>CM038669.1:504055636-509476429 GCA_021605145.1 Aegilops bicornis
CAGTTTATGCCTCTCTGCTCAATCAAATAAAATATTTGTTTATTTATGTCAATATATTTGTACTGTCCAGTTCCGAGTAAAAAATGTATTGTCCAGTTCCAATGGTGGATAGATCCTTCTCGGTGTTCAAGCGTACGTACGGTCGTCACACTCGCACTAGTAGAAAAAGGGTTAAACGTGAAGAACATTAGTGCCGGTTTGTAAAAAAACCGGCACTAATATGATCAATAGTACCGGTTCGTGGCGGCGATCAATAGTACCGGTTCGTGCCACGAATCGGTACTAAAGGGGTGGTGGCGGTGGCGTCGGGCGGGCCCCACGAGCCTTTAGTCGGTTTGTGGCACAAACCGGTACTAAAGACCAACCTTTAGTACCGGTTCGCGCCACGAACCGGCACTAAAGGTCTAACCTATAGTCGGTTGGAGACACAAACCGGGACTATAGGGCAATTTTCAAACTTGAAAAAATCATAACTAAATCATCCTAATTCAGAAAAATACATATAATATATCAAAATTTGCAGAACAAAAAGATCGATCCGCTGAAACAAGTTTTCCGTTTCGACAATTTTTTAAAATCACAAAATTCCAAAGGAAAAATAGAGTTTTTGGGCGTTTTTTAGACGTTTTTAGCGTTTAGTGGTAGGGTTTATATTTCAGAGTTTAGGGTTAGGTTTTATGGTTTAAATCCTTAGTTTTTACTGTTTAGCATAGAGTTTCCGACGTTTTAAGTCCGGGGTTTAGAGTTTAGGACAATTTTTGAAATGACAAAATTGTAAAAGGAAAAAAGATATGCTCTAATTTATGTTTTTTTGAATTTTGGATAAATCTTGTCAAACCGGTCAAACAACTGATTCAAGAAGTATTAATGTTACCACATAATTATTCAAGAATATTAGTGTTACTAAATAATTATTTCAGTTTTTTGAATTTTGGTCAAATCTGGTCAAACTATGGTCAAACTGTGGTCAAACTATGGTCAAACATATTCAAGAAATATTAGCGTTACTAAATAATTACTGTTTTTTTAGAATAATAGTTTCGAACTCAAACGGTGAAATGTGTGACTTCATGCTCAAGCTAAACTCCTGAGGGTTAATAGGATTGACATCTTACTATTCCCAGGAAAACAACAAGTGCAGACTCGGAAACGAAGGAGAATAGAACCTGAGAGTTAAGCGTGCTCAGGCTGGAGTAGTGAGAGGGATGGGTGACCGGTCGGGAAGTTAGATGATTTGGAATGAGTGATCCACACTTGAGCAGTTAAGAGAGGTGATTAGAGACTAAATCATCAAATAATTCAGAAAAAGTAAAAATCGAAAAAAAAATCAAATTTTTTTTCCCAAAATTTTCAAAAAAAAAAATAAAAAAAAAACCTCCGGGGGTGGGGATGATCTGCCCCTTGTCTGGGAGCCGGTGCGCGCGCGATGTCGTTAGACAAGTATCCGGCTTCCCTCAACTTCTTGATGTGTCCCTCCGTGACAGAGGAGACCATCCACTTGCCTCCGCTCCGGGACATGGTGGAGAAGGTAGAGGTGGGATGTGCGGACTTGGTATTTGGAGCTCGAGTCTTGTGAAATGGATAAGCAAAGGAGGAAGAATCGTAGATGGAAAATGCGGATCCTTATCCCTTATATGGGCGGACGAAACTATGTGCCCCCTTGACTGGTAAAACTCGCTTATCTCCCAAGCGTAGTAAATTAATGGCACGGATGGGTTACCACGCCCGTATTGATGAGAATCCGGAATAAGGGGACACGATCTACTGCTTCAACAAGGCGTGCCAAGGAAACCACCTCGCTAAGTCTTATTTGAGGTGGGATAGTAAAACGATTGAATAAAGGCTTGGCCGTGGTGTAATGTCACGTTGCGAAATCGCCGCCAGATTGGATTTGTGTAAATATTATTCTCTCTCACGGTGGTATGTGGAAATTATTTTGCGAGCCGGACACTATCCTTGTGTTCAAAATCTTCTATGAAGTATTGAGGAGGAACCCGCCTTGCAATGTCGAAGACAATCTGCTGTCGGACTCGTCGTGATTGAAGCCTAGTTCGAGAGACTCTTGAGGAGTCTGGATTAGGGGTGTCCGGATGGCGGACTATGACCTTTGGCCGGACTACTTGAATATGAAGATACAAGATTGAAGACTTCGTCCCGTGTCCGTATGGGACTTTCCTTGGCGTGGAAGGCAAGCTTGGCGATACGTATATGTAGATCTCCTCCCATTGTAACCGACTCTGTGTAACCCTAGCCCTCTCCGGTGTCTATATAAACCGGAGGGTTTTAGTCCGTAGGACGAACAACAATCATACCATAGGATAGATTCTAGGGTTTAGCCTCTCTGATCTTGTGGCAGATCTACTCTTGTACTACCCATATTATAAATATTAATCAAGCAGGAGTAGGGTTTTACCTCCATCGAGAGGGCCCGAACCTGGGTAAAAACATCGTGTCCCTTGTCTCCTGTTACCATCCGCCTAGACGCACAGTTCGGGACCCCCTACCCGAGATCCGCCGGTTTTGACACCGACAGCTAGTGAGACCAAGCCATCGACCGTGTCATATGCTAGTCTAGTCGGTTGCGCGTCCACACAGCCCTTTCGACTAGGGACCTTTTAGGACAGTCATCATACAATGTATAGTCCCACAAACAAGTCACGTGCTTTACGATACACATCATTGATAATGTCCAAGGACTATCTTTATTCATAAACACATAGGAAATATCATCATACATGATTGCCTCTAGGGCATATCTCCAACATCTCCCACTTGCACTAGAGTCAATCAAATAGACATCAAATGCCCATAGCTCTAACGTGCCCCTCATGCTTGGGTTGTGGAAGCGGCTTAGTCAACGGATCTGCAACATTTGCATCCGTGTGAATCTTGCATAACTCTACATCTCCATTCTTTACGATCTTTCGTATCAGGTGATATTTCCGGTCTATGTGTGTGACCTTGTGGTGATTCCTCGGCTCCTTGGCTTGTGCGATGGCACCAGAATTATCACAATAAAGGTCCAACGGTTTCACCGAGGCTGGGAAAATACCAAGATCATCCAGAAAATGCGGATCCAAACACCTTCGCTTTGCGACTTCACAAGCCGCAATGTATTAAACCACGTGGTAGAATCGCCACCGTATCCTGCTTGGAACTCATCCGATTACTGCTCCTCCATTCAGGACATACACGAATCCGGACTGTGATAGACAATCATCTCTGTCGGTTTGGAAACTAGCATCGACGTAACCCCTTACGACGAGCTCTTCCTCACCTCCATAAACTAGGAACATCTCTTTAGTCCTTCTCCGGTACTTCAAAATAGTCTTTACCGCTGCCCACTGACTCTCACGTGGGTTGGCCTGGTATCTACTTGTTAGGCTTATTGCAAAAGCAACATCAGGCCTTGTACATATCATGGCATACATGATGGATCTGATTGCCGAGGCATACGAAATCCTACTCATCCTACTTCGATCATCAGATGTCGAAGGACTCTGAGTCTCCCTTAGCCTTATACCATGTGAGAGTGGCAAGAACCCTTTCTTCGCCTCACTCATGTTGAACCGCTTCAACACTTTACCTATGTACGTGCTCTGGCTTAAGCCGAGCAGCCTCCTCGATCTATCTCTATAGATCTTAATGCCTAAAATATATACTGCCTCGCCTAGGTCTTTCATCAAAAACTTGCCATTCAATGACTCCTTGACCGAGTTTAGCATTGAAACATCATTTCCGATCAGTAGTACGTCGTCCACATAGAAGATCAAAAACACTATCGAGCTCCCACTTAACTTCTTGTATAAACAAGAGTCCTCTTCGCTTTTGATGAAACCGAGACCAGTGACGACCTCATCAAAACGAATGTTCCAATTCCGAGATGCTTGCTTCAACCCATAAATGGATCTCTTAAGCTTGCATACCTTACTAGTGCTAGTCGGATCGACAAAACCCTCGGGCTGTATCATATACACGTTTTTGGTTAAATTTCCGTGAAGGAAAGCCGTTTTGACATCCATCTGCCATATCTCATAATCGAAATATGCAGCTATAGCTAGTATGATCCTCGCCGACTTCAGCATCGCTACCGGCGAGTAAGTCTCGTCGTAGTCAATTCTGTTGAACTTGTCCATAACCTTTAGCGACAAGTCGAGCTTTGTGGATCTGAACATTTCCATCCACATCAGTTTTCTTCTTAAAGACCCATTTGCAACCAATGGCCATTACGCCAGGTGGCGGATCAACCAAGTCCCAGACTTGATTCTCATCCATGGACTTTAACTCGGATCTCATGGCCTCCAGCCATGCCTCGAATCTGGGCTCACCATTGCTTCGGCGTATGTGGCTGGCTCGTCACTTTCTAGCAACAATACATCACGCTTTTCTGCGCCAATCTTTTCGACCTCCGTGGTTCCGGTGCCGCTTCCACTACTGAGGTTCCACGACCGACTCGGAATGATCTCATCACCGGTAGGAGCCATCCCGAGTGGTCCTCGAATTTTTCGAGTCGAACCATCCTCCCATGGCCTCCCGGTGAGAAACTCTTTCTCAAGGAAAACCCCATTCCGAGCAACAAACACTTTGTTCTCTTCCCGGTTGTAGAAGCTATATCCCAAGGTTTCCCTCGGATATCCCACGAATACGCATTTATCCGACTTAGATGTAAGCTTGTCTGACATAAGTCGCTTGACAAATGCTTCACAACCCCAAATCTTTAGAAAAGAAAAACTGGGACTCTTCCCGGTTCACATCTCATGTGGTGTCTTGTCTATGGATTTTGATGGTACCCTATTAAGTGTGAAAGCTGTAGTTTCTAGAGCGTATCCCCAAAATGACAAGGGTAAATCCGATTTGCTCATCATAGACCAGACCATGTCGAACAAGGTCCTATTCCTCCGTTCTGACACGCCGTTTCTCTGTGGCGTACCCATAGGTGTGAGCTTTATAGTCTTGCCGAGCTGATTCTCAACCTCGTTCTGAAACTCTTCGAACTTTTTAAAAGTCTCCGACTTGTGCCTCATCAAATAGATATATCCATATCTACTCAAGTCGTCGGTAAAAGTCACGAAGTACTGATAGCCACCTCTGGCAGTTGTGCTCATTGGACCACACACATCACTGTATATAAGCTCCAATAGCTCAGACGCCCTCTCGCAACTCTTTGCGAAAGGAGATTTAGTCATCTTGCCGAGCAAGCATGATTCACATGTCTCGAACGACCCGAAGTCGGACGAAGTTAGGAGCCCATCATCATGGATCTTCTTCATGCGTTTGGACTAATGTGTCCAAGCGGCAATGCCGAAGTATGTCTGATTTATCTCATTAGGCTTATGCCTCTTGACATTCATGTTATAGACCGGTTCCTATTCTAGATTCAATATAAATAGCCCATCAACAATGGGTGCATAGCCGTGGAACATACCATTCAAAATATCGAACAACCATTGTCCTTTAAATTGAATTCATAACCTTGAATCATCAAACATGAGGCAGAAATAATGTTCCGACTAAGTGCAGGAATGTAATAACAATTATTCAATTCCATAATGAATCCGGAAGGAAGCTGGAGCTGCATCGTGCCGACCTCCAACGCAGCAACTCTTGCTTTGTTGCCGACCACGATGTCAATCTCCCCTTGTGCCACACGCCTAGTTCTTACCAGCCCCTGCATCGAGTTGCAAATATGAACAACCGA
This sequence comes from Aegilops bicornis, assembly GCA_021605145.1. Lineage (NCBI taxonomy): Eukaryota > Viridiplantae > Streptophyta > Magnoliopsida > Poales > Poaceae > Aegilops > Aegilops bicornis. The sequence continues at coordinate 504,061,335 of CM038669.1, forward strand.
TCCGGTATCAAATACCCAAGAGCTACTAGGTATGTCGACAAGGTAAATGTCTATAACATATGCAACAAGTGTACCTTTGCACGAAGCAGCATTTCCGGCCTTCTTGCCATGCTCTGCAAACCACTTGCTACAGATTCCTCTTCCGGTGACCGATCTCCTTGCATTGATAGAAAAGCGGTCTTGAGTCGGTCCAGACTTGGTAGCAGATGGCAGAGGTTACCATCTCCGTGCCCTTTGCCTTAGCCTTTTTCTTGGACCAACTTTTCTTGAACTCAGCCGATTTCTGCACCATCAACACTTGATGCGTGCCTTTCTTAATATCCTGCTCTGCCACCTTGAGCATCCCATGCAATTCAGTGAGCTTCTTATCCATGCCATGCATATGATATTTCGAGATGAACGTCCCATAGCTGGGCGGAAGAGAACCCATAACAACATCAGTAGCCAGCTCATCCAAGAGCGGGAAGCCCAAACGATCCAAAGCTTGCACATATCCGATCATCTTGATCACATGTGGGCTCAGTGGATCAACTTCCATCAGATTGCAACCCATCAAGGATCGCCAGACGTTGAACCTTTCGGACCTAGTCTGTGTATGAAACATGCTCTTGAGACTCTCGATCATATTGTAAGCCTCAACATTTTTGAAATCTTTGTTGCAAATCGGGCTCCATACAAGCCCGACATCAGACAGCTGATCTCCGTTGATTCATCAACGAGTTTCTGGTAGGCATTCTTAGTTGTGGCATTAGCATTATCGGCAGGTTCCTGTGGAAGTAGATCCTCTAGAACATGTTCCTTTTTATCATGCTTGAGAACTATGCTCAGATTTCTATACCAGGTGGTAAAGTTTGTTCCATTCAGTTTAGTTTATCCTTTTCCAGAATCGATTTCAATGCAAAGTTGGGTTGAGCAGGTGGTGCCATTGATCTATAACAGAAAACATGCAATCACTAAGCAATGTGTTTACGTAGAGTAATTCTAGCCTAAACAGAAATAGTCCCACTGAAGTCAGCATCCCTCCGCAAAATCTCAGTGATTCAGGATCCGACTAGCGCATGCGACTAGTGAGCTTTAGCATCACTTCTAGCCAACATACCTATCCGGTAAGCAACTCCTTGCTAATCGTATCTCTATATGACTCCTGTCGGTTAGGAAGGTATCTCATACCCCGGCTCCCAACCTTCTTTGCCACAAGGCCCAAAACCGTTTGATAGCCTTGTCAAGTTAACCGAATCACGGTGCATGTCCGTGTCCTACACAAACCCTTGATTCAAGGACACCCAGCGGTACCCCAATTTTATGAGCCCACTACTAGGCGTACTTGGCGTGCGAAGGTGCAACATCGGGATGGCAATTAAGCTTGATATTCATGAGGATCACTCTACCATTCTAACATGCATAGAAACAAAGAAGCATAACAATCACAAATATAACACATATTGTGAAATAGTATGGCTCCTTCATGGGCGTTCTTCCAGGTCGGCTCCGACTCCGATGACCATCTATGAACTCCATCTTGTTTGTCACGCCGGGACGCCAAGCCGCCAACCTGATCTCTATTATCCAACTACTACAACTAGTAATGAATTTACATAGAGTCACAAGTCGACACGCATGTCGTTATACAATATAATGACAACACTTTGGCTCCTGCCGGCTGACAAACATGACACGCATGCCACGTATAAATTACACACATGCATCACATGCACATGAGCCATACTATTCACATCAAACCTGCAAAACAAAGTTTGCATAGAATCGCATTCTACCGGTTTGTGTGTCGGGTACGAAATACACGGCGCTACGCACACGGCGGTCCCCACGCGCAAATTAAAATTTTCCTACGCGCAGAACATCCAGGAAAATGCTACGGGAGATGGATCACAGTTCATTACCACTAGACGCGCAGTGCCGTGCTGCGGAAGAAGAGTTGGGGCAGCGCGTCCGCGTGGATCGTCTCCTCCTCGTCCGATCTCCCTCGAACAGCCGGTCATCCGATCCCACGTACGAGTTCGCCGGAGCGACGCAAGTGCACCGCCTCTAACGGTATCCGAACGTGCAGGAGGAACACCGTGCGGCGGACTGCTAGGTCCGATCACACAGTCGGCGGCGAGTGGAGGTGGCTATTCGCAACACAGGCAAACCCTAGTCGCAGCGCCGAAGCGATCAACTGCATGAGTGTGCCGCACCTCCACTTTATATAGGCGTCTGTCGCGGGCTCAACACTTGGGCCTCGCACGGACCCTAAAGCCCAAAGTCTACTCGGTCACGTTCCAAGTCCAGTTCGGATCACATCCGACCGGTGTCCTCTGAACCGACCTCGTAGGTTCCTTCCCTTAAGCCGCGACCCCTTAGGTTCAAGTCGGCTTGGTCACGATTCGGATCACCTCCGACACCTGCGGTTAGTAGCGGCCTCTAGCAAGGCGTGCCGACCACCAAGCGAACTATGAAGCTGGTTAAGCGAACACAGCATAACGTGTCACACTTCATTCCCTTTGCCACCACGATATATGTTGTCGGGCTCAAAGCGAGACTGTCATCCTTGTGCTAGCCCGACCTCTTTCTCGTTCGGTGATACCGACCACAATCCGGATTATCTCATAATCCTTGTCGCATAGCCATGCTTATCCTGGTCGGATCACACGAGGGCCCCAGTATATCTCTCTGATCGGAGGGCAAATCCCATCTTGCTCGACCATGTCTCGCAGCATGGGACTGGACAAACCGAAACCTACCTTTGTAACTACCCGGTCATGGAGTAGCGTTTGGTCGGCCCAAAGCAAATCTGTCACCATCCAGTACATGCGTCTCAGGTCTTAGGACATAGAATGTATGTTGTACTAGAGATTCACAGATGACATATCGATGCGTCTCATAGTAGGGTCTGTCCGACTCGGACCTTATCTCGACTTCCGACTACGTCGACTCCGACCAGACTTTCCAAGTCCATATTATCCGGTTAGCATCCAATGCTCCATGGCTAGTGAGACCAAGCCATCGATCGTGTCATATGCTAGTCGGCTGCGCGTCCACACAGCCCTTTCGACTAGGGACCTTTTAGGACAGTCATCATACAATGCATAGTCCCACAAACAAGTCACGTACTTGCTGATACACATCATTGATAATGTCCAAGGACTATCTTTGTTCATAAACACATATGAAATATCATCATACATGATTGCCTCTAGGGAATATCTCTAACAGTCTCCGCTTCCCCACGCTGCCTCGGCAACTTCACGACTTGACAAGTCCCTGCGACATGCAAGGGAAACCATCATTACTTGCGATCGTGGGAGGCGCCGGTTGGCCTTCTTTTGCTATAAATGGGGAGGGGGCGGAGCCCCCGTCGCCCATCCATTCCTTGCTTGTTTTCTTCTTCCTCCTTGCTCCACCGCCAGTTGCAATGGCGCCTATCAGAAGGTTCTCCGCTGAAGAGAAGTGAAAAGCCCCGCGCGATGATCCGGGGCTGCTTCCGCCGAAGAAGAGGTCGGTCCACCACCGTGATGAAGCGGCGATGCAGGTGGTGACGAGGCCTTGGTGTGAGCGGCCTCCTCCACGGCATCTGCTTCCCTTGTATGCCCGAGACGAGGGCTCGGGAGGATGGAGCGATGAGCGGCGTCACCCGCGCCGCGCCCATGGTCGCCACGCCACGGCGACACGCGCCGTCGCCCCTGGAATCCACGCTGCGAACTCCTCGCACGAGCTTGTGCTATGGGCGCCGATGCCTCCAAGCTCTTGGATCCGCTTCCCGCGGTTCTTCTCCGACGTGATGCCGCCGAGGGGGCCTCTCGAGCTCTGGTTGGAGCACGCCGACTGCGACACTCCGGCGATCTGAGCAAAGATCAAAGCGGTCCCCACTGGCAAGATCTTCATGACTCACGGCTGGGGCGAGGTCGCGTGGGTCTGCCGTGCGAGGGGCGCCCTCGCGATCCACTTCGAGTACAATGGCGCCTCCATGCTCTTCTTCAAGGTCTTTGATGCAGAGGGCTGCCGCCTGGAGTGTTGCTCCGGAGAGGCGTCGGTGTGGCAGCGCTCGCTTCATGACCACTCCAGCAGTAGCAGCCCTTGGGAGTCCAGTAGCTCTCCTGAGCTCTACGACACTCCGGAGACAAGCGACGACAGCTACGTGCCCCCGAGCTCTTGCCGCGCTCTAAGCAGAGCTGCGGCATCCGTCCGTCGCTGTCGCTGATCTGGATGGGGTTGACGCAGGCCTCCCGTGGCCCACTGTTGGTGATGGCGTCCGCCGCGGGAGGGTGTAGATAGGATCCCTCTTAGTTCTAGCTTTTGCTCCCTGCGAAGAATCATGAAGTACCCTGTGGGGGCGTGTAAAGGGTATGTAATGTCTTTTGCGCTCATCTTCCCCGTTATGAAAATTTGGTGAACGCATGTCCTGTTGAGGCTCGGTCCCCCCTTTCTTCCCTCGCGATAGCTTGTTGCTCTACGCTGACAGGTCCCGGTCCCCAGGCAGGCTACGGTATCATTTGGTATGCCAGGTCGCGTGCCGTGGTCAAGGCCAGGAGGTGTGCGGCCCGAGGTCCAGTAAGAGCCCCTGAGGCGCGATGCTCAGGAGGTCCCCCTTAGGGCTCAAGTAGCCATGGTAAGGCAAGAAAGGGAGTTGACGTGGCCACAACGGGGCTGTGGAGAGGGTGACCCTTAGGCCCCAACATTTAGCCGATCCAAGAGCGGGACTTATCTTGTTGGTTCCGTGGCGATCCCTAGTGGTGCGCTAGGCATGCGCGCCAGCTTGTACGGCATAGCTTGGCCGGCCCATATGAGTTTCCCTCCTCCCATGCTCTCCTTAGTGCTCTACGTCCTCAGGTCCCGGCCCTCGAGCGAGCTCAGCCGCCGCTGGTATGCCAGGTCGCGATGTCGTGGTCAAGGCCAGGGGGTGAGGGCCGAGAGCCAAGAAACTCCCGAGTCGCGATGCTCAGGATCCCCCTTTCAACGCACAAGCGAATTGCACGAGAGAAAAGGAGACTCGCGGTGCCGCCTGCTATCCTCCCCATGGGACCCCTGTGAACAGGCACAAGAAGAAATACGGTTTGCCATTATAGCTGTCAGCCTGCCGCTGGTTGTTCCGCGAAGAGGCGAGGGCACTGAGGGCCTGGTGAGGTGGCGTCTTGGCAGGCGTGCCATGAGCGAGCTTCGGCCGCTCGGGTTTGTCGGCGTGGCGAGGACGGACCCATGCTCGGCCACGTGCCAATGTGAGGAGGCCCCGTGGGAGGCGACGATCGAGCGGGTGATAACCGTAGGCAGGTTAAGCATGGAAGGAAAATCAGCTTGGGTAAATGCAAGAAGATACATGCCACTGGGTCCGGCACGAGCAGCTTGGGGATGTTGCAGCCCGAGGGGCGCCCCCAGCAAGGTAAGCTAAAGACATAAGCAAAAGGGATGCATGCCACAGGGAGGGACCCTGCGGCCTGGGAATAATGCACCTCGAGGGGCGCTCCCAGCTAAACGAGCTTGGAAAATGTCACCTGGTTCTGTAGACGAAGTAGAGTTGGTGCAGCTGAAGGCGTGCGTCGAAGGAATGACTCTTCACGAGCCACCGGGGCCTTGAGCCTCGGGAGGCTCTGGGGGCTCGGGAGGTTCCTTGAAGACCGTCTCCATTTATTCCAGGACGGCGTGGTACCTGGCCTCATGAGCCGCCAGGACGCGCCGCATGTTGCGCTGATAGGCTGACGCCACGCTCGCCAAGCCGAAGGGCATGCGAACGTAGCTATGTGGCGGGCCCTCATAGCAGCCCACGCCGAAGGCGAAAGCGCTCTGAGTTGCGGCCTGTTGAGCCACTGGGGCGTCGATGCGAACCACGCAGCCCGATATTCTCGCTGGATGGGGAGCTGCGCGCCGTGGCCAGGCTGTCGCCGCGCATGGATCTTGCGTCTTGCAGTTCCTGAGTGGTCTTGGTGATGAACTCCTGAGTGGTGGGCACTCCTTGCCCTGTGTTCTCCTAAGGGAAACATGCCGCGAAGCACGCCTCCAAGTGGTGCCCAAGCGCCTCCCTCGTGAGGTTGGCAAGGTCTGAGGCCCTCCAGAAGAGAGCCCCCGAGCCCTGCCCGAGGAGGACACCGGGCACGCTTTCCTATGCGATGGAGGAAGGCGGGCCTGAAGGGGGCGCTGATCCTGATGAGGCTCCAGCTGCGTCGCCACCCTCCTGAGATTCTCCTCGACGCAACTGCTTCTTCTTCTTGGGGAGGGCCTCAGGAGGGCCCTCGCTTTTGCGGTCGGGGTCGTTGATTGCTGCAGCTTGGAAGGCGCGCTCGAGGGAGCATACCGCATCTCTCTCTTCACATGGGACCGTGATGATTCCGCCACTTCCCGGCATCTTGAGGGCGTTGTAGCCGTGATGGGTGACTACCATGAACTTGGCCAGGGCTGGATACCCGAGGATGGCGTTGTACGGCAAGCGGATGTGCGCGACGTCAAAGTCGATGAGCTCGGTGCGGTAGTTCTTGCGCTCCCCGAAGGTGACAGGCAGGCAGACATGCCCTATCGATGTGGTGGAGCCGTCGGTCACTCCTGATAAAGGCTTGGTAGGCTGAAGCTGCTCATATGGCACTTGGAGGTTGTCGAACATGTCGATGGACAGGACGTTGAGCCCTGCGCCACCGTCGATGAGGGTCTTGGTAACTTGCACATTGCTGATGATTGGTGAACAAAGCACCGGGAGAGCGCCAGTGGTGGCTGCGCACTTGAGCTGATCTGCCGAGTTGAAAGTGATGGCGCATTGGGACCACCTGAGCGGGCGCGTGGCCTCGAGCTTGGGGAGCACCGCGTTCACTTCATGAGCGAACTTTTTGAAGATGCGTTGAGAGGCTAGGGCCTGCGCGCCGCCCAAGATGCAGGCGATTGCACACGGCTCCTGGAAGCCCCCAGCCCCCTCATCCTGATGGTGATTGTCGTCCCTTCTTGGTGGCGGCAGTGGGGGAAGGCCGGTGTTGCCCTGGGGGCGATCCTCACGAGGCTGGTCCCTCCAGGCGCCCTCGTGAGGATGGTCTTGCCAGCGGTCCTCACGAGGCCTGTTGCGCCACTCCTGGCGCGGGCCACGGTCATCCCAACGTCCGCCTCCACGTCCTCCTCCACGGCCATAGCCCTGGTCGCTACGCTCGGGGCATCGACCGAAGCGTCCTTCGCGGATGGCTCTGAGCTCTTGGCAATCACAGGTGTTGTGGGTGTTCAGATTGTGGAAGGCGCAGAACGGTCGGCTGTTCTTGGATGACTCGGGCTGATCTCTGCCCCGCTTGGTGTCGGGCTCCGCTGCGAGCACTGTCGCTTCCTTGCGCTTCACGTCCTTGGCCTTGGCTTTCTTCTCCTCTGTGCCCGCGGCTGGCAGCTCGAGGAGGGAGAGGCGCCCCTCCTCAGCTCTTGCGCACTTGGTCGCCAGGTTGAACAGCTCCTGAGATGTGCACAACTCCTCATGGATAGCGAGCTCTTCCTTCATCTTGACGTCACGGACGCCGTCTGAGAATGCGGAGATGATGGCCTCATCCGTGTCCTTGGGGATCTTGAGGCGAGTGTTGTTGAAGCGCTGGATGTACTTCTAGAAGGTCTCCCCTGGCTGTTGCTTGATGCAGCACAGTTCACCTGCGGCCGGCGGGCGGTCGCGGGTGCCCTGGAAGTTGGCGACGAAGCGGTCGCGCATCTCATCCCAGGAGGAGATCGAGCCGTGATGTAGGTTGAGGAGCCAGGAGCGGGCACCATCCTTGAGAGCCATAGGGAACCAGTTCGCCATGACCTTCTCGTCACCGTTGGCCGCTTCGATGCTCTGCTCGTAGAGCTGCAGGAACTCTGCGGGATTGGAGGTGCCGTCGTAGCAGGGAGGCAGATCCGGCTTGAACTTGCCTGGCCAGGCGATGCTATGCAGCTCGGGGGTGAAGGCGCGGCAGCTGGCCGTGGTTGCTGATATGTCTCCAACGTATCTATAATTTATGAAGTATTCATGCTATTATATTATCCATCTTGGATCTTTTATGGGCTTTACTATACACTTTTATATTATTTTTGGGACTAACCTATTGACCCAGAGCCGAGTGCCAGTTCTTGTTTTTTTCCCTTGTTTCAGTGTTTCGAAGAAAAGGAATATCAAACGGAGTCAAAATGGAATGAAACCTTCTTGAGAAGTTATTTTTGGAAAGAAAGCAACCCGATAGACTTGGAGTCCACGTCAAGAAAGTAATGAGGAAGGCACAAGGCAGGGGAAGCCCCCACCCCCCTGGGCGCGCCCTCCACCCTTGTGGGCCCCTCGTGGATCCCCTGACGTATTTCTTCCGCCTATATATATCCATATACCCTAAAACGATCGGAGAACAGAATAGATCGGGAGTTCCGCCGCCGCAAGCCTCTGTAGCCACCAAAAACCAATCGGGACCCTGTTCCGGCACCTACGGAGGGATCCTCACCGATGGCCATCTTCATCATCCCGGCGCTCTCCATGACGAAGAGGGAGTAGTTCACCCTCGGGTCTGTGGGTATGTACCAGTAGCTATGTGTTTGATCTCTCTCTCTCTCTCTCATGTTCTTGATTTGGCACGATCTTGATGTATCGTGAGCTTTGCTATTATAGTTGGATCTTATGTTTCTTCTTCGCCTCTACTCTCTTGTAATGGATTGAGTTTTCCCTTTGAAGTAATCTTATCGGATTGAGTCTTTAATGATTTGAGAACACTTGATGTATGTCTTGCCATGCGTATCTGTGGTGATAATGGGATATCACGTGATTCACTTGATGTATGTTTTGGTGATCAACTTGCGGGTTCCTCCCATGAACCTATGCATAGGTGTTGGCACACGTTTTAAATCTTGATTCTCCGGTAGAAACTTTGGGGCACTCTTTGAGGTTCTATGTGTTGGTTGAATAGATGAATCTGAGATTGTGTGATGCATATCATATAATCATACCCACGGATAGTTGAGGTGACATTGGAGTATCTAGGTGACATTAGGGTTTTGGCTGATTTGTGTCTTAAGGTGTTATTCTAGTACGAACTCTAGGGCTGTTTGTGACACTTATAGGAATAGCCCAACGGATTGATTGGAAAGAATAACTTTGAGGTGGTTTCTTACCCTACCATAATCTCTTCATTTGTTCTCCACTATTAGTGACTTTGGAGTGACCATTTGTTGCATGTTGAGGGATAGTTATATGATCCAATTATGTTATTATTGTTGAGGGAACTTGCACTAGTGAAAGTATGAACCCTAGGCCTTGTTTCCTAGCATTGCAATACCGTTTACGCTCACTTTTACCACTTGTTACCTTGATGTTTTTATATTTTCAGATTAAAAAAACCTATATCTACCATCCATATTGCACCTGTATCATCATCTCTTCGCCGAACTAGTGCACCTATACAATTTACCATTGTATTGTGTGTGTTGGGGACACAAGAGACTCTTCGCTATTTGGTTGCAGGGTTGCTTGAGAGATACCATCTTCATCCTACGCCTCCCACGGATTGATAAACCTTAGGTCATCCACTTGAGGGAAATTTGCTACTATCCTACAAACCTCTGCACTTGGAGGCCCAACAACGTCTACAAGGAGAAGGTTGCGTAGTAGACATCAAGCTGTTTTACGGCGGTTGCTTAGGGAGGTGAGTGCTTGAAGGTATATCTTTAGATCTTGCAATCGAATCTTTTTGTTTCTTGTTTTGTCACTATTTTAGTCTATAAAAGAAAACTACAAAAAAAATGGAATTGAGTTTGTCTCATACACTTCATCTTTTTAATATCTTTCATGAGTATGATGGAAAGGAAAATTGTGCCAAAGTGTTAGAAGAAGAATGCATTAAAATGTTTGGCACTAAAACTTTGAATGATGAGCATGATTGCAATTTTGTTAGTATGATCTCTTTGAATATCCATAGTACTAATGATGATTGCACTAGTCATAATGAAAATGTTTCCTATAAGCATGTCAATTTTTGTGGAGTGCATTGGGTTTGCAAGTACACATCACATAGGGAAGATAGATATTGCAAGAGGCATAAGCATTTAGAAACTAAATTGTTGCAAGAAAGGCTAGATGTTTGTGCTGAAAATTTAAATTTTCTTGGCCAAACTTGTGAACTTTGCAATGAACGGGGTCATTTAACTATCCGATGCAAATTGTTTCATGATCTAACCGTGTCCAAAAATTGTGATGACTTGATTTCCCTTACATATTATAATGAACTTAGTTTGCTTATGGGTTACGAAGAAATGAAACGTATAACTAATTATCTTCCACTATTTGCCCGTGACAAACTTCTTGGTTTTGATCTAGAGGAAATTTATATGTATTGTGCGGTGAATTGCATTGAAAATCCTTATATTGCCAATTACATAAAGAAAAGAAAACAAATAGAAGATGAAGAGAATACTAATGAAAGGTAAGAGACTTCCCAATATCCTCCTATTATTTCTTATGATGAATCAGGTAACTTGGAGGAGCCTTCTATTCAACCAATTTCATTAATAAGGAGCTTCAAAAAGAGGATTGAACCCACACATGATGTGGTGAAGAAGAAGAAAAGGATAAGGAAGAGAGGTAAAAAGATATCTGTCCCAAATAATGTTGCTCCTATAATTGTTGTGCCTCATGAAAATGAATGAAAAATAATTGTGGAAGATGATGCACTTGATGATGATCTTGTTATGCCAATTGCTTGTTGTGATGATTATGATTGGGAAGATAATTATACTTCTTATGATCTTGAAAACCTTTTTGGCACTTGGTTGGAAGAATATGATAATTGCTATACTATTGGTGTTATCCATACTATTAATGATGAGAGTGGTTATGCTTATGATATGAAAAGGCCCAAGCTTGGGGATGCTATGTTTAATGAAGATGATGTTTTTGAGAATATATTTGCTGCAATTAATGTTTGTCCCAAGCTTGGGGAGGCTACGTTTAATGAAGATGATATTTTTAGTCTTCCAAGTTTTGATATGAAAATTTATAATGATAATAGCATGCCTCCTACTTATGATGATTATATTGATGAAAGTGGGTTTGGAAGAGTGTCAACTTTACGAAGTAATGATCCTACTATTTTGGAGGATGTTGAATCTTATAATATTTATGAAAGTGGATTTGGAGAGGTCATGACTTTATCTAGTGTTGAGTCCACTCTTTTGGAAGAGGTTTCAATCGATTATGATGAGAACAAAGTTGCTACTTATGATGATTATTGTGATGAAACTTATGATATAAAAGTAGTGATGACTATACTTATAAAACTTGTCATGATTATGATTACCCTTTTTCTGAACATTACCCTTTTAGTGTGGAAAAAATTTATACTATTCAAGTCTCTAATGAAACTCCCACTATTCCGAATGAAAAGAATTTTGCTTATGTGGAGAGTAGTAAAATTTCTATGCAAGTAGATCATGAAAAGAATGCTTTAGGTGCTGGTTATATTGTTGAATTCATTCATGATACTACTGAAAGTTATTATTAGGGAGGAATGTATGCTTGTAGGAATTGCAATAATATCAAGTTTCCTCTCTATGTGATAGTCATATTCTTCATGATGCTCTCTTTATGTTTCAATTCTTATCATTTATGCGAGCATCATTGAAATCATCATGCCTAGCTAGGGGCGTTAAATGTTAGCGCTTGTTGGGAGGCAACCCAATTTTATTTTTTGTTTCTTGATTTTTGGTTCTGTTTAGTAATAAATAATCCATCTAGCTTCTGTTTAGATGTGGTTTTATGTTTTAATTAGTGTTTGTGCCAAGTAGAACCTTTGGGAAGACTTGGGTGAAGTCTTTATGATCATGCTGTAAAAAACAGAAACTTCAGCGCTCACGAGATTAGCTAAAACATTTTACTGGAGAGTGCTATTTAGTTGATTCTTTTTGCAGATGATTACTAGACAAATTACTCAGGTCCAACAATTTATTTTAGAATTTTTGGAGTTCCAGAAGTATACGTTTGATACAGATTACTCCAGACTGTTCTGTTTTTGACAGATTCTGTTTTCATTGTGTTGCTTGCTTATTTTGATGAATCTATGGCTAGTAAAATAGTTTATAAACCATAGAGAAGTTGGAATACAGTAGTTTTAACACCAATATAAATAAAGAATGAGTTCATTACAGTACCTTGAAGTGGTGTTTTGTTTTCTTTAAGCTAACGGAGCTCACGAGATTTTCTGTTAAGTTTTGTGTTGTGAAGTTTTCAAGTTTTGGGTAAAGATTCGATGGACTATGGAATAAGGAGTGGAAAGAGCCTAAGCTTGGGGGTTCCCAAGGCACCGCAAGGTAATATTCAAGGATAACCAAGAGCCTAAGCTTGGGGATGCCCCGGAAGGCATCCCCTCTTTCGTCTTCGTTTATCGGTAACTTTACTTGGAGCTATATTTTTATTCACCACAGGATATGTGTTTTGCTTGGAACGTAATTTTATTTTCTTTAGATTTGCTTGATGTTTGAATAAAATACCAAGACCTGAAACTCTTAAATGAGAGAGTCTTCACATAGCTACATAATTATTTAACTACTCATTGATCTTCACTTATATCTTTTTGGAGTAGTTTGTCATTTACTCGTGTGCTTCACTTATATCCTATGATTAAATGGTTGAATGATTTGAATGTCATAAATCTGAAATTATATATGTTTCATATTCCTTTCCCATGGGGAGTAATGCCTTCACATATAATAAGTCGAGGTGGTAAATTTATTGAAGGTTAGCAAACATTGTATTGGTCACTTGAACAATTCATGAAAGAATATCGAAGGAAGAGAGATTTCACATATAAATATACTATCTTGGACATCTTCTATGATTGTGAGCCCCATTAATTATTTTCAAACCTGAGCAAATTAGTTGAAGTTGGACAACAAAGACAACATAATGAGTTATGCTTGGGTATATTTGTATACAAGTTATATTGTTATGGATCCTCTAACATGTGATGCTTGCTATTTAGAATCCTTTGCTAGCCAAAATATCTGTACTAAGCGGGAATACTGCTTGTGCATCCAAATCCCTTGAACCAAGTTTCTTCCATGAGTGTCCACCATATCTACCTATATGCGGTATTTACCTGCCGTTCCAAGTAAATTTGCATGTGCCAAACTCTAAATCTTCAAATAATAATCTGTTTGTATGCCCGAATCGCTCATGTAGCGACTAGGGGCTAGCAGTATCTTCCATGCTAGGTGGGTTATTCTCGATGAGTGGACTCCGCTCATCATTCACGAGAAAATGGCTGGTAACTGGGATGCCCAGTCCTATGATCAAAAGATCAAAAACAAATTCGCAAATAATTTAAACAAAACTCCCCCAGGATTGATGTTAGTTGGAGGCACCCGTTGTTTCGGGCAAGCCATGGATTGATGATTGTTGGTGGAGGGGGAGTAAAATCTTTACCTTTCTGCGTGGGAACCGCCTATGATGTATCTAGTATGGAAGATATTGGGAACTCTTGGTCGTTATGTTGACAATGAAAGAATACCTCTCAAAATTATTTTCATCTCTGTTTTTCTTGAGCTGGCACCTCTGCAAATCCCTGCTTCCCTCTGTGAAGGGCCTATCTTTTACTTTTATGCAAGAGTCAGTAGTATTCGTTCTCATTCCAACCTACTCTTTAGTTGGCAAGCATCATATGATGGAAAGATCTAAGCATATATGGCCATTCAAATATATTTGATCATGAATTATTATTGTTGACATTACCCTTGAGGTAAAAGGTTGGGAGGCGAAACACTAAGCCCCTATCTTTCTCTACATTCGATGAATACTATTTGTTCTAAAAATATGCTTTGAGTGGTAGCAATCATGGAAGACTAAATGATAGTTGAGTATGTGAAGTTTACTAAATCAAAGCTCGACATAGACTCTTCACGAAAATAAGATGAATTGTAATTGTTTGATGACTAATAACACGATTTGTTAGTTTTCAAGAAAGTTTATGATCTATACTTTAACATGTGAATAGTTTGTTATTACTTGATCATGAAAAGTTCTATGAGTTGAGCTACTGTTATGACATATAATGATGCTAGAAAAGGTGATTGAAATTATCATTGATCAAACTTATGCACCGCTAGCATTCACACTTCATAAATTCTTTCTTTTATGATTTACCTACTCGAGGAATGAGCAGGAATTAAGCTTGGGGATCTTGATACGTCTCCAACGTATCTATTATTTATGAAGTATTCATGCTATTATATTATCCATCTTGGATGTTTTATGGGCTTTACTATGCACTTCTATATTATTTTGGGACTAACCTATTGACCCGAGCCCAAGCAAGGCCTCCTGTTTTTACCTTGTTTGATGTTTGAAGAAAAGGAATATCAAAGCGAATTAAACGGAATGAAACCTTCTGGAGAAGTTATTATTGGAAAGAAAGCAACCCGGGAGACTTGGAGTCCACGTCAAGAAAGTAACAAGGAAGGCACAAGGCAGGGGGGCGCGCCCTCCACCCTCGTGGGCCCCTCGTGGCTCGCATGACGTATTTCTTCCGCCTATATATATATATATATATATATATATATATATATATATATATATATATATATATATATATACCCTAATATGATCGGAAGAACAGAATAGATCGGGAGTTCCGCTGCCGCAAGCCTCTGTAGCCACCAAAACCAATCGGGACCCTATTTGGCACCCTGCGGAGAGGGGGATCCCTCACCGTGGCCATCTTCATCCCGGCGCTCTCCATGACGAGGAGGGAGTAGTTCACCCTCGGGGCTGAGGGTATGTACCAGTAGCTATGTGTTTGATCTCTCTCTCTCTCGTGTTGTTGATTGGCACGATCTTGATGTATCGCGAGCTTTGCTATTATAGTTGGATCTTATGTTTCTTCTCCCCCTCTACTCTCTTGTAATGGATTGAGTTTTCTCTTTGAAGTTATCTTATCGGATTGAGTCTTTAATGATTTGAGAACACTTGATGTATGTCTTGCCGATGCGTATCTGTGGTGACAATGGGATATCACGTGATTCTTTTGATGTATGTTTTGGTGATCAACTTGCGGGTTCGCCCATGAACCTATGCATAGTGGTTGGCACGTTTTGTCTTGATTCTCCGGTAGAAACTTTGGGGCACTCTTTGAGGTTCTATGTGTTGGTTGAATAGATGAATCTGAGATTGTGTGATGCATATCGTATAATCATACCCATGGATACTTGAGGTGACATTGGAGTATCTAGGTGACATTAGGGTTTTGGTTGATTTGTGTCTTAAGGTGTTATTCTAGTACGAACTCTAGGGCTGTTTGTGACACTTATAGGAATAGCCCAACGGATTGATTGGAAAGAATAACTTACCTTTCTGCGTGGGAACCGCCTATGATGTATCTAGTATGGAAGATATTGGGAACTCTTGGTCGTTATGTTGACAATGAAAGAATACCTCTCAAAATTATTTTCATCTCTGTTTTTTCTTCGAGCTCTGGCACCTCTGCAAATCCCTGCTTCCCTCTGTGAAGGGCCTATCTTTTACTTTTATGCAAGAGTCAGTAGTATTCGTTCTCATTCCAACCTACTCTTTAGTTGGCAAGCATCATATGATGGAAAGATCTAAGCATATATGGCCATTCAAATATATTTGATCATGAATTATTATTGTTGACATTACCCTTGAGGTAAAAGGTTGGGAGGCGAAACACTAAGCCCCTATCTTTCTCTCTGTTCGATGAATACTATTTGTTCTAAAAATATGCTTTGAGTGGTAGCAATCATGGAAGACTAAATGATAGTTGAGTATGTGAAGTTTACTAAATCAAAGCTCTGACATAGACTCTTCCTGAAAATAAGATGAATTGTAATTGTTTGATGACTAATAACACGATTTGTTAGTTTTCAAGAAAGTTTATGATCTATACTTTAACATGTGAATAGTTTGTTATTACTTGATCATGAAAAGTTCTATGAGTTGAGCTACTGTTATGACATATAATGATGCTAGAAAAGGTGATTGAAATTATCATTGATCAAACTTATGCACCTGCTAGCATTCACACTTCATAAATTCTTTCTTTTATGATTTACCTACTCGAGGACGAGCAGGAATTAAGCTTGGGGATGCTGATACGTCTCCAACGTATCTATTATTTATGAAGTATTCATGCTATTATATTATCCATCTTGGATGTTTTATGGGCTTTACTATGCACTTCTATATTATTTTTGGGACTAACCTATTGACCCGAGCCCGATGCCGATTCTGTTTTTTACCTTGTTTGATGTTTGAAGAAAAGGAATATCAAAGCGAATTAAAGCGGAATGAAACCTTGGAGAAGTTATTATTGGAAAGAAAGCAACCCGGGAGACTTGGAGTCCACGTCAAGAAAGTAACAAGGAAGGCACAAGGCAGGGGGGCGCGCCCTCCACCCTCGTGGGCCCCTCGTGGCTCGCATGACGTATTTCTTCCGCCTATATATATATATATATATATATATATATATATACCCTAATATGACCAGAGAACAGAATAGATCGGGAGTTCCGCTGCCGCAAGCCTCTGTAGCCACCAAAAACCAATCGGGACCCTATTTCGGCACCCTGCAGGAGGGGGGATCCCTCACCGGTGGCCATCTTCATCATCCCGGCGCTCTCCATGACGAAGAGGGAGTAGTTCACCCTCGGGGCTGAGGGTATGTACCAGTAGCTATGTGTTTGATCTCTCTCTCTCTCTCGTGTTCTTGATTGGCACGATCTTGATGTATCGCGAGCTTTGCTATTATAGTTGGATCTTATGTTTCTTCTCCCCCTCTACTCTCTTGTAATGGATTGAGTTTTCTCTTTGAAGTTATCTTATCGGATTGAGTCTTTAATGATTTGAGAACACTTGATGTATGTCTTGCCGTGCGTATCTGTGGTGACAATGGGATATCACGTGATTCTTTTGATGTATGTTTTGGTGATCAACTTGCGGGTTCCGCCCATGAACCTATGCATAGTGGTTGGCACACGTTTTTGTCTTGATTCTCCGGTAGAAACTTTGGGGCACTCTTTGAGGTTCTATGTGTTGGTTGAATAGATGAATCTGAGATTGTGTGATGCATATCGTATAATCATACCCACGGATACTTGAGGTGACATTGGAGTATCTAGGTGACATTAGGGTTTTGGTTGATTTGTGTCTTAAGGTGTTATTCTAGTACGAACTCTAGGGCTGTTTGTGACACTTATAGGAATAGCCCAACGGATTGATTGGAAAGAATAACTTTGAGGTGGTTTCATACCCTACCATAATATCTTCGTTTGTTCTCCACCATTAGTGACTTTGGAGTGACTCTTTGTTGCATGTTGAGGGATAGTTATATGATCCAATTATGTTATTATTGTTGAGAGAACTTGCACTAGTGAAAGTATGAACCCTAGGCTTTGTTTCCTAGCATTGCAATACCGTTTACACTCACTTTTACCACTTGTTACCTTGCTGTTTTTATATTTTTCAGATTACAAAAACCTATATCTACCATCCATATTGCACCTGTATCACCATCTCTTCGCCGAACTAGTGCACCTATACAATTTACCATTGTATTGGGTGTGTTGGTGACACAAGAGACTCTTCGCTATTTGGTTGCAGGGTTGCTTGAGAGAGACTGAGGGAGTCCTTGACTAGGGGGTGTCCGGATAGCCGAACTATCATCTTTGGCCGGACTCCTGGACTATGAAGATACAAGATTGAAGACTTTGTCCCGTGTCCGGATAGGACTTTCCTTGGCGTGGAAGGCAAGCTTGGCGATACGGATATGTAGATTTCCTACCATTGTAACCGACTCTGTGTAACCCTAACCCTATTCGGTGTCTATATAAACCGAAGGGTTTTAGTCCGTAGGGACGAACAACAATCATACCATAGGCTAGCTTCTAGGGTTTAGCCTCTACGATCTCGTGGTAGATCTACTCTTGTACTACCCATATCATCAATATTAATCAAGCGGAGTATGGTATTACCTCCATCGAGAGGGCGCGAACACAGGTAAAAACATCGTGTCCCTTGTCTCCTGTTACCATCCGCCTAGACGCACAGTTCGGGATCCCCTACCCGAGATCCGCGGTTTGACACCGACATTGGTGCTTTCATTGAGAGTTCCTCGTATGCGTCACTTATAGGCCCGATGGCTCCTTCAATCATCATCAACGACGCAGTCCAGGGTGAGACTTTTCTCTCCGGACAGATCTTCGTATTCAGCGGCTTTGCATTGCGGGCCAATTCGCTAGGCCATCTGGAGCAGATCGAAAGCTACGCCCCTGGCCATCATGTCAGATATTAAAGCTTGAACTATACTGCCGATGTCCGCGGAGACAAGATCTTAGACGGATTAGAGCCACAGCCGAGCATGCCGCCTTGTCTCGATGGGTGCGATCTAGCTCTGCCGCGAGCGATTGCCACGGAGGCCGCACCGATGCCGCTCCGACCTTTAATCCGGAGCGGTTTAGCCGATCGAGGGCGGTTGGTTGGACACCGCCTCGGGGGCTGAAATATCTCCGGCGATTGAGCCGAACACCATCCCTATCCTTTGCAAAGCTTCGTGACTCCCGGTGCGGACTCCTTTCCGGACTCCGAACCTCCAGCGCCCTGCCGGTCGAATCCGGTAGGCGCGGTTATGGAGTTCACCGCCCGCGGACATCTTTCAAGACTCGCCTTTTGGCGATATCCTGAACTCATTAAAGTCTCTCTCTTTGTCAGGGGAGCCCTGGCCGAACTACGCTCAGGAAGGTTGGGATTCGGACGACGAAGAAATTCAACGCCCACACACCACCCACTTTGTAGCCACTGTCGATGACTTAACAGACATGCTCGACTTCGACTCCAAGGACATCGACGATATGGACGACGACGCCGGAGACGACCAAGAACCAGCGCCCACAGGGCACTGGATGGCCACCTCAACTTACGATATATATATGGTGGACACACCTAAGGGAAGCGATAACGAGGAACGACGAGACTCGAAGAAATAAAAGCCATATTGGCAATAAATCCGGTCCTGGCCGCGCCCAACATGGGCGAACCAATGCTATTATATATCGCCGCAACACATCAAGTTGTCAGCGCGGTGCTCATCGTAGAACGAGAAATGGACGGACACAGGTTACCTCTTCAAAAACTGGTTTACTATGTGTCCACTGTCCTAACTCCATGCAAGTCCTGGTACCCACATTATCAAAAGATAGCATACGCGGTGTTCATGGCATCCCGGAAGCTGCGACACTACTTTCAAGAGTGTTCAATAACGGTAGCCTCCGAAGTACCTCTTAACGACATTATAAACAACCGCGACGCGACGGGCCGGATTGCTAAATGGGCCATAGAGCTCCTTCCATTCGACATAACCTATAAGCCACGACGAGCTATTAAGTCGCAGGTTTTGGCCGACTTCGTGGCGAATGGACCGTCCGAACTCCCTAAAGAGTACGGCGCATACTCCAATTGGATCATGCACTTTGACGGCTCCAAAATGTTGGCCGACACAGAAATTTGGCGTCGTCTGGCGTCCCCAACCGGGGACACAGTCCAATCGTCCTTCGAGATAATGTATACGGACTCCAACAACGCAGCGGCGAATCTGAGGCCCTTCGCATGGCCTCCGGATGGCGATCTCCATGGGCATTAAACGCCTAGAGGTGCGCGATTGAACCTTGCGATATCTCAAATAAGCGGAGACTTTGATGCCAAAGATCCGAAAATGGCAGCGTACCGCAATGCGGTCCTAAAAATGTCGGCCGCAGTTGAAGGGCTCGAATTTCATCATATAGCACAGGATAACAACCAGGTGGCGGACGTATTAACGCGCCGGCGCAAAACGCGATGCCGTCCGCCCAACATCTTCTGGAACGGCTGTTCAATCCATCCGTACTATGGGAAGGGAGTCCGGAAATAACAATCCGGACCCAACCGCACTGCCTGACACCAAACACTCTCACACAATCGGAGGCTCTGCCAACGAGATAACACCCTCCGCCCATGAAATAATGGCAGTTATGCCCCGTGGACAGAACCATTCCTAGCCTACCTAACTAGGCAGGAACTCCCCGAAGACCAAAATGAGGCTCGCTGCATAGTACGGCGATCCAAAGCTTATAAAGTCCATGAGGGAGAGCTATATAAGAAAAGCACAACAGGAGTCCTTCAAAGGTGTATCTTCAAAGAGGAAGGGCAAAACCTCCTGGCTGAAATTCATGCCGGACTGGGTGGGCACCACGCCGCAGCCCGGGCCCTTGTAGGCAAGGCCTTCCGTAAAGGATTTTATTGGCCGACGGCCCGGCAGAGATCTTGAGGATTTAGTCCAACGATGCGTCGGTTGCCGACTTTTTGCTAACCAAAGCCACATGCCACCCACCGCCCTCAAAACTATACCCATCACCTGGCCGTTAGGTAGTGCAGGGGCTTGACATGGTTGGACCCCTTAAGGGAGGAACCCACAAGCAAAAATACCTATTGGTCATGGTGGATAAATTCACCAAATGGATAGAGGCCAAGCACTGTTAATATGGCGAATCCGGGCGGTGATAGACTTCATATCGGGGTAGTGCACCGTTACGGCGTCCCCACGGTATCATCGAGATAACGACACCAACTTCACGGCCGATGAGGTCAAATTATGGTGCAAAAACATGGGCATCAAGCTCGATTACGCCTCAGTCTATCACCCTCAAACGAATGGTCAAGGTGAGCGAGCAAACGGTCTAATCATGAGCGGCATTAAACCCAGACTAGTGCGGTCCCTCAAGGAATCTAACACGCCTTTGGGTTGAGGAGCTTCGACTCCGTACTCTGGGGCTGCGGACCACGCCCGAATCGTACTACGGATTCACACCATTTTTTATGGTGTATGACGCAGAGGCAGTCTTGCCTGCGACATAATGCATGAATCACCTCGCGTGCGCATATGAAGAAAGAGAAGCCGAGCTCGATCGGCAGGACAGTTTGGACGCATTGGAGGAGGAGCGCGGCGTGGCAAAAGCTCGTTCGCATTTTATCAACAGCAGGCTTGAAGATATCAAAGCAGGGAAGTACGGGCCAAAGCTTACAACGTTGGCGAACTAGTTCTACGCCTGCCGGACAAGAAAAAGGACAAACTCAAGCCCAAATGGGAAGGTCCCTTCATCGTCGACCAGGTCCTGACCGGCAGAGCATACCGTCTGCGAAACACATCGGATAACCGACTCGAGCCGAACCCATGGAACGCAGCCCGTCTACGAAGATTCTACGCCTAAGCACCGGACTTCGAGTTCGTCTCCTTCCTCCGTCCACATTTTCTATTTTTGTTGTGTTTTATTTCTCTCCTTCCTCCTCCTTCTTCTTGAAGCCTTTAGAGGCTCGTTTGCGCTTTGTTCGCACATACTTGACGCGCTGTCCGCGCTCATTATACACAGGGCTTCTTTAATGAAGCTTATTTATCTGGGCTTCATGCCCAACACATGTGTCAAACTTCCGCATGTACCTTTTACTCACCATTATATGCATCGATATGACTTAAGTTTTGGCCAAGCTGGGTTGCACGGCTCACTGTGCTTACCCCTACGTTCCCGATTGTTCGGCTAGGTGGTAAAGGAGCACCTCTGTGATTATTAATGTCGGGTCACCGGATGCGTACCTCGAGGTGGGTGAAGCCGAAGCTAAGCGTTCTTAAGGGAATATTGATTCGGTGAACTGAAAGATGATTTTAACTATTTATCCATCTGCCCCGGATGATTTTACGCTTTCTTAGCAGTTTGGACATGCACTTTAGGGCATGCCTCCCGAGAAAGGAACCCTTAATGTAACTATTCTCCTGGAAGATGTTTCTTACTATCCATGTAATATAACATAACTAGTTGGGCACTTATGCGATACAACAATAATGACCCCTCGCCTTATCTCCATGCATGCCCGGTTCTTACATAACTGCGAGGGTATTCGGACACACTCGGACTATTGGGTCCCAAGGTCGAGCGAAAAGGTCCGCTATGACAAACGATCTACAATCCGGCTAGAAGACATTTTTCATGTCATATTCAATTACATAGTCAACTCGACTAATTGTATTCCTCCTCAATGCCATCTAATAGGCTATCTAATTTACAACCTTGCTGGGAATACTTGGCGGCCAATTCTACTTGGCCGTACACTAAACTTTCTGAGGATCTCCTTCCCATCGGGCCCCACAGGTCCGACCTCGGCCATGTGGTTTGGGTCAGCAACCGTGTACCGCGTCTTTACCATGGCCCAGGCCTCCACAGCGCCTTGACGGCAGGCCGATATCTTCCATAGTCGGAGCGCCACCGTGCTCCTTGAAGCCGCTCTGCCCGGCTCCCCAATGCCTTGAGCGGGGAGATAGATAGCCACAAGGCACAGGCTCGCCTTTCATCACCTGCCGAACTTCGTTAAATGCAGGTAGCGGATTCGGGAAGAAGATCACCCGAAGAACTGGGCATCTCCTCCTCAGGACGACCTGTGAGCAAACCTACATACACGTTTATATTAGTCGCCTTCCTCGCCGAACTCTTTCAAAGTTCATTTAAGAACTTACTGAAAATGCCGCGACGAAGCCGTCGATTCTCCTTTACGGAGTCAGGCAACTTGGCACGAACATCCTTTAGTTCCTCACCCAGTTGGGTGTTGGCATCATGGAGGTTATATTTCTCCTGCCGCACCCTCGTAAGCACGCTGTCGCCGGCCGTTAGCTGGCGCAGGAGCTGTTGCTTGTCCGGATCCATCCTGACGCTATCTGCACTGTTAATGTCAGATTTATTCACACGCCGCACTTTGCGAAACTACTTCTACTTTGAAGGGCATATATTACCAGAGGGAGTCTTCATGGCTTCCTCGGTCATGACCATCTTGACCTCAAGTTGGGCCTTGCACTCTTCAAGCTCACAGGACAAACGGGTATTCTTTTCGGTAAGAACACGCATTCCAAATGATCCTTAAATCAGTTATCCTAACTATTTTAAGTCTCGGGCCTCTTGGCATATATAACTGTCAAAATTCCTTACCGTATGTCTTTCACATACTTTGCTCATTAGCTCTGGCTAGGCCATCTTGAGCGGCATGGAGGTGCGCTTCTCCCGAACTAAAGGCGTCCAACGCCTCTTGGGAGAAACATGCGTCACGTAGAATAGTCCGGCTGCGCCTATGATTCATGGCGCTCTCCACCTCCGACTTGGTGGCGGATAGTCTGTCGGCATCCTCCGTTGGAGGAGCATCCGACGCATGCCTCGTGTTTGTACCCCCTTCCGAACTCAGCTTTTGAGCCTGGTTGGCGGAGGTCTGATTGGCAACTTCTCCGGACTCAGTCCGTGAGCGCTCTTTTCTGAAAAAAACCACGAGCGTCAGTGTGCCTCCCAGGAACCTCTCCTTAAAACACGATGGCACATCATACCGTTGCGGCGACATCTCGAGTCATACCGCACTTCTTTTCCGCCTGCTGGGCCGAGCTAACCCTTGTTGGACGGCCGCGGCAGGCTCGGCTTCCCGTTCTGAAGACACCCCCTGCGAAACACCATCAAATATGTGGTGATTAGAAGTAAAGCACGGGTGGGTCATGGTATCCGGACTTCGGTCACGGTTACCTGGGAGGCCGGAAATAATCCGGGGTAGTCGGCCATAATGGCAACCAAAGCATTGTCGATGCTAAGTTGGTGGAACACCCCGTCGATCAGCTCCACCTTTATATCCGGGTCCTCTTCGGAGGCCGGATCGAGGGACCGTTCGGATCCTCGGGTTGTGGGGCGGGCTGTGTATCTTCTCCACGGCCCGGCGCGGTTCTGCGTAGAAACCATGAAATGAGATATTTAACCACGGGAACATGGATCGGACAGGCCACAAAGATATTTGCTTACCCAACTTCGAGGATTATTCAAGAAAACCCGTTCGATGGGTAACGAAGAAAATCCTCCTCTTCCCTTTGTACATGGCGGACAAGGTCTTCACCGATTCGGTGACCGATCCGGCCCTTTGCGGCCATGGCGGGTGGCATCGTCCTCCCGTTGAAGTCCCACATGGGGTGTCCCCTATATTGGGCGGCTGCACTCTCATAATGCAGATTGCCATGACTCCAATCATGGTCAATCCGGCACGAGCGATAATCTTATTCGGCTCATCAAGTAAAGGACGTCCCGGTCATTTTCCCTCTGGGGGCTCCGCGGGTGCCAGCTTAGGCGCTTCTTCAGAGGAGCGTTGCTAAACTCCGGAAGGCCGATCCGAACAAGATCCGGCAGCGGGACGTCCTCCATGTAAAACCATTCCGACGGCCAGTCCTCGGACGCCTTCTTTGGGGTTCCGGATAAGTATCCGGTCCCGGCGATGCTCCATAGTTCGGCTCCGCCCACTTAATATATTGACCCTTCGTGAGAACGAGGCACAAGCGTAACAATCTCTTCCACAGTGAAATGGGCCTCAACGCCCGAAACAGCTTCGCAAAGGGCCACAAAGCCCGCTATATGCAAGATGGAGGCAGGCGTAAGGTTGTGCGACTAGAGGCTGTAGAACTCCGAAGCCCGGAGAAAGCGGATGGATTGGAAATCCGAGTCCTCTCATTAGGTAAGAGGCGAAGCATACCCGCTCTCCCTTAGAGGGATCGGGGCGCTCTCACTTTGCTTCCCGCCCTTATAAGTGGCGAGTACGGAAGGCACCGGAACCATGAAGGCCGGGGGGAAGGAATCCCTTGGTTTGGAGCGCCACCAATTCGATGTGCGGGACCGAGCATCTCCCCCAATCTCCGGGCTGAGGGCTGGGAACGCGAGAGGAGGACCCGCGTCGACTGTCCATGGTGGAGTGGGTTTTTTTGTCAAAGGCGCTCTGATGAAGGCTCGCGAAGGGAGGATGGTGTGATCCGGATCTGGATCCCCGTCTCTTTTATAGACGGCTCATTTGCGCAGCAAGGGGGGTAAATGTAAAGATACCCTGACTTTTTACATTCGTTCGACACGTGGAAGATGGCCATTATTGGGCGTGGAAGCCGAGAAGCGTGATATTCACAAGAAAGCCGGACACTATTCAAAATAGGAGTCGGAGGGGAACCCGCCTTGCAATGCCGAAGACATTCAACACGCCGGACTTATCATCATTGAAGCCTGGTTCGGGGGCTACTGAGGGAGTCCTGGACTAGGGGGTGTCCGGATAGCCGAACTATCATCTTTGGCTGGACTCTTGGACTATGAAGATACAAGATTGAAGACTTCGTCCCGTTTCAGTATAGTACATTCCTTGGCGTGGGAGGCAAGCTTGGCGATACAGATATTTAGATTTCCTACCATTGTAACCGACTACGTGTAACCCTAACCCTATTCGGTGTCTATATAAACCGAAGGGTTTTAGTCCGTAGGGACGAACAACAATCATACCATAGGCTAGCTTCTAGGGTTTAGCCTCTACGATCTCGTGGTAGATCTACTCTTGTACTACCCATATCATCAATATTAATCAAGCAGGAGTAGGGTATTACCTCCATCGAGAGGGCCCGAGCACAGGTAAAAACATCGTGTCCCTTGTCTCCTGTTACCATCCGCCTTGGCCTTGATTCGGGACCCCCTACCCGAGATCCGCCGGTTTTGACACCGACAGAGACCATCTTCATCCTACGCCTTCCACGGATTCATAAACCTTAGGTCATCCACTTGAGGGAAATTTGCTACTGTCCTACAAACCTCTGCACTTGGAGGCCCAACAATGTCTACGAGTAGAAGGTTGCATAGTAGACATCAGTTGCCGGGGCCCGCCTCGGAGGTGGAGCTTGGTCTTGATGAGGTCCACGCGGCGCCACCGCAGGCGGCGCACGGTCTTGACGAGGCGGCGCGGGGAGCGCAGGTGCAGCTTCTCGCGGCCGAGAGATTTCTTGGCAGCTTCTCTCTTCGTGCGCGGGCACCGGACGTGGCGGATCACGCCGTGGGGCCGCACGCCTTGGCACCAAGGCGCAGTCTTGGGGCAAAGGTGGTGGAGGCGCGCCATGAGCCTCGTCGCCTGTGGCTGGCGGAGGGAGAGGCAGAGAGGGACGGCGCCGGGGAGCCCCCTGCGGTGCGGACGGGCCACTCCTCACAGAGGTCGTCGACTGGGCAGTAGCGCAGGAGCTCGTTCGCCACGAGGATGGCGGCCCGCGCCTCCATGGGAGCGCGGCGTGCATGAGACGAAGAACCCGTCGGGGTCAGCGACTGAGTGGCGGTGCGGCCGTCCTGCCGCACCGATGGATGCAGCGAGGACGCCTGTTGCTCGTTCCCCGCCGGGCCGGTGGCAGCGTTGGCAGCGGGAGACGGAGAACGATGGGGTGGCCCGCCGACGGGAGCCGTGTGAGCAACGCGGGCAGTGAGGGCAGCCCGGCGCTCAGCTCGAGCGCGGCGAGTGTCCTCCATGGAGATGACGGAGCGACGGAGCGACGAATCGGCGAAAGGGAAGGTACGGCGCACTCCTACCTGGCGCGCCAAATGTCGGATGTGGGGTACCGGCAAAACCCTTAAGTTTCAAACTCTGGGGTGCGTGCGAAGACTTTCCCTCCTACCGATCCACGCCCTAGCTCACTAATATCTCGCGGGCGAACTCGACGAACTCGCAACACAGAAAGGCACGAGATTTATACTGGTTCGGGCCACCGTTGTGGTGTAATACCCTACTCTAGTGTTTTCGGGGATATACCCCGCGGAATGACCCGGCCGGAGTCGTAAACCGGCCGGGACATGATAAACCGGCGGATGTTAAACCGGCGGACAGTCAAGACAGATGGCTCAGACAGACGGTAAACCGGTAGACAATGTTAAACCGGTAGACAATGTTAAACCGGCAGAGAATGTTAAACCGGCAGACAATGTTAAACCGGCAAACAGTGATAACTGGGTTGTCAGGGGTTATGACGTTATGAAGCCCAAGATGTTAAGAAGCCCATGGCGATAAGTTAGAATAGTTTAAGTTAAAGTCCGAGTTGGACTCTACATGTAACCCGCCTCTTCAGCATATATAAGGAGAGGTAGGGCTCCCCAAAGAGGGACAAGTTACAAGCAAGAAGAAACAATCTTAGGGCTAGACACAAAGAGGAGAGCCGGTTTATGGCGACTCCCTCGTGATGATAATGAGACCTAGCCTCAAAGCGACATCTAGGGTTTTCTGGGATGATGTTTCCCGGGGCCCGAAGCTGTCTAAATCCCTGTCTTGTGTTGCGTCTCTTGATTCCGCTCAACCCCTCTCAAGCTACCACATAGATGCGTTGGCCTCGCGACTAAGTCCTGACACTAAGGATATCTGCCGTGACAATTCCACGACAGTTGGCGCCCACCGTAGGGCCTGCGCACGATGGTGTTGAGTTCTTGGAGGGATCCTAATTAAGGTTTCGAGAAGCTTGTCATATTTCAAGATGAAGAAAAGTCAGCTTTGAAAGGATCTACGTGAAATCCATCCAATATATTTTATATTATATGTTGCCTTCTTTAAAAGAGCAATTACTTTGGCCTGCAAAGTTGTCTAATGCAGGACCCTAAACCGCCATATTGGTGCAAATTTAAAGGCCGTCAGAAATATTTCCGGCTTAAAAAGAGGGATTCTGGTTTAAAATCCGGATCAAGGGGAAGATATCTCCCACAAAGCTTTGAATCTGTCAAATCCGGTTCAAAATCCCGGTTCAAGAAGGATTTATCTGTTGCAAAAAGTTAAAGGGTGCCAAAGAGGACCTGCTGCCATGATGTGCGGTTCAGACATGGGTATCATGCCTTATTGGCTTATCATATTATTGATCACTTGGGGGCTTGGTCATGTCTGAACCATAGTCACACCTCTTGATCGGCGCAATGCCACAGTATCACTTGGGGGCTTGGTCGTGTCCGAACCAATGCAACACCTTTTGATAGGCGAAAGCCACCGGATCACTTGGGGACATGGTCAAGTCTGAACCGATCACGCCTCTTGATCGGCCTAAGGCCATAGAGTCACTTGGGGGCTTGGTCGAACCCGAACCATTGCCACGCCACTTGATCGGCATAATGCCATGGTTTTGATTGGGGACCTGGCTGACTTGAACCATAGCTACACCTTATTGGGAGCTTGGTCGTGTCCGACCATGGTAACACCATCTGATCGGCTCAGTAAAGCCTCTTTTTGCAAATGGTTTTATCTTTGCCTTTGCTTCTATTTTTCTTTTGATAAAATATTTTTTCTGTTGTGTTTTCACCCAACATTATTAAATCCGGTTCAAGCTGTCGATTCTGATTGACTAACACGATTAAATCATAATCAGGAGACTATCGGCCGGTTTGGTTTCGACTATAAGTCGCCAAGATATATTTGGATTGCGCCATTGGAATCATGCACTCATAAATCATTGGACTATATTATTCAAATCTTCAAATAGCCAACATGTCTGGATTTTATTATGGTTATCAGTAACCAATACTATGATTAAGGTTTTCAAAGTCGCTTTAGCGCAATGGCTATTATATTATCAATGGATATGATTTATTTTATAATTGAAGGAATAGTCCCGAGTTGCTGCAGGCTTACGACCCGGCACTTGGGGGCTACATTATTCAAGATGAGATTACATCAAATATGCAAGTCTCATGTCGCTGCAAGCATGCACCATGACACTTGGGGGCTAATGCAAAGTCATTGTTTGCTCACCTTATTGAAGACCCGACTCATCATATTATAATGAGCCGGCCCTTGGGGCTACCAATTGCTCTGTCAACTATTCAAGGTACAAAGCTTTTTATCCATTATATTGAAGGGTCCACTTTGCCAGCTTGGTAAAGCACAAAGCTCTCAACCTTGTGAATGTGGGTTCAAGCCCCATGATTGGAGTTACATAATATAATGTTATTCTCAATGAAGTATATATAAAGTCCCTGTTCATTATGTGCATAATGACCCGACCCTTGGGGGCTACACTGGTTGAAGTTTTTATGAGCCTCAGGAAATTACAAGTCCCAGGTTACTGCAAGCATGACAACCCGGCACTTGGGGGCTACGTATGTGGAATACTCAATTCTGACTAGTGATTGAGATGAACAACCTGGATTTCTTCAAGCTTGTGACATTCATATTGAAGCAAATCTTAAGCTGTTACTACGTTACCTTCTTAAGAGTTGAGGGCTACAAGTGATAGGCATATAAGAGGTATATTTTCAAAAGCTGATGTTAACAAGCAGTTATGATCCGGTGCCATCAATATTTTTAAACCGGCAAAGTTCTACAACCGGCTGAAGATCAGATGAGTATTTCAAAGACCAATATTTTTGTTAAGCATTGGGAGCTGAATCAAGAAAGTTATTCTTCACAATATTTCTTTGTGACAAACCAATGTCAGCAAATTGATTATGAAGCTGGCCTATTAAACCGGATTTTCTAGAAGAAGGAAGTGACAAGGACTTAAGGATGATCAGTATCAGTGTAACATGGATAAATCCAAATTAAAGCTGGGGCTAATGTCGAGGATATACCCAGCGGAATGACCCGGCGAGTCGTAAACCGGCGGGACATGATAAACCGGCGGATGTTAAACGGCGGACGATCCAAAACAGATGGCTCGAACGGGCGGTAAACCGGTAGACAATGTTAAACCGACGGACAATGTTAAACCGGCGGACAATGTTAAACCGGCAGACAATGTTAAACCGCGAGACAATGTTAAACCGCAAACAGTGATAAGCTGGGTTGTCGGGGTTATGAAGCCCAAGACGTTATGAAGCCCAAGATGTTAAGAAGCCCATGGCGATAAGTTAGAATAGTTTAAGTTAAAGTCCGAGTTGGACTCTACATGTAACCCGCCTCTTCAAAGATATATAAGGAGAGGTAGGGCTCCCCAAAGAGGGACAAGTTACAAGCAAGAAGAAACAATCTTAGGGCTAGACACGAGGAGAGCGGTTCTGGCGACTCCCTCGTGATGATAATGAGACCTAGCCTCAAACAGCATGTAGGGTTTTTACCGGATGATGTTTCCCGGGGCCCGAAGCTGTCTAAATCCCTGTCTTGTGTTGCGTCTCTCAATTCCGCTCAACCCCTCTCAAGCTACCACATAGATGCGTTGGCCTCGCGACTAAGTCCTGACACTAAGGATATCTGCCGTGACAATTCCACGACAGTTGGCGCCCACCGTAGGGCCTGCGCACGATGGTGTTGAGTTCTTGGAGGGATCCTAATTAAGGTTTCGAGAAGCTTGTCATATTTCAAGATGAAGAAAAGTCAGCTTTGAAAGGATCTACGTCCGCTTTGATTAAGATCAGAAATTATTATCAATAGAGTTGATCCAGTTAGTTGACCATGATCCGCCGGGCGCTTCATCGTAGCTCCGGAGAGGGCCGCTGCCACATGACGGCCACTATTGCTAAATCGCCGCCGGTCTAAATTAGATAAGGTTTCGCTGGCTAAACACGAGGTGATCATAAACTTGGAAGAAAAAACAAACCCGCGGACGGATCAGTTCCCGAGAGACAAACAGAACAAACATACCATCAGGCTTTCACAACCTCTACGTCCCGGAGGATGAGTCAATGCCTGGTTGACCCGCTTCGTCTTTGCTTTGAACCCTTTGCCGCGCGATGAGCCGCTTCCGCCGAGCCGGTCACAACCTCAGCCGCCTGCTTGACGGTCGCACCAAGTTGGCCTAATTTCTGCGTCAAAAGCTTGGCTCTGTCTTCTTGCTGTGCGGCAGGAGTCGCCTCCGTTCTGCGGGTTGTGCGCAGCATCTAGCAATCCATCAAGCTATCAAATCCATGGCCTGTCTCTCGTCTGCGAGCCGCCCGTCGCGCCGTCCTCGTCTCTTGCTGAGTCGCGCTCCCGGACGCCCGTCGCTTTGGACGGCTCGGCGCGCCTGCACATCACCTCCGTCGTATCATCAAGCCTCCAAGCTGCTGAAGACCACCACCGGTTTATTTCCGCTGCAGAACCGGCACTGCCGTATCTACCTCGGCGCATTGAGCTGCCACACCTCCGCTCCCGCGGCCTTGATAACCCGCCACCACGGCTCACCTTTACCACCGTGGTTCCGCATGATCCGCTGCTGTAACCCGCCGCTGGTGAGCCACCGCCATCGAGCTGCTATGCCTCGTCTCCGCCTAAGCTCAGACGTAGAGCCGCCGGACTCTGCTTGCGAATCGCCTCGGTATCACCTACGCGGCCGACGTCGCCTGACCGATCTTGCTTTGAGCCGGCGGCCACCGTCTTCTAAGCTGTTGCCGGCCTTACTCTGTCACAAGTCGCCAGCATGACTTCATCTCCGCCCGCAAACCCGCCGCGGCCTCACCCCTTCACTCAGGGCGCCCCCGCCTTGATCCGCCGCCTTGAACTGCTCTCGCCGGGCTGTCTTGCCTCCAACACTGAGACCCGCCGGCCGCACCTACCGGGTTTCCGAGCAACCGCGCTAAACAGCCCTGGTCGAGCGGCCTCGGCCACGCCTCTACCTCGTGCTGCTCAAACCGCCGTTGTGGCCTGCCACCTTGAATACGCAGGCGGGCGCTCGACTTCGCCACAGGGTTGCCGCAGCGTTGAACCGTCGAGCTCCGGCTCTACGTAGCTTCCCGCGTGCGATCTTGCCTTCGCCCGCCGGACATGCGCCCGCCGCTCCATTGCCATTGCCAAAATTATACAACGGCGAGTCACGTACAGCTGCGGCCAATTCGCCGCGCCTACTTCCACCATGGTCGTAATGAGCAGGATCCACCCATTTCCACGGTTCTAAAGCCACCAACCTTGCTGCGTGAACCGGCCGTGCTTGAGGCCTCCTCGTCCACGAGCCGCCCGTGCTTTTCAGCAGTTCACCTCTACTTTGTGCCGCCCGACCGGGTGACTCTGCGCTGCTCCTCGATCTAGTACCCGCGGTGCCTCCTAAGCGTCCACCCTTGATTGCCGTCGTCGAGCTGCTGTGACTTCGCCCGCCAGTCCCGTTTTTGCTGCTCCAACTCACCAACGCCGGTCCATTGGCCTCGACTCAAGTTAAACCGGCGCGTCTCCGCGGCCTCAAGGAACCACCACCGGAGCCTCCTCTGTTTGTCTCCGTTGTTCGTTTTCAAGACGCCGTCGCCATGACACATCGCTCCGGGTCGCCGAGCCGCCCTGCCACGAGCGCCCTTGCCGGCTCCGTCTCCCCCTGCAGCCGACCCGGTCCGGTTCGCCCGCTGCGAGGCTATGCTCGCGTGCCTCCGCTCGGTTCATTGCCGCTGCCGCCAATCTGCTTCTCTTGAACCGGCCTTGAGGCATCCATAGCTGCGCTCCCTCGGCCTTGTGTTGAACCGCTGGATGCTACCAAGCTGCCACCGCGACGGTCACGCTGGTCCTCCGCTGATCCAGCTCTAAACCGTCGCGCCGGGTCTACTTCAACCCGCCCGAATCTACTCTAAGCTTGTTGCACGCTTCCATCACAGCCTCCGGATCAAGCGCTCTGCGCCTCATCAACCGTGTCTGCCGCTTCTTCGCGTCCACAATGCCCGCCGCCTCACGCCTGCTGCGGGCTCATCTTCTGTTCGAATGAGACTATAGTAGCAATCCTACTACTACAAATTAGTACTCTGCCACCGGTTGGAAAAAGTTGATCTACAAATTTTATATTGGCCAAAACTGCTACAAGGGGCGACCAGATCGGATCAGCCTTGGCAAATTCATATAGGAAATATACACCAAGAAAACTGAAGCTACCACATGGTCGGACAATCCATCATGCTACTAGATGTTGTTGCTTTCGTTGGAAGTCATGGACAATTGCTAGTCACCGGGCATGCAGTGGTTTGCCTGGCCCCGTGGACAATTGCTAGTACTGTTGCATGGCATAACTCCCAGGGTCTAATGGAAAACTGCTTTCATTGTAAGCCGATTGGTTGCCAAAGGTGCAAGCAGAGTACATGCGTATTCTTGGAGTAGTACAATGCTATGACTGGTTTACCATCACATTAAGGCAAGAGAAGACCACATGATGGCCAAAAAAAAAGAGTACCCATTGCTGAGTGAGGCGAATATGCATATGATATTGCACGATCAGGCATTTGCAAACCGGAGCAGCATACTGGAAATAAGCAACCAGAAGAAGTTGACGCCCACGTGCCGTTCCGGTCGGTTTGCGGACCATGACTGAATATTTTAAAGGAAAAGCTGGACCTAGAGACAAGTCTGCGTCTGATGAGATATCGTCCAAGTAAATCAGGACAATTATGTTTATACCACGGCATGCGGAGCATGTCTTGACAATATTTCGATGGCGATAGTCCGTGCCACATTACATGGGTGTGCGTAAGCCGCCGCCCGTGCAGCTTGATCTGCATCAACTCACCGGGACTGCGCTTTGTGATTGATTGGCCCGTCCACACCGACACCGGCTTACAGCTGTGGCTGATTCATCAATCTGCTCCATGACCGACTCGGCCGTCATTAATTTCAGCTTTACCATGGTGATCATCAACTCCACGGTGAATAACCCCGACATGATATATCGGTGAAATCCATCCAATATATTTTATATTATATGTTGCCTTCTTTAAAGAGCAATTACTTTGGCACTGCAAAGTTGTCTAATGCAGGACCCTAAACCGCCATATTGGTGCAAATTTAAAGGCCGTCAGAAATATTTCCGGCTTAAAAAGAGGGATTCGGTTTAAAATCCGGATCAAGGGGAAGATATCTCCCACAAAGCTTTGAATCTGTCAAATCCGGTTCAAAATCCCGGTTCAAGAAGGATTTATCTGTTGCAAAAAGTTAAAGGGTGCCAAAGAGGACTGCTTTGCCATGATGTGCGGTTCGGACATGGGTATCATGCCTTATTGGCTTATCATATTATTGATCACTTGGGGCTTGGTCATGTACGAACCATAGTCACACCTCTTGATCGGCGCAATGCCACAGTATCACTTGGGGGCTTGGTGGTGTCCGAACCAATGCAACACCTTTTGATAGGCGAAAGCCACCGGATCACTTGGGGACATGGTCAAGTCTGAACCGATCCGCCTCTTGATCGGCCTAAGGCCATAGAGTCACTTGGGGGCTTGGTCGAACCCGAACCATTGCCACGCCACTTGATCGGCATAATGCCATGGTTTCGATTGGGGACTGGCTGACTTGAACCATAGCTACACCTTATTGGGAGCTTGGTTGTGTCCGACCATGGTAACACCATCTGATCGGCTCAGTAAAGCCTCTTTTTGCAAATGGTTTTATCTTTGCCTTTGCTTCTATTTTTCTTTTGATAAAATATTTTTTCTGTTGTGTTTTCACCCAACATTATTAAATCCGGTTCAACTGTCAGTTACAGATTGACGGAACACGATTAAATCATAATCCGGAGACTATCGGCCGGTTTGGTTTCGACTATAAGTCGCCCGATTATATATTTGGATTGCGCCATTGGAATCATGCGCTCATAAATCATTGGACTATATTATTCAAATCTTCAAATAGCCAACATGGCTGGATTTTA
This sequence comes from Aegilops bicornis, assembly GCA_021605145.1. NCBI lineage: Eukaryota > Viridiplantae > Streptophyta > Magnoliopsida > Poales > Poaceae > Aegilops > Aegilops bicornis. The sequence goes on from CM038669.1 coordinate 504,095,675, forward strand.
TTATGGTTATCGATAACGATTACTATGATTAAGGTTTTCAAAGTCGCTTTAAGCGCAATGGCTATTATATTATCAATGGATATGATTTATTTTATAATTGAAGGAATAGTCCCGAGTTGCTGCAGGCTTACGACCCGGCACTTGGGGGCTACATTATTCAAGATGAGATTACATCAAATATGCAAGTCTCATGTCGCTGCAAGCATGCACCATGACACTTGGGGGCTAATGCAAAGTCATTGTTTGCTCACCTTATTGAAGACCCGACTCATCATATTATAATGAGCCGGCCCTTGGGGGCTACCAATTGCTCCTGTCAACTATTCAAGGTACAAAGCTTTTTATCCATTATATTGAAGGGTCCACTGCTCAGTTGGTAAAGCACAAAGCTCTCAACCTTGTGAACGTGGGTTCAAGCCCCATGATGGGAGTTACATAATATAATGTTATTCTCAATGAAGTATATATAAAGTCCCTGTTCATTATGTGCATAATTACACGACCCTTAGGGGCTACACTGGTTGAAGTTTTTATGAGCCTCAGAAATTACAAGTCCCGATTCTTGCAAGCATGACAACCCGGCACTTGGGGGCTACGTATGTGGAATACTCAATTCGACTAGTGATTGAGATGAACAACCTGGATTTCTTCAAGCTTGTGACATTCATATTGAAGCAAATCTTAAGCTGTTACTCGTTACCTTCTTAAGAGTTGAGGGCTACAAGTGATAGGCATATAAGAGGTATATTTTCAAAAGCTGATGTTAACAAACAGTTATGATCCGGTGCCATCAATATTTTTAAACCGGCAAAGTTCTACAACCGGCTGAAGATCAGATGAGTATTTCAAAGACCAATATTTTTGTTAAGCATTGGGAGCTGAATCAAGAAAGTTATTCTTCACAATATTTCTCTGTGACAAACCAATGTCAGCAAATTGATTATGAAGCTGGCCTATTAAACCGGATTTTCTAGAAGAAGGAAGTGACAAGGACTTAAGGATGATCAGGATCAGTTTAACATGGATAAATCCAAATTAAGCTGGGGCTAATGTCGAGGATATACCCAGCGGAATGACCCGGCGGAGTCGTAAACCGGCGGGACATGATAAACCGGCGGATGTTAAACCGGGACGGTCAAACAGATGGCTCGAACAGACGGTAAACCGGTAGACAATGTTAAACCGACGGACAATGTTAAACCGTGGACAATGTTAAACCCGGCGGAACAATGTTAAACCGACAAGCAGTGATAAGCGGGTTGTCGAGGGGTTATGAAGCCCAAGACGTTATGAAGCCCAAGATGTTAAGAAGCCCATGGCGATAAGTTAGAATAGTTTAAGTTAAAGTCCGAGTTGGACTCTACATGTAACCCGCCTCTTGACATATATAAGGAGAGGTAGGGCTCCCCAAAGAGGGACAAGTTACAAGCAAGAAGAAACAATCTTAGGGCTAGACACGAGGAGAGCCGGTTCTGGCGACTCCCTCGTGATGATAATGAGACCTAGCCTCAAACAGCATGTAGGGTTTTTACGGATGATGTTTCCGGGGCCAAGTCGTCTAAATCCCTGTCTTGTGTTGCGTCTCTCAATTCCGCTCAACCCCTCTCAAGCTACCACATAGATGCGTTGGCCTCGCGACTAAGTCCTGACACTAAGGATATCTGCCGTGACAATTCCACGACAAGTGTGGTGGTGGTGGATTGCCTCTTGGGCTGATGATGAACAGTACAAGGGGAAGAACAACCTTCTGAGGTTGAGGTGTTCTTGTGGCTAAGGTAGGCACTCGATCAGATCAGATCAAGCTGAGATGCCCCTACTGTGGCGGCTAGTTCTACTTATGTAGGCCCTGGTCCTCTCCCCAAATATTGAGCGGGAAGGGAGCCAACAACGGCGGGCAAATTTGAAGGGGGACAACTAGTACAAGCTATCCTAACAAAAGTGGTCTTCGCCTGTGAAAGGCTCTGGCGGTGACGCCGTCTTGGGCTCCACGATGACCTCCGTCCTGCCGACCTTCTGGTCTTGGTCTCGTTGCACCGATATGGCAACCTTTGCCTTATGCCTCGGTACACCTCGCCTGCGCTTGCCTCCTTAGCACCAAAGAGGAAAAAGGACGTTGCGCGCGCTGGCACCCGCCTGGTGTCGATCGTCATGGCTCACGTCACGAGAGCCTCGTGAGGTTTGCCCCGCCTTGATATCTCCGCTCCTCATGAGCCTGCCGGGCTAGGCCACTCCAGAGGAGGTCTTGCGTCATCCACCTCGTGATGCTTGGCCCCTCACGAGGGTCTTGGATGCCTTGTTGATGAAGATGGGACATACGGCCCGCTGACTTAGCCACGCCGCGGGCATGTGCATGTCTGGGACCCCGTTCCCGAACACCGGCAGCGCCGCCCCTCCTTGTCCAATTCCGGACTCCCAAAGGGGCAGCGGCCAGCCCTAGGCCCTCTCCTCTCTCTCCCACAAGGCCCATGTTGGCCCATTATATCCCCCGGGGGTTCCGATAACTCCCCCCGGCACTCCGATAAATATCTTGTGACCCCCGGAACTCATCCGGTGTCCGAATATAGTCGTCCAATATATCAATCTTTATGTCTCGACCATTTCGAGACTCCTCGTCTTGTCCGTGATCACATCGGGGCTCCGAACTATTTTTGGTACATCAAAACACATAAACTCATAATACCGATCGTCACCGAATGTTAAGCGTGCAGACCCTACGTGTTCGAGAACTATGTAGACATGACCGAGACTCATCTCCGGTCAATAACCAATAGCGGAACCTGGATGCTCATATTGGTTCCTACATATTCTACGAAGATCTTTATCAGTCAAACCGCATAACAACATATGTTGTTCCCTTTGTCATCGGTATGTTACTCGCCTGAGATTCGACCGTCGGTATCTCAATACCTAGTTCAATCTCGTTACCGACAAGTCTCTTTACTCGTTCCGTAATGCATCATCCCGCAACTAACTTATTAGTTACATTGCTTGCAAGGTTTATAGTGATGTGCATTACCGAGAGGGCCCAGAGATACCTCTCCGACAATCGGAGTGACAAATCCTAATCTTGATCTATGCCAACTCAACAATTACCATCAGAGACATCTGTAGAGCACCTTTATAATCACCCAGTTACGTTGTGATGTTTAGTAGCACACAAAGTGTTCCTCCGGTATTCGGGAGTTGCATAATCTCATAGTCATAAGAACATGTATAAGTCATGAAGAAAGCAATAGCAATATACTAAACGATCAAATGCTAAGCTAACGGAATGGGTCAAGTCAATCACATCATTCTCTAAAGATGTGATCCCGTTAATCAAATGGCAACTCATGTCTATGGTTGGGAAACATAACCATCTTTGATTCAACGAGCTAGTCAAGTAGAGGCATACTAGTGACACTCTCTTTGTCTATGTATTCACACATGTACTAAGTTTCCGGTTATTACAGTTCTAGAATTAATAATAAACATTTATCATGATATAAGGAAATATAAATAACAACTTTATTATTGCCTCTAGGGCATATTTCCTTCGGACTCCCACTTGCACTAGAGTCAATAATCTAGATTACACAGTAACGATTCTAACACCCATGGAGTCTTGCTGCTGATCATGTTTTGCTCATGAGAGAAGCTTAGTCAACGGGTCTGCAACATTCAGATCCGTATGTATCTTGCAAATCTCTATGTCTCCCTCCTTGACTTGATCACTGATGGAATTGAAGCGTCTCTTGATGTGCTTGGATCTCTTGTGAAATCTGGATTCCTTTGCCAAGGCAATTGCACCAGTATTGTCACAAAAGATTTTCATTGGACCCGATGCACTAGGTATGACACCTAGATCGGATATAAAGTCCTTCATCCAGACTCCTTCATTTGCTGCTTCTGAAGCAGCTATGTACTCTGCTTCACACGTAGATCCCGCCACGACGCTTTGCTTAGAACTGCACCAACTGACAGCTCCACCGTTCAATATAAACACATATCCGGTTTGTGACTTAGAGTCATCCGGATCAGTGTCAAAGCTTCCATCGACGTAACCATTTACGACGAGCTCTTTGTCACCTCCATAAACGAGAAACACATCCTTAGTCCTTCACAGGTATTTCAGGATGTTCTTGACCGCTGTCTAGTGATCCACTCCTGGATTACTTTGGTACCTCCCTGCTAAACTTATAGCAAGGCACACATCAGGTCTGGTACACAGCATTGCATACATGATAGAGCCTATGGCTTAAGCATAGGGAACACCTTTCATTTTCTCTCTATCTTCTGCAGTGGTCGGGCATTGAGTCTGACTCACCTTCACACCTTGTAACACAGGCAAGAACCCTTTCTTTGCTTTATCCATTTTGAACTTCTTCAAAACTTTGTCAAGGTATGTGCTCAGTGAAAGTCCAATTAAGCGTCTTGATCTATCTCTATAGATATTAATGCCCAATATATAAGCAGCTTCACCGAGGTCTTTCATTGAAAAACTCTTATTCAAGTATCCTTTTATGCTATCCAGAAATTCTATATCATTTCCAATCAACAATATGGCATCCACATATAATACTAGAAATGCTACAGAGCTCCCACTCACTTTCTTGTAAATACAGGCTTCTCCAAAAGTTTGTATAAAACCATATGCTTTGGTCACACTATCAAAACATTTATTCCAACTCCGAGATGCTTGCACCAGTCCATAAATGGATCGTTGGAGCTTGCACACTTGTTAGCACCCTTTGGATCGATAAAACCTTCAGGTTGCATCATATACAACTCTTCTTCCAGAAATCCATTCAGGAATGTAGTCTTTACTTCCATTTGCCAAATTTCATAATCATAAAATGCAGGAATTGCTAACATGATTCGGACGGACTTAAGCATCACTACGGGTGAGAAGGTCTCACCGTAGTCAACTCCTTGAACTTGTCAAAAACCTTTTGCAACAATTCGAGCTTTGTAGACAGTAACATTACCGTCAGCGTCAGTCTTCTCCTTGAAGATCCATTTATTATCGATGGCTTGCCGATCATCGGGCAAGTCAACCAAAGTCCACACTTCGTTCTCATACATGGACCCCATCTCAGATTTCATGGCCTCAAGCCATTTTGCGGAATCTGGGCTCATCATCGCTTCCTCATAGTTCGTAGGTTCATCATGGTCAAGTAACATGACCTCCAGAACAGGATTACCGTACCACTCTGGTGTGGATCTTACTCTGGTTGACCTACGAGGTTCAGTAGTAACTTGATCTGAAGTTACGTGATCATCATCATTAGCTTCCTCACTAATTGGTGTAGGAGTCACAGGAACAGATTTCTGTGATGAACTACTTTCCAATAAGGGAGCAGGTACAATTACCTCATCAAGTTCTACTTTCCTCCCACTCACTTCTTTCGAGAGAAACTCCTTCTCTAGAAAGGATCCATTCTTAGCAACGAATGTCTTGCCTTCGGATCTGTGATAGAAGGTGTACCAAACAGTCTCCTTTGGGTATCCTATGAAGACACATTTCTCCGATTTGGGTTCGAGCTTATCAGGTTGAAGCTTTTTCACATAAGCATTGCAGCCCCAAACTTTAAGAAACGACAACTTTGGTTTCTTGCCAAACCATAGTTCATAAGGTGTCGTCTCAACGGATTTAGATGGTGCCCTATTTAACGTGAATGCAGCCGTCTCTAAAGCATAATCCCAAAACAATAGCGGTAAATCGGTAAGAGACATCATAGATCGCACCATATCTAGTAAAGTACGATTACGACATTCGGACACCCCATTACGCTGTGGTATTCCGGGTGGCGTGAGGTGCGAAACTATTCCGCATTGTTTCAAATGAAGACCAAACTCGTAACTCTAATATTCTCCTCCACGATCATATCGTAGAAACTTTATTTTCTTGTTACGATGATTTTCCACTTCACTCTGAAATTCTTTGAAGTTTTCAAATGTTTCAGACTTATGCTTCATCAAGTAGATATACCCATATCTGCTCAAATCATCTGTGTAGGTGAGAAAATAACGATGCCCACCGCGAGCTTCAATATTCATTGGACCACATACATCAGTATGTATGATTTCCAACAAATCTGTTGCTCGCTCCATTGTTCCAGAGAACGGAGTTTTAGTCCTCTTGCCCATGAGGCATGGTTCGCAAGTACCATGTGATTCATAATCAAGTGATTCTAAAAGTCCATCAGAATGGAGTTTCTTCATGCGCTTTACACCAATATGACCTAAACGGCAATGCCACAAATAAGTTGCACTATCATTATCAACTCTGCATCTTTTGGCTTCAATGTTTTGAATATGTGTATCACTACTATCGAGATTCAATATAAATAGACCACTCTTCAAGGGTGCATGACCATAAAAGATATTACTCATATAAATAGAACAACCATTATTCTCTGATTTAAACGAATAACCTTCTTGCATCAAACAAGATCCAGATATAATGTTCATGCTCAACACTGGCACCAAATAACAATTATTCAGGTCTAAAACTAACCCCGAAGGTAGATGTAGAGGTAGCGTGCCGACAGCGATCACATCTACTTTGGAACCATTTCCCACGCGCATCGTCACCTCGTCCTTAGCCAATCTTTGCTTAATCCGTAGTCCCTATTTCGAGTTGCAAATATTAGCAACAGAACCAGTATCAAATACCCAGGTGCTACTGCGAGCATTAGTAAGGTACACATCAATAACATGTATATCATATATACCTTTGTTCACCTTGCCATCCTTCTTATCCGCCAAATACTTGGGGCAGTTCCGCTTCCAGTGACCAGTCCCTTTGCAGTAGAAGCACTCAGTCTCAGGCTTAGGTCCAGACTTGGGTTTCTTCACTTCAGCAGCAACTTGCTTGCCGTTCTTCTTGAAGTTCCCCTTCTTCCCTTTACCCTTTTTCTTGAAACTGGTGGTCTTGTTGACCATCAACACTTGATGCTCCTTCTTGATTTCTACCTCCGCAGCCTTTAGCATCGCGAAGAGCTCGGGAATTGTCTTATCCATTCCTTGCATGTTATAGTTCATCACGAAGCTCTTGTAGCTTGGTGGCAGTGATTGAAGAATTCTGTCAATGACACTATCATCCGAAAGATTAACTCCCAGTTTAATCAAGTGATTGTTATACCCAGACATTTTGAGTATATGCTCCTTGTGAACTATTCTCCTCCATCTTGCAGCTGTAGAACTTATTGGAGACTTCATATCTCTCAATCCGGGCATTTGCCTGAAATATTAACTTCAACTCTTGGAACATTGCATATGCTCCATGACGTTCAAAATGTCGTGGAAGTCCCGGTTCTAAGACGTAAAGAATGGCACACTGAACTATCGAGTAGTCATCAGCTTTGCTCTGCCAAAGGTTCATAACATCTGGCGTTGCTCCTGCAGTGGGTTTTGCACCTAGCGGTGCTTCCAGGACGTAATTGTTCTGTGCAGCAGTGAGGATAATCCTCAAGTTACGAACCCAGTCCGTGTAGTTGCTACCATCATCTTTCAACTTAGCTTTCTCTAGGAACACATTAAAATTCAACGGAACAACATCACGGGCCATCTATCTACAATAACATAGACATGCAAAATACTATCAGGTACTAAGTTCATGATAAATTAAAGTTCAATTAATCAAATTACTTAAGAACTCCCACTCAGATGGACATCCCTCTAATTATCTAAGTGATCACGTGATCCATATCAACTAAACCATGTCCGATCATCACGTGAGATGGATTGGTTTTCAATGGTGAACATCACTATGTTGATCATATCTACTATATGATTCACGCTCGACCTTTCGGTCTCAGTGTTCCAAGGCCATATCTGCATATGCTAAGCTCGTCAAGTTTAAATCGAGTATTCTGCGTGTGCAAAACTGGCTTGTACCCATTGTATGTGAAGGTAGAGCTTATCACACCTGATCATCACGTGGTGTCTCGGCACGATGAACTTTCGCAACGGTGCATACTCAGGGAGAACACTTGTACCTTGAAATTTAGTGAGAGATCATCTTATAATGCTACTGTCGATCTAAGCAAAATAAGATGCATAAAGTATAAACATCACATGCAATCAATATAAGTGATATGATATGGCCATCATCATCTTGTGCCTTTGATCTCCATCTCCAAAGCACCGTCATGATCACCATCGTCACCGGCGCGACACCTTGCTCTTCATCGTAGCATCATTGTCGTCTCGCCAACTATTGCTTCTACGACTATCGCTACCGCTTAGTGGTAAAGTAAAGCAATTGCATGACGATTGCATTTCATACAATAAAGCGACAACCATATGGCTCCTGCCAGTTGCCATAACTTTGTTACAAAACATGATCATCTCATACAATAAAGTTTAGCATCATGTCTTGACCATATCACATCACAACATGCCCTGCAAAAACAAGTTAGACGTCCTCCACTTTGTTGTTGCAAGTTTTAGGTGGCTGCTACGGGCTGAGCAAGAACCGTTCTTACCTACGCATCAAAATGAAAACGATATTTCATCAGGTATGTGTTGTTTCAACCTTCAACAAGGACCAGGCGTAGCCACACTCGATTCAACTAAAGTTGGAGAAACTGACACCCGCCAGCCACCTGTGTGCAAAGCACGTTGGTAGAACCAGTCTCGCGTAAGCGTACGCGTAATGTCGGTCCGGGCCGCTTCATCCAACAATCCCGCCGAATCAAAGTGTGACATGTTGGTAAGCAGTATGACTAGTGTCGCCCACTACTCAGTTGTGTTCTACTCGTGCATATAACATCTATGCATAAACCTGGCTCGGATGCCACTGCTTGGTAACGTAGTAATTTCAAAAAAATTCCTACGCACACGCAAGATCATGGTGATGCATAGCAACGCGATGGGAGAGTGTTGTCAACATACCCTCGTAGACCGAAAGCAAAAGCGTTATGACAACGCGGTTGATGTAGTTGTATGTCTTCACGATCGACCGATCCTAGTACCGAACATACGGAACGTCCGCGATCTGCACACGTTTAGCTCGGTGACATCCCATGAACTCACGATCCAGTAGAGCTTCTCATACGTCCATTTTGCATCATGCTTTTATATCGATATTTAGAGTGAAGTGCATCCTAGGTCCTCAAACTATTTCGATGGTGTCACATAAGTCCTCGAACTATGAAAAGTGTCATCTAGGTCCTCAAAAATCCTTTTAAGTGCAATAAGTGTGTATATATGTGACACCTCTGAAATAGTTCAAGGACCTACGTGATACCTTTGAAATAGTTTGTGGACTAGGATAACACACATATTGCACTTTGAGGACCTGGATGACGATTTTCATAGTTCGAGGACCTACGTGACACCTCTGAAATAGTTCGAGGACCTATGATGCACTTCACTCCGATATTTATTGCATTATGGGATGTTATTACACATTATGTCATAATACTTATGCCTATTCTCTCTTATTTTACAAGGTTTAAATAAGGAGGGAGAATGCCGGCAGCTGGAATTCTGGGCTCGAAAAGGAGCAAATATTAGAGACCTATTATGCACAACTCCAAAAGTCCTGAAACTCCACAAAAGTTATTTTTGGAAATAATAAAAACTACTGGAAGAAGAATCCACGTCAGGGGGGCCTCCACCTGTCCACGAGGGTGGAGGGCGCGCCCTACCCCCTTGGCGCGCCCCCCTGCCTCGTGGGCCCCCTGTTGGCCCTCCGGTGCCCATCTTCTGCTATATGAAGTCTTCGTCCGAAGAAAAAGCATAGGCAAGCTTTCAGGACGAGACTCACGCCATACGAGGCGGAGCCTTGGCGGAACCAATCTAGGGCTCGGCATAGGCTGTTCTTAGGGGACACTTCCCTCCGAGAGGGGGAAATCATCGCCATCGTCGTCACCAACGCTCCTCTCATCGGGAGAGGGCAATCTCCATCAACATCTTCACCAACACCTTCTCCTCTTAAACCCTAGTTCATCTCTTGTATCCAATTCTTGTCTCTAAGTCCGGGATTGGTACCTCTAGGTTGCTAGTATTATTGATTACTCCTTGTAGTTGATGCTAGTTGGTTTATTTGGTGGAAGAACATATGTTCAGATCCTATATGCATATTAATACTCCTCTGATTATGAACATGAGTATTCTTTGTGAGTAGTTACGTTTGTTCCTGAGGACATGGGAGAAGTCTTGCTATTAGTAGTCATGTGAATTTGGTATTCGTTCGATATTTTGATGAGATGTATGTTGTCTCTCCTCAAGTGTTGTTATGTGAACATCGACTACATAACACTTCACCATTAGTTGGGCCTAGAGGAAGGCATTGGGAAGTAATAAGTAGATGATGGGTTGCTAGAGTGACAGAAGCTTAAACCCTAGTTTATGCATTGCTTAAAAGGGGCTGAATTGGATCCATATGTTTCATCCTATGGTTAGGTTTACCTTAATACTTTTGTTGTAGTTGCGGATGCTTGCAATAGAGGTTAATCATAACTGGGATGCTTGTTCAAGTAAGGGCAGCACCCAAGCACCGGTCCACCCACATATCAAATCATCAAAGTACCGAACGCGAATCATATGAACGTGATGAAAACTAGCTTGACGATAATTCACATGTGTCCTCGGGAGCGCTTTTCTATATATAAGAGTTTGTCTAGGCTTGTCCTTTGCTACAAAAAGGATTGGGCCACCTTGCTGCACTTTATTTACTTTTGTTACTTGCAGAGAACACCGTGCTGAAAACCGGTTATCATTTCCTTCTGCTCCTCGTTGGGTTCGACACTCTTACTTATCAAAAGGACTATGATAGATCCCCTATACTTGTGGGTCATCAAGACTCTTTTTAAAGCGCCATTGCCGGGGAGTGAAGCGTCTTTGGTAGGTGGAATTTGGTAAGGAGAAATTTATATAGTGTGCTGAAATTTACTGTCACTTGTTACTATGGAAAGTAACCCTCCGAGGGGCTTTGTGACGCCCGGGTAATTAAGCTACAGTAATCCCCGCTAATGATGCCACGTCACCTCGGTTACTGTGGATAAACTCGCGTTAGTTCGGAACCTAGTTCAAATTTCAAATTCAAAATCGAGCAAACAATAAAAGTTTCAAATATTAAAAATTTAAATGTTCGGAGTGAACCAAATAATACATAGGTAATTATGGTGGAGAAACCAAACTTTGGTAAAATGATTAAAGGCCCTAAAACAATTAAAACAATAGTGAAAATAATTAAACAAATGCCTATTGAATTTATAAAATACTAACACTATTTTATTATGGGTTAAGAATTAATCTAAGTAGTAGTTTATTTGTAAATACAAATTAGGCACTAGTGGTAATTTTATAAAACTAAAAATAAAAGAAACTACAAATAAAAAGAGACAAGAAAATACAAAAAACAGAAAAGAAAACTAACAAAAAAAAACGGAAAAGAAAACCCCCAGGCCAACTGGGCCTCGGCCCAACCAGTGGCCTGCCAGGCCGGCCCACTCCCTCCCATGGCCTATAACCCCCTGAGGGCACCAAACCCTAACCGACACCCCCACGTCGCCACTTCCCATCCCCACTCCCCTCGCTCACCCACTCCTCGATCCCCTCTGGATCGAGGCAACGGCCGTGCCGTCCGGCGCCCGACCCCGCGCCGCCCTTGGCCAGGCTCCGTCACCGTCCCCGGCCCGCCCTGTCACCGCCTCCTCACCTCACCCCGAGCCGCCCAAGCGCCTCCCTTGCTTCCTCCAATCTAGATCGGGGCAGGCGACCCCGTCGCCCGCCGTCTCCAGCGCTTCTACCTCGGCCCGTGGCGCCCGTGCAGGAACGCCGCCTCCCAGCCGGGCCGTCCCGACGTCGCCCGGCGCCCTCGACAACGCCGCCCGCTCGAGCCCGTCGCCACCACCACCGTCGCCTCGCTGGACCTCACTGGAGCCGCCTCGCCGGAACGCTCCCTCGCCGGATCTCCTCCCCGTCTCCGTGGTCGTCGCCGTCCTCCTCCCCACGGGTTGCCCTCGAGCCCACTGCCATGCCACTCCCGCTCCCATGTGAGCCGCCACCTCCCTCCTCCCTCTCCTCCTCTGTGCGTGTGTGTCGCCCTCACTGCGCGCTCGGCGCCCCGCTCCATCGTGGCGGCCTTGCAGCCCTGTGAGCCCACACCGCGCCGGAGCTCACTCCGCCGTGGCCTTCCCCACACCCCGTCTTTGCCACGGCCGTCCCTGCGCCCGTTGCCGCCTGCAGCGTCTTGACCCACCGAACCCGTCCGCCCGCCGCTTTCTTGACGATGTCGCTTCGCCGGTCTTGCGCCAGCATACGGCTCCGGTCCCCTCCGCCCCATCATGCCTGTTCGTGGCGCTCGTCCGGCCCACGGCCTTGGCGCCTGCCCGGCCTGCCGTGTTTACCTCGGTGGGTTCGCCCGCACCACAGGGCTCCGCCCGTTTAGCCACACCCTGCGCCATTACCGTGCCCATTAAGCCGCTATGGTCCACTGGACCATTGGCAGATTGACCCGCCCCTGGGCCACTTACACGTGGGCCCAGGCCCCTGTAATAAAAAAAGGGGGAATTAAAAAAATATATTAAATACATAAATAAATAATAATTAAGGTAATTAAAAATATTAATTAATTAATTAATTAATCCTGATTAGATTAACCTAATCACTAATTAAATTAACTAATCTGTAATTAAACTAAACAGAGAATGACAGGTGTGTCCCACTGGACCCACACGTCAGGTTGACCAGTCAATGGTCAACGTTGATCTTGACATCACCACGATGTCATGCTGATGTCGACATTACTAATACGGATAATGTTGGATTAAATAATTAATTAAATTCCGTAAATTAATAAAATCTTTAGAAAATCATATCTTTTAATCCGTAACTCGGATTAAATTATTTTCAACATGAAAGTTGCTCGAGCGGCAGAGGCGAATCCGGATCGCAGATGCGTTCGTCCGCCACACACCCTAACCTATCGAACCCGCAACTTTCCCCCTCCGGCTCCTGCCTTGAAAACCACGAAACCGGGGATATTTGCGGATGTCTTCCCTTAACGGTACCACCTCATACCATGTTAGGGCACGCCTAGCATCGTTACTTGTCTTGTCATGCATCGATATGCATCTGTTTACATGGTATTCATTGTTTCTTCCCCCCTCTTCTCTCCGGTGGACTACAGGACCGACGCTGCTGCTGCGCAGTTCGACTACGGAGTTGACGACCCCTCTCTCTTGCCCGAGCAACAGGCAAGCCCCCCTTTGATCACCGGATATCGCCTACTCTTCTCTATACTGCTTGCATTAGAGTAGTGTAGCATATTCTTTGCTACATTATACCTATCCCGATGCATAGCCTTTGTCCTTGCTACTCATTGTTACCTTTACCGCAATCCCTCTGAGCTTAGTATAGGATGCTAGTATTTCCATCTGTGGCCCTACATTCTTGTCCGTCTGCTGTGCTATACTATCGGGCCGTGATCACTCGGGAGGTGATCACGGGTATATACTTATACTTATACATGATACATGTGGTGACTAAAGTCGAATTCGGCTTGTGGAGCACCCACGAGTGATTCACGGATTGGGGGCTGAAAGGACCTTTGTCCCGACGGCCCTCTGGATGGATCTTTGTGGCGGAGCGAGGTGGGCCTGGCCCTGTTCGGCGTTCGCGGATACTTAACACGCATAACGAGATCTTGGTATTAGATCTGAGTTGGCTACGAGCCTATATGCACTAACCAACTACGTGGGAAAGATATGGGCACTCGGCATCGTGGTATCAGCCGAAGCACTTCGTGACGCCAGCGACTGAGTGGCGCGCGCCGGATTGGAACGTAAGCCTGCTCTTGTATTAAGGGGGCTATTTACGCTTTTGACGCGTCACATAGCGTGCGGTGTGCATTGGGCGATGGGCCTAGACCCTTGTGCGCTTAGGTTTAGACCGGCGTGCTGGCCTCTCTGTTGTGCCTAGGTGGGGCTGCGACGTGTTGATCTTCCGCGGCCGGGCATGATCCAGGAAAGTGTGTCCGGTCAAATGGGATCAAGCGTGTTGGGTAAGTCGGTGCACCCCTGCAGGGAAGTTAATCTATTCGAATAGCCGTGATCTTGATAGCAGGGGCGACTTGGAGTTGTACCTTGACCTTATGACAACTAGAACCGGATACTTATTAAAACACACCATTCAAAGTGCCAGATACAACCGGTGGTCGCTCTCTCTAATGGCAATGAGGATGGGATCGCCGGGGAGGATAATTCCTATGCGATGTTACTAGGAGGACTTCAACCAACCCTCTTCTACATTTGCAAGGCGAAGGTGACCAGAAGCGTGGTCGTCGATAAGACTAGCTATCCCCATCTTATTACGGCATTCTGCGATTCGGTCCTTGATATGGCCCTTTACACATATATCCATGCATATGTAGTGTAGCTCCTTGCTTGTGAGTACTTTGGATGAGTACTCACGGTTGCCTTATGTTCCCCTTTTCCCCTATCTCTACTCGGTTCTTTGCGACTGCACGATGGAGCCTAGGAGCCAGACGCCACCGTCGATGGCGACTACACCGGAGGTGCCTACTACTACGTGCAGCCCGGCGGCGACCGAGTAGTTAGGAGGATCCCAGGCAGGAGGCCTGCGCCTCTTTCGATCTGTATCCCAGTTTGTGCTAGCCTTCTTAAGGCAAACTTGTTTAACTTATGTCTGTACTCAGATATTGTTGCTTCCGCTGACTCGTCTATGATCGAGCACTTGTATTCGAGCCCTCGAGGCCCCTGTCTTGTATTATGATGCTTGTATGACTTATTTTATTTTTAGAGTTGTGTTGTGATATCTTCCTGTGAGTCCCTGATCTTGATCGTACACGTTTGCGTGTATGATTAGTGTACGATTGAATCGGGGGCATCACAGGCTTGTTCGGGGTATCTTCACCCCGACCAGTAGAGCAAAGAGTTGCTCCTCAACCTACTGAACCTACTGAAAATGAAAATGTCCACTTTGAAATTCCTTCGGGTATGTTAGAAAAACTGCTAGCTTATCGTTTTGCAGGAGACGGAACAAAGCATCCTGATGAGCACCTAATCTATGTGGATGAAGTTTGTGGATTATTTAAGCTTGCAGGTATACCCGGTGATATTATTAAGAAGAAGGTCTTCCCTTTATATTTGAAGGGAGATGCATTGACATGTTATAGGCTATGTGATGATACGGGATCATGGAACTACAAACGATTGAAATTGGAATTTCATCAGAAATTTTATCCTATGCATCTTGTTCATCGTGTTCGCAATTATATATATAATTTTTGGCCTCGCGAAGGAGAAAGCATCGCTCAAGCTTGGGGGAGGCTTAAATCAATGTTATATTCATGCCCCAATCACGAGCTCCCAAGAGAAATAATTATTCATAATTTGTATGCCCGGCTTTCTGATAACAATCGCACCATGCTCGATACTTCTTGTGCTGGCTCTTTTATGATGAATACTATTGAATTCAAATGGGACTTATTGCAAAGAATTAAACGCAACTCTAAAGATTGGGATCTCGACGAAGGTAAGGAGTCAGGTATGACACCTAAGTTTGATTGTGTCAAATCTTTTATGGGTACCGATGTTTTCCGTAAATTTAGCACTAAATATGGACTTGACTCTGAGATAGTAGCTTCTTTTTGTGTAACTTTTGCTGCTCATATTGATCTCCCTAAGGAGAAGTGGTTTAAATATCATCCTCCCATAGAAGTAAAAGTAGTTGCACCTATTAAAGTTGAAGAAAAGACTATCACTTATAATGATCCTATTGTTCCCTGCTTCTTATGTTGAGAAACCACCTGTCCCTGTTAGGATAAAGGATCATGCTAAAGCTTCAACTGTGGTCCATAAAAGCAATATTAGAACTTATACACCTCCTGAGCAAATTAAAGTTGAACCTAATATTTCTATTGTTAAAGATCTCTTGTCTGATAATATTCATGGGCATGTTATTCATTTCTGTGATGAAACTGCTAGAATTGCCAAACCTTGTGCTAAAGATAAACATAGACCTGTGGTAGGCATGGCTGTTATTTCTGTTAAAATAGGGGATCATTGTTATCATGGCTTATGTGATATGGGTGCTAGTGCTAGTGAAATACCTTTTGACTTATACAAAGAAATTATGCATGATATTGCACCTGCTGAGATAGAAGATATTGATGTCACAATTAAACTTTCCAATAGAGATACTATTTCACCAATGGGAATTGTTAGAGATGTTGAAGTCTTGTGTGGGAAAACTAAATATCCTGCTGATTTTCTTGTTCTTGGTTCCCCACAAGATAGCTTTTGTCCCATTATATTTGGTAGACCCTTCTTGAACACTGTTAATGCTAGGATAGACTGCGAAAAGGATGTTGTTACTATTGGTTTGGGTGATATGTCTCATGAGTTTAATTTCTCTAAATTTCGTAGACAACATCGTGAAGAGGAATTGCCTAGTAAGGACGAAATTATTGGTCTTGCTTCTATTGTCGTACCTCCTAGTGATCCTTTAGAACAATATTTGCACTACCTATTGATGATAGCTTTCCTGATGAGCAATTAAGTGTCATAAATACTTCTCGTACTGCTCCATGGTATGCTGATTCTGCTAATTACATCGTTGCTAAATTCATACCACCTAGTTTCACATACCAGCAAAAGAAAAAGTTTTTCTATGATTTGAGACATTACTTTTGGGATGACCCACATCCATATAAAGGAGTAGATGGTGTTATTAGATGTTGTGTACCTGAGCATGAACAGGAACAGATCCTACGCAAGTGTCACTCCGAGGCTTATGAAGGACACCACGCTGGAGACAGAACTGCACATAAGGTATTGCAATCCGGTTTTTATTGGCCTACTCTCTTCAAGGATGCCCGTAAGTTTGTCTTGTCTTGTGATGAATGTCGAAGAATTGGTAATCTTAGTAGACCTCAAGAAATGCCTATGAATTATTCACTCGTTATTGAACCATTTGATGTTTGGGGTTTTGATTACATGGGACCTTTTCCTGCCTCTAATGGATATACACATATTTTAGTTGTTGTTGATTACGTTACTAAGTGGGTAGAAGCTATTCCAACTCATAACACTTCTATTAAGATGCTTAAAGAAGTTATTTTTCCGAGGTTTGGAGTCCCTAGATATTTAATGACTGATGGTGGTTCACATTTTATTCATGGTGCTTTTTGTAAAATGCTTGCTAAGTATGATGTTAATCATAGAATTGCATCTCCTTATCACCCGCAGTCTAGTGCTCAAGTAGAATTGAGTAATAGAGAGCTCAAATTAATTTTGCAAAAGACTGTCAATAGATCTAGAAAGCATTGGTCCAAGAAACTTGATGATGCATTATGAGCATACAGAACTGCGTATAAAAATCCTATGGGTATGTCTCCGTATAAAATGTTTTATGGAAAAGCATGTCACTTACCTCTCGAACTAGAACATAAGGCTTATTGGGCTATTAAAGAGCTCAATTACGATGTCAAACTTGCCGGTGAGAAGAGGTTATTTGACATTAGCTCACTTGATGAATGGAGAACCCAAGCCTACGAGAATGCCAAGTTGTTTATAGAAAAAGTTAAAAGATGGCATGACAAAAGAATAAAAAAGCGTGAGTTTAATGTAGGTGATTATGTATTGCTATACAACTCTCGTTTAAGATTTTTTGCAGGAAAACTTCTCTCTAAATGGGAAGGCCTTTACGTTATCGAGGAGGTCTATCGATTACGGTGCCATAAAAATCAACAACTTCAAAGGCACAAATCCGAAGGTGGTGAACGGTCAAAGAATCAAACATTATATCTCAGGTAATCCCATAAATGTTGAAGCCAATGTTATTGAAATCGTAACCCCGGAGGAATACATAAGGGACACTTTCCGGAACGTTTCAGACTCCGAAATGGAATAGGTATGTGGTACGGTAAGTAAACCAACTCCAAAACAGTTTTTATGGCAACATTTCTCTATTTTGGAATATTTAGAAAAATAGAAAAATAAGAAGCAGTCCGGGAAGGACACGAGGCCTCCACGGGGGTGGAGGGCGCGCCCTACCCTACTGGGCCCGCCCCCCTACCTCGTGGGCACCTCGTGTGCTCTCCGGACTCCGTTTCTTGCACGATACATATTTCGGTCGATAAAAATTCATTATATAATCTCCCGAAGGTTTTGACTCCCGTATCACGCAATTGTCTTCTGTGCTTGTTTCGAGTTGTGCTGCTGCAGATTATAGCAAGATGTCTTCTCAAAAGTCAGTCGGGGAGAGCCGGGTGTCTCATCCGGGATCAAGACCAAGGACAAACAGCGATGCTGACCACTTTGGGCCAGCCACGGAGGAAGAGATGGAGGCTGATTTGATGAGGATAGATGCCATGGAGGAGGATCAAGAAGTCACTTCTCGCTTTCGGGCTGGGTTCACGATGGGGGAACTACAGAGCTCAGCTATTCCAAACTTGGTTATCCCTTCCAATGTTAGATTTATTTCTTATGAAAATATGAAGAAGAGTGTCACTTGTTCTCCCGCAGCTATACAACACCCTTGGGTGGAAGGAGCTTTAGCCGTTACAGGAAAGCTTCGTAAGGAAATAATGGACCTCAAGCAGCAAGTCAATAAGCTCGAGGAGGAGAATCGTATCGTGAGGGGCATCATCGCCAAGAATATTACACCATCACCGAAAAAGGAGACATAATCATATGGGTATGGGCACCCCCTTGGCAACTGCCAAGCTTGGGGGAGGTGCCCCGGTATCGTATCACCACCACATCTCCTATCTTTACCATTTTTCTTAGTTCGATCCTTTTAGTAGTATCTTGATCTAGTAGAATAAAGTTTTGGTATGATATAGTTTTGAGTTTTTCTTTATGATCTCTCTATGTAATCGAGTCCGTAAGATATATAATAAAGATTAGTGTTGAGTCAAGGGCTTGATTATCTTGCTATGATCTTGAGTGAATAAAAGGAAAGAGAAAAGAATAAAAAAATAAACAAAGAGATCATATTGATCTTATTGAGAGTAATGACTTCACATAGAAAGAGTATGGTGATTAAAACTTGTTGAGAGTTGGCAAACATAGCTTTGGTCATCGTTGCAATTAATAGGAAGTAATAAAGAAAGAGAGGTTTCACATATAAATATACTATCTTGGAAATCTTTTATGATTGGGAGCACTCATTAAAATATGACATGCTCAAGAGTTGATGTTGGACAAGGAAGACAACGTAATGGGTTATGTTTTCTTATATAAGATAAAGTATATTGTCATGGATCATCCAACATGTTGAGCTTGCCTTTCCCCCTCATGCTAGCCAAATTATTTGCACCAAATAGAGATACTAGTTGTGCTTCCAAAAACCCTTAAACCAGTTTTGCCATCAGAGTCCGGCATACCTACCTATGAATTGAGTAAGATCCTTCAAGTAAGTTGTCATCGGTGCAAGCAATAAAAATTGCTCTCTAAATATGTATGATTGATTGGTGTGGAGGAAATAAGCTTTATACGATCTTGTTATGTGGAAGAAATAAAAGCGACGGACTGCATAATAAAGGTTCATATCACAAGTGGCAATATAAAGTGACATTCTTTCGCATTAAGATTTTGTGCATCCAACCCTGAAAGCGCATGGCAACCTCTGCTTCCCTCTGCGAAGGGCCTATCTTTTATTATTATCTTCTATCTTATGCAAGAGTCATGGTGATCTTCACCTTTCCTTTTTACATTTTATCCTTTGGCAAGCACATGATGTTGGAAAGATCCTGATATAGGGTTAGCATGAATTATTATTGTTGACATTACCCTTGAGGTAAAAGGTTGGGAGGCGAAACTATAAGCCCCTATCTTTCTCTGTGTCCGATTAAAACTCCATAACCGCAAGTATTGCGTGAGTGTTAGCAATTATGAAAGACTAAATGATAGTTGAGTATGTGGACTTGCTAGAAAGCTCTGATATAGACTCTTTCTGATGTTATGATAAATTGCAATTGCTTCAATGACTGAGATTATAGTTTGTTAGTTCTCAATGAAGTTTCTGATTCATACTTTGCATTGTGAATAGATTATTACTTGAGCATAAGGAATCATATGACAATATCCATATATGTTGCTGTTATGAGAATAATCAAGATGCCCTCATGTTCGTATTTTATTTTATCGACACCTCTACCTCTAAACATGTGGACATATTTATCGTTATCGGCTTTTGCTTGAGGACAAGCGAGGTCTAAGCTTGGGGGAGTTGATATGTCCATTTTGCATCATGCTTTTATATCGATATTTATTGCATTATGGGCTGTTATTACACATTATATCATAATACTTATGCCTATTCTCTCTTATTTTACAAGGTTTACATAAGGAGGTAAAATGCCGACAGCTGGAATTCTGGGCTGGAAAAGTAGCAAATATTAGAGACCTATTCCGCACAACTCCAAAGTCCTGAAACTCCACGAAAGTTATTTTTGGAAATAATAAAAAATACTGGAAGAAGAATCCACGTCAGGGGGCCTCCACATGTCCACGAGGGTGGGGGCGCGCCCTACCCCCTGGGCGTGCCCCTGCCTCATGGCCCCCTGTTGGCCCTCCGGTGCCCATCTTCTGCTATATGAAGTCTTTCATCCGAAGAAAAATCATAAGCAAGCTTTCTGGACGAGACTCCGCCGCCACGAGGCGGAACCTTGGCGGAACCAATCTAGGGCTCCGGTAGAGCTGTTCTGCCGGGGACATTTCCCTCCGGGAGGGGGAAATCATCCCATTGTCGGAGTAATGGGCCACGGGTAGGCTAACCCGAAGCCCAGATCCTTTCAAGACATCGGGGCCGGCTGCGCCCCTCAAGACGCCAAGATGAAGGGCCGTCTTCTGGAAGCTGGCTGGAGGAACAACCGGCTGCCCATAAACGGCCGAGTCCTAGAGGCGAGGTCAAGACAGGCCGACTCCTACCTGGCGGTTTCTAGAGAAGCCGGCCCCAAGGAGTCGGCCCGCGACAACAACAAAGCCCATGCCCTCATCGGCGGGGACGGGACGGGGAATGGCTACAGTGTAGCCCATCCCCTCCCCTTTCCAGGGGCTGGCGCGGCCACAGTCTGTTGTCTGCAGCGGAGATCTCCGCCCGTGGCAGCTTGTTGCCATGCCATCCCTGACATCATCACAAGTGGGCGGAGTCCTATTCCCACGACGGCCTGTATGTACGGCCCAAGGACGATGGGCCCCACGAGTCGATGAGAGTCGGAAGGGCGGCGAGCCCTACCGGTCGACCGAGGGAGGTCGGCCCACAGGTCGGCCGCCCCTTCCTCGTGACCCACGCGCCATTAACTAGACGAGACAAGGAGTGGCTACAGTATTCGCCCGCCAGGCGGCGGAGCTGTAGCCATGACCCCCTGACCAAGCCTGCATCACTAGAGACACGGCAACAGTGATCAGCTGCCGACAAGACCCGGCAGCGACGGGTACGGCATGTCGGCCCCGTACCCAACCAGTCGGCGGGGCCCACTTGGCGGCGGGCCTCAGCAGTCGGCGGAGAAGCCAGCGGCCGAAGAGGCTGACGGCCGGGCCCTACACCCGACCGGATTACCAATGTACCCCTGGGGGGGTAGGCCTATATAAACCCCCCAGGGCACCCCTGCAAAGGGTTCCGAACCAGTTAGAACTAGACCAGATCATAGAGGAAGGAGAGAGCTAGCCTTGCCTTCTCCTACCTCTAGCATACAGCTCAAGGAGCACCTGTGTATTCACTTGTGCCTTAGTGATCATGCAGAGACCCCGCAGACCAGGACTAGGGGTGTTATCTCCTAGGAGAGCCTCGAAGCTAGGTAAAGTACGCCGGCGTTCGTGTCTACGCCTCATCCCGCTTCCGGGCACCGGCGACGTTCCACTCGCCCCCACCATGATAAGCCATCCTTTGGCATATGTCGCACCCAACCCCCGACATTTGGCGCCCACCGTGGGGCGAGGTGCACCGTCGTCCGAAGCCCTGTTCTGGACAGGAACCCTTTTCCTCCCTGGTGAGCACAGCCAGCCTGGCACGCCAGACGGAGTCTGTGCCGACGCGCTGCATGGCGTGGAATTCACCTGCGCGGCAAGTTGCCTCGCTGATCTCATTGGCAAGGTCCACCTCTTCGGCGAGCCCGTGTCCGACGCGGGCACAGACGGCCCTGAGAGCCTCCTCGATCAACTCCACGTCACCAACGAGCCAGCTGTGGACCTGGAGTCTGTAGGCTCCACCGACCCGATGTTGGTTGACTCCGACACCGTGTCGCTTGATGCGTTCCCCACCAACGTGGTGGTCTACCGCGAGCCGCTCCCTCGCGCAGAGAGCGGCGGAATCACCGTCACGGAGGTGCTAGTCATCGGTCACGGCGAGCACTCCGACGGAGGTGCTCGCGACCCTCTCGATGCGGCGCTGCAAGACTTGACGGCGCCCATCCCATAAGATGCCGACGTCGAGACGCTAGAGGCACGGCACATCCAGCTCGTCGAAGGGGCCAAGAAGCTGGCCAGCATGAGACGCATGTCCGAAGCCTACCAGCGTGAGATGGACCGCGGTGTGGGCGGCACGCCGGCTCCGGCTGGGCCCAGCCGCCTCGGCACGGTCCTGCAGCGTGGCGTGGCCATTGCCAACCTGTTCGGTGCAGATCGCCCCGTCTACGCCATGCCTGCGGAAAACATCCGAGCTGCCCAGGCAACAGCTGAAGAGCTGGACAAGTTCGAGGGCGAAGAACGTCGCCAGATGGCGGAGCGCATCCAGTGGCTCCTCAACGCGGCTGCCGAGCAGCACGAGGCCGGCTGCCGCACTGAGGCACTACACCGGCAAAACGACGATCTGCCTCCCCGCCGAGATCAAGGCGCGACCTCTCAGACGCCGACTGGCGGCGTCCGCGGAAGAAGAGACAAGGAGCCGGCTGCCAGCCGCAGTCGGACTCGTGTCACCATAGACCGCGACCAAGACGGCCGCCCAAGAGCAGTGGAACGGCGGGATGACCGTCCGCCTCCTCCCCCTCGCAGGGAAAGGCACGTCTCCCCGCCGCGTGTTGATCACCCGACACTCGGTGACCGCCTTGGCCGCCGAGAGGGAGTCGGAGAGAACGATGCCCGCCACCGGATCAACCGTCTCCATCGGTCCCTGGCACTGGAAGAAGAAGATGAGTGGGGTCCGCCGTGTTTCGGTCCCCGTATTCGAGACGAGCCCTTTCCCAAAGGGTTCACGCTCCCAAGAGACACGCCCAAATACACCGGCTCCGTGAAGCCGGAGGACTGGCTGGTCGACTACTCCACAGCCGTCAGCATAGCAAATGTCAACAAGCGCGTTGCTATAAAATACGTTCCGCTCATGCTCCAAGGCACGGCCTGGACATGGCTGAACAACCTGAAGCCCTGCAACATCAACAGCTGGATCGACTTCACCGATGCCTTCATCCGCAACTTCACCAGCACGTACAAGCGGCCGCCCAAGCCCCACCAGCTTTCCTTGTGTGTGCAAGGCCCCAATGAGTCTACTCACGACTACCTCACGCGCTGGGCCGAGCTCCGCAACTCTTGCGAAGTCGTGCACGAGGTGCATGCCATCGAGTACTTCACCGCCGGGTGCAGAGAAGGCACCCTCCTCAAGCACCGACTCCTCTGCAAGGAGCCGGCGACCCTCGACGAGCTGTTGATCATAGCGGACAAACACGCCACGGCCGACTCCTCCATGAAGGCAGAGATCCGAGTCGATGCATCTGGCAAAGTGGCCCCTCAGGCTCCTCGAACCCCGTCTGGTGACACCAGTCGGCGTCAATAGCAGAACGACCACAAGCGCAAGGCTACGCAGTCGGCTTTCACCAGCCGGCAGGTGGCGACAGTCGAAGACCAGCAGCCGGAAGGGTAGCCTCCGCCCAAACGCCAGAAGGGCGGCAAGCCGAACTGGCTGCCGGCTTTCTCATATGAGCAGACTGTAGATGCACCCTGCAAATTCCATAGTGGTGCGAAGCCGTCCAACCTAACCACGCGGAAGTGCCATTGGCTCACTAGGATCGCCAAGGGAGACGGCCTCTTGCCTCTCCCGCCTGCTGGGCAGCCGCCTCCTCCTCCGCCCCAGCAGCCGGCGGTCAGACCAGTCAGAGCCATACAAGATGAGTATCCAGAAGAGCACAAAGCTTATGTTGCATTCACCAACGTGGCCGATGATCGACACAGCAGACAGCTGCAGCAACCAGAAGTGAATGCGGTAGCATCAGAGACCTCAGAGTTCATGCATTGGTCTGAGAAGCCCATCTGTTGGAGCAGAGCCGACCATCCAGAGGTGATGCCCAATCCCGGCTCCTATGCCCTGGTTTTGGATGCCACCTTTGCCACAGATAGGCGAGCCGCTCATTTCTCCTGAGTTCTGATAGACGGCGGCAGCAGCATCAACATCCTGTACAAAGACACCATGGAGAAGTTGGGAATCAGGCAAAGGCAGCTTCAGTCCAGCCGGACTGTATTCCACGGCATAGTTCCTGGCCTTTCCTGCTCACCAATCGGCAAGATCCAGATAGACGTCCTCTTTGGGGACAAATATCACTTTCGCCGAGAGCCAGTCTGGTTTTAAGTGGTGGACCTTGAGAGCCCATACATGCGCTACTTGGCCGGCCTGCTCTGGCCAAGTTCATGGCGGTCCCCCACTATGCCTACCTCAAAATGAAGATGCCGAGTTCCAAGGGATTGACCATAGCCGGCGACTACAAGAAGTCGTCCGCTTGTTGCAGCCGAGAGCGATCGGTTGGCTGAGTCCCTCGTGATCGCAGCTCAGAAGCGGCTCCTTGACCGGGTCGTGGCAATGGCAGGCAAGCAGCCGGAGATGTCGCCCGACCCCAAGGAGTCGGAAGCGAGGGCTCGTTCAAGCCGGCCAAAGAGACGAAGAAGATACCCTTGGACCCAGAGCACCGGAGAATGCGGCTGTCGTGAGGTACAAACCTCGGCGACAAAAAAGGAAGGCGAGCTCGTCGATTTCCTCTGTCGAGAATCGGGACATCTTTGCATGGTCCCCCAAAGACATGCCGGTGTCCCACGGATTTCGCCGAGCACAAGTTACATGTCCGCCCGATGCCAAACCGGTCGAGGCAGCCCTTGCGCCGCTGTCGAAGAAGAAGAGAAGAGTCGTTGGAGAAGAGATAACCCGCCTGCTGGCAGCCGGCTTCATCATGGAAGTGTTCTTTCCAGAGTGGCTGGCCAACCCAGTTCTCGTGCTGAAGAAAAACAAGCAGTGGCGCATGTGTATTGATTATACCAGCCTCAACAAAGCTTGCCCCAAAGACCCCTTTGCGTTACCAAGAATCGACCAAGTGATAGACTCCACAGCCGGATGCGAGCTGTTGAGTTTTTTGGATGCATATTCAGGATATCACCAGATCAAGCTGAACCCGGCCGACAGACTGAAGACCGCCTTCAGCACGCCATTTGGAGCCTTCTCCGACTTGACCATGACGTTCGGGGGGAGGACTGTCGGCGCCATGTTGCAATGTTGCCTGCAGAAGTTCCGCCTCACGCAACTTCGGCGAACGCATGCGTTTACGTGGGCGATGTGGTGGTGAAGACGGAGAAGCGCGGGCGCCATGGAAGACCTCAAGGAGACCTTTGAGAACCTGCGCCGATTTCGAATCAAGCTCAACCCGAAGAAGTGCGTCTTTGGAGTACCAAAGCCAGCTTCTTGGATTCCTGGTCTCGAAGCAGCGGCATAGAGTGCAACCTGTAAAGATCAAGGCCATCGAGAGGATGGAAGTGCCCACCCGACTGCTGGATGTGCAGAAGTTCACTGGCTGTTTGGCATCCATCAGCCGGTTCATCAGTCGGCTAGGCGAGAAGGCTCTTCCCCTGTACCAGCTCATGAAGAAAACCACTTTTTTTAGTGGAACGACAAGGCGGATGAAGCTTTTCTCCAGCTCAAGAAGATGTTGACTACTCCACCTGTCCTGGCGGCTCCGACTCCTAAGGAGCCCATGCTCCTCTACATCGCCGCCACCAGCCGAGTGGTCAGCACAGTCATCATGGTAGAGCGCAAGGAGGAAGGCAAGGCACTACCAGTCCAGAGACCGGTATATTATTTGAGTGAAGTATTGTCGACCTCCAAGCAAAACTACCCCCACTACCAGAAGATGTGCTACGGCGTGCACTTTGCCGCCAAGAAATTGAAGCCGTATTTTCAAGAGCACCCAATCTCCGTGGTCTGCATAGCTCCACTGGCCGAGATCATTGGAAGCCGAGATGCTTCAGGCCGAGTGGCCAAATGGGCCATAGATTTGGCCCCTACACCATCAACTACTAGCCTCACACCGCCATCAAGTCACAAGCGCTGGCCGACTTCCTCGTCGACTGGGCCGAGACCCAGTACCTGCCGCCAGCGCCCGACTCCACCCATTGGCAGATGCATTTTGATGGTTCCAAGATGCGCACCGGTTTGGGAGCGGGCATCGTCCTCGCCTCTCCCAAAGGTGACAAGCTCAAATATGTGACGCAAATCCATTTCTCCACCTCCAACAACATCGCCGAATACGAGGCACTCATTCACGGGCTCCGGTTTGCCCAAGAGCTCGGCATCCGCCAGATCCTGTGTTATGGTGACTCTGACTTGGTGGTCCAGCAGTCGTCAGACGACTGGGACGCCAAAGATGCAACCATGGCGAGCTACCGCTTCCTCGTACAGCAACTCAGTGGATATTTTGAGGGGTGCGAGTTTCTCCATGTGCCAAGGAACGACAATGAACAAGGAGACGCCTTGGCAAGAATCGGCTCCACCCGTCAAGCAATACCGACCGGCGTCGCCCTTCAACGCCTCCTCAAGCCGTTTGTCAAGCCATCGCCAGAATCAGATTCTATCTTCGTGCCAGCTCCTCCTGAAGCAGTTGGATCCGACTTGAGAGCTCCAATGGTAGGCACGGGAATTACAGCGGCGGCACAGGGGCAGCGGCGATCGCTGGCAGGGACTTGAGAACCCGGCACAGGGACTGCTGACCAGCCCGGAACTCCAGAGCTCGGCCCGGGGACTGCACCAATTGGCCCGGGGACTTCATCGACCGAGCAAGCGGCTGCCGACTCCAACCCGCCGCCTCCCGGCCCAACCGCCCTCGTCCAAGTTGCGGTCCTTACAGTCGCAGAAGTCGCATCACCTTCGTGGGCCGAGCCCATCCTCAATTTCCTGGTGAACAAAGTGCTTCCGACAGATGAGGTCTCGGCCCGGCAAGTGCAACACCGGGCAGCAGCCTACACCATAGTCAATAGAGAGCTTGTGAGGCGCAGTGTCACTAGTGTCTACCAGCGCTGCGTGGAGCCGGAGCAAGGCCAAGCGATTCTCAAGGATATCCATCAAGGCGAGTATGGCCACACGCGGCTTCAACAGCACTTGTCGCCAAAGCCTTCCACCATGGTTTTTTCTGGCCGACCGCTCTAGAAGACGCCAAGGACTTAGTCCAAAAATGCAAAGGGTGCCAGAAGTTCCGTTCCAAGCCACATCAGCCGGCTTCTGCACTCAAGACTATTCCCATTGCCTGGCCCTTTGCCGTGCTGGGCACGGACATGGTGGGACCATTCAAAACAGCGTGAGGCGGCATGACTCATCTGCTTGTCGCGGTGGACAAGTTCACCAAGTGGATAGAAGCAAAACCAATCAAGAAGCTGAATGGTCCAACAGCTGTAACTTTCATCTCCGACATCACCATCCGGTATGGCATACCGCACAGCATCATCACCAACAATGGCACAAACTTTGCCAAAGATGCCTTGGCCCGTTTCTGTGCGACGCAGGGCATCCGACTGGACTTAGGTCCGTTGCCCATTCGCAGTCAAATGGCCAGGTGGAGCGAGCAAACGACCTCATCTTGTCTGGCATCAAGCCCCGACTGGTCGAGCCTCTGGAGCGTTTGGCCGGCTGCTGGTTCGATGAGCTACCAGCCGTCCTCTGGAGCCTGTGCACAACTCCAAATAAGTCAACCGGCTTCACGCCTTTCTTCCTCGTCTACGGTGCCGAAGCCATCATCCCAACGGATACAGAATTTGACTCCCCTCGAGTCGCCATGTACACCAAAGAGGAGGCGGAAGAAGCACGACAAGACGGCGTCGATCTGCTGGAAGAGGGCCGGCTGTTGGCACTCAGCCGGTCCAGCATCTACCAGTAGAGCCTGCGCCGATACTACAATTGGAAGGTCAAGCCGAGATCTTTCCAAGAGGGAGATCTTGCGCTCCGGCTGATCCAGCGAACAGCCTGCCAGCACAAGCTCTCAGCGCCTTGGGAAGGCCCCTTCATCATCAGCAAAGTGTTGGGCAATGACTCCTACTACGATCGGCCTTTCGAAGCCTCGGCGCGCGCAAGAGAGACGACTCCGGCAAGGAGGCGGAGCGGCCATGGAATGCAAATCCTTCAAGATTTTCTGATTGATGCAAGATGTACCACGCTACCTTTTGTATTAAAGTACGAAGACTCCGGCTCCCCCGAGAAGAGCTCGGGGGCTTCCCTCTTTTATCTATATGATAACAATTATGCCTATGATTATGCTATTTTATGTTATACCGCTTGGCACCGGGTCCGTCTAGTCGGCCCGGGGACTTGTCGTCTTGTACTATGAAATGCTTCCTGCAGTCGGACAAGTAGTGTGTGGCACTTAAGCTGTCTCCTGCCAGAAGTCGCAGCTCGCAGAGCGACTGTACGGTGGGCAGGAGTAAGGTAGAAAGGGTGCCCACATGAAAAATGGCTAAGGGCACAAACCATGTGCATAGTTTAAGCCGGCTTGCTGCCTCTTACGACCGACTGTTGAGCAGCTGGTCCGCCATTTTCTACTTAACTTGCTAAAGAACTATAAGCGGCTAAGTACTTGCCTTCCCAAAGTAGCTAAGTACTTGACCCAGCATCAGTCGGCAGAGCGGCTGTGTGGTTGGCAAGACGGCAACCAAGGGAAGGCGGCAAAGGAAAAAGCCAAAGAGCAGTAAGCAAGAAAAAGATATAACTCAGAAAAGTATTTACATAACAAAGGCCCTTGGCCGATCTTCAACAAGGTTCAAGATACACCCCGCGGGTGGAATTGTGCAAAATTAACAAGTTCATAGAGACTAATAGACAGGTGATGTAAAAGATAAAATTACGGCCTAGGAAGCGGCAGAAGGGTTCGGAGGATCGAGGAGTCGGCGGTGCCAGTTGCCGGAGTGGCCGGCTGGTCGGTCTCTGCTTGGTCGCCTCCGTGGCGGCTAGCTTTCGATTAGGCGGACTGTCGTTCTTGGGCGCGGTCAAGATGAGGTTGGTCGTCCGCTCCGACCTCTGGTGCCTCCTCTTCGCATCCCTCCTCCGCGTCGCTGGAGTAGATCACCTCCGTCGAATCTCGGGGACTACAGCCCGCAGGTGCGCCAGCGCGCCACCGCGAAAAAAGGAGTCATCAACAGAAAGAAGAGTAGTGGCCGGGGAGATCCGGTCCGACTGCTCAGCAGTCGGCCTGAATCTCGGGGACAACAGCCCGCGGGTGCGCCAGCGTGCCCCTGCAGAAAAAAGAAGAGAACTTACTCCGGCTTTTCGACAAGTCGGCGGTCCGCTGAGCCAGCTCCTGGACGTTGGAGTTGAAGGCGGTCAAGCGGAGATTGTGGTAATCCTATGACAAAAATTTCAGACAAGTGTTAGTGCTTGGAACTCGCTGATTAGAGTTCCGAGCCGCCTGCTCAGCAGCCGGTCCGAAACTCGGGGACTACACCCAGTGGGTGCGCTGGCGTGCCCCCACCGAGAAGCACAAGAAACTGAAGCAAAGAAGAAGGAAACGCACCAGAACGGCCTCTCGCGCTGCCAGATGCGCCTTGTTGCAGTTCCTGATGGCCTCGCCCTCGGCTCGGTTCTTGGCTTGGACGTCCAAAACGCCCGATTCAGCGGGCCCGTCCCGCCTCCTTGCACCCACCCAGTGGGCGAGGCGCTCGCCTTACACCTGTCCGGGATCGAGGAGCTCGCGGCGCCGGTCTCCAGAGGGTGTGGCGCCAAAGCCGCCTTTTCAAGGCGGCGACTCGTCGGTGTGCGAACCTCGAGAACCAGGCCCGCCACCACCTCGTCATCAGTTGGCGGCACCGGTGGGTCCGCCGGCTGCCCACCTTGCACGCTCTCGGACAGCAGCAGTGGCGGCACGATCACGTCCGGCATGGCGGTGTCACCTCCGTCCCTCTCCATGATCGGGTTCTCGCCGCCGGCTTTCCCAGTCCGCGCCGTAAACTCCGGAGGTGGCGGCGCGGAGTTCAGAGGAATGACAAAAACTGTCGATTGGCGGTGCGCGGCTTCTTCAGCCTGCTTCTTCGCCGCGTCGGCAGCCTCGGCCTCCGCCAGCTTCTTCAGGGCAGCGGCCTCCGCCTTCTCAGCCGCCGCCTTCTCCAGGAGGGCGGCTTCCTGCTCTTCGCGCACTTCTCGTGCGTTCCGCTCCCTCGCCTCCCGGAGGTCGGCGGCGGGGTCGATCCGCCGAGTGGTGGCGGAAGTCTCTGCCGACCCCACAACGGAGGCGGCAGCCACCTTCTCAAGAGAGAGGGGAAGCCTGACCAAGGGAAACGAGCAAAAGAACTCAGACAAGATCAACGAAGAAAAAATGAAGACGCAAAGGAAGATAGCACTTACGCAAAAACCAGCTGCGGCGTCTTCACCTCTCTGCGGAAGCGGTTGGCCTTCGCGGTCGCTTCGTCCAGCTTGGTCGCCGCAGCCGAGCCCTTGGGCTTCTTCGGCCGGCTGCCGAACATGCTCGGCGTGGCCCTGTGTTTCTTCACGCTGCCTTGGGCGTCCCGCGCAGCAGAAGAGCTCGCGCCCGGCTGGCCGGCTCCTGGCTGGTGGCGAGGGGTGACTTCCCTCGCGTCATCGTCAGGCCAGTCCTCGAGGTTGGCTCCGAGCCTCGAGCCGCCTGCCTCGCCGTCTCCTCCCTCGGCGTCGTCCTCCAAGGCCGCCGCCCCCAAGTCGGGGTCGTCGACGTCGCTCTCCGCCCGGTTGGGGAGGAATTCGCGGTCCAGCCCCGCGGTGCCGGCTGCTGACTGGAGGGAGGGGGGCTCTGTTCAGAGGCCGATTGGTCAAACTGGACAAGGCGGACTCGGCGAAAAAGAGTCAGAGGAAAAAGAAAAAGAGACAACTCACCATGGGCGGAGGGTTGGCGCGTGAATACGGCTCCTTGCCAAACCGCCACTCTTCCGTGAGCTCATGATTCATAAGATAGTTCACCATGTAGGCTACCTCTGCGTGAGGCATCTCCTTGGTGCTCAGCCGGCTCGGGTCCCAATATCCGCTCATCTGGCAGATCATGTGAGGGCGGCCCTAGAGTGGGAGCACTCGGCGCGCCACGAAGGCGGCCAGCAAATCAGGCCCGATCAGGCCCTCCGACTGCATCAGCACTCAGAGCCGCGCGATGGCGGCGGCTCCAGCAGGCGTTAGTGTCCTAGACCGGTATGACCAGTTGGGCTGCCTTCCAGCTGGCGGGCCGGCTGCCTAAGCCGGCAAGTTGACCCAGTCGCCCTCCGCGAAGAAGCTCTTCACATAGAAGTACGACCGCTGCCACACCTTCACCACCATTATCAGCATGATGGGGGGAAACGGGTTGTCGGCCCCCGACCTCCGCACCGCGATGAGCAGCCCGCCTTGGGCGGCCGCGCTGCGACGTGGGTGCCGAGCTTGGAGTGGAAGAACTCCCCCCAGAGCTCGATGGTGGGGAGGACGCCGAGGAAGCCTTCGCACAAAGTGACGAAGGCGGACAGCAGCACCACCGTGTTGGGGGTGAGGTGGTGCGGCTGGAGACCGTAGAAGTCGAGGAAGGACCGAAAGAAGCCGCTCGCCGGCAAGCCAAGGCCGCGCATGCAGTGCGAGCGGAAGACGACCCGCTCGCCCTTCTCCGGCGCCGGCGAGATTTCCCTCTTCGGCGCAAGGCTAACTGATACGTCCATTTTGCATCATGCTTTTATATCAATATTTTTTGCATTATGGGCTGTTATTACACGTTATGTTACAATACTTATGCCTATTTTCTCTTATTTTACAAGGTTTACATAAGGAGGGAGAATGCCTGGTGGAATTCTCAAGGGAAAAGGAGCAAATATTAGAGACCTATTCTGCACACCTCCAAAAGTCCTGAAACTCCACGAAAGTCACTTTTGGAAATAATAAAAAATATCCAGTGGAAGAAGTTCACCAGAGGGGGGCCCACCTGTCCACGAGGGTGGGGGGCGCGCCCTACCCCCCTGGGTGCGCTCCCCCTACCTTGTGGGCCCCCTGTTGGCTCTCCGATGGCCATCTTCTGCTATAAGAGGTCTTTCGACGAGGAAAAAATCATAAGCAACCTTTCGGGACGAAACTCCGCCGCCACGAGGTGGAACCAATCTATGGCTCCGGCAGAGCTGTTCTGCCGGGGACACTTCCCTCCGGAAGGGGGAAATCATGGCCATCATCATCGCCAACGCTCCTCTCATCGGGACAGGGCAATCTCCATCAACATCTTCACCAGCACCATCTCCCCTCAAAACCCTAGTTCATCTCTTGTATCCAATTCTTGTCTCCAAGTCCGGGATTGGTACTAGTAGGTTGCTAGTAGTGTTGATTACTCCTTGTAGTTGATGCTAGTTGGTTTATTTGGTGGAAGATCATATGTTCAGATCCTATATGCATATTAATACCCCTCGATTATGAACATGAATATGCTTTGTGAGTAGTTACGTTTGTTCACGAGAACATGGGAGAAGTCTAGCTATTAGTAGTCATGTGAATCTGGTATTAGATTCGATATTTTGATGAGATGTATGTTGTCTAGCCTCTAGTGGTGTTATGTGAACGTCGACTACATAACACTTCACCATTATTTGGGCCTAGAGGAAGGCATTGGGAAGTAATAAGTAAATGATGGGTTGCTAGAGTGATGAAGCTTAAACCCTAGTTTATGCGTTGCTTCGTAAGGGGCTGATTTGGATCCATATGTTTCATGCTATGGTTAGGTTCACCTTAATACTTTTATTGTAGTTGCGGATGCTTGCAATAGAGGTTAATCATAAGCGGGGTGTTTGTTCAAGTAAGAACAGCACCCAGCACCGGTCCACCCACATATCAAATTATCAAAGTACCAAACGCGAATCATATGAACGTGATGAAAACTAGCTTGACGATATTCCCATGTGTCCTCGGGAGCACTTTTCCTATTATAAGAGTTTGTCCAGGCTTATCCTTTGCTACAAAAAGGATTGGGCCACCTTGCTGCACTTTATTTACTTTTGTTACTTGTTGCTCGTTACAAATTATCTTATCACAGAACTATCTGTTACCACTTATTTCAGTACTTGCAGAGAATACCTTGCTGAAAACCGCTTATCATTTCATACGCTTTCGTCGTTGGGTTCGACACTCTTACTTAT
The DNA here is from genome assembly GCA_021605145.1 of Aegilops bicornis. Taxonomy (NCBI): domain Eukaryota; kingdom Viridiplantae; phylum Streptophyta; class Magnoliopsida; order Poales; family Poaceae; genus Aegilops; species Aegilops bicornis. The sequence goes on from CM038669.1 coordinate 504,128,965, forward strand.
CGAAAGGACTATGATAGATCCCCTATACTTGTGGGTCATCAGGACTCTTTTCTGGCGCCATTGCCGGGGAGTGAAGTGCCTTTGGTAGGTGGAATTTGGTAAGGAAAAATTTATATAGTGTGCTGAAATTTTCTGTCACTTGTTATTATGGAAAGTAATCCTCTGAGGGGCTTGTTCGGGGTATCTTCGCCCCAACCAGTAGAAACAAAAAGTTGCTCCTCAACCCATCGAACCTCTTGAACATGAAAATATTCACTTTGAAGTTCCTTCGGGTATGATGGAAAACTGCTAGCTAATACTTTTACAGGAGATGGAACAAAGCATCTTGATGAACATTTACTCTATGTGGATGAAGTTTGTGGATTATTTAAGCTTGTAGGTATACCCGATGATGTTGTTAAGAAGAAGGTCTTCCCTTTATCTTTGAAGGGAGATGCATCGACATGTTATAGGCTATGTGATGACACGGGATCATGGAACTATAAACGAGTGAAATTGGAGTTTCATCAGAAGTATTATCCTATGCATCTTATTCATCGTGATCGCAATTATATATATAATTTCTGGCCTCGCGAAGGAGAAAGCATCGCTCAAGCTTGGGGGAGGCTTAAATCAATGTTATATTCATGCCCAATCATGAGCTCCCAAGAGAAATAATTCTTCAAAGTTTTTATGCTTGGCTTTCTGAAAACAATCGCACCATGCTCGATAATTCTTGTGCTGGCTCTTTTATGATGAAGACTATTGAATTCAGATGGAATTTATTGGATAGAATTAAACGCAACTCTGAAGATTGGGATCTCGACGAAGGTAAGGAGTTAGGTATGACACCTAAGTTTGATTGTGTTAAGTCTTTTAGGGATACCGATGTTTTCCGTAAGTTTAGCACTAAATATGGACTTGACTCTGAGATAGTAGCTTCTTTCTGTGAATCTTTTGCTACTTATGTTGATCTCCCCGAAGAGAAGTGGTTTAAATATCATCCTCCCATAGAAGTAAAAGTAGCTGCACCTTCTAAAGTTGAAGAAAAGATTGTCACTTACAATGATCCTGTTGTTCCTACTTCTTATGTTGAGAAACCACCTTTCCCTTTTAGAATAAAGGATCATGCTAAAGCTTCATCTGTTCTTCGTAAAAGCAATATTAGAACTTATACACCTCCCGAGCAAATTAAAGTTGAACCTAATGTTGCTATTGTTAAAGATCTCTTAGCTGATAATATTGATGGGCATGTTATTCAATTTTGCGGTGAAACTGCTAGAATTGCCAAACCCTGTGCTAAAGATAAACATAGACCTGTGGTAGGCGTGCATGTTATTTCTGTTAAAATAGGAGATCATTGTTATCATGGCTTATGTGATATGGGTGCTAGTGCTAGTGTTATCCCTTATGATTTATATAAATAAATTATGCATGATATTGCACCCGCTGAGATAGAAGGTATTGATGTTACAATTAACTTGCCAATAGAGATACTATATCAGCAATGGGAATTGTTAGAGATGTTGAAGTCTTATGTGGGAAAACTATATATCCTGCTGATTTTCTTGTTCTTAGTTCCCCACAAGATAACTTTTGTCCCATTATATTTGGTAGACCCTTCTTGAACACTATTTGTCGGGGAGGCTGATCGGACCCACGAACACCTATGGGGCCGGCGGACTGAGCCCCTTTAGGTTCGGAGGGGGGCGGAGATCGCACGAAGAGCGGATCGAGGCGATGCACACGAGCAGTTTTACCCAGCTTCGGAGCTCTCCGGAGAGATAACACTCCTACTGTTGCTTGTCTGGTTGTATTGTGTTCTTGCTAGGGAGCGATGAGAGCTACAAGACCTAGCGTGAGAGTGTTCTAACACAGGAGGAACTGATCGGTGACCAACGAACCCCCTCTACGTTGCGCATGGGCCTCCTTTTATATGCTCAAGGGGTCTCCTACAGGTGGCAACGTAGATGAGGGTACAAATGGAAAAACAGTAGTTAGTACACCTACTTGTAGAGTGCACAGTGTACTCTACCTAACCCTGACGGCAAGGGACAAAAGCATTAAATGCATGTCCCTGTCGCCTAAACAGTGCAACAGGGACCGTCAGGAGCGCCACCGTCCGCCACGATGGCAAGCTTGTCAGCGCCGCTTATCGCTGCTCCCCGCTGGCTGCACAGCCTCTTGACACGCTTGACAGCATGGAATGGTCCCATGGCGACACGTTGGTGGATGAGCTGGAGTGGAGATGCAGAGAGGTTGCTGCCGCGGCAAGTGCCTTCTTCTTGGCTGAATCCTTGTCGGCGTCAGGAGGCTTGTCGCTCTCCGAGCCTTCGGCAAGCTCCTCTTGCCGGGTCTTGTCTTCTGCTGCCTTGAGTGGCCTTCCGGCAAGCTCCTCTTGCCGGGGCTTTGTCTTCTTGGTTAAATACTTTGTTCTTGAATGGCTCCAAAGGAACCACGGAGGATCTTGGCGGTGACCAGGCAAGCCTTGCCGCAGGGTGCTGCAACTGCCCGTGCACTAGTTCGGGATACTAGGGTACCCCTACTCTAGTACACCGACACTGTTAATGCTAAGATAGACTATGAATAAATTATACCTCCCATTGTTGCCCAAGTATTCCAAGTGGAAACGGATCGGATAGAAGATTACCTCCCATAATATTATTCGCTTACGGATATATCCACCTCCATATCCATATTTGTGTCAAAATCTCATGCCATATTTTATTTTTTATCTGTTAAATAAATTCGGATACAGATAATTTCCATTTCCATTTTAGTTTGGATGCGGATGTTTCGGATACGAATTGGCATTTTCTCGAATACGAATATCGGATATTTTGGATTATCCGCTACCACTTTCCACCCCTAGGTATTACTGTAGTTCCTAATGATAAAGATGAATTGATTCCGCAAATAATTATTATTGTTATAGGATGGTAATTGATTTCCATAAATTAAATAAGGCCACTAAGAAAGATCATTACCCCTTATCTTTTATTGATCAAATGCTAGAAAGACTTTGCAAACATACACATTATTGCTTTCTAGATGGTTATTCTGGTTTCTCTCAAATACCTATATCGGCTAAGGATCAATCAAAGACCACTTTTACTTGTCCTTTTGGTACTTTTGCTTATAGACGTATGCCTTTTGGTTTATGTAATGCACCTGCTACCTTTCAAAGATGCATGATGGCTATATTCTCTGACTTTTGTGAAAAGATTTGTGATGTTTTCATGGACGATTTTCCCGTCTATGGATCCTCTTTTGATGATTGCTTGAGCAATCTTGATCGAGTTTTGCAGAGATGTGAAGAAACTAATCTTGTCTTGATTTGGGAAAAGTGCCACTTTATGGTTAATGAAGGTATTGTCTTGGGGCCTAAAGTTTACGAAGAGGTATCGAAGTTGATAAAGCCAAGGTTGATGCTATTGAAAAGATGCCATGTCCCAAGGACATCAAAGGTATACGAAGTTTCCTTGGTCACGCCGGATTTTATAGGAGGTTCATTAAGGACTTCTCAAAAATTTCTCGGCCTCTGAATAATTTATTACGAAAAGATATACCATTTGTCTTTGATGATGATTGTGTAGAAGCATTTGAAATACTTAATAAAGCATTGATCTCTGCACCTATTATTCAGCCACCTGATTGGAATTTACCCTTTGAAATTATGTGTGATGCTAGTGATTATGCCGTAGGTGCTGTTCTAGGGCAAAGAGTTGATAAGAAATCAAATGTTATCCATTATGATAGTAAGACTCTAGACAATGCTCAAAGAAATTATGCTACTACTGAAAAGAAATTCTTAGCAGTTGTATTTGCATGTGATAAGTTCAGACCTTATATTGTTGATTCGAAAGTAACTATTCACACTGATCATGCTGCTATTAAATACCTGATGGAAAAGAAAGATGCTAAACCTAGACTTATTAGATGGGTTCTCTTGCTACAAGAATTTGATTTGCATATTGTTGATAGAAAGGGAGCTGAGAACCCCGTTGCAGACAACTTGTCTAGGTTAGAAAATGTTCTTGATGACCCACTACCTATTGATGATAGCTTTCCTGATGAGCAATTAAATGCCATAAGTACTTCTCGTAGTACTCCTTGGTATGCTGATTATGCTAATTACATTGTTGCTAAATTTATACCACCTAGTTTCACATACCAACAAAAGAAAACGTTTTTCTATGATTTGAGACATTACTTTTGGGATGACCCACATCTTTATAAAGAAGGAGTAGATGGTGTTATTAGACGTTGTGTACCTGAGCATGAATAGGAACAGATCCTATGCAAGCGTCACTCCGAAGCTTATGGAGGGCACCACGCTGGAGATAGAACTGCACATAATGTATTGCAATCTGGTTTTTATTGGCCTACTTTCTTCAAGGATGCCCGTAAGTTTGTCTTATCTTGCGATGAATGTCAAAGAATTGGTAATATTAGTAGACGTCAAGAAATGCCTATGAACTATTCACTTGTTATTGAACCATTTGATGTTTGGGGCTTTGATTATATGGGACCTTTTCCTGCCTCTAATGGGTATACACATATTTTAGTTTATGTTGATTACGTTACTAAGTGGGTAGAAGCTATTCCAACTAGTAGTGCTGATCATAACACTTCTATTAAAATTCTTAAAGAAGTTATTTTTCCGAGGTTTGGAGTCCCTAGATATTTAATGACTGATGGTGGTTCACATTTTATTCATGGTGCTTTCCGTAAGATGCTTGCTAAGTATGATGTTAATCATAGAATTGCATCTCCATATCATCCACAGTCTAGTGGTCAAGTAGAATTGAGTAATAGGGAGCTCAAATTAATTTTGCAAAAGACTGTCAATAGGTCTAGGAAGAATTGGTGATGCATTATGGGCCTATAGTGAAAGTGCGTTATATCGACTAGAGGGAGGGTGAATAGGCGATTTTTATGAATTCTTCATTGAGGAATTTGCCGGTGAGGAAATTCCTAAGTGAAGAACTACTTGCAGCGGAACAAGTACTCAGAAGTAAGCATCACAGAATGCGGGCATGGTAATCATGATGAAATGAAGACAATCAGAGAGTACAGAAAGCGTAAACACAGGATAGCACAAGATGAAGACAAACAGACTGAAGAAATTGAACTGAGGAAATTGAGAAAGTCTTCAGTCAAAGTCTTCAAACACAGATATGAACAAACACTCAACACAGTAATAAGGAAATGAAAGAGTTGAGGAAATAGAACCAGTAAGGTTGGTGAAGACAATGATTTGGTAGACCAGTTCCAACTGATGTCTTAGTTGTACGTCTGGTTGGAGCGGCTGAGTATTTAAACTCGAGGACACACAGTCCCGGACACCCGATCGGCTGAGCACGCAGCTCGGGACACCAAGTCCTCACCGTATTCTCCTTGAACTAAGGTCACACAGACGTCGTCCAATCACTCGTGGTAAGTCTTCAGGCGACTTCCAAACCTTCACAGACTCGGTCACTTGGCGATCCACGATTCCTCTTGGATGCTCTAGACCATGACGCCTAACCGTCTGGAAGAAGCACATTCTTCAAAGGTAACAAGCGTCGGATCCACGCAGGATCAATCTCTTCAGTGATGCTCAATCACTTTGGGTTTGTAGGGGTTTGGTTTTGGGTTTTCCTCACTCGATGATTTTCGCTCAAAGTCCTCGGAGGATGGATTGCTCTCAAATGACAGGTGTCAAGTTCTCTCGGAGCAGTCAACCAGCTAGTGGTTGTAGGGGGCGGCTATTTATAGCCTAGGGAGCAGCCCGACATGATAAGACATAAATGCCCTTCAATGATATGACCGTTAGGTGGATAAGATATTTTGGAACAGCTGGCGTAGCACAAAGAACGGTCGGAAATTTGACTCTCAAATTCCTCGGGGCTATCATGTTCCTCCTTGTGTAGGAAATTTGCCTTTGGCGAATTCCTAACTCCTCGGTCAGAACAAATTCCTCAATGACGAGAAGAACTTCGTCTACATCCTTTGAAGAAATTGACTGAATTGTATGAGATTTCCAAAGGCTTCACTCGAAGGGATTGGTAGGTGTAGGATTTTGAGTTGAGCATCACATGGAAATTTTTCCTTAGTATTTCCTCGACCCCCTTTAACAGTACGATGTTTCCTATGACTCAAGAAAGAGAAAACGAAACTACGAAAACAAAAGTATTCTCGCTTCATGTTCCTCAAATGAATACCAAGTCTTCAAGGTCACACCAATTTCTTCACTTTCAAAGTCTTCAGAAAGTCTTCAGAATACCAAAGTCTTCAATCGAAGAACTTCATTTTTAGGGGTCGACTTTCTCTGTAAATATCAAAATCCTCATAGACTTATAGATATGTGTACACTCATAAACACATTAGTCCCTTTACCTATAAGTCTTCAATACACCAAAATCTCTAAGGGGCACTAGATGCACTTACAATCTCCCCCTTTTTGGTGATTGATGACAATATAGGTTAAGTTTTCAACGGGGATAAAGATATGAAGTGTAAATACTGATATTGAGGAATTTGATTGCAAGATATAGAAGAGCTCCCCCTGAAGATGTGCACAGTGAGGAATTTCCTTTTGAGGCATTGCACATTTGAAGAGTTTAATCATGGAGATCCCCCCTATATCTTGTAATTCATACACGCATTTGACATATAATATGAAGAATTTGAAATGCATGATGAAATATGGTGACTGATGTAAATCAGCATGCGTGTATTAACATATAACGAGGAATAAGCATGCAGAGGAACACATCAAAAGTATCAGAGCACCATCGGTTTTAAGATTACAACTCGATCCAATAAAAGTTTTAGAAGAACGAGAGTTGTAACTTAGCAAAAAAACGCCCATATAATAGACCCGCTTGAATACTAACTCAAATTTCTCCCCCTTTGTCATCGAATGACCAAAAGGATCGAAACTGAGGACTAACGCCTCAAGAATATCAAGTTGATGGAGGAGCGCCAGCGTTGTCGGGGTCGGTTGTCGTAGTAGGGCCTCGCGCAGTGTCGTCCAAGTCTTCATTTTCATCAGTGTCGCGCGATGAAGAATAGGAGCTAGCCACCAAGGAAGGAACCTTGACCTTCTTGAATTTCTTCGGTGGAGGTGCAGACCAGTCAAATTCTTCCTTGAGACCCATGTTCTTGGATCTTCTGCTGTAGAGATGAGATAGAATAGCCAGTGCACGTTGAAGGTTTCATGGAGGTAGTATTGGTTTTTCTTCACTGTATTGTGTGTTGAGGTCATGTTGTGAAGAATTGAACCAAACTGACGCTTGACCCATTTATGATTGCGATCAACCTTCTGATGAAGACTGAGGAGTAACTCACGATCAGTCATCACCCAGGGTGCTGTGGCTTGAGGATTTTGCTTGGCTGAGGTATTGGCGGCAGAGTCATGTGTGGCGTAGTCATCATTGGTGGAGTAGGATGCAGCCTTGCGAAATTGACCATCCAATGGACGAATGCTTTCATCTATCACAGCAGTTGCCTTGCCTTTGTCATCACCGAGGAAAATGTCCGCTTGAGGACTTCAATTGGAGGCAAGTAGCTGCAGTGGTTCGTAGTATCAGCCTTGTAATTGAATGAAGACCTTGTCCCGATGAACCTCATAATCCATGGTGCATAAGGCTTCAGCTCAAGGTGACATAGCAATGTTTGCGAGTCCTCATGAAGAAATCATGGAAGTTGACGGAATGCCATGAATGATATTGAAAAGCATATTCTTCATGATGCCGGCGACTTCTTCGTCATTTGAGTCGTGGCCTTTGATAGGACTCATTGTCTTCGCTCGAATGCGATAGACAGTCCGAGGCACATATAGTAATTCCTTGACGAAGAATTTGGTTCGTGGGGCCTGCCACGGCTTCAAAGGCTTCATCGAACTTGCATGTAGTGATTTGTAAGCTCGGTTATTTGTAGATGCAACGAGCACCATCAAGGGGAGGACTGAGTGGGAGGGCACGAAGCAATTCAGTTGCTGGTGCCTTGTAGTGAGTATTTTCTGTCATCCAGTCCAGTACCCATGAGTTCACATCTTCAGAATCTCCGGTGATGTGCAGCGTCACATAGAATTGAAGAATGAGTTCTTCATTCCAATCACAGATGTCGATCTGAAATTCAGCAATCCAAAGATCGTGAAGAACATTGAGGATCGGCTCAAGCCCGGCGGAGATTCCATGTCCACGTGAGGAATATGTGCATGATCAAAGACTTTGTCTTTGTTGAATAGCACAGAGGAATAGAAGTTGGCTTGACTAGCAGTCCAGAAAGGCCTCTTCCTTATGCAAGCAGAGTCATATGGGTTGTAGTCAGTGAAGAATACATGCTCGCCGAAGAAATCTTCAGCCTTGAACTTTTGCTTTGTTGAGAATTGATTCTTTGGCTTTGGCAGTGGAGTGTCAGTAAGTTGCATCACTACCTCAGGAATCGCAATCTCAGGTTCTTCAGGCTGAGGATTTTTCAGTTCCTCTTCATATGCAGTATGCGTGTTCATAGGATCAGCAGCAGCAGGTTCTTCAGCACTAGTGGCTGGAATTTCTTCATGCACGGACGAGGTGGGATGAGTTTCTTCAGAGCCCATTTGAACCGTTGGTGCAGGGGACTGAGGAATTTGTTGTATTGGAGTGAAGAGTGGGGAATTTGGATGCTGACTGTCCCAAAAGTCATCGTTCATCACTGGTGTTGTGCTTCCAATATCCACATCTTCTTCAATTTCCTCAATGCCAGCCTCTTCAACTGTGAACTGAGGCATTGGCGAGGAAATGATTGGTGTTGAAGGGATTGCATCCACTTCAATTTCTTCATCAATCTGCTCTGACGAAGCAGCAGAATGATTTTCTTCATCAAATCCGCTTGGGATCTCATATTCGTCACCAAAATGAACAAGGTCCTTTGATGGAATGGAGGAAATTGGAACAGCATCGATTGGATTTTCAAACGAGCTTGTCATAGGCTTCATTTTCTTCGGGGCTGAAGAATTTGAAGCGGTGATGCTTTCCTTTTCTTCATCGTAGCTCGCTCTGCAGCCTTGGTCTTCTTCACATCTCGATGCAGATGGAAGGATAGGAGTTGGTGTAGGCGCAGGACGAGTGAGGAATCTGTTTGAATTTCCTCGGTATGGCGATCTTGATTGCCCTGACTTCTGCAGTTTCTTCAGGCGCACCACTAGTGGATGCCCTAGCAATTTCTTCAGCGGCTGGAATGGAGTCATCAACCCTGGAACTAGCATTGTCTTCAGCAGGCTAAAAATCATCAGCGATGCTGGCATGTTCTTCAGCAGGCTGAGCAGAGGCTCCAGCCTGAGGAATTTCTTGTTGCGTTGGGGCTGCAACATTTGTGAACTTCTTTGTCAGATTGACAAATCTGACTTTGGCTCCTTGCCAATCAGCATAATAGGCATCAAAGTCATCAATGAGGGCTTTGATTTCAGATCGATCTTGAGGAGTTCCTCGGTTGTCATTACGACAACGTTTTCCCTCGTGAACTTCTCTTTCCTGAATCGAGCCTTCTTGATCTGCCTTGCCTTCTCAAATTTCCATTTCTCTTGGAGATGAAATGGGTCAAGATGTGACTTTGTCCAGAGTCAAATGAAAATCAGGCATAGGTGTCTCTGGATCCTTGTGCCATAGATCAATGTATTCAAGGATCTCCCTTGGATCCAAAAGCGATGTACAGGTGTGCCTTTGGCTCTAGCGGCCCTAACTTGTCGGTCTCGATGATTTCTTCAAGTTCATCATCATCGCCTTCATCGTCGAGATGGCACTTGGAAGGCAACCTGTTTCTTCTTCGGACTTGGCCGAGGACCTCGCCCAAATAGCTTGCCTTTTCTTCAGCAGAGTGGGGCTGATGAAGAATTTGGTGCAGTGAGGAACTTGAGACACCAGAGGCAATAGAGATGCCTGCAGTCCTTTGTACGTGGCGGATGCACAGTCTTGAGGACTTTGGAGGAGCTGCTGAGGACTTTGGAGGAGGAGCTGACGATTTGGAAGGAGCAGGAGCAGCATGAGGAACTGACCGTGAGGGCATTGAAGATTCTGGCCGTGAGGGCATTGTTGGTGAAGCACTTGGCTTGTGCGCTGGCTTCTTTGCCATTGATTTTCTAGGCTTGACAGGGGCCTCAGTGGAAGCAGCAGTAGCAGAGTCTTCATTGAATTTCCTCACTGCTTCTTTGGCTTGTCTCACCAACTTGGCTTGGCGCTTGGCCCATTCTTCAGGAAAGTCCTCACCACGCTTGATGCTGGTGGGGTCAGCTTCTTGGCCAGGTGCCAATGGAGCTCTTGGGCCTGGAGGATTCAGTGTCAATTTCTTCATGCACTTTGGAGTAACATACATGTACTCCCTCCATTCCCTTGCCCATCTCCTCTCAATCCTCTGAATGCGCACCTTGCGCTGATTTTTGTTTTCCTTGCCAAACTTGGCTTCATCAGTTGTGCAATAGTCAGCATATATGTCCTCAGGTATTTCAAAAGCCGTCATGACCTCAGGCCTCTTTCCTCCTTTCAGGGGCTTCTTTCCTTCTGCATATTCTTCAGCTGAGGAAGTTGAACAATCGAATTCTCTGAAGAAGTATGCAACTTTTCTTCAAGGAACGCTGCAAATGAGTTAAGTTGATGAGAACCTAGTGATTCAAAGAATGACATGAGTGCCTGTGAACAGAGTATAGTTGCGAGGAATTTGGAGAGGTCATATGCGTTCTCGTAAGGTTTTTCAAAAGAACTAGTTTGAGGAATTTGACCAGATGAGCCTTGAAGAATTTCACTAAGCAATCTTTGTCTTAGGTTCCAGAGTTGTATAGATCGAGGATCCACACAATTGAGGAATCTTGAAGAAAAATCATTGCTTAGACAAACGAATCAAGAGCGTGTTCGTTTGAGGTGTTCATATGTGTGAAGATTTGAAGAATAAACACCTTTGAAGATTTTCGTGAAGGTTTCAGAATCAAAGCGAGTAATAAAAGTAACTTTTAATTACCCGAATCAAGAACACGACGAACCGAGAAGTGTAGATTAGAAGTTAAATGGATTCAGATCTCCCACGCCCTAACTCGGCGGAGGAAGACAGCTACGGCGGCGGCGGAGTGAAGATTTCCGCGGTCAGCGCGAGTACGACGGCGACGAGGTCGAGGAAGTGAAGCTCTTCCTCACCGGCGACGATGGAGTAGCGGCGGCGCTAGGGTTTGAGAAGCTCGAGCGAGAGAGAGAGCGGTCGAGCGGAGTAAAGGAAGTGAGGAAGGGGAGAGGGGGTATATATAGCCACAGTGAAAAACTGTTCGCCTGAAGATTTTGGACGAACGTGCCCCTGACCCTTCTCATTCGCTTGACATGTGTCACCCACATACTGAAAAGTGGAGATCATGTTAGATCGTGGGTGAATATATAAGTCTAACAGACGAAGCGGAACGGTTTGAGTGGCAAAGCCAAAAATTTGGATAAGATAAGTTAAAAGTTCCGTTCGCAATTTCTTCAGCTGACAAGGACACAGTGAAGATTTTGAACAAGTTTCAAATAGAACTCACATGAAGAATTTGTGAATAGATTGGGTTGAGTATAGCATAGAGGGGAAGGGTCCGATCACATTCACTTAGCGTAAAAAAAACTTGAAGAAATAGCCATAAGTGAATCTTTGTAGAGGACATAAACCCATATATATATATATATATATATATATATATATATATATATATATATAGTCAATGAAGAAAGACAACGGAAAGCAGTGAAGATTTTGCAAAGTTGAAGAATTTGAAAAGCAAGAATTTCAAAACTGAGGAAAAACTCAAATTGAAGATTTACAACGTTGGTGGTGGAGTGTCCCACCGTATAAGAATGATGATTTCAGACACCGAGTACAATTGTCGTAGGGTTATGAGAATAAAGTTCTTCATTAATTTCTTCACACTTAGAGTGTTATTCTTCATTGATTGAAGAAAAATGTTTCTTCATGTGTTGCACATCTAAGTCATCAATTTTGCATAAGTGTCAGGATGTGTGTCCTTTTCAAAGAACATTCGAAGATTCTAAGATATTTAGCTCACACCACAACTTGCTGAATCTCTTCTCATCCAAGGGCTTTGTGAAGATATCGGCTAGTTGTTCTTCAGTCTTCACATGATCAATAAAGATGTAAGCCCTTCAACACATGATCACGAAGAAAATGATGACGAATCTGAATGTGCTTTGTCTTCGAAAGTGCTGAACTGGGTTGTGAGCAATCTTGATGGCACTCTCATTGTCACAAAGAGAGAGGCACATTCTTCACGTTGATGCCGTAGTCCTTGAGAGTTTGCTTCGTCCACAGCAATTGAGCACAGCAAGAACCAACAGCAATGTACTCAGCTTCTGCAGTGGACAGTGATACGCAGTTCTGTTTCTTCAAGGACCAACAGACCAAAGATCGTCCGAGGAAATGACAAGTACCAGATGTTGACTTGCGGTCCACACGATCACCAGCATAGTCAGAGTCAGAATATCCAATGAGATCAAAAGTAGAGCCCTTGGGGTACCATAATCCTAGTGTTGGTGTGTGATCTAGATATCGAAGAATATGCTTCACAGCCTTATGGTGTGATTCCTTGATGTAGCTTGAAATCGGGCACACATGCAAACACTAAGCATTATATCTGGCCTAGATGCACATAAGTACAATAAAGAACCAATCATGGAGCGGTATACCTTGTGATCAAAGTCAATACCATTTTCATCGATTGCATAGATGGCCATTTGTGGGCATAGGAATTTTGACGCCTTTGCAATCTTGCATGCTGAATTTCTTCAGAACATCTTTGAGGTATTTCTCCTGAGATATGAATATGCCATTGTGTTGTTGAAGAATTTGAAGACCTAAAAAGAATTTCAACTCTCCCATCATAGACATTTGATATTCTTCACTCATCATATAGGCAAATTCATCACTATAACTTTGGTCAGTACAACAAAGATAATATCATCAACGTATATTTGGCATACAAACAGTTCACCATCATAAGATTTAGTAAAGAGAGTAGGGTCGAGTGAATTGGGTGTGAAGCCATTCTTCACGAAGAATTCCTTCAACGTATCATACCATGCCCGTGGGGCCTTCTTGAGGCCATAGAGGGCCTTGTTGAGTCTGAAGACTTTGTCAGGATTCTTTGGATCTTCAAAACCTGGGGGTTGAGCAACATATACTTCTTCCTCAAGCTTACCATTTAGGAATGCACTTTTCACATCCATTTGATATAAAGTGATATTATGATGGTTAGCATAAGCAAGCAATATCTTGAATAGCCTCAAGTCTAGCAACAGGTGCAAAAGTTTCATCGAAATCAATTCCTTCAACTGTGTGTAGCCTTGAGCTACAAGTCGTGCCTTATTCCTCACCACAAGGCCATTTTCATCTTGCTTGTTGCGGTAGATCCACTTTGTGCCAATGATACTATGCTTACGAGGATCTGGACATTTGACCAGTTCCCAGACGTTGTTGAGATCGAACTGATGTAATTCTTCTTGCATGGCCTGAATCCACTCAGGCTCCAGAAATGCTTCATCTACCTTACTGGGCTCTGTGATAGAGACAAAAGCATAGTGCCCACAAAAGTTAGAAAAATGTGAAGCTTTTGAGCGTGTGAGAGGACACAGTGCTTCAAAGGTCATCGATGATCTTGTCAACTTGCACTTCTTTTGCAACGCGAGGATGAGCTGGTTGTCGTCGAGGAACTTGATCAGCATTTTCTTGACACCATTTTCTTCAACATTATCCTCAGTGCATCAGCTCGACGTTCTTCAAGGCTCTGGAATGAATTCTTCAGCAGATTCTTCAGTAGGAATTACATCCTCAGTTGCCTTGAACTTGATAGATTCCTCAGGTGCTGGTTCATCTATCACAGAAGGTAGGTGCTCTCTTTGCGAGCCATTAGTTTCAACAAACCGCACATCTACAGTTTCAACAATCTTGTAAAGAACATTGTTGAAGACTCTGTAGGTGTGCGAGTCCTTTCCATAACCAAGCATAAAACCTTCATGTGCTTTTGGTGCAAATTTAGCATTGTGATGAGGATCTCTAATCCAGCATTTAGCACCGAAGACTTTGAAATAACTCACATTGGGTTTCTTGTCAGTGAGGAGTTCATAGGCAGTCTTATTGAACAATTTGTGAAGATATACTCTATTGATGATGTGGCACGTGGTATCAATTGCATCAATCCAAAAACGACGAGGCGTTTTGTATTCATCAAGCATAGTGCGAGCCATCTCAACCAGAGTTCTGTTCTTGCGCTCCACGACGCCATTTTGCTGAGGTGTATAGGGAGCAGACAACTCATGAGTAATACCAAGTTCATCAAGATAGTCATCAAGACCAGAATTCGTGAACTCAGTTCCATTGTCACTCCTGATGTGCCTGATCTTCACACCAAAGTTGGTTGAAGCCCTCGAGGAAAATCATTTGAAGACTTCCTGCACTTCATGTTTGTTAGTGACAATGTGTACCCATGTGTAACGAGAGTAATCATCAACAATAACAAAGCCATATAGAGATGCATCATTAGTGACTACTGAGTAATGATTAGGACCAAAGAGGTCCATGTGAAGCAATTCGAATAGACGAGTAGTGGTCATGATAGTCTTATTTGGATGCTTGGCCTTGGTCATTTTCCAGCTTCACGGGCTCCACACAAGTGATCCTTGAGGAATTTGACATTCTCAATGCCAATGACATGCTTCTTCTTCGCATGGCGTGTGCAAATTCCTCATGCCTGCTGCGTGACCAAGTCGACGATGCCATAGCCAGCCTTCTCAAGCTTTTGCAAGTAGACACACGGCTGGTTGTGGTCCCGTAGAGAAATCAACAATATACAAGTCTCCTCTCCTAAAGCCTTCAAGACTTTGGAATTGTCGACTTCCATAATCACAACACAACGATACTTGCCAAAGACAACAACCATATCAAGATCACAAAGCATTGAGATCGACATGAGGTTGTATCCTAAGGACTCAACAAGCATGACTTTGTCCATGTGTATGTCCTTAGAGATCGCAACCTTACCTGCATCTCAATACACGACTTTTGCCTTTGTTAGCAAACATGATATGCTTCAGATGTGAAGGTGATAAGGGAGCATCCATCAATAGGTTCTTGTCACCAGTCATGTGATTTGTACATCCACTATCGAGGACCCACTCATTGGCTTTGGGTTGATCATCCTGCAGATGAATTAGTGCAACTTACGATCTCATATACTTCATTAGTGAAGAATATGATATCAATTTCATCGAAGAATTTCATCAAGCGATAAAAGCAGATATAGCAGTATGAGGACGTGTGAAATGAAAGTTCATTTCTTCATGATTAGCCCGCGTCCTTTCAGGCAATGTTGTCAGGTCCCCAGCAAATTCTTCAGACGTTAAAGCACGTCTGGAGACCTGACCCTGCAGAGAAAATTAGTTCTTTTTCTTCACCACCCACATCTGAAGGGGTGGCAAAGAGTTCATCACTCTGCGAGCTCCATATGAGAATGGTGGCATAGAAGCCAATCCATTTCGTTTCACATAAGAGGGGTTAGGGTAAGCATATGAATAAGCAGAGAAATTCTTCGAGGACTTATGAACATATTGGTTTGAAGAATAATGCACATATTCATAGCCCTTAGCTCTATCCTGCGAAACAAAGTTTTTAGCACGATGATAATCATATGAGGACTTTGATCCTTTTGAGGAATTTGATCCACGTGAGGACTTTGGTCCTTTTGAGGAATTGGATCCATATGAAGAATTTGGTCCATATGAATAGTTTGACCTGGGGTTCCTATTCTTCACAGGTGGTGTCATGAGGACATTCACCTGAATACTTTTGAAGGCACTTCTTGGGAACCCAGGTTTTCTTCATAGGAGAACCGTTCCTGCAGTTAGTGCCAACATATCTAGCAAATACTTCACCATTCTGATTTTTGAACAGTTTATAGTTGGAGTCAAATGACTCATCAGAAGAATGAGGAGATTCACATGTAAAGCAAGATAAAGTAGATGGATCTACTGGAGGTCCCTTGGCAGCAACCCATGAAGTTGTGGGGTACTGCGCAGGCTTCCAATAGGTTCCATCAGCATTGACTTTCCTCTCACAGGCAATACCCTCTTTCCGAGGGTTCCTGTTGAGGATCTGCTTTTAAGCACATCACAAAGAGTCGATGCCCTTTGAGGCTTTTGTACATGCATGTCATGTACAATTCCTTCAACCCTGCATCGTCGGTGATACTAGCAATGTCCTCGGATGAGGAATTAGTGAAAGCGAGGCAGGTGAAGAATTTGTAACAGTTGAAGCATTTGAACATTTAGGTGAAGAATTAGCAGATTCACGTTCAATGCACTTTAAGCATGGAGGAACAAATTCTTCCTGAGAAGCGCTGATTTGTTGAGCAAGTAATGAATCGCGCTCCTTCTGAAGATCTTCATAACCCACTCTTAGCTTCTCAAGATCTTGCTTTGTTTAAAGAAATTCATAAGAAAGCTTCTCATGATCTGACAAGAGAGTGTTATGATGACCTTGAAGGCTGTCAAACCTAGACTGAAGTCTCTGAAGATTTTCGATCGAGGGCTTTAGTGCGATCCATTTCTTCACCCAACATATCATCACTTTTATCTAGCATGTTTTGAACCTTTTAAAAAGCCCTTTGTTGTTTTACAGCAATCTTAGCAAGTTTAGAGTAGCTGGGCTTGAGATCTTCATCAGATTCATTTTCACTAGATTCAGAGGAGGTATATTTGAGTACCTTGGCACCCTTTGCCATGAAGCAATAGGTGGGAGCGTAGTCATCACTATCTTCATCAGCTTTGTTGATGAGGTCATATTCTTCAGAGTTGAAGATGGACTTGCTGACGAATGCAATAGTGAGAGCCAGACTCGCCACACCAGACTCGGACTCCTCTGATGCCTCCTCTTCCTCATGTTCCTCAGATTCAGCTTCAGGGTCCATTTCCTTGCCAATGAATGCTCGAGCCTTCTTGGAGCTGCTCTTCTTGTGAGATGAAGACTTTGAGGATTTTGATGATGAAGATTTTGACGATTTCTTCTTCTTCTTAGCGTCATCAGAACTATAATCCTTGTATTTCTTCTTCTTTAATTCCTTTTCCCACTGAGGACAATCTTGAATATAGTGACCAGGTTTCTTGCATTTGTGGCATAGCCTTCTCTTATAGTCCTTTGGATGAGGAATCACTGCTCCTTGAGGATTTTCCAAAGCGACCACGTCTTGAGAACTTCTGGAACTTCTTCACAAGCAGTGCTAGCTCCTGGCTCAATTCTTCAGGGTCACCAAGGCTACTACCAGAGTCTTCACAATCAGATTTAGACACAGCCTTGCCTTCAGGGCACGTGATTTTCCATAGCTCGAACCATAGAGATCTCTCTTTTCAAAGAAGTGGAACTCATGAGTATTTAGCCTCTCGAGGATATCACCGGATCAAGTGACTTGTAGTCAGCACATTCTTGTATCATCGGTGCCAGAGTATCAAATGAGGAATCAAGCGATCTCAACAATTTCTTCACCACCTCATGGTCGGTGATGTCAGTGGCACCAAGCGCTTGAAGCTCATTTGAGATGTCAGTGAGGCGATCGAAGGTTTGTTGAACATTTTCATTGTCGAGTCTTTTGAAGCGGTTGAAGAGATTGCGAAGAACATCAACTCGAGAGTCACGCTGAGTTGAGACTCCTTCATTTACTTTGGACAGCCTGTCCCAGATGAGCTTAGCAGTTTCCAAAGCACTCACTCTTCCATACCGTCCTTTGCTCGAGATGGCCACATATGATATTCTTCGCTTGAGAATCGAGTTGCTTGAATCTCTTCACATCGGTAGCGTTCGAAGAGGGTGATACTGGAGGGAACACCATTTTCCACAACATACCAGAGATCGTTGTCAATTGCCTCAAGATGCATTTGCATCTTGTTCTTCCAGTAGGGGTAGTCCGTACCATCAAAGGTAGGACACCCAACCGAGACCTTGATCATACCTGCGGTCGACATAACTAAAACTCCAGGTGGTTAAACCAAAATCACACAGAACAAGGGAGTACCTCGCTCTGATACCAATTGAAAGTGCGTTATATCGACTAGAGGGGGGTGAATAGGCGAGTTTTATGAATTCTTCATTGAGGAATTTGCCGGTGAGGACATTCCTAAGTGAAGAACTACTTGCAGCGGAATAAGTACTCAGAAGTAAGCATAACAGAATGCGGGCATGGTCATCATGATGAAATGAAGACAATCACAGAGTACAAAAAGCGTAAACACAGGATATCACAAGATGAAGACAAACAGACTGAAGAAATTGAACTAAGGAAATTGAGAAAGTCTTCAATCAAAGTCTTCAAACACAGATATGAACAAACACTCAACACAGTAATAAGGAAATGAAAGAGTTGAGGAAATAGAACCAGTAAGGTTGGTGAAGACAATGATTTGGTAGACCAGTTCCAACTGTTGTCTCGGTTATGCGTCTGGTTGGAGCGGTGAGTATTCAAACTCGAGGACACATAGTCCCGGACACCCGGTCGGCCGAGCACGCAGCCTCAGGACACCAAGTCCTCACCGTATTCTCCTTGAACTAAGGTCACACAGACCTCGTCCAATCACTCGTGGTAAGTCTTCAAGCGACTTCCAAACCTTCACAGACTCGGTCACTCGGCGATCCACAATTCCTCTTGGATGCTCTAGACCATGACGCCTAAGCATGCGGAAGAAGAACAGTCTTCAAAGGTAACAAGCGTCGGATCCACGCAGGATCAATCTCTTCAGTGATGCTCAATCACTTTGGGTTTGTAGGGGTTTGGTTTTGGGTTTTCCTCACTCGATGATTTTCGCTCAATGTCCTCGGAGGATGGGTTGCTCTCAAATGACAGGTGTCAAGTTCTCTCGAATCAGCCAACCAGCTAGTGGTTGTAGGGGGCGGCTATTCATAGCCTAGGGAGCAGCCTGACATGATAAGACATAAATGCCCTTCAATGATATGACCGTTAGGTGGATAAGATATTTTGGAACAGCTGGCGCGTAGCACAGCAACGGTCAGAAATTTGACTCTCAAATTCCTCAGGGCTGTCATGTTCCTCACTGTGTAGGCAATTCACACTGGCGAATTCCTAACTCCTCAGTCAGAATAAATTCCTCGACGACTAGAAGAACTTCGTCTCTGTCATTGAAGAAATTAACTGAACTATATGAGATTTCCAAAGGCTTCACTCGAAGGGATTGGTAGGTGTAGGATTTTGAGTTGAGCATCACATGGAAATTTTTCCTTAGTATTTCCTCGACCCCTGAGGGAGTTCCGGACTAGGGGGTGTCCGGATAGCCGAACTATCATCATCGGCCGGACTAAAAGACTATGAAGATAGAAGATTGAAGACTTCGTCCCGTGTCCGGATGGGACTTTCCTTGCCGTGGAAGGCAAGCTTGGCGATACGGATATGTAGATCTCGTACCTTTGTAACCGACTTTGTGTAACCCTAGCCCTCTCCAGTGCCTATATAAACCGGACGGCTGTAGTCCATAGGACGAACAACAATCATACCATAGGCTAGCTTCTAGGGCTTAGCCTCTTTGATCTCGTGGTAGATCCACTCTTGTAACACACATCATCAATATTAATCAAGCAGGACGTAGGGTTTTACCTCCATCAAGAGGGCCCGAACCTGGGTAAAACATCGTGTCCCTTGTCTCCTGTTACCATCCGCCTAGACGCATGATTCGGGACCCCCTACCCGAGATCCGCCGGTTTTGACACCGACATTGGTGCTTTCATTGAGAGTTCCTCTGTGCCGTCACGATCAGGAAGGATGCCTCTTCCCGTCTTTAAAAGACGGCGCCGTCGTCAAGGGAGCTTTGGCGCCGGCGAACTATCCGGCTAGGCGGTTTTCTCATGACCGCCTGTTCGGCCACCGCCCCGACATTGACCTCTCAAGTCATTAAAAGCGATCTTCACGTCAGCTCGGAATTCGCCGAGCAGCTAGATCCGATCGAGCTCTCCTCCCTAAACAAGCTCTTGGATCGCGCCATCGCATCACAGGAGTCGCTACCGACTATGATCAGATTGGGCTTAAAACCGATCGAGAGAAATTAACTCTCCCGGGTTACCCATCACGTTGTCGTGGAAGAGGAACAATGCGGCGACTCTTCTTCTATGTTAAAATCCAACTATGTCCGGATTCCGGATCCCTCCATGCCGGATTCCCGCGGAGGGACGGACGCTAATCAAATACTGAACCTAAAGTCGGGGCATCGGACCAGATTTGTTGGAAAGCGCTCGGCAAACCAAGCTTCCGAATCCGGAAGCTTCTTGTCCTTGAGCCTCGGACGGGCGGGGTTACGAACTTAATTCCACCCGCCCACCCAAACATCAGCGATCTATCTCAAATATGGCAAGATCCCGATTAAACAGTACATAATAACTGGGCCAGATTCCTCCTGGTTATGAACATGATAAAGGAATGCAGTGAATAAAGAGCGATTTCAATCTTACGCAACAATTGCACGGACAAGGGAATCATAAGCGCCATCGATTAAATCGCGAAGTTTCACGCCTCGCCGACCTAGCGACCATCATACAAAAATCTTGCGCGATGGAGAGTGCCCGAAAACCGAAACTAGGTTTTGGTACAATCCGCCCTCGAATACAAACCCAGTCCGAAATAAAGGATGTTTCATACTCAAGCACACAGGTTAAAAACCAAAAGCAAAAACCCCTAAAGTGCAGGAACCGTCTTGGAGGGATGGCTCAATGGACCTGCAAAATCCACGATGCGGGCGGCACTCCAACACACAGCCTTGGCGTGTTGGATACTACGGCAGTGGCCAAAAGTGGCGTAGGCTTTTTAGCCCGGGCAACCAACCCAGCGATAAAGATGCGGTATTAACAGTCTTGAGACTTTCGCATCAAATAACATGCGGAAATGAACAATCCGCAGCCTCGCCAAAGTCTACCAAGTAGCAACAACAACTCCATGGAGCGACACGGCTATCACCTTCAACGCCAGCGACGAACCTAAATTCCGAACAGCTAGAGCACCAGCCGCATTGGTCCTCGGTTTGATAGTGGGCGGTTTCCGTCTTACTAAGGTACTCATGGATGGCGGCAGCGGATTAAACCTCATCTATGAGGAAACCCTTCAAAAATGGAAATTGACTGGAGCCGCATTGAGCGAAGCAAGCACAACCTTCAGAGGGATAATCCCTAGTCGAGAAATGCTGCACAGGAAAAATCACACTAGATGTAGTGTTCGCTCACCGGACAATTACAGGTCCGAGGAGGTCACGTTCAAGTGGCCCCATTCGGCAGCGGATATCACGCTTTGTTAGGGCGAGAGGCATTCACAATCTTCCAAGCTATACCCCACTACGGGTACATGAAGCTCAAAATGCCCGGGCCCAATGGGATAATCACTCTCGCCAGTGATCCAGATACAGCACTCTGCGCTGAAAATAACACAGCCGCACTGGCCCTAGAGGCATTGTCCGAAGCCCTAGCGGCAGAGGAACTAACTACGCTGCGCTCCATGGTGGATAGGGACGATGTGATACTCGATAAGAGGTCCAAGTCCACCTCTTTTAAACCAGCACACGAAATATTCAAATTTCAGGTCCATCCAACGGACCCCACAAAGACGGCCTCCATTGGGGCACAATTAAGTCCTGACGTCGAAGCCGCACTACGAGAATTCCTTCGGGAAAATTGGGACATTTTTGCCTGGCACCCTTCAGACATGCCAGAATCCCACGCAGTCGGGCAGAGCACAGCCTAAATATCCTAAAAGGATTCAAGCCGGTCAAACAAGCTCTTGGCGATTTTTGAACCCAAAAGACAGGCAATGGGAGAGGAGCTAGCCAAACTCTTAGAAGCCGGATTCATCGGAGATATAAAACATCCGGACTGGCTAGCCAATCTAGTAATGGTACCAAAAAGGACAAATCCTGGCGCCTCTGCGTCGATTTTAAAGACCTTAACAAGGCACATCCAAAGGACCCTTTCCCCTCCCTCGCATCGACCAAATCATCGATGCTACCGCGAGAACACGATTCATTGTGCTTCCTCGACGCATACTCCGGATACCATCAAATCAAGATGGCGGAGAAAGATCGAACCATAGCGGCATTCATTACTCCATATGGGCCATTCTGCTTCAACACAATGCCCTTTGGACTCAAAAACGCCGCGCAACATATCGGTAGCATGATTCAAACATGTCGGCTACCCGGATAGGCAAAACAGTAGAGGCATACGTGAGCGATGTGGTCGTCAAGACCAAACACGTCGGAACTCTAGTAGAAGACTTGAGGGTGACATTCGGCAACCTCCGAGCATATGACATAAAGCTCAACCCGGAAAAATGCGTCTTCGGCGTACCGGCCGGAAAGCTCTTGGGCTTCATCGTATCCGGTAGAGGAATTGAAGCAAACCCGGCCAAAATCCGAGCTCTGTCACAATTGGATATTACAAAAGACCTCAAGCAGATACAAAAACTTACCGGATGCATAGCGGCCTTAAGTCGCTTCATCTCCCGTTTGGGAGAAAAGGCTCTGCCCCTCTACCGCCTCCTCCGGCGCACCGAACATTTCGAATGGACGGATGCTGCCACAATGGACTCGAAGAAATAAAGGCCATACGGCAACAAATCCGGTTACAGCGCGCCCAACCTGGCGAACCTATGTTATTATATATCGCAGCAACACATCAAGTTGTCGGTAGCGGTACTCATCGTTGAGCGAGAAAGCGAAGAACAGATTCCCTCTTCAAAAACCAGTGTACTACGTATCCACTTTGTTCTAACTCCATGCAAATCCGGTACCCACATTATCAAAAGATAAGCGTGTCACGGTGTTCATGGCATCCCGGAAGCTGCGACACTACTTTCAAGAGTGTTCCATAATGGTGGCCTCCGAAGTACCTCTCAACGATATTATAAACAATCGCGACGCAACGAGCAGGATTGCAAAATGGGCTATCGAGCTCCTACCATTTGACATAACCTATAAACCACGGCGAGCTATAAAGTCACAGGTTCTGGCTGACTTAAATGCGCCGATGGACCAGCCGAACTCCCTAAAAGAGTACGGCGCGTACTCAACTGGATCATGCATTTCGACGGATCCAAACTGTTGGCTGGCTTGGGGCTGGCGTCGTCTGGCGTCCCCAACCGAGACACAATCCAATACGTACTTCAAATAATGTACATGGACTCCAACAACGCAGCGAATCTGAGGCCCTTCTACATGGACTCCGGATGGCAATCTCCATGGGCATTCAACGCCTAGAGGTGCGCGGGGATTCAAACCTCACAATATCCCAAGTAAATGGAGACTTTGACGCCAAAGATCCAAAATGGCAGCTTACATAGCGCCGTCCTAAAAATGTCAGCTCGGTTCAAGGACTCGAATTCCACCATGTAGCCCGGATAATAACCAGCAGCAGACGTGTTAGCACGCATCGGGCGCTAAACGAGACGCCGTCCCTCCAAACATCTTCTGGAACGGCTCTTTAAGCCATCCGTATTATGGGAAGAGGAGTCCGGAAATAACAATCCGGAGCCAGCTGCATCACCTAACTCAGACCATTCTGACACAATCGGCGGCTCAGCCAATGAAATAACACCTTCAGCTCACGAATTCAGCTGAGATCAAGGGGTCTACTAGGCATCCATCATTTGTACCTACTCCCTTCATTCCTAAATATAAGCCATTTTAGAGATTTCAATATGGACTACATACGAAACAAAATGGGTGAATCTACACTCTAAAATAAGTATATATACATTTGTATTTAATCCATATTGAAATATCTAAAAGGCTTATATTTAGAAACGGAGGGAGTACAACATATGTGTTGGATGTGCCTAATGTTTGCTGCTGCACATAAGGCAGTCATCAAGGCTAGGAAGGAAAAGAAGGTTGGGGGACTCGATGAAATGTCAGTCGTTCCTATCCATCTATCTGCTTAACAATATGTGTGATATCATAGCCAGTGGGTGAAACTGGCAAGGGCTTAAAGGACGTGCACTTGAACTCTGTTGCCAACTAGGTATTTGAGTTCTGTTGCCAAGAGGTCACCTCAACCCAGGTCCACAACCACCTCAGAAAGTGGAAAGCCAGATGGATCCAAGCATTCTAGCTCATAGACCTTAGCGGCACTTCATGGGATCAGGACAACTACACGATCTTGTTGGAGAAGGCAGAGCACTACCAAGGCCACACCGTGGTTAGCTGACATATCACTTGTTTAAGCTTGACTAACATGCCAATCGCACATAACCACATTGTGTTTCTTTCTTAGGACCACCCCAAGGGAGCAGAGTTCCTCTACACACCAATCTAGAACTAGTCACGGATGCAACAGATCTTCTTCTTTGGGCCGACAACCGACAAGCATACAATGGGCTCCAGTGATCCACTTGGTTCGCCTATGTCTGAATATCTAGACACCCAGGACTCAAAGACCGTCGTCATTGATGGTCCTGTTAAGGGTGGTGATCACGTTCATGTGTTTGATAGGAAGAGGAAGTGGGCAGCTTGATGGAGGAGGAGTTGAGCGTCTTCAGCAACATGACTCCCGCCATCATGGAGGTGACAACTGCCATTAGAGAGAGCAAGCCAGTTGAGGTCCACCCAGACAAAATCACATATTGGAGCAAGGTGGCTTCTGCCTGGAGGCTCTAATAGCTGCTTTTAGCCACCTGCTGGACAACAAGGAACATGGTGTTGGGTTTTTTTTGCCATGGCAGATGCTCTTATGGCACTCTGGCTCAGAACCTCGCTGGGCAAACACTATTACTAGTGTTGTTTCTGTTGTTGGTGGTGATGGCGTGCATGATGATCAATGATGATGTATATTTTTGGTAGAGAGGGCTTGAAAATTGTTGCCAGCATGTATGTTTTTGATGAGCTGGTATATATACAAACCCCTGATGATGATGGCGAACTTGCGATGGTAGGATTACACCCTCTCTTTGGATGTGGTGGTAGGATGACACCATTGTAGCTAGGATGAACTTGTTATGCCTTTATGATCACGCATGCCTGACTTTCTTCTGTTCCATGTGGTGTGTCTTCTTTTGCTTGCTACTTGAATTGTTGCTCTTCTATCATGCTAGGCAAAGAGGTATCTGGTGTACAGAGGGAGCATTCCAGGGGTTTAAAAACTCATGGTAAACATTGTAGGAGATACGCCCTAGAGGCAACAGTAATAGTTATTATTTATCTCCAAGTTCGTAATTAATGTTTACATTTTGTGCTATAACTGCAATGCTTCTCGAATATGCAATAACCATGAGGCTCAGAGGGAAACTCATCCGCACATGTGGAATAATAAACGGTAAAATAGATTCCTGGTCTCCCCTCTAAGAATAGCTCAAGTGTTGCATGGTGGTTCCATTTTCCTAATCATGGGCATGTCAATAATAGTAACTTTGAGGAAACAATGTTAGAATAATATTTGTGTTGAGTAGACCCAGATTGATTTTTATTGCCATGACATACTATTGTCGCATGTTATTGGTTGAAGCAAAAGAAAGTTAAACATTTGGATAATTCCTTAGATCTTGAAAGTATCGAGTTCCTTCATACTTGCTCCATGCACTTTGGGGCTTTTCAAACGTCATCCCTAACAGGGTGGCAATTACGGCATCTTATGGGTCACGAAAAAGTATGAGAAGAGACTTGCTAGCTCAAGACTGGGATTTGCTCGTCTGTCATTGGAGAGATATTTTTAGGTCCCTCTCGGTGTGACAGTATGCATCATCGTTTGACCAGACGTAGCATGATTTGATCACGGGGATGCCAAAACATGGGAACGAGAAAAGATAACAAAACCGATCATAAGGAAACTAGCTTAGTGAAAAATTTATTAATTCGCGGGGATGATGATAAAGCAACAGGAATAACACACCAAAACTAAAGGTTTACTCGAATATCCATTTGTGCGGGTATAGGGATCAATATGGATGTACATGGTTCCGCTATTGATCATTGATAGTAAGATGATCCGGTCATGTCTATACTCCACCGAACATAAAGGGTCACACTCTTAAGGGTCATCTATCTGCTGAGTACCAAGTTAGGAGTCTTAGAGAAAGTCGCCAAAAAGTTTCAGAGACAAAAATGAAGTGTTTTGGAGTAATCGGAAAGGTTCCAGGGGAAACCATCAAGCTAGAAAAGTTTCAAAATGCGTACGGAATTTTATTGGAGGGTTTAAATGTTCGGGGCCTACAATAATTTTCGGAGAGCCCCGAGGAGTTGCTCCCACTTGGGGGACAGCATCTCCCTTTTTGTGGTGGTTGTTTTTAAGAGGTGCCCCTCTAGGGGGCAGCCCCCTTTTGGTGGGATGATGTTGGGACCCGTGAAGTAAAGGTGCGGTCGCCGATGAGGAAGAGTAGAACATGAGAGACGGGGTGGCCCACTTGGGACTCGATGCACATGCCCTACTCATCCTCATCATAGTTCGCGACATGTTAGTCACCGATGGACGCATGGTCCAAAATGGGCCATAGGACGCGCACATGAAAGTTCATTGGTGGCGCATGGGACGAGTAGCTGGTGGTGTTCTCGTCTGTAATCGCTTGCGCCGCCTCCGCATTGGCCGCGACCGCGTCCGGCTACTCTAAGACATCATCGCGAGTGACGGCCCGAGAGCCCACTTCTCGGTTAGAAAGTTGGGGTTCGTCGCGACCATGGCCCCCACCGCTTCCTCGCTCGCGCGCTCGTCGTAGATTTGGCCCTCCACCAGCAGGTGACGCTCGAGGAGGAATAAGTTCTACTGCTGCTCCTCCCACACAAGCCAGAACACTGACAAAGGCGCCGGCGCAGGCAGCTCCTTTGCCATGGTGGCCTTGAATTGTGCCTGCGCCATGGTCAAGCTAGCATGCAAGGAACGGTGCAGGTGCCAGCGCCGAGTCGTCGTCTGAGCCCGTCTCCATCATGGGGTCGTCGTCGTCAGAGACCTTTGGTGAGTTGGCCAGCATGTCAGCCTCTATTCGCTTGGCACACCGACCCTACCAAGCGGCCGCAAGGGTGGCCTGATGTCTGCTAGAACTACGTCTGTATTTCCCCAAAGAGGAAGGGATGATGCAGCACAACGACGGTAGGTATTTCCCTCAGTAATGAGACCAAGGTTATGAAACAAGTAGGAGAACCAAGCAACACTACGTAAACAAAACCTGCACACAAATAACAAATACTCGCAACCCGACGTGTTAAAGGAGTTTTCAATCCCTTTTCGATAACGGCGCCAGAAATTGGCAAACGGATGTGAGAAAGTTGTAAATATTGATAGAATGAACGCCAAATAAAATAAAGTGCAGCAAGGTATTTTTGTATTTTTGGTTTAATAGATCTGAAAATAAAAGCAAAGGAAAATAGATCACAAAGGCAAATATAATAAAGAAGAGACCCGGGGGCCGTAGATTTCACTAGTGGCTTCTCTCGAGAAAAAATAGCAAACGGTGGGTGAACAAATTACTGTTGGGCAATTGATAGAACTTCAAATAATCATGAAGATATCCAGGCAATAATCATTATATAGGCATCACGTCCAAGATTAGTAGACTGACTCCTGCCTGCATCTACTACTATTACTCCACACATCGACCGCAATCCAGCATGCATCTAGTGTATTAAATTCATGGAGAAACAGAGTAATGCAATAAGAACGATGACATGATGTAGACAAGATATATTTATGTATAAATAGACCCCATCTTGTTATCCTTAATAGCAACGATACATACGTGTTGGTTCCCCTTCTGTTACTAGTACCTCTTCTAATTACAAGGTAAATAGATCAAGTTGGCCAAACAAAACCCAAATATCGGAGAAGAAATATGAGGCTATAATCAATCATGCATATAAGAGATCAAAGAAGACTCAAATAACTTTCATGGATTAAAAGATAGATCTGATCATAAACTCAAAGTTCATCGGATCCCAACAAACACACCGCAAAAAGAGTCACATCATATGGATCTCCAAGAGACCATTGTATTGAGAATCAAACGAGAGAGAGCAAGCCATCTAGCTACTAACTACGGACACATAGGTCTACAAAGAACAACTCACACATCATCGGAGAGGCACCAATGGACATGATGAACCCCTCCGTGATGGTGTCTAGATTGGATCTGGTGGTTTCGGGAACTTGCGGCAGCTGGAATTAATTTTCATTGACTCCCCTAGGGTTTCTGGAATATTGGGGTATTAATAGAGTAAATAGGCGGTCCGGGGGGCACCCGAGGTGGGCACAACCCACCAGGGTACGCCTGTGCCTCCAGTCGCACCCTGGTGGGTTGTGCTCCCCATGGAGCACCCCCCAGGTGCTTCTCCGGCCCACTGGATGTCTTCTGTTCCAAAAAGATCCACAAAAAGTCTCGCTGCGTTTGGAATCCGTTTGGTATTGATTTCCTGCGATGTAGAAAACATGCAAAAAAACAGCAACTGGCACTTGGCACTATGTCAATAGGTTAGTACCCAAAAATGATATAAAATGACTACAAAATGATTATAAAACATCCAAGAATGATAATATAATAGCATGGAACAATCAAAAATTATAGATACGTTGGAGACGTATCAGCATCCCCAAGCTTAATTCCTGCTCGTCCTCAAGTAGGTAAATGATAAAAAACAGAATTTTTTATGTCGAATGTTGCCTAACATGTCATCTCATATTCTTTTCTTTATAGCATGGACATTTGGACTTTTATATGGTTCAAAGCAATAGTCTAGTTTTGACATGAGACTTAAATACTCAAGCATACCAACAAGCAACCATGTCTTTCAAAATATCAATGCTAAAATAAGTTAACCCTAGCCCATCATACTCAATCATTGATCCATTCATGAAACACATTCGCATATTAGCTACACCCAATGCTCAAGTACGATCATAGTGCCCCCTAGTTGGTGCTTTATAAGAGAAGATGGAGACTCAAATTGAAATGAAAAATTGCATAAAATAAAAGAGAGGCCCTTCGCGGAGGGAAGTGGGATTTGTAGAGGTGCCAGAACTCAAAGCAAAAAACTTAGAGATAAAAAAAATTAAAGGCATACTTTTCCCACCAACAAAAACGACTTAGAGTTCCCCACACTTTCCATGCTAGATATATCATAGGAGGTTCCCAAACATAAAATAAAGTTTATTCTTTTGCCACCATACTTTCACTTTCCATGGCTAACCGTATCCACGATGCCTTCCATACCAACACTTTCCAAAGGTATTTATTATTTGACAACATAAACTAAATTCATTTTTTTCATTTCGGGACTGGGCATCCCTAATACCTTTGCCTTACTCTCGTGCAATGACAAGTGAGTAAACACTCATCGTGAGAATAACACATCTAGGATGGAAAATATCAGCCACCCCTCATCGCCTCGCGAGCGGTACGAGCACACAAAAGATAAATTTATTTTTAATATTAGAGATGGCACATACAAATATGCTTAGAACGGCAAAAGAATACGACATATTGGTAGGTATAGTGGACTCATGTTGCAAAACTGGTTTAAAGGATTTTGGATGCACAAGTAGTGATCATACTTAGTGCAAAATGAAGGCTAGCAAAAGATTGAGAAGCGACCAACCAAGAAACGAATAATCTCATAAGCGAGCATTGAGCATAATTAACACCGAATAATGCACCACAAGTAGGATGTAATTTCATTGCATAACTATTGACTTTCGTGCTTACATAGGGTATCACAAACCTTAACACCAATATTCTTACTAAAACATAATTACTCATCAACATGACTCGCATATCACATCATCATACCTCGAAACCATTACAAGGAATCAAGTTTATTTTGTCCAATATCTTCATGAAAGTTTTTATTATATCCTTCTTGGATATCTATCACTTTGGAACTAATTTTCATGTGTTTCTTTTGATAAGCTCAAACAAATATAAGTGAAGATCATGAGCATAATATTTCTTTCTCTCAAATTAATTTAAGTGAAGCAAGAGAGAATTTCTTCAAAAATACTAAAGCACACCGTGCTCAAAAAGATATAAGTGAGGCACTAGAGCAATTCCATAGGAAAGAGCTTCGTTGACAGGATGTGCGTGCCGCTTACCTAGCCTACCTGTCAACTATTTGAGGACTCTGTTTTATTTAAAAACTTTTAGATCTAAGTATTTTATTAAAACATCAATCAAAGACAAAATAAAATGACATTTCAAGGATGGCACAACTCATGTGAAGAAGCAAAAACTTAGGCTCAACCGATACTAACCGATAATTGTTGAAGAAAAAGGTGGGATGCCTGCCAGGGCATCCCCGAGCTTAGATTCGTGAGACTTCTTGAAATATTATCTTGGGATGCCTTGGGAATCCCCAATCTTGAGCTTTTGTGTCTCCTTAATTATTCTCATATCTCGGAGTAAATCTCAAAAGCTTCATCCACACAAAACTCAACAAGAACTCGTGAGATAAGTTAGTATAAACCAATGCAAAGATCTTATCATTCTCTACTGTAGTAAATCACAAAAATTATTATTCAACATTGCATACTAAATGCCTCTGCATATTTAATACTCCTATCCTCAAATAGAATCATTAAACAAGAAAACATATGCAAACAATGCAAACATAACAGCAATCTGCCAAAACAGTACAGTCTGTAAAGAATGGAAGAGTATCAATACTTTCCTAACTCCAAAAGTCATGAAAATTTAACCACACTGTAGAAAATTTATCATAGCTTATTTTGCAAAAATTTTCAACATTTTATCACATTCTGACTTTTCTAGGGAATTTTGGCAACAGCGGTAAACTTTCTGTTTTCAAACAGCAACATGTAGACTTGTAAAATAAACATAGTAAAGGCTATCATTGAAATAAAAGATGAAAAACATTATTATAAATAACATCAAGCAAATCCTAACAAAATAAAATGAAAGCAAAACACATATCATGTGACAAATGAAAACATAGCTCCAAGTGAGGTTACCGATAATGTTGGAGACGAAAGAGGGATGCTTTCCGGGGCATCCGCAAGCTTAGTTGCTTGGATATTCCTTGAATATTACATTGGGGTGCCTTTGGAATCCCCAAGCTTAGGGTATTGTCACTCCTTATTCTCCTCATATCAACATCTCACCCAAAACTTGAAAACTTCAATCACAAAATAATTAACAGAACTTCGTGAGATAGGTTAGTATGATAAAGAGAAAACCATTTCACTTTGGTATTGTAAAATACAAGATTCATAATTGTTTCCACACAATTCCTACTATAGCATATCATTTCCACAATTTATATAGAGCAATATAAGCCATAGAAACTAGAAAACAAGCAAACTATGCATTGAAAACAGAATCTGTCAAAAACAGAACAGTCTGTAGTAATCTGTACTCAAAGTGCGATGAAGAATCACTCCAAAGTTCCTATCTAGCGGAGAACATAATAATAAATTGTTTGTAGGGTACGAAACCACCTCAAAGCTATTCTTTCTGTTCGATCTATTCAAGAGTTCGTACTAAAATAACACAAAGCTATTCTTTCCGTTCAATCTATCCTAGAGTTCGTACTAAAATAACACTAAAGCAAATTCATATTCGTAATACTCAATCCAACACAAAGAACTTCAAAAAGTGCCCCAAGCTTTCTACCGGAGAAACAAAGACAAGAACGTGCATCAACCCCTATGCATAGATTGCCCCAATGTCACCTCGGGAATCCGCGAGTTGAGTTCCAAAACATATATCAAGTGAATCAATACGATACCCCATTTTCACCACGAGTATTCAATTGCAAGACATATATCAAGTGTTCTCAAATCCATAGAAGTATTCAATCCGATAACAACAAAATCTCAAAGGGAAAACTCAATTCATCACAACAAGATAGAAAGGGAAAACACCATATGATCCGGCTATATTAACAAAGCCCGCGATACATCAAGATCGTGACATCTCAAGAACACGAGAGAGAGAGAGAGAGAGAGAGATTAAACACATAGCTATTGGTACAAAACCTCAGCCCTGAGGGTGGACTACTCCCTCCTCATTGTGGTGGCCGCCGGGATGATGAAGATGGCCACCGGTGATGATCCCCCCCTCCCACAGGGTGTCGGAAAGGGTCTAGATTGGTTTTCCGTGGCTACAGAGGCCTGCGGCAGCGGAACTTCTGACCCGAGGGTTTTCGGGATATTTGTGAATTTATAGGGTAAAGAGGGGGTGCGGGAGGGCACCGACGTGGGCACAGCCCACCTGGGAGCGCCTGGGCCCCCAGGCGCGCCCCGGTGGGTTCTGCCCCCCTCGGGGCACCCCCAGGTGCTGCTTTGGCCCATTGGTGGTCTTCTGGTCCATAAAAAATCCACAAAAAGTTTCACGGTGTTTGGACTCCGTTTGATATTGATTTCCTGCGATGTAAAAAAACATGCAAAAAATAGCAACTGGCACTTGGCACTATATCAATAGGTTAGTACCATAAAATGATAGAAAATGATTATAAAACATCCAAGAATGATAATATAGCAGCATGGAACAATAAAAAATTATAGATACGTTGGAGACGTATCAGTGGTGCACGAAGGAGGATGTTGAGCAGACTTGGTGTGGTTTAAGCCGGGAGTGACCGCCTTTAAATAGCGGATGCGGGCGAGGCCAAGTGCCTGGGTGTGTCAATGCTAGGGTGTTAGAGTTGATTTCACGACCGATGTGTCTATTTAATTGCAGCAAACGGATGGACGGGCATCGAACAGGAGGGGTAGATATCTATCCCACCCCGTCCAGTAATGTCTCTCTGGCATTGAACATGTGTAGACACCGGGGACGAGGCGCGGCCGGTGCCTAGGCTGGCGAGCATGCTTCAATGACAACGCTAGTGAGAGGTCACATCCTCTCTGGTCCAGCATCAATGTGGAGCGGACACTCTAGAGCGGCATCAATGTGGGCTGACTGCTTCGGGTGGGAAAGGGTGCGGGCGAGTGGGAGGGTTTTAAGGTAGGACTGGGCATTCGGGTAGACCGAACCGATCGGTTCGGTGCTTCGGTTTGTATTTAAATTCGGTTTCTTAGATTTACTAACCGTTCGGTCCTACAAAAAAGCAGTAACCGAGACTACGGTGCACCGACAATTCGGTTCGGAATTCAGTTATAACCGAAGAGCACTGGAATCAGGATAAGTATTGGTAACGGAGCACAAATCAGGATTCAATCCATCAAAAAAGAAAAATAAATCGGGAGTCAAAAACAGCGTGAGCAACAACCGGACATTGTGGTTGGAATCCTCAGGTATACCCGCCGGCTGGATGGTGGGAGTCATGACGTCGTCGGCCGCTGTCGCTTGGGAGCCATGAGCATTGCCTCCACCGCCTCGTGGAAGCCAGGGACGTCGCGCGGTCGTCGCATGGGAGCCATGAGCACGGCCGCCACCATCTCGTGGGAGTCACGGCCGCCACGCCACCGTCGCGTGGGAGCCACGGGCACCCCGCGCCGAGTGGGAGGCATCTGCATGTTCGGCTGCCGCTATGTGGGAACATGGCCACTGCCGCCGCCGAGGGACAGAGCAAGCAAATGGATGCGGCGGCGCTGCGTGAAGGTTGGAGCTTGTTTGGGGATAAGGACTGGGGTTGCATTGCTTGGGTTGAGAAAAAGTCTAGAAAAGCTTCGTATGAATGGGCTATTGGGCTTTGTTATGACGGGCTTCATACAATATTTCGGTCAGTTCGGGAATTCGGTCAACCTAGTCCCATAACCGAATGCACCGAAGTAATTTCGGTTTTTGAATTTTTCCAACTGAACAAACAATCGCTGGTTCGGTCGTCATGTTTTTCTGCTTCGGTCTCTGTTATTTTGGCTCCGGTGTTTGGTCCTTGGTTTTTCTACCCACCCCTAGGGTAGGGTCAGCTTGTAGGAGGCATGTGTGATAGTGGTCCGGACTCCTGCAAAGCTCTCCATGGTTTGCTTCTGATTTGCGAGAAAAAGGACATGCTGATACGTCTCCGTAGTATCTACTTTTCCTAACGCTTTTCCTTTTGTTTTGGACTCTAATTTGCATGATTTGAATGAAACTAACCCGGACTGGCGTTGTTTTCAGCAGAACTACCATGGAGTTGGTTTTGTGCAGAAATAAAAGTTCTCGGATTGGAACAAAACTTTGTGGAGAATTTTTATGCAACAAAAAAGTACTGGAGCCAAGAACCGTCGGAGCGGGGGCCCCCTGGGTGAGCACAACCCACCAGCCCCCCCCCCCCACTGAGGCGCGCCCAGGTGGGTTGTGCCCACCTGCTGGCCCCGCAGACCCTGAGTCCAACCCCATAAATACCTATTTTTCCAGAAAAAATAAAGGAGGAAGAATTATCTCGTTTCACGATACGGAGCCGCTGCCACCTCTTGTTCTTCATCGGGAGGCCAGATCTGGAGTCCGTTTGGGGCTCCGGAGAGGGGGATCTTCGATCTTCGTCATCACCAATCTTTCCTCATCGCCAGTTCCATGATGCTCCCCACCGGGAGTGAGTAATTCCTTCGTAGGCTCGCTGGTCGGTGAGGAGTTGGATGAGATTCATCATGTAATCAAGTTAGTTTTGTTAGGGCTTGATCCATAGTATCCACTATGTTTTGAGGTTGATGTTGATATGACTTTGCCTTGCTTAATGCTTGTCACTTGGGGCCCGGGTGCCATGATTTCAGATCTGAACCATTTATGTTATCACCATTTTATCTATGTTCTAGATCCGATCTTGCAAGTCATATTCACCTATTAAATGTTATGATCTGTAAACCCCGGAGTGACAGTATTGGGGATACTTTCTGGTGATGACCGTAGTTTGAGGAGTTCATGTATTCACTATGTGTTAATGCTTTGTTCCGGTTCTCTATTAAAAGGAGGCCTTAATATCCCTTAGTGTCCTTATGGACCCTGCTGCGACGGGAGGGTAGGAAAAAAGATGTCATGCAAGTTCTTTCCATAAGCATGTATGACTATTTACGGAATACATGCCTACATTATATTTATGAAGTGGAGCTAGTTTTGTATCGCCCTAGGTTGTGACTGTTGTATGATGAATATCATCCAATGAATCCACCGATCTAATGCCTACAATTTTCCTATATATTGATCTTGCTAAATTACTACTGTTGCTGTTAATGCTTCACTTCCTACAAAATCATTGCTACCACTTTTACCATTACTATTGTTGTTGCTACTACTATCAAAACTATCATACTAATTTTTCTACTGATCACTTTGCTGCAGATAATTAATCTCCAGGTGTTGTTGAATTGACAACCCAGCTGCTAATACTTGCAAATATTCTTTTGCTCCCCTTGTTAATCAATAAATTTGGGTTGAATACTCTACCCTCGAAAACTATTGCGATCCCCTATACTTGTGGGTTATCAAGACCTTTTTCTGGCGCCGTTGCCGGGGAGCATAGCTATATTTGTCGAGTCACTTGGGGTTATTGTCTATTTATCACTATGAAGAATCTGAAGTATACAAAAATCAAGATCGTTCCCTCTAGGACGAGTGGAGGTAAGGAACTGCCATCACACTCTGCACTTGATTCACCTTCTATTTTGAGTAGACTTGCAACACCACCACATGCTATTAATCATGATATGTCGCAAGTTATTGATGATGCTACTTCATGAATGCTACTCATGATGATGCTAGTACCTTGCTTGATGATGGTGTGCCACTAGGTGATTTTCTTGATGAACAAATTGCTAGAGCTAAAGAGAATGAAATTACTGAAATTGATGAGATCACTGAAACTGAAAATCTTGAAACACCTATTAGACCTAGCCCTCCTAGATATGAAATGCCTAAGATACCTGAAGGTTGTGTTATGGATGAGGAGACAGCTAGAGACTTTCTTGCTTGCAAAGATAGGGATGATCTTAAGAAATTATTATGCAAACTGAAGAAAAAATCTTTGAATTCTAGAATAAAATGTGATCCTAAGTTTGCTACTTCACCTATCTTTGTTGATGATAAGGATTATGAATTCTTTGTTGACCCAGAATTAATTACTTCGGTTGAATCTGATCCTTTCCATGGTTATGAAACTGAAACTGTTGTGGCACACCTTACCAAATTAAATTATATAGCCACCTTATTTGCGCATGATGAGAAGATTCGCTTTTATTATATCCTCAAATTATTTCCATTCTCATTAAAGGGTGATGCTAAGATATGGTATAATACTTTTGCTCCTGGTTGTGTGCGTGATGTCTACTACACAACCTTCTTCTTGTAGACGTTAGGCCTCCAAGTATAGAGGTTTGTAGGACAGTAGCAAATTTCCCTCAAGTGGATGACCTAAGATTTATCAATCCGTGGGAGGCGTAGGATGAAGATGGTCTCTCTCCAACAACCCTACAACCAAATAACAAAGAGTCTCTTGTGTCTCCAACACACCCAATACAATGGCAAATTGTATAGGTGCACTAGTTCGGCGAAGAGATGGTGATACAAGTGCAATATGGATGGTAGATATAGGTTTTTGTAATCTGAAAATATAAAAACAGCAAGGTAATTAATGATAAAAGTGAGCGTAAACGGTATTGCAATGTGTTGAAATAAGGCCTAGGGTTCATACTTTCACTAGTGCAAGTTCTCTCAACAATAATAACATAATTGGATCATATAACTATCCCTCAACATGCAACAAAGAGTCACTACAAAGTCACTAATAGCGGAGAACAAACGAAGAGATTATTGTAGGGTACGAAACCACCTCAAAGTTATCCTTTCTGATCGATCTATTCAAGAGTCCGTAGTAAAATAACACGAAGCTATTCTTTCCGTTCGATTTATCCAAGAGTTCATACTAGAATAACACCTTAAGACACAAATCTTCCAAAACCCTAATGTCAGCTAGATACTCCAATGTCACCTCAAGTATCTGTGGGTATGATTATACGATATGCATCACACAATCTCAGATTCATCTATTCAAACCAACACAAAGTACTTCAAAGAGTGCCCCAAAGTTTCTACCGGAGAGTCCAGACGAATACGCACTACTAGAAAAAGGGCTATAGATGGGATTGACACTAATGGCGCACCAGAAAGCTGGTGCGCCATTAGTATATACTAATGGCGCACCACCATCCGATGCGCCATTAGAGTTTAAACTACTAATGGCGCACTGGCAAAGGGTGCGCCATTAGTATCAAAAAAAAATTTAACTAGTGCTTTGTTCAAACATACTAATGGCGCATCCTGCCCAAGTGCGCCATTAGTAGTTGTAACTACTAATGGCGCACCAGCAAAGGTGCGCCATTAGTATAGAATTTTTTGAACTAGTGCGCCTATTCAAACATACTAATGGCGCATCCTGCCCGAAAGTGCGCCATTAGTAGTTGTAACTACTAATGGCGCACCAGCTGGAGTGCGCCATTAGTATAGAATTTTTTTGAACTAGTGCGCCTATTCCAAACATACTAATGGCGCATCCTGCCCAAGTGCGCCATTAGTAGTTGTAACTACTAATGGCGCACCAGCGGAGTGCGCCATTAGTATAGATTTTTTTGAACTAGCGATGCGCCTATCCAAACATACTAATGGCGCATCCTGCTTAAGTGCGCCATTAGTAGTTGTAACTACTAATGGCGCACCATGCAAGAGGTGCGCCATTAGTAAGTGGGCAGCAACAAGATATTTGGGACAGCCTCTCCTACCCACACACTCACTTTCTCCCCACTTCATTCTCTCCACCTCCTCCTTGTCTCGGTGCCTCCTCTTTTTCACCTCATTTCCACCATAGATTCATTCAAATTAAGTGGTTAAATTACCTTGTTTTAATAGGTAAGTAAGGGGAAGCTATATTTAGGTTGTTCTCCCTACAACAATGTGCACATGCACTTTATACGGCCTATATAGATCTATGTAAGTTCGTGGTGTTGCATATGTTTGTGGTGTTGAATATGTGTTTGTGGTTGGAGGTGTACCTGAATTTGAAATGCGATAGTTGCCAATATATTACCGGAATGTTGATACATTTCCGTTTGGCGAGAATTTTGGCATTAAGCATTCTTTTGGTCCTATTTTTAGGGAAAGTCATGCCAAATCTTTGTTTGGTTCTAAAATATCGTTTTGTTTCACCCCCCAAAGTAACCATGGTCCGCACGATGACCGAAGGCATCGTGAATAGGTTTTTGAGGTCCGCGAAGGCCGAGATGCTTCAAAAGAACGAGACGGAGATAAGATGTCCGTGTCGAAGATGCAAGTGAAGAGCCTTATTGCGGACCCGGATTCCGGCAGGTGCGGGACCACCTGCTGTTGCGTGGTTTCATGGATGGCTATCGGTGGCAAGGTGATGAAGATGACTACGAAGTCGTCCATGCGGGCCGGGCAAGAAATGAGGAAGGGCAGCAAGACAACCACCGCGGCTCGGGCGGGCGAGAAGACGAAGAATCCCGGGAGATGATCACGGCGTGATGTTGTACACAGTCATCATGTATAAGATGCAGGACATGATGATGAGGAAGATGCGGAGCAGGCGACGGGCATGATCATGAAGATGATGATGCCGGGCGAGCAACGGCTGGACCATCGATGGGCTGGGTGCAGGACCCTCATATTCAAGAGCTGCTTCTCAAGCAGACGGATAACGCAAGAGCTGCCGCCCGAGAGAAAGCCAAGATGGATCAACTTGAGTTAGACGCGGTTACTCCATTGTATGAAGGATGCAGGCCCGAGGATACCCGACTGAAAGTAACGCTCATGGCTCTGGAGATGAAGGTAAAACACAAAATGACCGACGCATGCTTCGACGAGAACATGTCATTACGCACGAACGTCTTCCCAAGGGGAACAAGTGCCCGACCAGTTTGGAGGAGGCGAAGAAAATCGTGTGTCCTCTCGATTTACCGCACGTGAAATACCATGTGTGCATGAACAATTGCATCATTTATCGGGACGAGCACACGGAGTCTACCATATGTCCGGTGTGCGGCGTCACTCGATACAAGAAGAGGAAGAAAGCTCCTCGAAAAGTGGTGTGGTACTTTCCGATCACTCCTCGTCTGCAGCGGTATTTAAGCGGACCCTAAGGTAGCAAAGCTCCTGCGTTGGCACGCCGGATAGGGAGGAGAAGAAGCGGGAAGATGACGCAAATGATCGGGAGATAGATAAAAAGACAAGATGCCGAGTCACCCTAAGGATGCGAGCCGGTGGCAAGCATTGAACTTCAAGACTCGGAATTTGGGAACGATCCAAGGAACATCATGCTGGGCGCGAGCACCGATGGAGTCAATCCGTTTGGCAGCCGTGAGAAGCACACATAGCACCTGGCCTGTGTTTGTGTGGATGTACAACCTTCCCCCCTGGTTGTGCATGAAGAGGAAGTACATTCACATGAGTATGCTAATTGAAGGGCCGAAACAACCAGGGAACGACATCAATCTATATCTGGGGCTGTTGAAAGAGGAGCTTGACACGCTGTGGAAAACGCCAGCCAATACGTGGGACGCCGCAGAGAAAGAATATTTCCCTATGAGAGCCGCACTGCTCACGACGGTGCACGACTATCTCGGTTACGGATATCTCGGGGCAGGTAGTCCACGGATTTTCTGGATGCGTAAGGTGCATGGATGACACAAAGTATCGCCAGCTAGATAGAGATCCCGGGTCTTCGAAAACCGTGTTCATGGGACATCGAAGGTGGCTTCGCGACGATGACCCGTGGAGGAAACGCAAGGATCTGTTCGATGGTGAAACCGAACCCGGAAAACGCCCGTGTACGAGGAGCGGCGAGGAAATAGACAAGCTGTTGAAAAATTGGATAGACTGCCCACTGCCGGGAAAGAAGCAAAAGGCACCAGAGTCGGGAAAGAAGCGAAAGGCGCCAGAGCCGCTGAAGGTATGGAAAACGAGGTCTGCTTACGGGACTTGCCGTACTGGAAGATCCACCATGTGCCTCACAGCCTTGATGTCATGCATATCACGAAGAACGTGTGCGAGAGTCTGCTTGGTACCCTGCTCAACATGCCATAGAGGACCAAAGATGGGCCGAAAGCAAGGGCAGACTTGAAATCAATGGGCATCAGGCAGGAGCTTCACGCTATATATGATGATGATGATGATGATGATGATGATGATGATGATGATGATGATGATGATGATGAGGCGAAGCAGGACACAGAAAGTCGTCGCAAAGGCAAAAAGGCCAAGAAGACCGGAAATGACTACCCTCCGCGTGCTTCACTCTAAGTCGAGGAGATCGAGCAGTTTTTCACCTGCCTCCTAGGAGTAAAACTTCCTTACGATTACGCTGGGAAGATAAGCAGAATACCTAGACCCAGTGAAGCAGAAGTTTAAGCGGGATGAAGTCTCACGGTATCACGCGGTCGATGACGCAGAGATACTTCCGGTTGCAATCCGTGGGATCATGGACGCGCACGTCCGTGAAACGCTATTTGGCCTATGCAACTTCTTCGACGTCATCTCTCGGAAGTCGATTGGCGTGAGGCAACTCGAAGGCTACGAGGAAGAGATCGTGGTGATACTATGCGAGCTTGAGATGTACTTCCCGCCCGCATTCTTCGACGTTATGGTGCATCTGCTGGTCCATATAGTGGAGGATATCATCCAACTCGGGCCGACGTTCCTGCACAGCATGATGCCGTTCGAAAGGATACATTCGCAACATGTCACGTCCAGAAGGAAGCATAGCCAGGGGCTTTTCTGACCGAAGAGTGCATCTCCTACTGCACGAATTATCTAGGCATCGAGAACCCCGTTGGTCTGCCCGTCAACAGGCACCTCGGCAGGCTCGCTGGATGGGGTCACCGTGAGGGTCGCCACGAAATGCATGTCGACT
This sequence comes from Aegilops bicornis, assembly GCA_021605145.1. NCBI lineage: Eukaryota > Viridiplantae > Streptophyta > Magnoliopsida > Poales > Poaceae > Aegilops > Aegilops bicornis. Next base: position 504,169,728 of record CM038669.1, read on the forward strand.
TCGAGGGTCGACTCGCCGACTTTGAAAGAGCAAACCTAGTCGCGCTACAACACATAGACGTGGTCGATCCTTGGGTGGTAGAGCACAAAACCTTTATTAAAAAGACGTACAATGACCGAGGCCAACAGAGGACGGACGGAGATACACTCAAAGAGCACAACTCATGTTTCACGCGTTGGTTCAGTGCAGAAGCTTCGTCATTACCCTTTACATGAGGATTCTTCCGCGGAAGAACAATTCATATTCGCCTTGTCACAGGCGCCGAGCACAACCTCGATGACCTATGAGGCGTCACGATATCAACGGCTACACATTCTACACCGAGGCCAAGGACATGAAGAGCGATGGTTATCGTAACTCCGGGGTAACGATGGAATCCTACACCGTAACGACAAGGACAGATACTACGGAAGGATCGAGGAGATCTGGGAGCTGAGCTACATGGAGAGAAGGTCCCGATGTTCCGTGTCGAGATGGGCCAAGAACGTCATAAAAGAAGACCGGTATTTCACCACCATGGTTATACCCGAAGCCAAATCAAGACCATGCATAAGCGTCACCGCCAAAAATGAGCCATGGGTACTGGCTTCCCAAGTGGACCAATGCTTCTTCATTACCGACCCGCCAAAGCCCAGTCATGTTGTCGTGAGGAGAGGCAAAAGGAAGATCATCGTAATGGATGGAGTAGCCAATGAGCAAGACTTGACAAAGCACGGGCGACCGAGGATCGAACATGACGACGATGATGAAGTAGCAGCATACACCACAAGAAGAAGCAGGACCACCCTACCTAAAGGACGTCCGTTCCACGTAAGAACTCCATTTGTGAAAAAGAAGGGCAAGAAGATTGTGAACAGATAGCTTGCTAAGATCGATTGTATTTAAATCGTAGCCTTCATTTCTCGATTGTATTTCATGGTACTTTTTGAACTATCATGAATATTTTTAAATTTCATGGACACTCGATCTCGATCCCCCTCCATCTCGATCGCTATCCCACCTCGCCAGATCCGTCCCCCTCGCCGAGCACCCCCAGTCCACCGGCCGCCACACCCCCGCACCTCGATTCCCCTACTCAACCGCCACGACCCCCGCACCCGCGCACCGTCTTATAAAAAATTAGTATCAAACAGCTTTTTAAATGCTACTGTCTTATAAAAAATATTACTGTTATTATTTAAACAAGTTTGAACATATTTAAACATAAATAAGTATCAAACAGCTTTTAAATGCTAAAAAATTTGTGGAGCCCACCTCGATCCCCTCCATCTCGATCGCTATCCCACATCGCCAGATCCGGTCCCTCGCCACCGAGCACCCCTAGTCCACCGGCCACGCCAAACCCCGCACCCTCGATTCCCCTACTCAACCGCCGTCGCCGACCCCGCACCCAGCACCGTCTTATAAAAAAATAAGTATCAAACAGCTTTTTAAATGCTACTGTCTTATAAAAAATATTACTGTTATTATTTAAACAAGTTTGAACATATTTAAACATAAATAAGTATCAAACAGCTTTTTAATGCTAAAAAAAATTGTGGAGCACAGGAGTCGAACCCAGGACCTCCTGGTGTGAGAACTGGCTGGCCGACCAGTCGAGCTAGTAGAGTGGGCTTGACGTGGATAGGTTCTGGTAGTACATAACCTTTTGGCTCGAGTTGAAAAAAAAAATACTAATGGCGCACCACGGTGAGGTGCGCCATTAGTATTGTGCCCGATCCCCCCTGCCCTCTCCCCCTTCGCCCGATCCCCCCTTCCCTCTCCCCCTCGCCAGTTCCCTCTCCCTCTCGATCCACCGCCGCCGCCGCCGCTGCCCTGACCCTCGCCCTCGCCCTCGCCCTCTCCCTCCCTCGCCCTCTCCTCGCCTTCCCTCTCCCTCGCCCCGCCTCCCTCGACGCCACCATCCCCGCCACCTCGGCGCTGCCCCGCCGCCTCGGCGACCCCGCCCGCCGGGCCGCCGCCCAGCGCCGCCTCGGCCGACCCCGCCGCCCAGCGCCGCCTCGGCGACCCCGCCCGCCCGGGCCCGCCCAGCGCCGCCTCGGCCGACCCGCCGCCCAGCGCCGCCTCGGCGCGACCCGCCCGCCCAGACGCCGCCCGACTCCGCCTCGGCGCTGCCCCGCCCGCCCAGCGCCGCCTCGACCCGCCCAGCGCGCTGCCCCACCTCGACCCGCCCGTCCACACCACCGTCGCCGAGCACCACCACCCCGTGAGCTCCCCTCCTCCTCCTCCTCCTCCTCCCCTCCTCCTCCCTCCTCCTCCTCCTTCTCATATTGATTCTTCATGCTTCACCATATCTTGTTTTCAAATATTTGTAGATTACTTATATTGATTTAGTTATATCGAACATCATACTGCATCTCCGCCATTGATCATCAAAACTAAATCAATGGAGATGACATGAATTAGTCTTATCATTTCTGCTATTCGGTGCTTGCATATTTAAGTATCTCATCACAAAATTACATTTATTTATTTCTGCTCTGTGTCTATCATGAAACTACATGTATATCAATTTTGCAAAGCTTGAAAGCTCAGCCCAATTTTCGGCTCTAGCAGGCCTGCAAGTCTTTCCACAACACCGACGCCATCTATGGCCCATTCTCCATCCTGACATAAGTAGCAAATTGTTGTGTTTAGTGATCAATTACTGTGTTGTGGTCATGTTCAATGGTTTCAACAGGGCTAACTATCCACTCTACTATTCCATACCATGATATATATCATTCTGTTGAGATCGATGAGTCAAGATTCCTCTGCTAAAACTCATGAAAGATACTTGTGATTGATGACACGCTCATTTCAGTCCAAAAGAAAAAGAAGAACACTTTTGCATAAAAACTCCAAATGTCAACGGTGATGATTGGCAAGATTAACAATACCATATGTTCGGTTAAAACAAAAATTACAGTAATGCCCATTGATGAGTATTAATTCCCAGTCCAGCAATTCATTTTGCAATTATAGTTTCCTTGCCTTTGTAGGGATTAAAAATATGTACATTTTTCAGTACCCATCAATGTTTATCTCCGTGAACATTCAAAGTTCCGTGGTAAGAGCAAGAAGTGTTTCAGATGTGGGGATTGTAGCTGAATTTTATTTTGCGATTGTTGTGCAATTTGTATCCACTTTTTGTCACACTTGTGATATGAGAACTGAGATAAACCTTGGAGACTATGCTTTGAAGCTTGCGGAGGGGTAGTTCGACTAGATTAAGACTTACATGAACCAAGGACGGGCTATGGAAATTGATTACTGTGTATGATATGACAGAGTTCTTACCATGCCTAGGAAGCTAGTAATCACATTAGATCTTTCGCCTAAATAGATGAAGATTTTGTGCTGTAGAATGTATGCTAATTGCTGGTTTGGTCGTTGCTAATGCCTAAAGAAACCGACAATTTAATTCTTGAGCCACGAAGTGTTAATGTTGTCATTAAGTAGACAAGAAAGCATCGGCTACAATCTTTGAAAATGAGCGTCCATGCATATACCGACTGCCATTTTTAGGATAATGGCGGACTAATTCATGTTTCCAAATATCTTGTCTGATTTAGTTTTCACCATATTTTCTTATATTGATTTAGTTTTGATGATAAATGGCATATATACATGGCGACCCAAGTTATATCTATTTTCTCATATTTGTAGAGAAGATTTTCACACGTGTAAAAGTTTTTTTTTTCAAATATATTTTCAGTTAAAACAGAGTGAAGGTTCAGTTATTTGCTGCCATGGTGGTTTCTTCAATCAAATAATATTTTCATTCCTGCTTGGCGAATTATTATTTCTAAGAAAAGAGAGAGCTAGGATCTTACTAACAACTCTACTAGATTGTTAAGTTGGGTGGGATGTAAAAGCAAGTCTTCTTCTAAGTGCAATATACTTAGTGCTGCTATATGAGTGTATAAATATTTTTGCTATATAAATGTGAACAAAATTAGGTGCTTGTATATGATATTCTGCCATGAAGCTTCACCAGCTCCTGTGGGTGTGGGATCCATGTGACATGTGACATTGCATCCATGTCCACAGGATAATGATTTTGCAGTACCCCGAGAGGCCCTTGAGTTTGCCGGAATGTCGATTAACTTCCGTTCGGTGAATTGGTACTCCATATGTCCTATTTTCAGCAAAGGTCATGCTGAAATTGTCCGTGAATTTTAGCATGACTTTGCTAAAAATAGGACATATGGGGTTCTTGTGAGCATGGGCCGGGTATCTTAGTAGTTAATTCAGTAGGATCATGTGCCCCGGCGTACTTGTGTCTAATGCATGGCTTTTAGTGTGCCTCGGTGTCGATATAATCAGAAATGATGAAAGGTTAGGCTTTTAGTGTGCCTTGGCGTCGAAATACCCTCAATGATAAAAGCTTAGATTTTAGGATGCCTCGGTGTCGACAAACCCTAAATGATGAGACCAAGATCTTGTTCCTTGACAATAACCAACTTTTTGACCAAACTTTGTTTCTATTTAGAGAGAAACATGGCCCACAACGATGAGGCCGGGGTTCAAGGCAAGGCATTCTCGAGCTGGCCCAGAGATGGAGGAACAACCTCACTTGTATGAGGCCGCCGCCTTCCCCACCGATCCACGAGACCACGGATGGTGCCGCCGAGGATGACCTACCGATGCCACCACCGATGGTGCCGCCGAGGATGCCACCATCGATGATGGCGGCGCACGCACGGATGGCAGCCAACCGAAGAGGCAACGGAAGGACTGGCGCCCGATCGTGCTCCGCACCCTCAAGGAGGAAGTTCTTGAAGTGGACTCCAACGGAATCCAACGGCGCCGAACGAATAGTCAAGGGTACTCGCTTCAGCTCGGGTGCATTGTCCGGAGCACCGTCTCGATCAACACCGAGAACCCGAGGCATCGACCAAGGGAATTTGCGCAACCTCCTCTTCACGAAGCTGCCGCAGAGCGATACAAGTTCCCCGCTGAATTTGAAAACACAGGCCTCAAAGGGAATAAAGTGAACAATGATGCCCTCACGAAGATGAGCAAGGCCCTGTCTACTTGGAAAAGCAATGTGAAGAGAATGATCGAGAAAGGTGAGAGTTATCAGAAGATCAAGGAGAAAAATCCTTCGATCACCGAAGATGACTACAACGACTTCAAGATCAATTGCTCGAGCACCGCAAGCTCCCAATCAAGTGAGTGGGGAAACAAATGCGGAGCTGAACATAGGGGAACACACACTCGGTCCCGGCGGTTACAGAGTGGCGGAGCCTATATGGGACAAGGAGGAGGCGGACCGTGCCGAGCAAGGCCTACCGCCTCTTCGATACATACGGTGACAAGCGGACCAGGAACTTTTTCAGGGCCGGTACAAGAAGGACCCAAAAACAAAGGAGCTTACCACGGATCCGAAGACCGGGCAGCTTCAAATTGTTCAGTAAGGAATACACCCAGCGTAATTAGCTCCATATGGTTGCATTCTAATTAATGAAGCGAATTTCTAAATGGTTCACATTCCTTCCGCAGCGATCGAAAGCGAGCGCTGGGTCGACTCGAGCAACCCTTGGGACACCACTCTAAATAGGGGTTGAATGTAATGAAGAACAAGGATAAGCTCGATGGCCGACGTCGGTGGTCGTGTGGCCGGCAAAGGCTTGTCGACAAAATGGGGTCATACTATACCGCTGGTGTGCGGAAGGAGAAAAAGACCAGCTCGGAAAGCCGGTAGCGAGAGGTTCAAGAACTCAAGGCACAGGTGGCGCGGATTAGGAGATTGTCCAAGAGCAAGTGGAACAACGACTCGGGCGGCGATCACCGCCCTTGTGCCTACCTTGATCTCGGGGTTGAGTCGTGGATTGCGGGCGCCAACAGGCCGCCCCGATTCCTAGCTTCACGGCCAGCAACTCGCATAATGCGATGGCGGGGCCATTGGTGCCCTCCGGCGGGCGGCATTGGTGTCTCCGACGCCGCACGGAGCTTAATGCACCGGGTGTATGCCGGCCGGCACCTCTGCAACAAGCGGCCCCTCCGTCAATCGCACGCCGCCGCCGTTGGCGGTGCCTCTACATTAGCCGAGCTCGGCGCCATCATCACGGTAACTAATTAAGCCTCTCTCGGCCGAGGACTTCATCTCCTTGCCTTTGATGGGCATCCCCGACGCCCTACATGTTTTCGCAGGCGCCGCCGACATTCCGTGCACTCTCCTCCACTTCGTGAACAACGAGTTGGTCGATGTCGCCAAGGGCAAAATCGTTCAACCGGCAACCCTTGTTCCACGGTACCCGGATGCCACCCAACTTGTTTAGGGTTCAACTGGTTCGGTGCTGCCAGGCTGCGACGACTTGTTACCTCTGAATCGACCCGTCGGGGCCGATGATGATGATGTGATGACCCTCGGCGCTGCTGAGCTGGCCCTGCTTTGGCGAAGAGCCAGATTCGTTTGGGGCGGGGACACCACCCAAAGACAACACCGCCCGGTCGTCGTGCGGCGCCAAGTCGGCCCCATGGCAAGACCGCCAGAACGGTGCGGACATCCCTATGCCATCGATCCAAACATGCATATGGCACAGGATCGAACGACGGCGACGCAGCGACTATGATACATTTGGCAACGTCGATCGATACTTTGCCGAGCATGGGTACGATGGCGACTTCATGGGGCCTCCTTCTCAAGAACCAAACCCAACAAAAGACGTGTGCGATCTAGCTCGTGCAGCGGAGAAGCCAAGTTGCAACAGCGCCGTCTGGCGTTCAGCTCTCGAGAGACGCCTCCACTGCCGACTTCACCGAGCCTCGAGATAGGCGAGGTGCGAAATATTATCAGCCCCAACACACTCAAGAAGGCGGTCTGTGAGCAAAACTCGGTCCCATTACAGGAGAAGAAGAAGGCACGCAAAAGAAAGACTAAGAAGGGTGCGACCCAGCCGGCACCGGAAATGCGATCCGTGCTCGGGGCGGGCCACCTTCACCGCAGGATATCTCGAGGAGGGTGCATGTGGCGGGTAGGGCGATGCTACCGACAAATATGCTCAATGCTGCAACCGGTGCTATGCGGAGTCTGCATGACAGTGTTCTTTCTTTGGAGAAGCGGCGTCTCGGGGAGAAGGATCCGCATACCCGGTTTTCGCGGCCAAGGTGCAGGAGGGCAAGGGCTTTGTGGATAACTCCATCGGGCGTACGATCGTCCTGCGTTTTGATGACATCCACGCTATGTTGAACCTTCATCCGCTGCACTACACCTTCGTTCGGCTATTTTCGCTGAGTATGGAGATGCGGATCATTCGCGACAAGACCTCGGACATCGTGATAGTTGACCCCTTCTACATGCGTGCCAAGATCTTGGGCAGCGCTGGGGACCGGCAAGTCGCGAGATCTTACCTCGAAGGCGTCATTCTGGCAAACCAAGATAACGATAACAACCTCGTGCCTAACTATCCCGAGGAAGTCCTCCCCTCAACCGCCCGTAACATATGAATTCTTACATTTCGATCGTTTTCTTTTAACATTCCGTGTTTTCTGCGGTGACACACGTTGCACGCTCATCCTCCTAAGCCCCAAATATTCCATGGCCACGTATTTCGACCCGGACCGTCGATTGAGCGTAGACTACACAAATGTCAAGAAGGTTCTTGATGATGTTCTCCCGGCTACGCCAAATCTGGAGGCACCTTCACCAGGCCTATTCGTAAGTACGGCAAGCACGTGTTCTTCCACAATACGACGTTCTGCTGCGTCAAGCAGCCGCCTGGCGGTCAGAAGGGTGCCTACTACGCCATCCATCACATGCGGGCGATCGTACGGGACCATCATCAACTTCTGCTACCGAGTAAACTCCAAGATTGGGCCACGAGCGTGTCGGCAATCCAGACGCGGACCTCCGACAAGAATTCTTTCGCATCCAAATGGAGTTTGCGGAAATCATCCATCAAGATGTCGCTTCGTACCTCGGGCAGTTCTACCTCGAAATCAACCGTCCAACGGTGACATCGACACAATGCTACAAATGCAGGATGACAACGCCCGTTCTTTCATGACTCCCACGATGAGACGGCGGCTTCATCCACGCTCCGATCCCTTGAGTCGAGTTGTCTAGTTCGTAAACATCGATTGGCTCATGTTGTAATTAAACTTTAATGAACTTGTAGTATGTCTCTTTGGTTTTGAGAGTCGTTCAACTTAGATGTAATCGATGCTATTAATGTCTTGCTTTTCTCTTCCGATCGCTTACATTGCATACTTATATATTGCTTATGTATTGTCTATGAATTGGTACTAACGTTTCGTTTGGCTAGTGCATAGCGATGCCGACGTATGTCGTGTACAAGGGTAAGGTTCCCGGAGTCTAGACGACTGGGAGGAGTGTCGGAGACAGGTTCACCGATTTAGCGGTAACAGTTACAAAGGGTACACCACTAGGGCCGAGGCGAATCTAGAATCGCCCGCTATCTAGCGGGAGAGGGAGGAGGCGTTGGAGGAACCGGATGAAGACGAGTTTCATCGTGATGATGCTCATCGTGATGACCGCAACTCTCTTCTATGTGATGGTAGTTTAGATGATCGATATCGACTTGTAATGTGAAGACAAACTCGCTACTCGCGGTCTCGAGACTTGTAATATAATGTTCTATCTTTGTTCGGTCTTTTCAATTCGGAGACTAATATGATGAATTGTATTCGGAGACTAATATGATGAATTGTATTCAAAGACTAATCTTCTATTGTATCGATGAATCTATTGTTGATGTGTGCTGTCTATATTTTGTCAAATTATACATTTTGTAACCTGTGCAAAAAACAGAAAATAAAAAAATAAAAAACCTAATATTCATACTAATGGCGCATCACATGACGATGCGCCATTAGTATGACATGCATACTAATGGCGCATCACGGTAGTGCGCCATTAGTATCTGTGATTACTAATGGCGCATCGGAGGTGGTGCGCCATTAGTATGCTTAAGCACTGGTATACATGCCCACAGGAGGCATACTAATGGCGCACCCTCGCATATACTAATGGCGCACCGTGGTGCGCCATTAGTATATCAGATACTAATGGCGCACCGGTGGTGCGCCATTAGTAAAAATTACTAATGGCGTGCTATTAATGGCGCACCACAGATGCGCCATTAATAGCCAAATTAGGTGCGCCATTAGTAGTGGTTTTTCTAGTAGTGACGTGTGCCAACCCCTATGCATTAGTTCACAAGGTCACTGAACCCGCAAGTTGATCACCAAAACATACATCAAGTAGATTATGTGATATCCCATTGTCACCATAGATAAGCACGTGCAAGACATACATCAAGTGTTCTCAAATCCTTAAAGACTCAATCCGATAAGATAACTTCAAAGGGAAAACTCAATCCATTACAAGAGAGTAGAGAAACATCATAAGATCCAACTATAATAGCAAAGCTCGCGATACATCAAGGTCGTGCCAAATCAAGAACACGAGAGAGAGAGAGAGAGAGAGAGAGAGAGAGAGATCAAACACATAGCTACTGGTACATACCCTCATCCCCGGGGGTGAACTACTCCTCCTCGTCATGGAGAACGCCGAGATGATGAAGATGGCCACCAGTGAGGGATCCCCCCTCCGGCAGGGTGCCAGAACAGGGTCTCGATTGGTTTTTGGTGGCTACAGAGGCTTGCGGCAGTGTAACTCCTGATCTATTCTGTTCTCCGATGTTTTTAGGGTATATGGATATATATAGGAGAAAGAAGTCGGTAAGGGGAGCCACGAGGGGCCCACGAGGGTGGGGGCGCGCCTCCCTGCCTCGTGGCTTCCTCGAAGCTTCCCTGACATCTACTCCAAGTCTCCTGGATTGCTTCCGTTCCAAAAATAACTCTCCCGAAGGTTTCATTCCGTTTGGACTCCGTTTGATATTCCTTTTCTTCGAAACACTGAAATAGGCAAGAAAACATCATTTTGGGCTGGGCCTCCGGTTAATAGGTTAGTCCCAAAAATCATATAAAATAGCATACAAATGCATATAAAACATCCTAGATGGATAATATAATAGCATGGAACAATAAAAAATTATAGATACGTTGGAGACGTATCAAGCATCCCCAAGCTTAATTCATGCTCGTCCTCGAGTAGGTAAATGATAAAAACAGAATTTTTGATGTGGAATGCTACCTAACATATTTATCAATGTAATCTTCTTTATTGTGGCAAGAATATTCAGATCCATAAGATTCAAGACAAAAGTTTAATATTGACATAAAGATAATAATACTTCAAGCATACTAACCAAGCAATTATGTATTCTCAAAATAACATGGCCAAAGAAAGCTTATCCCTACAAAATCATATAGTTTGGCTATGCTTCATTTTAAATCACAAAAATGCTCTCATCAGGCACAACCCGATGACAAGCCAAGCAATTGTTTCATACTTTAGTAATCTCAAACTTTTTCAACTTTCACGCAATACATGAGCGTGAGCCATGGACATAGCACTATGGGTGGAATAGAGTATAATGATGGGGGTTGTGTGAAGAAGACAAAAAGGAGAAAGTCTCACATTGACGCGGCTAATCAACGGGGTAGGGAGATGCCCATCAATTGATGGCAATGCAAGGAGTAGGGATTGCCATGCAACGGATGCACTAGAGCGATAAATGTATGAAAGCTCAACAATAGAAACTAAGTGGGTGTGCATCCAACTTGCTTGCTCATGAAGACCTAGGGCATTTGAGGAAGCCCATCATTGGAATATACAAGCCAAGTTCTATAATGAAAAATTCCCACTAGTATATGAAAGTGACAATATAAGAGACTCCCTATCATGAAGATCATGGTGCTACTTTGAAGCACAAGTGTGGAAAAGGATAGTAGCATTGTCCCTTTTATTTCTCTTTTTTTATTTGGCCTTTTTTTAGTTGGCCTTTCTTTTTTTTCTTTTTTTATTTGGCCTTCCTTTTTTTCTTTTTTGGCCTTTTGCTTTTTTTTTGGGACAATACTCTATTAATGATGATCATCACACTTCTATTTATTTACAACTCAAAGATTACAACTCGATAGTAGAACAATGTAGGACTCTATATGAATGCCTCCGGCGGTGTACCGGGATGGGCAATGACTCATGAGTGACATGTATGAAAGAATTATGAACGGTGGATTTGCCACAAATACGATGTCAACTACATGATCATGCAAGGCAATGTGACAATGATGATGCGTGTCATAATAAACGGAACGGTGGAAAGTTGCATGGCAATATATCTCGGAATGGCTATGGGAATGCCATAATTGGTAGGTATGGTGGCTGTTTTGAGGAAGATATAAGGAGGTTTATGTGTGATACAGCGTATCATATCACGGGGTTTGGATGAACCGGCTAAGTTTGCAACAACTCTCAAGGTGACAAAGGGCAATGCACGGTACCGAAGAGGCTAGCAATGATGGAAGGTTGAGAGTGCGTATAATCCATGGACTCAACATTAGTCATAAAGAACTCACATACTTATTGCAAAAATCTACAAGTCATCAAAAACCAAGCACCACGCGCATGCTCCTAGGGGGATATATTGGTAGGAAAAGACCATCGCTCGTCCCCGACCGCCACTCATAAGGATGACAATCGAAGAACACCTCATGTTTCAAATTTGTCACACAACGGTTACCATATGTGCATGCTACGAGACTTGCAAACCTCAACACAATTATTTCTCAATTTCACAACTACTCAACTAGAACAACTTTAATATCACTATCTCCATATCTCAAAACAATCATCAAGTATCAAACTTCTCTTAGTATTCAACGCACTTATATGAAAGTTTTTATTATACCCATCTTAAATGCCTATCATATTAGGACTAGTTTCATAACCAAAGAAAATTACCACGCTGTTTGGGACTCTCAAAATAATATAAGTGAATCATGAGAGTTCATCTATTTCTTCAAAATAAAACCACCGTCGTGCTCTAAAAGGATATAAGTGAAGCACTAGAGCAAATGAAAAACTACTCCGAAAGATATAAGTGATGATCAATGAGTAGTTGAATAATTATGTAACTATGTGAAGACTCTCTAACATTTAAGAATTTCAGATCTTGGTATTTTATTAAAATAGCAAGCAAAACAAAATAAAATAAACTGACGCTCCAAGCAAAATACATATCATGTGGTGAATAAAAATATAGCTCCAAGTAAAGTTACCGATGAACGAAGACAAAAGAGGGGATGCCTTCCAAGGCATCCCCAAGCTTAGGCTCTTGGTTGTCCTTGAATATTACCTTGGGGAGCCTTGGGAATCCCCAAGCTTAGGCCCTTGCCACTCCTTATTCCATAGTCCATCGAATCTTTACCCAAAACTTGAAAACTTCACAACACAAAACTCAACAGAAAACTCGTAAGCTCCGTTAGTATAAGAAAATAAATCACCACTTAGGTACTGTTGTGAACTCATTCTAAATTCATACTGGTGTAATATGTACTGTATTCCAACTTCAATATGGTTCATACCCTCCGATACTACTCATAGATTCATCAAAATAAGCAAACAACACATAGAAAACAGAATCTGTCAAAAACAGAACAGTCTGTAGTAATCTGTATCAAACGCAAATTTCTGGAACTCATAAAAATCTTCCAAAATAGGACGACGTAGATAATTTGATTATTGATCTACTGAAATTGGAATCAGTATTTTATCACTTTCTGGTGATTTTTAACAATTGTTTTTGTGAGTAGAAAGTTTCTGTCTTTTTTAGCAAGATCAAATAATTATCATCCAAGAAGATCCTATAGGTCTTACTTGGCACAAACACTAATTAAAACATAAAAACAAATCTAACCAGAGGCTAGATGATTTATTTATTACTAAACAGGAACAAAAAGCAAGGAAAAAAATAAAATTGGGCTGCCTCCCAACAAGCGCTAACGTTTAACGCCCCTAGCTAGGCATGATGATTTCAATGATGCTCACCTAAAAGATAAGAATTGAAACATAAAGAGAGCATCATGAAGAATATGACTAGAAAATTTAAGTCTAACACAATTCCTATGCATATGGATTTTGTGAGCAAATAACTTATTGGAACAATAATCAACTAGCATAGGAAGGCAAAACAAGCATAACTTTAAAAATTTAAGCACATAGAGAGGAAACTTGATATTATTGCAATTCCTACAAGCATGAATTCCTCCCTCATAATAATTTTCAGTAGCATCATGAATGAATTCAACAATATAACCAGCATTTAAAGCATTCTTTTCATGATCTACAAGCATATAAATTTTATTACTCTCCACATAAGCAAAATTCTTCTCTTTCGGAATAGTGGGAGTATCATAAGAGACTTGAATACTATAAATTGTTTCCACATTAAAAGAGTAATGTTCAGAAAAAGGGATATCATAATCATGACAAGTTTTATAAATATAATCATCACTACTTTTTATAGCATAAGTGTCATCACAATAATCATCATAAGTAGGAACTTTATTCTCATCATAATCAATTGAAACCTCTTCCAAGATAGTGGATTCATCACTAAATAAAGTCATGACCTCTCCAAATCCACTTTCATAATTATCACAATAAGATTAAACACCCTCCAAAATAGTGGGATAATTACTTCCTAAAGTTGACACTCTTCCAAACCCACTTTCATCAATATAATCATCATAAGTAGGAGGCATGCTATCATCATAATAAATTTGCATATCAAAACTTGGTAGACTAGAAATATCATCTTCATTAAACATAGCATCCCCTAGCTTGGGACAAACACTAATTTCAGCAAATATATTCTCAAACATGTCATTCTCATCAAAAATAGCATCCCCAAGCATGGGCCTTTTCATATCATAAGCATAATCACTCTCATCATTAATAGTATGGATAGCACCAATAGTATAGCAATTATCATCATCACAATGAGTAATAGGAGGAACATCATTATGGAGGGATACCTTTTCACCTTTGCTTCTCCGTCTTTTCTTTTTCTTCTTCATATCATGTGTGGGTTTAACCCACTTCTTTGAGCTCCTTATTGATGAGATTGGTTGAATAGAAGGCTCCTCCTTGTTACCTGATTCATCATAAGAAATAATAGGAGGACATTGGGAAGCCTCTTCCTTTTCATTAGTATTCTCTTCATCCTCTATTTGTTTTATTTTCTTTATGTAATTGGCAATATAAGGATTTTCAATTCAATTCACCGTACAATACATATAAATTTCTTCGAGATCAATGTCGAGGAATTTCTCAAGGTTATATTCTGGAATATGCTTAGTTTGACGTTTCATTTCTTCATAACCCAAAAGCAAACTAAGTTCATTATGATGTGCAAGGGAAATCAAGTCATCACAATTTTTGGACACGATTCGATCATGAAACAATTTGCATTTGATATTTAAATGACCATGTTCATTGCAAAGTTCACAAGTATGGCGAAGACATTTTAAATTTTCAGCACAAACATCTAGCCTTTCTTGCAACCATTTGGTTTCTAAATACTTATGCCTCTTGCAAAATCTATTTTCCCTAATTGGTATGTATTTGCAAACTCTATGCACTCCACATAAATCGACATGCTTATAGGAAACATTTTCATCATGACTAGTGGAATCATCATTAGTATCATGGATATTCAAAGAGTTCATACTAACAACATTGCAATCATGCTCATCATTCAAAGATTTAGTGCAAAACATTTTATAGACTTCTACTTCTAGCACTTGAGCACAATTTTCCTTTCCATCATTCTCACGAAAGATATTAAAAAGATGAAGCGTATGAGGCAAACTCAATTCCATTTTTTTCAGTTTTGTTTTATAAACTAAACTAGTGATAAAACAAGAAACAAAAAGATTCGATTGCAAGATCTAAAGATATACCTTCAAGCACTCACCTCCCCGGCAACGGCGCCAGAAACAACTTGATGTCTACTACACAACCTTCTTCTTTTAGACGTTGTTGGGCCTCCAAGTGCAGAGGTTTGTAGGACAATAGCAAATTTCCCTCAAGTGGATGATCTAAGGTTTATCAATCCGTGGGAGGCGTAGGATGAAGATGGTCTCTCTCAAACAACCCTGCAACCAAATAACAAAGAGTCTCTTATGTCCCCAACACACCCAATACAATGGAAAATTGTATAGGTGCACTAGTTCGGCGAAGAGATGGTGATACAAGTGCAATATGGATGGTAGATATAGGTATTTGTAATCTGAAAATATAAAAACAGCAAGGTAACTAATGATAAAAGTGAGCGTAAACGGTATTGCAATGTGTTGAAACAAGGCCTAGGGTTCATACTTTCACTACTCCAAGTTCTCTCAACAATAATAACATAATTTGATCATAAAACTATCCCTCAACATGCAACAAAGAGTCACTACAAAGTCACTAAAAGAGGAGAACAAACGAAGAGATTATTGTAGGGTACGAAACCACCTCAAAGTTATCCTTTCTGATCAATCTATTCAAGAGTCCGTAATAAAATAACATGAAGCTATTCTTTCCGTTCGATCTATCCTAGAGTTCGTACTAGAATAACACCTTAAGACACAAATCAACCAAAACCCTAATGTCACCTAGATGCTCCAATGTCACCTCAAGTATCTGTGGGTATGATTAGACGATATGCATCACACAATCTCAGATTCATCTATTCAAACCAACACAAAGTACTTCAAAGAGTGGCCCAAAGTTTCTACCGGAGAGTCAAGACGAAAACGTGTGCCAACCCCTATGCATAAGTTCACAAGGTCACTGAACCCGCAAGTTGGTCACCAAAACATACATCAAGCAGATCACGTGATATGCCATTGTCACCACAGATAAGCACATGCAAGACATACATCAAGTGTTCTCAAATCCTTAAAGACTCAATCCAATAAGATAACTTCAAAGGGAAAACTCAATCCATTACAAGAGAGTAGAGGGGGAGAAACATCATAAGATCCAACTTTAATAGCAAAGCTCGTGATACATCAAGATCGTGCCAAATCAAGAACACGAGAGAGAGAGAGACAGAGATCAAACACATAGCTATAGGTACATACCCTCAGCCCCGAGGGTGGACTACTCCCTCCTTGTCATGGAGAACGCCGGGATGATGAAGATAGCCACCGGTGAGGGATCCCTCCCATAGGTGCCGAACAGGTCCCAGTTGGTTTTGGTGGCTACACAGGCTTGCGGCGGCGGAACTCCCGATCTATTCTGTTCTCCAATGTTTTTAGGATATATGGATATATATAGGCGAAAGGAGTCGGTAAGGGGAGCCATGAGGGGCCCACAAGGGTGGGTGGCGCACCCAGTGGGGGCAGGCGCGCCTCCCTGCCTCGTGGCCACCTCGAAGCTTCCCTGACGTCTACTCCAAGTCTCCTGGATTGCTTCCGTTCCAAAAATAAGTCTCCCGAAGGTTTCATTCTGTTGGACTCCGTTTGATATTCCTTTTCTTCGAAACACTGAAATAGGCGAGAAAACAACATTTTGGGCTGGGCCTCCGGTTAATAGGTTAGTCCCAAAAATCATATAAAATAGCATAGAAATGCATATAAAACATCCTAGCTGGATAATATAATAGCATGGAACAATAAAAAAATTATAGATACGTTGGAGACGTATCAGTGCGTAGTCCCCAGGATATGATTTACTACTTCTATGAAAAATATTTTCCTGCTCATAAGAAACAAGCTGCCTTACAGGAAATATTTAACTTTGTGCAAATTGAAGAAGAGAGTCTCCCACAAGCTTGGGGGAGGCTTATCCAACAACTTAATGCTTTGCCTGATCATCCTCTTAAGAAAAATGAAATACTTGATATCTTCTATAATGGACTAACCGATGCTTCTAGGGACTTCCTAGATAGTTGTGGTGGTTGTGTTTTCAGGGATCGAACTGTTGAACAAGTTGAGGAATTATTGAATAACATATTGAAAAATTATGATGATTGGACTCTTCCTGAACCATCTCCTAAACCCACTCCGAAGAAGAGGGGTATCTTATATCTCAGTCCTGAAGATATGCAAGAGGCAAAGAAATGTATGAAAGAAAAAGCTATTAAAGCAGAGGATGTTAAAATTTTACCTCATGTTGAAGTGATACATGGACTTGATACACCACCACTCAACGTGGTAGAGGTAAACTCTTTAATGAAATTTAATGAAAAGGACAACCCTTATAATATGCATCCTAGTCAATGCCTTTATGAGTTCGATAACTACATTAGAAAATAAGATCACTTCAATGAAAATGTTGTGAAATAATTGAAATACAACTCTGATATGATTGCTCATTTGAGTGACTTGCTATTTAGAATCTCTAATTATGTTAGAGGTGGAGGAAAACATGCCTCTATGGTTCATACTTAGTTAGAACAAGTTGCTAAATCTCAAAGAGAATTGCTTGATGAAATGAATAATAATATCAATGATCATGTTGTTAGAGTAATGACTAGAGGAGGTAAAATGACTCAGGAACCACTTTATCCTGAGGGACACCCTAAAAGAATTTAACAAGACTCTCAGAGAATTAACACTGATGCACCTAGTCCTTCTAAAAAGAAAAAAAAGAAAAAGTAAAATGATAGGACTTTGCATACATCTAGTGAACCTGAAGTAGAAAATGTTGGGTGACGTAGTAATTTCAAAAAAATTCCTACGCACACGCAAGATCATGGTGATGCATAGCAACGAGAGGGGAGAGTGTTGTCCATGTACCCTCATAGATCCTAAGCGGAAGCGTTATGACAACGCGGTTGATGTAGTCGTACGTCTTCATGATAGACGGATCCTAGCACCGAAGGTATGGCACCTCCGCGATCTGCACACGTTTGGCTCGGTGACGTCCCACGAACTCATGATCCAGCAGAGTGGCGGGGAAGAGCTTCGTAAGCACGACGGCATGATGACGGTGATGATGAAGCTTCCAGCGCAGGGCTTCGCCTGAGCACTACGATGATATGACCGAGGTGGATTATTATGGAGGGGGGCACTAACACTGCTAAAAGATCAATGATCAACCTGTGTGTCTATGGGGTGCCCCCCTCCCCCGTATATAAACGAGTGGAGGAGGGGAAGGGTGCCGGCCTCCTAGGCGCGCCCCAAGGGGAGTTCCCCTTCCCTAGTTGGATTAGGAGAGAAGGAAGGGGGAGGAAGGAGGAAGGAAAGGGGGGTCGGCCCCCCTCCCAATTCGGATTGGGCTTGGGGGGTGTGCCCCCTCCTTTGCTCCCTTCTCCTCTCTCCCACTATGGCCCAATAAGGCCCATATACCTCCCGGGGGGTTCCGGTAACCTCTCGGTACACCGGTAAATGCCCGATCTCACCCGGAACCATTCCGATGTCCAAATATAATCGTCCAATATATCGATCTTTATGTATCAACCATTTCGAGACTCCTGGTCATGTCTGTGATCATATTCGTAACTCCGAACTACCTTCGGTACATCAAAACGCATAAACTCATAATACGATCGTCACTGAACATTAAGCGTGCGGACCCTACGGGTTCAAGAACTATGGAGACGTGATCGAGACACGTCTCCCGTCAATAACCAATAGCGGAACCTAGATGATCATATTGGCTTCTACATATTCTACGAAGATCTTTATCGATCAAACCGCATAACAACATACGTTGTTCCCTTTGTCATTGGTATGTTACTTGCCCAAGATTCGATCGTTGGTATCTCAATACCTAGTTCAATCTCGTTACCGGCAAGTCCCTTTACTCGTTCTGAAATGCATCATCCTGCAACTAACTCATTAGTCACATTGCTTGCAAGGCTTATAGTGATGTGCATTACCGAGTGGGCCCAGAGATACCTCTCTGACAATCGGAGTGACAAATCCTAATCTTGATCTATGCCAACTCAACAAGTACCATCGGAGACACCAGAGAGCACCTTTATAATCACCCAGTTACGTTGTGACGTTTGGTAGCACACAAAGTGTTCCTCCGGTATTCGGGAGTTGCATAATCTCATAGTCATAGGGACATGTATAAGTCATTAAGAAAGCAATAGCAATATACTAAATGATCAAGTGCTAAGCTAACAGATTGAGTCAAGTCAATCACATCATTCTCTAATGATGAGATCCCGTTAATCAAATGACAACTCATGTCTATGGCTAGGAAACTTAACCATCTTTGATTCAACGAGCTAGTCAAGTAGAGGCATACTAGTGACACTCTGTTTGTCTATGTATTCACACATGTACGAAGTTTCCGGTTAATACAATTCTAGCATGAATAATAAACATTTATCATGATATAAGGAAATATAAATAACAACTTTATTATTGCCTCAAGGGCATATTTCCTTGATCTCCCACTTTCACTAGAGTCAATAATCTAGATTACACAGTAATGATTCTAACACCCATGGAGTCTTGGTGCTGATCATGTTTTGCTCGTGAGAGAGTCTTAGTCAACGGATCTGCAACATTCATATCCGTATGTATCTTGGAAATCTCTATGTCTCCCTCCTTGACTTGATCGCGGATGGAATTGAGGCGTCTCTTGATGTGCTTGGTTCTCTTGTGAAACCTGCATTCCTTTGCCAAGGCAATTGCACCAGTATTGTGACAAAAGATTTTCATTGGACCCGATGCACTAGGTATGACACCTAGATCGGATATGAACTCCTTCATCTAGACTCCTTCATTTGCTGCTTCTGAAGCAGCTATGTACTCCGCCTCACACGTAGATCCTGCCACGACGCTTTGCTTAGAACTTCATCAACAGATAGCTCCACCATTCAATATAAATATGTATCCGGTTTGTGACTTAGAGTCATCCGAATCAGTGTCAAAGCTTGCATCAACGTAACCATTTACGACGAGCTCTTTGTCACCTCCATAAACGAGAAACATATCCTTAGTCCTTTTCAGGTATTTCAGGATGTTCTTGATCATTGTCCAGTGATCCACTCCTGGATTACTTTGGTACCTCCCTGCTAAACTAATAGCAAGGCACACATTAGGTATGGTACACAACATTGCATACATGATAGAGCCTATGGCTGAAGCATAGGGAACATCTTTCATTTTCTCTCTATCTTCTAAAGTGGTCGGGCATTGAGTCTGACTCAACTTCATACCTTGTAAGACGGGCAAGAACCCTTTGTTTGCTTGATCCATTTTGAACTTCTTCAAAACTTTATCAAGGTATATGCTTTGTGAAAGTCCAATTAAGCGTCTTGACCTATCTCTATAGATCTTGATGCCCAATATATAAGCAGCTTCATCGAGGTCTTTCGCTAAAAAACTCTTATTCAAGTATCCTTTTATGCTATCCAGAAATTCTATATCATTTCCAATCAACAATATGTCATCCACATATAATATTAGAAATGCTACAGAGCTCCCACTCACTTTCTTGTAAATACAAAGCTTCTCCAAAAGTGCAGATAAAACCATATGCTTTGATCACACTATCAAAACATTTATTCCAACTCCGAGATGCTTGCACCAGTCCATAAATGGATCGCTGGAGCTTGCACACTTTGTTAGCATCCTATGGATCGATAAAACCTTGTGTTGCATCATATACAACTCTTCTTCCAGAAATCCATTCAGGAATGCAGTCTTTACATCCACTTGCCAAATTTCATAATCATAAAATGCGGCAATTGCTATCATGATTCGGACGGACTTAAGCATCGCTACGGCAGAGAAGGTCTCATTGTAGTCAACTCCTTGAACTTGTCGAAAACCTTTCGCAACAAGTCGAGCTTTGTAGACAGTAACATTACCGTCAGCGTCAGTCTTCTTCTTGAAGATCCATTTATTCATGATGGCTTGTCGATCATCGGGCAAGTCAACCAAATTCCACACTTTGTTCTCATACATGGATCCCATCTCAGATTTCAAGGCCTCAAGCCATTTTTCGGAATCTGGGCTCATCATCGCTTCCTCATAGTTCGTAGGTTCGTCATGGTCAAGTAACATGACCTCGAGAACAGGATTACCGTACCACTCTGGTGCGGATCTTACTCTGGTTGACCTACGAGGTTCGGTAGTAACTTGATTTGAAGTTACATGATCATCATCATTAGCTTCCTCACTAATTGGTGTAGGAGTCACAGGAACAGATTTCTGTGATGAACTACTTTCCGATAAGGGAGCAGGTACAAATACCTCATCAAGTTCTACTTTCCTCCCACTCACTTCTTTCGAGAGAAACTCCTTCTCTAGAAAGGATCCATTCTTAGCAACGAATGTCTTGCCTTCGGATCTGTGATAAAAGTGAAGGAAATATGCCCTAAATGCAATAATAAAGTTTTTATTTATATTTTCTTATATCATGATAAATGTTTATTATTCATGCTAGAATTGTATTAACCGGAAACTTAGTACATGTGTGAATACTTAGACAAACAGAGTGTCACTAGTATGCCTCTACTTGACTAGCTCGTTGAATCAAAGATGGTTAAGTTTCCTAGCCATAGAAATGAGTTGTCATTTGATTAACGGGATCACATCATTAGAGAATGATGTGATTGACTTGACCCATTCCGTTAGCTTAGCACTTGATCATTCAGTATGTTGTTATTGCTTTCTTCATGACTTATACATGTTCCTATGACTATGAGATTATGCAATTCCTGAATACCGGAGGAACACTTTGTGTGCTACCAAACGTCACAACGTAACTGGGTGAATTAAAGGTGCTCTACAGGTGTCTCCAATGGTACTTGTTGAGTTGGCATAGATCAAGATTAGGATTTGTCACTCCGATTGTCGGAGAGGTATCTCTGGGCCCTCTCGGTAATGCACATCACTATAAGCCTTGCAAGCAATGTAACTAATGAGTTAGTTGCGGGATGATGCATTACGAAATGATTAAAGAGACTTGCCGGTAATGAGATTGAACTAGGTATTGGGATACCGACGATCGAATCTCGGGCAAGTAACATACCGATGACAAAGGGAACAACGTATGTTGTTATGCGGTTTGACCGATAAAGATCTTCGTAGAATATGTAGGAACCAATATGAGCATCCAGGTTCCGCTATTGGTTATTGACCGGAGACGTGTCTCGGTCATGTCTACATAGTTCTCGAACACGTAGGGTCCGCATGTTTATCATTCGGTGACGATTGGTATTATGAGTTTATGTGTTTTGATGTACCGAAGATAGTTCAGAGTCTCGGATGTGATCACAGACATGACGAGGAGTCTCGAAATGGTCGAGACATAAAGATTGATATATTGGATGGCTATATTCGGACACTAGAAGTGTTCCGGGTAGTTTCGGAGAAAACCAGAGTGCTGGAGGGTTACCGGAACCCCCCGGGAAAACTAATGGGCCACATGGGCCTTAGTGGAGAGAGAGGGGGCCGGTCAGGGAAGGTCGCGCGCCCCCTCCCCCTCTGGTCCGAATTGGACTAGGGAAGGGGGCCCCCTTTCCTTCCCCCTCTCCTCCTTCCTTTCCCCCTCCTAGTAGGAGTAGGAAAGGGGAGTCCTACTCCTACTAGGAGGAGGACTCCTCCTCCTCTCTGTGCGCCCAAGGGCCGGCCGGCCTCCCCTTGCTCCTTTATATACGGGGGCAGGGGGCACCCTAGAACACACAAGTTGATTGTTCCAAGCCGTGTGCGGTGCCTCCCTCCACCATAATCCACCTTGGTCATATCATAGCGGTGCTTAGGCGAAGCCTTACGTCGGTAACTTCATCATCACCGTCATCACGCCTTCGTGCTGACGAAGCTCTCCCTTGAAGCTCTACTGGATCTGAGTTCGTGGGACGTCGCCGAGCTGAACGTGTGCAGTCCGCGGAGGTTCCGTACCTTCGGTGCTAGGATCGGTCGATCGTGAAGATGTACGACTACATCAACCGCGTTGTCATAACGCTTTCGCCTACGGTCTACGATGGTACGTAGACAACACTCTCCCATCTTGTTTCTATGCATCACCATGATCTTTGCGTAGGAATTTTTTTGAAATTACTACGTTCCCCAACAAGAAGGTGTACCCAACAGTCTCCTTTGGGTATCCTATGAAGACACATTTCTCCGATTTGGGTTCGAGCTTATCAGGTTGAAGCTTTTTCACATAAGCATCGCAGCCCCAAACTTTAAGAAACGACAACTTTGGTTTCTTGCCAAACCGTAGTTCATAAGGTGTCATCTCAACAGATTTAGATGGTGCCCTATTTAACGTGAATGCAGCCGTCTCTAAAGCATAACCCCAAAATGATAGCGGTAAATCAGTAAGAGACATCATAGATCGCACCATATATAGTAAAGTACGATTACGAGTTCGGACACACCATTACGCTGTGGTGTTCTGGGTGGCGTGAGTTGTGAAACTATTCTGCATTGTTTCAAATGAAGACCAAACTCGTAACTCAAATATTCTCCTCCACGATCAGATCATAGAAACTTCATTTTCTTGTTACGACGATTTTCCACTTCACTCTCATATCTGCTCAAATCATCTGTGAAGGTGAGAAAATAACGATACCCGCCGCGAGCCTCAACATTCATTGGACCACACACATCAGTATGTATGATTTCCAACAAATCTGTTGCTCGCTCCATTGTTCCGGAGAACGGCGTTTTAGTCATCTTGCCCATGAGGCCTATTTCGCAAGTACCAAGTGATTCATAATCAAGTGATTACAAAAGTCCATTAGAATGGAGTTTCTTCATGCGCTTTACACCAATATGACCTAAACGGCAGTGCCACAAATAAGTTGCACTATCATTATCAACTCTGCATCTTTTGGCTTCAATATTATGAATATGTGTGTCACTACTATCGAGATTCAACATAAATAGACCACTCTTCAAGGGTGCATGACCGTAAAAGATATTACTCATATAAATAGAACAATCATTATTCTCTAATTTAAATGAATAACCGTCTTGCATCAAACAAGATCCAGATATAATGTTCATGCTCAACGTTGGCACCAAATAACAATTATTCAGGTCTAAAACTAATCCCGAAGGTAGACGTAGAGGTAGCGTGCCAACCGCGATCACATCGACTTTGGAACAATTTCCCACGCGCATCGTCACCTCGTCCTTAGCCAATCTTTGCTTAATCCGTAGTCCCTGTTTCGAGTTGCAAATATTAGCAACAAAACCAGTAACAAATACCCAGGCACTACTGCGACCATTAGTAAGGTACACATCAATAACATGTATATCACATATAATTTTGTTCACCTTGCCATCCTTCTTATCCGCCAAATACTTGGGGCAGTTCCGCTTCCAGTGACCAGTTGATAACCCACAAGTATAGGGGATCGCAACAGTTTTCGATAAGTAAGAGAGTCGAACCCAACGAGGAGCTAAAGGTAGAACAAATATTCAATAAAGTTCTATCGACCACCGATACAACTCTACGCACGCTTGACGTTTGCTTTACCTAGAACAAGTATGAAACTAGAAGTACTTTGTAGGTGTTTTTGGATAGGTTTGCAAGAAAGTAAAGAGCACGAGAATAAAAACTAGGGGCTGTTGTAAGTAAAGAAGCAATAAAGTAAATATAGCGAGTGTGGAAAAGTGGTGGTAGGAGTTGCAAAATTTTCCCTAATCGATTGACTACTTTACTAGACCGATAGCAAGTATTACGTGGGAGAGGCCACTGCTAGCATGTCATCCCTTACTTCGAATTCTATGCACTTATGATTGGAACTATTAACAAGCATCCGCAACTACTAACGTTCATTAAGGTAAAACCCAACCATAGCATTAAGATATATTGGTCCCCCTTCAATCCCGTATGCATCAATTTCTATACTAGGTTGAAGCTTACATCACTCTTGCCCTCCAATACATAGTCCTATCAACATACAACTAACCCTATGGTGTGATCCACGCAGCTCATATGATGGGCACCAAAGGACAGCAACATAACCACAAGAAAATTAAATCAATCATAGCAATTCATCAACCACCGATAGGACAACGAAAATCTACTCAGACATCATAGGATGGCAACACATCATTGGATAATAATATGAAGCATAAAGCACCATGTTCAAGTAGAGGGTACAACGGGTTGCGGGAGAGTGGACCGCTGTAGATAAAGGGGGAAGGTGATGGAGATTTTGGTGTGAAGATGGCGGAGGTGTTGGTGAAGATCGCGGTGATGATGATGATGGCCACGGCAGCGTTCCGGCGCCACCGGAAGAGAAGGGGAGAGGGGGCCCCTTCGTCTTCTTCTTCCTTGACCTCCTCCCTAGATGGGAGAAGGGTTTCCCCTCTGGTCCTTGGCCTCCATGGCGTGTGTAACATCCCAAATTTTCAATTTGGAATGTTATACATTAGGTCATCATGCATATCATATTTTTCTCGCATTTTCCGATCCTAGAAAATTTCACGCAACTCAAGGACCCTCGGAGAGAGTTGGAAGTTTCATTATTTTCATATTTGGGATTTCTCAAATTTTGAAAATAGGATCATTGGATTTATTTAATTATCTTCATAAAGTTTTTCCTATAAAAACTTAAGAGAGGGAATAATATGACTTTCCCAATATTTAGGAAAAATGAAGATATTATAAATAAATCAAAATTTGGTTTTGGAAGATTTATTTTGCTTAGGAAAAATGAGCATTTTAAAAATTTATGCATGTTTGCCGCTTTTAAAGTTCATTTTGTTCGACTCATTTTTAGGAGTCGGGGAAAATTATTTTATTAAAATCGGAGTTCGTTTGGTATTTTTTAAAATCCGTTTTGTTTTGTTTTAAATAAAAAATCGCGCCCCCAGGCCAAGGCCCAGCCAACCCTCCGCGCCAGCCGCCCACCCGCCCACCTCCCTCTCTCCTCACAAGACGCCACGCCCACATGCCCCTCCACAAGACGCCACTCCGCCTGTCCGGGTCGGACACGCCGGACGCCACAGCCCCAGCCCCTTCCCAAGCCGCCAGCCCCCCTTCTATTTATACCGCCCGCCTCTCTCTCACCCGAGCCCGCCCGCCAAGGACGCCGCCGCCGCCGTTCCCCGTCGCCCGGAGCCACCCACGCCCTGCCGACGCCGAGCCCCGTCGCCCTCGCCGCCCTCCCGACCCCGCCGGACCCCCCGGAGCCCCGCCGGAGCCCCGCCGGCGAGCCGCCGGAGGTAGCCGCCGCCACAACCCCGATCCGGTTTTTTTTAAAAAGACCCGATCCGGTTTTTTTAAAGATGTTCAGGTTTTAAAAAAAAACCTAGACGGTGTTATGTTGCGGTTTTCTTAATTAATCTAACGTTCACCGACCCGTTCGTTTCAATTAACGTGTTCGTTGGATTAGTTCTGTTAACGAACGTCCGTTATTTAATCCGTTCGTCGTTTTCTTTTAATCGGATTTAATCCGTTATTTTTTCAGATTCGATTTGTGATGCGATTTTCAAATCTGTTTTATTTCTTGCTCGTTTATCGGAATCAGGTGATTGAAGCGCCTGGAGTTTCACATTCTGAAACCGCCGTTCGACTAACCTACTTACACAGAGTTTTGCTAATGTAAAATTTTGACCTAGTTTCAGATTGCTAAACCGAGTCGTTCTCTCTCGAGTTCCGACTTTCGATGCTTATTTGATTCGATTCTTTTGCAACCAGGGTTCTTAAGTTGAACTATCTGGTTAGATCTTTTATTCGAGATTTCCTGTGCATTAGATGAGTACTTATTGTATGCTTGTTGTTTGTCTGCGTTAGATCACCCGGAGTGCGCCGCTTGTTACTTCGAATCTCTAGGACTCATGGATCATCGCTAAGGCAAGTAACACTTTGATCATACCTTTTCTACTACCCAGTTTTATTGCATTAGATCAAACCCTCAAACACTTGCATGGTTAGGATCTAATTAAGTTGTGGGATGGGAAGTAGATTGAGGTAGTACCTATTACCTGTTTTACTTATGAAACCTTGGGAGTTACTACTACGTGTGCTTAATTATGCCATGCTATGCTAGTAGACGTGGATTGGGTGAGTGATATCCATGATGATGTGAGATTGTTAATTAAGGTTTATCTAAGGTGGCAACCTAAACACACATCTGGGTGGATTGAGGCACCTGGTTTCTATCAGGACTTGCCTGTATTTCTTCTGACCGCCACCCAGGCTCTAAGGGATCATAAGATTATTCAAACTGGAAACTTCCGTGTGCAGCCACAAGCCAATTATGGGCTCTGGCGTAGTTGACTAAGTTATGCAAACTCTTACGGGTAGGCTAGCTGATGTAGGGATGTAGGTTGGTACGGTCTACCCACATGTAAGGTGCTAAGCGCTTCTCGAAGACTATGTCTCGGTCATCCGCCTCTCAAACACCATGTAGTGCGAGAACCAAGCGGAGGCGATCGAGTCTTGTGGGGAAAAGTCATGCAAACCTCTGCAGAGTGTAAAACTAATCATGATTAGCCGTGTCCCGGTTATGGACATCTTGAGTATCTAGTACTTGAATATCATGTGAATCTCAACATGTTACCGTAAATAAATGTTATTGGGTTTTAATGAGTACTTTTTAATTGGGATTGAGGATGCTGTCAACCATTCTCAATGTTTAACAACCACCATGATAGTTAAATAAAATTATTCCTTTGATGTAGGGAAAAACCAGCTTTATGCAAAATGTAACCGTAGAGCCTTACCACCAGCCATATATGCATGTAGTATAGGCTTGTTGCTTCATTGTTCTCTATGTGTTACATTGCCAGCATATTCCATGTGCTGACCCGTTTTCGGGCTGCAACTTTTACGTTGCAGACTTTTCAGACGACGAGTAAGGTGTTAGGTCGTGGTTCTATACTCAGTGATGCCGATGGGGTTGATGGACTCACTTGTCTTCCAAGCCTTCCGCTGTTATCATTAGATAGCCTTAAGCCATATTATTGTATTAAGTTCCCTTGTGGACAACGATGTAATAAGTGTGTGATTGCTACTCTACTATAAATCCTTCAAGTAATCGTGTGGTGTCGCACATTCTGATCCGTGGATGACACCGAGCACGTAGCACTAGATCCATTCGGTCCGGTCGCTCTGAGAGAATGGTATCGTGAGCACACCGATCGTAGGACACGACCACTAAGATAAAACCATAGATCACTATTCTCTTCCCATTTTCTAACTCCTCATCTTTTCTGCTCTCTTTAGGATGAAGGACGCGAAGATCAAGTACACCCAACCGGATGAAGGCACACCTTTGGATTTCACTTGAAGGAAGTTACCAAGTACACGAACATTGGACTACCCAGCTTCACCGGGACTTTCAACGCCACTCGCTCAAGAGGAGCGCTGGAAGATTCACGCTCACGTTCGGGAAGGACATTCGCCCCAATCACCAAGCCTATAGATAGTGTTTTCGGTGCACCAACTTGGAGTCCGGGAAAGAGCATGGCAGCTCACATCACCATGGGACGCATTGGAGAAGTTTATCAAGAAGACCTCAAGGACACAATCTACCAGATTTGCGGACGCCGAGATGACAAATGGGACGTCGTCGGCACCAAGAAGGACAGATCCATTGCGGCGTTCATCCAGAGTTAAACCAGACATTCGACGCCAGAGAACCAGATGTGCAATGATATGTTGGAGTTGCGTAATGCAAAGGGAAGGATCATCGAACTTGAAGAAGAACTAAAGACAACTCGCAAGGACTATATGGGACGAGATCGTAGCTCTAGCAAGACACAATAACGATCTTAAGTACGAGATTGAAGAACTCAAGAAGAAGTTGGCGCTCAGAATGAAGACCGGTATGTCGATTGCCCAAGCGACTACATGAACATCGACGACACCGATTCGGATCCAAGTGAACCCGACTTTGAAGACGAAGCAGAGCGGACATTATGGAGTCTTCCACCGGTTCAAATTAGTAGAAGTCCCCACATATTAGTAGTATTTCCCCCACCTTAAACATGATAGTACACGCACTTTTGCGTTAGTTAGATCGTTGTAAGCCCTTGTTTGATTGAATGAAGTGATTTTGTGTGTATTTGCTCATGTGCATTTGGGTAGTGATTCCCCTTAGACCTCATTCTATTCTAATTTCTCTTCTTTTCTAAACCCATCAGATGCCTCCGAGACGCGACCCCGGATTTGTTTTTCCGCCAGAGATCACCCAACTGATCCAGCAGCAGAATACCCTGATTCAAACATTGGTGCAGAACCAGGGCAACAACAACAACAACCCACCACCACCACCTGCGGATCATCTGACTCGTTTCCTTAGACTAAACCCGCCGGTGTATTCCAGTAGCACCGAGCCAATTGTAGCAGATGACTGGCTCCGCAAGATAGGCAGGGAGTTGACCACTGCAGGATGCACAGATGGTGAAAGAGTGAAGTTTGCGGCACATCGACTTGAAGGACCCCGCAAAGCATGGTGGGAGAATTTCACCGCCACTTACCCTCAAGACACCGCCACATGGGATCAATTTCAGCAAGCTTTTCACTACCCATGTTTCAAAGCAGGAGCTATGGCCATGAAGAAGCATGAGTTTATAACTTACGCCAAGGAGGAAGGATGTTGGCGATTACATGGATGACTTTAGTAAACTAGCACGTTATGCCCCGGATGACGTTACTACCGATGCAGCTAAACAGAGAAGTTTCTAGAAGGACTGAATGATGAGTTCAAGATGCCGTTGATGGTAGCCAGTTTCAATAACTACCAGGAGTTAGTAGACCGAGCCCTCATGATTGAAGGAAAGCAGCAACAAATTGAGAACCGTAAGCGGAAGTATGGGCAAGGGAAGTATAACTCTGGAGCTCAGCAGAAACCTCGTTATACCCCTAAATCAGGAATTCAGTTTCAGCATACCCATGGAGGAGGTAATTCGCATAACCATAACAGCACCAAGAATGGGAACGGGAATGGAGGAAGTAATGGATGTAATCGCACCAACCCATCAACACCATCCAAAGTAGACCTGAGTCATATTACTTGCTTTAAGTGCCGCAAGATCGGGCATTATGCCAATGACTGCCCGTATAGGCGTAATGGAAATGGCAATGGAAGCTCGAAAGAAACCCAACCCTTTCAACAGGGGACAGGTGAACCACATTGAAGTGGAGGAGGTTGAAGATCAGCCCGATGCAAAGATGTCGGTAAGTTTTTCGTTAAGTCATTTACCGCGGTTGTTCTTTTTCGACATCGGTGCATCGCATTCATACATATCAAGGGATTTGTGGATAAGTACAAGTTACCGACCCAAGCCCTTAGGTCACCCATGCTAGTAACCTCACCGGAAGCAGAGTACATGGCTAGTAAATGGTGTGATCGATCGCCATTAAGGATTGGACACTATGTTTTCCCCTCGGATCTAATAGTTACGGAATCCCAAGGATTGGATGTGATATTAGGTATGGATTGGTTATCAAGGTATGGAGGAAACATAGATTGCACCACAAAGTCAATTTTGCTCACCACACCGGAAGGAAGAAGGATTAAGTATGTATCACGGCACGAGCCGAGAAGAGCGCAAGTTAATTGCTTATCAGGAGCGGTGCAGGAAGAAGTACCAGTGGTGAAGGATTATCCTGATGTATTTCCGGAAGAGTTGCCAGGAATGCCACCGGATAGAGATATTGAGTTTTTGATCGAGCTGTTGCCAGGAACAGGCCCGATATCGAAGCGGCCGTCTGAGGATGCCAAAGACAGGATTTGGTGGAAATCAAGAAGCAGATTAAGGAGCTTTTGGATAAAGGTTTTTTACGCCCAAGTTCTTCACCTTGGGGATCACCCGTTTGCTAGTGGAGAAGAAGGATGGATCGTTAAGAATGGTTGTTGATTATCGTGGATTGAATGAAGTAACAATCAAGAACAAGTACCCACTACCTATGATAAATGATCTATTTGATCGCTTGCAAGGAGCCAAGGTGTTTTCCAAAATCGACTTGCGATCAGGGTACCATCAGTTGAAGATTCGGGAGCAGGACATACCCAAGACAGCATTTACCACGAGATATGGACTATACGAGTATACCGTTATGTCATTTGGACTGACTAACGCACCAGCCTATTTCATGAACCCGATGAACAAAGTGTTTATGGAGTTTTTGGATAAGTTCGTCGTGGTGTTCATTGATGACATTTTGATTTTCTCGAAGAATGAAGAGGAACACAAGGAACATTTGCGATTGGTTTTGGAGAAACCGAGGGAACACCAGCTTGTATGCCAAGTTCAGCAAATGTGAGTTTTGGCTAAAGGAAGTTGGATTTCTCGGACATGTTATATCCGGAGAGGGAATAGCAGTTGACCCCACAAAAGTTGAGACCGTAACCAAATGGGAAGCACCAACGACAGTTGGAGAGATTCGAGTTTCCTTGGACTCGCAGGATACTACCGAAGATTCATTGAGAATTTCTCAAGGATTGCTAAGCCTATGACTGAATTGTTGAAGAAGGAAAATAAATTCATATGGACCGAGGACTGTGGAGGCAAGTTTTCAGGAGTTGAAGAAAAGATTGGTTACCTCACCAGTTTGATATTGCCGGATCGGACTAAGGATTATGAGGTGTATTGCGGCGCTTCACGCCGAGGACTTGGAGCAGTGCTTATGCAGGAAGGAAGAGTTGTTTCAGATGCTTCACGACAACTTAAGCCCCATGAGTTGAATTATGCCACTCATGATTTGGAGTTAGCAGCCGTTGTGCATGCCTTGAAGACGTGGAGACATTTTCTCATTGGAAATCATTGTGAAGTATATACGGATCACAAGAGTTTGAAGTACATTTTCACACAGAAGGAATTGAATCTCGCATAAAGGAGATGGTTAGAGCTTATCAAGGATTATGACATGAGATTGCACTATCACCCCGGAAAGGCTAATGTAAAGTGACGCATTGAGCCGTAAGAGCCACGTCAATACCCTAATGATGGGAGGAATACCCAATGAGTTAGCCGAGGACCTTCGAGAGCTATGTTTGGAAATAGTTCCGAGAGGCTATGTAGCAGCGTTGGAGATTCAGTCGACACTAATGGACAAAATCAGAGAAGCCCAAAAGGCAGATAAGGAAGTTGCCTCTATAAAGGAGAAAATGAGCAAAGGAAAAGCTAAAGGATTTCGTGAGGATGAGCACGATACCCTATGGTTTGAAGACCGTGTTTATGTGCCCAATGACCCGTAGATCGTGAAGTTGATTTTACAAGAAGCTCATGATTCACCCTATTCGATTCACCCAGGAAATACCAAGATGTACTTGGATTTGAAGAATACTTTCTGGTGGACTGGAATGAAGAAGGATATTGCGGAGTATGTAGCAGTTTGTGACGTATGGCAGAAAGTAAAGGCAGAACATCGAAGCCGGCAGGATTGTTACAACCATTGCCGATACCGAATGGAAGTGGGATAAACTAGGCATGGATTTTATCACAGGATTACCAAAGACTCGTTCAGGATATGACTCGATTTGGGTTACAATGACCGCTTAACAAAGGTAGCTCATTTCATTCCAGTCAAGACCACCTATAGCGATTGCTAAGTTGGCAAAGATATACATGACCAGAATTGTGTGCTTACATAGAGTTCCGAGGAGCATCGTATCGAGATAGAGGAACCCGCTTTACCTCGAAATTTTGGAACCAGTTGCACGAAACATTGGGAACCCGATTGGAATTCAAAGACAGCTTTCCACCCATAGACCGATGGATGCACCGAGAGAGTCAATCAGATTTTGGAGGACATCTTTGAGAGCTTGTGCCCTAGATTATGGATCTAGCTGGGATGACAATTTGCCGTATGCAGAATTTTCCTACAACAACAGCTACCAAACCAGCTTGAAGATGGCACCTTCGAGGCTCAGATGGAAGAAGGTGCAGGACACCGTTGTTATGGGACTAAATCGGAGATCGCCGCTTGTTTGGACCAGATTTGATTAAGGAGTCCGAGCAGAGAGTTAAGTTGATTCGAGACAGGCTCAAGGTAGCCCAGTCTGCATAAAAAGAGCTATGCCAATTCAAAGCGCAAAGCGATTAAGTATGAAGTTGGAGACAGAGTATATCTCAGAGTATCCCCGCTTCGAGGAGTTAAGCGTTTTGGAGTTAAAGGAAAGTTAGCACCACGTTTCGTTGGATCGTATAAGATTTTGCAACGCATGGGAGAAGTTGCTTATAAGTTGGAATTACCAGAAGGACTGTCAGGAGTTCATGATGTATTCCATGTTTCTCGATTGAAGAAATGTCACCCGAGATAGCAGAGGTACCGTTAAGAGACACAGTGCCCTTTGGAAGCAATTCAGTTGAAGGATGACTTGACATATGAGGAAAAACGGTTAAGATTCTCGATTATGCCAGCAGAGTTACCCGCAGAAGGTTATCAAGTTTTGCAAAGTTCAAGGAGACACCAAACTGAGGATGAAGCCACCTGGGAAAGAGAGGAAGTTATGCTCAAGGACCACCCTCACCTATTTTCTAGCCAACCCGAATCTCGAGGGCGAGATTCATCTTAAGGGGGTAGGTTTGTAACATCCCAAATTTTCAATTTGGAATGTTATACATTAGGTCATCATGCATATCATATTTTTCTCGCATTTTCTGATCCTAGAAAATTTCACGCAACTCAAGGACCCTCGGAGAGAGTTGGAAGTTTCATTATTTTCATATTTGGGATTTCTCAAATTTTGAAAATAGGATCATTGATTTATTTAATTATCTTCATAAAGTTTTTCCTATAAAAACTTAAGAGAGGGAATAATATGACTTTCCCAATATTTAGGAAAAATGAAGATATTATAAATAAATCAAAATTTGGTTTTGGAAGATTTATTTTGCTTAGGCAAAAATGAGCATTTTAAAAATTTATGCATGTTTGCCGTTTTTAAAGTTCATTTTGTTCGACTCATTTTTAGGAGTCGGGGAAAATTATTTTTATTAAAATCGGAGTTCGTTTGATATTTTTTTAAAATCCGTTTTGTTTTGTTTCAAATAAAAAAAAATCGCGCCCCCACAGGCCAAGGCCCGGCCGGCCCAACAGCGCCCAGCCCGGCCCGCCCGCCCACCTCCCTCTCTCCCTCACGCCGCCACGCCCAGTGCCACGCCGCCGCCCATGTCCGGGTCGGACCAGACGCCAGCCCCCTGGCCCCTTCCCCAAGCCAGCCCCCCCCTTCTATTTATACCGCCCCCCCCCCTCTCTCTCACCCGAGCCCACCGCCAGGCCTTGCGCCGCCGCCGTTCCCATGGTCGCCCGAGCCACCACGCCGCCCTCGCCGAGCCCCTCGTCGCCCTCGCCGCCCCTCCCGACCCCGCCGGACCCCCCCGGAGCCCCGCCGGAGCCCCGCCGGCGAGCCGCCGGAGGTAGCCGCCGCCACAACCCCCGATCCGGTTTTTTTTTAAAAAGACCCGATCCGTTTTTTTTTTAAGATGTTCGGTTTTTAAAAAAAAACCTAGACGGTTTTATTTTTCGGTTTTCTTAATTAACGAACGTTCACCGACCCGTTCGTTTCAATGAACGTGTTCGTTGGATTAGTTCTGTTAACGAACGTCCGTTATTTAATCCGTTCGTCATTTTCTTTTAATCGGATTTAATCCGTTATTTTTTCAGATTCGATTTGTGATCCGATTTTCAAATCTGTTTTATTTCTTGCTCGTTTATCGGAATCAGGTGATTCAAGCGCCTGGAGTTTAGATTCTGAAACCGCCGTTCGACTAACCTACTTACACAGAGTTTTGCTACTGTAAAATTTTGACCTAGTTTCAGATTGCTAAACCGAGTCGTTCTCTCGCGAGTTCCGACGTTCGATGCTTATTTGATTCGATTCTTTTGCAACCAGGGTTCTTAAGTTGTACTATCTGGTTAGATCTTTTATTCGAGATTTCCTGTGCATTAGATGAGTACTTATTGTATGCTTGTTGTTTGTCTGCGTTAGATCACCCGGAGTGCGCCGCTTGTTACTTGAATCTCTAGGACTCATGGATCATCGGCAAGGCAAGTAACACTTTGATCATACCTTTTCTACTACCAGTTTTATTGCATTAGATCAAACCCTCAAACACTTGCATGGTTAGGATCTAATTAAATTGTGGGATGGGAAGTAGATTGAGGTAGTACCTATTACCTGCTTTTACTTATGAAACCTTGGGAGTTACTTCTACGTTTGTTTAATTATGCCATGCTATGCTAGTAGACGTGGATTGGGTGAGTGATATCCATGATGATGTGAGATTTTTAATTAAGGTTTATCTAAGGTGGCAACCTAAACACACATCTGGGTGGATTGAGGCACCTGGTTTCTATCAGGACTTGCCTGTATTTATTGGGACCGCCACCCAGGCTCTAAGGGATCATAAGATTATTCAAACTGGAAACTTCCGTGTGCAGCCACAAGCCAATTATGGGCTCTGGCGTAGTTGACTAAGTTGTGCGAACTCTTACGGGTAGGCTAGCTGATGTAGGGGATGTAGGTTGGTACGGTCTACCCACATGTAAGGTGCTAAGCGCTTACGAAGACTATGTCTCGGTCATCCGTCTCTCAAACACCATGTAGTTGAGAACCAAACGGAGGCGATCGAGTCTTGTGGGGAAAAGTGCGCAAACCTCTGCAGAGTGTAAAACTAATCATGATTAGCCGTGTCCCCGGTTATGGACATCTTGAGTATCTAGTACTTGAATATCATGTGAATCTCAACATGTTACCGTAAATAAATGTTATTGGGTTTTTAATGAGTACTTTTTAATTGGGATTGAGGATGTCATCAACCATTCTCAATGTTTAACAACCACCATGATAGTTAAATAAAATTATTCCTTTGATGTAGGGAAAAACCAGCTTTATGCAAAAATGTAAATCAGAGAGCCGTACCACCAGCCATATATGCATGTAGTATAGGCTTGTTGCTTCATTGTTCTCTATGTGTTACATTGCCAAGATATTCCATGTCTTGACCCGTTTTGGCTGCAACTTTTACGTTCAGACTTTTCTGAACGACAGTAAGGTGTTAGGTCGTGGTTCTATACTCGTTGATGCCGATGGGGTTGATGGACTCACTTGTCTTCCAAGCCTTCATTGTTATCATTAGATGGCCTTAAGCCATATTATTGTATTAAGTTCCCTTGTGGACAACGATGTAATAAGTGTGTGATTGCTACTCGCTATAAATCCTTGAAATCTTGTGTGGTGTCGGCGTTCTTGATCCAGGGATGACACTGAGCACAGAGCACTAGATCCATTCGGGTCTGGTCGCTACAGCGTGGGAGGGGCGAGAGCCCCTCCGAGATTGGATCTATTTCTCTGTCTCTCTCTGTTTCTGCGTTCTCTTCTGCTGCCCTTTCACCGTTTCGGGTATATATGGAGATCCGTAACTCCGATTGGACTGAAACCGTCGCCGTGATTTTTTTTCTTCCAAAAATTAGCTTTCTTGCGGCGGAAGAAGGGCGTCAACCGCCTTACGGGTGGCCCACGAGGGTCAGGGGCGCGCCCTGGGGGGGTAGGGCGTGGGCCCCTACCTCGTGGCCACCTCGGACACCGTTTCGTGTTGATCTTTCTCCCAGATTTTCCAAATATTCTAGAAATAAGCTCCGTCCGTTTCTATCCCGTTTGGACTCCGTTTGATATGGATATTCTGCGAAACATAAAACATGCAACAGACAGGAACTGGCACTGGGCACTGGATCAATATGTTAGTCCCAAAAATAGTATAAAACGTTGCCAAAAAGTATATGAAAGTTGAATAATATTGGCATGGAACAATCAGAAAATTATAGATACGACGGAGATGTATCAGCATCCCCAAGCTTAATTCCTGCTCGTCCTCGAGTAGGTAAATGATAAAAAAGATAATTTTTGATGTGGGATGCTACCTAGCATAATCTTGATCATATGTCTAAGCATGGCATGAATATTAAGACACGAGTGATTCAAAGCAATAGTCTATTTGACATAAAAACAATAATATTTCAAGCCTACCAACAAAGCAATTATGTCTTATTGAAATAACATAGCCAAAGAAAGCTCATCCCTACAAAATCATATAGTCTGGCTATGCTCCATCTTCACACAAAATATTCACATCATGCACAACCCTGATGACAAGCCAAGCAATTGTTTCACACTTTTGACGTTCTCAAACCTTTTCAACTTTCACGCAATACATGAGCGTGAGCCATGGACATAGCACTATAGGTGGAACAGAATATGATGATGGGGGTTATGTGGAGAAGACAAAAAAGGAGAAAGTCTCACATCGACGCGGCTAATCAATGGGCTATGGAGATGCCCATCAATTGATGTCAATGTGAGGAGTAGGGATTGCCATGCAACAGATGCACTAGAGCTATAAGTGTATGAAAGCTCAAACTGAAACTAAGTGGGTGTGCATCCAACTTGCTTGCTCATGAAGACCTAGGGCATTTGAGGAAGCCCATCGTTGGAATATACAAGCCAAGTTCTATAATGAAAATTCCCACCAGTGTATGAAAGTGATAACTCAACAGACTCTCTATATGGAGAACATGGTGCTACTTTGAAGCACAAGTGTGGTAAAAGAATAGTAACATTGCCCCTTCTCTCTTTTTCTCTCATTTTTTTATTTTCTCTTTTTTTGGTGGGCTTTGGCCTCTCTTTTTTTTGGCTTCTTTGGCCTCTTTTATTTTGATAACCTCACATTGGACAATGTTCTAATAATGATGATCATCACAATTTTATTTACTTACAACTCAATATTACAACTCGATATCTAGAACAAAGATATGACTCTATATGAATGCCTCCAGCGGTGTACCGGGATGTGCAATGATCTAGCGTAGCAATGACATCAAAAAACGGACAAGCCATGAAAATATCATGCAAAGCAATATGACAATGAATGCTCAAGTCATGTATATGATGATGATGGGAGTTGCATGGCAATATATTTCGGAATGGCTATGGAAATGCCATGATAGGTAGGTATGGTGGCCGTTTTGAGGAAGATATTAGGAGGTTTATGTGTGATAGAGCATATCGTATCACGAGGTTTGGATGCACCGGCGAAGTTTGCACCAACTCTCGAGGTGAGAAAGGGCAATGCATGGTACCGAAGAGGCTAGCAATGATGGAAGGGTGAGAGTGTGTATAATCCATGGAATCAACATTAGTCATAAAGAACTCACATACTTATTGCAAAAGTCTATTAGCTATCGGAACAAAGTACTACGCGCCTGCTCCTAGGGGGATAGATTGGTAGGAAAATACCATCGCTCATCCCCGACCGCCACTCATAAGGAAGACAATCAATAAACACCTCATGCTCCAACTTCGTTACATAACGGTTCACCTTACGTGCATGCTACGGGACTTGCAAACCTCAACACAAGTATTTCTCAATTTCACAATTACTCAACTAGCATGACTCTAATATCACCACCTTTATATCGCAAAACTATTGCAAGGAATCAAACATATCATATTCAGTGATCTACAAGTTTATGTAGGATTTTATGACTAACCATGTGAATGACCAGTTCCTGTCATCTCTCTAAATAGATATAAGTGAAGCACGAGAGTTTAATTCTTTCTACAAAAGATGTTCCCAAGCTCTAACAAATGTAAGTGAAGCAAAAGAGCATTCTACAAATTACGGTTGTCTATGTAAAAAGAAATAGGCAATCCAAGCTTCAAATGATATAAGTTAAGCACATGAAGCATTCTATAAAGTCATACTCAAAAGATATAAGTGAAGTGCAAAGAGCATTCTATAAATCAACCAAGGACCATCTCATACCATCATGGTGCATAAAAGAAAAATGAAAACTAAATGCAAAAGACGCTCCAAGATTTGCACATATCGCATGAACGAAACGAATCCGAAAACATACCGATATTTGTTGAAGAAAGAGGGGATGCCTTCCGGGGCATCCCCAAGCTTAGACACTTGAGTCTCCTTGAATATTTACTTGGGGTGCCTCGGGCATCCCCAAGCTTGAGCTATTGCCTCTCTTCCTTCTTCTCACATCGAGACCTTCTCGATCATCGAACACTTCATCCACACAAAACTCCAACAGAAAACTTCGGTAAGATCCGTTAGTATAATAAAGCAAATCACTACTCTAAGTACTGTTGCAAACCAATTCATATTTTGTTTTTGCATTGTGTCTACTGTAATATAACTTTTTCATGGCTTAATCCACTGATATAAATTGATATTTTCATCAAAACAAGCAAACTATGCATCAAAAACAGAATCTGTCTAAAACAGAACAGTCTGTAATAATTTGAACATTCACCATACTTATGATACTTGAAAAATTCTACAAAAATTAGGAAAAATAAACAATTTGTATAGAAAGACAGTGCAAAAAGAATCAGAACCATTTGACGTTCCATTACAAAATTAAAAAATAGCGCACTACAGCCAAAGTTTCTGTCCTACACCGTACAAACCAACAAGCATTGTAAACATCCTGAAGGCAAACCTTGGCACATTATTTTTATTTCTAAACTTTATAAATGCACACAACAGAAATAAATGACTCTCTAAAACTTCTAGGTTGTCTCCCTGGCAGCGCTTTCTTTAAAGCCATTAAGCTAGGCATACAGTGCTCAAGTAGTGAATCTACCCGGATCCCAAGGTATATCAAAGCCAATTTTAATTAGCAATGATTTGTAACTTAGTAGTGAGCACAAAGAAACATATATCAAGTAATGACGAATTCTAACTCTCTTCCTATGCATCGGCATGTCATAAAAGAACAATTCATGCACACATAGTAAAGGCCAATGCATAGTATAAACAGTTTCTTGCAATTTTGTCATGTGGGAAACATAGAGAGGTGGAGATATAGTTCCTCTCTCATAATAATTGCAAGTAGGAGCAGCAAGCACATGCATATTATATCTATTAAAATTATCATGTGCAACGGTAAAAAGCAACCCATCAATGTAATCCTTAATAAGTGCAAACTTCTCCGATATAGTGTAGTTTGGAGAATTCAAAAAGATAATAGGACTATCATGTGTGGGTGCAATAGCAACAATTTCATGTTTAACATAAGGTACTATAGCAAGTTCATCTCCATAAGCATAATTCATATTGGCATCTTGGCCACAAGCATAGCAAGCATCATCAAAAAGGGATATTTCAAGAGAATCAATGGGATCATAACAATCATCATAGCAATCATCCTTCGGTAAGCACGAAGGGAAATTAAACAATGTATGAGTTGAAGAGTTAATATCATTAGAAGGTGGGCACGGATAGCTAATCCGCTCTTCCTCCTTTTGTTCTTCGCTCTCCTCCTCATCTTTTTCATCCAATGAGCTCACAGTTTCATCAATTTCTTCTTCCATAGATTCCTGCAAAATATTAATCTCTTCTTGGACAGCGGAGACTTTCTCAATAAGCGTATTAATATTGGAATTATATTCATAATTATCATAGCAATATTTCAATATAGCCAAATTTTCAGGCCTATAAACAACATCATCAAAAGCTTCATACTTTTCAAACAAAGATTCAATTTCATAAGCACCCTTAAAAGCAATAAATTCTTCTATTTGTTCCACATCACAGTAATCATATATACCATTAGCATAAGAAGCTAAGGTTTCATTATCATTAAATTTGCATGAAAAGGGAAGGTGTGGAGCCTTCATCCTAGAGCAACAAGTATAATCATAATTCAAGCATACTTGCCGAGCATACCACTTCAATATATGAATTTGATCCCATAATAGTTTCCCTTTTTCTGTCAAGCGATAATCTCTAAAGTATTCACGTGATCCAACGTTACTCCCATTACATAGTTGAATGGGGTTTTCTCAGGATTATCAAAGTAGTACATAATATCTTTCACATAACCAGCATCGAGGGTTTTAGGAGGTTCCTCATCTCCATGAGTAGCAAGTACACCTAATTTTTTTGGTATTTCGTGTTCCATATCCATAACTAAAGATAAATAACAACTAAGAACAACAAATAAAAATTACTTACTGATAAAGCAAACAAGCACACACGAGAATATTCACCCCACGCTATTGCTCCCAGGCAACGGCGCCAAAAAAAGGTCTTGATAACCCACAAGTATAGGGGATCGCAACGGTTTTCGATAAGTAAGAGTGTCGAACCCAACGAGGAGCTAAAGGTAGAACAAATATTCCCTAAAGTTCTATCAACCACCGATACAACTCTATGAACACTTGACGTTTGCTTTACCTAGAACAAGTATGAAACTAGAAGTACTTTGTAGGTGTTTTTGGATAGGTTTGCAAGAAAGTAAAGAGCACAAGAATAAAAACTAGGGGATGTTGTAAGTAAAGAAGCAATAAAGTAAATATAGCGAGTGTGGAAAAGTGGTGTAGGAGTTGCGAAATTGTCCCTAAGCAATTGACTACTTTACTAGACCGATAGCAAGTATTACGTGGGAGAGGCCACTGCTAGCATGTCATCCCTTACTTCGAATTCTATGCACTTATGATTGGAACTATTAGCAAGCATCCGCAACTACTAACGTTCATTAAGGTAAAACCCAACCATAGCATTAAGATATATTGGTCCCCCTTCAATTCCGTATGCATCAATTTCTATACTAGTTTGAAGCTTACACTCTTGCCCTCCAATACATAGTCCTATCAACATACAACTAAACCTATGGTGTGATCCACGCCAGCTCATATGATGGGCACCAAAGGACAGCAACATAACCACAAGCAAATTAAATCAATCATAGCAATTCATCAACCACCGATAGGACAACGAAAATCTACTCAGACATCATAGGATGGCAACACATCATTGGATAATAATATGAAGCATAAAGAACCATGTTCAAGTAGAGGGTACAACGGGTTGCGGGAGAGTGGACCGCTGTGGGGAAGGTGATGGAGATGTTGGTGAAGATGGCGGAGGTGTTGGTGAAGATCGCGGTGATGATGATGATGGCCACGGCAGCGTTCCGGCGCCACCAGAAGAGAAGGGGAGAGGGGGGCCCTTCGTCTTATTCTTCCTTGACCTCCTCCCTAGATGGGAGAAGGGTTTCCCCTCTGGTCCTTGGCCTCCATGGCGTGGGAGGGGCGAGAGCCCCTCCGAGATTGGATCTATTTCTCTGTCTCTCTCTGTTTCTGCATTCTCTTCTGCTGCCCTTTCACTGTTTCGGGTATATATGGAGATCCATAACTCCGATTGGACTGAAACCTTCGCCGTGATTTTTTTTCCAAAAATTAGCTTTCTTGCGGGCAAAGAAGGACGTCAACCGCCTTACGGGTGGCCCACGAGGGTCAGGGGTGCGCCCTGGGGGGTAGGGCATGGGCCCCTTCCTCGTGGCCACCTCGGACACCGTTTCGTGTTGATCTTTCTCCCAGATTTTCCAAATATTCC
Source organism: Aegilops bicornis (assembly GCA_021605145.1). Classification (NCBI taxonomy): domain Eukaryota; kingdom Viridiplantae; phylum Streptophyta; class Magnoliopsida; order Poales; family Poaceae; genus Aegilops; species Aegilops bicornis. The sequence goes on from CM038669.1 coordinate 504,211,869, forward strand.
AGAAATAAGCTCCGTCCGTTTTTATCCCGTTTGGACTTTGTTTGATATGGATATTCTGCGAAACATAAAACATGCAAATGCATGTGAACCGCATCGGGCAATCGGATCAATATGTTAGTCCCAAAAATAGTATAAAAAGTTGCCAAAAAGTATATGAAAGTTGAATAATATTGGCATGGAACAATCAAAAATTATAGATACGACGGAGACGTATCACGAGTCCCTTTGCAGTAGAAGCACTCAGTCTCAGGCTTAGGTCCAGACTTGGGCTTCTTCACTTGAGCAGCAACTTGCTTTCCGTTCTTCTTGTAGTTCCCCTTCTTCCCTTTACCCTTTTTCTTGAAACTGGTGGTCTTGTTGACCATCAACACTTGATGCTCCTTCTTGATTTCTACCTCCGCAGCCTTTAGCTTGCGAAGAGCTCGGGAATTGTCTTATCCATGTCCACCTTGCCATCCTTCTTATCCGCCAAGTACTTGGGGCAGTTCCGCTTCCAGTGACCAGTTCCTTTGCAGTAGAAGCACTCAGTCTCAGGCTTAGGTCCAAACTTGGGCTTCTTCACTTGAGCAGCAACTTGCTTGCCGTTCTTCTTGAAGTTCCTCTTCTTCCCTTTACCCTTTTTCTTGAAACTGGTGGTCTTCTTGACCATCAACACTTGATGCTCCTTCTTGATTTCTACCTCCACAGCCTTTAGCATTGCGAAGAGCTCGGGAATTGTCTTATCCATCCCTTGCATGTTATAGTTCATCACGAAGCTCTTGTAGCTTGGTGCCAGTGATTGAAGAATTTTGTCAATGACACTATCATCAGGAAGACTAACTCCCAGTTGAATCAAGTGATTGTTATTCCCAGACATTTTGAGTATACGCTCACCGACAGAGCTATTCTCCTCCATCTTGCAGCTGTAGAACTTATTGGAGACTTCATATCTCTCAATCCGGGCATTTGCTTGAAATATTAACTTCAACTCCTGGAACATCTCATATGCTCCATGGTGTTCATAACGTCGTTGAAGTACCGATTCTAAGCTGTAAAGCATGGCACACTGAACTATCGAGTAGTCATCAGCTTTGCTCTGCCAGACGTTCATAACATCTGTCGTTGCTCCTGCAGCGGGTTTGGCACCTAGCGGTGCTTCCAGGACGTAATTCTTCTGTGCAGCAATGAAGATAATCCTCAAGTTACGGACCCAGTCCATGTAGTTGCTACCATCATCTTTCAACTTAGCTTTCTCTAGGAACGCATTAAAATTCAACGGAATAACAGCACGGGCCATCTATCTACAACAACATAGACATGCAAAAATACTATCAGGTACTAAGTTCATGATAAATTAAAGTTCAATTAATCAAATTACTTAAGAACTCCCACTTAGATAGATATCCCTCTAATCATCTAAGTGATCACGTGATCCAAATCAACTAAACCATGTCCGATCATCACGTGAGATGGAGTAGTTTTCAATGGTGAACATCACTATGTTGATCATATCTATTATACGATTCACGCTCGACCTTTCGGTCTCAGTGTTCCGAGGCCATATCTGCATATGCTAGGCTCGTCAAGTTTAACCCGAGTATTCTGCGAGTGCAAAACTGGCTTGCATCCGTTGTATGTGAATGTAGAGCTTATCACACCCGATCATCATGTGGTGTCTCGGCACGACGAACTTATAATGCTACCGCCGAACAAAGCAAAATAGGATGCATAAAGGATAAACATCACATGCAATCAATATAAGTGATATGACATGGCATCATCATCTTGTGCCTTTGATCTCCATCTCCAAAGCACCGTCATGATCAGCATCGTCACCGGCACAACACCTTGATCTCCATCGTAGCATCGTTGTCGTCTCACCAACTACTGCTTCTACGACTATCGCTACCGCTTAGTGATAAAGTAAAGCAATGACATGGCAATTGCATTTCATACAATAAAGCGACAACCATATGGCTCCTGCCAGTTGCCGATAACTTTGTTACACGTGAAATGCAATTGCCATGCAAAAAACATATGGTTGATCACCAAAACATATGGCTCCCGCAAGTTGATCACCAAAACATACATAAAGTGAATCACGTGATATCCCATTGTCACCACAGATATGCACGGCAAGACATACATCAAGTGTTCTCAAATCATTAAAGACTCAATCCGATAATATTACTTCAAAGGGAAAACTCAATCCATTACAAGAGAGTATAGGGGGAGAAGAAACATAAGATCCAACTATAATAGCAAAGCTCGCGATACATCAAGATCGTGCCAAATCAAGAACACGAGAGAGAGAGAGAGAGAGAGAGATCAAACACATAGCTACTGGTACATACCCTCAGCCCCGAGGGTGAACTACTCCCTCCTCATCATGGAGAGCGCCGGGATGATGAAGATGGCCACCGGTGAGGGATCCCCCCTCCGGCAGGGTGCCGGAACAGGGTCCCGAGAGGTTTTTGGTGGCTACAGAGGCTTGCGGCGGCGGAACTCCAGATCTATTCTGTTCCTCGAAGTTTTTAGGGTATATGGATATATATAGGCGGAAGAAGTACGTCAAGGGAGCCACGAGGGGCCCACGAGAGGGTGGAGGGCGCGCCCTAGGGGGGTGGGCGCGCCCCCTGCCTCGTGGCTCCCTCGTTTCCTTTCCTGATGTGCACTCCAAGTCTTTCGGGTAGCTTTCCTTCCAAAAATAACTTCTCCAGTTGGTTTCATTCCGTTTCGACTCCGTTTGATATTCCTTTTCTTGAAAACACTGAAATAGGCAAAAAAAACATCAATTCTGGGTTGGGCCTCCGTTTAATAGGTTAGTCCCAAAAGTAATATAAAAGTGGATAATAAAGCCCAATAATGTCCAAAACAGTAGATAATATAGCATGGAGCAATCAAAAGTTATAGATACGTTGGAGACGTATCAAGCATCCCAAGCTTAATTCACCTTTCGTCCTCGAGTAGGTAAATGATGAAAACAGAATTTTTGACGCGGAGTGCTACTTGGCATAATTTCAATGTAATTCTTCTTAATTGTGGTATGAATATTCAGATCCGAAAGATTCAAGATAAAAGTTCATATTGACAGAAAAATAATAATACTTCAAGCATACTAACTAAGCAATTATGTCCTCTCAAAATAACATGGCCAAAGAAAGTTCATCCCTACAAAATCATATAGTTTAGTCATGCTCCATTTTCGTCACACAAGAATGCTCTCATCATGCACAACCCGATGACAAGCCAAGCAATTGTTTCATACTTTAGTAATCTCAAACTTATAAACTTTCACGCAATATATGAGCGCCGAGCCATGGACATAGCACTATGGGTGGAATAGAATATGATGATGGGGGTTATGTGGAGAAGACAAAAAAGGAGAAGATCTCACATCAACGAGGCTAATCAATGAGCTATGGAGATGCCCATCGATTGATGTCAATGCAAGGAGTAGGGATTGCCATGCAACGGATGCACTAGAGCTATAAATGTATGAAAGCTCAACAAAAGAAACTAAGTGGGTGTGCATCCAACTTGCTTGCTCACGAAGACCTAGGGCACTTGAGGAGGCCCATCGTTGGAATATGCAAGCCAAGTTCTATAATGAAAATTTTCCACTAGTATATGAAAGTGACAAAACAAGAGACTCTCTATCATGAAGATTATGGTGCTACTTTGAAGCACAAATGTGGCAAAGGATAGTAGCATTGTCCCTTCTCCCTTTTTCTCTCATTTTTTTCTCTTTTTTTTGTTGGGCCTTCTCTTTTTTTATGGCCCTTTTTTTTATTCCTCACTTGGGACAATGCTCTAGAAAATGATGATCATCACACTTCTATTTATTTACAACTCAATGATTACAACTCGATACCAGAACAAAGTATGACTCTATATGAATGCCTCCGGCGGTGTACCGGGATATGCAATGAACCAAGAGTGACATGTATGAAAGAATTATGAATGGTGGCTTTGCCACAAATACTATGTCAACTACATGATCATGCTAGCAATATGACAATGATGGATGTGTCATGATAAACGGAATGGTGGAAAGTTGTGTGGCAATATATCGCGGAATGGCTATGGAAATGCCATAATAGGTAGGTATGGTGGCTGTTTTGAGGAAGATATAAGGAGATTTATGTGTGATAGAGCGTATCATATCACGGGGTTTGGATGCACCGACGAAGTTTGCACCAACTCTCAATGTGAGAAAGGGCAATGCACGGCAGTCAAGAGGCTAGCAATGATGGAGGGTGAGAGTGCGTATAATCCATGGACTCAACATTAGTCATAAAGAACTCACATACTTATTGCAAAAATCTACAAGTCATCAAAAACCAAAGCACTATGCGCATGCTCCTAGGGGGATAGATTGGTAGGAAAAGACAATCGCTCCTCCCCGACCGCCACTCATAAGGAAGACAATCAAAGAACACCTCATGTTTCAAATTTGTTACATAAAGTTTACCATATGTGCATGCTACGGGACTTGCAAACTTCAACACAAGCATTTTTCAAATTCACAACTACTCAACTAGCACAACTTTGATATTATTACCTCCATATCTCAAACCAATCATCAAGCATCAAACTTCTCTTAGTATTCAACACACTCATAAGAATGTTTTTACTATTCTTGAATACCTAGCATATTAAGATTATTTAAGCAAATTACCATGCTATTTAAGACCCCCAAAATAATATAAGTGAAGCATAAGAGAAGAATAGTTTCTATAAAAAAATCCACCACCGTGCTCTAAAAGATATAAGTGAAGCACTAGAGCAAACAACAAACTACTCCGACGGATATAAGTGAAGATCAATGAGTAGTTTAATAATTATGCAAATATGTGAAGACTCTCCCATTTAAGAATTTCAGATCTTGGAATTTTATTCAAACAGCAAGCAAAATAAAATAAAATGACATGACGCTCCAAGCAAAACACATATCATGTGGTGAATAAAAATATAGCTCCAAGTAAAGTTACCGATGGAAGTAGACGAAAATGGGGATGCCATCCGGGGCATCCCCAAGCATAGATGCTTGGTTATCCTTGAATATTACCTTGGGGTGCCTTGGGCATCCCCAAGCTTAAGCTCTTGCCACTCCTTATTCCGTAGTCCATCAAATTTTTACCCAAAACTTGAAAACTTCACAACACAAAACTTAACAGAAAACTCGTAAGCTCCGTTAGTGAAAGAAAACAAAACACCACTTCAAGGTACTGTAATGAACTCATTCTTTATTTATATTGGTGTTAAACCTACTGCATTCCAACTTCTCTATGGTTTATAAATTATTTTACTAGCCATAGATTCATCAAAATAAGCAACAACACATAGAAAACAGAATATGTCAAAAACAGAACAGTCTGTAGTAATCTATAACTAACGCAAACTTCTGGAACTCCAACAATTCTAAAATAAATTGATGGACCTGAGGAATTTTTGTAGTAATCATCTGCAAAAATAATCAACTAAATAGCACTCTGCAGTAAAATGTTTTAGCTAATCTCGTGAGCGCTAAAGTTTATGTTCTTTACAGCATGATCATAAAGACTTCACGCAAGTCTTCCCAAAGGTTCTACTTGGCACAAACACTAATTAAAACACAAAACCACATGTAAACAGAAGCTAGATGGATTATTTATTCCTAAACAGAACAAAAAAGCAAGAAACTAAAAAAAAATTGGGTTGCCTCCCAACAAGCGCTATCGTTTAACGCCCCTAGCTAGGCATGATGATTTCAATTATGCTCACATAAAACATAAGAATTGAAACATAAAGAGAGCATCATGAAGAATATGACTAGCACATTTAAGTCTAACCCACTTCCTATGCATAGGGATTTTGTGAGCAAACAACTTATGGGAACAATAATCAACTAGCATAGGAAGACATAACAAGCATAACTTTAAAACTTTAAGCACATAGAGAGGGAACTTGATATTATTGCAATTCCTACAAGCATACATTCCTCCCTCATAATAATTTTCAATAGCATCATGAATGAATTCAACAATATAACCAGCACCTAAAGCATTCTTTTCATGATTTACTTGCACTGAAATTTTACTACTCTCCACATAAGCAAATTTCTTCTCATGAATAATAGTGTGTAGCGACCAGACCTCAAATAGTCTGATCTCTGTGCTCAGGTGTCATCCCTGGATCTGTAATGCTGACACCACACAGTACTTGAAGGATTTATAACAGAGTAGCAATCACACGCTTATTACATTGAGTGTCTCAAAAGAGAAATTAACAAAATAAATATGGCTTAAGGCCATCTAATAACGATAACAGCGGAAGGCTTGGAAGAATAAGCGAGTCCATCAACTCCAACGGCATCACTGAGTATAGAACCACGACCTAAGCACCTTACTCGTCGTCTGAAAAGTCTGCAACATGAAACATTGCATCCCGAAAACCGGTCAGCACATGGAATATGCTGGCAATACATAGAGAATAATGAAAGAGTAAGCCTATACTACATGCATATATGGCTGGTGGAAAGCTCTATGGTTACAGTTTTGCGTAAAGCCAATTTTTCCCTACTGCAAAGGAATAAATTTTATTTAACTATCATGGTGGTTGTTAAACATTGCGAATGGTTGACAGCATCCACAATGCCAATTAAAAGTAATCATTAAAAACCCAACAATATTAATTTAAAGTAACATGACGAGATTCACATGATATCCAAGTACTAGATACTAAAGATGTCCATAACCGGGGACACGGCTAATCGTGATTAGTTTGTTACACTCTGCAGAGGTTTGTGCACTTTTCCCCACAAGACACGATCTCCTCCGTTTGATTTCTCGCACTACATGGTGTTTGAGAAACGGATGACCGAGACATAGTTTTTCAGAAGCGCTTGCACCTTACGTAATGGGTAGACCGTACCAACCTACAACCCCTACATCAGCTAGTCTACCACCTGTAAGAGTTCGCACAACTTAGTCAACTATGCTAGAGCCCATAGTAGCATGTGGCTGCACGGAAGTTTCTAGCATGAATAATCTCATGATCCCTTTGAGCCTGGGTGGCGGTCCGAAGAAAAACAGGCAAATCCTGGAAACCAGGTACCTCAATCCACCCAGATGTGTGTTTAAGTTGCCACCTTAAGTAAACCATTAATTAACAATCTCACATCTTTCATGGATACACTCACCCAATCCACGTCTACGAGCATAGCATGGCATAATAAGCAAACGTAGAAGTATCTCCCAAAGGTTTGATAATAAACAGGTAATAGGTACTACCTCATCTACTTCCCATCCCACAATTTAATTAGATCCTAATCATGCAATGTCTGAGGATTGATCTAATGCAATAAAACTGGGTAGTAGAAAAGGTATGATCAAAGTGTTACTTGCCTTGGCGATGATCCATGAAACCTAGAGACTCTAAGTAACAGTGGCGCACTCCGTATTCTATCGCAGACAAACAAACAAGCATACAATAAGTACTCATCTAATGCACAGGTAAAACTCAAACAAAAGATCTAACTAGAAAGTTCAACTTAAGAACTCCGGTTTGCAAAAAGAATCAAATCAAACGAAACAACGGAAGTCAAACGGCGAAAGAAAACAGCTCCGTTTTACTAATCTGGATCTAAGTCAAATTTTACAGAAACAAAAACTGGTTTAAGTTGGTTATTCGGAAAGAGGGTTTTGAGACGAAACTCTAGGCGCTTGAATCGACAGATTCCGATAAGCGAGCGAAAAGTTATACTAAAACTAAAATCGGATCGGAAATCGCGATCAGAAAAATCGCGGATTAAATTCGAGAAAAAGAAAAACGACGAACAGGTTAACAAACGAACGTTCGTTAACTAGATCTAATCTGACGAACACGTTCGTAAAAACGAACGAACAAGCGAACGCTCGCTATTTAACCGAAGCGAAAACAAAAAAAACCGATCTAATAAAAAAACCGGAAACTAAAAAAACCGACGAAAACCGACGGAAAACCGAACGGTTTTTCTAAAAAAACGGCGGCACAGATTTCGAGGCACCTCGGGCGGCGGGGTCGGTGGCGGCTCCGGCGAGGTCAGCGGCTCCGGCGGCAGCGGGCGGCGGCGCGGTGGCGCGGCGGCGGCGCGGGCCTCGAGGCGGCGGCGGCTAGGGTTTGGCAACGGCGGCGGGCTGGGCTGGGCCGGTGGGGCTGGTGCGGGGCTCGGGCGGCGCTTTATATAGGCTGCCCCAGGGCGGAGTCCCGCTCGGGTAAGGCCCGTAGGTCGGTTCATTTGTTTTAAATTATTTCACGTAGAAAATCAAACGAAAGAAATACTAAACGGACTCCAAAAATCCCGAAATAAATTCTCCCCGACTTCTAAAATCAAGCCGGGCTAGATGAACATTTATTTGGGGCCTAAATGCAATTTTGAAAAACGCACATTTTTCCTAAATTCAAATAAAATGGCGAAAAACACCAAAATAAAATCTTATTTGATTTTTGTTTCTTTATTTTGGGAAAGTCCTTTTATTCCCTCTCTCATATTTTTGTAATAGAAATAATTGAAGATAAAATAATTAAAATCAATTGATCCTTTTTTCAAAATTTGAGAAAACTCAAATATGAAAATAAGGAAATCCCCAATTCTCTCGGTGGGTCCTTGAGTTGCGTAGAATTTCTAGGATCGAGCCAACAATGCAACAAAAATATGATATTGAATGATGATCTATGTATAACATTCCAAATTGAAAATTTGGGATGTTACAAACCTACCCCCTTAAAATGAATCTCGCCCTCGAGATTCGGGTTGGCTAGAAAATAGGTGAGGGTGGTCTTTAAGCAGATCTTCCTCTCGCTCCCTGTGTGGCTTCATCCTCGGTGTGGTGGCTCCACCGAACTTTGCAAAACTTAATGACCTTGTTGCGGGTGACTCGGCTGGCATACTCCATAATCTTAACCGGTTTCTCCTCATAGGTCAAATCGTTATTCAACTGAATCGCCTCCAGTAGCACAGTATCTCTGAGTGGTATATCCACCATCTCTGCGTGACACTTCTTCAACTGAGAAACATGGAACACATCGTGAACACCTGACAAACCCTCGGGTAATTCCAACGTGTACGCAACTTTTCCCATGCGCTCCAAAACTTTGTATGGTCCCACAACGTGGCGCTAATTTTCCTTTAACACCAAAACGCTTAACTCCTCGAAGCGGAGATACTCGAAGCTAAACTCTGTCTCCGACTTCATATTCTGTCTCCTTGCGTTTTGAATCCGCATAGCTCTTCTGCCTTGACTGGGCTACCTTGAGCCTATCGTGAATCAACTTTACTTTCCGTTCATACTCCTTAATCAAATCCAGTCCAAACAACTGGCGGTCTCCAACCTCATGCCACAATAGCGGGGTTCTGCACCTCCTTCCGTACAAGGCTTCGAAAGGTGCCATCTTCAAACTGGTTTGGTAGCTGTTGTTATAAGAAAACTCCGCATATGGCAAGTTGTCATCCCAACTTGCTCCATAATCCAAGGCACATGCTCTCAACATATCCTCCAAAATCTGGTTGACTCTCTCGGTTTGTCCATCATGCATGGATGAAAAGTTGTACTAAACTCCAACTGGTTCCCAAAGTTTCGCAACCGCTTCCAACTTTGAGGTGAATTGGGTTCCTCTATCCGACACGATACTCTTCGAACTCCATGCAAGCATACAATCCTGGTCATGTATATCTTAGCCAATTTGGCACTGCTGTAGGTAGTCTTTACTAGAATGAAATGAGCTACCTTCGTCAAACGATCGACTACAACCCAAATCGAGTCATAGCCTGAACGGGTCCTGGGCAATCCCGTGATGAAATCCATGCCTAATTTATCCCACTTCCATTCGGGTATAGGCAAAGGCTGTAAAAATCCCGCTGGCTTCTGATGTTCTGCCTTCACTTTCTGACACACATCACAAACTGCTACATACTCTGCAATATCCTTCTTCATCCCGGTTAGTATTTCCAGGGTGGATCGAATACGGCGAATCATGTGCCTCTTGCAAAATCAACTTCCGAATCTCCGGATCACTTGGTACGTAAACACGGTCCTCAAACCATAAGGTATCGTGCTCATCCTCACGAAATCCCTTTGCTTTTCCCTTGCTCATCTTGTCCTTAATAGAAGCAACTTCCTTATCTGTCCTTTGAGATTCTCTGATTTTGTCCATCAAAGTAGACTGAATCTCCAACGCTGCTACATAGCCTCTCGGAACTATTTCCAAATATAGCTCCCGGAATTCCTCGGCTAATTCTTTTGGTAAACCTCCGGTCATTAGGATGTTTACATGACTCTTACGGCTCAACGCGTCTGCTACCACGTTAGCCTTTCCGGGGTGATAATGCAATCTCATATCCTAATCCTTGATGAGCTCCAACCATCTCCTTTGTCTGAGGTTTAACTCCTTCTGCGTGAAGATGTACTTCAAACTCTTGTGATCCGTATACACCTCACAATGATTTCCAATGAGAAAATGTCTCCAAGTCTTCAATGCATGCACTACGGCTGCTAACTCCAAATCATGCGTAGCATAATTTAACTCATGAGGCTTAAGCTGTCGTGAAGCATACGAAACAACTCTTCCCTCCTGCATAAGCACTGCTCCAAGTCTTCGACGTGAAGCGTCGCAATAAACTTCATAATCCTTGCTTTGGTGCCGCGGGATTAATACCGTGAGGTAACCAAACATTTCTTCAACTCTTGGAAACTAGCCTCACACTCCTCGGTCCATATGAACTTGGTATCCTTCTTCAATAATTCTGTCATAGGCTTCGCAATCTTGAGAAATTCTCAATGAATCTCCGGTAGTATCCTGCGAGTCCAAGGAAACTCGGATCTCTCAAGCTGTTGTTGGCGCTTCCCGCTTGTCACCGTGGCAACTTTAGTGGGGTCTCGCTATACCTTCTCCGGATATAACATGTCCGAGGAATCCTACTTCCTTCAACCAAAACTCACATTTGCTGAACTTGGCATGCAACTGATGTTCTCTGAGCTTCTCGAGTACCAAACGCAAGTGCTCCTTATGTTCTTCTTCATTCTTTGAGTAGACCAAAATATCGTCAATGAATAACACGACGAACTTATCCAAAAACTCCATAAACACCTTGTTCATAAAATAGGCTGGGGCGTTAGTCAGACCAAATGACATAACGGTATACTCATACAGCCCGTACCTGGTGGTAAAAGCCGTCTTAGGTATATCCTGCTCCCGAATCTTCAACTGATGGTATCCTGATCGCAAATCGATCTTGGAAAATACCTTAGCTCCTTGCAATTGGTCAAACAAGTCGTTGATCATCGGCAACGGGTATTTGTTCTTAATGGTCACTTCATTCAATCCTCGACAATCAACAACCATTCTTAATGATCCATCCTTCTTCTCCACTAGAAGTATTGGCGATCCCCAAGGCGAAGAACTTGGGCGAATAAAACCTTTGTCCAGCAACTCCTTAATCTGCTTCTTAATTTCCTCCAAATCTTGGGCTGGCATCCTATACGGTCTCTTAGATATCGGCCTAGTGCCTGGCAGTAGTTCAATCAGAAACTCAATGTCTGTGTCCGGCGGCATGCCTGGTAACTCTTCCGGAAACACGTCCGGATAATCCCTTACTACTGGTACTTCCTCCTGCACAACTCCTGATAAGGAATTTACATGTGCCCTCCTTGGCTCATGTCGTGATACATACTTGATTCTCCTTCCTTCTGGGGTGGTAAGCAAAATCGACTTACTGGCGCAATCAATATTCCCTCCGTACTTTGATACCCAATCCATGCCTAATATCACATCCAATCCTTGGGATTCCAAAACTATTAGGTCCGAGGGAAATAAGTAGTTTCCAATCCTTAATGGCAGTCGATCGCACCATATACTTGCCATATATTCCGCTCCGGGTGAGGTTACTAGCATGGGTGACCTAAGGGCTTGGGTTGGTAATTTATACTTATCCACAAATCCCCTTGATATGTATGAATGCGATGCACCAGTATCAAAAAGAACAACTGCAGTAAATGTCTTAACCAAAAACTTACCTATTACTTCAACGTCTGGCTGAGCTTCAACCTCCTCCACGGTAACGTGGTTCACCTGTCCCCTGTTGAAAGGGTTCGGCTTCTTTCCTGAGCTTCCATTGCTGTTACCATTTTGGGCTTCTGGACATTCATTTGCATAATGTCCAGTCTTACGGCACTTAAAACAAGTGATATGGCTCAGGTCTACCTTGGATGGTGTTGACGTGTTGGTGCGGTTTTTTCCATTGCTTCCTCCATTCCCGTTTCCATTCTTTGTGCCATTATGATTGTGCGAGCTACCTCCTCCGTGAGTATGCTGAAATTGCCCTCCTGGCTTCGGGGTAAAGCATAGTTTCTGCTGAGCTCCAGAGTTATACTTCCCATGTCCATACTTTCTCTTGCGATTGTCAATTTGTTGTTGCTTCCCTTCAATCATAAGAGCACGGTCTACTAACTCCTGGTAGTTATTGAAGGTGGCTACCATCAACTGCATGCTCAGCTCATCATTCAGTCCTTCTAGAAACTTCTCCTGCTTAGGCGTGCTGTAGCAACGCTATCCGGGGCATAACGTGCTAACTTACTAAAATCATCCACATCTTGTGGCCAATCGTCTGGTCCTCCTTGGCGCAAGTTGCGAAACTCACGCTTCTTCATGGCCATAGCTCCTGCTGAAACATGGGCAGTACGGAAAGCTTGCTGAAATTGATCCCATGTGAGAGTGTATACAGGATAAGTGGCTGTAAAATTCTCCCACCATGCTGCTGCGGGTCCTTCAAGCTGATGTGCGGCAAATTTCACCTTTTCCCCATCTGTACATCCTGCAGTGGTCAACTCCCTCCCTATCTTGCGGAGCCAATCATCTGCTACTATCGGCTCGGTGCTCTTTGGAAAACACCGGTGATTCAGCCTTAAGAAAGCAGGTCAAATGGTCAACAGGTGGTGGTGGTGGTGGGTTGTTGTTGTTGTTGTTGTTGTTGTTGCCTTGGTTCTGTAGCAATGTTTGAATCAAGGCATTTTGCTGCTGAATCAACTGAGTGATCTCTGGCGGGAAAACAAATCCGGGGTCGTGTCTCGGAGGCATCTGAGGGGTTTATAGAAAAGACGAGAGTTAAGAATAGAATGAGGTCTAGTGAGAGAACACTACCCATATGCACATGAGACAAAAGCACACAATATCACTCCAATCAATTCAACAAGGGCAAACAACGGTCTAACTATCATTACAAAGTGTTGGGACTAAAACTAATTTTTAATGGGGTAATTTCTACTACTGTTATGGTGGTCAACTAGAAAAACTGCTCCGATGAAGATTCCATGATATCTGCTCCAGCTTCATCTTCGAAATCATCATCACTAGGATCGGAATTGGTGTCGTCGATGATGATGTAGTTCTCTGGACATGTGCAATCTTCATATCCTCCTACGGGTGCTGAGTTCCCCATGAGTTCTTCAATCTTCTCCAATGCATCTTGGTAAACTTCTCCAATGCATCCCATGGTTATGTGAGCTGCCATTCTCTTTCCCAGACTCCAGGTTGGTGCATTAAAAACACACTCTATTGTCTCCGTGACTGGCGCGAACGTCCTTCCGGGAACTTGAGCTTGAATCTTCCAAATGCTGCTCTTGGGTAAAGTGGAATTGTAGGTCCGGTGAAGCTTGGTATTCCGATGTTCGTGTACTTAGTGACTTCCTTCGTGTGTCGCCCAAAGGGTGTATCTTCATCCGGTGGGTGAACTTGATCCTCGCTTTCGTCATCCTAAAAGAGTAGAAAAGATGAGGAGTCAGAAATGAGAAGAGAGTAGTGATCTAGGGCTTTAGCTTAGTGGTCGTGTCCTACAGTCAGCGTGTGCTCTGATACCATCTTTGTAGCGACCAGACCTCAAACAGTCTGATCTCTATGCTCAGTGTCATCCCTGGATCAGTAATGCTGACACCACACAGTACTTGAAGGATTTATAACAGAGTAGCAATCACACACTTGTTACATTGAGTGTCTCAAAAGAGAAATTAACAAAATAAATATGGCTTAAGGCCATCTAATAACGATAACAGCGGAAGGCTTGGAAGAATAAGCGAGTCCATCAACTCCAACGGCATCACTGAGTATAGAACCACGACCTAAGCACCTTACTGTCGTTCGAAAAGTCTGCAACATGAAACATTGCAGCCGAAAATGGGTCAAGACATGGAATATCTTTGGCAATGTAACACATAGAGAATAATGAAAGAGTAAGCCTATACTACATGCATATATGGCTGGTGGAAAGCTCTATGGTTACAGTTTTGTGTAAAGCCAATTTTTCCCTACTTCAAAGGAATAAATTTTATTTAACTATCATGGTGTTTGTTAAACATTGAGAATGGTTGACAGCATCCTCAATCCCAATTAAAAGTAATCATTAACAACCCAACAATATTAATTTAAAGTAACATGACGAGATTCACATGATATCCAAGTACTAGATACTCAAGATGTCCATAATCGGGGACACGGCTAATCATGATTAGTTTGTTACACTCTGCAGAGGTTTGTGCACTTTTCCCCACAAGACTCGATCTCCTCCGTTTGATTTCTCGCACTACATGGTGTTTCAGAAACGGATGATCGAGACATAGTTTTTCAGAAGCGCTTGCACCTTACGTAATGGGTAGACCGTACCAACCTACAACCCCTACATCAGCTAGTCTACCACTGTAAGAGTTCGCACGACTTAGTCAACTATGCTAGAGCCCATAGTAGCATGTGGCTGCACACGTAAGTTTCTAGCATGAATAATCTCATGATCCCTTTGAGCACAGGTGGCGGTCCGAAGAAAAACAGGCAAATCCTGGAAACCATGTACCTCAATCCACCCAGATGTGTGTTTAAGTTGCCACCTTAAGTAAACCATTAATTAACAATCTCACATCTGTCATGGATACACTCACCCAATCCACGTCTACGAGCATAGCATGGCATAATAAGCAAACGTAGAAGTATCTAAAAAAGGTTTGTTAATAAACAGGTAATAGGTACTACCTCATCTACTTCCCATCCCACAATTTAATTAGATCCTAATCATGAAATGTCTGAGGATTGATCTAATGCAATAAAATTGGGTAGTAGAAAAGGTATGATCAAAGTGTTACTTGCCTTGCTGATGATCCGCGAAACCTAGACTCGAAGTAACAGGTGGCGCACTCCGGGTATTCTATCACAGACAAACAAACAAGCATACAATAAGTACTCACCTAATGCACAGGTAAAACTCAAACAAAAGATCTAACCAGAAAGTTCAACTTAAGAACTTCGGTTTGCAAAAAGAATCAAATCAAACGAAACAACGGAAGTCAAACGGCGAAAGAAAACAGCTCCGTTTTAGTAATATGGATCTAAGTCAAATTTTACAGAAACAAAAACTGGTTTAAGTTGGTTATTCGGAAAGATGGTTTCGAGACGAAACTCCAGGCGCTTGAATCGCCTGATTCCGATAAACGAGCGAAAAGTTATACTAAAACGAAAATCGGATCAGAAATCGCGATCAGAAAAATCGTTGATTAAATCCGAGAAAAAGAAAAACGACGAACAGGTTAACGAACGAACGTTCGTTAACTAGATCTAATCTGACGAACACGTTCGTAAAAACGAACGAACGAGCGAACGCTCGCTATTTAACCGAACCGAAAATAAAAAAACGATCTAATAAAAAACGGAAACTAAAAAAAACCGACGGAAAATCGAACGGTTTTTCTAAAAAAAGGCGGCACGGATTTCGGGGCACCTCAGCGGCGGGTCGGCGGCTCCGGGCGGCAACGGCTCCGGCGAGGTCGGCTCCGGCGGGCGGCGGCGGCGCGGCTGGCGCTGGGCTCGAGGCTCGGCGGCTAGGGTTTGGGGGCGGCGCGGGCTGGGCTGGGCTGGCGGGGCTGGTGCGGGGCTCGGGCGGCGCTTTATATAGGCTGCCCCCGGGCGGAGTCCCGCTCGGGTACGACCCGTAGGTCGGTTCGTTTTAAAAAAAAAATATTTCGCGCAGAAAATCAAACGAAAGAAATACTAAACGGACTCCAAAAATCCCGAAATAAATTTTTCCTGACTTCTAAAATCAAGCCGGACTAGATGAACATTTATTTGGGGCCTAAGTGCAATTTTGAAAAACGCACATTTTTTTCCTAAATTCAAATAAAATGGCGAAAAACTCCAAAATAAAATCTTATTTGATTTTATTTTTAAATCCTCATTATTTCTTTATTTTGGGTAAGTCATTTTATTCCCTCTCACATATTTTTGTAATAGAAATAATTGAAGATAAAATAATTAAAATCAAATGATCCTATTTTCAAAATTTGAGAAAACTCAAATATGAAAATAACGAAATCCCCAACTCTCTCCGTGGGTCCTTGAGTTGCTAGAATTTCTAGGATCGAGCCAACAATGCAACAAAAATATGATATGCAATGATGATCTATGTATAAGATTCCAAATTGAAAATTTGGGATGTTACATAGTGGGAACAAACTCAACAAAATGACTATCATGTGATTGAAAATTAAGATCAAGATGACAAGTTTCATGGTAATCATTATTATTTAAAGCATACGCGTCATCAAAATAATCATCATAGATAGTAGGCATGCTTTCATCATAGTAAATTTGCTCATCAAAGCTTGGTGGACAAAAAATATCATCTTCATCAAACATAGCTTCCCCAAGCTTGTGGCTTTGCATATCATTAGAATCATGGATATTCAAGGAATTCATACTAACAACATTGCAATCATGCTCATCATTCAAATATTTAGTGCCAAACATTCTAATGCATTCTTCTTCTAGCACTTGAGCACAATTTTCGTTTCCATCATTCTCGCGAAAGATATTAAAAAGATGAAGCGTATGAGACAAACTAAATTCCATTTTTTGTAGTTTTCTTTTGTAGACTAACTAGTGATAAAACAAGAAACTAAAAGATTCGATTGCAAGATCTAAAGATATACCTTCAAGCACTCACCTCCCCGGCAATGGCGCCAGTAAAGAGCTTAGTTGACGGGGTGTGAGTGCCGCTTACCTAGCCTCCCCGACAACGGCGCCAGAAAAGAGCTTGATGTCTACTACGCAACCTTCTTCTTGTAGACGTTGTTGGGCCTCCAATCTTGAGAGGTTTGTAGGACATTAGCAAATTTCCCTCAAGTGGATGACCTAAGGTTTATCAATCCGTGGGAGGCGTAGGATGAAGATGGTCTCTCTCAAGCAACCCTGCGACCAAATAACAAAGAGTCTCTTGTGTCCCCAACACACCCAATACAATGGTAAATTGTATAGGTGCACTAGTTCGGCGAAGAGATGGTGATACAAGTGCAATATGGATGGTAGATATAGGTTTTTGTAATCTCAAAATATAAAAACAGCAAGGTAGCAAGTGGTAAAAGTGAGCGTAAACGGTATTGCAATGCTAGGAAACAAGGCCTAGGGTTCATACTTTCACTATTGCAAGTTCTCTCAACAATAATAACATAATTGGATCATATAACTATCCATCAACATGCAACAAAGATTCACTCCAAAGTCACTAATAGCGGAGAACAAACGAAGAGATTATCGTAGGGTACGAAACCACCTCAAAGTTATTCTTTCCAATCAATCCATTGGGCTATTCCTATAAGTGTCACAAACAGCCCTAGAGTTCGTACTAGAATAACACCTTAAGACACAAATCAACCAAAACCCTAATGTCACCTAGATACTCCAATGTCACCTCAAGTATCCGTGGGTATGATTATACGATATGCATCACACAATCCTAGATTCATCTATTCAACCAACACATAGAACCTCAAAGAGTGCCCCAAAGTTTCTATCGGAGAATCACGACAAAAACGTGTGCCAACCCCTATGCATAGGTTCATGGGCGGAAACCGCAAGTTGATCACCAAAACATACATCAAGTGAATCACGTGATATCCCATTGTCACCACAGACACGCACGGCAAGACATACATCAAGTGTTCTCAAATCATTAAAGACTCAATCCGATAAGATTACTTCAAAGGAAAACTCAATCCATTACAAGAGAGTAGAGGGGAGAAGAAACATAAGATCCAACTATAATAGCAAAGCTCGCGATACATCAAGATCGTGCCAAATCAAGAACATGAGAGAGAGAGAGATCAAACACATAGCTACTGGTACATACCCTCTGCCCCGAGGGTGAACTACTCCCTCCTCATCATGGAGAGCGCCGGGATGATGCAGATGGCCACCGGTGAGGGATCCCCCCCTCCGGCAGGGTGCCGGAACGGGCTCCCGAGAGGTTTTTGGTGGCTACGGAGGCTTGCGGCGGCGGAACTCCAGATCTATTCTGTTCCTCAATGTTTTTAGGGTATATGGATATATTTAGGCAGAAGAAGTATGTCAGGGGAGCCACAGGGGCCCACGAGGGTGGAGGGCGCGCCCCTGCCTCGTGGCTCCCTCGTTCCTTTCCTGACATGCACTCCAAGTCTTTCGGGTAACTTTCCTTCCAAAAATAACTTCTCCAGTTGGTTTCATTCCGTTTCGACTCCGTTTGATATTCCTTTTCTTCAAAACACTGAAATAGGCAAAAAACAGCAATTCTGGGCTGGGCCTCCGGTTAATAGGTTAGTCCCAAAAGTAATATAAAAGTGGATAATAAAGCCCAATAATGTCCAAAACTGTAGATAATATAGCATGGAGCAATCAAAAATTATAGATACATTGGAGACGTTTCATCGTCCAATATATCGATCTTTATGTCTCGACCATTCCGAGACTCCTCGTCATGTCCATGATCATATCCGGGACTCCAAACTACCTTCGGTACATCAAAACACATAAACTCATAATATGATCATCACCGAACGTTAAGCGTGCGGACCCTACGGGTTCGAGAACTATGTAGACATGACTGAGACACGTCTCCGGTCAATAACCAATAGCGGAACCTGGATGATCATATTGGATCCTACATATTCTATGAAGATTGAGGGAGTCCTGCATTAGGGGGTATCCGGACAGCCGGATTATATCCTTTGGCCGGACTGTTGGACTATGAAGATACAAGATTGAAGACTTCATCTCGTGTCCGGATGGGACTCTCTTGGCGTGAAAGGCAAGCTTGGCGATATGGATATGTAGATCTCCTTCTGTTGTAACTGACTCTGTGTAACCCTAGCCCCCTCCGGTGTCTATATAAACCGGAGGGTTTAGTCCGTAGGACAAGAAAAATCATACCATAGGCTAGCTTCTAGGGTTTAGCCTCTACGATCTCGTGGTAGATCAACTCTTGTAATACTCATATTCATCAAGATCAATCAAGCAGGAAGTAGGGTATTACCTCCATAGAGAGGGCCCGAACCTGGTAAACATTGTGTCCCTTGCCTCCTGTTACCATCCGCCTTAGACGCAGTTCGGGACCCCCTACCCGAGATCCGCCGGTTTTGACACCGACATTGGTGCTTTCATTGAGAGTTCCACTATGCCGTCGCCATAAGGAAGGATGTCTCGTCTCGTTGTCAAGGACAGCGTCACCTCTGGGGGAGCCCTGGCTATCGGAACAGACTCTCCGTCTAGGCGAGTTTGTCATGACCTCCCGCTCGGCTGCTGCGCCGACGATGACTTCTCGGGTCATCAAAAACAGCCTCCACGTCGGCTCGGAACTTGCCGAGCAGATGGATCCGATGGAGCTCTCTTCCCAAAACGAGCTCTTGGATCGCATCGCCGCTTTGGGAGTCGCTACGGACTATGATCGGATCGGGCTTAAACCCGACCAAAGGGAGATCAACTCTCCGCCGGTCACCCATCAGATAGCGGTGGTGGAGGAACAATGCGGTATTTTTTTCCTCAATCTTGAGGACAAGCTATGTCCGGATTCCAGAGCTCTCCGAGCCGGATACCTGTATATGGAAGGACATCCCCCAAGCCTCGAATGTAGAATCAGGCAGTGGGCCAGACCTATCGGGCGACATCCCGGAGCCCGAACCTCCAAGATCGGAAACTCCCATGCCCCCTGGTCTCAGATCGGGTCAGGGTTCGGACTTAAATCCGCCCACCCACCCAGATACAAGCAATCTCTCCCACATTAGACAAGAGCCCCAGGAAACAGTACATCACTATTGGGCCAGATTCCTCCTTGTAATGAACAAGGTCAAGGACTGTCGAGAGGAAGACGCAATTTCATTCTTCTGCAATAATTGCACGGACAAGGGAATCCTTAATGCCATAAGCCGCCGCAACATAGCACACTTCGCTGACTTGGCGGCCATAGTACGGAAGTACTGTGCGATGGAGAGCGCCTGGAAAACCGAAACAGAATTTTGGGATAATCCGGCTTTGGCTAAACACCCAGTCCGAATCAAAAGGGTGCACCCCCGTAAGTCACCCGATTCAATCACAAAAAAGCAAAAGCCCACTACAGGGCATGGAACCGTATTGGAGGGATGGCTTAACGGACCCTGCAAAATTCACAGTACGGTGGATACCACACCAACACACAGCCTTAGAGCATGTTGGGTACTCTGGCAGGTTGCTAAGAGCGGTGAGGATCTCCTCATTCAAAACACCGCAGAGCAACATCCCGCGAATTACAATACGTTCTTAACAGTCTTCGAGACATTCGCCTCAAATAATAGGCGCAAGCGAGCACTCCGCAGCCTTGCCGAGATCTACCAGGTGGCAGCAATAAATTCATGGAGCGACACGGCTATCACCTTCAGTTCCAGTGACAAACCTAAATGCCGAATAGCCCGAGCACCAGCCGCATTAGTCCTTAGTCCAATTGTGGACGGCTTTCAGCTCACTAAAGTGCTCATGGACGGCGGCAACGGATTAAACCTCATTTATGAGGAAACTCTTCACAAAATGGAAATAGACTGGAACCGCATTGAGCAAAGCAGCACAACCTCTAGAGGAATCATCCCCAGTCAGGAGGCACGCTATACTGGGAAAATCACACTAGATGTGGTATTCGGCACACCGGAAAATTACAGGTCCGAAGAAATAACATTCCAAGTGGCCCCATTCAGTAGCGGATACCACGCCCTTCTAGGGCGGGAGACATTCACGGTCTTCCAAGCTATACCCCATTACGGGTACATGAAGCTCAAAATGCCTGGGCCCTATGGAATTATCACTCTAGCTAGTGATACGGACATAGCGCTCTGCGCCGAAAACAAAACAGCCGCACTAGCCCTCGAGGCACTATCCGAAGCCCTAGCGGCAGAGGAGTTAACTGCGCTACGCTCGACCGTGGACAGGGACGACGTGATACTCGACAAGAGATCCAAGTCCACCTCTTTCAAACTAGCGTATTTAAATAGTCAAATTTCAAGTCCACCCAACGGACCCTACCAAAACAGCCTCAATCGGGGCACAGTTAAACCCCGATGTGGACGCCGCACTACGGGAGTTCCTGCGCGAGAATTGGGATATATTTGCCTGGCACCCATCAGATATGCCAGGAATCCCACGCAAGTTGGCCGAGCATAGCCTTAACATTCTAAAAGGGTTCAAGCCGGTCAAGCAGACTCTTCGGCGCTTCTCCGAACCCAAGCGACAAGCTATGGGCGAGGAGCTAGCCAAGCTATTGGAGGACGGATTCATCAGAGAAATAAAACACCCAGACTGGCTAGCAAACCTGGTGATGGTACCAAAGAAGGACAAATCCTGGCGCTTATGTGTCGACTTCAAAGACCTCAATAAAGCTTGCCTGAAGGATCCCTTCCCCCTCCCCCGCATCGATCAAATTATCGACGCCACCGTTGGACATGACTCATTGTGCTTCCTCGATGCATACTCCGGCTACCACCAAATCAAGATGGCCAAGTCCGACCAAGCCGCAACGGCGTTTATCACGCCATACAGCCCCTTCTGTTTCAACACAATGCCTTTTGGGCTTAAGAATGCCAGTGCAACGTATCAACGCATGATTCAGACATGCCTGGAAAAGCAAATCGGCAAAACAATGGAAGCATACATAGACGATGTGGTCGTCAAAACCAGACACGTCGACTCTTTAATAGACGACTTGAGGCTTACGTTCAACAACCTCCGAACATACGACATCAAGCTCAATCCGGAAAAATGCGTTTTCGGCATACCCGCCGGAAAGCTCCTGGGTTCCATCGTCTCCAGTAGAGAGATTGAAGCAAATCCGGCTAAAATCCGAGCCCTGTCACAATTGGCCATCCCAACGGACCTCAAGAAAATCTAGAAATTAACTGGATGCGTTGCGGCCTTAAGTCGCTTTATCTCCCGATTAGGAGAAAATGCACTACCCCTTTATCGCCTTCTTCGGCACACCGAACACTTCAAGTGGACGGATGCTGCCACAGCCGGACTGAAAGAAATAAAAGCTATACTATCCACCAACCCAATCATGGCCGCGCCAAACATCGGCGAACCGATGCTTCTATATATAGCGGTGACTCATCAAGTCATAAGCGCAGCACTCGTTGTCGAACGAGAAACGGACGAACATAAATTTCCCCTTCAAAGGCCGGTATATTATGTATCCACTGTCCTCACCCCATGCAAATCACGGTACCCGCATTATAAAAAGATAGCGTATGCGGTATTCATGGCATCCCGGAAACTACAACACTACTTTCAAGAGTGTTCAATTACAGTGGCCTTTGAAGTGCCACTGAACGACATAATAAACAACCGCGACGCCACAGGCCGGATTGCCAAATGGGCCATAGAGCTCCTCCCATTCGACATAACATATAAACCTCGGCGAGCTATTAAGTCGCAGGTATTAGCCGATTTTGTCGCCGAATGGACAGAAGTCGAACTCCCTAAGGAATACGGCGCATACTCCAATTGGATTATGCACTTCGACAGCTCTAAAATGTTGGACAGTCTGGGGGCTGGCGTCGTCTTGACGTCACCTATCGGAGATACAGTCCAATATGTACTCCAAATACTGTATTCAGACTCCAACAATGCCGCCGAATACGAGGCCCTGTTACATGGTCTCCGGATGGCAGTCTCCATGGGCATTCAACGCCTGGAGGTGCGCGGGGACTCGAACCTCGCAATATCCCAAATAAATGGAGACTTCGACTCTAAAGATCCAAAAATGGTGGCTTATCGCAATGTTGTACTCAAGATGTTAGCTCGGTTCGAGGGGCTCGAATTCCACCATGTAGCTCGGGAAAACAATCAGGCGGCGGACGTCCTTGCCTGTATCGGCGCTAAGCGCGATCCGGTGCCACCCACATATTCTTGGAAAGGCTATTTAAGCCATCCATGGCATGGGAAGGGGAAACAAACAACAACAGTCCGGACCTGGCTACAACGCCAGATACCGAACACTCTGACATAATCGGCGGCTCCGCCACCGAAATAACAACTTTAGCCCATGTAATAATGGTCGTCATCGCCCCATGGACTGAACCGTTCCTGGCCTACCTTACCAGGCAGGAACTTCCCAAGGACCAAAATGAGGCACCCTGCATTGTGCGACGATCTAAAGCCTACAAGGTCCACGAGGGAGATCTCTATAGGAAAAGCACCACCGGAGTCCTTCAAAGGTGCATCTCCGAAGAGGAAGGGCAGAAGCTTCTGGTAGAAATTCACGCCGGACTCGGTGGCCACCACGCCGCAGCCCGGGCCCTCGTAAGTAAGGCCTTCCGTACAGGATTTTATTGGCCGACGGCCCGAGCAGACGCACATGACTTGGTCCAACGCTGCGTCGGTTGCCAGCTCTTTGCAAACCAAACCCATATGCCACCCGTCGCCCTACAAACAATCCCCATTACCTGGCCCTTTGCGGTCTGGGGGCTTGACATGGTTGGACCCCTTAAAGGGGAACCCATAAGAAAAATACTTCTTGGTAATGGTGGATAAATTCAACAAATGGATAGAGTCAAAACCTGTTAAAACGACCGAATCCGGACCAGTGATAGACTTTATATCCTGGGTTTTACACCGTTATGGTGTCCCCCACAGCATCATCACTGACAACGACACGAACTTCACTGCCGATGAGGTGAAACTATGGTGCAGCAACATGGGCATCAAGCTCGATTACGCTTCTGTCTATCATCCATAAACTAACGGTCAAGTCGAACGAGAAAATGGTCTTATCATGAGCGGCATCAAACCCAGATTAGTGCGGTCCTTAAAGGAATCTAACACGCACTGGGTAGAGGAGCTCGACTCCGTACTCTGGGGGCTGCGGACCACGCCGAATAGCACCACCGGATACACACCGCTCTTTATGGTGTACGGCGCAGAGGCGGTTCTGCCCTGCGACATAATTCATGACTCACCTCGAGTGCGCATGTATGAAGAGAGAGAGAGGCCGAGCTCGATCGGCAGGACAGTTTGGATGCCCTCAGGGAGGAGCGTGACATGGCAAAAGCTTGTTCCGCATTCTACCAGCAACAGGCTAGAAGATACCAAAGCAGAGAAGTACGGGCCAAAACCTATAACGTTGGAGAACTCGTTCTACGCCTACCGGATAAGAAAAAGGACAAGCTCAAGCCCAAATGGGAGGGTCCCTTCATTATTGACTAAGTCTTAACCGGTGGAGCGTACCGTCTGCCGGATGCATCGGACAACCGCCTCGAGCCAAATCCATGGAACGCAGCCAGACTCCGAAGATTCTATGCCTAGTGCCGGACTCCGTGTTCGTCTCCTTACCTCTGTCAAATTTTTATACATTCGTTATCTGTCTTTTCTTTCTTTATTTCTTCCCCTTTTCTTTCGAGGCCTTGAAGGGCTAAAATGTTTTTTGACTACACAAACTTGATGCGTCAGCCGCGCTCATTATACCTGGGGGTTTCCTATATAGAAGCTTAAATATTTTACGGGCTTCATGCCCCGCACATGTGTTCTTCTTCCGCATGTACCTTTTTTTCGCCACTATATGCATCGATATGACTTAAGTTTTGGCCAAGCTGGGTTGCCTGGCTCTTGTATTTATGCCCTACATTCCCGTTAATTCAGCTAGGGCATAAGGGGAGCACCTCTGTGATTGTTACTGCCGGGTCAGCCGGATGTGTACCTCAGACTGGGTGAAGCCGAAAGCTAGCGTTCTTAAGGGAATATTCGGTCGGTGAATAAAAGATGACTTTTTATTTTTTCCACTTGCCCCCAGATGTTTTTGCCTGCGTCTCTTCTCGCAGTTCGGACATGCACATTAGGGCATGCGTACCCAGGGAAAGGAACACTTAACAGAAATATCCTCCATGGAAGATGTTTCTTAATACACATGTAATATAACATAACTAGTTGGGTACTTGTCTGTTCAAGCACTTATGACCCCTACGCCTGGTTTTCACGCATACCCCGGTTTTTACTTAACTGCGCTAGTATTCGGATACACTCCGGACTATCGGGTCCAGAGGTTGAAGCAAAAAGGTCCGCCATGACAAATGATTTACAATCTGGCTGGAGACATTCTACATGTCATTCAAATTACATAGTCACTTAGACTGATTAAATTCTTCTTCTATGCCATCCAACAGGCTGTCTAGCCTACAATCCTGTTGGGAATACTTGGCGGCTAGCTCTACTTGGTGATAAGGGATTTCTTTCCCATCGGGCCCCATAGGTCCGACCTCAGCCATGTGGTTTGGGTCAGCCTTGGTATACCGCGTCTTCGCCATGGCCCAGGCTTCCCTGGCACCTTGACGGCAGGCCGATACCTTCCATAATCGGAAGCGCCTCCGCGCTCCCTTGAGCTTCTCTACAAGTCCTCCAAGGCCTTGAGCGGGGAGACGGATGGCCACAAGGCACAGGCAATACCACTGCATCACCTGCCGAACTTGTTCGTGCAGTTGGGAGAGCTCTGGTAGAAGATCACCCATAGACCCGGGCATCTCGTTCGCGGGACGACCTGTCAGCATACCTGCAGACATAACTCTATTAGCTGGCTTCCTCGCCGAACTCTTTTTGAAGTTCGTTCAAGCACTTACTGAAAATGCCGCGTCGAAGCCGGTTGTTCTCCTTCACGGAGTCTGACAGCTGGGCGCGAACATCCTTTAGTTCCACGCTCAGCTGGGTATTGGCATCTTTGAGATTGTTTTTCTCCTGCCTAACCTTTGTAAGCATCGCTCATCGACGTTAGCCGCCGTACGACATGTTGCTCATCCGGATTCACTCCGGCGTCATCTGCAATATTTATTGTCAGAATTGCATGCAGGTTGCATCCTATATGGTACCTGTCATTCTTTAAAGCAGGTATTACCAGAGGGGGCCTTCTCGGACTCCTTCAATGCAGCCACTACGGCCCGTAGCTGGGCCTTGCACTCTTCCAGCTCTTGAGACAATTGGGCATTCTTCTCTGTAAGAACCTGCACAGATAATGATCCTTAAATAAGTTGTGCCAATTGTTTCAAGTCTCAGGGGCTACTAATATATATAATCATCAAATTTTCTTACCCGTATATCCTTTACATACTGGTCCGTGGCTCTGGCAAGACCACTTTGAGCATCACGGATGTACGCGTCTCCCGAATTGAAGGCATCAAATGCCTCTTGGGAGAAACAAGCGTCACGGTCTGGCGGCGGTGCACATGATTCATGGCGCTCTCCACTTCAGAATTTGTAGCGGAGATTTTATCCACATCCTCTGTAGGAGGAACGTCCGACGCATGCCCCACCTCCGTGTCCAGCCCTGGGGCCCGGCTAGTGGAGGCGTGATCGGCAACTTCTAGGATATAGTCCGGCAAGTATTTTTCCTTCTGGGAAACATGGGTGTTATTATGTTTTCAAAGACAAACCCACGGAGCGAGGTTTTATATCATACCTCTGCGCTGGCGTCTCAGTCCGAACCGCTTTTCTTTTCAGCCTGCCTGGCCTCGGTACCCCTTGCTGGTGACTCGCCACGGGCTCGCCATGGCGTCCGGAGGACCTTCCCTGTAAGACACCGTGCAGATATGGAAGGTAAGGCGCGTGGAAAGGGATACCTATCAAAGGTTGGGCCCCTGGTCTCACTTACCTGCGAGGCAGGCAGTAGCCCCGGATAGTCGGCTGTAATAGCCACCATGGCCTCATCACGGCTTGATTGATAAAATATCCTATCGATTAGCTCCACGAATATGTCCGGATCCTCTTGAAGACCGGGGTCGAGGGACCGTTCAGGTTCCTCTGGTTGTGGAGGTGGGCTATTTATCTCCCTTACTGCCTTACGCAGCTCCTGCGGTGAATGGGCAAAATAAGACATTTATTGTGGAAATGTGGAAGGGAAGGGCAGGAAAAGTGGCAGCTTACCCAGCTCGGAGGATTGTACATGGAGAATCCGTCTCGCGGTTTGATGCGGAGGAACTCCTCTTCCTCTCCCTTGTACAGACCGGACATGGTTTTTGCCAGAGCGGCAACGGAGTCCGGCCCCTTACGGCCACAGCGGGTGGCATCGTCTTCCCCGTTAAAGTCCCACATTGGGCGGCCTCGGTATTGAAGCGGCTGCACCCATCGCATAATGCATATTTACATAACTTCAGTTGAAGTCAGTCTTGATAGAGCCAGCACCTTAATCCGGCTCATCAGGTAAGAAACGTCTCTATCATCTTCCTCCTAAGGGCTCCTTGGTCGCCAGCTTAGGCGTTTCTTCAGAGGAACATTATTAAACTCAGGAAGGCCGATCCGAATAGGATCCGGAAGAGGGACGTCCTCTATATAGAACCACTCTGAAGGCCAGTCTTCGGATGCCTTCTTCGGGGTGCCGGACAGGTATCCGGTCCCGGCGATGCGCCATATTTCGGCTCCACCCACTTGAAATAGTGACCCCTCCTGTGTACGGGGTACGAGGCAGAATAGCCTCTTTCGTAGCTTGAAATGAGCTTCGCAGCCCAGAAACAGTTCGCAAAGAGCGACATAGCCAGCAATGTGCAATATGGAGGCAGGAGTGAAATTATGCAGCTGGAGGCCGTAGAACTCCAGGAGCCCGCGGAGGAATGGGTGAATTGGAAATCCCAGTCCCCTTAATAAATAAGGGACAAGGCAAACCCGTTCCCCTTTGGAGGGATTGGGGAAGCTCTCTGCTTGTTCTCCACCATTATAGGTGGCAAGCCCGGCTCGAACAGGGACCATATACGCTGGGGGGAGGAATCCCTGGGTCTGTAGCCTCACTAGTTGGCTATGCGGGACGGAACACTTCTTCCAATCACCGGGCTTAGGGCTACAGGGGCGAGAGGAGGAGCTGCAGCGACTGGCCATGTTGGAATGGATTTTTTCCACGCGTGCTCCGATGGATACTCGCTGTGGGAGGATGGTATGATATGGATCTGTGAATCCCCATCTCTTTAATAGGCGATTTGCTACATGGCTAGGGTGGCAATTGTAAAAATGCCCCCGCTTCTCGCATTCGCTCGACGCGTGGAGGATCTCCATTATTAGGCGCAAAAGCCAAGGAGTGCAACATTTATGGAAAGCCGGACACTATTCAAACAAGTATTCAGAATTTGGAGAAGAACCCGCCTTGCAATGTTGAAGACAATCTGCGCGCCGGACTCATCGTCATTGAAGCCTGGTTCGGGGGCTACTGAGGGAGTCCTGGATTAGGGGGTATCCGGACAGCCGGATTATATCCTTTGGCCGGACTGTTGGACTATGAAGATACAAGATTGAAGACTTCGTCTCATGTCCGGATGGGACTCTCTTGGCGTGAAAGGCAAGCTTGGCGATATGGATATGTAGATCTTCTTCTGTTGTAACCAACTCTGTGTAACCCTAGCCCCCTCCGGTGTCTATATAAACCAGAGGGTTTAGTCCCTGGGACAACAACAATCATACTATAGGCTAGCTTCTAGGGTTTAGCCTCTACGATCTCATGGTAGATCAACTCTTGTAATGCTCATATTCATCAAGATCAATCAAGCAGGAAGTAGGGTATTACCTCCATAGAGAGGGACCGAACCTGGGTAAACATTGTGTCCCTTGCCTCTTGTTACCATCCGCCTTAGACGCACAGTTCGGGACCCCCTACCCGAGATCCGCCGGTTTTGACACCGACAAAGATCTTTATCGGTCAAACCGCATAACAACATACGTTGTTCCCTTTGTCATCGGTATGTTACTTGCGAGATTCGATCGTCCGTATCTCAATACCTAGTTCAATCTCGTTACCGCAAGTCTCTTTTACTCGTTCCGTAATGCATCATCCCATAACTAACTCATTAGTCACATTGCTTGCAAGGCTTACGGTGATGTGCATTACCGAGAGAGGGCGGATATACCTCTTCGACAATCGGAGTGACAAATCCTAATCTTGATCTATGCCATCTCAACAAGTACCATCGGAGACACCTGTAGAGCACCTTTATAATCTCCCAGTTACGTTGTGACGTTTGGTAGCACACAAAGTGTCCCTCCGGTATTCGGGAGTTGCATAATCTCATAGTCATAGGAACATGTATAAGTCATGAAGAAATCAATAGCAATATACTAAACGATCAAGTGCTAAGCTAACGGATTGGGTCAAGTCAATCACATCATTCTCTAATGATGTAATCCCGTTAATCAAATGACAACTCATGTCTATGGCTAGGAAACTTAACCATCTTTGATTCAACGAGCTAGTCAAGTAGAGGCATACTAGTGACACTCTGTTTGTCTATGTATTCACACATGTACTAAGTTTCCGGTTAATACAATTCTAGCATGAATAATAAACTTTTATCACGATATAAGGAAATATAAATAACAACTTGATTATTGCCTCTAGGGCATATTTCCTTCAGAAAAATCTCCTGAAGATAATAATGATGTTTCTATCTCAGATGCTGAAACTCAATCTGGTAATGAACATTCACCTAGTGATCATGAAAAAGATAATGATGATGTTCATGAAGACACTCAACCAAACAATGATAAAGAACCAGATAATGATGTTGAGATAGAACCAGCTGTTGATCTTGATAACCCACAACCTAAAGATAAAAGATATGATAAAAGAGACTTTGTGGATAGAAAACATGGTAAATAAAGAGAACCATGGGTTCAAAAATCCATGCCCTTTCCACCTAAATCAACTAAAAATAAAGATGATGAAGAATTTGAATGCTTTGCCGAAATGCTTAGGCCAGTCTTTTTGCGCACTCGCTTGACTGATATTTTAAAGATGGCCCCTTATGCAAAGTATATTAAAGACATCAACACTAATAAGAGAAAAATACCGGAAGCTGAAATCTCCACCATGCTTGGTTATTATTCTTTTAAGGATGGAGTACCTAAAAAACTTGGAGATCCGGGAATACCAACTATACCTTGCTCCATCAAAAGAAACTTTGTTAAAACTGCTTTGTGTGATTTAGGAGTCGGTGTTAGTGTTATGCCTTTTTATTTATACAAAATACTTTACTTGAATAAACTCACACCTACTAAAATATCTTTGCCAATGGCTGATAAATCAACTGCTATACCTATCGGTATTTGTGAGGACGTGCATGTTGCTGTTGCAAATGTTACCGTATTAACTAACTTTGTTATAGTTGAGGTGCCCGAGGACGACAACATGTCAATTATACTTGGTAGACCCTTTTTAAATACTGCAGAGGCTGTTATTGATTGCAATAAAAGCAAGATCACTTTTCATATTAATGGTAATGAGAATACGGCGCACTTTTCGAAGAAACAATTCCAAGTGAATGGTATAAATGTTATTGAAAAATCTCCGACACTCACTATTGGAAGTTTTCAACTACCTCTACCTTCTGCCAAAAACAAATATGATATACTTATTGTTGGGGATATGCATATCCCCATTGAGTTAACTTAGTGTTTACGAAAGTTCTTCAGTTTCATGCTAATTGAAGGTGGTTGTTAAGAAGACTTGATCAACCTTATTAATGGATCACTTTTGAGAGGTATGAAGTTGATGAACTTAGTAGGCACAACCTTCTGTCCTTGCGTTTTGTTTTCTGTTTTTCTTAGTTAAATAAATTAAAATGCCATGTTTATCATGTTTTCTGGATTTTCCATGCAATAAAAAATGACCAAAAAATAAAAGTTCTCGGAATGCCCTGAAAATTTAATACGATTTTTTTTCTGAATTTTTCTGAATTTTTAGTACAAATAACATCATAGGGGGGTGCACTAGGTGAGCACAACCCACCTAGGCGCGCCAGCAGCCCCAGGGGCGCCCTGGTGGGTTGTGGTCCCCACGTGGGCCCCCTCACTTACCTCTTTGGCCCATGTCATCACCTTCCTCCAGAAAAAATTCACCATTGCTCTCTCTCCCATTTTCTTGCTCTCAAACCCGCGGATTTCGATCTCTTTGCTCGAAACTCCGTTTATGAAACTGTTTTGGGGGATTGCTACTTGGTATGTAACTCCTCCATTGGTCCAATTAGTTTTTGCTTTAGTGGTTTATATTTTGAATAATTAGCTACTCTTGGTGCTTCTGTAGATGAGCTTGCATGTTTAATTCTTAGAGTTCTAAGTAGTTTGAATGCTTGAAATAACCTCTATGCATCTCTATGAGTAGTTGCTATCAATCTTGTGAAGTTTTGTTGACAAAAATTTTGTGGACTAAAAATTTCATAATTTTATTTACAGGAATAAGATGATTTTCTTTAGGAAGTTTTCTTCCAAGAAGAACTCTAAGGAAGTCATTGGGGAATCATCGGATACAGACCTCCATAATCGGAGAATGGCGGAAGTGCGTCCGTGCGAATGGCCACACAACCCCTTCACGCAGTGACGGAGCCAGGATTGGAGCAAGCCCCGGGCCCAAAAAAAATTTTTGCCGCGAGGAAAAAACTTAATGTCCATTAGGCTTTTAGCTACCTCAAAAGATACCCAAACAAAATATGGCTCAATTGCACAAAATACTTAGAATTTAAACTCAATTAATGATACAACAAAATAGATAAAAACACATGGCAAAAACTACAAAGAACAGTATGTGATAAAAAATAGAGTACCAAATCAATGGTTTTCTTCATGAGTGCCTCGCATAACCTCATCAGTGATGCAGGAAGAGCCAACACCTTCATAGCATTAAAAAAAATTCATAAGAGAAAGCATAAACATCAAGAAAAACAATTATCATTGATACTGTAGGACCTTGAAGTATGTCTAGAGGGGGGTGATTAGACTACTTGACCAATTAAAAACTTAACCTTTTCCCAATTTTAGACTTTGGCAGATTTTAGCTATCTTTGCACAAGTCAAGCAATCTTCACACAATTCAAGCAAGCATGCAAAGAGTATATGAGCAGCGGAATTTAAAGCATGCAACTTGCAAGAATGTAAAGGGAAGGGTTTGGAGGATTCAAACGCAATTGGAGACACGGATGTTTTTGTCGTGGTTATAATAGGTGGTGCTATCGTACATCCACGTTGATGGAGACTTCAACCCACGAAGGGTAACAGTTGCGCGAGTCCACGGAGGGCTCCACCCACGAAGGGTCCACGAAGAAGCAACCTTGTCTATCCCACCATGGCCGTCGCCCACGAAGGACTTGCCTCACTAGCGGTAGATCTTCACAAAGTAGGCGATCTCCTTGCCCTTTCAAACTCCTTGGTTCAACTACACAATCTTGTCGGAGTCTCCCAAGTGACACCAGGCCAATCTAGGAGACACCACTCTCCAAGAAGTAACAAATGGTGTGTTGATGATGAACTCCTTGCTCTTGTGCTTCAAATGATAGTCTCCCCAACACTCAACTCTCTCTCTCACAGGATTTGGATTTGGTGGAAAGAATATTTGAGTGGAAAGCAACTTGGGGAAGGCTAGAGATCAAGATTCATATGGTAGGAATGGAATATCTTGGCCTCAACACATGAGTAGGTGGTTCTCTCTCAGAACTGGTAAGTTGGAGGTGTAGGTTTGTTCTGATGGCTCTCTCAACGAATGAAGAGGAGGTGGAGGGGTATATATAGCATCCACACAAAATCTAACCGTTACACACAATTTACCAAACTCGGTGGGACCCAATCAACAAACTCGGTCAGACCAATTCAGTAAACCTAGTGACCGTTAGGGTTTTCGATGGGACTGACATGCAACTCGGTAGGACCGATATGGTTAGGGTTAGGGCATAACGTAATATCGGTGAGACCGATTACACAAACTCGGTGAGACCGATTTTGGTAATTAGCTAACCAGAGAGTTGGTCAGGTAAACTTGGTGGGACCGATTCACTCTTTTCGGTGAGACCTAAATGTTATGAAAGGGAAACAGAGAATTTACGTTGCAATCTCGGTGAGACCGATCGCTCACTTCGTTTAGACCGAAACGTTACGAAGGGAAACAGATAGATTACAATCCCATCTCGGTGAGACCGAGATCCCTATCGGTGAAACCGATTTGCCTAGGGTTTGTGGCAGTGGCTATGACATTTGAACTCGGTGGCGCCGGATAGAAAGAATCGGTAGGACCGATTTTGACTTTAGGTTTAGGTCATATGTGGATGTGAGAAAGTAGTTAAGGTTTTTGGAGCATATCACTAAGCACATGAAGCAAGAGGCTCATTAAGCAACACCTCATCCCTCCTTGATAGTATTGGCTTTTCCTATAGACTCAACGTGATCTTGGATCACTAAAATGTAAAATGTAGAGTCTTGAGATTTTGAGCTTGAGACAATCCTTTGTCCTTAATATTTTGAGGGATCCAATTTCATCATACATGCCATGCCATTCATTGAGCTTTCCTGAAATATTTGTCTTGGAATAGCATTAGCTCAATGAGCTATATGTTGTTATGAATTACCAAAACCACCTATGGATAGTTGCACTTTCAATCTCCCCTTTTGGTAATTGATGACAACATATAGATCAAAGCTTCGACAAATGATAATAAGATTGAAAAACATCGTCTCTTTGAGAAGTATGTGATAAGCAAGAGCTCCCCCTAAATTTGTGCATATTTTGAGATTTGCTTTGGACAGCAAATGCACAAGGAATTAGGCTCATGGGTTACTCTTCCATGTCACATACATCTTGGTGGAGCGCTCAAAATAATAAAGATTGAATACATGCACTCATCACCAAGCAAAGTGAATGATCATATAAGGATAAGTAAGATAATATCATCTAACAAGCATAAGTGTAGCTTATGATCAAACACATGATCATCAATGTCTCACAGATAATAGCATAGTATCTTAAGCAATCAAAAGCAAACAAAGTTCAACCAAGAAGACAAGAGAGAACAAAAGCAAACTCTCTCTCTCGAAGCCTATGATCTATACATTTTTCTCCCCCTTTGGCAACAAGTTACCAAAAAGTTCCTAGAAAATGCATAGTACTACATCGTCTCTTAGGCTTGGTCATCAGTTGGTGGCATAGATATGGCTCCTTGGACGAAGACTTCAGTTGATGTGGAAGGAGCTGAAGGAGTTGGTGCTGGAGCTGGTTGCGCTGGAGCTGTAGCTGGAGCAGATGAAGTGACTCTGGTGTGCATTCGCTCTGTAGCTGATCTCTCGAGCTCGAGGCACTCTAGCAAATGCATCGAGAGTTGTCCTGCCCTTCCTCTCCTGCATGTCATCATGTAGCTGCTCCACAACTGGCCCAGAATCTCAGTTACTTTGACATCAAGATCATAGAATTTTTGTTCCATGATTCTTTCCAGGCTCTCCTGGTTTTTAGTTAGGGTGGCCAACCCTTTCTCAATCCTCAGAAATGATGCTATCAAGTAACTAAGCTGGTCCTGCTTGCTCTTCAAAAAGTACTCAGATGCCTCCTCTTGTGTTGGCATCTTGGCAGCCTTCTCTTTCTTTGCTTTCTCCTTCTTCTCTTGAGCTTGTACTGATGATGGTTGATTCTCATTCATCACAACTTGATTGTCCTCAAAGTCAGGATAGAGAACAAAGTGTTCCTTATCCAATGAGATACTTTCCTGTGCCCATCTTTGAGTTAATCAACTCCTGAATTTGTGGGGCATATCCACAACTTCTCTTTTGGTCTGTTGCTGTCCTCTTGGTAGTCTCAACCATGAGGCTCATGACCTTAAATTTCTGAGGCACATCAAATATGTGAAGCAAATTAATTGCATGCCCTCTGATCAATTTGTGGTCACCTGGTCTGGGCAAAAGAGTGTGCCTTATGATCCAGTTGATCGTTGGCAGCCCTGACAGAAGAAAATGGACTGACCCAAGCTTGAAAGTCTCAAGAGCTTTGTCTGGGATCTCTTTGTACATCTGTGACATAGAGTTGTGATCCATCTTTTTCTTGGCATAAACGTCCAAGTCATCTTCACTCTCCTTTGGGGCATTGATCAGACTTGCCCATTCCTCAATGGTTGATTGGTATCTCGTTCCTTCAGACATCCAAACTATCCTGCCATCTGGATAGAAATGTGTTGTGGAGTAGAATTGCATAATGAGCTCATCATTCCAGTTTGTGAGCTTCTGCCCAACAAAGTCTGCAACTCCACACGCACTGAAGCTGTCATACACTCCAGGATAATGTTCTTCATTCTCCTGTATGTAGGTCCAGTCGAACCACCTCATATCACACACTATGGGCTTCTTGTCCAACAAGATTGTCTCATAGAAGTCCTGCTGTTCCTTTGTGTGGAACCTGTAATCAACAGCAGTCCTTCTCCTGGTGGCATATGGATCTGACTCTCTCCATAGCCTCAACCCTAAGTCTCTCCCGATCTTCATGTTCTCAGCCACAGGATGAGCATCATTGTGGTCTGGAATCTTGGGGTTGAGCTTCCTTAGGACTTGTCCTTCATCATCTTCCTCAGCAGCAACATCAGGCACTTGGGCCTTGTTCTTTTCAGCAGCTGGTATACTCCTGGTATTCCTCTTAGGTGCATTCTTGGGCTTGGAGGCAGCTTTGGGTGCTACTTTGGGCTTTGATGTTGCAGCCCTTGACTTTAAAGCATCACCCATCAGCTTTTCTACCTTGGGTGCTGGTGCAGCAACCTCTTCTTCTTCTTCTTCTTCCATCATGGAAGGCTTTCCAATCACTCTGGCCATGGTCTTCTTGACCCTTTCCTTCCTTTTCTTTCCTTCTACAGCAGGCTCTTTGGGTTGGGATTCCAAAGATGCTTGAGTGGAGACTCTGGCTTTAGACATTGGTTGTCTTCCTGCAGGCCTTTTAACCTTCATCCCTGGCTTTACTGCAGTTGAGCTATACTCCTTCTTGAGCACTTTCTTCTTTGAAATGGCCTCATCTTCTATTGCCACATAATCCTCATCCTCAGGTTCTGAGGTTCTCTTCTTCCTTGTCCTGGAGGCAGCTTTGGGCAAATTGCTGGGAGTGCTTCTGCTTCCCTCATCTGAGCTGCTAGAGGGACTAGTTCCCTCACTCATCTGTATCTGCTCCTCTGACTTGTTCTGGCTGTCACTTTGGTCTGACATGCTGCACACACTGACTGCTGACCCTGTGAATAGTTATAGATGAGATAGAGTGGATGAGCATCACAAAATGCAGAGATTTTTGCAAAAGAATGATTCAGAAAACTTAGTTTTAGTTTTCCACAGAAAGCATTTCGGATCAACCGATTTTCAAACTCGGTGATACCGAAGCAGTTTTGGAACCTAAACTAGTGAACTCGGTCAGACCGAGTCACAGTTCGGCACCGAGACTGCTAGGGTTTCACAAAGTTCTAAAATCGGTCACACCGATAGCAATTCTCGGTCGACCGAGAGTTACTAGTGCAATGGCGTTAGCCGAATCGGTGGGACCGAGTTTTTCAACTCGGTGGGTCCGAGATGGTTTCCGCGGAAACCTAACCCTAAATTTTCGAATCGCATCTATTCTAAGGATTGTTTTGAGTGGATAGAGGTGTTTCAATCGTGGCAAGAATCATAATGAACACAATGTGCTGAGAATCAGACGAGGATAGCACTGTGATCGAGTTCATACCCTAGTTCTGCGTTGAACTCGCTACGGCGGCAACGGCGGAAATGAAATCCGTTAATGACGGCGGAGACCAGCTGACGGAGGCGGTGGCGGCGAAGTCGACGATCCGGAGACCTAGAAGGCAGAAGCGAGCGAGCTATCTTGGCGAAGAAGAGGTTTGGAGAAAGTTTTCCAAAAATGTGCCCGTGTGAATATATAGCCCGACACTGTCGGTGTGACCGAGTGGAACAACTCGGTGGCACCGAGATGCTTAACTGTTGACAGTTACAGCAACTCGGTGTGACCGAAAAGTTCAAATCGGTGGCACCGAGATTGAAAACATAGATCAACTCAGTGATATTGGTATGACCGAAATGGAGGAATAGGTCAGACCGAAAAGCACAAAGAAGTTTTGGAAGTTTAAGTCTATGACGAATCGGGGACTCCGAGTGCTCCTCACACAGAGTGGTTCGAATCTGACTTGATCAAATTTTGTGATGTAGCATGAATAGAGTT
Organism: Aegilops bicornis; assembly: GCA_021605145.1. Classification (NCBI taxonomy): domain Eukaryota; kingdom Viridiplantae; phylum Streptophyta; class Magnoliopsida; order Poales; family Poaceae; genus Aegilops; species Aegilops bicornis. The sequence continues at coordinate 504,249,115 of CM038669.1, forward strand.
TGAGACGAGTAAAGCATAGATAGCTAGAGAAGGTTCTTAGGCATTCTTGTCCATCCACTTGGCCAAAGAAACAGAAACCAATCAATCAAAACAACAAGCGGATGTCCTCGAATGAGTAAAATATGCAACCAACATGCTCACACAACAAAATGACAAATGAAATATGTGACAAATCATGCACAAAAAATTCTAGCATCTATCAAACAATTGGCGATGACTAGGTCATCTATATATGAGTATATTGACTTAGGAGTCAAATGAGAACATTTTATCATAGGTCATACTCATCGTTTAAGCTCAAGTGGGGTTACCACTTTTACATAAAGCATTTATGTGTTCACATCATTAGAGTTGCTTTGACTCAATTCTTAGAGTTAAGCTCCCCTAGATGTGAGATCCCCCTTAGAGGGATGAACTAACCTTGGGTTTTGTCGATGATGACTTCATGTAGGTGTTGAAGATGTGGATGCTCAATGTTGATGTAGATCTTTTGGAGCAATCCTTTGGAGTGAGTTGCACTTTCAATACCTTTTCCCTTGCCTTACCAACATGAGGGTTTGTGACTCCTTGAACTAGTGCAAGATATGGAAGTTGATTGCACTTGTCCTTGCCATAATGATATGAGTGAAGAATGTTGGCGGAGTCACCCTCAAGAACTCTCTAGTTCTTCTTCTTAGGGATCCACATCATCTTGATGGGAATCCTTGGAGTTGTAGTTGTACTTGATGAAGTAGAACTTGACTTAGTATTGGGAACCCACTTGACCAAGGCCTTAGGTGCTTCTTCAAATGCATCAATCTACTCTTGAAGCTTGTCCTTGCCTTTGTTCTTGTGGTCTTGTGGTGGAAGATCATCTTGTGCTTGTGTTCCCTTGAAGGAAATAGGATCATACTTCTCTTGTTAAGGAACAAACTTCGTCTTGGGGTATTGATCTTCTTCCCACTCAACTCCATTGGCATTGAACTTTCATTCAAAACCAACACCTTGATTCTTCCGGTGCCTTCCTTGCTTGCGTACAATTTCCTCGAATTGCTTACTCCTGGCAAGGCTCTTGTATACACCTTTCCCTTAGGACCTTTGGCCATGAAGCATCTTCCAATCCCTTCATTTGGTGAATCAAATATGTCGTAGGAGTTGGTTGACACAAGTGCTAGACCGGCAACACCTTCATCTTGAGTGTATTCGGAGTCGGAGTGATAGCTTCTCTCGGAGTCGGAGTCGGATACCCATTCACCAACATGAGCTTGATGTCTTCGTTTTGTGTAGCTCTTTGATGACTTGTCCTTCCTTTCCGAATCCTTGCTTCTCCGTGAGGGTCTTCGTTCATAACGATCATCTCTACTCCTTCTCTCTCTTGGTGGTGATTCTTCTCTTCTACTTCTTCTTTTTGGAGAATTTTCTCTTCTTTTGTAGGGTGTCGTACACTCATTGGAATAGTGTCCGGGTCTCCCACAATTGTAGCAATTGCGCTCTTGACTAGAAGATCTTTTGTGATTGTAGCACCTTGACTTAGAGCTTCTTTCTTTGCTTCTACTCTTGTAGAATTTGTTGAAGTTCTTCACCATTAAGCTCAATTCTTCATTGAAGGTTTGTTTCTCACTTGATGATGTGGGGGCTTCACATGAGGCTTTGTAAGCACCACTTTACTTGTTGTGAAGTTCCTCCTTATCCTTGAGTGACATCTCATGAGCAACAATTCTTCCAATGACTTCCGTTGGCTTGAGATCTTTGTAGTTTGGCATCATTTGGATCAATGTGCACACGGTATCATATTTTCCATCCAATGCTCTTAGGATCTTCTTGATGATGAATCATCGGTCATCTCTTCACTTCCTAAGCCGTCAATCTCATTTGTGATAAGAGCAAGCCTATAGTACATTTCAAATGACACCTTCACCATCCTTCATTTTGAACTTGTCAACCTGACTTTGGAGCACATCCAACTTGGATTCCTTGACGGAGTCGGTACCTTCATGCATATCAATCAAAGTATCCCAAATTTCCTTTGCATTCTCAAGACGACTGATTTTGTTGAATTCTTCGGGGCACAATTTGTTGAAGAGGATATCACAAGCTTGAGCATTGTATTGCAGCATCTTCAACTCTTCCGTGCTAGCTTCACGGTTTGATTCTCTCCCATCAAAGAATTCACCTAGCAAGCCAATACACACAATAGCCCAAACGGTGGGGTTATGTCTGAGAATATCCATTTTCATCTTATGCTTCCAACTAGCAAAATTAGTGCCATCAAAGTAAGAACCTCTACGGTAATAATTTCCCTCGCTAGACGCCATACTCTCCTAGTTTGTGAAACCAAGGCTATGACCACCAAAAGCTATGGAAATCAAAGCAAATGGAGACCAAAGCTCTGATACCACTTGTAGGACCTTGAAGTATGTCTAGAGGTGGGTGATTAGACTACTTGACCAATTAAAAACTTAACCTTTTCCCAATTTTAGACTTTGGCAGATTTTAGCTATCTTTGCACAAGTCAAGCAATCTTCACACAATTCAAGCAAGCATGCAAAGAGTATATGAGCAGCGGAATTTAAAGCATGCAACTTGCAAGAATGTAAAGTGAAGGGTTCGGAGGATTCAAACGCAATTGGAGACATAGATGTTTTTGTCGTGGTTCCGATAGGTGGTGCTATCGTACATCCATGTTGATGGAGACTTCAACCCACGAAGGGTAACGGTTGCGCGAGTCCACGGAGGGCTCCACCCACGAAGGGTCCACGAAGAAGCAACCTTGTCTATCCCACCATGGCCGTCTCCCACGAAGGACTTGCCTCACTAGCGGTAGATCTTCACGAAGTAGGCGATCTCCTTGCCCTTACAAACTCCTTGGTTCAACTCCACAATCTTGTCGGAGGCTCCCAAGTGACACCTAGCCAATCTAGGAGACATCACTCTCCAAGAAGTAACAAATGGTGTGTTGATGATGAACTCCTTGCTCTTGTGCTTCAAATGATAGTCTCCCCAACACTCAACTCTCTCTCACAGGATTTGGATTTGGTGGAAAGAAGATTTGAGTGGAAAGCAACTTGGGGAAGGCTAGAGATCAAGATTCATATGGTAGGAATGGAATATCTTGGCCTCAACACATGAGTAGGTGGTTCTCTCTCTCGAACTGGTAAGTTGGAAGTGTAGGTTTGTTCGATGGCTCTCTCAACGAATGAAGAGGAGGTGGAGGGGTATATATAGCCTTCACACAAAATCTAACCGTTACACACAATTTACCAAACTCGGTGGGACCGAATCAACAAACTCGGTCGGACCGATTCAAGAAACCTAGTGACCGTTAGGGTTTTCGGTGGATCGACATGCAACTCGGTAGGACCGATATGGTTAGGGTTAGGGCATAACGTAATCTCGGTGAGACCGATTACACAAACTTCGGTGAGACCGATTTTGGTAATTAGCTAACCGGAGAGTTGGTCGAGTAAACTCGGTGGGACCGATTCGCTCTTTTTGGTGAGACTGAAATGTTACGAAAGGGAAATAGAGAGTTTACATTGCAATCTCGGTGGGACCGATCGCTCACTTCGGTTAGACCGAAACGTTACGAAGGGAAACAGAGAGACTACAATCCCATCTCGGTGAGACCGAGATCCCTATCGGTGCGATTTGCCTAGGGTTTGTGGCAGTGGCTATGACATTTGAACTCGGTGGCGCCGGATAGAAAGAATCGATAGGACCGATTTTGACTTTAGGTTTAGGTCATATGTGGATGTGAGAAAGTGGTTGAGGGTTTTTGGAGCATATCACTAAGCACATGAAGCAAGAGGCTCATTAAGCAACACCTCATCCCTCTTTGATAGTATTGGCTTTTCCTATAGACTCAATGTGATCTTGGATCACTAAAATGTAAAATGTTGAGTCTTGAGCTTTTGAGCTTGAGCCAATCCTTTGTCCTTAATATTTTGAGGGATCCGCTTTCATCATCCATGTCATGCCATTCATTGAGCTTTCCTGAAATATTTGTCTTGGAATAGCATTAGCTCAATGAGCTATATGTTGTTATGAATTACCAAAACCACCTAGGGATAGTTGCACTTTCAGATACAAATGTAAAAACTTACTACTTCGTCGAGGTAAAAGCCCTTTGCGAGACCTATATAAGTTCCTTGGATCAAGACAAGCAATGCATCTTAACAATTGAGTAGATCTTTCATATTCCTTTCCTACAATATGAAATAAAACTGGAAATTACATCAAAATACCCTAGATATATGACTGCATACATACACATTATTTGAGTTAAATTTCAGTTTGAAGTAGTTTACACACGGATACGTCATACAAGTAAAACATGTTATAAGTGGAATTGTTTTTTTTTGAAAGAATTGACAGTGGGAGAGCACTCCCACTGTGATTTATATATATCTATATAAATGGGGTGTTTACATAGACATATACAACGCCAAACACAACCAACCAACTACCACCCCCTCCCCATGGCTTAGAGAGGAGGCAAACTACCAATCCTCCACAGGAGGAGCCAAGCGAAAAGTGTCAACAAGGATCAACCTAGAGTATTACAGAGGTTTACAAATGAGCCTCGATGGGCCTCCTTGATTCTATATTGGAGCTGACCTAGGTCGTTTTTGAAGCGTGATAACCAGGACCTAACAGTAGGGTCAACTCCACGGAAGTGTTTGTTATTCCTCTCCTTCCATATGCTCCAAGCAGCAGTGAGAAAAACTTCCAAGAAGAATGGGCCAGGCCAGGAGTCTCTGTTTAATCCGATGGCAGTGAGACGGCTATCAAAAGGGGGCCAATGAATGCCAAGCTTGGCCCAGCAGGTCCTGCTAAAATCGCAGGTGAAGATCATGTGGTCCACCGTTTCTTCAATTGGCAGCCCGCAAAGAAGGCAATCAAAGTCGTCACCAATGTTGTAGTGCCTCCGTTTCAACATATTACGTGTGTTGAGCCTGTCCAGGAAAAGCAGCCACCCAAACACCTTCAACTTCATTGTACATTTCGATTTCCACAGGTGCTTGAACATGGGGTCGGCTTGAGCATCTCTAAAGAAGAAAGAATAGAAGTCCTTAGGATTTAAAGTCGGCCGCGCCCCACGTGTAGTGCCAAACATCAGTATTTGACGTGGAAGGGCAAATCTTGTTTGACGTTAGCTGCATGTCTCGGATTTCGTCCAGCGCGGTAGGGGATACAGGGAGGTGAAAAGTTTCATGCAGATCATTGGAGGCCCAGAAGTCAGCAACCGAGATATCTTCATGTAGTGCAAAAGAGAAGGCACGTGGGTGGGAGTCGTGCAGCACATCACGCGCCCAAAGATCTTTCCATAGCAAGGTGGTCCTTCCATCTACCAACTGAACACGAGATATGCCCCTGAAGGTTGGTGTCAGTTTTAAAATATCGCGCCACCAGAAAGAGCCGACCGGGTCTACTGCATGTGGTATTTTGTCGACGTACAAATTGTCCCATATCAGGTGAACCCAGGTCACATCCATTTTATTGTAGAATTTATGGAGGAATTTTAGGAGCAGGGCTTCATTATGGATTTTGAGATTGATCACTCCTAGCCCACCTTTGTCTTTGGGACGACAGACCATGTCCCAGGCTGCAAGAGAGGAACATTTGTCACCTTGCTCGGTTTTCTTAGTCCATAGACAACGTCTCCTGATTTTTTCTAAGATCTCAAGAAGCTTGGGCGGGAATTTGAGTGTACACATGGCAAAAGTAAGAAGAGACGTGACTGAAGTGTTCAGCCAGGATAATCTGCCACCATAGGTCATCATAGCAATGGTTGACGTTAGGCGCCTTTCCAATCTGCAAACAAGAGGCATGAGGTCCGGGACTGTAGGCCGAGTGGTACCCAGAGGTAGGCCAAGATAGGTGAAAGGCAGCGTGCCAACATTACAGCCAAAAATCCTTGCAAGAGCATCCGCAGAGGAGGGGTCGAGGTTGATCGGAATCAATGTGGACTTGTGAAAATTGATTTTCAAGCCAATAGAGGTGGTGTAATCCGATAGGATCTCCTTGACCAAAGAAGCTTGACGGGTGCATGCAGGTAGGACTATCAAAGTGTCGTCGGCGTATTGGATAACGGGGTAGTCAGATTGTTCAACACATGGAAAGGGGAGCTCGATTTTGCCTTGTCTGAATGCATCATTTATGGCGGACTGTAATAAATCCGCAGCGAGCACAAAGATGAGGGGGGACAAGGGATCGCCCTGTCGGACACCACATCGGCATTGGAATTGTCTGCCCGGCACCCCGTTGAGAAGGACAGAAGAGCGGCCAGAGGAGAATAAGCATTGGATCCAAGAAATCCATTTGTCGTTGAAACCCATATGGCGCATAATCTTGACCATCGGGTCAGAGCAATTGTGTCAAAGGCCTTCGCAAAATCAACTTTGAGCAAAATGATCTGTCTGCCCGAGCTTTGGCATTGGTGCAAATACTGGTAAGCCCAGGCAAGGCAATCCTGGATAGTCCTCCCCTTAATGAAGCCATATTGATTGCGATGAACTAAATCCAAAATAGAAGATTGTAGCCGATCTGCTAGAAGTTTTGTAATCAGCTTGTGGCAACAGTTCAAAAGCGTGATCGGTCTGTAATCATTTACAATTTCCAGGGAGTTGACTTTAGGGATCAGCGTGATGAGCCCATCATTGATGCTGTTAATGTCCAGGGTGCCATCATAAAATTGAGCGCAAAGGTCATAAAAATCGTGCTTGATGATAGGCCAACAGGCTTTGAGAAAAGCACCACTGAAACCATCAGGGCCAGGTGCACGATCAGGAGGCATGTCATTAACAACTTGGTCAATTTCTTTGTGTGTGAACGGCTTGGTCAGAGTATCAAGATTATCAGATCTTCTGATGAGATCAGGCAGAGAGAATTTCATCTCAGAGGCTGAAGTGAAGCCCAGACGATCTTTATAAGTGAGGAACAAGAGGGCCTCTTTACTAGTTTGATCTTCAAATATAGTGCCACTATCATCACGTAAGCTTGCAATGTTATTCTGTCTGTATCTTTCTGTAGCAATGGCTTGAAAGAACTTAGTGTTTTCATCGTCAAATTTGATCCACCTAATAGTGCAGCGTTTTTTTCCAATAAAGTTTTTGGTAATGGAGGAGCCTGAGCAAGTGAGTTTTTAGAATTGTTCTGAAATTAGCCTCAGGTATAAGTGGAATTGTGGAAAGCTTCAGTGAGGAAACAGTGAAAACATCAAAGAAAATACAAGGTGCAGCAGCCCCCAATGAAACAGCGGACAGGGGTATGACGCACCACGCGGGCGATCGACGCATGGGACAGGATGCGGCGGTCGGAGCCCCAGAGGCCAGAGCAGGAGGAAAGTGGGGGGTGGGCGGGCCGAGGCGGCCACCGAACGGGCGGCGCTGAACGGTGGAGTCTGGAGATCGATCGTGCCGCCCGACTCTCTCCTGTCTGCGTGCGACTTCGGCGGCCGCTGAGTGTTGTGTCTCCTTTTTTAGCAAGACAAGTCTTTGGCGCTTACGTCTCTTCAGCCTCGTGGATCGTGCACAGGACTCCTCGTGCGTACAAGTTGGATCGTGGGTGGGTTCTGGGTTGCCTCGTGCGTGCGTTTAGACAGCCTAGCGAGGCTTTGGGCCTGCTTTATTTATTGTGGGTTGTACCCCGGGCCTGCAAAGAAACCTATATAATTATAGCACAGAATTTTTGCACGCCCGGGCACAGGCCTGGGTGCCCGGGGCCCAGCTCCGCCCCTGCCTTCATGGATCGAGCCAGAATCCGTCAAGAGTTCGCACAATTTGCTGCTAATGCTGGCCTCACCGACTTCATCACTGCTGAGTGTGAACAATACCATCTCCTTACAAATTTCTTTGTGCAAAGCTTCCATTTTCTAAGTAGGGATAACCCTCCTGAGGTGCAATTTAATTTATATGCTGAAACCCGTCAGATACCACTTATTGAATATTTGCGATATATGCTTGATTCCTTCTGACAGGGAAATGAGAGAGCCTAGGCCTGTAGAGTTCGAGGACTTTTATCGTATTCTGTCAGTGGGAGATGAGAGAAAGGTGTCGAGTGTCACTTTCACTAGCTTGCAGTTTCCTTCTGTGCACTATTTTTCTCTATTTATCGCGAAGTGATAACTTGCTAGAGAGATGGTTGGTGCACTTAGTGCTCCCGATTTCGCCATCTTAAGCCGTGCATTATATGGCGATAACACTTATAGCTTGGGAGCTATTATTGCACGTCGTCTATTAGAGTTGTGTCAAATATTGTGTACTAGGTAGGTTACAGTTGGACTATGAGTTGTACTGTGTTTAGATAGGATATGGAGTCGTGTCCAATTAGGACACTTGTATCCTAGGCCTCTCATATATAGCGGGGCTAGACACACGATGTAACCTATGCCAACATAATAGCACCGGAGCAGGGAAGCCCGGCGGCATGTCTTTGGTGTCGTAAGCGGCCGGGTGAAGTATTCTAGCGGTGTCATGGGGAGGAGCGCCCATAGTCAGGCCCCGGGATGTAGCCATATCGGTGAACCTCGTTAACAAATCTTGGTGTCGTGCTCGTGTGTTTGCTTGGTCCTTGGATGATCGACGGTATGCCTCAGATTTATTCTAATAAGTGGTATCATGAGCAAGGTTACGAGAGGCTGCGGTTCAGTTGATCTAGAGGAAGGTTTGATGTGTTGGTCGATATTGTCTGCACAGGAAGTTGCCGTAGTGCAATTGGTGCACGCGGTTGAGATCGACTGGGAATACATCAGAATGTTCGCAATCTTGACGGGTTGTGGAGATCGGATCGTGACGCAGTTAGCGTTTGCGGCTCATCGCATCGCAAGGCATTGCGGTGCGGAGGTGCGCGTGGCACAAGGCGACACTCGGACGCAGCGCAGAAGCCAGGCGGCTGAAGCAGAGGCAACGACGCACGTGCGGGGTGGCCTAGCGGGGCTAGCTGGTGCGTTGTGTGGCGGGGCTAGGCATGCTACACGGCAGGGCTCCGCTGCAGGTCCGATCGACTCAGGGGTTTGTTTTGAAAAGAAAAAGAGGACCGAGTCCTCATGGACGACGCAAGGCTGCATATCTAATTCGAGCAGAGAAAATTCATCATTGGTTCGATGCATCCATCGGGAAGGCAAGGGCTGGGCTAAAGCAATTAGCGCTAGCATCGGAAGTTGAGCCAAGGGAGCACTTTACGTGAAGACCAACTAGCTAGATTGCTAGTAGTAGACAGAGGTTCTGTTCTTATACTTGGGGATCACTGGAAGACTGTTCGGTTATTTTTCACAGGGTCAGCCGTACAAAGGATCATGGCGTTAACGGGTACCAGGTTTGAGGTGGAGAAGTTCATGGAACTGGAAACCTTGGGTTATGGCAGACAAAGGTGAAAAAGATTTGTTAGCACAACATGGATGCTTGAGCGTGTTGCGTGAAGTCATGTCAGCTAAGATGGAATTATCATGTTATGAATGGAGATTCACGGAAGATGATTTGGGAGCCTTGAGCGTGTTGTTGCAGTCGAACGAGTTCGGCTGGGTCGGACTATGCAGTCTGACGGGATCGACATGGATGTCGGTTGGTACAGAAGACGGTGGTGGAATCGGTGATGACGACATAGGAGCGTGGTGCTGATGGTGACCGACTTCTGGGCGTGGAAACACGTGGCGCGGGCTCTGAGGGCTTGTGTGTCTTCGACAAGACTATGGCGCGGGGTTGATTCAAGACGGTGCACATGAGAGCTTGAAGTCGACGGGGCGTGAGGATGGACTGATCATCTACCATGGAGTCATGTTGAAGGTGGAGCTGGATTGAGGGGCTACGGCGTAAGTGCATAGAGCGTCGAAGCCTATTCAGCGGGAAAAGCGAGGGACACGTCATTCGGACTGGAGCCCAGTGGTCTGATGAAAGCGTGAAACTCGTCATCGGTCGGTGATGATCGGTGGTACTCTGCAGTGGGGGTTGAGTGGTGTGGGTTCAAGACCCTTGAGACTCGACCGAGACAGCGGAGGCTCGACGCGGTAATAGCAGCGAGGCGTGCGGCTAGCACGGGACATGGAGACGGGCCAGGGCTCTGGTGGTCATACATGTGGTGAGACAACTGCGAATTTGACTCAGGATGACTACAAGCAATGGTGAAATTCCTTCAAGTTTCAGATAGGCGGTCAAGAAAGGAGCGGTGATGTTGAGTTTAGGTAACTCTTATGTGTGACACCCAATATGTGAGTTGTTCATTTTTCACGCAGGTCAGTGATCGGTGTGTGATTGCATTGGACGGATACTCTGAAAATTGGGAGCACAAATAAAGTAACAAGAAACTTAATTTTTCTCGAGTGTTGACTGTGGCCAAGAAAAGAAGGGACTACAAGTTGCAAGTGGAGTCATATGGAGTCTTTGGAGTAGCAGCGGTACTCATGGGATAACTCAAGTCCAATGTACATGGAAGTTTGACGCATGGACGAATTCAAGGTGGTGGAGAATATTCGCCAAGGTGGAGTTTGTTAGAGTTGTGTCGAATATTGTGTACAAGGTAGGTTACAGTTGGACTATGAGTTGTATTGTGTTTAGATAGGATATGGAGTCGTGTACAAGTAGGACACTTGTATCCTAGGCCTCTCATATATATCGGGGCTAGACACACGATGTAACCTATGCCAACATAATAGCATCGGAACGCAGGGGAAGCCGGCGGCATGTGCCGGTGTCCAGGGCGACCGGGTGCGGTATTCTAGCGGTGTCATGGGGAGGAGCGCCCATAGTCAGGCCCCGGGGATGTAGCCATATCGGTGAACCTCATTAACAAATCTCAGTATCGTGCTTGTGTGATTTCTTGGTCCTCGGATGATCGACGGTATGCCTCAGATTTATTCTAACAAGTCTACACCTTAACATGACCAAGGGTAAAATTCATGGCGCTATGCCACTCGCTTAGCTAGTCACTTTAACATTCAGATACGCCAACATGATTATCGCTTGCCCAAGGTTTAATTAGATCGCCAGGCTATGGCGGCTCATCAATTTATTGATGGCGAGAACTATTCATATTCCTTACAACCTAGTTTTCAGCAAGGATACCCGTGATATTATTCCGTTGCGTGCACCTACTTTGTTTGATTCTGTTGCTAGGGGCGGATACAGGATCATGCCAGCGGACATTATTGCTTACCGAAACACCAAGGCAGCAGCAGCAGAGGAGGAGGAGATTCAGGAGTGGGATGCTCAGGTGCCCGCCCCCCAGCATTTCAACATGGGACCAGATGGCTACTTCGAGTGGTGATTACCAAGCTAGGCCAAAAGCCTAAGCTTGGGGGAGTATGTGTTTCCACCGACATTATATTCATGCTCATACATTTTATCCCATTTGTCGGTGTTCACACCTTTTCATTGTATCATCCATTTTAGATTTGTTTTTCTCGCTTTCGTCTTGCTTGCCAGCGATACGACAACAACCTCACGTTGTGTGGTTGAATGATGTACATGTCGTAGAGCGCAATGTGCTTTCGTGCGTGAAATTTTTCATGCACTTGCTCCCAAAAGGGCTCCCCTTTGCTCCTGCCTACAAAATCTGCGGATACGTCCAGCGCGCATCGCATAATAATTCATCCTCCATGGTCGAATAGCTCACCATCCTTCGTACTCTAAAAAACGACATAGCATTTGAAAATAAGCTCAATGGAATTTGACCGAACACCTGCTGAGCGTGGTGTCCGCCATGAAGGTCGTCGACAGGGGGCGGAGTGTACCTGGGTACAAACGGCTCCAGGGTGGAAAGCTTCGTCGGAACAACGAGCGGGCGCGTCGGTGCTGGTTGCGGATGTCCGGCAATGCCTCTGTGACGGCTAGAGACAAACAACAACAGCGGTGGAGGTGGAGGCTGCGGATGCAAAGCAAGGGGGAGAAGGGGCGAAGTGGAAGGAAATGTGATCGGGAGAGGGGATTGGGTGGGCCGGGGGTGTCTGAGTCCTATGTTTCAGGTGTTCGGACTCTCGCAACCCCCCCCCCCCCAACTGTCTCCAATTTAAAGAGAAATCACGCCCGAACCGCCCCGTGGACCGATACAGGCCCGCATTGGATGACTTCCTCGGTTCAAACGAATGCAGGCAGTTTGCGGGTCCGCTTTGAAGATGCCCTAAGGTGAATGGTTTTCAGTGGGTTCTTGTTGTGGTCTATGGTGTGGTGTAGGTGAATCATTAAAGAAATTTTTAGCTGAATCATTTGTGTAAGTAGACTCAACTTCTTCTGGTCAGATGTGCCTTTCATATTAAGTGCTGAGATGAGATGAAGATAAGAACACATGTTGTCGGATTTCGGGTTCCGGCAGACCCTTGAGGTTCGAACTCTGGGGTGCGCACGAAGATCTTTCCCCTACCAGCTCACGTCTCGAAGTCTCGCAAAGGATCTAGGCTAGAAAGAAGAACACACAAGGGACACGAGATTTATACTGGTTCGGGCCACCATTGTGGTGTAATACCCTACTCCAGTGTGTGGTGTGGTGGATTGCCTCAGGGGCTGCCGATGAACAATACAAGGGGAGAACAGCCTCGCGAGGGCTGTTCTTGAGCTGGTGCGATGAACTGCTTGGGTGAGTTCAGTCGCCTCTCTCTCTATGCGTGATCTGGATCCTCTCCCTTCTACTGTGGTGGCTAGTCCTATTTATGGTGGGAGGCCCTGGGCCTCTTCCCAAATAATGAGCGGGAAGGGCGCCAACAATTGGCCATTTTGAAGGGGAACATCTAGTACACTTATCCTGACTAAAGTTGGTCTTCGGCTGCCAAATGCTCTGACGATGACGCCGCCCTGGGCTCCAAGATGACCTCCATCCTGCCGTTCTGCTGGTCTTGGCCTTGTTGCACCGAAACGGTAACCTTTGCCTGATGCCTTGGCCTGTGCTTGCCCCCTTTGCACCGAAGGGGAAACAAGGACCTTGCAGCCGGGCGCCACCGCGCCCGCCTCGGGTCTCGTCATGGCTTGCGTCACGGGCTCCTCGCGAGGTGCCCTGCCTTGATCTCTCCGCCTCCTCGCGAGCCTGCCTGATGAGGCTGCTCCTGAGGAAGCTTCCTGTCGTCCGCCCCGCGAGGCTTGGCCCCTCGCGAGGGTCTTGAGCTTGAGCTGATGAAGCTGGGCTGCACTGGGCCCCCACTTGAGCCACGCCGCAGGCCGCAGGCAGGCAAGTCTGGGGACCCCCGTTCCCAGAACGCCGACAGTAGCCCCCGGGCCCAAGGTGCGCCCGGACTTGGCTTAGCAGAGAAGCGAAGGGGCAAGTGCGAAGCGCCATGGGCCCCAATAGCCTGCGGCCTCGGGCGCCGTGTGGCGGTTGATTGGGCGTGGGTGTCTCCGCTTCCCCATGATGCCTCGGCAACCGCACGACTGACAAGTCCCTGCATGCAAAAATGGGTCATGATTACCTGCGATCGTGGAGGCCGATGGTTGGCCTCCTCCAGCTATAAGTACGGTACGGCGCGAGCCATTCCAATTCATCTCTCCCTGCTACTCCTTCCTCTCCATCCCGGCTACTCGCCACTCCCATGGCTCCGCCGAAGAGGTTACCGGCCACAGAGAAGGGAAAGGCCCGTCAGGAAGGGCCTGACTCTCCTCCGACCAAGCACGGCCGGGGCCGCCCTCGCAAGCATCCTGCGGCCTCCGTGGTGGCTTCCCGTAGTAGTGGCGGTCCCCAGTGCGGCGATGAGCGCCCGGTTGCAGATGGGAGGCACGCCGCAGCTGCGCGACCCCCCAGGCCGCGCTTCCGCTCGGCGGAGGTTCTGCCGGAGTTGAACTTCCCCGCTTCTTCGTAGGTGAACTTCCGGCCGACGCTTCGGGCGGCCTCTGGCTTCAGGCGGGCGGTTGCTGCAACAGGGCCTCCTGGGCTTCGCTGGAGGTCTCCATCGCCGGGGATGCGCCCCTGACCCGCGGCTGGCAAACGTTTGCCAGCTGCGTGGCTCGAGCCCAGGTGCACCCTGCACTTTAAGTTCGACGGCGATGCCACCCTCTACGTGAGGGTGTTCGGGGAAAACGGCCGCCGTCTTTGGGTGCTGCCCCGAAGACGATGACCGCGGCCATGTGCCCAGCCCTGGCGTTGATCAGGACGAAGATGGTGGCAGGCGCGTGGGCAGCGGCGCTCGGGGCTCGCCAAGCTTCGGCGACTTTCCTTCGGACAGCAGCTCCTCTAGCGGTGGTCGCGACCAGCCCCCGCGCCGTCGCGACCGCTTGAGGGAAGGTAGCGGGTCGATCCGCCGTTCGCCCGGTGAAGCGAGGGCGAGGATCTGGCCCGAGCTCGGAGGCGTCTGAGCCCTCGCCGCGAGTCGGTGCCGAGCAAGTCGTGTCTGTTTTGTTTTTCTTCCTTTCCTGCGCAAAAAATAAAGTAGTATTGGGCCCCGCAGGGGCGTGTTGAACTGTCGCTGTTAATTATCGTGTTGTTTCCGCTATTTCTGTGTTATCTTTCCGTGTCGCGTGCCCGTGTGCGGGAACTACTTAGCTCGGGGAGGCTTGTCGCGGTCTTCGCCTCCCGAGGCCGAGGCCTCGCCGTGCGCTTCATGTCCTGCAAGGATTAATCAGTAGGAGTAGCTTCCGGTCTTGGTTGCGGGGGCGACCGACCCAGGTCCTGTGCTTGCGTCGCGATGCCCGTGGGGCACGGACTTGGAGGGGTGCTCCCGCAGCGGACTCGGATAGGAAAGCTTCAAACGACCGGGGCAGAAAACACTCGCGAGGGTGCCCGCGTACCTCCCTCGCGAGACTTGCGCGAGAGAAAACGAGGCAAGTGAGTGAAAAAGACAAAGAGTCACAAACTAGAGACGGCAACAGCTCCAATAAAACTTCAAATAGGAATGAACAAGCCAACTGCATAAAGCAAATGGAAAAGTCACATCCGGCACCTAATCTAGTCTTCCACGTCTTCTCACCAGCGCGGAGCTAAGTGCTGCCACTGGGCATGGGCGGGAGCCCCCGAGGCCCGAGGGCGGCACTCCGGAGACTCCGGGGCGTGTACAGCTCCACTCATTATTACGTGAGAGTGTCACGGGCGGCGAGCTTCACAGGCATTGGCCTTCTTCACAGGCACCGGGCCTTTTCCAAAATGCGGCAGCTTCACAGGCATTGGCCTTCTTCACAGGCACCGGGCCTTCCCCAAAATGCGGAAGCTTCACAGGCATTGGCCTTCTTCACAGGCACCGGGCCTTCCCCAAAATGCGGCAGCTTCACAGGCATTGGCCTTCTTCACACGCACCGGGCCTTCCCCAAAATGCGGCAGCTTCACAGGCATTGGCGGCACCGGGCCTTTTCCATAGGCACTGGGCCTCGCTCAGGGGTAGAATCTTCGGAGATGTTGAATGTTCCATGCGTTCTGGATGGGCACCCCCTCCTGGGTCTCCAAGCGCGCGGAGCCGGGCCTGGAAACATGAACAACCTTGAATGGGCCCTCCCACATGGGAGAGAGCTTGTGCAACCCCTCCCTGGAGAGGACCCGTCTGAGCACGAGGTCCCCTACCTCAAGAGTTCTGGGGCGGATGTTGCGGCAGTGGTATCGTCGCAGCGCCTGTTGATACCTTGTCGCTCGCAGCGCGGCCTCTCGACGGTGTTCCTCCCCCAGCACGAGATCCGTCCCCCGCATGGCGTCCTGCTGCGTCTCGTCGAACGCCAGGACCTGTGCGGAGCGACGCCTGACCTCGTGAGGGAGAACGGCCTCAGCTCCATAGACGAGGAAGAACGGGGTCTATCCAGTCGGCTTGGTCGCGGTTGTGCGGATAGACCACAACACAGACTGGAGCTCGTCGTACCAGCCCCTGCCGCAGGCCTCCAGCTTCTTCTTGAAGGTCCTGGTTTTGAGGTCCCTCACGACCTCCGCGTTGGCTCGCTCGGCCTGGCCGTTGCTCCGGGGGTGTGCTACCGAAGCGTAGCATATCTGCGTTCCAAGGTTAGCACAGTACGTTTTGAAGAGATTACTGGTGAATTGCGAACCATTGTCGGTGATGATGCGGTTAGGCACCCCAAATCGGCTCACGAGGCCCTTGATGAACTTGACTGCGAAGCCCGCTGGGATGGTGCGGACAGCTTCCACCTCAGCCCACTTGGTGAACTTGTCCACGGCGACGAAGAGGTAGCGATAGCCCCCTGGTGCCCGAGGGAACGGGCCAGAATGTCCAGCCCCCAAACTGCGAACGACCATGAGAGGGGTATAGTCTATAGACCCCCTGCCGGCTGATGGATCTGCTTGGCGTGAAATTGGCAGGCCTCACAAGCCTTCACCAGCTCAACGGCGTCACTGAGTGTTGTGGGCTAGTAGAATCCGCTGCGGAACGCCTTGCCAACGAGGGTTCGTGATGATGAGTGATGCCCACAGTCTCCACCGTGTATGTCTGCCAACAGCTCCTTCCCTTGCTCTCTGGAAATGCAACGTAGGGACACGTCATTTGGTCGCCTCCGGTAGAGCTCTCCATCCTCGATGCAGTAGGCTGTGGCCTGCCGCGCCACGCGCTCCACGTCCTCCTCCTTCTCCGGCAGGGTCCCTTGCGTCAAGTAGTTCTTGAGCTCTGCGATCCAACATCCTTCCTGAGGCTCCAACGCCAGGAGAAGGCATGCTCCTGAGGCCGGGCCGCAGGCCGGGGCTCCCGAGGCAGGCAGCTGAGGGAGCTCCTCCCGAGGTTGCGCCGTGCTTGATAGTGATGGCACCGCCGAGGGCTTGAAGAGTCGCTCCTCGAAGGCCTTGAGGCTCTGAGGCAGCCGCTGGATGCCCTCTTGGCGATGTCATCGACCTCTTGATTGGTGCCCTTGAGACACATGCTGCAACTCCAGCCCCCAGAACTGTTTCTCCATCCTACAAACCTCCGCGAGGTAGGCTTCCATGTGCTCGTCCTTCGGCTCATATATCTTGTTGGAGAAGTTGACGAGGAGTTGCGAATCGCCCTTGATGATGAGGCGCTTTACCCCCAAGGCGACTGCGGCTTTCAAGCCTGCTATCAGGCCTTCGTACTCTGCTATGTTGTTGGAGACATATTCTCCGTGCTGGAAACAGAGTTGTACGGCGTAGTAGAGCTTGTCCTGAGTAGGAGATACGAGCACTGCGCCGGCCCCCACGCCATGTCGGGAGAATGCCCCGTCGAATACATGACCCAGCCGTCCGGTGCCTCACTTCCCGGGGAAAGTGATCGGTCCTCGCCTGCCTCGAGGCCCGGTGCCTCTGCCCATTCTGCCACGAAATCTGCAAGTGCGGCTCCCTTGATGACTCTGGTCGTGCTGAATTCTAGCTGAAACGCTTGCAGTTCGATGTTCCATTCAGCGACTCTTCCAGCCGAGTTGGGGCTCCTGAGTACCCTTTACAAGGGGTATGCTGAGACGACCTTGATGGGATGGACTTGGAAGTAGTGCCGCAGCTTTCGCGAGGCTACCAATAGCGCGAGGAGGAGTTTTGAGGCATGGGGTACCGCGCCCTTGCGTCCCGTAGCACTATGCTGACGAAGTACATGGGATGCTCGACAAGGTTGAGGGTGCTGGCGCTGCCTGCGTCCTCCGGAGGTTGGGGCGCCTCCTGAGATGACGGAGCCCCCAGCGCTTGATCGCTTGGAAAAGCCTCTTCTGCTCCGGGTGCGCTCCCCTGGTGCGGCTGATCCTTTCGGCTGCGGTCGCGGTCTTCGTGAGGCTTTCTTGGCTTCACTTGGCTTCAGCCTGGACAGTTGCTGGGGCCTTGGTCCGACGCTCCTCCCTAACTGCCACTAGGGCTGCGCTGGCGGAGTAGGGGGTGGCTGCAAGGTAGAGCACCAGGGGCTCCCGAGGACGCGGAGCTACCATCACCGGAGGGCTGGTAAGGTACCTCTTGAGATCTTGGAATGCCTTGTCGGCCTCTTCAGTCCATTCGAAGGGGCCCTTCTTCTTCATCAGCTTGAAGAAGGGCAGTGCTTGTTCCCCCAGCTTGGAGATGAAGCGTCCTAGCGCGGTTACACGCCTGGTGATCTTCTACATTTCTCTGAGGGTTTTCGGCGGGCTCATGTCTTCGACTGCTTTGACCTTCTCCGGGTTGGCCTCGATGCCCCTGTGGGACACGAGGAAACCCAGGAGCTTGCCCGAGGGGACTCCAAACACGCACTTCTCCGGTTTGAGCCGCAGGTCTACTTCATTGAGGCTCGTGAAGGTTTCTTCCAAGTCCTGTATCAGGGTTTTTGCCTCCCGACTTCACCACAATGTCATCGACGTAAGCCTCAGCGTTCCTCCCGAGCTGCCGGCCCAAGGCGATGTGCATCGGCCGAAAGGTCGGCGCTGCGTTGCGCAACCCAAATGGCATGCATGTATAGAAGTACACTCCACACGGGGTCAGGAAAGCCGTTTTTCCACATCTTCTACCGCCATCTTGATCTGGTGATAGCCCGAGAAGGCATCCAGGAAGCACAACAGGTCACACTCAGCGGTGGAGTCGATGATCTGGTCGATGCGAGGGAACGGAAATGGATCCTGTGGGCAGGCCTTGTTGAGGTTGGTGAAGTCGACACACATGCGTTCCTTTCCTCCCTTCTTCGGCACGACAACCGGGTTAGCCAACCAATCCGGGTAGCGGACCTCGCGAATAACCCCTGCTGCCTCTAGCTTGCGGGTCTCTTGGACGATGAAAGCTTGCTTCTCAGTGGACTGCCGCCTCGCCTTCTGCTTTACGGGGCGCACGTTGGGGCACACGTTGAGGTGATGCTCAATCACACCCCTCGGGACCCCCGCTAGCTGATCAGGTTCCCATGTGAAAACCTTCTTTTCGCACGCAGGAACTTCACCAAGGCCTCCTCCTGCTCGGGTTCGAGGTTGGCACCTATGGTGAAGGTGGCGTTATTGGACCCGTCCTCGTCGACCGATACCTGCTTGGTTTCCGCCTTGTCTTGGGTGAACAACTGCTTCTTCTTAGCCGGCACAGCCCCCTTGGGCTTGAGGGCGTCAGTGCTGGCGGGCTGCGCCACCGCGGCCGTCTTGAAAGCAAGCTTGAGCGCATGCAGTGCATCTTTTGTGTCTCCTGACACAGTAAGGACGCCGCTGCTCCCGGGCATCTTCATGAGGTTGTACGTCGGGTGAGTTGCTGCCATGAACTGGGCCAAGGCCGGGTAGCCGAGGATGGCGTTGTAGGGGAGGTCGATGGGGGCTATGTCGAAGTCGATCAGCTCTGTGCGGAAGTTGTCGTAGGTGCCGAAGGTCACCGGGAGGCGAATCTGTCCCAAGGAGGCGGTGGAACCGACTCCGACACCCGAAAAAGGCCTCTTTGGGCTGAAGCCGCTCACGGTGGCACGTGGAGGAGGCTAAAGGCCTCCACAGAGGAAACTGCGTTGAGGCCGGCACCGCCATCAATAAGGGTCCTGGTGACGGCCACTTGGCAGATGGTGGGGGTGCACAGCATCGGGAGCGCACCTGAACCGGTGGGGTTGGAGGGGTGATCGTCCGAGTTGAAGGTCAGATCGGCCTCGGGCGCCACCTAGCCCGGGGGGGCTTCTCGGTGCTTGGAGGCGGTGTCGATCTGGCAGGTGAACGACTTGACGTGGCGGCTCGAAGGTGGTGCCTGTGAGCCGCCCAGGAGAGCTGCGACGACCAGGGGCACTGGCGCGGCGTAATGGGCGAGGAAGAGGTCGCGCAGCTCCCCCAGGAGGTCACAGAAGCCGTCGGTAGGTGGAGCAGCCACATGCGTGGAACGCCGGTGAGGGCCATGGGAAACCAGTTGGCCATCACCCTATCGTCGCTCCCGGCCTTGAGGACGGCCTCCTCGTATGCCAGCAGGAAAACCAGCGGATCCGTCGCGCCGTTATGGCCGCGGCATCTCGGCTTGAACTTGAGCGGCCACACACTGCCGCAAGGCGAGGCCAAACTCGAGCCCCGGCCCTAGTGCTCGTGCATCGGGTGGAAGCGGGCGGCGCGTCCGTGGGGCGCGGCAGGCGTGGGGACGGCGAACCGCACGAGCCAGCGGCAGGGTGGCGGTGCGGCCTTCCCGCCGCACCGAAGGATGCAGGGACAAGGCCTGCTGCTCGTTCCCGCCGGGCAGTGGCGGCGTTAGCGGCGGCGACGAAGCAGCTGAAGCGACCGCCGACGGGCGCCCGTCTGAAGCGACTTCGGGTGGCGAGCAGCCCGGCCTTCAGCCTGGCTTCGGCGGCGTCGACCATGGACACGACGGAAGATCACACGCGGCCAGCGAAGAAAGATTCCGGCGACTACCGGGCGCGCCAAATGTCGGATTTCGGGTTCCGGCACTTGAGGTTCGAACTCGCGCGACGAAGATCTTTCCCCTACCAGCTCATGTCTCGAAGTCTCGCAAAGGATCTAGGCTAGAAAGAAGAACACACAAGGGACACGAGATTTATACTGGTTCGGGCCACCATTGTGGTGTAATACCCTACTCCAGTGTGTGGTGTGGTGGATTGCCTCAGGGGCTGCTGATGAACAATACAAGGGGAGAACAGCCTCGCGAGGGCTGTTCTTTAGCTGGTGCGATGAACTGCTTGGGTGAGTTCTGTCGCCTTTCTCTCTCTATGCGTGATCTGGATCCTCTCCCTTCTACTGTGGTGGCTAGTCCTATTTATGATGGGAGGCCCTGGGCCTCTTCTCAAATAATGAGCGGGAAGCGCGTCAACAATTGGCCATTTTGAAGGGGAACCTAGTACACTTATCCTGACTAAAGTTGGTCTTCGGCTGCCAATGGCTCCGACGATGATGCCGCCCTGGGCTCCACGATGACCTCCATCCTGCCATTCTGCTGGTCTTGGTCTTGTTGCACCGAAACGATAACCTTTGCCTGATGCCTTGGCCTGTGCTTGCCCCTTTTGCACCGAAGGGGAAACAAGAACACTGCGCAGGCCGGCGCCCGTCTGGTCTCGATCATCATGGCTTGCGTCACGGGCTCCTCGCGAGGTGCCCTGCCTTGATCTCTCTGCTTTCTCGTGAGCCTGCCTGATGAGGCTGCTCCTGAGGAAGCTTCCTGTCGTCCGCCTCACGAAGCTTGGCCTCTCGCGAGGGTCTTGAGCTTGAGCTGATGAAGCTGGGCTGCACTGAACCCCCCACTTGAGCCACGCCGCAGGCCGCATGCAGGCAAGTCTAGGGACCCCCGTTCCCAGAACGCCGACACATGCTACCCATCTGTCTTCATAATCTGGAATTTAAGATATTCACAAAAGTAGACACCAATCACTTAGTTTAGATGGTGTTGAATGGTATTCGATCTACTGAGACGGTCCTTGTTGTATGTCGTCATGATTTTATCCTGAATCGTCTATGAGCTACATATATGATAAAAATAATACTCTCTCTAATTCAAAATAGGTGTCATGATTTTAAACTAAGGTTAGTTTAGCCTTAGTTCAAAACTACGACGCTTATTATGAATCGGATGAAGTGTAAAAATAAAACAAACATCAAAATGGCATACGATATACTACTATCTTCAACAAGTTTTGAAGATGGGGGGGTTTTTCTTCGTCTTGTGGGCATGAATAGGTAATTTTGAGCGCTCGTTGCTTGGAAACATACAATGATACAAGCATGGAGTAATAAGCTGGCCCGCGCTGCAGCACTTCGTGACTAAACACTTCATACTGATCAACCCCTGTATGCGTCCCTGCTCCCTCGAATAAGTATCAGTACGTGTAATCCCAATGCTGTTCCTTGCCATGTGACCCTTAATTCTTATGATAATTTTGCCATATAGTGCAACTGCGTGCAATCCCAGTGCTGTTCCTTGCATGTGAACCTTGATTCTTATGATATTTTTGTCATACAGTGCAACTGTGTGCCATCAGTTGCAATCGCTAAGTCTGGCCCCTTCCGTTGTGTGAGAAGACGTGTACTGGTAGCTTGTTGGGTCGGGCAAACTACGTGATCAAAGCGACGAATAGCACACCACTGTGACACCAGTGTTTGTTTGACCGCTCGACCATGGCTCCATGTCGTTTGCTGCACGTGGTGCTGAGTAGGAAAGGGCAGCGGTACACGCCGCCACGTCTGGCTCGTGTTGCTGTCTGCTTATGCATGGCCCCGTAATTTTCTGTGCAGCAACCGACGGTTCTGCCTTTGAATGGCAGAATGTACCATTTTTAACCGAACCAGGGAATATCCACGAGCAGGGCTCTTGACTGAAAAAAGAAGCCCACGCCAATTCAGTTAAAAATGGTAAAAAAGGAGAGTAAAAGGTAAGGTATATTCTGGTCTAAAACCAACCCTACCTATATGTTCATCGTAGCCAGTTTTTTTTTTCTTGTTTGGATGGTTGCCGAATTTTTATGCAAATACCCACTTTAGTTTATTATTTTTTTTGCGAAAAATAGGGAGATTTCATTACTCAAGGCGGTCTTTCAGCCGTACACAAATTTACAACTTCGTCTGTGCCTGTGCCTGTACCAAACCAAATGGCAGTACGAGGTATACTACGCCTATAGGCTGCGAGGCTATGACTAACTTTATTTTGAGTGCGCCTAATATGCGTAATCGAAATCTCCCGTGGGTCCTCTAAAATGAGTAACCGGATGTCTCGCACAAGTGTCCTATATCTTGAGCGGTCCTCAGGACTCGCCTTTAACATCGATATTGCCTGAGCGCAGTCCAGCTCAATGGCAATGGGTAAGACAGTCCGGTGAAGAGCAAGATCAAGGCCTTCTTTACACGCCATAAGCTTCGCTTCTAGTCCATCATCACATGTGGTGATCTGTCTGTATGCAGTAAAAATAATAGCACCGGTATCATCTCGGAGCACCATTCCACCACCAGCCGCCCTTGTTTCCTTGACAAAACTTCCATCAGTATTTAATTTGGTCCATCCATGGGTAGGCGGTACCCAGGGAATCTCCTCTCGCTGGTTTCCTGCATATTGCATGTCGTTGCTGCTCTTGCTAGCTAGCACGTGCATTACCATTTTACCTTTCTCCATGTTCCCCGATGGATGCTGTTGAATGCACAAGAGAGAGTTTATATACCCCTGTAGAAAACGACGAGATGCTTCTGTCGGAGGGGCTGGCTTCCCATGCGTGAGTTCATTCCGAACGTACCACACACGCCACATAGTCATCAAGACCACCATGCGAATATTTTCCGAGAGCGGCTCGAGCAGGGTAAAAAGCCACTCTGGTCCGGTGTTGCGAACATCCTCAATGTCTGGCAACGGCCAGTCCAAAGCCATGGCACGCCAGAGATTCTTCGCGAGGGGGCACCTACACATTGCATGGAAACCGTCTTCCCGTTCCACACCATAAATGGTACACACGTCAGTATGCTGGAGGTGGCGAGAAAATTTATTTCCCCAAGTAGCCAGAGAATTGGACACAAGCCTCCATGCAAACACGCGTACCTTCGGGGGAGCAGGGCACCCCCATATGATCTTTCAGATGGCGCGACGACCATCCGGTGCCACCTTTCGTGGAGATAGCCGATGGGCCTTCGCGCTCGTCCATGGCAAGGCGGTAAGCGAACCGAGCGGTGAAGATACCGTTCTTCTCCGGCGCCAGGCGATGATGTCGTCGGTAACGCGTGGCGAGGTGCGGATGCTGGTGATGACATCGATGTCCGTTGGGAGGAAGTAGCGGCGGAGGAGGTCTATGCGCCAGGACCCACCACCGTCCAGGAGCTCGGCCACCCTCCTTAGGCGGCACTTACCCTGCTGCGTGATGGGCTGGCGCGAGGGCTCCCTAGGAAGCCAGCGGTCACGCCAGATGCGTATGTCCTGGCCATCCCCGACACGCCAGATGATGCCCTTCTTCAGGAGCTCTAGGTCGTGCTGAATAGCCTGCCAGGTTGGGGAAGCATTCCCCGAGAACATCGTGTCCTCGAGGCGTCCATCATGGTAGTACCGAGCCTTGAGAACCTGCGCACATAAGCTGTTGGGTTTAGTTAGTAAGCGCCAGGCCTGTCTCACTAGAAGAGCCTGGTTAAAGAGGCGGAAGTCTCGGAACCCCAGTCCACCCTTGCTTTTATGTGCCTGAATTTTCGGCCATGCCAACCAGTGTGTCTTTCTCTTGCCCTCCGATGCACCCCACCAGAAATTGCGAACCATTCTGTTCAGATCATCACATACTGACATAGGAAGCTTGAAGACGCCCATAATATAAGTAGGAATTGCCTGTGCAATAGCCTTAATCATCGTTTCCTTACCCGCGAGAGAGAGGGTGTCACCCCAAGCAACAATCCTCTTCATTAGCCTAGACTGCAGATTTCGGAATTTACCTCGCTACATACGTCCGTCGGGCGTTGGGAGCCCTAGATACTTTTCCTCAAAGGTAACTGTGCCTATGTTCAGAATTGCTCGCACCACTTCCTGTTTATCTAGAATGCAAGAGGTACCAAACAGGGCGCTGCACTTCGCCGGATTAATAAATTGTCCAGTAGCTTTTGCATAGGTATTTAGCACTTCTTGTACCTTTTTTGCTTGGTCCTCCTCTGCCTTAAAAAACAACAGTGTGTCATCTGCAAACAGAAGGTGAGACACACCTGGAGCTCTGCGACAGACTTTAGTTTACGTTCCTATTCATCACGGGTCAAATCATGGGAAGAAAAACCTTGGCCAATATGTTTGCTACCTAAATACTCCCTCCGTTACGAAATACTTATCTTGGTTTTTGTTCAAATCAATTATATGAAAAGTGCATAGGGATAACCAGAAAAAAGAGAAATATGCTAGGAAATCTCACACATAATAGAAACATCCTACCATTAGTTTAGTATAAATCAAACTATTACAACCGTTAGATCCGCATTCATGTCTAAACAATTACCCATCAATGCCAGAAAAAATATAGTCAAACCTAATTTACTGGCAAATGCTATTCGGCGCCTTCAGCGGCATTGTCTCCAGTTCCCACTTAACTTTTTTCTCTGGTTTTTAAACTGCAAAAAAAATGCGAGCAATGTGTGACTCAAAACCACGACGTCCAGTTCAGTGCAAGCCGCCATAACAACATGGAGCCCCGGAAACATCACCAATTGTGATTACATACATCTTTTGACTTTTCTTCTTCTTTCTTTTCTTGTTTCTCTTTTATTATTTCTCTTTGTCCTGTCCATTTTTTTCCTTTTTGTCTCTGCTTTTTTCATTTTTCAAATTCACGAACTTTTTCTTAAAAATCAATGGACTTTTTCTCAAAAATCCATGAATTTTTTACAAAATTAATTATTTGTTTCTAATTCGAGAATTTTTATGAAAATCAACGAAATTTCTCTAATTTTGTATTTTTCATAATTGATGAACTTTTTTTTGAAATGAATGGTTGTTTTTTTAAATTCGTGAACTTTTTATTCGGAATCTATTAGCTTTTTCCAGTTTTTATAAAAAATTCAAAATCAGTGACCTTTTTTCTAGATTTAAACCTTTTTTCCAAATTTCTAATATTTTTCCAAATCCATGATCTTTTTTTCCAAATTTAAACTTTTTGGCAATTTCGTGAACTTTTCTTGGATTCATGAACTTTTTTCCAAATTATAAACTTTTTAAATTAGTGATCTTTTTTTTCATTATCACCGGTCAATGGCCATGTCAGCAATCACCTCCCATTTTTTTTGAGCAAATGCATTCAATTCCCGCTGTGAACGGTCAATTGCAAGCGAGGAAAGCGTGGACCGAACTGTGTGACAGATATTGTGGGGTGGGGGGTGGGGGGAGGGTGGGGGGTGGGGGGAGGGCTGCTAAGCTCGCGCGTGAGCGCTAGGCCCTTTAGCTGGCACTAAAGTCAACAATTTGTGAAATTAAAAATTATGGAGTGCTCCTTTCAAAGATCACTCCCGCCTCCTCGGGTTGCGACAAGTGGCACACTGCATGCGCGCCACTTGTCACAACCTGGGAGTTTTTCCTTTTTTCGTACATTTGTTTATTCAAAATATTTTATCTTTTAAACCGTGCGTCCAAATCTCGAATCATTTTCACCGTTGGATATTGCGCGTCGAGATGTTTAAAATTAGATCCCATGTTCGTAGGTTTTGATGCACTTTTTTCACAAAAAAATGGATGAAAAAATTAAACGGGGAGCATGTTTTTTCCGTTTAGAGGCACGGTCGTGCCTCTCGCGAAAGCACCACCATGCCTCTCGTGAAAGCACCACCATGCCTCTCGCGAAAGAAAAAAAACAGAAAACACCTTTATTTTTCCCGTTTCCAAGAGGTGCCTCTAGTGACAGCACAACCGTGTCTCTTGTGGAAGAAAAAAAAAACAAAAAACGTGTTTTCTTATAGTTTCCGACACGCATCACTGTGTCTCTCATGGAAGCAAAAAACGTGCCTCTCGTGAAAGGAAAAAAAATAAAAAACGTGTTTTTTTTTGTTTCCGAGAGGCACGGCCGTGCCTCTCGCGAAAGCAGAACCGTGCCTCTTTCTGAAGCAAAATTGTGCCTCTCGCGAAAGTAAAAACATAAATTTTTTTGTTTCCGAGAGGCATGGCCGTGCTTCTCACCAAAGCAAAACCGTACCTTTCGCGGAAGCAAAAAAAATGTGTTTGTTGACGCAAAATTTTTTGGTCCAAAAGCTAAGGAAGCGGTGGAACACCAAACAGTCGGAAAAAAACCAGGGAAAACCCGTTTGAAAACCTGAAAAACGCATGGAGAAGAATAAATAAAAAAACATCGTTGAAAGACTCCCAAAGGAACGCTCGCGGCCTTTCCTAAACGGCGCCCGTTGCGCCCGTTCCAGGCATCGGCGCAAACGGGCGCACACCCCCCGCCGCACCTTCTCGCTGCCCTGGGCCGGCCCAATAATATCACCAAAGCAAAAAATCTCCATGCGAGAGGCAGGGATCGAACACAGGGCCGCTGGATTGAGAGTGCAGCGCCCTAACCACCAGGACAACGACACACTTGTGCTAGTAAATTTCTTTCCTTTCTTTTAATCTTTACCTATGTTGTTCGCTGGTCATTTTCTGGACGTTTTTCTTCTTGTTCCTTGTTCCTTTTTCTTTTCTCATTTCCTTTTCTTTCTTTCCTTAAACATGCAAACTCTTTATCAAATTTGTGAACTTTTCAAATTCAATGAACTTTAATCAAAATCGATGAACTATGTTTCTTTTTTGCCAAGCGCGAGATTTATTTTCCAATTTGGTAACTTTATTTCATATCGATGAACTTTCTTTCGAAATTGATGAACATTTTTCAAAATTGATGAACATTTTTCAAAATTGATGAACTATTGTCAAATTTGATGAACTTTGAAAAATATTCAGTGTGTATAAAAAATGTTCATCATGTATAGAAATTTTGTTCAGCGTGCATTCAAAATGAGTTCATTGTATTTTAAAAAAAAATGTTCTACGTGTATTTGAATATTGTTCACCATACACAGAATTTTCGGACACGTACTGAACATTCTGTGAAAATACGTTGAACAATGTGCGAATACACATTGAACATTGTGTAATATATACTGAAGAAAATTAAGAAACATACTGAACAATTGTATACTCATTGAATAACCAAAACCAAAATAGAATACACGATGAACATTATTTATATCCATTGAACATTTCAAATAATACACGATGAACATTTTTTATATCCATTGAATAACCAAAACCAATTATGTATCCTGAACATTTTTTATATCCATTGAACATTTTAAATAATGTACGATGAACATTTTTGAAACAATATGAATATATGTGTCGAACAATTTTTGAATACGCATTCAACATTTAGTAAAAACGTTTTTCAAATTGATGAACGTTTTTCAAATTCAATGGAATTTCGTTGAATAGGGGCAATGTTTTTTGCATGTTCACAAACTTTTTTCCGAAATCTGTGAAGTTTCAATTATTTTTAAAAGAAAATCATGTATGGGATGGTAGTTTTTAAAGTGTCGGAGCTGCATTCTATCACTAGTAACGACATGCCGTAGGGGTTAGCCGAACGCTGTAGGTAGCGAAGGGCACAAGTTCGATTCCTAACGGAAGCGTAATTCTTTGAATTCTATTCGACATTCAGCTTTCAACTGGGCTTCGAAACAGCAGCCCACTAACCATCCCTGTACGCGCCAGGTATGGTAACCGGCGCAGAAGGCGCCCGTTAGGAGCTCCCCGCGAACTTGTTGCTCTCGTCAATTTGGAGCTCCCTAATTTATGTTTTTTAGGGGAGCTCCCTAATTAGTGCAAAAGCCCATGTTAAGGGGCAGATCCAGGCACAAGACTCTTGACTAAAAGCCCACATAATAAACAGATTAAGCCCATGTAGCCCGCTATTGTTTGAAAATTCCAGTTCCACCTAGCATTTCATATTTGACCCGGCGGGGACTTGCATAGGATGACCGGACGGCGCATTTAGCTGTACCTTAGTTCGTCTGTTTTGGGAAGCTTTCAGAAAGTTCCGATATGGTATTCATTGATTTTCCATTTTTTATTTTTCCTGTTATTCCTTTTCCCGGTTTTCAAAAAGTTCCCTTTCTAAAAAATTGCTGAAAATTTCAAATATTGTTAGGAATTTCAAAAAATGTTCGTGTTTTCAAAATTGTTCAGGAACTTTGAAAAACATTCGTGTTTGAAATATTATTTGGAATTTCAAGAGCAATCCTATTTTAAAAAACTGTTCACAAATTTAAACATCTTTGTGTCTCACAAAATGCTAAGGAATTTTCAGAAAATTGTAGACATTTCAAAAATGTTCATGTTTTTAAAATTACTCCCGTTTTTAAATTTTGTGCTGAAATTCAATAAGTGTGTCCGTTTCAATAAAATGTTAGGTAATTTTTAAAAAATGTTCACTTTTTCAAGAAAAGTCCACGTTTTCAAAAAACATTCAGGACTTTCAAAATTGTTTGTATTTTCATATTCGCTTTTTATATTAAAAGTGTTCGTGTTTAAAAAATGTCTGAAATGACTAAAAGACTGGGTGTTATAGTATTTTGAGGAAAAGACTGGTCGTTATAGTGATCTTGTCGCTACAGTGCGGGCTCACTATAGTTTTTCAGCAGTCGCTATAGTTGCATGTCAAGCCGGCCCAAATAGCGGTGTACTTTGCGTCTGGGCGACATTTCGACGCACAGAGCGTCTAATAAGCTCCCTTCCCCGCTCGTTGCGTGTAATAAGGGAGCAACTAGTTAACTAGCGCTTCTTCGTGAGCCTCGCAACGACCAGCGTCACTTGGCGCGCTCTTAGCCATTCGTCACGTGTCGCGCTATGGGCGCTTCCTCCGGATTTTTCCCCCACGAGTTTTCGACTTTTTAAACGGATTTTTTCGACGTTTTAATTTTCCACTGGTCTTCCTTAGCTTTTTAATAAAAAAATTACAAATTTTTTTGCACGAAAGAACGCGTTTTCTTTTTCTCCTTTCGCGAGAGTCGCGGTTTTGCTTCCGCGAGAGGCACGGTTTGCTTCACGAGAGTCACGGCCGTGCCTCTTGGAAACGTGGAAAAAACGTGTTTTCTTTTTTTTCCTTTCGTGAGAGTCACGGTTTTGCTTCCGCGAGAGGCACGGATGTGCTTTCGTGAGAGTCACGACTGTGCCGCTCGGAAACAAAACAAAAACGCGTTTTCTGTTTTTTTCTTTCGCGAAAGTCACTATTTTGTTTCCGCGAGAGGCACGGTTATGCTTTAGCGAGAGTCATGGCCCTGCATCTTGGAAAGGGAAAAAACGTGTTTTTTGTTTTTTTTCTTTCGCGAGAGTCAGGGTTTTGCTTCCATAAGAGGCAAGGTTGTGCTTTCGTGAGACTCACGGCCGTGCCTCTCGGAAATGAAAAAAAACACGTTTTCGGTTTTTTTCTTTTCGCAAAAGTCACGGTTTTGCTTCCGTGGAGGCACAGTCGTGCCTCCTCGAAAATGAGAAAAAACGTGTTTTCTATTTTTTTTTCTTTAGCGAGAGTCACGGTTTTGCTTCCACGAGAGGCACGATTGTGATTTCGTGAGAGGCACGGGCATGCTTTTTTGAAAAGGGAAAAAACCCGTGCTCCCGGTTCAGTTTTTTCTGTGAAAAAAAGTTAGTCAAAACCAATCAACATGGGATCTAGTTTTGAAGATATTGATGCGAGGAATCCAGCGGTGAAAGCGCTTCGAGATTTGGACGAACGGTTTGAGAGATAAAACGTTTTAAATAACCGGATCTACGAAAAAAAGGAAAAACTACCAGGTTGCGACAAGTGGCGCGCTGCATGTACGCCACTTGTCGCAACCTGGGGAGTTGGAGTGACCTTTGCAATGAGTACTCCTCAACTAGTGATTTCGGTGTAATAGTTTATTTTGGGCATAATTAAAAATAGTAACAGCCTTGCCCAATAGGATAGTGATGGGAGCACATGGCGTTCGCTTTAGTTAGTTTTATATATCAATTTTTAGTATGGGCACTTATAGGCTTTGTTTTGTATTTTTGTTTTTACGTGCACTTTCTCTACTCGTTGCAAGGTTTGATCTCTAGGTTTCTTATTTTTCCTATTTCGTTCTTTCGTTCTACTTTTATTTATAATTTGTGCACATTAGAATTCGCTAGAACTTCTATAAATTAATGAGCATTTTTGAAAATAAATGATCATATTTTAAGTTCACTAACACTATAAAAATATATGGTAATTTTTTATTAATTTTATTAATAGTATTTGTAAGTATGTTCTAAAATTTATGAACATTTTTAAATTGTAAACATTATAGTTCATGACCCTAGACATTTTAAGATTCGCAAACATCTTTTTAATTCAGGAACCTTTTAGAAAACAAAAACCCCTAAATAGTTTTTGATTTCATATAATTTTTCAAAACTAGTATAAAACAGTAATTATTAATTTTCTGTGCCTCTAGCAAAAGAGCGGGTGAAAAAAAAAAGCCAACAAGCAGAATGAGACAGCCGAGCAAGCGATAACTTCGTGGCCCAACCCATGTGAGTGTTTTAGCTGCATTTCCACATCTAAAGCGTGGAATAGGAGCACCCACAAATGTAGGTAGTTTGTAGTATATCTCCACTATTTGTGAGTAACGGCCTTTTTGAATTTTTGGGCTCCTCGTTTTTAAGGTGTGAGGTTTTCCCACAGTTTGTAGTTTTTTTTACGTTGTAGGTTTTCCCTCCTTATATATTTTTCCTTTTTATTTCTAAATTTTTTATTTTTATTTTTTATATTTTTTAGCAATATCAATAAATATTTTGGACAAATACATGAGCATTTTTTGGATGTGAACACTTCTTCAAATCAAATGAACATTTATTACAATAAGTGAATATTTTATTTTACATGATCATATTAATTCATCTTGTTTTTTCGTGCTAGAACTAAACATATTGAAATAGTCTTTCACTTTGTGAGAGACAAGTAGCTATCAAACAACATCCATCCAAAGGATGATAATGTAGATTGATTTACCAAGGTATCACCCGCAAGGAACTTAGAAGAGTTTAAGTTTAATCTTAACTTGTTAAAGTTGAGATTAAGAGGGAGGAGGATTGTAAGAGATATTATCTAGGTTCCACAGGCTTCCGGAATGCGCCCAAGAGTTAGCATGATGTGTTTTTAGCATACGATATTGATGTAATATTTTTTATTTTCCCAACAACATGCTAATCACGCATGTAGAGAAAATCATGTGTGCAACGAGGGGATAAGCCACATCCTATGAATAATTTTATTGACAAAGGATGGATTTTATTGGCTCAAATGGAGCATCAAGATGATACATCACACTGAACACACACCCGGTCTCTGCATAACTAAGATGCACACAGCCAACCTGAAAGATCGAGGATGTCGCCTAGAGGGGGGGGGGGGTGAATAGGCGCTTTAAAATAATTACGGTTTATGCTTGAACAAATGCGGAATAAACCTAACGGTTAATTTGTCAAGCACAAAACCTACAACAACTAGGCTCACCTATGTGCACCAACAACTTATGCTAAGCAAGATAAGCAACTATGTGATAGCAAGATATATGACAAAGAACAATATGGCTATCACAAGGTAAAGTGCATAAGTACAGGGCTCGGGTAAGAGATAACCGAGGCACGCTGGAGACGACGATGAATCGAAGTTCACACCCTTGCGGATGCTAATCTCCGCTTGGAGGCGGTGTGGAGGCACAATGCTCCCAAGAAGCCACTAGGGCCACCGTAATCTCCTCACGCCTCGCACAATGCAAGATGCCGTGATTCCACTAAGGGACCCTTGAGGGCGGTCACCGAACCTGCATAAATGGCAACCCTTGGGGCGGTCACCGAACCCGTACACTTTGGCAACCCTTGGGGCGGTCACCGAACCCGTAAAATTGCTCGGGCGATCTCCACAACCTAATTGGAGACCCCGACGCTTGCCGGAGCTTTACGACAATGATTGAGCTCGAACACTA
Source organism: Aegilops bicornis (assembly GCA_021605145.1). Classification (NCBI taxonomy): domain Eukaryota; kingdom Viridiplantae; phylum Streptophyta; class Magnoliopsida; order Poales; family Poaceae; genus Aegilops; species Aegilops bicornis. Next base: position 504,281,289 of record CM038669.1, read on the forward strand.
CCAACCGCCTAGGGCGCCCAAGCACCCAAGAGGAACAAGCTCAAGGGACCAAGCACCCAAGAGTAATAAGCTTCTCAACTTGTAACTTCCACGTATCACGGTGGAGAACTCAAACCGATGCACCAAATGCAATGGCAAGGGCACACGGAGTGCCCAAGTCCTTCTCTCTCAAATCCCACCAAAGCAACTAATGCTAGGGAGGAAAATGAGAGGAAGAACAAGAAGGAGAACACCAAGAACTCCAAGAACTAGATCCAAGGGGTTCCCCTCACATAGAGGAGAAAGTGATTGGTGGAAATGTGGATCTAGATCTCCTCTCTCTTTCCCCAAAAACTAGCAAGAAACCATGGAGGGATTGAGAGATAGCAAGCTCGGAGAAGGTCAACAATGGGGAAGAACACGAGCTCAAAGGATAAGGTTCAATGGGGAAGAAGACCCCTTTTATAGGAGGGGGAAAATCCAACTGCTACTCCCAATCGAAAATCCTCGCACAGAGCGGTACTACCGCTAGGGAAGGGCGGCATTATCACCGAGGGCGGTACTACCGCTCCTATCCAAAGCAGACTACTGCTACCAAGAGAAGGTCAAGGCCACAGCCCCAGAGCGGTACTACCGCTAGGGAAGAGCGGTACTACCGCTCGAAGCGGTACTACCGCTTCTACTGCCGCTACTAGTGCCGCAAAACCCGACCACGAAAACTTCGTTCGAGAATCGAGGCGGAAGTAGCCCAGACGCACAATGGCATTACTAAAACTCCCAAGCGGTACTACTGCTCGGAGAGCGGTACTACCGCTTGAGCGGTACTACCGCTCCGAGAGCGGTACTACTGCTGCAGAGCTTCAGTACTACCGCCTGAGGGTCACGGTACTACCACCGCACCAGCCTTAAGCCACAACCACGAAAGCAAAGAATACTCCAAGAAAACCAGAACTGCCATAACTTCTTCATATGAGCTCGAATTGAGCAAACTCAAGCTTGCTTGAAACAAGACAACGAGTAGCATCAAAACAAATGACTGGTTATAGTAAGAAGAGGCAGGGAGGTATGCTTAGCAAACAAAGGAGTGAAACCTCCAACCGAGAAGAACCGGCATACCCTCCAACATCGAAAACATCATAGAAGATGCATGAGAACTCCGTTTCGATGAACTCGAGCTTGTCATAAAATGACCATAAGCTCCAAATCTCACAAGGAGAAGAACCAAACAATAACCAATAAAGATGATGCAAGGATGCAATGGTTTGAGCTCTCTCTGAACGATACGATCAAGCAACTCATCGAGAGCCCCCTTGATAGTACGGCAAGCGATCCTATAACCCGGTCTTCCACATGAGACCTGTAAAATAGAAAACCTAACAAGGGCAAACCTTAGTCTTGCACATTATCAACTTCAGCTAGATGATCAATATCTTGAAACACTCAAGATGGAACACCATTCTTCATTGCATTCGCGTGATGAAGACTAGTTGATTGCTCCCCATACTCTACCGTGGGTGAGCCTCTCTTAGCTCATCTTCACAAGTCCATTGTCACCACAATGGACGGCAAGCTTCAAGCACTTGATCTCTTCGTGATGCATCACTTGAACTTGCACACCGCAACCTAACCCCACAAAGAACTCTCACGAAGACATGGGTTAGCACACAAAGCGTAATGAACAATGCTTACCATACCATGGGATCACTTGATCCCTCTCGGTACATCTTCTACGCTTTGTGAGTTGATCAACTTGATTCACTCTTGACTTAGTCTTGATCAACCTTGAATCTTTCCAACTCTCTTCATTTGGATGATGTCTTGAAGGTGGACATGAATGATCACACAATCTTATTCTTCAAGACATGCTTGCAATAAGCTCAACACTCACATGACCAATCTTTGGATAATTCCTTGAATAGCACCTTGGTCGACACAAAACTCTCCTTGAAACCAACACATGTACTCCAAGAAAAGCCTAAGGACAAAACCTTCAAATAAACTCAAGGCAACCATTAGTCCATAGAGAATGTCATCAATTACCAAAACCACACATGGGGGCACCGCATGTCCTTTCAATCCTTGAATAGCACCTTGGTCGACACAAAACTCTCCTTGAAACCAACACATGTACTCCAAGAAAAGCCTAAGGACAAAACCTTCAAATAAACTCAAGGCAACCATTAGTCCATAGAGAATGTCATCAATTACCAAAACCACACATGGGGGCACCGCATGTCCTTTCACAACCCCCCATTTTGGTAATTGATGGCAATCACTTTCAAGAGAGTTTATATAAGGAATTATGCATCACCATACAATGCAACAACCAATAATGCATGCGTATGAGATGCAATTGCTTAGAAACAAAACCAAAGCAAGGAGAAAACTCTGAAGACCTTTCCACAAAACTCTCTGAAACTTCTCCCCCATTGGCATCGATTGCCAAAATGGGCGAAAAGCGAAGAAGACCAATATAAAAGATGTTCCTCCAAAAGTTGTGTATTTCTCAACAAGAGAGTGGAATGCCATACACATATCCAAAGGTAATACTTGGAGGAAGACCAACTATATTGATGCCCAAAGATTGCAAATGAAAGATATGCCACAAAGACATAACAAAGAGAGACACAGGCAATCAGAAGATACCAATTGAAGCAAGCAATCAACGGATATCAATTGAACCAAGCGCAAAGGAGTGTTCTAAAGAAACTAGAGAAGCTCCCCATGATTTGTGCACACATAAGAATTTTTTTTTTGGTATTTGAATACAAAGTGCACAAATAGGATCATAGCTCCCCCAAAATCAATAGAAAGTCACATCCAGTGCAGGTGAGCATATAGGAAACAAAGCCTAGCGCTTGCAACAAGCACATGGTTGAGCAACATGTAAAAGAGGCAACTTAAGAAGGGGCTCAACCAAAATGATGTGTGTGAGTCATGGCGAAGCACTTGAGAAGACTAAAATTAGGATGAGCATTAAGCATCAACATAGTCTTGGAAGAATGAGGCACACGGTGCAAGGCCTATCATTCCCACACACAACTGGCAAAAGGGTTCACAAGCTTACTAATAAGCAAAAGAGAACCTATGCTTGTGACAACCCGTGGTGAAGATAGGCGATGAGAGGCTCATCAAGACGAGGGGTACCAATTAAAAGCCTCAGAAGATGAGCAAGAGGAAAATAATCTTCACCACATAAGAGTGCATCAAGATGCAACGATAGAGGACACGACTCTAGGCAAAAGCTTTCACGGAGCCACCAAAGAAATAACATAAGAAAGACAAGGTGGACGTGAAAGAAAGGATATCAACTAGAGATGTAATTTCTCTCAAGTGTATAAGGTTCTAGGTAGACAAAATCATGATGATATATATCTACAAAGAGGGATGTACACCCGAAATAGTTACAACATGAAGGAACAAGATATCCACAAGGAAGTCACAAATATACCCATAAGATATTTGCTTGAAGGCATAGCACTTGGCTAGATATGGTCTTATGGTATATAAATGAATTCCTACCCATGAACATCAAAGACATCACAACTAGCAACATGAGATCATCGTTGAGATGCTTTGAGAAAGGAAACAAGTATCACAAGAAAGAATGAAATGCATGCCATGATACAACCTACGCAAGGTTGATGCAAGTAATGTGTGCATGTAGTAGATGATGATACTTATTACCGAGATACCATTGGAAGGATGTAGTAGATACCAATTGAAGGTAGATAGTAGTTCATTGATCATCCTAGCTTGACTCCAATATGCACATGGTGACAACACCTTCCTTGTGAGTGAGCCGAGCATCCAATGCATCTCCAACTGTTCCTAGAAGAACAACACAAACTAAACGGTACCCAAACTCATCGGGACCAAATAGTTAGAAACACCAATACATAGGACAAACTCCACATAAATATGTTCATATAGATATGAAAATGAATTTCATGCACATCTCATCCAAATTGAGACTAGGTGGAGTTTCCCCTATATATTGAGTCAATGGAAGAAAGCATGCCAAATAGAATACATGAAGTAAATATGCATGCTCAAAACTTTCAAGAACCGATACCAAAAGACAAAGAAATGCCAAGTGAAAAGGATTACCAAATGGAAAAATCATCACTTGGAAGATATCATTAAAGATACATCAAGGAATGAGATATCCATTGATACACGCTAAATTAAAGATGTCAAACTCCCAAAGAGAGGATGGTTCCAAACAAACCAAGCTCCCAACAAAGTTTCATGATGGCACAAGGTACCAAAAGAAAACGGCTTGCCTTCCACCAACACACACTTGATAAGGATCACAAGAAGAGTGTTCTAAAGAAAATAGGATAGCTCCCCACGAGTTGTGCATTATAAAGAATTTCCTTTTGAATACAAAATGCACAAGGTGGGATCACCACTTTCACTATATCTAGAAAACACTAGACAAGAACAAGAAATTAACAAGATCCACAAGTGGTATGGAAGACAACGGAGTTGACACAAACCTTGGCAAGAGAAAAGGCAAATAAAAACAAACTCCAATGTAAAGATGATCAATTAAATTCTACCACACATAAGTGATTACCAATTGTCTAAAGACAAGAAGTATTTGGAAATAATTCGGTGGTAGATAGCAAGGATATCCGACATCATCTTTACTCAAAACAAAAAGCAAATTGCAACTTGTAGAGCTAACATGCCACCTAGGAACAAGATAATTTACAATATCAATTATAGGTGACAATATCTCAAATGTACACATTTTCTAGGCTTGTAATATGCACATAGCATATTACTCCCCATAATGTGATACCAATGAAGAAATCTTAACAAGAGGCAATAAGAGGATCCAACACGAGATAATCAATGGAATTTTTAGAATTTGAATTTCTCATGAGAGATATACCACCTAGCGACTAGATAAGCTTGAAATATCAATACTAGATGGTATTACTCATGTGCACACATTTATAGGATTGTGAGGTGCACAAAGCACACCACTCCCCCATAATGGATATTCCATTAAACTCTCACAAGAGCCAACTAAGAAACAAACAAGAAGCATAAAGGCTCAACGCACGACACACACACGTACATGGTGTGCGAACCAACACACACATACTTGATTGCTCAAGATAAGCAAGTTGGAATTACAACATATACAACACATGCAAGGAACAAAACCAAAACATGCAAGGGGGCAAGTAACTTTCAATGTAAGCAATTTTAAGTACAAGTTACCGCAAGGAGGCACATTGGATATAAGATATAAACTTGATGATTCAATTGACTTGGCTTGAGACAATAAGAGTGATGAAGTCCCCTTAATTATTCATAATGTAGCCAAGTCTCCAATGACCTCCAACATCACCTATTGATCAAGTTTGAGCTAGTTGGTCCCCAACAAAGTTGGGTCCTAAGAGGTTAGTCACAATAGGTTTGGCTACCCAAATGGTTCTTTGCTTGACACCACTTTGAGTACCAACAAACTTGGCAAACACATTGCCAACCTTATCCTTCCCAAGAGAATAGACATCATTAATAATAATTGGGTTGGATAAGTTACCACTAGTGCATGAAGAAGCGACGTGGCCTTTCTCACGACATAAGTAGCAACGCTTACTCTTCACTTTCTTCTCAATTGATTTCTCAACAAGAGAAGCATTAACTTGAGTCTTCTTGGGAAGTGGCCTCTCTTCAACTTGAGGTTGAGAATGAGATTGAACTTGTGCCCTCTTCCCTTGTTGCTTGACACTAATGGCCTTCTTCTTCAATGGGCAAGATCTAACATGATGCCCTTCTACTTTGCACTTGAAGCAAACAATCTTGGCCGATTTCTTGACTTGTTCTTGGCCCTTCTTTTTGTTCATCTTGGACTTCTTCTTCTTATTGGAGTTGAATCCAAGTCCACCTTTGTCATTGGGGATTTTTGCACACTCAAGATATTGTTGAGTGTGGATTTCCCTTCATGACTCTTTTCCAAGTCTTTCTTCAAAGAAGTGACTTGAGCCTTGAGCTCTTTGATTTCCTCTACATGGTTAGTCTCAATACAAGTACTAGAGGAAGTATAAGCTTCAATGTTAGAGCAACAAGGCAAGGAAAGCAATTCATCACAAGATGTACCAACATTGTGAGTAGATGAATTACAAGGACTAGCACATATCAATATAGCATTTTGACTAGAAGTAGTGCTAGTATCCACATGAGGCTCACTAGATGTTACCTTAGGAATCATGGCCTCATGGGCTATCTTTAGCACACTATGGGATACTAGAAGATCATCATGAGAGCTTGAGAGCTTTTCATGACTTTCTTCCAATTTCCCATAATTGCTAGATAGCAACTCAAGTTGAGCCCTTAGCTCAACATTTTCCTTCAATATGGATGCTTCACAAGAGATAGAGTTAGTAGCACAAGCATCATCATTAGCAACAATAGGAGAAGACAACTTGGCAAGCTCTTTTGAAAATGAAGCTTTAAGTTGAGCATGAGACTCGGTGAGTTTGATGAGCTCACTCTTAATGACCCTTGAGCCATTTTCGAGGTGCTCATAGTCCTCAAGGAGTTTAGCATGCACAACTTCAAGCTCCTCATTTTAGTTTCAAAATCATTGGCCACCTCGAGAGCTCTATCACGAGATTCCCTCACTCTAGATAATTCTAGAGCAAAAGTCTCCTCAAGAGATTTCTTGGTGGTTTGTTCAAGTTCAAGAGCTTGAGAGAGGTCCGCAATCTCATTAGCGTAATCACGCCCATGACCTTCCATTTTATCAATGGTGGCCTCATGCTCCTCAAGACGAGATTCCAACTCATCAATATATTTCTTGCCCTCAATAGCAATAGACATGATTTCCATGAAGTTGGAACGAGCAATTTTATTTTTAAGAAGAGCTTTAAATATCATTTCCCTTAATATTTAAGGAGGCAACATTATCATTCTCTTCCTCATTACCCTCATCATCATTAGAATCAACATCATCATCAAGAGACATATTGGGGTACAAAGTAGGAGATACCTTTGACGCCTTAGCCATAAGGCAAAAGCAATAGATGATGGTGTAGGATCCCTTGAGGCACCATTAAACACCACATCTTGTTCCATGGAGTGTTGGGTTTCCTCTACATTGTTAGCACAACAATTCGAGGAAATAGATGCATTTTTATCATGGCAACAAGACATAGCAAGCATATCATCATGAGATTTAGTCAAGCAATTTCTACATGATATGCATGGACTATCAACACAAGCATGCGAAACATTTGGAGTGCTTGAAGTGTTAAAGCCCAAAGAAGGAGCATTGCAATAATATAGTGATGAAGGATCATCCATAATAAGCATACTATCATCATTGCAATGACCAACACTACCCACCATATCATTACCTTGTGGCAAACCACATGTAGGTGAAGTAGAAGAAGTTGAGAAGGCTATAATGACGGAGGTGGAGGGAGAACAATCATCCCTACAAATCTTGGACACACCATATTTATCTTGAAGCTTCATTCCACAACTCATGAGCATCCCGAAACGGCATGAGTTGAAATATAACTACATTGCTCAAAGCATCGAAAAGCACATTAGAAGCTTGAGCATTGAGATAAGAGTTTTTCTCATCCTCTAAAGATAACCTTTGGGGATCCATTGGAGGAGAAAAACCCATATCTACAATTCGCTCTAAATTTGGGTCCATGACCCTAAAGAGATTAAGCATGTAATTACCCAAACATCAAAATTTGTGCCATCGAAACTAAGAGTGTCGAGAATCCTAATCCCCTAGTCGACATCTTTACTCTCTAGGCGGTTAAGCCCAACAAAGAGAGACGAGGCTCGATACCAATTGAAAGATCGAGGATGTCGCCTAGAGTTGGTGTGAATAGGCGCTTTAAAATAATTAAGGTTTATGCTTGAACAAATGCGGAATAAACCTAACGGTTAATTTGTCAAGCACAAAACCTACAACAACTAGGCTCACCTATGTGCACCAACAACTTATGCTAAGCAAGATAAGCAACTATGTGATAGCAAGATATATGACAAAGAACAATATGGCTATCACAAGGTAAAGTGCATAAATCTGAGGGGCTCGGGTAAGAGATAACCGAGGCACGCGGAGACGACGATGAATCCAAGTTCACACCCTTGCGGATGCTAATCTCCGCTTGAGCGGTGTGTGGAGGCACAATGCTCCCCAAGAAGCCACTAGGGCCACCGTAATCTCCTCACGCCCTCGCACAATGCAAGATGCCGTGATTCCACTAAGGGACCCTTGAGGGCGGTCACCGAACCTGCATAAATGGCAACCCTTGGGGCGGTCACCGAACCCAGACACTTTGGCAACCCTTGGGGCGGTCACCGAACCCGTAAAATTGCTCGGGCGATCTCCACAACCTAATTGGAGACCCGGCGCTTGCCGAGCTTTACACGACAATGATTGAGCTCCGAACACTACTAACTGCCTAGGGCGCCCAAGCACCCAAGAGGAACAAGCTCAAGGGACCAAGCACCCAAGAGTAATAAGCTTCTCAACTTGTAACTTCCACGTATCACGGTGGAGAACTCAAACCGATGCACCAAATGCAATGGCAAGGGCACACGGAGTGCCCAAGTCCTTCTCTCTCAAATCCCACCAAAGCAACTAATGCTAGGGAGGAAAATGAGAGGAAGAACAAGAAGGAGAACACCAAGAACTCCAAGAACTAGATCCAAGGGGTTCCCCTCACATAGAGGAGAAAGTGATTGGTGGAAATGTGGATCTAGATCTCCTCTCTCTTTCCCCCCAAAAACTAGCAAGAAACCATGGAGGGATTGAGAGATAGCAAGCTCGGAGAAGGTCAACCAGGGGGGAAGAACACGAGCTCAAAGGATAAGGTTCAATGGGGCCGAAGACCCCATTTATAGGAGGGGAAAATCCAACCGTTACTCCCACCGAAAATCCTCAGCAGAGCGGTACTACCGCTAGGGAAGGGCGGTACTACCGCTGAGGGCGGTACTACCGCTTCCTATCCAAATGGGTACTACCGCTGAAGAGAAGGTCAAGGCCTGGCCCCAGAGCGGTACTATTAGGAAGAGCGGTACTACCGCCAGAGCGGTACTACCGCTTCTACTGCCGCTACTAGTGCCGCAAAACCCGACACGAAAAACTTCGTTCGAGAATCGAGGCGGAAGTAGCCCAGACGCACAGCGGTACTACGGCCGAAACTCCCAAGCGGTACTACCGTTCGGAGAGCGGTACTACCGCTTGGAGCGGGTACTCATTCGAGAGCGGTACTACTGCCAGGAGCTTCATGGTACTACCGCTGAGGGTCACGGTATCATCACTGGCACCAGCCTTAAGCCACAACCACGAAAGCAAAGAATACTCCAAGAAAACCAGAATCGCCATAACTTCTTCATATGAGCTCCGAATTGAGCAAACTCAAGCTTGCTTGAAACAAGACAACGAGTAGCATCAAAACAGCGACTGGTTATAGTAAGAAGAGGCAAGGGAGGTATGCTTAGCAAACAAAGGAGTGAAACCTCCAACCGAGAAGAACCGGCATACCCTCCAACATCGAAAACATCATAGAAGATGCATGAGAACTCCGTTTTCGATGAACTCGAGCTTGTCATAAAAATGACCATAAGCTCCAAATCTCACAAGGAGAAGAACCAAACAATAACCAATAAAGATGATGCAAGGATGCAATGGTTTGAGCTCTCTACGAACGATACGATCAAGCAACTCATCGAGAGCCCCCCTTGATAGTACGGCAAACGATCCTATAACCCGGTCTTCCACATGAGACCGGTAAAATAGAAAACCTAACAAGGGCAAACCTTTGCCTTGCACATGATCCACTTGAGCTAGATGATGACGATCTTGACTCCCTCAAGTTGGACCACCTTTCTTGATTGCATTGGCGGGATGAAGACTAGTTGATTGCTCCCCATACTCTACCGTGGGTGAGCCTCTCTTCCATTATCTTCACAAGTCCATTGTCACCACAATGGACGGCAAGCTTCAAGCACTTGATCTCTTCGTGATGCATCACTTGAACTTGCACACCGCAACCTAACCCCACAAAGAACTCTCACGAAGACATGGGTTAGCACACAAAGCGTAATGAACAATGCTTACCATACCATGGGATCACTTGATCCCTCTCGGTACATCTTCTACGCTTTGTGAGTTGATCAACTTGATTCACTCTTGACTTAGTCTTGATCAACCTTGAATCTTTCCAACTCTCTTCATTTGGATGATGTCTTGAAGGTGGACATGAATGATCACACAATCTTATTCTTCAAGACATGCTTGCAATAAGCTCAACACTCACATGACCAATCTTTGGATAATTCCTTGAATAGCACCTTGGTCGACACAAAACTCTCCTTGAAACCAACACATGTACTCCAAGAAAAGCCTAAGGACAAAACCTTCAAATAAACTCAAGGCAACCATTAGTCCATAGAGAATGTCATCAATTACCAAAACCACACATGGGGGCACCGCATGTCCTTTCAATCCTTAAATAGCACCTTGGTCGACACAAAACTCTCCTTGAAACCAACACATGTACTCCAAGAAAAGCCTAAGGACAAAACCTTCAAATAAACTCAAGGCAACCATTAGTCCATAGAGAATGTCATCAATTACCAAAACCACACATGGGGGCACCGCATGTCCTTTCACAACCCAACACACGCAGAAACACACCGGCAACTAGCAAAGTCATAAGACCAAAAGCTATGTGCAGGTTGCAAAAAAGAAAAAGAAACAAGAAATAAGCCCCAAAGCGATCAGATGCATGATCGACAAAATACAACTAAGACCATATCCGCACCAACCATTGACACCACATGGATGACAAGGATCTTCAACAACAACACCTTCAGGAAGGAAGCGACACTCAAGCGACGCCGTCACCGGATCCAACCACAAAGGTCAGTATCAAAGTTTTCACCCTGAAGAATCAGTCCGAACATATCCGAGCAATGCCTCCAACAAGGTAACGACGTAAAAAAACATCGCCATTGCCAGGAATAACCACTCGGGTCTGTCCTAGGCTTTTGCCCCGGAGCTCGAGACCAGGTGCACATAGCACCGCCATCCAAATCTCACATGTGTTGTCTCCACTGCTTTTCCGCTATCCGAGCAGCTACAATTGGATCCTCGCTAGTCCACAAACAACCCTCTGCGTCAAGTCATTGTCCATAATTTGTAACCCACCGCTGAAGTCATCCACCGGATCAGGAGATAAAACCTCCCTAAGTCTTTTTGATGATGTCGTGGATCCGTATGAAGTCGCTGCAGAACAATCTACATACGCCACCATCCGGCCAATCGGATCTAAATCACCTCATCCATCCAGCACATCACCGCAGCCCCAACAATCCAGAGACCGCGTGGACGGAGCAATGCCAAGACCACCGTTGCCTCAACGACCGCCACGCTGGAGCGAGCACCACAGATCGAGGGAGGTGGGCGCTGCCAGAAACGAGGCCGCCATGCATGAGACATATTTGCGACTGGCCGCAGCTAGGTTGGATCTTGGAAGACGTCAGGTGCAGCTCATGGGGAAACATACCGCCGTCACCATGGCCACTGCCAGTCCGCGACTCCATCCGACACCAGCCGCCGCAGACCAGTACGCCATCTTGGGGAGGAGGCCAGGCGCGCACGCAGCAAGCTAGGGGTTCGATCTGCCCCATCGCCACCATCCGCCATCATAGGAGCTTGCCGCCGCCGCAGGTCTACCCCAGCGCCGCCCACACGGGCACCTCGGCAGCACCACCACCAGCACACGGGGACGCTGCCCCGGCTCCCAAGCTCCGCCGCCTAGACGCTTCGTCAGGGGCCGCGGCGCCGTGCCGGCTGGAGCGCTCCCCGTGCGAGGGATCTCAACGCGAGAAGACAACCCCGCCACCACCGTCCGCCAAGCAGGCTTTGCCTGCTGGCGTCCTCCGGCGGCGGCAGGGGAGTAGATGGAGAGGACGGAGGCGGCGGCGGCGGCTTGCTTCCGCCTCCCACCCTCCTCCTCAAGCGTGAGCGACGCGAGCGGTTAGCGATATCTCCTATGCAACCCTCTCATGGAGAGGGTAGAACACTTCGACAATCTTCACGGCCTCGTGGCTCAAGGGCACACCCAAATTGAAGTGTTAGACTGTGCGACATATGCCCTCGTGCCACGCCTTCAATCTATTAGTATTTTTCCAGCTTATGTTAGTCACTACGATATAACTCTCCATCAAATGGACGTTTAAAGTGTTTTCTTAAATTGTAAAATCGAAAAGTCGATCTATGTTAAACAACCTCCTGATTTTGAAAACTCTAAGTTGTCCAGCCTTGCTATAAACTCCACAAGGTTTTTTACAAAGTCAAACAAGCCATGGTATGAGTGCTTGAAGAGATTCCTTGTTAAAAAAGTTCAAACTGGTATAATTGACTCAACCCTCTTCACTAGGAAAGTTAATTAATGGCGAATTCTTTTTGTGTACGTTTAGCAAAGGGTAATTTGGTTAATTCATGGAAAGAAAGTTTGAAATGTCGATGATGGACAAGTCGACGTACTTCCTGGAACTTCAAATCAAGCAAACCGATGAAGCCATGAAGGCACCTTCATCTCTCAAACCAAGTACACCAAGGATGTGATCAACATTTTTGGCATGAAGAATGCCAAAGGAATTGTCGAGGTGAAGTGGTTTCATCATATTCATGTGTCGAGCATAGTTTATTTTGGAAGAAATTGTCGAGGCGAAGTTGTTTCATTATATCCATGTGTCGCACATACTGTATTTTGGAAACATTCACTTATTTTGCATAAAAAGGAAAGATACAAGGAACGGTTGACAAACCGTATCCGTTATTTAGAACCTTGTAACGAGTACAATGTCGTGAATCACATCAAGGCATAATGTCCTCTCAATGGCCGATGTGAGTAACTCAGATGTGCTTGAAGTCCTGGAGCGTCCATCGCCCATCTTCCCCCTTGACCATGAACTTGTGTCTAGGGACCCACCAACACGCCGGCACCGGGTGCTCGTCCGTGAGAGCGTCAGCACCCTTGTTCACCAGCGCTATGTCACGATCCACCTCTAGCTTGAACCCTCCGGCACTTCCCTGCTCCCCGGCCACTCCGTGTAGGTAGCACTCGAGATTGTGGAGTGTTCCCACCGTGGCAGGCTTACGGATGTACGGAGATCGAATTGTTCTTATGGTAAGCTCCACGGCCACATCCACGTATCCCAGAGGTGGGTACATGGGCACGACGTCACCAGCGTTCTGCACATGTAGTGCCTTCAGGTCTGGAAATGAGTTGAACGCCGACCTAAAGAAGCGGCACCCGACGTGAGGGCTCGCGAACACGATAGCAGTCACAGGGAACGACTTAGTGGAGCCCTCGGGTTTGTTGATGCCGCTAGACACCAGGTCAACGGCGTTCAGGGTGGCGACCGACGCGCCAAGGCTGTGGCCGCAGACGGTGATGCTGACCTCCTCGTCCTTGTACAGGTCCACGAGCCTCCTGACCTCCTTGACAACCTGCTTGTGTGTTTACATGCATGGTTAATAATCAACTAATTAGATAACTATTATGTGCGATATTCCTTAGGACGCTAAAAAATAAATAGTTTGTTCTAATCAACCAAGTTGCATGGAATGTAAATGTGCAACTACTCAAGTTATCATTTGGATAGGAGCGAACGATAGTTGAGGCCCTGAGCCTCAAGATAAGGCTTTTTTTTTTCTATCTTCACAAGATTTAACTTATCTTGGGAACATCACACTGACTTGCTGTGGTAGCTAGACCGTCGTCTTGCTTCAGTTCACTATGGTCAATCGCTTTGCTTCTTCAGTATAGTCATTGTTTAGATTATTGTAGGTAAGTTGTTGTCATTTTCTATGTTAGAACTGGAATTGTGGAAGTATAATGTCTGGAATTGTGGACGTACCAAAGCCCTATTTATATTAGTCGCTGTGGGACGTTACTTTACCTGATCTCTGGCGCTGGTCTTGGTGAACTCGGAGCTCTTGTTGCTTGACGTGTACATGGACAGGAACCCATGGTGCACGACGGCAAGGCGGTGCTGGCTCGCCGCGGAGCCCAGCACGGGCCCGGCGGGCACGGGCGCGAAGTCGAGGTCGTTGACCCACTCCATGTTCTGGACGGTGCCGCGCCACGCCACAACGATGTCCCGCCTCCCGAGCGCGGCGGCGCCCTCGTCCGTGGCCACGGCCACGTACCCCATCCAGTTGGACTCTCGGCTCCAGACGTCCGGCAGCGACGGCAGCGGCAGCAGGAGGAAGGAGCTGGGGAGTGGCAGCGACGAGGTGGCGTAGATGAACTTGGTGACCTCGTAGTTGTTGCCGTGGTGGGGCACCCCCACGCCGGCGAGCAGGTCCTCGTAACCGTAGAAGCACGCGCCGCAGTGCGGGGAGCGCCTCTCGGTGTTGAAGGCGTCGTAGGCGGCCTGCACCATCTCGCCGTAGGAGATGATGCTGGAGCGAAGGTGGGGGTCTAGAGGGTCCAGGAGGCCCTTCCACGAGTTCTCGCCGTGGAGCTCGCGCCACCTGCTGGCCACGGTTCCGAGGACAGGCGCCGGCGCCGACGACGTCGTGTCGTCGCCACGCGGTTTCTCTTGGCCGTTCAGCCTGCTGGCTATGTCTCCAACGATTGGCAGCGGGATCGGGAGGAACGACATGGCGAGCGGGTGTTAATTCGAGGGACCTTATCGATCGACCGGCTGCGTACCAGTGAGTTTGGCTCTGTTGGCTACACTATCTTGCTAGTGTTGTGGCCTCTTTGCTTCAGCTTGGGCGTCTACTTATAGGACGTTTCCGCGTGAAGCCATGTGACCTCCGATATTATTTCATTTCTCCCCAATTTTGCTCCCAACCACTGGACTGTAAATTTACACGGAATTTATTCAAAAAGATATCTTTTCCTTAGAAGTAAGGAGCTGTTTGGTTGGTGCCCTGAGCACTGTGCCTGTGAAAATCGTGCGCTTGAATGTAGCCTGAGATTGCTGTGATTTTAGCCTGACCAGGCAGAGTGCGGCTAATCTGCACCCGGGCTCAGCTGCACCCACGCTTAGAAAAAAATTCAAAAAAAAAACTAAAAAAATTCAAAAAATTCCAAATTATTTTGTGGTGGTAGATAATTTGACGCGTGAGGTGCGCCCCAAAATTCACCTCATTTGAGCATCTGAGCAGCTCTCGGTAAAAAAGACAAAATCAGGGTCTGTAAAAATGTTTACTATTCACGCACTGTTTTGACCCGATTTGTCTTTTTTGCCAAGAGCTACTCAGATGTCCAAATAAGTTGAATTTTGGGGCGCACCTCACGCGTCAAGTTATCTACCACCACAAAAAAATTTGAATTTTTTTGAATTTCTCTAGTATTTTTTTAAATTTTTTGTTGAGAGGGATCAGATGAGCCCGGGCTTCAAGATGAATTATCCGACCAGGCAGCTCTAGCCAAATATTGTTTGGTTCGTGCCTATGCCTGAGAAAATAAAGAATGATATGATGCAATGATTGCTAGCTGCATGCAGCATGGGAGAACCACCTAAGTACATTGATCAACCATTAAAATATGTTGCATGCGACGCGCCTGTGCTTAGGCCTCCGTTTTTGATGGCCTGACTCCGGCTAATTGTGTGCCTGTGTGGTCAGGTCAGGCTAGCTATGAGAGCGCTTAGGGAGGCAACCAAACAAGGATCAGGCTTGTGTCAGGCTTCCTTGTGGCCAGGCAGATTTGTCTGGGTAGCAACCAAACAGGCTCTAAGTGAGGATTCCTTTTGCCCTTGATCCATGCATGCTGACTGGCATATGCTTTTTTGAAGGAATCACCGGGCTTAAAGCAGTCAATTTTTTACGGAAATGCTAAATGGCAACTGTCAGCTATGGGCGATTTTGCAGCGACTGCGCAATATGCCGAAGGTTTCGTTTGCGCGAATATTGTCACAGAATCGAAGCCATGTCAGATTTTTATAGTAGTTCGATCTGTGATAAATGTCAGCAAACGTATTTGTTAGCGATCTTTCGGTGCGAACCAGTGATAGTTCAAGGCTTAGCCCACCACAAGCCTAAGTGACACATGGACTATATATTCCAGAGAGAATGAAGGGAGCAAGCTATCCTGGCTTGGATCAGAACCGGTGGCGGTGGCTTGTAATCTTCTTCTCCCCTCTCGCGAGTTCATCTTCTTCCCCAAGTGTATCCCATCCCCTGTACTCGTAGCCATTAACACATAGAGAACTAGAGTGCCCCTTACACGTGATATCAGACCCAGGCGGACTATTCTTGGTTGTGACTACAACATTTATCATGGTGCCCATGGGCTGGACGATTCCATGTGATCCTCGTGGCTATACGCCCAAACTATGCAGCTCGAAAAAAAAGAACTGTGCAGCTCAAAAAATAGTGGACTGCTCCTTCGATTTTTTTAATGATTTCAGTGGCCACCAACACTTTTGGCATGTGCACGTCGGATCAGGTTTGGAGCATGGGCCATGGATGCAACAAAGTCCTCCATTTGCTGCGAACAAGCTTCTTTTCATGGAGGGAGGAGTGCCATGCTTTGAGCGGTCTTTTCTGACCATATTCTTCTTGGTTGCGGCTACTACATTCATGAAGCTCACTGCTATGAATAAGACAATACTGACCTCGGCCCCTACACCGACGACTACCACAACAAACCAAACAAGATCAAAGAACTTCACAGTCCATTGGACCCTAGCGAGTCAGCCCTTCAATCTCCTTCAAAGATCCAGCTTGGGGGCAACCAGAGTTTCAAGGAGAAGGGGGGGGGGGGGGGGTGTTAGAAGTTGCTCATAGACAAGAAATTATGATCTTTTGCCAAAGACGCTTTTGTTGTTGCTTCGACTGTTGGGGAACATAGTAATTTCAAAATTTTCCTACGCACACGCAAGATCATGGTGATGCATAGCAACGATAGGGGGAGTGTATCTTCATACCCTTGAAGATCGCTAAGCGGAAGCGTTTATCAACGCGGTTGATGTAGTCGTACGTCTTCACGATCCGACCGATCCAAGTATCAAACGCACGGCACCTCCGAAGTTCTCGCACATCGCTCAAACCGATGACGCCCCGCCTTCTCGATCCAAAGAAGACGGGCGAAGTAGTAGATGAGTTCCGCAAGACGACGGGCGTGGTGACGGTGTTGGTGAAAACAATCTCCGCAGGGCTTCGCCTAAACACTACGGAAACTATGACGGAGGATAAACTAGAGGGGACGGGTTGCAAGACACGACTTGGTGTTTCTTGATGTGTCTTTGGTGCTAGCCCTGCCCTCTATTTATATGTTGAGCCTTGGGGTCGAAACTTGGAGTAAAGCCTCCACAAAGTCGGTTTCACCCGAAAGGCAAGAGTCCTTCTCGGACTCAGGGCCGAACGCCAGGTTCCGGCATCTGGACCCAGACGCCAGGGACCCTGGCGTCTGGCCCCTGGACTCCGCAAAACTTCCTTTTGCACTTTCCAAAAACCTTGTGGGCTTTCCCCATTGGCCCAAATAACGTGTTCTCGTACTCAAACATTTCGGGAAACATCCGGAACCCCTTTCGGTGAATTCCGGAACCCTTCCGGAGATCAAACACTATTATCCCATATATCAAACTTTATCTCCGAACCATTCCGGAGTTCCTCGTCATGTCCATGATCTCATCCGGACTCGAACAACATTCGTTACCAACATACATAACTCATATAATACTATATCGTCAACGAAACATTGTTGCGTCACGGACCCTACGGGTTCGAGAAGTATGTAGACATGACCAAGACACGCTTCGGTCAATAACCAATAGCGGGACCTGGATGCCCATATTGGCTCCTACATATTCTACGAAGATCTTTATCGGTCAAACCGCATAACAACATACATTGTTCCCTTTGTCATCGGTATGTTACTTGCCCGAGATTTGATCGTCGGTATCCAATACCTAGTTCAATCTCGTTACTGGCAAGTCTCTTTACTCGTTACGTAATGTATCATTCCGTAACTAACTCATTAGCTACATTGCTTGCAAGGCTTATAGTGATGTGCATTACCGAGAGGGCCCAGAGATACCTCTCCGACAATCGGAGTGACAAATCCTAATCTCGAAATATGCCAACTCAACAAGTACCTTCGGAGACACCTGTAGATCTCCTTTATAATCACCCGATTACGTTGTGGACGTTTGGTAGCACACAAAGTGTTCCTCCGTAAACGGAGTTGCATAATCTCATAGTCATAGGAACATATAAGTCATGAAGAAAGCAATAGCAACATACTAAACGATCAAGTGCTAAGGCTAACGGAATGGGTCAAGTCAATCACATCATTCTCCTAATGATGTGATCCCGTTAATCAAATGACAACTCTTTTGTCCATGGCTAGGAAACATAACCTTCTTTGATAAACGAGCTAGTCAAGTAGAGGCATACTAGTGACACTATGTTTGTCTATGTATTCACACATGTATTATGTTTCCGGTTAATACAATTCTAGCATGAATAATAAACATTTATCATGATATAAGGAAATAAATAATAACTTTATTATTGCCTCTAGGGCATATTTCCTTCAGTCTCCCACTTGCACTAGAGTCAATAATCTAGTTCACATCACCATGTGATTTAACACCAATAGTTCACATCTTTATGTGTTTAGTTCACATCTCCATGTGACTAACACCCAAAGGGTTTACTAGAGTCAATAATCTAGTTCACATCGCTATGTGATTAGCACCCAAAGAGTGATCATGTTTTGCTTGTGAGAGAAATTTAGTCAATGGGTCTGCTAAATCCAGATCCGTATGTATTCTGCAAAATTCTATGTCTACAATGCTCTGCACGGAGCCACTCTAGCTAATTGCTCCCACTTTCAATATGTATCTAGACTGAGACTTAGAGTCATCTAGATTAGTGTCAAAACTTGCATCGACGTAACCTTTTACGATGAACCTTTTTGTCACGTCCATAATCGAGAAACATATCCTTATTCCACTAAGGATAATTTTGATCATTGTCCAAAGGATCTACTCCTAGATCACTGTTGTACTCCCTTGCCAAAATCAGTGTAGGGTATACAATAGATCTGGTACACAGCATGGCATACTTTATAGAACCTATGACTGAGGCATTGGGAATGACTTTCATTCTCTTTTCTATTTTCCGTCGTGGTCGAGATTTGAGTCTTACTCAATTTCACACCTTTGCAACACAGGCAAGAACCTTTTCTTTGACTGTTCCATTTTGAACTACTTCAAAATCTTGATAAGGTATGTACTTATTGAAAAAAAAACTTATCAAGCGTCTTGATCTATCTCAATAGATCTTGATGCTCAATATGTAAGTAGCATTACTGAGGTCTTTCTTTTAAAGAACTCCTTTCAAATACTCCTTTATGATTTCCAGAAAAATTCTACATCATTTCTGATCAACAATATGTTACTCACGTACATTTATCAGAAAGGCGGTAGTGCTCCCACTCACTTTATTGTAAATACAGGCTTCACCGCAAGTCTCAGATAAAACTATATGCTTTGATCAACTTATCAAAGCGTGTATTCCAACTCTGAGATGCTTGCACCAGTCCATAGATGGATCGTCGGAGCTTGCACATTTTGTTAGCACCTTTAGGACTGACAAAACCATCTTGTTGCATCATATACAACTCTTCTTTAATAAATCCATTAAGGAATGCAATTTTGACATCCATTTGCCAGATTTCATAAAATGTGGCAATTGCTAACATGATTCGGACAGACTTAAGCATCGCTACAGTAGAGAAAATCTCATTGTAGTCAACACCTTGAACTTGTCGAAAACCTTTTTTGCATAAGTCGAGCTTTGTAGATAGTAACACTACTATCAGCATCTGTCTTCCTCTTGAAGATCCATTTATACAATATGGCTTGCCGATCATCTGACAACTCCACCAAAGTCCACACTTTGTTCTCATACATGGATCCCATCTCAGATTTCATGGCCTCAAACCATTTTGCGGAATCTGGGCTCATCATCGCTTCCTCATAGTTCGTAGGTTTATCATGGTCTAATAACATGACTTCCGAATAGGATTACCGTACCACTCAGTGCGGATCTTACTCGTTGACCCACGAGGTTCGGTAGTAACTTGATCTGAAGTTTCATGATCATCATCATTAGCTTCCTCACTAATTGGTGTAGGCATCACCGAACTGATTTCGTTGATGAACTAGTTTCCAATTCGGGAGAAGGTACAAATTACCTTATCAAGCTCTACTTTCCTCCCACTCACTTCTTTCAGAGAAACTCCTTCTCTAGAAAGGATCCATTTTAGCAACGAATATTTTGCCTTCAGATCTATGATAGAAGGTGTACCCAACAGTTTCCTTTGGGTATTCTATGAAGAAGCACTTCTCCGATTTGGGTTCAAGCTTATCAGGTTGAAAACCTTTTTCATATAAGCATCGCAACTCCAAACTTTAAGAAATGACAGCTTAGGTTTCATCGCTAAACCATAGTTCATACGGTGTCGTCTCAACGGATTTAGATGGTGCCCTATTAAATGTGAATGCAGCTGTCTCTAATGCATAACCCCAAAACGATAGTGGTAAACCGATAAGAGACATCATAGATCGCACCATATCTAGTAAAGTACGATTATGATGTTCGGACACACCATTACATTGTGGTGTTCTGTATGGCGTGAGTTGCTAAACTATTTCACACTGTTTCAAATGAAGACCAAACTCAGAACTCAAATATTCATCTCCATGATCAGATCAGAGATACTTTATTTTTCTTGTTACGATGATTTTCCACTTCACTCTGAAATTCTTTGAACTTTTCAAATGTTTCAGACTTATGTTTCATCAAGTAGATATACCCATATCTGCTCAAATCATCTGTGAAGGTCAGAAAATAACGATACATGCCGCGAGCCTTAACACTCATCGGATTGCATACATCGGTATGTATTATTTCCAATAAGTCAGTAGCTCGTTCCATTGTTCCGGAGAACGGAGTTTTAGTCATCTTGCCCAAAAGGCACGGTTCGCAAGCATCAAATGGTTCATAACCAAGTGATTCTGAAAATCCATCTTTATGGAGTTTCTTCACGCGCTTTACACCGATATGACCCGAACGGCAGTGCCGCAAATAAGTTGCACTATCATTACTAACTTTGCATCTTTTGGCATCAATATAATGAATATGTGTATCACTACGATCGAGATCCAACAAACTATTTTTATTGGGTGTATGACCATCGAAGGTTTTATTCATGTAAATAGAACAACAATTATTCTTTGACTTTAAATGAATAACCGTATCGCAATAAACATGATCAAATCATATTCATGTTCAACACAAACACCAAATAACATTTATTTAGGTTTAACACTAATCCCGAAGGTATAGGGAGTGTGCGATGATGATCATATTAATCTTGGAACTACTTCCAACACTCATCGTCACTTCCCCTTCAACTAGTCTCTGTTTATTCTCAGAACTCCTATTTCGAGTTACTAATCTTAGCAACCGAACAAGTATCAAATACTCGGGGCTACTATAAACACTAGTAAGGCACACATCAATAACTCATATATCAAATATACTCTTGTTCACTTTGCCATCCTTCTTATCCACCAAATATTCGTGGCATTTCCGCTTCAAAGGACCATTTCCTTTGTAGTGTAAGCACTCAGTTTCAGGCTTTGGTCCAGCTTTGGTCTTCTTCACGGAGTGACAACTTGTTTGCCATTCTACTTGAAGTTTCCCTTTCTTTCCCTTTGCCCTTTTCTTGAAACTAGTGGTCTTGTCAATCATCAACACTTGATGCTCTTTCTTGATTTCTACCTTCGTCGATTTCAACATCACGAAGAGCTCGGGAATCGTTTTCGTCATCCCTTGCATACTATAGTTCATCACGAAGTCCTAGTAACTTAGTGATGGTGACTAGAGAATTCTGTCAATCACTATCTTATCTAGAAGATTAACTCCCACTTGATTCAAGCGATTGAAGTACCTGCATAATCTGAGCACATGCTCACTAGTTGAGCGATTCTCCTCCATCTTTTAGCTATAGAACTTGTTGGAGACTTCATATCTCTCAACCGGGTATTTGCTTGAAATATTAACTTCAATTCCTGGAACATCTCATATGGTCCATGACGCTCAAAACGCCTTTGAAGTCCCGATTCTAAGCCGTTAAGCATGGTGCACTAAACTATCAAGTAGTCATCATATTGAGCTAGCCAAACGCTCATAACGCCCCATCCGCTTCCTGCAATAGGTCCGCTACCTAGCGGTGCATCAAGGACATAATTCTTCTATGCTGTAATGAGGATAAACCTCAGATCACGGATCCAATCCACATCATTGCTACTAACATTTTTCAACATAATTTTTCTCTAGGAACATATCAAAATAAACATATGAAAGCAACAAAGCGAGCTATTGATCTACAACATAATTTGCAAAATACTACCAGGACTAAGTTCATGATAAATTTAAGTTCAATTAATCATATTACTTAAGAACTCCCACTTAGACAGACATCTCTCTAGTCATCTAAGTGATCACGTGATCCAAATCAACTAAACCATGTCCGATCATCACGTGAGATGGAGTAGTTTTCAATGGTGAACATCACTATGTTGATCATATCTACTATATGATTCACGCCGACCTTTTCGGTCTCCGTGTTCCGAGGCCATATCTGTATATGCTAGGCTCGTCAAGTTTAACCTAAGTATTCCGCGTGTGCAACTGTTTTGCATCCGTTGTATTTGAACGTAGAGCCTATCACACCCGATCAGCACATGGTGTCTCAACACGAAGAACTTTCGCAACGGTGCATACTCAGGGAGAACACTTCTTGATAATTTAGTGAGAGATCATCTTAAAATGCTACCGTCAATCAAAGCAAGATAAGATGCATAAAGGATAAATATCACATGCAATCAATATAAGTGATATGATATGGCCATCATCATCTTGTGCTTGTGATCTCCATCTCCGAAGCACCGTCGTGATCACCATCGTCACCGGTGCGACACCTTGATCTCCATCATAGCATCGTTGTCGTCTCGCCAATCTTATGCTTCTACGACTATCGCTGCCGCTTAGTGATAAATAAAAGCATTACAGGGCGTTTGCATTTCATACAATAAAGCGACAACCATATGGCTCCTGCCAGTTGCCGATAACTTCGGTTACAAAACATGATCATCTCATACAATAAAATATAGCATCACGTCTTGACCATATCACATCACAACATGCCCTGCAAAAACAAGGTAGACGTCCTCTACTTTGTTGTTGCAAGTTTTACGTGGCTGCTATGGGCTGAGCAAGAACCGTTCTTACCTACGCATTAAAACCACAATGATAGTTCGTCAAGTTAGTGCTGTTTTAACCTTCGCAAGGACCGGGCGTAGCCACACTCGGTTCAACTAAAGTTGGAGAAACAGACACCCGCCAGCCACCTATGTGCAAAGCACGTCGGTAGAACCAGTCTCGCGTAAGCGTACGCGTAATGTCGGTCCGGGCCGCTTCATCCAACAATACCGCCGAACCAAAGTATGACATGCTGGTAAGCAATATGACTTGTATCGCCAGAACTCACTTGTGTTCTACTCGTGCATATAACATCTACGCATAAAACCAGGCTCGGATGCCACTGTTGGGGAACGTAGTAATTTCAAAATTTTCCTACGCACACGCAAGATCATGGTGATGCATAGCAACGATAGGGGGAGTGTATCTTCATACCCTTGAAGATCGCTAAGCGGAAGCGTTTATCAACGCGGTTGATGTAGCCGTACGTCTTCACGATCCGACCGATCCAAGTACCGAACGCACAACACCTCCGAGTTCTGCACACGTTCAGCTCGATGACGTCCTCGCCTTCTCAATCCAGCAAGACGGGCGAAGTAGTAGATGAGTTCCAGCAGCACGACGGCGTGGTGACGGTGTTGGTGAAAAACAATCTCCGTGGGGCTTCGCCTAAACGCTACGGAAACTATGACGGAGGATAAACTAGAGGGGACGGGGTTGCCGGCACACGGCTTGGTGTTTCTTGATGTGTCTTTGGTGCTAGCCCTGCCCCTCTATTTATATGTTGAGCCTTGGGGTCGAAACTTGGAGTAAAGCCTCCACAAAGTCGGTTTCACCCGAAAGGCAAGAGTGCTTCTCGGACTCCGGGCCGAACGCCAGGTTCCGGCGTCTGGACCCGCACGCCGAGGACCTGGCGTCGGCCCCTGAACTCCACAAAACTTCCTTTTGCGCTTTCCAAAACCTTGTGGGCTTTCCCTTTGGCCCAAATAACGTGTTCTCGTACCCAAACATTTCAGGAAACATCCGGAACCCCTTCCGTTGAATTCCGGAACCCTTCCGGAGATCAAACACTATTATCCCATATATCAAACTTTATGTCCGGACCATTCCGGAGTTCCTCTTCATGTCCATGATCTCATCCGGGACTCCGAACAACATTCGGTTACCAACATACATAACTCATATAATACTATATCGCCAATCTAAACGTTGTTGCAAGGGACCCTACGGGTTCGAGAAGTATGTAGACATGACCGAGACACGTTTCCGGTCAATAACCAATAGCGGGACCTGGATGCCCATATTGGCTCCCACATATTCTACGAAGATCTTTATCGGTCAAACCGCATAACAACATACGTTGTTCCCTTCTTCATCGGTATGTTACTTTCCCGAGATTTGATCGTCGGTATCCAATACCTAGTTCAATCTCGTTACCGGCAAGTCTCCTTACTCGTTACATAATGCATCATTCCGTAACTAACTCATTAGCTACATTGCTTGCATGGCTTATAGTGATGTGCATTACCGAGAGGGCCCAGAGATACCTCTCCGACAATCGGAGTGACAAATCCTAAACTCGAAATATGCCAACTCAACAAGTACCTTCGGAGACACCTGTAGAGCTCCTTTATAATCACCCGATTCACGTTGTGACGTTTGGTAGCACACAAAGTGTTCCTCCGGTAAACGGGAGTTGCATAATCTCATAGTCATAGGAACATGTATAAGTCATGAAGAAAGCAATAACAACATACTAAACGATCAAGTGCTAAGGCTAACGGAATGGGTCAAGTCAATCACATCATTCTCCTAATGATGTGATCCCGTTAATCAAATGAGAACTCTTTTGTCCATGGCTAGGAAACATAACCATCTTTGATAAACGAGCTAGTCAAGTAGAGGCATACTAGTGACACTATGTTTGTCTATGTATTCACACATGTATTATGTTTCCGGTTAATACAATTCTAGCATGAATAATAAACATTTATCATGATATAAGGAAATAAATAATAACTTTATTATTGCCTCTAGGGCATATTTCCTTCATCGACCATGCATACTATTACTCTGATCAAGTCCATGTCGACCACCACTAGTACCTCGACACCTCCCTCGAGGAAGTCCCCAGTGGCTAAGACTACTACATCAAGAACTTCTTCGATCTCGCGCAAGTCGATGTCAACCATGGTTACTACTGCAATGACTGTCATGGTGATTTCGACACATGAGGGATCTTCAAGCTCAATGGGATCCTGGAAAGATCTTTCATAGCAATGGCTTGGGGACAAGCCATGTTTCAAGAAGGGAGGGGTGTTAGTGACCTTCTTGTTTGGCCCAGTGACATGTTGGGGAACGTAGTAATTCAAAAAAAATCCTACGATCACGCAAGATCTATCTAAGAGATGCATAGCAACGCGAGGGGGGAGTGTGTCCACTTACCCTCGTAGACCGAAAGCGGAAGCGTTTAGTTAACGCGGTTGATGTAGTCGAACGTCTTCACGATCCAACCGATCCAAGTACCGAACGTACGACACCTCCGTGTTCAGCACACGTTCAGCTCGATGACGTCCCTCGAGCTCTTGATCCAGTAGAGGGTCGACGGAGAGTTCCGTCAGCAAGACAGCGTGGCGACGGTGTTGGTGATGTGATCCGCGCAGGGCTTCGCCTAAGCACTACGACGATATGACCGAGGTGGTAAACTTTGGAGGGGGGCGCCGCACACGGCTAAGAAACAACTATTGTCCTTTGGGGTGCCCCCTTCCCACGTATATAAAGGAGGGGGGAGGTAGAGGCCGACCTAAGGGGGGGGGGCAAGAGGGGGGAGTCCTACTAGGACTCCGTTCCTAGTAGGATTCGCCCCCCTTTCTTTCCAACGGAGAGGGGGAAAGGGGAAAGGAGGGAGAGGGAGAAGCAAAGAGGGGGGCCGCGCCCCCTCCCTTTGTCAAATTCGGATTGGGGCAAGGGGGGCACGTGCCACCTCCCGTGGCCTACCTCCTCTCCTCCACTATGGCCCATTAGGCCCAATAACTTTCTCGGGGGGTTCCGGTAGCCTCCAGGTACTCCGAAAAGTCCCCGAACCTTATCGGAACCATTGCGGTGTCCGTATATAACCTTCCAATATATCAATCTTTACCTCTCGACCATTTCGAGACTCCTCGTCATGTCTGTGAGCTCATCCAGGACTCAGAACAAACTTCGGTCACCAAAACACATAACTCATAATACAAATCGTCATTGAATGTTAAGAGTGCGGACCCTACGGGTTCGAGAACTATGTATACATGACCGAGACACATCTCCGGTCAATAACAAATAGCGGAACCTGGATTCTCATATTGGTTCCTACATATTCTACGAAGATCTTTATCGGTCAAACCGTAATGACAACATGCGTCATTCCCTTTGTAATGGGTATGTTACTTGCCCGAGATTCGACCGTCGGTATCCTTATACCTAGTTCAATCTCGTTACCGGCAAGTCTCTTTACTCGTTCCGTAATGCATCTTCCTGCAACTAACTCATTAGTCACATTGCTTGCAAGGCTTATAGTGATGTGCATTACCGTGAGGCTCGGAGTGACAAATCCTAAACTGGATCTATGCCAACCCAACAAACACCTTCAGAGACACCTGTAGAGCATCTTTATAATCACCCAGTTACGTTGTGATGTTTGATAGCACACGAGGTGTTCCTCCAGTATTCGGGAGTTGCATAATCTCATAGTCAAAGGAATATGTATAAGTCATGAAGAAAGCAATAACAATAAAACTTAACGATCATTATGCTAAGCTAACGGATGGTTCTTGTCCATCACATCATTCTCTAATGATTTGATCCCGTTCATCAAACGACAACACATGTCTACGGTTAGAAAACTTAACCATCTTTGATTAATGAGCTAGTCAAGTAGAGGCATGCTAGGGATACTTTGTTTTGTCTATGTATTCACACATGTACTAAGTTCCCGGTTAATACAATTCTAGCATGAATAATAAACATTTATCGTGATATAAGGAAATATAAATAACAACTTTATTAATGCCTCTAGGGCATATTTCCTTCATGAAAGTCCAAGGCCTAGCCCACCACAAGCCGCAACGACACATGGACTATATATTCCAGAGAGAACCAAATGAGCAAGCTATCATGGCTCGGATCAGAACCAGTGGATGTGGTTTATGATCTTTTTCCTCCCCTCTCACGTGTTCATCTTCTTCCCCAAATGTATCCACTCATAGGTACTCGTTGACGTTAACACATAGAGAACTAGACTGCCTCTTATAGTATTAGAAAAACTGAACGCTACACGCAACCTAGTGGTTGGTGACGCGCAAACTCACCCAGGGGACCTCAGATCGAGTCCCAAGCTCCCCCATTTTTCAGCAGATGGCATTTTTGTAGAAAAATTGTTCATGGTAGTTTTATAATTTTTTTGAACTACGCCACATGGCATTTTTTAAATTAAGAGATGACATTTCTAATTTATTAAGAGATGTCATTTTTCATTTTATTAAGAGGTGGCATTTTCATATTAAAAGATGGCATTTATTATTATTAAGGGATGTCATTTTTATATTAAGGGATGGAAATGTTTATATTAATAGATGGCATTTTTTGGTTATTAAGAGATGGTATTTTTATTTTTTGTATTAAGAGATGGCATTTTTCTATTTTCTTATTTAAGAGATGGCATTTTTCTATTTTTTTATATTAAGAGATGACAATTTTTATTTAAGAGATGATATTTTTTATTAAGACATGGTATTTTTCTATTTTTTATTAAGAGGTGGCATTTTTTAAGAGATGACATTTTTATATTATTAAGATATGCCTTTTTTAGGTGCATGACATTTTTTAATAACATGGAAATTTTATATAAAAAACATCTAAATGGGTCTTTTGGGTCAATGGGGGGTCACCCCGGCCTGCCACCCAACGAACGATGGAAAACGACCGCTTGGAGGGGACTGTCCTCCCCAGCAACCCGTCGCCAGATAAGGGCCTCCTTCTTTTAAGGATTACAAGATCATGCCAATACGACAATGCACGAGGAGTGATAGTCTCACCAAGATAGGAAAACAAGCTTATCAAACCGGCCTTAAACCCAAGGGTTAACAGGTCAAAATGAAAATATATAATATTCTTAATGGCAACTAGACTATAAGGTGATCAATGTTTCTAGAGAGACTTTAGCAGATGGCATTTTTTGGTTATTAAGAGATGGTATTTTTATTTTTTGTATTAAGAGATGGCATTTTTCTATTTTCTTATTTAAGAGATGGCATTTTTCTATTTTTTTATATTAAGAGATGACAATTTTTATTTAAGAGATGATATTTTTTATTAAGACATGGCATTTTTCTATTTTTTATTAAGAGGTGGCATTTTTTAAGAGATGACATTTTTATATTATTAAGATATGCCTTTTTTAGGTGCATGACATTTTTTAATAACATGGAAATTTTATATAAAAACATCTAAATGGGTCTTTTGGGTCAATGGGGGGTCACCCCGGCCTGCCACCCAACGAACGATGGAAAACGACCGCTTGGAGGGGACTGTCCTCCCCAAAGAACCCGTCAGCCAGATAAGGGCCTCCTTCTTTTATGGATTACAAGATCATGCCTATACGACAATGCACGAGGAGTGATAGTCTCACCAAGATAGGAAAACAAGCTTATCAAACCGGCCTTAAACCCAAGGGTTAACAGGTCAAAATGAAAATATATAATATTCTTAATGGCAACTAGACTATAAGGTGATCAATGTTTCTAGAGAGACTTTAGCATTTCTAGAACCAAATCACATATCGTGCACATGACGGAGAGTAAAGTCTCATATTAAGTGGACTCCTCGAGGTTGGCTGGATTAAGGGTTTAGAGTATCTACAACTGGACCTCTCAAACCCTGTCTATGTTCGGTCGGACGTCTTGGTCAGTGCCCAATCACAAATTTGCCACCCGATTGGACCTCTCAAACATGTCCTATATGTTCAGGTTGCCCGCCACCTCGGAAACTAGCCCATATGTGAGACGGATACGTGGGCGCCCAGATGCACCTGCCACGTGGAATTGATGGGCAAGGCCCATACCAAAACCCATTGGTACGACAAGCATCTCCTATGGTTCGGCGAGGAGGCACTCATGGAGCTACTTCGGCGCGTCGCCCGAGGGACCAAATCCAACTATTTAAGCCAGACAGCGAGGCAACCCTAGCCCGTACCCACCCCCTGGTCTGCATTGTCGCTGCTCCCTCCTCCTCCTCCTCTTCCACTTCCATTTTCTAGCTCGCCGTCTGCCATGGTCCGACAGAAGATACACATTATAAGATGCTCACTCCCAAATGCCTAATGGAAATCCAAGCCGAGATGCGTGTTACGGAGGAGGGCAATGTGTCATGGAGTTTAGGTGTCCTAGGGTGTGTCATGCCAATTCTTCAGGTCCTCATATGCTATCTTTCGATAGAATAGTTGTTTCTGCCTTTTGCCTTTGGTATTTTCTAGTGTGATTTTTGTTCTAATTATCTCGAGATTTGCTAAGTGCTTCCTCACTGCCTTGGACCAGTTGGTCATGTACTTTGATTTGCGCTTTATTTATAAAGCAAGGCGATAGCCTATTTCAAAGGAGAATATATTCACAAGGGCATATAATATAATACGTTGACTATGCTTCAATAACCTTCAGATATATAGGGGTGTTTCATCATCTTGTTGCCATGAATGGGTAATTTTGTCCAAAAGTCGTTCTTGCTTGGAATCATACAAGCATGCCACAATAAGCTGGCATGGGTTGTAGATTTGTGAATAAACACTTTGTAATGATTAACCCATGTATGTGTCTAGGGATGGACAAGAAGTTATACTCGATAAGCTCGTAGCTTTCTGTTTAATGAACCAAGCCAATCATGTTGGGGAACGCAGTATTTCAAAAAAATTCCTATGATCACGCAAGATCTATCTAGGAGATGCATAGCAACGAGATGGGAGAGTGTGACCACGTACCCTCGTAGACCGAAAGCGGAAGCGTTTAGTAACACGGTTGATATAGTTGAACGTCTTCACGATCCAACTGATCCAACTACAGAACGTATGGCACCTCCTTGTTCAGCACACGTTCAACAGATGATGTCCCTCGAGCTCTTGATCCAGTTGATGACGAGGGAGAGTTCCGTCAGCATGACGGCATGGCGACGGTGATGATGAAGTTATCAGCGCAGGGCTTCGCCTAAGCACTACGACAATATGACCGAGGTGTGTAACTGTGGAGGGGGGCACCGCACATGGCTAAGACAAATCTTGGTGTGTCTTTGGGGTGCCTGAGGGAGTCCTGGACTAAGGGGTCCTCGGGCGTCCGACCTTTTATCCATTGGGCCGGACTAATGGGCTGTGAAGACATGAAGGCCGAAGACTGTACCCATGTCTGGATTGAACTCTACTTGGCGTGGAAGGCAAGCTTGGCGGCCGAATATGAAGATTCCTTCTTATGTAACCGACTCTATGTAAACCCTAGACCCCCCCGATGTCTATATAAACCGGAGGGGTTAGTCCGGAAAGGAGATACACACATTACCATAGTCATACAGGCTAGACTTCTAGGGTTTAGCCATTACGATCTCGGGGTAGATCAACCCTTGTAATACTCATATTCATCAAGATCAATCAAGCAGGAAGTAGGGTATTACCTCCATAGAGAGGGCCTGAACCTGGGTAAACATCGTGTCCCCCGTCTCCTGTTACCATCGATCCTAGACGCACAGTTCGGGACCCCCTACCCGAGATCCGCCGGTTTTGACACCGACATTGGTGCTTTCATTGAGAGTTCCACTGTGCCGTCAACGAAAGGTTCGATGGCCCCTTCAATCATTGATAGTGACACTGTCCAAGGAGAAACCTTCCTCCCTAGACAGATTTTTGTGTTCGGCGGCTTCGTACTATGGGCCAATTCGCTTGGCCATCTGGAGCAGATCAATAGCTACACCCCTGGCCACCAGGTCAGATTTGGAAGCTTGAACTACGTCGCGGACATCCGTGGAGACTTGATCTTCAACGGATTTGTGACCGCAGCGATCGCTCCCTCTCGCCCCAATGAACATGACCTAAATCTGTCATCGGATCACGTCCAGGAGATGGTTCCTGTTGCTGCAACGGCCTTAGAACCGAAGCAGATCGTGCCATCCAAGGACACAGAGTCCGCGGCGTTGGAGCCGCACACGGACTCGACACCCCGCAATATTTGCGTCCATGGAACCCCGGACTCATTTCCGGCTATAAGTTCCGGACCGGGTACGCCTGCGGACACCGAGTTGGATCGGTTTCAATCATCAAGTTCAGCACCGCAGATGTCTTCCAACACTCGCCCTTTGCCGATGTGCTGAATTTGTTGAAAAACCTGTCCCCGATGGGGGACTCACGGTCGAACTATGTCCGGTTCGAGCTTGAGGCTGATAATGGAGAATCGCGCTTCCCACCCGCCACCCACTTCATAGCCACTGTCGAGGACTTAACCGATATGCCCGCTTCTGGCTCCGAAGACATTGAAGATATAGACGATGATGCCGAAAAGGAGCAAGGCCAAGACCCGCCAGTCATAAGGCATGGGACGGCCACCCCCTCATACGACGTGTACATGATCGATACACTTAAAAAGTCTCGTGACAATGACAAGGGAGATCCAATTGAGAATAAAACTCCTAAGGCACAGGCTAAGTTCCGGCGCCCCAAACGCCGCTCCAAGTCACGCCGCAGCAACAATGGCACTTGAGAAAATAGTACTCCGGACGACGCCGAAAGCAATGAAGACCCTGTGGGAGAATTATCCGAGCAGGAGGAACAGGAAAACGGGCAAGCCAGCCCTGACGAATAGGCCCTGCCCAGCGACGGTTCGGAGGACGACAACTACCTTCCGCCCTCCGAAGATGAGGTAAGCCTCGGCGACAAAGACTTCATCGTACCTGAAGAGCCCCACGAGCAGGAGCGCTTCAAGTGCAGGCTGATAGCTACGGCAAAGAGCCTGAAAAAGAAGCAGCAGCAGCTTCAAGCTGACCAAGACCTACTCAACGACACATGGACCGAAGTCCTGTTCGCCGAAGAATACGACCTTAGTGGCCTAGGTAAAAGCCACCCAAAGCACAGATTGTTATACCAGTCCGATGACGGGGCGTTGGGGCCCATACTGTCGGATATGGGGTTCTGGCAAACCCTTAAGGTTCGAACACTGGGGTGCGCGCGAAGTCTCTCCTTCCTACAGATCTATGCTCTAGCTCGCTAAGATCTCACGGATGAACTCGACGAACTTGCAACACAAAAAGACACGGGGTTTATACTGGTTCGGGCCACCGTTGTGGTGTAATACCATACTCCAGTGTGGTGGTGGTGGATTGCCTCTTGGGCTGATGATGAATAGTGCAAGGGAAGAACAACCTCCTGAGGTTGAGGTGTTCTTGTGCGTTTGAACTTGTGGCATGAGGATTCGATGCCTCTACTGTGGTGGCTAGCTCTACTTATATAGGCCCTGGACCTCTTCCCAAATATCGAGCGGGAAGGGAGGCAACAATGGCGGGCAAATTTGAAGGGGGACAGCTAGTACAAGTTATCCTGACAAAAGCGGTCTTCGCCTGCGAAAAGCTCTAGGGTGACGCCGTCTTGGGCGCCATGATGACCTCCGCCTTGCCGTCCTCCTGGTCTTGGTCTCGTTGCACCAATATGGCAACCTTTGCCTGATGCCACGCTACTCTTCGCTTGCATTGGCCTCCTTAGCACCAAAGAGGAAATAGAGACGCTGCGCACACTGGCACCCGCCTGGTACCGTTCGTCATGGCTCACGTCACGAGAGCCTCGTGAGGTTTGCCTCGCCTTGATATCTCCGCTCCTCGTGAGCTTGCCTGGCTAGGCCACTACAGAGGAGGTCTTGTGTCGTCCGCCTTGCGAGGCTTGGACCCTCACGAGGGTTTTGGGTGCCTTGTTGATGAAGATGGGCCGTACGGCCTGCTGCTTAGCCACGCGGTGGGCTGCACGCAGGCAAGTCTGGGGACCCCCGTTCCCAGAATGCCGACAGTAGCCCCCGGGCCCAAGATGCGCTCGGGCTTGGCTTCGCGGTGAAGCCAAGGGTCAAGTTTGGAGCATCGCGGGCCCCAAAAGCCTGCGGCCTCGGTTGATGCATGGCGGTTGATTAGACGTGGGCGTCTCCACTTCCCCATGCTGCCTCGGCAACTTCATGACTTGACATATCCCTGCGACATGCAAGGAAAACCATCATTACCTGTGATCGTGAGAGACGCCGGTTGGCCTCCTCTTGCTATAAATGGGGAGGGGGCGGAGCCCCCGTTGCCCATCTCTTCCTCGCTTGCTTGCTTCTCTGCTCCATTGCTTGCAGTGCCATCGATGGCGCCACGAAAGAATTTCTCTGCCGCCGAGAAAGGAAAGGCCCCTGGCGAGGGCCTCGGTTCCCCGGCGCCCAAGCGCGACCGCGGCTCTCCGCGCAAGCACGCCGCCACCCCCTTCGTGGCCCACCGTCGAGGTGGCGCCGCGGCACGCGGAGGGGATCGTCCCATCCATGGTGGTTCAGCCGATGAGGGGAGGCGCGCGATGGTGGCGCGGCCTCCCTGCCCACGCTTCCATTCGGATGAGGTGTCGCCGGAGTTCTTTGTTTGGTCGGAGAGCCCGGCCGGCAACTGGCTCCAACTTCCGCGCTTCTTCGCTAGTGGCTCATCGGCCTCACCGTGCGGGCTCTTCTTTGCCGGGCGGCCAGACGCTGCTGCAGCGAGCCTCTGGGTTCTGGTCGAGACTTACGCCATGGGCAACATAGCCTCGCCCGCGGTGGCAGACGTCGCCGCGCGGCCTAGGTAGGCGGTGCACCCTCCACTTCAGGTACGATGGTGAATCGGCCCTCTATGTGAGGGTGTTCGGGGAAGATGGTCGCCGCGCCGGGTGCTGCCCCGAGATGAACGACGGTGAGGAGGTGCTCGGCCTTGGTGATGGTCGCGATGAGGACGAGGGCGAGCCTGCCCTCGGCGGCGACCGCGTCTCCTCCAGCTATGGCGACTCTTCCTCCGGTGACAGCTCCAGCAGCGGTGGCTATGACCAGCCGCCGCGTCGCCGCGCCCGCTTCAAAGGAGGCAGCGGGTCATCTTGTCGTCGCGCCTCCGTGAAGCGCGAGGAGGGGTCTGGCTAGGCTCGGGGCATCGCCAAGGGCCTGCATCTGCGGATTGCTGCGACGCTGCTTTGCTTAGCTTTTTCTTTCTTTCCTGCATCAGAAAACGAAACCAGTATGGGCCCAGAGGGGCATGTATCGAACTCTGGTTCTTTGGTTAGTGCACTGTGCGTGTCGTTCCCATGCCATGTTGTTATTTTGCGCAAGTATAACTTAACCTGGTGCGTTTGGGACACCCTTTCCCTCACGTGGTGTCTGCGTTGCTTGGAAACTGCAAAAAATTCGTTAGGGGGTGCACTAAAGGATTTGCCGTCCACCCAAGCCTTGACTTGGCGCCTTGTATCGCGGTACCCAAGGGGCACGGATTTAGGAGAGATGTGCCAGCTTCCAGGCTCGAACGAGGGTGGCTCGCAAGAAGGCAAAGAGAAGAGAAATGCTCGCGAGGGCACCTGCCTAGCCCCCTCGCGAGGTATGCGAGAGAGAGAACACAAACGGATTCGAGCCGGAAAAAGCAGTGAAAGGCGAGGAAACCAAATCAGCAAGGAAACCAAAGGCAAACTTCGATTAAGGAAAAGCAAGCCAACTACGGAAAGCAAATGAAAAGCCGCGTCTGGCACCTAATCTAGTCTTCAAGTCCTCAGCAGCGCGGAGCTAAGTGCTGTCCACTAGGCGTGGGAGGGAGCCCCAGGGCCTGAGGCCGGCGCTCCTGAGACTCCGGGGCGTGTACAACCCCAACTCATTATTCCGTGAGAGTGTCACGAGCAGCGATTCTTCACTGGCACCGGGCCTTCTTCACAGGCTCTGGGCCTTTCTTCTCAGACTCTGGGCCTTGCTTCTCAGGCTCTGGGCCTTGCTTCATGGATAGAACTTCCGGAGGTGCTGGATGTTCCAGGCATTCTGGATGGGTGTCCCATCATGCGTCTCCAGGCGTGCTGCACTCGGCCTTGAGACATGAACGACCCTGAACGAGCCCTCCCACATGGCTGAAAGCTTGTGCATCCCTTCCCTGGAGAGGACCCGCCTCAGGACGAGGTCGCCCACCTCGAGCGTCCTGGAGCGGATGTTGCAGCAGTCGTATCGCCGCAACTCCTGTTGGTACCTTGCCGCCCTCAATGCAGCTTCGCGACGGCGCTCCTCCCCCAACACGAGATCCATCCCCCGCGTGGCGTCATGCTGCATTTCATCGAACACCAGGACCCGTGCGGAGCGATGCTTGACCTCATGAGGAAGGACTGCCTCAACTCCATAGACGAGGAAGAATGGAGTCTCGCCCGTTGGCTTGGTGGCGGTGGTGCGGATGGACCATAGCACGGACTGGAGCTCATCGTGCCAGCCCCTACCGCAGGCCTCCAGCTTCTTCTTGAAGGTCCTGGTCTTGAGACCCCTCAGGACCTTAGTGTTGGCGCGTTTGGCCTGACCATTGCTCCTGGGGTGGGCCAACGAAGCATAGCAGATCTGTGTTCCAAGGTTAGCACAGTAGGTTTTGAAGAGGTTACTAGTAAACTGCGAGCCGTTATCTGTGATGATGCGGTTGGGGACCCCGAAGCGGCTCAC
This sequence comes from Aegilops bicornis, assembly GCA_021605145.1. NCBI lineage: Eukaryota > Viridiplantae > Streptophyta > Magnoliopsida > Poales > Poaceae > Aegilops > Aegilops bicornis. The sequence goes on from CM038669.1 coordinate 504,317,280, forward strand.
GAGGCCCTTGATGAACTTGACAGCAGAGCCGGCTGGGATGGTACGGACGGCTTCCACTTCCGCCCACTTGGTGAACTTGTCGATGGCGACGTAGAGATAGCGGTAGCCCCCTGGCGCTCGTGGGAACGAGCCTAAGATGTCCAGCCCCCAGACCGCGAACGGCCACGTGAGCGGGATGGTGTGGAGGCCCTGTGCAGGCTGATGGATCTGCTTGGCGTGGAATTGGCAAGCTTCACGAGACTTCACTAGCTCGGCTGCGTTGTTGAGTGTTGTAGGCCAATAGAACCCGCTGCGGAACACCTTGCCAACAACGGTCCGTGACGATGAGTGATGTCCGCAGTCCCCGCCGTGTATGTCAATCAGCAGCTCCCTTCCTTGATCGCTGGAGATGCAGCGCAGCGTGACATCGTTCGGCCGTTTCCTGTACAACCCGCCATCTTGAATGCAGTATACCGTGGCCTGTCGGGCCACGCGCTCTGCGTCTTCTCCCTTCTCCGGCAGCGTCCCGTGCATCAGGTACCCTTTGAATTCCTTGGTCCAGCACTCCTCCTGAGGCTCGAGCGCCAAGAGCAGCCGAGCTCCTGCGGTTGGTCCACAAGCCGGGGCTCCCGTGGCCGGGGGATGTGGGAGCTCGTCCCGAGGCTGAGTCGTGCTTGAAAGAGGTTTCGTAGCTGATGGCTTGAAGAGCCGCTCTTCGAAGACGCCAGGCTCTTGCGGTTGCCGCTTGGACGCTCTCTTGGCGATGTCGTCGGCTTCCTTGTTGGTGCCCCGGGGCACGTGTTGCAGCTCCAGGCCCGAGAACTGCTTTTCTATCTTGCGCACCTCCGCAAGGTAGGCCTCCATGTGCTCGTCCTTCGGCTTGTACACTTTGTTGGATAAGTTGACGAGGAGCTGCGAGTCGCCCTTGACGGTAAGGCGCCTCACCCCCAGAGTTGCCGTAGCCTTCAGGCCAGCTATGAGGCCTTCGTATTCTGCGATATTGTTGGAGACCTTCTCGCCGTGCTGGAAGCAGAGTTGCACGGCGTAGTAAAGCTTGTCCTGAGTGGGCGAGATGAGCACTGCTCCAGCCCCCACGCCCTGGTGCACGAAGGCGCCATCGAAATACATGACCCAGCCGTCTGGTGCCTCACTTCCTGGGGAGGTGGGCCGGTCTTCTCCTTCCTCAAGAGCCGGGGCATCTGTCCATTCTGCCACAAAATCGGCGAGCGCGGCTCCCTTGATGACCCTGGTAGTGCTGAACTCCAGCTGGAATGCTTGCAGCTCGATGTTCCATTCAGCGACCCTTCCGGCTGAGTTTGGGCTCCTGAGTACCCTCTCCAATGGGTAAGATGAGACGACCTTGATGGGGTGGCCCTGGAAGTAGTGTCGCAGCTTGCGCGAGGCCACCAGGAGTGCGAGCAGGAGCTTTTGCGGCATGGGGTAGCGTGCCCTTGCGTCCCACAGTACGGTGCTGACGAAGTACACCAGGTGCTCAACAAGGGCTGGCACGCTGACGAGGCTCGGGTCCTGCGGAGATTGGGGCGTATCCTGAGGTGGTGGGTTTCCTGAGACCTGACCGTCCTCAGGAGCTTCTGCGATGTTGCCCTGCTGAGCTTGGTCTTCTGCCGCTGATGGCCCTGCTGAGCCTTCCTGACCCTGCGCTGCATCAGCTCTGGCTTGGCGCGGCGCACCCTTGTCTTGGCGCTCCTCCCGAACCGCCACCAGCGCCGCGCTGGCGGAGTACGGGGTGGCGGCAAGGTAAAGTACCAGAGGCTCGAGAGGCCGTGGTGCCACCATCACCGGGGGGCTGGTGAGGTACTTCTTGAGGTCTTGGAAGGCCCGATCGGCCTCCGGGGTCCATTTGAACGGGCCCTTCTTCTTCATGAGCTTAAAGAAGGGCAAGGCACGTTTACCTAGCTTGGAGATGAAACGCCCTAACACAGTCACTCGCCTCGCTAGCTTCTGCATCTCCTTGAGAGTCTATGGCGGGCTCATGTCTTCGATGGCCTTGATCTTCTCCGTGTTCGCCTCGATCCCTCCGTGGGATACGAGGAAACCCAGTAGCTTGCCGGAGGGGACACCGAACACGCACTTCTCTGGGTTAAGCCTCAAGTTCACTTGACACAAGCTCTCGAAGGTCTCCTCCAAATCCTGAATCAATGTCCTCGCTTCACGAGATTTGACTACTATGTCATCAACATAGGCCTCTGTGTTCCTACCGAGCTGCCGCCCCAAGGCGATGTGCATCAGCCGCTGAAAGGTTGCGCTCGCGTTGCAAAGGCCGAAGGGCATGCAGGTGTAGCAATACACCCCACATGGTGTCAGGAAGGCTGTCTTCTCCACATCCTCCACCGCCATCTTGATCTGATGGTATCCGGAGAACGCATCCAGGAAACATAACAAGTCACACTCGGCGGTGGAGTCGATGATTTAATCGATGCACGGGAGGGGGAACGGATCTTGGGGGCAAGCTTTGTTAAGGTTGGTGAAGTCGACGCACATCCGTTCCTTCCCGCCTTTCTTTGGTACCACGACAGGGTTCGCCAGCCATTCGGGGTATCGAACCTCTCGGATGGTACCTGTTGCCTCCAGCTTGCGCGTCTGTTGGAAGATGAAGGCCTGCTTCTCAGTGGACTGCCGTCTTGCCCGCTGCTTCACGGGACGTATGTTGGGGCATACCCTTAGATGATGCTGGATGATACGTCTCCAACGTATCTATAATTTTTGATTGCTCCATGCTACTTTATCTATTGTTTTGGACTATAATGGGCTTTATTTTCCACTTTTATATTACTTTTGGGACTAACCTATTAACCGGAGGCCCAACCCGAAATTGCTGTTTTTTTGCCTATTTCAGTGTTTCGAAGAAACGGAATATCAAACGGAGTCCAAACGGAATGAAACCTTCGGGAACATGATTTTCTCACCGAATGTGATCCAGGAGACTTGGACCCTACTCCAAGGACTGCCAGAGGCGGTCACGAGGGTGGGGGGCATGCCCCCCTGCCTCGTGGGCCCCCTGACGCTCCACCGACGTACTCCTTCCTCCTATATATACCTACGTACCCCCAACAGATCAGAAGGGGAGCCAAAAACCTAATTCTACCGTCGTAACTTCCTGTATCCACGAGATCCCATCTTGGGGCCTGTTCCGGAGCTCCGCCGGAGGGGGCATCCACCACAGAGGGCTTCTACATCAACACCATAGCCCCTCCGATGAAGTGTGAGTAGTTTACTTCAGACCTTCGGGTCCATAGTTAGTAGCTAGATGGCTTCTTCTCTCTTTTTGGATCTCAATAGAATGTTCTCCCCCTCTCTCGTGGAGATCTATTCGATGTAATCTTCTTTTTGCGGTGTGTTTGTTGAGACCAATGAATTGGGTTTATGATCCAGCTTATCTATGGAAAATATTTGATTCTTCTCTGAATTCTTTTATGTATGATTAAGTTATCTTTGCAAGTCTCTTCGAATTATCCGTTTGGTTTGGCCAACTAGATTGGTAGTTCTTGCAATGGGAGAAGTGCTTGGCTTTGGGTTCAATCTTGCGGTGACCTTACCCAGTGACAGAAAGGGTTGCAAGGCACGTATTGTATTGCTGCCATCGAGGATAACAAGATGGGGTATTTATCATATTGCATGAATTTATTCCTCTACATCATGTCATCTTGCTTAAGGCGTTACTCTGTTTTTAACTTAATACTCTAGATGCATGCTTTGGATAGCGGTCGATGAGTGGAGTAATAGTAGTAGATGCGAGAATCGTTTGGTCTACTTGTCACAGACGTGATGCCTATATACATGATCATTGCCTGGATAACCTCATAACTATGCTCAATTCTGTCAATTGCTCAACAGTAATTTGTTCACCCACCGTAGAATACTTATGCTCTCGAGAAAAGCCACTAGTGAAACCTATGGCCCCCGGGTCTATTCTCATCATATCAATCTCCATCACTTTATTTACTTGCTTTGCTTTTACTTTTTACTTTGCATCTTTATACCAAAAATACCAAAAATATTATCCCTATCAGATCTCACTCTAGTAAATGACCTGTGAAGGGATTGACAACCCCTAAGCGTTGGTTGCGAGTAGCTATCGCTTTGTGCAGTACGAGGGACTTGCGCGTAGTCTCCTCTTGGGTGATACATTGGTTCTCAAAAACTGAGGGAAATACTTACGCTATTGTGCTGCATCATCCTCTCCACTTTGGGGAAATCCAACGCAAGCTCGAGACGTAGCACTGGATCACCTCTCTCGGGACCCCTACCAGCAGATTGGGCTCCCACGCGAATATCTCCTTATTCGCGTGCAAAAACCTCACAAGAGCTTCTTCTTGCCCGGGGTCAAGGCCGGTTCATATGGTGAGAGTGGCTCCTGAAGACCCGTCCTCGTTGACCAGCACCTACTTGGTCTCCGCCTTGTCTTGGGTGAACAACTGCTTCTTCTTGGCGGGCGCGGTCTCCTTAGCCTCAGGCATACCGGTGCTGGCTGGTTGTGCTGCTGCCGCAGCCTTGAAGGCGAGCCTGAGCACCGTCATGGCCTCCTTAGCGTTCCCCTTGATGGTGAGGGCACCCTTGCTCCCCGGCATCTTCATGAGGTTATAGGCCGGGTGAGTCGCCTCCATGAACTGAGCGAGAGCCGGGTACCCGAGGATAGCATTGTACGGGAGACTGATGCCGGCGATGTCGAAGTCCACCAGCTCAGTGCCGTTGTTGTCGCGTGTGCCGAAGGTGATAGGGAGGCGGATCTGCCCCAGAGAGTGGGCAGCTCCACCACCCACTCCTGAAAAGGGCTTGCTGAGGTTGAGCCGCTCGGGCGGCACGTGGAGAAGGCTGAAGGCTTCTACGGAGAGCAAGTTTAGGCCGACACGGCCGTCGATGAGGGTTTTGGTGACGGCCACGTTGCAGATGGTGGGTGTGCAGAGCATTGGGAGCATGCCCGAGCCAGTGGTGGAACCGGGGTGGTCCTCTGAGCCGAAGGTGAGGTCGGCCTCTTGGGCAGCCCAACCTGGCGGAGCCCCCGGGCACTTGGAAGCCGCCCCAATCTAACGAAAGAAGGACTTGACATGGCGATCTGAAGGTGGCGCTTGGGAGCCATCCAGCAGGGCCGCGACAGCGTGGTGCGCCGGTGCCGCGTAGCGCGCGGTGAAGAGGTTGCGGAGTTCCTGCCAGGACGCCACCATGGACCCCGGGAGGTTGAGCAGCCAGGCGCGTGGCTCGCCGGCGAGGGCCATTGGGAACCAGTTGGCCATGATCTTCCCGTTGCAAACCGGCATCGAGGACAGCCTCCTCGTACGCATGCAGGAATGGTGCCGGGTCTGCCGCGCCGTCGTAACGCGGCGGCATCTCCGGCTTGAACTTGGGTGGTCACTGCACTCACCGCAGGGCGGGGGCCAGGGCTCGGTACCCAGACTCCCTGCTGCTGGTGTCGGTCGCAGAGGCGGATGGCGGCGCGCCTGCCATGGGAGCGAAGCGCGGCGGCACAGGGCGCAGATTGGTGGAGAGGAGCTCCGGCGCACCCCTACCTGGCGCGCCAAATGTCGGATGTGGGGTTCTGGCAAACCCTTAAGGTTCAAACACTAGGTTGCGCGCGAAGTCTCTCCTTCCTACCGATCTACGCTCTAGCTCTCTAAGATCTCGCGGATGAACTCGACGAACTTGCAACACAGAAAGACACGGGGTTTATACTGGTTCGGGCCATCGTTGTGGTGTAATACCCTACTCCAGTGTGGTGGTGGTGGATTGCCTCTTGGGCTGATGATGAACAGTGCAAGGGAAGAACAACCTCCTGAGGTTGAGGTGTTCTTGTGCGTATGAACTTGTGGCGTGAGGATTCGATGCATCTACTGTGGTGGCTAGCTCTACTTATATAGGCCCTGGTCCTTTTCCCAAATATCGAGCGGGAAGGGAGCCAACAACGGCGGGCAAATTTGAAGGGGGACAGCTAGTACAAGCTATCCTGACAAAAGCGGTCTTCGCCTTCGAAAAGCTCTGGGGTGACATCATCTTGGGCTCCATGATGACCTCCGCCTTGCCGTCCTCCTGGTCTTGGTCTCGTTGCACCAATATGGCAACCTTTGCCTGATGCCTTGGTACTCTTCGCCTGCGCTGGCCTCCTTAGCACCAAAGAGAAAATAGAGACGCTGCGCGCACTGGCGCCCGCCTGGTACCGTTCGTCATGGCTCACGTCACGAGAGCCTCGTGAGGTTTGCCTCGCCTTGATATCTCCGCTCCTCGTGAGCTTGCCTGGCTAGGCCACTCCAGAGGAGGTCTTGCGTCGTCCGCCTCGTGAGGCTTGGACCCTCGCGAGGGTCTTGGGTGCCTTGTTGACGAAGATGGGCCGTACGGCCTGCTGCTTAGCCACGCGGTGGGCCGCAGGCAGGCAAGTCTGGGGACCCCTGTTCCCAGAACGCCGACACATACCATCGTCACACAATGCGGCAGGTCGCCGACAACTCTGTCCGGATAAAAAGGCAACTCAAACCAAACACCAGACCGCCCCACCTCGCCGTAAAGGCAAGAACAACGCAGGTCACGATTACCCAGACGACCTGCAGTGGGACTTGGACAATAGAGCAAGACACGTAAGACTGATCTACGGATCGCGAAAGCATGCTTCAACACGCGACGATGGCTACCTATTCGGATGTGTCAAACCTCGCCACGCCCGAGCCAAAAACCGCATAGGGACTCCTTCGGAGTTACGTCGCAGTGTGGCCCAACATAGAGGCGCGGCACACCCGCTTTGCTTCACTAATGAAGTACTGGATCATGAATTCCCCAAAGGATTCAAACCCGTCAATATTGAATCATACGATGGGACAACCGATCCTGCGGTATGGATAGAAGATTTCATCCTCCACATCCATATGGACCGTGGGGACGAACTCCACGCCATTAAATACCTCCCAATAAAACTAAAAGGGCCAGCTCGGTATTGGCTAAACAACCTGCCTGAAAATTCCATAGGCAGCTGGGAGGACTTGGAAGAGGCTTTCCTCGATAACTTCCGAGGAACATATGTCCGGCCACCAGATGCCGATGACCTAAGTCACATTGTCTAGCAGCCCGGAGAATCAACCAGGGAGCTTTGGACTCGGTTCTTAGTCAAAAAGAACCAAATCATTGACTGTCCGGACGCGGAAGCCCTTGCGGATTTTAGACACAGTGTCCGGGACGAATGGCTGGCACGCCACCTCGGCCAAGAAGAACCTAAATCCATGACAGCCCTCACTGCTCTCATGACCCGCTTTTGCGCGGGAGAAGACAACTGGCTCGCTCGTAGAAGCAATAGCGCCAGCAACCCTGACACCTCCGAAATCCGAGACGGCAACGGAAAGCCACGACGAAGCAAAAACAACAATCGCAATGACAATGAAAGATCATGCGACCACGATTGGTCAACGCGGATTCAGCAACCCCAAGCCGGTCGGCGGAAGAAGCTATTCAAAGGCGAATCGAGACGAACCATCCAACCTGGACAGGATATTAGACCGACCTGCCAGATTCATGGCCACCCCGATAAACCAGCTAATCATACCAACAGAAACTGCTGGGTCTTTAAACAGGCCGGCAAGCTCAACGCTGAACACAGGGGGAGGAGGCCACCAGGCGACAGGGATGATAGAAAGGTTCACCAATGAAACACTGGGGGTCAGAAGCAACCTCCACCCGAGGATCAACTATTCCCAGAACGGAAATAGCAACCCGGCTTCCGCCGCCCACTCCGTACACCTACAAAATTTGTACCGCGCATACATCATTATGCACTCAAGATACCATGGGCATTGGCGGAAGCACAATACGGACAAGCCTGCAAGCACTCCAGTAACATTTTTTATTTATTTTCCTTTTTATATTTTCTTCCTTCTCTATCCTTTAAAAACAGGTGACGAACAGGATAAACATCTGAAACTGGCTCTATCGGAGTCCGGATCCGTATACTCACCTAAGGGGCTATTTCCATCAAGGATTACCCCCACCGAGGACTGGCGGCGCAGACGTGCGACAGGAGGTCCAAAATAAATTTTTGTAGAACGCACTCTCTATTTCTTGAGCCTGTACTATGCCTGTTCCTCCGCCTCCAACCCCGAGCATGTCAAATAGCCGGGAGGATGGCTTTTATATATATCATAAGTAATCATTAGCATACTGCTCAATTCCCAGTAAAACATATCCGAACTAATCATCCGTGTTGTCTCGCCACGGAATACGGCTGCCACGGTTGTTTCACAAATATACCTTGGCATAACCTGCCAGGGGCTCGGTATGGGAACAATTGAGTTGCCAGCAAAAGCCCGAACAGCTCAACAACGCACTTCGGCGTCGCAAGTTTGGCCTTATATGCATCAGCTCCGAATCATTGTCTTGGGTCAATAGTTTGGTTGCCCGGCTCCTGTGCTTGCTGATGACCCACAAGTATAGGGGATGTATCGTAGTCCTTTCGATAAGTAAGAGTGTCGAACCCAACGAGGAGCAGAAGGAAATGATAAGCGGTTTTCAGCAAGGTATTCTCTGCAAGTACTGAAATAAGTGATAATGAGATAGTTTTGTGATAGGATAATTTGTAACGAGCAACAACTAACAAAAGTAAATGAAGTGCAGCAAGGTGGCCCAATCCTTTTTGTAGAAAAGGACAAGCCTGGAGAAACTCTTATATAGAGAAAAGCGCTCCCGGACACATGGGAATTATCGTCAAGCTAGTTTTCATCACGTTCATATGATTCGCGTTCGTACTTTGATAATTTGATATGTGGGTGGACGGTGCTTGGGTGCTGTTCTTACTTGAACAAGCATCCCACTTATGATTAACCTCTATTGCAAGCATCCGCAACTACAACAAAAATATTAAGGTAAACCTAACCATAGCATGAAACATATGGATCCAAATCAGCCCTTACGAAGCAACGCATAAACTAGGGTTTAAGCTTCCACTCTAGCAACCCATCATCTACTTATTACTTCCCAATGCCTTCCTCTAGGCCCAAATAATGGTGAAGTGTTATGTAGTAGACGTTCACATAACACCACTAGAGGCTAGACAACATACATCTCATCAAAATATCGAACGAATACCAAATTCACATGACTACTAATAGCAAGACTTCTCTCATGTCCTCGGGAACAAACGTAACTACTCACAAAACATATTCATGTTCATAATCAGAGGGGTATTAATATGCATAAAGGATCTGAACATATGATCTTTCACCAAATAAACCAACTAGCATCAACTACAAGGAGTAATCAACACTACTAGCAACCTACTAGCACCAATCCTGGACTTGGAGACAAGAATTGGATACAAGAGATGAACTAGGGTTTTGAGAGGAGATGGTGCGGTGAAGATGTTGATGGAGATTGCCCTCTCCCGATGAGAGGAGCGTTGGTGATGACGATGGCGATGATTTCCCCCTCCCGGAGGGAAGTGTCCCCGACAGAACAGCTCTGCCGGAGCCCTAGGTTGGTTCCGCCTCGTGGCGGCGGAGTCTCGTCTCGAAAGGTTGCTTATGATTTTTCCTCGACGAAATACCCCATATAGCAGAAGATGGCCACCGGAGAGCCAACAAGGGGCCCACGAGGCAGGGGGGGTGCGCCCAGGGGGTAGGGCGCACCCCCACCCTCGTGGCCAGGTGGGGCCCCCTCTGACGTACTTCTTCCGCTCAATATTTTTTATTATTTCCAAAAATAACTTTCGTGGAGTTTCAGGACTTTTGGAGTTGTGCAGAATATGTCTCTAATATTTGCTCCTTTTCCAAATTGTAATTCCAAATGCCGCATTCTCCTCCTTATGTAAACCTTGTAAAATAAGAGAGAATAGGCATAAGTATTGTAACATAAAGTGTAGTAACAGCCCGTAATGCAATAAATATCGATATAAAAGCATGATGCAAAATGGACGTATCAACTCCCCCAAGCTTAGACCTCGCTTGTCCTCAAGCGAAAGCCGATAACGATAAATATGTCCCCATGTTTAGAGGTAGAGGTGTCGATAAAAATAAAATACGGACATGAAGGCATCATGATTATTCTCATAAGAGCAAGATATATAGGAAATGTCATATGATTACTTATGTTCAAGTAATAATCCATTCACAATGCAGAGTACGAATCATAAACTTTATTGAGAACCAACAAACTATAATCTCAGTCATTGAAGCAATTGCAATTTATCATAACATCGGAAAGAGTCTATGTCAGAGCTTAATAGCAAGTCCACATACTCAGCTATCATTTAGTCCTTCATAATTGCTAACATTCACGCGATATTTGTGGTTATGAAGTTTTAATCGGACACAGAGAAAGATAGGGGCTTATAGTTTCGCCTCCCAACCTTTTACCTCAAGGGTAATGTCAACAATAATAACTCATGCTCCCCTACATCCAATTAGATATATCAATCAGGATCTTTCCAACACACTGTGCTTGCCAAAGGATAAAATGTAAAAAGGAAAGGTGAAGATCACCATGACTCTTGCATAAGGTAGAAGATGATAGTAACAGATAGGCCCTTCGCAGAGGGAAGCAGAGGTTGCCATGCGCTTTTATGGTTGGATGCACAAAATCTCAATGTGAAAGAACGTCACTTTATATTGCCCCTTGTGATATGAACCTTTATTATGCAGTCCGTCGCTTTTATTTCTTCCACATCACAAGATCGTATAAAGCTTATTTCTCCCACACCAATCAATCATACATGTTTAGAGAGCAATTTTATTGCTTTGCACCGATGACAACTTAGTTGAAGGATCTTACTCAATCCATAGGTAGATATGGTGGACTCTCATGGCAAAACTGGTTTAAGGGTTTTTTGGAAGCACAAGTAGTATCTCTACTTGGTGCTGAGAATTTAGCTAACATGAGGGGAAAGGCAAGCTCAACATGTTGGGAGATCCATGACAACATACTTTATCTCAGATATAAGAAAACATAACTCATTACGTTGTCTTCCTTGTCCAACATCAACTCTTTAGCATGTCATATTTGAATGAGTGCTCACAATCACAAAAGATGTCAATAATAGTATATCTATATGCGAGCTTTCCTTATTACTTCCTATTAATTGCAACGATGACCAAAACTATGTTTGCCAACTCCCAACAACTTTCAATCATCATACCCTTTCTATGTGAAGTCGTCACTTTCAATAAGATCAATATGAACTCTTTGTTTCTTTTTATTCTTTTTCTCTATTCTTTTATTCACTCAAGATCATGACAAAATAATCAAGCCCTTGACTCAACACTAATCTTTATTATATAGCTCACGAACTCGATTACATAGAGAGATCATAAAGCAAAAACTCAAAACTAGATCATGCCCTAAACTTTATTCTACTAGATAAAGATACTACTAATAGGATCGAACTAAGAAAAACGGTAAAGATAGGAGTGTGATTGTGATACGATACCGGGGCATCTCCCCAAAGCTTGGCAGTTGCCAAGGGGAGTGCCCATACCCATGTGATTATATCTCCTTTGCTGGTGAAGAAGGTGGAGGTGTTGTTGATGATGCGGGCTTGTCGTCCATCTTCCAAGGCATAGGCTCACCATCATAAAAGGATGATCAAGTCTCAGGGATCCTCAAATCAGCAGCCAAACTCATCCTTTTGAATCTATATTCATACTCACAGTTTTGGTTTTGCAGGTCATAGATTTGGGCTTGAAGGTGCTCGATCTTCTCGTGAAGCTTGAAGATGGCCTCCCCGATATTGTCGGCATCCAGCTTGTATTTGTTGGTGAACTCCGCGATCATCATGTGATTGGAGTTGAGTCCACGTTCCACCATCCCCTAGCACTTGAAAACTTGTTGCTCCACTGCTTCGAGCCTCGTGTCCACGCTTTCGGTCCCCTTCGGTCCCTCAACATCACGGATGTGCAGCAACCCATAACGCATCTCAATGGTTTGAGGGTGTCGCAGCACCTCCGCGAGGTAAGGGTTGATGACCTTCTCGAAGAACTTGTCCTTGGGGTCACTTGGAGACGTCATGATAATCTAGATCTATCAGAAAAACATCTCGAAACAAGAACAGAGGATATTTGCGTGATACAGGAGTCAAAACCTTCGGGAGAATATATAATGAATTTTTACCGACCAAAATACGTATCATGCAAGAAAACGGAGTCCGAAGAGCGCACGAGGTGCCCACGAGGTAGGGGGCGCGCCCAGGGGGTAGGTGTTGGGGAACGCAGTAATTTCAAAAATTTTCCTACGCACACACAGGACCATGGTGATGGCATAGCAACGAGAGGGGAGAGTGTTGTCTACGTACCCTCGTAGACCGTGGCGAAGCGATCTGGCGTAGAGGAAGTAGTCGTACGTTCTCCTCGCGATCCTGCCGATCCCAGCGCCGCTACTCCGGCACCTCCGATTCGATGATGACGTAGAGGAAGTAGTCGTACGTTCTCCTCATGATCCAGCCGATCCCAGCGCCGTTACTCCGGCGCCTCCGAGTTCTTGGCACACGTTCAGCTCGATGACGCTCCACGGGCTCCGATCCAGCAAAGCTCCGGGGAGAAGGAGTTCCGTCGGCCGACGGCGTGGTGACGATCTTGATGTTTCACCGGCAGGCTTCGCCTAAGCACTGCTACGATATGACCGAGGTGGAATATGGTGGAAGGGGCACCGCACGGCTGAGAGCGATCTCAAGGATCAACTTGTGTGTTCTAGGGTGCCCCCTGCCCCGTATATAAAGGAGCAAGGGAGGGTGGCGGCCTAGGAGGAGGCGCACCAAGGGGAGTCCTACTCCCACCGAGTAGGATTCCCCTTTCCTAGTCCAACTAGGAAACCTTCCATGTAGTAGGAGTAGGAGAGAAGGAAAGGGAAGGAAAAGGAAAAGGAAGGAAGAGGCGCCCCTTCCCTAGTCAATTCGGACCAGACCAAGGGAAGGGGTGCGGCCACCCTTGAGGCCCTTTTCCTTCTTTCCCGTATGGCCCAATAAGGCCCAATACGTATTCCCGTAACTCTCCGGTACTTCGAAAAATACCCGAATCACTCGGAACCTTTCCGAAGTCCGAATATAGTCGTCCAATATATCGATCTTTACGTCTCGACCATTTCGAGACTCCTCGTCATGTCCCCGATCTCATCCGGGACTCCGAACTCCTTCGGTACATCAAAACTCATAAACTCATAATATAAGCATCGCCGAAACCTTAGCGTGCGGACCCTACGGGTTCGAGAACTATGTAGACATGACCTAGAACTATTCTCGGTCAATAACCAATAAGCGGGACCTGGATGCCCATATTGGCTCCTACATATTCTCTGAAGATCTTTATCGGTCAAACCGCATAACAACATACGTTGTTCCCTTTGTCATCGGTATGTTACTTGCCGAGATTCGATCGTCGGTATCCAATACCTAGTTCAATCTCATTACCGGCAAGTCTCTTTACTCGTTCCGTAATGCATCATTCAGTAACTAACTCATTAGCTACATTGCTTGCAAGGCTTATAGTGATGTGCATTACCGAGAGGGCCCAGAGATACCTCTCCGACAATCGGAGTGACAAAACCTAATCTCGAAATACGCCAACCCAACATGTACCTTTGGAGACACCTGTAGTACTCCTTTATAATCACCCAGATACGTTGTGACGTTTGGTAGCACCCAAAGTGTTCCTCCGGTAAACAGGAGTTGCATAATCTCATAGTTACAGGAACATGTATAAGTCATGAAGAAAGCAATAGCAACATACTAAACGATCGGGTGCTAGGCTAACGGAATGGGTCATGTCAATCACATCATTCTCCTAATGATGTGATCCCGTTAATCAAATGACAACTCATGTCTATGGTTAGGAAACATAACCATCTTCGATTAACGAGCTAGTCAAGTAGAGGCATACTAGTGACACTCTGTTTGTCTATGTATTCACACATGTATTATGTTCCGGTTAATACAATTCTAGCATGAATAATAAACATTTATCATGATATAAGGAAATAAATAATAATTTATTATTGCCTCTAGGGCATATTTCCTTCAGTCTCCCACTTGCACTAGAGTCAATAATCTAGATCACATCACCATGTGATTAACATCGATAGTTCACATCATCATGTGATTAACACCCATAGTTCACATCGCCATGTGACCAACACCCAAAGGGTTTACTAGATTCAGTAATCTAGTTCACATCGCTATGTGATTAACACCCAAAGAGTACTAAGGTGTGATCATGTTTTGCTTGTGAGAGAATCTTAGTCAACGGGTCTTTCATATTCAGATCCGTTATGTATTTTGCAATTTTTCTATGTCTACAATGCTCTGCACGAGCTACTCTAGCTAATTGCTCCCACTTTCAATATGTATCTAGATCGAGATTTAGAGTCATCCAGATCGGTGTCAAAACTTGCATCGGCGTAACCCTTTACTTGACGAACCTTTTGTCACTTCCATAATCGAGAAACATATCCTTATTCCACTAAGGATAATTTTGACCACGTCCGATGATCTACTCCTAGATCACTATTGTACTCCCTTGCCAAACTCAGTGTAGGGTATACAATAGATCTGGTACACAGCATGGCATACTTTATAGAACCTATGTCCAAGGCATAGGGAATGACTTTCATTCTCTTTCTATCTTCTGCCGTGGTCGGGTTTTGAGTCTTACTCAATTTGACACCTTGTAACACAGGCAAAAACTCTTTCTTTGACTGTTCCATTTTGAACTACTTCAAAATCTTGTCAAGGTATGTACTCATTGAAAAAACTTATCAAGCATCTTGATCTATCTCTATAGATCTTGATGCTCAATATGTAAGCAGTTTCACCGAGGTCTTTATTTGAAAAACTCCTTTCGAATACTCCTTTATGCTTCTTGAGAATAATTCTACATTATTTCCGATCTACAATATGTCATTCACATATACTTATCGTAAATACTTTGTAGTGCTCCCACTCACTTTCTAGTAAATACAGGCTTCCTTTGTAAGTCTGTATAAACTATATGCTTTGATCAACTTATCAAAGCGTATATTCCAACTCCGAGATGCTTGCACCAGTCCATAGATGGATCATTTGGAGCTTGCACACTTTGTTAGCTCCTTTGGATCGATAAAACCTTACGGTTGCATCATATACAACTCTTCCTCCGAAACCCATTCAGGAATGCAGTTTTACATCCATTTGCCAAATTTCATAAATTGTGGCAATTGCTAACATGATTCGAACAGACTTAAGCATCGCTACAGTTGAGAAAATCTCATTGTAGTTAACACCTTGAACTTGTCAAAAACCTTTTTGCGACAAGTCGAGCTTTGTAGATAGTAACACTACTATCAACGTCCGTCTTCCACTTGAAGATCCATTTATTTTCTATTGCTTGCCGACCCTCGGGCAAGTCAACCAAAGTTCACACTTTGTTTTCATACATGGATCCCATCTCAGATTTCATGGCTTCTAGCCATTTAGCGGAATCTGGGCTCACCATCGCTTCTTCATAGTTTGTAGGTTCGTCATGATCTAGTAGCATGACTTCCAGAACAGGATTGCCGTACCACTTTGGTGCGGATCTCACTCTGGTTTACCTACGGGATTCGGTAGTGACTTGAATTGAAGTTACATGATCATCATCATTAGCTTCCTCACTAATTGGTGTAGGAATCACTGGAACTGATTTCCGTGATGAAATACTTTCCAATTCGGGAGAAGGTACAAATTACCTTATCAAGCTCCACTTTCCTCCCACTCACTTCTTTCGAGAGAAACTCCTTCTCTAGAAAGGATCCATTTATAAGCAACGAATGTTTTTGCCATCGGATCTGTGATAGAAGGTATACCCAACAATTTCCTTTGGGTATTCTATGAAGACGCACTTCTCCGATTTGGGTTTGAGCTTATCGGGATGAAACTTTTTCACATAAGCATCACAACTTCCAAACTTTAAGAAACGACAGCTTAGGTTTACTGTTAAACCATAGTTCATACGGTGTCGCCTCAACGGATTTAGACGGTGCCCTATTAAACGTGAATGCAGCTGTCTCTAATGCATAACCCCTAAAACGGTAATGGTAAATTAATAAGAGACATCATAGATCGCACCATATCCAATAAAGTGCGGTTATGACTTTCGGACACACCATTATGTTGTGGTGTTCCATATGGCGTGAGTTGCGAAACTATTTCACATTGTTTCAAATGAAGACCAAACTCGTAACTCAAATATTTATCTCCATGATCAGATCGCAGAAACTTTATTTTCTTGTTACGATGATTTTCCACTTCACTCTGAAATTCTTTGAACTTTTCAATTATTTCAGACTTATGTTTCATCAAGTAGATATACCCATATCTGCTCAAATCATTTTGTGAAGGTCAGAAAATAACGATACTTGCCACGAGCATCAACACTCATTGAATCGCATACATCGGTATGTATTATTTCCAATAAGTCAAGAGCTTGTTCCATTGTTCCGAGAAGCGGAGTTTTAGTCATCTTGCCCAAAAGGCACGGTTCGCAAGCATCAAATGATTCATAGTCAAGTGATTCCAAAAGTCCATCGGCATGGAGTTTTCTTCAAGCGCTTTACACCAATATGACCTAAGCAGCGATTGCCACAAATAAGTTGCACTATCATTATTAACTTTGCATCTTTTGGTTTCAATATTATGAATATGTGTATCACTATGATCGAGATCCAATGAACCATTTTCATTGGGTGTGTAACCATATAAGGTTTTATTCATGTAAGCAGAACAACAATTTATTCTCTTACTTAAATGAATAACCGTATTGCAATAAACATGATCAAATCATATTTATGCTCAACACCAAATAACACTTATTTAGGTTCCACACTAATCCCGAAAGTATAGGGAGTGTGCGATGATGATCATATCAATCTTGGAACTACTTCCAACACTCATCGTCACTTCCCCTTCAACTAGTTTCTGTTCATTCTGTAACTCCCGTTTCAAGTTACTACTCTTAGCAACTATACCGGTATCAAATACCGAGGGGTTGCTATGAACACTAGTAAAATACACATCAATAATCTGTATATCAAATATACCTTTGTTCACTTTGCCATCCTTCTTATCCACCAAATATTCAGGGTAGTTCCGCTTCGGTGACCAGTTCCATTGCAGCAAAGTACTTAGTCTCGTGCTTAGGTCCAGACTTGGGCTTCTTCACTCGAGCAGCAACTTGCTTGCCGTTCCTTTTGAAGTTCCCTTCTTCCCTTTGCCCTTTTCCTTGAGACTAGTGGTCTTGTCAATCATCAACACTTGATGCTCTTTCTTGATTTCTACCTTCGTTGATTTCAACATCACGAAGAGCTCGGGAATCGTTTTCGTCATCCCTTTCATACTATAGTTCATCACGAAGTTCTAGTAACTTAGTGATGGTGACTAGAGAATTCTGTCAATCACTATCTTATCTGGAAGATTAACTCCCACTTGATTCAAGCGATTGAAGTATTCTGACAATCTGAGCACATGCTCACTAGTTGAGCGATTCTCCTCCATCTTTTAGCTATAGAACTTGTTGGAGACTTCATATCTCTCAACTCGGGTATTTGCTTGAAATATTAACTTCAATTCCTGGAACATCTCATATGGTCCATGACGTTCAAAACGTTTTTGAAGTCCCGATTCTAAGCCGTTAAGTATGGTGCACTAAACTATCAAGTAGTCATCATATTGAGCTAGCCATAACGTTCATAACGCCGCATACGCTCCTGCAATAGGTCTGTCACCTAGCGGTGCATTAAGGACATAATTCTTACATGCAGCATTGAGGATAAACCTCGGATCGCGGATCCAATCCGCATCATTGCTACTAACATTTTTCAACACAATTTTCTCTAGGAACATATGAAAATAAACATATGAAAGCAACAACGCGAGCTATTGATCTACAACATAATTTGCAAAATACTACCAGGACTAAGTTCATGATAAATTTAAGTTCAATTAATCATATTACTTAAGAACTCCCACTTAGACAGACATCTCTCTAGTCATCTAAGTGATCACGTGATCCAAATCAACTAAACCATAACCGATCATCACGTGAGATGGAGTAGTTTTCAATGGTGAACATCACTATGTTGATCATATCTACTATATGATTCACGCTTTCGACCTTTCGGTCTCCGTGCTCGAGGCCATATCTGCATATGCTAGGCTCGTCAAGTTTAACTGAGTATTCTGCGTGTGCAAAACTGGCTTGCACCCGTTGTAGATGGACGTGAAGCTTATCACACCCGATCATCACGTGGTGTGCAGGCACGACGAACTTTGGCAACGGTGCATACTCAGGAGAACACTTCTTGATAATTAGTGAGAGATCATCTTAAAATGCTACCGACAATCAAAGCAAGAATAAGATGTATAATAGATAAACATCATATGCAATCAAAATATGTGACATGATATGGCCATGATCATCTTGCGCCTTTGATCTCCATCTCCAAAGTATCGTCATGATCTCTATCGTCACCGCACGACACCATGATCTTCATCATCTTGATCTATATCAATGTGTCATCACATGGTTGTCTCGCCAACTATTGCTCTTGCAACTATTGCTATCGCATAGCGATAAAGTAAAGCAATTATTTGGCACTTGCATCTTATGCAACAAAGAGACAACCATAGGGCTTACGCCGATTGCCGATAACTTCAACAAAAACATGATCATCTTATACAACAACTTATATCTCATCACGTTTTGACCATATCACATCACAACATGCCCTGCAAAAACAAGTTAGACGTCCTCTACTTTGTTGTTGCAAATTTTACGTGGCTGCTACGGGCTTAAGCAAGAACCAATCTCACCTACGCATCAAGACCACAACGATACTTGGTCAAATAGACTCCGTTTAACCTTCTCAAGGACCGGGCGTATGCCACTCAGTTCAACTAAAGTGAGAGAGACAGACACCCGCCAGCCACCTTTAAGCACGAGTGCTCGTAGCAGTGAAACCAGTCTCGGCGTAAGCGTCTGGCGTAATGTCGGTCCGGGCGCTTCATCTCACAATACCGCTGAACCAAAGTATGACATGCTGGTAGGCGGTATGACTTGTATCGCCCACAACTCACTTGTGTTCTACTCGTGCATATAACATCAACGCATAAAACCGGTGCTCGGATGCCACCTTTGTTGGGGAACGCGGTAATTTCAAAAATTTCCTACGCACACACGGGACCATGGTGATGGCATAGCAACGAGAGGGAGAGTGTTGTCTACGTACCCTCGTGAACCGTGGCGGAAGCGATCACAACGTAGAGGAAGTAGTCGTAAATGCGTTCACCTCGCGATCCTGCCGATCCCAGAGCCGTTACTCAGGCACCTCCGATTCGATGATGACGTAGAGGAAGTAGTCGAACGTTCACCTCACGATCCAGCCGATCCCAGCGCCGTTACTCTGGCGCCTCCGAGTTCTTGGCACACGTTCAGCTCGATGACGCTCCACGGGCTCCGATCCAGCAAAGCTCCGGGGAGAAGAAGTTCCGTCAGCACGACGGCGTGGTGACGATCTTGATGTTTCACCGACGCAGGCTTCGCCTAAGCACTGCTACGATATGACCGAGGTGGAATATGGTGGAAGGGGCACCGCACACGGCTAAGGAGCGATCTCAAGGATCAACTTGTGTGTTCTAGGGTGCCCCCTGCCCCGTATATAAAGGAGCAAGGGAGGGGTGGCCGGCCTAGGAGGCGCGCACCAAGGGGAGTCCTACTCCCACCGGGAGTAGGATTCCCCTTTCCTAGTCCAACTAGGAAACCTTCCATGTAGTAGGAGTAGGAGAGAAGGAAAGGGAAGGGAAAAGGAAAAGGAAGGAAGAGGCGCCCCTTCCCTAGTCAATTCGGACCAGACCAAGGGAAGGTGCGGCCACCCTTGAGGCCCTTTTCCTTCTTTCCCGTATGGCCCAACAAGGCCCAATACATATTCCCGTAACTCTCTGGTACTTCGAAAAATACCCGAATCACTCGGAACCTTTCCGAAGTCCGAATATAGTCGTCCAATATATCGATCTTTACGTCTCGACCATTTCGAGACTCCTCGTCATGTCCCCGATCTCATCCGGGACTCCGAACTCCTTCGGTACATCAAAACTCATAAACTCATAATATAAGCATCATCGAAACCTTAGCGTGCGGACCCTACGGGTTCGAGAACTATGTAGACATGACCTAGAACTATTCTCGGTCAATAACCAATAGCGGGACCTGGATGCCCATATTGGCTCCTACATATTCTACGAAGATCTTTATCGGTCAAACCGCATAACAACATACGTTGTTCCCTTTGTCATCGGTATGTTACTTGCCCGAGATTCGATCGTCGGTATCCAATACCTAGTTCAATCTCGTTACCGGCAAGTCTCTTTACTCGTTCCGTAATGCATCATTCAGTAACTAACTCATTAGCTACATCGCTTGCAAGGCTTATAGTGATGTGCATTACCGAGAGGGCCCAGAGATACCTCTCCGACAATCGGAGTGACAAAACCTAATCTCGAAATACGCCAACCCAACATGTACCTTTGGAGACACCTGTAGTACTCCTTTATAATCACCCAGTTACGTTGTGACATTTGGTAGCACCCAAAGTGTTCCTCCGGTAAACGGAGTTGCATAATCTCATAGTTACAGGAACATGTATAGGTCATGAAGAAAGCAATAGCAACATACTAAGCGATCGGGTGCTAGGCTAACGGAATGGGTCATGTCAATCACATCATTCTCCTAATGATGTGATCCCGTTAATCAAATGACAACTCATGTCTATGGTTAGGAAACATAACCATCTTGATTAACGAGCTAGTCAAGTAGAGGCATACTAGTGACACTCTGTTTGTCTATGTATTCACACATGTATTATGTTCCCGGTTAATACAATTCTAGCATGAATAATAAACATTTATCATGATATAAGGAAATAAATAATAACTTTATTATTGCCTCTAGGGCATATTTCCTTCAGTAGGGCGCGCCCTCCACCCTCGTGGGGCCCTCGTGTCCTTCCTGGACTGCTTCTTATTTTTCTATTTTTCTAAATATTCCAAAACCGAGAAATATTGCCTTAAAAACTGTTTTGGAGTCGGTTTACTTACCGTACCACATATCTATTCCTTTTCGGAGTCTGAAACGTTCCGGAAAGTGTCCCTTATGTATTCCTCCGGGGTTACAGTTTCAATAACATTGGTTTCAACATTTATGGGATTACCTGAGATATAATGCTTAATTCTTTGACCGTTCACCACCTTCGGATTTGTGCCTTCGAAGTTGTTGATTTTTATGGCGCCGGAACGATAGACCTCCTCGATAACGTAGGGGCCTTCCCATTTAGAGAGAAGTTTTCCTGCAAAAAATCTTAAACGAGAGTTGTATAGCAATACATAGTCACCTACATTAAACTCACGCTTTTGTATCCTTTTGTCATGCCATCTTTTAACTTTTTCTTTAAACAACTTGGCATTTTCATAAGCTTGGGTTCTCCACTCATCAAGTGAGATAATATCAAATAACCTCTTCTCACCGGCAAGTTTGAAATCATAATTGAGCTCTTAAATAGCCCAATATGCCTTATGTTCTAGTTCGAGAGGTAAGTGACATGATTTTCCATAAACCATTTTATACGGAAACATACCCATAGGGTTTTTATATGCAGTTCTATAGGCCCATAATGCATCATCAAGTTTCTTGGACCAATTCTTTCTAGAGCTATTGACAGTCTTTTGCAAAATTAATTTGAGCTCTCTATTACTCAATTCTACTTGACCACTAGACTGTGGGTGATAAGGAGATGCAATTCTATGATTAACATCATACTTAGCAAGCATTTTATGGAAAACACCATGAATAAAATGTGAACCACCATCAGTCATTAAATATCTAGGGACTCCAAACCTCGGAAAAATAACTTCTTTAAGCATCTTAATAGAAGTGTTATGATCAGCACTACTAGTTGGAATAGCTTCTAACCACTTAGTAACGTAATCAACAGGAACTAAAATATGTGTATACCCATTAGAGGCAGGAAAAGGTCCCATATAACCAAAGCCCCAAACATCAAATGGTTCAATAACAAGTGAATAATTCATAGGCATTTCTTGACGTCTACTAATGTTACCAATTCTTTCACATTCATCACAAGATAAGACAAACTTACGGGCATCCTTGAAGAGACTAGGCCAATAAAAACCGGATTGTAATACCTTATGTGCAGTTCTATCTCCAGCGTGGTGTCCTCCATATGCTTCAGAGTGACACTTGCGTAGGATCTGTTCCTGTTCATGCTCAGGTACACAACGTCTAATAACACCATCTACTCCTTCTTTATAAAGATGTGGGTCATCCCAAAAGTAATGTCTCAAATCATAGAAAAACTTTTTCTTTTGCTGGTATGTGAAACTAGGTTGTATAAATTTATCAACAATGTAATTAGCATAATCAGCATACCAAGGAGTACTATGAGAGGCATTTATGACATTTAATTGCTCACCAGGAAAGCTATCATCAATAGGTAGTGGGTTATTAAGAACATTTTCTAACCTAGACAAGTTGTCTGCAACGGGGTTCTCAGCTCCTTTTCTATCAACTATATGCAAATCAAATTCTTGTAGCAAGAGAACCCATCTAATAAGTCTAGGTTTAGCATCTTTCTTTTCCATAAGATATTTATAGCAGCATGATCCGTATGAATAGTTACTTTAGAATCAACAATATAAGGTCTGAACTTATCACAAGCAAATACAACTGCTAAGAATTCTTTTTCAGTAGTAGCATAATTTCTTTGAGCATTGTCTAGAGTCTTACTAGCATATTGAATAACATTTAATTTCTTATCAACTCTTTGCCCTAGAACATCACCTACAGCATAATCACTAGCATCACACATAATTTCAAAGGGTAAATTCTAATCAAGTGGCTGAACAATAGGTGCAGAGATCAATGCTTTCTTAAGTATTTCAAATGCTTCTACACAATCATCATCAAAGACAAATGGTATATATTTTTGTAATAAATTAGTCAGAGGCTGAGAAATTTTTGAGAAGTCCTTAATGAACGTCCTATAAAATCCGGCGTGACCAAGGAAACTTCTTATACCTTTGATGTCCTTGGGACATGGCATCTTTTCAATAGCGTCAACCTTAGCTTTATCAACTTCAATACCTCTTTCAGAAACTTTATGCCCCAAGACAATACCTTCATTAACCATAAAGTGGCACTTTTCCCAATTCAATACAAGATTAGTTTCTTCACATCTCTGCAAAACTCGATCAAGGTTGCTCAAGCAATCATCAAAAGAGGATCCATAGACGGAAAAATCGTCCATGAAAACCTCACAAATCTTTTCACAAAAGTCAGAGAATATAGCCATCATGCATCTTTGAAAGGTAGTAGGTGCATTACATAAACCAAAAGGCATACGTTTATAAGCAAAAGTACCAAAAGGGCAAGTAAATGTAGTCTTTGATTGATCATTGGCTGACATAGGTATTTGAGAGAAACCAGAATAACCATCTAGAAAGCAATAATGTGTATGTTTGCATAATCTTTCTAGCATTTGATTGATAAAAGGTAAGGGGTAATGATCTTTCTTAGTAGCTTTATTTAATTTGTGAAAATCAATTATCATCCTATAACCTGTAATAATTCTTTGCGGAATTAATTCATCTTTGTCATTAGGAACAACAGTAATACCTCCCTTCTTAGGGACACAATGGACAGGACTTACCCACTGACTATCAGCAACGGGATAAATTATACCTACCTCCAGAAGCTTTAGTATTTCTTTTCTTACCACTTCTTTCATCTTAGGATTCAACCTTCGTTGATGAGCACGGACTGGTTTGGCATCTTCTTCCAAATTTATTTTATGTTGACATAGAGTGGGACTAATGCCCTTAAGATCATCAAGAGTATATCCAATAGCAGCATGGTGCTTCTTCAGAGTTTTCAATAATCTCTCTTCTTCATGCTCTGAAAGGTTAGCACTACTAATAAAAGGATATATCTTCTTTTCATCAAGATAAGCATATTTAAGAGTATCAGGTAAAGGTTTAAGCTCAAACACGGGATCACTCTTGGGTGGAGGAGGATCCCCTAGGATTTCAACAGGCAAATTGTGTTTCAGGATAGGTTCCTGTTTAAAGAATACTTCATCTATTTCCCTTCTTTCATTCATAAACATATCATTTTCATGGTCTAGCAAATATTGTTCTAAAGGATCACTAGGAGGTACGACAATAGTAGCAAGACCAATAATTTCATCCTTACTAGGCAACTCTTCTTCACGGTGTTGTCTACTAAATTTAGAGAAATTAAACTCATGATACATATCACCCAAACCAATAGTAACAACACTCTTTTCACATACTATTTTAGCATTGACTGTGTTCAAGAAGGGTCTACCAAATATAATGGGACAAAAGCTATCTTGTGGGGAACCAAGAACAAGAAAATCAGCAGGATATCTAGTTTTCCCACACAAGACTTCAACATCTCTAACAATTCCCATTGGTGCAATGGTATCTCTATTGGCAAGCTTAATTGTGACATCAATATCTTCTAACTCAGTAGGTGCAATATCGTGCTTAATTTCATTGTATAAGGCAATAGGTATTACACTAGCACTAGCACCCATATCACATAAGCCATGATAACAATGATCTCCTATTTTAATAGAAATAACAGGCATGCCTACCACAGGTCTATGTTTATCTTTAGCACAAGGCTTAGCAATTCTAGCAGTTTCACCGCAGAAATAAATAACATGCCCATCAATATTATCAGCCAAGAGATCTTTAACAATAGCAATATTAGGTTCAACTTTAACTTGCTCACGAGGTGTATAAGTTCTAATATTGCTTTTACGAACCACAGTTGAAGCTTTAGCATGATCCTTTATTCTAACAGGGAAAGGTGGTTTCTCAACATAAGTAGTAGGAACAATAGGATCATTATAAATGACGGTCTTTTCTTCAACTTTAATAGGTGCAGCTGCTTTTAATTCTATAGGAGGATGATATTTAAACCACTTCTCCTTGGGGAGATCAACATAAGTAGCAAAAGATTCACAGAAAGAAGCTACTATCTCAGAGTCAAGTCCATATTTAGTGCTAAATTTACGGAAAACATCGGTATCCATAAAAGATTTAACACAATCAAACTTAGGTGTCATACCTGACTCCTTTCCTTCGTCGAGATCTCAATCTTCAGAGTTGCATTTAATTCTATCCAATAAATTCCATCTGAATTCAATAGTCTTCATCATAAAAGAGCCATCACAAGAAGTATCGAGCATGGATTGATTATTACTAGAAAGCCGAGCATAAAAGCTTTGAAGAATTATTTCTTTTGAGAGCTCATGATTGGCGCACGAATATAACATTGATTTAAGCCTCCCCCAAGCTTGAGCGATGCTTTCTCCTTTGCGAGGACAAAAATTATATATATAATTGTGATCACGATGAACAAGATGCATAGGGTAATACTTCTGATGAAATTCCAATTTCAATCGTTTATAATTCCATGACCTCGTATCATCACATAGCCTATACCATGTCGATGCATCTCCCTTCAAAGATAAAGGGAAGACCTTCTTCTTAACAACATCATCGGATATACCTGCAAGCTTAAATAATCCACAAACTTCATCCACATATATTAGGTGCTCATCAGGATGCATTGTTCCATCTCCTACAAAAGGAATAGCTAGCAGTTTTTTAACATACCCGAAGGAACTTCAAAGGGAACATTTTCATTTTCAGTAGGTTCAATAGGTTGAGGAGCAACTCTTTGCTCTACAGGTCGAGGTGAAGATACCCCGAACAAGCCCCTCAGAGGATTACTTTCCATAGTAACAAGTGACAGTAAATTTCAGCACCGTATATAAATTTTTCCTTACCAAATTCCACCTACCAAAGGCGCTTCACTCCCCGGCAACGGCGCCAGAAAAGAGTCTTGATGACCCACAAGTATAGGGGATCTATCGTAGTCCTTTCGATAAGTAAGAGTGTCGAACCAAACAAGGAGCAGAAGGAAATGATAAGTGGTTTTCAGCAAGGTATTCTCTGCAAGTAATGAAATAAGTGGTAACAGATAGTTTTGTGATAGGATAATTTGTAACGAGCAACAAGTAACAAAAGTAAATAAAGTTCAGCAAGGAGGCCCACTACTTTTTGTAGCAAAGGACAAGCCTGGACAAACTCTTATATAGAGAAAAGCGCTCCCGAGGACACATGGGAATTATCGTCAAGCTAGTTTTCATCACGTTCATATGATTCGCGTTCGGTACTTTGATAATTTGATATGTGGGTGGACGGTGCTTGGGTGCTGTTCTTACTTGAACAAGCATCCCACTTATGATTAACCTCTATTGCAAGCATCCGCAACTACAACAAAAGTATTAAGGTAAACCTAACCATAGCATGAAACATATGGATCCAAATCAACCCCTTACGAAGCAACGCATAAACTAGGGTTTAAGCTTCATCACTCTAGCAACCCATCATCTACTTATTACTTCCCAATGCCTTCCTCTAGGCCCAAATAATGGTGAAGTGTTATGTAGTCTACGTTCACATAACACCACTAGAGGCTAGACAACATACATCTCATCAAAATATCGAACGAATACCAAATTCACATGACTACTAATAGCAAGACTTCTCCCATGTCCTCAAGAACAAACATAACTACTCAAAGAATATTCATGTTCATAATCAGAGGGGTATTAATATGCATAAAGGATCTTAACATATGATCTTTCACCAAATAAACCAACTAGCATCAACTACAAGGAGTAATCAACACTACTAGCAACCTACTAGCACCAATCCCGGACTTGGAGACAAGAATTGGATACAAGAGATGAACTAGGGTTTTGAGAGGAGATGGTGCTGGTGAAGATGTTGATGGAGATTGCCCTCTCCCGATGAGAGGAGCATTGGTGATGACGATGGCGATGATTTCCCCCTCCGGGAAGTGTCCCAGCCCGGAGCAGCTCTGCCGGAGCCCTAGATTGGTTTCGCCAAGGTTCCGCCTCGTGGCTTGAGTCTCGTCTCGAAAGGTTGCATATGATTTTTTCCTCGACGAAAGACCTCATATAGCAGAAGATGGCCACCGGAGAGCCAACAGGGGCCCACGAGGCAGGGGGGCGCGCCCCCCACCCTCGTGGCCAGGTGGGGCCCCCTCTGACGTACTTCTTCCGCTCAATATTTCTAATTATTTCCAAAAATAACTTGTGGAGTTTCAGGACTTTTCGAGTTGTGCAGAATAGGTCTATGATATTTGCTCCTTTTCCAGCCCAGAATTCCAGCTGCCGGCATTCTCCCTCCTTATGTAAACCTTGTAAAATAAGAGAGAATAGGCATAAGTATTGTGACATAATGTGTAATAACAGCCCACAATGCAATAAATATCGATATAAAAGCATGATGCAAAATGGACGTATCACTTGCTACCCTACGTTCCGCTCTATCGGCTAGGGTAGTAAAGGGAGAACTACTACGATTGTGCCCTGGTCTCAACCGGATGAGCACCTCAGTAGAGAAAGCCGAAAACTGACTGTCATGATGCGTCGAGAGCTGGTCAACCACTTGACGACTTCTTAGAATCTTTAGCGATTCTCCGTGTCACACATGGGATCTCTTTCAGATCAAATATGTAAGGCACCATACGCCGCATACATGCCAGGGGCTATGTCGTAGCCCCACAATAAAACTCCTATGGCTAAGTGAAAGTGTTAACGCCCTATAGTCCGATTGCCTGGTTCGCCGCATTATCACCTCCTTCATGGACCAAGACGTTGCATAAAGAGTGATTAAATGCTTTTCCGAACACCCACGTACTTCCTACGAGGGGGCTGAAGCCGACGACTAGAAAATTCTTAGATTTTATTAAAACGGCCGCACAGGAGGAATTCAGGCTTTCGAGCAAAACATAAAAATAGATTAACTATAAAATTGTCTTTTACAATTATCATAAACCTCACTCGAACATTATGTCTTTCGAGCATTGACCCTCTATCAAGCGGGCGGCCTCTAGGACGTCTTCAAAATAATGCTCCGATTCCGGACGGTCCTTGCCTTTGGGTGGACTCTTCGTCGCAACATCGATGGCCTGCATCTTCCCCCAGAACGTCTTGACTCGGGCAAAGGCCATCCGTGCACCCTCAATGCACATTGACCGCTTCACAGCGTCGATACGTGGCACCGCGTCAACAAGCCTCTGCACCAAACTGAAATAGCTATTCGGAACAGGCTCGGTTGGCCACAACCGGATTATGACATCCTTCATGGCAGCGCCAGATATCCTATGAAGTTTGGCCCATTGGGACATTTGTTCATTTAGCAATAGAGGGCGCTTTGACACACCAAACTGCGACCAAAAAAGCTTCTCCATTGCATATTCATCTCACGCTTGGTAATACTATGTCGCATCGGAAGAACTCTTTGGCAAGTCCAAGAACTCATCCGGAGAACTCCACACTTGGTTAAGCTGAGAATTGTCTGGGTCACCGAACTTAGTTTGTAGCAGAAAAGGCTTTCCAACCACAATCTCCTTCGCCTGCTGAACCTCCTCACGGGCTGCTCTGGATTCTGATCGCGCTTCCCTTGCCTCCTGTAGGGCCTTCTCCAGTTCAGCCGTTAAGGCTTTATTCCCCTTCTCCAGAAATTCACAACGGCCAGTGGCATTTTCCAGTTCGAGCGCCACCATGGATATCTTCTCCTCGTTTTGGCGTCGTGCAGTTTGTTCGGCTTTTAGCACAGCCGATGCATTTTCGGTAGCAACATTGCTACGCCGGGCCTGCTCCTTGGTGCGGGCCAGCTCCGCTCGAAGAACTTCAACGGCGGCAGCACCATCTGCAGCCACGCATACTCCAGCATAAAAATTATAGCATCACGCTTATACCACAAAAATGTATGGGGATTGCCCCGAATACATACCTTGCGACTCGTCAAGACGCGTATTGATTAATGCAAGATCATCCCCTGCCACGTCAAGCTTTCGCTGCAGCTCGGCAATTTCCATAGTCCGGGAAGTGGCCAAGCGGGAAGCAGCATGTGTTCAAGTTCATCAGGTTAGTCCTCAAAAGGATCATTTTCGATCCTCTGTTTGCTTCCTAATGGAAGACAACCTGAGTCTCAGGGGCTACTACCTATACACAGGCGCATCTTTGCAAATGAAACATAGCTGAAAAACATTATGTCACAAACCTCGAAGCCCTTTAGTAGGCTCATAAAAGCTTCATTTAATCCGCTCTTCGCGGACAAAATCTTCCCAATCATTGTACCCATCAAGGTACGCAGTTCCCCAAGACAGATGATTTTTGCAACATGTCCCGCAATATACCGGGAGTCTCCGGGTTTCCAGAAACTGCTCCAGGGGCACAGTCATCCTTGGAAGGAGTCTGTTCACCCGTCTCCAGAATCACTGTCGGTTGCGAACCAGATAGTCCGGGGGCTTTGTTAGCGTCAGCCCCGGAATCCTGGATGGCCAGAGGTCCACCTTCGGGTACTGCCTCTCCTGTCTCCTGCGTAACTTGTTGGTCACCATATTGGGCGAGGAGGCTGGAGGAGGCGTCTCGCTCTCCAACATCTCTGGGAGAAGACTCCCCGAAGAAGAGGATCACCCAGAAAAACTCTGTATCGACCTGCGAAAATGCATGAATGTGTTACGATTATATTTGATAACAGCGACGGAGGAGGACGCTATCAAAGTACTCCGGATTCTCTTACGGTTTGGCCGAGGGCTTGTACCCCTGTTGGAGCTGTTCAACGGCGTTACTTTTCAAACCCAAGCCACTCGACGGTGGCATCTTGCCCTTCTTGGAAGACGGCCCCTCCCAATCTTCGGAGGTGGCCCTTTTCCTCCTGCTTGGAGAAGGGATACTGGGTCCTTTTCCCTCTCTGTCTTCGGGCGAGGAAAGGTCAATTTCTCCGGACTCAATGTCGGACTTACCTCCGGAACCAAGGTCATCTTGGGTCTTCTCACCCTCCCCTGCTGGTGCCTGGTATGGTGTCAAGGCCAGCATCCTTGTTAGCACAGGAGTAGCTGAGTCTTTGGGAAGGGAAGCCGGACACCTAATCCGCTCCACCTTATTTATCCAACCCAGAAAAAGGATGACATTGTCGGTATCTTGCCACTGGGTATCTAATTATAAGGTATTCGGCAAAAGGGTACTTACCGGGGTATCCGGATGGTTACAGTCTAGGGCGACATCTTCGGTGGTGTCCGACCATTGCCTTCGTTTCCCGAAGAATAATCTCCACATTCCTTAGTGCGTAGTGGCGAAGAAGTGCTGAAGTGTCCGCGGCCTTTCCGGATTAAACTCCCACATGTGGAGAGGCCGTCGCTGGCACGGCAGGGTCCGAAGAACTAACATTACTTGAACGACGTTGGCTATATCGATGTCCTTCTCAATGAGGCTTCGGATGCGACTTTGCAGAGTTCGCACCTCATTCGTTGATCCCCAACCCAACCCCTTATTAATCCATGATGCAAGTTGAGTTGGGGAGCCGGATCGAAATACAGGCGCAGTTGCCCACTTGGAGCCACGGGGCTCGGTGATATAGAACCACCCCTGCTGCCACAGATCGGAAGATTTGGCGAAGGATCCTTTCAGCCAAACGGCGCTAGCAAGCTTGATCATTGAAGCACCACCGCACTCGGCCAGCTCCCCCTCTATCACTTGCGGCTTCACATCGAAGGTCTTGAGCCACAAGCCGAAGTCTTGGGGAGTCCGGAGGAAGGCTTCGCACGTGACAATAAACGCCGAGATAAGAAGAATAGAGTCCGGGGCCAGATCATGAAAATCTAGCCTGTAATAGAACATGAGCCCCCGGACAAAGGGGTTAAGTGCAAACCCTAACCCGCGAAGGAAGTGGGACACCAACACGACCCTCTCGCCGGATCTGGGGTGGGATGTGACGCCCCCGATTCAATCGTACACTAATCATGCACGCAAATGTGTACGATCAAGATCAGGGACTCGCGGGAAGATATCACAACACAACTCTAAAACATAAATAAGTATTACAAGCATCATAATACTAGCCAGGGGCCTCGAGGGCTCGAATACAAGTGCTCGATCATAGACGAAGTCACGAAGCAACAATATCTGAGTACAGACATAAGTTAAACAAGTTTGCCTTAAGAAGGCTAGCACAAACTGGGATACAGATCAAAAGAGGCGCAGGCCTCCTGCCTGGGATCCTCCTAACTACTCCTGGTCGTCGTCCGCGGGCTGCACGTAGTAGCAGGCGCCTCCAGTGTAGTAGTCGTCATCGACGGTGACATCTGGCTCCTGGGCTCCATCGTCTGGTCGCAGCAACCGGGTAAAGAAAGGGGGAAAAGGGGGAACAAGGCAACCGTGAGTACTCATCGAAAGTACTCGCAAGCAAGGAGCTACACTACATATGCATGGATATATGTGTAAAGGGCCATATCGATGGTGAACTACGTAATGCCGTAATAAGAGGGGATAACTAATCACAGCCGAAGACTACGCTTACGCAGCCTCCGCCTTGCAGCATGTAGAAGAGAGTAGACTGAAGTCCTCCAAGTAGCATCGCATAGCATAATCCTACCCGGCGATCACCTCCTCGTAACCCTGATAGAGAGCGACCACCGGGTTGTATCTGGCACTTGGAAGGGTGTGTTTTATTAAGTATCCGGTTCTAGTTGTCATAAGGTCAAGGTACAACTCCAAGTCGTCACTGTTCAAGATCACGGCTATTCGAATAGATTAACTTCCTGCGGTGCACCACATAACCCAACACGCTTGATCCCATTTGGCCGGACACACTTTTCTGGGTCATGCCCGGCCGCGGAAGATCAACACGTCACAGCCCCACCTAGGCATAATAGAGAGGTCAGCACGCCGGTCTAAACCTAAGCGCACAGGGGTCTGGGCCCATCGCCCTTAGCACACCTGCACGTTGCGTCTGTGCCGAAGCAGACTCTAGCCTAGCCGGGCGTTCAGTCCAATCCGCAGACGCGCCGCTCAGTCGCTGACGTCACGAAATGCTTCGGCTGATAGCACGGCGTCGAGTGCCCATAACTGTTCCTGCGTAGTTGGTTAGTGCGTATAGACCAAATGGCCAAACTCAGATCAAATACCAAGATCTCGTTAAGCGTGTTAAGTATCCGCGAACGCCGACCAGGGCCAGGCCCACCTCTCTCCTAGGTGGTCTCAACCTACCCTGTCGCTCCGCCACAAAGTAACAGTTGGGGGCCGTCGGGAACCTAGGCCCACCTCTACCGGGATGGAGCCACCTGTCCTTTCAGCCCCCATCTCCAAACAGTATCACAAGTAATATAATAGTGTAAAGTATATAGTATATGCCCGTGATCACCTCCCGAAGTGACCACAGCCCAGTAGTATAGCATGGCGAGACGGACAAGAGTGTAGGGCCACCGATGGAACACTAGCATCCTATACTAAGCGGTGGATAGCGGTAAGGGTAACAAGCAGAGTAACAATGACATGCTATGCATCGAATTGGATTAACGAAAGCGAGAACATGCTACACTACTCTAATGCAAGCAGTATAGAGAAGAATAGGCGATATCTGGTGATCGGGGGGTCTTGCCTGGTTGCTCTGGCAAGAGAGAGGGTCGCCAACTCCGTGGTCGAACTGGGCATACAGCGTCGGTCTCGTAGTCTACCGGAGAGAAGAGGGGAAGAAGCGATAAATACGGAGCACACAAGGCATCACAGAACATAACATGGCAATAAGCGGTGCTAGGGGCGACCTAACGCGGTAGGAGGTGATACCGGCGAAGGGTGGAAACATCCGGGAAAGTATTCCCGGTGTTTCGCGTTTTCGGACAGATGAACCGGAGGTGAAATGTTGCAGGTTCACTATGCTAGGGACGTGTGGCGGACGAACGGGCTGCGTTTCCGGGTTCGTCTCGTCGTTCTGAGAAACTTTCATGTACAAAATATTTTCATCCGAGTTACGGATTATTTTATATTAATTTTCAAAGTCTTAAATGATTTTCTAATTTCTGGATTTAATTTAATTCGAAAAATAATGAATACTTAATTGCCATGGATACATAGAGAAGTGTACCCATGGATGACCTAGTGAGGCTGACAGTGGGCCTGGTCAACTGCTGACTCAGCATTGACTGTTGACTTGGTCAAATAGTGAACAGTGTTTGTGGGACCCGCATGTCACTGACTAGGTTATCACAGTCAGCGGTTTGACTGGTCAATGGGGCCAGTGGCATCCATGTGTCATAGGTACACATTTTAACATGGGTTTTTAATAGTTTTAGTTAAATTTGTTAACTAGCAGGCCCAGAGGTCAGTGAGTGCTTAAGGTTATGATTTAGCACTAAACAAGTTTAGGCCCAAACTAATACGCAGCATGGGCTCACGCGTCGGTTCCACACACAGTGGTTCGAGCGATGGCGATCTGAGCGAGAGCGAAGGTGCTCGCCGCCGCCATCTCCGTGTGGCTGGATCGATGGGTGGGCTCGGCATATAGCGACGAGGCGCTTTGGAGGACGGCCGTGGGGTTGTCGGAGGTGGGCTGCAGAGGCGCCAGCGTCGAGTGGAGTAGCATCGGGGCTCGGCCTCGCAGCGCGTCTGGCCTGGCAGGGTGCAGCCGTCGGCCAGCGTAACAGCCGGGGTGGCGGGCGTTCACAAGGAGGGGCGAAACAAAGCGGGGCGCCCACAAGGCAGCGATCGGCGGCGTGGCGACAGGGCGGCAGAGGCGAGGGTCAGCGGCGGTAAGGCACTCAGCGGGGAAGGAGGACTGGTCCTCACCGTCCGTTGGAGGGAAGGGGCGTCGAGGCGCGGTGAAGCCTTTGGGGAGGAGGACGGGACGCGCCGTCGGCGGGAGAGGAGGAGACGAGGCGAGGCGGCAGGCGGTGGTGGGGTCCGGTGAGGGGAGGCCGTGGCACGGGCGTGAGGGAGGGGGGGTCGCCGCCGGGAGCTCGTCCACCCATAGCAGGGTTACTGGCGGTGCGGGGCTCGAGCAGGGGTGGCGGCGGCGCTTGGCGGCGCGGGCACCGGGCGGCGGCGCCAGGGACGATGGGGTCTGGGTGGTTTGCCCCGATCCAGAAATCCGGGGGAGTGGGGAAGCGAGCGAGTGGGGGAGTGGGGGGCGATAGGCTAGGGTTTCCTGGGGTGTGGGGATAAGGGAGGCCGGGTGGGCCAAGGGGGAGCTGGGCTGGCCGGGTGGGATGGGCCGATGCCCATGGGTAGCCCGGGGGGGGGGGGTGGTTCCTTTCTTTTGGTTTGTTTTCATTTGTCTTTCTTTTGTGTTTTCTTTTAGTTAGCAAATAGTTTTACAAAAATATAACCCCTACTCCTAAATTAGCATATTAATACTCCCTCCATTCCTTGATATAAGGTGTATAGATTTTTGAGAAAAAGTTCGAAATATAAGGTGTATTGCGTTGCACCACTCGTCTGGATAATTTTTTTAGGGATTTGATTACATTTCTTTATATCATGTAAGCTCCTCTATTTTCTCATGTCAATTAGTCATGTGTAATCTCACTCAAAACTTGTGAAATTTTTCCTCCACATGCGTTCTTTAATTTCCGTGCCAAAAACTATACACCCTATATCTAGGAACGGAGGGAGTATATGCCACTACCTCAACAAGCTTGGTGACCAAATGAACTAGTTTAATATTTGTTTAGTATTTTAAAAGCATTTAAATAATTATTTTGCCACTGTTTTATCTACTCTTGTGCATTTAAATATTTTATTTAGATATGGGTCCTTCACCATAATTGCTTATGATTTATTTTACACCTCCCGAACATTTTAGTTTTAACATTTGAAAACCTTTGTAGCTCGACTTGATTTTAAAATTTTGAATTTGAACGGGGTTTGAAACAACGCGAGTTTAACAACAGTAATCGAGGTGACGTGGCATCATTAACAGAGGTTCATTGTAGCTTGATTATCCGGGCGTCACATGGGAATAACCTGCCCCTCGGTGGGAAGCCGATGATGGATTTCCGTGGTCAAATACCTCACCGCCCGAAGCTTTGCAATATCTCCCTCCATGACAGAAGAAGCTACCCACCGGCCTTGACGGCTGGATCCGGACATGATTGGGGCTTGTGGCGACCGAAACTCGGGTGATGAAGCTCGGGATAGCGGGGTCTGAGGGAGAAGCAAGCGTGGAAGAAAAATATGGGTCTGTACCCCTATATATAAAGGCTGCGAATATCAAACGTCTCCTTTCAGGCCTCGAAAACTTGCTTGTTTCCAAGGAGTTGTACCCAAAGCGACGGTTGGGTTACCCACGTCCGGGTTGACAGGAATCCCTTAAAAAAGGGAGGCACGATCTCCGCTTGGATAAGCCATGCCAATAAAACCGCGTCTTGAGACGTGGGGCGACGGGCCAGCTAAAGCGGTTCACAAATAATGGCCGATGCAGGCGTGATGTCATATTACCAAAAAGTTGTCGGGGGATTGAACTCGTAAAATATTATATCCTCTGCAGTTGTGTATACAAGTCCGAATACAATAAATACATCTGAAGACTATCTTGGAGTTTGGACAAAGGGGAACCCGCCTTGCAATGCTGAAGACAATCTGCGCGCCAGACTCCTCATCATTGAAGCCAGGTTCAGGGGCTACTGAGGGAGTCCTGGACTAAGGGGTCCTCGGGCGTCCGGCCTGTTATCCATTAGGCCGGACTGATGGGCTGTGAAGACATGAAGGTCGAAGATTGTACCCATGTCTGGATAGGACTCTACTTGGCGTGGAAGGCAAGCTTGGCAACCGACTATGAAGATTCCTTATGTAACCGACTCTATGTAAACCCTAGATTGCCCCGGTGTCTATATAAACCGGAGGGGTTAGTCCGGAAAGGAGATACACACATTACCATAGTCATACAGGCTAGACTTCTAGGGTTTAGCCATTACGATCTCGTGGTAGATCAACTCTTGTAATAATCATATTCATCAAGATCAATCAAGCAGGAAGTAGGGTATTACCTCCATAGAGAGGGCCTGAACCTGGGTAAACATTGTGTCCCCCGTCTCCTGTTACCATCGATCCTAGACGCACAGTTCGGGACCCCCTGCCCGAGATCCGCCGGTTTTGACACCGACAGTGCCCC
This sequence comes from Aegilops bicornis, assembly GCA_021605145.1. NCBI lineage: Eukaryota > Viridiplantae > Streptophyta > Magnoliopsida > Poales > Poaceae > Aegilops > Aegilops bicornis. Next base: position 504,353,329 of record CM038669.1, read on the forward strand.
CCTTCCACGTATATAAAGGAGGGAGGGAGAGAGCCGGCCCCCTAGGGGCGCGCCAAGAGCATGGAGTCCTACTAGGACTTCCAAGTCCTAGTAGGAATCCCTTTCCTTTTCGGAGTAGGAGAGAAGGAAAGAGGGAAAGAGAGGGAGTAGGAAAAGGCAAGGGGGGACCTCCCCCTTCCCCTAGTCCATTTCAGACCCGTGGGGGGGCCACCTCACCTTGGCCTGCCTCCACTTTTTCCGTATGGCCCAATAAGGCCCATTACTTCTCCCAGTGAATTCCTATAACTCCCCGATACTCCGAAAAACACCTAAATCACACGGAACCTTTCCGATGTCTGAATATAGCATTCCAATATATGAATCTTTACCTCTCGGCCATTTCAAGACTCCTCGTCATGTCCGTGATCTCATCTGGGACTCCGAACAAACTTCAGTCATCAAATCACATAACTCATAATACAAACCGTCATTGAAAGTTAAGCGTGTGGACCCTACGGGTTCGAGAACTATGTAGAAATGACCGAGACACATCTCTGGTCAATAACCAATAGTGGAACCTGGATGCTCATTTGGCTCCTACATATTCTTCGAAGATCTTTATCAGTCAAACCGCATAACAACATACATCATTCCCTTTGTCATTCGTATGTTACTTGCCCGAGATTCGATCGTCGGTATCATCATACTTAGTTCAATATCGTTACCAGCAAGTCTCTTTACTCATTCCGTAATGCATCATCCCGCAACTAACTCATTAGTCACATTGCTTGCAAGGCTTATAGTGATGAGCATTATCGAGAGGGCCCAGAGATACCTCTCCGATACACGGAGTGACAAATCCCAATCTCAATCTATGCCAACCCAACAAACACCTTCGGAGACACCTGTAGAGCATCTTTATAATCACCCAGTTACGTTGTGATGTTTGATAGCACACAACGTGTTCCTCTGGTATTCGGGAGTTGCATAATCTCATAGTCAAAGTAATATGTATAAGTCATGAAGAAAGCAATAACAATAAAACTTAACGATCATTATGCTAAGCTAACGGATGGGTCTTGTCCATCAAATCATTCTCTAATGATGTGATCCCATTCATCAAATGACAACACATGTCTATGGTCAGGAAACTTAACCATCTTTGATTAACGAGTTAGTCTATGAGAGGCATACTAGGGACACTTTGTTTTGTCTATGTATTCACACATGTATAAAGTTTCCATTTAATACAATTCTAGCATGAATAATAAACATTTATCATGATATAAGGAAATAAAATAATAACTTTATTATTGCCTCTAGGGCATATTTCCTTCAGTCTCCCACTTGCACTAGAGTCAATAATCTAGTTCACATCGCCATGTGATTTAACACCAATAGTTCACATCTTTACCCATAGTTCTCATCGCCATGTGACCAATGCTCAAAGGGTTTACTAGAGTCAATAATCTAGTTCACATCGCTATGTGATTACACCCAAGAGTAATAAGGTGTGATCATGTTTTGCTTGTGAGAGAAGTTTTAGTCTACGGGTCTACCACATTCAGATCCGTATGTATTTTGCAAATTTCTATGTCTACAAAGCTTTGCACGGAGCTACTCTAGCTAATTGCTCCCCTTTCAATATGTATCCAGATCGAGACTCAGAGTCATCTAGATCGGTGTCAAATCTTGCATCGACGTATCTCTTTACGACGAACTCTTTATCACCTCCATAATCGAGAAATATTTCCTTAGTCCTCTAAGGATAATTTTGACCGTTGTCCAGTGATCTACTCCTATATCACTATTGTACCCCCTTTCCAAAATCATGCTAAGGTATACAATAGGTCTGGTACCTAGCATAGCATACTTTATAGAACCTATGACTAAGGCATAGGGAATGACTTTTCATTCTCTTTCTATTTTCTGCCGTGGTCGGGATTTGAGTCTTTACTCAACTTAACACCTTGCAACACATGCAAGAACTCCTTCTTTTACTGTTCCATTTTGAACTACCTCAAAAACTTGTCAAGGTATGTACTCATTGAAAAAACCTATCAAGCGTCTTGATCTATATCTATAGATCTTGATGCTCAATATGTAAGCAGCTTCACCGAGGTCTTTCTTTGAAAAAATCCTTTCAAACACTCCTTTATGCTTTCGAGAAAATTCTACATCATTTCTGATCAACAATATGTCATTCACATATACTTATCAGAAAGGTTGTAGTGCTCCCACTCACTTTCTTGTAAATACAGGCTTCAACAAAAGTCTGTATAAAACCATATGCTTTGATCACCTCATCAAAGCGTATATTCCAACTCCGAGATGCTTGGACCAGTCCATAGATGGAACGCTGGAGCTTGCACACTTTGTTAGCACCTTTAGGATTGACAAAACCTTCTTGTTGCATCATATACAACTCTTCTTTAAGAAATCCATTAAGGAATGTAGTTTTGACATCCATTTGCCAGATTTCATAAAAATGTGGCAATTGCTAACATGATTCAGACAGACTTAAGCATCGCAACGAGTGAGAAAATCTTATCATAGTCAACACCTTGAACTTGTCGAAAACTTTTTGCGGCGATTCGAGCTTTATGAATAGTAACACTACTATCAGCGTCCGTCTTCCTCTTGAAGATCCATTTATTCTCAATGGCTTGCCGATCATCGGGCAAGTCAATCAAAGTCCATACTTTGTTCTCATACATGGATCCCATCTAAGATTTCATGGCCTCAAGCTATTTCACGGAATCTGGGCTCTTCGTCGCTTCCTCGTAGTTCGTAGGTTCGTCATGGTCTAGTAACATGACTTCCAGAACAGGATTATCGTACCACTCTGATGCGGACCATACTTTGGTTGACCTACGAGGTTCGGTAGTAACTTGATCAGAAGTTTCATGATCATCATCATTAGCTTCCTCACTAATTGGTGTAGAAATCACTGGAACAGATTTCTGTGATGAACTACTTTCCAATTCGGGAGAAGGTACAATTACCTCATCAAGTTCTACATTCCTCCCACTCACTTCTTTCGAGAGAAACTCCTTCTCTATAAAGTATCCATTCTTAGCAACGAATATCTTGCTTTCGTATCTGTGATAGAAGGTGTACCCAACAGTCTCCTTTGGGTATCCTATGAAGATGCATTTCTCGGATTTGGGTTCGATCTTATCAGGTTGAAGCTTTTTCACATAAGCATCACAGTCCCAAACTTTAAGAAACAACAGCTTAGGTTTCTTGCCAAACCACATTTCATACGGTGTCGTCTCAACGGATTAGATGGTGCCCTATTTAACGTGAATGCAGCTGTCTCTAATGCATAACCCTAAAATGATAGTGGTAAATCGGTAAGAGACATCATAGATCACACCATATCTAAAAAAGTATGGTTACGACGTTCGGACACACCATTATGCTGTGGTGTTCCAGGTGGCGTGAGTTGCGAAACTATTCCAAATTGTTTCAAATGAAGACCAAACTCATAACTCAAATATTCACCTCCATGATTAGATCATAGAAACTTTATTTTCTTGTTACGATGATTTTCCACTTCACTCTGAAATTCTTTGAACTTTTCAAATATTTCAGACTTATGTTTCATTAAGTAGATATACCCATATCTGCTCAAATCATCTGTGTAGGTCAGAAAATAATGATACCCGCCGCGAGCCTCAACACTCATCGGACCGCATACATCAGTATGTATTATTTCGGAGAATGGAGTCTTAGTATCTTGCCTATGAGGCATGGTTCGCAAGCATGAAGTGATTCATAATCAAGTGATTCCAAAAGCCCATCAGCATGGAGTTTCTTCATGCACTTTACACCAATATGACCTAAACGACAGTACCAAAAATAATTTGCATTATCATTATTAACTCTGCATCTTTTAGCATCAATATTATGTGTATCACTGTGATCGAGATTCAGTAAACCATTTACATTGGATGTAAGACCATAGAAGGTTGTATTCATGTAAATAGAACAACAATTATTCTCTAATTTAAATCAATAACCGTATCACAATAAACATGATCCAATCATATTTATGCTCAACGCAGACACCAAATAACATTCATTTAGTTCCAATACTAATTCCGAAGGTAGAGGGAGTATGCGATGGTGATCTTATCAACCTTGGAATCATTTCCAACACACATCGTCACCTCGCCCTCAACTAGTCTTTGTTCATTTTGTAACTCCTGTTTCGAGTTACTAATCATAGCAACTGAACCGGCATCAAATACCAAGGGCTACTATGAACACTAGTAAAGTACACATCAATAACATGTATGTCATATATACTTTCGTTCACTTTGCCATCCTTCTTATCCGCCAAGTATTTGGGGTAGTTCCGCTTCCAGTGACCAGTCCCTTTGAAGTAGAAGCACTCAGTTTCAGGCTTGGGTCCAAACTTTGGCTTCTTCTCAGGAGTGACAACTTGCTTGTCATTCTTCTTGAAGTTCACTTTCTATCCCTTTGCCCCTTTTCTTCAAACTAGTGGTCTTGTTAACCATCAACACTTGATGCTTTTTACTGATTTCTACCTTCGCCGATTTTAGCATCGCGAAGAGCTCGGGAATCATTTTTGTCATCCTTTGCATATTATAGTTCATCATGAGGTTCCAGTAACTTGGTGATAGTGACTAGTGAAAGCACAAGTGCTCCCTAGGTGGTTTTGGTAATTAATGACAACATATCTCTTGTTAGACTAACACTTTTATCTAGTATGTTTTAGATAAGTTCAACAATGGAGTGGCATGGACTAAAGGATGTGGGAACTCCTTCAAGATGCTAAGGACAAAGGATTGGCTAAAGCTTCAAGCTCAAGACTCTTCATTTTACATTTTAGTGATCCAAGATCACATTGAGTATATAGGAAAAGCCAATACTATCAAGGAGGGATGAGGTGTTGCTTAATGAGCCTCTTGCTTCATGTGATTAGTGATATGCTCCAAATACCCTCAACTTCTTTCCTACTTCCACACATTTGTCCTAAACCTAAAGTCAAACTCGGCCCCACTGATTCTTTCTATCCGGCGCCATCGAGTTTGGATGTCTTAGCCACTGCCACAAACCCTAGGCAAATCGGTCTCACCGAGATGGGATTGTAATCTCTCTGTGTATGTCCCTTATCAAAATCGGTCTCACCGAGTTTGAGCAATCGGTCTTAGAGATTACAATGCAAACTCTCTGGTTAACTTATTATCAAAATCGGTCCCACCGAAGTTTGATAATCAGTCAAACCGAGTTTGCTGACCAACTCTCTGGAAGCTTATTACCAAAATCGGTCCCACCGAGTTTGTGTAATCGGTCTTACCGAGATTACGTTATGCCCTAACCCTAACCGAATCGGTCCCACCGAAGTTGCATTCGGTCCCAATCAAAACCCTAACGGTCACATTATTTGCTAAATCGGTCTGACCGAGTTTAACGATTCGGTCCCACCGAGTTTTGTAGATTGTGTGTAGCAGTTAGATTTTTGTGGAGGCTATATATACCCTCCACCTCCTCTTCGTTCGTGGAGAGAGCCATCGACCGAACCTACACTTCCAAAGATCCTATTTCTGAGAGAGAACTACCTACTCATGTGTTGAGGCCAAGATATTCCATTCCTACCATATGAATCTTGATCTCTAGCCTTCCCCAAGTTGCTTTCCACTCAAACCCTCTTTCCACCATATCCAAATCCTATGAGAGAAAGTTGAGTGTTGGGGAGACTATCATTTGAAACACAAGAGCAAGGAGTTCATCATCAACGCACCATTTGTTACTTCTTGGAGAGTGGTGCCTCCTAGATTGGCTAGGTGTCACTTGGGAGCCTCCGACAAGATTGTGGAGTTGAACCAAGGAGTTTGTAAGGGCAAGGAGATCGCCTAATTCGTGAAGATCTACCGCTAGTGAGGCAAGTCCTTCGTGGGCGACGACCATGGTGGGATAGACAAGGTTGCTTCTTCGTGGACCCTTCGTGGGTGGAGCCCTCCGTGAACTCGTGCAACTATTACCCTTCGTGGGTTGAAGTCTCCATCAACGTGGATGTACGATAGCACCACCTATCGGAACCACGCCAAAAACACCCGTGTCTCCAAATTGCGTTTGAATCCTCCAATCCCTTCCCTTTACATTGTTGCAAGTTGCATGCTTTATTTTCCGCTGCTCATATACTCTTTGCATGCTTACTTGCTATATGTTGTGAATGTTAAACTTGTGCCTAAACTCCACTCAAACTTTAAAGAAACTTAAAAACTGCAACTTTGGTACTTAGTGTCTAATCACCCCCCTCTAGACACCTCTTCTCAAGATCCTACAAGTGGTATCAGAGCATTGGTCTCCATTTCCTTGGTTTAATCACCATTGGAGGAAGATGGATGAGTCTACTTTGGGGAGTCTTAGACATAGAGTGCCTATTCTTGATGGAGAGTATTTTCGTGAGTGGAAAAATGAGATGCTTGTTATTTTCAATCAATATCATTTTAACAAGTACATTGCTAGCCCTTGTGCACCTTATGTTGATCCTATGCATCCTACCCTTGATGAATCTATTGACATGACTAGGAATCTTAGAACTGTTAATCTTATCACTAGAGGCTTGCCTAGAAACTTGATTAGAATCTTGCCTACTTTTGAGTGTGCCTACACCATATGGAAATTTCTTGAGGAACGATTTCCAGATTATTCCTTGAAAAATCTAGATGAAATTCTCTATAAGTCGATTGCTTTGAGTAAGATGAATACTAGTGATCCTATGTTTGGTGATCGTCTATTTGAGCTTACAAACCTTATGCGTGCCAAAGGAAATGTTAGTATTATTAGTGACATTATTTCCGAAGCTATAAGAATTCATAGACAAGATTATTGTCAAACTCATTCTAATGAATCACCCTCTCTAGGATTTGATCCACCACATGACGATGTTGAACATGGATACTATGATGAGGATGATGATAGTGACTTCGATCTTGATGATGCAATGAGACATTTTGGTCTTATGGCAAATCTTGAGGATATATGTCGAGGAAAGTAATGGGTTCTTGATAGTGGATGTCTTGATCACATGACCGGAGATAAAGACATGTTTCGTGAGCTTGTCGATAATGATAGTCCTCGAAAGTATGTCACTTTCGGTGACAACTCAAAGGGTAAGGTTGTTGGCCTCGGTAAGGTGGCCATATCACATGATAGCTCCATACAAAATGTTATGCTCGTTGAATCTCTTGGTTACAACTTACTTTCAAAGATCTAGACTTGCTGATTTCGGTTTCAATGTTCTATTTACTGAAGTAGATTGCCAAGTGTTTCGTCGAGATAATCATAAAATGGTCTTTCTTGGTGTGCGTAGAGGTGATCTATACATTGTTGATTTCACTAAAAGGCTCAACCTAAAACTTGCTTCATTGCTAAATCCTCAAAAGGCTGGTTATGGCATAGACGATTAGGTCATGTTGGTATGCGAAACCTTGACAAGCTTATTAAGGGAATCATATCCTTGGAGTTAATGATGTCATATTTGATAAGGATAGACTTTGCGATTGCTTGTCAAGCAGGTAAACAGGTTGGAGGAAGGCATCCCGTGAAGAACATCATGACCACGAAGAGGCCACTCGAGCTACTTCACATGGATCTCTTTGGTCCCAACTCTTACAAGAGTCTCAGTGGAAATTCTTTTGGTCTAGTTATAGTTGATGATTTTTCCAGATTTACGTGGGTGTTCTTTCTCGATGATAAATTGCAGGTCCAAAAGATCTTCAAAAACTTCGCTAGGAAGGCCCAAAACCAATTTGAAGTGAAGATCAAGAAGGTTCGCGGCGACAGCGGAACGGAGTTCAAGAACGCACATGTGGACACCTTTCTTGTGAAGAAGGGATTTCACACGAGTTCTCGGCTATGTACACACCTCAACAAAATGGAGTTGTTGAGAGGAAGAACCGGACGCTCATCGAAATGGCGAGAACGATGCTTGATGAGTACAAGACGCCAAGCACTTTTTGGGCGTAAGCGGTTGAGACAGCTTGTCATGCAACAAATCGCTTGTATCTTCACAAGCTACTCGGCAAGACTGGCATCTGAGCTCCTCACCGGTAACAAACCCCAAGTTGGATACTTTCGAGTATTTGGCTCAAAGTGCTACATTCTTGATAAGCATCGTCGTTCTAAATTTGCTCCTAAGTCTCATGAAGGTTTCCTACTAGGTTATGGCTCAAACTCTCACACTTACTGTGTCTACAACAATTTCACCGAAAGGTTGAAGAGACGGTAGATGTGAAGTTTGATGAATCTAACGGCTCGCAAGTAGAGCAATTGCCAATTGATGTAGGAGACAAAGATCCTTCTAAGCAATCCAAGACTTGTCTATTGGCAAGGTCCGTCCAACGGAGGTGAAGGAGAGTACCTCGTCCGTCCAAGTGGAAGCTTCTACTTCACGACAAGGTGAACCAAGAGTTGATACGGAAGCATCCACAAGTGGGACACACCAAGATGAAGAAAACGAGGAAGTGCATCAAGATGAACGTCAACAACCTCCTTCTCCACCACGACAAGAGAACGACAACGCCAACAATGAAGAAGGCCAAGAAGAAGAACAAGATGAAGACGATGTTCAACGAAGACCCAAGGAAAAGCTTTCACGAGTTCGAGCAAGAATTGCTAAAGACCATCCCGTCGAGCAAATCTACAATGATATTCAAACCGGGAGAATCACTCGCTCTAAAACTCGTTTAGCTAACTTTTGTGAAAACTATTCTTTCATCTCTAGCATTGAACCTATCAAGGTCGAAGAAGCATTGGAAGATCCGGATTGGATAAATTCTATGCATGAAGAGCTACACAACTTTGAGAGGAACCAAGTTTGGACATTGGTTGATAAGCCCGACAACAACCACAACATCATCGGTACCAAATGGGTGTTTCGCAACAAGCAAGATGAAGATGGACAAGTAGTTCGCAACAAAGCACGTCTAAATGCCCAAGGCTACACACAAGTCGAAGGTATGGACTATGGTGAGACTTACGCCCCGTTGCTAGACTTGAGTCCATTCGCATCTTACTTGCCTATGCTAATCACCATGATATCACCTTGTACCAAATGGACATTAAAAGTGCTTTTCTAAATGGTGAAATAGAGGAGGAAGTTTATGTTAAACAACCTCCCGGCTTTGTTAATCCTAAGAAACCCAATCATGTTTACAAACTTCACAAAGCTCTTTATGGACTTAAACAAGCTCCTAGATCATGGTATAAATGCTTGACCAAGTTCCTTATTGAAAAAGGCTTTGAAATTGGGAAAATTGATTCTACTCTTTTTACTAAAAGGGTTAATGGTGAACTCTTTGTGTGCCAAATTTATGTTGATGATATTATATTTGGTTCAACTAACCCTCATTTTAGTGAAAAGTTTGGGAAGCTAATGTCGGAGAATTTTGGGATGTCTATGATGAGTGAACTCAAATTCTTTATTGGTTTGCAAATCAAGCAAACTAAGGAAGGTACTTTTGTCTCGCAAACAAAGTACACCAAGGACTTATTCAAGAAGTTCAATATGCAAGAATGCAAAGGTATGACTACACCCATGCCTACTAGTGGACATCTTGACTTAACCAAAGATGGTGAACCGGTTGATCAAAAGGTTTATCGCTCTATGATTGGTTCATTGTTATATCTATGTGCTTCACGTCCCGATATTATGCTAAGTGTGTGCATGTGTGCACGATATCAAGCTGCCCCTAAAGAATGTCATCTTAAGGCCGTGAAAAGGATAGTGAGATACTTAATCCATACACCAAATTTTGGCATTTGGTATCCTAAGAGGGCCTCTTTCGATCTTGTTGGCTATTCCGACTCGGACTATGCCGGAGACAAGGTTCATAGAAAGTCCACTTCGGGTACTTGTCAATTTCTTGGTAGATCTCTTGTGTCTTGGTCCTCCAAGAAACAAAACTCGGTATCCTTATCCACCGCCGAAGCTGAATATATTGCCGTTGGTTCATGTTGTGCTCAATTACTTTGGATGACCCAAACTCTTAAAGATTATGGGATATATGTGAAACATGTTCCATTGCTTTGTGACAATGAAAGTGCTATCAAAATTGGTCATAATCTTGTGCAACATTCTCTAACTAAGCATATTGAAGTTCGTCATCATTTCATTCAAGATCATGTTGCTAAGGGTGACATTGATCTTAAGCATGTTCGCACCGAAAAGCAATTAGCGGATATATTCACTAAACCTCTTGATGAGAAAGTGTTTTGCAGGTTAAGAGGAGAATTGAACATCATTGATGCTTCAAACTTAGAGTAGAAACTCCATTGGATACATGCAAGACATGAGCTTATGACTAATCCTTGATATTTCTCTTATGATGAAAAACTTATGTCTTGGATATATTTGTATCTTGCATGTTATCTAACCCATGTAGGTACTTGGTTGAATCAAATTCCATGAGGTTGAAACCTACTCATATCTTGAGCAATCTCTACATCACCAAGTCTCTACACAAGGTGGTTGAAGACAAGGAAGCACGAAACCATTCAAACATATCCTTTGACAAATTCTATGTTGAGTTTCATGATTGTCATTTTTTGGATATACAAGTGCTCTTCCTTGCAAGGACTAACCCATGTAGGTAGATGGGCTCAAATTCCAAGTGGTGCTCCAAATTCTTGATGAGCTACATCAACCTTGAGCAACCCACGCAAGTTCAACTACATGGACAACACCACCAACCAAGGTATGTTATTCCATCTTAGAGAAGCTTTACTCCGAGTCATGAGTTAAATCAACTCGACAAGATGTGAATACATCAAGATGCTTAAATGAAAAATGGAAACCCCATTTTGAGCTTAAACGATGAGTATGGACTATGATCAAGTGATCTCACTTGACTCCTAAGTCAATATACTCTAACATAGGTGACTTTGTCACCGACCATCTCTAGATGAAGTTCTCCTGTGTTCTTTTCTGAGTTTTTGCATTTGTCTCATGCATTTGTGTTTCCCCTTTCAAAAAAACTTCATCTAGATTTCTTTCTGTTTTCTCTGCATTTTCTGCATCTAATTCCTTGCATATCTTTCAGTTAATTCCTTGCAAATCTTTGTGAGATCTTACTAGTCTAGTGAGCTGAGGTGACAAGTGTTCTCTCTGCGATGAACTCGGTTAGACCAATTTGTTATATTCGGACCAATCAATCTTTTCTGCACGACGAAGCATACCACTCGGTGCCACCGATTTCATAACAGGAAAAACTCTTTGCCACATATTCTGTGTTTCTTCTGATCCAGCTCCACTCAATGAATCTTGTCCTCTACAAGCATCACATTTTCATCATTGCTTTGTTCTGTGTCTCAAGGACCAAACCCATTCGACGGATTCCAGAAGACCCTTCTTGGAAATTGATGTCAAAGGGGGAGAGAAAGAACATCAAAGCTTATCACTTGGAGATAGAGAGAAAGAACATCAAAACTTATTACCTTTCTTCTTTAGGGAGAGAGAGACCTTCTAGGGGGAGAGTCCCTCAAAAGACGAGAGAGATCTCCAGGGGGAGAGGATGCTTAAGTAGAAAGTATTTCTCAAGGATCCCAAATGCTTGGTGTTCAAGAGGAGAGATGTCCACATGTATTCTTGAGGGGAGAGACATGTTCATATGATCTGTTGTGCTCAATTTTGCATTAGCATACATTAGCTCTGAACTTTAGCTCTGATCATCAGTCATATCTTTCAGCTCTGTTTTCCTTCAGCTCTGATTTTCTATTCCCTATCTTCTCCCAGTATCCCATGTTAGATTCAGGGGGAGCAAGACATCTAAGGGAAAGAGATCATTTAAATTCATTGCATATCTTTACTCTTGGGGACATGTCTAATCCAATGTGGTACTCAGTACTCACTCTCTACATGTCATCCCAGTCTTGGTATTCTTGTGGTTTCTTCCGTTTGCTCTGCCTAGTAGATGCATCTGTTTTATCTAACCTTGTTTACGCAGGTTCATTCCATCCTAAGCCAACTCAAGGCCACAAGGTAAGCATATGCATCACAATCATGTGTATGAGGAATTCTTGCTGATGTACATACTGTTTGCAAGAAGGACGCATGGGCATCAAGGTGTTCTCTTTAATACTTTTTGCTCTGATGCGTATAGCCAAGATACATGTAACACATTGCCTGCTCTATCATGGTTATGCTATCACATGCTTCTATATTTCATATTCACATGATTGCATACATGTAGGGGGAGCCTATGCTTGTTACATGTCTTTCCGAATCTTTACTTGCTATTCTTTATATCTTTATCTAAAGCTTTGATGTATGTTGCCATCAATTACCAAAAAGGGGGAGATTGAAAGCACAAGTGCTCCCTAGGTGGTTTTGGTAATTAATGACAACATATCTCTTGTTGGACTAACACTTTTATCTAGTATGTTTCAGATAAGTTCAACAATGGAGTGGCATGGACTAAAGGATGTGGGAACTCCTTCAAGATGCTAAGGACAAAGGATTGGCTAAAGCTTCAAGCTCAAGACTCTTCATTTTACATTTTAGTGATCCAAGATCACATTGAGTCTATAGGAAAAGCCAATACTATCAAGGAGGGATGAGGTGTTGCTTAATGAGCCTCTTGCTTCATGTGATTAGTGATATGCTCCAAATACCCTCAACTACTTTCCTACTTCCACACATTTGTCCTAAACCTAAAGTCAAACTCGGCCCCACTGATTCTTTCTATCCGGCGCCACCGAGTTTGGATGTCTTAGCCACTGCCACAAACCCTAGGCAAATCGGTCTCACCGATAGGGATCTCGGTCTCACCGAGATGGGATTGTAATCTCTCTGTATGTCCATTATCAAAATCGGTCTCACCGAGTTTGAGCAATCGGTACTACCGAGATTACAATGCAAACTCTCTGGTTAACTTATTATCAAAATCGGTCCCGCCGAGTTTGATAATCGGTCAAACCGAGTTTGCCTGACCAACTCTCTGGAAAGCTTATTACCAAAATCGGTCCCACCGAAAACTCTAACGGTCACATTATTTGCTAAATCGGTCTGACCGAGTTTAACGATTTGGTCCCACCGAGTTTGGTAGGTTGTGTGTAACGGTTAGATTTTGTGTGGAGGCTATATATACCCCTCCACCTCCTCTTCATTCGTGGAGAGAGCCATCAGACTGAACCTACACTTCCAAAGATCCTATTTCTCGAGAGAGAACTACCTACTCATGTGTTGAGGCCAAGATATTCCATTCCTACCATATGAATCTTGACCTCTAGCCTTCCCCAAGTTGCTTTCCACTCAAACCCTCTTTCCACCATATCCAAATCCTATGAGAGAGAGTTGAGTGTTGGGGAGACTATCATTTGAAACACAAGAGCACCGTCATGATCTCCATCATCACCGGCTTGACACCTTGATCTCCATCGTAGCATCGTTGTTGTCTCGCCAACTATTGCTTCTACGACTATCGCTACCACTTAGTGATAAAGTAAAGCAATTACATGGCGATTGCATTTCATACAATAAAGCGACAACCATAAGGCTCATGCCAGTTGTCGATAACTTCTACAAAACATGATCATCTCATACAACAATTTATATCTCATCACGTCTTGACCATATCACATCACAACATGCCCTGCAAAAACAAGTTAGACATCCTCTACTTTGTTGGTGCAATTTTTACGTGGCTGCTACGGGCTTCTAGCAAGAACTGTTCTTACCTACGCATCAAAATCACAACAATTTTTCGTCAAGTGTGTTGTTTTAACCTTCAACAAGGACCAGGCATAGTCAAACTTGATTCAACTAAAGTTGGAGAAACGGACACCTGCCAGCCACCTGTGTGCAAAGCACATCGGTAGAACCAGTCTCATGAACACGGTCATGTAATGTCGGTCTGGGCCGCTTCATCTAACAATACCGCTGGATCAAAGTAAGACATTGCTGGTAAGCAGTATGACTATTATCGCCCACAACTCTTTGTGTTCTACTCGTGCATATAACATCTACGCATAGACCTGGCTCGGATGCCACTGTTGGGGAACGTAGTATTTTAAAAAAAATCCTACGATCATGCAAGATCTATCTAGGAGATGCATAGCAACAAGACGGGAGAGTGTGTCCACGTACCCTCATAGACTGAAAGCGGAAGCGTTTAGTAACACAGTTGATGTAGTCGAACATCTTCACGATACAACCGATCCAAGTACCGAACATACGGCACCTCCGTGTTCAGCACACGTTCAGCAGATGACGTCCCTCGAGCTCTTGATCCAGTTGAGGACGAGGGAGAGTTCCGTCAGCACGACGGTGTGGCGATGGTGATGATGAAGTTACCGGCGCAGGGTTTCGCCTAAGCACTACGACAATATGACCGAGGTGTGTAACTGTGGAGGGGGCCACCGCACACGGCTAAGACAAATCTTGGTGTGTCTTTGGGGTGCCCCCCTCCCACGTATATAAAGGAGGGAGGGAGAGAGGCCACCCCCCTAGGGGCGCGCCAAGAGTATGGAGTCCTACTAGGACTTCCAAGTCCTAGTAGGAATCCCTTTCCTTTTCGGAGTAGGAGAGAAGGAAAGAGGGAAAGAGTGACGGAGTAGGAAAAGGCAAGGGGGCGCCGCCCTCTTCCCCTAGTCCAATTTGGACCATGGGGGGGTGCCACCTCCCCTTGGCCTGCCTCCTCTTTTTCCGTATGGCCCAATAAGGCCCATTACTTCTCCCGATGAATTCCCGTAACTCCCTGGTACTTCGAAAAACACCCGAATCACTCGGAACCTTTCCGATGTCCGAATATAGCCTTCCAATATATGAATCTTTACCTCTCGACCATTTCGAGACTCCTCGTCATGTTCATGATCTCATCCGGGACCCCGAACAAACTTTGGTCATCGAATCACATAACTCATAATACAAATCGTCCTCGAACTTTAAGCGTGCGGACAATACTGGTTCGAGAACTATGTAGACATGAACGAGACACATCTTCGGTCAATAACCAATAGCGGAACCTGGATTCTCATATTGGCTCCTACATAATCCTCGAAGATCTTTATCGGTTAAACCGCATAACAACATACAGCATTCCCTTTGTCATCGGTATGTTACTTGCCCGAGATTCGATCGTCGGTATCATCATACCTAGTTCAATCTCATTACCGGCAAGTCTCTTTACTCGTTCCATAATGTACATCCCGCAACTAACTCATTAGTCACATTGCTTGCAAGTATTTTAGTGATGAGCATTACCTAGAGGGCCCAGAGATACCTCTTTGATACACGGAGTGACAAATCCTAATCTCGATCTATGCAAAACCAACAAACACCTTCGGAGACACATGTAGAGCATCTTTATAATCACCCAGTTACGTTTTGACGTTTGATAGCACACAAGGTGTTCCTCCGGTATTCGGGAGTTGCATAATCTCATAGTCAGAGGAATATGTATAAGTCATGAAGAAAGCAATAGCAATCAAACTTAATGATCATTATGCTAGGCTAACGGATGGTTCTTGTCCATCACATCATTCTCTAATGATGTGATCCCGTTCATCAAATGACAACACATGTCTATGGTTAGGAAACTTAACCATCTTTGATTAACAAGCTAGTCTAGTACATGCATACTAGGGACACTTTGTTTTGTCTATGTATTCACACATGTATCAAGTTTCTGTTTAATACAATTCTAGCATGAATAATAAACATTTATCATGATATAGGGAAATAAAATAATAACTTTATTGTTGCCTCTAGGGCATATTTCCTTCAAATCATTGGTTTTAGCTCATCAAACCTAATGCATTTGATAAATGAGGTAATGAGTTTCACGAGCAACTCGTTAAGATTGCTAATACTCCCTCCTTATTAACCCCCTTGAATTTTGAGCCTAAGTTTGATTATAAATATTATTAACAAAATATGAATTATATTCTATAGAAAGTATATCATTGTATTCGTATTCGGAAAAAGATTCAAATAATATCATTTTGGCATATAATTCATAATGCATTAGGCAAAGTTAGGCTAAAATTTGGAGGGAAGGCATATAAACCTGGACATGGAAAGTACAACACAACACATATCATATCAATCCATCTATTCCATCTAATTGACCCAACCAGCCCGCAAGAGGTAACAACTAGCACACCTTCTGGAAATAGGTCTTCACCCCACTTTATAAATAAAGGCATTCGACCAAACAATACAAGTTAATGAGCAAGCCCTCTTACAAAGCATATAAAAAAGAAAATCAGATATAGAAATTGCATCATAAAAAGTGCACAAGTCCACTTCAAACGCCACAACTACGATGTCCAACATGAGCACATGAGTGCTTGAAGATGACGCCAAAACCATGACCTAAGGCAACTGAGCATCAGGATGACAACCCCGGGAGTGTAACGATGCAAAGTGTCACCACTGCCAGGTCTGAAGTGGCGGACATGGGTTTTCACCCAGAGGCCTGGCACGAGGAGAATTGTGACAACATCCCCAAGAAGAAAATGATGCCTATGGGCGTCACCACCGTCGACACTAAAGCATTTTGCTCGGGACTCACTTGTGCCACAACAAATCACAGATGTTCACTACACAGTTCTATTCTGGTAGATTTTGTTGGGCCTCCAAGTGCGAAGGATTGTAGGATAGCAACAACTTCCTTGAAGTGGATAATCTAAGGTTTATCAGTTCGTATGAGGCATAGGTTGAAAGTATACTCTCTAAATCAACCCTGCAACCAAGATACAAGTAGCCCCTTGTGTCAATTGTATATGTGCACTAGATCGGCGAAGAGATTGATAATTTCGATAATAGATTAATAGTTTCGATGGTAACAATATTTTAATTTTTTCGGAATAAACATATCAAGGTCATAGCAACATCAATCTCAGAACATACAAGGTGGTAGGCATCAAATCATATCAAATTGGACATCTATTACACAGGAAATCTCATCCAATTCTCATCAACCACATGTGCATACAAAGAAATTACTCACACATGAGTGTGGAGATCATGATGGTGGTGACAAAGAAGAGGTTGCTGCTGATGATGGCCAAGAATCCCCCCTCCGGAGGCCAGATCAGCCTCTAGACAGCCCTCTGGGTAGGTGAACTATGGTGGCGGCAGCTCTGTGTCGTGAAAAATTCCAGAAAGAATTTATATCGAATGTTTTTGCTTCGGGGGATAAATATAGGCGTCGGGAGGCGATGCAACAGAGTCCTGTGGGTCCCATGCGTCCACACCATGCAGCTACGGGCAGTCGCATGGGCCACAAAAGCACCCCTGGCTCCATCTTCTCGCTCGGTGGTTCTTTTCAAAAGAATTTTCTGTATCTTCTGTGATTTATTGGACACCTTTTCTCCACAAAAGATAAACACCATGAAAAACTTGTTGAAATAACATTGGTTGAATTAGTTTTTACTCAAATTATGCAAGTTAGAGGGCAAAAGCATAGCAAAAGTGATTGGAAAGGTCGTTACATTTGAGACATACCATGGATCTCCATCGACAAGAAAAGAGAAAGCGGCAGAAAAATCCACGTAAAAATATTAGGATTTTTTAAGTATACATATAGAGGCAGGGACGCTGTGAGGCATGTTCAGCGGGTGGGGGGCACGCGGCCTCTCCTCGCAGCTAGCACCTAGGGTGCAAGGGCCACCTGCCGGGAGGCCCTGACCCACCCCCCGGCAGGTCTCTGAGCCATGGTGACCTCATGGTGTTAAAACTTCGCAAATATATTATTATTTATTTATTTTGTTCATGAATATGCAGAAATATTCAGAAATATGCAGAAAACAACAACCAATGCTCGGGATTAATAGGTTAGTGCAATAAAATTGTATATAAAAGGAGCATGGACATAGCGAAAATTATTGATATATTTGAGACGTATCAAGTCCCTAGGCTACAGAGCCCACGCGAGGGAATACACCCCTAATACATGCCTCCGGATCCAAATTTGAGCACCGCCACTATTGTTGGAAATATGAGCAATTTACCGAATGATTTTATTAACAGAAATACTATATAAAGCATGACTAGTATAACAGTGATAAAATAAGCCATGCGATTTGACAAAGATAAGGTAAACAGCATGTTCATATATGGACCGTAACTACACATATCTAGAGCAGACAGTATAGGAAGTTGCATATATGAAATGGAGTCTAACATATGTAGGGCAAATACTAGAACAAGGAACTGTAGCAGAACCTCTAATAGAAAGGGGACAAACACGTACGTGACAACAGCAGGAGCAGAGCCTTTGGACTTGGGGTCGGTGTCCTCCATGTCGTCGAGGAGGTTGTCGGCGTCGGGAAGTAGTAAATCATCGGGAAGTAGTCGTCGAGTCCGGGCGTCCGTGACGAAGAATTCGATGGTCAGTGAGCGCTCCCAAAAACCTTATCACCCTTCTCCCGTCTGAGGACTCAAAAGGAGCGGTTCCGGAGGCCTACTGTCCCGACCTGCGGTGCACGCCGCAAGCCGGGATGGGGAAGATTGTAGCAGCAGCGCAGTGCTCAGGAACTATGTGGCGAGAGGAAGAGGACCTTCTGATGTGTCTCTCGGGAGAGGAGCGACCTCTCTTATATAGGCACAGCAGAGCGACGCGAACAGGCTGCACCGGGAGGTGAAGCAACGGAGGGAGACGAAGTGAACAGGCAGCACGCGAAGAGGTGCGCCGTTCGTATTCATTATCCACTACCGCAAAAACTTTTCAGCTCCCAGGTGACCTTTCGTATACCCGTAGTGCGTGGCAAAAATTAGACATCGGCTCGGCTCATTCCCGCAACCCGCAACCCGCAACCCGCAACCCGCGGCGCGTCGTGACGAGGCGAGGCGAGGCGAGGCGAGGCGGGCGGCAGAGGAGGAGCGCGCGTGGATGTCCCTCTTGTTCTCATGCTCATACAAGTGAGGAAAGAACCTCCCTTATAAGGAGGTCCAATTCCCACTCAACTAGCAATGTGGGACTAAACTTTAGTAGTATCCCTTGCCTTGCACAAATGGCTAAGTGGGCCTCTAGGATTTATTAGGAATTTCTGAAATAGTTATTGGGCTGCCCCAATATAGACTAAATTCCAGCAATCCCCACCGGATCCCAGAGGCACACAGAAATTTGCCTTTGGTTCCAAAACACTGTTTTATATACCGGTACTGCAGTGGAGACCTTAAGTTGAACTTCCACCTAGAACTCTATGCTACACTAGTAAGCAACTTGAACAGTGGATCGGGCCTTGAATCGCAAGTTTTACGTGAATCTAGCTTCACATAAAGCCTTGACCGACACGTGGCTACATGGTCTTCCCCTGGTGGAGCTTATCGTCATACTCCGTGACCTTTCATGAGTTGACTAGAGAGAACCCTACTCTCATAGATTGCGACGTTTGACAATCAGAATCATATAGGTGTGTTCTTCAAAAGATGTTCTGCAGGATAACATCTCTGCTTAAATAAGCCACTTAGAACACATTAAGATATACATCAACCTGCCATGCAGATTAGGAGAGTATTGCATCTTGATGGAGTGGTATTGTGAATAGTAGGGATACTCTCCTCTCAGTTGACCAACAACTTGTCTTCCAAATCTAATTCACGGGATCTCCGATCACAAAGAATAGGTTACCACTGTGAACAACTCATATTATGGGTCTCATACCCATCTCCCTCGATGCATTATCTATCACATTACGCGATAAACCCTTAGTAAAAGGATCTGCCAGATTTTTAGACGTTTGGATATAATCCAACGTAATAACTCCGGAGTTTTTCATTTTCCGACAGACTTTAACCTTCTCTCGAACGTGTCTTGATGACTTCATGTTATCCTTTGAGCTGCTCACTTTCGTGATCACAGTTTGATTGTCGCAGTTCATAAGGACACCCGTCTGAGTTTCTCAACAACCGCAAGTCATTCAAGAGCCGTGAAGCCAATCTGCTTCAACCGTAGCTGTATCTAGTGCTGTGAGTTCTGCTTCCATTGTTGACCTCGTTAAGATGGTCTTCTTGCAAGACTTCCAAGAAACAGCGCCACCTCCATGAGTGAATACATATCCGCTCGTGGCCTTTATCTCATCAGCATCTGAGATCCAGTTTGAGTCACTATACCCTTCAAGCACCTTTGGGTGCCCGGTGTAGTGAATTCCATAATTTGCAGTGCCTTTCAAATAACGCAAAACTCTCTCTAGAGCTTTCCAATGCACATCTCCTGGTTTTGAGACAAACTGACTCAGTTTGCTAACAGCAAAAGAGATGTCAGGTCTTGTAGCACTGGCTAAGTACATAAGCGAGCCAATAATCTGAGAATACTTCAATTGATCTCTAGCAATTCTTCGATTCTTTCAAGCAAAGACGCTAGCATCATATGGTGTTGGAGAGGGCTTGCAGTCACTATAGCCAAAGCGACTCAAGATCTTTTCCACATAGTGAGATTGAAGCAATGTAATCCCACCATCATCATCTCTCAACAACTTGATGTTCAGAATGACATCAGCCACTCCTAAATCCTTCATCTCAAAACAATGAGATAGGAAATCCTTGACCTCCTTAATAACATTCAGATTTGTTCCGAAAATCAGTATGTCATCAACATACAAGGAAAGCATAACTCCCTCGCCCCCACCATGGCGATAGTACACACATTTATCAGCTTCGTTCACAACAAAGCCTGCAGCTGTTAAAGTTCTTTCGAACTTCTCATGCCACTGTTTGGGTGCTTGCTTGAGTCCATACAAAGACTTCAGCAACTTGCACACTTTCCCTTCCTGACCATCTATTACAAAGCCATCTGGTTGTTCCATATAAATTTCCTTATCCAACTCTCCATTTAGGAAAGCAATCTTAACATCCATCTGACGAACGAGAAGACCATGTGAGGCAGCTAGTGAAAGTAGAACTCGAATAGTGGTCAGTCGAGCCACCGGTGAGTAAGTATCAAAGAAGTCTTCACCTTCCTTTTGGGTATAACCCTTAGCCACGAGCCGAGCCTTGTACTTTTCGATAGTACCATCAGTCCTAAGCTTCTTCTTGAATACCCATTTGCATCCTATAGGTTTTCACCCATAAGGACGATCAGTTATCTCCCAAGTTTCATTCGCCAAGATGGAATCCATCTCGCTACGAACTGCTTCCTTCCAGTAGTCAGCATCTTCAGATGCATAGGCCTCTGAAATAGAACTAGGAGTGTCATCTATGAGATACACATGAAAATCACCAAAGGAATTTGCAGTCCTCTTTCTCTTGCTCCTAGTAGGAACTTCATTGTTCTCCTCCACAGGACTTTCAAAGTGTTCCATCGAAATGCCAGGTTCGGTAATTGTAATTGGTTCCTGATTCGATGAACTAGGCATCTCCTGATTAGATAAGGTAGCCATATCCTTCATGGGAAAGATATCTTCAAAGAAAGTCGCATCATTCGACTCCATGATAAATGCGACATGCATGTCGTGTACCTCAGATTTTACAACCAAGAATCTATAGCCAATTCTATGAAAAGCATATCCCAGAAAACACAATCCACGGTCTTTGGTCCAAGCTTCCGCTTCTTTGGAATTGGAACATTGACTTTCGCCAAACAACCCCATGTTCGCAGATAAGAGAGTTTTAACCTTTTCTTCTCCCATTCCTTGAATGGAGTTATCTCTTTGTTCTTTGTGGGGACTCGATTTAGGACATGACATGCTGTCAATATCGCATCCCCCCACCATGCCATGGAGAGACCCGATGAGTCTAACATGGCGTTAACCAAATCAGTTAGAGTACGGTTCTTTCTTTCGCCACCCCATTTGGTGAGGTGAGTAGGGAGGCGTCCTCTCATGGATTATACCATGTTCCGCACAAAAAGCATCAAATTCATTGGAAAAATACTCTCCACCACGGTCGGATCTAAGCCTCTTGATTTTTTGATCAAGTTGGTTTTCCACTTCAGCTTTATAGATCTTGAAAAAGTTCAAAGCCTCATCCTTAGATTTCAGAAGATACACATGACAGTATCTTGTGGAGTCGTCAATTAACGTCATGAAATATTTCTTTCCACCTTTTGTCAAAACTGTTGGAAATATGCCCTAGAGGCAATAATAAATTAGTTATTCTTATATTTCCTTGTTCATGATAATCGTTTATTATCCATGCTATAGTTGTATTGATAGGAAACTCAGATACATGTGTGGGTACATAGACAACACCATGTCCCTAG
This sequence comes from Aegilops bicornis, assembly GCA_021605145.1. Lineage (NCBI taxonomy): Eukaryota > Viridiplantae > Streptophyta > Magnoliopsida > Poales > Poaceae > Aegilops > Aegilops bicornis. The sequence continues at coordinate 504,375,489 of CM038669.1, forward strand.
TAAGCCTCTAGTTGGTGGCTCGTTGATCAATAGATGGTTACGGTTTCTGACCATGGACATTGGATGTCGTTGATAACGGGATCACATCATTAGGAGAATGATGTGATGGACAAGACCCAATCCTAAGCCTAGCACAAAGATCGTAGTTCGTATGCTAAAGCTTTTCTAATGTCAAGTATCATTTCCTTAGACCATGAGATTGTGCAACTCTCGGATACCGTAGGAATTCTTTTGGTGTACCAAACGTCACAACATAACTGGGTGGCTATAAAGTTGCACTACGTATCTCGAAAGTGTCTCATTGGGTTGGCACGAATCGAGACTGGATTTGTCACGCCCGTAAACGGAGAGGTATCTATGGGCCCACTCGGTAGGACATCATCATAATGTGCACAATGTGACCACGGGGTTGATCACGGGATGATGTGTTATGGAACGAGTAAAGAGACTTGCCGGTAACGAGATTGAACAAGGTATCGGTATACCGACGATCGAATCTCGGGCAAGTACAATACCGTTAGACAAAGGGAATTGTATACGGGATCGATTGAGTCCTTGACATCGTGATTCATCCGATGAGATCATCGTGGAACATGTGGGAACCAACATGGGTATCCAGATCCCGCTGTTGATTATTGACCGGAGAACGTCTCGGTCATGTCTGCATGGTTCCCGAACCCGTAGGGTCTACACACTTAAGGTTCGATGACGCTAGGGTTATAAAGGAAGTTTGTATGTGGTTACCGAATGTTTTTCGGAGTCCCGGATGAGATCCCAGACATCAAGAGGAGTTCCGGAATGGTCCGGAGGTAAAGATTTATATATGGGAAGTCCTATTTTGGTCACCGGAAAAGTTTGGGGTTTTATCGATAACGTACCGGGACCACAGGGAGGGTCCCGGGGGTCCACCAAGTGGGGCCACCAACCCCGGAGGGCTGCATGGGCCATGTGTGGGAGGGGACCAGCCCCAGGTGGGCTGGTGCGCCCCCCACAAGGGGCCCAAGGCGCTGGGATGAGTGGGAGGGGGCAAACCCTAGGGCAGATGGGCCCTAAGGCCCACCCCAGGCGCGCCTCCCCTCTCTCCCCCTCTGGCCGCCACCCAGATGGCATCTGGGGGCTGCCGCCACCCTTGGGAGGGAACCCTAGAGGGGGCGCAGCCCCTCCCTTCCCTATAAATACATGAGGTGCAGGGCTGCCTAAACATGAGTTTCTCTCCCTCTTGGCGCAGCCCTACCTCTCTCCTTCTCCTCTCTCATGGTGCTTGGCGAAGCCCTGCTGGATTGCCACGCTCCTCCATCACCACCACGCCCGTTGTGTTGCTGCTGGCCGGAGTCTTCCTCAACCTCTCCCTCTCTCTCCTTGCTGGATCAAGGCGTGGGAGACGCCACCGGGCTGTCACGTGTGTTGAACGCGGAGGTGCCGTCCGTTCGGCACTAGGATCTCCGGTGATTTGGATCACGACGAGTCTGACTCCTTCAACCCCGTTCTCTTGAACGCTTCCGCTTAGCGATCTACAAGGGTATGTAGAGGCACTCTCCTTCCCTCGTTGCTGGTTTCTCCTTAGATAGATCATGGTGACACGTAGGAAAATTTTGAATTTACGCCACGTTCCCCAATAGTGGCATCATGAGCTAGGTCTACTAGGTAGATTCTTTGCACGAGTAGAACACAAAGTAGTTGTGGGCGTTGATGATGTTCAATATGCTTACCGTTACTAGTCCAATCTTGTTTCGACGGTATTGTGGGATGAAGCGGCCCGGACCGACCTTACACGTGACACTTACGTGAGACAGTTCCACCGACCACATGCACTTGGTGCATAAGGTGGCTAGCGGGTGCCAGTCTCTCCCACTTTAGTCGGAACGGATTCGATGAAAAGGGTCCTTATGAAGGGTAAATAGCAATTGGCATATCACGTTGTGGTTTTGCGTAGGTAAGAAACGTTCTTGCTAGAAACCCATAGCAGCCACGTAAAACATGCAACAACAATTAGAGGACGTCTAACTTATTTATGCAGGGTATGCTATGTGATGTGATATGGCCAAGAAGAATGTGGTGAATGATATGTGATGTATGAGATTGATCATGTTCTTGTAATAGGAATCACGACTTGCATGTCGATGAGTATGACAACCGGCAGGAGCCATAGGAGTTGTCTTTATTTATTGTATGACCTGCGTGTCATTGAACAAACGCCATGTAATTACTTTACTTTATTGCTAACCGGTAGCCATAGTAGTAGAAGTAATAAGTTGGCGAGACAACTTCATGGAGACACGATGATGGAGATCATGATGATGGAGATCATGGTGTCATGCCGGTGACGATGATGATCATGGAGCCCCGAAGATGGAGATCAAAAGGAGCAAAATGATATTGGCCATATCATGTCACTATTTGATTGCATGTGATGTTTATCATATTTATGCATCTTATTTGCTTAGAACAACGGTAGTAAATAATAAGATGATCCCTCATTAAAATTTCAAGAAAGTGTTCCCCCTAACTGTGCACCGTTGCGATAGTTCGTCGTTTCGAAGCACCACGTGATGATCGGGTGTGATAGATTCTTACGTTCACATACAACGGGTGTAAGCCAGATTTACACACGCGAAACACTTAGGTTAACTTGACGAGCCTAGCATGTACAGACATGGCCTCGGAACACAAGAGACCGAAAGGTCGAGCATGAGTCGTATGGTGGATACGATCAACATGAAGATGTTCACCGATGATGACTAGTCCGTCTCACGTGATGATCAGACACGGCCTAGTTGACTCGGATCATGTAATCACTTAGATGACTGGAGGGATGTCTATCTGAGTGGGAGTTAATGAGATGAACTTAATTATCCTGAACATAGTCAAAAGCCTTTTGCAAATTATGTCATAGCTCGCGCTTTAGTTCTACTGTTTAGATATGTTCCTAGAGAAAATATAGTTGAAAGTTCACAGTAGCAATTATGCGGTCAGTAGAAAGCTTATGTCCTTAATGCACCGCTCGGTGTCTTTGGACCTCGAGCATTAGTGCGTGGATGTTGCGAACATCTTACACACACGCTTTTGATGACTACGTGATAGTTCGGTAATGTTAAACGGCTTAGAATTGAGGCACCAAAGACGTTTTTGAAACGTCATGAACATATGAGATGTTACGAGGGCTGAAATTGAGATTTCGAGCTCGTGCCCACATCAAGAGGTATGAGACCTCCGGCAGTTTTCTAGCCTACAAACTAAGGGAGAAGATCTCAATCGTTGAGCTTGTATTCAGATTGTCCGGTACAACAATCACTTGAATCGAGTGTGAGTTAATCTTCCAGATGAGATAGTGATGTTTCTCCAAAGACATTGCCACCAAGCTACTAGAGCTTCGTGATGAACTATAACATATAAGGGATAGATATGATGATCCTTGAAGTGTTCGCGATGTTTGACACCGCGAAAGTAGAAGTCAAGTAGGAGCATCAATTGTTGATGGTTGGTAAAACCACTAGTTTCAAGAAGGGCAAGGGCAACAAGGGATACTTCATGAAACGGCAAAAAACAGTTGCTGCTCTAGTGAAGAAACCCAAGGTTGAACCCAAACCGAGACTAAGTGCTTCGTAATGAGAGGAACGGACACGGCGGAACCACCCTAGATACTTGTTAGATGAGAAGGCTGGCAAGGTCGATAGAAGTATATTGGATATACATTATGTTAATGTGTACTTTACTAGTACTCCTAGTAGCACCAGGGTATTAGATACCGGTTCGGTTGCTAAGTGTTAGTAACTCGAAATAAAAGCTACGGAATAAATGGAGACTAGCTAAAGGTGAGCTGACGATATGTGTTGGAAGTGTTTCCAAGTTTGATGTGATCAAACATCGCACGCTCCCTCTACCATCAAGATTAGTATTAAACCAGAATAATTGTCATTTGGTGTTTGCATTGAGCATATACATGATTGGATTATGTCTATTGCAATACGGTTATTCATTTAAGGAGAATAATGGTTACTCTATTTATTTGAATAATACCTTCGATGGTCTTGCACCTAAATAAATGGTTTATTGAATCTCGATCGTAGTGATACACATTTTCATGCCAAAGGTATAAGATAGTAATGATAGTACCACTTACTTGTGGCACTGCCATGTAAGTCATATTGGTATAAAATGCATGAATAAGCTCCATGTTGATGGATCTTTGGACTCACTCGTTTTGAAAAGTTTGAGACATGCAAACCATGTCTATTGGTGTATACGCATGATGAAACTCCATGCAGATGGATCGTTTGGACTCACTTGATTTTGAATCACTTGAGATATGCAAATCATACCACATGGGAAACATGACTGAAAATCCTCGGTTTCAGTAAGATGGAACAAGATAGCAACTTGTTGAAGTAACACATTTTGATGTGTGCAGTCCAATGAGTGTTGAGGCATGCAGTGAATATCGTTATGTTCTTACTTGACGACTGATTTAAGTAGATACTGAGTATAATTACTTGATGAAACACAAGTCTGAATTATTGAATGGTTCAAGTAATTTCAGAGTGAAGTTAAAGATCATCGTGACAAGAGGATAAAATGTCTATGATATGATCATAGAGATGAGTATCTGAGTTGCGAGCTTTGGCACGCTATTAAGACATTGTGGAAATTGTTTCACAATTAATACCGCCTGGAACACCATAGTGTGATGGTGTGTCCGAACATCATTGTTGCACCCTATTAGATGTGGTGTGTACCATGATGTCTCTTATCGAATTACCACTATCGTTCATGGGTTAGGCATTAGAGACAACCGCACTCACTTTAATAGGGCACCACGTAATTCCGTTGAGATGACACCGTATGAACTATGGTTTGGAGAAACCTAAGTTGTCGTTTCTTAAAAGTTTGGGGCTGCGACGCTTATGTGAAAAGGTATCATCGTGATAAGCTCGAACCCTAAACGGATAAATACATCTTCATAGGATACCCAAAATGGTTCGGTATACCTCCTATCTCAGATCCGGAAGCAAAAGTAACTGTTTCTAGAAACGAGTCCTTTCTCGAGGAAAAGTTTCTCTCGAAAGAATTGAGTGGGAGGATGGTGGAGACTTGATGAGGTTATTGAACCGTCACTTCAACAAGTGTGTAGCAGGGCACATGAAGTTGTTCCTGTGGCGCCTACACCAATTGAAGTAGAAGCTTATGATAGTGATCATGAAGTTTTGGATCAAGTCACTACCGTACCTCGTAAGGGGACAAGGATGCGTACTACTTCAGAGTGATACAGTAATCCTGTCTTGAAGTTCATGTTGCTAGACAACAATAAACCTACGAGCTATGGGGAAGCGATGGTGGGCTCATATTCCGACAAATGGTTAGAAGCCATGAAATCCGATATAGGATCCATGTATCAGAACAAAGCATGGACTTTGGTGGACTTGCCCGATGATCGGCAAACCATTGAGATAAATGGATCTTTAAGAAGAAGACGGACGTGGACGGTAATGTCACCGTCTATGAAGCTTGACTTGTGGCGAAGAGTTTTCACAAGTTCAAGGAGTTGACTACGATGAGATTTTCTCATCCGTAGCGATGCTTAAGTCCGTCAGAATCATGTTAGCATTAGCTGCATTTATGAAATCTGGCAGATGGATGTCAAAACGAGTTTCCTTACCAGTCTTCGTAAGGAAAGGTTGTATGTGATACAATCAGAGGGTTTTTGTCGATCCTAAGGATGCTAAAAAGGTATGCTGGCTCCAGCGATCCTTCTAAGGACTGGGGTAAGCATCTCGGAGTTCAAATGTGCGCTTTGATAAGATGATCAAAGATTTTGGGTTTATACAAAGTTTATGAGAAACTTGTAATTCCAAAGAAGTGAGTGGGAGCACTATAGAATTTCTGATGAGTATATGTTGTTGACATATTGTTGATCGAAATGATGTAGAATTCTGGAAAGCATATAGGGTTATTTGAAAAGTGTTTTTCAATAGAAAACCTGGATTAAGCTACTTGAGCATTGAGCATCAAGATCTATGAGGATAGATCAAAAACGCTTAATGGTACTTTCAAATGAGCACATACCTTGACATGATCTTGAAGGTGTTCAAGATGGATCAGCCAAAGAAGGAGTTCTTGCCTGAGTTGTAAGGTATGAAGTTAAGAGTTAAAGCTCGACCACGGCAGAAAAGAGAGAAAGGACGAAGGTCGTCCCCTATGCCTTAGACATAGGCTCTACAGGTATGCTATCTTTGTGTACACTTTGATGTGTGCCTTGCTACATATCCGCAAGAGGGTACAAAGGTGATCAAGGAGTGGATCACCAGATAGCGGTCAAAATTATCCTTAGAGGAATAAGGATATGTTTCTCGGTTATGGAGGTGATAAAGAGTTCGACGAAAAGAGTTGCGTCGATGCAAGCTTAACACCTATCTGGATAACTCTGAGTAGAGATACCGGATATGTATAATGGAGCAATAATTTGGAATAGCTCCAAGTGGAACGTGGTAGCGATCTATGATATGACATAAAGTTTTGCGAAATAGATAGGGATCTGAATATTGCAGACCCGTTGACTAAAACCACTCTCACAAGCAAAACATGATCAAACCTCATAATTCATTGAGTCTTAATCACATGATGATGTGAACTAGTTTACGGACACTAGTAAACTCTTTGGATGTTGGTCACATGGCGATGTGACCTATCAGTGTTAATCACATGACAATGTGAACTAGATTATTGACTCTAGTGCAAGTGGGAGACTGTTGGAAATATGCCCTAGAGGCAATAATAAATTAGTTATTATTATATTTCCTTGTTCATGATAATCGTTTATTATCCATGCTATAATTGTATTGATAGGAAACTCGGATACATGTGTGGGTACATAGACAACACCATGTCCCTAGTAAGCCTCTAGTTGGTAGCTCGTTGATCAATAGATGGTTACGGTTTCGACCATGGACATTGGATGTCGTTGATAACGGGATCACATCATTAGGAGAATGATGTGATGGACAAGACCCAATCCTAAGCCTAGCACAAAGATCGTGGTTCGTATGCTAAAGCTTTTCTAATGTCAAGTATCATTTCCTTAGACCATGAGATTGTGCAACTCCCGGATACCGTAGGAATTCTTTGGGTGTACCAAACGTCACAACGTAATCGGGTGGCTATAAAGGTGCACTACAGGTATCTCCGAAAGTGTCATTGGGTTGTACGAATCGAGATCGGATTTGTCACTCCGTGTAAACGGAGAGGTATCTCTGGGCCCACTCGGTAGGACATCATCATAATGTGCACAATGTGACCAAGGGGTTGATCACAGGATGATGTGTTACGGAACGAGTAAAGAGACTTGCCGGTAACGAGATTGAACAAGGTATCGATATACCGACGATCGAATCTCGGGCAAGTACAATACCGTTAGACAAAGGGAATTGTATACGGGATCGATTGAGTCCTTGACATCGTGATTCATTCGATGAGATCATCGTGGAACATGTGGGAACCAACATGGGTATCCAGATCCCGCTGTTGGTTATTGACTGGAGAACGTCTCGGTCATGTCTGCATGGTTCCCGAACCCGTAGGGTCTACACACTTAAGGTTCGATGACGCTAGGGTTATAAAGGAAGTTTGTATGTCGTTACGGAATGTTGTTGAGTCCCGGATGAGATCCGGACGTCAAGAGGAGTTCGGAATGGTCCGGAGGTAAAGATTTATATATGGGAAGTCCTGTTTTGGTCACCGGAAAAGTTTGGGTTTTATCGGTAACGCATCTGGGACCACAGGGAGGGTCCTGGGTCCACCAAGTGGGGCCACCAACCCCGGAGGGCTGCATGGGCCAAGTGTGGGAGGGACCAGCCCGGGTGGGCTGGTGCGCCCCCAAGGGGCCCAAGCGCGAGGAAGAGTGGGAGGGCAAACCCTAGGGCGAGATGGGCCCTAAGGCCCACCCTAGGCACGCCTCCCCTCTCTCCCCTCGCCATGACCAAATGGCATCTGGGGCTGCCGCCACCCTTGGGAGGGAACCCTAGAGGCGCAGCCCCTCCCTTCCCCTATAAATACATGAGGTGCAGGGCTGCCTAAACATGAGTTTCTCTCCCTCTTGGCGCAGCCCTACCTCTCTCCTTCTCCTCTCTCGCGGTGCTTGGCGAAGCCTGCTGGATTGCCACGCTCCTCCATCACCACCACGCCGTTGTCTTTCTTGCTGGACGGAGTCTTCCTCAACCTCTCCCCCTCTCCTTGCTGGATCAAGGCGTGGGAGACGTCACCGGGCTGTACGTGTGTTGAACGCGGAGGTGCCGTCCGTTCGGCACTAGGATCTCCGGTGATTTGGATCACGACGAGTACGACTCCTTCAACCCCGTTCTCTTGAACGCTTCCGCTTAGCGATCTACAAGGGTATGTAGATGCACTCTCCTTCCCCTCGTTGCTGGTTTCTCCTTAGATAGATCTTGGTGACACGTAGCAAAATTTTGAATTTCTGCTACGTTCCCCAAAAAAAACACCATTCATTTCACATAGATCTGAATGTATAAGTTCTAGTGGTGCAAGATTTCTCGTCTCGGCAGTCACGTGAGACTTACGAGGTTGCTTAGCTTGCACGCACACTTGACACTTAGATCCCTTGACAGTGGCGAAACTAGGGATGAAGTTCAACTTCGCTAGTCGCGACATGCAACCAAAGTTAACATGACAAAGACGTGAATGCCACACATTTGATTCACTATTGTTGCAAATATGATTAACAACTTTATTGCAAACGCGTCGACAAGGATAAAGCGAAACAGGCCTCCTGAGTCATAGCCTTTACCGACAAAGGTTCCATACTTGGATATTACAAATTTATTCGACTCAAAGACAAGCTTGTAGCCATCTCTACACAAAAGAGATCCGCTAACAAGATTTTTATTGACGGAGGGGACATAATGCACGTTCTTCACCGCACGATCTTCCCCAAAGTAAACTTCAGATCGACCGTACCAACACCATGAACGAAGCACTTGAACCATTGCCCATCAAGACGGTTGAAGTCCCTGCGGTCCGATAAGACGAAAACATGGAAATATCACCGCATACACGCACATTAGCACCCGTGTCAATCAACCAATCAGAGAATGACATACGAAAGAATAGTGGGAAATAGACCATACCCAAAGCATCCTTCATGTCGGTGTCTCCAATGACAACATTAGCTGTCTTGCCACCTTTCCCGAGGATGACGCTTGTCCACGGCGATTAGGGCAACTAGGAGCCCAATGATCAGGATCTCCACACACATGACAAGCACCTTTCTTCTTGCCATTCTTCTTCTTGAAGTTCGTGTGTTGCACACCTTGTTCTTTCCATCAAACTTTGCTTTACCATCAAACTTGACCTTGTTCTTGAACTTGTGGGGCTGGAAGTTACATACATACCACATTGGCACTAGATCCTCCTCAATACCTCGAGCACGTGTGTCCTTTGCTCTCGCCTTTTCTTCCACATCAAGAGTACCAATGAGATCCGGAACGGAAAACTCCCGCTCTTATGCTTCAAGAGTAGCAAAGTTCCTCCATGAAGGAGGAAGCTTAGTAATGATACCCGCAACAAAATTGTCCGGTAGTATGCAATTGAAGTGCTCAAGTTCTCTAGCAAATGATCAGATCTCATGAGCCTGCTCAACCACGGAGCGCTCTTGGTCATCCTGTAATCATAGAATTGCTCCATGATGTACAGCTCGATTATCGGCATCCGAGACCCCAAACTTGGCCTCGAGTGCATCCCACATATCTTTTCCATTGTCAATTGACGCATAAGCATCAACTATATTTTCACCAAGAACACTCAAGAGAGCAGCCTTAAACAGAGTATCCATTTTCTGAAAAGCTTGTGCCCGTTGGGCATCTTGCTCTCCTTCCGGTTTGCCAAGAGTGGCGTCATAACAACTCATGGTCTGAAACCATAAGACTGCTCTCACGCGCCACCTCTTATAGTGGATACCCTCAAACATAGGAGGTCTCATGGAAGTAGCAAAACCACTCGGGGGTAAATTTCCTGTGATAAGGTTTTTGGATTGTTGGAAATATGAGCAATTTACCGAATGATTTTATTAACAGAAATACTAGATAAAGCATGACTAGTATAGCAGTGATAAAATAAGCCATGCGATTTGACAAACATAAGGTAAACAACATGTTCATATATGGACCGTAACTACACATATCTAGAGCAGACAGTATAGGAAGTTGCATATATGAAATGGAGTCTAACATATGTAGGGCAAATACTAGAACAAGGAACTGTGAAAGGTAACCTCTAATAGAAAGGGGACAAACACGTACGTGACAACAGCAGGAGCAGAGGCACTGGACTTGGGGTCGGTGTCCTCCATGTCGTCGAGGAGGTTGTCGATGTTGGGGAAGTAGTCGTCATCGGGGAAGTAGTCGTCGGAGTCTGGGACGTCCGTGACGAAGAATTCAGTAGTCGCGCAGAGCGCTCCCCAAAAACCGTATCACCCTTCTCCCGTACAGGACTCAAAAGGTGCGGTTCCGGAGGCCTACTGTCCCGACCTGCGGTGCACGCCGCAAGCCGGGATGGGGAAGATTGTAGCAGCAGCGATGCTCGTGAACTGTGTGGCGAGAGGAAGAGGACCTTCGATGTGTCTCTCGGGAGAGGAGCTCTCTTATATAGGCAATGAGAGGGGCCTTGAACAGGCTGCACCGGGAGGTGAAGCAACGGAGGGAGACGAAGTGAACAGGCAGCACGCGAAGAGGTGCACCGTTCGTATTCATTATCCACTACCGCAACCCGCGGCACGGCGCGGCGTGACAAGGCGAGGCGTGGCGTGGCGAGGCGGGCAGCGAAGGAGGAGCGCGCGTGGATGTCCCTCTTGTTCTCATGCTCATACAAGTGGGGAAAGAACCTCCCTTATAAGGTGTTCCAATTCCCACTCAACTAGCAATGTGGGACTAAACTTTAGTAGTATCCCTTGCCTTGCACAAAATGGGCTAAGTGGGCCTCTAGGATTTATTAGGAATTTCTGAAATAGTTATTGGGCTGCCCCAATATAGACTAAATTCCAGCAACTATCACCAGGAGAGAAGGAGCCAAGTACACCCACCCTTGCACCCCTCGCCGCCCACACGACCAAGGAATGCAGCCACCACCGCCTCCATGATGATTACCGGAGAGCCAACCAGGTGGACCACCACCCGAGATCACCGATCCAGCATCGAGAACCGCAACCCCGCGCATGACCATCAACTACTGGACCACCAGTGCCGAAAGACACCCCCGAAGCTTGACAGGGGCATAACCCGACCTTAGCCCACGGTCTTGCCAGGTGAGCCCAGGACCATCGACGATCCCGTTACAACCATGTTGGGTCAGGATGATGGATCTCACCAGCGGTAGAGCCCCCGCCAATGGGCGAGTGGCGGCACAACCCTGTTAGTCGAGAGTCCAGGCACCACCCTAGATTTGGGAGCCAACGGCTCCCATCCAGGCTCCCCGAGGTTGTTGCCAGCCCCACGACAACACCTTCCTCGAGCGGTAGCGCACCTCCGACTACGATGTCCAGCAACTATGGCTCCATGGTTAGGGTTTGGGGAGTAAGAGGGAGAGGAGAAGGGAAGCACCACGCGCGGTCGAGCATGGGAGGTTGAGGGGAGTCGTCATGCCAGTGCCAGCCCACCACTCTGACTGACGACCTCAGCCGTGAAGCCCCACACCCACGCGGCCACGCCCACGAGGACAGGCTCCGCTGTGGACATAGTACACAAGCACTCGCTAATTTGCAACATTTTAACCGAAGTAAAATGCGGTAATGCATATTGACAAGCACTCATTAGTGTTTACGAGTTTCAAACAAACAAACCGGGCAGGGTTTTTCGTTCATTAAGCTTATCGAGCTTAATAATGAGCGAGCAGCTTGTCAATCATCCCTGCTCGATTGGATAAAAAAACAGTACATCTACTGCCGATGCTGCTCCTTACCACGTGCAGTGCAGCTACGTACTACCAGCAGTAGCATCTTTCCACCTTGCCGAAGCTCGTACCGTGCTGCAGGAAAAATTCTTGTCAAAATAAAGAACTCGTACGGGCTACTGCGTATAACGCGGAAAAACGTCGGATCAGTTGCAATCGGCAGATCTCCTTCTATTGTGTGAGAAACGTGTACTGGTAGCTTGTTGGTACTATTAGGGAGTGTTTTCGCGTGGTGAAAGCGACAAATTTAGCACTGTGTGTGACCACCGCTCCACCATGGTTTCGTCCTTGTCTGCCCAACGTGGTGCACGCGGCCACACGTCCGGCTCCTGTTGCTGTCTGCTTTATGCATGGCGCCGAGCCGATTACTGAATAGTTAGCCACGCCACCAACCATCTCGTAAATAAGAAATCACGCACGTTGGCAGGATACCCATCTCGTCATCTCGTCTTGTCGGTCGCTAACATGGGGATGCAGATAAGTACGTTTGATCTCTCTAGTTGCTATATAATTTGAGAAAAATACCTCCGTTTACATGTCGCGGTAAAAACGCCCCTTGGTAAGGATTGAAGATGGTGCAGGCACTCGGTGATGCAGATCCATCCCACGTAGTCCCGCCAGCACGAGCACGTGAGGAGGAGGACCATTGCCCATTGCGCAGGCATTCATGCTCAGGACCCAACATATCTCCAATCACGTGGCACACGTTGCAACCAGCTACCGAAATTTATAACTAGTCGATGGCATAGCAAAAATTGCCATGTTTCCTTTAATCACGGCTACATGTACAGTTCTTTTGCATCCATGGACTGATCAGGGCATTTCTATCTGATTAAAAAATAACGGAGTATCCAGCCTAGTAAATTTTAGTGGAGTATTTATATTTCACTAAATTTTTTATTGGTTCAATTTGATCCCTAAACTTAGCGGAGTAAACGTAAATTTACAAAAATTGATTTGATTTCAACCGAGACTTGCATGCATTTAAACGTAAGTTCAACATAGATAGTCTTCGACCACCGAAGTGGAGGTCGAGCCAATCCTTCCTTGTCAGGCCACCCTCGGTGAGAGCTGGGTCGGGGCCGGTGTCGTCGTTGGGAAAGACGCTCCGCCACTCCTCGACGTCGATATTGTCCTCCTCGCTGCCCTTCTTGCTGACCTCCTCGTCGTCGGAGATGACGATGTCTTCGTCGCCATTGACAGCGAATATCGCCCGCTCCGCCTCCACGAGCTCCGGGTGCTGCCGGCGGAGGTCCTCCATGTACGCCTCGTCGGCTGCCTTCGCCTCGAGGTGTTCCCTTGCCTCTCGGTCCTCCTGCGCCATCCGAGCGCTCAACACCCCCAGCTCCGGCGGGATGAGGTGGACCGGCGTCGTCCCGAATGGGAAGTTCGGTCGGGTGGCAGCGTCGTGGTACCTCACCTGCCACCGGTTGTACTCCATGGCCGCGAGCACGGCCATATGGAATGACCTGATTCACCGCCGTTGGTGGGTCTTCCTGTCGGTGATCTCCGCCACCACGTCCCCCACGAACGCTGCCAGACGCCGAGGTAGGTGCTCGTGGGCGGCCGTGGCGGAGAGACCTCCTGGAAATCCATGAATCAGGTGGGGGTCGGGGCGTTGGGTGGATCGGGCGAGCGGCGGCGACTTGAGGATGCGCCGGCGGACGACGACCCGCGAGCGTGGCAGCGCGGATCCGCGTTGTGGATCGGCGGCGGGGACCTCCGACCATTGGGAGGAGCGCGGGAGGGTGGAGGACGCGCCGTCGACAGGGCGATGGAGAGAAGAGGAGGCGAAAGGAGGAAGAGAAAATTTTACTCAGCTGCCTCGAGCCGAAGTAAATATACTCATGGGATAAGGGATAGAGTAAATTTTTTACTCCACTAACCGAGATAAGGGATCGGCTAGGTGCGACATCTGCTAGGTGCGACATAGAGGAGAAAAACCGCAAATATACTTCCTTATGAACGGATATGGCATCTGTTAGAAATGCCCTTGAAACGTTTAGATCCCGAAAAGAAAAACGTTTAGAAGCAAATGATAAAGCGTTCCTAGTTCTCCAGGCCGTCCTGACCACTGGACATCGTGAGCAACTACGATGCCGGGTGCAAGAAACGCGTCCAGGCTCAAAGGTGGTCAGACAAGAAGTTCCGGTGCGATGGCATGCACACCGACACCGGCGATGGCTCCTGCGGTGCGGCTCACCGTGCAAGACGGCGAGTACTGGTTAATCAAGCAGCAGTCCTGTTACTGTTGGCCGTGACGTAGCACTGCATGAGTAAACAATTGCTACAGTCAGTAATGTTTTCTATGCTTGGTCGTGCCGTACCACGTTTGGCTCGTGTTGCTCTCTGTTTGAGCATCTCTAATAAGAGTCCAAAAATAGAGCACCAAAAACTGCTTGGAGCAATTTTGTAATATCAAAGACGTCAAACTCCAAAAATAGGGCACTTTCAAACATACAAACAACTTTTTTTGAAAGCACGTTGCATAGATCACTTTAAAACAAACATCCAAACATTACAACGATTTAAACCCTAAATATAAAATTCATCCTACTACTTGATCAAACATAAAGACCACTACTACTCTACTCGTCCGACACAAAGGCGGTGCCAACAGAACTCCAATACGCGAGGGTCTCCTCCTCAAAGGAGTTCATCTCCTTCTCCTCCTCTCCCTGACTTAAGGTTGATCACCGTCAAGGGGCCAACCCCGTCCACGTCCTTCTTATCATGGTCTCGCTTCCAGAAGAATTCCGGCTCGTACTGACCAAACTGTGAATTCTCCCTCGCGAATCTCGCCATAGACTCTGCATCGTTTTTGCGGGGAACAATGTGTATGTCCTTATTCTCCTCCTCATTGACCAGCACAATGGTCACTGGTGGACAGATGAACTTTGCATCCTCTAGGGATGCGATCTCCGGGAACTTCATTTCCTCTTGTGACCAGCCGAACCGCGAAGCGGCGATGTCGCAGGCTCGCGTTGTAAGATCGAATGTTTTGAATCTGCCGAGACCGTAGCGACGGCTGTCACACCGGAACTCGACGCGAAGCAGTCGGAGCTCCACGGCTGCACCCCCTTGAAGCCCATCTTTCTCTTGAACTTGAGCTTCGGTGGCATGGCGGCGTTGCGGGTGCGACGACGGCGTAGCGACGAGGACGAGATGGCGGAGTGCCTGATTCGATCGGTATGGCTACGGCAGCGGTCGCGGAGGTGGTGTGTTCTCGGGATGGGATGAGCTGTGGCCTAATCGATCAGTGCTGCAGCGCCGCGGAGGTAGTGCGGTGAAATGCGGTCGTGTGACGGCCAATTCGGTCGACGTGGTGGGCGGCGACGAGGATGAGGGGAAGTTCCGGCGAAGGCGTGCGGCGGAGTGGGATTTGTTCGATTTGGAGGCGGCAGTGGCGCGGAGGTGGTGTGGTTGTCGCACTTGAATGGAGATGGGAAGTTTCAGCACAACGGTTGGATGTTCTAGTGGCCGGCTTTTTATTTGCAGCAACCGCCGCTCAAGTGTTGCAAAATTGCAGCATTTCATCCTGTATTTTGCATGTGCTCTATTCGTGGAGTAATTTTCCTTGGCACCTATTGGAGCAGTGTTTTTTATGCGCCTCGTGTTGTACAAAACGGTTGTGCTCTATTATATGGCACATATTGAAGATACTCTTGTGCATGGTATCATGATTTTCTGTGTAGTAACCAGCGGTTCCACCTTGCTAAAATATATTAAGCAGCGGTCTCACCTTTGAACGACGGTGCGGATTACACAAACCACTGAACGTCGATGCCCAATACTATTGAATAAAGGCCCACATAAGTTCATATAAATTAAAAAAGATTCAAGCGGTAAACAATATTGAGATCTTGCATCTATTTGCCTCCTTTAACGCTCGTTATAGCCTTTTCCATAAAAGTCGCACACCCCCCTCCTTCGATTTGTGTAGAATGGGCGGTGCACCATTTCGGCATGAGTGGGAAGCTCCTGGTGTTGGAAACTACCAGAAGCTTCCGATTGGTTTTCCATTTTTTCTTTTCTGGTTTTATGAACGATTTTTATTCGTTTATTCGTATCTTTTTTACTTTCCTTTTTATTTTTCTCTTTTCTTTTTTTTCCTTTTCCCTGTTCTCTTTTTACTTTTTTTTCTAAACATGTAAACCTTTTCCAAATCCATGAATTTTTTCATGACATTTTTAAAATGCATTATTTTGAATTTTTTAAACTTTTTTTCTTATCCGTTAACTCTTTTCTCACAAATACGTGAACCTTTTCAAATACATAAACTTTTCTCAAAATCGATGACGTTTTTTCTTATCCGCTAATTCGTGAAATTTTTCTCAAAATCGATGAACGTTTTCCAACTTTTCAAAAAGATCAAAATCCATGAACTTTTTCCAAATTTCATGAACTTTTTCCAAAATCCATGAACTTTTTCCAAATTTCATGAACTTTTTTATTTCATGAAATGTTTTCAAATTTACATTTTTTCAAATTATAGGAACTTCTTAAAAATTTATGAAATCTTTTTAAATTTCGTAAACTTTTACATATTTGTAAATATTTTTAAAAAATTATGAATTAACCCCCTCTAGACAAAGCCGAAAACGCCTTCACACCAAAAAGAATTAGAAACGCGATGGCGGCAGACAGATCGTGCACGGCTTCGGTTGGCCACCCGTCGATTTTGCGCCGGCCCACTACGGGCCTGGTGTTTTATTTTTTCTTTCTTTTCCTTTCGCAAGATTGAAAATATGTTCAGGAAATCATGTTCGTGAATTTCTAAATGGTTCATGAATTCTAAAGCAGGTCGTGAATTTAAAAAATCTCCATGCATTCTAAAATGTTCACAGAAAATAAAAAATGATTATGAATTCATAAAATCTTCGCAGATTTAAATATGTACATGAGCTCAAAAACTTTTTCCCATAATTAAAAAATGTTTGTGAGTTTGATTTTTTTTTTAAATTTTGAGAACCGTTTGCGATTTCAAAACAATTCACAAATGGAAAAAATGTATGTAAGTTTGCAAAATTTTTACAAAATTTCAAATGTTCGAATAGTTGTTAAAAATCCTGAATATGAAAATTGTTCATGATTTTGTTAAAATTACGAATTTTTAAAATATGTTAATGAATTTAAAATTGTTCGTCATTTCCAATATATTCCATGACTTGAAGAAAATTGCGGACTAAAAAATAAAAAAAACAGAAAATAAGAAGGACAATTAAAATGAAAATTAAAAATGAAAAAAGAAAAAGAAAGAAAAAGGACAGAATAGATGCAGAAAGATACTAACGCGTCGGACCATTGCAGCGAGTAATGCTACATCTACGAAAGGTTACTTAAGATTTCTACATGCAAACTGATGTGAAGTATTCTAATTGCTAATAGGGGATGAAGGGGCCCACCCCATTTAAATTAAGGGAGAGAGAATTATAATTGCAAAAGTTAAGTAAAACATATGTAGATCTTTGTAGGTCTAGCATTATTGTCATTACAGCGTGCAGGGGTGTGTGTATGGTAGCTATCGCCCATCCCATGCGGGGAATATGATCTTACTGAGGATGACAATGGGTGGGTATGGGGCGGGTAGATCAATACCATATCTATACCCATGTAGTCAATGGGTACAAAATTCTAACCATACCAGTACGCATGGGGTATGAAACTTTCTCATACCCATACCCGATGGGTACCCATTGGGTAGATCAAATAGTACACAAGTTATTCACAATTTTACATTCATCGATAGCACATTTGATAAAAAAACATTTATCTCAACTCAATAATAGATAGATGAGTACATGACAAGTACCTCGATTCAAATTGACAATTGTTGAGAACTTTAATATAGATTCACAAGCTCACGATGGTATACTTCACCAAATAACATCTGACGAGTAAGAAATAAAAGACACCCATAGCACCCACCGACTAATACAAACATCAACTAGCACAAACCGCAACTACTAGCAAAAACTAGCATATGCTGGAGCTCTAGGGGTAAGGTCCAGATGTTAGTATAAACGGGTAGGGTATGGGTATATCCATGGGTACAAGGCTATGCGCTTGCCCTACCCACGACTTAACGGGTAAGGTACAGGTACTGCCAATGGGTATAGAATTATGCCCATACCATGCCCATGCAGGTATGGTATCCGTGGGTACGGGTAAAATTGTCATACTTAATCTCTACCTATCCACACCGAAACGGCTTGGGCTGGCTTGCATGTCAGCCAAGTTAGGCCTTGGCCCTTCCAAAGGGAACAAGAAAAAAAATAGGAAGGGAAATTACAGAAATAGAGGAAATTTACAAATTGTTCCAAAAAATAAAAAGAACTCATGGGGGATAGAAGGCGAAGGAGGTGGATGATATCGGCTTCAAACTGTGGTACACGGGGACGGCTGCAAGCATAAATGGAGTGGGCATCTTAATCAATAAGAGCCTCAAGTATGGAGTGGTATACATCAAGAGATGTGGGGGCCGGATTATCCAAGTCAAGCTGGTAGTTGGAGACTTAGTTCTCAATGTTATCAGCGCGTATGCCCTGCAAGTAGGCCACAAGGAGAACACCAAGAGGGAGTCCAAGGAAGGACTAGAGCACATGGTTAGGAGTGTACCTATTGGAGAGAAGTTCTTCATAGGAGGAGACCTCCATGGCCATGTGGGTACACCTAAGACTAGTTTTGAAGGGGTGCATGGGGGCTTTTACTATGGCATCAGGAATCAAGAACGAGACGATGTCTTAAGCTTTGTCATACCTACGACTTGATTGTAGCTAAAAACCTCTTTAAAATGAGAGAATCACA
Source organism: Aegilops bicornis (assembly GCA_021605145.1). NCBI lineage: Eukaryota > Viridiplantae > Streptophyta > Magnoliopsida > Poales > Poaceae > Aegilops > Aegilops bicornis. The sequence continues at coordinate 504,394,245 of CM038669.1, forward strand.
TCTAGTGACTTTTAGTAGTGGTCAACACTCTAGCCATATTGATTTCATCCTCTCGAGGAGAGAAGACAAGCAGGCGTGCCTAGATTTTAAGGTGATACCTGGAAGAGTGTTGCCCCTTAGCATAAGCTTGTGGTGGCTGACTTCCGCCTTTGAATTAGTGTCCAGCGGGATAAGCATGCCAAAGTCACTGGAATGAAGTGGTGGAAGCTCAAGGGGGAGGTAGCTCAAGCGTTCAAGGAGAGGGTCATTACAGAGGGGCCTTTGGAGGAAGGAGGTGATGTAGACAATATGTGGATGAAGATGGCGAGTTGCATTCGTAAGGTGGCCTTAGAGGAGTTTGGGTGTCCAGGGAAAGTAGAAGCGGAGCTAAATATATCTAGCAGTGGAATGATGATGTTCAGAAGGCTATTAAGGAGAAGAAAGATTGTTTTAGACACCTTTACCTGGATATGAGTGCAGACAACATAGAGAAGTACACGATGGAAGAGAAGGCTGTAGAGCAAGCTATATGAGTGAAGCAAGGGGTCAGGCATATGAGGACCTCTACCAGCGGTTAGACACGAAGGAAGGCGAAAGGGACATCTATAAGATGTCCAAGATCAGAGACAAGAAGGCGAGGGATGTCGACCAAGTCAAATGCATCAAGGACGGAGCAGCCTAGATCCTGGTGAACGACAAGGAGATTAAGCATAGATGGCGGGAGTACGTCGACAAGCTATTCAATGAGGAGAATGAGAGCTCTACCATTGAACTGAACGACTCCTTTGATGGTACCTGCAGGCGTTTTGTGCGGTGAATCAAGGAGTCTGAGGTCAAGGAGGCTTTAAAATTGATGAAAGGAGGCAAGGCGATGGCCCTTGATTGTATCCTCATTGAGGTGTGGAGAGGACTCAAAGACATGGCAATAGTATTGCTAGTTGTGATCTGCGTTGGGATTTTCCTCAAAGAGGAAGGGTGAAGCAATATAGTAGCTGATAAGTATTTTCCTCGGTGAGAACCAAGGTATGGAACCGAATAGAGAATCACGCAAATCCGAGTGAACAGTACATGCACACACAAGTGCAAATGCTTGCACCCAACACAGGAAAGAGGGTTGTCAATCCCCTTGAACTCGTTACTTGCAAGGATCAAATCTGGTAGTGGCAGATATATAAATTGCAAAGTAAAATAAAAGTAAATAAATTGTAGCAATGTATTTTTGGTTTTTGTAATATGATAAAAGTAGACTCGGGGTCCATAGTTTTCACTAGAGGATTCTCTCTCGAACAAATAGCATACGATGGGTAGCAAAATTACTATTGGCACTTGATAAAAAACGCATAGTTATGATGTTATTCATGGCAATGATCATGTATATAGGCATTATGTCTGTGACAAGTCGACCGAATCCTGCCTGCATCTACTACTACTACTCCTCCATTTCGAGAGCGCTTCTATGCTTGCCTCTCTACATATTAAGTTCATAGCAAATAGAGTAATGCCTGAAGTATGATGACATAATGTAGACAACATAAAATCAAGCAATATAATTGAACCCCGTCGTTTTACCCTTAATGGAAAAAATACAAATACGTGCCTTGCTATCCCTTCTATCACAAGGTTAGGACATCGCAAGATTGAACCCATTACAACTCACCCACTGAAAATAAATCAATCTAGTTGGCCAAACCAAACAGCTAGATTGGAGAGAAATACAAAGCTATAGCAATCATCCCTAATAAAGTTCATAAAAGACTCAATTACTTTCAATGACTAATCTGATCATAAACCCACAATCCATTGGATCCCAACAAACACACCACAAAGGAAGATTACATCGGATAGAACTCCATGGAGATCATGGAAAACATTGTATTGGAGATCAGAGAGAAAAAATAAGCCATCTAGCTAGTAGCTATGGACCAGCAGGTCTGTGGTGAACTACTCACACATCATTGAAGGTGCAACAAGGATGATGTAGAAGCCCTCCATGATCGATTCCCCCTCCGACAGAGTACCGGAAAAGGCCTCCAGATGGGATCACAGAAGAACAGAAGCTTGCGACAGCGAAAAAAGTGTTTCAAGTGGCTCTCTGTTGATTTGGGAATATTTGGGAATTTATGGATTTGGAATTAGGTCAAACGGAGCTGCATGGGACCCACGAGCTCAGGTGGCGCCTCCCCCCAGGGGCGCACCATGTGAGCTCGTCGCTCTCCCATAGATCTTCTGGCCTTCTTCCGAATGTTATAGAGTCCCTCTTGGTCCAGAAAAATCACTGTAAAGTTTCATCGTGTTTGGACTTCGTTTGGTACTGATTTTCTGAAAAGCCAAAAACAAGCAAAAAAACAGCTGGTATTAGGCACTGAGTTAATAGCTGAGTGCCCAAAAATGATATAAAATTGCAAATAAAGTATCTAAGATCGGTAATAGGATTTTTCACATCTGTGCCCCTGGTTCCTTAGCTCTACTCATTCAACCCTGCGCTCTTAACTTTTGCTCAGTATTCCCCACTCCCTTGCCAGAAACCCTCAGAACTGGTCACAACGGACGTTGCTGTCGGGTCAATGGCTTGACCTTAACTCTACGAGTGGGGTCGCGCTGGAGTGTGTCGTCCATTGGACCTGACAAGTGGGGCCGCGTTGGGCGGTGTCGCTGTTTGACCGTTGGGCCGTCCCTTGCATTAAACGCCTGCACGCGCCGCCATGACAGAAGCCTGCTATGCATGCACCCAGCAAAGCCTGCCTGCATGCATCGATGCGCACCGCCATGATGCGCCGACTGAGCCTGCATGCGCCGATCGAGCCTGCATGCGCCGATGCGTCCGCCACAATGCACTGACCGAGCAAATTTCTTGCACGCCAGCCGCCACGGATGCAGTGACGGTCACTGCCCCTGGTTCCTCTCTTCTAGCTAGGTGGCTACATATTTGTGGCTTGTGTAAAAAAAGAGAAGGTTCGTTGTGGCTGCATGCACTAGGTGGTTACTAACAAGGGAACCCTACTAACAAAGTGAGCTCTCTAAGAAAACAATCAACAAATATGTAGTCCCAATATGTAGATAGGGCCCACAAGCCCATAACACGATCACATAGTTCAAACTAGGAAGAACTTAATAATAGAATAGATAGAAAACTTAATAATAGAATTTAATAAAAGGGCCAACAAGCCCATATCAACTCCAACATAGTTCAATTACAACTTAACATAACATAGACTAAAAAAGATAGAGGGTTTAGAACCCTAGCCGCCGCCTTCTCCACCTCGCTCCTCCTCCGGGCGCCCTTTTCACTGCTCCTCTAGAGCGTTGTTGATGGGGTAGGGAAGACTGTGCATGCACGTCGTGGTGGGGAAGATTTTGGTGTACTCCGTGAACCCGTTGTGGGTGGTGAAAGCGATGAACTCGCAGCCACATCAAAACACCCAACCGAGGAGGTAGAAGGCGTCGAATGTGTTGGTGAAGTGGGCAAGAGAGCAACCACCACCCTGTTTTGGATGACCTCCTCGACGCGGAACATCATTGGAGATCCCCGCAATAGGTGGTGGTAGCCAGACGCGAGGAAGAACTCTATGAAGTTCCTTGCGGTCCTCAACCTTGATATCGCCCACACACGTAGTGTGCGATCAACGTACATGCCGGTAGGGTAGAGCCTCTCCCGCACGGTGGGTGGGAAGCGGTAGGTTGGTACGGTGTACCGTATGGCTGAGAGATGTGCAGAAGAAGGAGAAGGGGTCGAAGAGCAAGAAGGGCAGATGGCAGAGGATGGGAGATGGATGAGGTATGGCAGAGGCAGAGGGTGGCTTAAATAGCCGTAGTGCTACGTGTTATTTGGCCGTGGCAATAACGGGGTAAAATGTGAAGTAGCCCATTTTCAAACCCACCGCAGCATCGGGAGTGTACATGCATGGGAAACCGTGGTTCGAAAAGAAGAAGAAAAAGAAGAAAATTGCACGCGTGGGAATGTGTGGTCATATATATTATATGAACAAAAAGAGACAATTTTTGAATAGTTTGTGGCCATTTTGCATGATAAAAATAAATCTGGCCCTTATAAATTTGGTCATTTTGCATTTGTATAGAACAAAAGAACTAAAATTTCTACGCAATGTCAATTGTTGTGTAATTTCAAACGATACAAAAAAACAGAGCCAGCACGTTCACAAAAAACAGAGCAAACGATGCAAAATAATGACACAATTCGACGGACCAACTAGAGCTTGGTTTCCTTTTGGGCCCAATAACAATGTTTTTTTCATGGAGTCAGCGGTGGGCGAGCAGCTGAGCACAACCAACAAGATCGCCTCTTGCGGATTGCCCCATGATCCAACGATGCGGAGTCGTCCTTGTGATCCAACGGCGCGGAGCCTGCATGCAGCCTGCCACCGAATTCCTTCTAGAAGACCACATCTGGGGGCTTTCGCTTTGCACCAGGGTATGATCGGATGGCTGATGGTCGAAGCTAGGGTTAGGCGAAACCCCGTGGGGTTTAGAGGGGTTTTGAGCTGGTCAACGGGGTTTCCAAGGCTTTGACTGAGCATAACTAATTAAAAAAATTTGAAAAACTATGAAACCTTCGCCGTTCGTCGTTTTATAAGACACACTAACGAAGAGAAATACTAAACTTGGTCTATGGTCATTTTCATGAAAAAAACTCTAGCTGGCACGATCGAGGTCAAATGAGCACCATTAATTAAAAAAATAATAAAAAAATATATAACCTGCGCACAATGTTGTCTTATGTGACATGTTACCAACAAAAAATCATAAACTTGGTCTATGGTCATTTTCATGAAAAAACCTTCACACATATCACGTACAAGATTTCATAGAGTTCAAGGAAAGGAGGTAGGGTTACCTTCTGTTTTTTATTTTTTTAAAAAAATCACCAAAGCTTTATTTCAAAGTGAATAAGAAGGATCTGAACTTAGTTTTCCATTTTCATATTTCAAACGTGTTTTAATAGTTTTATATTAAAGCATATTTTTTCAAAATAAAATGTAAAAATATGAAGATTAATTCAAATAACAGTGAGACTTCGAATCTACACTATATAGATTGAATAGATGTTAATAAAAAACATTTGGCTCATTTAGAGTAGGTCCAAAAAAACGTGATTACAAATGGGTTGTTTACCTAGCCTGGGAGCTCATTTGGAGCACATTTTCTCAAATTCAAATTTCTTTGACCTCCTCTAAATCATCTCAAATTTTGCATACATGATCTCCTACACAAACATAGATAGTTTGCCAAGTATTTCTTTCATTTTTTTTTGAATTTATACTGTCCTGTCGAATGTCAGTTCAAAACATCGGATAATGAAACATGCTGGTGGGAAAAAGCATGCATTTGATTTGATTAATAAACTGTGATCATTGCAGCACCTAAACTGGTGAGAAAAAGCAGCATGTCTGATCAGTGAAGCAACACTGAAACAACATGTGTGATCATTGCAGCACCTAAACTCATAGTTCACAACATCTAAACAGAACTAACCATACACCACATGCAAATTTAAGGACAGACAGATATAGATAGCATAATACATTACTACCATCACCATAGATTCAGTTCATCACACCATAAACAGCCACATCCAGTTTACCAAAAGTAACACAAAGGATAAATATAAAACATGCTGCCCCATTCAGTTCATCACATCATCACATTACACCGGAGTCATAGCCTTCGCGAGGGCAGCATGCTGCCCCCTGATCATGTAGTCCTCCCCGCGAATCGCTACATCATCTGCATGAGACACAAGATGATCTAAGCGGCCATCCTTTAGCTTTGGCTTGGTGGTGCGATGAGGCGATGCCACTTCTTGATCTTGCGGTTGTAGAAGGAAGCAACTCCCTTGGCCTTGATCTTCTCCACCTCCTTCATTTGTGAAGGACGCGACATTGCCCTTGTACACATCTTCTCCAGAATCATACTGCACACATGAATGAATTACATTAATACATTATAGATTCATATACACCATGTCAAAGGAACTAAATGAACAATCTACATTTCAAGTAGGCTTAGCCCATATTCTTCGTCGTCACTAAACTCTGGATCGTACGGGTCGTACTGGGCCAACTTCCTCTCCCCCACAACCGTCATCCTCCTGAATATACAATTACATACATCACTAGTAAATACAGAAGCCAACTGAAAATTTAGATATGCACACATGACACATTGATCATAGGGCTAATATACTCCCAATATACTATGATCCTATTTGCATTTTCCATTGTCACGCACACACACTGAACAATAGAGCTAATATAACTACATACCATGGACAAATTTATATACTAATGAATCGAATAACTTCTTAATAAATGGATTCCATTTGGGCATATGACATTCAAAACCCCAATTTGAGTAGCATTCAAAAACAAATCTAATAGAGACCCAATCTAATAAGCATACATGTCTGTAGCATTAAAAATCCCAATCTATGAGCATTAAAAACAAATCTAATAAGCATACATCTGTGTAGCATTGAAGCGCATAAATCCCTATCTCTCATACAGATCTATCTAGCATTTTTACAACGAATTTACCCAACAAACCCTAGTACAAAAACGCCCATCCCCCCTAGAGAAAACCCCGGCCCATCCGTCAAACCAACTACTCTAACCATCTGTACTACCGTATGAATCACAATCTGACCAATGCAACTAACTCCACAAGCTAATGTCCTAAATATTGCAACTAACAAGCAAGTGCAAATACCTCCTGCTCCTTGCCAGGCTGCGCATCGAGGGCATCGGGATGGTCTGTGCCGCTCGATGCCATCACATTCTGCTCCGATAGCGCTGAGGCAGAGCCCGCCACCTCCTTCTCCACATCCGCAGCGGTTGCGAGTTTTCCCGCACCGTCGTGGACGCCGCCAACATCCGCGGTCACCGCGCCCTCCAGCTCCACTACATCTCCGACCACTATGCCGGCGTCGCCACAAGCTTCCGCCAGCGGACACATGGAGGCGATGAAGGTGAGGAAGAGGATGCGGTGGGGGAGAGTGAGATGGTGCGGTGGAGGCAGTGGAGGAGAGTGAGACGACGCCGATGGGGGAGAGAAAGACGATGCGGCAGGGAGTGGATTTGGAGGAAAACCGTGGGGGGGGGGGGAATGGTAGGGGCGATGCGCCGCGAGGTGGTTCCCCCTCTTTATACAATGGGACGTTTCGGGCATGTCCCATGGACACGTGCTACTCCACGACCGCAGTCAGTTGCATGCGCCCACGTATACGAATACCACTGTACGGTCAACATACGAAACCACTATATGGGTAAACAGTCAATGGTGGACTCGACCCTACGCGGCCCCACTTGTCAGAGTTAACGGTCAAAGGCATTGACTCGACGACAACGTCCGCTGTAACCTGTTCTCAGGGTTTCAGGCAAGGGAGTGGGGAAGAGTGAGCAAAAGTTAACAAAGTGGGGATGAATGAGTAAAACTAATGAACCAGGGGCACAGAAATAAAAATCCCTTGGTAATATAATAGAATGAAACAATCAAAAATTATAGATACATTGGAGACGTATCAACATCCAGAAGCTTAACTCCTGCTCGTCCTCGAGTAGGTAAATGATAAAAACAGAATTTTTTATGCTGAATACTACCTAGCATGTTGATCATGTAATATCTTTACGGTATAAATATTGAGAAACAATGAAGTAATTGATATGAACATAATAATATCCATGAATATAAGAACATAATCATTACTTTTTCAAAATATACGATGCTCAATGAATGTATCCCTACTAACTGAATTATGTAAGCATGGCATGACTCTGCCTTCTCCATATAAGTATAAATCATGAGTACCCAGTCTCAAACCAAGCAATTGTATCATACTTTTCAACGCACTTCAGCATTTTCAACTCCACTCAATACATGAGCATGAGCCATGGATATTATCACTAGGGTGGAATAGAATGCGGTGGTAGAGATATATAGGAGAAGTCAAAAAGGAAGAAAGGCTCGCAGCAACTCGACAAATCATTAGGCAATGGAGAGGCCTTTCAATCAATATCAATGCGAGGAGTAGGGATTTCCATGCAACATATGCACTAGATCTATAAGTGTATGAAAGCTCAAACTGAAACTAAGTGGGTGTGCATCCAACTTGCTTGCTCACGAAGACCTCGGGCATTTGAGGAAGACCATCATCGGAATATACAATCCAAGTTATATAATGAAAATTCCCACTAGTATATGAAAATGATAACTCAGGAGACTCTCTACATGAAGAACATGGTGCTACTCTAAGCACAAGTGTGGTAAAAGGATAGTAGCATTGTCCCTTCTCTCTTTTTATCTTTTTTTATTGGGATTTTGGCCTCTTTTTTATTAAGTCCTGAAACTCACCCCGACTTGTGGGGATTCACTGTCTTCATCACACTTTTCCTCACTGGTACAATGCTCTAATAATGATGATCATCACACTTTTATTTACTTACAACTCGATATACTGAAACAATATGACTCTATATGAATGCCTATGGCAGTGTACCAGGATGTGCAGTGATCTACCGTAACATGTATAACAATGATGAATGGTGGATTTTCCACAAATATCATGTCAGCTATATATGATCATGCAAATCAATATGATGATGAACACTCATGTCATAAGACGGAACGGTGGAAGTTGCATGGCAATATATCTCATAATGGCTATGAAAATGCCATGAGAGGTAGGTATGTGGCTGTTTTGAGGAAGATATAAGGAGGCTTATGTGTGATAGAGTGTATCATATCACGGGTTTTGGATGCACCGGCGAAGTTTGCACCAACTATTGAGGTGAGAAAGTGCAATGCACCGTACCGAAGAGGCTAGCAAATTGCGGAAAGCTAGGAGTGCATAATTATCCATGGACTCACATTAGTCATAAAGAACTCATATACTTATTGTGGAATTTGTATTAGCCCTCGAAGCAAATTACCACTCGCATGCCCCTAGGGAGGAGGTTGGTAGGTGTTAACCGTTGTACACCCCTGATACAAACAACACAAAGGATTTCATCAGACATAAAAATGATCACGCATCCCCGTCATGACATGTCGGGCACTTAAATGGGTAGTTAATAACAAGATTTAATTTCATTATTCTTACTAATCAATGATCATGGACTCATACCCTTTCATATTACGACATCAACGTAATTAAAACATATGTTTCATATTTAGTGTTCTACATGAAAGTTTTTATTATACCACTCTTAAATACCTATCCTTTTTGGACTAGTCTTATAACTCATGCTCATTACCACTTCCTATTTAATAGACTCTCAAAAAGGTTCAAGTGAAGCATGAGAGAACAATCATTTCTATAAAAATAACCACCGCCGTGCTCTAACAGATATAAGTGAAGCATAAGAGCAACTGCATAGCTCAAAAGATATAAGCAAAGCTCATAGAGTATTCTAACAAATCACAATGAGTGTGTGTCTCTCTCAAAAGGTGTGTCCAGCAAAAAATGATTGTGGCAAACTCACAAGCAAACAAAATAAACCTATGTCACAAGTCGCTCCAAGTAAAACTCATATAATGTGATGAATAAAAATGTAGCTCCAAGTAACATACTCATGAATTATAGACGAAAGAGAGGATGCCACCCGGTGCATCCCCAAACTTAGACGCCTGGGTCTTCCTTGAATATTAGCCTGGGGTGCCTTGGACACCCCCAAAATTAGGGAGTTGCCACTCCTTATTCCTTTATCCATCGTGATCTCATACAAAACTTGAAAACTTCAATACACAAAACTCGATAGGAATTTGCTCCGAGAGGAGTTAATGTGGAGACAACGGTTGTGAATTAAATGGCTCAGGGAGGGGGATAGAAACACATATTGTTTTCATAGGAAGGCAACATGGAGGAGGAAGAAGAAAAAGATCACAAATCTTAAAAAGGAAGATGGCTCCTGGGCGGAAAGTAACGAACAAATTCATGATGAGATTAATAATTAATTTAAAGGTTTGTTGAGGAAGATGCAAACGTAGAGCCACAACCGCTGATTGACCTTATCCCTAGAACAGTGGATGACCAAATGAATGAGGCTCTCACCAAACTATTCTCTGAAAATGAAATAAGTGATGCTCTGTTTCAGATCGGTCCACTGAAAGCACCTGGGTTGGATGGATTCCCGACTCGCTTCTTTCAAAGGAACTGGGCTATGCTGAAGGAAGAGGTGACCCAAGGAGTCTTGAACTTTTTTGCTGATGGTGTAATGTCGGATGGTGTAAATGAGACAACAATAGTCCTGATCCCGAAAAACAATGATCCAAAAGGCATCAAGGACTACCGCCCCATTAGCCTCTGCAACGTTATATACAAGGTCATATCAAAGGTGTTGGTAAACAGATTGCGCCCATTCCTGGATGACCTCATCTCTGAATCATAGAGTGCTTTCATCCCTGGCATAATGATAACTGACAATGCACTTATCGCGTTTGAGTGTTTCCATAAGATCCAAGACAGCAAAAATCAGAAAGATACCCACTGTGCGTACAAGCTTGATCTTGCTAAAGCTTGCGATCGAGTGGACTGGCGTTTCTTGGAAGGAGTGCTACACAAGCTAGGGTTTGAGGAGAAGTGGATGAAGTGGGTGATGACATGTGTCCGGTCGGTTAGGTTTTCTGTCAGGCGCAATGGGGAAATGTTGAAATCTTTCACACCCACCAGGGGACTCAGACAAGGTGACGCTTTGAGTCCTTATTTATTTCTCTTTGTGGCTGATGGGTTGGCAACCCTTCTAGGCCGAGAGGTAAGCTCCGGGCGCATCACGCCTCTGAAGGTGGCCCGGGGAAGTCTTGGAATCTCAAATCTCATATTTGCCGGTGACAGCCTACTCTTTTTCAAAGTGTCGCCAACCCAAGCTAGGAGGGTGGGGGAGGTGCTAGAAGAGTTCCAGCTGGCCATCGGGCAACTGTTGAGTAGAAACAAGTGCTCACTCCTATTATGTGAAGCATGTCTGGGCTAGGTAAGAGATGACATTAAGGAAATCTTGGGCGTGGAGGCAGCCTCCTTTGAAAGTAAATATTTGGGACTCCCTACTCTGGAGGGTAATGAAAAATGGTTGTTTTCAGCCGATCATGGAGAGATTTGGCCAAAGGTGCAATGATTGGAATGAGAGGTATATGTCTCAGGTGGCAAAGGAGGTAAATGTCAAGGTAGTGGCGCAAGCCCTCCCCACCTTTGTTATGGGAGTGTTCAAACTAAACCAAAGCATTTGCAACAAATATGAAAAAGTGATCAGTGACTTTTGGTGGGGGGATAAAGATGAGAAGCGCAAGGTCCATTGGATGTCTTGGGAGTGAAGGAAATATGCCCTAGAGGCAATAATAAAGTTGTTATTTATATTTCCTTATATCATGATAAATGTTTAATATTCATGCTAGAATTGTATTAACCGAAAACTTAGTACATGTGTGAATACATAGACAAACAGAGTGTCACTAGTATGCCTCTACTTGACTAGCTCGTTGAATCAAAGATGGTTAAGTTTCCTGGCCATAGACATGAGTTGTCATTTGATTAACGGGATCACATCATTAGAGAATGATGTGATTGACTTGACCCATTCCGTTAGCTTAGCATTCAATCATTTAGTATATTGCTATTGCTTTCTTCATGACTGATAAATGTTCCTATGACTATGAGATTATGCAACTCCCGAATACCGTAGGAACACTTTGTGTGCTACCAAACGTCACAACGTAATTGGGTGATTATAAAGGTGCTCTACATGTGTCTCCGATGGTACTTGTTGAGTTGGCATAGGTCAATATTAGGATTTGTCACTCCGATTGTCGGAGAGGTATCTCTGGGCCCTCTCGGTAATGCACATGACTATAAGCCTTACAAGCAATGCAACTAATGAGTTAGTTACGGGATGATGTATTACGGGACGAGTAAAGAGACTTGCTGGTAACGAGATTGAACTAGGTATTGAGATATCGATGATTGAATCTCGGGAAAGTAACATACCGATGACAAAGGGAACAACATATGTTGTTATGTGGTTTGACCGATAAAGATCTTCGTAGAATATGTAGGAGCCAATACGAGCATCTAGGTTCCTGTTGGAAATATGCCCTAGAGGCAATAATAAATTAGTTATTATTATTATATTTCCTTGTTCATGATAATCGTTTATTATCCATGCTATAATTGTATTGATAGGAAACTCAGATACATGTGTGGGTACATAGACAACACCATGTCCCAAGTAAGTCTCTAGTGGACTAGCTCGTTGATCAATAGATGGTTACGGTTTCCTGACCATGGACATTGGATGTCATTGATAACGGGATCACATCATTAGGAGAATGATGTGATGGACAAGACCCAATCCTAAGCCTAGCACAAAGGTCGTGTAGTTCGTATGCTAAAGCTTTTCTAATGTCAAGTATCTTTTCCTTAGACCATGAGATTGTGCAGCTCCTGTATACCGTAGGAATGCTTTGTGTTTACCAAACGTCACAACGTAAATGGGTGGCTATAAAGGTGCACTACGGGTATCTCCGAAAGTGTCTGTTGGGTTGGGGCGAATTGAGACTGGGATTTGTCACTCCGTGTGACGGAGAGGTACCTCTGGGCCCACTCGGTAGGACATCATCATAATGTGCACAATGTGACCAAGGGGTTGATCACGGGATGGTGTGTTATGGAATGAGTAAAGAGACTTGCCGGTAACGAGATTGAACAAGGTATCGGCATACCGACGATCGAATCTCGGGCAAGTACAGTACTGTCACGCCCAATATGCGACCCTATCCAAAAGGAACTCGAAGGTCCCACCAAGGATAGACCCACATATTGAAACGCTTTTGCAAGGTGGATATCATTACATCAACATTACATAATAGATGGGGATACATACAAGAGGCATACAATGCCACACGAATACAACATCACAATACATAAGAGCATCATCCAACTACGGATGAAACACAAACAGAAACTCAAACGACATCCACCCTGCTAGCCCAGGCTGCCGACCTGGAACCTATCCCCTGATCGAAGAAGAAGCAGAAGAAGAACTCCAAGACAAGCAAACATCGCTCTCGCGTCAAGATCATCGCATAAACCTGAACCTGCAACTGGTGGTGTAGTAATCTGTGAGCCACGAGGACTCAGCAATCCCATTACCATGGGTATCAAGACTAGCAAAGCTTAAAGGGAAAGGAATGGGTAAAGTGGTGAGGTTTCAGCAGCGACTAAGCATATATGGTGGCTAACATACGCAAAAAAGAGCGAGAAGAGAGCAAGCGGAACGGTCGTCAACTAGTAATGATCAAGAAGTGATCCTGAACTCCTACTTACGTCAAACACAACCCAAAACTGTGTTCACTTCCTGGACTCCACCGAGAAGAGACCATCACGGCTACACACGCGGTTGATGCGTTTTAGTTCGGATCTGGTGTCAAGTTATCTACAACCGGACATCAACAAATTCCCATCTGCCCATAACCGCGGGCACGGCTTTCGAAAGTTTAAACCCTGCAGGGGTGTCCCAACTTAGCCCATGATAAGCTCTCGCGATCAACGAAGGATATACCTTCTCCCAGGAAGACCCGATCAGACTCGGAATCCCGGTTTACAAGACATTTCGACAATGGTAAAACAAGACCAGCAAGACCGCCCGATGTGCCGACAATCCCGATAGGAGCTGCACATATCTCGTTCTCAGGGCAACACCGGATGAACACTACGTACGGCAACCGAAGATACCCCAAGTTGCCTAGGGGCGGCACCGCAAGTGGCTCTAGTTTGGACCAACACTTAGACAAGCATTGGCCCGGGGGGCTAAAATAAAGATGACCCTCGAGAGAGCGACTCCCAAGGGAAAAATAGGTGGTGGTGAGGCAAATGGTAAAACCAAGGTTGGGCCTTCTTTGTAGGAGTTTTATTCAAAGCTAATTGTCAAGGGGTCCCAGAAATCACCCAACCGCGTTAGGGACGCAAAATCCGGGAACATAATACCGATATGACGGAAACTAGGGCAGCAAGAGTGGAACAAAACACCAGGCATAAGGCCGAGCCTTCCACCCTTTACCAAGTATATAGATGCATTAATTAAATAAGAGATATTGTGATATCCCAACATAATCCTGTCCACCATGGAGCAATCTTCAACTTCACCTGCAACTAGCAACGCTATAAGAGGGCTGAGCAAAGCGGTAACATAGCCAGGCAACAGTTTGCTAGGAAGGGTGTCAAAGGTTAGAGGTTCATGGCAATTTGGGAGGCTTGAGGAGCAAAAGATAGGTAACGCAGCAAAGCGATATAACGAAGCAACTAGCATAGCAATGATAGTAGTGAGATCCAGGGTAGCGGTCATCTTGCCTGAAATCCCGCAAGGAAGAAGAACGAGTCCATGAAGAAGATGAAGCCACAAAGACGAACCAAGCGTGAGCGAGCGAATCCTCACGATCGCATAGCAAGCAGGAACTATTGAGAAGAAGCACACAACACAGTAAACACACCACACATAAACATGACATGATGCACAATCAAGTATGATGCAAGACAAGGCTACATGAAGCTACTCATGGCAAGAGATGATGCAAACAAGAGCAACACATCAAGGCAAGTTTAAATGAGGCCAGATACAACATAGAACAATTCCGGTAAGTCCTCATATGCAAATTTCGAAATGGGTCCAGATCTGAACAAACCTTATGTTCAAGTTGTTAAACAGCAAGTTAAGATGCACCACGATGATCTACACGAAATTCTAGTCAAGTTACATATAAAGTTCATTAGATTCGGAGCTACGGCCTAGAAGATACGAGCAAAACAAGATAAGCATGGCATTGATGCAAAATGCATACAAACATCAAGCAAACGCCTCAAAACAAGGATACAACATGATAATATGAACTACATGCAATTCTAAGCAAGTTTCATATAGAGCACACTCAAAACGGGGCAACGGTTCAACACATACACTCCAAACATGATATAACAACAATCTGTCCGAAACAACTAGGCATATTGCAAACATCCAAACAACATGCTACAGCACCCCCAACATAATAACAAAAGGCATGGATATGATGTACAGGTAAAGCATGACAAAACATGAACACTGAGCTATCTCCAGAAATCACTAGAACATGCTCAAAAGGACATGGCAAGATTGCAAACGATAATGATTTAGGACTTTGCGTAAATAACATCAGGTTGCAATGTTTAGAGCTATCAAACATGTTACAGGAACTTATCATGGCAAACAAAGGCATGACATGAATCTACTAATTGCATAGAACAAATGTCCCTTACTGACCATGAGCCAAAAGGGCATGGAAAAATATGATGGCACCCATGTAAACATGGCAAGTTATATGACAGATTCATACATGGCAGGAACAACAATAAGTAGGCATGTAGATGAACTTGTACCACTCACCACATGGCCATACATGGCATG
This sequence comes from Aegilops bicornis, assembly GCA_021605145.1. Taxonomy (NCBI): domain Eukaryota; kingdom Viridiplantae; phylum Streptophyta; class Magnoliopsida; order Poales; family Poaceae; genus Aegilops; species Aegilops bicornis. Next base: position 504,409,658 of record CM038669.1, read on the forward strand.
ACAAGGCAACCAACAGTAATAATACATGTTTATGAAGCTAAGCATGGCAAGAGCAAGTTCATAGGGTGCATGGATCACTAACAACAAGCATGGCAACAACTGAACTTAATGTTAATAGGCTGACAGCAACATTATTTAGCAACTTTGGAGCAAGATTACAACAAGGTACAGCAAGCTATAAATGCAACAAGGGGAATGGATGGATAGAGAATGACAAGTATAACAAAACATCCTTACTGAAGTATCTCAAAATATGCATGAATCTCTCTGTAGGAACAAGTTTTCATGTCCTAAAAATAACAGCAGAACATGGACTGAAATCAGCAACATCACGAAGCCTAGTTTGCATGCTTGTTCTAGTCACCAAATTGATCACAAAAATACATGGCATACACCAATGTAAAGATTACATGATGTAGCACAAAACACATGTAGACATCAACCTCATAGGATGCACACATCAAACATAGCAAAAATGACAAATGAGCATGTTCTGTTAACAGACAGCAGACAACATTATATAGCACTCTTGCAACGATGATTCAGACATCAAGATGAACTCAAGTAAACATGGTGAAATGGAATGAAATGAAGATCATCTCACACCGAACATTTCTACATATTACACGTACAAAACAGAGCAGTATGCAGGGAGATATAATGCGATGAACAAGGCATAAAAATGTCATAGATTCGGGGACTTCGAAAAAAATTCACCTCGGGGAAGCTGGACGGGGTCGTGCGGGATGGAGGGAAACGGGACGGGGCGCGGGCGTTTGGATGGTCGAACTGGTGGATCTGGTCCACACGACCAGATCCGAATCTGAGCGGACTCCGGCGAGGGGCGGCGCTCTCCGGCGACGGGTGGCGCGGCGAGGGGCGGAGGAGGCCGGCGGGAGGCGTGAGGCGCCGGCGCGAGGATCGACGGGGAGGCGCGGCGGAGCGAGGCGCGGAGGTCGGGCGACGCGGCGGGGCCACGCCTGTGGCGGAAGTCGAGGCGGCGAAGGCGCGCCGAGGTCGGCGAGGTCACCGGGTTTCGGGCGCCGCGAGCGGACCGGGCGGCGAAAGCACGGCGTGGCGGCGCTCAGTTTCGCCCGCCCTGGCGGGTTTTCGGGCGGGTGGCGATGGGCTTGGCGGGTTTCGCGGCGCGCGCGGTGAGTGACGGCGGCGGGGTGACGTGGCGGACGCCGGTTGGTCGCGGGCGCAGACGCGGACATGTCCGGTGGGGGAGCGGACATGTCCGGCGGCGCGAGGGGAGCGGGGCTAGGGTTAGGGTAGGATTAGACCGCGAATTTGGACGGGGAGGGCATATTTATAGGTAGAGGGAGTTAGGAGGCTCCAAATGAGGCACGGTTTTCGCCCACACGATCGTGATCGAACGACCGAGAGCATGGAGGGGGTTAGGATGGGTTTTTGGGCCACTTTGGAGGGGTGTTGGGCTGCACACAAAAGAGGCCTTTTTACGGTTACCCGGTTAACCGTTGGAGTACCAAACGACCTCCAAATGGTACGAAACTTGACAGGCGGTCTACCGGTGCTATACCAAGGCCGCTTGGCAAACCTCGGGCCATTCCGAGAACGTTCAATACCCGCACACAACAAGACACGAAAGGGGGACGCCCGAGGGCATAGGAGTGCCGGATTGCAAAACGGACAACGGGGAAAATGCTCGGATGCATGAGACGAACACGTATGCAAAATGAGATGCACATGATGACATGATAAAATGCAAAACGCAAGAAAATGACATGGCAACGGCGGCGAATAACTGGCGGACACCTGGCGCATCGAATCCAGGGCGTTACAAGTACCGCTAGACAAACGGAATTGCATACGTGATTGCTTGAATCCTTGACATCGTGGTTCATCCGATGAGATCATCGTGGAACATGTGGGAGCCAACATGGGTATCCAGATCCCGCTGTTGGTTATTGACCGGAGAACGTCTCGGTCATGTTCGCATGGTTCCCGAACCCGTAGGGTCTACACATAAGGTTCGGTGACGCTAGAGTTGTTATGGGAAATAGTATGTGGTTACGAAGGTTGTTGAGTCTCGGATGAGATCCCGGACATGACGAGGAGCTCCGGAATGGTCCGGAGGTGAAGATCGGTATATTGGACGAAGGGTATTGGAGTCCGAATTGTTCGGGGTACCGGTGATGACCGGCGTGTCCGAAAGGGGTTTGGAGGCCCGGCAAGCTTTGGGGGCCTTATGGGCCAAGGGAGAGGGCAGATCAGCCCACTAAGGGGCTGAGCGCCCTCCCACCCCATCTCACGTTACTGGAGAGATGGGGCGCCACCCCTAGGGCAGCCACCCCTCCCGGCTTGGGGGCAAGTTTCCTAGGGGGTGGGCGCCAAAACCCATCTAGGGTTTCCCCTATGGCCGCCCCTCCCTAGGGAACGCTAGGGCGCCTCCCCTCCTCCCTTCCCCTATATATAGTGAGAGAGAGGGCAGCCGCACCTTCCCTTGGCGCAGCCCTCTCCCTCCTCCAACACCTCCTCCTCCTCCGTAGTGCTTGGCGAAGCCCTGCCAAGAACCACGAGCTCCATCACCACCATGCCGTCATCTTTGTCGGAGTTCTTCCTCAACTTCTCCTCTCCCCTTGCTGGATCAAGAAGGAGGAGACGTCCCCGGGCTGTACGTGTGTTGAACGCGGAGGCACCGTTGTTCGGTGCTTAGATCGGAATCAACCGTGATCTGAATCGCTGCGAGTATGACTCCTTCATCCGTGTTCTTGTAACGCTTCTGCTTAGCTACAAGGGTATGCAGATGCACTCTCCTTCCTCTCGTTGCTAGATTACTCCATAGATTGATCTTGGTGATGCGTATAAAATTTTGAATTTCTGCTACGTTCCCCTACAGTGGTATCAGAGCTAGGTCTATTGCGTAGATTCTATGCATGAGTAGAACACAAGTTGTTGTGGGCATTGATTTTGTTCAATATGCTTACCGTTACTAGTCCAATCTTGTTTCAACGGTATTGTGGGATGAAGCGGCCCGGACCGACCTTACACGTACACTTACGTGAGATGTGTTCCACCGATCGACATGCACTTGTTGCATAAGGTGGCTAGCGGGTGCCGCTCTCCCACTTTAGTCGGATCGGATTCGATGAAAAGGGTCCTTATGAAGGGTAAATAGCAATTGACATATCACGTTTTTGTTTTGCGTAGGTAAGAAACGTTCTTGCTAGAGACCCATAGCAGCCACGTAAAACATGCAAACAACAATTAGAGGACGTCTAACTTGTTTTTGCGGTGGTATGCTATGTGATGTGATATGACCAAAAAGAATGTGATGAATGATATGTGATGTATGAGATTGATCATGTTCTTGTAATAGGAATCACGGCTTGCATGTCGATGAGTATGACAACCGGCAGAAGCCATAGGAGTTGTCTTTATTTATTGTATGACCTGCCTGTCACTGAATAACGCCATGTAATTACTTTACTTCATTGCTAAACCGTTAGCCATATTAGTAGTAGAAGTAATAGTTGGCGAGACAACTTCATGGAGACACGATGATGGAGATCATGATGATGGAGATCATGGTGTCATGCCGGTGACGATGATGATCATGGAGCCCCGAAGATGAAGATCAAAAGGAGCAAAATGACATTGGCCATATCATGTCACTTTTTGATTGCATGTGATGTTTATCATGTTTATGCATCTTATTTGCTTAGAATGACGGTAGTAAATAAGATGATCCTCATTAAAATTTCAAGAAAGTGTTCCCTAACTGTGCACCATTGCGAAAGTTCGTTGTTTCAAGCACCACGTGATGATCGGGTGTGATAGATTCCAACGTTCACATACAACGGTGTAAGCCAGATTTACACACGCCAAACACTTAGGTTGACTTGACGAGCCTAGCATGTACAGACATGGCCTCGGAACACAAGAGACCGAAAGGTCGAGCATGAGTCGTATAGTAGATACGATCAACATGAAGATGTTCACCGATGATGACTAGTCCGTCTCACGTGATGACCGGACCACGACCTAGTTGACTCGGATCATGTAATCACTTAGATGACGAGAGGGATGTCTATCGAGTGGGAGTTCATTAGATGAACTTAATTATCCTGAACATAGTCAAAGCCCTTTGCAAATTATGTCATAGCTCGCGCTTAGTTCTACTATTTTAGATATGTTCCTAGAGAAAATATAGTTGAAAGTTGACAGTAGCAATTATGCGGACAGTAAAAGGCTTATGTCCTTAATGCACCTCTCGGTGTGCTGGACCTCGAACATGGTCTGTGGATGTTGTGAACATCTGGCATACACGTTTTGATGACTACATGATAGTTCGGTAATGTTAAATGGTTTTGAATTGAGGCACCGAAGACGTTTTTGAAACGTCACGGAACATATGAGATGTTCTGAGGGCTGAAATTGGGATTTCAGGCTCGTTTCTACGTCAAAGAGGTATAAGACTTCCGACGAGTTTTCTAGCCTACAAACTAAGGGAGAAGATCCAATCGTTGAGCTTGTACTCAGATTGTCTGGGTACAACAATCACTTGAATCGAGTGGGAGTTAATCTTCCAGATGAGATAGTGATCTTTCTCCAAAGACATTGCCACCAAGCTACTAGAGCTTCGTGATGAACTATAACTGTTGGGGAACGTAGTAATTTCAAAAAAATTCCTACGCACACGCAAGATCATGGTGATGGCATAGCAACGAGAGGGGAGAGTATTGTCCACGTACCCTCGTGAGATCAGAAGCGGAAGCGTTATGACAACGCTGTTGATGTAGTCGTGCGTCTTCACGATCCGACCGATCCAAGTACCGAACGTCTGGCACCTCCGAAGTTCAGCACACGTTCAGCTTGATGACGATCCCGGACTCGATCCAGCAAAGTGTCGGGGATGAGTTCCACAAGACGACGGCGTGGTGACGATGATGATGCTCTACCGGCGCAGGGCTTCGCCTAAACTCCACGACGATATGACCGAGGTGGAATATGATGGAGGGGGGCACCGCACACGGCTAAGGAACGATCACGAGTCCTACTCCCACCAGGAGTAGGACTCCCCCCTCTCGCCTTGTTGGAGAAGGAAAGGGGGAAGGGGAAAGAGGAAAGGGGGGCGCCGCCCCCCCTCTCCTTGTCCTAATAGGACTAGGGGAGGCGCCTGACCTGCTGGCCGCCCTCCTCTTCTCCCTCATGGCCCACTAAGGCCCATTATCCCCCGGGAGGGTTCCGGTAACCCCCCGGTGTTCCGGTAAAATCCCGATTTCACCCGGAACCATTTCGATATCCAAATGTAGGCTTCCAATATATCAATCTTTATGTCTCGACCATTTCGAGACTCCTCGTCATGTCCGTGATCACATCTGGGACTCCGAACAATCTTCGGTACATCGAAACTTATAAACTCATAATAAAGCATCATCGTAACGTTAAGCGTGCGGACCCTCTACGGGTTCGAGAACTATGTAGACATGACCTAGAACTATTCTCGGTAAATAACCAATAGCGGAACCTGGATGCCCATATTGGTTCCTACATATTCTACGAAGATCTTTATCGGTCAAACTGCATAACGACATACGTTGTTCCCCTTGTCATCGGTATGTTACTTGCCCGAGGTTCGATCGTCGGTATCCAATACCTAGTTCAATCTCGTTACTGGCAAGTCTCTTTACTCGTTCCGTAATACATCATCTCGCAACTAACTTATTAGTTGCAATGCTTGCAAGGCTTATGTGATGTGTATTACCGAGAGGGCCCAGAGATACCTCTCCGACAATCGGAGTGACAAAACCTAATCTCGAAATACGCCAACCCAACATGTACCTTTGGAGACACCTGTAGTACTCCTTTATAATAACCCGATTACGTTGTGACGTTTGGTAGCACCAAAGTGTTCCTCCGTAAACGGAGTCTCATAATCTCATAGTTACAGGAACATGTATAGGTCATGAAGAAAGCAATAGCAATATACTAGACGATCAAGTGCTAGGCTAACGGAATGGGTCATGTCAATCAGATCATTCTCCTAATGATGTGATCCCATTAATCAAATAACAACACATGTCTATGGTTAGGAAACATAACCATCTTTGATTAATGAGCTAGTCAAGTAGAGGCATACTAGTGACTATATGTTTGTCTATTTATTCACACATGTATCATGTTTCCGGTTAATACAATTCTAGCATGAATAATAAACATTTATCATGATATGAGGAAATAAATAATAACTTTATTATTGCCTCTAGGGCATATTTCCTTCAATAATATAACAGGGATAGATATGATGATCCTTGAGTTGTTCGCAATGTTCGACACCGCGAATGTAGAAATCAAGAAGGAGCATCAATTGTTGATGGTTAGTGAAACCACTAGTTTCAAGAAGGGAAAGGGCAATAAGGGGTACTTCATGAAACGGCAAATCGGTTCTTTGCTCAAAGGAAGAAACCCAAGGTCGAACCCAAACCCGAGACTAAGTGCTTCTGCGATGAGAGGAACGGACACTGAAGCAGAACCACCCTAGATACTTGGTAGATAAGAAGGCAGGCAAGGTCGATAGAAGTATATTGGATATACATTATGTTAATGTGTACTTACTAGTACTCCTAGTAGCACCAGGGTATTAGATACCGGTTCGGTTGCTAAGTGTTAGTAACTCGAAATAAAAGCTACGGAATAAACGGAGACTAGCTAAAGGTGAGATAACGATGTGTGTTGGAAGTGTTTCCAAGGTTGATATGATCAAGCATCGCACGCTCCCTCTACCTTCGAGATTGGTGTTGAACCTAAATAATTGTTATTTGGTGTTTGCGTTGAGCATAGACATGATTGGATTATGTCTATCACAATACGGTTATTCATTTAAGGAGAATAATGGTTACTCTGTTTATTTGAATAATACCTTCAATGGTCTTGCACCTATAATGAATGGTTTATTGAATCTCGATCGTAGTGATACACATGTTCATGCCAAAAGATATAAGATAGTAATGATAGTACCACCTACTTGTGGCACTCGCCATGTAAGTCATATTGGTATAAAAGCATGAAGAAGCTCCATGTTGATGGATCTTTGGACTCACTCGTTTTTGAAAAGTTTGAGACATGCGAACCATGTCTATTGGTGTATATGCATGAAGAAACTCCATGCAAATGGATCGTTTGGACTCACTTGATTTTGAATCACTTGAGACATGCAAATCATACCACATGGGCAAGATGATTGAAAGCCTCGTTTTCAGTAAAATGGAACAAGAAAGCAACTTGTTGGAAGTAATACATTTTGATGTGTGCAGTCCAATGAGTGCCGAGGCACGCAGTGGATATTGTTATGTTCTTACTTCACAGATGATTTGAGTAGATACTGAGTATATTTACTTTATGAAACACAAGTCTGAATTATTGAATGGTTCAAGTAATTTCAGAGTGAAGTTGAAGATCTTCGTGACAAGAGGATAAAATGCCTATGATATGATCATAGAGATGAATATCTGAGTTACGAGTTTTGGCACGCAATTAAGACATTGTGGAAATTGTTTCACAATTAATACCGCCTGGAACACCATAGTGTGATGGTATGTCCGAACATCATAGTTGCACCCTATTGGATATGGTGCGTACCATGATGTCTCTTATCGAATTACCACTATCGTTCATGGGTTAGGCATTAGAGACAACCGCACTCACTTTAAATAGGGCACCACGTAATTCCGTTGAGATGACACCGTATGAACTATGGTTTGGAGAAACCTAAGCTGTCGTTTCTTGAAAGCTTGGGGTTGCGACGCTTATGTGAAAATTTTTCAGGTTGATAAGCTCGAACCCAAAGCGGATAAATGCATCTTCATAGGACACCCAAAACAGTTGGGTATACCTCCTATTTCGCACGGAAGCAAAAGTGATTGTTTCTAGAACGGGTCCTTTCTCGAGAAAAAGTTTCTCTCGAAAGAATTGAGTGGGAGGATGGTGGAGACTTGATGAGGTTATGGAACATCACTTCAACCAAGATATGTATCGAGCACGTGAAGTTGTTCCTGTGGCACCTACATCAATTGAAGTGGAAGTTGATGATGGTGATCATGAAACTTCGGATCAAGTCACTACCGAACCTCGTAGGATGACAAGGATGCGTACTACTTCAGAGTGGTACAGTAATCATGTCTTGAAGGTCATGTTGGTAGACACCAATGAACCTACGAGCTATGGAGAAGCGATGGTGGGCCCGGATTCCGACAAATGGCTCGAGGCCATAAAATCCGAGAGAGGATCCATGTATGAAAACAAAGTGTAGACTTTGGAAGAACTTCTTGATGGTCGTAAGGCTATTGGGTACAGATGGATTTTAAAAGGAAGATGTACAATGATGGTAAGTATCACCATTAAGAAAGCTCGACTTGTCGTTAAGATGATTTCCGACAAGATTCAAGGAGTTGACTATGGTGAGGCTTTCTCACTCACAGCGATGCTAAGAGTCTGTTGGAATTGGATTAGCAGTTACTTCATTATTTATGAAATCTTGCAGATAGGATGTCAAAACATTGTTTCCTCGACAATTTTCTTGAGGAAATGTTGTATGTGATACAACCAGAAAGGTTTTGACAATCCTGAAAGACGCTAACAAGTATGCAAAGCTCCAACAATCCTTCTAAGGACTGGAGTAAGCATCTCGGAGTTGGAATGTACGCTTTGATGAGATGATCAAAGATTTTGGGTTTATACAAAGTTTATGAGAAACTTGTATTTCCAAAGAAGTGAGTGGGAGCACTATAGAATTTCGATGAGTATATGTTGTTGACATATTGTTGATCGAAATGATGTAGAATTTCTGGAAAGCATATAGGGTTATTTGAAAAGTGTTTTTCAATAGAAAACCTGGATTAAGCTGCTTGAACATTGAGCATCAAGATCTATGAGGATAGATCAAAAACCGCTAAATGGTACTTCCAAATGAGCACATACCTTGACATGATCTTGAAGGTGTTCAAGTTGGATCAGTCAAAGAAGGAGTTCTTGCCTGAGTTGTAAGGTATGAAGTTAAGAGTTAAAGCTCGACCACGGCAGAAGAGAGAGAAAGGACAAAGGTCATCCCCTATGCTTCGCATTTAGGCTCTATAGTATGCTATGTTGTGTACCGCACTGGGAGTGTGCCTTGCCATGAGTCGATCGAGGGGTACAAGGATGATCCAGGAATGGATCATTGGACAATGATCAAATTGTCCTTGGAGTAAATAAGGACATGTTTCTCGATTATGGAGGTGATAAAGAGTTCGGCGTAAAGGGTTACGCCGATGCAAGCTTTAACACCTATCCGAAGTGACTCGAGTAGCAAACCAGATACGTATAGTGGAGCAACCATTTGGAATAGCTTCAAGTGGAGCGTGGAAGCAGCATTTACAATATGACCTAGAGATTTGCGAAGTGCATACGGATCTGAATGTTGCAGACCCGTTGACTAAAACCTCTCTCACAAGCAAAACATGATCAAACCCCAGAACAAATTGAGTCTTAATCACATGATGATGTGAACTAGTTTAGTGACACTAGTAAACTCTTTGGATGTTGGTCACATGGTAATGTGACCTGTGAGTGGTAATCACATGGCGATGTGAACGAGATAATTGACTCTAGTGCAAGTGGGAGACTGTTGGAAATATGCCCTAGAGGCAATAATAAATTAGTTATTATTATTATATTTCCTTGTTCATGATAATCGTTTATTATCCATGCTATAATTGTATTGATAGGAAACTCAGATACATGTGTGGGTACATAGACAACACCATGTCCCAAGTAAGCCTCTAACACCATGTCCCAAGTAAGCCTCTAGTGGACTAGCTCGTTGATCAATAGATGGTTACGGTTTCCTGACCATGGACATTGGATGTCGCTGATAACGGGATCACATCATTAGGAGAATGATGTGATGGACAAGACCCAATCCTAAGCCTAGCACAAAGATCGTGTAGTTCGTATGCTAAAGCTTTTCTAATGTCAAGTATCATTTCCTTAGACCATGAGATTGTGCAACTCCGGATACCGTAGGAATGCTTTGGGTGTACCAAAGCGTCACTGGCAATCTGGGTGGCTATAAAGGTGCACTACGGGTATCTCCCAAAGTGTACATTGGGTTGGCGCGAATCGAGATCGATTTGTCACTCCGTGTGACGGAGAGGTACCTCTGGGCCCACTCGGTAGGACATCATCATAATGTGCAAAATGTGACCAAGGGGTTGATCACGGGATGATGTGTTATGGAACGAGTAAAGAGACTTGCCGGTAACGAGATTGAACAAGGTATCGGCATACCGACGATCGAATCTCGGGCAAGTACAGTACCACTAGACAAAGGGAATTGCATACGGGATTGCTTGAATCCTTGACATCGTGGTTCATCCAATGAGATCATCGTGGAACATGTGGGAGCCAACATGGGTATCCATATCCCGCTGTTGGTTATTGACCGGAGAACGTCTCGGTCATGTCTGCATGGTTCCCGAACCCGTAGGGTCTACACACTTAAGGTTCGGTGACGCTAGAGTTGTTATGGGAAATAGTATGTGGTTACCGAAGGTTGTTCGGAGTCCCGGATGAGATACCGGACATGACGAGGAGCTCCGGAATGGTCCGGAGGTGAAGATCGGTATATTGGACAAAGGGTATTGGAGTCCGGAATTGTTCCGGGGGTACCAGGTGATGACCAGCATGTCCGAAAGGGGTTTCGGAGGCCCCGGCAAGCTTTGGGGGGCCTTATGGGCCAAGGGGAGAGGGCAGATCAGCCCACTAAGGGGCTGAGCGCCCCTCCCACCCCATCTCACGTTACCTGGAGAGGTGGGGGCGCCACCCCTAGGGCAGCCACCCCTCCCGGCTTGGGGGGCAAGTTTCCTAGGGTGTGGGGGCGCCAAAACCCATCTAGGGTTTCCCCTATGGCCGCCGCCCCTCCCCTAGGGAACCCTAGGGCGCCTCCCCCTCCTCCCTTCCCCCTATATATAGTGAGAGAGAGAGGCAGCCGCACCTTCCCTGGCGCAGCCCTCTCCCTCCTCCAACACCTCCTCCTCCTCCGTAGTGCTTGGCGAAGCCTGCTTGGGAGAACCACGAGCTCCATCACCACCATGCCGTCGTGTTGTCGGAGATCTCCCTCAACTTCTCCTCTCCCCTTGCTGGATCAAGAAGGAGGAGATGTCCCCGGGCTGTACGTGTGTTGAACGAGGAGGCACCGTTGTTCGGTGCTTAGATCGGAATCAACCGCGATCTGAGTCGCTGCGAGTACGACTCCTTCATCCACGTTCTTATAACGCTTCCGCTTAGCGATCTACAAGGGTATGTAGATGCACTCTCCTTCCTCTCGTTGCTAGATTACTCAATAGATTGATCTTGGTGATGCGTAGAAAATTTTGAATTTCTGCTATGTTCCCCTACAGTTCCGCTATTGGTTATTGACCGAAAACGAGTCTCGGTCATGTCTACATAGTTCTGGAACCCGTAGGGTCCGCACGCTTAACGTTCGGTGACGATCGGTACTATGAGTTTATGTGTTTTGATGTACCGAAGGTAGTTTGGAGTCCCGGATATGATCACACGGATATGACGAGGAGTTTCGAAATGGTCGAGACATAAAGATCAATATATTGGATGACTATGTTTGGACTTCGGAAGGGTTCCGGGCAAGTTCGGACAAATACCGGAGTACCGGGGGGTTACCGGAACCCCCCGGGGAGTGTAATGGGCCTATTGGGCCTTAGTGGAGAAGAGGAGGGGCGGCCAGGGCAGGCCACACGCCCCCTCCCCCTCTAGTCCGAAATGGACAAGGAGGGGGGGCGGCGCCCCCCTTTCCTTCCCCCTCTCTCCTCCTTCCCTCTGTCCTACTCCTACTCTTGGAAGGGTTGGAGTCCTACTCCCAGTGGGAGTAGGACTCCCCTTGGGGTGCGCCTAGGAGGGCCAGCCCCTCCCCCTCCTCCACTCCTTTATATACGGGGAGGGGTCACCCCATAGACACACAAGTTGATCAGTTGATCTTTTAGCCGTGTGCGGTGCCCCCCTCCACCATAATCCACCTCGATCATATTGTAGCTGTGCTTAGGAGAAACCCTGCGTTGGTAGCATCATCATCACCGTCATCACGCCGTCGTGGTGACGGAACTCTCCCTCGAAACTCTACTAGATCGGTAGTTCGAGGGACGTCATCGAGCTGAACGTGTGCTGAACTCGGAGGTGCCGTGCGTTCGGTACTTGGATCGGTCGGATCATGAAGACGTACGACTACATCAATCGCGTTGTCATAACGCTTCCATTTTTGGTCTATGAGGGTACATGGACAATACTCTCCCCTCTCATTACTATGCATCACCATGATCTTGCGTGTGCGTAGGAATTTTTTTGAAATTACTACGTTCCCCAACAGTGGCATCCGAGCCAGGTTTATGCGTAGATGTTATATGCACTAGTAGAACACAAGTGAGTTGTGGACGATACAAGTCGTACTGCTTTCCAGCATGTCATACTTTGATTCAGCGGTGTTGTTGGATGAAGCGGCCCGGACCGACATTACGCATACGCTTACGCGAGACTGGTTCTACCGACGTGCAGCCGCTGCAATTGGTGGCGGTGCCAGTTTCTCCAATTTAAGTTGAATCGAGTGTGGCTACGCCCGGTCCTTGTGATGGTTAAAACAACACATACTTGATGAAATATCGTTGTGGTTTTGATGCGTAGGTAAGAACGGTTCTTGCTCAGCCCGTAGCAGCCACGTAAAACTTGCAACAACAAAGTAGAGGACGTCTAACTTGTTTTTTGGAGGGCATGTTGTGATGTGATATGGTCAAGACATGATGCTAAATTTTATTGTATGAGATGATCATGTTTTGTAACCGAGTTATCGGCAACTGGCAGGAGTCATATGGTTGTCGCTTTATTGTATGAAATGCAATCGCCATGTAATTGCTTTACTTTATCTCTAAGCGGTAGTGATAGTCGTAGAAGCAATAGTTGGCAAGACGACAACGATGCTACCATGGAGATCAAGGTGTCCCGCCGGTGACGATGGTGATCATGATGATGCTTTGGAGATGGAGATCAAAGGCACAAGATGATGATGGCCATATCATATCACTTATATTGATTGCATGTGATGTTTATCTTTTATGCATCTTATTTTGCTTAGATCGACGGTAGCATTATAAGATGATCTCTCACTAAATTTCAAGGTATTAGTGTTCTCCCTAAGTTTGCACCATTGCGAAAGTTCGTCGTGTCGAGACACCACATGATGATCGGGTGTGATAAGCTCTACGTTCACATACAAAGGGTGCAAGCCAGTTTTGCACACGCAGAATACTCGGGTTAAACTTGACGAGCCTAGCATATGCAGATATGGCCTCGTAAAACTGAGACCTATAGGTCGTGCGTGAATCATATAGTTGATATTATCAACATAGTGATGTTCACCATTGAAAACTACTCCATCTCACATGACGATCGGACATGGTTTAGTTGATATGGATCACGTGATCACTTAGATGATTAGAGGGATGTCTATCTAAGTGGGACTTCTTAAGTAATTTGATTAATTTAACTTTAATTTATCATGAACTTAGTACCTGATAGTATTTTGCATGTCTATATTGTTGTAGATAGATGGCCCGTGCTATTGTTCCGTTAAATTTTAATGCGTTCCTTGAGAAAGCAAAGTTGAATGATTATGGTAGCAATTACACAGACTGGGTCCATAACTTGAGGATTATCCTCATTGCTGCACAGAAGAATTACGTCCTGGAAGCACCCCTAGGTGCCAAACCCGCTGCAGGAGCAACGCCGGATGTTATGAACGTCTGGCAGAGCAAAGCTGATGACTACTCGATAGTTCGATTATTGCCATGCTTTACGGCTTAGAACCGGGACTTCAATGAAGTTTTGAACGTCATGGAGCATATGAGATGTTCCAGGAGTTGAAGTTAATATTTCAAGCAAATGCCCGGATTGAGAGATATAAAGTCTCCAATAAGTTCTATAGCTGCAAGATGGAGGAGAATAGTTCTGTCAGTGAGCATATACTCAAAATGTCTGGGTATAACAATCACTTAATTCAACTGGGAGTTAATCTTCCGGATGATAGTGTCATTGACAGAATTCTTCAATCACTGCCACCAAGCTACAAGAGCTTCGTGATGAACTATAATATGCAAGGGATGATAAGACAATTCCCGAGCTCTTCGCGATACTAAAGGCTACGGAGGTAGAAATCAGGAAGGAGCATCAAGTGTTGATGGTCAACAAGACCACCAGTTTCAAGAAAAAGGGTAAAGGGAAGAAGGGGAACTTCAAGACGAACGGCAAGCAAGTTGCTGCTCAAGTGAAGAAGCCCAAGTCTGGACCTAAGCCTGAGACTGAGTGCTTCTACTGCAAAGGGATTGGTCACTAGAAGCGGAACTGCCCCAAGTATTTGGCGGATAAGAAGGAAGGCAAGGTGACCAAAGGTATGTGTGATATACATGTTATTGATGTGTACCTTACTACTGCTCGCATTAGTGCCTGGGTATTTGATACTGGTTCTATTGCTAATATGTGCAACTCGAAATAGGGACTACGGATTAAGCGAAGATTGGCTAAGGCCGAGGTGACGATGCGCGTGGGAAATGGTTCCAAAGTCGATGTGATCGCGGTCGGCAAGCTACCTCTACATCTACCTTCGGGATTAGTTTTAGACCTGAATAATTGTTATTTGGTGGCAGCGTTAAGCATGAACATTATATCTGGATCTTGTTTGATGCGAGATGGTTATTCATTTAAATCAGAGAATAATGGTTGTTCTATTTATATGAGTAATATCTTTTATGGTTATGCACCCTTGAAGAGTGGTCTATTCCTTTTGAATCTCGATAGTAGTGATAAACATATTCATAATATTGAAGCCAAAAGATGCAGAGTTGATAATGATAGTGCAACTTATTTGTGGCACTGCCGTTTAGGTCATATTGGTGTAAAGTGCATTCTGATGGACTTTTGGAATCACTTGATTACGAATCACTTGGTACTTGTGAACCATGCCTCATGGGCAAGATGACTAAAACGTCGTTCTCCAGAACAATGCAGCGAGCAACAGATTTGTTGGAAACCATACATGCTGATGTATGTAGTCCGATGAATGTTGAGGCTCGCGGCGGGTATCATTATTTTCTCACCTTCACAGATGATTTGAGCAGATATGGGTATATCTACTTGACGAAACATAAGTCTGAAACATTTGAAAAGTTCAAAGAATTTCAGAGTGAAGTGGAAAATCATCGTAACAAGAAAATAAAATTTCTACAATCTGATCATGGAGGAGAATATTTGAGTTACGAGTTCAGTCTTCATTTGAAACAATGCGGAATAGTTTCACAACCCACCCCACCCGGAACACCACAGCGTAATGGTGTGTCGGAACGTGTAATCGTACTTTACTAGATATGGTGCGATCTATGATGTCACTTAATGATTTACAGCTATCATTTTGGGGTTATGCTTTAGAGACATCTGCATTCATGTTAAATACAACACCATCTAAATCCGTTGAGACGACGCCTTATGAACTGTGGTTTGGCAAGAAACCAAAGTTGTCATTTCTTAAAGTTTGGTGCTGCGATGCTTATGTGAAAAAGCTTCAACCTGATAAGCTCGAACCCAAATCGGAGAAGTGTGTCTTCATAGGATACCCAAAGGAGATCATAGGTACACCTTCTATCACAGATCCGAAGGCAAGACATCCGTTGCTAAGAATGGATCCTTTCTAGCGAAGGAGTTTCTCTCGAAAGAAGTGAGTGGGAGGAAAGTAGAACTTGATGAGGTAACTGTACCTGCTCCCTTATTGGGAAGTAGTTCATCACAGAAAGCTGTTCATGTGACTCCTACACCAATTAGTGAGGAAGCTAATGATGATGATCATGTAACTTCAGATCAAGTTTCTACCAAACCTCGTAGGTCAACCAGAGTAAGATCCGCACCAGAGTGGTACGGTAATCCTATTCCGGAGATCATGTTACTTGACCATGACGAACCTATGAACTATGAGGAAGCGATGATGAGCCCAGATTCCGCAAAATGGCTTGAGGCCATGAAATCTGAGATGGGATCCATGTATGAAAACAAAGTGTGGACTTTGGTTGACTTGCCCGATGATCGGCAAGCCATCGAGAATAAATGGATCTTCAAGAAGAAGACTGATGTTGACGGTAATGTTAATGTCTACAAAGCTCAACTTGTTGTGAAAGGTTTTCGACAAGTTCAAGGATTTGACTACGATAAGACCTTCTCACCCGTAGCGATGCTCAAGTCCGTCTGAATCATGTTAGCAATTGCCGCATTTTATGATTATGAAATTTGGCAAATGGATGTAAAGACTGCATTCCTGAATGGATTTCTGGAAGAAGAGTTGTATATGATGCAACCTGAAGGTTTTATCGATCCAAAGGATGCTAACAAAGTGTGCAAGCTCCAGCGATCCATCTATGCACTGGTGCAAGCGTCTCAGAGTTGGAATAAACGTTTTGATAGTGTGATCAAAGCATATGGTTTTATACAGACTTTTGGAGAAGCATGTATTTACAAGAAAGTGAGTGGGAGCTCTTTAGAATTTCTAATATTATATGTGGATGACATATTGTTGATTGGAAATGATACAGAACTTCTGGATAGCATAAAAGGATACTTGAGTAAGAGTTTTTCAATGAAAGACCTCGGTGAAGCTGCTTATATATTGGGCATCAAGATCTATAGAGATAGATCAAGACGCTTAATTGGACTTTCACAAAGCACATACCTTGATAAAGTTTTGAAGAAATTCAAAATGGATCAAGCAAATAAAGGGTTCTTGCCTGTGTTACAAGGTGTGAATTGAGCCAGACTCAATGCCCGACCACTGCAGACGATAGAGAGAAAATGAAAGATGTTAACTATGCTTCAGCCATAGGCTCTATCATGTATGCAATGTTGTGTACCAGACCTGATGTGTGCCTTGCTATTAGCTTAGCTGGGAGGTGCCAAAGTAATCCTGGAGTGGATCACTGGACAGCGGTCAAGAACATCCTGAAATACATGAAAAGGACTAAGGATATGTTTCTCGTTTATGGAGGTGACAAAGAGCTCGTCGTAAATGGTTACGTCGATGCAAGCTTTGACACTGATCCGGATGACTCTAAGTCACAAACCGGATACGTATTTATATTGAACGGTGGAGCTGTCAGTTGGTGCAGTTCTAAGCAAAGCGTCGTGGCGGGATCTACGGGTGAAGTGGAGTACATAGCTGCTTCAGAAGCAACAAATGAAGGAGTCTGGATGAAGGATTTCATATCCGATCTAGGTGTCATACTTAGTGCATCGGGTCCAATGAAAATCTGTTGTGACAATACTGGTGTAATTGCCTTGGCAAAGGAATCCAGATTTCACAAGAGAACCAAGTCAAGGAGGGAGACATAGAGATTTGCAAGACACATACAGATCTGAATCTTGTAGACCCGTTGACTAAGCCTTTCTTACGAGCAAAACATGATCAACACCAAGACTCCATGGGTGTTAGAATCATTACTGTGTAATCTAGATTACTGACTCTAGTGCAAGTGGGAGACTGAAGGAAATATGCCCTAGAGGCAATAATAAAGTTGTTATTTATATTTCCTTATATCATGATAAATGTTTATTATTCATGCTAGAATTGTATGAACCAGAAACTTAGTACATGTGTGAATACATAGACAAACAGAGTGTCAGTAGTATGCCTCTACTTGACTAGCTCGTTGAATCAAAGATGGTTAAGTTTCCTAGCCATAGACATGAGTTGTCATTTAATTAACGGGATCACATCATTAGAGAATGATGTGATTGACTTGACCCATTCCGTTACCTTAGCATTCGATCGTTTAGTATATTGCTATTGCTTTCTTCATGACTTATACATGTCCCTATGACCATGAGATTATGCAACTCCCGAATACCGGAGCAACACTTTGCGTGCTACCAAACGTCACAACGGAATTGGGTGATTATAAAGGTGCTCTAAAGGTGTCTCCGATGGTACTTGTTGAGTTGGCATAGATCAAGATTAGGATTTGTTACTCCGATTGTCGAAGAGGTATCTCTGGGCCCTCTCGGTAATGCACATGACAATAAGCCTTGCAAGCAATACAACTAATGAGTTAGTTGCAGGATGATGTATTACGGAACGAGTAAAGAGACTTTCCGGTAACGAGATTGAACTAGGTATTGCGATACCGACAATCGAATCTCGGGCAAGTAACATACCGATGACAAAGGGAACAACGTATGTTGTTATGCGGTTTGACCGATAAAGATCTTCGTAGAATATGTAGGAGCGAATATGAGCATCCAGGTTCCGCTATTGGTTATTGACCGGAAACGAGTCTCGGTCATGTCTACATAGTTCTCGAACCCGTAGGGTCCGCACGCTCAACGTTCGGTGACGATCGGTAATATGAGTTTATGTGTTTTGATGTACTGGAGGTAGTTCGGAGTCCCAGATATGATCATGGACATGACTAGGAGTCTCGAAATGGTCGAGACATAAAGATCGATATATTGGATGACTATGTTTGGACTTCGGAAGGGTTCCGGGCAAGTTCGAACAAATACCGGAGTACCGAGGGGTTACCGGCACCCCCCGGGAGTGTAATGGGCCTATTGGGCCTTAGTGGAGAAGAGGAGGGTGATAATCCCCAAGTGCAGGGAATCATCATAGCAATTCCCAAAGGTGGAAGTGATAAGTATGGAGTGTCGAACCCACAAAGAGCTAAAGGTAAGATCAATATTCTCTCAAGTCCTATATGCCACTGATACGACTCTACGTACACCGAACGTTTGCTTCCAACTAGAAACAAGAAATAAAACTACGATGTGGGTATGAAGAGGATAACTTTGCATGATATGGAGAGCTAAAATATAAAAGTAAGTGTTGTTATCATAAAGTTAGAATATATTACTAAATATTATAAATAGCGAGTGTGGAATGATGATGGATCGTTGTGCGGAATTCTCCTAGGAAATTGTTAACAAGACCGGTGGTCGTCATTGCAATTTCATATGAGGGAGAGGCATAAGCTAACATACTTTCTCTTCTTGGATCATATGCACTTATGATTGGAACTTTAGCAAGCATCCGCAACTACTAAAGATCATTAAGGTAAAACCCAACCATAGCATTAAAGCATCAAGTCCCCTTTATCCCATACGCCACAACCCCCTAACTCGGGTTTATGCTTCTGTCACTCAAGCAACCCACTATAAGAGAATCATGAACGTATTGCAACACCCTACAACGGGAATCCCTCACGCTTGCGCGACACAGAGGGCACAATAGGACAGTGCCAAAATAAAACATACAACTCATACCAATCTATATCATCAATCAACCCAAAGACAAAGGATATCTACTCAAGACACCATTGGATGGCAACACATCATTGGATCATAATATGTGGCATAAAGCACCATGTTCAGGTAGGGATTACAACAGGGTGCGGGAGAGTGGACCGCGTAAAAGAGATGAGGATGGTGATGATGATGGTGATGATGATGGTGATGTTGATGAAGACGATCACCGCGGCGATGATTCCCCTCCCGATGGAACTCCGGCGCCACCGAGAGAGAGGAGGAGAGGTTCTCCCCCCTTGTGCTTCCTCCTCCATGGCCTCCCCCTAGATGGGGAGAGGTTCTACCTCTGGTCCTTGGCCTTCACGACGATGATGGCCCCTCCGGGAACCTCCTCCATGGCCTCCGGTGATGATGCCCCCTCCGGCAGGGTGCCAGAGAGGGCCTAGATTGATTTCTCATGGCTACAGAGGCTTGCGGCGGCGGAACTTCCGATGTAGGGTATTTTCTGGTGGTTTCTGTATTTATAGGAATTTTTGGCGTTGGTTTCACGCCAGGGGGGTCTCCGAGTCGTCCACGAGGTAGGGGCCCATGCCCAGGGGGTGGGCGCGCCCCCACCCTCGTGGATAGCCTGGGACTCTTCTGGCCCAACTCTTTTACTCCAGGGACTTCTTTTGGTCCATAAAAAATCATCAAAAATTGGCACGTCAATTGGACTCCGTTTGGTATTCCTTTTCTGTAAAACTCAAAAACAAGGAAAAAAACAGAAACTGGCACTGGGCTCTAGGTTAATAGGTTAGTCCCAAAAATCATATAAAATATCATATAAATGCATATAAAACATCTAAGATGGATAATATAATAGCATGAATACTTCATAAATTATAGATACGTTGGAGACGTATCAGCATCCCCAAGCTTAATTCCTGCTCGTCCTCGAGTAGGTAAATGATAAAAGAAATAATTTATGAAGTGTGAATGCTAGCAGGTGCACAAGTTTGATCAATGATAATTTCAATCGCCTTTTCTAGCATCATTATATGTCATAACAATAGCTCAACTCATAAAACTTTTCATGATCAAGTAACAACTATTCACATGTTAAAGTATAGATCATAAACATTCTTGAAAACTAACAAACAGTGCTCTTAGTCATCAAACAATTGCAATTCATCTTATTTTTGGGAAGGGTCTATGTAAGATCTTTGATTCGACAAACTCCACATATCAGCTATCATTTAATCTTTCACAATTGCTAACACTCATGTGATATTTATGGGTTCAAAGTTTTAATCGGACACAGAGAAAGATAGGGGCTTATAGTTTCACCTCCCAACCTTTTACCTCAAGGGTAATGTCAACAATAATAATTTATGAAAACCTACATCCAAGTGGATATATATACCCGGATCGCTCCAACATAAAGTGCTTGCCAAAGGAAAAAGTGTAAAAAGGAAAGGTGATGATCACCATGACTCTTGTATAAGGGTAGAAGATAAAAGTAAAAGATAGGCCCTTCACAGAGGGAAGCACAGGTTGTCATGCGCTTTTATGGTTGGATGCACAAAATCTTAATGCAAAAGAACGTCACTTTATATTGCCTCTTGTGATAAAGACCTTTATCATGAAGTCCGTCGCTTTTATTTCTTCCCTATCACAAGTTCGTATAAAGCTTATTTTCTTCGCACTAATAAATTATACATATTTAGAGAGCAATTTTATTGCATGCACCAATGAAAAATCACTTGAAGGATCTTACTCAATCCATACGTAGGTATGGTGGACTCTCATGGCAAAACTGGTTTAAGGGATGTTTGGAAGCACAAGTAGTATTTCTACTTGGTGCAAAGAATTTGGCTAACATGAGAGGGAAAGGCAAGCTCAACATGTTGGATGATCCAAGACAATATAATGTTTCGGATATAGGAAAACATAACCCATTAAGTTGTCTTCCTTGTCCAACATCAACTTTTTAGCATGTCATATTTTAATGAGTGCTCACAATTGCAAAAGATGTCCAAGATAGTATATTTATATGTGAAATCTCTCTTCCTTTACTATTCTTTCATGAACTGTTCAAGTAACCAATTTTGCGTTTGCTAACTTTCAATGAGTTTACTACTTATACTTATTCTGTGTGAAGTCATTACTCCCCATGGTATAAGCATATGAAACATATATAAATTCAGATTTATGATATTCAATTCATTCAACCGTTTACTCATAGGATATATGTGAAGCACGTGAGTAAATGACAAACTACTCCAAAAAGATATAAGTGAAGAACACTGAGTAGTCAAATAATTAAATAGCCATGGGAGGATTATTTTTCATTCAAGATTTCATATCAAATGATTTTATTCAAAAAGAAAGTAAAATTGAAAATACGCTCCAAGCAAAACACATATCATGTGACGAATAAAAATATAGCTCCGAGTAAGGTATACCGATAGTTTTGAAGACGAAAGAGGAGATGCCTTCCGGGGCATCCCCAAGCTTAGGCGCTTGAGTATTCCTTGAATATTATCTTGGCGTGCCTTGGGCATCCCCGAGCTTAGGGTCTTTCCACTCCTTATTCTCCTCATATCGATATCTCACTCAAAGATTGAAAACTTCAATCACACAAAACTTAACGGAACTTCGTGAGATAGGTTAGTATGATAAAGAGTAAACCATTCACTTTGGTACTGTAAAAGACAAGGTTCATAATTGTTCTCACACAATTCCTACTGTACCATACCATTTCTACAATTTATATTGAGAAATATAAGCCATAGAAACTAGAAAACAAGCAAACTATGCAATGAAAACAGAATCTGTCAGAAACAGAACAGTCTGTAATGATCTGAACAGAAACCATACTTATGCTACTCCAAAAATTATGAGATAAATTTGTGGACGTGAGGAATTTGTCTATTAATATTTTGCAAAAAGAATCAACTCAAAACCACTCTTCTGTAAAACAAATGACAGCTAATCCCGTGAGCGCAAAGTTTCTGTTTTTTACAGCAAGATCACATTAACTTTCACCCAAGTCTTCCCAAAGGTCTTACTTGGCACTTTATTGAAACAAAAGCTACAAAAATGATTACTACAGTAGCTTAATCATGTAAACACACAAAACAATAAGGGTAAATATTGGGTTGTCTCCCAACAAGCGCTTTTCTTTAATGCCTTTTAGTTAGGCATGATGATTTCAATGATGCTCACATAAAAGATAAGGATTGAAACATAATGAGAGCATCATGAAGAATATGGCTAGCACATTTAAGTATAACCCACTCCCTATGCCTAGGGATTTTTTGAGCACATAATTTATAGGAACAAGAATTAACTAGTATAGGAATGCAAAACAAGTATAACTTCAAAACTTTAAGCACATAGAGAGGAAGCTTGATATTATTGCAACTCCTACAAGCATATATTCCTCCCTCATAATAAATTTCAGTAGCATCACGAATGAATTTAAAAATATGACCATCACATAAAGCATTCTTTTCATGATCTACAAGCATAGAAAATTTTCTACTCTCCACATAAGCAAAATTCTTCTCATTCGGAATAGTGGGATCACTAATTCCTAAAGTTGACACTCTTCCAAACCCGCTTTAGATGATAGTATTATTCATATTCCAAAAGATATAAGTGAAGTTCATGGAGCATTCTACAATTAATATAGTCTAATCAATATCCAAGCTCAAAATATATAAGTGAAGCACACGAAGCATTCTATAAAACCATACTCAAAAGATTTAAGTGAAGCGCAAAGAGCATTCTATAAGGTCATACTCAAAATATATAAGTGAAGCACATGAAGCATTCTATAAATCGATGAAGGGATATATCATACTAGCATGGTTCTTAAAGGAAAAATAAAAACACAAAGGAAACAAATCATGTGAACAAAACAAAAACCAAGGTATACCGATAATTGTTGAAGAAGAAAGATGGGATGCCAACCGGGGCATCCCCAAGCTTAGATGCTTGAGTATCCTTGTAATATTTACTTGGGGTGACTTGGGCATCCCCAAGATTGAACTCTTTCCTCTCTTTATTCTTCTCACATCGATAACTCCTCGTTCTTCGAACACTTCATCCACAAAAACTTAACAAAAACTTTGTGAGATCCGTTAGTATACTAAAGCAAATCACTACCTTTAGGTACTGTTGCAAACTCATTCCAATTTCATATTAGCACTTTATATACTGTATTCCAACTCACCATGGTTCATACCCCCCGATACTACCCATAGATTCATCAAAATAAGCGATCAACACATAGAAAATAGAATCTGTCAAAAACAGGACAGTCTGTAGTAATCTGGAAGTTCACTAAACTTCTGTAACTCCAACAAATTCTAAAAAAATATGAAAATTTAAACAATTTGTACGGAAGTAATGTGAAAAAAGTTTCAGACCCATTTGATTTCCAGTCAAAAACGTAAATTCATGCACTACAGCCAAAGTTTCTGTTTTTGTACTGCACATAGTAAACAAGCAATCTAATCATCCTAAAACCAAAGCTTGGCACAGTATTTTTATAATACAATGGATATATACAAGGGGATAATTATTTTCAGAGAACCTTCCATGAAAGTTTTTACATTTTTTCCATGAGCATGAACACAAGTGCTCAAGGTTGACCCTCACTTCTTCAATGCATAATCTTCCAATCACTTCTCTTATTGAAAACTTTTTAGGCATTAGAGGCAAGTGATTTTTTTGTATTTTCATTCTTAAAAAATGTATGTTTCACCCACAACTAAACAGAAACAAAAAAGTAAAACAAAATCTACTTAGTGAAGAAAGCAAACAAGCACACACGAGAATATCAACCCCACGCTATTGCTCACTGGCAACGGCGCCAGAAAAGAGCTTGATAATCCCCAAGTGCAGGGAATCATCGTAGCAGTTCCCAAAGGTGGAAGTGATAAGTATGGAGTGTCGAACCCACAAAGAGCTAAAGGTAATATCAATATTCTCTCAAGTCCTATCTGCCACTGTTACGACTCTACGTACACCGAACGTTTGCTTCCAAATAGAAACGAGAAATAAAACTACGTTGTGGGTATGAAGAGGATAACTTTGCATGATATCGGAGAGCTAAAATATAAAAGTAAGTGCTGTTATCATAAAGTTAGAATATATTACTAAATATTATAAACAGCGAGTGTGGAATAATGATGGATCGGTGTGCGGAATTGTCCTAGCCAATTGTTAACAAGACCGGTGGTCGTCATTGCAATTTCATATGAGGGAGAGGCATAAGCTAACATACTTTCTCTTCTTGGATCATATGCACTTATGATTAACTTTAGCAAGCATCCGCAACTACTAAAGATCATTAAGGTAAAACCCAACCATAGTATTAAAGCATCAAGTCCCCTTTATCCCATATGCCACAATCCCCTTACTCGGGTTTATGCTTCTGTCACTCAAGCAACCCACTATAAGCGAATCATGAACGTATTGCAACACCCTACAGCGGGAATCCCTCACGCTTGCGCGACACGGAGGGCACAATAGGACAGCACCAAAATAAAACATACAACTCATACCAACCTATATCATCAATCAACCCAAAGACAAAGGATATCTACTCAAAACATCATAGGATGGAAACACATCATTGGATCATAATATGTGGCATAAAGCACCATGTTCAAGTAGGGATTACAGCGGGGTGCGGGAGAGTGGACCGCGTAAAAGAGATAAGGATGGTGATGATGATGGTGATGTTGATGAAGACGATCACCGCGGCGATGATTCCCATCCCGATGGCACTCCGGCGCCACCGAGAGAGAGGAGGAGAGGTTCTCCCCTTGTGCTTCCTCCTCCATGGCCTCCCCCTAGATGGGGAGAGGTTCTCCCTCTGTTCCTTGGCCTTCATGGCGATGATGGCCCCTCCGGGATCCTCCTCCATGGCCTCTGGTGATGATGGCCCCATCCGGCAGGGTGCCAGAGAGGGCCTAGATTGATTTCTCGTGGCTACAGAGGCTTGCGGCGGCGGAACTTCCGATCTAGGTTATTTTCTAGGGGTTTCTGTATTTATAGGAATTTTTGGCGTTGGTTTCACGTCAGGGGGGTCTCCAAGTCGTCCACGAGGCAGGGGCCCACACCCAGGGGGGTGGGCGCGCCCCCCACCCTCGTGGACAGCCCGGGACTCTTCTGGCCCAACTCTTTTACTCCAGGGACTTCTTTTAGTCCATAAGAAATCATCAAAAATTGGCACATCAATTGGACTCCGTTTGGTATTCCTTTTCTGTAAAACTCAAAAACAAGGAAAAAACAGAAATTGGCCCTGGGCTCTAGGTTAATAGGTTAGTCCCAAAAATCATATAAATACATATAAAACATCTAAGATGGATAATATAATAGCATGAATACTTCATAAATTATAGATACGTTGGAGACATATTAGAGCGGCGGCCAGGGCAGGCCGCGCGCCCTCTCCCCCTCTAGTCTGAATTGGACAAGGAGGGGGGCAGCGCCCCCCTTTCCTTCCCCCCCTCTCCTCCTTCCCTCTCTCCTACTCCTACTCTTGGAAGGGTTGGAGTCCTACTCCCAGTGGGAGTAGGACTCCCCTTGGGGCGCGCCTAGGAGGGCCAGCCCCTCCCCCTCCTCCACTCCTTTATATACGGGGGAGGGGGCACCCCATAGACACACAAGTTGATCGGTTGATCTTTTAGCCGTGTGCGGTGCCCCCTCCACCATAATCCACCTCGATCATATCGTAGTGGTGCTTAGGCGAAACCCTGTGCCTGTAGCATCATCATCACAGTCATCACACTGTCGTGATGACGGAACTCTCCCTCGAAGCTTTGTTGAATTGGTAGTTCGAGGGACGTCATCGAGCTGAACGTGTGCTGAACTCAGAGGTGTCGTGTGTTCGGTACTTGGATCGATCGGATCATGAAGACGTACGACTACATCAACCGTGTTGTCATAACGCTTCCCCTTTTGGTGTACGAGGGTACGTGGACAACACTCTCCCCTCTCGTTGCTATGCATCACCATGATCTTGCGTGTGCGTAGGAATTTTTTTGAAATTACTACGTTCCCCAACAGGCATAATATGACAAAACCTAAGAGGGACGGTGGCATCGGATTCCGGGATATGCATCTTTTTAACCAGACTCTCTTAGCTCGACAGGGGTGGAGGTTGATTCAGAATCCGACAAGTTTGTGTGCTAGGGTCCTTAAATCCAAATACTACCCCAACGGAAACTTGCTTGATACGGTCTTTCTCTCTGATGCATCCCCTTCTTGGAGAGGAATTGAGTTTGGGCTCGAGCTCCTAAAGAAGGGCCTAATCTAGCGAGTTTGGGATGGAGAAAAGATCCAGATCACTAGAGACCAATGGATACCCAGGAAGGAGGGCTTGAGAGTGGCCTCGTTTACCAGAAGGTCAAGACTAATATGGGTTAACCAAATGATTGACCCGGGGACGAAAGAGTGGAAGGTCGGACTGATCAGACAGATTTTTCATACTTTTGATGGTGATGAAATCTGTCAATTTAAAATTCCGAGGGCGGAAATCGAGGATTGTGTGGCTTTTCACTACGAGAAATCTGGAGTGTTCACGGTTAAAAGTGCATATAAGCTAGCAAACTCGCTCAGAAGAAATAGTACACTACTGGCGACTAGCTCCTCGAGAGATCCGGGAGACCGAAGTATTTGGGATGCCATTTGGAAAGTTAATGTACCGGAAAAGGCAAAAATCTTGGGATGGAGAGTGGCTACCAAAACTCTGGCTACCAAGCATAATACCTTCAGAAGGACCATCACTGAAGATAACATTTGTGAAATCATGGAGCGAGAGAGGGAAGATGAGCACCACGCTGTTATTTCGTGCACTAGGAGTGTGGCGCTAAGACATGCATTGAGGGATGTGTGGGATCTACCAAAGGACTCGAGTTCAGATTCTGAGGGCGGATTGGCTGCAATTGCTACTGCTAGCAAACCCCAAGGAAGTCGGGGCAAGATTTTGTTAATGATGTGGCGGGCATGGAATCGAGGAATAATGTAGTACATGGGGATGGAAAGGATACGATTCTGGATCGGTGCAAGATCTTACGAGGTTACAAGATGAATTGCTGGTAGCTGCATGTGGTCCGAGGGAGCATTCGGACAACGGCAAAGTGTCACTACACCTGCTAAACCGAAGCGGCAGTCCCCCGGCTCCTAGTCATTGGATAGATCTCCCGCTAGGAATGGCCAAGTTGAATTCTGATGCGGCTTTCATAGGGGAGACGGGAGACACATGGGGTGGCACTGTGGCCAGAGATCACTTGGGGCGTGTTTTCATGTCCATTGGAAGGCGCTGAACCGTGCGATTCGGTGGAGGAAGCAGAAGGGGCTGCAGCGCTGCTAGGACTGAATTTGCGAAACGTTACAGAGGTCATGTAATACTAGAGACCGACTGCATGTGTATCGGTCGGGAGCTGCAGGGGGGCATGCAAAGTAGGTCGGCTTACTGTGCCACTCTTGTGGATGTGAAGGAGAAGCTCTCTTTGTTCTCCTGCTCGGGAATAAGTATTGTAAGTAGGAGCAAAAACAAAATTTGGCACGAGCTTCATGACGCGGAGAAGATCAAGCGATTTTATTATGGTTGCCGACGTCCCAGTTGACGCTAAACATGTAATGAGTGACGGAAGTGTTCTTACCATGGCCTAAGTTGTATCCATGGTTCTAAAAAAACTTAATAGAAACCTCGTGAGATCCGTTAGTATAATAGACAAATCATAAATTTTAGGTACTGTTGTAAAATAATTCATACTTATTCTTGCATAATACCTAATGTATTATAACTTCTCCATGACTTATACCCCCCGATATAATCCATAGCACTATTAAAACAAGCACAATATGCAATTAAAAACATAATCTGTCTATAACAAAATAGTCTGTAATGATCTGAACAAAATATATACTTCTGTAACTCCAAAAAATATGAAAAATTAGGAAAATGTGGGGAATTTGTATATCAATGAAGTTTAAATATTTCATAATTTTATCATGTTGCAGTGAATTTTATAATTCCAGCACTAGGCACGAAAGTTTTAGTTTTTTCACAGAATCAATTCAACTATCAACCAAATTATCCCAAAGGCTTTACTTGGCACAAAAACTAATTAAAAAAATAAAAACACAATCATTACAGTGTCGATAATCATGTAATCACACAAGAATATAAATAAATGCAGAATTTTAAGATAACTATTGGGTTGCCTCCCAACAAGCGCTATTGTTTTATGTCCCTAGCTAGGCATAATGCATTGTTCTCAAGCATTTTTATCTTTAGAAGTTATTACATACGTTGACCTCATAATATATGCATATGGTGGTTTGACTATCTTCCTTGGGAAGTGCTCCATCCCTTTCTTTAGTGGAAATTGGAACCTTATATTTCCTTCTTTCATGTCAATAATCGCACCTATGGTTCATAGGAAAGGCCTACCAAGTAATATAGGACAAGACGGATTTCATTCAATATCTATCACAATATAATCCATGTGCATATAATTTATATTAGCAAGTATGAGAACATCATTTATTCTACCCAATGGCTTCTTAATAGTTGAATCTGCTAAATGCAAGTTAAGGGAACATTCATCCATATCGTTGAGACTTAGCACATCACATAAAGATTTTGGTATAGAAGAGACTCTAGCATGTAGATCAAAAAATCATTATACTCATAAACCTTTAATCTTAACTTTAATAGTAGGTTCCCACTCACCATGTAATTCCCTAGTATAGAAACCGCCAATTCTAGCTTGTCTTCATGAGCTTTTATCATAGCTTCTACAATATGTTTAGTAAAAGCTTTATTTTGTTCGTAAGCATTAGGTGAGTTCATCATGGATGGCAACAAAGAAATACATTCAATCAAAGATAAATTATCATAATTAAATTTCTTGTAATCCAAAGTAGTGGGCACATCACTATTTAAAGTCTTGACCTCTTCAAACCTAGTTTTATTCTTTTTATCATTAAGACCATCACCCTCTGAATAATTGTGACATCTTCTAGCTAAAGTTGACTAATCACCAGTACCTTTTCCATCAAGTTTTATATTACTAAATAAAGTTTCAATTCGTGTCACACCAGTCATTTTAATATCTTCATCATGATTACAATAAAAACCGGGTGGAATAGCTTTTTCTAGGAATTCTCTCTTAACTCTTAACCTAGCGGTTCTTTCTCTACTTTCGTTTATGGAGACTTGAATAGACTTTATAGATTCGTTAATATCATGCTTAGGTGGCAAAATTTAATTTTGAGAGTTTCCACATCATGAGAAATTCTATCCATGTTTCTAGCCATATTGTTAACTTTATGTATTTTTTCTTCTACCATAGCATTGGAAATATTTTGAGAACTAATAAATTATTTAATGTTGTTCTCATGTTCAGTAGGTATCCTATTATTATTGTATGAATTTCCCGTAGGAATCACCATAATTATTAGAGGGATTACCGTGATACAGTCTAGGATTGAAATTCCCTCTATAAGCATTGTTGTTGAAATTATTTCTAGCGACAAAAACTCACATCAATAGCATCATTATTTTTCTCAATCAAATTAGATAGTGGGACATAATTTGGGTCCACATGAGCATTTTTACTTGTAAGCATATTCATAAGAACATCCATTTTATCACTCAAAGTAGAAACTTGTTCGACAGAGTTTACCTTCTTACCAGTTGGAGCTCGCTCGGTGTGCCATTGAGAATAATATGTCATCATATTATCAAGAAGATTCCTGGCCTCTCCCAAGTAATTCCCATAAAGGTACCACCTGCAACAGAGTCTAGAAGATTTCTTGACACAAAGTTTAGTCTTGCATAATTTTTTATATCATCATCCTTAAGTTTAATCCATCAGTGGTAAAAATTTTAATCATTAATTTCATTCCCTCCCAAGATTGTGTGACATGTTCTTGCTCAACTTGCTTAAAAATTCATGATTTGATTTCTATGAGAAATACTCTTAGCGGGAAAAAATACTTGGCAATAAAGGCATCCTTACATTTATCCCATGAATAAATACTATTGCGAGGTAAGGATGAAAATCAAGTTTTAGCATGACCCCTTAGCGAGAAAGGAAATAATTTCAACTTAATAATATAATTATTCACATTTTTTTCTTTCACATGTCACATAATTCAACGAAGGTGTTAAGATAGGATGCATCATCTTCATTAGGATTTCCAGCAAATTGTTCTTTCATAATAAGATTTAGCAATGCAACATTAATATAATATGAGTCCGCACTAGTGGCGGGAGGAGCAATTGAGTGATAATAAAATCATTATTATTAGTATTTGAGAATTCGCACAACTTAGTGTTTTCTTGAGACATAATGGCAAAGCAAGCAAACAAGCAAACTAACAAAGTTAAATATTTTTGTGTTTTCGCTATTTATTTGTAACGAGACTAATAAAAGCAAACAAAAAGTAGCACAAGTAAATTATAGTGTAAATTAAGTTACTTGTAGGTATTTGATGATGTCTCCCCGACAACAACGCAAGAAATTCTTTCTCCTACTTGTGAGCTGCGTTGGGATTTTCCCCAAAGAGGAAGGGTGAAACAATATAGTAGCTGATAAGTATTTCCCTCGGTGATAACCAAGGTTACAGAACCAATATGAGAATCACGAAATCATAGGGAAGAGTACCTGCACACCCAAGAGCAAATGCTTGCACCCAATGCGGGCAAGGTTGTCAATCCCCTTGAACTCGTTACTTGCAAGGATCAAATCTGGTAGTGGTAGATATATAAATTGAAAAATAAAATAAAAGTAAATAAATTACATCAAGGTATTTTTGGTTTTCGTAATATGATAAAAGTAGACACCGGGTGCCATAGTTTTCACTGGAGGCTTCTCTCTTGAATAAATAGCATAAGGTGGGTATACAAACTACTGTTGGGCAATTGATAGAAAAGTGCACAGTTACGATGTTATTCATGGCAATGATAATGTACCGATTCCTTCCTGCATCTACTACTATTACTCCACTTTGAGAGCGCTTCTATGCTTGCCTCTCTACGGATTAAGTTCATAATAACAAATAGAGTAATGCATGAAGTATGATGACATAAGTAGACAGGATAAAACCAAGCAATATGATTGAACCCCGTCATTTTACCCTTAATGGCAACAATACAAATACGTGCCTCGCTACCCCTTATGTCACGAGGTGAGGACACCACAAGATTGAACTCATTACAAAGCACTTATCCCGCTCAAGATAAATCGACCTAGTTGGCCAAACCAAACAAATAGATCAAAAAGAAATATAAAGCTATAACAATCATGCATAATAAAGTTTAGAAAAGACTCAATCACTTTCAATGAATAATCAGATCATAAAACCACAATTCATTGGATCCCAACAAGCACACCGCAAAAGAAGATTGCATCGGATAGAACTGCATGGAGATCATGGAGAACATTGTATTGAAGGCCGGAGAGAAAGAAGAAGTTATCTAGCTACTAGATATGGACCCGTAGGACTATGAACAACTACTCAGACATCATTGGAGGTGCGGCAAGGATGATGTAGAAGCCCTCTATGATTGATTTCCCCTCCGGTAGAGTACCAGAAAAAGGCATCCATATGGGATCACAGAAGAACAGAAGGTTGCAGTGGCAGAAAAAGTGTTTTGGGTGGCTCTTTGTTGGCTTGGGAATATTTGGTAATTTATGGAGTTGGAATTAGGTAAACGGAGCTGCATGGGACCCACGAGCTCATGTGGCGCCCCCCTAGGGGGGCTTTGTGTGATCTCGTCGCTCTCCTGTAGATCTTGTGGCCTCCTTGTGAACGTTCTAGGGTTCCTTTTTGTCCAGAAAAAATCACCGGAAAGTTTCATCATGTTTGGACTTCATTTGGTATTGATTTTCTAAAAAGCCAAAAGACAAGCAAAAAATAGCAACTGGCACTGACACTGAGTTAATAGGTTAGTCTCCAAAAATGATATAAATTTGCATATAAAGTATCTAAGATTGGTAATGTAATAGCATGAAATAATCAAAATTGTAGATGCATTGGAGATGTGTCAAGTATGGCTACCTAATCTTTTCAACCTTATTTTCGGGCAAACAAGATGCAAGAAGAATGTAGATGTAATATATTAGTACCAATCTTCAAGAACAAGGGGGGGGGGGGTTCTGAGTTGTACTCATTTATGTGCAATTAAGCTGATGAGCCATACAATGAAGCTATGGGAGAGAGTCATTGAGCACCGCTTAAGAAAAATGACAAGCGTAACCGAACATCAGCTTGGTTCCCTACCTAGGAGGTCGACCATGAAAGCCATTTTCTTGGTGCGACTTATGGAGAGACAGAGGGAGCGCGGGGGGTGGGGGGTAAACAAGGCTAATGTAAACCCGTAGCCCAAGCCTCACACTCCACGCCCACACGCAACCTCTTCTCTCCTCTACATCTCTCTCTGGTGGCATCCACCCCATCTCTAGCCATGATGTCGCTCTTTCCTACCCTTTTCTTTCATCCCCATCCCATCTCAAGGGTGGGAGCTACACTACTACAACCACATGGGACTACTCACGTGGAATGTTGGCCAAGCCAAAAGCACCTACCCTAGTCCACAATGTGCCTCTTCCCGAATGAACAAAATAAGCGAGCGCATAGAGGGTTTCGTGTCGTCGAAGAGGTAGCTATTGTGTTGCTTCTAGAGAAGCCATGCGTTAAACAACAGAACGGAAGAGAAACCTTTTTGACATGAAGATGGCGTGACAGAGCAGACATCAATCCACCACGTTTGGAATTGGTTGTTTTGTAATAGCAGAATGACACTGGACTGGAACTATGAGAGGACCTCATGTTAGACTTGCTAGGAGAAAGAGCACCACGAGGAGGTGTCTTATGCATTCCGGCTCTTGGTTGCAAAGGTGAAACTAGGCTGGGGCTGAAGCAATGGAAGAAGAGCAAGAAGTGTAGTCTTTTCGGGACTTGGACTCACATAACTACTAGCAATCATACCTATTATCGATGAAATCATTAACCATATAGATAACCATGATGGCAGTCCAGCATCAATCATGCAAGGCAAGACACTGAAAGAACTTAATGCGGAGGGGGCCATGTCTTCCATGTGAGGCGCTAGTTTGGATCCGTAAGTGAGCCATTGAACAAACTGAGGAATAGAGAATATCGTGTGCGTATGTAAAAAAATGGTAGATGACCAAAGAGCATAATATCATGTGTGTATGTAAAAAATCATAGATGACTAAAGAGCACCACGGCGAAGAACCTAAGCAAGCCTACCGTCTCAGCGAGAAGCAGATGCACCATGAATCGCTCACTCTCAAGAAAAAGACACTCTAGAAAACGTGACTACAAAAAATGGCCTGGTTTATTATCGATCAAAAATTATTTCAAAACATTAATAAAATTTAAATATTCTGGATTTATTTTTGATTTTTTAAAATGCTAAATGTTTTCTAAAATATCAAGAAATTCTGAAAAAAAACATTCTTGTTTTACAAAATGTTATTGTATTTAAAAACAATTAGTTATTTAAATATTGTTCACATATTAAAAAAGTTCAAATTTTCAAAATGACCACATTTTTTAGAAATGTTCGCATTTTCTCATGCATTTGTAACATGATCACATATCGAAAAAATTTACCATAATGAAAAAATGTTTACGTTACTAAAAAAGTTAACATATTGGAAACAAATTTCCTTATTAAAAAAGTTGACATATTAAAAATATTCACATATATTTAAATTGTTCAGCTATTATTATAAAAAATCAGGTATTTAAAAGATTTTCCCTGCACAAAATGAAAATTTTACATCATGTATTTGTGCAAATTATCATGCATTTAAAAGGAAATGAAAAGTGTATTTGAAATGAAAAAAGGGAAAAACAAAAACAACCTAAATCAGTAGAAAACCGACAAGGATATAAGAAAAACCAGAGAAAAACAAAAAACAATGGTACTAAAATGAAAAAAAAAAAGAATGAACAAATCCACGCTACAGAACAGCATCTTAAGAAAATCGGCGGAAACGGTCATGCTCCTCGGCCCATGGCGCACTCCGTGTGCCTTTTGCCACTCTATTTTACCCTTAAATTTTGGGGGAAACTAGACGTTATCTCACGCATTGATGCAGGAATCTTGTTAAAAAGGCATAAATAAATGCTAAATAAACTAAAAGTAATGTTACAGTATTTTGCGTGACTTTGTTCCTTAAAGAAAGAACATGCATGGTTAATGATGAGGTGCCATGTTTCCATAAATAAATGAATGTAGAAAACTATTATGCATAACTTGGTGATAATGCATTATTTTTGAAAGAGTAAAATTAAATAGTGAGTTGCGACTATCTCTACTCCTAAAGGGGCAGTACATAGGTCGTTCGTTCATTCGCTCATGCATTCACCATCAATCGATAAGACCCCCTCAATCCCCCTGCCACAGATTTTCTTTCAACGACCACCACCACGGATTTTTTTACTCAACGGACCTTCCATGCCCAAAAAAATCGAGCCTTCCATATACAACAACAACCAACCATATCGCAATCGCAATCATATACAACAGCAACATGCTTCAATCATTCAAAGGAGCGCGTCTTCCTTTCCAATTATTTTCTCCATGCGCCATCTTCTCTTGTTTCCGGGTTTCTTATTTTTCATGCCCTTCAATTTGTATCGGTATCATATACTATCTTCCTTTCTGATTCTTTCCTTGTCCATACCCGCACAGTTTCACTTGGGGCCGTCCCCTTTTATCGTCTCCGCTAAGAACAAACAGGGATGGAATCCCCTCTTTCCTTGTCTCTCCTAAAGAAAATCTCCTTCCTTTTGCTTCCTCTTCCTCCACGCAACTCATAGTTGATGCATGCTCATTGGAAACACTCTTATCTTCCATCGCTTCCACACCTAGACTTTTTGCAGTTCAGTGGCTACCTTGGGAGCAATGGGAGTTCACCACCGCCATGGCCGTTGCGGATGGCGGCAACACACAGGAGGCATGGGCATGACTCGAGCGGCTACGCAGGGGGCATGCAGCTACGCACACAAGGCTTGAAACTTGTGGTGTCAGTACCTCTGTGAGGTGCAACTCCTAGATGACAAGTGGCAGTGCAATGTGGAGGCGCTTGCCGAGGCCGCTGGCGTCGCCTACAAGGAGTGCAGAACCGCAAGGTTGCCGTGTGCAGCCCAGGTTCACAAGCACCCAACCTTCATGCTCTATTTCCGTCAAGCCCTCATAATTAGTTCCCCTCCCTCGTTAAAGTTGGATATGTTGATAATCTTTTATATGTACTTGTATGAGTGTCTGCTTATGCCACGTAAGTTCTTCTGTTGTTCATTAGTAGCCGTAGTGAGCTGGCTGAGTTATCCATTTCATAGACCTATGAAATGTATAGATTGTTAGCTCTTGCCCTCTACTTTTTCCGCTTTTAAGCTAACCAAATATTATTGTTTGAATTATACCAGTAAAACAACATTTAGTTTTCTGTTAAGACTTCGGAGGTTCTAAGAAAAGACTAATATCTGCAAAACTGTTCTTTTGTTCAACTTATATTTTGGGGCATTATCTTCACAATCATTATTTTCCAGGTTGCTAAAGAGGCTTCTGACATGGTACTAGCTGATGAAAATTTCAGTACCATAGTTGCTGCAGTTGATGAAGGAAGATCTATTTAGAACAACATGAAAGCGTTCATAAGGTTTGTGCACTCAGAGCATTTTACCCCTTCTCATTGGCAGTTTTTTGGTTGCTTGCATGTGTTGTGCTTGTGCTATATGACTTGCTAAAGCCGATGTTCCTGAATAGAGCATGATTGCATGATTGGGACTGCTCGCATACTTCATCTAGATTTTACATTCAGTTGTTGGAAAACCTTTTGTTCCTTTAGTATTCTGAAGGTCTTTGCTTCACTCCTGCAGATACATGATTACCTTAAACATTGGTGAAGTTACCTTTTCCTTACCTCTGGCTTGGGTAATCCTGATGGGTTGATACCCGTTGAACTTCTATGGGTAAATCTCATCACCGATGGCCCCCCTACAATTGCTTTGGCTTTCAATCTGTCTGACAAGGACATGAGGAAGAAACCACTAAGGAGGAGTGATGACTCACTGATTACTCACTGGATTTTGTTCTGTTGCCTGGTAAATGATCACCACATATTTGTTTTATCTCTTTTTGGAACATCTGCCTTTGTTTATTTTCGAGATTAATTTTTCTCACCGACCATACATAACTTGTAGGTCATTGACCTTTTCATGGGGGTTGCAACCATCGGTAACTATGTCATCTGGTACACCCACGGACCTTTCATGGACATTGATCTAATTGGAGATGACCACACACTTGTCAGTTACTGACAACTCTCTAACTAGGGCCAGTGCACTAGTTGGGAT
The DNA here is from genome assembly GCA_021605145.1 of Aegilops bicornis. NCBI lineage: Eukaryota > Viridiplantae > Streptophyta > Magnoliopsida > Poales > Poaceae > Aegilops > Aegilops bicornis. The sequence continues at coordinate 504,446,402 of CM038669.1, forward strand.
AACTTCAGAGTCGGCCCTTTAGTGCTGGTGCTAGAACTTTCACCTTCAACGACAACCCCTGCGACTACTTCCATTCTGGCAAAGTGAAGGCGGTTACGCTCTCTCTCATGGCGATCAAGATGTTCAACTCGCTCAACACCCTCTCTCAGGACACAAGCCTGATCATGATGCCTCCATGGGTTAATCTATGGCTGCTCTTGGCCATGTCGACATCATTCGGGTTGCACTTTGTAATCCTCAACGTGCCATTACTCGGATATATTCTCCAGTATGTTTATTTAGTGATGTTTCCAAGTGATGTAATTGGTAGCATTTCTCTTATTTCTTTCACTGAACAAATCACTAGGTAGTTGCGTTGCATCTCGGAGTACCCAAACAGAGCAGAGTAGAAAATACATAGTGATTTCTACTTCGTGCCTCGAGCTAATACTGGTGTGATATGATTCAGCCTTATCTTCTCTAAGATTTCAACATCTTGGTTTGGATAGCTACTTCTCTGAATGGAAATAAAGATACAAACATGTACTTTGAGAGTGAAGTCCCTCTATTACATATTATCATGTCAACATGAATTCTAATTTCTGCTTCAAAATCAACTGTTATGTCTGAAAAATATTTATGTATGATATCTGAACAACGCAGTTGGAAGGGATACAATGCTGGAATGGAGTCTCTTATACTTCAAAAATATACAATGCTGGACTTGGAAAATAATGTCTTGAAGAAATGTTTGGAGAGTATAGTTGAGTAGAAAAATACTAAACACGGTAAGTAGTGCCCTCTTGATTTTTTCTGGTTTGTTTTGGAATTCTATCCTCCATTAAACTAGCCAAGAGGTATATCTTAGTACTATTTAGTTGCTAGCATGCAGTTTTTTCACAATAGCAGTGCCATGCGACCGTCCTTTTTCTTGATGGTACAACACAATGGCATGTTGACTCTGAAGCTCGACATTGAGATGCGACCATCTTCTGATCCACAAGTTGCTTGGCTTGCAAGTCATCTAGCAAAAGGTATATCGATTGCTACGTTGTTTGTGGCTGTTGTAACCAGCGTGCATCACTCTAGCGCAGGACTAATTATATGTCTGCGTGGCAACGAATATGATGGAAGCTACCACTCCGAGGTGGCAATGAAGTGGCGCAAAACTGAAGAACACGTCGCCTGGCTGGTGAAGCTTGAAGCTCCATGCATCAAATTGCCCGTGAGCTGAAGTTCTTTCTTGGTTTATTTAGTTATGTTTCAATATGTGAACGACTATCCTTAATAAATCATGCTTTTAAAATTTTATTTTTAAGTTCTCCCACATCTCAGTGTTGCCATGTTAGGGGCTATAAATGGTATCAATGCCACACCTTGGTCTAATTTGTAGGAGGAACTAGGTTGCAGCATTTTTCTCTAGAAAGAAGCGGCTGAGAGTAAATACTTGTCACTCTATGATTGAAAACCATATTATATCAAGTTCAATACACATTTCTAACTAGAACTTTTGACAATGTATAAGTTTGTTTGTCCCGTGGCAATGCTGGTTGCATCCATGAAACATTAATCAAATATTTATATTTCAACTAGATATTTGTTTATTCGGTTCTAGATGGTTTTCCGAGTACCTCAGAACATTTTGAATGTTATCTCTTTAGGATGTCGTATTTAGCTCATGGATCCAACTTTTGTTGAAGGGAAACTCAAGGTTCCAACTTGATATGCTCTCTCTTTCATTTGGTTTATTGGAGCATATAATTGGTAAATTTGATGACCTAGAAGCACTTTTAGGTATAGGAGATAGAAACTGAGGAGAATCTTTTTTTGCTATTCTATGACGGATACATAAATTTGTACCACGAATCAGGCATGTGTGGGCGAGGGAGGGAAGAGGAGAGAAACATTCACATTTTTCATGCTTTGGACGAGCATTTCTATTCATAGGTTTCTTTTTCCATGGCAATGCATGAGCGTGTAGACATAATGGTAGAGCCCGGGATGAAGGGTAGGTCCAGTATAGAACCATGAGGTACTAGCACTAAGATAGGAAGACGGTTGCTGCCCTTGTCCCTTGTTGTTGGCCTACCACGACGACATCAATCACTAGCTCACTTAGAACACGAGTTAATGGCTTTTGTGATAAGAGTGAGCGAGATGGATGTTGGGGTTGTCTATTCATTTACGGCTATCTGAGCGGAATAAATTTCCTAATTTAGAAAATAAGGCAAATTGCATTTTATTATAGATTGCTTTACAACAAATTGCATTTTATTATAGATGGCTTTACAACAAATTCATGAGCTAGTGGTTCATATATTTTTTCATCAAGTCGTACAAATTTTTGGTCAGGATAGAAGGATAAATGCATTGTTGCTACCGGAGTTAATAAGGGACACGGTGGCGTATCAGTTACATGCCCAACAACGAACATCATATTCAACTATGTCTTAAAACATGGAAATGGCTCAGGAGACATCAGATCTGCCTTCTTGGCTCGGGGAGGCATCACGAGATGGTGCACGCCTCGTCTCCTTTGACGACAGTAGCAGGTCGACACAAACACGGAGTAGGGGATCAGGTCGAAGAGCGGGGCGGTTGGCGGGGCCTCCTCCTTGGTGGTCTATGGAAAAGTATGGTGTGGAGAAGAGAGAGTGCCATGAAGAATGTGAGGTGGGCGTCATTCGGTTTTAAAGGAGAGGGCTCCACGGCGCGAAACCGAGCGGGAATGGGAGGGTCCAACGGGAAAAAAGAAGGGTGCATCGTGGGGTTGTTTGTTGTTGGATAACTTGGCGGATAGTCCGGACAACCACATTTCTTCCCACACATGACCTGGATTTGAGGAAGTCGGGAGTGTCCAGATGGTTGAATTTTGGGGAGCCTGATGGGCCCTAGTTCAATATCGAAACCCGCCCGACGGTATGAGAGACAAATGAGCTTAGACATTGGAGACGATCTTAATTATTTTTTTGATTCATTTATATGCATTCTGACTCATAGCAAGGGAGGAGTGTTCTACTAGTATATAGAAAATAGAGGATTGGTAGTGAGGTGCTCTTGCAGCAACAGAGTGGACCAGCCCATTTCGTAGGTTTTGCCTTGTTTTTTTTTAAATAAGAGTGTGAGGTTTTAACACTTTTCTGTTTTTCCTGCGCAGACATTTTTCTATAATGTTTTTTTACTTTGTTTCATTGTATGTTTCTTTTTATTTTCTCTGTTTAATTATCTTTTAGCAATATATATAAATATTTTTGACAAATACACGAGCATTAATGTGTGAAAACTTTTAAACCTACATGAACTTTATTTAAGGATATGAATATTTAAAAAGAATTATGCGGACATTTATTTCATGCTAGAACCAAACATATTGGAATAGATTTTCACTTTGTGAGAAGAAGGGTAGTTAACAAACAAGTGGACATCCGATTTAATCCATTGATAAGATTAGATTGTACATGGATTTACCCAGGCATTAGCCACGAAGAACTTAGAAGAGAAGTCTAATCTCAATTGTTCTAAAACTGTGATAGGGGCAGGGTTTTGAAGATATTATTAGAAGATTCCACATGCTTCCAGAACACAAGGCTTAGTTAGTAAGGATGTTAGCATTAGGTTGTTGGCATATGGTACTGATTCAATCTATTATTATTTTGTCAATAATGTGCTAATCATGCTTGTACCCAAATCATGTGCGTAGCCTACAATATCCAGCTCTATACAACATTGTGCGCCACAAGGGTGATACTATTGCCACGGTAATGGAATCATTTCCGCCAAATGTGACATTCAGAAGAGATTTAATTGGACCCAGACTACAATCATGGAACATCCTGCTCCAGCGGTTGTCCACGGTGCAATTGTCACATGGGTCTGATGTTTTCTAATGGAACCTCCATAGGAATGGCCAATTCTCAGTGGAGTCAATGTATAGAGCGTTAATCCAGTCTGATGTGCCAGTTGATAATAACAAGAAGATCTAGAAGATGAAGATACCCCTTAAGAATAAAATCTTTGCATGGTATCTTCGTCGCGGAATCATTCTTATTAAAGATAACCTTATTAAGAGAAATTGGCATGGTACTCCGCAATGTATCTTTTGTCATCATGATGAGACAATAAAACATTTGTTCTTCCAATGCAAATTGGCTCGTTCTATATGGTCAGTCATCCAGATAGCTTCTGGCTTGTATCCTCCTTCTAGTGTTGCTAATGCATTTGGCAACTGGTTACATGGGATTGATCACAGGTTTAGAACTCTTCTTAGGGTGGGAGCGCTTGCCGTTATTTGGTCGCTTTGGCTATGTAGGAATGATAAGGTTTTTAATGATAAAAGTACTTCTCTGATGCAGGTTATCTACAGATGTACCGGGACTCTTCGTTTATGGTCCTCTCTACAACATGTGGAGAATCGAGACCTGTTTATGAAGATGTGTACACGATTGGAGGATACGGCGAGGGTTACTTTTACCCAACATGGGTGTCAGCATGATCTTAGGATTGGCCAACCTCCGTTTTAGGTGTTATACATACTCTACATGTTTCTTTGTATTTCGCCTTTTTAGTTTTCGTTTGTGCGAGAAGACTTTATTTGGCTGTGTGTATCGTAGTATGCAGAGGCCGGGTGTAATGCTTAAACCTTTTAAGTAATAAAGCGTCCCTTTTCGAAAAAAATATGCGTAGCCTACAGGATAAGCCCCGTCCTATGAATAAATTCCACGAAGCCCTCTCACAGAGAAGGTAGAATGCTTCAGCCTCATGGCTCAAGGGTAAACCCAAATTGATGGGTTAGACTTTGGTGAGACCTCAAGCGCTAATGTATAGAGAAAACCTTGGCAGACATTGAAGCTATCTGTATTTTTCTTGCTCATACTAGTAACCATGATAAAACTCTTCATCAAATAGATGTTTAAAGTGTTTCCTTAAATGGTAAAAGTCAAAATGTTGGTCTGTGTTAAACAATCTTGCAATTTTAAAAACTTCAAATTGCCTCACCATGCCTATAAACTCCATAAGGCTTTAGTCATACAAAAATCCACAAGGCAAGACTAAAGCAAGCCCCCGTGGCATGAGATGAATGTGTAAGGAGATTCCTTGTTAAAAGATTTTTCAAATTGGGAGAATTGACTCAACAATCTTCACTAAGAAAGTTAAAATTGAAATCTTGGTGTGCCAAATATGTGTGGATGATATTACCTTTAGATCAACTAACCCCACTTTTAGGTAAACTTATATAAAGCAAGTTTGGGATGTGCATGATGGCCAAGTCGAAGTAATTCCTCAAACTTCAAATAAAGATAACAAAGGAAGGTACCTTCATATTTGAAACCAAATACACATATGTCATGAAGAACACTAAAGGATTTGTCGATGGGAAGTGTTTCACCATATTCATGTGTCACACATACTATATTTTGTATTACCGTCCTTGTGTTTGCATAATAGTGTAAATATGCTAGGAACATTAACAAACTGTAGCTTTTATTTAAGAACCTTCGCAAGGACTAAGACGCCATGAACCGAGTAAGCCACCATGAATCACGTCAAGGGATAATGCACCCTCCATGGCCGATGGGAGTAACTCAGATGTGCTTGAAGTCTTGGAGTGTCCATCGTCCATCCTTCCCCTTGACCATGAACTTGTGTTTAGGGACCCACCACTCTGCCGGCACTGGGTGCTCGTTCGTGAGCGCATCGACACCCTTGTTCACCAACGCCACATCACGTTCCACCTCTAGCTTGAACCCTCCAGCGCTGCCTTGTTCCCCAGCCACTCCATGTAGGTAGCACTCGAGATTGTGGAGCGTCAACACCGTGGCCGGCATACGCATATACGGAGAGCGGATTGTTCTTATGGTCAGCTCCACGGCCACATCCACATATCCCAAAGGTGGGTACATGGGCACAATGTCGCCAGCATTCTGCACATGAAGTGCCTTCAGGTCTGGGAATGAGTTGAACGCCGACCTAAAGAAGCGATCCCCGACATGGGGGCTTGCGAACACGATAGCAGTCACAGGGAACGATTTAGTGGAGCTCTCGGGTTTGTTGGCGCCACTAGACACCAGGTCAACGGCGTTGAGAGTGGCGAGCGACGCACCGAGGCTATGGCCGCAAACGGTGATGCTGACCTCCTCGTCCTTGTACAACTCGACAAGCCTCCTGACCTCCTTGAGAACCTGCAGGCATGTGTGTATGTGCGTCAATGGAGGAAACCGGGAGAAAACCATTCCTTAAAATAGTCATGTGTGATATTCTCTAGGTCGCCCAAAAATTAGTTAGTTCTGAATTAACAAGTTGCACGGTAAGTACACACAGCCAGCAGGGCATCGCTTTCGTTGAGGCATAAATTTAGCATTTGGATAACGCGCTGCCCGAGTTTTTTAACGCTTTGGCTGGCTCGCGTCACAACTGACAACATCCACTCCATACTTAAATCAGTGCAGACCATTTTATACTTGTTATCCTTCCATTTCTGACGCGTTCAATTGTCGTGGGTGATGGATGGTTTAGCCTGTAAATAAGTCATTATTTTGTTCTTTTTTGCGGGTCAATAAGTCATTCTTTACCAAGTGGTCAGCTTGATAAGCTATCGACAAATATTTGCAATAAGATTTCGGAAATGTTAACGCTCACACGTGTGGGCGTTTACATCTCGCCCACACGCGTGGATCCGCGTCTGTTCGTGCGTGCACAAATCTTGGCATGTTTCTAGTGCCACGTAGGACTGGCCTGGTGTGTGGGCGTTCACCCGGTCGCCCACACGGCCGTTCCACCACACAGGAGGGGCTGGTGTGTGGGCGTTCAGCTGTTCGCCCACACACCACTTTGCACGCACACACAAGGGCTAGTGTGTGGGCATTTGCCATCTCGCCCACACGCTCGGCTCCTTTTCCACACCCAAACTGCTAGTTGCCATGTGTTTTGCAGTGCACATGGCAACTGCCCCTAGTGTGCTTTATAAGTAGGTGGCAACTCCCTTTTTACCCGAGTTGCCATGTGTTTTGCAGGGTACACGGCAACTGCCTAGTGTGCACGTAAGCAGATGGCAACTCTCTTTTACCGAGTTGCCATGTGTTTTTGCATGGTACATGGCAACCACCCTAACGTGGACGTACATGGCAACTGCTCTAACAGGCACGTAAGCAGATGGCAACTCTTCCTTTTACATGGCAACTGTCCTAGCATGCTTGTGAGCACATGGCAACTCTCTCAACTGCCTAGTGTTAGTATATGGCAACTCCTAAAGTTATGAAATCATGGCAACTACGTTAGATCAGACCATACATGGCAACTGCAGTTGAGCAACCATGGCAACTGCAGTTGAGCAACCATGGCAACTGCAGTTAAACGAACATGGACGAGGGTCTGGACCATGGCAACTGCGGGCGCGCGGTGACCGTCACGCGTGGCGTGCGGGACCAGGAGGTACGAGGCCTAACATACGGATGTGTGGGCGTTATCAACTTAGTCCACACACACGCGTGTGAGAGGGATCGGGAGGAAAAAAAAGATGTGTGAACATTACTTGTTTTGCCACACGTAGGTGTGTGGGCTGTTCCTCTTATACACCACACAAAATTTATGGGCGGACTCCCTAACACCCACACATGTAGCACTTATCGGCGTCCTAAGATTTAACTTCATATGTCTTTCACTCGTGGAACCAAGTTTCTGGGCTCTCTCAGAGAATCTTTCGTCTGATGGTTGCCCGTCATGTCTTATTTTTCTGGCACATTTTGACATTTTCCTGTCTGCGTTTTGAACCTTGATAAAAATCTCGAGGATTCTTTTTTCGAATGAAAATCTCTAGCATTTTGTAGTGACATAAATTAACAATAGTGAAACTGACTTGCTGTCGGGGCGGCGAGAGGCGAGGGCGGTCGCGGGAACTGGAGCAGCGGGCGGCGAGGAGCCGGCGCCAGCTGGCGACCTCGGCCCGCATCCAGCGTCGGTCGCGACGGCACACTGCCACTCTCTGCCGTTGAAGGCCGGCTGCCCGCCTCCGCTCCAGCTCCGCGTCGCTCTCGCCAAGCCCTCGCCTCCGCGCCGACCCAACCGTCAAAAGGGCGAAGGGTGGCCCGTCGCTCCTCGGGAGGAGGCGGCGACATCTTCGACCGGACAGAGCCCTCCGCTCCGCTTCGTCTCAAAGAGCGCTCATCTTCGACCGTCCCGACAGCGCCCGCCGACGCGTCCCCGGCCGACTTAGACATGGGGCGGCATGTGTCCTGGGCTTCCCTTGGTGACGGGATGTTGACGATGAGGAAGAGAAGGAGTTGGCCCCATTGACGCCATCGGCTGCCAAAAGCTTTGTCCCGGCAGCTCGGCCGTCTTGTCGATGTGTGATGCCCGAGAGGGAGGCGGCGGAGGATGGCAAGATGTGCTGCCTCGGCGTGGCCGGGCGCCGTCGAGTCGCCAACTCCGGCATTACCCCCTCATCCCATTCCGGCTTGGCTCTTTGGTAGGTGTTGCAGATGTCTTGCTCCTGGTCATCGAGCCGCTGATTGCACAGATCCCTTGAGGTACTGCCGCTATTTGGAGAACGGCCACTTGGCGCGTGGGTGTCGCAATGCTTGGCGTCCATTCAGCTCACTTGCATGCCTTGCCATGCCGCCACGGTCTCGCCTCGACACCGAGCATCACCGAGCTCCAACTCCTTGTGATGGTCCGATGGTATCCCAGCTCCCTCCAAGGTGCTTCACCGCAGGTCACTGAGCATCGGTCGTTTCGCTCACGCTGAATCGGCAACCCCATCTGATGTGCTGCTCCAATCCACTCTAGCTGCCCAGGCTGAACTCCTGGTGCGCGTTGGGAGCTTTCTAGAGCGAGCGGAGGCTGCTCTGGGAAAGCTCTCTCTTGTGCCGGCTGTGTTGCAATTCGCTCCTGCGCCACATCCTCCTAGCGAGGTTGATGTTGGTGGCTCAGTGGAGAACAGAGTTGGGGAGCTCTATGGTTGTTTCTCCCCTAGAGCTATGGACAATTCATCGTCGCCGTCTGCCTTGCCCATTGTGATGTCTACCGATGAGGGCGGGACCATTCCGTGGTTGTGCCTCCGGTCTGCAGTGATGCCCGAGCTTCAAGTGTTATGTGCGAGCTCTGATTCGCCTCTATCAGTGGAGCATATGATGGTGGACACGCAAGCAACCACGTGTGAGGGACATGATTCAACCTTGACATGTGAGTCGAGTGAAGTGAACTCGGCTGCGCACTCACATGTGGCTTCTGCACCCATTCCACCCCCGCCAACGGATAATTCCAATGCTCTCTTTGCAAAAGAGCTTTGTGACTTGCTTGCTAGCATGGAGACTGTTAGCCACTGAACCGGAAGGCGATTGCTTGCCTCTTGACGGAACGACATTCAAGGGCAAATACAAGAAGGCGAGTGACTGCCCTCGATGCAGTATAGTGAAGGAGAAGCCACCAAGGTGCAAAGGCAAAAGAGTGGCGCCCGCGCCCGTAGCTGCTTAATGGATGATTCCCGGTCCCTCGGCTCATCCTCATGGTTTGGGTCGTCATACGTGGTTTCGGTGTGGTCCACTATCTTTCGTTGGGATGTTCTTGTCGGGTTCAAAATTATGATGCACAAGCGTGAGGAGTTATTGCGTGTTAGGAGGGTTTGGCGGGTTGCACGAGTGCTTGTGGGGTCATGATTGGTGAGTAACCCGATTATGGTCTGATTGTATCGGTTTTAGCCCGGTTTTCCGTACATTAACCGGGCAATTCTCTTCTTCTTAATTAATCGACGAGGCAATTCTTTTGCCTCTGTTTCGAAAAAAAAAACTGACTTGCTGTGTCTAGCTAGATCGTCGTCTTGCCTCAGTATAGTCAATCGCTTTGCTTCAGTCTAGTCAAGACTGCATTGTCTTTTTATATGATAAAACTAGAGTTATTATAAACTTAGATGTGCAATACTTAAAGCACATCTAGATGTGCTTTAATAAAACTGTTATTTATAATGGTCGGTTAGATCTACTGGACGTACCAAACGCTCATTTATGAAAATTGCATCACTGTGGCGCGTTACTTACCTGATCTTTGGCGCTGGTTTTGGTGAACTCGGAGCTCTTGTTGCTTGAAGTGTACACGGACAGGAACCCTCGGTGCACGACGGCAAAGCGGTTCTGGCTCGCCGCGGAGCCCAGAACGGGCGCGGCGGGCACGGGCGTGAAGTCGAGGTCGTTGACCCACTCCAGGCTCTTGATGGTGCCGCGCCAAGCCACGACGATGTCGCGCCTCCCGAGCGCGGCGGCGCCCTCGTCCGTGGCCACGGCCACGTACCCCATCCAGTTGGACTCTCGGCTCCAGACGTCCGGCAGCGACGGCAGCGGCAGCAGGAGGAAGGACTCGGGGAGTGGCAGCGACGAGGTGGCGTAGACGAACTTGGTGACCTGGTAGTTGTTGCCGTGGTGGGGCACCCCCACGCCTGCCAGTAGGTCGTCGTGGCCGTAGAAGCACGCGCCGCAGTGCGGGGAGCGCCTCTCCGTGTTGAACCCGTCGTATGTGGCCTGCACCATCTCGCCGTAGGAGATGATGGTGGCGCGGAGGTGCAGGTCCAGAGGGTCCAGGAGGCCCTTCCACGAGTTCTCACCGTGGAGCTCGCGCCACCTGCTGGCCACGGTGCCGACGATAGGCGCCGCCGCCGACGTCGTGCCGCTGCCACGCGGTTTCTCTTGGTCTTGCAGCTTGCTGGCTATGTCTCCAACGATTGGCAATGGGATTGGGAGGAACGACATGGCGCGCGGGCTGGTGGGTGTTAATCCGATGGATCTTCTCGACCGATCGGCTGCGTGCCAGCAAGTATGGCTGCTAGCTAGTGTTGTGGCCTCTTTGCTTCAGCTTGGGCGTGTACTTATAGGACGTTTCCGTGTGAACCATGTGACTTGCTCCAGTGTTATATTATTTCTCCCCAGTCTTACTGTCAATCATTGTACTACATCCTAAGTTAAGTGGCCATTCCAAGTTTTGCATGATGCTGGCATCCTTTTTATTTTAAGAAATCACCGGGCTCAAATCAGTTAAGTTGGGGAGGAAGCACCCAAGGCATAGCCCCTAGGAGAGATTTTCATGTGCAATACGGATTACGGAATTCCTCCGACCACGGGGAGATGTTCCCACTACCCCATGTGCCCAAATAGCAACAAGGGAGGGAACTAAATCCCTCACATACAACATGCTCCTTTGGTTCACAAATAAGTGTACGTTTGACATTTAAAATTTATTCATAAAAAATGTATTTCCAGTCTTCTATCATCTCAATGCATTTTAAAGTAGAAAAAATACTTTTTTATCATATAATAATCAAGACCAATAACATTTGACACATGGTCTCCTCACTTTCTACCTGCACTCAGCTCATTGGGGATGGGGTAATTAAAGAGAAGAGAGATGGTGGCTTGCACATTCCAATGCATTTTTTTGCTGTACTTCATAACTTGTCCTAAATTTTCTATATGTACACTTATTCCCGGACGGAGAAAGTACAACTATAACACAACCAATCACAGGTAAAAATTCCACAACTAGTTCTACAAAAAACCATAGACATACAAAATGTTCAGAAAATTCATGTAAACGAGAATTTCTTTGAAAAAATTACTCTCTCCGGTCCTTTTTTCTCTACATATAAGATTTGTCTGAAGTCAAACTTCATAAAGTTTGACCAACATTATAGGGAAAATATAAACATTCACAATGCAAAATCATTATTATTTGATGCAGATGAATTTAATTTTGTATTTTTTAATATAAATATGGTTAAACTTTGTGAGGTTTGACTTTAGACAAATCTTATATGCGGAGTAAAAAGGACGGGAGGAAGTACAACTGATATCCATCAATTCACCAAGGTTCCAATATCCATCACTTCACATTTCATTGCGATCAAGTGTTGACCTAAACCATTTGTGTGTGCTGGCATAAAAGCAATCATTACAATTGGCATTGATGCATCATTGTTTAAGTTTGTTCTTTACAAAAGGTTGTCAAATATCAAGCTGTCATGTCCGAGGCAGCAGCGAGTCTACCAAGGGGGCTTCAACGGGCTTGAGACCCACCCCCCCCCCCCTTCCTTCGAAAATGGATTTTTTTTTTGTACTCGTATTTAGCCCAACCCAGCCCACCATTCTTCTGTCAAAGTACTTCCCAGTTCATGCCAGCCCCGCACAAGCAGTCGCACAAGATCACTCGTAACAAAAAATTAACCTTATTTGGACTAAAGAATTAAGAGTTAGTGGCTTTTTCTTCACACCGTTAACTTTGAGCCCCCCTCATTTTCTTCCAAGAATTCGACACTAGTCTGAGTGCAGAATAGGATATAATGAAAAAATCATTAGTCCTACTCAGCTCTTTTCTCCACTCCACATCGGAATCAGGTACCATAACTCGATGTTTGTTGAACTACAAAAAAATAAGGAAGTTAGCACCATGTATCGAACCAATAATTGTAACAATTACATGAACACATGATGACTATAGCTTGGATATCTAATAACTATCTATAGGTCTTGTTGAGAAAAAAGATAAGAGCAACCAAACTAACTTCTATTTCTGGTGTCTGCGGCGTACATTTCAGTAGTAATTACTGAATAACTATGGATGGAAGATGCTAAGTAGTAGATCATTAAACCATTGTCAAGCTTCACGCCAATATATAATTCCAAATTAGTACAAATGGGGATAAAAAGTATAAGGGGGGAAGGTAAGGACAAACAAAACATGGTTTTTTGTGTGTGGGGAAGTAAAAGCCTCTATCTACAAGAGGAGGTAAGGTAGCCAAACAACCAATTCAAAAACAATGTATTCTCCGGTAGTGTCGTAAGTGTAAATGAATGCACAACGGAACTTCTGCAGTAAATATAAGAAATTGTCAGTGTCCTTTAGAAGACCCCAACCAACAATAAGTACCATTTTTAAAAATAGTGTACTAAGGAATATTTGAACCTGGACCTAGAACAAGCACGGCGGAAGTACCAAATTACCACTCCCTCCGCTTTAAAATAAGTGTCATGGTTTTAGTTCAGATTTGCACTAAAACCATTACACTTATTTTTGGAACAGAGGGAGTAATAGATATGTGCCACGTCCCACACTCCACTACTGTTACAAGTTAGTTTCATGTTGAGTGAGTCTGTAACTAGCTAGTCGGCACTTGGTAGTAATTTCTCTTGCTTAAGCAAGACCCTGCAGCTACACTTTGTAAGAAAGGAAAATTAACATCGGTGTAAAATTGTCGTCCTAGCAAGTAGCTAGTCTAGTCTAGTGTGTCGTCCCGTGAAACTGATGTCAAAACTGCAAAGGTTTGTCATTTGTCAACCAGATTGTTAGGTGGTCACTTGAATGATAGCATGCTATAATTGAAGCAACAAAACAAGAATGTAAATAAATATCAAGGTGTTCGAGTGTACTTGTTGCAACACATACGAAATTACTAGTAGGAGTCCATATGAAGTTGTAACAAGTTACTTTCCTGATGAGTGAGTTTGCTATTACTAATTGGCACTTAGCAAGCTGGTAGTACTACCTACGCATTGTGTTTTTTACTTAATCAAGGTCTATGAGTCAATGCCATATAGCTACACAACAAGAAGGAATAACATCACTAACCACACTCTTCTTGACAAGTAAATCAATTTATACCAAAAAATAAATTCAAGATCACGACAATGAGAGAAGAGGGGGTGGTCGACAACCATTCAAATAGATCCTTTAGTTGATGGGTTTAAATCTCAAAATCAGTGTGAATATACCAAATGGTGACTATCACTAGGGTGACCAATGTTTCTGAAGAGACATTTAGCATTTCTAAAATCCCATATCTTCCACAAGATGAAGAGTGACATCTCAGGCCAGACAAAGTGTTCAATTGGCTGGAGTAGGAACTAGGGGTGCACCACAAGTCTTAGACTCGCGTGGTGTGGGTGAAGTCGAGATGATATAACAACCCATAGCTTAGAAGAGAGTGGTTTTTTATGTGTGTTACATTCATGCATCCAATTTTTTTTAAATACAATTCCTTTACCAAGTGTGGGGAAATTGGGCATGACATTTGCTCATTTTGTCATAATTGGGTTACAACATATTATGTTATTCAAAGTCTTGTTTACAAAGTACAAATAAGATATTGAATTGGAAAATAAAATTAAATAATTAAATAAGTAAAATAAGAATATTTATTAATGAAATTGGTATTACAAAGTCATAATACAAAATTCATAAAGAGGGGAATAATACAAATGAATAGTGAACTCTATTGATATTAACACGTGATACAAAGTTGATTACAATTAGTATTACAAAAGGAGGAACATAGGAGAAAAGGAAAGATAAATAAATAAACCTAAACTAGACCTGCCTAATTTTTTTCTTCCCCTCATCTTCATTTTGACTTCTCCTTTTGGATTAAAACCTGCAAAACAGATAAATGGAGAAAGGATATTTTACAGTTAGCAGTATGCACCTCCGGCATGTGGAGATGCATTTGGTTTAGGAGCTATCACTTGGGAAAATCCGGGAACTGGTCGAGATTTTCAATAATATATGGTTGATATTAAGTTAAGTGACATTAAGCATGATGCAACATATGACCAAAATTTTAATCATGTAAGAAAGCATACATTGTTCAGGACAAAAGGATCTTTGATCCTTAATAACCACAACCAGCAAAATTAGTCAACCATCAAAGCCAGGATAAACCACCAATAGATAAACCCTAAGCAGGTACTAGTTTGTTATTAAGTAAAGCCCTCAATTAAAGATGGATTAACTTTCAGGCTAAATTCAACTAATCATAAATGTCCATGATGATAATTGTTAGAACGACTTGTCAATGCCAAGTCAACATTGACATTTCTTTGTAGAGAATAAATCTCACAAGATAAACCAGCCGACGGGGACATTGAGCAACCATTCCACACTCTGAAAATAAAGCCAACCAGAGGATAAGGCCAAACTCATTTGTACCAGCTGTAGGGGGGTGTATCTCACTCCCGTGTGACAACCATATATATGCTTAACAATCTTGGAGACAAGAAAAACAATCTTGAGTTGTTGTAAATCCCACATAAGTTAACAATTCCTATAGTGACAAACCACATAGGTACATCAGCTGAGTGAAACTATGTCAACACCTTTTTTCAACCACATAGGCCTTGAACAAATTTATTAAAGAACCACATTAGTCACATTCACAGCCCCGTCGCAACATTGGTACAATAGTAGCACCAGAGGGACCAACTCACTATGACAGAGGACCAGGCATCCCAGAAGAACCAAGTTGATGGAAGGTTCTAAAGAATAAGCTTCAGAAGCCCTTGGGGTAGGAGTTGTTTGGATAGGACCGGAAGAAAGGGAGAGAAGGCAAGATAATGTGGTATCTATTATGTTCTAATTGGAGAGAGAAAAGGAATGAAATGAGAGCATCAAGCAATATTTACGGCGCCTTCTATAGAGGACAATTAGGATGTAGTGTCGAGTTTATTTACGTTGTCGATATGCATTTTCTATAGTATCTGCATAAATTAGTTGAAGCTGATGCCAGCATCCATTAGGATTCGGGTAGATGAACGCCGTCAACTATGGGGTCGAGGACCGAAGTTTTTGTGCCGCCATGACAAATACTGGTGGGTGATAGCATCGATAAGATGATTGGGATTTCCGACCATGGGCTATACTTCGGCTTAGTGGGCTCCAGAACATAAACATCATGGAGCCCTTGTTTTCTCTCCTTCTTGGTGACGTGAGTAACGTACATCATGTTCACATCTTTAACCTTGGGAGGGAATGGTTTATGGCCAGCATTGATCGACCCAGGCTGGTCTCTATCCTCATTACGAGGTTGGCCTTTGCACTGCTTTTGGCCATAATATTTCCAGACTGCTTGATGACCTAGCAGTTCCGGTTGGTATGGATGGACAGTTTATCGGGATTGCCATAAATGGCGCGGGGTAGATCCAAGATTTTAGCCAGATGTGTGGGGCCGGTCTTTTCTCCTTGGAAGGGCTTCCTTTTGTTACCGCCACACTAATTGTTGAAGCCGGCATTAACCTCGATCTCCTCAATGTCGTTGTCGCTACCTCTATTGCGACGCTTGTTGATTTGGTTATGCCGAGGTTTCCCGTTTCCATCACGTACTTCGGAGGTGTCGAGGTTCCCGCTGCGGTTGCTCTTTTGAGCAAGTCAATTATCCTCACCAGCGCAAAATCAAGTCATGAGATGTGTGTGGCCTGTCATTGTTCGGGGCTTCTCATGCCCTTGTTCTATAACCAACCATTCTTCATTGATATTGTGCTTGAATGTTGTGATTGCTTCTGCATTCGGGTAATCCACTATCTGTTTTTTCTTGGTCAAGAACCGATTCCAGAATTTTCGGACCGACTCCCCTGGCTTTTGTACGACATGAGCAAGATCATCGGCATCCAAGGGTCTAATGTAAGTGCCTTGGTAATTAGCTTGGAACTTGTCCTCGAGCTTCTCCCAGACGCAAATCGAGTTCTCGAGAAGGTTGTTTAGTCAATACCGAGATAAGCCTTTGAGATGAAGGAAATATGCCCTAGAGGAAATAATAAAGTTATTATTTATTTCCTTATTTCATGATAAATGTTTATTATTCATGCTAGAATTGTATTAACCGGAAACATAATACATGTGTGAGTACATAGACAAGCAGTGTCACTAGTATGCCTCTACTTGACTAGCTCATTGATCAAAGATGGTTATGTTTCCTAGCCATAGACATGAGTTGTCATTTGATTAACGGGGTCACATCATTAGGAGAATGATGTGATTGACTTGACCCATTTCGTTAGCTTAGCACTTGATCATTTAGTATGTTGCTATTGCTTTCTTCATGACTTATACATGTTCCTATGACTATGAGATTATGCAACTCCCGTTTACCGAAGGAACACTTTGTGTGCTACCAAACGTCACAACGTAACTGGGTGATTATAATGGTGCTCTACAGGTGTCTCCGAAGGTACTTGTTGGGTTGACGTATTTCGAGATTAGGATTTGTCACTCCGATTGTCGGAGAGGTATCTCTGGGCCCACTCGGTAATACACATCACTATAAGCCTTGCAAGCATTGTGACTAATGAGTTAGTTGCGGGATGATGTATTACGGAACGAGTAAAGAGACTTGTCGGTAATGAGATTGAACTAGGTATTGAGATACCGACGACCGAACCTCGTGCAAGTAACATACCGATGACAAAGGGAACAACGTATGTTGTTATGCGGTCTGACCGATAAAGATCTTCGTAGAATATGTAGGAGCCAATATGGGCATCCAGGTCCCCCTATTGTTTATTGACAAGAGAGGTGTCTCGGTCATGTCTACATAGTTCTCTAACCTGTAGGGTCCGCACGATTAACATTCGTTGACGATATAGTACTATGAGTTACGTATGTTGGTGACCGAATGTTGTTCGGAGTTTTGGATGAGATCACGGATATGACGAGGAACTCCGGAATGGTCCGGAAGTAAAGATTGATATGTGGATAGTAGTGTTTGATCTCCGGAAAGGTTCCGGAATCCATCGGAAGGGGTTCCGGATGTTTCCCGAAATGTTTGGGCATGAGAACACTTTATCTGGGCCAAAGGGGAAAGCCCACGAGGTTTTTGGAAAGCGCAAAAGGAAGTTTTGCGGAGTCCAGGTGCCAGACGCTGTTGGGGAACGCAGTAATTTCAAAAAATTTCCTACGCACACACAGGACCATGGTGATGGCATAGCAACGAGAGGGGAGAGTGTTGTCTACGTACCCTCGTAGACCGTAAGCGGAAGCGATCACAACGTAGAGGAAGTAGTCGTACTTTCTCCTCGCGATCCTGCCGATCCCAGCGCCGTTACTCCGGCACCTCCGAGTCGATGATGACGTAGAGGAAGTAGTCGACGTTCTCCTCACGATCCAGCCGATCACAAGCGCCCGTTACTCCGCGCCTCCGAGTTCTTGGCACACGCGTTCAGCTCGATGGCGCTCCACGGGCTTCGATCCAAAGAAAGCTCCGGGAGGGGAGTTCCACAAGACGACGGGCGTGGTGACGATCTTGATGTTTCACCGTCGCAGGCTTCGCCTAAGCACCGCTCTGATATGACCGAGGTGGAATATGGTGGAGGGGGCACCAGACACGGCTAAGGAACGATCTCAAGGATCAACTTGTGTGTCCTAGGTGCCCCCTCCCCGTATATAAAGGAGGGAGGGAGGAGGTGGCCGCCACCAAGGGGCGCACCATGAGGGGGAAACCTACTCCAAGTAGGTTTCCTCTCTTTCCTTATTTCACTTGGAGGGAAGGAAGGAGTACTAGCATTTAGGAATAAGTACTAGTAGTAGGAATAGGAAGAGGGGAAGGAGAAGGAAAGGGGGGGCCGCCCCTCCCCAATTCGGATTGGGCTTGGGCGCGCCTCCCTTGTTCCTTCTCCCTTATTCCTATATGGGCCCAATAAGGCCCATATACCTCCCGGGGTTCCGTAACCTCCCGAGCTCCAAACTTCTCCGGAACCTTTCCGGTGTCCAAATATATCCGTCCAATATATTAATCTTTATGTCTCGACCATTTCGAGACTCCTCGTCATGTCCGTGATCATATCCGGACTCGAACAACCTTCGTACATCAAAATACACAAACTCATAATATAACCGCCATCGAAACCTTTAAGCGTGCGGACCCTACGGTTCGAGAACAATGTAGACATGACCGAGACACATCTCGGTCAATAACCAATAGCGGGACCTGGATGCCCATATTGGTTCCTACATATTCTACGAAGATCTTTATCGGTCAGACCGCATAACAACATACGTTGTTCCTTTTGTCATCGGTATGTTACTTGCCCGAGATTCGATCGTCGGTATCCAATACCTAGTTTAATCTCGTTATCGGCAAGTCTCTTTACTCGTTCCATAATACATCATCTCACAACTAACTCATTAGTTGTAATGCTTGCAAGGCTTATGTGATGTGTATTACCGAGAAGGCCCAGAGATACCTCTCCGACAATCGGAGTGACAAAACCTAATCTCGAAATACGCCAACCCAACAAGTACCTTTGGAGACACCTGTAATACTCCTTTATAATCACCCATTCGTTGTGACGTTTGGTAGTACCCAAAGTGTTCCTCCGTAAACGGAGTTGCATAATCTCATAGTTATAGGAACATGTATAAGTCATGAAGAAAGCAGTAGCAACATACTAAACGATCAAGTGCTAGGCTAACGGAATGGGTCATGTCAATCAGATCATTCTCCTAATGATGTGATCCCGTTAGTCAAATGACAACTCATGTCTATGGTTAGGAAACATAACCATCTTTGATTAACGAGCTAGTCAAGTAGAGGCATACTAGTGACACTCTGTTTGTCTATGTATTCACACATGTATTATGTTTCCGGTTAATACAATTCTAGCATGAATAATAAACATTTATCATGATATAAGGAAATAAATAATAACTTTATTATTGCCTCTAGGGCATATTTCCTTCAGACGCCAGGGTCCCTGGCGTCTGGGTCCAGATGCCGGGAACCCTGGCGTCTGGCCCTGAAGTCCGAGAAGGACTCTTTCCTTTCGGGTGAAACCGACTTTGTGGAGGCTTTTACTCCAAGTTTCGACCCCAAGGCTCAACATATAAATAGAGGGTAGGGCTTGCACCCAAGACACATCAAGAAACACCAAGCCATGTGCCGGCAACCCCGTCTCCTCTAGTTTATCCTCCGTCATAGTTTCCGTAGTGCTTAGGCGAAGCCCTGCGAAGATTGTTCTTCACCAACACCGCTACCACGCCGTCGTGCTGCCGAACTCATCTACTACTTCGCCTCTTGCTGGATCGAGAAGGCGAGGACGCCACCGAGCGAACGTGTGCGTAACTCGGAGGTGCCATGTTTTCGGTACTTGGATCGGTCGGATCGTGAAGGACGCATTTACTACATCAACCGCGTTGATATAACGCTTCCGCTTACGATCTACGAGGGTACGTAGACAACACTCTCCCCTCTCATTGCTATGCATCACCATGATCTTGCGTGTGCGTAGGAAAATTTTGAAATTACTATGTTCCCCAACAGTGGCATCCGAGCCAGGTTTTACGCGTAGATGTCATATGCACGAGTAGAACACAAGTGAGTTGTGGGCGATATAAGTCATACTGCCTACCGGCATGTCATACTTTGGTTCGGCGGTATTGTTGGATGAAGCGGCCCTTACCGACATTACGCGTACGCTTACGCAAGACTGGTTCTACCAACGTGCTTTGCACACAGGTGGCTGGCGGGTATCAGTTTCTCCAACTTTAGTTGAACCGAGTGTGGCTACGCTCGGTCCTTGCGAAGGTTAAAACAACACCAACTTGACAAACTATCGTTGTGGTTTTGATGCGTAGGTAAGAACGGTTCTTGCTCAGCCCGTAGCAGCCACGTAAAACTTGCAACAACAAAGCAGAGGACGTCTAACTTTTTTTTGCAGGGCATGTTGTGATGTGATATGGTATAAGCATGATGCTAAATTTTATTGTATGAGATGATCATGTTTTGTAACCGAGTTATCGGCAACTGGCAGGAGCCATATGGTTGTCGTTTTATTGTATGCAATGCAATCGCCCTGTAATGCTTTACTTTATCACTAAGCGGTAGCGATAGTCGTAGAAGCATAAGATTGGCGAGACGACATCGATGCTACGATGGAGATCAAGGTGTCGCGCCGGTGACGATGGTGATTATGACGGTGCTTCAGAGATGGAGATCACAAGCACAAGATGATGATGGCCATATCATATCACTTATATTGATTGCATGTGATGTTTATCTTTTATGCATCTTATCTTGCTTTGTTTGACGGTAGCATTATAAGATGATCTCTCACTATATTTCAAGGTATAAGTGTTCTCCCTGAGTATGCACCGTTGCCAAAGTTTGTCGTGCCCAGACACCACGTGATGATCGGGTGTGATAAGCTCTACGTCCATCTACAATGGGTGCAAGCCAGTTTTGCACACGCAGAATACTCGAGTTAAACTTGACGAGCCTAGCATATGTAGATATGGCATCGGAACACTGAGATCGAAAGGGCGAGCCTGAATCATATAGTAGATATGATCAACATAGTGATGTTCACCATTGAAAACTACTCCATTTCACGTGATGATCGGTTATGGTTTAGTCGATTTGGATCACGTGATCACTTAGATGATTAGAGGGATGTCTATCTAAGTGGGAGTTCTTAAGTAATATGATTAATTGAACTTTAATTTATCATGAACTTAGTCCTGGTAGTATTAACATATCTATGTTGTAGATCAATTGCTCGTGTTTAGCTCCCCTGTTTTATTTTTGATATGTTCCTAGAGAAAACTAAGTTGAAAGATGTTAGTAGCAATGATACGGATTGGATCCATGATCTAAGGGTTATCCTCATTGCCACACAGAAGAATTATGTCCTTGATGCACCACTAGGTGACAGACCGATTGCAGGAGCAACTGCAGACGTTATGAACGTTTGGCAAGCTCGATATGATGACTACTTGATAGTTTAGTGCACCATGCTTTACGACTTAGAATCGGGGCTTCAAAGAAGTTTTTTGAAACGCTACAGAGAATATAAGATGTTCCAAGAGTTGAAATTATTATTTCATACTCATGCCCGTGTCGAGAGGTATGAGACCTCTGACAGTACTTTGCCTACAAGATGGAGGAGAATTGCTCAGCTAGTGAGCATGTGCTCAGAATGTCTGAGTACTACAATCACTTGAATCAAGTGGGAATTGATCTTCCAGATAAGATAGTGATTGATGAGTTCTCTAGTCACTATCACCAAGTTACTAGAACTTCGTGATGAAATATAATATGCAAGGGATAACGGAAACGATTCCCAAGCTCTTCGTGATGCTGAAATTGACGAAGGTAGAAATCAAGAAAAACATCAAGTGTTGATAGTTGATAAGACCATTAGTTTCAAGAAAAGGGCAAAGGGAAGAAGGGAACTTAAAGAAGAACGGCAAGCAAGTTGCTGCTCAAGTGAAGAAGCCCAAGTCTGGACCTAAGCCTGAGACTAAGTGCTTCTACTGCAAAGGGACTGGTCACTAGAAGTGGAACTGCCCTAGATACTTGGCGGATAAGAAGGATGGCACAGTGAACAAAGGTATATTTGATATACATGTTATTGATGTGTACTTTACTGGTGTTTATAGCAACCCCTCGTGCTTGATCTTGGTTCGGGCTAAAGAGTAGTAACTCAAACGGATTTGCATAATGAATGTAAACTAGTTATGGATGAAGTGACGATGTGTATTGGAAGTGGTTCCAAGATTGATATGATCATCATCGCACACTCCTATACTTTCGGGATTAGTGTTGAACCTAAATAAGTGTTATTTGGTGTTTGCGTTGAGCATGAATATGATTTGATCATGTTTATTGCAATATAGTTATTCATTTAAGTTAGAGAATAATTGTTGTTCTGTTTACATGAATAAAACCTTATATGGTTACACACCCAATGAAAATGGTTCGTTGGATCTCGATCTTAGTGATACACATATTCATAGTATTGAAGCCAAAAGATGCAAAGTGAATAATGATAGTGCAACTTATTTGTGGCACTGCCGTTTAGGTCATATTGGTGTAAAGCGCATGAAGAAACTCCATGCTGATGGGCTTTTGGAATCACTTGATTACGAATCACTTGATGCTTATGTAACCATGCCTCTTGGGCAAGATGACTAAAACGCCGTTCTCCGGAACAATGGAGCGAGCAACAGATTTGTTGGAAATCATACATACTGATGTATGTGGTCCGATGAATATTGAGGCTCGCGGCAGGTATCATTATTTTCAGACCTTCATAGATGATTTGAGAAGATATGGGTATATCTACTTGATGAAACATAAAGTCTGAAACATTTGAAAAGTTCATATAATTTCAGAGTGAAGTAAAAAATCATCGTAACAAGAAAATAAAGTTTCTACGATCTGATCATGGAGGAGAGTATTATAGTTACGAGTTTGGTCTTCATTTGAAACAATGCGGAATGGTTTCGCAACTCACGCCACCTGGAACACCACAGCGTAATGGTGTGTCCGGACGTCATAACCGTACTTTATTAGATATGGTGCGATCTATGATGTTTCTTACCAATCTACCATTATCGTTTTGGGGTTATGCATTAGAGACAGCTGCATTCACGTTAAAAAGGGCACCATGTAAATCCGTTGAGATGACACCTTATGAACTGTGGTTTGGCAAGAAACCAAAGTTGTCGTTTCTTGAAGTCTGGGGTTGCGATGCTTATGTGAAAAAGCTTCAACATGATAAGCTTGAACCCAAATCGGAGAAATGTGTCTTCATAGGATACCCAAAAGTTATTGTTGGGTACACCTTCTATCACAGATCCGGAGGCAAGATATTCGTTGCTAAGAATGGATCCTTTTTAGAGAAGGAGTTTCTCTCGAAAGAAGTGAGTGGGAGGAAAGTAGAACTTGATGAGGTAACTGTACCTGCTCCCTTATTGGAAAGTAGTTCATCACGTAAATCTGTTCTGTGACTCCTACACCAATTAGTGAGGAAGCTAATGATGATGATCATGTAACTTCAGATCAAGCTACTACCGAACCTCGTAGGTCAACCAGAGTGAGATCCGCACTGCAGTGGTACGGTAATCCTATTCTGGAGGTCATGTTACTTGACCATGACGAACCTACGAACTATGAGGAAGCGATGATAAGCCCAGATTCCGCGAAATGGTTTGAGGCCATGAAAATCTGAGATGGGATCCATGTATGAGAACAATGTATGGACTTTGATTGACTTGCCCAAATGATCGGCGAGCTATTGAGATTAAATGGATCTTCAAGAGGAAGACGGACGCTGATAGTAGTGTTACTATCTACAAAGCTAGAATTGTCGCAAAAGGTTTACGACAAGTTTAAGGTGTTGACTACGATGAGAGTTTCTCACTCGTATCTATGCTTAAGTCTGTTCGAATCATGTTAGCAATTGCCGGAATTTATGAAATCTGGCAAATGAATAAACAAAACTGCATTCCTTAATGGAGTTATTAAAGAAGAGTTGTATATGATGCAATCAGAAGGTTTTGTCGATCCTAAAGGTGTTAACAAAATGTGCAAGCTCCAGCGATCCATCTATGGAGTAGTGCAAGCATCTCGGAGTTGGAATATACGCTTTGATAAGTCGACCAAAGCATATAGTTTTATACAGACTTGCGGTGAAGCCTGTATTTACAAAAAGTGAGTGGGAGCACTACAACATTTCTGATAAGTATATGTGAATGCCATATTGTTGATCGGAAATAATGTAGAATTATTATGCAAAGAAAAAGGAGTGTTTGAAAAGGAGTTTTTCAAAGAAAGACCTCGGTGAAGCTACTTACATATTGAGCATCAAGATCTATAGAGATAGATCAAGACGCTTGATAAGTTTTTTCAATGAGTGCATACCTTGACAAGATTTTGAAGTAGTTCAAAATGGAACGGTCAAAGAAAGAGTTCTTGCCTATGTTACAAGGTGTGAAATTGAGTAAGACTCAAAGCCCGACCACGGCGAGTAAGATAGAAAGAGAATGAAAGTCATTCCCTATGCCTCAGCCATAGGTTCTACAAAGTATGCCATGCTGTGTACCAGATCTATTGTATACCCTACCACAGAGTTTGGTAAGGGAGTACAATAGTGATCTAGAGTAGATCACTGGATAGCGGTCAAAATTATCCTTAGTGGAATAAGGATATGTTTCTCGATTATGGAGGTGACAAAAGGTTCATCATAAAGGGTTCCGTCGATGCAAGTTTTTAACACTGATCCAGATGATTCTAAGTCTCAATCTGGATAGATATTGAAAGTAGGAGCTATTAGCTAGAGTAGCTCCGTGCAGAGCATTGTAGACATAGAATTTGCAAAATACTTACGGATCTGAATGTGACAGACCCATTGACTAAAATTATCTCACAAGAAAAACATGATCACACCTTAGTACTCTTTGGGTGTTAATCACATAGCGATGTGAACTAGATTATTGACTCTAGTAAACCCTTTGGGTGTTGGTCACATGACGATGTGAACTATGGGTGTTAATCACATGGTGATGTGCATTATTGGTGTTAAATCACATGGCGATGTGAACTAGATTATTGACTCTAGTGCAAGTGGGAGACTGAAGGAAATATGCCCTAGAGGAAATAATAAAGTTATTATTTATTTCCTTATTTCATGATAAATGTTTATTATTCATGCTAGAATTGTATTAACCGGAAACATAATACATGTGTGAGTACATAGACAAACAGAGTGTCACTAGTATGCCTCTACTTGACTAGCTCGTTGATCAAAGATGGTTATGTTTCCTAGCCATAGACATGAGTTTTCATTTGATTAACGGGGTCACGTCATTAGGAGAATGATGTGATTGACTTGACCCATTCCGTTAGCTTAGCACTTGATCGTTTAGTATGTTGCTATTGCTTTCTTCATGACTTATACATGTTCCTATGACTATGAGATTATGCAACTCCGTTTACCGGAGGAACACTTTGTGTGCTACCAAACGTCACAACGTAACTGGGTGATTATAAAGGTGCTCTATAGGTGTCTCTGAAGGTACTTGTTGGGTTGGCGTATTTCGAGATTAGGATTTGTCACTCCGATTGTCGGAGAGATATCTCTGGGCCCACTCGGTAATACACATCACTATAAGCCTTGCAAGCATTGTAACTAATGAGTTAGTTGCGGGATGATGTATTACGAAACGAGTAAAGAGACTTGCCGGTAACGAGATTGAACTAGGTATTGAGATACCGATGATCGAACCTCGGGCAAGTAACGTATGTTGTTATGCGGTCTGACCGATAAAGATCTTCGTAGAATATGTAGGAGCCAATATGGGCATCCAGGTCCCGCTATTGGTTATTGACAAGAGAGGTGTCTCGGTCATGTCTACATAGTTCTCGAACCCGTACGGTCCGCACGCTTAACATTCGTTGACGATATAGTACTATGAGTTACGTATGTTGGTGACCGAATGTTCTTCGGAGTTTTGGATGAGTTCACGGATATGACGAGGAACTCCGGAATGGTCCGGAAGTAAAGATTGATATGTGGATAGTAGTGTTTGATCCCTGGAAAGGTTTCGGAATCCATCGGAAGGGGTTCCGGATGTTTCCCGAAATGTTTGGGCACGAGAACACTTTATCTGGGCCAAAGGGGAAAGCCCACGAGGTTTTTGGAAAGCGCAAAAGGAAGTTTTATGAGTCAGGGGCCGACGCCAGGTCCTCGGCGTCTGGGTCCGCACGCCGGGAACCCCGTGTCCGCCCCGAGTGCGAGAAGGACTCTTGCCTTTTGGGTGAAACCGACTTTGTGGAGGCTTTTACTCCAAGTTTCACCCCAAGGCTCAACATATAAATAGAGGGGTAGGGCTAGCACCCAAGACACATCAAGAAACACCAAGCCGTGTGCCGGCAACCCCGTCTCCTCTAGTTTATCCTCCGTCATAGTTTTCGTAGTGCTTAGGCGAAGCCCTGCGAAGATTGTTCTTCACCAACACCGTCACCACGCCGTCGTGCTGCCGGAACTCATCTACTACTTCGCCCCTCTTGCTGGATCGAGAAGGCGAGGATGTCACCGAGCCGAACGTGTGTAGAACTCGGAGGTGCCGTGTTTTCGGTACTTGGATCGGTCGAATCGTGAAGACGTACGACTACATCAACCGCGTTGATATAACGCTTCCGCTTATGGTCTACGAGGGTACGTAGAAAACACTCTCCCCTCTCGTTGCTATGCATCACCATGATCTTGCGTGTGTGTAGGAAAATTTTGAAATTACTACGTTCCCCAACATGAGATTCAATGGCAGGTAATTGATGGCGTGAAGGTAATCTCCACCGGTGATATGTACTGCCATGTGGAAGTCCTCTTCCAGACTGTAGGGTCAATTGTTCCATCGTACCACTTGATGTTGGTGGGTTTAAACCCGTCGGGGAACTGGTGCTTCATGACCTCTTCTGTGAAGCACCGATGGTGCGCAGCTCCTCTGACTCTTGAAGTAGCGTGGTGTACATATGGCATGGTTACAGTGCGGTCACGAGTGTAATCGCGCAGGTCACCGTTCTTTGCTAGCCTTGCCAAGTATCCCACCTGTCTAGTTGGCACGTGTTGCATTTACTTATAAATTGACCGAGGTGGGTTTTCGGACCTTAAGGGCCTCTTTTCCTTCGGGTCATATCTCCTGGTTGTCCGTGGTGGATTGACTCCACCTCGGGCTCCAGGCGCCTCGAGGGCATGCTTGTCTGTGCCTATTTGCCGATCTCTGCCCCGAGGAGGACGGTCGAGGGTTTTAACCCAGTCGTATTTTGAAAGCGTGTTGTCCTCGGCCTCTGTGTCTAACTCATCTAGGAAGTTTCTGCGGGGGTAAGATCTGTTAGCACCAGTTTGTTGGAGCTTATCCTCGAGTGCCTGCTCGGCCCTAACAAGCTCGGTCCATCTGTCGTTTAGCTCGTCTTCTTTGTTCTTGAGACGTTGGGACTTCTTGTTGATGCTTTTGGCCATACTAGCCAATCGCTTGCGCAGAGTTTCAAGTGTCTGGGAGCCGACGTGGTCATTAACCCCCTATGTAGGACACCATCAACCTCCATGGATGTCGTCAACAAGGGGGGAAGAGGTACCAGGCTGTGGCAGACCCTAAGTGGATGGTGTTGCAGTAAAAGGCAAGTGTGTGCATGGCTGGTGGTTGCGGACGTTCGACAATTCCTGGGTGGCGGCCGGAGAGGTACAAAGGCGGTGTAAGAGTGTTGGGGAACGCAGTATTTCAAAATTTTCCTACGATCACGCAAGATCTATCTAGGAGATGCATAGCAACGAGACAGGAGAGTGTGTCCACGTACCCTCGTAGACCGAAAGCGGAAGCGTTCAGTAACGCGGTTGATGTAGTCAAACGTCTTCGCGATTCAACCGATCCAAGTACCGAACGTACAGCATCTCCGTGTTCAGCACACGTTCAGCACGATGACGTCCCTTGAGCTCTTGATCCAGTTGAGGACGAGGGAGAGTTCCGTCAGCATGACGGCATGGCGACGGTGATGATGAAGTTACCGGCGCAGGGCTTCGCCTAAGCACTACGCCGATATGATCGAGGTGTGTAACTGTGGAGGGGGCACCGCACACGGCTAAGAGAAGACTTGGTGTGTCTATGGAGTCCCCCTCCCATGTATATAAAGGAGGGGGAGGAGGAGGCCGGCCAAGGGGGTCGCGCGCCATAGGGGAGTCCAACTAGGATTGGGGATCCTAGTTGGAGTCCCCTTCCTTTCCAAGAGGGGAGAGAGGGAAGGAGGAAGAGAGGGAGAAGGAAAGAGGGGGCGCCACCCCCTCCCTAGTCCATTTCGGACTTGCCATGGGGGGGTGCGCTGCCTCCCCTTGTGGCCCTTCTCTCTTTTCCACTAAAGCCCATTAAGGCCCAATACTTCCCTGGGGGGTTCCGGTAACCTCCCGGTACTCTGAAACTTATCTGATACTTTCTGAAACCATTCCGGTGTCCGAATGTAACCTTCCAATATATGAATCTTTACCTCTCGACCATTTCCAAACTCCTCGTCACGTCCGCTATCTCATCCGAGACTCCGAACAAACTTCGGTCATCAAATCACATAACTCATAATACAAATTGTCATCGAATGTTAAGCGTGCGGACCCTATGGGTTCGAGAACTATGTAGACATGACCGAGACCTCCGGACAATAACCAATAGCGGAACCTGGATGCTCATATTGGCTCCTACATATTCTATGAAGATCTTTATCGGTCAAACCGCATAACAACATGCGTTGTTCCCTTTGTCATCGGTATGTTACTTGCCCGAGATTCGATCGTCGGTATCATTATACCTAGTTCAATCTCATTACCGGCAAGTCTCTTTACTCATTCCATAATGCATCATCCCGTAACTAGCTCATTAGTTTCATTGCTTGCAAGGCTTATAGTGATGTGCATTACCGAGAGGGCCCTGAGATATCTCTCCGATACATGGAGTGACAAATCCTATTCTTGATCTGTGCCAACCCAACAATTACCTTCAGAGACACCTGTAGAGCATCTTTATAATCACCCAGTTACGTTGTGACGTTTGATAGCACACAAGGTGTTCCTTCGGTATTCGGGAGTTGCATAATCTCATAGTCAAAGGAACATGTATAAGTCACGAAGAAAGCATTAGCAATAAAACTAAATGATCATTATGCTAAACTAACGGATGGGTCTTGTCCATCACATCATTCTCTAATGATGTGATCCCGTTCATCAAATGACAACACATGTCCATGGCTAGGAAATTTAACCATCTTTGATTAACGAGCTGGTCAAGTAGAGGAATACTAGGGACACTCTGTTTGTCTATGTATTCACACATGTACTAAGTTTCCGGTTAATACAATTCTAGCATGAATAATAAACATTTATCATTATATAAGGAAATATAAATAACAACTTTATTATTGCCTCTAGGGCATATTTCCTTCAAAGAGGAGGAGCGCGCGCATGCAAAGAAACAAGGGCCAGGGGTGGAAGAGAATGAGACCGGAAGGGGGATTTGAGTGGGTCGGGGTGTCGGAGTCATGCATGCCTGCTGTCCAGACTCCCACAAACATCCCCCCCCCCTCCAATTTGCGGGAAATATGTGTCTGGACATGGAAGCCCGTGTTGGATAAAAAAATACGTCCGTACCGTGCGGCCTGAACGGATATGAGCAGTTTGAGGGTCCACTTTGAATATGCCCTAAGGTTGGTAACCACATGGCCCATGCGGTTTAACTAATGGATCATTAATTGCGTATAAGTTAGGAGCATGTTTAATAAGCATGAATGATGACCACGTCTTGTCGAGTATAGTGCACATGTTAGCTTATACTCCCTCCGTCACAAAATAGATGACTCAACTTTGTACTAACTTTAATACAAAGTTGGGTTATCTATTTTGAAACGGAGGGAGTATATACTACTACCTTCGTTTCATACTAGAGAAATCTAATACAAGTAATATGGATTGGAGGGGGTATATAATTTGGTGATCCGAATAACAAGTTGTCGCATCCGTATTATTACTGAATAGTTGGTTAGCCAATCATCTGGCCAATATATGCACGTAGCCAGGGTATACACATCTCGTCGTCATCCATTGGAGATTCCCTAATAGGGATCCAGAGCGGCGTTCGATCGTTTCATAATAAAAATAGATGGACTAGCCAATGATTTCATCCACGTACGGTCCACTTCTTCTGATCGGTTATGTTTCTGCTATGCCATCCACCTCTTATTTTTCTGATTAGAAGGCTTGGCTGCTCTGTTAATATTTACAACATCGTGATAACTTTAACGTAGCAAAACATTGTTGACATACCTTGATAACTTCGTTGTAACTAGCATGTGAGGGCAGTAGCGGAGCTTGAAACAAAAAACTGGGCAGGCCTAGCAAACTAATCTGAAGGGAAGTGCTCTTGGACTAGCATTCACATCATGCCCAATGTGAGCGTTTGCTCTTAGGCTGGGCGGGCCATGGCCACCTTTTGCCCTAACATAGCTCCGCCTCTGTGTGAGGGTACAAAAGGCTTTTTTACGAGCTTACAAAAGTTATCAGCCCTCTCATATGTAACTTACCATGCTTTTTACACATAAGATATCGGGCAATATTTTAAACATTTTTTCTTTGGATCTGAGTTACCACGGGGTGTGTAGAAAATTATTATGTTTTGTAGCCCATAAAAAACTTGGTATTTACACAAAAAATTATTAAGGGATGTTTTCAGTAACGTTTTCCTAGGCCTGCGTTATCATGGTGTTTGTACAAAAGTTATCATGTCAACGGTGCATAAATTATCATACTATTTACACAGAAATTACCATGGTATGTTTCAAGCACCCCTTGTGTCAAAATATTACCATAATGTTAGTAGTGCATAAATTATCATGTCATTTACGCAAAAGTTATCGGAGTTATGTTTTTTAAAGAGAAAAATTCCAAAACCAAAGTTATCAGCTCTGTTGTGCGTATATTACCATGCTATTTGCACAAAAGTTACTGGAGTATGATTTTGAACAACTTTTATCCTGGGGTCAAAAGAGTTACCATGGTGTTCGTACATGAGTTATCAGCTTTGTTGTGTATATATTACTATCCATTTACACAGAAGTTATCAGAGTTTGTACATGAATTATCACCTTTGTTGTGTCTACATTGTCATTTAATTTACACACAAAGTTACCAGACTAGATTATTTAACATTTTTTCAGATAAAAAAGTCACCATGGTGCTTGTACGCGAATTATCAGCTTTGTTTTGCATATATTACCATGCCATTTGCACAGAAGTTGCTGGGTATACTTTTGAACATCTTTTATTCCGGGATCAAAAGAGTTATCGCGGTGTTTGTATGTGAGTTATCGACTCTGTTGTGCGTGTATTACCATTCTATTTACACAAAATTTAGCAGGGTTTGTATTTTCAATAATTTATTTCCCGTCAAAATTTACCACGGGTGTTTATTATACTATCATGCCATGTGTAAATTACTGTGTTATTTACATGGAAGATACCGAGGCTATTATCCAAATATATTTTTTCCTGGATCAAAGTTCAGGTATTTCCTCCGGAATCACGATATGTTTTATCTCTTTTTGGGCATGCACCAACACACATGCCCGAAACAAAATGGGAGTTGTAGTCGCTAATGGATAGACTATACTAGCCGATATTTTTTACCATTTTTTTCTCAGGATCAAAGTTATCGTGGTATTTATACAAAAAGGTTATCAGGGTTGCGGTAAGTAAATTGCCATGCTATTTATACAAAAGTTATCGCCGGTATTTTTTAACAAGTCTTTTTATAGATCAAAGTTACCATAGTATTTGTACGTAAGTTATGAGGTATGTTGTGCGTAAAATACCATTCTATTTACATAAGTTTATCGGTTATGTTTCGGAAAAAATTCCCTTGGATCGGACTTACCACGGTATTTTTATGAAAGTTATCAGGTCAACAATGCGTAAATTATCATGCTATATCAATGTTATGATTCAAAAACTTCTTTTCAAAAGACACTGGCCTACCTCCATCACATAAAGTGTAATATTTGATGATGCACTAAAGAAACCCGTGAGAAAAACAACCCTAGAAATATCCATGTATATACAATCAAGAAACGAAATACCTTTGCATACAATGTTTTATGTACGACATGCATATGATTGTATAATCTCGGGTTCATCATTTACGTAAGGATTTCATCTAACAATGATTAGCTAGTGTGTCACATGCATCAAATGCAAAAAATGGTGTGCGTTCAACAATTATTTTCCATGGTTATTATTCCAATAATATTTTTTTTGGGTTAAAGTTACCGTGGTGTTTGTACTAAGTTATCACTGTTATCATACTATTTATACAGAAGTTGTCAGGGGTGCGCGAGTGGTGATGCATGCATAGCAGATTTTTTTTTGGGGGCGTAACCGGGCAACGGATGTCGAGTCTATCAGCGATGTTTATACATGGTGCTTAAAAAAATCTAGGGTGTGTTGTTAACAACTTTTTCCCTGGGTCAAAACTACTACAGTGTTTATACATAATTTATCAGAACGGCGGTGATTAAATCATCAGAGTTCAGCCCCCTTGTCAAACACTATTTTCTTTAAAAAGGATAAAGAATTCATGTAAACATGATCTATAAACACGTATGCCTCTCTTCCACTATAGTCAGTAACATGACGCACTAGTGAAAAAGGAAAAATCAGAAGATATAAGGCTTTTTTTTTCCCAATGCGGTAATAGAAAAGGATCAAATGTCGAGTTGCGTTCACGTGCAAAACAACTAACGTTTTGGTTATCCCTCTTTGAGGTAGTCTTGGTGACCAGAGCTCGACCCCCCAATCTAGCATTTTCTCAAAAATAGATTAGGTTAGTTGTAATCAACCCGCTTAGACTTAGTTCAATATAAACTACCATCCTGTTCTTGCGGGCTTAAGGCATCTCCAACGGCAACCCGTAAATTTTTTCCGCATCGACGCTAGCTGCATACATTTTAAACTCTTTTTCAACAAACCGGATGAAATTCATGCAAATACGACCAGATTTCATAGACTTAGTTCAGTTTGAACTACCATCTTGTTTTTGCGGGCTTAGGACATCTCCAACGGCAACCCACAAATTTCCTCTCGCATCAGTTCGCAGATAGGAGGACCAGTCCGTGGGCACAGATGCGGGAGTACGCCATCCAACGATAGCCGCATAAATTTTAAACTCTTTTTCAACAAAAATGGATGAAATCCATGCAAACATGGCCGGATTTCATACAAACATAACGGATTTTATACAAACCGGACGAAAACGGTTACATTTTCAACATATTTTAACTAAAAAGATAAAACTATGTGCACGTACAATCGCACGGAGCTCCACTCCCACGACACGGATACACTACACTAGTCTAGACCGGCCATAACAGAGCCCTTTGTCTTCCTCATGTCCGGCAACCCGCTCACCTGACTGTCGGGAGTCCCGGAGGCATATTCTTCCCCCGTATCTTCCCTATGTCCGCTGTGCCGCTCATCGGAGTGGCAAAGAGGGTGCTGCTGCAGGGGAAGGGTGCTTCCGTGAAGCTCATGCAAGTGCCCGTGATGGTCTAACATAAAGAAGAACCAGACAGGTCACCGGCTTTACAAGTCGGCGACGCGCCAGCGGTGGCCTTCCTGGAACCCAAGCGGCGGCGGCCTCTCGTGTTCTACTTCTTCTCGACGATGGCGGCGGGCGCGGACATGCGGGCCGCCACCTCGTCGACATCCGTGCACTTAACTTATTTCTCTGCGTGCCTCACATGGCTACGCACACATTGATGGCGGATGGCGCGGTTGCAGGCACTAGATGCGACGATGCACGTGCCGTCGTGCTCCCCTTCGTGTCGGCGTGGAGCAACTTACCACTCCTCATCGAGTTGGCCAGGAGCGGCGAGTTGCTGAATCATGCGCCGGCTTGGGGCAGCAACTAGCTCCGTCGGGCTCGGCGGGCCACCCAGCCGGCTTATATGCCCAAGAACTGCTCTTCGAAAGCCATCGGAAGAGTGGTGAAGGAGGAGATGGGGGAGCGACGGAGGGGTGTGATTCTCGTCCGGCGTCTGGCCTCGTTTAAATAGAGGGCGTGCGGGAGGGCCGGCATTTGCGTTTAATGCCGACCCGCTCATGAACGGATGCGTGGTCGGAGTAGATTTCTCGGCTTCCATGCTTGTTTAATGGATTCGTATGAATGCGGTGAGGAGGCGTGTTCAGCCGAGCGGGCAACGGGCAGCGCCCTCGGCCGGTGCGCCGCTTCAATAGCGGAGTCATTGAGAGGTCGCGTCTGTCCCGAGCCGCCTTCAATGCGGAGCGACGTGCTCTACAACGACATGAATACGAACAGCTCGCGCCGAGCAGGAAGCGCGCGCGAGAGGGGGAAGTGGTGTTTGATGGGGCAGGACGGTCAGGAGCGGGCTTGGAATCGGTCTGAACCCCCGTAAATCTCCCCAATTTGTCTTCAGTTTGCGGAGAAATTGCATCCAGAACACGCCGTGCATCAATACAAAACGGCGTTTGATGGCTTCTGCAGTCAGAACAGCGTTGGAGATGCCCTTACCCAGTTACATCTCTAGATGCTAATATGCTCGGGTAGATCTCTCTGGTTCTGTAGAATATCACTGCTTACGGGGACATGTAAACACCGTGCCAGTGCAGTAGTGCTACGCCTTAGAAGTTTTAGGAGCAATGATGAAGAGTGTAGGTGTAGCACGCTCGTGGCGATTTTATAGTTCTTCAAGCCGTGAATTCTCACACACGTGAATGCGCACGTTATGTAGTACTCTATTCGTCCGAAATACTTGTCGTAAAAAAATAAAAAATATATATAAATGTATTTTAATTTTAAATATATTCTTTTTCATTCATTTTGATGAGAAGTATTTTTGAACGAAAGAAGTACATACATCTAGTCCACGCCCGACAAGTTTGTTATCTGTATCACTAGAGATACTAAGCTCCCTGAAAATACGAAGCCGTGAGCGATCCATACTTTGCCCTCTTGGTAAACCCCACTGCCAGTGGGAGTAAGCGTTGGTTTAAACTAAATTTTTCTTAGGGGTGCAAGTTGGATCCAGAAGTGTGTTCTGCGTGTCTCTTGTGCAAGATTTATCAATATGTATTTCATTTTGATTCCGAACGTGAAGCCACCAAGGCCCATGCACGAGCTTGTTGGCTCAAATCGGTGCCTTTCGGCCCCAACTCTTGCACATGCACACATCTGACATTTTCCTGAGTGTCGCACCGTGCATGTTGTCAGTGCCGACCGCCGCCCAGTATAAGGTGGGTTTTATATTTGTCGCACCACATGTCAGAGAAATGGATCGACGGTGGGCTACGGTTGGATCATTATTCACATGAACATTTTCTAAATTCATGAATATTTTAAAATTTATGAACATTTCTAAATTTTGGGGAACTTCTGTTGCAATACGAGAATATTTCTGGATTTATATTTCTTTTTAAT
This sequence comes from Aegilops bicornis, assembly GCA_021605145.1. Taxonomy (NCBI): domain Eukaryota; kingdom Viridiplantae; phylum Streptophyta; class Magnoliopsida; order Poales; family Poaceae; genus Aegilops; species Aegilops bicornis. Next base: position 504,481,922 of record CM038669.1, read on the forward strand.
TCAAGATTGTATTGCGACGAACATTTTCTGAAATTTACAAATATTTTCTAAATTTAAAAACATTTAGGAATTCCCGATCAGTTTTTTCAAATCTGTAAACATTTCCAAATTCATGATCATTTTCTAAATTTGTGAATATTTATTATTTTTTGGAACATTTGAAATATCTTGACTATTTTTTTCTCTTCATGTTTTCCTCCACTTCTCTGGGTAGGCTGAGGCCTAATAGGGGGATTGGTAGCCAACTGAAGCGAACGTCCTGGTCGTCCTCCGAAGTGTTGCATGCTAAATAGCACCTCCTGTGCGTGTCGGTTATTTCGCTGTCAGTGGAGGGGCAAACCAGTTTTCTGCTTTTGTGCGTTTGTGAAGGGGATGGTGCCAGCTTGCTGGTTCTGCAGCGTGCAACTGGGTCACTGCTTTCTCCGTCTTCCCCGTTGGGCTCTTTGGGCGATGGATTCGTGGTGAAAGACCGACATTGTGCCAGCGCTAGGAAGAGCTAGAATGGAAAGATCAAACGTTGATGAGCCAAGCCAACATGGACATTGGTCGAAGAGCCATTGTAGATAGGCCTCATGGCACTAAACCTAACCCTCATTACGCCTCAAGTTTGGGAGGCAACTAAGTTGTGAGATTAGAGTCATTTTGGAGACGAAAACCAGTGTAAAGGGAGTGATTCTTAGAGCAGAGGCACGAGTGAGCTGGGGTGCATGAGTTGTGCGACGTATATTGGTCTAGGGCTATGCCTGCACGTGTAGGGAAGTTAGAGAAAAGAGGGGTCATCTATTTCTGTGTACATGGTCTGATAATCAAATTGATTTATGTAAAATGAAAACTGGCAATATACCAAGACACAAACAACTAGTGATGGAAACACCAATTCTAACGACATAAACCAAGTAAACCAAAATACCGGTTCTTTGTTTTTCAGTATAAAAGTGCTCATCTTTAACTGTAATAATCACAAAAAATTAACTCATAACCGAAAAACGGCGCGGCAAAGCGCGGGTCGCCATCTAGTATCTAATTGATGGGTGAATAACTACGCAAGTCAGGAGCAATCATCGATCTCGTCTTGTTGTGTTCCTGGCATGTTAGGTAGTAACATAAAATAAAAAAGAAATGACAAGGCGAATAAGAAAATTTCACATCCATACAGTACTGAATAGTTAGCCGGCCAACCATGTCCTGTTAGCCAGCCATCCAATGATCCCGTGAACAAGAAATCACGCACGTCACCCCTTGTCGGTCGCTAGAGCTGCAAGTATGCTTGATCTCTCTGGTCACTAGTAGTACAGTACGACCTCCGCCCGAAAATGAGTGATGCTGTTTTAGTATATTTATTATTAGGGGTATAATTTAAGTGAAATGTCTTGGTTTGCCTGGTAATGTAAACACCGTGCTACGCGCTCACAGTCAGTCGAGCTTGAATAGAAAAGGAAAACGAGACCACGTTGTCCCGTCGGTGCGGCCACGTGAAGAGGAGGAAGATTGGGCAGGCACCTCATACCTCCAACCATGATACCTCCAACTACCTAAAGTTATATCTGATCGATCCATGGAATACAAAAGTTGTGGTGTTTCATCTACCCCGCCTACATGTAGAGTTTTCCTTTCTTTTCTTTTTTTTCGAGCATTTATAGAGTTTCCTTTCTTGGCAGCTCTGCAGCAAGTGGGTCCAGGCCCAGAGGTGCACACCGGCAATGGCTCCTGCGGCCCACCGTGCAACCATGCGGCAGCAGTTCCGCTACTGTTGGCCGTGATGTGCCATTACATGAATAAGCAATTCACATGTTCCCTAAAAAAATAAGCAATTGCTACTTTGATTAATAATGTGTATATGCGTCCTCGCTACAGTAAAATCCGGAGCACTTGTCCAGTACTGTTCCTTGTCACGTCAACGTCACTTTTTATGTTTGTTTTTTTGGGGTATGCAGCACATCTACGAACGGAGCGTTGGACCAACGAATACTGTACAATTCAGTCGTGTGCCAAAAAGTATGGAGATACACTTCCACGAAGAGTTTTTCCACGCTGCCACTACTCATACATACTGCGAATCAACATGTGGTTGAGTTGGTTAGGTGGACAGTGGTATCCCCAACCCATCAGGGTTCAAATCCTGGTGCTCGCATTATTCCTGGATTTATTTCAGGATTTCCAGCGATGCGCTTTCAGTGGGAGGAGACGTTTCCGTCGACGACGAGGCGCATATGGTGACTTCGTAAATTTCAAGATGATATGTCGGCTCAGTCTCTCGGAGGTGCTCATAGGGGTAGGGTGTGCGTGTGTGCGTTCATAGGGATGAGCGTATGCGCGTGTATATGAGCGCTTGTGTCTGTACTGATGCTAAAAAAAACTACTCATACATACTGCTGCAAGAGACTGTCGGTGTGGCAATTCCGTTGTGTGGGAAACGTGTACGCTCGGGAAATCTACGTGATCAAAGCAACGGATATCACACCAATGAAGCAGTAAGGCCAACTTTACCACGCGATCCCAAACAGACGTCCGTTTTGTCCGGATTCTATCCGTTTGGATAGGGATTTGGGGTCGTGTCCGGGCGTGTCCTGGGATGCGGTGGCCGTGCGCCTAGCGCGCGGCCGCATCCATTTGCCCCATCCTGTCCGTCAGGGTTAAAAATGCCCATAGGCCTCATCAAAACTAGTTTTCCAACTGAAATATATGTCTGAAAATTAAAACAGTTTTGCAACCCAATTAAAATTGTCTTTAATAAAATAGTTTTACAACCAAATCGAAATTGTCTTGACTGAACATAAAATGAACCAATACATCTATTGGTTGCTAATGTGATCCCACACGTACTCAATCAAGTCATTTTGAAGATTCAAATGAGTGTGCCAATCACGCATCTCACGGCGGAATTGGGCAAACTGTTCAAATGTGGTCGGGTCTTGTGCAGGGGCTCAATATTTTCACCTTGATAATCAAATCCTTGGTCGAAGATACTCTCATCACGCTCGTCCTCAACGATCATGTTGTGCATGATCACACAAGCAGTCATGACCTCTCAAAGTTTCCTTTCATCCCATGACAGTGCAGGGTTTCGAACGATACCCCACCGGGATTGAAGCACACCAAAAGCACATTCCACATCCTTTCTAACACTCTCTTGCATTTGGGAAAATCTCTTTCTCTTCTCACTTTGGGGTTTCGAGATTGTCTTCATGAAAGTGTGTTATATCGACTAGAGGGGGGTGAATAGGCGATTTTTATGAATTCTTCACTGAGGAATTTGCCGGTGAGGAAATTCTTTAGCGAAGAACTATTTGCAGCGGAATAAGTACTCAGAAGTAAGAATAACAGAATACAGACATAGTCATCATGATGAAATGAAGACAAGCATGAGTACGTAAAGCGTAATCACAGGATAACACAAGATGAAGACAAACAGACTGAAGAAAATGAACTGAGGAAATTGAGAAAGTCTTCAGTTAAAGTCTTCAACACAGATATAATGAAGCACTTAACACAGTAATGAGGAAATGAAAGAGTTGAGGAAATAGAACCAGTAAGCTTGGTGAAGACAATGATTTGGTAGAACCAGTAAGCTTGGTGAAGCACTTAACACAGTAATGAGGAAATGAAAGAGTTGAGGAAATAGAACCAGTAAGCTTGGTGAAGACAATGATTTGGTAGACCAGTTTCAACTGATGTCTCAGTTGTACATCTGGTTGGAGCGGCTGAGTATTTAAACTCGAGGACACACAGTCCCGGACACCCGATCCTGAAAGCACGCAGCTCGGGACACCAAGTCCTCACCGTATTCTCCTTGAACTAAGGTCACACAGACTTCCTCCAATCACTCGTGGTAAGTCTTCAGGCGACTTCCAAACCTTCACAAACTCGGTCACTCGGCGATCCACAATTTCCTCTTGGATGCTCTAGACCATAACGCCTAACCGTCTGGAAGAAGCACAGTCTTCAAAGGTAACAAGCGTCGGATCCACGCAGGATCAATTTCTTCAGTGATGCTCAATCACTTTGGGTTTGTAGGTGTTTGGGTTTGGGTTTTCCTCACTTGATTATTTTCACTCAAAGTCCTCAGAGGATGGGATGCTCTCAAATGACAAGTGGCAGTTTCTCTCGGAGCAGCCAACCAGCTAGTGGTTTTAGGGGGCGGCTATTTATAGCCTAGGAAGGAACCCGGCATGATAAGACATAAATGCCCTTCAATGATATGACCGTTAGGTAGATAAGATATATTGGGATAGTCATGCCAAGAAGACAAGAACGGTCGGAAATTTGAGGTTCAAATTCCTCGGGGCTATCATGTTCCTCCTTTGTGTAGGCAATCCAAGACCGGCGAATTCCTAACTCCTCAGTCAGAACAAATTCCTCAGCGGCCAGAAGAACTTCGTCTCTGTGACTGAAGAAATTGACTGAACTGTATGAGATTTCCAATGGCTTCACTCAAAGGGATTGGTAGGTGTAGGATTTTGAGTTGAGCAACACATGAAAAAATTTCCTTAGTATTTCCTCGACCCCCTTTAACTGTACGGTGTTTCCTATGATTCAAGAAAGAGAACACGAAACTAGAAAACAAAAGTCTTCACGCTTCATGTTCCTCAAATGAATACCAAGTCTTCAAGGTCACACCAATTTCTTCACTTTCAAAGTCTTCAGAAAGTCTTCGTAATAACAAAGTCTTGATTGAAGAAATTCATTTTTAGGGTCAACTTTCACCGTAAATATCATACTCCTCATAGACTTATAGACATGTGTACACTCATAAACGCATTAGACCCTTAACCTATAAGTCTTCAATACACCAAAATCACTAAGGGGCACTAGATGCACTTACAATCTCCCCCTTTTTGATGATTAATGACAATATAGGTTAAGTTTTCAACGGGGATAAACATATGAAGTGTAAATACTGATATTGAGGAATTTGATTGCAAGATATAGAAGAACTCCCCTTGAAGATGTACATAGTGAGGAATTTGCTTTTGAGGCAATGCACACTTGAAGAGTTGAATCATGGAGATCTCCCCCTATATCTTGTAATTCATACACGCATTTGACATATAATATGAAGAATTTGAAATGCATGATGAAATATGGTGACTGATGTAATTCAGCATGTGTGTATTAACATATAACGAGGAATAAGCATGCAGATGAACACATCAAAAGTATCAGAGCACCATCGGGTTTAAGATTACAACTCGATCCAATAAAGTTTCAGAAGAGCGAGAGTTGTAACTTAGTGAAAAAAACGCCCATATAATAGACCCGCTTGAAGACTAACTCCATTTTCTCCCCCTTTGTCATCGAATGACCAAAAGGATCGAAACTGAGGACTAACGCTCCTAAAGAATATCAAGTTGATGGAGGAGCGCCAGCGTTGTTGGGGTCGTTTTTCGTAGTAGGGCCTGCCGCAGTGTCGTCCAAGTCTTCATGTTCATCAGTGTCGCGTGATGAAGAATAGGAGCTGACCACCAAGGAAGGAACCTTGACCTTCTTGTATTTCTTCGGTGATGGTGGAGACCAGTCAAATTCTTCCTTGAGACCCATTTTCTTCAGATCTTCTTCGCTGTAGACATGAGACAAAACAGCCCAGGTACGAGTGAAGGTTTCATGGAGGTAGTACTAATTTTTCTTCACTGCATTATGGGTTGAGGTCATGTTGTGAAGAATTGAACCAAACTGACGCTTGACCCATTTATGATTGCAATCAACCTTCTGATGAAGACTGAGGAGAAGCTCACGATCAGTCATCACCCTGGGTGTTGTGCCTTGAGGATTTGGCTTGGTTGTGTTGGCGGCAGAGTCATGGGTAGCAGAGTCAGCATTGGTTGAGTAGGATGCAGCCTTGCGAAATTAACCATCCAATGGACGAATGCCTTCATCTATCACAGCAGCGGCCTTGCCTTTGTCATCAGTTGATGAAAATGTCCGTTTGAGGACTTCAATCGGAGGCAAGTAGCTGCAGTGATTCAAAGTATCAGTTTTGTAATTGAGTGAAGACCTTGTTCTGATGAATCTCATAATCCAAGATGCATAAGGCTTCAGCTCAAAAGGTGACATAGCGACATTGGCCAGAGTCCTCATGAAGAAATCATGAAAGTTGACGGGAACGCCATGAATGATATTGAAAAGCAGATTCTTCATGATGCCAACGGCTTCTTCTTCATTCGAGTCGTGGCCTTTGATAGGACTCAATGTCTTCGTCAAAATGCGATAGACAGTCTGAGGCACATACAGTAATTCCTTGACGAGGAATTTGGTTAAATGGGGCCTGCCACAGCTTCAAAGGCTTCATCGAACTTGCATATAGTGATTTGTAAGCTCAGTTCATCAGACGCAACGAGCACCTTCAAGGGGAGCACCGAGTGGTAGGGCACGAAGCAATTCAAATGGCTGGTGCCTTGTAGTGAGTGTTTTCGGACATCCAGTCCAGCACCCATGAGTTCACATCTTGAATTTCTTGTGATGTGCGTGTCGCAAAGAATTGAAGAATGAGTTCTTCATTCCAATCACATATGTCGATCTGAAATTTAATGCCTAGCATCGTGAAGAACACCGAGGACTGGCTCGAAGCCCGGCAGAGATTCCATGTCCACATGAGGAATGTGTGCATGATCGAAGACTTTGTCTTTGTTGAACAAAGACCGAGGAATAGAAATTGGCCCGGCCGTCAGCCCGTAAACGCCTCTTCCTTATGCGAGCAGAATCATAGGGGTTGTAATCTATGAAGAACACATGCTCGCTAAAGAAATCTTCAACCTTGAAAGTTTGCTTCCTTGAGAATGGATCCTTTGGCTTTGGCAGTGGAGTGTCAGTGAGTTGCATCACGACCTCAGGAATCGCAATCTCAAGTTCTTCAGGCTGAGGAATTTCTGGTTCCTCTTCGATGGCGATCTGCGTATTCAAAGGATCGGCGACAGCAGTTTCTTGACACTAGTGGCTGGAATTTCTTCACGCACGTATGAAGTGGGGTGAGTTTCTTGAGCCCAGTTGAACGGTTGGTGCGAGGGTGAGGAATTTGTCAGAAGGGGTGAAGAGTGGAGAATTGGGGTGCTGACTTTCCCAAAAGTCATCATTCATCACTGGCGTAGTGCACCCAATATCCACGTCTTCATCTTCAATTTCTTCAACGCCAGCCTCTTCAGCTGTGAACTGAGGCATAGGCGAGGAAACGATTGGTGTTGATGGGATCTCATCCACTTCAATTTCTTCATCCATCTGCTCTGACGAAGCAGCAAAATGATTTTCTTCATCAGATCCGCTAGGGATCACATATTCTTCACCAAAAGGAACAAAGTCCTTTGATGGCATGGTTGGGATCGGAACAGCATCAATGGGATTTTCAAACGAGCTGGTCATAGGCTTCCTTTTCTTGGTGAAGAATCAAGCGATTGATGCTTTCCTTTTCTTCACGACAGCTCGCTCTGCAGCCTTGGTCTTCTTCACATCCGATGCGGATGGAAGGATAGGAGTTGGTGTAGGCGCAGGAGGAGCCGAGGAATCTGGTTGATTTTCTTCGTGCATAAGCGATGCTTGCCTGACTTCTTCATTTTCTTCAGCGCACCACTAGTGGATGCCCCGCAATTTCTTCAATGGTGGAATGCAGTCATCACTGGAACTAACATTTTCTTCAAAGATCTGAAAGTCATCAGCGGTGCTGGCATGTTCTTCGGTTTGCTGAGCAGAAGCTTCAGCCTGAGAAACTTCCTGTTGCGTTGGAGCTGCAACATTGGAGGTGAATTGCTCAGTCAGTTTAACAAATCTGACTTTGGCACCTTGCCAATCAGCAAGTAGGCATTAAAGTTTTTGTTGAGGGCTTTGATTTCAGACTGGATTTTTATAAGCTCATCAGTTGTCATAGAGACAAAGTTGGTCTTCAAAAACTTTTCTTGCCTATATTGTGCCTTCTTGATCTTCCTGGCCTTCTCATATTTCTATTTTACTTCAGAGATGAAATGGGTTAGCATGTGACTTTGGCCAGGAGTCAAATGGAAATCAGGCATAGGAGTGTCTGGATCCTTGTGCCAAAGATCAATATAATCTAGGATCAACTTAGGATCCAATAGCAGTGGCACAGTTGTGCCTTTGGCTCTAGCGGCCCTTTCTTGTCTGTCTCTGATGATTTTTGCAAGTTCATCATCATTAGCTTCATCGTCAGATGGCACTTGGAAGGAAACTTGTTTCTTCTTAGGACTTGGCCGAGGACCTAGTCCAGCCGTTGCCTTTGTCTTCAGCAGAGTGGGGCCTGATAAAGAATTTGGTGCAGCTGAGGAACTTGCTGAGACACCAGAGGCAATAGAGATGCCTGCAGTCCTTTGGCACGTGGCCAGATGCACATGTGCTGAGGACTTTGCCGGAGCAGCTGAGGACTTTTGTCAGGACCCCGATTCCAAGTCACATCGATCTAGCCGGTAACACCTCATATCACTTTGCGGCCTCACGCACGGTATTCCCACGGGTGTCGCCTTACCATGGCCCGGGACCGTTTGCGCCTTTTGGCTCACGTATATGATATTGTCGCTAGCATCCATATGACAAAGAACCCGGGCCGACATGGCTAGTCGTGAACCCAAAGCGCCACTAACCCATGGGGACAGGCATACATGAATCACATCGAGCATGTCGGTCAGCAGCGTGTGAACCCGGGCTGTAGAACTGGGCTAACAGGACTCAAAATCCGGGCAAGAGTGGCTAGGCAGGACTCCGGATGTCATCGCGTGACATTTCCCGAAGGGACGGAACCACGAGAACGAAATGAAACACATGCCGGCCAGTCAAGTGTCCTGAGCGATAGTCTTTGGGCTAGCAGGACTCCGGTGAACCGGGCAGAAGCGGACTACTATGGCTCAAGGAAGCACTAGACTACATTTCCCCATAAGAGAGGCTGCCAAGGATAAACAACTAGATTTTCGGATCCCACACATACCAAGCATTTCAAACATACACACAATATGCTCGATATGTGTAAATACAACATGGCATCACAACATAACTCTACGACTCAAGTATTTATTCATTAGGCTCCGAGGAGCGAGATAATACAAACATGGGTCTCTCGACCCAGCATTCAGAGCATACAAGTCAAACACATGCGGAAGCTTAACATGTCTGAGTACAGACAACTATAAATGAAGAAGGCTGAGAAGCCTGACTATCTACCAGATCCTGCCGAGGGCACAAGATCGTAGCTGAGGTAACAAGCTAAACGTCGAAGTCCACACGGAACTACTAGCGAGACCGAAGTCTCTCTGCAAAAACATAAAATAGGCAAACGTGAGTACAAATGTACCCAGCAAGACTTACATCAGAACTAACTACATATGCATCATTATCAACAAAGGGGTGGTGGAGTTTGACTGCAGCAAGCCAGCTTTGACTCGGTGGCTATCCTAACTACAATGCAAGTAACTCTTTTGAGGTGGCGCACACGAGTCCACATATTCACCATATCAATACACCACTATGGATCCGCTCCCGTCTCCCTACGAGAATGCCATCCATAGCACTCACGCTTATCTTGCGCATTTTAGAGTATCCACTTTCACTTGTCTATGAACTGTTATAGGCAACCCAGAAGTCCTTTACCATGACACGGCTATTCGAATAGATCATATTAACCCCGCAGGGTGTACTTCTTCACACACGCTCTCGCCACTTACCGCCATGTACATCGTCATGTATCTCGGCAACCTTCAAGCGTAAGCTTTGGCGAGGGTGTCGGCCACGGCCTACCTAAACACTCAAGTCCCTAGTCCAGGTTTATCGCCTATTCGGGTTCCATCCGCAGGGAGGCCGGCCGTGGTTTCCACTAACGGCCCCGAACGATGTGTGCAGGGTTCCCGAGACACCAAACGGGCGAATCGATACACCGTGCCACGTGCCTACCGCAACACAGCCCACCCCTAAGGTCAGCCAAGTGCGCCCCCAAAGATGCTACAAACACCAGAAACTACTTTGCAACTCCCGGACAAAGGACAAGGGTGGTTAAGAAGCCGAGAGAGTCAATTAAGGATCCCAATGTGTGGTAGTAACTGTTCATGGATCGCAAACACAGAACTCAGTTCCTGAGGACGGCTTCAATGAGACAACCCACCATGTACTCCTACATGGCCTCTCGCCGCTACCTTTACCAAATCATGTTCACACACTTATCTCACACACAGTAGGACATGTTCACACACCATTCCAATTCATTCCCGATGAATCAGACCTGACTCAACTCTAAGCAAAGAGTGCATGACAAACAAGCATGAATGAGTAGGCACAACAGGGCTCAAACAACTCCTACTCATGCTAGTGGGTTTCATCTAATTACTGTAGAATGACAGGTCATGCAGAGGATAAAGGGGTTCAGCTACCGCGGCAAGTAACAGATGAATCGTTGTTGTCCTAACGCAGAAAAAGAGAGCAGGAGCGAGAGAGTGGGATTGTATCGGAATGAACAAGGGTGTTTTGCTTGCCTGGCACTTCTGAAGATATTATAGCTCTTCATCGGTGTCATCGATCTCATCATTGAAACCACGTCTATCGAGAGGGGACAATTATCGGCAAACAAAGAGGGACACAATCATTGTAATGCAACAAATATGATGCATGATAATGTCATGGCGATATGTTGTTGATTGAGCTAATGCAACTAGCAACCATATTAAATGAAGTTGGTTTGAACCAAGGGTTCAAATTCAAACTCCATATGTGGAATCCAAATACCATTTAATTGATTTGACCTGATCAGCAGGTATAAGTTGATCTAACATGCATGAAAGTGGTACAGATGGATAGATTAGATTTTTCTGATCATTTTTCATATATAACTTATTTCATTTGGAGTTGTGGTTGATTTTCTATGAATTTTAGAAGTTAGCACTATTTTCTAGAATTTCTGAATTAAAATAAATCCAGAAAAGATTATCTGCGTCAGCATGACGTCGGGGTGACGTCATCAGGTCAAAGGCGCCAGCCCAGGTCAAACCTGACGGCTGGGACGCACATGTCAGTGAAACAACTAATTAACAGGGTTGAGTTAACACTAACTAAGCTGTCAGTGGGGCCTGGGCCCGCATGTCAGTGAATTAGTGGGTTAACTAAAAGTTAATTAGCGCTAAGCTAAAATTAGCAGGGTTCTGGGCCCACTTTGGTTGACCCAGGGGAGTCAAACCCCAGGTCAAACGAGGTTAGCTCGCCGGCGGTTTGACACCGGCGACGACGGACGCGGCGGAGGGCTTCTGAAAATGCCCAAAGGCGATGGTTTTGGGCGTGGGGAGGCGCTCTGAAGAAGACGCTGCTGCCTTGGTGATGGAGCAACCGGCGGGAGCTGGGGTGGCCGGAGGCAGCGGACACAAGCTCGAAGTGGCGGCCGGAGCTCGGGCGTGCTCGGTTCGGCGTTAGGCGCCTGACAGTGTGGCAAGGAGGGTGCTCTGACCTCCTGGGGGTGCACTGAGTGCAGTGATGCGCTCAGTTTGGACGGAGGCGTACCAAAGCGACGACGACGACAAGTCCGGCGCCGGTGAGGTCTCGGTCTCAACGGAAACGAGGGCTATGATGAGCTAATGGGCATGGGAGTAGGGGGGTCGGTAGAGGAGCTCACCGCGAGTGTAGAGGTGGCCTCGGCGAGCTCGGGGAGGCACCGGAGCAAGCGGGGCGGCGAGAGGGATCTCTGGCGGCCGACGAGGGAAACGGCGACGGGGGAGGTGTTGTGGCGTGTCCGGGGCCTCGTGGGTCGTCGAGGAGGTCGGGGACGTCGAGGCGGAGCTAGCAGGCACGGCGAGGGGTTGAGGGGGAGGCGGTGGCCGCGGCGAATGGCGTCGGTGGCGACGGCTGCGCTCGGGCATGAGAGGGAGAGAGAGCAGAGGAGGGAAAGAGCTCGGGAGAGAGTGAGGGCGGTCGGGGAGGTTGCGTGTCGACGTCCAGGGCGTCCAGAGCGTCGAGGGAGAGCGGCAAGCAGGAGCCGGCGAGGCACGTGGCCAGCGTGCGGTGAGCATGCGCTCATCCTTCTGTCCAGGGAGGAAGACGACAAGGAGGCTGTGGTGGTGGGTTGGGCCGGCCACTTGGGCCGCCAAGTAAGCCCAGGTGAGATTCCTTCTCTCTCTCTGCTTTTCTAATTTGTTTCTGTTTTCTGTTTTGCTTTTCTGTTTTTGATTTAGTAATAATACTAAACCATTTTTAAAACTCTGAGAAAATTTGTGGGCACTTTTAAAATGTTTACTAACAGCCCTCAAATGTTTTCGAATTATTGAAGCATTTAAAATATTTATAGCCACTAAATGCTCCAATTCAAATACTTATGATTTAATCCAAAAACCTGAAATGACCTAGGAAAATATGCACCAATTTTTGTCGAGGTTTTCACCAGTTTCAAAAATTATGGACTTTTCCTGAAGTCACTTTGGGTTTATTGGAAGTGATTTTATTTTAGCCTATTTGAATTCATTTGGTGCTAGGGTTTGGTCAGTCCCCATTTCAAGTTTCTGAGAAAATTAAACATGATGCAAGATGATCTAGGGCTGTGACAACTCACCCCCACCAAACAAAAATCTCGTCCCGAGATTCAAGACGTGAGGTAAGAAGACAGAGGGGATACAAAGCTATCACGATCTTCATGATCCAACTGCCCTCATCGTTGATATTGATTCATTGCTCCAAATTGATCTTGACATCTTTGCTTTTGAGATCTTCATCTAACACGACGACGACAGGAAGAAACTCTACTAGGATTGATCTTCTCGAAGATCGAGCTATACAAGATCAACTCGCGAAATGAGATGTTGAAACATCTTGAGTTGAGACACAGAACACATAGAGAGGGATGGAAGAACAAATGACGGGGTTTGATTTGGTGGCCAACAATTCCACGCTTAGAAAGATGGTGGACGATGTCAAGGTGGCGAGGAGTTGAATTGCCATGATACCATAACGAGACATCTTAGAGGAGGTGACTCATGGAATCATCCCTTAAGTGGCAAAAAGAATTACCTTTGATTCAAAGATCATTGAAACTCTTTATACCAGCTTAAGGCAAATCACAATCGATCATTTGGAGGAGTACAAAGGGATGGCATACCCGGACTAGAATGGATGATGCGGACTAACTTGTTGAAGACAACGCAATGGATGATTTTTTCTTATCATCGGAAATGAATGGGACTTATGGCAGACTGACACAATGACGGGTGTGAGCTGGGAACAAAATGCAAATACTGGGAATGACCCAACCATCATATCTGCCTGAGATTCAGATCTGGTTGGTGTCAGGACATTCCAGACTTATCAACTCTAGAAAGAGAAATGAAAGTTTGCAACACAAATCGACGAGATGATGTTGCGAGATTCTTGGGGAATGAACTATGATAGCAAGCTCCAAAACATGAGCTGGTTCTGCTACAAACCCGTGGACACGCTGTCCAAGACAAGCATGACCACGTAGTAGTCTTATAATAAAACACTACCAAGTTCAGGTGAAACCATCATCTAGGATATCGAGGTCCTTGCGTAAGTCTAGCTCTTAAGAAGAAACTTCTTCTCCTTGAACAAATTAACCAGTGGCTTGGGGTGCTAGGGAATACATATGGAGTGGAGGTAATTAATCTGCCAAACCATAGAATACCTCGCACGAATGCATGACTGACTTGGGATGATTCTGAAGGAAGCAAAACAAACCTTTCTCAACTTCATGGCGGCAACTTGCACCAAATGCACATGAATCCGAGGAAGTAACTTCTTCCATCCAAGCATAAGCTTCATGAACGGAACACGAAGGCATTGCTTACAAAGTTTCCAACACTAGGTTGGTGTTCAACATGAATCATGGGGGAGACAAAATGCTGCTGATGGGCTCAACGGCAACTCATCGGAATTTCCATATCACTGGACTTCCACCATCATGTGAACACGGTGATAGCATTGGTCAGACCAAAAGATGTAATGGTGTATGCTCGAGGGATCAACCACGAGTAAGACAACATTACGAGCATCGTTGGTTCTGATTTGACTTAACGATAGCCCATACTCAAGTCAAAGTTTTGACAAGGTAATAGATCCAACAACCGATCACGAGTACCAATTGGTGAAGATATCATCTTTCTTCAACACACACACAAACACAAAGATATCCCTTCAGAAAGAACCAAATTCGGCAAAGCTTTTATCTTCCAACTCTCCAAGTTGTTGTTTAGCTTAACCAACTAGCTCAGGGTATCCAACACAGATTCTTGGAGAAAGGGTGGTTTACAAGAAAACCAACTTGGTCACGAACTCAACATAGCGGTCAGGTGACAACCTGGTGATACTTCCGAGAAGATATTCAGAATATCACGAACCACCGATATATTACTAGGCTGGAGAACAATCTTGCTTTTCAGGGCAAGACGATATGATCAAAAGAGTGAGGGATTGAGACAATCCTAACTCATTGATCGAAGAGTGCACCAGAAATAAGGACTAGGTAGCACAATCAACCTTAGGGTGATGATTCAATAATCAACTTGCTAAGGATGAGGTTATTGTCCATTTAACCACCAAGCAACACGGTTGCTAGGAGTATAAATTTCACGCATCATGGTTCACTTGTCGGCATTCCGGTTGCAACAACACGGGACCGAGGGATGAAGGATGATGGAGAGAGTATCACTGCATCAAGAATTCATAAGAGAAGGTGCAATTCTCATGACGTTCCTGACATAAAGTGGGTAATACTTCAGGATAGAACAGAATCAAAAGCTTGATTGCATTTGATCTGCGGATTACAACTGCTTTGACCCAATCCTGGAAATGGATGAGGTACTGGAGTTTGTTTCTCCTAGTCATTCCGGAATAGAATGGCTTGACGGACCACAAGAGTAATAGTCATCGATGAACGAAGGCACGCATACTCTTGACTATCAATTGACAGACGGGGTCAGAATACAACTAAGGAGGAACAACTCGAGGAACATATAACTTTCTAAGTTGTGGATGCATAGGTTAGTATGTCGAATCAAGTTCAACAGGTTTCTTCCGGATAACCTATGCAAAAAAGTAGAACTGGCAGATTCACAATATAGAATGGAGTACTCCTCAAGAGCACCCTGGTTGTGAACTTTTGGCTCAAAGAACTTCTGCCATAAGCAGTTCATGGTATTTGGAAGAAGAAAATATCACGGACCTCTAGGACTATTGCAAGGTTACTAATATCCTAAAGGAACTAGCAAACACTATCAACAGGAGGTAAGTAGGGTGAATCTCGGGTTCAAGAACCCAGTAATAGAATACCTACTAACTAAATTGCATCACGGGATGCTTTCGGGAATAATGGCCAGAATCATCACACGGGGAACACAAAACATGGCTAGTTTACTAGGTGACTCCCTAAAACACCTAGGTTCATAATAATAGCTCCAACATATATGCCGAGGCAGCGGAGTACCTCAACACACTAATTTGTGTGATTAATTTGGCCCAAATTTAACATTAGAAACGGAGAGAAGGGATTTGCAAATGCATCAGACTATTTAGAGACCTGGGATGACTCGGACAGCATAACGGCTGTAAATGCTCAAAAATATTTGAGACATCATGCAAAATGGTGGCATAACCACTCTACAACATCATAACAAGATTCTGAGATCAACAGTTAACATACAGAAATAATAGGAACTGAACTGAGGCTTAAAACCAACAATCTTAAAGGTCTATGGATTAGTAACACGTCATCCTCGATAGATAGATGAGAAGCCTAGTTCTTAAACCCCGTAGAAGAGAAGAGGATGACTCGGATCGTAAGTCCATGAGGTATAAGGAGTAAAAAGAGCCTTACGTTCCCTTCCACAATCAATTCCCTTACATAACTAAAGCATTTCTAGACACAACTTGACCAGTTTGGCTTGGTAATCCTACAGCAACAAAGCTCGATACCAACGCCGTCAGACCCCGATTCCGAGTCACATCGATCTAGCCAAGAATAACACCTCATATCACTTTGCGGCCTCACGACGGTATTCCCACTACCGCCGCCTTACCATGGCCCGGGACTGTTTGCGCCTTTTGGCTCACGTATATGATAGCGTCGCTAGCATCCATATGACAAAGAACACGGGCCAACATGGCTAGTCGTGAATCCAAAGCGGCACTAACCCATGGGGACAGGCATACATGAATCACATCGAGCATGTCTGTCAGCAGCGTGTGAATCCGGGCTGTAGCACTGGGCTAACAGGACTCCGGAAATCCGGGCTGTAGCAGGCTAGGCAGGACTCCGGATGTCACCGCGTTAAATTTCCACGAAGGGACAGAACGAGCGAAGTGAAACACATGTCGGCCAGTCAAGTGTCACGAGAAGTAGTCTTTGGGCTAGCGAGGACTCGGTGAACCGGCTGTAGCGGACTACTATGGCTCAAGGAAGCACTAGACTACATTTCCCCATAAGAGAGGCTGCCAAGGATAAACAACTAGATTGTCGGATCCCACACATACCAAGCATTTCAAACATACACACAATATGCTTGATATGTGTAAATACAACATGGCATCACAACATAACTCTACGACTCAAGAATTTATTCATTAGGATCAGAGGAGCGAGATAATACAAACATGGGTCTCTCGACACAGAATTCAGAGCATACAATTCAAACACATGCGGAAGCTTAACATGTCCGAAAGTACGCATAACTATAAATGAAGAAGGCTGAGAAGCCCGACTATCTACCAGATCTCGCCGAGGGCACAAGATCATAGCCGAGGTAACAAGCTAAACGTCAAAGTCCACACGGAACTACTAGCGAGATCAAGTCTCTCTGCAAAAACATAAAATAGGCAAACGTGAGTACAAATGTACTCAAAGAAGACTTACATCGTAACTAACTACATATGCATCATTATCAACAAAGGGGGTGGTGGAGTTTGACTACAGCAAGCCAGCTTTGACTTGGTGGCTATCCTAACTACGACTGCAAGTAACTCTTTTGAGGTGGCGCACATGAGTCCACATATTCACCATATCAATACACCACTATGGATCTGCCTCCGCCTCTCACGAGAACGCCATCCATAGCACTCACGCTTATCTTGCGCATTTTAGAGTATCCACTTTCACTTGTCTATGAACTGTTATAGGCAACCCGTAAGTCCTTTACCGCGGACACGGCTATTCAATAGATCATATTAACCCCGCAGGGTGTACTTCTTCACACACGCCTCGCCACTTACCGCCATGTACACGTCATGTATCTCGGCAACCTTCAAACGGAAGCCTGGCGAGGGTGTCGGCCACGGCCTACCTAAACACTCAAGTCCCTAGTCCAGGTTTATCGCCTATTCGGGTTCCATCCGCAGGGAGGCCGGCCGTGGTTTCCACTAACGGCCCCGAACGATGTGTGCAGGGTTCCCGAGACACCAAACAAGCGAATCGATACACCGTGCCACGTGCCTACCGCAACACAGCCCACCCCTAAGGTCAGCGCCAAGGCGGCCCCAAAGATGCTACAAACACCGTAAACTACTTTGCAACTCCTTTACAAAGGACAAGGGTGGTTAAGAAGCCGAGAGAGTCAATTAAGGATCCCAATGTGTGGTAGTAACTGTTCATGGATCGCAA
Organism: Aegilops bicornis; assembly: GCA_021605145.1. Taxonomy (NCBI): domain Eukaryota; kingdom Viridiplantae; phylum Streptophyta; class Magnoliopsida; order Poales; family Poaceae; genus Aegilops; species Aegilops bicornis. The sequence goes on from CM038669.1 coordinate 504,499,482, forward strand.
ACACGTAACTCAGTTCCTCGAGGACGGCTTCAATGAGACAACCCACCATGTACTCCTACATGGCCTCTCACCGCTACCTTTACCAAATCATGTTCACACACTTATCTCACACACAAGATGGGACATGTTCACACACCATTCCAATTCATTCCCGATGAATCGCACTGACTCAACTCTAAGCAAGAGTGGTGCATGACAAACAAGCATGAATGAGTAGGCACAACAGGGCTCAAACAACTCCTACTCATGCTAGTGGGTTTCATCTAATTACTGTGGAATGACATGTCATGCAGAGGATAAAGGGGTTCAGCTACCCCGGCAAGTAACAGATGAATCGTTGTTGTCCTAATGCAGTAAAAGAGAGCAACAGCGACATAGTGGGATTGTATCGGAATGAACAAGGGGGTTTTGCTTGCACAGCACTTCAAGATATTAGAGCTCTTCATCGGTGTCATCGATCTCATCGTCGAAACCACGTCTATCGAGAGGGGACAATTACCGGCAAACAAAGAGGGACACAATCATTGTAATGCAACAAATATGATGCATGATAATGTCATGGCGATATGTTATTGATTGAACTAATGCAACTAGCAACCATATTAAATGAAGTTGGTTTGAACCAAGGGTTCAAATTCAAACTCCATATGTGGAATCCAAATGCCATTTAATTGATTTGACTTGATCAGCAGGTATAAGTTGATCTAACATGCATGAAAGTGGTATGGATAGATTAGATTTTTATGATCATTTTTCATATATAACTTATTTCATTTGGAGTTACGGTTGATTTTCTATGAATTTTAGAAGTTAGCACTATTTTCTGGAATTTCTGAATTAAAATAAATCGAGAAAAGATTATCTGCGTCAAGATGACGCCGGGTGACGCTATCAGTCAAAGGCGCCAGCCAGTCAAACCTCGACGGCCGGGACCCACACGTCGATGAAACAACTAATTAACAGGTTGAGTTAACACTAACTAAGGCTGTCGGTGGGGCTGGGCCCGCATGTCGATGAATTAGTGGGTTAACTAAAAGTTAATTAGCGCTAAGCTAAAATTAGTAGGGTCTGGGCCCACTTTCGTTGACCTGTGAGTCAAACCTGTGTCAAACAAGGTTAGCTTCGCCGGCGGTTTGACGCCGGCACGACGGACGCCGGAGGGCTTCAAAATGCCCACAGCGATGGTTTTGGGCGTGGGAGGCGCTAAGAGTCTGCTGCACGCTGCGGTGATGGAGCAACCAGCCGGGAGCTGGGTGGCCGGAGACGACGGCCACGAGCTCGAAGCGCCGGCGGAGCTCGGGCGTGCTCGGGTTCGTCGTTAGGGCGCACGGCGGTGGCAAGGAGGGTGCTACAGACCTCACGGGGTGCGCTGAAGTGCGATGTGGCGCTTCGGTTTGGACGGAGGCATACCAAAGCGACGACGGTGACAAGTCCGGCGCCGGTGAGGTCTCGGTCTCGACGGAAACGAGGGCTACGTTGAGCTAATGGGCATGGGAGTAGGGGGATCGATAGAGGAGCTCACCGCGAGTGCAGAGGTGGCCTCGGCGAGCTCGGGGAGGCACCGGAGCGAGCGGGTTGGCGAGAGGGATCTCCGGCGGCCGACGAGGGAAACGGAGGCGGGGGCGGCGTTGTGGCGCGTCCGGGGCCTCGTGGGTCGTCAAGGAGGTCGGGGACGTCGAGGCGGAGCTAGCAGGCACGGCGAGGGGTCGAGGGGGAGGCGGTGGCCGCGGCGAATGGCGTCGGTGGCGATGGCTGCGCTCGGGCATGAGAGGGAGAGAGAGCAGAGGAGGGAAATATCTCGGGAGAGAGTGAGGGCGGTCGGGAAGGTTGCGTGTCGACGTCTAGGGCGTCCAGAGCGTCGAGGGAGAGCGGCAAGGTGAGCCGGGCGAGGGCGTTGGGTGGCTGGGCGAAAGCACGCTCATCCTTCCGCCCTGTGGAGGAAGACGACAGGGAGGCTGTGGTGGTGGGCTGGGCCGGCCACTTGGGCCGCCAGGTAAGCCCAGGTGAGATTCCTTCTCTCTCTCTGCTTTTCTAATTTGTTTCTGTTTTCTGTTTTGCTTTTCTGTTTTTGATTTAGTAATAATACTAAAACATTTTTAAAACTCCTGAGAAAATTTGTGGGCACTTTTAAAATGTTTACTAACAGCCCTCCAATGTTTTCAGAATTATTGAAGCATTTAAAATATTTATATCCACTAAATGCTCCAATTCAAATACTTATGATTTAATCCAAAAACCTGAAATGACCTAGAGAAAATATGCACCAATTTTTGTCAGAGGTTTTCACCAGTTTCAAAAATTATGGACTTTTCCTGAAGTCACTTTGGGTTTATTTGAAGTGATTTTATTTGAGCCCATTTGAATTTATTTGGTGCCAGGGTTTGGTTAGCCCCCATTTCAAGTTTCTGAGAAAATTAAACATGATGCAATATGATGATACAATGACAAGCAGGGCCAAGGCTAGGGCTGTGACAACTTTGGAGGAGGAGCTGAGGATTTTGGAGGAGCAGGAGCAGCATGAGGAATTGGCCGTGAGGGCTTTGAAGATTCTGACCGTGAGGGCATTGCTGAGGAACTTGGCCGTGAGGGCACTGTTGGTGAAGCACTTGGCTTGTGCGCGGGCTTCTTTGCCATTGATTTCCTAGGCTTGACAGAGGCCTCAGTGGCAGCGATGGCAGAGTCTTCATTGAATTTCCTCACTGCTTCTTTGGCTTGTCTATCCAATTTGGCTTGGCGCTTGGCCCATTCTTCAGGAAAATCCTCACCACGCTTGATGCTGGTGGGGTCAGCTTCTTGGCCAGGTGCCAATGGAGCTCTTGGGCATGGAGGATTAAGTGTGAATTTCTTCATATACTTTGGAGATACATACTGCTACCTCCTGAGCACTGCGTTGGATTTCCCCGAAGAGGAGAGGATGATGCAGCAAAGTAGCGTAAGTATTTCCCTCAGCTTTTGAGAACCAATGTATCAATCCAGTAGGAGGCCATGCACAAGTCCCTCGTACCTGCACAAAATGATAGCTACTCGCAACCAACGCGATTAGGGGTTGTCAATCCCTTCACAGTCACTTACGAGAGTGAGATCTGATAGAGATGATAAATTATATTTTTGGTAATTTTGGTATAGAGATGCAAAGTGAAAAGTAAAAGGCAAAGTAAAAACAAAGCAAGTATTAAAGTGATGGAGATTGATATTATGAGAATAGACCCGGGGGCCATAGGTTTCACTAGTGGCTTCTCTCAAGAGCATAAGTATTCTACGGTGGGTGAACAAATTACTGTTGAGCAATTGATGAATTGAGCATAGTTATGAGTATATCTAGGTATGATCATGTATATAGGCATCACGTCCAAGACAAGTAGACCAAACGATTCTGCATCTACTACTATTACTCCACTCATCGACCGCTATCCAAAGATGCATCTAGAGTATTAAGTTAAAAACAGAGTAACGGCTTAAGCAAGATGACATGATGTAGAGGAATAAATTCATGCAATATGATAAATACCCCATCTTGTTATCCTCGATGGCAACAATACAATACGTGCCTTGCAACCCTTTCTGTCACTGGGTAAGGACACCGCAAGATTAAACCGAAAGCTAAGCACTTCTCCCATTGCAAGAACTACCAATCTAGTTGGTCAAACCAAATGGATAATTCGAAGAGACTTGCAAAGATAACTCAATCATACATAAAAGAATTCAGAGAAGATTCAAATATTATTCATAGATAAGCTGGATCATAAACCCACAATTCATCGGTCTCAACAAACACACCGCAAAAAGAAGATTACTGTCACATCCTAGTTAGTCCATGCATTAGAGTGTTGCATCATGTTTACCTTTCATCAGAAACTTGAATTGGGGAAGACAAAACCCCCAGAACCCCTCTGAATCCAACAAGGGTTTACTGAAAATATTTTCAATGAACCTGAAATGCCCTCTAAAAATGTTCATAACCTTTGCCTTGGTCCTAAACCACTGTCAGAAGTGATGCACAAATTTCTAGGTCACTCTAAGGTCACTGGATTAAATCTTTAGCTATTTGAGTTTGGGCATTTAAATTATATAGAATATTTCAAATGCTCAAATAACCCCAAACTAAAATGTTCCATGCGTCGGATATATTCCAACTAGGGACCATGTGCAGTTTGGTGATTTTTGGAGTTGCCTAGGTATTTTTAGAAATGCAACAAACCTACAGAAATAATTAAAAAACAAAAACAATTGGGAAAACCACTTACCTGGCCGAACCCAAGCCCCGGGCCACCTGGCGGCCCAAAGATCTTGGCCGCCCATGCCACCGCTTCTTCGCCATCGCAGTACAGGCCGACGCCTTGAAGCGCGAGTCGCCACGGCGCCAAAGAGCTTGCTTCGCCGCTGGACGTTGGTCAGGCTCCACGTCGCCACCCCTACCCCGTGGACACCTCACTCGCCCCCCTGCCCCTCTCCCTCGCTCTCCCGCACCATGGCCGACGCACCTGCTGCTGCACCGCCGACGTAGTCGCGCCCTCCGTCGTCCCCGTGCTGCACCACTGCGTCTGCTTCGCTTCCGCCATTGCGTCGACAACATCGAAAGGTGCCGAGCCCCGAGCGCCGTGACGCTCGCAACACCTTCACCGATCTCATCTCCGTTGATCACCGCCGGAGATCCCCATCGCCGTCGCCACCGCATCACCTCGTCCCCGACCTCGCCGACTGCTTTGCCGTACTCGCCGTGAGCCCAGCTACCTTCCCATCCTTCTCGTTCACGCTCTCGAGCCCCACACCGACTGCACCGAGCTCGGCCGCACCCGCCGCCGCCACCGCACGTCGCCGTCGTGGCCACAGCCATGTTGGCTCGACTCTGAGCACACCACCGCACTCACCGCACTCACCGCACTCCCAGGAGCCCAACGCACCTCACCCTGTGCCTTGCCGTGCCCCGTAGCCACGGGTTCATCCTCACCCGACTCCGGCGACCGCCAAGCTCGTCGCCGGCGACGTTTCCGGCCACCCCGAGCTCAACCACCGCCACCAAACACCGCGGCTTGTTCCCGGCTACACGTAGATGGCCTCCGCCGCCCATTTGGTCACCGGAATGCACGAACACACTCTCGTCGCCGCGTCTGGCCTCGCCGGCGGCTAAACGTCAGCGGGTTTGACCCCGTTGACGGAGTTGACTAAGTCGGGCCCCTCTGCTAATTAACCTAGTTTAGGTTTACCTAAAATTAGTTAGTCTAATTAACTACTGACATGCGGGACCCACTGGTCAGGTTGACCTGGACGCCCGCGTTGACCCCTGACGTCACCCTGACGCACTGCTGACACAATAATTAATTTCTGGATTTATTTGTATTCAGGAAATTCCAGAAATTGTTGCAAACTTTAAAAAATCATAGAAATTAATCTGTAACTCCAAATGCAAAGTTCTATATATGAATTTTGATCAAAAAAATTCAATCTATCCATTGGTAATGGTTTCATGCATGACAGAACAAGTTAACCTTGCTGTTTAAGCAGAATGAGATAATGCACTATTATGGCTATGTTAAATGAGCTAACATTTGAATCTTTGATTCAAATGAGTTCATTCCTTTCTGTTCTAGCTTGCATTAGGCCAACACACATTCATATTGCCATGACATAGCATGCACCATATTGTTGCATATCGTCATGTGTTGTTTATGTTCGGTGTGTCTTTCGTAATAGGTTCTGCCTCCGAGGATAACCCCGAATATCCGTCTGAAGGGCAGTATCCTACTACCACTACATCAGGCAAGCAACCATTGATCATTTCGATACAAACCCATGTTCTCGCATCTGCTCTTGTTTACTGCATTAAGACAACGCGATTCAAACTGTTGTGTGTTGCGGTAGTTGAACCCACTTCCTATGCATGGCCTGTCATTGCCACAGTAACTAGACGAAACCCACTAGCATGTGTAGGAGTTGATTGAGCCATGTTTGTGTATCCTACCATGCTATGCTCACTATGCTTAGAGTTGTGTCAGGTCTGGCTCATCGGGATGATGAACTAGAGTGAAAGGTTGTGTCGGTTTCGAGAGTGAAAGTGTTGAATATGATTTGGTAAAGGAATTGATGAGAGGCCATGTAGGAGTACATGGTGGGTTGTTTCATTGAGGCTGTCCCTAAGAACTGAGATCTGTATGTGTGATTTAAGATCAGATACTACCACACGTTGGGCCCTAAAATATGACCCCGCTCGACTTACCGACCCCTCTCGTCCTCTGTCCAGGAGTTGCAAGTAGTTTCTAGTGTTTGTAGTATGCTGCACGCAGCGCTGACCTTAGGGGTGGGCTGTGTTGCGGTAGGCACGTGGCACGGTGTACCGATTCGCCTGTTTGGTGTCTCGGGAACCCTGCACACATCGTTCGGGGCCGTTAGTGGAAACCTCGGCCGGACTCCCTGCGGATGGAACCCGAATAGGCGATAAACCTGGATTAGAGACTTGTGTGGTTGGTCAGGTCGTGGTCTACACCCACTTCGTCTTTCGCTTGAAGTCTGCCGAGCACATATCGTGTGCAGACGCTAAGTGGTGGAAACATGTGTGACGAAGTACACCCCTGCAGGGTATAAAACTATTCGAATAGCCGCGTCCGCGGTAAAGGACTACTTGGTCGCCTATGCAGCTCATAGACAAGTAAATGGATACTACTAAAAGCCTCAAGATAAGTGTGAGTACCGCGGATGGCCCTCTCGTAGGTTGTCGAGAGAGAATCCACGGTGGAGTATTGTGATGGTGATTAGTGGACTCGTGTGCGACAAATGCTTTTCAAGTGGTGTCACGTAGGATAGCTTAGCCAAGAGTCAAAGCTGGCTTGCTGCAATAACTCCACTACCTTCTTGAGAATGTGCATGTATAATAGGATTCTGCTAGAAGACTTGGAGTACCTCCGTACTCATGTTTGCTTAATTAATGTTTTCAGACGACAACACCGCCTCCGATGGGTTCTATGTAGACCTTGACGTCGACGAGTGACTAGCCACCCAGGTGGTGATCCAAGGCTTGTGAAGGGCCACTATAGATAGAAGGGCTTCATCAAGCTTTCTTTCTTTTTAGTGTCTGTACTCAGACTAGTTTGCTTCCGCATGTGCTTGTATGTTTGTATGACTTGAGAGTTGGGTCATGTGACCCCTATCTGTATGGATATGTTATGTATGGCTCCTCGGAGCCTCTTAAATAAAGTACTTGAGTTGTAGAGTTTTGTTGTGATGCCATGTTGTATGTACTCATATCGGGCATATTGTGTGTATGATTGAAATGCTTGGTATGAGTGGGATCCGACAATCTAGTTGTTTATCCTTGGCAGCCTCTCATATGGGGAAATGTAGTCTCATCGCTTCTCGAGCGATAGTAGTCCGCCATGACCCGGTTCACCGGAGTCCTGCTAGCCCAAGACTACCGCTCTGGACACTTGATCGGCCGGCATGTGTTTCACTTTGTTCTTGTGTCTATCCTTCGGGAAATGTCACGCGGTGATATCCGAGTCCTGCCTAGCCTGCTACAGCCGGGTTACCGAGTCCTGATAGCCCAGCTACAGCCGGATTCATACGTTGACGACCGACATGCTCGATGTGATTCATGTATGCCTGTCCCCATGGGTTAGCGCCGCTTTGGGTTCACGACTAGCCATGTCGGCCCGGGTTCTCTGTCATATGGATGCTAGCAACACTATCATATACGTGAGCCAAAAGGCGCAGACGGTCCCGGGCCATGGTAAGGCTACACCCGTGGGAATACCGTGCGTGAGGCCACAAAGTGATATGAGGTGTTACCGGCTAGGTCGATGTGACTTGGAATCGGGGTCCTGACAATTACATCAAATAGATCTCCACGAGAGAGGGGGAGAACATTGTATTGAGATCCAAAAAGAGAGAAGCCATCTAGCTACTAGCTATGGACCCGAAGGTCTGAAGTAAACTACTCACACTTCATCGGAGAGGCTATGGTGATGATGTAGAAGCCCTCCGTGGTGGATGCCCTCTCCGGCGGAGCTCCGGAACAGGCCCCAAGATGGGATCTCGTGGATACAGGAAGTTGCGGCGGTGGACTTAGGTTTTGGCTCCGTGTCGATCGTTTGGGGAAGTGCGTGAGGTATATATAGGAGGAAGGAATGCGTCGGATTGGAGCAGCAGGGGCCCACGAGAGGCGCGCCCTAGGGGGGCGCCCCCCACCCTCGTGACCGCCTCCGTTGTTCCTTGGCATAGGTTCCAAGTCTCCTGGATCACGTTTGATGAGAAAATTACGTTTCCGAAGGTTTCATTCTGTTTGGACTCCGTTTGATATTCTGTTTCTTTGAAACACTGAAATAGACAAGAAAACAGCAATTCTGGGTTGGGCCTCCGGTTAATAGGTTAGTCCCAAAAATAATATAAAAGTGGAAAATAAAGCTCAATATAGTCCAAAATTGTAGATAAAGTAGCATGGAGCAATCAAAAATTATAGATACGTTAGAGACGTATCACATACATGTACTCCCTCCATTCTCTTGCCCATCTCCTTTCAATCCTCTGTATGCGCACCTTGCGCTGATTTTTGTTCTCCTTTCCGAACTTGGCCTCATCAGGTGTGCAATAGTCAAGATAGATGTCCTCGTGGATTTCAAAAGCAGTCATGACCTCAGGCTTCTTTCCTCCTTTCTGAGGCTTCTTACCGTCTGCCATTTTCTTCAGTTGAGGAATTTGAACAAGCGAATTCTCTGAAGAAGTATGCAACTTTTCTTTGAGGAACGCTGCAAATGAGTTAAGTTGATGAGAACCTAGTGATTCAACAGCGGACATGAGTACCTGTGAACAGAGTATAGTTGCGAGGAATTTGGAGAGGTCATATGCGTTCTTAGAAGGTTTTTCATAAAGAACAAGTTTGAGGAATTTGACCAGATGAGTCTTGAAGAATTTCACTAAGCGTCTTTGTCTTAGGTTCCAGAGTTGTATAGACGGAAGATCCACACAATTAAGGAATCTTGAAGAAAAATGATGCTTAGAGAAATGAATCAAGAACAGATGACTAGTGAGGTGTTTTGTGTGTGAGGATTTGAAGAATAAAACACCTTTGAAGATTTTGTAGAGAAAATTTAAAACAAAGAGGGCAGTAAAAGTAACTTTTAATTTACCCTGGATGAAGAACACGACGAACAATGAGGTGCAGAAGTGAAGTTCGTCTGTGTAGATCTTCCACGCCCTAACTTGGCGGAGGAAGACGGCTACGGCGGCGGCGGAGTGAAGGTTTCCGCGGCCGGCGTGAGTACGACGGCGACGAGGTCGAGGCAGTGAAGCTCTTCCTCACCGACGACGATGGAGTAGCGGCGGCACTAGGGTTTGAGAAGCTCGAGCGGGAGAGAGATGTCGAGCAGAGTAAAGGAAGTGAGGAAGGGGAGAGGGGGTATTTATAGCCACGGTGAAAAACTGTTCGCCCGAAGATTTAGGACGAACGTGCCCCTGACCCTTCTCATTCGCATGACATGTGTCACCCACGTACTGAAAAGTGGAGATCGTGTTAGATCGTGGGTGAATAGATAAGTCTATCGTGGGATGCGGAACGGTTTGAGCGGCAAAGCCGAAAATTTTGGATAAGATTAGTTTTAAAGTTCCGTTCGCAATTTCTTCAAATTGACAAGGACACAGTGAAGATTTTGAACGAGTTTTAAATAGAACGCACATGAAGAATTTGTGAATAGATTGGGTTGAGTATAGCATAGAGGGGGAAGGGTCTGATCACATTCACTTAGCAGAAAACGCAACTTGAAGAAATAGCCATAAGTGAATGCTGTAGAGGACATAAACCCATATATATATATATATATATATATATATATATACATATATATATATATATATATATATACATATATATATATATAGCCAATGAAGAAAAACGACCGAAACAGTGAATATTTTGCAAAGTTGAAGAATTTGAACAACTGAGGAATTTAGAAAAAACTGAGGAAAAACTCAAATTGAAGATTTTCAACTTTGGTGGTGGCGTGACCAACCGTATAAGAATGATGATTTCAGACACCGCGTGCAATTGTCGTAGGGTTCTGAGAATTAAATTCTTCATTAATTTCTTCACACTTAGAGTGTTATTCCTCATTGATTGAAGAAAAACGTTTCTTCATGTGTTGCACATCTAAGTCATCAATTTTGCATAAGTGTTAGGATGAGTGTCCTTTTCAAAGAACATTCGAAGACTCTAAGATATTTAGCTCACACCGCAACTTGCTAAATCTCTTCTCATCCAAAGGCTTTGTGAAGATAGCGGCTAGCTGTTCTTCAGTCTTCACGTGCTCAATAGAAATGTCGCCCTTCAACACATGATCACAAAGAAAATGATGACGAATCTGAATGTGCTTTGTCTTGGAGTGCTGAACTGGGTTGTGAGAAATCTTGATGGCACTCTCATTGTCACAGTAGAGAGGCACATTCTTCACGTTGATTCCATAATCCTTGAGAGTTTGCTTCATCCACAAAGAATTGAGCACAGCAAGAACCAAAGCAATGTACTCAGCTTCCGCAGAGATGAAGCGATACGCAGCTCGCTTTCTTCGAGGACCAACGGACCAAAAGATCGTCCGAGGAAATGACAAGTACCGGATGTTGACTTGCGGTCCACACGATCACCAGCATAGTCGAGTCGAATATCCAATGAGATCAAAAGCAGAGCCCTTGGGGTACCATAATCCTAGTGTTGGTGTGTGAGCTAGATATCGAAGAATATGCTTCTGACCTTATGGTGTGATTCCTTTGGTGTAGCTTGAAATCGGGCACACATGCAAACACTAAGCATTATATCTGGCCTAGATGCACATAAGTACAATAAAGAACCAATCATGGAGCGGTATACCTTGTGATCGAAGTCAATACCATTTTCATCGGTGCATAGATGGCCATTTGTGGGCATAGGAATTTTGACGCCTTTGCAATCTTGCATGCCGAATTTCCTCAAAATATCCTTGAGGTATTTCTCCTGAGATATGAATATGCCATTCTTGCTGATTTAATTTGAAGACCTAAGAAGAATTTCAACTCTCCCATCATAGACATTTGATATTCTTCACTCATCATATAGGCAAATTCATCACTATAATGTTGGTCAAGACAGCCAAAGATAATATCATCAACGATATTTGGCACACAAATAATTCACCATCATAAGATTTAGTAAAGAGAGTAGGGTCGAGTGAACCGGTGTGAAGCCATTCTTCATGAGGAATTCCTTCAAAGTGTCATACCACGCCCGAGGGGCCTGCTTGAGGCCATAGAGGGCCTTGTTGAGTCTCAAGACTTTGTCGAGGATTCTTTGGATCTTCAAAACCTGGGGTTGAGCAACATATACTTCTTCCTCAAGCTTACCATTGAGGAATGCACTTTTCACATCCATTTGATATAAAGTGATATCATGATGGTTAGCATAAGCAAGTAATATGCTGAATAGCCTCAAGTCTAGCAACAGTGCAAAAGTTTCATCGAAATCAATTCCTTCAACCTGTGTGTAGCCTTGAGCTACAAGTCGTGCCTTATTCCTCACCACAAGGCCATTTTCATCTTGCTTGTTGCGGTAGATCCACTTTGTGCCAAGGATATTATGCTTGCGAGGATCCGGACGTTTGACCGGTTCCCAGGCGTTGTTGAGCTCGAACTTATGTAATTCTTCTTGCATGGCCTGAATCCACTCAGGCTCTAGAAATGCTTCATCTACCTTAGTGGGCTCTGTGATAGAGACAAAAGCATAGTGCCCACAGAAGTTAGATAAATGTGAAGCCTTTGAGCGTGTGAGAGGACCTGGTGCTTCAATGTCATCGATGATCTTTTCAACTTGCACTTCTTTTGCAACGCGAGGATGAGCTGGTTGTCGTCGAGGAATTTGATCAGCATTTTCTTCAAAGACCATTTTCTTCAAGATTTTCTTCAGTGCATCAGCTCGACGTTCTTCACGTTCGAATGAATTCTTCAGCAGATTCTTCAAGAGGAATGACATCCTCGATCGCCTTGAACTTGATAGAATCCTCGGTGCTTTGGTTCATCTATCCACGGAAGGTAGGTGCTCTCTTTGCGAGCCATTAGTTTCATCGAATCAAGCACATCTACAGTTTCAACAATCTTGTGAAGAACATTGTTGAAGACTACAGAGGTGTGCGTAGTCCTTTCCGTAACCAAGCATAAAACCTTCATGTGCTTCGGTGCAAATTTAGCATTGTGATGAGGATCTCTAATCCAACATTTAGCAATCAAGACTTTGAAATAACTCACATTGGGTTTCTTGTCGTTGAGGAGTTCATAGGCAGTCTTCTTGAAGAATTTGTGAAGATATACCTGTTGATGATGTGGCACGCAGCAGTAAATTGCCTCAATCCGTAAGTGACGAGGCGTCTTGTACTCATCAAGCATAGTGCGAGCCATCTCAACAAGAGTTCTGTTCTTGCGCGCCCACGACGCCATTTTTCTGAGGAGTATAAGGAGCAGATAACTCATGAGTAATACCAAGTTCATCAAGATAGTTATCAAGACCGGAATTCTTGAATTCAGTTCCATTGTCACTCCTGATGTGCTTGATCTTCACACCAAAGTTGGTTGAAGCCCTCGAGGAAAATCGTTTGAAGACTTCCTGCACTTCATGTTTGTAAGTAACAATGTGTACCCATGTGTAACGAGAGTAATCATCAACAATAACAAAGCCATATAGAGATGCATCATTAGTGACCGCTGAGTAATGATTAGGACCAAAGAGGTCCATGTGAAGCAATTCGAATGGTCGAGTAGTGGTCATGATAGTCTTTGTTGGATGCTTGGCCTTGGTCATTTTTCCAGCTTCATAGGCTCCACACAAGTGATCCTTGAGGAATTTTACATTCTCAATGCCAATGACATGCTTCTTCTTCGCAAGCGTGCAGTAAATTCCTCATGCCTCATGCGTGACCAAGTCGTCGATGCCATAGCCAGCCTTATACGAAGCTTTTGCGAGTAGGCACACGGCTGGTTGCGGTCCTAGAGAGAAATCAACAATATACAAGTCTCCTCCCCTAAAGCCTTCGAAGACTTTGGAATTGTCAGCTTCCATAACCACAACACAATGATACTTGCCAAAGACAACAACCATATCAAGATCATAAAGCATTGAGACAGACATAAGGTTGTATCCTAAGGACTCAACAAGCATGACTTTGTCCATGTGTCGATCCTTTGCGATCGCAACCTTACCTAGACCCAATACCTGACGTTTTCCTTTGTCGGCGAAGATGATATGCTTCAGATGTGATGGTGATAAGGGAGCATCCATCAATAAATTCTTGTCACCAGTCATGGGATTTGTACATCCACTATCGAGGACCCACTCAGTGGCTTTGGGTTGATCATCCTGCAGATGAATTAGTGCAGCTTACGAACTCATATACTTCATCAGTGAAGAATATGATATCAAATTCATCGATGAATTTCATCAAGCGATAAAATAGATATAGCAAGATGAGGACGTGTGAAATGAAAGTTCATTTCTTCATGATTAGCATGCGTCCTTTCGAGCATTTTTGTCACCTCAAGAAATTCTTCAGACGTTAAAGCACGCCCGAGACCTGACCTCAGAGAAGAGATTAGTTCTTTTTCTTCACCACCCACATCTGAAGGGGTGGCAAAGGGTTCATCACTCTGCGAGCTCCATATGAGAATGGTGGCAAAGAAGCCAGACCATTTCTTTTCACATGAGAGGGGTTAGGGTAAGCATATGAATAAGCAGAGAAATTCTTCGAGGACTTATGAACATAATGGTTTGAGGAATAATGCACATATTCATAGCCCTTAGCTCTACCCTGCAAAACAGAGTTGTTAGCATGATGATAATCATATGAGGACTTTGATCCTTTTGAGGAATTTGATCCACGTGAGGAATTTGGTGCAGATGAGGACTTGAATCCATATGAAGAATTTGGTCCATATGAAGAGTTTGATCTGAGGTTCCTATTCTTCACAGGTGGTGTCATGAGGACATTCATCTGAAGACTTTCAAGGCACCTTTTGGGAACCCAGATTTTCTTCATAGGGGTACCGTTCCTGCAATTATTGCCAACATATCTAGCAAATACTTCACCATTCTGATTTTTGAACAGTTTATAGTTGGAGTCAAATGACTCATCAGAAGAATGAGGAGATTCACATGTAAAGCCAGATAAGTAAGATGGATCAACTGGTGGTCCCTTTGCAAAGAACCCATGAGGTTTTGGGGTACCGCTTTCGGGCTTCCAATATGTACCATCAGTATTGATTTTCCTCTCAAAGGCAATACCCTCTTTCCTAGGGTTCCTATTGAGGATCTGCTTTTAAGCACATCACAAAGAGTCTGATGCCCTTTGAGGCTTTTGTACATGCCTGTCATGTACAATTCCTTCAGCCCTGCATCGTCAGTGATACTAGCAATGTCCTCAGATGAGGAATTAGTGATAGCAGATGCATGTGAAGAATTTGTAACAATTGAAGCATTTGAACATTCAGGTGAAGAATTAGAGGATTCACGTTCAATGCACTTTAAGCATGGAGGAACAAATTCTTCCTGAGAAGCGCTGATTTGTTGAGCAAGCAATGGATCGCGCTCCTTCTGAAGATCTTCATAACTCACTCTTAGCTTCTCAAGATCTTTCTTTCTTTGAAGAAATTCATAAGAAAGCTTCTCATGATCAGATAAGAGAGTGTTATGATGACCTTGAAGGCTGTCAACCCTAGACTGAAGTCTTTGAAGATTTTCAGTCAAGGCTTTAGTGCGATCCATTTCTTCACCCAACATATCATCATTTTTGTCTAGCATGTTTTGAAACTTTTCAAAAGCCCTTTGTTGTTTCACAGCAATCTTAGCAAGTTTAGAGTAGCTGGGCTTGAGGTTTTCATCAGATTCATTTTCACTAGATTCAGAGGAGGTATATTTGAGTACCTTGGCACCCTTTGCCATGAAGCAATAGGTGGGAGCGTAGTCATCATTGTCTTCATCAGCCTTGTTGGTGAGGTCATTTTCTTCAGAGTTGAAGATAGACTTGTCGATTTAATGCAGAGCGAGAGCCAGACTCGCCACACCAGACTCGGACTCCTCAGATGCCTCCTCTTCCTCATGTTCCTCAGATTCAGCCTCAGAGTCCATTTCCTTGCCAATGAATGCCCGAGCCTTCTTCGAGCTGCTCTTCTTGTGAGATGAATACTTCAAGGATTTTGATGATGAAGATTTGGACGATTTCTTCTTCTTCTTAGCGTCATCAGAACTGTAATCCTTGTATTTCTTCTTCTTTAATTCCTTTTCCCACTGAGGACAATCTTGAATATAGTGACCAGGTTTCTTGCATTTGTGGCATAGCCTCCTCTTATAGTCACTGGAAGGAATCACCGCTCTTGAGGATTTTCCAAAGCGACCACGTCTTGATAACTTCTGGAACTTCTTCACGAGCAGTGCTAGCTCCTGGCTCAATTCTTCAGGATCACCAAGGCTGCTACCAGAATCTTCACATTCAGATTCAGACACTACCTTGGCCTTCGGGGCACGTGATCTGCCATAGCTCGAACCATAGAGATCTCTCTTTCAAAGAAGCTGGAACTCATGAGTATTTAGCCTCTTGAGGATATCAATGGATCAAGTGACTTGTAATCAGCACATTCTTGTATCATCAATGCCGAGTATCAAATGAGGAATCAAGCGATCTCAATAATTTCTTCACCACCTCATGGTCGGTGATGTCAAGTGGCACCAAGCGCTTGAAGCTCATTTGAGATGTCGATGAGGCGATCGAAGGTTTGTTGAACATTTTCATTGTCGAGTTTTTTGAAGCGGTTGAAGAGATTGCGAAGAACATCAACTCGAGAGTCATGCTGAGTTGAGACTCCTTCATTTACTTTGGACAGCCTATCCCAGATAAGCTTAGCAGTTTCCCAAGCACTCACTCTTCCATACTGTCCTTTGCTCAGATGGCCACATATGATATTCTTCGCTTGAGAATCGAGTTGCTTGAATCTCTTCACATCGGTAGCGTTCAGTGAGGGTGAGACAGAGGGAACACCATTCCATAACATACCAGAGATCGTTATCAATTGCCTCAAGATGCATTCGCATCTTATTCTTCTAGTAGGGGTAGTCTATACCATCGAAGGTAGGGCAGCCAGTAGAGACCTTGATCATACCTGTAGTCAACATAACTAAAACTCCAGGCGGTTAAACCAAAATCACACAGAACAAGGGAGTACCTTGCTCTGATACCAATTGAAAGTGCGTTATATCGACTAGAGGGGGTGAATAGGCGATTTTTATGAATTCTTCACTGAGGAATTTGCCGGTGAGGAAATTCCTTAGCGAAGAACTACTTGCAGCGGAATAAATACTCAGAAGTAAGCATAACAAAATACAGGCATAGTCATCATGATGAAATGAAGACAAGCACAGAGTACAAAAAGCGTAATCACAGGATAACACAAGATGAAGACAAATAGACTGAAGAAACTGAACTGAGGAAATTGAGAAAGTCTTCAGTCAAACTCTTCAACACAGATATGATGAAGCACTTAACACAGTAATGAGGAAATGAAAGAGTTGAGGAAATAGAACCAGTAAGCTTGGTGAAGACAATGATTTGGTAGACCAGTTCCAACTGCTGTCTCAGTTGTACGTCTGGTTGGAGCGGCTGAGTGTTTAAACTCGAGGACACACAATCCTGGACACCCAGTCCTGAGCACGCAGCTCAGGACACCAAGTCCTCACCATATTCTCCCTGAACTAAGGTCACACAGACCTCATCCAATCACTCGTGGTAAGTCTTCAGGCGACTTCCAAACCTTCACAAACTCGGTCACTCGGCGATCCACAATTTCCTCTCGGATGCTCTAGACCATGACGCCTAACCGTCTGGAAGAAGCACAGTCTCCAAAGGTAACAAGCGTCGGATCCACGCAGGATCAATCTCTTCAGTGATGCTCAATCACTTTGGGTTTGTAGGTGTTTGGGTTTGGGTTTTCCTCATTTGATGATTTTCACTCAAAGTCCTCAGAGGATCGGATGCTCTCAAATGACAAGTGTCAGTTTCTCTCAGAGCAGCCAACCAGCTAGTGGTTGTAGGGGGCGGCTATTTATAGCCTAGGGAGCAGCCCGACATGATAAGACATAAATGCCCTTCAATGATATGACAGTTAGGTAGATAAGATATTTTGGGACAGCTGGCGCGCAGCACAGCAACGGTCGGAAATTTGAGGTTCAAATTCCTCGTGGCTATCATGTTCCCCATCGTAGGCAATCCGCTTGGCGAATTCCTAACTCCTCACCGTAACAAATTCCTCGGCAACTGTAAGAACTTCATCTCTATGATCAAGAAATTGACTGAATCAGTATGAGATTTCCAATGGCTTCACTCGAAGGGATTGGTAGGTGTAGGATTTTGAGTTGAGCATCACATGGAAATTTTTCCTTAGTATTTCCTCAACCCCCTTTAACAGTACGGTGTTTCCTATGACTCAAGAAATAGAAAACGAAACTACGAAAACAAAAGTCTTCATGCTTCATGTTCCTCAAATGAATACCAAGTCTTCAAGGTCACACCAATTTCTTCACTTTCAAAGTCTTTAGAAAGTCTTCAGAATAACAAAGTCTTCAGTTGAAGAACTTCATTTTTAGGGGTCGACTTTCATTTAAATATCAAACTCCTCATAGACTTATAGACTTGTGTACACTCATAAACACATTAGACCCTTAGCCTATAAGTCTTCAATACACCAAAATCACTAAGGGGCACTAGATGCACTTACACTTCACAAAAGTTGACCACTGAGGATATATACCATCTGGTAGATAGTATCCCTTGTTGTACTGGTGGCCGTTGATCTCAAAGTTGACAGGTGGGGAGTGGCCTTCTGCAAGCCTCGCGAAGACTGGAGAACGCTGCAGCACGTTGATATCTGTTAGAATAAATCTGAGGCATACCGTCAATCATCCGAGGATCAAGCAATCACACGAGCACGACACCGAGATTTGTTAACGAGGTTCACCGATATGGCTACATCCCCGGGGCATGACTATGGGCGCTCCTCCCCATGACACCGCTACAATACCGCACCCGATCGCCCTGGACACCTGCACATGCCGCCGGCTTCCCCTGTGTTCCAGTGCTATTATGTTGGCATAGGTCACATCGTGTGTCTAGCCCCGCTATATATGAGAGGCCTAGGATACAAGTGTCCTACTAGGACACGACTCCATATCCTATCTAAACACAATACAACTACAAGTCCAATCAGAACCTACCTTGTACACTATATTCGACACAACTCCAACAAACTCCACCTTGGCGAATATACTCCACCACCCTGGATTTGTCCATGCATCAAACTTCCATGTACATTGGACTTGAGCTTATCCCATGAGTACCGCTGCTACTCCAAAGACTCCATATGACTCCACATGCAACTTGTAGTCCCTTCTTTTCTTGACCACAGTCAACACTCGAGCAAAATCAAGTTCCACATTACTCTAGTTTGCGCTCCCAACTTCCAGAGTATCAGTCCAACGCCATCACACACTGATCACTGACCTACGTGAAAGTGAACAACTCACATATTGGGTGTCACACATAAGAGTTACCTGAACTCAACATCACCGCTCCTTTCTTGACCGCATGTCTGAAACTTGAAGAAATTTCACCGTTGTTTGTAGTCATCCCGAGTCAAACTCACAGTTGTCTCACCACATGTATGACCACCATATCCCTGGCCCGTCTCCATGCCCCCGTGCTTACCGCATGCCTCGCCCCTATTACCGCATCGAGCCTCCGCTGTCCTGGTCAAGTCTCAAGGGTCGCGAACCCACACCACTCAACCCCCACAGCAGAGTACCACCGATCATCACCGACCGATGACGAGTTTCATGCTTCCACCGGACCACTGGGCTCCAGTCTGAATTGCATGTCACTTGCTTTTCCCCCTTGCTGAATAGGCTTCGATTCCCTGTATCCTTACACCGTAGCCCCTCAATCCAGCTCCACCTTTAACTTGACTCCATGGTAGATGATCAGTCCACCCTCGCGCCCCGTCGACTTCAAGCTCCTGTGTACGTCATCTTGAATCAACCCCGCGCCATAGTCTTGTCGAAACCACACAAGCCCTCGGGCTTGCGACACGTGTTTCCATGCCCAGAAGTCGGTCACCATCAGCATCACGCTCCTATGTCGTTGTCGCCGATCCCACCACCGTCTTCTGTACCAACCGACATCCAAGTCGATCAGTCAGACTGGCCAGTCCGGCCCAGCCGAACTTGTCCGGCTACAACCATGCTCCACCTTGCACCATGACTTCTTGCACATATGTGCATATCTTGGACGCCCTGTGTATGCATGATTCCACCCAGCACGCTCCAGACTCCTCGAATCCTCAAGTGCGACTGCCATCCATACACAAATTGTGTACCAAACAAAAGGAGACCAACAAATAAATCCCATGTAGCCTTCCTGTGTGCACGTACCAAAAGGAGATCAATGATGCTAGTCAAACTCCAATCCATCACACATTCACACGTAGCTTTTGGACATATCTTTCTTTCCCTTTTAGATAGCAATCACGGTCTGATTCTGGTCCTTGTGCTAATTTTTCTCCTCAAACAAATCTCACGTAATGCATCTGACGGAAACCTCATGTAGCATAGCTAGCCTGCCACGGGCCTTGAGGCTGCTTGTAATGGGTAGTATCATAAGTTAATATCATGCATATGATACTAGTTTGTGATACTACCTCCCTAATGCATAGTATCATGTACTAGTATCATAGATGACTTTATTTATTGCCATGCATGACACATAGTAGCATTGCATTTATTATGATACGATATCATTGTATGATACTCAACAATCTCTTTCTTCATTTAATTCTATGCCACATCATCAAAATTGCCTACTTGGCATGCATGATACTAGTTATGATACTCCCATTACAACCAGCCTGATCCACTCTGCACGGCCTGGCCTGCCACGCGCGCCAGCCTCTCGTTGCCTCCACGCGCTTGCCTCGCACCGCGTGTACACCGTGCCCTAGCGCTCACTGCTGCCACGCTTTCGTACCGTCACGCCGCCGCCTTATGACATCTCGATCTGCTGCTCCACACGCGTTGCATGCGCGTGCCACCGCTGCTCCTGATTCGATCTGCTGCCCGACGCTTGTCCGTGGCCTCGCCTGCTGCTGCATGTTCCGCATATGCTTTCTTCAATCTTGCCGAGAACCACACCACAACCAGTTGCATCTCGACTCGATTCTTTCTCCAGATCAACAATCCGCAGCCTCCTCGTAACCTTGCTCTGATACCACTTGTTAGAATAAATCTGAGGCATACCATCGATCATCCGAGGATCAAGCAATCACACGAGCACGACACCGAGATTTGTTAACGAGATTCACCGATATGGCTACATCCCCGGGGTATGACTATGGGCGCTCCTCCCCATGACACCGCTACAATACCGCATCCGATCGCCCTGGACACCTGCACATGCCGCCGGCTTCCCCTGCGTTCCGGTGCTATTATGTTGGCATATGTTACATCGTGTGTCTAGCCCCGCTATATATGAGAGGCCTAGGATACAAGTGTCCTACTAGGACACGGCTCCATATCCTATCTAAACACAATACAACTACAAGTCCAACTATAACCTACCTTGTACACTATATTCGACACAACTCCAACAATATCATTTTGAGAACCTGCCATGCTGAAGAAAGAATGCCATATCCAAAGATCATGTGATGCCACCGCTTCTAATATGACAGTGCACCCGTTGACATGCCCCTTGTACTGGCCCTGCCAAGCAAATGGGCAGTTCTTCCACTCCCAGTGCATACAATCTATGCTGCCAAGCATGCCTGGAAAGCCTCTAACTGCGTTGATTGCCAACAATCTCTCTGTATCAGCGGCAGTTGGCTGCCTCAAGTACTTTGGGCCAAACACCTCGATCACAGCTTGGCAAAACTTGTACATTGACATCAGACGTGTTGTCTCACTCATACGCACATACTCATCCACCAGATTGCCTGGAATTCCATATGCAAGCATGCGGATGGCCGCGGTGCATTTCTGGTAAGACGAGAATCCAAGCTTGCCAAGGGCATCCGTCTTGCACTCGAAGTATGGGTCATGAGCAACCACTCCCTCTTGGATACACAATTGAACACATGCCTTGCCATTCGAAAACGGCGACGGAATTTATCTGGCTTGAAGAGCGGGGTGTTGGCAAAGTAATCAGCATAGAGCAGGGCGTGGCCTCTCTCCATGTTGCGGTTCAGGTTGGGAGCACGGCCAGGGACTGACCCCCTGTACCGAGGAAGCTGCCGTTGAATGTGGTCGTGAACGACCAATGCAGCCACCACAAGATCTTCATCATCCGACGAAGAATCGTCCGATGAACAAAGGAAGTGATGGAAGAAAAACTCGTCTCCACTGTCCATACCTTTGTAGGCAAAATGCCAAACACCTTGCGGTCGTGGTGGCGAAGAGGCCGCGATGATCACCTCGACGCGGCAGGGGTGGTTGCCGGCCGCCATCGCCGCTCTGGAGCTCTCGTCAGAAGCTGCCGAGGCCGCCGTGGTGCGTCGCCGGCGGTCCTGTCCCCTCTGCGGCCGCCAAAGACGGCGACGGCCAAACCTCCGATCGACGGTCAAAACTACGGCCAAAGCGCGGGCGTGGTGACGGCCATGTCGAGAAGTGGTTTGGTAGGGCCGGAGGCTGCGCGGTGAGGATGCGGCCGGAGAATAGCGGCGGCGCCGGCGGTGGGGCGGGGCGGGAGAGAGAGGGTGAAAGCGTTGGGAGCGGAGGGACTGCTAGTGTCCCCGACAGGCGAGCCACGGGGGGACAAGGGCGTGCGTCTAGGCCGTCCGCGCGCGTCCGTTTCACCTCAAATCGAGCGCAAGTTTGAGACGGGGATGGATCGAAAACGGATGGAATCCGGACATTTGTCCGTTTGAGGCCGCGCGCTGGGCCGCGCTATTCGTCCGTTTTACTCCAAACAAACGGGGCCGGACAGGATAGGGTCGCGCGGTGGAGTTGGACTAACCTGATGAGGCAGCGGTACACCCGGCAGTGGCACGCCGCCGCGTCTGGCTCGTGTTGGTATCTGTTTATGTGTGGCCCCTTTGATTTTCTGTGGAGCACAACCAATGGTTCTGCCTTGAACGAACGATGGTTTACAGTGGACGCGTTTTTTTCTTTTTGAGAAAATGGACGCTACAGCGCTCGTATATGTACGTGCAGGGTTGCCTTCTATTTTTTACCTTTGTGTTCCCGTTTCTTTTTCACTGTTTTTCACGTAAACGCATAAATATTTCAGTGATATATGAACAAGTACTAAGGTGTGGATAATTTGTTCATTCAATATCTTTTAAATGTTTGTATTACTCAAAAATATTGTTCATAACCTTTTAAACTTATTCACTGGTTTCAAAAAATGCTCATGACATTTTTTGAAAATGTTTATACAATGTTAAAAAATCACATCATTTGAGAAGAAAATAAATATGTTACAAAAATATATTCATAATGGTGTATAGTGGGCGGGTTTTTAGCTCCCAAGTTGGGAATTTCCCATACGGTGCTAAAGGCGCCCGTTACAGTATAGTTTACAAATAAATGGGCGCACACCCTCCTCCGCTTTGGACCGGCCCATCTACGTTTTCCCCATTTCTTTAAACGCCAAAAAATTGCGAGTAGGTGTTACGACTCAAACCCACGACCTCTTCCTCAAGTGCTAGCTATGGTAGCCAACCATGCAACGCACCTGAATGTGGTTGGTTAATTCTTATCATTTCTTTTCTTCTTTCTTCTTCTTTTTTTCTTTTTTCTTTTTATTTTTCTTATCCCTTTTTCCTTTTTATTTTTTAAAAAATGCGTGAATTATTTTATCAAAATCAATGAAAATTTTCAAATCCATAATTTTTTTAAATGCACTCTAATTAATGAACCTTTTCTGATTTGTGAACTATTTTTGGAAAATCCATGAACTTTTTTCTAATTCAATGAATTTTTATTCAATTTTGATGAACTTTACCAAATTGATTCACTTTTTAAAAATCAGTGAACTTTCTCAAAATTGATGAACTTGTTTTCAAGTTTGATAAACTTTTTAAAAGTTTCTTAAACTTTTTAAAAGTTTCTTAAACTTTTTAAAAGTTTCTTAAACTTTTTTCAAATTTTTGTCTTATTTTTCAAATTCATGAACTGTTCTCAAATTTATGAACTTTATTCAGATCATTTTTCCAAAAGTAAACAGTCAAATGGTTGACCGATCAACAGCTGACTAGGCGACGCCTGACGGAGCGAAGGAAGCTGGATTGCGATCGAGCGAACCAACGAATGAGTGAACGCGTTTGTTGGGCCGGCCCAAGAAGGGGTTCTATGTGAGCGCCAGTTTGGTGAACTGTTGCGTGAAGCGCTACGCATGTTCGTACCATGCTTGTGCATGAGGGTCTAGTTTCTTTTGAGCTATGCAACTTTGTGTTATCCTCACGTTGTCCTGCAAAAGCTCCACCTATGCAAGAAGTAGAAATCAGCTGAACCCGCAGCCTGATCTTCACAATAGATCATGAAACATCGAATCCAAAGCTAAAGGGTAATTGAAAAACTGTAACAAAAATGAGAGTTGTACACTCCAATTGCCTATAAGACAGAGGATATAGGCTGGGCCAACACAGCGGCAACTCCCCCACACGCAACAGCGCTTATCTATGTGCACGGTTGTGTTCTACTCCCTCCGTTCCTAAATAATTGTCTTTCTAGAGATTTCAATAAGTGACTACATACGGAGCAAAATAAATGAATCTACATTCTAAAACATGTCTACATACATCCGTATGTTGTAGTCCATTTGAGATGACTAGAAAGACAATTATTTGGGAACGGAGGAAGTATTTGTTTACCATCTTTATTTTTATTTCTTATTTCCCTCTCTCTTTTAAGTAAATTCATGAATATTTAAGAGATATATGAGTAATTATTTTGCAGTAAAAAATTGTTTGTGTCCTTATTACTATTTGTGACATTTAAAAATTACTCATGCATTATAAATAAATGTTCATAATATTTGTAGAAACGCTTATACAGTGCAAAAAATGTTCTCACAATTTTCGAAAATAGTGTGTACCATTAGAAGAAGGTCCGTGACGTTTAAAAAAAATCTTCACACATTCCTCACGACATTTCAACAAAAGATTAGACATTGAAATTTGACAACATTGAAAAATAAAGGTTTCATACTATACCAATAATGTTCCTGACAATTAGATAAATGTTCACACGTTTCAAAAAGTATTTTAACGATTTTTCAAAAAAATTATACTATGTAAAAAAATTGTAGTTTCAAAAAATATTTTTTATTTAAAAAGTGTTTAACATGTATTTCAGAATGCTCATCATGTATTTGAAATATATTTAGCGTGTATCAAAAGAATATTCTATATGTGTATGAAAAATGTACATGTATTGAAAGAGAAACAAAAAAATGTAAAGGAAACAAAAAAAGTAATTGGTATAGTATTTAAAAAGTACATGTATTTAAAAAGTGTTTAACATGTATACTAAGCCAGCCCACTAAGACATGAGCGACCTAGCGCTAGAGGCCAGGCTAGGCTACATATCGCAGTAAGCAAGATATAGCTCTTGCGGTGTATAACAGTTGACAAAAACCCCACTTTGGTTCCGATGGGTGCAATTGCAAGAACCTGGGAAGATCCATGGAAAGGGTTGACTAAAAAGCTTACTTTAGTTCATACAAAAATGTAAAAATAAACTAAGTGTAAACAAGACTAAAGGTATGTTTAGTCTTTGTCAAAAACAAACCCTACACATACTTTGGTCACAGCAAAATCTTCCACCGTTGTTTGGATGGTTGCCAAAAAATTTCCATGCACAAATAATCTCTCTAGTTCATTTTTCTTACTACATTAGCTAAATCATGGCAACAGAACCTTAGCCTTTTTTTTTTTAGTTCTGTAACAGTTAACAGCTCAGAATGTTTTCAGGGATACAAATTATGTCTGGTCTATCCAGCAGCCACAAATGGCGCCGAAAATCTAAACTGGTGGCTGCTTTTGCCAGACTATGAGCTTCTACATTCATACTTCTGCTTTCGTGCACAATCTCTCTGACCCCAGACTCTTCATCTTCTCCTTGATTTCATGAATGATTGTGCCCAAGTACCAAGATAATTCCCTGCAGATTCTTCACCATCCCTAGGCAATCGGTTGCTATGATAACTTTGTTACACAGCAGGTCCATTGCCGGGGACAAAGCTTCACCGCCGCCTTTTCTTCAAGAATATCCGGTGATACTAGATCTTGAACTACAGTCCTTTCAAGCACCAAGGAAAAGCCCAGTTTCATCTCTGCATAAAGCCGCACAGGTTCCTCTATCTCCATGGCGTCCGATGGCTGCGTCCACATGGATCTTCACAGCCCCGACCGATGGTGGATTCCATTTAGCCGGCAGAGCAGGGGTGGTTCCCATTGTTTTCTTGCCAGGGATCAAAGCGAGATCATCCAAGTAATTCTTGATAAACATGAAAGTTGACAGAGGGGACTGAAACTGGTCCTCGTGTACGAACTTCCTCCGCGCCCACCATATCGACCAAAGAATCACCAGAGTTTTAACAAAGCTGCATTCATCCATAGAAGACTGAATTTCCATAAGCCATAGCTTCACATCATTCAACGTGCAAGCGATCAAGTGTTCCACAAGTTCTTCATCGACAAGAGACCGGACACACTTCGCCATTGTGCATTCCATAAGCGCATGTTTCCAAGTGTCCTCAGCACCATTACAAACAGGACATACACTGATTTTAGTCATATTTTGGTGTTGCCTCGCTTCAGCTTGGAATCGTGTTACGTGCAAGACGCCAAGCGAAGTTTTTTATCTTACCAGAGCACGAATCTTCCACAAACGCCTCCAGCCTTTCTTATTGTCTTCCACCCTTGAGTTCTCAAATTGCTAATAGCCAATCTTCTCTTCTCTTCTTACTTTCCATGAGCATCATGTATGCAGATCGAACAAGAAACGGCCGTAACGTTCATAATGCCATGCCCATATGTCACTTGCATTTACAGCTCCCAAAGGAATGTTGAGAATAGCTTGAACATCCACTTCTTGCATGTGTTGTCGCAGTATATCTCGGTTCCAAGTCTCACAGTAAATAATCAGCTCACCGACCATTTCTAGGGGTGTTGAGATTTCGGATGAAGAGCACGCAACAAGTGATCACGTGGTATCCAGCTTTTGGTTCCAGATGCAAGTGTCTTGGCCATTACCGATCCTTCAGACTATACCTTGCTTTAAACCTCGGTCCCTCATAAATAGCTCTCCGGACACTGAGATGGGTGAGAACCCAGCTCAGCCTCAAGGAGATCACAATTAGCGTAGTACACAGCCTTGAGTAGCTTAGCACTCAGCGATTCTCGAAGTTCTGCAATACCGCCATGATCTGTTTTCCTAGCATACACAAATTGAACATTTGTGTATCACTAAGCCAAGGCCCCCATATACTTGGGCATTGTAAGAGTTTCCCATGACACCTGTGCCACCTTCCTCTCTCCATTCTTGCTGCCCCAAAATAACTTCCTCAACATTTTGTCGATATGTTGACACAAACCGCTGTAGAAGGAAACATGACATTGAAAAAGTGGACACCGCTTTGTGCAACGGATTTTATCAACACTTCCTTCCATTGCTGCCATACACCGCTCGATCCATCCCTGCATTTTTGACCAAATCCTGTCTTTTATATACTTAAAGGCCCCATTTTTGGACTTGCCAACATCCGAAGGTAACCCAAGGTACCTTTCAGCCAATGACTCATTTGGCACCTCCAGGACTTGCATTAGCACCTCCCTAGTATTGTTTGGACAACCTTTGCCAAAGAAGATGCTCGACTTGGCCAAATTGACTCTTTGCCCCGAGGCTGCACAATACTGCTGAACAATGTCCATTATTTTATTAGCCCCCTCTACATTTGCTTTAAAGAATAACAAGCAATCGTCTGCAAACAAAAGGTGACTAACTGGTGGAGTCAGAGAGCCACAACCACACCCTTCACATTCTCATCATCACCACTAGCCTTTAGTAGACAAGAAAGTCCCTCGGCGGCCAAGAGAAATAAATAAGGGGAAATAGGATCTCCCTGGCGGATCCCCCTGGTTGGCTGGAAATCTTCCATCTTTACTCCATTCACGAGGACAGAAAAAGACACAGTTGAAACACATTGCATAATTTTCTTGACCCAATTTCCATCAAAGCCAAGTTGTAGCATGACTGCCTCAAGATAATTCCATTCTAGTCTATCATACGCCTTCATCATATCAAGTTTTAGAGCACAGTGGGCATTCCTTTTACTTCTAGACCTCTTCATAAAGTGTAAACACTCATAAGCAGCTATGATGTTGTCCGTGATCAACCTTCCAGGTACGAAAGCGGATTGCTCATGTGAAATAATCTCCGATAAAACTCTTTTCAACCGGTTAGCATGCACTTTTGATATAATCTTATAGATTACATTGCACAAACTAATAGGCCGAAATTGCATAAGAGAGGTTGGGTTCAATACCTTAGGAATCAAAACAATGAACATCCTGTTGATAACCTCCGGAGATTCTTCCCCATTCAAAACACGCAGAACCACCTTGGAAACTTCATCACCACAAATGCCCCAGTTTCTTTGGAAAAAGTGTGCCGGGAAACCATCGGGGCCAGGAGCCTTGGTGGGAAACATCTGAAACAGGGCTTCCTTCACTTCTTTTTCAGTGTACACTGACATAAACATAATATTCATTTCATCATCTACCTTTTTCGGTATATGAGAAAGCACCTCCTCCAGACCTATAGTTGGCTCAGACTCATATAGGTTCTTGTAGAACTCAGTAGCCATACGTCCAATCTCCTCGTCATTAGTGCATAAGGATCCATCTTCCAGTCGTAATTCTGTGATGCGATTTCTTCTTCTTCTGCTAGATGCCTTGAGATGAAAAAAAATTGTGTTGCCGTCCCCCTCGGCTAACCATTGGATCCGGGACATTTGACGCCACATGATTTCTTCACGCAGGTTCAGTTCAACAATACGTTCTTCAATCCTCCTTTCTTCTTTTGTAGGACCAGTACGCCCTGCCTTTGACCGCAGGGCTAACAGCTGCCCCTTAAGTGCCTCAATTCATTTCTAACGTGGCCGGATACCCGCCCACCCCAGTCAACTAGGGACTTCGAGATCTTTTCCAGCTTTTGTCGCATCCCTTGTATCGTACCACAAGATCCATCAGCCGACAAAAAATGTTCAAGCACTGGGAAGAACTTCTCATGTTGTTCCCACATCTTCTCATATCTGAATAATTTCCCAGTACCTATTCTCCTATTCTCAGCAGCAGCCTCGTTCAATAGAACGATCGGTGAATGGTCAGACTTAGCAGCCACTAAGTGTGCTCTGTCGCAAAGGGAAACATAGCACTTCACTCAGCTGTTGCTAAAGCTCTATCAAGGCGAACCCTGCAGAATTCACCTCCGGCCACCCTCTTCTCAAAAGTCCAATCAAGGCCAGTATATCCGAGATCCATTAGGCCACAAACGTCAACAGCCTCTCTAAATCCCCCCATCTGGGTAACATCTCTTTCATTTGGTCCCATCTGCTCTTCTCTTCTCAAGACTTCATTGAAATCACCTATACACAGCCAGGGCAAAGTTGATTCGCCTCGTAATCGGGTCATTGTGTCCCAAGTATTCTGCCTCATGCTCCTGTTAGCTTCACCATAAAAACATGTTAACCTCCAATCGTCCTTCCCCACTTCCGCCACCCATGCATCAATATGGTACCGTGAGAAATTTTTCACCCTCAGATTGACACCATGCCTCCAGAACATCCCTATTCCCCCACTTCTTCCATTGCTCCCTACCCCAAAACCTCCTTCAAACCCCAGCATTGTTGTTAGGCCCTCCACCCTTTGCTTTGACAATTGAGTCTCCACAATACATACCACCGACGGCGCACACTCTGAAATGAGCTCCCGGAGCTCATGAACCGTCGCAGGGTCGCCAATCCCACGACAGTTCCAACATAAGTTTCTCATTGGGCTTGGCGGCCATCCTCTTGGGATGCCGCCTCAGTCATAGGATCCACCTCTTCATCAGCTCCTTCTTCCCCTTGCCGTCGTCTCTTGACAATAGGTTGTTTTCCTGGTGTCCCGGCACAAGCAGACGTTGCCGGCGCAGCTTCAATCTGTAGGACCTTGCCCGCAACAGTACCCGGTGTGATCGGTACCGGTGCATGTCCATTTACATTGACCACACCATCTGCACTGACCAACCGTTTCCTTACACCTCGCATGCCCAGCTCGGTCCCTGACCTGATATCTTGTGTGTTGTACTCCATATATATGGATTCCTCCTCTGTATGTTCAGAGTTGCCGCGACCCGTGCCACCTCTACCCCAGCCTCCTCTTCCCCCTGCTGCCCGACCTCCCCTATCTCCTGCACCTCTCCCTCCTCCTCTGCCTCCAGTCTGCCTTGGCACTGAATTATCAAAGTTCCAGAGAAGCCACTCGCCCCATTCACACTCAGCCGGGTCGTGAACTCCATCCCCACACTCCTCGACAAGGTGCCCCATGAGCCCGCAGAAATAGCAAAAATCGGGCATCTTCTCATAGAAGACTGGGTACTTCTTCCTCTCCTTCAGTGTTATGGGGACAAATCTGACCAGTCGCACAGGAACATCCAAAAAGACTCTCGCCCTTAGGTATTTTGTGGTGTTGATGAATCCCTCGTTTACAATTACAGTGATTGGCGGTTCACCCACCTTGCGAGCCACCTTCTCTGCTAAATCTTTCCTCATCAAACCCTCTGGCACTCCCTCAATCCTTACCCAAACTGGGATCTTATCGAGCTTATAGTCATTTACATTGCTGAACCCATCATATTCCTGGATAACAACCGCCGCATTCCTGAACAGCCAAGGGCCGCCATCCATGACTCTCTTCCAATCACCCAGGCAACTGAACTGAGCAATAAAGAGATTGGCGCCCTTTGGCGTGAAGAAAATTTGTTGTGCAGCCGACCACGCCGTGCGCATTGCATTGAACAAAGCAGAGTGGCTAAATTGGCGGGTTGTATGCACCCTGAAGATAGCGAGCCACCTTATCTCCTTGACTAGATCATCAAGTTCTTCGCTGAAATCGAGATCAACTTCTTCCTCCCCACGAAGATGTAGCCCCTCGAATCTGTCCTCCAGACTAGGGGGCGTACCCCATGCATGAAAATCTCCCTCGACTCCCTCCCTCCTTCTTCTGTCCCCTCCACTCCCTGCTCCCCCCTCCTGCCGGACTCCTCCTACGAGTCCTTTAGCGCCATCTGCACGAACGCCCGTCCCCGCCTCCTTTTCCTGGACTCTCTTCGCACCTCCGCCTCCATCTTGCAGAACTGGTGGTTCCGCCATGCTAGCTTGCCCTGAAACTAACCGAGACACCTTTGACTCACGTTCCGCCGGCAAGGAACCGGCCGAACGCGGGGAATTTTTGGACTCCAGTGATGAATCGCCAGAGGATTTAGAACCCTAGAAGAAGGGGATCGATTCCATGGTCTGTCTATAGAACCTTAGCTAGAGTAATAATTTCGGCTACCTAAATATTTAGTAACTAAACATTGGCTCAAAACAAAGGTATTCTAAGCCAACGTAGCCCACTCTCTAGCCCTGGCAAGAGCTTACACTACCACTTTCGTCACACAACTTTGATTGCAGCAGCCGGCTGGTACGCACCTCGGTTCAGTTTTTTTCTTCTTTTGAGCAAACCCTTGGTTCAGCTAATATGCATTAAGCAAGTGCATGTGTCGTGGGAAATAAGCAATATGAGTACTAGCATACAATTTAGTGTTCAGTGTTTACCAAAAAAATGCAAGATTCAGAGTGCTAGTTTGGTTTGTGTCCAGCTTCGGCTAGTCGTACTTCTAGATCTGGAAACATGAGCTCAAATAAACACATATTTCAGCTAGACTTACCACTGGCGCTTCTTCTGTTTTTTGTTTTTGCTTACTAAGACATTACCTGTTCGTTGCAACGGGATATAAATATTCTAGTACGTTACCTCGGGGTTTACCTACCATATTAATGGAATTGTATAAATAAATGCTTATCAAACCCTTCTACGATTGTGTAAATAGATGCTTGTCAAATCCTGCTCGTGATTGTGTAAATAAATGTTTGGTAACTAAATTAAGTTGATTGATTAGCGCATGGGGAAGATGAGAAAAAAGGTGTGGTGGGACTGGAAAATCGGTTAGAAGGAAAAAAAATCAGTGAAGGGACATGGTGGGAGGGGCAAGAACCGGTTAACGAAGCATTTGAAAATTGTCAACTGTCTATACACATCTCAGAAAATGTTAATCTTGTATATCGGTTGCTGTAGCCAGGGTATAGACATCTCGCCGTAATAAATGTTGACTGTCTATTCAGAAAATATTAATCCTGTATTTAAAAAATGATAATCCAGCATTTAAAAAAGTTAAATGTTTATAGAAAACAACTTGACCATGTATTAAAAAGAGTAAAATGCATCATAAGTCCTAAAACTATCGGAGGTGTGTCAGTATAGTCCTATAACTTTGAAACTGCAATTTTGGGTCCTAAAACTATCAGAGGTGTGTCAGTTTAGTCCTATAACTTCGAAACTGCACTTTTGGGTCCTAAAACTATCAAAGTTGTGTCAGTTTAGTCCTATAACTTTGAAACAGTAGTTGTGGGTCCCAAAACTATGTAAGTTTCTTCCTCTTAGGTCCTAAGCTTGCATGGTTAGCATTGACCCACCAACGAGTCACTTGGAAATGCTTGGATTGT
Organism: Aegilops bicornis; assembly: GCA_021605145.1. NCBI lineage: Eukaryota > Viridiplantae > Streptophyta > Magnoliopsida > Poales > Poaceae > Aegilops > Aegilops bicornis. The sequence goes on from CM038669.1 coordinate 504,531,323, forward strand.
AGCCACATTGACCTGACCCAATGGGCCCACCAGGTAAATCTGCAAAAAAAACTAGAGCGTTGTCTCGCCTCATTCTCACGCACTCATCTTCTCCCACGCACAAAATGCTCAGAGGCGACAGTACAGAGGCCATCAGTGGAATGATGGTTTGAGCTCCAGCGAGGAGAGGAGACCGGGCATCTCAGCCTCCCCCAACAACAGCAGAACGACATGTCGCACAACGTCCAATTGCTACCCACCTATGGCTACTGCTAGGGTTGTGTCACTCTCGACGACCTCTGCGCCAGCTTTGCAGTTTCCGCACACTCCTCTGTGTCGCCCGACAGCTCACCACCTATGACCATGCTCGTGCCCAAACAACAGCCTGCACGGAGCGTTGTCTCGCCTCATTCTCACGCGCTCGTCTTCTCCCATGCACAGAATGCTCAGAGGCGACAGTACAGAGGCCATCAGTGGAATGATGGTTTGAGCTCCAGCGAGGAGAGTAGACCGGTCATCTCAGCCTCCCCCAACAGCAGCAGAACGACATGTCACACAACGTCCAATTGCTACCCACCTATGGCTACTGCTAGGGTTGTGTCACTCTCGACGACCTCTGCGCCAGCTTTGCAGTTTCCGCACACTCCTCTGTGTCGCCCGACAGCTCACCACCTATGACCATGCTCGTGCCCAAACAACAGCCTGCACGGCCAACTCTACGGCAAGGGTGTCGGGGCAACGACGATATCATCAAACAGAGAGAGAGAGAGAGGTGGGATGGCGTACTCCATCCCAATTGGCTCGGGATCTCCCCGACGGCCTCGCCGAGGAAGAGGGATGTCGTCCTTCATGCCGACTAGCTCGGGGTCTCCCCGACGGTCACGCCAAACCTCTCAGGGAGGCTACCGTGCAGTTCATGGCCATGCAGGTTGCAGGACACACTGCAACGTGGAAGCGTATGTACCACTTTGGGGGATATAAACACATACAAAGGGCTCATTTGAAAAAATGCACCATGGATGATGGCCATGCAAGATTAGGACCTCAGATGAACAAACATACATAGTTTTGAGACCCAAAACTGCAATTTTGAAGTTATGGGACTAAAAATGACACACCTCCAATAGTTTTAGGACCCAAAAGTGCAGTTTCGAAGTTATAGGACCAAACTGACATACTTCCGATAGTTTTAGGACCCAAAAGTGCAGTTTGAAAGTTATAGGACTAAACTGACACACCTATGATAGTTTTAGGACTTGTGATGCATTGATCTTGTCTTTGAAAAATATTAAACATGTATTGGAAAAATGTATCACATATATACCAAAAATGTGTATAGCAATACAGTAAAACCAAGAGAAAATAAAAAATGATGAAAAAGCAAGAAGCAAACAAATATAGCCAAAGAAATGGAAGAAAAAACAAAAAAACAATTTAGAAATGAAGAAAAAAGGAAAACATGAAAAAACCATGAAAATCCACGAGGAAACGAATAACAATAGAAAACAGAATAAAAAAGCAACGAAAACCAGTGCAAAAAAAGAAAAGAAACAAAAAACACCAAAGGAAAAATATAAACTGAAGAAAGAAAAAAGAAAAAAGAACCAGTAAAAACCGAGAAATAAATGAAGACAATGGGTGAAAAATAAAGAAAACAAAAAATCAAAGAAAACCGTGAAAAAGCAAAGAACACCAGTAACAACCATGTAAAAATGAAAAAAATGATGAAAAAAACAAAGAAAAAAGGAAAATCGAAAAAGAAGAGTAAAGTGGACTAAAACCGTATCGAACCAGTGCAGTAACGAGCGAGTCTAGCGATAGATCGATGGGCGCCCCTATGTCTGGCATCGAGCGTGACAGAGTGTCTGCTCGCTGAAGGGATGTAGGAATGAGGCGGCTCAGTTGCACTGTTGGTTCGTTTTGGATTTAGTTTGTTTGTTTCCTTATTAGTCCATTCCTCGATTTTGCTTTTTCTTCCTATTTTTGGATTTAGTTTGTTTGTTTCTTAATTAGTCCATTCCTTGCTGAAGGGATGTAGGAATTAGTCTATCAACATTTTGTTAAAGTTGCACATATATATATTAAATATTGATTTGACGTTGTACATTTTTCACATATATTTAAAATACCATTTATACACGTTTACATTTTTAAATGCATGATTAACATTTTTCTAAACACATGGTTTTGAACATTTGTTGTTAGAATATGTGTTGATTGTTTTCTATGTTTTGAAACGTAGGTTCCAAATGCTATCAACATTTTGTTAAAGTTGCACACTGAACTAAAAGTAAATTTTATTAAATATTGATCATGTATTGAAAAATATTAATCATATATTTCAAAAATGATAACATGATTAAAATTGTTCCTGACATATCAAAAATGTATAATGTGTAGGAACAAAGTAGTCAGCAAACATAATTATTTAAAAAATATTAATCATATATTTGAAATATATTAAACCTATATACAAAAAATGTTCCTAATGTACATGAAAAATATAAGAATATGTATAAAAATATATAGACATGTGTTAAAGAATAAAAGAGAAAAATGAAGAAAGATGGAGAAAATCGAATAAACGAAAGAAAGAAACAAAGAAAAATGAAAAAAACAAATGAAAACCAGAAAGGAAACAAAGAAAGCGAAAAAAAGAAAGAAAAGCAAATAAAACCTGTGAAAACCCCAAGAGAAACAAAGAAAAATAAGGAACAAAAAAATCAGTGAAAAGCATAAACAAAATCAAAGGAAATTGGTGAAAATAAAATAAAACTGAAAACATAAGAAACCAAGAAAACCAGAGAAGAAACAAAGAACCAAAACTAAAAAACCAAAGAGAAAAAAATCACAACAAACGTTCTAAATGCGCACTAAACAAATGGGCCGTCCGGTACTGTATGCACACTAGAAAGTCCTCAGCAAGACGAAACATATCCTCGCTATAGGCGAGTTATAGATCTCGCGTAGATCGATCAATCGGAGCGAGCGGGGTGGAGAAGTTAACGTGCCGGCTTGATTCGTAGGCAAGAGGGAAATCTTTCTAGTCGAGAGCAGCTATCATCTCGCTATAAGTGAGACATAGCCCTCGTGGCATGGGGAAAGGCATAGGCCTCTGTGTGTGGCAACCTGTCGTCCTACTAACTGGGCCGGCGCATTGCGCGCCTTCCAGGTGAGAGTTAAATAGTGCTCTATACTTCTGTAACATCCCAAATTTTCAATTTGGAATGTTATACATAGGTCATCATTTGCATATCATATTTTATTGCATTTTGCCTCGATTCTAGAAATTTCACGCAACTCAAGGACCCACGGGGAGAGTTGGAGATTTCGTTATTTTCATCTTTGAGTTTTCTCAAATTCTGAAAATAGGATCATTTGATTTTATTTATTTTATCTTCAATTATTTCTATTATCAAAAATGAGAGAGGGAATAAAATGACTTTCCCAAAATAAAGAAATATTGAAGGTTTAATAAAAAATCAAATAAGATTTTTTATTCCGAGTTTATCGCTATTTTATTTGAATTTAGAAAAATGCATGTTTTTCAAAATTGCATTTAGGCCCAAAATAAATGTTCATCTTGTCCGGCTTGATTTTAGAAGCCGGGGAAAATTTATTTTGGGATTTTTGGAGTCCGTTTAGTATTTCTTTCGTTTGTTTTTCTGCGTGAAAATTATTTAAAAAAAAAGTCCGAATCGACTCTGGTCGCATTACCCGCAGGACACCGCCTTGGGGATTTATAAGCGGTGCCCCCGCCCCACCGCCTAGCCCAACCCAGCGCCTTGTACGCACCGCCGCGCCTCGCCGCCGAGCCGACCGCCGCCGTCGCCGCCGTTGACCCGCCGCCGCCGCCGTTGACCCCCCAGAGGTAGTCCTCGTCGCTGCTTCGGTTTTTTGAGAATAACCAATCCGTTTTTTTGAAAACCTAGGTTTTCGTTTTTTTATTAGATCATTTTTTTCGGTTTAGGTTAATTAGCGAACGTTCGCTCGTTCGTTAGTTTTAACGAACGCGTTCATTGTTTAGATCCAGATAACGAACGTTTGTTCGTTAATCTGTTTGCCGTTTTTCTTTTGCTCGGATTGATTCCATGATTTTTCTGATCGCGATTTCTGATCCGATTTTCGTGTTAGTATAACTTTTCGCTCGTTTATCGAAATCAGGCGATTCAAGCGCCTAGAGTTTCGTATCGAAACCCTCTTTCCGAATAATCAAATCAAACAAGTTTTTGCTTCTATAAAAATTGACTTAGGTCCAGATTAGTAAACGAAGCTTGTTTCTTTCGTCGTTTGACTTCCGTTGCTTCGTTCGATTTGATTCTTTTTGCAAACCGGAGTTCTTAAGTTGAACTTTCTAGTTAGACCTTTTAATTGAGTTTTACCTATGCATTAGATGAGTACTCATTGTATGTTTGTTTGTTTGCGATAGAGTACCCGGAGTGCGCCACTTGCTACTTTGAATCTCTAGGTTTCATGAATCATCAGCAAGGCAAGTAACACTTTGATCATATTCCTTTTTCATACCCAGTTTTTATGCATTAGATCAATCCTCAAACATTGCATGATAAGGATCTAATTAAACTGTGGGTTTTGGGAAAGTAGTTGAGGTAGTACCTATTACCTGTTTTATTATCAAACCCTTGGGAGTTACTTCTACGTTTGCTTATATTGCCATGCTATGCTAGTAGACGTGGATTGGGTGAGTGTATCCATGACAGATGTGAGATTTTAATTAATGATTTATTTACGGTGGCACCTTAACCCACATCTCGGTGGATTGAGGTACCTGGGTATTCCAGGATTGCCTGTTTCTTTTTGGACCGCCACCCAGGCTCAAAGGGATCATGAGATTATTCATGCTAGAAACTTCCGTGTGCAGCCACAAGCTAATATGGGCTCTAGCTAGTTGACTAAGTCGTGCGAACTCTTACAGTGGTAGACTAGCAGATGTAGGGGATGTAGGTTGGTACCGCTTCACCTGCTCGTTAAAGGTGCTAAGCGCTTCGAAAGACTATGTCTCGGTCATCCGCTTCTCAAACACCGTAGAAAAGCGAGAATCCCAACGGAGGAGATCGAGTCTTGTGGGGAAAAGTGCACAAACCTCTGCAGAGTGTATCAAACTAATCATGGTTAGCCGTGTCCCTGGTTATGGACGTCTTGAGTATCTAGTACTTGGATATCATGTGAATCTCATCATGTTACTTTAATTAATATTGTTGGGTTTTAATGATGATATTTTTAATTGGGATTGAGAATGCTGTCACCATTCTCAATGTTTAACAACCACCATGATAGTTAAATAAAATTTATTACTTTGTAGTAGGGAAAATTTGGCTTTACGCAAAACTGTAACCATAGAGCTTTCCACCAGCCATATATGCATGTAGTATAGCATTACTCCTTTATATTACTATCTATGTGTTACATTGCCAGCATATTCCATGTGCTGACCCGTTTTCAGGCTGCAACATTCATGTTGCAGACTTTTCAGATGACAAGTAATGTGCCTTAGGTCGTGGTTCTATACTCAGTGATGCCGTTGGAGTTGATGGACTCGCTTATGTTCCAAGCCTTTCGTTGTTATCGTATTAGATGGCCTTAAGCCATATTTAATGTAATAAGTTCTCTTTTGAGACATTCGATGTAATAAGTGTGTGATTGCTACTGTTATAAATCCTTCAAATCATGCGTGTCGACATTCTTGATCCGAGGATGACAACGATGCACAAAGGTCGACTGTTTGAGGTCCTCGCTACAAGATGGTATCAGAGCACACGCTGACTGTAGGACACGACCACTAAGCTAAAGCCCTAGATCAATACTCTTTCTTCTCATTTCTGACTCCTCATCTTTTCTACTCTTTTAGGATGGTGGATGCAAGGAACAAGTTCACGCAACCGGATGATGATACACCCTTTGGACGTCACTTGAAGGAAGTCACTAGATACCTGAACATCGGAGTACCAAGCTTCACTAAGACCTACAACACCACTTTACCCGAAGAGGAGCGCTGGATGATTCAAGTTCAAGTTCCAGGAAGGACGTTCGCACCAGTCACACAGCCCGTAGAGTTTTCCGTTGATGCACCAACCTGGAATCTAGGAAAGAGCATGGCAGCTCACATTACCATGGGACGTATTGGAGTAGTTTACCGCAATGATCTCAAGGATACTATCTACTAGATTTGTGGGCGCCGAGATGAGCAATGGGAGATGATCAGCACCAGGAAGGATAGATCAATCGCAGCTTTTATCCAGGAGTTAAACCGACATCCGACGTCGGAGAACCAGATGTCGCGCATGCATGATGGATCTCTGAAGGCCTTGACCAAGATCACGGAGCTAGAGGAAGAACTCAAGGCTACACGTGAAGATTACATGGAAGAAATTGAAGTGCTAGTGGAGAAGAATGACGACTTAACCAGGAAGCCAGGAGTTTTCATGGGAGACCCCGCACCAGGCAGAGAAGACGGCGATTCCACTTGCCCGAATAACTATATCATCATCGACAACACCGACTCGGACCCAGACGACAACGATGATGACTATGTTGATGAAGCTGGAGCGGATATCATGGAGTCTTCATCGGAGCAGTTTTCCTAGTTGACCACCATAACAGTAGTAGTATTTCCCCCATTGTATCTAGTTTAGTCCAAGCACTTTTGTAATGATAGATAGACCGATGTATTCCTTTGTTTGAATTGATTGGAGTGATAATTGTTTGCATTTTGTCTCATGTGCATATGGGTAGTGCTTTCTCACTAGACCTCATTCTATTCTATATTCTCATCTTCTCTAACACCCTCAGATGCCTCCGAGACGCGACACCGGATTTGTTTTCCCACCGGAGATCACTCAGTTGATTCAAGAATGGAATGCTTTGATGCAAGCACTAATCTGAACCAAGGCAACAACAACAACAACAACAACAACAACAACAACAACCCACCACCACCACCACCTGTTGACCATTTGACTCGTTTCTTGAGGTTGAATCCGCCGGTGTTTCCAGTAGCACCGAGCCGATTATTGCAGATGATTGACTCCGCAAGGTTGGAAGGGAGCTGGCCACTGCAGGATGCACAGATGCGGAGAGAGTGTGTTTTGCCGCACATCAACTTGATGGACCCGCAGCATCATGGTGGGAGAATTACACAGCCACACACCCTATTGACACTGTCACATGGGATCAGTTTCAGCAAGCTTTCCATACTGCCCACGTTTCAGCAGGAGCTATGGCCATGAAGAAGCGTGAGTTTCGCAACTTACGCCAAGGAGGACGCACTATAGGCCAGTATGTGGAGGACTTTAGTAAGTTAGCACGTTATGCCCCAGATGACATTGCTACAGATGCAGCTAAGCAGGAGAAGTTTTTGGAAGGACTGAATGATGAGCTGAGCATGCAGTTGATGGTAGCAACTTTCAACAACTACCAGGAGTTGGTAGACCGTGCTCTTATGATTGAAGGGAAGCAGCAACAGATTGAAAACCGCAAGCGGAAGTATGGTCAAGGGAAGTACAATTCTGGAGCTCAGCAGAAGCTACGTTTTACCCCAAAACTGGGAGGACAATTTCAGCATACCCATGGAGGAGGTAGCTCGCACAACCATAATGGCTCCAAGAATGGAAACGGGAATGGAGGAAGCAACGGACAAAACCGCACCAACCCGTCAACCCATCCAAGAGAGATCTGAGCCAAGTCACTTGCTTTAAGTGTCAGAAGACTGGACATTATGCCAATGAATGTCCTGAAGCCCAGAATGGAAATGGCAATGGAAGCTCTGGGAAGAAGCCGAACCCTTTCAACAGGGGGCAAGTGAACCACGTTAACGTGGAGGAGGTTGAAGCTCAGCCAGATGCAGTAATAGGTAAGTTTTTGGTTAAGACATTTACTGCAGTCGTTCTTTTTGATACAGGTGCATCGCATTCATACATATCAAGGGGATTCGTGGATAAATATAAACTGCCAACCCAAGCCCTTAGGTCACCTATGTTAGTAACCTCGCCTGGAGCAGAATATATGGCTAGTCTATGGTGTGATCGATAACCATTAAGGATTGGTAACTACGTGTTTCCCTCGGACCTAATAGTATTGGAATCGCAAGGGTTGGATGTGATATTAGGCATGGATTGGTTATCGAAGTATGGAGGGAACATTCATTTCGCCAGTAAGTCGATTTTTCTTACCACCCCAGAAGGAAGAAGAATCAAGTATGTGTCACGGCATGAGCCGAAGAGGACACAAGTAAATTCCTTATCAGGAGTGGTGCAGGAGGAAGTACCCGTGGTGAAGGATTTCCCTGATGTATTTCCAGAAGAGTTGCCAGGTATGCCACCAGATACAGACATTGAGTTTTTGATTGAGCTGTTGCCAGGCACAGGGCCGAAATCTAAGAGACCGTACCAGATGCCCGCACAAGATTTGGAAGAAATTAAGAAGCGGATTAGGAGTTACTGGATAAAGGTTTTATTTGCCCAAGTTCTTCGCCTTGGGGATCGCCAGTACTTCTAGTGGAAAAGAAGGATGGATCATTGAGAATGGTTGTTGATTATCGGGGATTGAATGAAGTAACAATTAAGAACAAGTACCCGTTGTCGATGATCAACGACTTGTTTGACCAATTGCAAGGAGCTAAGGCATTTTCCAAGATCGATTTGTGATCAGGATACCATCAGTTAAAGATTCGGGAGCAGGATATACCCAAGACGGCTTTTACCAGCAGGTATGGACTGTATGAGTATACCGTTATGTCATTTGGGCTGACTAACGCACCTACCTATTTCATGAACATGATGAACAAGATGTTTATGGAGTTTTTGGATAAGTTAATCGTGGTGTTCATTGATGATATTTTGGTCTACTCGAAGAATGAAGAGGAGCATAAGGAGCATTTGCGTTTGGTACTTGAGAAGCTCAGAGAACATCAGTTATACGCCAAGTTCAGCAAATGTGAATTTTGGTTGAAGGAAGTTGGATTCCTCGGACATGTTATATCCGGAGAAGGAATAGTAGTAGATCCCACCAAGGTTGTCACTGTGACAAACTGGGAAGCCCCAACAACAGTTGGAGAGATCCGGAGTTTTCTTGGACTGGTAGGATACTACCGGAGATTCATTGAGAATTTCTCGAAAATTGTGAAGCCTATGGCGGAGTTATTAAAGAAGGATACCAAGTTCAATTGGACTGAAGAATGTGAGGCTAGTTTCCAACAGTTGAAGAAACGTTTGGTTACATCACCAGTGTTGATTCTGCCTGATCAGCGCAAGGATTATGAGGTGTATTGTGACGCTTCACGTCGAGGACTTGGAGCAGTGCTTATGCAGGAGGGAAGAGTTATTTCGTATGCTTCACGACAACTTAAGCCTCATGAGCTGAATTATGCCACCCATGATTTGGAGCTAGCAGCCGTAGTGCATGCATTGAAGACTTGGAGACATTTTCTCATTGGAAACCATTGTGAGGTGTACACGGATCACAAGAGTTTGAAATACATCTTCACGCAGAAGGAGTTGATTCTCAGGCAAAGGAGATGGTTGGAGCTCATCAAGGATTATGATATGAGATTGCATTATCACCCAGGAAAGGCTAACGTAGTAGCAGATGCGTTGAGCCGCAAGAGCCATGTCAACACACTAATGACCGGAGGTTTACCAAAGGAGTCAGCCGAGGAATTTCGAGAGCTATGTTTGGAGATAGTTCCGAGAGGCTATGTAGCAGCACTGGAGATTCAGTCTACTTTGATGGATAAGATCAGAAAAGCTCAGACAACTGACAAGGAGATTGCCTCTATTAAAGAGAAAATGAGCAAGGGAAAGGCTAAGGGATTTCGTGAGGATGAGCACGATACCTTATGGTTTGAGGACCGCGTTTATGTGCCTAATGATCCGGAGATCAGGAAGTTGATTTTGCAAGAGGCCCATGATTCGCCGTACTCGATTCACCCAGGAAATACCAAGATGTATTTGGATTTGAAGGACACTTTCTGGTGGACCGGAATGAAGAAGGATATTGCGGAGTTTGTAGCAGTTTGTGATGTATGTCAGAGAGTGAAGGCAGAGCATCAGAAGCCAGCAGGATTGTTACAGCTATTGTCGATACCCGAATGGAAGTGGAAAAAATTAGGCATGGATTTTATGACGGGATTACCCAGGACTCGTTCAGGCTATGACTCGATTTGGGTTGTAGTCGATCGCTTGACGAAGGCAGCTCATTTCATTCCAGTGAAGACCACATACAGCAGTGCCAAGTTGGCTAAGATAAACATGACCAGGATCGTATGTCTGCATGGAGTTCCGAGGAGCATCGTACCAGATAGAGGAACTCAGTTTACCTCAAAATTATGGAATCATTTGCATGAAACTTTGGTACCAGGCTAGAGTTCAAGATCTGACTTTTCATCCATGAGGAGCGGATGGGACAGCCGAGAGAGTCAATCAGATTTTGGAGGATATCTTTGAGAGCTTGTGCACTAGATTATGGATCTAGTTGGGACGACAATTTGCCGTGATGCAGAGTTCTCTTACAACAATAGCTATCAATCCAAGATGAAGATGGCCCTTTCGAAGCCTTGTACAAGGAGGTGCAGTAACCCATTGTTGTGGGATGAAGTTGGAGACCGCCAGTTGTTTGGACCGGATTTGATTAAGGAGTCTGAACAGAAGGTGAAGTTGATTCGCGATAGGCTCAAGGTAGCCCAATCTAGGCAGAAGAGCTATGCGGATTCTAAACGCAAGGAGACAGTTTTCAAAGTCGGAGATAGAGTCTATCTTCGAGTATCTCCACTTCGAGGAGTTAAGCGTTTTGGAGTTCAAGGAAAACTAGCGCCACGTTTTGTTGGACCATACAAAGTTATGGAGCGCATGGGAGAAGTTGCTTACAAGTTGGAATTGCCCGAAGGATTGGCAGGAGTTCACAACGTGTTCCATGTTTCCCAGTTGAAGAAGTGCCACGCAGAGATGGCTGATATACCGCTTAGGGATACTGTGTCACTGGAAGCGATTCAGTTGGGTAATGATTTGACCTACGAGGAGAAACCAGTCAGAATTCTCGAGTATGCCGGTAAGTCACCAAGACAAGGTTATTAAGTTTTGCAAAGTCGGTGGGGCCACCACACCGAGGATGAAGCCACACAGGAGCGAGAAGAAGACCTACTGAAGGACCACCCTCACCTATTTTCTAGCCAACCCGAATCTCGAGGGCGAGATTCATCTTAAGGGGGGTAGGTTTGTAACATCCCAAATTTTCAATTTGGAATGTCATATATAGGTCATCATTTGCATATCATATTTTATTGCATTTTGGCTTGATCCTAGAAATTTCACGCAACTCAAGGACCCACGGAGAGAGTTAGAGATTTCGTTATTTTCATATTTGAGTTTTCTCAAATTCGGAAAATAGGATCATTTGATTTTATTTATTTTATCTTCAATTATTTCTATTATCAAAATATGAGAGTGGGAATAAAATGACTTTCCCAAAATAAAGAAATATTGAAGGTTTAATAAAAAAATCAAATAAGATTTTTTATTCGGAGTTTATCGCTATTTTATTTGAATTTAGGAACAATGCGCGTTTTTCAAAATTGCATTTAGGCCCCAAATAAATGTTCATCTTGTCCGGCTTGATTTTAGAAGCCGGGAAAATTTTATTTCGGGATTTTTGGAGTTCGTTTAGTATTTCTTTCGTTTGTTTTTCTGCGCGAAAATTATTTTTTTTTAAAGTCCGAACCGACTCTAGGCTGTACCCAAGCGGGACACCGCCCGAGGGGGCTTTATAAGTCGGGCCCCCTTGAAAGCCCACCGCCCTTGACCCAACCGCGCGCCATGAACCCTAAGCGCCACGCCCGAGATCCATGTACTTGCCACCGCGCCGCTTTATGTGACCCGACCCGAATGGATCAAGTCTCTACGTGCTTCGTGTCATCCACGGATCGGTATCTTTGACACACACGATTACTCGAAGGATTTATAACAGAGGTAAATCACATGTATAAACAGCGTAAATACTATTACCTCAATCCAAATATAAGCGGAAGCTTAACAAGGTTGTGGATTCCCATCAACACCAACGGCAAAGTTGAGTATAGGAAATCGTAACCCTAACGTATCACTTACTGTCGTCTGAAAAGTCTGCAACATGAAAAGTTGCAGCCAAAACGGGTCGACACATGGAATATCTTTGGCAAAGTAACACATAGAGAGTAATGAAAGAATAAGCCTATACTACATGCATATACTACCGGTGGAAAGCTCTATGGTTACAGTTTTGCATAAAGCTATTTTTTCCCTACTTCAAAGGAATAAATTTATTTAACTATCATGGTGGTTGTTGAACAATGAGAATGGTTGTGACATCCTCAATCCTAATTAAAAGTACTCATTAAACCCAAACAAATTATATTAAGTAACGTGATGAGATCAACAGGATAATCCAAGAACTAGATACTCAAAATTGTCCATAACCGGGGACACGGCTAATCATGATTAGTTTATACACTCTGCAGAGGTTTATGACTTTTCCCCACAAGACTCGATCGCCTCCGTTTGGTTCTCGCACTACATGGTGTTTGAGAGACGGATGACCGAGACACAGATCTTTCGAAGCGCTTAGCACCTTACTTGTGGGTAGACCGCACACCTACTTTCCCCTACATCTGCTAGTCTACCCGTAAGAGTTCGCACAACTTAGTCAACTATGCGAGCCCATAATGGCTTGTGGCTGCACACGGAAGTTTCTAGTTTGAATAATCTTATGATCCCTTTGAGCACAGGTGGCGGTCCAAGAAATACAGGCAAATCTGGTAGAAACCAGGTGCCTCAATCCACCCAGATGTGTGTTTAAGTTGCCACCTTAGATAAACCATTAAATTAACAATCTCACATCTGTCATGGATATCACTCACCCAATCCACGTCTACTAGCATAGCATAGCATAATAAGCAAACGTAGAAGTAACTCCCAAGGTTTCATAAGTAAAACAGTGTAATAGGTACTACCTCAATCTACTTCCCAAACCCACAATTTAATTAGATCCTAAACATGCAAGTGTTTGAGGGCTTGGTCTAATGCAATAAAAGCTGGGTAGTAGAAAAGGTATGATCAAATGTTACTTTCCTGCCAAAGTTGATGAAGATGATTCGCACTCAAAACTCTTGATAGCTCTACTCGTCACACTCCGGTCAATCTATCGTAATCAAGCAATAGTAACCACACATAAGCAATCACTCAAAAGATTGGAAGGATCGAAGAAAACGATTCGGAAAATGTCAAAACCAAATCAAATAACTCTTGCAACATAAAACAATTTCTAACAGTACCAAAACTATGTGTATTTGGCCTTATCAGAAAGTTTAGGTCAAGAGCTTCGATTTGCAAAAAGAATCAACTAAATCGGTGTTACGAAACTCAAGTTATGATCAAACGAAGTTCAAATACAAATCTGTTTGAAATCAAATTTTAAAACTTTCAAAAACATGTTTGAGTTGTATTCTTTGGATAGAGGAGATCATAACGAAGAAGTGGGCGTTAGTTTCGTTGGATTCCGACTTCACGAGTAAAAAGTTATGAACGTTTGAAGATTAGGGACTACGGATAGGTCCATGACGAAAATTAAAAATAAAAGACAAATCTATCGAGCGAACGCTCGCTAAACAACCGGAAAGAAAAACCGGCGAGAAAACCGATCTAGGGTTTCGGAAAGAAAACGAAAACGAAAACCGATCTAGAAAACGGAACGGAAACCGATCTAGAAAACGGAACGGAAACCGATCTAGAAAACCGATCTAGAAAACGTGGCCAGCAGGCTAGTACCTCGAAGAGGCGAGGGGCTCCCGGTGGCGGCGAGGGCGTCGGCCGGGCGGCAAGTGGCGGCGGGCGGCAAGGCGGCGGCGGCTATGGCGGGCACGGCACTTCTGCTGCCATCATGCGGAGGAGAGGAGAGGAGAGTTGATTTGATGTGTTGGAGGAGGGTGCTTGGGTATTTATATTGGGAGGGAGGGTTTTGCTTGGGGTAGGGGACAAGAAATAGATTAGAATTAGGAATCCATGGAATAAAAACGGAATAACAAAACGGGATCAAATCCTACTAGAAATCGTAAAGAATAGGAAACTTGGGGCTCTGGCTCCCCTAGGTGCGTGCTATCTTGCGATGGCCTTGTGGCCGGCGGTGGCTTAATGTGGCGGCTTGGGCCTTTGGCCCAAGGCCAAGCGCCCTTTTTTTTACAGAGACAATTAAAAAATAAAATAAAATCAAATAAATAAATATATTATATAGGCATATAATATATCAAAATTTTCAGAAAAAGATTTCCTACATGATGAACATTATTCTAGCTTCAAATAAAATACACACAAATTCAAATAAAGCAAAGAGTGTTTCAGCTCTAATAAAATCCAATAAAAATCATTTTAAAAATACCAAAATGATTTCAAATTAATTTCTCTCCAATTTTTGATGTAGGGAATCATGTTACCCTATTTTCCATATATTTTATTTTTGGAGAAAAATAATTTGAATAAAACTCAAATAACTCCAAATTGAAAATAAATTCAAAAGAACTTTGAATTTAATTCTTTGAAACTCCCAACTCATATTTCATGTTTTGTAGAAGTCATTTTATCTTCGCCGTGAAAATCATTGAGTTGCATAAAGTTTCAGAATTGGAAATATTTTCCAAATGAAATTCAAATATTTTCAACACCTTGTCATTTAAATAAATGGAAGAAGTCATGTCATCTTCTCTCCGAGGTTTTGTGATGAAAAGAATTTGAATTCTCAAGATCATAAAAGCAAAATGAAAGTTTGGGAAAGTCCTTTTATTCCCTCTCATCTAACTTTCAAAAGTTTCAATTCACTCACTTTCACCAATCAATCAAATCTATCTATTTGTTTATAACATTCCAAAATTTAGAATTTTGGGATGTTACAAACTACCACCCTTAAAATGAATCTCGTCCTCGAGATTCGGAGAGGCTAGAAAGAAATAGGTTATGGTTTGGGGGTCTTCTCAAAATCCATCGATCGTCTCCGGGGTCTCGGGTGCTACCACCCTTAGAAGCATGGTTACGGTTCCATCAAAACTCATATACTCCATCCTTATCGTTGACAGTGTCGGTCTTCTCAGATATTAAGGATAATCCCTTCTCTGGGCTCTTCCGGTAGTGGCATAACCTTTTCCTCAATTCCTTTGTCCTTTCATCTTGGTAAGGTTATCCCTAAACTGGTCTTCATAGTCGACGGGTGCAGCGCCAATGCTAAACAACTATCTATATCTCGTGGTGGTCAACAATTTAGGGTTTCTCCTGCGGAAAACGGGTGCAGGTTGAACCTCACCGTATAACCTACGGTTGGCAACAACTGCCGTGTACAAGGGAAAAACAATACCTATACCTTTCTAAGGTTTAAACAAGGTTTAATATCGTCGTTTTCTGCTATAGGTAAGTCACTCAGATTTACCATCCCGTATAGCAAGGCGAATAATAAGAGTAAGTCGGTATGGTGATCAATCCATCCCGCACTCAAATCATTACCTTGTACATGGTTTAGCGAATCTCGCATTCTAACACTCGGTCATCCTCACAAGCATTGCAGAATTTCTCTTGTCGACGAACCAAGTTCGGAAAATCCATTGATTCTGCAAGCCAAACAAACAACTATCGATCCTTCACAACTCTCAGGTTTTGCGTAAACTCCTATAGAATTCGACGGTTGAATAGAATCATAACTCTTCCAGGGTTTCTCCTTCAAGAAGAGTGTGCTTGCTTCTTGGCAGGTCCCAGGGCCTATGGGTTATGGCCCATCTCATCACTTGCAAATCTTGAACTCATCATCCGGGCAACCGATCATTATCCCAACATCTAACTTCCGGCATACTTAAAATCCATCCAAATGTCATCTCTTTTCCTTATATTTGCACCAAACGGGACATGATTACTCGAGACTCTTCATGGAGTTTCCATTGATCCATACTTCCAACATCATACCTCCTTTATATCGAATAGTAATTCATCTCTTCATCCTCGAATATTGGCCATCTCTGCATGGCACTTCTTCAACTGGAAAACGTGAAACACATCATGAACTCCTGACAGTCCTTCGGGTGACTTCAACTTGTTAGCCTATTCCCTCATACGCTCCAAAACTCGGTATGGTCCTACAAATCTCGAGGCTAACTTTCCCTTAACTCCAAATCGTTTAACTCCTCACAGAGGTGGCACACAAAGATATGCTCTGTCTCCGATTTCATAGACTACCTCCTTGCATTTTTTAGTCTGCATAACTATTCTGCCTGGACTGAGCTACCTTCAGTCTATCTCGAATCAACTTAACATTCTCTTCCGACTCCTTGATCACATTTGGTCCAAACAACTGACGGTCTCAAACTTCATCCCATATCAACGGTGTGGATCCTTCTCCCATACAAAGCTTCAAAAGGGCCATCTTCAAACCGGCTTGGTAATCGTTGTTGTATGAGAACTCCGCGTAAGGTAGATTTTCATCACTACTAGATCCATAATCTAGCGCATATGTTCTCAACATGTCCTCCGTAATCTGATTGACTCTCTCGATATATCCGTCTATCTGCGGATGAAAGGCTATCTTGAACTCTAGCCTAGTACCCAAAGTCCGTGCAGCCGATTCCAAAACTTTGAGGTAAACCGTGTTCCTCTCTGATGGTCCTCGGAACTCCATGCAGACATACGATCCTTTCTCAAATATATTTCTTGGCCAACTTCACACTTGTATAGGTGGTTTTCACTGGGATAAAGTGAGCCACTTTGATCAAGCGAATCAACTACTACCCAGATAGAATCATACCCCAATCGGGTTCTGGGAAATCCGGAAATGAAATCCATGCCAAGCTTATCCTACTTCCATTCGGGTATCGGCATAGGCTGCAATAATCCTGCTGGCTTCTGATGCTCTGCTTTTACTTTCTCTGGCATACATCACTTACGACTACATACTCCGCAATATCCTTCTTCATACCAGTTCACCAGAAACTCTCCTTCAAATCCAAATACATCTTGGTGTTTCCAGGGCGAAGCGAGTATGGTGAGTCATGAGCCTCTTGAAGTATTAACTTCCTGATCTTTGCATTATTGGGTATATGTACACTGTCCTCAAACCATAAGGTGTCGTGCTCATCCTTACGAAAACCTTTGGCCTTTCCTTTACTCATCCTCTCTTTTACCTCAGCAATCTCTTTGTCATCCTTCTGAGCTTCACGTATCTTTCCCAACAATGTAGACTGAACTTCCATTGCTGCAACAAAACCTTTGGGAACAATCTCCAATCGAAGTTCCATGAAAATCCTCGGCTAACTCCTTTGGTAATCCTCTGCTTATGAGGGTATTCGTCCTTATTTTCTTTATGGTTGTGTCCTTTTTCTCCACAAAGCTTGCATGCACTTTCTCCATATCATTTCCATAAGGCTTCAACTTCTGGGACACAAACCGAGACTTTAACAAAGTCAACTTAAATTCTTCCCAAGTGGTTACTCCTTGCAATCCATTGATGGTTTGGTACATCCTCCACCAAGTAGCAGCACCTCTTTCAAAGCACTGAAGAGCATGTTGGGTCATATCTTTTCTGACTATAGGGTTGTTCTCCATATGATCCTCCATGTTCTGAATCCATCGGTCTGTCTCCAATTGACTCATTGGTCCAGACAATACAAGCTCATCTCCATCCATCCTCTAATGGGTCCATGGGTTTGGGGTGGGATACGAGAGATCGAGAGGGATACACACAAGACAAACAAAAGTTTTGAAAAGACAGATTTTATTGTGGCTGTCGGAAAAACATCAAACAAATGACAGATCACAATCGTCGCATCTAACGTAGGTATGTAACAGGGGTTTGGTCTTCTAACGGTCAATAAATCTTCAAAGTCATCAAACTCTTCCAATCTTGATCATGTCTCTGATGGCTCCTTCGATCATGCTTGTCCTTCTCAAGTTCTTTTGCCAGATCATCTCTGTTGACGCGAAGTCTCTCGCGGCGTCCTTCAATATTTATGGAGTTACGTTCCAACTGCCGGTTTCAACATCCTTGACATGATCCATGATCCTACTGTCCTTCAGTTACTGTCAAATCTCCGGTATCTCGATGTTTTGCTCCTTCATCTTGTCTACTTTCAGCTTACGGGTCCCTGAGTTCTTCACTTAATCGCTTCCTTATCAAATCGCTTCCTGCAGATCCACCTTAAACTTCTTCATGTAATACTCCGGATCCTGGTGATACACCAGCTAAGGTTAAAACTCCAACGTTTGCGGATAGATGCTCCATCAGCTTTCTACCATCCAATCCTTCCATGCATCTGCATGCTTAACTCCGCACGGTGACAATAGCATAGGCGGCGATAACATCATGGATAGCGTGTTTACGCTCTTGTCATTTTCATGAGCTATCATTCCATAGTTGATATCTCCTGCCTTAGGGTTTTCACGACAAACCATTGAATTCTAATGCTCCATGTTCCATCTTTCTCCGATACACCTTGATCTCGGTTATTGATAACTTCCATAGTCTGCCAAGTTCCATAAGCGTAACCTTCCTAGGTCATATAAATCCGAATTTATTTGGAGCCTTCAAATCTCCTAGTCTTCGGAGTCTTCACCGTTGTAGTTTCCGTTTACACGGTAAAATCATCTTCATTCCAAATGGTCTTAGTTGTCCGATATCTTATCTCCTTGGAGTGGTCTCATCGGTCAAATCTTCGAGTGGTCAAAAGGTAAAAGGGGTATGGTCTCACTAAAAGGGAATATTTGAATAAGCTCGAGAAGAGAAGAGAGGTAAAAGATCTTTTTGAAAATGAAGTTGTAGAGAAAAATCTTTCCTATGGGCTTGTCAGCTTCTAGGGTCACGTCCTATAGTCAACATGTGCTCTGATACCATCTTGTAGCAACCCGACCCGAATGGATCAAGTCTTCGTGCTTCGTGTCATCCTCGGATCGGTATCTTGACACACACAAGACTCGAAGGATTTATAACAGAGGTAAATCACATGTATAAACAGCGTAAATACTATTACCTCAATCCAAATATAGCGGAAGCAACAAGGTTGTGGATTCCCATCAACACCAACGGCAAAGTTGAGTATAGGAAATCGTAACCCTAACGTATCACTTACTGTCGTAAATGCGAAAAGTCTCGCAACATGAAAAGTTGCAGCCAAAACGGTCAAGACATGGAATATGCTGGCAAAGTAACACATAGAGAGTAATGAAAGAATAAGCCTATACTACATGCATATACGGCTGGTGGAAAGCTCTATGGTTACAGTTTTTGCATAAAGCTATTTTTTCCCTACTTCAAAGGAATAAATTTATTTAACTATCATGGTGGTTGTTGAACATTGAGAATGGTTGACAGCATCCTCAATCCCAATTAAAAGTACTCATTAAACCCAAACAAATTATATTAAGTAACGTGATGAGATCAACAGGATAATCCAAGAACTAGATACTCAAAATTGTCCATAACGGGGACACGGCTAATCATGATTAGTTTATACACTCTGCAGAGGTTTGCACTTTTCCCCACAAGACTCGATCGCCTCCGCTTGGTTCTCGCACTACATGGTGTTTGAGAGACGGATGACCGAGACACAGTCTTTCCGAAGCGCTAGCACCTTACTTGTGGGTAGACCGGTACACCTACTTTCCCCTACATCTGCTAGTCTACCCGTAAGAGTTCGCACAACTTAGTCAACTATGCGAGCCCATAATGGCTTGTGGCTGCACACGGAAGTTTCTAGTTTGAATAATCTTATGATCCCTTTGAGCCTGGGTGGCGGTCCAAAGAAATACAGGCAAATCCTGATAGAAACCAGGTGCCTCAATCCACCCAGATGTGTGTTTAAGTTGCCACCAAAGATAAACCATTAAATTAACAATCTCACATCTGTCATGGATATCACTCACCCAATCCACGTCTACTAGCATAGCATAGCATAATAAGCAAACGTAGAAGTAACTCCCAAGGTTTCATAAGTAAAACAGGTAATAGGTACTACCTCAATCTACTTCCCAAACCCACAATTTAATTAGATCCTAAACATGTAAGTGTTTGAGGGCTTGGTCTAATGCAATAAAACTGGGTAGTAGAAAAGGTATGATCAAATGTTACTTTCCTGCAAAGTTGATGAAGATGATTCGCACTCAAAACTCTTGATAGCTCTACTCGTCACACTCCGGTCAATCTATCGTAATCAAGCAATAGTAACCACACATAAGCAATCACTCAAAAGATCGGAAGGATCGAAGAAAACGATTCGGAAAACGTCAAAACCAAATCAAATAACTCTTGCAACATAAAACAATTTCTAACAGACCAAAACTATGTGTATTTAGCCTTATCAGAAAGTTTAGGTCAAGAGCTTCGATTTGCAAAAAGAATCAACTAAATCGATTATTCTGAAACTCAAGTTATGATCAAACGAAGTTCAAATACAAATCTGTTTGAAATCAAATTTTAAAACTTTCAAAAACATGTTTGAGTTGTATTCTTTGGATAGAGGAGATCATAACGAAGAAGTGGGCGTTGGTTTCATGGATTCCGACTTACGAGTAAAAAGTTATGAACGTTTGAAGATTAGGGACTACGGATAGGTCCATGACGAAAATTAAAAATAAAAGAAAAATCTATCGAGCTTAACGCTCGCTAAACAACCGGAAAGAAAAACCGGCGAGAAAACCGATCTAGGGTTTCGGAAAGAAAACGAAAACGAAAACCGATCTAGAAAACGGAACGGAAACCGATCTAGAAAACGGAACGGAAACCGATCTAGAAAACCGATCTAGAAAACGTGACGCGGCGCGGGGCTAGTACCTCAAGAGGCGAGGGCTCCCGGTGGCGGCGTGAAGGGCGGCAGCGGCGGCAAGTGGCGGCGGCGGCGGCAAAGGGGCGGCGGCGCTGACTATGGCGGGCGGGCGGCACTTCTTCAACAAGGAGGAGAGGAGAGGAGAGTTGATTTGATGTGTTGGAGGGTGCTTGGGTATTTATATTGGGGAGGGAGGGTTTTGCTTGGGGTAGGGGACAAAAATAGATTAGAATTAGGAATCCATGGAATAAAAAGCGGAATAACAAAACGGGATCAAATCCTACTAGAAATCGTAAAAGAATAGGAAACTTGGGGCTCCTGGCTCCCCTAGGTGCGTGCTATGCGCGATGGCCTTGTGGCCGGCCGGTGGCTTGTGTGGCGGCTTGGGCCTTTGGCCCAAGGCGCTGCGCTCCCTTTTTTTTACAGAGACAATTAAAAAAAATAATAAAATCAAATAAATAAATATATTATATAGGCATATAATATATCAAAATTTTCAGAAAAAGATTTCCTACATGATGAACATTATTCTAGCTTCAAATAAAATACACACAAATTCAAATAAAGCAAAGAGTGTTTCAGCTCTAATAAAATCCAATAAAAATCATTTTAAAAATACCAAAATGATTTCAAATTAATTTCTCTCCAATTTTTGATGTAGGGAATCATGTGACCCTATTTTCCATATATTTTATTTTTGGAGAAAAATAATTTGAATAAAACTCAAATAACTCCAAATTGAAAATAAATTCAAAAGAACTTTGAATTTAATTCTTTGAAACTCCCAACTCATATTTCATGTTTTGAAGAAGTCATTTTATCTTCGCTCGTGAAAATCATTGAGTTGCATAAAGTTTCAGAATTGGAAATATTTTCCAAATGAAATTCAAATATTTTCAACACCCCTTGTCATTTAAATAAATGGAAGAAGTCATGTCATCTTCTCTCCGGGGTTTTGTGATGAAAAGAATTTGAATTCGAAGATCATAAAAGCAAAATGAAAGTTTGGGAAAGTCCTTTTATTCCCTCTCATCTAACTTTCAAAAGTTCAATTCACTCACTTTCACCAATCAATCAAGCAATCAATCAAATCTATCTATTTGTTTATAACATTCCAAAATTTAGAATTTTGGGATGTTACACCGCACTTCGCCGCCACCTCGCCTCGACGCCGCCAAGACTCGCCGCCGCCGGAGCCGCCCGCCCCACCGGAGCCGACCGCCGCCGCCGCCGCCGTTGACCCGCTGGAGGTAGTCCCCGTCGCCGCCCCGGTTTTTTTGAAAACTTAGGTTTTCGTTTTTTTATTAGATCGGTTTTTTCGGTTTAGTTTAATTAGCGAACGTTCGCTCGTTCATTCGTTTTAACGAACGAGTTCATCATTTAGATCCAGATAACGAACTTTCGTTCGTTAATCTGTTCGTCGTTTTTCTTTTTCTCGGATTTATCCCGCGATTTTTCTGATCCGGTTTTCGTTTTAGTATAACTTTTCGCTCGTTTATCGGAATCAGGCGATTCAAGCGCCTAGAGTTTCGCCTCGAAACCCTCTTTCCGAATAATCAACTCAAACAAGTTTTTGCTTCTGTAAAAATTGACTTAGGTCCAGATTAGTAAACGAAGCTTGTTTCTTTCGCCGTTTGACTTCCGTTGCTTCGTTCGATTTGATTCTTTTTGCAAACCGGAGTTCTTAAGTTGAACTTTCTGGTTAGACCTTTTAATTGAGTTTTACCTGTGCATTAGATGAGTACTCATTGTATGTTTGTTTATTTGCTATAGAGTACCCGGAGTGCGCCGCTTGCTACTTAGAATCTCTAGGTTTCCTGAATCATCAGCAAGGCAAGTAACACTTTGATCATATCCCTTTTTCATACCCAGTTTTTATGCATTAGATCAATCCTCAAACATTGCATGATTAGGATCTAACTAAACTGTGGGTTTTGGGAAAGTAGTTGAGGTAGTGCCTATTACCCGTTTTATTATCAAACCCTTGGGAGTTACTTCTACGTTTGCTTATATTGCCATGCTATGCTAGTAGACGTGGATTGGGTGAGTGTATCCATGACAGATGTGAGATTTTAATTAATGGTTTATTTAAGGTGGCAACTTAAACACACATCCGGGTGGATTGAGGTACCGGGTATTCCAGATTGCCTGTTTCTTTTGGACCGCCACCCGTGCTCAAAGGGATCATGAGATTATTCATGCTAGAAACTTCCGTGTGCAGCCACAAGCTACTACGGGCTCTAGCATAGTTGACTAAGTCGTGAGAACTCTTACAGTGGTAGACTAGCAGATGTAGGGGATGTAGGTTGGTACTGTCTACCCGTTTGTAAGGTGCTAGCGCTTCTGAAAGACTATGTCTCGGTCATCCGTTTCTCAAACACCGTGTAGTGCGAGAATCCCAACGGAGGAGATCGAGTCTTGTGGGGAAAAGTGCACAAACCTCTGCAGAGTTTATCAAACTAATCATGGTTAGTCATGTCCCCGGTTATGGACGTCTTGAGTATCTAGTACTTGGATATCATGTGAATCTCATCATGTTACTTTAATTAATATTGTTGGGTTTTAATGATGATATTTTTAATTGGGATTGAGAATGCTGTCAACCATTATCAATGTTTAACAACCACCATGATAGTTAAATAAAATTTATTCCTTTGTAGTAGGGAAAATTTGGCTTTACGCAAAATTGTAACCATAGAGATTTCCACCAGCCATATATGCATGTAGTATAGCATTACTCCTTTATATTACTCTCTATGTGTTACATTGCAAGCATATTCCATGTGCTGACCCGTTTTCGGGCTGCAACGTTCATGTTGCAGACTTTTCAGACGACAAGTAAGGTGCCTTAGGTCGTGGTTCTATACTCAGTGATGCCGTTGGAGTTGATGGACTCGCTTATCTTCCAAGCCTTCCATTGTTATCGTATTAGATGGCCTTAAGCCATATTTATTGTAATAAGTTCTCTTTTGAGACATTCAATGTAATAAGTGTGTGATTGCTACTCATTATAAATCCTTCAAGTAATCGTGCGTGTCAAGACATTCTTGATCCGAGGATGACAACGATGCACGTAGGTCGATTGTTTGAGGTCTGGTCGCTACAACTTCTTTTACTTTCCAGCTATTGGTGACTTAAAGTTTCGCGTGCATGTTAATTTTCGGAATTTCTAAGTTGTTTTGATGTATGGTATAGGCACTAGAAGTTTACTAGTAAGGTACACGTGCATTGCATGCATGGGATTTGGTAACCAAATTATGAATAAATACCACACTATAGCATGTAAGTTTTGAGTCATATATGCATGATGTAGATGTTCATTTAATTCTTATAGTTCATCTCATCCAAAATCAGTTAGTTTTATAAAATAAAAAAATCTATTTTAAGATTCATGGAATTGTGCATTGTAAAGCATAAAGTAAAAACAAAAAGTGACAATTCATTTAGGAAAAAAAGTTTGGGCAATTAAGATATGGAAGATTCTAGAATAAAGGAGAAGTGCTTGTGTTTTGAGGTTTGCGCATTATGCTTAAGTTCAACCATGGAGTCTTCTAGATTGTACATGTGGCAAAATTTGGTGGAATGTAGATGATAACCAACGGCCAGTAGTGCTCGGATTTGCCATCTCTGTACCGTCGGATTGGCTTCAACCAATAACCAACTTTCAAAGTTATTCGCACACTATATAGGGGTATAGATTAGAGTTTTTTTCCTTGGTTTATTTGATCAAATTTTACGTCCAAAAATTTCAGAATATAAGCACTATGTTGAAGAGCTTAGCAAAGAAGTTCATCCTCCTCTTATTCAAGGGAGACAAGGTCTTCTTCAAGTACGCATTCTGGGAGAGTTGATTATGAATAATTCACTGCCAATCTTCCGTGTAATGCAGAAGTGAAATCAGCTAAGTAGCCATGTGAAAGTTTCAAGAGAGATACCAAAATTAAAATAGAGTTTAGGCCTTCATGAACTATGCAAGTTGAACAGACTTCCTCGCACATCTTCGCCCTGCATATGAAGTTTTATCACTAATAATTTAATGTAGCACTTTTACTTTAATTCTAGTCGAGTAAATCGAAATGTGTCCTTTAAAACTATAGCTACCGAGAAGAAGGCAAAGCAAGAAGCCGAGAGGAAAGCTACAACTGAGAAGAAGAGGGCACAGAGGAAAGCAGCTGCTGAAAAAAGAGAAGAAGAGAAGAGACATGTTGCTACTAAAAGAGAAGAGGCTTGTTGCTGCTAAAAGAGAAGAGAGGAGGCTTATTATTGCACAGATAGAAGAGCAGCAAAGTTTGATCAATGCACAAAGAGATGAGCAGTAAAGATGGTTGCTGCAAGAGACCAAAGAGACTAGTAGTAACCCGCGATCAAGCAGACTGGCAAAAGAGAGCTGAAAGATCATAAATTTTTGGTGTCTTTAGAGACTAGGAACAACTAGTAGTGTTTGCTACCTTCATGATCATGTAATCTTCTATGTTGGTATGATCATGTATGGTACCTTGTTGCTCATGTAGACTACATTAAGCTGGGATGGTTTGGTCATTTTGCTACCTCTTTTGTTCATTTTACTACTAGTTATGTTCATGGATGATGTCTAGGTATGAAACAAGGCTACTTATTTGGTTATTTTGCTACCAGTTTTCATCATGATCACTTCTACTCAATTGCATCAATTTTAATCGTGTTTAGTATTGTTCATCAATACTACCATTTTGGTCATTCTGTAGTTTCGACAAGTGTTGTTCAATGCAACAACATCCTACTCTATATTCTAGCAACTTTGGTCATTTTAGTTTTGGTCAGTTGTGGCAAAATCATCTAGGTTTTATCACTCTTGTTTAGTCATGGCAAAGTGTGATTTGCATTACACAACCACATCTCTTACAAATTGCACATATAATTGATGCAAATTGCACATACATAAAAGATAGCATAAACAGGTTCAATGGAGCATTACTTTCTTATCATACACACCAGTACATCATATATTAAACCAAAATATACCACATGACATGGGACAAACTAAGACTGACTAAACCTACTAACTAACACCATTGCAACATGACATGCATAAACATCCCAAAATGAGCCTACCGACTAACAACATGTCTTCCAACATAGCATCACTTTTTCATCATGAAGACCACACTAGCCACACGCATCAGCACCACAATAGCAACCAGCAACTTCATGAGCATCACCAGCTCTCTCCCTAGCCTCATCTGAAGGAAATATGCCCTAGAGGCAATAATAAAGTTATTATTTATTTCCTTATATCATGATAAATGTTTATTATTCATGCTAGAATTGTATTAACCGGAAACTTAGTGCATGTGTGAATACATAGACAAACAAAGTGTCACTAGTATGCCTCTATGTGACTAGCTCGTTGAATCAAAGATGGTTAAGTTTCCAAGCCATAGACATGAGTTGTCATTTTATTAACGGGATCACATCATTAGAGAATGATGCGATTGACGTGACCCATTCCGTTAGCCTAGCACTTGATCGTTTAGTTTATTTGCTATTGCTTTCTTCATGACTTATACATGTTCCTATGACTATGAGATTATGCAACTCCCGAATACCGGAGGAACACTCAGTGTGCTACCAAATGTCACAACGTAACTGGGTGATTATAAAGGTGCTCTAAAGTGTCTCCGATGGTGTTTCTTGAGTGGGCATAGATCAAGATTAGGATTGGTCACTCCGATTGTCGGAGAGGTATCTCTGGGCCCTCTCGGTAATGCACATCACTATCAGCCTTGCAAGCAATGTGACTAATGAGTTAGTTGCGGGATGATGCATTACGGAACGAGTAAAGAGACTAGCCAGTAACGAGATTGAACTAGGTATTGAGATACCGACAATCGAATCTCGGGCAAGTAACATACCGATGACAAAGGGAACAATGTATATCGTTATGCGGTTTGACCGATAAAGATCTTCGTAGAATATGTGGGTCCCAATATGAGCATCCAGGTTTCGTTATTGGTTATTGACCGGAGATGTGTCTCGGTCATGTCTACATAGTTCTCGGACCCGCAGGGTCCGCATGCTTAACGTTCGGTGACGATCGGTATTATGAGTTTATGTGTTTTGATGTACTGAAGATAGTTCGGAGTCCCGGATGTGATCACAGACATGATGAGGAGTCTCGAAATGGTTGAGACATAAATATCGATATATTGGAAGCCTATGTTTGGACATCGGAATGGTTCCGAGTGAGTTCAGACATATACCGGAATACCGGGGGGTTACCGGAACCCCCCGAGGAGTATATGGGCCCTAATGGTCCTTAGTGGAGAGAGAGGGGCAGCCAGGGCAGGCCGCGCCCGCCTCCCCCTCTGGTCTGAATTGGACTAGGAAGGGGGGCGGCGCCCCCCTTTCCTTCCTCCCTCTCTCCCCCTTCCTTCTCTCCTAGTCCAACTAGGGAAGGGGGATCCTACTCCCGATGGGAGTAGGATTCCTCCAGGGCGCGCCCTAGAGGGTCGACCCTCCCCCCTCCTCCACTCCTTTATATACGGGGGAGGGGGCACCCCATAGACACACAAGTTGATCATTGACCTCTTAGCTGTGTGCGTGTAAGTGCATCTAGTGCCCCTTAGTGATTTTGGTGTATTGAAGACTTACAGGTTAAGAGACTGATGCGTTTGTGAGTGTACACAGGTCTATAAGTCTATGAGGAGTTTGATAATTACAGAGAAAGTCGACCCCTAAAAATGAAGTTCTTCGACTGAAGACTTTGGATTTCTGAAGACTTTGAAAATGAAGAAATTGGTGTGACCTTGAAGACTTGATATTCATTCGAGGAACATGAAGCGTGAAGACTTTTGTTTTCGTAGTTTCATTTTCTCTTTCTTGAGTCATAGGAAACACCGTCTTTGTTAAAGGGGTCGAGGAAATACTAAGGAAAAATTTCCATGTGATGCTGAACTCAAAATCCTACACCTACCAATCCCTTGAGTGAAGCCATTGGAAATCTCATACAGTTCGATCAATTTCTTGATGTGAGAGGCGAAGTTCTTCTGGTCTCTGATGAATTTTTTCTGACTAAGGAGTTAGGAATTCGCCAGTGCGGATTGCCTACAAGTGAGGAGCATGATAGCCCTGAGGAATTTGATAGTCAAATTTCTGACCGTTGTTGTGCTACGCGCCAGCTGTCCCAAAATATCTGCCCACCTAACGGTCATATCATTAAAGGGCATTTATGTCTTATCATGTCGGGCTGCTCCCTAGGCTATAAATAGCCGCCCCCTACAACCACTGGCTGGTTGGCTTCTCCAAGAGAAACTGACACTTGTCATTTGAGAGCATCCCATCCTCCGAGGACTTTGAGCGAAAATCATCAAGTGAGGAAACCCAAACCCAAACACCTACAAACCCAAAGTGATTGAGCAACACTGAAGAGATTGATCCTGCGTGTATCCGGTGCTTGTTACCTTTGAAGCATGTGCATCTTCCAGACGGTTAGGCGTCATGGTCTAGAGCATCCAAGAGGAAATTGTGGATCGCCGAGTGACAGAGTTTGTGAAGGTTTGGAAGTCACCTGAAGACTTACCACAAGTGATTGGGCGAGGTCTATGTGACCTTAGCTCAAGGAGAATACGGTGAGGATTGTGTGTCCTCAGGTTTAAACACCTAGCTGCTCCAACCAGACGTACAACTGTCACAACAGTTGGAACCGGTCTACCAAATCATTGTCTTCACCAAGCCTACTGGTTCTATTTCCTATTTCATTTCCTCATTACTATGTTGTGTGCTTGTTCATATCTGTTTGAAGACTTTGACTGAAGACTTTCTCAATTTCCTCAGTTCAATTTCTTCAGTCTGCTTGTCTTCATCCTGTTTTATCATGTGCTTACGCTTCCTGTACTTTGTGTTTGTTTTTCATTTCATCATGATGTCCATGTTTATGTTATGTCATGTATGCATCTAAGTACTTATTCCGTTGCAAGTAGTTCTTCGCTTAGGAATTTCCTCACCCTGAAATTCCTCAGTGAAGAATTCATAAAAATCGCCTATTCACCCCCCCCCTCTAGTCGACTTAACGCACTTTCAGTGCGGTGCCCCCCTCCACCATAATCCACCTCGATCATATCATTGCAGTGCTTAGGCGAAGCCCTGCGCCGGTAGCTTCCTCATCGCCGTCATCATGCCGCCGTGCTGACGAAGCTCTCCCTCGACACTCAGCTGGATCAAGAGTTCGTGGGACGTCACCGAGCTGAACGTGTGCAGATCGTGGAGGTGCCGTACTTTCAGTACTAGGATCTGTCGGATCGTGAAGACATACGACTACATCAACCGTGTTGTCATAACGCTTCCGCTTACGGTCTACGAGGGTACCTGGACAACACTCTCCCCTCTCATTGCTATGCATCACCATGATCTTGCGTGTGCGTAGGAATTTTTTTGAAATTACTGCGTTCCCCAACATTGGTATTAGAGCCAGGTTTATGCATAGATGTTATATGCATGAGTAGAACACAAGTGAGTTGTGGGCGATAATAGTCATACTGCTTACCAGCATGTCATACTTTGATTCGGCAGTATTGTTGGATGAAGCGGCCCGGATCGACATTATGCGTCGCTTCTGCGAGGCCCAGTTCTACCGACGTGCTTCGCACACAGGTGGCTGGCGGGTGTCAGTTTCTCCAACTTTAGTTGAATTGAGTGTGGCTATGCCCGGTCCTTGTTGAAGGTTAAAACAGAACATACTTGACGAAAAATCGTTGTGGTTTTGATGCGTAGGTAAGAACGGTTCTTGCTCAACCCGTAGCAGCCACGTAAAACTTGCAACAACAAAGTAGAGGACGTCTAACTTGTTTTTGCAGGGCTTGTTGTGATGTGATATGGTCAAGACGTGATGAGATATAAGTTGTTGTATGAGATGATCATGTTTTGTTGAAGTTATCGGCAACTGGCAGAAGCCTTATGGTTGTCTCTTTATTGCTTAAGATGCAAGCGCCAAATAATTGCTTTACTTTTTCGCTATGCGATAGCAATAGTTGCAAGAGCAATAGTTGGTGAGACGACCATGTGACGACACGTTGATAGAGATCAAGATGACGGAGATCATGGTGTCATGCCGGTGATGATAGAGATCATGACAGTACTTTGGAGATGGAGATCAAAGGCGCAAGATGATCATGGCCATATCATGTCACATATTTTGATTGCATGTGATGTTTATCCTTTATGCGTCTTATTTTGCTTAGTTCGGCGGTAGCATTATAAGATGATCTCTCACTAAATTTCAAGGTATAAGTGTTCTCCCTGAGTATGCACCATTGTGACAGTTCGTCCTGCCGAGACACCACGTGATGATCGGGTGTGATAAGCTCTATGTTCACATATAACGGGTGCAAGCCAGTTTTGCACACGCGGAATACTCGGGTTAAACTTGACGAGCCTAGCATATGCAGATATGGCCTCGGAACACTGGAGACCGAAAGGTCGAGCGTGAATCATATAGTAGATATGATCAACATAGTGATGTTCACCATTGAAAACTGCTCCATCTCATGTGATGATCGGACATGGTTTAGTTGATTTGGATCACGTGATCATTTAGATGACTAGAGGGATGTCTATCTAAGTGGGAGTTCTTAAGTAATATGATTAATTGAACTTTAATTTATCATGAACTTAGTCCTGGTAGTATTTTCTTAACTATGTTGTAGATCAATATCTCACGATGTAGCTCCCCGTTTATTTTTGATATATTCCTAGAGAAAAACTATGTTGAAAGATGATAGTAGCAATGATGTGGACTAGCTCCGTGATCTGAGGATTATCCTCATGCTGCACAGAAGAATTGTGTCCTTGATGCACTGCTAGGTGACAGAACTATTGCAAGAGCAGATGCAGACGTTATGAACGTTTGGCAAGCTCAATATGATGACTACTTGATAGTTTAGTGCACCATGCTTTACGGCTTAGAACCGGGACTTCAAAAAAAAAATAACGCTACGGAGCATATAAGATGTTCCAAGAGTTGAAATTGGTATTTCATACTCATGCCCGTGTCGATAGGTATGAGACCTCTGACAGTACTTTGCCTACAAGATGGAGGAGAATAGCTCAACCAGTGAGCATGTGCTCAGATTGTCTGGGTACTACAGTTGCTTCAATCAAGTGGGAGTTAATCTTCCAGATATGATAGTAATTGACAAAGTTCTCTAGTCACTATCACCAAGTTACTAGAACTTCGTGGTGAACTATAATATGCAAGGGATAACGAAAACGATTCCCGAGCTCTTCGCGATGCTGAAATCGGCGAAGGTAGAAATCAAGAAAGAGCATCAAGTGTTGATGGTTGACAAGACCGCTAGTTTCAACAAAAGGGCAAAGGATAGAAAGGGAACTTCAATAAGAATGACAAGCAAGTTGTCACTCCCATTAAGAAACCCAAAGCTAGACCCAAGCCTGAAACTGAGTGCTTATACTGCAAAGGAAATGGTCACTGGAAGTGGAACTGCCCTAGATACTTGGCGGATAAGAAGGATGGCAAAGTGAACAAAGGTATATTGGATATACATGTTATTGATGTGTTCTTTACTAGAATTTATAGCAAACCCTCGGTATTTGATACTGGTTCAGTTGCTAAGATTAGTAACTCGAAACGGGAGTTGCGGAATGAACATAGACTAGTTAAGGGTGAAGTGATGGTGTGTGTTGGAAGTGGTTCCGAGATTGATATGATCATCATCGCACAATCCCTTTACTTTCGGGATTAGTGTTGAACCTAAATAAATGTTATTTGGTGTTTGCGTTGAGCATGAATATGATTTGATCATGTTTATTGCAATATGGTTATTCATTTAAGTCAAAGCATAATTGTTGTTCTATTTACATGAATAAAACCTTCTATGGTCATACACTCAATATAAATGGTTTATTGAATCTCGATCGTAGTGATACACATATTCATAATATTGAAGCCAAAAGATGCAAAGTTAATAATGATAGTGCAACTTATTTGTGGCACTGCCGTTTAGGTCATATTGGTGTAAAGTGCATGAAGAAACTCCATGGTGATGGGCTTTTGGAATCACTTGATTATGAATCACTTGATGCGAAGCGAACCATGCCTCATGGGCAAGATGACTAAGACTCCGTTCTCCGGAACAATGGAGCGAGCAACTGACTTATTGGAAATAATACATACTGATGTATGCGATCCGATGAGTGTTGAGGCTCGCGGCGGGTATCGTTATTTTCTGACCTTCACAGATGATTTGAGCAGATATGGGTATATCTACTTGATGAAACATAAATCGGAAACATTTGAAAAGTTCAAAGAATTTCAGAGTGAAATGGAAAATCATCATAACAAGAAAATAAAGTTTCTACAATCTCATCGTGGAGGAGAATATTTGAGTTACGAGTTTGGCCTTCATTCAAAACAATGTGGAATAGTTTCACAACTCACGCCACCTGGAACACCACAGCGTAATGGTGTGTCCAAACAACGTAACCACACTTTATTAGATATGGTGCAATCTATGATGTCTCTTACCGATTTACCACTATCGTTTTTGGGGTTATGCATTAGAGACAGATACATTCACGTTAAATAGGGCACCATCTAAATCCGTTGAGACGACACCATATGAACTGTGGTTTGGCAAGAAACCAAAGTTGTCGTTTCTTAAAGTTTGGGGCTGCGATGCTTATGTGAAAAAGCTTCAACCTGATAAGCTCAAACCCAAATCGAAGAAATGTGTCTTCATAGGATACCCAAAGGAGACTGTTGGGTACACCTTCTATCACAGATCCGAAGGCAAGATATTCATTGCTAAGAATGGATCCATTCTAGAGAAGGAGTTTCTCTCGAAAGAAGTGAGTGGGAGGAAAGTAGAACTTGATGAGGTAGTTGTACCTTCTCCCGAATTGGAAAGTAGTTTGTTACAGAAATTAGTTCCAGTGATGCCTACACCAATTAGTGAGGAAGTTAATGATGATGATCATGAAACTTCAGATCAAGTTACTACCGAACCTTGTAGGTCAACTAGAGTACGATCCGCACCAGAGTGGTACGGTAATCCTGTTCTGGAAGTCATGTTGCTAGACCATGATGAACCTATGAACTACGTGGAAGCGATGATGAGCCCAGATTCCGACAGATGGCTTGAGGCCATGAAATCTGAGATAGAATCCATGTATGAGAACATAGTGTGGACTTTGGTGGACTTGCCTGATGATCGGCAAGCCATTGAGAATAAATGGATCTTCAAGAGGAAGACGGATGATGATAGTAGTGTTACTATCTACAAAGCTCGACTTATCGAAAAGGGTTTTTGACAAATTCAAGATGTTGACTACGATGAGATTTTCTTACTCGTATCGATGCTTAAAGTCTGTCTGAATCATGTTAGCAATTGCCACATTTCATGAAATCTGGCAAATGGATGTCAAAAACTACATTCCTTAATGGATTTCTTAAAGAAGAGTTGTATATGGTGCAACAAGAAGGTTTTGTCAATCCTAATGGTGCTAACAAAGTGTGCAAGCTCCAGCGATCCATCTATGGACTGGTGCAAGCATCTCGTAGTTGGAATATACTCTTTGATAAGGTGATCAAAGCATATGGTTTTATACAGACTTGCGGTGAAGCCTGTATTTGCAAGAAAGTGAGTGGGAGCACTACAACATTTCTGAAAATAATATGTGAATGACATATTGTTGATCGGAAATAATGTAGAATTTTTCTGGAAAGCATAAAGGAGTTTTTGAAAGGAGTTTTTCAAAGAAAGACCTCGGTGAAGCTGCTTACATATTGAGCATCAAGATCTATAGAGATAGAACAAGACGCTTGATAAGTTTTGCAATGAGTACATACCTTGACAAGATTTTGAAGTAGTTTAAAATGGAACAGTCAAAGAAGGAGTTCTTGCCTGTGTTGCAAGGTGTGAGTTGAGTAAGACTCAAAACACGACCACGACAGAAAATTGAAAGAAAATGAAAGTCATTCCCTATGCCTCAGCCATAGGTTCTATAAAGTATGTTATGTTGTGTACCAAACCTTTTGTGTACCTTGCCATGAGTTTGGCAAGGGGGTACGATATTGATCCAGGAGTGGATCACTTGACAGCGGTCAAAAATATCCTTAGAAGACTAAGGAAATATTTCTCGGTTATGGAGGTGATAAAGAGTTCATCGCAAAGAGTTACGTCGATGCAAGCTTTGACACCGATCTGGATGACTCTAAGTCACAATCCGGATACATATTGAAAGTGGGAGCAATTAGCTAAAGTAGCTCCGTGCAGAGCATTGTAGATAGAAATTTGCAAAATACATATGAATCTGAATTTGGCAGACCCGTTGACTAAACTTCTCTCACAAGCAAAACATGATCACACCTTAGTACTCTTTGAGTGTTAATCACATGGCGATGTGAACAAGATTACTGACTCTAGTAAACCCTTTGAGTGTTGGTCACATGGCGATGTGAACTATGGGTGTTAATCACATGGTGATGTGAACTATTGGTGTTAAATCACATGGTGATGTGAACTAGATTATTAACTCTAGTGCAAGTGGGAGACTGAAGGAAATATGCCCTAGAGGCAATAATAAAGTTATTATTTATTTCCTTATATCATGATAAATGTTTATTATTCATGCTAGAATTGTATTAACCGGAAACTTGGTACATGTGTGAATACATAGACAAACAAAGTGTCACTAGTATGCCTCTACGTGACTAGCTCGTTGAATCAAAGATGGTTAAGTTTCCTAGCAATAGACATGAGTTGTCAGTTGATTAATGGGATCACATCATTAGAGAATGATGTGATTGACTTGACCCATTCCGTTAGCCTAGCACTTGATCGTTTAGTTTATTTGCTATTGCTTTCTTCATGACTTATACATGTTCCTTTGACTATGAGATTATGCAACTCTCGAATACCGGAGGAACACTTGGTGTGCTACCAAACGTCACAACATAATTGGGTGATTATAAATGTGCTCTACAGGTGTCTTCGATGGTGTTTGTTGAGTTGGCATAGATCGAGATTAGGATTTGTCACTCCGGTTGTCGGAGAGGTATCTCTGGGCCCTCTCGGTAATGCACATCACTATAAGCCTTGCAAGCAATGTGACTAATGAGTTAGTTGCGGGATGATACATTACGGAACGAGTAAAGAGACTTGTCGGTAACGAGATTGAACTAGGTATTGAGATACCGACGATCGAATCTCGGGCAAGTAACATACCTATGACAAAGGGAACAACGTATATCGTTATGCAGTTTGACCGATAAAGATCTTCGTAGAATATGTGGGAGCCAATATGAACATCCAGGTTCCGCTATTGGTAATTGACCGGAGACGTGTCTCGGACATGTCTACATAGTTCTCGAACCCGTAGGGTCCGCACGCTTAACGTTCGGTGACGATCGGTATTATGAGTTTATGTGTTTTGATGTACCAAAGATAGTTCGGAGTCTCGAATGTGATCACGGACATGACGAGGAGTCTCGAAATGGTCGAGACATAAATATCGATAAATTGGAAGCCTATGTTTGGACATTGCAATGGTTCCGAGTGAGTTCGGACATATACCGGAGTACCGGGGGGTTACCGGAACCCCACAGGGAGTATATGGGCCCTAATGGGCCGTAGTGGAGAGAGAGAGAGGGGCAGCCAGGGCAGGCTGCGCGCCCCCTCCCCCTCTGGTCCGAATTGGACTAGGAAGGGGGGGCGGCGCCCCCCTTTCCTTCCTCCCTCTCTCCCCCTTCCTTCTCTCCTAGTCCAACTAGGGAAGGGGGGAATCCTACTCCGGGTGGGAGTAGGGCTCCTCCAGGGCACGCCATAGAGGGCCGGCCCTCCCCCCTCCTCCACTCCTTTATATACGGGGGAGGGGGTCACCCCATAGACACACAAGTTGATCATTGATCTCTTAGCCGTGTGCGGTGCCCCCCTCCACCATAATCCACCTCGGTCATATCGTTGCAGTGCTTAGGCGAAGCCCTGCGCCGGTAGCTTCATCATCACCGTCATCACGCCGTCGTGCTGACGAAGCTCTCCCTCGACACTCAGCTGGATCAAGAGTTCGTGGGACGTCACCGAGTTGAACGTGTGCAGATCGCGGAGGTGTCGTACTTTCGGTACTAGGATCGGCCGGATCGTGAAGACGTACGACTACATCAACCGTGTTGTCATAACGCTTCCGCTTATGGTCTACGAGGGTACGTGGACAACACTCTCCCCTCTCGTTGCTATGCATCCCCATGATCTTGCGTGTCCGTAGGAATTTTTTTGAAATTATTGCGTTCCCCAACATCATCAGTGCACAAGCTTGCTGCCTGTTCATGCCATTTGCAGTTTCATTCTTCATACCTTGCTTAGACCTACTGGTAGCTGCATTCATAACGCTATGCTCCTGTGCATTCAAAAGTTCCTCCCTTCGGTTCTCCGCAGCGGCATCACCAACGAGATAATGCTTGTAAACAAGATACTCGAACTCAACATAGTACAAATCCCGTGTTATAAATCGCAAGTGATCTATCCCAAAATACATGCCAAGGTAAAAAAAAAACTCCAAACTTTTCAGCCAAAATTGAAGAGAAACCCCATGGAAATCAAAAGACTAACCCCATGGTTTCAGCATTTATAGAAGATACAACCGTCGTGCTTCTCCGTCATCGAGACGTACATGCGCACCTTCTTCTTGCAGGATGGTCGGCAGATCAGGGGCAACGTCAATGCTTTATGGCGAATAGCTGAGGAGCTAGTGGAAGGCATGAGCACCACAGGGGAAAGAACTGTCGCGAGATGGGATCTGGTGGTGACCGGCGGACTCGACGATTGCCGACGAGAAAGGTGGTGGCGGAGCAGTCGCACGCGAGAGGGGGAGAAAGCTTAGGGATTGAAGAGGATGCGTCATGGTTTAGGGATTTGACGAGGTTGGGATTTTTGGCTCTTTACAAAAAACACCTCCATGCAAAATTGGCCTAATATAGCAGCATATGTGGCGGTCAACAAATGGTCAAACCAGTCTCTTATGCGACGCGTATGTGTGACAGTGATCGTATTTTCACGTCAAATTATATATAGTGACTATAACGACTATAACAAGCGTATTCAGAAGTCTGGTGACCGTATCATGCTTTTGCGCATGTGCGCGAGAGATGCGAGAGCTTGAGCTGAGAACATCGGTCCTCTCTTGTGGGTGTGTGGTCTATCTGATCCAACGATTGTGGGCGCATCAATCTACGGCTCTAAGGCGAACGACTTGGGCCTTTGGCCGGCCGACTGGCACAGAGTAGTGCCCGCTTATGGCTGGGATTGTAATTCAATCAAGATAATATTGCTGCGCGCAAAAACAAAAAAAGATAGGCCTTTTTTGAATAGTACAAACCAAAATTAAACATCATACTAAACATTAAACATACTAGCATTAACGCATCTACTCGTTGTCCTTGTCGCTGGAGTCATCCTCGCGGGGCGAGGGCTGGTTGCCGTGAAGGGTGTGGTAGATGAGCGTGCTGGAGACGGTATATATGAACTGGCACTCGTTGAGGAGCATCGGGATGTACTCGGCCGCAGCTGCATCTCCGGCGGGGGTGACCTCCTTCGCCTCCCACCAGGCGCGCTCGGCTGCCCGTAAGCGCTGGACTGACGGATCGCAGATGCGCCCGAGGCGACGAAAGGTCACCCACGCCGGCGCTCCGGCGATGCGGGACAGCGCGTCTGCTCCGTGCGCATTTCCGACACCGGAGGGCAGAGGGAGGATCTTCCGGCCTCGTCCTCGTTGCATCGTTTGCGGCCGCCGAACCCCCCGCCGCCGCCACAACCGGCATCCACTGACACCAGCAACTTCCGGCGGTTAAATGCGGTGCAAATCGCAGCCGTAGGTCTAGGGATTTCTCACTGGAGGAGGAATTTCGTGGCGGGGGTGGATGTGGGGAAACGGGACGGGAACCCTTAAAAGCCCCGCCGCCCGCATATATGGAGGAATGGAGGGCGGTTTATGGGCCGCATGTAAAAGTTTTACAGGCTGGACCCTTTTGAGCGGACCTGTTCGGGCGTATTTTTAATCCATCCCGTAAAAAGATTGAGAAAATGCATTTCGCCGGACTTATACGGGATGTGCTTAGACATGCTCTAAGTATATATAGTATTCCCTCCTTCCCATAATGTAAGACGGAGGGAGTACAACAAAAACAGACGAAACCATCCATACAAATGTCAAAACCTCCCCAGCACCGCGACCGTCCATGGCGCCCTCCTTCCTCGGACCTCCTCTCCGCCACCCGCTTCCACGCGCTCGCATTTCCCATGCATCACCATCCGCGCTTCGCCTCAGGCACTAGCGTCTCGCCCCCCTCCCCATCGCCGCGACGCACCACACGCGAAAGAATCCACCAATTGCTCTCCCCGGCCGGACGTACGAACAATGGCGCCGAGCAAGCTCCGCAAGGCGCTGGGAGCGGTCAAGGACAAGACCAGCATCGGTCTGGCCAAGGTGGGCGGCGGCAGCGGTTTCGCGTCACCGGAGCTCGAAGTGGCCATCGTCAAGGCCACCAAGCACGATGAGAACTTCCCCGCCGACGAGCGCCGCATCCGCGAGATCGTCTCGCTCACGCGCGACTCCCGCGGGTCCGCCGGCGCCTGCGTGGCCGCGCTGTCGCGCCGTCTCGGGCGCACCCGGAGCTGGGACGTGGCGCTCAAGACGCTGGTGATCGTGCGCCGCCTCCTCGCCGAAGGCGATCCGGTGTTCGAGCAGGAGCTATTCTACGCCACGCGGCGGGGCACGCGCATGCTCAACATGTCCGACTTCTGCGGCCGCGCTAGCGACGACGACGCGTGGGACTACTCCGCGTTCGTCCGCACCTACGCCGCTTACCTCGACGACCGCCTCGAGCACCGGATTCAGGCCAGGCAGGGCGGCCCCAACCGCTGCAAGCTGCTCCGCGACGAGCTCTACATGTCCCCCGGAAACCGCTTCAGCAACGAGGGTGTTAACGGGGGTAAACGGGAGGACGCGGCGGCGGACGCCGACGCCGCCAAGGCGGTGGCGATCGTGCCGAGGGAGACGCCGACGAGCGAGATGACGCTGGAGCAGCTCCTCGCCAAGGTCCAACAACTGCAGCATCTCCTCGACCGATTCATCGCTTGCCGACCCGTAGGTGAGTGAGTCCATCCGCGCGTGCACGCAACTGTTTGCTCACATTCTCGTGTGGGATTGGGATCACGCCATCGCCGAGCGTGTACTGACATGGAACGACACGTCTCAGGCGCGGCGAAGACGAACCGGGTGGTGTCGGTGTCTCTGTACCCGCTGGTGAAGGAGAGCGTGCAGCTGTACTGCGAGCTCACAGAGGTCATGGCCGCGCTCATGGAGCAGTTCCCGGTCATGGAGACCGCGGACTGCGAGCGCGTGACCGGAGTCTTCTGCGGCCTCGCCAAGCAGATCGAGGATCTCGACTCTTTCTACGCGTGGTGCAAGGACGCCTACGTCTGCCGCCAGTCCGACGTGCCGGAGGTGGAGGTCATCACGCAGGAGAGGCTAGAGCTCATGGACGAGTTCATCTGCGACAGGCGCGGCGCCGAGTATGTGCAGAGGCTGCCGCCGCCGTCGCCGGAGCCGTCCAGCCCGGAGCCAGAGGTCGAGGAGTACGACGTGAGCGCCACCAGGGCCCTTCCGGCGCCCGTGGAGCAGGAGCACGATGCCAGCGAGACGCCGCATGCTGAGCCGGAGGCTCCGCTGATCACAACCGACGTGGTCGACAAGGAGGCGGACTTCTTGAACTTGAAGGCGGACGCCATGTCCGGGGAAGAGCACGGGCAGCAGCTGGCGCTGGCCCTGTTCGATGGCAACCCGGCCGGATCGGCGCCGGCATGCGACGTGTTCGACCCCTCATCGGCGGACTGGGAGACGGCGTTGGTCGAGTCGGCGAGCGCTCTCGCGAACCAGCGCGCGATGCTAGGGGGCGGGCTCGACATGATGGCCCTCGACGGCATGTACAACCACGCAGCGGCGGCGAACGCGCAGGCGTTCTCCGGCAGCGCGAGCAGCGTGGCCTTGCGGCCGCCCGGAGCGCCCATGCTGGCCCTGCCCGCGCCGCCGGGGATGTGCAGCGCCGTACCAGGTGGGGACCCCTTCGCGGCGTCGACGGTGGTGCCGCCGCCGACGTACGTGCAGATGTCCGACATGCAGACGAAGCAGCAGCTTCTGACGGAGGAGCAGATGGTGTGGCAACAATATGGCAAGAATGGCATGCAGGGGCAGGGGGGCCTGGCAATGCGAGAGCAGAGACCGCAGCAGCTCATGCCTCCTGGCGTTTACCATCGTGCTTCTTAGATTTCATGAAATGTCGTTCAATTTATTTATTTTCATTATTGGCGATGAATTGGAGATCAGGTAGTCTAATGTGCAGAGAGTTATAAATGAAAACAAATGTAAAGGTTGCAGTAAACAGCGCGTGTTTGACCTCACGAAAAGTTTACGAAGGCACAATATTTTTCGGGAAGCACTAGGCATCAGACTACTGATGATTCACTTCCTATCAGACCACTCCACA
Organism: Aegilops bicornis; assembly: GCA_021605145.1. Taxonomy (NCBI): domain Eukaryota; kingdom Viridiplantae; phylum Streptophyta; class Magnoliopsida; order Poales; family Poaceae; genus Aegilops; species Aegilops bicornis. The sequence continues at coordinate 504,571,657 of CM038669.1, forward strand.
GCCATCGGATCAGATGCACACTGCTCGTTAGATCAGATTGTAATAGCCCGCCCGCGGAATTTGGATCGAAGATTTAATGCTTCCTAATAAATTGTCTGCTTCCTAGTAACAGCTACGTGCATGCATCACGTCATAGACTGGTAGTACTTGGCCGCTAGTTGGGAATTGATTCCCATAAATCACGCTAAATATCCTTCATTATCAGATTCTTTTTGGTAAGTTGTGATTTGCTTCCAACAAACAACTATATGAAAATAATTGTTATGGGAGATGATTTTTGTGCAGCCCAACATGCTTAAGTGGCATGGAAGCATTACTTCAGATCGATAGAAGCATTCTCTTATTGTGTGGTCGAAACATATTTTTGGTTGTATAATAGATTTTTTTTTGTCGATGGAAGCATTATTTGGTTGTCTCTTCAGACCATATTTTTTTTTGTGGCGATGGAAGCATTATTTGGTTGTCTCTTCGGACTTTTTTTGTGTCGATTGAAGCATTATTTCTATGGTATGTAGCGTTTCAACGATTCAGAAATTCATTTTGGTGTAGCAAAATCAATATTCACGTGTGATGAAAATATTTACTTTTCTCCTAAGTTATTCGATATACAGGCAAAACATGAACTTATACGTAAGGTAAGAACATATTGTTAAAAACAACATTTGATGCAGTCTATATTTTCAAGAGCTTTGGAAAGAAAATTTTGGTGTATAGAAAGCAATCTTTTTGTGTAATAACAGAACTATTTTCCTGGCAAAAAATTCATGTGGAAGCATAGTAACTTTAGTCAGAATGATCAAGTATGGAAAAAAATTAATCCGCTATAACAATAAAATTTACTCCTTTTTTACAACAAACATAGAATCATATTGCAACCACACTATTTTCACTTTTTCGCAGCCATCATAGCAGCAGTCGCTCGACAAGCTGGTCATGGACAACATCAGCTCGTGCCATGAGCTCTCTGACATGAACAGTACAGCTGGCAACTTGGAGTAGCTCGTAGAATACTCAACATCATTGCCATTATGCGGTAAAGAAGCACAACTGGAATTAGGTGCAGCAAATTGTCTGTACAATAGAAGCATTCAATGAGAAAGAAGGAATCACACACTGATATTGGTTGATACTAATATTTAGTAAGATAAGCAAAATGTTTATACAATAAAATTTCACTACCGGAAGCAACACTAGCAAGTGCTTGAAGAGCATGCTAGTACTGGTTGAAGCACACACCAGTAGTGATTGAAGCAACCACTAGTGGTGCTAATGGTTGAGCATAATGTACAATAAAATAACCACACACTTACAATGGTTGAAGCAAAAATTCATGAACATAGAAACATATGCTGCAAATAAAAGTAGGAAACATGCCTAGGAAGCAATAAACTTCTTTTTAAGAGCAGTTTCTGGTGCTTCGCGAATAAAATAAGAGTATAAATCCATCAGCTAATATGGACATAGGCTGATGTGAATATAACCAGACATATGAATAGGAAATGAACTATTTCTAGGAAAAGAAACCAATTTGGCGAGCTCATATCTCAACAAGCTATCTCTGCTAAGGAAACACATATATAATACTAATGAAACATGGATATTTGGAAGCATCAGTGTCATGATATCTCAACATAAGAAAAGAGTATATAATTAAAGAACGAGCAACGTGGCTGAAATATCACACACTGAATTAAGCATACATGTATGAAGCAGGAAACAAATGCAAAGGCTGCAAATTTAGTAATAGGTGGAAGCATGAAAATTTGAAAAATGAAACAAAACAAAATTAACGCCAACTGTGCATACATGTACTTGCTCTGTATATAGGAAGCATTGCAGGAAGAATCGAACTAAACTTTTCACAACATTTGTCAAATTCAGTGGAATTCTGAAAATATTGAAACTAAGGAATATTGTTAGTAACCGGTTGCCTAGTAATGAGTAACCGGCTGCTGGATGAAATACAAACAAAATACGGCTGCCAAAATTAGAAATATCTGAATCAGGGGTGATTGATCGCAGTGCAAATATCTTCTATTTGGAGATGGGCGCTTCAATTAGGGCGGACTTTGCAATCCAATGCCCATTCTCCGGCCGGCGGTACAACTCTAAACACAGTCGATTTGGAGATGGGGCTCTTCGATTGAGTAGGCTAGCGAAGCACGAATCACAGATGGGGATTGAGGGCTCGACCTGCTAATGCCAGGATGGCGCACCGGTGCCCGGTGGTCGCATCAGTGGAGAGGACTAGGGGGCAGCCGTGCTGCTCGATGGCGTGGATATAAGGTGGAGCAGGGGTCGGAGATGGCCATTGGCCGGTGAGGTGGCTGTGCGAGGCAGGCCGAGCTCGCCGAGCTGGGCGGTGAGGTCGCGCGCAAGTTGGGGGGATCTGGCCGTTGAAGATGCGGTGCGAGGCGGGGTGAGGAGAGCCGCGAGCGAGGTGGATGCATGGTCGGGCAGCGCGGACGATTATGGACGATGGAATCACGAGAGATTAGGGAGAGAAGATTACGCTCGCTGATTAGGCTCGGTTTTGTTTTTTTAATTTGAAGTACACAAGGCAAAAACTGGAGCGTGAGATTTAGACCGAATCGACGGTGTTCCAATGGTCTGACGCTAGTTGTCTCTTCAGACTACAGATACGAAGTGTTTCCCATATTTTTCACTCTAGCCTACCGGTAGAAAGCATTGGCAAAGCTACAGGCACTTTTATTAAAGCATCTTCAATAGATTTGATGGTCCAAAATTGAAGATGTAAATTTTGGACAGCCAAAAAATGCGTTTTGGAGCTCTGAAAAAATGCCAACTCTAACAGATGGTCCAAATTCATGGTCCAGAATTATAGTCCAAAACTGGCCAGCAGCCGCCCGGCTGCTGTTCAGCCGCTGTCCAGCCACTGTACAGCCGCACATATTTCAAAATAACATAAAAAAAATTCATGTCCACAATATCAAATTATTACATAGTTCTTCAGATCCAGGAGATGCAATGCAACACAAATACAACATAGTTTTGCACAATACAACATAGTTTTGAACAAACAAATAATGAATCTATGCGGATCTTTCGCCATGCCATTTCCAATGTTCTTCCATCAAATCTTTCTTGAGTTAGTCATGCACATCGCTATCTCTAATCTCGCTGTACACCTTCATGAAACATCTTATGCGCTCCTCTTTGCGCATGGGGTTAACACGAATGCCCATCAACTGATAGAAGTTGTAATCTAAAAAAAAATTCCACGCTCGTTCTCAATGATCATCTTATGCATGATCACGCAAGCGATTATGATGTACCAAAGGATCTTTCGATCCCAAAATCTAGATGGTCCTCGCACAATAGCAAATTGGGATTGCAAAATCCCAAATGCCCTATCAACATCTTTTCTAGCCGCCACTTGTGCATTATGAAAGACAAATTCTTTCTTACCTTCAGGTTTTGCAACCAGCTTGACGAATGTATTCCACCTCTGGTAGATCCCATCTGCAAGATAGTACCCATAGTTGTAGGTGCGGCCATTGCTTCGAAGGTCACCGGTGGTGCTTCTCCATTTGCTAAGTTGGCAAAGAGAGGTGACCGGTCGAGCACGTTGATGTCGTTGTAAGAACCGTGCATACCAAAATATGCATGCCACATCCATGTTTCATAATCAGCAACTGCCTCAAGAATGATAGTGGCATCCTTCCCACGACCCTTGAATTGTCCATGCCATGCTTTTGGACAATTCTTCCATTTCTAATGCATGCAATCCACAGACCCGAGCATACCTGGAAACCCTCGAGCTTTGTTCATCTCCAAAAGCCTCTGAGTGTCCTGAGCATTGGATGCTCTCAAGTACTATGGACCGAACACTTCTACCATAGTTATTGCAAATTGCTTGACACAGAAGATGGAAGTGCTCTCTGCCATCGCCAAGTTGTCATCAATGTAATCTGCCGGAACACCATATGCCATAATGCGCAAAGCAGCAGTGACCTTCTGCTCAATGCTATGGCCAAGCAACCCGGCACAGTTCCTTCTCTGCTCGAAGACTGGGTTATGCTGCTTCACTTCATTGCAAATGTGAAAGAACAAGTCTTTCGACATTCTGAAACGACGTCGAAAGTAATTCTCCGGAAAAACAGGTGATGATGCAAAGTAGTTGCGCACCAACCGTTTGTGCGCATCAATCCGTTCTCTCCGAATGAACGCACGACCATAAACGGAACCACCGTGCTTCGGTTTCTTCCTCTTGTGCATGGCCACTAGCATAGCAATCTCCTCTTCTTCATGCAAATCAAATTCCTCGTCCGACGATAAATCATCCACGAAAGAGGAGTCAATCGAGCTCATCTACAATGCACACAACCACCGTCAAATATACTATCCAATCCCAAGTTAAATCATCAAGTTTTGTCATTTTTTTACCTTGAGGAATTCCATCGAACACCTTGTGCGCGCGGTGGAAGAAGATGGCCGCCGGTTGGATTGGCTGCTGCTAACGGCTGCGGACGGCTCCGGACGGCGGCGGTGATAAGAAATGAGGTTGGAGGCCGGCGAGAGGAGCTCGTGAGCGGCAAAGACTAGTTCGGCGGCAAGGCGAGAGGCTTGGTGCTGCGGTCGTCTTGGCCGGCGCAATGATGTCTTGAGCTCACGGCCGACGGAGGAGGTCGGCGGCGACCTAAGACCCGGCGGAGGCCTACGCGACAATGGGACCGCCGGAGGGCGAATCCCCAGCTGCCTCCCGCTTGGCGGCGTCCGGCGGCGGGGAGGTGATAGAAGCGGCAGCGGAGATGACGGCAGCGGCGGAGCGGCGGCGGCGAGGATGTGTGGTGGCGGTGCCAGCAGAGAGGTTTTAGTGATGTGGCGGATTCCGGCCGTTCTTCGAAGCGAAGGGCGGGCGAAGCGGCGAAGCGAAAGGAAATGAAGTGACGGTTGGGCGTTCGCGGGCGGCGGCTAGTTTTGGACCAGATACACCTCGTGATATATATTTGCACCGCGAGGTGTTGTATTTTACATCACGAAGAGGCCGCGGTCCAAATTATTTTGTATGTGGACCGTCTGTTGAAGCAGCGTTTTTTATCACAGACGGTCCAAAAGTTAAATATTTTACGTATGGACCATATATTGGAGATGGTCTTATAGGGAAAAGTTGCCCTGCAGCCAGCGGAAAACTCCAATGCGTCATCCGCCTCCCCTAAACAACACGTGTCTCCATGGTCCACCCACATCTCTCTTTCTAAGATTATCGTATCTCTTCTCCAATCTCTTCCCTCCACTCATTTCTTCCTTTATTCTGCAACCGCTTGCATCAGTCATCTTCTACAAAACCACGAATGCTATTTGCTAGCAAGGGTGGATATCCCAAGTCCATGTCCAGCCACCGGCCATGATAACGGCGGTGAGCGGCGTGCCTGGAGCATTGAAGCTGCGAGCGGCACCACCACGCGCACCACAACTATGACTGGCGAGGAGTCTGGAACATAGGCGGCTGCCATCTGACGCCAACGGCCAGCTCGGCCGTGGCCGGCCATGGCGCCACCGCCTTAAGCTCCTCCTGCCGCCGAAACCTTCTCCGTCATGTCACGGTCTTTGTTTACAAAAAGAACTGCAATACTACCCTAGTTGTAGGAATTTTTTGGAACACGAGCCATGTTGCAAAAGGATTCTATCGATCTTTACATTTTCCGTGACAAGAGCTTTGTTGCAAGAAAAAGTACAATAAGACCTCTGTTGTAAAAAAAAAAACATATTGCGAAGGTTTCTACAACAAGACCTTTGTTGCGGAAGTTTCTGCAACAAGACATTTCTTGCGGAAATTTCTGCAACAAGACTTTTGTTGCAAAAAATAAAAACGTATAGGCTCGGGTGATTGCAACAAGCTTGTTGTTGCAGAGGGTCTTCTATAACACCAATTTTATTGCAAAGAAGCGGCTGCTTACGCGGATATATCGGACGTCCATTAATGTGTCGATAGAATGGTCAGCGAAGCGGCTGATATTTTCTTTTTATCCACCGGCTGACGTGTAGCGTCGCCTTTTATTATATCAAAAAAGAGGTTTCTTAACTGCTAAAATCACATATGTACATACAATACAATTCTTCAAACAGTTCAGTTCAGTTATATGACCTGTATATCTGCTAATCTCCCATGGAAATAAGCCAACAACTGAGATCAAGTCAGGCACACAAGCACGTTCATCGAACAAATCCACAAGCACATCACTGAAAGTAGTCTAACCTGTCCTGTGACTTAAGGATGTGTGGTGTTGATTTGTTTATGTGATACGAACGTCTTGAAGGAATAGATGTATGCAGTAATGATATTGTTAGAAGGATCAGAGAGACTTGTACATGAGGCCTTTCTCAAATGAATGACTGCACTCTAGGATCTAAACCTTTATTTGACTTCAGCATTATATTTAGGAAAGCACCTGTACTTCAGCACCACCAATCATATGAATTTTCAGAATAATGTTCATGTTTCAGCAGAAATATATTGGGATTGGTTGTTTTACCTCTGTATTCAAGTAGCACATACACACTCCGTCAGGAATTACTTGGCGAATGACCATTATATACTCTAATGTTTTAGCAGAAGGATCCATTTTTAACACAAGTATCTCCGTACAAATGGAGTACTTAAGACCTAAACTAATTTATCTCACATACTAGAGTTTAGAGATCAAACATTTATGAACCCTCGTAAAGCAAACCCAACATTATGAATTATTCTAAATGATCATAGATAGGAGACCGCTAAAATCAAGTCACAGAATCAAAGTTTCTGAATCAAGGAGGGCGGCGGGTAAAATATATCCTTTGGTACCCCGTAAATAAAAATCCTTTGGTAAAGAGAAGAAAATAACACGCACGAACAGTACAAACCCACACAGGAAATAAATTATCAGTACAAATCCAAATCAGGAGAAAGAATCCCATGGGGATACAAGGAAACGCGGTCTCTCACATGGGCTGAGGAGGGCCTCTTTGCCAGTTTCTGATAGGAAGTGATTTCTTCGTCCATTTCATATGAAACTGTAGGGGGAATGGAAAAAGCATATATCACCAAGCACCTTTAAGACATCACGCCCAAGAAAAAAAAGGCATATATATATAGAACAAAATGGAAGAGACATTGCATCGACAAGAACATAAACACGGTATTGGCTATGATTACAATAATAATAATAATGACGATGGTTCAAATACATTACTTTGGCAGAAAATAGATAGAAGATGCGACTTAAGCTACTAGGTTGTCATTAGGTTTATGGACAACTCGGCATCTAACATGGCAGTTATTACAGAAAGAACTACGGTGGACTGCAGCATCCCCACCCAGATAAGACATCTTCCAAACCAGCAGAAAACAGTTTCTCCGCGGTAAAGCAGTAAGCTAAGCTCGGTCACTTGTCCAGTATTGTGCTCGTGATCAAAGACACAACCAAGTTCCGGCTTCTTCAATTGAGCAGCAGCCATGCCATGATACAAACACCATTGTTGGACCATCTACAGCAGGGACCAACATCCAAGATCCACCAAGAGCCTCATCAGACAATGATGGGCAACCAAACGAGAAACGGCAGCATCTTCCAGCACCAATGACCACAAAGATATCAGACTTGTACCTCAAAAGTTGCTGTCTAAGAGAATGGGTCTTTCATGGCTGGGTTCAAGCAATTGGAAACAGAAGGCATGTCATTAAAAGTGCTTGGCATTGGTGGAAGAGTTCCACTTGCTTCGAAAGTTGATTGAGTAGCACCAACACCGTAGTGACTGCCATTAGTTGATTGATCAAGTGGGTACTGCAAAAACTGATTGTTTGGCACAGACAAATCATAGGAGAAGCTTCCACCAGGCAGATCATAGGAAAAGGTTTCACCAGAAAAATCATAGGAGAAGGTTTCCCCAGGAGCAAGCAGATCATCCAGCCCTATATAATCATCATCCATACAAAGTCCAGAGTTTGCTTGCTGCAAATTGTTTTCAATAACATCCCCGTTGCTAGCAGGGAAATTTACAGTAGACATATCTCCTGACTGGGCAAGTCCTGCCAATTGGTCATAGAGCTCAGCAGTATTTATCTCAAAAGCTTGAGCCTCAAGCTCAGACATTGGAGGGAGACCAGAATGCTGTAAGATGTATAAAGGTTAGTATATAATTTGTAATTCCTTGGGTACAAGCAAACAGACCATGTTAAGCAAGAAGTCAGCAAGCCAATACCTCTGGCAAAACTACGTCATGGTTCGGAGAATCATCCAAAAACTTTGTCAGTTCGTCCAACAATATTCCATCAATTTCAGGAGGCGCGTCATTGACCTCATCAGAACAGATATTAACATGTTCAGAAAATTGAATAGACTGCTGAGGAGCGGATGGTTCCTGCATAACTATGGCAGTAGCCAAGGCAGAACTTTCAACCTGTGGATCCTCTACACCTGACGACGGTGCAAAAGAGAAGATAGAAGATCCAACATCTAAATTCTCCCATTCATTTTCATCAAAAGGAGCCCCATATTGCTCGCCGATCCTTGGGCCAAGCCCACTCTTTTTAAATATCTTGCAGAGTACATAAGCATCCTGAAACAAACAAACAACAAATACATTTAAATAAACTTGCAGAGAATTTAAAAGAAATACTAGGATCACAACTTTCTAACTAAATATAAAGGCTAACTTATCACGCACAATTTCAGGCACAAGCAAAAGAGCATGCCTCAAAACATATTCCAGTATGGTAGAATCTTTCATATACTGTACTGAACATATTTAACATAAAGTGAAACAAACAAAAACATTAGATAAGAGTTATTAGTACCTTAGAGAAACCAGCAGACACCAAAGTTTCATCTTCCATTTTGTATTCATACATCACCCAGTCAGTCCTATTGCCTTTGGGTGCCTTGCCTTCATGAAAAATCAATGTTTTCTTCAACCCAACAATGCGAGAGTTCAGCTCAATTGTTCTGTCTTTTCCACTTGTTTTCCAATAACCATTTGGTGTGGCACGGTTCGTCCTAGACCCTTTAGGATATTTTTTGTCACGGGGACAAAAGAAGAACCACTCAAGATCTTTGCTCTGGAGACAGGATTTATCTGCACGGAAACATACAAGGTTGCAACAAAAGTAAGAGCTAAACTCAACTAAAGTGGAAGCATTTGAAAAATTCTAGATTAGTATCCAACTCGTTCGCGTGCAATTCTTACATCAAGAAAAATCAAAACAATAGAGGAAAATTACCAGGAAGGTCCCAAGGAGCAAATTTGTACAGCTCAACCTCTGAAATAGCTTCAACAAAAAGTTTCTTCCCCATAATCTTCCTTTTCAAGTAGTAAGAAACAAGCTCAACATCAGTTGGATGGAAACGAAAGCCAGGTGGCAGGCAAGCTTGAGCCATCACTGCAGTGGGTCTCTTGTGCTCAGTATCAAGAGAAGAACACAAGAGGTGAAACACAACCAGAAATGGTTCACCAGATTAGGCAATTAACAATACCAGTAATCAGGGAAATATCAAGTCTGGCCAGAAAGGGATATGCTTTAGCCCTGAAAGGACAGAATTCAGGGCCACAGATCAACCAAACTTAAGGAGAGAGGAGCTCTCAAATGCTTGGAGAACAGACAAGAACCAGAGAAGAGAGCTTCAGAAGATTGCAGTGTGAGCAGAGTAGAACAGCTCACGTTAAACAACTATTCTGAAGGGAGGATCAAAAGATTGATGAGATTAGACCAGAAGAGAGAATGGTCCAACCGAAAGCTGGAGGAGAAACAACTGATGGGAAACCAGGCTTGGCAAGACTCAAGGAAAGCAGTACACCAAAGACTCAAGCAACAAATGTTTCTGAACTCAGATGAGAGAAGTTTGAGTCTTGCCAATTAAACCAACTACCACTGATTCACATGATAGGAAGTATTCGCACAAAACTCCAGATGATCCACTTGTATCAAGTGAAGTCCCGGAATTTTATGCAATATATGAACCAGAAGTAACACGAGAGGAAATAAGGGGATCCCTCGCTGACTTCAAAAGACATGAGTGACTGAGATCAAAAACCTGCATGAGATTAGAAATCATCATCAGCAGGGAAAAACATAAACAGTAGAAGAATATACAGAATACATATTGTTCTATGTTTTATCCAGATCAACAAGGTGAATCTTCCCATCCAAATAACAGAAGTACTAGGAAGCAAAGAAAAGATTGCATATATAAAGTGAATTTTGCATTGTACACAACTCACAGTGAAATAGCACATTAACAAGGTGAATCTAACCTATAACGTGGCTTTGGATTGGAAACAGAGAGAATTTTAGTATATATTTCATAGGCTCTGATGTAAGAAAAAACTACAGGATCTTTCAACAAAAAGAAAACTGCAAAAAGGATCATACAGGACTTGATACATTGCTGCACTTACATAACCAAATATCAAACTACTGTGAGCACCTAATATATTTTCACCAAGATCACATAACCAAAAATATCGACCTTAACACAAACCACATTAGTGCAACAGAAATAAAAATATATAATAAGCACATTAGCAGGTCGATGCATCTAACCTACCATCTAATCAGAACTTACAGGCTTTGTGGAGCAAATCACTTGAATTTATGATACTTCATAGGCACAGATCATATTAGTACGAAAACAGAAGTAATCTTTCCCACAAACGAAAAAATTACGGGAAGTTTCCTAGAACAAACTGCCTTGAATCAGTTCCGGGCCATTAGGGCAACGATCTAAGAGAATCCACCAATCCATCACAAGGCACTCAAGGAATCGAACCTAAATAAACGCTGAACAATCCAATTCCCGACCAAATCTAAGACTTTCGCGAAACTGCTGCAACATCCAACCGCATAGCCCCAAATCAACGCGTAGATCGACCGATCGATCGACCACAAACCCTAATCGGCCGGAAGCTTCGACCGACGGAAGACCAGACCAATCCTCCGTGCGGCGATTGTGGTAACCACCGCCGCGGAATCGACGTATCGGGCTCAGATCGCCGGAATTGGCCATCGGATCGACACAAACCACGACACACAACAATCGGCCCCGATCTACCCGGATTTCGCAGAAACTACATACAAACGCGGTCGATCGAAGGAAGGGATTGGGGGGAGATCGGGAGGGGCGCTTACGAGGAAGAACCGGGGAAGCCAGCAGGACGATGGGGGAGGCCGAGGGGAAGGAGGTGAGCGCCGCCGTCTGGTCAATGGTGGAGGAGATGAGGTGAGGTTTTGGGGGAAGCAATCTCGCGTCGCTGGGTGCGGGGCTCTTTTATACCGGAAAAACGCCGGGGGCGTGGTGCTGGGCCGGGACACTGACTGTCTGGGCCCGCCGGTCCGGGAGTATATTTTTTAATCCCCTCGCCGCGTCGTGCGCTTCGCGGAAACTTCCGCTGCAAGCGAGGATTGCCAAATATTTCCTGGCCCAAAAGTCCAGCCCGGGCGTTTGACCTGCTTCTCTATTGGCTGTGGGTTTTTTAATTTTAAAGAGTGAATATTTTGGGGATGGGGGGTTAAATGTGTAATTATTTCCATGTTTCGGTAGTTACGATGCGATTTCTGTTCTTTGGTTTCTCTGTCGTGTCACGGAGCCGCACGTTGCTGATGAGTGGGGCCACATCGCTCGGCATGTGCCTGCCGTGACACATTGGGTCGTTGGGCTTTTGGGGAGAAAAGTCAGCAGCACGACGCGAGTTTGTGAGTTCCGGGGTCGTTATCGTGTCAGACGATGCATCATCCGACGCGACACAAGCAAGGGTGCTCGCCCTTTTCGTTCAGGAACATTCGTCTTTCCTATTGTTGAGGTTCTCCTCTCTGGTTAATTCCTTTTGAGGATTGTGTTCCTTTTTGGTCTGGCCGCTCGGTCGGTCCACTGTGATTCCACGAACAAACATATTCACACGGCCCTATGAACATGTCCTTTCTTCTTTGGGTACTACTCATTCTTTGTCAAGATTACATTCTGCAACACATTGAGGGCATGTACAATGATGGCATATGGATACATATGCCCCATGACAAAAAAAAATTTGAGGCGTCTATATTTATTTTTTCTTTTTAATGCAAGCTATCTCTAATGGGCATCATTAAGAAATAAAAAGTAAAGACTTTAGTACATATGCATCTCTACTTTTCACTCCACCTTTTTAGCTTTTGTCACCGGACCACACTTTTTCTCTTCAAGCACCCGCCTCCTGGAGAGGATCCCGCTTCTCTATCCGAACCTACTTTACGTCATATCCGATCCTACATGGCATGCGATGCATCACCTTGAGGCTATGCATTGTACATGCCCTGATAAGCTCGCGCCGAAACGAGAAAGCAGACCGCCAAACTTTCCCCTCGCCTCCCGGGTCGCACGCGCGTGCGGCTCCGGAGGCTCCCCAAACCCTAGGCCCAGCCCCTCCTCAGATCCACTCCCCAGGCCACCGCTGCCGCCGGCGGCCGTGCCCGGCCGACGAAGGCGACGGGTGTTGGTTGAAACCCCTCGGCGGCACCCGCCGCGCAGGCGGGGCGTCCCGGCGACCATGGTGAGGGTGGCCGGCAGCCTTGATTCGTGGCGGCGATCCGCGAAACCTGTGAGGGCCGGCAAAGCGGGGACGGTTGGCGGCGAGGTGCGGCTGCGGTGGTGGTCGAGGATGTTGCGCCCGGCCTTTGCTTGCGCGGTGGCGCCATGGACCTGCCGAGGCCTGGCGGCGGCGGCGGCTTCTTTGCCTCCGTGTGAAAGGCGCTTCGGTCTTTGCCTCGGGAGATTTGGCGGGTGTGCTCGGAAGTGCGGGTCAGATCAGATCTGGTGGTAGTCCCTGGTGTGGGTGAAGGCCATGCGGCTGATTTGGCCCTTGCACGGCATGGCTGGTTGCGGTTGCTCTTCGTCCGTGTTGTTGTTGTTGGTCTTGGTTGCGCTCTCTCGGCAGTGCAGGTGGGGGAGATCCATGGCTGCGCGACTTCGATGACAGATTGTTGCAGCGGCGGCGGTGTGAGACATCTTGGATAGTGCTACCCGAAACCTTGGGAGGAGTGGAGATGTGTGCCATTACGGATGAAAATCCTGTTCGGTTTTGGCCGGACCAGCGGCGATGGCACCTGTGGGTGTCGTTCCCCTCCCTGGAGGCGTCGTCGCGTGTGTCACCATTTCCCTCCCTTGCTTGGTGTTGGCGGTTGCCTCCGGGCGAAATCCTTGATTCGGTGATGGATCAGTACGATGGCGGCGTCTTCGGCGTCGTTCCTCTGTTGGGAGCATCGTGACGAGAGACATGGAGTTCCTATGGTGTGCTCCTCCGGTGTTCACCGCTGCCCTAATCGTTCTTCTCTGGCGCTATGTACGGTCGTCGCTGGTGATTCCGAGACGGTGCCTTCCTCTGTCGGATCGAGTCCTGCCATCCTCTTGCCACCTCCTTTAGGCATCAAGTGAAGGAAATATGCCCTAGAGGCAATAATAAAGTTATTATTTATTTCCTTATATCATGATAAATGTTTATTATTCATGCTAGAATTGTATTAATCGGAAACATAATACTTGTGTGAATACATAGACAAACAAAGTGTCACTAGTATGCCTCTACTTGACTAGCTCGTTGATCAAAGATGGTTATGTTTCCTAGCCATTGACATGAGTTGTCATTTGATTAACGGGATCACATCACCAGGAGAATGATGTGATTGACTTGACCCATTCCCTTAGCTTAGCACTCGATCGTTTAGTATTTTGCTATTGCTTTCTTCATGACTTATACATGTTCCTATGACTATGAGATTATGCAACTCTCATTTACCGGAGAAACACTTTGTGTGCTACCAAACATCACAACGTAACGGGGTGATTGTGAAGGTGCTCTATAGGTATCTCCAAAGGTACTTGTTGGGTTGGCATATTTCGAGATTAGGATTTGTCACTCCGATTGTCGGAGAGGTATCTCTGGGCCCACTCGGTAATGCACATCACTATAAGCCTTGCAAGCATTGCAACTAATGAGTTAGTTGCGGGATGATGTATTACGGAACGAGTAAAGAGACTTGCTGGTAACGAGATTGAACTAGGTATTGAGATACCGACGATCGAATCTCGGGCAAGTAACATACCTGTCGGTGTCAAAACCGGCGGATCTCGGGTAGGGGGTCCCGAACTATGCGTCTAAGGCGGATGGTAACATGAGGCAGGGGACACGATGTTTAACCAGGTTCGGGCCCTCTCAATGGAGGTAATATCCTACTTCCTGCTTGATTGATCTTGATGATATGAGTAGTACAAGAGTTGATCTACCACGAGATCGTAGAGGCTAAACCCTAGAAGCTAGCCTATGGTATGATTGTTGTTTATCATCTATCAACTAGCCTGGCCCTGGTTTATATAATGCACCAGAGGCCTAGGATAACAAGAGTCCTAGCCGAATACGCCGGTGGGGGAGGAGTCCTTGTCTTGATCACCAAGTCTTGCAGAATCTTCCTTGTATGCGGCAGTTGTCCGGACTGTCCCATGAGTATACGGCCATGGGGGGTCCTCGGCCCAATCTAACAGATCGGGAGATGACGTGGTGAGTACCCCCTAGTCCAGGACACCGTCAGTAGCCCCCTGAACCGGTCTTCAAGTTAGGAACGCTCCTCGATTCTTCCGAACTGTTCTTCATCTTCGGTCGTCGATCTTGAAAACTGGTTCAACAAATCTTCTCATCTTCGATCTTGAGGATCGCCGAAGTGCATCCAAAGAGTTTACACGTCGGGTATTCGAGGAGCCCCTTTAAGTTTCCGGCCTTTATCAATGCCTTGTTATTTTTATGCCACACCTCGGGTTTGAATTTGTTCCCGGGAGGCAGTGTCCTCTTGCTCCCGAGCTCTAACGCCGGACTGCATTCGAGGTATCTTTTGCAGCCGAGCACCAACGTCGGACTGTGTCCAAGCTCCAACGCCGGACTGTATCCGAGCTCCAACGCCGGACTATATCCGAGGTGTCATAGATCACCTTGGTTCAAAAAAGGAGTTTAGCCGAGCTTAATGCCGGAAATGCCCTCTATGGAGCTAGCCGCTAGCGCTTGAAACTTTATGCCGGATCGCTTCCAAGGTGGTGCACCACCGACCCATGAGCTAATTTTTCGTGAATATTTTTAATCTGGTGCGATTTATTCTCTGCCGATGTATATCCGGTAGCCCTCAAGGTGTGTATCGGTCTAAAACCCGAGATGCATCTGAAGGCAAGCATAAAACCGCTGTTCCCGGTAGCCCACGAGACTCGGTCGATCTTGTGAAATCGGCACGAGGATCAACTCCTAACTTCGGCGACATACATAGGAATAAAAAGCGATGTAATATATTAGAGATAATAGTGATCGTGAGCGGCCCCTGAGAGAGGGTCGTGAGAAGTCGCCGTGATATATAGCTTGATGCCAGATAGGTCCAGATGGTACTTATTGCTGTCCGAAGACGCGCTTCCCATAGTTCGATCAAGCCGAACACTGAGCCCTTTGAATTTTCTGCATTGAATAGGCAATGCAGTAGCCCCCGAGACACTGGTCGGGTGGCAACACTGGATCGAGGATCGATGTGCCCCTTTAATATTTGTAAATAATGAGCGCAAAACCCAGTAGCCCCCGAGCCTTAATGTGGGCACGGGTGGCCGAATTAAGGATCGAGATCCAGAGTAAAGTCACAGATTATGTGTAATGATTCTATGTATCCAAGTACTTTACATCGTTATTTTGACTCCATTATGACCGTTTATCAGTTGAAAGTGGCCCATCATCGGCTTCTACCCCTTTGTAGATACTATGCAGGGTGTTTCCGCAATAACAAAGCAACCCTTAGCCGACGTCTCGGTGCTCGAAGGCGGTTGTGTTAGCGGAAACGAGGCAATCAGATATGCAGGCTTTAAAACCTTCGCTTAGTCATAGGAGCTTTAAATTGGGAAGCTAGCTATGAGCCCCCGGTTACTGTTCGGCGACATCCGAGGTCAAGCCGTAAACACTTCAGCCAATGTTATGAATGGCCCTGTCATTTAACATAGTCATCGGATCGCTGACGGTTCGCCTATTGTGACGATCGGTTTCGGCTTTCTCCACTGAGGTGCTTGACCATGCGAGCTGGAAGCCCAATCGTAGTGGTTCTCCCTTTGCACACCTAGCCGAACAAAGCGGAACGTATGAGGCAAGCACAGGAGCCGGGCAACCCAACTATTGACCGAAGACACAATTCAAAACCGATGCATATATAGCAATATCCGAGAATGTTTTTGCCGAATCCCTAAAGGTGTCCGGCGTTGCCTTTGAGACTAATGCTGGAAACGCACAAATAGTTTAAAAGTGCCATAGGCTCGAAAAGCCAAAAAACTTACTCAAAAGTTTAATGTCCGAACTAGATCAAGTGTTCGGTGCCAATCCGAAAATTGGACTTAAAAAAAGTGCTTCTGTCGTGCTTCAACATGACACATCCTATCTCA
The DNA here is from genome assembly GCA_021605145.1 of Aegilops bicornis. NCBI lineage: Eukaryota > Viridiplantae > Streptophyta > Magnoliopsida > Poales > Poaceae > Aegilops > Aegilops bicornis. The sequence continues at coordinate 504,588,078 of CM038669.1, forward strand.
AGACTTCAAGCGGGTCAGCCTACGGCTTCAACCTCCTATCCCGAAGGCGGAGTACTTCTCATTAGGCCAGTTTAGCAAACTAAACTCTAGCGGTTTTGAGAGAGAAATTAGGCTCCTCAGCTAGTGACCACATACTTGTGTCGAAAAAAGGAACGATAAATAATAACAATAATAATAATAATAATAACTTTGCAACGACTAAGAAGAAAAACACTTATTATAAAACGGCTCAAATAAATTTAAGAGCCCCCAAGTGACTTGGGTAAAAGAATGATTGTATGTACCGAAGTACTTATATCATATCTATGTTCACCCGAACTTTAAACGCGTCTTAACCGACCGTTGGCTTCTCCCTCTTGATTCAAGGACCAAAAGTGTTATGTACTCCACCTGTCGAGAATATCGACGGTGTTTCCAATAACCAGGCAATCAGGCCATAAGGCTGTAATAGACAAAGCGCGCTCAGGGAACTTATGTTATATTACTGATGAAGTATAAGAAGCATCTTCGAAGAAAATAGTACCCCCACTGATACCTTTCTTCGGTGCTCATTGTTACTATGAGACTTGTGCAATAGATTTTTTGTACTCATGAGTTCTGTTGTGTGCCGACCATCATTGAAAACAATAAGAGCGCTAGCTTTCAGCTTCACCCAGTCTGAGGTCCGGCTCGGATGACCCGATCGTGGCAATCGCAGAGGTGCTCCCTTTACTCCCTAGCCGAACAATCGAGAACGTAGGGGTAAACACAGGAGTGAGCCAACCCAGCTTGCAAATCGCTTAAGTCAATATGGTGCATATTGTGGCATAATACACGAACAAGGAACGAAGCCGTACAAGTATAATCATATGCAAGAGGAAAAGCTTCATAAAGGAAGCCCCCAAGTAAACGGGATATTTGAATTTGTGCGTCACAAACAAAGTTTGGACAAGGAAAATTTTTTACAAGCAACTTTTTTCCAAAAAGGTATAATGCTTGGTCGAGCCAAACACAAGTTAAAAATTTAAAACTTTGAGGATGAAGGCAACTTAGCTGGTTAATGTGTTCTGTATTGATGACGCGGTCCGAGCTTGATGCGGGACAAGGTTCCATCCCCCAAGTCGGTCCCGAGGTGGCGGAGCAAAGAGCTCGGCACTCCGAAGTGGTGACATAGCACGGTCAATGCAGGCCGGCAGAGTGATGCCGAAGTCCCCGGCATGGGGTAATGAAGTGTTGATGAAGCCCCCCGTCTAGCCGAGGTGACGCCAAAGGATATAGTCCGGCTGGATCATTTTCTTGTGCACAAAAAGTAGTGCAAACCGGAGATAATAGTAATAAAAAAATTTCGTTGCATAATAAATAATTTATGCAAAGTGAGTAATAAAAGAAATATGGCCTGGCACCAAAGTCAATATCGACGCAGGGCGTCAGCGTGATGCGGTAAAGGCGTGGCAAAGCCTGAATTCAGAGGTCAGTCCGAGTTTCGGATGCGGCGTTTGCCAGACTATGTACGGAAACTGACCGAACCACCATGCGATCGTCGTTAATGCGGCCACCATTTGATAGACCTGCGTACATATGATGGACAAACCGGAGTAATAATTCCTTGGGAAAAATGAACCCAAACAAGCAAAAAATACTAGGATTAATAGCACCTGGTTTATTTGTTGTAGCAATCCGAAGAAAGGTGATTCCCAAAATTGGGACTCGATCCGCACACCCATTGCCTGATGGGCGATAAAGCAACGGCGTGATGATGCTGGCAAAGGTTGGCTCGCCGAGGGAAAGCCCTCGGTCCAACTAACGTGACGGAGCTGGTCGGCTAGTGACGCCGAAGTCTCCGGAGTATAGGTTGATGAAGAGATGGCGAAGCCCCCGGTCCAGCCGAGATGTCGAAGCCTTGATGTCAGCCGATGAGTCGAAGTAAGTCGGCATGATGGACACCGGCTTGAAGGAGCAATAGTGCAGCCCTGCCGATGCAGGTCGTGACATGGTCAATGCTGGCTTGATGAAGTGACCGTGCTGTGATGCCGGTGTGCCCGCTCCGTATAATCCATGGAGCGGCGATGTTGGCGATGATTTATCCTTTGCGATTCCGAACTCTTTGCCGAGATGATGATCCGAAGAAGTTGAGCTCGGCTCAACAAAGTGACAACGTGTCTAGCGCAGGTCGGCAGCCGTGGAGCAATGTTGTCGGACTGGTTTGACACCAGCATGATGTTGAAGATCATGTTCAAAAGATTTTAAAGTTAGTGGGATGTGTTCGGGAACAAAACACAATACCCCATACAAAACTTCCTTCAAGAAGGATGTCTGAAATCCCGTGCATAAAAAAGACGAACTCGGGTCAGATTCGTTTTCGCGCAGAAAACAAATCCGAAAAGTGATGCACTAATCGGAAGGTTTCCGGAGTTTGGACGGTCGGATCGAGCTGAAATTTTGAGGGGTGGTAGATATAGGAATTCCGCAGCCAATCAACGGTTGGATCTTTCAAAGAAAGTCCGAGCTAGAAGCTGGACACCACGCCCTAAACTCATCCAGATTCTCGTCCAGATTTGACAAGGCTCCGGTATATCGAGGATTGCCAGAGATTCCTCCATCGAAACTCGACGAGATTTTCCAGGGTTGTTATAGACTCAATTCCGCACAATTCCACCGAAGCAATCGTTAAAACGACACTTGAGGAGGCGGTGGCGGCGGACACAAGTTCGCTGTCCAGAAAAACAGCACGGTCGCCCGAGGGCAATGTTGACGTTGAGCCCCCGGGCTCCCTAGATGATTTCTCCATGATCTTGATAGAGATCGGAGCTGATGTTGATGAAGGCCCTCATCCGAACATGACGATCGGAGGTAGGGCGCAGTCCTTGGTCGAACCAAGGTGACCAGTCGAGCTGGGGACGAAGATGTCGAAGTCGCTGTTGATCTGAAGGCGAGCCATCGACCTTTTGCCGCACACTCAGCTGAAATCTCAATGACAGCCCCAATGTCAGTGTCTAAACAGGCGGATCTCTGGTAGGTGGTCCCGAACTTTGCGTCTAAGGCGGATGGTAACAAGAGGCGGGGACACGATGTTTACCCGAGTTCGGGCCCTCTCGATGGAGGTAATACCCTACTTCCTGCTTGATTGATCTTGATGATATGAGTAGTACAAGAGTTGGTCTACCACGAGATCGTAGAGGCTAAACCCTAGAAGCTAGCCTATGGTATGATTATTGTTTATCATCTATCGACTAGCCTGCCCCTGGTTTAAATAATGCACCAGAGGCCTAGGATAACAAGAGTCCTAGCCAAATACGCCGATGGGGGAGGAGTCCTTGTCTTGATCACCAAGTCTTGTGGAATCTTTCTTGTATGCGGCAGCTGTCCGGACTGGCCTATGAGTATACGGCCATGGGGGTCCTCGGCCCAATCTAACAAATCGGGAGATGACGTGGTGAGTACCCCCTAGTCCAGGACACCGTCAATACCGATGACAAAGGGAACAACGTATGTTGTTATGTGATCTGACCGATAAAGATCTTCGTACAATATGTAGGAGCCAATATGGGCATCCAGGTCCCGCTATTGGTTATTGACAAGAGAGGTGTCTCGGTCATGTCTACATAGTTCTCGAACCCGTAGGGTCCGCACGCTTAACGTTCATTGACGATATAGTACTATGAGTTACGTATGTTGGTGACCGAATGTTGTTCGGAGTTTTGGATGAGATCACGGATATGACGAGGAACTCTGGAATGGTCCAGAAGTAAAGTTTGATATGTGGATATTAGTGTTTGATCTCCGGAAAGGTTCCGGAATCCATCGGAAGGGGTTCCGGATGTTTCCCAAAATGTTTGGGCACGAGAACACTTTATCTGGGCCAAAGGGGAAAGCCCACGAGGTTTTTGGAAAGCACAAAAGGAAGTTTTATGAGTCCGGGGCGGACGCCAGGATCCCTGGCGTCTGAGTCCAGATGCCGGGAAACCTGGCGTCTGGCCCTGGAGTCCGAGAAGGACTCTTGCCTTTCGGGTGAAACCGACTTTGTGGAGGCTTTTACTCCAAGGTTCAACCCCAAGGCTCAACATATAAATAGAGGGGTAGGGCTAGCACCCAAGACACATCAAGAAACACCAAGTCGTGTGCCGGCAACCCCGTCTCCTCTAGTTTATCCTCCGTCATAGTTTTTGTAGTGCTTAGGCGAAGCCCTGCGAAGATTGTTCTTCACCAACACCGTCACCACGTCGTCGTGCTGCCGGAACTCATCTACTACTTCGCCCCTCTTCTGGATCGAGAAAGGCGAGGGCGTCGTGAGCGAGCAGGTGCGTAACTCGGAGGTACCATGCTTTCGGTACTTGGATCGGTCGGATCGTGAAGATGTACGACTACATCAACCGCGTTGATAAAACGCTTCCGCTTACGGCCTACGAGGGTACGTAGACAACACTCTCCCCTCTCGTTGCTATGCATCACCATGATCTTGCGTGTGCGTAGGAATTTTTTGAAATTACTACGTTCCCCAACAGTGGCATCCGAGCATGGTTTTATACGTAGATGTTATATGCACGAGTAGAACACAAGTGAGTTGTGGGCGATATAAGTCATATTGCTTACCAAAGATGTCATACTTTGGTTTGGCGGTATTGTTGGATGAAGCGGCTGGACCGACATTACGCAGCGTGACGCTTACGCCGAGACTGGTTCTACCGACGTGCTTTGCACACATTGGGTGGCGGGTGTCAGTTTCTCCAACTTTAGTTGAACCGAGTATGGCTACGCCCGGTCCTTGCGAAGGTTAAAACAACACCAACTTGACAAACTATCGTTGTGGTTTTGATGCGTAGGTAAGAACGGTTCTTGCTCAGCCCTTAGCAGCCACGTAAAAACTTGCAACAACAAAGTAGAGGACGTCTAACTTGTTTTTGCGGGGCATGTTGTGATGTGATATGGTCAAAGCATGATGCTAAATTTTATTGTATGAGATGATCATGTTTTGTAACCAAGTTATCTGCAACTGGCAGGAGCCATATGGTTGTCGCTTTATTGTATGCAATGCAATCGCCCTGTAATGCTTTACTTTATCACTAAGCGGTAGCGATGGTCGTAGAAGCATAAGATTGGCGAGACGACAACGATTCTGCGATGGAGATCAAGGTGTCGCACCGGTGACGATGGTGATCAGGACGGTGCTTCGGAGATGGAGATCACAAGCACAAGATGATGATGGCCATATCATATCACTTATATTGATTGCATGTGATGTTTATCTTTTATGCATCTTATCTTGCTTTGATTGACGGTAGCATTATAAGATGATCTCTCACTAAATTTCAAGATAAAAGTGTTCTCCCTGAGTATGCACCGTTGCCAAAGTTCGTCGTGCCCAGACACCACGTGATGATCGGGTGTGATAAGCTCTACGTTCATCTACAACGGGTGCAAGCCAGTTTTGCACACACATAATACTCAGGTTAAACTTGACGAGCCTAGCATATGCAGATACGGCCTCGGAACACTAAGACCGAAAGGTCGAGCGTGAATCATATAGTAGATATGATCAACATACTGATGTTCACCGTTGAAAGTTACTCCATTTCACATGATGATCGGTTATGGTTTAGTTGATTTGGATCACGTGATCACTTAGAGGATTATAGGGATGTCTATCTAAGTGGGAGTTCTTAAGTAATATGATTAATTGAACTTAAATTTATCATGAACTTAGTACCTGATAGTATCTTGCTTGTCTATGTTGATTGTAGATAGATGGCCCGTCTTTGTTGTTCCGTTGAATTTTAATGCGTTCCTTGAGAATGCAAAGTTGAAAGATGATGGTAGCAATTACACGGATCGGGTCCGTAACGAGGATTATCCTCATTGCTTTGCACGTAAGAATTACGTCCTGGAAGCACCGCTAGGTGCCAAACTCTTCTTGCAGGAGCAACACCGGATGTTATGAACGTCTGGCGAGCAAAGCCGATGACTACTCGATAGTTCAGTGTGCCATGCTTTACGACTTAGAACCGGGACTTCAACGACGTTTTGAACATCATGGAGCATATGAGATGTTCCAGGAGTTGAAGTTAATATTTCAAGCAAATGCCCGGATTGAGAGATATGAAGTCTCCAATAAGTTCTACAGCTGTAAGATGGAGGAGAATAGTTCTGTCAGTGAGCATATACTCAAAATGTCTGGGTATAATAATCACTTGATTCAACTGGGAGTTAATCTTCCAGATGATAGCATCATAGACAGAGTTCTTCAATCACTGCCACCAAGCTACAAGAGCTTCGTGATGAACTATAACATGCAAGGGATGGATAAGACGATTCCCGAGCTCTTCGCAATGCTAAAAGCTGCGGAGGTAGAAATCAAGAAGGAGCATCAAGTGTTGATGGTTAATAAGACCACCAGTTTCAAGAAAAAGGGCAAAGGGAAGAAGAAGGGGAACTTCAAGAAGAACAGCAAGCAAGTTGCTGCTCAAGAGAAGAAACCCAAGTCTGGACCTAAGCACGAGGCCAGAAGTGCTTCTCTTTAAGCAGACTAGTCACTGGAAGCAGAACTGCCCCAAGTATTTGGCGGTTAAGAAGGATGGCAAGGTGAACAAAGGTATATGTAATATACATGTTATTGATGTGTACCTTACCAGAGCTCGTAGTAGCACCCGGGTATTTGATCTTTGGTTACATTGCTAATATTTGCAACTCAAAAGCAGGGACTACGGATTAAGCGAACACGGCCAAGGGCGAGGTGACGATGCGCGTGGGAAAGCGGTTCCAAAGTCGATGTGATCGCCGTCGACGCTACCTCTACATCTACCTTCGGGATTAGTATTAGACCTAATTAATTGTTATTTGGTGCCAGCGTTGAGCATGAACATTATATCTGGATCTTGTTTAATGCGAGGCGGTTATTCATTTAAATCGAGAGAATAATGGTTGTTCTATTTATATGAGTAATATCTTTTATGGTCATGCACCCTTGAAGAGTGGTCTATTTTTGATGAATCTCGATAGTAGTGATACACATATTCATAATGTTGAAGCCAAAAGATGCAGAGTTGATAATGATAGTGCAACTTATTTATGGCACTGCCGTTTGGGTCATATTGGTGTAAACCGCATGAAGAAACTCCATACTGATGGACTTTTGGAATCACTTGGTACTTGCGAACCATGCCTCATGGGCAAGATGACTAAAACGCCGTTCTCTGGAACTATGGAGCGAGCAACAGATTTGTTGGAAATCATACATACAGATGTATGTGGTCCGATGAATGTTGAGGCTCGCGGCGGATATTGTTATTTTCTCACCTTCACAGATGATTTAAGCAGATATGGGTATATCTACTTAATGAAACATAAGTCTGAAACATTTGAAAAGTTCAAAGAATTTCAGAGTGAAGTTGAAAATCATCGTAACAAGAAAATAAAGTTTCTACGATCTGATCGTGGAGGAGAATATTTGAGTTACGAGTTTGGTCTACATTTGAAATAATGCGGAATAGTTTGCAACTCACGCCACCGGAACACCACAGCGTAATGGTGTGTCCGAACGTCAGAATCGTGCTTTACTAGATATGGTGCGATCTATGATGTCTCTTCTTGATTTACCGCTATCATTTTGGGGTTATGCTTTAGAGACGGCTGCATTCATGTTAAATAGGGCACCATCGAAATCCATTGAGACGACGCCTTATGAACTGTGGTTTGGCAAGAAACCAAAGTTGTCGTTTCTTAAAGTTTGGGGTTGCGATGCTTATGTGAAAAAGCTTCAACCTGATAAGCTCGAACCCAAATCAGAGAAATGTGTCTTCATAGGATACCCAAAGGAGACTGTTGGGTACACCTTCTATCACAGATCCGAAGGCAAAACATTCGTTGCTAAGAATGGATCCTTTCTAGAGAAGGAGTTTCTCTCGAAAGAAGTGAGTGGGAGGAAAGTAGAACTTGATGAGGTAACCGAACCTGCTCCCTTATTAGAAAGTAGTTCATCACAGAAACCGGTTCCTGTGACGTTTATACCAATTAGTGAGGAAGTTAATGATGATGATCATGAAACTTCAGATCAAGTTGTTACTGAACCTCGTTGGTCAACCAGAGTAAGATCCGCACCAGAGTGGTACGGTAATCCTGTTCTGGAGGTTATGTTACTAGATCATGACGAACCTACGAACTATGAAGAAGCGATGGTGTCGGTGTAGGAACGACACCTATGGGATCACAAGAATCCCTACTACGGTTGCGGGGCGCGGGGGTCGTGAGAAGAGCGGATCAAACGGATAGCACACGGTCTCTTTATCCAGGTTCGTGCCGCGAGGATGCGTAAAACCCTACTCCTGCTTTGGTGGTTTGTTTATCTGGTGTTCTTGAACTAGCAATGGGGCGTGAGGAGCTCCAAAAAGCCGAATCCTCCTCCTGGTCGCCTCGGGCCTCCTTTTATAAGGAAAGGGGTCGCCACAGTGGCACACAGGAGGTGGAAAGGGTACAGTGATGCGAGTTTATCCCTCGCATTACATGACAAGGCGCCATTAATGCGTCTTGCTAGGTGTCCTTGCTTTATCGGGGACGAAGAGAGCCCAGTCTCGTCCGTCGCCGCTCCCTTTCGTGTTGACACGCGGCCTGGCTAGCGGTGCCCGCGGTGCCCGCGGTGCCATGTAGGCAGGCAGGCAGCTGAGGTGGCGCAATGGTGGGTCTCCACGAAGATCTTCTTGCCGCCACGCAGGTGCCTGCCCAACTGGTTAGGTCGGCAGCTGCATGCGAACGGCGGTGAAGGTTTGATTGGCGTGGGCCCAATGGTGGCCCTACGGGTGTCCTTGGCGAGGGCCTCGTCGTAGCCCCGGCAAGGATCTTGCCGGGGCCCCGGCAAGGGTCTTGCCGTGGCGCTCTTTGTCATCCCGGCAAGGCTCTTGCCGGCCTTAGGTCCTCCTTGGCTGGGATCCCGCCAAGGGTCGCTAAATCTTCTATAGTGTGTATCTGATCTTGAATGTCTTCACAAAGATCTGCATGCCACCACGGGGATGTCTCCCGAATCCTTGCCCCATGGGGCAGTGGACTCAAGGGTGATTCGCTCCGTAGGTGTGGGTGAGCCGCCCCAGCAAGGGTCTTGCCGGGTTTGCTAAAACTGCCTCCCGGCAAGGGTCTTGCCGGGGGAGTCTGCTCTGTCCCCTTTGCTCTTTGTGGTCTTGGTCTTGGCGTTGTTTTGTTCCTCTTGAGCTTTGGCCTTACCTTGGCTCACCTCCCTTGCCTTGCTCAGTGTGGTGGTGTTCGTGGCTCAGACTGCCCGTGCACAGTTATAGGGGTACAAAAAGTGTACCCCTCTTTTTGTACACCGACAGGAGCCCCCGGGCCTGGTCCACACGTAAGCGCAATCACGTCGTTGGGCTAGGCCCAAAAACGGTGCGCGGGCAGGCAGGGTGGTTTTTACCACGGTAAGTCTCTTCGCGCGCTGCGTTTCCCATGCCTCCCTCGCGTGGCTTGGCGTGGGGAGGCGTGTGTGACGTGGGCGGCATGCGTGGGGCTGAGCTCTGCGCGCATGCGTCACGTCGCAGTAAAAGGGGGCGGTTCGCGCCTTCCCCATAAATGGAGGGAGGCGTGGAGGCGCGTCCCATTTACTGAATGGGGTCGGGGCGTGGTCTTCAAGACATCCACTCCCCACGATCACGGGGTGGGGAGAGGTCACCTCACCCGTCGCCTCGGTCCCGCATGCCTGCCACGTGGTTCTCATGTGCTTGGGGTGGCGAACGGTGGAGGCGGGAAACCGGGCCGTCGATGGCCGGGGCAGCGGGTTGGTCCCAGTTCCATGCGCCTTCCGCGTCTTGATTGGCTGAGCGGGGCGGCTGTGCCCCCACCCCGTTCCTTTATAAAGAGCGGGGGGGACGGCGTCCGCACTCTTCCATCTTCTCCTTCCTTGACCTGCTCCCCCTCCCTCCATCCGCCATGGAGAGAGGGAATCCTGGTTCTTCAACGGTGGCGGCAAGGGTCGCCGCTCGACAACGCGTCCTTCCTTCTCCTTCACCTGCGGTGGCAGAGCCAGCCGCGAGGGAAGGGGGAGGGGGCGAGGCCGCGGGCGAGGCCGAGGCGCTCAGGGAAGAGGAGAACGGGGCGGTGCGCCGGTCCCGCCTCCGCCGGTAGTTCCTCCACCCACGGAGGGCCATGTTGGTGATGATCCTTGCGAGTTCTTTGTCAGGCTGCGACGGCCGCCTCGCCGTCGCCTTCGTCTCCCGACTCCATTCGCGAGCGAAATGGAGCTGGATCCGCCGGAGTCATTGCGGTTGCACATGAGGGGCTGTTGGATCAGCGGTACGCGAGTTCGCGTCGACTTTCCAGCCCCTCACGTGATGTACCTTGGTCGAGGGTGGAAGACGTTCGCTGATATCCACCACTTGACGGCGGGGCTCACTCTCCATTTCAAGCTGACGGAGGGCGGCCTCCTCTCTGTCAAGGTCTTCGGGTGCTTCAGGACTCGGGCAAGGTGCTGCGTGGAGAGCTCTTCTGATAGCGAAGGCTCCTCCTCGAGCGGGAGTGGCGAGGAGGACAGTGGCAGCAACGACGAGGGTAGTAGGCGGCAGGATGACGGGTCCGACTAGGTGTCGGGCGCCGCTCCGTGCGGCACCGGCGATCCCATCATCCGTATCGCCGGCTTCCTGAACTTCTCAGGGTCGTCTCCTTGGGCGGCTGGCGTTGGGAGGCTGCGGAAGAGGAAGAGGGCGGGCGGCAAGGCCGTCAAATCGGAGCACGCGGGCACCGACGCCTTTGACGCATGCTGACATCCTGCCGCCTCGTCTTCGAGCTCTGCTTCCGGCGTCGCCATCACCATCCAGCCTTCGGACGGCCACCAAGATGTTCTCTTGGTGCCTCCTGCCACCCGTAGCTTGCCTAGGCGCCCCTTTTTCCCTTTTCACCTCCTTGACCTGCCTCCTGAGGAGAGGGACAAGAAAGGGATTACTGGCACCTTATCTCTTTTTAACTTGTAAGCCTTTAGGCCTTAGCTGAATTTAAAACTTGTAATCCCATCATTCATGTTTTTCATTCCCCATGGACTGTATCTGAATGGAATGTTTTTAATGAAAAAGGGATGCTTTCCGGGTCATTTGTTTGTGGGTAGAACCCACGACAAGGAGTAAATCCTTGATATCTTTAAGATAAACATTTCCTTGCCCGACAACAGGCCCTGCCGTCTTCCCACTTCACTCGACCTTTCTCATGCTTTTGGCGGAGGCAGGGATGAGGTGGGTTCAGGCTCCTCGTTTCATCCTTTTGCTGCCGCGACATTACCAAACCTCGCCCTGTGAACGAGCCCTAGGGCCTAGAGTTTTAGGGGAGCACGGTCGCTTTGGGAAGAAGTGAGGTTTCACATACCTCAGTCCATAAGGGAATGCATGATAAGGGATGAAAAACTTATCTGAAACTGTAGCCCCCGACAACTCGGGTTTGCCGTGGGTGAGTCTTTGCACTTAGGTCCCCGCAATCTTGGCTTGCCGGGTTTAAATGTCGGTCTGCCCCTCTCCTCTTTTTTCGTCCTCAGGTGATCCGGCAAGGATATCTGTGAGTCCTGCGAGCCAAAGAAGACAAAAGAACGGCAAAGAGACACACACTCGACCTCTAAGCTAGGGGTTAGTCGTCGTTAAGCACTATCAACCCTAACCAAGGACGAGACTCGACCTAGCATGCATGCTATAACTTAGGGCGCCAGCGCTTCATTTATTTATGCTCAGGGTCTACGCCTGGCTTTGTACAAAGGGTTACATGCATCATCGGCAATGCTTGTACAAAAGGTGGCTTGCCGGGGGCACAGCAAGCGCCTTCTGGGTAAAACTTGCGAAGATGCTCAATGTTCCAGAGTTACTCACGGGCAGCATCTTCGGTCTCCAGCGGATCGCTACTGGCCTGGTGACTCGTATTACCCGATAAGGGCCTTCCCACTTTGGCGTCAACTTGTTGGAATTCTTGGCCGATTGAATGCGCCGAAGGACAAGGTCGCCTTCCTCAAGGCTTCGGGCATGAACCTTGCGGCTATGGTAGCGGCGCAAGGCTTGTCAGTGGCGTGCTTTCTCGCGGCCGCCCAAGACGATCTTCCTCAAGGAGCATCATGTCATCTTGCCGCATGCTTGCTCTTGCTCAAGCTTCGTCATAAGCGAGCACTCGAGGTGACCCGTATATGAGTTCGGGGGAGAATCGCTTCGCCCGTATACCAGGGCAAAAGGTGTCTGGCTGGTGGCTCGATTTGGTGTCGTCCTGATCGACCAAAGAACCGTCGACAACTCATCAATCCAGCGCCTTCCACTCTTGTGCAGCCTGTCAAAGGTCTTGGTCCTTAATCCTTGCAGGACTTTAGCATTTGCCCTCTCAGCTTGACCGTTGCTTCGCGGGTGAGCAACGGAAGCGAAACAGACTCTGCTGCCGAGGTCTTGAGTATATTGCATGAAGGTGCAGCTTGTGAACTGCGTGCCATTGTCGGTGATAACCCTGTTGGGTACGCCAAAACGGCACACTAGTCCCTTGAAGAACTTGACGACTGACTGAGCTGTGACCTTCCTCACTGCCTCCACCTCCGGCCACTTTGTGAACTTGTCGATTGCAACGCACAAGTACTCAAAGCCCCGACGACGCAGGGAAAGGGCCCAAGATGTCAAGCCCCCAGACCGAGAAGGGCCGTGGAGAGAGGAATGGTTTGAAGGGCTTGGGCTGGTGATGAAGCTTCTTTGAATGGGCCGACACGCTTCACACCGGGTGACTAAGCGTCGTCGCATCCTGGAGGGCGGTGGGCCGAAATGCCTTGCCGAAATGCCTTGCCGGCAAGGGCCCTTGACCCAATGTGGGATCCACATATGCCTCCGTGTATCTCCGCCAACAGCTCCAGTCCTTCCTCTCGAGGGATCCACTTCAATTTCACCTTTGTTCGGCCTCTTTCTCGCAGTGACGTCATGGACGAACTGGTACATGGTAGAGCGACGGGCTACTTTTTTTCCGCTTCTTCCGCTCTTCGTGAAGTTCCCTGCTTGGAGGAATAAGGCGGTATGTTGTGCCCACGCTGGAGCACAGGGCTCGGGCGAGGACTAAAGGCATTTCCTCCGCCATAGGAGCGGCTGTCTCGGACGGCAAGAGCTTGGCCTCCGCCGAGCCAGTTGTCCCGTGGAGGGCTCAGTATCCCCGGCAACATCCTTGCCGGCGGCTCCGGGGAGCTCGGCAGGAAAGTACTTGCCGGGCCCTGATTTCCTTCTCTTATTCTGCTCTGTTGATGGATCAACAGATGGCTGAGTTAGCTGGAGCACAAAGGTACCTGGTTCCACAGGTAGCTTGAGGGCAGCGCGTTTCGACAGGTAATCGGCGATATCGTTCTCTGTTCGGGGAACGTGTTCAGCCTGTATACCGTCAAAACACTTTTCCAGCTTCCTCACTTCATCGACATAGGCCTTCATCAACGGGCTCTGGTAATCCTTGTTGACTTGCTTGACGACAAGCTGCGAGTCCCCCCTGACGATGAGTTTCTTGATTCCGAGGTCCGTCGCGATCCTAAGACCGGCAAGCAGCCCTTCGTACTCTGCCGTATTGTTTGTTGACACCTCCCTGGGGAAGTGCATCTGGATCACGTACTTGAGGTGCTCTCCGATTGGTGCGACAAAGCGGTCGCCAGCTCCGGCGCCTCGTAAGGAGAAAGCTCCATCAAAGTACATGATCCAATCGCAACTTGCCTCCTTGCCGGGGAGAGCAGTCTCTTGGGCTTCTTCGTCAGGCGTTGCGGTCCATTCTGCAATGAACTCCGCTAGGACTCGGCTCTGAATCGTCGAAGTACTTTCAAACTTGAGGCCAAAGCTGGACAGCTCCAGTGCCCATTCCACAATTCTTCCCATTGCATCCGGTTGTGCAATATCCGTTGCAGAGGGAAGCGAGTGACGACAGTGATCTCGTGTGCCTGGAAGTAGTGACGCAGCTTCCTCGAGGCCATAAGAAGGCGAAGAGCGGTTTCGCACGCCGAGTACCTTGATCTAGCCCCCTGCAAGAGGGAACTAACAAAGTAGACCGGGTGCTGCATCATTTTCTTCTTCGGCGGCACTCCAACTGGCTGTGTCGTCTCTGCATTAGTGGTGTCGGGCTCCGCTGCTGCCATCTCCTCGTCGTCAACCTCTCTCTGCGCCACCAGTGCGGCGCTGACCACCTGGTCCGTTGCCGCCAGGTATAGCAGCAACGGCTCCTGTGGCCTAGGCGCAACTAGTATTGGCGCGGAAGAGAGGTATCTCTTCAAACCTTGCAATGCTGCTTCGGCTTCTGGCGTCCACTCCATTGGGCCCGCCTTTTTCAGGATCTTGAAAAAGGGAAGGGCGCGCTCGGCAGACTTGGAAATGAACCTGCCCATGGCGGCAACGCAACGAGCAAGCCGACGCACATCCTTGATTCGCGTGGGTGCCTCAATCTGCTCTATAGCTTTGATTTTGTCCGGATTGGACTCTATCCCACGTTGTGACACCAAGAACCCGAGAAGCTTGCCGGACGGGACGCCAAAGACACACTTCTCAGGGTTCATCTTGAGATTGATCTTGCACAGGTTTGCAAATGTTTCTTGCAAATCTGGTATGAGGGTTGCCCTGTCCTTGGTTTTGACCACTATGTCATCCATGTAAGCTTCCATATTTCTATGGAGATGGGGTTCAAAACCAATCTGGACCGCCCTTGCAAACGTCGAACCAGCACTCTTCAACCTGAAAGGCATCCACATGAAACAATACGTACCACATGGGGTGATGAATGCTGTCTTCTCTTCGTCTTCTCTTGTCATGAAGATCTGGTGGTAGCCGGAGTAGGCGTCAAGGAATGACAACAGATCACACCCAGCCGTGGAGTCAACAATCTGATCGATCTTGGCAACGGGAAGGGGTCTTTAGGGCAAGCCTTATTGATATCTGTGTAATCAATACACAACCTCCACTTCCCATTTGCCTTGCGCACCACGACCGGATTGGCCAACCACGTTGGATGGAGCACTCCTCTTACCAAACCCGCTGCTTCCAGTTTCCGGATCTCTTCCGTGATGAACTCTTGTCGTTCCAAAGCTTGCTTTCTCGACCTTACGCTGACGGGCGCGCGATGAGGTCGGACAACAAGGTGGTGCTCAATCACCTCCCTGGGAACACCGGGGATGTCGGAAGCTTGCCATGCAAACACATCGACATTCGCCTGCAGGAAGGTGATGAGCGCGTCTTCCTATTTGTCGTCAAGGGTGGAGCTTATGGTAAAAGCTCCTCCCGTGCCGTCCTCATTGACAGAAACCTTCTTGGTTCCTGGCGGTATGGCCCTGGGCTTCTTGTTTCCGCCGGTGGAGCTCTCTGGCACGTCCTCGGCAGCGGCCTTACACTCAAGAGGTGCGCCACGGAGTGGGTGTCCGAGGTCACACCGGTCTTGTTCTTCTTCTTCCCTCCCGGGTCCCAAAGTGGCGAGGAGCAAGTGCCCTAGCGGCGGCAGCTTGGCAACCCTTCTTTGGTATAGTTGGTCGGTATAAATCAGCTCATCTTTCTTGTCGGAGGGATGGTGATGATCGTCCACAGTCTGGCATCTTCGTGGTGTTGTAGGCGTAGTGTGGCCGCCATGAACTTGGCCCGGTATTTGGTGGCCAAGGATCCCGTTGTAGGGCAAGGGGATCTTGGCAACATCGAACACGATCCTCTCCGTCCTGAAGTTCAGGTCGCTTCCAAAAGTCACGGGCAGCGTGACCTTTCCCTTGGGTTGGCTTCTTCTCGGGTTGACCCCTGAAACGTGCCCATCTCTTCGAGGTCTCCATCAGAATCTGCGGTTTCTCGATCACGGCAGCGAGATCAAGTTTAGACCGGCCCGCCATCGACTAACATCTTCGTCACCACGAGGTTGCGTATTGTTGGTGAAACCAACAACGGCAAGCACCCGACCGCAGATAGTGCGATCGTGGTGATGCTCGATGTCAAAAATGATAGGTGTCTTTGGACCACTTCAGCCGCCTTTGGGCATCAAACGACGGCTCTGCCGCTGTAATCTCGCGCCTTTGTTTAAGCGGCGGTAGAAGTATGCAGCGGCGCCGCCGTCGGCCTTATGGCCTTTGTAGCTTTCTGAAACTCTTGGTCGCCGGATTTGTCGTCCTCTTCGTGATCGTCGTCTTCTGGCTTTCTCTCACGGCCCCGGGCGGGCCTCTCTTGTTGCTTATCCTTGCCGCGACGGCCCGCCTGGCCGTCACGCTTCTTGCCGGACCCCTCAGCACCGTCTGGGCCCTTCTCCTTGTCCCGCCTCTCATACTCAGCCCTCTGCTTCTCAGCGAGGAGCTCAACCTGTCGGCAGTCCTGGAGAGCATGGCCTTTGGTGCGATGGATCTTCTTGATATCGCTTGTCGGAGTTTCCTGGCTTCTCGGCAGCTGCCAAGGCCCGACAGGCGACACATCCGGCAACCTCCTTGCCGGGGTCGTCTGCCTTGGTTTTCTTGGTGGAGCCGGCATCATCAGATCCCTCGATGGTAAGCACGGCTTTTCCTTTGCGCTTCCTGTTGCGGCGCCGGCCTTTCTTTGCCGGGGCGGCAATATCCTCATCTGAGGAGTCGGTTTCCACGCCGGCGTCTTCGCCGGGGTACTTCCTTCCCTCTTCAGCCCGGGCACATTTGTCAGCAAGAACATAGAGTTCTGCTACATCTCTCACCTTGTTCATTGCCGCCTCTTGGCGCATCTTGCGATTCGCACGCGTTCGATGGAACGCAGCGATGATGGCGGCGAGGTGAACATCGGGGATATTGTCTTGTACCGGCTGAACCTCTGATATACTTGCGGAGACTCTCGCCTCCCTTCTGGGGAATGACGTGCAGGTCGCTTGCTTGGCCATGGGCTTGGTGGCCTCCAGTAAAGGCGCCCACGAACTCATGGCACAAATCCGACCAGGAGGAAATAGAGTCCACCGGCAAGTGCATCAACCACGACATGGCGTTGGGTTTAAGAGCCAATGGAAAGTAATTCGCAAGCACCTTATCGTCACAGGCTCTGGCAGCTTGCATCGCGATGGTGTAGACGCTGAGGAACTCGGACGGGTGGGTCTTGCCATCGCACTTTCGCCCACGTCGGGTTTGAAGGTGCGGTGAGTGGGCCATCGAACTGCCGCCTTTCGCGGGTAAAAGCGGACAGCCTACCTCGTAAGGCGAGCCTCCGAGCTCCCGGTGTCGGGTGGCTCCACGGTGAGGCCCTGCTCGCTGTCGATTGGTGGCACGCTCACGCCCGGCCGATAGCGGTTCAAAGCGTCTTCATGTTCTCGTTCGAAGAACTTGGCGCTGGTCACAATGGGCTCATGGTCGAGACGATGCTACGGAGATTTAAATGCCGCCTGTAACGTCATGCGACGGGTGGCGTCCGTGGTACCGGCGAGGAGGAGGCGAAGTGCACCGTGGTCGCGGCGCCGCCGCTCTCCGCCATCGTGTGTGGGACTCACCGAGCGTCGACCGGGGCTCCATCGACTTGGTTCGTCTTTGTTGGCCACCGCAACAAGGCTTGAGATAGTGGCTCTCCATTCGTCGAGTTTCCTCGTAGTGGGAGGAAAATCGAGGAACAGCTGTCTTGTGGCGCCAGCCTGCTGGCGTTGGTGGCAGCGAAACCTGCACGGATCGCGACATGCCCGACTTGACCATGTCAGAAGGAGCTCTATCACGATCCCGCGGTCGCATGCCACCTTCACCAGCGCCTCGGCGAGCGGGCAGGTCTTCTAAATCCCGGGAGTGGCGCTCGGGGCTCTTTCCGCGGCGACGCCCAGGGTCCTTGGCGTGATTACGCCGTTCGTCGCGCGCCGCTTGAGAAGAGCGCGCCGTCGGCGCCGGCGTGGGAGTCTTGGAAGCCCTCACGTCGCCCGCGAGTGGGGTGGCAGCAATCTTGGAAGGCCCCGCGCCACCCGCGGAGGGCCTGGCTCCGTCCTTGGATTTGGCGGCGTGCGGCCCGTTACCAGGCGCACGAACATCGCCGCCTCCCAAACTTCGGCTGCTGGGACGGTGTTGGTGTTCGCGAACGGCGCCCGGGTCCTTTCTGCGACCGGTCCATTGCTACGCCAGCGTCGGGGCCAGGATGTCCGGCTTCCGACGGGCCAACCGCCACCGTGATCTTCTTCTTGGGCGCCATGACGATGAAGAAGCATCGAACTAACTGCTAGAGCTGATTCTCACAACTGCGCCCCCTACCTGGCGCGCCAAAGATGTCGGTGTAGGAACGACACCTATGGGATCACATCCCTACTACGGTTGCGGGGCGCGGGGGTCATGAGAAGAGCGGATCAAACAGATAGCACACGGTCTCTTTATCCAGGTTCGGGCCGCGAGGATGCGTAAAACCCTACTCCTGCTTTGGTGGTTTGTTTATCTGGTGTTCTTGAACTAGCAATGGGGCGTGAGGAGCTCCAAAAAGCCGAATCCTCCTCCTGGTCGCCTCGGGCCTCCTTTTATAGGGAAAGGGTTCACCACAGTGGCACACAGGAGGTGGAAAGGGCAGATGATGCGAAGTTTATCCCTCGCATTACATGACAAGGCGCCATTAATGTCGTGCTTAGGTGTCCTTGCTTTATCGGGGACGGGAGAGCCGGTCGTCTGTCGCCGCTCCCTTCGTGTTGACACGCTACGGCCAGCGGTGCCCAGCGGTGCCATGTAGGCAGGCAGGTGAGGTGGCGCAATGGTGGGTCTCCACGAAGATTCGCTTGCCGCCACGCAGTGCCCGCCTAACTGGTTAGGTCGGCAGCTGCATGCGAACGGCGGTGAAGGTTTGATTGGCGTGGGCCCGATGGTGGCCCTACGGGTGTCCTTGGCGAGGGCCTCGTCGTAGCCCCGACAAGGATCTTGCCGGGGCCCCGGCAAGGGTCTTGCCGTGGCGCCTGCTGTCATCCCCGGCAAGGCTCTTGCCGGGGGCCTTGTGGTCCTCCTTGGCTGGGATCCCGCCAAGGGTCGCTGCCTTCTATAGTGTGTATCTCGATCTTGAATGTCTTCACAAAGATCTGCATGCCACCACGGGATGTCTCGAATCCTTGCCCCATGGGGCGGTGGACTCAAGGGTGATCCGCTCCGTGGGTGTGGGGTGAGCCGCCCGACAAGGGTCTTGCGGGTTTGCTAAAACTGCCTCCCGGCAAAGGGTCTTGCCGGGGAGTCCGCCTCCGTCCCTTTGCTCTTTGTGGTCTTGGTCTTGGCGTTGTTCTGCTCCTCTTGAGCTTTGGCCTTACCTTGGCTCACCTCCCTTGCCTTGCTTTCGGTCTTGGTGGTGTCCATGGCTCAGATCGCCTGCAGTATTAGTTATAGGGGTACAAAAAGTGTACCCCTCTTTTTGTACACCGACAGATGGTGAGCCCAGATTCCACAAAATGGCTTGAGGCCATGAAATCTGAGATGGGATCCATGTATGAGAACAAATTGTGGACTTTGGTTGACTTGCCCGATGATCGGCAAGCCATTGAGAATAAATGGATCTTCAAGAAGAAGACTGACGCTGATGGTAATGTTACTGTCTATAAAGCTCAACTTGTTGCAAAAGGTTTTTGACAAGTTCAAGGGATTGACTACGATGAGACTTTCTCACCGTAGCGATGCTTAAGTCTGTCCGAATCATGTTAGCAATTGCCGCATTTTATGATTATGAAATTTGGCAAATGGATGTAAAAACTGCATTCTGAATGGATTTACGGAAGAAGAGTTGTATATGATGCAACCGGAAGGTTTTGTCGATCCAAAGGGAGCTAACAAAGTGTGCAAGCTCCAGCGATCCATTTATGTACTGGTGCAAGCCTCTTGGAGTTGGAATAAACGCTTTGATAGTGTGATCAAAGCATTTGGTTTTGTACAGACTTTGTGAGAAGCCTGTATTTACAAGAAAGTGAGTGGGAGCTGTGTAGCATTTCTGATATTATATGTGGATGACATATTGCTGATGGAAATGATATAGAATTTCTGGATAGCATAAAGGGATACTTGAATAAGAGTTTTTCAATGAAGGACCTCGGTGAAGCTGCTTATATATTGGGCATCAAGATCTATAGAGATAGATCAAAACGCTTAATTGGACTTTCACAAAGAACATACCTTGACAAAGTTTTGAAGAAGTTCAAAATGGATCAAGCAAAGAAAGGGTTCTTGCATGTGTTACAAGGTGTGAAGTTGAGTAAGACTCAATGCCCGACCACTGCAGAAGATAGAGAGAAGATGAAAGATGTTCCCTATGCTTCAGCCATAGGCTCTATCATGTATGCAATGCTGTGTACCAGACCTGATGTGTGCCTTGCTATAAGTCTAGCAGGGAGGTACCAAAGTAATAATCCAGGAGTGGATCACTGGACAGCGGTCAAGAACATCCTGAAATACCTGAAAAGGACTAAGGACATGTTTCTCGTTTATGGAGGTGACAAAGAGCTAGTCGTAAATGGTTACGTTGATGCAAGCTTTGACACTGATCCGGACGATTCTACATCGCAAACCGGATACGTGTTTACATTGAACGGTGGAGCTGTCAGTTGGTGCGGTTCTAAACAAAGGTGTCGTGGCGGGATCTACGTGTGAAGCGGAGTACATAGCTGCTTCGGAAGCAGCAAATGAAGGAGTCTGGATGAAGGAGTTCATATCCGATCTAGGTGTCATACCTATCATCGGGTCCAATGAAAATCTTTCATGACAATACTGGTGCAATTGCCTTGGCGAAGGAATCCAGATTTCACAAGACAACCAAGCACATCAAGAGACGCTTCAACTCCATCTGGGATCTAGTCCAGGTGGGAGACATAGAAATTTGCAAGATACATACGGATCTAAATGTTGCAGACCCATTGACTAAGCCTCTTCCACGAGCAAAACATGATCAGCACCAAGGCTCCGTGGGTGTTAGAATCATTACTGTGTAATCTAGATTATTGACTCTAGTGCAAGTGGGAGACTGAAGGAAATATGCCCTAGAGGCAATAATAAAGTTATTATTTATTTCCTTATATCATGATAAATGTTTATTATTCATGCTAGAATTGTATTGACCGGAAACATAATACTTGTGTGAATACATAGACAAACAGAGTGTCACTAGTATGCCTCTACTTGACTAGGTCGTTGATCAAAGATGGTTATGTTTCCTAGCCATTGACATGAGTTGTCATTTGATTAACGGGACCACATCATTAGGAGAATGATGTGATTGACTTGACCCATTCTGTTAGCTTAGCACTTGATCATTTAGTATTCTACTATTGCTTTCTTCATGACTTATACATGTTCCTATGACTATGAGATTATGCAACTCCCGTTTACCGGAGGAACACTTTGTGTGTACCAAACGTCACAATGTAACTGGGTGATTGTGAAGGTGCTCTGAGTGTCTCCAAAGGTACTTGTTGGGTTGGCGTATTTCGAGATTAGGATTTGTCACTCCGATTGTCGGAGAGGTATCTCTGGGCCCACTCGGTAATGCACATCACTATAAGCCTTGCAAGCATTGCAGCTAATGAGTTAGTTATGGATGATGTATTACTTGAACGAGTAAAGAGACTTGCCGTAACGAGATTGAACTAGGTATTGAGATACCGACGATCGAATCTCGGGCAAGTAACATACCGATGACAAAGGGAACAACGTATGTTGTTATGCTTGGTGCGACCGATAAAGATCTTCGTAGAATATGTAGGAGCCAATATGGGCATCCAGGTCCAGCTATTGGTTATTGACAAGAGAGGTGTCTCAGTCATGTCTACATAGTTCTCGAACCCGTAGGGTCCGCACGCTTAACGTTCATTGACGATATAGTACTATGAGTTACGTATGTTGGTGACCGAATGTTGTTCAGAGTTTTGGATGAGATCATGGATATGCCGAGGAACTCCGGAATGGTCCGAAAGTAAAGATTGATATGTGGATAGTAGTGTTTGATCTCCGGAAAGGTTCCGGAATCCATCGGAAGGTGTTCCGGATGTTTCCCGAAATGTTTGGGCACGAGAACACTTTATCCGGGCCGAAGGGGAAAACCCATGAGGTTTTTGGAAAGCGCAAAAGGAAGTTTTGCAGAGTCTAGGGGCCAGACGCCAGGGTCCCTGGCGTCTGGGTCCAGACGCCGGGAACCCTGGCGTCTGGCCCTGGAGTCCGAGAAGGACTCTTGCCTTTCGGGTGAAACCAACTTTGTGGAGGCTTTTACTCCAAGTTTCTACCCCAAGGCTCAACATATAAATAGAGGGGTAGGGCTAGCACCCAAGACACATCAAGAAACACCAAGCCGTGTGCCGGCAACCCCGTATCCTCTAGTTTATCCTCCGTCATAGTTTTCGTAGTGCTTAGGCGAAGCCCTGCGAAGATTGTTCTTCACCAACACCGTCACCACGCCATCATGCTGTCGGAACTCATCTACTACTTCGCCCCTCTTGCTGGATCGAGAAGGCGAGGACGTCACCGAGCCGAACGTGTGCAGAACTCGGAGGTGTTGTGCTTTTGGTACTTGGATCGGTCGGATCGTGAAGACGTACGACTACATCAACCGTGTTGATATAACGCTTCCGCTTACGGTCTACAAGGGTACGTAGACAACACTCTCCCCTCTCGTTGCTATGCATCACCATGATCTTGCGTGTGCGTAGGAATTTTTTTGAAATTACAACGTTCCCCAACATCAAGGGGGGATGGTGCGTCGACAAGAGAAGCTTTTGGGAGTAGTTGTTCTTTGGAGGTGACTGTCGTGGTTTTCTCACGGCAGATGTCGTCATGAAAGGACTTAGTCGTGGAACCATCGCTGCGGGTTAACTTAAAGGGGTTAAAGCGGACAAGGGACACAAGAGAGTTTTATACTAGTTCGGCCCCTTATGATGAAGGTAAAAGCCTAAGTCTAGTTGTGATGGAATTGATGGGGTTTCGATGACCAGGGAGCGAATATGCTTCGCCTAAGTCTCGAGTTGTTGTCTGTCCTTCTGAACCGCCGCCGAGTCGTCCCCTTATATGAAGGAAATATGCCCTAGAGGCAATAATAAAGTTATTATTTATTTCCTTATTTCATGATAAATGTTTATTATTCATGCTAGAATTGTAATAACCAGAAACATAATACTTGTGTGAATACATAAACAAACTAAACGTCACTAGTATGCCTCTACTTGACTAGCTCGTTAATTGAAGATGGTTATGTTTCCTAACCATAGACATGTGTTGTCATTTGATTAACGAGATCACATCATTAGGAAAATGATGTGATTGACATGACCCATTCCATTAGCTTAGCACCCGATCGTTTAGTATGTTGCTATTGCTTTCTTCATAACTTATACATGTTCCTGTGACTATGAGATTATGCAACTCCCGTTTGCCGGAGGAACACTTTGTGTGCTACCAAACGTCACAACGTAACTGGGTGATTATAAAGGTGCTCTACAATTGTCTTTGAAGGTACATGTTGGGTTGGCGTATTTCGAGATTAGGATTTGTCACTCCGATTGTCGGAGAGGTATCTCTGGGCCCTCTCGGTAATGCACATCACTATAAGCCTTGCAAGCAATGTGACTAATGAGTTAGTTGCGGGATGAAGCATTACGATGTGAGTAAAGAGACTTGCGGTAATGAGATTGAACTAGGTATTGCATACCGACGATCGAATCTCGGGCAAGTAACATCCTGATGACAAAGGGAACAACGTATGTTGTTATGCGGTTTGACCGATAAAGATCTTCGTAGAATATGTGGGAGCCAATATGAGCATCCAGGTTCCGCTATTGGGTATTGACCGGAGGCGTGTCTCGGTCATGTCTACATTGTTCTCGAACCCGTAGGGTCCGCACGCTTTAAGGTTTCGATGGCGGTTATATTATGAGTTTATGAGTTTTGATGTACCGAATGAGTTAGGAGTCCCGGATGAGATCGGGGACATGACGAGGAGTCTCGAAATGGTCGAGACATAAATATCGATATATTGGACGACTATATTAGGAGTTCGGAAAGGTTCCGAGTGATTCGGGTATTTTTCGGAGTACCGGAGAGTTACGGGAATTCGCCAGGGAGTATATGGGCCTTATTGGGCCATACGGGAATAGAGGAGAGAGGCCAAAAGGAAGGAGGCCTGCGCCCCCTCTGGTCCGAATTGGACAAGGCGCAGCCCCTTTTCCTTCTTCCTCTCCCCTCTTTCCCTTCTCCTACTCCAACAAGGAAGGAGGAGTCCTACTCCCGGTGGGAGGAGGACGCCCCTTGGCGCGCCCCTCCGAGGCCGGCCGCCCCCTCCCCCTTGCTCCTTTATATACGGGGGTAGGGGGGCACCTCTAGGCACAACAACAATTGATCCTTGAGATCTCTTAGCCGTGTGCGGTGCCCCCCTCCACCATAGTTCTCCTTGATAATATTGTAACGGTGCTTAGGCGAAGCCCTGCGACGGTAGAACATCAAGATCGTCACCATGCCGTCGTGCTGATAGAACTCCTCCCCGACAGTTTGCTGGATCGGAGTCCGGGGAACGTCATCGAGCTGAACGTGTGCCTGGACTCGGGGGTGCCGCACGTTCGGTACTTGGATCGGTCGGATCGTGAAGACGTATGACTACATCAACCGCGTTGTCATAACGCTTCGCTTCTACGGTCTCACAGTGCGTGGAAAACACTCTCCCCTCTCGTTGCTATGCATCACCATGATCTTGCGTGTGCGTAGGAAATTTTTGAAATCACTACATTCCCCAACAGTGGCATCCGAGCCTAGGTTTTACGCGTAGATGTTATATGCACGAGTAGAACACAAGTGACTTGTGGGCGATACAAGTCATACTGCTTACCAGCATGTCATACTTTGGTTCGGCGGTATTGTTGGATGAGGCGGCCCGGACCGACATTACGCGTACGCTTACGCGAGACTGGTTCTACCGACGTGCTTTGCACACAGGTGGCTAGCGGGTGTCAGTTTCTCCAACTTTAGTTGAACCGATTGTGGCTACGCCCGGTCCTTGCGAAGGTTAAAACAGCACTAACTTGACGAACTATCGTTGTGGTTTTGATGCGTATGTAAGAACGGTTCTTGCTCAGCCCGTAGCAGCCACGTAAAACTTGCAACAACAAAGTAGAGGACGTCTAACTTGTTTTTGCATGGCATGTTGTGATGTGATATGGTCAAGACGTGATGCTATATTTTATTGTATGAGATGATCATGTTTTGTAACCGAGTTATCGGCAACTAGCAGGAGCCATATGGTTGTCGCTTTATTGTATGCAATGCAATCGCCTTGTAATGCTTTAGAAGCATAAGATTAGCGAGACGACAACGATGCTACGATGGAGATCAAGGTGTCGCGCCGGTGACGATGGTGATCACGATGGTGCTTCGGAGATGGAGATCACAAGCACAAGATGATGATGGCCATATCATATCACTTATATTGATTGCATGTGATGTTTATCTTTTATGCATCTTATCTTGCTTTGATTGACGGTAGCATTATAAGATGATCTCTCACTAAATTTCAAGATAAAGGTGTTCTCCCTGAGTATGCACCGTTGCCAAAGTTCGTCATGCCCAGACACCACGTGATGATCGGGTGTGATAAGCTCTACGTCCATCTACAACGGGTGCAAGCTGATGAAATCATGTACCTAGGGTAGGGTCATGGACCTGTCCAAGATACCCTCCCCAAGGACATCCTTAGAATAAACTGCCTTCCAGTCGACCTGGGAGGATTCCACTCAACAGACTCAAAGACACTCGACCATGAAGACCCACTCGACCGCCAGGAGTTCGAGAGTCACTCGGTGTCCTAACGGTCTGTCGTTAAATAGTCTTTATGGTCATGATGACACTTTATGTAAAGCGTTACCAGTAACGCCTGGTCTTAATGTACCTTTAACCCTCCGCTACGTGGGATGGCTGGGGTCCTGGCGCACTCTATATAAGCCACCCTCCACAGTAGAAGGGTTCGCACCTGTAATTCATACACATATAATCCAATCGACCGCCTCCGGGCTCCGAGACGTAGGGCTATTACTTCCTCCGAGAAGGGCCTGAACTCGTAAACTCGTGCGTACCAACTACTCCATAGCTAGTACCTTGCCTCTCCATACCTACCCCCCATTCTACTGTCAGACTTAGAACCACGACACAAGCCAGTTTTGCACACGCAGAATACTCAGGTTAAACTTGACGAGCCTAGCATATGCAGATATGGCCTCGGAACACTGAGACCAAAAGGTCGAGCATGAATCATATAGTAGATATGATCAACATAGTGATGTTCACCATTGAAAACTACTCCATTTCACGTGATGATCGGTTATGATTTAGTTTATTTGGATCACGTGATCACTTAGAAGATTAGAGGGATGTCTTTCTAAGTGGGAGTTCTTAAGTAATATGATTAATTGAACTTAAATTTATCATGAACTTAGTCCTGGTAGTATTTTGCAAATTATGTTGTAGATCAATAGATTGCGTTGTTGCTTTCATACGTTTATTTTGATATGTTCCTAGAGAAAAATTATGTTGAAAAATGTTAGTAGCAATGATGCGGATTGGATCCGTGATCTGAGGTTTATCCTCATTGCTGCACAGAAGAATTATGTCCTTGATGCACCGCTAGGTGACATACCTATTGCAGGAGCAGATGCAGACGTTATGAATGTTTGGTAGCTCAATATGATGACTACTTGATAGTTTAGTGCACCATGCTTAACGGCTTAGAATCGGGACTTCAAAGGCGTTTTGAACGTCATGGACCATATGAGATGTTACAGGAATTGAAGTTAATATTTCAAGCAAATACCCAAGTTGAGAGATATGAAGTCTCCAACAAGTTCTATAGCTAAAAGATGGAGGAGAATCGCTCAACTAGTGAGCATGTGCTCAGATTGTCCAGGTACTTCAATCGCTTGAATCAAGTGGGAGTTAATCTTCCGGATAAGATAGTGATTGATGTAATTCTCTAGTCACCATCACTAAGTTACTAGAACTTCGTGATGAACTATAGTATGCAAGGGATGACGAAAACGATTTCCGAGCTCTTCGTGATGTTGAAATCGACGAAGGTAGAAATCAAGAAAGAGCATCAAGTGTTGATGATTGACAAGACCACTAGTTTCAAGAAAAGGGAAAGGGAAAGAAAGGGAAACTTCAAGTAGAATGGCAAACAAGTTGTCACTCCCGCGAAGAAGCCCAAAGCTGAACCAAAGCTTGAAACTAAGTGCTTCTCTTTAAAGGAAATGGTCCTTTGAAGCGGAAATGCCCTGAATATTTGGTGGATAAGAAGGATGGCAAAGTGAACAAGAGTATATTTGATATACAGGTTATTGATGTGTGCCTTACTAGTGTTTATAGTAGCCCCTGAGTATTTGATACTTGTTCGGTTGCTAAGATTAGTAACTCGAAACAGGAGTTACTGAGAATAACAGAGACTAGTTGAAAGGGAAGTGACGATGAGTGTTGGAAGTAGTTCCAAGATTGATATGATCATCATCACACACTCCCTATACTTTCGGGATTAGTGTTAAACCTAAATAAATGTTATTTGGCGTTTGCGTTGAGCATGAATATGATTTGATCATGTTTATTGCAATACGGTTATTCATTTAAAGTCGTAGAATAATTGTTATTCTGTTTACATGAATAAAACCTTCAAATGGTCATACACCCAATGAAAATAGTTTGTTGGATCTCGATCGTAGTGATACACATATTCATAATATTGATGCCAAAAGATGCAAAGTTAATAATGATAGTGTAACTTATTTGTGGCACTGCCGTTTGGGTCATATCGGTGTAAAGCGCATGAAGAAACTCCATAAAGATGGATCTTCGGAATCACTTGGTTATGAATCAGTTGATGCTTGCGAACCGTGCCTTTTGGGCAAGATGATTAAAACTCCGCTCCTCGGAACAATGGAACGAAGCTCTGACTTATTGGAAATAATACATACCGATGTATGCGATCCGATGGGTGTTAAGGCTCGCGGCGTGTATCGTTATTTTCTAACCTTCACAGATGATTTGAGCAGATATGGGTATATCTACTTGATGAAGCGCAAGTCTGAAACATTTGAAAAGTTCAAAGGATTTCAGAGGAAAGTGGAGAATCATCATAACAAGAAAAATAAAGTTTCTACGATCTGATCGTGGAGATGAATATTTGAGTTACGAGTTTGGTCTTCATTTGAAACAATGTGAAATAGTTTCGCAACTCATGCCACCTGGAACACCACAATGTATGGTGTGTCCGAACGTCGTAATCGTACTTTACTAGATGTGGTGCAATCTATGATGTATCTTATCGGTTTACCACTATCGTTTTGGGGTTATGCATTAGAGACAGCTGCATTCACGTTTAAATAGGGCACCATCTAAATCCGTTGAGACGACACCGTATGAACTATGGTTTGGCAAGAAACCAAAGTTGTCGTTTCTTAAAGTTTGGAGTTGCGATACTTATATGAAAAAGGTTTTCAACCTGATAAGCTCGAACCCAAATCGGAGAAGTGCGTCTTCATAGAATACCCAAAGGAAACTGTTGGGTACACCTTCTATCACAGATCTGAAGGCAAAACATTCGTTGCTAAGAATGGATCCATTCTAGAGAAGGAGTTTCTCTCGAAAGAAGTGAGTGGGAGAAAAGTAGAGCTTGATAAGGTAATTTGTACCTTCTCCCGAATTGGAAACTAGTTCATCACTGAAATCAGTTCTAGTGATGCCTACACCAATTAGTGAGGAAGCTAACGATGATGATCATGAAACTTCAGATCAAGTTACTACCGAAACACGTAGGTCAAACAGAGTAAGATCCGCACCAGAGTGGTACGGTAATCCTATTCTGGAAGTCATGTTACTAGACCATGATAAACCTACGAACTATGAGGAAGCAATGATGAGCCCAGACTCCGAAAAATGGTTTGAGGCCATGAAATCTGAGATGGGATCCATGTATGAGAACAAAGTGTGGACTTTGGTGGAGTTGCCCGATGATCGGCAAGCCATATTGTATAAATGGATCTTCAAGAGGAAGACAGATCTTTGATAGTAGTGTTACTATCTACAAAGCTCGACTTGTCACAAAAAGGTTTTCGACAAGTTCAAGGTGTTGACTACAATGAAATTTTCTCAAATGTAGCGATGCTTAAGTCTGTCCGAATCATGTTAGCAAGTGCCACATTTTATGAAATCTGGCAAATGGATGTCAAAACTGCATTCCTTAATGGTTTTCTTAAAGAAGAGTTGTATATGATGCAACCAGAAGGTTTTGTCAATCCTAAAGGTGCTAACAAAATGTGCAAGCTCCAGCGATCCATTTATGGACTGGTGCAAGCATCTCAGAGTTGGAATACACGCTTTGATAAGTTGATCAAAGCATATAGTTTTATACAGACTTGCGGTGAAGCCTGTATTTACAATAAAGTGAGTGGGAGCACTACCGCCTTTCTAATAAATATATGTGAGTAACATATTGTTGATCAGAAATGATGTAGAATTTTCTGGAAAGCATAAAGGAGTATTTGAAAGGAGTTCTTTAAAAGAAAGACCTCAGTAAAGCTACTTACATATTGAGCATCAAGATCTATTGAGATAGATCAAGACGCTTGATAAGTTTTTTCAATAAGTACATACCTTGTCAAGATTTCAAAGTAGTTCAAAATGGAACAGTCAAAGAAAAGTTCTTGCCTGTGTTGCAAAGGTGTGAAATTGAGTAAGACTCAAATCCCGACCACGGCAAAAAATAGAGAAGAGAATGAAAGTCATTCCCTATGCCTCAGTCATAGGTTCTATAAAGTATGCTATGCTATGTACCAGACCTATTGTATACCTTGCTCTGAATTTGGCAAGGGAGTACAATAGTGATCTAGGAGTAGATCACTAGACATTGGTCAACAACATCCTTAGTGAGGACTAAGGAAATATTTCTCGATTATGGGGTGATAAAAGAGCCCATCATAAAGAGTTACATCAGTGCAAGCTTTTACACCGATCCAGATGACTCTAAGTCTCAATCTGGATACATATTGAAAGTGGGAGCAATTAGCTAGAGTTGCTCCGTGCAGAGCATTGTAGACATAGAATATTTGCAAAATACATACGGCTCACGAATGTGAGACCCACGGACTAAACTTCTCTCACGAGCAAAACAAGATCATACCTTAGTACTCTTTGGTTGTTAATCACATAACGATGTGAACTAGATTATTGACTCTAGTAACCCTTTGGGTGTTGATCACATGACTATGTGAACTATGGGTATTAATCACATACAGATGTGAATATTGGTGTTAAATCACATGGCGATGTGAACTAGATTATTGACTCTAGTGCAAGTGGGAGACTGAAGGAAATATGCCCTAGAGGCAATAATAAAGTTATTATTTATTTCCTTATTTCATGATAAATGTTTATTATTCATGCTAGAATTGTATTAACCGGAA
The DNA here is from genome assembly GCA_021605145.1 of Aegilops bicornis. Classification (NCBI taxonomy): domain Eukaryota; kingdom Viridiplantae; phylum Streptophyta; class Magnoliopsida; order Poales; family Poaceae; genus Aegilops; species Aegilops bicornis. Next base: position 504,618,375 of record CM038669.1, read on the forward strand.
ACATAATACTTGTGTGAATACATAAACAAACTAAACGTCACTAGTATGCCTCTACTTGACTAGCTCGTTCATTGAAGATGGTTATGTTTCCTAACCATAGACATGTGTTGTCATTTGATTAACGAGATCACATCATTAGGAAAATGATGTGATTGACATGACCCATTCCATTAGCTTAGCACCCGATCGTTTAGTATGTTGCTATTGCTTTCTTCATAACTTATACATGTTCCTGTGACTATGAGATTATGCAACTCCCGTTTGCCGGAGGAACACTTTGTGTGCTACCAAACGTCCACAACGTAATCGGGTGATTATAAAGGTGCTCTACAGGTGTCTCCGAAGGTACATGTTGGGTTGGCGTTTCGAGATTAGGATTTGTCACTCCGATTGTCGGAGAGGTATCTCTGGGCCCTCTCGGTAATGCACATCACTATAAGCCTTGCAAGCAATGTGACTAATGAGTTAGTTGCGGGATGATGCATTACGTAACGAGTAAAGAGACTTGCCGGTAACGAGATTGAACTAGGTATTGGATACCGACGATCGAATCTCGGGCAAGTAACATACCGATGACAAAGGGAACAACGTATGTTTTATGTGGTTTGACCGATAAGGATCTTCGTAGAATATGTGAGAGCCAATATGAGCATCCAGGTTCCGCTATTGGTTATTGACCGGAGACGTGTCTCGGTCATGTCTACATTGTTCTCGAACCGGTAGGGTCCGCACACTTAAGGTTTCAATGACAAATATATTATGAGTTTATGAGTTTTGATGTACCGAATGAGTTCGGAGTCCCGGATGAGATCGGGGACATGACGAGGAGTCTCGAAATGGTCAAGACGTAAATATCGATATATTGGACGACTATATTCGGAGTTCGGAAAGGTTCCGAGTGATTCGGGTATTTTTCGGAGTACCGGAGAGTTACGGGAATTCGCCGGGAGTATATGGGCCTTATTGGGCCATACGGGATAGAGGAGAGAGGCCAAAGGAAGGAGGCCTGCGCCCCTCTGGTCCGAATTGGACAAGGGCACACCCCTTTCCTTCTTCCTCTCCCCTCTTTCCCTTCTCCTACTCCAACAAGGAAGGAGGAGTCCTACTCGGTGGGAGTAGGACTCCCCTTGGCGCGCCTCCTAGGCCGGCCGCCCCTCCCCTTGCTCCTTTATATACGGGGGCAGGGGGGCACCTCTAGGCACAACAACAATTGATCCTTGAGATCTCTTAGCCGTGTGCAGTGCCCCCCTTCACCATAGTTCTCCTTGATAATATTGTAGCGGTGCTTAGGCGAAGCCCTGCGACGGTAGAACATCAAGATCGTCAGCACGCCGTCGTGCTGACGGAACTCCTCCCCGACACTTTGCTGGATCGGAGTCCGGGGAACATCATCGAGCTGAACGTGTTCCTGAACTCGTAGGTGCCGTACGTTCGGTACTTGGATCGGTCAGATCGTGAAGACATACGACTACATCAACCGCGTTGTCATAACGCTTCCGCTTATGGTCTACGAGGGTACGTGGACAACACTTTCCCCTCTCGTTGCTATGCATCACCATGATCTTGCGTGTGCGTAGGAATTTTTTGAAATTACTACGTTCCCCAACATTATATACATGGGTTGACGCCCGTCGGTTTACAGAGTCCCGAGGCCGGCTCATAAACGTGTCCGGCTCGGTCTCCGCTCTGTCTACCTTACAATGCAAGTTACATATCAATGCCGGTTTATAGCTACATGCCTTAAACCGATTACGGCCTTGGGCCTTTACTCGATGTCGTAAATGCATCTTCATGGGCTTCAAGTTAATCCGGCCTCTCCTGGCCGGTTTACGCCCAGTAGTAATATCCCCAACATTAGGCCCCAGACTAATTTGAACTAGTTCATGTCAGTCCTCAAGAAAACTTCATCTTCAACATTTTCACATAATTCTGTAAACCGCCGTGACGTCATCTTCCCAAATCGTGGTAAACCGTCGTGACGTCATCTGTTAAATTGTACATGACACGTCTTCATTAATGGGTCTCCGATAATCGAGGCGACAACTCCGCTTTCCAAATTTTGGCTCCTCGATTTTCGCGCCTGACACTTATCCCTTGCCTTTATAAATAGGGCCGAGGGGTCATTTTATCCTTTTCCCCTCGTGCCTCTTCGCGTCGTCGTCTTCCTTGCGCCACCCAACCCTTGGAGCTCCGCCGCCACCGTCGACCGTCGCCTCTGCCTCGACTCTGGCCGCTGCATGTTCCTAACGCACCAGAAAACTGCGGCGCCTCTCCGCTTCTTCATCAGCACAGGTAAGCTTTCTGCTCTTTCCGCCATAGATCTGTTCTAGGGTTTCAGTGTTCGTCGATGTTCTTCGGTGTTCATCAGTGTCCATTGCCTGTATAATAGGGTTTTGACCCAGACCTTGATAATTATCCTGTTCAATGATAGCCGTAGCTCTTTTTTCCCATCTAATGCGCCTTGCTAAGATAGAAGATCCCATCTGAACCTTCCTCCATTGTTTCGGCACCACTCCTTAGGTCTGAATATATTTTCCTTTTTCTGATATGCCACAGATCCAAAATGGTAATACCAATCTGTGAAATCTGTTTTCCTTCACTTATACATCTGCAGTCTTTACTCTTCAATGTTTTAGACTAGGCGGTTTAACTTTGTAGAAAAAATGACAACCTGGTATATACCATTAGTCCCCTTGTTGAACCACCAATGTATTTCCACTTATCACCTCCACTGGTGTACTGTTTCACTATTAAACTCCGGTTTGTAAATAGCTGACTCCGGTTTAGCAATATACTTACGTCTTGTATCACTATGTAGCTGTCCAACATAAATCTTAAACCGGAAATCATTATATTGTAGATCTTCATTGCCATGGCCAAACAAGTGTATGAATGCAATTGGGTCCCTTCTCGAGTAACCGAGGAACAGTTAGACAATCTTGTCAAACGGGCGCTTTTAGCAAGAAAGATGTCATTCACGGAGGGTCCACGGCCCGAATGTCCTCCTACTCCCAAAGACGGAGAAGTTGTTGTTTTGCTGATCACCTAAGCTGAGGTTTCAACCCTCCGGTTCAAAATTCTTCCGGATGTACTTGGCTAACTTTCAATGCGCCCACAAGACATCGGCCCTAACTCTGTAACCAACATCTGCCACTTTCAAGTGTTTTGTGAGGTTTACCTTCAAGAGGAACCTTCAGTAGAGCTATTCAGGGATTGCTTTCATCTGAACCGCCGCACAGAATTCAAAGATGGGCCTAACACAGAACTAGGTGGGATGGCGATTCAGAAGAGGAAAGAAGTCACCTTTCCTCACGCCAATCTCCACAGTCACCCCAAAGAGTGGAACCAAACTTGGTTTTACTGCAAGGATACGTCCCCAGCTGATGAGATTCCCCTGCCGGGTTACCGTCCTGAATGTCTGAGCAACACACACCCTTTTACTCAAAGGGTGACTGCTAAAGAAAGAAGCAAATATGCTCCTCAACTATCCAAGCTTAGGGCCTTTATGGCCAACGGGTTGACAGGAGTTGATTTTGCACATTGCTGGATAAGCTGGAGCGTTTTGCCCTCGAGACAACGCCCCGGTTTGATGTGTGACTACACAGGGGAATTGAATGATGCTCAGGGGCACATTGATATTCAGCTTACAGATGACGAAGTCACTGAAGCTGTAAAAAAGATGCTGAATGAACCGGAGGCTACCTGTGCTCAAACCGGACTACCCCCTTTCTGCACCATCAACAAACCGCCAGCTGTAAGAATCATATTATTTTGTTTTATCTGAAATTGCTTCTGTCCCGATATGTTCTGAAAATGTGATGACTTTTTAGCAGGACAATGATTCGTTCTGGAATAAAAAACCTCCGCAGGACAAACTGGTGAAGCCAACCCGCCAAAAGACCAAAGCTGTGAAAAGGACTGCCAACCGGTAGAGAACCACTGCATCCTCCGATCCACCGGCTGACGATGATGTGGGTGTTGGTGTCAAAACCGGCGGATCTCGGGTAGGGGGTCCCGAACTGTGCGTCTAGGCGGATGGTAACAGGAGACAAGGGACACGATGTTTTACCCAGGTTCGGGGCCTCTTGATGGAGGTAAAACCCTACGCCCCGCTTGATTAATATTGATGATGTGTGTTACAAGAGTGGATCTACCACGAGATCAAAGAGGCTAAACCCTAGAAGCTAGCCTATGGTATGATTGTTGTTCGTCCTATGGACTAAAGCCATCCGGTTTATATAGGCACTGGAGAGGGCTAGGGTTACACAAAGTTGGTTACAAAGGTAGGAGATCTACATATCCGTATCGCCAAGCTTGCCTTCCACGCCAAGGAAAGTCCCATCCGGACACGGGACGAAGTCTTAATCTTGTATCTTCATAGTCTTGGAGTCCGGCCGATGATGATAGTTCGGCTATCCGGACACCCCCTAGTCCGGAACTCCCTCAGTAGCCCCCGAACCGGGCTTCAGCGACGACGAGTCCGGCGCGTATATTGTCTTCGGCGTTGCAAGGCGGGTTCTCCTTCAAACTTCATGTTCCCGTCGAATAGTGTCCGGCTTCCTTATAAATGTTGCGCTCCTTGGCTTCTACACCCAATAATGGCCTTCTTCCACGTGTCGTCATTTAATGCGAAAGGCTGGGGTATTTTTACATTTTACCCCCTAGCCGCGAACGAGCCGCCTATAAGAGTGGCGAGGATCTAGATCCAGCTCACACCATCCTCCATCCGCAAGTTCTCATCGAAGCGCCTCTGACAAAAATCCATTCCATCATGGATAGCCGACGCGGCTCCTCCTCTCGTGCTCCCAGCCCTAAGCCGGGAGATTGGGGGAGATGCTCAGTTCCACACAGCGAGCTAGTGGCACTCCAAACCGAGGGATATCTTCCCCCAGCTTTCATGGTTCCGGTTCGAGCCAGACTAGCCACCTACAAGGGTGGAAAGCAGGCTGAGTACACCCCCAACCTTTCCAAAGGGGAGCGGGTATGCTTTGTCCCCTATCTAATAAGGGGACTCGGATTTCCCATACATCCGTTTCTCCGGGGGCTCCTAGAGTTCTACGGACTCCAGCTTCACCACCTCACGCCCGCCTCCATTTTGCACATCGCGGGCTTCGTAGCTCTTCTGAGCTGTTCTTGGGCATCGAGCCCCATTTTGCGCTGTGGAAGAGATTGTTTTGTCTCGTAGCCCGTTCTCATGAGGGTTGATATATCAAGTGGGCGGAGCCGAAATATGGCGCATCGCCGGACCGGATATATATCCGCACCCGAAGAAGGCGTCCAAGACCGCCTTGAATGGTTCTACATGGAGGACGCCCTCTGCCGGATCCAGTTCGGATCGGCCTCCCGGAGTTCAACAATGCTCCCTTGAAGAAACGCTGAGTTGGCGCCCATGAGCCGCCAACGGAAGATGATAGGAGCGTCCATTATCGATGGGCGGATTAGGTTCTTGGCCCACTTCGGATTGACCATGATTGGAGTCATGGCCACGTGCATTATGCGAGGGTGCGGCCACTCCAATATAGGGGCCACCCTATGTGGGATTTTAACGGGAAGATGACGCCACCCGTCATGGCCGCAAAGGGCGGGCTCGGCAGCCGATCCGCAAAGATCCTGTCCGGCTTGTACAAGGGAGAGGAGGAGGACTTCCTCCGCATGAATCCGTTGAACGGATTTTCTATGAATAACCCTCGGAGCTGGGTAAGCGGATGTTCATCTACCCGATCCATACTTTTCAAAGTTAAGTATCTTACTCTGTGATTTCGACGCAGGAGCTGCGCCGGGACATGGAGGGCATACGAAGCCTAACTCCACAACCCGAGGATCCGGAACGATCCCTTGATCCGACCTCCGAAGAGGATCCGTACATAAAGGTGGAGCTGATTGACGGGGTGTTCCACCAACGTAGCATAGACATTGCCCTAGTCGCCATTACGGCTGACTATCTCGGTTTGTTTCCGGCCCCCCAGGTGACTACGACCGAGGTCTTGACACCGTCATTTGATCCGCGCTCAATTCTGACCATCCCATACTGATGGTGCATCGCAGGAGGTGCCTTTAAGGCGGGAAGCCGAACCCGCGACGGCAGACCAACAAGGGTCAGTCCGGCCCAGCAGGCGGAAGAGGAGTGCGACACGAACCGAATCGTCGCCGCAACGGTACGGAGCACCGCTATTTTTAAGGGAAGGATCCCTAGGAGGTATATTAATGCTCATAACTTTTCCAGAAAGAGCGCTCGCCGGACAGTGTCTGGAGAGGTTGCCAATCAAGCCTCCGCCAGCCATGCTCCAACGCATGGTCCGGGAGGGGAGGCGAATACAAGGCATGAGCCGGACGCTCCTCCAACGGAGGATGCCGACAGGCTGTCCGCCACCCGGTCTGAGGTGGAGAGCGCCATGAATCACAGGCGTTGCTGAACAGTTCTTCGTGACGCGTGTTTCTCCCCGGAGGCGTTAAATGCCTTTGATGCGGGAAACGCGCACCTCCGTGCCGCTCAAGATGGGTTAACCAGAGCCACGGAGCAGTATGTGAAAGACATACGGGTAAGTAATTTTAATAGTTATATATGCCAAGAGCCCGAGACTTAAAATAGTTGAAATAACTGATTTAAGGATCAAATATTATCTTGAGGATCTTACGGAGAAGGATACCCATCTGTCCCGGGAGCTCCAAGAGTACAAGGCCCAACTTGAGGTCAAGCACTAGCCGCCATGTGGGGAGCCACGAGACCTCACCGGTAAGACGTACTTTGAAAAGATAATTATTTAACAAAGTGCGGCGTGAATCTGACAATAATATTGCGAGGGCGCCCGTACTAGATCCGGACAAGCAACAGCTCTGCGTCGGCCTAAAGGCCGGGCGAGAGGGTGCTTATGAAGGTGCAGCAGGAGAGAAACAAGCTCCAAGATGCCCACACCCAGCGAGGAGAAGAGCTAAAAGGTGTTCGGGCCCAACTGTCTGCTCGTGAAGGAGAATCGGCGGCTTCAGCGGCATTTATAGTAAGTGCTTGAACAAATTACTTTGAAAAGAAGAATTCGGCGAGGAAGTCGATTGACAGAAATATGTCTTTAGGTGTGCTCACAGGTTGCCCATGCGGAGGAAATGCCTGGGTCAACGGGTGACCAACTTCCCGAGCTGGTGCAATTGCTCGAACGTGTTCGGCAGGCGATGAGTGGCGTTGTTCATGCTTTATGGCCATCCGTCTCCGTACCCGAGGGCCTTGGTGAGCTTGCTGAGAAGCTTCAGGGAGCACGGCGACGCCTCCGTTTGTGGAAGATATCGGCCTGCCGTCAGGGCGCCAGGGAGGCCTGGGCCATGGTGAAGACGCATTACCCGAAGGCTGACCCAAACCACATGGCCGAGGTCGGACCTGCGGGGCCCGATGGGAAGGAGATCCCTGTGAGCTTGATGTACGGCCAAGTAGAACTGGCCGCGAAATATTCCCAACAGGACTATAAATTAGACAGCTTGTTAGATGGGATTGAGGAGGAGTACAATCAGTCGGTTTGACGATGTAATTTGAAATGACATGTAAAATGCCTTCTAGCCGGATTGTAGATCGTTTGTCTTTGCGGACCGTTTCTCTTCGACCTCAGGACCCAACAGTCCGGAGTGTGTCCGAATACCCTTACGGTTATAAAAGAACCGGGGCATGCATGGAGACAAGGTGTCGGGGTCATAATTGCTTTATCAGACAAGTGCCCAACTAGTTATTTTATATTACATGGTTAGTAAGAAACATCTTCCAGGGAGAATAGTTCCGTTAAGGGTTCCTTTCCCTGGGAGGCATGCCCTAAAGAGCAATGCCGACCGCGAAAATAGCGAAAAAAGCATCCGGGGCAGATAAATAAGTAAGTAATAAATCATCTTTCAAGTCACCGACCGAATATTCTCTTAAGAACGCTTAGCTTTCGGCTTCACCCGGTCGAGGTACACATCCGGTGACCCGGCAAGAGATAGTAATCGCAGAGGTGCTCCCTTTACCTCCTAGCCGAACAATCGGGAACGAGGGGTAAGCACAGAGCCAGCAACCCAGCTTGGCCAAAACTTAAGTCATATCGATGCATACAATGGTGAATAAAAGGTACATGCGGAAGTATGACACATGTATTGGGCATGAAGCCCGTATGAATAAGCTTCTGTTAAAGAAGCCCCCAGGTATAATGAGTGCCAGGAGCACATCAAGTGTGTGCGAATAGAGCGCAAATCAGCCTATAAAAGGTATAGAAAAAAAGAAAAAAAAGTGGGAAGAAGGAGGGGGACAAGAGACAGTAAAAAATATAAAAAGGTGGACGGGGGAGTGAGACGAACTCGGAGTCCGGCGTTAGGCGTAGAATCTTCGGAGATGGGCTGCGTTCCATGGGTTCGGCTCGAGTCAGTTGTCAGATGCGTTACGTAGACGGTATGCTCCGCCGGTCAGGACCTGGTCGATGATGAAGGGACCTTCCCACTTGGGCTTAAGTTTGTCCTTTTTCTTGTCCGTGAGCGTAGAACAAGTTCGCCGACATTGTAAGTTTTGGCCCGTACTTCTCTGCTTTGATATCTTCGAGCCTGCTGGCGATAAAATGCGGAACGAGCCTTTTCCACGTCCGCCTCCTCCTCTAAGGCGTCCAAACTGTCTGCCGATCCAACTCGGCTTCTCTTTCTTCGTACATGCGCATTACGAGGTGAGTCATGAATTATATCGCAGGCGTAACTGCCTCTGCGCCGTATACCATGAAAAATGGTGTGAATCCAGTAGTTCGGTTTGGCGTGGTCCGTGGCCCCCAGAGTACGGAGTCGAGCTCCTCTACCAAGTGCGTGTTAGATTCCTTGAGGGACCGCACTAGTCTGGGTTTGATGCCGCTCATGATTAGACCATTTGCTCGCTCGACTTGACCGTTAGTTTGGGGGTGATAGACTGAAGCGTAATCGAGCTTGATGCCCATGTTTTTGCACCAGAGTTTAACCTCGTCGGCCCTGAAGTTCGTCGTTATCAGTGATGATGCTGTGGGGGACGCCAAAACGGTGTACTACCCTCGATATGAAGTCTATCACCGGTCCGGATTCTGCCGTTTTAACCGCTTGGCCTCAATCCATTTGGTGAATTTGTCCACCATGACCAATAAGTATTTGTGCTTGTGGGTTCCCCCTTTAAGGGGTCCAACCATGTCAAGCCCCCTGCATGAACGGCCGTGTAATGGGTATAGTTTTGAGGGCGGTGGGTGGCATGTGGCTCGATTAGCAAAGAGCCGGCAACCGACGCATCGTTGGACTAAGTCCTAAGCATCTGCCCGGGCTGTCGGCCAATAAAATCCTGTCTGGAAGGCCTTGCCTACAAGGGCCCGGGCTGCAGTGGTGCCCTTGAGTCCGGCATGAATTTCAGCCAGAAGATTTCTCCCTTCCTCTTCGGAGATACACCTTTGAAGGACTCCGGTTGTGCTTTTCTTATAAAGTTCTCCCTCGTGGACCTTGTAGGCTTTAGATCGCCGAACTATGCAAATGGGCCTCATTTTGGTCTTCGGGTAGTTCTGCCGCATTAAGTAGGCTAGGAATGGTTACATCCACGGGCAATTACTGCCATTATTTCGTGAGTCAAGGTGTTATTTCATTGGCTGAGCCGCCAATTGTGTCGTAATGGTGCGAGTTAGGTGATGCAGTTGGCTCGGATTGTTATTTCCAGACTCCTCTTCCCATAATACGGATGGCTTAAAGAGCCGTTCCAGGAAGATGTTTGGAGGGACGGCGTCTCATTTCGCGCTGATGCGTGCTAACACGTCTGCTACCTGGTTATTATTCCGGGCTACATGGTGGAATTCGAGTCCTTCGAACCGAGCTGACATTTTTAGGACGGCGTTGCGGTAAGCTGCCATTTTTGGATCTTTGGCGTCAAAGTCTCCATTTACTTGGGATATTGCGAGGTTTGAATCCTCACAAGCACCTCTAGGCGTTGAATGCCCATGGAGATTGCCATCCGGAGGCCATGTAGAAGGGCCTTGTATTCGGCCGCGTTGTTGGAGTCCATGTACATTATTTTAAGTACGTATTGGATTGTGTCTCCGGGGCTAGACGCCAGACGACGCCAGTTTCCCAAAGCCAGCCAACATTTTGGATCCGTCGAAATGCATGATCCAGTTGGAGTATGCGCCGTACTCTTTAGGGAGTTCGGCCTCGGTCCATTCGGCGACGAAGTCAGCCAGAACCTGCGACTTTATAGCTCACCGTGGTTTGTAGGTTATGTAAAATGGTAAGAGCTCGATAGCCCATTTTGCAATCCTGCCCATTAAGGTCGCGATTGTTTATAATATCGTTGAGAGGTACTTCGGAGGCCACCGTTATTGAACACTCTTAAAAGTAGTGTCGCAGCCTTCCGGATGCTATGAACACCGTGACACGCTATCTTTTGATAATGTGGGTACTGAGATTTGCATGGAGTTAGAACGGTGGATACGTAGTACACTGGTTTTTGAAGAGGGAATCTGTGCCCTTCCGCTTCTCGCTCAATGACGAGTACCGGGACAACTTGATGTGTTGCTGCGATATATAATAACATAGGTTCGCCCAGGTTGGGTGCGGCCGTAACCGGATTTGTTGCCGATATGGCCTTTATTTCTTCGAGTCCGGTGTGGCGGCATCCGTCCATTCAAAATGTTCGGTCGCCGGAGGAGGCGGTAGAGGGGCGAGCCTTTTCTCCCAAACCGGAGATGAAACGACTTAAGGCCGCCACGCATCTGGTTAGTTTTGTATCTGCTTGAGGTCTTTTGGAATATCCAATTGTGACAGAGCTCGGATTTTGGCGGGTTTGCTTCAATTCCTCTACCGGATACGATGAAGCCCAAGAGCTTTCCGGTGATACGCCAAGACGCATTTTTCGGATTGAGCTTAATGTCATATGCTTGGAGGTTGTCGAATGTTACCCTCAAGTGTTCTACTAGAGTTCCGACGTGTTTGGTCTTGACGACCACATCGCTCACGTATGCCTCTACTGTTTTGCCTATCTGGGTAGCCGGACATGTTTGAATCATGCGCTGATATGTTGCGCCGGCGCTTTTGAGTCCGAAGGGCATTGTGTTGGAAGCGTAATGGCCCATATGGAGTAATGAATGCCGTTGCGGCCTGATCTTTCTCCGCCATCTTGATTTGATGGTATCCGGAGCATGCGTCGAGGAAGCAAAATGAATCGTGCCCTGCGGTAGCATCGATGATTTGGTCGATGAGAGGAAGGGGGAAAGGGTCCTTTGGACAGGCCTTGTTAAGTTCTTTAAAATCGACGCAGAGGCGCCAGGATTTGTCCTTTTTTGTTACCATTACTAGATTGGCTAGCCAGTCCGGATGTTTTATATCTCTGATGAATCTGGCTTCTAAGAGTTTGGCTAGCTCCTCTCCCGTTGCCTGTCTTTTGGGTTCGGAAAATCGCCAAAGAGGTTGTTTGACTGGCTTGAATCCTTTTAGGATATTTAGGCTGTGCTCTGCCAGCCTGCGTGGGATTCCTGCCATGTTCGAAGGGTGCCGAGCAAAATGTCCCAATTTTCCCCAAGGCATTCTCGTAGTGCGGCTTCGACATCAGGACTTAATTGTGCCCCAATGGAGGCCGTCTTTGTGGGGTCCGTTGGATGGACCTAAAATTTGATTATTTCGTCTGCTGGTTTAAAAGAGGTGGACTTGGACCTCTTATCGAGTATCACATCGTCCCTATCCACCGTGGAGCGCAGCGTAGTTAGTTCCTCCGTCACTAGGGCTTCGGACAATGCCTCTAGGGCCAAGTCTGGTTGTCTTATTTTCAGCGCTGAGTGCTGTATCTCGATCATTGGCGAGAGTGATTATCCCATTGGGTCCCGCATTTTGAGCTTCATGTACCCGTAGTGGGGTATAGCTTGCAAGATTGTGAATGCCTCTCGCCCTAACAAAGCGTGATATCCGCTGCCGAATGGGGCCACTTGGAACGTGACCTCCTCGGACCTGTAATTGTCCGATGAGCCGAACACTACATCTAGTGTGATTTTTCCTGTGCAGCGCACTTCTCGACTAGGGATTATCCCTCTGAAGGTTGTGCTGCTTCGCTCAATGCTGCTCCAGTCAATTTCCATTTTTTGAAGGGTTTCCTCATAGATGAAGTTTAACTACCGTCGCCATCCATCGCGACCTTAGTAAGACGGAAACCATCCACTATCGGACCGAGGACCAATGCGGCCGGTGCTCTAGCTGTTCGGAATTTAGGTTCGTCATTTGGCGTTGAAGGTGATAGCCGTGTCGCTCCATGGATTTGTTGTTGCTACTTGGTAGACTTCGAAGGTCTGGATTGTTCGCTTCCGCATGTTATTTGATGCGAAAGTCTCAAGACCGCATAATACCGTCTTGGTACTGCTGGGTTGGTTGCCGGGGCTAAAAGCCTCACGCCACTTTTGGCCACTGCCGTAGTATCCAACACGCCAAGGTCATGTGTTGGAGTGGCGCCCTCCGTCGTGGATTTTGCAGGTCCGTTGAGCCATCCCTCCAAGATGGTTCCGCACTTCTAGGGGGTTTTTTGCTTTTGGTTTTAACCCAGTGCTTGAGTATGAAGCCCCTTTTATTTTGGACTGGGTTTGTATTCGTGGTCGGATTGTCCCAAAACCTAGTTTCGGGTTTTCCGTGCACTCTCCATCGCGCAGTATTTTTGTACGATGGTCGCTAGGTCGGCGAGGCGTGAAACTTCGACGGTTTAATCGATGGCGCTTATGATTCCCTTGTCCGCGCAATTGTTGCGTAATATTGAAATCGCGCTTTCTTCATGGCGATCCTTTATCCTGCTCATAACCAGGAGGAATCGCCCAAGAATGATGTATCGTTTCATCGGGCTCTTGCCGTATTTGAGATAGATCGCTTATGTTTGGGTGGGCGGGTGGAATTAAGTTCGAACCCCGCCTTGGGTCTCGAGGCTCAAAGGCCAAGGAGCTTCCAGATTCGGAAGCTTGGTTTCTTTGGCGCCTTCCAACAAATCTGGTCCGATGCGACTTTAGGTTCAAGATTTGATTAGCGCCCTTCCTCCGCTGAATCCGGCATGGAGGATCCTAATCCGGACATAGTTGGATTTTAACATAGAAGAAGAGTTGCCGCATTGTTCCTCTACCACGACAACGTGGTGTGTAACCTGGGGAGAGTTAATTTCTCTCAGATCGGTTTTAAGCCCAATCTGATCGTAGTCGGTAGCGACTCCCAGGGCGGCGATGGGATCCAAGAGCTCGTTTACGGAGGAGAGCTCAATCGGATCTAGCTGCTCGGCGAATTCCGAGCTGACGTGAAGATCGCTTTTAATGACTTGAGAGGTCATTGTCGGGGCGGTGGCCGAACAAGCGGACATGAGAAAACCGCCTAGCCGGATAGTCTGGCCGGCGGCCAAAGCTCCCTTGACGACGGCGCCGTCTTTAAAGACGGGAAAAGGCATCCTTCCCGATGGTGACGACACAGAGGAACTCTCAATGAAAGCACCAATGTCGGTGTCAAAACCGGCGGATCTCGGGTAGGGGGTCCCGAACTGTGCGTCTAGGCGGATGGTAACAGGAGACAAGGGACACGATGTTTTCCCCAGGTTCGGGCCCTCTTGATGGAGGTAAAACCCTACGCCCCGCTTGATTAATATTGATGATGTGTGTTACAAGAGTGGATCTACCACGAGATCAAAGAGGCTAAACCCTAGAAGCTAGCCTATGGTATGATTGTTGTTCGTCCTATGGACTAAAGCCATCCGGTTTATATAGGCACCCGGAGAGGGCTAGGGTTACACAAAGTCGGTTACAAAGGTAGGAGATCTACATATCCGTGACGCCAAGCTTGCCTTCCACGCCAAGGAAAGTCCCATCCGGACACGAGACGAAGTCTTCAATCTTGTATCTTCATAGTCTTGGAGTCCGGCCGATGATGATAGTTCGGCTATCCGGACACCCCCTAGTCCGGAACTCCCTCAGTGGGTAACTCGGATTTTGAGGTAGAACTTGACTCACTTGGTTCATTTTTCATGTGCCTTATTGATGATGATTATTGCCAGGACGACGCTGAAGCCAGTCATGCCGATGCTGTTGGGGATATGACTATTTGTGTAAGCCGCCCAGGAGGGGCCGGGTTACGCAAAGAGAGACTCATCAGAAGAAGCCCAAGACCAAGCATGAAGATGGCGGTTCAATAAAGGGGCTAAGGCCCATAGGCGACTTAAGTCCCATAGTGATAAATCGCCATGATGGCATGACTTGTATTATAAGGTAGAATTAACTAGTCATCGAGCCGGACACAGTCTATAAGCCGGCCGGGACTCAGAGGGCTGTATGCGTCAACCCGTATATAAGGGGACGACCATCAAGCGGCTTAGGGCAAGAAACAACTCCTCGGGAGCCGGGCATAGCGTATCTCACTCCCTGATTATCGAAACATCAAGCAATACCAACCCAACTAGACGTAGGCCTTACCTTCATCGTAAGGGGCCGAACTAGTATAACTCTCGCGTGTCCTTTGTCCCGATTAACCCCTTTAAGCTTCCTAGTTGCGATGGCTCCACGACTAAGTCCTAGCAAGAGGACATCTGCCGTGACAATTCCACGACAGTTGGCGCCCACGGTGGGGCCAGCGCACTGTGGATTTGAGTTCTTGAAGGGCAGCTTCGAAGGGCTCAAGGGATACGTAGTGGGCCGGATGACCAAGAGTCGCCGCGGCAAGATCTACATCGACAACGAAGGCTGGGGCCCTGACGCCGACTCAATTGAGTATGGGTACCGGGTCCCCTTCGGTGGAATCCACGTCTTCATCAGCCGGATTGGTGAGCCGGGCCCTGAGCCGGACAACTGCACCGACCTCGTCGAGACGGCTCAGCGTGCGAGACCCGCCCGAGTTCAACCCGGCATGAAGCGTGCCTTCGTGGGCTGCATCCACGGAGAGGAACTTTCTAAAGGATCTGAAGATGATGGTGAGACGGTCGTCCTTTCTGACGGTGACTCGTCCGCCGGTTCAACAGATTCGTTGTATCAAGTACAGGAAGGCATGCTTGGGGGCTATTCCGAGGACTCTAGTATTCCGGATCCCTATGAGCCGCCAAGCTAGGCAGGAGTCTTCATGGCTGGTACTCAACCCGGTCAAAACTCAACGGCTGCAACAACAATAACGTCCGGATCAGGAGCAGCCGAGGCAGGAGGCCCTGTGCGCCCGCTTGGTCAGGTGCTGATGGATCTTATGGATAAGCTGACGGCCCTTGAGGGAGTCCCGAATTAGGGGGTGTCCGGATAGCCGAACTATCACCGTTGGCCGGACTCCTGGACTATGAAGATACAAGATTGAAGACTTCGCCCCGTGTCCGGATGGGACTTTCCTTGGCGTGGAAGGCAAGCTTGGCGATACGGATATGTAGATCTCCTACCATTGTAACCGACTCTGTGTAACCCTAACCTATCCGGTGTCTATATAAACCAGAGGGTTTTAGTCCGTAGGATGAACAACAATCATACCATAGGCTAGCTTCTAGGGTTTAGCCTCCTTGATCTCATGGTAGGTCTACTCTTGTACTACCCATATCATCAATATTAATCAAGCAGGAGTAGGGTATTACCTCCATCAAGAGGGCCCGAACCTGGGTAAAAACATCGTGTCCCTTGTCTCATGTTACCATCCGCCTAGACGCATAGTTCGAGACCCCCTACCCGAGATCCGCCGGTTTTGACACCGACATTGGTGCTTTCATTGAGAGTTCCTCTGTGCCGTCGCCATCAGGTAGGATGACTCATCTCGTCTTTAAAGACGATACTATCGCCAAAGGAGCCTTGGCTGGCCGACTCTTCGCTAGGTGGTTTCTTATGACCGCCATCCGCCATCACCGACGATGACCTCTCGAGTCATCGAAACCAATCTCCATGTTAATTCGGAACTTGCCGAACAGTTAGATCCGGTCGAGCTCTCCTCCGTAAACGAGCTCTTGGATCACATCGCCGCCCTGGGAGTCGCCACAGACTACGACCGGATCGGGCCTAAAACCGATCTGAGAGAGATCAACTCTCCCCAGGCTACCCATCATGTTGCTATGATAGAGGAGCAATGCGGCGATTCTTCTTCTATCTTAAGGACTAGCTACGTCCGGATTCCCGATCCCTCCATGCCGGATTCCTGCAGAGGAACGGATGTCGATCAAGCCCTGAACTTAAAGTCAGGCGGCGGGTTGGACTCATTGGATAACACTCAAAAATCCAAACTTCTGAATTTGGAAACTTCTCGGCCCCTGAGTCCTAAATTGGACGGGGTTCCGGATCTAGTTCCACCCACCCACCCAAACATAAACGATCTCTCTCGAATTCGGCAAGAGCCCGCTGAAACAGTACATCATTACTGGGCCAGATTCCTCCTGGTTATGAACAGGATAAAGGACTGCCGAGAGGAGGACGCAATCCCAATTTTCTGCAATAATTGCACGGACAAGGGAATCCTAAACGCCATAAGTCGTCGTGAAATTACACGCTTATGACTTGGTGACCATAGTACAAAAGTACTTGTGCGATGGAGAGCGCTCGAAAACCGAAAGTAAATTTTGGGATAATCCGCCCCGAATACATCCCTAGTCCGAAATAAAAGGGTGCATCATTATCGTGCACCTGGGTTAAATACCAAAAACCAAAACCCCTAAAGGGTACGGAACCGTCATCGAGGGTTGGCTAAACGGACCTCGCAAAATTCATAGCACGTAGGGCGCCACTCCAACTCATAGCCTTCGAGCATGTTGGATACTATGGCAGGTGGCCAAAAGTGGTGAGGAGCTTCTAGCTTCGTAATCCCAGCCCAAGAACACCAAGACGGTGTTAATAGTCTTCGAGACTTCCGCATCAAATAACATGCGAAACTAACACTCTACAACCTTGCCAAGTCTACCAAGTAGCAACAATAAATCCATGGAGTGACACGGCTATTACCTTTAATGCCGTTGATTTAACCTAAATTTCGAACAGCCCGAGCACCAGCCGCATTGGTCCTCGGTCCGATAGTGGACGGCTTTCGCCTTTACTAAGGTACTCATGGATGGCGGCAATGACTAAACCTCGCCTATGAGGAAACCCTCCGAAAAATGGAAATAGATCGAACCGCATTGAGCGAAGCAGCACAACCTTTAGAGGAATAACCCCTAGCCGGGAAGCATGCTGCACAGGAAAAATCACATCGACGTAGTGTTCGCTCACGGACAATTACAGGTCCGAGGAGGTCACATTTCAAGTGGCCTCGTTCAACAGCGGATATCATGCTTTATTAGAACGAGAGGCATTCACAATTTTTCAAGCTATACCCCATTATGGGTACATGAAGCTTAAAATGCCTGGACCTAACAGAATCATAACTCTCGCTAGTGATCCGAACATAGCAATCCGCGCCGAAAACAAGACAGCCGCACTAGCCCTCGAGGCACTATCCGAAGCCCTAGCGGTCGAGGAACTCACCGCGATGCGCTCCACGGTGAACAAGGACGATGTGATACTTGATAAAAGATCCAAGTCCACTTCTTTTAAACCAGCGTCAAATTCCAAGTCCAACCAACGGACCCTGCAAAGACGGCCTCCATTGGGGCACAATTAAACCCTGATGTAGACGCATCACTACGAGAATTTCTATAAGAAAACTGGGACATCTTTGCCTGGCACCCTTCAGACATGCCAGAATCCCACGTCACCGGCCGAGCACAGCCTAAATATCCTAAAAGGATTCAAGCCACCAAACATGCTCTTCGGGCGCTTTTCCGAACCCAAGAGACAGGCCATGGGAGAGGAGCTAGCCAAAATTTTGGAAGCCGGATTCATCGTAGATATAAAACATCCGGACCGGCTAGCAAACCCGGTGATGGTACCAAAGAAGGATAAATCCTGGCGCCTATGTGTTGATTTTAAAGACCTTAATAAGGCTTGCCCAAAGGATCCCTTCCCTCCCTCGAATTGATCAAATTATTGACGCTTCAAAGAGGACACGACTAATTGTGCTTCCTCGACGCTGCATTCGGCTACCACCAAATCAAGATGGCGGAGCTGCACTAAGCTGCAACAGCATTCATCACTCCATACGACCCGCTCGCTTCAACACAATGCCCTTTGGGCTCAAAAACGCCGGCCGCAACATATCAACGCATGATTCGTACATGTCCGCAAACCAGATCGGCAAAACAATGGAAGCATATGTAGATGACGTGGTCGCCAAACCAAGCACGTCGAAACACTATTAGACGACTTGAGGCTCACATTCGACAATCTTCAAAATATGACATCAAGCTCAATCCGGAAAAATGCGTCTTGACGTTCCTAGGAAAGCTCCAGGCTTCATTGTGTCCGGTAGAGGAATTGAAGCAAACCCAGCCAAGATCCGAGCTCTGTTACAATTGGATATTCCAAAAGACCTCAAACAAATACAAAAATTGACGGGATGCGTAGCGGCTCTAAGCCGCTTTATTTCCCGTTTGGGAGAAAAGGCGTTACCCCTTTACCGCCTCCACCGGCGCACCAAACACTTCGAGTGGATTTGATGCCACGGCCGGACTCGAAGAAATAAAGGCCATTTTGGCAACAAATCCGGTCTGGCGCTTCAATGTGGGCGAACCAATGCTATTATATATCGCCGCAACACATCAAGTTGTCGGTCACGGTGCTCGTTGTCGAACGAGAAACAGACGGACACCGGTTCCCTCTTCAAAAACCGGTTTACTATGTGTCCACTGTCCTAACTCCATGCAAGTCCCGGTACCCACACTATCAAAAGATAGCATACGTGGTGTTCATGGCATCCTGGAAGCTGCGACACTACTTTCAAGAGTGCTCGATAACGGTAGCCTTCGAAGTACCTCTTAACGACATTATAAATAACCGCGACGCGACGGGCCAGATTGCTAAGTGGGCCATAGAGCTCCTTCCATTCGACATAACTTATAAGCCACGACGAGCTATTAAGTCACAGGTTTTGGCCGACTTCGTGGCCGAATGGACTGAAGCCGAACTCCCTAAAGAGTACAGCGCATACTCCAATTGGATCATGCACTTTGACGGCTCCAAAATGTTGGCCGCACTGGGTCGGCGTCATTCCCGACGCCCCCAACCGGGACACAGTCCAATACGCCCTTCGGGATAATGTATACGGACTCCAACAACGCAGTCAATACGAGGCCCTTCTCGCACGCCTCCGGATGGCAGTCTCCATGGGCATTCAACGCCTAGAGGTGCGCGATTCAACCTCGCAATATCTCAAATAAACGGAGACTTTGATGCCAAAGATCCAAAATGGCAGCATACCGCAATGCGGTCCCTGAAAATGTCGGCCACAGTTCAAGGGCTCGAATTTCATCATATAGCCCGGATAACAACCAGCGGCGGATATATTGGCACGCATCGGTGCAAAACGCGATGCCGCCCCACCCAATATCTTTTTGGAACGGGCTGTTCAAGCCATCCGTACTATGGGAAGGGAGTCCGCAATAACAATCCGGACCCAACCGCACCGCCTCGACGCCAACACCTGACACAACCGGAGGCTCGCCTCGAGATAACACCCTCCGCTCACGAAATAATGGCGGTTATCGCCCGTGGGATCGAACCATTCCTAGCCTACCTAACTAGGCAGGAACTCCCCGAAGACAAAAATGAGGCTCGCTGCATAGTACGGCGATCTAAAGCCTACAAAGTCCATGAGGGAGAGCTTTATAAGAAAAGCACTACAGGAGTCCTTCAAAGGTGTATCTCCGAAGAGGAAGGGCGAAATCTCCTAGCTGAAATTCATGCCGGACTGGGTGGGCACCACGCCGCAGCCCGGGCCCTTGTAGGCAAGGCCTTCCGTACAGGATTTTATTGGTCGACGGCCCGGGCAGATGCGCAGGATTTAGTCCAACGATGCGTCGGTTGCCAGCTTTTTGCTAACCAAAGCCACATGCCACCCACCACCCTCAAAACTATACCCATCACCTGGCCGTCATGGGTCCGGGGCTTGACATGGATGGACCCCTTAAGGGAGGAACCCACAAGCAAAAATACCTATTGGTCATGGTGGATAAATTCACCAAATGGATAGAGGCCAAGCCTGTTAAAACGGCCGAATCCGGACCGGTGATAGACTTCATATCATGGGTAAAGCACCGTTATGGTGTCCCCCACAGTATCATCACTGATAACGGCACCAACTTCACGGCCGATGAGGTCAAATTATGGTGCAAAAACATGGGCATCAAGCTCGATTACGCCTCGCCTATCACCCTCAAACCAACGGCCAAGTCGAACGAGCAAATGGTCTAATCATGAGCGGCATTAAACCCAGACTAGTGCGGTCCCTCAAGGAATCTAACACGCACTGGGTTGAGGAGCTCGACTCCGTACTCTGGGGGCTGCGGACCACGCCAAATCGTACTACCGGATTCACACCATTCTTTATGGTGTACGGCGCAGAGGCAGTCTTGCCCTGCGACATAATACATGACTCACCTCGCGTGCGCATGTATGAAGAAAGAGAAGCCGAGCTCGATCGGCCGGACATCTTGGACGCATTGGAGGAGGAGCGCGACGTGGCAAAAGCTCGTTCCGCATTTTATCAACAGCAGGCTCGAAGATATCAAAGCGAGGAAGCACGGGCCAAGGCTTATAACGTTGGTGAACTAGTTCTACGCCCGCCGACAAGAAAAAGGACAAACTCAAGCCCAAATGGGAAGGTCCCTTCATCATCGACCAGGTCCTGACCGGGCGGAGCATACCGTCTGCGAACGCATCGATAACCGACTCGAGCCGAACCCATGGAACGCAGCCCGCCTACGAAGATTCTACGCTAAGCGCCGGACTCCAAGTTCGCCTCCTTCCTCCGTCCACATTTGCTATTTTTGCTGTCTTTTATTTCTCCCCTTCCTCCTCCTTCTTCTTGAAGCCTCTATAGGCTCGTTTGCGCTTTTTTCGCACATACTTGATGCGCTGTCCGCGCTCATTATACATGGGGGCTTCTTTAACAGAAGCTTATTTATACAGGCTTCATGCCCAACACATGCGTTAAACTTCCGCATGTACCTTTTATTCACCATTATATGCATCGATATGACTTAAGTTTTGGCCAAGCTGGGTTGCTCGCTCCTGTGCTTACCCTCACGCTCCTCGATTGTTCGGCAAGGAGGTAAAGCGAGCACATCTGCGATAGTTACTGCCGGGTCAGCCGGACGTGTACCTCAGACTGGGTGAAGCCGAAAGCTAGCGTTCTTAAGGGAATATTCGGTCGGTGAACTGAAATATGATTTTTAACTATTTACCCATCTGCCCCCAGATGATTTTACTGCTTTCATAGCAGCTTTGACACGCACTTTAGGGCATGCATCCCAGCGGAAGGAACCCTTAACGGAACTATTCTCCCGGAAGACGCGTTTCTTACTACCCATGTAATATAACATAACTAGTTGGGCACTTGTCTCGACATACAGCAATAATGACCCCACGCCTTTGTCTCCCTGCATACCTCGGTTCTTATATAACCACGAAGGTATTCGGACACACTCCGGACTATTGGGTCCCGAGGTCGGGTTTAAAAGGTCCGCTTATGACAAACGATCTACAATCCGCTAGAAGACATTTTCTCATGTCATATTTTTACATAGTCAACTCGACTCATTGTATTCCTCCTCAATGCCATCTAATAGGCTATCTAATTTACAATCTTCTTTGGGAATACTTGGCGGCCAATTCTACTTGGCCGTACACTAAGCTTACAGGAATCTCCATCCCATCAGCCCCACAGTCCGACCTCGCCATGTGGTTTGGGTCAGACCGTGGTACCGCGTCTTTACCATGGCCTGTGCCTCCTGGCGCCTTGACGGCAGGCCGATATCTTCCATAGTCGGAAGCGCCGCCGTGCTCCTTGAAGCCGCTCTGACAGCTCCCCAATGCCTTCGGGCAGGTAGATAGATGGCCACAAGGCCTGGCCGATGCTTTTCATCACCTGCCGGACTTCGTTTGCGGTAGCCGACGCAATTCAGAAGAAGATCACCAAGAACTGGGCATCTCCTCCTCAGACGACCTGTGAGCAAACCTACATACATGTTTATGTTAGCCGCCTTCCTCGCCGAACTCTTTTAAAGTTCGCCAAGCACTTATCGAAAATGCCGCGACGAAGCCGCCGATTCTCCTTTACGGAGCTGCATAACCGGGCACGAACATCTTTTAGTTCCTCACCCAGCTTGGTGTTGGCATCCCGGAGGTTATTTTTCTCCGCCGCACCCTTGTAAGCACGCTCTCGCCGCCTTTAGCTGGCGCAAGAGCTGTTGCTTGTCCGGATCCAAATTCCGGCGCCATCTGCAATGTTTTTGTCAGATTTACACACCCGCTGCACTTCATAAACTATTTATCTTTTGAAGCGTATATTACCGTAGGGGTCTCGTGGCTCCCCTCAGAAGGCTAGTGCGGCCTCAAGTTGGGCCTTGCACTCTTCAAGCTCTGGGACAATCGGGTACTCTTTTCTCAGAAGATCCTCAAGATAACAAATGATCCTTAAATCAGTTATTCTAACTATTTTAAGTCTCGGGGCTACTGGCATATATAATCACAAATTTCCTGACCTGTATGTCCTTTACATACTACTCCGTGGCTCTGGCTAGACCATCTTGAGTGGCACGGAGGTGCGCATCTCCTGAATTGAAGGCATTCAAGGCCTCTTGGGAGAAACATGCGTCACGAAGAACTGTCCGGCGGCGCCTGTGATTCAAGGCGCTCTCCACCTCAGAGTTGGTGGCGGACAATCTATCGGAATCCTCTGTCGGACGAGCATCCGACGTACGCCTCGTGTTCGCCTCCGCTTCTGGACCCGACTTTGGAGCCTGGCCGGCGGACTCTCCAGACTCAGTCCGGCGAGCGCTCTTTTTCCTGAAAAGAGCGTCAGCGTTAGTACGCCTTCTAGGAATAAATCCTAGGAGCATGGTGACACGCTATACCGTTGCGGTGGAGTTTCGATCCGGACCGCACTCCTTTTTAGCCAGCGGGGCCGTACTGCCCCTTGTTGGCCGGCCGCCGCGGGCTCGGCTTCCTGCCTCGAAGGTACCCCCTGCGAAACACCATTGGTATACGGTGATCAAGAAATAAGCACAGATGGGTCATTATCAGAATATTGGGACCGTGGTCTCGTTACTGTGAGGCGGAAGTATTCCGGTAATCGGCCGTGATGGCAACCAAAGCATTGTCGATGCTAAGTTGGTGGAATACCCCGTCGATCAACTCCACCTTTATATCCGGATCCTCTTCGGAGGTCGGATCGAGGGACCGTTCCAAATCCTCGGGTTGTGGGGGCGGGCTGTGTATCTTCTCCACAGTCCGGCGCAGTTCCTGCGCAAAAACCATGAAATAAGATATTTAACCACGGGAACATGGATCAGACAGGTCACAAAGATGTTTGCTTACCCAGCTTCGAGGATTATTCGAAGAAAAATCCTTCAGTGGATTGACGCGGAGGAAATCCTCCTCCTCCCCTTTATACATGGCAGACAAGATCTTCACCAGTTCGGTGACCGATCCCGGCCCTTTGTGGCCATGGCGGGTAGTATCGTCCTCCCTGTTGAAGTCCCACATGGGGTGGCCCCTATATTGGAGCGGCTGCACTCCCCTCATAATGCAGATTGCCATGACTCCAGTCATGGTCAATCCGGCATGAGCCAGTAACCTTATTCGGCTCATCAAATAGAGGACATCCCGGTCATTTTCCCTCCGTGGGCTCCGAGGGCGCCAGCTTAGGCGCTTCTTGAGAGGAGCATTGCTGAACTCCTAAGGCCAATCCGAACAGGATCCGGCAGCGGGACGTCCTCCATGTAAAACCATTCCGAAGGCCAGTCTTCGGACGCCTTCTTCGGGGTTCCGGATAGGTATCCGGTCCCAGCGATGCGCCATAGCTCGGCTCCGCCCACTTGATATATTGACCCCTCATAGGAACGGGGTACTAAGCAGAATAATCTCTTCCACAGCCCGAAATGAGCCTCGACGCCCAATAACAGTTCGCAGAGGGCCACAAAGCCCGCGATGTGCAAGATGGAGGCAGGAATAAGGTGGTGCAACTGGAGGCCGTAGAACTCCAAGAGCCCCCGGAGAAACGGATGGATTGGAAATCCGAGTCCTCTTACTAGATAAGAGATGAAGCATACCCGCTCTCCTTTAGAGGGATCGGGACACTCTCCGCTTGCTTTCCGCCCTTGTAGGTGGCAAGTCCGGCTCGAACCGGAACCATGAAGGCCGGGGAAGAAATCCCTTGGCTTGGAGTATAACTAGCTCGCTATGCGGGGTGAGCATCTCTCCCAATTTCCAGGCTGAGGGCTGGGAGCGCGAGAGGAGGAGCCGCGTCGACTGTCCATGATGGAATGGGCTTTGGTCAGAGGCGCTTCGACGAAAGCTCGCGAAGGGGGGATGGTGTGACTCAAATCTAGAACCTCGCCCCTTTTATAGGCGGCTCATTTGCGCAGCTAGGGGGGTAATTTTAAAAATACCCTGGCTTTTCGCATTCATTCAAACACGTGGAAGATGGCCATTATTGGGCGTAGAAGCCAAGGAGCGCATCATTTATCGTGGTCGGACACTATTCGAAAAGTATAAGCAATTTGGAGAAGAACCCGCCTCGCAATGCCGAAGACAATCAACAAGCCGGACTCATCGTCATTGAAGCCTGGTTCGGGGGCTACTGAGGGAGTCCCGGATTAGGGGGTGTCCGGATAGCCGAACTATCACCGTTGGCCGGACTCCTGGACTATGAAGATACAAGATTGAAGACTTCGTCCCGTGTCCGGATGGGACTTTCCTTGGCGTGGAAGGCAAGCTTGGCGATACAGATATGTAGATCTCCTACCATTGTAACCGACTCTGTGTAACCCTAACCTATCCGGTGTCTATATAAACCGGAGGGTTTTAGTCCGTAGGGACTAACAACAATCATGCCATAGGCTAGCTTCTAGGGTTTAGCCTCCTTGATCTCGTGGTAGATCTACTCTTGTACTACCCATATCATCAATATTAATCAAGCAGGAGTAGGGTATTACCTCCATCGAGAGGGTCCGAACCTGGGTAAAAACATCGTGTCCCTTGTCTCCTGTTACCATCCGCCTAGACGCACAGTTCGGGACCCCCTACCCGAGATCCGCCGGTTTTGACACCGACAGCCCTGTTAACCGCCACGGTTATTCCTGCAAATCAAGATGAGCATAACGCGGAGGTGGCAAAGGTGCATGAGGAGATAGCCCGGGCCAAGGAGGCCTTGGCAGCTGAGGACACCAAGTTAGCTACAGAGCGGGCGGCTTTGGATGCACGGGCGCAACAACTCCAGTCAGAGGCTTTCCAGCTTAATATGAGCCTAAATGCATCTAATGAAGTAATGAGAAGGAGGCACCAGAAAACTCAATCCCGTTTGCCTCCGGTTTATGACCCTCGGAACCTCTTCGCTACACCCGGGGCCGGCCCTAGCAACCCGCCTGAGGCAAATCAGGTCACGACAGCCGGAGTGGGAGGACCGGCTCAGCTTCGAGAGATGGCACCACCTCATGGGAGTGTGGCCCCTCCCCGCTATGTACCAATACCACCGGGTCACTTTTCCAACCCCATGGAAAACTTAATCGCAGCATCGGCGCGTTTGGCGGCTCTCCCAGTGGACGGTGATGATCCGACAGCGGTGGAGACCCGGAGGGTCAGAGAACTTATTCAGACGGCCCTGGCGCAGCAAGAGACCTATTCTTGCAGCTGGGACATGATTCATTCAACTCCTCCGCCTTGGTTAGCACCGCCTCGTCAAAACTGGAGTCCGAGTTACAGCAGGCACATGGAGTCAGAAGCTTTGTCAAGCAATGCCCACCGTCGTAACCAGCCTGGTGGCTATAACCCGGTGCAAGACCGAATACGTCAGGAGGACGAGCGGGCGGCTCAGCTAGCGGCTCATGAAGATCTCCCACAGTATCCGGCGGCTTCTGTTGGAGCAGGTGTGGCTACTAGAACCGGCAGTGTTCCTTGTTTGGTGCCGGCTCTGCGGGATGTACGTCTCCCCAAGGACTTCAAGGGACCTCGAAAGGTGCCGAATTACACGGCCGACTTACAGCCCGTGGCATGGATCGAAAGTTACGAGATGGCCATGGAGCTACTGGAGGTCAGCGACGCAGCAATGGCTAAGTACTTCACCATGATGTTAGACGGAACGGCCTGGTCTTGGTTGAAGGGTTTGCCACCCAACTCCATTAGTTCATGGGCAGAGCTAAAGGCCTGGTTTATCCAGAACTTCAAGGACACTTGCAAGCAATCTATGTCAATTGTGGACTTGACCAATTGTAAGCAGGAGGAGGGTGAATCCACAACTCATTGGGTGCGCCAGGTCAAGGAAATAATACATTCGTCCGATAATATGGATGCCGGCTCTGCAGTCCTCATGTTGGAGAAGAATTGCCGCTTTGAGCCGCTGAGGCAGAAACTGGGGCGCCTTAGTCAAATACGCCGATTCTGATAGTACCAAAGATCCCGCGTCTGACAAGGAAAAGGCAGAGAAGGGAAAGAAGAACGGCAATGGAAAGGGTCAGCAACATAACTCGGCAAATCAAGGGGGCAACAAGCATAAGGCGGAGGGTATCCCGGAGTTTGTGGCCAATGCCAACGCACAGGGTAACAATCAGAGACGTAAGGGAAAACCGCCCCCTCGATCTGGCGGGTCAGGCCCATCTCTTGAGCAGCTTCTCAATGAGCCTTGCCCGAGACACGACACTCGGGAACGACCCGCCACCCACTTATGGAAACATTGCGCGATCATGAAGGCTTTCAAGAATTCCAACATGTTTGATGGCAATCATGGATCAGGTGGCGGTTCAGGGGCCGCCGGCTTTCATGGCCCGGGCGGCGGTTCAAGTTCCGGCTTTCAGGGAAGTCAAGGCGGCTATAATCAA
The DNA here is from genome assembly GCA_021605145.1 of Aegilops bicornis. Taxonomy (NCBI): domain Eukaryota; kingdom Viridiplantae; phylum Streptophyta; class Magnoliopsida; order Poales; family Poaceae; genus Aegilops; species Aegilops bicornis. Next base: position 504,645,229 of record CM038669.1, read on the forward strand.
CAAAGCTACAGTCAAGGGGACAACAAAGAAGAACAAATCGAGGTTATCAAAGCCACCCAAAGCAGCTGAATGGTGGGCAGTACCATGTGTTCACCACTAATTTGTGCAAACGTGACCAGAAGGTTCATAAGAGGGCCGTGAATTCTGTTGAGCCGACGGTTCCCTGTTATTTGAGGTGGTCAGAGCAGCCCATTATATGGAGCAGGGAAGATCACCCGCCACGGGTTGATAATCCGGGTCAGTTCGCCTTGGTGGTGGCGCCTCAGGTCGGTGGATATAAGTTTACCAAGGTACTCATGGACGGAGGTAGCAGTATCAACAACCTCTATTACGAGACCTTTCGACGCATGGGTTTGACTGACAAGGATTTAAGGACGTCCAACACTGTCTTTCATGGAGTGGTGCCTGGTAAGTCGGCGTACCCAGTCGGCAAGATTGAACTGGAAGTGGCCTTTGGAGATGAATATGATTCCAGGGCTGAGAAATTGACGTTTGAGGTAGTCAAAATCAAGAGCACATATCATGCTCTATTTGGACGGCCGGCTTATGCCAAGTTCATGGCACGACTGCAGTGTTATGTTTATCTGCAGCTCGGATGCCGGGTCACAAGGGCACCATCACCTGCATGGGAGTCGAAGGTAGCCTTGGAGTGTGAAGAAGGCGATGCGGCTTATCTTTGAGTCTGCATGTGCAGCGGAGGAGCTGAAGTTTTATCAAAATAATGTTGACCCGGCGGATATGACCTCTTTAAAGAAACCAACTACAGAGCATGACCCGGCGTTGAAGTTTAAATCGGCCACTGAAACAAAGCTTATTGAATTTACTCCAGGCGACTCTTCCAAGCAGTTCAGCATCAGTGCCAACTTGGATCCCAAATAGGAAAGCACTCTCATCGAGTTCATCCGTGAGAACCGGGACATCTTTGCATGGAAACCTTCTGACATGTTGGGTGTCCCGAGAGAACTCGCTGAGCACACTCTTAATATTGATCCAAAGTATAAGCCGGTCAGGCAATTTCTTCGACGGTTCAATGAGGAAAGACGGAAATCTATTGGGGAAGAGGTCGCCCGGCTCTTAACGGCTGGGTTCATCGTGGAAGTTTTTCACCTGGAGTGGTTGGCTAACCCGGTGCTGGTACTCAAGAAGAACGACACTTGGCGGATGAGTGTGGATTACACAGACTTAAATAAGGCTTGTTCGGCTGATCCCTTTGCCCTCCCCTGTATTGATCAAATCATCGATGCTACGGCGGGTTGCGAGCGATTGAGCTTTTTGGATGCTTACTCTGGCTATCATCAGATCAAAATGGCAGTTAAGGACCAGGAGAAGACGGCTTTCATCACTCCGTTCGGAGCCTTCTGCTATGTATTTATGCCATTTGGGCTCAAGAGTGCCCAGGCGACTTATCAGAGATGTGTACAAAACTGTCTCCACAGTCAAATTGGGCGCAATGTTCACGCTTACGTGGATGACATCGTGGTGAAATCCAGGGAGAAGGAAACCTTGATATCTGATTTAAAGGAGACCTTTGATAATCTCCGGGTTTATAAGATGATGCTTAACCGGACAAGTGTGTGTTTGGTGTACTGCGGGCAAGCTTCGGGTTTCTGGTCTCAAAGCGAGGCATTGAAGCTAACCCGAGAAGATCAAAGCGATCACCTCCTTGGCCAAACCGGGCGTGCATCAATGATGTTCAACGATGGCGGGTCGTGTTCTTTGCTTTAAGCGGTTCATAAGCCGGTTAGGTGAGAAGGACCTACCGCTATATCAGATGATGAAGAAAACATATGCTTTTGTCTGGAGTGATGTTGCTGACGCTGCCTTTGAGGATTTAAAGAGACAGTTGTCTGAGCCGCCGGTCCTTGCTGCTCCCATTGATAGAGAGCCATTGCTGTTATATGTGGCTGCTAACGCCCAAGCCGTCAGTGTGGCCATCGTGGTGGAGCGCAAGGGGGCTGGCAAGGAGCATCCGGTTCAACGGCGGTTTACTACATCGATGAGGTGCCGATTGAGTCCAAGCAAAGGTATCCACATTGGCGAAACTTGTTTATGGAGTGTTTATGGCGATCCGGAAGTCAAGCAAGATGCCCACAAGGTCATCCTATCACTGTGGTAAGCTCTGCCCCCTTAGGAGATATCATACAGAATAGAGAGGCCACATGACGAGTCGCCAAGTGGGCCATTGAGCTTGGACCCCATGGTTTGAAATACATTCCTCGGACTGCTATCAAGTCTCAAGCCCTGGTGGATTTTATCAATGATTGGACAGAGTTGCAGGCACCTGAGGAGAAGCCAAATAACACATATTGGACTATTCACTTTGATGGGTCCAGTCAGTTAGAAGGCTCGGGGGCTAGAGTTGTTTTAACTTCCCCTCAAGGTGACAAATTTTGTTATGTGCTCCGGCTTATGTTCCCTTGTACCAACAATGCAGCTGAGTACGAGGCCTTACTCCATGGTCTCCGGATGGCCAAAGAGATGAATTTGAGCCGGGTAAGGTGCTTGGGTGATTCATACCTCGTAGCTCAACAGGTGTCAGGCACGTGGGACTCCAAGGATCCCCTTATGGCAGCTTATCGTCGTGAAGTTGATGCTGTGGCTGGACACTTCAAAGGTTATCAAGTGGAGCACATTGATCGAAGGAAGAATGAGGCGGCTGATGCTTTAAGCCGGCTGGGATCTCAGCGTAAGCCGGTGCCGCCTAACACTTTTCTCGACATATTGCATAACCCTTCTGTCAAAGTGCCTACAGAGGAGGAACTAGAAGTGCCAGACCCGGAGGCACAGCTGGTGGCAGCTCTTCACGTTATCCCGGATTGGACAGTACCATATTTGGCCTAGATGACCCGGGGAGAGTTGCCTGAGGATGAGACCTTGGCAGGACAAATCATCAGGCGGTCCAAATCTATGACAATTGTTCACGGCGAGTTACATCACCGCAGTGTTACTGGGGTGTTTCAACGTTGTGTGTTGCCTGTGGAGGATCAGGAGATACTACGTGAGATCCATGAAGAAGATTGTGGTCATCATGCCGGCTCAAAATCTCTGGTGGCCAAGGCTTTCCGTCATGGTTTCTATTGGCTGACAGCTCATGCTGATGTGGAGGATCTGGTCAGCAAATGTGACGGATGTCAAAAATTCTCACGACGAGCTCATGTGCCGGCTCAAGAATTGAGGGTGATTCCAATTACTTGGTCGCTTTGCGATGCAGGGGCTTGACATGGTTGGACCTTTCAAAAGGTCTAAGGATAAGAAGACACACCTTTTGGTGGCGGTGGATAAATTCACCAAGTGGGTTGAGGCAGAGCCGGTCAGTAAGTGTGATGCAGCCACGGCGGTTCAGTTCATGAAAAAGGTGATCTTTTGTTTTGTCTTTCCACACAGTATCATAACTGATAATGGTACTAATCTCTCCAAGGGTGCCATGGAAGAGTTCTGTCAACGAGAACATATCCGGCTTGATGTTTCGGCTGTTGCTCACCCTCAATCTAATGGTCAAGCAAAGAGAGCGAATCAAGAGATCTTGAAGGGTATCAAACCCTGGCTCTTGGTCCCCTTACAGCGAACTCCGGGTTGTTGGGTGGAGAAGCTACCCTCTGTAATATGGAGCATCAACACTTCGCCTAACAGATCTACTGTGTTATACACCTTTGTTCATGGTGTAACGGAGCAGAGGCGCTTACGCCAAGTGACATCCGCAAGACGACTCACCCCGCATGGCGGCTTACGCTGAGGCTGATAACAAAACAGCTCGTCAGGATGCACTTGACTTGTTGGATGAGGAGCGAGACTTGGCAATAGCCCGCTCGGCGATTTACCAGCAAGACCTGCGCCGCTATCACAGCCACCGGGTTAGAAGCGAGCCTTTCAGAAGGTGACTTAGTGCTCCGGCTCATCCAGATCACCGATATGCACAAGCTATCCCTCCTTGGGAAGGACCCTTTGTGGTCAAGAAAATTCTGAACACCGGGTCATACTACCTCATCGATGTTCGAGAGCACAAAGACTCACGTAAGTCGGAGGAAGAGACCCGCCGGCCGTGGAACATAGCTCATCTTCGGCCTTATTATACTTGAGCCACCGGCTCTCAAGACATATATCAATTTTTTTCTTTTTTGGCAATGTATATATTATATAAAGCAATAAAGCAGGATCTCTTTTCTTTTCACCCTCAAAGGTTTATATATCTTCTTTACCAGGTGGTGGAAACAACCAATAGGGAGCGGATCATATCTGAATCCGGCTTTCCCTTTGGTTCGGCTTATGATCATATCTGAATCTAGCCATGGTCACTTGGGGGCTTCCTGTTCAAACATAGGTCGTATTCGAACCAAAGAGAACATAGTTGTCGATACCCAATTGATCGGCATACTGCCAAACCCACTTGGGGGCTTCTTGATCATATTTGAATCATAGCTTAACCCCTTTGGGTCTGACGTGGATCATATTCGAATCAGCGTCATTAAACAACTCTTATGGTCACTTGGGGGCTTCCTGTTCAAACATAGGTCGTATTCGAACCAAAGAGAACATAGCTGTCGATACCCACTTGATCGACATCGCCAAAGCCACTGGGGGCTATATGATCGTATCCGACTCTTAGCTTAACCTCTTTGGAATGGTTCACTGATCGTATTCGAATCAGAGGCCTTTGAAATTAAGTTTACTATTCATTATACTCTGTAAGTATAAATATTATTAAGGGCCAGGTAAACATTATATGTGCCAACTTTCAGGAGTTAAACTAACTCTCTGATTTGGGTCACATAAGCCGGCGAGTATATACCAAATAAGATCGCAGGTATGCTATTGTGATCATAGTCATAAAACGGCCTTTATATGATGTTTTGGTTCATACTCCAGGTTATCAATACTTTATGTGACCCCGTATGCGATAAGTCGCCAAGGAAATTCTGTTTTGTTTTATACGCAGGATAAAGAAAGAAAGTTTTTGACATCAAGGAAAGATCAACATAAGCTGGAAGTATATAGCGATGGCTGCTTATGAAAGTATTAAGCGCCACAAACATGCGCGAAGGCATGACAAAGTAGAGAGCTTTTTTCTACCCTATTACAAGACTCCCCGAGTCTGAATAATGAAGCATTGTTTTTGCGAAGACATAATGCCTGGCGGTTCACTCCTTTGGTGGGCTTGAAGATTCCGGGTTATCCTTCTCCGCCTCTCCGTCTGCTGCCCTGTCCTGGAAGGTTGACGAGGTCTAGTCAATGCCGCTTAAGGCTTCAAATTCAGCTTCATCATCTATTAAACCGGCTGGGTCAACTTCAGGAGCAAAGGTATGCTTACGGGTTGGAGGGATCAGGCTGACGTCATCATAGTGAGGTGTTGGAATTCTCCGGTTCTCGCTATCATAGCCCGGCTGATACTTGGTAAGATCAATATCATTCCCAATGATGGTAGCCACAGGACGTACGACTCTCACACAGGCGGTAAAGTCTGTTTCGTCGAATACGGAGCCGTCTTCCTTCAAGCTGGGATATCCAAGAGCAACGTCTGCCAGGTCTAACTCTGGAAGCAACGCCTTGGCCTGGCTTAAGGCAGCTATGGCCCCGGTTCAGGCAGATGCCCGCCTTAGCTCTTGAATACGCTAGGGTAGCACGGCAAACCGCTTTAGCACATCTTGCAGGAGATGGGGAACGTCATTTGATAAAGCCACAACGGCCAAAGCATCGCTAGACCCAGACATACCGCTTCCACCGTAGTGTACACCGCTTTTAGCTTGATCAGCACGTTCTGCTTGAGGTTTGTGCTCCTGGGGCCTGCGTTTATACACATAAGTGAGCCGGAAATGACAATTAAAATAGTCATCAAAGGAAGGATTGCGATATTCAAGGTTATATATAGTAACTTACCGAAGATTGCTGAGACCATTTGAGATATCTGGCGCTTTAAGCCGGACAGCTCGGTTGTTGCTTCTGCAAGTGACGTTCCTGCTATCTCGGCCCGGATCACTAGTGAGGCCTTTTCATCAGCCCAGATTTTCTTCTCCGCATCAAAATTCTTCTTCAACTTCTCTTGTTCAGAGACGCTGAATGCAAATTTGGAGTTGGCCTTTTGAATTTCAAGTTCTTGAGCTGCCAAAGGCGGTTCTTGGTCAAGCAATCTCCGACTCAAATTGACTTGTGGTGGCCTGCGTTAATGCCGGGTTATAATCAAAATTATGGTAAGCTATCATTAAGTCCCAAGCACTTCGCAAGCAAAGGTACTTGACACTTGGGGGCTAATGTATGCCGAAGATATTTAAATGTATAATGCCGGTTCATGAGAAATTAAGTCCCAAGCACTTTGTAAGCAAAGATACTTGACACTTGGGGGATAATGTATATTGCAAATTCAAGGTATCATTTTACAACCGGGTTAAATATTTTCATATAAACCGGACAAGGCAGTGCTAAGCAGGTTTCTAAGTCTACAGAGTATTCATTCATAAGCAATAGACTTGGGGGCTGATACAGTAAGTATGATTAAGGAAAGTAGCATAAGTTGTACCTCAGATTTTTGTTGTATTTGTTTCACCATATTAATTTCCAGGTCACGGCTGCTATGTACTTGATTGATATAGCCAGAGACTATATCTCCAATGCTCAAATTAGTATAATCTACAATGTCTAATTTGGATTTTCGGTGCTCCAAAAGCTCTTCTTTGGCAGAACACTTGGCAAGGACGGTGGGCTGACTTGGCTCGAGAAACTGAGTCTTGGTAATTTCAACCTCCGGATCAATTGTCTTGACCGGGCTAGGAGTTTACGGTTTATCAGAGCCGCCAAAAGTTTCTTCAGCGGGCGGATCAGAGGATGGTGCTGGAATTTCATAAGCCGGTTCAGCGGTTGATGAGTGGAAGTGTCGGCGGCTGTTCCGAGTTCGGTTCGATTACTACCGGTCTTGGGATGGCTTATTCTTTTTGCCGTCTTCTTGGGCTTCACCGCACGCTGTGGACAAAGCGTATGGGTGAGCGCAAAATATCGATGAAGGTAAAGCATAAACAAAACAAAATTATATTACCCAGGGGCAGTCTTGAAAGCCGGCATGTTAGATTGCATAGACTCGCCGGATGAAGGAGAGGTATCCTAATAATTGGAGTCAGATGAATTGAGAGGTTGACGAACCCGCCAAAGGGTAAACAGAACGTAAATCGGAGATAACCTCGGTCCGACGCTTCCTGGTTACATCAGGTAAGCCGGAGGAGAGCTCTATATCCTTGCTGGTCTGGGTGTGCCTTTGGCTTTCAAATTGTTGTTGCTTCAAAAGAAATTGAGGATCTTGGTAAGCCAAAGGATGTGAAAATCTTACTTTCCGGGTTACTCTACGAATTTTCTGACGCGGCAGGGGCTCGGAGTCGGAGGAGGTTATAGTTACCTCTTCCTCGACGGCTTGGATGTTCCCCGTATCCTCCTGAAAAGATTAAGGGTCGGCAAGGTGATGATAAAGAGTCAAGGGAGCTAAAAGTTACCTCTTCTTCGTCGTCAGAAGTGTCATCTAATTTAAGTAAATCGGAAGTGCTTGGCTTCCTTTTCCTTGAAGTTCCGGTCTTGGCGGTTTTCCTTTCGGCTCTTTTGGCTGCTCTGTCTTGTTTCGCCGCCTCATGATTATACTTGACCTTCCAGAAATTATCATCTGCCTGTGAAAAATGATAAGGGGTTATGAATAAAAGAAGGTATAACACAGTAAGGAGTAATTATTGAGGTTGATGACTTACTGCAGGAGCCGGGTTCTTCTTGCAGAAAGGAAGTAAGCCGAAGGCATTACTGGTCACCGTGCCCTCTTTGAGCAACGTCTGGGTCGTAGCATCCACCACATCATCCGGTAAGTCATCGGGACTATGACGCAGTGCCTGTGAAGAATGATAAGGGGTTATGAATAAAAGAAGGTATAACACAGTAAGGAGTAATTATTGAGGTTGATGACTTACTGCAGGAGCCGGGTTCTTCTTGCAGAAAGGAAGTAAGCCGAAGGCATTACTGGTCACCGTGCCCTCTTTGAGCAACGTCTGGGTCGTAGCATCCACCACATCATCCGGTAAGTCATCGGGACTATGACGCAGTGGGTTATTCTTCTCGCTTGAGTAAGTGCACATTAAGCCGGGGTGGCGGCTTAACGGAATCACTCGCCAAGCGACCCAGACTCGGACCAGGTCAACACCATCTAAGCCATTTCCCAAAAGAGCTTTGATTTTGCTAATGGTGGGAGCAAGTGGCGGGACGCTCAACGGCGGCAGTTTATCCGGCAATGGTGGTTGGATTCAAAGCGCATAAGCCGAAAGCCGGGCAGAGGATTTTCGTCAGCTGGAGAAGTATCCTCGCAGTAAAACCACGTTTGATTCCAATCCTTTGGATGACTCGGCAGTTCAGCGTAAGGAAAAAGACAGTCTCTCCGCCGCTGAATCGAGATGCCACCAAGTTCCAGACTGTGTCCGTTGGCACGTTCGTTCTGCCGGTTTAAGTAAAACAGTTCTCTGAATAAAAGTATGCTGGGTTCCTCCCCAAGATACACCTCGCAGAAAACTTGGAAGTTGCAAATATTTGACACGGAATTGGGTCCGATGTCTTGAGGTCTGAGATCGAAGAAATGCAAAACATCCCTGAAGAATTTTGAACCGGGTGGAGCGAAGCCCCGGTTCATGTGATCAGTAAACACGATCACCTCCCCCTACTTGGGTTGAGGTTTCTCCTCTGACGGGTTAGGAGCACGATAAGACATGATCTCTCTCTTAGGCAGATGGCCGGATTTCACAAAGTCAGACAAGGTGCTTTCTGTGATAGTGGATTTGACCCAGTTGCAGGTCACATGAGCTTTGGGGGCCTTGTGTGCTATCGGTGTCAAAACCGGCGGATCTCGGGTAGGGGGTCCCGAACTGTGCGTCTAGGCGGATGGTAACATGAGACAAGGGACACGATGTTTTTACCCAGGTTCGGGCCCTCTCGATGGAGGTAAAACCCTACTCTGCTTGATTAATATTGATGATATGGGTAGTACAAGAGTAGATCTACCACGAGATCGTGAGAGGCTAAACCCTAGAAGCTAGCCTATGGTATGATTGTTGTTCGTCCTACGGACTAAAACCCTCCGGTTTATATAGACACTGGAGAGGGCTAGGGTTACATAGAGTCGGTTACAATGGGAGGAGATCCACATATCCGTATCACCAATTTTGCCTTCCACGCCAAGGAAAGTCCCATCCGGACACGGGACGAAGTCTTGAATTTTGTATCTTCATAGTGCAGGAGTCCGGCCAAAGGTCATAGTCCGGCCATCTGGACCCCCCTAATCCACGACTCCCTCAGTAGCCCCTGAACCAGGCTTCAATGACGACGAGTCCGGCGCGCAGATTGTCTTCGACATTGCAAGGCGGGTTCCTCCTCCGAATACTTCATAGAAGATTTTGAACACAAGGATAGTGTCCGGCTCTGCAAAATAAGTTCCACATACCACCGTAGAGAGAATAATATTTACACAAATCAATCTGCTGACGTATTCCGCAACGTGACATCACACCACGGCCAAGCCTTTGTTCGAATCGTTTTTACTGTCCCACCTCAGCGCACTTAGCGAGGCGGTTTCCTTGGCACGTATTTGTTGAAGCAGAGATCGTGTCCCCTTATTCCGGGATTCTCATCAATGCGGGCGTGGGTAACCCAATCGCGCCATTAATTTATAGCGCTTGGGAGATAAGCGAGTTTTACCAGGCTGGTGGGGGCACATAGTTTCGTCCGCCCATATAAGGGGATAAGGATCCACCTTTTCCATCTACGCCTTGTTCCTCCTTTGCTTATCCATTTTCGCGCACTCGAGCTCCAGCGCCCAAGTATGCACATCCCACCTCTACCTTCTCCAGCCATGTCCAGAGCGGGAGGCAAGTGGATGCACTCCTGCGTCACGGAGGGACACATCAAGAAGCTAAGGGAGGCCGGATACTTGTCTAACGACATCGCGCACCGGCTCCTAGACAAGGGGCAGCTCATCCCCACCCCCAGGCCCCATGAGAGGGTGGTGTTCCTCACCCATTTCCTCCGCGGACTAGGTTTCCCACTTCACTCGTTTGTCCGGGGGCTCATGTTCTACTACGGCCTGGATTTCCACGATCTGGCCCCGAACTTCGTCCTCAACATCTCGGCGTTTATCATCGTGTGGGAGGCTTTCCTCCGCATCAAGCCCCACTTCGACTTATGGCTGAAGACCTTCAATGTCAAGCCGAAGGTAGTGGGCGGCCAGCAAGCAGTCTTGGAGGTGCCATGGTGGGCAAGATGGCCAACGCCCTATGGCTCGAGGGCTCCTTCGTGGAGACCATAAAGGTGGCAATCGGGGTGGTTCTACATCACCGAGCAGCGTGACCCTAAATGGGCAAAGTGGCCCCAATTCGGACCGCTTCCCAACACGGCTCACCTCTGGAAAGAGACATGCCTGTCATGGGGTAATTCGGAAGAGCTGACCGGACTCCAAACCTGTGTCCAAAACCTGGTGAACAAGAAGCTCAAGCTCGTCAATGTAGTCCAGGTCATGCTCATCTGCCGGATCCTCCTGTGCCAACAACGGGATTTCAGCTTGTGGGAGTTTGATCCGGCACAGCACCAAACCCTGAGCAGGCTCTTCAACACTACGTACGAAGATGCCTGGAAGGTGTTGTTCAAGGGCGCCGAGGCTCCCGCATCCGCTACCGAGGATCGCGAATTCAGCGCACAGCATCAAGCCAACACGGTAAGCTATTTTGCCCTTTACGGGACACTTGTTTTTCATAGTTTGACTCTATGCGGGATCTAAACTCCCTTACCTTTGACAGGATTGGCCGAGGATGTCCGGGCAGATTGACTGTCTGGCTCCCTTGCCAGAAAACCCAGCGGACGCCCGCTTAATGGGGCTGCTGGTTCCGGCACCTTACGTGGTGCCGGAGAAGAAGGCCAAGAAGAAGGCCACGGGAACTCGAAGGAGTTCCCGGCGCCAGGTGGTGTCGGACTCATCGTCCGATGACTCCGAGGTGGACTCCTCCTGCGAAAACGAGGAGGAGGAAGAGGAGGCCTCTCCCCTCCAAATGGGAGGAAATAAAGGAAGGCCACCCCACTGGGGCGGAGGGTCCAAAAAGGGAAGAACCCTTCCTCCGGACTACTCCACCAACACCGACGACGGTGAAGAGGAGTGGCCATCCAGGGCCAAGCCCCTGGCAAAATCGTAAGTATGCATATACCAGAATAACTCACGGCGTTCCTCTGTTGCACAGTATCTTCTGACGCCGAATATAATCATGCAGTCCGCTCAAGGCCGGGTTCGACGCTTCAACGAGCGGCTCCCTGGGTTCGTCGGATGTGAATAGCACTTCACTTTCGGCCGCCTCCTCTCCTCGCGCTGTGGATGATGCCGAGGTGGAGTCCCAAAAGGGGCCAAGCCAGGAGGAGGTGGTCCTGGAGGCGCCGCAAGGCAACCTCCCGGACTCCAGGCGCAAGGGGATAAAACCCCAAAGGGCTCTAAGTCCGCCCCGGCCGACTCGCATCGAACCTTCAAGGTTCCGGAGTCCCAAGCAGCGGCCCCCACGTAAGAAGGGCAAGCCTACGATGCCGGTGACCTCCGTCCAACCGGAGGCGCCGGATAATTTGCTGGAGGTGCTTAACGGCGCCTCCATCGACGAGGAGCACCGCACTATTATGAGTGTGGTGATCCAGAATGTTCAGTCCGCCAAGAGCGGGCTGACTGAAGCCTGTGCCAGCCTTCTAACAAAGCTTTGAGGTATGTATTTAAGATATGTAAAAATATTACCGCATAGACGGTAGCCCCGATGCCCAGTTTGGTGTTCGGAAGGAAAAGCCGAACTGAGGATCAAAAAGATATACGCAGGAGTCTAACATAAGTATGTCAATATGGGAATGCAGGCTGTGCTGCTGACCTCTGCCGCACTGACTGCGGAGGTTGATGCATTGAAGTAGAGCCTCGAGCGGTCCGAGAACGAGCTCGGCCTTGCCAAGAAGCAGCTCGAGGACAAGGAAGGTAAGTAATACCTTATGTAAGTATATAAAAAAGATGTGGTTGCAAAAAATGACAGGACCAACATGGGTATTACAGGGGCCACAACCCAGGTGGCAACCCTGAAGGAAGCGCTGTCCAAGGCCGAAGAAAATGCGGCCATGGAGCGTACCCAGCGAGAGAAGCAGGAGGCATGGGTGGCGGAGGTGCAGCAAGAGCTCCAGGCTCTCGTGGAAAAACACGAGAGTTTGGAGCTTGACTCAAAGACTCGAGAGTCCGAGCTCGCCTCAGCGCTTGAGAGCGCCAAATCTGCCAAGGCCGAAGCCCAAAAAGCCCTCCAGGAAATTGAGGCGATGAGGAAGATAGCGGCGGGTAAGGCATTATTTATGCAAAGCAAGCACGTGAAAGTGAATTACTTGTTACTTACCCGAGTCCGGAGCTCTCTAGAAGCATTCGCAGATCTTCCCCGGAGTGTGTCCGACGCCGCCGCATTCTACCGAGCCGAAGAGGGGAGCTCGACGGAGAAGGTGTTCTGGTCTCGATATCTTTGAGGCGGACACCCGGGGCCCTTGAGCGACCAGCTGAAGCAGCTGGTCGAGCTCCATAAGGTGGCCGAACAGGCCATGAAGGGTCTCATAGTCCGGCTATGGCCCGGGGAAGCCATGCCTAGAAGCTACTTCGGGCTGGTGAGGCGGCTGGTGGATGCCTGTCCATGGCTTGAAGTCATCAAGCGCTCTGTATGCATCGAAGGTGCCCGTAGGGCCCTTGCCCGTGCTAAAGTGCACTAGGCCAAGATGGACACTGAGAAGCTTGTGACGGACGGACCACTGCGGGGCAAGGGGCATCGCAAGCCCGAGATGTATTATGAGGGCGTCCTGAAGGGTGCCCGCCTTATAGCGGACGAGTGCTCCAAAGATGTAATTTTTGAGTAAACTCGCATTTTGTGATCCTGTATGCTGAAAACTTGTTCATATGTGCTAAGCAACACTTTTGAATTTAAAATATTACCTTATGTGCGGCCGTTTATTAAAATTGAGAGATGGCGAGTCGTCGGCTTCTGCCCCCATGCCGCGAGTGCTGGGGTGTTCGGGATAAACTTGAGCGCTCTTTTTCCCATTATTGGGTCCTTCGAGGAAGGCGCTCAACACAATGAACAAGGCAATCGGACTATAATGCTTGAACACTCTCACTTAGCCATAGAATTCTATAATTTTAAATTTCGGCGAAGCCCCTAGTATTTGGAAGACCGAGTTCGGGGCGCTATCCACGCCTAGGCGGACAAAGTCGACTCTGCTCTAAGCGGCATAAGTCTTTAGGGACTCGAAAACCTCTCGAACAGCGACCAGCTCTCGCCCTATCATGACGGCCGGGTTTAGCTTTCTCCACTAAGGTGCTTAGCCCAGCTCAACCGGGGCACAATCGCGATGGTTCTCCCGGTGCTACCTTAGCCGATATAACGGAACGTAAGGTACCAAAACATGGGAGCCGGGCAAACCCAACTATTGACCCAAGACATGATTCGAGCCGATGCATATAATGCTATAAGTTCGTGGTGCCGCACTCATGAGAGTGTTCAGACTTCTCACACCATATTACAGGGGTACGTAAGCCCCACTGGTGTATTGGCCGTACCAACGTGTACGGTTGCGTAATGTCATAACTGAAAATATTTTTATAAAAAAGGAATGCAATAATAGAAAAAGCTATGTTTTGTTTATTGAAAAGTCTGCGGTGAAAGCGAGCGATACAAATAGTGCGATAAGCAAGAGATGGGACTATTTGACATGTCCCCTCCGAGGCGAGCTGCGGGATGATATGTGAAACAAGTATACTGCTCGTTATAGAGACCACCTGGACACTCGACGTAGCTTTCTGCCTCCCTGGCTGTTGCATCGTGTTTTCGGCGATTATACTGCCGGACAGGCCTTCCGGAAAGTGGAGTACTGAAAGTAAGAAAAAAAGAATGACAAAATCGGGAGCCCCTGGTGCGGTTGAGCCGCATTTTGGGCATGCCGTGGTCGTGCCCCTCCCCCTATGCCCATGGTATTTCCAGAGCGTAGTTATGTATGCGTAGTATTGGTTTCACAATTTCGCGAGGGCTGGGGTTGGGGCCGCATTGCTAAGCGTGCTCGGAACGTGCCAGGCGGTCTTGTTGTAGGTTACTCCGTGCGCTCTTGACGGTGTCCAGATATTTAACGGCTGGACTGGAGAATTTCCTTGAGAGGCTGCTTTGTACTTCCGCCGCGAGGGCTGCCGTATGCTCCTCCGTTCGGAGAGAGCGTTAAGTGTTTCCATTGACCGTAATGACTCCTCGAGGGCCTGGCATCTTGAGCTTGAGGTATGCGTAGTGCGGCACTGCATTGAACTTTGCAAAAGCGGTTCGTCCGGCAAAGGCGTGATAGCCATCGCGAACGGGACTATGTCGAAGATTAACTCCTCGCTCGGAAATTATCCGGGATCCGAAGACCACCTCAAGTGTAACTGAGCCTGCATAGCTTGGCCTCTACACTGGTATGACGCCTTTAAAGGTCGTCTTTGTGGGTTTAATCCTTGAGGATCTATGCCCATTTTACGCCTTTGTATCTGATAAAGCGAGGTTCAGTGCTGCCGCCGTCCATAAGGACTCTAGTGAGGTGAAATCCGTCAATGATTGGGTCTAGAACCAATGCGGCGAATCCGCCATGGCTGATGCTAGTGGGGTGGTCCCTTCGATCAAAAGTGATCGAGCAGGGGGACCATGGGTTGAACTTTGGGGCGACTGGCTCCAACGCATATACGTCCCTGAGTGCACGCTTCTGCTCCCTTTTGGGTATGCGGGTTGCGTATATCATGTTCACCGTCCGCACTTGTGGGGGGAAACCCTTCATCCCCTATTGTTCGGCGGCCGGGGCTCCTCCTCGTCATCGCTATGCAGCCCCTTGTCATTGTTTTCGGCGTTTAACTTGCCTGCCTTCTTGAACACCAACAATCCCTGTTGGTGTGGTTGGCTGATTTTTCGGGGATGCCGTGTATCTGGCACGAGCGATCGAGTATTCGGTCCAAATTTGACGGGCCCGGAGTATTTCTTTTGAATGGCTTTTTCCACTGACCGGGTTTAGAGCCTCTAAATCCGGCATTAACTGCCGTATCCTCAGCATTGTCGCTGTTAATGCGGCGCTTTTGCTTGTTGCGACGCGACCTGCCAATGTTGTCCTTGGTATCCGAATTACCAAGACTCTTGGTCATGTTATTACTACGAGCTAGCCAGCTGTCTTCTCCCGCGCAAAAGCGGGTCATAAGTGTTGTGAGGGCTGCCATGGATTTCGGCTTTTCCGGTCCTAGGTGCCGGGCAAGCCACTCGTCACGGATGTTATGCTTGAAGGATGCAAGGGCCTCTGCGTCCGGACAGTCGACTATTTGATTTTTCTTGGTTAGGAACCGTGGCCAGAATTGTGTGGCCGATTCCTCTGGCTGCTGAATTATGTGGCTTAGGTCATCGGCGTCTGGTGGTCGCACATAGGTGCCACAGAAGTTGTCGAGGAATGCGGCTTCCGTGTCCTCCCAACAACCAATTGATTCTGGCGGCAAGCTGTTAAGCCAATGCCGAGCTGGTCCTTTAAGCTTGAGTGGGAGGTATTTGATGGCGTGTAGATCATCGCCACGGGCCATGTGGATATGAAGGAGATAATCCTCGATCCATACCGCCGGATCTATTGTGCCATCGTATGATTCGATGTTTACGGGTTTGAAACCCTCGGGGATTTGATGATCCATTACTTCATCTGTGAAGCATAGTGGGTGTCTTGGCGCCTCAGATTGGGCTATATCACATCGTAGCTCAAATGAGCTTTTCTCATGTGTTCGCCCGGCGGATTTACCATGTCCGGCATGGCCGGTTATCGTCACGCGTGTCGTATGCCCACGCGATCCATAGATCGATCTTGTTTGCCTTTCCCTGTCCTCCAATATATCTCGCAGTCCGCGCATTTCCCCATGCCTTGGTATTCTTTGGCGGCCGAGTGCGGCTTGAGTGGAGGGCCGAGAGGCCTCTTCGTCATGACCACGCAGGTGGCTGGTCGGCCGCATCATGCGCTGGTGATGTAGGTCTAGGTGCTTCCTCCTCTAATCGGGGTAGCAGCCTGCGTTTTGGGTAGCTCTTGGAGGGGCGTTCGAAGTTCAGACTCTTCACCGCAAGGACATCAGTCCATCTGTCGGCTAGCAAGTCTTGGTCAGCTCTAAGTCTGTTGCTTTTTTCTTGAGGCTGCTCGCCGTGGCCATAAGCCTGCGTTTGAGACGCTCTTCTTCGACGGGATCCTCAGGCATGACAAATTCGTCGTCGTCGAGGCTTGCCTCGTCTTCGGAGGGAGGCATGTAATTATCGTCCTCTACCTCTCTGTCGGCCGCTCTCTCATGAGGGCTGGCTTCTCCATCCACCTGTGCCGAATCCTGCTGGAGGGGGTTGTCTTTGGCACTGTCCGGGGTGTTATTATCTCCCGTGCCGGAATCATCATTTTTGCTTTGGCGGGATTTAGAGCGGCGCTGCTGACGCCGGCGCTTAGTCTTCTTCTTGGAGGGGTCATCCTCCGTTGTTCCATCGTCGTTCCCTTCTTTTGGGGTATCCATCATGTATATGTCATACGACGAGGTGGCCTTCCAGTGCCCTGTAGGCGCTGGTTCTTGGTCGTCTCCTGCATCGGCGTCCATCCCGTCTTTGTATTCGGTGTCGAAGTCGAGCATGTCGGTTAAATCATCGACAGTGGCTACGAAGGGGGTGGTGGGTGGGCTATGAATTTCTTCGTCGTCCGCATCCCAACCTTGCTGACCATAGTCCCGCCAGGGCTCTCCTGATAAAGAGAGAGATTTTAGTGAATTCAGAATGTCACCGAAAGGCGAGTGCTGAAAGATGTCCGCGGCGGTGAACTCCATGATCGGCACCCAATCGGATTCGATTGGCAGGGGTGCGGAAGGTTCGGAGTTCGGAGAGGAGTCCAGCACCTTGGAGTCACGAGCTTCGCAAAGGACAGGTATGGTGTTCGGCTCGATCGCCGTAGAGATTGCAACCCCCGAGGCGGTGTCCATCCACCCGTCCTCGATTGGCGCAGTCGGCTCCGAGCTAAGGGTCGGAGCGGACACTCGTGTGGCCTCCAGGGAACTGTTCGACGGCAGAGCTAGATCATGACTGTCGGTGTCAAAACCGGCGGATATCGGGTAGGGGGTCCCGAACTGTGCGTCTAGGCGGATGGTAACAGGAGACAAGGGACACGATGCTTTTACCTAGTTTCGGGCCCTCTCGATGGAGGTAATACCCTACTCCTGCTTGATTAATATTGATGATATGGGTAGTACAAGAGTAGATCTACCACGAGATCAAGGAGGCTAAACCCTAGAAGCTAGCCTATGGTATGATTGGTGTTCGTCCTCACGGACTAAAACCCTCCGGTTTATATAGACACGGATAGGTTAGGGTTACACGTAGTCGGTTACAATGGTAGGAGATCTACATATCCGTATCGCCGACTTGCCTTCCACGCCAAGGAAAGTCCCATCCGGACACGGGACGAAGTCTTCAATCTTGTATCTTCATAGTCTTGGAGTCCGACCGTGATGATAGTTCGGCTATCCGGACACGCCCTAGTCCAGACTCCCTCAAGAGCCCCTAACCAGGCTTCAATGACGACGAGTCCGGGCGCGCATATTGTCTTCGACATTGCAAGGCGGGTTCCTCCTCCGAATACTTCATAGAAGATTTTGAACACCAGTGATAGTGTCCGCTCGCAAAACAAGTTCCACATACCATCGTAGAGAATAACTTTTGCACGCAGATCTCTTGGCGTATTCCGCGGCGTGACATCACACCACGGCCAGGCCTTTATATGAATCGTTTTTTACCGTTCCACCTTAACGCGTTTAGCGAGGCGGTTTCCTTGGCACGTCTTATCAAAGCATAGATCGTGCCCCCTTATTCCGGGATTCTCATCAATATGGACGTGGGTAACCCATCCGCGCCATTGATTACGGCGCTTGGGAGATAAGCGAGTTTTACCAGTCTGGTGGGGACGCATAGCTTCGTCCGTCCATATAAGGGATAAGGATCCACCTTTTCACCCACGCCTTCTTCCTCCTTTGCTCATCCATTTCCACGCACTTTCGAGCTCCAGCGCCCAAGTCCGCACATCCCACCTCAACCTTCTCCAACCATGTCGGGAGTGGGAGGCAGGTGGATGGCCTCCTCCGCCACGGAGGGGCACATCACAAGATCATGGGAGGCCGGATATTTGTCCGGCGACATCACAGCATAGGCTGCCCGGCAGCAGGGCAGCTCATTCCAACCCCCAGGCCCCATGAGAGGGTGGTGTTTCTCCCCCACTTCGTTCGCGGACTAGGTTTTCCACTTCACCCATTTGTCCGGGGGCTCATGTTCTACTATGGCCTGGACTTGCACGACCTGGCACCGAATTTTATCCTCAACATCTCGGCGTTTATCGTGGGTAATGCGAAACCTTCCTCTGCATCCAGCCCCACTTCGCCTATGGCTGAAGATCTTCAATGTCGGGCCGAAGGTAGTGGGCGGCCGTCAAGCGGAGTCTTGAGGCGCCATGGTCGGCAAGATGGCCAAGATACTATGGCTCGAGGGCGCCTTTGTGGAGACAATAAAGGGGTGGCAATCGGGGTGGTTCTACATCACCGAGCCACGCGACCCCGAATGGGTGGCGGCCCCCGAATTCAGATCTGGCTTCCCCACACGGCTCGCGTCATGGAAAGAGACGGGCCTGACGTGGGGGAATTCGGACAAGCTATCTGGACTCCAAACATGCGTCCGAAACCTGGTGGACAAGAATCTCAGGCTTGTCGACGTAATCCAGGTGATGCTCATCCGCCGGATTCTCCCATGTCAACAACGGGCCTTCAATTTGTGGGAGTTCGATCCGGCACAACACCGAGCCTTGAGCCGGCTCTTCGACACTACGTACGAAGATGCCTAGAAGGTGCTGTTCAAGGGCGCCGAAGCCCCCGCATCCGCTAACAAAGATCGCGGATACCGCTCGCGGCGTCAAGCCGGTGAGGTAAGTTATTTTACCCTTTACGGGACTCTTTTTTTATAGATTGACTCTATGTGGGATCTAAAACTCCCTAATCTTTGACAGGACTGGCTGAAGACGTCCGGAAAGATTAGCTGTCCAGCTCCTTTGCCGGAAGACCCAGTGGATGCCCGATTGACGGGGCTGCTGGCTCCGGTACCCCATGTGGTGCCGGAGAAGAAGGCCAAGAAGGAGGCAACAGGAACTCGAAGGAGCTCCCGGCGCCAGGTGCTGTCGGATTCTGAAGCAGAATCTTCTCCTGAGGACGAGGAGGAGGAAAAAGAAGCTTCTCCCCCAGCGGGGGAGGAGAGGAAAAGGAAGGCCGCCCCAACTGGGGAGGTCGGAGGGTCCATGAAGGGGAGAACCCTTCCTCCGGACTTCTCCACCAACGTTGACAACGACGAGGAGGATTGGCCAACAAGGGCCAAGCCCCTGGTGAGATCATAAGTGTCCGGATACCCATGGCTTTTTTATCATTGCACAGTGTTCTCTAATGCCGAACAATCATGCAGCCCGCCCAAGGGAGAGTTCGCCACTTCATCGGCGGGTCCACGAGTTAAATCGGAAATGGAGAGTACTTCACTTCCGAACGCCTCCTCACCTCACGCTGCGGACGACGCCGAGGTGGCGCCCCAAGGGGGGCCCGGTCAAGAGGAGGTGGCGCAGGAGGCGCCACAAGGCAACCTCCTGGACTCCAGGCGCGTGGGGGGCAAGACCCCCAGGGGCTCTAAGCCCGACCCTTGTCCGGACTCCATGCCGAACCTTCAGCGTTCCGAGTCCGGCAAGCAGTCCTTCAGAAGAAGGGTAAGACGCCGTGTCCTCCGTCCAACCGGAGGCACCGGATAGCATCGAGGCGCTTAACAGCGCCTCCATCGAGGAGGAGCACCGCGCTGTTATGAGTCACGGTGATCCGGACAGATTCGATCCACCAAGAGCGGTGACCAAAGCTGCATCAGCCTTCTAACAGGCTTTGAGGTAAGTTTAGAATATGTAAAAATATTACGCATAGACAGTGAGACCACGATGCTTAGTTCGGTGTTCGGAAAGAAAAGGCGGACTAAGGATCTAAAAAGATATATGCAGGAGTCTAACATAAGTATGTCAATATGGGAATGCAGGCTGCGTGACCTCTGCCCGCCTTGGCTAGCGGAGGTCAATGCATTGAAGCCAACCTCGGCGGTCCGAGAACGAGCTCGGCCAAGCCAAGAAGCAGCTCGAGGACAAGGAAGGTAAGTAGTACCTTACTAAAGAAATACCTTATAGAAAGGTTTCGGTTGCAAAAATAACAGGAATAACATGGGTACTACAGGGGCCCACGAGCGAGGTGGCGACCACAGAAGGAAGTGGTGTCCGTGGCGAAAACAAAGCAGCTGCAGGCACTTGCAGCGAGAGAAGGGGGAGGCGCAGCTGGCCAAGGTATGGCAAGAGCTCCAAGCTCTCGTGGAAAAACACGAGAGCTTGGAGCGTGACTCGAAGACTCAAGAGTCCGAGCTCGCCTCGGCTCTTGAGAGTGCCAAAGCTGCAAAGGCCGAGGCCCAAAAAGCCCTCCAAGAAATTGAATCATTAAAGAAGATAGCAGTGGGTAAGGCATTCTTTATGCAAAGCAAGCATGTAAAAGTGAATTACCTATTACTTACCCGGATTCGGAGCTCTCCAGAGCATTCGCAGATCTGCCCGTGGTGTGTACGATCTTTGCCGCATTCTCTACCGCGCCAAGGAAGGGAGCTCAACGGAGAAGGTGTTCTGGTCTCAATATGCTGAGGCCGGACATCCGGTGCCCCTAAGCGACCAGTTGAAGCAGCTGGTCGAGCTCCACAAGGTCGCCGAACAGGCCATGAAGGGCCTCATAGTTCGGATGTGGCCATTAGAAGCCATGCCTGGGAGCTACTTTGGGCTAGTACGGCGGCTGGTGGACGCCTGTCCCAGGATTGAAGTCATCAAGCGCTCCGTCTGCATTGAGGGTGTCCGTCGGGCCCTTGCCCGTGCTAAAGTGCACTGGGGCAAGCTGGATGCGGAGAAGCTTGTGACGGATGGGCTACCGAAGGGCAAGGAGCATTGCACGCCCGAAATGTACTATGAGGGCCTCCTGAAGGGTGCCCGCCGAATAGCGGATGAGTGCTCCAAAGATGTAATTTTTTAATAGACTCGCATTTGTTATCATGTGCGCTGAAAACTTGTTCATATGCGCTAAGCAACGCTTGTTAATTTAAAATATTACCTTCTGTGCGGCCGTTTATCAAATTTGATAGATGGCAAGTCGTTGGCTTCAGCCCCCATGCCACAGTCTTTGGGGTGTTCGGGATAAACTTGAGCACTCTTGTTCCCATTCTTGGGTCCATCTAGGAGGCGCTCAGCATAGCGAACAAGGCAACTGGACTTATAATGCTTGAACACTCTCACTTAGCCATAGAATTCTATAATTTTAAATTTCGTGAAGCCCTTAGTATTCGAAGACCGAGTTGAGGCGCTATCCACGCCTTGGCGGACAATTCTGGTTCCTCGCTCTAAGCGGCATAAGTCTTTAGGGACCCGAAAAAACCTCTCGAACAGCGACGGCTCTTGCCCTATCATGACAGTCAGTTTTAGCTTTCTCCATCGAGGTGCTCGACCCAGCTCAACTGAGGCACAATCGCGATGGTTCTCCGTGCTACCTTAGCCGATATAACGGAACGTAAGGTACCAAAACACGGAGCCGGCAAACCCAACTATTGACCCAAGACATGATTCGAGCCGATTCATATAATGCTATAAGTTCGGGTGCCGCACTTGCGAAAGTGTTGGACTTATCACACCATAATTTTGGGGTACTTAAGCCCTGGTGTATTGGCTGTACCAAAAGTGTAATGCAGGTGCGTAATGTCATGAAATGAACATATATATAGATAAAGAAAAGGTGCAATAATAGGCAAAAGTTATATATTGTTTATATTAAAAGGTACTGCAATGAAAGCGAGCGATAGAAATAGTCACGATAAGCAAGGGATGGGACTATCTAACATGTCCCCCTCCAGGGGTAAGCTACGGGATGGTATGTAAAACAGGTATAATGCTCGTAATAGAGACCACCTGAACACTCGACGTGGCTTTCTGCTTCCCTGGCTGTTGCATCGTGAGTTCGGCGATTCTAGTGCCGGACAGGACTTCTGAAAACGGAGTCCTGTAAGTGAGTAAAAAGAAAAAAAGAAAAAGAATGACACAATCGGGAGCCCCTGGTGCGGTTGAGCCGCATTCTTGGCGTGCCGTGGTCGTGCCCCTCCCCATATGCCCATGGTATCTCCAGAGCGTAATTATGTACGCATAATACTAGCTTCGTAATTTCGCCAGGGCTGGGGTTGGGGCCGGATTGCTACGCATGCTTGAACCGTGCCAGGCGGTCTTGTTGTAGGTTACTCCGGGCGCGCTTGACAGTGTCCGGATGCTTAGTGGCCGGACTCGAGAATTGCTGTGAGAGGCTGCTTTGTACCTCCGCCCGCGAGACGCCGTGTGCTCCTCCGTTCGGAGAGAGCGTTGATGTTTCCATTGACCGTTATTACTCCTCGAGGGCCTGGCATCTTGAGCTTGAGGTATCGTAGTTTGGCACCGCATTGAACTTTACCGCAAATGCGGTTCGTCCGGCAAAGGTGCATGATAGCCGCGGAGCGGGACGATGTCGAAGATTAACTCTTCGCTTCGGAAGTTATCCGGGATCCGAAGACCACTTCGAGTGTGACCGAGCCTGTACAATTGGCCTCTACACCGGTATGACGCCTTTAAAGGTCGTCTTTGTAGGTTTAATCCTTGAGGGGTCTATGCCCATTTTGCGCACTGTATCCTGATAAAGCAGGTTCAGGCTGCTACCGCCGTTCATGAGGACTCTGGTGAGGTGAAATCCGTCAATAATTGGGTCCAGAACCAACGTGGCGAAACCGCCATGACGGATGCTAGTGGGGTGGTCCCGTCGATCGAAGGTGATCGGGCAGGAAGACCATGGGTTGAACTTTGGGGCGACTGGCTCCATCGCATATACGTCCCTTAGTGCACGCTTCCGCTCCCTTTTGGGTATATGGGTTGCGTACATCATGTTCACCGTCCGCACTTGTGTGGGAAAACCCTTCTATCCTCTATTGTTCGGCAGCGTGGCTCTTCCTCGTCATCGCTATGCAGCCCCTTGTCGTTGAGTTCGGCACTTAACTTGCCTGCTTGCTTGAACACCCAACAATCCCTGTTGGTGTGATTGGCTGAATTTTTGAAGTGCCATGTATCCGCACAAGCGATCGAGTATTCGGTCCAAGTTGGGCGGGCCTGGGTATTTCTTTTGAATGGCTTCTTCCGCTTACGGGTTTAGAGCCTCTGAATCCGGCATTGACGGCCGTATCTTCAAAGATCATCGCCGTTAATGCGGTGCTTGTTCTTGTTGCGACCACGACCTGCCATTGCTGTCCTTGGTATCCGAACTATCGTGGTGTTTGGCCAAGTTGTTGCTTCGAGCCAGCCAGCTGTCCTCTCCCGCACAAAGCGGGTCATGAGTGTTGTGAGGGCTGCCATGGATTTCGATTTTTCATCCTAGGTGCCGGGCAAGCCATTAAATCGCGGATGTTATGTTTGAAGGCTGCAAGGGCCTCTGCATCGAGACAGTCAACGATTTGATTTTTCTTTGTTAGGAACCGTGTCCGTAATTGTCGGCCCATTCTTCTTACGCTTGAATTATGTGGCTAAGGTCATCGGCATCTGGTGGTCGCACATATGTGCCCTGGAAGTTATCAAGGAATGCGGCTTCCAGGTCCTCCCAACAACGAATTGATTCTGCTGGCAAGCTGTTGAGCCAATGTCGAGCTGGTCCTTTAAGATTGAGTGGGAGGTATTTGATGGCATGTAGATCATCACCGTGGGCCATGTGGATATGGAGGAGATAGTCCTCGATCCAGACCACAGGATCTGTGGTACCATCGTATGATTCGATGTTTACGTGTTTGAAGCCCTCGGGGATTTTATGATCCATTACTTCATCTCTGAAGCATATTGGGTGTGCGGCGCCTCTATATTGGGCTATTTCACGACGTAGCTCATATGAGCTTTGTCTACTGTGTTCGGCCCGGCCGGGTTTGCTGTATCCCGCGCGACGGTAATCATCCCGCGTCGTTGGGCACCCACGCGATCCGTAGATCGACCTTGTATGTTTTGCCTTATCCTCCAATATATCTCGCAAGTCCAACGCGTTTTCCTGTGTCTTGGTACTTTTTGAGCGGCGTCGGGGTGTGGCTTGAGCGGAGGGCCGAGAGGCTCTTCTGTCGCGGCCACGGGGTGGCTGGTCTGCCATATCGTGCGCTGGTGACTTGGGTGCTTCCTCCTCTGATCGAGGCAACGGCCTGCGTTTGGGGTAGCTTTTGGAGGGGAGTTCGAGTTCATACTCTTCGGCTGCAAGGACTTCAGTCCATCTGTCAGCTAGCAGGTCTTGGTCAGCTCTAAGCTGTTGCTGCTTTTTCTTGAGGCTGCTTGCCGTGGCTATAAGCCCGCATTTGAAACGCTCCTGTTCGGCGGGATCCTCAGGCACGACAAATTCGTCATCGTCGAGGCTTGCCCCATGTTCGGAGGGAGGTGTGTAATTATCGTCCTCAACCTCTCTTTCTGCCGCGCTGTCGTGTAGACTTGCTTCTCCCTCCTCCTATGCCGAGTCCTGCTGGAGGGGGTTGTCTTCCGCACTGTCCGGGGTGTTATTATCTCCCGTGCCGGAATCACCGTTTTTATTGTGGCGGGATTTAGAGCGGCGCCCGACGTCGGCGCTTGCCGGTTGCTTCTTGGAGGGTCATCCTCCGTTGTTCCATCGCCGTTCCTATCTTTTGGGATGTCCACCATGTATATGTCATATGACGAGGTGGCCTTCCGGCCTGCTAGGCGCTGGGTCTTGGTAAATCTCCGGCATCGTCGTCCATACCGTCAATGTCTTCGGAGTCGAAGTCGAGCATGTCGGTTAAATCATCGATAATGGCTATAAAGTGGGTGGTGGGTGGGCGTTGAATTTCTTTGTTGTCCGTATCCCAACCTTCCTGTCCGTAGTCCGGCCAGGGCTCTCCGGATAAAGAGAGAGACTTTAGTGAATTCAGGATGTCGCCAAAGGGCGAGTGCTGAAAGATGTCCACGACAGTGAACTCCATGACCGGCGCCCAATCGGATTCGATTGGCAGGGGCGCGGAGGGTTCGGAGTCTGGAGAGGAGTCCGGCACCCTGGAGTCAAGGTCTTCGCAAATGACAAGGATGGAGTTCGGCTCAATCGCCGTAGAGATCGTAGCCCCCGAGGTGGTTTCCAACCACTCGTCCTCGATCGGGGAATCCGGCTCCGGATTAAGGGTCGGAGCGGATGCTGGTGCGGCCTCCAGGGCACTGTTCGACTCTGAGCTAGATCATGCCCATCGAGACAAGGCGGCACGCTTGCGGCTCGAATCCGTCGAAGATCAAGTCTCCACGGACATCGGCCGTATAGTTCAAACTTCCAAATCTGACACGATGGCGGGCGTAGCTTTCGATCTGCTCCGGATGGCTGCTTAATTGGCCCGCAGCAAAGCCGCCCGAATCTGAAGATCTGTCCGGGAGAAAAGTCTCACCTGGACCGCGTCGTTGTTGATGATCGGCGGAGCCATCGGGCCTATCGGTGGCGACACGGAGGAACTCTCAATGAAAGCACCAATGTCGGTGTCAAAACCGGCGGATCTCGGTAGGGGGTCCCGGAATCGTGCGTCTAGGCGGATGGTAACAGGAGACAAGGGACACGATGTTTTTACCCAGGTTCGGGCCCTCTCGATGGAGGTAATACCCTACTCCTGCTTGATTAATATTGATGATATGGGTAGTACAAGAGTAGATCTACCACGAGATCAAGGAGGCTAAACCCTAGAAGCTATCCTATGGTATGATTGTTGTTGTTCTGTCCTACGGACTAAAACCCTCCGGTTTATATAGACATCGGATAGGTTAGGGTTACACAGAGTCGGTTACAATGGTAGGAGATCTACATATCCGTATCGCCAAGCTTGCCTTCCACGCCAAGGAAAGTCCCATCCGGACACGGGACGAAGTCTTCAATCGTGTATCTTCATAGTCTTGGAGTCCGGCCGTGATGATAGTTCGGCTATCCAGACACCCCCTAGTCCAGGACTCCCTCAATGCCCATCGTGACAGTGCGGCGCGCTTGGCTGTGGCTCGAACCCGTCGAAGATCAAGTCTCCATGTACGTCGGCCGTGTAGTTCAAACTTCCAAATCTGACCTGATGGCCAGGGGCGTAGCTTTCGATATGCTCTAGATGGCCAAGCGAATTGGCCCGCAGTGCAAAGCCGCCGAATACGAAGATCTGTCCGGGGAGAAAAGTCTGCATACTGGACCGCAGCGTTGTTGACGATCGGAGGAGCCATCGGGCCTAAAGATGACGACACAGAGGAACTCTCAATGAAAGCACCAATGTCGGTGTCAAAACCGGCGGATCTCGGGTAGGGGGTCCCTAACTGTGAGTCTAGGTGTCGGTGTACAAAAAGAGGGGTACACTTTTTGTACCCCTATAACTGTGCAGGCGATCGAGCTGCGGGCACCACCGCCGAAAGCAAGTCAAGGGAGGTGAGCCAAGGTAAGGCCGAAGCTCGAAAGGAGCAGGACGACGCCAAGACCAAGACCACAAAGAGCAAAGGGGACGAGGCAGACTCCCCCGGCAAGATCCTTGCCTGGCGGCGGTTTTAGCAAACCCGGCAGGACCCTTGCCAGGGTGGCTCGCCACACACCTACGGAGCGAATCACCCTTGAGTCCACTGCCCCCATGGGGAAAGGATTCGGGAGACATCCCCGTGGTGGCATGCAGATCTTTGTGAAGACATTCAAGATCAGATACACTCCATAGAAGATGACGACCCTTGGCGGGATCCCAGCCAAGGAAGACCACAAGGCCCCCGGCAAGAGCCTTGCCGGGGATGACAACGGCGCCACGGCAAGACCCTTGCCGGGCCACGGCAAGACCCTTTGTCGGGCTACTGGCGAGGCCCTTGCCAAGGACACCCGTAGGGCCACCATCGTGCCCACGCCCATCAAACCTTCACTGCGTTAGCATGCAGTGCCGACCTAACCGGTTAGGCGAGGCACTGCGTGGCAACAAGCGGATCTTCGTGGAGACCCACCATTGCGCCACCTCGGCTGCTGCCTGCCTACATCGCCTGCCATGGCGCCCGCTGGCAGGCGGCGTGTCAACACGAGAGGAGCGGCGACGGACGAGACAGGGCTCTCCCCCGTCCCCGATAAAGCAAGGACACCTAAGCAAGACGCATTTAAGGCGCCTTGTCATGTAATGCGAGGGATAGACTCACATCACTGTACCCTTTCCACCTCCTGTGTGCCACTGTGGCAACCCCTTTCCCTATAAAAGGAGGCCCAAGGCGACCATGAGGAGGATTCGGCTTTTTGGAGCTCCTCACGCCCCATTGCTAGTTCAAGAACACAGATAAACAAACCACCAAAGCAGGAGTAGGGTTTTACGCATCATCACGGCCCGAACCTGGATAAAGGAACCGTGTGCTATCTGTTTGATCCGCTCTTCTACGACCCTGCGCCCCGCAACCGTAGTAGGGATTCTTGTGATCCCATAGGTGTCGTTCCTACACCGACATCTTTGGCGCGCCAGGTAGGGGGGCGCAGTTGTGAGAATCAGCTTTAGCAGTTAGCCCGTCACTCCTTCATCTTCGTGACCCTTGAAGAAGAAAGGAGGCCAGAAGATCGACACTCGAGCGATCGCAAATAGAAGCTAAGTTGCACTGAACCCTTATTTATGCTACCCTTCTTATTTGAGGTTATTCCCCCCGGAGATGTCATGCCTTTGTATGAGAAACCTGAATGCCAGGGGGCTCTCCCACGATCGGCAACACCCTTGCCCTTTTTCGAGTCTGCTCAACAGCTCAAGCGGCTGCGTCGAGAATGGCAGAGTGACCTTCCGCGATCGACAACGCCCTCGATTCTGACTCGAGTCAAGCTCGACAGTTCAAGCGGTCGCGTTCGGAACGGAAAGGTGGCTCGCCCGGCAGCACGCGTACCCGGCAGGCCCTGGGGATCCGTCCCCAAAACGCCGCTAGGGGCTTCCGCGCCGGCAAGCCTACCCGATCGACGTGGGGCACGCATACAAAGAGGAATTGAACGGGGAAATAACATGCATGAAAATTAAGAGTACTTCAAAGTTATATTACATCACGTCATAGCTGCGGTTCTAACTAAAGATAAAATTTGTCTTGGTCGGGAACCCGCATGGCGAAGAAGAACGGGATGCCTAATCCCGGCTACCGCCTTCCACCCTCTTGATTTCGTCGAGATGGGCTTGATGCGCTCCTTGAGCACCGTGAGGTCAACACCATCGGGCAAGCTCTTCATCGCGGCTGCGAAGTCAAGGTCGGGATTCCAGTGCGCCACCTTGGTGAGGACCTTGGTCACGACCCTCCGGCAAAGCCGCTGGGCCTCTTCGGCCAGCATGGCCGTCCTGGTGGAGTGAAGATAGGCCAAGGCTCCGAGGACGCCCTCGAAGAACTGGGTCAGCTTGGCGTTGACGGTCCCGCTGCGCTCGGGGGCATACCTCATGTTTGGCAACCCCATGGTGGCCAATTGCGAGGTGACCCTGCCGGCGACGACCTCCAGATGGCTGATCCACCTGTTCTCACCCACCACATATTCCTGGTGGGAGGCGGCCTCGTTTGCCCGCAGCTGCTTCTCCTCCTTGAGGCTCCTGGTCAAGGTCTCCTCCCGAGCCCTGCTCTCCAACAACATCTTCTCGAGACCCTCCAGCTTCAGCTTGAGGTCTCTGATGGAGTTCTGCGCATCGGAGAGCTCCCCATTCCTGCTGATGACTGCTCCTTGCGCCTCTAACAAGGCACGGTTGAGCGTGTTCTTCTCACCGGACAACTTGAGGGCTTGCTCCTTCAGCTCATCTCACTCTGCTTCCAGCTCCTTCACCTTGCTGGCATGGGCCAGAGCTTGGGCATCGAGTGCCTCTTTATGCCTCTGCTCCAGCTCGCGAGTCCGTCGCGCGACAAGGGCCTCGAGCTCCTCATCCATGCCGCGGAGCGTTCGCTAGCTTAAGCTTCCGCAGCGGAGACGTCCTCTTCCTGAGAGTCCAAGGCGGCTTGATGCTGGTTCCGGGTGGCTTTGGCCGCGGCGGCCAAGTTCACCGCCTCTTCCTGGGCCTTCTCGACGTCGGCCATTTTCATGGTGAGCTCCACATCGCGCTTGGCCAATTCCTCCTGAAAGGCCCTCTGCTCCTCGCGAGTCTGGTGGAACCAAGTCTGCATCTCAGCGATGCGCGCCTTGAAGTCCACCTCCGCGTTGTCCACCGATGCCATCCTGGACTTGACCTTGTCCAGCCGAGTACGGTAGAGCGATTGGAGCTTCCAGAAGTCGGCCCCCATGGCGCGAAAAAGCTGCTCTTCTGGAGAATTGTCGCCGCCAACACCCGGCTCGTCAACCACCTCAAGCCCAGTGGCGGTAAGCACCTCGCCGTCAAAGGCTTCCCCTTCAGCGGTAGGCGCTTCGGCAGCGCCCACGGAAGATGGACCAAAAGATCGTCGCCCACCTTCAGATATCTGCCGGGGCCCGAGGTTGAGGAGGAGGGGGGCTGGTCACCCGCCACCTCTTCCTCGGCGGAGGCCTTGCCGGCCTCACCGGCAGGTCCACCGCTGGTGCCCTCGGCAGAAGCCTCGCCGGTCGCCTTGGCGGCTCCCGCAGCGACGTCCTCGGCAACACCCTTGGCGGCTTCGTCGTGGCCGGCCTCATCAACATCTTTGGCGGCCTCCTCGGCGGCAATCCTGCTGGCCTCCACCGTGGCCTCCTCAGCAATGTCTCCCACAACAGTGTCCACGTCCTCCATGTCTGTTGAAGGAGGGCATGGGCAGCAATGGGGGCGATGAAGCCAAGAAAAGAATAATGGAAAAACAGAGACGAAGGACGGGCGACACACCAGTGCCAGGCTGTGAAGCAGAAGTACCCTCTCCGCCAGCATTTGGCGCCGTGGCAGAGTCACTAGCGCCCAAGTTCCCCTCTTCCTCCATGGGTGTAGGCTCCGTGCCTGATGCCCTTGCCGGGGACGCCCCCCGCAGCGGCGTAGTCGATGGGGGTGGTGTGTTAGGAGCAGCCCTCTGTGGCTCCTCCTGCTGCCGCTCCCCTCCTGCAAACCCGGCAAGGTCAGCATCATAGCATCGAGCGCCTACCACATGTCGAGTAAGAAGAGGGTGACGAACTTACGCTGGGGGCTACGCCGGGGGCTGCTGTCCGGGCTGCTCAGCACCACCAGTGGTGTCTCTGAAGCCCCAGCCGGCGACTGACCGCTCGCCAAGGTCCTCGCCCTCTTCGCCCTCTAGGCCAACGTCTCTGTCTCCCTGCAAAAGCAAAAATGGATCAAGACAAGCGACCTTATTCGGGGAAGTGGAAATGACAGTAAGGAACGGAGTACTTACTCGTCGTCCGTCTCCTCCTCTTCCACCAGTTACCTTTTCATCTCCGGGCTGAGAGACCCGAGATCAAAAGGGAGCTCCACATTATCATCTGAATCAACGCCTGCCGGAGGAGGTGAAGAAGGCGGCGGGGTTGTGCGCGCCTGGATGATAAAGGGGCTGTCGCCTTCTTCTTCTCAGGGGCCTTCGTCAGCCCCTTCGCCGTTGTGGCCCTCGTGTGGCACCCGGACCCCTCCAGGGTCAATTGAGGCCGCGTAGCCCTGCCGGGCCGGACCGGCTCACCGGAGCCAGCCCGCCGCAGGACTCGCCCTCTTCCCCTGATGGCGTCGAGCCCGCCGCCACGTCCTCCTCCTCTGACGACTCGTCGGCCGGTTCCTCGACAAGCGGAGCTCCAGCATCGACGCTGCTGAGCTCCCCGGTGGCCGCCGCCCACAGGGTGAACTGCTCCTCCTCCGCAGCCGTCGCAGCCTTGTCCTCCACACCCCCGGCGCTGCCGGCCTCCATGGCAAGCTGTGCCTCCCTCGCCCTGGTGGCGATGTAGTCCAGCTCCGCCTGGGTGGTGTCCATGACAAGCCACCGCTCGACATCAGCATTGACGTATACCTTGATCAAGGAGTCGAAGAATTGCTGCACATCTGCATCCGTCGGCTCCTGCCAGCTCGGGACAGGGCCGTGCGCGTTGCAGTCCGGCATCATAGCAATGATCTCGGACCGGCGTGAGTTATTGCACAACGGGACTACCCCCGCTGGCAACTTGAAGAACGACCCCTTGACGGCCTTGCCGACTTTTGCGGCAGCCCTCGCGGCCTTGCCGGTCCGTTCAATCTTGCCGTCGCGACCCACATCGAGCTGGAAAAGCCGCTGACAGAAGTGGGCATGCGCCATCACCGTGAAGTTGTGGTCGAGGCGGGCGGAGCCGCATAATGCCGGCCGGGTTTGTAAAAGCCGGGCTGGCCTCCCTTGTTATGTAACGAGGCGATCCGTGGCGCGAATGAAGTCCGCCCCAATCATCTCGGGGTGAGCCCAGCCCGGGTCAGCCGGAGGATCCCGATGGTGGCGACGGTAAGCCTCCCGTCGGCAGCATCAACATCACCCGATCGCTACGCGGACCGGCGGCGTCCGACGGACCTTGCAGAATTCCGGCGGGTCTTCGTCTTCAATCCAGCACCACCGGCCACGCCATTCATCCCACCTCTCCTTCATGGCGCCGTCCAGGTACGCCCCCTTGGATCTTGAGATCCAGGCGACGCATCCGGAGACGGCGCCTCCGGGCTGGATTCGAGGGGAGAAATAATGGCGAAAGAGTGCCGTATTGGGCTGCACTCCAGCAAAGCCTTCGCAAAGATGTGTGAAGAGAGCCAAGCACGCCACCACATTCGGAGTGAAATACAAGAGGCGAAAGCCGAAGGTGTGCATGATGTCGCAGAAGAAATCAGAGAAAGGGGGGCATAACCCGCAAGAAAGGTAATTGACAAAAAAGGGATACTGATTTGGAGCAGGATCGGCGCAGGCGGCAGGAATGATGCGCGTCGCTGGGTGCCCCGAATTCTCTCCCCCTGTCTTCACTCCCCATAAGGGCTTGAAGGAGGCCAGGAGTTCATGAACACCAATCGACGAGGGGAGGAAGAAGGCAGACTTTGTCCGATCCCCCGACAGCGCGCTCTCCGGCGGCTCCACGGTCCCAGAGCTCTTAGCCACCCCCTTGCCCTTGGCGGATTTGAGCGCCATGGCGGCCGAGAAGTCTAGAGGATTGAGGAAGAGGGGTGGCGAAGCAGCAACGACGGGCGACGGCGAAAGCTTAGGAAGGAAGGAAGAGAAGAAACGGCGGCTCTGAGATTGGAAAAGGTACGAGAGAAGAAGAGAAAGCGAGCAGCGCGCCCACGGTTATTCGTTCTTATTGGGGAAAACGCAGGCCGCCTCCTTTCACATTAACTGCGACGTGACGCATGCGCGCAGAGCTCAGCCCCACGCATGCCGCCCACGTCACGCACGTCTCCCCACGCCGAGCCACGTGCGGGAGGCATGGGAAGCGCAGGGCGCGAAAAGATTTACCACGGTAAAAACCACCCCGCCTGCCCACGCACCATTTTTGGGCCTAGCCCAACGACGCGATTGCGCTTACGTGTGGCCCAGGCCCGGGGGCTCCTGTCGGTGTACAAAAAGAGGGGTACACTTTTTGTACCCCTATAACTGCACGGTAGTCTGAGCCGCGGGTACCACCGCACTGAGCAAGGCAAGGGAGGTGAGCCAAGGTAAGGCCGAAGCTCGAAAGGAGCAGGACGACGCCAAGACCAAGACCACAAAGAGCAAAGGGGACGAGGCGGACTCCCCCGGCAAGATCCTGCCGGGCGGGGGTTTTAGCAAACCCGGTGTCGGTGTCAAAACCGGCGGATCTCGGGTAGGGGGTCCCGAACTGTGCGTCTAGGCGGATGGTAACAGGAGACAAGGGACACGATGTTTTTACCCAGGTTCGGGCCCTCTCGATGGAGGTAATACCCTACTCCTGCTTGATTAATATTGATGATATGGCAGTACAAGAGTAGATCTACCACGAGATCAAGGAGGCTAAACCCTAGAAGCTAGCCTATGGTATGATTGTTGTTCGTCCTACGGACTAAAACCCTCCGGTTTATAAAGACACCGGATAGGTTAGGGTTACACAGAGTCGGTTACAATGGTAGGAGATCTACATATCCGTATCGCCAAGCTTGCCTTCCACGCCAAGGAAAGTCCCATCCGGACACGGGACGAAGTCTTCAATCTCGTATCTTCGTAGTCTTGGAGTCCGGCCGTGACGATAGTCCGGCTATCCGGACACCCCTAGTCCGGACTCCTCGGTAGCCCTGAACCAGCTTCAATGACGATGATGAGTCCGCGCATATTGTCTTCGGCATTGCGAGCGGGTTCCTCCTCGAATACTTCATAGAAGGTTTTGAACACAAGGATAGTGTCCGCTCGCAAAACAAGTTCCACATAACACCGTAGAGAGAATAATTTTTGCACAGATCTGGCGGCGTATTCCGCAAAGATGACATCACACCACGGGAAGGCCTTTATATGAATCATTTTTTACTGTTTCCCACCTCAGCGTGTTTAGCGAGGCGGTTCCCTTGGCACGTCTTATCAAAGCATAGATCATGCCCCTTATTCCGGGATTCTCATCAATACGGACGTGGGTAACCCATCCGCGCCATTGATTACGGCGCTTGGGAAATAAGCGAGTTTTACCAGGCTGGTGGGGGACGCATAGCTTTGTCCGTCTATGTAAGGGGATAAGGATCCACCTTTTCACCTACGCCTTCCTCCTCCTTTGCTTATCCATTTCCGCCAAGACTCGAGCTCCAAATACCAAGTCCGCACATCCCACCTCAACCTTTCTCCAATCATGTCAGGAGCGGGAGGCAGGTGGATGGCCTCCTCCGTCACGGAGGGGCACATCGCAAGACTGCGGGAGGCCGGATATTTGTCCGGCAACATCGCGCACAGGCTTCCCGACGAGGGGCAGCTCATTCCGACCCCCGGGCCCCGTGAGAGGGTGGTGTTTCTCCCCCACATCCTCCGCGGACTAGGTTTTCCTCTTCACCCATTTGTCCGGGGGCTCATGTTCTACTATGGCCTGGACTTCCACGACCTGGCCCCGAGTTTCATCCTCAACATCTCGGCGTTTATCATCGTGTGCGAGGCTTTCCTCTGCATCCAGCCCCACTTCGGCTTATGGCTAAAGATCTTCAACGTCCAGCCGAAGGTAGTGGGCGGCCGCCAAGCGGAGTGCGGAGGCGCCATGGTTGGCAAGATGGCCAAAGTCCCATGGCTCGAAGGCGCCTTCGTAGAGACAATAAAGGGGTGGCAATCGGGGTGGTTCTATATCACCGAAGCCATAATACCAAATGGGCGGCGGCCCCGAATTCAGATCTGGCTTCCCACACGACTCTCGTCATGGAAAGAGACGGGCTGACGCGGGGAATTGACGAGACATCCGGACTTCAAACATGCGTCCGAAACCTGGTGGCCAAGAATCTTAGGCTTGTCGGCGTAATCCGGTGATGCTCATCCGCCGGATTCTCCCATGCCAACAACGGGCTTTTAACTTGTGGGAGTTCGATCTGGCACAGCACCAAACCTTGAGCCGGCTCTTCGACACTACGTACGAAGACGCCTGGAAGGTGCTGTTCAAGAGCGCCGAAGCCCCGGCATCCGCTACCAAAGATCGCGGATACAGCTCGCAGCGTCCAGCCGGCGAGGTAAGTTATTTTACCCTTTACGGGACTCTTTTTTCATAGATTGACCCTACGTGGGATCTAAAACTCCCTAATCTTTGACAGGACTAGCTGAAGACGTCCGGACATATTAACTGTCCAGCCCCTTTGCCAGAAGACCCAGCGGACGCCCAATTAGCCAGGGCTCTTTGGCTCTCCGGCGCCCGTCGTGGTCTTGGGAGAAGAAGGCCAAGAAGGAGGCCACGGGAACTCGAAGGAGCTCCCGACGCCAGTGCTGTCAGATTCAAGCGGAATCTTCTCAAGACGAGGAGGAAGAAGAAGATGCTCCTCCCCAGTGAGGAGAAGAAAAGGAAGGCCGCCCCAACTGGGGAGGCCGGAGGGTCCAAGAAGGGCAGAACCCTTCCTCCGGACTTCTCCACCAACGTCGACGACGACGAGGAGGATTGGCCTACAGGGGCCAAGCCCCTGGCGAGATCGTAAGTGTCCGGATACCCATGGCTTTTTGTTATTGCAGAGTGTTCTCTAACGTCGAATAGCCGTGCAGCCCGCCCAAGGGCGAGTTCGCCGATTCATCGAGCGGGTCCCTGGGCTCGTCGGAAATGGAGAGTACCTCGCT
This sequence comes from Aegilops bicornis, assembly GCA_021605145.1. Taxonomy (NCBI): domain Eukaryota; kingdom Viridiplantae; phylum Streptophyta; class Magnoliopsida; order Poales; family Poaceae; genus Aegilops; species Aegilops bicornis. The sequence goes on from CM038669.1 coordinate 504,680,524, forward strand.
TCCGACCGCCTCCTCGCCTCACGCCATGCAGGCGACACATGACAGAGGGCCCCAAGGGGGCTTGGTCAAGAGGAGGTAGCGCAGGAGGTGCCACAAGGCGACCTCCCGGACTCCAGGCGCGCGGGGGGCAAGATCCCCAGGGGCACTAAGCCCGACCCTCGTCCGGACTCCATGCCGGAACCATCAGCGGTTCCAAAGTCTGGACAGCGGATCCTTCGCAAGAAGGGTAAGACACCGGTGTCCTCCGTCCAACCGGAGGCACCGGATAGCTCTGAGGCGCTAACAGCGCTTCCATCGAGGAGGAACACCGCACCGCCATGAGTGCGGTGATCCGACAGCTCGATCCGCCAAGAGCGGGCTGACGAAGCTCGCACCAGCCTTCTAACAGGCTTTGAGGTAAGTTTTAGAATATGTAAAATATAACCGCATAGACAAGAGTTCTCGATGCTTAGTTCGGTGTTCGGAAAGAAAAACCGGACTAAGGATCTAAAAAGATATACGTAGGAGTCTAACATAAGTATATCAATATGGGAATGCAGACTACGCTGCTGACCTCTGCCGCACTGACTGCGGAGGTCAATGTATTGAAGCAGAACCTCGAGCGGTCCGAGAACGAGCTCGGACAAGCCAAGAAGGAGCTCGAGGACAAGGAAGGTAAGTAATACCTTATTAAAGAAATACCTTATAGAAAAGGTTTTGGTTGCGAAAAATAACAGGAATAACATGGGTACTGCAGGGGCCACGAACGAGGTGGCGACCCTGAGGGAAGCTGTGTCCGTGGCCGAAAACAAAGTGGCTGCGGAACGCACCGAGCGAGAGAAAGGGGAGGCGCAGCTGGCGGAGGTGCGGCAAGAGCTCCAGATTCTCGTGAAAAACACGAGGGTTTGGAGCGTGACTCGAAGACCCGAGAGTCCGAGCTTGCCTCGGCTCTTGAGAGTGCCAAAGCTGCTAAGGCCGAGGCCCAAAAAGCCCTCCAAGAAATTGAAGCACTAAAGAAGATAGCGGCGGGTAAGGCATTCTTTATGAAAAGCAAGAATGTAAAAGTCAATTACCCTACTTACCCGGATTCGAGCTCTCCAGAGCATTCGCAGATTTGCCCGTAGTGCATCCGATGTTGCCGCATTCTACCGCGCCAGGAGGGAGCTCCACGGAGAAGGTGTTACGGTCTCAAGATCTTTGAGGCCGACCATCCGGTGCCCCTGAGCGACCAGCTGAAACAGCTGGTTGGGCTCCATAAGGTCACCGAACAGGCCATGAAGGGCCTTATAGCGCGGCTGTGGCCATTGGAGGCCATGCTCGGGAGCTACTTCGGCTTGGTGCATCGGCTGGTGGATCCCTGGGTATTTCTTTTGAATGGCTTCTTCCGCTGACCGGGTTTAGAGCCTCTGAATCCGGCATTGACGGCCGTATCTTCAGTATTATCGCCGTTAATGCGGCGCTTGTTCTTGTTGCGACGCAACCTGCCATTGTTGTCCTTGGTATCCGGACTATCAGGATGTTTGGCCAAGTTGTTGCTTCGAGCTAGCCAGCTGTCCTCTCCCGCACAAAAGCGAGTCATGAGGGTTGTGAGGGCTGCCATAGATTTTGGCTTTTCCTGTCCTAGGTGCCGGGCAAGCCACTCGTCACGGATGTTATGTTTGAAGGCTGCAAGGGCCTCTGCATCCGGACAATCAACGATTTGATTTTTCTTTGTTAGGAACCGAGTCCAGAATTGTCTGGCCGATTCTTCTGGCTGCTGAAGTATGTGGCTACGGTCATCGGCGTCTGGTGGTTGCACATATGTGCCCTGGAACTTATCAAGGAATGTGGCTTCCAGGTCCTCCCAACAACCAATTGATTCTGCTGGCAAGCTATTCAGCCAGTGTCGAGCTGGTCCTTTAAGCTTGAGTGGGAGGTATTTGATGGCATGTAGATCATCACCGCGGGCCATGTGGATATGGAGGAGATAATCCTCGATCCAGACCGCGGGATCTGTGGTACCATCGTATGATTCGATGTTTACGGGCTTGAAGCCCTCGTGGATTTGATGATCAATTACTTCATCTGTGAAGCATAGTGGGTGTCTGGCGCCTCAGATTGGGCTATATCACGACGTAGCTCATATGAGCTTTGTCTACTTTGTTCAGCCCGACCGGTTTTGCTGTGTCCGGCGCGACGGTAATCATCCCGCATTGTTGGGCGCCCACGCGATCCGTAGATCGATCTTGTATGTTTTGCCTTATCCTCCAATATATCTTGCAAGTCCGGTGCATTTTCCCGTGCCTTGGTTCTTTTTGAACGGCGTCGGGGTGTGGCTTGAGCGGAGGGCCGAGAGGCTTCTCTGTCGCGGCCACGAGGTGGCCGGTCTGCCATGTCATGCGCCGGTGACTTGGGTGCTTCCTCCTCTAGTCGAAGCAACGGCCTGCGTTTGGGGTAGCTTCTGGAGGGGCGTTCGAGTTCATATTCTTAGGCTGCAAGGACTTCAGTCCATCTGTCAGCTAGCAGGTCTTGATCAGCTCTAAGTTGTTGCTGCTTTTTCTTGAGGCTGCTTGCCGTGGCTATAAGCCTGCGTTTGAAACGCTCTGTTCGGCGGGATCCTCAGCACGAGAAACTCGTCGTAAATCGAGGCTTGCCTCATTGAGGAGTTCGGACTAGGGGTGTCCGGATAGCGAACTATCATCATCGGCGGACTCCAAGACTATGAATATACAAGATTGAAGACTTCGTCCCGTGTCCGGATGGGACTTTCCTTGGCGTGGAAGGCAAGCTTGGCGATACGGATATGTAGATCTCCTACCTTTGTAACTGACTTTGTGTAACCCTAGCCCTCTCCGGTGCCTATATAAACCGGATGGCTTTAGTCCATAGGACGAACAACAATCATACCATAGGCTAGCTTCTAGGGTTTAGCCTCTTTGATCTCGTGGTAGATCCACTCTTGTAACACACATCATCAATATTAATCAAGCAGGGCGTAGGGTTTTACCTCCATCAAGAGGGCCCAAACCTGGGTAAAACATCGTGTCCCTTGTCTCCTGTTACCATCCGCCTAGACACACACGCTCGGGACCCCCTACCGAGATTCACGCGGTTTTGACACCGACATTGGTGCTTTCATTGAGAGTTCCTCCGTGTCGTCACCGATAGGCTCGATGGCTTCTTCGACCATCATCAACGACACAGTCCAGTGGTGAGACTTTTCTCCCGGACAGATCTTCAGATTCGACCGCTTCGCTGGCCGATTCGCTTGGCCATCCGAGCAGATCGAAGCTACGCCCCCGGCCGTCGAGTCAGATTTGGAAGTTTGAACTTCACGGCCGACACCCGCGGGACTTGATCCTCGATGGAGTCGAGCCACAAATGAAGGCGCGTGACCGCCACGGCGCGAGCATAATTTAGCTCTGCACCGGACAAGACTTCGAGGTCAAGATCGAACCCGCTCCGATCTTCAATTCGAGCCGGCTGCAGATCGGGGACGGATGGCTAGACACCGCCTCGGGGGCTGCAACCTCTATGGCGATAGAGCCGAACACTGATCTTGTCCCTCATAAAGCTCGCGACTCCTAGGTGCCGGACTCCTTGCAGGACTTCAAACCTCCCGCGCCCCCTCCGATCGAATCCGATTGGGCGCCGGTCATGGAGTTCACCGCAGCGGACATCTTTCAACTCTCACCTTTTGGCGACATCTTGAGTCCGCTAAAGTACCTCTCGTTATCAGGAGAGCCCTGGTCGGACTGCGGTCAGGACGGTTGGGATGCGGACCCGAAGAAATTCAAAGCCCACCCACCACCCACTTTGTAGCCGATGTCGACGATCTAACCGACATGCTAGACTACGACTCCGAAGACATCAACGGTATGGACGATGATGCCGGAGACGAACAAGAACCATCGCCACCGGCAATCGGAAAGCCACCTCATCATATGACATATACATGGTGGATATCCCAAAGGATGGGAATGGCGAAGGAACAGAGGAGGATGACCCCTCCAAGAAACAGCCCAAGCGCCGCGCGCCAAGGCGCCGCTCTAAATCCCGCCACAAAGAAGAATGAAGATTCCGCACCGAGATAACAATACACCGGACAAGGTGCGAAGACAATCCACTCCAGCCAAGATCCAAAGCGAGGAGGATGGAGACGCCAGCCCTCACGAGAGAGCGGCGGAAGAAGAGGTAGAGGATTATATGCCTCCTCCCTCGAGACGGCAAGCCTCGACGATGATGAATTGCCGTGCTCGAGGATCCCGTCGAACAAGAGCGTTTAGACGCAGGCTTATGGCCACACCGAACAGCCTCAAGAAAAAGCAGCAATAGCTTAGAGCTGATCAGGATCTGCTAGCCGGCGGATGGATCTGAAGTCCTCGCGAAGAGCATGAGCTCTAACGCCCTCCAAAGCTACCCTAAACGCAAGCTGCTCCCCGATTAGAGGAGGAGGCTTACGAACCCGCATCACCGGAGACAATACGGTGACCGACCACCCCGTGGTCGCGACAGAGAGGCCTCTAGGCCCTTCACTAGAACCGCACTTCGGCAAGATCGCTCAAAAAGCACACGGCCATAGGGGAACGCTCCGACCTGCGGGATATATTGGAGGACAAGGCAAGACTATCAAGATCGATCTATGGATCGCGTGGGCGCCACGATGCGTGGCGACAACCGTCGCGCCGGACCACGATAAGCCCGCCGGGCGAACAAAATGCAGACAAAGCTCTTTTGAGCTCCGTCGTGATATCACCCAAAGATAGAGGCGCCAGACACCCACTATGCTTCACGGCGTAATGGATCATCAAATCCTCAAGGGTTTAAACCCGTCAATATTGAATCCTATGATGGCACAACAGACCCGCGGTTTGGATCAAGACTATCTCCTTCACATCCACATGGCCCGCGGCGGCATCTTCACGCCATCAAATACCTCCCCCTCAAGCTTAAAGGACCAGCCCGACATTGGCTCAACAGCTTGCCGCCAGAGTCAATTGGGAGCTGGAGGACCTGAAAGCCGCATTCCTTGATAACTTCCAGGCACTTATGTGCGACCACCGACGCCGACGACCTAAGCCACATAATTCAGCAGCCGATTTAATCGGCCGGACAATTCTCGACATGGTTCTTAACCAAGAAAAACCAAATCGTCGACCGTCCGGATGCGGAGGCCCTCGCGACCTTCAAGCATAACATCCGCGACGAGTGGCTTGCCCGACACCTAGGACAGAAAAGCGAAATCCATGGCAGCCCTCACATCACTCATGACCCGCTTCATGCGGGTGAGGACAGTAGCTAGCACGCATCAACAACCTCGGAAAAATTCTGCAGTCCGGACTTCAAGGACCGAAATGGCAGGCCGCGTCGTAACAAAACAAACGCCGCATTAACGGCGACAATATTGAGGATACGGCAATCAATGCCAGATTCGTAGGCTCTAAACCCGGTCGCAGAAAAAGCCATTCAAAAGAACTACTCCGGGTCCGTCCAATTTGGACCGAATACTCACCGCTTGTGCGGATACACGGCACCCCCGAAAAGCCAGCTAACCACACCAACAGGGACTGTTGGGTATTCAAGAAGGCAGGCAAGTTAATTGCCGAAAACAATGACAAGGGGCTGCATAGCGATGACGAGGACGAGACCCGACCGCCTAACAATAGAGGACAGAAGGGTTTCCCCCCACAGGTGCGGATGGTGAACATGATATACGCAACGCACATACCCAAAAAGGAGCGGAAGCGTGCACTTAGGGATGTCCACGCGATGGAGCCAGTTGCCCCGAAGTTCAATCCATGGTCCTCCTGCCCGATCACTTTTGACCGGAGGGACCACCCCACCAGCATCCGCCACGGCGGATTCGCCGCACTGGTCTTAGACCCAATCATCGATGGATTTCACCTAACCAGAGTCCCGATGGACGGGCGGCAAAGAAATGAACCTGCTTTACTGTGATACAAAGGTACAAAATGGGCATAGACCCCTCAAGGATTAAACCTACCAAAACGACCTTTAAAGGTGTCATACCAGGTGTAGAAGCCAATTGTACAGGCTCAATTACACTGGAAGTGGTCTTCGGATCCCCGGATAACTTCCGAAGCGAGGAGTTAATCTTCGACATAGTCCCGTTCCGCAGCGGCTATCATGCCTTGCTCGGACGTACCGCGTTCGCAAAGTTCAACGCGGTGCCGCACTACGCATACCTCAAGCTCAAGATGCCAGGCCCTCGAGGAGTCATCACGGTCAATGGAAACACTGAACGCTCTCTCCGAACGGAGGAACATACAGTGGCAGCTCTCGCCGAAGTGCAATGCAGCCTCTTAAGGCAATTCTCGAGTCCGCCGTTAAGCGGCGGACACTCTAAGCGCCCGGAGTAACTTACAACAAGACCACCTGGCACGCCCGAGCATCGCCAGAAGTGCGGCCCCAACCCCAGCTCCTACGTAAACATCAAAGCAGGTCCTTCAAGGCAGACACCATTACACTCAAGATACCATGGGCATGGGGAGAGGGGCACGACCACGATAAACCCGCATCATGCGGCTCAACCACATCAGGGGCTCTCAAGTGTGTCGTTCCTTTTTCTTTTCTTTTTACCTTTTACTTTTTACCCACAGGACTCCGTTTGTCAGAGGCCCTGTCCGATAGCAGACCTGCCGAACTCACGATGCAACAGCCAGGGAAGGATAAAGGCTCCAACGAATATACAGTGGTCTCCATTACGAGCATTTTTATACACCAATCTGCAGCCTACCCACGGAGAGGACATGTTTAACAGTCCCATACCTTGCTTATCGCACTATTTGTATCGTTCTACATTCGTAGCAACACTTATTGAATAAAACAATGCAGCACCTTTTTGCTTATAATTGCATTTCTTTTTCACACATACGTTCATTTACGGCATGTTGCATCCGTACACTTTGGTACTGCTAATATACACCAGGGGCTTATGTTTCCCGCATTATGGTATGATGAAGTCCGAACACTTTCACAAGTGCGGCACCCCGAACTTATAGCACTATATGCATCGGCTCCGAATCATGTCTTGGGTCAATAGTTGGGTTTGCGGCTCCCATGTTTTGGTACCTTACGCCCGTTATATCGGCTAAGGTAGCACTGGGAGAACCACTGCGATTCCGCCCCAGTTGAGCTGGGTTAACGCCTCCGTGGAGAAAGCTAAAACTGACCGTCATGATGAGGCGAGAGCCGGTTGCTGTTCGAGAGGTTTTTTGCGAGTCCTTAAAGACTTATGCCGCTTAGAGCGAGGAGCCGGATACTGTCCGGCAAAGGCGTGGATAGCGCCCCAAATTCGGCCTTCTAAAGACTAGGGGCTTCGCCGAAATTTAAAATTATAGAATTCTATGGCTAAGTGAGAGTGTTCAAGCATTATAAGTCCGGTTGCCTTGTTCGCTGTGTTGAGCGCCTCCCTAGATGAACCCAAAAATGGGAACAAGAGCGCTCAAGTTTATCCCTAACACCCCAAAGCACTGTGGCATGGGGGCTGAAGCCGACGACTTGCCATCTCTCGATTTGATAAACAGCCGCACGTAAGGTAATATTTTAAATTAACAAGCGTTGCTTAGCACATATGAACTAAGTTTTCAAATAAGACAGATAACAAAATGCGAGTCTACTCAAATATTACATCTTTGGAGCACTCACCCGCAATAGTGCGGGCGCCTTCAAAGACACTCTTATAATACATCTCGGGCGCATGCGATGCTCCTTGCCCTCTGGTGGTGGGTCCGTCCACGAGCTTCTGGCATCCATCTTGCCCAGTGCACCTTTACGCTGGCAAGGGCCCACGGGCACCCTCAATACAAGCGGAATGCTTGATGACTTCTACCCAGGCACGCATCCATCGCCCGTCGCACCAGGCGAAGTAGCTCCTGTGCATGGCCTCCTTAGGCCACAAATTAACTATGAGGGCCCTTCATGGCCTGTTCGGCCGCCTTGTGGAGCTCGACCAGCTGCCTTCAGCTGGTCACTAAAGCACTGATGTCCGGCCTCAATATCGAGACCAGACCTTCTCCGTCGAGCTCCCCTCCTCCGCCCGGTAGAATGCGGCAACATCGGACACGCTGCGAGGAAGATCTGCGAACGCTCCTGGAGAGCTCCGAATTCGGGTAAGCAACAGGTAATTAACACTCACATGCTTACTTTGCATGAAAAATGCCTTACCCGCTGCTATTTTCTTCACCACCTCAATCTCCTGGAGGGCTTTGAAGGCTTCGGCCTTAGCGGCTTTGGCACTCTCAAGAGTCAAGGTAAGCTCAGACTCGAAGTCTTCGAGTCACGCCCCAAGCTCTCATGTTTTTTCACGAGATCCTGGAGCTCTTGCTGTACCTCCGCCACCCGTGCCTCTGCTTCTCTCGCTCGGTGCGCTCATGGCCGCATTACGTTCGGCGCATGCCACCGCCTCCTTCGTGGTCGCCACCTCGTTAGTGGCCCCTACAATACCCACATTATCCTTGTCATTTTTCTTGCAACCAAATCCTTTTCTGTAAGGTACAATTTTCATAAGGTATTACTCACCTTCTTTTTCCTCGAGCTGCTTCTCGGCATGGCCGAGCTCGTTCTCGGACCGCTCGAGGTTTTCCTTCAACGTATTGACCTCCGCAGTCAGTGCGGCGGAGGTCAGCAGCACAGCCTACAATCCCATATTGACATATTTTTTATGACTCATGCGTTTATCTTTCTAAAGATCCTCAGTCCGGCTTTTCTTTCCGAACACCGAACCGAGCATCAGGGGCTACTGTCTATGCGGTACCATTTTACATATATTGAAATTCTTACCTCAAAGCCCGTTAGAAGGCTGCTGCAGGCTTCGGTCAGCCCGCTCTTGGCGAATGAACCTTTCAATCACCGCACTCATAATAGTGCGGTGTTCCTCTTGATGGAGGCGCCGTTGAGCGCCTCAAAGAAATTATCCGCACCTCCGGTTGGGACGGAGGCAGCCCGGCGTCGCGATCTTGCCCTTCTTACGGCGGGTCGCCACGGACTCGAGCCACCGTGGCCTCCGGGCTGAGTCCGTGCAAAGTCCGGAGGGTGTCCCTGTGACACCTCCGGCCTTCCTCCTCTGGTGGGTCCTTCTGGGATCCCACCTCGGCGTCGTCCATGACACGGGTGGAGGCAGTCGGAAGGGAATCCATATCCGACGCACCCAAGGACCCGCTCGACGAAACGGGAAGATCATCCTTGGGCGGACTGCAAGGTTGTATGCGGCATTAGAAAGACATTATGTGGCGAAAAGAAAAAAACCTTGAAGTTATTCGGGAGTCCGGATACTTACGATCTCGCCAGGGCTTGGCCCTTGGAAGCGATCCTAAATCGTCAATCCTTTGGCGTTGGCCGGAGCAGTCCCGGGGAAGAGTTTTTTCCTTCTTGGACCCTTGGCCTCCCTTGTTGGGGAGGCCTTCCTTTTTCCCTCCTTCACTGGGAGAGGCTTTCTTCTCCTCCTCGCCTTGGTGGGAGGAGTCGGCCTCGGATTCATCATCCGATAGCACCTGAAAATGGGAACTCCTCCGAGTCCCCGTGGCCGTCTTCTTGACCTTCTTCTCCGGCACCACGTGAGGTGCCGGAGCCAGCAGCCCCGTTAGGCGGGCGTCCGCTGGGTCCTCTGGCAATGGGACTGGACAGATAGTCCGTTCGGCCTTCGCCAGCCATGCCTGTCAAAGGTAAAGGGAGTTTAGATCCCACATAGAACCAAACTATGGAAAATAAGTGGTGAAATCACTTACCTTGTCAGCTGGACGCTGCAAGCGAAATCCGTGATCTTCGGTAGCGGATGCGGGAGCTTCGGCGCCCTTGAACAGCACCTTCCAGACATCTTCGTACGTAGTGTCGAAGAGCCCGCCAGTGGTCCTGTGTCACCGGATCAAACTCCCACATGTTGAAGCCCCGTCACCGGCACGGGAGAATCCGACGGATGAGCATGACCTGGACTACGTTGACAAGCTTGAGCTTCTTGTCCACCAGCTTCTGGATACAGGCTTGGAGTCCGGTCAGCTCCTCCGAATCCCCCCAAATCTGGCCACTCTCTTTCCAGGAGGTGAGCCGTGTAGGGATGCCAGATCTAAACTCAGGGGCCGCTGCCCAATCAGGGTCACGCGGCTCGGTGATGTAGAACCGCCCCGATTGCCACCCCTTGATGGTTTCCACGAAAGTGCCCTCCAGCCACGTAACGTGGGACATCCTGCCCACCATGGCGCCTCCGCACTCCGCTTGGCTGCCCTTCACAACCTTCGGCTTGACACTGAAGGTTGAGCCACAAGCTGAAGTGGGGCTGGATGCAGAGGAAGGCCTCGCACACGACGATAAACACCGAGATGTTGAGGATGAAATTCGGGGCCAGATCATGGAAATCTAGGCCATAGTAGAACATGAGCCCCCGGACAAAGGGATGAAGCGGGAAGCCCAATCCGCAGAGGAAATGGGGAAGAAATACTACCCTCTCACGGGGCCTGGGGTTGGGGACGAGTTCTGCCTCGTCGGGGAGCCGATGCGCGATGTTGCTGGACAAATATCCGGCGTCGCGCAGCTTCTGGATCTGCCCCTCCGTGACGGAGGAGGCCATCCACTTGCCTCCCGCTCCGGACATAGTTGGAGAAGGTTGAGGTGAGAAGTGCGGACTTGGGTGCTAGAGCTCGAGTTCGTGGAGATGGATAAGCCAAGGAGGAATAAGGCGCAGGTAAAAGGGTTGGATCTTTATCCCCTTATATGGGCGGACAAAAACATGTGTCCCCACCGGCCTGGTAAAACTCGCTTATCTCCCAAGCGTCACAATCGATGGCGCGGTTAGGTTACCCACGTCTGTATTGATGGGAATCCCGGAATAAGGGGAACACGATCTCTGCTTTGACAAGACGTGCCAAGGAAACCGCTTCGCTAAACGCTACCGAGGTGGAACGATAAAACAATTTGAGTAAAGGCTTGGTAGTGGTACGACGTCACGCCACGTATCACGCCGCCAGATTGATCTTGTGTAATATTATTCTCTCTACGGTGGTATGTGGAATTTATTTTTGCGAGCGGACACTATCCCGGTGTTCACAATCTTCTATAAATTATTCGAGGGAAGAACCCGCCTTGCAATGCCGAAGACAATATGCGCGCCGGACTCGTCGTCATTGAAGCCTGGTTCAGGGGCTACTGAGGGAGTTCCGGACTAAGGGGTGTCCGGATAGCCGAACTATCATCATCGGCCGGACTCCAAGACTATGAAGATACAAGATTGAAGACTTCGTCCCGTGTCCGGATGGGACTTTCCTTGGCATGGAAGGCAAGCTTGGCGATACGGATATGTAAATCTCCTACCTTTGTAACCAACTTTGTGTAACCCTAGCCCTCTCCGGTGCCTATATAAACCGGATGGCTTTAGTCCATAGGACGAACAACAATCATACCATAGGCTAGCTTCTAGGGTTTAGCCTCTTTGATCTCGTGGTAGATCCACTCTTGTAACACACATCATCAATATTAATCAAGCGGGACGTGAGGTTTTACCTCCATCAAGAGGGCCCGAACCTGGGTAAAACATCGTGTCCCTTGTCTCCTGTTACCATCCGCCTAGACGCACAGTTCGGGACCCCCCTACCCGAGATCCGCCGGTTTTGACACCGACACTCATCTTCGGAGGGAGGCGCATAATTATCGTCCTCAACCTCTTTTTCTGCCGCACTGTCGTGCGGGCTTGCTTCTCCCTCCTCTTGCGCTGAGTCCTGCTGGAGGGGGTTCTCTTTGGCACTGTCCGGGGTGTTATTTTCTCCCGTGCCGGAATCACCGTTTTTATTGTGGCAGGATTTAGAGCGGCGCCGCTGATGTCGGCGCTTCGGCTGTTTCTTGGAGGGGTTATCCTCCGTTGTTCCATCGTCGTTCGCATCTGTTGGGATGTCCACCATATATATGTCATATGACGAGGTGGCCTTCCAGTGCCCTGTAGACGCTGGGTCTTGGTCGTCTCCGGCATCGTCGTCCATACCGTCGATGTCTTCGGAGTTGTAGTCTATCATGTCGGTTAAATCATCGGCAGTGGCTACCAAGTGGGTGGTGGGTGGGCGTTGAATTTCTTCGTCGTCCGCATCCCAACCTTCCTGTCCGTAGTCCGGCCAGGGCTCTCCGGATAAAGAGAGAGACTTTAGTGAATTCAGGATGTCGCCAAAGGGCGGGTGATGAAAGATGTCTGCGGCCCTGAACTCCATAACGGGCGCCCAATCGGATTCGATTGGCAAGGGTGCGGAGGGTTCGGAGTCCGGAGAGGAGTCCGGCATCCTGGAGTCGAGGTCTTCGCAAAGGACAGGGATGGAGTTCGGCTCGATCGTCGTAGAGATTGTAGCCCCCGAGGCGGTGTCCAACCACTCGTCCTCGATCGGGAATCCGCTCCGGATTAAGGGTCGAGCGGATATCGTGCGGCCTCCGTGGCAATCGCTCGTCAGCAGAGCTAGATCATGCCCATCGAGACAATGCGATGCGCTTGGCTGCGGCTCGAATCCGTCGAAGATCAAGTCTCCGCGGATATCGGCCGTATAGTTTAAACTTCCGAATCTGCCTGGCCAATGTCTCATCCTCTGTAACACTGCAATGATGCAGCTCTCCGTTGATAATAGTCATAGACTTGGATCGCCGGATTATCTTCCTGGCCAATGTCTCATCCTCTGGTAACTCGCCCCAGTTCATGTATGCATGATAAGGAACCGTCCAATCTGGGATAACATGCAGAGCCGCCACCAACTGAGCTTCCGGATCAGGAATAGCCAAATCTTCTTCACCAGGGAGCTTGACGGACGGATTATGCAGAACATCCAGGAAGACATTAGGCGGAACCGGTTTACGTTGAGAACCCAGGCGGCTTAAAGCGTCCGCCGCTTCGTTCTTCCGCCGGTCCACATGATCCACCTGATAACCTTTAAAGTGACCTGCGACAATGTCCACCTCACGACGATATGCTGCCATGAGTGGGTCCTTGGAATCCCAAGTGCTAGACACCTGTTGAGCCACCAGGTCCGAGTCACTGAAGCACTTAACTCGGCTTAGGTTCGTCTCCTTAGCCATCCGGAGACCATGGAGTAAAGCTTCGTACTCAGCTGCATTGTTAGTGCAAGGGAACATTAAACGAAGACCATAACAAAACTTATCACCTCGTGGGGAAGTTAATACGACTCCAGCCCCCGAGCCCTCCAATTGCCTGGACCCATCAAAGTGAATAGTCCAATAAGTGTGATCCGGCTTCTCTTCAGGCACTTGTAGTTCTATCCAGTCGTTGATGAAATCCACACGCTTGAGATTTGATCGCCGTTCGGGGTATATACTTCAACCCGTGAGGCCCGAGCTCTATGGCCCACTTGGCAATCCGGCCATTTGCTTCCCTGTTCTGGATTATCTCCCAAAGGAGCAGAGCTGACCACTGTGATGGGATGACCTTGGAAATACTGCTTTAGCTTCCGGCTTGCCATAAAAACTCCATATACCAGCTTCTGCCAGTGTGGGTACCTTTGCTTGGACTCAATAAGCACCTCGCTGATATAATAAACCGGACGCTGAACCGGAAATTCTTTTCCTGCCTCCTTGCGCTCCACCACAATAGCCACACTGACAGCCCGAGCATTCGCTGCCACATATAGCAACAGCGCCTCCTTGTCAACTGGGGCAGCAAGAACCGGCGGATTAGCTAGCTGCCGCCTTAAATCCTCAAACGCTTCATTCACGGTGTCACTCCAGACGAAGTTATCCGTCTTCTTCAGCATCTGATACAAAGGAATGGCCTTCTCGCCAAGGCGGCTGATAAACCGACTCAACGCGGCAATCCGGCCTGCCAAGCGCTGAACGTCATTGATACACTTCAATTTAGCCAAGGAGGTGATGGCCTTGATCTTCTCCGGATTAGCCTCAATGCCCCTGTTAGATACCAGAAAGCCCAAGAGCTTGCCTGCCGGTACACCAAAAATGCACTTAGCCGGATTAAGCATCATCTTGTAAACCCACAGGTTATCAAAGGTTTCCTTTAAGTCATCAATCAACGTCTCCTTCTTCCTTGACTTGACCACAATATCATCCACATAGGCATGAACATTACAGCCGATTTGTGTATGAAGACAATTCTGCACACACCGTTGATAAGTCGCCTGGGCACTCTTGAGCCCAAAGGGCATAAATATATAGCAGAAGGCTCCAAAGGGGGTTATGAAGGCCGTCTTCTCCTGGTCCTTAACTGCCATCTTGATCTGATGATAACCAGAATATGCTTCCAGGAAGCTCAAACGCTCGCAACCCGTCGTAGTATCAATAATTTGATCAATACGGGGAAGGGCAAAAGGATCTGCTGGGCAAGCCTTGTTGAGATATGTGTAATCCACACACATCCGCCAAGTGCCGTTCTTCTTAAGGACCAGCACCGGATTAGCCAACCACTCAGGATGGAATACTTCAATGATAAACCCAGCCGCTAAGAGCCTGGCCACTTCTTCTCCAATAGCTTTGCGTCTTTCTTCATTGAACCGGCGGATAAACTGTTCGACCGGTTTATACTTAGGACCAACATTAAGTGTGTGCTCAGCGAGTTCTCTCGGTACACCTGGCATGTCAGAAGGCTTCCACGCAAAGATGTCCCGATTCTCATGGATGAACTCGATGAGCGCGCTTTCCTATTTCGGATCCAAGTTAGTGCTGATGCTGAACTACTTGGATGAATCGCCAGGCACGAAGTCAACAAGCTTAATCTCATCAGCCGATTTAAACTTCAAGGCCGGATCATGCTCGGTAGTTGTCTTCTTCAATGAAGTCATATCTGCCGGATCAACGTTGTCCTTGTAAAACTTCAACTCTTCTGTGGCACAAACCGACTCAGCATAAGCCGCATCACCTTCTTCACACTCCAGAGCGATCTCGCGGCTCCCATGGACAGTTATAGTTCCCTTGTGACCCGGCATCTTGAGCTGAAGATAGACATAACAAGGCCGTGCCATAAACTTAAGCATAAGCCGGCCGTCCAAATAGGGCGTGATACGGACTTCTGATCTTCACCACTTCAAAGGTCAAAGTTTCTGATCTTGAATTATGCTCGTCCCCAAAAGCCACCTCCAGAGCTATCTTGCCAACAAGATACGCCGATTTACCAGGCACCACACCATGGAACACCATACTGGACGGTCTAAGATTTTTATCTGTTAACCCCATGCGACGGAAAGTTTCATAATACAGGATATTGATGTTGCTCCCTCCGTCCATGAGTACCTTTGTGAACTTATAACCTCCTACCTGAGGTGCCACTACCAACGCCAGATGACCCGGATTGTCAACCCGGGGTGGATGATCCTCCCTGCTACACACAATTGGCTGCTCAGACCAGCGTAAGTAACGGGGCACCGTCGGTTCAACGGAGCTTACTGCTCTCCTATGAAGCTTTTAGTCACGCTTGTCCAAGCTAGTGGTGAAGACATGATATTGCCTACTATTTAACTGCTTTGGATTGCTCTGGTAACCCGACTGCTGCTGCTGTTGATTATTGTAGCCACCTTGGTTGCCCTGATTACCTTGATTGGTATGTCCGCCCTGATTACCATGGAAGCCTGAACCCGAATTTCCACCGCCATAACCCGGCCCATGAGACC
The DNA here is from genome assembly GCA_021605145.1 of Aegilops bicornis. Taxonomy (NCBI): domain Eukaryota; kingdom Viridiplantae; phylum Streptophyta; class Magnoliopsida; order Poales; family Poaceae; genus Aegilops; species Aegilops bicornis. The sequence continues at coordinate 504,696,093 of CM038669.1, forward strand.
CGGGGCCTGAACCGTCACCCGGTCCGTGATCATACCGGAAGTCATTAGAATTTTTGAAATCTTGCATGATATAGCAGTCCTTCCAGAGGTGTGTGGCCGGCATATCCTTCGTCCCATGTTTCGGGCAGGGCTGGTTCAATAGGTAAGACAGGCGGTCCGGGTTAGGGTTAGGTGCTCCACTTCGCTTGGACGGTTTACCCTTGCGCCGTTGGCCCTTATCCTGTGCGTTGGCAGTGGCCACAAAGTCCATGCTGTGATCCGCCTTACGTTTGCTGCCGTTTCCATGACCCGCCGGGCTGTGGTACTGCCCTTTGGCGTTGCCGCTCTTCTTTCCCTTCCCTGTCTTATCATCATCTGACTCGGGATCCTTGGTACTATCAGAGTCAGCATACTTTACTAAAGCGGCCATGAGGGTTCCCATGTCATTGCAATGGCGTTTCATCCGTCCCAACTTACACTTCAGAGGCTTAAACCGACAGTTTCCCTCCAAAGTCAGAACTGCGGTGTCAGCGTTGATGCGGTCCGATGAATGCAAAATCTCCAAGACCCGGCGCACCCACTGGGTTGTTGATTCTCCTTCCTCCTGTACACAGGCAGCTAAGTCCACAATCGACATGGGCTGCTTGCATGTATCCTTAAAATTCTAGATAAACCGGGTTCTCAACTCGGCCCATGATCTAATAGAATTAGCACGTAGACTCTTTAACCAAGTACGAGCCGTCCCTTCTAGCATCATGGTGAAGTACTTCGCACAAGCTGCATCGTCCACATCCAGCATCTCCATGGCCATCTCATATCTTTCAATCCATGTCTCTGGAGGTAAATCGGCAGTGTAATTTGGCACCTTGCGCGGGCCCTTGAAATCCTTGGGCAGGCGTACATTGCGTAACGCCGGGACAAGACACAGCATCCCCAAAGAGCTAGAGGTAACTCCCGGCTCTACCGACGTGGTCGGACAAACCGTAGTAAGCTAGCGAGCTTCATACTGTGTTGCTAACTCGGCCCCCCTGCGTGCACGAGCCTGGTTCACCACATCTTGAGCATCACCAGCGCCCCTGTCGGGTTGCGGCCACGGGGCGGTTCGTGGTCCCGTGCATTGCTTGGCACGGCCGGTTCATCCATACGCCTGCTGAAGCTCCAGCTTGGACGGGGGGTGGAATGAATCCGATCACGACTGTATGAATAAGCCTCCTGTTGCACCAAGGCTGCCCGAAGAAGCTCTTTAACACGACGCGTCTCGGCCGCCGCCGGAGAATCGCCTTCAATTGAGATAGCCTCCAACCGTGAAGCGGTAGCAACTAAATTGTCCATCGGAGTAGAATAATGACCTGGCGGTGTTGGGACAGGCTGCGTTACAATGTCGTTCTGACGAGGCGGATCCATCAAACGGGGCTGAACCGGCGCTTCGCCTGTGTGCCTTCGCCCGGTTTGTCAGCCGTGGTTATCGTCCCCGCACCTGGGGTGTTAAAAGAGGTTCCTAGCATCATAAACCGGAGGCAGGCGAGACCGGTGCCTTCTCTTTAGGACTTCGTGTGATGCATTCTGATCCAGCATAAGTCGGTAAGCCTGCGCATCCAAAGCGGCCCGCTCTGCGGCCATCCTGGCTTCCTCAGCTGCCAAATCGGGCTTGGCCTGAGTAATTTGATCTCTTACTTTCGCGATTTCCGCATTGTGCGCACCCTGATCCGCCGGATTAGCTTCTGCCATCAGCGTTGCCAATGCATCAAATAAATCAGACAAAACCTGAGCCGGCGGCCGCACAGGGCCTCCTGCCCCGGCTGCCTTCGCTGCCACCGATCCGGAGATCATTGCTGGTGCGGCCGAGGAGTGGAGCGCCGGCTGTGTACCGACCATAAAGATTCCAACCCGGTTTGGCAGATCAGAGGGGTCCGGAATACTGTTGCCGTCGGAACAGCCTCCAATCCGGCCATCTTGTAGCTGATATAACGACTCGGTCTCTCCGGTGGATGACTCGTCACCGGAATAAACGACGGTCTCACCACCAGATTCCGATCTGCCCTCGTATTCCCCTCCATGGATGACTCCCACGAAGGCACGCTTCATGGCAGGCTTGCGCGGGCAGATCGCACACGCTGAGCCGTTTCGACGAGGTCGGTGTAGATGTCCGGCTCAAGGCCCGGTTTGCCGATCTTGCCAATGAAAACGTGTATGCCACCAAAGGGGACCCGGTACCCGTACTTGATTGAGCCTGCCTCGGGGCCCCACCCTGCATCATCGATGTAGAGCTTGCCGCGACGACTTTTGGTCATCTGGCCCACAGTGTAACCCTTGAGTCCTTCGAAGCTGCCCTCCAAGAACTTGAAACCATCGTGCGATATCCCCACGGTGGGCGCCAACTGTCGTGGTTTTGTCACGGCAGATGTCCTCATGAAAGGACTTAGTCGTGGAGCCATCGCTACGGGTTAACTTAAAGGGGTTAAAGCGGAGAAGGGACGCAAGAGAGTTTTATACTAGTTCGGCCCCTTACGATGAAGGTAAAAGCCTACGTCTAGTTGTGATGGAATTGATGGGGTTTCGATGACCAGGGAGCGAATATGCTTCGCCTAAGTCTCGAGTTAATGTCTGTCCTTCTGAACCGCCGCCGGGTCGTCCCCTTATATACATGGGTTGACACCCGTTGGTTTACAGAGTCCCGAGGCCGGCTCATAAACGTGCCCGGCTCGGTCTCCGCTCTTTCTACCTTACAATGCAAGTTACATATCAATGTCGGTTTGTAGCTACAGGCCTTAAACCGATTCTGGGCCTTGGGCCTTTACTCAGTGTCACCGTCTGTCTTCATGGGCTTCAAGTTAATCCGGCCGCTCCTGGCCGGTTTACGCCCAGTAGTAATATCCCCAACAGTGACCGACATCGATCAAGACGCGGTGAGATTTTCGGTTTTGGGTTGGCTCTTTTGTGTTGTTGTTGTGTTGTCGTGGGTGGTTGTCCTTTGGACTAGCATGGTCTGGAGTTGTGCTACACTTGTTGTTCGCAACGAGTGGTAGTCGTCTTGTACTTCCAATTCTCTTCTTCTGTAAAGTTACGGTATGCAATTTGCGTACTCTTGAAAAAAATACATTCTCCATTACCAAGTTTGACCATGATTGGTGTCTTTTCTTTATTTATTTTTCTCATACCTAGTAGTACTAGTACTCCTCCAGTCTAAAGTTGACCTACTGTCCATCTTGGATAGTCTCGTTTTACCTTCTTCTCTTGCCCTTTGATGGGTTGTTACTATTCGCCCCAGTTGATAAAACATAAGAACTAATGCCTGGCCTTCACATAGCACGATTCACACAACCAAGGAACATCGGACCTTCATATAGCACAATGCACACAGTCAGTGATGGAGCTACAAAGAAAAGGTTAGGTCGGCGAGAGAGCACACTTTTTCCATTGTGTGTTGTGTTGTGCTATGCCAGGCGACCGATGTCTGCTCCTGAGCTCCTCCGCTACATGCATTTTTTCCACGAAGGAGTGCTACGCGTGTGAGGCAAATGGGTGCAGTATTGCTCTCTATCAATGTTGATCATGGGCGTGCGAGGTTGACTAGGCTCTGAATGCTTCGGGCTTAATCTATTTTTTGGCTCTAGCCTTAGGTTGGACATGACCCATATGGCCTTGTTGTAACTCTATCATTGCACACACCTAACACGTCCAATACAACCAAGAAGAGAGTATAGTATCATTTTGCAGCAACGGAAAAGATAGCAGCCTAAGATAGGGTGGGTCCTATCTAAAAATTACACCGTCATCCATGCTACAAGAAAACCTCCCCAACAATATGCTCCGGTAGGATAGATGTCACTATAAAAATGTCTCTATCCTCCGGCCTCTGCATTATAGATCAACTATGAAGCCATCGCGTACATGCATAAAAAATCTGCACAAATGAAACAAATTTTGTGTTAAAAACCAATCATTCTTGTTAAGCCAAAGAGACCAACATAAGGTTGTCCTTCCCACACGAATATGTGCATAAAATAGTTTGTCAATACCCCGTAACCGATTGTCGAACATATTATTATGGGAACTACTGCGAGATAAAGGTTTGAAGATACTTGAGCTATGACACACACCGGGCGAGCAAATTTACACTCAAAATATGATATACTCATCATGTTGGCAATAGACATAGGTCTTCTTGCCTTGCAAATTACAGCATGTCAGGTTATCTATAGTCAAGATCACACATTTTGTGTCTACGGGTGATCGTCGAGATCGGAGCTATGATCTAGCTCCTATATAGTTTGGCCATGGGTTAAAACACTTTGCCCAAAGGCAGGAAGCTGTTAGAAAAGGATGTCGAGAGGGCATTTGGAGTGCTCCAAGCCCGTTTCGCAGTTGCTCTCGGATATGCTAAACCATGGGATCCAGAGACATTGTGGGGGTGATGACAACTTATGTGAAAATAAAATAATGAATGGGGTTTTGAGAAGTCAAAAACGAGAAAAGTCTTGCATCAATGCAGCTGACCATTAGGCAATGGAAGAAGGCCCTATGATCGACGCTAATGCAAAGAGTAGGGATCGCCATGCAACCAAGATGCACACAGAGCTATGAATATATGAAAGCTCTCCTATGGACTAAGTGAGGTGCATCCAACTTGCTTGCTCATTAAGACCTCGAGCATTTGACGATGCTCGTCATTAGAATATACAAGTCAAGTTCTTTAATGCAATTTCCCCATTAGTATAAGCACATGAAGCTCATGAAATTATCCAATCTACAATGCATGAAGTGGTGCTAATTTGAAGCACAAATGTACTAAAAAGTATGATGGTGTTGCTCCTTCTCCCATCCTCACTTTTTCTTTCTCTTTACCGTGGCACCTCTGTGGTGCATCTTTTATTTGGTCTCTCTCTTCTTCTTCTTTTTTGTAGAAGCAACACCTTACAATGATGAACGAAACACTTTATAATGACACACTTCAAATGATTAATATTTAAATGGTGCAAGATCTATTTGGAACTGTATATGGATGTCTTGGGTTTCCCTAATAAATGAAAATTTCAGCTTGAAAGGTTGCTTCGGGAGCTTTGCCTACTTCACAATGCAGAGTATACCGGCATCTGTCCAAACGAGGAGCGTTTCCTCTATGTGGCATGGAGGAGGAAGGGACCTTTCATGCCTTGATCACATGCAATCATGTTAGTAGTTCTTTGATGAACATGCAATTTTGATGGCTGATATGTCTCCAACGTATCTATAATTTTTTATTGTTCCATGCTATTATATTATCTGTTTTGGATGTTTTATATGCATTAATATGCTGTTTTATATGATTTTTGGGACTAACCTATTAACCTAGAGCCCAGTGCCAGTTCCTGTATTTTTCCTTGTTTCAGAGTGTCGCAGAAAAGGAATACCAAACGGAGTCCAAACGGAATGAAACTTTCGGGATGATTTTTCTTGGACCAGAAGACATCCAGAGGGCTTGTAGTGCACACCAGGGAAGCCACTGATATGTCCATTTTGCATCATGTTTTCCTACTGTTATTTATGATGTTTTCATCCATAATAATGCTTTTTGGAGTAATTCTCACTGGTACAGCGACGTCCTAAACAAACAGTTTAAAACCCCTTTCCGCGACGACATTTGAAACCGTCACCAAGTGAGTGTGGGCGATAGGGGGGTCCTTCCCACACGACCCAGAAATCGTCAGGGATAGTCCCTCGTGGGACCCAGGCTGGGGCCGTGTGCGATCGGGCGAGGCATGGAAACCCAATCATTTTCGTAGGTATGTACATCCCACACGGTAAATCCCAGAAATCATTTCCGTAGGTATGTACATCCCACACGGTGAATCCCAGAAATCATTTCCGTAGGTATGTACATCCCACACGGTGAATCCCAGAAATCATTTCCGTAGGTATGTACATCCCACACGGTGAATCCCAGAAAATCATTTCCGTAGGTATGTACATCCCACATAGTTCTTTGTGTGGAAACGTTTGTGCAAGGTGGCCTAACGCAAACAGTTAGCTGCCGGAAGCCGTGTATGATTACTAGTTGATCAAACACGCCTACTTTCTAGAAACCACGCGGGTTGTTTGAGTTCATCGCCCACGGTGTTGTCTGAGTAACCGTTTGCAATAGAAAACCCCAATAAGTAGTGTAATTAGCCTATTACTGATAATCCATGTACTAATCAAACTGATGTTTCTTATAAAACACGCCAGATATTTCATATCCGTATAAAAGCAACCAGGATTTCATAATCGAATTACATCATATAGCTTCGCACTCGATTCGCCATTACACAACAAAGCACCAAGTTTCACATGCAGCATCAAAAACCTTTGGAAAGTAGCATCATACACGGTAAATAGACAGATGAATCTCATCTGGGAAACTACAGAAGCGGAAGGCAAATATTGAGCCTTCAGTGATGTTGAATGTCCTTGCAACTTTAGGCCAGTGGCTATGGATAATTGCCCGCCCAACCTTCGTCCTCTTCAGCAAGACTTCAATATTGTACCGTGGGTGTTGAATGAATACCTTCCTCGCCTCTTGACCATGCAGGTGGTTTGAGAGGTAATCATAGGTGAACTGCTTTGAAAAGTACTGAAAACAAAGCTATTCATAAATCGCTATTGCAAATTTTGAAATGATGCAAGGGGTAAAAACAAGGTAAAAGAGTTGGTACCATCCTATAATTGTCTGATGTCTTCTTCATTGTGCAAACAAAGATCTTATTGTTATTCGTCGCAAGTTTCTTCATCCTCACAATCTTTCTGAGTTTCTTGACTTGACTGATATTCATGGACATCTCATTTCCACATATACAAAAAACTATATCTACCATCCATATTGCACTTGTATCACCATCTCTTCGCCGAACTAGTGCACCTATACAATTTACCATTGTATTGGTGTGTTGGGGACGCAAGAGACTCTTTGTTATTTGGTTGCAGGGTTGCTTGAGAGAGACCATCTTCCTCCTACGCCTCCCACAGATTGATAAACCTTAGGTCATCCACTTGAGGGAAATTTGCTACTGTCATACAAACCTCTGCACTTGGAGGCCCAACAACGTCTACAATGAAAAGGTTGCGTAGTAGACATCAGGCTAGTTTCTGGCGCCGTTGCCGGGGAGGTGAGTGCTTGAAGGTATATCTTTAGATCTTGCAATCAAATCTTTTTGTTTCTTGTTTTAGCACTAGTTAGTTAATAAAAGAAAATTACAAAAAACTGGAATTGAGTTTACCTCATACGCTTCATCTTTTTAATATCTTTCGTGAGTATGATGGAAAGGAAAATTGTGCCAAAGTACTAGAAGAAGAATTACATAGAATGCTTGGCATAAAATATGTGAATGATGAGCATGATTGCAATATTGTTAGTATGAATTCTTTGAATACCCATGATGCTAATGATATGCAAAGCCACAAGCTTGGGGAAGCTATGTTTGATGAAGATGATATTTTTTGTCCCCCAGGCTTTGATGAGCAAATTTACTATGATGAAAGCATGCCTCCTATCTATGATGATTATTGTGATGACACGTATGCTATAAAGAACAATGATAACCATAAAACTTGTCATATTGATCTTAATTCTCAATCACATGATAGTTATTTTGTTGAGTTTGCTCCCACTATTGTTCATGAGAAGAATTTTGCTTATGTGGAGAGTAATAAAATTTATATGCTTGTAGATCACGAAAAGAATGCTTTAGGTGCTGGTTATATTGTTGAATTCATTCATTATGCTACTGAAAGTTATTATGAGGGAGGAATGTATGCTTGTAGGAATTGCAATAATATCAAGTTTCCTCTGTATGTGCTTAAAGTTTTGAAGTTATGCTTGTTTTACCTTCCTATGCAAGTTGATTCTTGTTCCCAAAAGTTGTTTGCTCACAAAATCCCTATGCATAGTAAGTGGGTTAGACTTAAATGTGCTATTCATATTCTTCATGATGCTCTCTTTATGTTTAATTCTTATCTTTTATGCGAGCATCATTGAAATCATCATGCCTAGCTAGGGGCGTTAAACGTTAGCGCTTGTTGGGAGGCAACCCAATTTTATTTTAGTTTCTTGCTTTTTGGTTCTATTTAGTAATAAATAATCCATCTAGCTTCTGGTTAGATGTGTTTTCATGTTTTAATTAGTGTTTGTGCCAAGTAGAACCTTTGGGAAGACTCGGGTGAAGTCTTTATGATCATGCTGTAAAAAACAGAAACGTTAGCTCTCACGAGATTAGCTAAAACTTTTTACTGGAGAGTGATATTTAATTGATTATTTTTGCAGATGATTACTAGAAAAATTCCTCAGGTCCACCAATTTATTTTAGAATTTTTTGAGTTCCAGAAGTTTGCGTTAGATACAGATTACTACAGACTGTTCTGTTTTTGACAGATTCTGTTTTCCATGTGTTGTTTGCTTATTTTGATGACTCTGTGGCTAGTAAAAAAGTTTATAAACCACAGAGAAGTTGGAATACAGTAGTTTTAACACCAATATAAATAAAGAATGAGTTCATTACAGTAACTTGAAGTGGTGTTTTGTTTTCTTTCGCTAACAGAGCTCACGAGATTTTCTGTTAAGTTTTGTGTTGAGAAGTTTTCAAGTTTTGGGTAAAGATTCGAAGGACTATGGAATAAGGAGTGGCAAGAGCCTAAGCTTGGGGATTCCCAAGGCACCCCAAGGTAATATTGAAGGATAACCAAGAGCCTTGATACGTCTCCAACGTATCTATAATTTTTGATTGCTCCATGCTACTTTATCTATTATTTTGGACTATAATGGGCTTTATTTTCCACTTTTATATTACTTTTGGGACTAACCTATTAACCGGAGGCCCAGCCCAAAATTGCTGTTTTTTGCCTTTTTCAGTGTTTCGAAGAAACATAATATCAAACGGAGTCCAAACGGAATGAAACCTTCGGAAACGTGATTTTCTCACCGAACGTGATCTAGGAGACTTGGACCCTACGCCAAGGAACAACGGAGGCGGTCACGAGGGTGGGGGGCGCGCCCCCCTGCCTCGTGGGCCCCCTGTTGCTCCACCGACGTACTCCTTCCTCCTATATATACCTACGCACTTCAAACGATTAGAACAGGAGCCAAAACCTAATTCCACCGCCGCAACTTCCTCAGATCCACGAGATCCCATCTTGGGACCTGTTCCGGAGCTCTGCCAGAGGGGGCATCTACCACGGAGGGCTTCTACATCAACACCATAGCCTCTCTGATGAAGTGTGAGTAGTTTACTTCAGACCTTCGGGTCCATAGCTAGTAGCTAGATGGCTTCTTCTCTCTTTTGGATCTCAATACAATGTTCTCCCCCTCTCTCGTGGAGATCTATTCGATGTAACCTTCTTTTTGCGGTGTGTTTGTTGAGATCGATGAATTGTGGGTTTATGATCCAGCTTATATATGAATAATATTTGAATCTTCTCTGAATTATTTTATGTATGATTGAGTTAGCTTTGCAAGTCTCTTCGAATTATCCATTTGGTTTGGCCAACTAGATTGGTAGTTCTTGCAATGGGAGAAGTGCATGGCTTTGGGTTCAATCTTGCGGTGTCCTTACCCAAAGGATGTAAAGGGTTGCAAGGCACGTATTGTATTGTTGCCATCGAGGATAACAAGATGGGGTATTTATCATATTGCATGAATTTATTCCTCTACATCATGTCATCTTGCTTAAGGCGTTACTCTGTTTTTAACTTAATACTCTAGATGCATGCTGGATAGCGGTCGATGAGTGGAATAATAGTAGTAGATGCAGAATCGATTCGGTCTACTTGTCTCGGACGTGATGCCTATATACATGACCATACCTAGATATACCCATAACTATGCTCAATTCTGTCAATTGCTCAACAGTAATTTGTTCACCCACCGTAGAATACTTATGCTCTTGAGAGAAGCCACTAGTAAAACCTATGGCCCCCGGGTCTATTCTCATCATATGAATCTCTATCACTTTAATACTTGCTTTGTTTTTGCTTTGCCTTTACTTTTCACTTTGCATCTTTATACCAAAAATTCCAAAAATATTATCTCTATCAGATCTCACTCTCGTAAGTGACCGTGAAGGGATTGACAACCCCTAATCGCGTTGGTTGCGAGTAGCTATCGTTTTGTGTAGGTACGAGGGACTTGTGCGTGGCTTCCTACTGGATCGATACCTTGGTTCTCAAAAAACCGAGGGAAATACTTATGCTACTGTGCTGCATCATCCTCTCCTCTTTGGGGAAAACCAACGCAAGCTCAAGACGTAGCAAGAAGGATTTCTGGCGCCGTTGCCGGGGAGTCTACGCAAAAGTCAACATACCAAGTACCCATCACAATCCCTATCTTCCGCATTACATTATTTGCCATTTGCCTCTCGTTTTCCTCTCCCCCACTTCACCCTTGCCGTTTTATTCGCCCTCTATTTCCCAATCTCCTCCTCTCTTTCCGTTGCCTTTTTCTCGTCCGTCTGTTTGCTCGTGTGTTAGTTTGCTTGCTTGTCGTTATGACTAGTCCTCTTTCTGCTCCTTTGTCCCCCGAGTTTGAGCTTCTTCACTTCAAACAAAAACAAGGAGAGAACTTAAAGGATGCTTGGTTTAGAATGATGAAATCTTATCGTAATTGCACCCTCGAAGTAAATTTCAGAATTTTGCTTCGCAACTTTTATGTTGGTATTAATATGTCTCATAGACAACTTTTGGATTGCGTTGCCAAAGGCAATTTTATTGAAATTGATCCCAGTATCGCGCATGAAATTATACAAGATATAGTAGGAACTCTACCTCAACAAAAGGGACCTCATCATACTCAAGAGGAAACGCAAGTTTTTGAGAAAATTTGCGAAGTAACTAAAATTTTACAAAAGTCTCTTGAACCTCTTAAAAGTGTTAGCGGGAATCTCCACCGTAAGAATATGTTGATTACTCTTTGCAATAAGCGGTTGGACTCTTTAGATCTTAAGATTTCTGAATATGAAGGGAAGCATAATGAACCTCCCGGATTCGAGCATAATGTCGCTAAAATAATTAAGAATAAAGATGGCAATACCTAGATCTATCCTTGCTTTTATGCCTAGCTAGGGGCGTTAAACAATAGCGCTTGTTGGGAGGCAACCCAATTTTATTTTTAATTTTTTTTTATTCTGTTTAGGAATAAATAATCTATCTATCCTCTGTTAAACCTATTGGATCTTCTTGGATAATAGTTATTTGATCTTGCTGTAATTTCCAGAAACTTTGCGCTCAGTGCCCGAATTTTTAAAAATCACCAGAATGTGATAAAATACTGATTCGAATTGATTATGATCAATAAAAAAAATTCTAGGTCTTCTAATTTTGGTAGAAGTTTTTGAGTTCCAGAAGTTTGCGTTAGTTACAGATTACTACAGACTGTTCTGTTTTTGACAGATTCTGTTTTGCGTGTGTTGTTTGCTTATTTTGACGAATCTATGGCTAGTAAAATAGTTTATGATACATAGAGAAGTTGGAATACAGTAGGTTTAACACCAATATAAATAAAGAATGAGTTCATTACAGTACCTTAAAGTAGTCTTTTGTTTTCTTTCTCTAGCAGACTCACGAGATTTCTATTGAGTTTTGTGTTGTGAAGTTTTCAAGTTTTGGGTGAATTCTTTTGATGGATTATGAAACAAGGAGTGGCAAGAGCCTAAGCTTGGGGATTCCATGGCACCCCAAGATAATCCAAGGATACCAAAAGTCAAAGCTTGGGGATGCCCTGGAAGGCATCCCCTCTTCAAATCCACTTCCATCGGTAATTTACTTGGAGCTATATTTTTATTCACCAACATGATATGTGTTTTTCTTGGAGCGTCTTGTATTATTTGCATCTTTGCTTGTTAGTTTACCACAACAATCCTTGCTGTACACACCTTTTGAGAGAGCCATACATGAATTGGATTTGATAGAATACTCTATGTGCTTCACTTATATCTTTTGAGCGTGATAATTTTTGCTCTAGTGCTTCACTTAGATCTTTTAGAGCACGGTGGTGGAATTGTTTTAAAGAAACTATTGATCTCTCATGCTTCACTTAGATTATTCTGAGAGTCGTTAATAGCATGGTAATTTGCTTAATATTAATATACTTGGTATTCAAGATATGTGAAACTTTCTTTTGAGTGCGTTTAATACTAAGATAAGTTTGATGCTTGATAATTGTTTTGAGATATGGAGGTGATAATATCAAAGTCGTGCTAGTTGAGTAGTTGTGAATTTGAGAAATGCTTTTGTTGAAGTTTGCAAATCCCGTAGCATGCACGTATGGTTAAAGTTGTGTAACAAATTTGAAACATGAAGTGTACATGGATTGTGCATACTTATGAGTGGCGGTCTGGGACGAGCGATGGTCTTTTTCCTACCAATCTATCCCCTAGGAGCATGCGCGTAGTACTTGATTTTGATGACTTCTAAATTTTTGCAATAAGTATGAGTTCTTTTGACTAATGTTGAGCCCATGGATTATACGCACTTTTACCTTTCCGCCTTTGCTAGCCTCTTGATTGCCGTGCATTGCCCTTTCTCACCTTGAGAGTTGGTGCAAACTTCACGGTGCATCCAAACCCCGTGATATGATACACTCTATCACACATAAACCTCCTTATATCTTCCTCAAAACAGCCACCATACCTACCTATTATGGCATTTCCATAGCCATTCCGAGATATATTGCCATGCAACTTTCCACCGTTCCGTCCATCATCATCATGACATACTTTACTTTTGTCGTATTGCCATTGCATGATCATGTAGTTGACATCGTATTTGTGGCAAAGCCACCATGCATTATTTTTCATACATGTCACTCTTGATTCATTGCACCATCCCGGTACACCGTCAGAGGCATTCATATAGAGTCATATCTTGTCCTAGTATGAGTTGTAATCCTTATGTTGTAATCAATAGAAGTGTGATGATCATCATTATTAGAGCATTGCCCAATAAAGAAAAGAGAAAGGCCAAAAAAAGAAAGGCCCAAAAAAAATAAAAAAAATAAAAAGGGCAATGTTACTATCTCTTTTTCCACACTTGTGCTTCAAAATAGCACCTTGTTCTTCATGTAGCGAGTCTCATATATTGTGCTTCAAAGTAGCACCATGTTTTTCATATAGTGAGTCTCATAAGTTGTCTTTGCATACCAAAGGGGAATTTTTCGTTATAGAACTTGGCTTGTATATTCCTACGATGGGCTTCCTCAAATGCCCTAGGTCTTCATGAGCAAGCAAGTTGGATGCACACCCACTAGTTTTCTTTTGTTGAGCATTCATAGCTCTAGTGCATCCGTTGCATGGCAATCCCTACTCCTCATGTTGACATAAATTGATGGGCATCTCCATAGCCCGTTGATTATCCTCGTCAATGTGAGACTTTCTCCTTTTGTCTTCTCCACACAATCCCCATCATCATATCCTATTCCACCCATAGTGCTATATCCATGGGTCACGCTCATGTATTGCGTGAAGGTTGAAAAAGTTTGAGATTATTTAAGTATGAAACAATTGCTTGGCTTGTCATCGGGGGTATAGAAGTTGGGAACATCTTTGTGTGACAAAAATGAAGCATAGCCTAACTATATGATTTTGTAGGGATGAACTTTCTTTTGCCATGCTATTTTGACAAGACATGATTACTTTGATTAGCATGCTTGAAGTATTATTATTTTTATGTCAATATGAACTTTTGTCTTGAATCTTGCGGATCTAAATATTCATACCACAATTAAGAAGTTTTACATTGAAATTATGCCAAAGTATCACTCCGCATCAAAAATTCTCTTTTTATCATTTACCTACTCGAGGACGAGCAGGAATTAAGCTTGGGGATGCCTGATACGTCTCCAACGTATCTATAATTTTTTATTGCTCCTTGCTACTTTATCTATTGTTTTGGACTATAATGGGCTTTTCCACTTTTATATTACTTTTGGGACTAACCTATTAACTGGAGGTCCAACACAGAATTGCTGTTTTTTGCCTTTTTCAATGTTTCGAAGAAACAGAATATCAAACGGAATGAAACCTTCGGAAACGTGATTTTCTCACCGAACGTGATCCAGGAGACTTGGACCCTACGCCAAGGAACAACGGAGGCGGTCACGAGGTTGGGGGCGCGCCCCCCCTAGGGTGCGCCCCCTACCTCGTGGGCCCCCTATTGCTCCACCGACGTACTCCTTCCTCCTATATATACCTACGCATTCCAAACGATCGTAACAGGAGCCAAAACCTAATTCCACCGCCGCAACTTCCTCGTATCCACGAGATCCCATCTTGGGGCCTGTTCTAGCTCACGAGGGGGCATCCACCACGGGGGGCTTCTACATCAACACCATAGCCTCTCCGATGAAGTGTGAGTAGTTTACTTCAGACCTTCGGGTCCATAGCTAGTAGCTAGATGGCTTTTTCTCTGTTTTTGGATCTCAATACAATGTTCCCCCCTCTCTCGTGGAGATCTATTCGATGTAACCTTCTTTTTGCGGTGTGTTTGTTGAGACCGATAAATTGTGGGTTTATGATCCAGCTTATCTATGAATAATATTTGAATCTTCTTTGAATTCTTTTATGTACGATTGAGTTATCTTTGCAAGTCTCTTCGAATTATCCATTTGGTTTGGCCAACTAGATTGGTAGTTCTTGCAATGGGAGAAGTTCATGGCTTTGGGTTCAATCTTGCGGTGTCCTTACCCAAAGGATGTAAAGGGTTGCAAGGCACGTATTGTATTGTTGCCATCGAGGATAACAAGATGGGGTATTTATCATATTGCATGAATTTATTCCTCTACATCATGTCATCTTGCTTAAGGCGTTACTCTGCTTTTAACTTAATACTCTAGATGCATGCTGGATAGCGGTCGATGAGTGGTGTAATAGTAGTAGATGCATAATCGTTTCGGTCTATTTGTCTCGGACGTGATGCCTATATACATGATCATACCTAGATATACTCATAGCTATGCTCAATTCTGTCAATTGATCAACAGTAATTTGTTCACCCACCGTAGAATACTTATGCTCTTGAGAGAAGCCACTAGTGAAACCCATGGCCCCCGGGTCTATTCTCATCATATCAATCTCTATCACTTTAATACTTGCTTTGTTTTTGCTTTGCCTTTACTTTTCTCTTTGCATCTTTATACCAAAAATACCAAAAATATTATCTCTATCAGATCTCACTCTCGTAAGTGACGGTGAAGGGATTGACAACCCCTAATCGCGTTGGTTGCGACTAGCTATCGTTTTGTGCAGGTACGAGGGACTTGTGCGTGGCCTCCTACTGGATTGATACCTTGGTTCTCAAAAACTGAGGGAAATACTTACGCTACTGTGCTGCATCATCCTCTCCTCTTCGGGGAAAACCAACGCAAGCTCAAGACGTAGCAAGCCTAAGTTTGGGGATGCCCCGGAAGGCATCCCCTCTTTCGTCTTCGTTCATCGGTAACTTTACTTGGAGCTATATTTTATTCACCACATGATATGTGTTTTGCTTGGAGCGTCATTTTATTTTGTTAGTATTAGCTTGCTGTTACTTAGAATAATTTTTTGCATCTCTAGTTTCAATAAAAATGTCAAGGATAGCTTTTACCATGCTTATTTTGCAAGTATACATGTTGCTGTTTCAAAACAGAAAGTTTACCGTTGTTGCAAAAATTCCCTAGAAAAGTCAGAATGTGATAAAATGTTGAAACCTTTTGCATAATAAGCTCTGATAAATTTACTACAGTGGTAATTTTCTTTCATAATCTTTGGAGTTAGGGAAGTATGATGAACCTTGCATTCTTTACAGACTATACTGTTTTGGTAGATTGCTGTTATGTTTGCATTGTTTGCATATGTTAGCTTGTTTAATGATTCTATTTGAGGATAGGAGTATTAAATACGCAGAGGCATTTAGTATGCAATGTTGAATAATAATTTTAGTGATTTGTTACAGTAGAGTATGATAAAGTTTTTGCATTGGTTTATACTAACTTATCTCACAAGTCCTTGTTGAGTTTTGTGTGGATGAAGCTTTTGAGATTTAGGGAGACCGTGATATGAGAGGAATTAAGGAGACACAAAAGCTCAAGATTGGGGATTCCCAAGGCACCCCAAGATAATATTTCAAGAAGTCTCAAGTGTCTAAGCTTGGGGATGCCCCGGTTGGCATCCCACCTTTCTTCTTCGACAACTATCGGTTAGTATCGGTTGACCCTAAGTTTTTGCTTCTTCACATGGTGAGTGCTATCCTTGAAATGTTATTTTATTTTGTTTTGCTTGCTGTATGAATAAAATACCAAGATCTGAAATTAGTAAATGAGAGAGAGTCTTCACATAGCTACATAATTATTTAACTACTCATTGATCTTCACTTATATCTTTTTGGAGTAGTTTGTCATTTACTCGTGTGCTTCACTTATATCCTATGAGTAAATAGTTGAATGATTTGAATGTCATAAATATGAAATTATATATGTTTCATATGCCTTTCCCATGGGGAGTATTGCCTTCATATATAAGAAGTAGAGGTGGTAAATTTATTGAAGGTTAGCAAACATTGTATTGGTCACTTGAACAATTCATGAAAGAATATCTTCATCCTACGCCTCCCACGGATTGATAAACCTTAGGTCATCCACTTGAGGGAAATTTGCTACTGTCCTACAAACCTCTGCACTTGGAGGCCCAACAACGTCTACAAGGAGAAGGTTGCGTAGTAGACATCAGTCTCATGACATGGCACCAACATGTTGTGGTAATTTTTTCTGTCCGATTTGCGAAGGCGTACACATTAACAATTAACAAAGTCATTTTGGAACAATTGTTGTCACGTTACAAATCGGAAACACAAGTATTATTGAAACCGTGGGTGTTTGACTTACTAATTACGTGCGGCCACGCGTCCCCTTTTTTTATTGGCTAGGAGGTGCCGTGCGGGGTAGCTATTTGAGTACGGGAGGCGTGCGATCAGACCCCTGCATGTGCTCATCGGGAGGAGAGCCCTTTTGACCGCTACCCGCCGCGCACCTCCCTCCCAACGTCTCCATTAATGGCGCCCGAGCACCTGTTCTATGGCGTGGCTATATGTCTCACTGGACTGAGATTTAAGAGAGAAAAATGAAAATCTAAAAAGAAAGTTATGCACGGATCTTGATGTAAGATCCGACGGACCTATATAGCATCGACTGCGACTTATAGCAAGCATGATGAATATAAGGACGATGACATTGGATAATAATTGTCTTACATATTTAAAAACATAATTTAAAAAAGCCACATGCGGCATATACACAAGGGCAAAAGAAGAAGGAAGACAACTAGTCTCCGCGGCGGGCGGCGACGAGCTCTTTCTTGTCCTCAAGATGCTGGTTGAGAGCATCCATGGATTCCTCCACCAGCCTTCTGTGCTCGTTGCGCAGCATGGCATTCTCGTCCATTAGTTTCTCGACGATGACGTCGGTCCTCTTCAACAAGGCAGTTGTCTGCTCCTACTCCTGCACACTTCCAACGATCTTCGCCCTCGGCAGGTCGCGCTCGGCCTGGAGCTTCGCATTGCTCTCATTTAGTTGCCAGATGATGTCGGTAGACTGTTCAGACAAGGCTTGCAGGTCATCCTGCAACCTCGCCCACCTGGAGATCTGATCCATCTGCCTAAGGACGAGGGCACGCATGCGCCTGTAAAAGTCCTCGCCTGCCCGCGAGGCATTTTCCCAGGCCGCCGCAGCAAGGGAGGACATCTCTGCTGCATTCGCGGCGCGGCGGGACATCTCTTCTGCTTTCGCGGCGCGATCGGACCAGTCTACTGCATCAACGGTGCGACGGGTCCTCCGTGCTGCTTCAGCAGTGTGGCGGGACCTCTCTGCTGCTACGGTCGTGCAGCGGGACATGTTGGCTGCTATCGCGGCGAGGCGGGACATCTCTCGTGCTCCCACTTCCAGGCTCGCCTCTCCCTGGTGGCAATCTCTCGACCCAGAACTCACGCTGGCCGGACGCAAGGGAATGATGATGAATGACTTGTTTGTTTTTGACTTTTTTGTGGATGAGGAGTTGAGGAGGGAATGTGCAGTCATCTTGGAGTACTAGTATTTATAACCGTGTAGTAATACACTCCTAAGTGGGAAACCGTTTAGGTTTTGATTGGCGTGAACAGGTTTGCAATTTGGAATGTGACGGGATGCATGCTCAAAATTTACTGACGGTTATAAGTGTGGCACTATTCCAGGATGGCGTAACGTGGGCACGTACGCCTTCTCGGCCGCGTACGTGGCGTTTGCACCATAGGGTGCACCGCAATAGGCAATGTCAGCACCATCGCGCACGGTTCTTTTAATTAGAATGTGTGTGCCCGTCTAGCGCACACACGTTGATCTATCTAACTATTTCAATTTGTTGTGGCTAATCGCAAACAGTTCATCCATGTGAAGTGTATGCCATCAATCGCAGACACTTTGATCTGGCTGACCCGTTTCTGTTCTATTGCCTAATCGCAAACAATTAATCCTTCTGAAGCGTATGCCCTCAATCACACACACCTTGTTCTGGCTGACTGTTTCTTTTGTGTTGCCTAATCACAAACAGTTCATCCGAGTGAACCGTATGCTATGTATCGCACACGCCTTCATCTGGCTGCCGTTTCTTTTGTTCCTCCTCATTGCAAACAGTTCATTGAACTGAACCGTATGCCCTTCATCGCACACACAACTAAAACCTGGACCGTGTTTGATGCATCCGTCATCGCAAACGCTTTACACATTTCTGACGGTTTTCATACAACACCGTTTGCGATTATGGCATCGCACACAGTTTCTCGAAGGGTCTCTGATCGTAGTGTCGCATTAGCAGAATCTTGCAGTAGTGGCTAATGCCTTTTCTCTCATAATTTGCAGGGTACACACAAAGAGGGAGAATTCCGGCAGCCGGAAATCTGGACCTGGAAAAGCTACGTCAGACCACCAATTCTGCACAACTTCAAACAAGCCTAGGCGCGCCCTAGTGGGTTGTGCTCACTCAGGCCCACCTTCAGTGCCCATCTTCTGGTATTAGGTCATTTTGACCTAGAAAAAATCAGGAGAGGACTTTCGGGATGGAGCACCGCCGTCTCAAGGCAGAACTTGGGTAAGAGCACTTCTGCCCTCCGACAGAGCGATTCCGTCGTGGGAACTTCCCTCCCAGAGGGGGAAGTCATCATCATCATCATCATCACGAACAACTCTCCCATCTTGGGGAGGGCAATCTCCATCAACATCTTCAACAGCACCATCTCATCTCAAACCCTAGTTCATCTCTTGTGTCTTGTTACCGGAACTATAGATTGGTGCTTGTGGGTGACTAGTAGTGTCGATTACATCTTGTACACTACTGCAGGATGGTCCAAACGCGACACTACGATCAGAGACCCTTCGACCAAACTGTGTGCGATGCCATAATCGCAAACGGTGGTGTAAAAAACCCATCAAAAACGGTGTAAAACGTTTGCGATGACAGATGCATCAAACACGGTTTAGAATTTAGTTGCGTGTGCGATGCAAGGCATACGGTTTAGCTCAATGAACTGTTTGTGATGAGGAGGCACAAAAGAAATGAGCAGCCATATGAAGGCGTGTGTGATATACAGCACACGGTTCACTGGGATGAATTGTGTGTGATTAGACAAAACAATGGAAACGGTTCAACTGAACAAGAAGTGTGTGATACGTGGCAAATAGGTCCGTAATCTGAAATGTGTGCGAAGACCAATAATAACACAGATGATTGCTGCTAATAAGCCGTGTGAATTGCTCTGTCTACAGTAGAATAACATGTATATATATAACTGAAATAAACATCCAATTACATAAGTAACTATACAGATCATTCGCACACGCCTCAATAAACAATTGCATGTATTCTAAAGTAGGAGAAGTGATCGTCTAGTCATCTACTTCTTGTGATGCTCCCGCCACTGCTATGTGGCTTGATCCCTCGTTTGGGTCAGGAAGAAGACAGTTCCTCATGTCAAATATCTGCCTGTACATCTCGTAGCATGTGTACATGTCCATGGCCGCGTACTTGACATGTTGTTCATCCAGTCTCTTATGCCACACACTGTGCCAGGCGTTCTTATCCTTATTGCTCTCTTGCTTCATCTTCGCGTAGTAGGGGTCGATGATGGCCAAGGCAAGGTCAACCAGGGAGTTCAACTTTGCTTTTGTCGGTGCCCCAGACCTTGTAGTGATGCTGGATGTTGACAAGATTCGGGCATTTCAAGTCCTAAACCTTGAGCGCTTTTAGATCGTTGGTGGTGTCCACCGTAGCGAAACTGTAGTCGGAGCTCTTGATAAACCTGGAGAAACGCTCGCAAGGCCTTGTGGCAAGGTGGAAGTGGTAGACGAGGATGTCACGCACAACTGGGTGATGGCAACCTTCTGATCGTGCCCGGCACGACCGATGGTGTACTCGAGGTCGAAGCCGACCACTCGGTACTTGTCCTCGGCAAGGAACTGGTCCATAGTTTGGATGGAGCTCTCCACCAAGACCGGATAGTTCGTGTACACCACCGAGAGGGCCTTCCCCCTCACGTGGGTGTCCACTACGTGATGCATGGTGAACTGCCCGCCTTTGTCGTCGTCAGCCGCTGGGAGAGCCATTGGAGCCACAGGGAGCGCCATTGGAACCGCTGGATGTCCTCTCTGTATGTGTCCTCGTGGGTGTGCTTATTGTGACGTGTGAGACGAGAGATGAAGGTAAATGTCCGCAGGAATAAAAGGGGGCCGGGCAGCGTGGATTCTCGGTGCGCCTGGCGCAACCGCTTGCACACAAACGTGCGCCAACCCAAAACACTGGCAGCACGCGTGGAGGGACGAGGGCAGAGCACCCGGAGGGACGCGAGAGCGAAGGCGCGGACGCAGCAGAGTGCTACGCCTGAACTGGAAGCAACCACACGCATGGAGCAGTTGAACACGCAGCAATTGGTCGCCTACAAGCCCGCCGACAGTTGCGTCGCTGCGTAGAGAGCGGCCGTGTGGTACCACCTCCGTCTAGTCTATAGTCCTTTATATTCCGTGCCATACTTTGCCCTTAAATTTTACCAACAAAATGTTAATGCATGTTTTAAAAATTATATAATTGGAAATATGTTCAAATACAAATCCAACTATATAATCTTTGGCGACATGCATTCATATTTTATTAGTTAAATCATACTTATAAACTAGGACGGTGGTATATTAGGTAATTAAATCGCAAACATTTTTTTATTAACCGTATGTGTACGTGGCCTTTCGTCCTCGTCTCGCATGTCTTGTCACCCCGTTGCCGCAGACGGCTTATAGCGCAAGCTTGTGAAGTGCGCGGGGGCATTCTTTTTACCAAATGGTGGCGCCAATGAATCTTCGGTGAGACCGTTCTCGTGCAACCTCGCAGGTTCCCGCACAAGCTTCCCGCCCGATTCGGTGAAATCCCCCAAAATCCCAATGCTTACCGACGTGCTATAAAAACCCTCACGGCCGGCGAGTCCTGCATCGCATTTTCCCCTCCATCCCTGTAGCTTATGTCGTCTGGTTCTCCCACATTCGCCAATGGCACCGGTCCGTCATCATTGCTCAGCCACTCCGCCGTCATCAGAGGACAACTCCAGCTGGGAGGCTACACCGCGGTGGCGGCGCAGTCCCCAGCGTAGTGTAGTGCGCGTGGCGTCCTGTTGGGTGTGCGCGGAACACCCACCACACGCTCCGCCGCCGGTGCCCGTCGGTAGCTGTTGCCGGCCGCCGTTGCCGCCACACCACCATCGAAAGCCAGGGCCATCGCTCGCTCCGCCGCCGCAGCTCGAAGGTAGGAGATGGCCGTCATGGCCGCTACCCCACTGCCGGCCAATGTGGCCATCACCCGCTCCGCCACCACGGCCGGAAGGTGGGAGGTGGTGGTCGTGGCCGCCACCCCGTCGTCGGCCGTCGTGGCCGCCAGCCCACCGTCGACCGCCGGGGTCATCACCCGCTCCGCCACCGCTGCCCGAAGGTGGGAGGCAGAGGTGGATGCCCGCACGTGCGACAGCGACCTTGCGCGCTACACCGAGTTCCTGTGGGAGGAGGAGGAGCGCCTCGTCGAGCACGCAAAGAGCCTTACTGCCGCAGTGGCAGCGGCACATGCCGCCTCAGAGGCGAGGAATCAGGAGATCTACGAGGAGAACCACCGCTTCGAGAGGGGTCGTCTGGAGCGGCAAAGGGCGTTCGAGGTGAGCGTCGCTGAAGCTGCATTAGCGGCAGGCACCGCATTGCGGTTGCCCAGCTCGTCTGTAGGCTCCTCCTCCTCTGCCTCTTACTGAGCACGCTCGGCAGAGGAGAGGCAACCGGAAGTAGTACAAAGCCCCTTCGCAGTAGTAGTAGTATTTAGGGGCTATTTTGTTCAGTTCATCTGACTATAGATGTGGTGGAACTGTACAACATACTTAAAATTAGCTAGTATATATAGTTGAACTAGCTATTTCAGTACGTGGTTGGCAACAATTGGGGAAAAGTTTGGTCAGTTCAACTGTCGAGTTGAACTGTTTGTATAAATTAAGAACAACTGCTTAATCTATGAATGAAATTTATGCTTAATTACTGAATTTTAGTTGCAAAAAATAGATACTGCTAGTGATTTTTAGCTTCATATTTTGACAAATCGCAGTGTTACAAGGATTGACAAATCTTACCAAATTGTTTGTACGTGGTTGCACACGGGTCATCCAAAACAACCGTTTGCGTTGAAGGGATGCACAAATCATGCGCTGCTCTCACTTTGCATACAGGTGTTCTATCTAAAACGTTTGTGATCAATAGCTGCAGAAATCCTGCTTGGCACATTTTCTCTTGGCTTCCTGGGAAGCTATCGGTTTGCATACGGGTGTTCTAACTAAAACGTTTGCGACGAGTGTTTTATATTTAAAAAGCGAATTAAACTGTGGCTTGGGCGCCATTAATGGAGAGGACGCGAACAAGGCAGGTGACCATGGAAATCAAAGGGCTCGCTTCCCGGTGAGCTCTGTGAGCTGACTCCCACGCTTCCCGGTGAGCTCATGCGCACTCAAGGACAGCTTGCACACCTCTCGGTCGACTGCTTGACGGGCGCTTCGCCGCCTCCCATTCAGTCATGGTCAAGAAGCTGTCCGCACGGCACCTCCTACAACCATTAAAACCAAGACACGTGGCGTCACATGGATGGTTAACAGAATTTTGGATTTACTAGAATTTGAAAACCAGGCATCTCAATGTTTTGTTGGCAATCAACGGTGCCCTGGTGTTTGAAATTCATTCCCATTTCTTGCATGGTACCTAAGCATGCACCTAAGGACACATATTTGATTTTTCAACCAATTTATATGCACTGGAGCATGTGCATGTAGTTCAAATTTGAATTATGCACATAAAATACATTGAAAACTCAGTTAATGCATAAAGATGTCCAAACGAACCCCGAAAAATCACAAAAAATCACACAACACTCGTGTTGTTCTATGTTGACACGAGAAAAATTTTTGAAAGCAATAAGAGGCAATGGATATCGTTTCGTCCCCAAAGGTGGGACGTTCCCTACCGAAAACCATCATGCTTGTTGTGAGAAGCTCCGGTTTGTGAGAAGCATATACGCAAACCTGCCCCAAATTGGACAAAATTTGTACCGCGACATGTTGATGCCGCTCCATGATAGCATGCCAAGTTTCATGAATTTCATACGAGTTTTGGATTTACTAGAATTTAAAAACCAAGTATCTCAATGTTTTGCCGGCAATCAACGGTGCCCCGGTGTTTGAAATTCATTCTCATTTCTTGCACGGGACCTAAGCATGCACCCAAGGACACATATTTGATTTTTCAACCAATTTATATAAACTGGAGCATGTGCATGTAGTTCAAATTTGAACTATGCACATAAAATGCATTGAAAACTCAGTTAATGCATAAAAATGTCCAAACGAACCCCAAAAAATCACAAAAAATCACACAACACTCCTGTTGTTCTATGTTGACACGAGAATTTTTTTAAAGCAATAACAGGCAATGGACATCGTTTCGTCCACAAAGGCGGGACGTTCCCTACCGAAAACCATCATGCTTGTTGTGAGAAGCTCTGGTTTGTGAGAAGCATATACCCAAACCTGCCCCAAATGGGACAATATTTGTACTACAGCATGTTGATGCCGCTCGATGATAGCATGCCAAGTTTCATGAAATTCAGACGAGCTTTGGATTTACTAGAATTTAAAAACCAGGCATCGCAATGTTTTGCCGGCAATCAACAGTGCCCCGGTGTTTCAAATTCATTCCCATTTCTTGCATGGGACCTAAGCATGCACCCAAGGACACATATTTGATTTTTCAACCAATTTATATGCACTGGAGCATGTGCATGTAGTTCAAATTTGAATTATGCACATAAAATGCATTGAAAAACTCAGTTAATGCATAAAAATGTCCAAACGAACCCCGAAAAATCACACAACACTCCTGTTGTTCTATGTTGACACGAGAAAAAAAATTTGAAAGCAACAACACGCAATGGATATCGTTTCGTCCACAAAGGTGAGACGTTCCCTACCGAAAACCATCATGCTTGTTGTGAGAAGCTCCAGTTTGTGAGAAGCATATACCCAAAACCTGCCCCAAATGGGACAAAATTTGTACCACGACATGTTGATGCCGCTCCATGATAGCATGCTAAGTTTCATGAATTTCAGACGAGTTTTGGATTTACTAGAATTTAAAAACCAGGCATCTCAATGTTTTGCCGGCAATCTACGGTGCCCCGGTGTTTGAAATTCATTCCCATTTCTTGCATGGGACCTAAGCATGCACCCAAGGACACATATTTGATTTTTAACCAATTTATATACCTTTGGAGCATGTGCATGTAGTTCAAATTTGAATTATGCACATAAAATGCATTGAAAACTCAGTTAATGCATAAAAATGTCCAAACGAACCCCAAAAAATCACAAAAAATCACACAACACTCCTGTTGTTCTATGTTGACACGAGAATTTTTTTTGAAAGCAATGAGAGGCAATGGATATCGTTTCGTCCACAAAGGTGGGATGTTCCCTACCGAAAACCATCATGCTTGTTGTGAGAAGCTCCGGTTTGTGAGAAGCATATACCCAAACCTGCCCCAAATGGGACAAAATTTGTACCATGGCATGTTGATGCCGCTCCATGATAGCATGCCAAGTTTCATGAATTTTAGACGAGTTTTGGATTTACCAGAATTTAAAAACCAAGCATCTCAATGTTTTGCCCGCAATCAACGGTGCCCCGGTGTTTTAAATTCATTCCCATTTCTTGCGTGGGACCTAAGCATGCACGCAAGTACACATATTTTATTTTTGAACCAATTTATATGCACTGGAGCATGTGCATGTAGTTCAAATTTGAATTGTTCACATGAAATGGCTAGAAAACCAATTTAATGTATAAAATGTTCAAACGAACCCTGAATAATTCCAATTCTTTTACAACACACATATATTTGCATGTTCACTCCAGATAAAAGGTCTAGCAATTCAAACACCGTCCATTGCTGCTGTGACCCCATTATGTAATTCAAATCAAGATGAAAAATCAAGTAGACCGCACACAGTTTATTATCAGCAACCGTGTGAGATGTAGTACAAAATATCTTGGAGCACCGTCGGTGTATAGTACATCTATGGCATACGCGAGAAGGTGCGTCGGCTACAGTCCACAACCGGCGTCTCAAGCACACTAGCTCGCTCCCCAAATATCATTTCACTGTTCAACCGTCGCCGGTGAAAGATGGGCACGTGGACCCGCGTCGTGAGGGCAACTTCGGTGGCCCACTCTGGCGAGAGCGTGGCCGCAGCCGCCATGCACATGCTAACAAGGTGCATGAGCATGGCCGCAATTTGCGACCAGGCGGCAAAGGCAGCCCAAACGGTCGCTGTTACTTCTCAGGTGGCGGCAGCAACATCTGCCTCGGGGATAGCAACTGGCGAGAGCGGCACAGCAGCTGCTCGTTCCGCAGCGACGGTCTTAGCCCTGATGGAGGCCGCCCACGACCATGTCAAGGCCGCCTACGCCCAGCTCCTGGCGGTCACCGCACAAACCGAACGAAGCTTCTCCGACAACAGTCAGCAACCCACGGCCGAAGAGCTGGCAATCACCGAGAGCATTCGAGCAACCGTCCGTTGCTCCACCGCATACCTTGTGATGACAGAGCCCGTCCAAGCCCAAATCACGTCCGCCCACGCCCAACTCGTGGCAGTCTTTTCCAAAGAGATGGTGGATGCGGATGGCGAGATGCTTGCCAAGTATAGTGCGATGGATGCCATGGAGCCCCTTCCCTAGGAGATCGTCGGGCGCGAGCTGGACATGGAGGCGGCGGCGGAGATCGACGAACACCAGCCGTAGTAGTACTCTATTTTTGTTTAATTAAGAGTGTCGATCTTTAATTTGTTAGAGTAATGTTTAGGTCAGCTAGCTCTATTTAATTGCTAAACTTGCTCGATTAAGAAGTGTGGGTGTGCTGTAGTCTCCTTTGTGTACCAAAATTATGCAATGACGTGGATGACCACTGTAACCATGGAAATTCGAACCAAAACTTTTGACGTTCAAACTCATCACACACGTGTTAAGCTATCTGAATCGTTTGTGATGTCCAGATATCGTGCACAATTCTGAATGAGGGACCGTGTCTGACGACACTTTGCGTGCCAGTTTTTTGGCTGAAGCGATTCCAAATTTTCGGCTTCCGCGGAAATATCTACCTCCCCGCCCCCCCTTACCAAAAGCCACATTTCCCCTCTTTCCTCCTTCCTTTCCAAGTTGAAACCTTCACTCCTTGCTTGCAACACCGCCGCCTCCTCGCCGGTGACCCTCCTTCATGCTGCTCGGCCTCCTCTATCCAGGCAGGTAATCCACACCCTACCCCATCCTCCTCCTCCTTCCACATCCCACATGCCCCGACCGCCGGCGCGAGTGCGACACCTTCCACCCAAATCACCGACCCCTCCACCAAATAAGTATAGCCAGGACCTCAAGGAGCATTTGGCAGTGGACAAGCAAATCGCGGCCGCACGCACGGATGAGGTCGCGATGGCTGCCATTCGTTCCGACCCCCAGATCTTGGAGGAGCACCTTGCCAATTGCTAGCTACGTCGGTTAACCATGCTCGGTTTACCCGTTGCGTGTGCTGCTCCTGCCTTTCCTTCACAAAATCTAGTGAATTGTGCTATCTAATTTCACCATGCAATCTGTTGCTCTAGTGTATATGTTCTATATGTCGTGCAGTGTGGTGCTCACTTATTAACTATTTTGTTGATTAGTTGTTGTCTTCAGTTAACTGTTTGCTTCAATTCTGCAAATGTGATGATCAATTCTTCAGGATGCAATTTTGTATTGTCTTCCATGTGAGAAATAAATCAAATTTATCTTTACAAAATTGTGGGTGCATTCTGTTATTGTATACCGTGTGAGGAATAAATTGAACTTGGCTGTAGTAAATACATGAGAAACAAATACAATTGCTACAATTGGTTGTAGTTAACTGTTTGGTTAACTCTATGATCTTCTATTAGGAGTATGTTATATTGTGCAATGTGGTGCTCAGTTAATGTTTGGTTCATTTGTTGTGGTGTTTAGTTAACTGCTTGGTTCAATTCTGCAATGCGATGTCCAATTGTCGTGGGTAGAATTTTGTATTGTTGTGCATGTGAGGAATAAATCAAATTTGGTTGCACTTAATACATGAGAAACATATACAAGTGCTATATTTCCTAGTTCTTAATCATGCTTGGTTTGGGTAAATGGGTTTTCCGTGTGGCTTCAATTAATCTGATGAATCTGCAATGTGCTTATTTTTCATCAACATATTTTACCGATAGCATGTGAACCCTTACTTAACCTCGATGACTAACTACCTTATATGTGTTGCAGGGAAACAATGGGAAGCACTGAGGTTTACAATCGAGGTTAGCACATGCATGGTCTGTTGTCTAGTAGCACATTATTGTGCAATTGCAGGAACCATTCTAATATTTTGGTTTTTAACAATTTGGTCTTGCACTTGTAGGTCCTGTTGTCAGAGGTTTTGACCCACTGTTCGACCCTTTTTGCATATGGGGAAATGACTTGTCCATGAATATCAATCAAATCAAGAAACTTCGTAAAGATTGTTAGGATAAAGAAATTAGCGACAAAAAACAACAAGATCTTTGTCTGCACAATGAAGAAGACATCAGTTCACTACAAGATGGTACTGACTATTTTACCTTGCCTTTTTTTATTCCTTTGCGCCATTCCCAGTATAGAGAAGATATTTATGCACATCCTTGTTTGCAGGCCTTTCCAAAGTAGTTCACGGATGATTACCTCTCAAACCACCTCTATGGTCAGGAGGCGAGGAAGGTTTTCATACAACACCCACGGTTCAATATTGAAGTGTTCCTGAAGAGGTCGAAGGATGGATGGTCAATCATCCAGAGGCACTGGCCTAAAGTTGCAAAGACCTTCGACATGAATGAAGGCTCAATATTCGCCTTCCGCTTCAGCAGTTTTCCAGATGAGATGCATCTGTCTATATACCGTCTATGTTGCTAATTTCGAAAGGTTCTACATGTTGCATGTGGAACTTGCTGCTGGTGGGGGTAGCTGAG
Source organism: Aegilops bicornis (assembly GCA_021605145.1). Lineage (NCBI taxonomy): Eukaryota > Viridiplantae > Streptophyta > Magnoliopsida > Poales > Poaceae > Aegilops > Aegilops bicornis. The sequence continues at coordinate 504,724,668 of CM038669.1, forward strand.
TGCTGAAGCTATATCATGTTGTACTCTGATGTATTTCAATTATGAAATTCTGCTTCCTTAATATTGAAATGAAATATATCGTGTGCTTCATATGAATGTCAATTAGATTAATAAATGGATTATTAATAATAGGGTAATTAGCCTGCTAATTGGGTTTTTTTATTGCAAACGGTTGTTGAGAAAATATCGTGGGCGATGACCTCAGGCAACGCACACAGTTTCTAGGAATAAATCGTGTTGGATCAATGAACAATCACACACGACTTTCTCTTGAAAACTGTTTGCGTTAGGCCACCTTGCACAAACGTTTACCACATAAAAACTGTGTGTCACGGATAGCCTTTGCCGCATAGTTTCTTCTACGGACCGTGTGTGTGCTACATTCAATAACGCAAACGATTTAACAAGAAAAATTGTGTGTGATGTACCTGTGAACGGAAACATTTTCCTTGGTGCGACTGTGTGAGATGTGCATACGAACGGAAACGTTTAGCGGGGACTGACTGTGTGGGATGTACTTGCGACCGGAAACAATTTTGCCGTATAATTGTATTTTTTTAGCTCTACTGTATGTATTTCCGTATTTGAGTGCTCGTCGATTACTTTACGACCTCATTTTGCCGAACGTGTGTGCTAGGAGGGCATATCCCCGACGGTTTCTGGGTCGTGTGGGAAGGACCCCCCTATCGCCCACACTCACTTGGCGATGGTTCCAAATGCCGTCGCGGAAAGGGGTAAAAAACCGTTTGTTTAGGGCCAACGCGCACTAGTGGTAGTTGATTACTATATGGTTTATTTGGTGGAATATTATATGTTTAGATCCAATATGCTATTTAATACCCCTCTGATCTTGAGCATGATTATCATTTGTGAGTAGTTACTTTTGTTCTTGAGGCCACGGGAGAAATCATGTTGCAAGTAATTATGTGAACTTGACATGTGTTCGATATTTTGATAGTATGTATGTTGTGATTCCCTTAGTGGTGTCATGTGAACGTCGACTACATGACACTTCACCATATTTGGGCCTAAGGGAATGCATTGTGGAGTAGCAATTAGAGGATGGGTTGCGAGAGTGACAGAAGCTTAAACCCAACTTTATGCGCTATTCCCTAAGGGACAGATTGGATCCAAAAGTTTAAGGCTATGGTTATAATTTATTCTTAATACTTTTCTCATAGTTGCGGATGCTTGCGGGAGGGTTAATCATAAGTAGGAGGTTTGTTCGAGTAAGAATAGCACCTAAGCACCGGTCCACCAACATATCAAATTATCAAAGTAGCGAACACAAATCGAACCAACATGGTGAATGTGACTAGATGAAATCCCCGTGTACCCTCAAGAACGCTTTGCTTATCCTAAGAGACCATTTTGGCCCGTCCTTTGCCTCAAAAGGATAGGGCTACCTTGCTGCCCTTTTGCTACTATTATCGTTACTTGCTCGCTACAAATTATCTTGCTATCAAACTACTCTATTACTTACAATTTCAGCACTTGTTCTTGCAGACATTACCTTGCTGAAAACCACTTGTCATTTCCTTCTGCTCCTCGTTGGGTTCGACACTCTTACTTATTGGAAAGAGCTACAATTGATCCCCTATACTTGTGGGTCATCAAGGCTATTTTCTGGCGCCGTTGCCGGGGAGTGAAGCGCCTTTGGTAAGGAAACATTTATATAGTGTGCTGAAATTTATTGTCACTTGTTACTATGGAGAACAATCCTTTGAGGGGTTTGTTCGGGGTATCTTCACCTCGACCTGAACCACAATTAGCTACCCCTTAACCTACTGCACCTACTGAAAATATTGAATATGAATTCCTTCATTTATGATAGAACAACCGCTAGCTAATCCTTATGCAGGAAATGGGACCGAACATCGTGATATGCACTTGGTATATGTGGAACAAATTTGTGGATTGTTTAAGCTTGGAGCTTTACCCGGAGATGAAGTTATGAAAAAGGTTTTCCCTTTATCTTTTAAGGTAAAAGCATTGTCATGGTATAGGCTATGCGATGATATTGGAGCTTGGAATTGGAATCGATTGAAATTGGAGTTCCACCAAAAAATTTATCCTATGCATCTAGTTCATTGTGATCGGAATTATATATATAATTTTTGGCCTCATGAAGGAGAAAGTATCTCTCTAGCTTGAGGGAGGCTTAAGTCAATGTTATATTCATGCCCCAATCATGAGCTCTCAAGAGAAATTATTATTCAGACTTTTTATGCTCGGCTTTCCCATGATGATCAATCCATGCTTGATACTATGAAGAAGACTATTGAATTCCGATGGGATCTTTTGGAAAGAATTAAACGCAACTCTGAAGATTGGGAACTTGATGAAGGTAAAGTGTCAGGTATTAAGCTTAAGTATGATTGTGTTAAATCTTTTATGAATACCGATGCTTTTCAAAAGTTTAGCACTAAATATGGCCTTGACTCTGAGATAGTAGCCTCCTTTTGTGAATCATTTGCTACTCATGTTGATCTCCCTAAAGAGAAGTGGTTTAAATATCACCCACCTATTAAAGAAGAAATTAAAGAACTGGTACTAGCTAAGGAAGAAACTATACTTTATAATGTTGATCCAATTGTTCCTACTGCTTATATTGAGAAACCACCTTTCCCTTTTAGGATAAAGGAACATGCTAAAGTTTCAACTATGGTCAACAAAAGTTATATTAGAACACCTAAACCAGATGAACAAATTAAAGTTGAGCCTAGTATTGCTATGGTTAAGGACCTCTTGGAAGAAAATGTAGACGGGCATGTTATTTACTTCTGTGAAGAAGCTGCTAGAATTGCCAAACCTGATAAAAAGGATAAACACATACCTGTTGTTGGCATGCCCGTTGCCTCAGTTAAAATAGGGGACCACTGTTATCATGGTTTATGTGACATAGGTGCTAGCGTGAGTGCTATTCCCTACTCCTTATATCAAGAAAATATGAATGACATAGCACCGCGGAGCTAGAAGACATAGATGTTAATATTAAACTTGCTAATAGAGATACTATATCACCAATTGGGATTGTTAGAGATGTTGAAGTCTTGTGTGGGAAAATAAAATACCCTACTGATTTTCTTTTTCTTGGTTACCCACAAGATGACTTCTGTCCCATTATCTTTGGTAGACCTTTCTTGAACACCGTTAATGCTAGAATAGATTGTGAGAAACAAACTGTCAGTGTTAGCTTTGGTGATGAGTCTCATGAATTTTATTTTTCCAAGTTTAGTAGAAAGCTTCATGAAAAAGAATTGCCTATTAAGGATGAAATAATTGGTCTTGCTTCTATTGATGTGCCTCCTACTGATCCTTTAGAACAATATTTGCTAGACCATGAAAATGATTTACATATGCATGAAAGAAATCAAATAGATGATATTTTCTTTGAATAACGTCCTCTGCTTAAACACAATTTGCCTGTTAAAACTCTAGGAGGTCCTCCTCCACCTAAAGATGATCCTGTGTTTGAATTAAAACAATTGCCAGAACCTTTGAAATATGTTTATCTTGATGAAAAGAAGATATATCCTGTTATTATTAGTGCTAACCTTTCAGAACATGAAGAATAAAGATTATTCAAAGTTCTAAGGAAGCACCGAGCTACTATTGGAAATATTCTTGATGATTTAAAGGGAATTAGCCCCACTCTATGTCAGCACAAGATTAATATGGAACCTGATGCTAAACCCATTTTGATCACCAACGTCGGTTAAATCCAAAGATGAAAGAGGTGGTAAGAATGGAAATATTAAAACTTCTGGAAGCAGGTATAATCTATCATATAGCTGATAGTAGATGGGTAAGTCATGTTCATTGTGTTACTAAGAAAGGAGGTATTACTGTTGTTCCTAATGATAAAAATGAACTTATTCCATAAAGAATTGTTACAAGCTATAGAATGGTAATTGATTTTAGAAAATTAAATAAAGCAACTAGAAAAGATCATTACCCTCTACCTTTTATTGATCAAATGCTAGAAAGATTATCTAAGCACACATACTTTTGCTTCCTTGATGGATACTCTGGTTTTTCGCAAATACCTGTTTCTCAACCTGATAAAGAAAATACCACTTTTACTTGTCCCTTTGGAACTTATGCTTATAGACGTATGCCTTTTGGTATTTTGCAATGCACCTGCTACCTTTCAAAGATGTATGACTGCTATATTCTCTGACTTTTGTGAAAAGATTGTTGAGATTTTCATGGATGACTTCTCTGTCCATGGGAAGTATTTTGATGATTGTTTAAGCAATCTTGATCGAGTTTTGTAGAGATGTGAACAAACAAATCTTGTCTTGAATTGGGAGAAGTGCCACTTTATGGTTAATAAAGGCATTGTCTTGGGTCATAAGATTTCTGAAAAGGGTATTCAAGTGGACAAAGCTAAGGTTGATGCAATTGAGAAAATGCATGTCCTAAGGATATCAAAGGTATTCGTAGTTTCCTAGCTCATGCCGGTTTCTATAGGAGATTTATCAAAGACTTTTCTAAAATTTCTAGGCCTATTACAAACCTTTTGCAAAAGGATGCCCCTTTTGTTTTTGATGATGATTGTTTTGAAGCCTTTGAAACACTTAAGAAAGCCTTAATTTCTACACCTATTGTTCAACCACCTGACTGGAACTTGCCTTTTGAAAATATGTGTGATGCTAGTGACTATGCTGTTGGTGCTGTTCTAGGACAAAGAGTTGATAAGAAACTGAATGTTATTCATTATGCTAGTAAAACTCTAGACAGTGCTCAAAATAATTATGCTACTACTGAAAAAGAAGTCCTTGCAGTGGTGTTTGCTTGTGATAAATTTAGATCTTACATTTGTAGGTGTTCTGGGAACGGGGGTCCCCAGACTTACCTGCCTGCGGCCCACAGCATGGCTAAGCAGCAGGCCCTACGGCCCATCTTCATCAACAAGGCATCCAAGACCCTCGCGAGGGTCCAAGCCTCGCGAGGCAGACGACGCAAGACCTCCTCTAGAGTCGCCTGGCCAGGCAGGCTCACGAGGAGCGGAGATATCAAGGCGGGGCAAACCTCACGAGACTCTCGTGACGTGAGCCATGACGAACGGCGCCAGGCGGGCGCTGGTGCACGCAACATCCTCATTTCCTCTTTGGTGCTAAGGAGGCAAGCACAGACGAAGAGTACCGAGGCATCAGGCAAAGGTTGCCATATTGGTGCAACAAGACCAAGACCAGGAGGACGGCCAGGCGGAGGTCATCGTGGAGCCCAGGACGGCGTCACCCCAGGGCTTTTCGCAGACGAATACCACTTTTGTTAGGATAGCTTGTACTAGCTGTCCCCTTCAAATTTGCCTGCCGTTGTTGGCTCCCTTCCCACTCAATATTTGGGAAGAGGACCAGGGCCTCTATAAATAGGACAAGCCACCACAGTAGGAAGTGATCTGGATCGAGCGGTCCATTGAACCCTCAAGTTCATACACACAAGAACATCTCAACCTCAGGAGGTTGTTCTTCCCTTGTACTGTACATCATCAGCCCGAGAGGCAATCCACCACCACCACACTGGAGTAGGGTATTACACCACATCGGTGGCCCGAACTAGTATATACCCCGTGTCTTTCTGTGTTGCGAGTTCGTTGAGTTCGTCCGCAAGATCCTAGCGAGCTAGAGCATAGATCGGTAGGAGGGAAAGACTTTGCGCGCACCCTAGTGTTCGAACCTTAAGGGTTTGCCGAAACCCCACATCCAACATTTGGCGCGCCAGGTTGGGGTGCGCCGGGGCTTCTTCTCCGCCAACCAGCTCTTCGATGTTCACCGGCTACGATGTCTGGCGACCTAAGGGCCGGCTCCGACCGCTAGGCAGCCTGGACCCCGCACCCCAAGCGGCACGGGTGCCACCAAGCTACGCCGGGCGCGGACAGCGCGGCCAGGTGTCATCCACCCTCACCCCGCGGCAAGTACGGGCCGCGGCGAGAGCAGCGAGCCACCCCGCAGCAACAGCGCCGCACTCGCGGCGGGAGCAAGCAAACATGCGGGCGGCACTCACGGTGGCAAGGGAGCTGCTGCGATGCAGGCTGATGAAAAGCGGCCGGGACACGCTACTTGAGCGAGTCGCTGAGCTGCTGGACGCAGCGGCGCCGGGAGCACCACCCTTCTGCTATCGACTTCCCCCCCAGGCCACTGCAGGGTCGCGCGGCGAGCCTCACCACATCTGCGCACCACCAACTACGCACGGGGGCTTCATCAACATCAGCACGACCGGTGGCTCAAGTGGCTCCAGTCCCCCCATGCCGCCCTCGACAAGCACGAGTGCAGGCGCCACCCCCCATGGTCCGAGCCAGATGCCATATGGTCATTCCCAGGACGCCATCATGGGCGGAGCAACATGGAGCGTGGGGCACCACGGCGAGGTGTTCGGGGTGACGGCCCCGGAAGCCTACGTGCCACACATGGTGGACCAGGGGTACACACCAGAGGACGACATCGGCTCGTTCGCTGGAGAAGATTGGGGAGAAGGGGCGCTAGGAGCTGGAGCCTTCCAAGAGCCGACGAAGAACCACGATGACCGCGCCAACAACGGCAATTACAGGGTACCGCTAGTCTCTCAAGAACAGGCTTACGCTAACCATGGACTACAGATGAACTAGGTTGCCGCGTCGATCGACGACCCAGGCGCGGTGGCACACGCTCCAACAAGGGAGACGCACTAGGGGCCACCGAGAGGGAGCCAGGAGCAAGGCCCCTCCGCGCGGCGTGCGACGCCTGACGACACCCGGAGGTAGGCCCTCTGCAGGGGAGGCTTCACCGACCCTTCCCCCGGCAGAGGACATGTGGTCGCCGAGGGAACCGCTGGCGTCCTCTTTCCCTCCTTTGTTTCGTCCTGGTGACCGGTCGGCTCAGAGGAGGTCGAGAGTGGCGCAAGGCGGGGCCCTCGTCTGGCGATATGAAGCAAGGCCGGTACCTGTGAAGAAGGCCCGGTGCCTGTGAAGCTCGCCGCCCGTGACACTCTCACGTAATAATGAGTTGGGGCTGTACACGCCCCGGAGTCTCAGGGGTGCCGGCCTCAGGCCCTGGGACTACCTCCCACGCCTAGTGGACATCACTTAGCTCTACACTGGTGGGAATACTTGAAGACCAGAAGACTAGACTAGGTGTCGGACGCGGCCTTTTGCTTTGGATCTCTCTCCTTCTGTAGCCTTGCTTTCTGGATTAGGATTTGAGTTGAAACTGAGTTTTATTGATGCGCGCGGGGGGAGCCTTTTCTCGTTTGAGCAGTTCTTTGCCTTCTGGATTTCGTTTTGTCTGGGACTCATGTCCGTCGCCTTTACCTCACGAGCTCCTCACGAGCGGGACTGCGCGAAGCACGCGTGCACCAAGCGCGCGCTAGCACTGCAATTGGTGCTCACCTCACGTAGGCCCTTTCCGACGGGGAAACGAGCCCTGCAAGGTTCTCAGGAACTCGACACGTCGTAGCCCAGCTCAAAGCCGGCGCTCGCTAAGGTAAACCAACACAGAAAACTTACATCAGGATTCACAAGTTCACGAGGACACAAACTCACGTCGCATGGAAAAGTAAAAACTGCAATTTGCTTACATGAGGGGCTCCCCTTCACAAAATGCTCTCACAAGTTTCCAAGGGCCACGCCCGAGTTTGTGCGCAGGAAGAAATGACAGGAGAACAAGGGATCAGCCAGAAATGTCGCTCGCTGCGTCACCCGCAGATGCGTCACTCGCGTCATCATCGTCTTCATCGGCCTCATCGCTGCCATAGGCAACGCCCCCGTTGCCATCATCGACCACGTCGCCTTCATCTGCGACGACCACCACCGCGTCATCCTCCGAAGCAAAGGCCCTGACCAACGCGTCCACATTGTCCTCGACCCAGCGCGCTAGGTTGCCCCGGACAGCCGTGTGTACGGGGGCAATGGCGGCGTCAAAATCGAAGTTGGGGTCGGCGTTTAGGAGGTGGCTGAAGACACGTGAGAAGGCGCACTCAAGCAAGCCACGCCCTCTCTCCTCCACAAGCTGGCGAGCTCTGGCAGATCGAGCCTCTAGGCGCGTCACCACCTCGGTGAAGAAGGTCAGGTGGCTGGCGTAATCATTTGAGTGAGGAGTCGGCGCCTCGACATAGCAAATGTGGCCCAGGGCGATGTTGGCCCTGTTCCAAAGATCCTAAAGCATGGGGGCATGCTCGCGCTCCAACATTCGGCGTCAGAGCACCTCCTCCGTGTTCTGCCTCGCGACGACCTCCGCGTCATCAACCCGTCTCCGGAGAGAACGTAGCTCGGCGCGGGCGGAGGCCAAGTCCGCCTGTGCCGTGACCAGGGCAGCGGCCGTGGCTTCCGCGCGCCTCTCAGCCTCGTCCAACCTGGGCCTGAGGGCAGCGGCCCTGCCCTCATCCTCCACGCCCGCGAGCTTCAGCTTCAGGTCGTACCTGCCCTCCAGGTCCGCGCGAACCTCGGCCACCCGGCGGTTCACCTCCTCCTCAACTCCAGCCTCGCGAGCCCCGACGGCGTCTTCTGCTTGGGCAACTTGACGCTCCCTCATCTCCAGTTGCTCAAGCTCGCGGCTACGCTCCATGGCCTCCAGGGCCAGCGCCTCCTCATGTTTCCGGACCCCCTCTTCCTCCGCAAGCGTCCCCCTCAGCGATGCAAGAGCAGCCCTGCGCGCCTTCACCTGCTGCTAAAGAGACGCGCTCCAGGCCTGGAGTTCCCACGCGCGCTCCTCCGCAGCCTCGCGGCGGCGATCAGCCTCGCGAGCCTCCTCCAAGGGCCCAGAGTGGGCTTCGTAGGAAATCTTGAGAGACGCCTCAGCCTTCGCGTTCTCAAGATCACGCTGATAATGACCGAGGTTGATGGCCACCTTCAGCTTGCGCCGCTCCTCTGCTAGCCGGAGACCTTCAGCCTCAAGACGTGAATCAACACTCGTGAGCTCTTCACCAAGCCGGCCCATCACAGTCATCGCCTCCTGAAAGAGCTCATGGCGAACCATGCTCCGCCCGCGCTCAAGTTCGAACGCCCGGCCTTCTTCGTCCTCCGCCTCGGGGGCTGCAGGCGAGGCGCCACGCGGCGCGCCACCCCTCGGCAGGAGGCTGGGGGCTGGCGCCGCAACTGACACCTGCCCGTCTTCACGAGAAGCCCAAGCCCACTGGGGCTTGCTGCTCGAGGAGGAGCCGAGGATCGAAGCCAACAAGTTATCGCCGAAGATCAGCGGAGGAGTCTTGGGCACGCCTGCCAAGCTCCACGCCAGGCCAATGGGGAGGAGTGACGAGGGAGCAGGATCAGCATGCCAGGAAGGCATGAGTGCCCCTTCAACCAACTCTGCCCCAGGGGCGGGACTCAGAGCGCTCGAGGATGGCAGGATCGTTAAGGAAGGAGGAGGCCATTTCTCGGGAGATCCAGCAGCCTCAGTGGAAGGAGACCTGAAAGACTAGCGTCAGAAGAAGAAAGCAGCACACGGAAAGCCACAACTGCGCGATACTTACACGTCAATGGCGATGTACTTCCTCCGCTTCAACAGTCCGAAGATGTTGCTGCTGCTGGGGGATCCTTTCCTCTTGCGGAGCTCCTCGAAGCCCACACAAAGATGACCGTAACGCTGGATGTGACGGCCGGTGTGCAGCGGGACCGAAGAAGAGCTCAGGAGAATGTCTTCAGGGGTGCTCGATTGCGGTGAACAGCCGAGCACCGTTTCGCTACGACCTCCTGAGGCTCCCGGAGCCTTGGCCTCGGGAGCCGCATGCAGCGTCTCCTCAGCAACCGACGCCTCAAGAGGGAGGTGACAAGCTCCTGAGGATGATGCCCCAGGATCACCACTCGGCGCGTGCTCCTCAGTACTCGAGCCGCCGGTCTCCACATGGGCTCGCCCCCCTGCAACATCACTTGGGGCGAGCCCAACGTCAGGGGCAAGGAAGGGAACCGCGACGACTGGGTTCTCCCGAGGCCCCTCCAGGCCGACCGGTCGCGGCCCCCATTCATCGAACAGAGGCATGACCTTTACAAATTCGTCCTTATTCTCGCAGCAGTACAACAGGCAACTATTCCTGGGTAGCTCGGCCGGCAGAGAGACACCCGTCAAGACCTTGAGCACTGTCCCCCGCATCCCAAGGACGAGCCCAGACTCCTAAAACCTCATGCGGTCTTGGCTTCTGAGCAAGGTCCACATGGGGCGAGAATGGCGCTGGAGCAGAGCGACCCGGCGTCGGATGAATTCCTTCACCACCATCGGTGCAGTTACGCCGCGATCCTTCAGCAGCTTCAACCTGAGCCAGACACGAGCAAGGCCGGGGCTCACGAGCCGCTGATGGCCCCAGCCAGGGTTGGGAATAGCGGGCCCCGACGGAGCCTGAAGCAGAGGACTGAGCACACCGGCATCAACAAACACCCATCGTATCCGGAAGTCACTCGTGGATGGAGGAAGCTCGAAATCGATCCCCTCGCCTGCTGTCGCAGCCACAACCTGGAAGCTCACGCACCCCGAGCACTGTTGAGGGTCGGCCAGATGCAACGAGAAGAAGTGGCAGAAGAGAGCCACCGAAGGAGCGATGCCCACCGTGGCTTCGCACACGAAGGCGAAGACGGCAAGAAGTGTCACGGATTGAGGATCGAGATGCAGCATATGGATCTGATCATGCTCAAGCACAACATTGAAGAAGGCGGAGAAGGGAGGAATCAGGCCTGCCTAGAGGGCATGTATGAAGATTGGGATCTCAGTGGCCGTCTGGACCGTGCGAGCGCGATATGCGGGCCAAGCCACCGTATCCCCCCACTCATTGAAGTTGGAGGCAAGCATCGGACGCACCTTGTCCATGGCTTCATCGTTAAGCACCCAAGACCGGCCGAGCGCTGGCGCGAAGGGCGGAGGCGCGGCCCAAAGAGGCAGAGGACTCTTCCCCTTCTCAGCTTGTTTGGGCGCCATGACTATGGAACAAGTGGAGCGCGAGTCAGATTGGGGAAGAGAAGCATAGCCGCAAGGAAGCAGAGGAACTGGGGAAGCAAGGCGCAAGAGGCGAGGGAATAACTGTGTAGGCCTCAGGGGCCGCATAGCCAGGCAGATTCGAAGGCAGCGTGGGGAAGCGGAGACGCCCACGTCCAATCAACCGCCACGCGTCGACCGAGGCTGCAGGCTTTTGGGGCCCGCGGTGCTCCGGACTTGACCCTTGGCTTTGCCGCGAATCCAAGCCCGAGCGCACCTTGGGCCCGGGGGCTACTGTCGGCGTTCTGGGAACGGGGGTCCCCAGACTTGCCTGCCTGCGGCCCACAGCGTGGCTAAGCAGCAGGCCATACGACCCATCTTCATCAACAAGGCATCCAAGACCCTCGTGAGGTAGACGACGCAAGACCTCCTCTGGAGTCGCCTGGCCAGGCAGGCTCACGAGGAGCGGAGATATCAAGGCGGGGCAAACCTCACGAGACTCTCGTGACGTGAGCCATGACGAACAGCGATGGGCGGGTGCCAGGCGGGCGCTGGTGCACGCAGCGTCCTCATTTCCTCTTTGGTGCTAAGGAGGCAAGCGCAGACGAAGAGTACCGAGGCATCAGGCAAAGGTTGCCATATTGGTGCAACAAGACCAAGACCAAGAGGACGGCCAGGTGGAGGTCATCGTGGAGCCCAGGACGGCGTCACCCCAAGGCTTTTCACAGGCGAAGACCACTTTTGTCAGGATAGCTTGTACTTGCTGTCGCCCTTCAAATTTGCCCGCCGTTGTTGGCTCCCTTCCCGCTCGATATTTGGGAAGAGGACCAGGGCCTCTAAAAATAGGACTAGCCACCACAGTAGGAAGGGATCTGGATCGAGCAGTCCATTGAACCCTCAAGTTCATACACACAAGAACATCTCAACCTCATGAGGTTGTTCTTCCCTTGTACTGTACATCATCAGCCCGAGAGGCAATCCACCACGACCACACTAGAGTAGGGTATTACACCACATCGGTGGCCCGAACCAGTATAAACCCCGTGTCTTTCTATGTTGCGAGTTCGTTGAGTTTGTCCGCAAGATCCTAGCGATCTAGAGTATATATCGGTAGGAGGGAAAGACTTCGCGTGCACCCCAGTGTTCGAACCTTAAGGGTTTGACGGAACCCCACATCCGACAACATTGTTGATTCAAAAGTAATTGCTCACATTGACCATGCTGGTATAAAATATCTTATGGAAAAGAAAGATGCTAAACCTAGACTGATTTGATGGGTTCTCTTGCTACAAGAATTTGATTTGCATATCACTGATAGAAAAGGAGCTGAGAACCCCGTAGTTGATAACTTGTCTCGGCTTGAAAATGTGCTTGATGACCCACCACCTATTGATGATAGTTTTCCTGATGAGTAGTTAGCTGCAACAAATGTTGCTCATAATACTCCTTGGTATGCTGACTATGCTAATTACATCGTAGCTAAATATTTACCACCTAGCTTTACATACCAACAAAAGAAAAAATTCTTCTATTATTTAAGACACTACTTTTGGGATGACCCACATCTTTATAAATAAGGAGTAGATGACATTATTAGACGTTGTGTACCTGAGCATGAACAGAGATAATTCCTTCAAAAATGTCACTCCGAAGCATATGGAGGGCATCATGCTGGAGATAGAACTGCTCACAAGGTAATCCAATATTGGCCTACTCTCTTCAAGGATGCCCGTAAGTTCGTCTTATCTTGTGATGAATGCCAAAGAATAGGTAATATCGGTAAGCGTCAAGAAATGCCTATGAATTATTCACTTGCTGTAGAACCATTTGATGTTTGGGGTTTGATTACATGGGACCTTTTCCTTCCTCTAATGGGTATACACATATTTTGGTTGCTGTTGATTATGTTACTAAATGGGTAGAAGCTATTCCAACCAGTAGTGCTAATCACAACACCTTTATTAAAATGCTTAAGGAAGTTATTTTCCCAAGGTTTGGAATTCCTAGATGTTTAATTACTGATGGTGGTTCACACTTTATTCATGGTGCTTTCCATAAAATGCTTGCCAAGTATGGTGATAACCATAGAATTGCATCACCTTATCATCCTCAGTCTAGTGGTCAAGTTGAACTTAGCAATAGAGAAATAAAACAAAATCTTGCAAAAGACTGTCAATAGGTCCAGGAAGAATTGGTCTAAGAAATTAGATGATGCACTTTGGGCTTATAAAACAGCATATAAAAATCCTATTGGTATGTCTCCTTATAAAATGGTTTATGGAAAAGCTTGTCATTTGCCTCTTGAGTTAGAACATAAAGCATATTGGGCAGTCAAAGAACTCAACTATGATTTCAAACTTGTCGGTGAAAAGAGGTTATTTGATATTAGCTCGTTAGATGAATGGAGAACCCAAGCTTATGAAAATGCCAAAAGTTGTTTAAAGAAAAAGCTAAAAGATGGCATGATAAAAGAATCCAAAAGCATGAGTTTAAAGTTGGAGAATATGTTCTTTTGTACAACTCTCGTTTTAGGTTCTTTGCAGGAAAACTCCTCTCAAAATGGGAAGGCCCCTATGTTATCGAGGAGGTTTATCGATCTGGAGCTATCAAAATAAATAATGCCGAAGGCACTAACCCGAAGGTGGTGAATGGGCAACGAATAAAACATTATATTTCAGGTACGCCCATTAATGTTGAAAGTAATGTTGTCCAGACTTTAACACTGGAAGAACACATAAATGGGTCCTTCCGGAACACTCTAGAATCGTGAAAATAAGGAGGTATGTGATACGATAAGTAAACGGACTCTGAAAAATCCGCAAAAATATTTTTTGTCAGTTTTGGAATATTTAGAAAATTAGGAAAATAAGAAACTTCTAGGAAGTGTACCCTGGTGGGAACAAGACACCAGGGCGCACCTGGCTTGCTAGGCGCGCCCAGGTGGGTTGTGCCCACCTGGGGCACTGAGGGAGTCCTGGACTAGCGGGTGTCCGGATAGCCGAACTATCATCACGGCCGGACTCCATGACTATGACCATACAAGATTGAAGACTTCGTCCCGTGTCCGGATGGGACTTTCCTTGGCGTGGAAGGCAAGCTTGGCGATACGGATATGTAGATCTCCTACCATTGTAACCGACTCTGTGTAACCCTAACCTCGATTATTCTGCCCGTTTTTATAAAGACCGAATACCTTAGGGAGTATTCGGCGTCTCGAGTTAGGCCTTATATGCATCAGCTCTGAATCATGTCTTTGGTCAAATGTTGGGTTTGCCTGGCTCCTGTGTTTTGCTGCCTTACATTCCGTTTTATCGGCTAACGCGGCACCAGGAGAACTACTGCGACAGTGCCCGGTTCGCCGGGCGAGCACCTCGAGAGAAAGCCGAAAACTGACTGTCATGATATAGCGAGAGACTGGTCAACCACTCGATGACTCATCGGAATGTTTAGAATTCCTCCGCATTAATGAAGGACCGGTTTTCGGTCAGGCATACATGCACCCCGAATTCGGGAGAGTGCGGTGCCCCCAGGGGCTATATAGTAGCCCCACCCTCGAACTCCTATGGCTAAGTGAAAGTGATAAAGCATTATAGTCCGGTTGCCTAGTTTGCTACGCTACCACCTCCTTAACAGGACCAAGACGTTGGATTAAGTGTGAAAAAGCGCCTTCTTTGCAAACACCCTACGCACTATGTGCGTGGGGGCTGAAACCAAGGACTGCCATCTTTCGTTATATATACTTATACATAAACGGCCGCATTGTGGAGTAGTTTACTACTTGAACGCACAAGTATACAAAGCTCTTATATTATATTGAAACATTGTTTTCACAAATCATACATTTCATTTAAACATAATATCCTTCGAGCACTGCGTCTCTATTAAACGAGCGCCCTGCAGGACTTCCTCAAAGTAGTGCTCGGCGGTACTAAACTTCGTCCGAATCTTGGGATGCAACGTCGGTGGCCTTCATATCTGCCCAGTATGTCTTGACACGGGCGAGCCATTCGCGCTCCCTCAATACACGCCGACCGCTTCATTGCGTCGTCTGTGATACCGCACCAACGAACTGCTGCACTAAACCAAAATAACTCTTCGGCTGGGGTTCGCCCGGCCACAAACGAGTCATGACATGCTTCATGGCAAGTCCGGATAGTCGATTCAGCTCGGCCCATTCGGCCAACCGATCGGTCAATGGAAGAAGACGCTCCGGACTATGGAATTGCGACCAATATAGCTCTTCCCTTCTGTGCCCCTTCTGGCCTCGGAAGTGCTCAATCGCATCCGCAGCGCTCGCCGCTAAGTCCAGATAAGCATCCTCTGAACTCCACAGCTTGTCCAATTGAGCATACTTTGGATCCGTATATTTCCTCCGCATCAGAAACGGTTTTCCAGCCGCAATTGCCCCGGCCTGACTCAGCTCCTCCTTGGCAGCTCTCAAAGCCGAACGGGCATCCTTGGATTCGGCGGCAGCCTTTTTCAGGCCCTCTTGCTCCGCTTGACGTTCTTTTTCAAGAACCTCGCAGCGATCGGTAGTATTCTTCAACTTTCTGGCCATATCGGCCATTTCCTCTTTGCTTCGGCAATGAGCAGCCCATTCGGCTTTTAGCTCTTCGGCCGCCCTTAAAGCGGCCGCATTACTATTTCTGGCTTGCCCTTTCGCTCGGGCGAGTTCCGCCCGCAGCTCCTCCATAGCAGCGGCACCATCTGCATTAAGCATACAAATAGTAAGACATGGGCATCAAGCTCCCTTACCAGGTGTCCGCGTAGAAGTCGCATACCTTGTGACTCGTCAAACCGTTTATTGACCAGCGCGATGTCCGCATCCGCCTCGTCAAGTTGCCGCTTTAGTTCGGCATATTCATCGATCCGGCAGGCCACGGACGCCCCGCCACCTGTTTAGGAGCGGCGATATGTTATAACTGAGATTTTGATCCTCGGCACGCTGTCAATTTTGACAACATCACGAGTCTCAGGGGCTACTATCTATACAGGGCGCATTCTATATGCATAACTGTCAGAAGGTACATCATTTTTGTGTACCTCGAACCCCGTCAGTAAGCTTCTGACGGCTTCATGCAATCCGCTCTCCGCGGATGCAATTCTTTCAATCACCGTACCCATTAGAGCACGGTGATCTTCTGAGATAGCCGCTCGCCCAAGCAGATCCTTCAGCTCCTCCGACCGCACACCACTTGGCGCCGGACCTTCCGGCCCGCGGACTTAGGAACCCTCGCTGACGACACCTCAGGGTCGTCCGCCTCGCATGAGGGTGCGACAGGTGGAGGCGTTTCGCTCTCCATCATCTCCGGAAGAAGATCCCCCGAAGACGAGCTCTGCTGAGAAGGGCTGAGGTCCGAACTACAAGGTACAATTTCGGTTATCTTCATAAATAAATGCAGGGATGTTCCTTATTTACAAGACCCCTTCTTTTTACTTACGGCTCGCTGGAGGGCTGATCCCTGGGGAAATAGTGCGGCTGGGTTACTTCCCGGCGCCGGACTCTCTGACAAAGATTCCTTTCCCCTCTTTGAGGCCTTGACCTCCGAATCTTCTGAAGCGGTCCTCTTCTCTCCTCGAAAGATGGGATTTTTAATCCCTCCTTCCTCGATAGCCTCCTTCGTAGAGGCAGTTGCTTCCCCGCTCCCCCCTTCGCCTTCTTGAAAAGGCGCGACCTTCAACATCTTGGTCAGCATGGGATCCGACGTGGTCTCCGGGAGGGGAGCCGGACACCTTATTAACTTTGACTTGGCTATCCACTCCTGTTCAAGAAACGGCTCCTTTAAAGGGCATATATATATATGATAAATGAATGAATAGCTTGTCCGGTTACAGGACTACTTACTTGAGTATCTGGGCGATTGCAGCT
Organism: Aegilops bicornis; assembly: GCA_021605145.1. Classification (NCBI taxonomy): domain Eukaryota; kingdom Viridiplantae; phylum Streptophyta; class Magnoliopsida; order Poales; family Poaceae; genus Aegilops; species Aegilops bicornis. The sequence continues at coordinate 504,741,417 of CM038669.1, forward strand.
TAGTCCTGCGTCCTCAGTCAGGTCCGAACACCTCTCTTGTGATCCGAAGAACAGTTTATACATCTCCACGGGCGTCGTGCCCATAAAATTTTGGAGAGCTCGTGGTCCCTCCGGATTAAATTCCCACAGGCGGAGGGGGCGACGTTTGCAGGGCAGAAGGCGCCGGATCAGCATAACCTGCGCCACTGCAACCAGATTGATCTCCCTTTCTTGGAGGTCTCGAATACGGCCCTGCAGCAAAGGAACGTCCTTGGACGGCCCCCAGTCGAGCCCCTTGTTGACCCATGACGCCAGCCGCTGTGGTGGACCTGAGCGGAAGGCGAGGAGCGCCACCCATTTGGTGCCCCTGGGAGCGGTGATATAAAACCACTCCCGTTGCCACAAACCAAGCTCCTCTTGAAAAGTGCCCTCGGGCCACGGAGCATCAGCACACTTGCTTATGACCGCCCCTCACTCTGTTTGTTGCCCCGATCATCTTTGGATCCACCTTGAAGGTCTTGAGCCACAATCCAAAGTGAGGGGTAATATGGAGGAAGGCCTCACATACGACAATGAATGACGAGATATGGAGGATGGACTCCAGATTCAAGTCATGGAAATCCAGCCCATAATAAAACATGAGCCCCCGCACAAAGGGATCCGTCGGGAAGCCTAAACCCCGAAGGAAGTGAGACATGAACACCACGTTCTCGCCGGGCTCGGGAGTGGGAATGACCTGCCCTGGAGCAGGCAGCCTATGCGAGATCTCGCCGGTTAGATACCTGGCGTCTCGCAGCTTTAGTACGTCTTCCTCTGTAACGGAGGAAGACATCCATCGGCCGTGCTGGTCGGAGTCGGACATCGTCGAAAGTCCGAAGCGCCTGAATCTGAAGCTTTGGGTGTTGGAACTCGAAGCGCGAGGCGAATTCGATGGAGGGTGTAAAGAAGAGGGCCTTGGTCTCATTATAAAGAGGTAGAATACCAAGAGACCACCCGTGGTCGATTAGGACTCGCCTTTGATAGAGGAGGCGTGCCGGCCAGACGCGGTTGGGTTACCCACGTCCATATTGATGGGAATCCCGGAATAAGGGGCACGATCTATGCTTTGATAAAGCGTGCCAAGAAACCGCCTCGCTAAACGCTACCGAGGTGGAACAAGAAAACAATTCATATAAAGACCTGGCCGCAGTGATGTCACGCCATGAATACGTCAGCAGATATGTGCAAAAGTTATTCTCTCTACGGTGGTATGTGGAACTTGTTTTGCGGAGCCGGACACTATCCTTGTGTTCAAAACCTTCTAAGTATTCGGAGGAGGAACCCGCCTTGCAATGCCGAAGACAATATGCGCGCCAGACTCGTCGTCATTGAAGCCTGGTTCAGGGGCTGCTAAGGGAGTCCTGGACTAGGGGGTATCCGGATAGCCGAACTATCATCACGGCCAGACTCCAAGACTATGAAGATACAAGATTAAAGACTTCGTCCCGTGTCCGGATGGGACTTTCCTTGGCGTGGAAGGCAAGCTTGGCGATACGGATATGTAGATTTCCTACCATTGTAACCGACTCTGTGTAACCCTAACCTATCTGGTGTCTATATAAACCGGAGGGTTTTAGTCCGTAGGACGAACAACAATCATACCATAGGCTAGCTTCTAGGGTTTAGCCTCCTTGATCTCGTGGTAGATCTACTCTTGTACTACCCATATAATCAATATTAATCAAGCAGGCGTAGGGTATTACCTCCATCGTGTCCCTTATCTCCTGTTACCATCCACCTAGACGCACAGTTCGGGACCCCCTACCCGAGATCCGCCGGTTTTGACACCGACAGGCACCTTCCAGACTCTGTTTTTCTTCCGTTTGCTTGTCCCCCAAGATAAAAAAATCTTTATATACCCCCCGAACCTATTAACCACCGTATCGCAGAGAAATCTTTGGTTTTCTTTTCTTGCTGTTTTCCTGTCAGGTCTGAAAATATGTCGTCCCAAGACTCCGAGGGTGAGAGCTATGCTGCTGATTTCATCTCAAACCCCAAGTCCTATGGGGATGTGGAGCACTATGGCTAGACCACGGAGGAAGAGGAAGACTATTATCCTAGGGAGAAGGAGGAGACGAGCTCAGATGAGGACGAATCCCCGCTACCTTAGCCTGGGGACATGCATGTGGAATTCAAGAAGTCAAGCCTCCCGAACAAACCAAAGAGGCCTAAGGTTCAGTTTATACCCTTCCGCCTTTTATAGGATTGTAAGCAGGATTTATGCAAGAAGGTACTGGAGCTTGAAAGGGAGGTCGGTGAATTGAAGGAGGAAAATTCCATCCTCAAGCGTAAGCTAAGGAAGAAGGAAAAACCCGCTACTACATCACCACCACCATCTTCTTCATCACCAAAATAAAGTTGAGTTTCGGGTATGGCACTCCCCTTGGCTTCCGCCAAGCTTGGGGGAGGTGACCCGGTATCGTATCATCCCCACTATCTTTTGCCTTTACTTATTTTAGTTTGATCTTTTGCTTTAGATGAATAAAAGTTTAGTTCGATCCTTTCTTTTCGAGAGTTTTGCTTAGTGATCTATCCTTGTAATTGTGTGCGAGATATATAATAAAGTTAGTGTGAGTTTTTTCTTTCTTTACTTTCATGTTGCAATAAAAGGAAAAGATATAAATAAAAATAAAGGAAATAAATAAAGAAGGTCATATACTAATCTTATGGTAGGTGATGGCACCATATAAGGAAAAGTATAAGTAGAAAATTTTATTAGAGATTGACAAACATAGCATTAGTCAATGATGCAACTCATGAAAGAATTAATAAGGGAACATAAGATTCACATATAAATGTACTATCCTGGAAATCTTTTGTGATTGTGAGCCCCCATCAAAATATTATATGCCAAAATTGTTGACGTTGGACAAGGAAGACAACTTACTTATTTATGTTTGTTCATATTCACATAGAAGTCATATTGTCATAGATCCTTTAACATGTGGTGCTTGCCCCTATCTTTGCTAGCCAAAAATTCTGCACTAAGTAGAGATACTACTTGTGCATCCAAAAACCCTCAAACCCAAATCTTATTTTCAAGTGTCCACCATACCTACCTAGGGATTGAGCAAGATCCCTCAAGTAAGTTGTCATCGGTGCAAAAAAAGGCAATAAAAAAACTTCTAAATGTGTGAGATCATTTAGTGTAAGAGAAAATTGAGCGTTGCATGAACTTTTGATGGTGAAGAACAAAAGCGACAAACTACATAATAAAGGTCGCTATCACAAGGGGCAATGCAACGTGACGTTCTTTTGCACTAAGGGGTTGAGCATACAAACAAATAAGCGCATGGCAACCTCTGCTTCACTCTGCGAAGGGCCTATCTTTTACTTGTATGTATTTACTTCTATGAAAAGAGTCAAAGTTTTCTCTCTATTCCTTTTTATTTTCTCCTTTGGCAAGCATCATGTGGTGAGGAAAGATCTAGGCACATATGTCCAGTTGAATATGGGTAGCATGAGTTATTATTGTTGACATCACCCTTGAGGTGAATACATTGGGAGGCGAAACTATAAGCCCCTGTCTTTCTATGTGTCCGATTGAAATGTTTTGCTCATGTGTATGCGGTGAGTGTTAGCAATCATAGAAGACTATATGATGGTTGAGTATGTGGACTTGCCTAAAGGCTCCGATACGTGACCCTTCCTGAAAAGGTGATGAATTGTAGTTGCAAAGTTGACTGAGAACATAGTTTGTTGGTTTCTAATAGAGTTTTTTCTTTATACTTCGATTGTGTGATGAACTGTTACTTATTCATGAGAAGTCTATGATAAAAGTTCTATGATAAAAGTCTTATGTTAAATTTGTTGCTGTTATAATAATCTACATGGTGTTTCTCTGTCCGTTGATACGTCTCCAACGTATCTATAATTTATGAAGTATTCATGCTGTTATTTTATCATTCTTGGATGTTTTACAATCATTTATAGCAACTTTATATCATTTTTTAGGACTAACCTATTGACCCAAAGGTCCAAAGGTCTTGCTGTTTTTTGCTTGTTTTTTACATCGCAGGAAATCAATATCAAATGGAGTCCAAACACCGCGAAACTTCTTGGAGATTTTTTATGGACCAGAACACCCAAGATGGGCCAGAGCAGCACCTAGGGGGTGCCCCGAGGGGGGCACAACCCACCAGGGCAGGCCTGGGGGCCCAGACGCGCCCAGGTGGGTTGTGCCCACCTCGGTGTCCTCCCGCACCCTTCTTTACCCTATAAATTCACAAATATTCCAAAACACTTCGGGGTTAACCTAGATCAGAAGTTCCGCCGCTGCAAGGCTGTGTAGCCACCGAAAACAAATCTAGACCCCATTCCGGCACCCTGCCGGAGGGAGGGAGGAATCATCACCGGTGGACATCTTCATCATCCCAGCGGCCACCATGATGAGGAGGGAGTAGTCCACCCTCGGGGCTGAGGGTTTGTACCAGGAGCTATGTGTTTAGTCTCTCTCTCTCTCTCTCTCTCTCTCTCGTGTTCTTGAGATGTCACGATTTTGATGTATCGCAGGCTTTGTTAACATAGTCGGATAATATGGTGTTCTCCCCACTCTATCTTGTTGGGATGAATTGAGTTTTTCCATTTGAGATTTCGTTGTTATCGGATTGAATACTTTTATGGATTTGAGAGCACTTGATATATGTCTTGCATATGAATACTGGTGACAATGGGGTATCATATTGATTCACTTGATATGTGTTTTGGCACTCAACTTGCGGATTCGCATGGTGACATTGGGGTAATCTATGCATAGGGGTTGATGCACATTCTTGTCTTTTGTTTCTCCCGTAGAAATCCTGGGGCACTCTTTGAAGTTCTTTGTGTTGGATTGAGTTTTATGAATCTGAAATTATTTGGTGTTATTTTAGTAAGAACTCTTGGATAGATCGATCGGAAAGAATAGCTTCGAGGTGGTTTCGTACCCTACAAATGATTTCTTCGTATGTTCTCCGCTAGATAGGAACTTTGGAGTGAATCTTCGTTGCACGTTGAGGGACGGTTATATGACCCAATTATATTAGCACTATTGATAGATTGTAGTAGAGAAAGTACGGACCCTAGGCCTCATTTTCAAGCATTGCAATACCGTTTTTGTGCCCGTTTACTATTTTCTACCTTGCTGTTTTTATTTATTCAGATTATCAAAATATATTTCTACCATCCATATTACACTTTTATCACCATCTCTTCATTAACTAGTGCACCTATACAAATTGCCATTGTATTGGGTGTGTTTGGGACACAAGAGATTTCTTGTATTTGATTGCAGGGTTGTTTGAGAGATACCATCTTCATCCTACGCCTCCCACTGATTGATAAACCTTAGGTCATCCACTTGAGGGAAAATTGCTACTGTCCTACAAAACTCTGCGCTTGGAGGCCCAACACGTGTATACAAGAATAAAGTTGCGTAGTAGACATCAAGCTCTTTTCTGGCGCCGGGGAGGAGAGTGCATGAAGGTATATCTTTAGATCTTGCAATTGAATCTTTTAATTTCTTGTTTTATCACTAGTTTGGTTTATAAAAGAAAACTACAAAAACTGGAATTGAGGTTGCATCATATTATTGATCATCTTTATAATATCTTTCTTGAAAATGATGGATCAAAAAATTGTGCTCAATTGTTAGAAGAAGAAGTCAATAAAATGTTTGGCACAAAATATTTGAATGATGAGCATGATTGCAATGTTGTTAGTATGAATTCTTTGAATATCCATGATGCTAATGATATGCAAAGCCATAAGCTTGGGGATGCTATGTTTGATGAAGATGATATTTTTAGCCCCCCAAGTTTTGACGAGATAAATTATTATAATGATTGCATGCCTCCTATTTATGATGATTATAATGATGAAAGTGGATTTGGAGAGGTCATGACTTTATTTAGTGATGAATCCACCATTTTGCATGAGGCTTCAATTGACTATGATAACAAAGTTGGTATCTATGATGATTATGGTGATGACCTGTATGCTATAAAGAATAATGATAACCATGAAACTTGTCATCATGATTTTAATTTCAATCCCATGATAGTTATTTTGTTGAGTTTGCTCCCAGTACTACTCATGAGAATAAATTTGCTTATGTGGAGAGTAATTAAATTTCTATGCTTGTGGATCATGAAAATAATGCTTTTATGTGATAGCTATATAGTTGAATTCATTCATGATGCTACTGAAAATTATTATGAGATAGGAACATATACTTGTAGGAATTGCAATAATACCAAGTTTCCTCTCTATGTGTTGAAAGTTTTGAAGTTATGCTTGTTTTGCCTTCCTATGCTAGTTGATTCTTGTTCTCATAAGTTGTTTGCTCACAAAATCCCTATGCATAGGAATTATGTTAGGCTTAAATGTGCTTGCCATGTGATTCATGATGCTCTTGTTATGTTTCAATTCTTATATTTTATGTGAGCATCATTGAAATCATCATGCCTAGCTAAAAGGCATTAAAGAAAAGCGCTTGTTCGGAGATAACCCAACACTTTTACCTAATATTTTTGCGTGTTCACATGATTATGCTACTCTAGTAATCATGTTTTATAGCTTTTGTTTCAATAAAGTGCCAAGTAAAGCCTTTGGGATCATGTTGGGTGATAGTTGATTTGATCTTGCTGAAAAACAGAAACTTTTGCACTCACGAAAATAATTCTCATTTTTAACAGAAGAGTGATTTTGAGTTAATTCTTTTTGCAGAAGTTTAATATGCAAATTTATCACGTGGTTCTAATTTTTTCATAATTTGTGGAGTAGCAGAAGTATGGTTTGAGTACAAATTACTACAGACTGTTCTGTTTTTGACAGATTCTGTTTTCAATGCGTAGTTTGCTTGTTTTCTAGTTTCTATAGCTTATATTGCTCAATGTAAATTGTGGAAATGATGAGGTACAGTAGGCATTGTGTGTAAAAAATTATTAATATTGTCTTTGACAGTACCAAAGCAAAATGGTTTGCTCTTTATCATACTAACCTATCTCACAAAGTTCCGTTAAGTTTTGTGTGATTGAAGTTTTCAAGTTTTGGGTGAGATTTTGATATGAGGAGAATAAGGAGTGACAAGACCCTAAGCTTGGGGATGAACAAGGCACCCCAAGGTAATATTCAAGGAAGATCCAAGCAATTAAGCTTGGGGATGCCCCGGAAGGCATCCCCTCTTTCGTCTCCAACACTATCGGTAACCTCACTTGGGGCCTTTTTGGGCGTCCTGCCGGAGGCGGATTCGATCACGGAGGGCTTCTACATCAACACCATTGCCTCTCCGATGAAGCATGAGTAGTTTACCACAGACCTACGGGTCCATAGCTAGTAGCTAGATGGCTTCTTCTCTCTCTTTGATTCTCAATACAAAGTTCTCCTCGATGTTCTTGGAGATCTATTCGATGTAATACTCTTTTGCGGTGTGTTTGCCGAGATCCGATGAATTGTGGATTTATGATCTTCTTATCTATGAATATTATTTGAATCTTCTCTGAATTCTTATATGCATGATTTGATATCTTTGCAAGTCTCTTCGAACTATCGATTTGGTTTGGCCAACTATATTGGTTTTTCTTGTGATGGGAGAAGTGCTTAGCTTTGGGTTCAATCTTGCGGTGCTCGATCCTAATGATAGAAGGGGAACCGACACGTATTTTATTGTTGCCATCAAGGATAAAAAGATGGGGCATCATATTGCTTGAGTTAATTCCTCTACATCATGTCATCTTGCTTAAGGCGTTACTCCGTTCTTTATGAACTTAATACTCTAGATGCATGCTGGAGAGCGGTCAATGTGTGGAGTAATAGTAGTAGATGCAGGCAGGAGTCGGTCTACTTGATATGGACGTGATGCCTATATTCATGATCATTGCCTTAGATATCTTCATAACTTTGCGCTTTTCTATCAATTGCTTGGCAGTAATTTGTTCACCCACCGTAATAATTTCTATCTTGAGAGAAGCCTCTAGTAAAACCTATGGGCCCCGGGTCTATTTTCCATCATATAAGTTTCCGATCTACAATTTTAGTTTCCTATTTACTTTCTTTGCAATCTTTTACTTTCCATTCCATAAACCAAAAATACCAAAAATATTACTTTACCATTTATCCATCTTTATCAGATGTCATGTTGCAAATATCCGTGAAGGGATTGACAACCCCTTTATCGTGGTGGGTGCAAGTTGTTGTTTGTTTGTGCAGGTATTCGGTGGCTTGCGTCTTGTCTCCTTTTTGGATTGATACCTTGGTTCTCAAAATCTGAGGGAAATATTTACTCTACTTTGCTGCATCACCCTTTCCTCTTCAAGCGAAAAACCAATGCAAGCTCAAGAGGTTGCAGGAAGAATTTCTGGCGCCGTTGCCGGGGAGATCTATGCCAAGCCAAGACATACCAAGTACCCATCATAAACTCTCATCTCTCGCATTACATTATTTCTCATTCCCCTCTCGTTTTACTCTCCCCCACTTCTAAAACAATTTTCGAAAAGATTTGCCTTTTCTTCGCGCTTCTTCCGTTCGTCTTCATTTGCCTTGATGTCTTATTTGGCTCGTTTGCTCGTTTGGTTGGAATAATTGTGTATTTATTGCATATCCGAGAACCTAAGATTTATGGATCCTCATCTGCTTGCCAATCTTTCTAAGAGATCCAATTATGATGAACCAATTACTAGTGAGTTTTGTGCACTAAATTATCTTTATGAAGTTTTGCTTGAAATTTGTGAATCTGAAAATTGTGATGAAGTACTTTATGAAGCGATTCAAGATAGATCCTTGAATAAAAAGCATGATTGCAATAATGTTATTATAAATTCTATTAATGTCAATTATGCTAATAATATGCAAAACCCTAAGCTTGGGGATGCTAGTTTTGCTATGTCCACTACTTGTTGCAATGATCATGATTGGGGTGATTCTTCTTATGATCTTGAAAATTTATTTAAGCCCCATGATCAATATGAGATTTATAATAATGTTTGCAACAATATCGAAAGCGGGTTTGGAAGAGTGTAAACTTTAGATCCCACACATTTGGATAAAGTTCAATCTTATGAAGTTTTTGATAAAAGTGGGACCGGAGAGGTCGTGACTTTACTTAATGATAATCCCATTATTTTGGAAGAGTGTCAACTTCGCATGCATGTGGATCGTGTTGAGAATATGTTTTGTGACACCTACATTGTTTATTTTGCTTATGATCCTACATCTAATTATTATGAGAGAGAAAAATATGGTTGTAGAAATTTCCATGTTACTAAATTACCTCTCTTCATGTTGAGATTGCTTTTGTTTCTTTCTTCTTCCTTGCATATGCTAGATCTTGCTTGTCTTGCTAATTTTTTTTCCTATAAAATGCCTATGCATAGGAATCATGTTATACTTAGATGTGATTTTCATATACTACATGATGCTCTCTTCGGGTTTCAATTGCTATCTTTCATGTGAGCGTCATTAAAATTATCAATGCCAAGCTTAATGGCTTTTAAGAAAAGTGCTTGTTGGGAGACAACCCAATATATTTCCTTTCTTTTTTTGAATAAATATTTCATCTAGCCTCTGGTTAGATGTGGTTTTGTGTTTTAATTAGTGTTTGTGCCAAGTAAGACCTTTGGGATAGCCTACGTTAATAGTTGAGTTGATCTCGCTAAAAAAACAGAAACTTTTGCGCTTAGTCCTAGAATTGTTTAAAATCACAGAAGCATGATAAAATCCTGATTTTTTTACAATAGATTTATATAAAAATTGCCTAGGTCGTCCTAATGTTTCAGGATTTTAGGAGTTACAAAGTATGCAAACTATTAAGATTACTACAGGCTGTTCTGTTTTTGACAGATTCTGTTTTTCGCGTGTTGTTTGCTTATTTTGATGCATCTATGGCTAGTATCGGGGGGTATGAACCATGGAAAAGTTGGAATACAGTAGATATTACACCAATGTAAATAAACAATGAGTTCACAACAGTACCAAAAGTGGTGATTTATTTTCTTATACTAATGGATCTTACGAGATTTTCTGTTGAGTTTTGTGTTGTGAAGTTTTCAAGTTTTGGGTAAGGATTTGATGGACTATGGAATAAGGAATGGCAAGAGCCTAAGATTGGGGATGCCCAAGGCACCCCAAGGTAATATTCAAGGACAACCAAGAGCCTAAGCTTGGGGATGCCCCGGAAGGCATCCCCTCTTTCGTCTTCGTATATCGGTAACTTTACTTGAGGCTATATTTTTATTCACCACATGATATGTGTTTTGCTTGGAGCGTCTTGTATGATTTGAGACTTTGCTTTTTAGTTTGCCACGATCATCCTTGCTGTACACACCTTTCTATAGAGACACACATGAATCGTGATTTATTAGAATACTCTATGTGCTTCACTTATATCTTTTGAGTTGGCAAATTTGCTCTAGTGCTTCACTTATATATTTTTAGAGCACGGCGGTGGTTTTATTTTATAAAAATTGATAAACTCTCGGACCTCACTTATATTATTTTGAGAGTATCTAAACAGCATGGTAATTTTCTTTGGTTATCAAATTAGTCCTAATATGATAGGCATCCAAGAGGGATATAATAAAAAAATTCATATAAAGTGCATTGAATACCATGAGAAGTTTGATTCCTTATGATTGTTTTGAGATATGAAGATGGTGATATTAAAGTCATGCTAGTAAGTAGTGGTGAATTTGAGAAATACTTGTGTTAAGGTTTGTGAGTCCCGTAGCATGCATGTATGGTGAACCGTTATGTAACGAAGTTGGAGCATGAGATGTTTTTTGATTGTCTTCATTATGAGTGGCGGTCGGGGATGAACGATGGTCTTTTCCTACCAATCTATCCCCTGGGAGCATGTGCGTAGTACTTTGTTTCGATGACTATTAGATTTTTGCAATAAGTATGTGAGTTCTTTATGAATAATGTTGAGTCCATGGGTTATACGCACTCTCACCTTTCCGCCATTGCTAGCCTCTCTTGTACCGCTCAACTTCCGCCGGTACCATAAACCCACCATATGCCTTCCTCAAAACAGCCACCATACCTACCTATTATGGCATTTCCATAGCCATTCCGAGATATATTGCCATGCAACTTTCCACCGTTCCGTTTATTGTGGCACGCATCATCAATGTCATATTGCTTTGCATGATCATGTAGTTGACATTGTATTTGTGGCAAAGCCACCGTTCATCATTTTTTATACATGTCACTCTTGATTCATTGCACATCCTGGTACACCACCGGAGGCATTCATACAGAGTCATATTTTGTTCTAGCATCGAGTTTTAATTCTTGAGTTGTAAGTAAATAAAAGTGTGATGGTCTTCATTATGATAGCATTGTCCCATGTGAGGAAATAAATAAAAAAGAGAGAAAAGGCCAAATAAAAAAAGAGAAGGCCCAAAAAATGAGAGAAAAAGATAAAAGGGGCAATGTTACTATCATTTTTGCCACACTTTTGCTTCAAAGTAGCACCATGATCTTCATGATAGAGAGTCTCCTAAATTGTCACTTTCATATACTAGTGGGAATTTTCATTATAGAACTTGGATTGTATATTCCAATGATGGGCTTCCTCAAAACGCCCTAGGTCTTCATGAGCAAGCAAGTTGGATGTACACCCACTTAGTTTTCTTTTTGAGCTTTCATACACTTATAGCTCTAGTGCATCCGTTGCATGGCAATCCCTACTCACTAACATTGATATCTATTGATGGGCATCTCCATAGCCCGTTGATATGCCTAGTTGATGTGAGACTATCTCCTCCTTTTTGCCTTCTCCACAACCACCGTCTATTCCACCTATAGTGCTATGTCCATGGCTCACACTCATGTATTGCGTGAAAGTTGAAAAGGTTTGAGAACATCAAAAGTATGAAATAATTGCTTGGCTTGTCATCGGGGTTCTGCATGATTTAAATGTTTTGTGTAATGAAGATGAAGCATAGCCAGACTATATGATTTTGTAGGGATAAGCTTTCTTTGGCCATGTTATTTTGAGAAGACATAATTATTATGTTAGTATTCTTGAAGTATTATAGTTTTTATGTCAATATTAAACTTCTATTTTGAATCTTACGGATCTGAAGATTCATGCCACAATAAAGAGAATTACATGGATAAATATGTTAGGTAGCATTCCACATCAAAAATTCTGTTTTTATCATTTACCTACTCGAGGACGAGCAGGCATTAAGCTTGGGGATGCTTGATACGTCTCCAACTTATCTATAATTTTTTATTGTTCCATGCTATTATATCATCTGTTTGTTTTATATGCATTAATATGCTATTTTATATGGTTTTTGGGACTAACCTATTAACCTACAGCCCAGTGCCAGTTCCCGTTTTTTCCTGGTTTTAGAGTTTCGCAGAAAAGGAATTCCAAACGGAATGAAACTTTTGCGATGGTTTTTCTTGGACCAGAAGACATCCAGAGGGCTTGGAGTGCACGTCAGGGAAGCCACGAGGTCGCCACAAGGTCGAAGGGCGCGCCCAGGGGGGTAGGGCATGCCCCCACCCTCATGGGCCCCTTGTGACTCCACCGACCTATTTCTTCTGCCTATATATTCTCAAATATCCCAAAAACTTCCAGGGGAGCCACGAAACCACTTTTCCACCACCGCAACCTTCTATACCCGTGAGATCCCATCTAGGAGCCTTTTCCGGTGTCCTACCGGAGGTGGATTCAATCACAGAGGGCTTCTACATCAACACCATTGCCTCTCCGATGAAGCGTGAGTAGTTTACCACAGACCTACGGCACCATAGCTAGTAGCTAGATGGCTTATTCTATCTCTTTGATTCTCAATACAAAGTTCTCCTCGATGTTCTTGGAGATCTATTCGATGTAATACTCTTTTGCGGTGTGTTTGCCGAGATCTGATGAATTGTGGATTTATGATTGAAGGAAATATGCCCTAGAGGCAATATTGAAGTTGTTATTTTATATTTCCTTATATCATGATAAATTCTTATTATTCATTCTAGAATTGTATTAATAGGAAATTTGATACATGTGCGAATACATAGACAAAACACCGTGTCCCTAGTAAGCCTCTACTAGACTAGCTCGTTAATCAAAGATGGTTAAGTTTCCTAACCATAGACATGTGTTGTCATTTTATGAACGAGATCATATCATTAGAAGAATGATGTGATGGACAAGACCCATCCGTTCGCTTAGCATAATGATCGTTAAGTTTTATTGCTATTGCTTTCTTCATGACTTATACATATTCCTTTGACTATGAGATTATGCAACTCCCGAATACCGGAGGAACACCTTGTGTGCTATCAAACGTCACAACATAACTGGGTGATTATAAATATGCTCTATAGGTGTCTCCGAAGGTGTTTGTTGGGTTGGCATAGATCGAGATTAGGATTTGTCACTCCGAGTATCGGAGAGGTATCTCTGGGCCCTCTTGGTAATGCACATCACGATAAGCCTTGCAAGCAATGTGAATAATGAGTTAGTTGTGGGATGATGCATTACAGAACGAGTAAAGAGACTTGTTGGTAACGAGATTGAACTAGGTATGAGGATATCGACGATCGAATCTTGGGCAAGTAACATACCGATGACAAAGGGAATGACGTATGTTGTCATTGCGGTTTGACCGATAAAGATCGTCGTACAATATGTAGGAACCAATATGAGCATCCAAGTTCCACTGTTGGTTATTGATCGGAGATGTGTCTCGATCATGTCTACATAGTTCTCGAACCCGTAGGGTCCGCACGCTTAACGTTCGATGACGATTTGTATTATGAGTTATGTGTTTTGGTGACCAAAGATTGTTCGGAGTCCCGGATGAGATCACGGACATGACGAGGAGTCTTGAAATGGTCGAGAGGTAAAGATTGATATATTGGACGATAGTTTTTGGACACCGGAATGGTTTCAGAGTGATTCAGATATTTATCGGAGTACCGAGGGGTTACCGGAACCCCCCGGGGAAAGTAATGGGCCACTATGGGCCATAAGGGAGAGATAGGGCAGCCCACAAGGGGTGCCCCCCCATGGGCAGTCCGAATTGGACAAGGGGAGGGGGTGCGCCCCCCTCTCATTCCCCCTCTCCCTCTCCTTCCCCCTTCCCCCCTCCATGAGAAGGAAGGGGGAAGCCGACTAGGACTAGGAGTCCTAGTGGGTTTCCCCCCACTTGGCGCCCCCCTAGGGCCGGCCTCCTCCCCTCTCCTCCTTTTTATACGAGGGCAGGGGGGCACCGCAAAGGACATCAATTGTTCTCTTAGCCGTGTGCAGTGCCCCCCTCCACAGTTTACTCCTCCGGTCATATTGTCGTAGTGCATAGGCGAAGCCCTGCACGGATCACATCACCATCACCGTCACCATGCCGTCGTGCTGACGAAACTCTCCCTCAACATTTTGCTGGATCAAGAATTTGAGGGACGTCATCGAGCTGATGTGTGCAGAACTTGGAGGTGCCATACTTTCGGTGCTTGATCGGTTGGATCACGAAGACGCTCGACTACATCAACCACGTTAAGCTAACGCTTCCGCTTTCGGTCTACGAGGGTATGTGGACACACTCTCCCCTCTCATTGCTATGCATCTCCTAGATAGATCTTGCGTGATCGTACGATTTTTTTTGAAATTGCATGCTACGTTCCCAACAGTGGCATCCGAGCCAGGTCTATGCGTAGATGATATGCACGAGTAGAACACAAAGAGTTGTGGGCGATCATAGTCATACTGCTCACCACCAAGGTCTTATTTTGATTCGACGGTATTGTTGGATGAAGCGGCCCGGACCAACCTTACATGACCACGTTCATGAGACCGGTTCCACGGACAGACATGCAACTTGTTTTGCATAAAGGTGGTTGGCGGGTGTCTGTTTCTCCAACTTTAGTTGAATCAAATTTGACTACGCCCGGTCCTTGTTGAAGGTTAAAACAGCACACTTGACGAAAATTGTTGTGGTTTTTGATGCGTAGGTAAGAACGGTTCTTACTAGAAGCCCATAGCAGCCACGTAAAACTTGCAACAACAAAGTAGAGGACGTGTAACTTGTTTTTGCAGGGCATGTTGTGATGTGATATGGTCAAGACATAATGTGATATACGTTATTGTATGAGATGATCATGTTTTGTAAAAGTTATTGGCAACTGGCAGGAGCCTTACGGTTGTTGCTTTATTGTATGAAATGCAATCACCATGTAATTGCTTTACTTTATCATTATGCGCTAGCGATAGTTGTAGAAGCAATAGTTGGCGAGACGACAATGACACTACGATGGAGATCAAGGTGTCAAGCCGGTGACGATGGAGATCATGACGGTGCTTTGGAGATGGAGATCAAAGGCACAAGATGATGATGACCATATCATGTTACATATTTTGATTGCATGTGATGTTTATCTTTTATGCATCTTATTTTCCTTAGTACGGCGGTAGCATTATGAGATGATCTCTCACTAAATTTCAAGGTATAAGTGTTCTCCCTGAGTATATATGCACCGTTGCTACATTTCATCGTGCCGAGACACCACATGATGATCGGGTGTGATAAGCTCTACGTTCACATACAACGGATGTAAGACAGTTTTTGTTGGAAATATTCCCTAGAGGCAATAATAAAATGGTTATTATTATATTTCTTTGTTCATGATAATAGTCTGTTATTCATGCTATAACTGTGTTATCCAAAAATCGTAATACACGTGTGAATACATAGACCACAACATGTCCCTAGTAAGCCTCTAGTTGACTAGCTCGTTGATCAACAGATAGTCATGGTTTCCTGACTATGGACATCGGATGTCATTGATAACGGGATCACATCATTAGGAGAATGATGTGATGGACAAGACCCAATCCTAAGCATAGCTCAAAGATCGTGTAGTTCGTTTAGCTAGAGCTTTTCCAAGTGTCAAGTATCATTTCCTTAGACCATGAGATTGTGCAACTCCGGATACCGTAGGGAGTGCTTTGGGTGTGCTAAACGTCACAACGTAATCGGGTGACTATAAAGGTACACTACGGGTATCTCCGAAAGTGTCTGTTGGGTTGGCACGAATCGAGACTGGGATTTGTCACTCCGTATGACGGAGAGGTATCTCTGGGCCCACTCGGTAATGCATCATTATAATGAGCTCAATGTGACCAACTGTCTGGTCACGGGATCATGCATTACGGTACGAGTAAAGTGACTTGCCGGTAATGAGATTAAACGAGGTATTGGGATACCGACGATCGAGTCTCGGGCAAGTAACACACCGATTGACAAAGGGAATTGTATACGGGGTTGCTTGAATCCTCGACATCGTGGTTCATTCGATGAGATCATCGAGGAGCATGTGGGAGACAACATGGGTATCCAGATCGGCTGTTGGTTATTGACCGGAGAGGCGTCTCGGTCATGTCTGCATGTCTCCCGAACCCGTAGGGTCTACACACTTAAGGTTCGGTGACGCTAGGGTTGTAGAGATATAAGTATGCAGCAAACCGAAAGTTGTTCGGAGTCCCGGATGAGATCCCGGACGTCACGAGGAGTTCCGAAATGGTCCGGAGGTGAAGAATTATATATAGGAAGTGCAGTTTCGGCCATCGGGAAAGTTTCGGGGTCACCGGTATAGTACCGGGACCACCGGAAGAGTCCCGAGGGTCCACCGGGTGGGGCCTCCTATCCCGGAGGGCCCCGTGGGCTGAAGTGGGAGGGGAACCAGCCCCTGGTGGGCTGGTGGCCCCCCCTGTGCCTAGGGTTGGGAACCCTAGGGGAGGGGGCGCCTCCACTTGCCTTGGGGGGCAAGGCACCCCCTTGGCCGCCGCCCCCCTAGGAGATCCCATCTCCTAGGGCCGGCGGCCCCCCTGGGGACCCTATATATAGAGGGGGGAGGGAGGGCAGCCGCACCCTTGCACTTGGCGCCTCCCTTCCCCCTTGCTACACCTCTCCCTCTCGTAGAAGCTCGGGAAGCCCTGCCGAGATCACTGCTGCATCCACCACCACGCCGCCGTGCTGCTGGATCTCTGTCAACCTCTCCTTCCCCTTGCTGGATCAAGAAGGAGGAGACGTCTTCCTCAACCGTACGTGTGTTGAACGCGGAGGTGCTGTCCGTTCAGCACTAGGATCTCCGGTGATTTGGATCACGACGAGTACGACTCCCTCAACCCCGTTCTCTTGAACGCTTCCGCTCGCGATCTACAAGGGTATGTAGATGCACTCCTCTCTCTCATTGCTAGATGAACTCATAGATAGATCTTGGTGAAACCGTAGAATTTTTTTATTTTCTGCAACGTTCCCCAACAAAGTGGCATCATGAGCTAGGTCTATGCGTAGTTCTCTTTGCACGAGTAGAACACAATTTGTTGTGGGCGTAGATGTTGTCAACTTTCTTGCCACTACTAGTCTTATTTTGCTTCAGCGGTATTGTGGGATGAAGCGGCCTGGACCGACCTTACACGTACGCTTACGTGAGACAGGTTCCACCGACTGACATGCACTAGTTGCATAAGGTGGCTAGCGGGTGTCTGTCTCTCCCACTTTAGTTGGAGCGGATTCGATGAAAAGGGTCCTTATGAAGGGTAAATAGAAGTTGACAAATCACATTGTGGCTTTTACGTAGGTAAGAAAACGTTCTTGCTAGAACCCTATTGCAGCCACGTAAAACATGCAACAACAATTAGAGGACGTCTAACTTGTTTTTGCAACATGTGATTGTGATGTGATATGGCCAAAAGTTGTGATGAATGATGAATGATATATGTGATGTATGAGATCATGTTCTTGTAATAGGAATCACGAATAGCATGTCGATGAGTATGACAACCGCAGGAGCCATAGGAGTTGTCTTAATTATTGTATGACCCAGCGTGTCATTAATTCAACGCCATGTAATTACTTTACTTTATTGCTAAACCGTTAGCTATAGTAGTAGAAGTAATAGTTGGCGAGCAACTTCATGGAGACACGATGATGGAGATCATGATGATGGAGATCATGGTGTCATGCCGGTGACAAAGATGATCATGGAGCCTCAAGATGGAGATCAAAGGAGCTATATGATATTGGCCATATCATGTCACTACTATTTGATTGCATGTGATGTTTATCATGTTTTTGCATCTTGTTTACTTGGAACGACGGTAGTAAATAAGATGATCCCTCACAATAATTTCAAGAAAGTGTTCCCCCTAACTGTGCACCGTTCGCGAAGGTTCGTTGTTTCGAAGCACCACGTGATGATCGGGTGTGATAGATCCTAACGTTCGAATACAACGGGTGTAAGCCAGATTTACACACGCAATACACTTAGGTTGACTTGACGAGCCTAGCATGTACAGACATGGCCTCGGAATACGGAAGACCGAAAGGTCGAGCATGAGTCGTATAGAAGATACGATCAACATGGAGATGTTCACCGACGTCGACTAGTCTGTCTCACGTGATGATCGGACACGGCCTAGTTGACTCGGATCATGTTCACTTAGATGACAGAGAGATGTCTAATTTGAGTGGGAGTTCATTAAATAATTTGATTAGATGAACTTAATTATCATGAACTTAGTCTAAAATCTTTACAATATGTCTTGTAGATCAAATGGCCCACGTTACCCTCAACTTCAACGCGTTCCTAGAGAAAACCAAGTGGAAAGATGATGGCAGCAACTATAATGGACTGGGTCCGGAACCCGAGGATCATCCTCATAGCTGCCAAGAAAGATTATGTCCTAGAAGCACCGCTAGGTGAAGCACCAATCCTGAGAACCAAGACGTTATGAACGCTTGGCAGTCTCGTCTTGATGATTACTCCCTCGTTCAAGGCGGCATGCTTTATAGCTTAGAACCGGGCTCCAAAAGCGTTTTGAGCAACACGGAGCATATGAGATGTTCAAGAGCTGAAAATGGTTTTCCAAGCTCATGCCCGGTCGAGAGATATGAAGTCTCCGACAAGTTCTTCAGCTGTAAGATGGAGGAAAATAGTTATGTCAGTGAGCACATACTCAAAATGTCTGGGTTGCACAACCGCTTGACTCAGCTGGGAGTTAATCTCCCGGATGACGCGGTCATTGACAGAATCCTTCAGTCGCTTCCACCGAGCTACAAGAGCTTTGTGATGAACTTCAATATGCAGGGGATGGAAAAGACCATTCCTGAGGTATATTCAATGCTGAAATCAGCGGAGGTAGAGATCAAAAAGGAACATCAAGTGTTGATGGTGAATAAAACCACTAAGTTCAAGAAAGGCAAGGGTAAGAAGAACTTCAAGAAGGACGTCAAGGGAGTTGCCGCGCCCGGTAAGCCAGTTACCGGGAAGAAGTCAAACAATGGACCCAAGTCTGAGACAGAGTGCTTTTATTGCAAGGGAAGTGGTCACTGGAAGCGGAACTGCCCGAAGTACTTAGCGGACAAGAAGGCCGGCAAAACCAAAGGTATATTTGATATACATGTAATTGATGTGTACATTACCAGTGCTCTTAGTAGCTCCTGGGTATTTGATACCGGTGCGGTTGCTCATATTTGTAACTCAAAGCAGGAACTGCGGAATAAGCGGAGACTGGCGAAGGATGAGGTGACGATGCGCGTCGGGAATGGTTCCAAGGTCGATGTGATCGCCGTCGGCACGCTACCTCTACATTTACCTATGGGATTAGTTTTAAACCTCAATAATTGTTATTTATTACCAGCTTTGAGCATGAACATTGTATCTGGATCTCGTTTAATACGAGATGGCTACTCATTTAAATCCGAGAGTAATGGTTGTTCTATTTATATGAGAGATATGTTTTATGGTCATGCCCCGATGGTCAATTGTTTATTCTTAATGAATCTCGAACGTAATGTTACACATATTCATAGTGTGAATACCAAAAGATGTAAAGTTGATAACGATAGTCCCACATACTTGTGGCACTGCCGCCTTGCTCACATTGGTGTCAAGCGCATGAAGAAGCTCCATGCTGATGGACTTTTAGAGTCTCTCGATTATGAATCATTTGACACATGCGAACCATGCCACATGGGAAAAATGACCAAGACTCCATTCTCCGGAACAATGGAGCGAGCAACCAACTTATTGGAAATCATACATACAGATGTGTGCGGTCCAATGAGCGTTGAGGCTCGCGGAGGATATCGTTATGTTCTCACTCTCACTGACGACTTGAGTAGATATGGGCATGTCTACTTGATGAAACACAAGTCTAAGACCTTTGAAAAGTTCAAGGAATTTCAGAATGAGGTAGAGAATCAACGTGACCGAAAGATAAAGTTCTTACGATCAGATCGTGGGGTAGAATATCTAAGTCACGAATTTGGTACGCACTTAAGGAAATGTGGAATCATTTCACAACTCATGCCGCCTGGAACACCTCAGTGTAACGGTGTGTCCGAACGCCGTAATTGCACTTTATTGGATATGGTGCGATCTATGATGTCTCTTACCGATTTACCGCTATCATTTTGGGGATACGCTCTAGAGACAGCTACATTCACTTTAAATAGGGCACCGTCTAAATCCGTTGAGACGACACCGTATGAATTATGGTTTGGCAAGAAACCTAAGCTGTCGTTTCTAAAAGTTTGGGGATGCGATGCTTATGTCAAGAAACTTCAACCAGAAAAGCTCGAACCCAAGTCGGAAAATGCGTCTTCATAGGATACCCTAAGGGAACCATTGGGTATACCTTCTACTTAAGATCCGAAGGCAAGATCTTTGTTGCCAAGAACGGGTCCTTTCTGGAGAAAGAGTTTCTCTCGAAAGAATTAAGTGGGAGGAAAGTAGAGCTTGATGAAGTATTGCCTCTTGAAACGGTAAGTAGCGCAACTCAGGAAGATGTTCCTGTGGTGCCTGCACCGACAAGAGAGGAGGTTAATGATGATGATCAAGATACTTCGGATCAAGATCCTACTGAACTTCGAAGGTCCACAAGGACACTTTCCGCACCAAAGTGGTACGGCAACCCTGTCTTGGAAATCATGTTGTTAGACAACGGTGAACCTTCGAACTATAAAGAAGCGATGGTGGGCCCGGATTCCAACAAATGGTTTGAAGCCATGCAATCCGAGATAGGATCCATGTATGAAAACAAAGTATGGACTTTGACAGACTTGCCCGATGATCGGCGAGCAATAGAAAACAAATGGATCTTTAAGAAGAAGACGGACGCAGATGGTAAAGTTACCATATATAAAGCTCGACTTGTCGCTAAGGGTTATCGACAAGTTAAAGGGATTGACTATGATGAGACTTTCTCTCTCGTAGCGAAGCTGAAGTCCGTCCGAATCATGTTAGCAATTGCCGCATACTATGATTATAAGATATGGCAAATGGACATCAAAACGGCATTCCTTGACGGCCATCTTAAGGAAGAACTGTATATGATGCAGTCGGAAGGTTTTGTCAACCCAGAGAATGCTAACACGGTATGCAAGCTCCAACGATCCATTTATGGGCTGGTGCAAGCATCTCGGAGTTGGAACATTCGCTTTGATGAGATGATCAAAGCGTTTGGGTTTATCTTGAGACTTATGGAGAAGCCTGCGTTTACAAGAAAGTGAGTGGGAGCTCTGTAGCATTTCTCATATTATATGTAGATGACATACCTTTGATGGGAAATGATATAGAACTTTTGGACAACATTAAGGCCTACTTGAATAAGTGTTTTTCAATGAAGGACCTTGGAGAAGCTGCTTACATATTAGGCATCAAGATCTATAGGGATAGATCGAGACGCCTCATAGGTCTTTCACAAAGCACATACCTTGATAAGATATTGAAGAAGTTCAATATGGATAGTCCAAGAAAGGGTTCTTGCCTGTATTGCAAGGTGTGAGATTGAGCTCGGCCCAATGCCCGACCACGGCAGAAGACAAAGAAGAGATGAGTGTCATCCCCTATGCCTCAGCCATAGGGTCTATTATGTATGCCATGAAGGAAATATGCCCTAGAGGCAATAATAAAGTTATTATTTATTTCCTTATATCATGATAAATGTTTATTATTCATGCTAGAATTGTATTAACAGGAAACATATACATGTGTGAATACATAAACCTACAGAGTGTCACTAGTATGCCTCTACTTGACTAGCTCGTTAATCAAAGATGGTTGTGTTTCCTAACCATGAACAAAGGAGTTGTTATTTGATTAACGGGATCACATCATTGGTTGAATGATCTGATTGACATGACCCATTCCATTAGCATAGCACCTGATCGTATAGTTTGTTGCTAGTGCTTTTCTTCATGACTTATACATGTTCCTATGACTATGAGATTATGCAACTCCCGTTTGCACGAGGAACACTTTTGGGTGCTACCAAACGTCACAACGTAATCGGGTGATTATAAAGGTACATTACAGGTGTCTCCGAAGGTACATGTTGGGTTGGCATATTTCGAGATTAGGATTTGTCACTCCGATTGTCGGAGAGGTATCTCTGCCCTCTCGGTAATGCACATCACATAAGCCTTGCAAGCATTGCAACTAATGTGTTAGTTGTGAGATGATGTATTACGGAACGAGTAAAGAGACTTGCCGGTAACGAGATTGAACTAGGTATTGGATACCGACGATCGAATCTCGGGCAAGTAACATACCGATGACAAAGGGAACAACGTATGTTGTTATGCGGTCTGACCGATTAAGATCTTCGTAGAATATGTAGGAGCCAATATGGGCATCCAGGTCCCGCTATTGGTTATTGACCGGAGAGGTGTCTCGGTCATGTCTACATAGTTCTCGAACCCGTAGGGTCCGCACGCTTAACGCTTCGATGGCGGTTACTATGAGTTGTTATGATGTTTCTGTACGAAGGTTGTTCGAGTCCCGGATGAGATCACGGACGTGACGAGGAGTCTCGAAATGGTCGAGACATAAAGATTCATATATTGGAAGTCTATGTTTGGACATCGGAAGTGTTCCGGTGAAATTGGGAATTTTACCAAGCACCGGAGGTTACCGAACCCCGGAATACTAATGGGCCAACATGGGCCTTAGTGGAAAGGAGAGAAGGGGGCCCAAGTGCTGGTCGCACCTTCCCCCTTCCCTAGTCCTATTAGGACTAGGAGAAGGCGCCCTCTCTCTCCCTTCCCACTTGGGGAAACCTAGTTGGACTAGGATTGGGGGAATCCTACTCCTAGTAGGAGTAGGACACCTGGCGCACCAAGCCTTGGCCGGCCAGCCCCTCCCTTCCCTCCTTTATATACAGGGCAGGGGCACCCCATGACACACAAGTTGATCCTTGAGATCTTTCCTTAGCAGTGTCGGTGCCCCTTCCACCATATTACACCTCGAAAATACCGTGGCGGAGCTTAGGCGAAGCCTCGCGCCGGTGGAACATCATCATCGCCACCACGCCGTCGGCCGACGAAACTCTCCCTCAACACTCGGCTGGATCGGAGTTCGAGGGACGCCATCGAGCTGAACGTGTGCAGAACTCGGAGGTGCCGTGCGTTCGGTACTTGGATCGGTTGGATCGTGAAGAAGTACGACTACTTCCTCTACGTTGCGTCAACGCTTCACTGTGGGTCTCACGAGGGTACGTAGACAACACTCTCATCTCGTTGCTATGCATCACCATGATCTTGCGTGATCGTAGGAAAATTTTTGAAATTACTACGTTCCCCAACAAAGTGGCATCCGAGCCTAGGTTTTTATGGTTTGATGATATGCACGAGTAGAACACAAGTGAGTTGTGGACGATACAAGTCATACTACCTACCAAAGATGTCATACTTTGGTTCAGCGGTATTGTTGGAAAGACGATCCAGACCAACCTTACGCGTACTCTTCCACGCGAGACCGGTTCCTCGACGTGCTTTGCACATAGATGGCTTGTGGAAGACTGTCTCCAACTTTAGTTGAACTGAGTGGCTACGCCCGGTCCTTGAGAAGGTTAAACGGAGTCTATTTGACGAAGTATCGTTGTGGTTTTGATGCGTAGGTAAGAACGGTTCTTGCTCAGCCCGTAGCAGCCACGTAAAACTTGCAACAACAAAGTAGAGGACGTCTAACTTGTTTTTGCAGGGCATGTTGTGATGTGATATGGTCAAGACGTGATGCTATATTTTATTGTATGAGATGATCATGTTTTGTAACCGAAGTTATCGGCAATCGGCAGGAGCCATATGGTTGTCGCTTTATTGTATGCAATGCAATCGCGATGTAATGCTTTACTTTATTACTAAGCGGTAGTGATAGTCGTGGAAGCATAAGATTGGCGAGACGACAACGATGCTACGATGGAGATCAAGGTGTCGCTACCGGTGACGATGGTGATCATGACGGTGCTTCGGAGATGGAGATCACAAGCACAAGATGATGATGGCCATATCATATCACTTATATTGATTGCATGTGATGTTAATCCTTTATGCATCTTATCTTGCTTTGATTGACGGTAGCATTATAAGATGATCCCTTACTAAATTATCAAGAAGTGTTCTCCCGAGTATGCACCGCTATGAAAGTTCTTCGTCTTTGAGACACCACATGATGATCGGGTGTGATAGGCTCTACGTTCAAATACAACGGGTGCAAAACAGTTGCACACGCAGAATACTCAGGTTATACTTGACGAGCTATGCATATAAGATATGACCTCGGAACACGAGACCGAAAGGTCGAGCGTGAATCATATAGTAGATATGATCAACATATTGATGTTCACCATTGAAACTACTCCATCACACGTGATGATCGGTCATGGTGTAGTTGATATGGATCACGCAATCACTTAGAGAATTGGAGGGATATTTTTCTAAGTGGGAGTTCTTAAGTAATATGATTAATTGAACTTAAATTTATCATGAACTTAGTACCTGATAGTATCTTTCTTGTATATGATGTGTAGATAGTTGGCTCGTGCTGGTGTTCCGTTGAATTTTAATGCGTTCCTTGAGAAAGCAAAGTTGAAAGATGATGGCAGCAATTACACGGACCGGGTCCAGAATTTGAGGATTATCCTTATTGCTGCACGGAAGAATTACGTCCCGGAAGCACCGTTAGGTGCCAGGCCTGGTGCAAGGGCTGCGCCGGAAGTTGTGAACGTCTGGCAAAGCAAAGTCGATGACTACTCTATAGTTCGGTGTGCCATGCTTTACGGCTTAGAACCGACTTCAACGTCGCTTTTGAACACCATGGAGCATATGAGATGTTCCAGGAGTTGAAGTTAATATTCCAAGCGAATGCCCGGATTGAGAGATATGAAGTCTCCAATAAGTTCTATAGCTGTAAGATGGAGGAGAACGGTTCACAAGGAGCATATACTCGTAATGTCTGGATATAACAATCACTTGATTCAACCGGGAGTTAATCTTCCGGATGATTGCGTCATTGATGTAATTCTCCAATCATCGCCACCAAGCTACAAGAGCTTCGTGATGAACTATAATATGCAAGGGATGACCAAAACAATGCCCGAGCTCTTCGCGATCTTTGAAAGCCATGGAGGTAGAAATCAAAAGGAGCATCAAGTGTTGATGGTTAACAAAACCACTAGTTTCAAGAAAAAGGGCAAAGGAAAGAAAAGGAAACTTCAAAAAGAACGGCAAGCAAGTTGTCGATCAAGAGAAGAAACCCAAGTCTGGTCCTAAGCACGAACTGAGTGCTTCTATTGCAAGCGTGCTGGTCATGGAAGCGGAACTGCCCCAAGTATTTGGCGGATAAGAAGGATGGCAAGGTTAACAAAGGTATATGTGATATACATGTTATTGATGTGTACCTTACTAATACTCGCAGAGCACTGGTATTTGATAATCTTGGTTACATTGCTAATATTTGCAACTCGAAACAGGGGCTACGGATTAAGCGAAGATTGGCTAAGGACGAGGTGACGATGCGCGTGGGAAATGGTTCCAAAGTCGATGTGATCGCAGTCGGCACGCTACCTCTACATCTACCTTCGGGATTAGTATTAGACCTAAATAATTGTTATTTAGTACCAGCGTTGAGCATGAACATTATATCTGGATCTTGTTTGATGCGAGACGGTTATTCATTTAAATCGAGAGAATAATGGTTGTTCTATTTATATGAATAATATCTTTTATGGTCATGCACCATTGAAGAATGGTTTGTTTTTACTTAATCTCGATAGTAGTGATACACATATTCATAATGTTGAAGCCAAAAGATGTAGAGTTGATAATGATAGTGCAACTTATTTGTGGTAATCGCCGTTTAGGTCATATCGATTAAAGCGCATGAAGAAACTCCATCTTGATGGACTTTTGGAGTCACTTGATTATGAATCACTTGGCACTTAAGTAACCGTGCCTTATGGGCAAGATGACTAAAACACCGCTTCTCCTAACTATGGAGAGAGCAACAGATTTATTGGAAATCATACATACCGATGTATGTGGTCCAATGAATGTTGAGGCTCGTGGCGGATATCGTTATTTTCTCACCTTCACAGATGATTTGAGCAGATATGGGTATATCTACTTAATGAAACACAAATCTGAAACATTTGAAAAGTTCAAAGAATTTCAGAGTGAAGTGGAAAATCATCGTAACAAGAAAATAAAGTTTCTACGATCTGATCGTGGAGGAGAATATTTGAGTTACGAGTTTGGCCTACATTTGAAACAATGCGGAATAGTTTGCAACTTACGCCACCGAACACCACAACGTAATGGTGTGTCCGAACGTCAGAATCGTACTTTATTAGATATGGTGCGATCTATGATGTCTCTTACTGATTTACCGCTATCGCTTTTGGGGTTATGCTTTAGAGACGGCTACATTCACTTTAAATAGGGCACCATCTAAATCCGTTGAGACGACGCCTTATGAACTGTGGTTTGGCAAGAAACCAAAGTTGTCGCTTCTGAAAGTTTGGGGCTGCGATGCTTATGTGAAAAGCTTCAACCCGATAAGCTCGAACCCAAATCGGAGAAATGTGTCTTCATAGGATACCCAAAGGAGATCATTGGGTACACCTTCTATCACAGATCCGAAGGCAAGATTTTTGTTGCTAAATTCGAAACTTTTTGGAGAAGGAGTTTCTCTCAAAAGAAGTGAGTGGGAGGAAAGTAGAACTTGATGAGATAATCGTATCTACTCCCTTATTGAGAAGTAGTACATCACGTAAAACAGTTTCGTGACACCTACACCAAATAGGGAAGAAGCTAATGATGATGATCATGAAACTTCAGATCAAGTTTCTACAGAACTTCAGAGATCAACCAGAGCAAGATCCGCACTCAAAGGTGGTACGGTAATCCTATTCTGGAAGTCATGTTAATGGAACATGATGAACCCACGAACTATGAAGAAGCGATGGTGAGCCCAGATTCCACAAAATGGCTTGAGGCCATGAAATCTGAGATGGGATCCATGTATGAGAACAAAGTGTGGACTTTGGTTGACTTGCCCGATGATCGGCAAGCAATTGAGAATAAATGGATCTTCAAGAAGAAGACCGACGCTGATGGTAATGTTATCGTCTATAAAGCTCGACTTGTTGCAAAGGGTTTTCGACAAGTTCAAGGGATTGACTACGATGAGACCTTCTCACCCGTAGCGATGCTTAAGTCCGTCCGAATCATGTTAGCTATTGCCGCATTTTATGATTATGAAATTTGGCAAATGGATGTTAAAACTGCATTCCTGAATGGATTTATTGAAGAAGAGTTGTATATTATGCAACCAGAAGGTTTTGTCGATCCAAAGGGAGCTAACAAAGTGTGCAAGCTCCAAATGATCCATTTATGGACTGGTGCAAGCCTCTCGGAGTTGGAATAAACGCTTTGATAGTGTGATCAAAGCATTTGGTTTTATCTGAGACTTTTGGAGAAGCCTCGTATTTACAAGAAAGTGAGTGGGAGCTCAGTAGCATTTACGATATTATATGTGGATGACATATTACCGATCGGAAATGATATAGAATTTCTGGATAGCATAAAGGGATACTTGAATAAGAGTTTTTCGATGAAAGACCTCGGTGAAGCTGCTTACATATTGGGCATTAAGATCTATAGAGATAGATCAAGACGCTTAATAGGACTTTCACAAAGCACATACCTTGATAAAGTTTTGAAAAAGTTCAAAATGGATCAGGCAAAGACAGGGTTCTTGCCGGTGCTACAAGGTGTGAAGTTGAGTAAGACTCAATGCCCGACCACCGCAGAAGATAGAGAGAAAATGAAAGATGTTCCCTATGCTTCAGCCATAGGCTCTATCATGTATGCAATGTCTGTGTACCAGACCTGATGTGTGCCTTCTTTGTAAGTTTGGCGGCAGTACCAAAGTAATCCAGAGTGGATCACTGGACAGCGGTCAAGAACATCCTTAAGTACTTGAGAAGAACTAAGGATATGTTTCTCATTTATGGCGGTGACAAAGAACTCGTCGTAAACGGTTACGTCGAAGCAAGCTTTGACACTGATCCGGACGATTCTAAATCGCAAACCGGATACGTATTTACATTAAACGGAGGAGCTGTCAGTTTGTGCAGTTACAAACAAAGCGTCGTGGCGGGATATACATGTGAAGTTGAGTACATAGCTGCTCGGAAGCAGCTAATGAAGGAGTCTGGATGAAGGAGTTCATAACCGATCTAGGTGTTGTACCTAGTGTATCGGGTCCAATGAAAATCTTTTGTGACAATACTGGTGCAATTGCCTTAGCAAAGGAATCCAGATTTCACAAGAGGACCAAGCACATCAAAAGACGCTTCAACTCCATCCGGATTTGGTCCGTGGGAGACATAGAGATATGCAAGATACATACGGATCTGAATGTTGCGACCCGTTGACTAAGCCTCTTCCACGAGCAAAACATGATCAGCACCAAGACTCCATGGGTGTTAGAATCATTCTTGTGTAATCTAGATTATTGACTCTAGTGCAAGTGGGAGATCAAGGAAATATGCCCTAGAGGCAATAATAAAGTTATTATTTATTTCCTTATATCATGATAAATGTTTATTATTCATGCTAGAATTGTATTAACAGGAAACATAATACATGTGTGAATACATAAACCTACAGAGTGTCACTAGTATGCCTCTACTTGACTAGCTCGTTAATCAAAGATGGTTGTGTTTCCTAACCATGAACAAAGGAGTTGTTATTTGATTAACGGGATCACATCATTGGTTGAATGATCCGATTGACATGACCCATTCCATTAGCATAGCACCTGATCGTATAGTTTGTTGCTAGTGCTTTTCTTCATGACTTATACATGTTCCTATGACTATGAGATTATGCAACTCCCGTTGCACGAGGAACACTTTGGGTGCTACCAAACGTCACAACGTAATCGGGTGATTATAAAGGTACATTACAGGTGTCTCCGAAGGTACATGTTGGGTTGGCATATTTCGAGATTAGGATTTGTCACTCCGATTGCTCGGAGAGGTATCTCTGGGCCCTCTCGGTAATGCACATCACATAAGCCTTGCAAGCATTGCAACTAATGTGTTAGTTGTGAGATGATGTATTACGGAACGAGTAAAGAGACTTGCTTGAACGAGATTGAACTAGGTATTGGATACCGACGATCGAATCTCGGGCAAGTAACATACCGATGACAAAGGGAACAACGTATGTTGTTATGCGGTCTGACCGATTAAGATCTTCGTAGAATATGTAGGAGCCAATATGGGCATCCAGGTCCCGCTTATTGGTTATTGACCGGAGAGGTGTCTCGGTCATGTCTACATAGTTCTCGAACCCGTAGGGTCCGCACGCTTAACGCTTCGATGACAGTTACTATGAGTTGTTATGATGTTTCTGTACGAAGGTTGTTCGAGTCCCGGATGAGATCACGGACGTGACGAGGAGTCTCGAAATGGTCGAGACATAAAGATTCATATATTGGAAGTCTATGTTTGGACATCGGAAGTGTTCCGGTGAAATTGGGAATTTTACCAAGTACCGGGAGGTTACCGAACCCCCGAATACTAATGGGCCAACATGGGCCTTAGTGGAAAGGAGAGAAGGGGCCCAAGTGCTGGTCACCTTCCCCTTCCCTAGTCCTATTAGGACTAGGAGAAGGGGCGCCTCTCTCTCTCCTTCCCACTTGGGGAAACCTAGTTGGACTAGGATTGGGGAATCCTACTCCTAGTAGGAGTAGGACACCCTGGCGCACCAAGCCTTGGCCGGCCAGCCCCTCCCTTCCCTCCTTTATATACAGGGCAGGGGCACCCCATGACACACAAGTTGATCCTTGAGATCTTTCCTTAGCCGTGTGCGGTGCCCCTTCCACCATATTACACCTCGAAAATACCGTGGCGGAGCTTAGGCGAAGCCCTGCCGGTGGAACATCATCATCGCCACCACGCCGTCAGGTCGACGAAACTCTCCCCCCACACTCGGCTGGATCGGAGTTCGAGGGACGACATCGAGCTGAACGCGTGCAGAACGCGGAGGTCCCGTACGGTCGGTACTTGGATCGGTTGGATCGTGAAGAAGTACGACTACTTCCTCTACGTTGCGTCAACGCTTCACTGTGGGTCTACGAGGGTACGTAGACAACACTCTCATCTCGTTGCTATGCATCACCATGATCTTGCGTGATCGTAGGAAAATTTTTGAAATTACTACGTTCCCCAACATGCCATGCTGTGTACCAGACCTGATGTAAACCTTGCCGTAAGTTTGGTAGGAAGGTACCAAAGTAATCCCGGCAAGGAACACTGTACAGCGGTCAAGAACATCCTAAAGTACCTGAAAAGGACTAAGGATATGTTTCTCGTTTATGGAGGTGACAAAGAGCTCGTCGTAAAGGGTTACATCGACGCTAGCTTTGACACAGATCTGGATGACTCTAAGTCACAGACCGGATACGTGTATATTATGAATGGTGGGGCAGTAAGCTGGTGCAGTTGCAAGCAAAGCGTCGTGGCGTGATCTACATGTGAAGCAGAGTACATGGCAGCTTCGGAGGCAGCGCATGATGAAATATGGGTGAAGGAGTTCATCACCGACCTAGGAGTCATACCCAATGCGTCGGGGCCGATCGCACTCTTCTGCGACAACACTGGAGCTATTGCACTTGCCAAGGAGCCCAGGTTTCACAAGAAGACCAGGCACATCAAGCGTCGCTTCAACTCCATACGTGAAAATGTTCAAGATGGAGACATAGATATTTGTAAAGTACATACGGATCTGAATGTAGCAGATCCGTTGACTAAACCTCTCCCTAGAGCAAAACATGATCAACACCAGAACGCTATGGGTGTTCGATTCATCACAATGTAACTAGAATATTGACTCTAGTGCAAGTGGGAGACTGTTGGAAATATGCCCTAGAGGCAATAATAAAATGGTTATTATTATATTTCTTTGTTCATGATAATAGTATGTTATTCATGCTATAACTGTGTTATCCGGAAATCGTAATATACGTGTGAATACATAGACCACAACATGTCCCTAGTAAGCCTCTAGTTGACTAGCTCGTTGATCAACAGATAGTCATGGTTTCCTGACTATGGACATTGGATGTCATTGATAACGGGATCACATCATTAGGAGAATGATGTGATGGACAAGACCTAATCCTAAGCATAGCTCAAAGATCGTGTAGTTCGTTTAGCTAGAGCTTTTCCAAGTGTCAAGTATCATTTCCTTAGACCATGAGATTGTGCAACTCCGGATACCGTAGGAGTGCTTTGGGTGTGCCAAGCGTCACAACGAAATCGGATGACTATAAAGGTACACTACGGGTATCTCCGAAAGTGTCTGTTGGGTTGGCACGAATCGAGACTGGGATTTGTCACTCCGTATGACGGAGAGGTATCTCTGGGCCCACTCGGTAATGCATCATTATAATGAGCTCAATGTGACCAAGTTTCTGGTCACGAGATCATGCATTACGGTACGAGTAAAGTGACTTGCCGGTAATGAGATTAAACGAGGTATTGGGATACCGACGATCGAGTCTCGGGCAAGTAACGTACCGATTGACAGAGGGAATTGTATACGGGGTTGCTTGAATCCTCGACATCGTGGTTCATCCGATGAGATCATCGAGGAGCATGTGGGAGCCAACATGGGTATCCAGATCCCGCTGTTGGTTATTGACCGGAGAGGCGTCTCGGTCATGTCTGCATTTCTCCTGAACCCGTAGGGTCTACACACTTAAGGTTCGGTGACGCTAGGGTTGTAGAGATATAAGTATGCAGCAAACCGAAAGTTGTTCGGAGTCCCGGATGAGATCCCGGACGTCACGAGGAGTTCCAGAATGGTCCGGAGGTGAAGAATTATATATAGGAAGTGCAGTTTCGGCCATCGGGAAAGTTTCGGGGTCACCGGTATTGTACTGGGATCACCGGAAGGGTCTCGGGGGTCCATCGGGTGGGGCCACCTATCCCGAAGGTCCCCGTGGGCTGAAGTGGGAGGGGAACCAGCCCCTAGTGAGCTGGTGCGCCCCCCTTGGGCCCCCCTGCGCCTAGGGTTGGGAACCCTAGGGGAGGGGGCGCCTCCACTTGCCTTGGGGGGCAAGGCACCCCTTGTCGCCGCCCCCCTAGGAGATCCCATCTCCTAGGGCCGCACCACAGGGACCCTATATATAGAGGGGGGAGGGAGGGCAGCCGCACCCTTGCACTTGGCGCCTCCCTTCCCCCTTGCTACACCTCTCCCTCTCGTAGAAGCTCGGCGAAGCCCTGCCGAGATCACTGCTGCATCCACCACCACGCCGTCGTGCTGCTGGATCTCCATCAACCTCTCCTTCCCCTTGCTGGATCAAGAAGGAGGAGACGTCTTCCTCAACCGTACGTGTGTTGAACGCGGAGGTGCTGTCCGTTCAGCACTAGGATATCCGGTGATTTGGATCACGACGAGTACGACTCCCTCAACCCCGTTCTCTTGAACGCTTCCACTCGCGATCTACAAGGGTATGTAGATGCACTCCTCTCTCTCATTGCTAGATGAACTCATAGATAGATCTTGGTGAAACCGTAGAATTTTTTTATTTTCTACAACGTTCCCCAACAGTTTTGCACGTGCAGAATACTCAGGTTAAACTGGACGAGCCTAGCATGTACAGACATGGCCTCGGAACACTGGAGACCGAAAGGTCGAACATGAATCATATAGTAGATATGATCAACATAGAGATGTTCACCATTGAAGACTACTCCATCTCACGTGATGATCGGACATGGTTTAGTTGATATGGATCACGTGATCATTTAGATGACTCGAGGGATGTCTATCTAAGTGGGAGTTCTTAAGTAATATGATTAATTGTACTTAATTTATCATGAACTTTGTCCTGAGAGTATTTGCACATCTATGTTGTAGATCAATAGCTCGCGTATAGCTCCCCTGTTTTATTTTTGATATGTTCCTAGAGAAAACTAAGTTGAAAGATGATAGTAGCAATGATGCGGACTGGTTCCATGATCTGAGGATTATCCTCATTTCCGCACAGAAGAATTATGTTCTTGATGCACCACTAGGTGACAAACCTGTTGCAGGAGCAGATGCAGACATTATGAACGTTTTGCAAGCTTGGTATGATGACTACTTGATAGTTTAGTGCACCATGCTTTGTGTCTTAGAAACGGGACTTCAAAAATATTTTGAATGCCATGGAGCATATGGGATGTTCCAAGAAGCTGGAAATGATATTTCAGACTCACGCCCGTGTTAAGAGGTATGAGACCTCTGACAAGTACTTTGCCTACAAGATGGAGGAGAATAGCTCAGCTAGTGAGCATGTGCTCAGAATGTCTGGGTACTAAAATCGCTTGAATCAAGTGGGAGTTAATCTCTAGATAAGATAGTGATTGATAGAGTTCTCTAGTCACACCAAGTTACTGGAACTTCGTGATGAACTATAATATGCAAGGGAAGACGAAATCGATTCCCAAGCTCTTCGCGATGCTGAAATCAGCAAAGGTAGAAATCTAGAAATAACATCAAGTGTTGATGGTTAACAAGACCACTAGTTCCAAGAAAAAGGGCAAGGGAAAGAAAGGGAAACTTCAAAAAGAATGGCAAGAAAGTTGCCACTCCCATGAAGAAGCCCAAAGCTAGACCCAAGCCTGAAACTGAGTGCTTCTACTGCAAAGGAAATGGTCACTGGAAGTGGAACTGCCCTAGAAACTTGGCGGATAAGAAGGATGGCAAAGTGAACAAAGGTATATTTGATATACATGTTATTGATGTGTACTTTACTAGTGTTTATAGCAACCCCTCGGTATTTGATACTAGTTCAGTTGCTAAGAGTAGTAACTCGAAACATGAGTTGCATAATAAACAGAGACTAGTTAAGGACGAGGTGACGATGTGTGTTGGAAGTAATTCCAAGGTTGATACGATCACCATCGCGCTCTCCCTCTACCTTCGGGATTAGAGTTGAACCTAAATAAATGTTATTTGGTGTTTGCGTTGAGCATTAATATCATTAGATCGTGGTTATTGCAATACAATTATTCATTTAAATAAGAGAATAATTGTTGTTCTGTTTATATAAATAAAACCTTGTAAGGTCATACACACAATGTGAATGGTTCTTGAATCTCAATCTTGGTGATACACATATTCATAATATTGATGCCAAAAGATGCAAAGTTGATAATGATAGTGCAACATATTTGTGGCACTGCCGTTTAGGTCATATTGGTGTAAAGCGCATGAAGAAACTCCATGCGGATGGACTTTTGGAATCACTTGATTATGAATCATTTGATGCTTGCGAACCATGCCTCATGGGCAAGATGACTAAAACTCCGTTCTCCGAAACAATGGAGCGAGCCACTGACTTATTGGAAATAATACATACCGATGTATGTGGTCCGATGAGTGTAGGGGCTCGCGGCGAGTATCGTTATTTTATGACCTTCACAGATGATTTGAGCAGATGGGTATATTTATTTAATGAAACACAAGTTTGAAACATTTGAAAATTTAAAAGAATTTCAGAGTGAAGTGGAGAATCATCATAGCAAGAAAATAAAGTTTCTACGATCTGATCGCGGAGGCGAATATTTGAGTTACGAGTTTGGCCTTCATTTAAATCAATGTGGAGTAGTTTCACAACTCACGCCACCTGGAACACCACAGCGTAATGGCGTCTCTGAACATCGTAACCGTACTTTATTAGACATGGTGCGATATATGATGTCTCTTACCGATTTACCACTATCGTTTTGGCGTTATGCATTAAAGACATCTACATTCACGTTAAATAGGGAACCGTCTAAATCCGTTGAGACGACACTGTATGAACTATGGTTTGGAAAGAAACCTAAGTTGTCGTTTCCTAAAATTTGAGGTTGCGATGCTTATGTGAAAAAGCTTCAGCCTGATAAGCTCGAACCCAAATCGGAGAAGTGCGTCCTCATAGGATACCCAAAAGAAACTCTTGGGTACACCATCTATCACAGATCCGAAGGCAAGATCTTTGTTGCTAAGAATGGATCCTTTTTAGAGAAGGAGTTTCTGTCGAAATAAGTGAGTGGGAGGAAAGTAGAACTTGATGAGGTAACTGTACCATCTCTCGAATTGGGAAGTAGCTCATCACAGAAAACCGTTCCCGTGATGCCTACACCAACTAGAGAGGAAGCTAATGATAATGATAATGAAAATTCAGATCAAGTTACTACCGAACCTCGTAGGTCAACCAGAGCACGTTCCACACCAGAGTGGTACGGTGATCCTGTTCTGGAAGTCCTGTTACTAGACCATGACGAACCTACGAACTATGAAGAAGCTATGATGAGCCCAGATTCCGACAGATGGCTTGAGGCCATGAAATCTGAGATAGGATCCATGTATGAGAACAAAGTGTGGACTTTGGTGGACTTGTCCGATGATCAGCAAGCCATTGAGAATAAATGGATCTTCAAGAAGAAGGCGGACGCTGATGGTAGTGTTACTATCTACAAAGCTCGAATTGTCGCAAAAAGTTTTTCGACAAGTTCAAGGAGTTGACTATGATGAGTTTTTCTCACTCGTATCAATGCTTAAGTCTGTCCGAATCATGTTAGCAATTGCCGCATTTTATGAAATCTGGCAAATGGATATTAAAACTGCATTCCTCAATGGATTTATTGAAGAAGAGTTGTATATGATGCGAACAGAAGGTTTTGTCAATCCTAAAGGTGCTAACAAAATGTGCAAGCTCCAGCGATCCATCTATGGACTGGTGCAAGCATCTCGGAGTTGGAATATATGCTTTGATGAGTTGATCAAAGCATATAGTTTTATACAGACTTGCGGTGAAGCCTATATTTCACTACAAAAAAATACACCTCCGTGATGATACGTGTTTGTCACAGTAGGTCACGTTTTCTGTCATGCATGTACATCCATGACGATTTTATGACAGAATCAAGATAGTCATAATTGTGATGTCGTAGAAGTGTGATAACCCACAAGTATAGGGCATCACAACAGTATTCAAGGGTAGAGTATTCAACCCAAATTTATAGATTCGACACAAGGGGAGCCAAAGAATATTTGAAGGTATTAGCAGCTGAGTTGTCAATTCAACGACACCTGGAGATTAATTATCTGCAGCAATGTGATCAGTAACAAAGTAATATGATAGTTTTAATAGTAGCAACAAAGAGTAACGGTAATAAAGTGATAGCAATAACATTGTAGCAAGTGTAACAGTGATGATAGCAGTAGTAACTTAGCAAGATCAATATAAGATAAATTCGTAGGCATTGGATCGGTGACTCGTTGGATGATATTCATCATGAAACAATTATAACCTAGGGCGATACGGCACTAGCTCCAGTTCGTCAATATAATGTAGGCATGTATTCCGTAAATAGTCATACATGCTTATGGAAAGAACTTGCATGGCAACTTTTGTCCTACCCTCCCGTGGCAGCGGGGTCCATATTGGAAACTAAGGGATTTTAAGGCCTCCTTTTAATGGAGAACCGGAACAAAGCATTAGCATATAAAGAATACATGAACTCCTCAAACTACGGTCATCACCAGAAGAAGTCCCGGTTTCTCTCACTCCGAGGTTACCGGATCATAACACGTAGTAGGTGACTATAACTTGCAAGATCAGATCTAAAACATGATATAATTATGATAACATAAACGGTTTAGATCTGAGTTCATGGCACCCGGGCCCAAAGTGACAAGCATTAAGCATGGCAAAGTCATAGCAACATCAATCTTAGAACATAGTGGATACTAGGGATCAAGCCCTAACAAAACTAACTCGATTACATGATGAAGAACAAAGATCCCCATCTCCGGAGCCCCAAACAGACTCCAGATCTGGCCTCCCGATGAAGAACAGGAGGTGACGGCGGCTCCGTCTCGTGGATCGTGATAATGTTTCTCCCCCATTTTTTCTGGAAAAATAGGATTTTATAGCGTCGGTTTCAGGGTCTGCGGGGCCACCAGGTGGGGACAACCCACCTGTGCGCGCCAGGAGAGGGGGCACACCCTAGTGGGTTGTGCCCACCCATGTCCCCTCTTCGGTAGGTCTTGGCTCCAGAAATTCTTATTTATTATATAAAAATTCCTCGCAAAGTTTTGTTCCATTCCGAGAACTTTTATTTCTGCACAAAAACAACACCATGGTAGTTCTGCTGAAAACAAATACGGTCAGGGTTAGTTTCATTCAAATCATGCAAATTAGAGTCCAAAACAAGAGGAAAAGCATTAGTAAAAGTACATATGTTGGAGACATATCAACTCCCCCAAGCTTAAACCTTTGCTTGTCCTCAAGCAATTCAGTTGATAAACTGAAAGTGAAAAACAAAAAAAATTTACGAACTCTTTTGCTCTTGTTTGCATAAATAAGCTTAAACAGTACCCAGGTTTTCAGCCAGCATTATAACTAACCATGCCGACAATAACTATTAAAGATTATATTAACTCATATCAATGACATAATCAGCTAGCGAGCAATAATAAGATATCTCAAACAGCAACACGTTGTCAAAACAACCATGATATAATATCACAATAGTGGTATCTCGCTAGCCCTTTCCGAGACCGCAAAACATAAATGCAGAGCACCTCCAAAGTTCAAGCAGTGACTAAACATTGTAATTCATGGTAGAAAAGTCCAGTCATGATGCACCCAACATTATCTACACACAATGCAGAAGTCATGACAGCTGTGCTCTCAGGTTCTAGCGGTTATTTTAGAAGGTGATGACACAACATAGAAGTAAATAGATAGTCCCTTCGCAGAGGGAAGCAGTGATTTGCAGAGGTGCCAGAGCTCAAGTTTTAAAACAGAGACAAATGATATTTTGAGACATGCACCCTTCTCATTTACTTCACGACCATCAGTTATCAATATCTTCCATGCTAAGCACGCTAGTGGCGGTTCCGAAGCGATAAAAGTAAAGGTTTTGACTCCATTGGGAGTTTTTGTTTGATTATTTGAGAGATTAACTCTTTTTTCAGTTTGCATTTTGGGACTGGGCATCCCTATTACCGCCTTTTTCAGGCGATGGCGAGTGAATAAACACTCGACCTGAGAATAACCCGCTTAGCATGGAAGATACCGACCACCTCCTGTTGTTCCATGAACGATCCAGACACACAAAAGGATATTTATTTAGAAGTCTTTAGAGGTGGCACATGCAAATTTACTTAGGACGACAGGGTAATACCACATACATGTACGTATGGTGGACTCGTCTGGAATAACTTTGGGTTCAGGGTTTTTGATGTACAAGAAGAATTCCCACTTAGTACAGGCGAAGGCTAGCAATTAGATTGAGAAGCGGCTAGCTAGAGAGCAACAACGGTCATAAACATGCATTATGCATAAGTAACATTGGACACTAGCATGAGTAGGATATGAACACCATGAACATAAATATCATAGGGGCTATGTTGGTTTTGATTCAACTACATGCATGAACATGTGCCAAGTCAAGCCACTTGAACATTCAGAGGAGGATACCATATCATCATACTACACCACAACTATTTTAACACAATGTTGATGTCCGAGATAAATCATTATCCACTCCTAGCTACTTATGCATGGCATGAGAAACTATAATCGATAATTGTCATTGCAAACATGTTTAATCATAATGTGCCGAATCATGGATACTAGGTTAAACACATTTACACAAACAGATCAAGTCGAGTTCATACCAGTTTCTCTCTGCCACAGCCAGTTCATCGAATATCGTCATTATTGCCTTTCACTTGCACGACCGAACGATATGAAAATAATAATAGTGCAAGATTGTCATGGACTAAGCTGGAATCTGCAAACATTTTATTCAACAGGAGAAGACAAGGTAAAATGTGCTCTTTATTAGTTCAACAATTGCTCATATGAGAGCCAGTCAACATTTTCATCGTGGTCTTCTCCTCGGTACAACTCGAATAAAAAAGATAAGAAATTCAGAAAAACACACTGAATTATTTTTGGAGTTTTTGGTTTTCTTGAACAAGGAAATAAAAGGGAAAAGCAGAAATGAGAAAAACTATTTACACGGGAAAGCTCCCAACAAGCAAAAAGAACAAGGAAATCTTTTTGGGTTTTCTTTTTAATATTACTACTAAGCATGCATAGAAAGTAAACTACTACAACTATTTTTTGTTTTTTCTAAAGTTTTTCAAACACAAGAAGAAAGTAAGAAAATAAATCTAAGCATGAATGATACAATGAAGAAGTGTGAACACCGACAAAGAGAAATAAGTGGGCATGAATGTAATGTCGATGAGAAACACGTACTCCCCCAAGCTTAGGCTTTTGGCCTAGCTTGGTAGTTGATTAGTAGCCTGGATGGTAGTAGGGGTGCTGGGGAGCGGGCATCCACTCATGCCACTGCTGCTGAGGCTCCTCCTCCGCCTCTGCAGCAGCCTGAGCATTCCGGTAGGCGATGATGTCCGCATGCATAATCCTATATCCGCCCGTGGCAACAGAATCAAACAAAGCAGGTGCAGGAAATGGAATAATATCACGAGTTTTAACGCTAAAAACCAGGTTATAAGGAATAAGGATGTTAGGATAATCTCGTGCAAGAAAATGATGGTGTTCCATGGCTGCGCGGTCTAAGTAAACCTTGGTCAGAGGGTAATCATGAGGGCGTATTTCAACATTAAAGTGAGCCGCCAAACGAGTAGCAAAAGTCCCACCATGAATTTTACCCTGGGATTAATTAAGATGGAGGCGACGAGCCACAATAGCTCCCAAGCTATAAGTGTTGTAGCCCTCTAATGCACGACGTAAAACAGCAAAGTCTGGTGCACTGAGCGCACCTACTTTCTCACTAGCAAGCAAACACTTAGCAACAAATAAACCAAAATAATGTACGGCCGGAAAGTGTATGCCAGCGGCAGTGGTAGCTGACACCCCTCTCTCATATCCCACTGTCAAAGTGCGATAAAAGACCTCAAACCCAGCAGGCCTAGGCTCGGCTAAGCTCCCATCAGAAGGGATCATGCATATGTCACAAAATTCAGTAAGTGGTATCTGATAGTTTTCAGCATATAAATCAAAGCTCACTTCAGGAGGATTATTCCTAGGCAGGAAAGTAAAACTTTGAACAAATATGTTTGTGAGGATTTGATGTTGGTCACACTCATCTGCGACGAAGTCGGTGAGCCCGGCATTAGCAGCATATTGTGTGAACTCCTGCAGGATTCCAGCCTCTTCCAGGAACGGGGTATGCGGCCATTCACACGGCCGTACTTCCGCCAACCTCCGAGCATGGAGATCACTATCAGATGACTCCCCAATAACACCCTTGGAGTTCTTGTTAGATCCAAACTTCCTAAAGATATTCATGGTTTTCCTATGAACAAAATTCTGAAATTTATTAGCGCACAAAATTTTCTCAACAAAACTTCACAAAAATGATACCAACTACTCATAGGGATACATAGAGGCCAAAGCAAGCATTCAAACTACTTAGAACTCTAAGAATTCAACATGCAAGCTCATCTACAGCAGCACCAAGAGTAGCTAATCATTCAAAATATAAACCACTAAAACAAAACCTAATTGGACAAACGGTGGAGTCACATACCAAACAACAATCCTCCGAAACAGTTTCGGAAACAGAACTTTTGTAGCGACCAGACCTCAAACGATCGATCTACGTAGGCATCGTTGTCATCCCTGGATCAAGAATGCTGACACGCACAAGACTCGAAGGATTTATAGCGAGTAGCAATCGCACACTTATTACATCGAATGTCTCAAAAGAGAACTTATTACAATAAATATGGCTTAAGGCCATCTAATAACGATAACAATGGAAGGCTTGGAAGATAAGCGAGTCCATCAACTCCAACGGCATCACTGAGTATAGAACCACGACCTAAGGCAATCAGATTGCCGTTCTGAAAAGTCTGCAACATGAACGTTGCAGCCGAAAATGGGTCAAGACATGGAATATCTTGGCAATGTAACACATAGACAAGAATATGAAAGAGTGATGCTATACTACATGCATATATGGCTGGTGGAAAGCTCTATGGTTACAGTTTTGCGTAGAGCCAATTTTTCCCTACTGCAAAGAATACATTTTATTTAACTATCATGGTGGTTGTTAAACATTGAGAATGGTTGACAGCATTATCAATCCCAATTAAGCATCATCATTAAAAACCAACAATATTAATTAAAGTAACATGATGAGATTCACATGATATCCAAGTACTAAATACTCAAGACGTCCATAACCGGGGACACG
The DNA here is from genome assembly GCA_021605145.1 of Aegilops bicornis. NCBI lineage: Eukaryota > Viridiplantae > Streptophyta > Magnoliopsida > Poales > Poaceae > Aegilops > Aegilops bicornis. The sequence continues at coordinate 504,782,995 of CM038669.1, forward strand.
ACTAACCATGATTAGTTTGATACACTCTGTAGAGGTTTGTGCACTTTTCCCACAAGACTCGATCTCCTCCGTTGGGATCCTCGCACTACATCGTGTTTGAGAAACGGATGACCGAGACATAGTCTTTCAGAAGCGCTAGCACCCAACGAGCGGGTAGACAGTAACAACCTACATCCCCTACATCTGCTAGTCTACCACTATAAGAGTTCGCACGACTTAGTCGACTATGCTAGAGCCCATAGTAGCTTGTGGCTTCACACGGAAGTTTCTAGCATGAATAATCTCATGATCCCTTTGATCCTGGGTGGCAGTCCAAAAAGAAACAGGCAATCCTGGAATACCCAGGTACCTCAATCCACCCAGACGTGTGTTTAAGTTGCCACCTTAGATAAACCATTAATTAACAATCTCACATCTGTCATGGATACACTCACCCAATCCACGTCTACTAGCATAGCATGGCATAGTAAGCAAACGTAAAAGTAACTCCCAAGGGTTTGATAATAAAACAGGTAATAGGTACTACCTTATCTACTTTCCCAATACCCAAAATTTAATTAGATCCTAATCATGCAATGTTTGAGGATTGAACTAATGCATAAAAACTGGGTATGAAAAGGGATATGGTCAAAGTGTTACTTGCCTTGCTGACGATCTGTGAAACCTAGAGATTCAAAGTAGCACTCCGGGTACTCTATCACAAACAAACAAACATACAATGAGTGCTCATCTAATGCATAGGTAAAACTCAAATAAAAGATCTAACCAGAAAGTTCAACTTAAGAACTCCGGTTTGCAAAAATAATCAAATCGAACAAAGCAACGAAAGTCAAACGGCGAAAGAAACAAGCTTAATTTACTAATCTGGACCTAAGTCAAATTTTATAGAGGCAAAAACTTGTTTCTTTTTCGAGGCGAAACTCTAGGCGCTTGAATCGCCTGATTCCGATAAACGAGCGAAAAGTTATACTAGATCGAAAATCGGGTCAGAAATCGCGATCAGAAAAATCGCGGAATAAATCCGAGAAAGAGAAAAACGACGAACAGATTAACGAACAAACGTTCGTTATCTGGATCTAAACGATGAACGCGTTCATTAAAATGAACGAATGAGTGAACGCTCGCTAATTTACCTAAACCGAAAAAACGGATCTAATAAAAAAACGGATCTAAAAAAACCGATGAAAAACCGACGGAAAAATCGAACCGTTTTTCTAAAAAAACCGGCGGCGGTCAACCTCGGCGTTATCGGCGGCGATGGCGGTATGGCGGCGGCGGCTAAGGTGCGCTTGGGCTAAGTGGCGGCGGTCCGGGGTGGCGCTATATAAAGCCCCCGGCCAGAGGAATCCTGGCCGGTCACGGCCCATAGTCGGTTCGGATTTTAGTAAAAAAATTATCGCGCAGAAAAACGAACGAAAGAAATACTAAACGGACTCCAAAAATCCCAAAATAAATTTTCCCCGACTTCTAAACTCAAGCCGGACAAGATGAACATTTATTTGGGGCCTAAATGCAATTTTGAAAATCGCGCATTTTTCCTAAATTCAAATAAAATGGCGAAAAACTCCAAATAAAAATCTTATTTGATTTTTTATTAAATCTTCAATATTTCTTTATTTTGGGAAAGTCATTTTATTCCCTGTCTCATATTTTGATAATAGAAATAATTGAAGATAAATAAATAAAATCAAATGATCCTAACTCAAATATGAAAATAACGAAATCTCCAACTCTCTCCATGGGTCCTTGAGTTGCGTGAAATTTCAAGGATCGAGCCAAAATGCAATAAAATATGATATGGAATGATGACCTATGTTTAACATACCAAATTGAAAATTTGGGATGTTACAAAGCTACCCCCCTTAAGATGAATCTCGCCCTCGAGATTCGGGTTGGCTAGAAAATAGGTGAGGGTGGTCCTTCAGCAGGTCTTCTTCTCGCTCCCAGGTGGCTTCATCCTCGGTGTGGTGGCTCCACTGGACTTTGCAAAACTTAATAACCTTGCTGCGGTTGACTCGGCTGGCATATTCGAGAATTTTGGCTTGTTTTTCCTCGTAGGTCAAATCATTACCCAACTGAATCGCTTCCAGTGGCACAGTATCTCTCAGAGGTATATCAGCCATCTCTGCGTGGCACTTCTTCAACTGGGAAACGTGGAACACGTCGTGAACTCCTGACAATCCTTCGGGCAATTCCAACTTGTAAGCAATTTCTCCCATGCGATCCAAAACTCTGTATGGTCCCACAAAACGTGGCGCTAACTTTCCTTTAACTCCAAAACGCTTAACTCCTCGAAGTGGAGATATTAGAAGATAGACTCTATCTCCAACTTCGAAAACTGTCTCCGTGCGTTTAGGATCCGCATAGCTCTTCTACATAGATTGGGCTACCTTGAGCCTATCGCGAATCAACTTCACCTTCTGTTCAGACTCCTTAATCAAATCTGGTCCAAACAACTGGCGGTCTCCAACTTCATCCCACAACAGCAGGGTTCTGCACCTCCTTCCGTACAAGGCTTCGAAAGGGGCCATCTTCAAACTAGATTGATAACTATTATTATAAGAGAACTCCGCATATGGCAAGTTATCATCCCAACTTGATCCATAATCTAATGCACAAGCTCTCAGCATGTCCTCCAAAATCTGATTGACTCTCTCGGTGCATCCATCTGCTCGCTGGATGAAAAGCTATACTGAACTCTAGCCTGGTACCCAAAGTTTCGTGCAACTGATTCCAGAACTTTGAGGTAAACTGGGTTCCTCTATCTGATATGATGCTCCTCGGAATTCCATGCAGACATACGATCCTGGTCATGTATATCTTAGCCAACTTAGCACTGCTGTAGGTGGTCTTCACTGAGATGAAATGAGCTACCTTCGTCAAGCGATCAACTACAACCCAAATTGAGTCATAACCTGAACAAGTCCTGGGCAATCCCATGATAAAGTCCATTCCTAACTTTTCCCACTTCCATTCGGGTATCGACAATGGTTGTAACAATCCTGCTGGCTTCTGATGCTCTGCCTTCACTCTTTGACATACATCACAAACTGCTACATACTCCGCAATATCCTTCATTCCGGTCCACCAGAAAGTATCCTTCAAATCCAAATACATCTTGGTATTTCCTGGGTGAATCGAATACGGTGAATCATGGGCCTCTTGCAAAATCAACTTCTTGATCTCCGGATCATTAGGCACATAAATGCGGTCCTCAAACAATAAGGTATCGTGTTCATCCTCACGAAATCCTTTAGCTTTTCCCTTGCTCATTTTCTCCTTTATAGAGGCAATCTCCTTGTCAGTCTTCTGAGCTTCTCTGATTTTATCCATCAATGTAGACTGTATCTCCAATGCTGCTACATAGCCTCTCAGAACTATCTTCAAACATAGCTCTCGAAATTCCTCGGCTCACTCCTTTGGTAAACCTCTGGTCATTAGTGTGTTGACATGGCTCTTGCGGCTCAACGCATCTGCTACTACGTTAGCCTTTCCGGGGTGATAATGCAATCTCATATCATAATCCTTGATGATCTCCAACCATCTCCTTTGCCTGAGATTCAACTCCTTCTGCGTGTAGATGTATTTCAAACTCTTGTGATCCGTGTGCACCTCACAATGGTTTCCAATGAGAAAATGTCTCCAAGTCTTCAACGCATGCACTACGGCTGCTAACTCCAAATCATGGGTGGCATAATTCAACTCATGAGGTTTCAGTTGTCGTGAAGCATACGAAACAACTCGTCTCTCCTGCATAAGCACTGCTCCAAGTCCTCGACGTGAAGCGTCGCAATACACCTCATAATCCTTGCGCTGATCTGGCAGAATCAACACTGGTGATGTAACCAAACGTTTCTTTAACTCTTGGAAACTAGCCTCACATTCCTCAGTCCATTTGAACTTGGTATCCTTCTTTAACAACTCCGTCATAGGCTTCACAATCTTCGAGAAATTCTCAATGAATCTCCGGTAGTATCCTGCCAGTCCAAGAAAACTCCGGATCTCTCCAACTGTCATTGGCGCTTCCCAGTTGGTCACAGTGACAACCTTGGTGGGATCTACTGCTATACCTTCTCCGGATATAACATGTCCGAGGAATCCAACTTCCTTCAACCAAAACTCACATTTGTTGAACTTGGCATATAACTGATGTTATCTGAGCTTCTCACGTACTAAATGCAAATGCTCTTTATGCTCCTCTTCGTTCTTCGAGTAAACCAAAATATCATCAATGAACACCACGAAGAACTTATCCAGAAACTCCATAAACACCTTGTTCATCATGTTAATGAAATAGTCAGGTGCGTTAGTTAGCCCAAATGACATAATGGTATACTCATACAGCCCGTACCTGGTGGTAAAAGCTGTCTTGGATATATCCTGCTCCCGAATCTTTAAGTGATGGTATCCTGATCGCAAATCGACCTTGGAAAATACCTTAGCTTCTTGCAATTGGTCAAACAAGTCGTTGATCATCGACAACGAGTACTTGTTCTTAATTGTTACTTCATTCAATCCACGATAATCAACAACCATTCTCAATGATCCATCCTTCTTTTCCACTAGAAGTACCGGCGATCCCCAAGGCGAATAAAACCTTTATCCAGTAACTCCTTAATCTGCTTCTTAATTTCTTCCAAATCTTGGACGGGCAACCGGTACGGTCTCTTAGATATCGGCCCTATGCCTGGCAAAATCTCAAGAAAGAACTCAATGTCTCTATCTGGTGGCATACCTGGAAACTCTTCTGGAAATACATCAGGGAAATCCTTCACCACTGGTACTTCCTCCTGCACGACTCCTGATAAGGAATTTACTCGTGTCCTCTTCGGCTCATGCCGTGATACATACTTGATCCTTCTTCCTTCTGGCGTTGTAAGAAAAATTGTCTTACTGGCGCATTCAATGTTCCCTCCATACTTCGATAACCAATCCATGCCTAATATCACATCCAATCCTTGCGATTCCAATACTATTAGGTCCGAGGGAAACACGTAGTTACCAAACCTTAATGGTAATCGATCACACCATAGACTAGCCATATATTCTGCTCCAGGCGAGGTTACTAACATGGGTGACCTAAGGGCTTGGGTTGGCAGTTTATACCTATCCACAAATCCCCTTGATATCTATGAATGCGATGCACCAGTATCAAAAAGAACAACTGCAGTAAATGTCTTAACCAAAAACTTACCTATTACTGCATCTGGCTGGGCTTCAATCTCCTCCACGGTAACGTGGTTCACCTGTCCCCTGTTGAAAAGGTTCGGCTTCTTCCCTGAGCTTCCATTACCATTTCCATTCTGGGCTTCAGGACATTCATTTGCATAATGTCCAGTCTTCTGACACTTAAAGCAAGTGACTTGGCTCAGGTCTCTCTTGGCTGGGGTTGATGGGTTGGTGCAGTTTTGTACGTTGCTTCCTCCATTCCCGTTACCATTCTTGGAACCATTATGATTGTGTGAGCTACCTCCTCCATGGGTATGCTGAAATTGTCCTCCCGGTTTCGGGGTAAAACGTAGCTTCACGAGCTCCGTAATTGTACTTTCCTTGACCATACTTCCTCTTGCGGTTTTCAATCTGTCGCTTCCTTCAATCATAAGAGCATGATCTACCAACTCCTGGTAGTTGTTGAAAGTTTCTACCATCAACTGCATGCTCAGCTCATCATTAAGTCCTTCCAGGAACTTCTCCTACTTAGTTGCATCTGTAGCAACGTCATCTGGGGCATAATGTGCTAACTTACTAAAATCCTCCACATACTAGCCTACTGTGCGTCCTCCTTGGCGTAAGTTGCGAAATTCACGCTTCTTCATGGCCATAGCTCCTGTTGAAACGTGGGCGGTACAGAAAGCTTGCTGAAACTGATCCCATGTGACAGTGTCAATAGGGTGTGTGGTCAGGTAATTCTCCCACCATGATATCAAGGGACCATCAAGTCGATGTGTGGCAAAACGCGTTCTTTCCGTGATCTGTGCATCCTGCAGTGGTCAGCTCCTTCCAACCTTGCGGAGCCAATCATCTGCAACAATCGGCTCGGTGCTACTGGAAAACACCGGCGGATTTAGCCTCAAGAAACGAGTCAAATGGTCAACAGGTGGTGGTGGTGGTGGGTTGTTGTGGTTGTTGTTGTTGTTGCCTTGGTTCTGTACTAGTGCTTGCATCAAGGCATTTTGCTGCTGAATCAACTGAGTGATCTCCGGTGGGAAAACAAATCCGGTGTCGCGTCTCAGAGGCATCTGAGGGTTTAGAGAAGATGAGAATATAGAATAGAATGAGGTCTAGTGAGAAAACACTACCCATATGCACATGAGACAAATTCAATCAATATAACTTCAATAAATTCAAACAAGGGCATACAACGGTCTAACTATCGTTACAAAAGTGCTTGGACTAAACTAGATACATGGGGGAAATACTACTACTGTTATGGTGGTCAACTAGAAAAACTGCTCCGATGCAGACTCCATGATATCCGCTCCAGCTTCATCAACATAGTCATCATCGCTGTCGTCGGGGTCCGAGTCTGTGTCGTCGATGATGATATAGTTATTCGGGCAAGTGGAATCATCGTCTTCTCTGCCTGGTGTGGGGTCTCCCATGAAAACTCCTAGCTTCCTGGTTAAGTCGTCATTTTTCTCCACTAGCACTTCAATTTCTTCCATGTAATCTTCACGTGTAGCCTTGAGTTCTTCCTCTAGCTCCATGATCTTGGTCAAGGCCTTCTGCAGATCCTCCATGCATGCGCACATCTGGTTCTCCTGACGTCGGATGTGCTGGTTTAACTCCTGGATAAAAGCTGCAATTGATCTATCCTTCCTGGTGCTGATCATCTCCCATTGCTCATTTCGGCGACCACAAATCTGGTAGATACTATCCTTGAGATCATTGCGGTAAACTTCTCCAATACGTCCCATGGTGATGTGGGCTGCCATGCTCTTTCCTAGATTCCAGGTTGGTGCATCAAAGGAAAACTCTATGGGCTCCGTGGATCGGTGCGAACGCCCTTCCTGGAACTTGAACTTGAATCATCCAAATGCACCTCTTTGGGTAAAGTGGCGTTGTAGGTCCCGGTGAAGCTTGGTACTCCGATGTTCAGGTATCTAGTGACTTCCTTCAAGTGACATCCAAAGGGTGTATCATCATCCGGTTGCATGAACTTGTTCCTTGCACCTGCCATCCTAAAAGAGTAGAAAAGATGAGGAGTCAGAAATGAGAAGAAAGAGTAGTGATCTCGGGCTTTAGCTTAGTGGTCGTGTCCTCATACCAAGCAGTGTGCTCGATACCATCTTGTAGCGACCAGACCTCAAAGCGATCGATCTCGTGCATCAGTGCCATCCCTCGATCAGTAATGCTGACACGCACATTACTCGAAGGATTTATAACAGAGTAGCAATCACACACTTTTTACATCGAATGTCTCAAAAGAGAACTTATTACAACAAATATGGCTTAAGGCCATCTAATAACGATAACAGCGGAAGGCTTGGAAGATAAGCGAGTCCATCAACTCCAACGGCATCACTGAGTATAGAACCACGACCTAAGGCACCGTACTCGTCGTCTGAAAAGTCTGCAACATGAACGTTGCTGCCCAAAAACGGGTCAGCACATGGAATATGCTGGCAATGTAACACATAGACAGTAATATGAAAGAGTAATGTTATACTACATGCATATATGGCTGGTGGAAAACTCTATGGTTACAGTTTTGCGTAAAGCCAATTTTTCCCTACTGCAAAGGAATACATTTTATTTAACTATCATGGTGGTTGTTAAACATTGGGAATGGTTGACATCATTCTCAATCCCAATTAAAAATATCATCATTAAAACCCAACAATATTAATTAAAGTAACATGATGAGATTCACATGATATCCAAGTACTAGATACTCAAGACGTCCATAACCGGGGACACGGCTAACCATGATTAGCTTGATACACTCTGCAGAGGTTTGTGAACTTTTCCCCACAAGACTCGATCTCCTCCGTTGGGATTCTCGCACTACATGGTGTTTGAGAAACGGATGACCGAGACATAGTCTTTCAGAAGCGCTAGCACCTTACGAACGGGTAGACAGTACCAACCTACATCCCCTACATCTGCTAGTCTACCACTGTAAGAGTTCGCACGGCTTAGTCGACTATGCTAGAGCCCATAGTAGCTTGTGGCTACACACGAAAGTTTCTAGCATGAATAATCTCATGATCCCTTTGAGCCTGGGTGGCGGTCCAAAAAGAAACAGGCAATCCTGGAATACTCAGGTTCCTCAATCCACCCAGATGTGTGTTTAAGTTGCCACCTTAGATAAACCATTAATTAACAATCTCACATCTGTCATGGATACACTCACACAATCCACGTCTACTAGCATAGCATGACATAGTAAGCAAACGTAGAAGTAACTCCCAAGGGTTTGATAATAAAACATGTAATAGGTACTACCTTATCTACTTTCCCAATTCCCACAATTTTATTAGATCCTAATCATGCAATGTTTGAGGATTGAACTAATGCATAAAAACTGGGTATGAAAAGGGATATGATCAAAGTGTTACTTGCCTTTCTGAAGATCCGTGAAACCTAGAGATTCAAAGTAGCAAGCGGCGCACTCCGGGTACTCTATCGCAAACAAACAAACATACAATGAGTGCTCATCTAATGCATAGGTAAAACTCAAATAAAAGATCTAACCAGAAAGTTCAACTTAAGAACTCCGGTTTGCAAAAAGAATCGAATCGAACGAAGCAATGAAAGTCAAACGGCGAAAGAAACAAGCTTTGTTTACTAATCTGGACCTAAGTCAAATTTTACAGAGGCAAAAACTTGTTTGAGTTGATTACTCAGGAAGAGGGTTTCGAGACAAAACTCTAGGCGCTGGAATCGCCTGATTCCGATAAACGAGCGAAAAGTTATACTAGATCGAAAATCGGATCAGAAATCACGATCAGAAAAATCACGGAATAAATCCGCGAAAAAGAAAAACGGCGAACAGATTAACAAACGAACGTTTTTTATCTGGATCTAAATGATAAACGCGTTTGTTAAAGCGAATGAACGAGCGAACGCTCGCTAATTAACCTAAACCGAAAAAACCGATCTAATAAAAAAAATGATCTAAAAAAACTGACGAAAAACCGACGGAAAAACCGAATGGTTTTACTAAAAAAAGGCGGCGGTCAACCTCGGCGTGCGGGTCGGCGGCTCGGTGCGGGCGGCACGGGCGGCGGCGGGTGGCGCGAGGCGGCTAATGGAGGGCGCTTGGGCTGGCGGTGGCCCGGGGTTGCGCTATATAAAGCCCCCGGCCAGAGGAGTCCTGGTCGGTCACGGCCCATAGTCGGTTCGGATTTTTTTTAATAATTATCGCGTAGAAAAACGAATGAAAGAAATACTAAACGGACTCCAAAAATCCCGAAATAAAATTTCCCCGACTTCTAAAATCAAGCCGGACAAGATGAACATTTATTTGGGGCCTAAATGCAATTTTGAAAAACGTGCATTTTTCCTAAATTCAAATAAAATGGCGAAAAACTCCAAATAAAAATCTTATTTGATTTTTTTATTAAATCTTCAATATTTCTTTATTTTGGGAAAGTCATTTTATTCCCTCTCTCATATTTTGATAATAGAAATAATTGAAGATAAAATAAATAAAATCAAATGATCCTATTTTCAGAATTTGAGAAAACTCAAATATGAAAATAACGAAATCTCCAACTCTCTCCATGGGTCCTTGAGTTGCGTGAAATTTCTAGGATCGAGCCAAAATGCAATAAAATATGATATGCAATGATGACCTATGTATAACATACCAAATTCAAAATTTGGGATGTTACAACTTTGAGCAAAAAGATCGAAATCCGCGGGTTTGAGAGCAAGAACACGGGAGAGAGAGCAATGGAGATTTTTTTTTTCTGGAGATAAGTGATGATGTGGGATGAAGAGGTAAGTGAGGGGGCCCACGTGGGGACCACAACCCACCAGGGCACGCCTGGGGGTCCTGGCGCGCCCAGGTGGGTTGTGCCCACCTGGTGCACCTCCCTTTGATATTACTAGTAAGGTACACATGCATTGCACGCATGAGATTTGGTAACCAAATTATGAATAAATACCACACTATAGCATGTAAGCTTTAAGTCATATATGCATGATGTAGATGTTCGTTTAATTCTTATAGTTCATCTCATCCAAAATCAATTAGTTTTATGAAAAAATCTAAATCTATTTTAAGATTCATGGAATTGTGCATTGTAAAGGTAAAAACAAAAAGTGACAATTCATTTCGTAAAAAAAGTTTGGGCAATTAAGATATGGAAGATTCTAGAGAACAAAGGAGAAGTGCTTGTGTCTTTGAGGTTTGTGCATTATGCTTAAGTTCACCCATGGAGTCTTCTAGATTGTACATGCATGTGGCAGAATCTGGTGGAATGTAGACGATATCCAACGGCCAGTAGTGCTCGGATTTGCCATCTCTGTACCGTCGGATTGGCTTCATTCAATGACCAACTTTCAAAGTTATTCACACACTATATAGGTGTATAGGTTTGCACCAGAAATTCAGAAATATTCAGAAAAAAATCGTATAAAATTTTCAGAGCATTCTGAGAACTTTTATTTTTGGGTCATTTTTTTATTGCATGGGAAATTCAGAAAACAGACAAAACATGGCATTTTATTTTAGTTAACTAATAAAAATAGAGAATAAAAAGTAAGGACAGAAGGTAGTGCTTACTAAATTCATCAACTTCATACCTCTAAAAAATGATTCATTACTAAGGTTGATCATGTCTTATTAACAACCACTTTCGATTAGCATGAAACCGAACAACTTTCATAAATCACTAAGTTACCTCAATGGGGATATGAATCTCCCCAACAATAAGAATTTCATATTTCCTTTTGACAGTAGGTAGAGGTATTTGAAAACTTTCACTACAGGAATCAGGAACTTTGTGGTTAGCCATGGTGGACGGCAAAGGCACACATGGCGGACGGCAAAGACCTTTGCCGTCAGCCAGCTGACGGCAACACGTCCGGCTGAACAGGCTACGACAAAGGCTTCTTTGCCATCGGCTGGCGGACGGCAAAGATACAAAGGCTTTGCCATCCGCCAGCTGATGGAAAAGAGCCTAGACGGCGCACGTGCCAGCTTAGGTCCGTTAAGGGGTTAACGGCGTTCATTGCCATCGGCTGGCGGATGACAAAGACCTGACGACAAATAGCACTGAATCATTGTCGTCGGGTGACGGACGGCCAAGCGTGCCATGTGGCAACACCTGGGGGGCTGGCCTATTTGGTAGCTTTGCCGTCAGCTGGCTGACGGCAAATATTCGACGTTCTTTGCCGTCCGCTCACGGACGACAAAGCATCCAAATAGGCAGCTTACTGCCCCAGGTTGAACAGGTAGTTGACATGTGGCATTTTTGTCGTCTGCTAGCTGATGGCAAAGCTCTTTGCCGTCCGCCAGCTGATGGCAAAGCTCTTTGCCGTCCGCCAGCTGACGGCAAAGAGTCTATATAGCCCCTGGTTTTGCCTGAAACCATTCAATTTGGCAGAATTTCACATATATATATACACACACACACACACATATGTAAATACTTTCGACAAGCATGCCAACACATATACATACCAAATCATATCCCTGCCATATGGATATGATCATCCAACACATATACATAGCAAATGGTTTCATCCAACACATATACATAGCCAACATATCCAACAACAAGCATACAATGGTTTCATCCATACATACATATATAGGTAGCAAGTTTGACATTGTTCATCGTACAAAATCAAAACAAGAAGGAAGCATAAAGAGAAGAGTAGACTCCATCAACGCAAGCTTCCTCATCTAAAGCAAATCTGCAAATTGGGAAAGAAGCAAGTTAGAAGAATAAGACTATGTAGAAAAAGAAGAAGAAGAAGAAGAAGAAGAAGAAGAAGAAGAAGAAGAAGAAGAAGAAGAAGAAGAAGAAGAAGAAGAAGAAGAAGAAGAAGAAGAAGAAGAAGAAGAAGAAGAAGAAGAAGAAGAAGAAGAAGAAGAAGAAGAATAAGAAGAAGAATAAGAAGAAGAAGAAGAAGAAGAAGAAGAAGAAGAAGAAGAAGAGGAAGAAAAGGAAGAAGAAGAAGATTTTTCTTCTCTTGCTTTTTCTAAGTGTAGGTCATTTTAGAGCTAAGCTAGGTAAATAAGTCATTTTGGAACTTACTAAGGTTATTATGTCATTTTCGAGGAAAGTAAGGTAAGTCTATATCATTTTGGAGGTAACAAAGATTATAATGAAATTTTTGAGGAAAGAAAGCTAAGTATAGCTCATTTTTTGTCTAACTTAGGTAGTTATGCCATTTAGGAGGAAAGTAAGCTAAGTATGTATTTGTTAAGCAAAACACTAGAGAAAACTTACCCTCATCACAATAAATGCGATGAAGATCACAACTAAGGTAAAGATTGATCCAACGGCATAATGATACCAAGCCTCATTATCAATGGCATATTTTCTAATCTTCTTAAGCTCCAGGCGCATTCCATCCATCTTCTAGCGCATTGCATTCATTTTCATCTTGTGATCATCGATGACATCGACAACATACAACTCCAATGTCATCTTCTCTTCTTCAATTATTTTAATTTTTTCTTTCAAATATTCATTTTCTTTTTCAACTAAATTTAACTTCTCGATAAGAGGGTCGGTTTGAAATTCCGGTTCACATACCTCCTAGATTAAAATATCTCTATGTCAACTAGATGGCCATAATTGTCATAAATGAGAAATGCAACAAATGCTTATGAAAGAGAATTTACCACATCTAAATCATAAAGCGGGCGAGGACAGACGGGGACGGACAACAAGACCATGGCACTATGTATAAGAAACAATCATACACAGTAAGAAAAATGTAGAACTATATAAATCAAGTACAATATTAAGAATTGAATACCTAGTCATAATCTGGTTCAATAAATGCTTCAAGATCAATAAATGCATCATCATCATCATCACTATTAGTAATGACGAGCTCATCATCATCATTAATAAATGCATCATCATCATGTGTGTAAGTGCATCTAGTGCCACCCCTAGTTGGTTTTGGAGTATTGACGACAAATGTGGTTGAGGGACTAATGCGTTTGTGAGAATTGCAGGATAATGCAGGTAGTGTCCCTCATTGATTCGGTTTACCTACCGGAGATGACCCCTAAAAATGTATGAAGACATTGACGACAATTGTGGTATGTGAAGATATTCACATTGAAGACTGTGACATGAGAAGACATTGAGTGAAGACTTTGGAGCGCGAAGACTGTGTCGTTTCGTTGTTTCCTTTTCTTCTTTGTTGAGTCATAGGAACCACCGTACTGTTAAGCGGGGTCCAAGTGATCATAGTCAAAATGACTGAAGTGATGCTCAACCCAAATCCTATGTCTTCGAGCGAAGACAATGAGAGCAAAACTTATCCAGAGCTGGATGAGTCAGCTTTGCTTGTAGCCCAAGTAAAGTTGCCGTGTGTGTTTGAAATCTAACTGTTGGAACACGTGTCAGTTCCTTAGTGAGCTATGGTCATTTCGGACATAACAGGTCGGGTTGCCTAGTGGCTATAAATAGCCCACCCCTACACCATAAATTGTTGGCTGCTCAAAGTTAGTGCACGGCTTTTGTCGTTTGAGAGCAACCCACCTCGAAGCCTTTGAGAGAGAGAATCCTTGCGAGGACAAAGCCCAAACACCCAGAGCCAAAGAGTGTTAGGCATCATCAAGTTTTTCGTGCATGTGACTCGAAGACTTATTACACTTGAGGACGGTGAATCCTCCACCGGTTAGGCATCGCGTTACGAGCATCCAAGAGTCATTGTGGATTGCGGTGAACGCCGTCTCATGAAGGTTCAGAAGTCTACCTTGAAGACTTACCAGAGTGATTAGGCGAGGACTGTGTGTCCTTAGCTCAAGGGGAATAAGGTGAATATGCGGTCTCCTGAGTTGAATCTCAGCCTCCCTAACCAGATGTACAGTTGTCACAAAGAATCGAACTGGTCCAACAAATCATGTGTCTTCTACAAGTGACTGGTTCTATCTTCTCCCTCACCTTACTTAGAGTTTGTCTTCGTGAAGTCATTGCCTATCTATCATACCTATTTGAATTCATTGCTTGACTACTTTTGTTGATTGGCTTCTCACTATCTTCCATCTTGATCCTTACTACCAAGCTGCTGTTAGTCTTGTACTTTCACGCTATTGCATACTTGACTATGGTGTGCTTGTTGTAGTTTACCTTCCGCTGCATATCAATTAGGTCATTTCTATTGTTTGTCTTCGAAACATCCATGTTTTGAAGACTTTCATAAAAATCGCACTTTCAATTGGTATCAGAGCAAGGTACTCCCTTGTTCTGTGTGATTCGGTTTAACCACCTAGAGTTTTAGCTATGTCGACTGCAGGGATAATCAAAGTCTCCGCTGCTTGCCCCGTGTTCGATGGAACTGACTATCCCTACTGGAAGAATAAGATGCGCATGCATCTTGAAGCCATTGATGTCGACCTCTGGTATGTCGTCAAGAACGGCGTTCCTAAATCTGGTGAAGGTGTCACCCCTGCTGATGTCAAGAAGTTCATTCAATCGACTCTACCGCAAAGAACATCATCTGTGGTCATCCGACCAAAGGACAAGATGGCCGTGTGAGTGCTCTGGAAACGTTGAAGCTAGTCCGACTGGCTATCCAAGGTCGTGAAGGCGTCTCAACCCAGAGAGATCAAAGGATCAGTGTTCTTCGCAATCTCTTCAACCGCTTCAAGAGAAACGACAATGAAAATGTCCAGCTCATGTTTGATCGCCTCACTGACATCACAAATGAGCTTCATGCTCTCGGCGCCACTGAGATCACCAAGCATGAAATCGTCAAGACACTACTGAGATCACTTGACAGCTCTTTTGACACCCTTGCCCTCATGATACAAGAACGTCCCCGACTTCAAGACACTCGATCCTTCCGATATACTTGAGAGGCTCAACACACATGAGTTCCAGCTTTTACGAGAAAAGAGATATCTATGGTCCCAACTATGGCCGAACTCGCGCTTTGAAGGCAAAAGCGGTTTCCTCATCTGAAGAAGAATCTGACTGCGGTTCTGATGATCCTGAAGACATTGGAAAGGAACTTGCTATGCTTGTGAAGAAGTTCCAGAAGTTCACTAGGAAGAAAGGCGTTAGAAAGTCTTCACGATCCAGCTCAATAAATGATGAAGCTTCCACTCATGACTACAAGAAAAGAACCTGTCACAAGTGCAAGAAAACTGGACACTATATCTCTGAGTGTCCAGAGTGGGACAATGAGAAGAAGAAGAAGAGCAAGGAATATGATTCTGATGACAAGAAGAAGAAGAAATCTTCAAACTCTTCTTCCAAGTCCTCATCAAAGTCTTCATCTCATAAGAAGAGCTCATCTGGCAAGGCTCGTGCTTTTGTTGGCAAGGAAATGGATTCAGAGGAGGAGTCCGCTTCGAGGAGGTGGAGGTGGAGTCCAAGAGGAGTCCGACCTGGTGTTGCAAGTCCGGCTTTAGCCACAACCTATGTTGCCAAGTCCATCTTCAACATCAAGACAATGACTTCTACACCAATGTCAAGCCGATGACAAGGACGACTCTGCTCCCACCTACTGCTTCATGGCACGCGGTGCCAAGGTAAAATCACGTGATGCTTACTTTCAAACATCAAGTGAAGATGACTCTGATTGCGAATCCAAACCCAGCTACAAAACACTTGCTAAAATTGCAACCAAACAACAAAGAGCTATGGAACATACTCAAAAACTGTTAGACAAAAGCGATGACCTGTTGGACGCGGAAATGACACGTTCACAGTCCTTAGTTGAAGACATTAAAAATCTTCATGCTAAGTACCAAGAACTTGAAAGTCGTCATGAAACGCTCTCAACTACTCATGAAAGGCTCTCCTATGATTATCTTCAAAGGAAGCAAGAGCTTGAGAAATTGAGAGCGGCTCATGAAGATCTTCAAAAGAGAATGAGTCACTTCAGCTCAATGCATCGGTTCCGCTCAGGATGGATTTGAACCACCATGTCTAAAATGTCTTGAGCGTGATATCGCTACCTCTGTTGCTGAATGTTTAACTGCTGCTACTGTTGCATTGTCTTCAACTACTAATGTGGTAACTAACCCCTCTGCGGAGGATACCTTGGCTATTGCTGATGAAAATGCTAGGTTGAAGACATTGCTTGAAACAGGGATGTATAGAAGTCTGAAAGGGCATCAAACACTTTGTGATGTCCTCAAAAAGCAGATTCTGAACCGAAACCCTAGGAAAGAGGGTGTTGGGTTCGAGAGGAAAATGAATGTTGATAGTTCCTACTGGAAGCCTGAGCAGTATCCCAAAACCACATCGGTTCTTTGCAAAGGGACCTTCAAAGGATCCATCCACCTTATCCGGCTTTACCTGTGCTAACCCTATTATCATTGATGAATCCTTTGATGCAAACTATAAGCTGTTCAAGAATCAGAATGGTGAAGTGTTTGCTAGGTATATTGGTACTAACTGCAGGAATGGACCATCTATGAAGAAGATCTGGGTTCCCAAAAGCTATCTTGAGAATCTTCCAGTGAATGTCATCATGACACCACCTGGGAAGAAGACAAACCCCAGACCTAAGGCGTCGTATGGTCCAAAGGCTTCATACGGACAAAGGACTCACCGAGTCACCCTAACGCCAATGTTTTGTAGGAAACCGTACTCAAATTTATGAATATGAGCGTGTGTCTTCAAACCGCTATGTTCATAAAACTAAGAACTTTTCGCTTATTCATATGAGTATCATTCATCTCCTGCAAGGCTATTTGCCACGGATCCAAAGCGAAGTTCTCGGATGCTGCACTTAGACTCATTGCTTCTAAGCCACCCTGAAGATGTGGGTGGTTAAGAAGAATTAACTCTCTTTTGCAGGAAAGGGTCTCCAGCCAAAAATCAAAGGCGTCTGATGATATTGTTGGGGACCTAAAACATCTTGTAGGGCACAAGATCAAATGCCCAAATGGTCTCACTATGTATTTTGTTCCTGAATCATTTGCCATTCATCCTATCAGTCCTAATCTTGTTTTAAGCTTCAATAATCCACTTGCCCATCAAATGTTTATGCTTCACAATGCTCTTGGTGAATCCTATCCCCCTGACTGTACTATAGGGTATGACACCTCATGCTTCAGAATGGATTATGGACAGTGGATGCACTAATCATATGACTGGTGATCGAAGTCTTCTCATGGACTCAACCCTACGTCCATCAGACAAGAGTCACATCACATTTCTTGACCTTTGGTAAAAGCAAGGTATTGGGTCTAGGTAGAGTTGCAATCTCAAAGGACCAACACATGGATAAAGTGATGCTTGTTGAATCCCTTGGTTTCAACTTGATGTCTGTCTTAATGCTTTGTGACTTGAACATGATTGTGATATTCGGAAAATATCGTTGCCTTGTACTAATGGAATCTGACAAGTCTCTAGTCTTTGAAGGGTATAGGAAAGATGATCTATACATGGTAGATTTCTCGTGAGTCCTGACTTGCCGTATGTCTTCTTGCAAAAGCTTTAATCTTTGGGTGCAGCATCGGAGGCTGGGGCATGCTGGCATGAGGAACTTACACACACTCGCCAAGAAGAAGCATGTCATAGGCATCGAAGGTGTCAAGTTCAAAAAGGATCATTTGTGTGGTGCCTGCGAAGGTGGAAAGATGACTAGGGCAAAGCACCCCTCGAAGACAATCATGACGACATCTCAACCCTTCGAGCTGTTACACATGGATTTGTTTGGCCCTACTCATTACTCTACCCTCACAACAACTGCTTGTCTCTATGGCTTCGTCATTGTTGATGACTACTCAAGATACACATGGGTGCACATAATTCTCTACAAGACTGAAGTGCAATATGTCTTCAGACGCTTCGCAAATCGAGCAATGAACAATTATGGCATCAAGATCAAGCATATCAGAAGTGATAACGGCACTGAATTCAAGAACACCGGACTTGATCTTTATCTGGATACCATGGGAATCACTCATGAGTTCTCTGCTCCATACACACCTCAGCAAAATGGCATCGTGGAGCGCAAGAACAGAACCCTCATTGAGATGGCTCGAACAATGCTCGACGAGTACAAGACACCAAGAAAGTTCTGGCCTGAAGCCATTGATACAGCTTGTCACGTCATCAACCGTATTTATATCCATAAGCTTCTGAACAAAACATCCTATGAGCTCCTTACTGTCAAGAAGCCAAATGTCAGCTACTTCAGAGTATTTGGGGCTAAGTGCTGGATCAAGGATCCCCATCACAAGTCAAAATTTGAACCCAAAGATCACGAAGGCTTCATGCTCGGTTACGGAAAGGACTCACACTCTTACAGAGTCTTCAATCTCTATCTCTACAAAATCGTCAAAAATGTAGATGTGCGATTTGATGAAACCAATGGTTCGCAAAGAGAGTTCCTGCCAAGTACACTAGACGAAGCTCCGACTAGCGAATCTATCAAGCTAATGGGAACTGGTGAAATCATGCCTTTTGAAGCACAGCCTGAAGAGGAACTTATCATTTCTGCACCTAACCAACCCGAAGACAATGCTCAGCCTGAAGACAATCCTCTCAATGATGACAATGATCAGCTTGAGCAAAGTCTTCATCTAGTTCATCCTCGAGTTGCAAATGAAGTACAGATTGAGAAGATAATCGATAGCATCAATGCACCTGGTCCGCTTACTCGCTCAAGAGCAACACAACTAGAAAATTTCTGTGGGCACTTTTCTTTTGTGTCAATATCAGAACCTAAGAAAGTTGCTGAAGCCTTTATGGAACCATAATGGATACAAGCTATGCAAGAAGAACTTCAACAGTTCAACCTGAATAATGTTTGGGAACTTGTCAAGCGCCCTGACCCTCGAAAGCATAACATTATTGGCACCAAATGGATATATCGAAACAAGCAAGATGAGCATGGTCAAGTAAATAAAACAAAGCACGGCTTGTGGCTCAAGGTTATACTCAAGTTGAAGGAATTGACTTCGATGAAACATTTGCTCCCGTAGCTAGGCTTGAAGCTATTCGCATACTACTAGCCTATGCTAACCACCACAACATCTTGCTCTATCAAATGGATGTGAAGAGTGCATTTCTCAATGGCAAGATTGAAGAAGAAGTATATGTCGCTCAACCACCTAGCTTTGAAGATCCAAAAACATCCTGATATGGTGTACAAGCTAAATAAAGCACTGTATGGCCTCAAACAAGCTCCTCGCGCCTGGTATGATACGATCAAAGACTTCCTGAAGAGCAAAGGCTTCAAACCTGGATCCCTTGATCCCACACTCTTCACGAAGACATATGATGGTGAACTGTTTGTATGCCAAATATATGTGGATGACATTATCTTCGGCTGCACCAACCAGAAGTATGGTGATGAATTTGGATACATGATGCAAGAACAATATCAGATGTCCATGATGGGAGAGCTCAAGTTCTTCCTTGGTCTTCAAATTCGTCAGCAAAGGAATAGCATCTTTATATCTCAAGAAAAATACCTCCAAGATTGCCTGAAGAAGTTTGGAATGCAAGAGTGCAAAGGATACACGACACCAATGCCAGCCAAACACCATCTGGGTCTCGATGACAATGGTAAAGAGTTCGATCAAAAGGTATACCGCTCCATGATTGGTTCCTTACTTTACCTATGTGCATCTAGGCCAGATATTATGCTTAGTGTTTGCATGTGTGCTCGATTCCAAGTGGCACCAAAGGAATCGCATCGCTTAGTCAGTGAAGCGAATTCTTCGATATTTGGCTCACACCCCAACACTCGGATTATGGTATCCAAAGGGCTCAAAATTTGATTTGGTTGGATTTTCGGATGCTGATTATGCTTTGGTGACAAGGTGGATCGCAAGTCTACATCATACACATGTCACTTTACGGGACGATCACTCGTTTGTTGGTCTTCAAAGAAGCGAAGCGTATCACTCTCAAGCTGCTGAATCTGAATACATTGCTTCTTTGGATCTTCTGTGCTCAGCTTCTATGGATGAAGCAAACTCTCAAGGACTATGGCATCAATCTGAAACAAGTACCTCTCTTCTGCGACAACGAAAGTGCCATCAAGATTGCCAACTATCCAGTCCAGCACTTGAAGACAAAGCACATTGAAATTCGTCATCATTTTCTCAGGGATCATGTCATGAAGAAAGATGTTGACATCATTCACGTCAACACTGAAGAGCAACTGGCAGATATCTTCACAAAGCCCTTGGATGAGAAAAGGTTTTGCAAGTTACGGTGTGAGCTAAATATCTTGGAATCCTCAAATGTCCCGTGATCAAGCACACATCCTAACACTTATGCATGTTGATGACTTAGATGTGCAACACACGGTAACGTATATCTTCAATCAATGAAGACTTACATTACGAGTGTGAATACATTAACGTGGAATTTGACTTCGGAACGCCACGATAATTGTGCGCCGTGTCTGGGTCTAATACTTCCTATACGGTGGGTAACGCCACCACCAAATTTCTTTGTTTGAAGTGTTTCACTCATGGCGTAATTTCTGCAATATCTTCGCATTTGATTTGTCTTCAACTCCAATTTATCTTCATGATTATCTTCACTATGTTGATTTGGTTGCTTTGTCGATATATATATATATATATATATATATATATATATATATATATATATATATATATATATATATATATATATATATAGTTCTGTCCTCTACAACATTCACTTATAGCTATGTCTTCCAAGTTGAATCTTTTGAACTAAGTGAATGTGATGGGACCCCAATCTCTCTATGCTTTCTATCTCAAACTCTATCTGTCCAAATCATATGCATTCTATTGAAACTGTCGAATGTCTTCTCTGCGTCCTTGTCAGCAGAAGACACAGAGACAAACTTTAAGTCTATTTTAAATGATTCATCCTTACTGTTGAAATCCGGAGAAGCCGGAACGACCATCCGACAAACCTGGCGGGCGTGGGAACGTGGGACATCTCAGAGTATGTTGCATGCTTGCCACGTGCCCCTCAGATGTGAACCGCCAGGGGCACCTGCGTAATTGCACTTTGCCGCACACCTCCTTATAAATACATGTCCCCTGCTGTAAAGAAGACCTTCTTCCACCTCTCCACCTCGTCAAAACCCTAGCGCCACTGCTAGCTCTCAACGACGCCGGCGATGAAGCGCTTAGCTGCCGCGACCTCTCCGACGCCGTCCTCACGCCGGCCGCGAACATCGTCATCTCCACCGCCGCCGTAGGTGTCCTCCGTCGCCAAGTTAGGGCACGGTGGATTGAACTGCTCGGCTTCCTCTTCTTCCCGTCTAGCAGTTCTTCAAGTGGTAAATATACCTCTATTTTTACCATCTTTTTGATCTTCAAGATTCATCCTACTTACCAAAAATTAGTTTCTGCCCATACTATGTTAGAACTATTCTGTCTGCATCTCGTATTGCCTAGTATATTCACTTAAGCTTCACAACTAGTTAGATTCCTCACTTGTACTTATTCACAGATTCATACAAATCTGGAACCAACTCTCAGCGTATAAGTGAATGTCTTTGCATCATGAGGTCAATGTCTTCAAACTGATTTATCTTCAAAATCTTACGAGAATGCATATGACCTCTTCCCTTCCCTCGCATTTCTAATGCTGTCACAGTACATGTCCGTGGGAGAATCCCTTGGTTCTCATAGTCTGCATTCGTTTGCGTAATTCTTACAAGATCAAACTAACTCTCCCGAAGCCGGTTCACATGCATCCGATAACGCAAGCCATTGAAGCCTTTGAACATGAAGCCATTCAGTTTGAAGTTCATGGCTGCAGATAAATCAGTAAGGAAGGGCGGTAGACGGCATCGTGAGGGAACCTCAAAAGATCTGCCTGACGACCTCGCAGAGCTTTACAACACATATCCCGAAGAGAATTACAATCAGTGCAAGACGCGAATCCAATGGATTCAACGATATTGGGCTGAACAGTGGTTCAAGTACAATTTCGTTACACAGGAATATGCCGAGAAGAATGCTATCAGAAGCCCTTGGGGTGATATTCTCTTTCGAGGCCTTCCTCCCAAGAACATGGCTGAAGCTATTGCACAAGGTTTCTATCCTTGTATGGTCCGTGGACCTCAGCCTGAGAATGCCGACCCAACGTCTTTGCTCTGGTGTCGTGACGATAATCTCTTCAAGCGCAACTTCCAGCACGCAAAGGCTTCGGCCAAGGAAAACAAGAAGTCATTGGGATTAGACTTCAACCCTGGTCCCTCTGCTCCTCGTGCTGATGGCTCACGTGATGCTAAACCCAATGTCATCGGTCCCTTTTCAAACCTTGATGGCCTCATCACCTACATCTTGGTCCAAGGTGCCAAAGTGGATCACTCTGATAACGATGCTGAGTCTGATGAAGCCCCAGCTCCAGCTCCTGCTCCTGCTCCTGCTCCAAAGCCGCAGAAGCAAAAGAAAGTCAAGGCTTCAAAGTCAGTTGCTCCTCCAAAAGCTTCACGTGTGAAGCCAGCATGCCATCGCACCTCCACGAAGCCGATGTGCAGTCTGAAGATCAATCCCGTATCTCCAAGAAGACGGAGAAGAGAAAGAAAATTGTCAAGAATACTGAACTGTCACTGACTCCTGCTGCCATTCTGTGTGAAGAGCACATTGATCTGTCAAGTGATGACGATCTTGCAGATGATGCCCTTGAGCAACTTATCAAGAGCAAAGAAGAAGCAGAAATCTTCAACAATTTGCCTCTCTTTGATGTGGCAATCATCCATCACTTCATTGATGAGTGGTTTGACACCCCAAACATCAGCTTTGAAGATCTGCAACTTCCTATTGGCCTTAGCGTCTCCTTCAATGGAGCCATTGCTTCTGAGCTAGCTCTTGCTCAGCGCATTGTTGAACTGAAGCATAAGATTGACTATGAGAAAGCTTAGTTCAAGAAGCATATGGCTGCACTCAGCGTGCAAGACGTCAAAAACTTCAAGGTCATGCTGCACGACCTCAAGGAAGCCTTTGTCAAGAAACGTGAAGAAGCCAGAGGCTCTCGTGAGCGCATGAAGAGTCTGGCTGACAAGTGCGTGCTTGCCTACAATGAGGCTGAGAAGCGCAAGGCTCTTGGCCGTCCTGGCATTGACCCCAGAATGGCTGCAAAGGAAAAGAAGTCTTCAACTGATCAAGCTCCATCTTCAAGGCAGGAAGAACCCCGCATAGTCTTCCCTAGCAGCATGACTGGCTCGAAGCCAAAGGTCAGATCAACTGCTTCTGAACAGAAGAAGACGAGGGCTGCCGAGGCTGAAGCCAGAAAAAGGAAACTTCCTGAAGCCTCTGATGCTGCTCCCTCCAAGAAGAAGCTCAAGACCAAGAAGAATCGGGCTGCTCCCACAGAGCCCTTGATTGTTGAACCCATTTCAGTGGTTCGTCCCGCGTCTGCAACACAAGAACTTCGCATGACTGTTCATGAGCCTGCTTCCACAAAGGCTCCACGAAGGTCAAGAGATTCCAAAGCAGTGATCCCATCACTGCTGAAAACATTGGTCACCATGACAATGTTGAAGATGATGAAGTTCTTCCTCAAATCGAGTACAATGTGGTATCATCGCCTATTCGTACGAACAGCAAACTCATCAGCATTGGTCGTCCACTGACGCCAATTGCTCAGGATGCATCATGGGCTGATCGCCCGCAACAAGAAGACTCCCCTAGTACTCCCCAACATCAAGTCACTCCCCAACAACAAGTCACTCCCCAACAACAACAACAAGAAGAAGAGGAAGACTTTGAGGCCCAGGCAACCCCATCTCCAAAGGCGTCGCCAGCATTTCGCAGGCTTCGCAAAGGTCAAAGGCCTCAAGTACCTCTCTCGAGCGTTCTAGAAGGAGAAGTGCACCGCCAACCTGTTGCACGTCAAGTGTTTTCAAAAGCCACTCCAACTGTGAATGTCTCCGAGTCTGAAGCCAAAGCTGTTGAAGACAATCCGGCTGCATCAGCCGAAGACACTCAAGAAGAAGAAGAACGTGTCCCTACACCTCCTCTAATTGAAGAAGTTATTCCTGATATCAACGTGCCAGTGCCCGACCCTCCAGCTCCTCAAGTGGAGGTTGAAAACATTGAGGCTGCCACCTCCAACACCAATGAAGCCAATGACGTGGTCATGGCTGAAGCAAATGTGGAGCCTGCACCAACAGCTCCAAGCCAATGAAGGAAATGTGCACGAAGCCAATGAGGCAACTTCTCCCGAAGCATCTGCTGAGCAGCCTGAAGCCTCAGTTGTTGCCACTGCTCCAGTTCCGCCACCAAGGCCCTACACAATTGAGCAAGCATACAACTATAGTGATCTAGTCACACTAAGATGGCCTGTTCTGGTCCCTCCGCCTCATGCCTCTGGTCCTCAGTTCGACTATCATATTGAGCATAGGCCTCAGGTCCAGAAGCCAAAGCCAAGACTGCCAAGGTTTCCAGGCACTGCCACCTCTACTGGTTCTTCCAATGCAAATGGCTTCAAAGCCCACAACACTTTCTTTGACAGTGCAAAGAACCCCTACACAAGGCCAAGGATATCATCTGACCGTTTCTGGAGCTATCCGCAATGAAGCTATTACTCATGCGTTCTGTATGATCAAGGGCGCATTTTCCCTCATATGCGCCTTGACACTGAAGCCGTTGCCGGACTACCGTTCTTAGAAGAAGCACTTGATTGCTTTCGTGATGCAGGTCTGCTTTCGGCCGTTACATGCATAAAGAACACTGGAATGAAGAACTTGTGCTTCAATTCTATGCTACCCTCCACATCCGCGGCTACAACAGAGATATGAAGACATGGGTTCTCGAGTGGATGACAGGAAATGTTCATCATGAAGCCAAAGCTCTTGACATCATTGAGCTCACAGGTCTACCCACTCCCGGAGAGTTGTTTGAACCTGGTTGTCAACTCCACCGCGATGCTCTAGAGAGCATATTTCATAAGCCAGAACCTGACATGAGTCAGATGTTGAGCATGATGAAGCCACTGCCACATGACGCTGAATACCCTCAGCACTTCTTTGTTGATGACCTTGAGTATCTGCCTCGCACAATATATCACATCATCAGGCGAACTCATGGCCTATCAAAGGGCATTCATCATCTGCAAAACTTGAAGGAGCAATTAAGACATTGGTCTTTGACATCCTCAATGGCATCAACTTCAACACGCAAGAATTCTTCATCCGACAATTGGCTGCGTCAGGATCTGATCTGTTTGGTCTGAAATTTTATGCTCCATGGGTCATGCACCTCATCAAGATGCACTCTGCTATCAACTATCAGCCCTCTGCTCGCAATCATCTGATCTTTCTACCAGAGGTTGATATGTCAGTTGAAGCCATATACCCTGAGCCTGCCAAAACGCCACTTTGTCTTCAGAATGCCGATCACCATAGCTTCTCTCAACCCATGGAAGGCGTCCCAGCATCACGTGTCTATCCTCTGGCTGGGAACACACGTCTGCCTCACCGTGCGCACACTGAAGACACTGAGAGCACAATAGGCCAAAGGCCTTGGAAGCGCTCTCGAGTCCTCAATGATCGAGAACTTCTTGTTGTGCTGCATCAGAAACAAGATAAGCATCACTCCTGGCTCAAGCGACAGATGCAAAGCCTCTTGGTGGACGTAAATCGCATTCAAAACCTTGCCACCAAGAATGCTTTTGTCACTCATGAGACCTGTCGGCGATCATGGATGAGTTTGACCCTGCTCAGTGCTGAAGCAGATCTTCAAGACGATGGCTTCACTGAACGCTTCAAGTTTGACTCCACTCCCCCATGGAATGCAGTCCTACGACGAACTCCATCCCTCGAAGACTCTGACTATTCTTCCTCCGCGGCAACTGTCAATGCCAGAGTGATCGATGATGAAGATGATGCTACTTCACCGCCCCCTACTTCTGCACGAATCGACACTGCACCAAGCTCGTCTGCACCGCCAACCAACAACGACAACCCTGCTGCATCATCTACTTCTGAAGAGGACGAGTAGATGCTCTATGTCTTCAAACCTTTTTGGTCCTTACTGACAAAAGGGGGAGAAGCATATGAGTTTGATAGTCTTCAAGCGGGTTCATAAGGGCGGTTGCATAATATTTTGCCTAAGTGTTTACAACTCTCGCTTTTGATACATTTGGTTCTTTGAGTTGTAACACTTAAACTCGATGGTAAATGCGCTACTTATTTGCTTTACTCAGTGCGATGATAAATTCGCGTAATGTGCGATAACTTCCGCACTTAGATCATTCTGCAGACGTCCATTTTCATTATGCATATCATTCTCTTAGTTATATCATTTCATGCATGATGAATTATCTTCATAAGTTGAAGAGGATCTCCACAAGTACAACCTGCCATGTGCATTTGCATTCCAAAAGCAAACTACTTATATGCACATCTTCAGGGGGAGCCTTTGCCACTTAAGAAGACAATTCCCTATCCTTTACAATTTCACATATTTTATCCCTGTTGAAAACTTCAACCAGTTTGTCATCAATCACCAAAAAGGGGGAGATTGTAAGTGCATTTAGTGCCACCCCTAGTTGGTTTTGTAGTATTGACGACAAATGTGGTTGAGGGACTAATGTGTTTGTGAGAATTGCAGGATAACGCAAGTAGTGTCCCTCATTGATTCGGTTTACCTACCGGAGATGACCCCTAAAAATGTATGAAGACATTGACGACAATGGTGGTATGTGAAGATATTCACATTGAAGACTATGACATGAGAAGACATTGAGTGAAGACTTTGGAGCGCGAAGACTGTGTCGTTTCGTTGTTTCCTTTTCTTCTTTGTTGAGTCATAGGAACCACCGTACTGTTAAGTGGGGTCCAAGTGATCATAGTCAGAATGACTGAAGTGATGCTCAACCCAAATACTATGTCTTCGAGCGAAGACAATAAGAGCAAAACTTATCCAGAGCTGGATGAGTCATCTTTGCTTGTAGCCCAAGTAAAGTTGCTGTGTGTGTTTGAAATCTGACCGTTGGAACACGTGCCAGTTCCTTAGTGACCCAGGGTCATTTCGGACATAACAGGTCGGGTTGCCTAGTGGCTATAAATAGCCCACCCCTACACCATAAATTGGTGGCTGCTCAGAGTTAGTGCACGGCTTTTGTCGTTTGAGAGCAACCCACCTCGAAGCCTTTGAGAGAGAGAAATCCTTGCGAGGACAAAGCCCAAACACCCGAGCCAAAGAGTGTTAGGCATCACTGAAGTCTTTTTTGTCTGTGACCTGAAGACTTATTACACTTGAGGACTGTGGAATCCTCCGGCCGGTTAGGCGTCGTGTTCTCGAGCATCCGTGAGTCATTGTGGATTGCGGTGAACGCTGCTCGTGAAGGTTCGGAAGTCTACCTTGAAGACTTACCAGAGTGATTGGGCGAGGACTGTGTGTCCTTAGCTCAAGGGGAATAAGGTGAATATGCGGCCTCGAGTTGAATCTCAGCCTCCCTAACCAGATGTCACAGTTGTCACAAAGAATCGAACTGATCCAACAAATCTGTGTCTTCTACAAGTGACTGGTTCTATCTTCTCCCTCACCTTACTTAGAGTTTGTCTTCGTGAAGTCATTGCCTATCTATCATACCTATTTGACTTCATTGCTTGACTACTTTTGTTGATTGGCTTCTCACTATCTTCCATCTTGATCCTTACTACCAAGCCGCTGTTAGTCTTGTACTTCCACGCTATTGCATACTTGACTATGGTGTGCTTGTTGTAGTTTACCTTCCGCTGCATATCAATTAGGTCATTTCTATTGTTTGTCTTTGAAACATCCATGTTTTGAAGACTTTCATAAAAATCGCCTATTCACCCCCCCTCTAGTCGATAACTAGCACTTTCAATGTGGAAGGCCACCTCTACGTAATCTGTTAAGCATTGACAGGTCATCCGCAGCAGTAACCTCTTCTAGTTCAGGCTCTTCTTGTTCCGGCCGAGGGGTGAAGTCGGGTTCACTGTCGCTGTGTACTTCAATGTTCTGGGGTGAATTAGAGCGGTTCTTGAAACGTTTTTTGGAAAGATGCGTTCCTTAGAAGAATTCTACTTCATATGTGTCTGAGTTAATGTGAGGTGCATAATCATCTTCATTGGGGTGAGGTGGTCTAACACGTGGCGGCACTTCATAAACGACATCCCAACCTTTGAGATTAGGATCACTTTGACAGGCCCACGGAAGATAGAAAACTTGGGTTGCCTGTTGAGCCATAATATAGACATCGGGAACATCCAAATGGTTGCTCTGATTGATTTCCACTAGCCCTATATGTTCATGAGTCCTTCTGGTCTCCTTCAGCTGGAATCAATAACATTTGAAGACTACGACGTTTGGTGGGTTTGCATCATAGAATTGAACTTCATAAATTTCTTCAACTCTTCCATAGTACTCGGTATCTCCTTCGCCGATAGCAGAGATAGAACAATTTGTAGACTTTTGGTCGACCATAGATAGCTCTTTGCCATATGTACGAAATCTATACCCGTTGATGTCGTATTTGTCAAATGAACGGACCTTATAGTCAAAACCATTAGTGACTTGTCTCAATTCGACGTCCATAAGCTCTGAATTAGCCTACAAGTTTAATACGAAAGGGATTATTGCATTAGCCACAACTTAGATGAAGAAATGAAATTGTCTAATGGAAATTACCGTTTGTTTGAACCAAGAGATGAAACTGGGTAGCTGCATTCATGCTTTGCCAGAAGCTCACACTCTTCGACGGAATCCTTTTGGATCACCGCTCCATACGAGAATATGGCGATGTATCGACTGTATCAAATTTATCCGGGAATAAGAGTAGTTCAAAGGAATTAGAAGTTGCGAAACAATGTACCGAGAACTTACTGGATGTATGGACGCACTTCTGTTAGGTTGGTGAAGATATACAATGAAATGTTCTTCCATTCTTCGAAATCCAACGTTAAGGAATTAGAAGCACCGACTGGTGCGAGATCCCCTTTGAATAGGCTGAGGTTGGATCCACCCTTTTTAGGTTCGTCAACATTGTACCGAGGCTTCGGATTATGCAAATGATGATTTTTGGCTTCGTAGTGTGTTGTCATGAAGTTTCCGCCTCCTCGGTAATGAATGCCTCAGCCATCGATGCTTCAATTCTACGTTTATTTTTACATTTTGCTTGTAGCGTCTTCTGCATCCTCTCAGTGGCGTAGCACCAACGATTTTGCACAGGCCCCCCCAATCTTGCCTCGGTTGGGAGATGCAAAATCAAGTGCTTCATTGGATTAAAGAAGCCCGGCGGAAAGGCCTTCTCTAACTTGCAGAACAACTCCGGCGCAAACTCTTCCATTTCTTCTAGCAGGCCAGGCGATAGTTCTTTCACACGGAGAACAGGAAGAAATAGCTCAGCCTCAGGGATGAAGCCATGCAGCATCACCGACATTACCCGCTCAATCCATATGTGCCAATCATGACTCTTGAGACCAAATATCTTCAATTTATCAAGACTCGCTCCCCTCTTTAGATTCGCTGCATACCCATCGGGGAACATCAACTGCTGTTGCACCTACAAGATAATTTCCCTCACAGCTGGCCTTCCAAGATTGAACCATGCCTTTGGCTTCGTCCAATTCTGCTTTCCTTTCGTTTCTTTCATGTTTTGTAACGGCCTATCACATAGCGCCTGAAGGAAATATGCCCTAGAGGCAATAATAAAGTTATTATTTATTTCCTTATTTCATGATAAATGTTTATTATTCATGCTAGAATTGTATTAACCGGAAACATAATACATGTGTGAATACATAGACAAACAGAGTGTCACTAGTATGCCTCTACTTGACTAGCTCGTTAATCAAAGATGGTTATGTTTCCTAACCATAGACATGAGTTGTCATTTGATTAACGGGATCACATCATTAGGAGAATGATCTGATTGACATGACCCATTCCGTTAGCCTAGCACTTGATCGGTTAGTATGTTGCTATTGCTTTCTTCATGACTTATACATGTTCCTATAACTATGAGATTATGCAACTCCTGCCATCGGAGGAACACTTTGGGTACTACCAAACGTCACAACGTAATCGGGTGATTATAAAGGAGTACTACAGGTGTCTCCAAAGGTACATGTTGGGTTGGCGTATTTCGAGATTAGGTTTTGTCACTCCGATTGTCGGAGAGGTATCTCTGGGCCTTCTCGGTAATACACATCATATAAGCCTTGCAAGCATTGCAACTAATAAGTTAGTTGCGAGATGATGTATTACGGAACGAGTAAAGAGACTTGCGGTAACGAGATTGAACTAGGTATTGGATACCGACGATCGAATCTCGGGTAAGTAACATACCGATGACAAAGGGAACAACGATGTTGTTATGCGGTCTGACCGATAAAGATCTTCGTAGAAAATGTAGGAACCAATATGGGCATCCAGGTCCCGCTATTGGTTATTGACCGGAGACATGTCTCGGTCATGTCTACATTATTCTCGAACCGTAGGGTCCGCACGCTTAAGGTTTCGAGGAGCGTTATATTCTGAGTTCATGTATTTTGATGTACCGAAGGTTGTTCGAGTCCGGATATGATCACGGACATGACGAGGAGTCTCGAAATGGTCGAGACATAAAGATTAATATATTGGACGGATATATTTGGACACCGGAAAGGTTCCGGAGAAGTTTGGAGCTCGGGAGGTTACCGGAACCCCGGAGGTATATGGGCCTTATTGGGCCCATGTAGGAGGAAGGGAGAAGGAACAAGGAGGGGGGCGCCCCCAAGCCCAATCCGAATTGGGAGGGGGCCCCCTTCCTTTCTCCTTCCCCTCTTCCTATTCCTACTACTAGTACTACTTCCTAATACTAGTACTCCTTCCTTCCCCTCCAAATAAGATAAGGAAAGAGAGGAAACCTACTTGGAGTAGGTTTCCCTCCCCTATGGTGCGCCCCTTGAGGCCGGCCACCTCCTCCCTCCCTCCTTTATATCACGGGGTAGGGGGCACCCTAGGACACACAAGTTGATCCTTGAGATCGCTCCTTAGCCGTGTGCGGTGCCCCCTCCCCCATAGTCCACCTCGGTCATATCATAGCAGTGCTTAGGCGAAGCCCTGTGTCGGTAGAACATCAAGATCGTCACCACGCCGTCGTGCTGACGGAACTCCCTCTCCCCGGAGCTTTGCTGGATCGGAGCCCGAGGAGCGTCATCGAGCTGAACATGTGCCAAGAACTCGGAGGCGCCGGAGTAACAGCGCTGGGATCGGCTGGATCGCGAGGAGAACGTACGACTACTTCCTCTACGTTGTGATCGACTCGGAGGCGCCGGAGTAACGGCGCTGGGATCGGCTGGATCGCGAGGAGAACGTACGACTACTTCCTCTACGTTGTGATCGCCGCTTTGGTCTACGAGGGTACGTAGACAATACTCTCCCCTCTCGTTGCTATGCCATCACCATGGTCCCGTGTGCGTGGGAAAATTTTTGAAATTACTGCGTTCCCCAACAAGGGCATCCGAGCCAGGTTTTATGCGTTGATGTCATATGCACGAGTAGAACACAAGTGAGTTGTGGGCGATACAAGTCATACCGCCTACCAGCATGTCATACTTTGGTTCAGCGGTATTGTGAGATGAAGCGGCCGGACCGACATTACGCCAGACGCTTACGCGAGACTGGTTTCACCGTTCTGAGCACTCGTGCTTAAAGGTGGCTGGCGGGTGTCTGTCTCTCTCACTTTAGTTGAACTGAGTGGCTACGCCCGGTCCTTGAGAAGGTTAAACGGAGTCTATTTGACGAAGTATCGTTGTGGTTTTGATGCGTAGGTAAGAACGGTTCTTGCTTAGCCCGTAGCAGCCACGTAAAACTTGCAACAACAAAGTAGAAGACGTCTAACTTGTTTTTGCAGGGCATGTTGTGATGTGATATGGTCAAGACGTGATGCTATATTTTATTGTATGAGATGATCATGTTTTGTAACCGAGTTATCGTCAATCGCGGCAGAGCCATATGGTTGTTGCTTTATTGTATGAAATGCAAACGCCTGTAATTGCTTTTACTTTATCACTAAGCGGTAGCGATAGTCGTAGAAGCAACAGATGGCGTGGCGACAACGATGCTACGATGGAGATCAAGGTGTCGCGCCCGGTGACGATGGTGATCACGACGGTGCTTCGGAGATGGAGATCACAAGCACAAGATGATGATGGCCATATCATATCACTTATATTGATTGCATGTGATGTTTATCCTTTATGCATCTTATCTTGCTTTGATTGACGGTAGCATTATAAGATGATCTCTCACTAAAAATTATCAAGAAGTGTTCTCCCGAGTATGCACCGTTGCCAAAGTTCGTAGTACCCGGACACCACGTGATGATCGGGTGTGATAAGTTCTACATCCATCTACAACGGTGCAAAACAGTTGCACACGCGGAATACTCAGGTTAAACTTGACGAGCCTAGCATATAACAGATATGGCCTCGGAACACGGAGACCGAAAGGTCGAGCGTGAATCATATAGTAGATATGATCAACATAAGATGTTCACCATTGAAAACTACTCCATCTCACGTGATGATCGGTTATGGTTTAGTTGATTTGGATCACGTGATCACTTAGATGACTAGAGAGATGTCTGCTCTAAGTGGGAGTTCTTAAGTAATATGATTAATTGAACTTTAATTTATCATGAACTTAGTCCTGGTAGTATTTTGCAGATTATGTTGTAGATCAATAGCTCGCGTTGTTGCTTCCCTATGTTTTTATGTGTTCCTAGAGAAAATTGTATTGAAAAATGTTAGTAGCAATGATGCGGATTGGATCCGTGATCTGAGGTTTATCCTCATTGCTGCACGTAAGAATTATGTCCTTGATGCACCGCTAGGTGAGACCTATTGCAGGAGCGGATGCGAGGCGTTATGAACGTTTGGCTAGCTCAATATGATGACTACTTGATAGTTTAGTGCACCATGCTTAGCGACTTAGAATCGGGACTTCAAAGACGTTTTGAACGCGTCATGGACCATATGAGATGTTCCAGGAATTGAAGTTAATATTTCAAGCAAATACCGAGTTGAGAGATATGAAATCTCCAACAAGTTCTATAGCTAAAAGATGGAAGAGAATCGCTCAACTAGTGAGCATGTTCTCAGATTGTCCGGTACTTCAATCGCTTGAATCAAGTGGGAGTTAATCTTCCGAGATAAGATAGTGATTGACAGAATTCTCTAGTCACCAACACTAAGTTACTAGAACTTCGTGATGAACTATAGTATGCAAGGGATGACGAAAACGATTCCCGAGCTCTTCGTGATGTTGAAATCGACGAAGGTAGAAATCAAGAAAGAGCATCAAGTGTTGATGATTGACAAGACCACTAGTCTCAAGGAAAAGGGCAAAAGAAAAAAGGGGAACTTCAAGAAGAACGGCAAGCAAGTTGCTGCTCGAGTGAAGAAGCCCAAGTCTGGACCTAAGCCTGAGACTAAGTGCTTTTGCTGCAATGGAACTGGTCACTAGAAGCGGAACTACCCCAAGTGATTGGTGGATAAGAAGGATGGCAAAGTGAACATAAGTATAATTGATATACATGTTATGGATGTGTACTTTACTAGTGTTCATAGCAACCCCTCAGTATTTGGTACTAGTTCAGTTGCTAAGATTAGTAACTCGAAAAGGGAGTTGCAGAATGAACAGAGACTAGTTAAGGGTGAAGTGACGATGAGAGTTGGAAGTGGTTCCAAGATTGATATGATCATCATCACACACTCCCTATACTTTCGGGATTAGTGTGGAACCTAAATAAGTGTTATTTGGTGTTGAGCATAAATATGATTTGATCATGTTTATAGCAATACTGATTATTCATTTAAGTAAGAGAATAAATTGTTGTTCTGCTTACATGAATAAAACCTTATATGGTTACACACCCAATGAAAATGGTTCATTGGATCTCGATCATAGTGATACACATATTCATAATATTGAAACCAAAAGATGCAAAGTTAATAATGATAGTGCAACTTATTTGTGGCACTTGCCGTTTAGGTCATATTGGTGTAAAGCGCATGAAGAAAAATCCATGCCGATGGACTTTTGGAATCACTTGATTATGAATCATTTGATGCTTGCGAACCGTGCCTTTTGGGCAAGATGACTAAAACTCCGTTCTCGGAACAATGGAACAAGCTCTTGACTTATTGGAAATAATACATACCAATGTATGCGATTCAATGAGTGTTGATGCTCGTGGCAAGTATCATTATTTTCTGACCTTCACAGATGATTTGAGCAGATATGCGTATATCTTCTTGATGAAACATAAGTCTGAAATAGTTGAAAAATTCAAAGAATTTCAGAGTGAAGTAGAAAATCATCGTGACAAGAAAATAAAGTTTCTGCGATCTGATCGTGGAGATGAATATTTGAGTTACGAGTTTGGTCTTCAATTAAAACAAAGTGGAATAGTTTCACAGCTCACGCCACCTGGAACACCACAACGTTATGGTGTGTCCGAACGTCATAACCGTACTTTATTTTGATATGGTGCGATCAATGATGTCTCTTACCGATTTACCACTATCGTTTTGGGGTCATGCATTAGAGACAGCTGCATTCACGTTTAATAGGGCACCATCTGAATCCGTTGAGGTGACACCGTATGAACTATGGTCTAACAGTAAACCTAAGCTGTCGTTTCTTAAAATTTGGAGTTGTGATGCTTATGTGAAAAAGGTTTCACCTGATAAGCTCGAACCCAAATCGGAGGAGTGCATCTTCATAGAATACCCAAAGGCAACTCTGGGTACACCTTCTATCACAGATCCGAAGGCAAGTTATTCGTTGCTAAGGTGGATCCTTTCTAGAGAAGAAGTTTCTCTCGAAAGAAGTGAGTGGGAGGAAAGTAAGAGCTTGATAAGGTAATTTGTACCTTCTCCCGAATTGGAAAGTAGTTCATCACGTAAATCAGTTCCAAAGTGATTCCTACACCAATTAGTGAGGAAGCTAATGATGATGATCATGAAACTTCAGATCAAGTTACTACAAAACCTTGTAGGTCTTCCAAAGTACAAATTCCGCACAGTGGTACTGCGGTAATCCTATTCTGTAAGTCATGTTACTAGACCATGATGAACCTACGAACTATGAGGAAGCGATGATGAGCCTAGATTCCGCGAAATGGTTTGAGACCATGGAATCTGAGATGGGATCCATGTATGAGAACAAAGTGTGGACTTTGATGGAATTGCCCGATGATCGGCAAGCCATATTATATAAATGGATCTTCAAGAGGAAGACAAATGCTGATAGTAGTATTACTATCTACAAAGCTCGACTTGTCGCGAAAGGTTTTCGACAAGTTCAAGGTGTTGACTACAATGAGATTTTCTCAACTGTAGCGATGCTTAAAGTCTGTCCGAATCATGTTAGCAATTGCCACATTTTATGAAATCTGGCAAATGGATGTCAAAACTACATTCTTTAATGGTTTTATTAAAGAAGAGTTGTATATGATGCAACCAGAAGGTTTTGTCAATCCTAAAGGAGCTAACAAAATGTGCAAGCTCCAGCGATCCATCTATGGACAGGTGCAAGCAGCTCGGAGTTGGAATCAACGCGTTGATCGTTTGATCAAAGCATATGTTTTTATGCAGACTTTTGGAAAAGCCTGTATTTACAAGAAAGTGAGTGGGAGCACTACAACATTTACGATAAGTATATGTGAATGACATATTGTTGATCGGAAATAATGTAGAATTATTCTGCAAAGCATAAAGGAGTATTTGAAAGGAGTTTTTCAAAGAAGGACCTCGGTGAAGCTGCGTACAAATTGAGCATCAAGATCTATTGAGATAGATCAAAACGCTTGATGAGTTTTTTTTCAATAAGAACATACCTTGTCAAGATTTTGAAGTAGTTCAAAATGGAGCGATCAAAGAAAAGTTCTTGCCTGTGTTGCAAAGGTGTGAAATTGAGTAAGACTCAAATCCCGACCACAGCAGAAAATAGAAAAGAGAATGAAAGTCATTCCCTATGCCTCGATCATAGGTTCTATAAAGTATGCTATACTATGTACTGCACCTATTGTATACCTTGCTCTGAATTTTGCAAGGAGTACAATAGTGATCTAGGAGTAGATCACTGGACATTGGTCAAGAACATCCTTAGTGAGGACTAAGGAAATATTTCTCGATTATGGAGGTGATAAAAGAGCCCGTCAGAAAGAGTTACATCGATGCAAGCTTTTTACACTGATCCGTATGACTCTAAGTCTCAATCTGGATACATATTGTAAGTGGGAGCAATTAGCTAGAGTAGCCCCGCGAGCATTGTAGACATAGAATATTTGCAAAATACATACGGCTCTGAATGTGACAGTGCACCCGTTGACTAAGCTTCTCTCACGAGCAAAACATGATCATCCCTTAGTACTCTTTGGGTGTTAATCACATAGCGATGTGAACTAGATTATTGACTCTAGTAAACCCTTTGGGTGTTGGTCACATGACGATGTGAACTATGGGTGTTAATCACATACGGATGTGAATATTAGTGTTGAATCACATGATGATGTGAACTAGATTATTGACTCTAGTGCAAGTGGGAGATCAAGGAAATATGCCCTAGAGGCAATAATAAAGTTATTATTTATTTCCTTATTTCATGATAAATGTTTATTATTCATGCTAGAATTGTATTAACCGGAAACATAATACATGTGTGAATACATAGACAAACAGAGTGTCACTAGTATGCCTCTACTTGACTAGCTCGTTAATCAAAGATGGTTATGTTTCCTAACCATAGACATGAGTTGTCATTTGATTAACGGGATCACATCATTAGGAGAATGATCTGATTGACATGACCCATTCCGTTAGCCTAGCACTTGATCGTTTAGTATGTTGCTATTGCTTTCTTCATGACTTATACATGTTCCTATAACTATGAGATTATCCAACTCCCGATTACCGGTGGAACACTATGGGTACTACCAAAGCGTCACAACGTAATCGGGTGATTATAAAGGAGTACTACAGGTGTCTCCAAAGGTACATGTTGGGTTGGCGTATTTCGAGATTAGGTTTTGTCACTCCGATTGTCGAAGAGGTATCTCTGGGCCTTCTCGGTAATACACATCATATAAGCCTTGCAAGCATTGCAACTAATAAGTTAGTTGCGAGATGATGTATTACGGAACGAGTAAAGAGACTTGCGATAACGAGATTGAACTAGGTATTGGATACCGACGATCGAATCTCGGGTAAGTAACATACCGATGACAAAGGGAACAACGTATGTTGTTATGCGGTCTCGACCGATAAAGATCTTCAGAGAAAATGTAGGAACCAATATGGGCATCCAGGTCCCGCTATTGGTTATTGACGGAGACATGTCTCGGTCATGTCTACATTATTCTCGAACCGTAGGGTCCGCACGCTTAAGGTTTCGATGGCGATGTTATATTATGAGTTCATGTATTTTGATGTACCAAGGTTGTTCGAGTCCCGGATATGATCACGGACATGACGAGGAGTCTCGAAATGGTCGAGACATAAAGATTAATATATTGGACGGATATATTTGGACACCGGAAAGGTTCTCGAGAAGTTTAGAGCTCCGGAGGTTACCGGAACCCCGGAGGTATATGGGCCTTATTGGGCCCATGTAGGAGGAAGGAGAAGGAACAAGGGAGGCGCGCCCCCAAGCCCAATCCGAATTGGGGAGGGGCGGCCCCCCTTTCCTTTCTCCTTCCCCTCTTCCTATTCCTACTACTAGTACTACTTCCTAATACTAGTACTCCTTCCTTCCCTCCAAATAAGATAAGGAAGAGAGGGAAACCTACTTGGAGTAGGTTTCCCCTCCCTATGGTGCGCCCCCTTGAGGCGGCCACCTCCTCCCTCCCTCCTTTATATACGGGGTAGGGGGGGCACCCTAGGACACACAAGTTGATCCTTGAGATCGTTCCTTAGCCGTGTGCGGTGCCCCCCCTCCACCATATTCCACCTCGGTCATATCATAGCAGTGCTTAGGCGAAGCCCTGTGTCGGTAGAACATCAAGATCGTCACCACGCCGTCGTCTTGTGGAACTCCCTCTCCCGGAGCTTTGCTGGATCGGAGCCCGCGGAGCGTCATCGAGCTGAACGTGTGCCAAGAACTCGGAGGCGCCGGAGTAACGGCGCTGGGATCGGCTGGATCGCGAGGAGAACGTACGACTACTTCCTCTACGTTGTGATCGACTCGGAGGCGCCGGAGTAACGGCGCTGGGATCGGTTGGATCGCGAGGAGAACGTATGACTACTTCCTCTACGTTGTGATCGCTTCCGCTTTGGTCTACGAGGGTACGTAGACAATACTCTCCCCTCTCGTTGCTATGCCATCACCATGGTCCTGTGTGTGCGTAGGAAATTTTTTGAAATTACTGCGTTCCCCAACAGCGCCTCCAGATCGACTCTAGCCTTAGTATTACCCTTTGACTTCCCATCTATGCCGAGCAATGTACCAAAAAGTGCCTCGGTGATATTCTTCTCAGTGTGCATCACGTCGATGTTGTGTGGGCAAAGGAGGTCTTTGAAGTAAGCCATATCCCACAAGCTTGTCTTGTGAGTCCAGGCGTGTTTCGAATTATACCCCTTGAAATACCCTGGACGCTCTGGATTTGGCTCGAAAGTGTTTAACTGATCTACTGTCTCTTGGCCTACCAACGCAGGTGGTGCAGAGTTTTTGAAAACTCTACCACTGATGAAGTTCTTCTTGTCTTTCCTGAACTTATGGCTAGGATGCAGGAACGGTCTATGCATGTCGAAGTAAGAAAACTTGCGACCGTCCTGAAGCCAACGAAACTCAAGAGCTCCCTTGCATGTGGGGCACAGGAACCTTCCATGCACACACCAGCCAACGAATAGCGCACACGCCGGTAAGTCATGCGTCGAGTACATGTACCAGACACGCATTATGAAGTTCTGTTTGCTAAAGGAGTCGTATGTCTTGAACCCACTATCCTAGGCTTCTTGCAATTCGTCCTTCAGCGGTTGCATGTACACATTCATATTCTTCCTCGGATAGTTGGGCCCTGGAATTATCAACGTTAGGAAAATGTTCTTTCTTTGCATAGTCTGTCCCGGGGGGGGGGGGAGATTGAGTGGAAAGACAAATACGGGCCAAAAACTATATTGGGCTGCCGTCAGACCAAACACACTGAACTCATCCGTGCTGATGCCGACTCGAGGATGCCTCGGATCTGCCGCTTTGTCATCATGTAATGCATCGAAGCTCTTCCATGCTTCACCGTCCGATGTGTGCACCATCATCAGCTTCCCATCTGTATCTAGTTGGGTTCTTTTGCCTGTTTTGTGCCATGTCATATGTCTTGCCGTCTCTTCGACCATGAAAAGACGTTGAAGTCTTGGTACGATTGGCATATACCAAAGAACATTAACGGGGATTTTGGTCCGCGTCTTCTCATCCATACTGTTTTCTACCACAACATACCTGGATGACTTGCAAATGGGACAATAGTTCAAGTCCGCGTACTGAAGCCTAAATAAGACACATCCTTTCTCACAGGCATGTATCTTCTCATAGGGCATCTTAAGAGCATGGAGAATTTTGTCTGACTGGTACAGGTTTGCATGTAGTACATGGCCTTTGGGTAGAAAACGTCCAAATATTGTCATAATTTTGTCATAGCATTCTCTGGCCAAGTTGAATTGAGCCAGAGCCATTATTTGTCAGATGTCATCCAGCTGAAAAAGCTCGGTGTGCTCGTGGAGAGGACGTTTTGAAGACTCCAACATTTCATGAAAGGCCTTTGCAGATTCCTCCATCTCATCGTCCGAGTCCCAAGCATCATCAAAGTCTTGCATCATGTCTTGCATCCCGGTACCATGCTCGTCGGTGCGACGACGAAGCACCTCAGCTCTGGCACGTTGGGCAAACTCGCCATGAAATGTCCAGATTGTATAATCTTGCGTAAAACCCCACTTCTGCAGGTGTTTTCCCCTTTCATCCTCTTTCCTCTTGTGCCAATTGTTGCACCCGGCGTAGGGGCACCATGTTATCCTCTGGCCATTTGCAAATGCGGCTCTCATAAACCCCTTGGTTTTTGTTAACCATTCAGTGGTCATGTCTTTCTGACTAGTGTGACTGGTGTATATATAAATTAGCATGTATATATTCATCAGTTAAAGGAGTTTGTCACTTTTATTACGTCAATGCAACCTAGATGCTAATAGGTAAAGATAGGTCCTAATCCCACCTGAGTATGTGTAGATTGGGTTCGTTTTCCCATGCTCTGCTCCGGATCCGACGCAAAATTTTGGCAGCACCTCCCCGCTCTTCTCATGATACACGTCTCGGCATTAAGCAGAGAAGATGTGTACCCGCAGAACACCAGGGAGGCACTGACGAAATTCTGCATCGGTCCGGAGCAGAGCATATGGGAAAATGAACCCAATCTACACATACTCGGGCTATCCATGGATAATGTGGACAATTCGAAAGAATCATGGTTATAAATATGCAAATGCATGCATATTTATAGATGTAACCCTTTCAAACGAGAGACGCACAGTGGTCACGCATACTGATGATTGAAGACACCTATAGCTAGCAAGTTTCATCGATACGAAGACCGGAACAGAGCAAATCAAGGGGGGGGGGGGATGTCATTTGTGCTAACCCACGAACGCAGGGGCGGAGCTCGCCGAACACTAGACCCTCGCAGCGACAAAAAAACTGCACATTTAAATCAAAAGATGAGTTTCATAGCAATATTGTTTTTTCTGTCAACCTAACTAAATATTTACAACAGGATGAGCGGGTTAGGGGTTCCTCCCTTCTTGGGGCCTTTTCCGGCGTCCTGCTGGAGGGGGCATTGATCACGGAGGGCTTCTACATCAACACCATAGCCTCTCCGATGTTGTGTGAGTAGTTTACCTCAGACCTTAGGGTCCATAGTTATTAGCTAGATGGCTTCTTCTCTCTCTTTGGATCTCAATACAAAGTTCTCCTCGATTCTCTTGGAGATCTATTTGATGTAATCTTCTTTTGCGGTGTGTTTGTCGGGACCGATGAATTGTGAGTTTATGATCAATATTATCTATGAACAATATTTGAATCTCCTCTGAATTCTGTTATGTATGATTGGTTATCTTTGCAATTCTCTTCGAATTATCAGTTTGGTTTGGCCTACTAGATTGATCTTTCTTGCAATGGGAGAAGTGCTTAGCTCTGGGTTCAATCTTGCGGTGTCCTTTCCCAATGACAGCAGGGGCAGCAAGGCACATATTGTATTGTTGCCATCGAG
The DNA here is from genome assembly GCA_021605145.1 of Aegilops bicornis. Classification (NCBI taxonomy): domain Eukaryota; kingdom Viridiplantae; phylum Streptophyta; class Magnoliopsida; order Poales; family Poaceae; genus Aegilops; species Aegilops bicornis. The sequence goes on from CM038669.1 coordinate 504,824,334, forward strand.
GATAAAAAGATGGGATTTATATCAAATTGCATGAGTTTATCCCTCTACATCATGTCATCATACTTAAAGCATTACTCTGTTCTTATGAACTTAATACTCTAGATGCATGCTGGATAGCGGTCGATGTGTGGAGTAATAGTAGTAGATGCAGAATCGTTTTGGTCTACTTGTCACGGATGTGATGCCTATATACATGATCATACCTAGATATTCTCATAACTATGCTCAATTCTATCAATTGCTCGACAAGAATTGCTCACCCACCGTAATACTTATGCTATCTTGAGAGAAGCCACTAGTGAAACCTATGGCCCCCGGGTCTATTTTCCATTATATTAATCTTCCAACACTTAGCTATTTCTATTGCCTTTTATTTTACTTTGCATCTTTATTTCTCTTTATCATAAAAATACCAAAAATATTATCTTATCATATCTATCAGATCTCACTCTCGTAAGTGACCGTGAAGGGATTGACAACCCCGGCCCTTTATCGCGTTGGTTGCGAGGTTCTTATTTGTTTGTGTAGGTGCGTGGGACTCGGCGTAGCCTCCTCTTTGGATTGATACCTTGGTTCTCAAAAACTGAGGGAAATACTTACGCTACTTTACTGCATCACCCTTTGCTCTTCAAGGGAAAACCAACGCAGTGCTCAAGAGGTAGCATCTGGCAGCCTCCGCGATGAGGATTAAAGCCAAGTTTTGAATTTTCAAACAACCAAACTGACTTGAGTCAGTTTGGGTGTTTCAAGTTTCAACACTTAGCTTTCAATCGTCATCTCTGAGGCTGCCAGACAAATTCGCAATGGTGTTCGACCGGCATTGATGCCGAGAATTGTTGCTGCGGGACGCAGGACCCCTGTGTCACTTGTGGGACATGGATGTAGTATTCGACACCGGCGGCCACATGTACCTCGCACTGACGATACTTGCTATTTAGGGTACCATCGACACGGAGGAACCCCCTAACCCGCTCGTCCCCGGGTAAACTAAATTAGCATGCATTCAACAAGAAAAACTACATCATCTCTTGCGTCCGTACATCGTCAAATATTATCAATAATACATCTCAAATAGTATCATACATATAGCATCGCTAATACAGCTAGAACCGTAGCGAACGACGGGTATCGGCGCGGGCGGTGAACACCCAAAGAGAAGGAACCATCACAGGATAAGAGCTCCAATGATATCCCTGAAGAACCTGCCAGGTATTGTCCAACCTGCGCTCCAACGCAACCATGTAGCGATGGACGTGCTCGTCCTCCTCGCTGACACGGTGACGTACCACCTCCGCGGTGTCCGAAAGCCTCGGCGTCGTCACTGGCCCAACGACCGCCACCAAACAAGGTTCGGGTCAATGACGGGCTGACTCCTCACCAACCTGCGACCCCCGGAAGGTAGAACCTCCCAGTACCAGCCCGGCGGAGCCCAGTCTCAGACATGGCCCATCTGATCAAGCAGGCATCCTTGGCCGAGTCGACGACGAGGATGCAGGATAGGCATCGTCGACGTCTAAGCGGGAATAAATGCTTGAACTAAAAAAATAACAATAAATTTCACATGTTCAAAATAAACCAGAAACTTAACCTAAAGTAAACTAAACTAAACTAACTAAACTAAACCTAAACTAAACTAAACCTAAACTAGACTAACTAAAGTAAACCAGAAACTTGACCTAAACTAAACTAAACTAAACCTATAGTAAACTAACTAAACTAAACAAAACCTAAACTAAATTATACTAAACCTAATTAAACTAAATCTAAAAAAACAGAAAAAATGAAAATATATCACCTTGAGCGGCTGGCATGACTCGGGCGCCAAGGGGGAGGGGGGCGGCGAGGCGGGCGTCGGGCGGTCTGGCGGGCGGCCAGAAGCGGGCGGGCCGGGCGCGCCTGTCACACGGGCGGCCGGGTTGCGGGTGGACGAGGCGGCGACGCCCGGGTGGGGCAACGACGAGGGTGGCGGGCGCGTGAGGGCAGTCAGTGTGGAGCGGTGGCGAGGGAGGCAGCCGGGCGGGCAGTGAGGGGGCAGTCAGGCGGCTGAGGGGGGCAGCCAAGGCAGGGGTTGGGATGAGGGAGAGGGAGAGAGAGGCAGGCGCGAGGGCGTTTGATACATCTAGGGCTAGGCTCTTTGTCGTCCGCTAGCTGACGGCAAAGAGCCAGTTTCTTTGCCGTCCGCTAGCTGAAGGCAAGGAAAGTGGCCGTTAGTTGCCCCCTATCGGCCCACCCTGCCCCTTTGCCGTCCGCTAGCTGACGACAGAGGTTCTATGCTGTCAGCTAGCTGACGGCAAAGAGGGAGCTGACGGCAAACACCTTCTTTGCCGTCAGCTGCATCTTTGCGGTCAGGTTTCCTAAAGCTGATGGCAAAGACCCTCTTTGCCATCAGCTAGCTGACGACAAAGTTCTTGATTCAAATATTGTTCCAATAGTGATTGTCGGAGATTTTTGAATAATAGTAATACCATTCACTTGGAATTATTTATTCGGAAAGTGCACCCTATGCTCATTACCATTGATATGAAAAGTGACCTTACTTTTATTGCTATTAATAACAGCCCCTGTAGTATTCAAGAAGGGTCTACCAAGGAAAATCGACATGTTGTCGTCCTCGGGCATCTCAAGTATAACAAAGTCAGTCAAAATAGTAACATTAGCAACAATAACGGGCACATCCTCACTGATACGTCTCCAACGTATCTATAATTTTTGATTGTTCCATGCTATTATATTATCTGTTTTGGATGTTTATGGGCTTTATTTTTACACTTTTATATTATTTTTGGGACTAACCTATTAACACAGAGCCCAGTGCCAGTTCCTGTTTTTTCCCTTGTTTCTGTGTTTCGCAGAAAAGGAATATCAAACGGAGTCCAAATGGAATGAAACCTTCGGGAGCGTGATTTTTGGAACGAACGTGATCCAGGAGACTTGGAGTTGAAGTCAAGGAAGCTTCGAGGTGGCCACAAAGCAGGGAGGCGCGCCTGCCCCCCTGGGCTTGCCCCTCACCCTCGTGGGCCCCTCGTGGCTCCCCTGGCCGACTTCTTTCGCCTATATATGTCCATATACCCTAAAAACATCGGGGAACAGAATAGATCGGGAGTTCCGCCGCCGCAAGCCTCTGTAGCCACCAAAAACCAATCGGGATGCTTTGTTCCGCACCCCACGGAGGGGGGGATCCCTCACCGGTGGCCATCTCCATCATCCCGGCGCTCTCCATGACGACGAGGGAGTAGTTCACCCTCGGGGCCGAGGGTATGTACCAGTAGCTATGTGTTTGATCTCTCTCTCTCTCTCGTGTCCTTGAGGTGAAACGATCTTGATGTAACATGAGCTTTGCTATTATAGTTGGATCTTATGATGTTTCTCCCCCTCTACTCTCTTGTAATGGATTGAGTTTTCCCTTTGAAGTTATCTTATCGGATTGAGTCCTTAAGGATTTGAGAACACTTGATGTATGTCTTGCATGTGCTTATCTTTGGTGACAAAGGGATATCACGTGATTCACTTGATGTATGTTTTGGTGATCAACTTGCGGGTTCAGTTGAATCTATGCATAGGGGTTGGCACACGTTTTCGTCTTGACTCTATGGTAGAAACTTTGGGGCACTCTTTGAAGTTCTTTGTGTTGGTTGCATAGATGAATTTGAGATTGTGTGATGCATATTGTATAATCATACCCACTAATACTTGAGGTGACATTGGAGTATCTAGGTGACATTAGGGTTTTGGTTGATATGTGTCTTAAGGTGTTATTCTAGTATGAACTCTATAATAGATTGAACGAAAAGAATAGCTTCATGTTATTTTACTACAGACTCTTGAATAGATCGATCAGAAAGGATAACTTTGAGGTGGTTTCGTACCATACAATAATCGCTTTGTTTGTTCTCCACTATTAGTGACTTTGGAGCGACTCTTTGTTGCATGTTGAGGGATAGTTATATGATCCAATCATGTTATTATTGTTGAGAGAACTTGCACTAGTGTAAGTCTGAACCCTAGGCCTTGTTTCCTAGCATTGCAATACCGTTTACGCTCACTTTTATCATTAGTTACCTTGTTGTTTTTATAATTTAAGATTACAAAAACCTATATCTACCATCCATATTGCACTTGTATCACCATCTGTTCACCGAACTAGTGCACCTATACAATTTACCATTGTATTGGGTGTGTCGGGGACACAAGAGACTCTTTGTTATTTGGTTGCAGGGTTGCTTGAGAGAGACCATCTTCATCCTACGCCTCCCACGGATTGATAAACCTTAGGTCATCCATTTGAGGGAAATTTGCTACTGTCCTACAAACCTCTGCACTTGGAGGCCCAACAACGTCTACAACAAGAAGGTTGTGTAGTAGACATCATGCTCTTTCCTGGCGCCGTTGCCAGTGAGGTTAGTGCTTGAAGGTATATCTTTAGATCTTGCAATCGAATCTTTTAGTTTCTTGTTTTATCACTAGTTTAGTATATAAAAGAAAACTACAAAAAATGGAATTGAGTTTGCCTCATACGCTTCATCTTTTTAATATCTTTCGTGAGTATGATGGAAAGGAAAATTGTGCTCAAATGCTAGAAGAAGAAGTCTATAAAATGTTTGGCACTAAATCTTTGAATGATGAGCATGATTGCAATGTTATTAGTATGAACTCTTTGAATATCCATAGTACTAATGATCATTGCACTAGTCATGATGAAAATGTCTCTTATAAGCATGTCGATTTTTGTGGAGTGTATAGAGCTTGCAAGTACACACCAATTAGGGAAAATAGATTTTGCAAGAGGCATAAGTATTTGGACACTAAATGGTTGCAAGACAGGCTAGACGTTAGTGCTGAAAATTTAAAATATCTTAGCCATACTTGTGAACTTTGCAATGAACATGGTCATTTAAATATCAAATGCAAATTGTTTCATGATCGAATCGTGTCCAAAAATTGTGATGACTTGATTTCCCTTGCACATCATAATGAACTTAGTTTGCTTTTGGGTTATGAAGAAATGAAATGTCAAACTAAGCATATTCCAGAATATAACCTTGAGAAATTCCTCGATATTGATCTAGAAGAAATTTATATGTATTGTGCGGTGAATTGCATTAAAAATCCTTATATTGCCAATTAAATAAAGAAAAGAAAACAAATAGAGGATGAAGAGAATACTAACGAAAGGGAAGAGACTTCCCAATATCCTCCTATTATTTCTTATGATGAATGAGGTAATGAGGAGGAGCCTTCTATTCAACCAATCTCATTAATAAGGAGCTCCAAAAAGAGGATTGAACCCACACATAATGTGAAGAAGAAAAAGACAAGACGGAGAAGCAAAGGTAGAAAGGTATCTCTCCCAAATGATGTTGCTCCTATTACCCATTGTGATGATGACAATTGCTATACTATTGGTGCTATCCATACTATTAATGATGAGAGTGATTATGCTTATGATATGAAAAGGCCCAAGCTTGGGGATGCTATTTTGATGAAGATGATGTTTTTGAGAATATATTTGCTGCAATTAATGTTTGTCCCAAGCTTGGGGATGCTACGTTTAATGAAGAAGATATTTTTAGTCTCCCGAGTTTTGTTCTGCAAATTTATAATGATGATAGCATGCCTCCTACTTATGATGATTATATTGATGAAAGTGGGTTTGGAAGAGTGTCAACTTTAGGAAGTAATGATCCCACTATTTTGGAGGATGTTGAATCTTATTATCTTTACCTAATATTAAAGGAAGGATGGTTTCTCCAGTTTTTTTGGTTTATGGCGGGACCCATAAAATTTTTGTACGTCAGGCGTTTCCTCGTGCGAGAATTTTCTCCTTCTCCCGATTGGTTTCTGTCAAAAATTATCATGTGACGCACACAACAGCAATGGACCGGCCCATTAGCCGATTGGTTTCTGTTAAAAATTATCACGTGACGCACACAGCAGCAATGGGCCGGCCTATTAGCGTACACACAGCCCGCGCCAGTAAAAAAATTATCACGTGACGCACACAACAGCAATGGACCGGCCCATTAGCCGATTGGTTTCTGTTAAAAATTATCACGTGACGCACACAGCAGCAATGGGCCGGCCCATTAGCGTAGACACAGCCCGCGCCAGTAAAAAGAAATTCAAGAAAAGACAATGCGCGACGAGAGATCGAACCCAGCTCCTCACGCTCGATCGCTCAGAATGCTAGCCACAAGACTAAATAAGACTTGGTGTTTAATTAGCAGCGTGAAATTTAAAATTAAGCTCACAGTCGCATGAGATACTGAGAGAAAAAGTTTTTTTTGAAAAGTGAATATATTTTAGAACGCAGAAATTTTGCAAAGTTGGTAATAAAAAAATGAAACTCAAACTTTTTTTAAGAATATATTTTTTATTTTTTGAAACCTGACTATTTTGTAAAACAGAAACAAGTTCTAAAACTAGGAGGTACTGATGTGATTATTTTTCGAATTTGCAAACAGTTTTAAAAAGAAATATTTTTTTAGCTTTCAATTTGAAAAGTCTTTCCCATGCAAAACAAGAATTTGAAAAGTCAAACAGTTTTTTAAAACAAGAATTTAAAAGAAAACGAGAGGTACTGTAGCTAAATTGTTTTAATCTATACCTATTAATAAATCTTGGCGAGTTTTTTAAATATGCCCACATGATGCATTGTTTTAGTTCAATTTATTAAACTAGGGATGTGGAAATAATCTTTTTCTCTGTCACGTCTTCACATACGACCAGTCTCACTCGGCCCAGTGACTCCCGCCAAAATACATGAGGAGTCCAACTAAGGTTTCATGGTCTATCTAACATAAACTACTCAGTTTACATGATGACACGGACATATATTATGTGCAGTGATTTTCCCTATTATATTAGCCAGATGATAAATAAACATTCTTCAACGCTCTTGATCTTCGTCGGACACGAAGGCGACTCAATAATCTAGTTATTGGACCTGGCCAACCTTGGTGAGTGACAACTAGTGCTGCGACCATCGGCGGCGAGGACGGCAAAGATGACAAGCGGAAACATGTGTCTGATGTTATATTGAAATGGAGGATGCCGACTTGAGGGTGAGGTATTAGTCATGTTTATTATGTTATGGGCACGAGGTTGAGGTCTTTAGCCACGCGTAATGGGTAAAGGCATGTGAGGGCTGTTTTCTCCCGTTGCAACACACGGGTATATTTGCTAGTGATAATTATGAAAGTGGATTTGGAGAGGTCATGACTTTATTTAGTAATGATTCCACTATCTTGGAAAAGGTTTCAATTGATTATGATGAGAACAAAGTTGCTACTTATGATGATTATTGTGATGAAACTTATGCTATAAAAGTAGTGATGATTATATTTATAAAACTTGTCATGATTATGATTACCCTTTTTCTGAATATTACTCTTTTAATGTGGAAACAATTTATAGTATTCGAGTCTCTTATGATACTCCCACTATTCCGAAAGAGAATTTTTTTGCTTTATGTGCTGGTTATATTGTTGAATTCATTCATGATGCTACTGGAAATTATTATGAGGGAGGAATATATGCTTGTAGTAATTGCAATAATATCAAGTTTCCTCTTTATGTGCTTAAAGTTTTGAAGTTATGCTTGTTTTTCCTTCCTATGCTAGTTGATTATTGTTCCCATAAGTTGTTTGCTCACAAAATCCCTATGCATGGGAAGTGGGTTAGACTTAAATGTGCTAGTCATATTCTTCATGACGCTCTCTTTATGTTTCAATACTTATGCCTTAGGTGAGCATCATTGAAATCATCATGCCTAGCTAGGGGCGTTAAACGATAGCGCTTGTTGGGAGGCAACCCAATTTTATTTTAGTTTCTTGCTTTTTGGTTCTGTTTAGGAATAAATAATCTATATAGCCTCTGGTTAGGTGTGGTTTTATGTTTTAGTTAGTGTTTGTGCCAAGTAGAACCTTTGGGAAGACTTGGGAGAAGTCTTTATGATCTTGCTGTAGAAAACAGAAACTTTAGCGCTCACGAGATTAGCTAAAAATTTTACTGGAGAGTTCTATTTAGTTGATTCTATTTGCAGATGATTACTAGACAAATTCCTCAGGTCCACCTATTTATTTCAGAATTTTTGGAGTTACAGAAGTATTCGAATGATACAGATTACTATAGACTGTTCTGTTTTTGACAGATTCTGTTTTCTATGTGTTGTTTGCTTATTTTGATGAATCTATGAGTAGTATCGAAAGGTATGAACCATAGAGAAGTTGAAATACAGTAGATATTACACCAAGATGAATTTAGAATGAGTTCACAACAGTACCTAAGTGGTGATTTATTTTCTTATACTAACGGAGCTTACAAGTTTTCTGTTAAGTTTGTGTTGTGAAGTTTTCAAGTTTTGGGTAAAGATTCGATGGACTATGGAATAAGGAGTGGCAAGATCCTAAGCTTGAGGATGCCCAAGGAACACCAAGGTAATATTCAAGGATAACCAAGCGACTAAGCTTGGGGATTCCCCGGATGGCATCCCCTCTTTCGTCTTCGTTCATCGGTAACTTTACTTGGAGCTATATTTTTATTCACCACATGATATGTGTTTTGCTTGGAGCGTAATTTTATTTTATTTAGTTTTTCTTGCTGTTTGAATAAAATACCAAGATCTTAAATTCTTAAATGTTAGAGGGTCTTCACATAGTTGCATAATTATTCGACTACTCATTGATCTTAACTTATATCTTTTGGAGTAGTTTGTTGTTGCTCTAGTGCTTCACTTATATCTTTTAGAGCACGGCGGTGGATTTATTTTGTAGAAATAGATGAACTCTCATGCTTCACTTATACTGTTTTGAGAGTCCAAAACAGCATGGTAATGTGCTTTGGTTATTAAACTAGTCCTAATATGATGGGCATCCAAGAGGGATATAATAAAAACTTTCATATAAAGTGCATTGAATACTATGAGAAGTTTGATTCTTTATGATTGTTTTGAGATATGAAGATGGTGATATTAGAGTCATGCCAGTTGAGTAGCTGTGAATTTGAGAAATACTTGTGTCGAAGTTTGCAAGTCCCGTAGCATGCACGTATGGTAAACATTATGTCACAAATTTGAAACATGAGGTGTTGTTTGATTGTCATCCTTATGAGTGGCGGTCGGGAACGAGCGATGGTCTTTTCCTACCAATCTATCCCCCTAGGAGCATGCGCGTAGTGCTTGATTTTTGATGACTTGTAGATTTTTGCAATAAGTATGTGATTTCTTTATGACTAATGCTGAGTCCATGGATTATACGCACTCTCAACATTCCACCATTGCTAGCCTCTTCGGTACCATGCATTGCCCTTTCTCACCTTGAGGGTTGGTGCAAACTTCGCCGGTGCATCCAAATCCCGTGATATGGTACGCTCTATCACACATAATCCTCCTTATATCTTCCTCAAAACAGCCACCATACCTACCTATTATGGCATTTCCATTACCATTCCGAGATATATTGCCATGCAACTTTCCACCGTTCTGTTTATTATAACACGCTTCATCATTGTCATATTGCCTTGCATGATCATGTAGTTGACATCGTATTTGTGGCAAAGCCACCATGCATAATTTTCATACATGTCACTCTTGATTCATTGCCCATCCGCACATCACGGAGGCACTCATATAGAGTCATATTTTGTTCTAGTATGGAGTTGTAATAATTGAGTTGTAAATAAATAGAAGTGTGATGATCATCATTAATAGAGCATTGTCACAATAAAAAAAGAAAAAAAGAATGGCCAAAAAAAAGGAAAGGCCAAAAATAAAAAATAAAAATAAAAAAGAAAGGCCAAATAAAAAAAGGAAGGCCCAAAAAAAGAAATAAAAAGGGACAATGCTACTATCCTTTTTCCACACTTGTGCTTCAAAGTAGCACCATGTTCTTCATGATAGAGAGTCTCTTGTTTTGTCACTTTCATATACTAGTGGGAATTTTTCATTCTAGAACTTGGCTTGTATATTCCAACGATGGGCTTTCTCAAATGCCCTAGGTCTTCATGAGCAAGCAAGTTGGATGCACACCCACTTAGTTTCTTTTGTTGAGCTTTCATACATTTATAGCTCTAGTGCATCCGTTGCATGCCAATCCCTACTCCTTGCATTGACATCAATTGATGGGCATCTCCCTATCCCGTTGATTAACTGCGTCAGTGTGAGACTTTCTCCTTTCTGTCTTCTCCACACAACCCCCATTATCATATTCTATTCCACCCATAGTGCTATATCCATGGCTCACGCTCATGTATTACGTGAAGGTTGAAAAAGTTTGAGATTACTAAAGTATGAAACAATTGCTTGGCTTGTCATCGGGGTTGTGCATGATGAGAACATTCTTGTGTGACGAAAATGGAGCATGACCAAACTATATGATTTTGTAGGGATGAACTTTCTTTGGCCATGCTATTTTGAGAAGACATGATTGCTTAGTTAGTATGCTTGAAGTATTATTATTTTCATGTAAATATTAAACTTTTGTTTTGAATCTTATGGATCTGAATATTCTTGCCACAACAAATAAGATTATATTGATAAATATGTTAGGTAGCATTCCACATCAAAAATTCTATTTTTATCATTTACCTACTCGAGGACGAGCAGGAATTAAGCTTGGGGATGCTGATATGTCTCCAATGTATCTATAATTTTTGATTGTTCCATGCTATTATATTATCTGTTTTGGATGTTTATGGGCTTTATTTTTACAATTTTATATTATTTTGGGACTAACCTATTAACCCAGAGCCCAAAGGCTGCCTCGCTTTTTCCCTTGTTTCAGTGTTTCGCAGAAAAGGAATAGCAAACGGAGTCCAAACGGAATGAAACCTTCGGGAGCGTGATTTTTGGAACGAACATGATCCAGGAGACTTGGAGTTGAAGTCAAGGAAGCTTCGAGGTGGCCACGGGGCAGGGAGGCGCGCCTGCCCCCCTGGGCGCGCCCCCACCCTCGTGGGCCCCTCGTGGCTCCCTGGACCGACTTATTTCGCCTATATATGTCTATATACCCTAAAAACATCGGGGAACATAATAGATCGGGAGTTTTTTTTTTGACCAAAGAACAGTAGGGCAACAACCCTACTGTGTGTCATTTTTCATTAATAATGGAGAAACGAATAAAATTGTCTTACAATGGTTGTTGGGGAAACAACCAGAACATGAAGAAAATACAAGATAAAGGATAATGAAAAGAAAAGGCAACCTGCATTATTGAAACTAAATGTTGTCAATCCAGGATGACATGCCATCTTTCAAAGACGGTTTAGCTCTCAACATGGTAATCTTGAAAGATCTGATAAAATCAAACTTGCATTCATAAATTGAGCAAGGAGTCCCCTCAAATATCATCCCATTTCTTTGATTCCAAATGCTCCAACAGCCCACTATCATAGATCGGGAGTTCCGCCGCCGCAAGCCTCTGTAGCCACCAAAAACCAATCGGGACCCTGTTCGGGCACCCTGTCGGAGGGAGGATCCCTCACCGGTGGCCATCTCCATCATCCCGACGCTCTCCATGACGAGGAGGAGTAGTTCACCCTCGAAGCTAAGGGTATGTACCAGTAGCTATGCGTTTCATATCTCTCTCTCTCTCTCTCTCTCTCTCTCTCTCTCTCGTGTTCTTGAGGTGATACGATCTTGATGTATCGCGAGCTTTTCTATTATAGTTGGATCTTATGATGTTTCTCCCCCTCTACTCTCTTGTAATGGATTGAGTTTTCCTTTGAAGTTATCTTATCGGATTGAGTCTTTAAGGATTTGAGAACACTTGCTGTATGTCTTGCATGTGCTTATCTGTGGTGACAATGGGATACCACGTGATTCACTTGATGTATGTTTTGGTGATCAACTTGCGGGTTCAGTTGAATCTATGCATAGGGGTTGGCACACGTTTTTGTCTTGACTCTCCGGTAGAAACTTTGGGGCACTCTTTGAAGTTCTTTGTGTTGGTTGAATAGATGAATCTGAGATTGTGTGATGCATATCGTATAATCATACCCACAGATACTTTATGTGTTTTAACGTGTTATTCTAGTACGAACTCTATGATAGATTGAACGGAAAGAATAGCTTCATGTTAGTTTACTACAGACTCTTGAATAGATCGATCAGAAAGGATAACTTTGAGGTGGTTTCGTACCCTACAATAATCTCTTCGTTTGTTCTCCGCTATTAGTGACTTTGGAGTGACTCTTTGTTGCATGTTGAGGGATAGTTATATGATCCAATTATGTTATTATTGTTGAGAGAAATTGCACTAGTGAAAGTATGAACCCTAGGCCTCGTTTCCTAGCATTGCAATACCGTTTACGCTCACTTTTATCATTAGTTACCTTGCTGTTTTATAATTTCAGATTACAAAAACCTATATCTACCATCCATATTGCACTTGTATCACCATCTCTTCGCCGAACTAGTGCACCTATACAATTTACCATTGTATTGGGTGTGTTGGGGACACAAGAGACTCTTTGTTATTTGGTTGCCGGGTTGCTTGAGAGAGACCATCTTCATCCTAGGCCTCCCACGGATTGATAAACCTTAGGTCATCCACTTGAGGGAAATTTGCTACTGTCCTACAAACCTCTGCACTTGGAGGCCCAACAACGTCTACAAGAAGAAGGTTGCGTAGTAGACATCACTCACAGATACCGATAGGTATGGCAGTTGATTTCTCAGCCATTTGCAAAGATATTTTAGTAGGTGTGAGCTTCTTAAAGTCAAGTCTTTTATATAAAGAGAAAGGCATAACACTAACACCTGCTCCTAAATCACACAAAGCAGTTTTCACATGATTCTTTTTGATAGTGCAAGGTATCATTGATATTCCCGTATCTCCAAGTTTTTTAGGTACTCCATCCTTAGAAGTATAATTAGCAAGCATAGTGGAGATTTCAGTTTCCGGTATTTTTCTCTTATTAGTGATGATGTCCTTCATATACTTTGCATAAGGAGGCATTTTAAGGATGTCAGTTAAGCAAGTACGCAAAAAGACTGGCCTCAACATTTCATCAAAGTGTTTAAATTATTCATCATCTTTCTTTTTAGTTGAATTAGGTGGAAAAGGCATAGGTTTTTGAACCCACAATTCTCTTTCTTTACCGTGTTTTCTAGCAATGAAGTCTATTTTATCATATCTTTTATTCTTAGGTTGTGGGTTATCAAGATCAACAAGTGGTTCTATCTCAACATCATTTTCTGGTTTTTTTCAGAGAGTCTTCATGAACCTCATCATTATCTTTTTCATTATCACTAGGTTAGTGTTCATTACCTGATTGAGTTTCAACATCAGAAATAGAAGTTTCATTATCATTATCCGGAGGTTTTTCTATTTCAGGTTCACTAGAAGCATGCAAAGTCCTGTCATTTTTCTTCTTCTTTTTCTTTCTAGAAGGACTAGGTGCATCCGTGTTAACTCTTTGTGAATCTTGTTCAATTCTTTTAGGGTGTCCCTCAGGATAAAGTGGTTCCTGAGTCATTTTACCTCCTCTAGTTGCAACTCTAACAGCAAAGTCATGTATATTATTATTCATTCCATCAAGCAACTCTCTTTGAGATTTAGCAACTTGTTCTAACTGGGTTTGAACCATAGAAGCATGTTTTCCAAAACCTCTAACATCATTTGAAATTCTAAATAACAAGTCACTTAAGCGAGCAATCATATCAGAAGTATATTTCAATTGTTTCATAACATTTGCATTGAAGTGATCTTGTTTTCTAATATAGTTTTCAAACTCATGAAGGCATTGGCTAGGAAGCATATTGTGAGGATTATCATTATCATTGAATTTCATTAGAGAATTTACCTCTACCACCTTAGGCATTGGTGGTGTATTAAGCCCATGTATTTCTTCAATAAGAGGTAAATTTTTAACATCCTCAGCTTTAATACCTTTTTCCTTCATAGATTTCTTTGCCTCTTGCATATCTTCAGGACTGAGATACAATATACCCCTCTTCTTCGGAGTGGGTTTAGGCGGCGGTTCAGGAAGAGTCCAATCATCTTAATTTTTCAATATGTTATTCAATAATTCTTCAGCTTGTCCAACAGTTCGTTCCCTGAAAACACAACTAGCACAACTATCTAGGAAGTCCCTAGAAGCATCGGTTAGTCCATTATAGAAGATATCAAGTATTTCGTTTTTCTTAAGAGGATGATCAGGCAAAGCATTGAGTAACTGGCAAAGCCTCCCCCAAGCTTGTGGGAGACTCTCTTCTTTAGTTTGCACAAAGTTAAATATTTCCTATAAGGCAGCTTGTTTCTTATGAGCAGGGAAATATTTTTCAGAGAAGTAATAAATCATATCCTGGGGACTACGCACACAACCAGGAGCAAGAGTATTGTACCAAGATTTAGCATCACCATTTAATGAGAACGGAAATAATTTGATAATAAAGTAATAGCGAGTCTTCTCATCATGAGTAAAAATGGTGGCTATGTCATTCAACTTAGTAAGATGTGCCACAATAGTTTCAGTTTCATAACCATGGAAAGGATCAGGTTCAACCAAAGTAATTAACTCTGGGTTGACAGAGAATTCATAATCCTTATCATCAATAAAGATAGGTGAAGTAGCAAACTTATGATCATATTTCATTCTAGCATTCAGAGATTTTTCTTTATACTTGCATAATAATTTCTCTAGATCATCTATATCCTTACAAGCAAGAATATCTCTTGTTGTCTCCTCATTCATAACATAACCTTCTGGTACCTTAGGCAATTCATATCTAGGAAGGCTAGTTCTAGCAGGTGTTTCAGGAGATTCAGTTTCAAGCTCATCATCAGATTCAACAACATCATGTTGTATTACTCTATCAATTTGTGCATCAAGAAAATCACCAAGTGGCACATAACAATTATCAAGTAGGGTACTAGCATCATCATAAGCATTATCCATAGCAGAAGTAGCATCATCAATAACTTGCGACATATCAGAATTAATAGCATGTGGTAGTGTTGTAAGTTTACTCATAATAGAAGGTGAATCTAAAGCAGAACTGGATGGCAGTTCCTTACTTCCCCTCGTCACTGAGGGAAATATTCTAGTCTTAGGATCCTTCAGATTCTTCATAGTGATAAATTGATAATAATCCCAAGTGACTCAACAAATATAGCTATGCTCCCCAGCAACGGCGCCAGAAAAAGGTCTTGATAACCCACAAGTATACGGGATCGCAACAGTTTTCGAGGGTAGAGTATTCAACCCAAATTTATAGATTCGACACAAGGGGAGCCAAAGAATATTTGATGGTATTAGCAGTTGAGTTGTCAATTCAACCACACCTGGAGATTAATTATCTGCAGCAATGTGATCAGTAGCAAAGTAATATGATAGTTTTAATAGTAGCAACAGTAGCAACGGTAACAGTGATAGCAATAATTTTGTAGCAAGTGTAACAGTGATGATAGCAGTAGTAACTTAGCAAGATCAATATAAGATAAATTCGTAGGCATTGGATCCGTGACTCGTTGGATGATATTCATGATGAAACAGTTATAACCTTGGGTGATACGGCACTAGCTCCAGTTCGTGAATATAATGTAGGCATGTATTCCGTAAATAGTCATACGTGCTTATGGAAAGAACTTGCATGACATCTTTTGTCCTACCCTCCCGTGGCAGCGGGGTCCATATTGGAAACTAAGGGATATTAAGGCCTCCTTTTAATGGAGAACCGGAACAAAGCATTAACACATAGTGAATACATGAACTCCTCAAACTGCGGTCATCACCAGAAGAAGTCCCGGTTTCACTCACTCCGATGTTACCGGATCATAACACGTAGTCGATGACTATAACTTGCAAGATCGGATCTAAAACATGGATATAATTATGATAACATAAACGGTTCAGATCTGAGTTCATGGCACCCGGCCCAAAGTGACAAGCATTAAGCATGGCAAAGTCATAGCAACATCAATCTTACAACATAGTGGATACTAGGGATCAAGCCCTAACAAAACTAACTCGATTACATGATGAATCTCATCCAACTCCTCACCGACCAATGGGCCTATGAAGGAATTACTCACTACCGGTGGGGAGCATCATGGAAATTGGTGATGGAGAAGGGTTGGTGATGACGAAGAACAAAGATCCCCCTCTCCGGAGCCCCAAACGGACTCCAGATCTGGCCTCCCGATGAAGAACAGGAGGTGACGGCGGCTCCGTCTCGTCGATCGCGATAATTCTTTCTCCCCCATTTTTACTGGAAAAATAGGATTTATAGCGTCGGTTTCAAGGTCTGCGGGACCACCAGGTGGGGACAACCCACCTGGGTGCGCCAGGAGAGAGGGGCGCGCCCTCGTGGGTTGTGCCCACCCAGGGGCCCCTCTCCGGTAGGTCTTAGCTCCAGAAATTCTTATTTATTATATAAAAATTCCTCGCAAAGTTTTGTTCCATTCTGAGAACTTTTATTTCTGCACAAAAGCAACACCATGGTAGTTCTGCTGAAAATAGCGTCAGTCCGGGGTTAGTTTCATTCAAATCATGCAAATTAGAGTCCAAAACAAGAGGAAAAGCGTTAGGAAAAGTAGATACGTTGGAGACGTATCAAAGTGTTCCATGACATTACCAAAATTATCATAACAGAAGTGTCCACTTCCATGACGATAAATGGCGTGTCATGGAAGTGCTTTCGTCAAGGGTGACCGACACATGGCATCCACCGAAACGGGTCACCGTTAAGCTATCGAGTCCGGTTTTGGATCCGATAACCCGTTAACAGCCCAGACCAATGAGGATTTTCCACGTGTAAAATTTCATTGGCCAGAGGAAACACGTGTTGGCTCACCGTTGGGACAGATGTCATCCATTCATTGGACAGGAGGCGCCTATGATACGTCGCCCATTCCAGTGAAAAGGACGGCCCATTTGACTTGGTCAAAAGGTAACGGGCCGGCCCACAGAAAGCCTGTTAACGGCCTGTTTGTATATAGCCCATTTCTAGCCCGCTAACTCACGACCCGTTATGGCCTATTGGAATTAAGCCCAGTAGCTTCATATGGGTCGTCCAATAAGATTCTAGCCCATTGTAACTTCCGGCCCATGTATGGCCCATGATGTCTTTCGGCCCATACGAGGCCATTTGTAACTCTTGGCCCATTAACGGCCCGTGGTGGATCTGGCCCGCAATGAACAGTGTACTGCTTTATACCCATTAACAGCCCATTATTCCATTGGGCCGTTTCCAACCCGTGTTATCTTTCGGCCTTCTCAGGGCCCATTTATTCTTGGGCTCATTTCCAGCATTCGGTTACTTACGGCCCGTTACTAGCCTTTTTGTTTGTCGGCCAAATTCAGCCCGTGGTTACAATCGGCCTGTTTGCGGCCTGAGGGAGTCCTGGATTAGGGGGTGTCCGGATAGCCGAACTATAACCTTTGGCCGGACTCCTGGACTATGAAGATACAAGATTGAAGACTTTGTCCTGTGTCCGGATGGGACTTTCCTTGGCGTGGAAGGCAAGCTTGGAGATACGGATATGTAGATCTCCTCCCATTGTAACCGACTCCGTGTAACCCTAGCCCCCTCTGGTGTCTATATAAACCGGAGGGTTTTAGTCCATAGGTCAAACGACAATCATACCATAGGCTAGCTTCTAGGGTTTAGCCTCTCTGATCTTGTGGTAGATCTACTCTTGTACTACCCATATCATCAATATTAATCAAGCAGGAGTAGGGTTTTACCTCCATCGAGAGCGCCCGAACACAGGTAAAAACATCGTGTCCCTTGTCTCCTGTTACCATCCGCCTAGACGCACAGTTCGGGACCCCCTACCCGAGATCCGCTGGTTTTGACACCGACATTGGTGCTTTCATTGAGAGTTCCACTGTGCTGTCGCCATCAGGAAGGATGCCTCATCCCGTCTTTAAAGACGACTCTATTGCTAAAGGAGCTTTGGCTATCGGCCAAACTCTCCGGCTAGGCGGTTTTCTTGACCGCTGTTGACCGCCGCGCCCGGCGATGACTTCTCGGGTCATCGAAAGCAATCTTCTCGTCAACTCGAGAACTCGCCAGCGGTTAGATCCGATGGAGCTCTCTTCCTTAAACGAGCTCTTGGATCGCATCGCCACCTTTGGGAGTCGCTCATGACTACGATCAGATTGGGCCTAAACCCGATCCGAGAGAGATTAACTCTCCCTGTGTCACCCATCACGTTGCAGTGGTGGAAGAACAATGCGGCAAGCCTTCATCTATCTTAAGGACTAGTTATGTCCGGATTCCCGATCCCTCCAAGCCAGATACCCGCGGAGGGGAGGACGTCACTCAAGGCCTGAACCTAAAGTCAGGCAGCAGGCTAGATTCATTGGACAACATCCAAGAACCCAAGCTTCCGAGTTTGGAAACTCCTTGGCCCCTGAGTCTCAGATTGGGCGAGTTTCCGGATTTAATTCCACCCGCCGACCCAAACATAAGAGATATATCCCAAATTTGGCAAGAGCCCACAGAAGCGATTACACCATTAGTGGGCCAGATTCCTCCTGGTCATGAACAGGATAAAGGACTGCCGCGAGGAGGATGCAATTTCATTCTTCTGCAATAATTGCACGGACAACGGAATCCTCAACGCCATAAGTCGCCGTGAAATTACATGCTTCGCTGACTTGGCGTCCATAGTACGAAAGTACTGTGCGATGGAAAGCGCCTGGAAAACCGAAATAAAATTTTGGGACAATCCGGCCCTGAATACAACCCCAGTCCAAAATAAAAGGGTGCATTATCGCCAGGCACCTGGGTTAAACACCAAAAGCAAAAACCCTCTATAGGGCATGGAACCGTCTTTGGAGGGATGGCTCAATGGACCCTGTAAAATTCATAGTACAGGGCGCCACACCAACTCATAGCCTTAGAGCATGTTGGATACTCCGGCGGTGGCGGAAGTGGCGAAGAGCTTATAACTCCGTAATTCACAGAGCACCAGCCCAAGGATACCAAGACGGTATTAACAGTCTTGAGACTTTCGCATCAAATAATATGTGAAGCGAACACTCCGCAGCCTTGCGAAGTCTACCAAGTAGCAATAACAAACCCATGGAGGACACGGCTATTACCTTTAATGGCGTTGATGAACCTAAATTCCAAACAGCCCGAGCACCAGCCGCATTGGTCCTCGATCCAAGAGTGGATGACTTTCGCCTTACCAAGGTACTCATGGACGGTGGCAGCGGATTGAACCTCATTTACGAGGAAACTCTTCAAAAAATGGAAATAGACTAGAGCCGCATTGAGCAAAGCAGCACAACCTTTAGAGGAATAATCCCTAGTCGGTAAGCATGCTGTATAGGAAAAATCACACTGGATGTGGTGTTCGGCACGCCGGATAATTACAGGTCCGAGGAGGTCACGTTCCAAGTGGCCCCGTTCAGCAGCGGATTCCACGCTCTATTAGGACGAGTGGCATTTACAATTTTTCAAGCTATACCCCATTACGGGTACATGAAGCTCAAAATGCCCGGGCCCAACGGAATCATCACTCTTGCTAGTGACCCGGACATAGCACTCCGCGCCGAAAATAAGACAGCCGCACTGGACCTTGAGGCACTATCCGAAGCCCTACCGGCCGAGGAACTGACTGCGCTGCGCTCCATGGTGAACAGGGACGACATGATACTCGATAAAAGATCCAAGTCCACCTCCTTTAAACCGGCGGACGAAATAGTCAAATTCCAAGTCCATCCAACGGACCCTACAAAAACGGCCTCCATCGGGGCGCAGTTAAACCCTGATGTAGACGCCGCACTACGAGAATTCCTACGCGAAAATTGGGACATTTTTGCCTGGCACCCTTCAGACATGCCAGGAATCCCACGCCGGCTGGCCGAGCACAGCCTAACCATCCTAAAAGCATTCAAGCCAGTCAAGCAGGCTCTTCGGCGCTTCTCCGAATCTAAGAGACAAGCCATCGGAGAGGAGCTAGCCAAACTACTAGAGGCCGGATTCATCAGAGATATAAAACATCCGGACTAGCTAGCAAACCTGGTGATGGTACCAAAGAAGGACAAATCCAGCGCCTGTCGTCGATTTCAAGGACCTCAACAAGGCTTGCCCAAAGGATCCCTTCCCTCCCCGCATCGATCAAATTATCGACGCTACCGCAGGACACGATTCATTGTGTTTCCTCGATGCATACTCCGGCTACCATCAAATTAAGATGGCAGAGCCAGACCAAGCATAACGGCATTCATGACCCCATACGGCCCATTCTGCTTCAAAGACAATGCCCTTCGGGCTCAAAAAGCGCCCGGCGCAACATATCAGCGCATGATTCAGACATGTCTGGCAAACCAGATCGGCAAAATAGTGGAGGCATACGTAGATGACGTGGTCGTCAAAACCAAGCATGTTGAAACTCTAGTAGACGACTTGAGGCTCACATTCGACAACCTCCGAACATATGACATCAAGCTTAACCCGGAAAAATGCGTTTTCGACGTACCAGCCGGAAAGCTCTTGGGCTTCATAGTATCCGGTAGAGGAATAGAAGCAAACCCAGCCAAGATCCAAGCTCTGTCACAATTGGAAATCCCAAAGGACCTCAAGCAAATACAAAAATTGACTGGATGTGTGGCGGCTCTAAGCCGCTTTATCTCCCGCTTGGGAGAAAAAGCATTACCTCTTTATCGCCTCCTCCGACGCATCGAACACTTTGAGTGGACGGATGCCGCCACGGCCGGACTTGAAGAAATAAAAGCCATATTGGCAACAAACCCGGTCCTGGCCGCGCCTAACATGGGCGAACCAATGCTATTATACATCGCGGCAACTCATCAAGTTGTAAGCGCAGTGCTCGTCGTCGAGCGGAAATGAGCGGACACAAATTCCCTTCAAAAGCCAGTTTACTACGTGTCCACTGTCCTCACTCCATGCAAGTCGCGGTACCCGCATTATCAAAAGATAGCGTACGCGGTATTTATGGCATCTCGGAAGCTGCGACACTACTTTCAAGAGTGTTCGATAATAGTAGCCTCTGAAGTACCTCTTAACGATATTATAAACAACCGCGACGCGATGGGCCAGATTGCCAAATGGGCCATTGAGCTCCTCCCGTTCGACATAACCTATAAGCCACGGCGAACTATTAAGTCACAAGTTTTGGCCGACTTCGTCGCCGAATGGACTGAAGCCGAACTCCCTAAAGAGTACGACACATATTCCAACTGGATCATGCACTTAGATGGCTCCACAATGTTGGCTGGTCTGAAATTTGGCGTCGTTACAGCGTCCCCAACAGGAGATACAGATTCAATACGTACTACGATAATGTATACGGACTCCAACAACGCAGCCGAATACGAGGCCCTTCTACATGGTCTCTGGATGGCAGTCTCCATGGGCATTCAACGCCTAGAGGTGCGCGGGGATTCGAACCTCGCGATATCCCAAATAAATGGAGACTTTGATACCAAGGATCCGAAAATGGCAGCTCAACGCCGTCCTAAAAATGTCAGCTTGGTTCGAGGGGCTCGAATTTCACCATATAGCTCGGGAAAACAATCAGGCAGCAGACGTCTTGGCACGCATTGGCGCAAAGCGCGATGCAGTGCCCCCCAATATCTTCTTAGAGAGGCTGTTCAAGCCATCCGTATTATGGGAAGGGGAATCCGAAAATAACAGCCCGGACCCAACCGCACTGCCCAACACCGAACATTCTAACACAACAGGAGGCTCTGCCAACGAAGTAACATCTTCATTACGTAATAATGGCAGTCATTGCCCGTAATAGAACCATTCCTAGCCTACCTAACCTGGCAGGAACTTCCCGAGGACCAAAACGAGGCACGCTGCATAGTGCGGCGATCTAATGCCTATAAAGTCCATGAGGGAGAGCTTTATAAGAAAAAGCACCAGCGGAGTCCTTCAAAGGTGTATCTCCGAAGAGGAAGGGCGGAATCTTCTGGCTGAAATTCATGCCGGACTCGGCGGGCACCACGCCAAAGCCCGGGCTCTTGTAAGCAAGGCCTTCCGTACATGATTTTATTGGTCGACGGCCTGGGCACATGCTAAGGACTTAGTCCAACGATGCGTCGGTTTGCCAGCTCTTTGCTAACCAAAGCCATATGCCACCCACCGCCCTCCAAACTATACCCATCACCTGGCCCTTCGCGGTCTGGGGGCTTGACATGGTTGGACCCCTTAAAGGAGGAACCCACAAGCAAAAATACCTACTGGTCATGGTGGATAAATTCACCAAGTGGATAGAGGCCAAGCCTGTTAAGACGGCCGAATACGGACCCATGATAGACTTCATATCAGGGGTCGTACACCGTTACGGCGTCCCCCACATCATCATCACTGATAACGGCACGAACTTTACGGCTAACGAGGTCAAACTCTGGTGCAAAAACATGGGCATCAAGCTCTACTATGCTTCAGTCTATCACCCACAAACTAACGGTCAGGTCGAGCGAGCAAATGGTCTAATCATGAGCGGCATCAAACCCAGATTAGTGCAGTCCCTCAAGGAATCCAACATGCACAGGGTAGAGGAGCTCGACTCCGTACTCTGGGGGCTGCGGACCACGCCGAATCGCACCACCGGATACACACCATTCTTTATGGTATACGGTGCAGAGGCGGTTCTGCCCTGCGACATAATTCATGACTCACCTCGCGTGCGCATGCACGAAGAAAGAGAAGCCGAACTCGATCGGCAGGACAGTTTGGACGCCTTGGAGGAGGAGCGTGACGTGGGAAAAGCCCGTTCTGCATTCTATCAACAACAGGCTCGAAGATATCAAAGCGTAGAAATGCAGGCCAAAACTTACAATGTTGGCGAGTTAGTTCTACGCCTGCCGGACAAGAAAAAGGACAAACTCAAGCCCAAATGGGAAGGTCCCTTTATTATTGACCCAGTCCTGACTGGTGGAGCGTACCGTCTGCGAGATGCATCGGATAACCGAGTCGAGCCGAACCCATGGAACGCAGCCCGTCTCCGAAGATTCTACACCTAGCGCCGAACTCTGTGTTCGTCTCCTAACTCTGTCCAATTTTTACACATTAGTTGTCTTATATTTCTCTCCTTCTCCCTCCCCTTCTCTTACAGCCTTTAAGGGCTCGTTCGCACCTTGTTCGCACACAATTGACGCGCTATCCACGCTCATTATACCTGGGGGCTTCTTTATGAAGCTTACTTATCTGAGCTTCATGCCCAACACATGTGTCACACTTCCGCATGTACCTTTTATTCACAATTATATGCATCGATATGACTTAAGTTTTGGCCAAGCTGGGTTGCCTGGCTCCTACGCTTACCCCTACGTTCCCGATTGTTCGGCTAGGCGGTAAAGGGAGCACCTCTGTGATTGTTACTGCCGGGTCAGCCGTATGTGTACCTCAGATAGGGTGAAGCCGAAAGCTAGCATTCTTAAGGGAATATTCGGTCGGTGAACTAAAGATGATTTCTCACTTGTTTATTTATCTGCACCCAGATGCTTTTTTTCCTTTTTTCGCAGTCCGGACATGCACTTTAGGGCATGCCTCCCACGGAAAGGAACCCCTAACGGAACTATTTTCCCTGGAAGATGTTTCTTACTAACCATGTAATATAACTTAACTAGTTGGGAACTTGTGCATTTCAAGCACTAATGACCCCCTACGCCTGGTCTCCATGCATGCCCCGGTTCTTACATAACTGAGAGGGTATTCGGACACACTCCGGACTATCGGGTCCCGAGGTTGAAGCGAAAAGGTCCGCCATGACAAACGATCTACAATCCGGCTAGAAGGCATTTTACATGTCACCTTAAATTACATAGTTAGTTTGACTGGGTATATTCCTCTTCAATACCATCCAACAGGCTGTCTAGTTTACAATCCTGTTGGGAATATTTTGCGGCCAGCTCAACTTGGCCGTACACTAAGCTCACACGGATCTCCTTCCCATCGGCCCCCACAGGTCCGACCTGGGCCATGTGGTTTGGGTCAGCCTTCGTGTACCGTGTCTTCACCATGGCCCAGGCTTCCCTAGCGCCTTGACGGCAGGCCGATATCTTCCATAATCGGAAGCGCCGCCGCGCTCCCTTAAGCGTCTCTGCAAGCTCTCCAAGGCCTTCGGACATGGAGACAGATGACCACAAGGCCTGGGAGACGCCTTTCATCACCTGCCGAACTTCGTTAAATGCGGTTATAAACTTCGGGAAGAAGGTCACCTGTAGAACCGGGCATTTCCTCTGCGGGGCGACACAGCAGCATACCTCTGAGACATAACTCATTAGTCAACTTCCTCACCGAACTCTTTTTCAAAGTTCGTTCAAGCACTTACTAAACATGTCGCGCCGAAGCCGCCGATTCTCCTTAACGTAGTCCGACAGTTGGGCACGAACATCCTTTAGTTCCTCACCCAGCTGGGTGTTGGCATCTTGGAGATTGTTCTTCTCCTACCTCACCTTCGTAAGCATGCTCTCGCCGGCCTTTAACCTGCGCAAGAGTTGTTGCTTGTCCGGATCTACTCCGGCGCCATCTCCAATGTTATTATCAGATTTGCACACACGCCGCACTTCACAACATACTTATCTTTAGAAGCATATATTACCAGAGGGGGTCTCTTTGGCCTCCCCTGCCGCGGCTAGTGCAGCCTCAAGTTTGGCTTTGCACTCTTCCAGCTCCTGGGACAGTCGGGTATTCCTTTCTATAAGATGTTGCATAACAAATGATCCTTAAATCAGTTATCCTAACTGTTTCAAGTCTCGGGGGCTACTGACATATATAACCATCAAATTTTCTCACCTTTATGTCTTTCACATACTGCTCCATGGCTCTGGCTAGACCATTTTGAGCGGCACGGAGGTACGCATCTCCCGAATTGAAGGCGTCCAATGCCTCTTGGGAGAAACAAGCATTGCGAAGAACTGTCCGGCGGTGCCTGTGATTCATGGAACTCTCCACCTCGGAATTGGTGGCGGATAGTCTGTCCGCATCCTCTGTCGGAGGAGCGTCCAAGCCTTGCGCCTCGTGTTCGCCTCGCTTACGGACTGGCTTTGGAGCCTGGCTGGTGGAGGCGCGATTGGCAATCTCTCCGGATATAGTCTGGCGAGCCCTCTTTTTCCTAAAAAAAGAGAGAGCACTGGCGTTAGTATGCATCGTAAGAATAATATCTTGGAATAAGGCAGCGCGCCGGTGCCTCGACCCGGACTGCGCGTCTCTTTAGCCTGCCCGCCCTCGCGGTCCCTTGTTGGCTAGTCATCGCAGGCTCGGCATTCCGCCTCGAGATCCTCCCCTGCGAAACACCATTGGTATACGGTGATCAAAAATAAGCACGGATGGATCATCTTCTAAGTATTAGGACTTCGGTCTCGATTACTTGTGAGGCGAGGAGCAGTCCAGGATAATCGGCTGTAATAGCCACCAAGGCATTGTCGATGCTCAGTTGATAAGATACCCCATCGATCAGCTCCACGGATATGTCCAGATCCTATTGGGAGGCTGGATCGAGGGACCGTTCCGGATCCTCGGGTTGTGGAGGAGGGTTGTTTATATCCTTTACGGCCCAGCGCAATTCCTGCGTCGAAATCACAAGATAAGGTACTTGACTATGGGAATATGGAACGGATGGTGTCGGTGTCAAAACCGGCGGATCTCGGGTAGGGGGTCCCGAACTGTGCGTCTAGGCGGATGGTAACAGGAGACAAGGGACACAATGTTTTTACCCAGGTTCGGGCCCTCTCGATGGAGGTAAAATCCTACTCCTGCTTGATTAATATTGATGATATGGGTAGTACAAGAGTAGATCTACCACGAGATCATAGAGGCTAAACCCTAGAAGTTAGCCTATGGTATGATTGTTGTTCGTCCTACGGACTAAAACCCTCCGGTTTATATAGACACGGAGAGGGTTAGGATTACATAGAGTCGGTTACAAATGGGAGGAGATCTACATATTCGTATCGCCAAGCTTTCCTTCCACGCCAAGGAAAGTCCCATCCGTACACGGGACGAAGTCTTCAATCTTGTATCTTCATAGTCCAGAGTCCGCCAAAGGTTATAGTCCGCCATCCGGACACCCCTAATCGAGGACTCCTCAGTAGCCCCCGAACCAAGCTTCAATGACGATGAGTCCGGCGCGCAGATTGTCTTCGGCATTGCAAGGCGGGTTCTTCTCCAAATTATGTGTACCTGTTGAATAGTGTCCGGCTTCTCGTGAATATTGCACTCCTTGGCTTCCATGCCCAATAATGGCCGTCTTCCACGTGTCAAACGAATGCAAAAAGCCAGGGTGTTTTTACATTTACCCCCCTAGCTGCGCAAATGAGCTGCCTATAAAAGAGACGATGATTTAGATCCGAATCACACCATCTTCCCTTTGCGAGCATTCATCGGAGCGCATCCGACAGAGATCCATTCCATCATGGCGGTCGACGCAGCTCCTCCTCTCGCCCTCCCAGCCCTCGGCACGGAGGTTGGGAGAGATGTTCCGTCCCCTGCAATGAGCTAGTGATGCTCCAAACCAAGGGATTCCTTCCCCAGCCTTCATGGTCCTGGTTCGAGCCGGACTTGCCACCTATAATGGCGGAGAGCAAGCGGAGGCGTCCCAGTCCCTCCAAAGGAGACGGGTATGCCTTGTCCCTTATCCGACAAGAGGGCTCAGATTTCCAATTCATCCGTTTCTCCGGGGCTCCGGAGTTCTCTGACCTCGGTTGCACAACCTTACGCTTTGCCTCCATATTGCATATTGCGGGCTTCGTAGCCCTTTGCGAGCTGTTTTTGGGCATCGAGGCTCATTTCGCGCTGTGGAAGAAGTTGTTCTGCCTTGTGCCCCGTTCTCAGGAGGGGTCGATATATCAAGTGGGCGGAGCCGAACTATGGCGCATCGCTGGGACCGGATATCTATCCGGAACCCCAAGGAAGGCGTCCGAAGACTAGCCTTCAGAATGGTTTTATATAGAAGACATCCCCATGCCGGACCCTGTTCAGATCGGCCTCCCCGAGTTCAATAATGCTCCTTTGAATAAGCGCCTAAGCTAGCGTCCACGGAGCCCTCGGAGGGAAAATGACAAGGATGTCCTTTACCTAATGAGCCGGATAAGGTTGTTAGCTCATTCCGGACTGACCATGATCGGGGTCATGGCCACATGCATTATGTGGGGGGTGCAGCCGCTTCAGTATAGAGGCCACCCCATGTGGGATTTCAACAGGGGGGATGATGCCACCCGTTGCAGCCGTAAGGGGCCGGGATCGGTTGCCGCTATGACGAAGATCTTGTCCGCATTGTACAAGGGAGAAGAGGAGGAGTTCCTCCGCGTCAATCCGCAGGGCAGATTTTCTATGTACAATCCTCCAAGCTGGGTAAGCGGACACTTCGTTTGGCCCATCCATTCCATATTTCCATAGTTAAGCACCTTATCTTGTGATTTCGACGCAGGAATTGCGCCGGGCCGTAAAGGATATAAACAGCCCTCTTCCACAACCCGAGGATCCGGAACGGTCCCTCGATCCGGCCTCCCAAGAGGATCCAGACATATCTGTGGAGCTGATCGATGGGGTATTTCACCAACTGAGCATCGACAATGCCTTGGTGGATATTATAGCCGATTATCCTGGACTGCTCCCCGCCTCACAAGTAATCGTGACCGAAGTCCCAATACTTCGAAGATGATCCATCCGTGCTTATTTTTTATCACCGTATACCAATGATGTTTCGCAGGGGAGGATCCCGAGGTGGAATGCTGAACCTGCGGCGACTAGCCAATAGGGGACCGCGAGGGCGGGCAGGCTAAAGAGACACGCAGTCCGGGTCGAGGCACCGGCGCAGCAGTAAGGCGCGCTGCCCTATTCCAAGGTATTATTCTTATGATGCATACTAACGCCGTTCTCTCATTTTTTAGGAAAAAGAGGGCTCGTCGGACTATATCCGGAGAGATTGCCAATCGAGCCTCCACCAGCCAAAGCTTCAAAGCCGTGTCCGTAAGCGAGGCGAACACGGGCGTCGTCGGGACGCTCCTCCGACAGAGGACGCGGACAGACTGTCCGCCACCAATTCCGAGGTGGAGAGTGCCATGAATCATAGGCGTCGCCGGACAATTCTTCGTGACGTTTGTTTCTCCCAAGAGGCATTGGATGCCTTCAATTCGGGATATGCGTACCTACATGCCGCTCAAAATGGTCTAGCCAGAGCCACGGAGCAGTATGTGAAAGACATACGGGTGAGAAAATTTGAAGGTTATATATGTCAGTAGCCCCCGAGACTTGAAACAGTTAGAATAACTAATTTAAGGATCATTTGTTATGCAGGATCTTACAAAAAAGAATACCCAACTGTCCCAGGAGCTGGAAGAGTGCAAAGCTCAACTTGAGGCCGCACTAGCCGCGGTAGGGGAGGGCAAAGAGACCCCCTCTGGTAATATACGCTTCGAAAGATAAGTATGTTGTGAAGTGCGGCGTGTGTGCAAATCTGACAATATCATTGCAGATGGCGCCGGAGTAGATCCGGACAAGCAACAACTCTTGCGCCCGGTTAAAGGTCGGCGAGCGTGCTTACGAGGGTGAGGCAGGAGAAGAATAATCTCCAAGATGCCAACACCCAGCTGGGCGAGGAACTAAAGGATGTTCGTGCCCAGCTGTCGGAATCCGTGAAGGAGAATCGACGGCTTCGACGCGGCATTTATATTAAGTGCTTGAACGAACTTTGAAAAAGAGTTCGGCGAGGAAGTCGACTACCAGAGTTATGTTTGTAAGTATGCTCACAGGTCGTCCTGCAGAGGAAATGCCCGGTTCTATGGGTGACCTTCTTCCCAAGCTCTTTCAACTGCATTTAACGAGTTCGGCAGTGATGAAAAGCGTCGCCTGTGCCTTGTGGCCATCTGTCTCCATGCCCAAGGCCTTGGAGAGCTTGAAGAGAGGCTTAAGGGAGGCGTGGCGGCGCTTAGATTATGGAAGATATCGGCCTGTCGTCAAGGTGCTGTGGAGGCTCGGGCCATGGTGAAGACATGGTACACGGTTGAGCCAAACCACATGGCCGAGGTCGGACCTGTGGGGGCCGATGGGAAGGAGATCCCTGTGAGCTTAGTGTACGGCCAAGTAGAGTTGGCCGCCAAATATTCCCAATAGGACTGTAAACTAGACAGCCTGTTGGATGGCATTGAAGAGGAATATGCTCAGTTAAATTGACTATGTAATTTAAGATGACATGTAAAATGCCTTCTAGCCGGATTGTAGATCGTTTGTCATGGCGGACCTTTTCGCTTCAACCTCGGGACCCGATAGTCCGGAGTGTGTCCGAATACCCTCTCGGTTATGTAAGAACCGGGCATGCATGGAGACCAGGCGTAGGGGTCATTAGTGCTTGAAATGCATAAGTGCCCAACTAGTTATGTTATATTACATGGTTAGTAAGAAACATCTTCCAGGGAGAATAGTTCCGTTAGGGGTTCCATTCCCTGGGAGGCATGCCCTAAAGTGCATGTCCAGAATGCGAAAAAAGCAGAAAAGCATCTGGGGGCAGATAAATAAACAAGTGAGAAATCATCTTTATTTCACCGACCGAATATTCCCTTAAGAATGCTAGCTTTCGGCTTCACCCAGTCTGAGGTACACAACCGGCTGACCCGACAAAGAATAATCGCAGAGGTGCTCCCTTTACCGCCTAGCCGAACAATTGGGAACGTGAGGGTAGCACAGAGCCAAGCAATCTAGCTTGGCCAAAACTTAAGTCATATCGATGCATATAATGGTGAATAAAAGGTACATGCGGAAGTGTGACACATGTGTTGGGCGTGAAGCCCGCATAAGTAAGCTTCTCATATGAAGCCCCCAGGTATAATGAGCGCGGATAGCACGTCAATTGTGTGCGAACAAGGCGCGAACGAGCCCTTAAAGGCTGTAAGAGAAAGGGAGGGAGAAGGAGAGAAATATAAGACAGCTAATATGTAAAAAATAGAAAGAGGTAGGAAACGAACACAGAGTCCGGCGCTAGGCATAGAATCTTCAAAGACGGGCTGCGTTCCATGGGTTCGGCTTGAGTCGGTTATTCGATGCATCTCGCAGACGGTACGCTCCACCAGCCAAGACTTGGTCAATAATAAAGGGACCTTCCCATTTGGGCTTGAGTTTGTCCTTTTTCTTGTCCGGCAGGCGTAGAACTAACTCGCCAACATTGTAAGTTTTGGCCCGTACTTCTTTGCTTTGATATCTTCGAGCTTTTGTTGATAGAATGTGGAACGGGCTTTTGCCACGTCGCGCTCCTCCTCCAAGGCGTCCAAACTGTCCTGCCGATCGAGTTCGGCTTCTCTTTCTTCGTACATGCGCACGCGAGGTGAGTCATGAATTATGTGACAGAGCAGAACTGCCTCTGCACCGTGTACCATAAAGAATGGTGTGAATCTGCTGGTGCGATTCAGCATGGTCCGCAGCCCCCAGAGTACGGGGTCGAGCTCCTCTACCCTGTGCATGTTGGATTCCTTGAGGGACCGCACTAAGCTGGGTTTAATGCCGCTCATAATTAGACCATTTGCTCGCTCGACTTGACCGTTAGTTTGTGGGTGATAGACTGAAGCATAGTCGAGCTTGATGCCCATGTTTTTGCACCAGAGTTTGACCTCGTCGGCCGTGAAGTTCGTGCCGTTATCGTGGTGATCTTTGTGGGGACGCCAGAATGTGATGTCACGACCCACGATATGAAGTCTATCACGGTCCGGATTCGCCGCCTTTAACAGGCTTGGCCTCTATCCATTTGGTGAATTTATCCACCATGACCAGAGGGTATTTTTGCTTGTGGGTTCCTCCTTTAAGGGATCCAACCATGTCAAGCCCCAGACTGCCAAGGGCCAGGTGATGGGTATAGTTTGGAGGGCGGTGGGTGGCATGTGGCTTTGGTTAGCAAGAGTCGGGCAGCCGACGATCGTTGGACTAAGTCCCGAGCATCTGCTCGGGCCGTCGGCCAATAAAATCCTGTCTGAAAGGCCTTTCTTACAAGGGCCCGGCTGCAAGATGGTGCCCGCCGAGTCCGCATGAATTTCAGCCAGGAGATTCCGCCTCCTCTTCGGAGATACACCTTTGAAGGACTCTGGTGGTGCTTTTCTTATAAAGCTCTCCCTCATGGACTTTATAGGCTTTAGATCGCCGCACTATGCAGCGTGCCTCGTTTTGGTCCTCGAGAAGTTCCTGCCTGATTAGGTAGGCTAGGAATGGTTCTGTCCACGGGGCAATGACTGCCATTGTTACGTGGGCTGAAGATGTTACTTCATTGGCAGAGCCTCCTGTTGTGTCAGAATGTTCGGTGTCGGGCAGTGCGGTTGGGTCCGGGCTGTTATTTTCGGACTCCCCTTCCCATAATACGGATGGCTTGAATAGCCTCTCTAAGAAGATATTCGGGGACGGCATCGCGCTTCTTGGCGCCAATGCGTGCCAAGACGCTCTGCTGCTGATTGTTTTCCCGAGCTATATGGTGAAATTCGAGCCCTTGAACCGAGCTGACATTTTTGGACGGCGTTGCGATAAGCTTCCATTTTCGGATCCTTGGCATCAAAGTCTCCATTTATTTGGGATATCGCGAGGTTCGAATCCCCGCGCACCTCTAGGCGTTGAATGCCCATGGAGACTGCCATCTGGAGACCATGTAGAAGGGCCTCGTATTCGGTTGCGTTGTTGGAGTCCGCATACTTTATCTAGAGTACGTATTGAACTGTATCTCCTGTTGGGGACGTCATAACGATGCCAGCCCCCAGACCGGCCAACATTTTGGAGCCGTCGAAGTGCATGATCCAGTTGGAATATGTGCCGTACTCTTTAGGGAGTTCGGCTTCAGTCCATTCGGCGATGAAGTCGACCAAAACTTGCGACTTAATAGCTCGCCGTGGCTTATAGGTTATGTCGAACGGGAGGAGCTCAATGGCCCATTTGGCAATCCGGCCCGTCGCGTCGCGGTTGTTTATAATGTCGTTAAGAGGTACTTCGGAGGCTACTGTTATCGAACACTCTTGAAAGTAGTGTCGCAGCTTAGAGCCGCCACGCATCCAGTCAATCTTGGCTGGGTTTGCTTCAATTCCTCTACCGGATACAATGAAGCCCAAGAGCTTTCCGGCTGGTACGCCGAAAATGCATTTTTTCGGGTTAAGCTTGATGTCATATGTTCGGAGGTTATCGAATGTGAGCCTCAAGTCGTCTACTAGAGTTTCGACATGCTTGGTTTTGACGACCACATCATCTATGTATGCCTCCACTGTTTTGCCGATCTGGTTTGCCAGACATGTCTGGATCATGCGCTGGTATGTCGCGCCGTAGTTTTTGAGCCCGAAGGGCATTGTGTTGAAGTAGAATGGGCCGTATGGGGTGATGAATGCCGTTGCGGCTTGGTCAGGCTCTGCCATCTTAATTTGATGGTAGTCGGAGTATGCGTCGAGGAAACACAATGAATCGTGTCCTGCGGTAGCGTTGATAATTTGATCGATGCGGGGGAGGGGGAAAGGATCCTTTGGGCAAGCCTTGTTGAGGTCCTTGAAATCGACGCATAGGCGCCAGGATTTGTCCTTCTTTGGTACCAGCACCAGGTTTGCTAGCCAGTCCAGATGTTTTATATCTCTGATGAATCCGGCCTCCAATAGTTTGGCTAGTTCCTCTCCCATGGCTTTTCTCTTAGGTTCGGAGAAACGCCGAAGAGCCAGCTTGACTGGCTTGAATCCTTTTAGGATGTTTAGGCTGTGCTCGGCCAGCTTGCGTCGGATTCCTGGCATATCTGAAGGGTGCCAGGCAAAAATGTCCCAATTTTCGCGTACGAATTCTCGTAATGCGGCATCTACATCAGGGTTTAATTGCGCCCCGATGGAGGCCGTTTTTGTAGGGTCCGTTGGATGGATTTGGAATTTGACTATTTCGTCTGCCGGCTTAATGGAGGTGGACTTGGATCTTATATCGAGTATCACGTCGTCCCTGTTCACCATAGAGCGCAGCGCAGTCAGTTGCTCGGCCGCTAGGGCTTCGGATAGTGCCTCAAGGGCCAGTGCGGCTGTCTTATTTTCGGTGTGGAGTGCTATGTCCGGGTCACTAGCAAGAGTGATGATTCCGTTGGGCCCGGGCATTTTGAGCTTCATGTACCCGTAATGGGGTATAGCTTGAAAAATTGTGAATGCCTCTCGCCCTAATAGAGCGTGGTATCCATTTCTTTGAACGGGGCCACTTGGAACGTGACCTCCTCGGACCTGTAATTATCCGGCGTGCGGACACCACATCCAAAGGTGATTTTTCCTGTACAGCACGCTTCCCGACTGGGGATTATTCCTCTAAAGGTTGTGCTGCTTCGCTCAATGCGGCTCCAGTCTATTTCCATTTTTCGAAGGGTTTCCTCGTAAATGAGGTTCAATCCGCTGCCACTGTCCATGAGTAACTTGGTAAGGCGAAAACCGTCCACTATTGGACTGAGGACCAATGCGGCTGGTGCTCGGGCTATTCGGAATTTAGGTTCATCACTGGAATTAAAGGTAATAGCCGTGTCACTCCATGGGTTTATCGTTGCTACTTGGTAGACTTCAGCAAGGCTGCGGAGTGTTCGTTTCCGCATATTATTTGATGCGAAAGTCTCAAGATCACATTAATACCGTACTGGTATCCCTGGGCTGGTGCTCTGTGGATTCTGGGGTTAGAAGATCTTCGCCACTTTTGGCCACCTGCCGGAGTATCCAACATGCTCTAAGGCTATGAGTTGGTGTGGCGCCCTCTGTACTATGAATTTTACGAGGTCCATTGAGCCATCCCTCCAGTACGGTTCCATGCCTTGTAGGGGGTTTTTGTTTTTTGGTGTTTAACCCGGGTGACTGTAGATAATGCACCTTTTTATTTCGGACTGGGTTCTTATTCAGGGCCAGATTGTCCCAAAATCTTACTTCGGTTTTCCAGGCGCTTTCCATCGCACAGTACTTTCGTACTATGGACGCCAAGTTAGCAAAGCGTGTAATTTCACGGCGACCTATGGCGTTGAGGATTCCCTTGTCCGTGCAATTGTTGCAGAAGAATGAAATTGTGTCTTCCTCGCGGCAGTCCTTTATCTTGTTCATAATCAGGAGGAATCTGTCCCAGTAATGATGTACTATTTCCTCGAGCTCTTGCCTAATTTTGGATAGATCGCATATGTTCGGGTGGGTGGGTGGAATTAAATCCGAAACCTCACCCAATCTGAGACTCAAGGGCCAAGGAGTTTCCGAATTCGGAAGTTCGGATTCTTGGATGTTGTACAATGAATCTAGCCTGTTGCCTGACTCTAAGTTCAGGTCTTGAGTGACGTCCTCCCCTCCGCGGGTATCTGGCTTGGAGGGATCGGGAATCCAGACATAGCTAGTACTTAAGATAGATGAGCGGTCGCCGCATTGTTCCTCCACCACAACAATGTGATGGGTGACCTGGAGAGAGTTAATATCTCTCAGATCGGATTTAGGCCCAATCTGATCATAGTCTGTAGCGACTCCCAGGGCGGCGATGTGATCCAGGTCATCTGCTCAGTTGATGATGGTAATGCAGTTGTCATGGCTGCCGGCAGCGGGGAAGAAGATCTGAGGCGGCGAAAGACAGTCTGGAGAGCGGATCCCTGCTGTGGTGAACGCTTACGTTGCTGGAGCAGCCGAGCCGGGTGGAACACAAGACAGCAGGAGTGGGACAAACCACACAAGGTTTTCTTTGACACATATTTGTAATGTAAGTAATTGTGCAAGGGCTTGTTTGAATTTGAGGATTCTAACAATGCAGGATAGGAAATACACATGAATAGGATAGGAATGCACGTGCAAAACAGAGAATTTAAAAACACAGGATTTTTGCCAATCTGGGTGTTTGGTTCACAAGAATTGGAAGATCACAGGATGCGAAGAAGCATGGTGAGATTAAGTCAAACCACAAGAAAATGTAATGCTATTATGCTACTATCTCTTAGTCTTGTGCTTCATGAATAGGAATTTGAAAAGGAGGGCAAGTGCATATTAAAATTACTATGGTTTTCCTTTCAAGGAGACACTAAAGGAACAAATCCCATAGTTTTCCTTTGCTCCATTCCTTTGAACCAAATGCATGAATAGTAGTACCATAGGAAACTTCCCAATTCCTATGTTTTCCTTCACTCTACCTTTCAAGCCCTGGCGATTCTAGTAGGCAGGCTTGAGCAAGGAAAAGCCTACACTAAAAAAATGTTTTTGTGCTACTTCTACTACTTTGGACCCAGGCCAATGCCCTACTAGTTCAACTCCCAGGCCCATCGACAAATGCACAACTCAAACGCGCAGAGATAAATAATGATGGCATTCAAGAGAGTCCATCACGGATAGCTAAGTTGCTTGGTACCTCACTGCTTGCCATATAGTAGGAGAGATGATAACCCACAAGTATAGGGGATCGCAAAAGTTTTCGATAAGTAAGAGTGTCGAACCCAACGAGGAGCTAAAGGTAGAACAAATATTCCCTCAAGTTCTATCGACCACCGATACAACTCTACGCACGCTTGACGTTCACTTTACCTAGAACTAGTATGAAACTAGAAGTACTTTGTAGGTGTTTTTGGATAGGTTAACAAGAATATAAAATAGAGCATAAATAAAACTAGGGGCTGTTGTAAGTAAAGAAGCAATAAAGTAAATATAGCGAGTGTGGAAAAGTGGTGGTAGGAGTTGCGAAAT
Organism: Aegilops bicornis; assembly: GCA_021605145.1. Classification (NCBI taxonomy): domain Eukaryota; kingdom Viridiplantae; phylum Streptophyta; class Magnoliopsida; order Poales; family Poaceae; genus Aegilops; species Aegilops bicornis. Next base: position 504,859,917 of record CM038669.1, read on the forward strand.
TGTCCATCCCTGACTTGGAATTCTATGCACTTATGATTGGAACTATTAGCAAGCGTCCGCAACTACTAATGTTTATTAAGGTAAAACCCAACCATAGCATTAAGATATATTGGTCCCCCTTCAATCCCGTATGCATCAATTTCTATGCTAGGCTGAAGCTTCTGTCACCCTTGCCCTCCAATACATAGTCCTATCAACATACAACTAACCCTATGGTGTGATCCACACGCGCGCTCATATGATGGGCACCAAAGGACATCAACGTAACCACAAGAAAATTAAATCAATCATAGCAATTTATCAACCATCAATCGGACAACGAAAATCTACTCAGACATCATAGGATGGCAACACATCATTGGATAATAATATGAAGCATAAAGCACCTTGTTCAAGTAGAGGGTACATCGGGTTGCGGGAGAGTGGACCGCTGTAGATAGAGGGGGGAAGGTGATGGAGATGTTGGTGAAGATGGTGGAGGTGTTGGTGAAGATCGCGGTGATGATGATGGTGGCCACAGCTTTTCCAAATATTCCAAAAATAAGCTCTGTCCGTTTTTATCCCATTTGGACTCCGTTTGATATGGATATTCTACGAAACCAAAAACATGCAATGCATGTGAACCGCACTGGCCTTTGGATCAATATGTTAGTCCCAAAAATAGTATAAAAAGTTGCCAAAAGTATAATCCATGGAAAGTGAGAAAGGGCAATGCACGGTACCGAAGAGGCTAGCAATGATGGACTCAACATTAGTCATAAAGAACTCACATACTTATTGCAAAAATCTATTAGTCATCAAAACAAAGTACTACGCGCTTGCTCCTAGGGGGGTAGATTGGTAGGAAAAGACCATCGCTCGTCCCCGACTGCCACTCATAAGGAAGACAATCAATAAATACCTCATGCTCCAACTTTGTTACATAACGTTTCACCATACGTGCATGCTACGGGGATCACAAACCTCAACACAAGTATTTCTACGATCAACAACCACCCACTAGCATGACTCTAATGTCACCATCTTTATATCGCAAAACTATTGCAAGGAACCAACCACCCACTCACCTAAACGGAGGGAGTATTCCTTAACCAGAGAATGTTGTGTCTCCCACTCACGCGCTCAAAAAAAAAACTACCGACACATTTTTTATCTTTTTGCATAGGTCCCACCTGTCAAGAAGGATGGGGGCACGTACACGAACAGGTACGACTCATCAGTCTACCCGCATAGCCTTTTCGTTTAGTCTACCTAGCCGTCTAATCAACTGCCTGCACGCCACTTCTCCCATTTACTTCTCCATCGGGAACCGATTCTACTCGACTTCTTCACCTCCCTTCGCCTTCATTTGCATCCAAACCCCACCTGCGTTCACATTGTTTTAATCTCTTTAAATAATCATCTACTACTTCAGTTAGACTAGCCATCTAATCCTAATTCTCCAAACCATAGCCCTTCGTTCCAGCGGTTCCAAATGGCGAAAGAGATCGAGATGCAGGTTTTTAACGTCCAACATGTCCTCGTCGAAGGCTCGATGCGCATAGTTTCCACCGTCACCGTCCACCCAAGGGTTGTTCGGCAGTGGATCAACAATGTTTCCAACTCCAACTCCCAGAAGAAGAAGAAGAAGAAGAAGAGAAGAAGAAGAAGAAGAAGAAGAAGAAGAAGAAGAAGAAGAAGAAGAAGAAGAAGAAGAAGAAGAAGAAGAAGAAGAAGAAGAAGAAGAAGAAGAAGAAGGAGAAGAAGAAGAAGAAGAAGAAGAAGAAGAAGAAGAAGAAGAAGAAGAAGAAGAAGAAGAAGAAGAAGAAGAAGAAGAAGAAGAAGAAGAAGAAGAAGAAGAAGAAGAAGAAGAAGAAGAAGAAGAAGAAGAAGAAGAAGAAGAAGAAGAAGAAGAAGAAGAAGAAGAAGAAGAAGAAGAAGAAGAAGAAGAAGAAGAAGAAGAAGAAGAAGAAGAAGAAGACGAAGAAGAAGAAGAAGAAGAAGAAGAAGAAGAAGAAGAAGAAGAAGAAGAAGAAGAAGAAGAAGAAGAAGAAGAAGAAGAAGAAGAAGAAGAAGTGCATGTGTGCATGTCTTTGGAACAAAGTAGTAGCGTGGGTCCACTTGACTATAAGGAACTATTTATCCGCATATATAGCTTTCTCTGCTACTCCTTCCAGTGATCGGTATGTAGTGCATGTGTCCGTAGACATGACAGCTTGTCCATGGAAGTTCAACTACGGCGACCATCACGTTTCATCTTGCGGTACCCACGACGCCTCTCCAACCCACGGCACCACGCCCCCGACGTGCGCCTCACCCCTCTCGGCCGCACCACCCCTCTGCCTTTGTGTGCATGACATGTGGGCCACCTAAAATGCGGCGAGCATCAAGTTTCTACCACAGCCACCCGTGATTCCCACGACGCCGCTCGAACCCATGAAACCACACGTCCCCCGACATGCGGCTCACCCCTCTTGGCCCCACTGCCCCTCTGCCTACGGGAGCATTACATGTGGACGAGTCACCTATCGGGTCCACATGTTATTGACTGAAAGGTAGGTGTAGTAATATTTGAAGCTCAGTCCCGACGGCCCTGAGAGGGAAATGTAACTCCTGCGCCAGGGCATGTGGTGCTCCCGCAACACGAACTCGTGCCAAACTTGAGATTTGTTTCTTTACTATACGTGCACGCAACTATTTAATGGACATTGTAATCTCAACACGTGATGGGGAGCTCTAAATTTGAATTTGAAACTTATAAAATGAAAAGATTCAAAACAAATAAACTGGGAGAGAGGGAGTATATCGTAGGATGTGTCCCATACAAAATAAGTCCCCTGGTTTGTCACGCGAAGATGCGGTTAGTAAGGAGCACATCGTCTTCCTACTCGTACGGCAACAAATCGGCCGCAGACAGCATGGTCCGCCTTTGACCGCCATGTGCAAGGTTCGTGCTATCTTATTCAATCTCACCGTGGTTCCATCGTACCAATTCATGCGGTGGCCCGTTGCATGGTTGATCCCAATGTTGGACAAAGGTTCTACGGGAACGGTGTCACCGTTGTAAATGTTGTGCAAATTGATGTTGGTACCCTCCTGTACATATGCAAGCCAATCTCCACTCGCACCGAGCCTAACCTGTGAAACAGTGGGCAGGGGGAGAATTAGGAAATGGACACGGAAGTAGTCTTTAGAATGCATTTACTACGTGATCAAACTCATCTTACCTGCTCATCGGAGGAAATCCAGTGCCCCTCAACGTCGGCATCTCAAGGGCGTCAACTTGCAACTACGGCCACGCCAAGACCGGAGAGACCCCAAGGAAACATCCTCGTGCGTTCCACGGAACATCAAGATGCATTTGTATGAGTAGTTTATCTTGTGAGAGAAAAGGATGAATGAGGGAAGGCCTCTAGAGATAGAGATGGACACTGCTACTACCAATGTGCTAGCCCGTGCATTGCAATGGATCCAAAGTAGTAGAATAATACTTGTTCATGTGCTTGAAATATAAACACTCTAGTTTTGATATACATGTGTCAGCAGATATGACAGCTTGTCCATGGAAGTTGAACCACGACGACCATCACGTTTCTTGTTTCTACCACTGCCACACCCACACACGATTCCCACGACGCCGCTCCAACCCACGGCATGACGTCCCCCGACGTGGACATGGATCCTCTGACGTGGCTATCACTGCCTTGCCCTGCCTTTCCTTCGCTGACAGGTGGGACCCACGCTTATGGGTCCCACATGTCAGTGACATAATGGTAGGATTGTTCGTCGGGGATCCTCGCCCACCGACGTGCCCCTCATCCCTCTCGCCCCACCACCTCCTGCCTTTGTGTGCATGACATGCGGGCCAGCTGAATCTGCGGCGACCATCAACTTTCTACCACAGACACACCCGATTGGACGCGGTTTGCTCGCTTCGCTTTTGTGCTCGATCCGCATCTCCGCACCATCGAATTTTCATCCAGTGGCTGTGACACATTTCATCCCGGGCATCAATCCTCAGCTGGAGTACTTCTGTACTACAGGTAGTACCCGCCGGTGTGGCCATCTACGCCTCGTAACGCCCCGACGCCCAGCTGTGGCACCCTCGCCACGGCCACGCCACCACCGGCTGGTTCATCTCGAATGAGTGAGTCGCGAACCACGCCACCACCATGAGAATGACATGTGGGCCAGCCGCATTTAAGGTCCGCATGTCATTGACTCATAGGCCGGGCACTAAGCCACTGAAGTTCGGTCCCGTGGGCCCCAAGAGGGAAATGTAACTCCTGCGGCAGGACTTGTGGTGCTCCCGCTGTACGAGCTTGTGCCAAAACTGGAATTTGTTTCTTACTACTACCAACTAGTACTAGTAAGGTACACGTGCATTGCACGCGTGAGATTCTGGTGGTTTGTGCATTATGCTTCTACATGTGGAGCTTTCTGGATTCTTACATGTGGCAAAATCTGGTGGAATGTAAGGTTAGGCAAGTTTGATTAACTTAGGTGAGTGTTTGGTTCAAGCCACACCTTAGGCAAGCCACACTAAGGCCCCACATGACATACACACAAAAAATGTGCCAAGTTTCCTTAGGCATGCCAACTTGTGGCTCTCATTTTGAAGAACTAATAACTTTGCCTAAGCTTAGTTGTGGCAAAGTTAGTCATGAATTAAGTTCAACCATGGAGTCTTCTAGATTATACATGTGGAAGAATCTGGTGGATGATATCCAACGGCCAGTAGTGCTCGGATTTGCCATCTTTGTACCGTCAGATTGGCTTCATCCAACGACCAACTTTCAAGGTTTTTCACACACTATATAGGGGGTATAGATATAGATGTGCCGGTCCATTGCAATGGATCCAAAGTATATCTATTTAGTGGAGTGCACTCTAAACACATTATCTATTTATTTTTCTCTAACCTTCCGTAGCCATGCAACCAAGCCACGTAAGCTTCATGGGTGCTCCCCACATCATATTATTCATACTACGTTGATTGAAAAAAAGATAAATCACCCAAAACAAGATCTTCCCGTTTTTTGTTCCTACGATGTTGTGCCGTGGACGTACCTACTAGTTGTATAGTGGTAGTACTAGTAATATAGTATTAGGAGTACAAAATTGGTACTAGTATGAGTAGTACTAATCTGAATGCTCCTACTCTATCAACGAGCCCCGTCTGACACCAAATTTCTTGGCTTCCGTGCTACATCTAGATCTTCCCCTCGTTTCTGTTTTCCAACCCGGCGGCGGGCGGGGTGTCGGTTTGCTCAATGGCGGTCCCACATGAAACTGAAAATGCTAGGCAACACACCTTCCATAAGCTATGTGTCGTGCCGGACGGGCCATGTTGTACTCCCGATTCCCGGGCGTGTGGGGGTGCGGCCTTAACGCGTCGACCTTTTCCTTTTACCAAAGAATGTGCCGGTGCGTTGCGATGGATCCAAAGTAGTAGAATAGTAGTATTTGTTCACAAACTTGAAAGAAATCACTATTGTTTAGATATACTCCTAATATATTACTCCTCCATACCTAAATATTTGTCTTTTTGATATTTCAAATGGACTATCACATACGGATTATATAGACATATTCTAGTGTTTCTAGCAAGATGCCCATACGCTGCACTAAGTTGATGGAAAAGGTAAGCACAACTTATAAATTGAAGGATGGAGTACTAGTTACAATGATGCATATAATTAAGCAAAGGGATCGCACATGTCGGTATTGACTGGAACGAGAATGCAACAACACAATAAGAATTAAGGCCACGATGATGCAATCGCAGTGGTGGTTACAGAAGGCAAGAAGAAAGATGGATCCACGAACGTACGACCTCCTCCTCCTCAACTTAGTGCGCCGGGCCACCGACCGGTGGCTAAGGAGCGGCGGCTTTTATGGCGAGGTCGAGGTGCTTCTCAGCAAAGGCATCCAAGGCTTCCAGCCGGTTGAGGAAGGCCAACGTCGTAGCGTCCTCACTGGCCTTGTAGATACCTATGTACACGATTTGCTCGTACACGTGGATGTGTAGGTCGATGAATTCTTGAAGTGTGAGGCGCCTCGCGGCAAGCGCGACCTCCAGGTGGACATTCTTCGTGGCGTCGGCGGGCAATCGCAGGGCCACCAGTGCTTGAAAGAGGTTCCGTCCATGGAGGCCGATTAGGATGGCAGGCAATGAGGAGCCTGGGCGCGCGGGCTGGAGGAGTACGGCGATGTTGTCCGCGAGCTTCTTGAGGACGATGAACTTGTTGCTAGTGGCAACGATCATCTGGTCCAACTGAGAGTCGTAGTTGGCGTCGACGGCGGCCATCCACCAGCCGGTCTCCAACACAGTCTCAAGACGATCCTCGGCGCCATGCCGCAGGCCGACGTCATGGACCATCTGGCACAGCCGCTGGCCGCTCACGCACATCGCCGCCTGATGCGTCCATTTTGCATCATGCTTTTATATCAATATTTATTACATTATGGGCTGTTATTACACATTATATCTCAATATTTATGGCTATTCTCTCTTATTTTACAAGGTTTACCATTAAGAGGGGGAGTGCCGGCAGCTGGAATTCTGGTTGGAAAAGGAGCAAACGTTGGAATCCTATTCTGCACAACTCCAAAAGTCCTGAAACTCCACAAAACAACTTTTTGGATTTTATAAGAATTTATGAGCAAAAGAAATAGGCCAGGGGGCCCACACCCTGTCCAGAGATGAGGGCGCCCCCAGGGCGCGCCCCCCTATCTCCTGGCCCCCCTGGTGGGCCTCCGGTGTCCATCTTCTGCTATATCATCACTTTTACCCTGGAAAAAATCGTGGGCAAGCTTACGGGACGAAACTCCTCCGCCACGAGGCGGAACCTTGGCGGAATCAATCTAGGGCTCTGGCGGAGCTGTTGTGCCAGGGACACTTCCCTCCGGGAGGGGGAAACCATCACCAACGTTATCACTAACGATCCTCTCATCGAGAGGGGTCAATCTCCATCAACATCTTCACCAAAGCACCATCTCCTCTCAAAACCCTAGTTCATCTCTTGTATCCAATCTTGTATCAAAACCACAAATTGGTACTTGTGGGTTGCTAGTAGTGTTGATTACTCCTTGTAGTTGATGCTAGTTGGTTTACTTGGTGGAAGATCATATGTTCAGATCCTTTATGCATATTATTACTCCTCTGATTATGTCAGCGTTCTGGGAACGGGGGTCCCCAGACTTGCCTGCTTGCGGCCTGCGGCGTGGCTCAAGTGGGGGCCCAGCGCGACCCAGCTTCATCAGCTCAAGCTCAAGACCCTCGCGAGGGGCCAAGCCTCGCGGGGCGGACGACAAGAACCTTCCTTAGGAGCAGCCTCGTCAGGCGGGCTCACGAGGAGGCAGAGAGATCAAGGCAGGGTACCTCACGAGGGTGCCCGTGGCGCAAGCCATAACGATCGAGACCAAAGTGAGGCGCCAGCCCGCGCAGTGTCCTCGTTTCCCCTTTGGTGCAAAGGAGGCAAGCACAGGCCAAGGCATCAGGCAAAGGTTACCGCTTCGGTGCAACAAGACCAAGACCAGCAGAGCGGCAGGACGGAGGTCATCGTGGAGCCCAGGACGGCGTCACCGTCAGGGTCTTTGGCAGCCGAAGACCAAATTTAGTCAGGATAAGTGTACTAGATGTTCCCCTTCAAAATGGCCAATTGTTGGCGCCCTTCCCGCTCATTACTTAGGAAGAGGCCCAGGGCCTCCCTCTATAAATAGGACTAGCCACCACAGAGAGAACCGACCAGACAGAAGGACGGACCAAGAGGTCGAACCCCCTAGAGAGAGAGAGAGAGAGAGAGAGAGAGAGAGAGAGAGAGAGAGAGAGAAGCGACTGGACTCACCCAAGCAGTCCATCGCACAAGCTCAAGAACAGCCCCTCGCGAGGTTGTTCTTCCTTTGTACTGTTCTTCATCAGCCCCTGAGGCACTCCACCACACCACACACTGGAGTAGGGTATTACACCACGACGGTGGCCCGAACCAGTATAAACCTTGTGTCCCCTGTGTTGTTCATCGTTCCTAGTTTAGATCTCTTGCAAACCATTAACGTGTGAGCTGGTAGGGGAAAGATCTCCGCGCGCACCGCAGTGTTCGAACCTTAAGGGTCTGCCGGAACCCGAAATCCGACATTTGGCCCGCCAGGTAGGGGTGCGCCGGAATCCTTCCTCCGCCGCCTCGCGTTTCGTCGCCTCGTCTTTCGATGTCAAGCGACCCGGCAGCCAACCCCGACCGCTGGGCGGCGTGGCCCGCCCACGCTATGCCACCAGCCCAGGGTGAACTCAACCTTGCACCTCAGGCAGCTCGCGCTCCGCAAGGCGCTGCGGGGCGCGGGCGACGTGGCCAGACGCCGCCTTCCCTCACGCCATGGCGAGTGCGGTCAGCCGCCGAGCCTCAAGCCACGCCATACACGGCGCCGCACACCCGACGGGAGCAGGCGAACTCCAGGGCCGCACTCACGCTCCAGGGCCGCACTCACGGTGGCCTGAGAGCTGTTATGGTGCCGGCTTCTAGAGGGCGGCCGCGACGTGCTGTTGTAGCGGGTGGCCGAGCTCCTGGACGCCGCCGCCTCGGGAGCACCTCCTTTCTGCGTATGGCTGCCACCTCTGGCCCAGAGCGAGACGTATGGTGGCCCCATGCGCACCCATGCAACCTCAAGCGAGCTCCAGGGCCTACTCAACGCCAACCTGGCTAGTAGCACGAGGTGACAAGCCGCGCAGACCCCATCTCCGTCCGGCGAAGGAGCGCACACCCGTGGCCTTTGGCCTTGGCGGACCACCGCGCCACCACTCTTGAGACAACGCCCCGGGCCAGACTGCATGGCATGTGGGGCACTACAGCGAGGCCTACGGGGCAGCGTCCCCTGAGGCTTATGTTCCCCGCATGATGGATCAAGAGTGCGCACGGGAGGAAGACCATGGCTCGTTCCTTGGGCCAAGCTGGGGCGAGGAGACACCACAAGCGGAGCTCTTTCAGGAACCCCAAGAGGGCCTCGATGACCGCGCCGGCGGCAGCAACTATCTGGTACCGTTAATTCCTCAGGACAAAGCTTATGCTAACCATGTGCCATAGGAGGCAAACTCCTTGGTTCAACTCCACAATCTTGTCGGAGGCTCCCAAGTGACACCTAGCCAATCTAGGAGACACCACTCTCCAAGAAGTAACAAATGGTGTGTTGATGATGAACTCCTTGCTCTTGTGCTTCAAATGATAGTCTCCCCAACACTCAACTCTCTCTCACAGGATTTGGATTTGGTGGAAAGAAGATTTGAGTGGAAAGCAACTCGGGGAAGGCTAGAGATCAAGATTCTTGTGGTTGGAATGGAATATCTTGGCCTCAACACATGAGTAGGTAGTTCTCTCTCAGAAATAGGATGTTGGAAGTGTAGGCTTGTTTTGATGGCTCTCTCCACGAATGAAGAGGAGGTGGAGGGGTATATATAGCCTCCACACAAAATCTAACCGTCACACACAATTTATCAAACTCGGTGTGACCGAATCAACAAACTCGGTCGGACCGATTTAGTAAACCTAGTGACCGTTAGGGTTTTTGGTGGGACTGATATGAACTCGGTAGGACCGATGTGGTTAGGGTTAGGGCATAACATAATCTCGGTGAGACCGATTACACAAACTCGGTGAGACCGATTTTGGTAATTAGCTAACCATAGAGTTGGTCAGGTAAACTCGGTGGGACCGATTAAGCTCTTTCAAAGGAGACCGAAAAGTTACGAAGGGAAAGCAGAGAGTTTATATTGCAATCTCGGTGGGACCGATCACTCACTTTGTTAGACCGAAACGTTCTGAAGGGAAATGAGAGATTACAATCCCATCTCGGTGAGACTGAGATCCCTATCGGTGAGACCGATTTGCCTAGGGTTTGTGGCAGTGGCTATGACATTTGAACTCGGTGGCGCCGGATAGAAAGAATCGGTAGGGCCGAGTTTGACTTTAGGTTTAGGTCATATGAGGATGTGAGAAAGTAGTGGAGGGTTTTGGAGCATATCACTAATCACATGAAGCAAGAGGCTCATTAAGCAACACCTCATCCCTCCTTGATAGTATTGGCTTTTCCTATAGACTCAATGTGATCTTGGATCACTAAAATGTAAAATGTAGAGTCTTGAGCTTTTGAGCTTGAGCCAATCCTCTGTCCTTAATATTTTGAGGGATCCACTTTCATCATCCATGCCATGCCATTCATTGAGCTTTCCTGAAATATTTGTCTTGGAATAGCATTAGCTCAATGAGCTATATGTTGTTATGAATTACCAAAACCACCTAGGGATAGTTGCACTTTCAATCTCCCCCTTTTTGGTAAATGATGACAACATATAGATCAAAGCTTCGACAAATGATAATAAAATTGAAAAACATTGTCGCTTTGAGAAGTATGTGATAAGCAAGAGCTCCCCCTAAATTTGTGCATATTTTAAGATTTGCTTTGGACTGCAAATGCACAAGGAATTAGGCTCATGGGTTACTCTTCCATGTCACATACATCTTGGTGGAGCGCTCAAAATAATAAAGATTGAATATATGCACTCATCACCAAGCACAGTGAATGATCATATAAGGATAAGTAAGATAATAACAACTAACAAGCATAAGTGTAGCTTATGAACAAACACATGATCATCAATGTCTCACAGGAAATAGCATAGTATCTCAAGCAACCAAAAGCAAACAAAGTTCAACCAAGAAAACAAGAGAGAACAAAAGCAAACTCTCTCTCTCTCGAAGCCTATGATCTATACATTTTTCTCCCCCTTTGGCAACAAGTTACCAAAAAGTTCCTAGAAAATGCATAGGACTATATCGCCTCTCGTGCTTGGTCTTCTGCTGGTGGCGTAGAGATGGCTCCTTGGACGAAGACTGCAGCTGATGTGGTAGGAGTCAAGGAGTTGGTGCCGGAGCTGGTTGCACAGGAGCTGTAGCCGGAGCATGAAGTGACTCGTGTCTGCATCGCTCTGCAGCCTGATCTCTGAGCTCGAGGCACTCTGGCAAATGCATCAGTTGTTGTCCTGCCCTTCCTCTCCTTCATGTCATCCTGTAGCTGCTCCACAACTGACTAAATCTTAGTTACTTTGACATCAAGATCATATAATTTTTGTTCCATGATTCTTTCCAGCCTCTCCTGGTTTTGAGTTAGGGTGGCCAGCCCCTTCTCAATCCGCAGAGTTGATGCTATCAAGAAACCAAGCTGGTCCTGCTTGCTCTTCAGAAAGTATTCAGATGCCTCTGCTAGAGTTGGCATCTTGGCAGCCTTCTCTTTCCTTGCCTTCTCCTTCTTCTCTTGAGCTTGTAATCGATGATGGTTCATTCTCGGTCATGACAACTTGATTGTCTTCAAATTCAGGATAGAGAACCAAGTGTTCCTTATCCAATGATACTTCCCTGTGCTCATCTTTTTAGTTAATCAACTCCTGAATCTGTGGGGCATATCCACAACTCCTCTTTTGGTCTCATTGCTGTCCTCTTGATAGTTTCAACTATGAGGCTCATGACCTTGAATTTCTGGGCACATCAAAATGTGAAGCAAATTAATTGCATGCCCTCTGATCATGTTGTGGTCACCTGATTTGGGCAATAGAGTGTGCCTTAGGATCTAGTTGATCGTAGGCAGCCCTGACAGAAGAAAATGAACTGATCCAAACTTGAAAGTCTCAAGTGCATCATCTGGGATCTCCTATTACATCTGTGACATTGAGTTGTGATCCATCTTCTTCTTGGCATAAATGTCCAAGTCATCTTCACTTTCCTTTGGGGCATTGATCAAACTTGCCCATTCCTCTATGGTTGATCGGTATCTCGTTCCTTCTGACATCCAAACTATCCTGCCATCTGGATAGAAATGTGTTGTGGAGTAGAATTGCATAATGAGCTCGTCATTCCAGTTTGTGAGCTTCTGCCCAACAAAATCTGCAACTCCACACGCACTGAAGCTATCATACACTCCAGGATAGTGTTCTACATTCTCCTGAATGTAGGTCCAGTCAACCCACCTCATATCACAAACTATGGGCTTCTTATCCAATAAGATGGTCTCATAGAAGTCCTGCTGCTCCTTGGTGTGGAACCTGTAATCTACAAAGAGTCCTTCTCCTGGTGGCATATGGATCTGACTCTCTCCATAGCCTCAACCCTAAATCTCTCCTGATCTTCATGTTCTCAGCCATAGGATGAGCATCACTGTGGTCTGGAATCTTGGGTTTGAGCTTCCTTAGGACCTGCCCTTCATCATCTTCCTCAGCAGCAACATCAGGCATTGGGGCCTTGTTCTTTTCAGCAGCTGGTATACTCCTGGTATTCCTCTTTGGTGCACTCTTGGGCTTGGAGGTAGCTTTGGGTGCTACTTTGGGCTTTGAAGTTGCAGCCCCTGATTTGATAGCATCACCCATCAACTTTTGTGCCTTGGGTGCTGGTTCAGCAACCTCTTCTTCCTCTTCCTCTTCCATCATGGAAGGCTTTCCTATCACTCTGGCCATGGTCTTCTTGACCCTTTCCTTCCTTTTCTTTCCTTCAGCAGCAGCAGGCTCTTTGGGTTGGGATTCCAAAGAAGCTTGAGTGGAGACTCTGGCTTTGGACATTGGTCATCTTCCTGCAGGCCTTTTGATCTTCATTCCTGGCTTAACTGCAGTTGAGCTATACTCCTTCTTGAGCACTTTCTTCTTGGAACTAGCCTCATCCTCAACTGCCACATAATCCTCATCCTCAGACTCTGAGGTCTTCTTATTCTTCCTTGTCCTTGTGGCAGCCTTGCGCAAATTGCTGGGAGTGCTTCTGCTCCCCTCATCTGAGCTGCTAGAGGGACTAGTGCCCTCACTCATGTGAATCTGTTCTTATGACTTGTTCTGGCTCTCACTTTGGTCTGACATGCTGCACACACTGACCGCTGACCCTGTGAATAGTTATAGATGAGGTAGAGTGGATGAGCATCACAAAATGCAGAGATTTTTGCAAAAGAATGATTCAAAAAACTTAGTTTTAGTTTTCCACAGAAAGCATTTCGAATCTACCGATTTTCAAACTCGGTGATACCGAAGCAGTTTTGGAACCTAAACTAGTGAACTCGGTCAGACCGAGTCACAGTTCGGTGGCACCGAGACTGTTAGGGTTTCACAAAGTTTTAAAATTGGTCACACCGAACGGTCAGACCGAGAGTTACTAGTGCAATGACGTTAGCCAAATCAAGGATCGAAGTTTTCAACTCGGGTCCGAGATGGTTTCGCGGAAACCTAACCCTAAATTTTCGAATCACACCTATCCTAAGGATTGTTTTGACCGATAGAGGTGTTTCAATCGTGGCAAGAAGCATTATGAACACAATGTGCTGAGAATCAGACGAGGATAGCACTGTGATCGAGTTCATACCCTAGTTCGGCAGTGAACTCGCTACAGCGGCAACGGCGGAAAGAATTCCGTTGACGGCGGCGGAGACCAGTGACAGGAGGCGGCTGGCGACAAAGTCGACGATCCGGAGACCTAGTAGGCAGAGCGAGCTATGCGCGGGTGAGGAGTTTTGGAGAAAGTTTTCCAAAATTTGCCCGTGAGAATATATAGCCCGACACTGTCGGTGTGACCGAAGTCGAATACTCGGTGGCACCGAGATGCATAACTGTTAACAGTTACAGCAACTCGGTGTGACCGAAAAGTTCAAATCGGTTGCACCGAGATGAAAACTTAGATCGACTTAGTAATCTCGGTGTGACCGAAATGGATGAATAGGTCAGACCGAAAATCACAAAGAAGTTTTGGAAGTTTAAGTCTATGACGAATCGGGGACTCCGAGTGCTCCTCACATAGAGTGGTTCGAATCTGACTTGATGAAATTTTGTGATGTAGCATGAATAGAGTTTGAGACGAGAAAAGCATAGATAGCTAGAGAAGGTTCTTAGACATTCTTGTCCATCCACTTGGCCAAAGAAAGAGAATCCAATCAATCAAAAGAACAAGTGGATGTCATCGAATGAGTAAAATATGCAACCAACATGCTCACACAATAAAATGACAAATGAAATATGTGACAAAGCATGCACAACCAATTATAGCATCTATCAAACAATTGGCGATGACTAGGTCATCTATATATGAGTATATTGACTTAGGAGTCAAATGAGATCATTTGATCATAGGTCATACTCATCGTTTAAGCTCAAGTGGGATTACCACTTTTACATAAAGCATTCATATGTTCACATCATTAGAGTTGCTTTGACTCAATTCTTAGAGTTAAGCTCCCCCTAGATGTGAGATCCCCCCTTAGAGGGATGAACTAACCTTGGGTTTTGTCGATGATGACTTCATGTAGGTGTTGAAGATGTGGATGCTCAATGTTGATGTAGATCTTTTAGAGGAAACCTTTGGAGTGAGTTGCACTTTCAATACCTACATGGGTTAGTCCCACAAGGAACAAACAAGAATATCCATAGACATAGAGTGATGCACACACAAAATGATGTCCATGAAAACATTAGGTTACCTTGTCCCTTGCCTTACCAACATGAGGGTTTGTGACTCCTTGAACTAGTGCAAGATATGGAAGATGATTGCACTTGTCCTTGCCATAATGATATGAGTGAAAAATGTTGGCGGAGTCACCCTCAAGAACTCTCTAGTTCTTCTTCTTCGGGACCCACATCATCTTGATGGGAATCCTTGGTGTAGTAGTTGTACTGGATGAAGTAGAACTTGACATAGTCTTGGGAACCCACTTGACCAAGGCCTTAGGTGCTTCTTCAAATGCATCAATCTCCTCTTGAAGCTTGTCCTTGCCTTTGTTCTTGTGGTCTTGTGGTGGAAGATCGTCTTGTGCTTGTGTTCCCTTGAAGGAAGTAGGATCATACTTCTCTTGTTGAGGAACAAACTTCGTCTTGGGGTATTGATCTTCCTCCCACTCTACTCCATTGGCATTGAAATTTCGTTCAAAACCAACACCTTGATTCTTCCGGTGCCTTCCTTGCTTATGCATAATTTCCTCAAATTGCTTACTCCCGCAAGGCTCTTGTATACACCTTTCTCTATAATTCCCTTCAATAAGCTGTTTTCTTGCTCAAGTGTAACTTGGCTAAGAGAATCATTAGTGGAATCAAGAGAACTACTAGAAGCAACAATATTGGATTTGGTATTGTTATTGTTACTACGAGAGGAAGAATCTTTCTTGTTCTTGTTACTAGACTTGACATGAGGAATGTAAGTAGATAAGAGTAAACGCTTGGCAATGTAAGAAGAACTTTTCTTACGGAGATCATCATTGATCACTTTTAGGAACTCATGCTCTTGCTCAAGATTGAGCTTTTCAAATCATAACTTCTCACGAGCCCTTAAAAGTTCTCGATGATCTTCGAAGATACTTTCATGAGCTAACTTAAGAGTGTTTAGTTCTTTAGTTAGACGCTCAATCTTCTCCTTATCATTGTCATTCATTTCATCTTGATTAGCATGATTAATTGACGTTTCATCATAGTATTCATCACTAGAGTTGTCAACAAGTAAATCATCATCACCTAGCAAGTCATCTTCATCACTATTAAAATCAACATACTCGGGTGTGTTACCTTAGGACCTTTGGCCATGAAGCATCTTCCAATTCCTTCATTTGGTGAATCAAATATGTCGTAGGAGTTGGTTGACACAAGCTCTAGACCGGCAACACCTTCATCTTGAGTGTATTCGGAGTCGGAGTGATAGCTTCTCTCGGAGTGATTGTCGGAGTCGGAGCCGGATACCCATTCACCAACGTGATCTTGATGTCTTTGTTTTGTGTAGCTCTTTGATGACTTGTCCTTCCCTTCCGAATCCTTGCTTCTCTGTGAGGGTCTTCGTTCATAACGATCATCTTTACTCCTTCTCTCTCTTGGTGGTGATTCTTATCTTCTACTTCTTCTCTTGGGAGAATCTTCTCTTCTTTTGTAGGGTGTCGTACACTCATTGGAATTGTGTCTGGGTCTCCCACAATTGTAGCAATTGCGCTCTTGACTAGAAGATCTTTTGTCATTGTAGGACCTTGACTTAGAGCTTCTTTCTTTGCTTCTACTCTTGTAGAATTTGTTGAAGTTCTTCACCATTAAGCTCAATTCTTCACTGAAGGTTTGTTTCTCATTTGATGATGTGGGGGCTTCACATGAGGCTTTGTAAGCACCACTTGACTTGTTGTGAAGTTCCTCCTTATCCTTGAGTGACATCTCATGAGCAACAATTCTTCCAATGACTTCCGTTGGCTTGAGATCTTTGTAATTTGGCATCATTTGGATCAATGTGCACACGGTATCATATTTTCCATCCAATGCTCTTAGGATCTTCTTGATGATGAATCTGGTCATCTCTTCACTTCCTAAGCCGGCAATCTCATTTGTGATAAGAGCAAGCCTAGAGTACATTTCAGCGACACCTTCACCATCCTTCATTTTGAACTTGTCAAGCTGACTTTGGAGCACATCCAACTTGGATTCCTTGATGGAGTCGGTACCTTCATGCATATCAATCAAAGTATCCCAAATTTCCTTTGCATTCTCAAGATGGCCGATTTTGTTGAATTCTTCGGGGAACAAGCCATTGAAGAAGATATCACAAGCTTGAGCGTTGTATTGCAGCATCTTCAATTCATCCGCGCTAGCTTCACGGTTCGGTTCTCTCCCATCAAAGAATTCGCCTTGCAAACCAATACATACAATAGCCCAAACGGCGGGGTTATGTCCGAGAATATGCATTTTCATCTTATGCTTCCAACTAGCAAAATTAGTGCCATCAAAGTAAGGACCTCTACGGTGATAATTTCCCTCGCTAGACGCCATACTCTCCTAGGTTGTGAAACCAAGGCTATGACCACCAAAAGCTATGGAAATCAAAGCAAATGGAGACCAAAGCTCTGATACCACTTGTAGGACCTTGCAGTATGTCAAGAGGGGGGGGGGGTGATTAGACTACTTGACCAATTAAAAACTTAACCTTTTCCCAATTTTAGACTTTGGCAGATTTTAGCTATCTTTGAACAAGTCAAGCAATCTTCACACAATTCAAGCAAGCATGCAAAGAGTATATAGGCAGCGGAAATTAAAGCATGCAACTTGCAAGAATGTAAAGGGAAGGGTTTGGAGGATTCAAACGCAATTGGAGACACAGATGTTTTTGTCGTGGTTCCGATAGGTGGTGCTATCATACATCCACGTTGATGGAGACTTCAACCCACGAAGGGTAACGGTTATGCTGAGTCCACGGAGGGCTCCACCCACGAAGGGTCCACGAAGAAGCAACCTTGTATATCCCACCATGGCCGTTGCCCACGAAGGACTTGCCTCACTAGCGGTAGATCTTCACGAAGTAGGCGATCTCCTTGCCCTTACAAACTCCTTGGTTCAACTCCACAATATTGTCGGAGGCTCCCAAGTGACACCTAGCCAATCTAAGAGACACCACTCTCCAAGAAGTAACAAATGGTGTGTTGATGATGAACTCCTTGCTCTTGTGCTTCAAATGATATTCTCCCCAACACTCAACTCTCTCTCTCACAGGATTTGGATTTGGTGGAAAGAAGATTTGAGTGGAAAGCAACTTGGGGAAGGCTAGAGATCAAGATTCTTGTGGTTGGAATGGAATATCTTGGCCTCAACACATGAGTAGGTAGTTCTCTCTCGTAAATAGGATGCTTTGGAAGTGTAGGCCTGTTTCGATGGCTCTCTCCACGAATGAAGAGGAGGTGGAGGGGTATATATAGCCTCCACACAAAATCTAACCGTTACACACAATTTACCAAACTCGGTGGGACCGAATCAACAAACTCGGTCGGACCGATTTAGTAAACCTAGTGACCGTTAGGGTTTTCGTGGACTGATATGCAACTCGGTAGGACCCGATATGGTTAGGGTTACGGCATAACTAATCTCGGTGAGACCGACATACACAAACTCGGTGAGACCGATTTTGGTAATTAGCTAACCAGAGAGTTGGTCGTAAACTCGGTGGGACCGATTCGCTTTCTTCGGTGAGACCGAAAAGTTACGAAAGGGAAACAGAGAGTTTACATTGCAATCTCGGTGGGACCGATCGCTCACTTCGGTTATACCGAAATGTTACGAAGGGAAACAGAGAGATTACAATCCCATCTCGGTGAGACCGAGATCCCTATCGGCGACACCGATTTGCCTAGGGTTTGTGGCAGTGGCTATGACATTTGAACTCGGTGGCGCCGGATAAAAAGAATCGGTAGGGCCGAGTTTGACTTTAGGTTTAGGTCATATGCGTAGGACCTTGAGAAGAGGTGTCTAGAGGGGGGCGGGGGTGATTAGACACTAAGAGCCAAAGTTGTAGTTTTTAACCTTATTAAAGTCTAAATGGAGTTTAGGCACATGTTTAACTTTTTCAATACATAACAAGCAAGCATGCAAAGTGTATATGAGCAACGGAAAGTAAAGCATGCAACTTGCAAGAAAGTAAAGGGAACGGTATTGGAGGAGTCAAACGCAATTGGAGACACAGATCTTTTTGTCGTGGTTCCGATAGGTGGTGCTATCGTACATCCACGTTGATGGAGACTTCAACCCACGAAGGGTAACGGTTACGCGAGTCCACGGAGGCCTCCACCCACGAAGGGTCCACGAAGAAGCAACCTTGTCTATCCCACCATGGCCATCGCCCACGAAGGACTTGCCTCACTAGCGGTAGATCTTCACGAAGTAGGTGATCTACTTGCCCTTACAAACTCCTTGGTTCAACTCCACAATCTTGTCGGAGGCTCCCAAGTGACACCTAGCCAATCTAGGAGACACCACTCTCCAAGAAGTAACAAATGGTGTGTTGATGATGAACTCCTTGCTCTTGTGCTTCAAATGATAGTCTCCCCAACACTCAACTCTCTCTCATAGGATTTGGATCTGGTGGAAAGAAGATTTGAGTGGAAAGCAACTTGGGAAAGGCTAGAGATCAAGATTCATATGGTAGGAATGGAATATCTTGGCCTCAACACATGAGTAGGTAGTTCTTTCTCCGGAATGGTAAGTTGGAAGTGTAGGTTCAGTCGATGGCTCTCTCCACGAATGAAGAGAAGGTGGAGGGGTATATATAGGCTCAACACAAAATCTAACTGTTACACACAATTTACCAAACTCGGTGGGACCGAATCAACAAACTCGGTCGGACCGATTTAGTAAACCTAGTGACCGTTAGGGTTTTCGGTGGGACTGATATGCAACTCGGTAGGACCGATATGGTTAGGGTTACGGCATAACTAATCTCGGTGAGACCGACATACACAAACTTCGGTGAGACCGATTTTGGTAATTAGCTAACCAGAGAGTTGGTCAGTAAACTCGGTGGGACCGATTCGCTCTTTTCGGTGAGACCGAAAAGTTACGAAGGGAAACAGAGTTTACATTGCAATCTCGGTGGGACTGATCGCTCACTTCGGTTATACGAAATGTTACGTAAGGGAAACAGAGAGATTATAATCCCATCTCGGTGAGACCGAGATCCCTATCAGCGACACCGATTTGCCTAGGGTTTGTGGCAGTGGCTATGACATTTGAACTCGGTGGCGCCGGATAAAAAAGAATCGGTAGGGCCGAGTTTGACTTTAGGTTTAGGTCATATGCGTAGGACCTTGAGAAGAGGTGTCTAGAGGGGGGCGGGGGTGATTAGACACTAAGAGCCAAAGTTGTAGTTTTTAACCTTATTAAAGTCTAAATGGAGTTTAGGCACATGTTTAACTTTTTCAATACATAACAAGCAAGCATGCAAAGTGTATATGAGCAACGGAAAGTAAAGCATGCAACTTGCAAGAAAGTAAAGGGAACGGTATTGGAGGATTCAAACGCAATTGGAGACACAGATCTTTTTGTCGTGGTTCCGGTAGGTGGTGCTATCGTACATCCACGTTGATGGAGACTTCAACCCACGAAGGGTAACGGTTGCGCGAGTCCACGGAGGGCTCCACCCACGAAGGGTCCACGAAGAAGCAACCTTGTCTATCCCACCATGGCCATCGCCCACGAAGGACTTGCCTCACTAGCGGTAGATCTTCACGAAGTAGGTGATCTACTTGCCCTTACAAACTCCTTGGTTCAACTCCACAATCTTGCTCGGAGGCTCCCAAGTGACACCTAGCCAATCTAGGAGACACCACTCTTCAAGAAGTAACAAATGGTGTGTTGATGATGAACTCCTTGCTCTTGTGCTTCAAATGATAGTCTCCCCAACACTCAACTCTCTCTCATAGGATTTGGATCTGGTGGAAAGAAGATTTGAGTGGAAAGCAACTTGGGAAAGGCTAGAGATCAAGATTCATATGGTAGGAATGGAATATCTTGGCCTCAACACATGAGTAGGTAGTTCTTTCTCTGGAATGGTAAGTTGGAAGTGTAGGTTCAGTCTGATGGCTCTCTCCACGAATGAAGAGGAGGTGGAGGGGTATATATAGCCTCCACACAAAATCTAACCGTTACACACAATTTGCCAAACTCGGTGGGACCGAATTGAGAAACTCGGTCGGACCGATTCAGCAAATCTAGTGATCATAGGATTTTCGTGGGACCGAAATGCAACTCGGTAGGACCGATATGGTTAGGGTTAGGCATAACATAATCTCGGTGAGACCGACATACAAACTCGGTGAGACCGATTTTGGTAATTAGCTAACCAGGGAGTTGGTCAGGCAAACTCCGTTGGACCGATTACTCAAACTCGGTGGGACCGATTTTGATAATGAGTCAACCAGAAAGTTTGCATTGTAGTCTCGGTAGTACCGATTCCTCAAACTCGGTGAGACCGATTTTGATAATGGACATACACAGAGAGATTACAATCCCATCTCGGTGAGACCGAGATCCCTATCGGTGAGACCGATTTGCTTAGGGTTTGTGGCAGTGGCTAAGACATCCAAACTCGGTGGCGCCGGATAGGAAGAATCAGTGGGGCCGAGTTGACTTTAGGTTTTAGGACATATGTGTGGAAGTGGGAAAGTAGTTGAGGGTATTTGGAGCATATCACTAAGCACTTGAAGCAAGAGGCTCATTAAGCAACACCTCATCCCTCCTTGATAGTATTGGCTTTTCCTATAGACTCAATGTGATCTTGGACCACTAAAATGTAAACGAAGAGTCTTGAGCTTGAAGCTTGAGCCAATCCTTTGTCCTTAGCATCTTGAAGGAGTTCCCACATCCTTTAGTCCATGCCACTCCATTGTTCAACTTATCTGAAACATACTAGATAAAGTGTTAGTCCAACAAGAGATATGTTGACATTAATTACCAAAACCACCTAGGGAGCACTTGTGCTTTCAATCTCCCCCTTTTTGGTAATTGATGACAACATACATCAAAGCTTTAGATAAAGATATAAAGAATATCAAGTAAAGCTTTGGAAAGACATGTAACAGGCATAGGCTCCCCCTACATGTATGCAATCATGTGAATATGGAATATAGAAGCATGTGATAGCATAACCATGATAGAGCAGGCAATGAGTTACATGTATCTTGGCCATATGCATCAGAGCAAAGAATATTAAAGAAAATAACTTCATGCCCATGAGTCCTTCTTGCAAATAGTATGTACATCAGCAAGAATTCCTCATACACATGATTGTGATGCATATACTTACCTTGTAGTCTTGAGTTGGCTTAGGATGGAATGAACCTGCGTAAACAAGGTTAGATAACACAGATGCACCTACTAGTCAGAGCAAACAAAAGAAACCACAAGAATACCAAGACTGGGATGACATGTAGAGAGTGAGTACTAAGTACTACATTGGATTAGACATGTCCCCAAGAGTAAAGATATGCAATGAATTTAGATGATTTCTTTCCCTTAGATGTCTTGCTCGCTCTGAATCTAGCATGGGATACTGGGAGAAGATAGGGAACAAAAAATCAGGGCTGAAAGATATAAATGAACAGAGCTACTGCAAGCTAATGCAAATAAGCACATATGAACATGTCTCTCCCCTCAAGAGGACATGTGGCATCTCTCCTCTTGAACACCAAGCATCTGGGATCCTTGAGAAATACTTTTATCTAATATTCTCTCCCCCTGGAGATCTCTCTCTCTCCTTCTTTGATGTGATCTCTTTAAGTTATAAGCTTTGATGTGATCTATCTCTCCCCCTTTGACATCAATTTCCAAGAAGGGCTTGAAAAAAATGTGAGCTCTCTCTCCTCCTCTGGAATTTGTCGTGAATGGGTTTGATCCTTGAGTCACAACATAAAGCACTTGATAAAAATGTGATGCTTGTAGAGGACAAGATTCATTGAGTGGAGCTGGATCAAAAGAAACACATAATAAGTGGCAAAAGAAACACAGAATAAGTGGTATGCTTCGGTGGTACCGAAAGTTTTCGGTTGGACCGAAAATAACAAATCGGTGTAACCGAGATCATCACAGAGAAAACACTTGTCACCTCAGCTCACTTGACTAATAAGATCTCACAAAGATTTGCAAGGAATTTACTGAATGATATGTAATGAATTGGAATGCAGAAAATGCAGAGCAAACAGAAGGAAATCTAGATGAAGTTTTTTTTTTGTTTTTTTTAAAGGGGAAACACATATGCATGAGACAAATGCAAAAACTCAGAAAAGAACACAAGAGAACTTCATCTAGAGATGGTCGGCGACAAATTCACCTATGTTAGAGTATATTGACTTAGGAGTCAAGTGAGATCACTTGATCATAGGTCATACTCATCGTTTATGCTCAAAATGGGGCATCTTGATGTATTCACATCTTGGCGAGTTGCTTTAACTCATGACTTGGAGTAAAGCTTCTCTAAGATGGAATAACATACCTTGGTTGGTGGTGTCGTCCATGTAGTTGAACTTGTGTGGGTTGCTCAAGGTTGATGTAGCTCATCAAGAATTTGGAGCACCACTTGGAATTTGAGTCCTTCCACCTACATGGGTTAGTTCGTGCAAGGAAGAGCACTTGTGTATCCAACAATGACAATTATGAAGCTCAACATATAATTTGTCAAAGGATATGTTTAAATGGTTTTGTGCTTCCTTGGTTCAACCACCTTGTGTAGAGACTTGGTGATGTAGAGGTTGCTCAAGATATGAGTAGGTTACAACCTCATGGAATTTGATTCAACCAAGTACCTACATGGGTTACATAACATGCAAGATACAAATATATCCAAGACATAAGATTTCCATCATAGGAGAGATATCAAGGATTAGGCATAAGCTCATGTCTTGCATGTATCCATTGGAGTTTCTACTCCAAGTTTGAAGCATCAATGATGTTCAATTCTCCTCTTAACCTGCAAAACACTTTATCATCAAGAGGTTTAGTGAATATATCCGCTAATTGCTTTTCGGTGCGAACATGCTTAAGATCAAATTCACCCTTAGCAACATGATCTTGAATGAAATGATGACGAACTTCAATATGCTTAGTTCGAGAATGTTGTACGGGATTATGACCAATTTTGATAGCACTTTCATTGTCACAAAGCAATGGAACATGTTTCACATATATCCCATAATCTTTAAGAGTTTGGGTCATCCAAAGTAATTGAGCACAACATGAACCAGCGGCAATGTATTCCACTTCGGCAGTGGATAAGGATACTGAGTTTTGTTTCTTGGAGGACCAAGACACAAGAGATCTACCAAGAAACTGGCAAGTACCCGAAGTGGAATTTCTATCAACCTTGCCACCGGCATAATCCGAGTCGGAGTAGCCAACAAGATCGAAAGAGGCCCTCTTAGGATACCAAATGCCAAAATTTGGTGTATGGATTAAGTATCTCACTATCCTTTTCACGGCCTTAAGATGACATTCTTTAGGAGCAGCTTGATATCGTGCACACATGCACACACTTAGCATGATATCGGGTCGTGAAGCACATAGATATAACAATGAACCAATCATAGAGCGATAAACCTTTTGATCAACCGATTCATCATCTTTGGTTAAGTCAAGATGTCCACTAGTGGGCATGGGTGTAGTCATACCTTTGCATCCTTGCATATTGAACTTCTTGAATAAGTCCTTGGTGTACTTCGTTTGAGAGACAAAAGTACCTTCCTTAGTTTGCTTGATTTGCAACCAAGAAAGAATTTGAGTTCACTCATCATTGAGATCTCAAACTTCTCCGACATTAGCTTCCCAAACTTTTCACTAAAATGAGGGTTAGTTGAACCAAATATAATATCATCAACATAGATTTGGCACACAAATAGTTCACCATTAACCCTTTTAGTAAAAAATGTGGAATCAATTTTTCCAATTTCAAAGCCTTTTTCAATAAGGAACTTGGTCAAGCATTTATACCACGCTCTAGGAGCTTTTTTAAGACCATAAAGAGCTTTGTGAAGTTTGTAAACATGATTGGGTTTCTTAGGATTGACAAAGCCGGGAGGTTGCTTAACATAAACTTCCTCCTCTATTTCACCATTTAGAAAAGCACTTTTAATGTCCATTTGGTACAAGGTGATATCATGATGATTAGCATAGGCAAGTAAGATGTGGATGGACTCAAGTCTAGCAACGGGAGCATAAGTCTCACCATAGTCCATACATTCGACTTGTGTGTAGCCTTGGGCTATTTAGACGTGCTTTGTTGCGTAACTACTTGTCCATCTTCATCTTGCTTGTTGCGAAACACCCATTTGGTACCGATGATGTTGTGGTTGTTTTCGGGCTTCTCAACCAATGTCCAAACTTGATTCCTCTCAAAGTTGTGTAGCTCTTCATGCATAGCATTTATCCAATCCGGATCTTCCAATGCTTCTTCGACCTTCATAGTTTCAACGCTAGATATGAAAGAATAGTTTTCACAAAAGTTAGCTAAACGAGTTTTAGAGCGAGTGATTCTCCCGGTTTGAATATCATTGTATACTTGCTCGACGGGATGGTCTTTAGCAATTCTTGCTCGAACTCGTGAAAGCTTTTGCTTGGGTCTTCGTTGAACATCTTCTTCATCTTGTTCTTCTTCTTGGCCTTCTTCATTGTTGGCGTTGTCGCTCTCTTGTCGTGGTGGAGAAGGAGGTTGTTGACGCTCATCTTGATGCACTTCCTCATTTTCTTCATCTTGGTGTGTCCCACTTGTGGATGCTTCCGTATCAACTCTTGGTTCACCTTGTCGTGAAGTAGAAGCTTCCACTTGGACGGACGAGGTACTCTCCTTCACCTCCATTGGACGAACCTTGCTAATAGACAAGTCTTGGATTGCTTCCGAAGGATCTTTGTCTCCTACATCAATTGGCAATTGCTCTATTTGCGAGCTGTTAGATTCATCAAACTTCACATCTACCGTCTCTTCAACCTTTCGGGTGAAATTGTTGTAGACACGGTAAATGTGAGAGTTTGAGCCATAACCTAGTAGGAAACCTTCATGAGACTTAGGAGCAAATTTAGAACGACGATGCTTATCAAGAATGTAGCACTTTGAGCCGAATACTCGAAAGTATCCAACTTGGGGTTTGTTACCGGTGAGGAGCTCGTATGCCGTCTTGCCGAGTAGCTTGTGCAGATACAAGCGATTTGTTGCATGACAAGCTGTCTCAACCACTTCTGCCCAAAAGTGCTTCGCGTCTTGTACTCATCAAGCATCGTTCTCGCCATTTTGATGAGCGTCCGGTTCTTCCTCTCAACAACTCCATTTTGCTGAGGTGTGTACGTAGCCGAGAACTCGTGTGAAATCCCTTCTTCGTCAAGAAAGGTGTCCACATTTGCATTCTTGAACTCCGTTCCGTTGTCGCCATGAACCTTCTTGATCTTCACTTCAAATTGATTTTGGGCCTTTCTAGCGAAGTTTTTGAAGATCTTTTGGACCTGTGATTTATCATCGAGAAAGAACACCCACGTAAATCTTGAAAATCATCAACTATAACTAAACCAAAAGAATTTCCACCGAGACTCTTGTAGGAGTTGGGACCAAAGAGATCCATGTGAAGTAGCTCGAGTGGCCTCTTTGTGGTCATGATGTTCTTCACGGATGCCTTCCTCCAACCTGTTTACACCTTGACAAGCACTGCAAAGTCTATCCTTATCAAATATGACATCGTTAACTCCAAGGATATGATTCCCTTTAATAAGCTTGTCAAGGTTTCTCATGCCAACGTGACCTAATCGTCTATGTCATAACCAACCTTTTGAGGATTTAGCAATGAAGCAAGTTTTAGGTTGAGCCTTTTTAGTGAAATCAACAATGTATAGATCACCTCTATGTATACCGGTAAATACCATTTTATGATTGTCTCGACGAAACACTTGGCAACCAATTTCATTAAAAAGGACATTGAAACAGAAAACAGCAATTCAAGATACTGAAAGTAAGTTGTAGCCAAGAGATTCAACGAGCATGACATTCTGAACGGAGCTATCATGTGAGATGGCCACCTTACCGAGACCAACCACCTTACCCTTTGAGTTGTCACCGAAAGTGACAAACTTTCGAGGACTATCATTTTCAGCAAGCTCATGAAACATGTCTTTATCTCCGGTCATGTGATCGGTACATCCACTATCAAGAACCCATCCTTTCCTCCTGACACGTATCCCCGAAGATTTGCCATAAGACCAAAGTGTCTCATTGCATCATCAAGATCGAAGTCACTATCATCATCCTCATCATAGTATCCATGTTCAACATCGTCATGTGGTGGATCAAATCGTAGAGAGGGTAATTCGTTAGAGTGAGTTTGACAATGATCTTCCTTATGAATTCTTATAGCTTCGGAAATAATATCACTAATAATACCAACATTTCCTTTGGCACACATAAGGTCGGTAAGTTCAAATAGACGATCACCAAACATAGGATCACTAGTATTCATCTTACTCAAGGCAATAGACTTATAGAGAATTTCATCTAGATTTTTTAAGGAATAATTTGGAAAGCGTTCCTCAAGAAATTTCCATATAGTGTAGGCACACTCAAGAGTAGGCAGGATTCTAATTAAGTTTCTAGGCAAGCCTCTAGTGATAAGATTAACAGTTCTAAGATTCCTAGTCATGTCAATAGATTCATCAAGAGTAGGATGCATAGGATCAACATGAGGTGCACAAGGGCTAGCAATGTACTTGTTCAAATGATATTGATTGAAAATTACAAGCATCTCAGTTTTCCACTCATGAAAATACTCTCCATCAAGAATAGGCACTCTATGACTAAGACTCCCCGAAGTAGACTCATCCATCTTCCTCCAATGGTGATTAAACCAAAAAAATGGAGACCAAAGCTCTGATACCACTTGTAGGACCTTGAGAAAAGGTGTCTAGAGGGGGGTGATTAGACACTAAGAGCCAAAGTTGCAGTTTTTAACCTTATTAAAGTCTAAGTGGAGTTTAGGCACAAGTTTAACTTTTTCAATACATAACAAGCAAGCATGCAAAGAGTATATGAGCAGCGGAAAGTAAAGCATGCAACTTGCAAGAAAGTAAAGGGAAGGGAATTAGAGGATTCAAACGCAATTGGAGACACAGATGTTTTTGTTGTGGTTCCGATAGGTGGTGCTATCGTACATCCACGTTGATGGAGACTTCAACCCACAAAGGGTAACGGTTGCGCGAGTCCACGGAGGGCTTCACCCACGAAGGGTCCAATGGAAGAAGCAACCTTGTCTATCCCACCATGGCCGCCGCCCACGAAGGACTTGCCTCACTAGCGGTAGATCTTCACGAAGTAGGCGATCTCCTTGCCCTTACAAACTCCTTGGTTCAACTCCACAATCTTGCTCGGAGGCTCCCAAGTGACACCTAGCCAATCTAGGAGACACCACTCTCCAAGAAGTAACAAATGGTGTGTTGATGATGAACTCCTTGCTCTTGTGCTTCAAATGATAGTCTCCCCAACACTCAACTCTCTCTCATAGGATTTGGATCTGGTGGAAAGAAGATTTGAGTGGAAAGCAACTTGGGAAAGGCTAGAGATCAAGATTCATATGGTAGGAGTGGAATATCTTGGCCTCAACACATGAGTAGGTAGTTCTTTCTCTGAAATGGTAAGTTGGAAGTGTAGGTTCAGTCTGATGGCTCTCTCCACGAATGAAGAGGTGGTGGAGGGGTATATATAGCCTCCACACAAAATCTAACCGTTACACACAATTTGCCAAACTCGGTGGGACCGAATTGAGAAACTCGGTTAGACCGATTCAGCAAATCTAGTGACCGTTAGGATTTTCGGTGGGACCGAAATGCAACTCGGTAGGACCGATATGGTTAGGGTTAGGTGTCGGGGAGGCTGATCGTACCCACGAACACCTATGGGGCCGGCGGACCAGGCCCCTTTGTGGTTCGGAGGGGGGCGGAGATCGCACGAAGAGCGGATCGAGGCGAGGCACACGAGCAGTTTACCCAGCTTCGGAGCTCTCCGAAGAGATAAAACTCCTACTGCTGCTTGTCTGATGTATTGTGTTCTTGCTAGGGAGCGATGAGAGCTACAAAACCTAGCGTGAGTGTATTTGGTCTCGAGTGAGTCGAACGAACCGAACGAATCAACCCTTTCTACGCTAAGCATGGGCCTCCTTTATATGCTCAAGGGTCTCCGACAGTGGCAACGCAGCTTGAGGGTACAAATGTAAAAACTGGAGTTGGTACACCTACCGAACAAAGGTAATAAAGGTGCAAAATACCTAACTCGACGGCAAGGGACAAAAGCAATAAATGCCCGTTAGCGTCGCCCAAACAAAGGCAACAGAGACCGTCAGTGCGCCTCCGCCGCCACGATGGCAAGATTGTCGCGCCCGCTTATCGCTGCTCTCCGCTGGCTGCACAGCCTCTCGACACGCCGCATGGAACGGTCCCATGGCGACACGCCACCGGATGAGCTGGAGCGAGATGGAGAGAGGTTGCTTGCCGCGGCAAGCGCCTTGCCGTGGCCGAATCCTTGTCGCGTCTGGAGGCTTGTCGCGCTCCGAGCCTTCCCGGCAAGCTCCTCTTGCCGGGGCCTTGTCTTCTGCATGCCTTGAGTGGACTTCCTGACAAGCTCCTCTTGCCGGGGCCTTGTTTTCTTAATCAAATACTTTGTTCTTGAATGGCTCCAAAGGATCCACGGAGGATCTTGGCGGTGACGAGGCAAACCTCGCCGCTGGTGTCGCAATCGTCTGCGGCACGAGTACGGGATACTAGGGTACCCCTACTCTAGTACACCGACAGGAGCCCCCGGGCCTGGGCCGTACACGGTGCCGAGCGCTTGTCGGGCCAGGCCCAAAACAGTGCACGGTCACACGCGGCCTCGACCACGTCGCAACTCGCCCCGGACCCACCACGACCCCCACTAACGGCACGCACCGGACGTGGCGTCGTGCGAGAGATCGTGGGCGTGGTCGTGGGGGTTTCTTTATTAGGAAAAGCGGAACGCCCCCCCCCTCTTTATAAGCGGAGGAAACAGGGGCAGGCCGTCCACTCTGCCATCGCTGTCTTGTCAAGAAACCACCGCCGCTCCCCTCTTCTTCTCCGGTGCGAAGAGAGCAGCGCCCCGCCCCCTTTCGCCACAAGCGCGCTCACCGCCGTCGGCCTCCTCCGCCGCCCTCGCCATGGCTCCGAAAGCCGACAAGGAGAAGGGCGTCAAGTCGGCCGAGGCGCAGCGGCTCGCGGCGCTGCGCAAGGAGCGGGCCATCTTCCCCCCGCAGCTCGGTGCAAGGGAGCTGCGGGACGTCTTCTACCTCTTCTGGTCGACGGAGACGCGTGCGCATCCGCGCACGAGGGTACTCCCCGCCTCCGCCTCCGATTTGGCACCAACAGGGTACCCCTTTTTTGCCCTTTTCTTCTATTGCGGGCTTTGCCCGCCCTTTTCCGAGTTCTTCTGCGACATCATGAACACGTTTGGCCTCCGCCTCCTTGATTTCACCGCCAAAGCCGTCTTGACCATGGCAGTTTTCGCGCATTTGTGCGAAAACTTTGTCGGAGTCCACCCAAATGTGGCACTCTTCCGCCACTTCTTTGTGCCCCTGCCGAGAGAGGAGAGCCGCTTGCCGGAGGGATAGCTTGGGTCTCCAGGATCGGCAAGAAAGAAGCCTACCTGGAAGGAGAGTTCCGCAACAAGTGGGAGGAGTGGAGAGCCAACTGGTGCTGGTTCATAGAGGAGAACCAGCAGCCCTTCACCGTCGTGCGCCAAACTCCAATAGTGCGCGGCAGAGATTGGAGCAACTTGGCGCCGGAGGATGCGGTGAAGTTAGTCAGTGACCAATTTTGCCTCGTGCTTGCCGGGTAGACCGTAAGGGTGCAGTTGGCGCAGACTTCCTTCGTCGCCGCGACGCTCCCTTGCAGAAAGGAGGAGGCCTGCACAGGAGTTCCAAAATGCGCGTACATTATGAGGTTGCGCCCGGGCCTGAATCGAACTTCACCGTCTTGGAGTGGGACGCGTTGCTGCTAGAGCTGTTCTAGAACGACCCAGACCACCCTGAGTGGTTTAGGTTGCAGCGTGGGGTCGTCCCATCGTGCAACACCTCGGCGGTCGACCGCATCAGCGCCATGATGTCGCCAGCGACTCCCATGGGATCGTTCCAACCTGGCAGGAGCCCCCCGACGAGGTCGTGCAGCAGTTCTTCGACGATTTGGAAGAAGTGCCGATCCGCTCCGACGAGCAGAAAAAGCTCACCCGCGACACCACCGACGAGGAGATGGCGCGGATCGCCACCAGGGGTAGAGGCGGCGGCAGCAGCCGCTGCACCGGAGCCTTCGGGTTCACCGTGGAGGAGGCGGACGCCGCGAAGGCGGCAAGCCTTGCCGAGCGAGGGAGGTCGCCGGGCGAGGACGAGCTTGTCGAGCCCGAGGCCGGGTCGAGTGGACCCGCCGAGGGCGCTTCTTCTCCACCACCCAGCGACTTGCCGCCAGCTGAGCCTCGGCCCGCCGAAGAGGCGCTCGCAAGGCCGAGACGAGTCGGGCGGCAGATCGCCCACAGAAGAAGGCGCCATGACGCGGCTTCTACCGCTGACAAGCGATGTTGCCGCTGAGGCGCCACACCGCCGCGACAACCGCGGGATCTTCTCAGGCCACCGCCGACGCCTCCGCTAAGCGGCCAAGAGAGCCCACTCCCCCGCCTCGTCGCACCGGAGGCGAGCCGGAGTTTGACTTCTCCGTGCTCAGCTCCGAGGAGGAAGGCGAAGAGTAAGCTCTTGAGATTTGTGCTTGTATTTCTTCAATTTTATTGCTTCATCTTGAATCTTATTTGCTTCAGATCTTTGGACTCTTTCCTTTTCAGGACGCTGGCCCAGAGCGTCGAAGAGGGCTAAGATCCCGACGGTCGTCGTTGAGGACGATTCCCTGCGGCAACAGGGACGCGTCGAGACTCCCTTTGCGGACCAGCAACCCTTCTCAGAGCAGCCTCAAAGACAGCCCCGGAGTAAGTGTGCAGTTTTCTCCTTACTATTAGGTGTGCAAGGGTGCCATTTCTTCGTTGATACCGATCAGGTGCTTGTGTAGGAGCAGAGCAGCCTCATCAGAGGGCTCGGAAGCCGCCGAGATCCTGTCTCATGCCACCACGCCGCCAAGGAGGAATCTTCGGCAAGGGAGCGCCCCACAAGGAGGCCACTCCGGCAAGGGAGGCTACCCCGGCAAGGGACAAACGCCATGACCCTCCAAAGGGTCGAGGCCATGGCTGCGGATCCCGCTGCAGTGTAATTCCCTTATACGAAAATTTCTTGGGCTTGCTTTCTTTTGTTTCTCTTTTGAACATCTGCTGATCGCTCTTTCTTCGCCCCGACGCAGAGCCGATGGAGGTCGAGGCCGCGGCGAGGAGGAAGCGCGCTGCACACCGACGAGGCCGCCGCCGAGGAAGAAGAGGTCGTTGTTGTGGAAGAGGAGGCCGTCAGCCGACGAGCCTGCTGGCGAGGAGGCCACCGAGGCTGCCGACGCAGAGGCCGGGCGAGGGTCGGGCGATCGCAGACCGACGGCCCCGAGGTCGCAGGAGCTTAAGCGCTACACCGACAACCGACTCCCGCCGCCAAGGGCGCCAGTTCGAGGAGCCCTGTGCCGGTGCTTCACCGAAGGCCGAAGGCGTCTTCATCAAGCTCCCCCGGGAACCGAAGCTCAGGCACCGATCGAAGGAGAGACCTTCGACGGCGAAGCTACTTCGCCTCCGCTTAGGCCGACAAGTTGGATGGATCGCCCAGCAAGCAGCAAGCGAAGTCTGAGGAGGAGCAGGCTTGAAGAAGCTCTGTCGCTCTACCGCGCCCGGCAGGCCAAGTTGGAGACCCGGAAGCACTTGTCGCGAGGGCGGAGCGGACATGGAGAAGCTGCCGCAGAGGAGCTCCGGGCGCCAACAAAGAAGCTCTCCGCGACGTAAGCGTAAGCGCTGGGGCAACTTGCAGAGGAGCGTCTGACCTTCATCCTTGAGAAGGCCGCATTGAGGAGGAGCAGGCTGGCTGCCGAGAAGCTCTCCCGCAGAAAGGAAGCCAGCGCAGCGAAGGTCAACCTGGACAGCCACGAAGAAGACCTTTGCCGCGAGGAGTCACTTGGCGGGCGCCAGAAGCGAAGGATGCTGCCAGAGCTGCCGAGGCCGCCAAGGAAGAGCTGAAAAGGCGAAGGTGGCACTGGAGGCCAGCCTCAAGAAGAGCGGCGAAGAGCTTGCCGTGCTCAAGCGTGAACGCGAGAAGGACGCCTACACTCTTGGCGAGCTGCAGAGTCGTCTCGCTGATAGGGGCAAGGAGCTCAACGCCACCAAGGATTCCAAGGCGGGTCTTGAGCTGAAGCTGACCACTCTGACGCAGACGTTGGACGGCGCCAGAGAGCGGGAGGTGGGTTTGTTGGAGGCGATCAAGGCCAAGGAGGAGCTGCTAGCGAATGCTGCCTCCATCCAGAGCACCCTGAGGGAGAGCGTGGAGCACTGGATCAAGGTCTTGTGGACACCGCCGCCGACATCCACAACGAGCCGATGGAGCTAGGGATGTCGGACCTTGCATACTCCTCCGACGAGCATCTCCAACCCAGCGCCAAACTCAGCTTATTCTTCAAAGGCGTGGTGACGTGTCTCCAGCGACTCCGAGAAGAGGTCCCAAAGCAGCTGGCCGAGGAATCACGCCAGATCTGTGTAGGAGCCCTCGAGAAGGTGTTGATAAAGGTGGCCTTCCGCAATCCAGGCCTCAACCTTAACGGCGTCCTCAGATCCTTGCCGCCAGACGCCAACGTGGAGGAGCTCAAAGCCCTTGTCGCACCCATTGTGGACAAGGTGAACAAGATCAAGCGGATTGAGGGCGACCGCCAGAGACTAGGCCGCCAACTTTATCTTTCCCTTGTCGCTATTGATCATGTTTAGAACACTTTGTTAGATCAAGACAAGTTATTCTATAATATACTCTATCTTAGGCGATCAATGCAACGTTATTTCCTCTACTTGATTCCTTCCTTTGTAATGCTTTCTGCCTTACGCATTTGGGGGACTTGTCGGTGCGGGCACTTTTGCCATGAAATGCCGAGTGCGGAACGTTAGCAGCCCGTTGGCGATCATTCCCGACAAGCAACCTTGTCGCGACTAGTCAGTAGCTCACTTAAGTTGTTGAGCGGACTCGAAACAAAGTAAGGCGCGACTAGTCATGCGAGTTGGTTCCTCTGCGCATGTTTTTCCATACAAAGTACTATCGCTCGAGGAAGATAACTTAAAAATTTAAAAATTGATTGCTCAAACTTTGGAAACTTAGCTTTTCTGTCTCTTGCTTCCCGGTGAGGTGAAACTTCCTCGAGCGGTGCCTGGTAAATAGAATTATCTCCTCCTTCCCCCCTGGTTAACTTGTGTGCGAGGGAGCCTTCCTTTCTTTGAGAAAAGAGAAAGAAGAGGAAATAACGTTATGGAGCCCAGCTGCTCGATTCTGCTTATTGGTGTGGTTGCTGCACAAGGTGTTAGCCAAAACATGCTATAAATGGATGAATGCATGAATTTGACAAGTTGTGCGCAACACATGTGCTTTACTGATGCACGGGGTCTGCGCCCGGCTTTGTACAACGGATTACATGCAACAGCGGCAAGACTTGTACAAATGGTGGTTGCCGGAACGGGTTCCGGCAACCGCGCCCTACGGGTAAAACTTACGAAGATGCTCAATGTTCCAGGAGTTGCTCACCGGAATGCCATCTTCGGTCTCAAGGCGGACAGCCAGTGCCTAGTGACTCGCTTCACCCGATAAGGGCCTTCCCACTTGGCGCCAACTTGTTTGAATTCTTGGCGGATCTGAACGCTACCAAGAACAAGGTCGCCTTCCTCGAGACTTCCGCACTAACTCAAGGGTTATGGTAGCGACGCAAAGCTTGCTGGTAGCGAGCAGCTCGCACATCGGCCTGAAGATGATCCTCCTCAAGGAGCAGCGCGTCATCTTGTCGCAGCTGCTCTTGCTCAAGCTCATCATAAGCGAGCACTCGAGGTGATCCGTATACGAGTTCCCTGGGGAGAACTGCCTCTGCTCCATAGACTAGAGCAAAGGTGTCCGCCGGTGGCTCGATTTGGCGTTGATTCGATCGACCAAAGAACCACCGCAGCCTCGATCCAGCTTTCTTCCGCACTTGTGCAGCCCGTCGAAAGTTCTGGTCTTGAGCCCGCTAGAAGACTTCAAAGCATTTGCCCTCTCGCTTGACTGTTGCTTCTCGGGTGAGCCACGGAAGCAAAGCGGCATCTTTGGCGCCAAGATCTTGGACGTATTGCATGAAGGTGCGATCAGAATTGTGTGCCGTTGTCGGTGATGATCCTGTTAGGGATTCCAAACGGCAAACAATCGACCTAAAGAACTTGATCAATGACCGTGCCACCTTCCTCATCGCTTCCACTTCCGCCACTTTGTGAACTTGTCGATGGCGACGCATAAGTATTCAAAGCCCCGACAGCTCGGGAAGGGGCCGAGGATGTCGAGCCCCTGCATCAAAAATGGCCAGGATAAAGGGATCGCCCGAGAGCTTGAGCTGGGCTGGTGTATCTGCTTGGAATGGAACCGCATGCTTCACACTTGGTTACTTGTGCGGTTGCATCTCGGAGGGCTGTCGGCCGGAAGAAACCTTGCCGGAAAGCTTTGCTTGCGGCAAGTGCTCTTCTTGCCAATGTGGTGACACATATGCCTCCGCGGTATCTCTCGCTTAATGCTTCGTCCATCTTCCCCGAATACACTTCAATTTCACACCGTTGAGTCTTCTTCGCATGCGGTATGTTGTCGATAAACCGTACATACTTGACCGCTGCCGCTACTCTTTCCGCTTCTTCTTGCTCTTCGAAGTTCTCCTGTCGAGGAAATGGACAATATGTTGCGCGCATGCCGGAGCTTGTGGATCGACAACAAGGACTAAAGGCACATCTATTGCTGCGGGAACATCGCCTTCTACAAAGAAGAACCTCGTGGCTCGCCGAGCTTGATGCTCCCCGACAAGCTTGCCGAGCAAAACTTCTGGGAAGCGTCGCTTCAATGAAACAAACCTCGGGTCTGGCTGGAGCAGACCCCTCAAAGACAGCTTGGTGTTGATCTTGGGGACCTTTCATACGGGCGGCTTCGAAGCTCCTGCCGAAAGTAATCACCAGAGATCAACTTCCTCTTCTTGCTTTGCCCGCTTGATGGTGTTACGGTTGGTGAGTCAGCTTGAGCACGAAAATCCCTGGTTCCACAGTGCAACTTAAGTGCGGCACACTTTGACAGTCACAAGAATATCATTCTCGAGCTCTTGGAACATGTTCCATTTGCAGGCCGTCAAAGTTCTCTTCTAGCTTCCTCACTTCATCAACGTGAGGCTTCCATCAACGGACTCGTAATCTTTGTTCACTTGGCGGACGACAAGTTGCGAGTCACCCCGACAATAAGCTTTTTGATCCCAAGGTCTATCATGCGATCCCGAGACCGGCAAGCAAACCTTCATACTCTGCAGTATTGTTTGTCGCTTGCTCCTTGGGAAAGTGCATCCGACTACGTACTTGAGGTGCTCTTCGGTGGGTGCGATAAGCAGACGCCGGGCACCGCGCCTTTGCAGCGAGAAGGCACCATCAAAGTACATCAGCCACTCTTTGCTTGCTTCCTTGACGGAATGCTCGTCTCCGGAATCTCTTCATCCGTGTTGGCGTCCATTCTGCTATGAATTCTGCCAACGCCTCGCTTTGGATAGTTGATGTGCTTTCAACTTGAGACCAAAGCTTGATAGCCCAATGACCACTACAATCCTGCCCGCTGCTTCGGATTCTGCGCAGTATCCTCTTCAGCTGGAAAGCGAGTGACAATCTGTGATCTCATGTGCTTGGAAGTAATGGCGCAAGCTTTCGAGGCCATGAGGAGGCCGAAAAGCAATTTCTGCACACCAGAGTACCTTGACCTAGCCCCTGCAGAGGGAATCGACAAAGTAGACCGGGCGCCGCACCATCCTTTTCTCGCATCTGGTCATGTGTTCTGCTGACTCGTCCTTGTCGGGACCAGAGCTTGTCGGCGGAGCCCCCTGCTTGTCGCTGGATGTGTTTGCCGTGGTTGCTGGCTCGTCATCCGCCTCCCTCTCCGCTACTAACGCAGCACTAACCACTTGATTGGTTGCCGCTATATACAGCAGCAACTTCTCTTGTGGCTTAGGTGCGACAAGTGTTGGAGCGGAGGACAGGTATCTCTTTAAGTCTCGCAGCGCAGCCTCCGCTTCGAGTCCATTTCATTGACCTGCCTTTTTCAAAATCTTGAAAATGGCAGGCGCCACAACAGACCGGAAATAAACTCTGCTGAGAGCAGCCACGCATACCGCAAGTCTTCGTGACATCCTTGACGCCGCTTTTGGTGCTTCAATCTGCTCAATGGCCTTGATCTTGTCGGGATTAGCTTCAATCCCTCGTTGAGACACGAAGAACCCGAGAAGCTTGCGGAAGGGACTCCAAACACGCACTTCTCGGGGTTGAGCTTGAGGTTGATCTTTGGCAGATTTGCAAAGGTCTCATTCCAAATCTTGAACCAGAGTTGCTTTGTCCTTGCTTTTGACCACTATGTCATCCATGTAGGCTTCTACATTTCGTGCATTTGCGGCTCAAAAGCGCCATGGACTACCCTTGCAAATGTTGAACCAGCATTCTTCAAACCGAAGGCATCCGTATGAAACAAGTATGTGCCACATGGTGTGATGAATGCGGTCTTCTCTTCATCTTCTTCAGCCATGAAGATCTGATGGTATCTCGAGTATGCATCAAGAAACGAAAGCAAATCACATCCGTACCGTGGAGTCAACAATCACCGTCAATGCGCCGCAAGGAAATGGATCTTTGGGACAAGCTTTGTTAACATCCGTGAAGTCAATACAAAGTCTCCATTTTCCATTTGCCTTTGGCGCACGACTACAGGATTGGCCAACCACGTAGGGATGGAGCACCTCTCGACAAGGCCTGCCGCTTCCGGTTCTTGATCTCTTCGCTATGAATTCTTGGCGCCCACCGCTGCTTTCCTGACTTTTTGCTTGACGGGTCACAAGATGAGGACAAACGGCCAGCGGTGCTCAATCACTTTCTGGGAACACCGGGATGTCGACGGTTGCCATGCAAACACGCCGACATTCGCCCGCCAGGAAAGCAACGAGCCGCCTTCCTATTTGGGGTCGAGAGGCGCCGATGGTAAAGGTACCACCAAGGCCGCCCTTCTTGGCGGGCACCTTCTTGGTCTTTGGCGGAGCCACCATCTTCTTGCACTTGCCGGTGGAGCTCGATGGTGCGTCCTCGACGGTAGCGCAGCACCAAGAGGTGCGCTTGCCGGAGTGAGCATCGAGCTCTTGCCGGACTTGGACTTCGTCTTCTTCCCCCCGGGAGCTTCAGCGGCAAGTGTTTGGCAATCTGTCGCGGCTGCTGCATCCCGGTAGATCTTGTCGGCACATATAAGGGCATCCTTCTTGTCGCCATGGACAGAGATGACGCTTATCGGGCCTGGCATCTTGAGTAAGTTGTAGGCGTAGTGAGAGGCTGCCATGAACTTGGCGAAAGGCTTTGGATAACTGAGTATCCCATTGTAAGGCAACGGAAATCGGCAACATCGAATGTGACCCTCTCTCACCCTAAAGTTCAGCTCGCAGCCAAATGTTACCGGCAACGTAATCTTCCCTTCGCTTGCTCCTTCCGGATTGATTCCTTGAAAGTGCCGGTCTCTTCGAGCTCGCTGTCAGGGATTTGAAGCTTCAGGAGCACCGCGGAGGAGATCAGATTCAAGCCGGCCCCGCCGTCGACTAGCATTTTGGTGACCTTGAGGTTGCGGATGGTTGGTGAGACCAACATCGGCAAGCACCCGACCACAGTTATGCGATCAGGGTGGTCCTCAATATCAAAAATGATAGGCATGCTGGACCACTTCAGAGGCTTGCATGACTCTACGGATGGTTCCGCTGCGTCGACCTCCCGCATCCATTGCTTGAGTTGGCGGTGGGAGGTATGCAGGGAAGCACCTCCATCAACGCAGAGGACCTCTGTGGCTTTCTGAAACTCCTGCTCATCAGCTGCCGCTTCCATATATTCGCTGCCACATCATCTTCATCTTCATCCTTGTCGCGGCCGCTGGAGGTCGATCTCCTTGCCGCTGCTTGGCCTTGCCAAGGCCCTCCCCGCCGGACGTTTCTTGCTTGCTCCCCGGTACCTTCCTGGCCTTCTCCTTGTCGCTACGCCGACTCAGCTTTCTCTGCTGTTCGACAAGCTGCTCGACCTTCTTGCAGCTCTAGAGGTCGTGGGCCCTTGGTGCGGTGGATCTTGAAGTATCGCTGCCGGAGTTGTCACGCTTGTCGGCGGCCGCCACCGACCGGTGGTTGGCGCTGGCCGCAACCTCCTTGCCGGAGCCACCAGCCTTGGCGTTCTTGTCGCCACCTCCGCTGCCGGACTGCTCAACAGCTAGCACTTCTCTACCTTTCTTCTTCCTGTTGCCTCGCCGCCACGACCCTTCTTCTTGCCGGGCGGTGTCCTCACCGCCGATCCTGCTTCCACATTCTCTCCTCGAGTCTCCTCCTTCCTCGGTAGCGTGCACTTGTCGGCCAAGGCGTACAGCTCACCGACGTCCTTGACTTTGCACATCGCCATCTCCTCCTCATCCCGCGGTTCCGCACATTCCGATGAAATGCACCGATCACCGCGGGCAGGTGGACGCTGGATGTTGTAGTGCACACGGGTCAATCTCTGAATGAACTTGCGTAGGGACCGCCCTTCCTTCCGGGCGAAAGCAGATGCAGGTCACTCTCGTGGCCATGAGGTTTGTGGCCGCCCGTGAAGGCGCCAACAAACTGATGGCACAGATCTGCCCAAGAGGATATGGAGCTGTCCGGCAAGTGCATGAGCCAAGATCTGATGTTGGGCTTGAGCACGAGCGGGAAGTAGTTGGCGAGGATCTTGTCGTCCCGTCCCCCTGCACCCTGCACCGCGATGGTGTAGATGCTGAGGAACTCCGACGGATGCGTCATGCCATCATACTTCTCCGCACGCTCGTTTGAAGTTTTTCTGGCTGAGCCATCGGACTTGCCGCAGCTCACGAAAGTGAACGCAGGGCAACCTACCGCGTCACGCAAAGTCGCCTGCTCCTCCGTGCGCCGCATGTCAACAGCATGGCCCCGCTTGTCGGATCGACGTCAGCGCTTCTCTCCGGCGCCGATGCGAGTTCGAGCGCCCTCTTGTTGTCGCCATGAAGAACTTGGCGGCTGATCGCGGCGAAGCTTCAAGGATCCGATGACGCGGTGGAGTCATTGCCGAGGTGGATCCGTGAGTCGGGCGATCTTGGCCTTCGTGGCGGAGAGTGCACGGTGGTTGCACCTCCGCCGACGCCTCGCTGCCACCGCTCGCTGCGTAACGGGAGGAGGAGATAATACTATGGACCAGGCACCGCCGAGGAAGTTTCACCTCATCGGGAAGCAAGAGATGTAAAAGCTAAGTTGCCAAAGTTTGAGCAATCAATTTTAAATTTTTAAGTTATCTTCCTCGAACGATAGTACTTTGTATGGAAAACCTCAGGCGCAGAGGAACCAACTCGCCGGCTAGTCGCGCCTTACTTTGTTTCGAGTCCGCTCAACAACTTAAGTGAGCTGCGGTTAGTCGCGACAAGGTTGCTTGTCGGAGGCGGCACCGCCAGCAAGTCACGCCGACGTTCGCACTCAGCGCTAAGCGGCAAAAGTTCTCGCACCGACAAGTCCCCCAAATGCGTAAGGCGTAAACGCATACAAAGGAAGGAATCAAGTAGAGGAAATAACGTTGCATTGATCGCCTACGATAGCGTATATTACAAAATAACTTGTCGCTGATCTAACAAAGTGTTCTAAACATGATCAGCAGCGACAAGGGAAAGATAAAATTG
This sequence comes from Aegilops bicornis, assembly GCA_021605145.1. Classification (NCBI taxonomy): domain Eukaryota; kingdom Viridiplantae; phylum Streptophyta; class Magnoliopsida; order Poales; family Poaceae; genus Aegilops; species Aegilops bicornis. Next base: position 504,900,075 of record CM038669.1, read on the forward strand.
GCGGCCTAGTCCACGCGGTCGCCATCAATCCGCTTGATCTTGTTCACCTTGTCCACAATGGGTGCGACAAGGGCTTTGAGCTCCTCCATGTTGGCGTCTGGCGGCAAGGATCTGAGGACGCCGTTAAGGTTGAGGCCCGGATTATGAAGGCCACCTTTATCAACACCTTCTCAAGGGCTCCTCGCACGGATCTGGCGTGATTCCTCGGCCACCGCTTTGGGACCTCTTTCTCGGAGTCGCCTGGAGACCCGTCACCACGCCTTTGAAGAATAAGCTGAGTTTGGCGCTGGGTTGGAGATGCTCGTCGGAGGAGTACGCAAGGTCCGCCATCCCCAGCTCCATCAGCTCGATGTGGATGTCGGCGGCAGTGTCCACAAGACCTTCACCCAAAGGCTCCACGCTCTCCCTCGTGGTGCTCGATGGAGGCAGCATTCGCTAGCAACTCCTCCTTGGCCTTGATCGCCTCCAACAAAACCCACCTCCCGCTATCCGCGCCGTCCAACGTCTGCGTCAGAGTGGTCAGCTTCAGCTCAAGATCCGCCTTGGAATCCTTGGCGGCGTCGAGCTCCTTGCCCCTATCAGCGAGACGACTCTGCAGCTCGCCAAGAGTGTAGGCATCCTTCTCGCGTTCACGCTTGAGCACGGCAAGCTCTTCGCCGCTCTTCTTGAGGCTGGCCTCCAGCTGTGCCACCTTCGCCTTCAGCTCTTCCTCGGCGGCCTCGGCAGCTGCGGCAGCATCCTTCGCTTCCTGAAGCGCCCCGCCAAGTGACTCCTCGCGCGCGGCAAGGTCTTCTTCGTGGCTGTCCAGGTTGACCTTCCGCTGCGCCAACTCGCTTTCCTGCTCGGAGAGCTTCTCGGCAGCCAGCCGCTGCTCCTCTTCAACTCCGGCCTTCTCAAGGATGAAGGCCGTGCGCTCTTCTCCAAGTTGCCCCGCCGCTTTCGTCATGCGGAGAGCTTCTTGGTTGGCGCCCGGAGCTCTTCTGCTGCGCTTCTCCATGTCCGCCTCCTGCCCTCACGACAAGTGCTTCCCGGGTCTCCAACTTGGCCTGCCGGCCGATAGAGCGACAAAGAGCTTCTTTAAGTAGCTGCTCCTCCTCGAACTTCGCCGCTGCTGTTTTGGCCCACCAAGCGTCAACCCAGCGGAGGCGAGTAGCTCGCCATCGAAGGTCTCTCCCTCGACCGCGCCTGGAGCTCGGTTCCTGTGGGAGCTTGATGAAGATGCCTTCGCCGCTGTGTAGGCGCCGGGCTGGGGCTCCCTCGGCGCGGGGAGTCGGCTGTCGGTGTGGCGCTTGGCGCTCCTCAAGGGCCTCGGGGCCGTCGGCGATCGCCCGACCCCTCGCTGGCCTCTGCGTCGGCAGCCTCGGTGGCCTCCTCGCCAACAGGCTCGTCGGCGACGGCCTCTTCTTCCACAACAACGACCTCTTCTTCCTCGGCGATGGCCTCTGCGGTGTTGCCGCAGCGCTTCCTCCTCGCCGGCGGCCTCGACCTCCATCGGCTCTGCGTCAGACAAAGAAAGAGCAGTCAAGCAAATGTTCAAAAAGAGAAACAAAAGAAAAGCAAGCCCAAGGGAGATTTTCGTGTAAGGCGGTTACCTGCAACGGGATCCGCAGCCATGGCCTCGACCACTGGAGGGTCACTGGCGCTGTCCCTTGCTGGGGTAGCCTCCCTTGCCGGGGTAGCCTCCCTTGCCGGAGTGGCCTCCCTTGTCAGAGGGCGCTCCCTTGCCGGGGATTCCTCCCTTGGCGGCGTAGTGGCAGCAGACAGGATTTCTGGGGCAGCTTCCGAGCCCTCCTGATGAGGCTGCTCTGCTCCTACACAAGCGAACAGTCAGGTATCAACGAAGAAAGGGCACCCTTGCACACGTAATAATAAGGAGAAAACTGCACACTTACTCTGGGGGCTGGGCTGCTCGAGGAAGGGTTGCCGGTCCGGCAGGAGTCTCGACGCGTCCCCTATTGCCACGGGAATCGTCCTCAACGACGACTGCCGGGATCTTGGCCCTCTTCGACGCTCTTCTGGGCCAGCGTCACGAAAAGGATAGAGTCCAGAACTTAGAAAATCAGATTCAAGATGAAGCAATAATATTGAAGAAATACAAGCACAACTCTCAAGAGCTTACTCTTCGCCTTCCTCCTCGGAGCTGAGCACGGAGAAGTCAAACTCCGGCTCGCCTCCGGCATGACGGCGGGGAGTGAGCTCTCTTAACGCTTAGCGGAGGCGCCGGGCGGTGGCTCGAGAAGATCCCCGCGTTGTCGCGGCAGCAGGAGGCGCTCACGCGCAACATCGCTTGCCAGCGGTAGAGCGCGTCGTCAGCAACTTCTTCTTTGTGGGCGCCTGCCGCTTGACTTCGTCTCCACCTTGCGAAGACGCCTCTTCGGCGGAGCCGGGCTCATTGGCGGCAAGTCGCCGGGTGGTGGAGAAGAAGCGCCCTCGGGCGGGTCCACTCAACCCGCCTCGGGCTCGACAAGCTCGTCCTCGCCAGCGACCTCCTCGCTCGGCAAGGCTTGCCGCGCCAGCGTCCGCCTCCTCCACGGTGAACCCGAAGGCTCCAGCTGCAGCGGTCGCTGCCGCCTCCACCTCGAGTGGCAATCCGCGCCATCTCCTCGTCGGTGGTGTCGCAGTGAGCTTTTTTCGCCTGCCGGAGCGGATCGGCACTTCTTCCAAATCGTCGAAGAACTGCCGCACGACTCGTCGGGGCTCTCGCCAGTTGGAACGATCCCATGGGAATCGCGACAACGCATCATCATGGCGCTGGATGCGGTCGAGCGCCGAAGTTGTTGCACAATGGGGACGCACCCCCCGCGGCAACCTAAACCACTCAGATGGCCGGGTCGTTCTTGAACAGCTCGAGCAAAGATCGCGTCCAGCTCCAAGACGGTGAAGTTCCAGTTCGAGGCCCGGCGCAACCTCATAATGTCTGCCGCCAGATTTTGGAACTCCTGTGCAGGCCTCCTCCTTTCCCGCAAAGGGAGCGGCGCGGCGACGGCGAAGTTCGCGCCAATCGCGCTTACGGTTAACCCGCAAGCCCGAGGCGCAAAATTGGCTCACAATTTAACTTCAGCCAAGATCCTCCGCGCCTAAGTTGTTTCCAATCTCTGCCACAAGACTATTGGAGTTTGGCGCCGGCAGTTGAAGGGCTGCGCGAGTTCTCCTCACGACCCAACACCAATTGGGCCCTCCACTCCTCCCACTTGTTGCCGAACTCTCCTTCCAGCTATGCTTCTTTCTTGCCGATCCTAGAGACCCAAGCTATCCCTCCCAAGACAGCGGCTCTCCTCTCTCTCGACGCTGGGCACAAAGAAGTGGCTAAGAGTACCACATTTGGTGGATTTCGACAAAGTTTTCGCACAAATGCGCGAAAACTTCCATGGTCAAGACGGCGTTGGGGGTGAAATCAAGGAGGCGGAGGCCAAACATGTTCATGATGTCGCAGAAGAACTTCCGGAAAAGGCGGGCAAAGCCCGCAATAGAAGAAGAAAAGGCTAAAAAGGGTACCCTATTGGTGCCAAATCAGAGGCGGAGGCGGGAGTACCCTGCGCGCGGATGCGCACGCGCCTCACGACCAAAAGAGGTAGAAGACGCCCCGCAGCTCCCTTTTGCGCCGAGCTGCGGGGAAGATGGCCCGCCTTTGCGCAGCGCCATGAAGCCAAGGCTGCGGCCGACTTGACGCCTCTTCTCCTTGTCGGCCGGAGCCATGGCGAGGGCGGCGGAGGAGGCCGACGGCGGTGAGCGCCAGGCGAAGGGGCGGGCGCCGTTCTCTTCAAGACCGGAGAAGAAGAGGGAGCGGCAGTGGTTTTCTTGACAAGACAAGCGATGGCGAGTGGACGGCCTGCCTCGCTTCCTCCGCTTATAAAGAGGGAGAGGGGCGGACGCCCGCTTTTCCTAATAAAGAAACCCCACGACCACGCCCACGATCTTCGCAGACGACGCCACGTCTGTGCGTGCTGCTAGTGGGGTCGCCGGTGGGTCCGGGGCGAGTTGCGACGTGGTCGAGGCCGCGTGTGACCGTGCACTGTTTTGGGCCTGGCCCGACAAGCGCTCGGCACCGTGTATGGACAGTTGCAGCACCCTAGTATCCCATACTCGTGCACGGATGGGGACGATTGCAGACTTCGCCGGCAGGGTTTGCCTCTTCACCGCCAAGATCTCCGTGGCTCCTTTGGAGCCATTCAAGAACAAAGTATTTGATTAAGAAAACAAGGCCCCGCAAGAGGAGCTTGTCGGGAAGGCCACTCAAGGCATGCAGAAGACAAGGCCCGGCAAGAGGAGCTTGCCGGAAGGCTCGGAGCGCGACAAGCCTCCTGGACGCGACAAGGATTCGGCCAAGGCAAAGGTGCTTGCCGCGGCAAGCAACCTCTCTCCATCTCCGCTCCAGCTCATCCAATGACGTGTCGCCATGGGGACCATTCCATGCGCGGTCGAGAGGCTATGCAGCCAGCGGAGAGCAGCGATAAGCGGCGCCGACAAGCTTGCCATCGTGGTGAGCGGAGGCGCACCGACGGTCTCGCTGTAATCGCTTGGGCGACGCCGACGGGCATTTATTGCTTTTGTCCCTTGCCGTCACGAGTTAGGTATTTTGCATCGCATACATCGCTCGAGTAGGTGTACCAACTCCTGTTTTTACATTTGTACCCTCAATGCGTTGCCACCGCCGGAGACCCCTTGAGCATATAAAAGGAGGCCCATGCGCAACGTAGAAAGGGTTCGGTTCGCTCGGTTCTGCTCGACTCACTCGAGACCAGATACACTCACGCTTAGGTTTTGTAGCTCTCATCGCTCCCTAGCAAGAACACAATACATCAAACAAGCAGCAGAGGGAGTTTTATCTCTCCGGAGAGCTCCGGTTGCCGGGTAACCGCTCGTGTGCCTCGCCTCGATCCACTCTTCGTGCGATCTCCGCCCCCTCCGAACCACTTAGGGGCCTGGTCCGAAGGCCACATAGGTGTTCGTGTGTAAGATCAGCCTCCCCGACATCTTTTGGCGCGCTGTAGGGGCGTTGAGGCCGTGGTGAATCTGGTCCGGCGTTCACACGAGCAGCGTCTCAACATCTTCCTCAACATGCCTCCGAAGAAGAAGGCGGTGGCAGCAGAGCCGTCCGCGATCGTACTCCACCCTCGCCGCAGCAAACGGGTGGTGGGGCAGACGCTAAGCGGAGGAACGGGCGCCGACGAAGGTGTGTTTGCGATGTTGCCAAGTCCAAGGACAAGGCCCCGCAAAACCTCGGCGTCACAGCATCCCCCGCGCCCATCTCAGAGACGCGGGACCAACAAAGCATCATGGCGTTCATAATGCCATACGCTCGCTGGATCGAGACCCTCAAGACCAGCATGCGTGCCAACATGTCGGCACAAGTGAGATACGGTCGCCCGGACGGGTGCTGCTCCTTCTAACGTAGTTAGAAGTCCGGCATATCCTGCTTCCTCGCACCATTCGCCAATGCCACCCACTACTCCAGCAGGCGCTCGCGAGAGCTCAGCTGCTCCTCGACTACCCTCCGACGGTCGAGAAGGTCGACGAGTGGAGGGCCACTATCCAGAGCCTCATCGGCTTTGCCAATGGCGACGCTCCGCGGCAACCAACGCCATCATTGCCGCGGCAAGACGACAAGGCACGAGCCGGTGGCGACGAGACTGTCGGAGGTGCAACCACCGTGCACTCTCCGCCGCGAAGGCCAAGATCGCCGACTCGCCAGATCCACCTCGACAGCGACTCCACCGCGTCGCCGGATCCATGAGCTCGCCGCAATCAGCGCCAAGTTCTTCATGAGCGACAACAAGAGGACGCCGAACTGCGCATCGACGAGCGCAGGAGAGAAGCGCGACGTCAGTCCGGACAAGCGCCGCTGGGCCTTCGCTGACATGCACGCCGCCGTGAGGAGCCAGTGACTTGCCGTCACGCGGTAGGTTGCCCTGCGTTCACTCGTGAGCTGCGGCAAGTCCAAAGGGCCCAGCCGTAAAACTTCAAATCAGACATGTCGGAGAAGTATGATGGCAGGACGCATCCGTCGGAGTTCCTCAGCATCTACACCATCGCGGTGCAGGCAGCGGGGGGACGGGACGACAAGATCCTCGCCAACTACTTCCCGCTCGTGCTCAAGCCACACATCAGATCTTCGCTCATGCACCTGCCGGACATCTCCATATCCTCTTGGGAAGATCTGTGCCATCAGTTTGTTGGCGCCTTCACAGGTGGCCACAAGCCTCATGGCCAAGAGAGTGACCTTCATCTGCCGCCTGTAAGGAAGGAGAGTCCTCGCAAGTTCATTCAGAGATTCAGCCGTGTACTACAACATCCTGTGACGCCCACCCTGCCGCGGTGATCGCTGCATTTCATCGTAATGTGCGGAACCGCTGGATAAGGGAGGACATGGCGATGTGCAAAGTCAAGGACGCCGATGAGCTGTACACCTTGGCCGGCTAAGTGTGCACGCTACCGAGGAAGGGAGGAGACTCCTGTGAGAGAATGCGGAAGCAGGATCTCGACAAGGAGGACACCGCCTGCAAAGAAGGGCCAAGGCGAGGCAACAGGAAGAAGAAAGGTAGAGAAGTGCTAGCTGTTGAGCAGTCCGCAACGGAGGTGGCGACAAGAACGCCAAGGCTGGTGGCTGCTGCAAGGAGGTTGTCACGACGCCAACCACCGGCCGGTGGCGGCCGCCGACAAGCGGGTGACAGCTCCGGCAAGCAAGATCGCAAGATCCACCGCACCAAGGGCCACGACCTCCAGAGCTGCAAGAAGGTCGATCAGCTTGTCGAACAGTAGAGAGTTGAGTACGAGCGGCGCGACAAGGAGAAGGCCCAGGAAGGTGCTGGGGGAGCAAGCAAGAAACATCCTGGCCGGGGAGGACGCCGTGGCAAGGCCAAGCAGCGGCAAGGAGGTAGACCTCCCCGCGGCCGCGACAAGGCTGAGGATGATGACGACGACGAAGATATGGAAGACGACGATGCTGATGAGCAGGAGTTTCAGAAAGCCACAGAGGTCCTTCAAGGACGGAGGTAAGCTTCTCGCATACCTCCCACCGCCAACTCAAGCAATGGATGCGGGAGGTCAATGCAGCGGAACCATCCGTAGAGTCACGCAAGCCTCTCAAGTGGTCCAGCACACCTATCATTTTTTATATTGAGGACCACCCTGATCGCATAACCGCTGTCGGGTGCTTGCCGATGTTGGTCTCACCAACCATCCGCAACCTCAAGGTCACCAAAATGCTAGTTGACGGCGGGGCCGGCTTGAATCTGATCTCCTCCGCGTGCTCCTGAAGCTTCAAATCTCCGACGGCGAAGCTCGAAGAAACCGGTACTTTCCAAGGAATCAATCCGGAAGGAGCAAGTCAAGGGGAAGATTACGTTGTCCGTAACATTTGGCAGCGAGCTGAACTTCAGGATGGAGAGGGTCACATTCGACGTTGCCGATTTCCCGTTGCCTTACAATGGGATACTCAGCACTCGCCAAGCTCATGGCAGCCTCTCACTACGCCTACAACCTACTCAAGATGCCAGGCCCGATAAGCGTCATCTCTGTCCATGGCGACAAGAAGGATGCCCTTATCTGTGCCGACAAGATCTACCGGGATGCAGCAGCTGCGACAGATTGCCAAACACTTGCCGCTGAAGCTCCCGGGGGGAAGAAGACAAAGTCCAAGTCCGGCAAGGGCTTTGATGCTTACTCCGGCAAGCGCACCTCTTCGGAGTGCTGCGCTACCGTCGAGGACGCACCATCGAAGCTCCACCGCAAGTGCAGAAGATGGTGGCTCCGCCAAAGACCAAGAAGGTGCTCGCCAAGGAGGACGGCACCGGTGGTACTTTACCATCGCCGCCTCTCTCGACTCCCCAAATAGGAAGGCGGCGCCGTTGCTTTCTGCGGGCGAATCGTCGACGTGTTTGCATGGCAACCGTCGACATCCCCGGTGTTCCTGTGAAAGTGATTGAGCACCGCTCGCCGCTTGTCCTCATGCGCGCCCGCCAAGCAAAAAGTCGAAGCAAGCAAAGGAGCGCCAAGAATTCATAGCGTAAGAGATCAAGAACCGGAAGCAGAAAGGCCTTGTCGAGGAGTGCTCCATCCTACGTGGTTGGCCAATCTCGTAGTCGCGGCGAAGGCAAATGGAAAATGGAGACTTTGTATTGACTTCACGGATGTTAATAAAGCTTGTCCCAAAGATCCATTTCCTTGCCGCGCATTGACCAGATTGTTGACTCCACGGTGGATGTGATTTGCTTTCGCTTTCTTGATGCATACTCAGATACCATCAGATCTTCTTGGCTGAAGAAGATGAAGAGAAGACCGCATTCATCACACCATGTGGCACATATCGCTTCATACGGATGCCTTTCGGTTTGAAGAATGCTGGTTCAACATTTGCAAGGGTAGTCCATGACGCTTTTGAGCCGCAAATGCACGTAAATGTAGAAGCCTACATGGATGACATAGTGGTCAAAAGCAAGGACAAAGCAACTCGGTTCAAGATTTGGACGAGACCTTTGCAAATCTGCGCAAGATCAACCTCAAGCTCAACCCCGAGAAGTGCGTGTTTGGAGTCCCTTCCGCAAGCTTCTCGGGTTCTTCGTGGTCTCAACGAGGGATTGAAGCTAATCCCGACAAGATCAAGGCCATTGAGCAGATTGAAGCACCAAAGCACGCCAAGGATGTACGAAGACTTGCCGGTTGCGTGGCTGCTCTCAAAGAAGTTTATTTCTAGGTTCTGCCAGCGCTACCGCCATTTTTCAAAATATTGAAAAAGGCAGGTCCAATGAAATGGACTCCGGAAGCGGAGGCTGCGCTGCAGGACTTAAAGAGATACCTGTCCTCCACTCCAACACTTGTCGCACCTAAGCCACAAGAGAAGTTGCTGCTGTATATAGCGGCAACCAATCAAGTGGTTAGTGCTGCGTTAGTAGCGGAGAGGGAGGCGGATGATGAGCCAGCAACCACGGCAAACACATCCAGCGACAAGCAGGGGGCTCCGCCGACAAGCTCTGGTCCCGACAAGGACGAGTCCGCGCAGACACATGACTAGATGCAGAAAAGGATGGTGCAGCCTACCTAGTTTGTCGGGCCTCTTGCAGGGGGCTAGGTCAAGGTACTCGTGTGCGTAAATTGCTTTTCGGCCTCCTCATGGCCTCGAGAAAGCTGCGCCATTACTTCCAAGCACATGAGATCACAGTTGTCACCGCTTCCGCTGAAGAGGATACCGCAGAATCCGTAAGCAACGGGCAGGATTGTCGAGTGGGCATTGGAGCCGTCAAGCTTTGGTCTCAAGTTCGGAAGCACATCAACTATCCAGCGTAGCGTTGGCAGAATTCATAGCAGAATGGACGCCAACACCAGATGAAGAGATTCCAGAGACGAGCATTCCCGTCAAGGAAGCAAGCAAAGAGTGGCTGATCTACTTTGATGGTGCCTTCTCGCTGCAAGGCGCCGGTGCCGGCGTGCTGCTTATCGCACCTACCGGAGAGCACCTCAAGTACGTAGTCCAGATGCACTTTCCCAAGGAGCAAGCGACAAACAATACTGCAGAGTATGAAGGTTTGCTTGCCGGTCTCGTGGATCGTAGTGGACCTTGGGATCAAAAAGCTTATTGTCGTGGGTGACTCGCAGCTTGTCGCCCCGCCAAGTGAACAAAGATTACCAGAGACCGTTGATGGAAGCCACGTTGATGAAGTGAGGAAGCTAGAAGAGCACTTTGACGGCCCGCAAATGGAACATGTTCCAAGAGCTCAGAATGATATTGCCGACGGCTCACAAAGTGTGCCGCACTTAAGTTGCCTGTGGAACCAGGGATTTTCATGCTCAAGCTGACTCAGCCAACCGTAACACCATCAACTGGACAAAGCAAGAAGAGGAAGTTGACCTCTGGTGACTAGTTTCTGACAGAGCTTCCCGAAACCGTCGTTGCAAAGGTTCCCAAGCTCAACACCAACAAAGGCCGAGGGGTAGTCTGCCCGACAGCCCTGTGGTTTGTTTCATGAAGTAGACGCCCCGACAAGTCTTGCTCCGCAAGCTTGTCGGGAGCATCAAGCTCCGCAGAGCCGCAGGTTCTGCCAGAGAAGCTGATGTTCCCGCAGCAACAGATGTGCCTTTGGTCCTTGTTGTCGAGCTGCAAGCTCCAAAGATGGGCGCAGCAGATTGTCCATTTCCTTCAGACAGGAGAACTTCCCGAAGAGCAAGAGGAAGCGGAAAGAGTAGCCCGGCAGTCAAGTATGTACCAGTTTGTCGACAGCATACTGCACAGAAGAGGACTCAACGGTGTGAAATTGAAGTGTATTCCCAGGGAAGATGGACAGAAGCTATTGCCAGAGATACACGGAGGCATATGTGGTCACCACATTGGCGCAAGAGCACTTGCCAGCAAAGCTTTCCGGCAAGGTTTCTTCTGGCCGACAGCCTCCGTGATGCAATCGCACAAGTAACCAAGTGTGAAGCGTGCAAGGCCCATTCCAAAAGATACACCAGCCAGCTCAAGCTCTCCGCACGATCCCTTTATCCTGGCCATTTTCGTCTGGGGTTTCGACATCCTCGGCCCTTCCCCGAAAGCTGTCGGGGCTTTGAATACTTGTACGCCGCCATCGACAAGTTCACAAAGTGGCCGGAAGTGGAAGCGATGAGGAAGGTGACGGCACAACAGCCAGTCAATTTCTTCAGTCGATTGTTTGCCGCTTCGGAATCCCTAACAGGATCATCACCGACAACGGCACACAATTCTACGAAGTCGCACCTTCATGCAAGACGCCCAAGATCTTGGCGCCAAGGTCTGCTTTGCTTCCGTGGCTCACCCGAGAAGCAACGGTCAAGCAGAGAGGGCAAATGCTGAAGTGCTGCGTGGGCTCAAGACTAGAACTTTCGACAGGCTGCACAAGTGCGGAAGAAACTGGATCGAGGAGCTGCCGGTGGTTCTTTGGTCGATCAGGACGACGCCAAATCGAGCCACCGCCGCACACCTTTTGCTCTAGTCTATGGAGCAGAGGCAGTTCTCCCCACGGAACTTCAGATACGGATCGCCTCGAGTACTCGCTATGATGAGCTTGAGCAAGAGCAGCTGCGACAAGATGACGCTACCGCTCCTTGAGGAAGATCGTTCGGGTCATTGTATGCGAGCTGCTCGCTGCCAAAGAAGCTTATGCCGCTACCATAGCCGCAGACTTAGTGCCGTGAAGTCTCGAGGAAGGCGACCTTGTTCTTCGCGCGTTCAGCCCGCCAAGAATTCAAACAAGTTGACGCCAAAGTGGGAAGGCCCTTATCGGGCGTAAACGAGTCACTAGGCTCGCGCCGTCGCTTTGAGACCGAAGATGGCATTCCGGTGAGCAACTCCTGGAACATTGAGCATCTTCGTAAGTTTTACTCATAGGGCGTGTTTGCCGGAACCCATTCCGGCAACCACCTTTTTTACAAGTCTTGCCGCTGTTGCATGTAATCCTTTGTACAAAGCCGGGCGCCGAATTCTGCAGCATCAAGAAGCTCATGTGTTGCGCACAACTTGTCAAATTCATTCTTTCATCATTTTATTGCATGTTTTGGCTAACACTTTGTGCAGCAACCACACCCGGTAAGCAGAATCGAGCCGCTGGGCTCCATAACGTTATTTCCTCTTCTTTCTCTTTTCTCAAAGAAAGGAAGGCTCCCTTGTGCGCCAAAGATGTCGGGGAGGCTGATCGTACCCACGAACACATATGGGGCCGGCGGACCAGGCCCCTTTGTGGTTCGGAGGGGGGCAGAGATCGCACAAAGAGCGGATCGAGGCGAGGCACACGAGCAGCTTACCCAGCTTCGGAGCTCTCCGGAGAGATAAAACTCCTACCGCTGCTTGTTTGATGTATTGTGTTCTTGCTAGGGAGGCGATGAGAGCTACAAAACCTAGCGTGAGTGTATCTGGTCTCGAGTGAGTCGAACTAACCGAATCGAACCGAACCCTTTCTACGCTAAGCGCATGGGCCTCCTTTTATATGCTCAAGGGTCTCCGGCTGTGGCAACGCAGCTTGAGGGTACAAATGTAAAAACAGGAGTTGGTACACCTACTCGAACAAAGGTACAGTGCAAAATACCTAACTCGACGGCAAGGGACAAAAGCAATAAATGCCCGTCAGCGTCGCCGCCAAACAGGCTGTGAGACCGTCAGTGCGCCTCCGCTTCGCCACGATGGCAAGCTTGTCGGCGCCGCTTATCGCTGTTTCCTCCGCTGGCTGCACAGCTCTCGACACGCCGCCGCATGGAACGGTCCCATGGCGACCACGTCACCGGATGAGCTGGAGCGGAGATGGAGAGAGTTGCTTGCCGCGCAAGCACCTTGCCGCTGCCGAATCCTTGTCGGCGTCCGGAGGCTTGTCACGCCTCGAGCCTTCCGGCAAGCTCCTCTTGCCGGGCCTTTGTCTTCTGCATGCCTTGAGTGGCCTTCCCGACAAGCTCCTCTTGCCGGGCCTTGTTTTCTTAATCAAATACTTTGTTCTTGAATGGCTCCAAAGGAGCCACAGAGGATCTTGGCGGTGACGAGGCAAACCGCCGCTGGGTGTCAAGAATCGTCTGCGGCACGCAGTACGGGATACTAGGGTACCCCTACTCTAGTACACCGACATTAGGGCATAACGTAATCTCGGTGAGACCGATTACACAAACTCGGTGAGACCGATTTTGGTAATTAGCTAACCAGAGAGTTGGTCAGGCAAACTCGGTTGGACCGATTACTCAAACTCGGTGGGACCGATTTTGATAATGAGTCAACCAGAAAGTTTGCATTGTAGTCTCGGTAGTACCGACTCCTCAAACTCGGTGAGACCGATTTTGATAATGGACATACACAGAGAGATTACAATCCCATCTCGGTGAGACCGAGATCCCTATCGGTGAGACCGATTTGCTTAGGGTTTGTGGCAGTGGCTAAGACATCCAAACTCGGTGGCGCCGGATAGGAAGAATCTGGGGCAATGAGTTGACTTTAGGTTTTAGGACATATGTGTGGAAGTGGGAAAGTAGTTGAGGGTATTTGGAGCATATCACTAAGCACTTGAAGCAAGAGGCTCATTAAGCAACACCTCATCCCTCCTTGATAGTGTTGGCTTTTCCTATAGACTCAATGTGATCTTGGACCACTAAAATGTAAAATGAAGAGTCTTGAGCTTGAAGCTTGAACCAATCCTTTGTCCTTAGCATCTTGAAGGAGTTCCCACATCCTTTAGTCCATGCCACTCCATTGTTGAACTTATCTGAAACATACTAGATAAAAGTGTTAGTCCAACAAGAGATATGTTAACATTAATTACCAAAACCACCTAGGGAGCACTTGTGCTTTCAATATGAGGATGTGAGAAAGTAGTGGAGGGTTTTGGAGCATATCACTAAGCACATGAAGCAAGAGGCTCATTAAGCAACATCTCATCCCTCCTTGATAGTATTGGCTTTTCCTATAGACTCAATGTGATCTTGGATCACTAAAATGTAAAATGTAGAGTCTTGAGCTTTTGAGCTTGAGCCAATCCTTTGTCCTTAATATTTTGAGGATCCACTTTCATCATCCATTCCATGCCATTCATTGAGCTTTCCTGAAATATTTGTCTTGGAATAGCATTAGCTCAATGAGCTATATGTTGTTATGAATTACCAAAACCACCTAGGGATAGTTTCACTTTCAAGCGGGCTGGGCACCCCAACGTCCACATACAACCACCGCTCTCTGAACTTAGCCTCAGGGGGAGGGAGTCTAAAATCGATCCCCGAAGCAGCCGTCTCTGGCACCGCAAGGAAGCTCACACACCCCGAGCATTCAGTAGGATCACTCAAAGAAAGAGAAGAAGTGACGCAACAGGGCAACGGAAGGAGGGATGCCCACCATTGCCTCACAGACAAAGGCGAAGACAGCCGGGAGGGTAATGGACTCAGGCCCGAGATGCATCATGTGGATCTGATAGTGGGAGAGCACCGCATTAAAGAAAGCGGAAAAGGGGGGAACTGCACTCGCCACGTGGCATCAAACAAGAACCGGACCTCCGTGACAATCCTCGGCAAGGAGGCATGGGACGCAGCCATGCCGTGGTCCCGCCGCACTCATTGAAGATGGTGGCAAGAGTAGAGCGGACCTTGCCCAAGGCCTCGGGGTTGAGTATGATAGATCGACGACGGCGGGGCCACCACCGAGGCGAAGCGGGACGGCCGGGCTTCTTCGCCTTTTCCTTCTTCGTTGGCGCCATGGCAACAGGAAGGGTGAGAGTCCGAGTTGGATCAAGGGCGGAAGTTGGAGCCAGAGGAAGAAGGAAGGGCCGGAGTGCGCGGACGACGAAAGGGGAATGGCTGTGTGCAACCCCGGGTCCGCTTAGCCGGGCGTGTAATGAGGCATCATGGGGAAGCGGAGACGCCCACGACCAATCAATCGCCACGCGGCGCCCAAGGTCGCAGGCTGTTGGGGCATGCGGCGCTTCGAACTTGCCCCTTCGCTTCTCTGCTAAGCCAAGTCCGGACGCGCCTTGGGCCCGGGGCTCTTGTCGCTGATGCAGGAACGGGGTCCCTGACTTGCTCGCCGCGACTGCGGGCGTGGCTCAAGTGGGGCCCAGCGCTGCCCAGCTTCATCAGCTCAAGCTCAAGACCTCGCGAGGGCCAAGATTGCTGAGGCGGACGACAGGAACCTTCCTCAGGAGCAGCCTCGTCAGGCAGTCTCAGGAGGAGGCGGAGAGATCAAGGCAGGGTACCTCACGAGGGTGCCCCGTGACGCAAGCCATGACGATCAAGACCAGGCGGGCGCCAGCCCGCGCAGTGTCCTCGTTTCCCCTTTGGTGCAAAGGACGCAAGCACAGGCCAAGGCATCAGGCAAAGGTTACCGCTTCGGTGCAACAAGACCAAGACCAGCAGAGCGGCAGGACGGAGGTCATCGTGGAGCCCAGGGGCGGCGCCACCGCTGTGGTCTTTGGCAGCCGAAGACCAAATTTAGTCAGGATAAGTGTACTAGATGTTCCCCTTCAAAATGGCCAATTGTTGGCGCCCTTCCCGCTCATTACTTAGGAAGAGGCCCAGGGCCTCCCTCTATAAATAGGACTAGCCACCACAGAGAGAACCGACCAGACAAAAGGACGGACCAAGAGGTCGAACCCCCTAGAGAGAGAGAAGCGACTGGACTCACCCAAGAAGTCCATCGCACCAGCTCAAGAACTGCCCTTCGCAAGGCTGTTCTTCCTTTGTACTGTTCTTCATCAGCCCCTGAGGCAATCCACCACACCACACACTAGAGTAGGGTATTACACCACGACGGTGGCCCGAACCAGTATAAACCTTGCGTCCCCTGTGTTGTTCATCGTTCCTAGTTTAGATCTCTTGCAAACCATTAACACGTGAGCTGGTAGGGGAAAGATCTCCGCGCGCACCCCAGTGTTTGAACCTTAAGGGTCTGGCGGAACCCGAAATCCGATAGATTGTGAACATGAATATGCTTTGTGAGTAGTTACGTTTGTTCCTGAGGACATGGGTGAAGTCTTGCTATTAGTAGTCATGTGAATTTGGTATTCGTTCGATATTTTGATGAGATGTATGTTGTCTTTCCTCTAGTGGTGTTATGTGAACGCCGACTACATGACACTTCACCATTATTTGGGCCTAGAGGACGCATAGGGAAGTAATAAGTAGATGATGGGTTGCTAGAGTGATGTAAGCTTAAACCCTAGTTTATGTGTTGCTTCGTTAGGGGCTGATATGGACCCATATGTTTAATGCTGTGGTTAGGTTTACCTTAATACTCCTTTTTGTAGTTGCGGATTCTTGCAATAGGGGTTAATCATAAGTGGGATGGTTGTCCAAGTTAGGACAGTGCCCAAGTACCGGTCCACCCACATATCAAATTATCAAAGTACCGAACGCGAATCTTATGAACGTGATGAAAACTAGCTTGACGATAATTCCCAATGTGTCCTCGGGTGCTCCTTCTTCATTATTAGAATTTGTCCAGGCTTATCCTTTGCTACATAAAGGATTGGGCCACCTTGCTGCACTTTATTTACTTTATTTACCTTTTGCTCAAGCATTATTTATCTTATCACAAAACTATCTATCACCTACTATTTCTGTGCTTGCAGAGAAAACCTTACTGGAAACCGCTTATCATTTCCTTCTGCTCCTCGTTGGGTTCAACACTCTTACTTATCGAAAGGACTACGATAGATCCCCTATACTTGTGGGTCATCAAGACTCTTTTCTGGCGCCGGTGCCGGGGAGCGTAGCGCTCTTGGTGAGTGGAACTTGGTAAGGAAACATTTATATAGTGTGCTGAAATTTTCTGTTACTTGTCACTATGGAAACTAAACCTTTGAGGGGCCTGTTTGGGGTATCTTTGTCCCAACCAGAAGAGCAAAGATATGCTCCTCAACCTACTGAACTTTAAGAAAATATGCACTTTGAGATTCCTTCGGGTATGATAGAAAAACTGCTAGCTAATCCTTTTGCAGGAGACGGAACATTGCATCCCGACTTACACCTTATCTTTGTGGATGAAGTTTGTGGATTATTTAAGCTTGCAGGTATTCCCGATGATGTTGTTAAAAGGAAGGTCTTCCCTTTATCTTTGAAGGGAGATGCATTGACATGGTATAGGCTATGTGATTATACGGGATCTTGGAATTATAAGCGATTGAAGTTGGAATTTCACCAGAAGTTCTATCCTATGCATCTTGTTCATCGTGATCGTAATTACATATATAATTTCTGGCCTCGCGAAGGACAAAGCATCGCTCAAGCTTGGGGAGGCTTAAGTCAATGTTATATTCATGCCCCAATCATGAGCTCTCTCGGGAAATGATTATTTAGAATTTTTATGCTCGGCTTTCTTTTGATAATCGCAACCTGCTCAATACTTCCTGTGTTGGTTCTTATATGCTGAAGACTATTGATTTCAAATGGGACTTATTGGAAAGATTAAACGCAACTCTGAAGATTGGGGTTCAGACGATGGTAAGGAGTCAGGTATGACACCTAAGTTCGATTGTGTTAAATCTTTTATGGATACCGATGCTTTTCGTGGATTTAGCGCTAAGTATGGACTTGACTCTGAGATAGTAGCTACTTTTTGTGAATCTTTTGCTACTCATGTTGATCTCCCTAAAGAGAAGTGGTTTAAATATAATCCTCCTGTTGAAGTGAAAGTAGTTGCACCTATTATAGTCGAAGAAAAGACTATTACCTATAGTGATCCTATTGTTCCTACTGCTTATGTTGAAAAACCTCCTGTCGGTGTCAAAACCGGTGGATCTCGGGTAGGGGGTCCCGAACTGTGCGTCTAGGCGGATGGTAACAGGAGACAAGGGACACGATGTTTTACCTAGGTTCGGGCCCTCTTGATGTTGGTAAAACCCTACGTCCTGCTAGATTAATATTGATGATGTGTGTTACAAGAGTGGATCTACCATTTAGATCAAAGAGGCTAAACCCTAGAAGCTAGCCTATGGTATGATTGTTGTTCTCCCTACGGACTAAAACCCTCCGGTTTATATAGACAATCGAATAGGGTTAGGGTTACACAAAGTCGGTTACAATGGTAGGAGATCTACATATCCAGACGCCAAGCTTGCCTTCCACGCCAAGGAAAGTCTCATCCGGACACGGGACGAAGTCTTCAATCTTGTATCTTCATAGTCTTGGAGTCCGGCCGATGATGATAGTTCGGCTATACGGACACCCCCTAGTCCGGAACTCCCTCAGTATCCCTTGAACCAGGCTTCAATGACGACGAGTCCGGCGCGCATATTGTCTTCGGCATTGCAAGGTGGGTTCCTCCTCCGAATAATTTATAGAAGATTGTGAACACCAGGATAGTGTCCGGCTCGCAAAAATAAATTCCACATACCACCGTAGAGAGAATAATATTACACAAGATCAATCTGGCGACGTATTTTGTGGCGTGGACGTCGCACCACTACCAAGCCTTTACTCAAATTGTTTTTATTGTTCCACCTCGGTAGCGTTTAGCGAGGCGTGTTTCCTTGGCACGCCTTGTCGGGCGTAGATCGTGGTTCCCCTTATTCCAGGATTCCCATCAATACGGACATGGGTAACCCAACCGCGCCATTGATTGTGACGCTTGGGAGATAAGCGAGTTTTACCAGGCCGGTGGGGACACATGTTTTTGTCCGCCCATATAAGGGGATAAAGATCCAACCCTTTTACCTGTGCCTTCTTCCTCCTTGGCTTATCCATCTCCGCGAACTCGAGCTCCAGCGCCCAAGTCCGCACTTCTCACCTCAACCTTCTCCAACTATGTCCGGAGTGGGAGGCAAGTGGATGGCCTCCTCCGTCACGGAGGGGCACATCACAAGACTGCAGGAGGCCGGATACTTGTCCGGCGATATCGCGCACAGGCTGCCCGACGCGGGGCAGCTCATTCCAACCCCCAGTCCCCATGAGAGGGTGGTATTTCTCCCCCACTTCCTCCGCGGACTAGGTTTTCCACTTCAGCCATTTGTCCGCGGCTCATGTTCTACTACGGCCTGGACTTCCACGACATAGCCCCGAATTTCGTCCTCAACGTCTCGGCGTTTATCGTCATGTGCGAGGCCTTCCTCTGCATCCAGCCCCACTTCGGCTTGTGGCTCAAGACCTTCAGTGTTAAGCCGAAGGTTGTGAAGGGAAGCCAAACAGAGTGCGGAGGCGCCATGGTCGGCAAGATGGCCAAAGTCCTATGGCTCGAGGGCTCCTTTGTGGAGACAATAAAGGGGTGGCAATCGGGGTGGTTCTACATCACCGAGCCACGCGACACTGAATGGGCGGCGGCCCCAATTCAGATCTGGATTCCCCACGGCTCTCGCCATGGAAAGAGACGGCCTGAAGTGGGGGATTCGGACGAGCTATCCGGACTCCAAACACGCCGTCCGGAACCTGGTGGACAAGAATCGCAGCTTGTCGACGTAATCCGTGTGATGCTCCTCCGCCGGATTCTCCCATGCCAACAACGGACTTCAATTTGTGGGAGTTCGATCCGCACAGCACCGAACCTTGAGCCGGCTCTGCGATACCACGTATGAAGATGCCCGAAGGTGCCGTTCAAGGGCGCCAAGCCCCGCATCCGCTAACGAAGATCGCGGATACAGCTCAGCGCGCCGTCAAGCGAGGTAAGTTATTTTACCCTTTACGGGACTCTTTTTCATAGATTGACTCGTGGGATCTAAAAACTCCCTATTCTTCGACAGTGTCCGCTGAAGACGTCCGGATAGATTAACCGTCCGGCTCCTTTGCCAGAAGACCCAGCGGACGCTCGATTGACTGGGCTGCTGGCTCCGGCACCCCATGTGGTGCGGAGAAGAAGGCCAAGAAGGAGGCCACGGGAACTCAAAGGAGCTCCCGACGCCAGTGTTGTCGGATTCGGGCGAATCTTCTCTCAAGACGAGGAGGAAGAAGAAGAAGCTTCTCCCCAACGGGGAGGAGAGGAAAAGGAAGCCGCCCTAACCGGGAGGCCGGAGGGTCCAAGAAGGGAAGAACCCTTCCTCCGGACTTCTCCACCAACGCCGACGACGACGAGGGGATTGGCCTACAAGGGCCAAGCCTGGCGAGATCGTAAGTGTCCGGATACCCATGGCATTTTATTATTGCAGAGTGTTCTCTAATGTCGAACAATCGTGCAGCCCGCCTAAAGGCGAAGTTCGCCGATTCATCGGCGGGTCCCACTGGGCTCGTCGGAAATGGAGAGTACTTCGCCTAACCGCCTCCTCGCCTCATGCTGCGGACAACATCACGGCGGGCCCCAAAGGGGCTTGGTCCCGAGGAGGTGGCGCAGGAGGTGCCACAAGGCAACCCCGGACTCCAAAGGCGTGGGGGCAAGACCTCAGGGGCTCTAAGGTCGACCCTTGTCCCACTCCATGCCGGAACCTTCAAAGTGGTTCCAGAGTCCCAAGCGATCCTTCGCAAGAAGAAGGTAAGACGCCGGTGTCCTTCGTCCAACCGAGGCACCGGATAGCATCGGAGGCGCTCAACGGCGCCTCCATCGAGGAGGAGCACCGCATCGCGTTATGAGTGCGGTGATCCGGACAGCCGATCCGCCAAGAGCGGGAGCTGACTGGCTGCATGCACTCTTCTAACAAGGCTTTGAGGTAATAGATTTCAATATATGTAACATGGTACCGCATAGACAGTAGCCCCTGATGCTCGGTTCGGTGTTCGGAAAGAAAAGCTGGACTGAGGATCTTTAGAAAGATAAACGCATGAGTCATAAAAATATGTCAATATGGGATTGCAGGCTGTGCTGCTGACCTCCGCCGTACTGACTGCGGAGGTCAATACTTTGAAGCAAAACGTCGAGCAGTCCGAGAACAAGCTCGGCCATGCCAAGAAGCAGCTCGAGGAAAAAGAAGGTGAGTAATACCTTATGAAAATTGTACCTTACAGAAAAGGATTTGGTTGCAAGACAAATGACAGAGATAACATGGGTATTGTAGGGGCCACTAACGAGGTGGCGACCCTGAAAGAGGCGGTGGCCGCGGCCGAACGTAATGCGGCCGCGGAGCGCACCGAGCGAGAGAAACAGGAGGCGCGGGTGGCGGAGGTACAACAAGAGCTCCAGGATCTCGTGAAAAAACATGAGAACTTGGAGCGTGACTCGAAGACTCAAGAGTCTAAGCTTGCAACGGCTCTTGAGAGTGTCAAAGCCGCTAAGGCCGAAGCCTACAAGGCCCTCCAGGAGATTGAGGCGGTGAATAAAATAGCAGCGGGTAAGGCATTTTTCATGCAGAGTAAGCATGTGAGTGTTAATTACACTGTTGCTTACCCGAATTCGAGCTCTCCAGGCGTTCGCAGTAAGCGTGTCCGATGCTGCCGCATTCTACCGGGCCGAGGAGGGAGCTCGACGGAGAAGGTGTTACGGTCTCAAGATGTCTGAGGCCGGACATCCGGTGCTTTTAGCGACCGGTGAAGCAGCTGGTCGAAGCTCCACAAGGCGGCGAACAGGCCATGAAGGGCCTCATAGTTCGGTCAGGCCTAAGGAGGCAATGCACAGGAGCTACTTCGGCCTGGTCGGCGGCTGGTGGATGCGTGCCCGTGGGTTGAAGTTATCAAGCATTCTGCTTGTATCGAGGGTGCCCGTCGGGCCCTTGCCAACAAAAGGTGCACTGGGCAAGATGGATGCCTGTAAGCTCGTGACGGACCCGCCACCAGAGGGCAAGGAGCATCGCACGCCCGAGATGTATTATAAGAGTGTGCTGAAGGGCGCCCGCACTATTGCGGGTGAGTGCTCCAAAGATGTAATATTTTAGTAGACTCGCATTTTGTTATCCTGCATACCAAAAACTTAGTTCATATGCGCTAAGCAACGCTTGTTAATTTAAAATATTACCTTCTGTGCGGCTGTTTATCAAATCTGAGAGATGGCAAGTCGTCGGCTTCAGCCCCCATGCCACGAGTGCTGGGGTGTTCGGAATAAACTTGACCCTCTTGTTCCCATTTTTGGGTCCATCTAGGGAGGCGCTCAACACAGCGAACAATGCAACCGGACTTATAATGCTTGAACACTCTCACTTAGCCATAGAATTCTATAATTTTAAATTTTGGCAAAGCCCCTAGTCTTTGGAAGGCCGAATTTGGGGCGCTATCCACGCCTTGGCCGGACAGTATCTGGCTCCTCGCTCTAAGCGGCATAAGTCTTTAAGGACTCGCAAAACACCTCTCGAACAGCGACCGGTCGCTCGCCTCATCATGACGGTCAGTTTTAGCTTTCTCCACTGAGGCGTTAACCCAGCCGAACTGGGGCGGAATCGCAGTGGTTCTCCCGGTGCTACCTTAGCCGATATAACGGAACGTAAGGTACCAAAACACGGGAGCCGGGCAAACCCAACTATTGACCCAAGACATGATTCGGAGCCGATGCATATAGTGCTATAAGTTCGGGGTGCCGCACTTGTGAAAGTGTTCTGACTCATCACACCATAACGCGGGAAACATAAGCCCTCGTCAGATATTATCCGTACCAAAGTGTACGGATGCAACATGTTGTGAATGAACATATGTATGAAAAAGAAATTCAATTATAAACAAAGAGGTGCTGCATTGTTTTATTCAATAAGTGTTGCTACAAATGCAGAACGATACAAATAGTGCGATAAGCAAGGTATGAGACAGTTAAACATGTCCCCCTCCAGGGGTAGGCTGCAGATTGGTGTATGCAAATGCTCGTAATGGAGACCACCTGTATATTCATTGTAGCCTTTATCCTTCCCTGGATGTTGCATCGTGAGTTCGGCAGGTCTGCTGCCGGACAGGGTTTCAGACAAACGGAGTCCTGTGGGTAAAAAGTAAAAGGTAAAAAGGAAAAGAAAAAGGAACGACACACGTGAGAGCCCCTGGTGTAGTTGAGCCGCAGTCTGGGTTTATCGTGGTCGTGCCCCTCTCCCCATGCCCATGGTATCTTCAGAGCGTGATGGTGTACGCGAAGGACCTGCTTTGACATTTCGCAGGGGCTGGGGTTGGGGCCGCACTGCTATGCGTGCTCTGAACGTGCCAGGTGGTCTTGTTGCAAGTTACTCCGGCCGCGCTTAGTTGTGTCCGGCCGCTTAACGGCCGGACTCGAGAATTGCCTTAAGAGGCTGCATTGCACTTCGCGAGAGCGCTGTATGTTCCTCCGTGCGGAGAGAACGTTCGCTGTTTGCATTGACCGTAATGACTCCTCGAGGGCTGGCATCTTGAGCTTGAGGTATGCGTGAAAAGCGGCACCGCTGCTGAACTTTGCAAACGCGGCACGTCCGACCAAGGCATGATAGCCGCTGCGGAACGGGACTATGTCAAAGATTAACTCCTCGCTTGAAAGTTAACCGGGGATCCGAAGACCACTTCGGTGTAATTGAGCTCGCATAATTGGCTTCTACACCTGGTATGACGCCTTTAAAGGTCGTTTTGGTAGGTTTAATCCTTGAGGGTCTATGCCCATTTTATGACCGTATCCTGGTAAAGCAGGATCAGGTTGCCGCCGTCCATCGTGACTCGTTAGGTGAAATCCATCGACGATTGGGTCTAAGACCGGTCTGGCGAATCCGCCGTGGCGGATCTTTGGTGGGGTGGTCCCTTCGGTCAAAAGTGATCGGGCAGGAGGACCATGGATTGAACTTCGGGGCAACTGGCTCCATCGCGTAGATATCCCGGAGTGCATGCTTCCGCTCCCTTTTGGGTATGTGCGTTGCGTATATCATGTTCACCGTCCGCACCTGTGGGGGGAAACCCTTCTTCCCTTTATTGTTCGGCGGTTGGGTCTCGTCCTCGTCATCGCTATGCAGCCCCTTGTCATTGTTTTCGGCAATTAACTTGCTCGCTTGTTGAATACCCAACAGTCCCTCGCTGGTGTGGTTAGCTGGTTTTCAAAAGTGCCATGTATCTGGCACAAGCGGTCGAGTATTCGGTCTAAATTGGACGGACCCGGAGTGTCGGTGTACTAGAGTAGGGGTACCCTAGTATCCCGAACTTGTACACGGGCAGTTGCGGCCCTCCGCGGCAAGGCTTACCGGGTGACCGCCAAGGTCCTCCGTGGTTCCTTTGGAGCCATTCAAGAACAAAGTATTCAAGCCAAGGCGCCTAGAAGACAAGGCCCCGGCAAGAGAAGCTTGCCGGGAAGGCCAGCCAAGGCGCCTAGAAGACAAGGCCCCGACAAGAGGAGCTTGCCGGGAAGGCCACCTAAGGCACCTAGGAGACAAGGCCCCGGCAAGAGGAGCTTGCCGGGAAGGCCCGGTGAGCGACAAGCTTCCGGACGCGACAAGACAACAACCGCGGCAAGGCGCTTGCCGCTGCATCACCACTGCACTGCGCCCAAAGACATCCACTAACGTGTCGCCCTGGGACCTTTCCAGGCGCGCGTATCAAGAGGCCGTGCAGCCAGCGGAGCGCGGTGGCAAGCGGCGCTGACAAGATAGTCATCGTGGCAAGCGGTGGAGCCCCTGGCGGTCCCTTTCATCTTTATTAGGGCGGCGTGAAGCGGGCATTTAATGCCTTTGTCCCCTGCCGTCGTGGTTAGGTATGGTACCTTTGTACAAGTAGTTGTACTAACCACAACTCCTTTTCCATTTTACCCTTGCCTACGTTGCCACCTGCCGGAGACCCTTGAGCATATAAAAGGAGGCCCATGCGCAACGAGCGTGGGGGAGAGAGAGGTTCGCCGGAGAACACTCATGCTCGGTCTCATTAGCAGCTTGTGTGTATCAGAGCACTCAAGCGCTCTGAGCAAGAACTCAATACACTCGGACATGCAGCAAGAGGGAGTGTTATCTCTCCGGAGAGCTCCAAGCCGGGTAAACCGCTTCAGGTAGCCGCCTCGATCTGCTCTTTCGTACGACCTCCCGCCCGAACCGAAGGGGCTCGGTCCGCCGGTCCCATAGGTGTTCGTGGGCGAATCAGCCTCCCGACATCTTTGGCGCGCCCGGTAGGGGCGTCGAGATTGTGTGAACCTGATCCGGCGTCCACACGAGCTAGATCTTCATCATCTTCATCGACATGCCACCGAAGAAGAAGGCTTCGGCGGCAGATGTTCCGTCCGCGTCGAACCCACCACCACCGGAGCAAACGGGTGGTGGGGTATACACCGGCGGAAGAATGGACATCGACGGGGGAGTCCACGGTGCTGCCAAGTTCAAGAACAAGGCTGCGCAGACCTCAGCGTCCGTACATGCACCGCGCCCGTCTCAGGAAGCGCGGGACCGACAACATCATGGTATTCACAACGCCATACGCTCGTTGGACCAAGATCGAGCTGGTGGATCTCGGGATGCTCAAGACCAGCATGCACGCCAACATGCCGGGCGCGAAGCGAGGCACGATCGCTGGGCGGGATATCGCTCCTTCTAACATAGTTAGAAGTCCGGCATATCCCGCCTTCGCCCTTCGCCATCGCCACCACCACTCCAGCGAAGCTTTGGCGAGAGCTCAATCGCTCTGGATTACCCTCCAACAGCCGACAAGGTCGATGAATGGAGGGCCACCATTCAGAGTCTCATCGGCTTTGCCAACGGCGACGCTCCGTGGCAGCCAAGTGCATCGCTGCCGCGGCAGGACTGCCAGGCACGAGTCGGTGGCGACGAAACCGGTGGGGGTGCAACCACCATGCACTCTCCGCCCCGAAGGCCAAGATCACCGACTCGCCGGATCCACCTCGACAGCGACTCCACCGCATCATCGGATCCACGAGCTCGTCGTGGTCAGCGCCAAGTTCTTCACGAACGACAGCAAGAAGACGCTCGAACTCGCATCGAGCGCCGAAGAGAAGCGCGGTGTCAATCCGACCAGCGCGCTGGGCCCTCTGTCGACATGCATGCGCCCGAGGGAACCAGCGACTTGCGTCAGACGCGGTAGGTTGCCCTGCATTCACTCGTGAGCTGCGGCAAGTCCAAAGGCCCAAAGCAAGAAGAATTTCAAGCCGTGACGCAGAGAAGTAATCGACGGCAAGACGCATCCGTCGGAGTTCCTCAAAGATCTACACCATCGCGGTGCGAGGCTGCGGGGCGAGACGACAAGATCCTGGCCAACTACTTCCCGCTGGTACTCAAGCCCAATGTCAGATCCTGGCTCATGCACTTGCCGGACAACTCCATATCCTCTTGGGCAGATCTATGCCATCAGTTTGTCGGCGCCTTTACAGGAGGCCACAAGCCCCATGGCCAAGAAAGCGACCTTCATCTGTTCGCCCAGAAGGAAGGAGAGCCCCTGCGCAAGTACATTCGTGAGATTCACCACAGACAAAGACAACATCCCAGATGTCCACCCGCCGGTAATCAGCGCATTCCATCGAGCGTCGCGAAACCGCAGGATGCGAGAGGAGATGGCGATGTGCAAGATCGAAGACGCCGATGAGCTATATGCCCTGGCCGACAAGTGTGCACGTGCTGAGGAAGGGAGGAGACTCCCCGGAGAGAATACTGAAGCAGGAGGATCTGATAGTGAGGAGACCGCCCCGGCAAAGAAAAACCGGCGGTGAAGAAGAAGACCAAGTCCGGCAAGAGCTCTGATGCCCACTCCGGCAAGCGCACCTCTTCGGAGTGCTGCGCTACCATCAAGGATGCACCATCGAGCTCCACCGGCAAGTGCTGAGGACCAGTCTGCTCCGGCAAGCCCTAGGGTTTGTTCTGTTGAAGCAGACGCTCCAAGTCCGGCAAGAGCTCTGATGCCCACTCCGGCAAGCGCACCTCTTCGGAGTGCTGCGCTACCGTCGAGGACGCACCATCGAGCTCCACCGGCAAGTGCTGAGGAGCAGTCTGCTCCGACAAGCCCTAGGGTTTGTTTCGTTGAAGCAGACGCTCCAAGTCCAAAGCAAGAGCTCGATGCCCACTCCGCAAGCGCACCTCTTCCGAGTGCTGCGCTACCGCCGAGGACGCACCATCGAGCTCCACCGCAAGTGCCGAGGAGCAGTCTGCTCGCAAGCCCTAGGGTTTGTTCCGTTGAAGCGCACGCTCCGACAAGTTTTGCTCCGCAAACTTGCCGGGAACGCCAAGCTCGCCGAGCCGCAGGTTCTCGCCGTGGAAGCGTATGTTCCCGCAGCAGCAGATGTGCCGTGGTTCTTTGGTCAATCAGGGCGACACCAAATCGAGCCATCGCCGCACACCTTTCGCTCTAGTCTATGGAGCAGCAGGCGCTTCTCCCCACGGAACTCGTGATACGGATCTCCTCGAGTGCTCGCTTATGATGAGCTTGAGCAAGAGCAGATTCGACAAGATGACGCGCTGCTCCTTGAGGAGGATCGTCTTCGGGTCGCATGACGAGCTGCTCGATACCAGCAAGCTTTGCGCCACTACCACAGCCGCAAAGTTAATGCCAGAAGTCTCGAGGAAGGCGACCTTTGTCAGGACCCCGATCCTAAGTCACACCGATCCAGCATGTAACACATCATATCACTTTGCGGCCTCACGCACGGTATTCCCACGGGTGTCGCCTTACCATGGCCCGGGACCGTTTGCGTCTTTTGGCTCACGATATGATGATAGTGTCGCTAGCATCCATATGACAAAGAACCGGGCCGACATGGCTAGTCGTGAACCCAAAGCGGCGCTAACCTATGGGGACAGGCATACATGAATCACATCGAGCATGTCGGTCATCAACGTATGTATTCGGGCTGTAGCACTGGCTAACAGGACTCCGGTATCCGAGCTGTAGCGTGCTAGGCGGGACTCGAATAACACCGCGTGACATTTCCCGAAGGACAGACATAGGAACGGCGAAACACATGCCGCTACCAAGTGTCCAAGCAGTAGTCTTTGGGCTAGCAGACTCGTGAACCGGCTGTAGCGGACTACTATCGCCGTAAGAAGCGAGACTACATTTCCCCATATGAGAGGCTGCCAAGGATAAACAACTAGTTTGTCGGATCCCACACATACCAAGCATTTCAAACATACACACATTATACTTGATATGCGAGATACAACATGGCATCACAACATAACTCTACGACTCAGATATTATTCATTAGGCTCCAAGAGCGAGATATTACAAACATGGGTCTCATGACCCAACACTCGAAACATACAAGTCAAAGCACAAGCGGAAGCTAATCATGTCTCGAAAGTACGCATAACTATAAATGAAAAAGGCCGAGAAGCTCGACTATCTACCGAGATCCCGCCAAGGCACAAGATCGTAGCTGAGGTAACAAGCTAAACGTCAAGTCCAAGCGGAACTACTAGCGTAGACCGACGCCTCTCTCGCAAAACATAAAATAAGCAAACGTGAGTATAATTGTACTCAGCAAGACTTACATCGTAACTAACTACATATGCATCATTATCAAAGGGGTGGTGGAGTTTGACCGCAGCAAGCCAGCTTTGACTCGGTGGCTATCCTGAACTACATTTGCAAGTAACTCTTTGAGGTGGCGCACGAGTCCACATATTCACCATATCAATACACCACTATGGACCCGCCCCGCCTCCCTATGAGAACGCCATCCATAGCACTCACGCTTATCTTGCGCATTTTAGAGTATCCACTTTCACTTGTCTATGAACTGATATAGGCAACCCAGAAGTCCTTCTCCGTGGACACGGCTATTCGAATAGATCATATTAACCCTGCAGGGGTGTACTTCTTCACACACGCTCTCACCACTTACCGCCATTTACACGACATGTACTCGGCAACCTTCAAGCGGAAGCCCAACGTGGGTGTCGGCCACGGCCTACCTAAACACTCAAGTCCCTAGTCCAGGTTTATCGCCTATTCGGGTTCCATCCGCAGGGAGTCCGGCCGAGGTTTCCCATACAGCCCCGAACGATGTGTGCAGGGTTCCCGAGACACCAAACGGGCGAATCGGTACACCGGGCCACGGTGCCTACCGCAACACAACCCACCCCTATGGTCATGCTATGCGCGGCCCCAAAGATACTACAAACACCGTAAACTACTTGCAACTCCCGGACTAAGAACAAGGGTGGTTAAGAAGCCGAGAGGGTCCATTGGTTTCGGGCCCAATGCGTGGTAGTAACTGCTTTCATGGATCACAAACACGTAACTCAGTTCACGAGGACGGCTGCAATGAGACAACCCACCATGTACTCCTACATGGCCTCTCACCGCTACCTCTACCAAATCGTGTTCACACACTTAGCTCACACACAATAGGACATGTTCATAACAATTCCAATTCATTCCCGATGAATCGAGACCCGACTCAACTCTAAGCAGTAGCAGGCATGACAAACAAGCATAAATGAGTAGGCACAACATGGCTAAAACAATTCCTACTCATGCTTGTGGGTTTCATCTAATTACCTGTGGAATGACAAAAGTCATGCAAAGGATCAAGGGGTTCAGCTACCGCAGCAAGTAACACATGAGTCGTTGTTGTCCTAATGCAGTAAAATAGAGCAGGAGCGAGAGAGTGGGATTGTATCGGAATGAACAAGGGGTTTTGCTTGCACCGCACTTCAAGATAATATAGCTCTTCATCGGTGTCATCGAACAATCGTTTAACATCGTCTCACCGGAGGGGACAATTACCGCAAACAAGAGAGAACACAATCAATGCAATGCACATTCACATGAATGACATGTCATATTAAGGTACTGAATTCACCTAATGCAATAATAACCCAAGTTAGTTGAAGTGGAATTCAAACAAGGTTGAACTCCAACTCCAAATGCTAGTTCATAAATTACCCTAATCATGATTCATCCTATTCAGTGAGGTTAACTTGTTCAAACATGCATGATCATGGCATAAACAGATTCTTCATATTTTTCTAATCATTTTTCATATATAAATTATTTCCATCCGAGTTACGGTTGAATTTATATGATTTTTAGAAGTTTAGAGTATTTTCTGGAATTTCCTGAATTAAATTAATCCAGAAAATCAAATAATTGCCAAGATGACGTCAAAGACCGCGTCAAGAGTCAACCTGGGTCAAACCTGACGTGTGGGGCCACACGTCGCTGACTAACTAAACTAACCTAGTCAATTAGCACTAACCTAGGTTAAGTTAAATTAGTTTAAACCTAAACTAGATTAGTTAGCCGGCGGGGCCCGCATGTCGCTGGCTCCGGAAGTCAAACTAGGCCAAACCGGGTCAATCTCGCCGGAGTTGACCATGCGGCTCGTCGCCGGGCGGAGCCGGGAGACGACGGAGGGTGCGGGTTTCCTCCTCCGGTGACCAAAAGAGAGGCGGAGGGGCCCCACGTGACGCCGGGCTCAAGCGCATCTAAGGAGACTAGCGGGAGGTGCGGGGGTGGCCGGAGACAACGACGGCGAGCAGTGCAGCGGCGGCCGGAGCTCGGGCACCCACGGTTTTGGCGTTGTAGGGTACGGCAGGAGCCGCGGATGGTCGCGGTCGACCCCTAGGAACGTGCTGAGCACGGTGGCACGCACAAATGCGAGCTTGCCGGGTGTGCCACGGCTACGCCATGGCCGGGCGGCGCAGACGCCGGCCAAGGTTGGGGATCGGGGCTAGAGGACTAACGGCCGAGGGGGAGAGGGGCGAGGGGCGCAGGAGCTCACCGCAGTTCCGCAGAGGTGATCACCTGGCTCGGGAGGGGCCGGAGCAAGCGGGCGGCGATGGAGATCTCCGCGACCCGAGGGGGATGAAGGGGTCGGGAGGGTGCTTGAGGCGCTTGGGCGCGGCTCGGTGGGGGAGGAAGAGGAGGTCGGGCGGAGCTCGTGGGCATGTCGGGAGGAGAGAGGGTGGCGGTGGCTGCGAGGGCAGCAAGGGGCGGCGACAGCGGTGCTCGGTCCGGGCGAGAGAGAGGGAGCAGAGGAGAGAACGAGGGAGAGGAGAGAGCGAGGGGTCCAGGGGTCGGGAGGCGCGGTGGCGACACATGGAGGCGTCCCGGGCAGCGGGACGCAGCAGCCAGGCCAGAGGTGGCCGTCGGCATCGCCCGGCCTTCGCCACGCCTCGCCTCGCCTTCTCGCGCAGGAAGACGATGAGCGGTGGGTAGGTGGGCTGGGCCACCCGGCCAGCCGAGGGGGGAAGAAACTGGCCGGTTCGGGCGCCGGGTAAGCCAGTGAGTTCCTGCTCTTTTATGGTTTTAGTTTTTTCTAATTTTCTGTAACTATGTTTGGCTTAATAAAAATACTGTGGCATATCCAAAAATCATGAAAACTGGTCAATGTCACTGTTTGGAATATTTCCAACAGCAAGCATTTAAGTTTATGATTATCTGAGCATTTAAAATATTTCATAGTATTTAAATGCCCAAATGCAAATACCATATGAATTAATTCAAAAGTCCAAATGTCATGAAAAAAAATGTGCATCACCCCTGGTTATGTTTTAAAGCATTTTTCCAGATATGAGGAGCAGTTTTGAAGGCCATTTGGTTCATTGAAAAATATTTTCTTAATTGAACCTATTTGAATTGTTTTTGATGCTAGGGCTTGGTCATCCCCATTTCAAATTTCATGGAAATTAAACATGATGCATGGATGCAATGCTACTAGTTACAAGCAAGCTCTAGGGCTGTGACAACTCACCCCCACTAAACAAGAATCTCGCCCCGAGATTCAAGACGTGAGGTAGGAGGAAAAAGGGAAGTCACGAACTATCACAATCTTCATGATCCAATTGCCTTTCTCGAAGACGTTGATTCATTCCATCATCTTAGTCTTGACGTCTTGCTTCCAAGATCTTCGCTCGACACCCACAAATGAGAGAAGGGGAAATCCTACATGACTCGATCTTCATGAAGATCAGGTAAACATGATCAACTCACGGACTGAGACGGTGACACATCTCGAGTTGAGACACAAAATACATCGAGGGGATGGAAGAACAACAATGGGATTTGATTGGTGGTAACAATTCCACTCTTAGGGAGATAGTGGATGGTGTCAAGGTGGCGAGGAAATATTTATCATGATCCCGTAATGTGACACCTCGAGAAAGGTAACACAAGAACTATTCCCTTAAGTGGCAAAAAGAATTACTTTTGATACGGGGATCATTGAAACTCTTTAAACCAGCCTAAGGCAATTCTAGCGATCATTTGGTGGAATGCAAGGAATGGTACACCCGGACTAGAATGGATGATGTGGACTACCTTGTTGAAGACAACGCAATGGATGACTTTTTGCTTATCACCGAAATGGATGGGACCCATGGTAAGTCCACTTTGAGGATGATCCTAGGCAAGAATTACTAAGAAAGCAGCCCATAGTGAAATGGCACAAGGGCCGGTGCAAGCTGGGAACGAAATGCAACTGTTCGAATGTTCCAACCATCATATCCGCTGAGATTCAGATCTGGTTGGTGTTAGGATATTTCAGACTCAAAGACGTCTGAAAAAGGAAAGGTTGCAACACAATTTGACGAGATGGCGTTGTGAGATTCTCGATATGAACTACGATAGCAAGCTCCAAAACATGAGCTGGTTCTGCTACAAACCTCGTGAACACATTGTCCTGCATAAGCATGACCACAAGGTAGTCTTATAATAAAATACTACCGAAGTTCGGTGGGGAAACCATCATCGAGGATATTGAAATCACTTCATAAATCCGGATTAGCTCTTATGAAGGAACTTCTTCTCCTTGAACAAATCAGTCAGTGGCTTGGGGGTGCTAGGAATACGTACGAAATGAAGATGATCAGTCTATCAAACCATAGAATACTTCGCACATGCATGACTGACTTGGGATGATTCCAGAGGAAGCAAAACAAACCTTTCTCAAATTCATGGCGGCAACTTACATCAGATGCACATGAACTAGAGGAAGTCACTACTTTCATCCAAACATATGCTTCATGAACTAAACACGAAGAATTGCTTACACTAGTTTCCAATACTAGGTTGATGCTCAACATGACTCATGGGGAGACAAAATGCTACCGATGGGCTCAACAGCAACTCATCGGAATTTCCATATCACCGGACTTCCACCATCATGTGAACACAAAGTGTTAGCATTGGTCGCACCAAAAATATAATGGTGTATGCTCGAGGATCAACCACGAGTAAGACAACATTACGAGCAATCAATTGGTACCGATTTGATTTGACGATAGCCCATACTCAAATCAAAGGATTGGTAGGACGATAGATCCAACAACTGATCACAGTGAACCAATTGATGAAGATATCATCTTTCTTCAACACACACTACACAAGAATATTCCTTTGGAACGAACTAAATTAGGCAAGCTTTTATCTTCCAACTCTCCAAGTTGTTGTTTGGCTTGACCAACTAGCTCAGGGGTATCCAACACAGATTCTTGGAGAACGGGTGGTTCACAAGAAACCAACTTGATCACGAGCCCAACATAACAGTCTGGAAACGACACGGTAACACTTCCAAGAAGATATTTGGAAAGTCACGAACCACCGTATGTTACTAAGCTCGAGAACAATCTTGCTTTTGAGGGCAAGACGATATGATCAAGCAGTGAGGACTTGGCACAATCCTAACTCATCAATCGAGGGGTGCACCAGAAGTAAGGACTAGGTAGCACGATCAATCTTAGGATGATGGTTTAATAACCAACGCGCTAAGGATGAGAATATTGTCCATTCACTACCAAGCAACAAGTTGCTCGGGGTATTGATTTCACACATCACAATTCACTTGTCGGCATTCCGGTTACAAAGAACACGGAACCGAGG
Organism: Aegilops bicornis; assembly: GCA_021605145.1. Lineage (NCBI taxonomy): Eukaryota > Viridiplantae > Streptophyta > Magnoliopsida > Poales > Poaceae > Aegilops > Aegilops bicornis. The sequence goes on from CM038669.1 coordinate 504,933,075, forward strand.
AATGAATGATGATGGTGAGAAGTATCACTACGTCAAGAATTCATAAGAGGTTGTGAAATTTCCATGACACTCTTGACATAAAGATGGTAACACTCCAAGGTAGAAATGTAACAAAAGCTGAATTGGCGTTTTGATCTGCGGGATACAACTACTTTGACCCAATCCTGGGTATGGATGAGGTACTGGAGTTTGTTTCTCCTAGTCATTCCGGAATAGAATGGCTTGACCACAAGGACAAAATGCATCGATGAACACAAATGCACACATACCCTTGGCTATCAATTGATAGATGAAGGTCAGAATGCAATCAAGAGAGCAACCTGCAGGAACATATAACTTCCTGAGTTGTGGATGCACAGATTAGTATGTCGAATCGAAGCTCAACATTTCTTCCGGATAATCCATGCGTAAAGTAGAACTGGCAAGATTCACAATTATGAATGGAGAACTCCTCAAGAGCACTCTAGTTGTGATCTTTTGGTTCAACAAACTTCTGCCATAAGTGGTTCATGGTATTTGGAAGAAGGATATACCACGGACCTTGAGGACTATCGCAAGGTTACTAATATCCTAAGGGCACTATCAAATACTAACAACATGAAGTAGGATGAATCTCGGTTCGTAAACCAGGAGTAGAATACTTACTACTAAATGGCATCACGGGATGCTTTCAAGAATACTGGCGTAATCATCACACTAGGGATACAAAAGCATTGCTAAATTGCTAGGTGACTTCCTAAACACCTAGGGTCATAATAATAATTCCAACATATATGTCAAGGTAATAAATTACCTCAACGCACCGGTTAGTGTGCTTATTCTGACCAATAAGGACATCGAACGGAAAGGAAGGATTTGCAAATGCATCAGACTATTTAGAGACACTGGGATGACTCGGACAAGATAACGGCTGTAAATGCTCAAAATGATTTGAGACATCCTGCAAAAATGGTGGCATAACCACTCAACAACATCATAACAAGATTCTGAGATCAACAGTTATCATACAGAAGTAGTAAGAACTGAACTGGGGATTAAAACCAACAATCCTATAAGTCTATGGATTAGTAACACGTCATCCTAATGGATAGATGAGAAGCCTAGTTCTTAAACCCCGTAGAAGAGAAGAGGATGACCTGCATCAAGGCCATGAGGTATAAGGAGTAAAAAGAGCCTTACGCTCCTTCCACAAACAATTCCCTTATATAACTAAAGCATTTCTAGACACAACTTCACCAGTTTGGCTTGGTAATCCCTGTGCGCAATGGGCTCGATACCAACGCCGTCAGGACCCGATCCTAAGTCACACCGATCTAGCATGTAACACATCATATCACTTTGCGCCTCACGACGGTATTCCCACGGGTGTCGCCTTTACCATGGCCCGGACCGCTTATGCCTTTTGGCTCACGATATGATAGTGTCGCTAGCATCCATATGACAAAGAACCCGGCCGACATGGCTAGTCGTGAACCCAAAGCGGCGCTTAACCTATGGGGACAGCATACATGAATCACATCGAGCATGTCGGTCATCAACGTATGTATTCGGCTGTAGCACTGGCTAACAGACTCCGCATCCCGGTCAGAAGCAGGCTAGGCAGACTCGAATAACACCGCGTGACATTTCCCGAAGGGACAGACATATAGGAACGGCGTGAAACACATGCCGCCAGTCAAGTGTCCAAGCGAGTCTTTGGGCTAGCGGTGACTCGTGAACCGGCTGTAGCGGACTACTATCGCTCGTAAGCACAAGACTACATTTCCCCATATGAGAGGCTGCCAAGGATAAACAACTAGTTTGTCGGATCCCACACATACCAAGCATTTCAAACATACACACATTATACTTGATATGCGTAGATACAACATGGCATCACAACATAACTCTACGACTCAGATATTATTCATTAGGCTCCAAGAGCGAGATATTACAAACATGGGTCTCATGACCCAACACTCGAAAGCATACAAGTCAAAGCACAAGCGGAAGCTAATCATGTCCGAAAGTACGCATAACTATAAATGAAAAAGGCTGAGAAGCCCGACTATCTACTAGATCTGCCAAGGCACAAGATCGTAGCTGAGGTAACAAGCTAAACGTCAAGTCCAAGCGAACTACTAGCGAGACCGACGCCTCTCTCGCAAAACATAAAATAAGCAAACGTGAGTACAATTGTACTCAAGAAGACTTACATCGTAACTAACTACATATGCATCATTATCAAAAGGGGTGGTGGAGTTTGACCGCAGCAAGCCAGCTTTGACTCGGTGGCTATCCCGAACTACGATCGCAAGTAACTCTTTGAGGTGATGCACACGAGTCCACATATTCACCATATCAATACACCACTATGGACCCGCTCCCGTCTCCCTACGAGAACGCCATCCATAGCACTCACGCTTATCTTAGCGCATTTTAGAGTATCCACTTTCACTTGTCTATGAACTGATATAGGCAACCCAGAAGTCCTTCTCCGTGGACACGGCTATTTGAATAGATCATATTAACCCTGCAGGGGTGTACTTCTTCACACACGCTCACCACTTACCGCTATTACACGACATGTACTCGGCAACCTTCAAGCGGAAGCCCAACGTGGGTGTCGGCCACGGCCTACCTAAACACTCAAGTCCCTAGTCCAGTTTATCGCCTATTCGGGTTCCATCCGCAGGAGTCCGCCGAGGTTTCCCATACAGCCCGAACGATGTGTGCAGGGTTCCCGAGACACCAAACGGGCGAATCGGTACACCGGGCCATGTTTACCGCAACACAACCCACCCCTATGGTCAGCTGCTATGCGGCGGCCCCCAAAGATACTACAAACACCAGAAACTACTTGCAACTCCCGGACTAAGAACAAGGGTGGTTAAGAAGCCGAGAGGGTCCATTGGTTTCGGCCCAATGCGTGGTAGTAATCTGTTTCATGGATCACAAACACAGAACTCAGTTCCTGAGGACGGCTGCAATGAGACAACCCACCATGTACTCCTACATGGCCTCTCACCGCTACCTCTACCAAATCGTGTTCACACACTTAGCTCACACACAATAGGACATGTTCATAACAATTCCAATTCATTCCCGATGAATCGCACCCGACTCAACTCTAAGCAAAGCAGTGCATGACAAACAAGCATAAATGAGTAGGCACAACATGGCTCAAACAATTCCTACTCATGCTAGTGGGTTTCATCTAATTCTTGTGGAATGACAGTCATGCAAAGGATCAAGGGGTTCAGCTACCGCAGCAAGTAACACATGAGTCGTTGTTGTCCTAATGCAGTAAAATAGAGCAGGAGCGAGAGAGTGGGATTGTATCGGAATGAACAAGGGGGTTTTGCTTGCCTGGAACTTCTGAAGATAATATATCTCTTCATCGGTGTCATCGAACAATCGTCGGAACATCGCCTACCGAGGGGACAATTACCTGCAAACAAGAGAGAACACAATCAATGCAATGCACATTCACATGAATGACATGTCATATTAAGGTACTGAATTCACCTAATGCAATAATAACCTGTTAGTTGAAGTGGAATTCAAACAAGGTTGAACTCCAACTCCAAATGCTAGTTCATAAATTACCCTAATCATGATTCATCCTATTCAGTGAGGTTAACTTGTTCAAACATGCATGATCATGGCATAAACAGATTCTTCATATTTTTCTGATCATTTTTCATATATAAATTATTTCCATCCGAGTTACGGTTGAATTTATATGATTTTTAGAAGTTTAGAGTATTTTCTGGAATTTCCTGAATTAAATTAATCCAGAAAATCAAATAATTGCGTCAGCATGACGTCAGCACCGCGTCAGCAGTCAACCTGGGTCAAACCTGACGTGTGGGGCCACACGTCAGTGACTAACTAAACTAACCTAGTCAATTAGCACTAACCTAGGTTAAGTTAAATTAGTTTAAACCTAAACTAGATTAGTTAACGGGCGGGCCCGCATGTCGCTGGCTCGGGAAGTCAAACTAGGCCAAACCCGGTCAACTCGCCGGAGTTGACCTGCGGTCATCGCCGCCGGGAGCCGGAGACGACGGAGGGTGCGGGTTTCCTCCTCCGGTGACCAAAAGAGAGGCGGAGGGGCCCTACGTGACGCCGCTCACAAGGCATCTAAGGAGACTAGCGGGAGGTGCGGGGTGGCCAGAGACAATGACGGCGAAGCAGTGCAAATGGCGCGTCGGAGCTCGGGCACCCATGGTTTTGGCGTTGTAGGGTACGGGCAGAGCCGCGGATGGTCGCGGCCGACCCCTAGGAACGTCTTGAGCACCTGGCACTCTCAATTGCGAAGCTTATATGCGGCCGTGGCCACGGCCACGCCATGGCCGGGCGGCGAGACGCTTCGGTCAAGGTTGGGGATCGGGCTAGAGGACGAACGCGGCTGACGGGAGAGGGGCGAGGCGAGGAGCTCACCGCGGTTCCGCAGAGGTGATCACCGGGCTCGGGAGGGGCCGAACAAGCGGGGCGGCGTTGGAGATCTCGGGCGCCCGGTGGGGGTTGATGGGGTGGGGGTGGGTGCTTCGAGGCGTTTGGCGGGGCGCGGCTCGGTGGGGAGGAAGAGGAGGTCGGGGCGGAGCTCGTGGGCATGTCGGGGAGGAGAGAGGGTGGCGGTGGCCGCGAGGGCAGCAAGGGGCGGCGACGGCGGTGCTCGGTCCGGGCGAGTGAGAGGGAGCAGCGGAGAGAACGTGGGAGTGGGAGAGAGCGTGGGGGTCCTGGGGGTCGGGGAGGCGCGTGGCGACACATGGAGGCGTCCGGGCAGCGGGGACGCAGGCAGCCAGGCAGGAGGTGGCCGTCGGCATCGCCAGCGCTCGCCACGCCTCTCGCCTCTCCGGCAGAGGGAAGACGATGAGCGGTGGGAGTAGGTGGGCTGGGCCACAGGCCAGCGAGGGGAAGAAACTGGGCGGTTCGGGCGCCGTAAGCCAGTGAGTTCCTCGCTCTTTTATGGTTTTAGTTTTTCTAATTTTCTCAGAACTATGTTTGGCTTAATAAAATACCAGGCATATCCAAAAATCATGAAACTGGTCAATGTCACTGCTTGGAATATTTCCAACAGCAAGCATTTAAGTTTATGATTATCTGAGCATTTAAAATATTTCATAGTATTTAAATGCCCAAATGCAAATACCATATGAATTAATTCAAAAGTCCAAATGTCATGAAAAAAAATGTGCATCACCCCTGGTTATGTTTTAAAGCATTTTTCCGCATATGAGGAGCATTTTGAAGGCCATTTGGTTCATTGAAAAATATTTTCTTAATTGAACCTATTTGAATTGTTTTTGATGCTAGGGCTTGGTCATCCCCATTTCAAATTTCATGGAAATTAAACATGATGCATGGATGCAATGCTACTAGTTACAAGCAAGCTCTAGGGCTGTGACAACTCACCCCACTAAACAAGAATCTCACCGAGATTCAAGACGTGAGGTAGGAGGAAAAAGGAAGTCACGAACTATCACAATCTTCATGATCCAATTGCCTTTCTCGAAGACGTTGATTCATTCCATCATCTTAGTCTTGACGCCTTGCTTCCAAGATCTTCGCCGACACGACAATGTAGAGAAGGGGAAATCCTACATGACTCGATCTTCATGAAGATCAGTAAACATGATCAACTCACGGACTGAGACGGTGACACATCTCGAGTTGAGACACAAAATACATCGAGGGGATGGAAGAACAACAATGGGATTTGATTGGTGGTAACAATTCCACGCTTAGGGAGATAGTGGATGGTGTCAAGGTGGCGAGGAAATATTTATCATGATCCCGTAACAGGACACCTCGAGAAAGGTAACACAAGAACTATTCCCTTAAGTGGCAAAAAGAATTACTTTTGATACAGGGATCATTGAAACTCTTTAAACCAGCCTAAGGCAATTCACAAGCGATCATTTGGTGGAATGCAAGGAATGGTACACCCGGACTAGAATGGATGATGTGGACTACCTTGTTGAAGACAACGCAATGGATGACTTTTGCTTATCACCGGAAATGGATGGGACCCATGGTAAGTCCACTTTTGAGGATGATCCTAGGCAAGAATTACTAAGAAAGCAGCCCATAGTGAAATGGCACAAGGACGGTGCAAGCTGGGAACGAAATGCAATCGTTTCAATGTTCCAACCATCATATCCGCTTTGAGATTCAGATCTGGTTGGTGTTAGGATATTTCAGACTCAAGACGTCTGAAAAGGAAAGGTTGCAACACAATTTGACGAGATGGCGTTGTGAGATTCTCGGATATGAACTACGATAGCAAGCTCCAAAACATGAGCTGGTTCTCGCTACAAACCTGTGAACACATTGTCCTGCATAAGCATGACCACAAGGTAGTCTTATAATAAAATACTACCGAAGTTCGGTGGGGAAACCATCATCGAGGATATTGAAATCACTTCATAAATCCGGATTAGCTCTTATGAAGGAACTTCTTCTCCTTGAACAAATCAGTCAAGGGCTTGGGGGTGCTAGGAATACGCATTTAAATGAAGATGATCAGTCTATCAAACCATAGAATACTTCGCACATGCATGACCGGACTTGGGATGATTCCAGAGGAAGCAAACAAACCTTTCTCAAATTCATGGCGGCAACTTACATCAGATGCACATGAACTAGAGGAAGTCACTACTTTCATCCAAACATATGCTTCATGAACTAAACACGAAGAATTGCTTACACAAGTTTCCAATACTAGGTTGATGCTCAACATGACTCATGGGGAGACAAAATGCTACCGATGGGCTCAACAAAGAACTCATCGAATTTCCATATCATCGACTTCCACCATCATGTGAACACAAAGTGTTAGCATTGGTCGCACCAAAAATATAATGGTGTATGCTCGAGGGATCAACCACGAGTAAGACAACATTACGAGCACCGTTGGTACTGATTTGATTTGACGATAGCCCATACTCAAATCAAAGGATTGGTAGGACGATAGATCCAACAACTGATCACAGAACCAATTGATGAAGATATCATCTTTCTTCAACACACACTACACAAGAATATCCCTTTGGAACGAACTAAATTAGGCAAGCTTTTATCTTCCAACTCTCCAAGTTGTTGTTTGGCTTGACCAACTAGCTCGGGGTATCCAAACACGTATTCTTGGAGAACGGGTGGTTCACAAGAAACCAACTTGATCACGAGCCCAACATAACAGTCCTGGAAACGACACGGTAACACTTCCAAGAAGATATTTGGAAAGTCACGAACCACCGTGATGTTACTAAGCTCGAGAACAATCTTGCTTTTGAGGGCAAGACGATATGATCAAGCGAGTGAGGACTTGGCACAATCCTAACTCATCAATCGAGGGGTGCACCAGAAGTAAGGACTAGGTAGCACGATCAATCTTAGGATGATGGTTTAATAACCAACGCGCTAAGGATGAGAATATTGTCCATTCACTACCAAGCAACAAGTTGCTCGGGGTATTGATTTCACACATCACAATTCACTTGTCGGCATTCCGGTTACAGCAACACGGAACCGAGGAATGAATGATGATGGTGAGAAGTATCACTACGACAAGAATTCATAAGAGGTTGTGAAAATTCCATGACAATCTAGACATAAAGATGGTAACACTCCAAGGTAGAACAGAACAAAAGCTGAATTGGCGCTTTTGATCTGCGGGATACAACTACTTTGACCCAATCCTCGGTATGGATGAGGTAATCGGAGTTTGTTTCTCCTAGTCATTCCGGAATAGAATGGCTTGACCACAAGGACAAAATGCATCGATGAACACAAATGCACACATACCCTTGGCTATCAATTGATAGATGAAGGTCAGAATGCAACTGAAGAGAGCAACCCAGAGGAACATATAACTTCCTGAGTTGTGGATGCATTGCAGTTAGTATGTCGAACGAAGCTCAACATTTCTTCCGGATAATCCATGCAGAAAGTAGAACTGGCAGATTCACAATTATGAATGGAGAACTCCTCAAGAGCACTCTAGTTGTGATCTTTTGGTTCAACAAACTTCTGCCATAAGTGGTTCATGGTATTTGGAAGAAGGATATACCACGGACCTTGAGGACTATCGCAAGGTTACTAATATCCTAAGGGCACTATCAAATACTAACAACATGAAGTAGGATGAATCTCGGGTTCGTAAACCCGTGAGTAGAATACTTACTACTAAATGGCATCACGGGATGCTTTCAAGAATACCGCCGTAATCATCACACTAGGGATACAAAAGCATTGCTAAATTGCTAGGTGACTTCCTAAACACCTAGGGTCATAATAATAAGTCCAACATATATGTCAAGGTAATAAATTACCTCAACGCACCGGTTAGTGTGCTTATTCGACCAATAAGGACATCGAACGGAAAGGAAGGATTTGCAAATGCATCGACTATTTAGAGACCTGGGATGACTCGGACAAAGCATAACGGCTGTAAATGCTCAAAATGATTTGAGACATCCTGCAAAAATGGTGGCATAACCACTCAACAACATCATAACAAGATTCTGAGATCAACAAATATCATACGTAAGTAGTAAGAACTGAATCTGGGATTAAAACCAACAATCCTATAAGTCTATGGATTAGTAACACGTCATCCTAATGGATAGATGAGAAGCCTAGTTCTTAAACCCCCAGAGAAGAGAAGAGGATGACTCGGATCGTAAGGCCATGAGGTATAAGGAGTAAAAAGAGCCTTACGCTCCCTTCCACAAACAATTCCCTTATATAACTAAAGCATTTCTAGACACAACTTCACCAGTTTGGCTTGGTAATCCCACAGCAACAAAGCTCGATACCAATGTGTCAGACCCTCGATCCTAAGTCACACCGATCTAGCATGTAACACATCATATCACTTTGCGGCCTCACGACGGTATTCCCACGGTGTCGCCTTACCATGGCCCGGGACCGCTTATGCGTCTTTTGGCTCACGTATATGATAGTGTCGCTAGCATCCATATGACAAAGAACCCGGGCCGACATGGCTAGTCGTGAACCCAAAGCGGCGCTTAACCTATGGGGACAGGCATACATGAATCACATCGAGCATGTCGGTCATCAACGTATGTATTCGGCTGTAGCACTGGCTAACAGGACTCGGTATCCCGGCTGTAGCAGGCTAGGCAGGACTCGAATAACACCGCTGCGTGACATTTCCCGAAGGCGATGTATATAGGAACGGCGTGAAACACATGCCGGCCAGTCAAGTGTCCAAGCAGTAGTCTTGGGCTAGCAGGACTCCGGTGAACCGGTCAGAAGCGGACTACTATCGCCGTAAGCACGAGACTACATTTCCCCATATGAGAGGCTGCCAAGGATAAACAACTAGTTTGTCGGATCCCACACATACCAAGCATTTCAAACATACACACATTATACTTGATATGCGTAGATACAACATGGCATCACAACATAACTCTACGACTCAGATATTATTCATTAGGCTCCGAAGAGCGAGATATTACAAACATGGGTCTCATGACCCAACACTCAGAGCATACAAGTCAAAGCACAAGCGGAAGCTAATCATGTCTGAGTACAGAAAACTATAAATGAAAAAGGTCGAGAAGCCCGACTATCTACCAGATCCTCGCCAAGGCACAAGATCGTAGCTGAGGTAACAAGCTAAACGTCAAGTCCAAGCGAACTACTAGCGAGACCGACGCCTCTCTCGCAAAACATAAAATAAGCAAACGTGAGTACAATTGTACTCAGCAAGACTTACATCGTAACTAACTACATATGCATCATTATCAAAAGGGGTGGTGGAGTTTGACCGCAAGAAGCCAGCTTTGACTCGGTGGCTATCCTGAACTACGACTCGCAAGTAACTCTTTGAGGTGGCGCACACGAGTCCACATATTCACCATATCAATACACCACTATGGACCCGCCTCCGCCTCCCTATGAGAACGCCATCCATAGCACTCACGCTTATCTTGCGCATTTTAGAGTATCCACTTTCACTTGTCTATGAACCGATATAGGCAACCCAGAAGTCCTTCTCCGTGGACACGGCTATTCAATAGATCATATTAACCCCGCAGGGTGTACTTCTTCACACACGCTCACCACTTACCGCCGTTTACACGACATGTACTCGGCAACCTTCAAGCGGAAGCCCAACGTGGGTGTCGGCCACGGCCTACCTAAACACTCAAGTCCCTAGTCCAGTTTATCGCCTATTCGGGTTCCATCCGCAGGGAGTCCGCCGAGGTTTCCCATACAGCCCCGAACGATGTGTGCGGGGTTCCCGAGACACCAAACGGGCGAATCGGCACATCAACACGGTGCCTACCGCAACACAACCCACCCCTATGGTCAGCGTTATGCGGCCCCCAAAGATACTACAAACACCGTAAACTACTTGCAACTCCCGGACTAAGAACAAGGGTGGTTAAGAAGCCGAGAGGGTCCATTGGTTTCGGGCCCAATGCGTGGTAGTAACTGTTTCATGGATCACAAAACACGTAACTCAGTTCCTCGAGGACGGCTGCAATGAGACAACCCACCATGTACTCCTACATGGCCTCTCACCGCTACCTCTACCAAATCGTGTTCACACACTTAGCTCACACACAAGAGGACATGTTCATCCCACTTCCAATTCATTCCCGATGAATCGCACTCCAACTCAACTCTAAGCAGTAGCAGGCATGACAAACAAGCATAAATGAGTAGGCACAACATGGCTCAAACAATTCCTACTCATGCTAGTGGGTTTCATCTAATTATCGTGGAATGACAGGTCATGCAAAGGATCAAGGGGTTCAGCTACCGCAGCAAGTAACACATGAGTCGTTGTTGTCCTAATGCAGTAAAATAGAGCAGGAGCGAGAGAGTGGGATTGTATCGGAATGAACAAGGGGTTTTGCTTGCCCGGCACTTCAAGATAATATAGCTCTTCATCGGTGTCATCGAACAATCGTTTAACATCGCTCACCGGAGGGGACAATTACCGCAAACAAGAGAGAACACAATCAATGCAATGCACATTCACATGAATGACATGTCATATTAAGGTACTGAATTCACCTAATGCAATAATAACCTGTTAGTTGAAGTGGAATTCAAACAAGGTTGAACTCCAACTCCAAATGCTAGTTCATAAATTACCCTAATCATGATTCATCCTATTCAGTGATGTTAACTTGTTCAAACATGCATGATCATGGCATAAACAGATTCTTCATATTTTTCTGATCATTTTTCATATATAAATTATTTCCATCCGAAAGTTACGGTTGAATTTATATGATTTTTAGAAGTTTAGAGTATTTTCGGAATTTCCTGAATTAAATTAATCCGTAAAATCAAATAATTGCGCCAAGATGACGTCAAAGACCGTCAGCAGTCAACCTTGTCAAACCTGACGTGTGGGGCCACACGCCGCTGACTAACTAAACTAACCTAGTCAATTAGCACTAACCTAGGTTAAATTAAATTAGTTTAAACCTAAACTAGATTAGTTAGCCGGGCGGGGCCCGCATGTCAGTGGCTCCGGGGAAGTCAAACTAGGCCAAACCCGGGTCAACTCGCCGGAGTTGACCCGCGGCTCGTCGCCGGCGGAGCCGGAGACGACGGAGGGGTGCGGGTTTCCTCCTCCGGTGACCAAAAGAGAGGCGGAGGGGCCCTACGTGACGCCCGGGCTCGCGCGCATCTAAGGAGACTAGCGGGAGGTGCGGGGGTGGCCGGAGACAACGACGGCGAGCAGTGCAGCGGCGGCCGGAGCTCGGGCACCCACGGTTTTGGCGTTGTAGGGTACGGCAGAGCGCGGATGGTCGCGGCCGACCCCTAGGAACGTCTTGAAACACGGTGGCACGCTCATTGCGAAGCTTGTATGGTCAGGCCACTACGCCATGGCCGGGCGCAAGCAGACGCCTGGTCAAGGTTGGGGATCGGGCTAGAGGACGAACGCGCCGACGGGAGAGGGGCGAGGGGCGCAGGAGCTCACCGCGGTTCCGCAGAGGTGATCACCGGGCTCGGGAGGGCCGAGCAAGCGGGCGGCGATGGAGATCTCCGGCGACCCGAGGGGATGAAGGGGTCGAGGAGGGTGCTTGAGGCGCTTGGCGGGCGCGGCTCGGTGGGGAGGAAGAGGAGGTCGGGGCGGAGCTCATGGGCATGTCGGGGAGGAGAGAGGGTGGCGGTGGCCGCGAGGGCAGCAAGGGGCGGCGACGGCGGTGCTCGGTCCGGGCGAGAGAGAGGGAGCAGAGGAGAGAACGAGGGAGAGGAGAGAGCGAGGGGTCCAGGGTCGGGAGGCGTGGCGACACATGGAGGCGTCCGGGCAGCGGGACGCAGCAGCCAGGCAGGAGGTGGCCGCGGCATCGCCAGCGCTCGCCACGCCTCGCCTCTGCCTTCTGGCAGAGGAAGACGATGAGCGGTGGGGTAGGTGGGCTGGGCCACCTGGGCCAGCGAGGGGGGGGGGGGGAAGAAACTGGGCCGGTTCGGGCGCCAGGTAAGCCAGGTGAGTTCCTGCTCTTTTTATGGTTTTAGTTTTTTCTAATTTTCAGAACTATGTTTGGCTTAATAAAAATACTGGCATATCCAAAAATCATGAACTGGTCAATGTCACTGCTTGGAATATTTCCAACAGCAAGCATTTAAGTTTATGATTATCTCGAGCATTTAAAATATTTTATAGTATTTAAATGCCCAAATGCAAATACCATATGAATTAATTCAAAAGTCCAAATGTCATGAAAAAATGTGCATCACCCCTGGTTATGTTTTAAAGCACTTTTCCAGATATGAGGAACATTTTGAAGGCCATTTGGTTCATTGAAAAATATTTTCTTAATTGAACCTATTTGAATTGTTTTTGATGCTAGGGCTTGGTCATCCCCATTTCAAATTTCATGGAAATTAAACATGATGCATGGATGCAATGCTACTAGTTACAAGCAAGCTCTAGGGCTGTGACAACCTTGTTCTTCGGCGCGTTCAGTCCGCCAAGAATTCCAACAAGTTGACGCCGAAGTGGGAAGGCCCTTACCGGGTGAAACGAGTCACTAGGCTCCGGCGCTGTCATGCTTTGTGACCGAAGATGGCATTCGGTGAGCAACTCCTGGAACATTGAGCATCTTCGTAAGTTTTACTCAGAAGCGGTTGCCGGAACCTCTTCCGGCAAACACCTTTTGTACAAGTCTTGCCGATGTTGCATGTAATCCTTTGTACAAAGCCGGGCGCAGACCCTGTGCATAAGTAAAGCTAATGTGCTTCGCACATCTTGTCAATTTCATGATTTCTACTTCTATTTGCATGCGTTATCTGACACTTTGTGCAGCACCTACCCCGGTAAGCAAAAACGAGCCATAAGGCTCCATATCTTTATTTTCTCTTCTTTCTCTTTCTCAAAGAAAGGAAGGTTCCCTCGCCCACAAGTTTGCCGGGGGGAAAGGAGAAGATAATGGTGTGGACCAAGCATCGCTAAAGGAAGTCTAGCCTTACCGGAAGCAAACGACGTAAAAGCTAAGTTGCTAAAGTTTGAGCAATCAGTTTTAAAAATTTTTAAGTTATCTTCCTCGAACGACCGCATTTGTATGGAAAACACATGCGCGGAGGAACCAACTCGTAGCTAGTTGCGCCCTTATTTTGTTTCGAGTCCGCTCAACAACTTAAGTGAGCTGCGATGCGCCCTTATTTTGTTTCGAGTCCGCTCAACAACTTAAGTGAGCTGCGATGGCCCTTATTTAGTTTCGAGTCCGCTCAACAACTTAAGTGAGCTGCGACTAGTTGCGACAAGGTTTCTTGTCGGTAGCAGCACCGCCAGCCAGGTCACCGACGTCCCGCAAGACTACGGCCTGCAAAGTTCACGACAAGTTCCCTAAAAGCGAGGGCAAAACATACAAAGGAAGGAATCAAGTAAAGGAAATAACATAGCAATTGCTACCGAAATAGAGTTATATTACAAGATAGCTTGTCGCAGCTCTAATAGATTGTTCTCATAACATGACCAGCAGCGGCAAGAAAAAGAGAAAGCGGGCGGCCTAATCTACGTCGACCGCTGGGGGCTCTCAAGGAAGCAAAGGATGCTGCCACAGCTGTCGAGGGATCGGCGGTCGGCATAGCGCCTGGCGCTCCTGCGGCCTCAGGGCCGTCAGTGCGATCGCCGGACCCATCGCCAGCTCCTGCGGCGGCTTTTATGCCTCTTCACGGCTGGCTCGCCGCCAGCTTCTTCTTCGATGGCAACGGCGTCATCAAGATTGTCAGCTGCCCTCCTCGCCGGCGACCTCGGTCTCCATTGGCTCTGTGGCGGATGGATCTGACGACCGGAAAATGAAGAAAAGTCAAGCAAATATTCAAAAAGAAAATCAGAAGAAGAAGAACACAAGGGAAGTTTTCAAGCAAGAGGATTACCTGCGCTAGGGTCTGCAGTTATGGTCTCCGCCACCAGGGGATCGCCGATGCTGTCCCTTGCCGGAGAACTGCCCTCACGGAGAAGTCTCCCTTGCTGAGAACGCCTCCCTTGCCGGGAATCCTCCCTAAGGCGCCGTAGTCGGCAGATGGCACGTCAGAGCGGCTTGGTGGCACTCCCTGGTAAGGCTGCTCTGCTCCTACACAAATCAGCAGTCAGATATCAGCAAAGAAAGAGCACCCATGCACGCCGAACAGCAAGAAGTAAACCATATACTTACGCTGGGGGCTGCGCTGGCGTGGGAGAGATCGTGGGTGGTTCGGAGTGAGTTACGGTGTAACCCAGGCCGCGCGTGCCCGTGCCCTGTTTTCGGCCTGGCCCAATCAAGGCTCGGCACCGTGCAGGTGGCCCAGCCCGGGGCTCTGCTGCCGGTGTACTAGAGTAGGGGTACCCTAGTATCCCGAACTTGTACACGGGCAGTTGCGGCCCTCCGCGGCAAGGCTTACCGGGTGACCGCCAAGGTCCTCCGTGGTTCCTTTGGAGCCATTCAAGAACAAAGTATTCAAGCCAAGGCGCCTAGAAGACAAGGCCCCGGCAAGAGAAGCTTGCCGGGAAGGCCAGCCAAGGCGCCTAGAAGACAAGGCCCCGGCAAGAGGAGCTTGCCGGGAAGGCCACCTAAGGCACCTAGGAGACAAGGCACCGGCAAGAGGAGCTTGCCGGGAAGGCCCGGTGAGCGACAAGCTTCCGGACGCGACAAGACAACAACCGCGTAAGGCGCTGTCAGCGCGCATCACCACCTCACTCGCGCTTCCAAAGACATCCACTAATGTGTCGCCCTGGGACCTTTCCAGGCGCGCGTGGCAAGAGGACCTGCGGCCAGCGGAGCGCGGTGGCAAGCGGCGTTGACAAGATAGTCATCGTGGCAAGCGGTGGCGCCCCTGGCGGTCCCTTTCTGCACTGTTAGGGTGACGTAGACGGGCATTTAATGCCTTTGTCCCCTGCCGTCAGGGTTAGGTATGGTACACTGTACAAGTAGTTGTACTAACCACAACTCCTTTTCCATTTTTACCCTTGCCTACGTTGCCACCTGTTGGAGACCCCTTGAGCATATAAAAGGAGGCCCATGCGCAACGTAGAGGGGGGAGAGAGAGAGGTTCGAAGCCAGAGAACACTCATGCTCGGTCTCATTAGCAGCTTGTGTGTACTGTAGCACTCAAGCGCTCCTGAGCAAGAACTCAATACACTCAGACATGCAGCAGTAGGAGTGTTATCTCTCCGGAGAGTTCCGAAGCTGGGTAAACCGCTCGTGTGCTTCGCCTCGATCTGCTCTACGTGCGACCTCCGCCCCCCGCCGAACCGAAAGGGGCTCGGTCCGCCGGTCCCATAGGTGTTCGTGGGCCAGATCAGCCTCCCCGACACGGAGTAGTTCTTTTGAATGGCTTTTTCCGTTGACCGGGTTTAGAGCCTCTGAATCCGGCATTGACTGTCGTATCCTCAATATTGTCGGCGTTAATGCGGCATTTGTTTTTGTTACGACGAGGCCTGCCATTTCAGTCCTTGAAGTCCGGACTGCCAGAATTATTGCTGAGGTTGTTGCTACGTGCTAGCCAGTTGTCCTCACCCGCGCAGAAGCGGGTCATGAGTGATGTGAGGGCTGCCATGGATTTCGGCTTTTCCTGTCCTAGGTGCCGGGCGAGCCACTCGTCGCGGATGTTATCCTTTAAGGCCGCAAGGGCCTCCGCATCCGGACAGTCGACGATTTGGTTTTTCTTGGTTAAGAACCGTGTCCGTAATTGTCTCCGCCGATTCGTCTGGGCTGCTGAATTATGTGGCTTAGGTCATCGGCGCCCGGTGGTCGCACATAAGTGCCCCGGAAGTTATCGAGGAATGCGGCTTCCAGGTCCTCCCAGCTCCCAATTGACTCTGGCGGCAAGTTGTTGAGCCAATGCCAGCTGGTCCTTTAAGCTTGAGGGAGGTATTTGATGGCGTGAAGATCGTCACCGCGGGCCATGTGGATGTGAAGGAGATAGTCTTTGATCCAAACCGCGAGGTCTGTTGTGCCATCATAGGATTCAATATTGACGGGTTTAAACCCTTCGGGGATTTGATGATCCATTACTTCGCCCTGTGAAGCATAGTGGGTGTGCGGCGCCTGCATCGGGCGATATCTCGACGGAGCTCAAAAGAGCTTTGTCTGTTTTGTTCGGCCCGACCGGACTTACTGTGTCCGGCGCGACGGTTGTCGTCACGTACCGTGGGGCGCCCACACAATCCATAGATCGATCTTGATTGTCTTGCCTTGTCCTCCAATATATCTCGCAGGTCCGGAGCGTTCCCCTTTGACCGTGTGCTTTTTGAGCGATGCCGGGGTACGGTTTTAGTGAAGGGCCTAGAGGCCTCTCTGTCGCGACCACGGGGTGGCCGGTCAGCCGTATTGTCTCCTGGTGATGCGGGTTCGTAAGCCTCCTCCTCTAA
The DNA here is from genome assembly GCA_021605145.1 of Aegilops bicornis. Classification (NCBI taxonomy): domain Eukaryota; kingdom Viridiplantae; phylum Streptophyta; class Magnoliopsida; order Poales; family Poaceae; genus Aegilops; species Aegilops bicornis. The sequence goes on from CM038669.1 coordinate 504,949,912, forward strand.
TCGAGGGAGCAGCTTGCGTTTAGGGTAGCTTTTGGAGGGGTGTTCGAGCTCCTGCTCTTCGTCCGCGAGGACTTCAGTCCATCTGTCGGATAGCAGATCCTGATCAGCTCTAAGCTGTTGCTGCTTTTTCTTGAGGCTGCTCGCCGTGGCCATAAGCCTGCGTCTAAAACGCTCTTGTTCGACGGGATTCTCAGGCACGATTTAATTCATCGTCGTTGAGGCTTGCTTCGTCTCCGGAGGGAGGCATATAATCCTCTACCTCTTCTTCGCCGCCTTCTCGTGAGGGCTGGCGTCTCCATCTTCCCCGCTGGATCTTCTTGCTGGAGTGGATTGTCTTGACCTGTCCGGTGTATTGTTATCTCCGGTTCCGGAATCTTCATTCTTGCTGTGGCGGGATTTAGAGCGGGCGCCACGACGCCTTGCGCTTGGGCTACTTCTTGGAGGGTCATCCTCCGTTGTTCCATCGCCGTTCCCATCTTTTGGGATGTCCACCATATATATGTCGATGACGAGGTGGCCTTCCAAAGGCCTCGTAGGCGCTGGGTCTTGGTCGTCTTCGGCATCGTCGTCCATACCGTCGATGTCTTCGGAGTCGTAGTCTAGCTTGTCAGTTAGATCATCGACAGCGGATACCAAGTGGGTGGTGGGTGGGCGTTGAATTTCTTCGTCGTCCGCATCCCAACCTTCCTGACCGTAATCCGGCCAGGGCTCTCCGGATAAACAGAGAGACTTTAGTGAATTCAGGATGTCGCCAAAGGGCGAGTGCTGAAAGATGTTCGCGGCCGTGTACTCCATAACGGGCACCCAATCGGATTTGATTGGTAAGGGCTTCGGAGGGTTCGGAGTCTGGAGAAGAGTCCGGCACCCTGGAGTCGAGGTCTTCGCAAAGGACAGGGATGGAGTTCGGCTCGATCGCCGTAGAGATTAAAGCCCCCAAGGCGGTGTCCAACCACTCGTCCTTGATCGGGGAATCCGGCTCCGGATTAAGGGTCGGAGCGGATGCAGCGGCCTCGAGGCACCGCTCGGCCGCAGAGCTAGATCATGCCCATCGAGACAAGGTCGCGCCGCTTGGTCGGCTCGAATCCGTCAAGATCAAGTCTCTACGGATATCGGTCGAGATAGTTTAAACTTCCAAATCTGACCTGACGGCCAGGGCGTAGCTTCGATCTTCTCTAGATGGCTGCCGAATTGGCCCGCAGCAAAGCCGCCGAACACGAAGATCTGTCCGGGAGAAAAGTCTCACCACGACCGCGTCGTTGTTGATGATCAAAGGAGCCATCGAGCCTATCGGTGACGGCTACACGTAGGAACTCTCAATGAAAGCACCAATGTCGGTGTCAAAACCGGCGGATCTCGGTAGGGGTCCCGAACTGTGCGTCTAGGCGGATGGTAACAGGAGACAAGGGACACGATGTTTTACCCAGGTTCGGGCCCTCTTGATGGAGGTAAAACCCTACGTCCTACTAGATTAATATTGATGATGTGTGTTACAAGAGTGGATCTACCACGAGATCAAAGAGGCTAAACCCTAGAAGCTAGCCTATGGTATGATTGTTGTTCGTCTCCACGGACTAAACCCCTCCGGTTTATATAGACACCGGATAGGGTTAGGGTTACACGTAGTCGGTTACAATGGTAGGAGATCTACATATCCGTATCGCCAAGCTTGCCTTCCACGCCAAGGAAAGTCCCATCCGGACACGGGACGAAGTCTTCAATATTGTATCTTCATAGTCTTGGAGTCCGGCCGATGATGATAGTTCGGCTATCCGGACACCCCCTAGTCCGGAACTCCCTCACCTCCTTTTCCTATTAGGATAAAAGATCATGCTAAAGCTTTGACTGTTGTTCGTAAGAGTAATACTAGGACTTATACACCTCCTGAGCAAATTAATGTTGAACCTAGTATTGCTATGGTTAAAGATCTCTTGGATGAGGACTTAGATGGGCATGTTATTTCTTTCTTGGGTGAGAATATTGCCAGACCCGATACTAAGACACATAGACCTGTCGTAGGCATGCCTGTTATTTCTGTTAAAATAGGAGATAATTGTTATCATGGCTTATGTGATATGAGTGCTAGTGCTAGTGCGATACCTTATGATCTTTATAAAGAAATTATGCACGATGTTGCACCTGTTGAATTAGAAGACATTGATGTTATTATTATGCATGATGAGTTCGACGTCATCTACACCCGTTCTTCCGCGACGGTGAAAGGATGCCTTTCTCGCATCAGACGCATGTTCGAAGACTCAGATGATGAGTGGGTCGCTAGGCTAGATGTTGAGTACACCACAGTCCAGGACGAGAGAAGGATCTAAAGGACGAAGAGAGGAAGAAGCCCGCCGTGATCCAGGTTTGCATGCATGACTTATGCTTGGTCTACCACATATGCCATGCCGACGTTGAGTGCCAGGATTTTGAGAACTTCCTCGAGAGCAACCTAGTCAAATTCGTTATCAGACTTTGGTAACGACAAAGAAGTCCTGCGTCGGATAGGCCTCGTTGTAGGCAACACCTTCGACCTCCAGAAGAATCGGCTGGTGTCCTCTCGTCAGCCTTCAATGCTGACCCTGGCAGGAGCCATGGTTCATGCTTCATACGGTAAACTGGAGAAACCTCCATACACGTTTCATCGTCATGCATGGCAGCGGAATGTACTAGATATAGACCACATGCACTATGCTCTAATGGATGGCTACCTTTGCTTCAATATCTACAAGGGTTGGATGAAGAGCAACAGCCAAGTGTGCGGTTCAAGCAAAGAAGTATCGGCCAAGAGGAAGAGGAACAAGGACGAAGTCGAGGACATGGACAAGGACTCCGAGTAAGGTGGCAGTGTCGTTGCTCATGCTGGTTCTAATGCAGTGTCTACCGGAATAGTTGCAAAGTTTAATTTCAGGTGTGCTTAATTTAATTTGAGGGGTGTGTTGTGCCGAGCCCCAATGAGAATCTATGTTATGTTTCTTCTTGTTACTTTAACTCTTCAAGATGTACATACTAGTATTTCTTACATTTCATCTTTTAGTTGGCATAGTACTACCACTGCTTTCTTCACATTATATACGGACAATATATATGGCCAACATCATATAGCCAGCAGTTTTTTTGTCAAAGAATTTCAGGGTCCTTAGTTTTGTCAAAGAATTCCAGGATGCTTAGTTTTATTTGAGGGGTGGGTCGTGCACTTGTGCTGGACACCATTATTGTGACAAGCCTTTTTAATAGTACTATATGCATAATTTGGCGACGAGCGCTCTCTATATGTACCACCTTTTTTTTAGTTTCAAGTTTTGCTCCATGGCGCAATCCATCGATACTACTACTGTACAAAAGTGGAGTATATACATTTTTTAAAAGGCTAGAGGGCGGGGTAGTCTAGCTCGGTCGGTTTCACGAGAGGCAAGGGCCTTTGTGATTTAACGGCTCATTACTGCTGTCAAATCAAATAGTATCAAGGCCGCTTGGATGCACGCCTCGGGCGCCTCCATTAAACCCCTCCATTAAACCCGCATGCAAACCGAGAATCCTACTCCGGCCACACGTCCGTTCATGAGCGGGCCAGAATTAAACGCAACACCGGCCGAGCTCCTCCCGTCCGCCCTCAATTTAAACGAGGTCAGACGCCGGCCAAGATCCTACTGTCCACCCTCTATTTACACGAGGCCGCATGCATACGGGCAAGAATCGCACCCCTCCGCCGCTCCCCCATCTCCTCCTTCACCATCTTCTCCACTCTTTCGATGGCTTCCGATGAGCCGTTCTCCGGCATATTTCCCAGCTGGGTGGCCCGCCGAGCCCTCCGGATACGGGCGAGGCCGCTCTGCTTCACCAACCTCCCTTGGGACGACAGAGCCAGTTGCCGCCCCAAGCAGGCGCGTGGTTCAGCAACTCGCCGCTCCAGTTCAGCTCGATGAGGAGTGGCGAGTTGCTCCACGCCGGCACGACGGCGAGCACGCCGGTACGGGTGGCGTCGCTGCCGCATCGTACCGCGCCACCAATGTCTACGGTGGCCGCGCCTCCTGTGTCGGTGGGCGCGCCTCCCGTGCCTGCGGCAGCGCCATGCCGGCAGAGACAGAAGCCGGCACTACAAAAAAAATACACTTCCGTGATGATACGTGTTTGTCACAGTAGGTCGCGTTTTTGTCATGCATGTACATCCATGACAAATTTATGACAGAATCAAGATAGTCATACATGTGCTGCGTGAGAAGTGTTCCATGACATTACCAAAATTATCATCACGGAAGTGTCCACTTCCATGACGATAAATCGCGTCCACGTAAGTGCTTTCGTCAAGGGTGACCGACACGTAGCATCCACCGTAACGGAACACCGTTAAGCTATCGGGTCGGGTTTTGGATCCGATAACCCGTTAACAGCCCCGACCAATGGGGATTTTCCACGTGTAAAATCATCATTGGCTGGAGGAAACACGTGTCGGCTCACCGCTAGGCAGATGTCATCCACTCATTGGACAGAATGCGCCTATGATACGTCGACACGTGGCACGGCCCAACAGAGGCCCATTCCTGTGAAAAGGCCGGCCCATTTGACTTGGTCAAAAGGTGGCGGGCCGGCCCATGTAAAGCCTGTTAACGGCCTATTCGCATATAGCCCATTTACAGCCCACTAACCCAAGGCCTGTTACGCCCTATCCGAATTAGGCCCAGTAGCGTCATCCGGCCACCCAATATGATTCCAGCCCATTTTCACTTCGCCCATGTATGGCCCATGACGCCTTTCGCCCATATGAGGCCCTATGTAACTCTTGGCCTATTAACGGCCCGTGGTGAAATCGGCCCGTAATGAACAAAGGTATTACTTTACACCATTAACGGCTCGTGGTGAAATCGCCCGTAATGAACAAAGGTATCACTTTATACCCATTAAGGGCCCGTTATTCTCATAATGCTTCCAGCCCATGTTATCTTTCGCCTTCTCGTGAGCCCATTTATTCTTGGGCTCATTTCCAGCATTCGTTTACTTACGGCCCGTTACTGTCATTTTCTGCTTATGGGCCAAATTCAGCCCGTGGTTACAGTCGGCCCGTTTGTGGTCTGTTAACACGTTGGGCCATTTTCATAGTGTCATGAAATGCGGCCTATTAACGATGGCCCGTTATGGTCGGCCCATGAATGGACGATTCCAACTCTAGCCCGTTTACGGCCATAATGTGGCCTGTTATTGGCCCATGTTTGCTGTCGATCATACCGCCCGTATAAGGCCCATTGATGATACGGCCCGTAGAAGGCCCATTGTTTCGCGCCCGTAGAAGGCCCATTGTTTCTACGGCCCGTAGAAGGCCCATCGCTTATACGGCCAAGAAGGCCCATCGCTTCTACGGCCCGTAGGTCCAAAGTGTCACTACAAGAATATTTGCATATGGTTATTGTGGACTAGTTTTAAAAAATTGGTTATTGCAGCCACTAGCAAACCGCAAAAAAAACTGCACTGACTACAAGCAAACAAATAAACAAGACAACAAGGAAATAAATAAGCAAGCAACTTACACTAGGCTATCACGGCTATTACACATATTACATCCACTGGGCATCAAAGTTCGCCACCGGTAAATGTAGGGAACACAAAGACATATAAACGCCGCAGACAAAACAAGTCCGAAACTGAAACCACTTCGGAAGAGCTCAAGAAACAATATCCTGGTACCCATAATGTCGGCAAGATGCTTAGCAAGCTTATTAACTTTCTCTTGTTTGGCGCTTAAGTCCTCCAAATACCGTTGTTGCACCGTAAAGTATGCATCTGAATTCCGCAGGACTTCTCGATCCTTGACTTCCTGTCGCATAACATCTGAACGATGTCTTTCAACTAGAAGTTGAGACTCAAGAAGCCGAACTAATTCAGGCAATGAGTTCGAAGAGCTGGTGCCAGCAGTGGTAGCCAGTAACTCGAACACTACATCAAGACAGGACTTTGGGGTTGTCTCAGTGTCCTCAATATAGTTTTTATCAACTTTCTTGGAGACCAACAGGGATGTCTCACTATCTTGAACCTTATACGCATTACTTCCTTTACCATTGCATAACAAGTACTCTTCTCCAATATTTTATCCGCGTTCTAAAAGAGAAACAAACAAACACATCTCAGGTTTACAATGTAGTATATGAAACTCATTTTGGTAAACCAGTTCAGTAGTAAGGTGGACAGGATAACAGATGAAACAAACATATATCTATGTAGTATGGTCACTGTATGGTCTATATCATTCTAGTTTATGTTGCCAAATCAAGATAGATACAGTTCAAATCATATCTATTTAAGACAAAGCAACATAGACAGAATATAAGTGTGGGAAACTACACAGCAATAACAACACTTGTAATGTGCATGGCATGAGAACATAACTGTTTATTCAATTGAAACTGAAATCAACATAGAGCAAGTTACAACAGCAAACAGCCAAACACGTTGAAGAAACAGGTTTAAAACATACCTGTTGCACCATTGGAGTTTCAATTGCATCCTTCAAATTTGAAATTGGTTGGTATCAGTAAATACAGTGATGCAAGAGCAAAGTAGTATGAACCATAGCTACGGAACCTGACCTGAGAACAATTCTTCTTCTGCTTTATGTGTTGACTTCGAGTTCGGAGTGGTGGTCCGCGTGATTTGGGCACTGCAGTTGCCTTACTAACTGCTCGTGTTTGGGTGCTCTGTGGTGGAGACGGTGTTGTGTCAACGGGAACTGGGTGTCTATCTGCCGGGTTGGGGTTAGAAGGGGTGTAGCTGGTTCTCTGTCCAACTGGTAGGGGTACAATCTGCATGAGTGTGGGTTATGTGTGGTGGGCTGATTCTTGGGCAAGTACAACTGTGGTTCTATCTGCATCGATGTGTAGCACGATCTTTTCTCAAGACCGTGTTTTTACTCCCACAGATATCGCCATCACTCCCTCCAATTGAAATGGCTGATAAACAAGAAAAGTAATTGAAGGTACAGACATTGTAAGATAGACAGGTGCAATGGATAGTAGGGAAGAAAACATGGCATGAAATAATTCACATTTATGTTGTCCAAGCAAACAGAATAGCAGGACATAATTTCACATATATGATGGCTAATTAAACAGGATAGCATGACACAATTTCACATGTATGATGGCTAACTAAACAGGATAGAATGATATACTTCAAAATATGATGACTATGTAAACAGGATGACATGATATAACTATACGATGTGGCTATTAAAGTGGTTGGCATGCCATAAATCACAGACATGCCGTCGATGGAAACATGATGGCATGATATAATTCACGGATAGAATGACATAATTTAAAATATGATGACTATGTAAATAGGATGAGATGATATAACTATATTATGTCTTTAGAAAATGGGTTGGCATGCCATAATTTAGATACATGTTGTCTATGTAAACATCATGGCATGACATAATTCAAATATATGATTTATATACTAAGGAAGTGAGCAGAGGGCAATTGCATATATGATGTGTCAACTAAGGAGATGGCATTCAATATTGTGTATATGATGTAAAAACTAAGCATTGCAATACAACATATGCATTATATGAGTAATATAACCCTGCCAAGTTTGAGCATACACCAGGGGGATAATAGGACTGGTCATCTGCCTCTGAATCCTCCTCTGAAGAGCTATCTGTAACCAACAAGATATCTGCTTCAGCAGGTAGCATTGTCTACTCTGAAGACCTTGTTTTCACTCCAGATTTCTCCATCACCAATTCAAATGGCTGATGCACAGGAAAATCAGTTGAATATACAAACATTGTCGACAAAAGCAATGAGAAATACAAAAAAAGGACTGCATGATATAATTCACATATATGACGCTTTCCTAAACAGCATGGCATTGCATAATTCACATATATAATGCCTTGCAACAAGATAACATTGCATAATTCACATATATAATGTCTTGCAACAAGATGGCATTGCATAAATCACATATATGGTAATTAGACACTAAATAGGTGGCATTCATACAAAACATGTCTAAACTAAGCAAATGACATAGCAATGCAAAATACCATACGCACGATATGAGTAACATAACCCTGCCAAGTTAGGGCATGCACCTTAGGGGGGAAATATGACTGGTCATCTGTCTCTGAATCCTCCTCTGAGGAGCTATCGGTAACCAGCAAGACATGCGCTTCGTCAGATAGCATTGTGCAGCCCACGACCTCGGATGGGAGGGCCTATTTGTATTTTCTTAGGGCCGTCATGTATCGACCGACCTATGGACCTCCCATCCGAGGTTTTATTTTTGGCAGCCCAATTTATGTATTTTTTGAAGAAAACGTAGATGTTCTGTTTCTATTTTCTATATAAGAAAAGGAACGCCAGTACAACTTATGTTTCCCTTCTAACTATATTATATATATTTAAATTATTTTATATGTTATTATATATTATTTTTATTGTCATCATATATTTAATAGATACTTACATATGTAAGAAAACAATATCCCACATCTTATTAACTTATAAAAATAATTTGTTAACAAATAAAATCCTGGATTGTTTTGGCACGAAAATCCTAGTGACTGTGTACAAAAGCTTGGTAAGATTTAAGGACGAATGAAATAATATCACTTATTATTTAAATATATTTATAACAAAATGCTCAGCCCTTTTTTATTTTTTGATAACATTGCTGGCCCAACCCAACATTATAATTCAAATCAGCCCAAAGAAAATCGTGTATCTAGATAAAGTGCAAATGGCCTGTAATTTTTTAGGAAATAAAATAAATGGGCCGCATGGACGCTACATTATTTGTTCACCCAGCCCAGCTAATGGCTGTAATTCAAAAAAAAGATCAAATTGACTGTAAATTCTGAAAAAATGGGTTGAATACGTGCCACATTTTTGGAGGCTGAAATGTGGGCCTATAGGTCGAAGACAACGCAAGTCGTTGTCAATTTAGTCAACAAATGATTCTGACATGTTAGCCGTTGGATGTAAATCCAACGGCCGGCATCCATCTTCAATCTCTCGTCTTCTTCCTCCAGCGCCGCCTGGACCACCTCCCGCCTCCTGCTGCTAGCAGCTCTGCTTAGCATGCTTCGCTATGAAGCGCTAATCCACCTTTGGCCAGGCCATCCCTCCACCCCTCCACACCTCCTGTTCTTCTCCACCGACTGCCGAACTACACCGCACTAGAACCGCTAACCTCAGACACCTCTCCGCTCATGACTCTACTCCCGCCTTCCCATCTCCGGCTCATTGCTTTTCGGGGCCTCGCCGCCGTCCACCACCTTGGATGCGCTCGCGCGGCGTGGTCAACGTGTTCAACGAACAACACCATCGGAAGTAGATCAGGTCGTGGAGAGGCTGACAGCGGGTCCACGGCCGCACACAAGGAAATGCCTCCTTATTACGCGCCAAAATAATGATTCCTCCACCGACATCTGGGACCCACCGGAAGCGCCTCAGATTTCGCGAAAAAACGTGCCCCTCATCGACTTGTCGGACCCACCAGCTATCTTCAAGACGCAAGGAAGTGCCTCCTTATGACGCACAAAAATGAATACTCCCCGCCACCGGAACCGAGCATACCGAGGCTGACTTGTGGGCCTACCAAGTTGACGGGGATGGAGGGCTTTGTAGACTTAGTCAATATGAACGATTCTAGCTCCTGTTACCGTACGATGTTCATCCAACGGTTGTAGCGCTTCTTCAACCTCTGGTCTTCTTGCTCCAGGCGCCCGAACCAAAGACCGGCCGTCGTGTCGCGTGCTCCTGCCTCCCATGGCCGGCTGTGATGCCGCGGAGGCCTCACCGCCCCCTACTACTCCCACCGCTAGCCAGGTCATCCCTCTACTCACCCACACCCCCTGTTATTCAGCGGCGACAGCTGCCTCACACCGCAGCCGAACCAGTGAACCCTCGTACTCCTCTTCGCGTGGGCATCCACTGCTGCGTCTTCCCCGGCTCCGAGTCGTCCCCTTCCTAGGCCTTGCCGTCGTCCACCGCCGTGGTGCTCTCGGCGCGGCGTGGTTAACGTGGTCAAGGAACGACTTCCATCGAACATGGACTGTACGTGGAGAGGCTGACAGCTGGGTCCACGGCCGCTGCAAGGAAGTGCCTCCTTATTATGCAGAAAATAATGATTCCTCCACCTAATAGCGGGGACCCACCGTACGGGCCACCGTATTTCACGAAAAAATATTTCCCCCTGACTGCTGGGACCCACCAGCTACATCTTCGCACGCAAGGAAGTGCGTCCGGGCAAAAAAAACGATTCGCTTCTCGATCTGGGACCCACTAGCTACATCTTCGCACGCAAGGAAGTGCGTCCGCAAAAACGATTCGCTTCTCGACCGCTGGGACCCACCAGCTACATCTTCGCACACAAAGGAAGTGCGTTCGGCAAAAAACGATTCGCCTTCTCGATCGCTGGGACCCACCAGCTACATTTCCGCATGCAAGGAACTGCCTGACAGTCGGGACCCACCTGGTCGAAGCATACGTAGTGTTGTCATTCTGGTCGCGAACGTGTACATACATATATACTGGTGGATGTAGAGGCGCGCACGTGTCATAGTAGAGGCGCGCACGTAGCATGTACACGTACGTACAGCGGCGAGGGTGCAAGAAAGAAAATACGGCCATATACGTACATACGGGCAGGGTCTCGAACGCCTACTCGCCGCGATACGCATATGGCTGGGTCGAACAGAGAAACAGCCGTCGTCGTGTTCATGGGGAGGCAACGAAATGCGCCGTGTTCATCGGGAGGCAACGGAATGCTCGTGTTCATCGGGAGGCAACGGAACGCTGCGTGGAGTCAACCGGCTTGGACGGAACAGCGATGGAAATGAGGCTGGCGTGGCGCTGGCGGAGGAAACGGACCTCCTACGGTCGAAACGGGGGTCCTGTTGATCGGGAGGGGTGTGGCGTACCGCAAAACGGAGGAAACGGACCTCCTACGGTCGAAACGGGGGTCCTGTTGATCGGGGCGGGTGTGGTGTACCGCATAACGGAGGAAACGGACCTCCTACGGTCGAGACGGGGGTCCTGTTGATCGGGAGGGGTGTGGCGTACCGCAAAACGGACGAAACGGACTTGTGTTGGAGTGTACGGTCGAAACGGGGGTCCTGTTCATCGGGAGGGGTGTGGCATACCGCAAAACGGGACGCCACCGGATACTGTTCATCTCCACCGTCGACCTCCTCCAGCGTCCACGGGCTACCGTCGACCTCCTCCAGCCTCCACGGGCTCCAGTTCATCCAGCCTCCACCGCGTGCTACTCCACCGCCATCGCTCAACCACCCCTCCACGGGCACCCCTCCACCGCCTATTGTTCATCCAGCCCTCTACACCACGGGTCCTGTTCAACCACCCTCCACGGCCACCCTCCACAGTCTCATCGCTCATCCAGCCCTCCACAAAGACGGGTCCTGTTCATCCAGAGGCAACGCCACCGCCATCGCTCATCCAACCCCCCACCCCCGCAACGCCATCGCTCATCAAATCGATCGACTTGATTAGCGGCAGCAGCGGCGAATCGCTCCATCGGGTTCGATTAACAGCCATCGATCGATCGCCGGGTTCGACGCCAGAGTTCGCAGGTAATCGCCGGGTTCGCGAGCCCAACGCCTTGCTCGGGTTCGATTAAGCGAACGCCGCACACACGCCACAGACGTCACGAGAGAAACACGCATCACTCGGCCCCCGACCACCCACCGTAACTGGGAACTCCCCGAAATTGTGCTCGTCCTCGCTTCTACCACGGGTTTTTCCGTCATGGATGGCCCAAAGAATGTCATGTAGCTGCATCTCCGGCCGCCCAGGACGAAAAGCCCATTTTCTGTCATGATTTTTTTCATAGAAGTAGGAGCCCACCACATCTATGATGATACCGGGGTTTGTCACAATTATTGTCATAGAAGTGTCGTATGTATGACAGAAAAAAAATCGTTTGGCCCAAAATGTCACAGATGTGTCTTTTTTTTGTAGTGCGGGTGCATGGAGAGCGACGAGTCGGTGGCCAGCTTCTCCGTGTCCGCCGCCATTATCAAGGAGAAGTAGAACACGGGAGGCCGCCGCCACTTGGGACCCATGAAGGCCACCGCCGAGGCGACGACCGCGGATTCAGGTGGTTTCTTTGTTGCTTCGTCTCTTCCGAGGACCTTCGTCGACTCCGCAAGTGTCTGACGGACATGAGGAAGACAAAGGGATCCGCAGGCGGCCATTTAGAACTAAAATAAGTCTAGATACATCCATTTCTAGGACAAGTATTTCCGGACGGAGGGAGTATTAATTATACAAGAGAGCCGGATTGGCACCTCTTAGTTCATGTAAATGTAATAAAATCCATCATGTTTATATGAAGATCCGCCTTTTTTATACGAAATCCTTCATGCTTATATGAAAGCAGTCCGTGTTTGCACGAATTTCATCTGGTTGGTTAGAGTTGTAAAAATGTATGATACCGGGCGTTTGATGTCGTCCTCCGCTTAAGGTAGCGGGAGGAAATTTGCCGGCTGCCGTAGGAGATGCTCTTTATGCTGGAAATAATAGAGTGACATCCAATCCATTTGAGTTAATTTCCTGTATGATTGTCCCTCTATAAAAAGTTAATTGCATGTACAGTGTACACGTGACTTGCAGGGTGGCTACAGCTTCGTACAGAAAGTTAAAAAGAAACTAGTACATCCTTAATCTTGTATTCTAAGTACTCTGTGGGCTCCACTGTCAGTATAGTAGCGAAATAAGTATATATTAAATAAGTAGAGTAATATATAATATAAAAATATAAAGTTAAAAGACAGAATTCGAACTCATGCCATCGCGTTGCGAGCATCCGGCGCTAACCAGCCCAGCACATTTTTGTTGTAGACCATGCTGGAGATATATCTCCATGTCTTCTATTATATATACTCCATTCGTTTCTAAATATTTGTCTTTTTCAGATTTCAAATGGACTAACACATACAGATGTGTATGTAGACATATTTTAGAGTGTAGATTCACTCATTTTGCTCTGTATGTCTTTTCGGGAAGGGGTCAGATTTGTCCTTGACTTATTTATGAGGTATCCAGATGGCACTGCACCGCCAAGAAAAGAGGGTAACATCAAAATTATGGACTACTTTTTTGAGTATGTTGGTAAGGTCCGGTCATAGTCACTTGTTGAAATCTCTAAAAAGACAAATACTCCCTCCGTCCGGAAATACTTTTCATCAAAATGGATAAAAGGAAATGTATCTAGATGTATCTTAGTTTTAGATACATCTCTTTTAACCCATTTTGATGACAAGTATTTTCGGACGGAGGGAGTAGAAAACAGAGTTGGTGATGATGGTGTGCGTGCCATCCTGCAATATAGGCTGTCGGATTTATATCTAATGGATAGGAAAGAAACTATGGCAATTTTGCAAAAATATACCCACACGTCTCTCCACGTTCACAAATAAGGCCTTCCCTCGTTCAACCTTTTCTCTCACAAGATAAACTACTCATACAAACGCATCTTGATGTTCCGTGCAACGCACGAGCAGCTAGCTAATTTCTTTTAAAATAGTTGCTGCGATAATTGGGTTGAAGTGATATATTTTATGTCTGCCCCGAATGATTTCAGATTCACTAGTAGTAACAAATAAAAGGTTGCCTTGTTAATTAATAGAAAACACGGTGAAAACTATCACATGAGGCCGGTAAAAACAAGGCACACTGGTTCAAGCGTCATCACACTACAGCTGTGCGCTGCCTTGAGAAGTCTACATATCGAGGGGGCTACCGAGCGAGGCACCGAGACACAATGTTTGAGAGAGAAACCAATTGACAGATTATGATCAGATCGAGTTGTCACCCTTCTGCTGTCATTGTTGGGGGTGGGGAGGGAGAGAAAGACGTATCGAGAGTGTGCGCAGTAGGCACAGAGGCACAACTAGCGAGTGTTTGTGTGTGTGTGTGTGTGTTTGAAAGAGGAGTAGATAGATTATTATCAAGATCGATGTGCCACCCTACTCCTTCGGTGCCGGGTAGTGTGTGTGTGTATGTTTGAGAGAGAAGCCAGTCGATAGATTAGTATCAAGATCGAGGTGTCACCCTACTCCTTCGGTGTTGGGAAGTGTGGGTGTGTGTGGGGTGCGGGCAGTGACACTCACATATCTCTACTCTTATAAAAAACAGAGTTGGTGATGATGGTGTTCCTGCCATCCTGCAATATAGGCCATCCGATTTATATCCGACGGACAGGAAGGAAACTACGGAAATTTTGCAAAAAGATACCCACACCCCTCTCCGCATTTGCAAATAAGGCATTCCCTCATTCATCCTTTTCTCCCACAAGATAAACTTCTCATACAAATGCATCTTGATGTTCCATGCAACGCACGGGCATCTTGCTAGTAGGGAGAAGGAGTTTGTGTGACACATATCTAGCTATATTAAGGGATAGGTAGATAGCATATGTGAGAGACATTATTATACTTTGAGACATTAGTAGCAGTGGGTGGGCGGAATTAAAGGGGTGGGCGTGTTAGACATCGAGGAGCGTGTGTTTACTGTGTGAGAGACTTGTAGGACGGGTAGAAAGACGAATTTAACCCTGATGGAGGGAGAGAAATACATGAAGTGCGCGTGTGTGATTCCGATGCCCACAGGAAATGAGATATGTATGCGCAGAGAGAGATTGCACAATTCATTCACGTATCACTATCTAGCGATCGTGGACGTGCATCGCTTGAACATAAGTCAATATCTACTTCCTATCATGGCCAAAGGTACAATATCGATTCAACGCTATAAAGATTGGACACTCACATATCACATTTTTTCTATTTCAATAAACCTTTTCAGTTGTGCATGCCAAAGTTACAGTGATGTTTCTTCAAACAACCAATGTAGTTATCATGTATATGCACCATTGTTACTCTTGCATTCAAATTCATTAGTCTTGGATGATTTAAGTCTCTATTTTGAAGTAATATATGTAATATTCATATATGAATTCAATGGGTACGCAATTTATGAAATGGAGGCTATGTAATCATATGAGGTAACACTTTTAAGTAGCTGACTACAATATCCATTTATTTTTGTGCGCATCTACACTAACACGTCAATGCATTATGTTTAAAGTAAATAACCAATGGCACTAAATTATCTATTTACACGAGAAATACATAGGCTGAGTGTTTGATCCCTTTTTTTGAACGCGCCACTAAACCCGTACGATTGGTCGCGCCCGTGTGAACGTCCAAGTTATCGGCGCATCATCCCGAGTTATTGTCTTTTTTTTCTGGGGTGGACTTCACACCAGTTATTAACTGCTGACACGTGCCCCGTGTACACAGTCTAGCATGACCTTCCCGCTAGCACGGTCCAAAATTAGTTGAAACTAGATACGAACGATCCGCAGGCGGCAAAATCTCCCGCCTCCTTCTAAAATTTCCGCCACCTTAGTCTTTAGCATGCGAAATTCCCCTTTTGTCCTTGGTGCACGGAGACCAACACTTACAATACCGCCCTCATCTACATGATAGGTCGGGGCTGCTTTTGTAACTTCCGGTTCCCCACTACACGGCACCCCATTTCCTCTCCTCCCGCAAAAACGACTAACTCCACAGACCGAAGCATCTTACATCACGCCGTCTGCATTCTCATCGCCTCTTTCTCCTCCCCTATCGAAACCCTAGACTGCTCATCCACCGCGTACCATAGCCCATTCATCGCCAGCGCGTCCACCTCGCCGGATCTGCTTCTGCGGCCGCATCTACCCCTCCCACCTCCCCTAGAAACAAGTAAACTGCTCATCCACCACTGTACCACAGCCCATTCAGTGTCGACCTTGTCCACGGCGCCGGATCTGCTTCACCGGTACTCTTGTCAACCGCCACGCATCTGCAGCGGCTCATTCGTACTCCCCACCGGAGACGCTTTCACACCCCCGAGCCGCCCCCACCGACGCCCCCGTCGACGGCCTCTGATTTATCTTCGCCGACACCTTCCTCAACCCTACCGGAGCCGCTTCGCCGACACTTTCCTCAACCCTACCGGAGCCGCTTCGCCGACGCCATTGTCAACCCTACCGGAGTAGCTTCACCTATACCATCCTCAACCCTACCGGGGCCGCTTTGCCAACTCACAAGTCCACGGCCTCAGATCCGCTTCCTCGCACCCTCATCCAACCTACCGGAGCAGCTTCTGACGCCTCGTCCACGGCCGCAGATCCGCATCGTCGACACCACCCTTAACCCAACCACCGGAGCAGCTTCTGACGCCTCGTCCACGGCCGCAGATCCACATCATCGACACCATCCTTAACCCAACCACCGAAGCAACTTCTGATGCCCCGTCCACGGTCGCAGATCCGCATCATCGACACCATCCTTAACCCAACCACCGGAGCAGCTTCTGACGCCCCGTCCACGGCCGCAGATCCGCGTCGTCGACACCATCCTTAACCCAACCACCGGAGCAGCTTCACCTACGCCCTCGTCCACGGCCACAGATCCGCTTCGTGCACACCGTAGTCCACCCTACCGGAGCCGCCCCACAAACACCCTACTCGACGGTTCTAGATCTCCTTACCAGACCCTGACAGCCAGCGCAGCGTCATCACCCTCGACGTTTCTAACCTGATTCCCACCATCTAGAGAGATGCCAAGCACCCGCCACGGCCTAGGTACTTGTCACCTTTAAACCCGCCCAAAGATCACCGCCTCGATGTACTTCAAATATACTAACCCGATCATTTGTTACTGTTATGCAGTTGGCAAAAACTACAAGGATGATGTTTCTTCTGGATCTAACAGCTTGGCCAACCAAGATCCTGGACTGAGGCATTGCTATGATCTTGTAAGCGTGTCTCTCTCTCTTGTATTGTTCTCAGGCTCGCCAAATGCTTTGCTAGGATTTTCACCAAGAATCCCTTTGTGCGGACAATGATTTCTACCATCGGCTGCTAAATTAGATATGTAGATGTCATACATGATACTACCTCGTACCTCCGTTCCTAAATATAAGTCTTTCTAGAGATTCCATTGTAGGCTACATACGGAGCAAAATGAGTGAATCTACACTCGAAAATGCATCTATATGCATCTGTATGTGGTCCATACTGGAATCTCTACAAAGACATATATTTAGGAACAGGGCAAGACATTACACAAAATCGTAGGTGGCATGTAGGAATTCAAGTGCACTACATTAGGCTCCCTTAGAGTGCACCGCTAGTCCAAAGATACGTAGTCATGGCTAGTTTATGGTACGCACACAATCATTAATTGGTGGTTTAAATATGCGCAAGGGATATGCAATGTAGTATCATGTAGAGATGTCTGAAATAAGCCGTGTCAACTTGCAGATAGGGTTACACAATGAAAAAGTACAAGATATATGTGGCAATTTCATGGAACATCGCAAAAAAAGGAGAGGCAGCGGTGAGCCTATACAATGCTATGGTATCGTCACTCCTCCATTGCAATCATCCCGACATGTTATTTGTATGCCAGTTCTATTAGCCAAGTTTCTTATGGATGCTTATTACGAGTTATCCTAAGAAAATAAGCACCTATGAATATAAGCTCCATGTAATAAGCCAACCAGTTCTTTTCATTATGCGTTTCAGCTTATCTTTGGTACGATCAAGGAAAGTCTAGATTGCATTATATTTTTTCATTTTGCTGCCCATATGGAAATTAATTTGACTTGCAAACATCACAAATTGAACCCAAAGGTCAGTAATTAATATGATAGGAAAACAGACCATCACTATTTGCTCAAAATGCAAATACAAAGATACCATCTACTTGGCACAATCTACTTTGGTCAATGTGTTCCATAGAGATCCCATTGCCTAATTTAAATGAAGAACGCATGACCCACATTTAAATGAAGACCAATTATTTATTGAAACTCGATGGTCCAAGTGGCTTGTTATTATCTTACAGCAGCACCACCTGAAAGCATCATATAGCAACAGCAATAGCTCATAGCAACTCATCATACAGCAGCAGCAGTCTGCAATTCATCATATACCACCAGCAGCTCATAGCAATTCATCATATAGCAGCAGCAGGAGTAGCTCGTAGCAATTCATCATATAGCAGCAGCAGGAGCAGCTCATAGCAGTTCATCATATAGCAGCAGCAGGAGCAGCTTGTAGCAACTCATCATATAGCAGCAGCACCAGCTCATAGCAATTCATCATATAGCAGCAGCAGCTCATAGCAACTCATCATACAACAGCAGCAGCTCATAGCAATTCATCATATAGCAGCAGCAGGAGCAGCTCATAGCAATGCATCATATAGCAGCAGCAGAAGCAGCTCATAGCAATTCATCGTATAGTGGATCAGAATGAAAATTTGGCAAAAAATCAGAGGAGATCCTCACCTTGTTGCATGAGCTCATCCTTCAATCGGCACCTCAAGGCCATGGCACGGGAGGAGGGAGGGGATAAGGTGCCTTCGCCGCATGTGGCATCACCGTAGTTGTGCAAATACCACGGAGTAGTGCATTGGACGAACCACAAGTGGAGCAGCCGGAGACCATGAGAATGAGGGCGGCGCCAGAGGGAGGAGCAGCCAGGAGATTTGCCCTCACCCGCCGCCATGTAGCCTAGCTGGACATAGCATCGCCGAGACCAGGCCAGATGGGACCAGTGGCGACGGCTCATTGGAGGAACCCTAGTGCTGCAGTGCAGGGATCGAGGTAGAGGGAAAGGGAGAGGAGATGCAAGCGGGCAGGGCAATGAATGCTTGCGTGTTTGTTTTACTTGAGGGTCAGGTGTGACACGGCGTCGGTGATTGCATTTTGAGTGTAATATAGGCAGACAACAGAGTCATTTCACTATTCCCTTCCCTTCAATTTTTAGTGAGATTCTACCCGAAACACCCCCCTCCAAAGCGAAATAAGTTAAGCCCAAGCCCATAACTCAAAAATGACTTCTTTACATCTTTTATGGCTTATTTTGACAATATGCCCCTGAAAAGGCGGAATCGAATCGCCCTTAACCTGCAATTGAATTGTGCGTGCAATGATGAATCACTCCACCGCTATCTCGTACATTTAGGCATCATCATACATGGCATAACCTAATACATGTGCATTCCATTGTAGAATCTGGAATATGCAATGTTTATGTTAGTTCATCGTTGAACATGATGTTTAAATGCCCCTTAAATCTGGTCACCAAGTGATGGTCTTTAAGCCTCCTTCTTTGCTTCTTTTCTTGATATGTAAGATTTGCTCACACATCTGTTCAATTGCTTGTTTGCATCAGCCAGCCATACTAGGACTGTTTGCTTTGATTACTTGATGTTCTTGACCTAACACCCTAACAGAGCTTGTCAACGATTTAAACACTAAGGGCTACTGTAGTGGGGCCTTGTCTAACTCATAGGTGACATAAAGGTTTGGCTATACACTACAAGAGGGTTTCTCCAAGAGTACCTGGAGGTCCAGTTCAAGGTATGCCTAGTTTTTACATAGTGCTTACATAGTAAATGCTCATTTCATTGTGTGCAAGTGCAAGAGATGCGGCATGTTTCATTATGTGGTGTTGTTTTGTTATAATCTCATCCTTTTGTGTTCACAGATCGAAAGTATGCATATTTATCTTCCAAGGAGACGAGTAACTAGTTTGTGTCGCCTTGCAGAGGGGGTGCAATGAAGATAAGATTGAGGATTTCCAAGTACAAGATGTTAGGAAGGAGCCTTGCAAGAGAAGTAGGAGCTGCGCTGAGCCTCTTCAACCTGCTAAGGTAAGTCACTGTATGCAACTCAATAGTTCAATTCCATGTTTATTTCAGGCATAGTTAATTTTCTCTTTTCAATTGCTTTATTTGTCCTCAGTTAATGAGATGCCCAAATAATCATGCCTGATGTTCGGTACTTGTATCACTATTAGTTGACATAATTAAAGGCCTTACCATTTAATTACTCTGCCGAAGTGTGCCTGAAGCTTTGAAGTCTATTAACCATCTATTATTGCATGAGGCTCACAATCTAGTTTATACTACGCTAATGATTGCATAGTTTTGTCTGCTGTAGTATGTTTGTATGAAACCCTTTGCTGTTCATTATGCTCCCTAAGACTTTAATTTAGGACAGAATGGCCAACTGCTTGCTTACTTATATGAACATGCTGTCTAAATTTGTAACTTGTCTGTGTTTTCGATTGGCCCCAACATCATGCTCCTCTAGTGAGCTAAGAGGGATTTCTGTATGCAGGCTGCACAAACTATATTTTTTATAACTTTTAAAATATCACCTGATTATGCTTCATGATGTGTAACTTTTTTTTGAAAGTGACGTGTAACATTATTGGTAGTCCTGTTTTGCCATGTAGTACAAAATAGTGTCTTGTTCGCTTCACTGTTGTAACTATATTTTTTCCCTAGTCATGTGTACTTACAGAAACATTTCTGTGATGAAGTGACATCAACACAAAGATCTGCGAGCAAAGGCGGCATGGCCATACCGAATGATTATGGATTGGAATTGGAATGTCTGATGTTCTCGAGCATCAACTAGAGGTGGCAAGACAACGTGTACGTAATTGTCAACGATAATCAACAAGTTGAGACTGGACATGCGGTATTAGATGCAGGAGTCAAAAAAATGAAACAAGACACCGAGGTAACCATGAAGGAATTGGAGATTTTGCAGACTGAAATTTGTGCTATCTGAATCCGGCCAATCCTATTTTCTGAAGAGATTATAGTTCAAATGGAGTTAATTTGATGCGCGTCCATGATGTATGAGTTGTATTTGCCTAGTGTATGTAATTTGCTGCTTGTGTATGCTTTCTTATCACCTGTGCCGAACCATAATGCCCAGTGGGTATAATCGGCTATAATTTCTTTATTGTATAGTGTAGGATTATTCTACCTTTCTATGCCTTGATCTCTTTGTTGTATAGTGTATGCTTTTTAGAGGTGATAGTATTGAGTAGGATAATTCTTTGAATATGCTATATCGTTCAAACGGGGGCCAACTCGCCCGACCATGGCCCTTCATGGGCCATCGGATCCATGGGCCTTCTACTTCTCGTAGGATCCATGGGCCTTCTATGTCTCGTAGGATCCATGGGCCTTCTACATCTCGTAGGATCCATGGGCCTTGTACGTCTCGTAGGATCCATGGGCCTTCTATGTCTTGTAGGATCCATGGGCCTTCTACGTCCCGTAGGATCCATGGGCCTTCTACGTCTCATAGGATCCATGGGCCTTCTACGTCTCGTAGGATCCATGGGCCGCCGACTCATTTATGGGTCTTGTACGGGCCTTTAATGGGCCATAGACGGGCCTTTAATGGGCCGTAGACGGGCCTTTAATGGGAATCGTACGTTTTATGGGCTGACCATAACGGACCGTTAATAGGCCATATTTGGTGATGCTATGAAAATGGCCCAACAGACTAACGGTCCACAAACGGGCCGACTGTAACGACGGGCTGAATTTGGCCCACACGCATAAAATGATAGTAACAGGCCGTAAGTAACCGAATGCTGCAAATCAGCCCAAGAATAAATGGGCCCTCAGAAGGCCGAAAGTTAACTTGGGCTGGAAACAGCACAACGGAATAACGGGCCCTTAATGGGTATAAAGTGATACACTGTTCATTACGGGCCAGTTTCACCATGGGCCGTTAATGGGTGTAAAGTAATACACTGTTCATTACGGGCTAGTTTCAGCACGGGCCGCTAATGGGCCAAGAGTTACAAAGGGCCTCATATGGGCGAAGACATCATGGGCTATACATGGGCCGAAGTGAAAGCGGCTGGAATCATATTGGATGGCCCGGATGACGCTCTTGGGCCAAATTCGGATAGGTCGTAACCGCCTTGGGTTAGCGGCTGTAAATGGGCTATATGCGAACAATTAGTTAACGGGCTTTCCATGGGCCGCCCGCCCTTTTTACCAAGTCAAGCGGGCGGCCTTTTCACGTGAATGGGCCCTTTGTTGGGTCGTGCCACGTGTCGACGTATCATAGGCGCCTTCTGTCCAGTGAGTGGATGACATCTGTCCCAACGATGAGCCGACACGTGTTTTGTCTAGCCAATGATGATTTTACACGTGGAAATCCCCATTGGTTGGGGCTGTTAACGGGTTATCGGATCCAAAACCCGACCCGATAGCTTAACGACGTTCCGTTACGGTAGATGCCACATGTCGGTCACCCTTGACGAAAGCACTTCTGTGACGCGTGATTTATCGTCATGGAAGTGGACACTTCCGTGATGATAATTTTGGTAATGTCATGGAACACTTCTACGACAGCACATGTATGACTATCTTGATTCTGTCATAAATTTTTCATCGATGTACATGCATGACAAAAACGTGACCTCCTATGACAAACACGTATCATCACGGAAGTGTATTTTTTTTGCAGTGTGCCCTTGTGTTTGAATTTCATTCCCATCTCTTGCATGGGACCTAGAAATAAACCCAAGGACACACATGTGATTTTTCAACCAACTTTAATGTACTGGAGCATGTGCTTGTAGTTCAAATTTGAATTATGCACATTAAATGCCCAGAAACCCAATTAATGAATAAAAAGGCCAAAAAGACCCTGAAAGCAATAAGAGGCAACGGATATCGTTTCGTCCCCAAAGGTGGCACGTTCCCTACCGAAACCATCACACTTGTTTTGAGAAGCTCTGGTTTATGAGAAGCTTATACCCAAACCTGCCCCAAATGGGACAAAACTTTTACCACGGCATGTCGATGCCGCTCCATGATAGCATGCCAAGTTTCATGAATTTTAGACGAGTTTTGGATTTACTAGAATTTAAAAACCAGGCATCTCAACGTTTTTCCGGTAATCAAGAGTGCCCTGGTGTTTGAATTTCATTCCCATTTCTTGCATGGGACCTAGAAATTTACCCAAGGACACACATGTGATTTTTCAACCAACTTTGGTGCGCTGGAGCATGTGCTTGTAGTTCAAATTTGAATTATGCACATTAAATGCCCAGAAACACAATTAATGTATAAAAAAGGCCAAACGAACCCTGAAAAATTCCAAAATTAAACACAACACTCCTGTTGTTCTATGTTGACACTAGAAATTTTTTGAAAGCGATAAGAGATAACGGATATCGTTTCGTGCCCAAAGGTGGCACGTTCCCTACCGAAACCATCATGCTTGTTCCGAGAAGCTATGGTTTGTGAGAAGCTTATACCCAAACCTGCCCCAAATGGGACAAAAAATTTACCACTGCATGTTGATGCCACTCCATGATACCATGCTAAGTTTCATGAATTTTAGACGAGTTTTGGATTTACTAGAATTTAAATACCAGGTATCTCAACATTTTGCCGGCAATCAACAGTGCCCTGGTGTTTGAAATTCATTCCCTTTTCTTGCATGGGACCTAAGCATGCACCCAAGAAAACAGATTTGATTTTTCAACCAATTTGTATGCACTGGAGCATGTGCATGTATTTCAAATTTGAATTATGCACATAAAATGTCCAAACGAACCCCAAAAAATTCCAAAACTTAACACAACACTCCTGTTGTGCACTAGAATTTTTTTGAAAGCGATAGGAGGTAACAGATATCATTTCGTCCCCAAAGGTGGCACGTTCCGTACCGAAACCATCACGCTTGTTGTGAGAAGCTCTGGTTTGTGAGAAGCTTATACCCAAACCCGTACCCAAATGGGACAAAAAATTTACAACGGCATGTTAATGCCGCTCCATGATATCATGCCAAGTTTTATGAAATTCAGACGAGTTTTGGATTTACTAGAATTTAAAAACCAGGTATGTCAACATTTTTTCGGCAATCAACAGTGCCCTCGTGTTTAAAATTCTTTCCCATTTCTTGCATGGGACCTAAGCATGCACCCAAGAACACATTTTTTATTTTTCAACAAATTTATATGCACCGGAGCATGTGCATGTAGATTAATTTTGAATTGTGCACCTGAAATGGCTAGAAAACCAATTTAATCTACAAAATGTCCAAACGAACCCTGAATAATTCCAATTCTTTTACGACACACATATAGTTGCATGTTCACTGCAGATAAAAGGTCCAGCAATTCAAACACCGTCCATTGCCGCTGTGACCCCATTATGTAATTCGAATCAAGATGAAAAATCAAGTAGATCCCACACATCTTATTATCACCAACCATGTGAGATGTAGTACAAAGTATCGTGGAGCACTGTTGGTGTATAGTACGCCTATGGCTTACGCTGAGAAAATGCATGGCCACAGCCCATAGCCATGTCAAGCACACTAGCTCGCTCCCCAAATACTCCTACCTCTGCATCCCTCGCAATCTCGAGAATATTACTGCCTCGCAATCTCGAAAATATCTACCGCCTGAAAGGTTTTAACGTTTGATAGCACATGATTAGTATGTGCGGACCGTGTGCGATGTCTGTTACTCCCGCTCTGCTTCAGTCCCTTGATTCAAATTTTTAGTAGCCCCGGCATTTTACTCCCGCCTCTACATCCCTCTCAATCTCAAAAATATCTGCTCGCCCTTGATCCAAATTTTCAGTAGCCCCGCCTTGTTACTCCTTCCTAGTAAAATTTTCAGTTGCCGCGGTATTTCCTCAAACACCACCTTGCCCCCCCCCCTGCCCCTCCGCACACACCACACACTCCCCAAACCACCGCTCACACAGACACACAACCCTGGAAATCATTGGTTGGTCGCCGCCATCGCCGGCTGATAACCCACAAGTATAGGGGATCAATTGTAGCCTCTTTCGATAAGTGAGTGTCGAACCCAACGAGGAGCTAAAGGTAGAAAAAATATTCCCTCGAGTTCTATCGACCACCGATACAACTCTAAGCACGCTTGACGTTTGCTTTACCTAGAACAAGTATGAAACTAGAAGTACTTTGTAGGTGTTGTTGGATAGGTTTGCAAGAATATAAAGAGCACGTAAATAAAAGCTAGGGGTTGTTTAGGTAAAGAGGCAATAAAGTAAATATAGCGAGTGTGGAAAAGTGGTGGTAGGATTTGCGAAATTGTCCCTAAGGAATTGACTACTTTACTAGACCGATAGCAAGTTTTATGTGGGAGAGGCCACTGCTAGCATGTCATCCCTGACTTGGAATTCTATGCACTTATGATTGGAACTATTAGCAACCGTCCACAACTACTAACGTTTATTAAGGTAAAACCCAACCATAGCATTAAGATATGTTGGCCCCCCTTCAATACAATATGCATCAATTTCTATGCTAGGTTGAAGCTTCTGTCACTCTTGCCCTCCAATACATAGTCCTATCAACATACAACTAACCCTATGGTGTGATCCACGCGCGCGCTCATATGATGGGCACCAAAGGACAGCAACATAACCACAAGAAAATTAAATCAATCATAGCAATTCATCAACCATCGATAGCACAACGAAAATCTACTCAGACATCATAGGATGGCAACACATCATTGGATAATAACGTAAAGCATAAAGCACCATGTTCAAGTAGAGGGTACAGCGGGTTGCGGGAGAGTGGACCGCTGTAGATAGAGGGGGGAAGGTGATGGAGATGTTGCTGAAGATGGCGGAGGTGTTGGTGAAGATCGCGGTGATGATGATGATGGCCACGACAGCGTTCCGGCGCCACCGGAAGAGAGGGGGAGAGGGGCCCCTTCTTTTTCTTCCTTGACCTCCTCCCTAGATGGGAGAAGGGTTTCCCCTCTGGTCCTTAGCCTCCATGGCATGGGAGGGGCGAGAGACCCTCCGAGACTGGATCTGTCTCTCTGTCTCTCTCTGTTTCTGCGCTCTGGTTTCTGCCCTTTCACCGTTTCTTATATACCCGGAGATCCGTAACTCTGATTGGACTGAAACCTTCACCGAGAATTTTTTTCTGAAAATTAGCTTTCTTGCGGCAAAAGAATAGCAGCAACCGCCTTATGAGGGGCCCACGAGGGTCAGGGGCGCGCCCAGGGGGCAGGCACGCCCCCCTGCCTCGTGGCCACGTCGGGCACCGTCTCGCGTTGATTCTTCTTCCCATATTCTCCAAATATTCCAAAAATGTTCTCCGTCCGTTTTTATCCCGTTTGGATTCCGTTTTATATGGGGTTTCTGCGAAACATAAAACATGCAACAAATAGGAACTGGCACTGGGCACTGGATCAATATGTTAGTCCCAAAAATAATATAAAAAGTTGCCAAAAGTATATGAAAGTTGCATAATATTGGCATGGAACAATCAAAAATTATAGATACGACGGAGACGTATCAGCATCCCCAAGCTTAATTCCTGCTCGTCCTCGAGGAGGTAAATGATAAAAAAGATAATTTTTTATGTGGAATGCTACCTAGCATAATCTTGATCATGTAATCAAATCATGGCATGAATATTAAGACACGAGTGATTCAAGACAATAGTCTATCATTTGACATAAAATCAATAATACTTCAAGCATACTAACCAAGAAATTATGTCTTATCAAAATAACATAGCCAAAGAAAGCTCATCCCTACAAAATCATATAATCTGGCTATGCTCCATCTTCACCACACAAAGCATTCAAATCATGCACAACCCCGATGACAAGCCGAGCAATTGGTTCATACTTTTTAACGCGCTTCAGCCTTTTCAACCCTCACACAATACATGAGCGCAAGCCATGGACATAGCACTATAGGTGGAATAGCATATGATGATGGAGGTTGTGTGGAGAAGAAAAAAAGGAGAAAGTCTCACATTGATGCGGCTAATCAACGGGCTATGGAGATGCCCATCAATTGATGTCAATGTGAGGAGTAGGAATTGCCATGCAACGGATGCACTAGAGATATAAGTGTATGAAAGCTCAAACTGGAAACTAAGTGGGTGTGCATCCAACTTGCTTGCTCATGAAGACCTCGGGGCGTTTGAGGAAGCCCATCATCGGAATATACAAGCCAAGTTCTATAATGAAAATTCCCACTAGTATATGAAAGTGATAACTAAAGAGACTCTCTATATGAAGAACATGGTGCTACTCTGAAGCACAAGTGTGGTAAAAGGATAGTAACATTGTCCCTTCTCCCTTTTCTCTCATTTTTTTTCTTTTTTTTCTTTTCTTTTTTTCTCTTTTTTTGGTGGGCTTCTTTGGCCTCTTTTTTTATTTGGGCTTCTTTGGCCTCTTTTATTTTGAAAACCTCACATGGGACAATGTTCTAAAAATGATGATCATCACACTTTTATTTACTTACAACTCAATATTACAACTCAATGTCTAGAACAAAATATGACTCTATATGAATGCCTCCGGCGGTGTACCGGGATGTGCAATGATCTAGCATAGCAAAGATATCAAAAAACAGAAAAGCCATGAAAATATCATGCTAGCTATCTTACGACCATGCAAAGCAATATGACAATGAATGCTCAAGTCATGTATATGATGATGATGGAAGTTGCATGGCAATATATCTCGGAATGGCTATGGAAATGCCATGATAGGTAGGTATGGTGGCTGTTTTGAGGAAGATATAATGAGGCTTATGTGTGATAGAGCATATCGTATCACGGGGTTTGGATGCACCGGCGAAGTTTGCACCAACTCTCGAGGTGAGAAAGGGCAATGCACGGTACCGAAGAGACTAGCAATGATGGATGGTGAGAGTGCGTATAATCCATGGACTCACATTAGTCATAAAGAACTCATATACTTATTGCAAAAAGTTTATTAGCCCTCGAAGCAAAGTACTACTACGCATGCCCCTAGGGGGATAGATTGGTAGGAAAAGACCATCACTCGTCCCCGACCGCCACTCATAAGGAAAGCAATAAAAGAACACCTCATGCTCCGACTTTGTTACATAACGGTTCACCAGACGTGCATGCTACGGGACATGCAAACCTCAACACAAGTATTTCTCAATTTCACAATTACTCAACTAGCACGACTCTAATATCACCACGTTTATATCGCAAAACTATTGCAAGGAATCAAACATATCATATTCAGTGATCTACAAGGTTTTATGTAGGATTTTATGACTAACCATGTGAATGACCAGTTCCTGTCATCTCTCTAAATAGATATAAGTGAAGCAAGAGAGTTTAATTCTTTCTACACAGTGTATGCCCACGCTCTAACAAATATAAGTGAAGAAAAAGAGCATTCTACAAATGGCGGTTTTCTATGTGAAGAGAAATAGGCAATCCAAACTTCAAATGATATAAGCGAAGCACATGAAGCATTCTATAAAGCCATACTCAAAAGATATAAGTGAAGTGCAAAGATAATTCTATAAATCAACCAAGGAATATCTCATACCAGCATGGTGCATAAAATAAAAATGAAAACTAAATGCAAAAGACGCTCCAAGATTGCACATATCGCATGAACGAAACGAATCCGAAAACATACCAATACTTGTTGAAGAAAGAGGGGATGCCTTCCAAGGCATCCCCAAGCTTAGACGCTTGAGTCTCCTTGAATATTTACTTGGGGTGCCTTGGGCATCCCCAATATTGAGCTCTTGCCTCTCCTCCTGCTCCTCATATCGAGACCTCCTCGATCTTCGAAAACTTCATCCACACAAAACTTCAACAGAAAACTCGGTAAGATCCGTTAGTATAATAAAGCAAATCACCACTCTAAGTACTGTTGCAAACCAATTCATATTTTGTTTTTGCATTATAGCTACTGTAATATAACTTTTCCATGGCTTAATCCACTGATATAAATCGATAGTTTTATCAAAACAAGCGAACTATGCATCAAAAACAGAATCTGTCTAAAACAGAACAGTCTGTAATAATCTGAACATTCACCATACTTCTGTTACTTGAAAAATTCTACCAAAATTAGGAAACATAAACAATTTGTATAGAAAGACAGTGCAAAATGTTTCAGAACCGTTTGACATTCCAGCAAAAAATGTAAAATCGCGCACTACATCCAAAGTTTCTGTCCTGCACCGCACAAACCAACAAGCATTGTAAACATCCTAAAGGCAAACCTTGGCACATTATTTTTATAACAATACAATGGAATTGTGAAAAGGGATAATTATTTTTGTTGAAAAGTTTCTGTAATTAAGATTCACAAAGTTTCCATGGGCATGAACAAAGTTCAAGGACGTCCCCCACTTTCACAATGCTCGTCTATCTCACTTTCACTTTTCTTTTTTGAAAAGATTTAGGTTCCCCTCTTTATTTTTTTGTTTTTAAACTATATAAAAGCACTCAACAGAAATAAATGACTCTCTAAAACTTCCGGGTTGTCTCCCTGGCAGCGCTTTCTTTAAAGCCATTTAGCTAGGCATATAGTGCTCAAGTAGTGAATCCACCCGGATCCCAAGGTATATCAAAGCCAATTTTAATTAACAATCATTTGTAATTTAGTAGTGAGCACAAAGTAACATATATCATGTAATGAAGAAGTATAACTCTCTTCCTATGCAGCGGCATGTCATAAAAGAACAATTCATGCACACATAGTAAAGGCCAATGCATAGTATAAACAGTTTCTTTCAATTTTATCATGTGGGAAACATAGAGAGGTGCAGATATAGTTCCTCTCTCATAATAATTGCAAGTAGGAGCAGCAAGCACATGCATATTATATCTATCAAAATCATCATGTGCAACGGTAAAAGGCAACCCATCAATATAATACTTAATAAGGGCAAACTTCTCCGATATAGTGTAGTCGGGAGAATTCAAAAAGATAATAGGACTATCATGCGTGGGTGCAATAGCAACAATTTCATGTTTAACATAAGGAACTATAGCAAGTTCATCTCCATAAGCATCATTCATATTGGCATCTTGGCCACAAGCATAGCAAGCATCACAAAAAGGGATATTTCAAGAGAATCAACGGGATAATAACAATCATCATAGCAATCATCCTTCAGTAAGCACGAAGGGAAATTAAGCAATGTATGAGTTGAAGAGTTACTCTAATTAGAAGGTGGGCATGGGTAGCTAATCCGCTCTTCCTCCTTTTGTTCTTCGCTCTCCTCATCATCTTTTTCATCCAATGAGCTCACAGTTTCATCAATTTCTTCTTCCATAGACTCCTGCAAAATATTAGTCTCTTCTTGGACAGTGGAGGAGACCTCGATATATGGTTTAACATAGGCATTAGAAGCATAATTCTCATAACAATATTCAAGTATGGAAAAAAAATTAGATTTGTAAAGAGTAGCATCATACTTTTCAATCAAAGAAGTAATTTCATAAGCACCCTTAAAAGCAACAAATTCTTCAATTTGTTGAACATCATTGTAATTATAAACACCCTTAGCATACAAAGATATGATTCCATTATCACTAAACTCACATTGGTAGGGAAGGTGTTTCTTAGGGTTTTCAAAACAACAAGTAACATCATATATTTCACATAAATTCCAAGCATAGCATTGCAAACGATGAATTTGATCCAGTAAAAGTTTCCCTTTTTGAGATATGCGGTGTCGAACATAACAAGCATGCTCATCTAAAGATTTGCCCTCAACTAAGCTAGTTGGGGTTTCAGCCCGAACACAAAGGGATCGAAGATGATCCAAGTAAAAAGCTTCAGGAGTGTGATAGATTTTGAGTGGTTCTTCAACCATTGGTGTAGTAGGTACAACTAATTTTTTTCGTATTTTGCGTTTCCTACCGATAACTAAAGATAGAAAACAACTCAGAATAGCAAATAAAAATTACTTAGTGATAAGAAAACAAGCACACACGAGAATATTCACCCCACGCTATGACTCCCCGGCAACGGCGCCAGAAAAAGGTCTTCAGAACCCACAAGTATAGGAGATCAATTGTAGCCTCTTTCGATAAGTAAGATTGTCAAACCCAACGAGGAGCTAAAGGTAGAATAAATATTCCCTCAAGTTCTATCGACCACCGATACAACTCTATGCATGCTTGAAGTTTGCTTTACCTAGAACAAGTATGAAACTAGAAGTACTTTGTAGGTGTTGTTGGATAGGTTTGCAAGAATATAAAGAGCACGTAAATAAAAGCTAGGGGTTGTTTAGGTAAATAAGCAATAAAGTAAATATAGCGAGTGTGGAAAAGTGGTGGTAGGAGTTGCGAAATTATCCCTAAGCAATTGACTACTTTACTAGACCGATAGCAAGTTTTATGTGGGAGAGGCCATTGCTAGCATGTCATCCCTGACTTGGAATTCTATGCACTTATGATTGGAACTATTAGCAAGCGTCCGCAACTACTAACGTTCATTAAGGTAAAACCCAACCATAGCTTTAAGATATATTGGTCCCCCTTCAATCCTGTATGCATCAATTTCTATGCTAGGTTGAAGCTTCTGTCACTCTTGCCCTCCAATACATAGTCCTATCAACATACAACTAACCCTATGGTGTGATCCACATGTGTGCTCATATGATGGGCACCAAAGGACAGCAACATAACCACAAGCAAATTAAATCAATCATAGCAATTCATCAACCACCGATAGGACAACGAAAATCTACTCAGACATCATAGGATGGCAACACATCATTGGATAATAATATGAAGCATAAAGCACCATGTTAAAGTAGAGGGTACAGTGGGTTGCGGGAGAGTGCACCACTGTATATAGAGGGGGTAAGGTGATGGAGATGTTGGTGAAGATGGCGGAGGTGTTGGTGAAGATCACGGTGATGATGATGATGGCCACGGCAGCGTTCCGGCGCCACCGGAACAGAGGGGTAGAGGGGCCCCCTTCTTCTTCTTCTTCCTTGACCTCCTCCCTAGATGGGAGAAGGGTTTCCCCTCTGGTCCTTGGCATCCATGGCATGGGAGGGGCGAGAGCCCCTACGAGATTGGATCTATCTCTCTGTCTCTCTCTGTTTCTGTGCTCTGGTTTCTGCCCTTTCACCGTTTCTTATATATCCGGAGATCCGTAACTCCGATTGGACTGAAACCTTCGCCGAGATTTTTTTTCCGAAAATTAGCTTTCTTGCGGCAAAAGAATAGCAGCAACCGCCTTACGAGGGCCCCACAAGGGTCAGGGGCGCGCCCCCCTGCCTCGTGGCCACCTCGTGCACCGTCTCGTGTTGATTCTTCTTCCCATATTCCCCAAATATTCCAAAAAATTCTCCGTCCGTTTTTATCCCGTTTTGATTCCGTTTGATATGGGGTTTCTGCGAAACATAAAACATGCAACAAACAGGAACCGCACTGGCAACCTTTGGATCAATATGTTAGTCCCAAAAATAATATAAAAAGTTGCCAAAAGTTTATGAAAGTTGCATAATATTGGCATGGAACAATCAAAAATTATAGATATGACGGAGACGTATCACCGGCGCTGTCGGTGTCAAAACCGGCGGATCTCGGGTAGGGGGTCCCGAACTGTGCGTCTAGGCGGATGGTAATAGGAGACAAGGGACACGATGTTTTTACCCAGGTTCGGGCCCTCTCGATGGAGGTAATACCCTACTCCTGCTTGATTAATATTGATGATATGGGTAGTACAATAGTAGATCTACCACGAGATCAAGGAGGCTAAACACTAGAAGCTAGCCTATGTATGATTGTTGTTCGTCCTACGGACTAAAACCCTCCGGTTTATATAGACACCGGATAGGTTAGGGTTACACAGAGTCGGTTACAATGGTAGGAGATCTACATATCCGTATCGCCAAGCTTGCCTTCCACGCCAAGGAAAGTCCCATCCGGACACGGGACGAAGTCTTCAATCTCGTATCTTCATAGTCTTGGAGTCCGCCGTGATGATAGTTCGCTATCCCGACACCCCCTAGTCCAGACTCCTCGTAGTGGCCTCGAACCAGGCTTCAATGACGACGAGTCCGGCGCGTTGATTGTCTTTCGCATTGCGAGGCGGGTTCCTCCTTCGAATACTTCATAGAAGGTTTTGAACACCAGGATAGTGTCCGGCTCTGCAAAACAAGTTCCACATACCACCGTAGAGAGAATAACTTTTTGCACAAATCTGCTGACGTATTCCGCGGCGTGACATCACACCTCGGCCAGGCCTTTATATGAATCGTTTTTTACTGTTCCACCTCAGCGCGTTTAGCGAGGCGGTTTCCCTGGCAGGTGTTATCAAAGCATAGATCGTGCCCCCTTATTCCGGGATTCCCATCAATACGGACGTGGGTAACCCATCCGCGCCATTGATTATGGCTCTTGGGAGATAAGCGAGTTTTCACCAACGCCTTCTTCCTCCTTTGCTCATCCATTTCCGTGCACTCGAGCTCCAGCGCCCAAGTCCGCACACCCCACCTCAACCTTCTCCAACTATGTCCGGAGCGGGAGGCAGGTGGATGGCCTCCTCTCTCACACGGAGGGGCACATCGCAGCTGCGGAGGCCGGATACTTATCCGGCAACATCGCGCCAAAGCTGCCCGACGCTGGGCAGCTCATTCCAACCCCCTGTGCCCCATGACAGGTGGTGTTTCTCCCCACTTCCTCCATGGACTAGGTTTTCCACTTCACCCATTTGTCCGGGGTTCATGTTCTACTACGGCTCGGACTTCCACGACCTGGCCCCGAATTTCATCCTCAACATCTCGGCGTTCATCGTCAGGCGAGGCTTCCTTCAGCATCCAGCCCCACTTCGCTTATGGATGAAGATCTTCAATGTTAGGGTCAAGGCGGTGGGCGGCTGTCAGCGGAGTGCGGAGGCGCCATGGTTGGCAAGATGGCCAAAGTCCTATGGCTCGAGGGCTCCTTCAGGAGACAATAAAGGGGTGGCAATCGGGGTGGTTCTATATCATCGAGTCACAAGAACCCAAATGGGCGGGCGCCCCAATTCAGATCTGGCTTCCCCACACGGCTCTCGCTATGGAAAGAGACGGGCCTGACATGGGGAATTCAGACGAGCTATCCGGACTCCAAACATGCATCCGAAACCTGGTGGACAAGAATCTCGGGCTTGTCAACGTAATCCGTGTGATGCTCATCCACGGATTCTCCCATGCCAACAACGGGCCTTCAAATTATGGGAGTTCGATCCAGCACAGCACTCAACTCTAAAAAGGCTCTTCGACACTACGTACGAAGACGCCTGGAAGGTGCTGTTCAAGGGCGCCGAGGCTCCCACATCCGCTACCGAAGATCGCGGATTCAGCTTGCGGCTGCCAGCCAGAGGTGAGTTATTTTACCCTTTATGGGATTCATTTTTCATAGTTTGACTCTATGTGGGATCTAAAACTCCCTAACCTTTAACAGATCTGGCTGAAGACGTCCGGATAGGTTAACTGTCCGGCCTTTGCGGAAGACCCGGCAGACGCCCGATTGACGGGCTGGCTGCCCGCATTCTCATGTGGTGCCGGAGAAGAAGGCCAAGAAGGAGGCAATGGGAACTCGAAGGAGCTCCCGACGCCTGGTGCTGTCAGATTCTGAAGCAATGTCTTCTCCTGAGAATGAGGAGGAGGAAAGAGAAGCCTCTCCCCCAGCAGGGGAGGAGAGGAAAAGGAAGGCCGCCCCAACTGGGGAGGCCGGAGGGTCTAAGAAGGGAAGAACCCTTACTCCGGACTTCTCTACCAACGTCGACGATGACGAGGAGGAGTGGCCAACGAGGGCCAAGCCCCTGGCGAGATCGTAAGTGTCTGGATACCAATGGCTTTTTTATCATTGCATATTGTTCTCTAATGCCGAATAATCATGCAGCCCGCCCAAGAGCGAGCTCGCCCGCTTGACAGCGGGTCCCTCGAGTTCGTCGGAAATGGAGAGTACTTCACTTCCAGCCGCATCCTCGCCTCACGCCATGCAGACGATGCCGAGGTGGGGGCCCCCAAGGGGCCTGGTCAAGAGGAGGTCGCGCAGAGGCGCCGCAAGGCAACCTCCGGACTCCAGCGCTGGGGGGCGAGACCCCTCAGGGTTCTAAGCCCAACCCTCGTCCGGACTCCATGCCGGAACCTTTCAGCCGTTCCGAGTCCGGCAAGCGGTCCCTTCAGAGGGAAGGGTAAGACGCCGGTGTCCTCCGTCCAAACTGCAGGCACCGGATAGCTTCTCGGAGGCGCTAACGCTTCCATCGAGGGAGGAGCACCGCCTTTGTTATGAGTGCGGTGATCCGACAGTTCAGTCCGCCAAGAGCGGGCTGACTGAAGCCTGTTCCAGCCTTCTAACAGGCTTTGAGGTAAGTTTAGAATATGTAAAAATATTACCGCATAGACAGTAGCCCCTGATGCTTAGTTCGGTGTTCGGAAAGAAAAGCCGGACTAAGGATCTTAAAAAGATATACGCAGGAGTCTAACATAAGTATGTCAATATGGGAATGCAGGCTGCGCTGCTGACCTCTGCCGCACTGACTGCGGAGGTCAATGCATTGAGCGGTCCGAGAATGAGCTCGGCCTTGCCAAGAAGCAGCTCGAGGACAAGGAAGGTAAGTAATACCTTATTAAAGAAATACCTTATACATAGGTTTCGGTTGCAAAAAAAATAACAGGAATAGCATGGGTACTGCAGGGGCCACGATCGAGGTGGCGACCCTGAAGGAAGCGGTGTCCGTGACCGAAAACAAAGCGGCTGCGGAACGCACCGAGCGAGAGAAGGGGGAGGCGCAGCCAGGCGGAGGTGCGGCAAGAGCCTGTGCTCTCATGGAAAAACACGAGGGTTTGGAGCGTGACTCGAAGACCCGAGAGTCGAGCTTGCTTCGGCTCTTGAGAGTGCCAAAGCTGCTAAGGCCGAGGCCCAAAAAGCCCTCCAGAGATTGAGGCAATAAAGAAGATCATGGCTGGTAAGGCATTCTTTATGCAAAGCAAGCATGTGAAAGTGAATTACCTATTACTTACCCGGATTCGGAGCTCTCCAGGAGCGTTCGCAGATCTGCCTCGTAGTGTATCGGATGCTGCCGCGTTCTACCGCGCCAAGGAGGGGAGCTCGACGGAGAAGGTGTTCTGGTCTCAGTATGCTGAGGCTGAACATCCGGTGCCCCTGAGCGACCAGCTGAAGCAGCTGGTCGAGCTCCACAAGGTCGCCGAACAGGCCATGAAGGGCCTTATAGTTCGGCCATTGGAAGCCATGCCTGGGAGCTACTTCGGCTTAGTGCAACGGCCGGTGGACGCCTGTCCACGGATTGAAGTCATCAAGCGCTCCGTCTGCATTGAAGGTGTCCGTCGGGCCCTTGCCCGTGCTAAAGTGCTGCTTGGGGCAAGCTGGATGCGCAGAAACTTGTAATGACGGGCCACTGAAGGGCAAGGAGCATCGCATACGCCGAAATGTACTATGAGGGCCTCTGAAGGTGCCCGCCGAATAGCGGATGAGTGCTCCAAAGATGTAATTTTGAATAGACTCGCATTTGTTATCATGTATGCTGAAAACTTGTTCATATCGCTTAAGTAACGCTTTGTTAATTTAAAATATTACCTTCAGGCGGCCGTTTATCAAATTTGAGAGATGGCAAGTCGTTGGCTTCAGCCCCCATGCCACGAAGTCTTTGGGGTGTTGGGATAAACTTGAGCACTCTTGTTCCCATTCTTGGGTCCATCTACGGAGGCGCTCAATGCAACGAACAAGGCAACCGGACTTATAATGCTTGAACACTCTCACTTAGCCATAGAATTCTATAATTTTAAATTTCGGCGAAGCCCCTAGTATTCGGAAGACCGAGTTCGGGGCGCTGTCCACGCCTTGGCCGGACAATTCCGGTTCCTCGCTCTAAGCGACATAAGTCTTTAGGGACCCGAAAAAACCTCTCGAACAGCGACCGGCTCTCGCCCTATCATGACGGTCAGTTTTAGCTTTCTCCACTGAGGTGCTCGACCCAGCTCAACTGGGGCACAATCGCAGTGGTTCTCCCGATGCTACCTTAGCCGATATAACGGAACGTAAGGTACCAAAACATGGGAGCTGGGCAAACCCAACTATTGACCCAAGACATGATTCGGAACCGATGCATATAATGCTATAAGTTCAGGGTGCCGCACTTGTGAAAGTGTTCGGACTTGTCACACCATAATTTTGGGGTACTTAAGCCCCTGGTGTATTGGACGTACCAAAGTGTAAGGTGCAGCATGTCATGAAATGAACATATATATGGATAAAGAAAGGAGTGCAATAATAGGCAAAAGCTATGTATTGTTTATTCAAAAGGTACCGCAATAAAAGCGAGCGATACAAATAGTCACGATAAGCAAGGGATGGGACTATCTAACATGTCCCCCTCCAGGGGTAAGCTGCGGGATGGTATGTAAAACTGGTATAATGCTCGTAATAGAGACCACCTGAACACTCGACGTAGCTTTCTGCTTCCCTGGTTGTTGCATCATGAGTTCGGCGATTCTAGAGCCGGACAGGACTTCTGGAAAACGGAGTCCTGAAAGTAAAAAAAAGGAGAAAAGAAGAAAAAGGAAAAAAGAATGACACAATCGGGAGCCCCTGGTGCGGTTGAGCCGCATTCCGGGCGTGCCGTGGTCGTGCCCCTCCACTTATGCCCATGTTATCTCCAGAGCGTAGTTATGTACGCGTAGTACTGGCTTCGCAATTTCGCGAGGGATGGGGTTGGGGCGGATTACTCTGGCGATGCTTAAATCGTGCCAGGCGGTCTTGTTGTAGGTTACTCGGTAGCGGCTGGATGCGGTGTCCGGACACTTAGTGGCCGGACTCGAGAATTGCTGTGAGAGGCTGCTTTGCGCCTCCGCCGCGAGGGCTGCCGTGTGCTCCTCCGTTCGGAGGGAGCGTTCGGTGTTTCCATTGACCGTGATTACTCCTCGAGGGCCTGGCATCTTGAGCTTGAGGTATGCATAGTGTGGCACCGCATTGAACTTTGCAAATGCGGTTTGTCCGAGCAGTGCGTGATAGCCGCTGCGGAACAGGACAATGTCGAAGATTAACTCTTCGCTTCGGAAGTTATCCGGGGATCCGAAGACCACTTCGAGTGTAACTGAGCCTGTACAATTGGCCTCTACACCACTCTACCCCCGGTATGACGCCTTTAAAGGTCGTCTTTGTAGGTTTAATCCTTGAGGGGTCTATGCCCATTTTGCGCACTGTATCCTGATAAAGCAGGTTCAGTTGCTACCGGCGTCCATCGGGACTCTGGTGAGGTGAAATCCGTCAATAATTGGGTCCAGAACCAATGCGGCGAAACCGCCGTGAGGAATGCTAGTGGGGTGGTCCCTTCGATCGAAGGTGGTCGGGCAGGAAGACCATGGGTTGAACTTTGGGGCGACTGGCTCCATCGCATATATGTCCCTTAGTGCACGCTTTCGTTCCCTTTTGGGTATGTGGGTTGCGTATATCATGTTCACCGTCCGCACTTGTGTGGGAAAGCCCTTCTGTCCTCTATTGTTCGGCGGCCGGGGCTCTTCCTCGTCATCGCTATGCAGCCCCCTGTCATTGAGTTCGGCACTTAACTTGCTCGCTTGCTTGAACACCCAACAATCCCTGTTGGTGTGATTGGCTGGTTTTTCGAGGTGCCATGTATCCGCACAAGCGATCGAGTATTCGGTCCAAGTTGGGCCAGACCTGGGTATTTCTTTTGAATGGCTTCTTCCGCTGACCGGGTTTAGAGCCTCTGAATCCGGCATTGACGACCGTATCTTCAGCATTATCACCGTTAATGCGGCGCTTGTTCTTGTTGCGACGCGACCTGCCGTTGTTGTCCTTGGTATCCGAACTATCAGGGTGTTTGGCCAAGTTGTTGCTTCGAGCTAGCCAACTGTCCTCTCCCGTACAAAAGCGGGTCATGAGTGCTGTGAGGGCTGCCATGGATTTCGGCTTTTCCTGTCCTAGGTCTTTGAAAGCCATTCCTCATGGATGTTATGTTTGAAGGCTGCAAGGGCCTCTGCATCCGGACAGTCAAAGATTTGATTTTTTCTTTGTTAGGAACCGTGTCCGTAATTGTCCGGCCGATTCTTCCGGGCTGCTGAATTATATGGCTAAGGTCATCGGCGTCCGGTGGTCGCACATATGTGCCTGGAAGTTATCAAGGAATGCGGCTTCCAGTCCTCCCAACAACCAATTGATTATGCTTTGGCAAGCTGTTGAGCCAATGCCGAGCTGGTCCTTTAAGCTTGAGTGGGAGGTATTTGATGGCATGTAGATCATCACCGCGGGCCATGTGGATATGGAGGAGATAGTCCTCGATACCCACGCAGGATCTGTTGTACCATCGTATGATTCGATGTTTACGGGTTTGAAGCCCTCGGGGATTTGATGATCCATTACTTCATCTGTGAAGCATAGTGGGTCTGCGGCGCCTCTGAAATTGGGCTATATCACGACGTAGCTCATATGAGCTTTGTCTACTGTGTTCGGCCTGGCCGGGTTTGCTATATCTGGCGCGACGGTAATCATACCGCGTCGTTGGGCGCCCACGCGATCCGTAGATCGATCTTGTATGTTTTTCCTTATCCTCCAATATATCTCGCAAGTCCGGCGCGTTTTCCCGTGCCTTGGTACTTTTTGAGCGGCGTCGGGGTGTGGCTTGAGCGGAGGGCCGAGAGGCTTCTCTGTCGCAGCCACGGGGTGGCCGGTCTGCCATGTCGTGCGCTGGTGACTTGGGTGCTTCCTCCTCTAATCGAGGCAACGGCCTGCGTTTGGGGTAGCTTTTGGAGGGGCGTTCGAGTTCATACTCTTCGGCTGCAAGGACTTCAGTACATCCGTCACCAGCAGTCCTCGTCATCTCTAAGTGGTTCTTTGCTTTTCTTGAGGCTGCTTGCCGTGGCTATAAGCCTGCGTTTGAAACACTCCTGTTGGCGGGATCCTCGAGCACGAAAAAATTCGTCGTCGAGGCTTGCCTCATCTTGGAGGGAGGCGTAATTATCGTCCTCGACCTCTCTTTTCTGCCGCACTATCGTGCGGACTTGCTTCCCCCCTCCTCTGGCCGAGTCCCTGCCGGAGGGGTTTTCTTCGCACCTTGTCCGGGGTGTTATTATCTCCGTGCCGGAATCACCATTTTCTTTGTGGCGGGATTTAGAGCGGCGCCTTGGCGACGTCGGCCGGTCTTCTTCTTGGAGGGGTCATCCTCCGTTGTTCCATCGCCGTTCCCATCTTTTGGGATGTCCACCATGTATATGTCGTATGACGAGGTGGCCTTCCAGTGCCCTATAGGCGCTGGGTCTTGGTCGTCTCCGGCATCGTCGTCCATACCGTCGACGTCTTCGAAGTCGAGCATGTCGGTTAAATCATCGGCAAGTGGCTACAAAGTGGGTGGTGGGTGGGCGTTGAATTTCTTCATCGTCAAGTATCCCAACCTTCCTGTCCGTAGTCCGACCAGGGCTCTCCGGGATAAAGAGAGAGACTTTAGTGAATTCAGGATGTCGCCAAAGGGCGAGTGCTGAAAAGATGTCCGCGGCGGTGAACTCCATGACCGCGCCCAATCGGATTCGATTAGCGGCGCGGAGGGTTGGTCCGGAGAGGAGTCCGCACCACAGAGTCAAGGTCTTCGCAAAGGACAGGGATGGAGTTCGGTTCAATCGCCGTAGAGATCATAGCCCCCGAGGCAGTGTCCAACCACTCGTCCTCGATCGGGGAATCTGGCTCCGGATTAAGGGTCGGGCGAAGGCTGAGTGCGGCCTCGAGGCCTTTGACCGGCTGCAAAGCTAGATCATGCTCATTGAGACAGGCGGTCACGCTTGCCTTTCGGCTGTTTCGAATCCATCGAAGATCAAGTCTCCACGGACATCGGCCGTATAGTTCAAACTTCCAAATCTGACTGATGGCGGGGCGTAGCTTCGATCTGCTCCGGATGGCCAAGCGAATTGGCCCGCATGCAAAGCCGCCCGAATCTGAAGATCTGTCACGGAGAAAAGTCTCACCACTGGACCCACGTCGTTTTGATGATCGAAGGAGCCATCGGGCCTATCGGTGACGACACGGAGGAACTCTCAATAAAAGCACAAATGTCGGTGTCAAAACCGGCGGATCTCGTAGGGGGTCCCGAATCGTATGCGTCTAAGCGGATGGTAACAGGAGACAAAGGGACACGATGTTTTACCCAGGTTGGGCCCTCTCGATGGAGGTAATACCCTACTCACTGCTTGATTAATATTGATGATATGGGTAGTACAAGAGTAGATCTACCACGAGATCAAGGAGGTTAAACCCTAGAAGCTAGCCTATGGTATGATTGTTGTTAGATCCTCTGGACTAAAACCCTCCGGTTTATATAGACACCGCATAGGTTAGGGTTACATAGAGTCGGTTACAATGGTAGGAGATCTACATATCCGTATCGCCAAGCTTGCCTTCCACGCCAAGGAAAGTCCCATCCGGACAGGGCGAAGTCTTCAATCTTGTATCTTCATAGTCTTGGAGTCCGGCCGTGATGATAGTTCGGCTATCCGGACACCCCCTAGTCCAGGACTCCCTCAGGCGCCTTCATCCTCAACCTCTGCCTGTGTGCCGGGGTGATCGAGGAGCCAATGACCAAAAAGAGGTTTACTGCGGACTTTTTGCCGGACGCCGGCAAGGTGGCCGCCGAGGTGTCCCCGTCGTCCTCCGCAGGCTCGATCTGCCGTCGCCGGTCCCCCGATCCACCCGCCGCCGTGACCCTACGCCGATTCGAGGACTTCCTCGTCCTCCCTCGGACCCGACAGCCGACGAGGTCCTACCTCGGGGTCCGGTAGCGGCGGTGGGGGACGTGGGTCACCGAGATTACAGATCAGGAGACCCACACCCGCCGGTGGCTCGGTAGCTTCCACACGGCCGAGCTCGCGGCCATGGAGTTCGACCACTCGCAGGTCCGCTACCACGGCGCAGCGGCTAGGCTCAATTTCCCCTTTGGCACACGTCCGGTCGACTTTTTTCCGTCGGAGCCAGGGGTTGTGAGCTCGGCTATGGCATGGGAGGACTGCGAGGCGTGGGAGCGCCTCGAGGCCGAGGCCACTGACGAGACCTACATGAAAGAGCTCTACCGCCAGCATCCGAAGCTCGTGGAGGCGGAGCGGGCGATCTTTGCCAGAGCGGAGGGCGGCGATGTTATCGCGCTCTCATCCAATGACGAGGTCGAAGGCGGCGAGGACGGCGGCGCGGAGGGTGGTGAGGTTATCACGCTCTCCTCCGATGACGAGGTCGAAGGCGGCGGCGACGGCGGCGCGGAAGGCGTCCTGGTGGGTGAGGGAGTCCTGGATTAGGGGGTGTCCGGATAGCCGGACTATGACCTTTGGCCGGACTCTTGGATTAAGAAGATACAAGATTGAAGACTTCGTCCCGTGTCCGGATGGGACTTTCCTTGGCGTGGAAGGCAAGCTTGGCGAGACGGATATGTAGATCACCTACCATTGTGACCGGCTCTGTGTAACCCTAACCCTATTCGGTGCCTATATAAACTGGAGGGTTTTAGTCCGTAGGACGAACAACAATCATACCATAGGCTAGCTTCTAGGGTTTAGCCTCTCTGATCTCGTCGTAGATCCACTCTTGTACTACCCATATCATCAATATTAATCAAGCAGGAGTAGGGTTTTACCTCCATCGAGAGGGCCTGAACTCGGTAAAAACTTCGTGTCCCTTGTCTCCTGTTACCATCCACCTAGACGCATAGTTCGGGACCCCCTACCGAGATCCACGGTTTTGACACCGACATTGGTGCTTTCATTGAGAGTTCCTCTGTCGTCAGTCTTTAGGCCCGATGGCTCCTCCGATCATCAACAACGATGCGCTCTGTGGTGAGAACTTTCTCCCGAATGCATCTTCGTGATTCGGGCGGCTTTGCACCGCTCAATTCATGGCCATCTAGAGTAGATTGAAAGTTACGCCTGGCCATCGTGTCAGATTTGGAAGTTTGAACTACACGGCTAACATCCGCGGATACTTGATCTTCGACGGGTTCGAGCCACAGCTAAGCGCGCCGCACTGTCACGAGTGGCATGATCTATCTCTGCCGCCGACAAAGGTGTCTGGAAAACGCACGAGTCCGCTCCGACCTTTAGCTCGGAGCCGACCGCGCCGATCGAGGACGGGTAGCTGGACACCGCCTCGGGGGCCGTGATCTCTACGGCGATTGAGCCGTACACCTACCCCGTCCTTTGCGAAGCTCGTGACTCCAAGACGCCGGATTCCTCTCCGGACTCCGAGCCTTCCGCGCCCCTGCCAATCGAATCCGATTGGGTATCGATCATGGAATTCACTGTCGTGGACATCTTTCAGCACTCGCCCTTTCGCGACATTCTGAACTCACTAAAGTCTCTCTCTTTATCAGGAGAGCCCTGGCCGGATTATGGTCAGCAAGGTTGGGATGCGGATGACGAAGAAAATCAAAGCCCACCCACCACCCACTTCGTAGCCACTGTCGATGATTTAACCGACATGCTCGACTTCGACTCCGAAGACATCGACGGTATGGACGACGATGCAGGAGAGGCGACCAGAACCAAGCCGCAGGCACTAGAAGGCCACCTCGTCATATGACATATACATGGTGGACATCCCAAAAGATGGGAATGGCGATGGAACAAATGAGGATGACCCTCCAAGAAACAGCCTAAGCGCCCGGCGTCCAAGCGCCGCTCTAAATCCCGCCACAGCAAAATGGTGATTCCGCACGGAGATAATAACACCCGGACGGCCGAAGACAACCCCCTCCAAAGAAGATTCAGCGCAGAGGATGCGTAAGCCAGCCCCATGAGAGAGCGGCGAGAAAAAGAGGTAGAGGGCGATAATTACATGCCTCCCTCCGAAGATGAGGCAAGCCTCGACGACGACGAATTCGTCGTGCCCGAGGATCCCGTCGAACAAGAGCGT
This sequence comes from Aegilops bicornis, assembly GCA_021605145.1. NCBI lineage: Eukaryota > Viridiplantae > Streptophyta > Magnoliopsida > Poales > Poaceae > Aegilops > Aegilops bicornis. The sequence continues at coordinate 504,993,477 of CM038669.1, forward strand.
TTCAAACGCAGGCTCATGGCCATGGCAAGCAGCCTCAAGAAAAAGCAGCAACAGTTTAGAGCTGACAAAGATTTGCTAGCTGACAGATGGACTGAAGTCCTTGCGGCCGAAGAGTATGAACTCGAGTGCCCCTCCAAGAGCTACCCAAGACGCAGGCTGCTACCCTGATTAGAGGAGGAAGCACCTAAACCTACATCACCAGTGCATGATATGGCTGACCGGCCACCTGCGGGTCACATGACGCCTCTCGACCCTCAATTCAAGCCACACCCATCGCGCTCAATAAAATACAAAGGCACAGTGGAAATGCGCCCATCTGCGAGATATATTGGAGGACAAGGCAAGGCGGACAAGATCGATCTATGGATCACGTATGCCCACGACACGTGGCGATAAACAATCACACGCGGATATGGCAACTCCGCCGGGCCAAACACGATGAGACAAAGCTCATTTGAGCTGCATCGTGATATAGCCCAATACAGGCGCCAGACACCCACTATGCTTCACAGATGAAATGATGGATCATCAAATCCACGAGGGTTTCAAACTCGTAAACATTGAATCATACGATGGCACAACAGATCCTGCGGTTTGTATCGAGGACTATCTCCTTCACATCCACATGGCCCGCGGTGATGATCTACACGCCATCAAATACCTCCCACTCAAGCTTAAAGGACCAGCCCGGCATTGGCTTAACAGCTTGCTAGCGAGTCAATTGGTTGTTGGGAAGACACGGAAGCCACATTCCTCGACAATTTCCAGGTCACATATGTGCGACCACCGGGCCTTGACGACCTAAGCCACATAATTCAGCAGCCGGAGGAATCGGCCGGACAATTACGGACACGGTTCCTAACCAAGAAAAATCAAATCGTCGATTGTCCGGATGCCGAGGGCCTTGCAGCCTTCAAACACAACATCCATGACGAGTGGCTTGCGGCACCTAGGGACAGGAAAAGCCAAAATCCATGGCAGCCCTCACAACACTCATGACCCACTTTTGCTGGAGAGGACAGCTGGCTAGCTCGTAGTAACAACATGACCAAGAGCCCCGTAACTTCCGGATACCAAGGACAGCAATGGCAGGTCGCGTCGCAACAAACACAAGCGCCGCTTTAACGGTGATAATCTTTGAGGATACGGTCAATGCCAAATTCAGAGGTTCTAAACCCGTCGTGGAAAAAGCCATTTAAAAGAAATACTCGGGCCCGTCCAATTTGGACCGAATATTTCGATCGCTTTCGTGCGATATCGTGGCACTCCGAAAAGCCAGCCAATCACACCAACAGGGATTGTTGGGTGTTCAAGCAGGCAGGCAATTTAAATGTCGAAAACAATGACAAGGGGCTGCATAGCAATGACAAGGAGGAGCCCCGGCCGCCGAACAATAGAGGACAGAAGGGCTTCCCCCCGCAAGTGCAGATGGTGAACATGATATACGCAACCCACATACCCAAAAGGGAGCGGAAGCGTGCACTAAGGGACGTATATGCGATGGAGCCACGCCCTAAAGTTCAACCCGTGGTCTTCCTGCCCGATCACTTTTGATCGAAGGGACCACCCCACTAGCATCCGCCATGGCGGATTCGCCGCATTGGTTCTAGACCCAATCATTTACGGATTTCACCTCACTAGAGTCCTAATGGACGGCGGCAGCAGCCTGAACTTGCTTTATCAGGATATAGTGCGCAAAATGTGCATAGACCCATCAAGGATTAAACCCACGAAGACGACCTTCAAAGGCGTCATACCAGGTGTAGAGGCCAATCAGACATGCGACTCGATTACACTTGAAGTGGTCTTCGGATCCTCGTATAACTTCCGGAGCAAGGAGTTAACCTTCGACATAGTCCCGCTCTGCGGCGGATATCATACCTTTGCTTTCGGACGAACCGCATTTGCAAAAGTTCAATGCGGTGCCGCCACGCATATCTCAAGCTCAAGATGCCAGGTCCTCGAGGAGTCATTACGGCCAATGCAAACACCGAACGCTCTCTCCGGACGGAGGAGCATCTGGCGACCCTCGCGGGCGGAAGTACAAAGCAACCTCTTAAGGCAATTCTCGAGTCCGGCTATTAAACGTCCGGACACCGTCAAGCGCGCCCGGAGTAACCTACAACAAGACCGCCTGGCACGTTCCGAGCACGCATAGCAGTGCGGCCCAAGCCCCAGCCCTCGCGAAATTGCAAAACCAGTATTACACGTACATAATTATGCTCTGGAAGTACCATGGGCATAGGGGAAGGGGCACGACCACGGCAGGCCCAGAATGCAGCTCAACCGCACCAGGGGCTCCCGATTGTGTCATTCTTTTTTTCTTTTCTTTATTTTTACTTTCAGGACTCCGTTCTCACGAAGCCCTATCCGGCATTGGAATCGCCGAACACACGATGCAACAGCCAGGGAAGCAGAAAGCTACGTCGAGTGTCCAGGTGGTCTCTATTACGAGCAATATATCTGTTTTACACACCATCCATGGCTTACCCCTGGAGGGAGACATGTTAAAAAGTCCCGTCCCTTGCTTATCGCACTATTTGTATCGTTCTGCTCTTACTGCAGCCCTTTTGAATAAACAATATATAGCTCCTGCCTATTATTGATTTCCCTTTATATATATATATATATGTTCATTTATGACATTGTGCAGCCGTACACTTTGGTACGGGAAATACACCAGGGGCTTAAGTACCCCATAACATGGTGTGATAAGTCCGAACACTTTCACAAGTGCGGCACCTCGAACTTATAGCATTATATGCATCGGCTCCGAATCATGTCTTGGGTCAATAGTTGGGTTTGCTCGGCTCCCATGTTTTGGTACCTTACGCTCCGTTATATCGGCTAAGGTAGCGCTGGGAGAACCACTGCGATTGTGCCCGGTTGAGCTGGGTTAAGCACCTCGGTGGAAAGCTAAAACTGACCGTCATGATAGAGGCGAGAGCCGGTCGCTGTTCGAGAGGTTTTCGAGTCCCTAAAGACTTATGCCGCTTAGAGCGAGGAGTCGGCATTGTCCGGCCTAGGCGTGGATAGCGCCCCGAACTCGGTCTTCCGAATACCAGGGGCTTCGCCGAAATTTAAAATTATAGAATTCTATGGCTAAGTGAGAGTGTTCAAGCATTATAGTTCGGTTGCCTTGTTCGTTGCGTTGAGCGCCTCCCTCGAAGGACCCAAGAATGGGAACAAGAGCGCTCAAGTTCATCCCGAACACCCCAGCACTCGTGGCATGGGGGCTGAAGCCGACGACTCGCCATCTCTCAAATTTAATACATGGCCGCACAGAAGGTAATATTTTAAATTAAAAAGTGTTGCTTAGCACATATGAACAAGTTTTCAGCGTACAGGATAACAAATGCGAGTCTACTAAAAAATTATATCTTTGGAGCATTCATCCGCTATATGGCAGGCACCCTTCAGGACGCCCTCATAATACATTTCAGGCTTGCGATGCTCCTTCTTCGGTGGTGGTCCATCCTTCACAAGCTTCTCAGCGTCCATCTTGCCCTAGTGCACCGTAGCAAGGGCAAGGCCCTCTGAGCACCTTCGATGCGTAAGAGCGCTTGATGACTTCAACCCATGGACAGACATCCACCAGCCGCCTCACCAGCCCGAAGTAGCTCCCAAGCATGGCTTCATTAGGCCACAGCCGAACTATGAGGCCCCTCTTGGCCTGTTCGGCCACCTTATGGAGCTCGACCAGTTGCTTCAACTGGTCGCTTAAGGGCACCGGGTGTACTGACCTCAAAGACATCTTTGAGACGAACACCTTCTCCATCGAGCTTCCCTCCTCGGCTCGGTAGAATGCGGCAAGACATCAGCCACACCTGGGGAAGATCTCACGAATGCTCTGGAGAGCTCCGGATTCGGGTAAGTAACAGATAATTCACTTTCACATGCTTGCTTTGCATATAGAATGCCTTACCTGCCACTATCTTCTTCATCGCCTCAATCTCCTGGAGGGCTTTTTGGGCTTCAGCCTTAGTGGTCTTGGCGCTCTCAAGAGCCGCGGCGAGCTTGGACTCCCGAGTCTTTGAGTCACGCTCCAAACTCTCGTGTTTTTCCACGAGAGCCTGGAGCTCTTGCCGCAACTCCGCCACCCGCGCCTCCTGCTTTTCTCGCTCGGTGCGCTCCGCGGCCGCATTGCTTTCGGCCTTGGACACCGCTTCCTGCAGGGTCGCCACCTCGTTCATGGCCCCTGCAATATTCATGTTATTCATGTCATTTTTTGCAAACACATCTTTTATATACTCCCATAAGGTATTACTTACCTTCCTTGTCCTCAAGTTGCTTTTTGGCAAGTCCGAGCTCGTTCTCGGACTGCTCGAGGCTCTGCTTCAATGCACCAACCTCCATGCAGCCAAGTCTTGGCAGAGGTCGGCAGCCAACTGCATTCCCATATTGACATACTTATGTTAGACTCCTCACAGATATCTTTTAGATCCTCAGTTCGGCTTTTTCTTTCCGAACACCAAACTGAGCATCAGGGGCTACTGTCTATGCGGTAATATTTTTATATATCTTAAATACATACCTCAAAGCCTGTTAGAAGGCTGGCACAGGCTTCAGTCAGCCCGCTCTTGGCGGACTGAACTTTCTGGATCACCACACTCATAACAGTGCGGTGCTCCTCGTCGATGGAAGCACCGTTAAGCGCCTCCATTAAATCATCTGGTGCCTCCGGTTGGACGGAGGTCACCGGCGTCATGATCTTGCCCTTCTTACGAAGGGGTCGCTGTCGGACTCCGGAACCACCGAAGGTTCCAGACGGAGTCCCGCCTTGAGGCTGGAACTTGAAGCCCTTCGGGTTTTATCCCTTTGAGCCCGGATTACAGGAGGTCGCCTTGCGGCGCCTCCATAGCCACCTCCTCTGGCCGGGCCTTTGGGACTCCACCCCGGCGTCATTCCCGACGGGAGGAGACGAGGCGGTCGGAAGTGAGGTGCTATTCACCTCCGACGAATCCAAGGAGCCGCTCGACGAATCGTCGAGCCCATCCTTGGGCGGGCTGCATGGTTATATCCGGCATTATAAGATGTTGTGCGACAAATGAAACGCCATGAGTTATTCTGGTGTCCGGACACTTACGATTTCGCCAGGGGCTTGGTCCTTGAGCCCACCCTCTTCGCCGTCGTCGGCATTGGCGGTGTAGTCCGGAGGAAGGGTCCTTCCTTCTTGGACCCTTGGCCTCCCGATTGAGGCGGTCTTCCTTTTCTTCTCTCCCCCCGCTGGGGGAGAGGCTTCTTTTTCCTCCTCCTCGTCTTTGCGGGAGGAGTCCTCCTCGGCGTCATCGGACGATGAGTCCGACAGCACCTGGCGCCGGGAACTCCTTCGAGTTCCCGTGGCCTTCTTCTTGGCCTTCTTTTCCGGCACCACGTGAGGTGCCGGAACCAGCAGCCCCATCAATCGGGCGTCCGCTGGAGTCTTACGGCAAGGCAGCCGGACAATCGATCTGTCCGCACGTCTTCAGCCGATCACTGTCAAAGGTGAGGGAGTTTTAGATCCCGCATAGAGTCAAACTATGAAAAAGAGTCACGTAAAGGGTAAAATAACTTACCTCGCTGGCTTGATGCTGCGAGCTGAATCGCGATCTTCCGTCGCGGATGCGGAACCGGCACTTTGAACAACACCTTCCGGGCATCTTAAATGCGTAGTGTCGAAGAGCCGGCTCAAGGTTCGGTGCTGTGCCGGATCAAACTCCCACAAATTGAAGGCCCGTTGCTGGCATGGGAGAATCCGGCGGATGAGCATCACCTGGATTACATTGACAAGCTTGAGATTCTTGTCCACCAGGTTTCGGACGCAGGTTTGGAGTCCGGCCAGCTCTTCCGAATTACCCCACGTCAGGCCCGTCTCTTTCCATGAGGTGAGCCGTGTGGGGAAGCCAGATCGGAATTCGGGGGCCGCCGCCCATTGAGAGTCGCGCGGCTCGGTGATTTAGAACCACCCCGATTGCCACCCCTTTATGGTCTCCACAAAGGAGCCCTCGAGCCATAGGGCGTTGGCCATCCTGCCCACCATGGCACCTCCGCACTCCGGCTTACGGCCGCCCACTACCTTGACTTGACATTGAAGATCTTCAGCCATAAGCGAAATGGGGCTGGATGCAGAAGGAAGGCCTCGCACACTGACGATAAACACCGAGATGTTGAGGATGAAATTGGGGCCGATCGTGGAAATCTAGGCCGTAGTAGAACATGAGCCCCCGGACGAATGGGTGAAGTGGAAACCCTAGTCCGCGGAGGAAGTGGGGGAGGAACACCACCCTCTCATGGGGCCTGGCGGCGGGGATGAGCTGCCCCTCGTTGGGGAGCCTATGCGCGATGTCGGCGGAAAAGTATCCGGCCTTCCACAGCTTTTTGATGTGCCCCTCCGTGACAGAGGAGGCCATCCACTTGCCTCCCGCTCCGGACATAGTTGGAGAAGGTTGAGGTGGGATGTGCGGACTTGGTATTTGGAGCTCAGTCTTGTGAAATGGATAAGCAAAGGAGGAAGAAGGCGTGTGTGAAAAGCGGATCCTTATCCCCTTATATGGATGGACAAAGCTATGCGTCCCCACCGCCCCGATAAAACTCGCTTATCTCCCAAGCGTCAGAATCAATGGCGCGGTTGGGTTACCCACGCCCATATTGATGAGAATCCCGGAATAAGGGGACCACGATCTCTGCTTTGACAAGATGTGCCAAGGAAGCGCCTCGCTAAACGCTTGAGGTTGGACAAGTAAAAAGCGATTCGAATAAAGGCTTGGCCATGGTGTGATGTCACGCTACGGAATACGTCGTGATTGAACTTGTGTAAATATTATTCTCTCTCGGTGTTTGTGGAACTTATTTTGCGAGCGGACACTATCCTTGTGTTCAAAATCTTCTCTGAAGTATTCGGAGAAGGAACCCGCCTTTGCAATGCCGAAGACAATATGCGGCGCCCGAACCCGTTGTCATTGAAGCCTGGTTCGGGGACTCTTGAGGGAGTCTGGATTAGGGGTGTCCGGGATAGCCGGACTATGACCTTGGCGGACTCTGGACTATGAAGATACAAGATTGAAGACTTCGTCCCGTGTCCGGATGGGACTTTCCTTGGCGTGGAAGGCAAGCTTGGCGATACGGATATGTAGATCTCCTACCATTGTAACCGACTCTGTGTAACCCTAACCCTATTCGGTGCCTATATAAACCGGAGGGTTTTAGTGCCTATTCGTGGTAGATCCACTCTTGTACTACCCATATCATCAATATTAATCAAGCAGGAGCAGGGTTTTACCTCCATCGAGAGGGCCCGAACCTGGGTAAAAACATCGTGTCCCTTGTCTCCTGTTACCATCCGCCTAGACGCACAGTTCGGGACCCCCTACCCGAGATCCGCCGGTTTTGACACCGACAGTGGGCCCCGAGGAAGAGGAGATCGACGTCAATGAGTGGAGGAGTGCCTTCCCCAATGACCCCGACGACGGCACCGGCCCGGACCCGGCTCGCGGCACACCGTACATGACGAGGAAGGATTGGCTCGACCTCTACTTCGACCAAAAGTAGTTTAGCTTAGTTTAAATTTATGTTTTATGTTCAGTTATGCAAAACTATCTATGTTTATGTTTGAATGCATGCTAGTTTCGGTTGAACCTGCTTTGAACTTGATCAAATTGAAGCTTACAACGTTAAATTTAGGGGATCGACTAGAAAAGGCCAAAAATTGCTGGAGTATATATATATATATATATCCACTAAGGGTTTTAGTCCTTTAACTTTTAAGGATCGGCTAGAGATGGCCTTATGACTTGTTTATTTTAGTTCTTCACAATGTGATACTCCATATGTGCAACTATTTGCCATGCAGTTCAATTTCATCAATAACAGTTTCAACAATACCACTATGAATTACGATATTTAGTTGTTGTTAAGGATATTGCAGTTAACATGCCGTTTCCATTTTTACAATAACTAGTGTACTTTAGACCTGCACAATACCAGTTTGAATGACTATTTGCTTGTTTTTAAATGTTATGCCTGATGCAGTTAACACACCTTTCCACTTCTTGTTTTGCTTAACTAGCGTGCTTAAGCCTGCACACTGAAGCTACCATTTGTAGATTATGTTGTCTACCATGGATATATTTGGTTGATGTTTAGCCTGTTGTGCTTAACATGCCTTTATATGTAATCATGCAGGACAATATTGAGAATAGTGTTGTTTTCCATCGAGGTTATTTTCATCGCATTGCTTATATGTACTCACTGTTCAGGATATCGGTAGCTGGTACCATATAGCATGGGACTGATAAGGGATTAATCGTCAAATCGAACATTTCACTGAACATATCTGTAACCATTTATCAGTAGGTTAACTAGGGCCATATTTAATATATCTGAGGCTACATAGCAACATACATTGTACTGAATGACTAAATATGCAATCCCAAGCTACATAGCAACAAGGAAGAGTGTTACCTTAATGTTCTGATGATGTCTAGATATACATGTAATAAAATCGTATATACTGGGATGAAGGGAGTGTTGTACTACATCATTTTTCAATTGTTGTTTAGCTTCTAATATTAACTTGGCGCTTTTAGGTACATATATCATTGCCAAAGTTCCACACTTCGACCCTTTCTGGGCAATGAGATATTCATGAACCAACATCAAGTGAGGAAACAGATAAAGATTGTTATTAAAATGGGTCCAAAGACGTCAATCGAACTATTTGTTTACACTTTATGCAAGACAACAGTGAACTGCAGGATGGTAAGTAAGAACCTCGTAGCCTTCTTTTTACTGCCCGTAATGAGTTGTGTTAGATGACAATGTCTAAATCTTTTCTCCTTTGCAGTGGATCCTGAAGCAGTTTACTCAAGATTACCTCTCAAACTACATGATTGGCGGGCGGCCATCACAAGGGGTTGGACTAGAGTCCTGCATGCCTTCTGCATCCAGGAGAGCACAATAGGGCCATTCCGCTTCACCTTGTTCAGCAACCGGAATGTCTGTCGCCTCTTTCTTTACCATCTGTAATACTACAAGTATAGAACCCTGGTTCATCATTCTTTATTTGGTGCTTATGTAATTCTTAAACATATGTACCTGTGAATCAAATAATGCATTGGTGGTTTCAACCTGCTGGATATGAATAAAGCTAAAGCCTACTTTCAAGTTTAAATTAGGTACAATTTTAAATAGCAGCAATTAAATTAGGGCGAAATTAGATTGTGCAGGCCATTACGGCACACACGGTTAATAAAGCACAGCGTGTGCGATATACATCATAACCCGACACGGTTCACAGAGAGGAAATGTGTGTAACAATGAACATTGTTGCTGTTTGCAAAGCGTGTGTGATGTCAGACACTATCACATACGGTGCGGGAAAACTAAATGTGTGTGATTGTCTACCTATCATACACGGTTTATAACCATGAAATGTTTGTGATGTGCTAGGCATCGTAAAACTCCCGTGCCTGGAATCTGCCAGGAAAACTCCCGTGCCGGGAATCTGCCTAGATTTAGGTAAAACCACAAAACTCCGACTGCGATGGCAATGCGAGCACAAACGAGTAGCAAGGATGAAGCGTTTGGGATATTCGAGATATCGGAAACGGTTATATAGGGACAACTGTATGCATCAAGGCTCCCTATCCCCGATGGTTTCTGGGTTGTGTGGGAAGAACCCCCTATCGTCGTCACTCACTAGGCGACGGTTCCAAATGCCGTAGCGGAAAGGGGTTTAAAACCGTTTGTATAGCACCGACGCATACTAGTGGATGTCTACCATCGGTATATCAAATTCAAATCAGTCTGACCTTGTTCAATGTGTATACAGTACAACATGCTCGTTTCCAAACCACACTGTGCATACCTCAGTTATATTCATGGATGCATGGGTTTCAAACATCATGATCTCTTATTCAAATATTTGAATTTGACTTTACATTGATTATGACCTCACCTAGTCTTTTACACCCACACAGTCGTCTTCTCTTTATAATTGTACCACTAACTTTCTCTCGTGCATGCATGCACACACACTACCACTTGGCATTATCCATCGCACACATGCAATCTTTTTCTTCAGGTCGGTCTCTCATGCATGCACACACACACACACCTCCCCCTCTTCATCATATCGGGCATTCTTTATCTCTCACGTGCATGCACAATGATCGATGTTCCTCTATTTGTGTGTATATATAGCTAGGTCTTTCCCAGTTTTCCACACAAACCGATCAATCTATACATCTAGTGAGGTCTCACCCACTTTCCCACGTACACATCGATCAATCTATACCTCTCTATATAGGTTTACATAGCTAATACACCCACATTAATTATATATCTAACATCCCCCTCTCATCATCCATGCCTTCCGCTTCATCTCTCAGACGCGCTCACAGTGGCAAAGACAAGGGCAGCAAGGGCCCTGCCCCCCCTAACATCACTATATATTGAGGCTAATATGAATGTGATCATTAGATCAATTGTTGGTAAAAATGGTTTAAGTTGATGAATTGACCCTCCTCGTAAAGGATTAGCAATGCTTGGCCCCCTAGCTCATTTATTTTTCATGGCTCCGCCACTGCGCACGCTCTCGCCCCCTCTCTTTAAATATCGAGCTCGCACTTGTGCACTCCTTCATAGTCTCCCTCCACTTGGCCCCTCGCACCATCTTCTAGCCCCCCATCGGAGTTTGCCACATGTACAATCTAGCAGACTCCATGATTGAACTTAAGCATAATGCACAGGCCTCAAAACACAAGTGCTTCTCCTTTGTTCTAGAATCTTCCGTATCATAACTGCCCAAAGTTTTTTTCTAGTTGAATTGATATTATTTGTTTTTTACTTTATACTTTACAACGCACAATTCCATGAATCATAAAATAGATTAAGGGCTTCTTTGATTCAAAGGATTCTCAAAGGAATTTTGGAGGATTCCAATCCTTAGGATTTTTTCCTATCTTGGTTGTTTGATTCGTAGGACTGTAAACCATAGGAATTTTTCCATAGGATTCATTTGCACTAGATTTCATAGGAAACATACCATCCACTCAAACCTCTTTGAAAGAATCCTATGTTTTTTCTATGCACAATCAAACGCTCGTACAGTCCTGTAGGGATTCAAGACGACATTCCACTCTAATCCCATGTTTTTCCTATTCCCGCATTTTGGAAATCCTACGAATCAAAGAGCCCCTAGCTTTTTTTTATAAAAACTAATTGATTTTGAATGAGATGAAGTATAAGAATTATATGAACGTCTACATCATGCATATATGACTCAAAGCTTACATGCTATTGCGTGGTATTTATTCATAATTTGGTTGCCAAATCTGATGCGTGCAATGCACATGTACCTTACTAGTACTTCGAGTATGTGCAAAACACGTAAACTATAATTCCAATGGCACGCTACACAGTGTCTCTCTTTCAGTTCATGAAGCCACGTGGCACATGTAGAGGCGTTGTCGCGACCTCCTTTTGTGGATTGATCATAGTGACGTGCTGCTGGTTCCAGAAGAATGTACTCGTCCTCTGTGAGGTACACTGGCAGTACATGCACGAAGCAAAGATGTGCACGCACGCCATGCACGCAAACGCGGGTACACGAGGGGACTCATTTTTGTACGAAGATCCACCCCATGTGATAATTTGACGTGTGTAAAGTCCTTCACTTCATTGATGGTCAATTAATACAGCGCGTGCAAATTGAGTGGACGTGAGGGAGGAAGTAGTTGAGAAAGACATTACTACTCCACTGCGTGCATGCGAGTAGCTAAATCATGGGTTGCTACTTCCATTGGTCTCCTTCGTATTTTTAAGTAACATAATATTTATGCATGTCATAAAAAGTGGCACAAAAAAAAGGGGGCCAATAAACCAGGACGCAGGCAGCATGATCAATTTTTGCCAGGGCTCTTTGTTGGTGGCCTTTGTATTTAAATATGGACGGAGTGGAGTAGTACTATCTTTATCTTAGCCTCGTAGGGCTCTCCCAGCGCCTAGGCTCGCCTCCCCGCCTCGCCCATCGGATCGCGCCATGGAGGATCCCGCCATGGATAATCCCTTAGATCCCAGGATCCCGCGGGCTGCCCTCTCGCGGCGGCCCGCATCACTGCCGCCTTTGAGCGAAACCCACATGTGTTTTAGAGGGGATCCATTGCTCTGGAATCACAGATCGGTGGCGCCGGAGGACATGCCGGGGCTGCGTTTCAGGTGGTGGGCGGCAAGGGAAAATCGGATCGAGGAAGCGTCACATCGATTGGAGAAAAGTTCCAACGAGCTGCGCCTGGTGCAGCACAAGGCGAAGGCGCAAGTCGATCTTAGGGGGGAGATGCTGAGGGATGTTAGTATCTGGCAGCGTCGCGTTGATTCCATGCTAGGGCTAATGGCAGAGATCATATTCACGGAGTCAACTGCGGAGGAAAGAACGTGATGCATGCGGAATGGCATGAGCAGTCGGTGCAACTGTTCAAATGGGTGGTAGGAGAAGCCAAATCACAGGACAAGATGCAGCGGCGCCGCTGGGCATGCATCATAGGCGAGGTGAGCTGCCCTCCTTCCCCGCCGGCGATGCAGTGACCTACTCGGTTGCTGCTGCAGTGAACTTGCGGCGCCATGGCGGTTTGCAACCGTGACAATCACTCCATCTATATGTATTGTATTCATGTGAAAATACTTGGTTGTTTGAAAAAAGATGGTAATTGATTTATCACTAGTTTTTGAATGCTTGGCCGTGACAAACACCCGAATCCACAACCAGAAGTCTCCATCATGTAATACTTAGGGTCGGTCGAACCAATAGATGGTCGGTCGGACCCGCGACATGCATCGGCTTGGTTTGACATGTACGACCAGTTATACATCACTGACTTGTGCGACCGTATTTGACCAGTAGTACTTGAAATTTGTGTTCCAGGAAACTCATCAGGAGCCGTTTCGGGCCTCGAAACCAAAACCATCAATTAATCTTTAGCTTGTTCCCATCACATTCGAAAGTGTACAGTATAATTAAGTGCAAACCTGCTCACACCCTAGTACGTATCAAACCTGAACATGTTCCCACTTCCTACTATGCAGGTTTTAGTACTAGTGCTAGTACTAGGTTATAAAAAGGGGAACTAGTACCTAGCCAAAAATCACTCTACTCTTCCTCCTCGTAAGTATTTCTTGTCCGTCCGTCCTTTCCATGGCCGGTGTGCAAAGCTCTAGGTCGAGAACTACTCGTAACAAGGGAGCGGCAACCAAGGCCGGCGAAAAAAAAGAGGGCTCGCCGCCTCGTAGAGACCTCGAAAGATCTCTCACGGACAGGCGAGGGCTCCCAGGAGCGCCCTAGCCGCGAAGGCGAACATGCCAAGCTGGCGGCGCTGGAATCGTTATCCCTCGACGACATGCCCGATCAGCTCAATAACCAGGAGGAGTTCATCGACGGCTTGGTGGAGCTGCTGAAGGAGAGCCTCGACGACATGCTCGCTGAACTCAATGAGCAGGGGGAGTTGACCGCCGGCTTGGTGATGCAGCTGAAGAAGAGCATTGCCTCAGATAAGAAGGCGACCGGCGAAATCCTGCAACTTCAGAAGGAGAAGGCGAATCTCTGCCATGAGCTCGACCTACTAAAGTAGGAGAACGCCGGCTGGAAGAAGCTGCATGAGCATAGTAGTTCCTCGATGAAAATGATGCAGGCCCTCGTCATGGAACAGAAGGAGGAGTTGGCGAAACTCCACATCGAGCACCCGGCTGTTGTCAAGGTACGTAATGCGGCTGTGGAACAGATGATGAAGGCTCGCGTCAAGAAATCCCGCGTCATGGACAGAATGATGAAGATGGCGGAGGAGATGCGCAAGGAGATGGAGGGCGTGGAGGCGATGAAGAAGCAGTTACGACTCCGCGGCCAGCAACCCTTCATGCAGTAGAGAGCAGCGCCCAAGACTTGTGTGTGCGTCTTCCTTCTTTTTTTGGGGTGATAATCTTCCTTCTTCTTTTGCTCCTGTGTTTCTTCTTTTGCTTCGGGTGTTTCCCCGCACGTGTCACATTCTCTGCGAGGCATGAATAGAACAATGCTAATGATGAGCGGCGACGTGGGATCGATGACTAGCAAATTATATCATTTTTATCGCCATATGGCACTGGGCTGCCGTGTTTCCTGCTCCTCCGTCGTACTAGTACTTCAGTGGAAAACTTGAGTATACCACACAGTTCTTTGCTCCTACTCAGGTCGCCGGCAACATTTATACGGGCAGTCAAATCATAACGCTCCGCCTTCCAGCAGTAATGAGCCGTCAAATCACAAAGGCCCTCGCCTCTCGTGAAACCGACCAAGCGAGACTGCCCCACCCTCTAGCCTTTTAAAAATGTATACTTTTGTACAGTAGTAGTATCGATGTATTGCGCCATGGAGCAAAACTAACAAGATGAAATTAAAGAAAAAAAGTGGTACATATAGAGAGTGCTAAATGTCCAAATTATGCATATAGTACTATTAAATAAGCTAGTACGTGCTTAAATGGGGTGCTAAATTCTATTAAAGAAATTAGCATACCTATTTAATTCTTGGGTTCTTATTATTTATGCCACTAGTTGTGTATCACTACTCAGTTTTTAGAGAAAAGGCATCAACCGAGCCCGAGATGGGGCTCGAGCCTAGCCCGGGTTTGAATTAACAAAGCCATCAACCGGCCAGGATTACAGATCACAAGAACCAAAGAAAGGAAAACAACACGGTAAGATACATAGACGCTGGTAAGCAGCTAACTAGCCTCAAAGCTACAAGCTAGAAGATAAAACAGATAAGCACACAGCTGCAGACATCGAGGCCCTCCTCCGAGAATGAAGCACCAGCGAGCTAGACCAAGCTGGCACCAAGGAGAAGAGGATGACCGACATCAACAGGGAGTGTGGTCACCAAACAGCAATGGACCCCGGCACGGCACAGCCATCTAATTCCATCTCCTAAGAAGTCCACAACCTCCTCGCCTGGCTCGAAAGGTGTCGCACCGTCGGAAGAGAGAATGCTCCACCAAGAACTAGAATGGTTGTCGCCGGAGGATGACCACATAGAGAGGATCCCCGCACTCCCAACGAGCTGCCAAAGCTTCCCACAAGCAGAATTTCCCGTGGCCCGGCTGCAGAAGAAGGATACCACCAAGCTTGGACGAAGAGGACACACCACTGACGTCGCCGAATGCACCCCAACAGCGCGCACCAACCAAACAGCTCCCAAAGGCGGCGCCTTCAAGAAGGAGAACGACGTCGAGAGCGTCGCCGCCGCCCACCGTGGTTAGGGCTTTCACCCAGGAGGCTAGAGGAGGGTGGGTGGAGGGAGTCAGACCTGACGAACGCCTCCAAGGAGGAAGAACGGTGCCCTTGGGCGCCGCCGCCATCGCGGCCAACCATGGCCGGCCATGGATTTTCTCCTGGTCTGGCTCCACACCACCACCCCACC
Organism: Aegilops bicornis; assembly: GCA_021605145.1. NCBI lineage: Eukaryota > Viridiplantae > Streptophyta > Magnoliopsida > Poales > Poaceae > Aegilops > Aegilops bicornis. Next base: position 505,008,898 of record CM038669.1, read on the forward strand.
CGCAGCACGGAGACCGAAGATCGAAGAAGAACGCCGACCCAGGCCCGGAGGAGAGGGATCACACCGCGTCGGAGAAAGCAGGTGACGCCCGATCTGGTGCCGCCGGCCGCCAGGACCGCGCTAGGTCCACGCCCACCGGATCCCCGCTGTCCTCACGGCCAGGGACAGCGCCACCACGCCCGCGCCACCGCTCGCCGCAGAGCCGGTGGCGCCACTCCGACCGAGGCCGCCCCCCAACTCCCGTGGCTCCCTGCGAAAAGCAGAGTAGCAGATGCCCCGCCGCCACCTTCCTCGGCAGTGCCCCGGGCTTGCCCGGCGGCTACCTCAGGCGGCAGCGAGGGGGTGGGAGACGGGAAGGGAGGACTCTGCGGTGATCTAGGGTTTCGCCCCCGAGACGCCCTGGAGGGGCGGCGCGGGGGTCGGGGGATGGCTTCACTAAGTTTTGCCATTAGAAGTTACAGTACTAAAAAAATGCCATCGATCCGTGAGATGCTTGCTCAAAAATGCAATTAGATATCTCAAAAAGGCCATGGTTCCATTAGATGTTTGCTCAAAATGCCATTAGACATTGTTATTTTCACGTCAAACCTATTGACCATGTTATATGACAAAAATAAGCCGATTCTCTCTATCTCACAATGATAAGTGTGGCCCCGCTCCTCAGGAGTAACCAAGTGAATAATTTTACAGGAAAATAAGAACGATGTTGGGATCAAGTAGGCCCAACACTTTATAGTACTGTAGTGAGATAGAGGGAGAGCTGACAGGTTGGTCCATATGTATTTACTAGATCAAGGTTGGCGCGTGTTGCTGCGCCCGTCTATTTTGACGATAGAATGATAAAAAAAATATTAATAGGAAGTGATATACATAAAAAAAACATGGAAGTTGCAATTGCATGAATTAATCTATATATTTCTTAAGATACGAGTACATGTTAAATTTACATGAACCAATATATATTGTTCAATCTTCAATGGAGTAACTTAGGCATGGTTAAGTCTTGATTATCCATATAGGCACCGAATAGATATGATGCAGCATTATTAAGTTGCAAACACCTTAGTTGAACAATTTCTTCTTTAAAATAAGTATATGTGTTGTAATTAGTACAAGGATTGTTAGGAAGTAACATATACAAGGAACACACACGTAGTTCTCATGAAACGAGATGTCTCATCTAGGACTCTTAAGCCAGGAGATATGTACGCAGCGTAGTATCAGTGAGCCTCCAAATCCGAAGATGAATACTGAACAACAACAGGGCACTAAATCTGGGATGTTGTATCAGCGGCACCAAATTAACAACATGCCATTTCTCCATGATTTCAGCTTGCGTGAATAATATGTTCATGTCGTGTAAAAGCAAAAAAATACTACACCTAAGGTAAAAACTACACAAGCGAGAATCACCACCAAAACTTGTCGAGTCGATACTTTTCAAATTAACTGTAATATCAAAAAGGCCGAAATTCTAGAGCTACCCCAAGGAGCGGATGAAGTACCATGAAGAACCATCCGACACTAATGGCAGAGGTCTTGTGTTCCCTATGTCAGATCCAAATATGAATCTTGAGCTGATGTATCCATGGATATCGCTGGTATTTTAGATGGAGTGAGGGGCATGATTGCTTCATGCAGCTGATGAGGGACTCACAACAATCTGAAAACATGAAGAGATAAGGTATGGCAGCCCATTGAACTAATTTACCTCCATGCAGACATTGAAGATTTTCAAGTGAAGATTTCCCCAAAACTTAATACGAGAACCAGACTCCAAGATTATTTTCCCAGAGAACCAGGAGTCCTGGATGAACACCACATGTACAAATCTGTGACTGGAAAGGCAGACACAATGAAATCGGGTAAAATAGGGAATCATAGGGAAAAGAAAAATGAAGACAGAGTGAAAACCTCGCCGAAAACCATAGTTGCAGAAGGATCTGTTGGGGTGGGAGAGCGTCACCCGACGGAGCTCACATATATACAGGCGTGAAATTGATGAATCTGGGAAAACAATATCTTACTTCATTAATCGCTGCCGGTGAGTGGCGCACATAAGCTCCCATGAAGGATTTTAGGAACTGATGACTGATTACCTCCCGGCGGATCAACTTCACCTGCCTTCTTCACCGAACAGCCATGGTGCCGCTTCGCCTTTCCCTGCAAATCAGTTCAATAATGGAGGCACATCGTCTCTTTTGGAGCCAAAGCACAGTGGGCATGGGACGACATCGGTCACGTCGGCCAGATCACAGTGCAGTCGACATGAGCCATCTTCGGCCATCACGGGATGCCTGCCTCCGTGCGAACGATAAGAGGGTTGTATAGGCTTTGTTTCTGGCTGGACAGACGGAATGGTAGGAGTCTGTTACCAGAGCAGTGGCAATCATAAGAAAGCGAACCAGCGTGGGCTAAAGAAAACCTGACAGCCGAAAACACCCAAAGCTAACGATCAGATGGCTGCGAATGCTAATGGCCTGCAGTCCATTAAAATCTAAGGGGGCATCCTTTATATTTCACTTTGTTGTGTAAATACCATTCAAGTTCCACAAAGAATAATATAGAAGGCTTACCTATGCTGGATGTGCACAACTCCCAGTTTCTTTCAAAAGAAAATAAAATTGATTGTGGTTGCATGGTGGATGGCATCAATCAATAAGTAATCAATGGTGTATCTTGGCACGAAGGGCATTAACCTGTTCAGTACCATGGATGAACTTCAGTCAGGGACGTTGCAATTGAAGTGAAGAATTAGTACTACTCCAAGTACTGAATATTTCTTTAAAATGCTATTCAGATGAACTATATATTTAACTAAAACATGCAACCAAAGAACAAGTTATTATAAAATAATGCCTCCATTGTGATTAAAGAGGATGGTCAGATTTTGCCAATGCCTCATATATTCCCAAACTGACGATTTAAATACTGAGAAGTGGTCAGTTCTGATCAGTTTTCAGCTAACACATTTGTACCTAGAACATTATTTAGAGACAATTGATGCCATATACTATAATGATTCCATTTATTACCTCTCACACACACAAAATAATGCCCATCAAGTGCATGGTTATTTTGGGCAAAGCATCAAACACATAATATGCACATCAAAATATGGTTAAGGTAATCAAAGTCAGAATTGTGTAAAGAAACCAAATGACGTGAAGACTTAACCAGGAAGATAGGCTACCGCCATTGCCCTTCTTGCCATCAAAGAACCTCCCTATAAGGCTTGCCTCTGGTCGCTCGTCGGCGTAGGGAACACCAATGAAATCTTCTACATACAAGGAGTTTTGTGCCAAACTAAATTCCAGCAAACCAAAAACAAATGAAGGGGGATTGAAGCTCAAAATTAAATCCATGAAAAACTTGTTGTACATAAGCAATCACAGAAATCTGACTGGAACATCGCCGTGGTAACTCTGCCACCGGTCACCGGTGTCTCTGAACACAAAGAGATTGAGGGCGACAACACATTCTTCTCGTCATGTCACGACTCGGTTTTGAGTGGTGGATCGAGGAGGAACTCGCAATACCTTCGGCCGGGTGCTCAAGCGAGGTTGGATCCAGCGGCGGCACGACACGAAGGAAAAAATCTGGTTCAGCCTCACTGGTGCACCGCCTCAACCGATCTGAGAGTGGAGCACCTCCCTGGTAAGGACATGAGAACTAGGATGGCGGCTAGGCGAAGACGAGGCGGCGCAACCTTCGCGGGGTGAGAGGCAAGAGGTCGGGTGGAACGGGATGAAATTCCCAGCGCATACCACGATTGCCCATACGTGAGATCGGAAACTCTATAGTGAATGGGAGCACTCCGATTTTGTTTCGGGTGTAGCGGCCCTAGGGCCCAGGAGCAGCCCATGCGAAGAGAGAAAGTGGAACAAACGGCCAACAATGATCAGGACATGAAATCTGACGTTCCAGAGGGCGTGATAGGCTGCCTAGAGTGCCCAGTTATAATGTCTTTAAATGTCATTATAACATGGAAAAATATATTTGAGTTACAATAATGATGTCCAACACAACGACACACCCCTTGTGACGCCCTCAATTCAATCGTACACTAATCATACACGCAAATGTGTACGATCAAGATCAAGGACTCACGGGAAGATATCACAACACAACTCTAGACACAGATTAAAATAATACAAGCTTTATATTACAAGCCAGGGGCCTCGAGGGCTTAAATACACAAGAGTCAGCGGAAACAACAATATCTGAGTACAAACATAAGTTAGACAAGTTTGCCTTAAGAAGGCTAGCACAAAAGCAACATCGATCAAAAAGGCAAGGCCTCCTGCCTGGGAGCCTCCTAACTACTCCTGGTCGTCGGCGGTCTCCACGTAGTAGTATGCATCGGAGGTGGCATATGTCTCCTGGGCTTCGACATCTGGTTGCATCAACCGGAAAGAAGGAGAAAGGGGGAGCAAAGCAACCGTGAGTACTCATCCAAAGTACTCGCAAGCAAGGTGAGGGAGTCCTGGACTAGGGGGTGTCCGGATAGCCGAATTATCATCACGGCCGGACTCCAAGACTATGAAGATACAAGATTGAAGACTTCGTCTCGTGTCCGGATGGGACTTTCCTTGGCGTGGAAGGCAAGCTTGGCGATACGGATATGTAGATCTCCTACCATTGTAACTGACTGTGTAACCCTAACCTATCTGGTGTCTATATAAACCGGAGGGTTTTAGTCCGTGGGGACGAACAACAATCATACCATAGGCTAGCTTCTAGGGTTTAGCCTCCTTGATCTCGTGTTAGATCTACTCTTGTACTACCCATATCATCAATATTAATCAAGCAGGAGTAGGGTATTACCTCCAACGAGAGGGCCCGAACCTAGGTAAAAACATCGTGTCCCTTGTCTCCTGTTACCATCCGCCTAGACGCAAAGTTCGGGACCCCCTACCCGAGATCCGCCAGTTTTGACACCGACATTGGTGCTTTCATTGAGAGTTCCTCTGTAGCCGTCACCGATAGGCCCGATGGCTCCTTCGATCATCAAAAAGCAGCGCCCGTCCGGTGAGACTTTTCTCCCGGACAGATCTTCGTATTCGGCGGCTTTGCTGCGCAGCCAATTCGCTTGGCCATCCGGAGCAGATCGAAAGCTTCGCCCCAGCCATCGTGTCAGATTTGGAAGTTTGAACTATACGGCCGATGTCCGCGGAGACTTGATCTTCGACGGATTCGAGCCGCAATAGCGTGCAAAGACTGTCTCGATGGGCATGATCTAGCTCTGCAGCCGAGCGATTGCCACGGAGGCCGCATCAGATCCGCTCCGACCCTTAATCCGGGCCGGATTCCCGATCGAGGGCGAGTGGTTGGACACCGCCTTTGGGGCTACGATCTCTCTGGCGATTGAGCCGAACTCCATCCCTGTCGCTGCGAAGACCTTGACTCTGTGGTGCGGACTCCTCTCCGGACTCCGAACCCTCCGTGCCCCTTCCAATCGAATCCGATTGGGCGCCGGTCATGGAGTTCACCGCCGCGGACATCTTTCAGCACTCGGCCTTTGGCGACATCCTGAATTCACTAAAGTCTCTCTCTTTATCCGGAGAGCCCTGGCCGGACTACGGACAGGAAGGTTGGGATACGGACGACGAACAAATTCAACACCCACCCACCACCCACTTTGTAGCCACTGTCGATGATTTAACCGACATGCTCGACTTCGACTCCGAAGACGTCGACGGTATGGACGACGATGCCGGAGAACACCAAGTCCCAGCGCCTACAGGGCACTGGAAGGCCACCTCGTCATACTACATATACATGGTGGACATCCCAAAAGATGGGAACAGTGATGGAACAACGGAGGATGACCCCTCCAAGAAGCAACCGAAGCGCCCGGCGTCAAGCGCCGCTCTAAATCCCGCCACAGAAAAACGGTGATTCCGCACGGAGATAATAACACCGGACAAGGTTGAAGAAAACCCCTCCAGCAGGACTCCGGCGCGAGGAGGAGGAAGCAAGTCCGCAGACGGTCTGGCGAGAAGAGAGGTCGAGGGCGATAATTACGCGCCTCCCTCCGAAGATGAGGCAAGCCTTGACGACGACGAATTTGTCGTGCCCGAGGATCCCGGAGCAGGAGGCGTTTCAAACGCGGGCTTATAGCCACGGCAAGCAGCCTCAAGAAAAAGCAACAGACTTAGAGCTGACCAAGACCTGCTAGGTGACAGATGGATCAAGTCCTTGCAGCCGAAGAGTATGAACTCGAACGCCCCTCCAAAAGCTACCCCAAACGCAGGCCGTTGCCTCGACTAGAGGAGGAAGCACCCAAGTCACTAGCGCACGACATGGCAGACCGGCCACCCCGTGGCCGCGACAGAGAAGCCTCTCGGCCCTCCGCTCAAGCCACACCCCGACGCCCGCAAAAGTACCAAGGCACGGAAAACGCGCGGACTTGCGAGATATATTGGAGGATAAGGTAAAACATACAAGATCGATCTATGGATCGCGTGGGCATGTGACGCGGGATGATTACCGTCGCGCCGGATACAACAAACTCGGCCGGGCGAACCACGATGAACAAAGCTCATATGAGCTACGTCATGATATAGCCCAATTGTCTGAGGCGCCAAGCACACCCACTATGCTTCACGGATGAAGTAATGGATCATCAAATCCCGAGGGCTTCAAACCCGTAAACATCGAACCATACGATGGTACCACAGATCCTGCGGTGCGGATCGAGGACTATCTCCTCCATATCCACATGGCCCGCGGTGATGATCTACATGCCATCAAATACCTCCCACTCAAGCTTAAAGGACCAGCTCGGCATTGGCTCAACAGCTTGCCAGCATAACCAATTGGTTGTTGGGAGGACCTGGAAGCCGCATTCCTTGATAACTTCCAGGGCACATATGTGCGACCACCAGACACCGATGACCTTAGCCATATAATTCAGCGGCCAGAAGAATCAGCCAGACAATTCTGGACACGGTTCCTAACAAAGAAAAATCAAATCATTGGTTGTCCGGATGCAGAGGCCCTTGCAGCCTTCAAACATAACATCCGCGACGAATGGCTTGCCCGGCACCTAGGACAGGAAAAGCCGAAATCCATGGTAGCCCTCACAACACTCATGACCCGCTTTTGTGCGGAGAGGACAAGCTGGCTAGCTCGAAGCAACAACTTGGCCAAACACCACGATAGTTCAGATACCAAGGACAGCAACGGCAGGTCGCGTCATAACAAGAACAAGTGCCGCATTAACGGCGATAATGCTGAAGATCTGACCCGTCAATGCCGGATTCAGAGGCTCTAAACCGGTCAGCGGAAGAAGCCATTCAAAAGAAATACCTGGGGCCGTCCAACTTGGACCGAATACTCGATCGCTTGTGCGGATACATGGCACCCCGAAAAACCAGCCAATCACACCAACAGGGATTGTTGGGTGTTCAAGCAAGCGAGCAAGTTAAGTGCCGAACTCAATGACAAGGGGCTGCATAGCGATGGCGAGGAAGAGCCCGGCGCCCGAACAATAGAGGACAGAAGGGCTTTCCCACACAAGTGCGGACGGTGAACATGATATACGCAACCCACATACCCAAAAGGGAGCGAAGCGTGCACTAAGGGGCGTATATGCGATGGAGCCGTCGCCCCAAAGTTCAACCCATGGTCTTCCTGCCCGATCACCTTCGATCGAAGGACCACCCACTAGCATTCGTGGACGGCGGTTTCGCCGCATTGGTTCTGGACCCAATTATTGTGGATTTCACCTCACCAGAGTCCTGATGGACAGCGGTAGCAGCCTGAACCTGCTTTATCAGGATACAGTGTGCAAAATGGGCATAGACCCCTCAAGGATTAAACCTACAAAGACGACCTTTAAAGGCGTCATACCGGGTGTAGAGGCCAATTGTACAGGCTCAGTTACACCCGAAGTGGTCTTCGGATCCCCGGATAACTTCCGAAGCGAAGAGTTAATCTTCGACATCGTCCCGTTCCGCAGCGGCTATCACGACTGCTCGGACGAACCGCATTTGCAAAGTTCAATACGGTGCCGCACTACGCATACCTCCAGCTCAAGATGCCAGGCCCTCGAGGAGTAATCACGGTCAATGGAAACACCGAACGCTCCCTCCGAACGGAGAAGCACACGGCGGCCCTCGCGGCGGAGGCGCAAAGCAGCCTCTCACAGCAATTCTCGAGTCCGGCCACTAAGCGTCCGGACAACATCAAGCGTGCCGGAGTAACCTACAACAAGACCGCTGGCACGATTTAAGCATCGCCAGAGTAATCCGCCCCAACCCCATCCCTCGCGAAATTGCGAAGCGATTACTGGCGTACATAACTACGCTCTGGAGATACCATGGGCATAAGGGGAGGGCACGACCACGGCACGCCCGAATGCGGCTCAACCGCACTGTGGGCTCCGATTGTGTCATTCTTTTTTCCTTTTTCTTCTTTTCTTCCTTTTTTTTACTTTCAGGACTCTGTTTTCCAGAAGTCCTGTCCGGCACTAGAATCGCCGAACTCACGATGCAACAGCCAGGGAAGCAGAAAGCTACGTCGAGTGTTCAGGTGGTCTCTATTACGAGCATTATACCTGTTTTACATACCATCCCGCAGCTTACCTGGAGGGGACATGTTAGATAGTCCCATCCCTTGCTTATCGCACTATTTGTATCGTTCTGCTTTTATTGCAGTACCTTTTTGAATAAACAATACATAGCTTTTGCCTATTATTGCACTCCTTTCTTTATCCATATATATGTTCATTTCATGACATGCTGCACCCGTACACTTTGGTATGGCCAATACACCACGGGCTTAAGTACCCCAAAATTATGGTGTGACAAGTCCGAACACTTTCACAAGTGCGGCACCCCGAACTTATAGCATTATATGCATCGGCTCCGAATCATGTCTTGTGTCAATAGTTGGGTTTGCCCGGCTCCCGTGTTTTGGTACCTTACGTTCCGTTATATCGGCTAAGGTAGCACCGGGAGAACCACTGCGATTGTGCCCCAGTTGAGCCGGGTCGAGCACCTCAGTGGAGAAAGCTAAAACTGACCGTCATGATAGGGCGAGAGCCGGTCGCTGTTCGAGAGGTTTTTCGGGTCCCTAAAGACTTATGCCGCTTAGAGCGAGGAACCGGAATTGTCCGGCCAAGGCGTGGATAGCGCCCAAACTCGGTCTTCCGAATACTAGGGGCTTCGCTGAAATTTAAAATTATAGAATTCTACGGCTAAGTGAGAGTGTTCAAGCATTATAAGTCTGTTTGCCTTGTTCGTTGCGTTGAGCGCCTCCCTAGATGGACCCAAGGATGGGAACAAGAGTGCTCAAGTTTATCCCGAACACCGCAGCACTCGTGGCATGGGGGCTGAAGCCAACGACTTGCCATCTCTCAAATTTGATAAAGCGGCCGCCTGAAGGTAATATTTTAAATTAACAAGCGTTGCTTAGCGCATATGAACAAGTTTTCAGCGTACAGGATAACAAATGCGAGTCTATTCAAAAATTACATCTTTGGAGCACTCATCCGCTATTCGGCAGGCACACTTCAGGAGGCCCTCATAGTACATTTCGGGCGTGCGATGCTCCTTGCCCTTTGGTGGCCCGTCCGTCACAAGCTTGCTCCAGTGCACTTTAGCACGGGCAAGGGCCCGACGGACACCTTCAATGCAGACGGAGCGCTTGATGACTTCAATCCGTGGACAGGCGTCCACCAGCCGCTGCACTAAGCCGAAGTAGCTCCCAGGCATGGCTTCCAATGGCCACAGCCGAACTATAAGGCCCTTCATGGCCTGTTCGGCGACCTTGTGGAGCTCGACCAGCTGCTTCAGCTGGTCGCTCAGGGGCACCGGACGTTCGGCCTCAGCATACTGAGACCAGAACACCTTCTCCGTCAAGCTCCCCTCCTTGGCGCGGTAGAACGCAGCAGCATCCGATGCACTACGAGGCAGATCTGCGAACGCTCCTGGAGAGCTCCGAATCCGGGTAAGTAATAGGTAATTCACTTTCACATGCTTGCTTTGCATAAAGAATGCCTTACCCGCCGCGATCTTCTTTATTGTCTCAATCTCCTGGAGGGCTTTTTGGGCCTCGGCCTTAGCAGCTTTGGCACTCTCAAGAGCCGAAGCAAGCTCGGACTCTTGGGTCTTGAGTCACGCTCCAAACCCTCGTGTTTTTCCACGAGAGCACAGGAGCTCTTGCCGCACCTCCGCCAGCTGCGCCTCCCCTTCTCTCGCTCGGTGCGTTCAAGCCGCTTTGTTTTCGACCCACGGACACACGCTTCCTTCAGGGTCGCCACCTCGATCGTGGCCCCTGCAGTACCCATGCTATTCCTGTTATTTTTTGCAACCAAAACCTTTCTATAAGGTATTTCTTTAATAAGGTATTACTTACCTTCCTTGTCCTCGAGCTGCTTCTTGGCAAGGCCGAGCTCGTTCTCGGACCGCTCGAGGCTCTGCTTCAATGCATTGACCTCACGCAGCGATCGGTCTGGCAGAGGTCAGCCCTGCATTCCCATATTGACATACTTATGTTAGACTCATGCGTATTTCTTTTTAAGATCCTTAGTCCGGCTTTTCTTTCCGAACACCGAACTAAGCATCGGGGGCTCTTGTCTATCTTGTAATATTTTTACATATTCTAAACTTACCTCAAAGCCTGTTAGAAGGCTGATGCAGGCTTGATCGGCCCGCTCTTGGCGGACTGAACTGTCCGGATCACCGCACTCATCACGGTCGGTGCTCCTCCTCGATGGAAGCGCTGTTAAGCACCTCTAGTAAGCTATCCGGTGCCTCCGGTTGGGCCGGAGGACACGGCGTCTTGCCCTTCTTCTGAAGGACCGCTTGCCGGACTCCGGAACCGCTGAAGGTTCCGGCATGGAGTCCGGATGAGGGTTGGGCTTAGAGCCCCTGGGGGTCTCGCCCCCCACGCGCCTGGAGTCTGGGAGTTTGCCTTGCGGCGCCTCCTGCACCACCTCCTCTTGACCAGGCCCCCCTTGGGGCCCCACCTCGGCGTTGTCCGCAGCGTGAGGCGAGGAGGCGGCTGGAAGTGAAGTACTCTCCATTTCCGACGAACTCAGGGACCCGCTCATCGAAGCGGCGAGCTCGCTCTTGGGCGGGCTGCATGATTATTCGGCATTAGAGAACACTGTGCAATGATAAAAAAGCCATGGGTATCCAGACAATTACGATCTCGCCAGGGGCTTGGCCCTCGTTGGCCACTCCTCCTCGTAAATGCGTCGACGTTGGTAGAGAAGTCCAGAGGAAGGGTTCTTCCCTTCTTAGACCCTCCGTCCTCCCTAGTTGGGGCGGCCTTCCTTTTCCTCTCCTCCCCCGCTGGGGGAGAGGCTTCTCTTTCCTCCTCCTCGTTCTCAGGAGAAGACTACGCTTGATCTGATGACACCGGCGTCGGGAGCTCCTTGAGTTCCGTTGCCTCCTTCTTAACCTTCTTCTCCGGCACCACATGAGGTACGGAGCCAGCAGCCCGTCAATCAGGCGTCTGCTGGGTCTTCAGCAAAGGAGCCGGATAGTTAACCTGTCCGGACGTCTTGACCGATCTGTTAAAGGTTAGGGAGTTTTAGATCCCACATAGAGTCAAACTATGAAAAAATAATCCCATAAAGGGTAAAATAACTCACCTCGTTGGCTTGACGCTGCAAGTTGAATCCGCGATCTTCGGTAGCGGATGTGGGAGCCTCGGCGCCCTTGAACAGCACCTTCCAGGCGTCTTCGTACGTAGTGTCGAAGAGCCTTTTCAGAGTTGAGTGCTATGCCGGATCGAAATCCCATGATTTGAAGGCCCGTTGTTGGCATGGGAGAATCCGGCGGATGAGCATCACCTGGATTACGTTGACAAGCCTGAGATTCTTGTCCACCAGGTTTCAGACGCATGTTTGGAGTCCGGATAGCTCATCCGAATTCCCCCACGTCAGCCCGTCTCTTTCCATGGCGAGAGTCGTGTGGGGAAGCCAGATCTGAATTGGGCCGCCGCCCATTTGGGGTTCTTGGACTCGGTGATATAGAACCACCCGATTGCCACCTTTATTGTCTCCACGAAGGAGCCCTCGAGCCATAGGACTTTGGCCATCTTGCCAACCATGGCGCCTCCGCACTCCGGCTTGACCGCCCACTACCTTCGCCTAACATTGAAGATCTTCACCATAAGCGAAGTGGGGCTGGATGCAAGGAAGGCCTCGCACCTGACGATGAGCGCCGAGATGTTGAGGATGAAATTCGGGGCCAGGTCGTGGAAGTCCAGGCCGTAGTAGAACATGAGCCCCGGACAAATGGGTGAAGTGGAAAACCTAGTCCAGCGGAGGAAGTGGGGAGAAACACCACCCTCTCATGGGGCACAGGGGTTGGAATGAGCTGCCCAGCGTCGGGCAGCTGTCTTGTGATGTTGCTGGATAAGTATCCGCCCCCAGCTTTGTGATGTGCCCCTCCGTGATGGAGGAGGCCATCCACCTACCTCCCGCTCGGACATAGTTGGAGAAGGTTGAGGTGGGGTGTGCGGACTTAGTATTTGGAGCTCAAGTCTTGTGAGAAATGGATGAGCAAAGGAGGAAGAAGGCGTAGGTGAAAAAGGTGGATCCTTATCCCCTTATATGGACGGACGAAGCTATGCGTCCCCCACCGGCCTGGTAAAACTCGCTTATCTCCCAAGCGCCGTAATCAATGGCGCGGATGGATTACCCATGTCCGTATTGATGGGAATCCCAGAATAAGGGGGCATGATCTATGCTTTGATAAGACGTGCCAGGGAAACCGCCTCGCTAAACGCTACCGAGGTGGAGCAGTAAAAAGCGATTCATATAAAGGCATGACCGTGGTGTGATGTCACGCCGCGGAATACGTTGGCAGATCTGTGCAAAAGTTATTCTCTCTACGGTGGTATGTGGAACTTGTTTTGCAGAGCCGGACACTATCCTTGTGTTCAAAACCTTCTATGAAGTATTCGGAGGAGGAACCCGCCTCGCAATGCCGAAGACAATTGAAGCCTGGTTCAGGGGCTACTGAGGGAGTCCTGGACTAGGGGGTGTCCGGATAGCCGAACTATCATCACGGCCGGACTCCAAGACTATGAAGATACAAGATTGAAGACTTCGTCCCGTGTTCGGATGGGACTTTCCTTGGCATGGAAGGCAAGCTTAGTGATACGGATATGTAGATCTCCTACCATTGTAACAAACTCTGTGTAACCCTAACCTATCCGGTGTCTATATAAACCGGAGGGTTTTAGTCCGTAGGACGAACAACAATCATACATAGGCTAGCTTCTAGGGTTTAGCCTCCTTGATCTCGTGGTAGATCTACTCTTGTACTACCCATATCATCAATATTAATCAAGCAGGAGTAGGGTATTACCTCCATCGAGAGGGCCCGAACCTGGGTAAAAATATCGTGTCCCTTGTCTCTTGTTACCATCCGCCTAGACGCACAGTTCGGGACCCCCTACCCGAGATCCGCCGGTTTTGACACTGACACAAGGATCTACACTACATATGCATCGGTATCAATGTAATGGGTTGTATATGTGGACTGGGTTGCAGAAATGCCAGAATAGAGAGAAGGCCTAGACCTATCAAAGACTAGCATCTTCTGGAAACCACCATCTTGCAGCAACAGGAGGGAGTAGAGAAGCATAAAGTAAATTAGTAATAGTGTTATCAACCTCGGCCAGAGATCCTTTGTCGACTCCCTGCGAGAAAGCAATCCCAGAGCCATACTATCCATTTCTCATCACAATCCAATTCTCATCACAAGTATCTAGTTCTAGTTGTATCGATCGGGATACAACTCCAAGTGTCCGTTACCCTAGGAGAGGCTATCGAAAGATGTTTTCTTCCCTGCAGGGGTGCACCAACTTACCCACCACGCTCGATTAACTCCGGCCGGACACACTTTCCTGGGTCATGCCCGACCTCGGCCAAACAATACGCCGCAACCCGACCTAGGCTTAATAGAGAGGTCAAGCACGCCGGACTAAACCTATGCCCCCAGGGGTCATGGGCCATCGCCCCGGGAACTCCTACATGTTGCGAGGGCGGCCTGTGACCAGACCTAGCTACCTCCTTCAAAAAGGCAGTTGCTTACGCAGTCCAACCCGGCGCGCCCGCTCGATCGGCCAGCGTCTATTAAGCTTCGGCTGATGCATACGCGCAGAACGCCCATACTATGCCCACGTGATGGTTAGTTCTATCAGGCCAGAGGCCCCTCGGATCAAATATCCAATCATAGTGGATTAGGAACGCGCGGTAACAAGCAGAGACTCACGAAAGATGTGCCCCCGTTGCCCCGTCTCGAGGACTTGCGGCAAGGGCTAGGAATGCCCGGCCACGCTGATACGTCTTCAACGTATCTATAATTTTTTATTGCTCCATGCTATATTATCTACTGTTTTGGACCATATTGGGCTTTATTTTCCACTTTTATATTACTTTTGGGACTAACCTATTAACCGGAGGCCCGGCCCAGATTCTTTGTTTTTTGCCTATTTCGGTGTTTGAAGAAAGCGGAATATCAAACGGAGTCCAAGCGGAATGAAACCTTCGGGAACGTGATTTTCTCATCGAGATAAGATCCGGAGACTTGGACCCACGGTCAAGAAAGGAGGAGGCGGCCACGAGGGTGGAGGCGCCCCAGGCGCGCCCCTGCCTCGTGGGCCCCAACTCCACCGACGTACTCCTTCCTCCTATATATACCTCATTACCCCCAACAGATCGAATCACGGAGCCAAAACCTAATTCCACCGCGCAACTTTACGTATCCACGAGATCCCATCTTGGGGCCTGTTAAGCTCCGCCAAAAGGGGAATCCACCACGGAGGGCTTCTACATCATCATCATAGCCTCTCCGATGAAGTGTGAGTAGTTTAATTCAGACCTTGGGTCCATAGTTAGTGGCTAGATGGCTTCTTCTCTTTTTGGATCTCAATACAATGTTCTCCCCCTCTCTCGTGGAGATCTATTTATGTAATCTTCCTTTTGCGGTGTGTTTGTTGAGACCGATGAATTGTGGGTTTATGATCAAGATTATCTATGAGCAATATTTGAATCTTCTCTGAATTCTTTTATGTATGATTGGTTATCTTTGCAAGTCTCTTCGAATTATCCATTTGGTTTGGACAACTAGATTGGTAGTTGTTGCAATGGGAGAAGTGCTTAGCTTTGGGTTCAATCTTGCGGTGTCCTTTCCCAGTGATAGTAGGGGCAGCAAGGCACGTATTGTATTGTTGACATCGAGGATAACAATATGGGGTTTTTATCATATTGCATGAATTTATCCCTCTACATCATGTCATCTTGCTTAAGGCGTTACTCTGTTTTCATTAACTTAATACTCTAGATGCATCTTTGGATAGCGGTCGATGAGTGGAGTAATAGTAGTAGATGCAGGCAGGAGTCGGTCTACTTCTCTCGGACGTGATGCCTATATACATGATCATACCTAGATACTCTCATAACTATGCTCAATTCTGTCAATTGGTCAACAGTAATTCGTTCACCCACCGTAAAATACTTATGCTCTTGAGAGAAGCCACTAGTGAAATCTATGGCCCCCGGGTCTATTCTCATCATATTAATCTTCCATCACTTTATTATTGCTTTGCCTTTTACTTTGCCTTTTATTTTACTTTGCATCTTCATACCAAAGATACCAAAAATATTATCTATCATCTCTATCAGATCTCACTCTCGTAAGTGACCGTGAAGGGATTGACAACCCCTATTAGCGTTGGTTGCGAAGAGTTATTTGCTTTGTGTAGGTACGAGGGACTTGCGCGTGGCCTCCTACTGGATTGATACCTTGGTTCTCAAAAACTGAGGGAAATACTTACGCTACTCTGCTGCATCATCCTCCTCTTCGGGGAAAACCAACGCAAGCTCAAGACGTAGCAAGAAGGATTTCTGGCGCCGTTGCCGGTGAGTCTACGCAAAAGTCAACATACCAAGTACCCATCACAATTCCTTATCTCCCGCATTACATTATTTGCCATCTGCCTCTCGTTTTCCTCTCCCCCACTTCACCCTTTCCGTTTTATTCGCCCTCTCTTTTCCATTCGCCTTGATGTCTTTCTTGGCTTGTTTTCTCTCTTGGTTGAAGTAGTTGAGTATTTATTCCTAAACAGAGAAGCTAATATCTATGGATCCTCATCCGCTTGCCAATCTTTTAAGAGATCCAATTATCATGAACCAATTCATATTGATTTGGATGCACTAGATTATCTTTATAAGCTTTTGCCTGAAATACGTAAATCTGAAAATTGTGATGTAGTTCTTCACGATAGATCTTTGAATAAAAATCATGATTACAATGATTTTATTATAAATTCTATTGATGTAAAATTATGCTAATAATATGCAAAACCCTAAGCTTGGGGATGCTAGTTTTGCTATGTCCACTACTTGTTGCAATAATCATGATTGGGGAGACTCTTCTTATGATCTTGAAAATTTATTTAAGCCCCATGATGAATATAAGATTGATAATAGTGTTTGCAAAAATATTGAAAGTGGGTTTGGAAGAGTGTCAACTTTAGATCCCACATATTTGGAGAATATTCAATCTTGTGAAATTTTTGATAAAAGTGGGTTTGGAGAGGTCATGACTTTAGTTAATGCTAATCCCACTATTTTGGAAGAGTGCCAACTTTGCATGCATGTGGATCATGTTGAAAATATTTTATGTGATAGCTATTTTGTTGAATTTGCTTACGAGCCCACATGTAATTATTATGAGAGAGGAAAATATAGTTGTAGAAATTTTCATAATAATAGATTACCTCTCATCATGTTGAGATTGCTATTGTTTCTTTCCTCTTCCTTGCATATGCTAGTTTTTGCTTGCAACGATAATTTGTTTGCCTATAATATGCCTATGCATAGGAAGTATGTTAGACTTAAGTGTGTTTGTCACATGTTTTATGATGCTCTCTTTGTGCCTCAATTCTTGTCTTTCTTGTGAGCATCATTGAAATATCAATGCCTAGCTAAAAAGGCTTTAAAGAAAAGCGCTTGTTGGGAGACAACACAATATTTTTCCTTGCTGATTAGTAATGAATAATCCATCTACCTTCTGTTTAGATGTGGTTTTATGTTTTAATTAGTGTTTGTGCCAAGTTAAACCTATAGGATCTTCTTGGATGATAGTTATTTGATCTTGCTGTAATTTCCAGAAACTTTAAGTTCACGAAAACAATTGTTAAAAATCACCAGGACGTGATAAAATAGTGATTCCAATTGCTGCTGATCAATAAACAAATTTCCTAGGTCTTCCTATTTTGGCTAAATTTTTGGAGTTCCACAAGTTTGCATTAGTTACAGATTACTACAGACTGTTCTGTTTTTGACAGATTCTGTTTTTCGTGTGTTGTTTGCTTATTTTGATGAATCTATGGCTAGTAAAATAGTTT
This sequence comes from Aegilops bicornis, assembly GCA_021605145.1. NCBI lineage: Eukaryota > Viridiplantae > Streptophyta > Magnoliopsida > Poales > Poaceae > Aegilops > Aegilops bicornis. The sequence continues at coordinate 505,026,280 of CM038669.1, forward strand.
ATAATCCATAGAGAAGTTGGAATACAGTAGGTTTAACACAAATATAAATAAATAATGAGTTCATTACAGTGCCTTGAAGTGGTCTTTTGTTTTCTTTCGCTAACGGAGCTCACGAGATTTTTGTTGAGTTTTGTGTTGTGAAGTTTTCAAGTTTTGGGTGAAATATTTTGATGGATTATGGAACAAGGAGTGGCAAGAGCCTAAGCTTGGGGATGCCCATGGAACCCCCAAGATAATCCAAGGACACCAAAAAGTCAAAGCTTGGGGATGCCCCAGAAGGCATCCCCTCTTTCGTCCACTTCCATCGGTAACTTTACTTGGAGCTATATTTTTATTCACTACATGATATGTGTTTTGCTTGGAGCGTCTTGTATTATTTGTGTCTTTGCTTTTTAGTTTACCACAATCATCCTTGCTGTACACACATTTTGAGAGAGCCATACATGAATTGGAATTTGTTAGAATACTCTATGTGCTTCACTTATATCTTTTGAGCTTTATAGTTTTGCTCTAGTGCTTCGATTATATCTTTTAGAGCATGGTGGTGGATTTGTTTTATAGAAACTATTGATCTCTCATGCTTCACTTAGATTATTTTGAGAGTCTTAAATCGCATAGTAATTTGCTTAATAATAATATGCTAGGTCTACAAAATAATAAAAACTTTCTTATGAGTGTGCTGAATACTAAGAAAAGTTTGATGCTTGATAACTGTTTTGATATACGGAGGACGAGCAGGAATTAAGCTTGGGAATGCCTGATACGTCTCCAACGTATCTATGATTTTTGATTGCTCCATGCTATATTATCTACTGTTTTGGACCATATTGGGCCTTATTTTCCACTTTTATATTACTTTTGGGACTAACCTATTAACCGGAGGCCCAGCCCAGTTCTTTGTTTTTGCCTATTTCAAAGTGTTTCAAGAAGCAGAATATCAAACGGAGTCCAAACAGAATGAAACCTCTGGGAACGTGATTTTCTCATCGAGATAAGATCCGGAGACTTGGACCCTCGGTCAAGAAAGGAGGGAGGCGGCCACGAGGTGGGCGCCCCCAGTGGCGCGCCCACGCCTCGTGGGCCCCGGCTCCACCGACATACTCCTTCCTCCTATATATACCTACGTACCCCCGACAGATCGGATACGGAGCCAAAAACCTAATTCCACCGCCGCAACTTTCTGTATCCACGAGATCCCATCTTGGGGCCTGTTCTGGAGCTCCGCCAAAAGGGGAATCCACCACGGAGGGCTTCTACATCATCATCATAGCCTCTCCGATGAAGTGTGAGTAGTTTAATTCAGACCTTCGGGTCCATAGTTAGTGGCTAGATGGCTTCTTCTCTCTTTTTGGATCTCAATACAATGTTCTCCCCCTCTCTCGTGGAGATCTATTTATGTAATCTTCCTTTTGCGGTGTGTTTGTTGAGACCGATGAATTGTGGGTTTATGATCAAGATTATCTATGAGCAATATTTGAATCTTCTCTGAATTCTTTTATGTATGATTGGTTATCTTTGCAAGTCTCTTCGAATTATCCATTTGGTTTGGACAACTAGATTGGTAGTTGTTGCAATGGGAGAAGTGCTTAGCTTTGGGTTCAATCTTGCGGTGTCCTTTCCCAGTGATAGTAGGGGCAGCAAGGCACGTATTGTATTGTTGACATCGAGGATAACAATATGGGGTTTTATCATATTGCATGAATTTATCCCTCTACATCATGTCATCTTGCTTAAGGCGTTACTCTGTTTTCATTAACTTAATACTCTAGATGCATCTTTGGATAGCGGTCGATGAGTGAAGTAATAGTAGTAGATGCGAGGCGAGAGTCGGTCTACTTGTCTCGGACGTGATGCCTATATACATGATCATACCTAGATACTCTCATAACTATGGTCAATTCTGTCAATTGGTCAACAGTAATTCGTTCACCCACCATAAAATACTTATGCTCTTGAGAGAAGCCACTAGTGAAATCTATGGCCCCCGGGTCTATTCTCATCATATTAATCTTCCATCACTTTATTATTGCTTTGCCTTTTACTTTGCCTTTTATTTTACTTTGCATCTTTATACCAAAGATACCAAATATATTATCTATCATCTCTATCAGATCTCACTCTCGTAAGTGACCGTGAAGGGATTGACAACCCCTATTAGCGTTGGTTGCGAAGAGTTATTTGCTTTAATGTGAGTACGAGGGACTTGGCGTGGCCTCCTCTTTGGATTGATACCTTGGTTCTCAAAAACTGAGGGAAATACTTACGCTACTCTGCTGCATCATCCTCCTCTTGAGGAAAACCAACGCATAAGCTCAAGACGTAGCAAGAAGGATTTCTGGCGCCGTTGCCGGTGAGTCTACGCAAAAGTCAACATACCAAGTACCCATCACAATTCCTTATCTCCCGCATTACATTATTTGCCATCTGCCTCTCATTTTCCTCTCCCCCACTTCACCCTTGCCGTTTTATTCGCCCTCTCTTTTCCATTCGCCTTGATGTCTTTCTTGGCTTGTTTTCTCTCTTGGTTGAAGTAGTTGAGTATTTATTCCTAAACAGAGAAGCTAATATCTATGGATCCTCATCCGCTTGCCAATCTTTTTAAGAGATCCAATTATCATGAACCAATTCCTAGTGATTTGGATGCACTAGATTATCTTTATAAGCTTTTGCCTGAAATACGTAAATCTGAAAATTGTGATGTAGTTCTTCACGATAGATCTTTGAATAAAAATCGTGATTACAATGATTTTATTATAAATTCTATTGATGTAAAATTATGCTAATAATATGCAAAACCCTAAGCTTGGGGATGCTAGTTTTGCTATGTCCACTACTTGTTGCAATAATCATGATTGGGAGACTCTTCTTATGATCTTGAAAATTTATTTAAGCCCCATGATGAATATAAGATTGATAATAGTGTTTGCAAAAATATTGAAAGTGGTTTTGGAAGAGTGTCAACTTTAGATCCCACATATTTGGAGAATATTCAATCTTGTGAAGTTTTTGATAAAAGTGGGTTTGGAGAGGTCATGACTTTAGTTAATGCTAATCCCACTATTTTGGAAGAGTGCCAACTTTGCATGCATGTGGATCATGTTGAAAATATTTTATGTGATAGCTATTTTGTTGAATTTGCTTACGAGCCCACATGTAATTATTATGAGAGAGGAAAATATAGTTGTAGAAATTTTCATAATAATAGATTACCTCTCATCATGTTGAGATTGCTATTGTTTCTTTCCTCTTCCTTGCATATGCTAGTTTTTGCTTGCAGCGATAATTTGTTTGCCTATAATATGCCTATGCATAGGAAGTATGTTAGACTTAAGTGTGTTTTGTCACATGTTTTATGATGCTCTCTTTGTGCCTCAATTCTTGTCTTTCTTGTGAGCATCATTGAAATATCAATGCCTAGCTAAAAAGGCTTTAAAGAAAAGCGCTTGTTGGGAGACAACACAATATTTTTCCTTGCTGATTAGTAATGAATAATCCATCTACCTTCTGTTTAGATGTGGTTTTATGTTTTAATTAGTGTTTGTGCCAAGTTAAACCTATAGGATCTTCTTGGATGATAGTTATTTGATCTTGCTGTAATTTCCAGAAACTTTAAGTTCACGAAAACAATTGTTAAAAATCACCAGGACGTGATAAAATAGTGATTCCAATTGCTGCTGATCAATAAACAAATTTCCTAGGTCTTCCTATTTTGGCTAAATTTTTGGAGTTCCACAAGTTTGCATTAGTTACAGATTACTACAGACTGTTCTGTTTTTGACAGATTCTGTTTTTTAGTGTGTTGTTTGCTTATTTTGATGAATCTATGGCTAGTAAAATAGTTTATAATCCATAGAAGTTGGAATACAGTAGGTTTAACACAAATATAAATAAATAATGAGTTCATTACAGTGCCTTGAAGTGGTCTTTTGTTTTCTTTCGCTAACGGAGCTCACGAGATTTTTGTTGAGTTTTGTGTTGTGAAGTTTTCAAGTTTTGGGTGAAATATTTTGATGGATTATGGAACAAGGAGTGGCAAGAGCCTAAGCTTGGGGATGCCCATGGAACCCCAAGATAATCCAAGGACACCAAAAGTCAAAGCTTGGGGATGCCCCGAAGGCATCCCCTCTTTTGTCCACTTCCATCGGTAACTTTACTTGGAGCTATATTTTTATTCACTACATGATATGTGTTTTGCTTGGGCGTCTTGTATTATTTGTGTCTTTGCTTTTAGTTTACCACAATCATCCTTGCTGTACACACATTTTGAGAGAGCCATACATGAATTGGAATTTGTTAGAATACTCTATGTGCTTCACTTATATCTTTTGAGCTTTATAGTTTTGCTCTAGTGCTTCGATTATATCTTTTAGAGCATGGTGGTGGATTTGTTTTATAGAAACTATTGATCTCTCATGCTTCACTTAGATTATTTTGAGAGTCTTAAATCGCATAGTAATTTGCTTAATAATAATATGCTAGGTCTACAAAATAATAAAAACTTTCTTATGAGTGTGCTGAATACTAAGAAAAGTTTGATGCTTGATAACTGTTTTGATATCTGAGGAGGGCGAGCAGGAATTAAGCTTGGGAATGCACGATCGTCTCCAACGTATCTATGATTTTTGATTGCTCCATGCTATATTATCTACTGTTTTGGACCATATTGGGCCTTATTTTCCACTTTTATATTACTTTTGGGACTAACCTATTAACCGGAGGCCCACCCAGATTTGTCTTTTTTGCCTATTTCGGTGTTTGAAGAAAGCAGAATATCAAGCAGTCCAAACAGAATGAAACCTCTGGGAACGTGAATTTCTCATCAGATAAGATCCAGGAGACTTGGACCCTCGGTCAAGAAAGGAGGGAGGCGGCCACGAGGGTGGAGGGCGCCCCCAGGCGCCTGCCTCGTGGGCCCCGGCTCCACCGACGTACTCCTTCCTCCTATATATACCTCGTACCCCAACAGATCGAATCACGGAGCCAAAACCTAATTCCACCGCCGCAACTTTACGTATCCACGAGATCCCATCTTGGGGCACGATGCAGAGCTCCGCCAAAGGGAATCCACCACGGAGGGCTTCTACATCATCATCATAGCCTCTCCGATGAAGTGTGAGTAGTTTAATTCAGACCTTGGTCCATAGTTAGTGGCTAGATGGCTTCTTCTCTCTTTTTGGATCTCAATACAATGTTCTCCCCCTCTCTCGTGGAGATCTATTTATGTAATCTTCCTTTTGCGGTGTGTTTGTTGAGATCGATGAATTGTGGGTTTATGATCAAGATTATCTATGAGCAATATTTGAATCTTCTCTGAATTCTTTTATGTATGATTGGTTATCTTTGCAAGTCTCTTCGAATTATCCATTTGGTTTGGACAACTAGATTGGTAGTTGTTGCAATGGGAGAAGTGCTTAGCTTTGGGTTCAATCTTGCGGTGTCCTTTCCCAGTGATAGTAGGGGCAGCAAGGCACGTATTGTATTGTTGACATCGAGGATAACAATATGGGGTTTTATCATATTGCATGAATTTATCCCTCTACATCATGTCATCTTGCTTAAGGCGTTACTCTGTTTTCATTAACTTAATACTCTAGATGCATCTTTGGATAGCGGTCGATGAGTGAAGTAATAGTAGTAGATGCAGGCAGGAGTCGGTCTACTTGTCTCGGACGTGATGCCTATATACATGATCATACCTAGATACTCTCATAACTATGGTCAATTCTGTCAATTGGTCAACAGTAATTCGTTCACCCACCATAAAATACTTATGCTCTTGAGAGAAGCCACTAGTGAAATCTATGGCCCCCGGGTCTATTCTCATCATATTAATCTTCCATCACTTTATTATTGCTTTGCCTTTTACTTTTGCCTTTTATTTTACTTTGCATCTTTATACCAAAGATACCAAATATATTATCTATCATCTCTATCGGATCTCACTCTCGTAAGTGACCGTGAAGGGATTGACAACCCCTATTAGCGTTGGTTGCGAAGAGTTATTTGCTTTAATGTGGAAGTACGAGGGACTTCTTGGCGTGGCCTCCTCTTTGGATTGATACCTTGGTTCTCAAAAGCTGAGGGAAATACTTACGCTACTCTGCTGCATCATCCTCCTCTTGGGGAAAACCAACGCAAGCTCAAGGCGTAGCAAGAAGGATTTACGGCGCCGTTCTTAGGTGAGTCTACGCATAAAAGTCAACATACCAAGTACCCATCACAATTCCTTATCTCCCGCATTACATTATTTGCCATCTGCCTCTCGTTTTCCTCTCCCCCACTTCACCCTTGCCGTTTTATTCGCCCTCTCTTTTCCATTCGCCTTGATGTCTTTCTTGGCTTGTTTTCTCTCTTGGTTGAAGTAGTTGAGTATTTATTCCTAAACAGAGAAGCTAATATCTATGGATCCTCATCCGCTTGCCAATCTTTTTAAGAGATCCAATTATCATGAACCAATTCCTAGTGATTTGGATGAAGAAACAGAATATCAAACGGAGTCCAAACGGAATGAAACCTCTGGGAACGTGATTTTCTCATCAGATAAGATCCAGGAGACTTGGACCCTCGGTCAAGAAAGGAGGGAGGCGGCCACGAGGGTGGAGGGCGCCCCCTAGGGCGCGCCCCCTACCTCGTGGGCCCCCCGAAGCTCCACCTACATACTCCTTCCTCCTATATATACCTACGTACCCCCAACAGATCAGATACGGAGCCAAAAACCTAACGCAACTTTCTGTATCCACGAGATCTCATCTTGGGGCCTGTTAGGAGCTCATGGGAAGGAATCCAACCTGAGAGGGCTTCTACATCATCATCATAGCCTCTCCGATGAAGTGTGAGTAGTTTACTTCAGACCTTCGGGTCCATTGTTAGTAGCTAGATGGCTTGTTCTCTCTTTTTGGATCTCAATACAATGTTCTTCCCCTCTCTCGTGGAGATCTATTTTATGTAATCTTCCTTTTGCGGTGCGTTTGTTGAGACCGATGAATTGTGGGTTTGTGACCAAGATTATCTATAAGCAATATTTGAATATTCTCTGAATTCTTTTATGTATGATTGGTTAACTTTGCAAGTCTCTTCGAATTATCCGTTTGGTTTGGCCAACTAGATTGGTAGTTCTTGCAATGGGAGAAGTGCTTAGCTTTGGGTTCAATCTTGCGGTGTCCTTTCCCGGTGTGATGGGGGCAGCAAGGCACGTATTGTATTGTTGCCATCGAGGAGAACAAGATGGGGTTTTATCATATTGCATGAATTTATCCCTCTACATCATGTCATCTTGCTTAAGGCATTACTCTGTTTTCATTAACTTAATACTCTAGATGCATCTTTGGATAGCGGTCGATGAGTGGAGTAATAGTAGTAGATGCGGCGAGTCGGTCTACTTGTCTTGGGCGTGATGCCGATATACATGATCATACCTAGATACTCTCATAACTATGCTCAATTACATCGATTGCTCAACAGTAATTCGTTCACCCACCGTAAAATACTTATGCTCTTGAGAGAAGCCACTAGTGAAATCTATGGCCCCCGGGTCTATTCTCATCATATCAATCTTCCATCACTTTATTATTGCTTTGCCTTTTATTTTACTTTGCATCTTTATACCAAAAATACCAAAAATATTATCTATCATCTCTATCAGATCTCACTCTCGTAAGTGACCGTGAAGGGATTGACAACCCCTATTCGCGTTGGTTGCGAGGAGTTATTTTCTTTTTGTAGGTACAAGGGACTTGCGCGTGGCCTCCTACTGGATTGATACCTCGGTTCTCAAAAACTGAGGGAAATACTTACGCTACTCTGCTGCATCATCCTCTCCTCTTCGGGGAAAACCAACGCAAGCTCAAGACGTAGCACACACCTCGTAATTATCTCGCGGACACCCTCCAGGTCAACCTGGCTCCTCATCACTCGCAAAAATGCTCGCGTGAGTACCCCTTAGGGCCGACCCATCTTTAGTAACATGGTTTAGTGTAAAGTCATAGTAACCACAGTAATGTGCGGTGCCGGGGCCTGGTCTTCGATCCCGTTGATCGGGTCTTCTGATAATCCAGCGGGGCAGTCGTGACAAAGTGGTGGTCTCTGATGGGTCTCTACCCAACCTATACTAAGCATTTTAGGATAAGCAGGTAGGTAACAATAAGCAGTTTACAAAAGCAGGCTATGCATCAAAATAGGAGCAATCAATTACAGTAGGAAAATCTAATGCAAACATGAGAGAATGGAATGGGCAATAACGGGATGACCAAAGGGGCAGCATCGGCGTCAGTCTCAAAGTCTACCGAAGAGAAGAGGGGGAAGAAACAGTAAATACAGAGCAAACAGATGCATGACATGGCAAGAAGCAGAGCTAAGGGTGTTCTAACGTAGTACTACACGTTGGAGACGGAGGCGGAAAACATCCGAGGATGATTTCCCGGCGGTAGACAGATTCTGGACAAATGAAAGAGAGTGGATGGTTCCATGTTCGGTATGCTATGGGCATGTGACGAATGAACGAATCGCGTATTCGGATTCGTTGGATTTTTCTGAGCAACTTTCATATATAAAACATTTTCATCCGAGCTATGGTTATTTTTCTATGAATTATCAAAGTTTTAAACAAATTCTGAAATTTAAGCTAATTAAAAAAAGAGAAAAGGCTAGGTGCATCCGGTGTAGTGCACCAGTGAGACTGACCAGTGGGTCCAGTCAACTGCTGACTCATCAATTGACTGGTCCACGGTTGACCAGTCAATTAGTCTGGTGGGACCCGCATGGCAGTGTGATTAAGCTAATTAACTAAGAATTAATTATTTAACTAATTTTTGTTTTTAGTTAAAATTCTTTTTAAAGGGGAGGGCTCCACTAGTCATACTCAAGGGGGTAGCACTTAATCTAATCTGGGGGGGGGGGGGTATCCCCACTAATCCAGCACGGAACCGACTGGCTCACTCGACAGAACCCATGGCCGGGTGTGCCGCCGATGATGCTGGGCGAGCAGGTGGCGCAAGGGGCCAACAGCGGGCGTCGCCAGCGGAGAGCGGCACTGGCGTAGGGTGGGGCGCGCATGGCAGGTGAGCGGGACGGTGCCGGCGAGTGGTGGCGGCCGGAGACGGGCGTAGACCAGCTGCAGCGTACAGCGCAAGGAGCAGCTGCTGTGGCAGTAGGAAGAAGCGGCAGCGGCGGGGCGAGCGGCAAGCAAGGCGAGGCCGGGATGCAAGGCACGAAGGGGGGCTACGCGGGCGACAGGAGGAGGCGACCAGGGGCTGGTGACGGGAGCGAGGCCGGGGCGGTCGGCGACTACGGGCAAACGCGAGGGGAGGCACGTGGCACGGGCGGCAACAGGCGGTTAAGAGTAGCAAAGGCCGCAAGCGTAACATGCAGCAGAACAAGCAGCGTCGCGAGGGAGAAGCGCAGCAGCGACGGGCGCACGAGAGGTTGTGGGCACGACGAGCGGGCGGAAGGGAGTGCGTGCGCGCGCACTGGGCCGGAGTTGGGCGAGCAGAGCGCGGCAAGAGACGGGGTGGGCGTGAGCGGAGTCAGGGGAGGCGCGGGCGTGCAAGCGGAGTCGCGAGAACGAGCGGACGAGCGGTGCTACAGTGAGGGGGGGACGAGGGGAGAAGGGGAATTGAAAGAGGAGCTTACATCGAGCCTACAGAGGTGCTTAGTGGGCTCGGGGGAGGCTCGGAGGTGACGGATCGAAGCGGCGGAGGTCCGGTGGTGAAGACGGAGTTGAGGTCGATCCGCTTGCGCTGATGCGGCTTCGGCGATCTGCTCCTCGCAGGCGAAGTAGTCGACGTCGTAGACGGGGCAGAAGGGCACTCTCCTAGGCAACGGGGAGCTCAATGGGCGTGAGGGCGACGGCGGCCATGGCGATGACGGCATCGGTCGAGCGCTGCGGGGAAGAGAGCGGCGCGAGGGGGAGAGTCAGGGCTAGGGTTAGCAGAGGGGTGTCACTGGGGTCCTTATCCATCCAGGGAATCGCAGGATGGTTGACATGTGGAGATCGGAGGAGTGAACGCACGGGCGTGCTCCACGGTGACATGATGAACAGGAGGTTGAAGGAGATCGTTGTTGGGCTGGGCTGGGTACTATTCCTAGTGGGCCAAAAGCATAGGGTCATTTCTCCTTCCTTATTTTAATAATACTGCTACTATTTCCTATTTAGTTTAGATAGCAATTGAATTTTGTTGGAGCTCAAACTTTGTACAAAAATGCTATGCAATATTTTAGGGCTGCACAAAAAGTTTTGGGGCATTTACGAAGGTTGAACCATTTGTTTAATTTTGAAAAGGCCAACTTAAAAGCCTTTGGACCACTTAATTAAAACCATAGGGATTTATTTGTGAGTCAAATTAAGTTGGATTGAAAATGACAATGATCAGGGGAAATTATAGAATATTGTGAACATTTTAGTTTTGACATTTTGAAGACTTTAATTTTGACTTCAACTTAAATTTGAATTTGAACCGGATTGAATCAAAGGTGGATTTAGCAATAGTGAAAATGATGACATGGCACCATTAACATGGGATTACTGTAGCTTAATTATCCGGGCGTTACAAATCACCTCCACTACAAGAAATCTCATCCCGAGATTTAAGTGGGGAAGTGAAGAGTATCTTCGGGCGAACTGACCCTTATAGGGTTAATTATCTGGTGAACAATTCAGTCAATGTGGCAGAAGTATCTCTCGAGTTGATACTTAAGAAAACATCAGAGCAAAGTAAGGAGGTATCATGGGAAGTTTCGGTGGCAAGCGATCGTTCGATGCACGAAGCGAGGCGTGAAAAGGGGTTCAAAGCAATGGGAATCGATGTGTATACGATACCAGAATTGATGATCTCTCGGAAGGTGGCTCGTGAATCACATACGAGGCCAAGTGCTAGGAATTAACTTTGGAAACCAGGGGTGTATAGGAGAGTCAGGTTTCGATCCTGTGGATTTGTGGGTTATGAGCCCACCATGTGGGTTAAAAGTAGAAAGGGGGCCGATAGCAAGGCATGTCAGATGATAGACTGTCAGTTATGTTGTCAACAACGTTGGTACCAAGGGCGAGGGACGGAGAGAACTATTTTCCTGCTCATTGGAACGAGGCGGACCATTAGGCAAAGTTCTCGTCCATCAGTGGTTACCAGAATGTCAACAACAATAGTAACAAGGTTTTACTGTAAGAGTTGTACACCAAGATGTTTAATTAAGCAGAAGAATGTTACTGCTTTGATCATATAGATCACAATAAAGGTTAAACAAAACAATGGAAAAGAAAAGGTGATCATTAGATTAATTAGAACATTGGAAAGGAAAGTGTGTTTACACACAAGAATTGGGAGTATATCCTTCCCAAGGGGAAGCAGAGCAGGATATACATGATATGACAGCAAGTTCAAAAGCATTTAGATAAAGGGGGCGAGGGAAGAATCATGATATTACCCATACAACAGTGTTTGGATAATAGATCAAGAAACATTCGACAATGTGCTTCCAATGTTCTTGTTGATATTCGGAATACCTCAGTCATGCTTCGAGGTAGCATTAACATGGTGTTACAAGTTGGGGTTGGAGTTGAAGATCACAAGAAATACTCAAGGAACAATTGCAGGAATAGCAAGGAGTCCAAGGTATAACCAAGACATGATCAAACAAGGGGGTGTTGTCGATGATAACTCAAATCATCGAAGGTCAAGGATGGTATTTCTTATTACAAATTCGATTGATATTCTGGAAGAGCTCAGAATGTTGACGAGCACGACACAATTGTTGAGAGATTTCAGGAAGATGTAATCAATCAACAATGACACCAAGTCAAAGGAATCATGAGGCAAAAGGTTATTGGAACCATGGGTACGACACAAACTCGAAATCAAGCTTGCTGTTCAAGGTGAAATGATATGATGAGAAAAATGGACGTAAGCTTAGCTCATCGTCGAAAATTTGTGCTCCAGGAAGAAGGACCAAGCGACACAGTTAAAATTTAGCACGATAATGGTATAGCCGATCAGGCTAGGAATGACTTGACGGATTATTAAACTCATAAGCAACGAAAATTACTTAGAGTTATAGAATCAGAGTGCGGAATCGATTCACTTATCGGTGTTCTCGAGTGACTAATAACCCGGAACCCGTGGAAAATTTAGAATTGGCGGAAAATAATAGTAGAGGAAGAACTCATAAGAAGTTATGTAGTTTCGTGATATTCTCAAGATACCAGAGGGTATACTCGAAAGCAAATCAGAAGAGAAACTAAATTGGAGCGTTGACTTGCGATAGCAGATACCTTAATCTTGTCAGAATAGACGAGGCAATGGGATGGTTTCCTTTCAGATATATTGAATAAGGTTAGCATGGTCGGAACCATAACTACAAGGGATCCAATTTACGATACCGGAAAAATTATTCAAATGATTAAATAATCTTGCAAGAAGCTTTCATGATAAGTTCCACATCGTGTCCGTGGGCATGAACACAAAGGTTCAAGGTCGACTCCCACTTCTCCAATGCACAAACTTTCATTCACTTCTCACTTTTGACGAGGTTCTAGTGTTAAAATTCTACTCGACATAACACCTGCAGAGTATGACCCATAGAAGTTTTTGGGTTCACACAGATTAAGAAACGCATAGGTTCAACCCATCGGGGCATCTTAAAACATATTACACAAACTTCAGGAGTAAATTATACCAGCTCAATAGTAGAGCATGGTTGAGAAAGCAGAGGATACGGTTTACCAAAGGCATTATGTATCCGAGGAAAGGATCACAAGAATTTTGAATGTGGATGACACTGTTGGATAATTATCCAACAAGGGGTCTTGTGGTCTACAACGAAGCTGACGTGAGTATCAATACTCAATCAGAGGAAGAATGAATGCAAAGGCATCGGATTATAGAAATAACTAACTAACTCAAAGCTCAATTGCGAAGGAATTATGAATTCCAAGACAAGGGATCAAAAGCAATGCTCTGATTAGGGATGGATAGGTAGAATAGCCTTAGGGGTACAATCGATGGCAGTTTGATTGGTCGAGATCCAGCACATGTTAAAATGGCGTCTGAGCCGGAAGGATGAATTCTAGGATCTGATTGAGGATTGTGAACATTTGCAACATATTGTATCAACGGACTCAAAATGATAATGACAAAGGATGACAATAAGATCACTAGACTTATGGTATTAACCATAATGCAAGCAAGCAAGAAATTCAAGAACAATAGGCTGTTGAGGATTTTCAGAAGAACAAATGGTATTACAGAGACTTTTGTGAAATACATGAATCAACTGAGGATGAGCGGATACTCGATAGGTGCACAAAATTATCTGTAGGGGTATTCAGGTGACAAGGAACTGCAAGGCAGTAAGCTCAAAGGATTCTCGGAACAACGGACATCAGTTCGAGGCATCTTGTAATAACAAGATCAATGGGATTGAATGTAATAATGGCAGGTGTATGCAGTTATCAATAAGGATATAACAGTGGTAGTGAGTTTGCAAAGGCGGCGGGTACAAGTGTCTCGGGAGAACATCGTAGAGTAACCTCGGAATCTTCTGGTGCAGCAGACGATCATCGGTAATAAGGTGCTCTCCGGGTGAAATGATCACGAGATCCTAATGCTAGATTTTAGCAAAATTCATTTAACCCGAATAGAAGAGAGATCAGAGTCCCAGAGTATAGACGGGGAATAAAAGATGCTAATACCACCCAATCGCGATGTGGGCCCATGGGCCGCATAGCCAAGTTAGTAAAACAATTTACATCGACTAGACTCAACTTTGGCCAAGGAGTTAGAAAGGGGGCTACCTACAGGCAGTCGGCTCTGATACCAACTTGTGACGCCCTCGATTCAATTGTACACTAATCATACACGCAAATGTGTACGATCAAGATGAAGGACTCACAGGAAGATATCACAACACAACTCTAGACACAAATTAAAATAATACAAGCTTTATATTACAAGCCAGGGGCCTCGAGGGCTCGAATACATAAGCTCGGATACACAAGAGTCAGCAGAAGCAACAATATCTGAGTACGGGCATAAGTTAGACAAGTTTGCCTTAAGAAGGCTAGCACAAAAGCAACATCGATCGGAAAGGCAAGGCTTCCTGCATGGGAGCCTCCTAACTACTCCTGGTCGCCGGCAGTATCCACGTAGTAGTATGCATCTGCGGTGGCATCTGGCTCCTAGGTTCCGACATTTGGTTGCATCAACCAGAAAGAAGGAGAAAGGGGGAAAAGGGGGAGAAAAGCAACCATGAGTACTCATCCAAAGTACTCGCAAGCAAGGATCTACACTACATATGCATCGATATCAATGAAATGGGCTGTATATGTGGACTGGGCTGCAAGAAATGCCAGAATAGAGAGAAGGCCAAGTCCTATCAAAGACTAGCATCTTCTGGAAACCACCATCTTGCAGCAACAGGAGGGATTAGAATAGCATAAAGTAAAGTAGTAATAGTGTTATCAACCTCGGCCAGAGATCCTTTGTCGACTCCCTGCGAGAAAGCAATCCCAGAGCCATACTATCCATTTCTCATCACAATCCAATTCTCATCACAAGTATCCAGTTCTAGTTGTATCGATCGGGGTACAACTCCAAGTGTCCGTTATCGTAGGACAGGCTATCGATAGATGTTTTCTTCCCTGCAGGGTGCACCAACTTACCCACCACGCTCGATAAACTCCGGCCAGACACACTTTCCAGGGTCATGCCCGGCCTCGGCCAAACAATACGCCGCAACCCAACCTAGGCTTAATAGAGATGTCAAGCACGCCGGACTAAACCTATGCCCCCAGGGGTAGTGGGCCATCTCCCCGAGAACTCCTGCACGTTGCGAGGGCGGCTGGTGAGCAGACCTAGCTACCTCCTTCAAAAAGGCAGGTGCTTGCCGCTCAGTCGCTGACGTCTAGTAAACTTCAGCTGATGCATACGACGCAGAACGCCCATACTATGCCCACGTGATGGTTAGTGCTATCAGGCCAGAGGCCCCTCGGATCAAATATCCAAATCATAGTGGATTCAGAACACGCGGTAACAAGCAGAGACTCACGAAAGATGTGACCCCATTGCCCCGTCTCGAGGACTTGCGGCAAGGGCTAGGAATGCCCGGCCACGCCTCGTAATTATCTCGCGGGCACCCTCCAGGTCAACCCGGCTCCTCATCATCGGCAAAAATGCTCGCGGCCCTCAGGGCCGACCCGTCTTTAGTAACATGGTTCGGTGTAAAGTCATAGTAACCATAGTAATGTGCGGTGCCGGGGCCTGGTCTTCGATCCCGTTGATCGGGTCTTTTGATAATCCAGCGAGGCAGTCATGACAAAGTGGGGGTCTCTGATGGGTCTCTACCCAACCTATACTAAGCAGTTTAGGATAAGCAGGTAGGTAACAATAAGCAGGTTACAAAAGCAGGCTATGCATCAGAATAGGAGCATGTTGGGGAACCTTGCAGAAAATTAAAATTTTTCCTACGGTTTCTCCAAGATCCATCTATGAGTTCATCTAAGCAACGAGTCATGGGAGAGTGATTGCATCTACATACCACTTGTAGATCACGTCCGGAAGCGTTCAATGGATCGGGGATGATGGAGTCGTACTCGCCGTGATTCAGATCACCGATGACCTAGTGCTGAACGGACAACACCTCCGCGTTCAACACACGTATGGAGCGGATGACGTCTCCTCCTTCTTGATCCAGCAAGGGGAAAGGAGAGGTTGATGATGATCCAGCAGCACGATGGCGTGGTGGTGGATGCAGTGAACTCCGGCGGGGCTTAGCTAAGCAACTACGGGAGGAGGAGGTGTTGCAGGAGGAGGAGGCGCCCGGGCTTTCCAGTGCGGCCACCTCCCTCCCTCCCTTTATATAGGTGCAAGAGAGAGGGGAGGCGCAGCCTTGCCCCTTCCTCCAAGGAAGGGGTGCGGCCAAGGGGGGAGGAGTCCATCCTCCCCAAGGCACCTCGGATGTGCCTTCCCCCTTTAGGACTCTCCCCTCCACAAGTCTCCTTGGCGCATGGGCCTCTTGGGGCTAGTGCCCTTGGCCCATATAGGCCAAGGCGCATCCCCTACAGCCCATGTGGCCCCCGGGCAGGTGGACCCCCGGTGGACCCCCGGACCCCTTTCGGCACTCCCGGTACAATACCGATAAAGTGCAAAACTTTTCCGGCAACCAAAATAAGACTTCCCATATATAAATCTTTACCTCCGGACCATTCCGGAACTCCTCGTGACGTCTGGGATCTCATACGGGACTCCGAACAACATTCGTTTTGCTGCATACTCATATTCATACAACCCTAGCGTCACCGAACCTTAAGTGTGTAGACCCTACAGGTTCGGGAGACATGCAGACATGACCGAGACGGCTCTCGGGCAATAACCAACAGCGGGATCTGGATACCCATCTTGGCTCCCACATGCTCCTCGATGATCTCATCGGATGAACCACAATGTCGAGGATTCAAACAACCCCGTATATTATTCCCCTTGTCAATCGGTATTTTACTTGCCCGAGATTCGATCGTCGGTATCCCAATACCTCGTTCAATCTCGTTATCGGCAAGTCACTTTACTAAATACCGTCTTGCATGATCCCGTGACCGGACACTTGGTCACTTTGAGCTCATTATGATGATGCACTACCGAGTGGGCCCGGTGATACCTCTCCGTAACACGGAGTGACAAATCCGATCTCGATCCGTGTCAACCCAACAGATACTTTCGGAGATACATAGTGCACCTTTATAGTTACCCAGTTACGTTGTGACGTTTGGTACACCCAAAGCACTCTTACGGTATCCGGGAGTTGCACGATCTCATGGTCAAAGGAAAAGATACTTGACATTGGAAAAGCTCTAGCAAAACGAATACACAATCTCGTGCTATGCTTAGGATTGGGTCTTGTCCATCACATCATTCTCCTAATGATGTGATCCCGTTATCAATGACATCCAATGTCCATCGTCAGGAAACCATGACTATCAGTTGATCAACGAACTAGTCAACTAGAGGCTCACTAGGGACATATTGTGGTCTATGTATTCACACGTGTATTACGATATCCGGATAATACAATTATAGCATGAATAAAAGACAATTATCATGAACAAGGAAATATAATAATAATACTTTTATTATTGCCTCCAGGGCATATTTCCAACAGTCTCCCACTTGCACTAGAGTCAATAATCGAGTTACATTGTGATGAATCGAACACCCATAGAGTTCTGGTGTTGATCATGTTGTGCCATGAAGAGGTTTAGTCAATGGATCTGCGACATTCAGATCTGTATGCACTTTGCAAATTTCTATGTCCCCATCTTGAACATTTTCACGAATGGAGTTGAAGCGGCGCTTGATGTGCCTGGTCTTCTTGTGAAACACAGGCTCCTTGGCAAGTGCAATAGCTCCGGTGTTGTCCTGAGAAGAGTTTGATCGGCTCCGATGCATTGGGTATGACTCCTAGGTCGGTGATGAACTCCTTCACCCAAATTGCTTCATGTGCTGCCTCCGAGGCTGCCATGTACTCCGCTTCACATGTAGATCCATACGGCGCTACGCTTGCAGCTGCACCAGCTTCTTGCTCCACCATTCAACATATACACGTATCCGGTTTGTGACTTTGAGTCATCCAGATCTGTGTCGAAGCTAAGCGTCGGCGTAACCCTTCTGACGAGCTCTTCATCACCTCCATAAGCGAGAAACATGTCCTTTGTCCTTTTCGGTACTTCAGGATATTCTTGACCGCTGTCCGGTGTTCATTGCCGGGATTACTTTGGTACCTTCCTACCAAACTTACGGCAAGGTTTACATCAGGTCTAGCACACAAAGATGGCATACATAATAGATCCTATGGCTGAGGCATAGGGGATGACACTCATCTCTTCTTTATCTTTTGTCGTGGTGGGCATTGAGCCGAGCTCAATTTCACACCTTGCAAAACAGGCAAGAACCCTTTCTTGGACTGATCCATTTTGAAATTCTTCAAAATCTTATCAAGGTATGTGCTTTGTGAAAGACCTATGAGGCGTCTCGATCTATCCCTATAGATTTTGATGCCTAATATGTAAGCAGCTTCTCCAAGGTCCTTCATAGAAAAACTCTTATTCAAGTAGGCCTTAATGCTCTCCAAGAGTTCTATATCATTTCCCATCAGAAGTATGTCATCTACATATAATATGAGAAATGCTACGGAGCTCCCACTCACTTTCTTGTAAACGCAGGCTGCTCCATAAGTCTACATAAACCCAAACGCTTTGATCATCTCATCAAAGCGAATGTTCCAACTCCGAGATGCTTGCACCAGCCCATAAATGGATCGCTGGAGCTTGCATACCTTGTTAGCATTCTTAGGATCGATAAAACCTTCCTATTGCATCATATACAGCTCTTCCTTAAGGTAACCGTTAAGGAATGCCATTTTGACGTCCATCTGCCATATCTCAAATCATAGTATGCGGCAATTGCTAACATGATTCGGACGGACTTAAGCTTCGCTACGGGAGAGAAAGTCTCATCGTAGTCAATCCCTTGAACTAGTCGATAACCCTTAGCGACAAGTCGAGCTTTATAGATGGTAACATTACCATCCGCGTCCGTCTTGTTCTTAAAGATCCATTTGTTTTCTATCGCTCGCCGATCATCGGGCAAGTCTGTCAAAGTCCATACTTTGTTTTCATAAATGGATCCTATCTTGGATTGCATGGCTTCAAGCCATTTGTTGCAATCCGGGCCCGCCATCGCTTCTTCATAGTTCGAAGGTTCACCGTTGTCTAACAACATGATTTCCAGGACAGGGTTGCCATACCACTCTGGTGTGGAATGTGTCCTTGTGGACCTACGAAGTTCAATAGTAACTTGATCCAAAGTACCTTGATCATCATCATTAATTTCCTCTCCAGTAGGTGTAGGCACCACAGGAACATTTTCCTGAGCTGCACTACTTTCCGGTTCAAGAGGTAGTACTTCATCGAGTTCTACTTTCCTCCCACTTACTCCTTTCGAGAGAAACTCTTTTTCCAGAAAGGATCCGTTCTTGGCAACAAAGATCTTGCCTTCGGATCTAAGGTAGAAGGTATACCCAATGGTTTCCTTAGGGTATCCTATGAAGACGCATTTTTCCGACTTGGGTTCGAGCTTTTCAGGTTGAAGTTTCTTGACATAAGCATCGCATCCCCAAACTTTTAGAAACGACGACAGGTTTCTTCCCAAACCATAATTCATACGGTGTCGTCTCAACGGATTTAGACGGTGCCCTATTTAAAGTGAATGTAGCTGTCTCTAGAGCGTATCCCCAAATGATAGCGGTAAATCAGTAAGAGACATCATAGATCGCACCATATCCAATAGAGTGCGATTACGACGTTCGGACACACCGTTATGCTGAGGTGTTCCAGGCGGCGTGAGTTGTGAAACGATTCCACATTTCCTTAAGTGTGTACCAAATTCGTGACTTAAATATTCTCCTCCATGATCTGATCGCAAGAATTTTATCTTTCGGTCACATTGATTCTCTACTTCATTCTGAAATTCCTTGAACTTTTCAAAGGTCTCAGACTTGTGTTTCATCAAGTAAACATACCCATATCTACTCAAGTCATCAGTGAGAGTGAGAACATAACGATATCGTCCGCGAGCCTCAACACTCATTGGACCGCACACATCGGTATGTATGATTTCCAATAAGTTGGTTGCTCGCTCCATTGTTCCGGAGAACGGAGTCTTGGTCATCTTGCCCATGAGGCATGGTTCACATGTGTCAAATGATTCATAATCGAGAGACTCTAAAAGTCCAACAGCATGGAGCTTCTTCATGTGCTTGACACCAATGTGACAAAGGCGGCGATTACACAAGTATGTGGGACTATCGTTATCAACTTTACATCTTTTGGTATTCACACTATGAATATGTGTAATATTACGCTCGAGATTCATTAAGAATAAACCATTGACCATCGGAGCATGACCATAAAACATATCTCTCATATAAATAGAACAACCATTATTCTCGGATTTAAATGAGTAGCCATCTCGCATTAAACGAGATCCTGATACAATGTTCATGCTCAAACTTGGCACTAAATAACAATTATTGAGGATTAAAACTAATCCCGTAGGTAAATGTAGAGGTAGCGTGCCGACGGCGATCACATCGACCTTGGAACCATTCCCGACGTGCATCGTCACCTTGTCCTTTGTCAGTCTCCGTTTATTCCGCAGCTCCTGCTATGAGTTACAAATATGAGCAACGGCACCGGTATCAAATACCCAGGAGTTACTACGAGTACTGGTAAGGTACACATCAATTACATGTATATCAAATATACCTTTAGTGTTGCCGGCCTTCTTGTCCGCTAAGTATTTGGGGCGTTCCGCTTCGATGACCCTTCCCTTTGCAATAAAAGCACTCGATCTCGTGCTTGGGTCCATTCTTTGACTTCTTCTCGGCAACTTGCTTGCAGCGCGGCAACATCCTTGCCGTCCTTCTTGAAGTTCTTCTTACCCTTGCCCTTTTTGAACTTAGTAGTTTTATTGACCATCAACACTTGATGTTCTTTCTTGATTTCAACCTCTGCTGACTTCAGATTGAAAATACTTCGGAATGGTCTTCACCACCCCCTATATTGTAGTTCATCACAAAGCTCTTGTAGCTTGGTGGGAGCGATCAAGGATTCTGTCAATGACCGCCTCGTCCAGGAGGTTAATGTCCAATTTGGGACAAAGGTTGTGCAACCCAGATATTTTGAGTATGTGCTCCTTGTGAACTGTTTTCCTCCATCTTACAACTATAGAACTTGTCGGAGACTTCATATCTCTCGACCGGGCATGAGCTTGGAAAACCATTTTCAGCTCCTCGAACATCTCATATGCTCCGTGTTGCTCAAAACGCTTTTGGAGCCCGGTTCTAAGTCAGTAAAGCATGCCGCCTTTGAACGAGGGAGTAATCATCGGCCGCGAGACTGCCAAGCATTCATAATGTCTTGGTTCTTCAGGATGGGTGCATCACCTAGTGGTGCTTCTAGGACATATTGTTTCTTGGCTGCTATGAGGATGATCCTCGTGTTAGGACCCGATCCGAATAGTTGCTTCCATCGTCTTTCAGCTTGGTTTTCTCTAGGAACGCGTTGAAGTTCATGGTGACATGAGCGTTGGCCATTTGATCTACAAGACATTTTGCAAAGATTTTAGATTAATGTTCATGATAATTAAGTTCATCTAATCAAATTATTTAATGAACTCCCACTCAGATTTGACATCCCTCTAGTCATCTAAGTGATACATGATCCGAGTCGACTAGGCCGTGTCCGATCATCACGTGAGACGGACTAGTCATCGTCGGTGAACATCTCCATGTTGATCGTATCTTCCATACGACTCATGTTCGACCTTTCGGTCTTTTGTGTTCCGAGGCCATGTCTGTACATGCTAGGCTCGTCAAGTTAACCTAAGTGTATTGCATGTGTAAAACGGTCTTACACCCGTTGTATGTGAGCGTAAGGATCTATCACACCCGATCATCACGTGGTGTTTGAAGCGACGAACTTTAGCAACGGTGCACAGTTAGGGAGAACACTTTCTTGAAATTGTTATGAGGGATCATCTTATTTACTACCGTCGTTCTAAGTAAACAAGATGCATAAACATAATAAACATCACATGCAATTATATATAGTAGTGACATGATATGGCCAATATCACATAGCCCCTTTGATCTCCATCTTGAGGCTCCATGATCATCCTGTCACCGGCATGACACCATGATCTCCATCATCATGATCTCCATCATCGTGTCTTCATGAAGTTGTCACGCATAACGACTACTTCTACTTCTATGGCTAACACGTTTAGCAATAAAGTAAAGTAATTTACATGGCGTTCTTCAATGACACGCAGGTCATACAAAAATAAAGACAACTCCTATGGCTCCTGCCGGTTGTCATACTCATCGACATGCAAGTCGTGATTCCTATTACAAGAACATGATCTCATATGTCACATATATCATTCATCATTCATCACAACTTAGGCCATATCATATCACAAAACACTTGCTGCAAAAACAAGTTAGACGTCCTCTAATTGTTGTTGCAAGTTTTACGTGGCTGCAATAGGGTTCTAGCAAGAACGTTTTCTTACCTACGTTAAAGCCACAACGTGATTTGTCAACTTCTATTTACCCTTCATAAGGACCCTTTTCATCGAATCTGCTCCAACTAAACTGGGAGAGACAGACACCCGCTAGCCACCTTATGCAACTAGTGCATGTCAGTCGGTGGAACCAGTCTCACGTAAGCGTACGTGTAAGGTCGGTCCGGGCCGCTTCATCCCACAATGCCGCTGAAGCAAGATAAGACTAGTAGCGGCAAGAAAGTTGACAACATCTACGCCCACAACAAATTGTGTTCTACTCGTGCAATAGAGAACTACGCATAGACCTAGCTCGATACCACTTGTTGGGGAACGTTGCAGAAAATTAAAAATTTTCCTACGGTTTCACCAAGATCCATCTATGAGTTCATCTAAGCAACGAGTCATGGGAGAGTGATTGCATCTACATACCACTTGTAGATCGCGTCCGGAAGCGTTCAATGGAACGGGGATGATGGAGTCGTACTCGCCGTGATTCAGATCACCGATGACCTAGTGCGAGCGGACATCACCTCCAGCGTTCAACACACGTCTGGAGGCGGATGATGTCTCCTCCTTCTTGATCCAGCAAGGGGAAAGGAGAGGTTGATGATGATCCAGCAGACGATGGCATGGTGGTGGATGCAGCAGAACTCCGGCCGGCTTCACTAAGCAACTACGGGAGGAGGAGGTGTTGCGAGGGAGGAGGAGGCGCCAGGCTTTCAGTGCGGCCACCTCCCTCCCTCCCTTTATATATGTACAAGAGAGGGGAGGGCGCAGCCTTGCCCCTTCCTCCAAGGAAGGGTGCGGCCAAGGGGAGGAGTCCATCCTCCCCAAGGCACCTCGGAGGTGCCTTCCCCCTTTAGGACTCTCCCCTCCCCAATTCTCCTTGGCGCATGGGCCTCTTGGGGCTGGTGCCCTTGGCCCATATAGGCCAAGGCGCATCCCCTACAGCCCATGTGGCCCCCCCGGGGCAGGTGGACCCCCCCGGTGGATCCCCAGACCCCTTTCGGCCCTCCCGGTACAATACCGATAAAGTGCGAAACTTTTCCGGCGACCAAAATAAGACTTCCCATATATAAATCTTTACCTTCGGACCATTCCGGAACTCCTCGTGACGTCCGGGATCTCATACGGGACTCCGAACAACATTCGGTTTGCTGCATACTCATATTCATACAACCCTAGCGTCACCGAACCTTAAGTGTATGCAGACCCTCACGGGTTCGGGAGACATGCGAACATGACCGAGACGGCTCTCGGGCAATAATCAACAGCGGGATCTGGATACCCATGTTGGCTCCCACATGCTCCTCGATGATCTCATCGGATGAACCACGATGTCGAGGATTCAAACAACCCCGTATACTATTCCCCTTGTCAATCGGTATTTTACTTGCCCGAGATTCGATCGTCGGTATCCCAATACCTCGTTCAATCTCGTTACCGGCAAGTCACTTTACTCGCATCAGTAATGCATGATCCCGTGACCAGACACTTGGTCACTTTGAGCTCATTATGATGATGCACTACCGAGTGGGCCCAGTGATACCTCTCCGTAACACGGAGTGACAAATCCCAGTCTCGATCCGTGTGAACCCAAAAGATACTTTTGGAGATACTTGTAGTGCACCTTTATAGTCACCCAGTTACGTTGTGACGTTTGGTACACCCAAAGCACTCTTACGGTATCCGGGAGTTACACGATCTCATGGTCAAAGGAAAAGATACTTGACATTGGAAAAGCTCTAGCAAAACGAACTACACGATCTTGTGCTATGCTTAGGATTGGGTCTTGTCCATCACATCATTCTCCTAATGATGTGATCCCGTTATCAATGACATCCAATGTCCATAGTCAGGAAACCATGACTATCAGTTGATCAAAAAGCTAGTCAACTAGGGGCTCACTAGGGACATATTGTGGTCTATGTATTCACACGTGTATTATGATTTCCGGATAATACAATTATAGCATGAATAAAAGACAATTATCATGAACAAGGAAATATAATAATAATACTTTTATTATTGCCTCTAGGGCATATTTCCAACAGAGCAATCAATTACAGTAGCAAAATCTAATGCAAGCATGAGAGAATAGAATGGGCAATAACGGGATGATCAAAGGGGGGCTTGCCTGGTTGCTCAGATGAGGAGGAGGGTCGTCGGTGACGTAGTCGAACACAGGGGCAGCATCGACGTCAGTAAATAAATGCATGACATGGCAAAAAGCAGAGCTAAGGGTGTACTAATGTAGTACTACACGTTGCAGACGGAGGGGGAAAACATCCGTGGATGATTTCCCGGCGGTAGACGGATTCCGGACAGATGAAAGAGAGGGGACGGTTCCATGTTCGGTATGCTAGGAGCATCTGACAAATGAACGAATCGCGTATTCGGATTCGTTGGATTTTTCTGAGCAACTTTCATATATAGAACATTTTCATCCGAGCTACGGTTATTTTTCTATTAACTATCAAAGTTTTAAACAAATTCTGAAATTTAAGCTAATTAAAAAAAAGAGAAAATGCTAGGTGCACCCGGTGTAGTGCACCAGTGAGACTGACCAGTGGGTCCAGTCAACTGCTGACTCATCAGTTGACTGGTCCATGGTTGACCAGTCAACTAGTCTGGTGGGACCCGCATGGCAGTCTAATTAAGCTAATTAACTAAGAACTAATTATTTAACTAATTTCTGTTTTTAGTTAAAATTCTTTTTAAAGGGGCGGGCCCCACTAGTCATACTCAAGGGGGTAGCACTTAATCTAGTCTGGGGGGGTATCCCCACTAATCCAGCACGGAACCGGCTGGCTCACTCGATAGAAACCATGGCCGGGTGTGCCGCCGACGATGGTGGGCGAGCAGGCGGCGCGAGGGGCCAGCAGCGGGTGTCGCTGACGGAGAGCGGCACCGGCGTAGGGCGGAACGCGCATGGCAGGCAAGCGGGATGGCACCGACGAGCGGTGGCGGCCGGAGGCAGGCGTGAGAGCTGCAGGCGTGGCAAGGAGCAGTGGCGGCGAGGAAGAAGCGGCAGCAACGGGGTGAGCGGCAAGCAAGGCGAGGCTAGGACGCAAGGCTCGAGGGGGGCTACGCGAGCGGCAGGAGGAGGTGACCGGGGGCTGGAGACGGGAGCGAGGCCGGGGCGGTCGGCGGCTGCGGGCAAACGCGAGGGGAGGCGCGCGGCACGGGCGACAGCACGCAGTTAAGAGCAGCAGCAACGCTGCAGCGGAAGCAGAATATGCAGCAGCAGAACAAGCAGCGCCGCGAGGGGGAAGAGCAGCAACGACGGGCGCATGAGAGGTTGTGGGCACGACGAGCGGGAGAAGGGAGTGCAGGCGCGCGCTGGGCCGCGGTTGGGCGAGCAGAGCGCGGCAAGAGACGGGATGAGCGCGAGCAGAGTCAGGGGAGTCGCGGGCGTGCAAGCGGAGTCGCGGGAACAAGCGGATGAGTGGCGCTACGACGAGGGGGAATGATGGGGGAGAAGGGGAATCGAAAGAGGAGCTCACATCGAGCCAGCAGAGGTGCTTAGTGGGCTCGGGGGAGGCTCGGAGGTGACGGATCGAAGCGGCGGAGGTCCGGTGGTGAAGACGGAGTTGAGGTCAATCCGCTCGCGCTGATGCGGCTCCGATCAATCTTCTCCTCGCAAGCGAAGTAGTCGACATCGTAGACGGGGCAGAAGGGCACTCTCCTAGGCACCGGGGAGCTCAATGGGCGTGAGGGCGACGACGGCCATGGCGATGACAGCATCGGTCGAGCGCTGCGGGGAAGAGAGCGGCGAGAGGGGGGGAAGAGTGAGGGCTAGGGTTAGCAGAGCGGTGTCATGGGGGGTCCTTATCCATCCAGGGAATTGCAAGATGGTTGACGTGTGGAGATGGGAGGAGTGAACGCACGGGCGAGCTCCACGGTGACATGATGAACAGGAGGTTGAAGGAGATCACTATTGGGTTGGGCTGGGTACTATTCCTAGTGGGCCAAAAGCATAGGGTCATTTCTCCTTCCTTATTTTAATAAAACTGCTACTATTTCCTATTTAGTTTAGATAGCAATTTAATTTTGTTGGAGCTCAAACTTTGTACAAAAATGCTATGCAATATTTTAGGGCTGCACAAAAAGTTTTGGGGCATTTGCAAAGGTTGAACCATTTGTTTAATTTTGAAAAGGCCAACTTAAAAGCCTTTGGACCACTTAATAAAAACCATAGGAATTTATTTGTGAGTTAAATTAAGTTGGTTTCAACATGACAATGATGAGGGGAAATTATAGAATATTGTGAACATTTTAGTTTTGACATTTTGAAGACTTTAGTTTTGACTTCAACTTAAATTTGAATTTGAACCGGATTGAATCAAAGGCGGATTTAGCAATAGTGAAACTGATGACATGGCACCATTAACATGGGATTACTGTAGCTTAATTATCCAGACGTTACAAATCTCCTCCACTACAAGAAATCTCGTCCCGAGATTTAAGTGGGGAAGTGAAGAGTATCTTCGGGCGAACTGACCCTTATAGGGTTAATTATCTGGTGAACAATTCAGGGAATGTGGCAAAAGTATCTCTTGAGTTGATACTTAAGAAAACATCAGAGCAAAGTAAGGAGGTATCATGGGAAGTTTCGAGCGGGCAAGCAATCGTTCGATGCCTGAAACAGGGCATGAAAAGGGGTTCAAAGCAATGGGAATAAGTATTGTGTCTGATACCAGAATTGATAATCTCTCGGAAGGTGGCTCGTGAATCACATACGATGCCAAGTGCGAGGAATTAACTTTGGAAACTGGGGGTGTATAGGAGAGTCAGGTTTCGATCCTGTGAAACTGTGGGTTATGAGCCCACCATGTGGGTTAAAAGTAGAAAGGGGGCCGATAGCAGGGCATGTCAGATTATAGACTGTTAGTTATGTTGTCAACAACATTGGTACCAAGGGAGAGGGACGGAGAGAACAATTTTCCTGCCCGTTGGAACGAGTCGGACCATTAGGCAAAGTTCTCGCCCATCGGTGGTTACCAGAATGTCAACAACAATAGTAATAGTGTTTTACTATAAGAGTTGTACACCAAAATGTTTAATTAAGCAGAAGAATGTTACTACTTAGATCATATAGATCACAAGAAAGGTTAAACAAAACAATGGAAAAGAAAAGGTGATCATTAGATTAATTAGAACATTGGAAAGGAAAGTGTGTTTACACACAAGAATTGGAAGTATATCCTTCCCAAGGGGAAGCGGAGTAGGGTATACATGATATGACGGCGGCCATGGCGATGACGGCATCGGTCGAGCGCTGTGGGGAAGAGAGCGGCGCGAGGGGGGAGAGTGAGGGCTAGGGTTTGCAGAGGGGTGTCACGGGGGTCCTTATCCATCCAAGGAATCGCAGGAGTAGGGTATACATGATATGACGGCGGCCATGGCGATGACGGCATCGGTCGAGCGCTATGGGGAAGAGAGCGGCGCGAGGGGGGAGAGTGAGGGCTAGGGTTTGCAGAGGGGTGTCACGGGGGTCCTTATCCATCCAAGGAATCGCAGGATGGTTGATGTGTGGAGATCGGAGGAGTGAACGCACGGGCGAGCTCCACGGTGACATGATGAACAGGAGGTGGAAGGAGATCGTTGTTGGGCTGGGCTGGGTACTATTCCTAGTGGGCCAAAAGCATAGGGTCATTTCTCCTTTCTTATTTTAATAAAACTGCTACTATTTCCTATTTAGTTTAGATAGCAATTGAATTTTGTTGGAGCTCAAACTTTGTACAAAAATGCTATGCAATATTTTAGGGCTGCACAAAAAGTTTTCGGGCATTTGCGAAGGTTGAACCATTTGTTTAATTTTGAAAAGGCCAACTTAAAAGCCTTTGGACCACTTAATTAAAACCATAGGAATTTATTTGTGAGTCAAATTAAGTTGGTTTCAACATGACAATGATCAGGGGAAATTATAGAATACTGTGAACATTTTAGTTTTGACATTTTGAAGACTTTAATTTTGACTTCAACTTAAATTTGAATTTGAACCGGATTGAATCAAAGGCCTATTTAGCAACAGTGAAACTAATGACATGGCACCATTAACATGGGATTACTGTAGCATAACTATCCGGACGTTACACCCCTGAAATAAAACTAAGCACCCTGAAATTCCTTTAACAACTAAACTGCTAGCTATATGATGTTGGCCATATATATTGTACGTACATAATATGAAGAAACTAGTGGTACTATTTCCCAACTAAAAGATGAATTGTATGAAATACTAGTATGTATGTACTGAAGAGTTAAAGTAACGAGAAGGAACATAACATAGTTTTGCTGGGGGCTCAGCACAATACACCCCTCAAATAAAACTAAGCAGCCCTGGAATTAAATTAAGCAACTAATCTGGTAGACACTGCATTATAACCACCATGAGCAACGACACTGCCACTTGACTCGGACTCCTCATCCACGTGCTCGACTTCCTCTTTGTCCCTCTTCCTCTTGGGCGATACTTCTTTGCTTGAACCACACACTTGGCTCTTGCTCTTCATCCAACCCTTGTAGATATTGAAACAAAGGTAGGCATCCATTGCAGCGTACTGGATGTGGTCTACATCTAGTACATTCCACTGCCATGCATGACGATGAAACTTGGGCGGAGGTTTCTTCAGTTTGCCGTACGAAGGATGAAGCATGGCTCCTGTCAGGGTCAGCATTGAAAGCTGATCACAGGAGGGCACCAGCCCATTCTTCCGGAGGTCGAAGGGCTCGCTTACAACGAGGCCTATCCGACCCAGGACTCTTCTTTCGGTCGTAAAGTCTACAATAACGAATTTCACTAGGCCGTCCGCGAGGAACTTCTTAAATTCCTCGCAGTCAACGTCGGCATGGCATATGTGGTAGACAAAGCACAAGTTATGCACGCAAACCTGGATCACGGCGGGCTTCATCTTCTCTTCCTCCTTTAGATTCTTCTCTTTGTCCAGGGCTGTGGTGTGCTCAACATCTAGCCCAACGACCCACTCATCATTTGAGTTTTTGAACATTCGTCTGAAGCGAGCAAGGCATCCTTTCACCGTCGCGGAAGAACGGGTGTAGATGACGTCGAACTCATCGCCGGTGATGGTTCTAACCTTGTACTCACCACCGATCATGGAGATTTGGGACGCCATGGATTTGGGAGGAGGGTTAGGATTAGTGGAACTGCCGTAATGTGAAAGGACGGGACGACTAGGAGCGAACTGCCGTAATGTTAAAGGACGTCCGGGGACGAGTAGGAGCGAACTGCTAGCGGTTTTTCAATTGTAAAAATGCTGAGTGGGGCGTGCGAACGGTAGGGTAGTGGCTTGCCTGGTGGATAAATGGATTCATGCATAGTACTATGGGGGCCCAATTAGATGTCATGTCTACTCGACGCCCAATTAAATGGCTTTTGATGTCATGTCAAGCGTCAGGAAAATTACAAGTGATACGAAGCTTTCCATTCTCCCATGATATGGGCTTCCGAGAGCCCTTGGATCTAAGATTGAACGGTTGCATGGCGTGATTCTAGACCTATGGGTGAATATCCTATCCTGGAGGGTTATTCTGCAAATTTTCAGCAACTTAGCATGGGACCGTTCGATCTCAGATCCAAGCGCTGTCAGCAGCCCGTATCATGGTCGCGCCTACCACGACCGTCGCCTCGCTCGCCTGGTCGCGCCCTTGGAGATTTAACACGATGTGTTAGGCTATCTGATGTTGGCATGTCATACATAGTCATCACATAGTCACTCATACAACAAGGTTAGCTATAAGGTTGGCTATAAGAGTGTAACATCCCAAAATTCTAAAGTTTGGAATGTTATATTAAATAAATAGTTTTGATTGTTTGTTTGATTGTGGTATGGTTGCTTGTGTGAAATTGAGTGAAATTTGGAACTTTTTGAAAGTTAAATGAGAGGGAATAAAATGACTTTCCCAAAAATTTCACTTTGCATTCTGATCTCCATGAATTCAAATTCTTTTCAAATACAAAACCCTAGAGAGAAGATGACATGACTTCTTCCTTTTAAAATGAAAAGGGTTTTTGAAAATATTTGAATTTCATTTGAAAATATTTCAAATTCAGAAACTTTATGCAACTCAATGAGTTTCGTGAGAGAGGATAAAATGACTTCTTCAAATGCTAAGAATGAGAGTTGGAAGTTTCAAAGAATCAAATTTAATGTCCCTTTGAAATTATTTTCAATTTGGAGTTATTTGGTTTTTATTCAAATTATTTTTCTCCAAAAATAAAATATATGAAAAATAGGGTAAAATGGTTCCCTACAGTAGAAAAATGGGTTTGAAATCATTTTGGTATTTTTAAATATTTTTATTTTATTTTTTTAAATAAACTAGTAGCACTGTTTGCTTTATTTAAATTTTTGTGGAATTTATTTAACGCTAAAAAAATGTTCATGTTATTGAAAGTATTTTCTGAAAATTGTGATATAATATGCCTACATACCATTTTTAATATTTATGTTTTATTTTATTTTTGTTGTCCGTTTTTTAAGTTCTGGACCGAACTGGGCCGGCTCACTGTCCAAATTACCGCCCTTCCCAGCTGACGACTCCAAAGGGAGTCCGCCACGCCATGGCTCACGGCCCGCCTCCCTCGGATTCCTCCTCCCCTGTCCCGTCCCCAAGCCGGCCGACGCCCCCTCCCTCCTATAAATACCGGGCCCCGGCCCTCTCTCTCTCCTCCTCCTCCTTAGCCCGCGCCGCCGTCGTACACATCGCCCTCCGTCGCCCTTGATCACCGTCGCCCTTCATGTCGCCCAGCCTTGCCCTACGCTTGTATAGCCTTGCCTCTCACTTTGGTCGCCGACCCCGGAGCCGCCGCCCCGATCCAGGTCGCCGCCGCCGCCGTCTCGTCGGAAACCACCGCCGCCGTTGAACCGCCGGTTCTTTTGGATCGGTAATAAACCGTCCTCGGTTCGCCGATTTTCTCTTTAGGGTTTCGGTTTTTAGTTTATACCAGGTTTTGTTTTATTTAGTTAGTTAAATAGCGAACATTTTCTGTTTAGTTAGTTTGAGCAAACGTTTTCGTTCCTTAGATTTTCATAGCGGACGTTCGTCCGATAGATATTTCTTTTTTTGTTTATTTTCGGCCAGGGACCTATTCATAATTATTTTCTTCGCAGATTAGTCCCTGATCTTTAAACCCTCACAACTTTTTACTCGTTTATCCAAATCCAACGAAACTATCGCTAAATTCTTCGCTATGATCCCCTCTGTCCAGATAACCAACTTAAACATATTTTTTGAAAGTTTAAAATTTGGTTTCAAACAGATTTGAATTTGAATTTTTTTTGTTCATAACTTGAGTTTCGTAACTCCGATTTAATTTATTCCTTTTGCAAATTGAAGCTCTGGATCTAAACTTTATGTTAAGAACTAATCAACCTAATTTTAGTACTCTTGAATTTTTTTCTGTTCGCAAGAGTTATTTGCCTGTCTTCGAAGTTTTCCGAGATCTTTTCTTCGAATTTTATGCTTGTGTGCTTATGTGTGCAATTGCTTGCTTACGATAGATTGATCGGAGTGTGACGAGTAGATCTATCATGAGTTATGAGTGCGACGAATCTTCATCAATAGTACAAGGCAAGTTCACACTTTTATCATACTCCTCCTATACCCAGTTTTACTTGCATTAGATACACCCCTCAAAGATTTGCATGTGTTGGATTTGGGGAATTGGTATTTGCTATGTAGTTCATGAGGTAGGAACCTATGATCCTTGAAACACCCCGGGAATATACGTTATGCTTTTATTGCTTAGCCACGCTCGTAGACGTGGATTGGTATGTGAGAATCATGCAAGTTGTGAGAGATAATAACTAAGGGAAACTTAAGGTGGCTACTTTAATACACATCTGGGTGGAATGGTTGGGGCACCCTGGAGCACTCAGTGGTTTTCCCGGGCACCTGGAGAACCCAGTTTTTGCCCAAGGGGATCCCGGAGTACCCGTGTGATCACCCTATGGAATGCCACCCAGGATCAAAGGGATCATAAGATTATTCATGCTAGAAACTTCCGTGTGCAGCCACAAGCCATTATGGGTTCTGGCATAGTTGAGTATGTTGTGTGACCTCTTTCAGTGGTAGGCTAGCATATGTATGGGAAAGTAGGTGTAACTGTCTACCCAGAGTAAAGAGTTAACACTTCGAAAAGACCGTGTCTCGATCATCTATTTCTCAACATTGTGTAGTGCAAGAAATTCAACGGAGGAGATCGAGTCTTGTGGGGAAAAGTGCACAAACCTCTGCAGAGTGTACAAACTAATCATCATTAGCCGTGTCCCCGGTTATCAACATCTTGAGTATCTAGTTTTTGAATTATTGGTTGATCTCATCACTTTACTTAATGAATTTGTTGGGTTATTAATAATTTTGGGATTGAGTTGGAGGAACCTTCTCAATAACGGCATCAACTTGGTAGAAAAAAATATTCATTTGTTGTAGAGAAAATTGGCTTTACGCAAATGTTAAACTTAGAGCCTCCACCAGCCATATTGCATGTAGTGGTAGAAATTTTGTTCATCATTACTTTATAGTGTTATCTTGCCAGCATATTTCATGTGCTGACCTACGCGCCTGCAACGATCATGTTGCAGAATTTTCAAACGAAGAGTAAGGTGCGCTAGGTCGTTGTCATGCACTCGGTTTTGCCGTGGAGTTGGATGGACTCATTTATCTTCGAACCTTCAGCAGTTATTTTATTTAGATGGCCTTCAGCCATATTATTGTAATACGTACTCTTTATGAGACCCTCGATGCAATAAGTGTGTGATCGAACTATGTTATAAATCCTCGAGTACTGTGTGTGTCAGCGTACCGATCCAGGGATGATACTTAAGCATAGAGACACCGATCCATTGGGATCGGGTCGCTACAAAGAGTATTTGTTTTTACTTCTCTCTATCTCTTTCTTCGTAGTACTTATTGCATTTGCCAAGGAGTGACCTCTTCCAATGAAATGGTGCTTAGATGAGGTGCTAAGGGCATTAAATGGCTTAGCAACTCAAGTCCCCAATGCATAGGTGCTTAGTTTTTTGTTGCTAAGTTTGCTTCATTTAATTAGCTATAGACTCAAAATTGTCTTTTCACCCAGGTACACACGCTTAGCACCGTTTCTTCCTGGGGTCATGATACGTCTCCAATGTATCTATAATTTTTGATTGTTCAATGTTGTTATATTATTAATCTTGGATGTTTTATAATCATTTTATAGTCATCTTATATCATTTTTTGGTACTAACCTATTGACATAGTGCCAAGTGCTTAGGTTCTTTGTTTTACGCATGTTTTTACATCGCAGGAAATCAATACCAAACGGAGTCCAAATGTAACTAAACTTCACGGAGAATTTTTTGGACCAGAAGACACCTAATGGGCCAAGATCAAGGCTGGGGGTGCTCGAGGAGAGCACAACCCACCGAGGCGCCAGGAGGCCAGCACGCATACAGTGGGTTGTGCCCACCTCGGTGCCCCCAGACCGCCTCTTTGCTCTATAAATACCCCAATATTCCAGACACCCTAGGGGAGTCGACGAAAATCAATTCCAGCCGCCGTAGAGTCCAGAATCACCAGATCCAATCTAGACACCATCATGGAGGGGTTCACCACTTCCATTGGTGCATCTCCGAAGATGCGTGAGTAGTTCTTTGTAGACCTTCGGGTCCATAGTTAGTAGCTAGATGGCTTCCTCTCTCTCGCTGAATTCTCAATACAATGGTCTCTTGGAGATCCATATGATGTAACTCTTTTTGCGATGTGTTTGTTGGGATCCGATGAACTTTGAGTTTATGATCAGATCTATCATTTTATATCCATGAAAGTTATTTGATTTTCTTTGATTTCTTACATTCATGATTGCTTATAGCCTCGAATTTCTTCTTCGATATTTTGGTTTTGTTTGGCCATGATCTATTTATTTTGCAATGGGAAGAGGTGCTTTGTAGTGGGTTCGATCTTACGGTGCTTGATCCCAGTGACAGAAGGGGAACCGACACGTATGTATTGTTGCTACTAAGGATAAAACGATGGGGTCTATCTCTACATAGATAGATCTTGTCTACATCATGTCATCGTTCTTATTGCATTACTCCGTTTTCCCATGAAATTAATACACTAGATGCATGTTGGATAGTGGTCGATGTGTGGAGTAATAGTAGTAGATGCAGGTAGGAGCTGGTCTACTAATCTTGGACGTGATGCCTATATAATGATCATTTCCTGGATATCGTCATGATTATTTGAAGTTCTATAAATTGCCCAACAGTAATTTGTTTACCCACCGTTGGGTATTTTTCTCGAGAGAAGCCACTAGTGAAAACTACGGCCCCCGGGTCTCTTTCTCATATTATTTGCCTTCGCGATCTACTTTTCCTTTGCATTTATTTTCAGGTCTATTAAACCAAAAAAATACCTTGCTGCACTTTATTTTATTTGGCGTTCGATCTATTAGTATTTACTACTTTCTCCCGTCAACGTGCCAATTTCTGGCTCCGTTACCCGAAAGGGATTGACAACCCCTTTAGCACGTCGGGTTTTGAGTGGTTGTTATTTGAGTGCAGGGGATGTTTATGTGTTGCTCGGTTCTCCTACTGGTTTGATAACCTTGGTTTCATCACTGAGGGAAATACCTACCGATGTTGTGCTGCATCATCCCTTCCTCTTTGGGGAAATACCGACGTAGTCCTAGCAGACATCAAAAGGAATTTCTGGCGCCATTGCCGGGGAGGATCTTCAATATATACCAGGTTCCTAATCACAAATCTCATCTCCTCGCAATTTACATTATTTGCCATTTGCCTCTCATTTTCCTCTCGCCCACTTCACAACCATTTGCCATTTTTATTCGCCCACTTTTCCGTTCGCCGTTTTCTCGTCAGATATCTTGTTTGCTTGTGTTCTTGTTTGCCTTGTCGTTTTGTCTCAAGAAAATACCAAAAATATATGTGCTTGTGTTTCCATGTGCCTTCTATTTGCTTGCATCTTCTCTTGCTAAAAAACTATTGTTATGGATCCTCATCCACTAGCTAATCCTTTTAAGAGATCTAATTATGTTGAACCAGTTGCTAGTGAATTGAGTGCACTTGATTATCTCTATGAAGTTTTGCTTGAAATTCGTGAATTTGAAAATTGTGATGAAGTGTTAGATGAAGAAATTTGTGAAGTGATTCATGATAGCACCTTGAATGAAAAGCAAGATTGCAATGATTTTACTATAAATTCTATTAATGTCAATTGTGCTAATAATATGCAAACCCCAAGCTTGGGGATGCTAATTTTGCTATGTCTACTACTTATTGCATTGATCATGATTGGGGTGATTCTTCTTATGATCTTGAAAATTTATTTAAGCCTCATGATGAATATGTTACTGATAATAATATTTGCAATAATATTGAAAGTGGGTTTGGAAGAGTGTCAACTTTAGGTAAAAATAATCCCACATATTCGGAGAGTGTTCAATCTTATGAAATTTTTGATAAAAGTGGGCTTGGAGAGGTCATGACTTTATTTGATGATAATCCCACTATTTTGGAAGAGTGTAAACTTTGCATGCATGTGGATCATGAAGAAAATATTTCATCTGATATTTATTTTGTTGAATTTGATTATGATCCTACATATATTTATTACGAGAGAGGAAAATATGGTTGTAGAAATTTTCATGTTACTAAATTACCTCTGTTTTGTTGAGATCGTCAATGTTTTATTCCTCTTATTTGCATATGTTAGATGTTTCTTGTCTTTATAATTTGTTTTCTTATAAAATTCCTATGCATAGGAAGTATGTTAGACTTAAATGTGTTTGTCATATGTTTCATGATGCTCTCTTTGTGTTTCAATTGTTATCATTCGTGTGAGCTTCCTTGAAATCTTTATGCCTAGCTAAAGGCATAAAACTATAGCGCTTGTTGGGAGGCAACCCAATGAATAATTTATTTTTGCTTTTTGCTTTCTGTTATTGAGTGTTTGCACAATTATGCTACTGTTATGATTGTGTTTTTTGTGTTTTAATTAGTGTTTGTGCGGAGTAGAACCTATAGGGTCTTCTTGGGTGATAGTTGTTTGATCTTGCAGAAAAAACAGAAACTTTTGCGGTCACGAAAACAATTCTTATTTTTTACGAGAGCGTGATAAAATACCAATTATTTTTGCAGAATATTAATATACAAACTTCTCAGGTCTTCCTATTTTTTCAGAATTTTTGGACGTCCATAAGTATTCGAACAACTAGATGATACCCCGCGCGTTGCTGCGGGAACTTGTTGTGATGGCAAAAATATGAATAGTTTCATGATACATTAGCATGTGAAACTACTTAAAAGAGAAAATATATAAAATTTTGAGAGGCGGCAAGGATAAGAAAGCATAAAACAGTGGGTACATTGCGAAAGCTTTTGAACTTGTCCATACAATTAACTTTTCTATTGAGCGTACAAATTCCCAATTCTATTTCAAATCCATCATTCAATTTAGGGTCCCTTCTATTTACTATGGATGGTGATACAGTCGAGAAGGTCTTCCACTTGTCAACTCCCTAGAACAATAACAAATGTGAAATGACTAAAAAATACTCCATGGGGAAACCATAAATATGCCCACCACCGTGTACGCAACTTAGTTATGGAGCAAATTCATGCTCAAACACCATGAGGAAACCATAAATATGAACTTACTTATGGAGCAAAGTCACGCTTAAACACCATGAGGAAACCATAAATAGCATGTTTTGACGACAATGTCTAACAAAATAGTTGACACATTATTATTATTCAATTGCATAAATTCTTTGTTATTCAATTGCATAAATTCCGATGAGAGAAACATGTGTACTTTTGCATATGAGAAGATGGCAACAGGGTCGGTCAAGTTCTTCTATGAATTTTTTAATTAAAATTAAAGGTATATGCTACTATACTACTTTTTGTCAAATATAGAATCCAAACTTGATGTAATAGTTTTTGGATGCAGATTGTGCTATCATGATAAACGAATGCATACTTCTCCCAAACAACTCCAAAGTGAATAGTTTTATTCACATCAACCGAAACATTAATGTTAACGAAAAAATATCATCATAACCTGGAATTACC
The DNA here is from genome assembly GCA_021605145.1 of Aegilops bicornis. Classification (NCBI taxonomy): domain Eukaryota; kingdom Viridiplantae; phylum Streptophyta; class Magnoliopsida; order Poales; family Poaceae; genus Aegilops; species Aegilops bicornis. The sequence continues at coordinate 505,063,490 of CM038669.1, forward strand.
TGCCCGGTGACTTGAGAATCAATAATGTAAAAATCTTAGAATAAACAATCTTACATTAGATAATTTTACAACCATACTGTTGAATGCCAATGCATTTTTTTTCTTTTCTTGTTGAATCCAAAAGAGATCAAGATGGACATACCCTCAAACAAATGCAAAGTATATATGATACCCATGTGATCCATGCGTCGGATCCCTTATTGTACTTCCATTTGGATAACCTGCAATATCTCAACATGGTTTAAACCTGCACTCCTTTGGATAACCTGCAATCAAGATATACATGGCAAAAATTCTGAACACATGTTCTTCAGAAAAAAACAATGACGGGATCTCTAGCCTGCTCAAATTGTATATGGCCATGATTTTACAACACTCCACAAAATTTGAAGAAGGATCAATTGCAGCTCCTTGCCTAGCGATCGCGAGGGCTGGCTAGGTCGGATGTGGAGTCATAGCCTTTGGGTAGCAATGATCCAAGGCACCCGCCCATTCATAAAAGAGAGGGAGAGATGAACTACAGACCAAGAACATCGATCAGACAAAGATATGGGCCGAAAGACTTTTCAGTCGTGGAAAATGATGCTGATTACCTTGTGAGGCGAGGCTGATGGCTGATCCATTTGATCTCAATTAGAGAGGAACGTGTAGCCGGTGCCTGCCGTGGAAGAGATATGTAGGAGGCAGGGAGAGAAAGCACCCCTATGCGCATCTTCCTGGCCTCCTGCACGACACAGACTTCACAAAGCGACGGAAAATTTCAGGTACCTTTACTTTACGCATATTTCAGATATATACATGGAGCTGCGTTTGTTTAGGGAATGCTGCAAATTTATCGGCGTGGTTACATAGAAGTTGACGTATTCAGTCATCTACATGTCCTGGAATATTGGAATTTGGATTAACCTGATACATGAGAGACCCTAAACAAAACCTGTTACATGGGTGACCCTAAAATACCTGATACATGGGAGAATTGATCTCTTGAAAGCGAGCACCGTCGGCTTCATTCGGCTATCAACGAGGCTATGAGGTTGGATGACTGCTATCAAGTTGACTTGAAATTACAAATGAAAAGGTAAGCCCACGTTGGAGATAGATGCAGTAGAGAAGATGAAGAAGACGAATGTATGGCTCACCGATGGGGGTTGAGATTTCGATCGGACCAAAGGGGAAGCAGCAGCGCCGCCTCCGTCTCGATGACGCCACAAAGCACCCGACCGAATCCCATCGGCAACAGAACGACACTCCGAGAGAGTCAGGCCTCGCCGCCGGATGCGCCGCGGACCATCGGTCGGCCGGCCAGAGGAGCGTACCACACGCAGAGATCGCCCCCTGCCGCCCGCATGTATTGTTCCCAGGGAAACGATCGATACCTTATTTGGGGGCAGAGAGATGGAAACGAAAGCTTGACGCCAGGAGAGACGGTTGGGCTTCTTAATAAATGAGACAATTGGGCTTCTCTTTTCTCTAGACCATTGGGCTTCGGTTGGTGGTGCAAGTACGGAAATAGATCGACGTTGCCACACGTCTAAATTTCAACAGAAATTTGTTATTAAAAAGGTAAAAAGATGCTGATGTGGCAAATTGCTGAGGTGGATAGGCTGCATGTCAAGAGAAATAAGGTAGTGGGGATGAACTATTTAGGTATTATAGATTCAGATTACTACAGACTGTTCTGTTTTTGATAGATTCTGTTTTCTTTGCGTTGTGTGCTTGCTTTGATGTCTCTATGGTTTTCTTTGATGAGTTTTTGCCATACAAAAGTTGGAATACAGTAGATATAATGCAAAACAAAATATGAATAGGTTGCAACAACACTTATAGTAGTGATTTATTTTCTTATACTAACGGATCTCACAAAGGTTTCCTTGAGTTTTGTGTGAACGAAGTTTTCAAGTTTTGGGTTATCTTACGATGGATGCAGGAATAAGGAGTAAGAAGAGCCTAAGCTTGGGGACGCCCCAGCATCCCAAGCTATTATCCAAAAGAAGCAAGCAACTAAGCTTGGGGATGCCCCAAGTGGCATCCCCTCTTTCTTCTAACGACCATCGGTATTTTACTCAAAGCTATATTTTTATTCGTCACATACTATGTGTTTTGCTTGGAGCGTCTTTTATGATATGAGTCTTTGCTTGTTTTATTTTGTGTTTTAATTCTTGGTTCCTTGCTGTACACACCTATTTGAGAGAGCCAAAATTATGTCATGACTTGTTAGAATTGCTTTCTATGCTTCACTTAAATCTTTTATGAGCTATGGACTTGCTCTAGTGCTTCACCTATATCTTTTTGAGCATGGTGTGCTTTAATATTTTTGAAGAAATGCTCTCTTGCTTCACTTAGATTTATTTGAGAGTTTGTAAAATTTTCAAGAAATTCTCTCTTTCTTCACTTAAATTAATTTGAGAGAAAGAAATTTTATGCTCATGATCTTCACTTATATTTGTTGGAGCTTATGAAAAGCAACATATGAAAATTAGTTCCAAAGTGATAGATATCCAAGAAGGATATAATAAAAACTTTCATGAAGATCATTGGACAAAATAAACTTGATTCTTAGTAATAGTTTTGAGATATGATGATGTGATATGTGAGTCATGTTGATGAGTAATTATGTTTTAGTAAGAATATTGGTGTTAAGGTTTGTGATTCCCTATGCAAGCACGAAAGTCAATAGTCATGCAATGAAATTATATCCTACTTGTGGTGCATTATTCGGTGTTAATTATGCTTAATGCTCGCTTATGAGATTATTCGTTTCTTGGTTGGTCGCTTCTCAATCTTTTGCTAGCCTTCATTTTGCACTAAGTATGATCACTACTTGTGCATCTAAAATCCTTTAAACCAGTTTTGCCACATGAGTCCACTATATCTACCTATATGCGTTATTCTTTTGCCGTTCTAAGCAAATTTGTATGTGCCATCTCTAATTTTCAAAATAAACATTCTTTTTGTGTGTTCGTACTGCTCGCGGAGCGGTGAGGGGTGGCTAATATTTTCCATGCTAGATGTGTTAGTCTCATGATGAGTGTTTATTCACTTGTCATTGCATGAGAGTAAGGCAAAGGTATTAGGGATGCCCAGTCCTGAAATGAAAAATGAATTTACTTTATGTTGTCAAATAATAAATTCCTTGGAAAGTGTTGGTATGGAAGGTGATAACCCACAAGTATAGGGGATCGTTTGTAGCCTTCTTCGATAAATAAGAGTGTCGAACCCAACGAGGAGCTAAAGGGGGAATGAATATTCCCTCAAGTTCTATCGACCACCGATACAACTCTACGCACACTTGACGTTTGCTTTACTGGAAACAAGTATGAAACTATTTTGTAGGTGTGATGCTAGAACTACTTTGCAAGAATAAAACTAGAAGTACTTTGCAAGATAATAAAAGTTAGGTGTTTAGTAAAAGGGTTTGTGTCAACAAGAAAGTTATTTGTCCCTAGGCAATCGATAACAAGTACCAGTAATCATTCTTGCAATTTTATATGAGGGAGAGGCATGAGTTAACATACTTTCTCTACTTGGATCATATGCACTTATTATTGGAACTCTAGCAAGCATCCACAACTACTAAAGATCATTAAGGTCGTGAAACCCAACCATAACATTAAGTATCAAGTCCTTTTATCACCATACGTCATACCCCACCTACTCGGGTTTAAGTTTCTGTCACTCTCGCAACCCACCATAAGCGAACCATGAACATATTGCAACACCCTACAGTGGGGGCCCCTCATGTTTGCGCGAGAACGGAGGGCACCGTAGGACAGCACCATAAATAAATATACAATCATACCAACCAAGATCACGATTAACTCACAGGACAAAACGGATCTACTCAAACATCATAGGATAACCATAGATCATTGGGAAATAATATATGGAGTTGAGCACCCTGTTTAAGTAGAGATTGCAGCAAGGAGAAGAGGTGTTACACCGCTACATAAAGGGGGAGAAAGTTGGTGTTGACGGTAGCAAGATTGTTGATGTAGATCGTCGTCTCGATCATTGCCCCCTGTGGCGTTCCGATGCCACCGGGAGAGAGGGGGAGAGAGCCCCCTTCTTCTTCTTCCTTGGCCTCCCCCTGGATGGGAGGAGGGTTCCCCCTCTGGTCCTTGGTCTCCATGGCGCCGGAGGGGCGAGTGCCCCTCCGAGATTGGATCTCCCTCTCTGTTATCTTCTGTTTCGCGTTCTCAGATCTGGCCCAAAACCGTTTCTTATATTCCCGGAGATCCGTAACTCCGATTGCACTGAGATTTTAACACATTTTTTTCCGGATATAAGCTTCCTTGCGCCTGAAGTATAGCTCCACCAGACGTACGGGGTGGGCACAGCCCACCACGGCACGCCTGGCTCCTCTGGCGCGCCCTGGTGGGTTGTGCCCACCACGGGCTGCCGTTTGCGGTGATTCCAACTCCAACAAATCAATATATTCCAATATAATTCTCCGTGAAATTTTATTGCATTTGGACTTCGTTTCATATGGATACTCTGCGATACAAAAAACATGCAGAAAACAGGAACTGGCACTTGGCACTGGATCAATAGGTTAGTCCAATAAATCATATAAAAAGTTGCCAAAAGTATGTAAAACTTGTATAATATTGGCATGGAACAATCAAAAATTATAGATACAACGGAGACATATCAGCATCCCCAACTTAATTCCTTCTCGTCCTCGAGCAGGTAAATGATAAAAAGGATAATTTTTGATGTGGAATTCTACCGAGCATAAACTTGATCATATATCTAATCATGGCATGAATATTAAGACATAAGTGATTCAAAGCAATAGTCTATAATTTGACATAAAGACATCAACACTCAGGCATCCCAACAAACAATCATGTCTTTCAAAATATTAACGCTAAAGAAAGTTATCCCTGCAAAATCATATAGTCTTGTCATGGTATGTCTTCTTTAACACAAAGTATTTATCATGCACAACCCCGATGGCAAGCCGAACAATTGGTTCATACTTTTTAACGCGCTTCAGCTTTTTCAACCCTCACGCAATACATGAGCGCAAGCCATGGATATAGCACTATGGGTGGAATAGAATATAATGATAGGGGTAAATATATAGAAGACAAAAAAGTAAGAAAGTCTCACACCGACGAGGCTAACCAACGGGCTATGGAGATGCCCATCAATTGATATCAACGTGAGGAGTAGGGATTGCCATGCAATGAATGCACTAAGAGCCATAAGTGTATGAAAGCTCAATATGAAACTAAGTGGGTGTGCATCTAATCCTATAATGAAAAATTCCCACTAGTATATGAAAGTGACAACATAGGAGACTCTCCATATGAAAAACATGGTGCTACTCTGAAGCACAAGTGTGGTAAAGGATACTAACAATGCCCCTTCTCTCTTTGTTTATTTATTACTATTTTTATTTTTTTTCTTTACTTTTTTCTTTTTTCTTTCTTTTTCTTTTTTTCTTTTTTTCTTTTGTATTTTTTATCTCATTGTCCGGAGTCCCATCCCGACTTGTGGGGGAATCATAGTCTCCATCATCCTTTCCACACTGGGGCACTTATCTAAAAATGAATAATGATGATCATCACACTTCTATTTACTTATAACTCAAAAGAAATAAAAATTACAACTCGATACCTATGACAAAGTATGACTATATGAATGCCTCTGGCATGTACAAGGATGTGCAATGATCTAGCGTAACATGTATGAAAAATGATGAGCGGTGGCTGAGCCACAACTACTATGTCAATGCTACCTCTTGAGCATGCGTTGGTTTTCCCTTGAAGAGGAAAGGGTTATGCAACAAAGTAGCGTAAGTATTTCCCTCAATTTTTGAGAACCAAGGTATCAATCCAGTAGGAGGCTACACGCAAGTCACCTTGTACCTGCACAAACAAATAAGAACCTTGCAACCAACGCGGTAAAGGGGTTGTCAATCCCTTCATGGCCACTTGCAAAAGTGAGATCTGATAAAGATAATAAGATAAATATTTTTGGTATTTTTGTTGTATAGATTGAAAAGTAAAGATTGCAAACATAAGCGGTGACATAAATAGCTAGTTGACGGGAGATTAATATGATGGAAAATAGACCCGGGGGCCATAGGTTTCACTAGTGGCTTCTCTCAAGATAGCAAATTCTATGGTGGGTGAACAAATTACTGTCGAGCAATTGATAGAAAAGCGCATAGTTATGAGAATATCTAGGCATGATCATGTATATAGGCATCATGTCCGTGACAAGTAGACCGAAACGATTCTGCATCTACTACTATTACTCCACACATCGACCGCTATCCAGCATGCATCTAGAGTATTAAGTTCATAAGAACAAAGTAACACATTAGGCAAGATGCCATGATGTAGAGGGATAAACTCAAGCAATATGATATAGGGCTTATTCCATTTGTGCCCCCAATTCCTTAGTTGTGCTCAGTTTTCCCCACGCTTCAAACTTTTGCTCACTTTTCCCCACTCCCTTAGCTGAAACTCTCACAAATGTTCATAATAGACGTTTGCCATCTTGGCTGTTAACTAACTTGTGGGGCCACGTTGGACTCTGTTGACTGTGGCTGTGGCTTCGCTGGTTGGGCCGTGTTTATGTTCATAGGACGGGCCCGTTAGTTTGTTGGTAATAAATTAAAAAAGCCTGCTATCGATGGATGCAGCCTGCTATGCATGCCCGACTTTGGCATCGATGTAGCCTGCTATGCATGCGAACAACCCACGCACTCATCTAGTGACCTAGACCTAATCGCATGCATGCACGCCGACACACACGCATCGATCCGTGCCGCACGGTTGCCAGTGGATTCAGTCGCTCTGCAGCGTCGTTTCACGCGTCGCAGTCATACGTGCCGGTGGTAGAAGGGGCAGGCTGCACGCACGCTCGCGTCCATATGTCGAGGCATCGGTTCACGCCGCACGGCTGCCGCTCGATTCAGTTGTGGGAGGCAGGCAGCCGCCAACGCAGAGCACGCAGAAGGGGAAGGCAGGCAGCCGCCAACGCAGAGCACGCAAAGCACACTCGCATTGATTCACGTTCACACATTGATGATCGCATCGGTTCACGCACGCACTGAGTCACGATCTACGCCGTTTGCGCGTGTACCCACTTCGTCTCCCCTGGCTATTTAAACTGCCCTTCATTGCCTCTTCTTCTATAGATCCATCTGCGCCTCCCACTTCTCTTCTTCCCCAAAAAGCCAAAGCCGTTCTACTCAGCGAAGCGAGCAAGATGCAGTACAAAGGGCCGACTTTCCAAGAGCCGCCCACCGTGCCGGAACGGCGGTACCCCGCCAACATCGTCACCGACGCATCGCTCTGCGTGTGGGCGTTCTCACGCTGGAGGGGTAGCACTGAGCTTTCACGGGGGTTCCTCCGTGCGGGCTTCCACCACCTCCCGGCGGGCTCTCCGCCCATGTTCAACCTCGTGGAGCAGTGTCCCCACGCTAATGCTCCAGTGGTAGGGCTCGTCGTCCACTTCACCAACAGGTTCGATGCCTACTACCTGCTCGGCAAGGTGTACTGGTGTGGGTGCGAGTTCATCGTATTCACCACCTATAACATCTTCACCGACTTCGAGAGTGTCTTCCCCACTTGCAACCGCATGCATAGCCTCCCGTACTACCTCGGCGACAACGGCCTTGAGGAGGAGCAGTACAGAAGCCGACGGCGAAGAAGATGATGAAGCCGGCGGTTAAGGTGAAGACGACGGTGAAGACATGGCAGTGTTGCCCTAGCTACCCTATCTATTATGTAGTGTGAGTTTGGTGTGTGTGTGTTGCCCGAGCTAGCTACCCTATCTATGTAAGGTTAATTATTATTATCTATCGGTGTCGTGTCATATGTAAGAACTTATGTTGCCCTAGCAACCCTATCTAAGTTAAGTTATGTGTGTTATATTAATGCTTTGTTATGTTTGTATTTTGTTTGTCCCAAGTTTAGACAGGGCTAATTGGCGTGCGAAAAATTAACCAAACTAACTAAAAATGATGTGTTTATAGATGCCTTCTAAAAATAAAAACATATTGTACATTTGTACACGGCTTTGGTTTGAGAGCTCTATATTTTTTAGGTATTCCAAGAATACTTTGGTTTTCAGAAATATTGAAGTATCAAATACTATGAGATGTTTGGCTTTAGTCAAAAGTGTAGTTTTATATACTTTAATATGTAGAAAACTACACTATGTTTGAAGTATATAAAAAAGAGGGTTGGACCTCTTTTTCCAATCATGAAGTATTGGTTCGCTAGGCATAATAATACTGCGGTTTGCAAATACTTTGATTCTAAAAAATGAAGGGACCCATAAAGGAAAGCCAAAAAAATTCCTCAATGAGATAGAAGAGATTGGGCAACCAAATTAATGAAAAAAGCAATCAGAAACATAAAAGAACAAAGCAATCGTTCCTAAACAAAAAAAGAAACATCGCTTGTTTCTGGGCCTCATTTATCCTTTGTGGGCCTATTGCAGCTTGATTCTCTTTGGGCCCGTGAACTAGGTTTTTTCCTAGCAGAATCCATTTAACTCGAGGACAAAAAGTTTGGCAAGTGCGAGAGAGAAGAGATGAGCTTGATGTATACCTTGTGTTGCTCAAGTATCGCTTCTTGTCATCCGACGAGCTAGGGTATGATCCAACACTCGAGGTTATTAGCTAACTAAATAATCCTATCACTTAACTGGTAGTTGTTTTCTGCCGAAACTGAAAGTGTCTAAACTTAACAGTAAACTTCATACAGTCAGAGATCGACAGTTGCACTAAACAGAGTTGCATTTGAGATAAACAGACTTGGATTGCTAAACAGTGGCAACAACAGTAGACAAACATCTCTAACGAGAGATGGCCATCAAGTAAAAAATTCCTATAGCAAGTATTCATAAAGCTATCAGATTGGATTGCTTCTTCAACTCAATCAGCTGCTTGAAGTTCTTGCTCATCTTCTTCAATTCCATCTTCAGTTCGACATCTACCACCGTCGGGTATTCCGGACGCGCTGCTGCTGCTGGAGCGGCACTGTCATGGGGCAGATTGAACTCGCGGATTGCATTCCCCCTCAAATCCAGCAAGCCCAACCCTTGAAGCCTCTGGATGTAATCATCCATCCACTCGAAATGGTGGCATTTCTTCACGATCTGAAAACGAAATCATGTAAACTAAATCCAAATCTGACAGATTTTTTGAGAAATTAGAGATAAAGGATGCGAGGAAAACTCAGATCTAACCTGCCCCTCCGGCTTGCTCTCGCTTTTGACGAACTTGCGCCCAAAGTTCCCATTCTTCTCCTCCTTCGAAGTCAGCCGCTTCAGTGGCGCAGTCCGTGGGCAGTCAGTGCATCGAGTCATCGGCACTGGACCATACACCGGCCACGTGGAACGGGGGGCTGACGAGGAGGTCGACATATGGCCCGAGAGGAAGAAACAGAGGAATTGCTTGAGAGGAGGAAGAACGAGAAGATGGGGAAACAAACAGAGGAATTGCTCGATCTGCTCGATGCCTTTGTCTATCAGATGAAGAAGAGGTGAAGGGGAAGCTATATTGATGATTTGCCACATTGTATTTTGCAGTTTGAGTATTTGAACCAACTCTTAACACTGACATGTGGTGGTCATGTGCGAAAAATACAATTTCATATGTAAAGTGGGGCAGATCGTAAAAACCCGAGAAGGACAGTGCAGTAGCCAATCAGGATGCATCACGCGGATCGCGCATACCTGCCCCACATCTGACGGGTGGTGTTTGGCGCTTGGTAGGATCCGACAGCGGACGTTCGATGCTAGGGTTTGAAGCATTTCTGCGGGGTTATGAGCGAGTCAACGGGGTTATTAGGGTTTGACCAGATTTCAAATGGCCATAACTAAATTACAAAAAATCGCAAAAATATAAAACAAACGTAGTTCGTCCGTTTATGAGACCTAGTTACCATACAAAATATAAACTCGGTATAGGGGCGTTTTTTTGAAAAATCATTTTTTGAAGTGATCTGTCGAAATCAAGTTCAAATGTTTTTAAAAAATTTAAAAAAAAATTAAAATGTTGTAATTCTTGCACACATAGCCGTCATATGTGACAATGTTATGAGAAAAAAAATATAAACTTGGTGTAGGTCATTTTCATGAAAAAAGACTTCACACAAATGAGCTATCACCTATGAACATGTTCAGAGTTCGTAGAATAGGGAGAGAGGGTCTAGGGTTTGAAAAAAATCAAAATAAAAAAATCAGAAAAATCTCCATAGCTTCATTTTGGAGTGAATAAGAAGGATCTGAACTTACTTTTTCATTTTCATATCTAAAATGTGTTATTTGATGGTTTTGAATTAAAAGCATATTTTTTCAAAAAAATGTAGTAATATGAATATTAATCAATAAATAGTGAGACTTCATTTTTACCCTATATATATGGAACAAGTGTTAATAAAAATATATATGCCTCATTTAGGCAAGGTAAAAAAACTTGATTTCAAAAGGGTTGTTTACCCTAGCTTTCGAGCTCGTTTCTAGCGCATTTCTCATTCGGACTGTTCACCTACGAACATTGGACTTCAAATGCTCGATCAAATACACCGCACAGAGCAATGAACCTCCAATGTTCAACTACAACTTTGGCTCGAATCCAAATTTTGGCCCAAATTCAAATATTGATTTAAATTCAAATTTTGATGGAAATTTGAATTCTGACTCAAATAAGAAACCAAAGTAGAAGCAACATTATTACAACCGATAAGTTTTCACGATAGCTCAAATCTATCAAGTTTTAAGATGCCAACATCTTAATACAAATCTACCAAGTTTTAAGCGATCGACTCGCCCTCAAATTGACAACACAAACATTTCCCAACAACTTAATTCAAATTTATGAGTTGCTCCTTGTGTTTGCAGCTGGCTTCACCGTCTTGCTCCTGGTTTCCCTAGTTGAGATGCTATTTTCTTTCAGACTCTTGTTCCTTTTGATCTTGGGCTTTACTTGGGGTTTTCCCCGTGGAGGTGCTGATGGAGTAGTTCCACTCGTCGAGCACTTGATGACCATTTGACGGTCATCTATGGGTTCAGTAATCTTTAAAGGCACAATTGGAAAAATTACCCCCTCCTCTTCCTCTCTTATAGCTTCAAAACCATCAAAGGCCATGGTTTCAAAATCTTACCTTCTTCATCTCTTGGCCTTTTCTCCCTAGAGCTGGTAAATAAAATTATAAGCCATAGGCAAAAAAGAGAACAAATGCAAACAAAAGGGTAGATGCATTCTACAAATGCAAGCACATACCAAGATGCTTCATTTCTTTCTTGCATTCTCCATCGCTTCATTTCTTTCTTTGCATTCTCCATTGTATCTTGAGTCTCCATTGTCTTTGCATTCTCCTCGGATTGGCTGTTGTCCATCTTTCCTCCTCTCCAAATGATGCATCCACTGCATTGGTACAAAGCCTAGCAATATGCCCCAGAACTCCACATTTTTTGCAAGCACGCTTCTTTCGTAGACGACCCTCCTCACCTGCTCCAATCCCCTGGTTCCTTGGTCTTCCTGGTGGTCTAGTAATGACAGGAGCATGGAGTTTGAACCCTGGATCTACTACGTTCCATTGATCTTTCCCCAATAGTGCAGGCACATTGTCAGCATAAGCAGCCATAAATTTGGCAACAAAGATATACTCAGAGCAATATTGATCAACTTCACCATTTGCACCCTCGATAACGGTCATCAGATGTAGGGCACTTATGCATGGCTTCCCACGGATCTGCCATTTCCTACAAGTACATTCTCTAGTACTTAGGTTCACAGGATACCTCCATACCCTATTTTTAGTGTCAGTATAGGTAACCTCTCCCTCATATGTACCAGATCGAATACATTTCATCTTCAGTCCTCTTGCCTTCAAGTACAATGCCATAATTAGTGATGGGAGCATTTGATGACCAACATATTGTGTTTCTGCAATTCTTTTGCGAAGAGCCATCTTTGTCATGATCATTTGCCTCATCTTGTCAAATGCTTGCCACAACAAGAGCCCTTTCACTGACTTGAACTTTGAATTGAAGCATTCTGCAAGGTTACTGGTCACATAATCTACTTTGCAGATTTCGTTGAATTTGCTTCTTGACCACACCTTGCCATGATGTGCATCCATGTACTCCTTCACAAGAGGATTTTGAGCATACAACACTCTCAAATGGTGTTCATGCTTCCTTTTGCTGCATGTGTATGATGCTGGCCATAAGTTCTCATCATAAACTTTACCTTTGAACTTCTTTTTGAAATTATGCTCGGTGTCGCATACATTCCCTATGCTCCACTCCGAGAATACAATTTCCACTGCACTCTCTAAACCCTTGCAAGCATATGTGTGTATAGCTAAACACAGGGGTGTGCCTATAATGTTCTTGTAGCTGCTGCAGTAAACCAGACCCAACTTTCCTCGCACTCTGCCTCCACCACACCAAATGCAATGGGAATAGCCAGTTGTGTCCATCAACTGCAGAAGCTGCTACTAGCTGTCCTCTCCATCTTCCAAATCAAATGTGTAGCATCTACAGCCAAATAGGGCTCTGCAACCATCTAGAAACCCCTCGCCAAAGAAGGCTTGAAACAAACAAAAGCCCTTCAAGCACTCCTTCAAATGACTTCCCTTTTATTTTGAATGGAATCAGTATGCTGTCAATCTCTACAACACTCCCTGGACATGCCATCTCCACTTCAGCTTTGAAAGTGTAAAGCAGCTGAAAACTGTCATTCCATTGACCATTAATTCTGTCAAGAGCCTTTTCCCTAGCATTGAAAATTCTCATGTAAGGAATTTCTATCTTGTACTTCTCAAAAAGCTTCCCACGGAGTCTTTGTTGGACCAAGTCCAGGTTCTTCTCTCAGCCAATCCAATATAGCATCTGCCACCCACCTAGTTTTTGCTAGCTTGGTTTTGGCCTTCCCCCCTCCCCCTCCAGGTGGACATGTGTGCTTGTGTGGGTTTTTCTTTATCTGAAACAAAATAAAAGGGTAAAAAACAGTTAAGAAACCTTACTCAACGATCTGAAACTAAATTACTAACTGAACTTGGATTACCTGAATATATTTGCTCTTTCTCATACGAGATGCATGCAACTTCCACCTACACCTAGGATATGGACAAAAACTATGAACCTTGCTGGCTCACTCCTTTTAATCTTACATGTGTTTTCAGATATAATGCACCATGTTGTCACTGCATTCCGACAGTCCACCATTGATTGGAAAATGGTACCTACACTAAGCTCAGGTTTTTCCATGTTCCACTCAATTGTTGGCATGCCATCACCATCGTATTCATCCTCGATTAAGCTGTCCATGTTCTCCACCTTATCTTCATCGTCAGTGTCATCAAACCTAGCTTGGCTGATGGGTTCCTCCATATATTCGTCATCCACTGCTTGCTGACTGGCTACATCGACCAGTTCAGGAAACATCATCTCGTCTTCATCATCATTTGTAGGCACTGCCTCGTCAAGTTCTGCATCTTCTTCTACACCAACTGCAGAAGGTACACGAGAAGTAGCAGCTGAATCGGAACCATAATTGGCAGCAGACATGTTGTGGCTCCATGAACCACTTGCTTTACTTGGTGTCGACCTACAAGGAGTGCCGGGGTGCTGGCTATTAGCACAGACAGATGATGTCTGTGAAGGAAATATGCCCTAGAGGCAATAATAAAGTTATTAGTTGTTTCCTTATTTCATGATAAATATTTATTATTCATGCTAGAATTGTATTAACCGGAAACATAATACTTGTGTGAATACATAAACAAACAGAGTGTCACTAGTATGCCTCTACTTGACTAGCTCGTTGATCAAAGATGGTTATGTTTCCTAGCCATAGACATGAGTTGTCATTTGATTAACGGGATCACATCATTAGGAGAATGATGTGATTTACTTGACCCATTCATTAGCTTAGCACACGATCGTTTAGTATTCTGCTATTGCTTTCTTCATGACTTATACATGTTCCTATGACTATGAGATTATGCAACTCCTGTTTACCGGAGGAACACTTTGTGTGCTACCAAACGTCACAACGTAATAGGGTGATTATAAAGGTGCTCTACAGGTGTCTCCGAAAGTACTTGTTGGGTTGGCGTATTTCGAGATTAGGATTTGTCACTCCGATTGTCGGAGAGGTATCTCTGGGCCCTCTCGGTAATGCACATCACTTAAGCCTTGCAAGCATTGCAACTAATGAGTTAGTTGCGGGATGATGTATTACGGAACGAGTAAAGAGACTTTCCGGTAACGAGATTGAACTAGGTATTGAGATACCGACGATCGAATCTCGGGCAAGTAACATACCGATGACAAAGGGAACAAGGTATGTTGTTATGAGGTCTGACCGATAAAAGATCTTCGTAGAATATGTGGGAACCAATATGAGCATCCAGGTTCCGCTATTGGTTATTGACCGGAGACGTGTCTCGGTCATGTCTACATAGTTCTCGAACCCGTAGGGTCCGCACGCTTAATGCTTCGATGACAGTTATATTATGAGTTTATATGTTTTGATGTACCGAAGGTTGTTTGGAGTCCCGGATGTGATGACGGACATGACGATGAGTCTCGAAATGGTCGAGACATGAAGATTGATATATTGGAATCCTATGTTTGGATGTCGGAAGTGTTCCGAGTGAAATCGGGATTTTACCGGAATACCGGGAGGTTACCGGAACCCCCCGGGAGGTCAATGGGCCATAGTGGGCCTTAGTGGAAGAGAGGAGAGGCGGCCAGGGCAAGGTCCGCGCGCCCCTCCCCCCTAGTCCGATAGGACAAGGAGAGGGGGGCGGCGCCCCCCTTTCCTTCTTCTCCTCCACCTCTTTCCCCCCAAGTCCTAATCCAACTAGGAAAAGGGAGGGAGTCCTACTCCCGGTGGGAGTAGGACTCCTCCTGGCGCGCCCCCTCTCCTGGCCGGCTGCACCCCACCTTGCTCCTTTATATACGGGGGCAGGGGGCACCCCAAAGACACAACAATTGATCGTTTGATCTTTTAGCCGTATGCGGTGTCCCCCTCCACCATAGTCCACCTCGATAATACTGTAGCGGTGCTTAGGTGAAGCCCTGCGTTGGTAGAACATCATCATCGTCACCACGCCGTCGTACTGACGAAGCTCTCCCTCAACACTCGGCTGGATTGGAGTTCGAGGGACGTCATTGGGCTGAACGTGTGCTGAACTCGGAGGTGCCGTGCGTTCGGTACTTGATCGGTCGGATCTTGAAGATGTACGACTACATTTACCGCATTGTGCTAATGCTTCCACTTTCGGTCTACGAGGGTACGTGGAAAACACTCTCCCCTCTCGTTGCTATGCATCACCATGATCTTGCATGTGTGTAGGGATTTTTTTGAAATTACTACGTTCCCCAACAGTCTGAACTCCCTTCCCCTTCGCCCATTCTGCGCGTGGCTGAAGCACATCGATTTGGAGTTTACCGAATCGGCAGCCAGCAATCCCAGCAAAAAGCAACGGCATATGATCGTCGCAAGTTAGTGGGAGAAATCTTTGCTCATCAACTGAAGTAATTCAGTTCAACAACATCGGCATCACTCCGAGGATAGGTGTTTGAAGCTCAGCTTCAAATCTTTGAAAGATATGTTGGTTTCTACCACTTTGGGATATAAAAATGATGAAATCAAATGCAGTTTAGTACCACGCAGCACACTAGTTTCCATTCTAATCGCCAGCCGGAAAGCCAGCATGGGATCAATCCTATTTTGTTGGGGGAAGGAAACAAAGGCTTCAGTTAGCCGGGTAAAATCAAGCACAAATTCGAACGATTCAAGCAAACAGAAGTCAAATACGGCCTACAATACGACTTAGAACATCAATTCGAGAGGAAATAATGCTTACCCAGGTTTAATCCATGAATTATCTGCCGCGGATTCGATCCAATCCTCTCCGCGGTCGACTGCATTCCGGGCGTCCTCACTCAACATCGCTATGTAATCCCTGATGGGGAGGTGGGCTATATCTGGCGGAGACGCAACGTCTCCGGCAAACAGAATAGGGCATAGGGTGGAGGAAACAATCATGCGGTGGGCCTTGACACGATCTTTGGCGGAGGCGGCGCGGCCTTGATGCAAGTCGGCCTGTCTAGATCTGTTTCAGATTCAGACAAGCTGCCCAATACGTGTCTCCTTGCGGTCCCACCCGTCAGCAAGCAACAGTCAGACGAAGACTCGGCCCCACTCATCAGCAATTAACAGTCAATGGACGGTCAAGACGGCAAACGCCTGCTATGAGCATTTGTGAGAGTTTCAGCTAAGGAAGAGGGGAAAAGTGAGCAAACGTTTGGAGCATGGGGAAAAGTGAGCACAACTAAGGAACCAGGGGCACTATTTTAAATATCCCTATGATATAAACCCCATCTTTTTATCCTCGATGGCAACAATACAATACGTGCCTTGCTGCCCTTGCTGTCACTGGGATAGGATACCACAAGATTGAACCCAAAGCTAAGAACTTCTCCCATTGCAAGAAAGATCAATCTAGTAGGCCAAACTAAACAGATAATTCGAAGAGACTTGCAAAGATATCAAATCATGCATATAAGAATTCAGAGAAGAATCAAATATTGTTCATAGATAATCTTGATCATAAACCCACAATTCATCGGATCTTGACAAACACACCGCAAAAAGAATAACATCGAATAGATCTCCAAGAGAATCGAGGAGAACTTTGTATTGAGATCCAAAGAGAGAGAAGAAGCCATCTAGATAATAACTATGGACCCGAAGGTCTGTGGTAAACAACTCACACATCATCGGAGAGGCCATGGTGTTGATGTAGAGGCCCTCTGTGATTATTCCCCCTCTGGCGGAGCGCCGGAAAAGGCCCCAAGATGGGATCTCACGGGTACAGAAGGTTGCGGCGGTGGAAAAAGTGTTTCGTGGGTCCCCTTGATGTTTTCAGGGTATAAGAGTATATATAGGCGAAAGAAGTAGGTCGGTGGAGCTACGAGGGGCCCACAAGGGCGGGGGCGCTGTCGGTGTCAAAACCGGCGAATCTCGGGTAGGGGGTCCCGAACTGTGCGTCTAAGGCGGATGGTAACAGGAGGCAGGGGACACGATGTTTACCCAGGTTCGGGCCCTCTCGATGGAGGTAATACCCTACTTCCTGCTTGATTGATCTTGATATGAGTATTACAAGAGTTGATCTACCACGAGATCGTAGAGGCTAAACCCTAGAAGCTAGCCTATGGTATGATTGTTGTTGTCCTACGGACTAAACCCTCCGGTTTATATAGACACTGGAGGTGGCTAGGGTTACACAGAGTCGGCTACAAGGGAGGAGATCTACATATCCGTATTGCCAAGCTTGCCTTCCACGCCAAGGAGAGTCCCATCCGGACACGGGACGAAGTCTTCAATCTTGTATCTTCATAGTCCAACAGTCCGGCTAAAGTATATAGTCCGGCTGTCCGAGGACCCCCTAATCCAGGACTCCCTCAGTAGACCCTGAACCCGGCTTCAATGACGATGAGTCCGACGCGCAGATTGTCTTTGGCATTGCAAGGCGGGTTCCTCCTCCGAATATTCCATAGAAGATTTTGAACACAAGGATAGTGTCCGGCTCTACAAAACCAATTCCGCATACCACCATAGAGAGAATAATATTTCCACAAATCTAATATGCTGACAACTTTTCATAGCGTGACATCACACCACGACCTGGTCATTATTCGAACCGTTTCTCCCAGCCTGCCACTGCACATTTCGCGAGGCGGTTTTATTGGCACGTCTTGTCGAAGCAGAGATCATGTTCCCCTTATCACGGGATTTTCATCAATACGGGTATGTGTAACCCAATCGTGTCTGTTGGTATGACTCCTCGATTTTAGGCAAGTTCCAAACGGCCACGCGGAGGACGCTTGATATTCACCCTCTTTATAAAGGGGCCCAGGCATGTCCTTTTCTTCTCGCACTCAATCGAATCCTTCCCCCACCTTGAGTTCCAACACCCAAGGCTCAGGCTAGGCGCTTCGGACCTTCAATCATGTCCGGATCCAACCTTCAAGGTCGGTGGATGCCCTCCTCTGTCACAGAGGAGGACATCAAGAAGCTAAGAGAAGCCAGGTATCTGACCACTGAAATCTCGCACAGGCTGCCTGCTCGAGGGCAGGTCATTCCCACTCCCGAACCCAGCGAGAGTGTCGTATTCGTCTCCCACTTCCTCAAAGGGCTAGGCTTTAGCCTAGATCCCTTTGTTAGAGGGCTCATGTTTTATTACGGGATCGATTTCCATGATCTGGCCCCGGATTCCATCCTTCACATCTCGTCGTTCATCGTTGTGTGTGAGGCCTTCTTCCACGTTACCCCACACTTCGGCTTATGGCTCAAGACCTTTAACGTGAAGCCGAAGATGATTAATGGGCGACACGCAGAATGCGGAGGTGCCATAATAAGCAAAGGTGTCGATGCTCCATGGCCAAAGGGTTCTTTCCCAGAGGTGTCCAGCTTATGGCAACGGGAGTGGTTTTACATCACAACTCCCGAGGTACCAACTGGGTAGCCGCCCCTGTCTTCCGCTCGGGCCCCCTGCAACAACTGGCGTCATGGGTCAACAAGGGGCTGGACTGGGGACCAGTAAATGATGTGCCGACATTGCAGAGTCGCATCCGAGATCTCCTCGAGAGAGATGTCTGCCTTGTCAAGGTAATGCAAGTCATGCTAGTTCGTCGAGCCCTGCCTTGCAAACGTCGACCTCTCCGTATGTGGGAGTTCAACCCAGAAGGACCGCGAACTATTCAGCACTTCTTCGGCGTGATGCTCGAAGAGATGTACAGATTGTTCTTTGGATCACGAATAAAGTATCCGAACACCATCGAGGATGCGGGTCTAAACTGCAATCGTCCAGACACCCAAGTAAGTAGTTCTTCGGCCGAACATGCTGTCTTTCTATTTATCAGAACATCATTCTGAAAAGTCGCTCTTTGACCAGGACTGGGTAAAAAAGGCGAAGATGATCAGGTGTTCGGCCCCCTTCCTGAAGGCTCAACAGATCCAGTGCTGGCCAGAATGCTTGAGAGCGCGCCTTATCAAGCGCCATCAGGGGAAGATAAAGGGAGGAACAAAGAAGCCGAAAGCGGGCCTCACTCATTATTCATCCAGACCGGGGGAATTAGGGCCTCCACGAAGGAGGATAATTGGGGAGAAGAATCTAAAATCCCCTCTCCCCGAGGAAGGACGAGGACCGCCTCTGAAGACTTGGAAACAATGGTTTCCAAACGAGGGAAGAAATCTTCGTCAGGGGGTCCTACCCCGGAGGGTACCCTTACCGCATAGTGCCCGCAAGGGGATCAGCCCCCCCCCCCCCCACAGAGATGTAAGTAGATAAAAAGTACTTTATAGTAAATATATCCTGCTTTATATCTGAGGAAAATAACCGAGACGTATGTCCTGTAGTTCGGATCGTAGCCCTTCTCAGCAGAGTTCGTCTTCGGGGGATCTTCTTCCGGAGATGATGGAGAGCGAAACACCTCCCCATGCCTCCCTGCCTCATGAGGCGGATGACCCTGAGGTGTCGTCACGAAGGATTTCTCCTGATCCGCCAAGGCCGGAAGGCAACCCTTGACCACCGAAGTCCGGAGTATTTGGCTCCTAAGGGGAGCAACAGAAAGAGTCCGGAACTGTCCGGTGCGTGACCAGACTCACTGAGGAATCTTCTGGAGCAAGCGGCTATCTCAGAAGCGCATCGTACATTAATGGGTACGGTAATTGAGAAGATTTCATCCTCTGAAAGCGGGTTGCATGAAGCTTTTATGAGCCTGCTGAGAGGCTTTGAGGTACGCAAAGTAATATGTATATTTTTGACGGTACCGCACACGCCAGGTGTGCCCTATGCAGATAGTAGCCCCTGAGACTCTGGTTGCTGTCGAAAAAGGCGGCAAACAGAGGATCATAGTCCCAGGTAATAATCATGCCGCCTTCATGTGCAGGTGGCTGAGGGTCCGGTGGCTAGCCGGACTGGGGAGTTTGCCGAACTGAAGCGGCAACTTGATGCGGCGGATGCCGACATCGTGCTTGTAAACAGGCGGCTTGACGAGGCACAGGGTATGTATTCTCCGATGGTCAACATATATTAAGAGGGGCATGATGCTAGTATCTATAATATGTTGTGACTGCAGATGGAGCTGCATTGTGGAGACCCTTCGGGCGGAACTTGCCCAAGCCAAGGAACAAGCCAGGAGGAGTGATGTGGCTGCCCTAAAGGCGGTCGAAGAATTAAGAGCCGAACAGGCTGCGCATTGCGAGAGCAAAGAGAAAATAACCAAGATGGCTGTTGAGTTGAAGGGTGCCTGTCGATGTCAAAACCGGCGGATCTCGGGTAGGGGGTCCCGAACTGTGCGACTAGGCGGATGGTAACAGCAGACAAGGGACACGATGTTTTTACCCAGGTTCGGGCCCTCTCAATGGAGGTAAAACCCTACTCCTGCTTGATTAATATTGATGATATGGGTAGTACAAGAGTAGATCTACCACGAGATCGTAGAGGCTAAACCCTAGAAGCTAGCCTATGGTATGATTGTTGTTCGTCCTCTGGACTAAAACCCTCCAGCTTTATATAGACACCGGAGAGGGCTAGGGTTACAGTCGGTTACAATGGGAGGAGATCTACATATCCGTATCGCCAAGCTTGCCTTCCACGCCAAGGAAAGTCCCATCCGGACACAGGACAAAGTCTTCAATCTTGTATCTTCATAGTCCAGAGTCCGCCAAAGGTTATAGTCCGCCATCCGGACACCCCCTAACCCGGGACTCCTCGGTAGCCCCCTGAACCAGGCTTCAATGACGCAGTCCGGGCGCGCAGATTGTCTTCGGCATTGCAAGGCGGGTTCCTCCTCCAAATACTTCATAGAAGATTTTTAACATAAGGATAGTGTCCGGCTCTGCAAAATAAGTTCCACATACCACCGTAGAGAGAATAATATTTGCACAAATCTAATCTGCCGACGTATTCCGCAGCGTGACATCACGCCACGGCCAAGCCTTTATTCGAATCGTTTTACTGTCCCACCTCAGCGCGTTTAGCAAGGTAGCTTCCTTGGCACGTCTTGTCGAAGCAGAGATCGTGTCCCCTTATTCCGGGATTCTCATCAATACGGGCGTGGGTAACCCAACTGTGCCATCAATTTACGGCGCTTGGGAGATAAGCGAATTTTACCAGGCTGGTGGGGGCAGATAGTTTTGTCCGCCCATATAAGGGGATAAGGATCCACCTTTTTCATCTACGCCTTCTTCCTCCTTTGCTTATCCATTTTCACGCACTCGAGCTCCAGCGCCCAAGTCCGCACATCCCACCTCAACCTTCTCCAGCCATGTCCGGAGCGGGAGGCAAGTGGATGGTCTCCTCCGTCACGGAGGGACACATCAAGAAGCTGAGGAAAGCCGGATACTTGTCCAATGACATCGCGCACCGGCCCCAGATGAGGGGCAGCTCATCCCCACCCCCAGGCCCCATGAGGGGATGGTGTTCCTCACCCATTTCCTCCGCGGACTAGGTTTCCCACTTCACCCATTTTTTCCGGGGGCTCATGTTCTACTACGGCCTGGATTTCCACGATATTGCCCCGAACTTCATCCTCAACATCTCGGCGTTCATCTTCGTGTGCGAGGCATTCCTCTGCATCCAGCCCCACTTCAGCTTATGGCTGAAAACCTTCAATGTCAAGCCGAAGGTAGTGGGCGGCCACCAAGTGGAGTGCGGAGGTGCCATGGTGGGCAAGATGCCCAACGTCCTATGGCTTGAGGGCTCCTTCGTAGAGACCATAAAGGGGTGGCAATCGGGGTGGTTCTACATCACCGAGCCGCGTGACCCTGAATGGGCAGCGGCCCCCGAATTCCGTTCTGGCATCCCCACGCGGCTCACCTCCTGGAAAGAGAAGGGCCTGTCGTGGGGTAATTCGGGAGAGCTGACCGGACTCCAAACCTGCGTCCAAAACCCGGTGAGCAAGAAGCTCAAACTCGTCAACGTAGTCCAGGTCATGCTCATCCGCCGGATCCTCCCGTGCAAACAACGGACTTTCATCTTGTCGGAGTTTAATCCGGCACAACACCGAAACCTGAGCAGGCACTTCGACACTACGTACGGAGATGCCTGGAAGGTGCTGTTCAAGGGCTCCGAGGCTCCCGCATCCGCTACCGAGGATCGCGGATTCAGTGCGCATCATCAAGCCAACGTGGTAAGTTGTTTTACCCTTTACGGGATACTTGTTTTTCATAGTTTGACTCTATGCGGGATCTAAACTCCCTTACCTTTGACAGGATTGGCAGGAGATGTCCGCGCAGATCAACTGTCCGGCTCCCTTGCCCGAAGACCCAGCGGACGCCCGCTTGATGGGGCTGCTGGTTCCAGCACCTTACGTGGTGCCGGAGAAGAAGGCCAAGGAGAAGGCCACGGGAACTCGAAAGAGTTCCCGGCGCCCGGTGGTGTCGGATTCATCGTCCGATGGCTCCGAGGTGCACTCCTCCCACGAAGACGAGGAGGAGGAAGAAGATGCCTCTCCCCCTTCAGTGGGGGGAGGAAAGAAAAGGAAGGCCGCCCCACCGGGGGGGGGGGGGGAAGGGTCCAAGAAGGGAAGGACCCTTCCTCCGGACTACTCCACCAACGCCGACGACGGCGAAGAGGAGTGGCCATCCAGGGCCAAGCCCCTGGCAAAATCGTAAGTATCCGGATACCAGAATAACTCATGGCGTTCCTTTATTTCACAGTATCTTCTGACGCCGAGTATAATCATGCAGTCCGCCCCGAGCCCAGGTCGGCGTGTCGTTGAGCGGCTCCCTAAGCACGTCGGATGTGAATAGAACTTCACTTCCGGCCGCCTCCTCCCCTCGCCCTGCGGATGATGCCGAGGTGGAGTCCCAAAAGGGTCCAAGCCAGGAGGAGGTGGTCCTGGAGGCGCCGCAAGGCGACCTCCCGGACTCCAGGCCCAAAGGGGACAAAACCCCCAAGGGCTCCAAGTCCGGCCCTGGGCCGGACACTACACCAGAACCTTTAGTGGTTCCGGAGTCCGGCAGGCGGCCTCTAGTAAGAAGGGCAAGCCTACGACGCCGGTGACCTCCGTCCAACCGGAGGCACCGGATAATTTGCTGGAGGTGCTTAAAGGCGCCTCCATCGACAAGGAGCACCGCACTATTATGAGTGCGGTGATCCAGAAGGTTCAGTCCGCCAAGAGCGGGCTGGTGAAGCTTGTGCCGACCTTCTAACAGGCTTTGAGGTGTGTATTTAAGATATGTAAAAATATTACCGCATAGACAGTAGCCCCTGATGCTCAGTTTGGTGTTCGGAAAGAAAAGCCGAACTGAGGATCAAAAAGATATACGCAGGAGTCTAACATAAGTATGTCAGTATGGGAATGCAGGCTACGTTGCTGACCTCTGCCGCACTGATTGCGGAGGTCGATGCATTGAAGCAGAGCCTCGAGCGGTCCGAGAACGAGCTCGGCCTTGCCAAGAAGCAGCTCGAGGACAAGGAAGGTAAGTAATACCTTATGTAAGTATAAAAAAAGATGTGTGTGCAAAAAATGACAGGATCAACGTGAGTATTACAGGGGGCACAACCCAGGTGGCAACCCTGAAGAAAGCGCTGTCCAAGGCCGAAGAAAATGCGGCCGTGGAGCGCATCGAGCGAGAAAAGCAGGAGGCACGGGTGGCAGAGGTGAAGCAAGAGCTCTAGGATCTCTTGAAAAAACACGAGATTTTGGAGCTTGACTCAAAGACTCGAGAGTCCGAGCTTGCCTCTGCCCTTGAGAGCGCCAAATCTGCCAAGGACGAAGCCCAAAAAGCCCTCCAGGAAATTGAGGCGATGAAGAAGATATCAACGGGTAAGGCATTCTTTATGCAAAGCAAGCACATGAAAGTGAATTACTTGTTACTTACCCGAGTCCGGAGCTCTCCAGGAGCATTCGCAGATCTGCCCCGCATTGTGTCCGACGCTGCCGCCTACTACCGGGCCGAGGAGGGGAGCTCGACGGAGAAGGTGTTCTGGTCTTAGTATGCTGAGGCCGGACACCCGGTGCTTATGAGCGACCAGTGAAGCAACTGGTCGAGCTCCATAAGGTGGCCGAACATGCCATGAAGGGCCTTATAGTCCGGCTATGGCCACAGGAGGTCATGCACAGGAGCTACTTTGGGCTGGTGAGGCGGCTGGCGGATGCCTGTCCACGACTTGAAGTCATCAAGCGCTCCGTATGCATCGAGGGCGCCCGTAGGGCCCTTGCCTGTGTTAAAGTGCACTGGGGCAAGATGGATGCTGAGAAGCTGGTGACAAATGGGCCACCGCAGGGCAAGGAGCATCGCAAGCCCGAGATGTATTATGAGGGCGTCTTGAAGGGTGCCCGCCTTGTGGCAGATGAATGTTCCAAGGATGTAATTGTTTGAGTAAACTCGCTCGTGTTATCCTGTGCGCTGAAAACTTGTTCATACGCGCTAAGCAACGCCTTTTGAATTTAAAATATTACCTTCTGTGCGGCCGTTTATTAAATCTGAGAGATGGCGAGTCGTCGGCTTCTGCCCCCATGGCACGAGTGCTGGGGTGTTCAGGATAAACCTGAGCGCTCTTGTTCCCATTATTGGGTCCTTCGAGGGAGGCGCTCAGCACAATGAACAAGGCAATCGGACAATAATGCTTTATCACTCTCACTTAGCCATAGAATTCTATAATTTTAAATTTCGGCGAAGCCCCTAGTATTCGGAAGACCGAGTTCGGGGCGCTATCCACGCCTAGGCCGGACAAAGCCGACTACTCGCTCTAAGCGGCATAAGTCTTTGGGGACCCGAAACCTCTCGAACAGCGACCAGCTCTCGCCCTATCATGACGATCAGTTTTAGCTTTCTCTACTGAGGTGCTTAACCCAGCTCAACCGGGGCACAATCGCAGTAGTTCTCCCAGCGCTACCTTAGCCGATATAACGGAACGTAAGGTACCAAAACATGGGAGCCGGGCAAACCCAACTATTGACCCAAGACATGATTCGGAGCCGATGCATATAATGCTATAAGTTCAGGGTGCCGCACTCGTGAGAGTGTTCGGACTTCTCACACCATATTCTGGGGTACTTAAGCCCCTGGTGTATTGGCCGTACCAAAGTGTACTGTTGCATAATGTCATAACTGAACATATTTACATAAAAAGAATGCAATAATAGACAAAAGCTATATATTGTTTATTCGAAAAGGCTGCGGTAAAAGCAGAACAATACAAATAGTGCGATAAGCAAGAGATGGGACTATTTGACATGTCCCCCTCCAGGGGCGAGCTGCAGGATGATATGTGAAACAAGTATACTACTCGTTATAGAGACCACCTGGACACTCGACGTAGCTTTCTGCCTCCCTGGCTGTTGCATCGTGTGTTCGGCGATTGTACTGCTGGACAGGCCTTCCGGAGTATGGAGTCCTGAAAGTAAGAGAAAAAAAAGAATGGCAAAATCGGGAGCCCCTAGTGCGGTTGAGCCGCATTTTGGGCGTGCCGTGGTTGTGCCCCCCCCTTATGCCCATGGTATTTCCAGAGCGTATTATGTACGCGTAGTACTGGTTTCGCAATTTCGCGAGGGCTGGGGTTGGGGCCGCACTGCTACGCTTGCTCGGAATGTTCCAGGCGGTCTTGTTGTAGGTTACTCCGGGCGTGCTTGACGGTGTCCGGACGTTTAATAACCGAACTGGAGAATTGCCTTGAGAGGCTACTTTGTACTTCCGCCGCGAGGGCCGCCGTATGCTCCTCCATTCAGAGAGAGTGTTCGGTGTTTCCATTGACCGTAATGACTCCTCGAGGGCCTGGCATCTTGAGCTTGACGTATGCGTAGTGCGGCACTACATTGAACTTTGCAAATGCGGTTCGTCCGAGCAGTGCATGATAGCCACTGCGGAACTGGACTATGTCGAAGATTAACTCCTCGCTTCGAAAATTATCCGGGGATCCGAAGACCACCTCAAGTGTAACCGAGCCTGTACAGTTGGCCTCTACACCTGGTATGATGCCTTTAAAGGTCGTCTTTGTGGGTTTAATCCTTGAGGGATCTATGCCCATTTTTCGTGACCTTTGTATCCCGATAGAGCAGGTTCAGCATCTGCCGCCCCTTAAGGACTCTAGTGAGGTGAAATCCGTCAATGATTGGGTCTAGAACCAATGCGGCCGAATCCGCCATGGCGGATGCTAGTGGGTGGCCCTTTGATCAAAAGTGATCGGGCAGGAGGACCACGGGTTGAACTTTGGGGCGACCGCTCAAACGCATATACGTCCTCGAAAGTGCACGCTTCCACTCCCTTTTGGGTATGTGGGTTGCGTATATCATGTTCACCGTCCGCACTTGTGGGGGGAAGCCCTTCTGTCCCCTATTGTTCGGCGGCCGGGGCTCCTCCTCGTCATCACTATGCAGCCCCTTGTCACTGTTTTTGGCATTTAACTTGCCTGTCTGCTTGAACACCCAACAATCTCTGTTGGTGTGATTGGCTTGTTTTTCGGGGGTGCCGTGTATCTGGCACGAGCGATCAAGTATTCGGTCCAAACTGGACGGGCCCAGAGTATTTATTTTAAATGGATTTTTCCGCTGACCGGGTTTAGAGCCTCTGAATCCGGCATTAACTGTCGTATCCTCAGCATTGTCGCCGTTAATGCGGCGCTTGTGCTTGTTGCGACGCGACCTGCCATTGCTGTCCTTGGTATCCGAATTACCAGGGCTCTTGGTCATGTTATTACTACGAGCTAGCCAGCTGTCTTCTCCCGCGCAAAAGTGGGTCATGAGTGTTGTGAGGGCTGCCATGGATTTCGGCTTTTCCTGTCCTAGGTGCCGGGCAAGCCACTCGTCACGGATGTTATGTTTGAAGGCTGCGAGGGCCTCTGCGTCCGAACAGTCAACTATTTGATTTTTCTTGGTTAAGAACTGTGTCCAGAATTGTCTGGCCGATTCCTCTGGCTGCTGAATTATGTGGCTTAGGTCATCGGCGTCTGGTGGTCGCACATAGGTGCCCTGGAAATTGTCGAGGAATGCGGCTTCCGGGTCCTCCCAAAGAACCAATTGACTCTGGCGGCAAGCTGTTAAGCCAATGCCGAGCTGGTCCTTTAAGCTTGAGTGGGAGGTATTTGATGGCGTGTAGATCATCACGCGGGCCATGTGGATATGAAGGAGATAATCCTCGATCCATACCGCAGGATCTGTTGTGCCATCGTATGATTCGATGTTTACGGGTTTGAAACCCTCGGGGATTTGATGATCCATTACTTCATCTGTGAAGCATAGTGGGTGTGTGGCGCCTCTGTACTGGGCTATATCACGACGTAGCTCGAATAAGCTTTGTCTGCTGTGTTCGGCCCGGCCGGATTTGCCATATCCGGCATGACGGTTATTGTCACATGTCGTGGGGCGCCCACGCGATCCGTAGATCGATCTTGTTTGCCTTGCCTTGTCCTCCAATATATCTCGCAGGTCCGCGCATTTCCGTGCCTTGGTATTCTTTGAGCGACGCTGGGTGCGGCTTGAGCGGAGGCCGAGAGGCCTCTGTCGCAGCCACGAGGTGGCCGGTCGCGTCGTCTTGGCGCCGTGATGTAGGTTTAGGTGCTTCCTCCTCTAATCGGGGTAGCAGCCGGCGCTTTGGGTAGCTCTTGGAGGGGCGTTCGAGTTCGTACTCTTCGGCCGCAAGGACTTCAGTCCATCTGTCGGCTAGCAAGCCTTGGTCAGCTCTAAGCTATTGCTGTTAATTCTTGAGGCTGGTCGCCGTGGCCATAAGCCTGCGTTTGAAACGCTCTTGTTCGACGGGATCCTCGAGCACGAAAAAATTAAAGTAAATCGTCGAGGCTTGCCTCGTCTTTGGAGGGAGGCATGTAATTATCGTCTTCTACCTCTTTGTCTGCCGCTCTCTCATGAGGGCTGGCTTCTCCATCCTCCTGTGCTGAATCCTGCTTGAGGGGGTTGTCTTCGGCACTATCTGGGGTGTTATTATCTCCCGTGCCGGAATCGCCGTTTTTGCTTTGGCGGGATTTAGAGCGGCGCCGCTGACGCCGGCGCTTAGGCTGCTTCTTGGAGGGGTCATCCTCCGTTGTTCCATCGCCATTCCCTTCTTTTGGGGTGTCCACCATGTATATGTCGTATGACGAGGTGGCCTTCTAGTGCCCTATAGGCGCTGGTTCTTGGTCGTCTCCTGCATCGGCGTCCATACCGTCGATGTCTTCGGAGTCGAAGTCGAGCATGTCAGTTAAATCATCGACAGTGGCTACGAAGTGGGTGGTGGGTGGGCTTTGAATTTCTTCGTCGTCCGCATCCCAACCTTGCTGACCATAGTCCAGCTAGGGCTCTCCTGATAAAGAGAGATACTTTAGTGAATTCAGGATGTCGGCGAAGGGCGAGTGCTGAAAGATGTCCGCGGCGGCGAACTCCGTGATCGGCGCCCAATCGGATTCGATTGGCAGGGGCGCGGAAGGTTCGGAGTCAGGAGAGGAGTCTGGCACCTTGGAGTCGCGAGCTTCGCAAAGGACAAGGCTGGTGTTCGGCTCGATCGCCGTAGAGATTGTAGCCCTCGAGGCGGTGTCCAGCCACCCGTCCTCGATTGGCGTAGTCGGCTCCGAGCTAAGGGTCGGAGCGGACACTGGTGCGGCCTCCAGGGCATTGTTCGGCGGCACAGCTAGATCTTGCCCATCATGACAGTGCGGCGCGCTCGGCTGTGGCTCGAACCCGTAGAAGATCAAGTCTCCGCGGACGTCAGTCGTGTAGTTCAAACTTCCAAATCTGACCTGATGGCCAGGGGCGTAGCATTCGATCTGCTCCAGATGGCCAAGCGAATTGGCCCGCAGTGCAAAGCCGCCGAATACGAAGATCTGTCCGGGGAGAAAAGTCTCATCTTGGACCGCAGCGTTGTTTATGATCGGAGGAGCCATCGGGCCTAAAGATGACGACACAGAGGAACTCTCAATGAAAGCACCAATGTCGGTGTCAAAATCGGCGGATCTCGGGTAGGGGGTCCCGAACAAGGGACACAATGTTTTTACCCAGGTTCGGGCCCTCTCGATGGAGGTAAAGCCCTACTCCTGCTTGATTAATATTGATGATATGGGTAGTACAAGAGTAGATCTACCACTAGATCAGAGAGGCTAAACCCTAGAAGCTAGCCTATGGTATGATTGTTGTTCGTCCTACGGATTAAAACCCTCCGGTTTATATAGACACCGGAGAGGGCTAGGGTTACCACAGTCGGTTACAATGGGAGGAGATCTACATATCCGTATCACCAAGCTTGCCTTCCACGCCAAGGAAAGTCCCATCCGGACACGGGATGAAGTCTTCAATCTTGTATCTTCATAGTCCAGGAGTCCGGCCAAAGGTTATAGTCCGTCCATCCGGACACCCCCTAACCCAGGACTCCCTCAGTGCCGCCGACCATTATGAGCTTATTGAAAGGGAAAGCCAAACGAAGACGGCGGACCTGGAGAAAGCCATGGTAGCAGCCAAGGAAACCCGCTCTAAAATCAGAGCGGTGAAGGAGGAGCTACGTCAAGCCGGAGGTATCACGGCGGGAAGCCCTTTTTGTTGCGGATGAAGTTCGGAGATCCTAAGTATGCTCTTTTGGATCAATTATGGAGTTCTGCAGACGCGTACTTGGATTTGGCAGCGAGTGCCGCTGGTGCGACCAAGTTTTTCAAAGAGCAAAAAGATCACGAATTAGAAAAGTTGTTCTGGTCGCAATTCAATGCTCCAGCGCGTCCACTGCCGTAAAATGAGCAAATGGCCGGGTGGGCTGAACTCCATAGGTTGTCTAGACTTGCCATGAGGTCTGTCGTGGATCATCTCTGGCCGGAAGGACCAAGGCCGAATAGTTATTTTGGTCTTGTGC
Organism: Aegilops bicornis; assembly: GCA_021605145.1. NCBI lineage: Eukaryota > Viridiplantae > Streptophyta > Magnoliopsida > Poales > Poaceae > Aegilops > Aegilops bicornis. The sequence goes on from CM038669.1 coordinate 505,093,320, forward strand.
AACGATTCCTTGGTGATGTGCCGCATATCGACGTTGTAAAGAGGTCGGCGCGGATAGAAGGTGCACGGGTGGCTCTTGCCCGTGTCAAGACATGCTGGGCAGAGATGGAGGCCACCGCTATCGCAACCCAGAATCCGGCCGTAGGCCAGGTTTCATCCAAGCACTATTTTGAAGAAGTCCTGGAAGGTGCTCGTTTAATAGAGACTCAGTGCTCGAAGAGTGTCATGTTCGAGTGACATGTATCCGGATTGTAAAAACAATGTTATTTAAATTATAAAGGCTGTGTTTATACTTTTGCCTGAAAGTATTAAGATGCCTCATGTGCGGCCATTTATGTATATATGTATATAACCTGAAAGTTTGCGATCGGTTTCAAATTTCCCCCACGCATATAATGCGGGGTGTTCGCAAAAGTGCGTGTTCACACTTGATCCAACGCCTTGGTCCATTAAGGAGGTGGTAGCGCCGTGAACGAGGCAATCGACTATATTGCTTTAACACTTTCACTTAGCCATAGGAGTTTTGTGACAAGGGGGCTACTATATAGCCCTCGGTACTTCCGCTCATCCGAGTCCGGGCGCCAGACGCACGTGACCGGAAAACCGCCCTTTGTAAATGCGGAGGAATCTCGAAGATTCCGCTAAGTCATCGAAAGTGGTTGACCAGTCTCGCGCTTTATCATGATGATCAGTTTTCGGCTTTCTCTACTGAGGTGCTCATCCGGATGAACCAGGGCACAGTCGCAGTAGTTCTCCCGGTGCCACCTTAGCCGATAGAGCGGAACATAAGGTAGCAAACCGCGGGAGCCGGGCAAACCCAACATCTGACCAAAGACATGATTCGGAGCTGATGCATATAAGGCCAAACTCGCGACACCGAACACTCCCTAAGGTATTCGGTCTTTACAACATATACTGGGCTGAGTAACGCCCTTGATAATGGACCCTGAGTGTCCAGGTACGTGCATCATTCTGACGTGGCGAAATGCCAATAACGCCAAAGATCCCTCTCGGTTATGCTGAGTATCTGGAGGATGTGAAGCAACAAGAGACAGTAAAAAAAGGTTTACACAGGGTCTTAATCTAAAAAGAAAGCTTTGAGCGGGGCCCTGCTGCACGTATGGGCCTGTGTCTCCGTTGTGCCGTATCCTAGAAGGGTGTAGCACGATTATCATCTGTAAAAGAGAAGAACTTAGGTGAAAGTTGTCGTGCGAAGAATTGGTTATTCTCAATAAACCATTAAAATTCAAGATAAGTAAGGTTGAGCCAAACTATAGTCCTTTTTACATGCGGGAAGCCCCTGGTACCGCCTATGGGGGTATATCCATCAAACCAATCTCAGGTTTATCTAAGCTGTTACAACTAGTGGTGCGTCGGACTTGTCTAGCCGTGTCCGCAGTCTTGACGACCGATCATTTATTCTGGTTGGAGAGGCTGTTTTAGTGTTCGGCTGCTAAAGCCGCTACACGTTCTTCCGCACGTGAGGAACGATCGATATTTTCGCTAACTGTGATGATGCCACATGGACCGGGCATCTTAAGTTTAAGAAAAGCGTAATGCGGTACTGCATTAAAATGAGCGAAGGCTGTTCTTTCGAGTAGTGCTTGATGCCCGCTTCGGAATGGAGCAATGTCGAAGGTTAACTTTTCACTTCGGAAGTTGTCGGGAGAACCGACTACAACCTCTAGTACTAGAGAGCCCGTATAACGGGCCTCTGGGCCTGGTACTATACCTTTAAAGGTAGTATAGCTTTGGCTGATTCTTGTTGGGTCTATCCCCATTTTGCGGACTGTGTCCTGATATATCAGATTAAGACTACTACGCTGTCCATGAGGACTTGGGTGAGGTGGTATCCGTCGATAATTGGGTCTAGCACCAAGGCAGCCAATCCTCCGTGCCGGATACTTGTCAGGTGATCCCTGCGATCAAAAGTGATCGGGCAGGCCGACCAAGGGTTGTACTTAGGGGTGACGGGCTCTACGGCGCATATGTCTCAGAGTGCATGTTTGCTCCTTCTTTTTGTTACGTGAATCATGTTCACTGTTTTGACCTCTGGTGGGAATTTTTTCTATCCCCCAGTGTTTTGCTGGTGAGGCTCATCCTCGTCTTCACTTGGTGTCTCCCTCCCCTTGTGTTCGGCGTTTAGCTTGCCGGCCTACTTGAAGACCCAACATTCTCTATGGGTGTGATTTGCAGGTTTATCGGAGGTGCCATGAATTGACATAATTTGTCTAGAATCTTGTTTAGGGTTGACGGTCCATCTCTGTTGCCTTTGAAAGGTTGTTTCCGCTAACCGGGTCGAGAGCCCCTAAATCCGGCGTTTACCGCCGTGTTGTCTGGGCTGTCTTCGTTACTTCGACGCTTGCTTTTACTGCGTCGTGCTTTTCCATTGCCATCCCTGACTTCAGATGTGCTGGGTCGCTGGTGCTGCTACGGGCCAGCCAGCTATCTTCGCCCGTGCAAAAGCGGTCATGAGGCTTGTTAGGGCTGCCATTGTCCTCGGTTTTTCTTGGCCGAGGTGTCTGGCGAGCCATTCGTCTTGGATGCTGTGTTTGAAAGCTGCTAAGGCTTCGGCGTCCGGGCAGTCGACGATTTGATTCTTCTTGGTAAGAAATCTGTTCCAAAGCTTTCGGGCTGACTCTCCGGGCTGTTGAATTATATGACTTAAATCGTTTGCGTCTGGAGGTCGGACATAGGTCCCTTGAAAGTTAGCCCTAAAAGCATCCTCGGGCTCCTCCCAACTTCCAATTGAATTTTTGGGGAGGCTCTTCAGCCAGTGTCGAGCTGGTCCTTTCGACTTGAGGGGCAAGTATTTGATGGCGTGGAGATCTTCTCCGCGAGCCATATGGATATGGAGGATGAAGTCCTCAATCCAGACCCCAGGGTCTGTCGTTCCGACGTACGCCTCTATGTTCACAGGTTTGAATCCCTCTGGAAATTCATGATCCAGTACCTCATCGGTGAAGCATAGGGGGTGTGTGGCACCCCTGTATTTGGATGTATGGTGGCGTTCTGACGGTTGTAGTGTTCGGTTTTGATTCTGTGCCGCGGCGCGCTTCCTAGATCCGTAGATGGACCTGGTTATACCTGCTTTTTCGAGCAAGTCTTCACGTGAGTCGTGTGCTGGCTTATATCCGACATCGTTAGCCGCCCTATCGCGACCACGGGGTGGTCGATCCGGCTGATTGGCCATTTTATTTTTCGGCTGCATAGGCTCTAAAGCCTCGTCATCGAATTCGGGCAGCAGCTTGCGCTTTGGGTAACTCTTTGTGTGGCGACTGCCACCGTACTTTTCAGCAAAGGTTCCAAAGACTTCGCTCCATCTACTGATGAGTGTATTTTGCGCGGCCTTAAGCCTTTGTTTCTGCTTCTTAAGACTCCTCGCGGCAGCAATAAGCCTTCTGTGGAGGTTCTCTTGTTCCAGGTTCCTTTCCGGAATGATGTGTATATCGTCATCCGGACTATTCTCCTCTCCGGAGACAGGTTGATGATTTCTACCCTCGGCGTCGCCGTGATCGGACAGTGGCTCCGTACTATGTTCGCCGTCCGCTGGCTCGTCCTGCTCTTTGGAGTCAACCGTGGTCTCATTCTTTCTTGCGCTGTTATCGCTGTTTTTGCCGAGGCGGGATTTGGAGCGGCGTCTGTGTCATCGCTTTGGTTGCTTCTTGAGGGGGTTATCCTTCGCTGCATCCTCCCGTCCCTCATCATTGTCTTCTTTGGGTGTATCCACCATGTATATATCATGTGATGAAGTGGCTGTCCAGCGCCCTGTGGGCGATGGCTCCTGTTCGTCTCCTGCATGGTCGTCCATACCGTCGATGTCTTCGGAGCCGAAATCGAGCATGCCGGTCAAATCGTCGAAAGTGGCTACTAAGTGGGTGGTGGGTGGGGAGCGAATTTCTTCGTCGTCCGCATCCCATTCTAGCCGAACATAGTTCAGCCAAGGGTCTCCTGATAAGGAGAGAGACCTCAATGAGTTTAGCACATCGCCCAAGGGCGAGTGCTGAAAGATATCCGCGGAGGAAAACTCCAAGATCGGTGCCCGATCAAATTCGATCGGCACCGACACAAGCGGTTCGGGGACCGCGACCAGGGACAAATCCAACGGTTCGGCAACACAGGTCTCGTAGGGGGTGAAGTCAGTATTCGGCTCTATCGCCACTGAGAGTACGGCCTCTGAGGCGGGGTCCATCCACCCGTCCTCGGATGACGCAATCTGCTCCAGTTTGAGGGCCGGAGTAGTCACAGGTGTAATCTCCCGAGCACTGTCCGATGGCAGAGCTAAATCATGCTCGTCGTGACTGTGCGGTGCACCTGAAATGGGCTCGAATCCGTCAAAGATCAAGTCCCCGCGGATGTCGGAAGTATGGTTCAAGTTTCCAAACCTGACCTGATGGCCAGGGGCGTAGCTCTCGATCTGCTCCAGATGGCCAAGCGAATTGGCCCGCAGTACGAAGCTGCCGAATACGAAGATCTGTCCAGGGAGGAAAACCTCACCCTGGATCGTATCGTTACCGATGATCGAAGGAGCCATCAAGCTTTTTGGTGATGGCACAGTGAAACTCTCAATGAAAGCACCAATGTCGGTGTCAAAACCGGTGGATCTCGGGTAGGGGGTCCCAAACTGTGCGTCTAAGGCGGATGGTAACAGGAGGCAGGGGACACGATGTTTACCCAGGTTCGGGCCCTCTCAATGGAGGTAATACCCTACTTCCTGCTTGATTGATCTTGATGATATGAGTATTACGAGAGTTGATCTACAACGAGATCGTAGAGGCTAAACCCTAGAAGCTAGCCTATGGTATGATTGTTGTTGTCCTACGGACTAAACCCTCCAATTTATATAGACACTGGAGGGGGCTAGGGTTACACAGAGTCGGTTACAAGGGAGGAGATCTACATATCCGTATTGCCAAGCTTGCCTTCCACGCCAAGCAGAGTCCCATCCGGACACGAGAAGAAGTCTTCAATCTTGTATCTTCATAGTCCAACAGTCCGGCTAAAGTATATAGTGTGGTTGTCCGAGGACCCCTAATCAAAGACTCCCTCAGGCGCGCCTACCACCCCGGGCGCGCCTCCCTACCTCGTGGCCGCCTCGTTGCTTCCTTGACGTCCACTCCAAGTCTCCTGGATTGCGTTTGTTCCAAAAACGATCCCCGCGAAGGTTTCACTCCGTTTGGATTCCGTTTGATATTCCTTTTCTGCGAAACACTGAAATAGGCAAAAAACAACAATTTGCACTGGGCCTTCGGTTAATAAGTTAGTCCCAAAATTAATGCAAAAAGGTATATTAAAGCCCATTAAACATCCAAAACAGATAATATAATAGCATGGAACAATCAAAATTATAGATGCGTTGGAGACGTATCAAGCATCCCCAAGCTTAATTCATGCTCGTCCTCGAGTAGGTAAATGATAAGAACAGAATTTTTGATGTGGAATGCTACCTAGCATAATTCTCAATGTAATTTTCTTTATTGTGGCATGAATGTTGAGATCTGAAGGATTCAATACAAAAGTTTAATATTGACATAAAAATAATAATACTTCAAGCATACTAATAATAATCATGTCTTCTCAAAATAACATGGCCAAAGAAAGTTATCCCTACAAAATCATATAGTCTGGCTATGCTCTATCTTCATCACACAAAATATTTAAATCATGCACAACCTCGATGACAAGCCAATAAATTGTTTCATACTTTTGATGTTCTCGAACTTTTCAATTTTCATGCAATACATGAGCGTGAGCCATGGACATAGCACTATATGTGGAATAGGATGGTGGTTGTGGAGAAGAAAAAAAGGAGAAGATAGTCTCAGATCAACTAGGCATATCAACAGGCTATGGAGATGCCCATCAATAGATATCAATGTGAGTGAGTAGGGATTGCCATGCAACGGATGCACTAGAGCTATAAGTGTATGAAAGCTCAACAAAAGAAACTAAGTGGGTGTGCATCCAACTCGCTTGCTCACGAAGACCTATGGCATTTTGAAGAAGCCCGTCATTGGAATATACAAGCCAAGTTCTATAATGTAAAATTCCCACTAGTATATGAAAGTGACAACATAGGAGACTTTCTATCATGAAAATCACGGTGCTACTTTGAAGCACAAGTGTGGTAAAAGGATAGTAACATTGTCCCTTCTTTCTTTTTCTCTCTTTTTTTATTTTTTTGTTTGGGCCTTTCTCTCTTTTTTTATGGCCTCTTTTTTTCGTCCGGAGTCCCATCCCGACTTGTGGGGGAATCATAGTCTCCATCATCCTTTCCTCACTTGGGACAATGCTCTAATAATGATGATCATCACACTTTTATTTACTTACAACTCAAAAATTACAACTCAATACTTAGAACAAAATATGACTTTATGTGAATGCCTCCGGCGGTGTACCGGGATGTGCTATGAATCAAGAGTGACATGTATGAAAATCATGAACGGTGGCTTTGCCACAAATACGATGTCAACTACATGATCATGCAAGGCAATATGACAATGATGGAGCGTGTCATAATAAATGGAATGGTGGAAAGTTGCATGGCAATATGTCTCGGAATGACTATGGAAATGCCATAATAGGTACGTATGGTGGCTGTTTTGAGTAAGGTATATGGTGGGTGTATGATACCGGTGAAAGGTGCGCGGTATTAGAGAGGGTAGCAATGGTGGAAGGGTGAGAGTGCGTATAATCCATGGACTCAACATTAGTCATAAAGAACTCACATACTTATTGCAAAAATCTATTAGTTATCGAAACAAAGTACTACGCCAGATGCTCCTAGGGGGATAGATTAGTAGTAAAGACCATCGCCGTCCCCGACCGCCACTCATAAGGAAGACAATCAATAAATAAATCATGCTCGACTTCATCACATAACGGTTCACCATACGTGCATGCTACGGGAATCACAAACTTTAACACAAGTATTTCTCAAATTCACAACTACTCAACTAGCATGACTCTAATATCACCATCTTCATATCTCAAAACAATCATCAAGAATCAAACTTCTCATAGTATTCGATGCACTTTATATGATAGTTTTTATTATACCTATCTTGGATGCTCATCGTATTATGATAAATTTTTTTTAACCAAAGAAAACTACCATGGTGTTCTAGACTCTCAAAATAATATAAGTGAAGCATGAGAGATCAATAATTTCTATAAAATAAAACTACCACTGTGCTCTAAAAAGATATAAGCGAAGCACTAGAGCAAAATTATCTAGCTCAAAAGATATAAGTGAAGCACATAGAGTATTCTAATGAATTCCAATTCATGTGTGTCTCTCCCAAAATGTGTGTACGGAAAGGATGATTGTGGTAAACTAAAAATAGAAGACTCAAATAATACAAGACGCTCCAAGCAAAACACATATCATGTGGTGAATAAAAATATAGCCTCACGTAAAGTTACCGATAGACGAAGACGAAAGAGGGGATGCCTTCCGGGGCATCCCCAAGCTTAGGCTTTTGGTTGTCCTTGAATTTTACCTTGGGGTGCCTTGGGCATCCTCAATCTTAGGCTCTTGCCACTCCTTATTCCATAATCCATCAAATCTTTACCCAAAACTTGAAAACTTCACAACACAAAACTCAACAGAAAATCTCATGAGCTCCGTTAGCGAAATAAAACAAACCACCACTTTAAGGTACTGTAATGAACTCATTCTTTATTTATATTGGTGTTAAACCTACTGTATTCCAACTTCTCTATCGTTCATACCCCCCGATACTAGCCATAGATTCATCAAAATAAGCAAACAACACACGAAAAACAAAATCTGTCAAAAACAGAACAGTCTGTAGTAATCTGTATCAAACGTATACTTATGGAACTCCACAAATTCTGAAATAAATTGGCGGACGTGAGAAATTTATCTATTAATCATATGCAAAAAGAATCAACCTAAAATCACTCTCCAGTAAAAAATTCCAGCTAATATCGTGAGCACTAAAGTTTCTGTTTTTACAGCTCGCAAAGACTTCACCCAAGTCTTCCCAAAGGTTCTACTTGGCACAAACACTAATTAAAACATAAAACTACATATAAATAGAGGCTAGATGAATTATTTATTACTAAACAGGAACAAAAATCAAGGCACAAAAATAAAATTGGGTTGCCTCCCAACAAGCGCTATCGTTTAACACCCCTAGCTAGGCATAAAAACAAGAATAGATCTAGGTATTGTCGTTTTTGGTATGCAATCCATAAGTGGCTCTCATAATAGATTCATAAGGTAATTTAATTTTCTTCCTAGGAAAGTGCTTCATGCCCTTCCTTAACGGAAATTGGAATCTAATATTTCCTTCTTTCATATCAATAATTGCACCAATCGTTCTAAGGAAAGGTCTACCAAGAATAATAGGACATTTAGGATTGCAATCTATATCAAGAACAATGAAAATCTACTGGCACACAATTCCTATTTGCAACAATAAGAACTTCATTAATCCTTCCCATAGGTTTCTTAATGGTGGAATCCGCAACATGCAAGTTTAAAGAACAAACATCAAATTCACGGAAACCTAACATATCACACAAAGTTTTTGGAATCATGGAAACAATAGCACCCAAATCACACAAAGCATAGCATTCATGATCTTTAATATTAATTTTAATAGTAGGTTCCCACTCATCATCAAGTTTTCTAGGGATAGAGACTTCTAATTCAAGTTTTTCTTCATAAGATTGCATTAAGCATCAACGATGTGTTTGGTAAAAGCTTTATTTTGACTATAGGCACGAGGAGAATTTAACACGGATTGTAACAAGGAAATACAATCTATCAAAGTGCAATTATCATAATTAAATTCCTTGAAATCCAAAATAGTGGGTTCATTGCTATGTAAATTTTGACCTCTTCAATCCCACTTTTACATATTTTTGCATCAAGATCTAAAAACTATGAATCATTGGGATGCCTTCTAACTAAAGTTGACTCATCACCAGTCCCATCATTATCAAGATTCATACTAGAAAACAAAGATTTAATAAGACAAACATCAATCACTTTTAGATCTTAATCATTATTATCATGAAAACTGGAAGAACACGCTTTCACAAAGCAACCTTTTTTAGCATGCATCCTAGCAGTTCTTTCTTTACACTCATCAATGGAAATTATCATGGCTTTGAGAGACTCATTGATATCATGCTTAGGTGGTATAGATCTAAGTTTCAAAGAATCAACATCAAGAGAAATTGTATCCACGTTCCTAGCCAACTCATCAATCTTAGGCAATTTTTCTTCAAGCAAAGCATTGAAATTCTTTTGCGAATTCATAAATTCTTTAACACTATCTAAAAATCAGAGGGCATCTTATTAAAATTTCCATAAGATTTGTTGTAGGAATTACCATAATTATTAGAGGAATTACTAGGGAACGGCCTAGAATTAAAGTTACCTCTATACGCGTTGTTACCAAAATTGTTCCTACCAACAAAATTCACATCCATGGATTCATTATTATTCTAAATCAAAGTGGACAAAGGCATATCATTAGGATCAGAAGAAACACTCTTATTAGCAAACAATTTCATAAGCTCATCCATCTTTCCACTCAAAACATTAATCTCTTCAATCGCATGAACCTTTTTACTAGTAGATCTTTCGGTGTGCCATTGAGAATAATTAACCATAATATTATCTAGGAGTTTAGTATTTTCTCCTAAAGTGATTTCCACAAAAGTGCCTCCCTCGGTCGAATCTAAAATATTTCTAGAAGCAAAATTCAATCCGGCATAAATTTTTTGTATAATCATCCATAAATTCAAACCATGTGTAGGCCAATTACGTATCATATATTTCATCCTCTCCCAAGCTTGTGCAACATGCTCATGATCAAGTTGCTTAAAATTCATAATATCGTTTCTAAGAGAGATGATCTTAGCGGGAGGAAAAATACTTATAGATAAAAGCATCTTTGCACTTATTCCATGAATCAATACTATTTTTAGGCAAAGAAGTAAACCAAGTTTTAGCATGATCTCTAAGTGAAAACGGAAAGAGCTTCAATTTAACAATATCATTGTCGACATCTTTCTTCTTTTGCATACCGCACAAATCAAGAAAGTTGTTTAGATGAGTAGTGGCATCTTCACTGGGAAGGCCAGAGAATTCATATTTCATGACAAGATTCAACAAAGCAGCATTAATCTCACAAGATTCAACATCGGTAATAGGAGCAATCGGAGTGCTAATAAAATCATTGTTGGTGGTATTGTAAAAGTCACACAATTTAGTATTGTCTTGAGCCATCGTGACAAACAATCAATCCAACACACAAGCAAACAAGAAGCAAGCAAAAAGAGGCAAGCGAAAAAGGGTGAATATAACGGCAAGGGTGAAGTGGGGGATAGGAAAACGAGAGGCAAATGGCAAATAATGTAATGCAAGGGATAAGAGTTTGTGATGGGTACTTGGTATGTCTTGACTTGTGCGTAGATATCCACGGCAACGGCGCGGAAATCGCACGTTGGCGGGAGATCAAATCTTGACTTGACTTGGCGTAAGCCTCCCCGGCAACGGCGCTAGAAATCCTTCTTGCTACCTCTTGAGCATGCGTTGGTTTTCCCTTGAAGAGGAAAGGGTGATGCAGCAAAGTAGCGTAAGTATTTCCCTCAATTTTTGAGCACGAAGGTATCAATCCAGTAGGAGGCTACACGCAAGTCGCCTTGTACCTGCACAAAAAAATAAGAACCTTGCAACCAACGCGATAAAGGGGTTGTCAATCCCTTCACGGCCACTTGCAAAAGTGAGATCTGATAAAGATAATAAGATAAATATTTTTGGTATTTTTGTTGTATAGATTGAAGAGTAAAATTGCAAAAAATCGGTGACAGAAATAGCTAGTTGACTGGAGATTAATATGATGGAAAATAGACTCTGGGGCCATAGGTTTGACTAGTGGCTTCTCTCAAGATAGCAAATTCTACGGTGGGTGAACAAATTACTGTTGAGCAATTGATATAAAGGTGCATAGTTATGAGAATATCTAGGCATGATCATGTATATAGGCATCATGTCCGTGACAAGTATACTGAAACGATTCTACATCTACTACTATTACTCCATACATTGACAAGTAGGTCGGTGGAGCTACGAGGGGCCCACAAGGGTGGGGGCACGCCTCCCTGCCTCGTGGCTGCCTCGTTGCTTACTTGACGTCCACTCCAAGTCTCCTGGATTGCGTTTGTTCCAAAAATGATCCTCGCGAAGGTTTCATTCCGTTTGGATTCCGTTTGATATTCCTTTTCTGTTAAACAATGTAATAGGCAAAAAAACAGCAATTTGCACTGGGCCTTCGGTTAATAGGTTAGTCCCAAAAATAATATAAAAAGGTATATTAAAACCCATTAAACATACAAAACAGATAATATAATAGCATGGAACAATCAAAAATTATAGATACATTGGAGACGTATCAGTCAACTATATGATCATGCAAAGCAATAAGACAATGAATGCTCAAGTCATGAAACGGAAGCGGTGGAAGTTGCATGAGAATATATCTCGGAATGGCCATGGAAAAGCCATAATAGGTAGGTATGGTGGCTGTTTTGAGGGAGATATAATAAGGCTTATGTGTGATAGAGCGTATCATATCACGGGGTTTCGATGCACCTGCCAAGTTTGCACCACGTCTCGATGTGAGAAAGGGCAATGCACGGTACCATAGAGCCTAGCAAATTGTGGGAAGGTAAGAGTGTGTATAATCCATGGACTCACATTAGTCATAAAGAACTCATATACTTATTGCAAAATTTTATTAGCCCTCGGAGCAAAGTACTACTATGCGTGCCCCTAGGGGGATAGATTGGTAGGAAAAGACCATCGCTCGTCCCCGACCGCCACTCATAAGGAAGACAATCAACAATAAATCATGCTCCAACTTCATAGCATAACGAGAGACTATACGTGCATGCTTTGGGAATCAGAAACCTTAACACCAATATTCTTACTAACCACAACCGTTTACTAGTACCTCCCACATATTCCATCTCTATATTGCAAATTTATTGCAAGGAATCAAACATATCATATTCAGAGATCCATAAGTTTTATGTAGGATTTTATGACTAACCATGCAATTGACCTATTCTTGTTGACTCTCTAAAGAGATCTAAGTGAAGTATGAGAGTTTAATTCTTTCTTCAAAATATCATGCTCTATCAAATGTAAGTGAAGCAAAAGAGCATTCTTCAAATAACGGGTTTCTATGTGAAGAGAAACAGGCAATCCAAACTTCAAATGATATAAGTGAAGCACATGAAGCATTATATAAAGCCACACTCAAAAGATATAAGTGAAGTGCAATGAGCATTCTATAAATCAACCATGGACTATCTCATACCAGCATGGTGCATAAAAGGAAAATGAAAACTAAATGCAAAAGACGCTCCAAGATTTGCACATATCACATGAACGAAACGAGAACGAAAACATACCGATGCTTGTTGAAGAAAGATGGGATGCCTTCCGAGGCATCCCCAAGCTTAGACGCTTGAGTCTCCTTGAATATTTACTTGGGGTGCCTTGGGCATCCCCAAGCTTGAGCTCTTGCCTCTCACCTCCTCGATTTTGATCACTTCATCCACACAAAACTCAACAGAAAGTTCGGTAAGATCCGTTAGTATAATAAAGCAAATCACTACTCTAAGTACTGTTGCAAACCAATTCATATTTTGTTTTTGCATTGTAGCTACCGTAATATAACTTTTCCATGGCTTAATCCACTGATAATAATCGATAGTTTCATCAAAACAAGCAAACAATGCATCAAAAACAGAATCTGTCATAAACAGGACAATCTGTAGTAATCTGAACATTCACCATACTTCTAGTACTCCAAAAATTCTGAAAATTTTAGGAAAAATAAACAATTTGTATAGAAAGACAGTGCAAAAAGTTTCAGAACCGTTTGACGTTCCAGTAAAAATGTAAAATCACGCACTACAGCCAAAGTTTTTGTTTTGCACCGCACAAACCAACAAGCAATGTAAACATCCTAAAGGCAAACCTTGGCACATTATTTTTATAATACAATGGAAAATAAAAATGGGTAATTATTTTTATGAGAATCTTCATGAAAAATTCTACATTGTTTCCATGAGCATGAACACAAGTGTTCAAGGTCGACCCTCACTTCTCCAATGCATAACTTCCAATCGCTTCTTTTTTGTGAAAAGGTTTTAAGTTTCCCTCTATATTTTTTTTGTTTTTAAACTTTATAAAATCACTCAATATAAATAAATGACTCTCTAAAACTTCCGGGTTGTCTCCCTGGCGGCGCTTTCTTTAAAGCCATTAAGCTAGGCATAAAGTGCTCAAGTAATGAATCCACCCGGATCCCAAGGTATATCAAAGCCAATGAATCAACAATGATTTGGCATTTAGTAGTGAGCACAAAGCAACATATATCAAGCAATGGCGAAGTCTAACTCTCTTCCTATGCATCGGCATGTCATACAAGAATAATTCATGCACATCAAGTAAAGGCCAATATATAGCATAAGCAGTTTCTTGCAATTTTCCCGTGTTGGAAACATAAAGAGGCGGAGATGTAGTTCCTCTCTCATAATAATTGCAAGTAGGAGCAACAAGCACATGCATATTATATTCATCAAAATCATCATGTGTAGTAGCAAAATGCAGCCCATCAACATAATCCTTAACAAGAGCAAACTTCTCCGATATAGTGTAGTTGGGAGAATTCAAAAAGATAATAGGACTATCATGTGTGGGTGCAATAGCAACAATTTCATTCTTAGCATAAGGAACAATAGCAAGTTCATCTCCATAAGCATAATTCATATTGGCATCAAGGCCACAAGCATAGCAAGCATAATCAAAAAGGGATATTTCAAACAAATCAACAGGATCATAGCAATTATCATGACATTCATCCTCCGGTAAGCATGAAGGGAAATTAAATAATGTATGAGTTGAAGAGTTACTCTCATTAGAAGGTGGGCACGGGTAGCTAATCCGTTCTTCCTCCTTTTGTTCTTCGCTCTCCTCATCATCTTTTTCATCCAATGAGCTCACAGTTTCATCAATTCCTTCTTCCATAGACTCCTGCAAAATATTAGTCTCTTCTTGGATAGCGGAGAATTTCTCAATAAATTCATCAATATCAGAATTGAATATATAATTATCATAGCAATATTTAAGGATGGAAAAATTTTCAGGTCTATAAACATCATCATCAAAAGCTTCATATTTTTCAAACAAAGATTCAATTTCATAAGCACCCTTAAAAGCAACAAATTCTTCTATTCGTTCCACATCATAATAATCATATATACCATTAGCATAGAAGCCAAGGTTTCATTATCATTAAATTCACATGAAAAGGGAAGATGTGGAGCATTCATCCTAGAGCAACAAGTAAAATCATATCTCTAACATAAATGCCAAGCATACCAATGCAACATATGAATTTGATCCCATAAAAGTTTCCCTTTATGAGTCAAGCGATAATCCCTAAGGTATTCGCGTTGATCCAACGTTACTCCCATTATCAAGTTGAATGGGGTTTTCTCAGGATTATCAAAGTAGTGCATAATATTTTTCACATAACGAGCATCAAGGGTTTTAGGAGGTTCCCCATCTCCATGAGTAGCAAGTACCACTAAATTTTTTGGTGTTTCGTGTTCCGTATCCATAACTAAAGATGGAGAACAACTTAGAACAGGAAATAAAAACTACTTAGTGATAAAGCAAACAAGCACACACGAGAATATTCACCCCCACGCTATTGCTCCCCGGCAACGGCGCCAGAAAAAGGTCTTGATAACCCACAAGTATAGGGGATCATTTGTAGCCTTCTTCGATAAATAAGAGCGTCGAACCCAACGAGGAGCTAAAGGTAGAATGAATATTCCCTCAAGTTCTATTGACCACCGATACAACTCTACGCACACTTGACATTTGCTTTACCGGAAACAAGTATGAAACTATTTTGTAGGTGTGATGCTAGAACTACTTTGCACGAATAAAACTAGAAGTACTTTGCAAGATAATAAAAGTTAGGTGTTTAGTAAAAGGGTTTGTGTCAACAAGAAAGTTATTTGTCCCTAGGCAATCGATAACAAGTACCGGTAATCATTCTTGTAATTTTATATGAGGGAGAGGCATGAGCTAACATACTTTCTCTACTTGGATCATATGCACTTATGATTGGAACTCTAGCAAGCATCCGCAACTACTAAAGATCATTAAGGTCGTGAAACCCAACCATAGCATTAAGTATCAAGTCCTCATTATTCCCATACGTCATACCCCACCTACTCGGGTTTAAGTTTCTGTCACTCTCGCAACCCACCATAAGCGAACCATGAACACATTGCAACACCCTACAGTGGGGGCCCCTCACATTTGCACGAGAACGGAGGGCACCGTAGGACAGCACCATAAATAAATATACAATCATACCAACCAAGATCACTATTAACCCACAGGACAAAACGGATCTACTCAAACATCATAGGATAACCATAGATCATTGGGAAATAACATATGGAGTTGAGCACTGTCGGTGTCAAAACCGGCAGATCTCGGGTAGGGGGTCCCGAACTGTGCGTCTAGGCGGATGGTAACAGGAGACAAGGGACACGATGTTTTACCCAGGTTCGGGCCCTCTTGATGGAGGTAAAACCCTACGTCCTGCTAGATTAATATTGATGATGTGTGTTACAAGAGTGGATCTACCACGAGATCAAAGAGGCTAAACCCTAGAAGCTAGCCAATGGTATGATTGTTGTTCGTCTCTGATTTGAAACCCACCGGTTTATATAGACACCGGATAGGGTTAGGGTTACACAGAGTCGGTTACAATGGTAGGAGATCTACATATCCGTATCGCCAAGCTTGCCTTCCACGCCAAGGAAAGTCACATCCGGACATGGGACGAAGTCTTCAATCTTGTATCTTCATAGTCTTGGAGTCCGGCCGATGATGATAGTTCGCTATCCGGACACCCCTAGTCCGGAACTCCTCGGTAGCCCTCGAACCAGGCTTCAATGACGATGGGTCCGGGCGCATATTGTCTTCGGCATTGCAAGGCGGGTTCTTCCTCCGAATAATTTATAGAAGATTCTGAATACCGGGATAGTGTCCGGCTCTGCAAAAAATAAATTCCACATACCACCGTAGAGAGAATAATATTACACAAGATCAATCTGCTGACATATTTTGTGGCGTGACGTCACACCACTACTAAGCCTTTATTCAAATTGTTTTTACTGTTCCACCTCAGCGCGTTTAGCGAAGCGGTTTCCTTGGCACGTCTTGTCGAGGCAGAGATCGTTTTCCACTTATTCCTGTATTCCCATCAATACGAACGTGGTAACCCAACCGCGCCATTGATTGTGGCACTTGGGAGATAAGCGAGTTTTACCAGGCCGGCGGGGACACATGTTTTTGTCCGCCCATATAAGGGGATAAGGATCCACCCTTTCACCTACGCCTTCTTCCTCCTTGGCTTATCCATCCCCGTGCACTCGAGCTCTAGCGCCCAAGTCCGCACTTTCCTCCTCAACCTTCTCCAACCATGTCAGGAGCGGGAGGCAGATGGACGGCCTCCTCCGTCATGGAGGGGCACATCGCAAGACTGCGGGAGGCCGGATACTTGTCCGGCGATATCGCGCACAGGCTGCCCGACGCGGGGCAGCTTATTCCGACCCCCAGTCCCCATGAGAGGGTGGTATTTCTCCCCTACTTCCCCCGCGGACTAGGTTTTCCACTTCACCCATTTGTCCGGGGGCTCATGTTCTACTATGGCCTGGACTTCCATGACCTGGCCCCGAATTTCGTCCTCAACGTCTCGGCGTTTATCATCGTGTGCAAGGTTTTCCTCTGCATCCAGCCCCACTTCGGCTTGTGGCTCAAGACCTTCAGTGTCAAGCCGAAGGTTGTGAAGGGCAGCCAAGCGGAGTGCGGAGGCGCCATGGTCAGCAAGATGGCCAAAGTCCTATGGCTCGAGGGCTCCTTTGTGGAGACAATAAAGGTGTGGCAATCGGGGTGGTTCTACATCACCGAGCCACGCGACCCTGAATGGGTGGCGGCCCCCGAATTCAGATCTGGATTCCCCACAAGGCTCTCGTCATGGAAAGAGACGGGCCTGAAGTGGGGGATTCGTACGAGCTATCCGGACTCCAAACACGTGTCCGGAACCTAGTGGACAAGAATCGCAGGCTTGTCGACGTAATCCAGGTGATGCTCATCCGCCGGATTCTCCCATGCCAACAACGGGACTTCAATTTGTGGGAGTTCGATCCGACACAGCACCGAACCTTGAGCCGGCTCTTCGATACCACGTACGAAGATGCCTGGAAGGTGCTGTTCAAGGGCGCCGAAGCCCACGCATCTGCTAACAAAGATCGCGGATACATTTCATGGCGTCAAGCCAGCGAGGTAAGTTATTTTACCCTTTACGGGACTCCTTTTCCATAGATTGACTCTCGTGGGATCTGAAAACTCCCTATTCTTTTGACAGTTTGGCTGAAGACGTCCGGACAGATTAACTGTCCGGCTCCTTTCTTGAAGACCCAGCCGGACGCCCGATTAGCCAGGGCTGCTGGCTCCGGCACCCCATGTAGTGCCGGAGAAGAAGGCCAAGAAGGAGGCTATGGGAACTCGAAGGAGCACCCGGCGCCAGTCTGCGGATTCTGAAGCGTAATCTTCTCCAAGACGAGGAGGAAGAAGAAGAAGCCTCTCCCCAGTGGGAGGAGAGGAAAAGGAAGGCCGCCCCAACCGGGAGGCCGGAGGGTCCAAGAAGGGAAGAACCCTTCCTCCGGACTTCTCCACCAACGTCGACGACGACGAGGGGGATTGGCCTACAAGGGCCAAGACCCTGGCAAGATCGTAAGTGTCCGGATACCCATGGCGTTTTATTATTGCAGAGTGTTCTCTAATGTCGAACAATCGTGCAGCCCGCCCAAAGGCGAGCTCGCCAATTCATCGAGCGGGTCCACAGGCTCGTCGGAAATGGAGAGTACTTCACTTCCGACCGCCTCCTGCGCCTCATGCTGCGGACAACGCCCATGGGCCCCAAAGGGGCTTGGTCCCGAGGAGATGGCGCAGGAGGTGCCACAAGGCAACCCCGGACTCGGTAGCGTGGGGGCAAGACCCCGAGGGCTCTAAGGCCGACCCTTGTCCGGACTCAATGCCGAACCTTGATGGTTCCGGAGTCCGCAACGATCCTTCGCAAGAAGGGTAAGACGCCGTGTCCTTCGTCCAACCGAGGCACCGGATAGCTCTTGAGGCGCTCAACGACGCCTCCATCGAGGAGGAGCACCGCCTTTATTATGAGTGCGGTGATCCGGACAGTTCAGTCCGCCAAGAGCGGGCTGACCGAAGCCTGTACCAGCCTTCTATCAGGCTTTGAGGTAAGAAATTTTAATATATGTAAAATGGTACCGCATAGACAGTAGCCCCTGATGCTCGGTTCGGTGTTCGGAAAGAAAAGCCGGACTGAGGATCTTTAGAAAGATAAACGCAGGAGTCATAAAAAATATGTCAATATGGGATTGCAGGTCAGGTCATTGACCTCCGCCAAGACCGATCATGGAGGTCAATAATTTGAAGAAAAACCTCGAGCGGTCCGAGAACGAGCTCGGTCATGCCAAGAAGCAGCTCGAGGAAAAGAATGTGAGTAATACCTTATGAAAATTGTACCTTCTGAGAAAAGGATTTGGTTGCAAGAAAAATGACAAGGATAACGTGGGTATTGTAGGGGCCGCTAACGAGGTGGCGACCCTGAAGGAGGCGGTGGCCGCGGCCGAGCGTAATGCGGCCATGGAACGCACCGAGCGAGAGAAGCAGGAGGCGCAGGTGGCGGAGGTACAGCAAGAGCTCCAGGATCTCGTGAAAAAACATGAGAACTTGGAGCGTGACTCGAAGACTCGAGAGTTTGAGCTTGCAACGGCTCTTGAGAGTGCCAGAACCGCTAAGGACAAAGCCTACAAGGCCCTCCAGGAGATTGAAGCGGTGAAGAAAATAGCAACGGGTAAGGCATTTTTCATGCAGAGTAAGCATGTGAGTGTTAATTACCTGTTGCTTACCCAAATTCGAAGCTCTCCAGGGGCGTTCTCAGATCTTCCTCGCAGTGTGTCCGATGCTGCCGCATTCTACCGGGCCGAGGAGGGGAGCTCGACGGAGAAGGTCTTCTGGTCTCAGTATGCTGAGGCCGGACATTCGGTGCCCCTTAGCGATCAGCTGAAGCAGCTAGTCGAGCTCCACAAGGCGGCCGAACAGGCCATGAAGGGCCTCATAGTTCGGCTATGGCCTAAGGAGGCCATGCCTGGGAGCTACTTCGGCCTTGTGCGGCGGCTGGTGGATGCGTGCCCGTGGGTTGAAGTTATCAAGCATTCCGCTTGTATCGAGGGTGCCGTCGGGCCTTGCCCGCATAAAGGTGCACTGGGGCAAGATGGATGCCTGTAAGCTTGTGACGGACCCGCCACCGGAGGGCAAGGAGCATCGCATGCCCGAGATGTATTATAAGAGTGTCTTTGGGCGCCCGCACTATTGCGGGTGAGTGCTCCAAAGATGTAATATTTGAGTAGACTCGCATTTTGTTATCCTGTTAAAACTTAGTTCATATGCGCTAAGCAACGCTTGTTAATTTAAAATATTACCTTCTGTGCGGCTGTTTATTAAATCTAAGAGATGGCAAGTCGTCGGCTTCAAATTTCCATGCCACGAAAGTCTTTGGGGTGTTCGGGATAAACTTGAGCACTCTTGTTCCCATTTTGGGTCCATCTAGGAGGCGCTCAACACAACGAACAAGGCAACCGGACTTATAATGCTTGAACACTCTCACTTAGCCATAGAATTCTATAATTTTAAATTTGGTGAAGCCCCTAGTCTTCGGAAGGCGAATTTGGGCGCTATCACGCCTTGGCCGGACAGTATCCGGCTCCTCGCTCTAAGCGGCATAAGTCTTTAAGGACTCGCAGAAAACCTCTCGAACAGCGACGGTCTCTCGCCTCATCATGGCCGGTCAGTTTTAGCTTTCTCCTCGAGGCGTTAACCCAGCCAAACTGGGCAGAATCGCGATGGTTCTCCGGTGCTACCTTAGCCGATATAACGGAACGTAAGGTACCAAAACACGGGAGCCGGGCAAACCCAACTATTGACCCAAGACATGATTTGGAGCCGATGCATATAGTGCTATAAGTTCGGGGTGCCGCACTTGTGAAAGTGTTCGGACTCATCACACCACAACGCGGGAAACATAAGCCCCTGGTGTATATTAGCCGTACCAAAGTGTACGGATGCAACATGTCATGAATGAACATATGTATGAAAAATAAATGCAATTATAAGCAAAAAGGTGCTGCATTGGTTTATTCAATAAGTGCTGCTACGAATGCAGAACGATACAAATAGTGCGATAAGCAAGGCATGAGACTGTTAAACATGTCCCCCTCCAGGGGTAGGCTGCAGATTGGCGTATAAAAATGCTCGTAATGGAGACCACCTGTATATTCGTTGTAGCCTTTATCCTTCCCTGGCTGTTGCATCGTGAGTTCGGCAGGTCTGCTGCCGGACAGGGCTTCTGACAAGCGGAGTCCTGTGGGTAAAAACTAAAAGGTAAAAAGAAAAGAAAAAGGAACGACACACTTGAGAGCCCCTGGTGTGGTTGAGCCGCACTCTGGGTTTATCGTGGTCGTGCCCTCTCCCCATGCCCATGGTATCTTGAGCGTAATGGTGTATCACGAAGGACCTGCTTTGGCGTTTTGCGGGGGCTGGGGTTGGGGCCGCACTTCTCTGGCGTTCTCTGAGCGTGCGAATTGGTCTTGTTGTAAGTTACTCCGGGCGCTTAGCTGTGTCCGGCCGCTTAGCGGCCGGACTCGAGAATTGCCTTAAGAGGCTGCATTGCACTTCTGCCGCGAAAGCCGCTGTATGTTCCTCCGTGCGGAGAGAACGTTCAGTGTTTCCATTGACCGTAATGACTCCTTGAGGGACTGGCATCTTGAGCTTGAGGTATGCGTAGTGCGGCACCGCGTTGAACTTTGCAACGCAGCGGTGCGTCCGAACAAGGCATGATAGCCGCCGGAACGGGACTATGTCAAGATTAACTCCTTGCTTCGAAGTTATCCGGGATCCGAAGACCACTTCGGTGTAATTGAGCACATACAATTGGCTTCTACACCTGGTATGACGCCTTTAAAGGTTGTTTTGGTAGGTTTAATCCTTGAGGGTGCATGCCCATTTTGCGCCGTATCCCTGGTAAAGCAGGTTCAGTTGCTGCCGCCGTCCATCGTGACTATGGTTAGGTGAAATCCATCGGCGATTGGGTCTAGGACCGGTGTGGCGAATCCGCCGTGGCGGATGCGGGTGGGGTGGTCCCTTTGGTCAAAAGTGATCGGGCAGGAGGACCATGGATTGAACTTCGGGGCAACTGGCTCCATCGCGTAGACATCCCTGAGTGCACGCTTCCGCTCCCTTTTGGGTATGTGGGTTGTGTATATCATGTTCACCGTCCGCACCTGTGGGGGGAAACCCTTCTGTCCTCTATTGTTCGGCGGTTGGGTCTCGTCCTCGTCATCATTTGTGCAGCCCTTGTCATTGTTTTCGCAATTAACTTGCTTGCCTACTTGAATACCCAACAGTCCCTGTTGGTGTGGTTAACTGGCTTTTCGGGGTGCCGTGTATCCGCACAAGCGGTCGAGTATTCGGTCCAAATTGGACGGACCCGGAGTAGTTCGTTTGAATGGCTTTTTCCGCTGACCGGGTTTAGAGCCTTTGAATCTGGCATTGACTGTCGTGTACTCAATATGGTCGCCGTTAGTGCGACATTTGTTTTTGTTACGACGTGGCCTGCCGTTTTGGTCCTTGAAGTCCGGACTGCCAGAATTTTTTCTGAGGTTGTTGCTGCGTGCTAGCCAGCTGTCCTCACCCGCACAGAAGCGGGTCATGAGTGATGTGAGGGCTGCCATGGATTTCGGCTTTTCCTGTCCTAGGTGCCGGGCAAGCCACTCGTCGCGGATGTTATGCTTGAAGGCCGCGAGGGACTCCGCATCCGGACAGTCGACGATTTGGTTTTTCTTGGTTAAGAACCGTGTCCAGAATTGTCTGGCCGATTCGTCTGGCTGCTGAATTATGTGGCTTAGGTCATCGACGTCTGGTGGTCGCACATAAGTGCCCTGGAAGTTATCGAGGAATGCGGCTTCCAGGTCCTCCCAGCTCCCAATTGACTCTGGCGGCAAGCTGTTGAGCCAATGCCGGGCTGGTCCTTTAAGCTTGAGGGGAGGTATTTGATGGCATGAAGGTGCGTCACCATGGGCCATGTGGATGTGAAGGAGATAGTCTTCGATCCAAACCGCGGGGTGCATTGTGCCATCATAGGATTCAATATTGACGGGTTTAAACCCTTGAGGATTTGATGATCCATTACTTGTGCATGAAGCATAGTGGGTGTCTTGGCGCCTACTGTCTTTGGCGATATCACGGCGGAGCTCAAAAGAGCTTGGTTTGTTTTGTTTGGCCCGGCCGGACTTACTGTGTCCGGCGCGACGGTTGTCGTCACGTACCGTGGGGCGCCCACGTGATCCATAGATCGATCTTGATTGTCTTGCCTTGTCCTCCAATATATCTCGTAGGTTCGGAGCGTTCCCCTTTTGCCGTGTGCTTTTTGAGCGATGCCGGGGTACGGTTCTAGTGAAGGGCCTAGAGGCCTCTCTGTCATGACCCACGGGTGGTCGGTCAGCCGTATTGTCTCCTGGTGATGCGGATTCGTAAGCCTCCTCCTCTAATCGGGGGAGCAGCTTGCGTTTAGGGTAGATTTTGGAGGGGCGTTTGAGCTCATGCTCTTCGGCCGCGAGGACATCGGTCCATCTGTCGGCTAGCAGATCCTGATCAGCTCTAAGCTGTTGCTGCTTTTTCATTAGGCTGTTCGCCGTGGCCATAAGCCTGCGTCTAAAACGCTCTTGTTCGACGGGATTCTCGTGCACGGCGAATTCATTGTCGTCGAGGCTTGCTTCGTCTTGGAGGAGGCATATAATCCTCTACCTCTTCTTCTGCCGCTCTCTCTTGAGGGTGGCGTCTTCATCCTCTGCGATGGATCTTGCTTTGGAGTGGATTGTCTTCGGCGTTGTCCGGTGTATTGTTATCTCCGGTGCGGGATCTTCATTCTTCTTTGTGGCGGGATTTAGAGCGGCGCCGCTTACGCCGGCGCTTGGGCTGCTTCTTGGAGGGGTCATCCTCCGTTGTTCCATCGTCGTTCCCATCTTTTGGGATGTCCACCATATATATGTCATATGACGAGGTGGCCTTCCAGCGCCCTGTAGGCACTGGGTCTTGGTCATATCCGGCATCGTCGTCCATACCGTCGATGTCTTCGGAGTCGTAGTCTAGCATGTCGGTTAAATCATCGACAGTGGCTACAAAGTGGGTGGTGGGTGGGCGTTGAATTTCTTCGTCGTCCGCATCCCAATCTTCTGACCGTAATCCGGCCAGGCTCTCCGGATAAAGAGAGAGACTTTAGTGAACTCAGGATGTCGCCAAAGGGCGAGTGCTGAAAGATGTCCGCGGCCGTGAACTCCATAACGGGCGCCCAATCGGATTCGATCGGCAAGGGCGCGGAGAGTTCAGAGTCCGGAGAGGAGTCCGGCGCCCTGGAGTCGGAGTCTTTGCAAATGACAGGGATGGAGTTCGGCTCGATCGCCGTAGAGATTGTAGCCCCCGAGGCGGTGTCCAACCACTCGTCCTCGGTCGGGGAGTCCGGCTCGGATTAAGGGCGGGCGGATCTTGAGTGCGGCCTCGAGGCACTTTGTTAAGGCTGCAGAGCTAGATCATGCCCATCGAGACAAGGCGGCACGCTTGGCTGCGGCTCGAATCCGTCGAAGATCAAGTCTCCGCGGATATCGGCCGTATAGTTTAAACTTCCAAATCTGACACGGCGGCCGGCGTAGCTTTCGATCTGCTCCAGATGGCAAGCGAATTGGCCCGCATTGCAAAGCCGCCGAACACGAAGATCTGTCCGGGGAGAAAAGTCTCACCCTTGACCGCGTCGTTGTTGATGATCAAAGGAGCCATCGAGCCTATCGGTGACGACACAGAGGAACTCTCAATGAAAGCAGCAATGTCGGTGTCAAAACCGGCGGATCTCGGGTAGGGGGTCCCGAACTGTGCGTCTAGGCGGATGGTAACAGGAGACAAGGGACACGATGTTTTACCCAGGTTCGGGCCCTCTTGATGGAGGTAAAACCCTACGTCCTGCTAGATTAATATTGATGATGTGTGTTACAAGAGTGGATCTACCACGAGATCAAAGAGGCTAAACCCTAGAAGCTAGCCTATGGTATGATTGTTGTTCATCCTCTGATTTGAAACCCTCCGGTTTATATAGACACCGGATAGGGTTAGGGTTACACAGAGTCGGTTACAATGGTATGAGATCTACATATACGTATCGCCAAGCTTGCCTTCCACGCCAAGGAAAGTCCCATACGGACACGGGACGAAGTCTTCAATCTTGTATCTTCATAGTCTTGGAGTCCGGCCGATGACGATAGTTCGGCTATCCGGACACCCCCTAGTCTGGAACTCCCTCAAGCACCATGTTTAAGTAGAGATTACAGCGGGGAGAAGAGGTGTTACACCGCTGCATAGAGGGGGAGAAAGTTGGTGTTGACGGTAGCAAGATTGTTGATGTAGATCGCCGTCTCGATCGTTGCCCCCGATGGTGTTCCGGCGCCACCGGGAGAGAGGGGGAGAGAGCCCCCCTCCTTCTTCTCCCCCTAGATGGGAGGAGGGTTCCCTCTCTGGTCCTTGGTCTCCCCCCAAGATTGGATCTCCCTCTCTGTTATCTTCTGTTTCGCGTTCTTAGATCTGGCTGAAAACCGTTTCTTATATTCCCGGAGATCCGTAACTCCGATTGCGCTGAGATTTTAACACAATTTTTTCAGATATAAGCTTCCTTGCACCCGAAGTGCAGCTCCAACAGACATACAAGGTGGGCACAACCCACCACGGCATGCTTGGCTCCTCTAGCACGCCCTGGTGGGTTGTGCCCACCACGGGCCGCCGTTTGCGGTGATTCCAACTCCAAAAAATCACATATATTCCAAAATAATTATCCGTGAAATTTTATTGCATTTGGACTTCGTTTCATATGGATACTCTGCGATACAAAAAACATGCAGAAAACAGGAACTAACACTTGGTACTGGATCAATAGGTTAGTCCAATAAATCATATCAAAAGTTGCCAAAAGTATGTGAAACTTGTATAATATTCACATGATACAATCAAAAATTATAGATACGACGGAGACGTATCAGAAGGCAACCGTGGAAACGGCTAGCCATGGAAAGTGAAAGTATGGTGGAAAAAGGAATAAACTTTATTTTCTGTTTGGGAATCGCCTATGATATATCTAGCATGGAAAGTGTTAGGAACTCTAAGTCATTTTCGTTGGTGGGAAAGACACACCTCCCAAAATGTTTTTATCTCTAAGTTTTTCGCTTTGAGCTCTGGCACCTCTACAAATCCCTACTTCCCTCTGCAAAGGGCCTTTCTTTTACTTTATGCAATTTTTATTTTGAATTTGAGTCTCTATATTCTCTTATAAAATCACCAACTAGGAGGCAATATGATCGTACTTGAGTATTGGGTGTAGTTAATATGCGAGTGTGTTTCATGAATGGATCAATGATTGAGCATGATGGGCTAGGGATAGCTTATTTTAGCGTTGATATTTTGAAAGACACGGTTGATATGCTTGAGTATTTCAATTATCATGTTAAAACTAGACTATTGCTTTGAATCACATAAAAGTCCAAATGTCCATGCTATAAAGAAAAGAATATGTTAGGCAGCATTCCATATCAAAAATTATGTTTTAATCACTTACCTACTCGAGGACGAGTAGGAGTTAAGCTTGGGGATGCTGATACGTCTCCAATGTATCTATAATTTTTTATTGTTCCATGTTGTTATATTATCAATCTTGGATGTTTTATAATCATTTTATAGTCATCTTATATCATTTTTTGGTACTAACCTATTGACATAGTGCCAAGTGCCAGTTGATGTTTTCTGCATATTTTTTACATCGCAGGAAATCAATACCTAACGGAGTCCAAATGCAACGAAACTTCACGGAGAATTTTTTGGACCAGAAGACACCTAATAGGCCAAGGCTACACCTGGGGTGGTCCGAGGAGAGCACAACCCACCAGGGCGCGCCAGCAGGCCCAGGCGCGCTCTCGTGGGTTGTGCCCACCTCGGGTGCCCCCCGGACCACCTCTTTGCTCTATAAATACCCCAATATTCTAGAAACCCTAGGGGAGTCGACGAAAATCAATTCCAGCCGACGCAGAGTCCAGAACCACCAGATCCAATCTAGACACCATCACGGAGGGGTTCACCACTTCCATTGGCGCCTCTCCAATGATGCGTGAGTAGTTCTTTGTAGACCTTCGGGTCCATAGTTAGTAGCTAGATGGCTTCCTCTCACTCACTGAATTCTCAATACAATGGTCTCTTGGAGATCCATATGATGTAACTATTTTTGCGGTGTGTTTGTTGGGATCCGATGAACTTTGAGTTTATGATCAGATCTATCTTTTTATATCCATGAAAGTTATTTGAGTTTCTTTGATCTCCTATATGCATGATTGCTTATAGCCTCGCATTTCTTCTCCGATATTTGGGTTTTGTTTGGCCAACTTGATCTATTTATCTTGCAATAGGAAGAGGTGCTTTGTAGTGGGTTCGATCTTACGGTGCTTGATCCCAGTGACAGAAGGGGAACCGACACGTATGTATTGTTGCTATTAAGTATAAAATGATGGGGTCTATCTCTACATAGATAGATCTTGTCTACATCATGTCATCGTTCTTATTGCATTACTCCGTTTTTCCATGAACTTAATACACTAGATGCATGCTGGGTAGCGGTCGATGTGTGGAGTAATAGTAGTAGATGTAGGCCGGAGTCGGTCTACTAATCTTGGACGTGATGCCTATATAATGATCATTGCCTGGATATTGTCATGACTTTTAAGTTCTGTCAATTGCCCAACAGTAATTTGTTTACCCACCATTTGCTATTTTTCTCGAGAGAAGCCACTAGTGAAACCTACGGCCCCCGGGTCTCTTCCTCATATTATTTGCGTTCGCGATCTACTTTTCCTTTGCTTTTATTTTCAGATCTATTAAACCAAAAATACAAATATACCTTGCTGCAATTTATTTTATTTGGCGTTCGATCTACCAGTATTTACTACTTTCTCCTATCAACGTGCCAATTTCTGGCGCCGTTACCCGAAAGGGATTGACAACCCCTTTAACACGTCGGGTTGCGAGTGGTTGTTATTTGTGTGCAGGGGCTGTTTGCTTGTGTTGCTTGGTTCTCCTACCGGTTCGATAACCTTGGTTTCATCACTGAGGGAAATACCTACCGCTGTTGTGCTGCATCATCCTTTCCTCTTTGGGGAAATACCGACGTAGTCCTAGCAGACATCAGGTCACCAAACTAGTCTCTCTCTTCTTAATTAACTTGCCTCATCAGACTTTATGCCTATGTGGCAGGCTTAGCACCTGTACGAGCAAGTACAATAGTGGGCTATAAGCCCTTTTACATGGTATTTTTGCATATGTGGAGGAAAGAGGCAAGGAAATAGTGGAGGAGTGGGCTCTCATGCAAGAGACAACCTCTACATGGTGGAGCATTGGGAGAGGCACCTGTATACCATGGAGGTGGTCAGGAATCGGGAGACTCACGCCGGTCGTAGAGCTGCAGTTAAAATGATAATGGCAAGTCAAATCACAGGACCCACCTGTCCAGCAGTAACTCACTGTCAAATCACACAGCCCTATGTTTGCGGCAACCTACTCCCTCATCTTCTCGCGTCTCTGTCGAACCGACTAGGCGGAACTACCCCGCCCGCCGCGCGGGAAAAGCCCCGCCCTCGAATTTTAAATAGTACAGTATACTAATTTTGTATCCATGGAGCAAAGCCTCAAGAAAACGGCGGTACACATGTACGGAGTATACAACACGCCCGTCATGTTCGCGTCGCACCCTAGACGGTCGGTCGGTCTGGCACACCGCTCTCCGAATGGAACGCGCGTCATATTTCGTTTGCACAAACATGTGGGACCTCAATTGAGAACCGACCATAGGCACACTCCCCGGCCCGCAAGTCAGGTGAGTTAATAGAAGAGAGAGACGAGCGATAGTACTAGAGAAGTGTTGTACAGACGTTGGTGCCTGGACGATCCCTGCATTACATGGAAGATCAGTTCGTCCATGCATGTGACAAGACTCCAGCAGACACGGCTGGATTGGCTATCGTCTACATATTGTGCAGGTTGTGTTGTACAGGGCCGTAGTTCTGATGAGAAATCTAAAAAAAGGTTTCTTGTCATCTCGCAATATTAGGTGTCATGTGCTTCTGATCACTACGAGGGTTAAACAATGACAGCTGAGTTCCTCCAAAGCGCTGGTCATTGGGGGCACATGCACGAAGACTACTCGGCTGCCATCTAGGTCAAGCCGGCTATCTTAATTAGGACATGTATTGATGGACCCTTTTTCTACGAGTTTATCTTTAATTTGAGTTTTGAACCTCGTCTAGTTTGTCCGTCGGGATTCATGTTGTCTCCTTGGAGCAGTGAGGTTATGGTTTCTTGTCATGTGGCATTTTTTCATGTTATATGTTATAATATGGTGCTTCAGATCAAAATGACGACAACTGCGCCTCCGGGGCACATGCATGAAGACTTCTCAACAGTCATTGATGAGGTCAAGCCGGCTCTCGTAGACAAAAGAAAACTACTCCACTATATAGGCAGGAGCCTCCACCCTTGCTTGCTAGTGTTGCTCTCTTCACACTGTCTCGCCCTCTCCAGATCTAAACACGACAGCAGTGGCCACACTCTCTCTCTGCTCACCGCTGGTCACAGATCCAGCCGGATCCTCTCCGCCGGGGAAGGTGAGAAGGTGCAATGTTCACGCGGTCATCCTCGGCGATGGCACTTACCCACGACCAGCGCGTCCTGATCAGCATGCCTTGCCGTTCTTTCCCAAGCACCGCTGGCTAGGGAGGGCCTCTAGCCCCTTCTTCCTCGCTGTCGTAGTGTGAGCAGATCCGTCCTCCCGCCGCCCACCTAGCGACATCCCGGTGACCCTCGGGTATAACTTCCTTCGAAACCGGCCTTGCTCTACTTCCCAAGCTCCTGACGCCGCTGCATTTGTATCTTTTACTATTTCTCAGGACCCCTCGTAGATAGGATTGATCGGTTGTTCGAAAGCCACCTAATTTTTTACAGTTAAGAGGTAAAACTAGTTCATGCACTCGAATCTAGTACTACTTGGTTCAAACAAGGAAGAAAGGGTGTGGGGGAAAATTTGTTACCTGAATCTAGGACTTGGTCGAAAGAGGAAATAATGGGGGCGAAAAGTAGCAGAGACTGGCTATCCAACTTGTCTCTTGGTCTAATAGGGAAATAAAGGGAAACGTAGTTCAAACTCAATATAAACCCGATCTATTGGTTGAAAAGGAAAACAAAGTGGGGACTGGGGGACAAGTCAACAGAGTATGTCCAGCACTAGATTTGCTAGCCTCACATAGTATAAGGTGGCTATACCGAACAAAAATGGGACCAACCCATATATCATGTTCTGATGTTTGGTGCCCCGAGCCACTCTTATGTAATGCCCACACTAATATCTAGCAATGTTGCTGCTTTAGAAATTGCTACTGTCCTTGTAGGATTGCAATTCAGATAAGGAACATGCTTCTTTTCATTTGATGTATGTTTCATCACTTGTTAGTCACCCTCCTTTCCACCTTTTTTGTGCAAACAGAGGTATACATTTCACGCTTGATCTTAGTTGAACTGCACAAATGATATCCAAATTATAGTTGAACATTCCACGAGCTTCACAACCAACCTTGATGTTGCTCAATTAGTCAATTTTATTGCAACTAATGAAGAAGAAGCTCTGTGGGTTTCGTTTTCTGATGGAAATGGAACCGGGGCTGGAGCCCTTTTCTTAAAAAAATGAAGAAGAAGCTGCTGGCTCATGGGACATTGCTTCATTTTAGGTGAACTGCACCAAAAGGTCCCATGAATTGAATCATCCATGTTGGTGACTGGTGTCATCCCTTCTACAACGGCATTGACTGCAGATATGGTTCCCATCACGAGGTATGTTCCATTTTGGTCTAACCGTTTGGCAAAGATCCTGCATGTTGAGTCTGCTCTTGTGCTACTGTTTTGGCACTGCCATGATAAAGTAGTAATGTTTTTATTTTGCACCTTAATCTAGTGGCACTATTCATTTGAGGCAATGTTTTGGCACCGCTAGTGCCACTGTTTTTTTTATATATCGAAAGAGGGGGTTTCCTCCGATTTCATTAAATAAACCCAACCATAGAGAACCATTATCCGACAACATCTCAGTGTAAAAGGGTAGTTATGCAACTACTACTAGAACGGACACAGTACTAGCAGGAGACAAGTTCGCCACATAAGCTAAGCAGGTAGGGGGATGCAGCACCAGCTCGACCAAGTTTGGATTACAACCCAAATGCTACCACGGAAACATCAGGGGGGAATGTCGGCGTCCTGGGAACGGGGGTCCCCATACTTGCCTGTCTGCGGCCCATGGCGTGGCTCCACCAGCGGCCCTGTACGGCCCATCTTCACCAGCAAACACTCAAGACCCTCGCGAGGGGCCAAGCATCACGAGGCGGATGACACAAGGCCTCCTCGGGACGGCTTCACTAGGCTGGCTCGCGAGGGGCGGAGAGCTCAAGGCAAGGGATACCTCGCGAGGTTCCTATGATGCAAGCCATGACGACTTGAGCCAGGCAGGCGCCAACACGCACAGTGTCCTCGTATCCTCTTCGGTGCTAAAGAGGCAAGCGCAGACGAGGAGTCCCGAGGCATCGGGCAAAGGTTTCCATATCGGTGCAAGGAGACCAAGACTAGAAGGACGACATGACGGAGGTCACCGTGGAGCCCAAGACGGCGTCACCACCAGAGCCTTTGGCAGGCGAAGACCACCTTTAGTCAGGATAACTTGTACTAGTTGTCTCCCTTCGAATTTGGCCATTGTTGGATCCCTTCCCGCTCAATATTTGGGGAGAGGACCAGGGCCTCTATAAATAGGACTAGCCACCACCATAGAGGGGGACGGATCATCGAGATCTCCCTCAACCACAGAAGTTCACCAAGCACAAGAGCACCTCTCCTAAGGAGGTTGTTCTTCCCTTGTAACTGTTCATCCTCAGCCCAAGAGGCAATCCACCACACCACACTGGAGTAGGGTATTACACCACATCGGTGGCCCGAACTAGTATAAACTCTTCTGACTCTCGTTCTTCGGGTTCGTCGAGCTAGGCCTTGCAATTTGGCGAGAGTGATCTAGGGAGGGAGAGATCTTCGTGCGCACCCTAGTGTTCGAACCTCAAGGGTTTTGCCGGAACCCGAAATCCGACATTTGGCGCGCTAGGTAGGGGTGCGCCGGAGCCTCGCTTCCACTAGTTCTCCGCCGACGCTCTGCGGTTCCGATGTCCGGCGACCCGAGGACCAACACCGACCGCTGGGCAGCTTGGCCAGCCCGGGCGGCGGCGTCCGCCCAAGAAGACCTCAACCCCGCGCCCCAGGCGGCACGCGCGCCGCCAAACGCTGCGGGGCGCAGGCGGCATGGTCAAACGCCATCCACCCTAACTCCACGACAAGTGCGGGCAGCCACGAGGGCCTCAAGTTACCCTGCGGCCACGATGCCGCACACCCGACGTGAACAAGCAAACATGAGGGCCGCGCTCACGGTGGCTCGGGAGCTGCTGCGATGCCGGCTGATGGACAGCGGCCAGGATGCATTGCTGGAGCGCGTCGCCGAGCTACTGGACGCCGCGACCTCAGGAGCACCGCCCTTCTGCTCCCTGCTTACGCCTCAGGCCGCGGCCGAATCACATGGTGGGCCTCGCCGTGCCCGCGTACCCCCGGGTGCACTAGGAGGTTTAGTCGACACCGGCGCGACCAGCAGCACCGGATACCCAATCGCACCCACGCCACCTCCGATGAGCGTGTGCACGAGTGTTGCCACCCGCGGCCCCAGCGTCGTACCGCCCTGCCATCCTCAGGGCGGCGCGCTGGGCCGGGCAACATGGAGCGTGGGTCACTTCGGCGAGGTCTTTGGGGCGGCGGCCACGGAGGCCTACGTGCCCCGCGTGATGGACTAGGAGTACACGCTGGAAGACGACCCTGGCTTGTTCCTCGAGCCAGGCTGGGAGGAGGCGCTAGAAGCTGAGGCCTTCCAGGAGCCTCCCGTGAGCCTCACCAACAATGCCGGCGACAACAACTACAGGGTACCACTAATCCCTCAGGAGCAAGCTTACGCTAACCATGGGTCGCAGGAGGATCAGGTCGCAGCGGCGGATGGCGGCCCCAGCTCGACAGCCTCCCATTCCACCAGGAGGAGCGCACTGGGGGCTGCAGGGAAGGAGCCGGGAGCAAGGCCCCTCCCCGCATCACACGGAGCAAGGCGTCCCCCGGAGGTAGGCCCTCTGCCGGGGAGGTGCCGGGGAGCCTTCCCCTGGCAGAGGACCCGTGGTCGCCGAGGGCGCCGCTGGCGTCCCCTTTGCCCCTTGGCTTCGTCCTGGTTTCCGGACGCCCCAATGGTGGTCGAGGGTGGCGCAAGGCGAGGCCCTCATCTACCGATATGAAGTAAGGCTCATGCCTGTGAAGGTCTCCGCTCGTGACACTCTCACGTAATAATGAGTGGGGCTGTACATGCCCCGGAGTCTCAGGAGTGCCGCCCTCGGGCCTCGGGGGCTCCCTCCCACGTCCTAGTGGCAGCACTTAGCTCCGCGCTGGTGAGAAGACAAGAAGACTAGACTAGGCGCCGGACGCGGCCATTTGCTTTTAACCTCTTTTCTGTAGCCCTGCTTTCTGGCTTTGGAATTTAGTTTGAAGTTGAATTTTCTTTGGTGTGCGCGGAGGGTGCCTTTTCCCGTTCGTGTGATTTCTTGCAATCTGGTTCCCTGCCCTGATTTCGAGTTTGCTCCTATTGCCTCCCCCTCGTGAGCCTCTCGCGAGCGGGGGCTGGGCATAGCGCACATGCGCAGCGCGCATGTCCTGCCATGGCCGGCGCTTGCTTCTCACGAGGCCCTCTCGGACGGGTCGGCAGGCTCCTCAGAAACTCACAACCTCACGAGCCGGTTCCGGACCTGTCCTGGCTAAGGTAAATTACTGCAGCAAACTCGCAGCAGGGCTCGCGGGTTCATGAAGACACATATCCAGCTTGGCCTAAAGAATAGAGGCAGTAATCTGTTTACATGAGGGGCTTCCCCTCCCAAAATGCTCTTACAACTTCTAGGGCCATGCCCGAGCTTTCTCATGGAGGGTCAACGACGAGGAAGCATGGGCTCAATCGGACATGTCGCTCACCGCGTCCTCCAGGTCTCCCTCAGACGTGATGCTGGCATTGCTGTCATCGTCGCTGGCGTCACCGTCGCCATTGTCGGCGCCGCCTTCACCATCGTCGACCACGTCGCCTTCATCCGCAACGACCACCACCGCGTCGTCCTCAGAGGTGAAGGCCCTGACTAGAGTGTCCACATTGTCTTCTACCCATCGCGCCAGGTCGCCCCGGACACGGGGGCAATGGCAGCGTCGAAATCAAAGTTGGGTAGGTGTTGTGGAGATGGCTAAAGACGCGGGAGAACGTGCGCCTGAGCAGGCCATGGCTCCTCTCTTCTACAAGCCCGCGAACCCTCTCGGATCGA
Organism: Aegilops bicornis; assembly: GCA_021605145.1. NCBI lineage: Eukaryota > Viridiplantae > Streptophyta > Magnoliopsida > Poales > Poaceae > Aegilops > Aegilops bicornis. Next base: position 505,127,087 of record CM038669.1, read on the forward strand.
TTCTCCAGGCGCGTCACCACATCGGTGAAGAAAAGGAGGTGACTGGCGTAATTGTTTGAGTGGGGATGAGGGGCATCTTCGTTGCAGATGGCGCCCAGCGCTGCGTTGGCTCTGATCCTGAGGCTTTGGAGCATGGGGCCGTGCACACGCTCCAGCGTCTGACGCCGGAGCGCTTCCTCCCTGCTCTGTTGCACGAGGGACTCGGTGCTGGTGACCCGCCGCTGAAGGGAAAGCAGCTCGGCACGGGCGGAAGCCAGATCAGCTTGCACTTAGACCAGTGCGGCTGCGGTGGGTCTCTCGCGTTGCTCCACCTCAGCCAACTCTGTCCTGAGGGCAGTAGTCCGGCACACGGCTTCGGCTTCCACAAGCTCTAACTTCAGGTCGTACCTGCCAACAAGATCTGTGCGAGCCTCGGCCACCCTGTTGTCGACCTCCTTCTGGATCCTCGCCTCGCGCGCGTTAGCGGCATCCTCCGCTTGGGAAACCTGGCGCTCCCTCGTCTCCAACCTCTCAAGCTCAAGTCTACGCTCCATGGCTTCCAGCGCCAGCACTTCCTTGCACTTCAGGATCTCTTCCTCCTCGGCAGGCGTTCCCTTCATCAATGCTAGGGCGGCTTTGCACGCCTCCACTTGCTGCTCCAATGAGGCACTCCAGGCTTGGAGCTCCCACGTGCGTTTCTTGGCAATCTCGCGGCGACGATCCGCTTCCCTGGCTTCTTCCAAGGCTCGAGCGCAGGCCTCACGCGAGGTCGCTAGAGATGCCTCGGCCTTCATGTTATCAAGCTCGCACTGGTGGCGCCTAAGGTTGATGGACACCTTCAGTTTATGCCCCGTCAGCCGAAGACCCTTGGCCTCGAGGCGCGTGTCTACCTCCACGAGTTCTCCGCCAAGCCGGCTCATCGCGCCCATTGCCTCTTGAAAGAGCTCGTGGCGGATGACACCCCGTTCGTGCGCAAACTTGAGGGCGCGGCCGATTCCGTCCTCCACAGCGAGGGTCGCGGACGGGAATGTCACGTCCCTAGCCTTGCTATGCACTAGGACTAGCTTGGATGTTGCATCATGTCTAATCTATTTGAAAGTTGAAATGGGGATTGCTCAAACCCTAGCACCAAACCAAATCAACTAGGTTCAAATAAAAATATTCCCAATGAACCCAAAATGCCCTTCATAAATGTTCACCATCTTTGGTCCTGGCTAAACACACTGCAAAAAATGATTTCATATTATTGGAGGCTAATCTGGATTGTTGAATTAAATCATTACAAATATGCATTTGGGAATATAAATACTATAAAATATTTAAATGCTCAAATAATCCCAAACTGAAATGTTTACTGTAGGATATATTTCCAATAGTGGTCATGAGCAGTTGCATGATTTTTGGGATTGATTTAGTATTTTTAATAAAGCCACAAAGCTGCAGAAAAATAGAAAACAGGAATTAAAATAGAGAGAGAGAGAAAGAGCTCACCTGGACTTACCTGTGCGGCCCACCAGAGCCAGCCCAGCAGCCCACTTACCTCACTCGCTCGTCGTCTTCCTCTGCCAAGAGGCGAGGCGAGGCCACGCTGGCCGGGAGGCCTCCACCTCCTGCTTGGCCGGCGCCTTCACGAGTCCAGCCTGCTCACCCGAGACGCCTCGAAGCCCCTCTCGCCTCTCCCTCACTCGCTGCTCTCCCTCCCCCTCCTCTGTTTCTCCTACGCGCGTGCCCGAGCGCCACCGTCGCCACCGACGCCGTAACCCCGCGCCACAGCCACTGCCCCACCTCCCGACGCATCCCAGAGCTCCGCCCCGGCCTTCTCCTCCTCCTCACCGCGCCAAGTGAGCCGGGAAGCTCTGTTTCGTCTTCACCGTCGTCGTCTTCAACCTGCGGCCGCCGAGATCGCCTCCGCCGCCCCATTGCTCCGGTCATCCCCCGAGCTCGCTGTCCACCCCACGACGATCACCGTGAGCTTCTGCCTACCCTCCCCCTCTCCGTTCGCTCTGCCGCGCACCGTACCGACCACACCGCACTCACCCGAACGTGCCGCCGCCCGCACTCATCGCCGGTGATGCTCCGGTGACCATTTGGTCCCGGGCATGCGCCCAACGCGCTCCCCGCATCGCTTAGAGCCTCCGTGGCACCTCGCCGTGCTCTTTTGCGCACCGCAGCCCCATCCCCACTTGCGCCCGAGCTCCGTCCGCCGCCTTGGAGTTCGCCGTCGTCGGCTCCGGCCACCATAGGTCATGCCGCCACCACCACTCGACGCGTGCCAGCGAGAGCTCTCCAACGAGCCCAAGAACGGCCTCGTTCGTGCCCTGTGGGCGTTTTCCGAGCCGCGCCGCCGTCTCGGGTCTCGCCGGCGTCGAGTCGCCGGTGGGTTTGACCCCGCCGGCCTGGGTTTGACTACTTTGACCCCGGTAGGGCCCCACCTGGGTAAATGACATGTGGGCCCAGCCCTGCTGACACTTTTAATTAGGATTAAATTAGCACAGTCACTGACCAGTGGGTCCCAGCGTCAGGTTTGACCTGGGCCGACATGCATGACCCTGACGTCACGGTGGATTTAACGCCGGCGGATTAATAATTTTCTGGATTTAAAATAATACAGAAAATTCCAGAATATATCCAAAACTTCTAAAATTCATATAAAATCAACCGTAGCTCCAAATCAAATAAATTATATATGAAAAATGATCAGAAAAATCCAATCTATCCATCTGTACCATTTTCATGCATGTTAGAATAATTTATAGCTACTGTTTAGGACAAATCAGTTAAATGGCATTTGAATTTCACATATGGAGTTTGGATTTGAATATTAGGTTCAAACCAACTTCATTTAACCTTGGTGCTAGTTGCATTAGCCCAAAACAATAGCATATTTCCATGTCACATTCATGCATCATATTGTTGCATTGCATTGATTGTGTTCTTCCTTGTTTGCCGGTGATTGTCCCCTCTCAGTAGACGACGTTCGACGATGAGATCAATGACACCGATGAAGAACTATATTATCTTCAGAAGTGCCAGGCAAGCAAAACCCCCTTGTTCATTCCGATATAATCCCAATCTCTCGCTCCTGCTCTATTTTACTGCATTAGGACAACAATGACTCATGTGTTACTTGCTGCGGTAGCTGAACCCCTTTATCCTCTGCATGACCTGTCATTCCACAGTAATTAGATGAAACCCACTAGCATGAGTAGGAGTTGTTTGAGCCATGATGTGCCTACTCATTCATGCTTGTTTGTCATGCCTGCTATTGCTTAGAGTTGTGTCAGGTCTGATTCATCATGGATGAATTGGAGGTGCGTGAACATGTCCTCTTGTGTGAGAGCTAAGTGTGTGAACACGATTTGGTAAAGGTAGCGGTGAGAGGCCATGTAGGAGTACATGGTGGGTTGTCTCATTGAAGCCGTCCTTAGGAACTGAGTTACGTGTTTGTGATCCATGAACAGTTACTACCACACATTGGGCTCCGGCGCTCCAAGCTCTCTCGACTTATTAATCAACTTGATCTCTGTCCGGGGAGTTGCAACTAGTTTCTGGTGTTTGTAGGTAGTGTTAGTAGTCTACCAAGTGGCACCCGGTACAAGTGGGCTTGGGACAGACTAGGCACAGTGGCACAGTGTACCAAGTGGCACCCGGTTGGTGGGCTTGGGAACCCTGCTCACATCGTTTGGGGCCGTGAGCGACACCCCGGCCGGATCTCCTTGCGGATTGAACCCGAATAGGCGATAAACCTGGACGAGAGACTTGTGTGGTTAGTCAGTTCGTGGCCGACTCCCTCGCCCGGCTTTCGCTTGAAGGTTGCCGAGGTACATGACGTGTCTGAGGCGATAAGTGGCAAAAGCGTGTGTGAAGAAGTACACCCCTGCAGGGTTATCATTATCTATTCGAATAGCCGGATTCCTCGGATATGGAAACTTGGACCCCTTGCATAGTTCATAGACAAGCGAAAGTGGATACTTTAAAATATGCAAGATAAGCGTGAATGCTATGGATGGTGTTCTCGTAGGGAGACGGGAGCGGATCCATAATGGTGTATTGATATGGTGAATATGTGGACTCGTGTGCGCCACCTCAAAAGAGTTACTTGCAGTCGTACTTCAGGATAGCCACCGAGTCAAAGCTGGCTTGCTACAGTCAAACTCCACCACCCCCTTTTGATAATGATGCATATGTAGTTAGATCTGATGTAAGTCTTGCTGAGTACATTTGTACTCACGTTTGCTTATTTTATGTTTTTGCGAGAGGCGTCGGTCTCGCTAGTAGTTCAGCGTGGACTTGACGTTTAGCTTGTTACCTCGACTACGATCTTGTGCCCACGGCAGATCTCGTAGATAGTCGAGCTTCTCAGCCTTTTTTCATTTGTAGATGTCGTACTTTCGAGATATGTTAATCTTCCGCTTGTGCTTTGACTTGTATGCTCTGAGTGTTGGGTCATGAGACCCATGTTTGTAATATCTCGCTCCTCGGAGCCTAATGAATAAATATTTGAGTCGTAGAGTTATGTTGTGATGCCATGTTGTATTTACACATATTGAGCATCTGTGTGTATGTTTGAAATGCTTGGTATGTGTGGGATCCGACAATCTAGTTGTTTATCCTTGGCAGCCTCTCATATGGGGAAATGTAGTCTAGTGCTTCTGAGCGATAGTAGTCCGCTTCTGACCCAGTTCACCGGAGTCCTGCTAGCCCAAAGCACTACTGCTTGGACACTTGATCGGCGGCATGTGTTTCACTTCGTTCCTATGTCTGTCCTTCGGGAAATGTCACGCGGTGACATCCGGAGTCCTGCCTAGCCTGCTACTGACCGGGTTACGGAGTCCTGTTAGCCCAGTGCTACAGCCCAGATTCATACGTTGATGACCGACATGTTCGATGTGATTCATGTATGCCTGTCCCCATGGGTTAGTGCCGCTTTGGGTTCACGACTAGCCATGTCGGCCCGGGTTCTCTGTCATATGGATGCTAGCGACACTATCATATCGTGAGCCAAAAAGCGCATAAGCGGTCCGGGCCATGGTAAGGCGACACCCGTGGGAATACCGTGCGTGAGGCCGCAAAGTGATATGAGGTGTTACCGGCTAGATCGATGTGACTTGGAATCGGGGTCCTAACAGCGTTGGTATCAGAGCCTGACTGCCTGTAGGATTACCAAGCCAAACTGGTCGAAGTTGTGTCTAGAAATGCTTTAGTTATATAAGGGAATTGATTGTGGAAGGGAACGTAAGGCTCTTTTTACTCCTTATACCTCATGGCCATCTAATCTGAGTCATCCTCTTCTCTTCTACGGGGTTAAGAACTAGGCTTATCATCTATCTATCAGGATGACATGTTTCTAATCCATAGACTTATAGAATTGTTAGTTTCAAGCCTCAGTTCAGTTCCTACTATTTCTATATGTTAACTGTTGATCTCGGAACCTTGATATTGTGATGTTGAGTGGTTATGCCACCATTTTTGCAGGGTGTCTCAAATCATTTTGAGCATTTACAGCCGTTATGCTATCCGAGTCATCCCAGGTCTCTAAAATAGTCGATGCATTTGCAAATCCTTTCCTTCCGTTCGATGTCCTTTTGGTCAGAATAAGCACACTAATCGGTAAGTCGAGGTACTCCATTGCCTCGACATATATGTTGGAGTTATTATTATGACCCTAGGTGTTTAGGAAGTCACCTAGCAATTTAGCAATGCTTTTGTATCCCCAGCGTAATGATTCTGGCCATTATTCTTGAAAGCATCCCGTGATGTTATTAGTTAGTAGGCATTCTATTCCTGGGTTCATGAACCCGAGATTCACCCTACTTACATGTTGATAGTAATTGCTAGCTCCCTTAGGTTATTAGTAACCTTTGCATTAGTCCTCGAGGTCCGTGGTATTTCCTTCTTCCAAATACCATGAACTGCTTATGGCAGAAGTTCTTTGAATTAAAAGATCACAATCGAGTACTCTTGAGTAGTTCTCCATTCATAATTGTGACTCTGCCAGTTCTACCTTCTCCGCATGGGTTATCTGGAAGAAATGTTGAGCTTTGCTCGACATACTAATCTATGCTTCCACAACTCAGAAAATTATATGTTCCTTTGAGTTGCTCTCTTTAGTTGTATCCCGACTATCCTCTTTCAATTGATAACCAAGGGTATGTGTGCATTTGTTTATCGATGCCTATTATTCTTGTGGTCCGTCAAGCCATTCTATTTCGGAATGACTAGGAGAAACAAACTCCAGTACCTCATCCATTTCTAGGATTGGGTCAAAGTAGTTGTATCCCGCAGATCAAAATGCCAATTCAGCTTTGTTCTGTTCTACCTTGGAGTATTACCCCCTTTATGTCAGAATTGTCATGAGAACTGCACCAACTCTCATGAATTCTTGACGCAGTGATACTTCTCGCCATCTTTATTCATTCCCCGGTCCCGTGTTGATGCAACCGGAATGCCGACAAGTGAATTGTGATGTGTGAAATCGATACCCCTAGCAACCTCATTGCTTGGTAGTTAATGGACAATATTCTCATTCTTAGCGTGTTGGTTATTAAATCATCATACTAAGATTGATCGTGCTACCTAGTCCTTATTTCTGGTGCACCCTTCGATCAATGAGTTAGGATTATTCAATCCCTTGCTTATTTGATCATATCATCTTGCCCTGAAAAGCAAGATTGTTCTCGAGCTTAATAACGTATCGGTGGATCGTGATGTTCTGAAAATCTTCTCGGAAGTGTTACCAGTTGTCACCGACCGCTATGTTGAGTTCGTGATCATGTTGGTTTTCCTCTAAACCACCCATTCTCCAAGGATGCATGTTGGACACCCCTGAACTAGTTGGATAAGCTAAACAACAACTTGGAGAGTTGGAAGATAAAAGCTTGCCTAACTTAGTTCGTTCCACAGGGATATTCTTGTGTAGTATGTGTTGAAGAAAGATGATATCTTCATCGATTGGTCTCTGTGATCAGTTGTTGGACCTATTGTCTTATCAATCCTCTGATTTGAGTGTGGGCTATCGTCAAATCAAATCAGTACCAACGATGCTCGTAATGTTGTCTTACTCGTGGTTGACCCCTCGAGCATACACCATTACATCTTTTGGTCTGACCAATACTATCACCGTGTTCACATGATGGTGGAAGTCTAGTGATATGGAAATTCCGATGAGTTGTTGTTGAGCCCATCAGCAGCATTTTGTCTCCCCCCATGAATCATGTTGAACATCAACCTAGTGTTGAAAACTTTGTAAGCAATGCCTTTGTGATCCGTTCATGAAGCCTATGCTTGGATGGAAGAAGTGACTTCCTCGAATTCATGTGCTTTAGGTGTAAGTTGCCGCCATGAATTTGAGAAAGGTTTGTTTTGTTTCCTCTGGAATCGTCCCAAGTTAGTCATGCGCGTGCGAAGTGCCCTAAGGTTTGATAGGTTGGACGCCTCCACTCCATATGTGTTCCTAGCACACCAAGCCACTGACTGATTTGCTCAAGGAGAAGGAGTTCCTTCATAAAAGCTAATCCGGACTTATGGAAAGACTTCGATATCCTCGATGATGATTCCCCCACCTGAACTTGGTAGTGTTTTATCATAAGACTACCATGTGGTCATGCCTGTCAGAGACAGCGTGTTCACTTGTTTGTAGCAGAACCCGCTCATGCTTTGGAGCTCACTACCATAGTCCATCTCCCGGGAATCTCGCAACATCATCTCGTCGATTTGTGTTGCACCCTTCCCTTTTCAGACATGCTGAGTCTGAAGTATCCTGTTTCTAACCAGACCTGAATCTCAGGCAGATATGATGGTTGGAACATTCCCAACATTTGCATTTTGTTCCCAGCTTGCATCCCATCGTGCCAATTTTCCATGGGCTGCCCTTCTCAGTAATTGTTGTTTAGGATCATCTTCAAAAGTGGCCCTACCATGGGTCCCATCCATTTTCGATGATAAGCAAAATCATCCATTGCGTTGTCTTCAACAAGGTAGTCCATATCATCCATTCTAGTCCGAGTATGTCATTCTTTCGAACTCCTTCAAATGATCGATTGTGAATGCCTTAGGCTGGTTTAAAGAGTTTTCAACGATCCTTGAATCAAAAGTAATTCTTTTTGCCACCTAAGGGCACAGCTCTACGAGTCACCTTTCCTAAGGTGTTCCGTTATGGGATCGTGGCAATTATTTCCTCGCCATCTTGACACCATCCACCATCTTTCTAAGCGTGGAATTGTTGCCCACCAAATCAAACCCCGTCGTTGTTCCTCCATCCCTCTCGATGTGTTTGGTGTCTCAACTCGAGATGTTTCACCATCTCATTCCGTGAGTTAATCGTGAGTCGCTCGATCTTTAAGAAGATCGATTCCTGCAGAGTTCCTCTCTGTCATTGTCGTGTTGGATGGAGTTCTCGAAAGCAAAGACGTCAAGACCGAGATGATGGAATGAGTCAACATCTTCGAGAAGGGCAAATGGATCATGAAGATTGTGATAGCTTTGTGACTTCCCTTTTCCTCTTACCTCACGTCTTGAATCTCGGGGCGAGATTCTTGCTTAGTGGGGGTGAGTTGTCACGTCCTAGCCTTGCTATGCACTAGGACTAGCTTGGATGTTGCATCATGTCTAATCTATTTGAAAGTTGAAATGGGGATTGCTCAAACCCTAGCACCAAACCAAATCAACTAGGTTCAAATGAAAATATTCCCAATGAACCCAAAATGCCCTTCATAAATGTTCACCATCTTTGGTCTGGCTAAACCCTCTTGCCAAAAATGATTTCATATTTTTGGAGGCTATTCTGGATTTTTGAATTAAATCATTACTTATTTGCATTTGGGCATTTAAATACTATAAAATATTTAAATGCTCAAATAATCCTAAACTGAAATGTTCTTTGTAGGATATATTTCCAACAAAGTGGTCATGAGCGATTGCATGATTTTTGGGATTGATTTAGTATTTTTAATAAAGCCACAAAGCTGCGAGAAAAATAGAAAACAGGAATTAAAATAGAGAGAGAGAAAGCGCCACCTGGACTTACCTGCAGGCCCACCAGAGCCAGCCAAAGCAGCCCAGCCCAAGAGCCCACTTTACCCCCTCGCTCAGCCTTCCTCTCGCCAAGAGGGCAGAGGCGAGGCGATGATGCCTTACCGAGGCCTCCACCTCCTGCTTCGCGCTGGCAGCGCCCCCGCGAGTCCAGCTGCTCGCCTGGAGACGCCTCGAAGCCCCTCTCGCCTCTCCCTCACTCGCTGCTCTCCCTCCCCCTCCTATGTTTCTCCTACGCATGTCCCCGAGCGCCACCGTCGCCACCGACGCCGTAACCCCGCGCCACTGCCACTGCCCCACCTCCCGTCGCATCCCAGAGCTCCGCCCCGACCTTCTCCTCCTCCTCACCGCGCCAAGTGAGCCGGGAAGCTCCGTTTCGTCTTCACCGTCGTCGTCTTCAACCTGCGGCCGCCGAGATCGCCTCCGCCGCCCCGTTGCTCCGGTCATCCCCCGAGCTCGCCGTCCACCCCACGACGATCACCGTGAGCTTCTGCCTACCCTCCCCCTCTCCGTTCGCTTCTGGCCACAGACCGTAGCAACCACACCACTCACCAGACGCGCCGCCACCCGCACTCATCGCCGGTGATGCTCCGGTGACCATTTGGTCCGGGCATGCGCCTAACGCTCCGCGCATCGCGTAGAGCCTCCATGGCACCTCGCCCGGCGCTCTTTTGCGCACCGCAGCCCCATCCCCACTTGCGCCCGAGCTCGGCGCCCGCTTGGAGTTCTTGGTCGTCGGCTCCGCCACCATAGGTCCTGCCGCCACCACCACTCGGCAGCCCGGCCGAGAGCTCTCAACGAGCCCAAGAACGGCCTCGTCCGTGCCACCGTGGGCGTTTTCCGAGCAACCCCGCCGCCGTCTCGGGTCTCGCCCGGCGTCGAGTGGCGGTGGGTTTGACCTCCAGCCGGCCTGGGTTTGACTACTTTGACCCGGTAGGGCCACTGGGTAAATGACATGTGGGCCCAGCCCTGCTGACACTTTTAATTAGGATTAAATTAGCACAGTCACTGACCAGTGGGTCCCAGCGTCAGGTTTGACCTGGGCCGACACTTGACCCTCTGACGTCCGCGATGGCCTTAACGCCGACGCTTGATTAATAATTTTCTGGATTTAAAATAATACAGAAAATTCCAGAATATATCCAAAACTTCTAAAATTCATATAAAATCAACCGTAGCTCCAAATCAAATAAATTATATATGAAAAATGATCAAAAAAATCCAATCTATCCATCTGTACCATTTTCATGCATGTTAGAATAATTTATAGCTACTGTTTAGGACAAATCAATTAAATGGCATTTGAATTTCACATATGGAGTTTGGATTTGAATCTTAGGTTCAAACCAACTTCATTTAACCTTGGTGCTAGTTGCATTAGCCCAAAACAATAGCATATTGCCATGTCACATTCATGCATCATATTGTTGCATTGCATTGATTGTGTTCTTCCTTGTTTGCCGGTGATTGTCCCCTCTCGAGTGAACGGCGTTCGACGATGAGATCGATGACACCGATGAAGAACTATATTATCTTGAAGTGCCGGGCAAGCAAAACCCCTTGTTCATTCCGATATAATCCTACTCTCTCGCTCCTGCTCTATTTTATCTGCATTAGGACAACAACGACTCATGTGTTACTTGTCATGCGGTAGCTGAACCCCTTTATCCTCTCGTGCATAACTTTGTCATTCCACAGTAATTAGATGAAACCCACTAGCATGAGTAGGAGTTGTTTGAGCCATGATGTGCCTACTCATTCATGCTTGTTTGTCATGCCTGCTATTGCTTAGAGTTGTGTCAGGTCTGATTCATCGGGGATGAATTGGAGGTGCGTGAACATGTCCTACTGTGTGAGAGCTAAGTGTGTGAACACGATTTGGTAAAGGTAGCGGTGAGAGGCCATGTAGGAGTACATGGTGGGTTGTCTCATTGAAGCCGTCCTTAGGAACTGAGTTACGTGTTTGTGATCCATGAGCAGTTACTACCACACATTGGGCTCCGGCGCTCCAAGCTCTCTCGACTTATTAATCATCTTGATCTGTGTCCTGGAGTTGCTACTAGTTTCTGGTGTTTGTAGGTAGTGTTAGTAGTCTACCAAGTGGCACCCGATGCAGTGGGCTTGGGACAGACTGAACCTGATGTACGGTGTACCAAGTGGCACCCGGTTGGTGGGCTTGGGAACCCTGCTCACATCGTTTGGGGCCGTGGCGACACCCGGCCCGGATCTCCTTGCGGATGGAACCCGAATAGGCGATAAACACGGACGAGAGACTTGTGTGGTTAGTCGGTCGTGGCCGACTCCCTCGCCCGGCTTCCGCTTGAAGGTTGTCGAGGTACATGGCGTGTCTGTAGGCGATAAGTGGCGAAAGCGCGTGTGAAGAAGTACACCCTGCAGGTTATCATTATCTATTCGAATAGCCGGATTCCTTGGATATGGAAACTTGGACCCTTGCATAGTTCATAGACAAGCGAAAGTGGATACTTTAAAATACGCCAAGATAAGCGTGAGTGCTATGGATGGCGTTCTCGTAGGGAGGCGGGAGGCGGATCCATAGTGGTGTATTGATATGGTGAATATGTGGACTCGTGTGCGCCACCTCAAAAGAGTTACTTGCGGTCGTAGCTTGGGATAGCCACCGAGTCAAAGCTGGCTTGCTGCAGTTAAACTCCACCACCCCCTTTTGATAATGATGCATATGTAGTTAGATCTGATGTAAGTCTTGTTGAGTACATTTGTACTCACGTTTGCTTATTTTATGTTTTGCGTAGAGGCGTCGGTCTACGCTAGTAGTTCAGCGTGGACTTGACGTTTAGCTTGTTACCTCGGCTACGATCTTGTGCCCTCGGCGAGATCTGGTAGATAGTCGGGCTTCTCGGCCTTTTCATTTGTAGATGTCTGTACTCGGATATGTTAATCTTCCGTGTGTGCTTTGACTTGTATGCTCACGAGTGTTGGGTCATGAGACCCATGTTTGTAATATCTCGCTCCTCGGAGCCTAATGAATAAATATTTGAGTCGTAGAGTTATGTTGTGATGCCATGTTGTATTTACACATATTGAGCATATTGTGTGTATGTTTGAAATGCTTGGTATGTGTGGGATCCGACAATCTAGTTGTTTATCCTTGGCAGCCTCTCATATGGGGAAATGTAGTCTAGTGCTTCTGAGCGATAGTAGTCACCAGCCCGGTTCACGGTCCTGCTAGCCCAAAGACTACCGCTTGGACACTTGATCGGCCGGCATGTGTTTCACTTCGTTCCTATATGCGTCGCTTCGGGAAATGTCACGTGGTGACATCCGAGTCCTGCCTAGCCTGCTACAGCCGGGTTACCGGAGTCCTGTTAGCCTAGTGCTACAACCCGGATTCATACGTTGATGACCGACATGTTCGATGTGATTCATGTATGCCTGTCCCCATGGGTTAGTGCCGCTTTGGGTTCACGACTAGCCATGTCGGCCCGGGTTATCTGTCATATGGATGCTAGCGACACTATCATATCGTGAGCCAAAAGACGCCAAGCGGTCACTGGGCCATGGTAAGTCGACACCGTGGGAATACCGTGCGTGAGGCCGCAAAGTGATATGAGGTGTTACCGGCTAGATCGATGTGACTTGGAATCGGGGTCTGACAGCGTTGGTATCGAGCTTTGTTGCTGTGGGATTACCAAGCCAAACTGGTGAAGTTGTGTCTAGAAATGCTTTAGCTATATAAGGGAATTGATTGTGGAAGGGAACGTAAGGCTCTTTTTACTCCTTATACCTCATGGCCTTCTAATCTGAGTCATCCTCTTCTCTTCTACGGGGATTAAGAACTAGGCTTCTCATCTATCTATCTGGATGACGTGTCACTAATCGATAGACTTGTAGAATTGTTAGTTTCAAGCCTCAGTTCAGTTCCTACTATTTCTATATGTTAACTGTTGATCTCGGAACCTTGATATTGTGATGTTGAGTGGTTATGCCACCATTTTTGCAGGGTGTCTCAAATCATTTTGAGCATTTACAGCCGTTATGCTGTCCGAGTCATCCCAGGTCTCTAAAATAGTCTGATGCATTTGCAAATCCTTTCCTTCCGTTCCCGATGTCCTTTTGGTCAGAATAAGCACACTAATCGGTAAGTCGAGGTACTCCATTGCCTCGACAAATATGTTGGAGTTATTATTATGACCCTAGGTGTTTAGGAAGTCACATAGCAATTTAGCAATGCTTTTGTATCCCCAGTGTGATGATTCTGGCCATTATTCTTGAAAGCATCCCGTGATGTTATTAGTTAGTAGGCATTCTATTCCTGGGTTCATGAACCCGAGATTCACCCTACTTACTTCATGTTGATAGTAATTGCTAGCTCCCTTAGGTTATTAGTAACCTTGCATTAGTCCTCGAGGTCCGTGGTATTTCCTTCTTCCAAATACCATGAACTGCTTATGGCAGAAGTTCTTTGAGTTAAAAGATCACAATCAGAGTACTCTTGAGTAGTTCTCCATTCATAATTGTGACTCTGCCAGTTCTACCTTCTCCGCATGGGTTATCCGGAAGAAATGTTGAGCTTTGCTCGACATACTAATCTATGCTTCCACAACTCAGAAAATTATATGTTCCTTTGAGTTGCTCTCTTTAGTTGTATCCAGACTATCCTCTATCAGTTGATAACCAAGGGTATGTGTGCATTTGTTTATCGATGCCTATTATTCTTGTGGTCCGTCAAGCCATTCTATTTCGGAATGACTAGGAGAAACAAACTCCAGTACCTCATCCATTTCTAGGATTGGGTCAAAGTAGTTGTATCCCGCAGATCAAAATGCCAATTCAGCTTTGTTCTGTTCTACCTTGGAGTATTACCCCCTTTATGTCAGAATTGTCATGAGAACTGCACCAACTCTCATGAATTCTTGACGTAGTGATACTTCTCGCCATCTTTATTCATTCCTCGGTCTCGTGTTGATGCAACCGGAATGCCGACAATTGAATTGTGATGTGTGAAATCGATACCCCTAGCAACCTCATTGCTTGGTAGTTAATGGACAATATTCTCATTCTTAGCGTGTTGGTTATTAAATCATCATACTAAGATTGATCGTGCTACCTAGTCCTTATTTACGGTGCACCCTTGATCAATGAGTTAGGATTATTCAATCCCTTGCTTATTTGATCATATCGTCTTGCCCTGAAAAGCAAGATTGTTCTTGAGCTTAATAACGTATCGGTGGATCGTGATGTTCCGAAAATCTTCTCGGAAGTGTTACCAGGTTGTCACCTGACCGCTATGTTGAGTTCGTGATCATGTTGGTTTCCTCTAAACCACCCATTGTCCAAGGATCTGTGTTGGACACCCCTGAACTAGTTGGATAAGCTAAACAACAACTTGGAGAGTTGGAAGATAAAAGCTTGCCTAACTTAGTTCGTTCCACAGGGATATTCTTGTGTAGTGTGTGTTGAAGAAAGATGATATCTTCATCGATTGGTCTCTGTGATCAGTTGCTGGACCTATTGTCTTATCAATCCTCTGATTTGAGTGTGGGCTATCGTCAAATCAAATCAGTACCAACGATGCTCGTAATGTTGTCTTACTCGTGGTTGACCCCTCGAGCATACACCATTACATCTTTTGGTCTGACCAATACTATCACCGTGTTCACATGATGGTGGAAGTCCGATTGATATGGAAATTCCGATGAGTTGTTGTTGAGCCCATCGGCACATTTTGTCTCCCCATGAATCATGTTGAACATCAACCTAGTGTTGAAAACTTTGTAAGAAATGCCTTTGTGATCCGTTCATGAAGCCTATGCTTGGATGGAAGAAGTGACTTCCTCGAATTCATGTGCTTTAGGTGTAAGTTGCCGCCATGAATTTGAGAAAGGTTTGTTTTGTTTCCTCTGGAATCGTCCCAAATTAGTCATGCGCGTGCGAAGTGCCCTATGGTTTGATAGGTTGGACGCCACTCCATATGTGTTCCTAGCACACCAAGCCACTGACTGATTTGCTCAAGGAGAAGGAGTTCCTTCATAAAAGCTAATCCGGACTTATGGAAAGACTTCGATATCCTCGATGATGATTCCCCCACCTGAACTTGGTAGTGTTTTATCATAAGACTACCATGTGGTCATACTGTCGAGACAGCGTGTTCACTTGTTTGTAGCAGAACCCGCTCATGCTTTGGAGCTCACTACCATAGTCCATCTCCAGGAATCTCGCAACATCATCTCGTCGATTTGTGTTGCACCTTCCCTTTTCGAGACATGCTTTGAGTCACGCGTATCCTGTTTCTAACCGGACACGAATCTCGGGCAGATATGATGGTTGGAACATTCCCAACATTTGCATTTTGTTCCCAGCTTGCATCCCATCGTGCCAATTTTCCATGGGCTGCCCTTCTCGATAATTGTTGTTTAGGATCATCTTCAAAAGTGGCCCTACCATGGGTCCCATCCATTTTCGATGATAAGCAAAATCATCCATTGCGTTGTCTTCAACAAGGTAGTCCATATCATCCATTCTAGTCCGAGTATGTCATTCTTTCGAACTCCTTCAAATGATCGATTGTGAATGCCTTAGGCTGGTTTAAAGAGTTTTCAACGATCCTTGAATCAAAAGTAATTCTTTTTGCCACCTAAGGGCACAGCTCTACGAGTCACCTTTCCTAAGGTGTTCCGTTACGGGATCGTGGCAATTATTTCCTTGCCATCTTGACACCATCCACCATCTTTCTAAGCGTGGAATTGTTGCCCACCAAATCAAACCCCGTCGTTGTTCCTCCATCCCTCTCGATGTGTTTGGTGTCTCAACTCGAGATGTTTCACCATCTCATTCCATGAGTTGATCGTGAGTTGCTCGATCTTTAAGAAGATCGATTCCTGCAGAGTTCCTCTCTGTCATTGTCGTGTTGGATGGAGTTCTCGAAAGAAAAGACGTCAAGACCAAGATGATGGAATGAGTCAACATCTTCGAGAAGAGCAAATGGATCATGAAGATTGTGATAGCTTTGTGACTTCCCTTTTCCTCTTACCTCACGTCTTGAATCTCGGGGCGAGATTCTTGTTTAGTGGGGGTGAGTTGTCACGTCCCTAGCCTTGCTATGCACTAGGACTAGCTTGGATGTTGCATCATGTCTAATCTATTTGAAAGTTGAAATGGGGATTGCTCAAACCCTAGCACCAAACCAAATCAACTAGGTTCAAATGAAAATATTCCCAATGAACCCAAAATGCCCTTCATAAATGTTCACCATCTTTGGTCCTGGCTAAACCCTCTGCCAAAAATGATTTCATATTTTTGGAGGCTATTCTGGATTTTTGAATTAAATCATTACTTATTTGCATTTGGGCATTTAAATACTATAAAATATTTAAATGCTCAAATAATCCCAAACTGAAATGTTTACTGTAGGATATATTTCCAACAGTGGTCATGAGCAGTTGCATGATTTTTGGGATGGATTTAGTACTTTTAATAAAGCCACAAAGCTGCAGAAAAATAGAAAACAGGAATTAAAATAGAGAGAGAGAGAGAAAGAGCTCACCTGGACTTACCTGTGCGGCCCACCAGAGCCAGCCCAGCAGCCCACTTACCCCCCTCGCTCGTCGTCTTCCTCTGCCAGTAGGCAGAGGCGAAGGCGCACGCGTGTGCTGGGAGGCCTCCACCTCCTGCTTCACTGGCGCCCAGCAATCCAGCTGCTTTCGCTGGAGACGCCTCGAAGCCCCTCTCGCCTCTCCCTCACTCGCTGCTCTCCCTCCCCCTCCTCTGTTTCTCCTACGCGCGTGCCCGAGCGCCACCGTCGCCACCGACGCCGTAACCCCGCGCCACAGCCACTGCCCCCACCTCCCGGCGCATCCCAGAGCTCCGCCCGACCTTCTCCTCCTCCTCACCGCGCCAAGTGAGCAGGAAGCTCCGTTCGTCTTCACCATCGTCGTCTTCAACCTGCGGCCGCCGAGATCGCCTCCGCCGCCCCGTTGCTCCGGTCATCCCCCGAGCTCGCCGTCCACCCCACGACACCGTGAGCTTCTGCCTACCCTCCCCCTCTCCGTTCGCTCTGCCGCGCACCGTAGCGACCACACCGCACTCACCCGGACGCGCCACCGCCCGCACTCATCGCCGGTGATGCTCCGGTGACCATTTGGTCCGGGCATGCATGCGCTCCCGCGCCAGCGTGAAAGCCTCTGTGGCACCTCGCCGCGCTCTTTGGCGCACCGCAGCCCCATCCCCACTTGCGCCCGAGCTCCGGCCGCCGCCTTGGAGTTCGCCGTCGTCGGCTCCGGCCACCATAGGACCTGCCGCCACCACCACTCGACGTGCGCCAGCGAGAGCTCTCCAACGAGCCCAAGAACGGCCTCGTCCGTGCCCTGTGGGCGTTTTCCGAGCCGCGCCGCCGTCTCGGGTCTCGCCGGCGTCGAGTCGCCGGTGGGTTTGACCCACGGCACAGGTTTGACTACTTTGACCTGGTAGGGCCCCACCTGGGTAAATGACATGTGGGCCCAGCCCTGCTGACACTTTTAATTAGGATTAAATTAGCACAGTCACTGACCAGTGGGTCCCGGCGTCAGGTTTGACCTGGGCCGACACTGTTGACCCTCGGCGTCCACGGTGGCCTTAGCGTCACGATTAGTAATTTTACGGATTTAAAATAATACGAGAAAATTCGCAATATATCCAAAACTTCTAAAATTCATATAAAATCAACCGTAGCTCCAAATCAAATAAATTATATATGAAAAATGATCAAAAAATCCAATCTATCCATCTGTACCATTTTCATGCATGTTAGAATAATTTATAGCTACTGTTTAGGACAAATCAATTAAATGACATTTGAATTTCACATATGGAGTTTGGATTTGAATCTTAGGTTCAAACCAACTTCATTTAACCTTGGTGCTAGTTGCATTAGCCCAAAACAATAGCATATTGCCATGTCACATTCATGCATCATATTGTTGCATTGCATTGATTGTGTTCTTCCTTGTTTGCGGTGATTGTCCCCTCTCAATGAAGCGGCGTTCAACGATGAGATCGATGACACCGATGAAGAACTATATTATCTTCGAAGTGCCGGGCAAGCAAAACCCCTTGTTCATTCCGACATAATCCCACTCTCGCTCCTGCTCTATTTTCTTGCATTAGGACAACAACGACTCATGTGTTACTTGCTGCG
The DNA here is from genome assembly GCA_021605145.1 of Aegilops bicornis. Lineage (NCBI taxonomy): Eukaryota > Viridiplantae > Streptophyta > Magnoliopsida > Poales > Poaceae > Aegilops > Aegilops bicornis. The sequence continues at coordinate 505,145,247 of CM038669.1, forward strand.
GTAGTGAACCCCTTATCCTCTGCATGACCTGTCATTCCACAAGAATTAGATGAAACCCACTAGCATGAGTAGGAGTTGTTTGAGCCATGATGTGCCTACTCATTCATGCTTGTTTGTCATGCCTGCTATTGCTTAGAGTTGTGTCGTGTCTGATTCATCGGGGATGAATTGGAGGTGCGTGAACATGTCCCTCTTGTGTGAGAGCTAAGTGTGTGAACACGATTTGGTAAAGGTAGCGGTGAGAGGCCATGTAGGAGTACATGGTGGGTTGTCTCATTGAAGCCGTCCTTAGGAACTGAGTTACGTGTTTGTGATCCATGAGCAGTTACTACCACACATTGGGCTCCGCGCTCCAAGCTCTCTCGACTTATTAATCAACTTGATCTCTGTCCGGGAGTTGCAACTAGTTTACGGTGTTTGTAGGTAGTGTTAGTAGTCTACCAAGTGGCACCCAGTGCAATTGGGCTTGGGACAGACTAGACACAGTGGCACGGTGTACCAAGTGGCACCTGGTTGGTGGGCTTGGGAACCCTGCTCACATCGTTTGGGGCCGTGAGCGACACCCCAGCCGGATCTCCTTGCGGATGGAACCCGAGTAGGCGATAAACCTGGACGAGAGACTTGTGTGGTTAGTCAGGTCGTGGCCGACTCCCTCGCCCGGCTTCCTCTTGAAGGTTGCCGAGGTACATGACGTGTCTGAGGCGATAAGTGGCGTAAAGCGTGTGTGAAGAAGTACACCCTGCGGGGTTATCATTATCTATTCGAATAGCGGATTCCTCGGATATGGAAACTTGGACCCTTGCATAGTTCATAGACAAGCGAAAGTGGATACTTTAAAATACGCCAAGATAAGAGTGAGTGCTATGGATGGTGTTCTCGTAGGGAGGCGGGAGGCGGATCCATAGTGGTGTATTGATATGGTGAATATGTGGACTCGTGTGCCACCTCAAAAGAGTTACTTGCGATGCGTAGTTCAGGATAGCCACCGAGTCAAAGCTGGCTTGCTGCGGTTAAACTCCACCACCCCTTTTGATAATGATGCATATGTAGTTAGATCTGATGTAAGTCTTGCTGAGTACATTTGTACTCACGTTTGCTTATTTTATGTTTTGCGAGAGGCGTCGGTCTAGCTAGTAGTTCAGCGTGGACTTGATGTTTAGCTTGTTACCTCAGCTACGATCTTGTGCCCTCGGCGAGATCTCGGTAGATAGTCAGGCTTCTCAGCCTTTTTCATTTGTAGATGTCTGTACTCAGACATGTTAATCTTCCGCTTGTGCTTTGACTTGTATGCTCTGAGTGTTGGGTCATGAGACCCATGTTTGTAATATCTCGCTCCTCGGAGCCTAATGAATAAATATTTGAGTCGTAGAGTTATGTTGTGATGCCATGTTGTATTTACACATATTGAGCATATTGTGTGTATGTTTGAAATGCTTGGTATGTGTGGGATCCGACAATCTAGTTGTTTATCCTTGGCAGCCTCTCATATGGGGAAATGTAGTCTAGTGCTTCTGAGCGATAGTAGTCCGCTACTGACCGGTTCACCGGAGTCCTGCTAGCCCAGCACTACTGCTTGGACACTTGGTAGCGGCATGTGTTTCACTTCGTTCCTATGTCTGTCCTTCGGGAAATGTCACGCGGTGACATCCGAGTCTGCCTAGCACCTGCTACTGACTGGAGTTACCGGAGTCCTGTTAGCCCAGTGCTACAGCCCGAATGTATACGTTGATGACCGACATGTTCGATGTGATTCATGTATGCATGTCCCCATGGGTTAGTGCCGCTTTGGGTTCACGACTAGCCATGTCTGCCCGGGTTCTCTGTCATATGGATGCTAGCGACACTATCATATACGTGAGCCAAAAGACGCATAAGCGGTCCCGGGCCATGGTAAGACGACACCCGTGGGAATACCGTGCGTGAGGCTGCAAAGTGATATGAGGTGTTACCGGCTAGATCGATGTGACTTGGAATCGGGGTCCTGACAGGGAACCAAAGCGGCTTGCCCCCTCTCAGTAGGGGCTGAGGCTTCCCGATGCGCCGACTAGACGTCGGCGGGAGCCCGATCGGGCTAAGGCTTGCTGCTCGAAAAGGAAGCCAAGACCGAAGATATCCAGCCGCCGTGCACAACCAGGGGAGGAGCCCTTGGCATGCTCGTCGCACCCCCGACGAGGCCACAAAGAAGAGACGGCAGGAGCGAGGGCTCGAGACGCCAAGCTTGCGTGTTTGTCTCTCCGGCTGACCCCGCGCCAGGAGCGGCATGCTGACTCGGGATGCTAAAGGCCAGCGGGAGATTTGAGGCAGGAGGAGGATGTTTCCCGGGAGGCTTCACAGCCTTAGCAGAAGGGATCCTGAAGCGTCGGGAAAGGAAGCAACACTCGAGGAATTACAAAGATAAGGTACTTACTCATCCACGGCCATCTACTTCCTCTGTTTCAACGATCGGAAGGCGCCACGGCTGTAGCTTGGGGACCCCTTCCTCTTGCGGAGCGCATCGAAGTCTACACGGAGCCGGCCGAAGCGTTGGACGTGGCGACCAGCACAGTGCGCGGCTGGTGAAGCGCCCGAGGAGGCGACCTCGGGAGTGCCAAGCTGGGGGGAGCCATCGGGCTCCGCCTCGCAATGACCTGCTGAGGCCTCGGGAGCTTCGGCCTCAGGAGCAGCGGATTGCGTCGCCCCTTCAACTGCCACCCCGGGGCGAGAGTCACGGGCTCCCGGATATGGCGCTTCAGGATCCACAGACGGTGTCGACACCTCGGCACCCGCGCCTCTGGCCTCCGGAGGAACTTGCCCCCTTGCGTCCACCCTTGGGGCAAGTTCGGCGACGGCGACAAGGAGGGGAGCCACGGTGATGGGGTTCTCACGGGGCCCCTCAAGGCCGACTGGACGCAGCCCCCATTTGTCAAAGGGGGGAATCTGCCCCGCGAACTCCACCCTGTTTGAGCAACAGTACAAGAGACAGCCCTCCAATGGCAAATCATTTGGCGAGGGGTTGCCCATTAGGACCTCGAGCACCTTTCTGCGTGCCTCAAACGGAAGCCCTGACTCCTGAAGCCTCATGCGATCTTGACCGACATTCAGGGCCCACATCAGCCAGGAATGGTGCTGGAGTGGGGCGACGCGGCGTCGGAGGAACTCCTTCATCACCATGGGCACAGTCAAACCAAGATCTTTCAGCCTCTTCAACTGGATCCAGACGAATGCGAGGCGGGGGCTCGCAAGCTCCTCATGGTCCCATGACAACTTACTTGAAGGATCTTACGCAATCCATAGGTAGGTATGGTGGACGCTCATGGCAAAACTAGTTTAAGGGATATTTGGAAGCACAAGTAGTATCTCTACTTGGTGCAAAGAATTTGGCTAGCATAAGGGGGAAAGGCAAGCTCAACATGTTGGATGATCCATGACAATATACTTTATTTTGGATATAGGAAAACATAACCCATTACGTTGTCTTCCTTGTCCAACATCAACCTTTTAGCATGTCATATTTTAATGAGTGCTCACAATTACAAAAGATGTCCAAGATAGTATATTTATAAGTGAAATCTCTCTTCCCTCAATATTCTTTCATGAATTGTTCAAGTGACCAATTCTGAGTTTGCTAACATTCAGTAAGTTTACTACCTATACTTATTATGTTTTAAGTTATTACTCCACATGTTGTAAGCATATGAAACATATATAAATTCAGATTTATGACAATCAATTCATTCAACCTTTTATTCATAGGATATACGTGAAGCACATGAGTTATTGACAAACTACTCCAAAAAGATACAAGTGAAGAACCTTTGAGTAGTCAAATAATTAACTAGTCATGGGAGGATTCTTTTTCATTCAATAATTCAGATCCAATGATCTTATTAAGACAGCAAGTAAAAATGAAAATACGCTCCAAGCAAAACACATATCATGTGACAAATAAAAATATAGCTCCGAGTAAGGTATACCGATAGTTTGAAGACGAAAGAGGGGATGCCTTCCAGGGCATCCCCAAGCTTAGGCGCTTGAGTATTCCTTGAATATTACCTTGGGGTTCCTTGGGCATCCCCAATCTTAGGGTCTTTCCTCTCCTTATTCTCCTCATATCAATATCTCACCCAAAGCTTGAAAACTTCAATCACACAAAACTTAACGGAACTTCGTGAGATAGATTAGTATGCTAAAGAGCAAAGCATTCACTTTGGTACTGTCAAAGACAAGGTTCATAGTTGTTCTCACACAATTCCTACTGTACTATATCATTTATACAATTTATGTTGAAAAATATAAGCCATAGAAACTAGAAAACAAGCAAACTATGCAATCAAAACAGAATCTGTCAGAAACAGAACATTCTGTAATAATCTGAACAGCAACCATACTTCTGCTAATCCAAACATTATGAAATAAATTGGTGGACGTGATAAAAGAATCAACTCAAAAGCACTCTTCTGTAAAAAAAATGTCAGCTAATCTCGTGAGCGCAAAGTTTACATTTTTACAAGCAAGATCACATTAACTTTCACCCAAGTCTTCCCAAAGGTCTTACTTGGCACTTTATTGAAACAAAAGCTATAAAACATGATTACTACAGTATATTAAACATGTAAACACACAAAAACAGTAAGGGTAAATATTGGGTTGTCTCCCAACAAGCGCTTTCTTTAATGCCTTTTAGCTAGGCATGATGATTTCAATGATGCTCACATAAAAGATAAGAATCGAAACATAAAGAGAGCATCATGAAGAATATGACTAGCACATTTGAATCTAACCAACTTCCTATGCCTAGGATTTTGTGAACACATAATTTATAGGAACAAGAATCAACTAGCATAGGAAGGCAAAACAAGTATAACTTCAAAGCTTTAAGCACATAGAGAGGAAACTAGATATTATTGCAACTCCTACAAGCATATATTCTTCCCTCATAATAATTTTCAGTAGCATCATGAATGAATTCAACAATATAACCATCACATAAAGCATTCTTTTCATGATCTACAAGCATAGAAATTTTTCTACTCTCTACATAAGCAAAATTCTTCTCATTCGGAATAGCGGGATCACTAGTTCCTAAAGTTGACATTCTTTCAAACCCGCTTTAGATGATAGTATTATTCATACTTAAAAAGATATAAGTGAAGTTCATGGAGCACTCTACAATGAATATAGGCTAACCAATATCCAAGCTCAAAATGTATAAGAGAAGCACACGCAGCATTCTGTAAAACCATACTCAAAAGATTTAAATGAAGCACAAAGAGCAATTCTATAAGATCATACTTAAAACATATAAGTGAAGCACGTGAAGTATTCCATAAATTGATGAAGGGACATCTCATACTAGCATGGTTCTTAAAGAAAAATAAAAACACAAAGGACACAAATCATGTGAACAAAACAAAAACTGAGGTATATCGATATTTGTTGAAGAAGAAAGATGGGATGCTAACCGGGGCATCGCCAAGCTTAGATGCTTGAGTATCCTTTGAAATATTTACTTGGGGTGCCTTGGGCATACCCAAGCTGGAACTCTTGCCTCTCTTTATTCTTCTCATATTGATAGCTCCTCAATCTTTGAACACTTCATCCACACAGAACTTTAACAAAAACTTTGTGAGATCCGCTAGTATAACAAAGCAAATCACTACTATAAGTACTGTTGCAAACCAATTCATATTTCGTTTTTGTATTATAGCTACTGTAATATAACTTTTCCATGGCTTAATCCACTGATAGAAATCGATAGTTTCATCAAAACAAGCAAGCAATGCATCAAAAATAGAATCTGTCTTAAACAGGACAGTCTGTAGTAATCTGGAAGTTTAGCAAACTTCTGTAACTCGAACAATTATGAAATAAATTTGAAAATTTGAAAGATTTGTACAGAAGTAACGTGCAAAAATTTTCAGACCCATTTGACCTTCCAGTAAAAAATGTAAAATCACACACTACAGCCAAAGTTTCTGTTTTTGTTCTGCACATAGTAAACAAGCAATCTAATCATCCTAAAACCAAAGCTTCGCACATTATTTTTATAATACAATGGATATACACAAGGGTATAATTATTTACAGAGAATCTTCCATGAAAAATTCTACATTGTTTCCGTGAGCATGAACACAAGTGCTCAAAGTCGACCCTCACTTCTTCAATGCATAACTTTCCAATTACTTCTCTTTTTGAAAAACTTTTTAGGCAAGAGAGGCAAGTAATAATTTTTTTGTATTTTCATTCTTTTAAATAAATTTGTATGTTTCACCCACAACTAAACAGAAACAAAAAGGAAAAACAAAATCTACTTAGTGAAGAAAGCAAACAAGCACACACGAGAATATCAACCCCACGCTATTGCTCCCCGGCAACGGCGCCAGAAAAGAGCTTGATAATCCCCAAGTGAAGGGAATCATTGTAGCAATTTCCAAAGGTGGACGTGATAAGTATGGAGTGTCAAACCCACAAGGAGAAAAAGGTAAGATCAATAATCTCTCAAGCCCTATCTGCCACTGATACGACTCTACGTATACCGAACTTTTGCTTCCAACTAGAAACGAGAAATAAACCTACGTTGTGGGTATGAAGAGGGTAACTTTGCATGGTATCGGAGAGCTAAAATATAAAAGTAGGTGCTGTTATTATAAAGTTAGAATATATTATAAATAGCGAGTGTGGAATAATGGTGGATTGGTGTGCGGAATTGTCCTAGGCAATTGTTAACAAGACCGGTAGTCGTCATTGCAATTTCATATGAGGGAGAGGCATAAGCTAACATACTTTCTCTACTTGGATCATATGCACTTATGATTGGAACTCTAGCAAGCATCCGCAACTACTAAAAATCATTAAGGTAAAACCCAACCATAGCATTAAAGCATCAAGTCCTCTTTATTCCCATACGCAACAACCCCCTTACTCGGGTTTGTGTTTGATCGATCACCAACCCACTATTAGCGAATCATGAGCGTATTGCAACACCCTACTGGGGAATCCCTCAAGCTTACTTGGCGACACGGAGGGCACCATAGGACAGCACCAAAATAAAACATACAACTCATACCAATCTAGATCATCAATCAACCCAAAGACAAAGGATATCTACTCAAAACATCATAGGATGGCAACACATCATTGGATCATAATATGTGGCATAAAGCACCATGTTCAAGTAGGGATTACAGCAGGGTGCGGGAGAGTGGACCGCGTAAAATAGATGAGGATGGTGATGATGATGGTGATGTTGATGAAGACGATCACCGCGGCGATGATTCCCCTCTCGATGGAACTCTGGTGCCACCAAGAGAGAGGAGGAGAGGTTCTCCCCCTTGTGCTTCCTCCTCCATGGCCTCCCCTTGGTGGGGAAAGGTTCTCCCTCTGGTCCTTGGCCTTCATGGCAATAAGGCCTCTCCGGGATACTCCTCCATGGCCACCGGTGATGATGGCCCCCTCCGGCAGGGTGACGGAGAGGGCCTAGATTGATTTCTCGTGGCTACAGAGGCTTGCGACGGCGGAACTTCCGATCTAGGTTAATTTCTGGAGGTTTCTATATATATAAGAGGTTTTGGCGTCGAGAACAAGTCAGGGGGGTCTCCAGGCTGTCCACGAGGCAGGGAGGCGCACCCAGGGGGTGGGCGCCCCCCCACCCTCGTGGGCAGCCCGTGACTCTTCTAGCCCAACTCTTTGACTCCGTGGCCTTCTTCTGGTCCAAAAATAAGCTCCGTCAAGTTTCAGGTCAATTGGACTCCTTTTGGTTTTCCTTTTCCGCGATATTCTAAAACAAGGAAAAAACAGAAACTGGCACTGGGCTCTAGGTTAATAGGTTAGTCCCAAAAACCATATAAAATAGCATATAAATGCATATAAAACATCCAAGGTTGATAATATAATAGCATGAATACTTCATAAATTATAGATACGTTGGAGACGTATCACCAGGTGGATATCAGGGCTGCGTGGGGAAGCTGGGCCGCCCGCGTCCAATCGATGCCACGCGTCAAGTGGGGCCGCAGGCTATTAGGGCCCATGGCGCTCCGCACTTGCCCTTTGGCTTCGCCCCGAAGCCAAGTCCGAGCGCGCCTTGGGCCCGGGGGCTACTGTCGGCGTCCTGGGAACGGGGGTCTCCAGACTTGCCTGCCTACGGCACACGGCGTGGCTCCACCGGTGGCCCTGTACGGCCCATCTTGAGCAGCAAACACTCAAGACCCTCGCGAGGGGCCAAGCCTCGCTAGGCGGATGCCACAAGGCCTCCTCGGGACGGCTTCACTAGGCTGGCTCGCGAGGGGCGGAGAGATCAAGGCAAGGGATACCTCGCGAGGTTCCTATGACGCAAGCCATGACGACCCAGGCAGTGCGGGCGCCAGCGCCTGATGTCCTCGTTTCCTCTTTGGTGCTAAAGAGGCAAGCGCAGGCGAGGAGTCCTGAGGCATCAGGCAAAGGTTTCCATATCAGTGCAACGAGACCAAGACCAGCAGGACGACATGACGGAGGTCACCGTGGAGACCAAGACGACATTACCACCAGAGCCTTTGGCAGGCGAAGACCACCTTTAGTCAAGATAACTTGTACTAGTTCTCTCCCTTCGAATTTGGCCGTTGTTGGATCCCTTCCCGCTCAATATTTGGGGAGAGGACCAAGGCCTCTATAAATTGGACTAGCCACCACCATAGAGGGGGACGGGTCATTGAGATCTCCCTCAGCCACACAAGTTCACCAAGCACAAGAGCACCTCTCCTGAGGAGGCTGTTCTTCCCTTGTAACTGTTCATCCTCAGCCCAAGAGGCAATCCACCACACCACACTTGAGTAGGGTATTACACCACATCGGTAGCCCGAACCAGTATAAACTCTCGTGTCTCTCATTCTTTGGGTTCGTTGAGCTAGGCCTTGCGATTTGGCGAGAGTGATCTAGGGAGGGAGAGATCTTCGTGCGCACCCCAGTGTTCGAACCTCAAGGGTTTTGTCGGGACCCGAAATCTGACAGGGAAGATAGGGACTGAAAGAGCCAGCTTCAACATCCCAGTCTAAGCACCCCCGGCCTCCATCTTTGCCACCTGCTCGACCCTAGTGGCACTGATAAAATGAAGTAATAATACAGTTAAAATAGAGTGAGTGTCCTCTCTATCATTTCATTTCCAATGTAGATAAAGAAAGTGCTTCTCTTTGTTAGTATATGTTTCATCAACTAGTCCCATTGTTAATGTTTAAGTGTTTCTGCAAACTGGGGTGCTTAATTTTAGTTGATCTGCACAAAAATAGAGATTGGAATGTCTCAAGGACCCTCCGTGTACTACCGCTGTACACTGATGTTCATCACTGGCAAAAGGTGTATCGGGGAGACTTGGGTCGATTTCCAGTATGAGGCCTACCGTGTGAGGCGTCACAGGGCCCATCTCACCCTCGCAGCATACTATGATACTATCGCAATATTTTCTTCTATTTATTAGTGTATGTTTCATCAACTAGTGTCATTATAATGTAATCACGCTTTTCCATTATCTTTGCAAACAGGGTTATTCAGCTGTATTTTGGTGGAACTGCACAAATGTATGAATGGAACTGGCATATATGCAGAGTGCGAGGTGTGCCAAGTAAAAATTACCGACACCAACCATGCTCCATGCACGCATTGGCATCCACCACCACCAGTGGGATGTGTGGCGCTCTTTGTGGATAGATCTTTCTCGACACCAAATCCTCTAACCAAATACTAGTAGCTTATATTGGCAGTCTTCTTGGGAGTACTCTTTTCTGAAAGAAGCACCAATCTATTTTTATTTATTTGTACATAGTGTCACAACTTTGACCCAAAGGTCCAGAGCTATTTTAGGGTGATTGTCGTAGTACTCGGAGACTGATTGTAAGCATGATTTTCATTAGCTGTCACACTGATTGTAAGCATGAGCAGATGGAAGATTAGGTTAGTGCCAAGCTTACCTTAAACCCTACCGCCGCCGTTGAAATGAGGCGAGCGTTGAGGGAACCATGGAGAACGGCGGGGAAGCGACGTCGTGCCATCCGGCCTCCTCTTGCAGTGGGAGAACGAATACTCCTGTGGCTCCGGCTGGCTCTGCACCCTCACGAACGACACACCATACTCGATCAATTCGTTATCCTCTAGATGCTCGACCTTTGACCTATATGCCCACCAGCTCCACCTGACTTTTGCCTCGGGCGATTCTGTCTGCTCCATCGCCTAGAGGAGATACTCGATGAACTCGAAGGACTGCGGCGTGACTGCCACCGAGGAGTACATCGCCGCCCTCATCGCCGTCGTCTCGCTCTTTCGCATACATTGCCACATGGCCCTCACCGTCCTCGAAATCTCCCACTCATTGTCAAACCAAGTAAGGATCTCCTTCAACCTAGCTAACTTTGCACAGTGGCATGCCGTGTCTTGGTCCTTCTGCATCCTCTCCATTGATGTCCTTCTGAGAGGTCTGGTGCTAGCTTTGGAAGATGGGAGGAGAGACGGTGGTCTTGCAATGGAGAAGAGGGAGAGGAGTGTGCAGCAGCGATTTAGGACTGGACGAGAGGACCGGCGCGCTGTGACTGGATCAAAATCAAAATCAATTTACCTTTCAATTAAGAAAGCAACCCAACATTAACTAGTCTCCCTTTTATTCTGGGTCATAATTGACCATGATTTCCACAAATAAAATATATGTTATACATTGCAAAAATAATATAATTTGAAAGTACATTCAGATATGAACCAAATGATACAATTTTTGGTGACATGCATTTTTTGATTGTCAAATACAGTACGTGGTCAAACTTTGACCCAAAATACGCAAAACAAAAATATACTTCCAAGACCAGCGCCGCTTCTCTCCTCTTAAACCACCGCTGCTCCTCTCCTGTTCCAATCTAAACCCAGCACCGCTCCTCTCCCGTTCTAATCCAAAACCAGGGCCGCTCCTCTCCCGTTCTAATCCAAAACCAGCGTCGCTCCTCTCCTCTTCCATTCAAAAACCACCGCCGGCGAGTGAAGGTGTTGTGGAGAAGTAGATCAATGGAGGAGTACAACCGATACGTGAGGATCACAGACAGCGACCCTGTGAAGCTAGCTAGGATGTTGGAGATACAGTCTTGGTTTGACAATAAGGACCAACTAGCGGTGACGGCGACATCCATGCCCAAATATCTGCAAAAGAGCGAAAAGGCGGTGATACTCCCAAAGGGAGTCGCGCCGGAGTACATAGAGCTGCTCCTCTGGGCCATGGAGCAAACAGATTCACCGAATCCGATCGTGAGGTAGCGGTGGTGGGAGTATCGATCCCAGATGGAGCATCCGCCAGAGATTGAAGGATCGAGCATCTCTGAGGTGCCGTTTGTGAGGGTGTCGTGCGGAAGCGAGCGGTGGAGTCTTCGTCGACCGAACCCAACTGCAAGAGGAGAAAAGCAGTTGGCCAGACGACGCTTCCCCGCCATCCTCTCCCTCGCTGTTCACATCGTCTCACGCGGAGGCTATCTGCCGCCGAGGAATAGGAGGGGAGTGCCCCCCCCCCCAACCCAATAGTCGGGCAGGTTGTGAATTGTCAGGAGGAACTTAGGGTTGTCAGTATTTGCAGGTTGTAAATTGTGTTTTGTGTTGTGTATTTTGAGAGTACTTTCAGATATGAATGTCTTTTGAATTTCAGATTTGCAGTATTGAGCATATGTAGTATTTTATGAATTCTAGAGATCTATTTTTCAGAAGGACAATGCTGCTGCAGACAATGTGATTCTCAGAGAAGAAAAGCGCAAGTTTCGATTTGAATAAGAAACTACAAGTTCGGGCCAGATAAGCGCAACTTTGAGAGGCAGAGCATTTATATTAACACGGCCTTTTCAAACAGGGATAACATCATGTTGGAAGTTTTATTCATGGTCGAAAATGGAACTACCAGCCACTTAACATCATGCTGATCAACATTCATGCTTAGCACATCTTCATGTGATGCACAATCAAAAAAATATGCTATTTTCAAAATTCCCACACAATGTCGAGTGTGCGAAAAACAGAGAAAACAAGGGCGAAGTTTTGGCAAGTGTTGGACGTGGTGTGCGTAGATGACAATGGGGACCCACATGTCAATAATGGCAAAGGCAAAAAATTTGGAGATATTTTCCCTGCATCAGGTGGAATCGAACCCGGGTGGAACAACGGTCGGGTAGTGTCACTTGGCCACTGGGCTAGTTCAGTAGTTTCAGTGCAAATAAGGCACTGCCTCAGGTGGTCCGATCTCATCTTGCGCCTTTGTGCGCTCGCCGTGGCGCTGCTGTCTGTCGTTGTGAACATGCTGAACAAACGAGAGGAATCTGGAGAGGACTGTACGTGGAGAGGCGGACAGTCGGGACCCACCAGGTCTATGGCCATACACAAGCAAGTGCCTCATTGAAAATATACTTCCTCCTAATCCTATACTGACGTTGGGGCCCACGGGTTTGTCAATATAGTTACATTTTTTTAGGTGCTTCAACGTAGTTAATAAAGGAGATAAATTTACAACGAAGACGGGGAGCTGGCAGGTATCATTTATTATCACTGGGGCAGCAAGTATCAGCTGGGTTGTGGGCTGCTCCATCTAGGCTTCCTTTTTTAACATGCGCAGCCCACGACATGCCGGTTTGTATTTTTTTTAGGGCCGTCATGTATCAACCGGCCTATGGACCTCCCATCCGAGGTTTTATTTTTCCCGAAACATCGGCAGCCCAACTTATGTTTTTTTTTGAAGAAAATGCAGAGGTCCGTTCTATTTTTCTATATAAGAATAGGAATGCCTGATCCAACTTATGTTTCCTTTCTAACTATATTATATATATTTAAATTATTTTATATGTTATTATATATTATTGTTATTGTCATCATATATTTAACAGATACTTACATATATAAAAAAATATCCCACATCTTATTAACTTATAAAAATAATTTCTTAACAATAAAATCCTGGATCTTTTTACAATAAGGCAACGAAAATCCTGGTGATTGTGTACAAAAGCTTGGTAAGATTTAAGGACCAATGTAATAATAAATCACTGATTATTTAAAAATATTTATAACAAAATGCTTAGCCCCTGTTTATTTCTTGATAACATTGCTGCGCCCAATCGAACATTATAATTAGAATCAGCCCAGCAAAATCGTGTATTTCGAGAAAGTGCAAATAGCCTGTAATTTTTTAGGAAAAAAATGGGCCGCATGGATGCTACATTATTTTTTCACCCAGCCCAGCAAATGGACTGTAATTCTAAAAAAAAGAGATCAAATTGACTGTAAATTCTGGAAAAAAAAATGGGTTGAATATGTGCCACATTTTTTGAGGCTGAAATGTGGGCCAATAGGTCAAAGCCAACGCAAGTCGTTGTCAACTTAGTCAACAAATGATTCTAACATCGTTAGCCGTTGGATTTACATCCAACGACCAGCATCCATCTTCAATATCTTGTCTTCTTCCTCCAGCGCCGTCGGGACTGTCGGCATCGTGGGAACGGGGGTACCCAGACTTGCCTGCCTGCGGCCTAGGGTGTGGCTCCTCCAGCGGCCTGGTATGGCACATCTTCATCAACAACCACTCAAGACCTTCGCGAGGGGCCAAGCCTCGCGAGGCGGACGACGCAAGACCTCCTTAGGGGCAGCCTCCCTAGGCTGGCTCCCGAGGAGCGGAGATATCAAGGAGAGGGGCACCTCGCGAGGTACTTGTGACGTGAGCCCTGACGACCAAGGCCAGGCGGGCGCCAGCGCATGCAGAGTACCGGTTGCCTCTTTGGTGCTAAAGGGGCAGGCGCAGATGAGGAGTCCCGAGGCATCAGACAAAGGTTTCCATATCGGTGAAATGAGACCAAGACCAGTAGGACGACAGGACGGAGGTCACCACGGAGCCCACGACGGTGTCACCACCAGAGTCTTTGGCAGGCGAAGACCACCTTTTGTCAGGATAACTTGTACTAGTTGTCCCCCTTCAAATTGGTCGTTGTGGGATCCCTTCCCGCCTAATATTTGGGAAGAGGACTCGGGCCTCTATGTATAGGACTAGCCACCATCGTAGGAGGCATCTCATCTTGGACTGGATCCATTCCACCAAGGCCACCATACAAGCTCACCGAGTTCAAGAACACCTCTCCTCAGGAAGCTGTTCATCCCTTGTACCTGTTCATACTCAGCCTGCAAGGCAATCCACCACACCACACTAGAGTATGGTATTACACCGCAATGGTGGCCCGAACCAGTATAAACTCTTGTGTCCCTTGTTACTCGGGTTCGGCGAGCCAGGCTTTGAGACCGTGACGAGAGCGTGAGCTAGGGGGAGAGTGATCTTCGTGCGCACCCCAGAGTTTGAACCTCAGGGGTTTTGCCGGAACCCGTAATCCGACATTTGGCGTGCCAGGTAGGGGTGCACCGAAGCCTCTCTTTCGTCAGCTGATCCGCCAACAGCCCGCAGTGCCGACGTCCGGCGACCCAAGGCCCAACGCCGACCATTGGGCAGCTTGGCCCGTCAGGGCGGCACCGTCCGCCCAAGAAGACCTCAACTCCGCACTCCAGGCGGCCCGTGCACCGCCGAACGCCGCGGGGCACGGTCTGGCGCCTTCCACCCTCACACAGCAGCGCGCGCGGGCCGCCGCAAGGGCCTCAAGCTACGCGGGAGCTGCTGCGGTGCCGGCTGGCAGAGAGCGGCCGCGATGCATTGCTGGAGCGCATCGCTGAGCTGTTGGACGCCACAACCAGGGGTACGCTACCTTTCTGCTCCTTACCTATGCCTCAAGTTGTGGCCAGATCGCACGGTGGGCCTCGTCGCACCCGCGTGCTCCCAGGCGCACCAGGAGGGTTCATCGGCATCAGGGCGCCCAGTGTGCGGGCACCCGGCACCTTTGTGCTTCCCCAATGGCGCATCTGAGACGTTGCCCCATGCGACCCCAGCAGGATGCCACCCGACCACCACCAGGGCGGCGCGCTTGGCCCGGCGGCGTGCAGCGTGGGGCGCCCCAGCTCGGGTTCCGGGGCGGCGGCTCCGAAAGCTTATGTGCCTCGCATGGTGGATCGAGAGTACACGCCAGAGGATGACCCCGACTCATTCCTCGAGCCGTGTTGGGAAGAGGAGATGCTGGAAGTCGAGGCCTTCCAGGAACCACCCAGGAGACTCGCCGACCCCGCCAACAACAACAACCGCAGGGTACCACTAATCTCTCAGGAGCAGGCTTAGGCTAACCATGGGTCGCAAGTGGACCAGGTCACAGCGATGGACAGCGACCCAGCGCGGCAACCTCACTCCAACCAGGGGAAGCGCACTGGGGGCTGCGGGGGAGGGGCCTAGAGCACGGCCCCTCTCCGCGTCGCACGGAGCAAGGCGTCGCCCGGAGGTAGGTCCTCTATCGGGGAGGCACCGGCGAGCCTTCCCCCCGGCAGAGGGCCCGTGGTCGCCGAGGGCGCTGCTAGCGTCCCCTTTGCCCCTTGGCATCGTCCTTGTTTCCGAACGCCCCAATGGTGGTCGAGGGCGGCGCAAGGCGGGGCCCTCGTCTGGCGATATGAAGGAAGGCTCACGCCTGTGAAGGTCTCCGCCCGTGACACTCTCACGTAATAATGAGTGGGGCTGTACACGCCCCGGAGTCTCCGGAGAGCCGCCCTCGGGCCTCGGGGGCTCCCGCCCACGTCCTAGTGGAAGCACCATGCTCCGCGCTGGCCGTCGACACTGTCCCCCAATGACTATGCTCATGGCCTGTGAAAGCACTTAGATCCGTGCTGGTGGGAAGACAAGAAGAATAGCTAGGTGTCGGACGCAACCATTTGCTTTTAACCCCTCTTTTCTGTAGCTCGGTTTGCCGCCTTTTCGGATTTGAACTTGAAATTGTATTTTCTCTGACAAGTACGGGGGGCGTCTATTTATCGTTGCATTGGTTTCTTGAATTTTCTGGTCCTGCGCCTTCTTTTTAAGGACCGCGCCTGCTACCCCTCCCTCACGAGCACCTCGCGAGTGGGGGCTGGGTGTGGCATGAGTGCGCATCCTGCCGTGCTCAGGTGCTTGCTTCTCGCGAGGCCCTCTTGGGCGGACTAGCAGGCTCCTTAGGAGCCCAACACCTTGCGGCCCGCAAAGGACTCCCCTCAGGAGAAATACACACAGGAAACCACAAGACCGGTCCGAGGTCTGTGTGGACTGAGGTAAGTTGCTACAGCAACCTCGCGGAAGAACTTAAGGACTCACAAAAGCACGCTTTAAGTCTGGCTCAAGGAATAAAACAATAGTCTGATTAAATGAGAGGCTCCCCCTCCCCAAAAATGCTCTTACATCTTGAAGGGCCATGCCCAAGCTTTTGTGCGTGGGTTTAAAACAAAGGAGCGCGGGCCTAATCGGACATGTCACTCGCAGCGTCTTCTGAATAGTTCCCGGACGCTTCTTGCTTTCCATCGCCGTCGCTGCGTCGCCCCGCCACCGTCAGCAGTGCATGCCGCCTTAATCATACGACCACCACCACGTCGTCCTTAGAGGCGAAGGACCTGACCAGAGCATCCACATTGTCGTCCACCCAACGCGCCAGGTTATCCTGGATAGCCCCGGGCACTGGGGCAATGGCGGCGTCAAAATCGAAGTTGGGGTCAGCATTTTGAAGATGGCTGAAGACTCGAGAGAATGCGCGCCCGAGGAGGCCTCGACTCTTTTCGTCCATGAGCTCGCGAGCCCTCTCGGCCCGGTTCTCCAGGCGCGTCACGATGACCGTGAAGAAGCGAAGGTTGCTGGCATAGTCCTCGGCGTGGGGGTGAGGGGTATGCTCATCGCAGATGACGCCTAGCGCCTGATTGGCCCTCGTCCTGAGGTCCCGGAGCATAGGACTGTGCTCGTGCAGTAACGTCTACCGGCGGAGCGCCTCTTCCCTGCTCTGCTGCGCAAAGGACTCGGCGTTGGTAACTCGCCGCTGAAGCAGGAGCAGCTCAGCACGGGCGGAGGCCAACTCCGCCTGAACGGAGATCACGGCCACAACGGCGGCCTTCTCACGCTGCTCCACCTCCTTCAGCTTCGACCGAAGGGCAGCGGTTCTACCCTCAGCTTTGGCTTCCAAGAGCTTCAACTTCAGGTTGTATTTGTTGGTAAGATCCGCACGGCCCTCCGCCACCCTGTGGTCAATATCCTCCTGGATCCTGGCCTCTCGCGCGCTTGCGGCATCCTCCGCCTGGGCGACTTGGCACTCCCTCGTCTCCAACCGTTCAAGCTCGAGGTTGTGCTTCGTAGCCTCCAGCACCAGCGCTTCCTCGCGCCTCAAGATATCCTCCTCTTCGGAAGGCTCCCCCTTCATCGACACCAAAACAGCCCTGCGGGCCTCGACCTGCTGCTCCAGGGAGGCGTTTAGGGCCTGGAGCTCCTCCCTGCGCTTCTCTATGACCTCGCGGCAATGGTCAGCCTCCCTGGCTTCTTCCAAGGCTCGGGCACTGGCCTCGAGCGAGGTTGCAAGGGATGCCTCGGCCTTCGCATTGGCACGCTCGCGATGGAGACGCCCGAGGTTGATGGACACCTTCAGTTGATGCCATTCGTCCACTAGCCGAAGACCCTCAGTTTCAAGGCGGGCGTTGACGTCCACGAGCTCTTCCCCAAGCCAGCTCAGGGCACCCATCGCCTCCTGGAAGAGCTCGTGATGGACGGCACTCCACTCGCGCGCAAGCTTGAACACACGACCGGGCCCGTCCTCCACGCCGGAAGTCGCTGAAGAGGTCCGAGGTGGCTCGCCTTCTCCCAGCAAGGGGCTGGGGCAGCGCCTATCCGATTGCCCGCCGGGCCCGTCAGGGCCGGAGAAGCCTTCGTTGCCCGAAGGAGAGGCCAGGGTTGAGGCCACCCAGCCGCGGTCAATAACCAGAGTAGGAGCCCTTGGCACACCTTCCACATCCCAGGCAAGGCCGCGAAGGAGGGGCGGCAAGAACGCGGGGTCGAGACGCCAGGCCGGCGCGCTTGCCTCACCGGCCAACCTCGCGACAAGTGCGGCAGGCCTGCTTGGGGCGCCCAAGGTCAGCAGAGGACTCGAGACAGGAGGAGGTTGCCTCTCGGGAGACTTCGTCATCTTAGCAGAAGGGGCCCTGAGAAACCATAGTCAGGAGGGGAAGCATCACTCAATAAATTACAAAGATAAGGTATTCACTCGTCTATGGCAATGTACTTCCTCTGCTTCAATGGCCGGAAGGCATCACCGCTGCAGCTTGGAGATCTGTTCCTCTTCCGAAGCGCGTCGAAGTTCGGTCGAAGCTGGCCGAAGCCCTAGGTGCGGTCACCAGTGCGGGGCGCGGCTGGTGTGGCTTCTGAGGAGGCGACCTTAGGGGTGCTAGAATGCGTGGAGACCTCGGCCCTCGCCCCGTGGCGACTCGCTGGGGCCTCGGGGGCTTCGACCTCAGGAGCATCAGGCTGCGGCGTCCCTCCGACCGCTCCCTCAGAACGGCTCTCTAGGGGCCCGCAGGACGACCCCTTAGGAGCCCCGAGCGGCACCGGTTCCTCAGCAGCCGCGTCGCTAGCGGCCAGCAGTGGTCGCCCCCCTGCGCCCACTTCTGGGGAGATCACCGCGCTGGCGGTGGGCAAGGGAGCCACAAAGACAGGGCTCTCGCGAGGCCCTTCGAGGTCGGCCGGGCGTAGTCCCCACTTGTCGAAGGGGGGCATCTGCTTCGCGAACTCCACCTTGTTCGAGCAGCAGTATAGAAGACAACCTTCTCCCAGCAGGCTGGCTGGCGTTGGGTCGCCAGTCAGGAGCTCGAGCACCGTGCACCGTGCCTCAGGGGCGAGAGGCGGCACCTGAAGCCTCATGCAGTCCCCGTAGCCGGAGAAGGTCCACATCGGCCGAGAGAGACGTTGAAGCGGAGCAATACGGCACCGGATGAACTCCTTCACCACCATAGGCGCCGCCACCCCAAGGCCCTTCAGCCTGGCCAGCCAAAGCCAGACATGAACAAGCCGTTGGTTGGTGAGCCTGGTGTGCTTCCAGCCGGAGCTTGGGGCGGCCGGAATCCACGGAAGCAACAGCAGGGGATTGCGCATGCCAACATCCACATACACCCATCGCTTCCGGAAACCACCGACGACCGGCGAGAGCTCGACGTCGATCCCCGAGTCGGCCGTCACAGCCACAGCCTGGAAAGACACACACCCCGAGCGCTGGCGAGCGTCTGTGTCGGTGTACAAAAGTAGGCGCGCTCCTTTTGACCCCTTTACTTGTGCACGGACAGTCGGAGCCGTGCCCACGGCCACACTAAGCAGAGCAGGGGAGGGAAGCCGGAGAGAAGCCAGAGGCACAAGATGGTTAGAGGCAACGCCAAGGCCAAAAAGACAAGATAGCAAAGGGGCGAGGTGGACTCCCCCAGCAAGGCCCTTGCCGGGGCGGCCTCCGTGGCCCCGGCAAGAGCCTTGCCGGGGCAACTTGCCCAAACACCTACAGAATGAGCCGCCCTTGAGCCCACAGGTTCCAACCCAACCAACTACGTTGGGACCAGGGCTCGGGAGGCACCTCCTTGGTGGGATGCAGATCTTTGTCAGGACCATAGATATATGAGATCAGATGAGGACCAGAAGACGGCGACCCTCGGCGGGATCCTTGCCAAGGAAAGCCACAAGACCCCCGGCAAGATCCTTGTCGGGGATGACTACGCGCCACGGCAAGACCCTTGTCGGCCCACCGGCAAGGCCCTTACCGAGGACATCAGCGGGGCCACTGCAAGGCCCGCACCAGCCAAGTTTCCACCACCATTAGCATGCAGCTGCCAGCCCGACCAGCTAAGCAGGCACCTGCGTGGCAACATGCAGCTTTCAGGCCAGATCAGCAAGCGCCTGCGTGGCGGCATGCAGATCTTCGTGAAGACCCTACCACCGTGCCACCTCAGCTGCCTGCCTGCCTACATGGTGTCGCATGCATCGCTGGCCAGGTGCTACCTCTTGAGCACTGCGTTGGTTTTTCCCTTGAAGAGGAAAGGGTGATGCAGCAAAGTAGCGTAAGTATTTCCCTCCATTTTTGAGAACCAAGGTATCAATCCAGTAGGAGGCCACACACAAGTCCCTCGCACCTACACAAACAAATAAGAACCTCGCAACCAACGCGATAAAGGGGTTGTCAATCCCTTCACGGTCACTTACGAGAGCGAGATCTGATAGATATGATAAGATAATATTTTTGGTATTTTTATGATAAAGATGCAAAGTAAAATAAAAGGAAATATAAATAGATAAGTGTTGGAAGATTAATATGATGGAAAATAGACCCGGGGGCCATAGGTTTCACTAGTGGCTTCTCTCAAGATAGCATAAGTATTAGGGTGGGTGAACAAATTACTGTCGAGCAATTGATAGAATTGAGCATAGTTATGAGAATATCTAGGTATGATCATGTATATAGGCATCACGTCCGCGACAAGTAGACCGAAACGATTCTGCATCTACTACTATTACTCCACACGTCGACCGCTATCCAGCATGCATCTAGAATATTAAGTTCATAAGAACAGAGTAATGCTTTAAGTATGATGACATGATGTAGAGGGATAAACTCATGCAATATGATATAAACCCCATCTTGTTATCCTCGATGGCAACAATACAATACGTGCCTTGCTGCCCTAACATCCTTTGGGAAAGGACACCACAAGATTGAACCCAAAGCTAAGCACTTCTCCCGTTGCAAAAAAGATCAATCTAGTAGGCCAAACCCAACTGATAATTCGAAGAGACTTGCAAAGATAACCAATCGTACATAAAAGAATTCAGAGAAGATTCAAATATTGTTCATAGATAATCTTGATCATAAACCCACAATTCATCGGTCCCGACAAACACACCGCAAAAGAAGATTACATCAAATAGATCTCCAAGAGAATCGAGGAGAACTTTGTATTGAGATCCAAAGAGAGAAGAAGCCATCTAGCTAATAACTATGGACCCGAAGGTCTGAGGTAAAAGTACTCACACATCATCGGAGAGGCTATGGTGTTGATGTAGAAGCCCTCGTGATCAATGCCCCCTCGGCGGGGCAGGAAAAAGGCCCCAAGATGCGATCTCACGGGTACAGAAGGTTGCGGCGGTGGAATTAGGTTTTCATGGATGCCACTGATGGTTTGGGGGTACGGAGATATATATAGGAGGAAGAAGTACGTCGGTGTAGCAACATGGGCCCCACGAGGGTGGAGGGCGCGCCTGGGGGAGGTGGGCGTGCCCCCCTACCTCGTGCTCTCCTTGTCGATTACTTTACGTAGACTCCAAGTCCTCTGGATCACGTTTGTTCCAAAAATCACGTTCCCGAAGGTTTCATTCCGTTTGGTCTCGTTTGATATTCTTTTTCTGTGAAACTCTGAAATAGGCAAAAAGCAGCAATTTGGGCTGGGCCTCGGTTAATAGCTTAGTCCCAAAAATAACATAAAAATATATAAATAAGCCCATTAAACATACAAAACAGAATATATAATAGCATGGAAAAATCAAAAATTATAGATACGTTGGAGACCTATCAAGCATCCCCAAGCTTAATTCCTGCTCATCCTTGAGTAGGTAAATGATAAAAACAAAAATTTTGATGTGGAATGCTTCTTGGCATACTTCTTAATGTAAATCTCTTATTGTGGCATGAATATTTAGGTCCGAAAGATTCAAGATAAAAGTTTAATGTTGATATAAAAACAATAATACTTCAAACATGCTAACCAAGCAATTATGTCTTATCAAAATAACATAGCCAAAGAAAGCTTATCCCTACAAAATCATATAGTTAGGCTATGTTTCAATATTGTCACACAAACCTTCTCATCATGCATAACTCCGATGACAAGCCGAGCAATTGGTTCATACTTTTAACGCGCTTCAGCCTTTTCAACTCTTACACAATACATGAGCGTAAGCCATGGATATAACACTATGGGTGGAGTGAAGTATAATGATGGGGGGTATGAGAGAAGACAAAAAAGGTAGAAAGTCTCACATTGACGCGGCTAATCAATAGGCTATGGAGATGCCCATCAATTGATGTCAATGAGAGGAGTAGGGATTGCCATGCAACGGATGCACTAGAGCTATAAATATATGAAAGCTCAACAAAATAAACTAAGTGGGTGTGCATCCAACTCGCTTGCTCACGAAGACCTAGGGATTTTGAGGAAGCCCATCATTGGAATATACAAGCCAAGTTCTATAATGAAACATTCCCACTAGTATATGAAAGTGACAACATAGGAGACACTCTCATGAAAATCATAGTGCTACTTTGAAGCACAAGTGTGGAAAAGGATAGTAAATTGTCCCTTCTCTCTTTTTCTCTCATTTTTTATTTTCTTTTTTTTCTTTGGGCCTTCTTTTTTTTTCTTTGGCCTCTTTTTTTATTTAGTCCGAAATCTCATCCCGACTTGTGGGGGAATCATAGTCTCTATCATCCTTTCCTCACATGGGACAATGCTCTAATAATGATGATCATCACACTTTACTTACAGCTCAGCAATTATAACTCAATACTTAGAACAAAATATGACTCTATGTGAATGCCTCCGGTGGTGTACCGTGATATGCGATGAATCAAGAGTGACATGTATGAAAAAATTATGAATAGTGGCTTTGCCACAAAATACGATGTCAACTACATGATCATGCAAAGCAATATGACAATGATGAAACATGTCATAATAAACGGAACGGTGGAAAGTTGCATGGCAATATATCTCGGATGGCTATGGAAATGCCATAATAGGTAGGTATGGTGGCTGTTTTTAGGAAGACATAAGGAGGCTTATGTGTGATAGAGCGTATCATATCACGGGGTTTGGATGCACCGGCGAAGTTTGCACCAACTCTCAATGTGAGAAATGGCAATGCGCGGTACCGTAGAGGCTAGAAAATTGTGGAAGGTTGAGAGTGCGTATAATCCATGGACTCACATTAGTCATAAAGAACTCATATACTTATTGCAAAAGTTTATTAGCCTTCGAAGCAAAGTACTACTACGCATGCCCCTAGAGGGATAGATTGGTAGGAAAAGACCATCGCTCGTCCCCGACCGCCACTCATAAGGAAAGCAATAAAAGAACACCTATGTGTCAAAAATGTTACACAACTTTTACCATACGTGCATGCTCCGGGACTTGCCAACTTTAGCACAAGTATTTCTCAATTTCACAATTACTCAACTAGCACACTCTAATATTACCACCTTTATATCTCAAAACACTTATCAAGTATCTAACTTCTCATGATATTTAGTGAACTCAATATGGAAGATTAATTTCATGATTAAAGAAAATTACCATGCTGTTTAAGACTCTCAAAATAGTATAAGTGAAGCATGAGAGATCAATAATTTCTATAAAATATAACCACCGCCGTGCTCTAAAAGATATAAGTGAAGCACTAGAGCAAAAACTATATAGCTCAAAAGATATAAGTGAAGCACATAGAGTATTCTAACAAATTCCGAATCATGTGTGTCTCTCTCAAAAGGTGTGTGCAGCAAGGATGATTGTGGCAAACTAAAGACTCAAATCATACAAGACGCTCCAAGCAAAACATATATCATGTGGTGAATAAAAATATAGCTCCAAGTAAAGTTACCGATGGATGAGGACGAAAGAGGGGATGCCTTCCGGGGCATCCCCAAGCTTTGGCTTGTTGGTGTCCTTAGATTATCTTGGGGTGCCATGTGCATCCCCAAGCTTAGGCTCTTGCCACTCCTTGTTCCATACTTCACCAAATCTTTACCCAAAACTTGAGAACTTCACAACACAAAACTTAACAGAAAATCTCGTGAGCTCCGTTAGCGAAAGAAAACAAAAACACCACTTCAAGGTACTGTATTGAACTAATTATTTATTTATATTGGTGTTAAAACTACTGTATTCCAACTTCTGTATGGTGTATAAACTATTTTACTAGCCATAGATTCATCAAAATAAGCAAACAACACACGAAAAACAGAATCTGTCAAAAACAGAACAGTCTGTAGTAATCTGTAACTAGCGCATACTTCTGGAACTCCAAAAATTCTACCAAAATAGGACGACCTAGAAATTTTGTTTAGTGATCTGCTGCAATTAGAATCAATATTTTATCACGTTCTGGTGATTTTTAACAATTGTTTTCGTGAACAGAAAGTTTTTGGAATTTTCAGCAAGATCAGATAACTATCATCCAAGAAGATCCTATAGGTTTAACTTGGCACAAACACTAATTAAAACATAAAAACAAATATAACCAGAGGATAGATCAAAGATTTATTCCTAAACAGAAGCAAAAAGCAAAAAAATAAAAATAAAATTTGGTTGCCTCCCAACAAGCGCTATCGTTTAACGCCCCTAGCTAGGCATAAAAACACGGATAGATCTAGGCATTGCCATCTTTGGTAGGCAATCCATAAGTGGCTCTCATAATAGATCCATATGGCAATTTAATTTTCTTTCGAGGTAAGTGTTCCATGCCTTTCCTTAACGGAAATTGGAATCTAATATTTCCTTCCTTCATATCAATGATTGCACCAATCGTTCTAAGGAAAGGTCTACCAAGAATAATAGGACATGAAGGATTGCAATCTATATCAAGAACAATAAAATCTACGGGCACATAGTTCCTATTTTCAACAATAAGAACATCATTAATTCTTCCCATAGGTTTCTTAATAGTGGAAACCGCAAGGTGCAAGTTTAAAGAACAATCATCAAATTCATGGAATCCTAGTAAATCACATAAGGTTTTTGGAATCGTGGAAACACTAGCACCCAAATCACACAAAGCATAGCATTCATGATCTTTAATTTTCATTTTAATAGTAGGTTCCCACTCATCATAAAGTTATCTAGGGATAGAAACTTCCAACTCAAGTTTTTCTTCATAAGATTGCATTAAAGCATCAACGATATGTTTAGTAAAAGCTTTATTTTGACTATAAGCATGAGGACAATTTAGCACGGATTGCAACGAGGATATACAATCTATCAAAGAGCAATTATCATAATTAAATTCCTTGAAAGTGGGTTCATTGATATCTAAAGTTTTGACCTCTTCAATCCCTCTTTTACCAATTTTATCATCAAGATCTAAAAACTCTGAATTTTTTTGGATCGCCTTCTAGGTAAAGGTGGTTCATCTTCAGTCCCATCATTATCAAGATTCATATTGCAAAACAAATATTTAATAGGAGACACATCAATCACTTTTAGATCTTCATCTTTATTCTCATAAAAATTAGAAGAACATGTTTTCACAAAGCAATCTTTCTTAGCACGCATCCTAGCGGTTCTTTCTTTGCACTCGTCAATGGAAATTATCATGGCTTTGAAAGACTCATTGATATCATGCTAAGGCGGAATAGATCTAAGTTTCAAAGAATCAACATTAAGAGAAATTCTATCCACGTTCCTGGCCAATTCATCAATCTTAGGCATTTTTTCTTCAAGCAAAGCTTTGAAATCCTTGTGCGAGTTCATAAATTCTTTAACACTAGTCTCAAATTCAAAGGGCATCTTATTAAAATTTCCATAAGTGTTGTTGTAGAAATTACCATAATTATTAGAGGAATTACTAGGATACGGCCTAGGATTAAAGTTTCCTCTATACAAGTTGTTACCAAAATTATTCCTACCAACAAAATTCACATTCATAGATTCATTATTATTCCCAATCATAGTAGACAAAGGCATATCATTGGGATCAGAAGAAACACTCTTATTAGCAAATAATTTCATAAGTTCATCCATCTTTCCACTCAAAACAATAATTTCTTCTATCGCATGCACTTTTTTATTATTAGATCTTTCGGTGTGCCATTGAGAATAATTAACCATAATATTATCTAGGAGTTTAGTAGCTTCTCCTCAAGTGATTTCCATAAAAGTGCCTCCATGGCCGAATCTAAAAGATTTCTAGAAGCAAAATTCAATCCGGCATAATTTTTTGTATAAACATCCACAAATTCAAACCATGAGTAGGGCAATTACGTATCATTAATTTCATTCTCCCAAGCTTGTGCAACATGTTCATGATCAAGTTGCTTAAAATTCATAATATCGTTTCTAAGAGAGATGATCTTAGCGGGAGGAAAATACTTAGAGATAAAAGCATCTTTGCACTTATTCCAAGAATCAATACTATTTTTAGGCAAAGACGAAAACCAAGCTTTAGCACGATCTCTAAGCGAAAAAGGAAATAGCTTCAATTTAACAATATCATTGTTCACATCTTTCTTATTTTACATATCACATAAATCAACGAAGCTATTTAGATAGGTAGCGGCATCTTCACTAGGAAGACCGGCGAATTGATCTTTCATGACAAGATTCAACAAAGTAGCATTAATTTCACAAGATTCAGTATCGGTAAGAGGAGCAATCGGAGTGATAAGAAAATCATTGTTGTTGGTATTGGTAAAGTCACACAATTTAGTATTATCTTGAGCCATCGTGACTAGCAAGTAATCCAACTCACAAGCAAACAAGAAGCAAGCGAGAAAGAGGCGAACGGAAAGAGAGCACGAATAAAACGGCAAGGGTGAAGTGGGGGAGAGGAAAACGAGAGGCTAATGGCAAATAATGTAATGCGAGGGATAAGGGTTTGTGATGGGTACTTGGTATGTTGACTTTTGCGTAGACTCCCTGGAAACGGCGCCAAAAATCCTTCTTGCTACCCCTTGAGCACTACGTTGGTTTTTCCCTTGAAGAGGAAAGGGTGATGCAGCAAAGTAGCATAAGTATTTCCCTCAGTTTTTGAGAACCAAGGTATCAATCCAGTAGGAGGTCACGAATAAGTCCCTCGCACCTACACAAACAAATAAGAACCTCGCAACCAACGCGATAAAGGGGTTGTCAATCCCTTCACGGTCACTTACAAGAGTGAGATCTGATAGATATGATAAGATAATATTTTTGGTATGTTTATAATAAAGATGCAAAGTAAAATAAAAGGCAATAGAAATAGCTAAGTGTTGGAATATTAATATGATGGAAAATAGACCCGGGGGCCATAGGATTCACTAGTGGCTTCTCTCAAGATAGCATAAGTATTACAGTGGGTGAACAAATTACTGTCGAGCAATTGATAGAATTGAGCATAGTTATGAGAATATCTAGGTATGATCATGTATATAAGCATCACATCCGCGACAAGTAGACCGAAACGATTCTGCATCTACTACTATTACTCCACACATCGACCGCTATCAGCATGCATCTAGAGTATTAATTTCATAAAAACAGAGTAATGCTTTAAGTATGATGACATGATGTAGAGGGATAAACTCATGCAATATGATATAAACCCCATCTTGTTATCCTCGATGGCAACAATACAATACGTGCCTTGCTGCCCTAACATCCTTTGGGAAAGGACACCGCAAGATTGAACCCAAAGTTAAGCACTTCTCCCGTTGCAAAAAGATCAATCTAGTAGGCCAAACCAAACTGATAATTCGAAGAGACTTGAAAAGATAACCAATCATACATAAAAAAAATCAGAGAAGATTCAAATATTGTTCATAGATAATCTTGATCACAAACCCACAATTCATCGGTCCCGACAAACACACCGCAAAAGAAGATTACATCAAATAGATCTCCAAGAGAATCGAGGAGAACTTTGTATTGAGATCCAAAGAGAGAGAAGAAGCCATCTAGATAATAACTATGGACCTGAAGGTCTGAGGTAAACTACTCACACATCATCGAGAGGCTATGGTGTTGATGTAGAAGCCCTCAGTGATCAATGCCCCCTCCGACAGGACGCCGGAAAAGGCCCCAAGATGGTATCTCACGAGTACAGAAGGTTGCAGCGGTGGATTTAGGTTTTCGTGGATGCCTCTGATGGTTTGGGGGTACGGAGATATATATAGGAGGAAGAAGTACGTCGGTGGAGCAACGTGTGTCGGCGTTCTGGGAACGGGGGTCCCCAGACTTGCCTGCCTGCGGCCCACGGCGTGGCTGAGCTAGCAGGCCCGTATGGCCCATCTTCATCAACAAGGCATTCAAGACCCTTGCGAGGGGCCAAGCCTCGCGAGGCAGACGGCACAAGACCTCCTCAGGAGCGGCCTCGCCGGGCAGGCTCGCGAGGAGCAGAGAGATCAAGGCAGGGAAAACCTCGCAAGGCTCTCGTGACGTGAGTCATGACGATTGACACCAGATAGGCGCCAGGCAGGCGCCAGCGCGCGCAGCGTCCTTGTTTCCTCTTTGTTGCTAAGGAGGCAAGCGCAGGCGTGGAGTACCGAGGCGTCAAGCAAAGGTTTCCATATCGTTTCAACAAGACCAAGACCAGCAGGACGACAAGATAGAGGTCACCATGGAGCCCAAGGCGGCGTCACCACCAGAGCCTTTTGCAGGTGAAGACACACTTTTGTTAGGATAAGCTGTACTAGCTGCCCCCTTTCAAATTGGCCGTTGTTGGCTCCCTTCCCGCTCAATATTTGGGGAGAGGACCAGGGCCTATATAAGTAGAGCTAGCTACCACCATAGAGGGGGATCGAATTCTCACCCACACAAGTTCGCCAAGCACAAGAACACCTCAACCTCAGGAGGTTGTTCTTCCCCTTGTACTGTTCATCATCAGCCCAAGAGGCAATCCACCACCACCACACTGGAGTAGGGTATTACACCACAATGGTGGCCTGAACCAGTATAAATCTTGTGTCTTTCTGTGTTGCAAGTTCGTCTGCGAGATCTTAGAGAGCTAGGGTGTGGATCGGTAGGGAGGAGATCTTCGTGCACCCCGGTGTTCGAACCTTAAGGGTTTTGCCGGAACCCGATATCTGACATTGGGCGCGCCAGGTAGGGGTGCGCCGGAGCTTCTTCCACGCCAATCAACCCACCGATGCTCCGCGGCCCTGATGTCTGGTGATCCAAGGGCCGACTCCGACCGCTGGGCAGCCTGGCCAGCCCGGGCGGTGTCACCTACCCATGAAGACCTCAACCCCGCGCTCCAGGCGGCACGAGCGCCATCCAACGCTGGGGGGCGCGGGCAGCGCGGCCAGGCGTCGTCCACCCTCACTCCACGACAAGCGCGAGCCACTGCAAGGGCTGCAAGCCACGCCGCGGCAACAGCACCACACACCCGACGGGAGCAGGCGAACATGCGGGCCGCGCTCACGGTGGCGCAGGAGTTGCTGCGGTGCCGACTAATGGAGAGCGGCCGAGACGCACTACTGGAACGTGTCGCCGAGCTGCTGGATGCGGCGGCGTCAAGAGCACCGCCTTTCTGCTATCTTCTCCCTTCCCGGGCCGCCACCAGATCTCATGACGGGCCTCGCCACAACCATGCGCCCTCGGGTGCGCCCGGGGGCTTCATCGGCACCAGGACGGCCGGTGGCGCCGGGGGCCCCGTTGCCCCCACGCCGCCTCCGATGAGCACGTGCACGAGCGTCGCCCCCCATGGCCCCAGCGAGGAGTCACGCTATCATCCTCAGGACGCCGCGCTGGGCCGGGCAACATGGAGTGTGGGGCACTATGGAGAGGTGTTTGGGATGGCAGCCCCGGAAGCCTATGTGCCTCGCATGATGGACCAGGAGTACACGTCGGAGGACGACCCTGCCTCATTCTTTGGGCCAGGTTGAGAGGAGGAGGCACTAGGAGCTGAAGCCTTCCAGGAGCCCCGAAGAGCCCCGCCAACCGCGCCATCGACAACAGATACATGGTACCACTAATCCCTCAGGAGCAAGCTTATGCTAACCATGGGTCGCAGGAGAATCAGGTCACCACGACGGTCGACGGCCCTAGCTCGGCGACCTCCCTCCCACCAGGAGGATCGCGCTGGGGGCAGTAGGAGAGAAGCCGGGAGCCAGATCCCGCGCTGCGCCGCATGGAGCAAGCCCCCCCCCCCCCAGAGGTAGGCCCTCTGCTGCGGAGGTGCTGGAAAGCCTACCCCCGGAAGAGGACCCGTGGTCGCCGAGGGCACCGTTGGCGTCCCCTTTCCCCCCTTTGTGTCGTCCTGGTTGCCGGTCGGCTCAAAGGTGGTCAAGGGTGGCGCAAGGCGGGGCCCTCACCTGGTGATATGAAGCAAGGCCGGTACCCGTGAAGAAGGCCCAGTGCCTGTGAAGATCGCCGCCCGTGACACTCTCACGTAATAATAAGTGGGGATGTACACACCCCGGAGTCTCCGGAGAGCCGCCCTTGGGCCTCGGGGGCTCCCTCCCACGCCTAGTGGCAGCACTTAGCTCCGCGCTGGTGAGAAGACTTGAAGACAAGAAGACTAGACTAGGTGCCGGACGCGGCCATTTGCTTTGAATCTCTTTTATGTAGCCTTGCTTCTCGGATTTGGATTTAAGTTGAAGTCGAGCTTTTATCGATGCGTGTGGGGGGTGCCTTTTCTCGTTCGAGCGATTTCTTGCCATCTGGTTCTTGCCTTGTTCTGGAGCTCACGTTCGCTGCCTCCCCCTCGCGGGCCCCTCGCGAGCGGGGCTGGGCACAGCGCGCACACCACACGCGCCGATCGGCGCAGAAGCCTCGCGAGGCCCTCTTGGGCGGATCAGCAGACCCTTCAGGAGCCCCGTGGCGACCCTCGACCTTACAATCCGATTTAGGGCCCGCCCCCACTGAGGTAAGCCGCAGCAGCAAAACTTGCCGCCAGACTCATGACCGACCAAGACGCACCCTCGGTTCGGCATAAAGGAGTAAAAATTGTGATTTGTTTACATGAGGGGCTCCCCCTCCCAAAATTCTCTCACAGTCTTTAGGGGCCACTGTCGGTGTCAAAACCGGCGGATCTCGGGTAGGGGGTCCCGAACTGTGCGTCTAGGCGGATGGTAACAGGAGACAAGGGACACGATGTTTTTACCCAGGTTTGGGCCCTCTCGATGGAGGTAATACCCTACTCCTGCTTGATTAATATTGATGATATGGGTAGTACAAGAGTAGATCTACCACGAGATCAGAGAGGCTAAACCCTAGAAGCTAGCCTATGGTATGATTGTTGTTCGTCCTACGGGCTAAAACCCTTCGGTTTATATAGACACCGAATAGGGTTAGGGTTACACAGAGTCGGTTAAAATGGTAGGAAATCTACATATCCGTATCGCCAAGCTTGCCTTCCACGCCAAGGAAAGTCCCATCCGGACACGGGACGAAGTCTTCAATCTTGTATCTTCATAGTCTAGGAGTCCGGCCAACGGTGATAGTTCGGCTATTCGGACACCCCCTAGTCCAGGACTTCCTAAGTAGCCCCTGAACTAGGCTTCAATGACGACGAGTCCGGCGCGCATATTGTCTTCGGCATTGCAAGGCGGGTTCCTCTTTCGAATACTTCATAGAAGATTTTGAACACAAGGATAGTGTTCGGCTCTGCAAAACAAGTTCCACATACTACCGTAGAGAGAATAACTTTTGCACAGATCTGCTGACGTATTCCGTGGCGTGACATCACACCACGGCCAGGCCTTTATACGAATCGTTTTTTTACTGTTCCACCTTAGCGCGTTTAGCGAGGCGGTTTCCTTGGCACGTCTTATCAAAGTGGAGATCGTGCCCCCTTATTCCGGGATTCTCATCAATACGGACGTGGGTAACCCATCCGCGCCATTGATTACGACGCTTGGGAGATAAGCGAATTTTACCAGGCTGGAGGGGGACACATAGCTACGTCCGTCCATATAAGGGGATAAGGATCCACCTTTTCACCTACGCCTTCTTCCTCCTTTGCTCATCCATTTTCGTGCACTCGAGCTCCAGCGCCCAAGTCCGCACATCCCACCTCAACCTTCTCCAACAATGTTCGGAGCGGGAGGCAGGTGGATGGCCTCCTCCGTCACGGAGGGCATATCGAAAAGCTGCGGGAGGTCGGATACTTGTCCAGCAACATCGCGCACCGGCTACCCGACGAGGGGCAGATCATTCCAACCCCGAGGCCCCATGAGAGGGTGGTGTTCCTCACCCACTTCCTCCGCGGACTAGGTTTTCCAGTTCACCCATTTGTCCGGGGGCTCATGTTCTACTACGGCCTGGACTTCCACGATCTGGCCCCGAATTTCATCCTCAACATCTCGGCGTTCATCATCGTGTGCGAGGCCTTCCTCTGCATCCAGCCCCACTTCGGCTTATGGCTGAAGATCTTCAATGTCAAGCCGAAGGTAGTGGGCGGCCGCCAAGTGGAGTGCGGAGGTGCCATGGTTGGCAAGATGGCCAAAGTCCTATGGCTCGAGTGCTCCTTTGTGGAGACCATAAAGGGGTGGCAACCGGGGTGGTTCTACATCACTGAGCCGCGCGATTCTCAATGGGCGGCGGCCCCTGAATTCCGATCTGGCCTCCCCACGCGGCTCACATCATGGAAAGAGACGGGCCTGACGTGGGGGAATTCGGACGAGCTATCCGGACTCCAAACCTGCGTCCGAAACCTGGCGGACAAGAATCTCAGGCTTGTCAACGTAATCCAGGTGATGCTCATCCGCCGGATTCTCCCATGCCAACAACGGGCCTTCAAATTGTGGGAGTTCGATCCGGCACAGCAACCAACTCTGAAAAGGCTCTTCGACACTATGTACGAAGATGACTGGAAGGTGCTGTTCAAGGGCGCCGAGGCTCCCACATCCGCTACCGAAGATCGCGGATTCAGCTCGCAGCGTCAAGCCAGCGAGGTAAGTTATTTTACCCTTTATGGGACTCTTTGTTTTTCATAGATTGACTATATGTGGGATCTAAAACTCCCTAACCTTTGACAGGACTGGCTGACGACGTCTGAACAGATTAACTGTCCAAACCCCTTTGCCGAAGACCCAGCCGGACGCCCGATTAGTGAGTTCTTTGTTTCCTGCACCTCACGTGGTGCCGGAGAAGAAGGCCAAGAAGGAGGACACGGAACTCGAAGGAGCTCCTGGCGCCAGTCTTTGTCGGACTCATCGCCCGACAACCACGAGGCGGAATCCTCCTCGAGGAAGAGGAGGAGGAAAAAGCCTCTCCCGGTGAAGGAGAGAATAAAAGGAAGGCCGCCCCAACTGGGGGGCCGGAGGGTCCAAGAAGGGGAGGACCCTTCCTCCGGACTTCTCCACCAACGCCGACAACGATGAGGAGGAGTGGCCAACAAGGGCCAAGTCCCTGGCGAGATCGTAAGTGTCCGGATACCCATGGCTTTTTTTCATTGCATAGTGTTCTCTAATCCCGAACAATTATGCAGCCCGCCCAAGGACGGGCTCGCCGCTTCGTCGAGCGGGTCCCCGAATTCGTCGGAAGTGGAGAGTACTTCACTTCCGGCCGCCTCCTCACCTCACGCTGCGGACGACGCCGAGGTGGGGCCCCGAGGGGGGCCTGGTCAACAGGAGGTGGCGCAGGAGGCGCCGCAAGGCAGCCTCCCGGACTCCAGCCGCGAGGAGCGAGACCCCAGGCTCTAAGCCCGACCCTTGTCCGGACTCCATACCAGAACCTTCAGCGGTTCCGAAGTCCGGCAAGCGGTCCCTTCGTACGAAGGGTAAGACGCCGGTGTCCTCCCTCCAACCGGAGGCACAGGATAGCTTACTGGAGGCGCTTAACAGCGCCTCCATCAAGGAGGAGCACCGCACTGTTATGAGTGTGGTGATCCAGAAAGTTCAGTCCGCCAAGAGCGGGCTGACTGAAGCCTGTGCCAGCCTTCTAACAAGCTTTGAGGTAAGTTTAGAATATGTAAAAATATTACCGCATAGACAGTAGCCCCTGATGCTTAGTTCGGTGTTCGGAAAGAAAAGCCGGAGTAAGGATCTAAAAAGATATACGCAGGAGTCTAACATAAGTATGTCAATATGCGAATGCAGGCTGCTGCCTTGACCTCTGCCAAGACCGACTATGGAGGTCAATGCATTGAAGAAGAGCCTCGAGCGGTCCGAGAACGAGCTCGGCCTTGCCAAGAAGCAGCTCGAGGACAGGAAAGGTAAGCAATACCTTATTAAAGAAATACCTTCTGGAAAGGATTCGGTTGCAAAAAATGACAGGAATAACGTGGGTATTGTAGGGGCCACGAACGAGGTGGCGACCCTGAAGGAAGTGGTGTCCGCGGCCGAAAGCAAAGCGGCCGCGGAGCGCACCGAGCGAGAGAAGCAGGAGGGGCAGGTGGCGGAGGTGCGGCAAGAGCTCCAGCCTCTCGTGGAAAAACACGAGAGTTTGGAGCGTGACTCGAAGACTCGAGAGTCCGAGCTCGCCTCGGCTCTTGAGAGTGCCAAAGCCACTAAGGCCGAAGCCCAAAAAGCCCTCCAAGAAATTGAATCATTAAAGAAGATAGCGGCGGGTAAGGCATTCTTTATGCAAAGCAAGCATGTGAAAGTGAATTACCTATTACTTACCCGGATTCGGAGCTCTCCAGGAGCATTCGCAGATCTGCCCCGTAGTGTGTCTGATGCTGCCGCGTTCTACCGCTCCAAGGAGGGGAGCTCGACGGAGAAGGTGTTACGGTCTCGATATCTTTGAGGCCGAACGTCCGTGCCCCTGAGCGACCAGGTGAAGCAGCTGGTCAAGCTCTACAAGGTCGCCTAACAGGCCATGAATGGCCTCATAGTTATTTGTGGCCATTGGAAGCCATGCCTGGGAGCTACTTCGGGTTAGTGCAGCGGCTGGTGGACGCATGTCCATGGATTGAAGTCATCAAACGCTCCATCTGCATTGAAGGTGCTCGTCGGGCCCTTGCCCGTGCTAAAGTGCACTGGGGCAAGCTGGATGCGAAGAAGCTTGTGACGGACGGGCCACCGAAGGGCAAGGATCATCGCAAGCCCGAAATGTACTATGAGGGCGTCTGAAGGGTGCCCGCCAGATAGCGGATGAGTGCTCCAAAGATGTAATTTTTTAATAGACTCGCATTTGTTATCATGTACGCTGAAAACTTGTTCATATGCGCTAAGCAACGCTTGTTAATTTAAAATATTACCTTTAGTGCGGCCGTTTATCAAATTTGAGAGATGGCAAGTCGTTGGCTTCAGCCCCCATGCCACGAGTGATGGGGTGTTCGGGATAAACTTGAGCGCTCTTGTTCCCATTCTTGGGTCCGTCGAGGGAGGCGCTCAACGCAACGAACAAGGCAACCGGACTTATAGTGCTTGAACACTCTCACTTAGCCATAGAATTCTATAATTTTAAATTTCGGCGAAGCCCCTAGTATTCGAAAAGACCGAGTTCGGGCGCTATCCACGCCTTGGCGGACAATGTCGGCTCCTCGCTCTAAGCGGCATAAGTCTTTAGGGACCCGAAAAACCTCTCGAACAGCGACCGACTCTCGCCCTATCATGACGGCCGGTTTAGCTTTCTCCGAGGTGCTCAACCCAGCTCAACCGGGGCACAATCGCAGTGGTTCTCCCAGCGCCACCTTAGCCGATATAACGGAACATAAGGTACCAAAACATAGGAGCCGGGCAAACCCAACTATTGACCCAAGACATGATTCGGAGCCGATTCATATAATGCTATAATTTCGGGGTGCCGCACTTGTGAAAGTGTTCGGACTTATCACACCATAATTTTGGGGTACTTAAGCCCCTAGTGTATTGGCCATACCAAAGTGTACGGGTGCGACATGTCATGAAATGAACATATATATAGATAAAGAAAGGAGTGCAATAATAGGAAAAAGCTATGTGTTGTTTATTCAAAAAGGTACTGCAAATAAAAGCAGAATGATACAAATAGTGCGATAAGCAAGGGATGGGACTATTTAACATGTCCCCCTCCAGGGGTAAGCTGCGGGATGGGATGTAAAACAGGGATAAAGCTCGTAATAGATACCACCTGGACACTCGACGCAGTTTTACGCTTCCACGGCTGTTGCATCGTGTATTCGGTAGCGAATGTCGGACGAGGATTACGGAGAACAGAGTCCCGAAAGTAAGAAAAAGAAAAAAAGAAAAGAATGACACAATCGGAGCCCACAGTGCGGTTGAGCCGCGTGCAGGCGTGTGTCGTGGTCGTGCCCCTCCACTTATGCCCATGGTATCTCCATAGCGTAGTTATGTACGCGTAGTACTGGCTTCACAATTTCTCGAGGGCTGGGGTTGGGGCCGGATTGCTACACGTGCTTGGATCGTGCCAGGCGGTCTTGTTGTAGGTTACTCCGGGCGCTTAGCGGTGTCCGGACGTTTAATGGCCGGACTCGAGAATTGCTGTGAGAGGCTGCTTTGCACCTCCGCCGCGAGGGCCGCCGTGTGCTCCTCCGTTCGGAGAGAGCGTTCGGTGTTTCCATTAACCGTGATTACTCCTCGAGGGCTTGGCATCTTGAGCTTGAGGTACGCATAGTGCGGCACTGCATTGAATTTTGCGAATGCGGTTCGTCCGAGTAGTGCGTGATAGCCGCTGCAGAACGGGACTATGTCGAAGATTAACTCTTCGCTTCAGAAGTTATCCGGGGATCCGAAGACCACTTCAAGTGTAACTAAGCCTGTACAATTGGCCTCTACACCTGGTATGACGCCTTTAAAGGTCGTCTTTGTGGGTTTAATCCTTGAGGGGTCTATGCCCATTTTGCGCACCGTATCCCGATAAAGCAGGTTCAGGTTACTACCGCCGTCCATCGTGACTCTGGTGAGGTGAAATCCGTCAATGATTGGGTCAAGAACCAATGCGGCGAATCCGCCGTGGCAGATGCTAGTGGGGTGGTCCCTTCGATCAAAGGTGATCGGGCAGGAGGACCATAGGTTGAACTTTGGGGCGACTGGCTCCATCGCATATACGTCCCTTAGCGCACGCTTTCGCTCCCTTTTGGGTATATGGGTTGCGTATATCATGTTCACCATCCTCACTTGTGGGGGGAAACCCTTCTGTCCTCTGTTGTTCGGGCGGCCGGGCTCTTCCTCGTCATCGCTATGCAGCCCCTTGTCATTGAGTTCGCACTTAACTTGCTGCTTGCTTGAACACCCAACAATCCCTGTTGGTGTGGTTTCTTTAGTTTTAGGGGTGCCATGTATCCGCACAGGCGATCGAGTATTCGGTCCAAGTTGGACGGGCCCTGGGTATTTCTTTTGAATGGCTTCTTCCGCTCACCGGGTTTAGAGCCTCTGAATCCGGCATTGACTGTCGTATCTTCATCATTGTCGTTGTTAATGCGGCGCTTGTTCTTGTTGCAATGCAACCTGCCATTGTTGTCCTTGGTATCCGAACTACCAGGGTTTTTGGTCAAGTTGTTACTACGAGCTAGCCAGCTGTCCTCTCCCGCGCAAAAGCGGGTCATGAGTGTGGTGAGGGCTGCCATGGATTTCGGCTTTTCCTGTCCTAGGTGCCGGGCTAGCCACTCGTCGTGGATGTTATGTTTGAAGGCTGCAAGGGCCTCTGCATCGGACAGTCAACGATTTGATTTTTCTTGGTTAGGAACCGTGTCCAGAATTGTCTGGCCGATTCTTCTGGCTGCTGAATTATGTGGCTGAGGTCATCGGCGTCTGGTGGTCACACATATGTGCCCGGAAGTTATCAAGGAATGCGGCTTCGTGTCCTCCCAACAACCAATTGATTCTGCTGGCAAGCTGTTAAGCCAATGCTGAGCAGGTCCTTTAAGCTTGAGTGGGAGGTATTTGATGGCATGTAGATCATCGCCGCGGGCCATGTGGATATGGAGGAGGTGGTCCTCGATCCAAACCGCGGGATCCGTTGTGCCATCGTATGATTCGATGTTTACGGGTTTGAAACCCTCGGGGATTTGATGATCCATCACTTCATCTGTGAAGCATAGTGAGTGTGCGGCGCCTCTGTATTGGGCTATATCACGACGCAGCTCAAATGAGCTTTGTCTACTCTGTTCGGCCCGGCCGGAATTGCTGTATCCGGCGTGACGGTTATAAATCGCCACGCGGTCGTATGCCCACACGATCCGTAGATCGATCTTGTTTGCCTTGCCTTGTCCTCCAATATGTCTTGCAGGTGCAGCGCGTTTCCCGTGCCTTGGTACTTTTCGGCGACGCCGGAGTGCGGCTTGAATGGAGGGTCTAGAGGCCTCTCTGTCGCGACCACGGGGTGGCCGGTCGGCCGCATCATGCGCTGGTGATGTAGGTTTGGGTGCTGCTTCCTCTAATTGGGGTAGCAGCCTGCGTTTGGGGTAGCCTTTGGAGGGGCGTTCGAGTTCATACTCTTCGGCTGCAAGGACTTCAGTCCATCTGTCAGTTAGCAAGTCTTGGTCAGCTCTAAGCTGCTGCTGCTTTTTCTTGAGGCTTCTTGCCGTGGCCATAAGCCTGCGTTTGAAACGCTCCTGTTCGGGCAGATCCTCGTGCACGACAAATTAAATTGCCGTCGTCGAGGCTTGCCTCATCTTCGGAGGGGGGCGCATAATTATCGTCCTCTACCTCTCTTTCTGCCGCACTGTCGTGCGGTCTTGCTTCTCCCTCCTCCTGCGTTGAGTCCTGCTGGAGGGGGTCGTCTTCGGCACTGTCCGGGGTATTATTGTCTCCCATGCCGGAATCACCGTTTTTACTGTGGCGGGATTTAGAACGGCACCGCTGACGTCGGCGCTTGGGTTGTTTCTTGGAGGGGTCATCCTCCGCCGTTACATCGCCATTCCCATCTTTTGGGATGTCCCCCTTGTATATGTCATATGACGAGGTGGCCTTCCAGTGCCCTGTAGGCGCTGGGTCTTGGCCGTCTCCGGCATCTTCGTCCATACCGTCGATGTCTTCGGAGTCGAAGTCGAGCATGTCGGTTAAATCATCGACAGTGCCTACAAAGTGGGTGGTGGGTGGGCGTTGAATTTCTTCGTCGTCCGCATCCCAACCTTCCTGACCGTAGTCCGGCCAGAGCTCTCCTGATAAAGAGAGATACTTTAGTGAATTCAAGATGTCGCCAAAGGGCGAGTGCTAAAAGATGTCCGCGGCAGTGAACTCCATGACCGGCGCCCAATCGGATTCGATTGGCAGGGGCGCGGAAGGTTCGGAGTCCGGAGAGGAGTCCGGCACCTTGGAGTCACGGTCTTCACAAATGACAGGGGTGGAGTCTGGCTCAATCGCCGTTGAGATTGTAGCCCCCGAGGCGGTGTCCAACCACTCGTCCTCGATCGGGGGAGTCGGCTCCGAGCTAAGGGTCGGAGCGGACTCTGGTGCGGCTTCCAAGGCACTGTTCGGCGGCAGAGCTAGATCATGCCCATCGAGACAGTGCGGCGCACTTGGTTGTGGCTCAAATCCGTCGAAGATCAAGTCTCCGCGGATGTCGGCCGTGTAGTTCAAACTCCCAAATCTGACCTGATGGCCAGGGGCGTAGCTTTCGATCTGCTCTAGAAGGCCAAGTGAATTGGCCGCATGCAAAGCCGCCCGAATCTGAAGATCTCTGTCTGGGAGAAAAGTCTCACCCTGGACCGCGTCGTTGTTGATGATCGAAGGAGCCATCGGGCCTATAGGTGACGACAGAGAGGAACTCTCAATGAAAGCACCAATGTCGGTGTCAAAACCGGCGGATCTCGGGTAGGGGGTCCCGAACTGTGCGTCTAGGCGGATGGTAACAGGAGACAAGGGACACGATGTTTTTACCCAGGTTCGGGCCCTCTCGATGGAGATAATACCCTACTCCTGCTTGATTAATATTGATGATATGGGTAGTACAAGAGTAGATCTACCACGAGATCAGAGAGGCTAAACCCTAGAAGCTAGCCTATGGTATGATTGTGGTTCGTCCTACGGACTAAGACCCTTCGGTTTATATAGACACCGAATAGGGTTAGGGTTACACAGAGTCGGTTACAATGGTAGGAAATCTACATATCCGTATCGCCAAGCTTGCCTTCCACGCCAAGGAAAGTCCCATCCGGACACAGGACGAAGTCTTCAATCTTGTATCTTCATATTCTAGGAGTCCGGCCAATGGTGATAGTTCGGCTATCCGGACACCCCCTAGTCCAGGACTCCCTCAGCCACGCCCAAGTTTTTGCATACAGGGTGAAACAGTAAAGGGACGAGGAATTAGGCAGATATGTCGCTTGTCGCGTCCTCCACATCGTCTTCGGCCGCACCGCTCGCGTCGCTGTCACCGTCATTGGCATCGCTGCCACCGTCACTAGCACCGGCGTCACCGCCATCGACCACGTCGCCTCCGTCTGCAGCGACCACCACTGCGTCGTCCTCTGAAGTGAAGGCCCTGACTAGCGCATCCACGTTGTCCTCTACCCACCGTGCCAGGTCGTCCCGAATGACCATAGGTACGGGAGCAATGGCGATGTCGAAATCGAAGTTGGGGTTGGCGTTCAAGAGATGGCTGAAGACACGGGAGAAAGCGCGCTCAAGCAGGCCGCGACTCCTCTCCTCCACGAGCCTGCGAGCTTTGTCAGATCGGGCCTCCAGGCGTGTCGCCATGTCAGTGAAGAAGCAGAGGTGACTGGCGTAGTCATTCACCCGAGGATGGGGGGCGTTCGTGTCACAGATATGGCCCAGGGCAGTGTTGGCCCTGTTCCAAAGATCCTGAAGCATGGGAGCATGAACGCGCTCCAGCATCCGCCTCTCCAGCACTTCCTCCCGACTCTGCCGCGCGACGGACTCGGCGTCATCAACCCGCTTCTGGAGGGAGAGCAACTCGATGCGGGCAGAGGCCAGCTCCGCTTGTGCTGTAGCCAGGGCGACGGCCATGGCCCCCTCACGCCTCTCTGCATCAGCGAGCCTGTGCCTGACGGCAGCAGCCCTACCTGCAGCCTCCATCCCTGCAAGCTGCAACTTCAGGTTGTGTGTACCCTCAAGATCTGCATGAGCCTCGGCCACCCGGTGATCGACCTCCTCTTGGGCCCTGGCTTCACGCGCATTGACGGCATCCTCCGCCTAGGCGACTTGGCGCTCCCTCATCTCCAACCGCTCCAGCTCGAGGCTGCGTTCCACGGCTTCCAACGTCAGTGCCTCCTCAAGCCTCCGGATTTCTTCCTTCTCAGCAGGCGCCCCCCTCGACGACGCAAGGGCAAGTTTGTGTGCTTCCACCTGCCGCTCAAGGGATGCGCTCCAGGCGTGGAGCTCCCGCGCGCGCTCCTCTGCAGCCTCGCGACGGCGGTCGGCCTCGCGAACCTTCTCCGGGGCTCGGGAACAAGCTTCGCGAGAAACCTTGAGGGCCGCCTCGGCCTTCACGTTATCAAGGTCACGCTGATAACGACCAAGGTTGATGGCCACCTTCAGCATACGCCGTTGCTCCACCGACCGAAAATCCTCGGCCTCAAGGCGCGAGTCGACACCCGCAAGTTCTTCGCCCAGCCGACTCATCGCGCCCATCGCCTCCTGAAAGAGCTCGTGACGAACGACACTCCGCACGCGCTCGAACTCCAGTGCATGGCCCGCCTCGTCCTCCACCGTGGGGGCTGCGAGCGGGACGTGAAGCGGCGCGCCACCTCTCAGTAGGGGGCTAGGGGCTGGTGCCGCCCCAGGCGCCAACCCGGCCTTACGAGGGGCCCCAACCGGTCGGGGCCCGCTGCTTGAAGAGGAACTGAAGATTGAGGCCAGCCAGCTACTGTCCATGACCAGAGAAGGGGTCCTGGGCACGCCCGCTAAGCTCCAAGCTAGGCCGAGGGGGAAGGACGATGGAGCCGTAGGGTCAAAGCGCCATGAGGGCGAGCGCACCTCCTTGGCCGGCTCTGCCCTGGGCGCGACACACATGTCCGAGACGCTCAAGGCCAGCGGTGGGAGTCGAGGAGGACGAAGGTTGCTTCTCGGGGGACCCAGCGGCGCTGGCGGAAGGGGTCCTGAGGAGCCAGTGTCAGGGAAGGAAGCAGCAATCAAGAAATCACAAGGTGCAGTACTTACCCGTCAACGGCGATGTACTTTCGTCGCTTCAACGGCCCAAAGATACCGTTGCCGCCCGGAGATCCCTTCCTCTT
This sequence comes from Aegilops bicornis, assembly GCA_021605145.1. Classification (NCBI taxonomy): domain Eukaryota; kingdom Viridiplantae; phylum Streptophyta; class Magnoliopsida; order Poales; family Poaceae; genus Aegilops; species Aegilops bicornis. Next base: position 505,186,864 of record CM038669.1, read on the forward strand.
GTGCAGCTCTTCGAAGTCCATGCAAAGTCGGCCGAAGCGCTGAACGTGGCGGCCGGTACGGGGTGCAACCGGAGAAGTGCTCGAGGGAAAAACTTCAGGGGTGCCTGGCTGTGGAGAACAGTCGGGCGCCGTCTTACCGCGACTTCCCGAGGCCTCCGGAGATTCGGCTTCGGGAGCCGCGTGCTGCCCCGTCTCAGCGACCGACGTCCCAGAATCGCGGGATGCCGATGACGACACCCCAGGAGCCCCAGGCAACGTCCACACATCAACACTCGTGCCGTCAGCCTCTGGTGGTGCTCGTCCCCCTGCACCCACGTTTGGGACGAGCTCGGCGCCAGCGTCAAAGAGGGAAACCACGCTGACAGGGTTCTCGCGGGACCCCACTAGGCCATCCGGGCGCAGCCCCCACTCGTCAAAGGAAGGCATGCTTTGTGCAAATTCAGCCTTGTTCTTGTAGCGGTACATCATGCAGTTCTTCCCAGGCAAGTCGTCCGGCGAAGGGGCACCTATCAGGACCTCGAGCATCGTTTGCCGCATCCCAAGGGGGAGCTCGGACTCCTGGAACCTCATATGGTCCTGGCTGCTGAGCAAGGTCCACATCGGGCGGGAATGGCGCTGAAGCGGAACGACCCAGCGCTTGATGAACTCCTTCACCACCATCGGCGCGGTCACACCGCGGTCCTTCAGCCTCCTTAGCCTGAGCCAGACGGGGACAAGATGGGGGCTCACAAGCCTCTCGTGGCCCCAGCCGGAGTGGGGAACATCAGGCGCTGACGGGGAATGGAGCAGAGGGCTGAGCACACCGGCGTCAACAAACACGCACCATGTCCGGAACTCGCGCGTGGATGGAGGAAGCTCGAAGTTGATCCCCGCACCCGCCGTCACGGCCACGGCCCGGAAGCTCACGCACCTCGAGCTTTGCCAGGGATCAGTCAGATGCAATGAGAAGAAATGGCGGAGAAGGGCCACAGAAGGAGCGATGCCCACCATGGCTTCACACACAAAGGCGAAGACGGCCAGGAGAGTCACGGATTGGGGGTCGAGATGCAGCATATGGATTTGGTAATGTTCGAGCACCACGTTGAAGAAGGCGGAGAAAGGGGGAATCAGGCCTGCCCAAAGGGCATCGATGAAGATTGGGACCTCGGTGGCCGCCCGAGCAATGCGAGCGCGGGACGCAGGCCAGGCCACCGTCTTCCCCCACTCGTTGAAACTGGTGGCGAGCATGGGACGCACCTTGTCCATGGCCTCGTCGTTGAGCACCAAGGATAGGCTGACTGCAGGCTCGGCGGCTGGAGGAGCACTTGGCAAAGACAGAGGGTTCTTCCCATTGTCTGCTAGTTTCGACGCCATGGCGGGAGCAAGCAGGGTGCAGGTCATATTGGAGAGGAGGAGCAGAGTCTCGAGAAAGCAGAGGGACTAGGGAAGAAAGGCGTGGACGATGGGATAATAACCATGTAGGTTGCGGGGGTGTATAGCTAGGCGGATTCCAAGGCAGCGTGGGGAAGCGGAGACGCCCACGTCCAATCAACCGGCACGCGCCAACCGAGGCCGCAGGCTTTTGGGGCCCGCGATGCTCCGCGCTTGACCTTTGGCTTCGTCGTGAAGCCAAGCCCGAGCGCTTTTGGGCCCGGGGCTCTTGTCGGCTGGGAGCGGGGGTCCCCAGACTTGCCTGCCTATGGCCCGCAGCATGGCTGAGCTAGCAGGACCGTACGACCCATCTTCATCAACAAGGCATTCGAGACCCTCGCGAGGGGCAAAGCCTCGCGAGGCGGACGACACAAGACCTCCTCAGGAGCGGCCTCGCCAGACAGGCTCACGAGGAGCGGAGAGATCAAGGCAGGGCAAACCTCGCGAGGCTCTCGTGACGTGAGTCATGACGATCGACACCAGGCGGGCGCCAGGAGGGCGCCAGCGCGCGCAGCGTCCTTGTTTTCTATTTGGTGCAAGGAGGCAAGCGCAGGCGCGGAGTACCAAGGCATCAAGCAAAGGTTTCCATATCGGTGCAACAAGACCAAGACCAGCAGGAAGGCAAGATGGAGGTCACCATGGAGCCCAAGGCGGCGTCGTCACGAGAGCCTTTTGCAGGCGAAGACCACTTTTGTCAGGATAAGTTGTACTAGTTGTCCCCTTTCAAATTGGCCGTTGTTGGCTCCCTTCCCGCTCAATATTTGGGGAGAGGATCAGGGCCTATATAAGTAGAGCTAGCCACCACCGTAGAGGGGTATCAAATTCTCACCCACATAAGTTCGCCAAGCACAAGAACACCTCAGCCTCAGGAGGCTGTTCTTCCCCTTGTACTATTCATCATCAGCCCAAGAGGCAATCCACCACCACCACACTGGAGTAGGGTATTACACCACAACGGTGGCCCGAACCAGTATAAATCTTGTGTCTTTCTGTGTTGCAAGTTTGTCGAGTTCGTCCGCGAGATCTTAGAGAGCTAGGGCGTCGATCGGTAGGGAGGAGATCTTCGCGCATGCTACCTCTTGAGCACTGCGTTGGTTTTCCCTTGAAGAGGAAAGGGTGATGCAGTAAAGTAGCGTAAGTAATTCCCTCAGTTTTTGAGAACCAAGGTATCAATCCAGTAGGAGGCCACGCACAAGTCCCTCGTACCTGCACAAAACGATAGCTACTCGCAACCAACGCGATTAGGGGTTGTCAATCCCTTCACGGTCACTTACGAGAGTGAGATCCGATAGAGATGATAGATAATATTTTTGGTATTTTTGGTATATAGATGCAAAGTGAAAAGTAAAAGGCAAAGTAAAAACAAAGCAAGTATTAAAGTGATGGAGATTGATATGATGAGAATAGACCCGGGGGGCATAGGTTTCACTAGTGGCTTCTCTCAAGAGCATAAATATTCTACAATGGGTGAACAAATTACTGTTGAGAAATTGATGTAATTGAGCATAGTTATGAGTATATCTAGGTATGATCATGTATATAGGCATCACGTCCGAGACAAGTAGACCAAACGATTACGCATCTACTACTATTACTCCACTCATCGACCGCTATCCAAAGATGCATCTAGAGTATTAAGTTAAAAATAGAGTAACGCCTTAAGCAAGATGACATGATGTAGAGGAATAAATTCATGCAAAATGATAAATACCCCATCTTGTTATCCTTGATGGCAACAATACAATACGTGCCTTGCAACCCTTTCACATCCTTTGGGTAAGGACACCGCAAGATTGAACCCAAAGCTATGCACTTCTCCCATTGCAAGAACTACCAATCTAGTTGGCCAAACCAAACGGATAATTCAAGAGACTTGCAAAGATAACTCAATCATACATAAAAGAATTCAGAGAAGATTCAAATATTATTCATAGATAAGCTGGATCATAAACCCACAATTCATCGGTCTCAACAAACACACCGCAAAAAGAAGATTACATTGAATAGATCTCCACGAGAGAGGGGAAGAACATTGTATTAAGATCCAAAAAGAGAGAAGAAGCCATCTAGCTACTAGCTATGGACCCGAAGGTCTAAAGTAAACTACTCACACTTCATCGGAGAGGCTATGGTGTTGATGTAGAAGCCCTCTCGTGGTGGATGCCCCTCCCATGGAGCTCCTAACAGGCCCCAAGATGGGATCTCGTGGATACAGGAAGTTGCGGCGGTGGAATTAGGTTTTTTGGCACCTGTTCTGATCGTTTGGGGGTACGTAGGTATATATAGGAGGAAGGAGTACGTCGGTGGAGCAACAGGGGGCCCACGAGGCAGGGGCGCCCCCACCCTCGTGACCGCCTCTGTTACTTCTTGGAGTAGGGTCCAAGTCTCCTGGATCATGTTCGGTGAGAAAATCACGTTTCCGAAGGTTTCATTCCGTTTGGACTCCGTTTGATATTCTGTTTCTTCAAAACACTGAAATAGGCAAAAAAAAACAGCAATTCTGGGCTGGGCCTCCGGTTAATGGGTTAGTCCCAAAACTAATATAAAAGTGTAAAATAAAGCCCAATATAGTCCAAAACAATAGATAAAGTAGCATGGAGCAATAAAAAATTATAGATACGTTGGAGACGTATCAGGCATCCCCAAGCTTAATTCCTGCTCGTCCTCGAGTAGGTAAATGATAAAAACAGAATTTTTGATGCGGAGTGATACTTTGGCATAATTTCAATGTAAATCTTCTTAATTGTGGTATGAATATTCAGATCCGAAAGATTCAAGACAAAAGTTCATATTGACATAAAAATAATAATACTTCAAGCATACTAACTAAGCAATCATGTCTTCTCAAAATAACATGGCCAAAGAAAGTTATCCCTACAAAATCATATAGTCCTGCTATGCTCCATCTTCCCCACACAAAATATTTAAATCATGCACAACCCCGATGACAAGCCAAGCAATTGTTTCATACTTTAACATTTTCAAAACTTTTTCAATCTTCACGCAATACATGAGCATGAGCCATGGATATAGCACTATATGTGGAATAGAACGGTGGTTGTGGAGAAGACAAAAAGAGGGAAGATAGTCTCACGTCAACTAGGCGTATCAACGGGCTATGGAGATTACCATCAATAGATATCAATGTGAGTGAGTAGGGATTGCCATGCAACGGATGCACTAGAGCTATAAGTATATGAAAGCTCAACAAAAGAAACTAAGTGGGTGTGCATCCAACTCGCTTGCTCACGAAGACCTAGGGCATTTGAGGAAGCCCATCATTGGAATATACAAGCCAAGTTCTATAATGAAAAATTCCCACTAGTATATGGAAGTGACAAAATGAGAGACTCTCTATCATGAAGATCGTGGTGCTACTTTGAAGCACAAGTGTGGTAAAAGGATAGTAGCATTGTCCCTTCTCTGTTTTTCTCTCATTTTTTTATTTGGGCCTTTTCTCTCTTTTTTTATGGCCTCTTTTTTTCATTTTTCCTTTTTTTTTATTTTTTTCGTCCGGAGTCTCATCCCGACTTGTGGGGGAATCATAGTCTCCATCATCCTTTCCTCACTTGGGACAATGCTCTAATAATAATGATCATCACACTTTTATTTTTCTTACAACTCGATTCTTAGAACAAAGTATGACTCTATATGTATGCCTCCGGCGGTGTACCGGGATATGCAATGAATCAAGAGTGACATGTATGAAAGAGTTATGAATGGTGGCTTTGCCACAAATACGATGTCAACTACATGATCATGCTAGCAATATGACAATGATGGAGCGTGTCATAATAAACGGAACGGTGGAAAGTTGCATGGCAATATATCTCGGAAAGGCTATGGAAATGCCATGATAGGTAGGTATGGTGGCTGTTTTGAGGAAGATATATGGTGGGCGTATGATACCGGCGAAAAGTGCGCGGTATTAGAGAGGCTAGCAATGGTCGAAGGATAGGGAAAAAGTGCGTATAATCCATGGACTCAACATTAGTCATAAAGAACTCATATACTTATTGCAAAAATCTAGAAGTTATCAAAGCAAAGTATTACGCGCATGCTCCTAGGGGGATAGATTGGTAGGAAAAGACCATCGTCATTCCCCGACCGCCACTCATAAGGAAGACAATCAATAAATAAATCATGCTCCGAAAGTTCATCACATAATGGTTCACCATACGTGCATGCTACGGGAATCACAAACTTCAACACAAGTATTCTTTAAATTCACAACTACTCAACTAGCATGACTCTAATATCACCATCTTCATATCTCAAAACAATTATCAAGCATCAAACTTATCTTAGTATTCAACGCACTCAAAAGAAAGTTTCACATATCTTGAATACCAAGTATATTAATATTAAGCATATTACCATGCTATTAACGACTCTCAAAATAATCTAAGTGAAGCATGAGAGATCAATAGTTTCTTTAAAACAAATCCACCACCGTGCTCTAAAAGATCTAAGTGAAGCACTAGAGCAAAAATTATCACGCTCAAAAGATATATGTGAAGCACTATGAGCAAAACTATCAAGCTCAAAAAGATATAAGTGAAGCACATAGAGTATTCTATCAAATTCCAATTCATGTATGGATCTCTCAAAAGGTGTGTACAGCAAGGATGATTGTGGTAAACTAACAAGCAAAGACACAAATAATACAAGACGCTCCAAGCAAAACACTTATCATGTGGTGAATAAAAATATAGCTTCAAGTAAATTACCGATGGAAGTGGACGAAAGAGGGGATGCCTTCCGGGGCATCCCCAAGCTTCAACTTTTTGGTGTCCTTGGATTATAATGGGGGTGCCATGGGCATCCCCAAGATTAGGCTCTTGCCACTCCTTGTTCCATAATCCATCAAAAGAATTCACCCAAAACTTGAAAACTTCACAACACAAAACTCAATAGAAATCTCGTGAGCTCCGTTAGAGAAAGAAAACAAAAGACTACTTTAAGGTACTGTAATGAACTGATTCTTTATTTATATTGGTGTTAAACCTACTGTATTCCAACTTCTCTATGGATTATAAACTATTTTACTAGCCATAGATTCATCAAAATAAGCAAACAACACACGATAAACAGAATCTGTCAAAAACAGAACAGTCTGTAGTAATCTGTAACTAACGCAAACTTATGGAACTCAAAAAAATCTACCAAAATTAGAAGACCTGGAAAATTTGTTTATTGATCAACAGTAGTTGGAATCAGTATTTTATCACGTTCTGGTTATTTTTAATAATTCGGTCACTGAGCGCAAAGTTTCTGAAAATTACAGCAAGATCAAATAACTATCATCCAAGAAGATCCAATAGGTCTAGCTTGCCACAAACACTAATTAAAACATAAAACCACATCTAAACAGAGGCTAGATGGATTATTTATTCCTAAACAGAATCAAAAACAAAAAAAACTAAAAATAAAATTGGGTTGCCTCCCAACAAGCGCTATCGTTTAACGCCCCTAGCTAGGCATAAAAGCGGGGATAGAACTAGGTATTGTCGTCTTTGGTAGGCAATCCATAAGTGGCTCTCATGATAGATTCATATGGTAATTTTATTTTCTTCCTACAAAAGTGTTCCATGCCTTTCTTTAATGGAAATTGGAATCTAATATTCCCTTCCTTCATATCAATGATTGCACCAATCGTTCTAAGGAAAGGTCTACAGAGAATAATAGGACATGAAGGATTGCAATCTATACCAAGAACGATAAAATCTATGGTCACATAATTCCTATTTGCAACAATAAGAACATCATTAATTCTTCCCATAGGTTTTTAATAGTGGAATCCACAAGATGCAAGTTTAGAGAGCAATCATCAAAGTCAAGGAAATCTAGCAAATCACACAAAGTTTTGGGAATAGTAGAGACACTAGCACCCAAATAACACAAGGCATTAAACTCATGATCTTTAATTTTAATTTTAATAGTAGGTTCCCACTCATCATAGAGTTTTATATGGATAGAGACTTTCAACTCAAGTTTTTCTTCATAAGATTGCATCAAGGCATCAACAATGTGTTCGGTAAAGGCCTTATTTTGACTATAAGCATAAGGAGAATTTAGCACAGATTGCAACAAGGAAATACAATCAATTAAACAGTAATTTTCATAATTAAATTCCTTGAGATCCAAAATAGTGGGTTTAGCAACATCTAGATTTTTACTTTTTTCAATCCCACTTTTATCAATTTCATCATCAAGATCTAAAAACTCTGAATTCTTAGAACGCCTTCTAGGTAAAGGAAGATCATATTCAGTTTCATCAAGATTCATATTGAAAAACAAAGATTTAATAGGGGACACATCGATAACTTTTAGATCTTCATCTTGATTTTCATAAGAGTTAGAAGAACACGCTTTAATAAAGGCATCTTTTGTAGCACGCATCCTAGCGGTTCTTTCTTTGCACTCATCAATGGAAATTCTCATAGCTTTGAGAGACTCATTAATATCGTGCTTAGGAGGAATAGATCTAAGCTTTAAATAATCAACCTCAAGAGAAATTCTATCAACGTTCCTAGCCAAATCATCAACTTTAAGCAATTTCTCCTCAAGCAAAGCATTAAAATTCTTTTGTGAATTCATAAACTCTTTAACACTACTCTCAAATTCAGAGGGCATCTTATTAAAATTTCCATAAGAGTTGTTGTAGGGATTCCCATAATTATTAGAAGGATTACTAGGATAAGGCCTAGGATTAAAATTCCCTCTATAATGCGTTGTTACCAAAATTATTCCTACCAACAAAATTCACATCCATAGATTCATTATTATTCTCAATCAAAGTAGACAAAGGCATATCATTAGGATCAGAAGAAACACTCTTAGTAGCAAATAATTTCATAAGTTCATCCATCTTTCCACTCAAAACATTAATTTCTTCTATCGCATGCACTTTTTTATTAGTAGATCTCTCAGTGTGCCATTGAGAATAATTAACCATAATATTATCTAGAAGTTTAGTAGCATCTCCTAGAGTGATTTCCATAAAAGTGCCTCCCGCGGCCGAATCTAAAAGATTTCTAGAAGCAAAATTCAATCCGGCATAAAAGTTTTGTATAATCATCCATAAGTTCAAACCATGAGTAGGACAATTACGTATCATTAATTTCATTCTCTCCCAAGCTTGTGCAACATGTTCATGATCAAGTTGCTTAAAATTCATAATATCGCTCCTAAGAGAGATAATCTTAGCGGAGGAAAATACTTAGAGATAAAAGCATCTTTGCACTTGTTCCAAGAATCAATACTATTTTTAGGCAAAGATGAAAACCACACTTTGGCACGATCTCTAAGCGAAAAAGGAAATAGCTTCAATTTAACGACATCGTTATCGACATCTTTTTTCTTTTGCATATCACATAAATCAACGAAGCTATTCAGATGAGTAGCGGCATCTTTACTAGGAAGGCCGGCGAATTGATCTTTCATAACAAGATTCAACAAAGCAGTATTGATTTCACAAGATTCAATATTGGAAAGAGGAGCAATCGGAGTGCTAAGGAAATCATTATTATTGTTATTGGTGAAGTCACACAATTTGGTAGTATCTTGAGCCATCGCGACAAACAAGCAATCCAACACACGAGCAAACAAATGGACGAGGAAAATGCAACGGGAAAAAGAGGAGGAGATTGGGAAAGAGAGGGCGAATAAAACAGCAATGGTGAAGTGGGGGAGAGGAAAACGAGAGGCAAATGCCAAATAATATAAGGCGAGAGATATGGATTGTGATGGGTACTTGGTATGTTGACTTTTGCGTAGACTCCCCGGCAACGGCGCCAGAAATCCTTCTTGCTACCTCTTGAGCACTGCGTTGGTTTTCCCTTGAAGAGGAAAGGGTGATGCAGTAAAGTAGCATAAGTATTTCCCTCAGTTTTTGAGAACCAAGGTATCAATCCAGTAGGAGGCCATGCACAAGTCCCTCGTACCTGCACAAAACGATAGCTACTCGCAACCAACGTGATTAGGGGTTGTCAATCCCTTCATGGTCACTTACGAGAGTGAGATCTGATAGAGATGATAGATAATATTTTTGGTATTTTTGGTATATAGATGCAAAGTGAAAAGTAAAATGCAAAGTAAAAACAAAGCAAGTATTAAAGTGATGGAGATTGATATGATGAGAATAGACCCGGGGGCCATAGGTTTCACTAGTGGCTTCTCTCAAGAGCATAAATATTCTACGGTGGGTGAACAAATTACTGTTGAGAAATTGGCGAATTGAGCATAGTTATGAGTATATCTAGGTATGATCATGTATATAGGCATCACGTCCGAGACAAGTAGACCGAAACGATTCTGCATCTACTACTATTACTCCACTCATCGACCGCTATCCAAAGATGCATCTAGAGTATTAAGTTAAAAATAGAGTAACACCTTAAGCAAGACGACATGATGTAGAGGAATAAATTCATGCAATATGATAAATACCCCATCTTGTTATCCTCGATGGCAACAATACAATACGTGCCTTGCAACCCTTTCTGTCATTGGATAAGGACGCCGCAAGATTGAACCCAAAGTTATGCACTTCTCCCGTTGCAAGAACTACCAATCTAGTTGGCCAAACCAAACGGATAATTTGAAGAGACTTGCAAAGATAACTCAATCATACATAAAAGAATTCAGAGAAGATTCAAATATCATTCACAGATAAGCTGGATCATAAACCCACAATTCATCGGTCTCAACAAACACACCGCAAAAAGAAGATTACATCGAATAGATCTCCATGAGAGAGGGGGAGAACATTGTATTGAGATCCAAAAAGAGAGAAGAAGTCATCTAGCTACTAGGTATGGACCCGAAGGTCTGAAGTAAACTACTCACACTTCATCGGAGAGGCTATGGTGTTGATGTAGAAGCCCTCCGTGGTGGATGCCCCCTCTGGCGGAGCTCCGAAACAGGCCCCAAGATGGGATCTCGTGGATACAGGAAGTTGCGGCGGTGGAATTAGGTTTTTGGCTCCTGTTCTGATCGTTTGGGGGTACGTAGGTATATATAGGAGGAAGGAGTACGTCGGTGGAGCAACAGGAGGCCCACGAGGCAGGGGCGCGCCCTAGGAGGGGGGCGCCCCCCACCCTCATGACCGCCTGTGTTACTTCTTGGAGTAGGGTCCATGTCTGCTGGATCACGTTCGGTGAGAAAATCACGTTTCCGAAGGTTTCATTCCGTTTGGACTCCGTTTGATATTCCGTTTCTTCGAAACACTGAAATAGGCAAAAAATAGCAATTCTGGGCTGGGCCTCCAGTTAATAGGTTAGTCCCAGAAATAATATAAAAGTGGAAGATAAAGCCCAATATAGTCCAAAACAGTAGATAAAGTAGCATGGAGCAATCAAAAATTATAGATACGTTGGAGACGTATCAGCGCGCACCCCAGTGTTCAAACCTTAAGGGTTTTGCCGGAACCAGAGATCCGACAACGTGGGCCCCACGAGGGTGGAGGGAGCACCTGGGGGAGGTGGGCGCCCCCCCCCTACCTCCTGCTCTCCTCGTTGATTACTTTACGTAGACTCCAAGTCCTCTAGATCACGTTTGTTCCAAAAATCACGTTCCCGAAAGTTTCATTCCGTTTGGACTCCGTTTGATATTGTTTTTCAGCAAAACTCTTAAATAGGCAAAAACAACAATTTGGGCTAGGCCTCTGGTTAATAGGTTAGTCCCAAAATAACATAAAAATGTATAAATAAGCCCATTAAACATCCAAAATAGAATATATAATGGCATGGAACAATCAAAAATTATAGATACGTTGGAGACGTGTCACCAGGGCGCGTGTCGAAGCGAGGAGGAGCGGCGGCGGACGGGACTGGCCTCGTTCCCATCCCCGATAAAGCTAGGGGACACCTAAGCGACGCATTAAATGTGTCTTGTCCTGTAATACGGGCGATAAGCTCACAGTACTGTAGGCCTTTCCATCTCCCGTGTGCCACTTTGGCAGCCCCTTTCGACTATAAAAGGAGGCCCATGGCGTACTGGAGAGGGATTCAGATCTTTTGAACTACACAGCCACCATAGCTAGTTCGAGAGCTCAAGAACACTCAATACATCCACCAAAGCAGGAATAGGGTTTTACGCATCCTCGCGGCCCGAACCTGGGTAAACGATCCTTGTGCTGACTGTTAATCCTGCTAGGGATTCTTGTGATCCCATAGGTGTCGTTTCCCACCGACATCTTTGGCGCGCCAGGTAGGGGGCGCAATTGTGAGGATCTGGTTTAGCAGCCGGCCCGGCAGTTTCTCGTGGCCACGGCCGCCGGAGAAGAGGATGGCCAAGAGAGTGGCGCTGCCTGCAAGCGCGAAGGGCGCCAGAGCGGCGACAAGAAAGCTAAGTCATGCCAAACTTTAAATATTTCCTTTTAATATAAGGTTATTCCCCTCGGAGATCTTGTCCTTTGTATGGAAAACCTGCACACAAAGGGGCCCTCCCGCGATTGGCAACGCCTTTGTTCTGTTTCGAGTCGGCTCAACAGCTCAGACGACCGCGTCGAGAGTGGCAGGGTAGCCTTCCGCAACCAGCAAGGCTCTCGACTCTGACTCGAGTCAAGCTCGACAGTCCGAGCAGCCGCGTTCGAGGCGGCAAGGTGGTTCGCCCGGCAGCAAGCACACCCGGCAGGCCATTGGGGATCCATCCTCAAGACGCCGCCACTGGTTTCTGGCCGCAAAGCCTACCCGATAAACGTAGGGTGGACATACAAAGAGAGTTTGAACAGGAAAATAACGTGCGTCATACCAAAGCATTGCAGAGTTATATTACATCAATTCTTGCTACGGTTCTAACTAAAGATAAACACTGTCTTGGTCATGAACTTGCAGCGACAGTGGGAGACGGGGTGCCTATTCCCGGCGCTGGCCCTCTATCCTCTCGATTCCATCGATGCGGCTGATGATGGGCTTGATATGCTCCTTGAGCGCCGCGAGGTCCAGACCCGCCGGCAAGCTGTCCAGCACGGCGTCGAAGTCGAGGTTGGGGTTCCAGTACGCCATCTTGGTGAGAACCTTAGTAATGGCACCCTGGCAAAGCCTCCGAGCCTCGTCGGCCAGCGAGGCCGCCCGGTTGGCGTGAAGTCGCTCCAAGGCACCGACGACCCTCTCGAAGAACAGGGTCAGGTTGCAGTTGGCGCTCACGTTCCGCTCTGGGGCGTACTTCATGTCCGGCATCCCCATGGTGGCCAGCTGCGCGGAGGCCTGGTCGGCAAAGGCGGCGAGGCGATTGAGCCAGCGGTTCTCGCCCTCCACGTGCTCCTTGAAGTTGAGGGCCTCATTCTTCCGCAGCTGCTTCTCGGTCTCTAGGTTCTTGGTCAGGGTCCCCTCCCGGGCCTTGGCCTCCGACAACATCTTCTTGAGACCCTCCAGCTTCAGCCTGAGGTATATGATGGAGTTGTTGTCTTCGGAGAGCTCCCCGTCTGTGCTGACGGCCATTCCCTGCGCCTCCATCAAGGCGCTGTTGAGCGTGTCCTTCTCCTTGGACAGCTTCAGGGCCTGGTCCCTTAGCCCGTCCCGCTCCACCTCCAGCTCCTTCACTCTGTCGGCGTGAACCCAAGCCTGGGCATCGAGTGTCTCCTTGTGCCTCTGCTCCAGCTCACGGGTCCGCTGCACGACGAGCTTCTCCACCTCTTCATCCTTGCTGTGGAGCGTGGCAGCAAGCTTCTCCTCATGCGCGGCAAGGTCCTCCTCCTAGGAATCCAGCGCGGCCTAGTGCTGGGCTCGAGCGGCCTCGGCCGCGGCAGCCAAGCTCTCTGCCGTCTCCTGGGCCTTCTCAATGTTGGCCCGCTTCATAGTGAGCTCCACATCATGCTTTGCCAGCTCGCCCTGGGCGGCCTTCAGCTCCTCGCGAGCCTGGCGGAACCAGTCCTGCGTCTCGACAACGCGCTTCTGGAGGTCCGCCTCCGCCTTCTCCGCCACCGCCATCCTGGACTTAGCCTTGTCCAGGCGGGCGCGGTGGAGCGCCTGGAGCTTCCGGAAGCCGGCGCCCATGGCGTGGAGGAGCCGTTCTTCCTAGGATCCGTCGCCGCCGGCGCTCGGCTCGTCAACAACCTCGAGCCCGGCGGCGGCAAGCACCTCATCATCGAACACCTCCCCCTCGACGGGAGCCCTGGTGCTCGACGCGCTTGGAAGGTGGACGAAGAGGTTGTCACTCACCTTCAGGTACCTGCCAGAGCCAGAGGCAGCAAAGCAGGAAGGCTGGTCATCAACCACCTCTTCCTCGGCAGCGGACTTGCCGGCCTCCCCGGCAGGCCCCTTGCCGGCCTTCCCGGCAGGCCCCTTGCCGGGCTCCTCGGCAGACTCCTTGGCGGCGTCATCAGCAGTGCCCATGGCGGCCTCCTTGGCGGCGATCTCCTCGGCCTCCGCCTCGGCGGGCTTGGCGACATGTTCGATGACGGTGTCGATGTCCTCTGGGTCTGTCGAGGGGGATCTGAACACCGAAGAGAGGGTGAGGCGAGGCCTAGACCAGGATTCATAAAAATAAAACAAAAGGAAAAGGGATGGAGACGAAAGGCGAGTAACCTACCCGTGCCGGGCTGAGAAGCAGAAGTCCCCTCACCGCCAACATTTGGTGCCGAGGCGAAGCCATCGGCGTCCGAGTTCTCGTCCTCCTCCTCCGTGTGCATGGGCTCGGTGCTTGGCGCCCTTACCGGGGACGCCCCTTGGGGCGGTGTAGTCGATGAGGGAGGCGTGTTGAGAGTAGCCCTTTGTGGCTCCTGCTGCTGCTGCTCCCCTCCTGCATCCACGGCAAGGTCGGCACCAAAGTGTCATACCCCTGACACACGTCGACGAGGGGTGAGTGGTGAACTTCTTACTGGGGCTGTGCCAGGCTGCTGTCCGGCTGCTCAACACCACTGGTGGTGTGCCGAGGCGCCCACTGGGCTGGCCGCTCGTCGAGGTCTTGTCTCTCTTGACCCTCTGGGCTAGCGTCTCCGCATCCCTGCAAAAGGAGATGATTCAAGATAGGCGGCACCGTTTGAGGAAACGGAGAAGACAAAAAGGGGGAATAAAAAGCTTACTCCTCCTCCTCCTCTGCCGCCTTCCTCTTCCTCCTCGGGCTGAGGGATCCGAAGTCAAAGGTGACCTCCGCGTCAACGTCTACCGGAGGAGGGGGAGGAGGTGGCGTCTGAACGCGCTTGGACGAGGAAGAAGCGGATGCCTTCTTCTTCGCCACCGTGGCCTTCACCACTTTCTTCGCCGACGCGGCCCTCGCCTGGTGTGCGGACATCTCCTGGGCCTGCCACATCTGCGCGGCCCTGCTGGGCCGGACCGGCTCGCCGGAGGTGGTCCGCCGCAGAACTCGTCCTCTCCCCGTGGCTGGAGGGTCGACGGCCACGGCCTCCTCCTCCTCGGCCTCCTCCTCCGACGACTCGCCGACCACGTCTTCGACGAGAGTTGCCCCGGTGCCGGCACTGCTGGCCTCCCCGGCGGCCTCCGCCCACTGGGCGAGCTCCTTCTCCTCCGCTTCTGTCATGGCCTTGTCCTCCACGCCGCCGGTGCTGCCGGCCTCCTCGGCGAGCTTCGCCTCCGCCGCCCTAGCAGCGATGTAGTCCAGCTCCACCTGGGAGGTGTCCTGGACGAGCCGTGGCTCGGTGGTGATGTACCCCTCGTGCAAGGTGTCGAAGAACTCCTGCACCTGAAGTTCCTCCGGCTCGACCCAGCTCGGGTCAAGGCCATGCGCGTTGAAGTCCGGCATCATGGCGATGATGTCGGTCCGGCGAGAGTTGTTGCTCAGCGGGACCACTCCCGCCGGCAACCTGAACAGGGGCCCCTTGGCGACCTTGCCGGCCTTTGCGGCGGCCCTCGCGGCCTTGCCGGACCGCTCGACCACGCCATCGCGGTTCACGTCCAGCTGGAAGAGCCGTTGGCAGAGATGGGCAAGCCTCATCACCGTAAGGTTGTGGTCGAGGCCGGGGCGGAGCCTCATGATATCGGCGGCGTTCATGAAAAGCCAGGCCGGCCTCCCCTTGTTGTGCAGAGGAGCGATTCGGTGGCGGATGAAATCCGCCCCGATCATCTCAAGGGTGAGCCCAGCCTCGGTAAGGCGAAGGATCCTGGTGGTGGCGACCGTGAGCTTCGCGTCGTCAGCGTCAACGTCGCTCCAGTCGCCCCGGCGAACCGGCAGCGCGCCGTGGACCCGGTAGAAGTCTGGCGGGTCCTTCTCTTCAATCCAGCACCACCGGCCCCTGCCATTCTTCCCACCTCTCCTTCATGGCGCCCTCCGGGTACGCCCCCTTGGCCCTTGGGATCCAGGTGACGGACCCGGAAATGGCGCCCCCCGGTTGGATCCGAGGGAAGAAGTCGTGGTGGAAGAGCGACATGTTGGGATGCACCCCGGCGAAGCCCTCGCAGAGGTGTGCAAAAAGAGCCATGCACGCCACGGAATTCGGAGTAAAAACCAAAAGATGGAAGCCGTAGGTGTGCATGACATCATTGAAGAAATCGGAGAAGGGGGGACAGAGCCCGCAGGAGAAGTAGTTGACAAAGAAAGGGTACCGATTTGGGGCGGCCTTGGCGCAGTTGGCGGGGATGACGCGCGTGGCTGGATGCCCCGTCGTCTCTCCCCCCGTATTCACCCCCCATAGGGGCTTGAAGTAATCCCGCAGTTCGATCGCGTTGACCGTCGAGGGGAAGTAGGCGAGCTACGTCCGTCGCGCCGCCTGCTCACTCTCCGGCGGCTCCGTTGCCCCAGCATCTTTGGCCACTCCCTTGCCCCTGGTGGATTTGGGAGCCATGGCGGCTGCGAGAAGCAAGGGGCGGAGGATGGCGAAGGTGCAGGAGCGACAAGCAAAGGCAAGAGCTCGAGAAGGAGAAAAAAAGGGGGCGGCGGCTCTGAGATTGGAGAAGACGCAGGCAGGGGGTAAAGTGAGCAGCGCGCCCGTGGTTATTCCTTTTTACGAGGAAGGCGCGGGCCGCCTCCTTTCCCATTAACTGCGATGTGACGCATGCGTGCGGGAACCGCCCCACGCATGCCCCCCACGTCACACACGACCCCCCACGTCGCGCGTTCAACACGGGTCGTGGGGAAGCACAACAGACGGAAAATTACTGCGGTAAAATCCGCCCCTCCTTCCCGCGCACCGTTTTGGGCCTGGCCCAACAACGTGTCGCGCTTATGTGTGGCCCAGGCCCGGGGGATCCTGTCGGTGTACAAAAGTAGGGGCGCTCCTTTTGACCCCTTTACTTGTGCACGGACAATGGAGCGCCCACGGCCACACTAAGCAGAGCAGGGGAGGGAAGCCGGAGAGAAGCCAGAGGCACAAGATGGTCAGAGGCAACGCCAAGGCCAGAAACATAAGACAGCAAAGGGGCGAGGTGGAGTCCCCCGACAAGGCCCTTGCCGGGGCAGCCTCCGCGGCCCCGGCAAGAGCCTTGCCGGGGCAACTTGTCCAAACACCAACAGAGTGAGCCGCCCTTGAGCCCACGGGTTCCAACCCAACCAACTACGTTGGGACCAGGGCTCGGGAGGCACCTCCGTGGTGGCATGCAGATCTTTGTCAAGACCATAGATATATGAGATCAGATGAGAACCAGAAGACGGCGACCCTCGGCGGGATCCTTGCCGAGGAAAGCCACAAGACCCCCGGCAAGATCCTTTCCGGGGACGACTGCGCGCCACGGCAAGACCCTTGCCGGGCCCCTGGCAAGGCCCTTACCAAGGACATCAGCGGGGCCACTGCCAGGCCCGCACCAGCCAAGTTTCCACCTCCATTAGCATGCAGCTGCCAGCCCGACCAGCTGGGAAGGCACCTGCGTGGCAACATGCAGCTTTCAGGCCAGATCAGCAAGCGCCTGCGTGGCGGCATGCAGATCTTCGTGAAGACCCTACCACCGCGCCACCTTGGCTGCCTGCCTGCCTACATGGCGCCGCATGCATCGCTGGCCAGGGCGTGTGTCAAAGCGAGGAGGAGCGGCGACGGACGGGACGGGCCTCGTTCCCGTCCCCGATAAAGCTAGGGGACACCTAAGCGACGCATTAAATGCATCTTGTCCTGTAATACGGGTGATAAGCTCATAGTACTGTAGGCCTTTCCACCTCCTGTGTGCCACTGTGGCAGCCCCTTTCGACTATAAAAGGAGGCTCATGGCGTACTGGAGAGGGATTCGGCTCTTTTGAACTACACAGACACCATAGCTAGTTCGAGAGCTCAAGAACACTCAATACATCCACCAAAGCAGGACTAGGGTTTTACGCATCCTCGCGGCCCGAACCTAGGTAAACGATCCTTGTGTTGACTGTTAATCCTGCTCTTCTCACAACCCCGCGCCCCGGCAACCGTAGTAGGGATTCTTGTGATCCCATAGGTGTCGTTTCCCACCGACAGTCTGTCAGATGCAGGGAGAAGAAATGGCGGAACAAGGCCACGGAAGGGGCAATGCCCAGCATGGCCACGTAGACGAAGGCGAAGACAACAAGAAGAACGATGGATTGGGGATCAAGATGCAGCGCATTGATCTGATAATGCAAGAGCACCGCGTTGAAGAAGTCAGAGAAGGAAGGGATCAGACCGGCCCAGAGGGCGTGAAGATGAAGGGGAACCTCGATGGCCGTCATGCCGATTTCAGTGCGGGAAGCAGGCCAGGCCACCGTTGCCCCCCACTCATTGGAGTCGGCGGCGAGCATCGGGCGCACCTTGCCCATCGCCTCCTGGTTGAGCACCACCGACCGCTCGACAACGGGTTCGAAGATTGGCGGTGCAGGAGCCGAGGTACGGGACTCCTTCTTCCCCTTCTTCTTCCGGCTTGGTGCCATGGCAGCGGGGAGAGCTGGTGTCAGATCGGGCCGAGGGAAAAGATCCGTTGTTTGCCAGAAGACGAGGGACCCGCGAAGCACTCGCCTTCCATGGGGGTGGTGCTGTGTAGGCAACGGTGGCTGCTTAGCCAAGCGGAAATCGAGGCTGCATGGGTAAGTGGAGACGCCCACGTCCTGTCAATCGCCACGCGTCAATCAAGGCCGCAGGCTATTGGGGCCCGCGGCGCTCCGCACTTGACCCTTGGCTTCGCCACGAAGCCAAGTCCGAGCGCGCCTTGGGCCCGGGGGCTACTGTCGGTGTCCTGGGAACGGGGGTACCCAGACTTGCTCGTCATGCGGCCTGTATGCGTGCCTCCTCCAAATGGCCCGGCACGAACCATCTTCATCAACAACCACTCAAGACCCTCGCGAGGGTCCAAGCCTCGTGAGGCGGATGACGCAAGACCTCCACAGGGGCAGCCTCACTAGGCTGGCTCCCGAGGAGCAGAGATATCAAGGCGAGGGGCACTGAGGGAGTCCCGGACTAGGGGCTGTCCGAATAGCCGGACTATCGTCGCGGCCGGACTCCAAGACTATGAAGATACAAGATTGAAGACTTCGTCCCGTGTCCGGATGGGACTTTCCTTGGCGTGGAAGGCAAGCTTGGCGATACGGATATGTAGATCTCCTACCATTGTAACCGACTCTGTGTAACCCTAACCTATCCGGTGTCTATATAAACCGAAGGGTTTTAGTCCGTAGGACAGAACAATCATACCATAGGCTAGCTTCTAGGGTTTAGCCTCCTTGATCTCGTGGTAGATCTACTCTTGTACTACCCATATCATCAATATTAATCAAGCGTGAGTAGGGTATTACCTCCATCGAGAGGGCCCGAACCTGGGTAAAAACATCGTGTCCCTTGTCTCCTGTTACCATCCGCCTAGACGCATACGATTCGGGACCCCCTACCCGAGATCCGCCGGTTTTGACACCGACATTGGTGCTTTCATTGAGAGTTCCTCTGTGTCGTCACCGATAGGCCCGATGGCTCCTTCGATCATCAACAACGACGCGGTCCAAGGTGAGACTTTTCTCCCCAGACAGATCTTCGTGTTCGGCGACTTTGCACTGCGGGCCAATTCGCTTGGCCATCTGGAGCAGATTGAGAGCTACGCCCCTGGCCATCAGGTCAGATTTGGAAGTTTAAACTATACGACCGTTATCCGCGGAGACTTAATCTTCGACGGATTCGAGCCGCAGCCAAGCACGCCGCACTGTCTCGATGTGCATGATCTAGCTCTGCAGCCGAACAAAGGCCTTGGAGGCCGCACCAAGATCCGCCCGGCCCTTAATCCGAGCCGGATTCCCGACCGAGGACGAGTGGTTGGACACCGCCTCGGGGCTACAATCTCTCTGGCGATCGAGCCGAACTCCATCCATGTCCTTTGCGAAGACCTCGACTCCGTGGTTCCGGACTCCTCTCCGTACTCGAACCCTCCGCCCTTGCCAATCGAATCCGATTGGGCGCCGTTATGGAGTTCACGACGCGAACATCTTTTCAAGCACTCGCCCTTTGGCGACATCCTGAATTCACTAAAGTCTCTCTCTTTATCCGGAGAGCCCTGGCCGAACTACGGTCAAGAAGGTTGGGATGCAGACGATGAAGAAATTCAATGCCCACCCACCACCCACTTCATAGCCATTGTCGAAAGCTTACACGACGTGCTCGATTTCGACTCCGAAGACGTCGACGGTATGGACGACGATGTAGGAGACAACAATGAACCAGCACCTATAGGATGCTGGACAACCTCATCCCATGATGTATACATGGTGGATACACCTAAAGGAAATGAAGACGAGGAACAACGGACGCTATGAAGGATAAATCCCTCGAAAAGCAGTCAAACGGCAACGTAAACACCGAACAAAGTCCTGCCTCAACAAAGACCCAGCCATAGAGCAGGCGAACCGTGGACAACGAACAAGCTATCGAGCAATCGTCCGAACAAGACAACTTGATAAACAATCTGTCCCGGCGAGGACAACAGTCCGGACGATTTCACGCCGGACACACCATTGGAGCAAAATGACCTCCGAGAAAAGGCTTCGCCATCAAGCTGGCGTAACTGAAAAAGCAGAAGCGGAAGCTCAAAACAGCGGAAGATGCACTCAAGATTAGATGGTGCAAAGTATTCAGCACCGCAGATAAGTACAACGACAGTCGCCGAACAAAGAGCTACCCGAAAAGAAAGCTACTGCCCAAATTCGACGAGGAGGCCTTAGAGCCCCCACAATTAAAAAGCAAGAAGGCCACCCGGTCGGATGGACGACCTCACGGCAAAAAGAGAGCGGCGAATGGTGCCGCACACAAGCCAATATGTGATCCTCTTAAGGATTCACATCAAAAGGATGGCCCAGTTAGGTCCATCTATGGGCCAAGAAAGCATTCTCGTCAAAGCAATGCAATACGCTAAAATTCCGAAGATCACGGCACACCCAAATATAGGGGCGACGCACACCCCTATGTTTCATCGACGAGGTGCCGGATCATGAATTTCCAGCAGGATTCAAACCCGTAAACATAGACGATACGACGGAACAATGTAATTCTCGAGTTCCTGGATTGAGGATTACATCCTCCACATACACATGGCTAGAGGAGATGATCTCCACGCCATAAAATACTTACCCCTTAAACTCAAAGGGCCAGCTCGGCATTGGCTTAAGAGCCTCCCCGAAAATACCATTGGAAGCTGGGAAGAGCTTGAGGATGCATTTCGGGCAAATTTTCGGGGGACTTATATCCGCCCTCCGGATGCAGACGATCTAAGTCACATAACTCAACAGCCCGGAGAGTCAGCCTGGAAATTCTGGAACATGTTCCTTACTAAAAAGAACCAAATAGTCGACTGTCCGGACGCCGAAGCCCTAGCAGCTTTCAGACACAACGTCCGAGACGAATGGCTCGCCAGACCCCTCGGCCAAGAAAAGCCAAGAACAATGGCCGCATTAACAAGCCTCATGACCCGCTTTTGTGCGGGAGAGGATAGTCAAGCTAGCAAGATGCAAAGCACCAACACCCAAATACATCCAAATCAGGGATGGAAATGGGAAACCACGGCGCAACAAGGACCATCGCCGGATTAAAAGGAACAAGATAAAGAGCACGGCGATCAACGCCGGATTCAAAAGCTCATGGCGTAACAACAAAAACTGCCCCTTAAGGACAATAGCGATGAGCTATCCAACTTCAACAAAATCTTGGACAAGATATGTCAAATCCACAAGACTCGGGAGGCCCGCTAACCATACCCACGTAAATTGTTGGGTCTTCAAACAGTCCGCAGATCAACACCGAACACAAGGGGCTCAACACACCAAGTGAAGATGACGACGAGCACCACAAGCAGAGCCTCGGAACACAAAAAACTTTCCCACAGGAGGTCAAAACAGTAAACTCACTTCATGTGATCAAAGGGAAAAACAGAGCGGCGCCCACTAAAGGGCGCGCCGCACACTGGTTGTCAAAACCAATCACCTTCGACCATCAGGACTATTCCGAAAATATCCGGAACGCAGGATGGACTGCCTTGATACTGGATCCCATAATAGACGGATTCCAATTCACACATGTCCTCATGAATGGCGGCAGTGACATAAACCTGATATATCAGGACACAATCCGCAGGATGGGGATAAACGCAACCAAAATTCGCCGTAGCACCACCTCCTTTAAAGGAGTAATGCCATGCCCATATGCCCTTTGTACGGGCTCCATACTGCTAGAAGTTGTGTTTGGTTCATCCGACAACTTCCGTCGCGAAAGGTTACTCTTCCATATCGCCCCGTTTAAAAGTAGCCATCAAGCACTATTGGGACGCGAAGCTTTCGCCCGCTTTAATGCAATACCGCATTATGCATCTCTAACACTTAAAATGCCCGGTCCACGCGGCATCATCTCGTTAAAAGGAAGTATTAAGTGTTACTCAAGCACGGAAGAATGGGAGACTGCATTGACAGCCCCACAGCTATCCGGCTCTGCTAGGCAAAGAACCTGAAATTGGTCACTCAAACCCCGGACACGGCTAGACGAGTCCGGCGCCTAGTAGCGGCATACCCCCATACGAGGGGCTGCATGCATGTATAACAAGAGATAATAGAGCTCAATTTTATTCAATTCTTTGAACCGTACTCTGTTTATTTAATATTAAGTACATATTTCGCACGATCCTTTTTCTTTCAAACTAAGTTCCTCTCTTTTACAGATGAACAACGTGCTACACCCGTCCAGGATACGGCACAACGGACACACAGGCTCAGACGTGCAGTGGGGAACCGTTGCAAGGATTCTTTTCAGAATAAGACCCTGCGTAAACCTTTTTTCACTGTCTCTTGTTGATATACATTCCCCCGGTTCCTTAATATAACCGAGGAGGAGGCTGGTGCTTTGGCATTGGCCGCACCAACATTTTTGCGCGTACCTGGACACAAGGGGCTTAGGGCATTATTCTGCCCATTTTCATAAAAGACCGAATACCTTAGGGAGTATTCGGCGTCTCGAGTTAGGCCTTATATGCATCAGCTCCGAATCATGTCTTTGGTCAAATGTTGGGTTGCCCGGCTCCTGTGTTTTGCTGCCTTACGTTGCGTTTTCACGGCTAACGCGGCACCAGGAGAACTACTGCGATTGTGCCCCGGTTCAGCCGGGCGAGCACCTCAGTAGAGAAAGCCAAAAGCTGACTGTCATGATATAGCGAGAGACTGGTCAACCACTCGATGACTCACAGGAATGTTTAGGATTCCTCCGCATTAACGAAGGACCGGTTTTCGGTTAGGCACATACGCACCCCGAATTCGGGAGAGTGCGGTGCCCCCAGGGGCTATATAGTAGCCCCACCCTCGAACTCCTATGGCTAAGTGAAAGTGATAAAGCATTATAGTCCGGTTGCCTGGTTTGCTACACCATCACCTCCTTAACAGGACCAAGACGTTGGATTAAGTGTGAAAAAGCGCTTTCTTTGCAAACACCCCCGCACTATGTGCGTGGGGGCTGAAGCCAAGGACTGCCATCTTTCAGGTTATATATACATATACATAAACGGCCGCACAGGGAGTAGTTTGCTACTTGAACGCACAAGTATAAAAATCTCTTATATTACATTGAAACATTGTTTTCACAAATCATATATGTCATTTAAACATAATATCCTTCGAGCATTGCGTCTCTATTAAACGAGCGCCCGACAGGAGTTCTTCAAAGTAGTGCTCGGCAGGTACTCGACTTCTGTCCGAATCTTCGGATGCAACGTCAGTGGCCTTCATCTCTGCCCAGTATGTCTTGACACGGGCAAGAGCCATCCGCGCTCCCTCTATACACGCCGATCGCTTCATTGCATCGATACGCGGTACCGCACCAAGAAACTGCTGCACTAAACCAAAATAGCTCTTCAGCTGGGGTCCGCCCGGCCACAAGTGAGTTAAGACATGCTTCATGGCGAATCCGGACTATGGAATTGCGACCATTCGGCCAACCGATTCAGCTCGGCCCATTCGGCCAACCGATCGGTCAGCGGCAGAGGACGCTCCGGACTATGGAATTGCGACCAATATAGCTCTTCCTTCGTGCCTTCTTCCGCCCCGGAAGTGCTCAACCGCGTCATGGCCTTCGCCGCCAAGTCCGAGATAAGCATCCTCCGAACTTCACAACTTATCCAATCGAGCATACTTTGGATCTGTATATTTCCTCCAGTTGGCGAAAGCGGTTTTCCAGCCGCAATTGCCCCGGCCTGACTCAGCTCCTCCTTGGCAGCTCTCAAAGCTGATTGGGCATTCTTGGATTCGGCGGCGGCCTTCTTTAGGCCCTCTTGTTCCGCTTGACGTTCTTTTTCAAGAACCTCGCAGCGATCGGTAGTATTCCTTAACTTTTTGGCCATATCAGCCATCTCCTCTTTGCTTCGGCAGTGAGCAGCCCGTTCAGCTTCTAGCTCTTCGGCCGCCTTTAAAGCGGCAGCATTACTAATTCTGGCTTGCTCTTTCGCTCGGGCGAGTTCTGCCCGCAGCTCCTCCACGGCAGCGGCACCATCTGCATTAAGCATACGCATAGTAAGACATGGGCGTCAAGCTCCCTTACAAGGTGTCCGCATAGAGGTCGCATACCTTGTGACTCGTCAAACCGTTTATTGACCAGCGCGATGTCCGCATCCGCCTCGTCAATTTGCCGCTTTAGTTCAGCATATTCATCAGTCCGCCTGGCCTCCGGACGCTCTGCCACCTGTTTAGGAGCGACGATATGTTATAACTGAGAATTTGATTCCCGGCACGTTGTCAATTTTGACAACATACCGAGTCTCAGGGGCTACTATCTATACAGGGCGCATTTTATATGCATAACTGTCAGAAGGTACATCATTTTTGCGTACCTCTAACCCCCGTCAAGAAGCTTCGACGGCTTCATGCAATCCGCTCTCCATGGATGCAATTCTTTCAATCATTGTACCCATTAGAGCACGGTGATCTTACGAGATGGCCGCCGCCTGAAAGCAGATCCTTCAGCTCCTCCGATCAAGACACCACTTGGCGCCGGACCTTCCAGCCCCGCCAGACGTGGGGAACCCTCCGCGACGACACCTCTGGTCGTCCGCTTCACATGAGGGTGCGACAGTGGAGGCGTTTGCTCTCCATCATCTCCAAGAAGATCCCCGAAGACGAAGCTCACTGAGAACGGCTGAGGTCCGAACTACAAGGTACAATTTTGGTTATCTTCATAAATAAATACAGGGATGCTCCTTATTTACAAGACCCCTTCTTTTTACTTACGGCTCGTTGGAGAGCTGATCCCCTCGGGGGAATAATGCGGCAGGGTTACTTCCCAGCGTCGGACTCTCTGCCGAAGATTCCTTTCCCCTCTTTGAGGCCTTGACCTCCGGATCTTCCGAAGCAGTCCTCTTCTCTCCCCGAAAGACGGGACTTTTCATCCCCCCTTCCTTGATAGCCTCCTTCATAGAGGCAGTTGCTTCCCCGCTCCCTCCTCCGCCTTCTTCAAAAGGCGCGACCTTCAACATCTTGGTGAGCATGGGATCCGGCGTGATCTCGGGGAGGGGAGCCGGACACCTTATTAACTTTGCCTTGGCTATCCACTCATGTTCAAGAAACGGCTCCTTTAAAGGGTATATATATATATATATATATATATATAAAATAAATGAATGAACAGTTTGTCCGATTACCGGACTACTTACTTGAGTATCTGGGCGATTGCAGCTTAGTCCTGCGTCCTCGGTCAAGTCCGGACACTTCTCTTGTGATCCGAGGAACAGTTTATACATCTCCACGGGCGTCGTGCCCATAAAATTTTGGAGAGCTCGTGGTCCCTCCGGATTGAATTCCCACAGGCGGAGGGGGCGACGTTTGCAGGGCTGAAGGCGCCGGATCACCATAACCTGCGCCACTGCGACTAGATTGATCCCTCTTTCCTGGAGGTCTCGAATATGGCCCTTCAGCAAGGGAACGTCCTTGGACAACCCCCAGTCGAGCCCCTTGTTGACCCATGATGCCAGCCATGTGGTGGACCCGAGCGGAAGGCGGGGCGCCGCCCATTTGGTGCCCCTGGGAGCGGTGATATAAAACCACTCCCATTGCCACAAACCAAGCTCCTCTTGGAAGGAGCCCTCGGGCCACGGAGCATCAACACATTTGCTTATGACCGCCCCTCCACACTCTGCTTGTTGCCCCTTGATCATCTTTGGCTCCACCTTGAAGGTCTTGAGCCACAATCCAAAGTGGGGGGTAATATGGAGGCAGGCCTCACATACGACAATGAATGACGAGATATGGAGGATGGACTCCGGATTCAAGTCATGGAAATCAAGCCCATAATAAAACATGAGCCCTCGCACAAAGGGATCCAGCGGGAAGCCTAAACCCCGAAGGAAGTGGGACACAAACACCACGCTCTCACCGGGCTCAGGAGTGGGAATGACCTGCCCCGGAGCAGGCAACCTATGCGGGATCTCGCTGGTTAGATACCTGGCGTCGCGTAGCTTTAGCACATCTTCTTCTGTGACGGAGGAAGACATCCATCGGCCGTGCTGGTCAGATCCGGACATCGTCAAAAGTCCGAAGCGCCTGAATCTGAAGCTTCGGGTGTTGGAACTCGAAGCGCGAGGCGAACTCGATGGAGGGTGTAAAAAGAAGAGGGCCTTGGTCTCATTATAAAGAGGTTGAATACCAAGAGCCCACCCCGTGGTTGATTAGGACTCGCCTTTGATAGAAAGGCAGGCCAACGGGCACGGTTGGGTTACCCACGTCCGTATTGATGAGAATCCCGGAATAAGGGGGCACGATCTATGCTTTGATAAGACGTGCCAAGGAAACCGCCTCGCTAAACATGCTGAGGTGGAACAATAAAAACGATCCATATAAAGGCCTGGCCATGGTGTGATGTCACGCCACGGAGTACATCAGCAGATCTGTGCAAAAATTATTCTCTCTACGGTGTTATGTGGAACTTGTTTTGCAGGGCCGGACACTATCCTTGTGTTCAAAACCCTCTATAGAGTATTCGGAGGAGGAACCCGCCTCGCAATGCCGAAGACAATCAACGCGCCCGGACTCATCGTCATTGAAGCCTGGTTCAGGGGCTACTGAGGGAGTCCCGGACTAGGGGTGTCCGGATAGCCGGACTATCGTCACGGCCGGACTCCAAGACTATGAAGATACAAGATTGAAGACTTCGTCCCGTGTCCGGATGGGACTTTCCTTGGCGTGGAAGGCAAGCTTGGCGATACGGATATGTAGATCTCCTACCATTGTAACCGACTCTGGTAACCCTAACCTATCCGGTGTCTATATAAACCGGAGGGTTTTAGTCCGTGGACGAACAACAATCATACCATAGGCTAGCTTCTAGGGTTTAGCCTCCTTGATCTCGTGGTAGATCTACTCTTGTACTACCCATATCATCAATATTAATCAAGCGGGAGTAGGGTATTACCTCCATCGAGAGGGCCCGAACCTGGGTAAAAACATCGTGTCCCTTGTCTCCTGTTACCATCCGCCTAGACGCACAGTTCGGGACCCCCTACCCGAGATCCGCCGGTTTTGACACCGACAGGCACCTCACGAGGTACTCGTGACGTGAGCCGTGACGACCAAGGCTAGGCGGGCGCCAGCGCGCGCAGACTACCAGTTGCCTCTTTCGTGCTAAAGGGGCAGGCACAGACGAGGAGTCCTGAGGCATCATGCAAAGGTTTCCATATCGATGCAATGAGACCAAGAGGATGACAGGACGGAGGTCACCACGGAGCCCACGACGGCGTCACTGTTGGGGAACGTAGCAGAAATTCAAAATTTTCTACGCATCACCAAAATCAATCTATGGAGTAATATAGCAATGAGGGGAAGGAGAGTGCATCTACATACCCTTGTAGATCGCTAAGCGGAAGCGTTCAAGTGAACGGGTTGAAGGAGTCGTACTCGTCGTGATCCAAATCACCGGAGATCCTAGTGCCAAACGGACGGCACCTCCGCGTTCAAGACACGTGCAGCCCGGTGACGTCTCCCGTGCCTTGTGTCACGCCCAATATGCGACCCTATCCAAAAGGAACTCGACGGTCCCACCAAGGATAGACCCGCATATTGAAACGCTTTTGCAAGGTGGATATCATTACATCAACATTACATAATAGATGGGGATACATACATAAGGCACAAATGCCCCAAGAATACATCAACATCATATACAAGATCAACATCCGACTATGGATGAAACATAAACAGAAACTCAAACGACATCCACCACTGCTAGCCTGTGCTGCCGACACCGAACCTATCCCCGATCGAAGAAGAAGCAGAAGAACTCCAACACAAGCAAACATCGCTCTCGCGTCATGATCATCGCATAAACTGTACCTGCAACTGTTGTTGTAGTAATCAGGATCCACGAGGACTCATCAATCCCATTTCCATGGGTATCAAGACTAGCAAAGCTTAATGGGTAAGGAAGGAGTAAAGTGGTGAGGTTGCAGCAGCGGCTAAGCATATATGGTGGCTAACATACACAAATGAGAGCGAGTAGAGAAACAAAGGAACGGTCGTCAACTATTAATGATCAAGAAGTGATCTTGAACTCCTACTTACGTCAGACATAACCCAGAAACCGTGTTCTCCTCCCGATCAACCCCGAAAAGAGACACTCACTTACGCATACCGGTTGGTGTATTTTAGAAGAGTTTGCTTCAAGTTTACTACAACCGGATATTAACAAATTCCCATCTGCCACATAACCGCAGCACGGCTCTCGAAAAGTTTATACCCTGCAGGGTGTCCCAACTTAGCCCATGATAAGCTCTCGCGGTCAACGAAGGATATTCCTTCTCCCGGGAAGACCTGATCAGTCTCGGAATCCCGGCTACAAGACATTTCGACAGTAATAAAACAAGACCAGCAAAGCCGCCCGAATGTGCCGACAAATCCCGATAGGAGCTGCACCGGATGAGCAAGACGACGGGTTGGCATAGACCACAGTTGCCCAGGCGCCGGACATCGCTTCGGTTTGGACCAGCACTCGAGGAGAACTGCCCGGGGCTAAAATAAAGATGACTCTCGGGCTCCTAAACCCAAGGGAAATAAAAGGGCATAGGTGAGGCAAATGGTAAAACCAATGTTGGGCCTTCTTTGGAGGAGTCTTATTCAAAGCGAATCGTCAAGGGGGTCCCATAAATCACCCAACCGCGTTAGGGACGCAAAATCCGGGAACATAATACCGATATGACGGAAACTAGGCCGGCGAGAGTGGAACAAAACACCAGGCATAAGGCCGAGCCTTCCACCCTTTACCAAGTATATAGATGCATTAATAATATAAGAGATATTGTGATATCCCAACAAAATCCTGTCCACCATGGAGCAATCTTCAACTTCACCTGCAACTAGCAACGCTATAAGAGGGCTGAGCAAAGCGGTAACATAGCCAAACAATGGTTTGCTAGGAAGGGTGTCAAAGGTTAGAGGCTGACATGGCAATTGGGAGGCTTGAGCAGCAAGTGGTAGGTAACGCAGCATAGCGATAGAACGAAGCAACTAGCATAACAATGATAGTAATGAGATCCAAGATGGCGGTCATCTTGCCTGAAATCCCATAAGGAAGAAGAACGAGTCCATGAAGAAGATGAAGCCACGAAGGCAGACCAAGCGTGAGCGAACGAATCCTCACGATCGCAATGAAACAGGAACTAACAAGAAGAAGCACACAACATAGTAAACACACCACACATAGACAAGACATGATGCACAATCAAGCATGATGCAAGACAAGGCTACATGGAGCTACTCATGGCAAAATATGATGCAAACAAGAACAACACCTCAAAGCAAGTTTAAATGAGGCCGGAAACAACATATAACAATTCCGGTAAGTCCTCATATGCAGATTTCAAAATTGGTCCAGATCTGAATAAACCTTATGTTCAAGTTGTTAAACAGCAAGTTAAGATGCACCACGATGATCTACACGAAATTCTAGTCAAGTTACATATAAAGTTCATTTAATTGAAGCTACGCCTAGAAGATATGAGCAAAACAAGATAAGCATGGCATTGATGCAAAATGCATCCAAACATCAAGCAAACACCTCAAAACAAGGATGCAACATGATAATATGAAGCTACATGCAAAATCAAGCAAGTTTCATATAGAGCACACTCAAAACGGAGCAACGGTTTAACACATACACCCTATACAAGTTTAAAGGACAAGCTGTCCAAAACAGCAACTAGGCATATTGCAAACATCAAAACAACATGCTACAGAATCCCAACGTGAAAACAAAAGGCACGGGCATGATGTACAGGTCAAGCATGACAAAATATGAACACAGACCAGATCGCTAGAACATGCTCAAAAACACATGGCAAGATTGCAAATAATAACAGTTTCAGACTTTAGTAGAAATAACATCAGGTTGCAATGTTTAGAGCTATCAAACAACATGTTACAGGAACTTATCATGGCAAACAAAGGCATGGCATTATACTACTAATTTCATAGAACAAAAGTCCTTTAGTGACCATGAGCCAAAAAGGATCAGAAGATATGATGGCACCCACGTAAACATAGCAAGTTAAATTACAGATTCATACATGGCAGGAACAACAATAAGTAGGCATGTTGGTGAGCTTGAACCACTCACCACAGAGAAATACATGACATGGCAAGGCAACTCACAGTAAGAATACATGTCTATGAAGCTAAGCATGGCAAGAGCAAGTTTATAGAGTGCATGGATCACTAACAACAATCATGGCAACATTAAACTTAATGTTAACAGGATGACAACAACATTATTTAGCAATTTGAGAGCAAGATTACGACAAGTTACATCAGACTATAATTGCAACAAAGGGCATGGATGGATAGAGCAAGACATGTATAACAAAACATCCTTAGTGAACATCTCCAGATTATGCATAGAATGACTTGTAGCAGCAGGTTAACATACCATCATAATATAGCAGATTCAGCCTAGCAAAACAGTAACAGCAAGTACCCTACTTAACAAGCTTGATGCACTCACTACAGGACTCACAAAAATACATGGATGGCACCCCTGTAAAGATGGCATGGCATAGTACAAAACACATGTAGACATCAACCTCATAGGATGCACACATCAATCATGGCAAAAATGACAAATCATCAAGTTATAACAGTTTCAGAAGATTAACATCATATAGCACTTTTGCAACGAAGATTAGGGCATCAAGATGAACTCAAATGAACATGGTGCAATGGAACGAACTGAAGTACTCATGGAGACGAACAATTCTACATATTACATGCACGAAACAGAGCTACGAATGTAGAGTTATGATGCGATGAAGTTGGCATGATAATGTAAAATACTTTGGGACAGCAGAAAAATCAACCTCCGAAACTGGACGGGTCGAAGCGGGACGAGGAGATCTGGGTGGGGAGGCGCGTTTGGATAGGAGAGGTGGTGGATCTGATCCCGATCCACGGACCTCACCGGAGAAGCTCGCCGGAGACGGGGCCGGAGGCGGCCGGAGATGCTCGGGGTCGGAGGAGACCGGGGATGCACGGGGAGGGGCTGGCCCACGGATCCGGCCAGGCGGCGGAGGACGGCGGAGGACGGCAGCGCCTGGGCGGAGGGCAGCAGCCGGCCGGGCACGGGAGGCGGGCGAGGCGGCAGCCCGGAGGCGGAGGCGCCTCGGCGGCGGAGAGCGCCGGCGGGGCGGGCGGGCGGCCGGCGCCGGTGGTGGCGGGTCGCCGGGCGGAGACGGCGATGGGGCGGCGAAGGCCGCGGGCGTGGCAGGCGTGGCGGCGGGCGAGATCTGGTCGGGCGGCGGGCGCCGGGCGGAGGGAGGCGGGCGGCTCATGTCCGGGCGGCCTGCCGCGGGCCCTAGCGGCGGGGAGGAGAGAAGGGAGCCGGCGGGGATGACGTGGCGGAGCGGGGTTGGCTGGGCGCGGCGGCGGCGGACATGTCCGGCCGTCGCAGACGCGTCCGGTGGCGGCGGAGGGCGATTTTTAGGGTTTCGTCTGCGGATTCATCCGCGAATTTCGGGGGGAGGGGCTTATAAATAGGTAGAGGGAGCTAGGAGAGTCCAAATGAGGAGCGGTTTTCGGCCACGCGATCGTGATCGAACGACCGAGAGCATGGAGGAGAGTTTGCTGGGTTCTGCGCCACTTTGGATGGGGTGTTGGGCTGCAAAGAGAAGGGGGCTTTTGCGGTTACCCGGTTAACCATTGGAGTATCAAACGACCTCCAAATGGCACGAAACTTGACAGCCGGTCTACCGGTGCTATACCAAGGCCGCTTGGCAAACCTCGGGCCATTCCGAGAAAGTTTAACACCCGCATACGAAAGAGAGGCAAAAGGGGCGCCGGAGACATAGGAGTGCCGGATTGCAAAACGGACAACGGGGAAAATGCTCGGATGCATGAGACGAACACGTATGCAAATGCGATGCACATGACGGCATGATATAAAATGCAGATGATGACATGGCAAAGAGTGACACGCAAGCACATGACATGGCAACGACGGCGAATAACTGGCGGACACCTGGCGCGTCGAATCCGGGGCGTTACAACACTCCTCCACTAACAAGAGATCTCGTCCCGAGATCTTAGGACCGAGACGGAAGGGAAAAGGGATGAGGTGAAACAAGAAACACAAGAGAGAAGAGGCAAAGAATCGAGAGCACTCGAGAAGAAGAGAGGAACGACGAGAAAGACGAGAATCGAAAGCTCACGGAATCAGTTAGACTATGAAACAACTCCGGTTAGAACGAGATAAGAAACGAATAAGGCTGAAAGGATTTAGGCAGCACTCCGACTGAAACATGGAGGAATAGAACAGGAGCTTGAGAGGATGGAACGATACTTTTTGAAGACATGACACAAAACCTCCGTTAAGAATTGAAATAATGGAATGAAAATAATTTTGAAGTAAGTATTGAACGTAGTTCTTGATAAAATCAACAACGAAAGAATAAGCTTGTTGTGGACTTATGGATAACATCTCAAGATCATAAGGTGATAACCGGCCACAAATTGAAATGATTGGATAGCTTAGAAGAACGAAGAAATGCAAAACTCCACTTCAAAAGAATACGAAGAATTAATTACACTTCGAGATGCAAGAAGAAAAGATACTTGAACTCCACCAACAAAATCTTGATGAACTCTTGAAGAATGAATTAAATCCTGAAGAACCACCATGAAGAACTCCGGTAACAAAAGGATGACGAGATAAAATGAAGGAAGAAAGAATAAGATGAGCCTTGCGATGATTTAGATGGAGGTTCCGACGAAATGTCCGAGGAAAATTTGAACTCCGGAAAAGAAAAGATGAAAAGATTTGGAACTAGAATTTATTCCTCAAGAACAAACTCCGAAGAAAAAGATTAATCACTTTGATGAAATAAGAATAAGATTTATTGTATGCTTATCCTTCATCAAATTAAATTGATGACAAGAAATGGATTTTGCATACTACTTATTCTTCTTGAAAAAGAATTGAGAAGTGACATATCGCCAACTTGAGAAGGTCTTCATGAACCACCGGTAGGATTGAAAAGAATGAATGGATTAATATGATAAACAAGGAAAATAATCTTGAACGAACCACCGTAAGAATTTGGAAATGACTGATGAAAGAGAATGAATCACCGGGAAGAATTAGAAGAACCAATAAGCTAGAGGGGATTTAGATGCAAAAGAACAAAAGATCATGAGCTGATTAAAGAACACTTGAACGAGGCACCGGGATAAATAGAGAACGATAACTGGAATGATGGCCTCCGGTGAAAAGAAATGGAAAAAAACAACTCCTGACAAACTCCGGATGGTTGAGAAAAGAATATCTGACAAATGGAATAATTCGAGAGGATAATATGAAGCTAGAACCACGAATCTTCGGGAGAACGGGCAAGATTTAGAGGAAAAATTCTCTTCAATCTTCAAATGATGAGGAGAAACACCACCAAAATTAATGAGATACTCTGGAAGAATGAAAAGCAAAGAGGTTGAGCCAACAATGAAAAATAATTTGAAATCGATCTTGGAAAAACATCTGACTGATGAAATCCATACTTACGTCAAACTTCAAAAGGATTAGAGAATAGCTCCGGAAATTAGAAGAGTCAGGTAAGATCCTGGGAAAAGACCTGTGGGTTAGGGCCCACTGAAGAGAAAACACCGTTGGAAAGAGTTGATGAACAGATAGATGATGCACCGGAACAATTGAGATATATGCATGAGGTGACAACCTCGGATTAATTGGATGCAAACACGAATCTTCTGAGATGTCTTCCGAACTCCAGAATGATTGAATGGCGAGAGGCAAACGAGCAAGGAGAACACTTAACCAAGGAAACGAATGTGATCAACTCGAAAAACTTGAATTGAATCCACCGGAAAAGAAAGAGATGAAGAATGACGAACAAAACGAGAATTCACCGGTTGAAATGATTGAGGGAAAACTGAAGAAACTCCGTACGAATGAAATTGATGGTCGAAACAGACTCAAACTCCGGGAAGAAAAAGGGTGGGAGGGTGGGAAAATAAAGGCAATTTGGAAGGGGAAATCGACGAATATCTTGAAGAGAAAACACCAGTTGAAATCATTGAGGAGAGAGAACAAAACTTCGCAAGAGTAGGATGGGTACTCGATTACGGACTCCGGTTTTGAGAAGAAGAAGGGGTGGGCGGGTGGGAAAAGAAAACAACTGAGGATTGAACTTGCGAAGATGAAGAGGCTCGAGTCAACTTGACGAGAAATGCACCGGATAAAAGAGCAGAGGAACAACGATCGGAAAACCAACTGCGGGATCCTAAAGAAAATTTGAAGGGGAAGAGAAGTAATTCAAAACACCTCGTCAAGATTCCTCACCAGTATGCATTTAAGCGTAGGAGTAAAAAGAATTCCTACTCTCCGATATAACTAGACTCGTAAATCAGTTTTCTTCTAGACTCGACAACGGCCAAACTACACGATCAATCAAGGGGCTCCTAGGGTCGGTCGAGGCTCGATACCAACTTGTCACGCCCAATATGCGACCCTATCCAAAGGAACTCGACGGTCCCACCAAGGATAGACCCGCATATTGAAACGCTTTTGCAAGGTGGATATCATTACATCAACATTACATAATAGATGGGGATACATACATAAGGCACAAATGCCCCAAGAATACATCAACATCATATACAAGATCAACATCCGACTACGGATGAAACAGAAACAAAAACTCAAACGACATCCACCACTGCTAGCCCAGGCTGCCGACACTGGAACCTATCCCCGATCGAAGAAGAAGCGGAAGAAGAACTCCAACACAAGCAAACATCGCTCTCGGCGTCATGATCATCGCATAAACTGTACCTGCAACTGTTGTTGTAGTAATCATGAGCCACGAGGACTCGGCAATCCCATTACCATGGGTATCAAGACTAGCAAAGCTTAATGGGTAAGGAAGGAGTAAAGTGGTGAGGTTGCAGCAGCGGCTAAGCATATATGGTGGCTAACATACGCAAATGAGAGCGAGTAGAGAAACAAAGGAACGGTCGTCAACTAGTAATGATCAAGAAGTGATCCTGAACTCCAACTTACGTCAGACATAACCCAGAAACCGTGTTCTCCTCTCGATCAACCCCGAAAAGAGACACTCACGGTTACGCACACGGTTGTCTTATTTTAGAAGAGTTTGCTTCAAGTTTACTACAACCGGATATTAACAAATTCCCATCTGCCACATAACCGCAGCACGGCTCTCGAAAGTTTATACCCTGCAGGGGTGTCCCAACTTAGCTAATGATAAGCTCTCGCGATCAACGAAGGATATTCGTTCTCCCCGGGAAGACCCGATCAGTCTCGGAATCCCGGCTACAAGACATTTCGACAGTAATAAAACAAGACCAGCAAAGCCGCCCGAATGTGCCGACAAATCCCGATAGGAGCTGCACCGGATGAGCAAGACGACGGGTTGGCATAGACCCTGGTTGCCCAGGGGGCGCCGGACATCGCTCGGTTTGGACCAGCACTCAGAGGAGAACTGGCCCGGGGGCTAAAATAAAGATGACTCTCGGGCTCCGGAAACCCAAGGGAAATAAAAGGGCATAGGTGAGGCAAATGGTAAAACCAATGTTGGGCCTTGCTGGAGGAGTCTTATTCAAAGCGAACTGTCAAGGGGGTCCCATAAATCACCCAACCGCGTTAGGGACGCAAAATCCGGGAACATAATACCGATATGACGGTAACTAGGGCGGCAAGAGTGGAACAAAACACCAGGCATAAGGCCGAGCCTTCCATCCTTTACCAAGTATATAGATGCATTAATAATATAAGAGATATTGTGATATCCCAACAAAATCCTGTCCACCATGGAGCAATCTTCAACTTCACCTGCAACTAGCAACGCTATAAGAGGGCTGAGAAAAGCGGTAACATAGCCAAACAATGGTTTGCTAGGAAGGGTGTCAAAGGTTAGAGGCTGACATGGCAATTGGGAGGCTTGAGCAGCAAGTGGTAGGTAACGCAGCATAGCGATAGAACGAAGCAACTAGCATAACAATGATAGTAATGAGATCCAAGATGGCGGTCATCTTGCCTGAAATCCCGCAAGGAAGAAGAACGAGTCCATGAAGAAGATGAAGCCACGAAGATTTAACCAAGCGTGAGCGAACGAATCCTCACGATCGCATAGCAAACAGAACTAACAAGAAGAAGCACACAACATAGTAAACACACCACACATAGACAAGACATGATGCACAATCAAGCATGATGCAAGACAAGGCTACATGGAGCTACTCATGGCAAAATATGATGCAAACAAGAACAACACCTCAAAGCAAGTTTAAATGAGGCCGGAAACAACATATAACAATTCCGGTAAGTCCTCATATGCAGATTTCGAAATTGGTCCAGATCTGAATAAACCTTATATTCAAATTGTTAAACAGCAAGTTAAGATGCACCACGATGATCTACACGAAATTCTAGTCAAGTTACATATAAAGTTCATTTAATTCGGAGCTACGGCCTAGAAGATATGAGCAAAACAAGATAAGCATGGCATTGATGCAAAATGCATCCAAACATCAAGCAAACACCTCAAAACAAGGATGCAACATGATAATATGAAGCTACATGCAAAATCAAGCAAGTTTCATATAGAGCACACTCAAAACGGAGCAACGGTTCAACACACACCCTATACAAGTTTAAAGGACAAGCTGCCCAAAACAGCAATTAGGCATATTGCAAGCATCAAAACAAAATGCTACAGAATCCCAACGTGAAAACAAAAGGCATGGACATTATGTACAGGTAAATCATGACAATACATGAACACTGAGCTATCTCCATAAATCACTAGAACATTCTCAAAAACACATGGCAAGATTGCAAATAATAACAGTTTCAGACTAGCAGAAATAACATCAGGTTGCAATGTTTAGAGCTATCAAACAAGATGTTACATGAACTTATCATGGAAAACAAAGGCACGGAACGATACTACTAATTACATAGAACAAAAGTCCTTTAGTAACCATGAGCCAAAAAGGATCAGAAGATATGATGGAACCCACGTAAACATAGCAAGTTAAATTACAGATTCATACATGGCAGGAACAACAATAATTAGGCATGTTGGTTAGCTTAAACCACTCACCACAGAGCAATACATGACATGGCAAGGCAATTCACAGTAAGAATACATGTCTATGAAGCTAACAATGGCAAGAGCAAGTTCATAGAGTGCATGGATCACTAACAACAATCATGGCAACATTGAACTTAATGTTAACAGTCGATGACAACATTATTTAGCAATTTGAGAGCACGATTACGACAAGTTACAGCAGACTATAATTGCAACAAAGGGCATGGATGGATAGAGCAAGACATGTATAACAAAATATTCTTAGTGAACATCTCCATATTATCCATAGAATGACTTGTAGCAGCAGGTTAACATAGCATCATAATATAGCAGATTCAGCCTAGCAAAACAGTAACAGCAAGTATCCTACTTAACAAGCTTGATGCACTCACTACAGGACTCACAAAAATACATGGATGGCACTCCTGTAAGGATGACATGGCATAGTACAAAACACATGTAGGGAGCGGGAGGCAGGTGGATGACCTCCTCCGTCACGGAGGGGCACATCACAAGACTGCGGGAGGCCGGATATTTGTCCGGCGACATCACACAGGCTGCCCGACGCGGGGCAACTCATTCCAACCCCCAGGCCCCATGAGAGGGTGGTGTTTCTCCCCCACTTCCTCCGCGGACTAGGTTTTCCACTTCACCCATTTGTCCGGGGGCTCATGTTCTACTACGGCCTGGACTTCCACGACCTGGCCCTGAATTTTATCCTCAACATCGGCGTTTATCGTCATGTGCGAGGCCTTCCTCTGCATCCAGCCCCACTTCGGCCTATGGCTGAAGATCTTCAATGTCAGGCCGAAGGTAGTGGGCGGCCGTCAAGCGGAGTGCGGAGGCTCCATGGTCAGCAAGATGGCCAAGGTCCTATGGCTCGAGGGCGCCTTTGTGGAGACAATAAATGGGTGGCAATCGGGTGGTTCTACATCACCGAGCCACGACCCGAATGGGTGGCGGCCCCAATTCAGATCTGGCTTCCCCACGGCTCTCGTCATGGAAAGAGACGGGCCCGACGTGGGGAATTCAGACGAGCTATCCGGACTCAAAACATGCGTCCGAAACTCGTGGACAAGAATCTCGGGCTTGTCGATGTAATCCGTGTGATGCTCATCCGCCGGATTCTCCCATGCCAACAACGGGCCTTCAATTTGTGGGAGTTCGATCCGCATAGCATCGAAGTTTGAGCCGGCTCTTCGACACTACGTACGAAGATGCCCGAAGGTATTGTTCAAGGCGCTGAAACCCGCATCCGCTAACAAAGATCGCGGATACAGCTCGCGGCGTCAAGCCGGCGAGGTAAGTTATTTTACCCTTTACGGGACTCTTTTTTCATAGGTTGACTCTATGTGGGATCTAAAACTCCCTAATCTTTGACACGACTGGCTGAAGACGTCCGGACAGATTAGCTGTCCGGCTCCTTTGCCGGAAGACCCATGACGCCGATCGACGGATGCTGGCTCCGGTACCCATGTGGTGCCGGAGAAGAAGGCTAAGAAGGAGGCCACGGGAACTCGAAGGAGCTCCCGACGCCAGGTGCTGTCAGATTCTGAAGCAGAATCTTCTCCTGAGGACGAGGAGGAGGAAAAAGAAGCTTCTCCCCTAGCGGGGGAGGAGAGGAAAAGGAAGGCCGCCCCAACTGGGGAGGCCGGAGGGTCCAAGAAGGGGAGAACCCTTCCTCCGGACTTCTCCACCAACGTCGACAACGACGAGGAGGATTGGCCAACAAGGGCCTAGCCCCTGGTGAGATCGTAAGTGTCCAGATACCCATGGCTTTTTTATCATTGCACAGTGTTCTCTAATGCCGAACAATCATGCAGCCCACCCAAGGGCGAGTTCGCCACTTCGTCGAGCGGGTCCCTGAGTTCGTCGGAAATGGAGAGTACTTCACTTCCGACCGCCTCCTCACCTCACGCTGCGGACGACGCCGAGGTGGT
This sequence comes from Aegilops bicornis, assembly GCA_021605145.1. Lineage (NCBI taxonomy): Eukaryota > Viridiplantae > Streptophyta > Magnoliopsida > Poales > Poaceae > Aegilops > Aegilops bicornis. The sequence goes on from CM038669.1 coordinate 505,226,147, forward strand.
GCCCCAAGGGGGGCCTGGTCAAGAGGAGGTGGCGCAGGAGGCGCCACAAGGCAACCTCCCGGACTCAGCGCGTGGGGGCAAGACCCCGAGGCTCTAAGCCCGACCCTTGTCCGGACTCCATGCCGGAACCTTCAGCGGTTCCGGAGTCCGGCAAGCGGTCCCTTCGTAAGAAGGGTAAGACGCTGGTGTCCTCCGTCTAACCGGAGGCACCGAATAGCTTATTGGAGGCGTTTAACAGCGTCTCCATCAAGGAGGAGCACCGCACTGTTATCAGTTCGGTGATCCGGACAGTTCAGTCTGCCAAGAGCGGGCTGACCGAAGCCTGGACCAGCCTTCTAACGGGCTTTGAGGTAAGTTTAGAATATGTAAAAATATTACCGCATAGACAGTAGCCCCTGATGCTTAGTTCGGTGTTCGGAAAGAAAAGCCGGACTAAGGATCTAAAAAGATATACGCAGGAGTCTAACATAAGTATGTCAATATGGGAATGCAAGCTACGCCGACCTCTGCCAGACCGATCATGGAGGTCAATGCATTGAAGCCGAGCCTCGAGCGGTCCGAGAACGAGCTCGGCCAAGCCAAGAAGCAGCTCGAGGACAAGGAAGGTAAGTAGTACCTTACTAAAGAAATACCTTATAGAAAGGTTTCGGTTGCAAAAAATAACAGGAATAACATGGGTACTGCAGGGGCCACGAACGAGGTGGCGACCCTGAAGGAAGTGGTGTCCGTGGCCGAAAACAAAGCGGCTGCAGAACGCACCGAGCGAGAGAAGGGGGAGGCGCAGCTGGCCAAGGTACAGCAAGAGCTCCAAGCTCTCGTGAAAAAACACGAGAGTTTGGAGCGTGACTCGAAGGCTCGAGACTCCGAGCTCGCCTCGGCTCTTGAGAGTGCCAAAGCTGCTAAGGCCGAGGCCCAAAAAGCCCTCCAAGAAATTGAATCATTAAAGAAGATAGCGGCGGGTAAGGCATTCTTTATGCAAAGCAAGCATGTCAAAGTGAATTACCTATTACTTACCCGGATTCGGAGCTCTCCAGGAGCATTCGTAGATTTGCCCCGTAGTGTGTCTGATGCTGCCGCATTCTACCGCGCCAAGGAGGGGAGCTCGACGGAAAAGGTGTTCTGGTCTCAGTATGCTGAGGCCGGACATCCAGTGCCCCTGAGCGACCAGCTGAAGCAGCTGGTCGAGCTCCACAAGGTCGCCGAACAGGCCATGAAGGGCCTTATAGCGCGGCTGTGGCCATTGGAAGCCATGCCTGGGAGCTACTTCGGCTTAGTGCAGCGGCTGGTGGACGCCTTTGTCCACGGATTGAAGTCATCAAGCGCTCCGTCTACATTGAAGGTGTCCGTTGGCCCTTGCCCGTGCTAAAGTGCACCGGGGCAAGCTGGATGCGGAGAAGCTTGTGACGGACGGGCCACCGAAGGGCAAGGAGCATCGCACGCCCGAAATGTACTATGAGGGCCTCCTGAAGGGTGCCCGCCGAATAGCGGATGAGTGCTCCAAAGATGTAATTTTTTAATAGACTCGCATTTGTTATCCTGTACGCTGAAAACTTGTTCATATGCACCAAGCAACGCTTGTTAATTTAAAATATTACCTTCTGTGCGGCCGTTTATCAAATTTGAGAGATGGCAAGTCGTTGGCTTCAGGCCCCATACCACGAAAGTCTTTGGGGTGTTAGGGATAAACTTGAGCACTCTTGTTCCCATTCTTGGGTCCATCTAGGGAGGCGCTCAACACAACGTAACAAGGCAACCGGACTTATAATGCTTGAACACTCTCACTTATCCATAGAATTCTATAATTTTAAATTTCGTGAAGCCCCTAGTATTCGAAGACCGAGTTCGGGCGCTATCCACGCCTTGGCCGGACAATTCCGGTTCCTCGCTCTAAGCGGCATAAGTCTTTAGGGACCCGAAAAAACCTCTCAAACAGCGATCGGCTCTCGCCCTATCATGACGGTCAGTTTTAGCTTTCTCCACTGAGGTGCTCGACCCAGCTCAACTGGGGCACAATCGTAGTGGTTCTCCCGGTGCTACCTTAGCCGATATAACGGAACGTAAGGTACCAAAACACGGTAGCCGGGCAAACCCAACTATTGACCCAAGACATGATTCAGAGCCGATTCATATAATGCTATAAGTTCGGGGTGCCGCACTTGTGAAAGTGTTCGGACTTATCACACCATAATTTTGGGGTACTTAAGCCCCTGGTGTATTGGCCGTACCAAAGTGTACGGGTGCGTAATGTCATGAAATGAACATATATATAGATAAATAAAAGAGTGCAATAATAGGCGAAAGCTATGTATTGTTTATATCAAAAAGGTACTGCAATGAAAGAAGATCGATACAAATAGCGCGATGAGCAAGGGATGGGACTATCTAACATGTCCCCCTCCAGGGGTAAGCTGCAGGATGGTATGTAAAACATGTATAATGCTCGTAATAGAGACCACCTGAACACTCGACGTGGCTTTCTGCTTCCCTGGCTGTTGCATCGTGAGTTCGGCGATTCTAGTGCGGACGGGACTTCTGGAAAAGCGGAGTCCTGAAAGTGAGGAAAAAGAAGAAAAAAGGAAAAAAAGAAAAAGAATGACACAATCGGGAGCCCCTAGTGCGGTTGAGCCGCATTCCGGGCGTGCCGTGGTCGTGCCCCTCCCCTTTATGCCCATGGTATCTCCAGAGCGTAGTTATGTATGCGTAGTATTGGCTTCGCAATTTTGCAAGGGCTGGGGTTGGGGCCGGATTGCTACGCGTGCTTGAATCGTGCCAGGCGGTCTTGTTGTAGGTTACTCCGGGCGCACTTGACAGTGTCCCGACGCTTAGTGGCCGAACTCGAGAATTGTTGTGAGAGGCTGCTTTGTACCTCCGCCGCGAGGGTCGCCGTGTGCTCCTCCGTTCGGAGAGAGCGTTTGGTGTTTCCATTGACCGTGATTACTCCTCGAGGGCCTGGCATCTTGAGCTTGAAGTATGCGTAGTGCGGCACCGCATTGAACTTTGCGAATGCGGTTCGTCCGAGCAGTGCATGATAGCCACTGCGGAACGGGACTATGTCGAAGATTAACTCTTCGCTTCGGAAGTTATCCGGGGATCCGAAGACCACTTCAAGTGTAACTGAGCCCGTACAATTGGCCTCTACATCCGAAGACCACTTCAAGGTGATCGGGCAGGAAGACCATGGGTTGAACTTCGGGGCGACTGGCTCCATCGCGTATACGTCCCTTAGCGCACGCTTCCGCTCCCTTTTGGGTATATGGGTTGCGTATATCATGTTCACCGTCCGCACTTGTGTGGGAAAACCCTTCATCCTCTATTGTTCAGTGGCCGGGGCTCTTCGTCATCACTATGCAGCCCCTTGTCGTTGAGTTCGCACTTAACTTGCCTGCTTGCTTGAACACCCAACAATCCTGTTGGTGTGATTGGCTGAGTTTTGGGGTGCCATGTATCCGCACAGCGATCGAGTATTCGGTCCAAGTTGGACGGGCCCTGGGTATTTCTTTTGAATGGCTTCTTCCGCTGACCAGGTTTAGAGCCTCTGAATCCGGCATTGACGGCCGTATCTTCAGAATTATCGCCATTAATGCGACGCTTGTTCTTGTTGTGACGCGACCTGCCATTGTTGTCCTTGGTATCCAACTGTCAGGGTGTTTGGCCAAGTTGTTGCTTCGAGCTAGCCAGCTGTCCTCTCCCGCACAAAAGCGGGTCATGAGTGTTGTGAGGGCTGCCATGGATTTCGGCTTTTCCTGTCCTAGGTGCCGGACAAGCCATTCGTCAGGGATGTTATGTTTGAAGGTTGCAAGGGCCTCTGCATCCGGACAATCAACGATTTGATTTTTCTTTGTTAGGAATCGGTCCGTAATTGTTCCGCCGATTCTTCCGGCTGCTGAATTATGTGGCTAAGGTCATCGGCCTCTCGTGGTCGCACATATGTGCCCTGGAAGTTATCAAGGAATGCGGATTCCGTGTCCTCCCAACAACCAATTGATTCTGGCAAGCTGTTGAGCCAATGCCGAGCTGGTCCTTTAAGCTTGAGTGGGAGGTATTTGATGGCATGTAGATCATCACCGCGGGCCATGTGGATATGGAGGAGATAGTCCTCGATCCGCACCGCAGGATCTGTGGTACCATCGCATTTATCGATGTTTACGGGTTTGAATCCTCGGGGATTTAATGATCCATTACTTCATCCATGAAGCATAGTGGGTCCGTGGGCGCCTCAGTATTGGGCTATATCACGGCGTAGCTCATATGAGCTTTGTCTCATCGTGTTTGGCCCGGCAGGCTTTGTGTATCCGGCGCGACGGTAATCATCCCGTCGTTACGCCCACGCGATCCGTAGATCGATATTGTATGTTTTGCCTTATCCTCCAATATATCTCGCAAGTCCGCGCGTTTTCCCGTGCCTTGGTACTTTTTGAGCGGCGTCGGGGTGTGGCTTGAGCGGAGGGCCGAGAGGCTTCTCTGTCGCGGCCACGGGGTGGCCGGTCTGCCATGTCGTGCGCTGGTGACTTGGGTGCTTCCTCCTATGATCGAGGCAACGGCCTGCGTTTGGGGTAGCTTTTGGAGGGGCGTTCGAGTTCATACTCTTCGGTGCAAGGACTTCACCATCTATCGCCTAGCAGGTCTTGGTCAGCTCTAAGCTGTTGCTGCTTTTTCTTGAGGCTGCTTGCCGTGGCTATAAGCCTGCGTTTGAAACGTTCCTGTTCTTGAGGCACGACGAATTCGTCGTCATTGAGGCTTGCCTCATCTTCGGAGGGAGGCGCATAATTATCGTCCTCTACCTCTCTTTCTGCCGCACTGTCGTGCGGACTTGCTTCTCCCTCCTCCTGCGCTGAGTCCTGCTGGAGGGGGTTGTCTTCAACCTTGTCCGGTGTTATTATCTCCGTGCGGAATCACCGCTTTTATTGTGGCGGGGTTTAGAGCGGCGCCACGACGTCGGCACTTCGGTTGCTTCTTGGAGGGGTCATCCTCCGTTGTTCCATCGCCGTTCCCATCTTTTGGGATGTCCACCATGTATATGTCATATGACGAGGTGGCCTTCCAGTGCCTTGTAGGCGCTGGGTCTTGGTCGTCCGTCCATACCATCGATGTCTTCGGAGTCGAATTCGAGCATGTCGGTTAGATCATCGACAGTGGCTATAAAGTGGGTGGTGGGTGGGCGTTGAATTTCTTCGTTGTCCGTATCCCAACCTTCCTGTCCGTAGTCCGGCCAGGGCTCTCCAGATAAAGAGAGAGACTTTAGTGAATTCAGGATGTCGCCAAAGGGCGAGTGCTGAAAGATGTCCGTGGCAGTGAACTCCATGACCGGCGCCCAATCAGATTCGATTGGCAGGGGCGCGGAGGGTTCAGAGTCCGGAGAGGAGTCCAGCACCCTGGAGTCGAGGTCTTTGCAAAGGACAGGGACGGAGTTCGGCTCGATCACCGTAGAGGTTGTAGCCCCCGAGGCGGTGTCCAACCACTCGTCCTCGACCGGGGAATCCGGCTCCGGATTAAGGGTCGGAGCGGATGCTGGTGCGGCCTCGAGGCCTTTGTTATCAGAGCTAGATCATGCCCATCGAGACAAAGGCGATGCACGTTGGCTGCGGCTCGAATCCGTCGAAGATCAAGTCTCCGCGGATATCGGCCGTATAGTTCAAACTTCCAAATCTGACTCGATGGCGGGCGTAGCTTTCGATCTGCTCCGGTGGCTGCTTAATTGGCCCGCAGTGCAAAGCCGCCGAATACGAAGATCTGTCCCGGGAGAAAAGTATCACCCTGGACCGCGTCGTTGTTGATGATCGAAGGAGCAATCGAGCCTATCGGTGACGACACAGAGGAACTCTCAATGAAAGCAACAATGTCGGTGTCAAAACCGGTGGATCTCGGGTAGGGGGTCCCGAACTGTGCGTCTAGGCGGATGGTAACAGGAGACAAGGGACACGATGTTTTTACCCAGGTTCGGGCCCTCTCGATGGAGGTAATACCCTACTCCTGCTTGATTAATATTGATGATATGGGTAGTACAAGAGTAGATCTACCACGAGATCAAGGAGGCTAAACCCTAGAAGCTAGCCTATGGTATGATTGTTGTTCGCCCTACGGACTAAAACCCTCCGGTTTATATAGACACCGGATAGGTTAGGGTTACACATAGTCGGTTACAATGGTAGAAGATCTACATATCCGTATCGCCAAGCTTGCCTTCCACGCCAAGGAAAGTCCCATCCGTACACGGGACGAAGTCTTCAATCTTGTATCTTCATAGTCTTGGAGTCCGGCCGTGATGATAGGTCGGCTATCCGGACACCCCCTAGTCCAGGACTCCCTCACCCGTAGTGCACCTTTATAGCCACCCAGTTACGTTGTGACGTTTGGTACACCCAAAGCATTCCTACGGTATTCGGGAGTTGCACAATCTCATGGTCTAAGGAAATGATACTTGACATTAGAAAAGCTTTAGCATACGAACTACATGATCTTTGTGCTAGGCTTAAGATTGGATCTTGTCCATCACATCATTCTCCTAATGATGTGATCCCGTTATCAACGACATCCAATGTCCATGGTCAGGAAACCGTAACCATCTATTGATCAACGAACTAGTCAACTAGAGGCTTACTAGGGACATGGTGTTGTCTATGTACCCACACATGTATCTCGAAGTTTCCTATCAATACAATTATAGCATGGATAATAAACGATTATCATGAACAAGGAAATATAATAATAATAACTAATTTATTATTGCCTCTAGGGCATATTTCCAACAGTCTCCCACTTGCACTAGAGTCAATAATCTAGTTCACATCGCCATGTGATTAACACTCACAGGTCACATATCCATGTGACCAACATCCAAAGAGTTTACTAGTGTCACTAAACTAGTTCACATCATCATGTGATTAAGACTCAATGAGTTCTGGGGTTTGATCATGTTTTGCTTGTGAGAGAGATTTTAGTCAACGGGTCTGCAACATTCAGATCCGTATGTACTTCGCAAATCTCTATGTCATATTGTAAATGCTGCTTCCACGCTCCACTTGGAGCTATTCCAAATGGTTGCTCCACTATACGTATCCGGTTTGCTACTCGAGTCATTCGGATAGGTGTTAGCTTGCATCGACGTAACCCTTTACGTCAACTCTTTATCCCTCCATAATCGAGAAACATTTCCTTATTCCTCTAAGGATAATTTTGATCGCTATCTAGTGATCCACTCCTGGATCACCTTTGTACCCTCTTGCCGGACATGTAGCAAGGCACACATCAAAAGCGGTACTCAAAGATGGCATACCGTATAGAGCCTATGACAAAAGCATAGGGGACGACCTTCGTCCTTCCTCTTTCTTCTGCCGTGGTCGAGCTTTAAGTCTTAACTTCATACCTTACAACTCACGCAAGAACTCATTCTTTGACTGGTCCATCTTGGACACCTTCAAGATCATGTCAAGGTATGTGCTCATTTGAAAGTACCATTTAGCGTTTTTTTATCTATCCTCATAGATCTTGATGCTCAATGTTCAAGCAGCTTAATCCAGGTTTTCTATTGAAAAACACTTTTCAAATAACCCTATATGCTTTCCAGAAATTCTACATTATTTCTGATCAAAAATATGTCAACAACATATACTCATCAGAAATTCTATAGTGCTCCCACTCACTTCTTTGGAAATACAAGTTTCTCATAAACTTTGTATAAACCCAAAGTCTTTGATCATCTCATCAAAGCGTACATTCCAACTCCGAGATGCTTACTCCAGTCCTTAGAAGGATTGCTGGAGCTTTGCATACTTGTTAGCGTCTTTTGGGATTGTCAAAACCTTCTGGTTGTATCACATACAATCTTTCCTCAAGAAAATTGTCGAGGAAAAAATGTTTTGACATCCTATCTGCAAGATTTCATAAATAATGCAGTAACTGATAATCCAATTCCAACGGACTCTTATCATCGCTACGAGTGAGAAAGCCTCACCGTAGTCAACTCCTTGAACTTGTCGGAAAACATCTTAACGACAAGTCGAGCTTCCTTAATGGTGATACATACCATCATTTTCCGTCTTCCTTTTAAAATCCATCTGTACCGAACATCCTTACGACCATCAAGTAGTTCTTCCAAAGTCCACACTTTGTTTTCATACATGGATCCTCTCTCAGATTTTATGGCCTCTAGCCATTTGTCGGAATCCGGGCCCACCATTGCTTCTCCATAGCTCGTAGGTTCATTGTTGTCTAGCAACATGACCTTCAAGACATGATTACTGTACCATTCTGAAGTAGTACGCATCCTTGTCACCCTACGAGGTTTGGTAGTGACTTGATCTGAAGTTTCATGATCACTATCATCAACTTCCACTTCAATTGGTGTAGGTGCCACAGGAACAACTTCCTGTGCCCTGCTACACACTGGTTGATGTGATGGTTCAATAACCTCATCAAGTCTCCACCATCCTCCCACTCAACTCTTTCGAGAGAAACTTTTCCTCGAGAAAGGACCCGTTTCTAGAAACAATTACTTTTGCTTCCGGATCTGAGATAGGAGGTATACCCAACCATTTTGGGTATCCTATGAGGATGCATTTATCCGTTTTGGGTTCGAGCTTGTTACGATGAAACTTTTTCACATAAGCGTCGCAACCCCAAACTTTCAAGAAACGATAGCTTAGGTTTCTCTAAACCATAGTTCATACGGTGTCATCTCAACGGAATTACGTGGTGCCCTATTTAAAGTGAATGCGGTTGTCTCTAATGCCTAACCCATGAACGATAGTGGTAATTCGATAAGAGACATCATGGTACGCACCATATCCAATAGGGTGCAACTATGATGTTCGAACACACCATCACACTATGGTGTTCCAGGCGGTATTAATTGTGAAACAATTTCCACAATGTCTTAATTGCGTGCCAAAGCTCGTAACTCAGATACTCATCTCTATGATCATATCATAGACATTTTATCCTCTTGTCACGATGATCTTCAACTTCACTCTGAAATTACTTGAACCATTCAATAATTCAGACTTGTGTTTTATCAAGTAAATATACTCAAAATCTACTCAAATCATCTGTGAAGTAAGAACATAACGATATCCATCAGTGTGCCTCAAAGCACTCATTGGACTGCACACATCAAAATGTATTACTTCCAACAAGTTGCTTTCTTGTTCCATTTTACTGAAAACGAGGCTTTCAGTCATCTCACCCATGTGGTATGATTTGCATGTCTCAAGTGATTCAAAATCAAGTGAGTCCAAACGGTCCATTTGCATGGAGTTTCTTCATCACTAGTAGGAAAAGGGCCTGTTGTCCCGGTTGGTAAGGGCCTTTAGTCCCGGTTGGTGAGCTTAAGGACTAAAGGGTTTCGATTAATACCTCCCCTTTAGTCCCGGTTCAATCCAGGAAGGCGGGACTAAAGGCCATGCAACATGTGGGGCTCCACCTTTAGTCTCGGTTGGTAACACCAACCGACTAATGGAAATTTTATGATTTTTTTTGAAATTTTTTTGAAATTTTTTTTGAAATTTTTTGAATAATTTTTTATTTTCAAATTTCTGAATTATTTTAATCCCTAATCTCTAATCAAGACCCTCATCACTGCTCAATTTATCCTCTTCTCTAATCACCCTCATCATTCCAAATCACCTAACTTCCCGAGCAGTCACCATCCTCCCACTCCCCGGCTGAGCACGCTTAACTTCCGGGTTCTATTCTCCCTCGCTTCCAAGTCTGCACTTGTTGTTTTCCGACAATAGTAAGATGTCAATCCTATTAACCCTCGTGAATTTTGCTTGAGCATGAATTGACACATTTCACTGTTTGAGTTTCAAACTATTGTTTTCAAAAACAATAATTATTTAGAAAACAATAGTTATTTTAAATAATTAGTTTGACCATGGTTTGACCATAGTTTGACCACAGTTTGACCATAGTTTGACCAGATTTGACCAAAATTCAAAATAACTGAACAAACTATTTAGTAACACTAATATTCTAGAATAATTAGTTTGACCATGGTTTGACCATGTTTTGACCATAGTTTGACCACAGGTTGACCAGATTTGACCAAAATTCAAAATAACTGAATAAATTATTTAGTAACACTAATATTCTAGAATAATCAGTTTGACCATGGTTTGACCATTGTTTGACCACAGTTTGAAATTTTTTCGATTTTTTCCACTCTAGATATTAAAAGCCCGTAACTTTTTTTTTACATTAGGTTTTTGAGGATTTTGAAAATGTTTAACGGGGTTCCCCAATACAATTTGGATGTAACTTTTCGAGTAGATGATTTTTCATATAAAAACTTTTTCATCCGAGTTAGTATGCAAAAGTTATGCCCATATTTACAACTTTCGTAGAGATTTTGCAAATAAAGTCGAAATTCACATTTGCAAATTTTCCCAACAACTAGACCACATATCACATGGGAAACTTATTTTCTTTTATTTTTTGACATTTCCATCATTTTCTTTTATTTTTTTAAAATTGAAAAGGCGATCCACGGGGTGGAGAGTTTGAAAATAGGACCTTTAGTACCGGTTCAGGCACGAACCGGGACTAAAGTCTCAACCATTAGTCCCGGCTCGTGCCTCAAACCGACTAAAGAGTGAACCTTTAGTCCCGGTTTGAGGCATGAACCGGGACTAATGGAACATCGCACTTTTAGTCCCGGTTTGAGGCACAAACCGGGACTAAAGGCACCAGTGAACCGGGACTAATGCCTTAGCCGCACGAACCGGGATAAATGCTCACATTAGTCCCGGTTCTGGATTGAACCGGGACTAATGGGCTAAACCGGGGTGGACGATAGCCCCTTTTTCTACTAGTGCATGCATATACACCAATAGACATGGTTCGCATGTCTCAAACTTTTCAAAACGAGTGAGTCCAAAGATCCATCAACATGGAGCTTCTTCATGCATTTTATACCAATATGACTTACATGGCAGTGCCACAAGTAAGTGGTACTATCATTACTATCTTATATCTTTTGGCATGAAAATGTGTATCAATATGATCGAGATTCAATAAACCATTCTTTTAGGTGCAAGACCATTTAAGGTTTTATTCAAATAAATAGAGTAACCATTATTCTCCTTAAATGAATAACCGTATTGCGATAGACATAATCCAATCATGTCTATGCTCAACGCAAACACCAAATAACAATTTTTTAGGTTTAACACCAATCTCGATGGTAGAGGGAGCAGGCGATGCTTGATCACATCAACCTTTGGAAACACTTCCAACACACATCGTCATCTCACCTTTAGCTAGTCTTCGTTTATTCCGTAGCTCTTTTATTTCGAGTTACTAACACTTAGCAACCGAACCGTATCTAATACCACGGTGCTACTAGGAGTACTAGTAAAGTACACATTAACATAATGTATATCCAATATACTTCTATCGACCTTGCCAGCCTTCTCATCTACCAAGTATCTAGGGTAATTCTGCTCCAAAGGTTGTTCCCCTTATTACGTAAGCACTTAGTCTCGGGTTTGGGTTCAACCTTGGGTTTCTTCACTAGAGCAGCAGCTGACTTGCCGTTTCATGAAGTATCCCTTCTTGCCCTTGCCCTTCTTGAAACTAGTGGTTTCACTAACCATCAACAATTGATGCTCCTTCTTGATTTCTACTTTCGCGGTGTCAGACATCACGAATATCTCAAGGATCATCATATCTATCCCTGATATGTAATAGTTCATCACGAAGCTCTAGCAGCTTGGTGGTAATGACTTTGGAGAAACATCACTATCTCATCTGGAAGATCAACTCCCACTCGATTCAAGTGATTGTTGTACTCAGACAATCTGAGCACAAGCTCAACGATTGAGCTTTTCTCCCTTAGTTTGCAGGCTAAGAAAATCGCCGGAGGTCTTATACCTCTTGACATGGGCACGAGCTTGAAATCCCAATTTCAGCCCTCGAAACATCTCATATGTTCCGCGATGTTTCGAAATCGTCTTTGGTGCCTCAACTCTAAACCGTTTAACTGAACTATCACGTAGTTATCAAAACGTGTATGTCAAATGTTCGCAACATCCACAGACGTCGTTCGAGGTTCAGCACACCGAGCGGTGCATTAAGGACATAAGCCTTCTACGCAACAATGAGGACAATCCTCAGTTTATGGACCCAGTCCGCATAATTGCTACTATCAACTTTCAACTATATTTTCTCTAGAAACATATCTAAAACAGTAGAACTAAAGCGCGAGCTTACGACATAATTTGCAAAGACCTTTTGACTATGTTCAGGATAATTAAGTTCATCTAATGAACTCCCACTCAGATAGACATCCCTCTAGTCATCTAATTGATACATGATCCGAGTCAACTAGGCCGTGTCCGATCATCACGTGAGACGGACTAGTCATCATCGGTGAACATCTTCATGTTGATCGTATCTACCATACGACTCATGCTCGACCTTTCGGTCTCTTGTGTTCCGAGGCCATGTCTGTACATGCTAGGCTCGTCAAGTTAACCTAAGTGTTTCGCGTGTGTAAATCTGGCTTACACCCGTTGTATGTGAACGTTAGAATCTATCACACCCGATCATCACGTGGTGCTTCGAAACAACGAACTTTCGCAACGGTGCACAGTTAGGGGGAACACTTTCCTGAAATTATAATGAGGGATCATCTTATTTACTACCGTCGTTCTAAGCAAATAAGATGCATAAACATGATAAACATCACATGCAATCAAATAGTGACATGATATGGCCAATATCATTTTGCTCCTTTTGATCTCCATCTTTGGGGCTCCATGATCATCATCGTCACCGGCATGACACCATGATCTCCATCATCATGATCTCCATCATCGTGTCTCCATGAAGTTGTCTCGCCAACTATTACTTCTACTACTATGGCTAATAGTTTAGCAATAAAGTAAAGTAATTACATGGCGTTGTTCAATGACAGGCAGGTCATACAATAAATTAAGACAACTCCTATGGCTCCTGCCGGTTGTCATACTCATCGACATGCAAGTCGTGATTCCTATTACAAGAACATGATCAATCTCATACATCACATATCATTCATCACATTCTTTTGTCCATATCACATCACATAGGATGGTGCTGTAGCAATTGCTTGCCCAGCTTCGTTTTCCAAGACCATCCATCCATCAAACTGTCAACTATGCACGACAGAGGGACACGGGTGACTCTTCATCTCTCCCGAGGGACGAGATGACGAACACGGCGGCGAGCGCGGGCATCGTGCGCGGCGCGTCGACGGGGAGAGACTTTGGCGCGCGTGGCGAGCGCCCGTCGAGGAAGGGGGGTGATGCGGGCGATTCCGACACAAGATGGGAGGTCTCGTTTTCTCCTGATTTCCGATCCCGACGTTCGATCTCGTTCCAGTCAGGGACTCTGCTTCTCCGACACGAGGCGCTCCGGCTGGTGCTGCTCGACGCCGATGGGCAGACGGTTGACGCGCGGGCGCTTCGGGAAGGAGAAGGCGTGTACGACGGTGATGCCATCTCCATTCCGTGTCACCTGGTCAGGGTTGACCGGCGAATTCCCCAGTCATGCATGCCCCCCGCTGCTCCTGGGGCCGGCTTGCATGGGGGTGGGGCATGGCGACAGACCACTTCTCGGTGTGCTCCACCTGGCACGAGGGTGGGGGAGGGAGGGCCAGATCCATTGCCATCTGACTGCCATGAGGACCCCAGAGAGACCGTGGGGCATGGGGAGGATAAGAGGACGCGTGCGGATCTCCCACCCCAGGGAGCGGGCGATTCGCATCTCCAACACCTCTTCTCCCACCTCTGGGCCAGATCTAGGGTTTATCCTCTCTCCAATCCATCTGCTGATTCGTTCTAGTGGTGGCCAGGGAAGATTGCCGGGGATGTGTGGTCCTTCGCTCAAGTTGCGGGCGGCTCGGCTGCATCCCAAGCTGACAAGATGGCGGATCGGGGCGGCAGCAAGTTCGGGGGTCGTGAGGGCGCGGGCCGCGGCAACATCGGCGGGGGGCGCACCCAGGCCTCATCCAGCCAGGGGCGTAACCTGGTGTGGCAGCGCACGAACCCTCTGCCGCCGCTCGGTGGCGCCAGATCTGGAGGTGCGGCGTCGGGAGATCGATGGGATGCGGCGGTGAAGATGCAAGGTGGGGGCTCCAAGGACCAGTGGCCTACGCACACGAAGACGGCGACAAAGGACGGGGAGCCGGCTCCCCCACCGGTGCCGCCTGCTCCAGTCAACAAGGGCGCGGAGGAACGCTGCCTCAACTGCAACCTTACAGGTCACTTTGCTCCTCGCTGTCCTACCATTCGATGTGAGAAGTGTGGTAAACTTGGGCACATGGCGCAATTATGTCAGATCCCTCAACCCTGGGAATGTGTCCCATTCATGTGCGGTTTCCAGTCCCCTGGTCAGGGTTTCTTCTTCATACCTGATTGTTGTGCGAATAAGCAGGCTGGTGAGAAAACTAACACTGTGGTGATTACACTGGTGAAGGGTGTGGCTTCTGTGAAAGAAATTGAGACTGAGTTTAACGGCTTCTTTGCGCAAAAACCTAAGAAATGGCGTTGCACTGCGCGCCAAATCAGTCCTACGTAGTTTGTGATGAGGTTTCCTAATGCTCATGAGGTTGAAAGAGCTTGCTGCTATGGCAAAAAACTTCCTACTCTCGATGATTCTGTCATAGTGTCTATTTCTCCTTGGTCAGCATCTGTAGGTGCCAAAGCTGATCTGCAGAAAGCATGGGTTCGTGTCCGAAATGTTCCTTTGGAGAACGATGTGTTCAACATGTCTCATATGCTGGGGCACTGGTGGGGGTAACTCTGGAAGTGGATAAAGCTATGCTGCATAAACCTGAATATGTTCGCATTCTTCTAGGGTGCAAGGAAGTGGATAAAATTCCACCGTCTGCTGAGGGAATGCTGGGTGAACAATTCTATGATTTTTATTATGAAGTGGAACGTGTGGTTGTGGGGGCCCCTGCTGCGAGTCAATACTCCATTCCTGCTGACAGTAATTCTCCTACTGTTCCAAAAGAAAGCGAGATTTGATTTCCATGCTTCCACCTCATATGAGCAAGGAGGTACAAGTGCTTCTGCTGTTGGGGATTCCTTTTGTCAGAATTATTCAGCCACCACTCGGTTGTCTGCTGTTTCCGAAAATGAAGAGGAAGAAGAGAGTGATGAAGGGAATCATACCGAGCTCCTGATTCATACTATGGCTGAAGAACATGAGGCTTTGAACTCCTGTGGACAGACTGAGGTGAGCACAGAGAGTAACCTTGGTAGGAATGAAAAAGCTCCCTTGGGTGGTTCTCCGAGGCATGAGGGGAAACTGAATCCAGGTGCTTGGGCCTTGACTCCTGTCCCTCCCTCACCTGCATTTCTGTGTTATGGTGGAGAAAATGATGTGAGTACTATCCCTCGTTTGTCAGATTATGTGGCATGGCCTGATATGCCTCGGGTGGTTGAGCTGGAGGATGGATCAAAAGAGGGTAGTGAGACTCATAGTATGTATACTGTTGAGTCTCCTACTGGATCTCCTGTTCATGAATTGCAGCGTGTGTTGCCTGGAGCTGGGGGGCGCAATCAGTACCAAAAGCTTGCTAGGGTGGAGGAGAGGGCATCAGATCGTTTGAAGAAGCGTAACTTTGAAGGTACTTCCCCATCTCCTACTACCAATCAATTTTCTGCTCTGTCCAATACCGCTATCATGTTACGTGCTTCTCTTATGGGGGTCAATATACCTGATGGTAACTTTCATACTGTTGATATTCTTCGTGAACTTGAAACATATAGGCAATTGCTTCATGAGAAAAATACTAATCCTACGGATATTACCATCAAAGATGGTTTAGGCAACGCTGCCCCTCTTTCCTTAACCTGGGAAAGTCAGGACATGGAAGATGATGTTCCATTTATTACAGTGCGTTCTAGGAGAAAAAAGAAAAAGTCCCCTATGAAGGATAAAGTAGTGATTTCGTCCCCTAACATCATAGTTAGACCTGTGACTCGGAGACAGAAGAAAGAGGCTGAGGGTAGGGCTACCCTGAATCCTAGTAGGCCTACCAGGGTGAGAGAGAAACCTGAACGTTATAAATGATTAGGGCCTTCTGGAATTGTAGGGGGCAGGAAAAAGTGGTATGGCTTCCTGCCTCACTGATATTATTAATACCAATAAAGTGGATTTCGTTGGTTTGCAAGAGACCATGAAAAAGAAATTATAAGCCCTCCTTTTTTAGGAGGTTCGACCCTCACTCTGAATTTAGATGGGAGTGGATCCCTTCGATTGGAAAATTGTTGGGGAACGCAGTAATTTCAAAAATTTTCCTACGCACACACAGGACCATGGTGATGGCATAGCAACGAGAGGGGAGAGTGTTGTCTACGCACTCGTGAGACCGTGGCGGAAGCGATCACAACGTAGAGGAAGTAGTCGTACTTTCTCCTCGCGATCCTGCCGATCCAAGCGCCAAGTTACTCCGGCACCTCCGAGTCGATGATGACGTAGAGGAAGTAGTCGACGTTCTCCTCACGATCCAACCGATCACAGCGCCGTTACTCGCGCCTCCGAGTTCTTGGCACACGTTCAGCTCGATGGCGCTCCACGGGCTTCGATCCAGCAAAGCTCCGGGGAGGAGTTCCGTCACGACGGCGTGGTGGACGATCTTGATGTTTCACCGTCGCAGGCTTCGCCTAAGCACCGCTACAATATGACCGAGGTGGAATATGGTGGAGGGGGGCACCGCACACGGCTAAGGAACGATCTCAAGGATCAACTTGTGTGTTATGGGGTGCCCCCCTGCCCCCGTATATAAAGGAGCAAGGAGGAGGTGGCCGGCCAAGGGAGGAGGCGCACCAAGGGGAGTCCTACTCCCACCGGGAGTAGGATTCCCCCTTTCCTAGTCCAACTAGGAATCCTTCCATGTAGGGGGAGGAAGGGAGAAGGAAGTGGAGGAGTAGGAAAGGTGGCCGGCCCCTTTTCCCTAGTCCAATTCGGACTAGAGGGGAGGGGCGCAGCAGCCTTTTCCTCTTCCCACTAAAGCCCATCAAGGCCCATTACTTCTCCCGTAACTACCCGGTACTCGAAAAATACCGAATCACTCGGAACCTTTCCGAACTCCGAATATAGTCGTCCAATATATCGATCTTTACGTCTCGACCATTTCGAGACTCCTCGTCATGTCCCCGATCTCATCCGGGACTCCGAACTCCTTCGGTACATCAAAACTCATAATAACTCGCCATCGTAACCTTAAGCGTCACGGACCCTACGGTTCGAGAACAATGTAGACATGACCGAGACACGTCTCGGTCAATAACCAATAAGCGGGACCTGGATGCCCATATTGGTTCCTACATATTCTACGAAGATCTTTATCGGTCGGACCGCATAACAACATACGTTGTTCCTTTTGTCATCGGTATGTTACTTGCCCGAGATTCGATCGTCGGTATCCAATACCTAGTTCAATCTCGTTACCGGCAAGTCTCTTTACTCGCTCAGTAATGCTTCATCCCGTAACCAACTCATTGGTCACATTGCTTGCAAGGCTTATAATGATGTGCATTACCGAGAGGGCCCCAGAGATACCTCTCCAGAGCAATCGGAGTGACAAAACCTAATCTCGAAATCGCCAACCCAACATGTACCTTTGGAGACACCTGTAGTACTCCTTTATAATCACCCGATTCGTTGTGACGTTTGGTAGCACCAAAGTGTTCCTCCGGTAAACGGAGTTGCATAATCTCATAGTTACAGGAACATGTATAAGTCATGAAGAAAGCAATAGCAACATACTAAAGCGATCAAGTGCTAGGCTAACGGAATGGGTCATGTCAATCAGATCATTCTCCTAATGATGTGATCCCGTTAATCAAATGACAACTCATGTCTATGGTTAGGAAACATAACCATCTTCAATTAACGAGCTAGTCAAGTAGAGGCATACTAGTGACACTCTGTTTGTCTATGTATTCACACATGTATTATGTTTCGGTTAATACAATTCTAGCATGAATAATAAACATTTATCATGAAATAAGGAAATAAATAATAACTTTATTATTGCCTCTAGGGCATATTTCCTTCAGTCTCCCACTTGCACTAGAGTCAATAATCTAGTTCACATCATCATGTGATTCAACACTAATATTTCACATCTGTATGTGATTAACACCCATAGTTCACATCGTCATGTGACCAACACCCAAAGGGTTTACTAGAGTCAATAATCTAGTTCACATCGTTATGTGATTAACACCCAAAGAGTACTAAGGGATGATCATGTTTTGCTCGTGAGAGAAGCTTAGTCAACGGGTCTCATCATATTCAGAGCCGTATGTATTTTGCAAATATCTATGTCTACAATGCTCGCACGGAGCTACTCTAGCTAATTGCTCCCACTTTCAATATGTATCCAGATTAAGACTCGTAGTCATCTAGATTAGTGTAAAAACTTGTATCGACGTAACCCTTTCTGACGAACCCCTTTTTCACTTCCATAATCGAGAAACATATCCTTATTCTACTAAGGATAATTTTGACGCTGTCCATTGATCTACTCCTAGATCACCATTGCACTCCTTGCCAAGCTTAGTGGTAGGGTATGTAATAGATCTGGTATACACATGACATACTTTATAGAACCTATGGTGAGGCATAGGGAATGACTTTCATTCTCTTTTCTATTTTACTGCCGTGGTCGGGATTTGAGTCTCACTCAATTTCACACCTTTGCAACACAGGCAAGAACTTTTCTTTGACTGTTCCATTTTGAATTTCTTCAAAATATTGACAAGGTATGTATTCATTGAAAAACTTATCAAGCGTCTTGATCTATCTTTATAGATCTTGATGCTCAATATGTAAGCAGCTTCACCGAGGTCTTTCTTTGAAAATACTCCTTTCAAACACTCCTTTATGCTTTGCGAATAATTCTACATTCTTTCCGATCAACAATATGTCATTCACATATACTTGTCGAAATGCGTAGTGCTCCCACTCACTTTCTTGTAAATCTGAGGCTTCTCCAAAAGTCTCAGATAAAACCATATGCTTTGATCAACTCATCAAAGCGTATATTCCAACTCCGAGATGCTTGCACCAGTCCATTGATGGATCATTTGGAGCTTGCACATTTTGTTAGCTCCTTTAGGATTGACAAAAACTTCTGGTTGCATCATATACAACTCTTCTTTAATAAATCCATTAAAGAATGTAGTTTTGCCATCCATTTGCCAGATTTCATAAAATGTGGCAATTGCTAACATGATTCGGCAGACTTAAGAATCGCCATGATTGAGAAAATCTCATTTGTAGTCAACACCCTGAACTTGTCGAAAACCTTTTTGCGACAAGTCGAACTTTGTAGATAGTAACACTACTATCATCATCTGTCTTCCTCTTGAAGATCCATTTATATATTATGGCTTGCCGATCATCGGCAACTCCATCAAAGTCCATACTTTGTTCTCATATATGGATCCCATCTCAGATTTCATGGCCTCTAGCCATTTCGCGGAATCTGGGCTCATCATCGCTTCCTCATAGTTCGTAGGTTCATCATGGTCTAGTAACATGACTTCCAGAACATGATTACCGTACCACTCTGGTGCGGATCTTACTCTGGAAGACCTACGAGGTTTGGTAGCAACTTGATCTGAAGTTTCATGATCATCATCATTAACTTCCTCACTAATTGGTGTAGGAATCACTAGAACTGATTTACGTGATGAACTACTTTCCAATAAGGGAGAAGGTACAATTACCTCATCAAGTTTCTACTTTCCTCCCACTCACTTCTTTCGAGAGAAACTTCTTCTCTAGAAAGGATCCATCTTAGCAACGAAAAACTTGCCTTCGGATCTGTGATAGAAGGTGTACCCAATAGTTACCTTTGGGTATTCTATGAAGACGCACTTCTCCGATTTGGGTTTGAGCTTATCGGTGAAAACTTTTTCACATAAGCATCACAACTCCAAACTTTAAGAAAGCGACGACTTAGGTTTCTTTGCTAAACCATAGTTCATACGGTGTCATCTCAACGGATTTAGATGGTGCCCTATTAAACGTGAATGCAGCTGTCTAATGCATAACCCCAAAATGATAGTGGTAAATCGGTAAGATACATCATAGATCGCACCATATCCAATAAAGTGTGGTTACGACGTTCGGACACACCATTATGCTGTGGTGTTCCAGGTGGCGTGAGTAGTGAAATTATTTCACATTGTTTTAACTGAAGGCCAAACTCGTAACTCAAATATTTTTCCTCTGCGATCATATCGTAGAAACTTTTATTTTATTGTTACGATGATTCTTCACTTCACTCTGAAATTCTTTGAACTTTTCAAATGTTTCAGACTTGTGTTTCATCAAGTAGATATACCCATATCTGCTCAAATCATCTTGTGAAGGTCAGCAAATAACGATACTTGCCACGAGCATCAACACTCATTGGATCGCATACATTGGTATGTATTATTTCCAATAAGTCAAGAGCTTGCTCCATTGTTCCGAGAACGGAGTTTTAGTCATCTTGCCCAAAAGGCACGGTTCGCAAGCATCAAATGATTCATAATCAAGTGATTCCAAAATCCATCGACATGGAGTTTCTTCATGCGCTTTACACCAATATGACCTAAACGGCAAGTGCCACAAATAAGTTGCACTATCATTATTAACTTTGCATCTTTTGGTTTCAATATTATGAATATGTGTATCACTATGATCGAGATCCAATGAACCGTTTTCATTGGGTGTGTAACCATATAAGGTTTTATTCATGTAAATAGAACAACAATTTATTCTCTTACTTAAATGAATAACCGTATTGCAATAAACATGATCAAATCATATTTATGCTCAACACCAAATAATACTTATTTAGGTTCCACACTAATCCCGAAAGTATAGGGAGTGTGCGATGATGATCATATCAATCTTGGAACTACTTCCAACACTCATCGTCACTTCCCCTTCAACTAGTTTCTGTTCATTACGCAACTCCGTTTCAAGTTACTACTCTTAGCAACTGAACCCGATTATCAAATACCGAGGGGTTGCTACGAACACTAGTAAAATACACAAAAATAATCAGTATATCAAATATACCTTTGTTCACTATGCCATCATTCTTATCCGCCAAAAACTTGGTGTAGTTCAGCTTCTAGTGAACAGTTACATTGCAGCAAAAGCACTTAGTCTCGGGCTTAGGTCCAGACTTGGGCTTCTTCACTCGAGCAGCAACTTGCTTGCCGTTCTTCTTGAAGTTCCCCTTCTTCCCTTTGCCCTTTTCCTTGAGACTAGTGGTCTTGTCAATCATCAACACTTGATGCTCTTTCTTGATTTCTACCTTCGTCGATTTCAACATCACGAAGAGCTCGGGAATCGTTTTCGTCATCCCTTGCATACTATAGTTCATCACGAAGTTCTAGTAACTTAGTGATGGTGACTAGAGAATTCTGTCAATAACTATCTAATAATGAAGAATAACACAAACTTGATTCAAGCAATTGAAGTACCTGCACAATCTGAGCACATGCTCACTAGTTGAGCGATTCTCCTCCATCTTTTAGCTTTAGAACTTTGTTGGAGACTTCATATCTCTCAACTCGGGTATTTGCTGGAAATATTAACTTCAACTCCTGGAACATCTCATATGGTCCATGACGTTCAAAACGTCTTTGAAATCCCGATTCTAAGCCGTTAAGCATGGTGCACTAAACTATCAAGTAGTCATCATATTGAGCTAGCAAAACGTTCATAACGTCTGCATCTGCTCCTGCAATAGGTCCGTCACCTAGCGGTGCATTAAGGACGTAATTCTTCTGTGCAGCAATGAGGATAAACCTCAGATCACGGATCCAATCCGCATCATTGCTATTAACATTTTTTCAACACAATTTTCTCTAGGAACATATCAAAATAAACAGGGAAGCAATAACGCGAGCTATTGATCTACAACATAGATATGCTAATACTACCTGGACTAAGTTCATGATAAATTAAAGTTCAATTAATCATATTACTTAAGAACTCCCACTTAGATAGACATCTCTCTAATCCTCTAAGTGATCACGTGATCCAAATCAACTAAAACCACGTCCGATCATCACGTGAGATGGAGTAGTTTCAATGGTGAACATCACTATGTTGATCATATCTACTATATGATTCACGCTTTCGACCTTTCGGTCTCCGTGTTCCGAGGTCATATCTTATATGCATAGCTCGTCAAGTATAACTCGAGTATTCTGCGTGTGCAACTGTTTTGCACCCGTTGTATTTGAACGTAGAGCCTATCACACCCGATCATCACGTGGTGTCTCGGCCACGAAGAACTTTCATAGCGGTGCATACTCGGGGAGAACACTTCTTGATAATTTTAGTGAGAGATCATCTTATAATGCTACCGTCAATCAAAGCAAGATAAGATGCATAAAGGATAAACATCACATGCAATCAATATAAGTGATATGATATGGTCATCATCATCTTGTGCTTGTGATCTCCATCGCCAAGCACCGTCATGATCACCATCGCCACCGGCGCGACACCTTGATCTCCATCGTAGCATCGTTGTCGTCTCGCCAGTCTTATGCTTCCACGACTATCACTACCGCTTAGTAATAAAGTAAAGCATTACATCGCGATTGCATTGCATACAATAAGCGACAACCATATGGCTCCTGCCGATTACGATAACTCGGTTACAAAACATGATCATCTCATACAATAAAATATAGCATCACGTCTTGACCATATCACATCACAACATGCCCTGCAAAAACAAGTTAGACGTCCTCTACTTTGTTGTTGCAAGTTTTACGTGGCTGCTACGGGCTGAGCAAGAACCGTTCTTACCTACGCATCAAAACCACAACGATACTTCGTCAAATAGACTCCGTTTAACCTTCTCAAGGACCGGGCGTAGCCACTCAGTTCAACTAAAGTTGGAGAGACAGTCTTCCGCAAGCCATCTATGTGCAAAGCACGTCGAGGGAACCGGTCTCGCGTAAAGCGTCTGGCGTAAGGTTGGTCCGGATCGTCTCGTCCAACAATACCGCTGAACCAAAGTGTGACATGCTGGTAGGCGGTATGACTTGTATCGTCCACAACTCACTTGTGTTCTACTCGTGCATATGACATCAACGCATAAAACAGGCTCGGATGCCACTTTGTTGGGGAACGCAGTAATTTCAAAAATTTTCCTCGCACACAGGACCATGGTGATGGCATAGCAACGAGAGGGGAGAGTGTTGTCTACGTACCCTCGTGAACCGTGGCGGAAGCGATCACAACGTAGAGGAAGTAGTCGTACTTTCTCCTCGCGATCCTGCCGATCCCAGCGCCGTTACTCCGGCACCTCCGAGTCGGTGATGACGTAGAGGAAGTAGTCGTACGTTCTCCTCACGATCCAACCGATCACAGCGCCGTTACTCCGGCGCCTCCGAGTTCTTGGCACACGTTCAGCTCGATGACGCTCCACGGGCTTCGATCCAGCAAAGCTCGGGGAGGGAGTTCCGTCGGCCTGACGACGGCGTGGTGACGATCTTGATGTTTCACCGTCGCAGGCTTCGCCTAAGCACCGCTACAATATGACCGAGGTGGAATATGGTGGAGGGGGGCACCGCACACGGCTAAGGAACGATCTCAAGGATCAACTTGTGTGTTATGGGGTGCCCCCCTGCCCCCGTCTATAAAGGAGCAAGGAGGAGGTGGCGGCCAAGGGAGGCGCGCACCAGGGGAGTCCTACTCCCACCGGGAGTAGGATTCCCCTTTCCTAGTCCAACTAGGAATCCTTCCATGTAGGGGAGGAAGGGAGAAGGAAGTGGAGGAGTAGGAAGGTGGCGGCCCCTTTCCCTAGTCCAATTCGGACTAGAGGGAGGGGGCGCAGCAGCCTTTTCCTCTTCCCACTAAAGCCCATCAAGGCCCATTACTTCTCCCGTAACTACCGGTACTCGAAAAATACCGAATCACTCGGAACCTTTCCGAACTCCGAATATAGTCGTCCAATATATCGATCTTTACGTCTCGACCATTTCGAGACTCCTCGTCATGTCCCCGATCTCATCCGGGACTCGAACTCCTTCGGTACATCAAAACTCATAATAACTGCCATCGTAACCTTAAGCGTCACGGACCCTACGGTTCGAGAACAATGTAGACATGACCGAGACATCGTCTCGGTCAATAACCAATAGCGGGACCTGGATGCCCATATTGGTTCCTACATATTCTACGAAGATCTTTATCGGTCAGACCGCGCATAACAACATACGTTGTTCCTTTTGTCATCGGTATGTTACTTGCCGAGATTCGATCGTCGGTATCCAATACCTAGTTCAATCTCGTTACCGGCAAGTCTCTTTACTCGCTCAGTAATGCTTCATCCCGTAACCAACTCATTGGTCACATTGCTTGCAAGGCTTATAATGATGTGCATTACCGAGAGGGCCCCAGAGATACCTCTCCGAGCAATCGGAGTGACAAAACCTAATCTCGAAATACGCCAACCCAACATGTACCTTTGGAGACACCTGTAGTACTCCTTTATAATCACCCGATTACGTTGTGGCGTTTGGTAGCACCCAAAGTGTTCCTCCGATGGCAGGAGTTGCATAATCTCATAGTTACAGGAACATGTATAAGTCATGAAGAAAGCAATAGCAACATACTAAAGCGATCAAGTGCTAGGCTAACGGAATGGGTCATGTCAATCAGATCATTCTCCTAATGATGTGATCCCGTTAATCAAATGACAACTCATGTCTATGGTTAGGAAACATAACCATCTTCAATTAACGAGCTAGTCAAGTAGAGGCATACTAGTGACACTCTGCTTGTCTATGTATTCACACATGTATTATGTTTCCGGTTAATACAATTCTAGCATGAATAATAAACATTTATCATGAAATAAGGAAATAAATAATAACTTTATTATTGCCTCTAGGGCATATTTCCTTCAAAAATCTGGTGGTATTTTATGTGGTTTGAGGCTAGAAACTCTTGAGGTGATAGACATTGTGCGTGGTAAATATATACTACAGATCAACCTCTTTGATAAAGCTAAGAAATGCAAATGGACTTTGTTGGTAGTATACGGCGCTGCTCATGATGAAAATAAACCTGAGTTTCTAGCTGAGTTGTCCTCCTTTTGTCACAGAGTTAACACTCCATATTTGGTGGGTGGTGATTTTAATATCATTAGACATTGTGGGGAAAAGAATAAAAAAACCCTATCCCATTTTTCTGATGTTTTTAATGCCGTCATTCATTTGTTGGGCTTGAGGGAGATTTTCATGGCTGGTGGTTGTTTCACTTGGTCTAATAAGCATGAGCATCCTACTCTAGAAAAGCTTGATAAGGTCTTAATGTCTCCTGACTGGGAAGATTTATATCCCTTAGTGTCAGTTACTAAAATGGTCAAGGACCTCTCTGATCATAATCTTTTGTTGCTGGATGGGGGTGTGGCCTCATCTAGGGCCCCAGGCAATAGATGCTTTAAATTTGACAACGCCTGGTTGAGGAATCCTGAGTTCCTCCCTATGGTCGCCGAAATCTGGGCTAAACCTGTATACACGGACGACCCTATTGATATTTTGAATATCAAGTTGAAGAGGATGAAGAAGTTTTTTAAAGGGTGGGGTTCTAACAATTTTGGCAATATCAGGATTAGAAAAAATACCCTTAGACTGGAACTCCAGGAGCTGGAGCTCTTGGAAGAGCAAGCTGATTTATGTGGGGAGGCACATATGAGGAAACTTAATATCCTGGTGGAACTTAATAATATTTACTCAGAGGAGGAGCTATCCTGGCACCAAAAGTCTACCGAAAGGTGGCTGCTGAAAGGTGACAATAATACTGATTTTTTTCATAAAGTGGCTAATGGGAGACGTAGGAAAAATACAATGCGTTCTCTTTAATGTGGTTCAGTTATTATTGAAGGAACCAAAAATTTATTAGCCCATGCCACTGGGTTTTATAAGGAGCTGTTTGGACCTGCACCTGGCAATATGTGTAGTGTTGACGCCTCTTTATGGTCTAGTGAGGAAAAAATATCCTCAAGTGACAATGATGAGTTAACTAAACCCTTTTCCCTAGAGGAAATCAAAGCTGCTCTTTTTGCTATGGAGCCTAATCGTGCTTTGTACGATAGCGTTCTGCTGAAGTTCTACCAAAGACCTCTTTGGGATGTTGTTTGCATGGACCTCCTTATACTGTTTGAGTGGTTTCATGAAGGCAAACTTGATGTACAGCGTTTGAATTATGGCATTATCACCCTTCTGCCCAAAACCACCGAGGCTAATAGAATTCAACAATACAGACCTATTTGCTTGTTGCGTTGCCCTTATAAGCTGATCACTAAGGTCATGGATAGGAGAGCGAGTGTGTATGTTCCAAAATTGTTTAGCATTCAGCAAAATGCCTTCATTAAAGGGAGGAGCATTATGGATGGGATTTTATCCTTGCATGAAGTCATGCATTATACCCATGTTAAAAAAACGACGGGTATTGTTCTTAAGCTCGATTTCGAAAAAGCTTACGATAAAGTCAATTGGGACTTCCTTCTTGACTATCATAGCAAAAGAGGGTTTAGTCCTAAGTGGTGTGGGTGGGTACCTCAGATTCTTCGAGATGGCACGGTTAGTGTCAAGATTAATGATGAACTTGGGCCCTATATTAAAAGTGCCAAGGGGGTGCGTAAGGGCGACCCTCATTCCCCTTTCCTGTTCAATATAGCCGCTGAGTGTCTGACCAAGATGGTCCTGGCTGCCCAAAAAAATAAGTTGTTTGAAGGGCTGGCTCCTGATCTCATTGAAGGGGGAGTGGGGGTGTTGCAGTATGCAGACGACACAGTAATTTGCTTCTCCCATGATGTGGACAAGGCGGTGAATGTCAAGCTGCTCCTGTATTTGTTTGAACTTATGTCTGGACTAAAAATTAATTTTGAAAAAAGTGAGATCTTTTCGATCGGTGGGGATAACGATATTGACCAAACTTATGCCGAGATGTTTGGGTGCCAGATTGGTAAGCTTCCTATGAGATATCTGGGGGTCCCAGTAACGTATGCTATGCTCAAAACTGTGGACTGGGACTTCCTGGATGCTAAACTCCTTAAAAGACTTGCTGCATGGATATGCTATGCTTCGTCTGGTGCTAGATTAACTTTGGTTAATTCTAGCCTCGATGGGATTCCAACTTATTTCATGTCTATGTTCCTCCTTAACAAAACGTTCATCGAAAAAATGAATAAACATCGAAGGCGTTTCTTTTGGAGGAAGAAGAAAGATAAACGGGCTTATCATTGGGTCAAATGGTCTAGGGTCTGTCGGTCTAAGAAGAAAGGGGGATTGGGTATCAAAGATCTTCATAAACAGAATGTGAGCCTCCTTGTTAAATGGTGGTGGAAATTGGAGTCAGGAGATGGGTTGTGGCAAAAAATCGTACGGGCCCGGTATCTTAAACGCAAGACGGTGGCTAATGTACAGACCCGATTCAATGACTCCCCTTGCTGGAAAGCTATTATGAAAGTTAAAGAGGTATATATGGAGGGCAGAGGAATCCGCATTAACATGGGCGACCTGGCTAGGGTCTGGTATGATCCATGGTTGTCTGAGACTCCTTTGAAAACATGTTATCCTGCTCTATTTGATATTTGCCAAGATCAAGACTGCACCTTAGCGAATTTTGTCGCTAATAACTTTGTGATGGGATTTCGGCGTAATCTCTTCGCGGAGCTTTCCGATCTGTGGGCTCGTGTGGTGGATGGGGCTAAAAAGCTTTCTTTGAATGGCTCTCCTGACCAAGTTGTTTGGAAGTTTAATAGCAAAGGGGGTTTCACCACGAAATCTGTTTATGAGTGGTTAGAGAAAGATTTGTCAGGACCTGACTACAAGTTGATCTGGAAGGCTAGGATTCCTATGAAGATTAAAATCTTCCTTTGGCAGATGTTTCAGAATGCCATCCCTTCCAGGACAACTTGCGAAAAAAGAACTGCCCGGAACCCAACATGTTCATTTTGCCATGACATTGAATCATGCGGATCATCTTTTCTTTGGGTGTGTGTTTGCTCGGTTTGTTTGGGGGCGATTGGGACAGCTCTGGAGCATCTTGTACTCCTAAAACATTTGGCAAAGTTGGGCATGGCTCTATAGATATCTTCTGGTGGGGAAAAGCATTACATGACTATTGTTGCTTTCTTTGCATTGGGGTATTTGGTGCACTCGTAACAGGGTGACATTTGACAAATGTATCATTCGCTCTCCGTTGGAGGCTGTTTTCACTGCATGTTCCTTTTTGATGTATTGGTCAGGTCTGCTGAAAGGGATCGACAAGGAAAACGTTCAAGCTCGAGTGCAGAAGATGGTGCGCTGCTGCTTCTTTGGCGGATCGCTCGCTACTGTGGGGAGGCTTATCTTTGGGGAATGGTGCTTGAAGTTGTTCTCTGTCCAAAGAGCCTTAGAAGTTTGTGATCTCACCGGGTTTGATGCCTGCCGAGATGTGTGGTGGTTTCTTTTGGTGGTGATGTCTCGTACTTGGCTTCCTTGTCCCGTGAGGTGCTTTCGTTTGCTGTTCGCTTTGAGGTTGGGATGGTTGGTGTCAGCAGTTTTTGCCCGTGGTGGGTGACTCTGCTTAGAGTCATTCGTTCTATGGTTTCTGTTGATGCTCCAACTCGCTCTCCCCTTTCGGTCTCCTTTTGCTTAGAAGTTCTCTAGTAGCCCAGTGGGCGATGGCTGTAATACTTTTGAGACTGTTGTATTTCCGTTAAGCAATTAATGGAAAGGGGTGTGAGCCCGGTTGGAAAAAAATATCACATCACATAGCATACCCTGCAAAAACAAGTTAGACGTCCTCTAATTGTTGTTTGCATGTTTTACGTGGCTACTGTGGGTTTCTAGCAAGAACGTTTCTTACCTACGCAAAAACCACAACATGATATGCCAATTGCTATTTACCCTTCATAAGGACCCTTTTCATCGAATCCGGTCTGACTAAAGTGGGAGAGACTGGCACCCGCTAGCCACCTTATGCAACAAGTGCATGTCAGTCGGTGGAACCTGTCTCACGTAAGTGTACGTGTAAGGTCGGTCCGGGCCGCTTCATCCCACAATACCGTCGAAACAAGATTGGACTAGTAACGGTAAGCATATTGAACAAAATCAACACCCACAACAACTTGTGTTCTACTCGTGCATAGAAACTACGCATAGACCTAGCTCATGATGCCACTATTGGGGAACGTAGCAGAAATTCAAAATTTTCTACGCATCACCAAGATCAATCTATGGAGTAATCTAGCAACGAGGGGAAGGAGAGTGCATCTACATACCCTTGTACATCGCTAAGCGTAAGCGTTCAAGTGAACGGGTTGAAGGATTCGTACTCGTCGTGATTCAAATCACCGGAGATCCTAGTGCCGAACGGACGGCACCTCCGCGTTCAACACACGTGCAGCCCGGTGACGTCTCCCGTGCCTTGATCCAGCAAGGAGAGAGGGAGAGGTTGGGGAAGACTCCGTCCAGCAGCAGCACAACGGCGTGGTGGTGGTGGAGCAGCGTGGTATTCCAGCAGGGCTTCACCAAGCACCACGAGAGATGAGGAGAAATAGAGGTAGGGCTGCGCCAGGGAGAGGTGGAAACTCTTGTGTCTGGCAGCCCCAAAACCTCAAGTATATATAGGGAGAGGGAGGGGGTGCGCGCCCTCTAGGGTTCCCACCCCAAGGGGTGCGGCAGCCCCAAACCCATCTAGGGTGGCGGCCAAGGGGGGGAGAGGAGGAAACTTGCCCCCAAGTAAGGTGGAGGCGCCCCCTCCCCAAACCCTAGGTGCCTTGGGCCCTGGTGGGGGGCGCACCAGCACACCTAGGGCTGGTCCCCTCCCACACTTGGCCCATGCTGCCCTCTGGGGCCGGTGGCCCCACTTGGTGGACCCCCGGGACCCTCCCGGTGGTCCCGGTATGTTACCAATAACACCCAAAACTTTTCCGGTGACCAAAACAGGACTTCCCATATATAAATCTTTACCTCCGGACCATTCTGGAACTCCTCGTGACGTCCGGGGTCTCATCCGGGACTCCGAACAACATTCGGTAACCACGTATATCTATTCCCTATAACCCTAAGCGTCCACCGAACCTTAAGTGTAGACCCTACGGGTTCGGGAACCATGCAGACATGACCGAGACGTTCTCCGGTCAATAACCAACAGCGGGATCTAGATACCCATGTTGGCTCCCACATGTTCCATGATGATCTCATCGGATGAACCACGATGTCGAGGATTCAATCAATCCCGTATTCAATTCCTTTGTCTAGCGTTATAGTACTTGCCCGAGATTCGATCATCGGTATCCCGATACCTTGTTCAATATCGTTACCGGTAAGTCTCTTTACTCGTTCCGTAACACATCATCTCGTGATCAACCCCTTGGTCACATTGTGCACATTATGATGATGTCCTACCGAGTGGGCCCAGAGATACCTCTCCGTCACACGGAGTGACAAATCCCAGCCTCGATTCGTGCCAACCCAATGCACACTTTCGGAGATACCCATAGTGCACCTTTATAGCCACCCGATTACGTTGTGATGTTTGGTACACCCAAAGCATTCCTACGGTATCCGGGAGTTGCACAATCTCATGGTCTAAGGAAATGATACTTGACATTAGAAAAGCTTTAGCATACGAACTACATGATCTTTGTGCTAGGCTTAGGATTGGGTCTTGTCCATCACATCATTCTCCTAATGATGTGATCCTGTTATCAACGACATCCAATGTCCATGGTCGTGAAACCGTAACCATCTATTGATCAACGAGCTAGTCAACTAGAGGCTTACTAGGGACATGGTGTTGTCTATGTACCCACACATGTATCTGAGTTTCCTATCAATACAATTATAGCATGGATAATAAACGATTATCATGAACAAGGAAATATAATAATAATAACTAATTTATTATTGCCTCTAGGGCATATTTCCAACAGTCACCACCAGAGTCTTTGGCAGGCGAAGTCCACCTTTTGTCAGGATAACTTGTACTAGTTGTCCCCCTTCAAATTGGCCATTGTGGGATCCCTTCCTGCCTAATATTTGGGAAGAGGACCCGGGCCTCTATGTATAGGACTAGCCACCACCGTAGGAGGTAAACCTGGGCAAACGTCGGGCCGGGCTGGGTTTTGGGCCGGGCTTATAAAAGCCCGACCTTCATTTCTCAAGCCCGAGCCCGGCCCGAAATCAAGCCCGAAGCCCGAAAGCCCGGCTCGAATGTTGTTTCTTAGTACGCGCACGTGCAAGCCCGGCCCGAAGCCCGAAAGCCTGGCCCGAAATACAGAAAAATTGAAGCCCGAGCCCGACCCGAATGTCAAGCCCGGCCCGGCCCGGCCCGGGTTTTTCGGGCCGGGTCGTCGGGCCGGGCTGCCCATGCCCGGGTTTAATAGGAGGCATCTCATCTTGGACTGGATCCATTCCACCAAGGACACCATACAAGCTCACCGAGCTCAAGAACACCTCTCCTCAGGAGGCTGTTCATCCCTTGTACCTGTTCATCCTCAGCCTGCAAGGCAATCCACCACACCACACTGGAGTAGGGTATTACACCGCAACGATGGCCCGAACCAGTATAAACTCTTGTGTCCCTTGTTCCCCGGGTTCAGCGAGCTAGGCTTTGAGATCATGGCGAGAGCGTGAGCTAGGGGGGAGAGATCTTCGTGCGCACCCTAGAGTTCAAACCTCAAGGGTTTTGCCGGAACCCGTAATCCGACAGGGACCACCTACTCCCGCCTCCTGCTGCTAGCAGCTCTACTTAGCACGCTTCGCTGTGAAGCGCTACCCCACCGCCGGCCAGGCCATCCCTCCACCCCTCCACACCTCCTGTTCTTATCCACCGACTATCAAACCACACCGCACTAGAACCAGTTAACCCTCGTACACCTCTCCATCAGTGACTCCACTCCCGCGTCTTCCTATCTCCGTCTTGTTGTTGTCCGGGGCCTCGCCGTCGTCCACCACCTTGGATGCGCTCGGTGCAGCGTGGTCAACAGACACAAAAATGAATACTCCCCTGCTAGCTGGCAACCACCATGGTCGTAGGCTGACTTGTGGGCCTACTAAGTTGACAGGGACGGAGGGCTTTGTCAACTTAGTCAATATGAACGATTCTAGCTCCAGTGACCGTACGATGTCCATCCAACGGCCATAGTGCGTCTTCAACCTCTGGTCTTCTTGCTCCAGCCGCCCAAACCAGCGTCGGTCGTGCCGCCTGCTCCTGCCTCCCGTGACTGACTGTGTTGTCGCGGAGGCCTCGCCGCCCCCTACTGTTCCCACTGCTGGCCAGGCCATCCCTCTACTCACCCATACCCCCTGTTATTCTGCGGTGACGGTAGCCTCGCACCGCAGCCGAACCAGTGAACCCTCGTACTCCTCTTTGCGTGGGCATCCTCTCCCGCGTCTTCCCCAGCTCCGCGTCGTCCCCTTCCTAGGCCTCGCCGTCGTCCACCGCCCTGGTGCTCTCGGCACGGCATGGTCGACGTGGTTAACAAATGACTTCCATCGGAAAAGTACTATACGTGGAGAG
The DNA here is from genome assembly GCA_021605145.1 of Aegilops bicornis. NCBI lineage: Eukaryota > Viridiplantae > Streptophyta > Magnoliopsida > Poales > Poaceae > Aegilops > Aegilops bicornis. Next base: position 505,258,688 of record CM038669.1, read on the forward strand.
GCTGATAGCTGGATCCACGGCCGTAGCAAGGAAGTGCAACCTTATTACACGCAAAATAATGATTCCTCCACCTGACAGCAAAGACCCATCGGACGGGCCACCATATTTCGCAAAAAAAACATTTCCCCCCTGACTGCTGGGACCGACCAGCTATATCTTCACACGCAAGGAAGTGCGTCCATATTACGGGCAAAAAAATGATTCACCCCCTAACTGCTGGAACCCACCAGCTACATCTTCGCACACAAGGAAGTGCCTCTTTATCCTCCTTGACAGTCGGGACCCACCTGGACGAAGCATACGTAGCGTTGTCATTCTGGTCGCGAACGTGTATGTACATACTGGTCGATCGGTCTGTCTGCGGGCTGCAGCGATGAACCGTAGCCGAGTAAGGAAGGGCGTAATAGAGGCGTGCACGTAGCATGTACACGTACGTATAGCCTGGGTGCAAAGAAAGTAAATACGGCCACATATGTACATACGGTAGGGTCTCGACGCCTACTACGGCGCATACGTCTGGCGGGGCTCGTGTACATGGCTAGGTCGGAATGGAGAAATGGTGTCGTCGTGTTCATCGGGAGCCAACTGGCTTGGACGGAAAAGCCGATCGAAACGAGGCCTAGCATACCGCAGAACGGAGGAAACGGCCTTGTGTTTGACCGACCATGGTTGAAATGGGATCCTGTTCATCGGGAGGGGTCTGGCGTACCGCAAAACGGAGGAAACGGACTTCTCTTGGACCTCCTACGATTGAAACAGGGTCATGTTGATCGGGAGAGGTGTGGCGTACCACAAAACGGAGGAAACAGACTTGTTTTGGGCGCTTCACGGTCAAGGGGTCCTGTTAAATCGAGAGGGTGTGGCGTGCATGAAGCAGGACTCCACGAGATACTGTTCATCTCCACCGTCGACTGCCTCCATGGGCTACTGTTCATCCACCGTCGACCTCCTCCAGCCTCCACCTGCGACTGTTCATCCATGGCATCTCCCCTCCTGCCTCTACCAGCCACTATTCATCCACGGGCTCCTGTTCATCCAGCCTCCACGACTCCTCCACTGGCTACTGTTCAACCAGCCCTCTCTATGGGGTCCTGTTCAACCACCCCTCCACGGGCTATTGTTCATCCAGCCCTCCACCGGCTATAGTTCAACCAGCCCTCCACGGGGTCCTGTTCATCCACCCCAACCAGCTCGATCGGGGTCCTATTCATCTAGCGTCAACTACCTCTACTACCACGGGGGTCCTGTTCATCCACCCCCCCCCCCCACCGGGAACTGTTCATCCAACCCCCTCCCCCCCCCCCCAACAACGCTCACTGTCCATCAAGGGGCAGCATCGATCGGCTTCAGTTAGCAGCAGTAGCGAAGGAATCACTCGGGTTCAGCTAACAGCAAGGGATCGATCGGGGCTTACTAACGTAGCTAGTGTAATCGCTCGGGTTTAGTTAGAGCCCAACGCCTCGCTCGGGTTCAGTTAGAGAGCAATGCCTCGCATACACGCGTGTACGTGTACGAGAGAAACGTGCAAACCTCCGTGCCTCGCTCGGCCCCGACCACCCACCTTAACCCGGAACTCCCCGATATTTTCCTCGCCCTCGCTTCTACCACGGTTTTTTTCTGTCATGGACGGCCCAAAGAATGTCATGCAGCTGCGTCTCCGGCCCGCCCAGGACGAAAAGCCCATTTTCTGTCATGATTTTTTTTCATAGAAGTAGGAGCCCACCACATCTATGATGATACCGGGTTTTGTCACAATTATCATCATAGAAGTGTCATAAGCATGACAGAAAAAAAATTTGTTCGGCCCAAAATGTCACGGATGTGTCTTTTTTTTAGTGTTTACAAGAAAGTGAGTGGGAGCACTACAGCCTTTCTGATAAGTATATGTGAATGACATATTGTTGATCGGAAATGATGTAGAATTTTCTGGAAAACATAAAGGAGTGTTTGAAAGGAGTTTTTTCAAAGAAAGACCTCGGTGAAGCTACTTACATATTGGGCATCAAGATCTATAGAGATAGATCAAGACGCTTGATAAGATTTTTCAATGAGTACATACCTTGACAAGATTTTGAAGTACTTCAAAATGAGACAGTCAAAGAAGGAGTTATTGCCTGTATTGCAAGGTGTAAAGTTGAGTAAGACTCAAAAGACGACCATGGCAGAAAATAGAAGAGAATGAAAGTCATTCCCTATGCCTCAGCCATAGGTTCTATAAAGTATGCTATGTTGTGTACCAGACCTATTGTGTACCTTGCCATGAGTTTGGCAAAGTGCGATAGTGATCCAGTGGATCAATCGGACAATGATCAAAGTTATCCTTAGTTACCTAAGAGGACTAAGGAAATATTTCTTGGTCATGAGGTGATAAAGAGTTCGTCGTAAAGGGTTACGTCGATGCAAGCTTCTACACCGATCCAGATGACTCTGAGTCTCAATATGGATACATATTGAAAGTGGGAGCAATTAGCTAGAGTAGCTCCATGCAGAGCATTGTAGACATAGAAAATTTGCAAAATACGTACGACTCTGAATGTGGCAGACCCGTTGAGTAAACTTCTCTCACAAGAAAAACATGATCACACCTTAGTACTCTTTGGGTGTTAATCACATAACGATGTTAACTAGATTATTGACTCTACTCACATGGCGATGTGAACTAATCACATAAAGATGTGAACTATTGATGTTAAATCACATGATGATGCGAACTAGATTATTGACTCTAGTGCAAGTGGGAGATTGAAGGAAATATGCCCTAGAGGCAATAATAAAGTTGTTATTTTATATTTCCTTATATCATGATAAATGTTTCTTATTCATGATAGAATTGTATTAACAGGAAACTTGGTACATGTGTAAATACATAGACAAAACACCGTGTCCCTAGTAAGCCTCTACTAGACTAGCTCGTTAATCAAAGATGGTTAAGTTTCCTAACCATAGACATGTGTTGTCATTTGGTGAATGGGATCGCATCATTAGGAGAATGATGTGATGGACAAGACCCATCCGTTAGCTTAGCATAATGATCGTTAAGTTTTATTGCTATTGCTTTCTTCATGACTTATACATATTCCTTTGACTATGAGATTATGAACTCCCAAATACCGAAGGAACACCTTGTGTGCTATCAAACGTCACAACGTAACTGGGTGATTATAAAGATGCTCTACAGGTGTCTCCGAAGGTGTTTGTTGGGATGGCATAGATCGAGATTAGGATTTGTCACTCCGAGTATCGGAGAGGTATCTTCGGGCCCTCTGGGTAATTGTAACATCCCAAAATTCTAAATTTTGGAATGTTATAAACAAATAGATAGATTTAATTTGATTGTTTGATTGGTATTTGAAAGTGAGTGAATTGAAACTTTTGAAAGTTAAATGAGAGGGAATAAAAGGACTTTCCCAAACTTTCATTTTGCATTTTATGATCTTGAGAATTCAAATTCTTTTCATCACAAAACCACGGAGAGAAGATGATATGACTTCTTCCATTTATTTGAATGACAAGGGGTGTTGAAAATATTTGAATTTCATTTGAGAATATTTCCAATTCTGAAACTTTATGCAACTCAATGATTTTCACGAGCGAAGATAAAATGACTTCTTCAAAACATATGAAATACGAGTTGGGAGTTCCAAAGAATTAAATTCAAAGTTCTTTTGAATTTATTTTCAATTTGGAGTTATTTGAGTTTTATTCAAATTATTTTTCTCCAAAAATAAAATATATGGAAAATAGGGTAACATGATTCCCTACCTCAGAAAACTGGAGAGAAATAAATTTGAATTCAATTTGATATTTTTAAAATGATTTTTGTTGGATTTTATTGGACCAGAAGCACTCTTTGCTTTATTTAAATTTGTGTATATTTTATTTAATGCTAGAATAATGTTTATCTTGTAGGAAATATTTTTCTGCAAATTTTGATATATTATATGCCTATATAAAAGTTTTAATTATTTTTGTTTTTATTTTAGTTCTGTGAAATTTTGTTTAAAAAAAACGCTTCGAACAGTGCCAGGCCGAAGCCCAGCACTGCTCTCTCTCTCTCCCTCTCTCTCTCTCTCTAGGCCGGCCCAGCCAACTGCCGGCAGGCCACAGCCAGTCGTGGCCCATCCGCCCACGCCTGATCCCGAAGCTCCCAAGGGACTCCGCCCGCCCGCCGCGTCTGTCATGGCCCGTGGCCGACCCGGCCACCTCATGCCGCCTTGCCTCGCCTCCTCCAAGTCTCCTCCTCCCTTATATAGCCGGACCCCAGCCCGTTTCCCTCGAAACCGAGCCACCGAGTCCGCAGCCCGCCTCCCTCGCCGGAGTTGCCACCGCCATGAGCCTCGCCCGTCGCCCGCTCAACTTGACCACCCGACCGCTGCCGCCACCACCATTGTCATCGCGGCACCGCGCCGAGCGCCTCGATGCCCTCGCCGACGCCGGAGACCCACCGGAGCCGCCGCCCCGTCGACGTCCGAACCGTCGCCGCGGTAAGCCACCGGCCGCCCTCGCCTGTCCGATCGTTGACCTAGGGCTAGGATAGATCTATAGTTTTTTTAACCGTTTTTCTTAAGTAGTGAGCGTTCGCTGTTTAGATCTCATTAGCGAACGGTTTTCGTCGGTTTAGGTTACGTAGCGGCGTTAAACTCGATAGATTTTTCTTTTATTTTTAATTTCGGCGGGGACCTATACGTGATGATTTCCTTTACAGATTAGTCCCTGATTTTCAAACGGCCATAACTTTTTGCTCGTTAGTCGGAATTCAACGAAACCAACGGCCACATCTTTGTTACGATCTACTCTATCCAGTAATCCAACTTAGACATGTTTTTGAAAGTTTTAAAATTTGAATTCAAACTGATTTGTATTTAAACTTCGTTTGATCATAACTTGAGTTTCGTAACTCCGATTTAGTTGATTCTTTTTGCAAATCGAAGCTCTTGACCTAAACTTTCTGATAAGGCCAAATACACATGGTTTTGGTACTGTTAGAAATTGTTTTATGTTGCAAGAGTTATTTGATTGGTTTTGACGTTTTCCGAACCGTTTTCTTCGTTCTTTCCGATCTTTTGAGTGATTGCTTATGTGTGGTTACTATTGCTTGATTACGATAGATTGACCGAAGTGTGACGAGTAGATCTATCAAGAGTTTTGAGTGTGAATCATCTTCATCAACATTGCAGGCAAGTAACACTTGATCATATCTTTTCATACCCAGTTTTTATGCATTAGTTTCAACCCTCAAACATTCCATGATTAGGATGTCATTAAATTGTGGGTTGGGAAGTAGATGATGAGGTAGGAACCTATTGCCCTGCTACTTTCAAACCCTTGGGAGTTACTTCTACGTTATGCTTATCTTTGCCATGCTATTCTCGTGAGCGTGGTTCGGGTTTGAGAGATATTCACGACAGATGTGAGATTGTTAATTAATGGTTTACTTTAAGGTGGCAACTTAAATACACATCCGGGTGGATTGAGGCACACAGGGAACCCAGTGTTATGCATTTTTCTTGGAAATCCGGGGTACCCGTGTGATCTTCCTATGGACTGCCACCAGGCTCAAAGGGAACTGAGATTATTCATGCTAGAAACTTCCGTGTGCAGCCACAAGCTATTATGGGCTCTAGCATAGTTGAGTAAGTTACGTGAAGCTCTCGAAGAGGTAGATCAGCAGGTAGTGGGTTTTATAGGTTTGGTATGATCTATCCAGGAGTAGAGAGTTAATGTTTACGAAAGACTATGTCTCGGTCATCCGTCTCTCAAACACCATGCGGTCACGAGAAACCAACGGAGGCGATCGAGTCTTGTGGGGAAAAGTGCGCAAACCTCTGCGAGTGTACAAACTAATCATGGTTAGCCGTGTCCCCGGTTATGGGCGATTACGAGTATCTAGTACTTGAGTATTCACATGTATCTCATCACTCTTAACTAATTTTCTTTGGGTTGTTAATCACTTTAATTGGGATCATTGAGTTGGGGGTACCTTCTCAAAGATGTTTCAACCACCATGATAGTTAAATTAAATTTATTCCTTTGATGTAGGGAAAAATTGGCTTTTACATAAAAGCTGTAACCATAGAGCTTTTCCACCAGCCATATATGCATGTAGTATAGGCTTATTCCTTCATTATTCTCTATGTGTTACTTTGCCAAAGATATTCCATGTCTTTGACCCATTTTCGGCTGCAGCGTTTCATGTTGCGAGACTTTTAGAACGACGAGTAAGTGATACGTTAGGGTTACGATTTCCTATACTCAACTTTGCCGTTGGTGTTGATGGGAATCCACTACCTTGTTGCTTCCGCTATCTGTTGGATTGAGGTAATAGTATTTACGCTACTTTATACATGTGATTTACCTCTGTTATAAATCCTTGATCTTGTGTGTGTCGACATACCGATCTAGGGATGACACGAAAGCACGAAGACTTGATCCATTCGGTCGAATTCGCTACAAGATGGTATCGAGCACATGTTGACTGTAGGACGTGACCCTAGAAACTGACAAACCCATAGGAAAGATTTTTCTCTACAACTTCATTTTCAAAAAGATCTTTTACCTCTCTTCTCTTCTGAGCTTATTCAAATATTCCCTTTTAGCGAGACCATACCCCTTTTCCCTTTTGACCACTCGAAGATTCGACTGATGAGACCACTCCAAGGAGACAAGATATCGGACAACTAAGACCATTTGGAATGAAGAGGATTTTACCGTGTAAATGGAACCTACAACTGTTGAAGACTCAAGACTAGGAGATTTTGAAGGCTCAAGAATTCCCATTTGTATGACCTAGGAAGGCTACCTTTATGGAACCTGGCAGACTATGGAAGCTATACCCGAGATCAAGGTGTATCTGAGAAAGACCGGAGCATGGAGAGTTAGTAACTCAAAGTTTTGTCAGGAGAACCCTAAGGCAGGAGATATCAACTAGGGAATGCTAGCTCATGGAAATGACAAGAGCAGAAACACGCTATCCATGATGTTATCGCCAGCTTATGCTATTGTCACCGTGCGGAGTTAAGTATGCAAATACATGGAAGGATGGATGGTAGAAGGCTGATGGAGCACCTATCAGCAAAAGATGCAGTTTTAACCTTAGCTGACGTATCACCAGGATCTGGAGTATTACATCAAGGAGTTTAAGATGGATCTGCATGAAGCCGTACTTGACAAGGAGGCAATTCGTGAAGAATTCAGAACACAAACTGAAAGTAGACAAGCTAGAGGAGCAAAACCTCGAGATCTGAGGAGATTAAATCGAGGCCCGAAGGATAGTAGGATCATGGTTCATGTCAAGGAAGTTGAAACCAGAAGTTTGGAATGCCACTCCAGAAATATTAAAGGACGTCGCGAGATACTTCACGTCAACAGAGATGATTTGACAAAAGAACTTGGGAAAGACAAGCACGATCGGGAGAAGCCAACGGAGACATGAACATGACTTGAAGAGTTTGATGACCTTGAAGATTTATTGACCTTTAGAAGACCAAAACCCAGTTTCATACCTAAGTTAGATGCGACGTTTGTGAGCTGTCATTTGTTTGATGTTTTTCCGACAGCCATAATAAAATCTGCCTTTTTAAAAACTTTTGTTTGCATTGTGTGTATCCCTCTCTATCTCTCTTATCCCACCCCAAACCCATGGACCCAATAGAGGATGAATGGAGATGAGCTTGGATTTCTGGACCGATGAGTCAATTGGAGACGGGACCAATGAATTCAGAACATGGAGGATCACATGGAGAATAACCCTATAGCTGGAAAGGATATGACCCAGCATGCTCTTGAGTGTTTTCAAAGAGGTGCTGCTACTTGGTGGAGGATGTACCAAACCATCAATGGATGGCAAGGAGTAACCACTTGGAAAGGATTTAAGTTGACTTTGCCAAAGTCTCGTCTTGTGTCCTAGAAATTGAAGCCTGATGGAAGTGATATGAAGAAACCATGCGCATGCAAGATTTGTGGAAAAATAGGACATAACCATAAAGAAAATAAGGACGAATACCCTCATAAGCAGAGGATTACCAAAGGAGTTAGCCGAGGATTTTCAGGGAACTTCGGTTGGAGATTGTTCCCAAAGGTTTTGTTGCAGCAATGGAAGTTTAGTCTACATTATTGGGAAGATCCGAAGGATGACAAAGAGCAAAGGAAAGGCCAAAGGTTTTCGTAAGGATGAGCACGACACCTTATGGCTTGAGGATAGTGTATATGTACCCAATAATGCAAAGATCAGGAAGTAAATACTTCAGGAGGCTCATGACTCACCATACTCGATTCACCCTGGAAACACCAAGATGTATTTGGATTTGAAGGAGTGTTTCTGGTGGATTGGTATGAAGAAGGATATTGCCGAGTATGTAGCCGTATGTGATGTATGTCAGAGTGTGAAGGCAGAACATCAGAAGCCAACAGGAGTACTACAGCCTATGCCAATACCCGAATGGAAGTGGGATAAGCATGGCATGAATTTCATTACCAGATTTCCTAGAACCCGATTGGGATATGATTCTATCTGGGTAGTAGTTGATTCACTTGACCAAAGTGGCTCGCTTTATCGATGAAAACCACCTATACAAGTGCGAAGTTGGCCAAGATATATTTGACAAGGATCGTATGTCTGCATGGAGTTCCGAGGACCATCATAGAGGAACACAGTTTACCTCAAAGTTTTGGAATCAGCTGCACCAGACTTTGGGTACTAGGCTAGAGCTCAGTACAGCCTTTCATCCGCAGACAGATGGATAAATCGAGAGAGTCAATCAGAATCTGGAAGACATGTTGAGAGCGTGTGCGCTAGATTATGGATCTAGTAGTGGTGATAATCTACCTTACGCGGAGTTCTCATTCAACAACAGCTATCAAGCCAGTTTGAAGATGGCACCTTTTGAAGCTTTGTATGGGAGAAGGAGCCAGACACAGTTGATGTGGGATGAGGTTGGAGACCGTCAGTTGTTTGGACCAAATGTGATCAAGAAGTCAGAAGATAATGTTAAGTTGATCCGAGATAGACTGAAGGTAGCTCAGTCCAGGTAGAAGAGTTATGCAGACTCAAAAAAAACGCAAGGAGGTAGTCTATGAATCGGAGATAGAGCATATCTTTGTGTGCCATGAGGAGTTAAACGATTTGGAGTTAAGGGAAAGTTAGCCCCGCGATTTGTAGGACCATACCGAGTTTTGGAACGTATGGGAGAATTGGCTAACAAGTTGGAGTCACCCGAAGGACTCGGGGAGTTTATGATGTGTTTCACGTTTCCCAAATTGAAGAAGTGCCATGCAGAGATGGCCAATATTCTCCTGTAAGCACGCTTGACCCTGGAAAGGATAATGATGTTCCACGAAGTTGAGTATGGACTTCATAAGTATAAGTTTTTATCTCGGTAAGTGGGATATCCCACGAGGATGAAGAGATGAATTACTATTGGATATAAAGGAGGTATGATGTTGGAAATATGGATCAATGGAAATTCCATGATGAGTCCGAGTAATCATGTCCTAGTTTGGTGCCAATAGAAGGAAGAAAGACAAGTACAATTGGATGGATTTTAAGTATGCCGAAGTTGGATGTTGGGATAATGATCGATTGCCCGGATGATGTGTTCAAGGATTATAAGTGAGGAGATGGGCCATAACCCACAGGGCCCAGGACCTGCCAAGAAGCAAGCACACTCTTGCTGAAGGAAAACCCTGGAAGAAGTTATGATTTTATCGACCGACGATTTTATAGGAGTAACGCAAAACCCGAGAGTTGTTAAGGAACGATAGATGTTTTGTTTGGCTTGCAGAATCAATGGATTTTTCCGAACTTGGTTCGTCGACAAGAGAAATTCTGCAATGCTTGTGAGGATGACTGAGTGTTAGAATGCGAGATTCGCTAAACCATGTACAAAGTAAAGATTTGGTTGCGGGATGGATTGATCACCATACCGACTTACTCTTATTATTCGCTTTGCTATATGGGATGGTAAATCTGAGTGACTTACCTATGGTAGAGAGACGACGATCAAAACCTTGTTTGAACCTTAGAATGGTATAAGTATTTTCCCTTGTACAAGGCAGCTTTTGCCAATCGTAGGATATACGGTGAGGTTCAACCCAGACCCGTTTTCTGCAGGAGAAACCATAAATTGTTGACCACCATGAGATATCGATAGTTGTTTAGAATTGGCGCCAGACCCGTCAGCTATGAAGACCCAGTCTTGGAACAACCTTACCAAGAAGTAAAGGACAAAAGGATTGAGGAAAAGGTTATGCCGCTACCGGAAGAGCCGGAGAAGGAATTTTCCTTACGATATGAGAAGACCGACACTGTCAGTTATAAGGATGGAGTATATGAGTTTTGATGGAACCATAACCATGCTTCTAAGGGTGGTAGCACCCCAGACCCCTTGTGATGATCGATGGATTTTGAAGACCCCCAAACCCTAACCTATTTCTTTCTAGCCTCTCCGAATCTAGGGGCGAGATTCATTTTAAAGTGGTAGTTTTGTAACATCCCAAAATTCTAAATTTTGGAATGTTATAAACAAATAGATAGATTTGATTTGATTGTTTGATTGGTAGTGAAAGTGAGTGAATTGAAACTTTTGAAAGTTAAATGAGAGGGAATAAAAGGACTTTCCCAAACTTTCATTTTGCATTTTATGATCTTCGGGAATTCAAATTCTTTTCATCACAAAACCCTGGAGAGAAGATGATATGACTTCTTCCATTTATTTAAATGACAAGGGGTGTTGAAAATATTTGAATTTCATTTGAGAATATTTCCAATTCTGAAACTTTATGCAACTCAATGATTTTCACGAGCGAAGATAAAATGACTTCTTCAAAACATATGAAATACGAGTTGGGAGTTCAAAGAATTAAATTCAAAGTTCTTTTGAATTTATTTTCAATTTGGAGTTATTTGAGTTTTATTCAAATTATTTTTCTCCAAAAATAAAATATATGGAAAATAGGGTAACATGATTCCCTACCTCGAAAACTGGAGAGAAATAAATTTGAATTCATTTTGATATTTTTAAAATGATTTTTGTTGGATTTTATTGGACCAGAAGCACTCTTTGCTTTATTTAAATTTGTGTGTATTTTATTTAATGCTAGAATAATGTTCATCTTGTAGGAAATATTTTTCTGCAAATTTTGATATATTATATGCCTATATAAAAGTTTTAATTATTTTTGTTTTTATTTTAGTTCTGTGAAATTTTGTTTTAATTAAAAAAACGCTTCGAACAGTGCCAGGCCGAAGCCCAGCACTGCTCTCTCTCTCTCTCTCTCTCACTCTCTGGGCCGGCCCAGCCAACCGGCCAGGCCACGGCCCAGCCGTGGCCCATCCGCCCACTGCGCCCGTCCCGAGCTCCCGGGCGGGACTCCGCCCGCCACGCCGTCCGCCCGTGGCCGACCCGGCCACCTCCGCGTCGCCTTGCCTCGCCTCCTCCAAGTCTCCTCCTCCTTATATAGCCGGGACCCGGCCCGTTTCCCTCGAAACCGAGCCACCGGAGTCCGCAGCCGCCACTCCCTCATTGGAGTTGCCACCGCCGAACCTCGCCGTCGCCCGCTCCACCCAGCCACCCGGCCGCGCCGCCACCACCATCGTCATCGCGGCGCCCGCGCGCCCGATGCCCTCGCCGGCGCCGGAGACTCCACCGAGCCGCCGCCCGTCGACGTCGAACCGTCGCCGCCGTCTTCCCGCCGCGGCGACTCCGCCCGCCCTTGATAAGCCACCGCCCTCGCCCGTCCGATCGTTGACCTAGGGCTAGGATAGATCTATAGTTTTTTTTTCAACCGTTTTTCTTAAGTAGTGAGCGTTCGCTGTTTAGATCTCATTAGCGAACGGTTTTCGTCGGTTTAGGTTCTGTAGCGAGCGTTCGCTCGATAGATTTTTCTTTTTATTTTTAATTTCCCGGCCAGGGACCTATCTGTGATGATTTCCTTTACAGATTAGTCCCTGATTTTCAAACGGCCATAACTTTTTGCTCGTTAGTCGGAATTCAACGAAACCAACGGCCACATCTTCGTTACGATCTCCTCTATCCATTAATCCAACTTAGACATGTTTTTGAAAGTTTTAAAATTTGAATTCAAACTGATTTGTATTTAAACTTCGTTTGATCATAACTTGAGTTTCGTAACTCCGATTTAGTTGATTCTTTTTGCAAATCGAAGCTCTTGACCTAAACTTTCTGATAAGGCCAAATACACATGGTTTTGGTACTGTTAGAAATTGTTTTATGTTGCAAGAGTTATTTGATTGGTTTTGACGTTTTCCGAACCGTTTTCTTCGTTCTTTCCGATCTTTTGAGTGATTGCTTATGTGTGGTTACTATTGCTTGATTACGATAGATTGACCGGAGTGTGACGAGTAGATCTGTGACGCCCGGATAATTAGACTACAGAAATCCCAAGCTAATGTTGCCACGTCACCTCCGTTACTGTAATTAAACTCACGGTGATTCGAACCCGATTGCAAATTCAAATTTAAAACATAGGCAAGCAATAAAAGTTTTCAAAAATTAAAACTAAAATGTTCGGGGGTTGTCAAATATTACAAAGATTATTTATGGTGGAGTAAACACATTTTATAAAATGTCTAAGTTATTAAAATGAATTAAAGCAGAAAAGGAAAAATAAGAAAAGGAAAACAAACAAATAAATAAGGGAGGAAAACCCCCACTGGCCAAGCTAGGCCCAACCGACCGACCCATGGCCCATCCGCCCCGTTACTCCCTTATCCTGGCGACCAAACCCTAGGCACCGCCACTCCCCTCGATCCCTTCTCCTCCCCACCGATCTGGATCGATCGGCCCCGATCCTGCTGACTTCGACACGCCGCGCCCCATCACACCCGACGCCGCCCGTCCTCACCTCCTCCCCGGCCACACGCAGGCAGCCGACGCCCCTAGCCGCCTTGCGCCTGCCTGTTCCCCGTCGACCCGACCACCTCGCCTCGCGCCGCCGCCATCGCCGCCCGGCGCCACCTCTCGCCCTCCTCCTCGCCCGGTCTTCCCGGCCGCCTCAAAACCACTGCCGAATCCCTGAACCCCCCTCCCGTGAGCTCGTCCCCCCCCCCTTCGCTCCCCCTCTCCCCCTAGTTCGCCTCGGCCGTCGCCGCTCGACGCGCTCCGGCGCCATGATCGCCGCCCTTCCCCCCCGTCGCCCAGCTCGGGCGGGCTCGCGTCCGTCGTCTTGCGGCCGCGCCCCATATCGCCACCAGACGCGACCCGGCACGCCGCCTTGAGGGCCGCCGTCGCCGCCACGCGGGTTGCGCCTTTGCCGCACCCAGCGCCTCCCTCTCGCCCGCCCATGGCCACGCCCCTGCGCCCGATAGCCCGTTCACTGTACCTCGCCCGAAGAACCTCGCCGCCGATGAGCTCGATGCGCTCGGCTCAAACCGCAGCCTCCGCCACCATCACAGATCGCTCATCGCCCGTCTTGCCGTTCGAGCAGGCCGGCGCGCCAAAAGCAGTGCGGGGTGGGCCGAATCCGCAGCTCTCCCGATCGCTCCGCCGTTGGAAGGGCCGAGCTAGATCCGACAGCGTCTCCGTGGTCTTGCGGCACCCACGTGGCCCCGCTTGGCCAGTGGGCCAGGCCCCCCTTTGAACTATTGACTTGGGTCAACGCCGGCGTAGCCACCCACATGTCTATGACATGTGGGTCCCGAATGAATAAGCAAATTAAAATAAATATAATTAATAAGAATAAAAATGATTTAACAAATTAATTATTAATTAATTAATTAAGTAATTAATTAAGTTGATTAATCTGGTTTAATTAATTTAATTAACTAGTTAATTTTAATTAAACTGTAATTAGGATTTATCTAAACCCTAATTAAACCTAACAGTGGGTGACAGGTGGGTCCCACGGGACCCACATGTCAGGTTGACCAGGTCAACGGTCAACGCTGACTGCTGAGGTCAGCATGACATCATGCTGACGTCATAAATCCATTGTCGAATTAATTAATTAATTAATTAAATTCCAGAAATTATTAAAATCTTTAGAAAATCATATCTTTTAATCCGTAACTCGGATTAAAATATTTTCAACATGAAAGTTGCTCGTAACGACGAGGCGAATCCGGATCGCGATCCGTTCGCCCGCCACACACCCCTAACCTATCGAACCCGCAACTTTCCCCCTCGGCTCCTCTCGAAATCACGTAAACACCGAATACTTTCCGGATGTTTCTAACCAGTACCACCTCATACCACGTTAGGGCACGCCTAGCATCGTTACTTGTCTTGTCATGCATCGATATGCATCTGTTTACATGGTATTCATTGTTTCTTCCCCTCTTCTCTTGAGACTACGAGACCGACTGCCTTGCTTGCCCGATTCGACTACGGAGTTGTGACCCCTCTCTCTTGCCAGAGCAACCAGCAAGCCCCCCTTGATCACTAGATATCGCCTATTCTACTCTATACTTTGCTTGCATTAGAGTAGTGTAGCATGTTACCGCTTTACATTATACCTATCCTGATGCATAGCTTTGTCCTTGTTACTCTTTATTTGTTACCTTACGCAATCCTACTTGCTTAGTATGGGATGCTAGTATTTCCATCTGTGGCCCTACATTCTTGCCCGTCTCAGTGCTATACTATCGGGCCGTGATCACTCGGGAGGTGATCACGGGTATATACTATATACTTTATACATGATACATGTGGAGACTAAAAGTCGGGTTAATTTGGTGGAGCACCATGAGTGGATCTTTGAGGCGGAGGCGACAGGCGGTTGAGACCGCCTAGGAGAGAGGTGGGCCTGGCCTGCTCGGCGTTCATGCGGATACTTAACACGCTTAACGAGATCTTGGTATTTGATCCGAGTTGGCTCTGAGCTTATACGCACTAACCAACTACGTGGGAAAGATATGGGCACTTTCGGCGTCGTGGTATCACCAAGCACTTCGTGACGCCAATGACCGAGTGGCGTCGCCGGATTGGAACGTAGGCCTGCTCTTGTATTAAGGGGCTAGTTACGCTTTCGGCAGCGTCACGCATAGCGTCTTGTGTGCTTAGGGCGATGGGCCCGGACCCTGCGGCGCTTAGGTTTGAACCGGCGTCTTTGGCCTCTCACAGTGCCTAGGTGGGGCTGCGACGTGTTGATCTTCAGCGGTAGGGCATGACCCAAGAAAGTGTGTCCGCCAAATGGGATCAAGCGTGTTGGGTAAGATGGTGCACCCTGCAGGAAGTTAATCTATTCGAATAGCCGTGATCTTGATGGCAGACGACTTGGAGTTGTACCTTGACCTTATGACAACTAGAACCGGATACTTAATAAAACACACCCTTCCAAGTGCGGATACAACCGGTGGTCGCTCTCTCTCTCGGGGATACGAGGAGGGATCGCGGGTAGGATTATTGCTATGTGATGTTACTTGGAGGACTTCAACCTACCCTCTTCTACATTGCAAGGCGGAGGTGACGAAGTGTAGTCTTCGATAAGACTAGCTATCCCCCTCTTATTCCGCATTCTGCGATTCGGTCCAGCGATATGACCTTTTACACATATATCCATGCATATGTAGTGTAGCTCCTTGCTTGCGAGTACTTTGGATGAGTACTCACGGTTGCCTTGTTCCCCCTTTTTCCACTATCTCTACTCGATTGCTGCAACCAGACGATGGAGCCCAGGAGCCAGACGCCACCGTCGATGACGACTACTACACCGGAGGTGACTACTACTACTACGTGCAGCCCGACGGCGAGCAGGAGTAGTTCAGAGGATCCTGTGCGGAGGCCTGCGCCTCTTCGATCTGTATCCCGGTTTGTGCTAGCCATCTTATGGCAACTTGTTTAACTTATGTCCGTACTCAGATATTGTTGCTTCACGACTTCGTCTATGATCGAGCACTTGTATTCGAGCCCTCGAGGCCCGGCTTGTATTATGATGCTTGTATGACTTATTTTATTTGTAGAGTTGTGTTGTGATATCTTCCGTGAGTCCACGATCTTGATCGTACACATTTGCGTGCATGATTAGTGTCACGATTAAATCGAAGCGTCTGAAGTTGGTATCGAGCCCATTTGCTGTAGGAATCCCCTTCCACACTCCTTGGCGAAGTCGAGTCTAGACATTGCAAAACTTTTTACTAACTTGGCTGTGCCTTACGGGCCCACGTCGACATCGGGTGGTAGTAGGATCTTTTACTCCTCGACCTTTACTCTGGGACTCTGAACTCTCTTCTACTCGGGTTAAACGATTTTACTAAAAACAAAACTAACTTTAGGTTCTCGCAAGTACTTTCTCCCGGAGAGCCCCTCACTTCAGATGATCGTCTGCTAATCAGAAGATTCTGAAGATACTCTCTGATGTCCTCTCGAGACTTTGTGCCCATCACTTTTGCTATTCCTGACCACCGATAAATCCGTATGGATAATTACTTACACTTTCCATTCATACGATCATCCCCCATTGATCTAGTTATTACAAGAAACACCGAAGTTTTCTTTATTGTTCCGAGAATACTTTGTGCCTACTTGCCTAGCAGTTCCTTGCCACATGAATACCCCTTCAAATAAATCCTCGCACTTGTCAAGTATCCGCTCATCCCGATTGTTCATGTGTTTCACAAAGTCTTGAAATACTATTCGATCTTCCGAAAATCCTCTGGAGCCTTTGGCTCTTGAAATTCTTGCCTGCTTGCACTATGGTTAATCCCATAAGTCTCGTAGTCTTATTGACATTCCTTGTCATTATCATTTTGAGTCTGTTGATTCAATATGTTTGCGAATACACGCAATCATTATTGATCCTTATAAATTATCTTTCCGGCTGAGCTGCCATTCTTTTAAGCTGGAATTGGTTCTCGACCAATCCAATTGTCGATTGATTGTGCCTTAAGGATATTCAACTTATCCATCCCTAATCAGAACATTGCTTCTGATCCCTTGATTTGGAAATCATAATTCCTTTGCATTTGACAATTGAGTTAGTTAGTTGTTTCTATAATCTGCTTCCTCTAGTTGAGTACCGATGCTCACGTCAGATCCCTTGTGGACCACGGATCCTTTGTTGGATTTTATCCGACAACGCCCTTCATATTCAATAACCTTGTGAGCCTTTTCTCGGATACATAATGCCTTTGGTAAATTGTATCGTCTACTTTCTCAACCATGCTCTGCCTTCGAGCTTGAGTTAATTACTCCTAAAGATTCTGGTATATGATCCTAAGATGCCCCGATGGGTTGAACCTATGCCTTCCTTAATATGTGTGAACTCGGCGGTTTTCATGAGTCATACACTTACGGTATTTTGCGGATAAAATTTCAACACTACAACTTCCTCGAAGGTGAGAAGTGAATGAAAGGTTATGCATTGGAGAAGTGGGAGTCGACCTTGAACTTTGTGTTCATGCCCATGGACACGATGTAGATCTTGTCATTAAAGCTTCTCTTAAATTAATTATTCCTTTGGTATAAGTTCATCTTATATCCGGGATCCGCCTTTTGCAATCGTGGTTCCGACCATGTTCTCTTTTAAATACCATTTCTCGTGCAAGTTTAAGCACTTGTCTTGGAGAGCTATACCCGATCAACTTCTACTTTGATCTCATCAACGAGTATTACCCCCTGGTATCTCGAGGTTATCATGGAACTGCATAACTTCTTATGAGTTCTTCATCAAGTGCTACATTCCCACTGATTCCAATTTTCCACGGGCTCTGAGTTATTAAACACTCAAAGACACCAATATCTGAACCGAGTCCGCACTACGGTTCAACAACTCTTCGGTAAGCTTCTATAAGTACGAGTTAGTACCCGATCACATCATTCCTAGCCTGATCGGCTACCTCATTATCGAGCTAAATTTTAACTGTGCTACCTGGTCCTTATTCTCGGGGCACCATTTTCGATATGAGCTAATCTTACGTTGATTTTCCTTGTCTTACCGTTTCACCTCGAACAACAAACTTGACCGCGAGTTTGTGTCGTATCTGTGGCTCCAATAATATTTTGTTGCATCAGTCCTTTTGCTTGATGCGATTTTGTTCTATTGCTTCCTTGTGGATCCTCTCGACAACAAATTGTCGTGATCATCATCAACATTTTGACTTCTTAGGGATATCAATTGAATTCATGAAGAGAAATACCATCCTTGCCCTCGATGATTTATATTATCATCGACCACTTTATTGCCTCCCGTTCAACACAAACTTGTTCGTGTTTACGTGTTATACGTTGAGATCCATGCTATCCAGCAATTGTTCTTCTTTACCTTGGAGTATTACCGTCTTTTATGTCGATAATGTCGTGAGAATTTCACCACCTCTTATGCATTCTTGGTACAAGTGATACTTCCCGCCATCTCCGATCATTCCTTGGTCCCTGTGTTGTTTTTAACCGGGATACCAATATGCTGACGATGCTGCTTGAGTTCTGTACTTCTAGCAACCCTATTGCTTTGAAGTTAACGATCGACAGCTTGTTCTTAGGCTGTTGGTTATTGAATCGTCACTCTAACATTGATCTTGTCGCATAAGGTTATATTTCGGTCACACCTTTCAACTAATGATTGATGGTGTATGTTTTCCTAGAGCATACCACATTATATCATTTGAATTGACAAGTGTCATCTTCTTGTTCACATTATTGTGGAAATCCATCCGTTTGGAATTCTCGATGAATTTTCGTTGATTCCATCAGCTACCCCCTCATCCTCTCCTTGGTTTAAGGATGAACTATTACTTCAAGAACCCGCTCCCATAGTTCATATCCTGAGAATCTTGAAATGTCATTTCGTCTATTTGTGTTGCACCTTTTCTTCTCGGACATCCTGAGTCTGAGGTATCATGACACCAAACGGATCTGAATCTCGGTCAGATATGATGGATGGGACAACTTTCCAAGAGTTATGATGTTGGTCCTTTGATGACCCGGTAACATGATGTCATGCCTAGCACCCCCCCCCCCCCCGGCTGGAGGACCTATCATTATTATTTCTTTTGCAAGGATAACCATTCCTCCTGGAGGAAATTGTAGGACTTATTTTATAAGTTACTCCTGATGGATCATTGGTGTATCCAAAGTCTGGCCCTTGATTGAAACACCTTATCATTGCTAACCGAAGCATGTCAATGGTACTCCGATTTTCAACAGGAACATTTGAAGCACGATGCTAAATTTTATTTATCATTTATCCTAACACCGTTGTATGGGTAATATCATGAAATTCCTCCCCCCCCTTACCTAAATGGTTTTCTACTTTATATCCTGTCATGGATATCTTGCTCTGCTTGTCCTTGGGAAGGATATACCCTTGAAATATGTGTTTAAACATATTTTCCTTTCCATTGTTACATTTAATCTGATGATCATATTTTCCTTCCATTGGTTTGTTTGAACCTTTTCTATGATCTATATGATATAAGCAGTAATAATCCACTGCTTGTGCAAACACCTCGAGGTACAACTCTGTCAGTAAGACCCCATTGAAATTGTTGATGACATTCCGGTAACCACCGATGAACGAGAACTTTGCCTATTGGTCCGCCTCGTTCAACGAGCGGAAAATGGTTCTCTTTGTCCCTCGCCCTTGGTATCGACATTGTGCCAACATAAATGGTAGGCTACCCTCTGACATACCTTACTATCGTGACCGTGCAAGAGGTCAGCACCCTTGCCACTTTTAACCCACATGGTGGGCCCATAACCCACAGATCCATAGGGTCGAAACCTGACTCTTCTGTACACCCTCATGTTTCCCAAAGTTATTCCTCGCGCGTGGACTCGTAAGAAACTCATGAGCCACCTACCGATGAGATCTTCAATTCTGGTATCAGACGCAATACTTACTCTCGTTGCTCTGAACCCCTTTCACCTTCTGATTAGGCATCAAATTCTTGCCTATCCGTTTGAAACTTCTCATGGTACCTCCTTACTTTTCTCTCGATATTTTCTTAAGTTTAAATTCGAGAGTACTTCCGCCACCTTCCTCGATGTTATCCACCAGATAGTCGACCTTGCAGAGGTCTGTTCTTCCGGAATGCCCCGTTACCTATTCGTAAGTACGATGAAGATCCCGAAGAAAGGACATCGACTTCATCATGATGACCGGAAGCAAAGGAATGAAGGCATCAATGTATTGGACCGATCTCTTCGAGAAGAGCAAGCCACAATGAGAAGACCCGCTACATTCGTTACCAAACCTTCCCCCCTTTCACTACCTCTTAAATCTCGGGACGAGATTTCTTGTAGTGGAGGAGAATTGTGACGCCCGGATAATTAGACTACAGTAATCCCAAGCTAAAGATGCCACGTCACCTCCGTTACTGTAATTAAACTCACGTTGATTCGAACCCGATTGCAAATTCAAATTTAAAACATAGGCAAGCAATAAAAGTTTTAAAAAATTAAAACTAAAATGTTCGGGGGTTGTCAAATATTACAAAGATTATTTATGGTGGAGTAAACACATTTTACAAAATGTCTAAGTTATTAAAATGAATTAAAACAGAAAAGGAAAAATAAGAAAATGATAACAAACAAATCAATAAGGAGGGAAAACCCCACAGCCAAGCCCAGGCCAGCAGCCCGACCGGCCCATGGCCCAACCCCCCCCCCCCCCCCGTCACTCCCTTATCCCCTGGGCGACCAAACCCTAGGCACCGACGCCCCCCTCCCCCTCGATCCCCTTCTCCTCCCCCCACCGATCTGGATCGGGATCGGCCCCGATCCCGTCGACCCACGCCCGCCCCACGCCACCCGCCGCCCGTCCTCACCTCCTCCCGACCGGCCACGCACCTTGAGGCCGACGCCCCTCGCCGCCTGACGCCCGTTCCCCACGTCGACCCGACCACCTCGCCTCGGGCCGCCAGTCGTCGCCGCCAGCGCCACCTCCTCCCCCTCCTCCTCGCCGGTCTTCCCCGGCCGCCTCCGAGCCCGCCGCCACCGAACCCCTACGAACCCCCCCCCCCCCCCCGTGAGCTCTCCCCCCCTTCGCTCCCCCTCTCCCCCTAGTTCGCCTCGGCCGTCATTTGCCGACGCTCCGGCGCCCATGATCGCCGCGCCTTCCACCCCTCCGTCGCCCGCCCAGCTCGGACGGGCTCGCGTCGTCGTCGGCCGCTTCCATATCGCCACCACCGAGCATGGCCCCGGCGAGCGCCTTGCTTAGGGTTGCGCCTTGCCGCACCGCGCCTCCCTCTCGCCCGTCCATGGCCACGCCCCTGCGCCCGTAGCCCGTTCCGTACCTGCTCAAGAACCTCGCCGCCCGATGAGCTCGATGCGCTCAGCTCGGCCACCGCAGCCTCCGCCACCATCACAGATCGCTCGTCGCCGCCTTGCCGTCCGAACGAGCAGGCGCCAAAAGCGGTGCGGGGTGGGCCGAATCGCAGCTCTCCCGATCGCTCACGCCGTTGGAAGGGCCGGAGCTAGATCCGACGCGTCTCCGTGGTGCCGAAGCACCCACGTGGCCCCGCCACATCGGGTCAGTGGGCCCAGGGCCCCCTTTGAACTATTGACTTGGGTCGGCCAGCGTGGCCGCCCACTGTCTATGACATGTGGGACCCGAATGAATAAGCAATTTAAAATAAATATAATTAATAAGAATAAAAATGATTTAACAAATTAATTATTAATTAATTAATTAAGTAATTAATTAAGTTGATTAATCCGGTTTAATTAATTTAATTAACTAGTTAATTTTAATTAAACTGTAATTAGGATTTATCTAAACCCTAATTAAACCTAACAGTGGGTGACAGGTGGGTCCCACGGGACCCACATGTCAGGTTGACCAGGTCAACGGTCAACGCTGACTGCTGAGGTCAGCATGACATCATGCTGACGTCATAAATCCATTTTTCGAATTAATTAATTAATTAATTAAATTCCAGAAATTATTAAAATCTTTAGAAAATCATATCTTTTAATCCGTAACTCGGATTAAAATATTTTCAACATGAAAATTGCTCGAGCAGCAGCGAGACGGATCCGGATAAGCAGTCCGCTCGCCACACACACCCCTAACCTATCGAACCCGCAACTTTCCCCTCGGCTCCTTCCGCTGAAATCACGAAACACCGGAATACTTTCCGGATGTTTCCCCTTAACAGTACCACCTCATACCACGTTAGGGCATGCCTAGCATCGTTACTTGTCTTGTCATGCATCGATATGCATCTGTTTACATGGTATTCATTGTTTCTTCCCCTCTTCTCTCCGGTAGACTACGAGGCCAAGCCAGCTGCTGCTTTGCCCGGTTCGACTACGGAGTTGTGACCCCTCTCTCTTGTCGAGCAACCAGGCAAGCCCCTTGATCACCAGATATCGCCTATTCTACTCTATACTACTTGCATTAGAGTAGTGTAGCATGTTACTGCTTTCTGTTATACCTATCCTGATGCATAGCCTGTCCTTGTTACTACTGTTGTTACCTTACCTGCAATCCTACTTGCTTAGTATGGGATGCTAGTATTTCCATCTGTGGCCCTACATTCTTGTCCTTCTGCTGTGCTATACTATCGGGTCGTGATCACTCGGGAGGTGATCACGGGTATATACTATATACTTTATACATGATACATGTGGAGACTAAAAGTCGGGTCGGTGGTGGAGCACCCATGAGTGGATCTTTGAGGCGGAGCGGCAGGCGAGTTGAGACCGCCTAGGAGAGAGGTGGGCCTGGCCTGTTCGGCGTCATGGATACTTAACACGCTTAACGAGATCTTGGTATTTGATCTGAGTTGGCTCACGAGCTTATACGCACTAACCAACTACGTGGGAAAGATATGGGCACTTTCGGCGTCGTGGTATCGGTCAAAGCACTTCGTGGCCTTGGCCGACCGAGTGGCGCGTGCGGATTGGAACGTAGGGCTGCTCTTGTATTAAGGGGGCTAGTTACGCTTTTCGGCCAGACGTCACGCGTCTTGGTGTGCTCGAGGCGATGGGCCGGACCCTGCGGCAGCTTAGGTTTTGAACCCGGCGTCTTTGGCCTCTCTGTTGTGCCTAGGTGGGGCTGCGGCGTGTTGATCTTCCGTGGCGGGCATGACCCAGAAAGTGTGTCCGCCAAATGGGATCAAACGTGTTGGGTAAGATGGTGCACCCTAGTGAAGTTAATCTATTCGAATAGCCGTGATCTTGATAATGTGACGACTTGGAGTTGTACCTTGACCTTATGACAACTAGAACCGGATACTTAATAAAACACACCCTTCCAAGTGCGGATACAACCGGTGGTCGCTCTCTCGTAGATACGAGGAGGGATCGCCGTAGGATTATTGCTATGTGATGTTACTTGGAGGACTTCAACCTACCCTCTTCTACTGTTGCAAAGACGGAGGTGACCCGAGCGTAGTCTTCGATAAGACTAGCTATCCCCTCTTATTCCGGCATTCTGCAGTTCACCCACCGATATGGCTCTTTACACATATATCCATGCATATGTAGTGTAGCTCCTTGCTTGCGAGTACTTTGGATGAGTACTCACGGTTGCCTTGTTCCCCTTTTCCCCTATCTCTACTCGATTGCTGCAACGAAGATGGAGCCAGTGAGCGACGCCACCGTCGATGGCGACTACTACACCGAGGCGCCTACTACTATGTGCAGCCAGCGGCGACGACCAGAGTAGTTTAGGAGGATCCCAGGCGGAGGCTGCGCCTCTTCGATCTGTATCCCGGTTTGTGCTAGCCATCTTATGGCAACTTTTTTAACTTATATGCGTACTCGGATATTGTTGCTTCGCTGACTCGTCTATGATCGAGCATTTGTATTCGAGCCCTCGAGGCCCCCGCTTGTATTATGATGCTTGTATGACTTATTTTATTTGTAGAGTTGTGTTGTGATATCTTCCCGTGAGTCCCTGATCTTGATCGTACACATTTGCGTGCATGATTAGTGTACGATTAAATCGGGGGCGTCACAAGATCTATCAAGAGTTTTCAGTGCGAATCATCTTCATCAACATTGCAGGCAAGTAACACTTGATCATATCTTTTCATACCCAGTTTTTATGCATTAGTTTCAACCCTCAAACATTGCATGATTAGTATGTCATTAAATTGTGGGTTGGGAAGTAGATGATGAGGTAGGAACCTATTGCCCTGTTACTTTCAAACCCTTGGGATTTACTTCTACGTTATGCTTATACTGCCATGCTATGCTCGTAGACGTGGTTCGGGTTTGAGAGATATTCACGACAGATGTGAGATTGTTAATTAATGGTTTACTTTAAGGTGGCAACTTAAATACACATCCGGGTGGATTGAGGCACTGGGAACCCAGTGTTGTCTGTTTTTCTTGGAAATCCCGGGGTACCCGTGTGATCTTCCTATGGACCGCCACCCAGGCTCAAAGGGAATTGAGATTATTCATGCTAGAAACTTCCGTGTGTAGCCACAAGCTATTATGGGCTCTAGCATAGTTGAGTAAGTTACGTGAAGCTCTCGAAGAGGTAGATCAGCAGGTAGTGGGTTTTATAGGTTTGGTATGATCTATCCAAGTAGAGAGTTAATGTTTCGAAAGACTATGTCTCGGTCATCCGTCTCTCAAACACCATGCGGTAGAAACCAACGGAGGCGATCGAGTCTTGTGGGGAAAAGTCGCAAACCTCTGCAGAGTGTACAAACTAATCATGGTTAGCCGTGTCCCCGGTTATGGACGATTCTCGAGTATCTAGTACTTGAGTATTCACATGTATCTCATCACTCTTAACTAATTTTGCCGGGTTGTTAATCACTTTAATTGGGATCATTGAGTTGGGTGTACCTTCTCAAAGATTTTTCAAACTCCATGATAGTTAAATTAAATTTATTCCTTTGATGTAGGGAATAATTGGCTTTTCGCAAAAACTGTATACATAGTGCTTTTCCACCAGCCCTATATTCATGTAGTATAGGCTTATTCCTTCATTATTCTCTATGTGTTACTTTGCCAAAGCATATTCCATGTCTTGACCCGTTTTCGGGCTGCAACGTTTCATGTTGCGTACTTTTCGCACTGACGAGTAAGTGATACGTTAGGGTTACGATTTCCTATACTCAACTTTGCCGTTGGTGTTGATGGGAATCCACAACCTTGTTGCTTCCGCTATCTTTTGGATTGAGGTAATAGTATTTACGCTACTTTATACATGTGATTTACCTCTGTTATAAATCCTTCGAGTACTGTGTGTGTCAGCATACCGATCCAGGGATGACACGAAAGCACAGAGACTTGATCCATTCGGGTCGGGTCGCTACAGTAATGCACATCATGATAAGCCTTGCAAGCAATGTGACTAATGAGTTAGTTGCGGGATGACGCATTACAGAACAAGTAAAGAGACTTGCCGGTAACGAGATTGAACTAGGTGTGAGGATATCGACGATCGAATCTCGGGCAAGTAACATACCGATGCCAAAGGGAATCATGTATGTTGTCATTGTGGTTTGACCGATAAAGATCTTCGTAGAATATGTAGGAACCAAGATGAGCATCCAGGTTCCGCTGTTGGTTATTGATCGGAGATGTGTCTCGGTCATGTCTACATAGTTCTCGAACCCGTAGGGTCCTCACACTTAACGTTCGATGATGATTTGTATTATGAGTTATGTGTTTTGGTGACCGAAGATTGTTCGGAGTCCCGGATGAGATCATGGACATAACGAGGAGTCTCGAAATGGTTGAGAGGTAAAGATTGATATATTGGACGATAGTGTTCGGACACCGGAATTGTTTCAGAGTGATTCGGATATTGATCAGAGTACCGAGGGGTTACCGGAACACCCCGGGGAAAGTAATGGGCCACTATGGGCCATAGGGGGAGAGAGAGGGCAGCCCACAAGGGGTGGCGCGCTCCCCCATGGGTAGTCCGAATTGGAAAAGGGGAGCCGCCCCCCTTCCTTCCCCATATCCCTCTCCTTCCCCCTTTCCCCCTCCATGAGAAGGAAGGGGGAAACCGACTAGGACTAGGAGTCCTAGTGGGTTTCCTCCCCCCCCCCCCCCCCCACTTGGCGCGCCCCCTAGGGTCGGCCTCCTTCCCTTTTCTCCTTTATATACGGGGGCAGGGGGCACCCCAAAGGACATCAATTGTTCTCTTAGCCGTTTGCGGTGCCCCCTCCACAATTTACTCCTCCGGTCATATTGTCATAGTGCTTAGGCGAAGCCCTGCGCGGATCACATCACCATCACCGTCACCATGCCGTCGTGCTGACGAAACTCTCCCTCGACACTTTGTTGGATCAAGAGTTCGAGGGGCGTCATCGAGCTGAACGTGTGCAGAACTCGGAGGTGTTGTACGTTCGGTGCTTGATCGGTTAGATCGCGAAGACGTTCGACTACATCAACCGCGTTAAGCTAACGCTTACGCTTTCAGTCTAAAAGGGTACGTGGACACACTCTCCCCTCTCGTTGCTATACATCTCCTAGATAGATCTTGCGTGATCGTAGGATTTTTTTTGAAATTGCATGCTACGTTCCCAACAATGATCTGCTTATCTATGAATATTATTTGAATCTTCTCTGAATTCTTATATGCATGATTTGATATCTTTGCAAGTCTCTTCGAACTATCGATTTGGCTTGGCCAACTAGATTGGTTTTTCTTGCAATGGGAGAAGTGCTTAGCTTTGGGTTCAATCTTGCGGTGCTCGATCCTAGTGACAGAATGGGAACCGACACGTATTGTATTGTTGCCATCGAGGATAAAAAGATGGGGTTTTCATCATATTGCTTGAGTTAATTCCTCTACATCATGTCATCTTGCTTAAGGCGTTACTCCGTTCTTTATGAACTTAATACTCTAGATGCATGTTGGATAGCGGTCGATGTGTGGAGTAATAGTAGTAGATGCAGGCAGGAGTCGGTCTACTTGATACGGACGTGATGCCTATATTCATGATCATTGCCTTAGATACCGTCATAACTTTGCACTTCTCTATCAATTGCTCGGCAGTAATTTGTTCACCCACCGTAATAATTTCTATCTCGAGAGAAGCCTCTAGTGAAACATATGGCCCCCGGGTCTATTTTCCATCATATAAGTTTCTGATCTATAATTTTAGTTTCCTATTTACTTTCTTTGCAATCTTTTACTTTTCTGTTCCATAAACCAAAAATACATAAAATATTACTTTACCGTTTATCCATCTCTATCAGATCTCACGTTGCAAATAACTATGAAGGGATTGACAATCCCTTTATCGCGTTGCGTGCAAGTTGGTGTTTGTTTGATCAGGTATTCAGTGGTTTGCGCGTTGTCTCCTACTGGATTGATATCTTGGTTCTTAAAAGCTAGGGAAATACTTACTCTACTTTGCTGCATCACCCTTTCCTCTTTAAGGGAAAATCCAACGCAAGCTCAAGAGGTAGCAATGGCCACTACCAAGTGATGATCAATTGTTGAATACCGTGAAGGAATGGCTCCTAAATATCCTCATGGGGTGTTCTGATGATGTTCGCGACATGGTTCTTATGCACATCAGCACATCTGCCGTAGTTGCTAAGTTTGTACAGACCAAACTCATGACAAGGAAGTACCTCCCATTGATACAATAGTGGAATTCCCTGACAATTACTATGTGCCCGTTAAGTTGGCGCGTCATTTTTCTTGGAGATTATTAAAGGTATAAAATGCGAGCACATAGCGAGATAGTGGCTCCCGAGGAGAAGACTCGTGCGCCTGAACCGCCGTGGTCACGTTGTCGACCGGATATGCTGGTCTCTCTATCGATGGCTCCTTCATGGAGTTAGATGGTTCGTAGGCTGCAAGTATGGTTCTCGAGAGGCGGTGTTGGGAGTGTCATTTGTGCCGCTTATCGCTTTATGTTCCGTTGCAATGATTCTTTGGAGGCAGAAGTTCCTACTCTCATGCAAGGGATGGTCGACACTCTCAGTCATTGTCCAGTCGGATTTCTCTGAAGCGCTATCTATATTATCAAGTGATGGATTGATTCGCTCAGCAAAAAGACACCTCACATTGGAGATTAAAGACTTGATGTGAGGAAGGAAGTTTATTCCACAGAAAATTCACCAGTCAAAATAGAGTTAAACATCGTTTGACCAACTATATAGCCGCACCGAGAGTAGTACTGATATGTGGTTACACTCGGTCCCCCCTTGTATCGAGGTTGTGTGGCGTCTTGACTGTAAACACTGTGATCTCATGAAATAAAAATCTCTTTACCCTAAAGAAGAAAACCTGTGAACAAAAAGGCAGCCAGCAATGCACTGCCAATATATGCAGGCGCAACCGAAGTCCTACTTGACAGCATTAAAATATTTTTTCCATCCAGCGAGGAAACACATCTCAGTTGTTTGCTGCTGTCACAGAGAATATCCTTTGCAGTATTACAGTCTGGTAGTCTCCATTCTCTTTTCTTATGCCTCCCTCGTCTGTGGGTGGTTGTCCGTACCTGCCGATCAGATCTGTAGATAGAGCAGAAAAATAGAAGCGAGGAATGATAATCGGAGCACCAAAAAGGTTTACACCAGGTTGGTAAGCTGTCCGTTCGAGTATTCTTCCCGCAACAGAAAGAGTAATAAAACTGCTACGTACGAGCGCAGATCGGCCAATTACAGAAGCCTTCTGCGCCCCCCGTATCCCGCACACAGCAGCGCCACCAACGTCGCCCCCGCATCTCCACTTCGCTCCCAGCCACGCGGGCCACCCAAACTCCAAACCCCACACGTCAGTGACAGCAGCCGCAGATCGCACCCGCCATCCCTACCCGCCGCCCGAGCCAGCAACCGCCTCCCCCTCGCCGTGCCGGGGACCCCCCGCCGTGAGGTTTATACAGAGTTTGCGAGTCAACTCGCGCCACCGCACCACCGCCACCACGCGCGCGGAGACGTCTCCCCCCCAGGGCGGTGCCGACGTGGGGTGGTCTGGTCTCCGCACGGTTCCACTCCGGCGAGGCGGGCCGATTTGGCGGGTCAAGGGATGGGAGATCTGGCGGCGGGCGGGAGATGGTGAGCGCCAGCACTAGCCGGAGCGGCTCGGGTCGCGCCGCTCAGAGGGGCGGCGGCGGCGCCCTGCCCGGGAGCCCGCGGGTGTCCGCGGCGGCGGCGGCGGCGCAGCGCAGGTGGTGGGGGGCCTCGGGCCCGTCGCTGGAGCGGGTCGCCCTCGCCTTCTCCGTCGCCTCCGTGGCGCTCGCGCTCTCCTGCGCGCTCTACCTCTACGTGCTCCGCTACCTGGGGCGGGGGCAGGCCGTGGCCGGATTCGTCGGGGAGGACCTCGGCGCGTGCGACGTGTTCGACGGCAACTGGGTCCCCGACGCGGCTTACCCGCTCTACAACAGCTCCGAGTGCCCGTTCGCGGAGAAGGGGTTCAACTGCCTGGCCAACGGCAGGGAGGACACCGGCTACCTCAAATGGCGGTGGAGGCCGCGCCGCTGCGACGTGCCGAGGTTCACCGCCGGCGCCGCGCTCGAGCGGCTCAGGGGGAAGCGTGTCGTCTTCGTCGGGGATTCCATGAGCCGCTCGCAATGGGAGTCCTTCATCTGCATGCTCATGCCCGGGGTGGAGGATCCCAAGACCGTCTACGAGGTGAACGGGAACGAGATCAGCAAGACCATACGGTTCCTCGGGGTGCGGTTCGCGTCGTTCGACCTCACTGTGGAATTCTTCCGGTCCGTGTTCCTTGTCGAGCAGCGCCCTGCGCCCAGGCATGCGCCCAAGAGGGTCAAATCGACTCTGAGGCTGGACAAGATGGATAATATCAGTCGGAAATGGGTGAACGCCGATGTTCTGATTTTCAACACCGGGCACTGGTGGACTCCCACCAAATTGTTTAATACGTAAGATTTCTTGCTCTGTTTTGCTATGCTCGTTTAGTCTAACCATGATAAATGTGTGTTTTCAGTACTGTAAGTATCTTGTTCATCTTCTCATATTTCATTGAAATCGTATTTAATGCATGTGTATATGTAATTAGTTGAATTGGGCACAAAAAACAGTATGATTAGGTAATACAAACTCCATTTCGATGATGTTACCTACTTAAGTACTTATAAACTCCGAAAAATTCATTTGGCATCAATGTGGATTACGAATCTGGTGAAGTTGGTTTTAGGTAACTGGGTGTTTGGCTACCTGTTTTTCTCCCTATCAAGTTGCAATCAAATATGTAGCTGCATACCTGAACATATGAGATGAAATTTGAGAGGAAAAACATTATATTCACTTTTACTTAGCAGATTAATAGGATTTTGTACAACTTCTTTCTGATATCAATTTAAAAAAAATAAGTACCGCGAGAACAACACAACAACAGCAAGCTTGGGCCTAACTCAGCTCTTGCTTCTATGCACCTCAAATGAAATGTATACATGGAAATGAGAGGAAAATGACAATGTCACGGTTATACTCATATCCTGTTCCAACAGTGAGACACCAATTATTTTCATATTCTAGCAATGCCATGGTTCTAAAATCATGGAAACGAGAGGAAAATAGCAATGCCATGGTTACTCATATTCTATTCTAACAGCAAGATGCCGCTTAGGTGCGAATATGAACAGCAAATTTGGTACTGGGATGGGATGAGTTGTGCTAATAAGTCTGAGGGGAACATAATGTGTTAATGGAAGAACCAATCAAGAGATAGTAAGACAGGGAAAATTTTACGATTAGACATCCCTTCATGCATATCACATTACCCTCCCCAGTCGATCTACCTCATAAAGGTCCTCTCACAAACCTTAGCGCTAGTTCCACTAGCCGTGATCCACCCCCTCACCCTTCTTCAGTTTCCCAACATTTTTACCTCATTATTGTCCTTCACTAAGCTTCTTTTATGCCAAGCTGAGCATAAAGCTGCAAAACAGTGTCGTGCCCCTAGCCTATCTTCCTGCTCATCACAGGCATGGGCGTGACATTGGTTAAGCAGGGGCTAATGGTAATGGCATTGCTAATTGACAATATGAGCAGGTGATGACTTAGCAGATGTTGTTTGCTGGATGTTATGTGTCTTCCATTCAGCATGCTTTTCTTTTTCAAGTCTCTGGTGATAGTGGGTACATTACATAGTTTTTGTGATATTTGGCCAAAAACTAGCACACAATTACCCAAGTAAGTATTTCCTTGTTCTTACATCAACTCATTGA
This sequence comes from Aegilops bicornis, assembly GCA_021605145.1. NCBI lineage: Eukaryota > Viridiplantae > Streptophyta > Magnoliopsida > Poales > Poaceae > Aegilops > Aegilops bicornis. The sequence continues at coordinate 505,289,706 of CM038669.1, forward strand.
CTACTAGCACAACCTTTTTTCCCTCTCTTAATCATATTCATCATTATTTACATATGTGAATTAAATCAAACTTAAGAGTATCCTAGTTTGTTCGACGTCCGAGTTTGATCTGACTTGTTCTTCCCAACAGGGGTTGCTATTTTCAGGCTGGACGTGCTCTCAAACTAGGTACAACCATTGATGCTGCTTTCAGGATGGCACTGCAGACTTGGGCTTCTTGGGTGGAAAAAAGAGTTGATCTAAACCGAACACATGTGTTCTTCCGCACATATGAGCCATCTCATTGGAGGTGTGTTTTATTATAGACATACAGAGAGAGTTCTTCTCTTGCGTACAGCCTTTACTTTCTGTTTCATCAGTATAATTTGAAGTTATATTTAGATTTAGTATACTGTACAGGCAGTTTAATCATAAGAAACTTTGTGAAAAATGTTTTGATTTATTTTTGTAATTGTTAGAAAAGGATACAAATCATTTATGATTGTCTGATATATGATAGTGAATAGAAATATCTTTAAATTATATATAGAATTTAGGTGTTGACGATCTTTATCTGCATCCAAACACCACAAGGTCCAAAATAACTAAGTAAGACACCTATCTAAACTAAAATCTTATTAGTTGATATTACCTAACTTGAATAGTAGGGAGGTAGATAATTGCACCGATTTAATTAGTATGGTATGAAATACTCCCTCGGTCCCAAAATAAGTGTCTCAACCTTAGTACAACTTTGTACTAAAGTTAGTACAGAGTTGGGACACTTATTTTGGGACGGAGGGAGTATGTGGCTGATATCTCTGTCAGTTTAACCAAAACATGCATTCCATATGTCATCTGTCCAATTTCGAATTTACGCTCTGTTATACAATGTCGATACAGATGTGGCTCTTTGAACTCCACCGAGGCATAGCAAGTTGATTTCACCGAATCCCAACTCTGTGTATAAGGAATAGCCTTTTCTTCTTTTATTTAATGTTTGAGGGAACATGTAAGATTAGCAACGGATATTAGGCTACAGATGTCCCTGACTCAAAATTATTTCATACACTTCATTATATCAATTGACGAAACTCGTTGTTATGATAGTATGTTTTATTCTGGAGCAAGAGGGGACATCACATGTCTGCACAGTTTCACTGAGAATCTTGTGTTTGTATATTCCTTAAGGTTCCAGGATCAAATTGCGATTCTATTGCATTAGGTCCACCATCTGGTTACACCACTTCATTTGAAGTAGTTGAATACTGTTGCAGAATACTACTATCTTCATTTCCCCTGTTCTCATAATTCTTTCCTTGCTATGCTGTATCTTTTCTCTAAGAACTTCCCGTGTTACAGTGACTTGAACCAAACGATATGTGAAGTAACAGAAAAGCCTTCACCTGAGGCCAAAGGAAATGACAAGAGTGAGCTTGGGGATATACTTGGTGATGTTGTGGCGAGCATGAATGTTCCAATTACTGTTCTAAATGTAACTTTGATGGGAGCCTTCAGAACAGATGCTCATGTTGGCGCTTGGAGTTATCCTCCCACTATACTTGATTGCAGTCACTGGTGTCTCCCTGGAGTTCCAGATGCTTGGAATGAACTAGTATTTTCATACCTTTTTACAAATGGTGAGTTCGCATTTATGCTAATGTGTATCTTCATTTCTTTGACTACTAGAAGCAAAATGGTGTATATTGCTAGAGAGAGAGAAAAATCCATATCACAGGTTGCTCTCTCATAATGACAGTGTTCAGTTTATCCCTTTTCCATCCACTGCATCTGCAGTGATATAAAATTTTCGAGACTTCATATACAACGAATAAACATTTGTCAATTATACACAACCATAATGGGTCACATGACCAAAGAATTCACACTTATACTCAAAGCAGATGGTGTAGAATGTTATAGTTAACCCCATGATAACCTAGTGAAGGAAGTCAAATGACCAAGTGACTCTTATCCACTGTACCTTTGGTAGTGCTTCAGAAAATGTCAAATGACCAAGTGACTCTTATCGACTGTATCTTTGGTAGTGCTTCAGAAATTTTTACTCCAAGAGTATAAAGCTTGATCATTAAATTGTACGGATGCAGTTGAACATGTTCATTGTTATTGGATGATGAGTTGATCTTTCTTCATGTCTGAAATCCACAGGTTGGCGAAAGATGGCAGGGTGACCGACTCTTTTTTCATCTTTTGCCCCGTACGTACATTCCCATCTTCGGTTTTGTCAGCTATAGAAGAGCAACACATGCCCTGGAAATAGCTCAGTATGATAGGTGGTTTAACTGGACCTCCGCATTCTTTTCTCTCTTGTACAAGGTGATGCATTCATTCTGAGGTGTAGATTTTGTATCGGTCCTTCAGATTGTCGATGAAAAGAAAGCATCACATTTTGTGCATGCTTCTTTCAATTCAATTTATACGTTGTGAAAACATGTGCTTCAGTCTGTATGTACTAACAGTTCACATCACACATTGTATAAATATATATATATATGTTCTTTGTCACGATGAGCGCAAAAAGTTCGTACCTATGTATGTTTTTTTTGCCACTGACATGTACATAGTTAAATTCTGGACACGGTATAACGATCAGTTGGTGCCCAGGGATATGATTTGCTCCAAACTACCAAGTTAAATTTCTGGGTATGGAATTCAGTTGATTCGCAGGAATATCTCAAACATGTTGATATATTTTTGTATGGACTTGGGCAAACTTAAAGAAGTTTGAGTTAGAACAAAATTAGAACTTCAATAATTTGGAACGGGAGTACCACTGCCATTAGCTTTCCTTGTCGTGAAAAAACATTCCGTGTTCTTAGTAAGAGAATTTACATACACAGATAACTTATTAGCTAAACCAACCCAAAAGAATTGTTGGCCACCACCAAGGCTGCCAGATGAGAGCTGCAGCCAGGAGGACGGCAACAGAGGAGGGTTTGTATTTGTGTGGGGAAGGCCCTAAGCATAGCTACCTATACAAGCTGCTGCTATGCAGGTACGGTGCTATACATATGATGAAGCTCTTCTTCTGTATAAATATCTCGGGCTATCTACACAGCTCACGAGCTTGACAAGCTCATCGTCGCAGGCGTCGCCGGCGCGGGGATGCTCTTCGTCTGGTTCTTCGCCTCGCCCCAGTGCCACAACATGCTCTCCCAGAAGCAGAACTTCTCGAAGCAGGTCTTGAGCCTCGGATCGGTGATGTTCCTCCGCCAATGCCCGTCCTCCAGGTTGGCCTTCTCCGCCTGCCTCCGGTCCCACTCCAGCCCAGCCTTCTGCCTTGTCCTCAGAAGGCAGTAGGACTGGAGCTTCCGGGGCATCTTGTCGTGTGTCTTCCACCACCGGCTGTGCGCGACGTCGCTTGCGAACTCGCGCATCATGAAGTTGTTCCAGTTGCAGTCGTAGTCCCTGAAGCACAGCCATGGCTTCAGGCCCAGGTAGTGAAGCACATAGAGGTTCGGCGGGTCGGCGCCAAACAGCTGGGTCTTCTTCGCCTTGGCCTCCTCGCTGTCGCCCTCCCAGAAGTGCTTCAGGAAGTTCATGTGCTTCGGGATGCGGTGCCACCATGTGAATATCTCGTTCAGGTAACCTTGGTCACCGCCGTTGTATGATGTGATCTCGTTGATGTGCTCCATCAGCAGCTGGAACGTGCAGTTTGAGGGCTCGATCACCATGACGCCGGAGTTGAAGAGGGTTGCGTTGTTGCCGGTCGCGGTGATCTCTGGCATTGCAAACAGGAAATCCACATTCCTCAGGATGAGGAGGTCAGCATCTATGAATATGATCTTGTCGTAGTCCGTCAGCTGCCATAACCTGAACTTGCTGTAGTTCCACTCATTGTAGGCATCACGCTCGGCTTTTGGGTTCCTGATCCTTTCAATTATTCTGACCTTCCAGCCTGCAGCTTCCAAGCCTCTCCGGTGGTGGTCGCTTATGGTGTTGTCAACAAGGATAACCAAGTCCCTAGTTGATCCTGCTTGCCGGATGCTCTGAGCTGCTGTGATAGCACCACATACATATTCACTTGCTGAATGCAGTATAGTCGCATATGCTTCTCTTCTTCGGTCTACCGAGAAAAGTCTTGCTGCACCAGTAAGAATAGATGTTATCTACTGAATTCTAATCTTATGCTGAAAACAAGTAAAATCTAACAGGGCCCATTCTACTGAATTTTAATCTTAATATAACAAGGACCACTCTATATGCATTCCTAGAGAATAGACCTTAGTAAAAGTATCCAAAAAAAATTAACGTGTTGAACTTCTCTGACAACATTAGATGCTATTTTTGCTGAAATTAGTTCTACTGGGTATCATCTTTCTAGAGCATTATTAGTTTATTACTATACTAGGTCACTTGATATGCATATCTTAATTGGTTTTAAAGAAGAACAGGTGCACGGAAATGAGAAACGTAGACTAAACATTGACTAAAAAGCAACAAACCTTTTGCTTTAAGTGGAATAGCAAGCTCGCATGATCCAACAGGAAGCCTAAGCTTCTCCCTTACTGCTTTCAAATCAGGCCTATACAACCAAGCATTGCCTTCATGCTTCACAAGGTTCTTGCAGGGGAAGATGTTGGGGATGGGGAAGCAGTCCGTCACAAAGAGCACATGGACCTTCCGATTGCCTCTTGAAGAGGTCACGGCCAGTTTTGCCGCAGAGAGTTGCAAATGAAGCCTTGCAACATCTCTCGACCAACCAGCCACCCTTGTACAGGGAAGTTTCACAGCAATAACATCAAACCACGCGCCTCTTCGGACATTAGGCTCTGGAAATGATGGACAGGAAGGTATCTCAGATTCTTCCTCCTCATCTATCCATTCAGGATATAGTTTAGGCCAAGTAATGCTGTCCTTGGCATGCTCAAGTCTTATAATCGAAACATGGCTTTCGGGGAGTATGCGCGACCAAGAGCCATACTCGGTGCTGTTAAAATTCAGGAGTCCAATTTTGAGCTCTTGGTTACCAGCACTAAGATCTTCTATAGCGGTATATACATCGGCCCACTGAACATCAGCGGATGATACATATCGCGGATCAGCACTTGTTTTGTCCCATATCCAGTCAACATCAACATACCTGCAAAGCATACATGAACTTGCGTGAGATAATAGTTATAGTTTACATCAGTGGCGGGCAAAGAATTGAATTTTTCCTTATCTAAACCCTGCATAGTAAAAATTCTTCATTGTTTTGCCTGGGGGAGGGGGGGGGGGGGGGCACGCCCCCCGCAGACTTGTACTAAGCTCCGCCACTGGTCTACATCATCGTATGTCATCTTTTAACATGTCGCAAACAGTTTGCTGAGATTTATTTGAATGATTTATACTCACCGAGAACTTGATTGTAGCTGGCGCTCGTACAGCGTCGGAGTCAGGAGGGTAAGAAATGTCGCAGAAACAATAGCTATAAGCAAGTAGCGCAAGGATTTGAACTTGCAACCGCAGTTCTTCTCAAGGACAAGAACTTCATAGTTCTCGACATCTTTGAAACTTTTGCTTTTGGTGGTCCTTCTCTTAGTTGTGTCATCACTGCATAAGGTAGTAATAAGATCAGTGAGTAACTGCTATCACAAAAAAATTCTGACACGAAAGAACTATGCTTGTCCAAAACAGGAAAAAGCACAGAAGAAAAATATTCTTAGGTTGGAGTACCATTGAAAATAATTGATTAGTTCTTGTTTGACTTGACAGGTTATGATGTTCCTAAGTATATGTCCTTTTCTTGCTTTTCACTTCTATTTTCAATCATAATCTTTTGACGAAAAGATTTTCATCATAATCTTGGGCCGGTTAACTAGGATTTGTAGGGCACAGGTGGCGAGCTCTCGAAGGGAAAGCAGTTATGCTTTAACTAAAAAGGCAAGAAGCACAAATGCAAGCTGCATCAGCGTCGCAAATCTCTCATAGATGTCTGTAGAAACAACAGCTACACCAGTAGAAAACAACATTTTTAGGCTCCTGCTTTCTTCTGAATAATTAGTCCAACAAGACAGAGGAGTCAATCGTTTTGTATATAGGTAGTGCTACCACATCATCCTTTAAGCTTTGCTAGAAATCAAAATAAGTGGAATGCTGATAGGCCTGGCCCCCTTTATGGGCCAAAAAATACACATAACTGTCCCCATTGGAGCGTCCAAAAGTGTGCCCTTTTTAAAGGATGAAAAATGCAGTATATCCGATCGCGGGATGCGAAAGGGAGCCGCACCAAAAAATGTTTGCCAATCCGCAAAGAGGCCCAAAGAAACCAGTGTCACCAGCACCAAGGAAAACTCCAAAGTTTTGTGTGTGCCGACTCGTATTTTGCGGTTCTCCAGCCCTATCTTTCAGGGATTGAAAGCGTCGCCATAGTTTATTGCTGATCACATGGGTGACTTTGTACCTAACAACTGACATATCTTTGATCGGATCAAATTCAGGGAAGCATGGCTGGCTGTCTGGTACGCAGTTGCGAAGCACAACTTGGAAGCTTCATCCATGAGCCTTGCACACTGGTGTTCGTTTAAAAATGGAGTTCAGAGTTGAGACTGACAGGAGATGATCCAAGGATGCTGAAATCAGCGGCCGGCAGCATAGGCCAAGGCCGGCAACGGCATCCCCCCTACACGCCGGCAGCAGTGCCAGGAGAAGCCATGAATCGGGCTGAAAGGAAGCTGATGCGTCCATGGATGAATTCATGGAGCAGCCTCCAAATCCAAGGGGGTCAACGCGGCAGGGACTCAGGGAGGGAGGGCAAGAACACCGCCAATGCGGGCAACAAACTCTTAACTGGCATGAAAAGATCCGCCCTAATGCGAGATTACGAGGCGCGCAGCTACCAACCACTACACAGCCGCCGGCCGGCAGCAGCAATAAAAGGGGAAGCGGCACGTCGCGGTCGGGTCCGCTGGGGTCGATCTAATGCAGCATGCGGTGGCGCCGTCGGCGGGCAGTCGAGGCGCGAGAGCAGCACGGCCATGGAACGAGAAAAGGGAAAGAGCTTTGGATTAATAATTAATTAAAACGGGGTCGCGGGGAATCTTACGCGGCTGCGGCCGGTCGGTGGCGCTGCTCCATTGGGCCTGGGCTGGGCCCCGCTCGGTTCTTGCTCTTCTCCCGCCTCTCCTCCGCTCGGAGCGAGGAGCGAAGAGGATCACGCCGCCGCCGCCGCCCCCGGTGCGCTCCTTCTCATCTGCAATCACAGCAACAGAACAGGGGTCAATGTCATGTCATGTCAGACGCGCGGGCCACCGGCATGAAACAAGACCCAAAGGCGCGCAACAAAATGGAGGGGAAGAGAGAGAGAGAGAGAGAGAGAGAGAGTAGTAATGGCATGGCATCGATCAACACACCATGGATGGACAGGGGGGAGAGGGGGGGGAACCGAGAGGGCCGAGTGTTAACGAGGGCTGTGGAAGCAAAAGTAAATAAAATAATAAAAATAAAATAAACTAGAAGGCAGAGCAGACCAGCAGAGGGTTGGAGTTGGAGACCCGATGCATGGAAACATGGCTCTGACACGACCCGGCCTAGAAAATCAGGGAAACAATAAACAAAACGATCCGCTGTTTTCTTCTTTTCTTTTCTTTTCTGCTCGAGAAGAGGAGAAGAATCATCAGACTGCCGCTGATCGGCACGAAAAACGTAATCGCCACTGACACAAAAAGAAAAAAAAGGAAAGAGAGCAACGACGGGCGAATCAAGCAAATGCTGGCGCGAAGAACTCTCGGAAATGAGAAGAGCAAACGACCGCCATGGCCAGAACCTAGGAAGCTACCACAGCGGAAGGCACCTCCCTCCAGAACCGAACGATAAGAGCCAAGAAGAACGCGGAGGGGTCGCCATGGATGATCCCAAGAGCAACTCCGCCAGAGTCTAGAATCCAGGACCAAATGAAAGGAGCCAAGAAGAAGAGCAAGAGAGGAGTCGCCATGGACGAGCAGTGGTACTGTACCCGCGGCGCAGGTGAGCCGGCGAAGGGCAGGTGGGCGGCAAGAAACGGGCTGCTCCCCTCTCCTCTTCTCTCTCCACACGCACTCACGCAAAAGAAGAGCTCGAGTCGAGTGGTGGTGTATCGGAGCTCTCAGGAGGAGGGGAGAAGGACGAGGCAAAGCTCCTTTATATACACCATGGAATCGCGACTCCGTAATGTAGTAATACCACGTAGGCCGGGCAGCGGGGAAGAGCGCGGTGACGCGGATGCACTGCACAGTGGCGACGCGCAACCATGGCGACGGGTCACTTGTTTCTTATTCCCAGTTAATTATTGGACGGACGTACCACGGCCGGCGGGTCAAGCCCCACGGTCGGCGAGCGCACGTTTCAACTTGCCACCGAGATTTTACCGGGAGAGAAGAAGAAAAAAGGTGCCACTCCTCGTAACTTATTTTTAAAAGCCGCGGGAAAATAGTAACCATCGCCATTGCAGCTAAAACAGAGATCGGAGACCCAAAACAACAGAGAGGGGAGCTTTGATTGATTGATTGATGGGATTTGGTACCAAAAAACCGATGACCCAAAATTTGACAATGCGTGCGGGCGTTGGCCCCGCTGGATTTCCTGCCGAATCAGGTATCGCTTCTCAGATTTTGGTGAAGTTTGTTAACGAAGAATGCCATCTGCATCGCATCAAACAGCGGCCCTGAGTTATTACTATACGTTCGAAATCAATTTTCAGCTGGGCGTTCGTAACAGCGGAGAGACAGGGATATATCTGGCAGGCTTGAATAAGCATCGAGATTCCCGCGGGACCCGCGCATTTTTCCGGAAATTGACAAGCGATCCGACGGACGCCGCGGCACGCCTCGGCTGTCAGACGCGAGATCACGGCATGCCGGAAATGCGAAATCACAGAGCGGTGGCGGAGAAAGGGTGGCCGTCAGGTGCGCCACTGCGAGTTGACGAGGGCCCCTTTGATGGCATCGCTGGCCGCCCTGAGACGCCGTGGGCCTCTTTGCCAAAGCTTGTCGCCGGTGGGTAAATTTTCCGCTTCTCTCTCTGCGTCAGATGGTGTCAGAGGAACTGACGTGGCGCCGGTGTTCTTTTCTTCTTTTTACCGCACGTGCCGTCCTTGAGGCTGGCCTTGGCAAGCTTTACTTTGGGGAGCAGTCTTAAAAAGAGAGACATTATTATTTGCTATTAAAACGCAGGTGATCCGGGTTTAGATCATTTCATAGACCCGTTTGAAACATAGGGAAAATGTAGAAATTTAGTGGAGGATGCAATTTTTGTATGAAAAATATATATTCTTTGGTGCTATTTGGAACAAAGGAATTACTGTCCAGCATTCCTTTGAAACTCTTATGAAATGGGGGGTACTATAGGAATCCGGGGGATACGAAACATGAGCTCCTATCTCATGTTTCTTCTCTATGTGCCTACAATTTCTGTGTGTTTTTCCTCCATGACATCCAAACAACAGTTTTGAAGTTTTCCCGTGGTTTTGTTCCTGTAGGAACCTAGGATACATGCCATCTCAATTCCTGTGCTTTCTCAGCTTCTACAGCTTGATTTCCTACGTTTTAAAGCATACCTTAGTTTCTATGTGAAGGAGCTATCTTTCGCTGCTACGTAAAAATACTTTAGCATACATATACATAGTAGAAAAATATTCAAACAAAAGATGTCTTCACATGCTTGGCAAGCGAGCAAGGGTGCAAGAGCCATGTGATGCAAAGCTGCACCCATGAGATCAGACCGCCAAGGGGTAAAAATTGATGACACGATGTTCATGTGGACTTATTAGAATGTTTTAGCTCTCTTTGGGTTTTTTTTTCCTTGCCTACATATAGCTTTTGACTTATATGACTTTGCTATTTGCTGGCGTGTTTTTGTGTGCGTGCGTAGGTGTTGGCTGGGTGCATGATGTGCATCCTAACTATGTAGAGGCTAGGTGTATATATTCTTTGTGCTTGTATTATCTTGATGCTCCATTTTGAGGCAATAAAATCCACACATTTTTTGAAAAATTAATGTTTTTGCTCTCAAATCAGATAAATTGACTTGGATTTAGAATTTGTCATTCTTCGCATCTCATTGGGAATTATATATATTAAAACTTTGAGAAAATCCTAGAAAAGTTTTAAAAGAAACTGTGCTTGACAAACTTTTGAAGAAATTTGAAAAATTTTAGAAAATAACTAAGCCACCCCAACTTAGCATAGACCCCCCCCCCCCCCCCCGACACACACACAACTACGTTCGAAGGAACGTAGAAGGTCGCATTCATAGACCATTACATGTGTCCTCTATGAGTGGATCATAACCTTCGAGAATATACTCCACATTGGCATATAGGAAAAAAACTTGTGGTGGTATGAAAGGCACCGCGAGGAATCTGGATTTCAAATTGATATCTTTTCTTGTATTGTAGCCGTTTGCGAGTCCAACTCGAAAAGAAGCAACCATCGGTTGTCAACACAATGTGTATATATAAGGACTTGGACGCTACAACAAAACAAAAAACAACTCATATCAAGTAAACTTGACGCAAAACACATATATCTCAAGAAGCACTATTATTTATGCTAGTTTTAGAGGAAAAGGGGCTCTCACGCCCCGGCTCCATTGCATAACAACGAACCACACAAGTGTTTAACATGCCTTACAGTGCCAGAGCTCGCTAGCTAGTAGACTACCATGCTCAGCTATTCAACTAAAGATAATGCCCCCTCTAGAGAGCACAACAGCGTATCTGAAAGTGGTTTTACATAATTGAAATTTGGGGAGAAAAGGGACTATAAGGAAATTCAGCATCATAATCTTCCTTTCCTCCTCAGCAACTCTCCACAGGCCGTTTCTTTGAGTTTTATCGGATCAGTATCTAAACAGCACCCCCTAGCCAGGGTTCGGCCATGTGAGCAATGGTGGGTCTCGGGCCACCTGTTCCAGTCTTCTCAGCATGGTTTGCATTTCTTCTCTTACATTGGTAGAGCACAGGACCTCCCAGGAAGATAGAATTCCTGAAGCTCGCCTCCATATCACCTGCATATTTGACTAGGGAACATGATTGAAACACATGTCATTTCTACACTTCCGGAGAGCCCAAAGGGCTGCTGCTAGTTTTAGATTTGATATAGATTAATCTGCCCATCATTGTCGTCCTTTGAGATAAAAAAAAGTTAGCAGGCAAGACATGAGGCTCTTTACCCATCCTAGGGCCCGAACCTGGGTACACCAGGTACATCATGCTTGATCTCGTTGAAGTTATTCGACGAGTTCTCTTGTTACCCGCTCATCCCCTTGTCATCGTCAGTAGTTCTTGATCGTATTTGTTTCCACATTCTAGCTTGCAAATTCACATTATCATTGGGTGTTTTTGTAACAGCTAATGTGCTTAGTTTCTAAGTCTAAGTTAAAATTTGTATTTCCAGGTGTGATTGCAGCCACCCGCAAAAAAAAAGGTGTGATTGCAGCCACAGGTCATTGCTACTCCTCTTCACAGATTTTTTTTTTGTACTCTCCCCTCCACTCATAGACATGTAGGGCCAGGCAAGTCACAACTTGAATTCATTCCCTCCTCAAATGTGGTGAATTTAAAGCCTCAACTTGCAATGAACCTTATCATGTCCACCTGATCTAGGCAGTCGACGATCCAACGGGCATGGTGCCGTGGACGGCAGCCCCATCATCCACACCATCCGATCGACATGCCGAGCGCCCCATTAGATACGAACCCATTGATTAGATTCCTGTACGTTTGAATGCAATCATCTGGAGTTTGTAGTACGTCCGAGTAAATTGATTTGATGTTTGTGAAAGACGCTGGCTCGAAAATGAGCGGGCAGTCCAATGTACTCGCCTATCGCCAGCGTACACAGCGCACTAGACTGCCCAGCAAGAGCAGCTCGTACCGGGGATGGCATGTGCATGCGTAGCCCCTTTTTTCTACCCTGTAGTAAATGTTGTTTCATTTGTGTCAGTCGGGCTCCACTCCAGCCAGGAAAGCCAGATATTCGCATGCCACAGTCATTATCTCTGTGTTCTGACTGCTGCGCCCGTCATTTCCTTGATGGAATAGTGTACCCTAGTACTACTACCATGGAACTCTATTCGTATGCAACTTACAGTAGTTATTTCTAACTGCGAGTGAGAAACCAGGTATATTGATGATACTGAATAATGATACCCTATCATGTACTCCCTCTGTAAAGAAATATAAAAGTGTTAGTGATCTAAACGCTGTTAATATTTCTTTATGGAGGGAGCAGTAGACTGACTGTGCATGCATGGCACTTGTAAATCTGCGTTTCGTTTCCTTGCCGTCGAGACGAAATGGAGAGGCCTCGCGACATTGGCCTTTCCAGATGGGATTTTTTGTCCAAAAGGACCCCCTATCGAACGCTATTGCCAAAATGGACTACCTGTGGATAAAATTGTCAAAAAGGACCCCCTCACTAGTGGCGGCAGGTGCGGCAGGCGACACGTGGCACCTACCGCCACGCCAGGAGGCGGCAGGACTTGCCGCCACCGCAGGAGGCGGCGACCGAGGCGAACGGAAAGCTACCGCACATCACGCCGACGGAACGGGCGGGCCAGTGGGCCCACCCACCGGCGAGGCGGCCACCTCAAGGCCGCCTGCCCTCGCCGACAAATTGCCGCGCGGGCCGAGGAGTGGGCCAGGCCGCCACGGGAGGAGGCGGCATCTTTCCCTGACGTGACAACGGACGCAGACGCCCCACGCTCATTCCCACGCGAGTGATTGCCTGTAGCTTTAACGCGCTCATTCCCTTGCGCGTGATTTAGGGCGATTATCCCTGTTGCAAACGGCGCTCATTCCTACGCGGGACGACAATGAATTTGATGGGCGGGAATCACTCCGGCTTTCTTCAGCGGATGCGACGGCACTGTGGGAATCACTCACTCGCGGACACTACAGGGATCCTCTTCCTTTTATATAGTATACATCTGCTCCGAGCGGAAGCACACTGTCTCTGCCTCATTTTCTCATCTTTGAGTGTGTAAGAACAGAGAGAAAGATAAACTCACTGGGCACTTTTACTCGTGATTTAGGGCGATTTAGAGTTGGATTTTGAATATGGTGAAGTTGAAGAAAAGATAGAAGAAGGTAAGATCTATCCATTTTTGTTGGTTTCGTCGCATGCATGATGTTTTTACTCTTTTTGTTTAGTTCATTACTATGTGTTCTGTGTTGTGTTAGACATTATTTCATAAATTTTTGGAGTCATTTAGAGCTTCAGCAGTAGGATTTGCCTAGCGAAGTGAAGTACGAAGTTGAAGATCAAGGTATGAGCTTTGCAATACATTTTTTTTTGCATGCAGGGTGGTAATTAGTTAGTCTTTTAGCTCCTAGTTAGCTATGCAATGTTAGTGCTTAGAGGTTAGAAACAATTTCAAACTACAGATGTTGCATTTATACTATTTTCTTTAGAAGATGTTGTATCAATGTTAGCCGCGTCCATTAGTACTGACATGCGAGAAGATCTTAATACGGTAATTAAGAAAAAAAATTGGTATGTTATTTCATGTGGTATGTTTATTAATAAGTCTATAGTTAGAAAACCGTAGGTCTACTTTGTTATGTCGCAATAATCTAAAATTTATATGTTAAGATTAGGTGCTAATGTACTTAATGATGTATGTAATTAGGTAAAATAATTCATCTTAGTAGCAAACAAGGAGGAGATGACGTGATTGGAGAAATTGTGTTACCACCTTCGCTGTCCCTTTTGAGGTGATGACCACATATATGCAAGTGCTATTTTCATACTTTTGATAGCAGAAAGAAAAATCCGTGTGTAATATTGATGTTCATGTGATAATAGGTCGACTCCATTCATATATTACTGGTGACGGATATTTATTCGAACTATTTGGACGCTTAATTGCATTCAAGCACATCCATATTTGAGCTAAGGTATAAAATGACGCCGTAATTTTGTTAATATTTTTATATTGATGTACTGTTGTGAAAAATGTGCATGCCGCTGCAAATATTATTATTTGTAAATAAATGAATTTTATCGTATGATATGAAAAACATTATATAAAGCCGGAAGAAATTAAATATTTTACTCATATGATATTAAAATGTTATTTTCGTAATATTATGTTTAGTGGTTGTTTGGATAGCGAGTAATTATCATGGGTTTTGTCATAACCTGTTGTAAGAAAAATAGTTTTTACTAATAGTCGTTTTTTCAAAAGCTCAGTTTTTGCATGTTATGAGAATCAATTTAGGATATTTTTGGGGTAGTTAGAGAAAAGCAAAGAGAGTTTTAGTTTGTGACGCTCGTACACGAGTTTGAGAAAAAAAACCCTCTAAATATCGTAATATTATGAATATTTGTAACGAAAATACAATTATTATTTTAGTCGTATGATATATAAATGTTGTCATCGTACTACTACTAAATGTTCAGTTACTAATTGTCTGAAATGTAAACATGTATGTTGGTTAGGTACTATGGAAAATTTAGTAGTGTACTATGGGAACGTCTTACGCGATGGTCCTTTCGGGGTGGATGTGTCGTTGTGCGAGTCGACTACAGTTGTAGTTAGAGACATGGTCAACGTGGGTTACGTAGCTGTCAGAAGGTGCATCCGAGCGATGTTTGGCCCAGGGATGCAGGGGAAAAAATGACAATGGAGGCCTTCGTCGTTGACGGAGCAAATGATGGGACAGCTACCCGTTGGGGTTTGCGGCCTGTCACAGGTGATCAGTCGTGGGGGTCGTACATGAGGTTTGCAAGCAATCCCAATAACCCAGTGTTTGGTCACCGATGGTGTATGTGGATATCATTTCAGCCACCGATGTTACCGGATGCGATGGCGAGGCGGTGAGGTCGAGTTGGCCATCACATCAGCCCCTAGCATCGGCTCATCGGAACCGACGGGCGACCAGCCTGTGTATGACACGGGATATTGGTCTGCGGCCGTTGACATGAGTGAACACGTGGAGGGATTGCCGAGGCGCTCGATGATGACGATCACTCTTCCGCGTCTTCCGGGTCAAGCGAAGAAGAAGATGTTCCTCCCCAGAGGGCGGTCGCGGCGTCACTGCAACCTGGGTTTTTACAGGATATGAGCATCACAAATGAATTTCACTCTGCTTACGGCCTAGAAGCGGGAGCCCGGAGGTTGGGCAGGTTTTCCCAGACAAGAAGTCTGCTTACCAAGCAATTAATAGGTATGCAATCGCCCTCCACCGCCAGCAAAAAGTGAAGCAGTCTGATAAAAAAGAGTTGAAGGTCATATGCATCCACACCGCGAAAGGTTGCCTTCTCGCGTCGCTCTTCCGCAAATAAACTATTCCACGCACGGCGACTTCTTTCACGAATCTCAGTCACTGCCCAAGCCGGCTTCTCCGTGTCAATCCAACGATAGTACATGCACAAAGGGCGGAGGAGACTACTACAAGAAACAAGAATGTTATTAAAGAATAAATCAAAATACCAACAATATCTATTCATGATGGTTAAAGCATACCGGAGGCTTGTCGTACTCTGAAATAGCTATGGCAGGATCTTCCTCATAATTGGCGCAAATGAAAAACTTCATGCCCAACCAATCTGAAAAATCCGTCACCTCCTTCACCTTGCAAAGATCGCCACACCAACACCGCAGGATTGCCACCCCCGAAGGCAAACTTGCATTCTTCATTTTCCTCGGCCTAATGCTTTGATCCGAACAAGGCAAACTCATACCGACTGAAAAAATGTGTTACACACTTTATGACCGGCGATTTCGAGGATGGCTGGACGAGAGCCTCGGTGTCTCCTTTTATAGGCTCAGACGATAAATGATGGCGAGAAAATAAGCGAGAACAGAGGAAATTAGGCGGGAAATTTTAGGATCTCTATAGTGTCGGCACAACAAGGAACCTCGGATTCCCGCAACGAGTGAGTGTATTTCTGCAGTGCCGTCGCGTCCTCTCAAGCAATAGCCAGCAGGCGCGTGGAAATTAGCTAAGTCTGCAACAGGGAACCTGTCGCCGCGCATGACTTAAGCAAAACAAGCAAAAGCAGGCTATCAGCATCAATTTTCGAATCATCGGAATGAGCGAAGTTTGTATCGAATCAGCGCCCGTCGATCCACGGAATCGATGTCGTTTTCCGCGCATGCAGAAGAAAAGATGCCGCCAAGAACGATGGCGGCTGGCCCCGCCTCGGCCCATGAAAGCAGCGAGAGGCTATCGGCCAGCCAACAAGGCCCGATGGGATGCCGCCTCCGGATGTGGCGGCGAGGCCCATGGCGGGGCCCGGGCGCAGAGGTCGTCGGCCCGCTAGCGCGCCAACTGGCCGCCTCGCCCGGTGGCGGTGTAACGCCCGGATAATCATGCTACAGTAATCTCACGTTGATGGTGCCACGTCACCTCTGTCACTGTAGATAATCTCGGGTTGGATCAAAACCGTCTCGAAATTTAATTCAAATATATGAGGACAATAAAAGTTTTCAAAAAAAATCAAAACTAAAATGTTCGGGGGTTGTCAAATATTACAAAGTTAATTATGGTGGAGTGCACACATTTTTATAAAGTGTCTGAATATTTTAAATAAATTAAAACAGAAAAGAAAAAAAAATAAAACAAAAGGAGAGGGGAAAAACCCCACAGCCAAACCGGGCCAAGCCCACTGCCCAGCCGGCCAGCCCATGGCCATCCGCCCACCACATCGCCCCCATAACCCCCTCGCCTTGGTCGGTGAAACCCTAGCCGACACCCACTCCCCCCCCCTCGGTCCCCGTCTCCTCCCGCCCTCGCCGATCTGGATCGGGATCCGCCCCCTCCCGGCGCCCCGACGCCGGCGCCCCACCCCACCGGGCGCTCGTCCTCCTCCCTCCTCCCCGGCCAAGCCAGACGCCTGAACCCTCCCTCGTCGCCTCGGGACCGTCCCGACTCCCACCTCGCGGACCCGCATCACGGACAACACGCCGCCTCGACCTCCTCCCGCCGGACGCCCCGACCGCCCCGAGCCCGCTTCCGAGACCCCACGTCCCCCCCGTGAGCTTCCCCTTCGCTCCCCTCTCCCCTAGGACGCCACCGCTCGCCCTCCCGGCCGACGCCGACGCGCCCGGCCACCGCCGTCCGCGCCCTCGACCCCGGCCCTCCATCTCCTCCCTCGTCGGACCTCCTCCACGGTGCCTCTCCTCGCCGTAGCCGCCCATGCCCGATCTCCGGCATCCGCCTCGGTACTCGCCGCCGTCGGCTTCGACGAACTCCGGGCGGCAGACCGGTCCTAGAAGACGCGGCCTCGACTCCCGTTCAACGCAACCCCAGCGTCGATTTTGGAGGCCCGTGAGCCAAATCCCGCAACCTCCCGAACGCCACCACCGCCTCCACTCGCCGCGGCCAAGATTCCGGCCGTTAAGGCCCTCGCCACCATCACGGTTGGATGCGGCCCAGCCCCACCATTCGAACGCGCCCGACCAGGGCTCAAATGGCGCGCCGTAGCGCGATTCCGGCCATCTCCGGCGTTCGACCGCCGCGGATGGCCTCGCCCGGCGTTGCTCGGCGCCGGCCGACCGCACCGACGGGCCCGCCTGCAGGTCATTGCCGTGGCCCCACTCGACTCGATTGACCACGTTGACCGTGGTCAACAATCTTGACCAGGCACTCGGTGCCCGCGACCACGTGGTCCCACCCGTAACGTTAATAAATAAAATTAATAAATAAAAATAAAATGCTAATTAATTAATTAATTAACTAAGTTAATTAACTTAATTAATCATGTTTAATTAACCTAATTAATCATTAATTAAACTAACTAGGTTAATTAGTTAACAGTCACTGACTAACAGACCCCACACGTCAGGTTGACCAGGTCAACGGTCAACGTTGACTGCTGACGTCAGCATGACATCATGCTGACATCATAAATCCATTTTCGAATTAATTAAATTCTAGAAATTAATAAAATCTTTAGAAAATCATATCTTTTAATCCGTAACTCGGATTAAAATATTTTCAACATGAAAGTTGCTCGTAACGCATTTAGACGAATCCGGATACGCATCCGCTCGTCCGCCACACCCCCAAACCTATCGAACTCGCAACTTTCCTCCTCGGCTTCCGCTCGAAAACCACGAAACACCGGATATTTTCCCGGATGTTTCCCCCCCTTAACCGGTACCACCTCATACCACGTTAGGGCACGCCTAGCATCGTTACTTGTCTTGTCATGCATCAATATGCATCTGTTTGCATGGTATTCATTGTTTCTTCCCCCTCTTCTCTCCGGTAGACTACGAGACCGACGCTGCTGCTGCCCAGTTCGACTACGGTGTTGACGACCCCTCTCTCTTGCCAGAGCAACCAGGCAAGCCCCCCCTTGATCACCAGATATCGCCTATTCTACTCTATACTGCTTGCATTAGAGTAGTGTAGCATGTTACTGTTATACCTATCCTGATGCATAGCCTGTCCTTGTTACTACTGTTGATACCTTTACCTGCAATCCTATATGCTTAGTATAGGATGCTAGTATATTCATCTGTGGCCCTACATTCTTGTCCATCTGCTGTGCTATACTATCGGGTCGTGATCACTCGGGAGGTGATCACGGGTATATACTATATACTTATAGATGATGCATGTGGAGACTAAAGTCGGGTCGGCTGGTGGAGCACCCGCGAGTGGATCTTTGTGGCGGAGCGACAGGGCAGGTTGAGACCGCCTAGGAGAGAGGTGGGCCTGGCACTGTTCGGGCTCGCGGTTACTTAACACGCTTAACGAGATCTTGGTATTTGATCTGAGTTGGCTACGAGCCTATACGCACTAACCATCTACGCTGGAGTAGTTATGGGTATCCTGCCGTGGTATCACCGGCACTTCGTGACGCCAAGAATCGAGTGGCGCGCTACGGATTGGAACGTAAGCCTGCTCTTGTATTAAGGGGCTAGTTACGCTTCCGGCCGTTCAAGAACGCAGTGTGTGTGCATTGGGCGATGGGCCTGCACTTCGTGGCGCTTAGGTTTAGACCGGCGTCGGGCCTCTCTGTTGAGCCTAGGTGGGCTGCGACGTGTTGATCTTCATGATCGGGCATGACCGTGAAAGTGTGTCCGCCAAATGGGATCAAGCGTCTTTGGGTAAGATGGTGCACCCTTGCGAAGTTAATCTATTCGAATAGCCGTGATCTTGATAGCAGGGCGACTTGGAGTTGTACCTTGAGCTTATGACAACTAGAACCAGATACTTGATAAAACACACCCTTCCAAGTGCCAGATACAACCGGTGGTCGCTCTCTCTCAAGGATATGAGGAGGGGATCGCCGGGTAGGATTATTGCTATGTGATGTTACTTGGAGGACTTCAACCTACCCTCTTCTACCTGTTGCAAGACGAAGGTGACCAGAAGCGTAGTCTTCGATAAGACTAGCTATCCCCCTCTTATTCCGGCATTCTGCAGTTCAGTCCACTGATATGGCCCTTTACACATATATCCATGCATATGTAGTGTAGCTCCTTGCTTGCAGTACTTTGGGCCAGTACTCACGGTTGCCTTGTTCCCCTTTTCCCCTACCTCTATTCGATTGCTGCAACTAGACGATGGAGCCCAGAGCGACGCCACCGTCGATGACGACTACTACACTGGAGGTGCCTACTACTACGCAAGGCAGCCCGCCGACGACCACTGTGAGTAGCTTAGGAGGATCCGCAGAGGCCCGCGCCTCTTTCGATCATCCCGCTTTGTGCTAGCCTTCTTAAGGCAAACTTGTTTAACTTATGTCCAGACTCAGATATTGTTGCTTCATGACTTCGCCTATGATCGAGCACTTGTATTCGAGCCCTCGAGGCCCTGGCTTGTAGTATGATGCTTGTATGACTTATTTATGTTTTAGAGTTGTGTTGTGATATCTTCCCGTGAGTCCCTGATCTTGATCGTACACATTTGCGTGCATGATTAGTGTACGATTGAATCGGGGGCGTCACAAGTTGGTATCGTGAGCCGATCGCCTGTAGGAATCCCCTTCCACACTCCTTGGCGAAGTCGAGTCTAGACATTGCAAAACTTTTACTAACTTGGCTGTGTGCCTTACGGCCCACGCCGCCATCGGGTGGTACTAGGATCTTTTTACTCCTCGACCTTTACTCGGGACTCAACTCTTTTCTACTCGGGTTAAACGATTTTACTAACTAACACTAGGATCCCGTGACCACATTCACCCCAAAGTTGGATAAAGCCATAGTTGTTTCTTGGAATTGTATTTTGATCAATTTCCACCTTCATTTGACTCCTTTGAAACGTCTTTGTTTCAGATGGAACCCACGAGGCAGGTCGTAAATGCGCCACCACGGCCATTGGTGCCTCGGGATCACTGCGGTGCTAGCAGAGATGATGACCTATCTGGGTTATCGGCCGCACCTCGAGTACACCGTCTTTGAGGAGTACCGGGACTTCAACCAGAGCGATCGAGCCATCGTCCACCTCTACTCTCGGGAGTATGACTCCACCTCTTGTCTTTGCACCGCACATGGTGTTGGGGTGACTATCGATATGGCAGTCCACGATGCTGCTTATGCTTTCGACACGTCTTCGTGGAGAGTATCGAGTTGGACACCTCCCCTTCGTGCACATTGCTATAGCGTCGATGTGGGTGAGGAGGGTTACTACACCGCCGCCTACTCCATCGTCACCAGAGAGCCTTCTACCATCGTAACTTTGTTCTCGCATGTCGATGGGCTGGATCGAGCTAACCGAGCTCTTCGCCACGAAGCTGTACATCACCCGTCGGCACCTTTACCGTGCTCGACGCTATCGCACCCCTTTATCCGATCCGGAGAGCTGCCGCGTTCTGCGATCTACCCAGCCAGGACCGTGATGCCCCAGGGTGTCGGTTGGCCAGACGTGGGAGGCTACTCTCCCGCACTTGGCCCTCTTCTGCCACTTGGACGTCGGGTTCAGCACCAGAGTATCCGCGGCCTCCAGGTCACTGACGTGGAGGACTATCCGCTGCCGCACTACCAGCTTTCAGGCTACAGCTACCTCCGCAGTACCGCGTGGGACTGATGTAGGCTTGCTTGTTAGTGTTAGATGCATTCGCCGCGAGCCTGCGTGCCGCCTATGATGTCTTAGTCTATGTATTGAACTATGTGTACCGAACTCTATGCGTGATCCCTTTTGTAAGATATGCCGACTACTATGTAGTTTCTATCGTCTTGCTTTCATTATGCATGTTTCATCATGAATGATTCTTGTCCTTTGCATAATTTCTCAAGTCTTTGAACTACCCTGTTATATATTAGCAGGATGGTTAGACCAGTAGTGCATTGGTCGTCGTGGCAACTTCCGCCACCGCTTTGAGTACATGGCTGGTATGATCCAACAACTTGAGATGAATCGCCAGCTCATGGAGAACATGATGGCTCAGCTTCCTTGCCCAAATATGAACCCGGCAGACCAAACACAACAACTCTGCAGGATTTCATACGCTGAACCCCGGTGTGTACCGCAGCTCAACCCGGCCATTTGGATCTTGATGGTAGCTCCGTGACATCACCTATGAGATGGAGTCTGCTGATGTAGCCCCTGCCAGCCTATGTCACTTTTGCTTCCTTCTTCCTGAAGGGACCCGCAGCTCAATGGTGGGACAGCCACAGCGTACTCGGCCACCGGAACAATCATCACTGGCCGGACTTCCAAGCTGCTTTCCGTGCCCGCTTCATCCTCAAGGAGTCATGGACGGAAGAAGCGTGAGTTCATAACCTCACCCAAGGCAATAAGACTGTTGAAGCTTATCAGCGAGAGTTCCTGGACTTGTCTCGCTATGCTGAACAGGATATTGCAACTGATGCACGCAGACAAGAGAAGTTCCGTGACGGCCTTCAACCTGACATCAAGCTTGCACTTCTAGTGCACGACTTTGCTGATTTCGCCACCTTGGTGAACAAAGCTATCAATGTCGAAACTGGTCTGCAGGAATACCAGAGCTCTAACAGGCGCAACCATGACACAGGCTCATCTTCGGGCCCGTCCTCGCAGAAGCGTAAGATATGGATTCCCAACAGCATGTACCAGCCAAATGCACCTGCCCAAGGCAGAGCTATGCACCTCGTCTGCCTACTCCAACTAGGCAGCCAAAGCTTCCAGCTCCACCACCCCAAGCTCCTGTTCCCACCCCCAATAATGGTGCATGCTACGGTGTGGTCAACCAGGTCACCGTGCTAGGGATTGCAATCGAATCGAGAATCAATCGCACTTCCAAAGAATCGGCCGTGGAAGCAACCAGTCCGCAACAACAATGCCAAGCCTTATGGTCGAGTTCATGCCAACCACGTTGATCCGAACGAAGCTCAAGACCAGACGCTCTTTGTGATGGGTACACTCCTCGTAAATTCAAGACCGGCATCTGCTTTATTCGATTCGGGAGCATCGCATTCATTCATATCAGCAGAGTTTGCATTCATGCATGGCATTAAATATGAAGAGATGAAGATCTGCGCTAGTAGTGCACACTCCGGTAGTCAATGTCAAACCTCTATGATTAGTCACGACGTTCCCGTTGAAATCGAAGGACCGGAATTCCTTGTCTCACCCATCGTCTTTGAAGTCTTGTAGCATTGACCTCATTCGGGAATGAATTGGTTAAAGGCGCATCGCTTCTATAGTTTGCGCCACTAAGACCGGCCCATCTGCTACACCCTTCCGATGAAATAGTCACTTACCAAGCTCTTACGGTGCAAAATGCCGAGGCAAGGCTCTATGCATTGAATGCATTGAACGCTGCACCACTCGAGGGTATTGAACACATTCACGTCGTTCGCGACTTCCGGGGCGTTTTTCTGAAGAACTTCCAGGATTCCCCCTGCTAGAGCTGTCGAATTCGTCATCGACTTGAAACCGTGCACCACTCCTATAGCCCAATGACCCTACAAGATGCCGCGCATGAACTCCTTGAGCTCAAGGAGGAAATCGACAAATCTCTTCAAAGTGGTTTCATTACGCCCAAGTTGCTCTCCTTGGGGAGCACCTTCTCTCTTTGTCAAGAAGAAGGATGGGACAAACCGGTTGGTCCAAGACTACCGTCCTATAAATCAAGCTACCATTCATAATAAGTATCCTCTTCCTCGGATCAATGATCTTTATGATCAACTGGCTGGTTCGTCAGTGTTCTCGAAATTCGACTTGAGGTTGGGTTACCACCAGATCCGTGTTCGTGAGGAGGATATCCCCAAAACCGCCTTTGTGACTCGTTATGGTTCATACGAGTACACCGTCATGTCCTTGACTTAACCAATGCTCCAGCCACCTTCTCTCGCACGATGAACTATATATTCATGGATTACCTCGACAAGTTAAATGCGTGGTTTATCTGGATGATATCCTGATATTTTCCAAGAATGAAGAAGAACATGCTGAACATCTTCGTCTTGTGTTGGAAAAGCTACGAGAGCATCAACTCTATGCCAAGTTCTCCAAATGTGAATTCTGGCTTCCTGAAGTAACCTATCTTAGGCATGTCATCTCTAAGGATGGTATTGCCGTCAACCCTGAAAGAGTTCAGGCTATTCTCGATTGGACTCCTCCAAAGAACGTTAAGCAAGTCAGAAGTTTTCTCGGTCTACTTGACTATTGCCGTCGATTAAATGAGAACTTCTCCAAGATTGCCGAGCCTCGACTAACTTTGTTGCATAAGGGCGTCGATTCCAATGGACGAGATAATTGTCGTGAAAGTTTCCGGGCACTCAAAGACAAGTTGACTTCTGCCCAAAGATTAGCTCCTCCCGATACTAAGAAGGACTTCGTCATTTATCGCGACGCTTCTCGTCAAGGATTAGGCGGTGTCCTAATGCAAGAGCGCAAAGTGGTTGCTTATGCCTCTCGACAATTGCGCCCTCACGAAGAGAACTACCAGTTCACGACCTCGAGCTTGTCTTTGTCATTCATGCGCTAAAGCGATGGCGACATTACCTTCTCGGTGTCGTTGCGAGATCTTCACCGACCACCAAAGTCTGAAGTATCATTTACTCAGCCAGACCTGAACCTCCGTCGGCGAGATGGATGGAGGCTATTGCAGACTTCGATTTGGGTATTTCCTATCGCCGGGCAAGGCTAATGTAATGGCTGATGCCTTGAGCCGCAAGTCTTCAAGCAACCACCTTGAGTTCACAAAGTTCAGCCCTCACTTGTTGAAGAATTCAGAAAGTCGAACCTCCATATTGTTCCTCCGGGTGCACTCGCTCCCCCTCCTCCGGAGTTCCGCAAGATGAATCTCCGTGTTGTTTCCCAGGGTTCCCTCTATACCCTAGCTGTTGAACCCGATCTCGTGGGCACCATAAAGACAATGCAGGATTTGACTCTGAAGTCTACAAGATTAAGCGCGACCTCAAAGAAGGAAATCCCTCATTCTTCACTATTCTTGATGATGGCGCCTTGTACTTCAAAGGCCGCCTAGTGGTGCCGTGTAAGAAGGAAAACCTGAATATGACTCCGAAGGTTATGAAAGAAGCTCATGATACGCCTCTATGTATCCATCCTGGTAGTACAAAGATGTATCAAGACATTCAATCGAGAGATTACAGTGGTCTAATATGAAGCAAGACATTGCTCGCTATGTTCTTTGAGTGTGACATTTGCCGTCGTATCAAAGGAGAACATCAAAGACCTGCTGGAACTCTGCAACCTATCTCTATTCCTGAATGGAAATGGGACCATGTAGAGATGGACTTTGTCACTGGGTTTCCCAAATCGCAGAAAGGTAATGATGAAATTCTTGTCGTCATTGACCGGCTTTCTAAGGTTGCACATTTTCCGCGGTCAAAGAAACGATCATCGCTAGTCGACTTGCAACTCTCTATATGTCGAATTGTTTCACTTCACGGTATTCCACTGGTTATCGATTCGGACCGTGGCAGCTTATTCACTTCAAGATTCTCGCAAGTTTTCAAGAAGCTATGGGTACTCATTTATCTTTCAGTACTGCGTTTCATCCGTAGTCACAGGGGCAAGTTGAACGTGTCAACCAAGTTCTCGAAGACATGCTTCGAGCTTGTGTTATTTCCTTCGGCAAGAAGTGGGAGGAATCTCTCCCGTATGCGGAGTTCTCTTATAATAATAGCTATCAAGCTAGTCTAAAGATGGCCCCCTTCGAAGTGTTATATGGACGAAAGTGCCGAACTCCTCTGAACTGGTCGAAGCGGGGGCGTCCACTCTTGGTCCGGATATTATCCAACATGCCGAAGAACAAGTCCGCATTATTCGCGAGAATCTCAAGACCGCTCGATCACGTCAAAAGAGTAATTATGACCGTCATCACAAAGACATGGTCTATCAACTTTGGCGAAAAGGCCTATCTTCGCGTTACACCAATGAAGGGTGCTCACCGCTTGGGATCAAGGGCAAGCTAGCTCCTCGCTATATTGGCCCATTCACTATTCCGGAAAGGCATGGAAAAGTGGCATATCAAGCTGGAGCTTCCGTCGAACCTTTCACGGAGTTCACGATGTGTTCCACGTGTCACAACTCCGACGCCGCTTCAAGGACCCAATCCGAGCGATGGACCATGAAGTGCTCGAATTGCAACAGGACCTCTCCTATAAAGAGCATCCGGTCCGCATTCTCGACCAAAATTTGAGCGCCGCACGTCGGAAGGCGATCAAGTTCCTCAAAGTCTAGTGGTCGAATCACTCAAGAAGGCGAAGCCACACAGGAACGCGAGGATCGTCTTGAGATGAATACCCCGCACTCTTTCCTTCTACCTCCTAAATCTCGGACGAGATTTCTTGTAGTGGAGGAGATTTGTAATGCCGGATAATCATGCTACAGTAATCTCACGTTGATGGTGCCACGTCACCTCATCACTTTGTAGATAATCTCGGGTTGGATCAAAACCGTCTCGAAATTTAATTCAAATATATGAGGACAATAAAAGTTTTCAAAAACAATCAAAACTAAAATGTTAGGGGTTGTCAAATATTACAAAGTTAATTATGGTGGAGTGCACACATTTTTATAAAGTGTCTGAATATTTTAAATAAATTAAAAGCAGAAAAGAAAAAATAAAACAAAAGGAGAGGGGAAAACCCCACAGGCCAAAGCCCAGGCCAAGCCCACACAACCCGGCCCCATGGCCATCCGGCCCACCACATCGCCCCCATAACCCCCCTCGCCCGGTCGGTGAAACCCTAGCCGACACCCACTCCCCCCCCCTCGATCCCCTTCTCCTCCCTCCCCCGCCGATCTGGATCGGGATCCGCCCGATCCCGTCGCCCCCGACGCCGGCGCCCCACCCCAACGGCGCTCGTCCACCTCCCCTCCTCCTCGACCGGCCGCGCAGGATGCCCGAACCCTCCCTCGTCGCCTCGGGACCGTCCCCGACTCCCACCTCGCCGGATCCGCATCGCCGGACGGCCGCCGCCTCGACGTCCTCCCGCGGGACGCCCCGACCGCCCCCGAGCCCGCTTAGAGACCCCCGCGTCCCCCCCCTCCCGTGAGCTTCCCCCTTCGCTCCCCCTCTTCCCTAGGGCGCCCGGCGTCGCCCTCCCGGCCGGCGGTCGATGCGCCCGGCGCCGCGCCGTCCGCGCCCTCGACCCCGGCCCTCCCTCTCCTCCCTCGCCGGACCTCCTCCACGGTGCCTCTCCTCGCCGTAGCCGCCCATGCCCGATCTCCGGCATCCGCCTCGGTGCGCGCCGCCGTCGGCTTCGACGAACTCCGGCAACGCCACCGGTCCTAGAAGACGCGGCCTCAACTCCCCGTTCGAACGCAACCCCCCGCGTCGATTTTGGAGGCCCGTAGCCAAATCCCGCAACCTCCCGAACGCCACCACCGCCTCCACTCACCGCCGGCGAAGATTCCGGCCGTTAAGGCCCTCGCCACCATCACGGTTGGATGCCCGGCCCCACCATTCGAACGCGCCCGACCGTGGCTCAAATGGCGCCGTGGCGCGATTCCGCCATCTCCGGCGTTCGACCGCCGCGGATAGCCTCGCCGGCGTTGCTCGGCGCCGTGACGACTGGCACCGACGGGCCCGCCTGCAGGTCGTTGCCGTGGCCCCACTCGACTCGATTGACCACGTTGACCGTGGTCAACAATCTGGCACTTTCGGTGCCCAGACCACGTGGTCCCACCCCAGAACGTTAATAAATAAAATTAATAAATAAAAATAAAAATGCTAATTAATTAATTAATTAACTAAGTTAATTAACGTAATTAATCATGTTTAATTAACCTAATTAATCATTAATTAAACTAACTAGGTTAATTAGTTAACGATCAGCGACTAATGAGACCCCACACGTCGGGTTGACCAGGTCAACGGTCAACGTTGATTGTCGACGTCGCATGACATCATCCGACGTCATAAATCCATTTTCGAATTAATTAAATAATTAGTTAAATTCCGTAAATTAATAAAATCTTTAGAAAATCATATCTTTTAATCCGTAACTCGGATTAAAATATTTTCAACATGAAAGTTGCTCGAGCAGCGAGACGAATCCGGATACGCAGTCCGTTCGTCCGCCACACACCCCTAACCTATCGAACTCGCAACTTTCCCCCTCCGGCTCCTCTGCCCGAAAACACGAAACACCGGGGATATTTTCCCGGATGTTTCCCCCCCTTAACCGGTACCACCTCATACCACGTTAGGGCACGCCTAGCATCGTTACTTGTCTTTTCATGCATCAATATGCATCTGTTTGCATGGTATTCATTGTTTCTTCCCCCTCTTCTCTCCGGTAGACTACGAGACCAGCTGCTGCCCAGTTCGACTACGGTGTTGTGACCCTCTCTCTTGCCAGAGCAACCAAGCAAGCCCCCCCCTTGATCACCGGATATTGCCTATTCTACTCTATACCGCTTGCATTAGAGTAGTGTAGCATGTTCTTGCTACATTATACCTATCACGATGCATAGCTTTGTCCTTGTTACTACTGTTGATACCTTTACCGCAATCCTATTTGCTTAGTATAGTATGATAGTATATTCATCTGTGACCCTACATTCTTGTCCATCTGCTGTGCTATACTATCGGGCCGTGATCACTCGGGAGGTGATAACGGGTATATACTATATACTTATAAATGATGCATCTGGAGACTAAAATCGGGTCGGCTGGTTGAGCACCATGAGAGTGGATCTTTGTGGCGGAGCGACAGGCAGGTTGAGACCGCCTAGGAGAGGTGGGCCTGGCCTGTTCGGGCGTTCGCGGTTACTTAACACGCTTAACGAGATCTTGGTATTTGATCTGAGTTGGCTCTGAGCCTATACGCACTAACCATCTCTACGGGAGTAGTTATGGGTATCCCGGCGTCGTGGTATCACCGGCACTTCGTGACGTCAGAGGCGAGTGGCGCGCGCGCCGTATTGGAACGTAAGCTGCTCTTGTATTAAGGGGCTAGTTACGCTTCGGCGCGTTCATAGCGTGCAGGTGTGCATTGGGCGATGGGCCCGCACTGTCTTGCGCTTAGGTTTAGACCGGCGTCGGGCCTCTCTGTTGAGCCTAGGTGGGGCTGCGGCGTGTTGATCTTCCGCGGTCGGGCATGACCCAGGAAAGTGTGTCCGCCAAATGGGATCAAGCGTCTTTGGGTAAGATGGTGCACCCTGCAGTGAAGTTAATCTATTCGAATAGCCGTGATCTTGATGGAGGGCGACTTGGAGTTGTACCTTGAGCTTATGACAACTAGAACCGGATACTTGATAAAACACACCCTTCCAAGTGCCGATACAACCGGTGGTCGCTCTCTCTCGTGGATATGAGGAGGGATCGCCGGTAGGATTATTATTGCTATGTGATGTTACTTGGAGGACTTCAACCTACCCTCTTCTACATTTGCAAGGCGAAGGTGACCGAGCGTAGTCTTGATAAGACTAGCTATCCACCTCTTATTCCGCATTCTGCGATTCGGTCCACCGATATGGCCTTTTACGCATATATCCATGCATATGTAGTGTAGCTCCTTGCTTGCAGTACTTTGGATGAGTACTCACGGTTGCCTTGTTCCCCCTTTTCCCCTACCTCTATTCGATTGCTGCAACTGCACGATGGAGCCTGTGAGCCAGACGCCACCGTCGATGACGACTACTACCGGAGGTGCCTACTACTACGTGCAGCCCGGCGGCGGCGACCAGGAGTAGTTAGGAGGATCCCAGGTAGGAGGCCTGCGCCTCTTTCGATCTGTATCCCAGTTGTGCTAGCCTTCTTAAGGCAAACTTGTTAACTTATGTCTGTACTCAGATATTGTTGCTTCTGTTGACTCGTCTATGATCGAGCACTTGTATTCGAGCCCTCGAGGCCCCCTGGCTTGTATTATGATGCTTGTATGACTTATTTATGTTTTAGAGTTGTGTTGTGATATCTTCCCGTGAGTCTCGATCTTGATCGTATACATTTGCGTGCATGATTAGTGTACGATTGAATCGGGGCGTCCACAGCGGCGTATTTGGCCTCGCCTGCCTCCGTCATGGCCGGTGTCGTGGGAAAGCCGTTCTGGCTGGGTTGCCGCCTCAGGCGGTGGCGGCAGGACCCGCCGCCTCTGGCGTGTGGCGGCAGTGCCATGTGTCGCTGCCGCCACCGGCGAGGTCCTTTATCAAATTCATCCAGAGGTAGTTTTTTTTGTCAATTCATCTTGGCAGGGGTCCTTTTAGACAAAAAATCTTCAGATGGACGACTACGACACCCGATATTCTGGTCTAAGGATAGGCGTGTCAACTCCGAACAACCGAATCTGCACACCGTGGCATCGACAGAGACGCCCCAAAAACTTAGACGAAACTTCTCCGCGCTACAACGAACCAACTTAAATAGCACTCCATGCACCAGCCATGTCTCACGCCCATATAGATATATATGCACACATAAATATTTCCTGGAAGAATCAAGATGGTGCACGTCGCCGGACGCGGGAGGAGGAGGGTGGGCCGTTCCATCCCTGACATGAATGAACGCTAACTACTAAGCACGGCCGCGCACTGTTGGGAAATTGCTAATCTGATAGCGGAGTCGGGAATTCCATCCATCGACCGGTCCTTTCCCTCATAAAATCTGCCAATCTGCTGTCTATCTATGCGGGGCTACAAGTAGGATACTACACCACATCCCAGAATCCAGTGCTTTTTAATTTCCTTCTTCTTCCTCCCTTCTCCTGAGTGGTCAGTGCATGCATTGTAGACCTGCAGTCCCAAACTAACAGATCACTGTCGTAGTTATCACGCGCTGCTGTGCGTGCGTACTGGTGGCAGTTGGAGGGTGAGGAAAGCATGGAGCTCAAGCATGCCGAGAGGGTTGCAACGCCTTGCCGTTTAGAAATTAGAAAAGGCTCAGCTCCAGCACACGAGCCTAGGAACTTTGGAAGATTGTTACTACATGTAATATACTACGTGTCGGGCTGCTGACAACGAAGCCAGGCTCAAACTTTGAGCCGCACGTACAAAACATAGACATCGCCGGAGAATTATTATTTTTTGCTAGTCTACTCAGGTTCTTGTTTGGTACGTGCGGGCATGCTGGCGGCACAAGCTACTGTGTGCGTGCATGCGTATCTTATCTTGGTGTGGCTGGCCACGCCCCTTTAGCGGCCACGACCTGCTGCCTGGCCATGGATTTTCTTCTAGACGCCCGCCCGTCCGGCCGTCCATGCCCGTGTCCCACAGCTGTGCGCCTCTCCGCTCCACTGTGCCATCCGTGCATGCCTTCCTTTTTTTGGTGCGCCTCAACCTCACTGCCCCTGCACGAGACGTCTACCATAAACCGGGGAAATATAATTGGTCTTGCAGGAGTTGCAAGCCAGCAGACCCTGGTACGGGCGCTGTATTTACGCTGATGCCGGTGGGGGTTGATGGATGCAGCTGTTCGAAGCTCGACCGCGACGTCTTACAATTTTCATTTTCGTTTTTGCGGGAAACTATTTTTTACGTTAACTTTGCCGTTATGACCCTAATTTAACCTGGGACGTGTATATGGGCAGATGAGAGTTTCTTTATATGCACAAGGATGGTAGGAGAAACAGTGCTTCACAGTTCGAGAGGCTCGCTCAATTCAGCCAAGAATTACGGCAGAAGGCCCTGTCACATCACCCACTGATGCTGATCACTTGCGATGCGGAGGAGTGGTGCGTGACCCTGCCCTCACTCGCACACTAGCAACCGCCGCTACTACTACCAGCAAAGTAGCGATAGATTCCTCCGTCCGATCAATCGATCGATCGAGTAGCCAAAGATCTGGTGATGCGGATGGGTGAGGCGCCGGGGAGTCGTGGGCACAGGGGCCATGTGGGATGGGCGCCACCAAGGCCTAAAGACAAAACGCGAGAGGTTTGCGGTGCTGTGCTACTTCGCCGGGTCTGCCTTTTGGTTTAGGCAGAATCGGCAACCGGGTTGAAGCCCAGGTCAGTCACTGCTCAGACATGAGGTGGTGGCGACCTCGTTCCTGGAAAGAACAAGATGGCCATGATTGATCCATGTTATTTCTCCTGTCTTAACTTGGCTCAGTTGCTCCTGCAGTTTCTTAAGCAATTGTCTCTCGTGAAAGAATGCCGTTTGGAGGCTAGTATTTTAAAAGAATCAAAAATTAAATGTGCAAGTATTATAAGGATGTGATGTGTATGTGTGTAAAATTTCACAATGAAATACCTTAAAACGCGAGCTGTGTAAACAAAAAAAATCATGGACTTTGAGGATGAATAGCGCATGTGTTTGTGTTAAAAAGCCTAATATTTGTTTTTTATTGTGTAACTCTCATTTTAAGGCATTTCATCCTGAAAAATCACACATATATACATCATGTATCTAAGTATATGTGCATTTTTTAAATAAATTGAAACGTAAAACATGAAATTGATTTTTTTTAAATTCAGCCTTCATTTTGCATTTTTGATAGTTTTTCCTCTACTCCACCACCTCGAGACGATAAGGAAGAGGCTTTGTTCACCATGTCCACTGTTGGTGTTGTGCCCACGGGTTCCCCCTCCTCCGCCTGCCTCTTCAGCAATGTGAGGGGTGCGGGGTGCCTGGTGCCTCAATGCCGGCATGTAAATAACTTACGGCATTTCTAACCGATCCTTCAAAAATAGCGGAGTATCCAGCTTAGTAAATCTTAGTGGAGTATTTATACTCCACTAAATTTTGCTCGGTTCTAGTCAATCCCCTAAACTTAGCGAAGTAAATTCAATCTAATTTCAACTGAAATTTGCATGCATTTAAACATAAGTTCAACATAGATAGCTTTCACAACCGAGCATTAAAAATAAATATAAACTTCAACTAAACTACACTAAAAACTACTTAAATTCAACGACCGAAGTGGAGGTCGAGCCAATCCTTTCTCGTCAAGCCCCCCTCGGAGAGAGCTGGGTCGGGGCCGGTGCATTCGTCGTCGTCGTCAGAGAAGACACTCAACCACTCCTCCACGTCGATCCTCCTCCTCGCCGCCTTCCTCCCCGTCGTCGAAGATGAGATGACTTCCTCGCCATTGACAATTATTGCCCGGTCCGCCACCACGAGCTTCGGGTGCTGCCCGCGGAGGTCCTCCATGTACACCTCGTCCGCGGCCTTCGCCTCGAGGCGCTCCTTCGCCTCTTAGTCCTCCCACGCCATTAACGCGCTCACCACCCCCAGCTTCGGCATGACGAGGTGGACCGGTGCCGTCCTAAACGGGAAGTTCAGCTGGGCGGCGGCGCGTGGTACCGGACTTGACACCGGTCGTACTCAATGGTCTTCGTTGTCACCCCCGTGGGGGCACCATCTTTGGAGACATTCATCGGCTAGACGGACATGTGAAAGCTTGGTGGTTGGGCGTCCGTAGGTGGTGAGCGGCGCTTCATCCTACACATCGATGGCGGCGGATCACGACGGTGTGGCGCAGTGGGGACTCGGCGTCCGATGGGTGGCGATGGACTCGTGGAGGAGGACGATGTTGTCTGGTGATACGTCCATTTGCATCATGTTTACCTACTGTTATTTATAATGTTTTTATGCATAGTAATGCTTTGTGGAGTAATCTAATGCCTTTTCTCTCATAATATGCAAGGTACACACAAAGAGGGAGAATTCCGGTAGCTGAAAATCTGGACCTGAAAAAGCTACGTCAATCTACCTATTCTGCACTACTCCAAATCAGCTGAAACTTCATGGGGATTTTTTTATGGAATAAGTAAGAAATACTAGAGCAAATAACCACAAGAGGGGGGCCACCTGGTGAGCACAAGACACCAGGGCGCGCCTGGGCTGGTGGGTTGTGCTCAGCCCAGCCACCTCCGGTGCCCATCTTCTGGTATATAAGTCATTTTGACCTAGAAAAAAAATAAGGGGAGGACTTTCGGGAGGAGCGCCGCCGTCTCGAGGCGGAACTTGGACAGGAGCACTTTTGCCTTCCGGCGGAGCGATTTCGTCGGGGGAACTTCCCTCCCGGAGGAGGAAATCATCGTCATCATCATCACCAACAACTCTCCCATCTTGGGGAGGGCAATCTCCATCAAAATCTTCAATAGCACCATCTCCTCTCAAACCTTAGTTCATCTCTTGTGGTCAATCTGTGTACCGGAACTATAGATTGGTGCTTGTGGGTGACCAGTAGTGTTGATTACATCTTGTAGTTGATTACTATATGGTTTATTTGGTGGAAGATTATATGGTCAGATCCAATATGCTATTTAATACCCCTCTGATCTTGAGCATGATTATCATTTGTGAGTATTTACTTTTGTTCTTGAGGTCACGGGAGAAATCTTGTTGCAAGTAATCATGTGAACTTGATATGTGTTTGATATTTCCATTGTATGTATGTTGTGATTCCCTTTGTGGTGTCATGTGAACGTAGACTACATGACACTTTTCTCGTAAGGGATTGCATTGTGGAGGGCCTAAGGGATTGCATTGTGGAGTAGTAATTAGATGATGGGTTGCAAGAGTGACAAAAGTTTAAACCCTAGTTTATGCGTTACTCCGTAAGGGACCGATTGGATCCAAAAGTTTAATGCTATGGTTAGAATTTATTCTTAATACTTTTCTCGTAGTTGCGGATGCTTGCGAGGGGCTTAATCATAAGTAGGAGGTTTGTTCAAGTAAGAACAACACCAAAGCACCGGTCCACCCACATATCAAATTATCAAAGTAGCGAACACGAATCGAATCAACTGAAGGAAATATGCCCTAGAGGCAATAATAAGGTTGTTATTTATATTTCCTTATATCATGATAAATGTTTATTATTCATGCTAGAATTGTATTAACTGGAAACTTAGTACATGTGTGAATACATAGACAAACAGAGTGTCCCTAGTATGCCTCTACTTGACTAGCTCGTTAATCAAAGATGACTAAGTTTTCTAGCCATAGACATGTGTTGTCATTTGATGAACGGGATCACATCATTAGAGAATGATGTGATGGACAAGACCCATCCGTTAGCTTAGCATTATGATCGTTTAGTTTATTGCTATTGCTTTCTTCATGACTTATACATGTTCCTCTGGCTATGAGATCATGCAACTCCCAAATACCGGAGGAACACTTAGTGTGCTATCAAACGTCACAACGTAACTGGGTGATTATAAAGATGCTCTACAGGTGTCTCCGATGGTGTTTGTTGAGTTGGCATAGATTGAGATTAGGATTTGTCACTCCATGTATCAGAGAGGTATCTCTGGGCCCTCTCGGTAATGATCATCACTATAAAGCCTTGCAAGCAATGTGACTAATGAGTTAGTTGCGGGATGATGCATTACGGAACGAGTAAAGAGACTTGCCGGTAACGAGATTCAACTAGGTATGAGGATACCGACGATCGAATCTCGGGCAAGTAACATACCGATGAAAAAGGGAACAACGTATGTTGTTATGCGGTTCGACCGATAAAGATCTTTGTAGAATATGTAGGAGCCAATATGGGCATCCAGGTTTCGCTATTGGTTATTGACTAGAGAGGTGTCTCGGTCATGTCTACATAGTTCTCGAACCCGTAGGGTACGCACGCTTAACGTTCATTGACAGTATAGTATTATATGAGTTATGTATGTTGGTGACCGAATGTTGTTCAGAGTCCCGAATGAGATCACAGACATGACGAGGAGCTTCGGAATGGTCCGGAGGTAAATATTGATATATAGGATGATATGGTTCGCCCAAGGGGTGAAGCCCACGAGGCTTTAGGTCGGTGCAAAATGAGTTTTGTGGAGGCCAGGGGGCAAACGCAGGAGACCCTGGCGTCTGGCCCTGGGCCACACGCCAAGGATTGTGGCGTTTGGTCCTGGAGTCCGAGTGGGACTCTTGCCTTTCGGGAAAAAACCGACTTTGAGGAGGCTTTTGCTCCAAGTTCGACCCCAAGGCTCAACATATAAATAGAGGGGCAGGGCTAGCACCAAAGACACATCAAGAAACACCAAGCCGTGTGCCGGCAACCCTGTCTCCTCTAGTTTATCCTCCGTCATAGTCTTCGTAGTGCTTAGGCGAAGCCCTGCGGAGATTGTTCTTCACCAACACCGTCACCACGCCGTCGTGCTACCGGAACTCATCTACTACTTCGCTCGTTTTGCTGGATCAACAAGGCAAGGACGTCGTCGAGCTGAACGTGGAGGTGTCGTACGTTCGGTACTTGATCGGGGCGGATCCTGAAGGTGTACAACTACATCAACCGCGTTGATAAACGCTTCCGCTTTGCAATCTTCAAGGGTATGAAGATACACTCCCCCTCTCGTTGCTATCCATCTCCTAGTTAGATCTTGCGTGATCGTAGGAAATTTTTGAATTACTACGTTCCCCAACATCAACATGATGAAAGTGACTAGATGAAATTCCCGTGTACCCTCAAGAACGCTTTGCTTATTATAAGAGACCATTTTGGTCTGTCCTTTGCCTCAAAAGGATTGGGCTACCTTGCTGCACTTTTGTTACTACTATCGTTACTTGCTCGTTACAAATTATCTTGCTATCAAACTACTCACATTTACAATTTCAGCGCTTGCAGACATTACCTTGCTGAAAACCACTTGTCATTTCCTTATGCTCCTCGTTGGGTTCGACACTCTTACTTATAAAAAATGCTACAATTGATCCCATATACTTGTGGGTCATCATCTGGCGCGTCGATGCCAGAGAGGCCTGGCAAGGTAGATGCGTCAGTATCTGATCTAAGGATGGATCAATGGATGAAGGAGGTGACGACCATTGCAACATGCGCATGTGGTGCCCACTAAAAGTGCGCCGGACCAGTGTGTAACTCAGTCCAGGTATTATGGTTTGGATGGGGCATCCGAAATTAGACGCTGGGTGTTGATGCGATGTCTGTTTGGTATTAGGCTTGGACATTCGACACCCCTTCATCACTAGGATAGGAGTAGCGACAGGTGTTGCAAAGATGGTGGCTTCAGGCTTACTGATGTATTACCTTCTAAGGGCCCAGGCTATCTGCACCCCTTCATCAACTGGATATATAGGTGTAGCAACAGTTTGTTGCTTAGACGGCGTCTTTAGTCTTACTGTTGTATGACTTTGTAAGGTCTTGTGAGAATAATTAATAAAGTGGTCGTATGCATCGCCCAGATGCAGAGGCCGGGGATCATCCTCCTTTTCTAAAAAAATTACCTTCTAAGGGCTTTGTGAATAATTAATAAAATGGTTGCATGTATCACCCAAATGCAGAGGCTGGGGAACATCCTCCGTTAAAAAAAACTTGGATCAGTTTCTCTTGCAATTTCTCAAGTAAATGTCTCTCGTGAAAGGATGACGTCTTGGAGGACATTTTTTGTAAATCGAAATTTAAAAGTTTCAGTTTCAAAATAGATCTGAAATAAATTGTACAAGTATATAAGGATATGATGTGTATGTGCGTAAAATTTTAGGATGAAATACCTTGAAACGTGAGCTTTGCAGACAAAAAGAATCATGGACTCTGAGGATAAATAGTGCATGTGTTATAAAGCTTCATATTTGTTTTTTTACTGTGTAACTCTCATTTTAAGGCATTTTATCCTGAAAAATCACACACATGTACATCACGTATCTAAGTATATTTGTGTTTTTAAAATAAACTGAAATATAAAATAAGACTTTGATTTTTTTAATTTTGACTTCACATGGCCTTTTTGACAGTTTCTCCTCTACTCCACCCCCTCGAGACGACAAGGAAGAGGCTTTTGTCCCGCATGTCCACCGTTGGCGTTGAGCCCACAGGTTCCCTCCTCCTCCGCCTGCCTCTTCGGCAATGTGAGGGGTGCCTGGTGCCTCAATGTCGGCATGTAAATAACTTAGGGTTAGGACTTGGTGGCCGCGCGTCGTTGACTCAATGGCATAGATTCTTGCTAGTCGTTATGGACACCGAGGTTAGCATTTGCAGGGTCTATTGGCGTGGTGACGGTAGCTTCACATTGCACTTGGGTCCTCATTTAGTCATGTTGGTGCGGCCTTCGATGCCGACGTGAGGGCCATAAGAAATCGTGGTGGTTTGCCCTTGGCTATGTGGCTCTTCTATTCGTGACGATTTTTCTTCAGGATGCTGGTCCAATTGGACCATGACCTTAATAACTTAATGCATGTGATCAACAAGACAATAACCTATTAAAGAAGAAATTAAAGAATTGGTACTAGCTAAAGAGGAAACTATAATTTATAATGTTGATCCAGTTGTTTCTACTGCTTATATTGAGAAACCACCTTTCCCTGTTAGGATTAAGGAACATGCTAAAGTTCCAACTGTGGTCACCAAAACTTATGTTAGAACACCTAAACCTGATAAACAAATCAAAGTAGAACCTAGTGTTGCTATGGTTAAGGATCTCCTAGAAGAAAATATAGATGGGCATGTTATTTACTTTTGCGATGAAGCTGCTAGAATTGCAAACCCGATAAAAAGGATAAACATAGACATGTTGTTGGCATGCCCATTGTCTCAGTTAAAATAGGAGATCACTGTTATCATGGTTTATGCGAACTAGGTGCCAGCGTGAATGCTATTCCGTTTACCTTATATCAAGAAATTATGAATGACATAGCACCCGCAGAGATAGAGGACATAGATGTTACTATTAAACTTGCTAATAGAGACACCATTTCACCAATTGGGATTATTAGAGATGTTGAAGTCTTGTGTGGGAAAATAAAATACCCTACTGATTTTCTTGTTCTTGGTTCCCCACAAGATGATTTTTCTCCCATTATCTTTGGTAGACCTTTTCTTGAACACCATTAATGCTAAAATAGATTGCGAGAAACAAATTGTCGGTGTTAGCTTTGGTGATGAGTCTCATGAGTTTAATTTTTCCAAGTTTAGTAGAAAACCTCATAAAAAAGAATTGCCTAGTAAGGATGAAATAATTGGACTTGCTTCTATTGATGTGCCTCCTACTGGTCCTCTAGAACAATATCTGCTAGACCATGAAAATGATTTACATATGCATGAAAGGAAGGAAATAGATAAGATTTTCTTTGAACAACGTCCTCTTCTTAAACACAATTTGCCTATTGAAACTCTAGGAGGTCCTCCTCCACCTAAAGGTGATCCTGTGTTTGAATTAAAACAATTGCCAGACAGTTTGAAATATGCTTATCTTGATGAGAAGAAGATATATCCCGTTATTATTAGTGCTAACCTTTCACAACATGAAGAAGAAAGATTATTGAAAGTTCTAAGGAAGCACCGAGCTGCTATTGGATATACTCTTGATGCTTTAAAGGGCATTAGTCCCACTCTATGTCAGCACAAGATTAATATGGAACCTGACGTTAAACCCGTTGTTGATCACCAATGCCGGTTAAATCCGAAGATGAAGGAAGTGGTAAGAACGGAAATATTAAAACTTCTGGAAGCAGGTATAATCTATCCTATAGCTGATAGTAGATGGGTAAGTCATGTTCATTGTGTCCCTAAGAAAGGAGGTATTACTGTTGTTCCTAATGATAAGAATGAACTTATTCCACAAAGAATTGTTAGAAGCTATAAAATGGTAATTGATTTTAGAAAATTAAACAAAGCAACTAGAAAAGATCATTACGCTCTGTCTTTTATTGATCAAATGCTAGAAAGGTTATCTAAGCACACACATTTTTGCTTCCTTGATGGATACTCTGGTTGTTCACAAATACCTGTTTCTCAACCTGATCAAGAAAAGACCACTTTAATTGTCCCTTTGGAACTTATGCTTATAGATGTATGCCTTTTGGTTTATGCAATGCACCTGCTACCTTTCAAAGATGTATGACTGCTATATTCTCTGACTTTTGTGAAAAGATTGTTGAAGTTTTCATGGATGACTTTTCTGTTTATGGGAAGTCTTTTGGTGATTGTTTAAGCAATCTTGATCGAGTTTTGCAGAGATGCGAGCAAACAAATCTTGTCTTGAATTCGGAGAAGTGCCACTTTATGGTTAATGAAGGTATTGTTTTGGGCCATAAAATTTCTGAAAGAGGCATTGAGGTGGACAAAGCTAAGGTTGATGCAATTGAGAAAATGCCATGTCCTAAAGATATCAAAAGT
This sequence comes from Aegilops bicornis, assembly GCA_021605145.1. Classification (NCBI taxonomy): domain Eukaryota; kingdom Viridiplantae; phylum Streptophyta; class Magnoliopsida; order Poales; family Poaceae; genus Aegilops; species Aegilops bicornis. The sequence continues at coordinate 505,329,047 of CM038669.1, forward strand.
ATTCATAGTTTCCTAGGTCATGCTGGTTTCTATAGGGGATTTATCAAAAACTTTTCTCAAATTTCTAGGCCCCTTACAAATCTTTTGCAAAAGGGTGTTCCTTTTGTTTTTGATGATGATTGTTTAGAAGCCTTCGAAACACTCAAGAAAGCCTTAATTTCTGCAACTATTGTTCAACCACCTGACTGGAACTTACCTTTTGAAATTATGTGTGATGCTAGTGATTATGCTGTTGGTGCTGTTCTAGGACAAAGAGTTGATAAGAAATTAAATGTTATTCATTATGCTAGTAGAACTCTAGACAGTGCTCAAAGAAATTATGCTACTATTGAAAAAGAATTTCTAGCAGTGGTGTTTGCTTTTGATAAATTTAGATCTTACATTGTTATTCAAAAGTAATTGTTCACACAAACCACGCTGCTATTAAATATCACATGGAAAAGAAAAATGCTAAATCTAGGCTTATTCGATGGGTTCTCTTGCTACAAGAATTTGATTTACGTATCACTGATAGAAAAGGAGCAGAGAACCCCGTAGCTGATAACTTGTCTAGGATGGAGAATGTCCTTGATGACCCATGTAAGTGCATCTAGTGCCACCCCTAGTTGGTTTTGGAGTATTGACGACAAACTTGGTTGAGGGACTACTGTGTTTGTGAGAATTGCAGGATAACATAGGTAGTAGTCCCTTATTGATTCGGTTTACGTACCAAAGATGACCTCTAAAAATGTCTGAAGACATTGAAGACAATGGTGGTTCGTGAAGACATTCACGATGAAGTTTATGACATGTGAAGACATTCACTTGAATACTATGGAGTGCGAAGACATAGTTGTTTCGTTGTTTCCTTTTCTTCTTTCTTGAGTCATAGGAACCATCGTACTGTTAAGTGGGGTCCAAGTGAACAAAGTCAGAGTGACTGATGTGATGCTCAACCAAAATCCTATGTCTTTGAGCGAAGACAACGGGAGCAAATCTTCTCCAGAGTTGGATGAGTCAGCTTTGCTTATAGCCCAAGTAAAGCTGTTGCGTGTGTTTGAAATCTGAACATTGGACACGTGTCGGTTCCTTAGTGACTTAGGGTCATTGCGGACATATCAGGTCGGGTTGCCTCCTGGCTATAAATAGCCCACCCCCTACACCATAAATTTGTGGTTGCTCAGAGTTAGTGCACGGCTTTTGTCGTTTGAGAGCAACCCACCTCCGAAGCATTTGAGAGAGAGAACCTTGCGAGGACGAAGCCCAAAACACCCAGAGCCAAAGAGTGTTAGGCATCACGGAAGTCTTTTTGCCCGCGTGACCTGAAGACTTGTTACACTTGAGGACTGTGAATCCTCCAGCTGGTTAGGCGTCGTGTTCTGAGCATCCAAGAGTCATTGTGGATCGTCGGTGAACGAAGTCTGTGAAGGTTTGGAAGTCTACCTTGAAGACTTACCAGAGTGACTGGGAGAGGACTGGGTGTCCTTAGCTCAAGGGGAATAACACGAAGACGCGGTCTTCTGAGTTAAATCTTAGCCTCCCTAACCAGACATACAGTTGTCACAGCAACTGGAACTGGTCTACCAAATCGTTATCTCCACCAAGCAACTGGTTCTATCTCCCACTTCCCTTTACATTTCAGTTTATATTCGTGAAGTCATTGCTAGCTTGTCAGGTCTGATTGACTTCACCGTGTGAAGACTAGTTATTGCTTGGCTTCATTTTGTCTTCCATCCTGATCCATACTACCTAGCTGCTGATAGTCTTCTTACTTTCACTACATTGCATACTTGACTATGGCTTATCTAGTGTAGTCTATCTTCTGCTGCATATCAATAGGTTCATTACTACTGTTTGTTTTCAAAGACCTCGTGTTTTGAAGACTATCATAAAAATCGCCTATTCACCCCCTCTAGTCGATAACTAGCACTTTCAATTGGTATCAGAGCAAGGTGCTTCCTTGTTCTGTGTGATTCGGTTTAACCACCTGAAGTTTTAGCTATGTCGTCTACATGGATAATCAAGGTCTCCACTGCGTGCCCTGTCTTCGATGGCACTGATTACCCCTACTGGAAGAATAAGATGCGCATGCATCTTGAAGCCATTGATGTTGACCTCTGGTGTGTCTTAAAAAATGGCGTTCCCAAGGTCGGTGAAGGTGTCACCGCTGTTGATGTCAAGAGGTTCATTCAACTGGATTCGACTACTAAGAACATCATATGTGGTCATCTGACCAAAGGACACTATGGCCGTGTGAGTGCACTGGAAACTGTGAAGCTAGTCTGGGACTGGCTCTCCAAGGTCAATGAAGGCGTCTCAACTCAGAGAGATTCAAGGATAAATGTTCTTCGCAACCTCTTCAACTGCTTCAAGAGAAACGACAATGAGAATGTCCAACTCAAATTTGATCGCCTCACTGATATCACAAATGAGCTTCACGCACTTGGCGCCACTCAGATCACCAAGCACGAAATCGTCAAGAAGCTCCTGAGATCACTTGACAGCTCATTCGACACCCTGGCCCTGATGATACAAGAACTCCTGACTTCAAAGATCTCGATCCGTATGACATACTTGAGAGGCTCAACACACATGAGTTCCAGTTATCTGAGTAGAGAGATATCTATGGCCCCAACTATGGCTGAACCCGTGCTTTGAAGGCAAATGTTGCTTCCTCATCTGAAGAAGAATTTGACTAGAGTTCTAGGGATCCTGAAGCCATTGGAAAGGAGCTAGCTATGCTCGTGAAGAAGTTCCAGAAGTTCTCCAAGAAGAATCGCTTCAGAAAGTCTTCAAGATCCAGATCAAGAAATGATGAAGCTTCCACTCGTGACCACAAGAAGAGAACATGCCACAAATGCAAGAAGCCTGGTCACTACATCTCTGAGTGTCCTCAGTGGGACAGGGAATCTAAGAAGAAGAAGAAGAGCAAGGAATATGATTTTGACGACAAGAAGAAGAAGAAATCCTCAAAGTCTTCATCAAATTCTTCATCTCACAAGAAGAGATCGTCCAGCAAGGCTCGTGCGTTTGTTGGCAAGGAGATGGATTCAGAGGAGGAGTTTGCTTCTGAGGAGGTGGAGGTGGAGTCTGAGGAGGAGTCCGATTCAGGTGTGGCAAGCCTGGCTCTAGATTCGGCTTACGTGCCAAGTCCATCTTCAACACCGAAGACAATGGCCTCGTCGCCGACGCTGATGCCGATGATGAGGATGACTCTACTCCGACCTAATGCTTCATGGCACGTGGTACCAAGGTAAACTCATGCGATGGTTACTTTCAAACATCCAGTGAAGGTGACTCTGAATTTGAATCTAAACCTAGCTACAAAACACTTGCTAAAATTGCAACTGAACAACAAACTGCTATGGAGCATATTCAAAAGTTGCTAGACAAAAGCGATGACCTGTTGGATGCGGAAATGAATCGAACTCAGTCCTTAATTGAAGACATTAAAAATCTTCACGTTAAGTACGAGGAACTTGAAATTCGCCATGAGGCACTCTCAGCTACTCATGAGAAGCTTTCCTATGATTATCTTCAAAGTAAGCAAGAACTTGCGAACCTGGGAGAGCGTCTCATGGAGATCTTCAAAAGGAGAACGAATCACTTTGCGCTTGACAGATCAGTTCTGCTCAGGAGACTTCGAGCCACCATGTTTAAAATGTCTTGTGCATGAAATGCTGTCTCATTCTTTGAATGTTCTACTCATTGCCATCAAGGTAATATCTTCAACTGCTGATGTGGTAACTAACCCCTCTTCTGAGGATACCACTACTATTGCTGATGAGAATGCTAGGTTGAAGACATTGCTTGAAACAGGGATTTACAAAAGTCTCAAAGGGCATCAGACACTATGTGATGTCCTCAAGAAACAGATTCTGAACCGAAACCCTAGGAAAGAGGGTGTTGGGTTCGAGAGGAAAATGAATGTTGATGGTTCATACTGGAAGACTGAGTAGTACCCCAAAACCACATGGGTTGCTGCAAAGGGACCTTCAGTGGATCCATCTACTTATCTGGCTTAACTTGTGCTAACCCTATTATCATTGATGAATCCTTTGATGCAAATTATAAACTGTTCAAAAATCAGTGTTTGCCAGGTATATTGGTACTAACTGCAGGAATAGACCACCTTTGAAGAAGATCTGGGTGCCCAAAAGTTGTCTTGAGAAGCTTCCTGTGAATGTCATCATGACACCACCTGGGAACAAGACAAACCCTAGACCAAAGGCTTCATATGGTCCAAAGGCTTCATACAAACAGAGGACTCACCAGGGTCACCCTAACGCCAACGTTTTGCAGGGAAACCATACTTAGACTTATGAATATGAGCGTGTTTCATCAAACCGCTATATTCATAAGACCAAGAACTTTTCTGCTTATTCATATGAGTATTATTCACCTCCTGCAAGGCTATTTGCTAGGGCTCCAAAGCCAAAGTTCTCAGATGCTGTGCTTAGACTCATTGCTTCTAAGCCACCCCTGAAGATGTGGGCGGTTAAGAAGAATTAACTTTCTTTGGCAGGGAATGGTCTGCAGGAAGAAATCAAAAGCTTCTAAAGCTTATGTTGGGGACCTAAGACATCTTGTGGGACGTAAGATAAAATGCCAAAATGGTCTTACTATGTATTTTATCCTAGGATTTCTTGACAATCATCCTATCTACCCTAACCAGGATCTGAACTTTGATAATATGCTTGTTCGTCAAATGTTTATGCTTCACACTTCTCTTTGTGAAGCCTATCCCCCAAACTGCTCTGTAGGGTACGGCTCCTAAGGCTACTAAGTGGATTATGGACAGTGAATGCACTAACCACATGACTGGTGATCGAAGTCTTCTTATGGATTCAACCATACGTCTGTCTAAAAAAAGTCACATCACATTTGCTGATACTGGTAAAAGCAAGGTATATATTGGGCCTAGGTAGAGTTGCAATCTCGAAGGATCAGCACATGGATAAAGTGATGCTTGTCGAATCCCTTGGTTTCAACGTAATGTCTGTCTCAATGCTTTGTGATCTTAACATGATTGTGGATATTTGGAAAATATCGTTGCCTTGTGCTTATGGAATCTGACAAATCTCTAGTCTTCGAAGGGTATCGAAAATATGATCTGTATATGGTGGATTTCTCCGCAGGTCCACAACTAGCCGTATGTCTTCTAGCAAAAGCTTCAGAGTGCTGGCTCTGGCATCGGAGGCTAGGGCATGCAGGCATGAGGAACTTGCACACTCTCGCGAAGAAGAAGCATGTCATAGGCATCGAGGGCGTCAAGTTCAAGAAGGATCATCTACGTGGTGCCTGCGAAGCTAGGAAGATGACTAGGGCCAAGCATCCCTCGAAGACAATCATGACAACAACACGTCCCTTCGAGTTGCTTCACATGGACTTATTTGGCCCTACTCACTACTCTACCCTTACTACCACTGCATGTATCTATGGCTTTGTCATTGTTGATGATTACTCAAGATATACATGGGTGCACATAATTCTTTACAAGAATGAAGTGCAGGATGTCTTCAGACGATTCGCCAATCGCGCCATGACCAACTATGGCATCAAGATCAAGCACATCAGAAGTGACAATGGCACAAAATTCAAGAACACCGGCCTCGACACTTATCTTGATACATTGGGCATCACACATGAGTTCTCTGCTTCGTACACACCTCAGCAAAATGGCATCGTGGAGCACAAGAACAGAACCCTCAATGAGATGGCACGAACGATGCTTGATGAGTACAAGACTCCAAGGAAATTCTGGCCTGAAGCCATTGATACTGCATGCCACATCATCAACCGTGTTTATCTTCACAAGTTCCTAAAAAAGACATCATATGAGCTCCTGGTTGGTAAGAAGCCAAACGTTAGCTATTTCAGAGTCTTTGGTGCTAGGTGCTGGATCAAGGATCCACATCACACTTCAAATTTTGCACCGAAAGCACATGAAGGTTTTATGCTTTGCTACGGAAAGGATTCGCACTCCTACAGAGTCTTCAACCTCTTTCACTACAAAGTGGTTGAAACTGTGGATGTGCGGTTCGATGAGACTAACGGCTCGCAAAGAGAGCACCTGCCAAATGTGCTAGATGAAGCTACTCCAAGTGAATCTATCAAGCTTATGGGTACTAGAGAAATCATACCTTCGGAGGAACATGCTGAAGAGGAAATCATCATTTCTACACCTAATCAGCATGAAGACACCTCTCAGCCTGAATCCAATGTTGAGGATGAAGTCAATGATCAGCAAGGGCAAGATCTTCGTCCAGTTCATCCTCGCATTGCTAATGAAGTCCAGATTGAGAAGATAATTGATAGCATCAATGGACCTGGTCCACTCACTCATTCAAGAGCAACATAGCTAGCAAATTTCTGTGGGCACTTTGCATTTGTCTCTATATCTGAACCCAAGAAAGTTGATGAAGCCTTCATGGAACCTGAATGGATTCAAGCTATGCAAGAAGAGCTTCAACAGTTTGAGTTGAACAATGTTTGGGAGCTAGTAAAGCGTCCAGATCCTCGCAAGCACAATGTCAACGACACCAAATGGATCTATCGCAACAAACAAGATGATCATGGTCAAGTTGTCAGAAACAAGGCTCGTCTCGTTACTCAATGTTACACACAAGTTGAAGGGATTGACTTCAATGAAACCTTCGCTCCTGTGGCTATGCTTGAAGCCATTCGCATACTGCTAGCCTATGCCAACCACAACAACATTCTTTTGTACCAAATGGATGTAAAGAGTGCCTTTCTCAACAGCAAAATTGAAGAAGAAGTGTATGATGCACAACCACCTGGCTTTGAAGACCCAAAGCATCCTGATATGGTATAGAAGCTCAACAAGGGATTGTATGGCCTCAAACAAGCACCTCGCTCTTGTTATGACACAATCAAAGACTTCCCGAAGAGCAAAGGCTTCAAACCTGGTTCACTAGATCCCACTCTCTTCATGAATACATATGATGGTGAACTGTTTGTATGCCAAATCTATGTGGATGACATTATCTTCGGCTACACTAACAAGCAGTGGCGGATCTAGGATTTTAAAACAGGGTGGTCCACCTTGAAAAAAAATGATTACAAATATGATATGTCACTGGCGGTTCGAGGATTTAAAACTTGGGTGTTCAAACTAAACAACAAAAGAAGTCGTTCCATGTAATATCTAAAATGTTTAATCAAGAAGAACTTTTTTGGACCATAGTGACAATAACTCTAATAGCTTAAAGAAATATATAAAAAATGAAGGTAATTTACTGCACAATCAAATAATCTATCATGGTTAGGAAAAAGGCATCACAGCAATATCCTTGCAGAAATATTCTTGTGTGGAAAGTGAAACAAAAACCAGTTTTCATGTAGCAATGGTAATAGGGCGTCAATATGACAACGGTGCCGCACCAAAATCCACAATGGTAATTGGACTTGAGAATTAGCAACAGGGAGGCTAGTTTGGGTAACGAGTCTGAAGGAATCAACAGAACGTATGGTGAGTGTCGGCCTAATAAGTGTATTGGGCCACGGTGCAGGTGCTGAACTGGTTACTAGCAACCGATGGGCTTTTTACTTTTTTACCATTCTCTGTCTGTCTCCTATAGTATATGGGCTGACCTAAAATTCCAGGGTGGGCCACGGCCCACCCTGTCCACCTTGTAGATCCGCCCCTGCTAACAAGAGATACAGTGATGAATTTGGGCATATGATGCAAGAGCAATATCAGATGTCCATGATGGGTGAGCTGAAATTCTTCCTTGGTCTTCAAATCCGCCAGCAGAGAAATGGCATCTTCATATCACAAGAAAAATACCTCAAAGATTGCCTGAAGAAGTTTGGAATGCAAGACTGCAAAGGGTACATGACGCCAATGCCAACCAAAGGCCAATTGGGCCCCGACGACAATGGTAAAGAGTTCGATCAAAAGGTATACCGCTCCATGATTGGTTCTTTACTCTACTTATGTGCATCTAGGCCTGATATAATACTTAGTGTTTGCATGTCTGCCCGATTCCAAGCGACACCAAAGGAGTCGCATTACTTAGCCATGAAGCAAATTCTTCGATATTTGGCTTACACCCCAACACTAGGATTATGGTATCTAAAGGGCTCAGAGTTTGATCTAGTTGGATTCTCAGATGCTGATTATGCTGGTGTCGGATTCGGGGTTCCGCAGACCCTTGAGAGGTTCGAACTCTGGGGTGCACACGAAGAACTCTCTCTCTCCCCAGTCTTCCTGCTCAACGATTCCATGAACTAGCTCGACGAACCCAAGGAACAAGAGACACAAGGATTTATACTGGTTCGGGCCACCTTGCGGTGTAATACCCTACTCCAGCTTTGTGGTGGATTGCCTCGTGGGCTGGGGATGGACTAGTACAGTGGATGAACAACCTCAGGAGGTGAGGTGTTCTTGAGCTTGATGAGCTAGTGAGGTGGCCTCGGTGGAATGGGTCCGATCCAAGATGCCCTCTATGGTGGTGGCTACGTCCTATTTATAGTGGCCTTAGTCCTCTTTCCAAATGTAGGTGGGAAGGGATCCCACAACAGCCAAATTTGAAGGGAGACAACTAGTACAAGTTATCCTGACAAAGGTAGTCTTCGCCTGCAAAAGGCTCTGGTAGTGACGCTGCAGTGGGCTCCGCGATGACGTCCGTCTAGTCGTCCTGTGGTCTTGGTCTTGTTGCACCGATAAGGAAACCTTTGCTTGATTCCTCAGGACTCTGCGCCTGCGCTTGCCTCCTTAGCACCAAAGAGGAAACTGGTATGATGCGCGCGCCGGCGCCCGCCTGGCCTTGGTTGTCATGGCTCACGTCATGTGAGCCTCACTAGGTGCACCTTGCATTGATATCTCCGCTCCTCGGGAGCCATCCTAGCGAGGCCGCCCCCAAGGAGGTCTTGGTATCGCCTGCCTCGCAAGGCTTGGCCCCTCGCGAGGGTCTTGAGCTGTTGCTGCTGAAGCTGGGCTGTACCGGGCCGTCGATGGAGCCACGCCACGGGCCGCAGGCAGGCAAGTCTGGGTACCCCCATTCCCAGGATGCTGACAGTAGTCCCCGGGCCCAAGGCACGCTCGAACTTGGCTTCGAGGCGAAGCCAAAGGGCAAGGGCGGAGCGCCGCAGGCCCCAACCGCCTATGGCCTCGATCGACGTGGCGATTGGTGGTACATGGGCGCCTCCACTCCCCCATGCAACCTTGATATCCGCCGGGCTTGGCGGCCGTCGTTGTCAACACATCTCTGCCTTCGTTGCCGGCTGCGCGCTCCCATAGCTCCTCCGTCTTCTAGAAAAACAACGGTTTCCTTCCCTGGCCTGACCCCGGCACCGGTTCTCCCCGTCGCCATGGCGCCGAGCCTGAAGAAGAAGGGAAAGGGGAAAACCCGTGCCTCAGCAGAAGCACCGCCGGCCTTCGAGCCCGCCGTCGAGTGGTCGGTGGTGGTCAACAAGGAGGGGCTGGACAAGGTTTTCCTAGCGCTCGCTGCTGATTCCAATGAATGGAAGGCGACGGTGGCTTGGCCTACTTACCGCACCATGGTTGATATGGCGTAGTCTGAGATCCCCATCCATCTTCACGCCCACTGGGCTGGCATGATCCCCCTTTCTCTGATTTCTTCTACGCCGTGCTCTCGCATTACCAAGTCTATGCGCTGCACCTGGATCCCCAATCCATCATTCTCCTCGCCGTCTCCGCCTTCGTTTGCAAGGCCATGGTGGGCATCGCCCCTTCCATGGCCCTGCATCGCCACTTTTTCTCGCTTCATCTGATCGACACCCGCCAATGCTCGGGGTGCATGACCTTCCAGGCCGTAGCGGCAACGGCCGGCTCGGGGATCAACTTCGAGCTCTTAAAATCATTGCAATCATGCTTTTTATTCAAGGAGCTATCATGAATCTCTTCATAAATTTCTTCATCACAATTTTCAGATTCACGAATTTCAAGCAAAACCTCATAAAGATAATCTAGTGCACTCAAATCAGTAGAAATTGGTTCATCATAATTGGATCTCTTAAAAAGTTTAGCAAGGGTATGAGGATCCATAAACTTTTAGCAAGCAAAGATGCAAGCAAAAAGAAGGCACATGGTAACACAAGATCGAACGGAAGGAGGGTGAAGAAAAGGCAAAGGTTTTCGAAAATCGTTTTAGAAGTGGGGGAGAGGAAAACGAGAGGCGAATGGCAAATAATGTAAGGCGAGGGCGAAGAGTTTATGATGGGTACTTGGTATGTCTTGACTTGGCGTAGATCTCCCCGGCGACGGCACCAGAAATCCTTCTTGCTACCTCTTGAGCATGTGTTGGTTTTCCCTTGAAGAGGAAAGGGTGATGCAGCAAAGTAGCGTAAGTATTTTCCTCGGTTTTAAGAACCAAGGTATCAATTCAGTAGGAGACAACACATAAGTCATCTAGTACCTGCACAAACAATCAAGAACCTTGCAACCAACGCGATAAAAGGGTTGTCAATCCCTTCACGGTCACTCGCAAAAGTGAGATCTAATAGAGATAGTAAAGTAAATATTTTTGGTATTTTTGTTGTATAGATTGGAAAGTAAAGATTGAAAAATAAAAGAATGGCGACAGAAATTGGCAAGTTGACGGGGAACTAATATGATGTAAAATAGACCCGGGGGCCATAGGTTTCACTAGAGGCTTCTCTCAAGATAGGAATTATTACGGTGGGTGAACAAATTACTGCCGAGCAATTGATAGAAAAGCGCATAGTTATGAAGATATCTAAGGCAATAATCATGAATATAGGCATCACGTCCATGTCAAGTAGACCGAAACGATTCTGCATCTACTCCTATTACTCCACACATCGACCTCTATCCAGCATGCATCTAGAGTATTAAGTTCATAAGAACAGAGTAACGCATTAAGCAAGATGACATGATGTAGAAGGATAAACTCAAGCAATATGATATAAACCCCATCTTTTTATCCTCGATGGCAACAATACAATATGTGCCTTGCTGCCCCTCATCACTTTGGGAAAGGACACCACAAGATTGAACCCAAAGCTAAGCACTTCTCCCATTGCAAGAAAGATCAATCTAGTAGGCCAAACTAAACCGATAATTCGAGGAGACTTGCAAAGATATCAAACCATCCATATAAGAATTCAGAGAAGAACCAAATAATATTCATAGATAAATTTGTTGATAAATCCACAATTCATCGGATCTCGGCAAACACACCGCAAAAGAGTATTACATCGAATAGATCTCCAAGAACATCAAGGAGAACTTTGTATTGAGAATCTCTCCGTGATCTAGCTAATAACTATGGACCCGAAGGTCTGTGGTAAAATACTCACGCTTCATTGGAGAGGCAATGGTGTTGATGTAGAAGCCCTCCGTGATCGAATTCCCCTCCGGCAGATCGTCGAAAAAGGCCCCAAGATGGGATCTCATGGGTACAGAATGTTGCGGCGGTGAAAAAGTGGTTTCGTGGCTCTCCTGATGTTTCTAGGGTATAAGAGTATATATAGGCGAAAGAAGTACGTCGGTGGAGCTACGAGGGGCCCATGAGGGTGGGGGCGCACCTAACCCCCTGGGTGCACCCTCCCGCCTCATGGACGCCTCGTGGCATTTATGACTTCAACTCCAAGTCTTCTGGTTTGCTTTCGGTCCAAGAAAGATCATCACGAAGGTTTCATTCCGTTTGGACTCCGTTTGGTATTCCTTTTCTGCAAAACTCTAAAATAGGAAAAAGCGAATCGCACTTTGGGCCTCCGGGTAATAGGTTAGTCCCAAAAATAATATAAAAGAGCATATTAGAGCCCATAAGACATCCAAAACAGATAATATAATAGCATGGAACAATCAAAAATTATAGATACGTTGGAGACATATCAACCCCGTCAAATGTCTCAGGTGCTGGCAGTCGTGCACAGGGCTTCGGCCAGCTTCGCCTGAATTTAGAAGCACTCCGCAAGAGGAAGGGGCCTCCAAGCTGTAGTGGTGATGCCTACCGGCGGTTGAAGCAGAGGAAGTATATAGCCATGGACGAGTAATTACCTCTTCTTTGTGATTACCCGAGTGCTGCATCCTTTGCTGACCGCGACTCTTCAGGATCCCTTCGGCTGGAGCGGCGAAATCTCCTGAGGAGCGGCCTCCACCAGTCCCTGGCTCACCACTGATCTTGAGAACTCCTTGCCTGGCTGCTGTGCGCAACACAGGGCCTGTTCAGGAGGTGGGTGCGCCGGCTAGGGGCCTCGATCCTGTGTTCTTGTCGCCCCTCCTTCGTGGCCCTACCTGGGGTGCAGAAGGCGTGCCGAGGGCTCCTCCATTGATCGTTTCCCCTAGCTGGGTGACCCCAGCCCTGGCTTCGTCTTCAAGCGGCCAGACCTCGCCCAGCGGCGCCTCCGCCGAGGCCCGAAAGGCGGCGGGGAAGGCTCCGGCTTCTAGCCCCCTGCCAGGAGCAGGCAAGACTCCTCAAGCTCCCCTGACGATTTCTGGTGCGAAGGACAGACTCGGCCACATGCTCGAGCTTGCGCGCGGACGCGGTGTTGTCCGTCATGAGCTTTTCTGGGAGGCGATGGGTGCGCAGAGCCGGCTCGGTGAAGAGCTCGTCGACATCGACGCTCGCCTTGAGACGGAGGACCTCCGACTAGCGGACGAGTGGCTATCAACCTCGGGCGCCTTCAGCATGAGCGCGCCAATACGAAGGCCGAGGTGTCCCTCGCGACATCACGCGAGGCCTGCGCCCGGGCTTTGGAGGAGGCCAGGGCTGCCGATCTCCATCATGAGGCTGCCGAGGAGCGTGAACAAAAGCTCTTCGCCTTGAACGCTGCCCTCGAGCAGCGGATTGAAGCACGCAAGGCCATCCTGGCGTTGATGAGGGGAGTTCCTTCTAAAGAGAGGGCGATCCAGAAGTGCGAGGAGGCGCGGATGCTGGAGGACTCGTAGCGGAGCCTGGAGCTCGAGCGGCTGGAGGTGAGGGAGCGCCAAGTGGCTATGGCTGAGGATGCCATCTCCATGCGAGAAGCTAAAATCTAGGAAGAGGTTGACCGGAGAGTGGCGAAGGCTCGTGCAGATCTTGCCGATGAGAAGCAGTTGGCGCTGGTGCTCCTGAAAGCTGAGCTGAGGGCAGGACCGCCACCCTCAGGACAAAACATGATGAGGCGGAGCAACAGGAAAGGGTCGCCAAGGCGGCCCAGACCTCTGCCTTGGCTGACTTGGCCTCCGCCCGTGCCGACCTTCTCTCACTTCAGCAGCAGATCGACGGCACTGCGTCCTTTGCGAATAAGAACGCCGACGAGGCGTGCTGTCGGCAGACATTGCAACACCAACATGCTTCTATGCTCCAGGCCCTCAAGGCGAGGGCCAACCGAGCCTTGAGTACCATCTGCAAGGAGAGCGCATGTCATCCGCGCGAGGAGTACTATGCCAGCCACATCCACTTCTTCACCGAGATCATGACGCGCCTGGAGGACCGGGCCGTGAGGGCTCGCGAGCTCGTTGCGGAGAAGAGCCGGGGCCTCCTGGGGCGCGTGTTCTCGCACCATTTCAGTTAAATTCAGAGCCTTCATCCCCATTTCGACTTCGACACCACCATAGCACCCATGCCTTGGGTCGTCTGTAACGACCTATCGAACTGGGTGAATGACCATGTGGACGCCTTGGTCGAGGAGTTCGCCCCCGAAAGAGACGCAACCGCGATGGAGGTTGAAGAAGGCGGCGTGGACGACGACGATGAAGACGACGGTAGCAACAACTCGGGTGGCGAAGATGAAGACGATGGGACCGGCGCGGGGGGTACCACCTCCGGCTAATCCTGCATTTCCTTTGCTTTAACCTTTGTAAGAGAGAGGACCTCCGGCCATGGCCTTGCGGAGTGTGAAAGCATTTTGAAAAGGGGGGCCCCTTGTAATGTATGAAACAGAATGTATGAAGTGATGACGTGCCTCTTAAGGACGGGGCTTGGGGTGCACCCTCGCACGCCCGCTGGGCTCCCGAGCGGGGCAGCTGTTACGTCTTACCTTGAATCTGCAAGTCCCGACTAGTTCCAACATCCTGGCTGTACCTTCCTCCCGAGGTTGGCCCCTCGGGGCTCACGAGGTTTTAAATCTCCTGAGGAGCCTGCTGGTCCGCCCAAGAGAGCCTCGCGAGGAGCGAACGCCGGTCTACAGCAGGGTGTGCACATGGCAGTCCCGCGGCGATTGTACCTTTGTCCCTGGGTAGGCTTTGTCGCCGCCCAGGCTTGCCCGAGCACGGTTGGCGCGTGCATACTACGCTCAGTCCCTGCTCGCGGGGCGCTCGCTAAAGGAGGGGTAGTAGGTAGGAGCCTCGAGAAAAAAGAACACGCAACCAAAACACAAGAGGTCAACATGAACAAGAGAAGACTCCCCCATGCTTGACAACAAAAAGAACATTAAGTTTCCGTCCAAAAGGCGGCAAATCGAGTTACAGAAAAAGGGACGAAAGCAAATAGCCTCGTCCGACACCTAACTAGTCTTCTTGTCTTCCCACCAGCGTGGAGCTAAGTGCTTTCACTAGATGCGAGCATAGTCATTGGGGGATAGTGTCGACGGCCAGCGCAGAGCATGGTGCTTCCACTAGGACATGGGAGGGAGCCCTCGAGGCCTGAGGGCGGCACTCCGGAGACTCCGGGGCGTGTACAGCCCCACTCATTATTGCGTGAGAGTGTCACGAGCGGAGACCTTCACAGGCGCGAGTCTTGCTTCATATCGCCAGATGAGGGCCCCGCCCTGCGCCACCCTCGACCATCATTGGGGCTTCCAAAAACCAGGACGAGACCAAGGGGCAAGGGGAACGCTAGCGGCGCCCTCGGTGACCACGGGCCCTTTGCCGGGGGGAAGGGCTCACCGGCGCCTTCCCCGGCAAAGGACTTACCTCCATGCGGCGTCCTGTGATAACCCACAAGTATAGGGGATCAATTGTAGCCTCTTTCAATAAGTAAGAGTGTCGAACCCAACAAGGAGCTAAAGGTAGAACAAATATTCCCTCAAGTTCTATCGACCACCGATACAACTCTACGTACGCTTGACGTTCGCTTTACCTAGAACAAGTATGAAACTAGAAGTACTTTGTAGGTGTTTTTGGATAGGTTTGCAAAAAAGTAAAGAGCGAGTAAATAAAAGCTAGGGGCTGTTTAGATAAAGACAAAACTAAATTAGTTTTAGTAGAGAGCTTTTTGTTACGAGAAAGTTATTTGTCCCTAGGCAATCGATAACTAGACCGGTAATCATTATTGCAATTTTATTTGAGGGAGAGGCATAAGCTAACATACTTTCTCTACTTGGATCATATGCACTTATGATTGGAACTCTAGCAAGCATCCGCAATTACTAAAGATCATTAAGGTAAAACCCAACCATAGCATTAAAGTATCAAGTCCCCTTTATCCCATACGCAAACAACCTACTTACTCGGTCTCAGGCTTCATCACTCACGCCCACCCACCATAAGCAAATCATGAACATATTGCAAACCCTACAACGGGGATCCCTCACGCTTGCGCGACACGGAGAGCACCATAGGACAGCACCAATAATAAAACATGCAACTCAAACCAATCTTGATCATCAAATAGGCCATAGGACAAAACAGATCTACTCAAACATCATAGGATAGCCATACATCATCGGGAAATAATATATAGCGTTGAGCACCATGTTTAAGTAGAGATTACAGTGGGTAAGAGAGAGGTTACACCACTGCATAGAGGGGGGGAGAGTTGGTGATGATGGCGGTGAAGTTGTTGGTGAAGATTGCGGTGATGATGATGGCCACGACGGTGTTCCGGCGCCACCGGAAGAGAAGGGGAGAGGGGGCCCCTTCGTCTTCTTCTTCCTTGACCTCCTCCCTAGATGGGAGAAGGGTTTCCCCTCTGGTCCTTGGCCGATCTATCTCTCTGTTTCTCTCTGTTTCTGCGTTCTTTTCTGCTGCCCTTTCACCGTTTCTTTTATATCCGGAGATCCGTAACTCCAATTGGACTGAAACCTTCGCCGTGATTTTTTTCTCCAAAAAATAGCTTTCTTGCGGCCGAAGAAGGGCATCAACCGCCTTACGGGTGGCCCACGAGGGTGGAGGGCGCGCCCTCCTGGTACGGGCGTGGTCCCCTGCCTCGTGGCCACCTCGGACACCATTTCGCGCTGATCTTTCTCCTAGATTTTCCAAATATTCCAAAAATAAGCTCCATCCATTTTTCTCCCATTTGGACTCCGTTTGATATGGATATTCTATGAAACCAAAAACATGCAAATGCATGTGAACTGCACTGGGCAATCGGATCAATATGTTAGTCCCCAAAATAGTATAAAAAGTTGCCAAAAAGTATATGGAAGTTGTAGAATATTGGCATGGAACAATCAAAAATTATAGATACGATGGAGACGTATCAGCATCCCCAAGCTTAATTCCTGCTCGTCCTCGAGTAGGTAAATGATAAAAAAAGATAATTTTTATGTTTAATGCTACCTAGCATAATTTTGATCATATGTCTAACCATGGCATGAATATTAAGACACGAGTGATTCAAAGCAATAGTCTATCCTTTGACATAAAAACAATAATACTTCAAGCCTACTAATAAAGCAATCATGTCTTTTCAAAATAACAAGGCCAAAGAAAGTTATCCCTACAAAATCATATAGTCTGGCTATGCTCCATCTTCACCACACAAAATATTCACATCATGCACAACCCCGATGACAAGCCGAGCAATTGGTTCATACTTTTTAACGCGCTTCAGCATTTTCAACCCTCACGCAATACATGAGCGCAAGCCATGGATATAGCACTATGGGTGGAATAGAATATGATGGTGGGGATTATGTGGAGAAGACAAAAAGGAGAAAGTCTCACATCGACGCGGCTAATCAACGGGCTATGGAGATGCCCATCAATTGATGTTAATGTGAGGAGTAGGGATTGCCATGCAATGGATGCACTAGAGCTATAGGTATATGAAAGCTCAAACTGAAACTAAGTGGGTGTGCATCCAACTTGCTTGCTCATGAAGACCTAGGGCGTTTGAGGAAGCCCATCGTTGGAATATACAAGCCAAGTTCTATAATGAAAATTCCCACTAGTATATGAAAGTGATAACTCATGAGACTCTCTATATATGAAGAACATGGTGCTACTCTGAAGCACAAGTGTGGTAAAAGGATAGTAATATTGCCCCTTTTTCTCCTTTTTTTCCGGGCTTCTTTGGCCCCCTTTTTTTATTTAGGCTTATTTGGCCTCTCTTTTTTTGGGCAATGCTCTAATAATGATGAACATCACACTTTTATTTACTTACAACTTGATATTACAACTCGATACTAGAATAAAGATATGACTCTATATGAATGCCTCCGGCGGTGTACCGGGATGTGTAATGATCTAGCGTAGCAATGACATAAAAAAACGGACAAGCCATGAAAACATCATGCTAGCTATCTTACGATCATGCAAATCAATATGACAATAAATGCTCAAGTCATGTATATGATGATGATGGAAGTTGCATGGCAATATATCTCGGAATGGCTATGGAAATGCCATAATAGGTAGGTATGGTGGCTGTTTTGAGGAAGATATAATGAGGCTTATGTGTGATAGAGCGTATCGTATCACGGGGTTTGGATGCACCGGTGAAGTTTGCACCAACTCTCGAGGTGAGAAAGGGCAATGCACGGTACCGAAGAGGCTAGCAATGATGGAAGGGTGAGAGTGCGTATAATCCATGGACTCACATTAGTCATAAAGAACTCATATACTTATTGCAAAATTTTATTAGCCCTCGAAGCAAAGTACTACTATGCATGCCCCTAGGGGGATAGATTGGTAGGAAAATACCATCGCTCGTCCCCGACCGCCACTCATAAGGAAGACAATCAACAAATACCTCATGCTCCGACTTCGTTACATAACGGTTCACCATATGTGCATGCTACGGGAATCACAAACCTCAACACAAGTATTTCTACAATCCACAACCACCCACTAGCATGACTCTAATATCACCATCTTTATTTTGCAAAACTATTGCAAGGAATCAAACATATCATATTTAGTTATCTACAAGTTTTATGTAGGATTTTATGACTAACCATGTGAATGACCAGTTCCTGTCATCTCTCTAAATAGATATAAGTGAAGCAAGAGAGTTTAATTCTTTTTACAAAAGATATGCCCACGCTCTAACAAATATAAGTGAAGCAAAATAGCATTCTACAAATGGCGGTTGTCTAAGTAAAGAGAAACAGGCAATCCAAACTTCAAATGATATAAGTGAAGCACATGAAGCATTCTATAAAGCCATACTCAAAAGATATAAGTGAAGTGCGTAGAGCATTCTATAAATCAACCAAGGACTACCTCATACCAGCATGGTGCATAAAATAAAAAAGGAAACTAAATGGAAAACACGCTCCAAGATTTGCACATATCACATGAATGAAACGAATCCGAAAACATACCGATACTTGTTGAAGAAAGAGGGGATGCCTTCCGGGGCATCCCCAAGCCTAGACGCTTGAGTCTCCTTGAATATTTACTTGGGGTGCCTCGGGCATCCCCAAGATTGAGCTCTTGCCTCTCTTCGTTCTTCTCACATCGAGACCTTCTCGATCATCGAACACTTCATCCACACAAAACTTCAACAGAAAACTCGGTAAGATCTGCTAGTATAATAAAGCAAATCACTACTCTAAGTACTGTTGCAAACCAATTAATATTTTGTTTTTGCATTGTGTCTACTGTAATATAACTTTTCCATGGCTTAATACACTGATATAAATTGATAGTTTCATCAAAACAAGCAAACTATGCATCAAAAACAGAATCTGTCTAAAACAGAACAGTCTGTAATAATCTGAACATTCACCATACTTCTGATACTTGAAATTTTTTTACAAAATTGGGAAAAATAAAACATTTGTATAGAAAGACAGTGCAAAAAGAATCAGAACCATTTGACATTCCAGTAAAAAACTAAAAATCACTCACTACAGCCAAAGTTTCTATCCTGCACCGCACAAACCAACAAGCATCGTAAACATCCTAAAGGCAAACCTTGGCACATTATTTTTATAATACAATGGAATTGTACAAGGGGATACTTATTTTTGTTGAAAAGTTTCTGTAATCAAGATTTACAAAGTTGCCGTGAGCATGAACAAAGTTCAAGGAGCTCTCCCACTTCAACAATGCTTGTCTTTCTCACTTTCACTTTCCTTTTTGAAAAGTTTTGGGTTCCCCTCTTTATTTTTGTTGTTTTTAAACTATATGAAAGCACTCAACAGAAATAAATGACTCTCTAAAACTTCCGGGTTGTCTCCCTAGCAGCGCTTTCTTTAAAGCCATTAAGCTAGGCATATAGTGCTCAAGTAATGGATCCACCCGAATCCCAAGGTATATCAAAGCCAATTTTAATTAGCAATGATTTGTAATTTAGTAATGAGCACAAATTAACATATATCATGCAACAACGAAGTCTAACTCTCTAACTATGCATCGGCATGTCATAAAAGAACAATTCATGCATGCAAAGTAAAGGCCAATGCATAGTATAAACAGTTTCTTGCAATTTTATCGTGTTGGAAACATAGAGAGGTGGAGATATAGTTCCTCTCTCATAATAATTGCAAGTAGGAGCAGCAAGCACATGCATATTATATTCATCAAAATCATCATGTGTAACGGTAGAAGGCAACCCATCAATATAATCCTTAATAAGAGCAAACTTCTCCGATATAGTGTAGTTGGGAGAATTCAAAAAGATAATAGGACTATTATGCGTGGGTGCAATAGCAACAATTTCATGTTTAACATAAGGAACTATAGCAAGTTCATCTCCATAAGCATAATTCATATTGGCATCTTGGCCACAAGCATAGCAAGCATAATCAAAAAGGGATATTTCAAAAGAATCAACGGGATCATAGCAATTATCATAGCATTCATCCTTCGGTAAGCATGAAGGGAAATTAAACAATGTATGAGGTGAAGAGTTACTCTCATTAGAAGGTGGGCACGGGTGGCTAATCCGCTCTTCCTCCTTTTGTTCTTCGCTCTCCTCATCATCTTTTTCATCCAATGAGCTCACAGTTTCATCAACTTCTTCTTCCATAGAATCCTGCAAAATATTAGTCTCTTCTTGACGGAGACTTTTTCAATAAGTGCATTAATATCGGCATTGTATGCATAATTCTCATAACAATATTTAAGGATAGCTAAATTTTCAGGTCTATAAGCAGCATCATTAAAATCTTCAAACTCTTTAAACATAGATTCAATTTCGTAAGCACCCATAAAAGCAACAAATTCTTCTATTTGCTCCACATCATAGTAATCATATATACCATTAGCATAAGAAGCTAAGGTTTTATTATCATTAAATTTGCATGAAAAGGGAAGGTGTGGAGCCTTCATCCTAGAGCAACAAGTATAATCATATTCCAAGCATAGTTGTCTAGCATACCACTTCAATATATGAATTTGATCCCATAATAGTTTCCCTTTTTGAGTCAAGCGATAACCCCTAAAGTATTCACGTTGATTCAATGTTACTCCCATTACATAGTTGAATGGGGTTTTCTCAGGATTATTAAAGTAGTACATACTATCTTTCACATAACCAGCATCGAGGGTTTTAGGAGGTTCCCCATCTCCATGAGCAGAAAGTACACCTAATTTTTTTGGTATTTCGTGTTCCATATCCATAACTAAAGATAAAGAACATCTAAGAACAGCAAATAAAAATTACTCAGTGATAAAGCAAACAAGCACACACGAGAATATTCACCCCAAGCTATGACTCCCCGGCAATGGCGCCAGAAAAAGGTCTTGATAACCCACAAGTATATGGGATCAATTGTAGCCTCTTTCGATAAGTAAGAGTGTCGAACCCAACGAGGAGCTAAAGGTAGAACAAATATTCCCTCAAGTTCTATCGACCACCGATACAACTCTACGCACGCTTGACGTTAAACTTTACCTAGAACAAGTATGAAACTAGAAGTACTTTGTAGGTGTTTTTGGATAGGTTTGCAAGAAAGTAAAGAGCGAGTAAATAAAAGCTAGGGGCTGTTTAGATAAAGACACAACTAAATTAGTTTTAGTAGAGAGATGTTAATACGAGAAAGTTATTTGTCCCTAGGCAATCGATAACTAGACCGGTAATCATTATTGCAATTTTATTTGAGGGAGAGGCATAAGCTAACATACTTTCTCTACTTGGATCATATGCACTTATGAGCTCCGTTAGTATAAGAAAACAAACCACCAATTTAAGGTACTGTAATGAACTCATTCTTTATTTGTATTTGTGTTAAACCTACTATATTGCAACTTCTCTATGGTTCATACCCCCCTGATACTAGCCATAGATTCATCAAAATAAGCAAACAATACACGAAAAACAGAATCTGTCAAAACAGAACAGTCTATAGCAATCTGTATCAAACAAATACTTCTGGAACTCCAAAAATTCTGAAATAAATTGGTGGACGTGAGGAATTTGTCTATTAATCATCTTCAAAAAGAATCAACCTAAAATCACTCTTCTGTAAAAAATGGCAGCTAATCTCGTGAGCGCTAAAGTTTCTGTTTTTTACAGCAAGACCACAAAGACTTCACCCAAGTCTTACCAAAGGTTCTACTATGCACAAACACTAACTAAAACATAAAACCACATCTAAACATAGGCTATATGAATTATTTATTACTAATCAATAACAAAAATCAAGGAACAAAAATAAAATTGGGTTGCCTCCCAACAAGCGTCATTGTTTAACGCCCCTAGCTTGGCATAAAGACAATAATAGATCTAGGTATTGCCATCTTTGATATGCAATTCATAGGTGGCTCTGATAATTGATTCATAAGGTAATTTAATTTTCTTTCTAGGAAAGAGTGCCTTTCCTTAACGGAAATTGGAATATAATACTTCCTTCTTTCATGTCAATAATTGCACCAATCGTTCTAAGGAAAGGTCTACCAAGAATAATAGGAAATGTAGGATTGCAATCTATATCAAGAACAATGAAATCTATGGGCACATAATTTCTATTTGCAACAATAAGAACATCATTAATTCTTCCCATAGGTTTCTTAATGATGGAATCCGCATGAGGGAGTCCTGGATTAGGGGGTCCTCGGATAGCCGGACTATATACTTTGGTTGGACTGTTGGACTATGAAGATACAAGATTGAAGACTTCGTCTCGTGTCCGGATGAGACTCTCCTTGGCGTGGAAGGCAAGCTTCGCAATTCGGATCTGTATATCTCCTCCCTTGTAACCGACTCTGTGTAACCCTAGCCCCCTCCGGTGTCTATATAAACCGGAGGGTTTAGTCCGTAGGACAACAACAATCATAATCATAGGCTAGCTTCTAGGGTTTAGCCTCTACGATCTCGTGGTAGATCAACTCTTGTAATACTCATATCATCAAGATCAATCAAGCAGGAAGTAGGGTATTACCTCCATCAAGAGGGCCCGAACCTGGGTAAACATTGTGTCCCCCGCCTCCTGTTACCATCAGCCTTAGACGCACAGTCTGGGACCCCCTACCCGAGATCCGCCGGTTTTGACACCGACATTGGTGCTTTCATAGAGAGTTCCACTGTGTCGTCACCATAAGGTTTGATGGCTCCTTCGATCATCGGCAACGATGCAATCTAGGTGAGGTTTTCCTCCCCGGACAGATCTTCGTATTCGGCGGCTTCGCACTACGGGCCAACTCGCTTGGCCATCTGGAGTAGATCGAAAGCTACGCCCCTGGCCGTCAGGTCAGGTTTGGAAGCCTAAACTATACTGCCAACATCCGCGGAGACTTGATCTTCGACGGATTCGAGCCCACGCCAGGTGCGCCGCGCAGTCACGACGAGCATGACCTAGCTCTACCGTCGGACGTTGTTCGGGAGATCACACCTGTGGCTACTCCGGCCCTCAATCCGGAGCAGATTGCGCCGTCCGAGGACGGTGGATGGACCCTGCCATGGAGGCCGCACACTCAGTGGCGATAGAGCCGAATACTGACTTTACCTCCTACGAGACCCGTGTTGCCGAACCCTTGGATTCATCCCCGGCCACGGGCCCCGAACCGCCTGCATCAGTACCTATCGAATCTGACGGGGTGCTGATCATGGAGTTTTCCTCCGCGGATACCTTTCAACACTCGCTCCTAGGCGATGTGATAAAATCACTAAGGTCTCTCTCCTTTTCAGGAGGCCCTTGGCCGAACTATGTCCGGCTCGAGTTGGAAGCGGATGACGAAGAAATCCGTTCCCCACCCACCACCCACTTAATAGCCACTGTTGACAATTTAACCGACATGCTTGATTTCGACCCCGAAGACATCGACGGTATGGACGACGATGCAGGAGAGGAACAGCAACCATCGCCCACAGGGCGCTGGACAACCACTTCATCACATGATATATACATGGTGGATACACCCAAAGAAGACAATAACGAGGAACGGAAGGATGCAGCGGAGGATAACCCCCTTGAGAAGCAACCAAAGCGGCAACGTAGGCGCCGCTCCAAATCCCGCCTCGGTAAAAACAGCGATTACAAAGCAAGAAAGAATGGTACCCCGGTCAACTTCAAAGCAACAGAGAAGGACGATCCAGCGGATGACGAACATAGTACGGAGCCGCTGTCCGATCACCGCGATACCGAGGGCAAAGATCATCAACCTATCTCTGGAGAGGAGAATAGTCCGGACGACGATGCACACATCATCCCGGAGAGGCACTTGGAACAAGAGAACCTCCACAGTTGGCTTATCGCCACCGCAAGGAGTCTGAAGAAGCAGAAGCAAAGGCTTAAGGACGCACAAAATACACTCATCAGTAGATGGAACAAAGTGCTTGACACTGCAGAAAAGTACGGTGGCAGTCGCCACACAAAGAGTTATCCAAAGCGCAAGCTGCTGCCTGAATTCAATGACGAGGCTTTAGAGCCTATGCAGCCGAAAAATAAAACGGCCAGTCAGCCGGATCGACCACCCCGTGGCCGCGATAGGGCGGCTAACGATGTCGCATATAAGCCAGCACACGACTTACGTGAGGACTTGCTCAAAAAAGCCGGTATGACCAGGTCCATCTACGGATCTAGGAAACGCGCTCCGGCACAGAAGCAAAACCGAACACTACAACCGTCAGCATGCCATGACACATCTAAATACAGGGGTGCCACGCACCCCCTATGCTTCACCGATGAGGTGCTGGATCACGAATTTCCAGAGGGATTCAAGCCCGTGAACATAGAGGCATGCGACGGAACGATAGACATGCGATGGAATGATAGACCCTGGGGTCTGGATTGAGGACTTTATCCTTCATATCCATATGGCTCACGGAGATGATCTCCACGCCATCAAATACCTGCCCCTCAAATTGAAGGGACCAGCTCGGCACTGGCGGAAAAGCCTCCCCGAAAAATCAACTGGAAGTTGGGAAGAGCTTGAGGATGCTTTTAGGGCTAATTTTCAAGGGACCTATGTCCGACCTCCGGATGCAGACGATTTAAGTCACATAATTCAATAGCCCGGAGAGTCAGCCCGAAAGCTTTGGAACAGATTGCTCACTAAGAAGAATCAAATCGTCGACTGCCCGAATGCCGAAGCCTTAGCAGCTTTCAAACACAGTGTCCGGGACGAATGGCTTGCCAGACACCTCGGCCAGGAAAAACCGAGGACAATGGCAGCCCTAACAAACCTAATGACCCGCTTCTGCGCGGGCGAAGACAGTTGGCTGGCCCGTAGCGGCGCCAACGACCCAGGCACATTCGAAGTCAGGGATGGCAATGGAAAACCACGACGCAATAAAAGCAAGCGTCGCAACAATGAAGACAACCCAGACAACACGGTGGTAAACGCCGGATTCAGGGCCTCTCGATCCGGTAAATGGAAAACGCCATTCAAAGGCAGCAGAGATGGACCGTCTAGCCTAAACAAAATCATAGATAGATTATGTCAGATTCATGGCACCTCTGACAAACCTACAAATCACACCAACAAAGAATGTTGGGTCTTCAAGCAGGCCGGTAAGCTAAACGCCGAACACAAGGGGAGGGAGACACCAAGTGAAGACGAGGATGAGCCTCGCCAGCAAAACACTGGGGGACAGAAAAAATTCCCACCAGAGGTCAAAACAGTGAACATGATTCACGTAACAAAAAGGAGGAGCAAACACGCACTCCTAGACATATGCGCTGTAGAGCACGTCACCCCCAAGTTCAACCCTTGGTCGGCCTGCCCGATCACTTTTAATCGCAGGGATCACCCGACTAGTATCTGACACGGAGGAGTGGCTGCCTTGGTGCTAGACCCAATAATTGACTGATACCATCTCACCCGAGTCCTTATGGACGGCGGCGATGAGTCTTAATCGATATATCGTGACACGATCCGCAAAATGGGGATAGACCCGACAAGAATCAGCCAAAGCAATACTATCTTTAAAGGAGTAATACCAGGCCCAGAGGCCCATTGCACGGGCTCTCTAGTACTAGAGGTTGTATTCGGTTCTCCCGACAACTTCCGAAGTGAAAAGCTAACCTTCGACATCGCTCCATTCTGAAGCGACTATCAAGCACTACTCGGACGAACGGTCTTCGCTTGTTTTAATGCAGTACCGCACTACGCTTATCTTAAGCTTAAGATGCCCGGTCCACGTGGCATCATCATAGTTAGCAGAAACACAGAGCGTTCCTTACGTGCGGAAGAATGTGCGGCGGCTTTAGCAGCCGAACACTGAACGACCTCTCTAACCAGAATAAATGATCGGTCGTCAAGACCGCGGACATGGCTAGATGAGTCCGACGCACAACTAGCTGTAACAACTCAGACAAACCTGAGATTGGATAGATGGATAGACCCCCCATAAGTGACACTAGGGGCTTCCCGCATGTAAAAAGGACCACAGTTCGACTTGACCCTAATTTTTCTCTTTTATAGATGATAATCGTGCTACAACCCTCCAGGATACGGCACAACGGAGACACAGGTGCAGACGTGCAGCAGGGCCCCGCTCAAAGGTTTCTTTTTAGATTAAGACCGTGTGTAAACCTTTCTTACTGTCTCTTGTTGCTTCACACCCTCCGGATACTCAACACAACCGAGAGGGATGCTGGCGTTATTGGCGTTTCGCCACGTCGGACTAATGCTCGTACCTGGAAACTCAGGGTTCATTATCAAGGGTGTTACTCACCCCGGTATATGCTGTAAAGTCCGAATACCTTAGGGAGTGTTCGGCGTCGCGAGTTTGGCCCTATATGCATCAGCTCTGAATCATGTCTTTGGTCAATAGTTGGGTTTTCCCGGCTCCCGTGTTTTGCTACCTTACGTTCCGCTCTATCGGCTAAGGTGGCACTGGGAGAACTACTGCGATTGTGCCCTGGTTCACCTGGATGAGCACCTCAGTAGAGAAAGCCGAAAACTGGCTGTCATGATAAAGCGCGAGACTAGTCAACCACTCGAGGACTCACCGGAATCTTCGCGATTCCTTCGCAGTAACGAAGGACCGGTTTCTCGGTCATGTACGTACACGCACCGTATTCAGATAAGTGCGGAAGTACCAGGGGCTATATAGTAGCCCCACTGTCAAACTCCTATGGTTAAGTGAAAGTGTTAAATCAATATAGTCTGATTGCCTTGTTCGCCGTGCTATCACCTCCTTAATGGACCAAGACGTTGGATCAAGTGTGAACACGCGCTTTTGCAAACACCCCCACATTATTTGCGTGGGGGCTGAAGCCGACGACTGCAAACTTTCAGGTTATATATATATATATATATATATATATATATATATATATATATACATTAACAGCCGCACAGGAGGCATCATAATACTTTCAGGAAAAAGTATAAACACAACCTTTATAATTCAAATAGCATTGTTTTTTACAATCGGGATACATGTCACTCGAACATGATACTCTTCGAGCACTGAGCCTCGATTAAACGAGCGCCTTCTAGGACTTCTTCAAAATAGTGCTCGGCCGAGATCTGGCCTATGGCCGGATCCTGGTTGGAATAGAGGCGGCCTCCATCTCTGCCCAGTATGTCTTAACACGGGCAAGATCCATCCGCGCACCCTCTACGCACACCGACCTTTTTACAGCGTCGATATGCGGCACAACACCAAGGAATCGTTGCACTAGACCAAAATAACTATTAGGCCTTGGTCCTTCCGGCCAAAGATGATCCACGACAGACCTCATGGCAAGTCCGGACAATCTATGGAGTTCGGCCCACTCGGCCATTTGTTCATTTAACAGCAGCGGGCGCGTTGGAGCACTGAACTGTGACCAGAACAACTTTTCCACTTCATGATCTTTTTGATCTTTGAAAAACTCAGTCACATCAGTAGCACTCGTTGCCAAGTCCAAGTACGCGTCTGCAGCACTCCATAACTTATCCAGAGGGGCATACTTCGGATCTCCAAACTTTGTCCGCAACAAGAAGGGCTTCCCAGCCGTGATACTTCCGGCTTGACGAAGCTCCTCCTTCGCCGCTCTGATTTTAGAGCGGGTTTCCTTGGCTGCTACCATGGCTTTCTCCAGGTCCGCCGCTTTCCCTTGGCTTTCCTTTTCAAGAAGCTCATACCGGTCGGCGGCATCCTTCAGCTCAACAACCATCTTGGCTATTTTTTCTTCGCTCTGGCGATGAGCGGCTTGTTCGGCCTTTAACTCTTCGACCGCCTTCAGGGCGGCTGCGTCACTTCTCCTAGCTTGTTCCTTGGCTCGGGCAAGCTCTGCCCGAAGGGCCTCCACAGCGGCAGCTCCATCTGCAATCATAGCATATGATAGATACTAGCATCATGCTCCTCTTAATATCTATTGACCAACGGAGAATACATACCCTGTGCCTCATCAAGCCGCTTGTTTACAAGAACGATGTCGGCATCGACCGCATCAAGTTGCCGCCTCAGTTCAGCAAACTCACCAGTCTGGCTAGCCACCGGACCCTCAGCGACCTGCACATAAAATCAGCATGATCATTACCTGGGACTATGATCCTCTGTTTGCCGCCTTTGGACAGAAACAAGAGTCTCAGGGGATACTATCTGCATAGGGCACACCTAGCGTGTGCGGTACCATCAATATATATATATTACCTTGCGTACCTCAAAGCCTCTTAGCAGGCTCATAAAAGGCTTCATGCAACCCACTTTCGGCGGATGAAATCCTCTCAACCACCGTACCCATTAAAGTACGATGCGCCTCTGAGATAGCCGCTTGCTCCAGAAGACCCATCAGTGTGTTCGGTCATACACCGAACAATCCCGGACTCTTTCTGTGGCTCTCCTTATGAGCCAAATACTCCGGACTTCGGGTGGCCGAAGGGTTACCTTCTGGCCTTGGTGGATCAGGAGAAATCCTCCATGACGACACCTCAGGGTCGTCTGCCTCATTTCGCTCTCCATCATCTCCAGAAGAAGATCCCCCAAAGACGAACTCTGTCGAGAAGGGCTACGATCCGAACTGCAAAACATACGTCTCGGTTATTGTCCTCGGAGATGAATCAGTATATATTTACTATAAAATACTCTTGTTCACTTACAGCTCGGTGGAGGGCTGATCCCCTTCCGGGCACTGTGCGGTAAGGATGCCCTCCGGGGTAGGGCCCCCTGGCGAAGGTTTCTTCCCTTGTTTGGAAACCCTTGTTTCCAAGTCTTCAGAGGCGGTCCTTTTCCTTCCTTGGGGAGAGGGAATTTCAGATTCTTCTCCCCGATTATCCTCCTTCGTGGAGACACTAATTCCCCCGGTTTGGGCGAGTAATACGTGAGGTCCGCTCTCGGCTTATTTATTACTCCCTTTATCTTCCCCTGATGGCGCTTGATAAGGTGCGAGCTCGAGCATCCTGGCTAGTACAAGATCCGGTGAGCCTTCGGGAAGGGGGGCCGAACACCTGATCATCTTCGCCTTTTTATCCAGTCCTAGTGAAAGAGCGATTGTTCAGAATGATGTTAGGACAAAAGAAAAGACAGTGTCTTCGGCCGTAGAAATACTTACAGGGGTATCCGGACGATTGCAGTTTAGACCCGCATCCTCGGTGGTGTCCGGGTTCTTTATTCGTGATCCGAAGAACAATCCATACATCCCTTCGAGCGTCACGCCGAAGAATTGCTGAATAGTTTGCGGTCCTTCCGGATTGAACTCCCACATACAGAGAGGTCGACGTTGACATGGCAGGACCCGATGAACTAGCATGACTTGCATTACCTTGACAAGGCTGACATCTCTCTTGAGGAGATCTCGGATGCGACTCTGCAATGTCGGCACGTCATTAACTGGCCCGCAGTCCAGCCCCTTGTTGACCCATGACGCCAGTTGTAGCGGGGGGCCCAAATGGAAGGCGGGGGCAGCTACCCACTTAGTACTCCGGGGAGTGGTGATGTAGAACCACTCTCGCTGCCATAAATCGGACATCTCCGAGAAGGAACCCTTTGGCCATGGAGCACCAGCGCCTTTGCTTATTATAGCACCTCCGCATTCTGCGTGTCGCCCATTGATCATCTTCGGCTTCACATTCAAGGTCTTGAGCCATAAGCCGAAGTGTGGGGTGATGCGGATAAAGGCCTCACACACGATGATGAACGACGAAATGTGAAGGATGGAATCCGGAGCCAGATCATGGAAATCGAGCCCATAATAGAACATAAGCCCTCTAACAAAGGGATCAAGACTAAAGCCTAGCCCTCGGAGGAAGTGGGAAACAAATACGACACTCTCATTGGGTTCAGGAGTGGGGATGACCTGCCCTTGAGCAGGCAGCCTGTGCGAGATTTTGGCAGTCAGATACCTGGCTTCTCTTAGCTTCTTGGTGTCCTCCTCTGTGACAGTGGAGGCCATCCACCAGCCTTGAAGGTTGGATCCGGACATGGTTGAAGGTCCGAATCGCTTAGCCTGAGCCTTGGGTGTTGGAACTTGAGGTGGGGGAAGGATTCGATTGAGCGCGAGAAGAAAAGGACATGCCTTGGCCCCTTTATAAAGAGGGTGAATATAAAGCGTCCTCCGCGTGGCCGTTTGGAACTTGCCTAAAATCGAGGAGTCATACCAGCAGGCACGATTGGGTTACCCATACCCATATTGATGAGAATCCCGTGATAAGGGGAACACGATCTTTGCTTCGACAAGATGTGCCAAGAAAACCGCCTCGCAATATGTGCAGTAGCTGGTTGAGAAAAATGGTTCGAATAATGACCAGGCCGTGGCATGATGTCACGCTATGAAATTTGTCAGCAGATTATATTTGTGGAAATATTATACTCTCTACGGTGGTATGTGGAATTTGTTTTGCAGAGCCGGACATGATCCTTGTGTTCGAAATCTTCTATGGAGTATTCGGAGGAAGAAGCCGCCTTCCAATGCCGAAGACAATCTGCGCGCCGGACTCATCGTCATTGAAGCCTGGTTCAGGGGCTACTGAGGGAGTCCTGGATTAGGGGGTCCTTGGACAGCCGGACTATATACTTTGGCCAGACTGTTGGACTATGAAGATACAAGATTGAAGACTTCGTCTCGTGTCCGGATGGGACTCTCCTTGGCGTGGAAGGCAAGCTTGGCAATTCGGATCTATAGATATCCTCCCTTGTAACCGACTCTGTGTAACCCTAGCCCCCTCCGATGTCTATATAGACCGGAGGGTCTAGTCCGTAGGACAACTACAATCATAATCATAGGCTAGGTTCTAGGGTTTAGCCTCTACGATCTTGTGGTAGATCAACTCTTGTAATACTCATATCATCAAGATCAATCAAGCAGGGAGTAGGGTATTACCTCCATCGAGAGGGCCTGAACCTAGGTAAACATTGTGTCCCCCGCCTCCTGTTACCATCCGCCTTAGATGCATAGTTCGGGACCCCCTACCCGAGATCCGCCGGTTTTTACACCGACACCGCAAGGTGCAAATTTAAAGAACAATCATCAAATTCACGGAAACTCAACACATCACACAAAGTTTTTGGAATCATGGAAACACTAGCACCCAAATCACATAAAGCATAGCATTCATGATCTTTGATCTTAATTTTAATAGTAGGTTCCCGCTCATCATAAAGTTTTCTAGGGATAGAAACTTCTAGCTCAAGCTATTCTTCATAGGATTGCATTAAAGCACCAACGATATGTTTAGTAAAAGCTTTATTTTGATCATAAGCATGAGGAAAATTTAACACGGATTGCAACAAGGAAATGCAATCTATTAAAGAGCAATTATCATAATTAAATTCCTTGAAATCCAAAATAGTGGGTTCATTGCTATGTAAAGTTTTGACCTCTTCAATCCCACTTTTATTAATTTTAGCATCAAGATCTAAAAACTCTGAATCATTGGGACGCCTTTTAACTAAAATTGACTCATCACCACTCCCATCTTTATAAAGATTCATACTGGAAAACAAAGATTTAATAGGAGATACATCAATCACTTTTAGATCTTTACCATTATTAACATGAAAACTAGAAGAACACGCTTTCACAAAGCAATCTTTTTTAGCACACATCCTAGCGGTTCTTTCTTGCACTCATCAATTGAAATTCTCATGGCTTTGAGGGACTCAATGATATCATGCTTAGGTGGAATATATGTAAGTTTCGAAGAATCAACATCAAGAGAAATTCTATCCACGTTCCTAGCCAACTCATCAATCTTAGGCATTTTTTTTTCAAGAAAAGCGTTGATTTTTTTTTTGCGAATTCACAAATGATTTAACACTAGTCTCAAAATCAGAGGGCATCTTATTAAAATTTCCATAAGAGTTGTTGTAGGAATTACCATAATTATTAGAGGAATTACTAGGGAACGGCCTAGAATTAAAGTTTCCTCTATACGCGTTATTACCAAAGTTGTTCCTACCAAAAAAAATTCACATCCATAGATTCATTACTATTCTCAATCAAAGTGGACAAAGGCATATCATTAGGATTAGAAGAAACACTCTTATTAGCAAACAATTTCATAAGTTCATCCATCTTTCCACTCAAAACATTAATCTCTTCTATCGCATGAACCTTTTTACTAGTGGATCTTTCGGTATGCCATTGAGAATAATTAACCATAATATTATCTAGGAGTTTAGTAGTTTCCTAAAGTGATTTCCATAAAAGTGCCTACCGCGGCCGAATCTAAAAGATTTCTAGAAGCAAAATTCAATCCGGCATAATTTTTTTGTATAATCATCCATAGATTCAAACCATGTGTAGGGCAATTACGTATCATTAATTTCATCCTTCCCCAAACTTGTGCAACATGCTCATGATCAAGTTGCTTAAAATTCATAATATCGTTTCTAAGAGAGATGATCTTAGCGGGAGGAAAATACTTAGAGATAAAAGCATCTTTGCACTTATTCCATGAATCAATACTATTCTTAGGCAAAGAAGAGAACCAAGTTTTAGCATGATCTCTAAGCGAAAACGGAAATAGCTTCAATTTAACAATATCATTATCCACATCTTTCTTCTTTTGCATATTGCACAAATCGACAAAGTTGTCTAGACGGGTAGTGGCATCTTCACTAGGAAGGCCAGAAAATTGATCTTTCATGACAAGATTCAACAAAGCAGCATTAATTTCACAAGATTCAGCATCGGTAATAGGAGCAATCGGAGTGCTAATAAAATCATTGTTGTTGGTATTGGAAAAGTCACATAATTTAGTATTATCTTGAGCCATCGTGACAAACAATCAATCCAACACACAAGCACACAGAAGCAAGCGAAAGGAGACAAACGAAAAAGGGCGAATAAAATGGCAAAGGTGAAGTGGGGGAGAGGAAAATGAGAGGCAGATGGCAAATAATGTAATGCGAGGGATAAGAGTTTGTGATGGGTACTTGGTATGTCTTGACTTGAGCATAGATCTCCGCGGCAACGGCGCCAGAAATCCTTCTTGCTACCTCTTGAGCATGCGTTGGTTTTCCCTTGAAGAGGAAAGGGTGATGCAGCAAACAAGCATAAGTATTTCCCTCAGTTTTTGAGAACCATGGTATCAATCCAGTAGGAGACTACTCGCAATCACCTAGTACCTGCACAAACAATCAAGAACCTTGCAACCAACACAATAAAGGGGTTGTCAATCCCTTCACGGCCACTTGCAAAAGTGAGATATGATAAAGATAATAAGATAAATATTTTTGGTATTTTTGTTGTATAGATTATAAAATAAAGATTGCAAAATAAATAGTAAACTAGAATTATAGATCAGAAACTTATATAATGTAAAGTAGACCCGGGGGCCATAGGTTTCACTAGTGGCTTCTCTCATGATAGCATATATTACGGTGAGTGAACAAATTACTGCCGAGCAATTCATAGAAAAGCGCATAGTTATGAGAATATCTAGGCATGATCATGAATGTAGGCATCACGTCCGTGTCAAGTAGACCGAAACGATTATGCATCTACTACTATTACTCCACACGTCGACCGCTATCCAACATGCATCTAGAGTATTAAGTTCATAAGAACAGAGTAACACATTAGGCAAGATGACATGATGTAGAGGGATAAACTTAAGAAATATGATATAAAACCCATCTTTTTATCCTCGATGGAAAAAATACAATACGTGCCTTGCTGCCCCTACTGTCACTGGGAAAGGACACCGCAAGATTGAACCCAAAGCTAAGCACTTCTCCCATTGCAAGAAAGATCAAGCTAGTAGGCCAAACTAAACCGATAATTCGAAGAGACTTGCAAAGATATCAAATCATGCATATAAGAATTT
This sequence comes from Aegilops bicornis, assembly GCA_021605145.1. Taxonomy (NCBI): domain Eukaryota; kingdom Viridiplantae; phylum Streptophyta; class Magnoliopsida; order Poales; family Poaceae; genus Aegilops; species Aegilops bicornis. The sequence continues at coordinate 505,362,717 of CM038669.1, forward strand.
AGAGAAGAACCAAATAATATTCATAGATGATCTCATAAACCCACAATTCATCGGATCTCGGCAAACACACCACAAAAAGTATTACATCAAATAGATCTCCAAGGACATCGAGGAGAACTTTGTATTGATAACCAAAGAGAGAGAAGAAGCCATCTATCTAGTAACTATGGACCCGAAGGTTTGTGGTAAACTACTCACACATCATCGGAGAGGCTATGGTGCTGATGTAGAAGCCCTCCATGATCGAATCCCCCTCCGGCAGATCGCTAGAAAAGGCCGCAGATGGGATCTCACGGGTACAGAAGGTTGCGTCGGTGGAAAAGTGGTTTCGTGGCTCTCCTGGATGTTTTTAGGGTACAAGGGTATATATAGGGGAAAGAAGTACATCGGTGGAGCTACGAGGGGCCCACGAGGGTGGGGGGCGTGCCTACCCCCTGGGCGTGCCCTCCTACCTCGTGGCCGCCTTGTTGCGTCTCTGACTTCCACTCCAAGTCTCCTGGATTGTGTTTGTTCCGAGAAAGATCCTCGCGAAGGTTTCGTTCCGTTTGGATTCCGTTTGATATTCCTTTTCTGCGAAACACTGAAATCGGCAAAAAAAATAGCAACTGGCACTGGTCCTCCGGTTAATAGGTTAGTCCCAAAAATAATATAAAAGAGCATATTAAAGCCCATTAAACATCCAAAACAGATAATATAATAGCATGGAACAATCCAAAAAAATATAGATACGTTGGAGACGTATCAGGTACGCACGAAGATCTCTCTCCCCCTTGCTCACATTCTCGCCACGATCTCAAGGCCTAGCTCGCCGAACCCAAGGAACAAGGGACACAAGAGTTTATACTTGCTCGGGCCACCGATGCGGTGTAATACCCTACTCCAGTGTGGTGTGGTGGATTGCCTTGTAGTCTTGGGATGAACAAGTACAAGGGAGGAACAACCTCCTGAGGAGAGGCATTCTCGAGCTCGGTGAGCTTGTGCGGTTGGGGATGATCTGAATGATCCGTCCCCTCCTATGGTGGTGGCTAGTCCTATTTATAGAGGCCCTAGTCCTCTTCCCAAATGTTTAGGCGGGGAGGGATCCCACAACGGCCAATTTGAAGGGGGACAACTAGTACAAGCTATCCTGACAAAAGGTGGTCTTCGCCCGCCAAAGGCTCTGGTGGTGACAATGTCGTGGGCTCCGCGATGACCTCGTCCTGCCGTCCTGCTGGTCTTGGTCTCATTGCACCGATATGGAAACCTTTGCCTGATGCCTCGGGACTCCTCGCCTGCACCTGCCCCTTTAGTACCAAAGAGGCAACCGGTACTCTGCGCCCGCTGGCGACCGCCTGGCCTTGGTCGTCATGGCTCACGTCACGGAAACCTCGCGAGGTGCCCCTCGCCCTTATCTCTCCGCTCCTCGTGAGCCAGCCTAGTGAGGCTGCCCCAAAGGAGGTCTTGTGTCGTCCGACTCACGAGGCTTGGCCCCTCGCGAGGGTCTTGAGTGTTTTCTGATGAAGATGGGCCGTACGGGCCGCTAGTGGAGCCACGCCGTGGGCCGCATGCAGGCAAGTCTGGGGACCCCCGTTCCCAGAACGCCGACAGTTCTTGAGCTCAATGAGCTGGTGAGGTGGCCTCGCTGGAATGGATCTGATCCAAGATGCCCTCTATGGTGGTGGCTAAGTCCTATTTATAGTGGCCAGGGTCCTCTTCCTAAATGTAGGAGGGAAGGGATCCCACAATGGCCAAATTTGAGGGAGACAACTAGTACAAGCTATCCTGAGAAAGGTAGTCTTCGCCTGCAAAAGGCTCTGGTGGTGACGCTGCGGTGGGCTCCGCGATGACCTTTGTCCTGCCGTCCCAGTGGTCTTGGTCTTGTTGCACCGATAAGGAAACCTTTGCTTGATTCCTCGGAAATCCGTGCCTGCGCTTGCCTCCTTAGAACCAAAGAGGAAACTGGTACGTTGCGCCCGTTCTCGCCCGCCTGGCCTTGGTCGTTGAGGGAGTCCTGGACTAGGGGGTGTCCGGATAGCCGAACTATCACCGTTGGCCGGACTCCTGGACTATGAAGATACAAGATTGAAGACTTCGTCCCGTGTCCGTATAGGACTTTCCTTGGCATGGAAGGCAAGCTTGGCGTCTGGATATGTAGATTTCCTACCATTGTAATCGACTACTGTAACCCTAACCCTATCCGTGTCTATATAAACCGGAGGGTTTTTAGTCCAGAGGGGCGAACAACAATCATACCATAGGCTAGCTTCCAGGGTTTAGCCTCTCTGATCTCGTGGTAGATCTACTCTTGTACTACCCATATCATCAATATTAAACAAGCAGGAGTAGGGTATTACCTCCATCGAGAGGGCCCGAACCTGGGTAAAAACATCGTGTCCCTTGTCTCCTGTTACCATCCGCCTAGACGCACAGTTCGGGACCCCCTACCCGAGATCCGCCGGTTTTGACACCGACATTGGTGCTTTCATTGAGTTCCTCTGTGTCGTCACCTATAGGCCCGATGGCTCCTTCAATCATCATCAATGACGCAGTCCAGGGTGAGACTTTTCTCCCTGGACAGATCTTCGTATTCGGCGGCTTTGCGCTGCGGGCCAATTCTCTAGGCCATCTGGAGCAGATCGAAAGCTACGCCCCTGGCCATCAGGTCAGATTTGGAAGCCTGAACTATACGGCCAATGCCCGCGGAGACTTGATCTTCGACGGATTCGAGCCACAGCCGAGCGTGCCGCACCGTCTCGATGGGTACGATCTAGCTCTGCCGTCGAACAGTGCCCTGGAGGCCGCGCCAGTGCCCGCTCTGACCCTTAATCCGGAGCCGGTTTCGCCGATCGAGGACGGTTGGTTAGACACCGCCTCGGGGGCTGAAATCTCTACGGCGATTGAGCCGAACACCATCCCTGTCCTTTGCAAAGCTCGTGACTCACAGGTGCCGGACTCCTTTCCGGACTCCGAACCTCCCAGCGCCCTGCCACGAATCCAATCCAAGCTGGCGCCGGTTATGGAGTTCACCATCATGACATCTTTCAAGACTCGCCCTTTGGCGATATCCTGAACTCATTAAAGTCTCTCTCTTTGTCAGGGGAGCCTGGCCGAACTACGGTCAGGAAGGTTGGGATTCGGACGACGAAGAAATTCAACGCCCACCCACCACCCACTTTGTAGCCACTGTCGATGATTTAACCGACATGCTCGACTTCGACTCCGAAGACATCGACGGTATGGACGATGGTGCCGGAGACGATCAAGAACCAGCGCCCACAGGGCACTGGATGGCCACCTCAACTTACGATATATATATATGGTGGACACAACTAAGGGAAGCGATAACGAGGAACGACGAGACGCTGCGAAACAAAATTCCCTCGGGAAGCAGTCAAAGCGGCGGCGTAAGCGCCGCTCAAAATCCCACCTCGACAAAGATAGCGCCATTACGGCACTCCTGCCATAGAGCAGGGTGAGCCGCCGACGATGAACATGCCATTGAGCAACCATCCGAACAGGCCAACTTGGACAAACAACCCGTCCCGGCAAGGACAATGATCGGACGATCTCACGCCGGACACGCCATTGGATCGAAGAACCTTCACAAAGAGCTCCTCGCTATCGCGCGTAGCTTTAAAAAAGCTGGAAACAGAGGCTCGTAACAGCGGAAGACGACCGAATGAGATGGAGTAAATTACTCAACACTGCAGACAAATATGGCGACAGCCCGCCAAGCAAAGAGCTACCCAAAGCGCAAACTACTGCCCGAATTCGATGAGGAGGCCGTAGATCCCTCACGATCAAAAAACAAAGAGGCCGCTAGGTCGGATAGACGACCACATGGCAAACGCAGAGCGGCAAGCGGCGCCGCACACAAGCCGGCACGCGATCCGCATAAGGATTCGCACCAAAAGGATGGCCCAATTAGATCTATCTACGGGCCAAGGAAACAAGTTCTGGCGAGCAATACAACACGTCAAATATCCGAACATCACGGCACACCCAAATACAGGGGCGCCGCACACCCTCTATGTTTCACCGATGAGGTGCTGGATCATGAATTTCCAGCGGGATTCAAGCCCGTAAACATAGAGGCATACGACGGAACGACAGACCCTGGAGTCTGGATTGAGGATTATATCCTCCACATACACATGGCCAGAGGAGATGATCTCCACGCCATAAAATACCTACCCCTCAAGCTCAAAGGGCCAGCCCGGCATTGGCTTAAAAGCCTCCCGAAACACCATTGGTAGTTGGGAAGAGCTTGAGGATGCTTTTCGGCCAATTTCAGGAACCTATGTCCGACCTCCGGATGCAGACGATCTAAGTCTCATAACCCAACAGCCCGGAGAGTCAGCTCGAAAATTCTGGAACAGTCCTCACCAAAAGAACCAAATAGTCGATCGTCCGGACGCCAAGCCTTAGCAGCTTTTAAACACAACGTCCGAGACGAATGGCTCACTGTACACCTTGGCCAGGAAAAGCCAAGAACAATTGCCGCACTAACAAGCCTCATGACCCGCTTTTATGGCGGAGAGGATAGCTGGCTAGCAAGATGCAGTACCAGCGACCCAAGTACATCCGAAGTCAGGGATGGAAATGGGAAACCATGACGCAGCAAGGACCAGCGCCGGATTAAGGGGAACGGTACAAAGAGCTCGGCAGTCAACGCCGGATTCAAAAGCTCACGGCAGAACAATAAAAAGCTGCCCCTTAAGGACAATAGCAATAAAAAGCTGCCCCTTAAGATATGCCAAATCCATAGTACTCCCAGGAAACCTGCAAACCATACCCACAGAGATTGTTGGGTCTTTAAGCAGTCCGGCAGACTCAACGCCGAACACAAGGGGCTCGACACACCAAGTGAGGATGATGACGAGCACCACAAGCAGAGCCCCGGAAAACAAAAGAATTTCCCACAAGAGGTCAAAACAGTAAACTTACTTCAAGTAACAAAAGGAGAAAACAGAGCGGCACCCATTGAATTACGCGCCGCACACTCTACCCCAAATGAGTCCCAACACTGGTTGTCAAAACCAATTACCTTCGACCATCAGACTACTCCGAAAGTATCCGGACGCAGGATGGACTGCCTTGATACTAGAACCTATAATCGACGGTCTTCAATTTACGCAAGTCCTAATGGACAGCGGCAGTGATTTAAACCTGCTATATCAGGACACAATCCGCAACATGGGGATAAACCCAAACAGGATTAGCCATAGCAACACTTCCTTCCAAGGAATAATGCTAGGCACATATGCCCATTATACGGGCTCCCTACTATTGGAAGTTATGTTCGGCTCACCCGACAACTTCCGTCGGGAAAAGTTGGTCTTCCACATCGCCCCATTTAAAAGTAGCCATCAAGCACTACTGGGACGCGAAGCTTTCGCCTGCTTTAACGCAATACCGCATTATGCATCTCTTAAACTTAAAATGCCCGGTCCACGAGGCATCATTTCATTAAGGGGAAGCTCGCGCGTCCCTCAAGGAAAGAATGTGAGACCGCCTTAACAGCCTCACACTAATACGACCTTACTGGCCAAAAGCGTCTAAAGCAGGTGTCGTTCGGACTCGGACACGGTTAGGCGAGTCCGCATAAATAAACATGATGCTTACTAGACGCTGCACTTCTTTACAAGGGGCTCCATGCATGTACAACAAGAGACAATAAAGCTCAATTTTACTCATTTTGAATCATACTCTATTTTATTTCCAATTACATTTTAGCGCGATCTTTTTCAAAACTAAGTTCCTCTCTTTACAGATGAACGCTGCTATACCCGTCCAGGATACGGCACAACGGAGACACAGCGCAGACGTGCAGCAGGACCCGCTGCAAGGATTCTTTTCAGATTAAGACCCCTGCGTAAACCTTTTTCACTGCCTCTTGTTGTTACTCATCCCCGTCTCTTATTATAACCGAGGAGGAGGTCAGGCGTTTTGGCATCGGCCGCCGAAGTTTGCACGCACTGGACACCAGGGGCTTGTTACCAAGGGCATTGTTCGGCCCGCTTTATAAAAGACCGAATACCTTAGGGAGTGTTCGGCGTCTCGAGTTAGGCCTTATATGCATCAGCTCCTAATCATGTCTTTGGACAAATGTTGGGTTTGCCCGGCTCTTGTGTTTTGCTGCCTTACGTTCCGTTCTATCGGCTAACGCGGCACCAGGAGAACTATCGCGAGTGTGCCCGGTTCGCCGGGCGAGTACCTCGAGAGAAAGCCAAGAGTGATCTGTCATGATATAGCGAGAGACTGGTCAACCACTCGATGACTCACCGGAATGTTTAGAATTCCTCCGCATTAACGAAGGACCGCTTTTCCGGTCGTGCACATACCCACCCAATTTGGGAGAGTGCGGTGCCCTGTGGGCTATATAGTAGCCCCACCATCGAACTCCTATGGCTAAGTGAAAGTGATAAAGCATTATAGTCCGGTTGCCTAGTTTGCTATGCCACCACCTCCTTTATAGGACCAAGACATTGGATTAAGTGTGAAAGTGCGACTTCTTTGCAAGCACCCCCGCACTATAAAGCGTAAATGTCAAGACCTGCCATCTTTCGTGTTATATACATATATACGCCAACGGCCCCACATGAGGTAGTTTGCTACTTGAAGGCACAAGTATAAAAGCTCTCACATTAAATTGAAACGTTGTTTCATAAAATTATACATGTCATTCAAACATAACATCCTTCGAAAGCATCAAGGTCTCTATTAAACGAGCGCCGGAAGAACTTCCTCAAAATAGCGCCGACCGGTACTCGCCGCCGTCCGAGTCTGGGGACGCAATATCGGTGGCCTTCATCTCAGCCCAGTATGCCTTGACACGGGCAAGAGCCATCCGCGCCCCCTCAATACATGCCAACCGCTTTATTGCGTCGATACGCGGTACCGCACCAAGGAACTGCTGCACTAAGCCAAAATAACTCTTCGGCTGGGGTCCGCCTGGCCACAAATGAGTCATGACATGCTTTGTGGCAAGTCCGGATAATCGATTCAGCTCGGACCATTCGGCCAACCGATCGGTCAACGGAAGAGGACGCTCCGTACTATGGAATTGCGACCAAAATAGCTCTTCCCTTCTGTGCCCCTTCTGGCCTCGGAAGCGCTCAATCGCGTCCGCAGCGCTCGCCGCTAAGTCCAGATAAGCATACTCCAAACTCCACAGCTTGTCCAACTGAGCATACTTCGGATCCGCATATTTCCTCCGCAGCAGAAACGGTTTTCCAGCCGCAATATCCCCGGCCTGACTCAGCTCCTCCTTGGCAGCTCTCATAGCGGAATGGGCATCCTTGGATTCTGCGGTGGCCTTTTCAGGTCCTCTTGTTCCGCTTGACGTTCTTTTTCAAGAACCTCGCAGCGGTCGGTAGTATTCTTCAGTTTCAGGGCCAAATCGGCCATTTCCTCTTTACTTCGGCAGTGAGCAGCCCGTTCGGCTTTCAGCTCTTCGGCCGCCTTTAAAGCGGCCGCATTACTCTCTCGGGCTTGCTCTTTAGCTCGGGCAAGTTCCGCCAAGCAGCCTCTCCACAAGCAGCGGCACCGTACGCATCAAAGCATACAAGTAGTAAGGCATGGGCGTCAAGCTCCCTTACCGGTGTCCGTGGAGAAGTCGTGATACCTTGTGATTCGTCAAACCGTTTATTGACCAGCGATGTCCGCATCCGCCTCGTCAAGTTGCCGCTTTAGTTCGGCAAATCCATCACCGCTAGCCACCGGACGCCCGCCACCTACATAGGAACGATTTAAATGTTAGTATCGAGATTATGATCCTCGATGCAGCTGTCGATTGTGAGAGCATACCGAGTCTCGTGGGCTACTATCTATACAGGCGCATTCTATATGCATAATTGTCGAAGGTACATCATTTTTTTCGTACCTCAAACCCCACAAGAATTTCTGGCGGTTTCATGCAATCCGCTCTCGCCGGATGCAATTCTTTCAATCGTAGCCATTAGCGCAAAGTGATCTTCTCTCGAGATATACGCCGCCTCGGAAAGGTGTCCTTCAGCTCCTCCAACCGCACGCCAGCTTGGCGCCTGGACTGTCCGCCCCGCCGACTCGGGAAACTCTCCGTGACGACACTTCAGGGTCGCCTACCGCACGAAGGCGCGTTAGGTGGAGGCGTTTCACTCTCTATCATCTCCGGACGAAGATCCCCCGAAGACGAGCTCTGCTGAGAAGGGCTGAGATCCGACTACAAGGTACAATTTCGGTTATCTTCAGAAATAAATAAAGGGATGTTCTTTATTCAGAGGACCCCTTCTTTTTACTTACGGCTCGCTGGAGGGCTGATCACCGTGGGGAAATAGTGCGGCTGGGGTACTTCCCTACGCCGGACTTTCTGATGAAGACTTCTTTCCCCGTTTTGAGGCCTTGGCTTCCGGGTCTTCGGAAGCGGTCCTCTTCTCCCCTTGGAGGGGAGGATCCCTGATCCCCTCTTCCTTGAAAGCCTCCTTCGCGGAGGCAGTTGCTTCCCTGCCCCCCCTTCGCCTTCTTTAAAAGGCGCGGCCTTCAACATCTTGGTCAACATGGGATCCGGCGTGGTCTCTGGGAGGGGAGCCGGACACCTTATCAACTTTGCCTTGGCTATCCACTCCTGTTCAAGAAACGGCTCCCTTAAAGGGCATATATATGATAAATGAATGAACAACATGTCCAGTTACAAGGTTACTTACTTGAGTATCTGGGTGATTGCAGCTTAGACCTGCGTCCTCGGTCAAGTCCGGACACTTCTCTTGTGATCCGAAGAACAGTTTGTACATCTCCTTGGGCGTCGCGCCCATAAAATGTTGGAGAGCTCGTGGTCCCTCCGGATTGAACTCCCATGCACGGAGGGAACGACGCTTGCAGGCGTATAGGCGCCGGATCACCATAACTCCGCGCCGCCACGACCAGATTGATCTCTCTTTCTTGGAGGTCTCGAATACGGCCCTGCAACAGAGGAACGCCCTGACGGCCCCTGGCCGAGCCCCGGTTGACCCATGAGGCCAGCCGCTGTGGTGGACCTGAGCGGAAGGCGGGTGGCGCCACGCATTTGGTGCCCCTGGGAGCGGTGATATAAAACCACTCCCGTTGCCACAAACCAAGCTCCTCTTGAAAAGAGCCCTCGGGCCACGGAGCATCAGCACACTCCGCACTCTCGGCTCCACCTTGAAGGTCTTGAGCCACAATCCAAAGTGAGGGGTAATATGGAGGAAGGCTTCACATACGACAATGAATGATGAGATATGGAGGATGGACTCCGGATTCAAGTCATGGAAATCCAGCCCATAATAAAACATGAGCCCTCAAGCACAAAGGGATCCGTCGGAAGCCTAAACCCGAAGGAAGTGAGACACGAACACCACGCTGTCGGTGGGCTCAGGAGTGGGAATGACCTGCCCTGGAGCAGGCAGCCTATGCGAGATCTCGCCGGTTAGATACCTGGCGTCTCGCAGCTTTAGCACATCTTCTTCTGTGACGGAAGAAGACATCCATCGGCCGAGCTAGTCGGAGCCGGACATCGTCGAAGGTCCGAAGCGCCTAAATCTGAAGGTTTGGGTGCTAGAACTCGAAGCGCGAGGCGAACTCGATGGAGGGTGGAAAAAAAGAAGAGGTCCTTGGTCTCATTATAAAGAGGTTGAATACCAAGAGCCCTCCCCGTGGTCGATTGGGACTCGCCTTCGATAGAGGAGGCATGCCAACGGGCACGGTTGGGTTACCCACGTCCGTATTGATGAGAACCCCGGAATAAGGGGGCACGATCTACGCTTTGATAAGACGTGCCAAGGAAACCGCCTCGCTAAACGCGCTGAGGTGGGACAGTAAAAACTGATTCGTATGAAGGCCTGGCCGTGGTGTGATGTCACGCCACGGGATACGTCAGCAAATCTGTGCAAAAATTATTCTCTCTACGGTAGTATGTGGAACTTGTTTTGCAGAGCCGGGCACTATCCTTGTGTTCAAAATCTTCTATGAAGTATTCAGAGGAGGAACCCGCCTTGCAATGCCGAAGACAATATGCGCGTCGGACTCGTCGTCATTGAAGGCTGGTTCAGGGGCTACTGAGGGAGTCCTGGACTAGGGGGTGTCCGAATAGCCGAACTATCACCGTTGGCCGGACTCCTGGACTATGAAGATACAAGATTGAAGACTTCGTCCCGTGTCCGGATAGGACTTTCCTTGGCGTGGAAGGCAAGCTTGGCGATACGGATAGGTAGATTTCCTACCATTGTAACCGACTCTGTGTAACCCTAACCCTATCCGGTGTCTATATAAACCGGAGGGTTTTAGTCCGTAGGACGAACAACAATCATACCATAGGCTAGCTTCTAGGGTTTAGCATCTCTGATCTCGTGGTAGATCTACTCTTGTACTACCCATATCATCAATATTAATCAAGCAGGAGTAGGGTATTACCTGCATCAAGAGGGCCCGAACCTGGGTAAAAACATCGTGTCCCTTGTCTCCTGTTACCATCCGCCTAGACGCACAGTTCGGGACCCCCTACCCGAGATCCGCCGGTTTTGACACCGACAGTCGTCATGGCTCACATCATGTGAGCCTCACGAGGTGCACCTTGCATTGATATCTCTGCTCCTCGGGAACCAGCCTAGCGAGGCCGCCCCCAGGGAGGTCTTGGTGTCGTCCGCCTCGCGAAGCTTGTCCCCTCGCAAGGGTCTTGAGCTGTTGCTACTGAAGTTGGCCGTACTGGGCCGTCGATGGAGCCACGCCACGGGACGCAGGCAGGAAAGTCTGGATACCCCCGTTCCCAGGACGCCGACAACTGGTGACAAGGTTGATCGCAAGTCCACGTCAGGCACATGTCACTTTCTTGGACGATCTCTTGTCTGTTGATTTTGAAGAAGCAGAACTATGTATCACTCTCCACTGCTGAATCAGAATACATTGCTGCTCGATCTTACTGCGCTCAGCTTCTATGGATGAAGCAAACTCTCAAGGACTATGGCATCCACCTGAAGCATGTGCCACTCTACTGCGACAGTGAAAGCGCCATCAAGATTGCCAACAACCCAGTTCAGCACTCGAAGACAAAGCACATTCAGATCCGTCATCACTTTCTCAGGGATCATGTTATGATGGAAGGTATTGATATCATTCACGTCAACACTAAAGAGCAATTGGCAGATATCTTCAAAAAGCCCTTGGATGAGAAAAGGTTTTGCAAGTTGCGGTGTCAGCTAAATATCCTAGAATCCTCGAATGTCCTGTGATTGGACACACATCCTAACGCTTATGCATGTTGATGACTTAGATGTGCAACACATGAAGTAACGTATATCTTCAATTAATGAAGACTTACCCTCTAAGTGTGAATACATTAACGCGGAATTTGACTTCGGAGCGCCACGATAATTGTGCGCCGTGTCTGGGTCTAGTACTTCCTATATGGTGGGTAACGCCACCACCAAACTTTTCTGAAGATTTTCATTTGGCGTCATGATTGCATTATCTTCATATTTGGTTTGTCTTCAACATTGTTTTGTCCTCAGAGTTCATCTTTGCAATGTTGATTTGGTCTTTTCTTATATATATATATATATATATATATATATATATATATATATATATAAATGTGTGTGTGTGTGTGTGTGTGTGTGTGTGTGTGTGTTCTGTCCTCTACAACATTCACTTATAGCTATGCTTTCAAACTTGCCATTTTCTGAACTAAGTGAATGTGATTGGACCCTAACCCCTTCTGTGTTTCTTCCTCAATTCTGTCTATCTAGTCATATGCATTCTGTTGAAATGTGTCAAATGTCTTCACAGCGTCCTTGTCAGCTGAAGATATAGAGACACACATTTAAACTTGCTTTCAATGCTATATCTCTTTTGCCTGAATACCGGAGAAGCCGGAACAACCACCCGACAAACCAGGCGTGCATGGGAACATGGAACATCCTTCAATAAGTTGCATGCATACCACATGTCCATCAGATGTGAACCGCCAGGGGCACTTACGTAATTGCACTGCGAAACCCTTTACCTTATAAATACACGTCCAGCCCGGTCATTATTTCCTCTTCCACCTTGCCAACTCGCACAAACCCCAGCGCCACCGCTAGATCACGTCGACGCGGGAGACGAAGCGCTTGGCTGTCGCGACCTCTTCGACGTCGTCCTCATGCCGGTCGCGGACCTCATCCTCTCCGCCGCCGCCGTAGATGTCTTCCGCCGCCAAGTTAGGGCGCGGGAGATTGGACTACTCGGCATGTGCTCCGCCTCGTCTAGCAGTTCGTGTGTGGTAGATAAATCTCGCTTTTTACAGATTTTTAGATATGTCAAATCCATCCACTTCTACCAAAATTGGTTTCTACACTTCCAAATCTGGATCTTTCTCTTTCTGAATCTCATATCCTGCAAAGTATGTTCACTTATGCTTCCTAACTAGTTAGATTCCTCGCTTGTACTTATTCATGGATTCGTACAAATTTGGAACCAACTCTCTTCGAATAAGTGAATGTCTACGCACTGATACTTCTCCAACGTATCTATAATTTTTGATTGCTCCATGCTATGTTATCTACTGTTTTGGGCAATATTGGGCTTTATTATGCACTTTTATATTATTTTTGGGACTAACCTATTAACCGGAGGCCCAGCCCAGAATTGTTGTTTTTTGCCTATTTCAGTGTTTCGAAGAAAAGGAATATCAAACGGAGTCGAAACGGAACGAAATCAACTGGAGAAGTTATTTTTGGAAGGAAAGCTACCGGATGGACTTGGACCCCATGTCAGGAGCTAAGGGAGGTGCTCGAGAGGGTGGGGGCGCACCCACCCCCCTAGGGAGCGCCCCCTGGCTCATGGGGACCCCGAAGCTCCACCGACGTACTTCCTGCACCCATATATACTCACGTACCTTAAAACTTCCAGAACAGAGATTAGATCGGGAGTTCCGCCGCCGCAAGCCTCTGTAGCCACCAAAAACCAATCGGGACTCTGTTCCGGCACCCTGCCGGAGGGGGGGGGAGCCCTCACCCATGGTCATCTTCATCATCCCGGCGCTCTCCATGACGAGGAGGGAGTAGTTCACCCTCGGGGCTGAGGGTATGTACCAGTAGCTATGTGTTTGATATCTCTCTCTCTCTCTCTCTCTCGTGTTCTTGATTTGGCACGATCTTGATGTATCGCGAGCTTTGATATTATAGTTGGATCTTATGTTTCTTCTCCCCCTCTTCTCTCTTGTAATGGATTGAGTTTTCCCCTTGAAGTAATCTTATTGGATTGAGTCTTTCAAGATTTGAGAACACTTGATGTATGTCTTGCCGTGCGTATCTGTGGTGACAATGGGATATCACGTGATTCACTTGATGTATGTTTTGGTGATCAACTTGCAGGTTTCGCCCATGAACCTATGCATAGGGGTTGGCACACGTCTTCGTCGTGATTCTCCGGTAGAAACTTTGGACGCTCTTTGAGGTTCTATGTGTTGGTTTGAATAGATGAATTGAGATTGTGTGATGCATATCGTATAATCATGCCCACGGATACTTGAGGTGACATTGGAGTATCTAGGCGACATTAGGGTTTTGGTTGATTTGTGTCTTAAGGTGTTATTCTAGTACGAACTCTAGGGCTGTTTGTGACACTTATAGGAATAGCCCACCGGATTGATTGGAAATAATAACTTTGAGGTTGTTTTGTACCCTACCATAATCTCTTCGTTTGTTCTCTGCTATTAGTGACTTTGGAGTGACTCTTTGTTGCATGTTGAGGGATAGTTATATGATCCAATTATGTTATTATTGTTGAGAGTACTTGCACTAGTGAAAGTATGAACCCTAGGCCTTGTTTCCTATCATTGCAATACCGTTTACGCTCACTATTACCACTTGTTACCTTGCTGTTTTTATATTTTTAGATTACAAAAACCTATATCTACCATCCATATTGCACTTGTATCACCATCTCTTCGCCGAACTAGTGCAGCTATACAATTTACCATTGTATTGGGTGTGTTGGGGACACAAGAGACTCTTTGTTATTTGGTTGCAGGATTGCTTGAGAGAGACCATCTTCATCCTACGCCTCCCACGGATTGATAAACCTTAGGTCATCCACTTGAGGGAAATTTGCTACTGTCCTACAAACCTCTGCACTTGGAGGCCCAACAACGTCTACAAGAAGAAGGTTGCGTAGTAGACATCACGCACTATGAGGTCAATGTCTTCAAACAGATTTATCTTCAAAATCTTCTAAGAATGCATATGACCTCTTCGCCTTCCCTCGCAACTCTAATGCTGTCACAGGTACATGTCTGTGGGAGAATCCCTTGGTTCTCATAGTCTGCATTCATTTGCAGAATTCTTACATCATCATATTGACTCTCCTGAAGCCGGTTCTTGTTTGACAAGTAGACGGAAGCCTTTCACTGTATTGAAGCCTCTTTGTCTGAATATTATGGCTTCTAAAAAAATTGCAAGGAAGGGTGTTAGACAGCAACATGGAGATACTGCTCTGGATCTGCCCCCGGATCTCCATGAACTGCACAAGACAGATCCTGAGGAGAAGTACAATCAGCGCAAGACCAAAATTCAGTGGATCCAAAGATATTGGGCTTAACAGTGGTTCAAGTACAACTTTTTCACTCCAGAATATGCTGAGAAGAATGCTATCAAGCGCCCGTGGGGCGACATTCTATACAAGAATCTGCAACCCAAGTCGAAGCCTGAAGCTATTGCCCAAGGTTTCTATCCTTGCATGGTCAGAGGACCTCAGCCAGAAAATGCCGACCCATCATTTCTTCTATGGTGTCATGACGACAATCTATTCAAGCGCAACTTTCAGTTCGCAAAGGAGTCAGCTGCAAAGAACGGGAAGGATCTCAGACTCAACTTCAACCCTGGTCCGTATGCTCCAAGGCCGGATAGCACACGTGACACCAATCCCAATGTCATCGGCCCCTACAATAGCTTCGATGGGCTCCTCTCCCATATTGCTGGTCAGAGGTCCACTGTGGAGCAATATGCTGATGATCCGGAATCTGAAGATACACCTGAGCCACCAAAGCAGCAGAAGAAGTCAAAAGCTTCAAAGCCCTCTGCCGCAGCAAAAGCTTCGACTATGAATCCATTGAAGACTGCACCTCCTGAACCCAGTGTGCAATCTGAAGACTTGTCCCGTGTCTCCAGGAAGACTACAAAGACTAAGAATCCCAAGAAGATTTCAGGGCATGACCTGACTCCTGCTACCGTTCTGTGCAACGAGGAAAACACCATTGATCTGTCCAGTGATGAAGATCTTGGTGATAAAGCTCTAGAGGTGTTGATCAAGAGCAAGCAAGAGGCTGAGATCTTCCATGATCTGCCTCTCTTTGATGTTGACATTCTAAACAACTTCATTGATGAATGGTTTGAGGACCAAAGCATCAACATTGATGATCTGCAACTGCCAGTGGACATCAGCGTCACCTTTCACAGAGGCATTGCAAATGAACTTGCTCTGGCTCAGAGAATCGTCGAGCTCAAGAACAAGATTGATTATGAGAAGGCGCATTTCAAGAAGAACGTTGAGAAGCTTCGTGTTGCTGATGTGCAAATCTTCAAAAAGATGTTGCATTATCTCAAGGCAGAATTCCTCAAGAAGCGTGAAGAAGCCAAAGGCTCACGCGGGCGCATGAAGTACTATGCTCAGAAGTGTGTGCAAGCACACAATAAAGCTGAAAAGAGAAAGGCTCTTGGGCATCCTAGCATCAACCCCAAGATGGCTGCCAAGAAAAAGAAGTCTGCTGAATCCATACCTGAAGCTCAACGGCAGGAACAACCAAGCATTGTCTTCCCTGCCAGCATGACTGGCTCGATGTCAAAGGTCCCCTCAGCAGCTCCAGAACTGAAGAAGACAAGGCAAGCCGAAGCCGAAGCCAGGAAGAGGAAGCTCAAAGATACATCCGATGATGCTCCCTCCAAGAAGAAATTAAAGACAAAGGCTTCCAAGTCTTCAAAGAAAGAGTGTGATGCTGCCCCAGAGCCCCTCAATGTTGAACCAATCTCTGTTTCTCTCCCTACCTCTACTAACCAAGAGCATCGCTTGGTGATTCATGAGCCTGCTTCCACAGAGGCTCCAGAAAGTGAAGAGATTCCAGTTGTTGACCCCGGCGCAGATGAAGACATTGATCGTGAAGACAATGTGAACGATGATGAAGTCCTTCCTCGGCTTGAACCCCAGTCGCTATCATCGCCTGCTCTCACGAGCAGTGAACTTATTATCATTGGTCGTCCATTAACGCCAATTGCTCAAGATGACTCATGGGTTGAGCAACAACAACAAGACACCCCTGTGCAAGACGAGACACCACGTACTCCACCACCTCAAGTCACCACTCTGGTGCTTGATGATGACAACTACATGGAACAGACCACTCCCTCTCCAAAGGCATCGCTTGCATTCCGCCGGCTTCGCAAAGGCCTCAGGCCTTAGGTCTCCATGTCAAGCATTCCATAAGAGGATGTGCACCACAACAACTCAGTAGCATGCCAAGTGTTCCCTGAAGCCACCCCTTCTGCGTCTGCCTCTGAGTCTGAAGCCAAAGCTTCTGAAGACATTATGGCTGCATCAGTCGAAGAAGAAAAAGAAGAAGAGAAAGGAGAAGAAAGAGAAGCCACAACCCCTGCCAGTGAACCAGTCGTTCAAGAAGAGAATGTGATCATGCCCGACCCTCCAGTCGTTGAACAGATGGATGTTGAAAACAATGAGGCTGCCACAACAACCACTACTGAAGCTAATGACACTGTCATGGCTGAAGACAATGTGGAGCCCGAAGACAATGCTGCCATTGGCACAATTGTGCCACCAATCATCTTCGATGATGTTGTTCCTCCCCCAAGGCCTCATACTATAGAACATGCATTAAATCGAGGTGGCGAGCTTGTCACAGTCAAATGGCCTATCATGATTCCACCCACTTCTCCCAGGCCGCAACATGATTATCATGTGGAGCAGAGGCCTCAAGTTCAGAAGCCTAAGCCAAGACTGCCAAGGCTTCCAAGTGCAACAACGACACAAGGCTCATTCAGCATGCTCAGCTTCAGAGAGCACACCACTTTCTTTGACAGCACCAAGAACCCATATTCGAAGCCAAAGATCTCCTCTGACAGGTTTTGGAGCCATCAGCAGCGAAGCTACTACTCTTGCATCCTATACAACCAAGACCGGATTTTTCCGCACAAGCTTCTGGATTGCGATGCTATTGCTGGGCTGCCATGCCTCGAAGAAGCCCTTCATTGTTTTCGGGATGTTGGGTTGCTGCCGTTTGTTACTGATAAGGAGCACTGGAATGAAGAACTTCTGCTTCAGTTTTATGCTACATTGCACATTCGAGGCTACAACAGGGATCCGAAGATTTGGATCCTTGAGTGGGTGACAGGTGATATTCATCACGAAGCCAAAGCTCAGGACATCATTGAGCTTACTTTCCTGCCCACTCCAGGTGAGTTGTACGAACCTGGTTGTCAGCTTCGTAAGAATGAACTGCATAGCATTTTCCAGAAGCCTGAGCACAATATGAGCCAAATGTTAAGCATGATGAAGCCATTGCCCCATGACGCCGAATATCCCAAGAAATTCTTTGTTAAGGACCTTGAGTACTTGCCACACACAGTCTTTCATATCTTGAGGCGTATTCTCTAGCCCATCAAAGGCAATTCTTCTGAAGCTAAACTTGAAGGCGCCATGAAGACATTGGTTTTCTACATCATCAATGGCATCGGATTCAACACTCAGGATTTCTTCAACCGATAGCTTGCTACTTCTGGGATTGATCTGTTTGGCCTGAAATTTTAGGCTCCATGGGTGATGCGCTTGATTAAGCTTCATTCAACCATTGACTGTCAACCTTTAGCGCGCAACCATATTGTATTTCTGCCTGATGTTGATATGTCCATTGAAGCCATCTACCCCGAGCCAGCAAAGAAGCCACTCCACATTCAGAATGCAGAATTCCAAAGCTTCAAGCAACCTATTGAAGGGATTCATGTGCCAAATGCTGCAACTCCTACTAATCCTCCGGCTCGCAACTTGCATATGCCACACCGTGCAAATACTGAAGCCACTGCTAGCACGATTGCTCAAAGGCCTCAGAAGCGTTCTTGTGTCCTTAACGACCATGAGCTTCTGGTGTCTTTGCATCAAAACCAGGATAACCATCATGACTGGCTGAAGCGTTAGATGCAGAGTCTCTTGGTGGATGTTAATCGCATTCACAACTTGGCCACCAAGAACTCATTTGTTGCACACGAAGCTGATACGTCTCCAACCTATCTATAATTTATGAAGTATTCATGCTATTATACTATCCTTGTAGGATGTTTTATATGCATTTATATGATATTTTATATCATTTTTGGGACTAACCTATTAACCTTGAGCCCAGGTGCCGGTTTACATTTTCTCCTTGTTTTTGAGTTTTGCGGAAAAGGAATACCAGACGGAGTCCAATTGACGTGCCAATTTTTGATGATTTTTTATGGACCAAAAGAAGACCACGGAGTATCGGAGTTGGGCCAGAAGAGTCCCGAGCTGCCCACGAGGGTGGGGGCGCGCCCACCCCCCTAGGGCGCGTGGGCCTGCCTCGTGGACAGCTCGGGAACCTCCTTGACGTGAGACCGACGCAAAAAATTCCTATAAATACAGAAATCTCAAAAATTAACCTAGATCGGGAGTTCCGCCGCCGCAAGCCTCTGTAGCCATGAGAAATCAATCTAGGCCCTCTTTGGCACCCTGCCGGAGGGGGCCATCATCACCGGTGGCCATGGAGGAGTATCCCGGAGGGGCCATCATCACCATGAAGGCCAAGGACCAGAGGGTGGATGCCATGGAGGAGGAAGCACAAGGGGGAGAACCTCTCCTCCTCTCTTCCGGTGGCGCTGGAGTGCCACCGGGAGGGGAATCATCGCCACGGTGATCGTCTTCATCAACATCACCATCCTCATCTCCTTTACCCAGTCCACTCTCCCGCACCCCGCTGTAATCCCTACTTGAACATGGTGCTTTATGCCACATATTATGATCCAATGATGTGTTGCCATCCTATGATGTTTTGAGTAGATATCTTTTGTCTTTGGGTTGATTGATGATCTAGATTGGTATGAGTTGTATGCTTTACTTTGGTGCTGTCCTATGGTGCCCTCCGTGTCGGCATAGCGTGAGGGATTCCGCTGTAGGGTGTTGCAATACGTTCACGATTCGCTTATAGTGGGTTGGTGAGTGACTGAAACAAAAACCCGAGTAAGAGGGATTGTTGCGTATGGGAATAAAGAGGACTTGATGCTTTAATGCTATGGTTGGGTTTTACCTTAATGATCTTTAGTAGTTGCGGATGCTTGCTAGAGTTCCAATCATAAGTGCATATGATCCAAGTAGAGAAAGTATGTTAGCTTATGCCTCTCCCTCATATGAAACTGCAATAGTGATTACCGGTCTTGTTAATAACTGCCTAGGACAATTCCGCACACCGATCAACCATTATTCCGCACTCGCTATTTATATTATTTAGTAATATATTCTAACTTTATGATAAAAGCACCTACTTTTATGTTTTAGCTCTCCGATATCATGCAAAGTTATCCTCTTCATACCCACAACGCAGTTTTATTTGTCGTTTCTAGTTGGAAGTAAACGTTCGGTGCACGTAGAGTCGTATCAGTGGCAGATAGGGCTTGAGAGAATATTGATATTACCTTTAGATCCTTGTGGGTTGTACACTCCATACTTATCACTTCCACCTTTGGAAAGTGCTACAATGATTCCTTGCACTTGGGGATTATCAAGCTCTTTTAAAGGCGCCGTTCTTGGGGAGCAATAGCGTGGGGTTGATATTCTCGTGTGTGCTTGTTTGCTTTCTTCACTAAGTAGATTTTGTTTTTCCTTTTTTTCTGTTTAGTTGTGGGTGAAACATACAAAAAAAATTAAAATAATGAAAATACAAAAAAAATTACTTGCCTTTCATGCCTAAAAAGTTTTTCAAAAAGAGAAGCGATTGGAAAGTTATGCATTGAAGAAGTGAGGGTCGACCTTGAGTACTTGTGTTCATGCTCACGGAAACAATGTAGAATTTCTCATGGAAGTTTCTTTGTAAATAATTATCCCCTTGTATATATTCATTGTATTATAAAAATAATGTGCCAAGCTTTGGTTTTAGGATGATTAGATTGCTTGTTTACTATGTGCAGAACAAAAACAGAAAATTTGGCTGTAGTGCGTGAATTTAGATTTTTTGCTGGAAATTCAAATGGGTCTGAAACTTTTTGCACATTACTTCTGTACAAATTTTTCAAATTTTCAAATTTAGTTCATAATTTTAGGAGTTACATAAGTTTACCAAACTTCCAGATTACTACAGACTGTTCTGTTTTTAACAGATTCTGTTTTGCGGGTGTTGTTTGCTTATTTAGATGAATCTATGGCTAGTATCGGGGGGTATGAACCATAGAGAATTTTGAATACAGTAGGTTTAACACAAATATAAATAAATAATGAGTTCATTACAGTACCTAAAGGTAGTGATTTGCTTTGTTATACTAACGGATCTCTCAAAGTTTTTGTTAAAGTTTTGTGTGGATGAAGTATTCGGAGAACGAGGAGCTATCAATATGAGAAGAATAAAGAGAGGCAAGAGTTAAAGCTTGGGGATTCCCAAGGAACCCCAAGTAAATATTTAAAAGGATACTCAACCATCTAAGCTTGGGGATGCCCCGGTTGGCATCCCATCTTTCTTCTTCAACAAATATCGGTATACCTCGGTTTTTTTGCTTTGTTCACATGATTTGTGTCCTTTGTGTTTTCTTTTTCTTTAAGAACCATGCTAGTATGATATGTAACTTCATCAATTTATATAGTACTTCATGTGCTTCACTTAAATCTTTTAAGTACGATCTTATAGAATTGCTCTTTGTGCTTCACTTAAATCTTTTGAGTATGGTTTTATAGAATGATTCATGTGCTTCACTTATACATTTTGAGCTTGGATATTGGTTAGTTGTAGAATGCTCCATGAACTTCACTTATATCTTTTGGAGTATGAATAATACTATCATTTAAAGTGGGTTTGTAAGAGTGTCAACTTTAGGAATTAGTGATCCCACTATTTTGGAGGGTGTTGAATCTTAGTGTGATATTTATGAAAGTGGATTTGGAAGAGTGTCAACTTTAGCTAGTAATGATTCCACTATTTTGGAAGAGGTTCCAATTGAGTATTAGAACAAAGTTGCTATCCATGATGATACTGAAAATTATTATGAGGGAGGAATACATGCTTGTAGAAGTTGCAATAATATCAAGTTTCCTCTCTAAGTGCTTAAAGTTTTGAAGTTATACTTGTTTTGCCTTCCTATGCTAGTTGATTCTTGTTCCCATAAGTTGTGTGCTCACAAAATCCCTAGGCATAGGAAGTGGGTTAGATTTAAATATGCTAGTCATATTCTTCATGATGCTCTCTTTATGTTTCAATTCCTATCTTTTATGTGAGCATCATTGAAATCATCATGCCTACTACCTCTCTCTCAGTTTACAGGGTGTGCGCGTACCCCTAGATCGTCAATTTGACCAACCTAATACAAGTCATATATTACAAAAAATATACCAACATAAACTTCGGAGTTTCTACTTTCAAAAGATATAATTTTTGTGTTATATAGTTTATATTTGGGTGAGAAAATTGTCGACCTAGGTATACGCGCATGACTTATAAACTGAAACGGAGGTAGTAGCTAAAAGGCATTAAAGAAAAGCGCTTGTTGGGAGACAACCCAATATTTACCCTTAATGTTTTTGTGTGTCTACATTATTAAGTTACTGTAGTAATCATGTTTTATAGTTTTTGTTTCAATAAAGTGCCAAGTAAGACCTTTGGGAAGACTTGGGTGAAAGTTAATGTGATCTTGCTGTAAAAAACAGAAACTTTGCGCTCACGAGATTAGCTGTCATGTTTTACCGAAGAGAGACTTTTAGTTGATTCCTTTTGCAGAAGATTAATAGACAAATTCCCCACGTCCACCAATTTAGTTCATAATTTTTGGAGTAGCATAAGTATGGTTATTGTTCAGATCATTACAGACTGTTCTGTTTCTGACAGATTCTGTTTTCATTGCATAGTTTGCTTGTTTTCTAGTTTCTATGGCTTATATTCCTCAATATAAATTGTAGAAATGATATGGTACAGTAGGCATTGTGTGAGAACAATTATGAAACTTCTCCTTAACAGTACCAAAGTGAATGGTTTACTCTTTATCATACTAACCTATCTCACGAAGTTTGGTTAAGTTTTGTGTGATTGAAGTTTTCAAGCTTTGGGTGAGATATCGATATGAGGAGAATAAGGAGTGGAAAGACCCTAAGCTTGGGGATGCCCAAGGCACCACAAGGTAATATTCAAGGAAGACTCGAGCGCCTAAGCTTGGGGATGCCCCGGAAGGCATCCCCTCTTTCGTCTTCAAAAATATCGGTATACCTTACTCGGAGCTATATTTTTATTCGTCAGATGATATGTGTTTTGCTTGGAGTGTGTTTTCGATTTTACTTGCTGTTTGAATAAAATCATTGGATCTGAAATATTGAATGAAAAAGAATCCTCCCATGGCTAGTTAATTATTTGACTACTCAGTGTTCTTCACTCATATCTTTTGGAGTAGTTTGTCATTTACTTATGTGCTTCACGTATATCCTATGAGTAAATGGTTGAATAAATTGAATGTCATAAATCTGAATTTATATATGTTTCATATGCCTATAACATGGGGAGTAATGACTTCACACATAATAAGTATAGGTAGTAAACTTATTGAAAGTTAGCAAACGTAGAATTGGTCACTTGAACAATTCACGAAAGAATATTGAAGGGAGAGGGATTTCACATATAAATATACTATTTTGGACATCTTTTGTAGTTGTGAGCACTCATTAAAATATGACATGCTAAAAGGTTGATGTTGGACAAGGAAGACAACGTAATAGGTTATGTTTTCTTATATCTGAAATAAAGTATATTGTTATGGATCGCCCAACACATTGAGCTTGCCTTTCCCCCTCATGCTAGCCAAATTCTTTGCACTAAGTAGAGATACTAGTTGTGCTTCCAAATATCCTTACCAAGTTTTGCCATGAGAGTCCACCATACCTACCTATGGATTGAGTAAGATCCTTCAAGTAAGTTGTCATCGGTGCAAGCAATAAAAAATTGCCCTCTAATTATGTATGATTGATTGGTGTGGAGGAAATAAGCTTTATACGATCTTGTGATGTGAAATAAATAAAAGCGACGGACTGCATAATAAAGGTCCATATCACAAGTGGCAATATAAAGTGACGTTCTTCCGCATTAAGATTTTGTGCATCCAACCCTGAAAGCGCATGGCAACCTCTGCTTCCCTCTGCGAAGGGTCTATCTTTTACTTTTATCTCCTACCCTTATGCAAGAGTCATGGTGATTTTCACCTTTTCTTTTTATATTTTATCCTTTGGCAAGCACCTTGTGTTGGAAAGATTCTGATATATATATATATATATATATATATATATATATATATATATATATATATATATATATATATATATATATATATATATCCAATTGGATGTAAGGCATCATGAACTATTATTGTTGACATTACCCTTGAGGTAAAAGGTTGGGAGGCGAAACTATAAGCCCCTATCTTTCTCTGTGTCCGATTAAAACTCCATAACCACAAGTATTGCGTGAGTGTTAGCAATTGTGAAAGACTAAATGATAGTTGAGTATGTGGAGTTTGCTAAATCAAAGCTCTGACATAGACTCTTTCTGAAAATAAGATGAATTGCAATTGTTTGATGACTGATAATATTGTTTGTTAGTTTTCAAGAAGTTTATGATCTATACTTTAAACATGTGTGTCGGGGAGGCTGATCTGACCCACGAACACCTATGGGACCGGTGGACCGAGCCCCTTTCGGTTCGGCGGGGGGCGGAGGTCGCACGAAGAGCAGATCGAGGCGGCTAATACAGCGGTTTACCCAGCTTCGAGCTCTCCGGAGAGATAACACTCCTACCGCTGCATGTCCGAGTGTATTGAGTTCTTGCTCGAGCGGCTGAGTGCTACAAGACACACAAGCTGCTAACTAGACCGAAGCGTGAGTGTTGGACCCCCTCTCTACGCTATGCACGGGCCTCCTTTTATATGCTCAAGGGTCTCCGACAGGTGGCAACGTAGGCAAGGGTAAAAATGGAAAAGGAGTTGTGGTTGGTACAACTACTTGTACAAAGGTATCATACCTAACCACGGCGGCGGGGACAAAGGAATTAAATGCCCGTCTCACGCCGCCCTAACAAAGGCGTAAAGGGACCGCCAGGGCGCCACCGCTTACCACGATGGCAATCTTGTCAACGCCGCTTGCCATCGTGCTCACCGCCGCAGACGGCCTCTTGCCACGCTGCTACCGAAAGGTCCTGTATGACACGTTAGTGGATGTCTTTGGGCGCAAGGACGAGTGGTGGTCTGCGCGGCAAGCGCCTTTGCCGCAGCTTGTTGTCTTGTCGCGTCCGGAAGCTTGTCGCTCACGGGCCTTGCCGGACGCTGCGTGGCCGTCAGCGGCAAGTTTCTTGAGATGCCTTGGTTGGCCTTCCGGCAAGCTCCTCTTGCCGGGCCTTGTCTCCCTAGGTGCCTTGGGTGGCCTTCCCGGCAAGCTCCTCTTGCCGGGGCCTTGTCTCCTAGGTGCCTTGGGTGGCCTTCCCGGCAAGCTCCTCTTGCCGGGGCCTTGTCTCCTTGGCTTGAATACTTTGTTCTTGAATGGTTCCAAAGGAACCACGGAGGACCTTGGCGGTCACCCGGCAAGCCTTGCCGCGGGGTGCTGCAAATGCCCGTGCACAAGTTCGGGATACTAGGGTACCCCTACTCTAGTACACCGACAGGAGCCCCCGGGCCTGGGCCAGAAACGGTGCCGAGCGCTGTTGAGCCAGGCCCAAAACAGGGCACGGGCACGCGCGGCCTGGGTTACGCCGTAACTCACTCCGGACCCCCAGCGCAGCCCCCAGCGTAAGTATATGGCTTACTTCTTGCTGTTCGGCGTGCATGGGTGCTCTTTCTTTGCTGATATCTGACTGATGATTTGTGTAGGAGCAGAGCAGCCTTACCAGGAGTGCCCTGAAGCCGCTCCTGACATGCCATCTGCTTCGACTACACCGCCAAGGGAGGATTACCCGGCAAGGGAGCGTTCTCCGGCAAGGGGCAGTTCTCCGGCAAGGGACAGCTCCAGCGATCCCCGGGTGGCGGAGACCATGACTGTAGACCCTAGCACAGGTAATCCTCTTGCCTGAAAACTTCCCTTGTGTTCTTTTTCTTCTGATTTTCTTTCTGAATATTTGCTTGACTTTTCTTCACTTTCCGGTCGTCAGATCCATCCGCCATAGAGCCAATGGATATCGAGGCCGCCGGCGAGGAGGACGCGTGCGGTAATACTGACGACGCCGCTGCCATCGGGGAAGAAGCTGGCGCCGACGAGCCCGCCGGCAAAGAGGCCGCCAAAGCTGCCGCCGCAGGAGCTGGCGAGGGGTCCGGCGATCGCACTGACGGCCCTGAGGCCGCAGGAGCGCCAGGCGCTATGATTTATCAGCCGATCCTCGGTAGCTGCGGCAGCATCCCTTGCTTCCTTGAGAGCCCCGTGATCGGCGAGATTAGGCCGCCCGCTTTCTTTTTCTTGCTGCTGCTAGTCATGTTATGAGAACAATCTATTAGAGCTGCGACAAGCTATCTTGTAATATAACTCTATTTCGAGTAGTGATTGCTATGTTATTTCCTTTACTTGATTCCTTCCTTTGTATGTTTTTGCCCTACGCTTTTAGGGAACTTGTCGGCGCAGGCACCTGGGCCGCGAGCGCTGAGTGCGGGACGTCAGTAGCCTGCTGGCGGTGCTGCTACCGACAAGAAACCTTGTCGCAACTAGTCGGAGCTCACTTAAGTTGCTGAGCGGACTCAAAACAAAATAAGGGTGCATCGCAGCTCACTTAAGTTGTTGAGCGGACTCGAAACAAAATAAGGGCGCATCGCAGCTCACTTAAGTTGTTGAGCGGACTCGAAACAAAATAAGGGCGCAACTAGCTATGAGTTGGTTCCTCTGCGCACAGATTTTCCATACAAAGTACGGTCGTTCGAGGAAGATAACTTAAAAATTTTAAAACTGATTGCTCAAACTTTAGCAACTTAGCTTTTCTGTCGTTTGCTTCCCGGTAAGGCTAGACTTCCTTGAGCGACGCTTGGTCCACACCATTATCTTCTCCTTTCTCCCCGGCAAAGTTGTGGGCGAGGGAACCTTCCTTTCTTTGAGAAAGAGAAAGAAGAGAAAATAAAGATATGGAGCCTTATGGCTCGTTATTGCTTACCGGGGTAGGTGCTGCACAAAGTGTCGATAACGATGCAAAATAGAAGTAGAAAGCATGAAATTGACAAGATGTGCAAAGCACATTAGCCTTACTTATGCACGGGTCTGCGCCAGCTTTGTACAAAGGATTACATGCAACATCGGCAAGACTTGTACAAAAGGTGGTTGCGAACGGGTTCCGCAACCGCGCATATATGGGTAAAACTTACGAAGATGCTCAATGTTCCAGGAGTTGCTCACCGAATGCCATCTTCGTCCCAAGGCGGACAAAGGCGAGCCTAGTGACTCGTTTCACCCGGTAAGGGCCTTCCCACTTTGGCGTCAACTTGTTGGAATTCTTGGCGGACTGAACGCGCGAAGAACAAGGTCGCCTTCCTCGAGACTTCGGCATTAACTGCGGCTATGGTAGCGGCGCAAAGCTTGCTGGTATCGAGCAGCTCGTACAGCGGCCTGAAGACGGTCCTCCTCAAGGAGCAGTGCGTCATCTTGTCGCAACTGCTCTTGCTCAAGCTCATCATAAGCGAGCACTCGAGGAGATCCGTATACGAGTTCCGTGGGGAGAACTACCTCTGCTGCGGGAACATCCGCTTCTATGGCAAGAACCTGCGGCTCAGCCGGAGCTTGACGTTCCCCGGCAAGCTTGCCGGAGCAAAACTTGTCGGGAGCGTCTGCTTCAACGGAACAAACCCTAGGGCTTGCCGGAGCATACTGCTCCTCAGCACTTGCCGGTGGAGCTCGATGGTGCGTCCTCGATGGTAGCACAGCACTCCGAAGAGGTGCGCTTGCCGGAGTGGGCATCAGAGCTCTTGCCGGACTTGGAGCGTCTGCTTCAACGGAACAAACCCTAGGGCTCGCCGGAGCAGACTGCTCCTCAGCACTTGCCGGTGGAGCTCGATGGTGTGTCCTCGACGGTAGCGCAGCACTCCGAAGAGGTGCGCTTGCGGAGTGGGCATCAGAGCTTCTGCCGAACTTGGAGCGTCTGCTTCAACGGAACAAACCCGTGGCTTGCCGGAGCAGATCGCTTCCTCGGCACTTGCCGGTGGAGCTCGATGGTGCGTCCTCAACGGTAGCGCAGCACTCCAAGAAGGTGCGCTCGGAGTGGGCATCGAGCTCCTGCGAACTTGGAGCGTCTGCTTCAACGGAACAAACCCTAGGGCTTGCCGGAGCAGATCGCTCCTCAAAGACTTGCCGGTGGAGCTCGATGGTGCGTCCTCGACGGTAGCGCAGCACTCCGAAGAGGTGCGCTTGCCGGACTTGGAGCGTTCGCTTCAACGGAACAAACCCTAGGGCTTGCCGGAGCAGACTGCTCCTCAGCACTTGCCGGTGGAGCTCGATGGTGCGTCCTCGACGGTAGCGCAGCACTCCGAAGAGGTGCGCTTGCCGGAGTGGGCATCAGAGCTCTTGCCGGACTTGGTCTTCTTCTTCACCGCCGGTTTTTCTTTGCCGGGGCGGTCTCCTCACTATCAGAACCCCCTGCTTCAGTATTCTCTCCGGGGAGTCTCCTCCCTTCCTCAGCACGTGCACACTTGTCGGCCAGGACATATAGCTCACTGACGTCTCTGATCTTGCACATCGCCATCTCCTCCCGCATCCTGCGGTTTCGCACGTTCTGATGGAACGCACTGATTACCATGGCAGGGTGGACATCTGGGATGTTGTGTTGTACGCGCTGAATCTCTGAATGTAATTGCGCGGGGGCTCTCGTTCCTTCCGGGCGGCAGATGAAGGTCGCTTTCTTGGCCATGGGGCTTGTGGCGCTGTAAAGGCGCCGACAAACTGATGGCATAGATCTGCCCAAGAGGATATGGAGTTGTCCGGCAAGTGCATGAGCCAGGATCTGACATTGGGCTTGAGCACCAGCGGGAAGTAGTTGGCCAGAATCTTGTCGCCTCGCCCCCCGGCAGCTTGCACCGCGATGGTGTAGATGCTGAGGAACTCCGACGGATGCGTCTTGCCGTCGTACTTCTCTCGCACGTCGGCTTGAAATTCTTCTTCTTGCCGGGCCATCGACTTGCCGCAGCTCACGAATGAACGCAGGGCAACCTACCGCGACGGCAAGTCGCTGGTTCTTCGGCGCATGCATGTCAACAGAGGGCCCAGCGCTGGTCGGATTGACGCGCGCTTCTCTTCGCGCTTCGATGCAAGTTCGAGCGTCTTCTTCTTGTCGTTCGTGAAGAACTTGGCGCTGATCGCGGCGAGCTCGTGGATCCGATGACGCGGTGGAGTCGCTGTCGAGGTGGATCCGGCAAGTCGGCGAGCTTGGCCTTCGGGGCGGAGAGTGCATGGTGGTTGCACCCCACCGGTTTTCGCCACCACTGCTCGTGCCTTGCGATCTTGCCGCGGCAGCGATGCACTTTCGGCTGCCGCGAGCGTCACCGTTAGCAAAGCCGATGATACTGAATGGTGGCCCTCCATTCATCGACCTTGTCGGCTGTTGGAGGGTAATCTAGGAGCGATTGTGCTCTCGCCAAAGCTTCTGCTGGAGTGGTGGGTGGCAGTGGCGAACGGCGCGATGAGCGGGATATGCTCGGACTTCTAACTATGTTAGAAGGAGCAGTATCCCGTCCAGGCGACCGTGCCTCTCTCGCGCCAGCATGTTGGCGTGCATGCTGGTCTTGAGCATCCCGAGATCCACCAGCTCGATCTTGGTCCAACGAGCTTATGGCGTTGTGAATACCATGACGCTGTCGGTCCCGCGCCTCCTGAGACGGGCGCGGTGCATGTACGGACGCCGAGGTCTGCGCATCCTTGTCCTTGGACTTGGCAGCACCGTGGGCTCCCCCGTCGACGTCCATTCTTCCGCCGGCGTCTACCTCACCACCCGTTTGCTCCGGTGGTGGTGGGTTCGACGCGGACGGAACATCTGCCGCCGAAGCCTTCTTCTTCGGTGGCATGTCGATGAAGATGATGAAGATCTAGCTCGTGTGGACGCCGGATCAGGTTCACACAATCTCGACGCCCCCTACCTAGTGCGCCAAAGATGTAGGGGAGGCTGATCTGACCCACGAACACCTATGGGACCGGCGGACCGAGCCCCTTACGGTTCGGCAGGGGGCGGAGGTCGCACGAAGAGCAGATCGAGGCGAAGCACACGAGCGGTTTACCCAGCTTCGGAGCTCTCCGGAGAGATAACACTCCTACTGCTGCATGTCTGAGTGTATTGAGTTCTTGCTCGGGAGCGGCTGAGTGCTACAGTACACACAAGCTGCTAACTAGACCGAGCGTGAGTGTTGGACCCCCCTCTCTACGTTGCGCACGGGCCTCCTTTTATATGCTCAAGGGGTCTCCGACAGGTGGCAACGTAGGCAAGGGTAAAAATGGAAAAGGAGTTGTGGTTGGTACAACTACTTGTACAGTGTATCATACCTAACCCTGACGGCAGGGGACAAAGGCATTAAATGCCCGTCTCACGTCGCCCTAATAAAGGCAGAAAGGGACCGCCAGGGGCGCCACCGCTTGCCACGATGGCAATCTTGTAAGCGCCGCTTGCCACCGCGCTCCGCTGGCCGCACGGCCTCTTGCCACGCGCGCCTGGAAAGGTCCCATGGCGACACGTTAGTGGATGTGTTGGAGCGCAGGGACAGAGTGTTGGTCTGTCGCGGCAAGCGCCTTGCCGCGGTTGTTGTCTTGTCGCGTCCGGAAGCTTGTCGCTCACCGGGCCTTGCCGGGACGCGTGGCGCGTCGCGGCAAGTTTCTTGAGATGCCTTGGTTGGCCTTCCCGGCAAGCTCCTCTTGCCGGGGCCTTGTCTCCTAGGTGCCTTGGGTGGCCTTCCCGGCAAGCTCCTCTTGCCGGGGCCTTGTCTCCTAGGTGCCTTGGGTGGCCTTCCCGGCAAGCTCCTCTTGCCGGGGCCTTGTCTCCTTGGCTTGAATACTTTGTTCTTGAATGGCTCCAAAGGAACCATGGAGGACCTTGGCGGTCACCCGGCAAGCCTTGCCGCGGAGGGCTGCAACTGCCCGTGCACAAGTTCGGGATACTAGGGTACCCCTACTCTAGTACACCGACAATGTGATTTGTTTGTTACTTGATCATGAAAAGTTTTATGAGATGAGCTATTGTTATGACATATAATGATGCTAGAAAAAGTGATTGGAATTATCATTGATCAAACTTAAGCACTTGGTAGCATTCACACTTCATAAATTATTTCTTTTATCATTTACCTACTCGAGGACGAGCAGGAATTAAGCTTGGGGATGCTGATACATCTCCAACGTATCTATAATTTATGAAGTATTCATGCTATTATACTATCCTTCTAGGATGTTTTATATGCATTTATATGATTTTTGGGACTAACCTATTAACCTAGAGCCCAGTGCCAGTTTCTGTTTTCTCCTTGTTTTTGAGTTTTGCATAAAAGAAATACCAAACGGAGTCCAATTGACGTGCCAATTTTTGATGATTTTTATGGACCAAAAAAAGACCACGGAGTATCGGAGTTGGGCCAGAAGAGTCCCGAGCTGCCCACGAGGGTGGGGGGGGGGGGGGCGCGCCCACCCCCCCAGGGCGCATGGGCCTGCCTCGTGGACAGCTTGGGCACGTCCTTGACGTGAGACCGACGCCGAAAATTCCTATAAATACAGAAACCTCGGAAAATTAACCTAGATCGGGAGTTCCACCGCCGCAAGCCTCTGTAGCCACGAGAAATCAATCTAGGCCCTCTCGGCACCTGCCGAGGGGGGCCATCATCACCGGTGGCCATAGAGGAGTATCCCGGAGGGGCCATCATCACCATGAAGGCCAAGGACCAGAGGGTCGATGCCATGGAGGAGGAAGCACAAGGGGGAGAACCTCTCCTCCTCTCTTCCGGTGGCGCCGGAGTGCCATCGGGAGGGGAATCATCGCCACGGTGATCGTCTTCATCAACATCACCATCCTCATCTCCTTTACCCGGTCCACTCTCCCGCACCCCGCTGTAATCCCTACTTGAACATGGTGCTTTATGCCACATATTATGATCCAATGATGTGTTGCCATCCTATGATGTTTTTAGTAGATATCTTTTTTCTTTGGGTTGATTGATGATCTAGATTGGTATGAGTTGTATGCTTTACTTTGGTGCTGTCCTATGGTGCCCTCCGTGTCGCGCAAGCGTGAGGGATTCCCGCTGTAGGGTGTTGCAATACGTTCATGATTCGCTTATAGTGGGTTGGTGAGTGACTGAAACACAAACCCGAGTAAGAGGGATTGTTGTGTATGGGAATAAAGGGGACTTGATGCTTTAATGCTATGGTTGGGTTTTACCTTAATGATCTTTAGTAGTTGCGGATGCTTGCTAGAGTTCCAATCATAAGTGCATATGATCCAAGTAGAGAAAGTATGTTAGCTTATTCCTCTCCCTCATATGAAACTGCAATAGTGATTACCGGTCTTGTTAATAATTGCCTAGGACAATTCCGCACACCGATCCACCATTATTCCACACTCGCTATTTATATTATTTAGTAATATATTCTAACTTTATGATAACAGCACCTACTTTTATGTTTTAGCTCTCCGATATCATGCAAAGTTATCCTCTTCATACCCACAACGTAGTTTTATTTCTCGTTTCTAGTTGGAAGTAAACGTTCGGTGCACGTAGAGTCGTATCAGTGGCAGATAGGGCTTGAGAGAATATTGATCTTACATTTAGCTCCTTGTGGGTTCGACACTCCATACTTATCACTTCCACCTTTGGAAAGTGCTACGATGATTCCTTGCACCTGGGGTTATCAGAAGCCTGTCGGCGGTCCTGGAAGAGCCTCACATTGCTCTGTCCTGAAGAAGATCTTCGCAAAGATGCAAAATTGTAAGGTAAAAAACATAAAAGATCCTGGATTCTCCATTTAATTCAGAAAAAAAAGAGATTCTTGTTCGTAGAACCCTCCTTTTCCCGCTAGGATCGGAAATCCTGTATTTTCCATATCCATACGATCGAGTCCGCAGGAATACCCCCGTTAGCCGGCTTTTGTAGCAAATTCTATTTGTTCTTCGCCGCTTTGGGTTGTGGGGCTTACTTCCTAGCCCCATAGAGAAAAAAACTAAAGGAGAATGAATGAAAAAAGACATAGTTTGGAAGTTAGACCTTTTTATAGGACTCTCTTTCAATTTCAAAAAAGAGGACGTTTGAAACTTTTAACTTTAAGGTATTCATCATTGCAGTACAACTGTTGCAGTAGAATGACAACAGATTTGTGTATAGGGCTTCACCGAGAGCTTCAAGTTTGACTCCAAGCCTCCACAAACTGCAAGCTGGCGTCGCACACCATCCATTGAAGATTCTGAACATTTGTCTTCGGTTGCAACTGTTGTTGCGAGAGTCGTAGATGAAGAGGATGATGCCACTTCACCAACTCTAGCTGCTCTGCACCACGATTATGCGTCAGGCCCATCTGCACCACCAAACTCCAACGTCGACCCTACTCCATCTTCTACTCCAACTGGGAACGAGTAGATCCTCTATGTCTTCCAACATTTTTTGTCATTACTGACAAAAGTGGGAGAAGCATATGAGGTTGATAGTCTTCAAGCGGGTCCATATGGGTGGTTGCATTATTTTTTTCTAAGTTCTTACAACTCTCTTTTTGAAACTATTTGGCTTTTTGAATTGTAACACTTAAACTTGATGGTCGTCTGCTACTTTTGCTGCTACTTTGTGATGCGATGATAAATTCCGCATGAAGTCATTCTGCAGATGCCCATTTCTCATTATGCATGTCATTATCATCGTTGTTCTTATATATGCATGATGAATTGTCTTCGTATGTTGAAGAGGATCTCCACAAAGTAAAACCTGCCATGTGCATTTGCATTCAAAAGCAAACTACTTATATGTACATCTTCAGGGGGAGCCTCCTACAACATATGAAGACAATATCTTAATCCTTACTTTCACACACTTTTATCCCTGTTGAAAACTTCAACTAGTTTGTCATCAATCACCAAAAAGGGGGAGATTGTAAGTGCATCTAGTGCCACCCCTAGTTGGTTTTGGAGTATTGACGACAAACTTGGTTGAGGGACTAATGTGTTTGTGAGAATTGCAGGATAACACAGGTAGTAGTCCCTTACTGATTCGGTTTACCTACCAGAGATGACCCCTAAAAATGTGTGAAGACATTGAAGATAATGGTGGTTCGTGAAGACATTCACGATGAAGATTATGACATGTGAAGACATTCACTTGAAGACTATGGAGTGCGAAGACATGGTTGTTTCGTAGTTTCCTTTTCTTCTTTGTTGAGTCATAGGAACCACCGTACTGTTAAGTGGGATCCAAGTGAAAAAAGTCAGAGTGACTGATGTGATGCTCAACCAAAATCCTATGTCTTCGAGCGAAGACAACGAGAGCAAATCTTATCCAGAGTTGGATGAGTCAGCTTTGCTTGTATCCCAAGTGAAGCTGTCGTGTGTGTTTGAAATCCGACCGTTGGACACGTGTCGGTTCCTTAGTGACTTAGGGTCATTTCAGACATATCAGGTCGGGTTGCCTCCTGGCTATAAATAGCCCACCCCCTACACAATAAATTGGTGACTGCTTAGAGTTAGTGCACGGCTTTTGTCATTTGAGAGCAACCCACCTCCGAAGCATTTGAGAGAGAGAGAACCTTGCAAGGACAAAGCCCAAAACACCCAGAGCCAAAGAGTGTTAGGCATCACCGAAGTCTTTCTGTCTGCGTGACCTGAAGACTTGTTACACTTGATGATTGTGAATCCTCCAGCCGGTTAGGCATCGCGTTCTAAGCATCCAAGAGTCATTGTGGATCGCCGGTGAACGGAGCCTGTGAAGGTTTGGAAATCTACCTTGAAGACTTACCAGAGTGATTGGGTGAGGATTGGGTGTCCAGGGCTCAAGGGAAATAAGGTGAAGACGTGGTCTTCTGAGTTCAATCTCAGCCTCCCTAACAAGACGTACAATTGTCACAGCAACTGGAATTGGTCTACCAAATCGTTGTCTCCACCAAGCAACTGGTTCTATCTCCCACTTCCCTTTACATTTCAGTTTGTCTTCGTGAAGTCATTGCTAGCTTGTTTGATCTGATTGACTTGACTGTGTGAAGACTAGTTACTGTTTGGCTTCATTCTGTCTTCCATCCTGATCCATACTACCTAGCTGCTGATAGTCTTCGTACTTTCACTACATTGCTTACTTGACTATGGCTTGTCTAGTGTAGTCTATCTTCCGATGCATATCAATAGGTTCATTACTACTGTTTGTTTTCAAAGACCTCATGTTTTGAAGACTATCATAAAAATCATCTATTCAACCCCCCTCCAGTCGATAACTAGCATTTTCAACCCACTACCTATTGTTGATAGTTTTCCTGATGAGCAGTTAGCTGCAATAAATGTTTCTTATAACACTCCATGGTATGCTGACTATGCTAATTACATTGTTGCTAAATATTTAGCACCTAGCTTTACATACCAACAAATTAAGGCTCT
Organism: Aegilops bicornis; assembly: GCA_021605145.1. Classification (NCBI taxonomy): domain Eukaryota; kingdom Viridiplantae; phylum Streptophyta; class Magnoliopsida; order Poales; family Poaceae; genus Aegilops; species Aegilops bicornis. The sequence goes on from CM038669.1 coordinate 505,397,473, forward strand.
CCATTTTATGGCTCCCTCCCACCCCTCCACCCACCTACCCTCCCCCTACTGGCGACCATCGCTCCAACCATGATCCGGCCGGATCCCACCAACAAAAAGCATTTCCTCTCCAATGGATCCATTCTCTGACCCAATTCTATAGCCCATCTTCTGGATTTCTCTTTTGGTCATCAATTTAGAGGTGAGATTCATAAGTACTTTCAATCTTCGGTGAACTCGGTCTCCTCCTCTCATGGCTTCCCGTGGTGATCTTCTTTGGAAGATCTTCTTTTCGTTTGAATAATCTCAATGTCAGCCTGGTTCTCTCTGCATGCACAGGTGGTGATTACCAATCATTTGAGGTTCTCCATATCTCTGGAAATGTTCATTGTTTCAAAGTATGCTCCAAGGATGTGGGTTTCTATTTGGTAAGCAAGATCGTTTTCACTTGTGATCTATTTAAATGTTACTTCCACCTCTGGAGTGGTGGCGGCCCAAATTGGATCTTTGAAGAAAAGAAATGGTATGCTGAGCAAGAGGCTGAATGGACTACGGTTTCATCTCATGGCAAAGGTATGTCAAATCGTTATGTGCCTGCCAAACAAGTATATCATCTTATCCATGATCATTTTTCGGCTCAGAACCGTGGATATGTCTCTTCTCGTCATGATAAGTCTACTTTAACTGGTGCTAATGTCATTCCGATCGGATCATCCACGGTTTTGACAAACCACGCACATGATCGTGATAATCGCATGACCGTTGTCCCTGCAACGAATTCCATGCATGGTGGATCAACTGCTCCAGAGCCCATATGCGTTTCAAACTCTAACCCACCCGGTCGAATTGTATCTGGGCCGCCAGAGCCCAACCAGCAAAACCAGCCCACCTGCCCGGAAGCTAGAACAACTAGCATAACCAACGTTTATCAGCCAGATTATAATTCTGTTTGCTCTAAATGTTTGGGCTACGGTCACACGCGCTATCAATGTAACAATAAAATCAGGTGTCGTGCATGTTATGGTTATAACCATATTGCTAGATATTCTTTCAACAATAAAATCTCTGCTCAAGCTTATCGGATCAAACCAAACCCGCAACCTCTGCCTATTATATCTGCCACTCGCGACACCTCCTCGCCTTCTCACCTTCGTCCACCATCCCTTGCTCCGCCTACTTGCGTCTCGCTTCCTGAGATGGCTTCCTACCCCTACAACCCACTCCCTCATCTTCCTCCGGCATCACGGCTGGCCCTCTCCTTGCTCGTCATGGCTATGTGGTTCTCGGAGGAGAACTTCCCATGGTGTGCGATGAGTGGGCTATCACCACCTTGGTTCCAGAAGTTTCTGCAGAGGAGTTCCACGGTGCCATTGCTCTGATCACCAACTACCTCGAAGGGCGCGGATGGCGCATCAGCTACACCTCTCGCTGCGGTATGGGTACGACCCTCATCCAATTCGACACTGCCTGCTCTAGAGACACGGCTATAAGTCTTAGTCCATTTCAGATTGGGGACACTGTTTTGAGGATTACTAGGCAGGACAGAGGATTGAACTATCATAACATTGCCTTTACTCATGATATTTGGAGGCTTTTCAGTAAAAGTTCACTCGACAAAACCAAGAATGAATCAAGGCGACTGAAAAAGAAGTTGATGGCACCGTGTTGATTCATCGATCCCAACAAGACACTCCCGAAGCGCGAGAGTTGAATCGGAAGTATTTTCAACTCCTTCTCCACTCAAACCCTGAACCATTTGGGGGCTAATGATGAAGCTATGTACCTAGGGTAGGGTCATAGGCCTGACCTAGACACCCTCACCAAGGACATCACCCTAAAGCCAGAAGCATTCGAAGGGTACCATCATCCACTCGACCAGAAACAGTCCACTTGGAAGAATCACTGCACTCGACTGTAACGGAAACCACTCGACATACAGAAGATCTAAAGTCACTCTGCAGGCCACGGTCGGGTGTTTACTCTTAGACTTAATGATCATTTATAGCACTTTATTACAGACGTTACCTGTAATGCTCCTTATTTATGTACATTGAACCCTGTGTAATGGAGGGGAGCTGGGGTCCTGGCGGACTCTATATAAGCCACCCCCCTCCTCTAGTACAAGGGTTCGCACCCCTGTAACACACATACGCATAATCCAGTCAACCGCCTCCGGGCACCGAGACGTAGGGCTATTACTTCCTCCGCGAAGGGCCTGAACTCGTAAAACTCGTGTGTACAACTTCGCCATAGCTAGGATCTTGCCTCCTCATACCTACCCCCCATTCTACTGTCAGTCTTAGATCCACGACAGTTGGCGCCCACCATGGGGCAGGTGTCTTAGCAACTTTTTGGTGAAGTTGTGGATTTTCTTATTCCCGTCAACATGGTTTCCGGCGGAGGATTGGCTGAGGGCCACGAGATCCGTCTCGGCGCGCTCGTCTTCGTCGCCGACGACTCCGCTTGGCTCCAAGAGGCTCCACTCGACATCGAGGCGCTCCCTGTCCGCGGGGCGACGCACTTTCGCGCGTGCTTTCGCGACGTCCTTCTTCGGCAGCCGTCGACTCAGTATCGGTCGGCTCCTGTGGCGTCCTCGCTCCCCGCTGTTCGCCGGCGCAAGTGTTCCAGTCGGTCGCGGCTCCAACGGTGGGTAAGGCATGCGGTGGCCCGCCAATCGGCCACCACACAAGTCACAGCAATCGAGCCCGACAAAACTCTCTACGGCCTGTTCGACTGGCTCCATCGAGACCGCATCCGAATGCAATAGCAGTGACCCCGCGGCGGAAGTCCTGATGGTTAACGGGCCATGCAGTCCTCCTAGCTTCCCCCGCGACAACGGTGGCGATGGCGGCGGCGATCCGTCGCGCGTTCACGAGGAGTACCGCCCCGAGCCCCTCTCTTCGCAGCAGACGAAAGAGCTTCGCCGCCGCAATATGGATGCACTTGGAGGAGGCGCACCTGGCCAACTTGGCTGAGCGCACTCGACTGGAGAACCTCCAGCACGCACTCGACGAGCATGCTCGGCAGCGGATTCCTGAGTCCAGTTGATGACAACTTTTTCGCCTCCAACTCAGGTATACCAAACTCCGATTCAAAATCTCACAGCTGTAGCCCGAATAGCAGAGTCGATTCAGCCTTCCAGTTGGAGGCTGGCAGAGGTTTGATGCAAATCCGGGCTTTACTCCAGGCTGCAGGAGAGCAGAACACAACAGTATCACAGTCGCGAAAAAGAATTCTTAGCAGGTCTGTGATGGCAGACACAATTCAGTCGGCTCACAGACTGAGATCACCCTTGCGGCATGAGGGACGTGGGGACCGGCGAGATCAGTACAGAAACCGGGAGCAGTATGATCACCGACTCGACCACGATGACCGTCATCGAGTGCCTACACCTCCCCCGAGGATTGGGTCATACGTGCCTCGCAGTACGATGACAAACGTCCTCACAGTGGCGGGCGAAGAATTCCAGTCGACCCCAGGGAGCCGGGCTTTGATGTGAGATCTATTCTTGTTCAATGTCTGGTCGACAGGAACAGAGCTCACAGAGAGGGTCATGACAGAGATCACCCGACTAGCAACAGAGTACATGTTTCAGTCCCTGAGTGCTTCAGCAGAGCCATCAGGGCTGCGGTGATTCCTCCCAACTTCAGGTTGCCGAATGGAGTCAGTAAGCTCACTGGTGAGTCCAAGGCTGACACTTGTCTTGAGGACTACCGAGTGGCTGTACAGATCGGAGGCGGCAATGATGAAGTGGCCATGAAACACCTTCCTCTGATGTTGGAAGGCTCAGCCAGAGCGTGGTTTAATCAGTGAGCACCTGGCAGCATATACAGTTGGGAAGAACTCGCCCTAGTGTTTGTCAGAACCTTTGAGGGTACTTGCAAACTGCCGGTAGGGTTAACAGAATTGCAGTCCTGCGTGCAAAAACCGAATGAGACCTTAAGAGATTACATCTAGAGATGGATCACGTTGCACCATACAGTGGAGAATGTGTCAGATCATCAAGCAGTTTGTGCCTTCAAGGAGGGTGTTAAGTACCGAGAGTTGAATCTGAAATTCAGTCAGACAGGAGATATGTCTCTGACCGGGATGATGGAGATCACCACCAAGTATGCTAATGGTGAAGAGGAAGACCGACTTCGGAGTGGCAAGCATAAAATAGTCGCCCAGGAAACCGGAGGAGGGAATTCCAGTCGGAAGCAGAAGCGCAAGGCCGAACCAGCTGCTCCTGGTGAGGCTTTAGTTGTGGCTCAAGGAAAGTTCAAGGGGAAACCCAAAGGGCCCTGGAACCCCAAGAAAGTGAAAGATCAAGACGGAAATGATGTGTTGGATTTACCATGTCACATTCACATCAAGAAGGATGAGGAGGGTAATCTGATTTACCCTAAACACACCACTCGGCAAAGGTCGGCTCCTGATCCAACAGTTCCGAGAGAAACAACCCAAGGAGAAGGAAAAGGAGTCGTACAAGGGTGAAGATAAGGAAGAAGATGATGATGGTTTTCCCAACGTCAATTCCACTCTGATGATTTTTGCTGATGTTGAAGGCAAAAGTCGACTGAAAGTTATAAACAGAGAGGTGAACATGGTTGCTCCGGCAACACCAAGTTATTTGAAGTGGTCCCAGACTGCCATCACATTCGACCAGTCCGACCATCCAGCACGTATAGCCACCCCTGGGAGGCAAGCGTCGGTGGTCGACCCAGTTGTTGAAGGCACTCGACTGACTAAAGTGTTGATGGATGGTGGTAGTGGCCTGAACATCCTTTATGCTGAAACCCTGAAAGGAATGGACATTCCGATGTCCAAGCTCAGTGAAAGCAATATGAGTTTCCATGGCGTTATACCTGGCAAGAAGGTTGAATCACTCGGCCAGATCGCCCTTGATGTGGTCTTCGGTGATTGCAAGAATTACCGTAAAGAAAAGTTGACATTTGAAGTAGTGGATTTCCATAGTGCTTATCATGCTATTCTGGGTAGGCCTGCCTATGCACGTTTCATGGCTCGACCATGTTATGTGTACCTCAAGTTGAAAATGCCTGGCCCCAGAGGGGTGATCACTATCACTGGCAATCGGCAGAAGGCAGAAGAGTGCTTCCAGAAGGGCTCAAAAATCACCGATGCACAAATGATGCCAGTCGAAATGCAAGAATACTCGAGGAACGCAGATCCGAGTGATTTGTTGCACTCCAAGAAGCCTACCACTGATTCTGCATTTCAGTCGTCCGGTGAAACCAAGCCGATTCATATTCATCCGACCGATCCTGATGCTGCTCCTACTCATATCTCAACATCACTCGACAACAAATAGGAAGAAGCGCTCATCCAGTTCCTCCGTGAGAACTGGGACATCTTTGCATGGAAACCTTCTGACATGCCGGGTGTACCCAGGGGACTGGCTGAGCATCGTTTGCGAGTCGACCCGAAAGTAAAACCAGTCAAGGAACATCTTCGACGGTCCGCCGTACAGAAGAGAAAAGCATTTCGTGAGGAAGTGGCTCGGCTCCTGGCAGCTGAGTTCATCCGAGAGATTTACCACTTTGAGTGGCTCGCCAATGTTGTCATGTTCCCTAAGAAGGACGATTCACTTCGCATGTGCATCGACTTCAAGCACATCAATCGGGCCTGCCTGAAAGACCATTTTCCTCTCCCCCGCATTGACCAAATCGTCGACTCGACTGCGGGGTGTGAGCGGTTGTCTTTTCTGGACGCCTATTCCGGGTATCATCAGATCCGACTGTATGGACCCGATGAGATAAAAACGGCTTTCATCACTCCATTCGGATGCTTCTGTTTTGTCACCATGCCATTCGGCCTGAAGAACGCTGGAGCCACATTCATGAGGATGATTCAGAAGTGTCTGCTCATGCAAATCAGTTGGAATGTGGAAGCATACACGGATGACATTGTGGTCAAGTCACGAAAGGGTTCCAACCTGCTGGCTGACCTTGCTGAAACTTTTGCCAACCTCAGAAGGTATGATATCAAGCTTAATCCATCAAAGTGTACATCCGGAGTTCCTGGCAGAAATTTGCCCGGCTTCCTCATTTCCGAACGAGGGATCGACGCAAACCGAGAGAAAGTTGGTGCCATACTCCGGATGAAGCGCCCTGTGCGTGTACATGATGTCCAGAAGCTTACTGGTTGTTTGGCCGCCTTGAGTCGATTCATATCTCGTCTCGGTGAAAAGGCCCTGCCTCTTTACCGACTGATGAAGAAATCTGACAAGTTCGAGTGGATGTATGAAGGCGACGCATAGCGTTCTGAACTCAAAGCCCTGCTTTCCACCAAGCCAGTGCATGCTGGCCCAATCAGCAAAGAGCCTTTACTGCTTTATATTGCAGCAACAGGACAAGTTGTTAGTATGGTGCTCACAGTCGAGCGGAAAGAAGAAGGAAAAGCCTATAAAATTTAGTGCCCAATATACTATGTTTCTGAAGTCCTGACTCCATCCATGCAAAGATATCCACATTATCAGAAGCTTGTTTATGGGATTTACATGACCACGAAGAAGGTTGCACACTATTTCTCTGATCATTCCATTACAGTTGTCAGCGATGCACCATTGTCAGAGATTCTGAACAACAGAGATGCAACTGGTCGAGTGGCAAAGTGGGCGATTCAACTCCTTCCCTTGGATACCAAGTTTGAGGCAAAGAAAGCAATCAAGTCCCAAGCAATAGCAGATTTCCTCGCCAAGTGGGTTGAACAGCAACTGCCGACTCAGATTCACTCGGAGCATTGGACCATCTTTTTCGACGGATCCAAGATGCTGAATGGTTCCGGTGCTGGGGTGGTTTTAGTATCCCCCCGAGGCGACAAACTCAGTTATGTCCTCTAGATTCATTTTGACTCCTCCAACAACGAAGCTGAATATGAAGCACTTCTGTACGGGTTACGTATGGCCATTTCAATCGGCGTCCGTCGCCTCATGGTCTACGGCGACTCGGATTTAGTGGTTAATCAAGTGATGAAGGAGTGGGACGTCAGAAGCCCAGCTATGACTGGATATTATAATGCAGTGAGAAAGTTAGAGAAGAAGTTTGAGGGGTTAGAGCTCCATCACGTACCCCGACTAAAAAATCAAGCAGCCGATGATCTCGCAAAGATAGTTTCCAAGAGGGAGGCCATTCCCAGCAATGTGTTCTTGGAACATATTCATACACCTTCAGTTCGAGAAGATCCTTTCACTGAAGAGCCCATGCAACCAAAGAGCGCCACTGATCCGACTGAAGTCGAAGTCCCAGCCGTGGTCGACTTGATCATGGAGGTTTTGGTCATCACTCCTGACTGGACTGTGCCGTACATTTCATACATTCTTAGGAAAGAACTCCCAGAGGATGAAGTAGAGGCTCGACAGATCGTCCGTCGATACAAAGCCGTTACTGTGATAAGAGGATGGTTGTTCAGAGAAAGTGTGACTGGAGTCTGCCAGAAATGCATAACACCAGAAGAAGGTCGAGTGATCCTCAATGACATCCACTCGGGGACCTGTGGTCACCATGCGTCCTCTCGGACCATTGTGGCCAAAGCATACCGAGCGGGATTTTATTGGCCACGAGCAAATGAGATGGCAAAAGAAATAGTCGACAAATGTGAAGGTTGCCAGTTCTACTCCAACATGTCTCACAAGCCTGCATCAGCCCTAAAGACCATTCCACTCGTCTGGCCCTTTGTTTTTTGGGGATTGGATATGGTTGGACCTCTGAGGACTGGTAGGAGCGGATTCACTCATGTGCTCGTGGCAGTCGACAAGTTCACCAAATGGATCGAGGCCAAGCCTATCAAAATTCTTGAAGCCAGTACTGCTGTTAGCTTCATCAGAGAGTTAACATTCAGATATGGTGTTCCACACAGCATCATCACTGACAATGGGTCGAACTTTGATTCTGATGAGTTCAGAGCCTTCTGTGCTTCCCAAGGTACTCGAGTCGACTATGCTTCAGTCGCCCACCCCCAGTCAAATGGACAAGCTGAAAGAGCAAACGGATTGATTCTCAAAGGACTGAAACCCCGACTGATACGTGATCTCAAGCACGCAGCAGGCGCCTGGGTCAATGAACTTCCATCAGTGCTTTGGGGATTGAGGACAACTCCCAATCGGTCGACTGGCCGAACTCCATTCTTCTTGGTCTATGGAGCTGAGGCTATACTTCCAAGTGACTTGCTCCACAATGCACCCCGAATTGAGCTTTTCTCAGAGGATGAAGCAGAACATGCACGGCAAGACGCAGTTGATCTCCTGGAAGAGGAAAGAGAGATGGCCTTGATCCGGTCGACCATCTATCAGCAAGACCTGTGTCGATTCCACGCCAGAAACGTGAGGGGTCGAGCATTTCAAGAGGGAGACTTGGTTCTTTGAGTGGATCAGCAGAAACCACACAAGCTTGCTCCTGCTTGGGAAGGCCCCGTCATCGTCACAAGAGTGCTCCACAACGGAGCATACCACCTTTACAATGTCGAGCACAAGAAAGAAGAGCCACACGCTTGGAATTCGGAGCTGCTCCACCCCTTTTACACTTAAGCATTCAGACTGTTGAGATGTAATAAGAAATAACTTCTAGTTTGATTATCAAAGACATAGTTTTACAGTCTCGTAAATGTTTGTTGTTTCTTTTTTATATGTTTCAAATCCCCCAGTGGGTGCCTTAGCTGCGAACCCGTTTCGCTTCAGTTCGAAAAATCCTACCGAGTGGTGAGCAATCCTCTCACTCGGGGGCTTAGCTGCGAATCCGTTTCGCCTAAGTTTAAAAATCCTACCGAGTGGTATGCAAGCCTCTCACTCGGGGGCTTAGCTGCGAATCCGTTTTGCCTAAGTTCGAAAAATCCTATCGAGTGGTGATCAAGCCTCTCACTCGGGGGCTTAGCTACGAATCCGTTTCGCCTAAGTTTAAAAATCCTACCGAGTGGTGAGCAAGCCTCCCACTCAAGGGCTTAGCTGAAGTCTAGTACTTGCCTAAGTTTAAAAAATCCTACCGAGTGGTGAGCAATCCTCCCACTCGAGGGCTTAGCTGCAGTCCAGTACTCGCCTAAGTTTAAAAAATCCTACCGAGTGGTGAGCAATCCTCCCACTCAGGCTTAGCTGCAGTCCAAGACTAGCCTAAGTTTAAAATCCTACCGAGTGGTGAGCAACCCTCCCACTCGGGGCTTAGCTGCAGTCCAAGACTACCTATGTTTAAAAATCCTACCGAGTGGTGAGCAACCCTCCCACTCGGGGCTTAGCTTGTCCAAGAGACGCCTAAGATTAAAAATCCCTCCTGAGTGGTGAGCAACCCTCCCACTCAGGGCTTAGCTGCAGTCCATTACTCGCCTAAGTTTGAAAAATCCTACCGAGTGGTGAGCAACCCTCCCACTCGGGGGCTTAGCTGCAGTCCAATACTCGCCTAAGTTTAAAAAATCCTACCGAGTGGTGAGCAACCCTCCCACTCGGGGACTTAGCTGCAATCCAGTACTCGCCTAAGTTCAAAAAATCTTACCGAGTGGTGAGCAACCCTCTCACTCGGGGCTTAGCTGCAGTCCAGTACTTGCCTAAGTTTAAAAAATCCTATCGAATGGTGAGCAACCCTCCCACTCGGGGGCTTAGCTGCAGTCCAGTACTTGCCTAAGTTTAAAAAATCCTACCGAGTGGTGAGCAATCCTCCCACTCGGGGGCTTAGCTGCAGTCCAAGATTGCTACTAAGTTTAAAAAATCCTACCGAGTGGTGAGCAACCCTCCCACTCGGGGGCTTAGCTATAGTCCAGTACTCGCCTAAGTTTAAAAAATCCTACCGAGTGGGGAGCAACCCTCCCACTCGGGGGCTTAGCTGCAGTCTAGTACTCACCTAAGTTTAAAAAATCCTACCGAGTGGTGAGCAATCCTCCCACTCGGGGGCTTAGCTGCAGTCCAGTACTCGCCTAAGATTAAAAAATCATACCGAGTGGTGAGCAATCCTCCAACGCGGGGGCTTAGCTGCAGTCCAGTACTCGCCTAAGTTTAAAAAATCCTACCGAGTGGTGAGCAAACCTCCCACTCGGGGGCTTAGCTGCAGTCCAGTACTCGCCTAAGTTCAAAAAATCCTACCGAGTGGTGAGCAACCCTCTCACTCGGAGGCTTAGCTGCAGTCCAGTACTCGCCTAAGTTTGAAATTCATCCCTATCCACAAGGACGACGAGGTGAGGGTCGACTGCAACCTTCTCCTCGAAGCTACGCCATAAATACAACGTGCGCTTAATCCCTATCCGCAAGGACGACGAGGTGCAGGTCAACTGCAACCTTCTCCTCGGAGCTGCGCCACAAGTATAACGTACGCTCCATCCTCATCCGCAAGGACAACGTGGTGCAGGTCGACTGCAACCTTCTCCTTGGAGCTGCGCCACAAGTATAACGTACGCTCCATCCTCATCCGCAAGGACGACGAGGTGCAGGTCGACTGCAACCTTCTATTCGGAGCTACACCACAAATACAACATGCGCTCCATCCCCATCCGCAAGGATGACGAGGTGCAGGTCGACTAGAACCTCCTCCTCACAGCTGCATCTCAAGTATAAAGAATATTCTGAGTGAACAACAAGTTCCACTCGAAGGCGGACACAAGCATATCTAGAAATAAACCAAGTTCAGATAAATCCTAAGGTTCCGGACCACGGATTAAAGTACTCAGACATCCAGCCTGAAGGAGTTTAACGGTTACAAATCACTCGGCATTCTGAGGCAAATTTAAGGTGAGGCGTAAAAGTTTGTTCACTCCACAGGAGGAGGGCTAGCAGGCTCGATGAACTCATCCAGGTCAATCCCATCAGCAATCCGAGTGGCAGCAGCGATGAAGGTTTCCATGAAAGACTGGAAGTCTTGCTTCTTGGTGTTGGCAACTTTGATCATCGCCAGCTTCTCTTCTCGCGCTTCCTTGCACTGGACACGAACCAAGGACAGAGCCACATCAGCACGGCACTGAGCCGAAGACTTCTTCCATTCTTGCACTCGACCAGGAATCTCGTTAAGTCGAGTCATCAGAGACTCGAGGTCATTCTGGAGCGTCGCCCTTGGCCAGAGTGCTGTGTAGATCCGCAACATCGCAACTTTCAGTCGAGCAATATAGTTGACAACGCCGGCAACGTGAGATTCTAGTCGGAGTATGTTCATGGCAGCTTCGTCCTTCACTGGAGAGAGGATAGGGTCCAAGATTGTCTCAACTCGCCCAGTCTCTTCCTCGAAGTTCTGACAAAATTCTGCACGCACAATTCAAAGACGAGTCAGTAGTGGTATGACATGTCGACGGTGACAAGTCAGTCGAGCAAAAGGAAATACCTTCAAGCATGGTGAACAACATCTTGGCATGGCCTCCCAGAAAGTCCTCCAGATTGTTCCACTTGCGAGCAATGCCTTCCATCTCTTCAGTCCGGTTCTTCTTGTCCTTCTTCAGACGGGTCGCCTCCTTGTTGGCCTCATCAAGAGAATATTTCAGCTTAGCATTCTCTTCCTCCAGCTTGCCGACTGAAGCCAGCTTCTGTTCAGCAAGGGCAGTTTTCTCTTCAGCTGTCTTCTGTGCGGCTGCAAGGTCTTGATCCTTCTTGGTCAGAGCATGGTTCAGAGTTTCTAACAGCCAGATTCAGAAAGAGCAAATAACATCCAGATTCAGAAAGGGCAAATAACAAGTAGATTCAGAAGCAAATCAGTCGACAGTTCCTACTTACCAATGGCCTCATCCTTGGCCTTCTGCAGATTCGTCTTGGCCAGCTCCAGATCAAGGTTGAGCTGAATCTGTTTCTTCTCCAGATCGGCGAAACGAGCCCCAAGTTCACAAGATTTCTATAATCAAAAGACGGTCAGTCGAGGGATGGAGGGGTTAGTTACTTCAGAACAATAATCTGATCAATTCAGCAAATTTTAAGACTACTGCCAAATCAAACATCCAACAGTAGTCTCGGGGACTACACCCAGTGGTTGCACTTAGCGTGCCCCCACTAGTCCAGTTTTGACTCGACATGGTCTGTCCAGCCCGAGTGCAAAAAAGAAGAAGAGAGTTCTCAGACCATAGTCGACTGCCCGCAGTCGACCACGGTCTCGGGGACTACACCTAGTGGGTGCACTTAGCGTGCCCCCACTTGTTCAAGTTCCACTCGACATGGTCCGACCAGGCCGAGTGAGGAAACTGCGATTCTACAACTACAATCGACTGCCTGCGGTCAACTATAGTCTCGGGGTCTATACCCAGTGGGTGCACTCAGTGTGCCCCCACTAGTTCAAAGATACAATCAACACAACCTAGTTGATTCAAGATACGAGTTTGCTCAGTGACAAGTCAAAACACCCAGTGGGTGTACAAATGCGAAACACAGACATATGCAAAGATTCCTCGAGGAAAGTTTTCAGGTAGCATATCCTAACAGAACAAGCTAAAACAGTCAGTAGGCAATTTGCTAACCTGGACGTTGCTCTGGAGAGCGGAGCTGGGGCATAAGCAGCTTGGTTGGCTTCCCGGACCATCTTCATCTGCTCGATCATAATACCCGCCTGGCGTATAGCTTATTTGGCAGCACCCACTGGTCCTCTGGGACGTGATGTGCGGCAAGAAGTGAAGGTGGATCGGCTGGAGTTCATGCGGCTGACGCTAGAGGCTGAGCACTCGACAGTGGTATGGCAAAGGTGACAGAAGTACGATTGCCATCGTTGGCCTCCTGGATTACCGGTTCCGCCACCGGTGTCGACTGAGGCGTCTTGCCAGTGGATGTTTTCCTGCTTCTTATTCCCAAGGGCCTCAGTGGCTCGTCCTCGTCGTCGTTGGGAGATCAATGATGTTGGGAGGAGCTGTAAAAAGATCAGTCGCCAAAAATTCATCCTCGTTGGTTATACCGCAGTTCAATCGACAAAACAAAGACAAGATCACGAAGGTTATACATGGGTTAGGCATCTTCCATGTCCTCATCCTCGTTTTTGTAAGCAGAAGTCCCAGAGGTAGCGGCACTGCTAGCTTCAAGATTCATCCGGTCAAACCAAGGAAAAAGTAGGCAACACAGAACCTCGGGTAAAAATGAAGACAGAACACTCACGCAGAAGCAACAGGGATGTCGATTTTGATTTTGGGCAGAGCCTTCCGAGTCTTCTACGTCACAACCTTAGACTGCTTTGGGGCCTTTTCAGTCGACGCCGTGGAAGACGTCTGAGGACGCTTTGATGACTGCCCAGTCTGAACATTCGCTTTGTCGTGGACGCTTGCTAGATCGTGAGTGAGCTTGGATCGCCTTTCCCTATGGGGAGGTGAGTCGACCTCTTCTTTATCACTCGGGTCGGAGCTCTCCTCATACCCTTCACCATCGGAATGCCACTCGCCGCTCTCGCCTCCGCTCGCCTCCCCCTCCGGGTCCTGCTCCTGCTCTCCGTTGGGCATCGAATACATCTCAGTACGAGCCTAGAAGACAACAAGCAAGACAAAAGTCAATCGGTCGATTACAAGTAGTTACATGATAAATCAAGATAACACTCGGCAATTCAGAGTTGGACCTTGTCTGCTTCGTATGAGTTGTCGAGTGGAGGGACTCTCCTGGCCCCCTTGGGGTTATCTTTGTTGCCAGTGATACCCCTCAACCACTTCTCCACCGTATCCTCGTCGACTTCTTCTAGATGAATCCGAGTGGAATCTTCAATGCTCGAACACATCCACATCGGATGGTCGGGCTTGAAGCGGCTTGCTACCTCTTGAGCACTGTGTTGGATTTCCCCGAAGAGGAGAGGATGATGCAGCAAAGTAGCGTAAGTATTTCCCTCAGTTTTTGAGAACCAAGGTATCAATCCAGTAGGAGGCTACACGCAAGTCCCTTGTACCTACACAAAACAATAGCTCAACGCAACCAACGCGATTAGGGGTTGTCAATCCCTTCACGGTCACTTACGGGAGTGATATCTGATAGATAATATTTTTCGTATTTTTGATATAGAGATGAAAAGTGAAAAGTAAAAGGCAGAGTAAAAAGCAAAGAATAATAATGTTATGGAGATTGATATGATGAGAATAGACCCGGGGGCCATAGGTTTCACTAGTGGCTTCTCTCAAGAGCATAAGTATTCTACGGTGGGTGAACAAATTACTGTTGAGAAATTGACAGAATTGAGCATAGTTATGAGAATATCTAGGTATGATCATGTATATAGGCATCACGTCCGAGACAAGTAGACCGACTCCTGCCTGCATCTACTACTATTACTCCACTCTTCGACCGCTATCCAGCATGCATCTAAAGTATTAAGTTAAAAACAGAGTAACGCCTTAAGCAAGATGACATGATGTAGAGGGACAGTTTCATGCAATATGATAAAAATCCCATCTTGTTATCCTCGATGGAAACAATACAATACGTGCCTTGCTGCCCCTTCTGTCACTGGGAAAGGACACCGCAAGATTGAACCCAAAGCTAAGCACTTCTCCCATGGCAAGAAAAACCAATCTAGTAGGCCAAACCAAACTGATAATTCGAAGAGACTTGCAAAGATAACTAATCATACATAAAAGAATTCAGAGAAGATTCAAATATTATTCATAGATAGACTTGATCATAAACCCACAATTCATTGGTCTCAACAAACACACCACAAAAAGAAGATTACATCGAATAGATCTCCACGAGAGAGGGGGAGAACATTGTATTGAGATCCAAAAAGTGAGAAGAAGCCATCTAGCTAATAACTATGGACCCAAAGGTCTGAGGTAAACTACTCACACTTCATCGGAGAGGCTATGATGATGTAGAAGCACTCTGTGATGACTGCCCTCTCCGGCGGAGCTCCGGAACAGGCCCCAAGATGGGATCTCGTGGATACAGAAAGTTGTGGCGGTGGAATTAGGTTTTTGGCTCCTGTTCTGATCGTTTGAAGTACGTGAGGTATATATAGGAGGAAGGAGTACGTCGGTGGAGCACCGAGGGGCCCACGAGGCAGGGGGCGCGCCCTGGGGGGCCCCCACCCTCGTGACCGCCTCTTTGACTCCTTGGAGTAGGGTCCAAGTCTCATGGGTCACGTTCGGTGGGAAAATCACGTTCAAGATTTTATTCCGTTTGGACTCCGTTTGATATTCTGCTTTCTTGAAACACCCAAATAGGCAAAAAACGACAATTACAGGCTGGGCCTCCGGTTAGTCCCAAAAATAATATAAAAGTGGAAAATAAAGCCTAATATAGTCCAAAATAGTAGATAATATAGCATGGAGCAATCAAAAATTATAGATACGTTGGAGACGTATCATGGCTGAATGCGTCGTCTGAGGAAGACTTCCAACAGATCCATGCCGGTCACGCCATCACGGATGAGCTGGACCACTCGCTCGACCAGCACCTTCACCTCCGCTTTCTCCCCCAGGGTCACTTTCAAGGGGGAGGGCTTCTCTACTCGAGCCATGGAAAAGGGGGGTAATACAGTCGACTGACCTGGAGTCGGCTGGTCTCTGCAGTAAAACCAGGTCGACTGCCATCCACGGACTGACTCAGGAAGGATTATGGCTGGGAAAGAGCTCTTACCCCTCATTTGGATCCCAAGACCCCCACACATCTGGATCAATTTTGTCCTCTCATCACTCGGATTAGCTTTTTTGACCGACTGGGAGCGACACGTGAAAATGTGCTTGAAGAGGCCCCAGTGTAGTCTCCAACCCAAGAAATTCTCGCACATGGACACGAAAGCGGCAAGATACACGATGTTGTTGGGGGAAAAGTGATGAATTTGTGCTCCAAAGAAGTTCAAGAAAGCTCGGAAAAAAGGATGAGGAGGCAAAGAAAACCCGCGGTCGACGTGAGTGGCGAGGAGGACGCACTCACCCTCCTGCGGTCGGGGCTCAGTCTCGTCCGTCGGGAGCCGCGCGGATCCGTGGGGGATCAATCCCTCCTCGGCCAGATCGTCGATGTCATCCTGGTGAATCATCGACCGGATCCAATCGCCCTGGATCCAGCCGCGCGACCGGACCTCGAGGAAGATTCGCCCTGGCTGGACTTCTTCCCCTTCGCCTTCGCCGTCCCCTTCTTCACGTGCTCCAAAGCCACCGTCTTCTCCTTCCCCATCGCAGCGGACGGAGCTCGAACGGAGCAGCGGTACCGGGGCAGGACCGAATGCGGTGGAGAAAATGGAGAAGGAAGAGGAAGAATGGGAACGCACTGTTCCAAAACCCCAGTCCGACGCCTTATATGAGGTTGCTTCCGAGCGACTAACCTGTGGACCCGGGCGATCTTATCAAATCCCGCAACAGTCGCGCGGGCGATACGTGGCGAAAAAGGCGGCACGGAAATCGAGGCGGCCCTGCCTTATCCAACCCGGCCTCCTCCGCCCCGCGCGCTTCCCAAAATTCGAATCCCGCGAGATCCGCGGGCAACAAAGCAACCTGTCAGACGGAAGATTTTCTCCCTATCAACGCTCGAGGCTTTTCAGTAAAAGTTCACTCGACAAAACCAAGAATGGATCAAGGCGACTGAGAAAAAAGTTGATGTCACCGTGTTGATTCATCGATCCCAACAAGACACTCCCGAAGCGCGAGAGTTGAATCGGAAGTATTTTCAACTCCTTCTTCACTCAAACCCTGAACCATTCGGGGGCTAATGATGAAGCTATATACCTAGGGTAGGGTCATAGGCCTGACCTAGACACCCTCCCCAAGGACATCACCCTAAAGCCAGAAGCATTCGAAGGGTACCATCATCCACTCGACCAGAAACATTCCACTCGGAAGAATCACTGTCACTCGACCGTAACAGAAACCACTCGACATACAGAAGATCTAAAGTCACTCTGCACGGCAATGGTCGGGCGTTTACTCTTAGACTTAATGATCATTTATAGCACTTTATTACAGACGTTACCTGTAACACTCCTTCTTTATGTACATTGAACCCTGTGTAACGGAGGGGAGCTGGGGTCCTGGCGCACTCTATATAAGCCACCCCCTCCTCTGGGACAAGGGTTCGCACCCCCTGTAACACACATACGCATAATCCAGTCGACCGCCTCCGGGCATCGAGACGTAGGGCTATTACTTCCTCCGCGAAGGGCCTGAACTCGTAAAACTCGTGTGCACAACTTCGCCATAACTAGGATCTTGCCTCCTCATACCTACCCCCCATTCTACTTTCAGTCTTAGATCCACGACACCCGGTCGAATTGTATCTGGGCCGCCAGAGCCCAACCAGCAAAACCAGCCCACCTGCCCAGAAGCTGGAACAACTAGCATAACCAACGTTTATCAGCTAGATTATAATTCTTTTTGCTCTAAATGTCTGGGCTACGGTCACACGCGCTATCAATGTAACAATAAAATCAGGTGTCGTGCATGTTATGGTTATAACCATATTGCTAGATATTGTTTCAACAATAAAATCTCTGCTCAAGCTTATCGGATCAAACCAAACCCGCAATCTCTGCCTATTATATCTGCCACTCGCGAAACCTCCTCGCCTTCTCACCTTCGTCCATCATCCCTTGCTCCGCCTACTTGCGTCTCGCTTCCCGAGATGGCTTGCTACCCCTGCAACCCACTCCCTCATCTTCCTCCGGGCACCACCATCATCCCAGCTGGCCCTCTCCGTGCTCGTCATGGCTATGTTGTTCTCGGAGGAGAACTTCCCATGGTGTGCGATGAGTGGGCTATCGCCACCTTGGTTCCGGAAGTTTCTGCAGAGGATTTCCACGGTGCCATTGCTCTGATCACCAACTACCTCGAAGGGCGCGGATGGCGCATCAACTACACCTCTCGCTGCAGTATGGGTACGACTCTCATCCAATTCACCACTGCCTGCTCTAGAGACACGGCTATAAGTCTTAGTCCGTTTCAGATTGGAGACACTATGTTGAGGATTACTAGGCAGGACAGAGGATTGAACTATCGTAGCATTGCCTTTACTCATGATATTTGGATCTTGATGATGAACTACCCCCTGGAATGTTGGGATGTTGGGGTTATCAGTCGCACAGTATCTCCCTATGGTAGATTTCTCATCTGGAACAATGATCCTAGAGATAAAACTAGAGTTATAGTGAAGCTCATAGTCTTTAATGTTGACACTGTTCCCATCTGTATTGTTGTGCTTCGTAATCTGGATGATGTTGGCTATGGGACCCATGCACTTGCCCTACCTACATCCTTTCTAGAGAGTTGATTGGGCAGCAGGGTGGTGATGAGGATCCACTCCCTCTAGATGGTGGCAATACACACCCATTGCCTCATGTACATGGAGGGTTTTGGCATGATGATGTGCTAGGCAATATCCCCATGGATCAGGTTGTTATTAACCCTCACAATGAAAACCTAGGTGCTCCATATGAGGATGTTCACGATGTCAACAATAACAACAATGCTAATCATGAGGCAGAGACTGAGGAGCAATCTGAGCAGGTTCCTGTTGGTGTGAATTCAGTTACTGTTGCCTTGGCTAATGTGACATTGAGCAATGCAGCTGGTGTGAATGAAGCTGTTGTGGAGCAGATTCATGACACCATTGGGCCTGATTACATCCCACTTGATCAGGACCAAGATCAACAACCATCTGCTGTTGCTAGCCCTGCATTTGTCCCCATCAATGCTGATATGAACTACAATGAGCTCCCTTCTACCAATGCTAGCATGCCTGTCCAAACTTGTAATATATCTGTGGAAGGATTATCTGAACACATTGCAGTTCAGCAGGACCTAGTGGGTAATCTGGTCTCCAATGCTAATGAAATCATCCCCAAGCTTGGTGGCAGCAAGATCATCAATGCTAAATGCAATGTGATAAGTCTCCGTCGTATCTACTTTTCCAAACACTTTTTCCCTTGTTTTGGACTCTAACTTGTATGATTTGAATGGAACTAACCCGGACTGGGGTTGTTTTCAGCAGAATTACCATGATGTTGTTTTATGTGTAGAAAACAAAAGTTCTCGGAATGACCTGAAACTGCACGGGATGTCTTATAAAAAATAATAATAAATCCTCGCCAAAGATGAAGACCAAGGGGCCCACACCCTGTCCACGAGGGTGGGGGCGCGCCCCCCTTCTGGCGCGCCCCCTACCTCGTGGGCCCCCTGGAGACCCTCCGACGCCAACTCCAACTCTATATATTGGCTTTCGGGGACAGATAGAAGAAATCATCACGTTTTACCATATGGATCCGCCGCCAAGCCCTAATCTCTCTCGGGAGGGCTGATCTGGAGTCCGTTCGGGGCTCCGGAGAGGGGGATTCGTCGCCGTCGTCATCATCAACCATCCTCCATCACCAATTTCATGATGCTCACCGTCAGGCGTGAGTAATTCCATCGTAGGGCTTGCCGGACGGTGATGGGTTGGATGAGATTTATCATGTAATCGAGTTAGTTTTGTTAGGGTTTGATCCCTAGTATCCACTATGTTACGAGATTGATGTTGCTATGACTTTGCTATGCTTAATGCTTGTCACTAGGGCCCGAGTGCCATGAATTCAGATCTGAACCTATTATGTTTTCATGAATATATGTGAGTTCTTGATCCTATCTTGCAAGTCTATAGTCACCTATTATGTGTTATGATCCGACAACCCCGAAATGACAATAATCGGGATACTTCTCAGTGATGACCATAGTTTGAGGAGTTCATGTATTCACTATGTGCTAATGCTTTGTTCTGGTTCTCTATTAAAAGGAGGCCTTAATATCCCTTAGTTTCCAACAGGACCCCGCTGCCACGAGAGGGTAGGACAAAAGCTGTCGTGCAAGTTCTTTTCTATAAGCATGTATAACTATATTAGGAATACATGCCTACATTACAATGATGAATTGGAGATAGTTCTGTGTCACCCTATGTTCTGACTGTTACATGACGAACCGCATCCGGCATAATTATCCATCACTGATTCGGTGCCTACGAGCTTTCCATATACTGGTCTTCGCTTATTTACTTTTCCATTGCTACTATTACAATCACTACAAAATACCAAAAACATTACTTTTGATGTCTTTACTTTTGTTACCGTTACCACCACTATCATATTATTGTGCTACTAAACACTTTCTTTGTAGATACTAAGTTTCCGTGTGTGCTTGAATTGACAACTCAGCTGCTAATACTTGAGAATATTCTTTGGCTCCCCTTGTGTCGAATCAATAAATTTGGGTTGAATACTCTACCCTCAAAAAATTGTTGCGATCCCCTATACTTGTGGGTTATCAAGACCTTTTTCTGGCGCCGTTGCGGGGGAGCATAGCTCTATTGTTTGAGTCACTTGAGATTTATATCTGCTGGACACTATGAAGAACTTGAAAGACGCTAAGACAAAAATTTATCCCTCAACTATGAGGGGAGGTAAGGAACTGCCATCTAGCTCTGCACTTGATTCACCTTCTGTTATGAGTAAGCTAGCGACACCTAAACCTGCTTACGCTATTAGATTACGATATGTCGCATGTTATTGATGATGCCACTTCTTCTATGCATGATACTTATGATGAAACTACTTCTATGCTTGATAGTACTGTGCCCCTTGGTGAATTTCTAGATGAACAAATTGCTAGGGCTGGAGAGAAAGAAATTATTGAATCTGAATACGATGATGAGAGTGATGATGAAAATATGCCTGTAATTCCTGAGGGTTATGTTTTTTATATGGAATCTTCTGCAACTATTTTTGCTTGTAGAGATAGATATGAACTTAAGAGGCTGCTAGTTAAATGGAGTGAAGAATCTCTTAGAGAATGAAACCTGGCCCTGCTTTTGCTACTTCACCTATTTGTGTTCCCGATAAGGATTATGAATGTTCTGTTGATCCAGATATAATTACTTTGGTCGAATCTGATCCTTTTTATGGCTATGAATCTGAAATTGTTGTGGCACATCTTACTAGGTTAAATGATATAGCATACTGTTTACTAATGATGAGAGATCGCACTACTTTTATATACTCAAAATATTTCCGTTCTCATTAAAGGGTGATGCTAAGATATGGTTTAATTCTCTTGATCCTGGTTGTGTGCGTAGTCCCCGGGATATGGTTTATTACTTCTCTGCTAAATATTTCCCTGCTCATAAGAAACAAGATGCTTTGAGGGAAATATACAACTTCGTGCAAATTAAAGAAGAGAGTCTCCCACAAGCTTGGGGGAGGCTTCTCAAGTTACTTAATGCTTTGCCTGATCATCCTCTTAAGAAACCTGAAATACTTGATATCTTTTACGATGGACTAACCGATGCTTCCAGAGAGTACACGGATAGTTGTGCTGGTTCTCTTTTCAGGAAAGAACACTGATGAAGCTGAAATTCTATTGAATAATATGTTGACAAATGAAAATAATTGGGCACCTCCGAGCCAGCTCCAGAGCCAATTCTTGAGCCTATTCCTAAACCAACTCCGAAGAAGAGAGGTGTTCTATTTCTCGATCTGAAGATATGCAAGAGGCAAAGAAATATATGAAAGAAAAAGGTATTGAAGCTGAAGATGTTAAGAATTTACCTCCTATTGAAGAAATACATGGTCTTAATCTACCGCCTGTTGAGGAAACTTATGATATCGTTCCATTACTTATTGTAGAACCTCCTGATCCCGATAACCCGACACAGGTAGTAAAGGTAAATTCTCTCTACAGATATGATAAAGCTGAAGTCCCTCCTACTAAAATTGCTATTCAGTGCTTGGATGAGTTCGATAACTTTATGTTTAAGCAAGATGACTTTAATGCTTATTTTGGTAGACAATTAAAACAAGATGCTTATATGATTAAACGCTTGCGTGATTATATGGCTAATATTAGAGGTGAAGTTAAACTTGTTAGCAAATATGCTTCTATGGTTACCACTCAAGTAGAACAAGTACTTAAAGCTCAAAAAGAAGTGCTTGATGAAATGAATAGTAAGAAAAATGATTATGCTGTTAGAGTGGCTACTAGAACTGGTAGAATGACTCAGGAACCTTTGTATCCTGAAGGCCACCCTAAGAGAATTGAGCAAGATTCACATAGAAATAATATTGATGTACCTAGTTCTTCTAAAAGGAAGAAAAAGAAAAATGATAGGACTTTGCAAACTTCTAGTGAACCTATTGCTGAACCACCTGAGAATCCAAATGATATCTCTATGTCTGATGCCGAAACACAATCTGGTAATGAACATGAACCTAGTGAAAATATTAATGATGATGTTCATGATGATGCTCAACCTAGTAATGATAATGATGTAGAAGTTGAACCTGTTGTTGATCTTGATAACCCACAATCAAAGAATCAACGTTATGATAAAAGAGACTTCGTTGCTAGGAAACATGGTAAAGAAAGGGAACCATGGGTTCAGAAACCCATGCCTTTTCCTCCGAAACCATCCAAGAAAAAGGATGATGAGGATTTTGAGCGCTTTGAAATGATTAGACCCATCTTTTTGCGTGTATGCGATTGGTGATATGCTCAAAATGAATACTTATGCCAAATATATGAAAGATATTGTTACAAATAAAAGAAAGATACCGAAGCTGAAATTTCCACCATGCTTGCTAATTATACTTTTAAGGGTGGAATACCAAAGAAACTTGGAGATCCAGGAGTACCTACTATACCATGCGCCGTTAAGAGACAGTTTGTTATAAGGGCTTTATGTGATCTTGGAGCCGGTGTTAGTGTTATGCCTCTCTCTTTATATCGTAGACTTGATTTGAATAAGTTAACACCTACTGAAATATCTTTGCAAATGGCTGATAAATCAACTGCTATACCTGTCGGTATTTGTGAGGATGTGCCTGTTGTGGTTGCAAACGTTACTGTTTTAACGGACTTTGTTATTCTCGATATTCCTGAGGATGATAGTATGTCTATTATTCTTGGAAGACCTTTTCTGAATACTGCAGGGGCTGTTATTGATTGTAACAAAGGCAATGTAACATTTCATGTTAATGATAATGAGCACACGGTACACTTTCAGAGAAAACAACCTCAAGTTCATATTATCAACTCTATTGGAAAAATTCCATCGATTATATTTGGAGGTTTTGAATTTCCTCTCCGAACTGTCAAGAAGAAATATGATATACTTATTATTGGGGATGTCCATATCCCCGTTGAGGTAACCTAGTGTTATTCGAAATTTCTCCGGTTCCATGTTAGTCGGAATGAGTTTTTAACAAGACCTGATCAACCTTGTTAGTGGATTCCTTTTGATGAGCATGAGATTGATGAAACTAGAAGCACAACCTTCTGTACCCTCTTTATATTTCCTGTTATTTAGTAGAAATAAAGTAAAATATTATTTTTCTGTCTGTCTCCTGACTTACCCGTGCAATATAAAATACCCGAAAATAAAAGTCCTCGTAATGCCATGCCAATTTAATATGATTTTTTCGAATATTTGAGGATTTTTAGTGCAAAAATCGCCCATGGGAGTTGCCACACTGCCACGAGGTGGAGGCGCGCCCTACCCCCTGGCGCGCCTACCTCGTGGGCCCACGGTGGCCCTCCTCCACTTATCCCTGCACCCATCTATTTCCTCTGCCTCACACAAACCCGAAAAACCAACTCAAGCACGAGTTCCAGCCACTTTTGCTATGATTTTCGATCTCCTTGCTCAAAGCACCTCTTGCAAAACTGCTTGGGGCGATTGTTCCCTGGTATGTGACTCCTCCATTGGTCTAATTAGTTTTTGTTCTAGTGCTTTATCCTTTGCAAATTTGTGCTGCATAGGTGACCATGTTCTTGAGCTTGCATGTCAAATTTATATGGTTCCAAGTAGTTCTAATGCTTGATATAGGCTCTAGGCACTTGTAGGAGTAGTTGCTATCAATTTTATTGAAGTTGGTTCACTTTTGTTTGAAGTTACTAAAAATTTCAGAAATTTTTCAGAGGAAACAATATGTTTAGGAAGATGTTCCAAGGTGGTTCTTCAAGGAAGCAAGGACCCAGGCTTGCTATGCGTGATGCTGACGAAGGACCACCAAGAGACGCTCTAGTGCGGCCTTGTGAATGGCCGTCGAAAAATTTTATGGATCAAGCGGGAATCAAAGAAGAATTTAACGCATATTTGCGTAACGCCGGTCTTGTGGACTTCGAGGCTGACAAATGCCCCCAGTATCATGATCTCACAAGTTCATTTGTAAGGAGGTTTGAGTATTCATCTTCGCGTAATTCTCCTTCAGTCATGTTTGACCTTTATGACAAATCTTATACCATGGACTTAGAAGATTTCAATTTTGCTTGCAAACTTCCATCTTGGGGTAGTGTCAGGGATCCCCCTAAATCTGAATTTTGAGACTTTCTTGCTAGTATAATTGCGGGGGAATCTAGAGATATAACGCAAGCCACTATAGGGAGCATTCACTTTCCTGTTATACATTATTTTGCTCTCTTCATAGGTAGATGCATAAATGCTAAGGATGAAGCATGTCACATGTGTGCCCCTGATCTCAACATTCTCAGGAGTGTTGTGTTAGGAGACCAATCTTATCATATGGGAGCCATTGTAGCTCGTAGGTTGCGCCATAATAGATATAACGGAGATTTCTTTGGAGGAATTTATGCAACCTGCTTAGCTAATTTTCTTGAGATAGACATTCATGAGGGTGATATGGAGTTACCCCCTACTTATTTAGATTTTGACTCTATGGTTTCCCATCAGTTTGTTGAGAGGACTGAACCACCTCTCTAGTATCGACTAATCTTTAACAAATGGCATGTTGTCCATATTACTCTTCTTCCTCCTGCCTTCTTTGATTCTTCGACGCCACGCTGCAGCTCAGGAGGCGATAGCCGCTGCATCGCAGTACGACCCCAGCTACACCTACGGGTATCTGCCAGGCTACCCCTGGCAATAGACCAACTTAGGCCAAAAGCCTAAGCTTGGGGAAGTATGTATTTCTCACCGACATTACATTTATGTTCACACACACTCATTGCTAAATGTCGGTGCTCATACTCTTTCACTGTAATATCCTTGCTAGTTTATTTTCTTTTTTCTGCTTTCTTCTTGTGTGTTTAATAAACCTCAAGGAAAACAAAAAAAATAGTAGTAGTTTATTTCTTTGCTGTAGTAATTAAAAATAAAACCCAAAAATATTTCCCGTTCTTATTTTGCTTGTTGGGAGCTTTCCCGTGTAAATAGTTTTTATTTCTTTTCTTTTCTTTGAAATTCGGTAGGAGAAGACCATGATTAAATTGTTGAAGTGGCTCTTATATGCATCATTGTTGATTTAACCAAGAGCCCATATTGCCTTGTCTTCTCCTGTTTATTGAATGCTCGCAGATTCCAGCTTAGTCCAATGCACGTGCACTCTTATTATTATTCACATCGTTCGGTCGCGCAAGTGAAAGGCAATTATGATGATATATGATGAACTGACTAAGATGAGAAAATCTGGTATGAACTCGACCTCTTTTGGTTTTGTAAATATGATGAGTTCATCGTTCTTGATTCAGTTTATTATGAATAAACATGTTTGCAATGACAATTAGAGATCATAGTTGCTCGTGCCATGCTTGATTAGCTATGAGTTATAATGATTTACCTTGCGTGCCAACATGCTATTAAAATGGTTGTGATGTGGTATGATGGGGTGGTATCCTCCTTTGAATGATTTAAGTGACTTGACTTGGCACATGTTCACGCATGTAGTTGAAACAAATCAACATAGCCTTCACGATATTTATGTTCATGGTGGATTATATCCTACTCATGCTTGTATTCAATATTTATTAATTTTAATGCATGTTCATGACTGTTGTCGCTCTCTAGTTGGTCGCTACCCAGTCTTTTGCTAGCCTTCACTTGTACTAAGTGGGAATACTGCTTGTGCATCCAATCCCTTAAACCCCAAAGTTATTCCATATGAGTCCACCATACCTTCCTATATGCGGTATCTACCTGCCGTTCCAAGTAAATTTGTATGTGCCAAACTCTAAACCTTCAAATAAACATTCTGTTTTGCATGCTCGAATAGCTCATATATCAACTAGGGTTGCCCTTATCTTCCGTGTTAGGCGGGTTATTCTCAAGAGGAGTGGACTCCGCTCCTCACTCACAAGAAAATGGCTGGTCACCGGGATGCCCAGTCCCATGCTTTATGCAAACTAAATCAAAATAATTGCAAACAAAACTCCCCCTGGGACCCGTTGAATGTTGGAGGCACTCGTTGTTTCGAGCAAGCCATGGATTGATGCTTGTGGAGGAGGGGGAGTATAAACTTTACCATTCTGTTTGGCAACCGCCTATAATTTGTTTAGCATGGAAGATATCGTCATCTCTTAGTTGTTATGTTGACAATGAAAGTATGCCGCTCAAAATATAATTTATCTCTATTTCAAAACCGAGCTCGGGCACCTCTACAAATCCCTGCTTCCCTCTGCGAAGGGCCTATCTATTTAATTTTATGTTGAGTCATCACCTTCTTATTAAAAGCACTAGCTGGAGAGCACAGCTGTCATTTGCATTCATTCATGTTAATTTGTATCGGGTATGACTATGATTGGATCTCTTTTACCATGAATTACAATGTCTAGTCAGTCCTTGATCTTTGAAGGTGCTCTGCATTTATGTTTTGCGGTCTCAGAAAGGGCTACCGAGATACCATCTTGTTATATCATATTATGATTATTTTAAGAAAGTGTTGTCACCCGAGATTTATTATTATGGTTTGCTAGCTGATTATGTTATTGATATGAGTAAACATGAGACCTAGGAGTTATTGCAAATGTGGTTAGTTATGATCTTTCTTTGAAAACCTGAATGCTTTGGCTTGACATAGTTACAACAACAAGAGCAAACAGAGTTTGTAAAAGTTTTCTTTTTCTCTTTCAGTTTTCAACTGAATTGCTTGAGGACAAGCAAGGGTTTAAGCTTGGGGGTTGATACGTCTCGTCGTATCTACTTTTCCAAACACTTTTGCCCTTGTTTTGGACTCTAACTTGTATGATTTGAATGGAACTAACCCGGATGACGTTGTTTTCAAAGCAGAATTGCCATGATGTTGTTTTATGTGCGAAATGTAAGTTCTCGGAATGACTGAAACTCCACGGGATGTCTTATAAAAAATAATAAAAATCCTCGCTAAAGATGAAGACCAGGGGCCCACACCACTGTCCACGAGGTGGGGAGCCCCCCCCCTCTGGCGCGCCCCTACCTCGTGGGCCCCCACAGAGACCCTCCGACGCCAACTCCAACTCTATATATTGGCTTTCGGGGAGAAAAAAATCAGAGAGAAGAAATCATCGCGTTTTACGATACGGAGCCGCCACCAAGCCCTAATCTCTCTCGGGAGGGCTAATCTGGAGTATGTTCGGGGCTCCGGAGAGGGGGATTCGTCGCCATCGTCATCATCAACCATCCTCCATCACCAATTTCATGATGCTCACCGTCGTGCGTGAGTAATTCCATCGTAGGCTTGCTGGACGGTGATGGGTTGGATGAGATTTATCATGTAATCGAGTTAGTTTTGTTAGGGCTTGATCCCTAGTATCCACTATATTCTGAGATTGATGTTGCTATGACTTTGCTATGCTTAATGCTTGTCACTAGGGCCCGAGTGCCATGAATTCAGATCTGAACCTTTTATGTTTTCATGAATATATGTGAGTTCTTGATCCTATCTTGCAAGTCTATAGTCACCTATTATGTGTTATGATCCGACAACCCCAAAGTGACAATAATCGGGATACTTCTCAGTGATGACCATAGTTTGAGGAGTTCATGTATTCACTATGTGCTAATGCTTTGTTCCGGTTCTCTATGAAATGGAGGCCTTAATATCCCTTAGTTTCCAATAGGACCCCGCTGCCACGGGAGGGTAGGACAAAATATGTCATGCATGTTCTTTTCCATAAGCACGTATGACTATATTCGGAATACATGCCTACATTACATTGATGAATTGGAGCTAGTTACGTGTCACCCTATGTTACATTGTTACATGACGAATCGCATCCGGCATAATTATCCATCACCGATCCGGTGCCTCTGAGCTTTCCATATACGGTCTTCGCTTATTTACTTTTCCGTTGCTACTGTTACAATCACTACAAAATACCAAAAACATTACTTTTGTTGTCTTTACTTTTGTTACCATTACCACCACTATCATATTACTGTGCTACTAAACACTTTGCTGCAGATACTAAGTTTCCACGTGTGGTTGAATTGACAACTTAGCTGCTAATACTTGAGAATATTCTTTGGCTCCCCTTGTGTCGAATCAATAAATTTGGGTTGAATACTCTACCCTCGAAAACTGTTGCGATCCCCTATACTTGTGGGTTATCACAATGTGATGGATGTTATTGGCACTGATGGATCTAATTAAAGATGTTTCTTCAGATCCAGACTATTCAAGATCTGCCATAGCATTCTAGTACTGTCAGCATTGAGGAAATCACCAGCCAAGAATTTGCTGAAGTTTAGAAACCTTGCAACAAGAAGAAA
Organism: Aegilops bicornis; assembly: GCA_021605145.1. NCBI lineage: Eukaryota > Viridiplantae > Streptophyta > Magnoliopsida > Poales > Poaceae > Aegilops > Aegilops bicornis. The sequence continues at coordinate 505,425,791 of CM038669.1, forward strand.
AAGAAGCCAATTATTGATGAGGCATTTTGCAGGAGGAGTAACAGAATTTCCCACATCAACCAATGTTTCAAGAACAAAGTTGCTGCTGATGCTGCAAAAATGAAGGTGGACTGCCCTACTGATCGACAGAAAATGCAACACAGTTCTAAGAAGCAGAAGACTGTTGTGTCAGTAAATATGGGTCCCCAATTTGATGTTATTGCGATCAACAAGCATGCTCCACCTCCACTTGAGCTTCATATGAACACTTTGCTGGCTATTGGCACTGGCTAATGTAAGATGGCACCTCATGAAGTGTCATCTCAGGCTCTGGAATATGACAGCACTGATGAATAGAAGCTTGGTCCACATATGGGGCTTGGGTGGCTCCCCAATCTGCCACCTAGTTATCTTAGTTTCAATTTGTCAGTTTCATTGCTTGCACTTCTGTTTCCTTGTTCCATTTGGATGCCTGCGTGCATCACATAATCATATGGCCTGTAATAATCTGCACTGTGGTTCTCATGGATTTCTTAGCATGTCATGCTCATATGGTCGCTGTTATGGAGTATTTATGTGCTATGTGGAATCTGTGGACTTTCATGCACAAGTTATGTTACTTAGAACAGCAGTATTTTGCAGTTGTTATCAATACATGTCCACTCAAAACCGTCATTATGTATCCAAGGAATTATCATGCTATGTTACTCATAGCATGAACAATGCTCTGTTATTATATGTCAATCATGACTAGAAGTTGGAATATATTAAACTCGAATATTAGACGGATTGATTCTCCTGCTAGATGGGATGACATTAGGCTGAAAATTGATGTAAGTGCTTGTTGCATTATGACCTTCCAAGAAACCAAAAGAGACAGCTTTGATCTTGCTTACATAAAGAACTTCTGTCCCAAGAGATTCAATCAGTACTATTTCTCCCCATCTAATGGTAATTCAGGTGGTTTAATTACTATATGGAATGGCAGCATGTTCAAGGGTGAGGTCTTATCTAGCAACTATTTCCACATTACAATCAAATTCACTTCTAATTTGGATAACAGTTGTTGGTATGTCACAAATATGTATGGTCCTAATTCTGTGGATGGAAAACTGGAATTTGTGACTTGGCTGTAGAATCTTAACATCAATCAAAGCAAGTTATATATGTTATTGGGGGATTTCAACTTTATCAGAGGACCTGATAACAGAAACAAGCCAGGAGGTGACCCAAACAACATGATGCTCTTTAATAATATCATCATAAACCTTGACTTAGTAGAAATACCATTGAAAGGAAGATCATTTACATGGAGTAGTAAATAGGACAATCCACTATTGGAAAAGTTGGATTGGGTTTTCACCGGCTCCCACTGGACTACTGTGCATCCAACTACCATTGCAATCCCTATGGCCAAGATCTCATCTGACCATGTCCCCATCAAAATTATGATTGATAGTAACATCCCCAAGAGCAACATCTTCAGATTTGAGGAGTTCTGGACTGAATTTAATGTTTTCATTGAAGTAGTTGAAAACCATTGGTACAACTCTATACACTTCTCTGATTCTGCCAAGCATCTAAATGCCAAGTTTAAGGTACTTAGGAGAGGTCTCAAAAAGTGGAGTAAGAAATTCTCACAGCTCAGTAAAACCATTGGAAATTGTTGCTTTTATGTCAAGCTTATTGATGGATTAGAAGATCAAAGGTTACTTACTAGGAGGGAGGTAAACTTCAGGAAAATCCTCATCAACCATACTAATAAACTATCAGAGGGTAAAAGATTATACTGGAGAATTAGAGAAAATATCAGATGGGCAAAAGTTGGTGATGAAAATACTAAGTTCTTTCATGCTATTGCATCTCAGGTATTTAGGCACAATTATATCACTTTCCTGATATCCTCTGATGGTCAATGCAGTTATGATCATGACCAAAAGGTTGCCTTAATCCGGGCTTTTTTTAAGGAAAGAATTGGCACTCAGGCTGACAGTTTTAGGGATTTTGATATATCTCATTTGAGAATGGATAATATATCTTCAGATCTTGATAGGCCTTTTTCATCTGAGGAAATTGATAAGGTTATTAAGAACATGCCCAATGATAAGTCACCTGGACCTGATTGATTTAGTGGATTATTTATGAAAAAAATGCTGGGACATCATCAAGCATTGCTTCTACAAATTCATTAATGATTTTCATCAAGAATCTATTTCTCTGCAACCCATCAATACTGCTTATATTGCACTTATCCCTAAAAAGGACAACCCAGAAACACCTAATTACTTTAGGCCCATCTCCCTAGTAAGTATGCCCATCAAAATTCTCACAAAATTACTGGCCAACAGAGCTCAGCCAATTATTTTACCAAGGGTTAGCAAAAATCAGTATGGCTTTATTAAAACCAGGAACATTCAGGACTGTCTAGCTTGGAGTTTTGAATACATCCACATGTGTCACAAGTCAAAAAAGGAAATCATCATCTTCAAGATTGACATTGTGAAAGCATTTGACAAAGTAAACTACAATGCTATTCTTTTCATGATGAGGCATTTTGGATTTAGTGACAAATGGATCAGGTGGGTCAACATGATTTTGTCTACTGCTTCCACTTCTGTTATTCTTAATGGTGTACCTGGGAAAAACATTCATTGCAAATGTGGTGTCAGGCAAGGGGACCCATTCTCCCCTCTGTTATATGTGCTGGTTGGAGAATTATTTCAAATATTAGTTAATGAAGCTTGGAGAAATGGTGTGCTTAGTTTACCTATTACCTATTGACACCAATAACACTGAAAGTTATCCCAATATTTAGTATGCTGATGATACACTTGTCATATTGCCTACTGATGAGGAACAAATTAGCAAGTTCACAGAGATGTTGGACAGCTTTTCTAGGTTCACTGGGATTATTGTTAATTATAGTAAATCATCACTTGTTCCAATCAACATCTCTGATGATAGAGCTCAAGAATTAGCTGACATTCTTAAATGCAAGAAGGAATCCATGCCTTTCACTTACCTAGGGTTGCCTATGGGTACTACAAGACCTAAAGTTATTGATCTCATGCCAATGGTATCTAGAATGGCCCACAGATTATCTGGCATTGCAAACCTGATGACATAGTCAGGTAGACTCACACATCTTAAAGCCATTGTTTTTGCTTTGCCCATATTTGCCATGTGTTGTATCAGAGTGTCATTCACCATTTTGGATCATTTTAAGAAATATGGGAGAAGCTTCCTTTGGTATGGGAAGGGGGTCAACAAACATGGGAACTTCTTGGTTAAGTGGGAGAAAGTTTGCCGACCAAAGAAAGCAGGAGGTCGAGGTGTACTAGATCTTAGAATGCAAAACAGGGCTTTACTTACCAAGTACTTATACAAATTCTTCAACAAAAATGATATCCCCTGGGTTAATTTGACATGGAGCAATTACTATCACAATGGGGATTTGCCAAAATTTCCCACACCTGTGGGATCCTTTTGGAGGAGAGACTGTTGTTCTATTCTCCAAGATTTCAAAAACAAGACAATTTTATCTGCAGGAATTGGCAACACAGTTAGTCTATGGCATGATAATTGGTGTTCTCAGCCAATAATGAGCATGATGGCCCAACTATTCTCCTATGAAAAAAATGATGACATTACTCTGGAGGCTGCCACCAATCTGGATGACTCCAATTTTCATGAGATGTTTCATCTCCCTATGTCCAGCATTGCTGTCCAACAGAGTACTCAACTAAGAGCCCTGATCAATGACAGAGGGAACTAGACAGAGAAGGGTTCATGGAAATTTTACTGGGGTGGCTCTAACTATTCCAACAAACGAATATACCTAGAATATATTGGGAACCCTGTTGATGCCCCCAAACCATTTCAGTGGATATGGAAATCATGCACCTTAGCTAAGCAAAAGTTTTTCTTCTCGTTGCTTCTACAGGACAGATTAAATACTAGAGACTTGCTTACAAGGAAAAATTTCCATATTGAGTCTGCAAGATGTGTGCTATGTGATGATGAACCAAAGGAATACCTTACTCATCTATTCTTTAGTTGTGATTTCAGCCAGAACTTCTGGATGGCCACTGGATTTCAATGGAATATAGACTATGAGCTTTTGGAGATGCTCATGGAGGGCAAGAGACACTATAATGTTGTATGTTACAATGAATGCCTCATTGCAGAATGTTGGAGTATTTGGAAGCACATAAACAACATCATCTTTGATCACAAACCAAAAATATGCATTACTGCATTAGTACTTTCAAGGAGCACTTTGAGGTGATCATCAAAAAAGCCAAACCTAGTTTGAAAGAAGGGATGCGGAGTTGGCTAGACTACTTGTAGACTTTTCTTCTTTTCATGTTAAACCTTGTATAGTGATGTAACTTTTATTGCCATATTAATGAAAATCAGAGTTACAGTAGGGGCCTTCCCCACTGTGTTTGCTCAAAAAAAAGAAAAAAAAATTCTTCTATGATTTAAGCATTACTTTTGGGATGACCCACATCTTTATAAAGAAGGAGTAGACGGTATTATCAGACGTTGTGTACTGATATGTCTCCAACGTATCTATAATTTTTTATTGTTCCATGCTATTATATTATCTGTTTTGGATGTCTTATATGCATTAATATGCTATTTTATATGATTTTTGGGACTAACCTATTAATCTAGAGCCCAGTGCCAGTTCCTATTTTTTCCTTGTTTTAGAGTTTTGCAGAAAAGGAATACCAAATGGAGTCCAAACGCAATGAAACTTTCGCGATGATTTTTCTTGGACCAGAAGACATCCAGAGGGCTTGGAGTGCACATCAGGAAAGCCACGAGGTGGCCACAAGGTCGGGAGGCGCGCCCAGGGGGATAGGGTGCACCCCCACTCTTGTGGGCCCCTCATGACTCCACCGACCTATTTCTTCCACCTATATATTCTCAAATATCCCAAAACCTTCCAGGGGAGCCCACGAAACCACTTTTCCACCGCCGCAACCTTCTGTACACATGAGATCCCATCTAGGGGCCTTTTCCGGCGTCCTGCCGGAGGGGGATTCGATCACGGAGGGCTTCTACATCAACACCATTGCCTCTCCGATGAAGCGTGAGTAGTTTACCACAGACCTACGGGTCCATAGCTAGTAGCAAGCTGGCTTCTTCTCTCTCTTTGATTCTCAATGCCATGTTCTCCTAGATGTTCTTGGAGATCTATTCGATGTAATACTCTTTTGTGGTGTGTTTGCCGAGATCCGATGAATTGTGGATTTATGATCAACTTATCTATGAATATTATTTGAATCTTCTCTAAATTCTTTTATGCATGATTTTATATCACTCTTCAAACTATCGATTTGGTTTGGCCAACTAGATTGGTTTTTCTTGAAATGGGAGAAGTGCTTAGCTTTGGGTTCAATCTTGCGGTGCTCGATCCTAGTGACAGAAGGGGAACCGACACATATTGTATTGTTGCCATCCAGGATAACAAGATGTTTTTTATCATATTGCTTGGGTTTATCCCGCTACATCATGTCATCTTACTTAATGCGTTACTCTGTTCTTATGAACTTAATACTCTAGATGCAGGAAGGAGTCGGTCGATGTGTGGAGTAATAGTAGTAGATGCAGGCAGGAGTCAGTCTACTTGACACAAACGTGATGCCTATATTCATGATCATTGCCTTAGATATCGTCATAACTTGCGCTTTTCTATCAATTGTTCGGCAGTAATTTTCACCCACCGTAATAATTTCTATCTTGAGAGAAGCCTCTGGTGAAACTTATGGCCCCCGAGTCTATTTTACATCATATTAGTTTCCCTTCAACTTGCCAATTTCTGTGGCCGTTCCACTATTTTGCAATCTTTTACTTTCCATTCCATAAACCAAAAATACCGAAAATATTACTTTACCATTTATCCATCTCTATCAGATCTCACTTTGCAAATAACCATGAAGGGATTGACAACCCCTTTGCCGCGTTGGGTGCAAGTTGGTGTTTGTTTGTGCAGGTATTCGGTGGCTTGAGCGTTGTTGATGACCCACAAGTATAGGGGATCTATCGTAGTCCTTTCGAAAAGTAAGAGTGTCCAACCCAACGAGGAGCAGAAGGAAATGATAAGCGGTTTTCAGCAAGGTATTTTCTGCAAGCACTGAAATAATAGGTAACAGATAGTTTTGTGATAAGATAATTGGTAACGAGCAACAAGTAACAAAAGTAAATAAAGTGCAGCAAGGTGGCCCAATCCTTTTTGTAGCAAAGGACAAGCCTAGACAAACTCTTATATAGAGAAAAGCGCTCCCGAGGACACATGGGAATATCGTCAAGCTAGTTTTCATCACGTTCATATGATTTGCGTTCGGTACTTTGATAATTTGATATGTGGGTGGACCGGTGCTTTGGTGTTGTTCTTACTTGAATAAGCATCCCACTTATGATTAACCTCTATTGCAAGCATCCGCAACTACAACAAAAGTATTAAGTTAAACCTAACCATAGAATGAAACATATGGATCCAAATCAGCCCCTTACGAAGCAACGCATAAACTAGGGTTTAAGCTTCACACCGCAACCCATCATCTACTTATTACTTTCCCAATGCCTTCCTCTAGGCCCAAATAATGATGAAGTGTCATGTAGTCGACGTTCACATAACACCACTAGAGGATAGACAACATACATCTCATCAAAATATCGAATCGAATACCAAATTCACATGACTACTAATAGCAAGACTTCTCCCATGTCCTCATGAACAAACGTAACTACTCACAAAGCATATTCATGTTCATAATCAGAGGAGTATTAATATGCATAAAGGATCTGAACATATGATCTTCCACCAAATAAACCAACTAGCATCAACTACAAGGAGTAATCAACACTACTAGCAACCTACGGTACCAATCCGGACTTGGAGACAAGAATTGGATACAAGAGATGAACTAGGGTTTTGAGAGGAGATGGTGCTGGTGAAGATGTTGATGGAGATTGCCCTCTCCCGATGAGAGGAGCATTGGTGATGACGATGGCGATGATTTCCTCCCGGAGGAAAGTGTTCCCCAGAATAACAGCTCACGGAGCCCTAGATTGGTTCTCCAAGGTTCCGCCTCGTGGCGTGAGTCTCGTCCCGAAAGGTTGCTTCTGATTTTTCTTCTGGACGAAAGACTTCATATAGCGTAAGATGGGCACCAGAGGGCCAACAGGGGCCCACGAGGCAGGGGGCGCCAGGGGTAGGGCGCGCCCCACCCTCGTGGGATGTGGAGGCCCCGATGTATTTCTTCCGCTCAATATTTTTATTATTTCCAAAAATAACTTCCGTGGAGTTTCAGCGCTTTTGGAGTTGTGCGAATAGGTCTCTAATATTTGCTCCTTTTCCAAATTTCTGTAATTCCAAATTGGCATTCTCCTCCTTATGTAAACCTTGTAAAATAAGAGAGAATAGGCATAAGTATTGTGACATAATGTGTAATAACATCCCATAATGCAATAAATATCGATATAAAAGCATGATGCAAAATGGACGTATCAGTTGTCTCCTACTGGATTGATACCTTGGTTCTCCAAAGCTGAGGGAAATACTTACTCTACTTTGCTGCATCACCCTTTCCTCTTCAAGGGAAAAACCAACGCAAGCTCAAGAGGTAGCAGGAAGAATTTCTGGCGCCGTTGCCGGGGAGATCTACATCAAGCCAAGACATACCAAGTACCCATCATAAACTCTCATCTCTCGCATTACATTATTTTTCATTCGCCTCTCGTTTTACTCTCCCCAACTTCTAAAACAATTTTCAAAAATATTTGCCTTTTCTTCGCCTCTCTTTCGTTCATCTCTATCTCCATGGCCGAACATAGAAGGGCTACGGGATTTCTCCCAGGTTCAAGTACCTTGGATGACCCATCCGTCCTTTCTAAGCTCATAACTAATGATGATGTGGAAAGACTTATTGGGGTTGTTAAAGAGGATTTCAATTTTGATGAAGATGATCCCGGAATTTTTCGTTATTTGCTTGATGAATCTTTGAAAGATGCTTGGGATAGGCTATTAAAAATTTGAGCTAGCTATGTGCCCCAATAATCAAATTGAGATTTATTAAAAAAGCTTTTATTTTGGTCTACCCCCTTCTTTCAAGCAAGTCTTGGATTCTATTTTTGAAAACGGTTTTCTTGGAGGGGATGCCATCGATACTTATGAGAAGATGAAAACCATATTTGGGCACCCCAAGGAAAAAGGTGTTGAATCAACCGCTATTATGAGTTTCTATCCAAATGAAATAATTAAAGAGATGAAGGCTAGTTTAGATGCAAATTTTCGTAATGTGCTTAATCTTTCTTCTACGATTAAAGGCCATGTGCTTTCACAAAACAGAAAGATAAATGCCATAGATAAGAATTTTTCTCTTTTCTTCCCAAAAGAGAGAGATGAGAACACCTAGATCTATTCGTGTTTTTAGCCTAACTAAGGGCGTTAAACAATAGCGCTTGTTGGGAGGCAACCCAATTTTATTTTATGTTTTTGCTTTTTAGGTTCTGTTTTGCTTTGAATAATTCGTCTAGCCTCTTGTTAGATGTGGTTTTGTGTTTTAATTAGTGTTTGTGCCAAGTAAGACCTTTGGGATAGCTTACGATAATAGTTGATTTGATCTTGCTGAAAAAACAGAAACTTTTGCGCTCAGTCCCAGAATTGTTTAAAATCACAGAAGTGTGATAAAATCCTGAATTTTTTACAGTTGGTTGAGCAGGTCTGGCTATGATCTTCTCACCCCCACCGAGATCGAAGCCTTTCGGATCATCGAAACGGTTGATGTACAAAATAAATATGTCACCCGTGAAGATATCCTATTGCAAGAGCACATCATCGCCCTCTGGAGTGTCATCCGTAGATTGGAGAATCTCTTGATCATGAAGGGCAAGATCGCCTCTACTTCATCACCAAAAGAAAATTGAGTATCGGGTATGGGCACTCCCCTTGGCTTCCGCCAACCTTGGAGGAGGTGCCCCGGTATCGTATCACCCCCACTATCTTTTGCCTTTACTTATTTTAGTTCGATCATGAGTTATCTTTTGCTATAGATGAATAAAAGTTTAGTTCGATCCTTTCTTTTCGAGAGTTTGCTTAGTGATCTATCCTTGTAATCGTGTGTGAGATATATAATAAAGTTTAGTTTGAGTTTTTGCTTTCTTTACTTTCATGTTTCAATAAAAAGAAATGAAATAAATGAAAAGGATCATATGCTAATCTTATGGTAGGTAATGACACAAAATAAGGAAAAGTATAAGTAGAAAAATTTATTAGAGATTGACAAACATAGCATTGGCCAATGATGCAACTTATGAAAGAATTAGTAAGGGGAGAGAAGATTCACATACAAATACACTATCCTGGAAATCTTTTGTGATTTTGAGCCCCCATCAAAATATTATATGCCAAAATTGTTGATGTTGGACCAGGAAGACAACATAATGATTTATGTTTGTTCATATTCACATAGAAGTTATATTGTCATAGATCCTTCAACATGTGGTGCTTGCCCCCTATCTTTGCTAGCCAAAAACTCCGCACCAAGTAGAGATACTACTTGTGCATCCAGAAAGCCTTAAACCCAAAACTCAGTTTCAAGAGTCCACCATACCGCCTAGGGATTGAGCAAGATCCCTCAAGTAAGTTGTCATCAGTGCAATAAGGCAATAAAAATTGCTTCTAAAAGTGTTAGATCATTTAGTGTAAGGGAAAATTGAGTGTTGTACGAACTTGTGACAGCAAAGAATAAAAGCGACAGACTGCATAATAAAGGTTGCTATCATAAGGGGAAATATAACATGATGTTATTTTGCACTAAGGGGTTGAGCATACAAACAAAAAGCGCATGGCAACCTCTGCTTCCCTCTGCGAAGGACCTATCTTTTACTTTTATGTATTTACTTTTATGCAAGAGTCAAAGTATTTCTCTCTATTCCTTTTTATTTTCTCTTTTGGCAAGCATCATATGGTGAGGAAAGATCTAGGCACATATATCCAGTTGAATATGGGTAGCATGAGTTATTATTGTTGACATCACCGTTGAGGTGAATATGTTGGGAGGCGAAATTATAAGCCCCTATCTTTCTATGTGTCCGTTGAAACGTTTTTCTCATGTGTATGCGGTGAGTATTAGCAATAATAGTAGACTATATGATGGTTGAGTATGTGGACTTGCCTAAAGGCTCCGATACGCGACCCTTCCTGAAAAGATGACGAACTGTAGTTGCAAAGTTGACTGAGAACATAGTTTGTTGGCTTCCAACAGAGTTTATGCTTTGTACTTCGATAGTGTGATGAATTGTTACTTATTCATGAGAAGTCTATGATAAAGTTCTATGATAAAAGTTTTATGTTAAAGTTTATTGATGTTATAATAATTCACATGATGCTTCTATGTCCGTATTTTATTTTTATTGACACCTCTCTCTCTCTCTAAGCATGTGGACATAGAGGTCTAAGCTTGGGGAGTTGATACATCCATTTTGCATCATGTTTACCTACTGTTATTTACAATGTTTTTATGCATAATAATGCTTTTTGGAGTAATTCTAATGCCTTTTCTCTCATAATATGCAAGGTACACACAGAGAGGGAGAATTCTGGCAGCTGGAAATCTGGACATGAAAAAGCTACGTCTGACTACCTATTCTGCACAACTCCAAATGAGCTGAAACTTCACGCGGATTTTTTATGGAATAAATAAGAAATACAGGAGCAAATAACCATTGGAGGGGGGCCACCTGGTGAGCACAAGAGACCAGGGCGTGCCTGCCCCCCTGTGCGCCGCCTCTAGTGGGTTGTGCTCATTGACCCCACCTCCAGTGCCCATCTTCTAGTATATAAGTCATTTTGAGCTAGAAAAAAAAGGGGAGGACTTTCGGGACGGAGCGCCGCCGTCTCGAGGCGGAACTTGGGCAGGAGCACTTTTGCCCTCCGGCGGAGCGATTCCGTCGAGGGACTCCAGAGGGGGAAATCATCGTCATCATCATCACCAACAACTCTCCCATCTTGGGGAGGGCAATCTCCATCAACAACTTCAACATAACCATCTCCTCTCAAACCCTAGTTCATCTCTTGTGTTTAATCTGTGTACCGGAACTATAGATTGGTGCTTGTGGGTGACTAGTAGTGTTGATTGCATCTTGTAGTTGATTACTATATGGTTTATTTGATGAAAGATGCTATTTAATACCCCTCTGATCTTGAGCATGATTATCACTTGTGAGTAGTTACTTTTGTTCTTGAGGTCACGGAGAAATCTTGTTGCAAGTAATCATGTGAACTTGATATGTGTTCGATATTTTGATAGTATGTATGTTGTGATTTTCTTAGTGGTGTCATGTGAAAGTTGCCTACATGACACTTCACCATATTTGGGCCTAAAGGAATGCATTCTGGAGTAGTAATTAGATGATGGGTTGCTAGAGTGACAGAAGTTTAAACCCTAGTTTATGCGCTATTCCGTAAGGGACCGATTGGATCCAAAAGTTTATGCTATGGTTAGAATTTATTCTTAATACTTTTCTCGTAGTTGCGGATACTTGCAAGGGGCTTAATCATAAGTAGGAGGTTTGTTCAACTAAGAACAACACCTAAGCACCGGTCCACCCACATATCAAATTATCAAAATGGCGAACACGAATCGAATCAACATGATGAAAGTGACTAGATGAAATTCCCGTGTACCCTCAAGAACGCTTTGCTTATTATAAGAGACCATTTTGGCCTGTCCTTTGCCTCAAAAGGATTGGGCTACCTTGTTGCACTTTTGATACTACTATCGTTACTTGCTCTTTACAAATTATCTTGCTATCAAACTACTCTGTTACTTACAATTTCAGCGCTTGCAGACATTACCTTGCTGAAAACCACTTGTCATTTCCTTCTGCTCCCCGTTGGGTTCGACACTCTTACTTATCGAAAAGCTACAAATCATCCAATATACTTGTGGGTCATCATCTGGCGCGTCAATGGCAGAGAGGCCTGGCAAGGTCGATGCGTCAGTACCTGATCTAAGGATGGATCGATGGATGAAGGAGGTGACGACCATTGCAACGTGCACATGTGGTGCCAACTGAAAGTGCGCCGGACCAGTGTGTAACTCAGTCCAGGTATTATGGTTCGGATGGGGCATCTGGCATTAGATGTTAGGTGTTGATGCGATGTCTGTTTGGTATTAGGCTTGGACATTCGACACCCCTTCATCACGGAGATAGGAGTAGCGACAGGTGTTGCCAAGATGGTGGCTTCAGGCTTACTGATGTATTACCTTGTAAGGGCTTTGTGAATTACTAAACAGTATAGCTCAGCTAGCTAGGAGCCTCCACATCGATTAAGGATCCTAAACGGTCCGATTCAGTGTATGAACACATCAGATCATTGCATCCTCCCACAACATTCGTTTGCGCCTCGTTCGCTCGCCCAAGCCGGTCAAAGTCGAACCAAACGTCAAAAGGGCCGCTACTCCGCAGGTTTATTTTGACGCCTTCCTTTTCCTTGAGTGCGATCGGGCTGCCGATCCTTGGCGCTGCAGCCATATCTTCGTGATTAATGGTGCAAAAAGGAGCGCTGCAGCTTTGGCTACGTACGGTTCGACTGCGTTATTCTTTGTTACTTTTATTTCTCTACTACGCAGGATCTATGATTGCAATGCTACAACGGACGATGACGCGTACCAGACAGATATGATCCACCACTTATTGAAATGCGTTGGCAAATGATTTTTTTACCATGAATGCGTCAGAAAATGTTATGCATAGACCAAAAAAATTGCACAATGACACTCTAGTGCTGACTTAGATGGCATTGTCATCCGTGTCAATTTTGCAACCTATACCTAAAGTTTCAATAATGCCCTATCTTCTATATTGGAGTATTGGACTAAATGTTTTTTCACTCCCTTTCTATGATGTCCAGATTTTTTCATATATATTTGTACTGTTTTCCTAATAAAATGCATGGACGCTACAACGCGCGCCTTTATGCTCTAGTAATTAATAAAATGGTTGCATGCATCATCCAGATGCAGAGGCCGGGGGAACATCCTCCTTTAAAAAAAACTTGGCTCTATTGCTCTTGCAATTTCTCAAGTAATTGTCTCTCGTGAAAGGATGACGTCTTGGAGGCCAATTTTTTAAAAAAAAATCAAAATTTAAAAGTTTCAGTTTCAAAATAGATCTGAAATAATTTGTACAAGTATACAAGGATATGATGGGTATGTGTGTAAAATTTTAGGATGAAATACCTTGAAACGTGAGCTTTGCAGACAAAAAGAATCATGGACTCTGAGGATAAATAGTGCATGTGTTATAAAGTTTCATATTTGTTTTTTACTGTGTAACTCTCATTTTAAGGCATTTTATCCTGAAATATCACACACATGTACTTCACGTATCTAAGTATATTTGTATTTTAAAAATGAACTGAAATATAAAATAAGAATTTGATTTTTTTTTTAATTTGGACTTCACATGGCCTTTTTGATAGTTTCTCCTCTACTCCACCCCCTCGAGACAACAAGGAAGAGGTTTTTGTCCCGCATGTCCACCGTTGGTGTTGAGCCCACAGGTTCCTCCCTCCTCCGCCTGCCTCTTCGACAATGTGAGAGGTGCCTGGTGCCTCAATGTCGGCATGTAAATAACTTAGGGTTAGGACTTGGTGCCGCGTGTCGTTGACTCGATTGCATAGATTCTTGCTAGTCGTTATGGACCTAGGTTAGCGTGTTTGCAGGGTCTATCGACGCGGTGACGGTAGCTTAACATTGCACTTGGGTCCTAGTGTTAGTCATGTTGGTGCGACCTTCGATGCCGATGTGAGGGCCATAAGAAATCGTGGTGGTTTGCCCTTGGCTATGTGGCTCTTCTGTCTGTGACGGTTTTTCTTCAGGATGCTGGTCCAACCGGACCGTGACCTTAATAACTTAATGCATGTGATCAACAAGACAGTGTGAACCTGACTCTTGCGGCGGAGAGGCTTGTGATGGCGCGGCATCGGCTCGTTCTGGAGGAAGAAGATGGTCGGCCTAGGGATTTCGGTGCAATTTCTTTATTTTGTATGGATGTGTCAACTGCTGATTTGGTTAATATGTTCTCCGGGCAAACTGATTTTATGGAGGCTCTCTGAAGTACAGCGTAGCGTGTGTCACACTGGCATGAGCATCTTTATTTCCTTCTTTCGGGTTTTGCAGGAGCTGCAATGATTTAACACGGAAATGGGAGGCGTATACTCGTATGGCAATATTCGCCAGGGCTTTCGGAAGGGTGAGCTCGTGAAGCAAGCAAACATGGTACGTAGCCCACCGACACTGACACTATCCCATGGGCACATTTCAGGACGCATTCACCTCCCCACCCCACGTCTCATCTCCATTGTCACACGGATGGAGTTCAAAATTACTGTAGATCAAAGAGGCAACAGATACGCATTGCATTGCACTAGAATTCTTCTCATTTTAGGAACATTTCCCACTTGGTACCGTGGCGTGGCACATATGTGCACGTACGCGTGTGCGTGAAACTCTGCTTCTAGCCGAAGTCCTCGTGTTTGTGACGAAAGGAAACCCACAAAATAAAGGGAGACAGATGCGTATAAGTGGCAAAGAGATCAGACCGAGCATAAAAGCAGCTCGTGGTGCACTAATCTTCCGCAAGGCTCCGGCCGACTACACTCGCGTGACAGCGCCACGGTGTTCCGAAAGCTCGGAGCGACTAAACATTGGACGCGTCAGTGTCAACACTGGTTCATTTCATGAACTTTTTCTTGGAGAAATAGGAAGGAAAATATAATGGGTGAACCACTGATGAGCCATAAGTGGATGGATGGATAATTGGCTGGCGGTAGGGCGGGCATAACCGAGAAGCTAACGGCAGCCGAACCTGAATTAGAGCCACCAACCAAGTGGCGGGGCAGGGGTTAAGCCGACCGAGTAGGTTTCTTCAGTCTCATCATTCGTTCGTGGTATGCGTGCGCTATTATTCGTCCTTGGAAAATCCTTCTTTCCAGAGCTGAACTCTGCTTCTGGTGCATGAGGCGTTGAATTACTTAGAGCATCTCCAACAGGCGCCTAAAAAGAACTCCGCACATTAGAAATTTATTTTTTTGGCGCCCTACAGCTCCAGCAGATGTTGTAGTGCAAAAAAGTTTTGGGCGCGCTGAAAAACGCTATCGCGTGTAGCATATTTTGGGCTCTGGATTGGACGCGCTTCACAAATTGCACTGTCTCCTTTTCGGACGCGCGTCTTTGAGCGTCTGCTAAATCAATGTTGGTCCCGGCGCATTAAAGGCGCTATAATTTTTATTGGGCGCGAGATTTTTGTGCGGCCGTTGGAGATGCTCTTAGAATGGTGCTCAAACCATCCATCCTTAGAGGCTTTTAGAGCATCTCCAACGCCCAACGCACGGCACGCTAAAAATCAGTTTGCAGCGTGCCCATCTTCTGGTTTGGCGCGACGGACGGTCTTGGCTCCGGCCAGCACTAAATGCAAGACGCTGTGGCAGCATCTTCAATGACGCAAGAAAATGCAGCATGCGCTCTCGCACAAACAACATATGCGCTCCAAACACAAGCAAAAAGATCAAACACAAACAAAATAAATCAACAATAAATAGTTCAATTTCGTTATTACAACTCAAACAAATAGTTTATCGTTCAATACAACAAATAGTTCAACAATGCAACATCAAAGGCACAAATCATGATGCACTTTGTCGGCCATTTCAAGCCCACCACTCCCCAATGAGATCCTTTTGAAGATCATCATGCGCTATGGGATGTCGAATGGCATGGTAGGAGGCAACAAAACGGGCCACCCTTTCAGCCTCGCCGCACTCGCACGGGATATCCCAAGAGCTCATACTGAGAGTAGTCTACATCTTGGCCACACTCATTCTCGATGATCATGTCGTGCATGATCACACAACCAAGCATGATGTACCAAATCATTCTTTGATCCTATAATCTAGCCGGTCCTCTCACAATAGCAAATTGGGCTTGCAAAATCCTAAAATCTCTCTCCACATCTTTTTTCTAGCCGCCGCCTGCGCATTGTGGAAATCAAGATTTTTCTTACCTTCCGATTTTTTCAACGGCTTCACAAATGTTTGCCACTTCGGGTAGATGCCATCCGCAAGATAGTAGCCATAGTTGTTGTTGGGGAACGTAGTAATTTCAAAAAAATTCCTACGCACACGCAAGATCACGGTGATGCATAGCAACGAGAGGAGAGAGTGTTGTCTACGTACCCTCGTAGACCGAAAGCGGAAGCGTTAGCACAACGTGGTTGATGTAGTTGTACGTCTTCATAATCCGACCGATCAAGTGCCGAACGCACGGCACCTCCGAGTTCAGCACATGTTCAGCCCGATGACGTCCCTCGAACTCCGATCCAGCCGAGTGTTGAGGGAGAGTTTTGTCAGCACGACAGCATGGTGACGATGTTGATGTTCTACCGACGCAGGGCTTCGCCTAAGCACCGCCACAAGATATCGAGGTGGACTATGGTGGAGGGGGCACCGCACGGCTAAAAGATCAAACCGATCAATTGTTGTGTCTCTGGGTGCCCCTCCCCGTATATAAAGGAGCAAGGGGGTGCGGCGGCGGTGAGAGGCGCGCGGGAGGAGTCCTACTCCCACCGGGAGTAGGACTCCCCCTTCCTAGTTGGAATAGGATTCGGGAGGGGAAAGAGGAGGAGAGAAGGAAGGCGCCGCCTCTCCTTGTCCTATTCGCACTAGGGAGGGCGCGCCCAGCCCTGGCCGCCTCTCCTCTTTTCCGTAAAGGCCCGCTAAGGCCCATTTACCTCCCGGGGGGTTCCGGTAACCTCCCGGTACTCCGGTAAAATCCCGATTTCACCCGAAACACTTCCGATATCCAAACATAGGCTTCCAATATATCAATCTTCATGTCTCGACTATTTCGAGACTCCTTGCCGTGATCACATCCGGGAATCCGAACAAACTTCAGTACATCAGAACATATAAACTCATAATATAACTGTCATCGTAACGTTAAGCGTGCGGACCCTACGGGTTCGAGAACTATGTAGACATGACCGAGACACGTCTCCGGTCAATAACCAATAGCGGAACCTGGATGCTCATATTGGCTCCCACATATTCTACGAAGATCTTTATCGGTCAGACCGCATAACAACATACGTTGTTCCCTTTGTCATCGGTATGTTACTTGCACGAGATCCGATCGTCGGTATCTTAATACCTAGTTCAATCTCGTTACCAAAGAAGTCTCTTTACTCGTTCCGTAATACATCATCCCGCAACTAACTCATTAGTTGCAATGCTTGCAAGGCGTAAGTGATGTGCATTACCGAGAGGGCCCAGAGATACCTCTCCGACAATCGGAGTGACAAATCCTAATCTCGAAATACGCCAACCCAACAAGTACGTTCGGAGACACCTGTAGAGCACCTTTATAGTCACCCAGTTATGTTGTGACGTTTGGTAGCACACAAAGTGTTCCTCCGGTGAACGGGAGTTGCATAATCTCATAGTCATAGGAACATGTATAAGTCATGAAGAAAGCAATAGCAACATACTAAACGATCGGGTGCTAAGCTAACGGAATGGGCCAACTCAATCACATCATTCTCCTAATGATGTGATCCCGTTAATCAAATGACAACTCATGTCTATGGCTAGGAAACATAACCATCTTTGATCAACGAGCTAGTCAGGTAGAGGCATACTAGTGACACTTTGTTTGTCTATGTATTCACACATGTATTATGTTTCCGGTTAATACAATTCTAGCATGAATAATAAACATTTATCATGATATAAGGAAATAAATAATAACTTTATTATTGCCTCTAGGGCATATTTCCTTCAGTCTCCCACTTGCACTAGAGTCAATAATCTAGATTACACTGTAATGATTCTAACACCCATGGAGCCTTGGTGCTAATCATGTTTTGCTCGTGGAAGAAGCTTAGTCAACGGGTCTGCAACATTCAGATCCGTATGTATCTTGCAAATTTCTATGTCTCCCACCTGGACTAAATCCCGGATGGAATTGAAGGCGTCTCTTGATGTGCTTGGTTCTCTTGTGAAATCTGGATTCCTTCGCCAAGGCAATTGCTCCAAAGATTGTCACAAAAGATTTTCATTGGACCCGATGCACTAGGTATGACACCTAGATCGGATATGAACTCCTTCATCTAGACTCCTTCATTTGCTGCTTCCGAAGCAGCTATGTATTCCGCTTCACACGTAGATCCCGCCACGACGCTTTGTTTAGAACTGCACCAACCGACAGCTCCACCGTTCTATGTAAACACGTGTCCGGTTTATGATTTAGAATCGTCCGGATCAGTGTCAAAGCTTGCATCAACGTAACCGTTTACGATGAGCTCTTTGTCACCTCCATAAACGAGAAACATATCCTTAGTCCTTTTCAGGTACTTCAGGATGTTCTTGACCGCTGTCCGATGATCCACTCTGGATTACTTTGGCACCTCCTCGCTAGACTTATACCAAGGCACACATCAGGTCCGGTACACAAAGATTGCATACATGATAGAGCCTATGGCTGAAGCATAGGGAACATATTTCATTTTCTCTCTATCTTCTGCAGTGGTCGGGCATTGAGTCTTACTCAACTTCACACCTTGTAACACAGGCAAGAACCCTTTCTTTGCTTGATCCATTTTGAACTTCTTCAAAACTTTGTCAAGGTATGTGCTTTGTGAAAGTCCAATTAAGCGTTTTGATCTATCTCTATAGATCTTAATGCCTAATATGTAAGCAGCTTCACCGAGGTCTTTCATTGAAAAACTCTTATTCAAGTATCCCTTTATGCTATCCAGTAATTCTATATCATTTCCGATCAGTAATATGTCATCCACATATAATATCGTAAATGCTCTGAGCTCCCACTCACTTTCTTGTAAATACAAGCTTTTCCAAAAGTGCAGACAAAACCAAATGCTTTGATCACACTATCAAAGCGTTTATTCCAACTCGAGAGGCTTGCACCAGTCCATAAATGGATCATTTGGAGCTTGCACACTTTGTTAGCTCCCTTTGGATCGACAAAACCTTCCGGCTGCATCATATACAACTCTTCTTCCGTAAATCCATTCAGAATGCGGTTTGACATCCATTTGCCAAATTTCATAATCATAAAGTGCGGCAATCGCTAACATGATTCGGACAGACTTAAGCATCGCTACGGGTGAGAAGGTCTCATCATAGTCAATCCCTTGAACTTGTCGAAAACCTTTCGCAACAAGTCGAGCTTTATAGACAGTAACATTACCGTCAGCGTTTGTCTTCTTCTTGAAGATCCATTTATTCTCAATTGCTTGCCGATCATCGGGCAAGTCAACCAAAGTCCACACTTTGTTCTCATACATGGACCCATCTCAGATTTCATGGCTTCAAGCCATTTCGTGGAATCTGGGCTCACCATCGCTTCTTCATAGTTCGTAGGTTCATCATGATCTAGTAGCATGACTTCCAGAATAGGATTATCGTTCCACTCTGGTGCGGATCTTACTCTGGTTGATCTACGAGGTTCAGTAGCAACTTGATCTAAAGTTTCATGATCATCATCATTAACTTCCTCACTAATTGGTCTAGGTGTCGCAGAAACCGGTTTCTGCGATGAACTACTTTCCAATAAGGGAGCAGGTACAGTTACCTCATCAAGTTCTACTTTCCTCCCACTCACTTCTTTCGAGAGAAACTCCTTCTCTAGAAAAACTCCGAATTTAGCAACAAAAGTCTTGCCTTCGGATCTGTGATAGAAGGTGTACCCAACAGTCTCCTTTGGGTATCCTATGAAGACACATTTCTCCGATTTGGGTTCGAGCTTATCAGGTTGAAGCTTTTTCACATAAGCATCACAACCCCAAACTTTTAGAAACGACAACTTTGGTTTCTTGCCAAACCACAGTTCATAAGGCGTCGTCTCAACGGATTTCGAAGGTGCCCTATTTAACGTGAATGCGGCCGTCTCTAGAGCATAACCCCAAAACGATAGCGGTAAATCAGTAAGAGACATCATAGATCGCACCATATCTACTAAAGTACGATTACGACGTTCGGACACACCATTTCTCTGTGGTGTTCCGGGAGGCGTGAGTTGCGAAACTATTCCGCATTGTTTCAAATGTAGACCAAACTCATAACTCAAATATTCTACTCCATGATCAGATCGTAGAAACTTTATTTTCTTGTTACAATGATTTTCAACTTCACTCTGAAATTCTTTGAACTTTTCAAACGTTTCAGACTTATGTTTCATTAAGTAGATATACCCATATCTTCTTAAATCATCTGTGAAGGTGAGAAAATAACGATATCCGTCACGAGCCTCAATATTCATCGGACCACATACATCTGTATGTATGATTTTCAACAAATCTGTTGCTCTCTCCATAGTTCCGGAGAACGGCGTTTTAGTCATCTTGCCCATGAGGCACGGTTACATAAGTACCAAGTGATTCATAATCAAGTGGTTCAAAAGTCCATCAAGATGGAGTTTCTTCATGCGCTTTACACCGATATGACCTAAACTGCGATTGCCACAAATAAGTTGCACTATCATTATCAACTCTGCATCTTTTGGCTTCAATATTATGAATATGTGTATCACTACTATCGAGATTCAACAAAAATAGACCATTCTTCAAGGGTGCATGACCATAAAAGATATTACTCATATAAATAGAACAACCATTATTCTCTCATTTAAATGAATAACCTCTCACATCAAACAAGATCCAGATATAATGTTCATGCTCAACGCTGGCACCAAATAACAATTATTTAGGTCTAATACTAATCCCGAAGGTAGA
This sequence comes from Aegilops bicornis, assembly GCA_021605145.1. NCBI lineage: Eukaryota > Viridiplantae > Streptophyta > Magnoliopsida > Poales > Poaceae > Aegilops > Aegilops bicornis. The sequence continues at coordinate 505,446,599 of CM038669.1, forward strand.
TGTAGAGGTAGCGTGTCGACCGCGATCACATCGACTTTGGAACCATTTCCCACGCGCATTGTCACCTCGTCCTTAACCAATCTTTGCTTAATCCGTAGCCCCTGTTTCGAGTTGCAAATATTAGCAACAGAACCAGTATCAAATACCCAAAAGCTCTGCGAGCACTAGTAAGGTACACATCAAGACCATGTATATCACATATACCTTTGTTCACCTTGCCATCCTTCTTATCTGCCAAATACTTGGGGCAGTTCCGCTTCCAGTGACCAGTCTGCTTGCAGTAGAAGCACTCAGTTTCAGGCTTAGGTCTAGACTTGGGTTTCTTCTCCTGAGCAGCAACTTGCTTGTTGTTCTTCTTGAAGTTCCCCTTCTTCTTCCCTTTTCCCTTTTTCTTGAAACTGGTGGTCTTATTGACCATCAACACTTGATGCTCCTTCTTGATTTCTACCTCCGCAGCTTTTAACATAGCTCGGGAATCGTCTTATCCATCCCTTGCATCTTATAGTTCATCATGAAGCTCTTGTAGCTTGGTGGCAGTGATTGGAGAATTCTGTCAATGACGCTATCATCCGGAAGACTAACTCCCAGTTGAATCAAGTGATTGCAATACCCAGACATCTTGAGTATATGCTCACCGATGTAACTATTCTCCTCCATCTTGCAGCTATAGAACTTATTGGAGACTTCATATCTCTCAATCCGGGCATTCTTCTGGAATATTAACTTCAACTCCTGGAACATCTCATATGCTCCTTGACGTTCAAAACGTCGTTGAAGTCCCGGTTCTAAGCCGTAAAGCATGGCAAACTGAACTATTGAGTAGTCATCAACACGCGACTGCCAGCCATTCACAATGTCTGCGATTCTTTGGCGCAATGGTACACCAACGGTGCTTCCAGGGCGTAACTCTTACGTGCGGCAATGAGGATAATCCTCAAATTACGGACCCGATCCGTGTAATTGCTACCATCATCTTTCAAATTTGCTTTCTCAAGGAACGCATTAAAATTCAACGGAACAACAAAGACGGGCCATCTATCTACAATCAAACATAGACAAGCAAGATACTATCGGTACTAAGTTCATGATAAATTTAAGTTCAATTAATCATATTACTTAAGAACTCCCACTTAGATAGACATCCCTCTAATCCTCTAAGTGATCACGTGATCCAAATCAACTAAACCATGTCCGATCATCACGTGAAATGGAGTAGTTTCAATGGTGAACATCACTATGTTGATCATATCTACTATATGATTCACGCTCGACCTTTCGGTCTCCGTGTTACGAGGCCATATCTGTTATATGCTAGGCTCGTCAAGTTTAACCTGAATATTTCGCGTGTGCAACTGTTTTGCACCCGTTGTATTTGAACGTAAAGCCTATCACACCCGATCATCATGTGGTGTCTCAGCACGAAGAACTTTACATAGCGGTGCATACTCAGGGAGAACACTTATACTTTGATAATTTAGTGAGGGATCATCTTATAATGCTACCGTCAATCAAAGCAAGATAAGATGCATAAAAGATAAACATCACATGCAATCAATATAAGTGATATGATATGGTCATCATCATCTTGTGCTTGTGATATCCATCTCCGAAGCACTGTCATGATCACCATCTTCACCGGCGCGACACCTTGATCTCCATCGTAGCATCGTTGTTGTCTCGCCAATCTTATGCTTCTACGACTATCGCTACCGCTTAGTGATAAAGTAAAGCATTACAGGGCGATTGCATTGCATACAATAAGCGACAACCATATGGCTCCTACCGATTGCCGATAACTCTGTTACAAAACATGATCATCTCATACAATAAAATTTAGCATCATGTCTTGACCATATCACATCACAACATGCCCTGCAAAAACAAGTTAGACGTCCTCTACTTTGTTGTTGCAAGTTTTACGTGGCTGCTATGGGCTTAGAAAGAACCGTTCTTACCTACGCATCAAAACCACAATGATAGTTTGTCAAGTTGGTGTTGTTTTAACCTTCGCAAGGACCGGGCGTATGCCACACTCAGTTCAACTAAAGTTGGAGAAACCGACACCCGCCAGCCACCTATGTTCAAAGCACGTCGGTAGAACCGGTCTCGCGTAAGCGTCTGGCGTAATGTCGGTCGGGGCCGCTTCATCTAACAATACCGCCCGAACCAAAGTATGACATCTTTGGTAAGCGGTATGACTTATATCGCCCACAACTCACTTGTGTTCTACTCGTCCATATGACATCTATGCATAAAACCGAGCTCGGATGCCCTTTGTTGGGGAACATAGTAATTTCAAAAAATTCCTACGCACACGCCAAGATCATGGTGATGCATAGCAACGAGAGGAGAGTGTTGTCTACATACCCTCGTGAAACGAAAGCGGAAGCGTTAGCACTGTGGTTGATGTGATGTAGTCGTCGTCTTCACGATCCGACCGATCAAGTACCGAGCATACGGCACCTCCGGAAGTTCAGACACGTTCACTGATGGCGTCCCTCGAACTCCGATCCAGCCGAGTGTTGAGGGAGAGTTTTGTCGACCTGACGGCGTGGTGACAATGTTGATGTTCTACCGATGTAGGGCTTCGCCTAAGCACCGCTTCTGATGATATCGAGGTGGACTATGGTGGAGGGGGCACCGCTGCACGGCTAAAAGATCAAGCAGATCATTTTTTGTGTCTCTGGGGTGCCCCCTGCCCCCGTATATAAAGGAGCAAGGGGGGGTGCGGCCGGCCAGGGAGAGGGCGCGGCAGGAGGAGTCCTACTCCCACCGGGAGTAGGACCCCCCCCCCCCTTTCCTAGTTGGGATAGGATTCGGGAGGGGGAAAGAGAAGGGAGAGAAGGAAGGGGGGCGCCGGCCCCCTCTCCTTGTCCTATTCGGACTAGGGGGGAGGGGCGCGCGGCCCAGCCCTGGCCGCCTCTCCTCTTCTCCGTAAAGGCCCACTAAGGCCCATTTACCTCCCGAGGGGTTCCGGTAACCTCCTAGTACTCCGGTAAAATTCTGATTTCACCCGAAACACTTCCGATATCCAAACATAGGCTTCCAATATATCAATCTTCATGTATCGACCATTTCGAGACTCCTCGTCATGTCCGTGATCACATCCGGAACTCTGAACAACCTTCGGTACATTAAAACATATAAACTCATAATATAACTGTCATCGTAACGTTAAGCGTGCGGACCCTACGGGTTCGAGAACTATGTAGACATGACCGAGACATGTCTCCGGTCAATAACCAATAGTGGAACCTGGATGCTCATATTGGCTCCCACATATTCTACGAAGATCTTTATCGGTCAGAACGCATAACAATATACGTTGTTCCCTTTGTCATCGGTATGTTACTTGCCCGAGATTCGATCGTCGGTACCTCAATACCTAGTTCAATCTCGTTACCGGCAAGTCTCTTTACTCGTTCCGTAATACATCATCCCGCAACTAACTCATTAGTTGCAATGCTTGCAAGACTTAAGTGATGTGCATTACCGAGAGGGCCAGAGATACCTCTCCGACAATTGGAGTGACAAATCCTAATCTCGAAATACGCCAACCCAACAAGTACCTTCGGAGACACCTGTAGAGCACCTTTATAATCACCCGATTCACGTTGTGGACGTTTGGTAGCACACAAAGTGTTCATTGATGGTAAACGGGGTTGCATAATCTCATAGTCATAGGAACATGTATAAGTCATGAAGAAAGCAATAGCAACATACTAAACGATCGGGTGCTAAGCTAACGGAATGGGTCAAGTCAATCACATCATTCTCCTAATGATGTGATCCGGTTAATCAAATGACAACTCATGTCTATGGCTAGGAAACATAACCATCTTTGATCAACGAGCTAATCAAGTAGAGGCATACTAGTGACACTCTGTTTGTCTATGTATTCACACATGTATTATGTTTCCGGTTAATACAATTCTAGCATGAATAATAAACATTTATCATGATATAAGATAATAAATAATAACTTTATTATTGCCTCTAGGGCATATTTCCTTCAGTTGTATGTACGGCCATTTGCTACAAACTGCACCAGTGGCAGTTCACCGTTTGCAATCTTATTCATCAGTGGTGACCAGTTGACAATGTTGATGTCATTCAAAGATCCTGGCATTCCAAAAAAAGCATGCGAAATCCAAGTCTCTTGATCAGCCACCGCTTCAAGGATTATAGTGGAACCCTTTTTTTGGCCGTGGAATTGCCCATGCCATGCCTTTGGACAATTCTTCCAACTCCAATGCATGTAATCTATTGAGTCAAGCATATCTGGGAAGCCGCGAGCTTTGTTCATCTCCAATAGTCTTGCGACGTCTTCAGCATTGGGAGATCTCAAATACTCCTGCACAACTTCGACTGCGAAGCGCTTGACACACATGATGGCTGGGCTCTCACCCATGGCCAAGTGATCATCAACTAGACCAGCCGGTATATCGTATGCCAACATACGTAAAGCGGTTGTCACCTTCTGAAATGTGCTATGCCCGAGCTCTCCGGCGGCATTTCTCCTTTGCTGAAAAAACAGGTCATGCCTCACTAGTTTCTCTGTAATGCGCCTGAACAACTCGGTGCTCATCCGAAACCGGCAACGAAAGTACGACTCCGGGTATGTGGGATTCTTCACAAAATAGTGCCTCGTTAATCTGTTGTGGGCGTCGATCCTATCCCTACAAATTTTCTGCCGATCCAACACCGAACAACCGTGCTTCGGTTTTTTATTGATGTGGATAGCTTCTACGCTTCTTCGGTGAAATTATTCGTCGTCGGCGGTGCGAGGATACTCCCCAGTAGACAAATCTTACTTCTATATGAATTTCAAAGTTTGTATATCTCATAATGTACATATCTAGGGAACTGGGTCCCTCGAGACCGTTGAACTGATTTCATTATAAACGTGACACGGTTGGATATACTACGCATGGTCCGTACGTGACGGCTACGTACAGCCTACGAGTTTGAAGCGAGAGAAAAAAAATACTACTAGTTTAGTCTCTCTCTTTTTCTTTTTCTTTTTTTAGAGAGAGAGAGCAGCTGGTTTAGTCTGAAAGTGGGAGATGTACAGTTACATCAGCACAGGCGATTATACTATTTAGTTTGTAGTTAGACGCGCTAATATGAACGGCGGTAGGACAAAGGCGCTTCCCTGGTGGGTTTTTTCACTGTTTTGACCCATGTGGCAAACTTTAGCACGATTTGACCCGCTTCTGAAACTTTTTTCGTATCTGACCCAAACCGAGACGCCAACATCCATGGCGTTCTGCTTGCACTAAAGACGCCGCGGACCCTGGCGTTTGGCCGTGGCCCACCTCCCTGGTCAGCCAGTTTGACCGTCCGACGTGGCAAGTGTCGACACCGACCCTAGACGCCGTGAACCTTGGCGTCTACCCCCCTGAGAGATAAGTGGTCACGGGAAAAGTGTGTGGGGCCTCTCCACACACTCTCCCAATCTTCCATCCCGAAAAAGAAGAACAAAGGAGAGCTCCCCCTCTCTCTCCCACCTCAAGGCTCACTCAAATCCCACTCCAAATTTGATTTTCCTCCGTGGATCTTTCTCTCCCTTGTTGTTTGTGGTAATCTCCCCCGGCTCCCTAAATTTTGTTGGTAATTTCTTGTTATTTTAGTGGCATTATGTAACCCTAGGTGGCACCTTAGTTTCTAGATTTATTCAAATCCTTTGGTATTGGATGGCTTTTAATTAATATGTAGTTGTGGTAGTAGTAATGGGATATGAATTTTGTGGGTACAAATGATGGATTTGATAAATATGATGGTTATGGTTAGGTTATGTGTTAAGCTAATGACATGATTTATTTAGTACATAAGTTTTAATTTGTTTTGGATACACAACTCATTAGGATATATAGCTGCCATTGCTTCATTAGAGTTGCATAGTTTTTGCAACTATGCATTATAATTGTCATTTCATCTTGTTTGTTGTCCTTTTAGATGGATGATAGACTTGTTAATGTTCATTATTTGGACAAAGCGTCATTTGTGACCAAAACTGCAAGTGACAACGAGGAAGTGGTGGTATTAAACACAAGTCCTAGTTATGATGAGGTTGTTATTAAAGTAAGAGATAAGTTGAATTGGATGGACCCCAATGATAAAGTTGAATTAATTGGAAGGTATGATGTTGGGGTGGGAACAAAATCTCGACTGAAGAATATGCCTATCATCTCCGAGTTGCATTGGGGGATATACAAGGGTAAAGTTGCGGCGTCGGAAGACATGTCACTTGAATTGTTTGCTACGAAGGGGCAAGGTTCGCGGCTTGATATTGACTTGAACCGCCAAGTGTCCTCCCAATGTAGAAGTGTGGCTCGTGTTGTGGATAGTGCCGAGGTGTATGCCCCCAATACTTCTAGCCAACCGTCACCTAGCCAAGAAAATGAAGTTGTTGGGCATGCTCTTGAAAAAGTTAATGAACAATATGTTGATGGTGATGGTGATGTCCAATGTGGTCATGGTGATGATGATGATGCCATGCATGAGGATGAGACTCATGGAAATGAGAATGAGAAAAGGAACGACTAAAGCGTGAGGCGGACATGGCATGCAAAAACAAGAAGATGGCTCAAGAGGAGGAGAGAGTGAGGAAGCTTGAAAGGGCTCGTCTTGCACTAGAGGATGGATGTAGTGATGATGATGAGCAAGAGGATGAGATTCATGGCAATGACATCGGTGACTTGGAAGCGTTTGTCGTGCAGCGGGACATGGACCGTGAGATCCCTTATGGTCGTGCATATGCATATGACTTCGGATGATGAAGGTCCGGAGGAAGAACTGGGCGTGGATGGATTCACGGAGAGAGAACCGTATACACAGAGGTGACCGGTTTGGAAATAAGAACTCCATTGTTTCGTGATCTCGGGCTGGCCCACAAAGGCGGTAGTTGATGGTGGCATGAGTAAAGGCGATAGAACCAAGAGCTTGCCGGGCAAGGCGAACCAAGGGTCAAGGGTGAAGACGAGAATGCTTACTTGAAGAAAGGGTTGAAATTTGTGAGTTTGCGGGCCTTTAAAAGTATGGCTAAGTGACTATGCTATTAGAAACCATAGACCATATCTTGTTGGGCACTCGGACCAAAAAGTGCGTTACTCCATCCATTGTGACAAAGAAGGATGCCCATGGGCGGTCCATGGAAGAAGAATTAAAACCGGCAATGGCTGTTAACAAGTTGTGTGTGTACTCACTCGTGCAGGCCACCGTCAAAAGAAGCCTAAAACACATCGTCAACTCACGTCCCCGAGTTTCTCGGGTTTAAATTAATGAAAGAAGTATCAAGTGATCCAACCGTGAAGGTGAAGCTCCTCATGACGACGGTGAAAAAATGTTTGGATACAAAGTCAAGTATGGGAAGACATGGAAGGCCAAGTCAAATGCTTTAAGGATGTTGTATGGTAGTTGGGAAGAAGCATACAATCGCCTCCCGCGGTTGTTGGGAGCGATTGCCCATAGGAACCCCGGCATGTACCATGTGGTCGAGGATGATGGTCATGGGGTGTTTCACCGTGCCTTACGGAGTTTGGACAATGCATCACGGCCTTTAAGCATTGCCGTCCGGTTTTGTCTATTGATGGTACATTCTTGGTGGCCGATACAAGGGCACAATCATGGTAGCAATGGCGCACTCCTCCAATGACAATGTGTTGCCGGTGGCATTTGGTTTGGTGCCCTTGAGCACCAAGACAAGCGGGAGTGGTTCATGCGTCATGTTAGGGAAAATGTCATTGGTGATAGAGAAGTGTGCATTATATCGAGACCGGCACCAAGGCATACCGAAAGCCATGGACATTGTTATTCCAGACTTCCAAAGCTCCACCATCGATGGTGCATGAGGCATTTCGTGGCAAACTTTTATAGGGCATGTAAGAGCAAGGAGTTGAGCAAGGATCTAACCCATGTTTGCGTGGCCTTTAGCACCGTGCGTTCACCATTCGCTATGACAAGCTCTCTGAAGCTGCAAGCGAAGGAGGAAAGATTTCTTAACACGAAATTTTCCGGAGAAAAACAAGTGGGCACGCAGCGCTCATGACGAAGGAGGTTGGAGATATGGAGACATGACCCGATAACATGGTCGAATGTTTTAACAATGTGCTCGGAGGTGCCCGCCCATTGCGATTCTTTGCAATAGTGGAATATACTTTCTTCAAGCTTAATGAGTATTTTACGATGCATTCAGAGGAAACCGTGAAGTGGATTGGTGAAAAATGGAATATCCACCAAAGGTTGAAGAGTGGATGATGTTACAACAAAGCAAGTCCTCAAAGATGAAACTTAGGCTATTCAACACCTACGATATGACCTACCAAATCGGCGAGCACGGTGGGACAACAAGAGATGGTATGTCATATGGTGGTCGTGCATTCGAGGTGCACCTTAAGAGGCGGTGGTGTCGGTCACGAGAGGCCTAGTAAGTATCATTGGCCATGCTCTCATCTTTTTGGCCGGCAGCGTCGGCAAGAAATGTACATGTGTCGATGGGACAACCGTGAGGATGCATGAGTTCGATCTTGAAGCTACTAGGTTGACATGGGCCCTAGATTCCAACCCTTCCTAGACCCATCGCGGTGGCCCGACTATAATGGCGGAGCTTAGGCCCGATCCTTTCTTGAAGGTTGAGCCCAAGGGTAGAATCGAGAGAAAGCGGTTGAGAGGCGATATGGACAACCTAGTGGATACACTTGGCATGAACCAATTTGGTAGCGGGCACTTTATGGAGCCTCAGGACACTATCAAGCGTGGTCAATGTGACAATCCGGGACACAATGTGAGAACATGCTCTAAGAAAAGGAAAACATCAAAGAAGGGCAATCCAACCACGAGTCAGGCAGGTGGTGGCAGAGGGGGTTCCGGTTGTCGTAGAGGAGGGGGTTCCGGTGGTCGTAGAGGTGGTTCCGGTGCTGCTAGAGGCCCTAGAGGAGGTGCTAGGAGTGGACAACGTGGTAGAGGTGGCGCTAATGGAGGCCCTAGAGGGGGTAGTAGTGGTGCTCGTAGAGGTGGTTCCGGTGGTGGTACAAGAGTACGGACAACTGATAACGGGTCGGCGTTTGGTTATTTGCATAATCCAAATGGTTGACCAATTTTGAATGGTAAATATTTGTTCATTCTTTTCTTGTTTTCTTGTATTGTGTTTTTTATCATTAAGTTTGTTCATGTAATTTTCTAACAATTCTTCTTCTCATAGTCATTGCTTCATCCGGTTCCACGACGAGGCCACGGTGCGGCCGACCAAGAGGACATGCCGAGCAAGTGGGAGGAGGCAAGGTTGGACAAGACAAAGGAGAAGGATGTGAAAACCCCTTCATGTTGGTGTGCGAGATGAGTGCAAGGTGAAGGTCTCCACCAGGAAGAAGTCGTGGGACGGAAGGAAGAAGATATTTTGTGTGTCCCAACTATGCACATGATCGCTGGCGTCCCACTAACGCCTATGACATCCCATAGGTATGTTAGAAAAGTAGGATATTCTCCATTATGATTCATTTTATATTACTAACAAAAACTTGTTTTGTGTGTAGTCACCTCCTCCTCTTTGCAAGTATTTCACATGGATAGATCATGAAGTGCCAGAAGATGTCCAAAAAGACCAACTTCAAGATTGCCTTAGGAGGCAATGACGGTTTGAAGAATCCTTACAGAGAGCCGAGGGCGAGGAACGTCGTGAGAGGGAGAGGAAGGAGCGGAAGAAGCGTGAGGAGGAGAGGGCGCGCAAAGAGAAGGCAGCTCGTCGAGAGGAGAGGGCAAGAAAGCTTGCGAGGGCTCGCGATGCACAAGAGGAGGATGAGGCACGCGACAAGAAGGGGAAATGGCGCGTGTGACCCAATAATTTAGTTGAATGTGCTATTTGAGGATTGTATCATGAATTTGTGATGAACTATGTCATGGACCTATTATGCTATTTGATCGAACTATGTAATGAACCTAAGTTATGCTATTTGATGGACACTATGTAATGAACCTAAGTTATGCTATTTGATAGGAACTTTCTTATTAGTTGTCCATGTAGTGAATTGTGCAACAAAATTGTCATATATCGACGCCTTGAAATGCTGCATTACGCCTTGAGGCTAGAAATGCCTGCTACGCCAAGACGCCAAAAACCACGGCGTTTAGGCCCTTACCAGAGAGGAAAATGGGCGGTTGCTCCTCTGCCCAGACGCCAGTGACCACGGCGTTTAGGCCCTTACCAGACTTGAAAATGTGTGGTTGCTCCTCTGCCCACCCAAACGCCAGAGATCACGGCGTCTGTACCTCTGCCCAGACGCCAGAGACCACGGCGTTTTGGCCCTAACCAGAGAGGAAAATGTGCGGTTGCCCCTCTTCCCACCTAGACGCCAAGGGCGGTGGCGTTTTGGTCCTTTTGCAGATTATAAGGCCTTGTGGGCCCACTCCATAACTCATTCTTCAACCTCACAACCTCACAACCCCGAGCTGCTGCCCCCCACGCTCTCTCTCCCCAACCAAACCCCCCCTCAAATCTCTCATAAATCGGTCTCATTTGACCGTTGGATCGAAGTCATTTACTACCATTGAGGTAAATCCAATACACCCCCATGATTTGTTTGGTTCAATCCATCACAGTTAGTGGATTATTTCAAACCCTAGTTTTTCCTTTTTTTTCAAATCCTTTGCAAAAAAAGATACATATGTAGTGTTTTATACGGTGTTAGGAAGCTTTAGCCTAATGAATTTAGTTGGTGTAGTATGCATGCTCCTAGTGTTATGCTTACGATTTGGGTTAGGATTAGGATTAGGATTACCCTAGTTGTTATGCTTATGATTAGTGATAGAGTTACATAATGATGATGTTAGGACACTCTTGTAGGAATGGCACTTAATAATGATGCAAAGATGGTTTTCATTGAGAAATATATGGATGCGGCGGATGAAAAGAACCGCGAACTCATTAAAGAAAAGATGACTCTATGGGTGAATAGTTGCGATGCAAGGAATGAAGCTGCGAGGAAATCTGCGGTTATATTTTTTACGATGACTCGAGATAATGTCATCGCTGAACGCATAAAATAATTTTGCCGAGATGGAAAGGGCTGAACTTGATTGTAGAAGTGATCTAGGTAGGCAAATAGCATTTTATGCAACTATGCTAGAATATCGTCGGATGGACTTGAATAGGCACTGGACAGATCATTGATCTGGCAATCAATGAAGCTATGTCCCCGATCTGGACCCAGGCTGCTCGTTGGGATTGGGTTCTTGAAATACCGGGTGTCATGTATTGCAACCTGGACCAAACAATGACATTCAATTGGAACATATCCCGCTAGATTATGAGCCCGACTTATCGCTGCTATATATCGACCCAAGCTCCTCGATGCTACCTACCGACCCAAGTTCCTCGGTGCTAGATGAGGCCAATGCAAGCAAGAAGAAGAAAAAGAATGATTCATAGAAGAAAAATAAGAAAGAGAATTCACGCAAGAAGAACTCGAGGGGTTGAACTATGTGATGTTCTATGTCATGGAACTAAGTGATGTTGTATGTCATTTGAACTATGTCCGTTAAAGTTTGTATTGTGTATGTCAGTTGAACTATGTAATGCTTATGTCGTGGATCTAAGTTATGTTATATGTCACGAATTTGAGACCGTTTATTTATGAGTTTCCAAAAGTTTGTTCTAATTTGGGATTTATCGTGGATATAAGTTTTGGCCATATCCGAGAAAGGTGGAATTGCGTGGCTCATTCGCATACCCGGGGCGCCAAGGTTCCTGGCGTCTAGGGTCAAAACGCCCAGAGACCATGGCGTCTAGCCTATCTGAAACTTCAACATAACAGCAAAATGTAAGGATGACAAGAAAACTAAGCATAACAGCAAAATGACAATAAAACTAAGCAATATTTCGAGGATGACAATAAGGTACCATAGTTCACGCCATCATAGCAACACAACAACATGAAGGTAGCAAAGTGCACTCCATAAGTGCAAATTAAACACAAGTCCAGGTACCAAAGTTCACGCCACTTCTAAAGTTCACGAATCAAACATAACAAAGTTCGCGAGAATCTAGTATTAACTAATTCACTTCTTCCTTCCTCTTTTGCTGCGCGGCGTGCGTTGTGTGGGCTGTGATGGCTCAGGCGCATCATCCATTTGGGACATCCCAAGCACCTCCTCTTCGTCTTGATTGTACTCCTCTTCATCTTGCTGCGCCTCCTCTTGCTCTGGCTCTTCTTGCAGTTGCTCCTCTTGTTGTTCCTGTTGCAAGACAAGGCAGCGACGGCGTCTATTGTCGGCTAGTAGAAGCTCCAGCCGTGAGGACGGCTTTACTTCCATGGCAAGAGAGCATAGCTGCCATCTTGTGGAATCGACTCACGAAACTCTGCAACATAACAAAGATGCAATACTAGAGTAAGTCAAAAGTGTGCAAAGATGGAGGTTTTTGAATAGAGGTAACATATACCTTCATTGTTTTCCTAAGAGAATTCTCGGATGATCTACTTCCCTCATATTCACCAAGTGCTACACCAGCCTCGTTAACACAATGCAATAACTCCATGCCCTGCAAAATGAAGATCACGAAAATTATCTTTGAAGTACATTTACATGCACTCAAGTAGGTTCTAATTGTGTGGAGCATACCACTTTCGGTCGTGTAGTTGTGCATAGTCAAGTTGTGTCCCTTCGTTGTCTCTCGTTTGTACATTGAAGTCCATATACCCGCTTTCACGATCCAACTCTTCCAATTCGAGCGGTTCCAAGCTGGCTTTAGCTTCAACCGTAACGTCCGCAAGCCACTTCAGATGCTCTTCGATTATCGAATCACTATGTTGTCTTCTTTCCTTCTCCACTAGGGCCACTCTTTGATTCCACAAATCTATCCACTCGGAGTGCTTGATGGCCCAAGTCGAAGTTTCCGGTTATTCTTTCGACTAATTCTGCAAATTATGTACAAGATGAAAGCATTAGCAAGAAATGTATTTCATAATGCTCTACTATATATCCAAAGCTACAACTATCTCACCGATGCAGAAATTGGCTTGTCTCAAACTCTCATCCCTTGGTGTCCCTTGCCTTCTCCCAAATTGTCTTGCGACACGGTGCAGGTAGTGCCACTCGACAAAGCATAGAAGCACTTCAGGCATCTCGCCCGCCAAATATTCATCACACGTGTGCACATCTCGTTCGGTCGGAAAGCATAATCGGCATCATATGGCATCCAATCGACCTACAACACAAGATGATACTAGTTAAGTACACGGTTCCATCACAATTGATGTGCTCTTCGTAAGTTATCATTACACCTTATGAGTCAACATATCCAGCTCGTTGATGTAGCATTTGTATCGCGCAACCGAGCTGCTCGTGTACACATTCGCCATCTCCCAACAGATGGCGGCGGTCGGAAACCGCCAAGGATCTTCTCCATACCTCCGTCATGTGCGACCCATCCTTCAGGAGGTGTCTTGTTTTTCTCGGGCGTCCAACGGGCATCCGCTCCCACATCCAAACCTGAAGGCACCAAACAAAGCCACCCATACCAGATGTGCCCTTCTTCCCTCGACATGCCTCGTCGAGCTGCAAATTCAGAAATTGTTGATAAGAGGCCCGCGAAATTGCAAATGCAAACAAATTGACAATTTGGTTACTAATTACCTGACGATATAAGTATGCTAGTGCTCCTGAACCCCAACTGTACTTACGGTCCCAGTCACTTAGTAGGTCCAAGAATATCCACTGGGCTTTATTACCGGTCGAATCTGGAAACACTACCCTCGTTAATAGATACCACAGATATGCTCAAGCGTCATTTGCACAACAACCTCATTGGCGTCCGGAGGGCATACTACTCCTCTCTCCTCGGAGCCAATGATGCAACACTTTCTCAACATCACGCCGCCTTCTTGGGAGGCTCGGGAAAACACTGTCAATTGGCCAACACGATCTCGCCAATTAGCACTTACGGTGGTGCGGTCAAAGCTTCTCCATTGATTGGAAGGCCATCGATCATCGCCATGTCCTCCAAGGTCACGGTCATCTCTCCACATGACAAGTGGAACGAGTGTGTGTCTCGGCCTCCAACGGTCAATAAGTGCGATCATCGCCCCATGGTTGATCGACGGAGCGTGTCGCTGAATCAAGCACGAGCAGGAGAAGGCCCAATCTCTCGAAGTATGGCTCATAACGCTCGTCGCATGGCCAGTCGTGGGCACTATGACCCCTCATGCGCATAGGTGTTAGTTCCTGCAAAATAGCATTGCATTATGGTTAGTGCCTAGCAAAAGCCCGACAAGTAATAATCAAGAATTCAAATAGATTGAGTCTTACCCGTTATTCTCAATGTCCCGCGCACGATGGTCTTTGTCGTACCCTTTATGAAGACCGTCGTACCACCGTTCCCCCGCCATCCTACAAATCAAGCATGAACAAATGAAACATACATAACACTATATAACATCCTACATATCATATTTTTGGCATAACAATATCAACATAAATGCATATCTCAATGGCAACATAACAAAACCTGTTTATCTATATATGACAAAATCTGAATGCACGGGCAACATATCTCAATGTCAAGATAACAAGACCAATTATCTATATATGACAAAATTTCAATGGCAACACAACATAACAAAGTCTCAATATAACATCCTAATTATATGACCATATCTCTATAAGAATCAAGCATACAAAATACACAAATATGTTAGAATTATATTTCAAGCAATCATCTATCTAAATCCATATACATAGCAACTAAAATTAAAATGCCCAACCCTATCAAAAATGCCTTCTCTTCCCAATCCTACCATATAAACACATGCCAACTCTTCTAAAGTATACAACATACCTACATGACCAAGCCATGGGCTCCCCATTCTCAAAAAAGTGCAAAGAATACTAATCCTAGGGCTCTAACAAGTATGAATTAATGCTGCCAAAATACAAGATTTGAACCCAAAATAATCGGAGGATCTGGTGGAGAATACCTCAAGGAAGATGGGGAGGCTCAGATCCACACATAAGATGAACAAAATAAGCGATTTGGGGTTGATTTGGGTGAGGGGAGGAGAGAAGCGAGCTTCAGAGCCGCCATTGCTGAGGAGGAAGACGCCTCGGCGTCTGGATGGGCTTGGCTGCACCCGAGCCGCTCGGGCCGGTTTTCTGCTCTCCAGGGTAAACGCCAAGACCCATGGCGTTTAGCACTTTGCCACGTCAGACGGTCAAACTGGTGACCGGGGAGGTGGGCGAGGCCAAACGCCTTGGTCATGGCGTCTTCGGTCAAAGCGAGCGCCATGGATGTTGGCGTCTCGGTTTGGGTCAGATACGAAAAAAGTTTCAGAAGCGGGTCAAATCGTGCTAAAGTTTGCCACATGGGTCAAAACAGTGAAAAAACCCTCCCTGGTTAGGGCATCTGACCGCAAATTTGATCTGGCATCGTTCGAAGATAGGAGACCAGTCTGTGGACACGAATGCGGAAGCCGGCCATCCAAAACTATCCACATATGTCTGGTTACATTTTAAATGAATTTTAAAAAATAATAAAATTTGATGCAAACTCAAACAAACCGGATGATACTCATTTAGTTTTAGTTTTTTTAATACAAAACCAGACATATTTCATCAGATGAACTAAAAACGTTTAAAAACCTAATTCTACACTACCCTATACTTAACAGTGACCTCGTAGTTCATGCCGGGATGGCCGGCGGCTCACCCGTCATCATCGCCAGAGCTGTTGTTGTCGTCGGGCTTCGGGTG
The DNA here is from genome assembly GCA_021605145.1 of Aegilops bicornis. Taxonomy (NCBI): domain Eukaryota; kingdom Viridiplantae; phylum Streptophyta; class Magnoliopsida; order Poales; family Poaceae; genus Aegilops; species Aegilops bicornis. The sequence goes on from CM038669.1 coordinate 505,462,340, forward strand.
GTGGAAGGGCACGATGTCGTGGCAGGGCTTCCTGGCAGCCGCCTGATGCGCGTGGATGATCCGCTCGGCTTCCTTCTGTGCCGTGCGCAGTGCGGCCGCGACCACCAACTACATGGGCTGACGGAGAGGCCGGCGGGCCTTGGAGGAGGCGGTATTGGCGGCGCGATCTCACTGAGAGACCACTTTTCAGGGAACTTGGTCATCTCCCCGCCGAGGCGGCGAAGATGGCACTTGTCGCTGCTGTCGCCCCAGAGGTACTGGTGAATGCGACCGCGTGCCTTCGCGGCGATTGCATGGGGCAGGGGCGGCGGTGATCGGTCCTCCTCCTTGACGCGACATGGCGGCGGAGAGTGCCGCTCCTCCTTCACGTGCCGGGGCGACGAGAGGGGCTCCTCCTTGACACGGCGTTCGATTTAGACGCTGCAGTTGCGTGGGGAAGAGCGCGGAGGGGAGGCGGGCTTCAGCTTCACGTAGAGGAGTGTCTCCTGTGGCGCCACCGGGCCGTTGACGTGGACGATAGAGCATCACCTCAATCTGCTGCTCTACTCCTCGTCCGTGACGGCGAACACCGGCACCGATTGCTGTTGCGGCGGCTGGTCCTCCTTGTCGGAGATGATGATCTTTTCCTTCTGCGAGGAGCCGCCCGCCGTTTCGGAGCCCCCGTCGAGGCCCACAACTTGCTCGTTGCTGGAGTTGTGGATGAAGAGGGGAGGGGAGGGTAGGAGGAGGATCTGCCGGCGATGCGGTGAATGCGATGTGGACGGCGTCAGAGCACGACGTATAAAGTCACGGCCGGGCCATGCGAACGACGATCAGCCGCTTCAATGCGGTGTAGCGGCTGGAATTGGGTCCTCGGGAAGTTGCGTCCGCATTGAAGTGCCTACTCTCGAGAGGTCGTGTAAATCAGCCGCCTTTTCGTCTGGTCACATCACACGACATCAATGCCGGCCGTTGCATCCTCCAACCCGTCATTGATGCGGCGCAGGAAGCGGTGCGTGCATCGGAAGGAAAATGCGGGAGAAGCGGGCGGGGTTATTTGGTGGGTCATGGCAGTCAGGAGCGGACGTGTCAGCGATCTGTATGCCAGCAAAGCCCCAACCCTCCCCCCCAGCGTGCGCTTTTTATCTCCGAAAGGGTGCGTCCAAACCGCCAAACAGACTGATACAAGACCGTGTTGGTTGACATAACACGTCGTCTGAAGCACATGGTTCGGTGCGAACATATGAGGATCCGTATTGGAGATGCCCTCAAGAGGTGTGGGCACCCGTAGAAGCGCATAGGAAACACATGCACGGTATCAAGAAAAAGTACTAAAACTAAAAGAAAGGAAACACGTGCACGTGTCCCTGTAATAATATGTGTCTGTGTACAGCGACAGCGTAGCTAACATTTGTTCATTGATTCCCTCTCGGGAATGATCGTATCAAGTTCATGTGCCATCTGTTTCTTCATAAGCATTTATTTCTAGTTGGTGTTTAGTTATATTGAGGACTAGTTCCTCTCAATTTATTGAGAGGCAGAATTAGTTAGTATGATTTGTTGCAATGTCGTTATTCTACGCGGATTAAGTGCTGCTGACCAGTCGAAAATTCTGATATGATGTGATGATTGTGTAGTTCCGGTACGCATGCCCAATCAAAACGTTATTGTGACGCCACGGGCCTAATTTTGGCATGGACAAGACGATGATAGAGTCCAAGTTGCACTGAACTAAATTCGCCCAACTGTGCGTCAGTTGCCTTTGACCGATGAGCAGAGTTCAGCTGGGCGAACTATTCGTCCTGATTTTCATCAGTATTTAAACGAAGAACGCACACAGAAAGACTTCTTTTAAAAAAGATGAGAGGATAGTCCTAGCGATCATACTGCTGCTTCCGCTGCTGCTACTTGGCTGGGAAATGTAACTGAAGGCGATCGGTATAAGTTAGAATATGATATCTTAATGCTGTCAGATCGATCTGATCCGGCGACCATATTCTGTCACTCGACCGTAGTAGTAAGTACTTCCTCGGTAAACTAATATAAAAGCGTTTAGATTAGTGATCTAAGAGCAACTTCAATAAGCAGACCAAAACAGACATGGATTTTGTCTGTTTTTTGTCCATTTGAGTCACATGTCCACCTAGCGGATATGAGGCGGACAAGCGTTGCACCCAACGCGTAGCACAAAAACGGACATCTCCTCGCGCCGCCCCGCCTCACCGGCGCCGGCCGACAACTCCTCGTGCTGCCCCTCCTTTCTCCCTCGCGCCGCCCGTCCTCTCCTCCTCGCGCCACCCTTCCTCTCTCCCACCGCGTCGCGCCTCTTCTCTCCCATCGCGCAGGCTGGCCCCGAGCCATTCCTGCATCAGATCCGGAGGTGTCTACGGTCTACCTCGACGGCTTCCAGTTCGCCGCCGTCAAGGACCTCTCCCATGGGGTGAATCGGGATGAGGAGGCGGCTGGTTGAACGCGTGAAGGCCGGACCCGGAGGAGCTCGCGCAGCCTCTGCTGCAGCCACCTTGAGCTCTCCGGAGAGGTGGCGGTGCGAAAGAAGGAGGGCCGGCCGCTCGCGCCACCGTCCGGGCCTCGAGCCCCAGGAGGAGCGGTCGAGCGCGTGGAGGAGCCCTGCTCTGGTGGCTTTGCTGCGGCGCGTTGGCGACCTGCGCCGATGGCGACCTGCTCCGGTGGCCTCGCTGTGGCGAGTTGGCGACCTGGGCCGGTGGCCTCGCTGCGGCGCGGAGTAGCGGCCGGAGTCGCTCCATCGAGCCTCTCCGTTCCAGCCGAAATCGGCCGACGTAGTGGCGGCAACAGAGGTTATCGAGAGAGACGAGAGATGCTAGCGCAGCTGTGCGCGGTCGCTGGTAGGTAGGACCGGGGCGGACACGGGTGGTAGCGAGCGAGCGATGAGTGCGTCCGCTTCGTACCCATTTGTTCCCATATTTGGGTCAAGTTTGGGTCGGCGACGGACAGCAGCGGACACAGACGTCCGTTTTGGTCGCCCCGTTGGGCCAAGTTTTACGTCCAGATGACCCAAATGGACAAAGTGGGTCGGCCCCTTGGAGTTGCTCTAAACGCTTTTATATTAGTTTACGGAGGGAGTACTCAGTAGCATGCTGTGCAGACCCTAGAACCCCACATCTAAGAGCAACTCTAATGGGGCGACCCATTTCGTCCACCCGCGTCCGTTTGGGTCGGCGCGGGCAAAAGTGACGGCCCAACGCGCCAACTCAAACGGGCGCGCGTCCGTTTTTCGTCCGCGGGCGACCCATTCCCGGCCCAATTTTGAGCCGGATTTGCGTCGGCGCGGACACGAAACGGACGCGCGCGTGCACCTACTCCTCTCCCCGAGCCCACCGGTCGGTGGCGGCCACCACCATTTCCCCCCATTTTCCTAAAAACACTACCGCCCGCCCGCGCGCGCTCCCGCCCCCCAACTAGCCATGGAGGACGCTATCCACCTCGACCTCGGCGCCGCCGCCGGCCTCGCCTCCCTCGCCTCGTCCAGCGCCGTCGCCCCTGGGGGAAAGACAAGCCTCGTGCCCACAAGAAGACCGCCGCGCAAGAAAGAAGGCGTTGAGGCCCGAACAACGGCAAGGGAGTCGGCCAAGAGGAAGGGCCGAGGCACGCCGCATGACGCGAGGATGAGGCCGCCGCCTGAGGCCGTCATGCCGCCGCCAGCAGAGTTCACTAACGCGTCGCATGGCGACGAGGAGGTGTTGGAAATATGCCCTAGAGGCAATAATAAAAGGATTATTATTATATTTCCTTGTTCATGATAATTGTCTTTTATTCATGCTATAATTGTATTATCCGGAAATCGTAATACACGTGTGAGTACATAGACCACACTATCTCCCTAGTGAGCCTCTAGTTAACTAGCTCGTTGATCAATAGATAGTCATGGTTTCCTGACTATGGACATTGGATGCCATTGATAACGGAATCACATCATTAGGAGAATGATGTGATGGACAAGACCCAATCCTAAGCATAGCACAAGATCGTGTAGTTCGTTTTGCTAGAGCTTTTCCAATGTCAAGTATCTCTTCCTTAGACCATGAGATCGTGTAACTCCCGGATCCCGTAGGAGTGCTTTGGGTGTACCAAACGTCACAACGTAACTGGGTGACTATAAAGGTGCACTACAGGTATCTCCGAAAGTGTCTGTTGGGTTGACACGGATCGAGGCTGGATTTGTCACTCCGTGTTACGGAGAGGTATCACTGGCCCACTCGGTAGTGCATCATCATAATGAGCTCAAAGTGACCAAATGTCCGGGTCACGAGATCATGCATTACGGCACGAGTAAAGTGACTTGCCGGTAACGAGATTGAATGAGGTATTGGGATACCGACGATCGAATCTCGGGCAAGTAACATACCGTCTGACAAAGGGAATAGTATACGGGGTTGCTTGAATCCTCGACATCGTGGTTCATCCGATGAAATCATCGAGGAGTATGTAGGAGCCAACATGGGTATCCAGATCCCGATGTTGGTTATTGATCGGAGAGCCGTCTCGGTCATGTTCAAGCATGTCTCCCGAACCCGTAGGGTCTACACTTAAGGTTCGGTGGCGCTTAGGGTTATTAGGAAGACTTGTATGTGATTACCGAATGTTGTTCGAGTCCCGGATGAGATCCCGGACGTCACGAGGAGTTCGGAATAGTCCGGAGGTAAAGATTTATATATGGGAAGTTGTCAAACGGACGCCGAAAGTTTCGGGTCATATCGGTATTGTAATGGGGCCACCGGAGAGGTTCCGGGTCCATCGGGAGGCCACCTCTCGGAGGGCCTCATGGGCCACAAGGGGCAGGGAACCAGCCCTGGAGGGCTGGGCGCCCCCTTGGGCCCATGCGCCTAGGGTTAGGGGAACCCTAGTGGGGCGCCCCTTTGCTTGGGGGCAATCCCCTCCTGCCGCCCTCTAGATCTCATCTAGAGGGGCCGGCCCCTGCCCCTTCCCTATAAATAGAGGGTGAGGGAGGGCTGCAACACACTTCAAGGCGCAGCCCTCCCTCCCAACACCTCTCCTCCTCCGCGTGTGCTTGGCAAAGCCCTGCCGGAGGCTGTCACTCCATCACCACCACGCCGTCGTCTGCTGTTGGAGCCTTCTTCCTAAACCTCTCCTTCCCCTTGCTGGATCAAGAAGGAGGAGACGTCGTCCGTTCCGTCTGCGTGTGTTGAACGCGGAGGTGCTGTCCGCTCGGCGATTGGTCATCGGTGATTTGAATCACGGCGATGCGACTCCATCATCCCCGTTCCCTTGAACGCTTCCGAACGCGATCTACAAGTGGTATGTAGATGCAATATCTCTCCCATGACTCGTTGCTTAGATGAACTCATAGATGGATCTTGGTGAAACCGTAGGAAAAATTTAATTTTCTGCAACGTTCCCCAACAAAGTGGCATCATGAGCTAGGTCTATGCGTAGTTCTCTATTGCACGAGTAGAACACAATTTTGTTGTGGGCGAGATCTTGTCAACTTGCTTGCCGCTACTTGTATTTTCTTGCTTCAGCGGTATTGTGGGATGAAGCGGCCGGACCGACCTTACACGTGACGCTTACGTGAGATGTGTTCCACCGACTGACATGCACTAGTTGCATAAGGTGGCTAGCGGGTGTCTGTCTCTCCTACTTTAGTTGGAGCGGATTAGATGAAAAGGGCCCTTATGAAGGGTAAATAGAAGTTGACAAAATCACGTTGTGGTTATTCGTAGATAAGAAAACGTTATTGCTAGAACCCAATTGCAGCCACGTAAAAGATGCAACAACAATTAGAGGACGTCTAACTTGTTTTTGCAGCAATTGTCATGTGATGTGATATGGCCAGAAGTTGTGATGAATGATGAATGATATATTGTGATGTATGAGATCATGTTCTTGTAATAGGAATCACGACTTGCATGTCGATGAGTATGACAACCGCCAGGAGCCATAGGAGTTGTCTTAATTATTGTATGACCTGCGAGTCATTGATTCAACGCCATGTAAATTACTTTACTTTATTGCTAAACGTGTTAGCCATAGTAGTAGAAGTAATAGTTGGCGAAAGCAACTTCATGGAGACACGATGATGGAGATCATGATGATGGAGATCATGGTGTCATGCTGGTGACAAGATGATCATGGAGCCCCGAAGATGAAGATCAAAGGAGCTATATGATATTGGCCATATCATGTCACTACTTTATATAATTGCATGCGATGTTTATTATGTTTTATGCATCTTGTTTACTTAGAACGACGGTAGTAAATAAGATGATCCCTTATAATAATTTCAAGAAAGTGTTCCCCTAATTGTGCACCGTTGCTAAAGTTAAATGCGTTTTGAAGCACCACGTGATGATCGGGTGTGATAGATCCTTCGTTCACATACAACGGGTGTAAGACAGTTTTACACATGCATAAACACTTAGGGTTAACTTGACGAGCCTAGCATGTACAGACATGGCCTCGGAATACAAGAGACCGAAAGGTCGAACATGAGTCGTATGGAAGATACGATCAACATGGAGATGTTCACCGACGATGACTAGTCCGTCTCACGTGATGATCGGACACGGCCTAGTCGACTCGGATCATGTAACACTTAGATGACTAGAGGGATGTCAAATCTGAGTGGGAGTTCATTAAATAATTTGATTAGATGAACTTAATTATCATGAACATTAGTCTAAAATCTTTGCAAAATGTCTTGTAGATCAAATGGCCAACGCTCATGTCACCATGAACTTCAACGCGTTCCTAGAGAAAATCAAGCTAAAAGACGATGGCAGCAACTATTCGGACTGGGTCCTAACACGAGGATCATCCTCATAGCAGCCAAGAAACAATATGTCCTAGAAGCACCGCTAGGTGATGCACCCATCCTGCAGAACCAAGACATTATGAATGCTTGGCGGTCTCGTCTTGATGATTACTCCCTCGTTCGGTCACGGCATGCTTTACACTTAGGCAGGGGCTCCAAAAGCGTTTTGAGCAACACGGAGCATATGAGATGTTCGAGGAGCTGAAAATGGTTTTCCAAGCTCATGCCCGGTCGAGAGATATGAAGTCTCCGACAAGTTCTATAGTTGTAAGATGTAGGAAAACAGTTCTGTCAGTGAGCACATACTCAAAATGTCAGGTTGCACAACCGCCTGTCCCACTGGAGATTAACCTCCCTGACGAGGCGGTCATTAACAGAATCCTTCATCGCTCCCACCAAGCTACAAGAGCTTTGTGATGAACTACAATATGCAGGGGATGGTGAAGACCATTCCGAAGTATTCTCAATCTTTGAAGTCAGCAGAGGTTGAAATTAAGAAAGAACATCAAGTGTTCATGGTCAATAAAACCACTAAGTTCAAAAAGGGCAAGGGTAAGAAGAACTTCAAGAAGGACGGCAAGGATGTTGCCGCCGCCCGATAAGCAAGTTGCCGGAAGAAGTCAAAGAATGGACCCAAACACGAGACAGAGTGCTTTTATTGCAAAGGAAGGGAACCCTTTGAAGCGGAACTGCCCCAAATACTTAGCGGACAAGAAGGCCGGCAACACTAAAGGTATATTTGATATACATGTAATTGATGTGTACCTTACGATTACTGTAGTAACTCCAGGTATTTGATACCGGTGCCGTTGCTCATATTTGTAACTCACAGCAGAGCTGCGGAATAAACGGAGATCGGGCGAAGGACGAGGTGACGATGCGCATCGGGAATGGTTCCAAGGTCGATGTGATCGCCGTCGGCACGCTACCTCTACATTTACCTACGGGATTAGTTTTAAACCTCAATAATTGTTATTTAGTGCCAAGTTTGAGCATGAACATTGTATCAGGATCTCTTTTAATGCGAGATGGCTACTCATTTAAATCCGAAAATAATGGTTGTTCTATTTATATGAGAGATATGTTTTATGGTCATGCTCCGATGGTCAATGGTTTATTCTTAATGAATCTCGAGCGTAATATTACACATATTCATAGTGTGAATACCAAAAGATGTAAAGTTGATAACGATAGTCCCACATACTTGTGGCACTACCGCCTTGGTCACATTGGTGTCAAGCGCATGAAGAAGCTCCATTCTGATGGACTTTTAGAGTCTCTAGATTATGAATCATTTGACACATGCGAACCATGCCTCATGGGCAAAATGACCAAGACTCCGTTCTCCGGAACAATGGAGCGAGCAACCAACTTATTGGAAATCATACATACCGATGTGTGGTCCAATGAGCGTTGAGGCTCGCGGAGGATATCGTTATGTTCTCACTCTCACAGACGACTTAAGTAGATATGGGTATGTCTACTTGATGAAACACAAGTCTGAGACCTTTGAAAAGTTCAAGGAATTTCAGAATGAGGTAGAGAATCAACGTGACCGAAAAATAAAGTTCTTACGATCGATGGTGGAGGAGAATATTTAAGTCACGAATTTGGTACACACTTAAGGAAATGTGGAATCGTTTCACAACTCACGCCGCCTGGAACACCTCAACGTAATGGTGTGTCCGAACGTCGTAATCGCACTCTATTGGATATGGTGCGATCTATGATGTCTCTTACCGATTTACCGCTATCATTTTGGGGATACGCACTAGAGACAACTACATTCACTTTAAATAGGGCACCATCTAAATCCGTTGAGACGACACCGTATGAATTATGGTTTGGAAAGAAACCTAAGCTCATCGTTTCTAAAAGTTTGGGGATGCGATGCTTATGTCAAGAAACTTCAACCCTAAAAGCTCGAACCCAAGTCGGAAAAATGCGTCTTCATAGGATACCCTAAGGAAACCATTGGGTATACCTTCTACCTTAGATTCAAGGCAAGATCTTTATTGCCAAGAACAGATCCTTCTGGAAAAAGAGTTTCTCTCGAAAGGAGTAAGTGGGAGGAAAGTAGAACTCGATGAAGTACTACCTCTTGAACCGGAAAGTAGTGCAGCTCGAGAAAATGTTCTGTGGTGCCTACACCTACTAGAGAAGAAATTAATGATGATGATCAAGGTACTTCGGATCAAGTTGCTCTTGAACCCAGAGGGTCCACAAGGACACGTTCTACACCGTAGTGGTATGGCAACCTGTCACGGAAATCATGTTGTTAGACAACGGTGAACCTTCAACTATGAAGAAGCGATGGCGGGCCCGGATTCCAACAAATGGCTTGAAGCCATGCAATCCGAGATAGGATCCATGTATGAAAACAAAGTATGGACTTTGACAGACTTGCCCGATGATCGGCGGCGATAGAAAACAAATGGATCTTTAAGAAGAAGACGGACGCGGATGGTAATGTCACCATCTATAAAGCTTGACTTGTCGCTAAGGGTTATCGGCAAGTTCAAGGGATTGACTACGATGAGACTTTCTCTCCCGTAGCGAAGCTTAAGTCCGTCTGAATCATGTTAGCAATTGCCGCATACTATGATTATGAGATATGGCGGATGGACGTCAAAACAGCGTTCCTTAACGGTTATCTTAAGGAAGAGTCAGATATGATGCAAAGGAAGGTTTTGTCGATCCTAAGAATGCTAACAAAGTATGCAAGCTCCAATGATCCATTTATGGGCTGGTGCAAGCATCTCGGAGTTGGAACATTCGCTTTGATGAGATGATCAAAGCGTTTGGGTTTATGCACTTATGGAGAAGCCTGCGTTTACAAGAAAGTGAGTGGGAGCTCAGTAGCATTTCTCATATTATATGTAGATGACATACTTTTGATGGGAAATGATATAGAACTCTTGGACAAAGATTAAGGCCTACTTGAATAAAAGTTTTTCAATGAAGGACCTTGGAGAAGCTGCTTATATATTAGGCATCAAGATCTATAGAGATAGATCGAGACGCCTCATAGGTCTTTCACAAAGCACATACCTTGATAAGATTTTGAAGAAGTTCAAAATGGATCAGTCCAAGAAAGGGTTCTTGCACATCTTGCAAGGTGTGAGATTGAGCTCGGCTCAATGCCCGACCACGGCAAAAGATAAAGAAGAGATGAGCGTCATCCCCTATGCCTCGGCCATAGGATCTATTATGTATGCCATGCTATGTACCGGCACTGATGTAAACCTTGCCGTAAGTTTGGTAGGAAGGTACCAAAGTAATCCGGCAAGGAACACCGGACAATGATCAAGAATATCCTGAAGTACACCGAAAAGGACAAAGGACATGTTTCTCGTTTATGGAGGTGACGAAGAGCTCGTCAGAAGGGTTACGTCGACGCTTAGCTTCGACACGCATCTGAATGACTCTAAGTCACAAGCCGGATACGTGTATATGTTGAATGGTGGAGCAAGAGCTGGTGCAAAGCAAGCGAGCGTCGTGGCGGGATCTACATGTGAAGCGGAGTACATGGCAGCCTCGAGGCAGCACATGAAGCAATATGGGTGAAGGAGTTCATCACCGACCTAGGAGTCATACCCAATGCGTCGGGGCCGATCAAACTCTTCTCCGTGACAACACCGAGCTATTGCACTTGCCAAGGAGCCCAGGTTTCACAAGAAGACCGAGCACATCAAGCGTCGCTTCAACTCCATCCGTGAAAATGTTCAAGATGGAGACATAGAAATTTGCAAAGTGCATACGGATCTGAATGTCGCAGATCCGTTGAATAAACCTCTTCCATGGGCAAAACATGATCAACACCGTAACTCTATGGGTGTTCGATTCATCACAATGTAACTAGATTATTGACTCTAGTGCAAGTGGGAGACGGTTGGAAATATGCCCTAGAGGCAATAATAAAAGCATTATTATTATATTTCCTTGTTCATGATAATTGTCTTTTATTCATGCTATAATTGTATTATCCGAAATCGTAATACACGTGTGAGTACATAGACCACAATATGTCCCTAGTGAGCCTCTAGTTAACTAGCTCGTTGATCAATAGATAGTCATGGTTTCCGACTATGGACATTGGATGTCATTGATAACGGGATCACATCATTAGGAGAATGATGTGATGGACAAGACCCAATCCTAAGCATAGCACAAGATCGTGTAGTTCGCTTTGCTAGAGCTTTTCCAATGTCAAGTATCTCTTCCTTAGACCATGAGATCGTGTAACTCCGGATACCGTAGGAGTGCTTTAGGTGTACCAAACATCACAACGTGAATCGGGTGACTATAAAGGTGCACTACAGGTATCTCCGAAAGTGTATGTTGGGTTGACACGGATCGAGACTGGGATTTGTCACTCCGTGTTACGGAGAGGTATCACTGGGCCCACTCGGTAGTGCATCATCATAATGAGCTCAAAGTGACCAAGTGTCTCACCACGGGATCATGCATTACGGTACGAGTAAAGTGACTTGCCGGTAACGAGATTGAACGAGGTATTGGGATACCGACGATCGAATCTCGGGCAAGTAACATACCGTCTGACAAAGGGAATAGTATACCGGGTTGCTTGAATCCTCGACATCGTGGTTCATCCGATGAAATCATCGAGGAGTATGTAGGAGCCAACATGGGTATCCAGATCCCGCTGTTGGTTATTGACCGGAGAGCCGTCTCGGTCATGTTCTGCATGTCTCCCGAACCCGTAGGGTCTACACACTTAAGGTTCGGTTACGCTAGGGTTATTAGGAAGACTTGTATGTGATTACCGAATGTTGTTCGGAGTCCCGGATGAGATCCCGGACGTCACGAGGAGTTCCGGAATAGTCTGGAGGTAAAGATTTATATATGGGAAGTTGTCAAACGGACACCGGAAAGTTTTGGGGTCATATCGGTATTGTACCGGGGCCACCGGAGAGGTTCCGGGTCCACCGGAGGGGCCACCCTCTCGGAGGGCCTCATGGGCCACAAGGGGTAGGGAACCAGCCCCTGGAGGGCTGCCCCCCTTGGGCCCATGCGCCTAGGGGTTGGGGAACCCTAGTGGGCGCCCCCTTTGCTTGGGGGCAAGCCCCTCCCCCGCCGCCCCCTCTAGATCTCATCTAGAGGGGCCGGCCCCCCTTGGCCCTTCCCCTATAAATAGAGGGGTGAGGGGGGGCTGCAACACACTTCCAAGGCGCAGCCGCTCCCCTCCCCAACACCTCTCCTCCTCCGCGTGTGCTTGGCGAAGCCCTGCCGAGAATCGTCACTCCATCACCACCACGCCTGTCGTCGTGCTGTTGGAGCCTTCTTCCTCAACCTCTCCTTCCCCCTTGCTGGATCAAGAAGGAGGAGACGTCGTCCGTTCCGTACGTGTGTTGAACGCGGAGGTGCTGTCCGTTCGGCACTTGGTCATCGGTGATTTGAATCACGGCGAGTACGACTCCATCATCCCAGTTCCCTTGAACGCCTCCGCACGCGATCTACAAGTGGTATGTAGATGCAATCTCTCTCCCATGACTCGTTGCTTAGATGAACTCATAGATGGATCTTGGTGAAACCGTAGGAAAATTTTAATTTTCTGCAACGTTCCCCAACAGGAGGCGCTCTACATGCTAGGGGTAAACCCTAGCCAGCACAGCCTCGTCCAAGCGCGGCCAGCACCGGCTTGTCTGCGTTTCCTCGGATGGTGCTGCCCGACTCACCCCACGTGTTGGCTTGCAACCCGGTCCCCGGCTTCCACGTCTACCCGCAGGCCTCCCGCCTCTCCGGGGAGTGCTCGCCCGACGTGAGCGTGGTCGCGCCTTCCACGCACGCGCACGCGCCCGCGCCCATCAACCTCAACGCCACCCCGGTGGTTGGTGGCTCGTCATCCGGCGGCACGAGGAAACGCGCGCGGTAGACGCCGGCCGGCGGGCTCCCGGACGCCCGTAACCTGTTCGAGGAAATACCGTCCGCCGTCGACGAGGACTACATGCAAAACCTCATCTTCGAGGGTGGTGCGCCGGACGCTGGCTACGATCCCGACGAGACACAAAGCCAGGACGGACACGGGCGTTTCACGCCGGGCCAGCTATGATCCCAATCAGCGGCCTTCATGCGTGATCAGGTCAAGACGACTGGACGGCTTCCCCCTCGACCACGAGTTCCCGGACGACTATGGGCTAGAGGAAGAGGACGAGTGCGACATCGAAGTGGATCCTTTGTTCGAGGACGGGCTCGCCAACCAAGCGGCCGGTCCTAAGCTGAAGCGCAAGAGCAAGCGCACGAAGGAGTACACAGCTGCCGAGGACAAGCTTCTTTGCGAGTGTTGGCGAGATATTGGACAATACCCAAAGACGGGCGCCGAGCAAAAGCATTCAACCTTTTGGACTCGTGTGCACCGAGAGTTTCATGAGCGCAAGAAGTTTCCACCTTACTAATTTGTGAGCACGCGCGGGTGGTTCTCCATTTCCAAGCGATGGAGGGTGATCCAACAAGAGTGCAACAAGTTTTGCGCCACCCTTGAGAGCGTCAAGGCCCGCCCGTGAGCGGCATCGGCATGCAAGACATGGTATGATAGCAAGCAAGCCGCCCTCTTTTGTGTCATCAAGATCATCCTTTTACGTCTTCATTTGCTATCACTTGCCCATATGCTTGCATGAAAACATATTGTAGGCATTTCAAGATTTGGAGGCATTCAAGGTTCAACACAATGGCAAGTGCTTCAACCTCTCCCATTGCTATCGGGTCATCAAGGACGAAGAGAAGTTCAAGGCGCAATATGCCGCACTTAAGGCACGTGGGCGAAGAAAGCCGTGGAGGATGTTGAGGAGGGCGAGCCGGCACGGCCGCGGGGGAAGACCAACTCCAAGAAGGAGGACAAGCGAGATGCGGCCACCAACGCCTTGATCGCAAGCGTGGATGGCATGATGAATAAGAAGGACTCAAGGGAGGAGGAGCGTCGGTGTTTCAAGGCGGAGAAAATGGATGCTTTCATGCAGATCCAAAGAAGGAGGCTTGATCTTGACGCCGAGAAGCAAGCCAAGATGTTCGAGCTCGAGGCGGAGAAGCAAGCCAAGATGCTAGAGATCGAGGCTGCCAACGCCAAGACCAAGGCGAAAGAAGTGGCTCTTGCGAGCATGATGACCGGGGTGAAGATCATGAAGGTGGATCTCAACACCGTGTCGCCAAGGAAGAGGCCGTGGTTCGAGAAAATGCAGGCCGACATGCTCAAGTTGGACGATGAGTGATCTATGGCGACGAGGGCCATCTTTTCTGTATGCCGGCAGGTGTGCCCGCATGGCCACGGGAGCCGCGATGGCGCGGTCGAACTCAAGTCCCACCCTTTTTTGTGTGCTGGCATGTGTGCCGGCTGACTGGCGAGTGCGCCAGCATGAACTGTGATGATATTTTCTGAAGCCGGCATTGTATGCCAGCGCTGGCATGGTGCAGGCATGAGACATGGCCGCTGACATGATCGGCCGTGGGCCCTTTTTTATTTAAAAGTTGAATGCGGGCATGAAATGGGTCGGCGTGTTGGGCGCACTGTCGATCCAAATGCAAAACTAGGCGGACGCAGGACGGGCGGCCGACCCAAACGAATAAAAAACGGATATATGCACCGTCCGTTTGAGTCGGCCGTTGGAGTTGCTCTAATGCATCAACCAGCAAATCTTCTCGCAAAATGACTTGGTTATCGTTGAGTTGATCGGCCGGACAAATCTTGCCGATCTATCTATGTAGCACGGCCCCTCCGCCGGCCCGGCACTCCAGGCCAGGCCAACCACTTGGTGCCAACTGTCCGCGTACGGCGCGCCGGCCAGCCAGGTACGGATGCGTTGGCTCATCCGCGCACACCGCAATCACGGAATCACCCAGATGAGACGAGGATCCAGCGGGTGTTTCACTGCTACGTACGACCCCTGGTGCAGATGTGTCACCACATGCGTGTGCGCCGGCACGGCTCGGCCACCACCACCTCGGCTTTGACCTGACGTGACCGCGCCCGGCGGGCCGCCGTGTTCTCCATGAACGAGCGAACATTGCGGCCGCGGGTGGTCGGTCATCCCTTGCATTTCAGGCTTACGCACCGGTGGGCCGTGGACGTGCCTAAACCCTGGCATCTCTCTCCCGGTGATTACTCTACTGCCACTGCCGGTGACTCACCGGCTAACCGGTGCCGTCATTGACGGCGAGACGTACGGTTATCTTCTCCGGCTTGTTTCTGCTTCTTCCATTTTCCATGTCAGGCCTAACCAAATTTGGCCAAACCTGGTGTCCACGGGTAGTGGCAGGACGTACTACGTAATTTAATCACATGGATTAATTAGTGACACGCAAGGGTGAGGGGGAGAGACAAGTACTGAACTTTGTTCTCAGTAATCGCTGAATAATTGATTCTCAAAAAAAAAATTCGCTGAATAACAACACCGTACCGCGCCAAACTCAACTCCGGCAACGAGGTGGCGGCACGCTTCCTACTTCCTACCGCCTCGAGTCCGCGTACTGCCACGGAATGACCGCCGCGTGCGTACGTGTTATTTTCATGCTGGCCGGGGCCGGGCCACTGCCAGCCAACGAGCCCGACCGACAATTAAGCGCCTGAGCAAGTGAGCAGTGCGGGGAGACGATCAGACATGACCAAGATCAACGGGCAACAGTGGCCGGAAAGGTGAGTTTCAGCTAAACGAGACAGCGGCCGGATAAGCTCGTTGCTCATCACCACCGACACGACAAATTCCAAACCCGTCCAGGTCAGCCGACAGTCCCCAGTAGGCAGCACAAACGAATCTCCTTGGAGGCGTGTTCGCCACGACAGGAAATCGCCGGGACTCTCTGCTAAGAACAAATTCAGACCCAGCTTAGCCTAACCGAGACGGCGAGATCTCTCTCTCTCTCTCTCGGTCTCTTTTTGTAGCCACACCTGATGAAGAACCGGGCAGTGTTCAGCTCAACCGATGAACCGAACCGAACACTTTGAATAAAGCAGATGATGAGGGAACTAAAATCTCTGCCGTGCTGGGAACATACACACAGGTCCGGAGGTCCCCGTAGGCTGCCTAGGTAGCTCGGGCGGGTGGGTGTGGTGGATGATGCGCGCGCGTGTTGTGCGAACCAGAAAGGAAGCGTGGATATATTGGGAGCCAACTATAATCCAACTACATATACGGCGTCGCTTTCTGTTTCGCTAATCATGAGCGGTGGGCAGCTATTCTTATCTCTCGGCGTGCATGTCCGGAAAATCTGAGCTGCGATGATGAAATGCACTGGGCTCGGCTGGGGCAGTCCATGCAAGGATTTAGAGAGACTTGTGCCAGTGTACGAGACCGGCACTGGTTTTGATCGGATGATGCGCAGGGAGGAAGCTGGAAAAATAGTTCGATGGGGTCATTGTCTAGGATAGCGGGACATCTTCTATAAATGAAACAGTGATTACTACCAAATTGGTGAAGGATTTTCCGAAAGTCCTTTCCTACACCCGAGCTCAAATGAGCTCGGGAGCAACTGTAACTCGAAAAACATTTGCTCAAAAAAAAAATCTGAATTTTTTAATGAAAAACTTTGACAAATATTCTATGAGGTTGCAATTTTTTTATCACGAAATCACATTTGTGGAAGTCATGGGAAAAAATCAGTGCTCCAAAATACTTTCAAAAGTAGCATTTTCGGAGTATCAATTTTTTTCACGACTTCCACATATATGATTTCATGATAAAACTTTGCAAACTCTTAGAACATTTATCAAAGTTTGCCATAAAAAATACATATATTGTTTTAACATTTTTAAAATATTTTTGATTTTACTCTTCACCCGAGCTCATTTGAGCTCGGGTGCAAAAACTTCACGTCCAGGATGTTCTAATTTCTTTGAGGCAGTTGACCCGTGCAAGGCAGCTCCGTCCCAGATGGTGCGCTAGGCCGGCAGCATCAGAAGAAGATCACACAAGCCTTTACCTAGATTTACGCCCTCGCGATGGAGGAAATACATCATTTCTAACTCTCTCTCTCCGTAAAAAAATATAAGAGCGTTTAGATCACTACTTTAGTGATGTAAACACTTTTATATTTCTTTACAGAGGAAGTACATCTGATTGATGTATGGGTCACCTTGTGAGAGTAGGTTAAAATGGAGATAGTAGGCTCTAGAGACTATGGGGTGATGATCAACTGGTCTAAAATCAGCGCAGGCCTCGCCTTATAAAGGGATTGTTGTCTAACTTTACAAGAGTCCTAATGTGATCCGACCGACCTAAGAGTGCGTCTGAATCAAGTCCTCGCCTTGCTCATCAAGTTGACGCTGACAGGGTGAGTGGCCTGGGCCAGAGTGTGGCTGCTGGGCCCCAAAGTCGGTCTGGTGTGGCGACTTCACAATGTCCGGGACACCCTGTTATATTGTCATCTTGTCCTCGACGATGATGGCACCATGGTCTAATAAAGGAGCTCCGGTCCTCTCTCCGCCATGACGGCCCACGATGAGGCGGACGACGGACCTGGGTGAGAGATTTCCTATGCGGGGTTAGCGTTGCGGCGGCGGTGTCCTCGTGGTGGTCCTTGTTCTCCAGTTTCGCCGTCGTGGCGGTGTTCACTCCGACACTGCTACAGGGACTGGCAGAAGTCGTATTGGATTCTGGTCGGCGGGCGGCATCCTACATGATGTCGACAACGGTGGTTTCCAGATGATGGCCGTTCCGGTGCCGGGCTTGATGACGCTGGTGGGATGTGCTGTGGTGTTCAATCGACGGTCTTGACTGGATGTAGCGGTGCTGTGGTTTGGGAATCTCGGGGTTCATCCCTGGCCGATGTGCCACAGAGACGTGGGCCTCGTCGTTTTGGGGGAGCACAAGAGGTCCCCAAAGCAGCTTGACTGCGAGGAAGATTTCCCGGATCTAGGGTTTGTGGCGTCTTGCTATCTTCTCCCTCATCGTCTCTAGCGACGGCGGTTGCAGATGACGTTTGTTGGTTGTCTGTTCCAGGGGACTCCAGGGGGCTGGATGTAATATTTTGTTCTTGGGGGCCCTTTATGCAAAGTGCCCGGACAACTTGTTGTTCTGGGCTGTTCTCCGTGTTGTGTGTGATGTGCTATCTCCGTTTGTTATATGAATGGAACACAATACTTAAAAAAAAGACTTTGGCACGTCAGTTCATCCCGCCGTGCAAAGAGCTCCTAGTTGACGTCAACTAGGGGCGTGTTTGGTTGCCGCTTGCTATAGGGCCTACATCGTATACACTTCTCAACCCAGCCTGGTTGAGCAAAAACAGGCCCTAATACGCCATCTGCCAGTTGTTTGGTTGCCTGCATCTAGTGTCCCTGCATTAGGTAATACGCAAGTGCACTTTGTTTGGTTCCCTGCATTGGCCCGAGCGGCACATGAACACGACGTTTGGTTGCATACGGCGTACATGTTGTGCTTACCTTGTACCCTAGTTGGTGAGCTTACCCACACCTAGCACACCAACGCCACAAAGACAAAGAATGGCGATGAACTAGGCGAAGATGATGAAGTTCTTCACTTCAGCCCAAACCGACGATCCACCTTGACACCTCCAACCTTGTGACTCAAACATCTTTGTCGTGCTTTCGCACCCACTCGGAGTAAGCTTGTTCTGCTGCCTGCCTAGTCTTGAACCCTCTATGGGTGTTGTTCTATACGATGCCACTTGTGCACTGGCTTCTTCCTATTAACTATAAACCCCTTGGACCTTACCGATGAACACGGCATACCACTTGCCCTAGCAATGCACAAGAGCAAGAGTTGAAGCAGCAAATCAATGGAGCACACAAATAGCAAGCAAAGTAGCACACAAACAACAATGGAGCAGAAGAGAAGTAAATCATGCATGATCATACTGCATAGCAAGTTCTTCCTAGCACTACCTTGGTGTTAACCTACCACCACATCCAAAAAAGGGTGTCGTCCTACCACCGCAAGTTCACCATCAGCGTGAGGGGTTAGTATATACCACCTCACCAAAATATACAGACCATCAAATATTTTTTGAGCCCTAGCTACACAAAATGTACGTCGTCATCGTCATTGTCGTCACCACTGCCATCGCTGTCAGGGATCATGCACGCTCACAGGCAGCACTACTCTAGTAGTAGTGTTTTCCTAGCCAGGTCCTGAGCCACAACACCCTGTGAGCGTCGGCCATGGCAACGAACCCAACACCCTGGGCCTTGTTGTCAAGCAGGTGGTTGAGAGCTGGCATGAGAGCCTCGTCGCTGAAGCCACCCTGGGTCATGACAGCGCCATACAGTCGTGGTGGACGTCCGTGGGCTTGCACTACCTGATGGTTGTTGCCACCTCTTTCACCGCCTCAGTCATGCTGCAAAAGACATTGATCTCCTCCTCCATTAGGCCTCCTCTCTTCCTCTTCCTATCATGGACGGGGTCAAATGGCTTGTCGAAGGGCTTCACAGCGGGCTTGTCAGGGCCATCAAGGACCTTGACGTCAGGGGTCCCAGTGAAGTCTGGCATGGGAGAACAAAGAGGCTCCCCCGAGCCCATGGCATGCTTCCCAGTTACCAGCCCGAAGAAGAAGATGTGCTGCATCTGGCTGTAGCTCTGGATGGGTGTGTTCAGGAACTCAGTGTCCCTTGGGTGGTCCTAAGAATGAAACACAAGTGTTGTTAGTTGCGAATTAGGAGTAGCAATTGTGGACAGTATGAAAAGGAAGAGGGCTGTGAGCTAACCGCGACATGGCCGGCGTAGTGCTCTGCCTCCAGAAATATGGAGCAAGTGTTCTCATCCCATGAGGCGCCGCTAAGGTATCTCAGCTTGGACACTTGGATCCATCGACTTCTCCACTTCCTCAGGTGGTTGTACACCTGGGTGGTAGACACCTCTTGCCCACAGAACTCGAACACCTGCTTCGGAACGGTGTTCAAGTGCACCTCCTTGAAGCCCTTGTCAGTCCTAACTCCACTAGAGATGAGCTCACACATCGTGTTCAGCACGAACGTGGACATGAACGGCTGCCACTTCATGTTGTTTGCCCTACCATTCTTCTTTGCCTTTGCTGTTGCTAGCTTGAGTGCAGTGGCAACAGCAGCAGCAGCAGCAGTAGTTGGCTCAACGAGCACTACTGGCACATAGATGGAATCAGACGCGAACACCTCTGAATCAGGTGCCATCTCGGACATAGGCTGCGAGTCCTCGACAAATGATGGAGCAAACTGGCTGTCGGACACGACAAGGGCCTGACTAAGATCTTGCGTCTGCGTGGTCATGTCCTACAATCATAGCACGCATTGGCAGTAAGCATAGCACACAACATACCGGACAATCCATGAAAGCAGAAGCATACATGTACATGGTTCATCACTATCATAGTAAACACATGCTTCATCGCTATCATACCAAGCATACCGGACAATCTATGAGCAGGAACATACATCAACAACAAACAACATGCTACAAATGGACCACCAATAGCTACAAATCATATATCTAAGCATGATTCAACACAAGCACAAGGTTCAACTTCAAACTCTAGTACTAATCTAGCCTACAACATGCTTGAACATCTAGCCCTACCACAAATTGCAACCGCACCATAGCAATCAACCTTATCAGCTCACAGATCAGACCACTAATCAACCAAGCATCTAGATCAAACCCTAGCTGCAGCTCAGATCTAGCTAGAAGGAACAGAGAGAAAGGGGGATTCAACTCACAGAGGCCATGGTTGCAGCTTAAGGACGAGGGGGACGGTCGTGGAAGATCAACGCCGACCGGTGAAGGAGCGCCAATGCCATGGACCGCCGGCCGATGAAGTTGCACCCTCGTCGGTGCCAATGCGCGTCGGCGGGAAATCTCGAACGGAGGGAGAATGGTGGCGGGAGTTGGGGCGGTGAGGGAGGGGCTAAATAGGGGTGGACTCGGCGGGAGGTGAGCCGAAATCCTCCCGCCGATTTTTCGACGACGCGGGCGAGCTCGCGCCATCTCCCCTGCTCGCACGAGGAGAGAAGCGCGTCGCCCTTCCCTGCCTCGCCCGAGCCAGGCTCGCGAGCTACTACCGATTCGGGCGTTTCCCCTTGGCCTGGCCTGGACGTGCTTTAAGTTTCGTGTGATGCGGGCCGCACAATGAACGCAGGCAACCAACCAAACACGCCCTAGGGGAGCCCCTATTCAGCGACCTACGCATTGGATACTCAGCGAACACACACCCCCTCCCTCCTCCGTGCATGATTTGGGCCGACCCATATGCAGGCCCGTGGCACCTTGTTTTTTTTTCAATTTTCTTCTTTCGTGTTTTGTTTCTTTTCTTTTAATTTTTAGTTTGAGAAATGTTCACAAATATAAAATTCCAAAAAAGATCATTATTTCAAATTAAAATTCTTAATTCCAAACTATTCATGAAATTTAAAAATGTTCATGAATTCTGAAAATGTTCACAAATTCAAAAAATTCAACAATTGTGAACAATTTTTTAAAAACCTCTCAATTTCAAAAAATTGTTCAAACATTTCTAAAAAGTTCATGAACACAAAAATGTTCATGCATTTTGAAGAAAGTTCATAGAAAAAATGTTCTTGACTTTCAAATATTATTTGTCGATTCAAAAAAGATTACGAGTTTCAAAACTCACTAGAATGGGCTGGTTTTAATTGTTTCCTCTGTTTTCTCTCTTAGGTTGTCATGTCGGTTTCATTCAGAAAATCGGATATTTTTTACAAAGTTAAGTAATTAAAGCACCTTTACACAATGCAAAAGTATTTTCGAAAATATTTTTAGTATTTTTTAAAGGAATTCAATATTTACTAAAAAATTACACCATATATTAAAATAAGTTCACCATGTATTACAATAATTTAGACTGTAATGATAATATCACCATGTATTAGAAATAGTCCAGCATACAATGAAAGTGTTCATGATATATGAAATTGGGTTCACCATATATTTATTCAATTTGTATTTGAAAATGTTAATCATATACGAAAATGTTTAAAGTACAAAAACAATGAAAAGGCAAAAGAAACCGAGTAAGAGATTGACCAAATCCAGGAAAATCAAAAAGGAAACTAAACTAAAAGAAAATGAAATACATAAAACCATAAAGAAAAGAACCAAAACATGAAAACCAAAAAAAAAACATTGAGTGAAGACAAAAGCACGCACAGGGAAACCCCGAGTTGCGCTGACCCATTGCCCCTTGGTTTGAGCGTATGCGTCAACTAGGATTTGCGCGGCTATGCCTTGCGCTATGCGAGATAGTAGCTCAAAGGGAGTGGGTAGCGGTCTGGCCCATTAGGCGCATGTGTTCGTCAGTGTTCTCTACTCCTATAAAAAGCTGAGTTGGTGGTGATGGTGTGCCTGTCATTGTTCATTTACAACCGTTCGATTTACATCCAACACATGTGAGACAAACTATGTCAGTTTTGCAAAAAGACCCCCGTACTTCACTCTTCTTTTGTTGATACCCCCTGCCTCTCAAGTTCAGCCATCTCTTCCTCTCACCTCATCTAGCCATCTCAGGAAAAATAAGAAGGATCTGGAGAGGTCGTCACTTTCGGCGCTCGTCTGCCCCCAACTCATCTTGTGCCTTCTCTCAGGCTGCATTGCCGACCACAACCACGCCCCCTCCTCGCCATCTCCTCCGCCCCTTCCAAGTCATCCTAAGTTACATTCATGGTTGTCTAGAAAAAATAAACAAATCGATACTCAAAAATAATTCTTAAAGATTATTTTTTGCAAAGCATAATAACTGTTATTTCTTCAAAAGTTTTGGATGCAGGTTGAACACTTAAATGCTTTTGTTTGCAAAAGCTATTCTTTTATCTATTTTGCCTACATTTACTATTCACCCAGATGATTTTGAGCTCTAGAGAAGAAATAATATCCAAAGAAATCTATCGATATTTGTTACACATGAGATAACCCCCACATACTTTGTCAAATAAACAACTCTTGGATCAATGCTTTTTAACGTTCCGTGCAATGCACGGGCATCTTACTAGTGACTAAAAAATGTTCACCGTGTATTAAAACAATTCGGACTGAATATTAGAAATGGTCCACCGTAAACTATTTTTTTCATGATATATCGAATTGGGTTCATCCACAGTAAATAAATATTCAGTGTGTATTTGAAAATCTTCATCATACATGAGAAAATGTTTATAGTGCAAAAACAATGAAAAGGCCAAAAAAAAAGATAGACCAAATCCAAAAAAGTTAAAGCTAAAATGAAAAGTAATAAATAAAAACAAAAAGAAAAGAAAAACCAAAGCCAGAAAACCAGAAAAAAAAAGATCAAGCGAAATCGTAAACACGCGTAGGGAAGCCCCGAACTAGGCCGACCCATTGCCCCTCGCATGTGAGCGATGATGTCAACTGGGATTTTCCTGCCCATTAGGCGCATGGGTTCGTCGCCACGCTGATTAATTAAGTTTATCGTGTATTAAAATAAGTTTGGACTGTAATAAAAAAGGATTCCCCATATATTTAAAACAATCCAGTGTACGTTAAAAAAGTTTATAATATATCAGATTGCGTTTACCGTATATTAAATTAATATTCAATGTGTATTCGAAAATGTTCACTATATATTAGGAAATGTTTATGGTACAAACACAGTGAAAAGGAAAAAAAAAGAAAACAAGAAAAGCAAAATAAATTGAAAGAAAAAGAACTACATAAAAACATAAAGAAGCTAGAAACCAATAAAAACATGAAATAAAAAACCCGAACGGAAACAATCTCACGTGCAGGAAAGCCCCGAACTACGCAGACCCATTGCGTAGGGGTCAAGTAAGATTTGTTTTTACGTATAAAGATCACTAATTAAGAGGTGCCCCTTGCAAAGGTCACTTCCATCTTTCAAGGGATGGACAAGTGCCTCGAAGATTTCCCTTTTTTATGTAGATTTGTTTATTCAAACGTTTTAACTCTTAATCCACGCATCCAAGTCCCGACCTGTTTTCACCCAACTTCTCACTTCAGGCTCTTTGAAACTAGACCCAATGTTAATAGGCTTCGAAGAACTTTTTTTTCACAAAATCCCAAAAAACAAGAAAAAAATCTCGAGCCGGAAGCATGTCTTTTTAAACCTTTTTTCCTATCTCCAAGCCTCTCGCGAAAGCTAATCTGTGCTTCCACGAGAAGCAAATATGTGCTTCTCATGAAAGAAAAAAACATGTTCCCCCCCTATCAGCTGCGCCTCCCATGGAAGCAAAAGGGCAAGGAAAACACATTTTTTTCCTAGAGGCACTCGTGGAAGCAGATGTGTGTTTCCATGAGAAGCAAACGTGTGACTCCCATGGAGGTAAAAAAAAACTCATTTTTCTCTTTTCCGAGAGCCACCGTTGTTGCTCTCGTGAAAGCAAATCTGTGCCTCCACGAGAAACAATTTTGTGCCTTCTATGGTAGCAACCAAATGTGTTTTGTTCTTTTTCTGAGAGGCTTGGAAGCAAATATACGCCTACACGAGAAACAAATATGTGCCTCCATTGAAAAAAATTTGTAATTTATCCTTGATTTATAGAAACGATTGTGTCATTCAAAAAAAGTATGCGACACTTTAAATATGTTCATCTGTTTCAAAATAATACATTTGCCTTTTTATAAAAAGTAATGGATTTTTTTTGCATAATTCAAATAAATATTTCATATTATTCATGATAATATATGTTAAAATGTAGAAATGTTCACGTGTTTCAAAATATGCTTGTGGCATTTAAAAAATCTTTATACAATTTAAGAAAATATCGCACACTTGTATCAATATTTTATATCACTCAAAAACAGTTCAACGTGTATTTGGAAAATGTTACTATTGGAAAAAATATGTTTAAAAGCATGTATTTAAAAAGTATGTTAATAATGTATTTCAGAAATATTAAATATGTACAACTTATTTTAGAAGTACACAAAAATACACAATGTGTATGAAGAAAAGTAGACATAAAAAATATATTTGAAAAAAATGTTATTCATACATCCGCAAAATGTTAGACATGTATAAAAAATGTTCCTGGTGTATATGAAAAATATACAATGTGTATGAAAAAACTAAATACATATTGAATAAACCCGAGGAAAACTACAAAAAAAAGAGAGAAAACCAAAGAAAACTGAGGCAAAAGTGAAAACCCTGATAAAGAAACAACTACAGTACTATGTCGACCCGGCAGTGCCGTGCCAAAGATCTACTTACATCTGGCAACGGACGAGGAATAGCTCATGCGACCCTGCATCCCAAAATAGACTGCGAATTCAATCATAGAGCCATAGAAAAACATGGTGTAATAAAACCTTTGCAGAGCTGTCATTTATATGGGCCTATAAGAAAGGCCGAGAACATGAGACGTCGGCGTGGAATCAAGACGTATCTAGGTTGAAGTTTTGGGCTTCTAACTACAACTACGTAAGGCTGAAGTGCAAATATCGAATGTGCAAAAATGCAAAGAAGAAGAATGGCTGAGATTCCAAATCCTATTTGATGCGCGCTGCGGCAAAACAGTCGCCGAAACATAAAGAAAAGAAAAGCGAAAACAAGAAAACCACACAAAATAATCAAGCGAAACCTAAGCACGCATAGCGAAGCCCCGAACTAGGCCGACCCATTGCCCCTCGCGTGTGAGCGACGACATCAACTAGGATTTTAACTTCAAAAAAAAAAAAACTAGGATTTTCCTGCCCATTAGGCACATGGGTTCGTCACGCTGATTAATTAAGTTCGCCATGTATTAAAATAAATTAGACTGTAATAAAAAAACTATTCACCATATAGTTGAAAACGTCCATTGTATGTTAAAAAAGTTTATAATATATCAGATTGGGTTCACCGTATGCTAAATAGATATTTAATGTGTATTTAAAAATGCTTGCAGTATATTAAAAAATGACCATAGTACAAACACAGTGAAAAAAAAGACAAAACAAATCCAGAAGAACAGAAAATAGAAGAATAAAATAGAAAACCAAAATAAATTTAAAGAAAAAGAACTACATAAAAACATAAAGAAAATAGAATTAAATAAGCGCAGAAATAAATTTTATATGAAAAAAATCTAGCTGAAAAAATTGCAAGCGCAGAAAACCACCGAATTCGCCTGACCCATTGCGTAGGCATCAACCAGGATTTGCCTGAGATCACTAATTAGGGGTACCCCTTGCAAAAGTTACTACCACCTTTTGGGGGGTGAACAAGTGGCACACAACATGTGCACCGCTTGTCGTGACCCGAAAGATTTCCTTTTTTTTATGTCGATTCGTTTATTCAAAAGTTTTATATTTTAAACTAAAATCAGATCCATTTTCACCGTTAAACTAGATCTCATGTTAATAGGTTTTGATTAACTTTTTTTCACAAAAATCCCAAAAAAAGAAGAAAAAAACAAGGTAGAAGTACCTTTTTTTTTTTTTACCTTTTTTCCGCTTTACTAGTCTCTCGCGGAAGCAAATCTGTACGCTCACGGAAGAAAAAATAACACATTTTTCCCAATCAGTTGCGCCTCTGGCGAAAACAAACCCGTATCTTCACAAGAAGCAAATATGTGCCTCCTGTGGAAGCAAAAATGAAAAAAAAAAACACATTTTTTTCTTTTCATTGAGGCACTTGTGGAAGCAAATATGTGTCTACCATGAAAGCAAAAAATAATAATGTTTTTCCTTTCGAAAAGGCATAGTTGTTCCTCTCACGAAAGCAAATATGTGTGTCCACGAGAAGAAGATCTTTGCCTCCCGTGGAAGCAAACATGATGTGTTTTGTTCCGTTTTGAGAGCTCGTGGAAGCAAATTTGAGCCTCCACGTATGCAAATATGTGCCCCCCATGGAAACAAGAAAAAAGCAAAAAACTTGCAACTTTTTTTATTTTTTTATTTCGAAAACTAGAGAAAACCGGGTGAAAACCAAAGGCCGTTTTTTTTTAAAAGGAACCATCTAAAACCGGAAAATGCGTATAAAAAAATTAAGAAAATGCTGAGGGAGATCCCAGCATGCAAGGTGTACCCCTCGATTAGTTGCTCCCGGATTTGCCTACCCTACATGGTCGCGACTATGCGTCGCACTTTGCGGGATAGTTGCTCGTTTCGCCTACAAGGATTTGGTTCTGGGCTACCGCATTAGGTGCATCGGGTGGTCACGTGATATAACGCTTGGCTTTTTCCTTCTGAATTTTTGTAATTTGTAAAAATGAAATTTATATACCACAAAAAAATAATTACTTAATTTTATGGTGTTCAACGCACATTAGAAAACCTCCTTGCAATGTAAGAAAAATGTTTTCTCAAATTTTAGGAATGATTGTGAGATTCAAAAAAAAATTATGTGACATTTCAAAAATCTTCACCTGTTTCAAATAATATACGTGACATTTGAAAAAACTAATGAATATAATTTTTTTCACGTAATTCAAATAATTGTTTCAAATTATTCATAAAAATGTAAGTTATGTATGAATAAATGTTCACATGTTTCAAAATATGCGTGTGTCATTTGCAAATATATTTATACAATGTAAGAAAATATCACACACTTCTATCAATATTTTGTATCACTCAAAAATAGTTCGAACATGTATTTGAAAAATGTTACTAACACATATTTGATTTTTTTTCGAAACATGTATTTAAAATATAGATTTTAATAACGTATTTCATAAATATTAAACACATACAAATTTTTTAGAAGTACACAAAAATGTACAATGTGTATGAGGAAAAGTAGACACAGAAAATATATTTGGAAAAAAATGTTTTTGATACATTTGCAAAATGTTAAATATGTATAGAAAATGTGATGGTGTATATGAAAAAGATACAATGTGTATGGAAAAGAGAAAAAAAAGAGAAAACAAAAAAAAACTGAGGCAAAAGTGTGAAACCCCCGACAAAGAAAACCACAGCAAGAAAAAACTCACACGACAACTACAGTACTATGCCGGCCCGGCAATGCCACGCCAAAGACATACTTACGTCTCGCAATGGATAAAGAGTAGCTCACGCGGCCCTGCATCTCATTGATTGCGAATTCCATCATAAAGCCGTAGAAAAAGATGGTGTAATAAAAGCTTTGCGGTTCTGTCATTGATATGGGCCTATAAGAAAGGCCGAGAACATGAGATGTCGACGTGGGATCAAGAAGGCGTATCTGGGTTGAAGTTTTGGGCTCCTAACTACAACTACATAAGGCTGAAGTGCAAACATTGACTGTCCAAAAATGCCAAGAAGAAGAATTGTGCAGATACCGAAACCTATTCGACGCACGCTACGGCAAAATAGTCGTCAACACACAGGCAGATGTGCAACAGTGATTTGGGCCAGTCCATTTTTGCCATTCGCACAGGGCTTCTCATTCTAGTTTTGGGAACCTTTAGAAGGTGTGTGAACCGGTTTTTACATTTTACTAGTTTTTTGAAAACTTTACTAACTTGAATTTTTTTTGCCGTTTCATAGAATATTAGTAAATTTGAAAAATGTTCACCAATCTGGGAAAAATGTTTGCATTTTCCGAAAATGTTCATTAATTGGAAAAACGTACAAAAAATGATATTGAAAATTATTTCAAATTCGATAAAATATTTTTGAATTTTTAAAAAATGTTCTTGGTTTTCTTATAAAATCAAAATTTAAAAAATATTATTGCGTTAAAAATGTTCACATATTTGAAAAATGATTGCAAATTTAAAAAAATTTCAAATTTTGAAATATTATTTTTCTTTAAAAAATCAATTTAAAAAAAGGTCACTACAATAACATTGGATGCTGCAGATAGTGCTTCCTACAGTGACTAGCTGTTTGCTACATCCATGGCTCACTATTGTGCGGGCCCAGTTGGGCGCTCCCCTCTATGTGGGAGGCCGACAAGTTGACGCAGAGTGCAGTGGCTTTCCTCACACTAGACATGTGGGGAATGCCCGTTATCTCATGGGCTAATTTTGATAGGTAGGTGTGTAATGTGCTAAGGGCATGTACAATGGTTCAAAAACTAAATGCAACAACTATGTTTTCCAAATACCCCATTCCTATCATAGAAGACCGACAGTTTTGGATGAGGTGTGAACTAAGATAGATTTGAGGGATGGTTATCACCAAATAAGAATGAAAGGAAGAGGATATCTACAAAAACAGCCTGAAGGACTGCCTTTTTGAATTCAAGGTGATGCCCCGGCTTCTTCTACCAATTTTAAATCTTTTCGGAGCCTTCGGCTCCCCCTTCCATATTACTCTACCTCCAGAAATTCAGGATCCCCAAGCTCTAGCTCATTTAGCAAGGCTAAACTTCTATTTAAGCCTTTACGAGCAGGATCCTGGATGGGTTACGTTCATTCATAACAAGCTTAATCCCAATAGCCCTCTGGAAGACATACTTGGACGGCTTATGCTATTCCTAGTGGAAGAAAAGTTGTCTAGTACCATCTTGTTAAGGACAGGTTTTGTTGTTCATATGTCAAGGGCTGATAAGGTTTTGCGCGTTGTATCGAATTAAACCACATGCTCCACCGCTTGTGCAGGTCACCGTCAATTCCTTTGAGTTCCGATCTTGCGATCGTACTCCCCAGGAGAAAGATTAGTGGGTGTAGGCTTCGGTGGAGTTTCAGACCTGGCCCATTGCTCTCATCCTGAACTAGCTATAACCCTTATAGCGAGCCTCGCTTTACCGCTGAACATCCACAGATGATCGATTCCCCGCACTAGCAAGTATTGGATTGGAGTGGGCGTTAGTTGGCTCACCATATGGTACAGATCGATAGATATATTTGATATGTCCTATAACGTGGAGATGGAGATAGCCAAGCCCCTTTCTCGAAAGGCAAACCCTCTTTATCATCCAACACAAGATCTTCCTATAGAATACCACCATTGTCTTTCTCCATCTCACCCAATAGTATATACCGGTATAAATAGCTCAGCTGACGAAATAGAGTGAGCAAGAGCTGAAACTTGGTAGGAAAGTTCAGATAAGTCGACTCGACTCCTTAGTGCAACGTACACTTCAAAATGAGCGAATCATAATAAAAAGATGTTGGGGTGGGGGAGGGGAGGGTAGTAGTTACGAATCCAGGGCAATCAACCACTATCTAAAAACCCAGTTTGGACAATTCTTGCATCAAAAGGCACTTTTTTGAAGAAGAAATGGAAATGTTACCTTATCAATTTCTGGCAATATTATTTCTGTTTCTGGACTCACCACGTCATGGAGATCTCGAGGCCCCCTATATCCTATACATGTAGGGTAGAGGAGGGATAGAAGAGTGGGCATGTGGGCTTCTATCACGTAGTTTCTTTTGAAAATGGATGACTCATGTTTCAAGGTCTCAAGAAAAGGGCGCGAAAATAGATAGAAACTCTTGAATGGAAATTGAAAAGAAATGTAGCCCCAGTTCCTTCGGAAATGGTAAAATCTTTGGCGCAAGAAAAAGGGGCGACCCATATCATCTTGACTTGGTTCTGCCCCCCCCCCCCCCCCCTTTTTTTAAGAATACCGAGTGGTGGGAAGGAATATATACCTATTTACATAAAAAAATCCTATGGTAGGCCGCAAATCGGGTCTATGAGTGAGCGACCCTTAATAAACGCCGATTGATACGTGTCAATGTCAACAAGTTTGATTTGATATGACAATCTTATCTTAAACCCTTTCATGTAATTTAGAGATGAAAAAATGATTTATAATGCGTTATTATTTAGTCTAATCTCTAATAATTATATATGTGATGAGAGTATTGTTGCTAAAAGATCATCTCTTAAATAAGAGAAGACAAATCTTCTCTTATAATTTTTCTTATTCGTCTTAGCATTTTTCTTACATCATGGTAGCGCAATGGTTGCTGAAAATTACATGACACTCATTATACATGGCTTGATGGGTCGGCCAAGCGAGCGGGCATTTATTTCCAGTGGTGTGGAAGGAGGGGGAACGGCCCTAGTCCAATGGAATTCGGGCAGAAAGGAAGTGTAAGCGAGAAATCAAAAAAAAAAACTTTGACAGCAGGATTCGAACCTGCGCAGGTAATGGAATTCGGGCTGAAAGAAAGTGTAAGCGAGAAATCAAAAAAAAAAACTTTGACAGCAGGATTCGAACCTGCGCAGGCAAAGCCCAACAGATTTCGAGTCTGTCTCCTTAACCACTCGGACATATCGACTTTCTTGGACAGTAACGCAAGAAGAACCTACTTGTTCCTTCTCAGATCTCATTCGCGGCAAGTCTTGCATGCTGAGAAATTAGCTCACGTTCTACTCCTTCCAAGACCAGACCACCGCCTCCATGAGCAACTGTGCCTGAATTCATCCAAGGTGGATTCTTTCGCCCAAACTGTGCCCGAATGCATGTACTGCACGTTGCCGCCATTTCGCTTTCACATTCATTTTGTTTTCGTCTCTTTTCTCCACAAATTTTTTTTTTGGCGGGAACACGGCCAGCCCCGCCACATGGTCCTCAGCTCGGGCTCCCCGCAAATAAAATGCAAAAACAGCGCGCGACAGGCACGGGACCCCCCCTCTTTCCCCGTTGCCATATTCTGACATCTCACGTCCTAGCTAGCCGCTAAACTATAAGCTACTGTACCAGCAGCTAGCATTAGCAGTTGATAGACCTAATAATCGTCGGTTTGACACTGGAGACATGATCGGGTCTGCGGAATTCAGAACCGATTCAATGCCCAGCCGATCCAGTCTAATCCTGCTGTCCGCTGCTCA
This sequence comes from Aegilops bicornis, assembly GCA_021605145.1. Taxonomy (NCBI): domain Eukaryota; kingdom Viridiplantae; phylum Streptophyta; class Magnoliopsida; order Poales; family Poaceae; genus Aegilops; species Aegilops bicornis. Next base: position 505,493,753 of record CM038669.1, read on the forward strand.
CTCTCTATGCCCCTCCGTGCGACAACCGCCGATTGTTTCTTTAACCTCCCCTGGCTCCATCCGGTCTAGGCTTTTCCCCGGCACGTCCCGTCTGTCATGCCCTCGATCGATCGTCTTTGAGCTACTATCATTGTTAATCCCGTCTTATCTGTCGAGAACCTTCCCCCTTTTCCCCGTTCTTCCATCAAAATTAGTAGCTCATTTTGCTTGTGTTTTTTGTTTTCCTTCCAATTTTCCGCGGATGAGTGATTGGGATTGCTTGCGTTGAGCAGCGGTGCAGCGTAAAGCTGGAGCATGAAGTCCAGATTAAGATTTGCTTTTAACAATTGGGCTCCTTTCTTCCATGCCGTGGCTTCCCAATGATCCAGTCTACGGTATACTTGCCCTGCGCGGGATCGACAGTCCCAAGAAGCTGGCGAAACTGGCCAGGGGATTGCAGACGCACGGGCGCGTATGTATGTTGTCGAGAGTCAGTGGCACTAAACAAATCGTCGTCGTCGACGCTCTTGTCCTCCTCCTGGCCTGGATCGCCAGCCAAAGCATAGAGTGCAAAGGTTTTCAGTAGTGGACAATGCACTTTAATTGTCCCTGCAATTACTCGCTCCAGAGGCAAGATTATGAGATTACACAACGGCCTCGCCTTATTTTATCCGGGATAGGCTCGATGCTGCTCAGGGAGAGGGGGCAGGAGAAAGCAAGTCTGCACGGGGGAAAATAATGCTGTCAGTCATAAGGAAGGTACGTAATTTCACTCCATGGATGCTAATCATCAGTCACCAGCTGAACATCACCCGGGTCGCTGTGCCAATCATAGTAGCGCTCGCTTTTACTGGTAGACGCAGCGCATCCGTTGTACTAGTACAGATACACTGATGATCACCGCGATACGATCGTCGCAGTGCGGACTACCATGCGGAAAAGCGGAGGAAGACGGGTAGATTCAGCCGCTCCGCCGGTGATTGACGCAGCTTTTTGGCGGATCCGCTGCCTGCCGAGAGGATCCTATGCGCGATCTGGCGCACCTGAAGGCATGGGCTCCAAGGAGGATGCAATATCTTACTGCATGCACAGTTCTTCCTCGGAACTGAAGAATTTGGAGTCGAAGACCAAGGCTTGACGGCACGTACGTACGCTACCCACATATCAAACTGGCTAGAGCTAGATTTGGTTTTTTTTATCACACTGGATGGATTCCCTACATGTTATCCGAAATTTAGATGAATGTTGGTTAGGAGTTGGGGGCCTGTGGTAGGGGTACCAGACAATTACTTCGTCAGACATAGTTAAATGGCATGTTGGGGACGGGTCCTCCGTCCCATGTGGCAGCCCAGGTGGCCGGGCTCGTGCCATGTCCCTTTGCGCGCAGCAGACAGCCTATCTTGCGTTGTACCCATCCATGCACACTGATGCATCATGCTACTAGGAAATAGGCCAGTGGCATTGCGCCATAGAGTGGCTTAAAACGCTCAATTAGTAATAAGATTATACTGTATATTATCATAGACACACACTGATGATGATAATTAGACCATGCAGTGCACTTATCTTGGAAATCAGTACACCATCTGATGTTGGAGTGGATTCAGATGGAGAGCAGCCTGTACAACCGAGTGTACAATGGTTCAATGCAGAGAGAGAGAGAGAGAGAGTGTGTGTGTACAATGGTCATGTGGTTGCAGTAGAGCAGTAGGACCCCCGCTGCCTTGGAGCCTCAAAAGGCCACGCCTCCCTGTCGTCCGCACACCACACATACATTCACTTGCAGAATAATAATACTTCTACGAGGGACGCATCTCTTGCTTGCCCGTAGCAACAAACAAATGCTCCCTACCATTGGCTTTTTCTTTCTTTTTCACCTTGCAAGCAAAGGGATGTGCTTTGCTTCCCCCCATTCCCCTCATCTCATCTCATCTCCTTGGTTCTCTCCCATTCCAAATGCCTTGCCAATATCTGAACAGGCACGAAATCGCTTTGTGAATTGCTCCCCATGTCGTGTCACATCACGGTTCACATGCCAAGATGCGGTGCCGGGTAGATAGAAACGGGCGCGCTCCAGCAGGAGCAGCAGTGCAGTTCTGCCATCTTACCTGAGCCGCCTGACACGCCCCCATTATTGACACTGACTTTCAAAATCTGATTGGGGATCCTGCGCGAGGCCTAGCCGGACCTCCATCTATTCTTTTCATGCGCCTCTTTCCCTTTCTCTCTCTAGCTTTGCCTTTTCCTTGGCCCCCTTGTGTATCATTTCCATCTCCTTTCTTCCTCCTCTACTCTGCTCTACTGCAAATCAATCTGCTACAATGGTCGTAGGGTCATGTGGTTGATGTGCATGGGGATGAGGAGCCGCTGCTTTGATTTGAGGTGCCCAGCCCAAACATGATTCTGTGATTATTTTTCTGCACCATTCTCTCTTGCAGCAGTCTCATGCATCATCAGGCTGTTGAATCTCTGTAGAAGAAGGTGGGCAGCCCCCAAGCCCGCCCACGCTCTTTTTGTTCTCCCACCTTTTCCTTTTGTTCCCCCCCCCCCCCCCCCCTCTTGACCACTCCTCCCCTCCCCACCACCACCATTGCCCGAGTGAGATCTCCTCCCTTTAAGTAGATAGAGAGAGACGTACTATATCCAAGCTATATTGCTCCTCCGTCTTGTAGGGTTGGTTCTTGGCATTTGGCTCGAGGACTGGATGCAAACAGGCAGTTGATGCTTCTTGGCAGCTGCAGGGAGGTGGTACTACTAAAAGTGAGTTTCTTTTGCCTGCAATTTGGTGTTCCCGACTCCCCGGGGTTCAAGAATGAGTACTTGCTTCTACTACTTGGGTTTCAGCCCGTCCTTCTGCTTCCCTGCCCTTCTCCTTTTTCTGCATGCTTTTCAGCTTTATTCTTGACTTGATGAGAGACAGAAACAGGATGCTCTGCATTTTACTAGCTTCTTCCGTAGCAGTGTGATTAGTATGCGTGTACGTGGTGTGATGGCATTGCAGTTGCCAATTCTGGACTCCCGGTTCAGATTGCCACACCAGAGTGCTTATCCAACCAAATCTTGCTTACGCAAAAAACAAATGCCATAGAGTGGAAGGTGCCAGACGTGCTGCAAGTTTCTTATAGTTTTCTACCTCTTCACATGTAGAACGTGATGCGTCTTCAGGGGCGTCACATGCGCATGGTGAGCAGATAACTCAGATAAGGACCTGATGAACTCAGCCGTATTTGGTGCCGCATTTCCCCTGCCTAGGCGGTGGAGCTAGCACAACTGAAGAACCGAGCCAAGATCACGGAAGAGCCGTGCGAGCGAGCGATCGGTCGGCTAGCTCGATCGCCATGAGCAGCTTCGCGGGGCAGCAGTCAAGGCCGTGGACGGGGGACGCCGCCGCCGCCACCCCGTCGGGCGACGCGCGGGACGACGGCGCCTCCTCCATGAAGGACCTCGGCTCCTCCACCAACGCCAGCGCCATCTCCTTCGGCTTCGCCGCCACCGCCATCCTCATCGCCATGTTCCTCCTCATGGCCATCTTCGAGCACCTCATCAAGCCCGGCTGGGCGGCCTCCCGGGGCTCCCGCGACGACGGCGACGGCGACGCCCACGGGCGCCGCGCCCAGCCGTCGCACTCGCACCCCGGCCGGCACCCGCGCGACCAGGGCTCGCCGGAGAAGCTCGCGCCTCCGCCCAAGGTGAGTAAAGAAAGATTCTGGCTTCCGCGAGCATGCTGCTTTCCTTGTGCTCCGCTCATGCGCGGCCGTGCGTCCGGTTCACGTGCGCCGTGTCAGTGGTGACAAGAGGACGTACACGTCGTGTCGCGCCCGTGTCTGCACTCTGCAGTAGCTGCATGACTACGTGCCGTGCGTACGGGCGCGCTGCTGTCTCACCTGAACCTGAATCAATCCCTGATGATTGTCTATCTTTTGCACTGCGTTTGCAGATGGAGGCCGTGGCGGCGGCGCCGGACCTGACGGTGGTGATGCCGGGGCAGCGGTACCCGACGTTCCTGGCGCAGCCGGCGCCCCTCCTGCTTCCTTGCACGAGAGAAGGCGTGCGTTGGCCGCCGCACCATGACCATCGCCGCTCCTTTCTGCCGCCATGACCGTCTTCAGCGCGGATACGTGCGTGTCTGTCATGTTTGCCTGTAATCTGTATAGAGCTAGAGCGAGGGTATGGTGAGAAACGCCGGAGCTGCTGGTATGTGCGCGATGGAAAATGCTGGACTGATGGTAGATGAGCAGCATTCAATTCATGTCTAGTTAGTCTCGCCTCTGGGTCGAATGCCGTTCTTCATGTTATCTTCCATCTGGATGAGTGGCATTCTTCTAATCTGATTTTTTTGCGAGTTCTTCTAATCTGATGCGGTGTCTCAAAAGGTTCCTCCTCAAATATCAGGAATAAAAAAAATATGCGGAGGTCGGGGTATTCCTTCTTTTCGGAAAAAACTCGTGAGGCCGGGAGTATTCCTCCTTTTTGAAAAAAACTCGCCAAAATATGCAGAAGCCGGGGATATTCCTTCTTTTTGAAAAAACTCCCCAAAATCAAAATTCTACAAATACAAATCATTTCAAACTGAAATTGGAATTCATTAGACGACATGCTGCGTAGTTATACATTTAGATACATCATAAACGCGCATCTTTCCTGCCCTCTTAAAGCATCTTCGACATGCTGCGTAGTTATACATTTAGATACATCATAAACGCGCATCTTTCCTGCCCTCTTAAAGCATCTCCGACATGCTGCGTAGTTATACATTTAGATACATCATAAACGCGCATCTTTCCTGCCCTCTTAAAGCATCTTCAACAATCGCCCAACGCGCAGTGCGCTAGAAAACGTATGCAGCGCGCCAAACGCCTGATTTTGCACGGCGCGGAGCGCTGGCTCCAGTGGCCGCTGTAAACTTTAGCTCGTGTGAGGAGCTCCAGCAGGCAGTGCAAACTTGAGCGCGCACGCGCTCAAGCAACATATATACACCGAACTAAAATAAAAACATATGCATAGATAAAAAAAAGAGACATAGATATTTCACAATGCGTACATAGTTCGAAGCATAGATAGAACTACGATGCAACTAGATAAAAACTACTACGGTGCAACTAGAACCTATCCCTAGTCGTCATCAACATTCTCGCTGGTGTTGTCCGAGGTAGAGAGCCACGTGTCTTCCAACAAGGACCGTCTGAGTTGAAAAACGACTCCCCACCTGCGTTAACGAGATTGCACTGCGCCTCTGCGAGTGCCTTCCACCGACGTCTGACCGCCCGCTCCGCGCGGCGCCTTGCCGTCCTCTCCGCCTAGAAGGCATTTTCGTCGGCGACGTCCTGCGGGTAGCGCTGGCGCCACTCTGCCATGGCTCGCTCGTCCTCCTCGGTGATGAGGAGGCGGCGCTGCCACCGACAGTGTTCCTCACGTTCCTGTTCTGTTATAAGACGAGGCGGAGGGGCAACGGCTTGCGCCTGCTCGCGCCTGCTCGCGCGTGAAGCCGTCGTGGAAGTTCATCTGCGCGCGAGGCCTCTGGAGGCGCCACGCCGCCGCGTCATACGCGCAGGCGGCCTCATGTGCGGTCTCGAACGTGCCGATGCCGGGGCGGACGTCGCCACACCGGATCTCGGCGTAGAAGGCGCCGGAGAGGTGCCCGCGGACGCCGCGGTAGCCAGAAGATCCCCGGCGGCGCGGCGGCATGGTGGCGCGGTGGTGACGGGGCGAGGAAGCGGCGGAGAAAGCAAAGGAAGCGGGGAGAGCGCACATGGCTGTGTGGATAGCGATGGGAGGCTACGTGACGAGCGCCGCAATTTATAGTCGCGCCGGAAGCGGTGCACCAAATCTAGCGCGCGACCGCCAGCTTTCTCCCGCTCGATTGCCTGTTGCTTCACCTCTTTCATATGGCATTTCCTTCCACTCCTATCTTCTCCCTCCCGGTCCATTTGGCTCCTCGGATCGATGTTTGCTTGGTGAGGGATTGGCTTGTTTGCTTGCTAGATACTAGATGGACTATTCCCTTGTGATTAGTAGCCTTTGGCTTTGGCTGATCTTGCTTCGTACACTAAATTGTGTTTCCGTGGTGCTTGAGGTGACAACTGTGATCATGACCTTTCTGTGGTGATTTGTTGCACCCTGCTCTGATCGAAGTTTGGACATGGCTTCTAGGAGGTTAGCTTTTTTTATTCCCTGTAATTCTTTATCTTTGTTCCTTCCAAGAAATGTAATTTGTCTAGAGTGCAGAGTATAAAACTAAGCCATCATATTATGTTGCTTCGTTGGAGGTGTTTCACATGAAGGAAATTTGAAATATGGTATCCAATCAGGCATATATTAGCTTTTGTAAATCGACAAGGCCGCAATGTTAGATGAAGCTATAATGCACTATGCATAATCCAATTTGAAATCACATTTTGTGCATGGTCTCTTACTTTCGTTTTCCCACTACCAATTGTGCCACAAATTCCTTGTGCGTGTTTTCCTTCCGGAAAATCTCTATAGGGAAATGAAGATATCACTGTTTCAGAAGGAAGCGAACACCCTCAGTTTTACCTAGATTCTTCTGCATGTAGTTTGCAAAATCACCGTATGCTTTTTTTCACGAGCTATTAGTCTTAGTTTTCATTCTTTTCAATTGGACGAGCGCTGGATATCTGAAAATAATTATGCCCCATGGATTGAGCGAAAGCCGCCCAAATAAAGATCAGAAAGTGACAAGATACATACACCATTAAGTAGTCTGACTTCGACTGTGATAGCATATGTCAGTTAGTGAAAGGAGCATAGGCAAGGAGTCGATAAGAGAAAAAAATTTATAACGATGCTGATCTTTCAAGTGTGTAAATAACAATGTATTGAAGTGCTACAGCTGAGAGATGAGTCTCCATATGAATTGATGTTTCTAAAGATTAAAAGAAAAGAGAAGTACATAACCTAAATGTGATATGAATAGCATACCTACTGCAAATTTGTGACGGACGATGTTCCATCGTGAAAACCATACTGTACATTTGTAGCCTGATTCAGGGTACATTGGCTCTCCATGCATGCTATTGGGCATAAATTGTTGGCAAACATCACTTTGGTCGCTAAATTATGACATGCCTATTTTATTACTACATCAACCAGTGTTGTGACGTTGTTCATGGATTAGCTCTCTTCATTGTATACAAATTTAAAACAGAATGTGTTTGTCCAGATATTTAGTAAACTTGCTCCTCCTTGAAGTCTATACTCCTCTGTTATGCGCACCAAGTAAATCGGTCTCTCATTTGTGCTAAAGCTTGTGTTCGGCAACTGATATTCGATCATTTGACTTATCTATGCTGCAGATTAATCATATTAGGCAAGTGCAGGATTGTAGCTTTTCCTCGCTCCTTACAAAATCAAATACTATGAAGGCCAGTTGTTTTTATTCAGTTCGCTAATAATAAACTACACAGATTGGTGATGAATCAATCAATTACAAATATTTATCCATATATTTTCATAAATTGCAACTATTCTATTGGCAAAATGGACGGGCGCAGCAACGCGCGCCATTATGGTCTAGTAACAATTCATAATGAAACATTATAATGCTAAAATGAAGCAAGCTAGAACGTCATTTATGGATGAAAATGATATAATTAGTGCTAACAAGCTGAAAACGAGCTAAACCTCCTCCTCCTCGGAGGAGGGGAGGTTGGAGAGTACAAGCGCGGTTCCGGAGCCTTGTGGGTCGATATCACCGATGTTTACGACAACTAGATGCCCGACCCTTGGCCTGCAGGGAATTGTCGTAACACTTTTGAATGTGAAGGTGGTAAGAGGAGTATCGTGTGCTTTCGGCTGAGGAGGCGGCCTTGCTTCGTGATGCTTAGGCCGCGTTGGCTCTCTTCGTCCGCCAGCAGGCCGCGTTCTGGTGGCAACGGAGGAAGTTCCGCCGGGTGGGCGAACGGGATGAGAACACCCACTTCTTCCACGCCCAGGCGTCCCAGCGCTACCTGTCCAACCAGATCAAAGCGTTGGAAGTCGGGGTCGGCAGCGGCGGCCACATGGCCAAGGCCGAGGCCCTTCACGCCTTCTGCATTGACCTCCTTGGCCGGGCCAGGGACCCCGTCTGGCACTTCGACCTGCAGGAGTTGTACGAGAGCGCTGCCACTGTTGATGGCGTCAGGTTGGTCGCCCCCTTCGATATGGCGGGGCTCGAGGCTGCTGTCAAGGGCCTCGACATAACCAACGCTCCCGGGCCCGATGGCCTAGGTCCGACCTTCTACCAAGCCGCTTGGTCGTAGGTCCGTGGTGACATGCTGCGATTGATGGAGGGGTTCTACGACAACTCTGTGAACCTCTCCTGTATCAACCACGCACATATTGTGCTGCTTCCCAAGGCCGAGGGGGTGCTCGCGCGTGGTAGTTTCCGCCCCATCTTGCTACAGAATTGTGATGTCAAGATTGTCGGTGTCAAAACCGGCAGATCTCAGGTAGGGGGTCCCAAGCTGTGTGTCTTAGGATCGATGGGTAACAGGAGACGAGGGCCTCGGTGTTTTTACCCAGCTTCGGGCTCTCTCGAAGAGATAATACCCTACATGCTACTTTTGATTGTATTCGATGTATATGATTATAGAGTTGATCTACCTCGAGATCATATGTTGTGGTCTAAACCTGAGGGTATGATGAATAATGTCATCCTCTATCGACTAGCCTGGCCCTGGCTTATATAATGTACCAGAGGCCTAGGATAACAAGAGTCCTAGTCGAATAAGTTGATGGAGAGGAGTCCTTGTCTTGATCACCAAGTCTTGTGGAATCTTCCTCGTGTGCGGCATGGGCTGCACGAAGTGGCCCATGAGTGAACCGCCATGGGGGTCCTCGGCCCGATCCAGCTAGTCGGGAGACGACGTGGGGAGTACCCTCTAGTCCAGGACACTGTCAGTAGCCCCCTGAACCGGTCTTCAAGTTGGGGACGCTCCTTGATTCTTCTGAACTGTTCTTCATCTTCAGTCGTTGGTCTTGAAAACTGGTTCAACAAATCTTCTCATCTTCGATCTTGAGGATCGCCGAAGTGAATCCGAAAAGTTTACACGTCGGGTATCCGAGGAGCCCCTTTAAGTTCTCGGCCTTTATCAATGCCTTGTTATTTTTTACGCCACACCTCGGGTTTGAAGTTGTTCCCGTGCGGCGGTGTCCTCTTGCATCCGAGCTCCAACGCCAGACTGCATCCGAGGTAGTTTTTACAGCCGAGCACCAACGCCGGACTATACCCGAGCTCCAACGCCGGACTGTATCCGAGCTCCAACGCCGGACTATATCCGAGCTCCAACGCCGGACTATATCTGAGCTCCAATGCCAGACTATATCCGAGGTGTCATAGATCACCTTGTCTTCAAAAAGTTTGAAGGAGGTTATCCGAGCTTAACGCTGAAAAGTTCTCTATGGAGCCAGACGCTCGCAGCCGAGCTTTATGCCGGACTGCTTCCGAGGTGATGCACCACCTCGGGCTCGGGCTGATTTTTTATGGATTTTATTTTTGATTGATGCAATTTATTTACTGATGGGATATATAGCCAGTAGCCCTCAAGGTGTGTGTCGGCTCCGAGATGCACATTAGAGGAGATAGTGATCGGCAGATGGGCCCTTGAGAGAGGGTTTTGAGAAGTCACCGCAATATATTAGCTTGATGCCGGATAAGTCCCATTTGGTACCTATTGTTGTCCGAAGACGCGTTTGCCCATAGTTCGGTCAAGCCGAACACTGAGCACTTTGAATTTTCTTCATTGAATAGGCAATGCAGTAGCCCCCGAGACACTGGTCGGGCGGCAACACCAGATCAGGGGATTGATGTGCCCCTTTAATATTAGTAAATGATAAGCCCGAAGCCCAGTAGCCCCCGAGCCTTAATGTGGGCATGGGTGGCCGAATTAAGGACCGATATCCGAAGTAAAATCACAAATTATGTGTAATGATTCTATGTATCCAAGTACTCTACATCATTAATGCTCGGATCCGCATTGTACAAAACTTTGTTGACCGACCATCGGCTTCAACCTCCTTGGCTAGTAACCAGGGAGTATTTGTCCTACTTTATAAAGCCTTTATAAGGGCAAATATTTACAGCAAACAAGGCAATCCGGTCATATGGGTTCTATAAACAAAGGTACACGGAGAGGTATGTTATAGTACATCTTCTGGGAAAAATAGTTCCATCATAGGTTTCTTTTACCAGGATGTCATGTTGATCATGATCATGAAACCTCAACTCCGTTCAATGTGGGAGGTAAATATTGAGGATTTAGGCCCTGTTCGGTAGTCACCTGCTCCTAGAATCTGTGGAGCGGGGGAAGTGCAGCTCCACCATTTTAAACTTCAGCTCCACCAACTCCGCTCCCGGAGTTGTGGAGCGAAGTGGTACCGAACAACGCTTTAGTTGGGGGGGAAAGTTCCTGAACTATGTGGTCCACAAAAGGAATCGAAATTTTCACTTCCATCATTGCCGACCAATTATATCCTTTAAGATAGCTAGCTTTTGGCTTCACCTAGTCTGAGGTACTAACCCGGATGACCCGGTAGTAACAATCACAAAGGTGCTCCCTTTACCACCTAGCCTAACAATTGGGAATGTAGGGGTAAGCACAGGAGCCAGGCAACCCATCTTGGCCAAAATCTTAAGTCAAATTGATTCATATTTATGGCTTTATTACGATAATTATGGAAGGCAAATTCTCCATTAAGACTGTTTATAACCTGAAAGTGGCCCATCGTCGGCTTCCACCTCTTTGTAGATGCTACACAGGGTGTTTCCATAATTACAATACAACCCTTAGCCGACGTCTCGGTGCCCGGAGGCGGCTGTGTTTAGCGGAAACGAGGAAATCAGATATGCGGGCTCTATAACTTTCACTTAGTCATAGGAGTTTAAAGTTTGGGGCCAGTTAGTAGCCCCCAGTTAGTGTTCGGCATCAGCCGAGGTCGAGCCGTTAACACTTCGGCCAGTTTTATGAAAGGTCCGCCGTTTAACACAGTCGTCGGATTGCTGACCAGTTTACGCTCATTATGACAGTCAGTTTTCGGCTTTCTCCACTGAGGTACTTGACCAGCTTAACCGAAAGTACAATCACGGTGGTTCTCCCTTTGCACACCTAGCCAAACAAGGCAGAACATAGGAGGCAAGCACAGGAGCCGGGCAACCCAACTATTGACCGAAGACACAATTCGAAACTGATGCATATAAAGCAATATCCGAGAACATTTTGCAGATGACTCCTCGGAGTACCTTGGCTTTTGGTGGGTTCGGCTCAAGTCCCAGCCCCCCGTTGATATTGTCGATGTTTAAAAAGTGTCCGGCAGTGTACTGCTAGATTTATGCTCGGACCCAACACCGAGGTGCAGGACGGCAGGAAAAATGCCAAACTATGGGTCGAAAAAGACTTCTCGAGCTGGATTATTATGTAGGGTACCTCGGTCAAGAGGATGTCCCGCCTCATAAAAGAAAAACACACAAATAGATCAAAAGTGCCATAAGCTCGAAAAGCCAAAAAAATATGGAAAATCTTAATGTTCGAACTAAATCAAACTTTTGGTGCCAATCCGAAAATTGGTATTTAAGTTTTTGTGTTTCTGTCGTGCATTAATATGACACATCCGATCTCACGACTTCAAGCGGGTCAGCCTACGGCTTCAACCTCCTTATCCTGAAGGCAGAGTGCTTCTCCGAGGCCAGTTTAGCGAATTAAACTTGAGCGACTATAGAGAGAAGCAAGGCTATCCGGCTATTGACCATACACTCGAGTCGAAAAAGGAGTGTAGAAAAAGACTTTGCAACGACCAAGAAGAAAACACATTTACTATAAAATGGCTGATATAAATTTTAAGAGCCCCCAATTAACATGGGTAATGGGAGTTTCTTTTAACCAACAACGTACGTGAGCATGGTCGAACTGAACACAAATTAAAGTTTTAAAACTTTGAGCATGAAAGTGACTTAGCTGGTTAATGTGTTCGACATCGATGACGCGGTCCGAGCTTGATGCGGGATAAGGTTCCTGCCACCAGGCTGGTCCCGAGGTGGCCGAGCGGAGAGCTCGGCACTCCGAAGTGGCGACACAGCACGACCGCTGTGGAGAGATGAAGCTCCCAGTTCGGCCGAGGTGACGAAGCAGGTTGGCGGGTCATGCTGGAGCCCCCACATCAGCCGACGCGTCGAAACAGGTCAGCGTCGATTTACCTATGCACATGAAACAGTGTAAGCCAAAAGTAATAACATAATGGTAATTCTACTTAATTAATTTAAGTTAAGTAAATAATAAAAATAAAAATATGGCCTGAGTGCCATGGTCGGTCCGGTGGAGTGGCAGCGCGGAAAAGCTAACACAGGGACGTGCGTCTAGGCGACGCCATGTCTTGGCCAACGCAGGCGGGATGACAACATTGACTTGTCGAGGTGTTAGCGCGGCCTAGCCTAAATAGATTGCCTGCACACACACAAAGTAGTGCAAGATGGGGATAATAGTAATAAAAATAAACAAAATTCATAGCATAATAGGTGACTCCCTAAAACACCTAGGTTCATAATAATAGCTCCAACATATATGCCGAGGCAGCGGAGTACCTCAACACACTAATTTGTGTGATTAATCTGGCCCAAATGAACATTAGAAACGGAGAGAAGGGATTTGCAAATGCATCGGACTATATAGAAATCTAGGATGACTCGGACAAGATAACGGCTGTAAATGCTCAGAAAAAGTTTTGAGACATTCACAAAGATTTGCATAGTCACTTAACAACATCATATCAAGGTTCCGGTTCAACTGGTAACATACTAAAAGTAGTAGAAACTGAACTGAGGCTGATAATCAACAATCTTAAAAGTCTATGGATTAGTAACATGTCATCCTGATGGATAGATGAGAAGGCCTAGTTCTTAATCCCCGTAGAAGAGAAGAGGTTGACTCAGATCAGAAGGGCATAAGATAAAGGAGTAAAAAGAGCCTTACGTTCCCTTCCACAATCAATTCCCTTACATAACTAAAGCATTTCTAGACACAACTTCGACCAGCTTGGCTTGGTAATCCTGAACATATCGAGCTCTGATACCAACGCTGTCAGGACCTCGATTCCAAGTCACATCGATCTAGCCGGTAACACCTCATATCACTTTGCGGCCTCACGCACGGTATTCCCACGGGTGTCGCCTTACCATGGCCCGGGACCGTTTGCGCCTTTTGGCTCACGTATATGATAGTGTCGCTAGCATCCATATGATGAGAACCGGGCCGACATGACTAGTCGTGAACCCAAAGCGGCACTAACCCATGGGGACATGCATACATGAATCACATCGAGCATGTCGGTCGCCAGCTGTGAATCTGGGTCAGTAGCTGGCTAACAGGACTCCGGGAACCCGGCTGTAGCAGGCTAGGCAGGACTCGGATGTCACCGCGTGACATTTCCGAAGGGATGTATACAGAACGGCGAAACACATGCCGGCCAAGTTTCTCGAGCGGTAGTCTTTGGGCTAGCGAGGACTCGGTGAACCGGGCTGTAGCGGACTACTATGGCTCAAGGAAGCACTAGACTACATTTCCCCATAAGAGAGGCTGCCAAGGATAAACAACTAGATTGTCGGATCCCACACATACCAAGCATTTCAAACATACACACAATATGCCCGATATGTGTAAATACAACATGGCATCACAGCATAACTCTACGACTCAAAGTATTTATTCATTAGGCTCCGAGGAGCGAGATATTACAAACATGGGTCTCATGACCCAACATTCAGAGAATACAAATCAAAGCACAAGCAGAAGCTAAACATGTATGAGTACAGACATCTACAGATGAAAAAGGCTGGCAAGCCTGACTATCCACCAGATCCTGCCGAGGGCACAAAATCGTAGATGAGGTAACAAGCTAAACGTTGAAGTCCAAGCGGAACTACTAGCGAGACTGACATCTCTCTGCAAAACATAAAATAAGCAAACGTGAGTACAAATGTACTCAACAAGACTTACATCAGAACTAACTACATATGCAACATTATCAACAAAGGGGGTGGTGGAGTTTGACAGCAGCAAGCCAGCTTTGACTCGGTGGCTATCCTGAACTACGACTGCAAGTAACTCTTTCGAGGTGACGCACACGAGTCCACATATTCACCATATCAATACACCACTATGGACCCGCTCCCGTCTCCCTGCGAGAACGCCATCCATAGCACTCAAACTTATCTTGCACATTTTAGAGTATCCACTTTCACTTGTCCATGAACTGTTATAGGCAACCCAGAAGTCCTTTTCCGCGGACACGGCTATACGAATAGATTATATTAACCCTGCAGGGGTGTACTTCTTCACACACGCTCTCACCACTTACCGCCATGTACACGTCATGTATCTCGGCAACCTTCAAGCGGAAGCCTGGCGTGGGTGTCGGCCACGGCCTACCTAAACACTCAAGTCCCTAGTCCAGGTTTATCGCCTATTCAGGTTCCATCCATGAGAGTCCGCCGAGGTTTCCACTAACGGCCCCGAACGATGTGTGCAGGGTTCCCGAGACACCAAAGCAGGCGAATCGGTACACCGGCCACGGTGTATCTACCGCATCATAGCTCACCCCTAGGGTCAGCCTTCATCGACCTCCAACACATATCCTACAAACACCGTAAACTAGTTGCAACTCCCGGACAGAGAACAAGGGTGGTTAAGAAGCCGAGAGAGTCAATTAAGGATCCCAATGTGTGGTAGTAACTGTTTCATGGATCACAAACACAGAACTCAGTTCCCGAGGACGGCTGCAATGAGACAACCCACCATGTACTCCTACATGGCCTCTCACCGCTACCTTTACCAAATCGTGTTCACACACTTAGCTCACACACAATAGGACATGTTCACACACCATTCATATTCATTCCCAATGAATCAGACCTGACTCAACTCTAAGCAGTAGCAGGCATGACAAACAAGCATGAATGAGTAGGCACAACATGGCTGAAACAACTCCTACTCATGCTAGTGGGTTTCATCTAATTACTATGGAATGACAGGTCATGCAGAGGATAAAGGGGTTCAGCTACCGCAGCAAGTAACAGATGAATCGTTGTTGTCCTAATGCAGTAAAAAGAGAGCAGGAGCGAGAGAGTGGGATTGTATCGGAATGAACAAGGGGGGTTTGCTTGCCTGGCACTTCTGAAGATAATATAGTTCTTCATCGGTGTCATCGAACTCATCGTCGGTACGTCGTTTACTAAGAGGGAACAAACACCGACAACAAAGGTGAAACACAATCAATGCCATGCAACAATATGATGCATGAAGGTGACATAGCAATATGCTGCTGATTGGCCTAATGCATCTAGCAACAAATTAAATGGGGTTGGTTTGAACACTAGGTTCAAATTCAAACTCCATATGTGAGAGTTTAAATGCCATTTAATTGATTTGACCTGATCAGTAGGTATAAATTGTTCTAACATGCATGAAAATTGTACAGATGGATTCCTTGAATTTTTCTGATAATTTTTCATATATAAATTAATTCATTTGGAGCTACGGTTGAATTACTATGATTTTTAGAAGTTTTGGCTATATTCTGGAATTTCCTGTAAAAGAATAAATCTAGAAATCGAATTAATGCGTCAGCATGACGTCACTGTGATGTCAGCAGTCAACTGGGTCGGCCAGGTCAAACCTGACCAGTGGGACCCATACGTCAGTGTCTCAGGCTGGTTTAGGTGGATGACATGTGGGACCAGTCAAAGCTGACTTGGCCAAAGTCAAACTGACACGTGGGATCCACAGCATTAACACTAATTTAACAGAAAAATTATACTAATCCTTATTAAGGGCAGGGGCCCACATGGCAGTCGTTCATGGGGTGCTTATAGTGGTCATTAGCACTAACTAACCGGCGCCACGTCAGCAGGTGACGCCGGCGACCGCACCAGCGGCGGAAACTCGCCGGAGTTGGTCGGGGCGGCGCTACAGGTCGCGGCTGGGCGCGCTGAGGGCATCTACGCGGAGTTGGAACTCGCGCGCATCCAACGGTGCAAGCAACACCTGCTGGGGCGGCCGGAAACGACGACGGCGTCGAGGTCAGCGGCGACCGGAGCTCGGGTGTCGACGGATTCGGCGCATGTTGAGCATTGCGTGCGTTGCGTGGCATCTACGGTGGTTGCACGTGCTAACAAGGCTATTGGGCATGCTAGCATGACCAAAGGGTCACCGGACTGACGCCCGCGACGAGCTCGGGTGGAGGTGAGCTTCGGCCTCGATGAATACGACGGCTACGGTGTGCAAAAGGCGAGGCGTTAGGGGGAAAAATGACCAGAGGCTCACAGCACGTCGATTGAAGTACTCGTTGGGCTCGAGGAAGGCCTGCAGACGACGGAGCGACGAAGGCGATCGCCGGAGTCCGAGGAAGAAGACGGAGCCGATGGCGGCGTTGTAGGGTCTCCCGCGGGGCATGGCTCGGTGAGGAGGAAGAGGGGGTCGAGGCGGAGCCCCTGAGAGCATCGGCGAGGCGAGGCAAAGGGCTGTGGCCACGGCGGTGCTTTGCCGGCGACGGCCGCAATCGGTGGTTGCGTGCGAGGGAGCCAAAGGAGGAGAGGAGCTCGGGGAGAGAGTAAGAGAGGTCCGAGGGGTTGCGTGGCCGCCTCCGTGGCGCTGGAAGGGCCTCGAGGGCGTGAGGCAGGCAGGGAGGAGGCCACGGCGTCGCCCGGCCTTCGCCACCGAGCTGCTTGGGCGAGGAGGAGGAAGACGGGAGGAGGTGGGTTGGCCAGTGGCTGGGCTGCCACTGGGCCGGCCAGTGAGGCCCAGTGGGCTTGGTGGGCGCCTGTAAGTGCCTGTGTGAGCCTCTCTCTCTCTCTCTCTCTCTCTCTTTTATTTTAGTTTTTCTATTTACATTATTTTGTTTTGATTTGATTTAGAACATCAAATCATTTTATAAACTTTCAGAAATTGTTATGTGATCTCAGGACTAGCCCAAGGTCACATGCAACTTACAAAAATGTTTGGGCTTTATTTCTTATATAATAGAAGTAAATCCAACTCAAAAATGTATTGATTTAATTCAAAAGGCCCAAAATAAATATTTCAGCCACTCCAAAAATATTGGTTTGCTTTTTACCTCATGCCAATATTTTTACCGAATAACAGGAACATTTTCTTAGACTCATTTGATGAGATTTAAATGTTGGTTATCTTTAGAGGTTTTCTGAGGCTTTTGAAATTTCCTCAATTCAAATTTTCATGAAATTTAAACATGATGCAACAAGCAAGGCTAGCCACAAGCAAAGCTAAAGTTAGGGCTATGACAGCTCACCCCCACTAAACAAGAATCTCGTCCCGAGATTCAAGACGTGAGGTAAGAAGATAGAGGGGCACAAGCTAACACGGTCTTCACGATCCAGTTGCACCTCATAAGGTTGTTGATTTGTCACATACGTTGATCTTGACATCCTCGCTTTTGAGATCTTCATCCACACGATGACGACGAAAAGAAACTCTTCTAGGATTGATCTTCTCAAAGATCGAACTACACAATATCAACTCGCGGAATGAGATGTTGAAACATCTCGAGTTGAGACGCAAAACACATCGAATGGGATGGAAGAACAAGCGACGTGGTTTGATTTGGTGGCAACAATTCCACGCTTAGAAAGATGGTGGGTGGTGGCAAGGTGGCAAGGAAATAATTGCCATGATCCCGTAACGGGGCACCTTGGAGAAGGTGACTCGTTGAACTGCTCCCTTAAGTGGCAAAAAGAATTACTTTTGATCCATAGATCATTGGAACCCTTCATACCAGCTTAAGGCAATTTACGATTGATCGTTTGAAAGAGCTCGAAGAGATGACATACTCGAACTAGGATGGATGATGTGGACTACCTTGTTGAAGACAACGCAATGGATGATTTTTGCTTATCATCGAAAATGGATGGGACCCATGGTAAGTCCACTTTTAAAGATGATCTTGGACAGCGACTGCTGAGAAGGGCAGCCCACGGGAAATTGGCACAATGGCGGTGCAAGCTGGGAACAAAATGCAACGGTTGGGAATGTTCCAACCATCATATTTGCCCGAGATTCAGATCTGATTGATGGGAGGATACTTCAGACTCAACATGTCTGAAAGGAAAGTTTGCAACACAATCGACGAGATGACATTGCGAGATTCTCGGGAAATGAACTACGATAGCAAGCTCCAAAACATGAGATGGTTCTGCAAAACACATGTGAACACGCTGTCCCAGACAAACATGACCACATAGTAGTCTTATGATAAAACACTACTGAGTTCTGATTAGGAACCATCATTGCGGATAACGAAGTCCTTACATAAGTCTGAATTAGCTCTTAGGAAGGAACTTCTTCTCCTTGAACAAATCAATCAGTGGCTTGTTGTGCCAGGGAATTCATATGGAATGAAGATGATCAGTCTATCAGACCATAGAATACTTCGCACATGCATGACTGACTTGGGGTGGTTCCAGAGGAAGCAAAAAAAAAACTTTCTCGGATCCATGGCGACAACTTACAACAAATGCACGTGAATTAGAGGAATTCACTTCTTTCATCCAAACATAGGCTTCATGAACGAAAGACGAAGGTAATGCTTATAAAGTTTCCAACACTAGGTTGATGTTCAACATGAATCATGGGGGAGACAAGATGTTCCTGATGGGCTCAACAGCAACTCATCGGAATTCCATATCACTAGACTTCCACCATCATGTGAACACGGTGATAGCATTGGTCAGACCAAAAGATATAATGGTGTATGCCCGGGGGACAACCGCGAGTAAGACAACATTACGAACATCGTTGGTTCTGATTTGACTTGACGATAGCCCATACTAAAGTCAAAGTTTTGACAAGGCAATAGATCCAACAACTGATCACGAGGACCAACCGATGGAGATATCATCTTTCTTCAACACACACACACACACACACACAAGGGTATCCCTTAATGATGAACTAAGTCGGACAAGCTTTTATCTTCCAACTCTCCAAGTTGTTGTTTAGCTCAACCAACTAGCTCAGGGGTATCCAACACAGATTCTTGGAGAATGGGTGGTTTGGAGGAAAACCAACATGATCATGAACTCAACATAGCGGTCAGGTGACAACCTGGTAATACTTACGAGAAGATATTCGGAACATCGCGAACCACCGATATGTTACTAAACTCGAGAACAATCATGCTTTTCAAAGCAAGACGATATGAACAATAAGCAAGGGATTGGATAATCCTAACTCATTGATCGAAGAGTGCACCAGAAATAAGGACTAGGTAGCACAATCAATCTTAGGATGATGATTTAATAACCAACACGCTAAGAATGAGATTATTATCCATTAACTACCAAGCAACGAGGTTGCTAGGAGTATCGATTTCACACATCACCGTTCACTTGTCGGCATTCCAGTTACAACAACACAGAACCGAGGAATGAATAATGATAGCGAGAAGTATCACTACGTCAAGAATTCATGAGAAATGGTGCAATTCTCATGACAATCCTGACATAAAGGGGGTAATACTCCGAGGTAGAAACGTAATCAAAACCTGGATTGGCATTTTGATCTGCGGAATACAACTGCTTTGACCCAATCCTAGGAATGGACAAGGTACTGGAGTTTGTTTCTCCTAGTCATTCCAGAATAGAATGGCTCGACGGACCACAAGAATAATAGGCATCGATGAACACGAATGCACAATTACTCCTGACTATCAATTGATAGACGAAGGTCGGAATACAACCGAAGAGGGACAACTCAAAGGAACATATAACTTTTCGAGTTGTGGAGGCATGGATTAGTATGTCGAGCAAAGTTCAACATTTCTTCCGGATAGCCCATGCAGAAAGGGTAGAACTGGCAAATTCACAATTATATATGGAGAACTCCTCAAGAGTACTCTGATTGTGATCCTTCGGTTCAGCGAGGAGCTTCTGCCATAAGCGGTTCATAGTATTTGGAAGAAGGAAATACCACAAACCTCGAGGACTATCACAAAGTTACTAATATCCTAAAGGAACTAGCAAACACTATCAACATGAGGTAAGTAGGGTGAATCTCGGGTTCAGAAACCTAGGAGTAGAATACCTACTACTAAGTGGCATCACGGGATGCTTTCGAGAATGATGGCCAGAATCATCACAGTGGGACACAAATCATGGCTAGATTACTAGGTGACTCCCTAAAACACCTAGGTTCATAATAATAGCTCCAACATATATGTCGAGGCAGCGGAGTACCTCAACACACTAATTTGTGTGATTAATCTGGCCCAAATGAACATTAGAAACGGAGAGAAGGGATTTGCAAATGCATCGGACTATATAGAAATCTGGGATGACTCGGACAGCATAACGGCTGTAAATGCTCAGAAAAAGTTTTGAGACATTCACAAAGATTTGCATAGTCACTTAACAACATCATATCAAGGTTCTGGTTCAACTGGTAACATACTAAAAGTAGTAGAAACTGAACTGAGACTGATAATCAACAATCTTAAAAGTCTATGGATTAGTAACATGTCATCCTGATGGATAGATGAGAAGGCCTAGTTCTTAATCCCCGTAGAAGAGAAGATGTTGACTCAGATCAGAAGGGCATAAGATAAAGGAGTAAAAAGAGCCTTACATTCCCTTCCACAATCAATTCCCTTACATAACTAAAGCATTTCTAGACACAACTTCGACCAGTTTGGCTTGGTAATCCTCTGAGCAGTCAGGCTCGATACCAACGCTGTCAGACCCCAATTCCAAGTCACATCGATCTAGCTGGTAACACCTCATATCACTTCTTGACCTCACGCACGGTATTCCCACGGTGTCGCCTTACCATGGCCCGGGACCATTTAAGCCTTTTGGCTCACGTATATGATAGTGTTGCTAGCATCCATATGATGAAGAACCGGGCCGACATGACTAGTCGTGGAACCCAAAGCGGCACTAACCCATGGGGACAGACATACATGAATCACATCGAGCATGTCGGTTGACAGCTGTGAATCCGGGCTGTAGCACTGGGCTAATGAGGACTCAGGAACCCGGCTGTAGCAGCTAAGGCGAGACTCCGGATGTCACCGTGGCATTTCCCGAAGGGAACAGAACCACGAACGAAGTGAAACACATGCCGGCCGATCAAGTGTCCCGAAAGCGGTAGTCTTTGGGCTAGCGGTGACTCCAGTGAACCGGGTCAGGCGGACTACTATGGCTCAAGGAAGCACTAGACTACATTTCCCCATAAGAGAGGTTGCCAAGGATAAACAACTAGATTGTCGGATCCCACACATACCAAGCATTTCAAACATACACACAATATGCCCGATATGTGTAAATACAACATGGCATCACAACATAACTCTACGACTCAAAGTATTTATTCATTAGGCTCCGAGGAGTGAGATATTACAAACATGGGTCTCATGACCCAACATTCAGAGCATACAAATCAAAGCACAAGCGGAAGCTAAACATGTCTGAGTACAGACATCTACAGATGAAAAAGACTGGGAAGCCTGACTATCCACCAGATCCTGCCGAGGGCACAAGATCATAGCTGAGGTAACAAGCTAAACGTCGAAGTTCAAGCGGAACTACTAGCGAGACGGACATCTCTCTGCAAAACATAAAATAAGCAAACGTGAGTACAAATGTACTCAGCAAGACTTACATCAGAACTAACTACATATGAATCATTATCAACAAAGGGGGTAGTGGAGTTTGACTGCAGCAAGCCAGCTTTGACTCGGCGGCTATCCTGAACTACGACTGCAAGTAACTCTTTTGAGGTGGCGCACACGAGTCCACATATTCACCATATCAATACACCACTATGGACCCGCTCCCGTCTCCCTACGAGAACGCCATCCATAGCAGTCACGCTTATCTTGCGCATTTTAGAGTATCCACTTTCACTTGTCTATGAACTGTTATAGGCAACCCAAGTCCTTTTCCGCGGACACGGTTATTGAATAGATCATATTAACCCTCAGGTGTACTTCTTCACACACGCCTCGCCACTTACCGCCATGTACACGTCATGTATCTCGCCAACCTTCAAGCGGAAGCTTTGGCAAGGGTGTCGGCCACGGCCTACCTAAACACTCAAGTCCCTAGTCCAGGTTTATCGCCTATTCGGGTTCCATCCGCAGGGAGTCCAGCCGAGGTTTCCACTAACGGCCCCGAACGATGTGTGCAGGGTTCCCGAGACACCAAACGGGCGAATCGGTACACCGAGCCACGGTGTATCTACCGCATCATAGCCCACCCCTAGGATCGGCCTTCACGCACGGCCTCCAACACATATCCTACAAACACCGTAAACTAGTCGCAACTCACAGACAGAGAACAAGGGTGGTTAAGAAGCCGAGAGAGTCAATTAAGGATCCCAATGTGTGGTAGTAACTGTTTCATGGATCACAAACACGTAACTCAGTTCCCGAGGACGGCCGCTGCAATGATACAACCCACCATTTACTCCTACATGGCCTCTCACCGCTACCTTTACCAAATCGTGTTCACACACTTAGCTCACACACGATGGGACATGTTCACACACCATTCCAATTCATTCCCGATGAATCGAGACCTCACTCAACTCTAAGCGAGTGTGCATGACAAACAAGCATGAATGAGTAGGCACACCAGGCTCAAACAACTCCTACTCATGCTAGTGGGTTTCATCTAATTCTTGTGGAATGACAGTCATCACGAGAGGATAAAGGGTTCAGCTACCGCAGCAAGTAACAGATGAATCGTTGTTGTCCTAATGCAGTAAAAAGAGCAGGAGCGAGAGAGTGGGATTGTATCGAAATGAACAAGGGGGGTTTGCTTGCCTGGCACTTCTGAAGATAATATAGTTCTTCATCGGTGTCATCGAACTCATCGTCGGTACGTCGTTTACTGAGAGGGAACAAACACCGATAACAAAGGAGAAACACAATCAATGCCATGCAACAATATGATGCATGAAGGTGACATGGCAATATGCTGTTGATTGGCCTAATGCATCTAGCAACAAATTAAATGGGGGGTTGGTTTGAACACTAGGTTCAAATTCAAACTCCATATGTGAGAGTTGAAATGCCATTTAATTGATTTGACCTGATCAGCAGGTATAAATTGTTCTAACATTCATGAAAATGGTACAGATGGATTCCTTGAATTTTTTTGATAATTTTTCATATATAAATTAATTCATTTGGAGCTACAGTTGAATTACTATGATTTTTAGAAGTTTTGGCTATATCCTGGAATTTCCTGTAAAAGAATAAATCCAGAAATCGAATTAATGCGTCGCCAAGATGACGTCCTTGTGATGTCGTGATCAAGCTGGTCGGCCAGGTCAAACTGACCGATGGGACCCATACGTCGATGTCTCAGCTGGTTTAGGTGGATGACATGTGGGACCATCAAAGTCGACGGCCAAAGTCAAACCGACACGTGGGATCCATGGCATTAACACTAATTTAACGAAAATTATACTAATCCTAATTGCGCAGGGCCCACATGTCGCTGGCTCATGGGGTGCTTATAGTGGTCATTAGCACTAACTAACTGGCGCCACGTCAGCAGGTGACGCCGGCGACCACAGCAGCGGCGGAAACTCGCCGGAGTTGGTCGGGCGGCGCGCTTAAAGTCGCCGGGCGTCAAGGCCGAGGGCACCTACGTGGAGCTGGAACTCGCGCGCATCCAACGGTGCAAGCAACACCTGCTGGGGCGGCCGGAAACGACGACGGCGTCGAGGTCAGCGGCGACCGGAGCTCGGGTGTCGACGGATTCGGCGCTACGTTGAGTGCTTGCGTGGCATCTACGGCGGCTGCACGTGCTAACAAGGCTATTGGGCATGCTAGCATGACCAAAGGGTCACCGGACTGATGCCGGCGACGAGCTCGGGCGGAGGTGAGCTTCGGCCTCGATGAATACGATGGCTACGGTGTGCAAAAGGCGAGGCGTTAGGAGGGAAATGACCGGAGGCTCACAACGCATCGATTGAAGTACTCGTTGGGCTCGGGGAAGGCCTGCAGACGACGGAGCAACGACAGAGATCGCCGGAGTCCAAGGAAGAAGACGGAGCCGATGGCGGCGTTGTAGGGTCTCCTGCGGGGCATGGCTCGGTGAGGAGGAAGAGGTGGTCGAGGCGGAGCCCCTGAGAGCATCGGCGAGGCGAGGCAGTGGCTGTGGCCACGGCGGTGCTCGTCGGCGGCGACGGCCAATCGGTGGTTGCGCGTAGGGAGCCAGAGGAGGAGAGGAGCTCGGGAGAGAGTGAGAGAGGTCCGAGGTTGCATGGCCGCCTCCGTGGCTGGAAGGGACCTCGAGGGCGTGAGGCGCAGGGAGGAGGCCACTGCAGCGTCGCCAGCCGCCACCGAGCTGCTTGGGCGAGGAGGAAGACGACAGGAGGAGGTGGGCTGGCCAGTGGTGGGCTGCCACTGGCCGGCAGTGAGTCCTGTGGGCTTGGTGGGCGCCAGGTAAGTGCCCAGGTGAGCCTCTCTCTCTCTCTTTTATTTTAGTTTTTCTATTTCTGTTATTTTGTTTTGATTTGATTTAGAACATCAAATCATTTTATAAACTTTCAGAAATTGTTATGTGATCTCGTGACTAGCCCAAGGTCACATGCAACTTAAAAAAATGTTTGGGCTTTATTTCTTATATAATAGAAATAAATCCAACTAAAAAATGTATTGATTTAATTCAAAAGGCCCAAAATAAATATTTCAGTCACTCCAAAAATATTGGTTTGCTTTTTGCCTCATGCCAATATATTTACAGAATATCAGGAACATTTTCTTGGACTCATTTGATGCGATTTAAATGTTGGTTATCTTTACAGGTTTTCTGAGGCTTTTGAAAATTCCTCAATTCAAATTTTCATGAAATTTAAACATGATGCAACAAGCAAGGCTAGCCACAAGCAAAGCTAAAGTTAGGGCTGTGACAGACATCCCCATGGTGGCATGCAGATCTTTGTGAAGACATTCAAGATCAGATACACATTATAGAAGATGATGACCCTTGGCGGGATCCCAGCCAAGGAGGACCACAAGGCCCCCGGCAAGAGCCTTGCCGGGGATGACAACGAGCACCATGGCAAGACCCTTGCCGGGGCTACTGGCGAGCCCTTGCCAAGAACACCCGTAGGGCCACCATCGTGCCCACGCCAATCAAACCTCCACCACCGATCGCATGCATTGCCGACCCAACCGGTTGGGCGGGCACTGCGTGGCGGCAAGCGGATCTTCGTGGAGACCGACCACTGCGCCACCTTAGCTGCACCTGCCTACATGGCACCGCTGAGCACCGCTGGCCGAGGCTCGTGTCGACATCGAAAGGGAGCGGCGACAGGTGAGACAGGCTCTCCCGCCCCGAAAAGCAAGGACACCTAAGCAAGACGCATTAAAGGTGCCTTGTCATGTAATCTGAGGATAAACTCGCATCATCAGTACCCTTTCCACCTCCTGTGTGCCACTGTGGCAACCCCTTTCCCTATAAAAGGAGGCCCAAGGCGACCAGGAGGAGGATTCGGCTCTTTGGAGCTCCTCACGCCCCATTGCTAGTTCAAGAACACAGATAAACAAACCACCAAAGCAGGAGTAGGGTTTTACGCATCCTCGCGGCCCGAACCTGGATAAGGAAACCATGTGCTATCTGTTTGATCTGCTCTTCTCACGACCCCCGCCCATGACCGTAGTAGGGATTCTTGTGATCCCATAGGTGTCGTTCCCACTGACATCTTTGGCGCGCCAGGTAGGGGGCGCAGTTGTGAGAATCGGCTCTAGCAGTTAGTTCGGTGCTTCTTCATCCTCATGGCGCCCAAGAAGAAGATGGAGGTGGCGGTTGGCCCGTCGGAAGCCGGACATCCCGTCCCGACGCGGGCGAGCAGCGGACCGGTCGCAGAAAGGACCCGGGGCGCCGTTCACGAACACCAACACCGTCCCAGCAGCCGAAGTTTGGGAGGCGGCGATGTTCGTGCGCCTGGTAACGGGCCGCACGCCGCCAAATCCAAAGACGGAGCCAGGCCCTCTGCGGGTGGCGCGGGGCCTTCCAAGATCGCTGCCACCCCGCCCGAAGGCGACGCGAGGGCTTCCAAGACTCCCACGCCGGCGCCGATGGCGCGCTCCTCTCAAGCGGCGGCAGGCAGCGTAATCACGCCGAGGACCCGGCGTCGCCCGCGAAAGATCCCAGCGCCACTCCGAGATTTAGAAGACCTGCCCGCCGCCGAGGCGCCGTGAAGATGGCATGCGACCGCGGGGTTGTGATAGAGCTCCTTCTGACATGGTCAGAAGTCGAAGCGCGTTGCGATCCGTGCAGGTTTCGCTGCCACCAACGCCAGCAGAAGCCCTGGCGCGCGTGCAATTGCTCCTCGATTTCCTCCCACTACGGGGAAACTCGACGAATGGAGAGCCACTACCCGAAGCCTTGTTGCGGTGGCCAACAAAGACGAACCGAGTCCGGTGGAGGCCCCGAGTCGACGCTCCGACGGAGTCCCACGCACCAGTGGCAGGAAAGCCAGCGGCGCCGCGACCACGGTGCACTCGCCTCCCCCTCGCCCGGTACCGCGGACGCCAGCCCGTCGCGACGTTACGGGCGACGAAATCTCCGTAGCATCGTCCGACCCGCGGGCCCACTATGACCAGCGCCAAGTTCTTCGGGAACAAGAACATGAAGACGCTCGAACCACTATCGAGCGCCGGCGCGGAGCGCGCCACCAATCAGGTAGGCGAGCAGGGCCTGCTGTGAGCCACCCAGCACCGGAGAGCCCTGGAGGCCTACCTTACGAGGTAGGCTGTCCGACTTTTACCCATGAGCTGCGGCAGTTCCAGTGGCCCACTCACCGCACCTTCAAACCCGACGTGGGTGAAAAGTACAGCGGCAAGACCCACCCGTCCGAGTTCCTCAGCATCTACATCATCGCGATGCAAGCTGCCGAAGCCAGCGACGATAAGGTGCTTGCAAATTACTTTCCGTTGGCTCTTAAACCCAACGCCATGTCATGGTTGATGCACTTGCCGGTAGACTCTATTCCTCCTGGTCGGATTTGTGCCATGACTTCGTGGGCGCCATTCCTGGAGGCCACCAAGCACATGGCCAAGCAAGCGACCTGCACGTCATTCCCGTAAGGGAGGCGAGAGTCTCCGCAAGTATATCTGAGAGGTTCAGCGGATCTGATTACAATATCCCTGATGTTCACCCTGCCGCCATCATCGGCGCATTCCATCGTAATGTGCGTAACATAAGATGTGCGAAGAGCTGGCAATGAACAAGGTGAAAGATGTAGCAGAACTCTATGTTCTTGCGGCGAGATGTGCCCGAGCTGAAGAGGAAGGAAGTACCCGGCGAAGATGCGGCGTGAAACCGACTCCTCGAGATGAGGATAGTGCCGCCCCGGTGAAGAAAGGCCGGCGCCGCAACAGGAAACGCAAAGGTAAAGCCGTGCTTGCCGTCGAGGGGTCTGATGACGCCGGTTCCACCAAGAAAACCAAGGCAGATGACCCCGGCAAGGAATTTGCCGGATGTGTCGCCTGCTGGGCCTTGGCGGCTCCCGAGAAGCCAGGAAACTCCGACAAGTGATACTGCAAGATCTATCGCACCAAAGGCCATGCTCTCCAAGACTGCCGACAGGTTGAGCTCCTCGCCGAAGCGAAGGGCTGAGTATGAGAGGCGGGACAAGGAGAAGGGCCCAGGATCTTGAGGGTCCGGCAAGAAGCGTGACAGCCAGGCGGGCCGTCAGCGGCAAGGATAAACAACAGGAGAGGCCGCTGGGGCCGTGATGTAAAGCCAGAAGACGACAATCACGAAGAGGACGACGAATCCGGTGACCAAGAGTTTCAGAAAGCTACAGAGGCCATGTGCGTCGACGGCGGCACCTCGCTGCATACTTCTCACCGCTGGCTTAAACAGTGGGTGTGAGAGATTACAGCGGCAGAGCCGTCGTTTGATGCCCAAAGGCCGCTGAAGTGGTTCAACACACCTATCATTTTTGACACTGAGGATCACCCTGATCGCACTACTGCGGTCTGGTGCTTGCCATTGTTGGTTTCACCAACAATACGCAACCTCAAGGTGACGAAGATGCTAGTCGATGGCGGGGCCGGTCTGAACTTGATCTCACCATAAGCTCCACCCTTGACGACAAATAGGAAGACACGCTCGTCACCTTCCTGCGGGCGAATGTCGATGTGTTTGCATGGCAAGCTTCCGACATCCCCGGTGTTCCCAGGGAGGTGATTGAGC
The DNA here is from genome assembly GCA_021605145.1 of Aegilops bicornis. NCBI lineage: Eukaryota > Viridiplantae > Streptophyta > Magnoliopsida > Poales > Poaceae > Aegilops > Aegilops bicornis. Next base: position 505,521,948 of record CM038669.1, read on the forward strand.
ACCACCTTGCTGTCTGCCCTCATGCGCGGCCCGTCAAGCAGAAGGTCAGAAAGCAAGCTTTGGAACGACAAGAGTTCATCACAGAAGAGATCCGGAAACTGGAAGCAGCGGGTTTGGTAAGAGGAGTGCTCCATCCAACGTGGTTGGCCAATCCGGTCGTAGTCGCCAAGGCAAATGGGAAGTGGAGACCGTGTATTGATTACACAGATATCAATAAGGCTTGCCCTAAAGACCCTTCCTGTTGCAGCGCGCCGGACGAGATTGTTGACTCCACGGTGGGTGTGATCTGTTGTCATTCCTCGACGCCTACTCGGCTACCACCAGATCTTCATGACAAGAGAAGACGAAGAGAAAATAGCATTCATCACCCCATGCAGTGCGTATTGTTTCATGCGGATGCCTTTCGGGTTGAAGAGTGTGGGTTCGATGTTTGCAAGGGCGGTCCAGATTGGTTTTGAACCCCAGCTCCATAGAAATATGGAAGCTTATATGGATGACATAGTGGTCAAAACCAAGGATGTGGAAACCCTCATACCAGATTTGCAAGAAACATTTGCAAACCTGCGCAAGATCAATCTCAAGCTGAACCCTGAGAAGTGCGTCTTTGGCGTCCCATCCGGCAAGCTTCTCGGGTTCTTGGTGTCACAGCGTGGGATAGAGGCCAATCCGGACAAAATCAAAGCTATAGAGCAGATTGAAGCACCCAAGCGAATCAAGGATGTGCGTCGGCTTGCTGGTTGCGTCGCCGCCATGGGCATGTTCATTTCCAAGTCTGCCAAGCGCGCCCTTCCCTTTTTCAAGATCCTGAAAAATGCGGGCCCGATGGAGTGGACGCCAGAAGCCGAAGCAGCATTGCAAGGTTTGAAGAAGTACCTCTCCTCCGCGCCAATACTAGTTGCGCCTAGGCCACGAAGTCGTTGCTGCTATACCGGCGGCAACGGACCAGGTGGTCGACACCGCACTAGTGGCGCAGAGAGGTTGACGACGAGGTAATGGCAGCGGCGAGCCCGACACCACCAATGCAGAGACGACACAACCGGTTGAAGTGCCGCCGAAGAAGAAAATGATGCAGCACCGGTCTACTTTGTTAGTTCCCTCCTGCGAGGGGCTAGATCAAGGTACTCGGCGTGCAGAAACTGCTCTTGACCTTCTTATGGCCTCGAGGAAGCTGCGTCACTACTTCCGAGCACACGAGATCACTGTCGTCACTCGCCTCCCTCTGCAGCGGATATTGCACAATCCGGATGCAACGGGAAGAATTGTGGAATGGGCAATCGGAGCTGTCCAGCTTTGGCCTCAAGTTTGAAAGTACTTGACGATTCGAGCCGAGTCCTAGCGGAGTTCATTGCAGAATGGACCGCAACGCTCGACGAAGAAGCCCAAGAGGCTGCTCTCCCGGCAAGGAGGCAAGTTGTGATTGGATCATGTACTTTGATGGAGCTTTCTCCTTACAAAGGCGTCGGGGCTAGCGTCTTGCTTTGTCGCGCCCACCGGAGAGCACCTCAAGTACGTGATCCGGATGCACTTCCCGTGGAGGTGTCAACAAACAATATGGCAGAGTATGAAGGGCTGCTTGCCGGTCTTAGGATCGCGGCGGACCTCGGAATCAAGAAACTCATCGTCAGGGGAGACTCGCAGCTTGTCGTCAAGCAAGTCAACAAGGATTACCAGAGCCCGTTGATGAAGGCCTACGTCGATGAAGTGAGAAGGCTGGAAGAGCATTTCTATGGTATACAGGCTGAACACGTTCCCTGAGCGGAGAACGAAATCGCCGATTACCTGTCAAAACGCGCTGCCCTCAAGCTACATGTGGAACCAGGTACCTTTGTGCTTCAGCTAACTCAGCCATCCGTTGATCCATCAACAGAGCAGAATAAGAGGAGGAAATCAGGGCCCGGCAAGTACTTTCCCGCCAAGCTCCCGGAGCCACCGGCAAGGATGTTGCCGGGATCTTGAGCCCGCCACGGACGGCTGCTCCGTGAGCGTCAAGCTCTTGCCGTCGAGACAGCCGCTCCTATAGCGGAGGAAATGCCTTTAGTCCTCGCCGTGAGCCCGTGCTCCAGCGTGGGCGCAGCATACCGTCTGATTCCTCCAAACAGGGAACTTCCTGAGGAGCAGGAAGAAGCGGAAAAAGTAGCCCGTCGCTCTACCATGTACTAGTTCGTTGATGACGTCCTGTGCAGAAAGAGGCCGAACAGTGTGAAATTGAAGTGTATCCCTCGAGAGGAAGGACTGGAGCTGTTGGCGGAGATACACGGAGGCATATGTGGATCCCACATTGGGTCAAGGGCCCTTGCCGGCAAGGCATTTCGGCAAGGCTTCTTCCGCCCACCGCCCTCCAGATGCATCTGACGACACTAGTCACCAGGTGTGAAGCGTGTCAGTTCCATTCAAAGAAGTTTCATCAGCCAGCTCAAGCCCTCCAAACCATTCCTCTCTCCTGGCCCTTCTCGGTCTGGGGGCTCGACAGACTGGGCCCTTTCCCCGCGCTGTAGGGGGCTTTGAGTACTTGTACATTGCAATCGACAAGTTCACAAAGTGGCCGGAGGTGGAGGCAGTGAGGAAGGTCACAGCTCAGTCAGCCGTCAAGTTCTTCAAGGGACTAGTGTGCCGTTTTGGCGTACCCAACAGGGTTATCACCGACAATGGCACACAGTTCACAAGCCGCACCTTCATGCAATATACCCAAGACCTCGGCATCAAAGTCTGTTTCGCTTCCGTTGCTCACCCGCGAAGCATTGGTCAAGCTGAGAGGGCAAATGCTTAAGTACTGCGAGGCTTAAGGACCAAGACCTTTGACAGGCTGCACAAGAGTGGAAGGCGCTGGATTGATGAGTTGCCGGCGGTTCTTTGGCCGATCAGGACGACGCCAAATCGAGCCACCGGCCAGACACCTTTTGCCCTAGTATACGGGGCGTAAGCGCAGTTCTCCCCATCGAACTCATATACGGGTCACCTCGAGTGCTCGCTTATGACGAGCTTGAGCAAGAGCAATCATGCGGCAAGATGACGCAATGCTCCTTGAGGAAGATCGTCTTCGGCGGCTGTGAGAGCCGCACGCTACCGCAAGCCTTGCGCCGCTACCATAGCCGCAAGGTTCATGCACGAAGCCTTGAGGAAGGCGACCTTGTCCTTCGGCCGCGTTCAATCGGCCAAGAATTCCAACAAGTTGATGCCAAAGTGGGAAGGCCCTTATTGGGTATCTGAGTCACCGGGCCGACGCAGTCACTTTGGAAGGTCAAGATGCCGTTCCGGTGAGTAACTCCTGGAACATTGAGCATCTTCGCAAGTTTTACCCGTGAGGCGCAGCTTGACGGCCCCCCCGGCAAGCCACCTTTTGTACAAGCATTGTCGATGATGCATGTAACCCTTTGTACAAAGCCGAGCACGGACCACGAGCATAAATAAATGAAGCGCTGGCGCCCTAAGTTATAGCATGCATGCTAGGTCAGGTCTCGTCCTTGGTTAGGGTTGATAGTGCTTAGCGGCGACTAACCCCTAGCTTAGAGGTCGAGTGTGCGTCTCTTTGCCGTTCTTTTGTCTTATTTGGTTCGCATGACTCACAGATATCCTTGCCGGATCACTTGAGGACGAAAAAGAGAAGAGGGACAAACCGGCATCTAGACCCCGGCAAGCCAGTATTGCCGGGGGCTGCAAGTGCAAAGATTCACCCACGGCAAACCAGAGTTGCCGGGGGCTACAGCTTCAGATAAGTTCTTCATCCCTTATCATGCATTCCCTTATGGACTGAGGTATGTGAAACCTCATTTTTTCCCAAAGCTACCGTGCTCCCCTAAAACTCTAGGCCCTAGGGCTCGTTCCTGGGGCCAGGTTTGGTCGTAGTCGCGGCAGCAAAAGGATGAAACGAGGAGCCTGAACCCACCTCATCCCTGCCTCCGCCAAAAGCGTGAGAAAGGTCGAGCGAAGTGGGAAGACGGCAGGGCTTGTTGCCGGGCAAGGAAATGTTTATCTTAGGGATATCAAGGATTTACTCCTTGTCGTGGGTTCTACCCGCAAACAAATGACCCGGCAAGCATCCCTTTTCACTAAAAACATTCCACTCGTGTACAGTCCATGGGGAATGAAAAACATGAATGATGGGATTACAAGTTTTAAATTCAGCCAAGGCCCAAAGGCTTACAAGCTAAAAAGAGATAAGGTGCCCTTAACCCCTTTCTTGTCCCTCTCCTCAGGAGCCAGGTCAAGGAGGCGAAAAGGGCAGAAGGGGCGCCTAGGCGAGCTACGAGTGGCAGGAGGCACCAAGAGAACATCTCGGTGGCCGTCCGAAGGCTGGATGGTGATGGCGGCACCGGAAGCAGAGCTCGAAGACGAGGCGGTAGGACGTTAGCACGCGTCGGCGTCGGTGCCACAGATTCGATTTGACGGCCTTGCCGCCCGCCTCTTCCTCTTCTCGCAGCCTACCAACGCCAGCCGCCCAAGGAGACGACTCCCGAGAAGTTCAGGGAGCCGGGCGATACGGATGATGGGGTCGCCGGTGCCGCACGGAGCGGCGCCCGACACCTAGTCGGACCCGTCATCCTACCGCCTGCTACCCTCGTCGTTGCTGCCGCTGTCCTCCTCGCCACTCCCGCCCGAGGAGGGGTCTTCTCTATCAGAAGAGCTCTCCACGCAGCACCTTGCCCGGGTCTGAAGAGCCCGAAGACCTTGACAGAGAGGAGGCCGCCCTCCATCAGCTTGAAATGGAGAGTGAGCCCCTCCGTCAAGCGGTGGATATGAGCGAACGTCTTCCATCCCGGCGAAGATACATCACGTGAGGGGCTGGGAAGTCGACGCGAACTCGCGTCTGATCCCTGACCCCTCATGTGCCGCCGCAATGACTCCGGCGGATCCAGCTCCATCTCCCACGCGAATGGAGTCGGGAGACGAAGGCGACAGCGAGGCGGCCGGCGCAGCCTGATGAAGAACTCGCAAGGGTCATCCCCAACATGGCCCTCCGTGGTGGGAGGAACTACTAGCGGAGGCGAGACCGGCGCGCCGCCTCGTCCTCCTCTTCCCCGAGCGCCTCGGCCTCGCCCACGGCCTCACCCACGGCCTCGCCCCCTCCCCCTTCCCCTTGCGGCTAGCTCTGCCACCGCAGGTGCAGGAGAAGGAAGGACACGTTGTCGAGCGGCGACCCTCGCCCCCACCGTTGAAGGGCCAGGATTCCCTCTCTCCATGGCGGATGGAGGGGGGAGCGGTCAAGGAAGGAGGAGATGGAAGAATGCGGGACGCCATCCCCCTCCCGCTCTTTATAAAGGAACGGGTGGGGGCTCGGCCGCCAGCTCAGCCAATCAAGACGCGAAGGCGCGAGGCCAGGACCAACCCGCTGCCCCAGCCCGCGACGGCCCGGTTTCCCACCTCCACCGTTCGCCACCCCAAGCGCATGAGAACCACGTGGGAGGCATGCTGGACCAAGGCGATGGGTGAGGCGACCTCTCCCCACCCCGTGATCATGGGGAGTGGACGCCTTGAAGACCACGCCTCGGCCCCATTCAGTAAATGGGCCGCGCCTCCACGCCTCCCTCCGGTTATGGGGAAGGCGCGAACCGCCCCCTTTACTACGACGTGACGCATGCGCGGAGCTCAGCCCCACGCATGCCGCCCACATCACGCGCACCTCCCCACGCCGATCCACGCGCAGGAGGCATGGGAAGCGCAGCTGTGAAGAGACTTACATGTAAAAACCACCCCACCGCTCACAAGACTGCTTTTGGGCCTAGCCCAACGACGCGATTGCGCTTACGTGTGGCCCAGGCCCGGGCTCTGTCGGTGTACAAAAAGAGGGGTACACTTTTGTACCCCTATAACTGCGCAGGCAGTCTGAGCCATGGGCACCACCAAGACCGAAGCAAGGCAAGGGAGGTGAGCCAAGGTAAGGCCGAAGCTTGAAAGGAGCAGAACGACGCCAAGACCAAGACCACAAAGAGCAAAGGGGATGAAGCAGACTCCCCCGGCAAGATCCTTGCCGAGAGGCGGTTTTAGCAAACCCGGCAAGACCCTTGCCGTGGAAGCTCGCCCCACACCTACGGAGCGAGTCACCCTTGAGTCCACTGCCCCCATGGGGCAAGGATTCGGGAGACATCCCCATGGTGGCATGCAGATCTTTGTGAAGACATTCAAGATCAGATACACACTATAGAAGATGATGACCCTTGGCAGGATCCCAGCCAAGGAGGACCTGAGGCCCCGGCAAGAGCCTTGCCGGGATGACAAGCAGCACCACGGCAAGACCCTTGCCAGGGGCCCCGCAAGACCCTTGCCGGGCTACGGCGAGGCCCTTGCCAAGAACACCCGTAGGGCCACCATCAGGCCCACGCCAATCAAACCTCCACCACCGTTCGCATGTAGCTGCCGACGCAACCAGTTGGGCAGGCACCTGCGTGGCGGCAAGCGGATCTTCGTGGAGATCCACCACTGCGCCACCTCAACTGCCTGCCTGCCTACATGGCACCGCGGGCACCGCTGGCCAGGGCGCGTGTCGACACGAAAGGGAGCGGTGACGGACGAGACAGGGCTCTCCCCCGTCCCCGATAAAGCAATGACACCTAAGCAAGACGCATTAAATGCGCCTTGTCATGTAATGCGAGGGATAAACTCGCATCATCAGAGCCCTTTCCACCTCCTGTGCCACCGTGGCAACCCTTTCCCTATAAAAGGAGGCCCAAGGCGACCAGGAGGAGGATTCGCCTTTGGAGCTACTCACGCCCCATAGCAAGTTCAAGAACACAGATAAACAAACCACCAAAGCAGGAGTAGGGTTTTACGCATCATCGCGGCCCGAACCTGGATAAGGAAACCGTGTGCTATCTGTTTGATCCGCTCTTCTCACGACCCCGCGTCCCGCGACCGTAGTAGGGATTCTTGTGATCCCATAGGTGTCGTTCCCACCGACACGCGAGCCAATTTACGCCGATTGGGACGACGACGTCGGCTTGCTGAAGTGACCGCGTGACGCAGTCGAAGTCGATTACCTACACATGTAAAATAGTGCAGTCCAAAAAATAACAATATAAATATATAAGAAATCCTCGCATAATTAATTGACGCAAAATAATTTATTTAAAGATATGTGGCCTGGCACCAAAGTCAATGTCAATGCAGGGCGTCATCGTGATGCGGTTAAGGCGTGGCGAAGTCTGAATTCACAGGTCGGTCCGAGTTCCGGATGCGGCTTTTGCCGAACTGTGTACGGAAACTGACCGAACCACCACGCGACCGTCGTTAATGCGGACACCATTTGATAGACCTATGTACAGATGATGGAACAAACCAGAGTAATAATTCCTCAAAAAAGTAAACCCAAGCAAGAAAAAGTTACTAGGATTAATAACACCTGGCTTATATGTTGTAGCAATCTGAAGAAAGGTTACTCCCAAAATTTGGACTCGATCCGCACACCCATTGCCTGATGAGTGATGAAGCGACAACATGGCGATGCTGGCAAAGGCTGGCTCGCCGAGGTAAAGTGCCCGGTCCAGCTAACGTGACGAAGCTGGTCGGCTGGTGATGCCGAAGTCTCCGGAGTAGGTTGATGAAGAGATGCCGAAGCCCCCGATCTAGCCGAAGTGACGGGGCAGGTCGGTAGTGTGATGTTTGCCACACCATGCCAGCCGAGGTGTCGAAGCAGGTCGGCGTGGTGGACATCAGCTTGGTTAGCCGGATTAGTATCTGGGATTGCTTCGGAGTCGTCCTCCGGTACGATGATGCGAGGGGCGAGTCCGGTTAGGGTTGACTCCTGGTGTTCGGATGCCGAAGTCGCGTCTAGACTTGAAGTTGGATTCGGGAGAAGAAAGGCGAGTCCGGCCGGAATTGACTCCCGATCTTTGGACGCAGAGGCCGCATTTTGTCTTGAAGAAGCAATGGTGCGACAATGCCGACGCGGCCCGGATCTTGTGACGCGGTCAATGCCAGCTTGATGAAGTGACCATGCAGTGATGCCGGCGTGCCCGCTCTGTATAATCCGTGCGGCGACAATGTTGGTGATGATTTGGCCTTCATGATGCCGAACTCTTGTTCAGCTTGCCAAGATGATGATCTGATAAGGTTGAGCTCGGCTCGATGAAGCGATGACCTGTCTGGTGCAGGTCGGCAGTCGTGTAGCAACGTTGTTGGGCTGGTTTGACACCGGTGCAACGATGAAGATTACCTCCGAAAAGAAGCAAGATTTGTGAGCATGTGTTTGGAAACAAACACGATACCTAGAAAAAGTTTCCTTGAAAAAGGATGTTCAATGTCCCGTTCATGAAGAAAGATGAATTCGAGCCGGATTCGTTTTTGCGCAGAAAATAGATCCGAAATTTGACGCGCTCATCGGAGGTTTTCTGGAGTTTGTCAGATCGAGATGAAATTTTGAGGTCTGGTAGATACAGTAATTCCGCAGCAGATCAACGGTTGGACTTTCCAAAGGACGTCCGACCTAGACGCTGGACTCCTCGCCCTAAACTCCTCCAGATTCCCCTCCAGATTCGACATGGCTCCGGTATATCGTAGATCTTCGGAGATTCCTCCATCAGAACGCGATGAAATTCTACAGGATTGTTATATACTCAATTCCTCACTGTTCCACCAAAGCAATCATCAAACAGATACTCGAGGAGGCGCTGTTAGCGGATACAAGTTCGCTCTCTAGAAAAACAGCACGGTCGCACGAGGGCAATGTTGATACTGAGCCCCCGGGCTCCATGGATGATTCCTCCATGATCTTGATAGAGATCGGAGTTGATGATGACAAGGACATATGTCTGATCTTGACGATTTGAAGAGGATCCCGGTCCTCGTCCCAGCCAAGGTGACCAGTCGGGCCGGCGATGAAGACGCCGACGTCGTATTTGATCTACAGACAAGCCATTGACCCATTGTCGATCACCCAGCGGAACTATCAATTAAAGCACCATCGTCGGTATCAAAACCGGCAGATCTCGGGTAGGGGGTCCCAAGCTGTGTGTCTTAGGATCGATGGGTAACAGGAGACGAGGGACACGGTGTTTTTACCCAGCTTCGGGCTCTCTCGAAGAGATAATAACCTACATGCTACTTTTGATTGTATTCGATGTATATGATTACAGAGTTGATCTACCTCGAGATCATGTGTTGTGGTCTAAACCTGAGGGTATGATGAATAATGTCATCCTCTATCGACTAGCCTGGCCCTGGCTTATATAATGTACCAGAGGTCTAGGATAACAAGAGTCATGGTCGAATACGTTGATGGAGAGGAGTCCTTGTCTTGATCACCAAGTCTTGTGGAATCTTCCTCGTGTGCGGCATGGGCTGCCCGAAGTGGCCCATGAGTGAACCGCCATGGGGGTCCTCGGCCCGATCCAGCTGGTCGGGGGATGACGTGGTGAGTACCCCCTAGTCTAGGATACTGTCAAAGATCCCCTGCAAAACTTCTGACCACGCGTCTACAACAACAAATCACCGATTTGGTGGACATTGATCAATCCAGTTTCCTAAAGGGGCGAAGCATCTCCCAGAACTTTGTGTTCGCGACGGAGATTGTGCAGTGTTGCAAGACTCGCCGGGCCCCCTCTCTGGTCCTGAAGCTAGATTTCGCCAAGGCCTTTGACTCCATTAACTGGCGTAGCCTTCGCCGGATTATTGAGGTGTGTGGCTTTCCCTCCCTCTGGTGTGATTGTATGGACTCTATCTTCCACTCGTCCATGTTCGTGGTGGTCCTTAACAACGTGCTCGGGAGGTGGATAAACTGCAAGAAGGTGTTGCAGTAGGGGCCCCCTCTCCCCCTACCTGTTCCTTCTCGTCGCGGACATGCTCCAACAGATGATCAAGAGAGATGGGGGGATGCATCACCCCCTGATTGATGATGCGCCTCCTCTCTGCCTTGAATCATTGATGACACAATCATCATCGAGCATGCAGAGCTGGACGCGGCGCGGTGCCTGAAGGGCATCCTCGATGATTTCGCGGCTGGGACATGGCTTGTCATCAACTTCCACAAAAGCACCGTCGCGCCCGTGCACGTCCCCGAGGGCGAGCTCACGAGATGGTCCATGTACTGGGCTACCTTCTGGGGAGCTTCCCTCAAGTCTACCTCAGCCTTCCGCTCTCCAATCGCAAGCTCTCGATGATTGACTTCCTCTCGCTCATTGCCAAAGTAGAGTGCTACCTCTTCGGCTGGCGTGCGCAACTGTTGTCCTTTGGGGGGCGCTTGGTGCTGCTAAACGCCATGCTGGACGCACTCCCTACATATGCCATGGTGGTGATGGAGATGCCACCCTGTGTTCTCCGGGCAATACACGCCATGCATCGCTCCTTCCCCTGGTTCGGGGCAGACAGAGCATTGGGAGCCCAGTGCCTCGTTGCATGGGACTGCTTGGTTCGTTCCAAAGAAGTGGGAGGGCTGAGGGTGCGTGCTCTTCTGTCCAAAACTGACGCCTCCTAATGAAGCTCCTTCACCATCTACACTCGCACCAAGATGCGCCGTTGGCTCGCTGGGTTTTGGGCTCGCTAGGGCGCTCAGTGCTGTCCATGACGGTGGTGGCGTCGCTCCTCGGACCGCACTGACCTCCCCGGCTAAGCTTATGCCTGTGTACATGGAGGTCTCCGGTGTCTCCGTTGGGAAGCGGGCACACTACGGCGTTCTAGTTGGACTCATGGCTGCCTAGCGGTGCTCTATCTATCCATATGACTTCTCTCTTCTCCCACGTGACCATGCCTGACGTCTCGGTAGACCACGTCGTTCAACACGGCCTCGACGGGGTACTCGTTCCCCGGCTAAACCATGTGGGGGCTCGGGAGCGCGAGGTGCTCCTTCCTATCATCCGGGAGCTGATTCTGACGACGGAGCCAGATGTTCGCTCCCTCCGTCTCGGTTGTGCTAATGGCGCCGCCCTCTCCTCTGTTGGCATCTACCAGCTATGCTACTTTGGTGGGGTGGTCGCGCCTTTCGCCGACTTCGTCTTGAAGAACTACGCCCCCAGTAGGGTTCGCTTCTTCGCCTGGCTCCTTGTCCAGGCCTGGATCCACACGAGAGATGTGCTCCTGCGGAAACACATTGTTGAGACGGCTGGGGCTGGCTGTCCCATCTGCTCGGCGTCGCTCGAGACGGCGGAGCACCTCATCTTCGGCTGCCCTTTTGCTCAGCGTTTTTGGGCGTCTGTGGGGTCACCTCGGCGGTCCCATCCGTCAAGCTACTCCACTTTATGTCACCTCCCAGTTCGGTGCCCATGCGGACATGGTTGACCTTCCTGCTCCTTTGCTCCTGGCAACTTTGGAAGCACCGCAACGCGGTGGTCTTTCAGGGATTGCCCCCATTGCTACCTCGCCTACTACAGTTGTGTAGGGAAGATGCTATGCTTTGGCGTGTACGCTTGCCTATTGCTCTTAAACAAGCATATGATGCGTGGCTAGGCTGCTTGGTCAGTCCCCAGGCCACCTGATGTGGTTGCCTTGTCCCCCTCCCCTACTCTCCCTGTGAAAACGTACCTGTGCATGCTGTTTTACTTTGGTGTTTTGGCCCCAATATATGAAAAATCACGTGGGACCCCCCTTGAAAATTTAAAAAAGAATGGAGGGTCAATATCGCAAAGGAGCTAAAGGTAAGAATCTACTCTCTTAGTCTCTATTTTATTGGAAAGCCTCTTAGTCTCTATTTGCCATTGATACAACCTTTCACACACCAAACATCTAATTTACCTAGATTCTTTAATTAAAGATACTTTGCATGTATAAAAGAGGTAACATGCAAGATTATAAAGTTCAAGTCTCTTCAATCCATATTAATTATCACTCATTTGGTACTACAATTAATATAGATCGAAGAGAGTAGTAGAAAGTTAGTTGATGCAATATACAAAGTTGCAATAAAGTAAAGGAAGAGAGCGTTGATTAGTGGTGATATGTGTAGCACAATTGTCCATAGTCAATTGGCTACGATACTGGGCCAAATGGCTTCGTCATGCAGATTTATTATAGCCAATGGCGGCATTTGAGAGTTTGATCTTTTTGGTTCGGATTTTTTTGAATTGTCAATTTAGAAAAGGGTGCCATATGTAGGCCAAAAGAGGCCATTTCTATTGTTTTTTTTATTTCAAGAAACCTTGTGAGACTTTTATGACAAAATCATCTACCAAGTTTGACATATTTTTCAGAACTTTTATTTTAATTTTCAAATTTCTTCTAAAATAGTTGGGGTACAAAAATGTTAAATGAAGATTACTACATAATAAATGGTGTCAGGCGTTGGTGGAGCCTTCTCTTCCTTCTTCCTTCTCTTGGCCTGCCTTCTATGGTGGAAATGGCTTTGTTACAACAATGGAGGTGTGGCGGCACATGATGGGGTAGATGCGGCTTGATGGTGATGACATGCGGCGACTAGGGTTGGAGGTGAACTCCTCCATAGACCCTTCACCTAACCATTCATCCAATGGCTCTAAGGGAGCCAAATCTTCTCACACTACCTCCCTTGGTCACCAAGGACCATGTAAGAACAAATGGGACAAAATTGTTGAACAATTGCAGAAGTTATGGCTTATTTCGCAGCCTTAGGAGGTTGGTATTACCTGGTACAATCATACCATGCATGGCCTTGTCTAATGGACACTATGCATGAAGGAAATATGCCCTAGAGGCAATAATAAAGTTATTATTTATTTCCTTATTTCATGATAAATGTTTATTATTCATGCTAGAATTGTATTAACCGAAAACTTAGTACATGTGTGGATACATAGACAACAGAGTGTCACTAGTATGCCTCTACTTGACTAGCTCGTTGAATCAAAGATGGTTAAGTTTCCTAGCCATAGAAATGAGTTGTCATTTGATTAACGAGATCACATCATTAGAGAATGATGTGATTGACTTGACCCATTCCGTTAGCTTAGCACTTGATCGTTTAGTATATTTCTATTGCTTTCTTCATGACTTATACATGTTCCTATGACTATGAGATTATGCAACTCCCGGATACCGGAGGAACACTTTGTGTGCTACCAAACGTCACAACGTAACCGGGTGATTATAAAGGTGCTCTACAGGTGTCTCCGATGGTACTTGTTGAGTTGGCATAGATCGAGATTAGGATTTGTCACTCCGATTGTCGGAGAGGTATCTCTGGGCCCTCTCGGTAATGCACGTCACTATAAGCGTTGCAAGCAATGTGATTAATGAGTTAGTTGCGGGATGATGCATTACAGAACGAGTAAAGAGACTTGCCGGTAACGAGATTGAAGTATGTATTGAGATACCGACGATCGAATCTCGGGAAAATAACATACCGATGACAAAGGGAACAACGTGTGTTGTTATGCGGTTTGACCGATAAAGATCTTCGTAGAATATGTAGGAACCAATATGAGCATCCAGGTTCCGCTATTGTTCTCGGTCATGTCCACATAGTTCTCGAACCCGTAGGGTCCGCACGCTTAACGTTCTGTGATGATTTGTATTATGAGTTATGTGATTTGATGACTGTCGGTGTCAAAACCGGCGGATCTCGGGTAGGGGGTCCCGAACTGTGCGTCTAAGGCGGATGGTAACATGAGGCGGGGTACACGATGTTTATCTAGGTTTGGGACCTCTCAATGGAGGTACTACCCTACTTCCTGCTTGATTGATCTTGATGATATGAGTATTACAAGAGTTGATCTACCACGAGATCGTAGAGGCTAACCCTAGAAGCTAGCCTATGGTATGATTGTTGTTGTCCTACGGACTAAACCCTCCGGTTTATATAGATGCCGGAGGGGGCTAGGGTTACATAGAGTCGGTTACAATGGGAGGAGATCTACATATCCGTATTGCCAAGCTTGCCTTCCACGCCAAGGAGAGTCCCATCTGGACACGGGACGAAGTCTTCAATCTTGTATCTTCATGATCCAACAGTCTGGCCAAATGATATAGTCCGGCTGTCCGGAGACCCCCCAATCCAAGACTCCCTCAGTAGCCCCTGAACCAGGCTTCAATGACGATGAGTCCGGCGTGCAGATTGTGTTCGGCATTACAAGGCGGGTTCCTCCTCCGAATACTCCATAAAAGATTTTGAACACAAGGATAGTGTCCGGCTCTGCAAAACAAATTCCATACACCACCATAGAGAGAATAATATTTCCACGAATCTAATCTGCTGACACACTCTGTAGCATGACGCCACACCACGGCCCAGTCATTATTCGAACCGTTTTTTCTCAACCAGCCACAGCGCATATTGCGGGGCGATTTCCTCGGCACGTCTTGTCGAAGCAGAGATCGTGTTCCCTTGTCAAGGGATTCTCATCAATATGGGTATGGGTAACCCAGCCGCGCCATCAATTACGGCGCTTGGGAAATAAGAGGCTTTACCAGGAGAGTAGGGAGGCACATCGCCTCTTCCGCCTTTATAAAGGGACAAGGACTTACTCCTTTCACCCACGCCTTCTTCCCGACTCATTCCCTTCGGCTTGAGCTCCAACGCCCAAGCGCTCCTCTTTCTGACCACAAAAGGTCTTCCGAAAATGTCCGGATCCAGAGCAGGAGGCAAATGGATGGCCTCTACCATCCGAGAGAAGGATATCAAAAAGGTACGGAAGGCCGGGTACCTGGCCAAGAAAATCGGCCACCGTCTCCCGACGCCAGGACAGATCATCCCTGCTCCGAAACCCCACGAGAGGGTTGTATTCCTCCCTCACTTTGTCTGCGGGCTAGGGTTTCCCCTCCACCCGTTCGTTCGCAACATTATGTATTGTTATGGGGTTGATCTTCACGATCTGTCCCCTAATTCCTTTCTCAACATCTCGACGTTCATTGTCGTGTGCGAGGCTTTTCTCCGCATTTCACCGCACTTCGGTTTGTGGCTGAAGATTTTTAACGTGAAGCCCAAGGTGGTGGGCGGTGAGCACGCCGAGTGCGGGGGAGCCATGGTGAGCAAGATGCCCAACGTAGTATGGCCAACGGGAACCTTTAATGATTCTGTCAAGGAGTGGCAACAACAGTGGTTTTACGTCACTGAGCCGCGCGGCACAGAGTGGGCCGCCTCTCCTGAGTTCCGATCCGGCGCCCCCATGCGGCTTACATCCTGGGTCAAGAAGGGCCTGGACTGGTCTTCGTCCGACGAACTGTCGGCGCTCCAGACGCGTGTTGAGGATATGGGGGACAAGAATATTGAACTTGTCAACGTGGTCCAGGTATTGTTAGTTCGCCGGATCTTGCCTTGTCAGCACCAGACTAGCAATCTATGGGAATTGATCCGGCCAGGCACCAAACCTTGCGGGAGCTTTTTGGCTCCTCGCACAAGGATATCTGGAAGGTGCTTTTCAAGTCCAGCAAATCGTGGCCGGACTCCGTCAAGGACCGTGGGTTCCAACTGTCTCGCCCGGCAAGTTCGGTAGGTTATCAAACTTTTCTATCCGCGTGACCCAAAGGAAGCGGTTAACGTGTTGTATATCATTCTCCCAGGGCTGGACGAAGAAGGCGGGACAGATCTATTGTCCGGCCCCGCTGCCCGAAGAACCGACCATCCCGCTCCTGACGAAGATGTTGGTCCCGGCACCTTACAAGGTGTCGAAGAAGACGGTCGAGAAGGAGGCCAAAAAGACCCGGGCGGCTTTCGTCGCCGCGACACTTCGGAAAAAATATCCGAAGGCTCCAATGCCCATTCTGCCTCCGGAGAGGACGAGGAGGAGGAACAAGATGAATCCCCTGCGGGGGGAAGAAAGAAGAGGACGGCCTCCGTACACTTGGAGGCCGAGCTATCCAAAAGGGGGAAGGCTCCTCTTCCGGAGGAGTCCACTGCCGCCACCGACAGTGGCCCGACATGGGATCCCAGGGCCCAGCCCCTGGTAAACTTGTAAGTGTATAAATTCGAGTGCGTTTTAGGCATCCGGACTCATCGTGGCTTAGCATTTTAACTCATGCCATATTTTCTGTAGTCCGTTGAGGTCCCGTACCAAACAATCCTTATCAGAGGACTAGCTGAGCTTAAATGCTATGGAGAGCAGGACGCCCCCAAAGGCCCCTTCCTCCAAACAGGCGTATAACACCAAGGCTTCGGCCCCGAAGGACCCGGCCAAGGAGGAAGGGAGAAAATCGTGAAGGCGGCGCTGGAGGTCAAACCTCGAGGCGGACACATGGAGGAAAAGATTCTCATGGGGGCTGACGGCGGGAGTGGTCCTTAGTTCGGCTCCCAGCCGGATGCGATCCCAGAGGCTTATGCGGCTCCAGGATCAAGCAGGCAGCCTCCTTCAAGAGGGGGCGTGCCTGTTCCATCGGCGACCTCTGTCTATCCAGAAGTGTCGGATGCTCTGTTGGTGGCGTTGAAAGACGCCTCCATCATTGATGAACACCGTGCCCTTATGGGTGCGGTGATTGAGAAGGTTCGATCAATCGAGAATGGGTGAAGGAAACTCATGTCGGCCTTATAAAGGGTTTTGAGGTATGTTTTATGAGTTATCGAAGAGTGTCATAGTATAGATAGTAGCCCCTGATACTCTGTTCGATGAAAGAAAGAACCGAACAGAGGATCGAATTTTATGTTCGCAGGAAGACTCATTGAATGACATCTATTACTCTTCTATGATAAGCAGGTGTCTGCAACGGCTGCTTCTTCTCATACTGCGGAGATCTTTGGGCTGAAACAAAGTCTGGAGCTGGCCACTGAAGAACTTGGCCGGTTGAAAATGCAGTTGATGGATAAACAAGGTATGCACAAGTCTTATTCACATTTATTGCGAATCAAGTTTGCAGTATGAACTGAGGTTTATGACTTGCGCTAGGGATAATGACCGAAGTCTAAGCCCTTAAGAAAGTTGTGGCCGAGGTCGAGAAAAAGGCAGCCACTAAGCAGGCTCTTCGTGAGAAGCACGAGGCTAGGGTTATTAAGGCTGAGCAGGAGCTACAAGAGGGCGTGAGGAAATGCGAGACCATGGAACTGAGTTTAATAGAGAAAGAAGCCGAACTCACCAAGGCGCATCAGGCCATGAGCATTGCCCGTGAGGAAATCCTAAGCACCCTGCAGGAGATCCAAGAGGCGAGAAAGATCGCGACCGGTAAGGTTTTTGCCCTGTAAAGTAAGTAGTTGGGGGAAAAACTTTGTGTTTCTAATTTTGAATCCGGATTTCTCAGGGGTATTTGCCGAGCTGCCTCGAAGCATATCGGATGCGGCTCAATTCTACCAAGGCGAAGAAAGGAACACTTCAGATGGGCTCTTTTGGTCGCAGTATTTGGCACCGAATTATCCGGTGCCTTTTGTTGATCAGCTGAAACAGCTGGTCGAACTGCATAGGGCTGCGGAACTAGCCATGAAAGATTTGGTTATCTGGCTATGGCCTGCCGAGCCGATTCCAAGTAGCTACTTCAGGCTCGTGAAGCGGCTCGTAAGTGCTTGCCCTCGACTTGACATCATCAAGCGGTCGGTCTGCATAGAAGGTGCGCGAATGGCCTTCGCCCATGCAAAGGTGCACTGCGGGAAGATGGATGCTGAAAAGCTGATGACCGAAGGACCGCCCGAGGAGAAGGAGCACCGCAAGCCCGAAATGTATTATGAGAGCGTCCTGAGAGGATCTTACCTTGCAGCGGGGCTGTGTAGTAAGGACATTATATTTCCATGAGTGCCAATCATGTTGTAGTGTTTGAACAAGGTCGTTTATTTGTCGCCTGTTATATAATAGTTTACCCTCCTGTGCGGCCGTTTTATATGTTTAAACCTAAGAGTTGGCCAGCCGTCGGCTTCTGCCCCCACGTAAGAAGTACGGGGGTGTTCGGGATAAACCTGAGCACTCTTTATCCCAGTTTTGGGTCCTTCGAAGGAGGTGCTCAAAGACAACCAACCAGGCAATCGGACTATAGGGCTTTATCACTCTCACTTAGCCATAGGAGCTTTAGTATGGTCGGCGCAGCCCCTGGTGTTCGGAAGACCGTACTAGGGGCTCTATAAGCACCTGATCAGAGAAAGAACCGATCCGTCGCATGCTGCATTGGTTATGGAATTATGTGGTAGAAATCCTTAAAGATTTTGTAACCTCTCGAACAGCTGACCAGCTCTCGTCGTATCATGGCAGTCAGTTTTAGGCTTTCTCTAATGAGGTGCTCGTCCGGAAGAACCGGGACACAATCGCAGTAGTTCTCCTAGTGCTACCTTAGCCGATATAGCGGAACGTAAGGTACCAAAACATGGGAGCCGGGCAAACCCAACTATTGACCCAAGACATGATTCGGAGCTGATGCATATAATGCTATATGTTCGGGGTGCCGAACTTCCATGAAGGTGTTCGGACTTTAATGCCGTGTTATGGGTAAAACGAAGCCCCTGGCATATTTGAAGGCATATCGCTGTGCACGGATGCCACTTGACAGAATGATACCAACAAGAAGTAACAACAGGTAAACTTTATGTAAATCCACATGTTCTATTTTAGTAGTACGTCTATGCGTAAGGGTACAAGTGATGTGATAAAAAGGAATGTGGTTTACGGAACCTGCCGAGACCAGGGGGAAGGGGATGAGTGTGGAGCCGTAATATAGCCGGATTGTCTATGCGGGGAATGTCTAAGGATTCCCTTACGCATTCAAGCTGCCTCCGTGTGGCTCATCCTGGTCGGCGCGAAGGTGAACCTGCGAAAGAAGTGTAAGGAATATCTATGTGCCGTGGGGCGCTTGAGCCGCTGAGTTCGGCCTGTCCTGGCCTTCGCCGGAGTGTTTAGTTGAGTCCTGGACGAGCCAGGCTATCCTTCCGTGAAGTAGTTCGGAGCCCCTTGACGGTGTCCGGAAGCCGGGATGGCGACTCGAAGTTTGGCTGCAAGGTGCCGCTCATTGCTGTTGCTGAGGCAATTGCATACTTGTTGGCACCAAGGGAAGGTTCGGCCTTGCTGTTAACCGTGATGATGCCGCGTGGACCGGGCATCTTGAGCTTACTGTATGCATAGTGTGGCACCGCGTTGAATCGAGAAAATGCGGTCTGTCTGAGCAGTGCTTGATAATCACTGCAGAAGGGGACGATTTCGATGACTAACTCTTCGGTGCGGTAATTTTCTGGTGATCCGAAGACTACCTCAAGGGCAATGGAGCACCTGCATACCGCTTCCACACCGTATAATGCCTCTGAAAGTGGCTTTAGTGGGTTTGATCACCGAATGATCGATGCCCATCCTGTGCACTGTGTCCTGGTAAAGCAGATTTAGACTGCTGCCTCCGTCCATAAGGACTCGAGTGAGGTGGAACCCCTCTATTATCGGGTCGAGGACTAGTGTGGCTGGATTGCTGTGATTGGCGTTAACCGGACGGTCCGTGCGGTTGAAGGTGACCGGCCCCAGTTTATATTGTGGGACAACTAGTTCTGTTGAGACGCCATCCTTAAGGATACATATCCGGTCCAAGTTTGCAATTTGGGTGGTATTTACCACATTCACCGATTGAATATGCGGGGGAAATTTCTTTTGCCCTCTTGTGTTCGGTGATCTGGGCTCCTCGTCGCCATCATCACTTTGAGATCCCCCCCCTCCGTTTTTGGCGCCTGCCCTGCCGGCTTGTTTGAAGACCCAGCATTCTCTGTTGGTGTGGGTGGCTGGCCTTTCTGGGGTACCATGAATTTGACATTGGCGATCGAGTATGCGGTCCAGACTGGATAGACCCGGATTTTTATTTTTGGGTGGCCCTTTCCGCTGACCGGACTTTGAGCCCCTGAACCCGACATTAATTGCCGTTTTTCGGTGTTTTCGCCATATTTGCGGCGCTTGTGTTTGTTGCGTCGTGGTTTGTCACTGCCATCCCTGGCTTATGATATGCCAGGTTTGCTTGCTGTATTGGTACTACGAGCCAACCAGCTATCTTCGCCCGTGCAAAAGCGGGTCATGAGTGTCGTGAGGGCTGCCATGGATTTTGGCTTCTCTTGGCGAGGTGTCGGGCGAGCCATTAAATCACGGATGTTATGCTTAAATGCCGCTAAGGCCTCTCGCATCCGGACGATCGACAATTTTGTTTTTCTTGGTTAGGAACCGTGTCCGTAATGTCTGGCCGATTCCACAGCTGCTGAATTATATGACTTAAGTCATCAGCGTCCAGTGGTCGCACATAAGTGCCTTGGAAGTTGTCAAGGAATGCATCTTCCAAATCCTCCCAACTGCCGACGGATTCTGCTGGCAAGCTATTCAGCCAATGCCTAGCTGGTCCTTTGAGTTTTAGTGGGAGGTACTTGATGGCGTGTAGATCATCACCGCGAGCCATGTGGATATGGAGGAGGAAATCCTCAATCCATACTGCGGGATCTATTGTACCATCTTATGATTCGATTTTTACGGGTTTAAAACCCTCCGCGAATTCGTGATCCATAACTTCATCAGTGAAGCATAGGGGGTGTGCAGCACCTCTGTGCCGGGCTATATCACGACGCAATTCAAACGAGTCTTGTCTGCTGTATTTGGCCTGGCCGGATTTACTTTTATTGTATCCGGCGTGACGATCATCGTCACGTGTTGGTGCGCGACCCCGTGATCTGTAGATCGATCTTGCATATTTTTCTTTGCTCTCCAATACGTCTCGCAGGTCCCGCGTGTTGCCCCGTGCCTTGGTATTTTTGTTTGAATGTCGGCGGGGTGCAGGTTGAACTTCAGGCTGGAACGCCTCTCTATCTCGGCCGCGCGGTGGCCGGTCAGCCGCATTGTACGCTGGTGAGTAGGTTTCAGTGCTTCCTCCTCGAGTAGCGACCTGCGTTTTGGGTAACTTTTGGAGGGGCGTTCGAGTTCGTATTCCTCGGCCGCAAGGACTTCGGTCCATCTGTCTGCTAGCAAATCTTGATCAGCTCGAAGCTGTTGTTGCATTTTCCTTCAGGTTGTTTGCCGGCAATAAGCCGGCGCTTGAAGCGCTCCTGCTCGATGGGATCCTCAGGCACGATAAACTCTTCGTCGCTGAGGCTCACCTCGTCTTCGGAGAGGGGCATGTAATTGTCATCCTCCGTTTCTTCATCTGCTGCCTGTTCTGGAGGGCTAGCTTGTTCATCCTCCTGCTCTAAATCTGGCTGGAGGGGATTGTCAACGTCTTCGGCACTATCCGGAGTGTTATTGTCTCTTGTGCCGGTATCATTGCTTTTGCTATGGCGGGACTTAGAGTGGCCCCGCTGACGTCGGTGCCTGGGTTGCTTCTTGGAGGGGTCATCCTCTGCTGTCTTGTTGCCATTGCCTTGTTTGGGGGTATCCACCATGCATATATCGAATGATGAGGTGGCGGTCCAGCGCTCTGTGGGCGGTGGTTCCTGTTCGTCTCCTGCATCATCGTCCATACAGTCGATGTCTTCGGAGTCGAAGTCGAGCATGTCGGTTAAATCATCAACAATGGCTACTAAGTGGGTGGTGGGTGGGCAGCGAATTTCTTCATCGTCCGCATCCCATTCTAGCCGGACATAGTTCGGCCAAGGTTCTCCTGACAGGGAGAGAGACCTTAATGAATTTAGCCCGTTGCTGAAGGGCGGGTGGTGAAAGATATCCGCGGAGGTAAACTCCATGATCGGCGCCCAATCGGATTCGATAGGCACGGGCGCAGGCGGCTCGGAGTCCGTGGCCGGAGATGAGCCCAGTGGTTCGGCATCACGGCTATTGTGAGGGGTGAAGTCAGTATCTAGCTCTATCGCCGCTGAGAGTACGACCTCCATGGCGGGGTCTATCTGCCCGTCCTTGGATGGCGCAATTTGCTCCGGATTGAAGGCCGGAGTAGTTGCCGGTGCGATCTCCCGAACACTGTCCGACGGCAGAGCTATATCATGCTCGTCGTGATCGTGCGGCGCACCTGGCATGGGCTCGAATCCGTCGAAGATCAAGTCTCCGCGGATGTCGGCAGTGTAATTCAAGTTCCCGAACCTGACCTGGTGACCAGGGGCGTAGCTCTCGATCTGCTCCAGATGGCCAAGCGAGTTAGCCCGCAGAGCGAAGCCGCCGAATTGGACTGGTCCGAATTGGACTAGGGAAAGGGGGCGCCCCCTTCCTTCCTTCTCCTTCTCCCTTCCCTTTTTTTCTATTCCATGTGGGAGGTGGAATCCTACTAGGACTAGGGAGTCCTAGTAGGACTCCACACTTTGGGCGCGCCCTATGAGGGCCGGCCTCCTCCTCCCTCCCTCCTCCCACCATTGTTCTTAGTGGTGTGCGGTGCCCCCCTCCACGATAATCCACATCGGACATATCGTTGCAGTGCTTAGGCGAAGCCCTACGCCGGTAGTTTCATCATCACCGTCATCACGCCGTCATGCTAACTGATACGTCTCCAATGTATCTATAATTTTTGATTGCTCCATGCTACTTTATCTACTGTTTTAGGATTTATTGGGCATTATTTTCCACTTTTATATCATTTTTGGGACTAACCTATTAACTGGAGGCCCAACCCATATTGCTGTTTTTTTGTCTATTTCAGTATTTCAAAGAAAAGGAATATCAAACAGAGTCCAAACGGAACGAAACCTTCGGGAACGTGATTTTCTCACAGAACGTGATCCAGAGAACTTGGAGTGCAAGTCAAGAAGCAACCGGAGCCTCCACGAGATAGGAGGGCGCCCCCTATAGGGTGCACCCCCTGTTTCGTGGGCCCCTCGGGCGGCCACCGACGTACTTCTTCTTCCTATATATACCTACGTGCACTCGAAAACATCCAGGGCACCACGAAACACAATTTCCACCACCGTAACCTTACAGATCCGCGAGATCCCATCTTGGAGCCTTCGTCGGCACTCTGCCGGAGGGGAAATCAAGCACGGAGGGCCTCTACATCAACATCCTTGCCCCTCCGATGAGTTGTGAGTAGTTTACCACAGACCTACGGGTCCATAGTTATTAGCTAGATGGCTTATTCTCTCTTTTTGGATCTCAATACAATATTCTCCCCCTCTCTTGTGGAGATCTATTCGATGTAATCTCTTTTTGTGGTGTGCTTGTCGAGATCCGATGAATTGTGGGTTTATGATCAAGTTTATCTATGAATAATATTTGAATCTTCTCTGAATTCTTTTATGTATGATTAAGTTATCTTTGCAAGTCTCTTCGAATTATCAGTTTGGTTTGGCCTACTAGATTGATCTTTCTTGCCATGGGAGAAGTGCTTAGCTTTGGGTTCAATCTTGCGGTGTCCTTACCCAAAGGATGTAAAGGGTTGCAAGGCACGTATTGTATTGTTGCCATCGAGGATAACAAGATGGGGTTTATATCATATTGCATGAGTTTATCCCTCTACATCATGTCATCTTGCTTAATGCGTTACTCTGTTCTTATGAACTTAATACTCTAGATGCATGCTTTGGATGGTCGATGTGGAGTAATAGTAGTAGATGCAGTGCAGGAGTCGGTCTACTTGTTATGGACGTGATGCCTATATACATGATCATGCCTAGATAATCTCATAACTATGCGCTTTTCTATCAATTGCTCGACAGTAATTTGTTCACCCACCGTAATACTTATGCTATCTTGAGAGAAGCCACTAGTGAAACCTATGGCCCCCGGGTCTATCTCTTATCATATTTGTTTCCATTCTACTTTTATTTGCATCTATATTATAAAATACCAAAAATATATTTATCTTATCATACTTTATTTATTAGATCTCACTTTACATGAAGTGGTCGTGAAGGGATTGACAACCCTTTATTGCGTTGGTTGCGAGTTCTCGGTTTGTTTGCGTGAGTGTGTGGGACTTTTGAGGAGCCTCCTACTGGATTGATACCTTGGTTCTCAAAACTGAGGGAAATACTTACGCTACACTTTGCTGCATCACCCTCTCCTCTTGAGGAAAACCAACGCAAGCTCAAGACATAGCAAGAAGGATTTCGGCGCCGCTGTCAGAGTCTACACAAAAGTCAACATACCAAGTACCCATCACAATCCCTTATCTCTCGCATTACATTATTTGCCATTTGCCTCTCGCTTTTCCTCTCCCCACTTCACCCTTGCCGCTTTATTCGCGCTCTCTTTTCCGTTTGCCTTTTTCTCGTTAAACTTGTTTGCTCGTGTGTTGGATTGCTTGCTTGTCACTATGGCTCAAGATAATACCAAATTGTGTGACTTTACCAATACCAACAATAATGATTTCCTTAGCACTCCATTGCTCCTCTTAATAATGATGAGTCTTGTGAAATCAATACCGCTTTGCTGAATCTTGTTATGAAAGATCAATTCACCGGCCTTCCTAGCGAAGATGCCGCTACTCATCTAAACAACTTTGTTGATTTGTGTGATATGCAAAAGAAGAAAGATACGGATAACAATGTTGTCAAACTAAAGTTATTTCCGTTTTCACTTAGAGATCGCGCTAAAGTTTGGTTTTCGTCTTTGCCTAAAAATAGTATTGATTCTTGGAACAAGTGCAAAGATGCTTTTATCTCTAAGTATTTTCCTCCCGCTAAGATCATCACTCTTAGGAACGATATTATGAATTTTAAACAACTTGATCATGAGCATGTTGCCCAATCTTGGGAAAGAATGAAATTGATGCTTCGCAATTGCCCTACTCATGGTTGAACTTATGGATGATCATACAAAATTTTTATGCCGGTTTGAACTTTGCTTCTAGAAATCTCTTAGATTTGGCTGCGGGAGGCACCTTTATGGAAATCACATTAGGAGATGCTACAAAATTACTTGATAATATTATGGCTAATTATTCTCAATGGCACACCGAAAGATCTTCTAGTAAAAAAGTGCATGCTATAGAAGAAATCAATGTTTTGAGTGGAAAGATGGATGAACTTATGAAGATGCTTGCTACTAAATATACTCCTCTTGATCCCAATGATATGCCTTTGTCTTCCTTGATTGAGAATAATAATGAATCTATGGATGTGAATTTTGTTGGTAGGAATAGTTTTGGAAACAATGCTTATAGAGGAGATTTTAATGCTAGACCGTTCCCTAGTAATCCCCCTAATAATTATGGAAATTCCTACAATAATTCTTATGGTAATTTTAATAAGATGCCCTCTGATTTTGAGAATAGTGTGAAAGAATTTATGATCTCTCAAAAGAATTTTAATGCTATGCTTGAAGAAAATTGCTCAAAGTTGATGATTTGGCTAGGAATGTTGATAGACTTTCGCTTGATGTTAATTCTCTTAAACTTGGATCTTCTTCTCCTAAGCATATATCAATGAGTCTCTCAAAGTAATCGAGAATTTCCATTGACGAAAGTGCAAGGAAAGAACCGCTAGATTGCGTGCTAAGAAAGAAAGCTTTATAAAAGCGTGTTCGTCTAGTTTCCGTGAAAATAATGATGAGGACCTTAAAGTTATTGATGCATATCCAATTAGATCTATGTTTTGAAATATGAACTTTGATGATTATGGGACTGATGATGAATCAACTTTTCCTAGAAGGCGTCCCAAGAATTCGGAATCTTTAGATCTTAATGTTAAATTTGGTAAAAGTGAGATTGGAGAATCCTCAACTTCTAATAATGTTGAAACCACTATCTCGGACTTCAAGGAATTTAATTATGATAATTGCTCATTAAAAGGTTGTATTTCCTTGTTGCAAGCCGTTGTTAATTCTCCTCATGCTTATAGTCAAAATAAAGCTTTTACCAAGCATATTGTTGATGCCTTGATGCAATCTTATGATGAAAAACTTAATTTGGAAGTTTCTATACCTAGAAAACTTAATGATGAGTGTGAACCTACTATAAAGATTAGAATTAATGATTATGAGTGTTTTTCTTTGTGTGAATTGGGTGCTAGTGTTTCCACGATTCCGAAAACTTTATATGATATTCTAGGTTTCCATGATCTTGATGATTGTTCTTTAAATTTGCACCTTACGGATTACACCATTAAAAAGCCTATGGGAAGGATCAATGATGTTCTTATCGTTGCAAATAGAAACTTGGTGCCCGTAGATTTTATCGTTCTTGATATAGATTGCAATCTTTCATGTCCTATTATTCTTGGTAGACCTTTCCTTAGAAGGATTGGTGCGATTATTGATATGAAGGAAGGGAATATTAGATTCCAATTTCCCTTAAAGAAAGGCATGGAGAACTTTCCAAGAAAGAAAGTTAAATTACCTTATGAATCTATCATGCGTGCTACTTATGAGTTCAGTGCCAAAGATGGCACTACTTAGATCTATCCTCGCTTTTATGCCTAGCTAGGGGCGTTAAACGATAGCGCTAGTTGGGAGGCAACCCAATTTTCTTTATGTTTTTTGTTTTTGCTTCTGTTTAGGAATAAATAATCCATCTACCTTCTGTTTAGATGTGGTTTTATCTTTTAATTAGTGTTTGTGCCAAGTTAAACCTATTGGATCTTCTTGGATGATAGTTATTTGATCTTGCTGTAATTTCCAGAAACTTTGCGCTTAGTGCCCGAATTGTTAAAAATCACCAGAACGTGATAAAATAGTGATTCCAATTGCTGCTGATCAATAAACAAATTGTCTAGTTGTTCTAGTTTTAGTAGATTTTTGGGAGTTCCAGAAGTTTGCATTAGTTACAGATTACTACAGACTGTTCTGTTTTTGACAGATTCTGTTTTTTGTGTGTTGTTTGCTTATTTTGATGAATCTATGGCTAGTAAAATAGTTTATAATCCATAGGGAAGTTGGATTACAGTAGGTTTAACACTAATATAAATAAAGAATGAGTTCATTACAGTACCTTAAAGTAGTATTTTGTTTTCTTTCTCTAACGGAGCTCACGAGATTTCTGTTGAGTTTTGTGTTGTGAAGTTTTCAAGTTTTGGGTAAAGCTTTTATGGACTATGGAATAAAGGGTGGTGTCGGTGTCAAAACCGGCGGATCTCGGGTAGGGGGTTCCGAACTGTGCGTCTAGGCGGATGGTAACAGGAGACAAGAGACACGATGTTTTTACCCAGGTTCGGGCCCTCTCGATGGAGGTAATACCCTACTCACTGCTTGATTAATATTGATGATATGGGTAGTACAAGAGTAGATCTACCACGAGATCAAGGAGGCTAAACCCTAGAAGCTAGCCTATGGTATGATTGTTGTTCGTCCTCTGGGACTAAAACCCTCCGGTTTATATAGACACCGGATAGGTTAGGGTTACACAGTCGGTTACAATGGTAGGAGATCTACATATCTGTATCGCCAAGCTTGCCTTCCACGCCAAGGAAAGTCCCCTCCGGACACGGGACGAAGTCTTCAATCTTGTATCTTCATAGTCTTGGAGTCCGGCCGTGATGATAGTCCGGCTATCCGGACACCCTCTAGTCCGGGACTCCCTCAGTAGCCTCTGAACCAGGCTTCAATGACGATGAGTCCGGCGCATTGATTGTCTTCGGCATTGCGAGGCGGGTTCCTCCTTCGAATACTTCATAGAAGGGTTTGAACACAAGGATAATGTCCGGCTCTGCAAAACAAGTTCCACATAACACCAGAGAGAGAATAATTTTTGCACAGATCTGCTGACGTATTCCGCGGCGTGACATCACACCACGGCAAGGCCTTTATATGAATCATTTTTTTACTGTTCCCACCTCAGCGTGTTTAGCGAGGCGGTTTCCTCGGCACGTCTTATCGAAGCGTAGATCGTGCCCCCTTATTCCGGGATTCTCATCAATACGGACGTGGGTAACCCAACCGTGCCCGTTGGCCTTCCTTCTCTATCAAAGTCGAGTCATAATCGACCACGGAGTGGGCTCTTGGTATTCAACCTCTTTATAATGAGACCAAGGCCCTCTTCTTTTTTACACCCTCCATCGAGTTCGCCTCGCGCTTTGAGTTCCAACACCCAAAGCTTCAGATTTAGGCGCTTCGGACTTTCGACGATGTCCGGCCCCGACCAGCACGGCCGATGGATGTCTTCCTCCGTCACAGAAGAGGATGTGCTAAAGCTGCGAGACGCCAGGTATCTAACCGGCGAGATCTCGCATAGGCTGCCTGCTCCAGGGCAGGTCATTCCCACTCCTGAGCCCGGTGAGAACATGGTGTTCGTGTCCCACTTCCTTCGGGGTTTAGGCTTCCCGATGGATCCCTTTGTGCGGGGGCTCATGTTTTATTATGGGCTTGATTTCCATGACTTGAATCCGGAGTCCATCCTCCATATCTCGTCATTCATTGTCGTATGTGAGGCCTTCCTCCATATTACCCCCCACTTTGGATTGTGGCTCAAGACCTTCAAGGTGGAGCCAAAGATGATCAAGGGGCAGCAAGCGGAGTGCGGAGGGGCGGTCATAAGCAATTGTGCTGGTGCTCCGTGGCCCGAGGGCTCTTTTCAAGAGGAGCTTGGTTTGTGGCAACGGGAGTGGTTTTATATCACCGCTCCCAGGGGCACCAAATGGGCGGCGCTCCCTGCCTTCCGCTCAAGTCCACCATAGTGGCTGGCATCATGGGTCAACAAGGGGCTCGACTGGGGGCCGTCCAAGGACGTTCCCCTGCTGCAGGGCCGTGTCGAGATCTCCGGAAAGAGGGATCAATCTGGTTGCGATGGCGCAGTTATGGTGATCCGGCGCCTCCAGCCTGCAAACATCGCCCCCTCACTTTGTGGGAATTCAATCCGAGGGACCACGAAGCTCTCCAAAATTTTATGGGCACGACGCCCGTGGAGATGTATAAAGTGTTCTTCGGATCACAAGAGAAGTGTCCGGACTTGACCGAGGACGCAGGACTAAGCTGCAATCGCCCTGATACTCAAGTAAGTAGTCCTCAGAACGGACAAGCTGTTCATTCATTTATTTCATATATATATGCCCTTTTAAAGGAGCCGTTTCTTGAACAGGAGTGGATAGCCAAGGCAAAGTTAATAAGGTGTCCGGCTCCCCTCCGGAGACCACGCCGGATCCCATGTTGACCAAGATGTTGAAGGTCGCGCCTTTTGAAGAAAGGCGAAGGGGGCCAGGGAAGCAATCGCCTCTGCGAAGGAGGCTATCAAGGAAGGAGGGATTAAGAGTCCCACCTTCCGAGGAGAGAAGAGGACCGCTTCGGAAGATCCGGAGGTCAAGGCCTCGAAGAGGGGAAAGGAATCTTCGGCAGAGAGTCCGGCGCTGGGAAGTAACCCAGCCGCATTATTTCCCCAAGGGGATCAGCCCTCCAGCGAGCCGTAAGTAAAAAGAAGGGGTCTTGTAAATAAGGAACATCCCTGTGTTTATTCATGAGGATAACCGAAATTGTACCTTGTAGTTCGGACCTCAGCCCTTCTCGTGAGCTCGTCTTCGGGGATCTTCTTAGGAGATGATGGAGAGCGAACGCCTCCACCTGTCGCACCCTCATGTGAGGCGCACGACCGGAGGTGTCATCGCGGAGGTTCCCCCAAGTCCGTGGGCCGGAAGGTCCAGCGCCAAGTGGCGTGCGGTCGGAGGAGCTGAAGGATCTGCTCGGGCGAGCGGTTATTTCAGAAGATCACCGTGCTCTAATGGGTATGGTGATTGAAAGAATTGCATCCGCGGAGAGCGGATTGCATGAAGCCGTCAGAAGCTTACTGCCGGGGTTTGAGGTACGCAAAAATGATGTACCATCTGACAGTTATGCATATAAAATGCGCCCTGTATGGATAGTAGCCCCTGAGACTCGGTATGTTGTCAAAATTGACAATGTGCCGAGGATCAAATTCTCAGTTATAACATATCGCCGCTCCTAAACAGGTGGCGGGGCGTCTGGAGGCCAGCCGGACTGCTGAATATGCCGAACTAAAGCGGCAGCTTGACGAGGCGGATGTGGACATCGCGCTGGTCAATAAACGGTTTGACGAGTCACAAGGTATGCGACCTCTATGCGGACACCTTGTAAGGGAGCTTGACGCCCATGTCTTACTATTCATATGCTTAATGCAGATGGTGCCGCTGCCGTGGAGGAGCTGCGGGCAGAACTCGCCCGAGCGAAAGAGCAAGCGAAATTAGTAATGCGGCCGCTTTAAGGGCGGCCAAGAGCTAGAAGCTGAACGGGCTGCTCCTTTGCCGAAGCAAAGAGGAGATGGCCGATATGGCCAAAAGTTAAGGAATACTACCGATCGCTGCGAGGTTCTTGAAAAGGAACGCGTCAAAGCGGAATAAGAGGGCCTAAAGAAGGCCGCCGCCGAATCCAAGAATGCCCAATCGGCTTTGAGAGCTTCCAAGGAGGAGCTGAGTCGCCGGGCAATTGCGGCTGGAAAACCGTTTCTGCTGCGGAGGAAATATACAGATCCAGAGTATGCTCAGTTGGATAAGTTGTGGAGTTCAGAGGAAGCTTATCTGGACTTGGCGGCGAGCGCTGCGGACGCAGTTGAGCACTTCCGGGGCCAGAAGGGGCACAGAAGGGAAGAGCTATATTGGTCGCAATTCCATAGTCCGGAGCATCCTCTGCCGCTGACTGATCGATTGGTGGAATGGGCTGAGCTGAGTCGATTGTCCGGATTTGCCATGAAGCATGTCTTGACTCACTTGTGGCCGGACGGACCCCAGCCGAAGAGCTATTTTGGTTTAGTGCAGCAGTTTCTTGGTGCGGTGCAATGTCGACGCAATGAAGCGATCGACGTGTATTGAGGGAGCGCAGATGGCTCTTGCCCGTGTCAAGACATACTGGGCAGAGATGAAGGCCACTGAAGTACCTGGGCGCTCGTTTAATAGAGACACAGTACTCGAAGGATATTATGTTTAAATGACATGTATGATTTGTGAAAACAATGTTTCAATGTAATATAAGGGCTTTTTATACTTGTGCGTTCAAGTAGTAAACTACTCCACGGTAGCCGTTTATGTATATGTGTATATAACACGAAAGATGGCAGTCCTTGGCTTCAGCCCCCACGCACATAGTGCGGGGTGTTTAAAAAGCGCTTTTTCACACTTAATTCAACGTCTTGGTCCTGTTAAGGAGGTGATAGCGTAGCAAACCAAGCAACCGGACTATAATGCTTTATCACTTTCACTTAGCCATAGGAGTTCGAGGTGGGGCTACTATATTGCCCCAGGCGCCCGCACTCTCTGAATTCGGGAATGCGTATGTGCTGACCGAAAACCGGTCCTTCGTTAATGCGGAGGAATCCTAAACATTCTGTGAGTCATCGAGTGGTTGACCAGTCTCTCGCTATATCATGACAGTCGTTTTGGCTTTCTCTCGAGGTGCTCGCCCGGCCGAACCGGGGCCCAATCGCAGTAGTTCTCCTGGTGCTGCGTTAGCCGTGAAAACGGAACGTAAGGCAGCAAAACACAGGAGCCGGGCAACCCAACATTTGACCAAAGACATGATTCAGAGCTGATGCATATAAGGCCTAACTCGAGACGCCCGAATACTCCCTAAGGTATTCGATCTTTATGAAAATGGGCAGAATAATGCCCTAAGCCCCCGTGTCCAGTATGCGCACAAAAATTCTGGTGCAGCCAATGCCAAAGCACCAGCCTCCTCCTCGGTTATATTAAGGAACCGGGGATGTATATCAACAAGAGACAAAGTGAAAAAGGTTTACACGGGGTCTTAATCGAAAAGAATCCTTGCAACGGGTCCCTCTTGCACGCGTCTGCGCTGTGTCTCCGTTGTCTTGCAGTATCACGGGCGGGTGTAGCACGTTGTTCATCTGTAAAGAGAGGAACTTAGTTTGAAAGAAAAGGATGCGTGCTGAAAGGTGTACTTAATATTAAATAAATGAAAGTACGGTTCAAGAATTGAATAAAATTGAGCTTTATTGTCTCTTGTTATACATGTATGCGGCCCTCGTATGGGGGTATGCCGCTAGTAGGCGCCGGACTCGTCTAATCGTGTCCGGGTTTGAATGACCGATTCGTGTTCTTTGCCTAGCGAGCCGGATAGCTGTGGGGCTGTCAAGGCGCCTCCGTTCTTCCATGCTCAAGTGACACTTAATACTTCCTTTTAACGAGATGATGCCGCGTGGATCGAGCATTTTAAGTGTTAGAGATGCATAATGCGGTATTGCGTTAAAGCGGGCGAAAGCTTCGCGTCCCAATAGTGCTTGATGGCTACTTTTAAACGAGGCGACATGGAAGAGTAACCTTTCGCGACGGAAGTTGTCGGATGAACCAAACACAACTTCTAGCAGTATGGAGCCCGTGCAAGCGGCGTATGGGCTGGCATTACTCCTTTAAAGGAGGTGTTGCTATGGCGAATTTTGGTTGGGTTTATCCCCATCCTGCGGATTGTGTCTGATATATCGTGTTTATGTCAATGCCGCCATCCATGAGGACATGTGTAAATTGGAATCCGTCGATTATAGGATTCAATATCAAGGCAGTCCATCCTGCGTTCCGGATATTATCGGAATAGTCCTGATGGTCGAAGGTGATTGGTTTTGACAACCAGTGTGCGACGCGCCTTTTAGGGGGCGCCGCTCTGTTTTTCCTTTTGATCACGTGAAGTGAGTTTACTGTTTTGACCTCCTGTGAGAAAGTTTTTTGATTTCCGAGGCTCTGCTTGTGGTGCT
Organism: Aegilops bicornis; assembly: GCA_021605145.1. NCBI lineage: Eukaryota > Viridiplantae > Streptophyta > Magnoliopsida > Poales > Poaceae > Aegilops > Aegilops bicornis. Next base: position 505,554,213 of record CM038669.1, read on the forward strand.
CGTCGTCATCTTCACTTGGTGTTTCGAGCCCCTTGTGTTCGGGCGTTGATCTGCGGACTGTTTGAAGACCCAACAATTTACGTGGGTATGGTTGGCAGGCCTCCCAGAGTCTTGTGGATTTGACATATCTTGTCCAAGATTTTGTTGAAGTTGGATAGCTCATCGCTACTCTCCTTAAGGGGCAGTTTTTGTTGTTCTGCCGTGAGCTTTTGAATCTGGCGTTATTTGCCGTGCTCTTTGGACTGTTCCTTTTAATCCGCGCTGGTCCTTGTTGCACCGTGGTTTCCGTTCCATCCCTGATTTCGGATGTATTTGGGTCATTTGGTGCTGCATCTTGCTACGACTATCCTCTCCCGCACAAAAGCGGGTCATGAGGCTTGTTAATGCGGCCATTGTTCTTGGCTTTTCTTGGCCGAGGTGTCTGGCGAGCCATTCGTCTCGGACGTTGTGTTTGAAAGCTGCTAAGGCTTCAAGGTCCTGGACAATCGACTATTTGGTTCTTTATAGTAAGGAACCTGTTCTAGAATTTCCGGGCTGACTCTCCGGGCTGTTGAGTTATGTGACTTAGATCGTCTGCGTCCGGAGGGCGGACATAGGTCCCCTGAAAATTTGCCCGAAATGCATCCTCGAGCTCATCCCAACTCCCAATGGTATTTTCGGGGAGGCTCTTAGGCCAATGCCGAGCTGGCCCTTTGAGTTTAAGGGGTAAGTATTTTATGGCGTGGAGATCATCTCCTCTAGCCATGTGTATGTGGAGGATGTAATCCTCAATCCAGACTCAAAGTCTGTTGTTCCGTCAGATGCCTCTATGTTTACGGGTTTGAATCCGGAAATTCATGATCCGGCACCTCATCGGTGAAACATAGGGGTGTCTGGCGCCCTATATTTGGGTGTGCCGTGGTCTTCGGAATTTTGGCGTGTTGCATTGCTTTGTGGCGTGCTTTCTTGGCCCATAGATGGACCTAATGGGCCATCCTTTTGATGTGAATCCTTGCGGATCGCATATTATTCGCTTGTGTGCACCATTCACCGCTCTCTTTTTTGCCGTGAGGTCGTCCATCCGACCGGGTGGCCTTCTTGCTCTTTAATTGTGGGGCTCTAAGGCCTCCTCGTCGAATTCAGGCGGTAGCTTTCTTTTCGGGTAGCTCTTTGTTCGGCGATCGTCGCTGCATTATCTGCTCTGCGATCTTTGAATACTTTGCTCCATCTAATCTTGAGTGCATCTTCCGCTGTTTTGAGCTTCCGCTTCGCTTTTTCAGCTACGCGCAGCGATGGCGAGCCTTTTCTGGAGGTCATTTTGCTCCAATGGTTTGTCCGGCGTGAGATCGTCCGGACTGTTGTCTTCACCGGGGACAGATTGTTTATCCAAGTTGTCTTGTTCGGACGATTGCTCGATAGCTTGTTCGTTGTCCACCGGTTCGCCTGCTCTATGGCTGGGTCTTTGTTGAGGCGGGACTTTGTTCGGCGTTTACGTTGCCGTTTGGCTGCTTTTCGAGGTATTTATCCTTCGTGGCGTCCCGTTGTTCCTCGTCTTCATTTCCTTTAGGTGTATCCACCATGTATACATCATGGGATGAGGTTGTCCAGCATCCTATAGGTGCTGGTTCATTGTTGTCTCCTACATCGTCGTCCATACAGTCGATGTCTTCGGAGTCGAAATCGAGCACGTCGTGTAAGCTTTTCGGCGATGGCTATGAAGTGGGTGGTGGGTGGGCATTGAATTTCTTCATCGTCCGCATCCCAACCTTCCTAACCGTAGTCCGCCCAGGCTCTCCGGATAAAGAGAGAGACTTTAGTGAATTCAGGATGTCGCCAAAGGGCGAGTCTTTGAAAGATGTCATGACGTGAACTCCATAACGGGCGCCCAATCGGATTCGATTGGCAAGTATGGAGGGTTGAGTCCGAAGAGGAGTCCGACACCACAGGTCGAGGTCTTTGCAAAGGACAGGGATGGAGTTCGGCTCGATCGCCGTAGAGATTGTAGCCCCGGCGGTGTCCAACAACTCGTCCTCGATCGGGAATCTGGCTCGGATTAAGGGTCGGGCCGGATCTTGAGTCGGCCTCTAGGGCTGTTGACTCTTGAGCTAGATCATGCCCATCGAGACAAGGTCTTGCGGCGCTTGGCTGCGGCTCGAATCCGTCGAAGATCAAGTCTCCACGGATATCGGCCGTATAGTTTAAACTTCCAAATCTGACCTGACGACTAGGGGCATAGCTTTCGATCTGCTCCAGATGGCCAGCGAATCGCCCGCAGCAAAGCCGCCGAACACGAAGATCTGTCCGGGAGAAAAGTCTCACCTGGACCGCGTCATTGTTGATGATCGAAGGAGCCATCGGGCCTATTGGTGACGCACACGGAGGAACTCTCAATGAAAGCACCAATGTCGATTGTCAAAACCGGCGGATCTCGGGTAGGGGGTCCCGAATCGTGCGTCTAAGCGAGATGGTGACAGGAGACAAGGGACACGATGTTTTTACCAGGTTCGGGCCCTCTCGATGGAGGGAATACCCTACTCCTGCGTGATTAATATTGTTGATATGGGGAGTACTAGAGTAGATCTACCACGAGATCAAGGAGGCTAAACCCTAGAAGCTAGCCTATGGTATGATTGTTGTTCGTCCTCTCGGACTAAAACCCTCCGGTTTATATAGACACCGGATAGGTTAGGGTTGCAGCGTCGGTTACAATGGTAGGAGATCTACATATCAGACGCCAAGCTTGCCTTCCACGCCAAGGAAAGTCCCCTCCGGACACGGGACGAAGTCTTCAATCTTGTATCTTCATAGTCTTGGAGTCCGGCCGTGACGATAGTCCGGCTATCCGGACACCCCCTAGTTCGGGACTCCCTCAGGTGGCAAGAGCCTAAGCTTGGGGATGCCCATGGCACCCCAAGATATTCAAGAATAGCCAAAAGCCTAAGCTTGGGGATGCCCCGGGAAGGCATCCCCTCTTTCGTCTTCGTTCATTGGTAACTTTACTTGGGGCTATATTTTTATTCACCACATGATAAGTGTTTTGCTTGGAGCGTCGTGTATTATATTAGTCTTTGATTTTTAGTTTACCACAATCATCCTTGCTGTACACACCTTTTGAGAGAGCCATACATAAATTGGAATCTGATAGAATACTCTATGTGCTTCACTTATATCTTTTGAGCTTGATAGTTTTGCTCATTGTGCTTCACTTATATCTTTTGAGCGTGATAATTTTTGATCTAGTGCTTCACTTAGATCTTTTAGAGCATGGTGATAAATTTGTTTTAAAGAAACTATTGATCTCTCATGCTTCACTTAGATTATTTTGAGATTCGTTAATAGCATGGTAATTTGCTTAAATATTAATATACTTGGTATTCAAGATATGTGAAACTTTCTTTTGAGTGCGTTGAATACTAAGAAAAGTTTGATGCTTGATAATTGTTTTGAGATATGAAGATGGTGATATTAGAGTCATGCTAGTTGAGTAGTTGTGAATTTAAAGAATACTTGTGTTGAAGTTTGTGATTCTCGTAGCATGCATTATGGTGAACCGTTATGTGATGAACTTCGGAGCATGATTTATTTATTGATTTTCTTCCTTATGAGTGGCGGTCGGGACGGCGATGGTCTTTTCCTACCAATCTATCCCCCTAGGAGCATGCGCGTAATACTTTGCTTTGACAACTTCTAGATTTTTGCAATAAGTATATGAGTTCTTTATGACTAATGTTGAGTCCATGGATTATACACACTTTTCCCATCCTTCCACTATTGCTAGCCTCTCTAATACCGCGCACTTTTCGCCAGTATCATACACCCACCATATATCTTCCTCAAAACAGGCACCATACCTACCTATTATGGCATTTCCATAGCCATTCCGAGATATATTGCCATGCAACTTTACACCGTTCCGTTTATTATGACATGCTCCGTCATTGTCATATTGCTAGCATGATCATGCAGTTGACATCGTATTTGTGGCAAAGCCATCGTTCATAATTCTTTCATACATGTCACTCTTGATTCATTGCATATCCCAAAGACATCACGGAGGCATTCATATAGAGTCATATTTTGTTCTAAGTATCGAGTTGTAATTCTTGAGTTGTAAGTAAATAAAAGTGTGATGATCATCATTATTAGAGCATTGTCCCAGTGAGGAAAGGATGATGGAGACTATGATTCCCCCACAAGTCGGGATGAGACTCCGGACGAAAAATAAAAAAAAAAGGAAAAAAAGAGGCCGTAAAAAAAGAGAAAAGGCCCAAAGAAAAAAAGAGAAAAGAAAAAAAGAGAGAATAAGAGAAAAGGGGCAATGTTACTATCCTTTTACCACACTTGTGCTTCAAAGTAGTACCAAGATCTTCATGATAGAGAGTCTCTCATTTTTTCACTTTCATATACTAGTGGGAATTTTTCATTATAGAACTTGGCTTGTATATTCCAATGATGGGCTTCCTCAAATGCCGTAGGTCTTCGTGAGCAAGCGAGTTGGATGCACACCCACTTAGTTTCTTTTGTTGAGCTTTCATATACTTATAGCTCTAGTGCATCCGTTGCATGGCAATCCCTACTCACTCACATTGATATCCATTGATGGGCATCTCCATAGCCCATTGATACGCCTAGTTGATGTGAGACTATCTTCTCCCTTTTGTCTTCTCCACAACCACCATTCTATTCCACATATAGTGCTATATCCATGGCTCAAGGCTCATGTATTGCGTGAAGATTGAAAAAGTTTTGAAAATGTTAAAGTATGAAACAATTGCTTGGCTTGTCATCGGGGTTGTGCATGATTTAAATATCTTGTGTGGGGAAGATGGAGCATAGCCGCACTATATGATTTTGTAGGGATAACTTTCTTTGGCCATGTTATTTTGAGAAGACATAATTGCTTAGTTAGTATACTTGAAGTATTATTATTTTTATGTCAATATGAACTTTTGTCTTGAATCTTTTGGATGTGAATATTCATACCACAGTTAAGAAGATTTACATTGAAATTATGCCAAAGTATCACCCGCATAAAAAATTCTTTTTTTATCATTTACCTACTCGAGGACGAGCAGGAATTAAGCTTGGGGATGCCTGATACGTCTCCAACGTATCTATAATTTTTGATTGCTCCATGCTACTTTATCTACTGTTTTAGGCTTTATTGGGCTTTATTTTCCAATTTTATATCATTTTTGGGACTAACCTATTAATCGGAGGCCCAACCCATATTGCTGTTTTTTTTGCCTATTTCATCGAAGAAAAGGAATATCAAACGGAGTCCAAACGGAATGAAACCTTCGGGAACGTGATTTTCTCACCGAACGTGATCCAGAGAACTTGAAGTGCAAGTCAAGAAGCAACCGGAGCCTCCACGAGATAGGAGGGTGCGCCCCTGTCTCGTGGGCCCCTTGGGCGGTCACGGACGTACTTCTTCGCCGGCACATATCCGTATTGCCAAGCTTGCCTTCCACGCCAAGGAGAGTCCCATACGGACACGGGACGAAGTCTTCAATCTTGTATCTTCATGATCCAACAGTCCGACCAAAGGATATAGTCCAGCTGTCCGGAGACCCCCTAATCCAGCACTCCCTCAATGACCGAAGTTTGTTCGGAGTCCCGGATGAGATCAGGGACATGACGAGGAGTCTCGAAATGGTCGAGACGTAAAGATCGATATATTGGAAGGCTATATTCGGACATCGGAAAGGTTCCGAGTGATTCGGGTATTTTTTGGAGTACCGAGGAGTTACGGAAATTCATATTGGGCCTTAATGGGCCATACGGGAAAGGAGAGAAAGGCCTCAAGGGTGGCCGCGCCCCTTCCCCATGGACTGGTCCCAATTGGACTAGGGAAAGGGGGCGCCCCCTTCCTTCCTTCTCCTTCTCCCTTCCCTTTTTCCTATTCCACGTGGGAGGTGGAATCCTACTAGGACTAGGGAGTCCTAGTAGGACTCCACACTTTGGACGCGCCCTATGAGGGCCGGCCTCCTCCTCCCTCCACCCTTTATATACGTGGCCAGGGGGCACCCCATAGATAATAGATATTGTTCTTAGCCGTGTGCGGTGCCTCCCTCCATCATAATCCACCTCAGTCATATTGTTGCAGTGCTTAGGCTGTTGGAAATATGCCCTAGAGGCAATAATAAAATGGTTATTATTATATTTCCTTCTTCATGATAATTGTCTATTGTTCATGCTATAATTGTTTTATCTGAAAATCGTAATACATGTGTGAATACATAGACCACAACATATCCCTAGTGAGCCTCTAGTTGACTAGCTCGTTGATCAATAGATGGTTACGGTTTCCTAACCATGGACATTGGATGTCATTGATAACGGGATCACATCATTAGGAGAATGATGCGATGGACAAGACCCAATCCTAAGCATAGCACAAGATCATGTAGTTCGTCTGCTAAAGCTTTTCTAAAGTCAAGTATCTTTTCCTTAGACCACGAGATTGTGCAACTCCCGGATACCGTAGGAATGCTTTGGGTGTGCCAAAGCGTCCTGGCAATCGGGTGGCTATAAAGGTGCACTACGGGTATCTCCGAAAGTGTCTGTTGGGTTGGCACGAATCGAGACTGGGATTTGTCACTTCGTGTGACGGAGAGGTATCTCTGGGCCCACTCGGTAGGACATCATCATAATGAGCTCAATGTGACCAAGGATTTGATCACGGGATGATGTGTTACGAATGAGTAAAGAGACTTGCCGGTAACGAGTTTGAACAAGGTATAGGGATACAGACGATCGAATCTTGGGCAAGTATCATACTGGTAGACAAAGGGAATTCCGTACGGGATTGATTGAATCCCCGACATCGTGGTTCATCCGATGAGATCATCGTGGAACATGTGGGAGCCAACATGGGTATCCATATCCCACTATTGGTTATTGGCCGGAGAGATGTCTCGGTCATGTCTGCATAGTTCCCGAACCCGTAGGGTCTACACACTTAAGGTTCGATGGCACTAGGGTTATAGGGAATAGATGTACGTGGTTACTGAATGTTGTTCGGAGTCCCGGATGAGATCCCGGACGTCACGAGGAGTTCTGTAATGGTCCGGAGGTAAAGTTTTATATATGGGAAGTCCCGTTTTGGACACCGGAAGTGTTCTGGGCGTTGTCGGTAACATACCGGGACCATCGGAAGGGTTCGATGGTCCACCGGGAGGGGCCACCAGCCACGGAGGCTTGCGTGGGCCAAGTGTGGGAAGGGACCAGCCCCTAGGTGGGCTGGTGCGCCTCCCACAAGAGGCCCAAGGCGCATGGAAGGGGGGGGGGAACCCTAGGCTCAGATGGGCCTAAGGCCCACCTAGGGTGCGCCTCTCCCTCTCTCCCCCTCTGGCCGTCCCCCTAGATGCATCTAGGGCTGGCCGCCACCCCTAGGGGGGGAACCCTAGATGGGGGCGCAGCCCCTCCACTCCCCCCATATATAGTGGGGGCTTTGGGGCTGCCAGAGACATGAGTCTCCCTCTCTCTTGGCGCAGCCCTACCCCTCTCCCTCCTCGTCTCTCGCAGTGCTTGGTGAAGCCCTGCTGGAGTGCCATGCTCCTCCACCACCACCACGCCGTCGTGCTGCTGCTGGACGGAGTCTTCCCCAACCTCTCCCTCTCTCCTTGCTAGATAAAGGCGCGGGAGACGTCACCGGGCTGCACGTGTGTTGAACGCGGAGGCGCCGTGGTTCGGCGCTTAGACCGGAATCAACCGCGATCTGAATCGCTACGAGTACGACTCCTTCATCCGCGTTCTTGTAACGCTTCCGCATCGCGATCTTCAAGGGTATGAAGATGCACTCCCCTCTCTCTCGTTGCTAGTTTCTCCATAGATTGATCTTGGTGATGCGTAGAAAATTTTAATTTCTGCAACGATCCCCAATATAGGCGAAGCCCTGCGCCGGTAGCTTCATCATCACCTGTCATCACACCTCGTGTTGACGAAGCTCTCCCTCGACATTCTGCTGGATCGTGAGTTCGTGGGACATCACCGAGTTGAACGTGTGCAGATCGCGGAGGTGACGTACTTTCGGTACTAGGATCGGTCGATTGTGAAGACGTACGACTACATCAACCGCGTTGTCATAACGCTTCCGCTTTCGGTCTACGAGGGTACGTGGGCTACACTCTCCCCTCTCGTTGCTATGCATCACCATGATAGATCTTGCGTGTGCGTAGGATTTTTTTTGAAATTACTGCATTCCCCAACAGTGGCATCCGAGCCAGGTCTATGCGTAGATGTTATATGCACGAGTAGAACACAAAGAGTTGTGGGCGATAATAGTCATACTGCTTACCAGCATGTCATACTTTGATTCGGCGGTATTGTTGGATGAAGCGGCCTAGACTGACATTACATGACCGCGTTCATGACACTGGTTCTACCGCCGTGCTTTGCACACAGGTGGCTAGTGGTTGTCTGTTTCTCCAACTTTAGTTGAATCGAGTGTGACTACGGCCGGTCCTTGTTGGAGGTTAAAACAACACACTAGACGAAAAATCGTTGTGGTTTTGATGCGTAGGTAAGAACGGTTCTTGCAAAGCCCGTAGCAGCCACGTAAAACTTAAAACAACAAAGTAGAGGACGTCTAACTTGTTTTTGCAGGGCATGTTGTTGTCGGTGGAAACGACACCTATGGGATCACTGGAATCCCTTCTATGGTTGGCGGGCGCAGGGTCGTGAGAAGAGCAGGTCTAACAGGAAGCACACAGATCGTTTACCCAGGTTCGGGCCGCGAGGATGCGTAATACCCTAGTCCTGCTTTGGTGGATGTATTGAGTGTTCTTGAGCTAGCTACGGGGTGTAACTTGCCCAAAAGAGCCGAATCCCCCTCCAGTATGCCATGGGCCTCCTTTTATAGTCGAAAGGGGCTGCCGCAGTGGCACACAGGAGGTGGAAAGGTTTACAGTGCTGCGAGCTTATCGCCCGTATTACAGGACAAGACGCATTTAATGCATCGCTTAGGTGTCCCTTAGCTTTACCGGAGACGGGAACGAGGCCCGTCCCGTCCGTCGCCGCCTCACCTTGCTTCGACACGCGCCCAGGCCAGCGATGTATGTGGCGCCATGTAGGCAGGCATGCAGCTGAGGTGGCGCGGTGGTAGGGTCTTCACGAAGATCTGCATGCCACCACACAGGTGCTTGCTGAATTGTCTTGGAAGCCACACGTTGCCACGCAGGTGCCTGCCCAGCTGGTTGGGCTGGCAGCTGCAGGCGAACGGCGGCGGAGTCTTGGTCGACGTAGGCCTGGTTATGGCCCCGCTGATGTCCTCGGCAAGGGCCTTGCCGGGGGCACGACAAGGGTCTTGCCGTGGCATTGCAGCCGTCCCCGGCAAGGCGCTTGCCGGGTGTCTTGTGGATTCCCTCGGCTGGGATCCCGCCGAGGGTCGCCGTCTTCTGGTCTTCATCTAATCTCACATGTTTATGATCTTGACGAAGATCTGCGTGCCACCACGGAGGTGCCTTCCGAGCCCTGGTTCCAACGTAGTTGGTTGGGTCGGAACCCGTGGGCTCAAGGGTGGCTCGCTCTGTTGGCATCGAGCAAGTTGCCCCGGCAAGTCTCTTCTTGGGGCATGGAGGCTTCTTGACAAGGGTCCTGCCGGGGGAGTCCACCTTTCCCCTTTCGCTATTTGTGTTTCTGGTCTTGGCGTTGTCTCAGTTGTCTTGCGCTCCGGCTTGTCTCTGGCTCCCCTCCTTTGCCCTGCTGAGTGTCGCTGTGGCGCGTGCGGATCTGACTGCCCGTGCACAAGTAAAGGGGTCAAAAGGAGAGTGATACGTCTCCGTCGTATCTACTTTTCCAAACACTTTTGCCCTTGTTTTGGACTCTAACTTGTATGATTTGAATGGAACTAACCGGATCGACGCTGTTTTATTGAGAATTGCCATGATGTTGTTGTATGTGCGAGAAAAGCAAGTTCTCGGAATGACACTGAAACTCCACGGGATGTCTTATAAAAAATAATAAAAATCCTCGCCAAAGAAGAAGACCAGGGCCCACACCCCTGTCCACGAGGGTGGGGCGCGCCTTCTCGTGGGCCCCTGGACACCCTCCCACGCCAACTCCAACTCCATATATTGGCTTCGGGAGAAAAAATCGGAGAAAGTTTCATCACGTTTTACGATACGGAGCCGCCGCCAAGCCCTAATCTCTCTCGGGAGGGCTGATCTGGAGTCCGTTCGGGGCTCCGGAGAGGGGGGTTCGTTGCCGTCGTCATCATCAACCATCCTCCATCACCAATTTCATGATGCTCAACGCCGTGCGTGAGTAATTCCATCGTAGGCTTGTTGGACGGTGATGGGTTGGATGAGATTTATCATGTAATTGAGTTAGTTTTGTTAGGGTTTGATCCCTAGTATCCACTATGTTACGAGATTGATGTTGCTATGACTTTGCTATGCTTAATGCGTGTCACTAGGGCCCGAGTGCCATGAATTCAGACCTGAACCTATTATGTTTTCATGAATATATGTGTGTTCTTGATCCTATCTTGCAAGTCTATAGTCACGTACTATGTGTTATGATCCGCAACCCGAAGTGACAATAATCGGGACCACTCCGGTGATGACCATAGTTTGAGGAGTTCATGTATTCACTATGTGCTAATGCTTTGTTCCGGTTCTCTATTAAAAGGAGGCCTTAATATCCCTTAGTTTCCAATATGACCCGCTTCTACGGGAGGGTAGGACAAAAGATGTCATGCAAGTTCTTTTCCATAAGAGCATTATGACTATATTCGAATACATGCCTACATTACATTGATGAATTGGAGCTAGTTACATGTCACCCTATGTTATGATCGTTACATGACGAACCACATCCGGCATAATTATCCATCACGATCCGGTGCCTCTGAGCTTTCCATATCTTTGGTTCTCGCTTATTTACTTTTCCGTTACTCTTTGTTACAATCACTACAAAATACCAAAAACATTACTTTTGATGTCTTTACTTTTGTTACCGTTACCACCACTATCATATTACTTTGCTACTAAACACTTTGCTGCAGATACTAAGTTTCGGTGTGGTTGAATTGACAACTCAGCTGCTAATACTTGAGAATATTCTTTGGCTCCCCTTGTGTCGAATCAATAAATTTGGGTTGAATACTCTACCCTCGAAAACTGCTATTCGATCCCTATACTTGTGGGTTATCAAGACCTTTTTCTGGGCGCCGTTGCCGGGAGCATAGCTCTATTCTTTGAGTCACTTGGGATTTATATCTGCTGGACACTATGAAGAACTTGAAAGGCGCTTAAGACAACAATTTATCCCTCAACTACGAGGGGGTTAAGGAACCGCCATCAGCTCTGCACTTGATTCACCTTCATTATGAGTAAGCTAGCGACACCTAAACCTGCTTCGCTATTCGCTCGATATGTCGCATGTTATTGATGATGCCACTTCGCTATGCATGATACTTATGATGAAACTACTTCTATGCTTGATACTTTGTGCCCTTGGTGAATTTCTAGATGAACAAATTTCTAGGTCTAGAGAAAGAGAAAATATTGAAACTGAATACAATGATGAAAGTGATGATGAAAATATGCCTGCTATTCCCGAGGGTTATCTTTTGATGCGGAATCTTACGCATCTATTTTTGCTTGCCGAGGATAGATCTGAACTTAAGAGGCTGCTAGTTAAATGGAGTAAAGAATCTCTTAGAGATAGGATGAGACCTGACCCTGCTTTTGCTACTTCACCTATCTGTGTTCCTGATAAGGATTATGAATTCTCTATTGATCCTGATATAATTATGTTGGTTGATTCTGATCCTTTTTATGGTTATGAATCTGAAACTGTTGTGGCACATCTTACTAAGTTAAATGATATAGCCGCCCTGTTTACTAATGATGAGAGATCGCGCTACTTTTATATACTCAAAATATTTCCGTTCTCATTAAAGGGTGATGCTAAGATATGGTTTAATTCTCTTGATCCTGGTTGTGTGCATAGTCCCCAGGATATGATTTATTACTTCTCTGCTAAATATTTCCCTGCTCATAAGAAACAAGCTGCTTTGAGGGAAATATACAACCGATGCAAATTGAAGAAGAGAGTCTCCCACAAGCTTGGGGAGGCTTCTCAAGTTACTTAATGCTTTGCTGATCATCCTCTTAAGAAACCTGAAATACTTGATATCTTTTATAATGGACTAACCGATGCTTCCAGAGATCACGGATAGTTGTATTGGTTCTCTTTTCGTGGAAAGAACACGGATGAAGCTGAAATTTTGTTGAATAATATGTTGACAAATGAAAATAATTGGGCACCTCCTGAGCCAACTCTGAGCAGTTCTTGAGCCAATTCTTGAGCCTATTCCTAAACCAACTCCGAAGAAGAGAGGTGTTCTATTTCGATCCACGAAGATATGCAAGAGGCAAAGAAATCTATGAAAGAAAAATGTATTAAAGCTGAAGATATTAAGAATTTACCTCCTATTGAAGAAATACATGGTCTTAATCTACTTTCTTTGAAGAAGTGTATGATCTCAATTCTTTATTCACTTTGAAGAACCCCGTGATCCCAATATCCCGACACGGGTAGTAAAGGTAAATTCTCTCTATAGATATGATAAAGCTGAAGTCCCTCCTACTAAAATTGCTAGTCGATTGCTTGGATGAGTTTGATAACTTTATGTTTAAGCAAGATGACTTTAATGCCTATTTTGGTAGACAACTAAACAGAATACCTTTATGATTAAACGCTTGAGTGATTATATGGCTAATATTAGAGGTGAACTTAAACTTGTTAGCAAACATGCTTCTATGGTTACCACTCAAGTAGAGCAAGTACTTAAAGCTCGAGAAAGAAGTGCTTGATGAAATGAATAGTAAGAAGAATGGTTATCTTTGTTAGAGTGGCTACTAGAACTGGTAGAATGACTCGGGAACCTTTGTATCCTGAAGGCCACCCTAAGAGAATCGAGCAAGATTCTCAGAGAAATAATATTGATGTACCTAGTTCTTCTAAAAGGAAGAAAAAGAAAAATGATAGAACTGTGCAAACTTCTAGTGAACCTATTGCTGAATCACCTGATAATCCAAATGACATCTCTGTCGGCGTTCTGGGAACGGGGGTCCCCAGACTTGCCTGCCTGCGGCCTGCGACGTGACTCAAAGGAGGCCCAGGACAACCCATCTTCATCAACGCAAGCTCAAGACCCTCGCGAGGGGCCAAGCCTCATGAGGCGGGACGACCAGAGCTTCCTCAGCGCGGCCTCGTCAGTGGCTCATGAGGAGGCGGAGAGTTCAAGGCAGGATACCTCGCGAGGTGCCCGTGGACGCAAGCCATGACGACCAAAGGGCGCCCGATCAGGCGCCACAGCAGCGTCCTCCTTTCCTCTTTGGTGCAAAGGAGCAAGCGCAGCGAGAGCATCAAGCAAAGGCATCCGTTTCGGTGCAACAAGACCAAGGCCAACCCCAACAGCTGGAAGGGAGTCATCGTGGAGCCCAAGCAGGCGTCATCACCAGAGCCTTTGGCAGGCGAGGACCGACTTTAGTCAGGATAAATGTACCCGTTGTTCCCCTTCAAAATGGCCAATTGTTGGCGCCCTTCCCGCTCAATATTTGGGGAGAGGCCCAGGGCCTTCGTCTATATAAGTAGAGCTAGCCACCATAGTAGAAAGGATCCGGCATTTTGGAATCCAGAGAGAGAGATAGAGACCTCATCCTCAAGCTAGAGCGACGGGACACCACTTAGCAGTTCATCACACCCACCAAGAACAGACCCTCGCGAGGCTGTTCTTCCCTGTACTGTTCTTCATCAGCCCAAGAGGCAATCCACCACACCACAAACTAGAGTAGGGTATTACACCACAACGGTGGCCCGAACTAGTATAAATCTTGCGTCTCTTGTGTTGTTCTTGCTAGTAGTTTAGGTCCCTGCGATTCAGCGAGGTACGAGACGGTGGAGGGTTGGATCTCCGTGCACACCCCAGAGTTCGAACCTTAAGGGTCTGCCGGAACCCAAAATCCGACATTTGGCGCGCCAGGTAGGGGTGCGCCGGAATCTGCCTTTCGTCGCCTCGTTCTTCCCCGACCACCGCAACCATGTCTGACGCTCGTCGGGCCCGCGCTGAGCGCCGAGCCGCTTCGCCTCCCATTTTCGCCCAGACGGCTCCGTCGGGCTTCCTCGTCGTTCCCGTCACCTGCTGTCAATGCCGCCACCGGCCCAGCTGGGAACGAGCGAAGCGTCGCCCCAAAGTCCATGAGGCGGGATGGCCGCACCGCCACGCCGCTCACCCCCGCTGGTTCTTCGTCAAGCGTGCCCAGCGCGCCATGGAGGCTGAGCTGCACTCATCGCGCTAACGAGCGAGCTCCTGCGCTACCGCCCGTCGGCAGCGTCTACGAAGAATGGCTCGACCGCGTCGCCGAGCTCGTCCGCGCTGCGGGAGGTGACCCTGCGCCGTCCGTCTCGCTGCACCGCACCCCGCGCCGCGCGGGCGATGAAGCTCCCGGGGTGCCTCAGCTGCCTCCTCCTCAAGACGGGCGCCCACTGGCCCCAAAGCTGCCACTGGCGGAACCCGTTCCGCCAGCGCCGGCAGCGGCAAGAGCAGAGCTGGCAAGAAGTTCCTCGCCAAGAAGCTGCCCGGCGCTCCCGCTCCAAAGACGCGTCAAGACCTGCGCTGCCCCCAGCCGGCGCAGGGAGGCCTGCAAGACCAAGCTCTCTGCCGTCCGAGGCCCCTCGCGGCCACGACGGGCTGCCGCGCCTTCACCACCGAGCTGCGCAGCGTCGCGTGGCCCGCCAAGTTCAAGCCAGACCTGCCTCCTCGCTACGACGGCACAGCTGACCCTACGGAGTTCCTCCAGCTCTACGAGCTGGGCATCGAGGCTGCCAACGGGGACGAAAGGGTCATGGCGAACTGGTTTCCCATGGCGCTCAAGGAAGGATCCCGCACGTGGCTCCTGAATCTGGCCCCAGGCACGATCTCTTCCTGGGCCGAGATGCGCACCCTCTTCATTGCCAACTTCCAAGGTACTCGCGACCGGCCACCTGCCGTGAGCGACATGCGCCGGATCGAGCAGCCGGAAACCCTGCAAAGTACATCCGGCCTTCAACAACGCGCCTCAAGATCCCCAAGGTAGCGGAGGAGGCCATCATCTACGCCTTCTCCGGACGGCGTCTGTGACGTCAAGATGAAGGAGGAGCTGGCGATGCATGAAGATCTGTGCACCTCCCAGAGCTGTTCAACTTGGCGACCAAGTGCGCCCGGCTGAGGAGGGCGCCTCTCCTCCTCGAGCTGCCTGCCACGTATCCCAAGAGAAGAAGTCCAAGGCGAAGGGCGTGAAGCGCAAAGGGGCTGCCGTGCTCGCGGCAAATGCAGACACCAAGCAAGGCGAGATCAGCCCGAGTCCTCTAAGGGCAGCGATGCTGCGTGTACCACGACCTCCACACCCACAACACCAATGAATGTCAAGAGCTCCGGCCGTCGCTGAAGGAAGGGTCGGCAGACGCCCGGCGCAGCGACTGGCTACGGCCGAGGAGGAGGAAGGAATGCAGGGCCAGTGGGAAGACAGCGGCCCGCGCCAAGGGTGGCGCGATCAACCAAGCGAGGACCGATGGCAAGACCCACCTCGCGAGGGGGGCTGGAGGGATCAACCTCATGAGGATCGTCCGCAAGGGAACGCAGGCCTCCCTCCGCTGCCGCCGCCACCAAGGAGAGTCGAAGACCGCCATCAGGACGAGGGGGCTGGGGGCTTCCAGGAAGCGCGTGCGATCGCCTGCATCCTGGGCGGAGCTCAAGCCCCAGCCTCTCACCGCATCTTCAAGCAGTTCGCCCGTGAAGTGAATGCAGTCCTCCCCAAGCTCGAGTCCACGCGCCCTCTCAGGTGGTCGGCGTGCGCCATCACGTTCAGCTCAGCGGATCAGCTCAAGTGCGCAGCCACAGTCGGAGTTCTTCCGATGCTTTGCTCCCCAATCATCAGCAATGTGCTAGTACCAAGACCCTCATCGATGGCGGAGCAGGGCTTAACGTCCTGTCCGTGGAGACATTCAACAATCTTCAAGTGCCTTACAGTCAGCTCCAGCCAACCAAGCCTTTCTCCGGAGTCACCGACGGCTCCACGGTCCCGATCGGGCAGGTCCGCCTTCCTGTCACCTTCGGGGCCCGCGACAACTACCACACCGAGCTCATCGACTTCGACATCGCCCACATTCGCCTACTGTACAACGCCATCCTCGGGTACCCAGCGTTGGCCAAATTCATGGCCGTAACCCACCATGGCTACAACATCCTCAAGATGCCAGGAAGCGGCGGAGTCATCACGGTGCCCTGTGAAGAGAGAGATGTAGTGTGCTCCCTGGAGCGAGCTTTTCAGGCCGCATCGCTGGAAGACCCAGACCACAGCAGCAGGATACCTCCCGAGGCAACACCTAAGAAGAAGAAGACATCGACCGGCCCGGCTCTTCAAGAGACAGGCCCCTCGAGTGGCCTGCCGGGCCGAGGAGCCTCCTTCAATCGCATAGGAAAGGCGGCGCCCTCCTCAGCAGGGCTCGAGGGCTCTCCACAGAGGGCCGCCGACCTCGCCAAGGTCCCGAGGGAGGCGCTTGGGCACCACGTGGAGGCGTGTTTGAGCACGCTTCCCAAGCGAGAGCAAGACCAGGAGGACAGAACCCTCAAGAGTTCATCAGCAAGGCCATTCAGGAGCTACATGAGTCAAGGGTCATCAGGGGCAGCGGCCGCCTACCCGCTGTGGCCCCCCATCCAGGCGAGGATGGTGGGTTGCGCGTCTGCATCGACATACCAGGGCTCAACCGAGCCGCATCTCAAGAGCGCCTCTGGCCCTCGCGAGTGGGGACGCTTGCAGTCCGCCCCCAGCCCACGTACACATGCCTTATGGCCTGCCAAACGCGGTTGCTGCGCACCAGCGTCTCATGAGGACCATCCTGGAGGCTCAAGAGGTCAGGCACGCCGCAGCCCAGGCGGAGATGGAGATGGCCCATGAGGAGCCGCCGGTGCCTCCGGAGCCTCCCGAGGCCCCCGGGCCTGGGGCTCATGAGGATCGGCTCCCGCAGCCCACCGAGTCTGCTACATCAACAACCCTTCATCCCCAATATCACCAGGTGACATCCTTAAGTTTTATTTCCGGCTGGGAGCGCCTTCAGGGCCGCATTATTCCCAGGCCGCGTGGGTCTGTCCCTGCGGCATGTATCCCTTTTATTTCATGTCTTTAGCTTATCCTGTTGGGGGCGCCCCTCGGGCTGCATCATCCCCAAGCCGCTCAGGCGATCCAGTAGCATGTATCCTTCATGCGTTTTCCTTAGGATTATGCTCTCGTTCCACCATGCTTGTTATTTGGTGCCTTTTCACGGGTGGCGAAATCTTGCACGTTAAAGGGGGTGCACGAGCATCGCAACTCGTGGCTCCTACCGCTCTCCGCCCTCACCCTCTGGTCTTGCCCATGGCATCGCGACTGGCTTGCAGGCCGACGGCTGAGACCAGCCCGAGAGCCGGGACCCGAGGACGTAGAGTTTCGTCGTCCAATCCAGCTTGCGCGTTAAAGGGGGGTGCCTGAGCATCACGACTCAGGGCTCCTACCGGCTCTCCGGCCCTCACCCTCTGGTCTTGTCCATGGCATCGCGACCTGGCTTGCCAGCGATGGCTGAGACCAGCCCGAGAGCCGGGACCCGAGGACGTAGAGTTGCTGCGTCTGACCCAGCTTGCGCGTTAAAGGGGGGGTGCCTGAGCATCGCGACTCAGGGCTCCTACCGGCTCTCCGGCCCTCACCCTCTGGTCTTGTCCATGGCATCGCGACCTGGCTTGCCGGTGACGGCCGAGACCAGCCCGAGAGCCGGGACCCGAGGGCGTGGAGTTGCGTCATCTAACCTAGCTTCTTGCGTTAAAGGGGTGCTGAGCATCATGACTCGGGGCTCCCTACTGGCTCTCCGCCCTCACCCTCTGGTCTTGTCCATGGCATCGCGACTGGCTTGCCAGCGATGGCTGAGACCAGCCCGAGAGCCGGACCGAGACGTGAGCACCGGCATCCGCCAAATTTGCGGGAACACACTCGAAGATAAGGCCCAGAGCAGGCGCAACCCGCCTTGAGGTAGGGCCTCGTGGAGTCCTGCAACTGGCTCACGGGTGCCCAGATACACCTCGTCCAGCCCTACCGTGCCCACGTGTCGAGGTGGGGCTGTATCGCCGGGGCTCCTCCCGGAGGGGAGCCCCTCCCACGCTCCGATGGAAGCACCATGCTCCTGGCTGGCGACACTGCCGAGGAGCGGCTATGCCCAGACGCATGCGGAAGCGCTTATGCTCCACGCCGGTGATAAACAAGCGAGGGTGGCCTCCGGGTCGCATCAACCTCGGGGAGCCCGAGCTCGATGTCGGCCTCGTCATAGCGTCTCCCCTCGGGAGTGCCGCGCAAGGGGGCTGGGCACGGGGGCTGCGCCTGGGTCACGCCCAGACGCACGCCACCCAACCAGGCCCCTCGGGCCTGGTTCGTCGCACGTCACTCCCCGAGCGGTGCCAAGGTACGCATGCAGTTTGAGCGTCAAGGGGGACTCCTGAGCATCGCGACTTCGAGAGCCTAATCGGTCACGTAGCCCCTCACCCTTAGTTCCGAAAGGCTAACGGCAAGCTGAGGTATCTTGTGAGGCCGGGCTCTGCAGACGTGGGGACGGTGGGTCCGCCCGCGTCTCACCTCCCTACTTGTTGTTAAATGCGCCAAGGGGACTCCTGAGCATCGCGACTCGAGAGCCTAACTTGTCACGTAGCCCTCACTCCTTGGTCCTGTCACGGTTTCCGGTCGGGGCTAACGGGCGGCTGAGAGTATCTGTGAGGGCAGACTCTGTAGGCGTAGAACATAAGCAAGTAGGAAGCACAAATTTCAAGTTATTCAAAAGCAAATATTACATTCCACATTGTTATGGCAATACCAAGCATGAAGTCTAAACGCCTCCCCAGAGGCATGATACACGTCTTGAGGAATTAAAAAGCAAGGCAGAGCCTGGCGGAGTCACTTGTCGGCGGTGGAGCAGCGTGGAGTGGGCTCGCCTCGTGAAATGTAGCAGTGGCAGCGCCGCCCGGCTTGGTCTTTGAGGCCCGAACTTCCCCAACAGAGCCTCCGCGCGACCCTTCACAGCCTCGGCAGCGGCAGCTGCATGCTCGCCGCTTGCCGGCTCCAGCAGGCTCCCCATGTCGACGCTGGGATCGCAAAGATAGATGTGGGTGAGGATCCGCGTCAGTGCCGTAGAAGACAAGACACGCGCCTCGGCCTCAGCCGTGGGGCCAAGACCAAGGGAGACATCTTCAAGAGCGCAAATCAGGAAGGGAAGCAGCTTGGCGGGGCCGTCCTCTGCGCCCGGCGATGGGCTCTCCGAGCCGCTATCATAAAGCTCCCTCAGCAAGGCGCGAGCCTTCACCTCCATATCCATGAAGGCCACGCGATCTTCGGCAAGAACCCGCGCCTTGGCGTCCAGCTCGACCTTCCTCGCCTCCAGTTCCTGCTCCAACACGTCAAGGCGGTCAGGACGCTTCTTCAGCTTGGCTTCCCGGTCCTTGGCGGCCGCCTCGCGAGCCTTCATGCTTTCCTCCTGCTCCTGGCAGAGGCGGGCCTCCTCGGCGAGCTGGTTCTGCAGGCCCCTCAGTTCACCCTCCAGCGTCTCACATCGACCTTGGATGCTGGCTGCCTCCCCTAGGGCAGCATCGCGGGCTACCTTCGCCTCACGAACAGCCTGCTTCTCCTCATTGCAAGCCGTCGAGGCCTGGACCAGCGCCGCCCGAATCGAAGCGTCGGCGCGAATCCAGCCGAGGCCAGCTCAAGCGCCCGGCCTGGCGAGGTCGGCGCCCGTAAGATCTGCCGCAGCCGGTCCGATCCAGCCAGCGGCCGATCCGAGACCATGGGAGGAGTCGGAGACATCACTTGGTGGAGTAGGAGGAGAGATGGCGGCGGCGTAACCACTGCGCCGAGGCGGAACCAGTAGCGCCCACGACAGTGGAGGCGGCGCCAAGCAAAGGCACCTTGGAGGTCGCTTGGACCAAAAGTGAGCTTCGCCCAGCGGGCTCGGCCGAGCCTCGCGAGGACGCCGGGCAGGAGAGGCACAAGGCGTCGGGATCATCTTCTTTTTGAGGCGGAGGCACCGCCCACGGATGGGGCCTCGAGGCCCCCTTTAGCTTCTTCGCCCGCGGCGCCCGGCTGGCCGAAGAACATGGACATCAGACCTCGTCGACAGGGCAATAATCAAGACGTGAAGAAGGCACTTACAGGTCAACGCCGGTGTACTCGATCAGCCTCCGGACATACTTGAAGCCCGAGAGACTGCTGCAGGGATCAGCTTCAAGGGGACCGGGGAGCGGGGAGGCGTCTGCGGACCGCCGGGGTCAGGCGGACCAGCGGGGACCAGCCCAGTCCGGTCCTTCTTGGGATCGGGGCAGGCTTCGCCTCCCGCTCACCCCTCATCCTCGTAGTCGTAACTCTCGGGGAGGCGGAGAACGCGGGGCTGCGCCCGCAGGAAGGAGCCCTTGACTCCGCCCCGAATAAACCCCTCTCTGGCTCCCTTTCCTCCACCTCTTCGCCGGAGTCGGAAGAGGACACGTCCACCAGGTCCTCCGGAGCCTCCGCGGGCACGAGCCCATCCCCATTGAAGGCGGGCATGGACCCCACAACCTTCTCTCAATCCTTGCGAAGATACAGGGGCACGGGGGCGCCCTCCGGTCTCGCCACATCGCCCCCAACCAAGGACTGGAGGACCGTCGCCAGATCCTCGCCGGCCAGGGCCACGGGGCTCGGGTGAGGCCTCCACATCGGAAGCGGAGTGCTGGCGGCGGAGCAGTTGGTGCTCGAGAACTCCCTCAGCGATGGCGCGCCAGTTAGCCTCGCCGCCCGCCGTCAGCCCGGCTTCAGATCTGCATCCATGTTCTCCAGCACCAACTTCGCGCGGGGATACCGAAGCTTCGCTCGGGACCAGTCGTCGGTGCTCTCGGCGGGCTCCGTGGGCAGGATCAGCCGAGGGTGGATTCGCCCAGCATCCACCAAGACCCACTTGCTCCTGAAGCCCTCAATCCGCTTCCGAGGGTTGGAAATGGCGATGGCTCCGCCCGTATCTGACGAAGCTTCACAAGACGCTGGAGGCGGAACCACGGAGGCTCGGAGGAAGAAGTAGTGGCGCAGCAAGGCCCGAGGGCTTCACCCCAACATGGGCCTCACAATAGTAGGCGAAGATTGGCGGAAGAAGGACGGAGTTGGGATGGAGGTGCGAGCTTGGATGTTGTTGTGACGGAGGGCGGAGAAGAAGAAGAACTTCGAGAAGGGGAGGCGCTAGACCAGCAATGATGGCGCTCATGAAGAACGGGTAGAAGGTACTCCCCGACCATCGTGGGCGGAGGAGCTGGCCTTGAACACTGCCGTTCCATTGGCGCCTGCGCCTAATGTCAGCGATTAGGGCAAGGCTCACCACGACACATTCGGCGGGTCCAAGCGAGTACCGAGCTCGGCCGGGTTTTGGCGAGCCATGGTAGCTAGGAACACGGCGGAGTGGATCTGAAGGTCTTGGAAGCGAGGGAGGAGAGGCGCAAGAAAGGGGATCTGAGCAGCAAGCTGGAGAAAGTAAAGGAGGCAAGGAAGATGCCGCTCTATTATCAACCCGCAGTTGCGAGGCGCCCACGCCCAATCAACCGCCACGCTGGCGCCCAAGGCCGCAGGCTGTTAGGGCCCACGATGCTTCAGACTTGCCCTTTCGCCTCTCTGCCACGGCCAAGGTCGGTGCGCGCCATAACCCAGGGGCTCTGTGGGTGTTACAGGAAGCAGGGGTCCCCAGACTTGCACTGCTCAAGGCTGCGGCGTGACTCAAAGGAGGCCCAGGACAGCCCATCTTCATCAATGCAAGCTCAAGACCCTCGCGAGGGGCCAAGCCTCGTGGGGCGGACGACCAGGAGCTTCCTCAGGCGCGGCCTCGTCAGGCTGGCTCATGAGGAGGCGGAGAGTCCAAGGCAGGGTACCTCGCGAGGTGCCCGTGACGCAAGCCATGACGACCAAGAGGCGCCCGGTCGAGGCTCCAGCCAGCGCCAGCATCCTCCTTTCCTCTTTGGTGCAAAGGGAGCAAGCGCAGGTGAGAGCATCAAGCAAAGGCATCCGTTTCGGTGCAACAAGACCAAGACCAACCCCAACGGCTAGAAGGGAGTCATCTGGAGCCCAAGCAGGCGTCATCACCAGAGCCTTTGGCAGGCGAGGACCGACTTTAGTCAGGATTAGTGTACCCGCTGTTCCCCTTCAAAATGGCCAATTGTTGGCGCCCTTCCCGCTCAATATTTGGGGAGAGGCCCAGGGCCTTCGTCTATATAAGTAGAGCTAGCCACCATAGTAGAAAGGATCCGACATTTTGGAATCCATAGAGAGAGATAGAGACCTGATCCTCAAGCTAGAGCGACGGGACACCACTTAGCAGTTCATCACACCCACCAAGAACAGACCCTCGCGAGGCTATTCTTCCCTGTACTATTCTTCATCAGCCCAAGAGGCAATCCACCACACCACAAACTAGAGTAGGGTATTACACCACAACGGTGGCCCGAACTAGTATAAATCTTGCGTCTCTTGTGTTGTTCTTGCTAGTAGTTTAGGTCCCTGTGATTTGGCGAGGTACGAGACGGTGGAGGGTTGGATCTCCGCGCGCAGCCCAGAGTTCGAACCTTAAGGGTCTGCCGGAACCCGAAATCCGACAATCTCTATGTCTGATGCTGAAACACAATCTGGTAATGAACATGAACCTAGTGAAAATGTTAATGATAATGTTCATGATGATGCTCAACCTAGTAATGATAATGAAGTAGAAGTTGAACCTGTTGTTGATCTTGATAACCCACAATCAAAGAATCAACGTTATGATAAGAGAGACTTCGTTGCTAGGAAACATGGTAAAGAAAGGGAACCATGGGTTCAGAAACCCATGCCTTTTCCTCCGAAACCATCCAAGAAAAAGGATGATGAGGATTTTGAGCCCTTTGCTGAAATGATTAGACCCATCTTTTTGTGTATGCGATTGACTGATATGCTCAAAATGAATCCTTATGCTAAATATATGAAAGATATTATTACAAATAAAAGAAAGATACCGGAAGCTGAAATTTCCACCATGCTTGCTAATTATACTTTGAAGGGTGAAATACCAAGGAAACTTGGAGATCCAGGAGTACCTACTATACCATGCTCCATTAAGAGAAATTATGTTAAAACTGCTTTATGTGATCTTGGAGCCGGTGTTAGTGTTATGCCTCTCTCTTTATATCGTAGACTTGACTTGAATAAGTTGACACCCTACTGAAATATCTTTGCAAATGGCTGATAAATCAACTGCTATACAGCCGGTATTTGTGAGGATGTACTGTTGTGGTTGCAAAGCGTTACTATTTTAACGGACTTTGTTATTCTTGATATTCCTGAGGACGATAGTATGTCTATTATTCTTGGAAGACCTTTCCTTAATACTGCAGGGGCTGTTATTGATTGCAACAAAGGCAATGTCACTTTTCATGTTAATGGTAATGAGCATACGGTACACTTTCCGAGGAAACAACCTCAAGTTCATATCATCAACTCTATTGAAAAAATTCCATCGATTATATTTGGAGGTTTTGAATTTCCTCTCCCTACTGTCAAGAAGAAATATGATATACTTATTATTGGGGATGTCCATATCCCCGTTGAGGTAACATAGTGCTATTCGAAATTTCTCCGATTCCATGATTATCGGAATGAGTTTGCTAACAAGACTTGATCAACCTTGTTACTGGATTCTTTTTGATGAGCATGAGATGGATGAAACTAGAAGCACAACCTTCTGTACCCTCTTTATATTTTCTGTTCTTTAGTAGTAATAAAGTAAAATAGTATTTTTACATGCATTTCTGATTTATCCGTGCAATATAAAAATATCCCGAAAATAAAAGTCCTCAGAATGCCATGCCAATTTAATATGATTTTTTCGGGAATATTTGAGGATTTTTAGTGCAAAAATTACCGCGGGGGGAGCTGCCACCTCGCCACAAGGGTGGAGGGCGTGCCCCCAGCCTCGTGGGCCCATGGTGGCCCTCCTCCACTTATCCATGCACCCATCTTCTTCCTCTGCCTCACACAAACCCGAAAAACCAACTCAAGCTCGTGTTCCAGCCACTTTTGCTGTGATTTTCGATCTCCTTGCTCAAGG
Source organism: Aegilops bicornis (assembly GCA_021605145.1). Classification (NCBI taxonomy): domain Eukaryota; kingdom Viridiplantae; phylum Streptophyta; class Magnoliopsida; order Poales; family Poaceae; genus Aegilops; species Aegilops bicornis. Next base: position 505,578,342 of record CM038669.1, read on the forward strand.
CACCTCTCGCAAAACTGCTTGGGGAGATTGTTCCTTGTTATGTGACTCCTCCATTGGTCCAATTAGTTTTTGTTCTAGTGCTTTATCCTTTGCAAATTTGTGCTGCATAGGTGACCATGTTCTTGAGCTTGCATGTCAAATTTATATGGTTCCAAGTAGTTCTAATGCTTGATATATGCTCTAGGCACTTGTATGAGTAGTTGCTATCAGTTTTATTGAAGTTGGTTCACTTTTGTTTGAAGTTACTAAAAATTTCAGGATTATTTTTCAGAGAAAACAATATGTTTAGGAAGATGTTCCAAGGTGGTTCTTCAAGGAAGCAAGGTCCCATGCTTGCAATGCGTGATGCTGACGAGGAACCACCAAGAGACACTCTTGTGAGGCCACATGAATGGCCTTGGAAAATTTTATGGATCAAGCGGGAATTAAAGAAGAATTTAACGCATATTTGCGTCGCCGGTCTTGAGGACTTTGAAGGTGACAAATGCCCCTATCGTGACCTCACAAGTTCATTTGTGGGGAGGTTTGAGTTTTCATCTTCGCGTAATTCTCCTTCAGTCATGTTTGACCTTTATGACAAATCTTATACCATGGACTTAGAGGATTTCACTTTTGCGTGCAAACTTCCAACTTGGGGTAGTATCAGGGATCCCCCTAAATCTGTATATAGAGACTTTCTTGCTAGAATAACTGTGGGGGAATCTAGAGATATAACTCAAGCCACTATAGGGAGCATTCACTTTCCTGCTATACATTATTTTGCTCTCTTCATAGGCAGATGTATAAATGCTAAGGATGAAGCATGCCACATGTGTGCTCCTGATCTCGGCATTCTCGGGAGTCTTGTGTTAGGGGACCAATCTTATCATATGGGAGCCATTGTAGCTTGTAGGTTGCATCATAATAGACATAACGGAGATTTCTTTGGAGGAATTTATGCAACCCGCTTAGCTAATTTTCTGGAGAGAGACATTCGTGAGGGTGATATGGAGTTACCCCCTACTTATTTAGATTTTGATTCTATGGTTTCCCACCAGTTTGTTGAGAGGACTGAACCGCCTCTCCAGTATCGACTAATCTTTAACAAACGACATGTTGTCCATGTTACTCTTCCTGCTCCCGCCTTCTTTGATTTTCAGACGAGAGGAAGATATATTATTACCAGAGAGGAGGCAAATGAGTACGAGAGGAGGAGGCGGAGGCGGCTCGGCGCCACGCTGCAGCTCATGAGGCGATAGCATTTGCATCGCGATCTGACCCAGCTACACCTACGGGTATCTGCCGGGCTATCCACGGCAATAGACCAACTTAGGTCAAAAGCCTAAGCTTGGGGGAGTATGTATTTCTCACCGACATTACATTTATGTTCACACACACTCATTGCTAGATGTCGGTGCTCATACTCTTTCACTGTAATATCCATGCTAGTTTATTTCCTTTTTCCTGCTTTCTTCTTGTGTGTTTAATAAACCTTAGAAAAACCAAAAAAATAGTAGTAGTTTATTTTTCTTGCTGTAGTAGTAATAATTAAAAAGAAAAGACAAAAATATTTCCTGTTCTTCTTTTGCTTGTTGGGAGCTTTCCCGTGTAAAGAGAAGACCATGATTTAATTGTTGAAGTGGCTCTTATATGCATCATTGTTGATTTAACCAAGAGCCCATATTGCCTTGTCTTCTCCTGTTTATTGAATGCTCATGATTCCGACTTAGTCCAATGCACGTGCACTCTTATTATTATTCACATCGTTCGGTCGTGCAAGTGAAAGGCAATTATGATGACATATATGATGGACTGACTGAGATGGGAAAAACCGGTATGAACTCGACCTCTTTTGTTTTTGTAAATATGATGAGTCCATCGTTCTTGATTCATCTTATTATGAATAAACATGTTTGCAATGAGAATTAGAGATCATAGTTGCTCGTGCCATGCTTGATTAGCTATGAGTTATAATGATTTACCTTGCGTGCCAACATGCTATTAAAATGGTTGTGATGGGTTGGTATCCTCCTTTGAATGATTTAAGTGACTTGACTTGGCACATGTTCACGCATGTAGTTGAAACAAATCAACATAGCCTTCACGATATTTATGTTCATGGTGGATTATATCCTACTCATGCTTGTATTCAATGTTTATTAATTTTAATGCATGTTCATGATTTGTTGTCGCTCTCTAGTTGGTCGCTTCGGTCTTTTGCTAGCCTTCTCCTGTACTAAGCGTGAATACTGCTTGTGCATCCAATCCCCTTAAACCCCAACGTTATTCCATATGAGTCCACTATACCTTCCTATATGCGGTATCTACCTGCCGTTCCAAGTAAATTTGTATGTGCCAAACTCCAAACCTTCAAATAATCATTCTGTTTTGCATGCTCGAATAGCTCATATATCAACTAGGGCTGCCCTTATCTTCCGTGTTAGGCGGGTTATTCTCAAGAGGAGTGGACTCCGCTCCTCACTCACGAGAAAATGGCTGGTCACTGGGATGCCCGATCCCATGCTTTATGCAAAATAAATCAAAATAACTGCAAACAAAACTCCCCACAGGACCCGTTGAATGTTGGAGGCACTCGTTGTTTCGAGCAAGCCATGGATTGATGCTTGTGGAGGAGGGAGTATAAACTTTACCATTCTGTTTGGGAACCGCCTATAATTTGTTTAGCATGGAAGATATCATCATCTCTTAGTTGTTCTGTTGACAATGAAAGTATGCCGCTCAAAATATAATTTAACTCTATTTCAAAATCGAGCTCTGGCACCTCTGCAAATCCCTGCTTCCCTCTGCGTAGGGCCTATCAATTTACTTTTATGTTGAGTCATCACCCTCTTATTAAAAGCACTAGCTGGAGAGCACATCTGTCATTTGCATTCATTATTGTTAATTTATATCGGGTATGACTATGATGGGATCTCTTATACCATGAATTACAATGTCTAGTCAGTCCTTGATCTTTCAAGGTGCTCTGCATTTATGTTTTGCGGTCTCAGAAAGGGCTAGCAAGATACCATCTTGCTATATCATATTATGATTGTTTTGAGAAAGTGTTGTCATCCGAGATTTATTATTATGGCTTGCTAGCTGATTATGTTATTGATATGAGTAAACATGAGACCTGAGAATTATTGCAAATGTGGTTAGTTATGATCTTTGTTGAAAACCTGAATGCTGGCTTGACATAGGTACAACAACAAGAGAAAACAAAGTTTATAAAAGTTTTTCTTTTTCTCTTTCAGTTTGTCAACAGAATTGTTTCAGAACAAGCAAGGGTTTAAGCTTGGGGGAGTTGATACGTCTCCGTCGTATCTACTTTTCCAAACACTTTTGCCCTTGTTTTGTACTCTAACTTGTATGATTTGATTGGAACTAACCGGATCGTGTTGTTTTCAAAGAATTGCCATGATGTTGTTGTATGTGCAGAAAACAGAAGTTCTCGGAATGACCTAAAAATCCATGGGATGTCTTACAAAAAATAATAAAAAATCCTCGCCAAAGATGAAGACCAGGGGGCCCACACCCTGTCCACGAGGGTGGGGGGCGCCCCCTCCTGGGCGTGGCCCCCTACCTCGTGGGCCCCCCTGGACACCCTCCGACGCCAACTCCAACTCCATATATTGGCTTTCGGGGAGAAAAAAATCAGAGAGAAAGTTTCATCGTGTTTTACGATACGGAGCCGCCGCCAAGCCCTAATCTCTCTCGGGAGGGCTGATCTGGAGTCCGTTCGGGGCTCGGAGAGAGGATTCGTCGCCGTCGTCATCATCAACCATCCTCCATCACCAATTTCATGATGCTCACCGCCGATGCGTGAGTAATTCCATCGTGAAGCTTCTTTGGGCGGTGATGGGTTGGATGAGATTTATCATGTGTCGAGTTAGTTTTGTTAGGGTTTGATTCCTAGTATCCAATATGTTAAAGATTGATGTTGCTACGACTTTGCTATGCTTAATGCTTGTCACTAGGGCCCGAGTGCCATGAATTCAGATCTGAACCTATTATGTTTTCATGAATATATGTGTGTTCTTGATCCTATCTTGCAAGTATATAGTCACCTACTATGTGTTATGATCCGGCAACCCCGAAGTGACAATAATCGGGACCACTCCCGGTGACGACCATAGTTTGAGAAGTTCATGTATTTAGTATGTGCTAATGCTTTGTTCCAGTTCTCTATTAAAAGTAGGCCTTAATATCCCTTAGTTTCCAATAGGACCCCGCTGCCACGGGAGGGTAGGACAAAAGATGTCATGCAAGTTCTTTTTCATAAGCACGTATGACTATATTTGGAATACATGCCTACATTACATTGATGAATTGGAGCTAGTTCTGTGTCACCCTATGTTATGACTGTTACATGACGAACCACATCCGGCATAATTATCCATCACTGATCCGGTGCCTCTGAGCTTTCCATATCTTGGTTCTCGCTTATTTACTTTTTCGTTTATTCTTTATTACGATTACTACAAAATACCAAAAACATTACTTTTCTTGTCTTTACTTTTGTTACCGTTACCACCATTATCATATTACTTTGCTACTAAACACTTTGCTGCGGATATTAAGTTTCCAAGTGTGGTTGAATTGACAACTCAGCTGCTAATACTTGAGAATATTCTTTGGCTCCCCTTGTGTCGAATCAATAAATTTGGGTTGAATACTCTACCCTCGAAAACTGTTGTGATCCCCTATACTTGTGGGTTATCAGGGAGCCCCTACTTTGGTACACCGACAGGAGCCCCCGGGACAGGGCCACACATAAGCGCAACGTGTTGTTGGGCTAGGCCCAGAACGGTGCGCGGGCAGGTGGGGCGAATTTTACCGCAGTAACTGTTTCGTTCGCTGCGCTTCCCCACGACCCGTGTTGAACGCGCGACGTGGTCGGGCGTGCGTGATGTGGGGGTCATGCGTGGGGCTGTTCCCGCACGCATGCGTCACATCGCAGTAAAGAGGTGGCTCACGCCTTCCCCATAAAAAGAGGGAGCCGTGGAGGCGCGGCTCATTTACTGAGTGGACTCGGGTCGCGGTCTTCAAGGCTCCCACGCCCCATGATCACGGGGCGAGGAACGGCCACCTCACCCATCCCCTCAGCTCTGCTTGCTCGCCACGTGTCCTTCATGCAGGTGGCAGGCGGTGGAGGCGGGAAACCGGGCCGCCGCTGATTGGGACAGCGGGTTGGTCCTGATTCCCTGCGCCCTTGGTGACTGGATTGGTCGAATGGGGCGGCCGAGCCCTGGCTCCGCCTCTTTATAAGAATGGGAGGGGGACGGCATCTCACATTCTCCCATCATCCATTTCCTCCTACCTCCGCTCCTTTCTTTAATCTGCCATGGCGAGAGGAAGTGCTGGCCCTTCGATGGTGGGCGCGAGGGTTGCTGCTCGACAGCGCGTCCCTCCTTCCCAAGATGTCACAGCGGCGGAGCCGGCCGTGAGGGGAAGGGGAAGGGGGCAAGTCCAAGGTCGTCATGGCGCTCGGGGAAGAGGTGGACGGGGCGGCGCACCGGTCCTGCCTCCGCCAGCGGCGCCCCTCCCGACAGAGGGCCATGTTGGGGACCAGCCCTGTGAGTTCTTCATCACGCTGCGCCGGCCACCGCGTCGTCGTCTTCGTCTTCCTACCCCGTTTGCTCAGGAGATGGAGCGTGACCCGCCCAGACCCTCAGGTTGCACATGAGGTGCTGTGGGAATGGCGGCACGCGGGTCGACATCGACTTCCCCGCCCCCCAGGTCATGTACCTCCGTCGTGGATGGAAGATGTTCGCCCGCATCCACAGCCTGACGGCGGGGCTCGTCCTCTACTTCGAGTTAATGGAGGACGGCCTGCTCTCCGTCAAGGTCTTCCGGGATCTTGCAACTCGCCTGAAGTGCTGCGTGGAGAGCTCCTCCAATGATGAAGATTCCTCATCGAGCGGGAGTGACGAGGAGGACAGCGACAGCGATGACGAGGGAGTCGAGCGGCAGGATGCCGACCCCGACTTCGACTGACTGTGTCGCCTCTCCCTCGGCCTCACGCCCTGCCTAGGGCCTTCCTCGTCAAGCTCTCCGTCGGGGCGCTCCCTGTCGTCTCCTTGGGCGGCTAACATAGGAGGGCCAGAGAAGGCAAAGAAGGCGGGTGGTGGCCGTCAAATCGGAGTACGCGGGCACCGATGCCTTCGTCGCGTATTGCCGGCCCGCTGCCTCGTCTTCCAGCTCCTTTCCCGGCACCAAGACATTCTCTTGGTGCCTTCTGCTACTCGTACCTTGCCTAGGCGCTCTTTTTGCCCTCCTGCTGTCTTGTTCCACCTTCTGAGGAGAGGGACAAGAAAGGGATTACGGGCATCTCATCTCTTTTTAGTTTTAAGCCTGCTGGCACTTGTTAGATTTAAAGCTTGTAATCCCCTTGCTCATGTTTTTTATTCCGTACGAGTTGTACCTGTATGGGACGTTTTTAATGAAAAAGGGTGCTTGCCGGGTTCTTTGTGCGTGAGCGAGGCCCATGCCAAGGAACGAGTCCTTGTTATTTCTGATATAAACATTGTCGCCCGGCAACAGGCCTTGCCGTCCCCCCACTTCGGTCGACGATTCTGGCGCTCTTGGCGGAGGCAGGGGCAAAGTAGAGTTAGGCTCCTCATTTACCTTCTTGCCACCACGACTACGACCAAGTTCTGACCCAGGGGGATAGCTCTTGGGTACAGGAAAAGGGGAGCATGGTGGTTTAAGAATATAAATGCGGTTTCACATGTCCCAGTTCTATACGAAAAGGCATAAAAGGAGATGAAAGGCTTATCTGAATCCGCAGCCCCCCGTCAACCTTGGCCTGCCGTGGTTGGATCCTTGTGTCTTCAGCTCCCGACAGTCTTGGCTTGCCAGGGCCGGAGCGCCGGTCCGTTCTCTTTTTCCCAAGCGTCTCAGCAGAAGTGTCCACGTGCCCTGTGAACCAAAGAGGACAGAAAGACACATACTCGACCTCTAGGCTAGGGGTTAGTCGCCGCTAAGCACTATCAACCCTAACCGAGAGAGAGACTCAACCTAGCATGCATGCTATAACTTAGGGCGCCAGCGCTTCATTTATTTATGCTCAGGTTCTGCGCCTGACTTTGTACAGAGGGTTACATGCCTTGTCGACAAAGCTTGTACAAAAGGTGGCTTGCCGGGAGGCCCGGCAAGCCGCGCCTTATGGGTAAAATTTGCAAAGATGCTCGATGTTCCGAGAGTTGCTCACTTTGGGACAGCATCTTGATCTCGAAGCGGACTCTTGCCGGGCACAGTGACTTCGTATTACCCGATAAGGGCCTTCCCACTTTGGCGTCAACTTGTTGGAATTCTTGGCCGACTGAACGCCCAAAGAACAAGGTCGCCTTCCTCAAAGTTTCGGGCATGAACCTTGCGGCTATGGTAGCGGTGCAAGGCTTGCTGGTAGCGTGCTGCTCTCACAGCCGCCCAAAGATGATCTTCCTCAAGGAGCGTTGCATCATCTTGCCGCAATTGCTCTTGCTCAATCTCGTCGTAAGCGAGCACTCGAGGTGACCCGTATATGAGTTCCGTGGGGAGAACTGCTTCTGCCCCGTAGACCAGGGCAAAGGGTATCTGGCCGGTGGCTCGATTTGGCGTCGTCCTGATCAACCAAAGAACCGCCGACAACTCATCAATCCAGCGCCTTCTGCTCTTGTGCAGCCTGTCAAAAGTCTTTGTCCTCAGGCCTCGCAATACTTCAGAATTTGCCCTCTCTGCCTGGCCCTTGCTCTGTGGGTGTGCCCCGGAGGCGAAACAGACCTTGCTGCCGAGGTCTTGGATGTATTGCATGAAGGTGTGGCTTATGAACTGCGTGCCATTATCGGTGATGACTCTATGTGGCACACCAAAACGGCAGACTAGTCCCTTGAAGAACTTGACTACTAACTGTGTTGTCACCTTTCTCACTGCTTCCACCTCCGGCCACTTTGTGAACTTGTCGATTGCAACGTACGAGTACTCAAAGCCCCCAACAGCATGGGGGAAGGGGTCCAGTATATCGAGCCCCTAGACCAAAAATGGCCAGCAGAGAGGGATTCTTTGAAGGGCTTGAGCTGGGTGATGAAGCTTCTTTGAATGGAACTTACATGCTTCACACTTGGTTACTAGTGTCGTTGCATCCTGGAGGGCAGTGCGCCAGAAGAAATCCTGCCAGAACGCCTTGCCGGCTAGGGCCCTCGACCCTATGTGGGAGCCACATATACCTCCGTGTATCTCCGTCAACAGCTCCAGTCCTTCCTCCCGGGGGATGCACTTCAATTTCACACTGTTCGGTCTCCTCCTGTACAGGACGTCATCGACAACCTGATACATAGCAGACCGACGGGCTACCTTCTCTGCTTCTTCCTGCTCCTCAGGAAGCTCCCCTGTTTGGAGGAATCAGACGGTATGTTGTGCCCATGCCGGAGCCTGGGGCTAGACGGCAAGGACCAGAGGCATTTCTTCTGCCATGGGAGCGGCTGTCTCTACGGCCAGGGCTTGACGGCCCGCCGGAGTCGTTTGCTCCTTGGCAGGCTCAGAGTCCACGGCAACACCCTTGCCGGCAGCCCCTAGGGGCTCAGCGGGAAAGTACTTGTCTGGGCCTGATTTCCTCCGCTTGTTCTGCTCCGTTGATGGTTCGACGGATGGTTGAGTTAACCGAAGCAAAAAGGTACCCGGTTCCACAGATAGCTTGAATGCAGCGCGCTTTGACAGGTAATCGGTGATGTCGTTTTCCGCTCGGGGAAACGTGCTCCGCTTGTATACCATCAAAGCGCTCCTCCAGCTTCCTCACCTCATCTACGTAGGCCTCCATCAACGGGCTCTGATAATCTTTGTTGACTTGTCTGACGACAAGCTGCGAATCACCCCTGACGATGAGCTTTTTAACTCCGAGGTCTGCCACGATCCTGAGACCGGCAAGCAACCCCTCGTACTCAGCAGTGTTGTTGGTGGACATCTCCCTGGGAAAGTGCATCTAGATTACACACTTGAGGTGCTCTCCGGTGGGCGCGACAAGCAGCACACCGGCACCGGCGCCTTGCAGCGAGAAAGCTCCGTCAAAGTACATAATCCAGTCGCGAGCTGTTTCCTTGCCGGGGAGAGTGGTCTCCTGGATCTCTTCATCAGGCGTTGAGGTCCATTCTGCAATGAACTCCGCCAGGACTCTACTCTGGATTGTTGAAGTACTTTCAAACTTCAATCCAAATCTTGATAACTCCAAGGCCCATTCCACAATCCTTCCGGTTGCGTCTGGGTTGTGCAGTATCCGTTGCAACGGGGGGCGGGTGACGACAGTTATCTCGTGGGCTTGGAAGTAATGAAGCAGCTTCCTCGAGGCCATAAGAAGGCCGAAGAGCAATTGCTGCACACCGGAATATCTTGACCTAGCCCCCTGCAAGAGGGAGCTGACAAAGTAAACTGGGTGCTGCATCATCTTCTTCTTCTGCACCACTCCACTTGACTGCGCGGGCTCTGTCCCAATGGCGTCAGATTCTGCCGGGGGCCTTGCCTTGCCGGCACCAGGCCCTGCCGGGGGAGTCTCTGACTTGCCGTCTGCCAATCCTGCCGTTGCTACTGCCTCTTCATCAACTTCCCTCTGTGCCACTAGCACGACACTGACCACTTGATTCGTCGCCGCTAGATACAACAACAACGGCTCTTGTGGTTTAGGCGGAACTAGTATCGGTGTAGAGGAAAGGTATCTCTTTAGGTCTTGCAACGCCGCCTCAGCCTCTGGGGTCCACTCCATTGGGTCCGCCTTCTTCAAGATCTTGAAAAAGGGAAGGGCGCACTTGGCTGACTTGGAGATGAATCGGCTCATGGCGGCAATGCAGCCAGTGAGCCGACGCACATCCTTGATCCGCTTGGGCGCCTCAATCTGCTCGATAGCCTTGATCTTGTCTGAGTTTTCCTCGATCCCACGCTGCGACACAAAGAACCCGAGAAGTTTCTCAGACAGAACGCCGAAGACACACTCAGGGCTGTCGATGAGGGAGGCCAAACTGGCTGACCGCACAGGTTTGGGGGCCACAAACTAGGTAGTTTAATCTGGAAAAGGGAGGCAATAATCCAGCCCATTAGCATCATACGGGAGTTCAAACAGGCCTACGATTGATTGGTTGCCACACGTCCAATTGCTATTTCCCCTAGTAGATTCTATTTGCTCAATTAAAAAAAGTAGATTCTATTTGCAACTCTGATCGCCTGCCAGTTATTCTGCCGCCCACGCCATGGCAGTTGCGTCGTCCAGATCGTTTCCTATACGAGGCCACTGATGATCTCACCGGCCGGCGACCTATCAGCTGATCACCGATCTGAGTACAACCACACTCCCAGGCGAGTTCCATGTTCATCTACCGGCTACCACCTGCTCCGTTCGTCAGTTTCGTCGTTCTGTTAATTGGTAAGCCTATATGAGCCGATCAATCATCGTCTGACAAGGTTTTTTCATCGATGCGGTACTTCACCCCCCCTGCTAGTTATATCCAGCATTCCTTTTTTCCAGAGGAAAGCGTTCCTATTTCTAATTGCCTCAGTAGCTTGTCTAGTTGTTGTCCGTAGTGCAATACAACTGTAGCATAATTGATACGAGAAGGATGATGCTTTTAGTACGTTCTATCTACTTTTTAGCATCGATATTAGGTATATTTCTAAATGTGTATGGCATAACAAACATATCAAATTCTACAATCCTGTGACAGTTTGCTTCTGTTATACTTCACCACTAGTTGTATGTTCTTGATAGGGTCATATTTGCATTTCATCCCGGGCCCCCAAATTTCTGGAGACGGCCCTGGACACACTTCTCAGGGTTCAGCTTGAGGTTGATCTTGCGCTGGTTGGCAAACGTCTCTTCTAAGTCTTGTACAAGAGTTGCCCTGTCCTTGGTTTTGACCACTATGTCATCCATATAGGATTCCATATTTCTATGCAGCTAGGGTTCAAAACCAATTTGGACTGCCCTTGCAAATGTTGAACCAGCACTCTTCAACCCGAAAGGCATCTGTAAAAAGCAATACGTACCACATGGGGTGATGAATGCTATCTTCTCTTTGTCTTCTCTTGTCATGAAGATCTGGTGGTAGCGCGAGTAGGCGTCGACGAATGATAACAGATCACACCCGGCCGTGGAGTCAACAATCTGGTTGATGCGCGGCAAAGGGAAGGGGTCCTTAGGACAAGCCTTATTGATATCTGCGTAGTCAATACACAACCTCCACTTCCCGTTTGCCTTGCGCACCACCACCGGATTGGCCAACCACGTCGGATGGAGCACTCCCCTCACCAAGCCTGCTGCTTCCAACTTTCTGATCTCCTCTCTGATGAATTTCTGCCGTTCCAAAGCTTGCTTCCTGACCTTCTGCTTGACGGGTCACGCATGGGGACAGACAGCAAGATGGTGCTCAATCACTTCCCTCGGAACACTGGGTATGTCAGCTGCTTGCCATGCAAACACATCGACATTCTCACGCAGGAAAGTGACGAGCGCGCCTTCCTATTTGCTGTCGAGGGTGGAGCTTATGGTGAAAGCCCCTCCCGTGCCATCCTCCCTAACGGACACCTTCTTGGTCTCTGGTGGCGTAGCTCCGGATTTCTTGCTCTTGCCGGTGGAGCTCTCTGGCACGTCCTTGACGGTAGAACAACACTCCGAAGAGGTGCGCTTGCCGGAGTGGGTGCAAGAGGTCTTGCCAGTCTTCTTCTTCCCTCCCGGGGCTTCAGCGGCAGGAGCAAGTGCCTTGGCGGCAGCTGCTGCAACTCCTTCCCGACAGAGTAGGTCGGGGCAGATTAGCGCGTCTTCTTGTCAGAGGGGACGGTGATGATGTTCATCGGCCCAGGCATCTTCAGCGTGTTGTAGGCGTAGTGCAACACTGCCATGAACTTTGCTAGTGCCTGGCGGCCGAGGATCCCGTTGTAGGGCAAGGGGATCTCAGCTACATCAAAGACAATCCTCTCCATCCTGTAGTTCAACTCGCCTCCAAACGTCACAGGCAATGTGACCTTTCCCTTCGGCTGGCTCCTTCTCGGGTTGACCCCTTGAAACGTGCCCGTTTCCTCGAGGTCTCCATCAGGAATTTGCAGCCTTTTGATCACAACGGGTGAGATCAAGTTCAGAGCGGCTCCGCCGTCAACCAGCATCTTGTTCACTTTGAGGTTGCGGATCAATGGTGAGACCAACAACGGCAAGCACCCGACCGCAGTTGTGCAGTCAGGGTGGTCTTCATCGTCAAAGATGAGGGGTGTGCTGGACCACTTCAGTGGCTTCTGAGCGTCGAACGAGGGCTTCGCTGCTGTGATCTCACGCGCCCACTGTTTGAGCTGGAAGTGAGAAGTATGCAGCGAGGCACCACCATCGACGCACATGGCCTCTGTAGCCTTCTGAAACTCTTGCTCGCCGGACTCGTCGTCCTTGTCATGATCATCGTCTTCTTGCTTCTTGTCGCGGCCCCGAGCGGGCCTCTCTTGTTGGTTATCCTTGCCGCGGCGGCCTCCTTGGCCACCACGCTTCTTGCCAGATCCTTCGGCACCATCCTGACCCTTCTCCTTGTCCCGCCTCTCATACTCGGCCTTTTGCTTCTCAGCAAGCAGCTCGACTTGTCGGCAGTTCTGGAGGTCGTGGCCCTTGGTGCGATGGATCTTGCAATACTGCTTGTCGGAGCCCCCGGGCTTGTCGGCGGCCGCCAAGGCCCGGCAAGCGGTGCAACCGACAATTTCCTTGTCGGGTTCGTCTGCCTTAGCCTTCTTGGCGGCACCAATGCTGTCGGATCCCTCGACGGCAAGCACGGTCTTGCCCTTGCATTTCCTGTTGCGACGCCGGCCCTTCTTCATCGGGGCAGCGGTGTCTTCATCAGTAGAGTCGGTCTCCGCGCCGGCGTCCTTGCTAGGGTACTTCCTTCCCTCTTCAGCCTGGGCGCACCTATCGGCCAGAACATAAAGTTCGGCCACATCCTTAACCTTGTTCATCGCCAGCTCTTCGTGCATCTTGCGTTTGCACACGTTCTGATGGAATGCGCTAATCATGGCGGTGGGATGAACATCGGGGATGTTGTACTGCACCCGGCTGAACCTCTGGATGTTATTGCGCAGGGTTTCCCCTTCCTTCTAGGGAATGATATGCAAATCACTGGCCTGGCCATGAGCTTGGTGGCCCCTGGTTAAGGCACCCATGAACTCATGGCACAGATCCGACCAAGAAGAAATGGAATCCGCTGGCAAGTGCATTAACAAGACATGACGTTGGGCTTCAGTGCCAACGGGAAGTAATTGGCAGGCACCTTGTCGTCGCGAGCTCCGGCAGCTTGCATCGTGATGGTGTAGATGCTGAGGAACTCTGACGGATGGGTCTTGCCGCTGTACTTCTCACCGACGTCGGGCTTGAACATGCGGCGGGACGACCACTGGAACTGCCGCAACTCACGGGTAAAGGCTGGGCAACCCACCTCATAAGGTAGGGCGCCGAAGCTCCCCGGTGCTGGGTGGTCCATAGCGGGTCCCGCCCACTTATACAACTGGTGGTGTGTATCGCACCGGCGCTCGATGGTGGTTCGAGCATCTTCGTGGGCTCGTTCCCGAAGAACTTGGCGCTGGTCGCGGTGGGTCCGTGGGTCGGACGATGCTATGGAAATGTTATGACAAGCGTCATCGCGACGGACCGACACCCGCGATGGCTGGCTGGAGGAGGAGAGTGCACCGTGGCCGCAGCACCCCCGGCCCCTCCACCGATGGCATGCGGTGGTTTAACGGAGCGCCGGCCCGAGGGCCCCGCCGGTCGCGGATCATCTTTATTGGCGATGGCGACGAGGCTCTGGATGGTGCCTCTCCACTCGTCGAGCTTCTCCGTGGCTGGAGGGAAGTCGACGAGCAGCTGCGCACGCGCCAAAGCTTCTGCTGGCGTGGGTGGTGGCGACAGCTGCGTGAACCGTGGCATGCTTCGACTTCTAACCACGTTAGAAGGAGCTCTATCACGGCCCAGCGGCTGCGTGCCATTTTCGCCAGCACTTCAGCGGGCATGCTAGACTCCTTCGTCCCGCAGATGATGCACATGACTCTTTCCACGGCGGTGTCTGGGGTCTCCAGCGTGGTGGCACTGCTCGTCGCGCGCACCTTGGGAAGAGAGCATTGTGGGGGCCGGCGTAGCCGTCTTGGAGGTTGCTGCACCGCCCGTGGGTGGCACAGCGACACTCCTGGAGGGCCTCGCGCCGCCTGCGGGGGGCCCAACCCCGTCTTTGGATTTGGCGATGCGTGGCCCGTCGTCTGGCGCATGAACGACACCCCTCGCTAGGCTCTGACTGCCAGAGCGATGCTGGTGCTCGCGGGCCGCGGCTCGGGTCCTGTCCGCGACCGGCCCGCTGCTCGTCCGCACTAGCACGGGCTGTTCGGCTCCCGACGAGCCGATCGTCGTGATCGTCTTCTTCTTGGGAGCCATGGCAATGAAGAACCGCTAGGCTAACTGCTAGATCGGATTCTCACGACTGCGCCACCCCCTACCTGGCGTGCCAAAGATGTCGGTGGACGACACCAATGGGATCACTGGAATCCCTTCTATGGTTGGCGGGCACGGGGTCGTGAGAAGAGCAGGTCTAACAGGAAGCACACGGATCGTTTACCCAGGTTCGGACCGCGAGGATGCGTAATACCCTAGTCCTGCTTTGGTGGATGTATTGAGTGTTCTTGTGTCCTTGAGCTAGCTACGAGGTGTAACTTGCCCAAAATGCCGAATCCCCCTCAAGTATGGCATGGGCCTCCTTTTATAGTCGAAAGGGGCTGCCACAGTGGCACACAGGAGGTGGAAAGGTTTACAGTGTTGCGAGCTTATCGCCCGTATTACAGGGCAAGACGCATTTAATGCATCGCTTAGGTGTCCCTTAGCTTTATCAGGGACAGGAACGAGGCTCGTCCCGACCGTCGCCGCCTCGCCTTGCTTCGGCACGCGCCCAAGTCAGCGATGTATGTGGCGCCATGTAGGCAGGCAGGCAGCTGAGGTGGCGTGGTGGTAGGGTCCTCACGAAGATCTGCATGCCACCACACAGGTGCTTGCTGAATTGGCTTGGAAGTCGCATGTTGCCACGCAGGTGCCTGCCCAGCTGCTTGGGCTGGCAGCTGCGTGCGAACGGTGGCGGAGTCTTGGTCGACGCGGGCCTGGCTGTGGCCCCGCTGATGTCCTCGGCAAGGGCCTTGCCAGGGGCCCGGCAAGGGTCTTGCCGTGGCGTTGCTGCTGTCCCCGGCAAGGCGCTTGCGGGGGGTCTTGTGGATTCCCTTGGCTGGAATCACGCCGAGGGTCGCCGTCTTCTGGTCCTCATCTGATCTCACATGTTTATGATCTTGACGAAGATTTGCGTGCCACCACGGAGGTGCCTTCCGAGCCCTGGTTCCAACGTAGTTGGTTGGTTTGGAACCCGTGGGCTCAAGGGTGGCTCGCTCTGTTGGTGTTGGGCAAGTTGCCCCGGCAAGTCTCTTGCCGGGGCCGCGGAGGCTGCCCCGGCAAGGGTCCTGCCGGGGGAGTCCACCTTTCCCCTTTCGCTATTTGTGTTTCTGGTCTTGGCGTTGTCTCAGTTGTCTTGTGCTCCGGCTTCTCTCTGGCTCCCCTCCTTTGCCCTGCTGAGTGTGGCCGTGGCGCGCACGCGACCCTGACTGCCCACGCACAAGTAAAGGGGTCAGAAGGAGAGCCCCTACTTTGGTACACAGACAGTTGTGATGTGATTTGGTCAAGACGTGATGATATATATTTTGTTGTATGAGATGATCATGTTTTGTAAAAATTATCGGCAACTGCCAGGAGCCTTATGGTTGTCGCTTTATTGTATGAAATGCAATTGCAATGTAATTGCTTTACTTTATCACTAAGCGGTAGCGATAGTCGTAGAAGCAATAGTTGGCGAGACGACAACGATGCTTCGATGATGATCAAGGTGTCAAGCCGGTGACAATGGTGATCATGACGGTGCTTTGGAGATGGAGATCAAAGGCACAAGATGATGATGGCCATATCATTTCACTTATATTGATTGTATGTGATGTTTATCCTTTATGCATCTTACTTTGCTTAGTACGGCGGTAGCATTATAAGATGATCCCTTACTAAATTTCAAGGTACAAGTGTTCTCCCTGAGTATGCACCGTTACTCTGATTCTTCGTCTTTGAGACACCACGTGATGATCGGGTGTGATAAGCTCTACGTTCTCATACAATGGGTGCAAGCCGGTTTTGCACATGCAGAGTACTCGGGTTAAACTTGATGAGCTAGCATATGCAGATATGGCCTCGGAACACTGAGGCCGAAAGGTCGAACGTGAATCATATAGTAGATATGATCAACATAGTGATGTTCACCATTGATAACTACTCCATCTCACGTGATGATCGGACATGGTTTAGTTGATTTGGATCACGTGATCATTTAGATGACTAGAGGGATGTCTATCTAAGTGGGATTACTTAAGTAATATGATTAATTGAACTTTAATTTATCATGAACTTAGTCCTGATAGTATTTGCATATCTATGTTATAGATCAATAGCTTGCGATGTAGCTCCCTGTTTATTTTTGATATGTTCCTAGAGAAAATAAGTTGAAAGATGATAGTAGCAATGATGCGGACTGGGTCTGTCATCCGAGGACTATCCTCATTGCTGCACAGAAGAATTATGTCCTTGATGCGCCGCTAGGTGACAGACCTATTGCAAGAGCAGATGCAGACGTTATGAACGTTTGGCGAAGCTCGGTATGATGACTACTTGATAGTTTAGTGCACCATGCTTTACGGCTTAAAACTAGGACTTCAAAAATGTTTTGAATGCCATGGAGCATATGAGATGTTCCAAGAGTTGAAATTTTTATTTCAGACTCATGCCCGTGTCGACAGGTATCAGACCTCTGATAGTACTTTGCCTACAAGATGGAGGAGAATAGCTCAACCAGTGAGCATGTGCTCAGATTGTCTGGGTACTACAATCGCTTGTAATAAGTGGGACTTAATCTTCCAGATAATATAGTGATTGATAATGTTCTCTAGTCACTATCACCAAGCTACTATTACTTCGTGATGAACTATAATATGCAAGGGATGACGAAAACGATTCCCGAGCTCTTCGCGATGCTGAAATCGGCGACGGTAGAAATAAAGAAAAAGCATCAAGTGTTGATGGTTGGCAAGATCACTAGTTTCAAGTAAAAAGGGCAAAGGAAAAGAAAGGGAACTTCAAGAAGAAAGGCAAGCAAGTTGCTGCTCAAGTGAAGAAGCCCAAGTCTGGACCTAAGCCTGAAACTGAGTGCTTCTACTCCAAAGGAAATGGTCACTGGAAGTGGAATTGCCCAAATATTTGGCGGATAAGAAGGATGGCAAAGTGAACAATGGTATATTTGATATACAAATTATTGATGTGTACTTTACTAGTGTTCATAGCAACCCCTGGGTATTTGATACCGGTTCAATTGCTAAGATTAGTAACTCGAAACAGGAGTTGCAGAATGAACTGACACTAGTTAAGGGTGAAGTGACGATGTGTGTTAGAAGTGGTTCCAAGATTGATATGATCATCGTCGCACACTCCCTATACTTTCGGGATTAGTGTTGTAACCTAAATAAATGTTATTTGGTGTTTGCGTTGAGCATGAATATGATTTGATCATGTTTACTGCAATACAGTTATTCATTTAAAGACAGAGAATAATTGTTGTTCTGTTTACATGAATAAAACCTTCGATGGTCATACACCCAATGAAAATAGTTTGTTGGATCTCGATCGTAGTGATACACATATTCATAATATTGAAGCCAAAAGATGCAAAGTTAATAATGATAGTGCAACTTATTTGTGGCACTGCCGTTTAGGTCATATCGATATAAAGCGCATGAAGAAACTCCATGCTGATGGGCTTTTGGAATCACTTGATTATGAATCACTTGGTGCTTGCGAACCGTGCCTCATGTGCAAGATGACTCAAAACTCTGTTCTCCGGAACAATGGTACGAGCTACTGACTTATTGGAAATAATACATACCGATGTATGTGGTCCAATGAGTATTGAGGCTCATGGAGGGTATCATTATTTTCTTACCTTCAGAGATGATTTGAGCAGATATGGTTATATCTACTTAATGAAGCATAAGTCTGAAACATTTGAAAAGTTCAAAGAATTTCAGAGTGAAGTGGAAAATCATCGTAACAAGAAAAATAAAGTTTCTACGATTTGATCGTGGAGGTGAATATTTGAGTTACGAGTTTGGTCTTCATTTGAAACAATGTGGAATAGTTTCACAACTCACGCCACCTGGAAACACCACAACATAATGGTGTGTCCGAACGTCGTAACCGTACTTTATTGGATATGGTGCGATCTATGATGTCTCTTACAAATTTACCATTATCGTTTTGGGGTTACGCATTAGAGACATTTGCATTCACGTTAAAAAGGGCACCATCTAAATCCGTTGAGGCGACACTGTATGAACTGTGGTTTAGCAAGATACCTAAGCTGTCGTTTCTTAAAGTTTGGGGCTACGATGCTTATGTGAAAAAGCTTCAACCTGATAAGCTCGAACCCAAGTCGGAAAAATGTGTCGTCATAGGATACCCAAAGGAGACTCTTGGGTACACCTTCTATCACAGATCCGAAGGCAAGATATTCGTTGCTGAGAATGGATCCTTTCTAGAGAAGGAGTTTCTCTCAAAAGAAGTGAGTGGGAGGAAAGTAGAACTTGATGAGGTAATTGTACCTTCTCTCGAATTGGAAAGTAGCCCATCACTGAAATCAGTTCCAGTGATGCCTAAAAAAATTAGTGAGGAAGTTAATGATGATGATCATGAAACTTTAGATCAAGTTACTACTGAACCTCGTAGGTCAACCAGAGTACGATCCGCACCAGAGTGGTACAGTAATCCTGTTCTGGAAGTCATGTTAATAGACCATGATGAACCTACGAACTATGAGGAAGAGATGATGAGCCCAGATTCTACAAAATGGCTTGAGGCCATAAAATCTGAGATGGGATCCATGTATGAGAACAAAGTATGGACTTTGATTGACTTGCCCGATGATCGGCGAGCCAGTAAGAATAAATGGATCTTCTAGAGGAAGACGGACGCTGATAGTAGTGTTACTATCTACAAAGCTAGACTTGTCGAAAAAGGTTTTTGACAAAGTTCAAGGTGTTGACTACGATGAGATTTTCTCACTCGTAGCGATGCTTAAGTCTGTCCGAATCGTGTTAGCAAATTGCCACATTTTATGAAATCTGGCAAATGGGTGTCAAAACTACATTCCTTAATGGATTTCTTAAAGAAGAGTTGTATATGATGCAACCAGAAGGTTTTGTCGATCCTAAAGGTGCTAACAAAATGTGCAAGCTCCAGCGATCCATCTATGGACTGGTGCAAGCATCTCGGAGTTGGAATATACGCTTTGATGAGTTGATCAAAGCATATAGTTTTATACAGACTTGTGGTGAAGCCTGTATTTACAAGAAAGTGAGTGGGAGCACTACATCATTTCTGATAAGTATATGTGAATGACATATTGTTGATCGGAAATAATGTAGAATTTTCTGGAAAGCATAAAGGAGTATTTGAAAGGAGTGTTTCAAGGAAAAACCTCGGTGAAGCTGCTTACATATTGAGCATCAAGATCTATAGAGATAGATCAAGATGCTTGATAAGTTTTTTCAATGAGTACATACCTTGACAAGATTTTGAAGTAGTTCAAAATGGAACAGTTAAAGAAAGAGTTCTTGCTTGTGTTGCAAGGTGTGAAATTGAGTAAGACTCAAAGCCCGACCACGGCAGAAGATAGAAAGAGAATGAAAGTCATTCCCTATGCCTCAGCCATAGGTTCTATAAAGTATGCCATGCTATGTACCAGATCTATTGTATACCCTACACTGATTTTGGCAATGGAGTACATTAGTGATCTAGGAGTATATCACTGGACAACAGTCAAAATTATCCTTAGTGGAATAAGGATATGTTTCTCGATTATGGAGGTGACAAAAGGTTCATCGCAAAGGGTTACGTCGATGCAAGTTTTGACACTGATCCAGATGACTCTAAGTCTCAATCTGGATACATATTGAAAGTGGGAGCAATTAGCTAGAGTAGTTCCATGCAGAGCATTGTTGACATATTAATTCAAAAAATACATACGGATCCGAATATGGCACACCCGTTGACTAAACTTCTCTCACAAGCAAAACATGATCACACCTTACTACTCTTTGGGTGTTAATCACATGGCGATGTGAACTAAGATTACTGACTCTAGTAAACCCTTTGAGTGTTGGTCACATGGCGATGTGAACTATGGGTGTTAATCGCATGCTGATGTGAACTACTGGTGTTAAATCACATGGCGATGTGAACTAGATTATTGACTCTAGTGCAAGTGGGAGACTGAAGGAAATATGCCCTAGAGGCAATAATAAAGCTATTATTTATTTCCTTATTTCATGATAAATGTTTATTATTCATGCTAGAATTGTATTAACCGGAAACTTAGTACATGTGTGGGTACATAGACAAACAGAGTGTCACTAGTATGTCTCTACTTGACTAGCTCGTTGAATCAAAGATGGTTAAGTTTCCTAGCCATAGAAATGAGTTGTCATTTGATTAACGGGATCACATCATTATAGAATGATGTGATTGTCTTGACCCATTCCGTTAGCTTAGCAGTTGATCGTTTAGTATGTTGCTATTGCTTTCTTCATGACTTATACATGTTCCTATGACTATGATATTACGCAACTCCCAGATACCGGAGGAACACTTTGTGTGCTACCAAACGTCACAACATAACTGGGTGATTATAAAGGTGCTCTACAGGTGTCTCCGATGGTACTTGTTGAGTTGGCATAGATCGAGATTAGGATTTGTCACTCCGATTGTCGGAGAGGTATCTCTGGGCCCTCTCGGTAATGCACATCACTATAAGACTTGCAAGCAATGTGACTAATGAGTTAGTTACAGGATGATGCATTACGGAACAAGTAAAGAGACTTGCCGGTAACGAGATTGAACTAGGTATTGAGATACTGATGATCGAATCTCGGGCAAGTAACATACCGATGACAAAGGGAACAATGTATGTTGTTATGCGGTTTGACCAATAAAGATCTTCGTAGAATATGTAGGAACCAATATGAGCATCCAGGTTCCGCTACTTGTTATTGACCGGAGATGAGTCTCGGTCATGTCTACATAGTTCTCGAACCCGTAGGGTCCGCACGCTTAACGTTCTGTGACGATTTGTATTATGAGTTATGTGATTTGATGACCGAAGTTAGTTCGGAGTCCCGGATGAGATCGGGGACATGACGAGGAGTCTTGAAATGGTCGAGACGTAAAGATCAATATATTGGAAGGCTATATTCGGACATCGAAAAGGTTCCGAGTGATTCGGGTATTTTTTGAAGTACCGGAGAGTTACACGAGTTCGTATTGGGCCTTAATGGGCCATACGGGAAAGGAGAGAAAGGCCTCAAGGGTGGCCGCGCCCCTTCCCATGGACTGGTCCGAATTGGACTAGGGAAAGGGGGCGCCCCCTTCCTTCCTTCTCCTTCTCCCTTCCCTTTTTCCTATTCCATGTGGGAGGTGGAATCCAACTAGGACTAGGGAGTCCTAGTAGGACTCCACACTTTGGGCGCGCCCTATGAGGGCCGGCCTCCTCCTCCCTCCATCCTTTATATACGTGGCCAGGGGGCACCCCATAGATAATAGACATTGTTCTTAGCCGTGTGCGGTGTCCCCCTCCACCATAATCCACCTCGCTCATATCGTTCCAGTGATTAGGCGAAGCCCTTCGCCGGTAGCTTCATCATCACCGTCATCACGCCTTCGTGCTGACAAAGCTCTCCCTCGACATTCTGCTGGATCGCGAGTTCGTGGGACGTCACCGAGCCGAACGTGTGCAGATCGCGGAGGTGTCGTACTTTTGGTACTAGGATCGGTCGATCGTGAAGACGTACGACTACATCAACCGCGTTGTCATGACGCTTCCGCTTTCGGTCTACGAGGGTAAGTGGACTACACTCTCCCCTCTCGTTGATATGCATCACCATGATAGATCTTGTGTGTGCGTAGGAATTTTTTTGAAATTACTGCGTTCCCCAACAATGCATGCAATTTCATAATTTTGATCTTCATTTCTTCATACAAACTCTAATTTGGGCATTTTGGGCGCGTTGGACATCTCTACGAAAGCCCGATACACCCATGGTATTGGATCATCAATTTGGACACACCGAAATTTCAAAATATCCAACTCTCCAAAGCACCTAAATCTGATGCCTGGAACTCCTCTAGTTTAGCCCCACTTGGTCCTTATTGATGTACCAAGTACAAGAAAATGCCAATAGATGTACAAAGACAAAAAAAAGGGGAATTAAAAAAAATTAAAAGTTGTGCAATGAACTTGGTAAAGCAGGTAAAGATCAAAAACTATGTGTAACATCCCAAAATTCTAAATTTTGGAATGTTATATTAGATAAATAACTATGCTTGTTGCCTGATTGTTTGTTTGATTGATTGAGTGAAATTGAGTGGAATTTGAAACTTTTGAAAGTTGAATGAGAGGGAATGAAATGACTTTCCCAAACTATCCCCTTTGCCTTTTTTTTGGATCTCAATGAATTCAATTTCATTCCAACACCAAAACCCTAGAGTGAAGATGACATGACTTCTTCCATTTGAAATGAAAAGGGTTTTGAAAAAATTTGAATCTCATTTGAAAATATTTCAAATCCAAAGCTTTATGCAACTCAATGATTTTCATGAGGGAAGATAAAATGACTTCTTCAATTATATGAAATATGAGTTGGAAGTTAAAAAGAATCAAAGTAAAAGTCATTTGAAAGTGTCTTGAAAACCCCTTTCAAATTTGAGTTTTATTTGAATTTTGAAAAAAATGAACTTTTATAAAGTTTGGATTTTGCCCCTGGAAAAATGTTCAAATGATAGGGAATATTCCCCTGATCATTTTGATATATATATGTCCTATATAAAATATTTATATTTATTATATTTTTCCTCTCTCTAATATTCAAAAAAATGGAAAGAGAAAAGCCCCGAGCGCCACCAGCCTGACCCAAGCCGAGGCCCACCCACCAGCCAGCCACGCTGCCCACGCCGAGCCGACCAGGCGCCGAGCCGAATCGGCCGCACCGGTCGCCCCGACGCGCCGCTCCTCTCTCACCGACGGTGGCCCCCACCCGTCGTCTTCCTCGACCACGCCACCCGCCTGGCCACCGGATCCCGCCGGATCCGGGATTCGCCATGATCCTCGCCCGATCGCCTCGTCCAAGCCGAGGCGCCCCTATAAATACCCCCCACCCACCCCGTTCCTCGCCTTGCTGCCCGACCTCTCCCTCTCGCCACATTGAGACCGAGCACGCCGCCGCCATTGCCACCGTCCCGACCCACCCGGCCACCCGAGCTCGCCCGACCCCACCCGGACTCCCTCGCCGCACAGCACCCGCGGAGGTCCTCACGACGCCTCGACCCCGAGTCGCGGAACCATCGCCGCCCGAAATCGTCGCCGTCGCCGCCTCGATGAAGTCGCCGAGCCCCGCCACCGTTGGATCTAAGCGTGGGGCTTAGATTAGAACCAGAAGAATACGGTTTTTTAGGGTTTAGTTTAATTAGCCGGTCTAGTTCCGGTCTAGATCGGTTTATTTAGGGTTTTATTAGACCGGCCCGACGCGGTTATTTTCTTTATTCCCACGGCACGTTTTAGTTATGTTACGCCCAGGGCGTTAGATAGGCCCATTAGGCCGTTTTTCTTTATTTTTCGTTTTCTGTTTTAACAGAATAG
The DNA here is from genome assembly GCA_021605145.1 of Aegilops bicornis. NCBI lineage: Eukaryota > Viridiplantae > Streptophyta > Magnoliopsida > Poales > Poaceae > Aegilops > Aegilops bicornis. The sequence goes on from CM038669.1 coordinate 505,602,110, forward strand.
TTTCAGATTTGAAAAATTCATATCTTTTATCTACTTAATATTTTTAAGTGATTCTTTTTTTGTTGGTTTGAAAATTTCTTATAGTTTCTGTAGAAAATATAATTAGTCATGTTAAAATTAGTTAAAATAACTTTATTTTAGATTTAAACAGAATAGTAATTCTGCTATAAAATGAGTTAGGAATATTATTTTTAAATGATTCTTTTGTCACAACTTTGTTTTGACATTGCCAAACCGTAGGAATTTATTTGGGCATTTTAGGATTAATAAAAAATAGTTTTAATCAGAATCATGTTATTCTTAATTAATTAACTAGCTACTGTTTTCCTATTGTTTTAATTAGCAAATAATTTTATTTTTCATATGTGATAGATTATTCTAGGTTAGTTTCTGTAACTTTAGAGCATGAACTTTTATTTAAATTAAATAAAACTTTTATTTTATTTTTCTTACTAAAATTTGCTTTAGGCCTAATAGGAGTTTTATAATAGATTTTAAAGTGATTCTTTTTGCTCCTAGTTGCTTGATGAATTCTTTTCTATTAGGTAGCATAAACCCATGCTTAGGTTCTGTTAAGCAAAATTTTTGTAGTGCAAAACTATTGTTGCTTGATGTAGGAAAACCTTGAATTGTTTTCTCCGAGTTTTTCTTTGGTAGTTTTGTTGTGTAGTTTTCCTTTGTTTTTATTTGGTGTCCCTTGATTTGCATTTTTATTTGTTGATTTTATTATGAGTGTTAGAATTGTTTACTAGGATGTTTGGTTGTATGAATGCTATGACTATATAGATTTTCAACGGAGTGACGAATAGTGCTACCAAGTCATTATTCGAGAGTGTTGTTATCTTCATCAACTTACCAGGCAAGTTCACTTTGACCATGCTTTCATACCTATGTTTTATTGCATTTAGTGGCATCTTTGCAACCACCCCTCAAGAGTGTTATTGAATCCTTGTAGTTGAGTAGTATGCATGAGGTAGGAACCCATCACCCTGTTACCAAGCCCGGGACGATATTTTATTTTAATGCTACGCTATAGTAGATGGGGTTTGGTATGAGTGCACAAGAGTGGTGTGAGAATGGAGGATCTACGACAATGACGACAACTCCATGATGGAATCTGCAAGGACTGCATCTTCAAGGCCTCAAGACTTCAAGACTCGAGACAAGAATTCAATACACACTCTTTGGGTGAAGGATGGTTGGACGGGCACCTGGAGAATCCAGTGGTTGGCGGGATGCATGGAGAAGCGCCATGACATCTTGAAAAGCTTCACCCAGACTCAAAGAGACGGAAGAATACTTCATGCCCGGAAGCTTACGTGCAACCGCAAGTCAATATGGGCTCTGGCTTGGTTGACCTTAGTTGTGACTCTGGCTGGGGCGGTGCTAGCAGATGTAGAACTACGGTAGGATTGGATGAGCACCGGACAAAGGGTCGAGGAACTCTTCGGAAGACCATGTTTGGTCATCTTGTTCTCAAACACCACGAAGTGCGAGAACGTAAAAAGAGGGATCGAATCTTGCGGGTAAAGTGTACAAACCTCTGCAGAGGGTTAAAACCTAATTGATTAGCCGTGTCCCGATTACGGACAATTTGAGCATCCGGACTTGGATCTATCTCGGAACTCTCAACACCGGATTGATAACTTAATTGTGGGCAACATATGATGATTTTGGGCTATGAGACATCGGTTGGCGGAACCATGTCATGATAGAAAACTCCATAGTACAGACTTCATTTATTCCTTTGATGTAGGGAAAATAAAATCAGCTTTTACGCAAACAAAACTCGAATCTGAGCCACAAAGCCAAATTGCATATAGTATAGTTTTACCATCTGTTTATTCATGTTGTGATCTTGCTGGTACATTCAATGTACTGACCTACACGGCTGTAACGTATCATGTTGCAGGATTTTCTTCGACGAGTAAGAGTTACGATACAGGGTTACGGTCTACACTCAACCTGCTGATGGCGTTGATGGGACTCCACACCCGTTTGATTGTTTCCGCTGAGTATTATGAGGTATATATCATTTTACGTTATTTATACATGTGATTGCACTTTGATATATACATTGATGTACTGTGTGTGCCAGCATACTGATCCAGGGATGGCACAGATACACAGAGGCTTGACCGTCTGAGGTCGGGTCGCTACACTATGCATTATGGACATGTAAATTTTGAAGGAAGTATGCCCTAGAGGCAATAATAAAGTTGTTATTTATATTTCCTTATATCATGATAAATGTTTATTATTCATGCTAGAATTGTATTAATCGGAAACTTAGTACATGTGTGAATACATAGATGAACAGAGTGTCCCTAGTATGCCTCTACTTGACTAGCTCGTTAATCAAAGATGGTTAAGTTTCCTAACCATAGACATGTGTTGTCGTTTGATTAATGGGATCACATCATTAGAGAATGATGTGATGGACAAGAACCATCCGTTAGCTTAGCATTATGATCGTTTAGTTTTATTGCTATTGCTTTCTTCATGACTTATACATATTCCTCCGACTATGAGATTATGCAACCCCCAAATACCGGAGGAACACTTTGTGTGCTATCAAACGTCACAACATAACTGGGTGATTATAAATATGCTCTACATGTGTCTCTGAAGGTGTTTGTTGAGTTGGCATAGATCAAGATAAGGATTTGTCACTCCGTGTATCAGAGAGGTATCTCTAGGCCCTCTTGGTAATGCACATCACTATAAGCCTTGCAAGCAATGTGACTAATGAGTTAGTTGCGGGATGATGCATTATGGAACGAGTAAAGAGACTTGTCGGTAACGAGATTGAACTAGGTATGATAATACTGACGATCGAATCTCGGGAAAATAACATACTGATGACAAAGGGAATGACGTATATTGTTATGTGGTTTGACCGATAAAGATCTTCGTAGAATATGTAGGAGCCAATATGAGCATCTAGGTTCCACTATTGGTTATTGACGGGAGATGTGTCTTGGTCATGTTTACATAGTTCTTGAACCCGTAGGGTCCGCACGCTTAATGTTCGATGCTGATTCGTATTATGAGTTATGTGTTTTGGTGACCGAAGTTTGTTCGAGTCCCGTATGAGATCATGAACATGATGAGGAGTCTTGAAACGGCCGATGGGTAAAGATTCATATATGGGAAGGTGGTATTCGGACATCGGAATGGTTCCGAGTCATTCGGGTATTTTTCTGGAGTACCGAGGGGTTATCGGAACCCCCCGGGGGATATTGGGCCTACATGGGCCATAGGGGAGAGGGGAGGCAGCTCATAAGGGGTGGCCGCGCCTCCTCCCTATAGGGAGTCCGAATTAGACTAGGGAAGGGGGCGCCCCCCCCTTTCATTCTCCTCTTCCTCTCCCTTCCCTCTTTTCCCCCTCCGGAAAAAGGAAAGGGAGTCCAACTAGGATTAGGAGTCCTAGTTGGACTCCCCCATTGGCGCACCCCCTAGGCCGGCTGCCTCCTCCCCTCCTCCTTTATATACGGGGGTGGGGGCACCCAAAAACACAACAGTTGTTTCTTAGCCGTGTGAGGTGCCCCCTCCATAGTTTACCACCTCGGTCATATTGTCGTAGTGCTTAGGCGAAGCCCTGCGCGGATCACATGACCAACATCGTCGCCATGCCGTTGTGCTAACGGAACTCTCCCTCGACCTTGTACTGGATCAAGAGCTCGAGGGACGTCATCGTGATGAACGTGTGCTGAACACGGAAGTGTCGTATATTCGGTACTTGGATCGGTTGGATCGTGAAGACGTTCGACTACATCAACCACGTTAACTAACACTTCCGCTTTTGGTCTACGAGGGTACGCAGACACACTCTTCCTTCTTGTTGCTATGCTTCTCCTAGATAGATCTTGCGTGATCGTAGGAAAATTTTGAATTACTACGTTTCCCAACAGTGGCATCCGAGCTAGGTCTATACGTAGATGATATATGCACGAGTGGAACACAAAGAGTTGTGGGCGATAATAGTCATACTGCTTACACTAACGTCTTACTTTGATTCAACGGTATTGTTGGATGAAGCAGCCTGGACCGACATTACATGACCGCGTTCATGAGACTGGTTCTACCGACGTGCTCCGCATACAGGTGGCTAGCGGGTGTCTGTTTCTCCAACTTTAGTTGAATCGAGTTTGACTACAACCGGTCCTTATTGAAGGTTAAAACAACACACTTGACGAAAAATCATTGTTGCTTTGATGCCTAGTAGTTCTTGCTAGAAGCACGTAGCAGCCACGTAAAAATTGCAACAACAAAGTAGAGGAAGTCTAACTTGTTTTTGCAGGGCATGTTGTGATGTGATATGGTCAAGACGTGATGAGATATAAATTGTTGTATGAGATGATCATGTTTTGTAAAAGTTATCGGCAACTGGCAGGAGCCTTATGGTTGTCGCTTTATTGTATGAAATGTAATCGCCATGTAATTGCTTTACTTTATCACTAAGCGGTAGCGATAGTCGTTGAAGCAATAGTTGGCGAGATGACAATGATGCTACGATGGAGATCAAGGTGTCAAGCCGGTGACGATGGAGATCATGACGGTGCTTTGGAGATGGAGATCAAAGGCACAAGATGATGATGGCCATATCATGTCACATATTTTGATTGCATGCGAAGTTTATCTTTTATACATCTTATTTTGCTTAGTACGGCGGTAGCATTATAAGATGATCCCTCACTAAATTTCAGGGTATAAGTGTTCTCCCTGAGTGTGCGCCATTGCTACAGTTCGTCGTGCCGAGACACCACGTGATGATCGGGTGTGATAAGCTCTACGTTCACATACAATGGGTGTGATAAGCTCTACGTTCACATACAATGGGTGCAAGCCAGTTTTGCACGTGCAGAATACTCGGGTTAAACTTGACGAGCCTAACATATGCAGATATGGCCTCGGAACACTGGGACCGAAAGGTCGAACATGAATCATATAGCAGATATGATCAACATAGTGATGTTCAACATTGAAAACTACTCCATCTCACGTGATGATCGGACATGGTTTATTTAGATGACTAGAGGGATTTCAATCTCTGTGGGTGTTCTTAAGTAATTTGATTAGTTGAACTTTAATTTATCATGAACTTAGTACCTGATAGTTTTTGCATGTCTATGTTGTTGTAGATCAATGTCCCGTGCTACCGTTCCTTTGAATTTTAATATGTTCCTAGAGAAAGCTAAGTTGAAAGATGATGGTAGCAACTACACGGACTGGGTCCGTAACTTGAGGATTATCCTCATTGCTGCACACAAGAATTATGTCCTGAAAGCACTGCTAGGTGCAAGACCCGCTGCAGGAGCAACTCTGGATGTTATGAACGTCTGGCAGAGCAAAGGTGATGACTAGTCGATAGTTCAGTGATCCATGCTTTACGGCTTAGAATTGGGACTTCAAAGACGTTTTGATCGTCATGGAGCATATGAGATGTTCCAGGAGTTGAAGTTAATATTTCAAGCAAATGCCCGAATTGAGAGATATGAAGTCTCCAATAAGTTCTATAGCTGCAAGATGAAGGAGAATAGTTCTGTCAATGAACATATACTCAGAATGTTTGGGTACCACAACCACTTGACTCAACTGAGAGTTAATCTTCCTGATGATAGTGTCATTGATAGAGTTCTTCAATCACCGCCACCAAGCTATAAAAGCTTCATGATGAACAATAATATGCAAGGGATGGATAAGACAATTCCCGAGCTGTTCGTGATGCTAAAGACTACAGAGGTAGAAATCAAGAAGGAGCATCAAGTGTTGATGGTTAACAAGACCACTAGTTTCAAGAAAAAGGGCAAAGGGAAGAAGGGGAACTTCAAGAAGAATGGCAAGCAAGTTGCTGCTTAAGTGAAGAAGCCCAAGTCTGGACCTAAGTCTGAAGCTGAGTGCTTCTACTGCAAAGGGACTGGTCACTGGAAGCGGAACTGCCCCAAGTATTTGGTGGATAAGAAGGATGGCAAAGTGAAAGGTATATTTGATATACATGTTATTGATTTGTACCTTACTAATGCTCGTAGTAGCGCCTGGGTATTTTATATTGGTTCTGTTGCCTATATTTGCAACTCGAAACAGGGGCTACAGATTAAACGAAGACTGGCTAAGGACGAGGTGACGATGCGTGTGGGAAATGGTTCCAAAGTCGATGTGATATCCGTCGGCACACTACCTCTACATCTACCTTCGGGGTTAGTTTTAGACCTGAATAATTGTTATTTGGTGCCAGCGTTGAGTATGAACATTATATCTGGATCTTGTTTGATGCGAGACGGTTATTCATTTAAATCAGAGAATAATGGTTGTTCTATTTATATGAGTAATATCTTTCATGGTCATGCACCATTGATGAGTGGTATATTTTTATTGAATCCTGATTGTAGTGATACACATCTATAATACCTAAATAGTTCATCCCCACTAACCTATTTCTCTTGACATGCAGCCTATCCACATCACCAATCCAGCCACATCAGCGTTTAATTACTGGCTTACATGTGGGACCCGTCATATATTCACGAGCGTACAGAACAACCACGTCAGCGTTACGTTACTAGCAGGATCGACCGACCACAGCCTGACTAGCATACATAATCACCGTCTCCCTCCCTCGCTCCAATTCAGCCAAAACCATCGAGTCCCTTTTGCCCTATGTACAGTACTGCGCGGCGGCGGGTATCACATCTCACAACACTCTGTCAGCCTCCCCGTCGACAGCTCCCCCAAGCACGTCAATCCATCGCATACGCAGCAGTAAGCTCACTCCGATTCAGCCAAAACCATCAAGCTCCTTTTCCCCTTTGTACAGTTCTGCGCGGCGGCGCAGATCACAATCTCACGGCACTCTGGAAGCCTCTCCGTCAACAGCATCACCAAGCGCGCCAATCCACCGCATACGCAACAGCAAGACTAGGCAGGCGGCGGGGGTCTTCTCATCGTCGATCTCCTGCTGGACTCAGTCGTGGCAGATCCAAGCCATGAACAAGCCGTCATGCTCGAGAAGATCAACAACATCGATCCAACTTACCTAGCTACGTAATAAGCCAATCCAATCACCAAGCACAGCTCCACGCCTCCACCACATGCAGCTGCTTGATTGATTAATTAGCAGGCACTATAGCACACATGAGAGGTAAAAGGGAATATTATGCGATCTAATAAGAAAATGAAACTGACAAAGTAATACTAGAAGTTGGACCGAAATTTTGCATTTTCTTCTCTCTTCATATTCCAATGCCGTGCTTATCTTTCCCCTTACACCTTCTTTTGCCCTTCCTACATACCAACGAACCATATCTCCATAGGATGAATCCCTTACCCATCCCACTCCACACAAAGGGAATATTGCTTCTCCTTGCCCAACATGAACAGGCCATCGCCTCACCATGGCTCCACTAGGTGATTTTCTCACCACTACGTCCTGCCTAACGACATTGACGGTGTGGTTAATATTTGAAGGATTCTATGAGTTCGAAGGTTGATTTCCCTCCATGATTTGTTATGTATGTATTTTCATTTGTGAGACCGAGGATTTTCAATATTGAGTACAATTCTACATTTTGCTTAATTTGTTTTGTTTTATTGTGAAAACAGAGACTTGGGTTCCAAACTCAGAAATCAGATGCCCTCAGTATGTGCATATACATAGTTGTACATTGCAAGGAGGGAGGCAGGTAAATATTTTTTTTAATTATTTGGAGAAACATGTCTCTACCTATTCCTTATATATTTGCATCTATTTGGCTAGAGGTAGCATTTTTTTCTTAGGTCAAGGTCTTCAGCAATGCCCATAGTAGTGCTAATGTACTATTCCCTTTATTTTTTACTATTCCCAACTGACATTTTACTTCTCTCTAGATGATAATATTGTCTGTCATATGATTAACCATGTACAAGGTATTTGAGGCGCTGGCAGAGTTGTGTGACAAGTATAAAAGATCCGTTTATTATTGCAAATGAGTTTTTTCTATCACATCAGATAAATATAGAACAAAAGTAAGATTATTATACTTTTGCTCAAGATTAATGGTTCCTACGGTACATGTTGTTTCTTGCTTAACAATTTTCCTATCTACACCAGCACAATACCACATGTACAATATACACAAGTGGATGCATTGTTTAATCATTATTACCCGAACAGTTTCAATTGAAAATTACAAGTAATAATCCTATCAAGTTGTGGAGTTACATGGTTCTCCTGGGGACCAAGACTGAATCCTACACGAAGGACCCGGAAGAAAATGTCTCAGCAATATGCTGGTATGTTTGTATTTTTCGTACCATAAATTCAAAAGTTTTGATATTTAAATTTAATATGAATTCTCGATCTATCATGCGATTTCTTTGTTTAATTTGTCTTATCATGCAAATGGAAAGAGGAATAGGAAAACAATAATACTAACGCTAACACGCTACTTAGTACTATGAGATTCAATAGAAATCCATTCAGTATATCCTTAAATGATTTTTTCAGTTACATAAATATTTTGTGTTGTTACATGAATATTAATGGGTGCAGCCTACATCGGAAAAAACAAGTAAATGATGTTCGTTTATGTGCCTTAAGGCCCTCAACTGATCGGAAGCAAAGTAGCTGCTTTGACTTCTCTATACAATCGCTCTGCCAACTGTATGATTTTCTTTTTGCGCACTATATGATGTAATCCACATTAAGGGTGTTGTACCGAACACGTCATCGATAGATGATATTATTTACTACACTACCATAACATTTGTCGTTATACTTATTTTCAGGAGTACACAAATTGTGTACCATATTTTTATAGAAGAAGAAGCACGTCAATGTACAAAAAACGATGCCTATTGAAGCATAAGCAGCAATACACTCAACTCCCTACCAGGTACATCTACTACTCACAGAGCATCATTAGTCTATTTCTATAGAACTTCTTCAGTAAAGGTTTGTTCGTTGTCTTCATCTATATTTTGTTAGCTTATTTTTCCGCTCCAACGCGTGGGGTGTCATCTAGTATTCATAATATTGAAGCTAAAAGATGCAAAGTTAATAATGATGGTGCAACTTATTTGTGGCACTGCCATTTATGTCATATTGGTGTAAAGCGCATGTAGAAACTCCATGCTGATGAGCTTTTGGAATCACTTGATTATGAATCACTTGATGCTTGCGAACCATGCCTCATGCGCAAGATGACTAAGACTCCGTTCTCCAGAACAATGGAACGAGCAACAGACTTGTTGGAAATAATACATACTGATGTATGCAATCCGATGAGTATTGAGGCTCACGGCGGGTATCGTTATTTTCTGACCTTCACAGATGATTTGAGCAGATATGGGTATATCACTACTGCATGATGCTGCTAACGCAACACTACAATCAGAGACCCTTCGACCAAAATGTGTGCGATGCAATAATCGCCTACGTTGGTGTAAAAAATCGTCAAAAAAGGTACAAAACATTTGCGATGGAGGATGCATCAAACACGGTTCAGATTTTAGTTGCGTGTGCAATGCAGGGCATACGGTTCAGTTCAAACAACCGTTTGCGATGAGGAGGAACAAAAGAAACGGGCAGCCTGATGGAGATGTGTGCGATGTACAACATACGGTTCACTCGGATGAACTATTTGTGATTAGGCAACACAAAAGAAATGATTAGCCAGATCAAGGTGTGTGCGATGTACAACATACGGTTCACTCGGGTGAACTGTTTGTGATTAGGCAACACAAAAGAAACGGTCAGCCAGATCAAGGTGTGTGTGATATACGACATGTGGTTCACTTGGATGAACTGTTTGCGTTGAGACAAGAGAACAGAAATGGTTCAATATAACAAATGCCACAAATATTGCAAGGTTCAAATTCAAAGATTAACGCCCAAATTCAAACGTTGCAAGCGTCGTCATTTCCGCAAAGGGATCATTCGCTGACAAGTCATGTTTGGGTTTGACACAATGACTTCCAATTGCTCCGGCATATGCTCTTCGAATACACAGTTTAGCTTTTCAGGAGGCTCCTCCATTTCGCGGTACCTGCCGCTCTGATAATCATACCATTCATCTTTCCTAATTAAATGCGTGTTCAACCTCAGTACCCTCAGCACCTTTGCTCTGGCAAGAAAGAACCTGGTGAGTGTAATCTCCGGTAAGGTCCCTCGGTAGGAGTTCAAAGTAATATTTGAGAGATGCAGATCCAGGCATTCGATGTGATTGTCGTTATAAGCATTATCCACCTCCGGGCCTATTATTATCTGCAAAAGAAGAGAACGTGTTAGTGCCGACATGCAGTTTTGAACACTGCTACACGCCCATTTGGTTTGCAGGATTTGTAAAATGCACCAATGTGCAATCTTTTATCTGACATGATTAACATGGGCATTTGATTACAATCTAGAAACATGTAGCCTTCTTCACAAGAGGTTGGATTGGATGAAAAATTCCCCTAGAAAACTAGCACAGGTGAATCCAAAGGAGAAATGCTTATGGATTGTAACCATATGAATAAGCAACCAATATGAGGTGGGGGGTGTATGTCTTGAAATCCTCCAAAATTCCTTCAGAAATCGTAGTACATTGTCATTATAAACTTGGGAAAAGGTGCAAAAAATTGAACTCCCTTATGGTTAACACTTAACAGGAAAGGAACATCACCTCGATATACAGCTTCTTCAGGCACGGAAAGCATCTCAGCCAACTAACAACTTGGTACAGGTTGGGGCCGACAGATTCTAGTGTCAAGACCTTCACTGTGCCCAGAATGTGGGTGAAGCTTTGCTGGATGACAGACGAACATACATCTTCAAAACTATAAATAACGTTGATATCAAGGAGAGGTATAAGGCGACCGTTGTACCTGAAAGCAGTATTTGACGGACGAGTAGCCCACCATTGTCAATTTCGGCGCAGAAATAACATTTATTCTTGTTGGACCTTGTTGATCAACTACAAGTAATCTCTCAAATGAAGGTATGTCCTCAGTGATTGTCGGGGAGGCTGATCGTACCCACGGACACCTATGGGGCCGGCGGAGCAGGCCCCTTGTGGTTCGGAGGGGGGCGGAGATCGCACGAAGAGCGGATCGAGGCGATGCACACGAGCGGTTTACCCATCTTCGGAGCTCTCTGGAGAGATAAAACTCCTACTGCTGCTTGTTTGATCTATTGTGTTCTTGCTAGGGAGCAATGCGAGCTACAAAACCTAGCTCGAGTGTGTCTAGACTATGGCCAGTCGAACGGACCGAACTAGCCGAACCTTGCCAAAAACGCGAACCTCCTCTACGTTGCACTCGGGCCTCCTTTTATATGCTCAAGGGGTCTCCGACAGGTGGCAACATAGACGGGGGTACAAATGTAAAAACAGGAGTTGGTACACCTACTTGAGCGATTATACGGTGCAAAATACCTAACTCGACGGCAAGGGACAAAAGCAATAAATGCCCGTCGTTGTCGCCCAAACAATTGCAGAGACCGTCAGTGCGCCTCCGCCGCCACGATGGCGAGCCTGTCGTATTGCTTATCGCTGCTCTCCGCTGGCTGCACAGCCGCTCGACACGCGCCCATGGAACGGTCCCATGGCGACACGTCGCTGGGTGAGCTGGAGCGGAGACGGAGAGAGGTTGCATGTCGCGGCAAGCGCCTTGCCGCGGCCGAGTCCTTGTCGCGCCAGGAGACTTGTCGCGCCCCGAGCCTTCCCGGCAAGCTCCTCTTGCCGGGGCCTTGTCTTCTGCGTGCCTGGAGCGGCTTTCCCGACAAGCTCCTCTTGTCGGGGCCTTCTTCGGGCCTAGAGAGGCCTTCCCGGCAAGCTCCTCTTGCCGGGGTCTTGTCTTCTGAAAGGCGGCGGAGGGTCTTGGCGGACGCCCGGCGAGGCTTGCCGCTGAGGGCCGCGATCGTCCGTGCACAAGTTCGGGGTACTAGGGTACCCTTACTTTAGTACACCGGCAGAGCCCGGTGCAGGCCATACACGGTCTTGCGGCTGTTGGGCCGGGCCCAAAAAACAGAACGCACGCAGCGGCACAGGTCCAAACCAAACCCACTCCGTATCTTCGCGTCCCCGTGGCAGACGCAGCGTCAATTCTTGGCGTCGTGGGGGAAGTGGGCGGCGTGCGGGGTCGCTCCACCCGTCGCCTCAATTCTACATCCCCGCCACGTGGTTCCCATGCTCTTCGGGTCGCGGACGGTGGAAGTGGAAAACTAGGCCGTTATGAGCAGAGGCAGCAGGTCGGCCCCGATTCCCTGCTCTTCCTATGCCCTGATTTGTCGAGCGAGGCGGTCGAGCCCCCACCTTTCTTCCTTAAAAAGAGCGGAAGGGGAGCGCAGAAACCCGCACTCTCCCATCTCCTTCTTTCCTCAGTTTCTGCTCCCCTTTCTCTCATTCGCCATGGAGAAAAGGAACCTTGGTTCTTCATCGGTGGCGGCGAGGGTCGCCGCTAGACAGCGCTCCTCCCAACCCCACGCCGGGCAGAGCCAGCCCCAAGAGGAAGAGGGAGGCGAGGTCGTGGGCAGGTCGAGGCGCTCGGGAAGAGGCGGACGGGCGGCGCCGTCTCCGCCTCCGCCAGTGATTCCCCTCCTGCAGCCGGTCCATACAGGGGCGACCCTTGCGAGTTCTTCGTCGAGGCTGCGCCGGGCGCCTCGTCGTCGCCTCCGGCTTCCAGCCTCCGTTCATGGCCGATGGAGTCGGATCCGCCGAGACACCGAGAATGCACATGAGGGCTGTGGAATCAGCGGCATGCGAGTCCGTGTTGTATTCCCAGCCCCTAATGTGATGTATCTTGATCGTGGGTGGAAGACGTTCACTGCATCCACAGCTTGAGGGAGCGGGTTTACCCTCCATTTTAAGTTAATGGAGGGTGATCTCCTCTCCGTCAAGGTCTTGAGGATCTTGGTACTTTCGGGCGAAGTGTTGCGTGGATAGCTCCTCCGACAGCGAAGATTCCCCCTCGAGCGAGAGTGACGAGGAGGAGAGCGACAGCGACGACGAGGGTAGCGGGCCCGATTAGTTGTCGGGCGACGCTTCGTGCGTCACCGACGACCCCATCATCCGCGTCGCCGGCTCCTTGAACTCCCCTGGGTCGTCTCCTTGGGCGACTGGCGTAGGGAGGATGCGGAAGGGGAAGAGGGATGGCGACAAGGCCGTCAAGTCGGAGTACGAGGGCGTAGTGCCCTCGACAGCGTGCTGACGTCCTGTCGCCCCGTCTTCGAACCGCTTCCGGCGCCGCCGTCTCCGTCAAGCCCTCGGGGAGCTCCCGGGATGTTCTCTTGGTGCCTTCTGGCACCTGTAGCTCGCCTAGGCGTTTCTTTTGCCCTTCTCGCCTCCTTGACCTACCTCCGAAAGAGGGACAGGAAAAGGGATTACGGGCATCTTATCTTTTTAAGTTGTAAGCCTTCGGGCCTTATCCGTATTTAATACTTGTAATCTTCCCTTTCATGTTTTTCATTCCCCACGGATTGTATCCGGGTAGAATGTTTTTAATGAAAAAGGGATGCTTGAAAAAAAGGACGAAGGGCTTATCTGATATCTCAGCCCCCGGCAACTCTGGCTTGCCGCAGCTCCCGGCAACTCTGGCTTGCCGCAGCCCCCAGCAACTCTGGCTTGCCGGGGCTTGGGTACCAGCGCGCCCTTCTTCTCCTCTTCGCTATTATTTCAGTTCTGAGAACGATTCAGCCATTGCCGCGATAAGTTATTTTTGTAATATAGCTTTATTCGGGGCAACATTTGATACGTTACTTCCTTTACTCGACTCTTGGCTTTGTATGTTATTACCCTACGCTTTTCAGGGAAACTTGCCGGTGCAGGCACCCTTTTGCCGCGCCGAAAGTGCGGAACTTCAGCAGCTTCTTTGGCGAAGGGTCGCTACCGACAAGCAACCTTGTCGCGGACTAGCCGCAGCTCACTTAAGTTATTGAGCGGACTCGAAACAAAGTGAGGGCGCGACCAGTCACGATTTGGTTCCTCCGCGCACGGGTTTTTCATACAAAGCGCGGTCGTTCAAGGAAGATAACTTTAAAAATTTATTACTGATCTGAATCAATCGATGCAATGTTATTTCCTCTACTTGATTCCTTCCTTTATGCGTTATTGCCCTCGCTTTTCGAAACTTGCGGTGCAGCACCCTTGCATGGCGCCGAGTGCGGAACTTCAGCAGCCTGCTGGCGGGGTCGCTACCGACAAGCAACCTTGTCGCGGACTAGCCGCAGCTCACTTAAGTTGTTGAGCAGACTCGAAACAAAGTAAGGGCGCGACCAGTCATGATTTGGTTCCTCTGCGCACAGGCTTTCCATACAAAGTACTATCGTTCGAGGAAGATAACTTGAAAACTTAAAAATTGATTGCTCAAACTTTGGCAACTTAGCTTTTCTGTTTCTTGCTTCCTGATGGGGTGAAACTTCCTCGAGCGGTGCCTAGTCCATAGTATTATCTCCTCCTCCCCCCTGGTTAACTTGTGCGCAAGGGAGCCTTCCTTTCTTTGAGAGAAGAAAAAGAAGAGGACATAACGTTATGGAGCCTAGCGGCTCGATTCTGCTTACCGGGTGTGGTTGCTGAACAAAGTGTTAGCCAAAGCATGCGATAAATTGATGAAAGCATGAACTTGACAAGTCGCGTAAATGCAACACACGAAGCTTCTTGATGCACGGGTCTGCGCCCGGCTTTGTCTGAAGGATTACATGCAACAGCGGCAAGACTTGTACAAAAGGTGGTTCTTGGAACGGATTCCGACAACCGCGCCCTATGGGTAAAACTTACGAAGATGCTCAATGTTCCAGGAGTTGCACACGGAATGCCATCTTCGGTCTCAAAGCGGACAGCGCCAGGCCTAGTGACTCGTTTCACCCGATAAGGGCCTTCCCACTTCAAGGCCAACTTGTTTGAATTCTTGGCGGACTGAATGCGCCGAAGAACAAGGTCGCCTTCCTCGAGACTTCGCACTAACCCTGCGGCTATGGTAGCGACGCGCAGGGCTTGTCGGTAGCGAAAGCGGCTCGACAAATGCCCTGAAGACGATCCTCCTCGAGGAGCAGCGCGTCATCTTGTCGCAGCTGCTCTTGCTCAAACTCATCATAAGCGAGTACTCGAGGCGACCCGTGATCTGAGTTCCGTGGGGAGAACTGCCTCTGCTCCATAGACTAGAGCAAAGGGTGCTGGCGATGGCTCGATTTGGCGTCGTCTGATCGACCAAAGAACCACCGGCAGCTCCTCGATCCGGTTTCTTCCGCACTTGTGCAGCACTGTCGAAAGTTACGGTCTTGAGCCCGCGCGCTTCAGCATTGCCCTCTCGCTGACCGTTGCTTCTCGGTGAGCAACGGAAGCAAAGCGCACCTTGGCGCCAAGGTCTTGGACGATCTTGAAGAACTTGATCACGACCGTGTCTTGTCACCTTCCTCATCGCTTCCACTTCCGCCACTTTGTGAACTTGTCGATGGCGACGTACAAGTACTCAAAGCCCCGACAACTCGGGGAAGGGGCCGAGATGTCGAGCCCCGGACCGAAAATGGCCGGGATAAAGGGATCATCTGGAGAGCTTGAGCTGGCTGGTGTATCTGTTTGGAATGGGCCTTGCGCTTCACACTTGGTTACTTGTGCGGTTGCATCACGGAGGGCTGTCGGCCGGAAGAAACCTTCTTGGAAAGCTTTGCTTGCAAGTGCTCTTCTTGTAATGTGGTGACCACATATGCCTCCTGTATCTCGCCAATAGCTTCATCCATCTTCCACAGGAATACACTTCAATTTCACACCGTTGAGCCTTCTTACATGCATGTCATCTTTGTCGACAAACTGGTACATACTTGACTGTCGGGCTACTCTTTACAATTCTTCCTGCTCTTCGGGAAGTTCTCCTGTCTGAAGGAAGTGGACAATCCGCTGCGCCCATGCTGGAGCTTGTGGCTCGACAACAAGGACTAAAGGCACATCTGCTGCTGGGGGAACATCAGCTTCCACAGCGAGGACCTGCGGCCCTGCCGGAGCTTGATGCTCCCTGACGAGCTTGCCGGAGCAAGACTTGTCGGGAGCGTCTGCTTCAACGGAACAAACCACAGGGTGCAGCCGGGCATCGCTCCTCGGCCTTTGTTGGTGTTGATCTTGGGGACCTTTGCAACGACGGCTTCGGGAAGCTCTGTCGGAAAATAGTCACCAGAGGCCAACTTCCTCTTTTTGCTTTGTCCTGTCGATGGTGTTACGGTTGGCTGAGTCAGCTTGAGCACAAAAATCCCTGGTTCCACAGGTAACTTAAGCGCAGCGCACTTTGGCAGGCCGTCAGCAATATCATTCTGAGCTCTTGGAACATGTTCCATTTGCAGGCCGTCAATGTGCTCTTCTAGCTTCCTCACTTCATCAACGTAGGCTTCCATCAACGGACTCTGGTAATCTTTGTTGACTTGGCGGACGACGAGTTGCGAGTCACCCCTGACAATAAGCTTCTTGATCCCAAGGTCCACTGCGATCCACGAGACCGGCAAGCAAACCTTCATACTCTGCGGTATTGTTTGTCGCTTGCTCCTTGGGAAAGTGCATCCGGACGACGTGCCTTGAGGTGCTCTCCGGTGGGTGCGATAAGCAACGCCGCACCAGCGCCTTGCAGCGAGAAGGCACCATCAAAGTACATCAGCCACTCTTTCTTGGCTTCTTTGACGGGAATGCTCGTCTCGGAATCTCTTCATCTGGCGTTGGCGTCCATTCTGCTATGAATTCTGCCAAGGCTCGCTTTGGATAGTTGATGTGGTTTCAAACTTGAGACCAAAGCTTGACAGCTCCGGTGCCCACTCGACAATCCTGCCTGCCGCTTGGATTCTGCAGATCCTCTTCAGCGGAAGCGAGTGACAACTGTGATCTCATGTGCTTGGAAGTAATGGCGCAGCTTTCTCGAGACCATGAGGAGGCCGAAAAGCAATTTTTGCACACCGTAGTACCTTGACCTAGCCCCGCAGAAGGGAACCGACAAGTAGATCTGGCGCTGCACCATCCTCTTCTGCATCTGTTCACGTGTCTGCGCGGACTCATCCTTGTCGGGACCAGAGCTTGTCGGCGAAGCCCCCTGCTTGTCGCTAGATGTGTTTGCCGTGGTTGTTGGCTCATCATCCGCCTCCCTCTCCGCCACTAACGCAACACTAACCACTTGATTGGTTGCCGCTATATATAGCAGCAACTTCTCTTGTGGCCTCGGCGCGACAAGTGTTGGAGTGGAGGACAGGTATCTCTTCAAGTCTGCGCAGCGCAGCCTCCGCTTCGAGTCCATTTCTTTGGACCTGCCTTTTTCAAAATCTTAAAAATGGCGAAGGGCGCCAGCAGACCTAGAAATAAACTGCTGAGAGCAGCCACGCAACCGGCAAGTCTTCATACATCCTTGACGCGCTTTGGTGCTTCAATCTGCTCAATGGCCTTGATCTTGTCGGGATTAGCTTCAATTCCTCGCTGAGACACGAAGAACCCGAGAAGCTTGCCGGAAGGGACTCCAAACACGCACTTCTCGGGATTGAGCTTGAGGTTGATCTTGCGGAGATTTGCAAAGGTCTCGTCAAATCTTGAACCAAAGTTGCTTTGTCCTTGCTCTTGACCACTATGTCATCCATGTAGGCTTCTACATTTACGTGCATTTGCGGCTCAAAAGCGTCATGGACTACCCTTGCAAATGTCGAACCAGCATTCTTCAAACCGAAAGGCATCCGTATGAAACGATATGTGCCACATGGTGTGATGAATGCGGTCTTCTCTTCATCTTCTTCAGCCATGAAGATCTGATGGTATCCTGAGTATGCATCAAGAAGCGAAAGCAAATCACATCCAGCCGTGGAGTCAACAATCTGGTCAATGCGCCGGCAAGGGAAATGGATCTTTGGGACAAGCTTTATTAACATCCGTGAAGTCAATACAAAGTCTCCATTTCCCATTTGCCTTCTTGCGCGACTACTGGATTGGCCAACCACGTAGGATGGAGCACTCCTCGACAAGGCCTGCCGCTTCCAGCTTCTTGATCTCTTGACTATGAATTCTTGGCGCTCCACCGCTTTCTTCCCGACTTTTTGCTTGACGGGTCGCGCGATGAGGACAACGGCGGCGGTGCTCAATCACTTTCACAGGAACACCGGGATATCGGACGGTTGCCATGCAAACACGTCGACATTCGCCCGCAGGAAAGCAACGAGCGCGCCTTCCTATTTGGGGTCGAGAGAGGCACTGATGGTGAAGGTACCACCAGCGTCGTCCTCCTTGGCGAGCACCTTCTTCGTCTTCGGCGGAGACACCATCTTCTTGCACTTGCCGATGGAGCTCGATGGTGCGTCCTCGACGGTAGCGCAGCACTCCGAAGAGGTGCGCTTGCCGGAGTGAGCATCAGGGCCCTTGCCGGACTTGGACTTGGTCTTCTTCCCCCCGGGAGCTTCAGCGGCAAGTGTTGGGCAATCTGTCGCGGCTGCTGCATCCCGGTAGATCTTGTCGGCACAGATAAGGGCATCCTTCTTGTCGCCATGGACAGAGATGACGCTTATCGGGCCTGGCATCTTGAGTAGGTTGTAATCGTAGTGAGAGGCTGCCATGAACTTGGCGAGTCTTTTCGGCCAAGTATCCCATTGTAAGGCAATGGGAAATCGGCAACGTCAAATGTAACCCTCTCAGTCCTGAAGTTCAGCTCGCTGCCAAATGTGACCGGCAACGCAATCTTCCCCTTCGGCTTGCTCCTTCCCGGATTGATTCCTTGGAAGGTTCCGGTCTCTTCGAGCTCGCTGTCAGGGATTTGAAGCTTCTGGAGCACCGCGGAGGAGATCAGATTCAAGACGGCCCCACCGTCAACTAACATTTTCGTGACCTTGAGGTTGCGGATGGTTGGAGAGACCAACATCGGCAAGCACCGATCGCGCAGCATGCGATCGTGGTGGTCCTCAATATCAAAAATGATAGGCGTGCTGGACCACTTCAGAGGCTTGCGCGACTCTACGGATGGTTCCGCTGCATTGACCTCCCGCATCCATTGCTTGAGTTGGCGGTGGGAGGTATGCAGGGAAGCACCTCCGTCAACGCAGAGAACCTCTGTGGCTTTCTGAAACTCCTGCTCATCGGCGTCGTCGTCCTCCACATCTTCGTCGTCATCATCATCTTCATCCTTGTCGCGGCCGCGGGGAGGTCGATCTCCTTGTCGCTGCTTGACTTTGCCGCGGCGTCCTCCCCGGCCGGGACGTTTCTTGCTTGCTCCCCCAGCACCTTCCTGGGCCTTCTCCTTGTCGCGCCGCTCGTACTCGGCTCTCTGCTGTTCGACAAGCTGCTCGACTTTCTTGCAGCTCTGGAGGTCGTGGCCCTTGGTGCGGTGGATCTTGCAAGATCGCTTGCGGAGCTGTCACCTTGTCGGCGGCCGCCACCGGCCCGGTGGTTGGCGTCGGTGCAACCTCCTTGCCGGAGCCACCAGCCTTGGCGTTCTTGTCGCCGCCTCCGTTGCCGGACTGCTCAACAGCTAGCACTTCTCTGGCCTTCTTCTTCCTGTTGCCTCGCCGCCGGCCCTTCTTTGCCGGCGCGGTGTCATCACTGTCAGACCCTGATTCTGCATTCTCTCCTGGGAGTCTCCTCCCTTCCTCGGTCTTGCGACACTTGTCGGCCGTGGCGTCATAGTTCATCGACGTCTTTGACTTTGCACATCGCCATCTCCTCCCTCATCCTGCGGTTCCGCACATTCTGATGAAATGCGCTGATCACCACGGCAGGGTGGACGTCTGGGATGTTGTAGTGCACACGGCTGAATCTTTGAATGAATTTGCGCAGGGACTCTCCTTCCTTCTGGGCGAGCAAGTGAAGGTCACTCTCTTGGCCATGAGGTTTGTGGCCACCGTGAAGGCACCAAAAAACCGATGGCACAGATCTGCCCAAGAGGATATGGAGCTGTCCGGCAAGTGCATGAGCCAAGATCTGACGTTGGGCTTGAGCACGAGCGGGAAGTAGTTGGCGAGGATCTTGTCGTCCCGTCCCCCCGCAGCCTGCACCGCGATGGTGTAGATGTTGAGGAACTCCGACGGATGCGTCCTGCCATCATACTTCTCCGGCACGTCTGGTTTGAAGTTTTTCTGGCTGGCCCTTTGGACTTGCCGCAGCTCACGAGTGAACGCAGGGCAACCTACCGCGTCTGACAAGTCGCTTGGCCCCTCCGGCGTGCATGTCAGCGAAGGCCCAGCGGCTTGTCGGATCGACGTCGCGCTTCTCTTCGCACTCGATGCGAAGTTCGAGCGTCCTCTTGTTGTCGCTCATGAAGAACTTGGCGCTGATCGCGGCGGCGCGCTGGATCCGACGATGCGGTGGAGTCGCTGTCGAGATGGATCCGATGAGTCGGGCGATCTTGGCCTTCTGGCGGTGAGTGCACGGTGGTTGCACCTCCGGCGATCTCGCCGCCACCGGCTCGTGCCTTGTCGTCTCGCCCGCGGCAACGATGGCGTTGGTTGCCGCGGAGCGTCGCCGTTAGCAAAGCCGATGAGGCTCGATAGTGGCCCTCCACTCGTCGACCTTGTCGGCCGTTGGAGGGTAGTCGAGAGCAGCGATTGAGCTCTCGCCAGAGCTTCGCTGGAGTAGTAAGCGGCATTGGAGAACGGTGCGAGGCGGGGCCGCTCGGACTTCTAACTATGTTAGAAGGAGCGGCGCCCGTCCGGCGACCGTATCTCACTCGTGCCGGCATGTTGGCGCCGCGCATGCTGGTCTTGAGGGTCTCGATTCAGCGAGCGTATGGCGTTGTGAACGCCATGACGTTGTTGGTCCCGCGTCTCCTGAGATGGGCGCGGGGGATGCGTGGACGCCGAGGTTTGCGGTGCCTTGTCCTTGGACTTGGCAACGTCGCGAACACCTTCGTCGGCGCCCGTTCCTCCGCCAGTGTTTGCCCCACCACCTGTTTGCTGCGGTGAGGGTGGGTACGACGCGGACGGCTCCGCTGCCGCCGAAGCCTTCTTCTTCGGTGGCATGTTGATGAAGATGTTGATGACGCTGCTCGTGTGAACGCCGGATCGGATTCACGGCCTCGACTCCCCTACTGGCGCGCCGAAGATGTCGGGAGGCTGATCGTGCCACGGACACCTATGGGGCCAGCGGAGCAGGCCCCTTGTGGTTCGGAGGGCGGAGATCGCACGAAGAGCAGATCGAGGCGATGCACCTGAAGCGGTTTACCCAGCTTCGGAGCTCTCCAGAGAGATAAAACTCCTACTGCTGCTTGTTTGATCTATTGTGTTCTTGCTAGGGAGCAATGCGAGCTACAAAACCTAGCTCGAGTGTGTCTAGACTATGGCCAGTCGAACGGACCGAACTAGCCGAACCTTGCCAAAAACGCGAACCTCCTCTACGTTACACTCGGGCCTCCTTTTATATGCTCAAGGGGTCTCCGACAGGTGGCAACATAGGCGGGGTACAAATGTAAAAACAGGAGTTGGTACACCTACTTGAACAAAGGTACGATTGCAAAATACCTAACTCGACGGCAAGGGACAAAAGCAATAAATGCCCGTCGTTGTCGCCCAAACAAAGGCAACAGAGACCGTCAGTGCGCCTCCGCCGCCACGATGGCGAGCCTGTCGGCGCCGCTTATCGCTGCTCTCCGCTGGCTGCACAGCTCGACCGACACGCCCATGGAACGGTCCCATGGCGACACGTCATTGGGTGAGCTGGAGTGGACGGAGAGAGGTTGCATGTCGCGGCAAGCGCCTTGCCGCGCCGAATCCTTGTCGCGCTGGAGACTTGTCACGCCTGAGCCTTCCCCGGCAAGCTCCTCTTGCCGGGCCTTGTCTTCTGCGTGCTCGAGCGGCTTTCCGACAAGCTCCTCTTGTCGGGGCCTTCTTCGGGCCTAGAGAGGCCTTCCCGGCAAGCTCCTCTTGCCGGGGTCTTGTCTTCTGAAAGGCGGCGGAGGGTCTTGGCGGACGCATGACGAGGCTTGCCGTGGGGACGCTACGACTGTCCGTGCACAAGTTCGGGGTACTAGGGTACCCTTACTTTAGTACACCGATAGTGATCATATTGTGGTCCACCTTTTGTGATCTCTCATTGCAGCACCGGCAACACATATAAATAATCCGGAGAGTCCTGGAGGTGATGTGCAAGGTACTCGACCAATTCATCGCCTGAAGACGAAGGAACTCGAGTCTAGTACCGCCGCGGAGCAGACGCTCCATGTCATCCTTTGGGATGCAGACGGCAGCGAGCTCGAGGTGCTTCAGTCGTGGTAGAAAAAGAGCGGGCGCGTCATTAAGGGTGGATGGCAGTTCATGAACTTGGCGAGGCACAGCGTGGGCGTGAAGCGGAGCACCGATGTTGGCAGCAAGCGCATATGCCCATCATTAAAACTGAACTTCTCGAGCGGATCTATGGCGGGTGATCGGAACCACTCGTCAAGCTTGGCTCGGACCTTGCAATTGGAACGGAACTTGCCCGTGATAAGGCCATTGATTGGGCCATGGTGACTGCCGAGGATGTGGGAGAACGCATCCAAGCTTTGGCGATAGCCATGGCAGAGCTCGTGGGCGTCGAAGAGGTCGACAAGGGTGAGGAGCCATAGAGGGCGCCACCGCCGGTAAAGGGCGCCTGTCCTCGCCCAATATTTGAATGGGAGGAGGGATATGATGACTATCAACATATCATCAGGTATATTGTTGATGAAGTCTAGGCCTGCTGGAGTCACTTGCGGTTCTTTCTCGACCCGCCTCTGCTTGTTGGCAGCCTCGTTCTCCACCTCATCGGCGGCGACGGAAACCTCTGTCTCCATATTCACGGCGTGCTCTGGTGCTTCAACAGCCCCGGCGTCGTCACTCCCTCCGATGGGGCGCTTCGGCGGCATATTCACACACTGACGGCTTTGAGGACTCAGAGCGGCATCGAGGATGCGGGCGAAGAGAGAGGATTGTGTGTGTGGCGAGGATGGGGGGTGCGGCTGCTCGGCCGCGCCATTAACACAGACCAGTGGGTGCGAGGCGGGCGCCGAAGTCTGTCTTTAATTTCCATACCGTAATCTGAACCGTTTGTGTTGAAGATATGTACAGATCCTGCGTTGAACAGCTTGCACGCTTCCCGGTGAGCCAGCGCACAAGACTGCACTCGCATGCCTCCCGTTCAGTCAAGCAGCTATCTGCACGGCACCTCCTTAGCCATTAAAACCAAGACACGTGGGGTCACGTGAATGGCTGATAACCCACAAGTATAGGGGATCACAACAGTTTTCGAGGGTAGAGTGTTCAACCCAAATTTATTGATTCGACACAAGGGGAGCCAAAGAATATTCTCAAGTATTAGCAACTGAGTTGTCAATTCAGCCACACCTGGATAACTTAGTATCTGCAGCAAAGTATTTAGTAGCAAAGTAATATGGAAGTAACGGTAACGGTAGCAAAAGTAATATTTTTGGGTTTTGTAGTGATTGTAATAGTAGCAACAGAAAAGTAAATAAGCGAAGAACAATATGTGAAAAGCTCGTAGGCATTGGATCGGTGATGGAGAATTATGCCGGATGCGGTTCATCATGTAACAATGATAACATAGGGTGACATGTAACTAGCTCCGATTCATCAATGTGATGTAGGCATGTATTCTGAATATAGTCATACGTGCTTATGGAAAAGAACTTGCATGACATATTTTGTCCTATCCTCCCGTGGCAGCGGGGTCCTAATGGAAACTAAGGGATATTAAGGCCTCCTTTTAATAGAGTACCGGACCAAAGCATTAACACATAGTGAATACATGAACTCCTCAAACTATGGTCATCACCGCGAGTGGTCCCGATTATTGTCACTTCGGGGTTGCCGGATCATAACACATAGTAGGTGACTATAGATTTGCAAGATAGGATCAAGAACTCACATATATTCATGAAAACATAATAGGTTCAGATCTGAAATTATGGCACTCGGGCCCTAGTGACAAGCATTAAGCATAGCAAAGTCATAGCAATATCAATCTCAGAACATAGTGGATACTAGGGATCAAACCCTAACAAAACTAACTCGATTACATGATAAATCTCATCCAACCCATCACCGTCCAGCAAGCCTACGATGGAATTACTCACGCACGGCGGTGAGCATCATGAAATTGGTGATGGATGATGGTTGATGATGACGATGGCGATGAATTCCCCTCTCCGAAGCCCCAAACGAACTCCAGATCAGCCCTCCCGAGAGAGTTTAGGGCTTGGCGGCGGCTCTGTATCGTAAAACGCGATGAATTTTTCTCTCTGATTTTTTTCTCCCCGAACATGAATATATGGAGTTGGAGTTGAGGTCGGTGGAGCTCTAGGGGGCCCACGAGGCAGGGGGCGCGCCCAGGGGGGCAGGCGTGCCCCCCACCCTCGTGGCTAGGGTGTGGGCCCCCTAGCCTTGATTCTTTCGCCAGTATTTTTTATTATTTCCAAAAATAATCTCCGTGGAGTTTCAGGTCATTCCGAGAACTTTTGTTTCTGCACATAAATAATACGATGACAATTCTGCTGAAAACAACGTCAGTCCGGGCTAGTTCCATTCAAATCATGCAAGTTAGAGTCCAAAACAAGGGCAAAAGTGTTTGGAAAAGTAGATACGACGAAGACGTATCAACTCCCCCAAGCTTAAACCTTTGCTTGTCCTCAAGCAATTCAGTTGACAAACTGAAAGTTATAAAGAAAAACTTTTACAAACTCTGTTTGCTCTTGTGTAAATATGTAAAGCCAGCATTCAAGTTTTCAGCAAAGATTATGAACTAACCATATTCACAATAACATTTAGGTCTCACGTTTACTCATATCAATGGCATAATCAACTAGCGAGCAATAATAATAAATCTCAGATGCCAACACTTTCTCAAAACAATCATGATATGATATAACAAGATGGTATCTCGCTAGCCCTTTATGAGACCGCAAAACATAAATGCAGAGCACCTTTAAAGATCAAGGACTGACTAGACATTGTAATTCATGGTAAAAGAGATCCTGTCCTAGTCATACCCAATAAAAATTAATAGTAATGGATGCAAATGACAGCGGTGCTCTCCAGCTGGTGCTTTTTAATAAGAGGGTGATGACTCAACATAAAAGTAAATAGATGGGCCCTTCACAGAGGGAAGCAAGGATTTGTAGAGGTGCCACAGCTCGGTTTTAAAATAGAGATAAATAATATTTTGAGCGGTATACTTTCATTGTCAACATAACAACCAAGAGATGGCAATATCTTCCATGCTACACACATTATAGGAGGTTCCCAAACAGAATGGTAAAGTTTTTACTCCCCCTCCACCAACAAGCATCAATCCATGGCTTGCTCGAAACAAAGAGTGCCTCCAACTAACAACAGTCCCGGGGGAGTTTTGTTTGCAATTATTTTGATTTGATTTGCATAAAGCATGGGACTGGGCATCCCGGTGACCAGCCATTTTCTCGTGAGTGAGGAGCGGAGTCCACTCCTCTTGAGGATAACCCGCCTAACATGGAAGATACGGACAGCCCTAGTTGATACATGAGCTATCCAAGCATACAAAACAGAATTTCATTTCAAGATTTGGAGTTTGGCACATACAAATTTACTTGGAACGGCAGGTAGATAACGCATATAGGGATGTATAGTGGACTCATATGGAATAACTTTGGGGTTTAAGGGATTGGATGCACAAGCAGTATTCCCGCTTAGTACACGTGAAGGCTAGCAAAAAGGCTGAAGCGACCAACTAGAGAGCGACAACAGTCATGAACATGCATTAAAATTAATAAACATTGAGTGCAAGCATGAGTAGGATATAATCCACCATGAACATAAATATCATGAAGGCTATGTTGATTTTTTTCAACTACATGTGTGAACATGTTGTCGGATGTGGGGTTCCGACGAAACCCTTAAGGTTTGAACTCTGGGGTGCGCGCGAAGTTCTTTCCCTCCTATCGATCCACGCCCTGGCTCACTAAGATCTCGCGGACGAACTCGATGAACTCGCAACACAGAAATACACGATATTTATGCTGGTTTGGGCCACCGTTGTGGTGTAATACCCTACTCCAGTGTGGTGGTGGTGGATTGCCTCTTGGGCTGATGATGAACAGTACAAGGGGAAGAACAACCTACTGATGTCGAGGTGTTCTTGTGCCTGTCGAACTTGTGTGGTGAGGACTCGATCAGATGAGATCCAGTTGTCCCCTACTGTGGTGGCTAGTTCTATGTATATAGGCCCTGGTCCTCTCCCCAAATATTGAGCAAGAAGGGAGGCAACAACGGCGGGCACTTTGAAAGGTGACAGCTAGTACAAGCTATCCTGACAAAAGTGGTCTTCGCCTGCAAAAGGCTCTGGTGACGATGCCGTCTTGGGCTCCATAGTGACCTCTGTCTTGCCGTCCTGCTGGTCTTGGTCTCGTTGCACCGATATGGAAACCTTTGCCTGATGCCTCGGTACTCCACGCCTGCGCCTGCCTCCTTTGCACCAAAGAGGAAACAAGGACGCTGCGCGCGCTGGCGCCTGCCTCCGCCTCTTGTTGATCGTCATGGCTCACGTCACGCGAGCCTCGCGAGGTTTACCCCGCCTTGATATCTCCGCTCCTCGCGAGCCTGCCAGGAGAGGCCGCTCCGGAGGAGGTCTTGCGTCGTCCGCTTCGCGAGGCTTGGCCCCTCGTGATGGTCTTGAACGCCTTGTCAATGAAGATGGGCCGTACAGCCTGCTAGCTTAGCCACGCCGTGGGCCACAGGCAGGCAAGTCTGGGGACCCCCGTTCCCAGAATGCCGACAGTAGCCCCCAGGCCCAAGGCGCGCTCAGGCTTGGCTTCGAGGCGAAGCCAAAGGTCAAGTACGGAGCGCCGCGGGCCCCAAAAACCTACGGCCTCGATTAACGCGTGGCGGTTGATTGGACATGGGCGTCCCCGCTTCCCCATGCTGCCTTAGAACCCGCCTGACTATGCGGCCCCCGCAACCTACACAGTTATTCCTCCGTCGCCTGCGCCTTGCTTCCCCAATCTCTCTGCTTCCTCGAAGCGCTACTTCTCCTCTCCAATCTAACCTGCGCTTCGCCTGCTTCATCACCATGGCGCCAAAATAGGCTGACAAGGGGAACTAACCTCTGTCTTCGCCAAGTGCGCATCCGTCCTTGGAGCCTGCGCTCAGCCGTCCCCGGGTGCTCAACGACGAGGCTATGGACAAGGTGTGTCCCATGCTTGCTTCCAGTTTCAACGAGTGGGGAGAGAAGGTGGCTTGGCCCGCATCTCGTTCCCGCATTGCTCGGGCAGCCACTGAGGTCCCAATCTTCATAGATGCCCTTTGGGCCGGTCTGATTCCCCCCTTCTCTGCCTTCTTCAACGCAGTGCTCGAGCATTATCAGATCCACATGTTGCATCTCGACACTCACTCCGTGACTCTTCTCGCCGTCTTCGCCTTTGTGTGCGAATCCATGGTTGGCATCACCCCTTCTGTGGCCCTCCTTCGCCATTTCTTCTCATTGCATCTGGCTGACCCTCGACAGAGCTGGGGGTGTGTGAGCTTCCAGTCCGTGGCTGCGGCAGCGGGTGCAGGGATCGACTTTGAGCTTCCTCCATCCACGGGCGAGTTTCGGACACGATGGGTGTTTGTTGACGTCGTTGTGCTCTGCCCCCTGCTCCGTGCTCCACCAGGGCCTGCTGTTCCCATCTCCAGTTAGGGCCACCAGAGGCTCGCGAGCCCCCGTCTCGCTCCCGTCTGGCTCAGGCTGAGGAGGTTGAAGGACCGCGGCGTGACTGCGCCTATGGTGGTGAAGGAGTTAAATCAGCGTCGAGTCGCTCCGCTTCAGCGCCATTCCTGCCCGATGTGGACCTTGCTCAGCAGCCAGGACCACATGAGGTTTCAGGAGGAGGGACTTCCTCTCACGACGCGGCAAATGGTGCTTGCGGTCCTGACGGGTGCCCCTCTGCCAGACGACATGCCCAGGAAGAGCTGTCTGCTGTACCGTTGCGAGAACAAGGATGAGTTTGCCGCGAGCATGCCCTCCTTTGATGAGTGGGGGCTGCGCCCGATTGGCCTGGTAGGGCCCCGCGAGAACTGTTGGGGAACGTTGCAGAAAATAAAAATTTTCCTACGGTTTCACCAAGATCCATCTATGAGTTCATCTGGCAACGAGTGATAGGAGTGCATCTACATACCTTTGTAGATCGCGAGCGGAAGCGTTCAAGTGAATGGGGTTGAGGGAGTCGTACTCGTCGTGATCCAAATCACCGATGACCAAGTGTCGAACGGACAGCACCTCCGTGTTCAACACATGTACGGAGCGGATGACGTCTCCCACACCTTGATCCAGCAAGGAGGAGGGAGAGGTTGATGAATATCCAGCAGCACGACGGCGTGGTGGTGGATGCAGCAGGGTTCCGGCAGAGCTTCGCCGAGCTTCCGCGAGAGGGACAAGTGTAGCAGGGGAGAGGGAGGCGCCAAGGGTTCAGGGTGTGGCTGCCCTCCCTCCCCCCTTTATATAGGCCCCCTGGGGGGGCGGCCCTGGAGATGAGATCTCCCAAGGGGGGGCGGCGGCCAAGGGGGGAGACTTGCCCCCCAAGGCAAGTGGGGCTCCCCCTCCCCTAGGGTTCCCAACCCTAGGCGCATGAGGAGCCCAAGGCGCACCAGCCCACCAGGCTGGTTCCTCCCCACTTCAGCCCACGGGCCCTCCGGGATAGGTGGCCCCACCGGTGGACCTCGGGACCCTTCCGGTGGTCCCGGTACAATACCGTGACCCCCGAAACTCTCCCGATGGCCGAAACTGCACTTCCTATATATAATTCTTTACCTCCGGACCATTCCGGAACTCCTCGTGACGTCCGGGATCTCATCCGGGACTCCGAACAACTTTCGGTTTGCTGCATACTCATATTCATACAACCCTAGCATCCAAGAACCTTAAGTGTGTAGACCCTACGGGTTCGGGAGACACGTAGACATGACTGAGACGGCTCTCCGGTCAATAACCAACAGCGGGTTCTGGATACCCATGTTGGCTCCCACATGCTCCTCGATGATCTCATCGGATGAACCACGATGTCGAGGATTCAAGCAACCCCGTATACAATTCCCTTTGTCAATCGGTATATTACTTGCCCGAGATTCGATCGTCAGTATTCCAATACCTCGTTCAGTCTCGTTACCGGCAAGTCACTTTACTCGTACCGTAATGCATGATCCCGTGACCAAACACTTGGTCACTTTGAGCTCATTATGATGATGCATTACCGAGTGGGCCCGATGATACCTCTCGATGTCGGAGTGACAAATCCCAGTCTCGATCCATGTCAACTCAACAGACACTTTCGGAGATACATGTAGTGCGCATTTATAGTCACCCAGTTACGTTGTGACGTTTGGTACACCCAAAGCACTCCTACGGTATCCGGGAGTTACACGATCTCATGGTCTAAGGAAAAGATACTTGACATTGGAAAAGCTCTAGCAAAACGAACTACACGATCTCATGCTATGCTTAGGATTGGGTCTTGTCCATCACATCATTCTCCTAATGATGTGATCCCGTTATCAATGACATCCAATGTCCATAGTCAGGAAACCATGACTATCTATTGATCAACAAGCTAGTCAACTAGAGGCTTACTAGGGACATGTTGTAGTCTATGTATTCACGCGTGTATTACGATTTCCGGATAATACAATTATAGCATGAATAAGAGACAATTATCATGAACAAGGATATATAATAATAACCCTTTTATTATTGTCTCTAGGGCATATTTCCAACAGTCTCCCACTTGCACTAGAGTCAATAATCTAGTTACATTGTGATGAATCGAACACCCATAGAGTTCTGATGTTGATCATGTTTTGCTCGCGGAAGAGGTTTAGTCAACGGATCTGCGACATTCAGATCCGTATGCACTTTGCAAATTTCTATGTCTCCATCTTGAACATTTTCACGAATGGAGTTGAAGCGACGCTTGATGTGCTTGGTCTTCTTGTGAAACCTGGGCTCCTTGGCAAGTGCAATAGCTCCAGTGTGGTCACAGAAGAGTTTGATTGGCCCCGACGCATTGGGTATGACTCCTAGGTCGGTGATGGACTCCTTCACCCAAATCGCTTCATGCGCTGCCTCCGAGGCTGCCATGTACTCCGCTTCACATGTAGATCCCACCACGACACTCTGCTTGCAGCTGCAGCCATCGCTTCCACCATTCAACATATACACGTATCCGGGTTTGTGACTTAGAGTCATCCAGATCTGTGTTGAAGCTAAGCGTCGGACGTAACCCTTTACGCAGCTCTTCATCACCTCCATAAATGAGAAACATGTCCTTAGTCCTTTTCGTGTACTTTAGGATATTCTTGACCGCTGTCCGATGCTCCTTGCCGGGATTACTTTGGTACCTTCCTACCAAACTTATGGCAAGGTTTACATCAGGTGCAGTACACGGCATGGCATACATAATAGACCCTATGGCTGATGCATAGGGATGACACTCATCTCTTCTATATCTTCTGCGTGGTGGGACATTGAGCCGAGCTCAATTTCACACCTTGTAATACAAAGCGTCTCGATCTATCTCTATAGATCTTGATGCCTAATATATAAGCAGCTTCTCCAAGGTCCTTCATTGAAAAACTTTTATTCAAGTAGGCCTTAATGCTGTCCAAGAGTTCTATATCATTTCCCATCAAAAGTATGTCATCTACATATAATATGAGAAATGCTACTGAGCTCCCACTCAATTTCTTGTAAACGCAGGCTTCTCCATAAGTCTCAAGATAAACTAAACGCTTTGATCATCTCATCAAAGCGAATGTTCCAACTCCGAGATGCTTGCACCAACCCATAAATGGACCGCTGGAGCTTGCATACCTTGTTAGCATTCTTAGGGTCGAAAAAACCTTCCGGCTGCATCATATACAGTTCTTCCTTAAGATAGCCGTTAAGGAATGCCGTTTGACGTCCATTTGCCATATCTCATAATCATAGTATGCGGCAATTGCTAACATGATTCGGACGGACTTCAGCTTCGCTACGGGAGAGAAAGTCTCATCGTAGTCAACCCCTTGAACTTGCCGATAACCTTTAGCGACAAGTCGAGCTTTATAGATGGTAACATTACCATCCGCGTCCGTCTTCTTCTTAAGGATCCATTTGTTTTCTATCGCTCGCCGATCATTGGGCAAGTCTGTCAAAGTCCATACTTTTTTTTCATACATGGATCCTATCTCGGATTGCATGGCTTCAAGCCATTTGTTGGAATCTGGGCCCGCCATCGCTTCTTCATAGTTCGAAGGTTCACCGTTGTCCAACAACATGATTTCTAGGACAGGGTTGCCATACCACTCGGTGTGGAACGTGTCCGTGGACCTCTGAAGTTCAAGAGCAACTTGATCCAAAGTACCTTGATCATCATCATTCATTTCCTCTCCGATCGGTGTAGGCACCACAGAACATTTTCCTGAGCTGCACTACTTTCCGGTTCAAGAGGTAGTACTTCATCGAAGTTCTACTTTCCTCCCACTTACTCCTTTCGAGAGAAACTCTTTTCTGAAAGGATCCGTTCTTGGCAACAAAGATCTTGCCTTCGGATCTAAGGTAGAAGGTATACCCAATGGTTTCCTTAGGGTATCCTATGAAGACGCATTTTTCCGACTTGGGTTCGAGCTTTTCAGGTTGAAGTTTCTTGACATAAGCATCACATCCCCAAACTTTTAGAAACGATAGCTTAGGTTTCTTCCCAAACCATAATTCACACGGTGTCGTCTCAACGGATTTAGGCAGTGCCCTATTTAAAGTGAATGTAGCTGTCTCTAGAGTGTATCCCCAAAATGGTAGCGGTAAATCAGTAAGAGACATCATAGATTGCACCATATCCAATAGAGTGCGATTACGATGTTCGGACACCTTTATTCTGTTGAGGTGTTCCAGCGGCGTGAGTTGTGAAACGATTCCACATTTCCTTAAGTGTGTACCAAATTCGTGACTTAAATATTCTCCTCCACGATCTGATCGTAAGAACTTTATTTTTCGGTCACGTTGATTCTCTACCTCATTCTGAAATTCCTTGAACTTTTCAAAGGTCTCAGACTTGTGTTTCATCAAGTAGACATACCCATATCTACTCAAGTCATCAGTGAGAGTGAGAACATAACGATATCCTCTGCGAGCCTCAATGCTCATTGGACCGCACACATCGGTATGTATGATTTCCAATAAGTTAGTTGCTCGCTCCATTGTTCCGGAGAACGGAGTCTTGGTCATTTTGCCCATAAGGCATGGTTCATATGTGTCAAATGATTCATAATCGAGAGACTCTAAAAGTTCATCAGCATGGAGCTTCTTCATGCGCTTGACACCAATGTGACCAAGGCGGCAGTGCCACAAGTATGTGGGACTATCGTTATCAACTTTACATATTTTGGTATTCACACTATGAATATGTGTAACATCACGTTCGAGATTCATTAAGAATAAACCATTGACCATCGGAGCATGACCATAAAACATATCTCTCATATAAATAGAACAACCATTATTCTCGGATTTAAATGAGTAGCCATCTCGTATTAAACGAGATCCTGACAATGTTCATGCTCAAACTTGGCACTAAATAACAATTATTGAGGTTTAAAACTAATCCTGTAGGTAAATGTAGAGGTAGCGTGCCGATGGCGATCACATCGACCTTGGAACCATTCCCGACGCGCATCGTCACCTCGTCCTTCGCCATTCTCAGCTTATTCTGCAGCTCCTACTGTGAGTTACATATATGAGCAACGGCACCGGTATCAAATACCCAGGAGTTACTACGAGTACTGGTAAGGTACACATCAATTACATGTATATCAAATATACCTTTAGTGTTGACGGCCTTATAGTCTGATAAGTATTTGGTTCAGTTCATCTTCCAGTGACACTTCCCTGTGCAATAAAAGCTCTCAGTCTGAGGCTTGTGTCGATTCTTTGACTTCTTCCCGGCAACTGGCTTACCGGGCGCGGAAACATCCTTGTCGTCCTTCTTGAAGTTCTTCTTACCCTTACCCTTCTTGAACTTAGTGGTTTTATTGACCATCAGCACTTGATGTTCTTTCTTGATTTCTACCTCTGCTGACTTCAGCATTGAAAATACTTTAGGAATAGTTTTCACCATCCCCTGCATATTGTAGTTCATCACAAAGCTCTTGTAGCTCGGTGGGAGCGACTGAAGGATTCTGTCAATGACCGCCTCGTCCGGGAGGTTAATGTCCAGCTGGGACAGTCGGTTGTGCAACCCAGACATTTTGAGTATATGCTCACTGACAGAAATATTTTCCTCCATCTTACAACTATAGAACTTGTCCGAGACTTCATATCTCTCGACCCGGGCATGAGCTTGGAAAACCATTTTCAGCTCCTTGAACATCTCATATGCTCCGTGTTGCTCAAAACGCTTTTGGAGCCCGGTTCTAAGTTGTAAAGCATGCCACACTGACCGAGGGAGTAATCATCAGTACGAGACTGCCAAGCGTTCATAACGTCTTGGTTCTCTGGGATGGGTGCTTCACCTAGCGGTGCTTCTAGGACATATTGTTTCTTGGCTGCTATGAGGATGATCCTCAGGTTCCGGACCTAGTCCGAATAGTTGCTGCCATCATCTTTCAGCTTGGTTTTCTCTATGGTGACATGAGCGTTGGCCATTTGATCTACAAGACATTTTGCAAAGATTTTAGACTAATGTTCATGATAATTAAGTTCATCTAATCAAATTATTTAATGAACTCCCACTCAGATTTGACATCCCTCTAGTCATCTAAGTGATACATGATCCGAGTCGACTAGGCCGTGTCCGATCATCACGTGAGACGGACTAGTCATCGTCGGTGAACATCTCCATGTTGATCGTATCTTCCATACGACTCATGTTCGACCTTTCGGTTTCTTGTGTTCCGAGGCCATGTCTGTACATGCTAGGCTCGTCAAGTTAACCTAAGTGTTTTGCATGTGTAAAACTGTCTTACACCCGTTGTATGTGAACGTAGGAATCTATCACACCCGATCATCACGTGGTGCTTGAAACGACGAACTTTAGCAACGGTGCACGCTTAGGAAGAACACTTTCTTGAAATTATTATAAGGATCATCTTATTTACTACCGTCGATCTAAGTAAACAAGATGCATAAACATAATAAACATCACATGCAATTATATAGTAGTGACATGATATTGCCAATATCATATAGCTCCTTTGATCTCCATCTTCGGGGCTCCATGATCATCTTGTCACCGGCATGACACCATGATCTCCATCATCGTGTCTCCATGAAGTTGCTCGCCAACTATTACTTCTACTACTATAGCTAACGGTTTAGAAATAAAGCAAAGTAATTACATGGCGTTGAATCAATGGCACGCAGGTCATACAATAATTAAGACAACTCCTATGGCTCCTGGCGGTTGTCATACTCATCGACATGCAAGTCGTGATTCCTATTACAAGAACATGATCTCATACATCACAATATATCATTCATCATTCATCACAACTTTTGGCCATATCACATCACAAGGCAATTGCTGCAAAAACAAGTTAGACGTCCTCTAATTGTTGTTGCATCTTTTACGTGGCTGCAATAGGGTTCTAGCAAGAACGTTTTCTTACCTACGAAAAACCACAACGTGATTAGTCAACTTCTATTTACCCTTCATAAGGACCCTTTTCGTCGAATCCGCTTCAACTAAGGTGGGAGAGACAGACACCCGCTAGCCACCTTATGCAACTAGTGCATGTCAGTCGGTGGAACCTGTCTCAAGTAAGTGTACGTGTAAGGTCGGTCCGGCCGCTTCATCCCACAATACCGCTGAAGCAAAATAAGACTAGTAACGGCAAGAAAGTTGACAACATCTACGCCCACAACAGATTTGTGTTCTACTCATGCAATAGAGAACTACGTATAGACCTAGCTCTGATACCACTGTTGGGGAACGTTGCCGAAAATAAAAAATTTCCTACGGTTTCACCAAGATCCATCTATGAGTTCATCTAGCAACGAGTGATAGGAGTGCATCTACATAACTTTGTAGATCGCGAGCGGAATCGTGCAAGTGAACGGGGTTGAGGGAGTCGTACTCGTCGTGATCCAAATCACCGATGACCAAGTGCCGAACGGACAGCACCTCCGCGTTCAACACACGTACGGAGCGGATGACGTCTCCCACACCTTGATCCAGCAAGGAGGAGGGAGAGTTTGATGAAGATCCAGCAGCACGACGGCGTGGTGGTGGATGCAAAGAGGTTCCGGCAGAGCCGCACGAGCTTCTGCGAGAGGGAGAGGTGTAGCAGGGGAGAGGGAGGCGCCAAGGGTTCAGGGTGCGGCTGCCCTCCCTCCCCCTTTATATAGGCCCCTGTGGGGCGCCGACCCTGGAGATGAGATCTCCCAACGGGGGGGCGGCGGCAAAGGTGGGAGGCTTGCCCCCCAAGGCAAGTGGGGCGCCCCCACCCCTAGGGTTTCCAACCCTAGGCGCAGGAGGGGCCCAAGGGGGGGCGCACCAGCCCACCAGGGGCTGGTTCCCTCCCCAATTCAGCCCACGGGGCCGTCCAGGATAGGTGGCCCCACCCGGTGGACCCCCGGGACCCTTCCGGTGGTCCTGGTACAATACCGGTGACCCCCGAAACTCTCCCGATGGCCGAAACTGCACTTCCTATATATAATTCTTTACCTCCTGACCATTCCAGAACTCCTCGTGACGTCCGGGATCTCATCCGGGACTCCGAACAACTTTCGGTTTGCTGCATACTCATATTCATAGAACCCTACCGTCACCGAACCTTAAGTGTGTAGACCCTACGGGTTCGGGAGACACGTAGACATGACCGAGACGGCTCTCCGGTCAATAACCAACAGCGGGTTCTGGATACCCATGTTGGCTCCCACATGCTCCTCGATGATCTCATCGGATGAACCACGATGTCGAGGATTCAAGCAACCCTGTATACAATTCCCTTTGTCAATCGGTATATTACTTGCCCGAGATTCGATCGTCGGTATTCCAATACCTCGTTCAGTCTTGTTACGGGCAAGTCACTTTACTCGTACCGTAATGCATGATCCCGTGACCAAACACTTGGTCACTTTGAGCTCATTATGATGATGCATTACCGAGTGGGCCCAGTGATACCTCTCCATAATACGGAGTGACAAATCCCAGTCTCGATCCGTGTCAACTCAACAGACACTTTCGGAGATACCTGTAGTGCACCTTTATAGTCACCCAGTTACGTTGTGACGTTTGGTACACCCAAAGGACTCCTACGGTATCCGGGAGTTACACGATCTCATGGTCTAAGGAAAAGATACTTGACATTGGAAAAGCTCTAGCAAAACGAACTACACGATCTCATGCTATGCTTAGGATTGGGTCTTGTCCATCACATCATTCTCCTAATGATGTGATCCCGTTATCAATGACATCCAATGTCCATAGTCAGGAAATCATGACTATCTATTGATCAACGAGCTAGTCAACTAGAGGCTTACTAGGGACATGTTGTAGTCTATGTATTCACACGTGTATTACAATTTCCAGATAATACAATTATAGCATGAATAAAAGACAATTATCACGAACAAGGAAACATAATAATAATCCTTTTATTATTGTCTCTAGGGCATATTTTCAACAAGAACCCCGTCGATGTGGTTTCCTTCCCCGCCGCTGGTGTCGAGCTCGCCCCAAGTGAGGGTGCAGGAGGGCGAGCTCCGACGGAGGCTGGTGGCTCAAGTGCTGAGGAGCGCTTGCCGCGTGGTGATCCTGGGGCATCGTCCTCGGGAGCTTGCGATCCCTTCCCTGGGGTGTTGGTTACTGAGGCGACGCAGCATGCGGCTCCTGAGGTTAAAGCCCCGGAGGCCTCGGGAGGTCATGGCGAGACGGGGCCCGACTGTTCACTGCAGCCTGGCACCCCTGAAGTTGTCCCTCCAAGCTCTTCTTTGGCCCCGCCTCGCGTCGGCCGCCATGTCCAGCACTTTGGTCGGCTCTGCATGGATTTCGAGGACCTCCGCAAGAGGAAAAGATCCTCGAGTGGCAACAACATCTTCGGGCCATTGAAGCGGTGAAAGTACTTCGCTGTCGACGAGTAAGGACTGCACCTTGCGGTTTCTTGATTGCTGCTTTCCTTCCTAACACTAGCTCTTCAAGACCCCTTCTGCCAGGGCCATTGGGTCCCTCGTGAAGCAATCCTCGCCTTCATCGGCACCCTCGTTGGCCATGTGCACCCCAAGCCTGCATGCCGCGCCCGGAGCCGGGTCGGCCGAGGGGGTGCACTCGCCTTCATGGAGCCTTGAATCTGTGGCTTCACCGCCCTTCTTGCACGGTCTGGCTTGGAGCCTGGCGGGCGTTCCTTGATCTCCTCCTCTGGTTATGGACAGCAGCTGGTTGACTTCAGCCTTTGGTTCCTCCTCAAGCAGCCTCACCGCGTCGGCCGAGCTGTCATGAGGTCGGGCCGGGCGCCTGAGCAGCACCAAGACTCCAGCCTCGCCGAGAGGCGGTGCGCCACTTGATGTCCCGCCTGCAGCCCCCGAGCTAGAGGACAAGGTGGGCCGTGCGTTCGAGTCTGAGCGCGGGCGAAGCGTCGTTCGCCATGAGCTGTTCCAGGAGGTGATGGGCGCGATGAGCCGACTTGGTGAAGAACTTGCGGGTGTCGATTCGCGCCTTGAGGCCGAAGGTCTTCGGCTGGCGGAGGAGTGGCGTAAGCTGAGGGTGGCCGTCAACCTGGGCCGCTACCAGCGTGACCTTGACAATGCAAAGGCCGAGGCGTCCCTCAAGATTTCTCGCGAAGCTTGCTCCCGAGCCTTGGAGGAGGCTCGTGAGGTCTACCGGCATCGCCAGGCTGCGGAGGAGCACACGTGGGAGCTCCAGGCCTGGAGTGGGTCCCTCGAGCAGGAGGTGGAGGCGCGCAGAGCTGCCCTTGTGTCGCTGATGGGGACGCCCGCAGAGGAGGAAGAGGTCCGGAAGCATGAGGAGGCATTGGCTCTGGAGGCCGTGGAGCGCAGCCTTGAGCTCGAGCAACTGGAGACGAGGGAGCGTCAAGTTGCTCAGGCGGAAGAGGTTGTTGGGGCTCGCGAGGCCAAGGTCGGGGAGGAAATCAATCGCCAGGTGGCCCGGGTTCGTGCGGATCTTGAAGGTCGGTATGACTTGAAGTTGAAGCTCGCGGGAACGGAGGATGTGGGCAGGGCCGCCGCTCTCAGGCCCAGGTTACACGAGGCGGAGAGGCGTGGGGAGGCCATGGCTGCCGCCTTGGCCATGGCGCAGGCGTACTTGGCCTCCGCCCACGCCGAGCTGCTTCTGCTTCAGAAACGGGTTGAAGATGCCGAGGCCGTCGCGCGGCAAAACCAGGAGGAGCTGCTGGAGACGCGAACGCTAGAGTGTGTTCACGCTCCCATGCTTCAGGATCTTCGGAACAGGGCCAACACTGCCCTGGGCCATGTCTGTGATGCGAACGCCCCCCATCCTCAGGTGAATGACTAAGCCAGTCACCTCCGCTTCTTCACTGATGTGGTGACACGCCTGGAGGCCCGATCAGACAAAGCTTGCAGGCTCGTAGAAGAGAGGAGCCGCGGCCTGCTCGAGTGCGCTTTGTCTCGTGTTTTCAGCCACCTCCTAAACGCCAACCCCGACTTCGACTTCGACGTCGCCATCGCCCCCGTACCCACGGTCGTTCGGGACGACCTGGCGCGGTGGGTAGAGGAGAATGTGGACACATTGGTCAGGGCCTTCACTTCAGAGGACGACGCGGTGGTGGTCGCCGTGAAGGCGACGTGGTCGATGATGATGACATCGGCGCCGGTGACGGTGGCGGCGGCACCGACGATGGTGACGGCAACGCGAGCGACGCGTCTGAAGACAACACGGAGGACGCGGCGAGCGACATATCCGGCTAGTTCCTGATCCTTTTACTGCTTCACCCTGTATGCGAAAACTCGGGCGTGGCCCTTAAAGATTGTGAGAGCATTTTGGGAGGGGTAGCCCCTCATGTAAACAAATCATGATTTCTGCTTCTTATGCCGAACCGAGGATGCATTCCAGCCATTCATGAGTCTGACGGTAAGTTTTGTCGCCGTGGCTTACCTTAGCTAGGGCAGGCCCTGAATCAGATTGTAAGGTCGAGAGCCGCCACGGGGCTCCTGAAGGGTCTGCTGACTTGCCCGAGTGGGCCTCGTGAGGTTCCTGCATCGATCGACGCACGTGGTGCGCGTGCTGTGCCCAGCCCCGCTCGTGAGGGGCCCGAGAGGGGGAGGCAACGAGCGTGAGCTCTAGAACAAGGCAAGAACCAGATGGCAAGAAATCGCTTGAACGAGAAAATTCACCCCCCGCACGTAATGACAAAAACTCGACTTCAACTTAAATCCAAATCCAGAAAGCAAGGCTACAGAAGAAGAGATCCAAAGCAAATGGCCGCGTCCGGCGCCTAGTCTAGTCTTCTGGTCTTCGAGTCTTCTCACCAGCACGGAGCTAAGTGCTACTGAGGGAGTCCCGGATTAGGGGGTCCTCGGACAGCCGGACTATATCCTTTAGCCGGACTGTTGGACTATGAAGATACAAGATTGAAGACTTCGTCCCGTGTCCGTATGGGACTCTCCTTGGCGTGGAAGGCAAGCTTGGCAATACGGATATTTAGATCTCCTCCCTTGTAACCGGCTCTGTGTAACCCTAGCCCCCTCCGGTGTCTATATAAACCGGAGGGTTTAGTCCGTAGGACAACAACAATCATACCATAGGCTAGCTTCTAGGGTTCAGCCTCTACGATCTCGTGGTAGATCAACTCTTGTAATACTCATATCATCAAGATCAATCAACCAGGAAGTAGGGTATTACCTCCATCGAGAGGGCCCGAACCTTGGTAAACATCATGTCCCCCGCCTCCTGTTACCATCCGCCTTAGACGCATAGTTCGGGACACCCTACCCGAGATCCGCCGGTTTTGACACCGACATTGGTGCTTTCATTGAGAGTTCCAATGTGCCATCACCACAAGGTTTGATGGCCCCTTTGATCATCGGCAACGATGCGATCCAGGGTGAGGTTTTCCTCCCGGACAGATCTTCGTATTCGGCGGCCTCGCACTGCGGGCCAACTCGCTTGGCCATCTAGAGCAGATCAAGAGATACGCCCCTGGCCATCAGGTCAGGTTTAGAAACTTGAACTATACTGCCGATATCCGCGGAGACTTGATCTTCGACGGATTCGAGCACATGTCAGGTATGCCGCACAGTCACGACGAGCATGACTTAGCTCTACCGTCGGACGGTGCTTGGGAAATCACACCTGTGCCTCCTCCGGCCCTAGATCCGGAGTCAATTACGCCATCCGAGGACGGGTGGATGGACCCTGCCTCGGAGGCCACACACTCAGTGGCGATAGAGCCGAATACTGACTTCAACTCCTACGAGACCCGTGTTACCGAACTGTGGGATTCGTCCCCGGCCATGGGCTCCGAACCGCCTGTGTCCATGCCTATCCAATCTGATTGGACGCTGACCATGGAGTTCACCTCCGCGGATATCTTTTAGCACTCGCCTTTGGGCGATGTGCTAAATTCATTAAAGTCTCTCTCCTTGCCAGGAGAACCTTGGCCGAACTATGTCCGGCTAGAATGGGATGCGGACGAACAAGAAATTCGCTCCCCACCCACCACCCACTTAGTAGCCACTATCGACGATTTAACCGACATGCTCGATTTCGGCTCCGAAGACATCGATGATATGGATGACGATGCAGGAGACGAACAAGAACCACCGCCCACAGGGCGCTGGACTGCCAATTCATCACACGATGTATATATGGTGGATACACCCAAAGAAAATAATGGTGGGGAACGGAAGGACGCAGCGAAGAATAGCTCCCTCGAGAAGCAACCAAAGCGACGGCGTAGGCACCGCTCCAAATCCTGCCTCGACAAAAATAGCGATAACAGCGCAAGGAAAAATAACACCCCGGTCGACTCCGGAGGAAGGCACGACCACATTGACCCAGCAATAGAGCAGGGCGAACCAGCGAATGGCGAACATAGTACGGAGCCGCTGTCCGAACACGTTGACGCCGAGGATAAAGCTCATCAAGCTCTCTCCGGAGAGGAAAACAGTCCGGACGACGACGACGCACACACCATCCTGGAAAGGAACTTGGAACAAGAGAACCTCCGTAGAAGGCTTATTGCTACCACGAGGAGTCTGAAGAAGCAGAAGCAAAGGCTTAAGGCCGCGCAGAATACGCTCAACAGTAAATGGAACAAAGTGCTCGACACTGAAGAAAAGTACGGTGGTAGTTGCCACACAAAGAGCTATCCAAAGCGCAAGCTGTTGCCTGAATTCGATGATGAGGCCTTAGAGCCCACACAGCCGAAAAATAAAACGGCTGACCCATCGGATCGACCACCTCGTGGCCGCGATAGGGCGGCTAACGAGGCCGCGCATAAGTCAGCACATGATCTACGCGAGGACTTGCATGAAAAGTCCGGCGTGACCAGATCCATCTACGGATCTAGGAAACGCGCTCCAGCACATAATAAAAACTGAACACTGCAACCATCAGAACACAATGACACATCCAAATACAGGGGCACCGCACACCCCCTATGTTTCACCGATGAGGTGCTGGATCACGAATTTCCAGAGGGATTCAAACCCGTAAACATAGAGGCGTACGACGGAACGACGGACCCTGGGGTCTGGATCGAGGACTTCATCCTCCACATCCATATGGCTCGCGGAGACAATCTCTACTCCATCAAATACTTGCCCCTCAAGCTGAAAGGACCAGCTCGGCACTGGCTAAAGGGCCTCCCCGGAAATTCAATCGGAAGTTGGGAGGAGCTTGAGGACGCTTTTAGGGCAAACTTTCAAGGGACCTATGTCCGATCTCCGGATGCAGACGATCTAAGTCATATAATTCAACAGCCCGGAGAGTCAGCCTGAAAGCTTTGGAACAGATTTCTCACTAAGAAGAATCAAATCATCGACTGTCCGAACGCCGAAGCCTTAGCAGCTTTCAAACATAGCGTCCGAGACGAATGGCTCGCCAGACACCTCGGCCAAGAAAAACCAAGGACAATGGCAGCCCTAACAAGCCTTATGACCCGCTTTTGCGCGGGCGAAGATAGCTGGCTGGCCCGTAGTAGCACCAGCGACCCAGGCACATCTGAAGTCAGGGATGGTAATGGAAAACCACGACGCAGTAAAAGCAAGCGTCGAAATAACGAAGACAGCCCAGACAACACGGCGGTAAACGCCGGATTCAAGGGCTCGCGGCCGGTCAACGGAAGAAGCCCTTCAAAGGCAATAGGGATGGACCGTCCAGCCTCAACAAGATTCTAGACAAATTATGTCAGATTCACGGCACCTCCGATAAACCTGCAAATCACACCCACAAAGAATGTTGGGTCTTCAAGCAGGCCGGTAAGCTAAACGCCGAACACAAGGGGAGGGAGACACCAAGTGAAGATGAGGATGAGCCTCGTCAGCAAAACACTGGAGGGCAGAAAAAGTTCCCACCAGAGGTCAAAACAGTGAACATGATTCACGTAACAAAAAGAAGGAGCAAGAATGCACTCCAAGACATATGCGTCGTAGAGCCCGTCACCCCTAAATTCAACCCTTGGTCGGCCTGCCCGATCACTTTTGATCACAGGGATCACCTGACAGGTATCCGGCACGGAGGATTGGCTGCCTTGGAGCTAGACCCAATTATTGAGGGCTACCACTTTACCCAAGTCCTCATGGACGGCGGCAGTAGTCTTAATCTGATATATCAGGACACAGTCCGCAAAATGGGGATAGACCCGACAAGAATCAGCCAAAGTAATACTACCTTTAAAGGGGTAATACCAGTCCCAGAGGCCCGCTGCATGGGCTCTCTCGTACTAGAGGTTGTATTCGGTTCTCCCGACAACTTCCGAAGTGAAAAGTTAACCTTCGACATCGCTCCATTCAGAAGTGGCTATCATCCACTACTCAGAAGAACAGCTTTCGCTCGTTTCAATGCGGTACCGCATTACGCTTCTCTTAAGCTTAAGATGCCCGGTCCACGTGGCATCATCACAGTCAGCAGAAACATCGAGAGTTCCTTACGTGCGGAAGAATGTGTGGCGGCTTTAACAGCCGAACACTAAACGGCCTCTCCAACCAGAATAAATGATCGGTCATCAAGACCGCGGACACGGCTAGACGAGTTCGGTGCATCACTAGCTGTAACAGCTTAGATAAACCTGAGATTGATGGATATACCCCTACAGGTGGTACTAGGGGCTTCCCGCATGTAAAAAGGACCACAGCTCAACCTTACTTATCTTGAATTTTAATGGTTTATTGAGAATAACCAATTTTTCGCACGACAACTTTCACCTAAGTTTTTCTCTTTCACAAAATAACTATTCGGCCTTGGTCCTTCCGGCCAGAGACGATCCACGACAGACCTCATGGCAAGCCCGCACAACCTATGGAGCTCGGCCCACTCGGTCATTTGCTCATTTAACAGCAGCACACGCGCCGGAGCATTGAACTGCGACCAGAACAGCTTTTCCACTTCGTGATCTTTTTGACCTTCGAAAAACTTGGTCACATCAGCTGCACTTGCCGCCAAATCCAGGTACGTGTCTGCAAAACTCCATGATTGATCCGGAAGGGCATACTTAGGATCTCCGAATTTCGCCGCAACAAAAAGGGATTCCCAGCCGCGATATCTCTGGCTTGACATAGCTCCTCCTTCACCGCTCTGATTTTAGAGCGAGTTTCCTTGGCTGTTACCATGGCTTTCTCCAGCTCCGCCTCTTCGTTTGTCTTTCTTTTTCAAAAAGCTCATAGCGGTCGGCGGCATCTTTCAGCTCCACATCCATCTTGGCTATTTTCTCTTTGCTCTGGCAATGCGCGGCCTGTTCAGCTCTTAACTCTTCAACCGCCTTTAGGGCGGCTGCATCACTCCTCCTGACTTGTTCCTTGGCTCGGACAAGTTCCGCCCGAATGGTCTCCACGGCTGCAGCTCCGTCTGCAATTACAGCATATTATAGATACTAGCATCATGCCCC
This sequence comes from Aegilops bicornis, assembly GCA_021605145.1. Taxonomy (NCBI): domain Eukaryota; kingdom Viridiplantae; phylum Streptophyta; class Magnoliopsida; order Poales; family Poaceae; genus Aegilops; species Aegilops bicornis. Next base: position 505,646,031 of record CM038669.1, read on the forward strand.
TCTTAATATATGATTGACCACTGGAGAATACATACCTTGTGCCTCGTCAAGCCGCTTGTTTACAAGCACGATGTCGGCATCTGCCACATCAAGTTGCCGCTTCAGTTCGGCAAACTCACCAGTCCGGCTAACCGCCGGACCCTCAGCCGCCTGCACATGAAGGTGGCATGATCATTGCCTGGGACTATGATCCTCTATTTGCCGCCTTTTTCGACATCAACCAGAGTCTTAGGGGCTACTATCTGCATAGGGCACATCTAGCGTGTGCGGTACCGTCAAAAATATACATATTACTTCGCGTACCTCAAAGCCTCTCAGCAGGATCATAAAAGCTTCATGCAACCCGCTTTCGGCGGATGAAATTCTCTCAAACACCGTACCCATTAGAGTACGATGCGCCTCCGAGATAGTCGCTTGCTCCAGAAGACTCATCAGTGCGTCCGGTCGTGCGCTGGACAGTCCCGGACTCTTTTTGTGGCTCTCCTTAGGAGCCTAATACTCCTGACTTCGGGTGGCCGAAGGGTTACCTTGTAGCCTTGGCGGATCAGGAGAAACCCTCCGTGACGACACCTCAGGGTCGTCCGCCTCACGAGGCGAGGAGGCGCAGGGAGGCGTTTCGCTCTCCATCATCTCTGGAAGAAGATCCCCCAAAGAGAGCTCTGTTGAGAAGTGCTACGATCCGGACTGCAAGACATACGTCTCGGTTATTGATTTCAGGAATGAAGCAGGGTATATTTACTATAAGGTACTTTTGTTTACTTACAGTTTGATGGAGGACTGGTCCCCTTGCGGGTACTGTGCGGTAAGGATGCCCTCTGGGGTAGGGCCCCCTGGCAAAGGTTTCTTCCCTCGTTTGGAAGCCATTGTTTCCAAGTCGTCAGGGGCGGCCCTCTTTCTTCCTTGGGGAGAGGCAATTTTAGATTCTTCTGCCCGGTTATCCTCCTTGGCGGAGGCACTAATCCCCCCAGTTTGGATGAATTATGAGTGAGGCTCACTTTCGTCTTCTTCGCTCCTGCCTTTATCTTCCCCTGATGGCACTTGATAAGGCGCAAGCTCAAGCATCCTGGCTAGTACAGGATCCGGTGAGCCTTCGGGAAGGGGGGCCGGACACCTGATCATCTTCGCCTTTTTATCCAGTCCTGGTTAAAAGGCGGATTTTTAGAATGACGTTGTGATAAATTAAAAGAAAACGTGTTCGGCCATGGAATTACTCACTTGGGTGTCTGGACAATTGCAGCTCAGACCCGCATCCTCGATGGTGTCCGGACACTCTATTTGTGATCCGAAGAACAATTTGTACATCTCTTCAAGCGTCACGCCGAAGAAGTGTTGAATAGTTCGCGGTCCTTCCGGGTTGAACTCCCACATACGAAGAGGATGACATTTGCAAGGCCGGATTCGGCGAACTAGCATGACTTGCATTACCTTGACAAGGCTGACATCTCTCTCGAGGAGATATCGGATGCGACTCTGCAATGTGGCACATCATTTGCTGGCCTCCAGTCCGGCCCCTTGTTGGTCCATGACGCCAGTTGTGGCGGGGGCCCGAGCGAAAGGCAGGGGCGGCTACCCACTTAGTACCCCTGGGAGCTGTGATGTAAAACCACTCCCATTGCCATAAGCTGGACACCTCCGGGAAATTACCCTTTGGCCATGGAGCATCGGCGCCTTTGCTTATTATGGCACCTCCGCATTCTGCGTGTCGCCCATCAATCATCTTTGGCTTCACATTAAAGGTCTTGAGCCATAAGCCGAAGTGTGGGGTGACGTGGAGGAAGGCCTCACACACGACGATGAACGACGAGGTGTGAAGGATGGAATCCGGGGCCAGAGCATGTAAATCAAGCCCGTAATAGAACATGAGCCCCCTAACAAAGGGATCTAGACTAAAGCCTAGCCCTCGGAGGAAGTGGGAGACGAATACGACACTCTCGCTGGGTTCGGGAGTGGGAATGACCTGCCCTCGAGCAGGCGGCCTATGCAAGATTTCAGCGTCAGATACCTGGCTTCTCTTAGCTTCTTGATGTCCTCCTCTGTGACAGAGGAGGGCATCCACCGACCTTGAAGGTTGGATCCGGGCATGACTGAAGGTCCGAAGCGCCTAGCATGAGCCTTGGGTGTTGGACTCGAGGTGGGGGAAGGATTGGATTGAGTGCGAGGAGAAAAGGACAGGCCTTGGCCCCTTTATAAAGAGGGTGAATATCAAGCGTCCTCCGCGTGACCGTTTGGAACTTGCCTGAAATCGCGGAGCCATACCAACAGGCTTGATTAGGTTATCCATACCCTATTGATGAGAATCCCGTGATAAGAGGGACACGATCTCTGCTTCGACAGGACGTGCCAATAAAACTGCCTCGCGACACGTGCAGTGGCAGGCTCGGAAAAACGGTTCGTCATGACCAGACCACGGCATTACGAAAAGTTGTCAGCAGATTAGACTTGTCGAAATATTATTCTCTCTACAGTTGTATGTGGAATTTGTTTTGCAGAGCGGACACTATCCTTGTGTTCAAAATCTTCTATGGAGTATTCGGAGGAGGAACCCGCCTTGCAATGCCGAAGACAATCTGCGTGCCGGACTCATCGTCATTGAAGCCTGGTTCAGGGGCTACTGAGGGAGTACCAGATTAGGGGGTCCTCAGACAGCCGGACTATATCCTTTAGCCGGACTGTTGGACTATGAAGATACAAGATTGAAGACTTCGTCCCGTGTCCGGATGGGACTCTCCTTGGCATGGAAGGTAAGCATGGCAATACAGATATGTAGATCTCCTCCCTTGTAACCGACTCTGTGTAACCCTAGCCCCCTCCAGTGTCTATATAAACCGGAGGGTTTAGTCCGTAGGACAACAACAATCATACCATAGGCTGGCTTCTAGGGTTTAGCCTCTACGATCGCGTGGTAGATCAACTCTTGTAATACTCATATCATCAAGATCAATCAAGCAGGAACTAGGGTATTACCTCCATCGAGAGGGCCCGAACCTGGGTAAACATCGTGTCCCCCACCTCCTGTTACCATCCGCCTTAGACGCACAGTTCGGGACCCCCTACCCGAGATCCACCGGTTTTGACATCGACAGCTGCCACTAGGCATGGGAGGGAGCCCCAGGGCCTGAGGCCGGCACCCCTGACATTCCGGGGCGTGTACAGCCCCACTCATCATTACGTGAGAGTGTCACGGGCGGCGAGCTTCATAGGCACTGGGCCTTCTTCACAGGAACCGGCCTTGCTTCATATCACCAGACAAGGGCCCCGCCTTGCGCCACCCTCGACCACCTTTGAACCGACCGGCAACCTGGACGACACAAAGGGGGAAAGGGGACGCCAGCGGTGCCCCCGGCGACCACGGGTACTCTGCCGGGGGAAGGCTCACCGGCACCTCCCCGGTAGAGGGCCTACCTTCGGATGTTGCCTGGCTTCGCGCGGTGCGGGGAGGGGCCTTTCTCCTGGCTCCCTCCGTGTGGCCCCCAGCGTGCTTCCCCCGGCGGAAGGGATGCTGCTGTGCCGGGGTCGTCGACCGACGTTGTAACCTGATTCACTTGCAGCCCATGGTTAGCGTAAGCCTGCCATTGAGAGATTAGTGGTACCCTGAAGTTGTCATTGCTGGCGCAATCGTCGCGGTTCTCCGTTGGTTCCTGGAAGGCTTCAACTTCCAGCGTCCCTTCTTCTCAATCCTCTCCGAGGAACGAGCCAGGCTCGTCTTCCGGTGCGTACTCCTGGTCCATCATGCAGGGCACATAGGCTTCCGGGGCCGTCACCCCGAACACCTCGCCATAGTGCCCCACACTCCATGTTGCCCGGCCTAGCGTGGCGTCCTGAAGATGGTAACGCGGCATCCCACTGGGACCATGGGAGGCGACGCTTGTACCCATGCTTGTCGTGGGCGGCATGGGGGCGGTGGAGCCCCCGGCGCCGCCGGCCATGCTGGTGTTGACGAAGCCCCCCAGAGGCACCCGATGTCGCGTGGTTGCGGCGAGGCCCGCCGTGAGACCCTGTAGTGGCCTGAGAAGGAAGATGATAGCAGAAGGGCGGCGCTCCTGATGCCGCCGCATCAAGAAACTCGGCAACACGTTCCAGTAGTGCATCCCGGTAGCTCTCCATCAGCCGGCACCGCAGCAGCTCTCGCGCCACCGTGAGTGCTGCCCGCATGTTCGCCTGCTCCCGCCGTGTGTGTGGCGCCATTGCTGTGGCGTGGTTTGCTGCCTTTGCAGCGGCTCGTACTTGCTGTGGTGATAGGGTAGACGACGCCTGGCCGCTCCGCCCGTGCCCTGCAGCGTTGGACGGTGCTCGCGCCGCTTGGAGCGCGGGGTTGAGATCTTCATGGGCAGGTGACACCGCCCGGGCTGGCCAAGCCGCCCAGCGGTCGGAGTCTGGCCTTGGATTGCCGGACATCAGGGCGTGGAGCGTCGATGGATCGGTCGGCGAGGAAGAGGCTCCGGCACACCCCTATCTGGTGCGCCAAAAGTCGGATGTGGGGTTCCGGCAAAACCCTTAAGGTTCAAACTCGGGGGTGCACGCGAAGTTCTTTCCCTCCTATCGATCCACGCCCTAGCTCACTAAGATCTCGTGGACGAACTTGACGAACTCGCAACACAGAAAGGCACGAGATTTATCCTGGTTCGGGCCACCGTTGTGGTGTAATACCCTACTCCAGTGTGGTGGTGGTGGATTGCCTCTTGGGCTGATGATGAACAGTACAAGGGGAAGAACAACCTCCTGATGTTGAGGTGTTCTTGTGCCTGTCAAACTTGTGCGGTGTGGACTCGATCAGATGAGATCCAGTTGCCCCCTACTGTGGTGGCTAGTTCTACTTATATAGGCCCTGGTCCTCTCCCCAAATATTGAGCGATAAGGGAGCCAACAACGGCGGGCAGTTTGAAAGGGGACTTCTAGTACAACCTATCCCGACAAAAGTGGTCTTCGCCTGCAAAAGGCACTGGTGACGACGCCGTCTTGGTCTCCATGGTGACCTCTGTCTTGTCGTCCTGCTGGTCCTGGTCTCGTTTCACCGATATGGAAACCTTTGCCTGATGCCTCGGTACTCCACGCCTGCGCCAGCCTCCTTTGCACCAAAGAGGAAACAAGGACACTGCGCGCGCTGGCGCTCGCCTGGCGCCCGCCTGGTGTTGATCGTCACGGCTCACGTCACGCGAGCCTCGCGAGGTTTACCCCGCCTTGATATCTTCGCTCCTCGCGAGCCTGCCAGGAGAGGCCGCTCCGGAGGAGGTCTTGCGTCGTCCGCTTCGCGCGGCTTGGCCCCTCGCGAAGGTCTTGAACGCCTTGTCGATGAAGATGGGTCGTATGGCCTGCTAGCTTAGCCACGCCGTGGGCCGCCGGCAGGCAAGTCTGGGGACCCCCGTTCCCAGAACTCCGACACATGTGCCAAGTCAAGTCACTTGAATCATTCAAAGGAGGATACCACCCCATCATACCACATCACAACCATTTTAATAGCATGTTGGCACGCAAGGTAAACCATTATAAACTCCTAGCTAATTAAGCATGGCATAAGCAACTATAATTTCTAACTGTCATTGCAAACATGTTTATTCATTATAGGCTGAATCAGGAACGATGAACTAATCATATTTAGAAAAACAAGAGAGGTCGAGTTCATACCAGCTTCTCTCATCTCAATCAGTCCATCATATGTCGTCATAATTGCCTTTCACTTGCATGACCGAACGATGTGAATAATAATAATAGTGCACATGCATTGGACTAGGCTGGAATCTGCGAGCATTCAATAAACAGGAGAAGACAAGGCAATACGGGCTCTTGGTTAAATCAACAATAATGCATATAAGAGCCACTTTAACAATTTCATCATGGTCTTCTCCTATCGACCCCCAAAGAAAAGAAATAAAACTATTTACACAGGAAAGCTCCCAACAAGCAAAAGAAGAACAGGAAATATTTTTGGGTTTTCTTTTTAATTACTACTACTACAGCAAGAAAGTAAACTAGCTAAAAGCTACAACTAATTTTTTTTGTTTTTCTTAAGGTTTATCAAACACACAAGAAAGCAACAAAAAGAAAATAAACTAGCACGGATATTACAGTGAAAGATTATGAGCACCGACAACTAGCAATGAGTGTGTGAACATGAATGTAATGTCGGTGAGAAATACGTACTCCCCCAAGCTTAGGCTTTTGGCCTAAGTTGGTCTATTGCCACAGCTGGCCCGGCGGATATCCATAGTTGTAGTTTGGGTCATACTGAGATGCAGCAGTCATTGCATCATGGGCTGCAGCTTGGAGGCGAGCTATCTCAGCCCTCCTCTTATACTCATCCGCCTCCTCTCTGGTTATGTAGTATCTCCCTTTTGCCTGAAAGTCAAAGAAAGTAGAAGCAGGGAGAGCGACATGATAGGTGCGTCATCTGTCAAAGATTAGTCGGTACTGGAGGAACTGATCATTCCTCTCAACAAAACGATGACGAACCATAGCCCCATAATCTAAATAAGCAGGTGGCAACTCAATATCATCCTCACGTATAGTTATACCAAGAAAATTAGCTAAATGGGTTGCATAAATTCCACCAAAGAAATCTCCATTAAATCTATTATGATGCAACCTACGTGCAACAATGGCTCCCAAATTATAATGTTTATCCCCTAACACAACACTCCTGAGAATACCGAGGTCAGGGACACACATGTGACATGCTTCGTCCTTACCATTTATGCACCTACCTATGAAGAGAGAAAAATAATGTATAGCAAGAAAATGAATGCTCCCTATGGGAGCTTGTGCTATGTCTCTAGATTCACCCACAGTTATACTAGCAAGAAAATCTCTAAATTCAGATTTGCGAGGTTCACTAGTACTACCCCATTGTGGAAGTTTGCAAGCAGTGGTAAAATCCTCTAAGTCCATAGTATAAGAATTTTCATAAAGATCAAATAGGACAGTTTAAGAATTGCGTGAATATGAAAATTCAAACCTCCTCACAAAAGGAACTAGTGAGATAGTGGTACTGACGGCACTTATCTGCCTCGAAGCTCACAAGATCAGCGTTACGCATATATGCGTTAAATTCTTCCTTGATTCCTGCTTGATCCATGAAGTCCTCGGAAGGCCATTCACAAGGCCGCATTGGAGCGTTCCTTGGTGGTTCTTCATCAGCATCACACATTGCAAGCCTGGGTCCTTGCTTCCTTGAAGGACCACTTTGTTACATTTTCCTAAACATATTTCTTCCTTTGAAAAATTTCTGAAATTTTTAGTAACTTCAAATAGAAGTGAACCAAGCTCAAGAAAATTGATAGCAACTTCTCCTACAAGTGCCTAGAAACTATATCATGCATTAGAAATACTTCGCACCATATAAATTTGACATGCAAGCTCAAGAACATGGTCACCCAGGCAGCAAAAATTTGCAATTAATAAAGCACTAGTACAAAAACTAATTGGACCATTGGAGGAGTAACATACCAAGGAACAATCCCCCAAAGCAGTTTTGTGAGAGGTTCTTTGACCAAGGAGATCGAAAATCGTATCAAAATGAGCTAGAACTCGTGCTTGAGCTGGATGGTGATTTTTTTGGGAGGAAGAGGAAGCGTGTTGGTGCAGGAATAAGTGGAGGGGAGCCACCGTAGGCCCACGAGGCAGGGGGCGCGCCCTGGACCCTCGTGCCTAGTTGCTTGCTCCCCCTGCTTTGTTCTCAGTGCTAAATATTCTCAAATATTCCAGAAAAAATCATATTTCAGTTTCAGGGCATTTGGAGAACTTTTATTTTTGGGGTATTTTTATATTGTACGTATAATTCACAAAACAGACAGAAAAATACTATTTTTACTTTATTTCAACTAAATAACAGAAAGTAAAAGGAGGGTACAAAAAGTTGTGCTTTCTAACTTCATCCATCTCATGCTCATCAAAAGGAATCCACTAACAAGGTTGATCAAGTCTTGTTAACAAAATCATTCCAAATAACATGGGACCAGAGAAATTTCGAATAACACTATGTTACCTCAACGGGGATATGCACATCCCCAATAATAAGAATATCATATTTCTTCTTGGCAGTAGGAAGAGGAAATTCAAAACCTCCAAAAATAATCGATGGAATTTTTCCAATAGAGTTGATATTGTGGACTTGAGGTTGTTTCCTCGGAAAGTGTACCGTATGCTCATTACCATTAACATGAAAAGTGACATTGCCTTTCTTGCAATCAATAACAGCCCCTGCAGTATTCAAAAAGGGTTTTCCAAGAATAATAGACATACTATCGTCCTCGGGATATCAAGAATAACAAAGTCCGTTAAAATAGTAACGTTTGCAACCACAACAGGCACATCCTCACAAATGCCGACAGGTATAGCAGTTGATTTATCAGCCATTTGCAGAGATATTTCAGTAGGTGTCAACTTATTCAAATCAAGTCTACGATATAAAGAAAGAGGCATAACACTAACACCGGCTCCAAGATCACATAAAGCAGTTCTAACATAGTTTCTTTTAATGGAGCATGGTATAGTGGGTACTCCTGGATCTCCAAGTTTCTTTGGTATTCCACCCTTAAAAGTATAATTAGCAAGCATGGCGGAAATTTCAGCTTCCGGTATCTTTCTTTTATTTGTAACAATATCTTTCATATACTTAGCATCAGGATTCATTTTGAGCATATCGGTTAAACACATACACAAGAAGATAGGTCTAATCATTTCAGCAAAGCGCTCAAAATCCTCATCATCCTTTTTCTTGGATGGTTTGGGAGGAAAAGGCATGGGTTTCTGAACCCATGGTTCTCTTTCTTTACCGTGCTTCCTAGCAACAAAGTCTCTCTTATCATAACGTTGATTCTTTGATTGTGGGTTATCAAGATCAACATCAGGTTCAATTTCTACATCATTATCATTGCTAGGTTGAGCATGAACATCATCATTAACATTATCACTTGGTTCATGTTCATTACCAGATTGTGTTTCAGCATCGGAAATATAAATATCATTTGGATTCTCAGGTGGTTCAGGAATAGGTTCACTAGAAGCATGCAAAGTCCTCTCGTATTTCTTTTTCTTCTTTTTAGAAGGACTAGGTGCATCTATATTATTTCTCTGAGAATCCTGCTCAATTCTCTTAGGATGGCCTTCAGGATACAAAGGTTCCTGAGTCATCTTACCAGTTCTAGTAGCCACTCTAACAGCATAATCATTATTCTTACTATTTAATTCATTGAGCATATCAGTTTGAGCTTTAAGTACTTGTTCTACTTGAGTGGTAACCATAGAAGCATGTTTACTAAGAGTTTAAGTTCACTTTAACTCTAGACATATAATCACCCAAGTGTTCAATCATATAAACATTTTTTTAATTGTCGACCAAAATAAGCATTAAAATCTTCTTGCTAGCAAACTTATCCAAGCATTGGCTAGCAAACTTAGTAGGAGGGATTTCAGCTTTATCATATCTATAGAGAGAATTTACCCTTACTACCTGTGTCGGGTTATCAAGACCATGAGTTTCTTCAATAGGTAATGGATTAAGATCATATATTTTGTCAATAGGCGGTAAATCAAGACCATGTATTTCTTCAATAGGAGGTAAATTCTTAACATCTTCAGCTTTAATACCCTTTTCTTTCATAGATTTCATTGCCGCTTGCATATCTTCAGGACTGAGAAATAGAACACCCCGTTTCTTCAGAGTTGGCTTAGGAGTTGGTTCAGGAAGTGTCCAATTATTTTCATTTGTCAACATATTATTCAACAGAATTTCAGCTTCATCCGGTGTTCTTTCCCTGAAAACACGACCAGCACAACTATCCAGGTGGTCTCTGGAAGCATCGTTTAGTCCATTATAAAAGATATCAAGTATTTCATTTTTCTTGAGAGGATGATCAGCCAAAGTATTAAGTAATTGGAGAAGCCTCCCCCGAGCTTGTGGGAGACTCACTTCTTCAATTTGCACAAAATTATATATATCCCTTAAAGCAGCTTGTTTCTTATGAGCAGGGAAATATTTAGCATAGAAGTAATAAATCATATCCTGGGGACTATGCACACAACCAGGATCAAGAGAGTTGAACCATATCTTAGCATCACTCTTTAATGAGAACGGAAATATTTTAAGGATATACAAGTAGCGAGTCCTCTCATCATTAGTGAACAGGGTGGCTATATCATTTAATTTAGTAAGATGTGCCTAGCAGTTTCAGATTCATAGCCATAAAAAGGATCAGACTCAACCAAAGTAATTATATCAGGATCAATAGAGAATTCATAATTCGTATCCGTAACAAAGATAGGTGAAGTAGCATAAGCAGGATCATATTTCATTCTAGCATTCAGAGTTTTTTGTTTAAGCTTAGCTAATAATTTCTTAATATCACTCCTATCATTGCAAGAAAGAAAGTCTCTAGCTTCATCCATAACATAGCCCTCAGGCACAACAGGCAATTCATATTAATTGGGAGAGTCTTCATCATCACTTTCATCAATATTATCAGTTTCAATAATTTCATTCTATCTAGCGCTAGCAAGTTGTTCATCAAGAAATTCACCAAGTGGCACGATAGTATCAAGCACGTAAGTAGTTTCATCATAAGTATCATGCATAGTAGAAGTGGCATCATCAATAACATGCGACATATCGTAATTAATAAGCGAGAAGCAGGTTTAGGTGTCGCAAGCTTACTCAACACAGAAGGTGAATCACGTGCAGAGCTAGATGGCAGTTCCTTACCTCCCCTCGTAGTTGAGGGATAAAATTTTGTTTTCTCGTCTTTCAAGTTCTTCATAGTGAGTAGCAGATATAAATCCCAAGTGACTCAAAGAATAGAGCTATGCTCCCTAGCAACGGCGCCAGAAAATAGTCTTGATAACCCACAAGTATAGGGGATCACAACAGTTTTCGAGGGTAGAGTGTTCAACCCAAATTTATTGATTCGACACAAGGGGAGCCAAAGAATATTCTCAAGTATTAGCAACTGAGTTGTCAATTCAGCCACACCTGGATAACTTAGTATCTGCAGCAAAGTATTTAGTAGCAAAGTAATATGGAAGTAACGGTAGCGGTAGAAAAAGTAATATTTTTGGGTTTTGTAGTGATTGTAATAGTAGCAACAGAAAAGTAAATAAGCGAAGAACAATATGTGAAAAGCTCGTAGGCATTGGATCAGTGATGGAGAATTATGCCGGATGCGGTTCATCATGTAACATTCATAACATAGGGTGACACAGAACTAGCTCCGATTCATCAATGTGATGTAGGCATGTATTCCGAATATAGTCATACGTGCTTATGGAAAAGAACTTGCATGACATATTTTGTCCTATCCTCCCGTGGCAGCGGGGTCCTAATGGAAACTAAGGGATATTAAGGCCTCCTTTTAATAGAGTACCGGACCAAAGCATTAACACATAGTGAATACATGAACTCCTCAAACTATGGTCATCACCGCGAGTGGTCCCGATTATTGTCACTTGAGGTTGCGGATCATAACACATAGTAGGTGACTATAGATTTGCAAGATAGGATCAAGAACTCACATATATTCATGAAAACATAATAGGTTCAGATCTGAAATTATGGCACTCGGGCCCTAGTGACAAGCATTAAGCATAGCAAAGTCATAGCAATATCAATCTCAGAACATAGTGGATACTAGGGATCAAACCCTAACAAAACTAACTCGATTACATGATAAATCTCATCCAACCCATCACCGTCCGGCAAGCCTACGATGGAATTACTCACGCACGGCGGTGAGCATCATGAAATTGGTGATGGATGATGGTTGATGATGACGATGGCGACGGATTCCCCTCTCCGGAGCCCCGAACGGACTCCAGATCAACCCTCCCAAGAGAGTTTAGGGCTTGGCGGCGGCTCCGTATCGTAAAATGCGATGAATCTTTCTCTCTGATTTTTTTCTCCCCGAACATGAATATATGGAGTTGGAGTTGAGGTCGGTGGAGCGCCAGGGGGCCCACGAGGCAGGGGCGCGCCCCCCACCCTCGTGGCAAGGGTGTGGGCCCCCTGGCCTTGATTCTTTCGCCAATATTTTTCTATTATTTCCAAAAATAATCTCCGTGGAGTTCCAGGTCATTCCGAGAACTTTTGTTTCTGCACATAAATAACACCATGGCAATTCTGCTGAAACAAGCGTCAGTCCGGGTTAGTTCCATTCAAATCATGCAAGTTAGAATCCAAAACAAGGGAAAAAGTGTTTGGAAAAGTAGATACGACGGAGACGTATCAATGGCTAACAGAACACACACGGTTTGAATTATACAAACGTTTCAGATATTAAAGTGGTAGCTCTTTTTTCAAAATGCCTTTGTTGGCTGTTATTCGAGTGCGCCTTCTCTCAAAACACGAAAAATACCACAACATGTCGGGTGCCATTCCATGATAGCATGCCAAATTTCATGAATTTCAGACGAGTTTTGGATTTACTAGAATCTAAATGCCAGGTATCTCAATGTTTTGCCAACAATCAATAGTGCCCTGGTGTTTGAAATTCATTCTCATTTCTTGCATGGGACATAAGCATGCACCCAAGGACACAGATTTGATTTTTCAACCAATTTATATGCACCGGAGCATGTGCATGTATTTCAAAGTTGAATCATGCACATAAAATGCCTAGAAAATCCAGTTAATGTATAAAAATTCCAAACGAACCCCGAAAAATTCCAAAACTTAATACAACACTCCTGTTGTTCTATGTTGGCACTAGAAATTTTTGAAAGAAAATAAGAGGCAACGGATATCGTTTCGTCCCCAAAGGTGGCATGTTCCGTACCGAAACCATTAGGATTGTTGTGAGAAGCTCTGGTTTGTGAGAAGCTTATAACCAAACCTACCCCAAATGGGGCAATTTTTTTACCACTGCATGTTGATGCCGCTCCATGGTACCATGCCAAGTTTCATGAATTTCAGACGAGTTTTGGATTTACTAGAATTTAAAAGCCAGTTATCTTAATGTTTTGCCGGCAATCAAGAGTGGCTTGGTGTTTGAAATTCATTCCCATTTCTTGCATGGGACCTAAGCATGCACCCAAGGAAACATATTTTATTTTTCAACCAATTTATATGCACCGGAGCATGTGCATGTATTTCAAATTTGAATTGTGCACATAAAATGCCTAGAAAACCCAGTTAATGTATAAAAATGTACAAACGAACGCCGAAAAATTCCAAAACTTAACACAACACTCATGTTGTTCTATGTTGGCACTAGAAATTTTTTGAAAGCAATAAGAGGCAATGGATATCGTTTCGTCGCAGGAGGTGGCACGTTTCATACCGAAACCATCACACATATTGTGAGAAGCTTATACCCAAACCTGCCCCAAATGGGAATTTTTTTTTACCATGACATGTTGATGCCGCTCCATGATACCATGCCAAGTTTCATGAATTTCAGACGAGTTTTGGATTTACTAGAATTTAAAAGCCAGGTATCTCAACGTTTTGCCGGCAATCAACAGTGCCCTGGTGTTTGAAATTCATTCCCATTTCTTGCATGGGACCTAAGCATGGACCCAAGGACACATATTTGTTTTTTCAACCAATTTATATGCACCGGAGCATGTCCATGTATTTCAAATTTTAATTATGCACGTAAAATGCCTAGAAAACCTAGTTAATGTATAAAAATGTCCAAACGAACCCCGAAAAAGTCCAAAACTTAACACAACACTCCTGTTTTTCTATGTTGGCACTAGAAATTTTTGAAAACAATAAGAGGCAACGGATATTTTTTCGTCCCCAAAGGTGGCACGCTCCGTACCGAAACCATCAGGCTTGTTCTGAGAAGCTCTGGTTTGTGAGAAGCTTATACCCAAACCTGCCCCAAACAGGACAAAAATTTTACCATGGCATGATACCATGCCAAGTTTCATGAATTTCATATGAGTTTTGGATTTACTAGAATTTAAAAGCGAGGTATCTCAACATTTTGCCGGCAATCAACGGTGCACGGGTGTTTGAAATTCATTCTCATTTCTTGCATGGGGCCTAAGCATGCACCCAAGGACACAGATTTGATTTTTCAACCAATTTATATGCACCGGAGCATGTGCATGTATTTCAAACTTGAATTGTGCATATAAAATGCCTAGAAAACCTAGTTAACGTATAAAAATGTCCAAACGAACCCCAAAAAATTCCAAAACTTAACACAACACTCCTGTTGTTTTATGTTGGCACAAGAAAATTTTTGAGAGCAATAAGCGGCAACGGATATCGTTTCGTCCCCAAAGGTGGCACGTTCCGTACCGAAACCATCAGGCTAGTTTGAGAAGCTCTAGTCTGTGAGAAGCTTATACCCAAACATGCCCCAAATGGGACAAAAATTTTACCACGGCATGTTGATGCCGCTCCATGATACCATGCCAAGTTTCATGCATTTCAGACGAGTTTTGGATTTACTAGAATTTAAAAGCCAGGTATCTCAATGTTTACTTGACAATCAACGATTGCCACGGTGTTTGAAATTCATTCCCATTTCTTGCATGGGACCTAAGCATGCACCCAAGGACACAGATTTTATTTTTCAACCAATTTATATGCACCGGAGCATGTGCATGTATTTCAAATTTGAATTGTGTACCTGAAATGGCTAGAAACCCAGCTTAATGTATAAAAATGTCCAAACGAACCCCCAAAATTCCAAAACTTAACACAACACTCCTGTTGTTCTATGTTGGCACTAGAAATATTTCGAAAGCAATAAGAGGCAACTGATATCGTTTCGTCCCCAAAGGTGGCACATTCCCTACCGAAACCATTACGCTTGTTGTGAGAAGCTTATACCCAAACTTGCCCCAAATGGGACAAAAAATTTACCACGGCATGTTGATGCTGCTCCATGATACCATGCCAAGTTTCATAAATTTTCGACGAGTTTTGGATTTACTAGAATTTAAAAACCAGGTATCTCAACGTTTTCTTTGGCAATCAACTTGATTATACAGTGTTTGAAATTCATTCCCATTTCTTGCATGGGACCTAAGCATGCACCAAGGACAAAGATTTTATTTTTCAACCAATTTATACGCACCGGAGCATATACATGTATTGCAAATTTGAATTGTCCACCTGAAATGGCTAGAAAACCAGCTTAATGTATAAAATGTCCAAACGAACCCTGAATAGTTCCAATTCTTTTACGACACACATATAGTTGCATGTTCATTGCAGATAAAAGGTCTAGCAATTCAAACACTGTCCATTACCGCCGTGACCCCATTATGTAATTCAAATCAAGATGAAAAATCAAGTAGATCCCACAGAGTTTATTATCACCAACCGTGTGAGATGTGGTACAAAATATCTTGGAGCACCGTTGGTGTACAGTACGCCTATGGCTTACGTGAGAAGGTGCGTCGGCTACAGTCCACAGTCGGCGTGTCAATCACACTAGCTCTCTCCCCAAATACTCCCGCCTCTGCATCCCTCGCAATCTTGAAAATATTACTGCCTTGTAATCTCGAAAATATCTACCACCTGGAATGTTTTAATGTTTGATAGCACACGATTAGTATGTGCGGACCGTGTGTGATGTCTGTTACTCCCGCTCTACTTCAGTCCCTTGATTCAAATTTTCAGTAGCCCCGGCATTCTACTCCCGCCTCTGCATCCCTCGCAATCTCAAAAATATCTGCTCGCCCTTGATCAAAATTTTGAGTAGCCCCGCCTTGTTACTCCCGCCTAGTAAAATTTTCAGTTACCGCAGTATTTCCTCAAACACCACCTTGCCCCCCTCCACATACACCACACACTCCCAAAAACCTCCGCTCACACAGACACACACAACCCTCAAAACCATTGGTAGGTCGCCGCCATCGCCGGCGCCTCCATCCTCAACCTCTGCCTGTGTGCCGGGGAGCTCGAGGAGCCAATGGCCAAAAGAGGTTTTTCACGGCCTTTTCTTCCGACGCCGACAAGGTGGCAGCCGAGGTGTCCCCGTCATCCTCCACGGGCTCGATCCGCCGTCACCGGTCCCCCGATCCGCCCGCCTCCGCGCCCCTACGCCGGTTCGAGGACTTCCCCGTCCTCCCTCGGACCCGACAGCCGACGAGGTCCTACCTCGGGGTCCGGCAGCGGCAGTGGGGGACGTGGGTCGCCGAGATTACATATTAGGAGACCCACACCGCCGGTGGCTCGGTAGCTTCCACACGGTCGATGAGGCCTACATGCAAGAGCTCCGCTGGTAGCACTCGGAGCTCGTGGAGGCGGAGCGGGCGATCTTTGCCGGCGCAGAGGGCGGCGAGGTTATCACGCTCTCCTCCGATGACGAGGTCGAAGGCGGCGAGGACGGAGGCGCGGAGGGCAGTGTGGTATCGCGCTCTCCTCCGATGATAAGATCGAAGGCGGCGGCGGCGCGGAGGGCGTCGAGGTGGGCCCTGAGCATGAGGAGATCGACGTCGACGAGTGGAGGAGTGCCTTCCCCAATGACCCGAACGATGGCACCGGCCCGGACCCGGCTCGTGGCACACCGTACATGACGAGGAAGGATTGGCCCAACCTCTACTTCGACCAAAACTAGTTTACTTTGTTTAAATTTATGTTTTATGTTCGTTTATGCAAAACTATCTATGTTTATGTTTGAATGCATGCTACTTTCAGTTGAACCTGCTTTGAACTTGATCAAATTGAAGCTTAAAATGTTAAGTTTAGGGGATCGACTAGAAAAGTTTAAAGGATCGGCTAGAGATGGCCATATGACTTGTTTATTTCAGTTCTTCACAATGTGATACTATATATGTGCAACTATTTGCCGTGCAGTTCAATTTCATCAATAACAGTTTCAACAATACCACTATGAATTACAATATTTGGTTGCTGTTAAGGATATTGCAGTTAACATGCCTTTTCTTTTTTTAACAATAACTAGTGTACTTTAGTCTTGCACAATACCAGTTTGAATGACAATTTGCTTGTTTTTAAATGTTATGCCTGATGCAATTAACACACCTTTCCACTTCTTGTTTTGCTTAACTAGCGTGCTTAAGCCTGCACACTGAAGCTATCATTTGTAGGTTATGTTGTCCACCATGGATATATTTGGTTGATGTTTAGCCGGTTGTGCTTAACATGCCTTCATATGTACTCATGCAGGAAATATTGAGAACAGTGTTATTTTGCATCGAGGTTATTTTCATCGCATTGCTTATATGTACTCACTATTCAGGATATCGGTAGCTGGTACCATATAGCCTAGGGCTGATAAGGGATTAATCATCGAATCGGACATTTCACTGAATATATCTAAAACCCATTTATCAGTAGGTTAACTAGGGCCATATTTAATATATCTGAGGCTACATAGCAACATGCATTGTACTGAATTAGTAAATATGCAATCCCAGGCTACATAGCAACAAGGAAGAGTGTTACCTTAATGTTCTGATGATGTCCAGATATACGTGTAATAAAATCTTATATAATAGGATGGAGGGAGTGTTGTACTACATCATTTTTCAATTGTTGTTTAGCTTCTAATATTAAATTGGTGCTTTTAGGTACATATATCATTGCCAAAGATCCACACTTTGACCCTTTCTGCGTATGCGGCAATGAGATATTCATGAACCAGCACCAAGTGAGGTAACTGATAAAGATTGTTATTAAAATGGGTCAAAAGATGTCAATCGAACTATTTGTTTACACTTTATGCAAGACACTGCCCGTAATGAGTTGTGTTAGATGACAATGTCTGAATCTTTTTTCTTTTGTAGTGGATCCTGAAGCAGTTTACTCAAGATTACCTCTCAAACTACATGATTGGCGGCCGACCATCACAAGGGGTTGGACTAGAGTCCTACATGCCTTCTGCTTCTAGGAGAGCACAATAGGGCCATTCTGCTTCATCTTGTCCAGCAACCGGAATGTCTGTCGCCTCTTTCTTTACCATCTGTAATAGTACAAGTATAGAACCCTGGTTCATCATTCTTTATTTGGTTCTTATGTAATTCTTAAACATATGTACCTGTGAATCGAATAATGCATTGGTTGTTTGAACCTGATGGATATGGATAAAGCTGTAGCCTACTTTCAAGTTTAAATTAGGTACAATTTTAAATATCAACAATTAAATTAGGGCGAAATTACGGCGTGCAGGTCATTACGGCACACACGGTTGGTAAAACTCAAACGTTTGCGATATACACCATAATCCGAGATGGTTCACAGAGAGGAAACATGTGCAAGCATGCACACAGTTTCCGTTTGCAAAGCGTGTGTGATGTCAGACACTATCACAGACGGTGCGGGAAAACTAAATGTGTGTGATTGTCTACCTATCGTACACGGTTTATAATCATGAACTGTTTGTGATGTGCTTTACATCGTAAAACTCCCGTGCCTGGAATCTGCCTGGAAAGCTCCCGTGCCTGGAATCTGCCTGGAAAGCTCCCGTGCCTTGATTTAGGTGAAACCACAAAACTCCAACTGTGATGGCAATGCGAGCACAAACGAGTAGCAACGATGAAGCATTTGGGATATTCGAGATATCGGAAATGGTTATATAGGGACAACTGTATGCATCAAGGCTCCATATCCCCGACGATTTCTGAGTCATGTGGGAAGGACCCCCCCTATCGCCCACACTCACTAGGCGACGGTTCCAAATGCCGCCACAGAAAGGGGTTTAAAACCGTTTGTATAGCACTTACGCGTACCAGTGTATCTACTTGATGAAACATAAGTCTGAAACATTTGAAAAGTTCAAAGAATTTCAGAGTGAAGTGGAAAATCATCGTAACAAGAAAATAAAGTTTCTACGATATGATCGTGGAGGTGAATATTTGAGTTATGAGTTTGATCTTCATTTGAAACAATGTGGAATAGTTTCGCAACTCACATACACGGAATACCACAGCGTAATGGTGTGTCCGAACGTCGTAACCATACTTTATTAGATATGGTGCGATCTATGATGTCTCTTACCGATTTACCACTATCATTTTGGGGTTATGCTTTAGATACGACTGCATTCACGTTAAATAGGGAACCATCTAAATCCGTTGAGACGACACCATATGAACCGTGGTTTGGCAAGAAACCTAAGCTATCATTTCTTAAAGTTTGGGGCTGTGATGCTTATGTGAAAAAGCTTCAACCTGATAAGCTCAAACCCAAATCGGAGAAATGTGTCTTCATAGGATACCCAAAGGATACTGTTGGGTACGCCTTCTATCACAGATCCAAAGGCAAGATATTCGTTGCTAAGAATGGATCCTTTCTAGAGAAGGAGTTTCTCTCAAAAGAAGTTAGTTGGAGCAATGTAGAACTTGATGAGGTAATTGTACCTTCTCCCCAATTGGAAAGTAGTTCATCACAGAAACAGTTCTAGTGATTCCTACACCAATTAGTGAGGAAGCTAATGATGATGATCATGAAACTTCAGATCAAGTTACTACCGAACCTCGTAGGTCAACCAGAGTACGATCCGCACCAGAGTGGTACGGTAATCCTATTCTGGAAGTCATGTTACTAGACCATGACGAACCTACGAACTATCATAAAGCGATGATGAGCCCAGATTCCGTGAAATGGCTTGAGGCCATGAAATCTGAGATGGGATCAATGTATGAGAACGAAGCATGGACTTTGGTTGACTTGGTCGATGATCGGCAAGTGTCGGTGTCAAAACCGGCGGATCTCGGGTAGGGGCCCCCGAACGGTGCGTCTAAGGCGGATGGTAATAGGAGACATGGGACATGATGTTTACCCAGGTTCGGGCCCTCTTTATGGAGGTAATACCCTACTTCCTGCTTGATTTATCTTGATGATATGAGTATTACAAGAGTTGACCTACCACGAGATCGTAGAGGCTAAACCCTAGAAGCTGGCCTATGGTATGATTGTTGTTGTCCTACGGACTAAACCCTCTGGTTTATATAGACACTGGTGGGGGCTAGGGTTACATAGAGTCGGTTACAAGGGAAGAGACCTACATATCCGTATTGCCAAGCTTGCCTTCCACGCCAAGGAGACTCCCATCCGGACACAGGACGAGTTCTTCAATCTTGTATCTTCATAGTCCAACAATCCAGCCAAAGGATATAGTCCGGCTGTCTGGAGACCCCCTAATCCAGGACTCCCTCAGTAGCCCCTGAACCAGGCTTCAATGACGATGAGTCCGGCGCGCAGATTGTCTTCGGCATTGCAAGGCGGGTTCCTCCTCCGAATACTCCATAGAAGATTTTGAACACAAGGATAGTGTCCGGCTCTGCAACAAAAATTCCACAAACCATCATAGAGAGAATAATATTTCCACAAATCTAATCTGCTGACACATTCTGTAGCATGACATCACACCACGGCCCGATCATTATTCGAACCGCTTTTCTCAACCAGCCATGGCACATATCACGAGGCGGTTTCCTCGGCACGTCTTGTCGAAGCAGAGATCGTGTCCCCTTATCACGGGATTCTTATCAATACGGGTGTGGGTAACCCAACTGCGCCATCAATTACGGTGCTTGGGGAATAAGCGAGTTTACAAGGCAGGTGGGGGCGTACAATTTCGTCCGTCCTTATAAAGGGATAAGGGTTCACCTTTTCCACCCATGCCTTCTTTCTCCTTGCTCATCCATTCTTGCGCACTCGAGCTCCAGCACCCAAGTTCGCGTCCTTCTCCTCAAACCGCTCCAAGTATGTCCGGAGCGGGAGGCAAGTGGATGAAATCCTCTGTCACGGAGGAGGACATCAAAAAGCTGCGGGGAGCCGGATACTTGGCCGCGGATATCACGCACCGGCTTCCCAATGCGGGGCAGATCGTCCCTACTCCAGAAC
Organism: Aegilops bicornis; assembly: GCA_021605145.1. Lineage (NCBI taxonomy): Eukaryota > Viridiplantae > Streptophyta > Magnoliopsida > Poales > Poaceae > Aegilops > Aegilops bicornis. The sequence goes on from CM038669.1 coordinate 505,666,792, forward strand.
CCTATGAGAGGGTAGTTTTTCTTACCCACTTCGTCCGCGGACTGGGATTTCCCCTCCACCCGTTAAATGCATGGCCTCATGTTCTACTACGGGCTGGACTTCCATGATCTGGCCCCTAACTTCATCCTCAACATCTCGGCGTTTATATCGTGTGCGAAACTTTCCTCCGCATCCGGCCCCCGCCCGGCCTGTGGCTGAAGACCTTCAATGTAAAACCGAAGGTGGTGGTGATCAACAAGCGGAGTGCGGAGGCGCCATGGTGGGCAAAATGCCCAACGTCACATGGCTCGCGGGCTCCTATGTGGAGACCATAAAGGGGTGGCAATCGGGATGGTTCTACATCACCGAGCCGCGCGACACCAACTGGGTGGCAGCCCCCGATTTTCGATCCGGCGTCCCCATGCGGCTCACCTCCTGGAAGGAGAAGGGCATATCTTGGGGTCCCTCGGTGGAGCTGACCGGACTACAAAAATGCATCAGAAACATGATGAGCAAGAATATCAAGCTCGTCAACGTGGTCCAGGTCATGCTCTTCCGCCGGATCCTCCCGTGTCAACGATGGGCATTCAATTTATGGGAGTTTGACCCGGCCAAGCACCAGACGCTGCAAGAGCTCTATGACACGACGCACAAGGACGTTTGGAGGGTGCTGTTCAAGGGTGCCGAGGTACCTCCTCCCCTTACCGAAGACCGCGGACTCAGCACAAAGCGTCATGCCAATCCGGTAAATTTTCATATCTCGCAGGATATTTATTTTCACCAGTTTAATCATGTGCGGGATCTAAGCTTCCACGCCATTTTCTAGGACTGGATCGAGACAGCGGAGCAGATTGATTGTCCAGCCCCCCTGCCCGAAGATCCGGTAGACTCTCTCCTAACGGAGATGCTGGTTCCGGCGTCTTATGAGGTGCCGGAGAAGAAGGCCAAGAAGAAGGCCACGGGGACCCGAAAGGGTCTCCGACACAAGGTTATATCGGAGTCATCGTCCGATAACTCCGGCGCCTCCTCCACGAAAATGAGGAGGAGGAAGAGGAAAGTTCTCCCAGCCGGGGGACAAGAAAAGGAAGGCCGCCCCAACCGGGAGGCGAAGAATCAGAAGGGAAGGACCCTCCTCCGGACTGCTCCACGACAGCCGCCTCTGGCTGACGACAGTGGTTGCTCGAGGACAAGCCTGGCGAAGTCGTAAGTATCCGGATTCCATAGTAATTCATGGTATGTTTTTATCGCACTGCTTCTCATCATGCCGAACATGATTATGCAGTCCGCCCCAAGCCCATATCGACGTATCTTCGTAGGATGGTTCTTTGGACCCGTTAGATATGAATAGCGATTCACTTCCGACCGCCTCTACCCCTCGCCCCACAGACAACGTCGAGGTGTTGTCCCAATGGGCACCGAGCCGAGGGGAGGTAGTCCCGCAGGCGCCTCAAGGCGACCTTCCGGACCCTGGGCGTAAAGGGAGCAAGACTCCCACGGGCTCCAAGTTCGGACCCCATCCCAACACTGCGTCGGAACCTCCAGTGGTTCCGGACTCCGGCAGGCGACCCCCTGTTAAAAGGCGCAAGCCGCCCGTGCCGGTGGTCTCTGTCCATCCAGAGGCGCCGGACAACTTGCTGGAAGCGCTTCGCGGTGCTTCCATCGACGAAGAGCACCGCACTATCATGAGTGCGGTGATCGAGAAGGTTCAGTCCGCCGAAAACGGACTAACTGAAGCTTGTGCCAGCCTCCTAACAGGGTTTCAGGTAAGTAGTCAAATATAGGAAAATATTACCGCATAGACAGTAGCCCATGATGCTCTATTTGGCGTTCGCGAAGAAAAACCGAATAGAGGATCAAATAATAATCGTAGGAGTCTAATTATAATATGTGAATATGCAGGCTTCACTGCTGGCTGCTGCCGCACGTACTGCAGAGGTCGCTGCACTGAAGCAGGACCTTGAGCGGTCCGAGGAAGAGCTCGGCCTTGCCAAGAGGCAGCTCGAGGAGAGCAAAGGTAAGCAATACCTTGTCTATATATAAAAAGAGATTTGGTTGCAAAATAATAGGATCATCATGAATGTGCCAGGGGCCACGACCGAAGTGGCGACCATGAAGAAGGCGCTGTCCGAGGCCAAAAACAAAGCGGCCAAGGAGCGCATCGAGCGTGAAAAACAAGAGGCCCGAGTAGGCGAGGTGCAGCAAGAGCTCCAGGCTCTCGTCAAGAAGCACGAGGCCTTGGAGCTTGACTCTAAGACGCGAGAGTCCGAGCTTGCGAAGGCCCTCGAAAGCATGAAACATGCCAAGGTCAAAGCCCAAAAGGCCCTCCAGGAAATTGAGGCGGTTAAGAAGATAGCGGTGGGTAAGGCATTCATTATGCAAAGCAAGCATGTGAAAGAAAATTTCTTTTACTTACCCGAGTTCGGAGCTCTCCAGGAGCGTTCGCAGATCTGCCTGCGGTGTTTGGATCTTGCAGCGGAGTTCTACCGGCTGAGGAGGGAGCTCGGCGGAGAAGTTGTTACTGCAGGTATCTTTGGGACCGAACACCCCATGCCTTTGAGCGACCGGTGAAGCAATTGTCGAGCTTCGCAAGGCTGCCGAACATGCCATGAAGGATATCATAGTCTGGATGTGGCCTGGCGAGCCCCTGCCTGGCAGCTACTTCGGCCTGGTGAGGCCGCTTGTGAATGCCTGCCCTGGTTTGAAGTCATCAAGCGGTCTGTCTGCATCGAAGGTGCACGCAGGGCCTTTGCCCGTGCGAAAGTGCACTGGGCGAAGATGGACACTGAGAAGCTGGTGAAGGAGGGGCCACCACAGGGCAACGAGCATCGCCACCCAGAAATGTATTATGATGGTGTCCTGAAGGGTGCCCGCCTTGTGACGGAGGAATGTGCTAAAGATGTAATTTTTGAATGAACGTGCTCATGTTATCCTGTAATGTGAAAACTAGTTCATTTGCGCTATGCAACACTTTTGGAATTTAAAATATTACCTTCTGTGTGGCTGTTTATAAAATCTGAGAGTTGGCCAGTCGTCAACTTCTGCCCCCAGGTAACTAGCAATGGGGTGTTCGGGATAAATCTGAGCACTCTTTATCCCAATTTTTGGTCCTTCGAGGGAGGTGTTCAGCGCAACGAACCAGGTAATCGGACTATAAGGCTTTATCACTCTCACTTAGCCATAGAAGTCTACAATTTTAAATTTTGGCGAAGCCCCTGGTATTCGGAAGGACGAATTTGGGGCGCTATATACGCCTAAGTCAGGCAAGGCCGACTCCTCGCCCGAAGCAGAAAAAGTCTTTAAGGACTTGAGACCTCTCGAACAGCGATCAGCTCTCGCCTTATCATGACAGTCCATTTTGGCTTTCTCTTCTAAGGTGCTCGTCCGGAAGAACCGGGACACAATCGCAGTAGTTCTCCCAGTGCTACCTTAGCCGATATTGTGGAACGTAAGGTACCAAAACATGGGAGCTGGGCAAACCCAACTATTGACCCAAGACATGATTCGGAGTTGATGCATATAATGCTATAAGTTCGGGGTGCCACACTGTCGAAAGTGTTCGGACTTCTCACGCCGTACTATGGGGTGTACGAAAGCCCCTGGCGTACTAGCCGTACCAGAATGTATGGGTGCAAATTTTCGTAAATGAATATACAAGAAAAAAGGATGGATAATGCAATAATAGACTAATGCTATGCATTGTTATTTAAATAATACGTCGAAGCGTATGTATACAGGTAGTGCAAATAAGCAAAGAATAGGACTATTTGACATGTCCTATCCAAGGGCAAGCTGCGTACGAGTATTTAAAACGGGAATTTCGATCGTTATCAGAGACCACCTTGGGATTCCATTGTACGACTTAGCTTATTGCCCCCTTGGTTGTTCCTTCCCGTAATGTGTCCGACAATCATGCTGCCGGAAAGGGCCTCCAGAGAGTAAGGTCCTGAAAGAGAAAAAATGACAAAGGTATGCAGTCCCTAGGGCGGTTGAGCCGCATTATGGGACATGCCCTGATCGTGCCCCGGTCTATGCCCATGGTATTTTCAGTGCGTAATTATGTACATGCGGCACGGATTTTGTCGCTTGACTGGGACTAGGACGGGGGCCGAATCGCTAGGCGAGCTTTGAACGTGCCAGGCGATCCTGCTGCAGGTTACTCCGGACTCGCTTGACGATGTCCGGGGGGTGTATCGCCAAATTGGCGGTTTGCCTTAAAGGCTTCTTTGTGCTTCTGCTGCGAGGGCCGCAGTGTGTTCCTCCGTGCGGAGCGAGCGTTCTGTGTTTCCATTGACTGTTATGACTCCCCTAGGTCCTGTCATCTTGAGCTTGAGGTATGCGTAATGCGGTACCGCATTGAATTTTGCAAATGCGGTTCGCCCGGCGATCGTGATAGCCACCTTGCGGAGCAGGGCGATATCGAAGATTAACTCCTCGCTTGAAGTTGTCCGGAGATCCGAAGACCACTTCCAGTGTGATTGAGCCCGTGCAATGGGCCTCTACACCTGGGATGACACCCTTAAAGGTGGTTTTGGTGGGTTTGATCCTCGAGGGATCTATGCCCATTTTGTGCACCGTATCCTGATAGAGCAGGTTCAGGCTGCTGCCGTCGTCCATGAGGACTCGAGTGAGGTGAAATCCGTCAATGATAGGGTCTAGGACCAAGGCGGCGGATCCGCCATGACGGATACTAGTGGGGTGGTCCCTGCGATTGAAGGTGATCGGATAAGAGGACCATGGGTTGAACTTTGGGGCGACAGGCACCATCGCATAGACATCTGAGGGAGTCCTAGATTAGGGGGTGTCCGAATAGCCGGACTATAGCCTTTGGCCGGACTCCTGGACTATGAAGATACAAGATTGAAGACTTCGTCCTGTGCCCGGATGGGACTTTCCTTGGCGTGCAAGGCAAGCTTGGTGATACGGATATGTAGATCTCCTACCATTGTAACCGACTCTGTGTAACCCTAACCCTATTCGGTGCCTATATAAACCGGAGGGTTTTAGTCCGTAGGACGAATAACAATCATACCATAGGCTAGCTTCTAGTGTTTAGCCTCTGTGATCTCGTGGTAGATCTACTCTTGTACTACCCATATCATCAATATTAATCAAGCAGGAGTAGGGTTTTACCTCCATCGAGAGGGCCCGAACACAGGTAAAAACATCGTGTCCCTTGTCTCCTGTTACCATCCGCCTAGACGCACGATTCGGGACCCCCTACCGAGATCCGTCGGTTTTGACACCGACATTGGTGCTTTCATTGAGAGTTCCTACGTGCGTCATCTTTAGGCCCGATGGCTCCTCCGATCATCAACAACGATGCGCTCCGGTGAGACTTTTCTCCCGGGCAGATCTTCGTGTTCGGCGACTTTCTTGTGGGCCAATTAAGCTTGGCCATCTGGAGCAGATTAAGCTACGCCCCGCCATCGTGTCAGATTTGGAAGTTTGAACTACCACGGTGACATCGCGGAGACTTGATCTTCGACGGGTTCGAGCCACAGCCAAGCACGCCGCCTTTGCATCACGAGGGGCATGATCTAGCTCTGCCGCCCGAGCGGTGTCCTAGAAACCGCACGAGTCCGCTCCGACCTTTAGCTCGGAGCCGACCCGCGCCGATCGAGGATGGGTGGCTGGACACGCCTCGAGGGCTGCAATCTCTGGCGATTGAGCCATACACCTACCCGTCCTTTGCGGCTTCGTAACTCCAAGGTGCTGGACTCCTCTCCGGACTCCGAGCCTTCCGCGCCCCTGCCAATCGAATCCGATTGGGCGCCGATCATGGAATTCACTGCCGCAGACATCTTTCAGCACTCTCCCTTTGGCTACATTCTGAATTCACTAAAGTCTCTCTCTTTATCAGGAGAGCCCTGGCCGGGTTATGGTCAGGAAGGTTGGGATGCGGACGACGAAGAAAATCAAAGCCCACCCACCACCCACTTCATAGCCACTGTCGATGATTTAACCGACATGCTCGACTTCGACTCCGAAGACATCGACGGTATGGACGACGATGCAGGAGACGACCAAGAACCAGAGCCCACGAGGCCTTTGGAAGGCTACCTCGTCATATGACATATACATGGTGGACATCCCAAAAGATGGGAATGGCGATGGAACAGCGGAGGATGACCCTCCAAGAAAGCAGCCTAAGCGCCCGGCGTCGTGGCGCCGCTCTAAATCCCGCCACAGCAAAAGCGGTGATTCCGCACGGAGACAATAACACCCGGACGGTGTGAAGACAACCCCTCCAGAAGATTCAGCGCAGAGGATGGAGAAGCCAGCCCTCATGAGAGAGCGGCATAAAAGAGGTAGAGGGCGATAATTACATGCCTCCCTCCGAAGATGAGGCAAGCCTCGGACGACGAATTAAATGCGTGCCCGAGGATCCCGTCGAACAAGAGCGTTTCAAACGCAGGCTCATGGCCACGGCAAGTAGCCTCAAGAAAAAGCAGCAACAGCTTAGAGCTGACCAAGATTTGCTAGCTGACAGATGGACTGAAGCCCTTGCGGCCGAAGAGTATGAACTCAAGCGCCCCTCCAAGAGCTACCCAAGACGCAGGCTGCTACCCCGATTAGAGGAGGAAGCACCTAAACCTACATCACCAGTGCATGATATGGCTGACCGGCCACCTCGTGGCGCTGACAGAGGCCTTTCGCCTCAACTCAAGCCGCACTGCGTCGCCGCTCAAAAAATACAAAGGCATCGGGAAATGTGCCAGCCTGCGAGATATATTGGAGGACAAGGCAAGGCAAACAAGATCGATCTCTACGGATCGGCGTGGGCGCCACGACACGTGGCGATAACCGTCACGCCGGATATGGCAACTCCGGCGGGCCAAACCACGATGAACAAAGCTCATTTGAGCTGCGCCGTGATATAGCCCAATACAGAGGCGCCGCACACCCACTATGATTCACAAATGAAGTGATGGATCATCAAATCCCTGAGGGTTTCAAACCCGTAAACATTAAATCATACGATGGCACAACAGATCCTGCGGTTTGGATCGAGGACTATCTCCTTCACATCCACATGGCCGCGGTGATGATCTACACGCCATCAAATACCTCCCACTCACGCTTAAAGGACCAGCCCGACATTGGCTTAACAGCTTGCCGGTGAGTCAATTGGTTGTTGGGAAGACACGGAAAGCCGCATTCCTCGACAATTGCGGGGCACATATGTGCGACCACCGGACACCGATGACCTAAGCCACATAATTCAGCAGCGGAGGAATCGGCGGACAATTACGGACACGGTTCCTAACCAAGAAAAATCAAATCGTCGATTGTCCGGATGCCGAGGCCCTTGCAGCCTTCAAACACAACATCCATGACGAGTGGCTTGCCCGGCACCTAGGACAGGAAAAGCGAAATCCATGGCAGCCCTCACAACACTCATGACCTGCTTTTGCACGGGAGAGGACAGCTGGCTAGCTCGTAGTAACAACATGACCAAGAGCCACAGTAATTCGGATACCAAGGACAGCGATGGCAGGTCGCGTCGCAACAAGCACAAGCGCCCGCGTGCGGCGATAATCTTTGAGGATACGGCGATCAATGCCGGATTCGAGGCTCTAAACCGGTCGTGGAAAAAGTCATTTAAAAGAAATACTTGGGCCGTCCAATTTGAACCGAATACTCGATCGCTCGTGCGGATACATGGCACCCCAACCAGCCGATCACACCAAGGGATTGTTGGGTGTTCAAGCGAGCGAGCAAGTTAAATGCCGAAAACAATGACAAGGGGCTGCATAGCGATGACCAGGAGGAGCCCCGGCCGCCGAACAATAGAGGATAGAAGGCCTTCCCCCCGCAAGTGCGGACGGTGAACATGATATACGCAACCCACATACCCAAAAGGGAGCGGAAGCGCGCACTAAGGGACGTATATGCGATGGAGCCAGTCGCCCCAAAGTTCAACCCGTGGTCTTCCTGCCCGATCACTTTTGTTCGAAGGGACCACCCCACTAGCATCCGCCATGGCGGATTCGCGCGATGGTTCTAGACCCAATCATTGTGGATTTCACCTCACTAGAGTCCTAATGGACGGCGGCAGCAGCCTGAACCTGCTTTATCAGGATACAGTGCGCAAAATGGGCATAGACCCATCAATGATTAAAACCACGAAGACGACCTTCAAAGGTGTCATACCAAGTGTAGAGGCCAACTGTACAGGCTCAGTTGCACTTGAAGTGGTCTTCGGATCCCCGGATAACTTCCAGAGCGAGGAGTTAAACTTCGACATAGTCCCGTTCATAGCGGCTATCATGCCTTTGCTTTCGGGCGAACCGCATTTGCAAAGATCAATGCGGTGCCGCACTACGCATATCTCAAGCTCAAGATGCTAGGTCCTCGAGGAGTCATTACGGTCAATGGAAACACCGAACACTCTCTCCGGACGGAGGAGCATACGGCGGCCCTCTTGGTGGAGGTACAAAGCAGCCTCTTAAGGCAATTCTCGAGTCCGGCTATTAAACGTCCGGACACCATCTAGCGCGCCCGGAGTAACCTACAACAAGACCGCCTGGCACGTTCCGAGCATGCATAGCAATGCGGCCCAAGCCCCAGCCCTCGCGAAATTGCGAAACCAGTACTACGCGTACATAATTATGCTCTGGAAATACCATGGGCATAGGGGAAGGGGCACGACCACGGCATGCCCAGAATGCGGCTCAACCGCACCAGGGGCTCCCGATTGTGTCATTCTTTTTTTTTCTTTTTACTTTCAGGACTCCGTTCTCACGAAGCCCTGTCCGGCATTAGAATCGCCGAACACACGATGCAACAGCCAGGGAAGTAGAAAGCTACTCGAGTGTCCTGGTGGTCTCTATTACGAGCAATATATCTGTTTTACACACCATCCATGACTTACCCACGGAGGGAGACATGTTAAAAGTCCCGTCCCTTGCTTATCGCACTATTTGTATCGTTACGCTCTTCTGCAGCCATTTTGAATAAACAATATATAGCTTCTGCCTATTATTGATTTCCCTTATATATATATATATATATATATATATATATATATATATATGTTCATTTATGACATTGTGCAACCGTACACTTTGGTACGGGCAATACACCAGGGGCTTAAGTACCCCATAACATGGTGTGATAAGTCCGAACACTTTCACAAGTGCGGCACCCTGAACTTATAGCATTATATGCATCGGCTCCGGATCATCTCTTGGGTCAATAGTTGGGTTTTCCCGGCTCCCATGTTTTGGTACCTTACGTTCCGTTATATCGGCTAAGGTAGCGCTGGGAGAACCACTGCGATTGTGCCCGGTTGAGCTGGGTTAAGCACCTCGATGGAGAAAGCTAAAACTGACCCGTCATGATAGAGGCGAGAGCCGGTCTCTGTTCGAGAGGTTTTTGAGTCCCTAAAGACTTATGCCGCTTAGAGCGAGGAGTCGGCATTGTCCGGCCTAGGCGTGGATAGCGCCCCGAACTCGGTCTTCCGAATACTAAGGGCTTCACCAAAATTTAAAATTATAGAATTCTATGGCTAAGTGAGAGTGTTCAAGCATTATAGTCCGGTTGCCTTGTTCGTTGCGTTGAGCACCTCCCTCGAAGGACCCAAGAATGGGAACAAGAGCGCTCAAGTTCATCCCGAACACCCCAACACTCGTGGCATGGGGAAATTTGAAAGACGACTCGCCATCTCTCAAATTTAATACACGGCCGCACATAAGGTAATATTTTAAATTCAAAAGTGTTGCTTAAGCGCATATGAACAAGTTTTCAGCGTCACAGGATAACAAATGCGTAGTCTACTAAAAATTATATCTTTGGAGCATTCATCCGCTATAAAGCGGGCACCCTTGGGGCGCCCTCATAATATATTTCAGGCTTGCGATGCTCCTTCTTGGTGGTGGTCCGTCCGTCACAAGCTTCTCGGCGTCCATCTTGCCCAGTGCACCTTAGCAAGGGCAAGGGCCCTCTGAGCACCTTCGATGCAGACGGAGCGCTTGATGACTTCAACCCATGGACAGGCGTTCACCGGCCGCCTCACCCGGCCAGTAGCTCCCGGGCATGGCTTCCTTAGGCCTGGCCGAACTATGAGGCCTTTCATGGCCTGTTCGGCCACCTTATGGAGCTCGACCAGCTGCTTCAACTGGTCGCTTAAGGGCACTGGTGTCCGGCCTCGACATCTTGAGACCAAAACACCTTCTCCGTCGAGCTTCCCTCCTCGGCTCGGTAGAATCTTGGCAAAGACCTGCCACACTGCAGGGCAGATCTGCGAATGCTCCTGGAGAGCTTCGGATTCGGGTAAGTAACAGAAAATTCACTTTCACATGCTTGCTTTGCATATAGAATGCCTTACCCGCCGCTATCTTCTTCATCGCCTCAATCTCCTGGAGGGCTTTTTGGGCTTCGGCCTTAGCGGCCTTGGCGCTCTCAAGGGCGGGCGAGCCTCGAACTCTCGAGTCGTTGAGTCACGCTCCAAACTCTCGTGTTTTTCCACGAGAGCCTGGAGCTCTTGCCGCACCTCCGCCACCCGTGCCTCCTGCTTCTCTCACTCGGTGCACTCCGCGGTCGCATTGCTTTTGGCCTTGGACACCGCTTCCTTCAGGGCCGCCACCTCGTTCGTGGCCCCTGCAATATTCACGTTATTCCTGCCATTTTTTGCAAGCACATCTTTTAAATACTCCCATAAGGTATTACTTACCTTCCTTGTCCTCGAGCTGCTTTTTGGAAAGTCCGAGCTCGTTCTCGGACCGCTCGAGGCTCTGCTTTAATGCATCAACCTCCATGATCGGTCTGGCAGAGGTCAGCGGCACTGCATTCCCATATTGACATACTTATGTTAGACTCTGCGTATATCTTTTAGATCCTCAATTCGGCTATTTCTTTCCGAACACCAAACCGAGCATCGAGACTCTTGTCTATGCGGTAATATTTTTACATATCTTAAATACATACCTCAAAGCCTGTTAGAAGGCTGGCACGAGGCTTTAGTCAGCCCGCTCTTGGCGGTGAACTTTACGGATCACCGCACTCATAACGGTCACGGTGCTCCTCGTCGATGGAAGCGCCGTTAAGCACCTCCATCAAATCATCCGGTGCCTCCGGTTGTGCGGAGGTCACGGCGTCGCGATCTTGCCCTTCTTACGAAGGGTCACTGTCGGACTCGGAACCACTTAAGGTTCCGATGCGAGTCCGCACGTATTGCACTTGAAGCCCTTCGGGGTTTTATCCCCTTTGAGCCCGGATTCCGGGAGGTTGCCTTGCGGCGCCTCCATAGCCACCTCCTCCTGGCTGGCCCCCTTTTGGGACTCCACCCCTGCGTCATCCGCGGCGGGAGGAGACGAGGCGGTTGGAAGTGAGGTGCTATTCACCTCCGACGAATCCAAGGAGCCGCTCGACGAATCATCGAGCCCATCCTTGGGCGGGCTGCATGGTTATATCCGGCGTTATAAGATGTTGTGCGACAAATGAAACGCCATGAGTTATTCTGGTGTTCGGAAACTTACGATTTCGCCAGGGGCTTGGTCCTTGGACCCCACCCCTCTTCGCCGTCGTCGGCATTGGCGGTGTAGTCCGGAGGAAGGGTCCTTCCCTTCTTGGACCCTTCGGCCTCCCCGGTTGGGGCAGCCTTCCTTTTCTTCTCTCCCCCCGCTGGGGGAGAGGCCTCTTTTTCCTCCTTGTCTTCGCGGGAGGAGTCCGCCACGGCGTCATCGGACGATGAGTCCGACAGCACCTGGCGCCGGGAACTCCTTCGAGTTCCCGTGGCCTTCTTCTTGGCCTTCTTTTCCAGCACCACGTGAGGTGCCGGAACCAGCAGCCCCGTCAATCGGGCGTCCGCTGGGTCTTCTGGCAAGGGAGCCGGACGGTCGATCCGACCGGACGTCTTCAGCCAATCCTGTCAAAGGTGAGGAAGTTTTAGATCCCATATAGAGTCAAAACTATGAAAAAGAGTCCCGTAAAGGGTAAAATAACTTACCTCGTTGGCTTGATGGTGCAAGATGAATCCGCGATCTTTGGTAGCGGATGCGGGAGCTTTGGCGCCCTTGAACAGCACCTTCCAGGCATCTTCGTACGTAGTGTCGAAGAGCCGGCTCAAGGTTCGGTGTTGTGCCGGATCAAACTCCCACAAGTTGAAGGCCCGTTGCTGGCATGGGAGAATCCGGCGGATAAGCATCACACGGATTACGTTGACAAGCTTGAGATTCTTGTCCACCGGGTTTGGACGCAGGTTTGGAGTCGGCCAGCTCTTCCGAATTACCCGGTCGGGCCCGTATCTTTCCATGAGGTGAGCCGTGTGGGAAGCCAGATCGGAATTCGGGGCGCCGCCCATTGAGAGTCGCCGCGGCTCGGTGATGTAGAACCACCCGATTGCCACCCCTTTATGGTCTCCACAAAGGAGCCCTCGAGCCATAGGGCGTTGGCCATCCTGCCCACCATGGCACCTCCGCACTCCGGCTTGGCGGCCGCCCACTACCTTGACTTGACATTGAAGGTCTTCAGCCATAAGCGAAGTGGGGCTGGATGCAGAGGAAGGCCTCTCACGACGATAAACGCTGAGATGTTGAGGATGAAATTGGGGCGGATCGTGGAAATCTAGGCCGTAGTAGAACATGAGCCCCCGGACGAATGGGTGAAGTGGAAACCCTAGTCCGCAGAGGAAGTGGGGGAGGAACACCACCCTCTCATGGGGCCTGGGGGTGGGGATGAGCTGCCCTCGTTGGGGAGCCTATGCGCAATGTCGCCGGACAAGTATCCGGCCTTCCGCAGCTTTTTGATGTGCCCCTCCGTGACGGAGGAGGCCATCCACTTGCCTCCCTCTCCGGACATAGTTGGAGAAGGTTGAGGTGGGATTTGCGGACTTGGGCGTTGGAGCTCGAGTGCACAGAAATGGATAAGCAAAGGAGGAAGAAGGTGTGTGTGAAAAAACGGATCCTTATCCCCTTATATGGACGGACAAAGCTATGCGTCCCCACCGGCCTAATAAAACTCGCTTATCTGCCAAGCGCCATAATCAATGGCGCGATTGGGTTACCCACGCCCGTATTGATGAGAATCCCGGAATAAGGGGACACGATCTCTGCTTTGACAAGATGTGCCAAGGAAACCGCCTCGCTAAACGCGCTGAGGTTGGACAGTAAAAATGATTCGAATAAAGGCTTGGCCGTGGTGTGATGTCACGCCACGGAATACGTCAGCAGATTGAACTTGTGTAAATGTTATTCTCTCTACGGTGGTATGTGGAAGTTATTTTGTAGAGCCGGACACTATCCTTGTGTTCAAAACCTTCTATGAAATATTCGGAGGAGGAACCCGCCTTGCAATGCCGAAGACAATATGTGCGTCGGACTCGTCGTCATTGAAGCCTTGTTCAGGGGCTACTGAGGGAGTCCTGGATTAGGGGGTGTCCGGATAGCCGGACTATAGCCTTTGGCCGGACTCCTGGACTATGAAGATACAAGATTGAAGACTTCGTCCAGTGTCCGGATGGGACTTTCCTTGGCGTGGAAGGCAAGCTTGGCGATACGGATATGTAGATCTCCTACCATTGTAACCAACTCTGTGTAACCCTAACCCTATTCGGTGCCTATATAAACCGAAGTGTTATAGTCCGTAGGACGAACAACAATCATACCATAGGCTAGCTTCTAGGGTTTAGCCTCTTTGATCTCGTGGTAGATCTACTCTTGTACTACCCATATCATCAATATTAATCCAGCAGGAGTAGGGTTTTACCTCCATCGAGAGGGCCCGAACCTAGGTAAAAACATCGTGTCCCTTGTCTCCTGTTACCATCCGCCTAGACGCACAGTTCGGGACCCCCTACCCGAGATCCGCCGATTTTGACACCGACAACGTCCCTGAGTGCACGCTTCCGTTCCCTCTTGGGAATGTGGGTTGTGTATATCATGTTCACCGTCTTCACTTGTGGGGGACCTCTTACATCCTCCGTGTTATTGGTGGGGCTCCTCCTCGTCATCGCTATGCAGCCCCTTGTCTTTGTTTTCGGCATTCAACTTGCCGGCCTGCTTGAACACCCAACATTCTCTGTTGGTGTGATTGGCTGGCTTATTGGGGGTGCCCTGAATTTGAACACGAGCGATCGAGTATGCGGTCCAAACTGGACGGGCCCGGAGTACTTCTTTTGAATGGCTTTTTCCGCTGACCGGATCTAGAGCCTCTGAATCCGGCATTGACTGCCGTATCTTCGGCGTTATCACCGTTGTTGCGGCGCTTGTGTCTGTTATGACGTGGTCTGCCGTTAGCATCTTAAGTATCTGAGGTGGCCGGATTCCTTGATGTGTTGTTGCTGCGAGCCAGCCAGCTATCCTCAACCGCGCAAAAGCGGGTCATGAGTGTCGTGAGGGCTGCCATAAATTTCGGCTTCTCCTGACCGAGGTGCCGGGCGAGCCACTCGTCACGGATGTTATGCTTGAATGCCGCTAAGGCCTCTGCATCCGGATAGTCGACAATTTGGTTTTTCTTAGTTAGGAACCGTGTCGAGTGCACGGCGATTCCACAGCTCTTTGAGTTATATTGGCTCAAGTCATCAACATCCGGTGGTCGCACATAAGTGCCTTGGAAGTTGTCAAGGAATGCATCTTCCAAATCCTCCCAACTGCCGACGGAGTCTGCTGGCAAGCTATTCAGCCAATGCCGAGCTGGTCCTTTGAGTTTTAGTGGGAGGTACTTGATGGCATGTAGATCATCGCCGTGAGCCATGTGGATATGGAGGAGGAAATCCTCAATCCATACTGCGGGATCTGTTGTACCATCATACGATTCGATATTTACGGGTTTAAAACCTTCCGAGAATTCATGATCCATAACTTCATCAATGAAGCATAGGGGGGGTGTGGCACCTCTGTTGCGGGCTATATCACAATGCACTTCATATGAGTCTTGTCTGCTGTATTCGGCCCGGCCGGATTTACTTTTAGTGTATCTGGCGTGACGGTCATCGTCCCGTGTTGGTGCGTGCCCCCGTGACCCATATATCGATCTTGCATGTTTTTCCCTGCTTTCCAATACGTCTCGCAGGTCCCGTGCATTGCCCCGGGTTTTGGTGTATTTGTTTGATTGGCGGCGGGGTGCAGGCTGAACTTCAGGCTGAAACGCCTCTCTGTCTCGGCCACGAGGTGGCCGGCCAGCTACATCGTACGCTGGTGAAGTAGGTTTCACTGCTTCCTCCTCGAGCGACCTGCGCTTTGGGTATCTTTTGGAGGGGCGTTCGAGTTCGTATTCCTCGGCCACAAGGACTTCGGTCCATCTGTCTGCTAGCAAATCTTGATCAGCTCGAAGCTGTTGTTGCTTTTTCTTCAGGCTATTTGTTGTGGCTATAAGCCGACGCTTGAAGCGCTCACTGCTCGATGGGAACCTCGAGCCACGATAAATTCTTAAATCGCCGAGGCTCACCTCGTCTTCGGAGAGAGGCATGTAATTGTCATCCTCCGTTTCTCCATCTGCTACATTACGGAGGGCTAGCTTGTTCATCCTCCTGCTCTAAATCTGGTGGAGGGGTTGTCATCGTCTCAAACCTTTGTCCAGGAGTGTTATTGTCTCTTGTGCCGGTATCACTGCTTTTGCTATGGCGGGACTTAGAGTGGCGCCGCTGACGTCGGTGCTTGGGTTGCTTCTTGGAGGGGTCATCCTCCGCTGTCTTGTCGCCATTGCCTTCTTTGGGGATATCCACCATATATATCGTATGATGAGGTGGCGGTCCAGCGCCATGTGGGCGGTGGTTCCTCTTCGTCTCCTGCATCGTCGTCCATACCGTCGATGTCTTCGGAGTCGAAGTCGAGCATGTCGGTTAAATCATCGGCGATTGGCTACTAAGTGGGTGGTGGGTGGGTAGCGAATTTCTTCGTCGTCTGCATCCCATTCTAGCGGACATAGTTCGCCAAGGTTCCCCGACAAGGAGAGAGGCCTTAGCAATTTAGCACGTCGCCGAAGGGCGAAGTCTTTGAAAAGATATCCGCGAGGTAAACTCCATGATCGGCGCCCAATCGGATTCGATAAACGCGGGCGGCGTGACTCGAGCCAGCGGTGGGAGATGAATCCGATGGTTTGGCAAAGCGGCCCTGGTAAGGGTGAAATCGATGTCCGGCTCTATCGCCACTGAGAGTGCAGCCTCCATGGCGGGGTCTATCCACCCGTCCTCGGATGGCGCAATTTGCTCCAGATTGGAGGCCGGAGCGGTTCCTGGTGTGATTTCCCGAACATTGTCCGACGGCAGGGCTAAATCATACTCGTCGTGATCGTGCGGCTCACCTGGCATGGGCTCGAATCCGTCGGAGATCAATTATCCGCGGACGTCGGCAGTGTAGTTCAAGTTTCCGAACCTGACCTGATGGCCAGGGACGTAGCTCTCGATCTGCTCCAGATGGCCAAGCGAGTTGGCCCGCAGTGCGAAGCCGCTGAATACGAAGATCTGTCCAGGGAGGAAAACCTCGCCCTGGACCGCATCGTTACCGATGATCGAAGGAGCCATCAAGCCTTATGGTGGCCACGCGGTGGAACTCTCAATGAAAGCACCAATGTCGGTGTCAAAACCGGCGGATCTCGGTAGGGGTTCCCGAACTGTGCGTCTAAGGCGGATGGTAACGAGGAGACGGGGACACGATGTTTACCACTGGTTCGGGCCCTCTCGATGGAGGTAATACACTACTTCCTGCTTGATTGATCTTGATGATATTAGTATTACAAGAGTTGATCTACCACGAGATCGTAGAGGCTAAACCCTAGAAGCTAGCCCATGGTATGATTGTTGTTGTCCTATGGACTAAACCCTCTGGTTTATATAGACACGGTGGGGCTAGGGTTACATGAGTCGGTTACAAGGGAGGAGATCTACATATCCGTATTGCCAAGCTTGCCTTCCATGCCAAGGAGACTCCCATCCGGACACGGGACGACGTCTTCAATCTTGTATCTTCATAGTCCAATAGTCCGGCTGTCCGGAGACCCCCTAATCCAGGACTCCCTCAGCAAGCAATAGAGAATAAATGGATCTTCAAGAAGAAGACTGAGGCTGACGGTAATTTTACTGTCTACAAAGCTCGACTTGTTGCGAAAGGTTTTCGACAAGTTCAAGGAGTTGACTACGGTGAGATCTTCTCACCCGTAGCGATGCTTAAGTCTGTCCGAATCATGTTAGCAATTGCCACATTTTATGATTATGAAATTTGGCAAATGGATGTCAACACTGCATTCCTTAATGGATATCTTAAAGAAGAGTTGTATATGATGCAACCATAAGGTTTTGTCGATTCTAAAGGTGCTAACAAAGTGTGCAAGCTCCAGCGATCCATTTATGGACTGGTGCAAGCCTCTCAGAGTTGGAATGTACACTTTGATAGTGTGATCAAAGCATATGGTTTTATACAGACTTTTGGAGAAGCCTGTATTTACAAGAAACTGAGTGGGAGCTCTGTAGCATTTCTAATATTATATGTGGATGACATATTGTTGATTGGAAATAATACATAATTTTTGGATAGCATAAAAGGATACTTGAATAAGAATTTTTCAATGAAAGATGTTGGTGAAGCTGCTTATATATTGGGCATCAAGATCTATAGAGATAGATCAAGACACTTAATTGGACTTTCACAAAGAACATACCTTGATAAAGTTTTGAAGAAGTTCAAAATGGATCAGTCAAAGAAAGGGTTCTTGCCCGTGTTACAAGGTGTGAAGTTGAGTCAGACTCAATGCCCGACCACTTCAGAAGATAGAGAGAAAATGTAAGTCATTCCCTCTGCCTCAGCCATAGGTTGTATCATGTATGCAATGAAGTGTACCAGACCTGATGTGTGCCTTGCTATTAGTTTAGCAGGGAGGTACCAAAGTAATCCAGGAGTGGATCACTGGACAGCGGTCAAGAACATCCTGAAATACCTGAAAAGGATTAAGGATATGTTTCTCGTTTATGGAGGTGACAAAGAGCTCATTGTAAATGGTTACGTCGATGCAAGCTTTGACACTGAGCCGGATGACTCTAAGTCACAAACCGGATACGTATTTATATTGAATGGTGGAGCTGTCAGTTGGTGCAGTTCCAAACAGAGCGTCGTGGCGGGATCTACATGTGAAGCGGAGTACATAGCTGCTTCGGAAGCAGCAAATGAAGGAGTCTAGATGAAGGAGTTCATATCCGATCTAGGTGTAATACATAGTTGCATCGGGTCCAATGAAATTTTTTTGTGACAATACTGGAGCAACAGCCTTGGTGAAGGAATCCAGATTTCACAAGAGAACCAAACACAACCGCGATCAAGTCAAGGAGGGAGACATAGAGATTTGCAAAATACATACGGATCTGAATATTGCTGACCCGTTGACTATGCCTCTTCCATGAGCAAAACATGATCAGCACCAATACTCCATGGGTGTTAGAATCATTACTATGTAATCTAGATTATTGACTCTAGTGCAAGTGTGAGACTGAAGGAAATATGCCCTAGAGGCAATAATAAAGTTATTATTTATATTTCCTTATATCATGATAAATGTTTATTATTCATGATAGAATTGTATTAACCGGAAACTTAGTACATGTGTGAATACATAGACAAACAGAGTGTCCCTAGCATGCCTCTACTAGACTAGCTCGTTAATCAAAGATGGTTAAGTTTCCTAGCCATAGACATGTGTTGTCATTTGATGAACGAGATCACATCATTAGAGAATGATGTGATGGACAAGACCCATCCGTTAGCTTAGCACTATGATCGTTTAGTTTATTGCTATTGCTTTCTTCATGACTTATACATGTTCCTCTAACTTTGAGATTATGCAACTCCCTAATACCAGAGTTGGAATAAACGTTTTGATAGTGTGATCAAAGCATATGGTTTTATACAGACTTTTGGAGAAGCCTGTATTTACAAGAAACTGAGTGGGAGCTCTGTAGCATTTCTAATATTATATGTGGATGACATATTGTTGATTGGAAATGATATAGAATTTCTGGATAGCATAAAAGGATACTTGAATAAGAGTTTTTCTATGAAAGACCTCGGTGAAGCTGCTTACATATTGGGCATCAAGATCTATAGAGATAGATCACGACGCTTAATTGGACTTTCACAAAGCACATACCTTGATAAGATTTTGAATAAGTTCAAAATGGACCAGTCAAAGAAAGGGTTGTTGCTTGTGTTACAAGGTGTGAAGTTGAGTGAGACTCAATGCCCGACCATTGCAGAAGATAGAGAGAAAATGAAAGTCATTCCCTATGCCTCAGCCATAGGTTCTATCATGTATCCAATGGTGTGTACCAGACCTGATGTGTGCCTTGCTATAAGTATAGTAGGGAGGTACCAAAGTAATCCAGGAGTGGATCACTGGAAAGCGGTCAAGAATATCCCGAAATACCTGAAAAGGACTAAGGATATGTTTCTCGTTTATGGAGGTGAGAAATAGCTCATCGTAAATGGTTACATCGGTGCAAGCTTTGATACTGATCCGGATGACTCTAAGTCACAAACCGGATACATATTTATATTGAATGGTGGAGCTGTCAGTTGGTGCAGTTCCAAACAGAGCGTCGTGGCGGGATCTACGTGTGAAGCGGAGTACATAGCTGCTTGGAAGCGGCCGAATGAAGGAGTCTGGATGAAGGAGTTCATATCTGATCTAGGTGTCATACCTAGTGCATCGGGTCCAATGAAAATCTTTTGTGACAATACTGGTGCAATTGCCTTGGCAAAGGAATCCAGATTTCACAAGAAAACCAAGCACATCAAGAGACGCTTCAATTCCATCTGTCATCAAGTGTCGGAAGGGGACATAGAGATTTGCAAAATACATACGGATCTGAATGTTGCAGACCCGTTGACTAAGCCTCTCTCACGAGCAAAACATGACCAGCACCAAGACTCCATGGGTGTTAGAATCATTACTATGTAATCTAGATTATTGACTCTAGTGCAAGTGGGAGACTAAAGGAAATATGCGCTAGAGGCAATAATAAAGTTGTTATTTATATTTCCTTATATCATGATAAATGTTTATTATTCATGCTAGAATTGTATTAACCAGAAACTTAGTACATGTGTGAATACATAGACAAACAGAGTGTCCCTAGTAAGCCTCTACTTGACTAGCTCGTTAATCAAAGATGGTTAAGTTTCCTAACCATAGACATGTGTTGTGATTTGATCAACGGGATCACATCATTAGAGAATTATGTGATGGACAAGACCCATCCGTTAGCTTAGCATTATGATCGTTTAGTTTTATTGCTATTGCTTTCTTCCTGACTTATACATATTCCTTTGACTATGAGATTATGCAACTCCCGGATACCGGAGGAACACTTTGTGTGCTATCAAACGTCACAACGTAATTGGGTGATTATATAGATGCTCTACAGGTGTCTCCGAAGGAATTTGTTGAGTTGGCATAGATCAAGATTAGGATTTGTCACTCCGTGTATCGGAGAGGTATCTCTGGGCCCTCTCGGTAATGCACATCACTATAAGCCTTGCAAGCAATGTGACTAATGAGTTAGTTGCGGGATGATGCATTACGGAACGAGTAAAGAGACTTGCCGGTAACGAGATTGAACTAGGTATGATAATACCGATGATCGAATCTCGGGCAAGTAACATACTGATGACAAAGGGAATGACGTATGTTGTTATGCGGTTTGACCGATAAAGATCTTCGTAGAATATGTAGGAGCCAATATGAGCATACAGGTTCCGCTATTGGTTATTGACCGGAGATGGTCCTCATGCTTAACGTTCGATGACGATTTGTATTATGAGTTATTTGTTTTGGTGACCGAAGTTTGTTCGGAGTCCCATATGAGATCACGGACATGATGAGGAGTCTCGAAATGGTCAAGGGGTAAATATTCATATATTGGAAGGTGGTATTCAGAAATCAGAATGGTTTCGAGTGATTCGGGTATTTTTCCGGAGTACCGAGGGGTTACCGGAACCCCCCAGGGGAATATATGGCCTACATGGGCCATAGGGGAGAGGGGAGGCAGCCTACAAGGGGTGGCCGCGCCCCTCCCTATAGGGAGTCCGAATTGGACTAGGGAAGGGAGCGCGCCCCCCTTTCCTTCTCCTCTTCCTCTCCGTTCCCTCTTTCCCTCCTCCAGAAAAAGGAAAGGGAGTCCAAATAGGATTGCGAGTTCTACTTGGACTCCCCCCTTTGGCGCGCCCCCTAGGCCGGCCGCCTCCTCCCCTCCTCCTTTATATACGGGGGTGGGGGGCACCCCAAAACACAACAGTTGTTTCTTAGCCGTGTGCAGTGCCCCCTCCATTGTTTACCACCTCGGTCATTTTGTCGTAGTGCTTAGGCGAAGCCCTGCGCGGATCACATGACCAACACCGTCGCCACGCCGTTGTGCTGATGGAACTCTCCCTCGACCCTCTACTGGATCAAGAGCTCGAGGGACGTCATCGTGATGTATGTGTGCTGAACACGGAGGTGCCGTATGTTCGGTAATTGGATCGGTTGGATCGTGAAGACGTTCGACTACATCAACCGCGTTAGCTAACGCTTCCGCTTTCGGTCTACGAGGGTACGTGGACACACTCTCCCTGCTCGTTGCTATGCTTCTCCTAGATAGATCTTGCGTGATCGTAGGAATTTTTTTGAATTACTACGTTTGCCAACAAATTTGCTAGATGGATACGACGAGGGATTTTTGTACTAGAATAGTGTATAAGAAGTGATGCAAAAATCCACTCATCTACCTCCCCAAGCGTAAGCCTTGCTCATCCTCGAGCAAAAAGGTTGACAAAGCTACTGATGTTATCTATCTAGCATATCAATGAAGATTGTTGCCCAAAGGTGTATCCTTGTTTCTCTACAAGCTTCCGATTATATGAGAAGTATGTTGCCAAAAAATTGAGAAGTATATTTACCATCTAGATTTCATAATCGCCAAAGTGAAACATGACTGTGCATTATAAGAACGAAGGCCCTCGAAGTGGCTTCACACATCCCAAAGCCTGGTGAACAAAAGGCCACCAAAAAGATTTGTTTATGCACTAGCAATACAACAACGTGTAACACTGAGAGGTAGGCCCATCCGACAAGAGTTATCCTCTCCCGACAATGCAACCATAACATTTCGGCTTGGTTAACAACAAGGCTTCTAGGTTGGTTTGAAGAGTAGCAGCCTGGTTAAGTTGGGTTGGCCGGTAAGTGCCATGAATGAAGCAAATGAGGCACACATGACACTTTGATGATCTTGGTCGTTCACAAGTGGGATCAGACGGTTTAGGATGCTAAAACGTCAAGGATGAGCGTAGGTGGCTTAGTTATAATGTTTCTTAATTATGTTTTTCGTGCGCCTACCATTAGGCTTAGCATGTAGATATTTGGTATTAGCTTCTCCTTCCATCGGTTTAGTAACTTTAGCTCTTTGTTTCCATTTTAATTCCTCTTGTTACATAATACTATATAACTGAGCTCTCACGTATTTTAGTCATGTCTTATCTCATTAATCAGACCAAATATCTCACAACATGTGTGTCAACGTTTGTCTAATTTAGTAAGGATGTCCTTTTTCAGGGTCCTATACCACACATTCATATTTCTATTCCATTCCTTCAATTTGGCCCTAGGCTTTCTCAATCTGAATTGCCACTTTTCAGTGTTGGATCTCCTTAGAGTAGGGTCCAGCCAGGTGTCAATCACCAGTTTCCGAATTCCTTCCGTTAAGAACCAAGAGTTCACATATCTAAATACCGGGTCAGTTTTTCGCATATCTCATGAGTCTAAATACAAAGGAGTGTGATCTGATTTTTCCCTAACTAGGGTAGTAACTTCAGTCAGGGGATATTTTTCCTCCCTATCTGAGCAACATAGTACCATGTCTAATTTCTCAAAATTAGGATTTTTAAATTATTACCTTAAGTAAGTGTATTGCCTTCCATTAAGATCAAGTTCTCTATGACTAGCTTGCTCAATGCTAGCATTGAACAGGAAGCTCTAGTGCCCAGGAGAGTCAGGTTTGTTCTTTTCATGGCTTTTCTAATAATGTTAAAATCCCCTCCTACTAGGATAGGGTTAATGCCATTTTGAAAAGAAAAAAAACGCAGAAAGTTAAGCTTCGAATTTTTCTTTCCTGTTTGACTGGATTTCTTCATTGGCTAGCACCAAATCCCAAATAAATTTGTCTTTAACATCCCAGACTGTCATCTTAATATAACAGTCACCATCGTCTTGAGAAATTACATCTAAAGAAGTATAATAAACTCTCAAAGAAGGCCACAGACTTCGACTAGAGGGTGTGTGGTGCCAACGAAAATTTCTGCCTACACATATATTCTACAGGTCAAATCTAGAAAATTCTTGACTCATGGTTTCTTGTAATCCTGAGAATCCACTTTTTTCATCCATGACTAACTCTCTAAAGAATCTTTTCTTAATGTCACCATCAAATCCTCTCATATTCCAAAACACACCTCTCATTGTTAGAATAGGATAAATTTGTTTATTTTTTCTTTCCTTTTCCACAAGATGATCTAAACTTGTGATAGAACAAACACCTCCCAAAATCGGTTGGCCGCACTGTGTAAACGCTGGAAATGGGCCGGCCCATCTCTCGTCGCTCGCGTTGTTGCTAGTGCATATCGCCGTCAATTCTCCGCCGCGAGCGACGAATAGGATATCCACGGGTGAGCCGTCGCGACTGCTCGATTCCGTGTCATTATGTATGCACGTCCAAAGCCGTTTTACCCAAGGGGCCGAGAGGACACCCGAACTTTGGGTCGTTTGCTCTTTTTGCAGCGTACATAGTTGTTGTGCGTGTCATGGTGACGAGTCCTCCTCTTCAACGCCTGAAGCGCTAGTTGCAAGCCGGTGCTCGCACGCATGCAAGCAGGGTCGCCACCCAACTTTGCGCTAGGCGCTTGCTTCACCCAATAGTTTTTTTTCCAGCTATTGGTCTAGTAGGAAAAAAACCGGTTGATTTCGTTTGAGGTTGAAAAATAAATTGATCACAAAAAAGGTTTATTTATTCTTTTTACAAAATTCATTAGTTTGAGGAAAGTTCATGAATTTGATAAAAATCTTGAAATTTGGATTTTTTGTGAATTTGAAAAAATTTCATGCATTAAAAAATAAAATAGCTTACAAAACCCAAAAAATGCTCACGAACTAAAAAAAGTTCGTAATTTGGAAAAGGTTCGTACACTGTGAAAAACATCATGAAATTCTAAAAAGTTCATAGATTTGCAAAACAGTTCATGGGGAAAAGTATAAAAAAGTTCATGAAGTAGGGAAAACAAATAATATATTTTGGAAAAAAATCTATTTTGGAAAAAAATCACAGAAAATGAAAAAAATTCAAAATTTGAAAGAGGTTGAAAAAGTTCATGATAATTTGAAAAATGCTCACGAATTTTAAAAGCTTTCTTGTTATTTGAAAATAAGTTCACGAATTTGAAAACTGAATTTTAAAAGGTTCAAATTTTTGATATTTTTATGAATTTAGAAAAAAATCGAATTTCAAAAGTTTCATGCATTTAAAACGAAAGTAAAAAATTAAAAGGAAAATTGAAAACCTGAACAAAACCGGTCCGGAAAAATACTAAAACGCAAAAAATAAATCCGGCTGAAAAGCTTCTGAAGCTTCGGCCCATTTCCAAATGCATTTAGGCGCCAGTTAATGAAATGCATGTTAAGCGGTGCAAGTTACTCAAAAATAAATGTTAACCGGTGCAATAATCCTACACCTACGTAATCTTTGCTGGACTGCGACGTAACCTTCGAACAAATTATTTTGCCCCCGCCCCCTAATTTCACCGAGGTGAGCCCGTCCTCTCACCTATTCCCAATCACAGATGTCCACATCAGCATTTATGTAAACTGCTTGCCTAACCTTTCGTAGGTGCAGCATTGCGAGTTTGCGGCAGCAGTGTCAAATGGCAAGTTCGTCGCGCTTCTCCATCTCTTCATCTCTTGGTGGTGCACCCTGCTTGTGTCGCCGGCGAGTCGAGGGCCTCTTTGCGTTGGCGGCTGGCCTGAACGTCGACAACCTGCACGCCTTTTCCAACTGCACAAAAGTGACGGATAGACCGCTTCTCCTTTATTCTTTAATTAGAGGGGAAAAAGTTAATCAACGCCATTCTTTTCTTCTTTGAGCGTTCTATCACCTTCACAACTCCTTTACCCACATCGACAACACGAAGTCTTGTCAAACTCCGTGGTAAAGCTGGTAGTACGTAGCTGAACATCTGCCCGACAAGGTCCACATGCGCCCCGACTTGCACTCCGCAGTCGATTCGATTTGACCCGATGTCTTCCCTCACCGTGAGCACTGCAGTAATTTTCAACGAACGAGACATTAGCACATCGATCCGCTCGTAGACCCTGACTTAACCACACCGCCTAAGCTAAGCCCCCCTCAAGTCAAAGACACTAGGAGCAGAGACCATTATAAAACCGTTGGAATCACGTGGCCACAGCATACAAAATCGACGACGAGGACGAGCAGTCGAGCACCGTGCTAAAAACAGAGCGACCTGCTTCATCTTCCAACAGACATCTCCCTAACCCACGCACTAAAAAACCGAGCGCCTGACACACCCTCGTAGACGCCACCCGTAATTAACCCCCCTGCACCGACCTGTTTACCAGGCCAACGATGGAGCTGAAAAACTAACCGTGCTAGTGGTTTGCATAAACAAAGCGCCGAGGCTGTATATAAGTGGTGTGCAGGAGACAGGAGGTGAATATAAATTCCTGGCCAAATCTTGGATGCTCTCACGGGGTTCACCAACTCTCACTTGTCCATGATCTTGTCCTTGTGCCGATTAGCAGCACCTGCCCACAAAGACTCCTTGATTACCAGCTCCATTTCGCGGAAACAGGAAGCTAGATCCATTTGCTCCAGATGAATGGCTACTCCAACCTCGCCTCCTCGCCCCCGCCAGTGGCGGTGGCGGTGGCGACCAGGGGCGCCCGGGCCAGGCGATCGCTGGAGCTGACCCACACCAAGGAGACCAACGCGTGGGAAGGGCTGGCCATCGGGGCGGTCACCCTGGCGAGGACCTTCTCCACCGGCTCCCAGAGGCTCTGCAGCAGGTCCGGCGACAGGGCCCGGGGCGCCCTGCCGGGCGCGATGAGGAGGGCCTTCTCCATGCGGAGGCACCCGGCGGCTCCCGGCAAGGGCGACGGGCACTACTGGAGGATCCACGACATGGAGGGGGACAGCGACCACGGCGACGACCACAATGCAGTGGCCGAGGAGGAGCGCGGCGTGGAGAAGGAGCACGAGGAGAAGAAGGAGGCGCAGCCAGAGGAAGGTCAGGCGAAGGAGGAGGCCAAGACGAAGAAGAAGAGAGGCAACCACAACATCCTCAAGGCGTGCAAGAAGTTCTTCCGGTTGTGATGGCGGCTTGTCTGTCGATCGAGCCGCTTCTGCTGTAACGAAATGTACTTGCTCTCAGTCTCTTGTTGATCTCTTGGTTCATCGTTGGGGTGTTCATGTTGCATTTGTTTCGTTCGTTTTCGTCGAGGAGGAGCAAAAACCAGGGTGAGCTCGCCATGCCGAGCGCTGCGCGCATGCGTGTTTGTGCACTTTGTTCGCTGAGTGCGAGCTTTAGATCTCGACGAGACTGGGAGTGTGGGCCACGGCCGTGTCGCGCGGGCATTTTGCTGGTCTCCGATGCCATCACGGGCGGAGACCGGAGTCAAATGGACACCCGGAGTTCGTGCGCAACCTCTGTCGTCGGGTGGGAAGCGCAGCTGTCGGAGCTCTAGACTCGGATGTGGTATGCGCAGCGGGTGGCCGAAATGGCCCAAATACAATCACGACTACCCCATGCATAAGACAGTCTTCTATATCTATACTTACTACTATTAAAAGAGCGAACTTGAGTTTTTCTAAACCCACACCATAAAGCGTACACAGAATAAGCAAAACCCTTCGATCAAATTAACTTAAACACATCCCACCGTTTACATCACGTTAATAGTCTGCCAATCAGATCAACGACTCAGATGAAATGTTCTGCCAAGCAGACGGCGTAGTTTGCCAATCTCTACTCCTAGTATAGCAGTTGGTGAATAGTCCGTCGGTTATTTTTCGCTGGTTTTATTTCGCCTCACCACTTTCGTTGGTTTTATTTCGCTAGTTTTATTTCGTCTCCCTCCCACCTGCCTTTTCGCTTCATCACCCACATAAACCCATCAGATTAGTTACCATATAAAAATAAATCACAATCAATCAAGTATTGATGATCAGATTAGTTATCATATAAAAAATAAATCGCAATCAATCAAGTATTGATGGGATATTTTCTTATATTGATGTGATTTTCCCTTTCTTATCATCAATCATCTCTACTGCCTAAAAAATGCGTAGCTTTCCTTTTCCTGCCAACCGACCACGTCCCGTCTCCCTACATTCGTTGGTTTTATTTCGCCTCACCACTTTCGTTGGTTTTATTTCGCTGGTTTTATTTCGTCTCCCTCCCACTTGCCTTTTCGCTTCACCACCCACATAAACCCATCAGATTAGTTCCCATATAAAAATAAATCACAATCAATCAAGTATTGATGATCAGATTAGTTACCATATAAAAAATAAATCGGAATCAATCAAGTATTGATGGAATATTTTCTTATATTGATGTGATTTTCCCTTATATTGATGTGATTTTCCCTTTCTTATCATCAATCATCTCTACTGCCTAAAAAATGCGTAGCTTTCCTTTTCCTGCCAACCGACCGCGTCCCGTCTCCCTACATCCGCCCTCGTTGCTC
This sequence comes from Aegilops bicornis, assembly GCA_021605145.1. Taxonomy (NCBI): domain Eukaryota; kingdom Viridiplantae; phylum Streptophyta; class Magnoliopsida; order Poales; family Poaceae; genus Aegilops; species Aegilops bicornis. The sequence goes on from CM038669.1 coordinate 505,694,485, forward strand.
TGCCTCCCGCATGAAAAAAACCCTCTCGTTTGACCTCCCCCAAACGCCGCACGATGGAAAATCCCGGCCCGTGCTCGCCCTCCTCTCGACCGCTCCATACGTCCAGATCGCGGCCCCATCCCCATCCTCCTCTCACGTCACGGCGGCCGATGGACTGCCGCCACCACCCTCATACTCTCTCGCCGTCGCCGTCCTCCCGCTCGCTCGCCGCCGCCGTCGCCACCAATCCCGGCGAAGGCGCCGTTGCTGCTATGTCGCCTCCTTTTCCCATCCAAGCCTGACCATGGCAACGGCGCCCTCTCATGTGTCCAGCGGTGAGGTTTGGGGATGCGCGACCACAATCCAGTAGGGATCTCACCGCGGACCCGTCCGCTGGGATGGGTGTTGCCTCCGTTGCGAATGGGATCGAAGGGAGGGACTACTTCGTCGTCAAGGTCGGCGAGGCAGCGGCCGATTGGGAGCCTGGTTGTGAACATGGGAGTTCGTCCCCATGGAGGCGGCGACCGTGGAGATTGGATGTGAAGCAACCCCACTTGCCGGTGGTGGAGGCTTGCCGTCCATGTGATCCTTTCTTCTCCCGGTATCCCCATTCCTTGCCTCCCATTACAAAAGCGAGCATGAATGAGAGCAGGGCTGATTTTCATCAATTCATTTCTCATATTTTTAGTTGCTTTTTGAGATTATACAAGATGCTCCGATCTGTTTTGTCAAATTACTTGGATCGTCTTATGGAATTGACAGCCATCGTATTTTTCACCTCATGTTATTTCTTAATCCTTGTCCCACTAGGCATCCACTACATGTTTGGTAATGACGCGATGTTGAGGCGGCTAGGAGAAGCTCGGCTGACGGATCAAGGGCTATCGAGATGGATCCGGGAGCCATGCGAGAGTTCTTCTGTTAAATTTTGGTTATTATCTTTTCTATTGTTACGATTGTGGGATGGTTGATTTTGACTCGGTGTAACATTTGCATTTGTTTCCCCAGCTTGTTGGCGTGAATGCGTGTAATCGCGGTAACTAATCAAGAGCGAGGGCAGTGCACATCGTAGCTACGTGAATGTAGTGCATATAGGTAGGTCAACATATTTAGTAGCTCTTTCGGATGTAAAAGCATATGTTGCATAAGAAATTATTATCTTCCAAGCATACTCACATTTCACTAACAAATAGGGGAGGTTCAGACTTGAGCAATGATAAAAAGGTATGTTCCTCACTCTTTTGTTGGAATTTTAGTTCCAAGTTAACATGATTTCTTATCCGCTTCATAAGTCATGCATTTGCTTAATTAGGTGATAAGTAGAGAAAAAAATTGATCATGTTATTGTGGGGTTTGTTTAAACTCCAGCATAAGGAATTCTGGTTTAAGAAAAAAGACTTTTGACTTCTTTAATTACAAATTGATTGCAACATCGTGTTAGTATGTGATTTCTCACATTTTGTTATAATATTTATGAAGACGTGCATTGCACGTGCACTTGGAAGCGGGCTCGTGGCCCTTTGACGGCCAATGACCCGCCACCTCCTCCGTGTATTCTTGGAGCTGTGGTGGCGATTTACATGAAATTAATTCCCTCGATTACGGTGGCAAATATAATACACATAATCCATATTGTTATGCACTAGCGTGTGTGTGTGAAATAGATGGATTATGATCCCGTACCCAATAAGATGGATATGTGTGTGTTAGAGAGAGGGAGAGGGGGAGAGAGAGTGAGGAAGAGGGAGAGAGAGTGTGTGTGAGAGGATTTGATGGTAAAAAAGGTCACCAATATCGTAATATTGAACTTTTAAAGTTAATGTGGCCCCGTTGCAACGCACGGGCGTTCTTCTAGTCCTATTAGCACTCCGCGGTCCCTCGCGCAACAAGCGGATCACCCACCGGCCCGCAACAGGGGGATCGATTCCAGCCGCCTCCACGTCCCTCCTCTCTCCTTGCTGCCGCTACAAAACGCCGCCGGGGTCGTTCTCATCCCACGAGCAGCGTCGGCAACGCGCGACGCAGCAGGCTCAACTTGCATCGGCGGCGCCGGTGTCCCTCTCCTCTGTCGAGCGTGGGCAGCGGCGGCGCGGGATGTAGCAGGCTGAACCTGCGTCGGCGGTGGCGGCAATGGGTTCCGCTCCTCCATTCCCCTCCTCCTCACGCCGCCCCTCTCCCTTTTCTTGCTTTCCTGCACCGGCAGAGAGGAAGACGCCATCGGCTTCATGGCCTCATCTCTAGGGCCAAGGGGTGACTAGAGGACTCTCCAGGTGGGCGGCGAAAAAAGAAGCCGAGAGGAAAGGGGAGGCAGAAGAAATCCGCCCACACGCCCTCGTCGTCTCAGCGTCTTGCTCTACCTGATGGTGTTGTATGGTTAGTAGGACAAGGGAACCCGATTGCTGGCTGATGTCAAACGCCTTCTCCCTGAGATCATGCTCCTAGGTGCGTGGTGACCTTATCTGTTACTATGCTTGAATTTTCTGGTTCAGAACATGTGTGTTCAATCTAAGTGTTCAAATGTGAGGTTGCAAGTAGATGCTTGTTATTTTCTTTTCATAAAAACTCTGGGAATGGATGAATGCATAGTATTTCTGAGCTTTCTAAACTCTAGGAACCACTGAAAATTTTGGCGCTGCAAGGGAAATATACAGTATATACTGTTGTGTTTACGCATCCTCATTTGGCAAGAGTTCGCATATTACTTACTATTTGTCTCTGTATGACAGTACTCGCATTAGTTGATGTAGAATATGTCTATGTTTTACCAATGAGTTATAATGAGATTTCAATCTCCTGTTGGCTGAATCAACACCACTTGCTGGGATCTGACTTGTTTGGCAATGCTTTTCTATCGAGCATATTAAGAAATCCTCATTTGTCTATCGTTTTTATTAAGAAATGAGGAATCATTTAGTAAGAATTTGTAACTGGTTCAAGTACATGACTGTCAAGATACGGTGTGTTCGACAACACATCTTCTGTCAAGTTGCTAGGAATGTTGCCTGTACTCCGTGACAGTGTCACAACATTGGATTCATGCATTTGATGTCCTCTTGGATCCAGGTTAGAATAAAACTAAATGTGTTCCTTTAAATTGCGTAGTTGCCTGGTTTCTTTTTTGCAAATAAAAAATGCGTTCCTTTAATTTGGTGTATGTACTTGTTTTTCTGTAACCAATCATCATTTTCTTCTTTTTTTGCGCTGAAATAAAATGCATTCTTTCATACCAAAAATTGCAAGAGCACACGAGCTGTACACATGTCCTTCCTTTTTGAATCTGCAGCTGCTTGCTTTGATTGTTATTTTTCGAAGGGTGTAGGCGAGTATGTCACAAAGGTAACACTGATCTGCTCCACACTTGTTATTTTCTTTTTCTTGGTAATTTGTAGTTCCTTTGATATTCTATTTTTTATAGCACTTTTCTGCATTGCAACCTTTTCTTTACAGGGAGACGTACCAAATATCTATGATCCACTCGAAATACAATACAAGACACACTCGAATTCAGAGTTTAGAGCCTCATGAGCAATGTTGTAAGAGCTTGTTGATGATCTGCTTGTTTCTCGCAAAATTGGGACGTGTTGGATGGCCCATGTGAGGCTATCCAGAAAAAAATCCTCTTAATTCTGTTCTGGTTGTATGATGGGATTTGATTAGATAAGAACCCACATCTGGCGGCACCGTCCGTCTCATGGCGCCCCCGTCTAACCAAAGGTATTTTTTTTCAATTGGTATTATTTCTTTGCTGATAATATTTATTATTGTAGATGGTGTGATCTGATGATGTATCCTGGATACAATTCAGTTAGTTAAAAGATGCAGCGGTCACTCCTGTACAATATGATCTGTAGTATAGCCAGCTCTATGTGAGGGCAATGTGAACCAATGTAAAACACTAGGTTCTTCATAAATAGCGCTTGACACTTTGTTGTGTATTTTGGAGCTCTATGTGAGGGCAATGTGAACCAATGTTGACTTAATGCAAACCTTTTTTCACTGAAGTCACACATGCGTGCACGTGCACAATTACTAGTGCCTGCTTAAGAGTAGACCCGGTCATGGACAACCCGGCCCGCCGGCCCGAACCCGAAGCCTGACATTCGGTCCGGGCTTGGGCTCCATTTTCTGACCCAAAGCCCGGCCCGAAAGCCCGAATAAAGCCTGAAATATATATAAAAACATATTTTATTCGAAATATAGGTATAATAAATTAATATAATATACTGAAAATTATTAATTTAATTAAAAATGCCACTGTGCATGTACTTCGGGCCGGGCCGGGCCGGGCTCGGGCTTGTGATTTTTTTCTTTGGGCTTTGTCAAGCCCGGCCCGGCGTTTGCCTGGGTTTACTTAAGAGCATCTATAGCCGGGCGTCCCAAACCAACCTCAAACACTCGGACGGACGGCCCGATCATTGACCGGTCACATTTAGCGGTCCAAACGAGCGCCTCAAACGCCCGGTGACGGTGTCCTAGATAAGGGGGTACTAACCGAGTCGGCCCATTCTCCTCGGGGTGGGCCGACAAGTCCTCATTCGTGGTCAAGGTGGATTCCGGAGGCCGTATGCAGGAGGCGTGATCAAGACTCTCTCTCCCGAAGACTTGACGTGTACTCCGAAATCTCTGCCGCCGCCTAGCTCCTAGTTGCCGACCTTGTAACCCTAGATACCCTCCCTGGCGTGTATATAAGCCATAGGGTTTAGCCCGTAGAGGGGACATCAACACAAAATCATTCGCCTAGCCCTACAGTTAGATCGCACATTACGATCTCGAGTTAGATCAACTATGTACTTGATACATCTTCATCAATATAAATAAGAGCAGGACGTAGGGTTTTACCTCCATCAAGAGGGCCTGAACCTGGGTAAACATCGTCTCCTTCGTTCCTGTTACCCTCGACCCAAGATCCATAGCTCGGGACCCCCTACCGCGAGGTGTGCCAGTTTTGACACCGACACTGGTGCTTTCATTGAGAGTTTCGTTGCGCGATCGCCAAAAGGATCGATGGATCACCTGCAGATCAACTGCTCCAATGGCCTCGGGAGCGTTTTCGCCCCCGGCCAGCCTTTTGTGTTCAGCTGCATGGTCTTTTGCACCGACTCGACAGGCTATCTGACCTGGTCGAGAACTACGCCCCAGGTCCGATCATGACCTTTGGCGGCCTCGAGTACACTGCGGATTCCCGTGGTGAGCTCTTCCTGTCGGGATGGGCCTCCGACCGAATTGAGAACCCATCCAGCGTCGGGGGCTCGACCCCGGAATCGATCTCCGTCGGCGTCATTAGAGACCCCCGACGTGACTACTTCGTCCAATCTCCGACCCGGATGTAGATCCAGCCCCCACTTCGGGAATCATGTCAGGGTTGGGCCTGACCTCGGCGCAAAATCTGAATCACTCCCGGACCACCTTCGCGTCGAAGACACGTCAAGTTACCGGTCGGGCATACTTCGAGTTAGCCCCTCTTACAGCCCTGTAATGAATCCGGAAGAGCTGTCTCACCTTAATGAGATGCTTGACGGTATCCAGGGCATGTCCATCTCGGACGGCAAGACTTCGATCTATGATTAGGTCGGACTTAAAGCCGACGATCGGGAAATTTACATCCCACCCAACACCCACCTAGTCGCCACGGTCGACGATTTAACCGACTAATTAGACTACTGTGAGGCCACGGACATGGATGAAGACGTCGATGGCACCGCAGAGGACACCTCGCCCCTGGTAAACACAGGCAGGAGGACTTCTACATCTACTTACGATGTCTACATGGTGGACACCCCCAATACCCCTCCAAGATGTCATCGAGCGTCCGGTTCATATCCGCAATATCCTCGGAGACGAAGTCTGAAACCGAGGTCGAAACCTGACAGAAAAAATCCTTGTTACAAAGGCAAAAGTTGAAGTACCGGGGCGGCTGCCTTAAAGCGGTGCCCTGGGGGCTGCATGACAGGTTCCTATCATTTTTTCACAACCCCAATGCCGGTTTCTTGAAACCAACTTTGGGCTTGGGGGCTACTCACTCATCAAGACGTTTGGAAGTCTATGGCATTATGTCCTAGGACAACAACATAAACCTATAAGCTCAAATGAACAAATTAAACTTTGTATAAGGATAGAAGTATACCTCAAAGCTCGTTACAAGGTTCTTAAAAACCTCATGCAGGCCGGCCCCTGTGGACCGGAAATCCTGCAACGTCGCACCTATCAAGGCACGGTGCTCCATTTCCTTGGTCCACCCCGCGCCAGCCCGTCCTTGGGCAGTTGGTAGGGGAGGACGGACGGCTTCGGATCCAGGCGCCGAGGTGCTGGCCCGGATAGCCTCCACCGGTGATGGCGGAGCTGAAGTAGATATCGGATGGACCGATGACTGGCCCAGCCCCTCTTCGATGACCTCGGGGTGCCTCTCCGCCGGATCTTGTTGGGCCGAGGTGTCGACCTCGGCCATGACGGCCGCCTCCTCAACCCTCATCGTGTCAACATTGGGGGCCAGGGTGGATGTTGCCTCCCCTAGCGCGTCATGCGCTGGGGGAGGAATGGCGGGCTCTAGAGTCCCGCTAGCGGATAGCAACCCGCTCGAGGAACCGTTGGGGATCACCTTTGGCGGACTGCGTAAGAAAAGATACTCTGTGAGTCCTCCTTTGCCAAAAGAACTTGTCAGATGAAAAGACAAGGTATAAAAACGACGGCTTACCCTCGAGGCACCGGTTTCTTCCTCCCCATCGCGAGGAGGTCTTCTTCCGAGTCGTCGGAGAGCTTGACTCTTTCTGGCAACTTGCCGGCGGTCCTAGCCGAGGTTCTCCTCGGCCTCTTTGAGCCCTTGGGCTGCATGCCGAGCTTGGCGTCCTCTGATGCTACCTTCTTCCCTTTCGGGGGAGGGATCTCCTCAACGTCACCGCGTCACCGTCATGAGCAGCAGAGGCATGGGTCTCTTCTGACCTGGTGACCGAGGTCTCCTGAACCCGAGCACTGGCTCTACCCTTTAGGGACTTCGTCCCTTTGGGGCCAGCATGTGCGGCTCCCTGGTGAGGAGCACTTCAAGCAGCGGGGTCGGCGGCTCCTCTTGCAGTGGAGCTGGACATCGCACTTCTTGCACCCAGGCCAGCCACTTTTGCAGAGATTAAGCGTGGGAATCGTCAAAATCTATCCGTCAGTATAAAAGGCGAAGAGTTGCACGTGTCTTGAACATTTCTTGGGGCGTCGTAGCCATGCTCAAAGCCGAGGTCCGCTCCCTCCTCGGGGATCTTGTCCTTCGCTAGCTTCATGAGCTTAGTCCACATGGCGGCCAAGGTGGAGCGGAAGAAGGCGGTGAGGGGACCCATGCCCTCAGGCTTTTGCGCACACATCGGGGCAGCCCGAAGTTGGAGGGGGAGCATGCGGCGGTTGAGCATGACGTTGATGATGTTGGCAAGCTCGATCTTCCCCATGGTGGACCACCATTTGACCCTTTTGACGAGGGCCTACACCTCCTTCGGGTCCCCCCAAGCGACGCCCTTCTCCCTCCAGGACTTGAGCTTCTTTGGAGGCCCGGTCGAGAAGGCTGGGACCTCTGGCTGGCCAGGGGCGAGCGGTTCGGTAATGTAGAACCACTCCCGCTGCCAGTCCTTCACCGTTTCGCTGAAGGTGCCTTTGAACCACTCAGCCCCCTGGTTCTTGCTAATCATGGCCCCTCCGCACTCCGCGAGATCAGAGCCACTAGACTTCGGCTTGATTCCGAAGATCTTCAACCATAGGATGAAGTGTGGCTTGCAGCGAAGGAAGGCCTCGCAGACTGTGATGAAGGAGGCGAAGTGAAGGATGGAGTTCAGGGCCAGATGATGAAAATCTAGCTCGTAGTAGAACATCACCTCACGCACGAAAGGTGCAGCGGGAACCCCAGCCCTCAGACGACGTGGGGGGCAAAAACTACCCGCTCCCTAGGATTGGGAGCGGGCACTTGCAGGCCAGCGGCGAGAGCGCAGGCGGTGACATCAGTGGGCAGGTACCCCGCATTGCGCAAATCCTGGATAGTGCCATCTGTTACTGTCGGATTTCGGGTTCCGGCAAAACCCTTGAGGTTCGAACACTGGGGTATATCCCCGAAGATTTGCCATAAGACCAAAATGTCTCATTGCATCATCAAGATCGAAGTCACTATCATCATCCTCATCATAGTATCCATGTTCAACATCGTCATGTGGTGGATCAAATCCTAGAGAGGGTGATTCATTAGAATGAGTTTGACAATAATCTTGTCTATAAATTCTTATAGCTTCGGAAATAACGTCACTAATAATACCAACATTTCCTTTGGCACGCATAAGGTTTGTAAGCTCAAATAGACGATCACCAAACGTAGGATCACTAGTATTCATCTTACTCAAAGCAATAGACTTATAGAGAATTTCATCTAGATTTTTCAAGGAATAATTTGGAAAGCGTTCCACAAGAAATTTCCATATGGTTTAGGCACACTTAAAAGTAGGCAAACATCCAATCAAGTTTCTAGGCAATCCTCTAATGATAAGTTCGGCAGTTCTAAGATTCCTAACCATGTCAATTGACTCATCATGGGTTGGATGCATAGGATCAACATAAGGTGCACAAGGGCTAGCAATGTACTTGTTAAAATGATATTGATTGAAAATAACAAGCATCTCATTTTTCCACTCACGAAAAATACTCTCCATCAAGAATAGGCACTCTATGTCTAAGACTCCCCAAAGTAGACTCATCCATCTTCCTCCAATGGTGATTAAACCAAGGCAATGGAGACCAATGCTCTGATACCACTTGTAGGACCTTGAGAAGAGGTGTCTAGAGGGGGGGGGGGTGATTAGACACTAAGTACCAAAGTTGCAGTTTTTAAGTTTCTTTAAAGTTTGAGTGGAGTTTAGGCACAAGTTTAACATTCACAACATATAGCAAGCAAGCATGCAAAGAGTATATGAGCAGCGGAAAATAAAGCATGCAACTTGCAAGAATGTAAAGGGAAGGGATTGGAGGATTCAAACGCAATTTGGAGACACGGATGTTTTTGGCGTGGTTCCGATTGGTGGTGCTATCGTACATCCACGTTGATGGAGACTTCAACCCACGAAGGGTAACGGTTACACGAGTCCACGGAGGGCTCCACCCACGAAGGGTCCACGAAGAAGCAACCTTGTCTATCCCACCATGGCCGCCGCCCACGAAGGACTTGCCTCACTAGCGGTAGATCTTCACGAAGTAGGCGATCTCCTTGCCCTTACAAACTCCTTGGTTCAACTCCACAATCTTGTCGGAGGGTCCCAAGTGACACCTAGCCAATCTAGGAGACACCACTCTCCAAGAAGTAACAAATGGTGCGTTGATGATGAACTCCTTGCTCTTGTGCTTCAAATGATAGTCTCTCCAACACTCAACTCTCTCTCATAGGTTTTGGATCTGGTGGAAAGAGGGTTTGAGTGGAAACCAACTTGGGGAAGTCTAGAGATCAAGATTCATATGGTAGGAATGGAATATCTTGGTCTCAACACATGAGTAGGTAGTTCTCTATCGTAAATAGGATGCTTTGGAAGTGTAGGTTCACCGATGGCTCTCTCCACGAATGAAGAGGAAGTGGAGGGGTATATATAGCCTCCACACAAAATCTAACCGTTACACACAATCTACCAAACTCGGTGGGACCGAATCGTTAAACTTGGTCAGACCGATTTAGCAAATAATGTGACCGTTAGGGTTTTCGGTGGGACCGGAATGCAACTCGGTGGGACCGATTCGATTAGGGTTAGGGCATAACGTAATCTCGGTAAGACCGATTACACAAACTCGGTGGGACCGATTTTGGTAATAAGCTTTCAGAGAGTTGGTCGTGCAAACTCGGTTTGACTGATTATCAAACTTCGGTGGGACCGATTTTGATAATAAGTTAACTGAGAGTTTGCATTGTAATCTCGGTAGTACCGATTGCTCAAACTTCGGTGAGACCGATTTTGATAATGGACATACACAGAGAGATTACAATCCCATCTCGGTGAGACCAAGATCCCTATCGGTGAGACCGATTTGCCTAGGGTTTGTGGCAGTGGCTAAGACATCCAAACTCGGTGGCACCGGATAGAAAGAATCAGTGGGGCCGAGCTTGACTTTAGATTTAGGACATATGTGTGGAAGTGGGAAAGTAGTTGAGGGTTTTTGGAGCATATCACTAAGCACATGAAGCAAGAGGCTCATTAAGCAACACCTCATCCCTCCTTGATAGTATTGGCTTTTCCTATAGACTCAATGTGATCTTGGATCACTAAAATGTAAAATGAAGAGTCTTGAGCTTGAAGCTTTAGCCAATCCTTTGTCCTTAGCATCTTGAAGGAGTTCCCACATCCTTTAGTCCATGCCACCCCATTGTTGAACTTATCTGAAACATACTAGATAAAAGTGTTAGTCCAACAAGAGATATGTTGACATTAATTACCAAAACCACCTAGGGAGCACTTGTGCTTTCAATCTCCCTTTTTGGTAATTGATGACAACATACATCAAAGCTTTAGATAAAGATATAAAGAATAGCAAGTAAAGCTTTGGAAAGACATGTAACAAGCATAGGCTCCCCCTACATGTATGCAATCATGTGAATATGAAATATAGAAGCATGTGATAGCATAACCATGAAAGAGCAGTAATGTGTTACATGTATCTTGGCTATATGCATCGAGCAAAAAGTATTAAAGAGAATACCTTCATGCCCATGAGTCCTTCTTGCAAACAGTATGTACATCAGCAAGAATTCCTCATACACATGATTGTGATGCATATACTTACCTTGTGGTCTTGAGTTGGCTTAGGATGGAATGAACCGGTGTAAACAAGGTTAGATAACACAGATGCATCTACTAGCCAGAGCAAACGGAAGAAACCACAAGAATACCAAGACTGGGATGACATGTAGAGAGTGAGTCTTGAGTACCACATTGGATTAGACATGTCCCCAAGAGTAAAGATATGCAATGAATTTAAATGATCTCTTTCCCTTAGATGTCTTGCTCCCCTGAATCTAACATGGGATCTTGGGGAGAAGATAGGAGCAGAAAATCGAGTGAAGGAAAAGCAGCTGAAAGATATGGTGATGATCGAGCTAAAGTTCAGAGCTAATGTATGCTAATGCAAAATTGAGCACAACATATCATATGAACATGTCTCTCTCCTCAAGAAGACATGTGGACATCTCTCCTCTTGAACACCAAGCATCTGGGATCCTTGAGAAATACTTTCTACTTAAGTATCCTCTCACCCTGGAGACCTCTCTCGTCCTTTGAGGGTCTCTCCCCCTAGAAGGTCTCTCTCTCCCTTAAGAAGAAAGGTGATAAGTTTTGATGTTCTTTCTCTCTATCTCCAAATGATAAGCTTTGATGTTCTCTCTCTCCCCCTTTGACATCAATTTCCAAGAAGGGTCTTGGAGTCTGTCGAATGGGTTTGGTCCTTGAGACACGTAACAAAGCAATAATGAAAATGTGATGCTTGTAGAGGACAAGATTCATTGAGTGGAGCTGGATCAAGAAACACAGAATATGTGGCAAAGATTTTTCCTGTTATGAAATCGGTGGCACCGAGTGGTATGCTCGGTCGTGCGAAAAGATTGATTGGACCGAAAATAACAAATTGGTGTAACCGAGTTCATTGCAGAGAGAACACTTGTCACCTCAGCTCACTAGACTTAGTAAGATCTCACAAAGATTTGCAAGGAATTAACTGAAAGATATGCAAGGAATTAGATGCAGAAAATGCAGAGAAAACAGAAAGAAATCTAGATGAAGATTTTTTTTGAAAGGGGAAACACAAATGCATGAGACAAATGCAAAAACTCGGAAAAGAACACATGAGAACTTCATCTAGAGATGGTCGGCGACAAAGTCACCTATGTTAGAGTATATTGACTTAGGAGTCAAGTGAGATCACTTGATCATAGGTCATACTCATCGATTAAGCTCAAAATGGGGTTGTCATTTTTCGTTTAAGCATCTTGATGTATTCACATCTTGTCGAGTTGCTTTAACTCATGACTCGGAGTAAAGCTTCTCTAAGATGGAATAACATACCTTGGTTGGTGGTGTTGTCCATGTAGTTGAACTTGCATGGGTTGCTCAAGGTTGATGTAGCTCATCAAGAATTTGGAGCACCACTTGGAATTTGAGTCCATCTACCTACATGGGTTAGTTCTTGCAAGGAAGTGCACTTGTATATCCAAAAATGACAATCATGAAACTCAACATAGAATTTGTCAAAGGATATGTTTGAATGGTTTCGTGCTTCCTTGTCTTCAACCACCTTGTGTAGAGACTTGGTGATGTAGAGATTGCTCAAGATATGAGTAGGTTTCAACCTCATGGAATTTGATTCAACCAAGTACCTACATGGGTTAGATAACATGCAAGATACAAATATATCCAAGACATAAGTTTTCATCATAAGAGAAATATCAAGGATTAGTCATAAGCTCATGTCTTGCATGTATCCAATGGAGTTTCTACTCCAAGTTTGAAGCATCAATGATGTTCAATTCTCCTCTTAACCTGCAAAACACTTTCTCATCAAGAGGTTTAGTGAATATATCCGCTAATTGCTTTTCGGTGCGAACATGCTTAAGATCAATGTCACCCTTAGCAACATGATCTCGAATGAAATGATGACGAACTTCAATATGCTTAGTTCGAGAATGTTGCACGGGATTATGACCAATTTTGATAGCCTTTCATTATCACAAAGCAATGGAACATGTCTCACATATATCCCGTAATCTTTAAGAGTTTGGGTCATCCAAAGTAATTGAGCACAACATGAACCAGCGGCAATATATTCAGCTTCGGCGGTGGATAAGGATACCGAGTTTTGTTTCTTGGAGGACCAAGACACAAGAGATCTACCAAGAAATTGACAAGTACCCGAAGTGGACTTTCTATCAACCTTGTCTCGGCATAGTCCGAGTCGGAATAGCCAACAAGATCGAAGAGGCCCTCTTAGGATACCAAATGCCAAAATTTGGTGTATGAATTAAGTATCTCACTATCCTTTTCACGGCCTTAAGATGACATTCTTTAGGGGCAGCTTGATATCGTGCACACATGCACACACTTAGCATAATATCGGGACGTGAAGCACATAGATATAACAATGAACCAATCATAGAGCGATAAACCTTTTGATCAACCGGTTCACCATATTTGGTTAAGTCAAGATGTCCACTAGTAGGCATGGGTGTAGTCATACCTTTGCATTCTTGCATATTGAACTTCTTGAATAAATCATTGGTGTAATTTGTTTGCGAGACAAAAGTACCTTCCTTAGTTTGCTTGATTTGCAAACCAAGAAAGAATTTGAGTTCACTCATCATAGACATCTCAAACTTCTCCGACATTAGCTTCCCAAACTTTTCACTAAAATGAGGGTTAGTTGAACCAAATATAATATCATCAACATAAATTTGGCACACAAAGAGTTCACCATTAACCCTTTTAGTAAAAAGAGTAGAATCAATTTTCCCAATTTCAAAGCCTTTTTCAATAAGGAACTTGGTCAAGCATTTATACCATGCTCTAGGAGCTTGTTTAAGTCCATAAAGAGCTTTGTGAAGTTTGTAAACATGATTGGGTTTCTTAGGATTGACAAAACCGGGAGGTTGTTTAACATAAACTTCCTCCTCTATTTCGCCATTTAGAAAAGCACTTTTAATGTCCATTTGGTACAAGGTGATATCATGGTGATTAGCATAGGCAAGTAAGATGCGAATGGACTCAAGTCTAGCAAGCAGGCGTAAGTCTCTCCATAGTCCATACCTTCGACTTGTGTGTAGCCTTGGGCGACGAGTCGTGCTTTGTTGCGAACTACTTGTCCATCTTCATCTTGCTTGTTGCGAAACACCCATTTGGTACCGATGATGTTGTGGTTGTTGTCGGGCTTCTCAACCAATGTCCAAACTTGGTTCCTCTCAAAGTTGTGTAGCTCTTCATGCATAGCATTTATCCAATCCGGATCTTCCAATGCTTCTTCGACCTTCATAGGTTCAATGCTAGAGATGAAAGAATAGTTTTCACAAAAGTTAGCTAAACGAAGTTTTAGAGCGAGTGATTCTCCGGTTTGAATATCATTGTAGATTTGCTCGACGGGATGGTCTTTAGCAATTCTTGCTCGAACTCGTGAAAGCTTTTTGCTTGGGTCTTCGTTGAACATCTTCTTCATCTTGTTCTTCTTCTTGGCCTTCTTCATCGTTGGCGTTGTCGTTCTCTTGTCGTGGTGGAGAAGGAGGTTGTTGACGTTCATCTTGATGCACTTCCTCGTTTTCTTCATCTTGGTGTGTCCCACTTGTGGATGCTTCCGTATCAACTCTTGGTTCACCTTGTCGTGAAGTAGAAGTTTCCACTTGACCGGACAAGGTACTCTCCTTCACCTCCGTTGGACGGACCTTGCCAATAGACAAGTCTTGGATTGCTTCCGAAGGATCTTTGTCTCCTACATCAATTGGCAATTGCTCTACTTGCGAGCCGTTAGATTCATCAAACTTCACATCTACCGTCTCTTCAACCTTTTGGGTGAAATTGTTGTAGACACGATAAGTGTGAGAGTTTGAGCCATAACCTAGTAGGAAACCTTCATGAGACTTAGGAGCAAATTTAGAACGATGATGCTTATCAAGAATGTAGCACTTTGAGCCGAATACTCGAAAGTTTCCAACTTGGGGTTTGTTACCGGTGAGTAGCTCGTATGCCGTCTTGCCGAGTAGCTTGTGAAGATACAAGCGATTTGTTGCATGACAAGCTGTCTCAACCGCTTGTGCCCAAAAGTGCTTGACGTCTTGTACTCATCAAGCATCGTTCTCGCCATTTCGATGAGCGTCCGGTTCTTCCTCTCAACTACTCCATTTTGTTGAGGTGTGTACGTAGCCGAGAACTCGTGTGAAATCCCTTCTTCGTCAAGAAAGGTGTCCACATTTGCGTTCTTGAACTTCGTTCCGTTGTCGCTGCGAACCTTCTTGATCTTCACTTCAAATTGGTTTTGGGCCTTCCTAGCGAAGTTTTTGAAGATCTTTTGGACCTGCGATTTATCATCAAGAAAGAACACCCACGTAAATCTGGAAAAATCATCAACTATAACTAGACCAAAAGAATTTCCACCGAGACTCTTGTAAGAGTTGGGACCAAAGAGATCCATGTGAAGTAGCTCGAGTGGCCTCTTCGTGGTCATGATGTTCTTCACGGGATGCCTTCCTCCAACCTGTTTACACCTTGACAAGCAATCGCAAAGTCTATCCTTATCAAATATGACATCATTAACTCCAAGGATATGATTCCCCTTAATAAGCTTGTCAAGATTTCTCATGCCAACGTGACCTAATCGTCTATGCCATAACCAGCCTTTTGAGGATTTAGCAATGAAGCAAGTTTTAGGTTGAGCCTTTTTAATGAAATCAACAATGTATAGATCACCTCTACGAACACCAGCAAAGACCATTTTATGATTATCTCGACGAAACGCTTGGCAATCTACTTTAGTAAATAGAACATTGAAACCGAAATCAGCAAGTCTAGATATTGAAAGTAAGTTGTAACCAAGAGATTCAACGATCATAACATTTTGTATGGAGCTAGCATGTAATATGGCCACCTTACCGAGGCCAACCACCTTACCCTTTGAGTTGTCACCGAAAGTGACATACTTTCGAGGACTATCATTATCAGCAAGCTCACGAAACATGTCTTTATCTCTGGTCATGTGATCGGTACATCCACTATCAAGAACCCATTCCTTTCCTCTGACATATATCCCGAAGATTTGCCATAAGACCAAAATGTCTCATTGCATCATCAAGATCGAAGTCACTATCATCATCCTCATCATAGTATCCATGTTCAACATCGTCATGTGGTGGATCAAATCCTAGAGAGGGTGATTCATTAGAATGAGTTTGACAATAATCTTGTCCATGAATTCTTATAGCTTCGTAAATAACGTCACTAATAATACCAACATTTCCTTTGGAACGCATAAGGTTTGTAAGCTCAAATAGACGATCACCAAACGTAGGGTCACTAGTATTCATCTTACTCAAAGCAATAGACTTATAGAGAATTTCATCTAGATTTTTCAAGGAATAATTTGGAAAGCGTTCCTCAAGAAATTTCCATATGGTGTAGGCACACTTAAAAGTAGGCAAACATCCAATCAAGTTTCTAGGCAATCCTCTAATGATAAGTTCGGCAGTTCTAAGATTCCTAACCATGTCAATTGACTCATCATGGGTTGGATGCATAGGATCAACATAAGGTGCACAAGGGCTAGCAATGTACTTGTTAAAATGATATTGATTGAAAATAACAAGCATCTCATTTTTCCACTCACGAAAATACTCTCCATCAAGAATAGGCACTCTATGTTTAAGACTCCCCAAAGTAGACTCGTCCATCTTCCTCCAATGGTGATTAAACCAAGGCAATGGAGATCAATGCTCTGATACCACTTGTAGGACCTTGAGAAGAGGTGTCTAGAGGGGGGTGATTAGACACTAAGTACCAAAGTTACAATTTTTAAGTTTCTTTAAAGTTGAGTGGAGTTTAGGCACAAGTTTAACATTCACAACATATAGCAAGTAAGCATGCAAAGATTATATGAGCAGCGGAAAATAAAGCATGCAACTTGCAAGAATGTAAAGGGAAGGGATTGGAGGATTCAAGCATGAATTTGGAACCACAGATGTTTTTGGCGTGGTTCCGATAGGTGGTGCTATCATACATCCACGTTGATGGAGACTTCAACCCACGAAGGGTAGCAGTTCTTGTGAGTCCACGGAGGGCTCCACCCATGAAGGGTCCACGAAGAAGCAACCTTGTCTATCCCACCATGGCCGTCGCCCACGAAGGACTTGCCTCACTAGCGGTAGATCTTCACGAAGTAGGCGATCTCCTTGCCCTTACAAACTCCTTGGTTCAACTCCACAATCTTGTCGGAGGCTCCCAAGTGACACCTAGCCAATCTAGGAGACACCACTCTCCAAGAAGTAACAAATGGTGCGTTGATGATGAACTCCTTGCTCTTGTGCTTCAAATGATAGTCTCCCCAACACTCAACTCTCGGTGGCGCCGGATAGAAAGAATCAGTGGGGCCGAGCTTGACTTTAGGTTTAGGACATATGTGTGGAAGTGGGAAAGTAGTTGAGGGTTTTTGGAGCATATCACTAAGCACATGAAGCAAGAGGCTCATTAAGCAACACCTCATCCCTCATTGATAGTATTGGCTTTTCCTATAGACTCAATGTGATCTTGGATCACTAAAATGTAAAATAAAGAGTCTTGAGCTTGAAGCTTTAGCCAATCCTTTGTCCTTAGCATCTTGAAGGAGTTCCCACATCCTTTAGTCCATGCCACTCCATTGTTGAACTTATCTGAAACATACTAGATAAAAGTGTTAGTCCAACAAGAGATATGTTGTCATTAATTACCAAAACCACCTAGGGAGCACTTGTGTTTTCAGGGCGGAGCCCCCGTGGCTCATCTCTCCCTTCTTTTGTTCCCTGCGAGGAATCAAAATGGACCCCGTGGGGGTGTGTAAGGGGTCTGTAATGTCTTCTATTCATATTATCCCTTTTATGAAATTTTGCGAACGCATGTCTTGTTTCGGCTCGGTCTCCCCTTTCCAACCCCACGGCAGCTTGGTGCTCTATGCTGACAGGTCCCGGTCCCCAGGCAGGCTGCAGCCGTTGCTGGTATGCCAGGTCACGATGTCGTGGTCAAGGCCAGGAGGTGAGCGGCCCGAGGTCCAGTAAGAGCTCCTGAGGCACGATGCTCAAGAGGTCCCCTTTAGCGCTCAAGCGGCAACCGAGAGGCACGAAAGGGTGGCGATGTTACTGTAACAATACTGCCACAGGTGAGGATCCTATGTTGTAGCGCTGGGCCAATCCAGGCGCGAGACTTATCTTGGCATTCTGGAGCTGGTTCCTTGTGTTGCATCAGACTTGTGCGTCGACTACTGTTGGGTAGCTAGGTTAGGCCCGTGCAGGCCTCCCCCTCTTCTCCATGCTCTTCTGTGTTCTCTACGTCCTCATGTCCCGGCCCTCGAGCGAGCTCAGCCACCGATGGTATGCCAGGTCGCGATGCCATGGTCAAGGCCAGCGGGTGAGGGCCGGAGGGCCAGTAAGAGCTCCTGAGTCACGATGCTCAGGAGCCCCCCTTTTAATGCGCAAGTGAATCGCATGGGAGAAGAAGGAGCCCGTGGTACCGCCTGCTGTCGTCCTCAGGAGGTCCCTGCAAGTTAGCACGAGGAGAGACATAGATCGCCACGATGGTTGTCGATCTGCTGCAGGTCACTCTGCAAGAAGATGAAGGCACTGAGGGCCTGGTGAGGTGGCGTGCACGAGGCGTGCCGCGAGCCAGAGCTCGACTGCTCAGTTGTCGACGTTGCAGGGACGGACCCGAGCACAAGCGTCGTGCCAGCATGTGTAGCCCCCGTGGTGGGTGACAATCAAGCAGGTGATAACCATAGATGGATTATGCATGGAAAGTGAACTAGCTTAGGTAAACGCAAGAACAATTCATGCCGCCGGGACGGACCGAGCGGCCTGGGGATAATGCAACCCGAGGGTCGCCCCCAACAGAGTAAGCTAAAGATGTAATAGGACACATGCCGCAGGGACAGGCCCACGTGGCCTGGGAATGATACAGCCCGAGGGCGCTCCCAGCTAAATAAACTTGGAAAATGTCACCTGGTTTCGTTGTCGAAGGGATGTTGGGGTAGCTGAAGATGCATGACGAAGGGATTGCTCCTCATGAGCCACCGGAGCCCTGAGCCTCGGGAGGCTCTGGGGTCCGGGTGGTTCCTTGAGGACCGTCTCCATCTCCTCCAGGATTGCGTGATGCCTGGCCTCCTGAGCCGCTAGGATGCTCTGCAGGTTGCGCTGGAAGGCGGATGCCATGCTCGGTAGGCCGAATGGCATGCGAACATAGCTGTGAGGTGGGCCCTCGCAATGTCCCACGCACGAAGGCCAGAAGAGCTCCTGAGATGCGGCCCTGTTGAGCCCTGGGATGTCGATGCAGACGCGCAGCCCACCATCCTCGCCTGGATGGGGAGCTGCACTAGGTGGGCGGCGGTCGCCGCGCATGGCTCTTGCTTCTTGAAGCTCTTGGGTAGTCTTGGTGATGAACTCCTGAGCGCCAGGCGCTCCTCGCCCGATGCCCTCCTGAGGGAAACGTGCCGCAAAGCACGCCTCCACGTGGTGCCCGAGCGCCTCCCTCGTGATGTTGGCCAGTTCTGAGGCCCTCCAGAAGAGAGACCCCGAGCCTCGCCCGAGGATGGCGTCGGGCCTGCCTTCCTATGCGAGGGAGGGAGGCGCCCCAGGCGCGGGCGCTGATCCTGATGCTGCATTGCTAGAGGCGCCGCTCCCCTGAGGCCCTGTGTGGAGTAGCTGCTTCTTCTTCTTGGGGATGGCCTCAGGAGCGTGCTGCGCGCTCTCGTTGTCTGGGTCTTCGATTGCTACGGCCAGGAAGGCACACTCGAGGGAGCACACCGCATCTCTTTCTTCGCAGGGGACTGTGATGATCCCGCCTCTCCCTGGCATCTTGAGGACGTTGTAGCCGTGGTGGGTCACTGCCATGAACTTTGCCAGTGCTGGGTACCCGAGGATGGCATTGTACGGCAGATGGATGTGGGCTATGTCGAAGTCGATGAGCTCGGTGCGGTAGTTGTCGCGCTGTCCGAAGGTGACAGGGAGGCGGACTTGCCCTATCAAGGTGGTGGAGCCGTCGGTCACTCCTGAGAAGGGCTTGGTGGGCTGAAGCTGATCGTATGACACTTCGAGGTTGTCAAATGTCTCGACGGACAGGACGTTAAGCCCCGCGGCGCCGTCAATGAGGGTCTTGGTGACTTGTACGTTGCTGATGACAGGTGAACAGAGCATCGGGAGGGCTCCAACGGTGGCCGCGCACTTGAGCTGGTCCGCCGAGCTGAAGGTGATGGCGCACTTGGACCACCTGAGCGGGCGTGTGGCCTCAAGCCTGGGAAGGGCTGCGTTCACCTCGCGAGCAAACTGCTTGAAGATACGCTGGGAGGCTGGGGCTTGAGCTTCGCCCAAGATGCAGGCAATAGCACGCGGTTCCTGGAAGCCCCCAGCCCCCTCGTCCTGAAGGTGGTCGTCATTCCTTCTTGGTGGTGGTGGCAGCGGAGGGAGACCGGCATTGCCCTGAGGGAGGTCCTCGCGTGGCTGATCCCTCCATGCTCCCCGACGAGGCTGATCCTGCCAGCGGTCCTCGCGAGGCCGGTCGCGCCACTCCTGGTGTTTTGGCTGTGTACGTTGTGGAAGGCGTAGAACGGTTGGCTGCTTTTGGACGACTCGGGATGGTCCCGGCCGCGCTTCGTATCCGGCTCCGCCGCGAGCACGGCCGCTCCCTTGCGCTTCACGTCCTTGGCTTTGGCTTCCTTCTCCTCCAGGTCGGTAGCTGGGAGCTCGAGGAGGGAGAGGCACCCCTCCTCAGCTCTTGCGCACTTGGTCGCCAGGTTGAACAGCTCCAAAGCCGTGCATAGCTCCTCATGGATGGCGAGCTCCTCCTTCATCTTGACGTCACGGACGCCATCAGAAAACGCCGAAATGATGGCCTTGTCCGTCACCTTGGGGATCTTGAGGCGAACGTTGTTGAAGCGCTGGATGTACTTTTGCAGGGTCTCCCCTAGCTGCTGCCTGACACGGCGTAGGTCGCCCACGGCTGGAGGGCAGTCGCGAGTGCCCTGGAAGTTGGCGACGAAGCGGCCGCGCATGTCGTCCCAGGAGGAGATCGAGCCCGGAGGTAGGTTCAGGAGCCACGAGCGAGCGCCATCCTTGAGGGCCATGGGGAACCAGTTCGCCATGACTTTTTCGTCGCTGTTGGCCGCCTCGATGCTCAACTCGTAGAGCTGCAGGAACTCCGCAGGGTTGGGGGTGCCGTCATAGCAAGGAGGCAGGTCTGGCTTGAACTTGCCCGGCCAGGCGACGCTACGCAGCTCCGGAGTGAAGGCGCGGCAGCCCGCTGTGGCCATCGCGGCCCTTTACAGAGGTGGTGCCTGCCCTTGGTGCCCGCACACCGCCACAGCAGGTGGCACGCGGTCTTGTCGTGGTGGCGCTGGGAGTACGGGAGCATTCTCTTGCGGCCGTGGAACTTCTTGGCAGCTTCCTTCTTCTCACGCGGGCGCCCGACGCGGTGGGTCACGCCGGGGGGCCGCGCGCCTTGGCGCCGTCTTGGTGCGGGGGTGGTGTAGGCACTCCGTGAGCCACGTCGCCCGCAACTGGCGGAGGGTGAGGCAGTGAGAGGGATGGCACGTGGGAGCCCCCTGCGGCGCTGACGAGCTCGGCGATGCGGTCTAGCCAGTCCTCGTAGAGGTCGTCGACGGGGCGGTAGCGCAGGAGCTCGCGCACCATGAGCAGCACGGCCTACGCGTCCGTGGGAGCACGGCGAGCATGGGGGGACGAGCCAGCTGGGGTCAGCGACGGAGTGGCGGTGCGGCCCTCCCGCCACACCGAGGGGTGCAGCGAGGACGCTTGCTGCTCGTTCCCCGCCGGGCCGGTGACGGCGTTGGCGGCGGGTGACAGAGAACGACAGGGAGGCCCGCCGATGGGGGCAGTCTGAGCGACAGGGGCGGCGAGGGCGGCCCGGCCCTCAGCGCGGGCTCGGCGCGCGTCTGACATGGTCGCGGTGGAATAGTGTAACACGGATTGGTGGAAGGAAAGCTTCGGCGCACCCCTACCTGGCGCGCCAAATGTCGGATTTCTGGTTCCGGCAAAACCCTTGAGGTTCGAACACTGGGGTGTGCACGAAGATCTCTCCCTCCCCATAGCTCGCTCTTGCAATGATCGTCAGGCCTAGCGCGTCGAACCCAAAGAGCAAGGAGACACAAGAGTTATACTGGTTCGTGCCACCAATGTGGTGCAATACCCTACTCCAGTGTGGTGTGGTGGATTTCCTCTTGGGCTGAGGATGAACAGTTACAAGGGAAGAACAGCCTCCTGAGGAGAGGTGCTCTTGTGCTTGGTGAGCTAGGGTGGTTGAGGATGATCTGGATGATCCGTCCCCGTCTATGGTGGTGGCTAGCCCTATTAATAGAGGCCCTGGTCCTCTTCCCAAATATTGAGCGGGAAGGGATCCCACAACGGCCAAATTCGAAGGGAGACAACTAGTACAAGTTATCCTGACTAAAGGTGGTCTTCGCCTGCCAAAGGCTCTGGTGGTGACGCCGTCTTGGGCTCCACGGTGACCTCCGTCATGCCGTCCTGCTGGTCTTGGTCTCGTTGCACCGATATGGAAACCTTTGCCTGATGCCTCGGGACTCCTCGCCTGCGCTTGCCTCTTTAGCACCAAAGAGGAAACAAGGACACTGCGCGCGCTGGTGCCTGCCTGGCCTTGGTCGTCATGGCTTACGTCACAGGAACCTCGCGAGGTGCCCCTTGCCTTGATCTCTCCGCCCCTCGCGAGCCAGCCTGGTGAGGCCACCCCCGAGGAGGTCTTGCGTCATCCGCCTCGCGAGGCTTGGCCCCTCGCGAGGGTCTTGAGTGTTTGCTGGTGAAGATGGGCCGTACAGGGCCGCTGGTGGAGGCACGCCATGGGCCACAGGCAGGCAAGTCTTGGGACCCCCGTTCCCAGAACGCCAACAGTTACGATGAAACCACCCCGGTGCCCTTTGAGGGTCTCGTCCATGGCTAGCGAGGGAGGATGGACTCGCTGGAGGAAAAGGATGAGGGATCGGATCTGGGCGCTGGAGAGAGGCGAAGCAGTAGATAGGGAAATGGGAGTGTGGTCAGTTGCGTTGTCCTCCCTTTTACTCTTATAGGCCTGCAAAAGGCCAAGAGTCCCCCTCACTACGCCGATAAACTCGCCACTCCCATCAAAGATGTCATTGAGCATTGATGACCCACAAGTATAGGGGATCAATCATAGTCCTTTTGATGTGTAAGAGTGTCTAACCCAACGAGGAGTAGAAGGAAATGACAAATGGATTTCATCAAGGTAATTTCTGAGAGCACTGAAATAGTCGGTAACAGGTAGTTTGGTATCAAGATAATTTGTAACGGACAAGTAACGGTAATGGTAAATAAAGTGCAACAAGGTAGCCCAATCCTTTTGTGGCAAAGGACATGCCAAAACGGTCTTACTCCCTCCATTCCTTTATATAAGGTGTATTTGTTTTTTCAGAAGTCAAACGAGTGCATGTTTGACCGAATTTCTAGAAAAATGTATCAATATCCACAATATGAAATTTATATCATTTGATCCATAATGAAAAGTAGTTTCATATTTTACCTATTAGGTATTATAGATGTTATTTTATTCTATAATCTTGGTCAAACATTCAAATGGTTGAGTTGCAAGAAAACCAAGACACCTTATATTCTGGAACGGAGGGAGTAATAAGCAAAGCGTTCTTGAGGGCACAAGGGAATTTCATCTAGTCACTTCCATCATGTTGGTTTGATTTGCGTTCGCTACTTTGATAATTTGATATGTGGGTGGACCGGTGCTTGTGTGCTGTTCTTACTTGAACAAACCACCCATTTATGATTAACCCCCTCGCAAGCATCCGCAACTACGAGAAAAGTATTAAGATAAAATCTTACCATAGCATTAAATAATTGGATCCAAATCGGTCCCTTACGAAGTAGCACATAAATTAGGGTTTAAGCTTCTGTCACTCTAGCAACCTATCATCTAATAACTACTCCACAATGCATCCCCTTAGGCCCAAAGATGGTTAAGTGCGATGTAGTCGACATTCACATGACACCACTAAGGGAATCACAACATACATATCATCAAAATATCAAACACATATCAAATTCACATGATTACTTGCAACATGATTTCTCCCGTGACCTCAATAACAAAAGTAACTACTCACAAATGATAATCATGCTCAGAATCAGAGGGGTATTAAATATCATAATGGATCAGAACATATAATCTTCCATCAAATAAACCATATAGTAATCAACTACAAGATGTAATCAACACTACTAGTTACCCATAGGTACCAATCTGAGGTTCAGGTACAAAGATTGAACACAAGAGATGAACTAGAGTTCGAGAGGAGATGGTGATGTTGAAGATGTTGATCGAGATTGCCCTCCCAAAGATGAGAGGGTTGTTGGTGATGATGATGGCTTCGATTTCCCCCTTCGGGAGGGAAGTTTCCCCGGCGGAATCACTCCGCCGGAGGGCAAAAGTGCTCCTGCCCAAGTTCCACTTCGAGACGGCGGCGGTTGCTACCTCTTGAGCACTGCGTTGGTTTTCCCTTGAAGAGGAAATGGTAATGCAGCAAAGTAGCGTAAGTATTTCCCTCAGTTTTTGAGAACCAATGTATGAATCCAGTAGGAGGCTACACACGAGTCCCTCGCACCTACACAAACAAATAAATCCTCGCAACCAACGCGATAAGGGGTTGTCAATCCCTACACGGTCACTTACAAGAGTGAGATCTGATAGATATGATAAGATAATATTGTTGGTATTTTTGTGATAAAGATGCAAAGTAAAATAAAAGCAAAATAAAAAGCAACGGAAATAGCTAAGTGTTGGAAGATTAATATGATGGAAAATAGACCCGGGGGCCATAGGTTTCACTAGTGGCTTCTCTCGAGAGCATAAGTATTTACGGTGGGTGAACAAATTACTGTTGAGCAATTGATGAGAATTGAGCATAGTTATGAGAATATCTAGGTATGATCATGTATATAGGCATCACGTCCGAGACAAGTAGACCGACTCACCTGCATCTACTACTATTACTCCACACATCGACCGCTATCCAGATGCATCTAGAGTATTAAGTTCATAAGAACAGAGTAACGCCTTAAGCAAGATGACATGATGTAGAGGATAAACTCATGCAATATGATATAGACCCCATCTTGTTATCCTCGATGGCAACAATACTATACGTGCCTTGCTGCCCCTCATCACTTTGGGAAAGGACACATAAGATTGAACCCAAAGCTAAGCACTTCTCCCATTGCAAGAAAGATCAATCTAGTAGGCCAAACCAAACTGATAATTCAAGAGACTTGCAAAGATAACCAATCATACATAAAAGAATTCAGAAGATTCAAATATTGTTCATAGATAAACTTGATCATAAACCCACAATTCATCGGTCTCAACAAACACACCGCAAAAGAAGATCACAACGAATAGATCTCCACAAGAGAGGGGGAGAACATTGTATTGAGATCCAAAAAGAGAGAGGAAGCCATCTAGCTAATAACTATGGACCCGAAGGTCTGAGGTAAACTACCCACACTTCATCGGAGAGGCTATGGTGTTGATGTAGAAGCCCTCCGTGATCAAGGCCCCCTCCGACGGAGCTCGGGAACAGGCCCCAAGATGGGATCTCATGGGTACAGAAGGTTGCGGCGGTGGAATTTGGTTTTTGGCTCCGTATCTGGTAGTTTGGGGTACGTAGGTATATATAGGAGGAGGAAGTACGTCGATGGAGAAACGTGGGGCCCATGAGGGTGGAGGGCGCGCCCAGGGGGGTAGGCACGCCCCCTACCTCGTGGCTTCCTGGTAGCTTTCTTGACGTAGGGTCCAAGTCCTCTGGATCACGTTCGTTCCGAAAATCACGTTCCCGAAGGTTTCATTCCGTTTGGACTATGTTTGATATTCTTTTTCTGCGAAACTCTGAAATAGGCAAAAAACAACAATTCTGGGCTGGGCCTTCGGTTAATAGGTTAGTCACAAAAAATAATTTAAAAGTGTATAATAAATCCCAATAATGTCCAAAACAGAAGATAATATAGCATGGAGCAATCAAAAATTATAGATACGTTGGAGACGTATCAAGCATTCCCAAGCTTAATTTATGCTCGTCCTCGAGTAGGTAAATGATAAAAACATAATTTTTGGTGTGGAATGCTACTTGGCATAATTTCAATGTAACTCTTCTTAATTGTGGTATGAATATTCAGATCCGAAAGATTCAAGATAAAAGTTCAATATTGACATAAAAATAATAATACTTCAAGCATACTAACTAAGCAATTATGTCCTTTCAAAATAACATGGCCAAAGAAAGTTCATCCCTACAAATCATATAGTTTATTCATGCTCCATTTTCGTCACACAAGAATGCTCTCATCATGCACAACTTTAATATTACTACCTCCATGTCTCAAAACAATCATCAAGCATCAAACTTCTCTTAGTATTCAACGCACTCATAAGAAAGTTTTTACTATTCTTGAATACCTAGCATATTAGGATTTTATAGGCAAATTACCATGCTATTTAAGACTCTCAAAATAATCTAAGTGAAGCATGAGAGATCAATAGTTTCTATAAAACAAATCCACCACCGTGCTCTAAAAGATATAATTGAAGTACTAGAGCAAAAACTATATAACTCAAAAGATATAAGTGAAGCGCATAGAGTATTCAAATAATTTCCGAATCATGTGTGTCTATCTCAAAAGGTGTGTACAGAAAAGATGATTGTGGTAAACTAAAAAGAAAAGACTCAAATTATACAAGACGCTCCAAGCAAAACACATATCATGTGGTGAATAAAAATATAGCTCCAAGTAAAGTTACCGATGGAAGTAGACAAAAGAGGGGATGCCTTCCGGGGCATCCCCAAGCTTTGGCTTTTAGGTGTACTTATATTATCTTGGGGGTGACATGGGCATCCCCAAGCTTAGGCTCTTGCCACTCCTTGTTCCATAATCCATCAAATCTTTCACCCAAAACTTGAAAACTTCACAACACAAAACTCAACAGAAAATCTCGTGAGCTCCGTTAGCGAAAAGAAAACAAAAGACCACTTCAAGGTACTGTAATGAACTCATTCTTTATTTATATTGGTGTTAAACCTACTGTATTCCAACTTCTCTATGGTTTATAAACTATTTTACTAGCCATAGATTCATCAAAATAAGCAAACAACACACGAAAAACAGAATCTGTCAAAAACAGAACAGTCTGTAGTAATCTGTAACTAACGCAAACTTCTGGAACTCCAAAAACTCATCCAAAATAGGAAGACCTAGAAAATTTGTTTATTGATGAGCATCAATTGGAATCAATATTTTATCACGTTCTGGTGATTTTTAATAATTATTTTCGTGAACAGAAAGTTTCTGGAATTTTCTGCAAGATCAAATAACTATCATCCAAGAAGATCCTATAGGTTTAACTTGGCACAAACACTTATTAAAACATAAAAAAACATATAACCAGTGGCTATAACAAATATTTATTCCTAAACAGAAGCAAAAAGAAAAAAAACTAAAAATAAAATTGGGTTGCCTCCCAACAAGCGCTATCGTTTAACGCCCCTAGCTAGGCATAATAGCAAGGATAGATCTAGGTATTGCCATCTTTGGTGGGCAATCCATAAGTGGCTCTCATGATAGATTCATATGGTAAATTTATTTTCTTCCTAGGAAAGTGTTCCATGCCTTTCTGTAATGGAAATTGGAATCTAATATTCCCTTCCTTCATATCAATAATTGCACCAATCGTTCTAAGGAAAGGTCTACCAAGAATAATAGGACATGAAGGATTGCAATCTATGTCAAGAACGGTAAAATCTACGGGCACATAGTTCCTATTTGCAACAATAAGAACATCATCAATTCTTGCCATATGTTTCTTAATAGTGGAATCCGCAAGGTGCAAGTTTAAAGAGCAATCATCAAAATCACGGAAACCTAGCAAATCACACAAAGTTTTTGGAATCGTGGAAACACTAGCACCCAAATCACACAAAGCATATCATTCATGATCTTTAATCTTAATTTAATAGTAGGTTCCCACTCATTATAAAGTTTTCTAGGGATAGAAACTTCTAACTCAAGTTTTTCTTCATAAGATTGCATCAAAGCATCAACGATATGTTTGGTAAAGGCTTTATTTTGACTATAAGCATGAGGAGAATTTAGCACGGATTGCAACAAGGAAATACAATCTATCAAAGAGCAATTATCATAATTAAATTCCTTGAAATCCAAAATAGTGGGTTCATTAATATCGAATGTTTTGATCTCTTCAATCCCACTTTTATCAATTTTAGCATCAAGATCTAAAAACTCCGAATTTCTGGAACGCCTTCTAGGTAAATGTGGATCATATTCAGCCCCATTATTATCAAGATTCATATTGCAAAACAAAGATTTAATAGGGGACACATCAATAACTTTTAGATCTTCATATTTTTTTCATAAAAATTAGAAGAACACGCTTTTATAAAGCAATCTTTCTTAGCATGCATCCTAGCGGTTCTTTCTTGGCACTCATCAATGGAAATTCTCATGGCTTTGAGAGACTCATTGGTATCATGCTTAGGTGGAATAGATCTAAGTTTCAAAGAATCAACATCAAGAGAAATTCTATCAACGTTCCTAGCCAATTCATCGACTTTAAGCAATTTTTCTTCAAGCAAAGCATTGAAATTCTTTTGCGAATTCATAAATTCCTTAACACTAGTCTCAAATTAAGAGGGCATCTTATTGAAGTTTCCATATTAATTGTTGTAGGAACTACCATAATTATTAGAGGAATTACTAGGATAAGGCCTAGGATTAAAGTTTCCTCTATATGCGTTGTTACCAAAATTATTCCTACCAACAAAATTCACATCCATAGATTCATTATTATTCTCAATCAAAGTAGACAAAGGCATATCATTATGATCAGAAGAAACACTCTTAGTAGAAAATAATTTCATAAGTTCATCGATCTTTCCACTCAAAACATTAATTTCTTCTATTGCATGCACTTTTTTATTAGTAGATCTTTCAATGTGCCATTGAGAATAATTAACCATAATATTATCTAGGAGTTTAGTAGCTTCTCCTAAAGTGATTTCCATAAAAGTGCCTCCCGCGGCCGAATCTAAAAGATTTCTAGAAGCAAAATTCAATCTGGCATAAAAAAATTGTATAATCATCCACAAATTCAAACCATGCGTGGGGCAATTATGTATCATTAATTTCATCATCTCCCAAGTTTGTTCAACATGTTCATGATCAAGTTGCTTAAAATTCATAATATCGTTTCCAAGAGAGATGATCTTAGCGGGAGGAAAATATTTAGAGATAAAAGCATCTTTGCACTTATTCCACGAATCAATACTATTTTTAGGCAAAGATGAAAACCAAGCTTTAGCACAATCTCTAAGCGAAAAAGGAAATAGCTTCAATTTAACAATATCATTGTCCACATCTTTCTTTTTTTGGATATCACACAAATCAACGAAGCTATTTAGACGAGTAGCGGCATCTTCACTAGGAAGGCCGGTGAATTGATCTTTAATAACAAGATTCAACAAAGCAACATTGATTTCACAAGATTCAGTATCGGTAAGAGGAGCAATCGGAGTGCTAAGGAAATCATTATTGTTGGTATTGGTAAAGTCACATAATTTGGTATTGTCTTGAGCCATCATGACAAGCAAGCAATCCAACACATGGGCAAACAAGAAGCAAGCGAAAAAGAGGCGAACGGAAAAGAGAGGGTGAATAAAATGACAAGGGTGAAGTGGGGGAGAGGAAAACGAGAGGCGAATGGCAAATAATGTAATGCACGAGATAAGAGTTTGTGATGGGTACTTGGTATGTTGACTTTTGCGTAGACCTCCCCGGCAACGGCACCAGAAATCCTTCTTGCTACCTCTTGAACACTGCGTTGGTTTTCCCTTGAAGAGCAAAGGGTGATGCAGCAAAGTAGCATAAGTATTTGCCTCAGTTTTTGAGAACCAATGTATCAATCCAGTAGGAGGCTACACACGAGTCCCTCGCACCTACACAAACAAATAAATCCTCGCAACCAACACGATAAGGGGTTGTCAATCCCTACACGGCCACTTACGAGAGTGAGATCTGATAGATATGATAAGATAATATTTTTGGTCTTTTTGTGATAAAGATGCAAAGTAAAATAAAAGCGAAATAAAAAGGAACGTAAATAGTTAAGTGTTGGAAGATTAATATGATGGAAAATAGACCCGGGGCCATAGGTTTCACTAGTGGCTTCTCTCGAGAGCATAAGTATTTATGGTGGGTGAACAAATTACTGTTGAGCAATTGACAGAATTGAGCATAGTTATGAGAATATCTAGGTATGATCATGTATATAGGCATCACGTCCGAGACAAGTAGACCGACTCCTGCCTGCATCTACTACTATTAATCCACACATCGACCGCTATCCAGCATGCGTCTAGAGTATTAAGTTCATAAGAACAGAGTAACGCCTTAAGCAAGATGACATGATGTAGAGGGATAAACTCATGCAATATGATATAGAACCCATCTTTTTATCCTCGATGGAAGCAATACTATACGTGCCTTGCTGCCCCTACTGTCACTGGGAAAGGGCACCGCAAGATTGAACCCAAAGCTAAGCACTTCTCCCATTGCAAGAAAGATCAATCTAGTAGGCCAAACCAAACTGATAATTCGAAGAGACTTGCAAAGATAACCAATCATACATAAAAGAATTCAGAAGATTCAAATATTGTTCATAGATAAACTTGATCATAAACCCTCAATTCATCGGTCTCAACAAACACACCGCAAAGAAGATTACATCGAATAGATCTCCACAAGAGAGGGGGAGAACATTGTATTGAGACCCAAAAAGAGAGAGGAAGCCATCTAGCTAATAACTATGGACCCGAAGGTCTGAGGTAAACTACTCACACTTCATCGGAGAGGCTATGGTGTTGATGTAGAAGCCCTCCGTGATCGATGCCCCCTCCGACGGAGCTCCGGAACAGGCCCCATGATGGAATATCATGGGTACAGAAGGTTGCGGCGGTGGAATTAGGTTTTTGGCTCTGTATCTGGTAGTTTGGGGGTACGTAGGTATATATAGGAGTAAGGAGTACGTCGGTGGAGCAACATGGGGCCCACGAGGGTGGAGGGCGCGCCAGGGGTAGGCGCCCCCTACCTCGTGGCTTCCTGTAACTTTCTTGTCGTGAGGTCCAAGTCCTCTGGATCACGTTAGTTCCGAAAATCACGTTCCCGAAGGTTTCATTCCGTTTGGACTCCGTTTGATATTCTTTTCTGCGAAACTCAAATAGGCAAAAACATCAATTACGGGTGGGCCTCCGGTTAATAGGTTAGTCCCAAAAATAATATAAAAGAGTATAATAAAGCCCAATAATGTCCAAAACAGAAGATAATATAGCATGGAGCAATCAAAAATTATAGATACGTTGGAGACGTATCAGCGCTCCGTCCCGAAAGTCCTCCCCTTATTATTTCTAGGTCAAAATGACCTATATACCAGAAGATGGGCACCGGATGTGGGCTGGGCTGACCACAACTATCTAGGGCGCGCCTGGGGGGGCTGGTGCACCCTCGTGTCTTGTGGTCACCAGGTGGCCCCCTCGGGTAGTTATTTGCTCCAGTATTTTTATATATTCCAAAATAATTCTCCATAAATTTTCAGCTCATTTGGAGATGTGCATAATAGGTATCTCTGATGTAGCTTTTTCAGGTCCAGAATTCCAGCTGCCGGTATTCCCCCTCTTTGTGTAAACCTTGCATATTATGAGAGAAAAGGCATTGGAATTACTCCATAAAGCATTATTATGCATAAAAACCTTATAAATAACAGTAGGAAAACATGATGCAAAATGGACGTATCAACTCCCCCAAGCTTAGACCTTGCTTGTCCTCAAGCGAAAAACCGATATCGAAAAACATGCCCTCATGCTTAGAGATAGAGGTGTCGATAAAAACAAAATATGGATATAGTAGTGTCATGCTTATTATTATAACAACAACAAACTTTATTGTAAAACGTTATCACATAACTTTATCATATAACGTCTCATGAATAAGTAACAATTATTCACAACATCGAAGTAAAAGCATAAACTCTATTGAAAACTAACAAACTATGTTCTCAGTCAGCTTTGCAACTACAATTCATCATCTTTTCAGGAAGGGTCTCACATCGGAGCCTTTTGGCAAGTCCACATACTCAACCATCATTTAATCTTCTATGATTGCTAACACTCACCATATACACATGAGTAAAAAGTTTCAACCGGACACATAGAAAGATAGGGGCTTAAAGTTTCTCCTCCCAACTTATTCACCTCAAGGGTGATGTCAACAACAATGACTCATGCTCACTCATATCCAACTGGATATATGTGCCTACATCTTTCCCCACCACATGATGCTTGCAAAAAGAGAAAATAAAAATGAATAGATGATAATACTTTGTTTCTTGCATGAAAAGTAAATACATAAAGTAAAAGATAGGCCCTTCGCAGTGGGAAGCAGAGGTTGTCATGCGCTTATTCATTTGTATGCTCAATCTCTTAGTGCAAAAGAACGTCACATTACATTACCCCTTATGGTAGCAACCTTTATTATGCAGCCCGTTGATTTTATTACTTTCCCATCACAAGTTCGTACAACGCTCAATTTTCTCTTACACTAAATGATCCAACACATTTTGAAGCAATTTTTATTGCCTGTTTGCACTGATGACAACTTACTTGAAGGATCTTACTCAATCCATAGGTAGGTATGGTGGACTCTCAAAACAATGATTTGGGTTTAAGATTTTTGGATGCACAAGCAGTATCTCTACTTAGTGCGTATTTTTGGCTAGCAAAGATATTGAGCAAGCACCACATGTTGAAGGATCTATGACAATTTAACTTCTATGTGAATATGAACAAACATAAATATTGCCTTGTCTTCCTTGTCCAACGTCAACAATTTTGGCATATAATATTTTAATGAGGGCTCGCAATCATAAAAGATGTCCAAGATAGTGTATTTGCATGTGAATCTTATCTTCCCTTATTAATTCTTTCATGCATTGCATCATTGACCAATGCTGTGTTTGTCAACTTTCAACAAATTTTACCACTTGTACTTCTCTTTATGTGATGTCATTACTTAACACAATATTAGCATATGATATTTTTCATTGTTTTCTTTTATTTTGATTGAAACATAAAAGTAAAGAAGCAAAACTCGAACTAAACTTTATTATATAACTTTCACTTGATTACATGGAAATATGGATCACAAAACTAAGACTAGGAAATAAACCATGCTAAACTTGTATTCAACTAATTCATGAGATAACTAAAGACCAACTAAAAATAGGTAAAGGTAATGAAAGTGATGGTGATACGATACCGGGGCATCTCCCCCAAGCTTGGCAAAAGCCAAGGGGAGTGCCCATACCATGTACTCAAGTTTCCTTTGGTTGTGAGGAAGGAGGTGGTGGTGGTGTTGAAGTAGTAGTGTCACACTTCAGGCTCAATAGGTACTCCAATCGACGAATGATGCTCTGGAGGGCAATGATTTGCTCTTGCAACATAATATTTTCATGAGTGAGATATTTATTCTGAACACGAGCCGTTTCAAAGGACCTAAAAGCTTCAATTTCAGTAGGGGTGAGATGGTTGTAATATGGTTGAAGGATGTCTTCTTCTTCCTCTATTAGCATGGCCTGCCCTCTTGCTTGATCTTGATCTCCCGTAGCTTCCTTGCCCTTGTCCTCATTGGTGGCTTCTTTTGGTCCTTCTCTTTTCAGTTCCATCTTCATCAGCCAAGCATCTTCTTCTATGTTTTTGGAGGAGGGAGAAGACATGATGCCTGGCTTGACAGATCTGACAGAAACACAGCAAGAAACAAGAGCAGAAGATTTCTCAAGAATTTGTTTATCTTGGGAAACAAGCAAACGTGAGAAAAACGGAGTCGGGAAGGTTCCCGAGGTGTGCACAACCCACCTGGCCATGCCAGACAAGACATGCGTGCCCTGGTTATCGTGCCCTGCTCGGTTTCCTTCCTGATTGTTTCTTATTTTCGTAATTTTTGTTATATTCCAAAACTGACAAAAAATATTTTTGCGGATTTTTCGGAGTCCTTTTACTTACCTATCACGTACCTCCTTTTTTTTTCAGGATTCTGGAGTGTTCTGAAAGGTTTCTTTTATGTGTTCCTCCGGTGTCATGGTTTGAATAATATTACTTTCAACATTAATAGGCGTACATGAGATATAACGTTTGATTCTTTGTCCCTTGACCACCTTCGGGTTTGTACCTTCGGCATTATTGATCTTAATGGCTCCAGAAAGATAAACCTCTTCGATAATATAAGGTCCTTCCAATTTGGAAAGAAGTTTTCCTGCAAAGAATCTAAAACGAGAGTTGTACAAAAGAACATATTCTCCAACTTTTAATTCCCGCTTTTGGATTCTTTTGTCATGCCATCTTTTAACTTTCTCTTTAAAAAGTTTGGCATTTTCGTAAGCTTGGGTTCTCCATTCATTTAGTGAGCTAATATCAAATAACCTCTTTTCACCCGCAAGCTTGAAATCATAATTGAGTTCTTTAATTTCCCAATATGTTTTATGTTCTAACTCAAGAGGCAAATGACAAGCTTTTCTGTAAACCATTTTATAAGGAGACATACCCATAAGATTTTTATAAGTTGTTCTGTAAGCCCAAAGTGCATCATTTAATTTATTAGACCAATTCTTTTGGGACCTATTGACATTTTTTTGTAATATTAATTTTATTTCTCTATTGCTAAATTCAACTTGACCACTAGATTGAGGATGATAAGGTGAAGCAATTCTATGGTTAACATCATATTTAGCAAGCATTTTACGAAAAGCACCATGAATAAAGTGTGAACCACCATCAGTCATTAAATATCTAGGGACTCCAAACCTTGGGAAAATAACTTCTTTAAGTATTTTAATGGAAGTGTTGTGATCAACACTACTAGTTGGAATAGCTTCTACCCACTTAGTAACACAAACATAATCAACAGCAACCAAAATATGAGTATACCCATTGGAGGAAGGAAAATGTACCATATAATCAAAACCCCAAACATCAAATGGTTCAACAGCAAGTGAATAATTCATAGCTATTTCTTGACGCTTACCAATATTACCTATCCTTTGACATTCGTCACAAGATAAAACAAACTTACGGGCATCTTTGAAGATAGTAGGTCAATAAAAACCAGATTCCAATACCTTGTGAGCAGTTCTATCTCCCGCATGATGTCCTCCATAAGCTTCGAGTGACATTTCTGTAGGATTTGTTCCTGTTCATGCTCAGGTACACAACGTCTAATAATACCATCTACTCCTTCTTACAAAGATGTGGGTCATCCCAAAAGTAATGTCTTAAATCATAGAAGAATTTTTTCTTTTGTTGGTATGGGAAACTATGTGGTATATATTTGGCAACAATGTAATTAGCATAGACAACATACCAAGGTGTGTTGTGAGAAACATTTATTGGAGCTAGTTGTTCATCAGGAAAACTATCATCAATAGGTAGTGGGTCATCAAGAATATTTTCAAACCTAGACAAATTATCAGCTACGAGATTCTCAGCTCCTTTTCTACCAGTGATATGTAAATCAAATTCTCGTAACAAGAGAACCCACCTAATGAGTCTAGGTTTAGCATCTTCCTTTTCCATAAGATATTTTATAGCAGCATGATCAATGTGAACAATCACTTTGGAATCAACAATGTAAGATCTAAATTTATCACAAGCAAACACAACTGCTAAAAATTCTTTTTCAGTAGTAGCATAATTTCTTTGGGCACTGTCTAGAGTTTTACTAGCATAATGGATAACATTAAATTTCTTATCAACTCTTTTTCCTAGAACAACACCAATAGCATAATCACTAGCATCACACATAATTTCAAAAGGCAAGTTCCAATCAGGTGGTTGAACTATAGGTGCAGAAGTTAAGGCTTTCTTAAGTGTTTCAAAGGCTTCTACACAATCATCATCAAAAACAAATGGAACATCCTTTTGTAAAAGATTTGTAAGAGGCCTAGAAATTTTAGAGAAGTCTTTAATAAACCTCCTGTAGAAACTGACATGACCTAGGAAACTACGAATACCTTTAATATCTTTGGGACATCGCATTTTCTCAATTGCATCAACTTTAGCTTTATCCACCTCAATACATCGTTCAGAAATTTTATGCCCCAAGACAATACCTTCATTAAACATAAAGTGTCACTTCTCCCAATTCAAGACAAGATTAGTTTGTTCGCATCTCTGCAAAACTCAATCAAGGTTGCTTAAGCAATCATCAAAAGAAGTTCTGTAAACGGAAAAATCATCCATGAAAACCTCAACAATCTTTTCACAAAAATCAGAGAATATAGCAGTCACACATCTTTGAAAGGTGGCAGGTGCATTACATAAACCACAAGGCATACGTCTATGGGCATAAGTTCCAAAAGGACAAGTAAAGGTGGTCTTCTCTTGATCGGGTTGTGAAACAGGTATTTCAGAGAAACTAGAATATCCATCAAGGAAACAAAACTGTGTGTGCTTAGATAATCTTTCTAGCATTTTATCGATAAAAGGTAGAGGGTAATGATCTTTTCTAGTAGCTTTATTTAATTTTCTAAAATCAATTTCCATTCTATAACCAGTAACAATTCTTTATGGAATAATTTCATTTTTATCATTAGGAACAACGATAATACCTTCCTTCTTAGGGACACAATGAACGGGACTTACCCATCTACGTTCAGCTATGGGATAGATTATACCTGCTTCCAAAGGCTTTAGTATTTCAGTTGGACTTACCCATCTACGATCAGCTATGGGATAGATTATACCTGCTTCCAGAGGCTTTAGTATTTCAGTTCTTACCACTTCTTTCATCTTAGGATTCAAATGTCGTTGGTGATCAACAACGGGTTTAGCATCAGGTCCATATCAATCTTGTGCTGACATAGAGTGGGACTAATGCCCTTAAGATCATCAAGAGTATATCCAATAGCAGCACGGTGCTTCTTCAGAATTTTCAATAATCTTTCTTCTTCATGTTCTGAAAGGTTAGCACTAATAATAACAGGATATATCTTTTTCTCATCGAGATAAGCATATTTCAAAGTGCCTGGCAATTGTTTTAATTCAAACATAGGATCACCTTTAGGTGGAGGAGGAACTCCTAGAGTTTCGATAGGCAAATTGTGTTTAAGTACAGGTTGTTGTTCAAAGAATATTTTATCTATTTCATTTCTTTCACGCAAGTGCATATCATTTTCATGGTCTGGAAAATATTGTTCTAAAGGATCAGTAGGAGGCATAGCAATAGAAGCAAGATCAATTATTTCATCC
Organism: Aegilops bicornis; assembly: GCA_021605145.1. NCBI lineage: Eukaryota > Viridiplantae > Streptophyta > Magnoliopsida > Poales > Poaceae > Aegilops > Aegilops bicornis. The sequence goes on from CM038669.1 coordinate 505,731,568, forward strand.
TTACTAGGAAATTTTTATTATGAGGTTGTCTATTAAACTTAGAGAAATTAAACTCATGAGACTAATCACCAAAGCTAACACTGACATTTTGTTTATGGCAATCTATAGTAGCATTGACAGTGTTTAAGAAGTTCTACCAAAGATTATGGGACAAAAATTATCTTGGGGAAACAAGAACTAGAAAATCAGTAGGGTATTTTATCTTCCCGCACAAGACTTCAACATCTCTAACAATCCCAAGTGGTGTGATGGTGTTTCTATTAGCAAGTTTAATAGTAACATCTATGTCTTCTATTTCAGCGGGTGCTATATCATTCATAATTTCTTGCTATAAGGTAAAAGGAATAGCACTCACGCTAGCACCTAAGTCACATAAACCGTGATAACAGTGATCTCCTATTTTAAATGAGACAACAGGCATGCCAACAACAGGTCTATGTTTATCTTTTTCATTGCGTTTGGCAATTCTAGCAGCCTCATCACAGAAGTAAATAACATGTCCATCAATATTTTCTACCAGGAGATCTTTAACCATAGCAAACACTAGGTTCTACTTCAATTTGCTCAGAGGGTTTAGGTGCTTTAATATTACTTTTGCGAACCACAATTGATACCTTATCATGTTCCTTTATCCTAACAGGGAAAGGTGGCTTCTCAATATAAGCAGTAGGTACAATTGGATCAACATTGTAAATAGTAGTTTCATCTTTAGCTTTAACCGGTTCTTTAATTTATTATTTAATAGGGAGATGATATTTAAACCACTTCTCCTTAGGGAGATCAACATGAGTAGAAAATGATTCACAAAAAGAGGCTACTATCTTAGAGTCAAGCCATATTTAGTGCTAAACTTGTGAAAAGCATCAGTATTCATAAAAGAATTGACACAATCAAACTTAAGCTTAATACCTGAATCTTTACCTTCATCGAGTTCCCAATCTTTGCGTTTAATTCTTCCTAAAATATCCAACCTGAATTCAATAGTCTTCTTCATGAAAGAACCAGTACAAGAAATATCGAGCATGGATTGAGCATCACGAGAAAGCCGAGCATAAAAGTTCTGGATAATAATTTCTCTCGAGAGCTCATGATTGGGGCATGAATATAACATTGACTTAAGCCTCCCCAAGCTAGAGAGATACTTTCTCCTTCACGAGGCCAAAAATTATATATATAATTCTGATCACGATGAACTAGATTCATAGGATATTTTTTTTTGGTGAAATTCCAGTTTCAATCGATTCCAGTTCTAGCATCCAATATCATCGCATAGCCTATACCATGCCAATGATTTTACCTTCAAAGATAAAGGGAAAACCTTCTTCTTAGCTTCATCTCCGGGTAAACCTGCAAGCTTAAATAATCCACAAATTTCATTCACATAGATGAAGTGCATATCAGGATGTTTTGTTCCATCTCCTGCATAAGGATTAGCTAGCAGTTGTTCTATCATACCCGAAGGAATGTCATAACCAATATTTTCAGTAGGTGCAGTAGGTTGAGGGGCAACTAATTGTGCTTCCGGTCAAGGTGAAGATACCCGAAACAAACCCCTTAAAGGATGGTTTTCCATAGTAGCAAGTGATAATAAATTTCAGCACGTAGTAATAATTTTTCCTTACCAAGAGCGCTTCACTCTCCGGCAACGGCGCCAGAAAAGAGTCTTGATGACCTACAAGTATAGGGAATCAATCGTAGTCCTTTTGATAACTAAGAGTGTCGAACCCAACGAGGAGCAGAAGGAAATGACAAGTTGTTTTCAGCAAGGTAATTTCTGCAAGCACTGAAATAGTCGGTAACAGGTAGTTTGATAGCAAGACAATTTGTAACGGACAAGTAACAGTAATGGTAAATAAAGTGCAGCAAGGTAGTGATAACCCACAAGTATAGGGGATTGTTTGTAGCCTTTTTCAATAAATAAGTGTCGAACCCAACGAGGAGCTAAAGGTAGAACAAATATTCCCTCAAGTTCTATCGACCACCGATACAACTCTACGCACACTTGACGTCTGCTTTACCTAAAACAAGTATGAAACTATTTTGCAAGAATAAAACTACGAGTACTTTGCGGGAATAAAAATACGAATAAATTGCAAGGTAATGAAAGTAGATAGCTTTTGTCAACAAGAAAGTCATTTGTCCCTGGCAATCGATAACTAGACTGGTAATCATTCATGCAATTTTATATGAGGGAGAGGCATGAGCTAACATACTTTCTCTACTTGGATCATATGCACTTATGATTGGAACTCTAGAAAGCATCCGAAGCTACCAAAGATCATTAATGTAAAACCCAACCATAACATAAGTATCAGGTCCTCTTTACTCCCATATGCAATAGCCCACTTACTTGGGTCTGTGTATTCTGTCACTCACGCACCCACTATAAGCGAATTATGAATGTATTGCAACACCTTACAGCGGGAATCCCTCACATTTGCGCGACACTAAGGGCACCATAGGACAACGCCATAATAAAATATACACTCATACCAACCAAGATCACGATTATCCCATAGGACAAAACGGATCTACTCAAACATCATAAGATAGCCACATATCATTGGGAAATAATATATAGTGTTGAGCACCATGTTTAAGTAGAGATTACAGCGGGGCGAAGGGGTGTTACACCGCTGCATAGAGGGGGAGAAAGTTGGTGTTGACAGTAGCAAGATTGTTGATGTAGATCGCCGTCACGATCCTTGCCCCGGCGGCACTCCGGCGCCACCGAGAGAGAGGGGGAGAGAGCCCCCGTCCTTCTTCTTATTCCTTGACCCCCCCCCCCCCTAGATGGGAGGAGAGTTCCCCCTCTGGTCCATGGCCTCCATGGTGGCAGAGGGGCGGGAGCCCCTCCGAGATTGGATCTCCCTCTCTCTTCTCTTCTGTTTCGCGTTTTTTGTTTTCTGGCCGAAAACTGTTTCTTATATTCCCGGAGATCCGTAACTCCGATTGCGCTGAGATTTTAACACGATTTTTTCCGGATATAAGCTTCCTTGCGCCCGAAGTAGAGCTCCAACCGACATTCGAGTATGGCATAATCCACCACCACGCGCCTGGGCTGCCTGGCGCGCCCAGGTGTCTTGTGGTGGTTATGGGCCCCCGTTTGCGTTGATTCCACCTCCCAAAAATCACATATATTCCAAAATTATTCATCGTAAATTTTTATCGCGTTTGGACTTCGTTTGATATGGATATTCTGCAAAGAAAAAACATGCAAAAAACAGGAACTGGCACTGGGCACGGGATCAATAGGTTAGTCCAATAAATCATATAAAATATTGCCAAAAATATGTGAAAGTTGTATAATATTGGCATGAAAACAATCAAAAATTATATATATGATGGAGACCTATCAGGTAGCCCAATCCTTTTGTGGCAAATGACTGGCCAAAACGGTCTTTTATAATAAGCAAAGCGTTCTTGAGGGCACACGAGAATTTCATCTAGTCACTTTCATCATGTTTGTTTGTTCGCGTTCGCTACTTTGATAATTTGTTATGTGGGTGGACCGGTGCTTGGGTACTATTCTTACTTGAATATACCCCCCACTTATGATTAACCCCGCGCAAGCATCTACAACTACGATAAACGTATTAAGATAAAATCTAACCATAGCATTAAACATTTGGATCCAAATCGATCCCTTACCAAGTAGCGCATAAACTAGGGTTTAAGATTCTGTCACTCTAGCAACCCATCATCTAATAACTACTCCACAATGCATTTCCTTAGGCCCAAATATGGTGAACTGCCATGTAGTCGACATTCACATGACACCACTAAGGAAATCACAACATACGAACACATATCAAATTCACATGATTACTTGCAACATGATCTCTCCCGTGACCTCAAGAACAAAACTAACTACTCATAAATGATAATCATGCTCAAGATCAGAGGGGTATTAAATAGCATAATGGATCCGAACATATAATCTTCCACCAAATAAACCATATAGTAATCAACTACAAGATGTAATCAACACTACTAGTCACCCACAGGTACCAATCTAAGGTTCCGGTACAAAGATTGAACACAAGAGATGAACTAGGGTTTGAGAGGAGGTGGTGCTACTGAACATGTTGATGGAGATTGCCCTCCCAAAGATGAGAGGGTTGTTGGTGATGATGATGGCTTCGATTTCCCCCTCCGGGAGGGAAGTTCCCCCGGCGGAATCGCTCTGCCAGAGGGCAAAACTGCTCCTGCCCAAGTTCCGCCTCGAGACGGCGGCGCTCCGTCCTGAAAGTCCTCCCCTTATTTTTTTTCTAGGTCAAAATGACCTATATAGCAGAAGATGGGCACCGGAGGTGGGCTGGGCTGACCACAACCCACCAGGGCGCGCCTGGGGTGCCTGGCGTGCTCTGGTGTGACGACAGGTTTTCCGGGTATTAATTTCTAGAAAATGGCCCTTGTGCTCACCAGCCCCAGGATTACTGTTAGCTGATGAGGCACTAACTTGATACCGAAATTCCAAGAAAAATACAAAATATGTAGTACAAGACCATTCTAGCCTGTGAGTACAACAAATGGTTTCTAGTGGTTGATGGCGGAAGCGGTTTGTGGTACATCAGTGTCCAGTGAGTACTTTTGAATGTACTCGCAAACATTATGAACACGGGTATAATATAACAACGATAATTTTGCTCTGAAAATATTTTAAGATCATGATGCCAGTCACGAAAGTAAAATCTCTGATGCATGCAAGCAGCTTATTTATGGATATGCAATAATGTAGTAGTAATAAAATGCACCGATCGGGTGTCTGAGCGGCATACTCGAAAGGTTAGTAAACAAAGAGAAATGCCTCAGTCGGGCGTCTGAGCGACACCACATAAAGGGCTTATACAGAAAATAAATACAAGCATGCCACAGTCGGGCGTCTCAGCGACACCACATAAAGGGCTTATAAAGAAAATAAATACAAGCATGCCACAGTCGGGCGTCTCAGCGACACCACATAAAGGGCTTATAAAGAAAATAAATACAAGCATGCCACAGTCGGGCGTCTCAGCGACACCACATAAAGGGCTGATAAAGAAAATAAATACAAGCATGCGACAGTTGGGCGTCTCAGCGACACCACATAAAGGGCTTATAAAGAAATCACAGTGAATATCCAGGAGGTAGAACCATCCCAGGGATATTCGATAATTCCAATAATATAACGGGTTAGTCCACAACAAAATAATAATCTTAATCATCACAAGTCTCAAGTAGTGATCCCAGTTCTGGTTTAACAGTTTCTCCTTCGAAGACCGACACTAAGACCGACACTCGACCCATCCCAGACTGTAATCCTAAGCCATGAACACGGCTATTCGAATAGGCTTAATCTCTGCAGAGGGTGTACTCTTTACCCACAAACAACGGATTCCTTTAGTCCATCGGGGCTAATTCCGTCTACGGCCTTTTAATTGAAAGCACACCTATCCGCACACACCAGCCTAACTTACCGGTGTCTGGAATCACCCATGACACCCGTTAAGCGAAACTTTAAGTGGGGAGGCTACAACCTCGACGTAACATGGGATCAAAAATTTATACTGCACGCAAACTAGGGGAGCTACCCCTTCGGCTACAACCGAAACACCCATGCTCCTGCATCAGGTGGCATGCCTACCGGATGCCTCCCAGTATCTTCCACCAAGGCCTCTCATGCACGGTGTGTGCTAGGAAAGGGTGACAACTTATCGAACTGCACCCTACCTATGGCAGGGGCAAGTGGCAGCACGAAACAAGTATGGGGGTTACCGGGACAAGACTCGATCTACGGTCGACTCAGGAGGTTTAAATATTCCCTGCATGATTAGCATAACAATATATGTATACATCAACCAACAGACAGAATCGTCACGCGACGTACCCCCTCATGCCATACCGGACACGACCGTCTCGACGAAAGGCTAGGGACAAGACCGTGTCTACCCAAGACAGAGGCTTTCCCGGTTTCTCTTCCGGTATGCATGAAAGGCACATGACGGTGATTACCATCACAACCATATCGAACTCCAATAGCATGAAAACATTAATATGCACTCATGAGTAGGAACATATCATCACATAAAATGACGTATACCCCGTGTCGAGGTGGTGTTGTCACCGCACAAATAACACACACAATAATATGCCGGGTTCGTAATGCTTGCCTTCAAGTTGTGGGGAGGCTGGGTGCATTCCAAAACTCTTGAAAGTTTTCTCCTCTCTCCACAAATCCTATTTAAAATATTTTTGAATCAATATATAGTTCAAAAACAGTACCAAAAAGTTGTCAGATTTTTTTTGAAACAAATCTTAAAATAAACTAGACAATATTTGAAAGAGTTAGGAAAAAGAATCAACTCATTTGGAGTTATATTTAAAAAGTTATAGCTAGTCGAAGTTTTGGTAAGAATCGCTTTTAATAAAATGTAAAAAGAAAACGTTTCAAACGAGATTACGTTTCGATCGGAGGAGGCGTACTTGGGTTTTACGCCTCCACTTATCCAGCGTGGACTGCTGGGAGTCATCGACAGTGGGTCCAGGGGGCCCACTAGTCATGTTTGACTGGTCTCCCCTCCCTCTTCTTCTTCTGCCCGAGCAGAGGCGGGACACCGGTGACCGTCGCCGGCGAACGGCGGTTCCTCGCGGGGAGCTGAGGGTGGGGATGGATCCGCGGATCAGGGGTGGTCCTTCCGGTGGTCATAGGGTCGTCGGAGGTGGAGGAAATCGCCGGCGGTGAGCTCTGCGGCAGAGGAAAGCTTCGGTGGATTTGGGGGCTCGGGCTACGGTGATGTTCCGTCGTCGTTTGGGGTCTGGGCGGCTCCGCAAGATGATGTGGAGCAGAGTGGTGGTGATGAAAGGGTGGGGGAGGCTCTGGTGGCGCCGGGGTGAACCGGAACGAGGCGGCGGCCGAGCTGGCCGGAGAGATTGAAGACGGCCTTCCCCTCTTCAACTGATGGCAACGGGGAACTAGGAGGACGGCGTGAGGCTGCTTGAGTGACCGGGGGAGCTCGGGGGCTTCCTTTTACAGCGCCTTCAAGTCGGGTCGCGGCGGCCGTGGATGAGCTCATCAGCGGACCGCCCTACTGTGCTGCAGGGCGACGTGGCGGTGGCTGGCTAGCTCCAGGGGCTAACGACGACCACTCCACTGTCGAGGGAGGCGGTGGCGCTACCGTGGTGGTTTGGGCGGTGCTGCCCATGGCGGTGGCGGATGCGGCCGCGGGCGTGCCGCCAAGCGGCTTGCTGGCGACACTGCAGGGGCAAGGAGGCGGTCGGGGCTTCTAGCGTGACATGGCGAGAGGGAGAGGATTTGGATGAGCTCGGGGAAACTTATCCAGGGGGGGTGCTGGCTCGGGCGCGAGCACGTGCAAAACACGTGCTCTGCTCGCACTCTGGGTGTGCACGGCACTCGTTCGACGAAATGCCAGGGTGACCAAAGATGCTAGAGAGCCGCTGCAAATCCACATGCCTAGGTTAGAGACATATAGAAGGCTACTAGACAACTTGGTTTGGGGCAAGGGGAAAGTTCACCACACAAAACCTTCAACCATGCCAAATCTGTCTATGCACATTGTGGTGTTTGACAAAATGCCAGAGGCATCTAGGCATCACTTGAGGTGGTCAAATCTCCTAGAGTGGGGTCTCTTTAGATGCAAGAGAGGGTGGTGAGGTTAGTTTGCCAAATGAAGAAACTTGTTAGTGCAAGTTTTGCAAAACTTCAATTCTGGACAGGTGGTAAATGGCATCATTACATGAACCAAAAATGTCCCAAAGGGTGCATGCTCCTGGACTTAGGGGTTTTGCAGGGTTAACTACAAGCAGGAGAAAGCACAAGGTCACTAGAGCAAAAATAAATAGGGTTGCAGTAGAAATCACAAGGCTGGACCAGAATGAAAAAGAGGTTGATTCACTCAATTTTTTTTCAAAGAACAACACTAGGTTTTTGCATAAAGTTGGATGGCATGCTACCACTGACATCCCATAATTTTGGTGGAGGCTTTAAAGAAATATTTAATCAGGCTGCAGTGCAAAACATCCCTTTGGACCAGATTTGAAAATTAGGTGTAGAACTCAAAATATTCAATGAATGAAATATATTTTTGCATAAAAGTGATTTAGAAACATCACAAGACATCTCCAAATTTTTGGTTGGAATTTTAGTTAAATTTATCAAATGGTTGTAGTTCAAAAAGAGCTCCAAAACTAAATGGAAGTCCTTTTTAAGGAATAAAGCTCAGAGAGAAATATTTAAATAAATAAATCTACTGATTAAGAAGTGTTATATTGAGAGAGCATAGAAGTCCAATACATTTTGGAAAGTTTCCACTTGGATAAAACTCCTCAATATTAAAAAGAAGGGTTCTGAAATCAACAGAAAATCCAGAAAGCAATTTTTTTTAAACTCCTAGAAATTTTTTAATAATTAAAACCTGGTTAAATTTTGGGGTGTTACAATACTACCCCCCTTAAGAAAAATCTCGTCCTCGAGATTTGCTAAGAATTGCTTTTTTGAAAATAAAACTCTTACCAAATCAAAACAATTACTTTACTTAAACGGTAAAATGCGGCTATAGTGAGAGGGCAATAAGTGGGGTGAAACACAGTGTGGGACACTGGTGCTGTGTGGAGAAATCCACGTGTTAGGGAAAAACGAGCGATCTCTACGATGGACGTAGTGAATTTAGAATAATTTCTAAATTCAAAAATACGCTGGTAAATGCCCAGGAAACCTGATGCTTCCTCTGGTCGACAGTGGACCCAGGCCCACCGCCGATCTCTCCTTCTTCCTCTGGCTCTCTCTTCTTCCTCTCTCCCGCGCGCTTTCCCGCGCTTGCCCCACCGACGACGTCTAGCTCGTAGGGCATCTAGGCCGTCATGGTAGTGGCGTGCTAACTGCCGGTGCAGCGTGCACTCACCTCGCGAGCCAGCGCTTATCAAGATCGTCATGGATTCGCCTCCGAACACCGGCGATCGGGCGACGAGCGGCGCTGGTGGACCTTGCCCACCGTACACCGATCTCGAGCTACAAAACGATCGCGGTGCTCTTTCTTCTTCCTCACTCATGGCCTCGCTCCTCCTACTCCTTCTCCATTGCTGCTTACCGGAGCTCGGGACGAAGCTCTAATGGCGGAGGCGGTGCCGGACTAGTATGTGATCCTGGTGTGCGGAGGGCTGGCAGCGGTGCTAGGGCTCTCCGTGCTCCTGTGCGCGATGATCCTCGATGATCGCCGTGATGCCGCCGCTCGGGTGCTGGCTCTCCATGGTGGCGGTGATCACGAGGACTAGGTGTGATGCCGGGTGTTAACTGTTGTCGGTGTGCCAGGGTTGATTTGTATCCGGATGATTATCCGCTAATCTCTCCTTTGGAGGCTGTGGTGTGCTTAGGGAGGTGTCGGTGAGACGCAACATGGTTACGTGTCTTTGCAAGCAGTGTGTGAGTCCGAGTGGTTGGGGGTCTGCTGACGTGGTGTTGCGTGAATAAAATAATCCATGTCGTGAGAAAATACATGATGCAGCAACTCAGGGAAAAGAAATCTCACCTGTGATTTTTCAGGGACAAAGGTTAACTTGAAGAAAATAAATCACAAAGAAAACTACTCATATTAGTAGAAACCAAATAATTGACTCGTCGCACAAACTTAGGGTACCATGCATAAGTTACAATGCAATAATAAATGTTGCAATAATAAACACAGCATTGACGTCTAAACTGATGACGGTAACTGGACGGGGTCTCGCGAAAATGTCTCTGGTACTGGGACACACTCCTCTTCTATCGGAGGGAGTGGATTGACTAGCCGATGTATGCATCTCTCCTGGTCGGGCCTCTGTGGTCTGCCGATGGCAATCCGAGGATTCAAATCAGCGAGACTGTGGAGATAACCCATTACTCGCTGGTTCAAACGTTCTTGAGCGATGACGTACTGGACAAGGTTGGCCAGCACTGGGTCTCTCTCAAATCGTCCACCGGGAAAAAGATATTACTTCTCCGGGTGCTGCACGGCTCGGAAAGTAATAATACCCTCGTTCGCTGGCATAGGGTACCGCGAATCAAAGACGAGCAGTCGCTTCATACGCAACAGCTTCTATGGCCATATGTGGGGTTGGCATAGATTTCCCTACAAATGAAACCTCCGTTGGGTCTTGGTTGGAGTCTACGGGAGGGATGTGTACTGCTGCCCAATATTTCGAGGTGGAAGGGGTGATTCTCGATTTGAACAGCTCGTACTGGGGTGGCTGGGTAGAACCCATGGTACTGCAGGTAAAGTCCCACAATATTTTGACAAAACTACCCGGGATTGCATCTGGGGTTCTCAGATAGATACTAGGGCTCGGCATGGCAAGAAGTGGTTGTGAGAGTGGTGCACGAGGTAAGGGGTGCTGGGTAAGGTCACGAGGTGGCCTTCTTATATAGCAACTGGGCTGGTTATTTACCGTGGTGAAAGGTAATAGATTTGCTAGATCAGCTCCAAGGGTCGGGGTCAGAGTCACAGATACACATATCTCACAAAAGGGACATGTTACTGTGGTGTCGTCGGGGTTGGTTTTGGTAGCTGTGCCTGAAAAAGAAAACAACTGCAGGCTGACACAAATATGTAAGGTTACTATTAAAACAGAGGCACAACAACAGGTTGCGTTTATTTAAGGTCACACGATTACAAAGCGAGGATACACTAGAATTCGGCACTACTCGGGTGACTTAGTCTACCTCGTTTATGTCCAAACGGGCGTGCCTTGTGGATGTCGAGGCTTCTCCACGGGTCTCACCGTCGGGATTAGCTGGAGGTGGTTGAGGGGCTTCAGGGTGGGGCGGTGATGATGACCATCGCGGGGATTGTTGGCCACAATCCCGTTGGAGTGTGCTCCCAAAAGGCGACGAAGCACTTCTGGGGTCATCAAAGTACCTTGGCTGCTGGCTGGGGCTGACCTCAGGGTCTCGATCGGGTGTCGGAACAACACGACTGGGTTGTCGGCGTTGGGCTCGTCTTCCCTGCTTGCCGAGGCTCGGCGAACCAGCTCTCCACGAGCTGCGATCAGATAAATGGTTATTTGATCGAACAATGCCTCTAGTGCACCTACATAGCGCACTAGGTGCAACAACGCAGGGTCTATCTCGTGGTCTCCATTGGCAACTTGGGGTGGTCTACCATACCCTTCACGCCTGGGGTAGTAGTAGAACGAGCGACAGTTAACTCTGGGCGACAACTGCCGGAGTTGAACTATAGCCTCTCGAGCAGCTAGCTGGATGGCTTGTGGCTCGAAGGAAGTTGTCCTTCCGGTGAACCTGTAGGGGCATTCTGGCGACAGACCCCTACCGTAGATGTGCACAGTGGCCCAGAATTGACGGCTCTCACCGCTCATGGTTCCTTGGTATACCACATATTCTGGGGGCTCTTCTAACGCATAGGCACGACGGGTGAGGTTTATGCAGTATGGTCACAAAACCTCCAAGGTTGGTTCTTTGTGGTCTCATTGTGCACTCACGGGCCGTACATTATGGCTAGGTTCGGGAAGAGGCTGTGCTGCGGTTGGGTTGAGGCTAGCGTGCCCTTTTTATAACAAAGGGGACGGAGTCTTCCTTCGCACGCTTGCGGATGGGACAAAATGGGCGTCGGTCACTGGCGCGTGATCGACAGGCTAAGATGATAGGTTGGGCACCGACTGCCAAAAGGTGTCGGGGTCACTGTGTGGCTATCTTGCACGAGAAGCTTGGCCGGGGTTTGGTTAAGGTCTGAAGGGTTGGTTTACCTAGGTTTATTGATCCGCTAAGATAGGATTAGCCAATGGTCACTGGCTCTGATACCAAGTTTGTGACGACCGGTTTTCCGGGTATTAATTTCCAGAAAATGGCCCTTGTGCTCACCAGCCCCAGGATTACTGTGAGCTGATGAGGCACCAACTTGATACAGAAATTCCAAGAAAAATACAAAATATGTAGTAGAAGACCATTCTGGCCTGTGAGTACAACAAATTGTTTCTAGTGCTTGATGGCGGAAGCGGTTTGTGGTACATCAGTGTCTATGGGACTCCATTTCCCACACGAACAGCTGACCAGGATAACTCCTATCTTCGCGAGGCTGCTATCACCATTGCTTAGGTTCCGGGGCTGTCATCACGGTCGCTCCTCTCCGCGCAAGAAATCTGGCCAAAACAATAGCTGTGGACAAGCCGGTGAGTACTTTTGAATGTACTCGCAAACATTATGAACACGGGTATAATATAACAACGATAATTTTGCTCTGAAAAAATTTTAAGATCATGATGCCAGTCACGAAAGTAAAATCTCTGATGCATGCAAGCAGCTTATTTATGGATATGCAATAATGTAGTAGTAATAAAATGCACCGATCGGGTGTCTGTAGCGACGCCTCGAAAGGTTAGTAAACAAAGAGAAATGCCTCAGTCGGGCGTCTGAGCGACACCACATAAAGGGCTTATACAGAAAATAAATACAAGCATGCCATAGTCGGGCATCTCAGTGACACCACATAAAGGGCTTATAAAGAAAATAAATACAAGCATGCCACAGTCGGGCGTCTCAGCGACACCACATAAAGGGCTTATAAAGAAAATAAATACAAGCATGTTACGATAAGGCGTCTCAAATGACACCACATAAAGGGCTTATAAAGAAAATAAATACAAGCATGCCACGATAAGGCGTCAAATGACACCACATAAAGGGCTTATAAAGAAATCACGGTGAATATCCGGAGGTAGAACCATCCTGTGGATATTCGATAATTCCAATAATATAACGGGTTAGTCCACAACAAAATAATAATCTTAATCATCACAAGTCTCAAGTAGTGATCCCGATTACGGTTTAACAGTTTCTCCTTCGAAGACCGACACTAAGACCGACACTCGACCCATCCCAGACTGTAATCCTAAGCCATGAACACGGCTATTCGAATAGGCTTAATCTCTGCAGAGGGTGTACTCTTTACCCACAAACAACGGATTCCTTTAGTCCATCGGGGCTAATTCCGTCTACGGCCTTTAATTGAAAGCACACCTATCCGCACACACCAAATTTAACTTACCGGTGTCCGAATCACCCATGACACCCGTTAAGCGAAAACTTTAAGTGGGGAGGCTACAACCTCGACGTAACATGGGATCAAAAATTTATATCAAGACGCAAACTAGGGGAGCTACCCCTTCGGCTACAACCGAAACACCCATGCTCCTGCACCAGGTGGCATGCCTACCGGATGCCTCCCAGATCTTCCACCAAGGCCTCTCATGCGGTGTGTGCTAGGAAAGGGGTTGACAACTTATCGAACTGCACTTACCTATGGCGGGGGCAAGTGGCAGCCTGAAACAAGTATGGGGTTACGGGACAAGACTCGATCTACGGTCGACTCAGAGGTTTAAATATTCCCTGCATGATTAGCATAACAATATATGTATACATCAACCAATGTATATAATCACACGCTGACGACCCCTCATGCCATACCGGACACGACTGCCTCGGACGAAAGGCTAGGGACAAGACCGTGTCTACCCAAGACAGAGGCTTTCCCGGTTTCTCTTCCGGTATGCATGAAAGGCACATGACGGTGATTACCATCACAACCATATCGAACTCCAATAGCATGAAAACATTAATATGCACTCATGAGTAGGAACATATCATCACATATAATGACGTATACCCTGTGTCGAGGTGGTGTTGTCATCGCGTCAAATAACACACACAATAATATGCCGGGGTTCAGAATGCTTGCCTTCAAGTTGTGGGGAGGCTGGGTGCATTCCAAAACTCTTGAAAGTTTTCTCCTCTCTCCACAAATCCTATTTAAAATATTTTTGAATCAATATATAGTTCAAAAACAGTACCAAAAAGTTGTCAGAATTTTTTCGAAACAAATCTTAAAATAAACTAGACAATATTTGAAAGAGTTAGGAAAAAGAATCAACTCATTTGGAGTTATATTTAAAAAGTTATAGCTAGTCGAAGTTTTGGTAAGAATCAGTTTTTAATAAAAACAGAAAAAAGAAAACGTTTAAAACGAGATTACATTTTCGGTCAGAGGAGGCGTACTTGGGGTTTTACGCCTCCACTTATCCAGCGTGGACCGTGCGGGGAGTCGCTGACAGTGGGTCCAGGGGGCCCACTAGTCGTGTTTGACTGGTCTCCCCTCCCTCTTCTTCTCCTGCCCGAGCAGAGGCTGGACTCCGGTGACCGTCGCCGGCGAACGGCGGTTCCTCGCGGGGAGCTGAGGGCGGGGATGGATCCGCGGATCAGGGGCGGTCCTTCCGGTGGTCGTAGGGTCCTCGGAGGTGGAGGAAATCGCCGGCAGTGAGCTCTGCGGCAGAGGAAAGCTTCGGTGGATTTGGGGGCTCGGGCTACGGTGATGTTCCGTCGTCGTTTGGGGTCTGGGCGGCTCCGCAAGATGATGTGGAGCAGAGTGGTGGTGATGAAAGGGTGGGGGAGGCTCTGGTGGCGCCGGGGTAAACCGGAACGAGGCGGCGGCCGAGCTGGCCGGAGAGGTTGAAGACGGCCTTCCCCTCTTCAATTGATGGCAACGGGGCACTAGGAGGATGGCGTGAGGCTGCTTGAGTGACCGGGGAGCTCGGGGGCTTCCTTTTATAGAGCCTCCAAGTCGGTTCGCGGCGGCCGTGGATGAGCTCGTCGGCGGACCGCCCTACTGTGCTGTAGGGTGACGTGGCGGTGGCTGGCTAGCTCCAGGGGCTAACGACGACCACTCCACTATCGAGGGAGGCGAAATGGCGCTGTGGTGGTTTGGGCGGTGCTGCCCATGGCGGTGGCGGATGCGACCGCGGGCGTGCCGCCAAGCGGCTTGCTGGCGACACTGCAGGGGGCTTCTAGCGTGACGTGGCGAGAGAGAGAGGATTTGGATGAGCTCGGGGAAACTTATCCAGGGGGGGGGGTGTTGGCTCGGCGCGAAAGCATCGCAAAACGCTGCTCTGCTTTCAAGGCCTCTGGGCGCACGACACTCGTTCGACGTAATGCCAGGGTGACCAAAGATGCTAGAGAGCCGCTGCAAATCCACAGGCCTAGGTTAGAGACATATAGAAGGCTACTAGACAACTTGGTTTGGGGCAAGGGGAAAGTTCACCACACAAAACCTTCAACCATGCCAAATCTGTCTATGCACACAGGGTGTTTGACAAAATGCCAGAGGTATCTAGGCATCACTTGGGGTGGTCAAATCTCCTAGAGTGGGGTCTCTTTAGATGCAAGAGAGGGTGGTGAGGTTAGTTTGCCAAATGAAGAAACTTGTTAGTGCAAGTTTTGCAAAACTTCAATTCTCGACAGGTGGTAAATGGCATCATTACATGAACCAAAAATGTCCCAAAGGGTGCATACTCCTGGACTTAGGGGTTTTGCAGGGTTGACTACAAGCAGGAGAAAGCACAAGGTCACTAGAGCAAAAATAAATAGGGTTGCAGTAGAAATCACAAGGCTGGACTAGAATGAAAAAGAGGTTGATTCACTCAATTTTTTTCAAAGAACAACACTAGGTTTTTGCATAAAGTTGGATGGCATGCTACCACTGACATCCCATAATTTTGGTGGAGGCTTTAAAGAAATATTTAATCAGTCAAGAAGGCAAAACTGTCCACTTCGGACCAGATTTGAAAATTAGGTGTAGAACTCAAAATATTCAATGAATGAAATATATTTTTGCATAAAAGTGATTTAGAAACATCACATGACATCTCCAAATTTTTGGTTGGAATTTTAGTTAAATTTATCAAATGGTTGTAGTTCAAAAAGAGCTCCAAAACTAAATGGAAGTCCTTTTTAAGGAATAAAGCACAGAGAGAAATATTTAAATAACTAAATCTACTGATTAAGAAGTGTTATATTGAGAGAGCATAGAAGTCCAATACATTTTGGAAAGTTTCCACTTGGGTAAAACTCCTCAATATTAAAAAGAAGGGTTCTGAAATCAACAGAAAATCCAGAAAGCAAAAAAAAATTAAACTCCTGGATTTTTTTTAATAATTAAAACCTGGTTAAATTTTGGGGTGTTACAACCGGTAGTTATTTGCTCCAGTATTTTTTTATATATTCCAAAACAACTCTCCGTAAATTTCAGCTCATTTGGAAATGTGCATAATAGGTATCTCTGACGTAGCTTTTTCAGGTCCAGAACTCCAGCTACCGGTATTCTCCCTCTTTGTGTAAACCTTGCATATTATGAGAGAAAAGGCATTAGAATTAATCCATAAATCCTTATTATGCATAAAGACCTTATAAATAATAGTAGGAAAACATGATGCAAAATGGATGTATCATGCATATGGGAGGAAACAAAATCTTGATGATATCCCTAAGAAAACGGGCACGATCTCTGCCTCGAAGGGACGTGCCAGTAACAAGTTTGCCTCCGGCCGTGATTTGCAGGAAGCAGCAACTGCTCGACCTGTCGTGCGGTGGGTCCTTTCGATAAGTTTGTCAGACTATGTGGAACCGTTCACATCGAGCTGCTTGGCCTTCGAGGCTAAGCTTTCCAGTCTCTTCGAGCGAAGGGGACAGGTTCGGTCCGGCTTCGGCTGGCATTGCTCCTTTGAAGGAGTGGTTCGAGAATTACAAGGAGGAACTCGTGTGTTGAGCCAAGGACTTCGGATCAGAGGTTCTTATTAAAAAGATCATCCTCGGCGTAGAAGACCAGTTCGAGGGCTACTGACGATGTCCTGGATAAGGGGGTACTAACCGAGTCATCCCATTCTCCTTGGGGTGGGCCAATGAGCCCTCATTCATGGTCAAGGTGGCTCCGGAGACTGTACACATGAGGCGTGATCAAGACTGTCTCTCCCGAAGACTTGACGTGTACTCCAGGATCTCTACTGCCACCTAGCTCCTAGTTGCCGGCCTTGTAACCCTAGATACCCTCCCTGGAGTGTATATAAGCCATAGGGTTTGGCCCGTAGAGGGGACAACAACACAAAATCATTTGTCTACTCTAGAGTTAGATCACACATTACGAGGTAGACCAACTCTGTACTTGATACATCTTCATCAATATAAACAAGAGCAGGACGTAGGGTTTTACCTCCATCAAGAGGGACCGAACCTAGGTAAACATCATCTCCTTCATTCCTGTTACCCTTGATCTGAGATCCGCAGCTCGGGACCCCCTACCCCGTGGTCTGCCAGTTTTGAGACCAACACCCGGGCTGACTGGCACCCCTCATATCTAGCCAAAATCTAGGGCGGATATGGGACACCCGGACCCGTCCGTCACGTCGGTCCCGCCCCATGTTGGCCCACCTGCCCACATATATTCCTCGCCATCCGCTCGTCGGACCAAAGTCTAGCCACTTCACTCCACTTCTCCTTCACTCCCCTTCGCCACCCAAGATCCCGTCCGCCGATCTCCGGCCTTCTCCGGCAAGGCGGGCAGCAGATCCGAGTCCTACACATCCAGATCTTTCAACCCCGAGCTTATCCCATGTGGCCCAGAGGAGGAGCTGGCCATACGGCTTGCGCTCTGCCGCTCCCAGGAGGAGGCCACCCGACGGCAGCGCTCGGACTCCTTTCATCGGGAATACATTGTGTCCGCTGAAATGGTGCATGGATTCAGCGCTAGGTGTGCCGTCGCTGCCTCACTAGAGGCGGTGCGGTTCCTCTGGCATCCGAACGCGTGGCGGACGCACAACCCCTCTGTTGGCCCGCCGAGGCCATGGGCGCACCATGGGCATCATCCGATGCAAACATGGCTTACCGGAGTACAAGGTAGCGGGCGCGGGAGGCGGCAGCAGCCCTCGCAGCGGTGGACATTGTGGAGGCTGAGTTGCATTCCCTGGCTCCCCGTATGGTGCACCTGTCCGGGTGCCGCAACCTCATCGCGGTGGATGTCACCGGCTCATCCCATGACGGATCCATCATCAATCTGACGTCCACCGGCACCGTCCGGGTTCCAGGCTCCGACGAGGAAGAGTAGGGCATGAGAGACTATGATGCCCCCAATTCGACCGTACACTAATCATACACGCAAATGTGTACGATCAAGATCAGGGACTCATGGGAAGATATCACAACACAACTCTAGACACAAATGAAAGTCATACAAGCTCCATATTACAAGCCAGGGGCCTCGAGGGCTCGAATACATAGCTCG
Organism: Aegilops bicornis; assembly: GCA_021605145.1. Taxonomy (NCBI): domain Eukaryota; kingdom Viridiplantae; phylum Streptophyta; class Magnoliopsida; order Poales; family Poaceae; genus Aegilops; species Aegilops bicornis. The sequence continues at coordinate 505,749,657 of CM038669.1, forward strand.
ATGCATAAGCAAGTCAGCGGAAGCAACAACATCTGAGTACAGAAATAAGTTAAACAATTTTTGCCTTAAGAAGGCTAGCACAAACATCAACGATCGGAGAGGCAAGGCCTCCTGCCTGGGACCTCCTAACTACTCCTGGTCGTCGGCGGTCTCCAAGTAGCAGAATCCGTCAGCGGTGGAATCTTGCTCCAGGGATCCACCATCTGGTTGCAACAACCAGAAAGAAGAAAGAAGAGGGGAAAGGGGGAGCAAAGCAACCGTGAGTACTCATCGAAAGTACTCGCAAGCATCAGATCTATACTAAATATGCATTCGTATCAAATGGAAGGGTTGTATCTATGGACTGAACTTCAGAATGCCAGAATAGAGGGGAAGTCCTAGCCTATCGAAGACTAGCATCTTCAAGAAGCTCCAAGCATCTTGCAGCATGTAGAAGATTAAAGAATAGCAGTTTATAATTAACAAGCATGTTGTAGTAATTAATGCCCAGAGATCCTTCCTCGACCCCCTGCGAGAAAGCAATCCTGTGGCCACATATCCATGACATATCAAGTATCCATTTCTAGTTGTATAAGATCAGGATACAAGTCTGAACTTACATTACCGTGGACACGGTATTCGAATATATATCTTCCCTACAGGGGTGCACCACGTTACCCAACACGCTCGATCACTCCGGCCCGGCACACCTTTCTGGGGTCAATGCCCGGCCTCGGAAGTTCAACATGTCGTAGCCCTACCTAGGCTCAGCAAAGAGGTCCCCGCCGGTCTACACCCTAAGCACTCTGGGGTCTGGGCCCATCTCACGTTGCACTCCGGATCATTACGCGCAGGGCGATACAGGCCACCTCCACTGGGGCGCCGACCAGGCCGTGCCGTAGTGCTGAACTGGACGTCTGACAAAGCTTTGGCTGATACTACGACGTCGAGGCCCATAACTATTCTCGCGTGGTGGTTACTGCGTAAAGGCCAAAGGCCAATTCAGAACAAATACCCAAACCTATTAGTGCCTTAACAATTAAAGTAGTGAAGGCTGTCGGGACAAGTCCGGAGCTATCACCCCCTCCTGGGTGATACCGCTAAACAGCCAGCCGCCACCGTCACATCGCACGGGTGCTCTCTGAGCCCGCCCGGCTTTCACGATGGTCTCAAGTAAAGTCAAGGTAACCGTGTGTCCAAACATCAAGGGGAAAACCTGAGGAATCATCCCCGGAGGATTCCACTCAATGTGATCATCAAGGTGAACGTAAGACGATCCACCCTCGAGGTTCACACTTGAGGTGTTGCACGATAGAGCCATATCGGGAATGGTGAAAATGGAAATCACCCTCATTGACCACGACAAAATAGCTACACTACAGAGATCTCATCAGGAGTGATGTAAGAGGTTCCACCCTCGGCACTCGATGGTAACTCTGCAGAGTCGAGCAACAAAAAGGGGCGTTATGTGATGTGAGGTGTCAGGCTCTGGTCGTCGATCACGTTGATCGAGTCGTCGATGATGAAGCAGGGCAACAAGGACAAGGTGGGGGTCACTGATGGATCACTATCCAACCTATACTAAGCAGTTTAGGATAAGCAGGTAGGTAACAATAGCAGGTACAAAAGCAGGCTATGCATCAGAATAGGAGCAATCAAGTACAGTAGCAAAATCTAATGCAAGCATGAGAGAATGGAATGGGCGATATCGGGATGATCAAAGGGGGGGCTTGCCTGGAAGCTCCGCTGAAAGGGAAGAAGGGTCGTCGTCGACGTAGTCGATCACAGGGGCATCAACAGCGGTCTCGGGGTCTACCGGAGAGAAGAGGGGGAAGAAACAGTAAATATAATGCAAACAGATGCAACACAGATGCATGATGGCGGTAACACGTAGGGCTAGGGGTGTTCTAACGCGGTGTTACACGATACCGACGAAGGGGGATAACATCCGGAAAGTTTTTCCGGAGTTAGGCATTTTCGGACAAACGAACCGGAGGGGAAAAGTTCGATGTTCGCTATGCTAGGGGCACATGACGGATGAATGGAGAGCGTATTCCGATTCGTCATATTTTTCTGAGCAACTTTCATGTATAAAACTTTTTCATCCGAGTTATGAATTATTTTCTATGATTTTCTAAATTTTAGCAATATTCTGAAATTATTAATAATTCGGAAATAAATGCTAAAATGCTAGATGCACCCAGCACAGGGTACACAGAACTGTACCCAGTGGCTGACAGGTGGGCCAGGCGGTCCCAGTTGACCAGTCAACATTTGACTGGTCAACACGTGGCGACGGGATCGACGAGGGCAAGCGGCGATGACCGAAGACGAAGGCGGTGTTGATCCTATCGAGGCGGTGGCTCCGAGCTTCGAGCGCGTCCACGTAGGCGACGCAGACAATGCCCCTGCTGCAGTCTCCGGCAGCGTGGAGGGCAGTGGCTATGGCAACGCCAGGGACGCGTCCATGGCGGAGCTCAGGAAGGAGGGGACCTGAGGAGGGGAGAAAGAGAGGAGAGGGAGGGGCATGCTAGGGTTCGGGCACAGGGGAGGGGTGCCGGCTTAAGTAGGCGCCGAGGGGTGGCGGATGGGCGCCACGGCAACAGGGGCACACCATGGCCGGGCGATGAGCGCCACGACCCCCCCCCCCCCCCTCCAGCCTCCCTGTAGCAGGAAGGAGGCAAGTGGGGAGGGGCCGGCTAGGTTGCCCACTTGCCCGATGGGCCAAAAGCCCAGGGGGGTTTCTCCCTTTTTATTTTATCTTTGTGTTTCTATTTTATCTTTTTGTTTATTTTCTTTTTACTGTTTTATCTAATTTTATTTTATTTTAGTTTTATAAAATAATAAATTAGTTCCTAAATTAGTATCACTAAATATACTACTGCCACAAAAAGTTTGGTGCAATAATAAAATACTTCCCACATTTTTAATATTTAAAAGGCATTTAGTTAATTGTTTTAGCTACAGTTTTAATCATTTTTTAGCAATTAAACACTTTATAATATTTTGGTTCGTTACTAATAACACTTATGAATTATTTGACACAGTTTGCACATTTTAGTTTTGACATTTGAAAACTTTTATTTTTTTGAATTTAATTTAAATTAGAATTTGAACCGATTTGAATCTAAGAGAGATTAGCAACAGTAATGTGATGACAAGGCACCATTAGCAGAGGATTATTGTAGCTTAATTATCCGGGCGTCACAGAGACGGCGATGCCTTGAGTCCTGTTAGCCGGCTCGTGTCCCATGCCTACTATACCTTGCTGGCAAATGGACCAAGACTTGCAGAGTGCAGAAGGCCGCCGGATATGGGCATGGCGGAGCCGGACGAGCTCCATTTAAAGATCAGTTTACGTTGCATGTAATAATATGGATTTGTGGTTTCTAATTTGAGGCATCCCATTGTATAATGAAATATTTAAGGCATGACCGATCACCGCGCCCGGGCTCGTTCGCGGGCGTTTGAGCATGCCACCGAACATGGGCATGGCAGAGCTGGACGAGCTCCATTTAAATATCGGTTTACGTTGCATGTAACAATATGGATTTGAGGTCTAATTTGAGGTATCCCGTGTAGAATGAAATATTTAAGGCATGAGTGGTCACTTTCCCCGGACGCACCCGTGCGCGTTCGCGGGCGTTTGAGGGGTCGGATTTGTCAAGTCCGGTTGTAGATGCTCTAATAAGTAAGACCATGTCCGTCCATTTTTTGAGAAAGAAAGCATCCTCTCTAATTTTATTTAGCTGAAAGCACGGAGATTAGAGCATCTAAAACCAAAGTGCACAAATCTGCCTCCCTAAACATCCGCGGGATTGTCCACACAGCGTCGGTTGCCCTTAGATGTCCTCTTTTACTACCACCCTCAGTTTTGAAACCTTAAATCCATTCCAACGCATACATGAAGATCATTACACGTAAACAATGTGATGATGAATAATGAGGGGCCTATTTTGGAATAGCAGAGGTCTTGCTGACTTGGCTAAGTGTAGGTTCCTTGCTGAAACTTTGAATGAATATAAGTTATATTTTATTGCATTTTCAGAAATGGGTCGGGACAATTTTTGGTGGTGCAGACTTTGACTGGCATTATCTACCACCCAAAAGGAGATCAGGTGGGATCTTACTTGGACTTAATTGTGGTACATCAGAAGTCCTAAATGTGTTTGGGTAACTTCACTATCAAATTTCATGTGAGATCAAAAGTTAACAGTTTTAGGTGGGCTTTGGTGGCGGTGTATGGTGCGGCACAGCCGGAGCTCAAGCTTGATTTCCTGGCAGACTTGGTGAGGATATGTGGGAAGGTGAGGTTACCCATTTTGGTTGCGGTGATTTTAACATTATTCGAAGGAGATAGGAGAAGAATAACGAAAACTTTGATGGAAGATGGTCGTTTATGTTTAACACCATCACTGAGATGAATTCTTGACCAACGATAGATTGACCTCACACCCAGACAATTCACTTGGGAGAACAATTTGGTGAACCCAACATACGAGAAATTGGACAGAGTGCTGACCAATGTTGACTGGGAGCAGAAATTTCCCTTAGTTACGGTGCGAGCATTACAAAGGGTAATCTCTGACTCTATTCCACTACTTATTGATTCAGGAGATGCAACTCACACTGGCAACAAGAATACCTTTTCTTTCAAAACGACATGGTTTGAAAAGGAGGGATTCTTGGACCTGATTGACACGTAGTGGGCTAAGGAAACTAGAGGGATTTCGGATGTTGATAAATGGCAATGCAAAATAAGGCACGTGTGACAGTTCCTGCGGGGAAGGGCAAAAAATGAGAGTGAAATTTACAGAGCCCAAAATGATAGGTTTTTGAATCTCATTGACAAACTCAACAAAAAGGCCGAGGTCAATATACTCGATGTGTCTGGCAATGTTGCTAAGAGGGAGACCGAAGTGAAGATAGCGAAGCTTCTTATTGAGGAAGAGTTGATGTGGGCTCTTAGAGCTAAAGTTCAGAAAGTTATTCAGGGAGACAATAATACCCATTTTTTCATATGGTTGCAAATGGAAAACACAAAAAGGAAGAAAATTATCCAACTTGAGCAGGATGAGGGTACAATTTTGGGTATGAGAACCTAAATTGTACGTCTCCAACTTCTTTAAGAGGATTTTTGGGGTACCTACGGAGAATTCTGTTTCTTTGAATGAGGATATGGTTAGGGATATTCCTCAATTGAGTGCAGATGAGAATGAGGAGTTTTCAGCACCATTCCCTGAAGAGGAAGTGTATGAGGCAATCGGTCAAATGGAAATTAATAAGGCACCTGGTCCTGATGGATTCCCAGCTGGATTTTACAAGAAATGTTGGGGCATCTTTAAAGGGGATCTTATGCCCATGTTCTAGGATTTGTTTAATGGTCACCTTCAACTTTTCAAGTTAAACTTTCGGACAATCACTTTGTTACCAAAGAAGGAGGAGGCGGTTCGTACTGAGCAGTTCAGACCGACATGTCTGCTGAATGTGAGCCTTAAGATTTTCATCAAAGTTGGGGCTAATCGCCTCACAAATATCACACACTCGGTTGTTCAGCCAACACATACCACGTTTATGACGGGACGACATATTCTATAGGGGGTGGTCGTCCTGCATAAGACCCTATATAAGATTCACTCTAAGAAACTCGATGGTGCATTTTTCATAGTGGATTTCAAGAAGGCTTATGACAAAGTTAAGTGGCCATTCTTGCTACACGCTTTGCGTATAAAGGGGTTTGATGAAGCCTAGAGGAAGAAAGTTGAGTCCTTCATATAGGCATGTAGTATTGGGATAAAGATTAATGATGAGATAGGTCATTATTTCCATATGCAAAAGGGATTGAGACAGGGTGATCCGATGTCTCCTATCCTTTTTAACGTGGCTGCAGATATTCTAGTAGTCCTCATTGGTAGAGCCAAGGAGGACGACCAGGTGGGTGGGCTCATTCCTGGTGGAGTGTCCATCTTGCAATATGTGGATGATAGTATTATTTTCATGGAACATGATAATGGCAAAGGCTAGAAACATGAAATTGGTCCTATGTCTTTTTGAACAACTGTCGGGATTGAAGATTACCTTCAACAAGAGTGAACTTTTCTGTTTGGGCGCGCCAAGGATGAGCAGGAAGAGTACATGTAGTTGTTCGGGTGTGAGTTGGGGTCCCTCCCTTTTAGTTATCTGGGAATACCAATTCAGCACCGCAAACTCACAAACAAGGAGTGGAAATGTATTGAAGATAGATTTGAGAAGAATCTAGGATGCTGGAAGGGCAAGCTTATCTCTTATTGGGAACGGCTAATTCTTGTTAGTTATGTACTCACAAGCATGCCGATATTCCTATTATCCTTCTTGAAGTTCCGGTAGGGGTACGAAAAAGATTGGACTTCTATCGATCTCGCTTCTTTTGGCGAAGCGATGAGAAGAAAACAAAATACCGTTTGGCCAAATGGGATATCATTTATAGGCCGAAGGACCAAGGAGGTTTAGGCATCAAAAATCTTGAAATAAAAAATAGGTGCATGCTGAGTAAATGGTTTTATATATTTTCTGAAGAGAGGGATGGGGTTTGGATACAATTATTGTGTAATGAATATCTACAATCCAAAACTCTTGCACAGGTGACGGCGCAGCCGAGTGACTCACCTTTTTGGAAAGGGTTGATGAGGTCAAAAGCAACCTTTTTCAATAGGTGCAAGTTTATAGTAGGGAATGGAAATACTACGAGTTTTTGGGAGGATACTTAGTTGGGGGAGACGCCTCTGGCACTATAGTACCCTACCCTGTATAACATAAAGGAGTCCTTGTTAGTATAGTTCTTGGTTCTATTCCACTAAATATTCAGTTTAGGCGGGCTCCGGCCGGCAATCAATGGGATAGATGGCTACATCTTGTGCATAGGTCGATGGAAGTTAACCTTTCTGATGAGCCAAATACCTTACGCTGGAAACTTTTAGTGTTTGGAGTGTTTTCGGTGAAGTCTATGTACATAGACTTGATAAACATCGGTCTGATCCCTAGGTCGCTGCAAATCTGGAAAATTAAGGGGCCATTGAAAATCAAGATTTTATGTGGTTTGTGCATAAGGGAGTGATCTTGACCAAAGACAACTTGGCAAATCGTAGCCGGGAGGGGAGTAAACGATGTTGTTTTTGTGATTAGGACAAAATGATACAACATTTATTTCTCTCATGCCCGCTTGCGGGGTTACTGTGGCGTATGATTCATGTTTCATTCAATGTCAATCCTCCCACTTCTATATCCAGTCTTTTTGGGGCGTGGTTAAATAGGGTACAACCTAACATTACATCACATATTCGAATAGGAGTGTGTGCATTACTTTGGGCCATATGAAACTTACAAAATGACATCACTTTTAACAGACAAACCATTGTTAATATTTATGGGTAATCTTCCAAGCGACTGGGTGGATCCGTACGTGGTCATTACTCAGCCATGTGGACCACAAGGAGCTTATGGACTTTGGGTGCAACCGTTGAAAGATTGGGTGCAACCATTGAAAGACGGTAGCATGGAATACATACAACTGGTTTGGATGGCGGTCCAATAATAGGATAGATGGCTAGTCTTTTGATCCTATTTTTGCCGGTTGTGGCACTTTTTCTGTTTTCTTTTTTTTGGTCTTCGAGACACTATTTGAAACTCTTGACCTTGTTACATACTTTTTCATAAACATGATTATGTGCATCATGTGATGCAGAGGCCGGGGGTAATCCTCCTTTTCAAAAAAAAGTACATGTAAACAATAAATAAGACAGACGAACAAATATTATTCATACATAATTCAAACATAAAATTTGTTCAAAGTGCATAATTCAAACATAAAATTCATTGATTTTCAGCGTAGATCCACATATGCTCCACAAGATCATTGACTAATTGCATGTGCACTTGTTGATCCCGAATTTATCGATACACCTCTAAAAAATCACAACATGCTCTGCATCTTGTTCCGTGAGGCGGACTTCAAATCCGGGCTTCCCATAATCATGTGTTTGGGTTGCCCACTCGCCCTCATCCTCCACTATAATGTTGTGCAAGATTACACAATATGTCATCGACTGCTGAAGTATCTTCGGTTCCCACATCACCACAACTCCGCAAATAATACCGCAATGAGCTTGGAGCACTATGAATGCCCTCTCCACATCCTTCCTAGCACCTTCTTGCATTTGTGCAAGGAGACATTTTTTCCTACCTCGGGGAACGGATATAGTCTTCGCAAATGATGCCCACTGAGGGTAGATACAATCGGAAAGGTAGTACCTCATTTTATAGCTGTGCTTGTTGATGATGTAGTTGCATGACGGAGCATCCCCATCACAAAGTCTATTGAACAGAGAAGATCACTAGAGCACATTGATGTCATTCTGAAAACCAAGCGTGCCAAAGAATGCATGCCAAGTCACAAGTCCTTCGATGATAGTGTTGCAAGTATGACAGTGGCATCTTTGGGGTGACCTTGGTAATCCCTGTGCAAACCTTTCAGGCAGTTCTTCCATTGCCAATGCATGCAATGAACTGAATCGAGCATATATATCTAGGACTCTTGATGATCAAATTTCCAAAAAAAGGTGTCACCCACGGTTGGTTCTGTCATGTACTCCGGTACAATCACCTTCACCATGGTGCGTGAAAGTTTCATTGTGATCTACATGCATGTGGTCTCTCCCATCCGGATTTTAGCATCAATGGCATGTGAGAATTTATCATAAGCAAGTATCCCGAGAGCAGTCATGCATTTCTTCATAGGAGAGAAGGAAAGTTGTCAACAACAATCCTTCCTCAGTCTGAACTAGGCATCAACCTCCTTCACGGTATCACCACGCACAGGAACAAATTTTTGCTCATCCAGAAGCGAGTCAAAAAGCCCTTCACGGTATGTTGGATCCTGTGTGAAGTAATCATTGTAGAGAAGCCATGCACCAGAGATCATATCCCAAGGAACAACTATGATTCCTCTTATCGAGCTCTTGAAGTTCAGAACATGCTTCTCTTACTTCTCCCATCCTTCTTGGATGCTCATCATCATCATTTTAGCATGTTCGTCGTTCGAATTCGAAACTTCCAAAGCTTTCTCTCCACAGCCCCACACGGGTCCACCACATGCGCAAGGTGGTGCTTGCATGGGGAGGCCGTGTGGAGCCCCTAGAGATCCTCTCTACTTGGTTCTGGGTCCCCTGGGTCCCTCTTATTCCAAAAATTATCGTTGTGAGTTTTCCTGCTTTTTCAGCTCCAAAAATTTCCTTTACTTTAAAGTCCAAAACGCTAGAAAACAACAATTGGACTTTGGCACTAGACCAATATGTTAGCCCAATAAAAGAAATATAGAGTACACCAAAAGCGTGTATAAATGCTATAAATATGGCATGAACAAATAAAAATATATAGATAAGTCGGAGACATATCACACTCATTGGGACTCTGAAGCAATGATGATGGATGAGATTTCTCGGAGTTTCTACCATGAGCATTTCCAGCCGTGGGAGTGAGCCCAACTTGGAAGTGGCAATTATTAAATTGGAAGTTACGTGTCTCCCTCCACCTTGCTATCTTATGTTAGATCTACCCTACCAATTCCAATGTTGCCCCGCCATCTCCTCCAACTCACAATCAGAAATCAGGTCTCTATCTATCTCAAGAACCCTAGCTACCTCTTCCTCTTCTCTAGGTTAGGGAGGGAAGAAACCGTCTAGATCTAGATGAGGTGGGGTAGGTGTAAGGGGAGACCCCTCTCATGCTCCCGGCCAACCTGCCCACCACCATAAAAGTGATAACTAGGCCTTATTTAGCCCATACGAAAAGTAGCATCAGGGCTATTAGGCCAACACTTTGTTTGGGAACTCAAAATTTCAGAAAAAGAGAGAAGATACTTTCCCCTCCAAATCAACACCGTCATGACCTTGTGCAATATCAAAATCATCAAAGTTTGCGATCATATCAATTATAAGTGTCAATAGATGTGGCTGCAGAGAATAGGAGGTCTCCGTGAATTAAATGGATGGGCTTGCGTGTGTTGTGAGTAGACGGATGGATCACAGACGGGCCTTAAGCCTGAGAAACTAGCCTAGTACTAACCACTAAAAGAACTTATTGGGTCTCAGGGGTGCCTCCTATGGGTATTGTTGGGGATATAACTCCGAGGTATGACCCGCCCAGGAGGGCCCGGGTCACACCGTTGGCAGCTTAAGGTGAGAAGGTCCAAGACGTCTGAAGGCCCAAGACCCGGAGATGACTTAGGGCCTGAAATTGTGAACCGCCACATGATAGCTTGTTCTATAAGGCAGGTTTAGTTAGAAACCGAGCCGGTCACATTTGTGTGAGCCGGCCGGGACTCTGTAAGCCGTCGGGCATCAACCTATATATAAAGGGGTGACCTGGCAGCGAGTAAACTTAAGAGACAACCAATTGAGAACTAAATCAGGCGTATTCGCTCCCTTGTAACTGAAACTCAAGCAATACAACTAGAAGCAGGACGTAGGATTTTACCTCGATGAGAGGGGCCGAACTTGGGTAAACTCCATGTGTCCTTTGTCCCGTTCAACCCCTTTAAGCTAACCTAGTGCAGTGGCACCACACCTAAGTCCTTTTGCTAGGACATCTGCCGTGTTAAGTGCACGATAGTTGGCGCCCACCATGGGGCCAGAGCACGGTGGTTTCGAGTTCTTGAAGGGCAACTTCGCAAGGATCAAGGGATACGCCGTGGGCCGGATGACCAAGAGCCACCACGGCAAGCTCTACATCAACGACGCCGGCTAGGGCCCCGAGGCCGGGTCAATCGAGTACGGGTACCGGGTCCCCTTCGGTGGGATTCATGTCTTCATCGACAAGATTGGGCGGTCAGAGCCTGAGCCGGACTTCTGCACTGACACGATCGAGATGGCTCAGCGTGCACGATCTGCTAAGATCAACCCGCCAAGAATCCGTCCTTTGTCGGTTTTGTTCATGGGGCGGATCTCGAAGAAGGTTATATGTCAGGTGGAGAGATAGTCATTTATTCAGGTGATGAGTCCTCAACTGGTGAAACTGAATTGATCTACCAATTGCAAGACGACGGGCTTCGGGGTTGTTCCGATGGTGACAGTATTCCGGACTCCTATGAGCCGCCAAGCAGGGCTGCTATTTTCATGGCTGGTACACAACATATAATGAATTCATCAACTGCTGTGGTTATGACTTCCTCTTCAATAGCTGCTGCGACGGCTAGGGCGTGCGGCCCAGTGCGCCGCTGGCTTAGGTTTTATCTGATTCTTTGATGCTCTGGCAACTCTTTTAGCTGCAGAGGTGACTCCGGTGACTCAAGCACAACACAATACTGATGTTGCAAAGCTGCGGGATGAGATAGCTCAGGCCAATAAGGCACCTAGTGCTGAGAATGCTAGGATGGTAACGGAGCGAGCTGCGCTACAAGCTGAATTGCAGCGAATCCAGGCAGAGTCTTTTCGGCTCACTTTGGACCAGAATGCTTCAAACGCCATTATGAGGAGAAGGTGTTGGGGAACATAGTAATTTAAAAAAAATTCCTACGCACAACATGATCATGGTGATGCATTGCAACGAGAGGGGAGAGTGTTGTCAACGTACCCTCATAGACCGAAAGCGGAAGCGTTAGCACAACGCGGTTGATGTAGTCGTACGTCCTCACAATCCGACCGATCCAAGTACCGAACGTACGGCACCTCCGAGTTCAGCACACGTTCAACTCGATGACATCCCACGAACTCCCTGAGCTTCATGGGAGAGTTCCGTCAACACGACGGCGTGGTGACGGTTATGATGATGCTACCGATGCAGGGCTTCGCCTAAGCACCGCTACGATATGATCGAGGTGGAATATGGTGGAGGGGGGCACTGCACCCGGCTAAGAGATCAAGAGATCAATTGTTGTGTATGGAGGTGCCCCCTGCCCCCGTATATAAAGGACCAGGGGGAGGAGGCGGCCGGCCAGGGGAGGGCGCGCCAGGGAGGAGTCCTACTCCCACCGGGAGTAGGACTCCCTCTTTTCCTAGTTGGAGTAGGAGGGGAAAGGAAGGGAAGGAGAGAGAGGAAGGAAAGGGGCGCCGCCCACCCCTCCTTGTCCAATTCGGACTAGAGGGGAGGCGCGCCAGCCCTAGCCGCCCCTCCTCTTCTCCACTAAGGCCCATCTTGGCCCATTAAACTCCCCGGGGGGTTCCGGTAACTCCCGGTACTCCGGTATATGTCCGAAACTCCCCGAAACCATTCCGGTGTTTGAACATAGTCGTCCAATATATCGATCTTTACGTCTCGACCATTTCGAGACTCCTCGTCATGTCCACATCCCGGACTCCGAACAACCTTCAGTACATCAAAACACAAAAACTCATAATACAATCGTCACCGATACTTTAAGCGTGCGGACCCTGCAGGTTCGAGCACAATGTAGACATGACCGAGACACGTCTCCGGTCAATAACCAATAGCGGAACTTGGATGCTCATATTGGCTCCTATATATTCTATGAAGATCTTTATCGGTCAAGCCGCATAACAACATACGTTGTTCCCTTTGTCATCGGTATGTTACTTGCCCGAGATTCGATCGTTGGTATCTCAATACCTAGTTCAATCTCGTTGCCGACAAGTCTCTTTACTCGTTCCGTAATACATCATCTCGCAACTAACTCATTAGTTACAATGCTTGCAAGGCTTATAGTGATGTGTATTACCGAGTGGGCCCAGAGATACCTCTCCGACAATCAGAGTGACAAATCCTAATCTTGAAATACGCCAACTCAACAAGTACCTTCGGAGACACCTGTAGAGCACCTTTATAATCACCCAGTTACGTTGTGACATTTGGTAGCACACAAAGTGTTCCTCCGGTAAACGGGAGTTGCATAATCTCATAGCCATAGGAACATGTATAAGTCATGAAGAAAGCAATAGCAACATATTAAACGATCAAGTGCTAAGCTAACAGAATGGGTCAAGTCAATCACATCATTCTCCTAATGATGTGATCCCGTTAATCAAATGACAACTCATGTCTATGGCTAGGAAACTCAACCATCTTTGATCAACGAGCTAGTCAAGTAGAGGCATACTAGTGACACTATGTTTTGTCTATGTATTCACACATGTATCAAGTTTCCGGTTAATACAGTTCTAGCATGAATAGTAAACATTTATCATGAAATAAGGAAATAAATTATAAATTTATTATTGCCTCTAGGGCATATTTCCTTCAGTCTCCCACTTGTACTAGAGTCAATAATCTAGTTCACATCGCAATGTGATTTAATACCAATAATTCACATCACCATGTGATTAACACCCATAGTTCACATTGTCATGTGACCAACACCCAAAGGGTTTACTAGAGTCAGCAATCTAGTTCACACTGCCATGTGATTAACACCCAAAGAGTACAAAGGTGTGATCATGTTTTGCTTGTGAGAGAAGTTTAGTCAACGGGCCTGCCAAATTCAGATCCGCATGTATTTTGCAAATTTCTATGTCAACAATGCTCTGCACGGAGCTACTCTAGCTAATTGCTCCCACTTTCAACATGTATCCAGATTGACATTTTGAGTCATCCGGATCAGTGCCAAAACTTGCATCGACGTAACCCTTTACGATGAACTTTTTTTCACCTCCATAACCGAGAAACATATCCGTATTCCACTAAGGATAATTTTGACCAATGTCCAATGATCTACTCCTAAATCACTATTGTATTCCCTTGCCTAACTCAGGGCAGGGTATACAATAGGTCTGGTACATAGCATGGCATACTTTATAGAACCTATAGCTGAGGCATAGGGAATGACTTTCATTCTCTCTCTATCTTCTGTCGTGGTCTGTGTCGGCGTTCTGGGAACAGGGGTCCACAGACTTTCCTGCCTGCGGCCCACGGCATGGCTAAGCCGGCAGGCCGTACGGCCCATCTTCATCAACAAGGCATCCAAGACCCTCGTGAGGGGCCAAGCCTCGCGAGGCAGACGATGCAAGACCTCCCCAGGAGTGGCCTGGTCAGGCGGGCTCATGAGGAGCGGAGATATCAAGGCAGGGCAAACCTCACGAGGCTCTCGTGACGTAAGCCATGACGATCGACACCAGGCGGGCACCAGCACGCGCAGCGTCCTTGTTTCCTCTTTGGTGCTAAGGAGGCCAGCGCAGGCGAGGAGTACCGAGGCATCAGGCAAAGGTTGCTATATTGGTGCAATGAGACCAAGACCAGGAGGGCGGCAAGATGGAGGTCATCGTGGAGCCCAAGACGGTGTCACCACCAGAGCTATTCGCAGGCGAAGACCACTTTTGTCAGGATAGCTTGTACTAGTTGTCCCCCTTCAAACTTGCCCGCCGTTGTTGGCTTCCTTCCCGCTCATTATTTGGGAAGAGGACCAGGGCATCTAGAAATAGGTCTAGCAACCACAGTAGTAGGATGGGGAACTCGAACGGATCGAAAGCCAACACTAGCACAAGAACACCTCAACCTCAGGAGGATGTTCTTTCCCTTGTACTGTTCATCATCAGCCCAAGAGGCAATCCATCACCACCACACTAGAGTAGGGTATTACACCACAATGGTGGCCCGAACCAGTATAAATCCCGTGTCTTTCTGTGTTGCGAGTTCGCCGAGTTCGTCCGCGAGATCTTAGTGAGCTAGGGCGTAGAGCGGTAGGAGGGAAAGACTTCATGCGCACCCCAGTGTTCGAACCTTAAGGGTTTGCCGGAACCCCACATCCGTGCGCCAGGTAGGGGTGCGCCGTAGCTTCCCTTCCATAAGTTCGTCGCTCCGTCGCTCCATCGTCTCCATGGCGGACGCTCGTCGTGCTCGAGCTGAGCGTCGGGCTGCCCTCACCGCCCGCATTGCTCAGACGGCTCCCGTCGGCGGGCAACCTCGTCGTTCACCGTCTCCCGCCGCCAACGCTGCCACCAGCCCGGCGGGGAACAAGCAGTAGGCGTCCTCGCTGCACCCTTCGGTGCGGCAGGACGGCCGCAACGCCACACCATCGCTAACCCCGGCCGGTTCTTCATCTCACGCACGCCGCGCTCCCATGGAGGCGCGGGCCGCGCTCCTTGAGGCAAACGAACTCCTGCGCTACCGCCCTGTCGATGACCTCTACGAGGAGTGGCTTGACCGCGTCGCCGAGCTCGTCCGCGCCGCAAGGGGCTCCCCGGTGCCGTCCCTCTCTCCACCTCACCCTCAGCCAGCCACGGGCAATGAGGCTCATGGCGCGCCTCCACCACCTCTGCCGCAAGACGGTGCCTTGGCACCAAGGCGCGTGGCCCCACAGCGTGATCCACCACGCCCGATGCCCGCGCGCGAGGAAAGAAGCTGCCAAGAAATCCCGCGGCCGCGAGAAGCTGCACCTGCGCTCCCCGTGACGCCTCGTCAAGACCGTGCGCCGCCCGCAGCGGCGCCGGGCGGACCTCGTCAAGACCCAGCTCCAGCTCCGAGGCGGGCACCAGCGACCACAGCTGGCTGCCGCGCTTTCACTCCCGAGTTGTGTAACGTTGCTTGGCTAGGCAAGTTCAAGCTAGATCTGCCTCCTCGCTACGACGGCACCGCCGACCCCACGGAGTTCCTGCGGCTCTATAAGCTCAGCATCGAAGCAGCCAAAGGCGATGAGAAAGTCATGGCGAACTGGTTTCCCATGGATCTCAAGGATGGGGCCCGCTCCTGGCTCCTGAACCTGCATCACGGCTCGATCTCCTCCTGGGACGAGATGCGCAACTGCTTCGTCGCCAACTTCCAGGGCACTCGCGACCGCCCGCCGGCCGCGGGTGACCCGCGCCGCATCAAGCAACAACCGGGAGAGACCCTCCAAAAGTACATCCAACGCTTCAACAACACCCGCCTCAAGATCCCCAAGGTCACGGACGAGGCCATCATCTCCGAGTTCTCCGACGGCGTCCGCGACGTCAAGATGAAGGAAGAGCTCGCTATCCACGAGGAGCTCTGCACATCTCAGGAGCTGTTCAACCTGGTGTCCAAGTGCGCAAGAGCTGAGGAGGGGCGCCTCTCTCTCCTCGAGCTGCCAGCTGCAGGAGCGGAGGAGAAGAAGGCCAAGGCCAAGGACGTGAAGCGCAAGGAGGCAGTGGTGCTCGCAGCGGAGCCCGACACCAAGCGGGGCAGAGATCAGCCCGAGTCATCCAAGAACGGCCGACCGTTCTGCGCCTTCCACAACCTGAACACCCACAACACCAGCGACTGTCAAGAGCTCAGAGCCATACGGGAAGGACGCTTCGGTCGACGCCCCGAGCGCAACGACCGGGGCTACGGCCGTGGAGGAGGACGTGGAGGCGGACGCTGGGACAACCGTGGCTCGCGCTAGGAGTGGCGCGACAGGCCTCGTGAGGACCGCTGGCAGGACCATCCTCGCGAGGTCGCCTGGAGGGACCAGCCTCGCGAGGATCGCCCCCAAGGCAACACCGGTCTTCCCCCGCTGCCGCCACCGAGAAGGAACAATGACCACCATCAGGATGAGGGGGCTAGGGGCTTCCAGGAGCCGCGCGCAATCGCCTGCATCTTGGTCGGCGCCCAGGCCCCAGCCTCTCAACGCATCTTCAAACAGTTCGATCGCGAGGTGAACGCGGGCTCCCCAAGCTCGAGGCCACGCGCCCGCTCAAGTGGTCCCAATGCGCCATCACTTTCAACTCGGCAGATCAGCTCAAGTGCACGATCACTGCCGGCTCCCTCCCGATGTTGTGTTCCCCGGTCATCAACAATGTGCAGGTTACCAAGACCCTCATCGACGGCGGCGCAGGGCTCAACATCCTGTCCGTCGACACGTTCGACAATCTCCAAGTGCCATACGAGCAGCTCCAGCCAACCAAACCTTTCTCAGGAGTGACCGACGGCTGCACCACACCGATAGGGCAAGTCCGCCTGCGTGTCACCTTCGGAGAATGCAAGAACTACTGCACCGAGCTCATCGACTTCGATGTCGCGCACATCCGCCTGCCGTACAACGCCATCCTCGGGTATCCGGCCCTGGCCAAGTTCATGGCGGCCACCCACCACGGCTACAACGTCCTCAAGATGCCGGGAAGCGGAGGAATCATCACGGTCCCGTGTGAAGAAAGAGATGTGGTGTGCTCCCTTGAGCGCGCCTTCCAAGCTACAGCAATCGACGACCCCGCCAGTAGAAGTGAGGGCCCTCCGGAGGCCATCCCCAAGAAGAAGCAGCTGCGCCGCACATGACCTCAGGAGGATGGCGATGCGGCAGGAGCCTCGTCAGGAGCTTCGTCCGCCCCAGGGGCGCCTCCCTCCATCGCATAGGAAGGCACGCCCGGCGCCCTCCTCGGACAGGGCTCGGGGGCTCGCTTCTGGAGGGCCTCAGACCTTGCCAACCTCATGAGGGAGGCGCTTGGGCACCACTTGGAGGCCTGCTTCGCGACACGTGACCCTCAGGAGAGCACAGGGCAATGAGTGCCCACCGCTCAGGAGTTCATCACCAAGACCACTCAGGGACTGCAAGAAGCAAGAGCCATGCGCGGCGACAGCCGCTCACGAGGCGCAGCTCCGCATCCTGGCAAGGATGCTAGGCTGCGTGTCTGCATCGACATCCCCGGGCTCAACAGGGCCGCATCTCGGGAGCGCTTCTGGCCATCTCTTGTGGGCCACTGCGAGGGCCCACCACACAGCTACGTTCGCATGCCCTTCAGCTTGCCGAGCGTGGCGTCAGCTTATCAGCACAACATGCGACATGTCCTGGCGGCTCAGGAGGCCAGGTACCACGCCGTCCTGGAGGAGATGGAGACGGTATTCATGGAACCTCTCGAGCCCCCAGAGCCTCCCGAGGCTCAGGGCTCTGGTGGCTCATGAGGAGTCATTTCATTGATGCACGCTTTCAGCTGCACCAACTCTACTTCGTCTACAGAACCAGGTGACATCTTCCAAGCTCGTTTAGCTGGGAGCGCCCCTCGGGCTGCATTATTCCCAGGCCACATGGGTCCATCCCTGTGGCATGTATCCCTTTTGCTTATGTCTTTAGCTTACCTTGTTGGGGGCGCCCCATAGGCTACATCATCCCCAAGCCACTCGGGCCGGACCCAGTGGCATGTATCTTCCCGCATTTACCTAAGTTGTGTTGCTTTCCATGCTTAACCTGCCTACGGCTATCACCTGCTCGACCATCACCTCCCACGGGGGCCTTCTCACAGGCACGGCGCTGGTGCAGGGGTCCGTCCCTGCCACGTCGACAAATCTGAGCGGCCGAGCTCTGGATCGCGGCACGCCCCGCGCACGTCACCTCACCAGGCCCTCAGTGCCTTCACTTCATCAAAAGCAACCAGCGCCAGGCTGACAGCTATAACGGCGAACCATGTTTCTACTTGTGCCTGTTCACAGGGATCCCATGGGAAGGATAGCAGGCGGCACTGCGAGTCTCCTTTTCTCTCGTGCAATTCGCTTGCGCGTTAAAAGGGGGGCTCCTGAGCATCGCGACTCAGGAGCTCTTACTGGCTCTCCAGCCCTCACCCCCTGGCCTTGCCCATGGCATGGCGACCTGGCATACTAGTGGCGGCTGAGCTCGCTCGAGGGCCGGGACCTGAGGAACGCAGAGCTCTAAGGAGAGCATGGAGAGGGAAACTCGTATGGGCCAGCCTGGCTATGCTGCACAAGTTGGCGCGCAGGCCTAGCGCACCATCAGGAATGGCCACGAAGTCAACAAGATAAGTCCCGCCCTCGGATCGGCTAAATGTTCGGGCCTAATGGTCACTCACGCCTTGCCGCAACCCGTTGCGGCCACGTCGACTCCCTTTCTCGCCTTACCATGGCTGCTTGAGCGCTAAGGGAGACCTCCTGAGCATCGCACCTCAGGGGCTCTTACTGGACCTCGGGTCGCACACCTCCTGGCCTTGACCACGACACGTGACCTGGCATACCAGCAACGGCTGTAGCCTGCCTGGGGACCGGGACCTGTCAGCATAGAGCAATAAAGCTATCGCGAGGAAAGAAAGGGGGACCGAGCCTTTAACGGGACATGTGTTCACCAAATTCTCATAACAGGGAAGATAGGCACAAAAGACATTACAGACCCTTACATGCCCCCCACGGGGTAATTCATGATTCTTCGCAGGGAACAAAAGCTAAAACTAAGGGAATCCTATCTACACCCTCCCGTGGCAGACGCCATCATCAACAGTGGGCCACGGGAGGCCAGCACCAACCCCATCCAGATCAGCGGCGACGACGGCCCAACACTGCAGCTTTGCTCCAAGCGCGGGGAGAGCTCGGGGGCACGTAGATGTCGTCACTTGTCTCCGGAGTCTCATAGAGCTTAGGAGAGCTGCTGGACCCCCAAGGGCTGCTGCTGCTGGAGTGGCCGCGAGCGGAGCGCGCGTCAGCTTGACGCTCCTCTCCGGAGAAGCACTCTAGGCGGCGGCCCTCTGCACCAAAGACCTTGAAGAAGAGCGTGGAGACGTTGTCGAACTCAAAGTGGATCGCGAGGGCACCCCTCACGCGGCAGACCCGCGCGATCTCGCCCCAGCCGCGAGTCATGAAGATCTTGCCGGTGGGGACCACTTCGATATCTGCTCCGGTCACCGGAGCGCTGCAGTCGGCGTGCTGCAACCAGAGCTCGAGAGGCCCCCTCGGCGGCATCATGTCGGAGAAAAACCACGGGAAGCGGATCCAGGAGCTTGGAGGCATCGGCACCCACAGCACCAGCTCGCGCGAAGAGTCTGCGGTGTGGATTCCGGGGGCGACGGCAGCGTCATGTGCCGGGCGACCCCGGATGCGGCGTGGGCGGCGCTGATCGTCGCTCCGCCCTCCCGAGCCCTCGGCTCGGGCGTACAAGGGTAGCAGGTACCCCGGAGGAGGCTGCTCGCACCAATGCCTCGTCACCACCTGCATCGCCGCTTCATCACGACGATGGACCGACCTCTTCTTCAGCGGAAGTGGCCCCGAGTCATCCTGGGGAGCCTTTCCCTTCTCTTCGGCAGAAAACCTTCTGATAGGCGCCATTATTGCTAGCAGTGGAGCAAGGACGAAGAAGCAAGCGAGGAAGAGATGGGCAACGGGGGCTCCGCCCCCTCCCCATTTATAGCAAGAGAAGGCCAACCGGCGCCTCCCACCACTACAAAAAAAAAGACACATCCGTAACATTTGGGCCGAACAATTTTTTTTTCTGTCATACATATGACACTTCTATGATGATAATTGTGACAAAACCCGGTATCATCATAGATGTGGTGGGCTCCTACTTCTATGACAAAAAATCATGACAAAAAATGGGCTTTTAAGTCACAGGCGGGCGGAGGCAGCTGCATGACATTCTTTGGGCCATCCATGACGGAAAAATCGTGGTAGAAGCGAGGGGGAGGAAAATTTCAGGGAGTTCCCGGTTACGGTGGGAGGTCGGGGGGCCGAGCGATGTGCGTTTATCTCGTACACGTACGTGCGTTTGTGCGAGGCGTTGGCGTTGGGCTCTAACTGAACCCGAGTGATTGCACTGCAGGCAACGTGTTACTGAACCCGAGTGATCGATCGATGGCTGTTAACTAAACCCGATGGAGCGATTCGCCGCTCTGCTGCTAGTCAAGCCGATCGATTGGATGAACAGTGAGCGTTGTGGGGGGGGGGGGGAGGTTTGGATGAACAGTGAGCGGTGGTGTTGCCTCTGGATGAAGAGGACCCCGTGGTGTGGAGGGCTGGATGAACAGTAGATGATGGAGGGGTGGCCGTGGAGGGGTGGTTGAACAGGACCCTGTGGTGTGGAGGGCTGGATGAACAGTAGACGATGGAGGGGTGCCTGTCGAGAGGTGGTTGAGCGATGGCGGTGGAGTAAGCGTGCGGTGGAGGCTGGATGAGCAGAGCCCGTGGAGGATGGAGGAGGTCGACATTAGCCCGTGGAGGCTAGAGGAGGTCGACGGTGGAGATGAACAGTATCCCGTGGAGTCATGTTTTGCGATACGCCACACCCCTCCCGATGAACAGGACCCCCGTTTCGACCGTAGCGCTCCAACACAAGTCCGTTTCGTCCGTTTTGCGGTACGCCACACCCCTTCCGATCAACAGGACCCCCATTTCGACCGTAGGAGGTCCGTTTCGTCCGTTTTGCGGTACGCCACACCCCTCCCGATCAACAAGACCCCCGTTTCGACCGTAGGAGGTCCGTTTCCTCCATTTTGCGGTACGCCACACCCCTCTCGATCAACAGGACCCCGTTCCAAACGTAGGAGGTCTGTTTCCTCCGTTGTGCGGTACGCCAGGCCTCGTTTCCATCGCCTGTTCCTTCCAAGCCGGTTGGCTCCCACGTGTTCCGTTGCCTCCCGATGAACACGACGCATTCCGTTGCCTCCCCATGAACACGGCGCACTCTGTTGCCACCCCATGAACACGACGACGATGTTGTTTCTCCGTTCCGACCCAGCTATGTACACGAGCCCTGGCCGTACGTATGCGTGAGTAGGCGTTTGAGACCCCGCCCGTATGTACACATACGTGGCCGTATTTTCTTTCTTGCACCCTGGCGGCATGCGTATGTGTACATGCTACGTGCGGCGCCTCTACTACGACGCGTCGTGCCTCTACAATGACCAGTAATATGCATTACGCGTTCCACGACCGAATGACAATGCTACGTATGCTTCGACCAGGTGGGTCCCGACCGCCGTGCACTTCCTTGCGTGCGAAGATGTAGCTGGTGGGTCCCAGCAATGTCGGGGCGAATCGCTTTGTTTTTTTTGCGGGGACGCACTTCCTTGCGTGCGAAGGTGTAGCTGGTGGGTCCCGGCGGTCGGAAACATTTTTTCGCGAAATACGGTGGCCCGTCCGGTTGGTCCCATTGTCGGTGGAGGAATAATTATTTTGCGCGTAATAAGGAGACACTTCCTTGCTGCGGCCATGGACCCAGCTGTCAGCGTCTCCACGCACAGTACTCTTCCGATGGAAGTCGGTCGTTGACCACATTGACCACGCCGCGCCGACAGCACCACGGCGGCGGACGACGGCGAGGCCTAGGAAGGGGACGACAAGGAGGCAGGGAAGACTCGGCAGTTGTTTCCCACGTGGAGGGGAGTACGACTGTACGAGGGTTTACTAGTTCGTCTGCCGTCGCCGGAGAATAACAGCAGGTGTGGGTGAGTAGAGGGATGGCTAGGCCAGCGATGGGAGTACGGTCGGGCGGTGAGGCTCTTGTGGCGTAATAGCCGGCCTGGGAGGAGGGAGCAGGCAGTTCCGCCGGCACTTGTTTGAGCGGCTGGAGCAGGAAGAGCAGAGATTGAAGAAGCACGACGGCTGTTGGATGGACATCCAACAGTCACTGCTTGTGCTTTAACCTTTTTTTTAGGAAAGCCTCAAATCTGTGGAAAATAGCATACAGCCCATCTGCCATTATTTCTAATAATTTACAACCCATTTGCTAATTCTTAAGGGTTTTTTTTGGAGCCCATATTCTTATTGTTAGCATTAAAGCCCATATTATGGCCACGGTTAAAAAATTATATGAAATTTTGCATATTTCAGTGCGGTCCGAACTGTTTTTAATCCCGAAATTTTGACTCACATTCAAACTGATTTTAAAAATAAATGTATATCAATATAAAATCCAACAAATTCTCCACGCATAAAAATTAATGTAATTTAAAATCTTGAAATGAAAAAAAGATATTTGAAACTAATTGCCGGTTTGATTTGTTTTAAAAATGTACAGTCAATTTCTCATTACTGATGGGCCATTTTCTCGGCCAGCCGAATGAAAGCTCTCCTCGTCTTGAAAGATTTGCAGCCCAACAGGCCTGACAAAGCGACTTACTTGGAAAATCACAAAAAAACTGGGCTGTGGCCATGGACCCAGCTGTATGCCTCTCCACGTATAGTACTCTTCCGATGGAAGTCGTTCCTTAACCACGTTGACCACGCCGCGCGGAGAGCACCACAGCGGTGGACGACGGCGAGGCCTAGGAAGGGGACGACACGGAGCCGGGGAAGACGCGGCAGTGGAAGCCCGTGCGGAGAGGAGTACGAGAATTCACTGGTTCGGCTGCGGTGTGAGGTTGCCGTCGTCGCAGGGCCTGGCCAGTGGTGGGAATAGTAGGGGGCGGTGAGGCCTCTGCGGCAGCCGAGCCGGCCACGGGAGGCAGGAGCATGTGGCACTACCGGCGCTGCTTTGGGTGGCTGGATCAAGAAGACCAGAGGTTGAAGAAGCACTACGGCCGTTGGATGGACATCGTACGGTCACTGGAGCTAGAATCGTTCATATTGACTAAGTTGACAAAGCCCTTCGTCCCCGTCAACTTAGTGTTGGGGAACGTAGCAGAAATTCAAAATTTTCTACGCATCACCAAGATCAATCTATGGAGATTCTAGCAACAAGAGAGGGAGAGGATGAGCATCTTCATACCCTTGAAGATCGCTAAGCGGAAGCGTTACAAGAACGCGGATGAAGGAGTCGTACTCGCAGCGATTCAGATCGCGGTTGATTCCGATCTAAGCACCAAACAACGGTGCCTCCGCGTTCAACACACTACAACCCGGGGACGTAACCTCCTTCTTGATCCATCAAGGGGAGAGGAGAAGTTGAGGGAGAACTCCGACAGCACGACGGCATGGTGGTGATGGAGCTCGTGGTTCTCCGGGAGGGCTTCACCAAGCACTACGGAGGAGGAGGAGGTGTTGGAGGAGGGAGAGGGCTGCGCCAGGGGAAGGGTGCGGCTGTCCTCTCTCTCTCTCTCTCACTATATATAGGGGGAAGGGAGGAGGGGGAGGCGCCCTAGGGTTCCCTAGGGGAGGGGCGGCGGCCATAAAGGAAACCCTAGATGGGTTTTGGCGCCCCCACCCCCTAGGAAACTTGCCCCCCAAGCCGGGAGGGGTGGCTGCCCTAGGGGTGGCGCCCCCACCTCTCCAGGTTACGTGAGATGGGGTGGGAGGGGCACTCAGCCCCTTAGTGGGCTGATGTTCCCTCTCCCCTTGGCCCATAAGCCCCCCCAAAGCTTGCCGGGGCCTCCGAAACCCCTTTCGGACACGCTGGTCATCACCTGGTACCCCCGGAACAATTCCGGACTCCAATAACCTTGGTCCAATATACCGATCTTCACCTCCGGACCATTCCGGAGCTCCTCGTCATGTCCAGGATCTCATCCGGGAATCCGAACAACCTTCGGTAACCGCATACTATTTCCCATAACAACTCTAGCGTCACCGAACCTTAAGTGTGTAGACCCTACGGGTTCGGGAACCATGCAGACATGACCGAGACGTTCTCCGGTCAATAAGCAACAGCGGGATCTGGATACCCATGTTGGCTCCCACATGTTCCACGATGATCTCATCGGATGAACCACGATGTCAAGGATTCAACCAATCCCGTATGCAATTCCCTTTGCCTACCGGTATAGTACTTGCCCGAGATTCGATCGTCGGTATCCCGATACCTTGTTCAATCTCGTTAATGGCAAGTCTCTTTACTCGTTCGTAACACATCATCCCGTGATCAACCCCTTGGTCACATTGTGCACATTATGATGATGTCCTACCGAAAGGGCCCGTAGATACCTCTCCTTCACGCGGAGTGACAAATCCCAGTCTCGATTCGTGCCAACCCAACAGACACTTTTGTAGATACCCGTAGTGCACCTTTATAGCCACCCAGTTATGTTGTGACGTTTGGTACACCCAAAGCATTCCTACGGTATCTGGGAGTTGCACAATCTCATGGTCTAAGGAAATGATATTTGACATTAGAAAAGCTTTAGCATACGAACTACACGATCTTTGTGCTAGGCTTAGGATTGGGTCTTGTCCATCACATCATTCTCCTAATGATGTGATCCCGTTATCAACGACATCCAATGTCCATGGTCGAAACCGTAACCATCTATTGATCAACGAGCTAGTCAACTAGAGGCTTACTAGGGACATGGTGTTGTCTATGTATCCACACATGTATCTGAGTTTCCTATCAATTCAATTATAGCATGGATAATAAACGATTATCATGAACAAGGAAATATAATAATAATAACTAATTTATTATTGCCTCTAGAGCATATTTCCAACAGTCTCCCACTTGCACTCGAGTCAATAATCTAGTTCACATCGCCATGTGATTAACACTCACAAGTCACATCGCCATGTGACCAACATCCAAAGAGTTTACTAGTGTCACTAAACTAGTTCACATCATCATGTGATTAAGACTCAATGAGTTATGGGGTTTGATCATGTTTTTCTTGTGAGAGAGGTTTTAGTCAACGGGTCTGCAACATTCAGATCCGTATGCACTTCGCAAATCTCTAGGTCATATTGTAAATGCTGCTTCCACGCTCCACTTGAAGCTATTCCAAATGGTTGCTCCACTATACGTATCCGGTGTGCTACCCAGAGTCACTCGGATAGGTGTCAAAGCTTGCATCAACGTAACTCTTTACGCCGAACTCTTTATCACCTCCATAATTGAGAAACATGTCCTTATTTACTCCAAGGACAATTTTGACCACTGTCCAATGATCCATTCCTGGATCATTCTTGTACCCCTTGACTGACTCATGGCAAGGCACACTTCCATGCGGTACACGGCATAGCATACTATAGAGCCTACGTGCGAAGCATAGGGGCGACCTTCGTCCTTTCTCTCTCTTCTGCCGTGGTTGAGCTTTAACTCTTAACTTCATACATTACAACTCAGGCAAGAACTCCTTCTTTGGTCGATCCATCTTGAACACCTTCAAGATCATGTCAAGGTATGTGCTCATTTGAAAGTACCATTAAGCGTTTTTGATCTATCCTCATAGATCTTGATGCTCAATGTTCAAGCAGCTTAATCTAGGTTTTCTATTGAAAACACTTTTCAAATAACCCTATATGCTTTCTAGAAATTCTACATCATTTCTGATCAACAATATGTCTACAACATATACTCATCAGAAATTCTATAGTGCTCCCACTCACTTCTTTGGAAATACAAGTTTCTCATAAACTTTGTATAAACCCAAAATCTTTGATCATCTCATCAAAGGGTACATTCCAACTCCGAGATGCTTACTCCAGTCCTTAGAAGGATTGCTGGAGCTTTGCATACTTGTTAGCGTCTTTCAGATTGTCAAAACCTTTTCGGTTGTATCACGCATAACCTTTCCTCAAGAAAATTGTCGAGGAAACAATGTTTTGACATCCTATCTCGCAAGATTTCATAAATAATGCAAGAATCGCTAATCCAATTCCAACAGACTCTTAGCATCGCTATGAGTGAGAAAGCCTCACCGTAGTCAACTCCTTGAATCTTGTCGGAAAACATCTTAACGACAAGTCGAGCTTTCTTAATGGTGATACTTACCATCATTGTCTGTCTTCCTTTTAAAATCCATCTGTACCCAATAGCCTTATGATCATCAAGCAATTCTTCCAAAGTCTACTTTGTTTTCATACATGGATCCTCTCTCGGATTTTATGGCCTCGAGCCATTTGTCGGAATCCGGGCCCACCATCGCTTCTCCATAGCTCGTAGGTTCATTGTTGTCTAGCAACATGACCTTCAAGACATGATTACTGTACTACTCAAGTAGTACGCTGTCAGACCCCGATTCCAAGTCACATCGATCTAGCCGGTAACACCTCATATCACTTTGCGGCCTCACGCACGGTATTCCACGGGTGTCGCCTTACCATGGCCCGGACCGCTTTGCGCCTTTTGGCTCACGTATATGATAGTGCCGCTAGCATCCATATGACAGAGAACCCAGGCTGACATGGCTAGTCGTGAACCCAAAGCGGCGCTAACCCAGGGGGACAGGCATACATGAATCAACTTCGAGCATGTCGGTCGTGACGTGTGAATCCGGCTAGCAACCGGGCTAACAGGACTCCGGGAACCCGGGCTGTGAGCTAAGGCAGACTCCGGATGTCACCGTGACATTTCCCGAAGGGATGCATACATGAACGAAGTGAAACACGTCTTAAACAAGTCAAGCGCCCCGACGGTAGTCTTTGGGCTAGCAGGACTCCGGTGAACCGGGTCAGAAGCGGACTACTATGGCTCAAGGAAGCACTAGACTACATTTCCCCATAAGAGAGGCTGCCAAGGATAAACAACTAGATTGTCGGATCCCACACATACCAAGCATTACAAACATACACACAATATGCTCGATATGTGTAGATACAACATGGCATCACAACATAACTCTACGACTCAAGTATTTATTCATTAGGCTCCGAGGAGCGAGATATTACAAACATGGGTCTCATGACCCAACATTCAGAGCATACAAGTCAAAGCACAAGCGGAAGCTTAACATGTCTGAGTACAGTCATCTACAAATGAAAAAGGCTGAGAAGTCTGACTATCTACCAGATCCTTCCGAGGGCACAAGATCATAGCTGAGGTATCAAGCTAAACTTCGAAGTCCATGCGGAACTACTAGTGAGACTGAAGTCTCTCTGCAAAAACATAAAATAGGCA
Organism: Aegilops bicornis; assembly: GCA_021605145.1. Lineage (NCBI taxonomy): Eukaryota > Viridiplantae > Streptophyta > Magnoliopsida > Poales > Poaceae > Aegilops > Aegilops bicornis. The sequence goes on from CM038669.1 coordinate 505,777,027, forward strand.
AATGTGAGTACAAATGTACTCAGCAAGACTTACATCAGAACTAACTACATATGCATCATTATCAACAAAGGGGTGGTGGAGTTTGACTGCAGCAAGCCAACTTTGACTCGGTGGCTATTCTGAACTACGACTTCAAGTAACTCATTTGAGGTGGCGCACATGAGTCCACATATTCACCATATCAATACACTACTATGGATCCGCTCCCGTCTACCTACGAGAACGCCATCCATAGAACTCACGCTTATCTTGCGCATTTTAGAGTATCCACTTTCACTTGTCTATGAACTGTTATAGGCAACCCAGAAGTCCTTTATCGCGGACACGGCTATTCGAATAGATAATGTTAACCCTGCAGGGTTGTACTTCTTCACACACACTCTCACCACTTATCGCCGCTTACACGACATGTACTCAGCAACCTTCAAGCGGAAGCCCAGCGAGGGTGTCGGCCACGACCTGACTAACCACACAAGTCTCTCGTCCAGGTTTATCGCCTATTCGGGTTCCATCCGCAAGGAGATCTGGCCGGGGTGTCGCTCACGGCCCCAAACGATGTGAGCAGGGTTCCCAAGCCCACCTCGACGGGTGGTTCTACGCTTGGTACACCGTGCCATGGTGCCTAGTCTGTCCCAAGCCCACCTATACTGGGGGCCACTTGGTAGACTACTAACACTACCTACAAACACCATAAACTAGTTGCAACTCCTCATGCAGAGATCATGTTGATTAATAAGTCGAGAGGGGCCGAGTTACGGAACCCAATGTGTGGTAGTAACTGTTCATGGATCACAAACACAGAACTCAGTTCACGAGGACGGCTGCAATGAGACAACCCACCATGTACTCCTACATGGCCTCTCACCGCTACCTTTACCAAATCGTGTTCACACACTTAGCTCTCAACAAGAGGACATGTTCACACACCTCCGATTCATCCCCGATGGATCGACCGACTCAACTCTAAGCAAAGCAGGCATGACAAACAAGCATGAATGAGTAGGCACAACAGGGCTCAAACAACTCCTACTCATGCTAGTGGGTTTCATCTATTTACTGTGGAATGACAGGTCATGCAGAGGATAAAGGGGTTCAGCTATCGCAGCAAGTAACAGATGAATCGTTGCTGTCCTAATGCAGTAAAAGAGAGTAGGAGCGAGAGAGTTGGATTATATCGGAATGAATAAGGGGGTTTTGCTTGCCTGGCACTTCTGAAGATAATATAGTTCTTCATCGGTGTCATCGAACTCATCGTCGGTACATCGTCTACTGAGAGGGGACAAACACCCGCAACAGAGAAGGAGAACACAATCAATGCAGTGCACAACATGATGCATGATCATGACATGTCAATATGCTGTGTTTTGAGCTAATGCAACTAGCAACATGTTAAATGGAGTTGGTTTGAACCCTAGGTTCAAATTCAAACTCCATATGTGATTGTTAAAATGCCATTTATATGATTTGGCCTAAACAGAAGCCACAAGTTGTTCTAACATGCATGAAAACAGTACAGATGGATAGATTGGATTTTTCTGATCATTTTTCATATATAAATTATTTCATTCTGAACTATAGATTAATTTCTATGATTTTTTGAAGTTTGTGGTATTTTCGGAATTTCACCGTAAGAATAATTCCGATAAATAAATTCTTGTGTCATCATTACGTCAGGGTGACGTTAGTGGTCAACGGGACGGTCCAGGTCAAACCTGAGAGTGGGTCCCGTGTGTCAGTGTAATTAGTTTAACTAAATTCAATTAGTACTAATCCTAATTAATTAACAGGGCCGGGCCCCACCTGTCATTGACCTAGGGGGTCAAACTGGGCCCACCCTTGGTCAAATTGGGTCAGCGGGGTCAACTCGCCGGCGTTTAGCTGCCGGTGAGGCCAAACGCGGCGGTGCAGGTGCGGGTTTCCTCCTCCGGCAACCAAATGGCCGGCGGAGGGCGTCTACATGACGCGGGCGCTCGTCCGCGTCGAGTAGTGGCAGCGGCTGGGCCTGAGATGGCCGGAGTCGTCACCGGCGTCGACCTTGGCGGTTGCCGGAGCTCGGGGTCGACGCTACGGTGGCCGGGGAGGCTCGTGCGAGGCACCTACGTGCTCTACGCAGCGCGGGGAGGGAGCTGAGCACGACGGCCGGACCTCGAGGTGGCCGGAGGCACGTCGGCAGCGGTCACAAGCGGCGGCGGGTTTTGGTCATCGGCGAAACGGCGACGAGAGCTAGCACACGTCGTGGAGACAAGGGGGACATGGTGTAGAAGCTCATGGGGATCGTGTAGGGCTGGTCGGCGAGCTCGGGGAGGGGCCGGAGCAAGCGGGGCGGCGATGGCGATCTCGGCGGACCGAGGTTGAAGAAGACGACATGGCCGGCGTTCGAGGGCGTCCGGCGGTGCGTGGCGTGGTGAGGAGGTCGAGGACGAAGTGGCGGAGCTGCTGGGCGCGTCGGTGAGTTGTGGGGGTGGCTGTGGCCGCGGTGGTGCTAGTCGGCAGCGGCAGGAGTGTTCGGCGAGGTGGGGGGAAACGGCGAGGGAGAGAGCCAGGGGAGAGGGATGAGCACGGGAGTGAGAGGGCACTGGGTGCGTGGCGTCCAGCCCGCTCCAGCGGATCGGCCAAGCAAGGTGAGGAGGCGTGGCGAGCTCGGCGGTGTCGTGGTGTCCCTCCTCTGCCTACTGGCAGAGGTAAGCGATGACTGGCACCAAGCTAGTGGGTTGGGCCGATGCAGATGGGCCGCCAGGTAAGCCCAGGTGAGGTTTCTCTCTCTCTCTCCTCTGCTTTCTAATTTAGTTTATGTTTTCTATTTTTCTGCTTTATGTTTGGAAATAAAATACCAACCAAAACACTTTGGTTGATTCTGCAAATTTTTGTGAGGAATATTTGAATTGTTTTCAAACCACACAATAAATTTCAGAATATTTGGAGCAACCAATATTTAATTGTAACTTTTAAACTCCAACTCAAATATCATAATGATTTAATTCAATGACCAAAATGTCCTGGAAAAATATGCATCATCTCCGTAGAGGCTTTCACCTTTTTCCATAAATCATGAACATTTTAAAAGGATATTTTGAGGTCACTAGAAAATATTTTGGTTGAACCTATTTGAGTTCTTCTGGTGCTAGGGTTTTATCATCCCCATTTCAACTTTCTGAGAAATTTAAACATGATGCACACATGAAGGGCTAGCCTAGAGCATACCAGAACTAGGGATGTGACATACGCATCCTTGTCACCCTACGAGGTTCGGTAGTGACTTGATATGAAGTTTCATGATCACTGTCGGTGTCAAAACCGGCGGATCTCGGGTAGGGGGTCCCGAACTATGCGTCTAGGCGGATGGTAACATGAGACAAGGGACACGATGGTTTTACCAGGTTCGGGCCCTCTCGATGGAGGTAAAACCTTACTCCTGCTTGATTAATATTGATGATATGGGTAGTACAAGAGTAGATCTACCACGAGATCAGAGAGACTAAACCCTAGAACCTAGCCTATTGTATGATTGTTGTTCGTCCTACGGACTAAAACCCTCTGGTTTATATAGACACCGAATAGGGTTAGGGTTACACACAGTCGGTTACAATGGTAGGAGATCAACATATCTGTATCGCCAAGCTTTCCTTCCACGCCAAGGAAAGTCCCATCCGGACACGGGACGAAGTCTTCAATCTTGTATCTTCATAGTCCAGGAGTCCGGCCAACGGTGATAGTTCGGCTATCCAGACACCCCCTAATCTAGGACTCCCTCAGTAGCCCCTGAACCAGGCTTCAATGATGACGAGTACGGCACGCATATTGTCTTCGACATTGCAAGGCGGGTTCCTCCTCCGAATACTTCATAGAAGATTTTGAACACAAGGATAGTGTCCGGCTCTGCAAAACAAGTTCCACATACCACCGTAGAGAGAATAACTTTTGCACAGATCTGCTGACGTATTCCACCGCGTGACATCACACCACGGCCAGACCTTTATACGAATCGTTTTTACTGTTCCACCTCAGCGCGTTTAGCAAGGCGGTTTCCTTGGCACGTCTTATCAAAATGGAGATCGTGCCCCCTTATTCCGGGATTCTCATCAATACGGACGTGGGTAACCCAACCGCGCCATTGATTACGGCGCTTGGGAGATAAGCGAGTTTTACTAGTGGCGGGGACGATAGCTTCGTCCATTCCATATAAGGATAAGGATCCACCTTTTCACCCACGCCTTCTTCCTCCTTTGCTCATCCATTTCACAAGACTCGAGCTCCAGCGCCCAAGTCCGCACATCCCACCTCAACCTTCTCCAACTATGTCCGAGCGGGAGGCAATCGGATGGCCTCCTCCGTCACGGAGGGACACATCAAAAAGCTGCGGAAGGCCGGATACTTGTTCGACAACATCGCGCATCGGCTCCCCAACGAGGGGCAGCTCATCCCCACCCCCGGGCCCCATGAGAGGGTGGTGTTCCTCACCCACTTCCTCCGCGGACTAGGTTTTCCACTTCACCCATTTGTCCGGGGGCTCATGTTTTACTACGGCCTGGACTTCCACGATCTGGCCCCGAATTTCATCCTCAACATCTCGGCGTTCATCGTCGTGTGCGAGGCCTTCCTCTGCATTCAGCCCCATTTCGGCTTATGGCTGAAGACCTTCAATGTCAAGCCGAAGATAGTGGGCGGCCGCCAAGCGGAGTGCGGAGGCTCGAGGGGTCCTTTGTGGAGACCATAAAGGGGTGGCAATCGGGGTGGTTCTACATCACCGAGCCGTGCGACTCTCAATGGGCGGCGACCCCCGAATTCTGATCTTGCTTCCCCACACGGCTCATGTCATGGAAAGAGACGGGCCTGATGTGGGGTGATTCAAAAGAGCTATCCGGACTCCAAACCTGCGTCCGGAACCTGGTGGACAAGAATCTCAAGCTTGTCAATGTAATCCAGGTGATGCTCATCCGCCGGATTCTCCCATGCCAGCAACGGGCCTTCAAATTGTGGGAGTTCGATCCGGCACAACACCAAACTCTGAAAAGGCTCTTCGACACTACGTAAGAAGATGCCCGGAAGGTGCTGTTCAAGGGCACCGAGGCTCCCACATCCGCTACCGAAGATCGCGGATTCAGCTCGCAGCGTCAAGCCAGCGAGGTAAGTTATTTTACCATTTATGGGACTCTTTTTTCATAGTTTGACTATATGCGGGATCTAAAACTCCCTAACCTTTGACATGACTGGCTGAAGATGTCCGGACAGATTAACTGTCCGGCCCCTTTGCCAGAAAACCCAGCGGACGCCCGATTGACGGGGCTGCTGGCTCCGGCACCTCACGTGGTGCCGGAGAAGAAAAACCAGAAGGAGGCCACGGGAACTCGAAGGAGCTCCCGGCGCCAGTCTTTGTCGGACTCATCGTCCAAGCGACTCTGGCGGAATCCTCCTCACGAGGGCGAGGAGGAGGAAAAAGCCTCTCCCCAAAGAGAGAAGAAAAGGAAGGCCGCCCCGACTGGGGAGGCCGAAGGGTCCAAGAAAGGAAGGACCCTTCCTCCGGACTTCTCCACCAACGCCGACAACGACGAGGAGGAGTGGCCAACAAGGGCCAAGCCCCTGGCGAGATCGTAAGTGTCCGGACTCCGGAATAGTTCATGACTTTTTATTTGTCGCATAGTGTCTTCTAACGCCGAATATGACCATGTAGCCCGCCCAGGGCGAGCTCGCCGCTTCGTCGAGCGGCTCCCTGTGTTCGTCGGATGTGAATAGCACTTCACTTGACCGCCTCCTCTCCTTGTGTTTCCGGACGACACCGCGGTGGAGTCCCAAAAGGGCCCAGCCGAGGAGGTGGTCTGAGGCGCCGCAAGGCGACCTCTCGCACTCTGGGCGCAAAGGCGAAACCCGAGGGCTCTAAGTCCGGCCCTGTGCGGACTCCGTCTCCGGAACCTTCGGTGGTTCCAAAGTCCGCAAGCGGCCCCTTCGCAAGAAGGGTAAAGGCTACGACGCCCGGTGACCTCCGCCCATCCAGAGGCACGGATAGCTTGCTGGAGGCGCTTAACGGCGCCTCCATCGACGAGGAGCACCGCCTTTGTTATGAGTGTGGTGATCCAGAAAGTTCAGTCCGCCAAGAGTGGGCTGACTGAAGCCTGTACCAGCCTTCTAACAGGCTTTGAGGTAAGTTTAGAATATGTAAAAATATTACCGCATAGACAGTAGCCCCTGATGCTTAGTTCGGTGTTCAGAAATAAAAGACGAACTGAGGATCTAAAAAGATATACACAGGAGTCTAACATAAGTATGTCAATATGGGAATGCAGGCTGCGCTGCTGACCTCTGCCGCACTGACTGCGGAGGTCAATGCATTGAAGCAGAGCCTCAAGCGGTCCGAGAACGAGCTCGACCTTGCCAAGAAGTAGCTCGAGGACAAGGAAGTTAAGGAATACCTTATCAAAATAATACCTTATAGAAAGGATTTGGTTGCAAAAATGACAGGACTAACGTGGGTATTGTAGGGGCCACGAACGAGGTGGCGACCCTGAAGGAAGCGGTATCCGCGGCCGAAAGCAAAGTGGCCGCGGAACGCACCGAGCGAGAGAAGCAGGAGGCGCGGGTAGCGGAGGTGCAGCAAGAGCTCCAGGCTCTCATGGAAAAACACGAGAGTTTGGAGCGTGACTCGAAGACTCGAGAGTCCGAGCTTGCCTCGGCTCTTGAGAGTGCCAAAGCCGCTAAGGCCGAAGCCCAAAAAGCCCTCCAAGAAATTGAATCATTAAAGAAGATAGCGGCGGGTAAGGCATTCTTTATGCAAAGCAAGCATGTGAAGGTGAATTATCTATTCCTTACCCGAATCCTGAGCTCTCCAGGAGCATTCGCAGATCTGCCCCGTAGTGTGTCTGATGCTGCTGTGTTCTACCGCGCCGAGGAGGGGAGCTCGACGAAAAAGGTGTTACGGTCTCGATGCAGAGGCCGAACATCCGGTGCCCCTGAGCGACCAGCTGAAGCAGCTGGTCGAGCTCCACAAGGTCGCCGAACAGGCCATGAAGGGCCTCATAGTTAGGTTGTGGCCATTGGAAGCCATGCCTGGGAGCTACTTCGGGCTAGTGCGGCCGCTGGTGGACGCCTGTCCATGGATTGAAGTCATCAAGCGCTCCGTCTGCATCGAAGGTGCCCGCAGGGCCCTTGCCCGTGCTAAAGTGCATTGGGGCAAGCTGGATGCTGAGAAGCTTGTGACGGACGGGCCACCGAAGGGCAAGGAGCATCGCAAGCCCGAAATGTACTATGAGGGCGTCCTGAAGGGTGCCCGCCAGATAAGCGGTGAATGCTCCAAATATGTAATTTTTGAATAGACTCGCATTTGTTATCCTCAGACGCTGAAAACTTGTTCATATGCGTTAAGCAACGCTTTTGAATTTAAAATATTACCTTCTGTGCGGCCGTTTATCAAATTTGAGAGATGGCGAGTCGTTGGCTTCAGCCCCCGTGCCACGAGTGCTGGGGTGTTCGGGATAAACTTGAGTGCTCTTGTTCCCATTCTTGGGTCCTTCGAGGGAGGCGCTCAACACAACGAACAAGGCAACCGGACTTATAGTGCTTGAACACTCTCACTTAGCCATAGAATTCTATAATTTTAAATTTCGGCGAAGCCCCTAGTATTCGGAAGACAGATTTCGGGGCGCTATTCACGCCTTGGTCGGACAATGCCGACTCCTCGCTCTAAGCGGCATAAGTCTTTAGGGACCCGAAAAAACCTCTCGAACAGCGACCGGCTCTCGCCCTATCATGACGGTCAGTTTTAGCTTTCTCCATTGAGGTGCTCAACCCAGCTCAACCGGGGCACAATCGCAGTGGTTCTCCCATCGCTACCTTAGCCGATATAACGGAATGTAAGGTACCAAAACATGGGAGTCGGGCAAACCCAACTATTGACCCAAGACATGATTCAGAGCCGATGCATATAATGCTATAAGTTCGGGGTGCCGCACTTGTGAAAGTGTTCGGACTTATCACACCATACTTTTGGGGTACTTAAGCCCCTGGTGTATTGGTCGTACCAAAGTGTACGGGTGCAACATGTCATGAAATGAACATATATATAGATAAAGGAGTGCAATAATAGACAAAAGCTATGTATTGTTTATTCAAAAAGGTACTGCAATGGAAGCAAAACGATAAAAATAGTGCAATAAGCAAGGGATGGGACTATTTAACATGTCCCCCTCTAGGGGTAAGCCGCGGGATGGTATGTAATACAGGTATAATGCTCGTAGTAGAGACCACCTGGACACTCGACGTAGCTTACTGCTTCCCTGGCTGTTGCATCGTGAGTTCGACAATTCTAGTGTCGGACAGGACTTCTGGAAAACGGAGTCCTGAAAGTAAGAAAAAAGAAGAAAGAAAAAGAATGACACAATCGGGAGCCCCTGGTGCGGTTGAGCTACATTCTGGGCGTGCCGTGGTCGCGCCCCTCCCCTTATGCCCATGGTATCTCCAGAGCATAGTTATGTACGCGTAGTACTGGCTTCGCTGTTTCGCGAGGGCTGGGGTTGGGGCCGGATTGCTACGCGTGCTCGGATCGTGCCAGGCGGTCTTGTTGTAGGTTACTCCGGGCGCGCTTGACGGTGGCCGGACGTTTAATAGCCGGACTCGAGAATTGCTGTGAGAGGCTGCTTTGCACCTCCGCCGCGAGGGCCGCCGTGTGCTCCTCCGTTCGGAGAGAGCGTTCGGTGTTTCCATTGACCGTGATTACTCCTCGAGGGCCTGGCATCTTGAGCTTGAGGTATGCGTTGTGCGGCACCGCATTGAACTTCACAAATGCGGTTCGTCCAAGCAAAGGCGTGATAGCCGCCATGAACGGGACTATGTTGAAGATTAACTCTTCGCTTCGGAAGTTATCCGGGATCCGCAGACCACTTCGAGTGTAATCGAGCACATACAATTGGCCTCTACACCTGGTATGATGCCTTTAGAGGTCGTCTTTGTGGGTTTAATCTTTGAGGGGTCTATGCCCATTTTGAGCACTGTATCCTGATAAAGCAGGTTCAGGCTGCTACCGCCGTCCATCAAGACTCTAGTGAGGTGAAATCCGTCGATGATTGGGTCGAGAACCAATGCAGTGAATCCGCCGTGGCGGATGCTAGCGGGGTGGTCCCTTCGATCAAAGGTGATCGGGCAGGGGGACCATGGGTTGAACTTTCAGGCGTGGCTCCATCGCATATACGTCCTCGAGTGCACGCTTCCGCTCCCTTTTGGGTATGTGGGTTGCATATATCATGTTCACCGTCCGCACTTGTGGGGGAAGCCCTTCATCCTCTATTGTTCGTGGTCGGGCTCCTCGCGTCATCGCTATGCAGCCCCTTGTCATTGAGTTGACATTTAACTTACCTGCCTGTTTGAAGACCCAACAATCCCTGTTGGTGTGGTTGGCTGGTTTTTCGGGGGTGCCATGTATTTGGCACGAGCAATCGAGTATTCGGTCCAGATTGGACGGGCCCTGAGTATTTCTTTTGAACGGCCTTTTCCGCTGACTGGGTTTAGAGCCTCTGAATCTAGCATTGACTATCATATCTTCAGCATTATCGCCGTTAATGCGGCGCTTCTGTTTGTTGCGACGCGACCTGCCATTGCTGTCCTTGGTATCTGAACTACCAGGGTTTTTGGTCAAGTTGTTGCTACGAGCTAGCCAGCTGTCCTCTCCTGCGCAAAAGCGGGTCATGAGCGTTGTGAGGGCTGCCATGGATTTCGGCTTTTCCTGTCCTAGGTGCCGGGCAAGCCACTCGTCGTGGATGTTATGTTTAAAGGCTGCAAGGGCCTCTGCATCCGAATAGTCAACGATTTGATTTTTCTTGGTTAGGAACCGTGTCCATAATTGTCTGGCCGATTCTTATGGCTACTGAATTATGTGGCTGAGGTCATCGGCGTCTGGTGGTCGCACGTATGTGCCCTGGAAGTTATCAAGGAATGCGGCTTCCAGGTCCTCCCAACAACCAATTGATTCTGCTGGCAAGCTGTTAAGCCAACGCCGAGCTGGTCCTTTAAGCTTGAGTGTGAGGTATTTGATGGCGTGTAGATCATCGCCGCGGGCCATGTGGATATGGAGGAGGTAGTCCTCAATCCAAACCGCAGGATCTGTTGTGCCATCGTATGATTCAATGTTTACGGGTTTGAAACCCTCGGGGATTTGATGATCCATCACTTTGTCTGTGAAGCATAGTGGGTGTCTTGGCGCCTCTGTATTGAGCTATATCACGACGCAGCTCAAATGAGCTTTGTCTCATCGTGTTCGCCCGGCGGAATTGCTGTATCCGGCATGACGGCTATCATCACGTGTCGTGGGGCGCCCACGCGATCCGTAGATCGATCTTGTTTGCCTTGCCTTGTCCTCCAATACGTCTTGCAGGTCTGGCGCGTTTCCCCGTGCCTTGGTACTTTCCGAGCGACGCCGGAGTGCGGCTTGAATGGAGGGTCTAGAGGCCTCTCTGTCGCGACCACGGGGTGGCCGGTTGGCCGCATCATGCGCTGGTGATGTTGGTTTGGGTGTTGCTTCCTCTAATTGGGGTAGCAGCCTACGTTTGGGGTATCTCTTGGGGGGGCATTCGAGTTCATACTCTTCGGCTGCAAGGACTTTAGTCCATCTGTCGAATGCGTGTCTTGGTCAGCTCTAAGCTGCTGCTTTTCTTGAGGCTGCTTGCCGTGGCCATAAGCCTGCGTTTGAAACGCTCTTGTTCGACGGGATCCTCGTGCACGACAAATTAAATGCCGTTGTCGAGGCTTGCCTCATCTTCGGAGGGAGGCATATAATTATCGCCCTCCACCTCCCTTTCGCCGCTCTATCATGAGGGCTGGCTTCTCCCTCCTCCTATGTGAATCCTGCGGAGGGGTTGTCTTCGGCACTGTCCGGGGTGTTATTATCTCCCGTGCCGGAATCACCATTTTTGCTGTGGCGGGATTTAGAGCGGTGCCGCTGACGCCGACGCTTGGGCTGTTTGTTGGAGGGGTCATCCTCCGCATTTCCATCGCTGTTCCCATCTTTTGGAATGTCCACCATGTATATGTCGTATGACGAGGCGGCCTTCCAGTGCCCTGTAGGCGCTGGTTCTTGGTCGTCTCCAACATCGTCGTCCATACCATCGATGTCTTCGGAGTCGAAGTCGAGCATGTCGGTTAAATCATCGACAGTGGCTACAAAGTGGGTGGTGGGTGGGCGTTGAATTTCTTCTCGTCCGCATCCCAACCTTCCTGACCATAGTCCGGCCAGGGCTCTCCTGATAAAGAGAGAGACTTTAGCGAATTCAGGATGTCGCCAAAGGGAGAGTGCTGAAAGATGTCCGCGGCAGTGAACTCCATGACCGGCGCCCAATCGGATTCGATTGGCAGGGGCGCGGAGGGTTCGCAGTCCGGAGAGGAGTCCGGCACCTTGGAGTCACGGTCTTCGCAAAGGACAGGGATGGAGTTCGGCTCTATCGCCGTTGAGATCGTAGCCCCCGAGGCGGTGTCCAACCACTCATCCTCGATCGGGGGAGTCGGCTCCGAGCTAAGGGTCGGAGCGGACGCTGGTGCGGCCTCCAGGCAATCGCTCGGGCGCAGAGCTAGATCGTGCCCATCGAGACTTCTTGGCGCAGCTGTGGCTCGAATCCGTCGAAGATCAAGTCTCTGCGGATGTCGGCCCTGTAGTTTAAACTCCCAAATCGACATGATGGCCAGCGTAGCTTTCGATCTGCTCCGGATGGCGAAGTGAATTGGCCCGCAGTGCAAAGCCGCCGAATACGAAGATCTGTCCGGGGAGAAAAGTCTCACCCTGGACCGCGTCGTTGTTAATGATCGAAGGAGCCATCGGGCCTAAAGATGACGACACAGAGGAACTCTCAATGAAAGCACCAATGTCGGTGTCAAAACCAGCGGATCGCGGGTAGGGGGTCCAGAACTGTGCGTCTAGGCGGATGGTAACAGGAGACAAGGGACACGATGTTTTTACCCAGGTTCGGGCCCTCTCGATGGAGGTAAAACCCTACTCCTGCTTGATTAATCTTGATGATATGGGTAGTACAAGAGTAGATCTACCACGAGATCAGAGAGGCTAAACCCTAGAAGCTAGCCTATGGTATGATTGTTGTTCGTCCTACGGACTAAAACCCTCCGGTTTATATAGACACCGGATAGGGTTAGGGTTACACAGTCGGTTACAATGGTAGGAGATCTACATATACGTATCGCCAAGCTTGCCTTCCACGCCAAGGAAAGTCCCATCCGGACACGGGACGAAGTCTTCAATCTTGTATCTTCATAGTCCAGGAGTCCGGCCAACGGTGATAGTTCGGCTATCCGGACACCCCCTAATCCAGGACTCCCTCAATCACCATCATCAACTTCCACTTCAATTGATGTAGGTGCCACAGGAACAACTTCCTGTGCCCTGCTACATACTGGTTGAAGTGATGGTTCAATAACCTCATCAAGTCTCCACCATCCTCCCACTCAATTCTTTCGAGAGAAACTTTTTCTCGAGAAAGGACTTGTTTCTAGAAACAATCACTTTTTCTTCCGGGTCTGAAATAGAAGGTATACCCAACTGTTTTTGGGTGTCCTATGAAGATGCATTTATCCGCTTTGGGTTCGAGCTTATCAACCTGAAACTTTTTCACATAAGCATCGCAGCCCCAAGCTTTCAAGAAACGACAGCTTAGGTTTCTCCAAACCATAGTTCATACGGTGTCATCTCAACGGAATTACGTGGTGCCCTATTTAAAGTGAGTGCGGTTGTCTCTAATGCCTAACCCATGAACGATAGTGGTAATTCGATAAGAGACATCATGGTACGCACCATATCCAATAGGGTGCAACTATGATGTTCGGACACACCATCACACTATGGTGTTCCAGGCGGTATTAATTGTGACACAATTTCCACAATGTCTTAATTGCGTGCCAAAACTCATAACTCAGATATTCATCTCTATGATCATATCATAGACATTTTATCCTCTTGTCACGAAGATCTTCAACTTCACTCTGAAATTACTTGAACCATTCAATAATTCAGACTTGTGTTTCATCAAGTAAATATACTCAGTATCTACTCAAATCAACTGTGAAGTAAGAACATAACGATATCCACTACGTGCCTCAGCACTCATTGGACCGCACACATCAAAATGTATTACTTCCAACAAGTTGCTTTCTTGTTCCATTTCATTGAAAACGAGGCTTTCAGTCATCTTGCCCATATGGTATGATTTGCATGTCCCAAGTGATTCAAAATCAAGTGCGTCCAAATGGTCCATCTGCATGGAGTTTCTTCATGCATATACACCAATAGACATGGTTCGCATGTCTCAAACTTTTCAAAAACGAGTGAGTCCAAAGATCCATCAACATGGAGCTTCTTCATGCGTTTTATACCAATATGACTTACATGGCGATTGCCACAAGTAGGTCGTACTATCATTACTATCTTATATCTTTTGGCATGAACATGTGTATCACTACGATCGAGATTTAATAAACCATTCATTTTAGGTGCAAGACCATTGAAGGTATTATTCAAATAAACAGAGTAACCATTATTCTCCTTAAATGAATAACCATATTGCGATAGACATAATGCAATCATGTCTATGCTCAATGCAAACACCAAATAACAATTATTTAGGTTTAACACCAATCTCGAAGGTAGAGGGAGCGTGCGATGCTTGATCATATCAACCTTGGAAACACTTCCAACACATATCGTCAGCTCACCTTTAGCTAGTCTCCCTTTATTCCGCAGCCTTTTATATCGAGTTACTAACACTTAGCAACCGAACCGGTATCTAATACCCTAGTGCTACTAGGAGTACTAGTAAAGTACACATTAACATAATGTATATCCAATATACTTCTATCGACCTTGCCAGCCTTCTCATCTACCAAGTATCTATGGTAATTATGCTCCAGTGGCTGTTCCCCTTATTACAGAAGCACTTAGTCTCGGGTTTGGGTTCAACCTTGGGTTTCTTCACTAGAGCAGCAGCTGATTTGCCATTTCATGAAGTATCCCTTCTTGCCCTTGCCCTTCTTGAAACTAATGGTTTCACCAACCATCAACAATTTGATGCTCCTTCTTGATTTCTACTTTCACGATGTCAAACATCGCGAATATCTCAAGGATCATCATATCTATCTCTGATATGTTATAGTTCATCACGAAGCTCTAGCAGCTTGGTGGCAATGACTTTGGAGAAACATCACTATCTCATCTAGAAGATCAACTCCCACTTGATTCAAGTGATTGTTGTACTCAGACAATATGAGCACAAGCTCAACGATTGAGCTTTTCTCCCTTAGTTTGCAGGCTAAGAAAATTGTCGGAGGTCTTATACCTCTTGACGTGGGCACGAGCCTAAAATCCCAATTTCAGCCCTCGAAACATCTCATATGTTCCGCGACGTTTTGAAATCGTCTTTGGTGCCTCAACTCTAAACCGTTTAACTGAACTATCACGTAGTTATCAAAACGTGTATGTCAGATGTTCGCAACATCCATAGATGACGTTCGAGGTTCAGCACACTGAGCGGTGCATTAAGGACATAAGCCTTCTTCCAAGCAACGAGGACAATCCTCAGTTTACGGACTTAGTCCGCATAATCGCTACTATCATCTTTCAACTGAATTTTCTCTAGGAACATATCTAAACAGTAGGACTAAAGCGCGAGCTTACGACATAATTAGCAAAGACCTTTTGACTATGTTCAGGATAATTAAGTTCATATTATGAACTCCCACTCAGATAGACATCCCTCTAGTCATCTTAAGTGATACATGATCCGAGTCAACTAGGTCGTGTCCGATCATCACGTGAGACGGACTAGTCATCATCGGTGAACATCTTCATGTTGATCGTATCCACTATACGACTCATGTTCGACCTTTCGGTCTCTTGTGTTCCGAGGCCATGTCTGTACATGCTAGGCTCGTCAAGTCAACCTAAGTGTTTCGCGTGTGTAAATCTGGCTTACACCCTTTGTATGTGAATGTTAGAATCTATCACACCCGATCATCACGTGGTGCTTCGAAACAACGAACTTTTGCAACGGTGCACGCTTAGGGGAACACTTTCTTGAAATTATTATGAGGGATCATCTTATTTACTACCGTCGTTCTAAGCAAATAAGATGCATAAACATGATAAACATCACATGCAATCAAAAAGTGACATGATATGGCCAATATCATTTTGCTCCTTCGATCTCCATCTTGGGGCTCCATGATCATCATCGTCACCGCATGACACCATGATCTCCATCATCGTGTCTCCATGAAGTTGTCTCGCCAACTATTACTTCTACTACTATGGCTAACGGTTTAGCAATGAAGTAAAGTAATTACATGGCGTTATTCGATGACACGCAGGTTATACAATAAATAAAGACAACTCCTATGGCTCCTGCGGTTGTCATACTCATCGACATGCAAGTCGTGATTCCTATTACAAGAACATGATCAATCTCATACATCACATATCATTCATCACATTCTTTTGGCCATATCACATCACATAGCATACCCTGCAAAAACAAGTTAGACGTCCTCTAATTGTTGTTTGCATGTTTCTGATGGCTGCTATGGGTTTCTAGGAAGAACATTTCTTACCTATGCAAAAGCCACAACGTGATATGCCAATTGCTATTTACCCTTCATAAGGACCCTTTTCATCGAATCCGATCCGACTAAAGTGGGAGAGACTGGCACCCGCTAGCCACCTTATGCAACAAGTGCATGTCAGTCGGTGGAACCTGTCTCACGTAAGTGTATGTGTAAGGTCGATCCAGGCCGCTTCATCCCACAATACCGTCGAAACAAGATAGGACTAGTAACGGTAAGCATATTGAACAAAATCAACGCCCACAACAACTTGTGTTCTACTCGTGCATAGAATCTACGCAATAGACCTAGCTCATGATGCCACTTTGTTGGGGAGCGTGCCAGAAATTCAAAATTTTCTCGCATCACCAAGATCAATCTATGGAGATTCTAGCAACAAGAGAGGGAGAGGATGAGCATCTTCATACCCTTGAAGATCGCTAAGCGGAAGCGTTACAAACGCGGATGAAGGAGTCGTACTCATGGCGATTCAGATCGCGGTTGATTCCGATCTAAGCACCGAACAACGGTGCCTCCGCGTTCAACACACGTACAGCCGGGGCGTATCCTCCTTCTTGATCCAGCAAGGAGAGGAGAAGTTGAGGAGAACTCCGACAACCTGACGGCATGGTGGTGATGGAGCTCGTGGTTCTCCGGCAGGCTTCGCCAAGCACTACGGAGGAGGAGGAGGTGTTGGAGGAGGGAGAGGGCTGCGCCGAGGAAGGTGCGGCTGCCCTCTCTCTCTCACTATATATAGGGGAAGGGAGGAGGAGGCGCCCTAGGGTTCCCTAGGGAGGCGGCGGCCATAGGGGAAACCCTAGATGGGTTTTGGCGCCCCCACCCCTAGGAAACTTGCCCCCCAAGCCGGGAGGGGTGGCTGTCCTAGGGGTGGCGCCCCCACCTCTCCAGGTTACTTGAGATGGGGTGGGAGGGGCGCTCAGCCCCTTAGTGGGCTGATGTGCCCTCTCCCCTTGGCCCATAAGGCCCCCCAAAGCTTGCTTGGGGCCTCAAAACCCCTTTCGGACACGCTGGTCATCACCTGGTACCCCCGGAACAATTCCGGACTCCAATACCCTTCGTCCAATATACCGATATTCACCTCCGGACCATTCCGGAGCTCCTCGTCATGTCCGGGATCTCATCCGGGAATCCGAACAACCTTCGGTAACCGCATACTATTTCCCATAACAACTCTAGCGTCACCGAACCTTAAGTGTGTAGACCCTACGGGTTCGGGAACCATGCAGACATGACTGAGACGTTCTCCGGTCAATAACCAACATCGGGATCTCGATACCCATGTTGGCTCCCACATGTTCCACGATGATCTCATCGGATGAACCACGATGTCAAGGATTCAACCAATCCCGTATGCAATTCCCTTTGCCTACCGGTATAGTACTTGCCTGAGATTCGATCGTCGGTATCCCGACACCTTGTTCAATCTCGTTAATGGCAAGTCTCTTTACTCGTTCCGTAACACATCATCCCGTGATCAACCCCTTGGTCACATTGTGCACATTATGATGATGTCCTACCGAGTGGGCCCAGAGATACCTCTCCGTCACGCGGAGTGACAAATCCCAGTCTCGATTCGTTCCAACCCAACAGACACCTTCGCAGATACCCGTAGTGCACCTTTATAGCCACCCAGTTACGTTGTGACATTTGGTACACCCAAAGCATTCCTACGGTATCCGTGAGTTGCACAATCTCATGGTCTAAGGAAATGATACTTGACATTAGAAAAGCTTTAGCATACGATCTACGATCTTTGTGCTATGATTAGGATTGGGTCTTGTCCATCACATCATTCTCCTAATTATGTGATCCTGTTATCAACGACATCCAATGTCCTTGGTCAGGAAACCGTAACCATATATTGATCAACGAGCCACCAACTAGAGGCTTACTATGGACATGGTGTTGTCTATGTATCCACACATGTATCTGAGTTTCCTATCAATACAATTATAGCATGGATAATAAACGATTATCATGAACAAGGAAATATAATAATAATAACTAATTTATTATTGCCTCTAGAGCATATTTCCAACACTTAGTAGGCCCACAAGTCATCCTCCCTCCAAGGTGGGTCCCAGCTAGCCGGGGGAGTATTCATTTTTTTGTGCGTAATAAGGAGGCACTTCCGGTGGGTCCGAGCTGACAGCGGGGGGAACGTTTTTTTCGCGAAATATGGTGGCCCGTCCGGTGGGTCCCAGCAGTCAGGGGGAAATGATTTTTTTTGCAAAATACTGGTGGCCCGTCCGGTGGGTCTCCGCTGTCAGGTGGAGGAATAATTATTTTCCGCGTAATAAGGAGGCCCTTCCTTGCGGCTGTCGTGGACCCAGCTGTCAGCCTCTCCACGTACAGTAATCTACCGATGGAAGTTGGTCGTTGACCACATTGACCACGCCGTGCCGAGAGCACCACGGCGGTGAACGACGGCAAGGCCTAGGAAGGGGACGACGCGGAGCTGGGGAAGATGCGGCAGTGGATGCCCACACAGAGAGGAGTACAAGCGTTCACTGGTTCGGCTGCGGTGTGAGGTTGCCGTTGCCTCAGAATAACAGGGGGTGTGGGTGAGTGGAGGGATGGCCTGGCCAGTGGTGGGAGTAGTATGGGGGCGATGAGGCCTCCGCTGTAGCACAGCCGGCCACGGGAGGAAGGAGCAGGCGACACGACCGACGCTGCTTTGGGCGGCTGGAGCAAGAAGACCAGAGGTTGAAGAAGCACTATGGCCGTTGGATGGACATCATACGGTCCTTTGGAGTATTGACTAAGTTGACAAAGCCCTCCGGCCCGTCAACTTAGTAGGCCCTAAGTCAGCGCAGCAATATGGTGGGTCCCGGCTAGCGAGGGTATTCATTTTTTTGGGCGTAATAAAGAGGCACTTCCTTGCGTGCGAAGATATAGCTGGTGGGTCCGACCTGTCAGCGGGGGGAACATTTTTTTCACGAAATACAGAGGCCCTTCCTGTGGATCCTAGCTGTCAGGTGGAGGAATCATTATTTTGCGCCTAATAAGGAGGCAGTTCCTTGCGTGCGGCCGTGGACCCAGCTATGAGCCTCTCCACGTACAGTCCACTTCCGATGGATGTCGGTCGTTGACCATGTTGACCAGGCCGCACCGAGAGCACCAGGGCGGTGGATGACGGCGAGGCCTAGGAAGGGAACGACACGGAGCCAGGGAATACTCGGCAGTTGTTTCCCACATGGAGGAGTACGAGGGTTTACTGGTTCGTGTGCCGTCGCTGGAGAATAACAGCAGGTGTGGGACTGTGGGCGAGTAGAGGAATGGCTAGGCCAGCGATGGGAGTACGGTGGGGCGGTGAGGCTGTGGCAAAGACCGACAGCGGAGGTGGAGGGAGCAGGCAGTCCCGACGCTTGTTTGAGCGGTTGGAGCAGGAAGAGCAGAGATTGAAGAAGCTGACGGCCGTTGGATGGACATCCAACAAAGATATCTGCCATCTGTGGAAAGCCTCAAATCTGTGGAAAACAGCATACAACCCATCTGCCATTATTTCACATAGTTTACAGCCCATTTGCTAATTCTTATGGGTTTTTTTGGAGCCCATATTCTTTTTGTTAGCATTACAGCCCATATTTTGGCCAGGGTTAAAAAATTATACGAAATTTTGCATATGTCTGTGCGGTCTGAACTATTTTAAATCCCGAAATTTCGAGTCACATTCAAACTGATTTTAAAAATAAATGTATATCAATATAAAATCCAATAAATTGTCCACGCATAAAAATCAATGCAATTTAAAATCTCGAAATGAAAAAAAAGATATTTGAAACTAATTGACAGTTTGATGTGTTTTAAAAATGTACGTACCATTTCTCATTCTTGATAGGCCATTTTCTCGGCCAAGATGAAGCTCTCCTCGTCTTGAAAGATTTGCAGCCCAACAGGCCCGATAAAGCGACTTACTTGACAAATCACAAAAAACTGGGCTAGCCATTTTCAAAAAGAAAAAACTACTGGGCTGGTCTCATGGTAAACATAAAATAAAGGTTGTCTAGACAGGCCGAGTGTCCCTTACAGCCAGTTGACACCTGCTTCCGTCTCAAAAACAAATTAGATAAATGCCACTCCAATTATGGCGATTCATAAAATGCCACCGCAATTTCCAAACTTTGAAAATGCCACTGCAATTTTTTAAACTTTGAAAACGCATACTGCAGTTTGCAAACTTTGAAAAACGCCACTCCGGACTTGAAAAATGCCACTAGAAATGGCATGAAATGGCATTTTCAAAGTTCTGAAATTGCGGTGGCATTTCTGAGGCATTTATCAAATTAACCCAAAACAAAAATAATCGGGCGAGCTGTTAGGTCCCTGGTGTCAGCCGCTCGTTGTGCAATTCTCTCGTTTATTGACTATGTTGACAATGGCATGGGACCCAGATGTCAGAAATCCACTAGGAGGAGCCATTTTTTATTGGCTTGAAATAAGGAGGCACTTGCTTGCGTACTGCCATGACCTTGGTGGGTCCCTACTGTTATCCTCTCGATGTACAATCATCTCCTGATTGTGTATGCGTCAACTTGCTAGGCCCACAAGTCAACCTCTAAACCCGTGGAGGACAAATACAACCCATTTAAAAAAATAACAGCCCATTCCATACGTTCAAACAGAAAGTTCAACATTCAGAGCAAAGTAACAGGTCTGATCCACATATAGAGTAATGAACTTCCACGTTGACAACCATCATAGCCAAGTTAACTATCTACTCCCACTAGACAAGTACTAACTTACTCTTAGCTAACTAGGCGATGCGGCCGCCATCCTGTGGTACACGCTAACGCCGGCAGCGGCGTCTCCGCTCGCCTCGGACTTGCCAGAGGTGCGATAGGGCGTGTTGCTGACGCGCGTTGGCCCTTTCCATGCCGGCGTGGTCCACCGAAGCTTCGGCTTCCAAGCGGGAAACCCACTTGACGAGCTGGTAGTAAAAATGGGCGTCGCAAATGCATGCGTGCCCGACAGCCTCCAGGGCTATTTGCCGGGCGCCGGCCTCCACGTAGTCGGCCCAGTTGCGGGCGCTCTGCTCGTGACTCAGAGCGTCGGTGCGCTGCTGCTCCATGTCCTGCTGGCGGCGCAAATCGGCGATACGCTGCTCCTCTGCCAGGCGGCCGCGCTCCAACAACTCCTGCTCCTCCGCCATGCGGTCGCGCTCCAACAACTCCTCGAGCTGCGCATTGCCATCTAAAGACAGATAGAATGCCTCCTCCCTCCGTCTGCCTTCCGGTGAAAAACCAAACACTAGTTCCAGCGGTGACCGCCTCCGGCGTCGCCTACTGCGTACGGGCGGGGGCATGGCGGTCGTGGCGAGCGACGTCGGGCCGGTGGGGGCTTATGAGGATATGGTGAGTTGGGTCACGGTGGCACTGGAGAAGGCCGGGAAACAGTACTTATAGGGGGAAGGTTGCGCGACGGTCATCAGAATTCAATGCATAATGGCTTAGCGCGCCAGCTTGCCATGGAAAACTAGGGAAACTGAAATTATGACTGTGCCGTCCCGTCTCGTCTGGGTCGCACGCCGGCATGGCGGTCAAACGAGTGCACTCGAATCATCTCCCTCTTTGTCAATAATGATTTCACAGATTTAAAAAGCCCGCAACAATTAAAGCATATCTTTTTTCGCATCAATTAGCTGCCTTAATTACGGCCGGCTACATGCAGGCACTCAGAATCGCTCGCAGGCAGTACGTGAAGCAGCATGCAACGAGTCGCAACCGAGGGCACGCATGCAGCCACTTAAATCGCTGGAATTAATTAGGCTTAAACTTCTGCATGCCGTTAATTATTGCCATGCCTTGGTCTTGCTGCTTTGCTCACGGGACCAATAAACCTGGACGAAGGGAGTACCTTGGTTGGTGAGAGGTTTGAATTAAGCCTTGCAAACCGGAACGGAGGTACTAGTACGTGCGTGATCCGCTATTTATTCGTGTACGATCGAGTAGGTCGTTTCTTGAATTGAACCCTGCAAACCGCAAAGGAGGTAGTACGTGTGTGATCCGCTATTTATCCGTGTAGGATCCATAGTGTAGCTTGTCAGTTTCTTCAGAGGTAGGCATTTTTATCCGTGTAGGATCGATAGTGTAGCTTGTCGGGTTTCTTGAGAGGTAGGCATTTTTATTCAAAAACTGCCACTTCGCATCTTAAGGCCGCAAATAAAACTGCCAGAGGCGCATTTGTAGGCTAGCTAGTGATCGATCAAGAACTTGTAAACACCGAGAGAACAGAAATAAGTAATCATTAATGCATCTCAATGATTCACAGATCATATACAAATATGTAGCTCCAAAAGCAAAGATCAGCCACTTCGGATCTTGCGTCATAACTAAAACTAACTAGTACGATTCCCATACATAAGATCGACATGTTAATGCATCTCAATGATTCACAGATCATATACAAATATGTAGCTCCAAAAGCAAAGATCTAGAAAAAGCATCTGTTCTTCCTACTAACATGGATGCTTCTCTTGGCCAACATTCAAGATGGTGAAAGACAAATTTTTTGTGAAGTATAGAATTCCTCTTGCAAGCGTAAGTGGTTTCACCAACAGCTGGAACCATGAGAATGAACCACACATGATGGAGGAACATCCACTGCAATATGATTTGGTCTTCTCTCTCGATCACACCGCTGAGACTATTTTCGAATACAAACTTTAACTTAGGGAAAATGATGCCCATTGTATAATCAGACCAAAGCAATGAAGCACCTAGTGTTGGCCAAGAAACAAGATGCAGTACTACTTTTCTGCAGTCCATGAAGTGACTATCCAATCTTTGTGTCTATTTTCAAATGGCAATCGCATGCGATGACTATACTATTCTCTTGTGCAGTTCAACTAAAATTGCGGACACTTTGTTTGTTTGCCAAATAGCAACAGGCGGAACATCTGCATCGCACAAATATCGAGCAGCTAGTAAACATATACCACACCATGTTCGCAGTGATGGAAGAGGTGAAACCGATACAACCGAAATTGAGCATCCAATCATTGAATCCTGACACTGTACAAAAGGAAATGACTTAACATTACATCATGATGTCAGGTATGTAGTCGACACGCATTAGAGACACACATACAGACCTCCTCCGATAACATAATGAACATTAATTTTAACAAAGGTGTGACTAGCTTTACCGGGATAATTTGAGTGAACTCCACACCCTCTGTTCCTTAATATAAGACGTTTTCACGGTTCAATTTAAAGTACCCAAACGTCTAGTATTTAGAAAAACATGTAGTAGTTTTCTTGAGCACATATCTGGGAAAGCTTGCCACAATTTATTTATGTCCATACGCTAATGCAACACCATTCGAATACTACAAATATACACTAATCCAAAGTGGCTAGTGCAACAAGAGAGTAGTTAGTTTATTACGAGTGCAAGACAATGGTTTTACTGAACAGATTTCAATAAACTCTAGCACTGGAAGGTTTCTATAAGAATTAACAATACAAAATGTAAAGGTAACAAGTTTCAGCATTGGTATACTAGCTGTGCATAAGCATTAAACTAAATACAGAAGTGTGAAGGTAACTAGCATTATTAACTAATGACAGTATAAAAAATTGCAAACCATGTACCTCCAAGGTAAATATCATTTCGAACTCGGGGGGGCCTTAAAAATTGTTATCCCAATCTTGATAATTGATCAAACATAACATCTTGATCGAACAAATCAAGAGAACAACCGAAGGAGGAGGTGCCCACTCTTGACCTTTCCTCTTGTCTTCATAATTGTCTGTGCAGTTTAACCAAAATAAAATGACATCAGCGCCTTGGCATTTTGGTGACACTGTACAAAAAATTAACTTATCTCATGAAAGTGAGGTATGTAATCTATAAGCATTAACTGTGCAAAAATCTGAAGGTAGTAACAAGTTTCATCGTTGGTATACTGGCTGTGCAACAACATTAGAATGCCTTAGCTGAAAAATCTTTAATACATCCACAAACAAGAGCTAACCCTGAAATGATCCAGTGACATTAAATGGCACTTCTTAAATTTATCGGTGGCATTAGACTGAGAGCGGCATTAGTTAAATGTGGCATGACTTTAGCAGTAGCATTGCTTGACTTGATTGCTGGTGTTATACTAACAGCAAAAAAGTGGAAATAAGAGCATGGGAGGCCCATTCGGACAGTGGGCGTACCAGTATGATGTACCTCCACGAACACATAGAGTGTTGAGGGAGGTATGGTTTCCCAGAGCAACAAATATCCAGGCATCATATGTGGATTACGTCCCATTTTTGTTCTCTTTAGCCACCTTTTTCCTATGTGAGGACAACAAACTGATCGACCTGGTCATTCTCTATTGCGTTGTCATGCCTTTCTACCCTTCTTCAACCAAGAGACACGAGACTCGTTCCTTAGCTACTGATTTTCCCCTTTTCAACCTAGATGTGGGTTCGATGCCTACTCTCTTGGATAGTACAGTCTCCCTTCCTTTCCTTATTCAACCCAGACATGCATTAGTCTGCATGAAGTAGGGTTTCCTTTAATAGTGCAAATTATTGTTTTCGTCTGCGTGGCCAGTGAGCGAGAGGATAGCAAATTGGGAAGATGGTGGAGTGGAAAAAGATCCACATGCAACGACATGCCAGATGGGGCAATAGAACAAGGGTATGGTTCGAAAAGAGGTAGCATACCTGAGGGTCGGCAGGAAGTGGCTTCGTGGTCGCCGTCCTCCGCACACACCTACGGCAGCGAAGCTTGGGGATCGGAGGCCATCCTGCTGGGCGCTTAGGGTCTCGAGAGGACGACTTTGTCATCGGTCGTGACCTCGCTCGCCGATGACGAAAAGGCCAACGTTGCCGTCCTTTTCTTCCCGGCAGATCTGTGACCACCGTGAGGAGGAGAGAGGGCCGTCTTTTTAGATCCGAGAGAGGGTGGTAGTGTGAGAAGCAAGTGGGCAGCCCTTGGCAAGAAAGCGCTGAAGCTCCAGCCTATATATCTTCTTTATACTACTAGTACTAGAGGTGGAGTAGTGGTAGAGTAGTTTATATTTTCTCAACATACTGATGCAGCTTAGTCGTGCTTCAAAACTGAACGGCACGCCATTAAAAAAATAAAGGTCGATAACTAATGCAGTACCTCGGGCCAACGCGGCCAGATCGCATTTTGCATGAGAAATTACACACCATGTTTCGTTGACATGTGGTCCCGTTCCAACATATCAGTGAGACGACGGCGAGTAGTAGGAGTATTTCCGACGTGTAGGCCGGGGCGGCCCTTCATGAACCGTGGCAAACTGGCAACCGTCCACCGACTCTTCGCCTTTGCCTCTCGATTTGGAACTGCTGTCGCACGCTCTTCCTCTCCCTCCTCCATTTTCCTTCAGCCCTTCACCCTTTCTTCTGCCATTGTTCGATCGTCTTCTCCATGGAGGGAACAGGACGGAAACGACCCTGTTATTATTGCCCCGATCTGAAAGATGACGTGGTGGAGGAACTCATTGATCGGTGTGACGTCATCACCTCGGCTAGCATGGCAGGTTCGTTCAAGCCCATTCTTGACTCAACTAATAACATCATTACAAGGAACCCAAGAGTTAAGGAGCAGTTTGATCTCCCCTATCTTCTTCGCCGTGACCCTGATGACTAGCGCCGTCATGACGGAGGCCTCGCCCTATGCAAGTTGATGCCGCTTGATAATGATATGTATGATGTTAAGATGCCATCGCTTGAGGGCTAGGCTTGGGCAAAGCCAAATGGAGATTGGGTTGTTTACATTGGGTCCAATCTGCGAGTGGGAACTTGTGAATGTGTACACTGCGTGACCGGTTTCACTTCCAAAAATCTCAGCAGACTGCCCAGAGGTTGAGCACACCGGTATTGTACGCACGTTCAAATACAATCATGGTGACTGTCTTCTACGGAAGATAGCAATTTCTCGAGTTCCCAACCGCTCTTGTAATTACAACAATTATGAAGTTGTTGCTATCTTCGACAAGCTTGTTGCCGTCGTCAGTGGTTTGACTGGATGGATATTGCTCAAAAATCAGTTTCTGTACAAGGATGAGTACTGTGATGCAATTCAATACGAGGGCCTTGTGTTTGCTACCACCACTCGTGGCACTGTTTTTGCATGGCATCCTTGTTGTTTCGGTACGTTTGTCTTCCACCGTAATTATAATTGTCTCATCCACATGCATGCGGGGGAGTAACTTAGCCTAGTAACATGCATATGTTACTAGTTTATGTTACTACCTCTATAGTGCATAGTATCTTAGATTAGTATCATAGGTGGTCTCATTTATTGCCATGCATGACACATAGTAGCATCACATTTATTATGTTATGGTATCTACCTATGTTACTATAACCATCTCTCTCTTCCTTAATTGCCTGCCACATAAGCATATTTGCGAGTCCCAAGTGCATGATACTTCTCCCTTCGTCTAGGTGTGTAAGTCGTCTTACAAAAACCAAATAATCCCAAAACACTAAGGCGCGTGCATTAACTTCTACCTCGTTTCTTGTTTCTTGACATATCAACCAATAAGAGATGAGGAATGTGCATGCTTTTAATGACATTAGACTACCAAACATGACATGCAGTGGTTAGTTCATTGCATGCAATGCTATTAATTAGCAAATAAACATTAAGGTCTCTCATTTTCCCCTCCTCCTTGGTCATGGTGCACAAACTAAGATGACTTACTCACCTAGATGGAGGGAGTACTTATGTTACCCCCACTATGGCCAGCCTTACTAATTAACCTTCTTCTTGTGTTTCCAAGGTCTTGTGAACATTCCACCACCTATACTTGAAGATTTTTATAACCAAGGGGGAGATGATGATGGTGATGATCACGAGCATAAGGACGAGCAGCGCCCATATAATATTTAGCGCCTGGCAACTAATTCCGATGGATCACCTCTTCTCGTGTGTATACAGCCCACTGATAATGTTACGCTAAGGAAGCGGTGTAGTCTCCCATGGTCGCACTCTCCGGACCTATTCCAACACCCATTGCATGGTATTCGGATGGATACTAGTGTGCTAGCGCCAACTCCTTCTCCCTGGTACATAATTGATAGTCTTGGAGAAAACTCGCTCTTCCTTGGACAAAACTATCCAATGATGGTGAAAGGCGATCCAACTGCTGTTGCCACAACGTTACTACCATTTATGAGAAGCAACTGTGTCTATATCTCGGACATTTGGGTGGTTCCCTACCCTGGTACTGATATAGTAGGGCGCTTCAGCCTGGATGATCAGTCCTGCGTTGGTCTCCAGATCGACAATGGATGGCCCGTCCCAGAGAATCACTTGTGGTTCAAAGCAAGCGTTTCCAACACCGAGGAATGGTGTAACGCCCCGGATACAACTTTCCATATTCGTAACTCCAACTCTTGCCATTTTCGGCTATGTCTTATGATATTCCCATCGTGGTTGGGTTTTGTCTTTTGTTTTGCACTTTGTTCATGTCTTGCATCTCATCTCATAGCATCATTGCGCATTGCATCGGCATTGTTTTCTTAAAAACTTGCACCCGTTCGTAGTTGCCGTGTCCCCCCTTGCTTTCATTAACCGTTCCGAGACCAATCGGGTTTTCTCTCCCCTCTTGACTGTGACCACCTAACCTCTCTTGCCAGTGCATCGACCCCTCACCCGCGTCCGAAACTTCCTTAACCCGACCCGCTCAGTCATCACCATTGGGTCCGGATCATCCCCAAATATCTATAAAACATCTTTGTTTTATTTATTGGATCCCTAGCCTATTTTCCCCGACCGTCCCTTTTTTATCGTAGGGACGTGGTAGCCCCTACCCTAATCTTATTGCAATATAAATAGTGCACAACCCTGAAATCTAGGGACCTGTCCCATCCTCCCAGCCACGCCGCCACTCCAACAAATCCCCATCGGGATCCATCCCTCCCCAACCACCGCTCGCCACCAACCAGTGCATCCCCACCTCTCCTCGATTCCAGCCACATCCCTTGTTAAGACCCTAGTAGTATATCTCTCGATCTATTACACTTGCTCACGAATTCGAGTCTCAAGTAGCGATTATAGTAGCTGGTACAAGAACTGGAAGAAGGGGATCGAGGGATAGAGAGGAACATGTGTCGCCGCCGCCGTTGCCGTCATCCGCTGGATGAGTTGGTCGTTGCTTCCGCCTAGGTACTTGTAGCTGCAGCGGCCAGAGGATTCCTAGCCGGGCCAGGCCCATGTGATGTACACAGGCAAGCCCAAGCGCAAGTATGGTCTAGGGTTGGGCCCTGACATCCCTGCTCGATCCTGGAGGGGATCGAGGCCACCAGCAGCCCCGCCGCTGGCTGACCGAACCAACAGGACCGTCACGTCCCTCTCCTCTGCTTCCTTCCGTTTCCCTTCTTCCCGTATCTCTCTCTCACCTCGCGGTCTCTCTCTCTCTCTTTTTCTTCTTCAGGGCCAACATGATCTGCGCAGACGCCATGGATGGCCGCCGCCCCGGGCGTCGCTAGGAACCTCCTCGTCGGCGTGATCCCGCGAGTCTCCGTCGCCCGTGCTCCACCACTTCCCCTCGAGCTCCTCCAATCTGCACGGCTCCGTTGCCCCGTCAAGTTCCCGCCGTCTTTGCCTGCTTGCTGCTTCCTCAGACGCCCAGCTCGCCGCTGCCTTGAGCCACCCGAGGTCTTCCTCCTCGCCGCCGCTGCTCCCGCGAGCAGCACCAGGTCGCGGTGCCCCTGCCCTCCATCTCTCCCTTATGCTCCCTCCTCTCACATCTCTCTCTCTCTGAACCAGGACGCCGCCGCCATGGCCTCAGCTCCCCGCCCGCCTCCGGCCACGTCCTCGACTGGATCCGCCGGATCCCCATCGCCGCGCCAAGTCCCCTGCGTCGAGCCGCCGCGCCAAGTCCGGCCGCCTCCTCCTTTGCTTCTGCTTCCACTTTGAGCAGGAGGTCGACACCCCGCCTCGAGCCACGACCGCGTGTCGCCTGCGTGCGTTGACCGCGCCCAGGCCCAGCTGCTCCCCTCCGTCGCGTGAGGCCCAGCGCCCCAAGCTGGCCTCCTCTGCAGACGGGTCAAAGCCCATGGGTGAGCTGCCCCCAGCGCCTGCCCTATTCGGCTCCTGTTCCAGATTCGGCCCGCATATGTTTTTTCCCAGTTCTGCGAATTTGTCTATTATCCAGTGTTCTGCAGTTTTTCAGAAAAGCCCTCATGTTCATGCATTTAATAACTCCACAATCGTGCATCGGATTAAAATGTTTTAAATGTGTGAAATGCTTAGAATTTCATCTAGTTTCATAATATGCCACTTTCATGCATGTTTAAAATGTTTAACATGTTGTTTGCATTTAATTTTCTCAAATGCCACGTTAAAATGATTTATTTCATAACTAAATAACCGTAGCTCCAAATTTAATAAACTTTATATGTAAATGGGGTGGAAAATGCCTAGTTTAACATGGTATACTTTATTTTTCTGTTTAACAACACTAAAACATGATTTAGAGCAGAACAGTACCAAATTTGAAATATGCACATGGGGATTTTCCGGAATTGATGTTTCTTATTTCCGGCCTCATTTAAATTTGCCTAAATAGTTAGTTTATTTATGCTTCACCCCTTGCCATTTTTAATAACATTTAATATTGTTGAGTACCTAAACGAGAGCGAACTAAATAACTCGAATGTGGTGCTTTGTCAATATGCAACTCGTTGCATATTGAGCTCCACTTAACTTGTAGTATTGTTTATTGCACTTTGCCAGGCCATGCCTATTTAAACCGGACATGCATCATATTTGTTGTGCATCATGCCATGTTTACGCTTGTGCATTTACCATGTAGTTTGTTTCTTTCTGGTGTGGCTTCTTAGTTCCGGTAATGTTGCGATTGTGAGGATTCGTTCGACTACTCCCATTCATCTTCTTCATGGACTCGTTCTTCTTCCTAGCGGGATTTGAGGCAAGATGACCGTCACCCTGGATCTCATTACTATCTTTGCTATGCTAGTTGCTTCGTTCTATCGCTATGCTGCATTACCTACCACTTGGTGCTCAAGCCTCCCAAATTGCATGATAGCCCCTAACCGTTGTCACCCTTCCTAGCAAACCGTTGTTTGGCTATGTTACCGCTTTTGCTCAGCCCCTCTTATAGTGTTGCTAGTTGCAGGTGAAGATGAAGATTGCTCTATGTTTATGTTGGGATATCACAATATCTCTTATATTATTAATGCATCTATATACTTGGTAAAGGGTGGAAGGCTCGGCCTTATGCCTGGTGTTTTGTTCCACTCTTGTCGCCCTAGTTTTCGTCATATCGGTATTATGTTCCCGGATTTTGCGTCCCTAACGCGGCTGGGTGATTTATGGGGCCCCTTGACAGTTCGCTTTGAATAAAACTCCTCCAGCAAGGCCCAACCTTGGTTTTACCATTTGCCTCACCACCACCTATACCTTTCCCTTGGGTCGGCCAACCCGAGGGTCATCTTTATTTTACCCCCCGGGCCAGTGCTTCTCTAAGTGCTGGTCCAAACCGAGCGATGTCCGGCGCCCCCTGGGCAATCAGGGTCTATGCCAACCCGGCGTCTTGCTCATCCGGTGTGCCCCGAGAAAGAGATATGTGCAGATCCTATCGGGATTTGTCGGCACATTTGGGAGGCTTTGCTGGTCTTGTTTTACCATTGTCGAAATGTCTTGTAAACGGGATTCCGAGACTAACCGGGTCTTCCCGGGAGAAGGAATATCCTTCGTTGATCGCGAGAGCTTATCATGTGCTAAGTTGGGATACCCCTGCAGGGTTTGAACTTTCGAAAGCCGTGCCCGCGGTTATGTGGCAGATGGGAATTTGTTAATATCCGGTTGTAGTAAACTTGAAGTAAAATCTTCTAAAATACACCAACCGTGTGCGTAACCGTGAGTGTCTCTTTTCGGGGTTGATCGAGAGGAGAACACGGTTTCTGGGTTATGTCTGACGTAAGTAGGAGTTCAGGATCACTTCTTGATCATTACTAGTTGATGACCGCTTGCCTTGCTTCTCTTCTCGCTCTTATTTGCGTAAGTTAGCCACCATACATTGCTTAGCCGCTCCTACAACCTCACCACTTTACCCCATCCTTTCCCTTTAAGCTTTGCTAGTCTTGATACCCATGGTAATGGGATTGCTGAGTCCTCGTGGCTCACAGTTTACAACAACAACAGTTGCAGGTACAGGTTATGCGATGATCATGACGCGAGAGCGATGTTTGCTTGTTTTGGAGTTCTACTTCTGCTTCTTCTTCGATCAGGGGATAGGTTCCAGGTCGGCAACCTGGGCTAGCAGGGTGGATATTGTTTGAGTTTCTGTTTATGATTCATCCGTAGTCGGATGGTGATCTTGTATGTTGTATTGTTGTATTCATGTGACATTGTATGTATTGGATGTATCCCCACTATTATGTAATGTTGATGTAATGATATCCACCTTGCAAAAGCGTCTTCAAGATGCGCTTCTATCCTTGGTGGGACCTTCAAGTTCCTTTAGGATAGGGTCGCATCTTGGGCGTGACAAGTTGGTATCAGAGCCTCGACCGACCATAGGAGCCCCCTTAATTGTTGGCCATTGTTGAGTCTAGAAAAAAAATTGAGTCTTAGGATTATATATATCGGAGAGTAGGATTCTTTTACTCCTCAGTCCCTTCGTCGCTCTGGTGAGGTCTCCTGACGTAGATGTTTTGTCTTTCCTCTCCTCAAATTTCATGAATTTTTTTTAGGATGACGCGGGTATCTTGGGATCGTTCCGATAGTCTTGTGACGAGAACATTGTTCTTGGTGCCTCCTGACATTTAGGGGTTGTGGCAGTGTCCGGGTAGTTGAGCTCCGAGGTGTTGTCGTCACAATTTTATCGTTGCAGTTCTGGAATACATGAGTTTTGCCGACATCGAAAATCTCTTTTATGCAGTTGTTGGTGAGATAACCTCGACGCCACCCAGTACTGGGGAGTTCGGGAGTATTGCCATAACTCGTATAACAGATGCTTTTCGAAGGTTGAGGTACACGATTTCCGGAGTTTTCTTGGTTATGTGTTGACGGATGGATACAGCTGGATCTAGGTATTGTTAGTTTGGGTGATATATTTTGTGTCCCCTGTATCCCCAACACCAGATTGCATAACCAGAAAGTTTCAGGAGTTTATAGGTGGGTATTCAAGTAGCTCCTAGAATATCTTTCCGACAGATGCATGATATGAGATTGGGTAAATCTCTATCATATGTATTTGTTCCGGCTTATTCTGCAAGCCAAATCCTTTGTTTTCTTTTATTTGTGGTATTCGAGTTGCTTCGATGTCAAGTGTTGATCCATATCTTCCCTAAACGGTGTTCTCATATTGCTATGTGAATACTAATCCTTCTTGATCATCGAGGTCGTCATGTTAATTCTTTTTCAACCGGCGTGTTTCTCTTTAAGTGGATCCGATCATTTCAACATCCGCAAGATAAATTCTAAGTTTTTCTCAACGGTATCCGTTTCATCCGTCCCCAAGTTGCCTTTGTTTTCCCGCCCTCCCACCCTTTTTCTTCAAGGACTCAGATTTCTTAAACATGTATCCTTTTATTTGTGGGAAGTCTCTTCATTCTTTTCTTTCAATGTTCTTATTCGGTGATTTCCCATGGAGATGCTCAACAGTTTCAACTTCATCATCCTTCATTGTTGTTTCTTCTCCGGTGGATCCAATTCAAGCTTTCGATATTCATCATATTCCTTTCCTTGTTTCTAATGATTTCTCATGCCGATGCACCTCTTAATCATTCACTTCTTGCTATTCATTTGTCCCGTCTTTGAAGATATCTCGGAAGGCTCGTCTTTTCTTCCAAGATCTGTTCAAGCTATTTGGAGATTATTATCTCATTCAAGTCATTTAATTCAACCGGTGCAACCTCTCTTTAAAATCTTTCAACGATGTTTCTTTTGAGTGGGCCCTAACCCACAAGTCTTTTTCTAGGATCTTACCTAACTCTTCTAATTTTCCCGGAACTATTCTCAAATTCATTTCAAAGTTTGACGTAAGAATGAATTTTCATCAGTCACATGCCTTCTCCTAGGTTGCTTTCAAATTATTTTCATCTCTGGCTCAACCTTTCCTCTTTTAATCCTTCCGGAGTTTCTCAACAATTCATGGTGATGTTCCTCATCGTCATTCTCAACATTTGAAGACCGAAGTAGAGTTTCACTTAAATCTTGCTCCATTCTCTTCAAGATTCATGGTTCTAGCTTGATGCCATCCTCTCATAATTGTTTTTCGATTGTGAGAATTGTTTTCACCCATCCGGAGCATTTCATGAGTTGTTTCCATTTCTTCCCTCTGAAGGCCATCATGTCATAATTCTTCATTCTCAGCGTGTAGCTACCGTTCTCCAAATCTTACCGGTGAATCATTCAAATATCCTCTAATCAGTTCATGATCTCTTCATTTTCTTGTATCTAAATCCCCTCAAGTATCTTCATTCATTTTCCAATTCTTCCCGGTGAATTGTGCCTTTGCTACGTTCATTTTCAATTCTTATGGTGGTTCGTTCAAGATTTCACTTCCTTCATTATCATATTAATTCATTCGTTGTTTCCAAATTCCACCGGTGGTTCCATCAATACCTTCTCAAGTTTGCGCTATATCTCTCTTAATCCTTTCTACAGGAATAAGTAGTGTGCCAAATCCATTGCTTGTCATCAATTTAATTTGATGAAGGATAAGCATACAATAAATCTTATTCTTATTTCCTCGAGGTGATTCAATTCTTTTCTTCCGGAGTTTGTTCAGGATGAAGTAATTCTCGGTTCTAGTGTTTCATCTTTTCTTTTCTGGAGTTCCAAGTTTTCCGCATTATCTCGTCGCGAAGATCCATCTAAATCATTTCAAGGCTTGGATCCTATTCTTTTCATCCTTTTGCTTACGGGAGGCTCTACACGGTGGTTCATCAAGGATTCTTTTCATTCTTCAATTGTTCTTCAAGATTTCTCTCGAAGTTATGATCCGCCAAGCTATACTAAAAAATCGAACATGATGCCCAACACAAGTTTTTTTTGTGTGAGGAGTTCAAGTATTCTTCTTTTTGCATTTCAAAGTGCAATTCTCCTACCTTATCTTTTGAGATGGTGTTATATCATTCTTGACAATTCCCATTCATGTTTCGTGATTCACATGTTGTCAAGAATGAGGTATTTTAAATCCATCATTTTCTCTTCATTCAAGAGATCTTTTCAACCAATAAATCTTTTTTTTGAGTTATATTGGGTTATATTTCACCTACAGCCTTCCCTAAGGAATGTAGCTATTTGTGGTGCTTATCAATGATCCAATTTTCTCCTTCTCATCTCGGTGAAGAAGTTTCTCTTATCTTCATTGATCTCAACCAATCAATTGTTTCTGTTAATGGCGGGTTGTCACCTCATCATTTTGAGATGTTTGCCATAAGCCCATAACAAGCTTGTGCTTTTCGTTGTTGATTTTCCAACAACTCCGTTCAATTCTTCTTTGCAAGCATGTTTTTCAAGATTATTTGTGGCAGAAGTTGGCATTTTATTCTCCGTTCTTTTATTCCAATGATCTATCTTCTTTTCGTTCTTCCGGAGGCATGGTGATGTTGCTCTCTTCACTCATCATCTCGAATTGTGAGCATCGTGTTCTTTTCATGCTTATCCATTTAATCGGAGTGTTGTGTCATCTCTTCAAGTGCTTTTCATCTTATCAAGTTTTCCTTCTTCCTTCAGTCGGAGTGCTGCCCAAATTATATCAATCTTATTCCTTATCTAATTTTAACCGGAGTGGTTTCAATATCTATCTTATCACTAAACCCCTTGGTTCTCGTCGTATCACTTGTTCCTCTCTTCTAATGGAGTGTTTTCAGCTTTTTTCATCTTCGTTGTTTTCTTTCATTCATTTTGCTCAACCTCTCAAGGTTCGTGGTTTCACTCATTTCTCGAAGAAGCAACTTAGTTTTACCTCTTCTCTTCCTCTTCCGTTTCTCTCTGGTGCCATCCTAGATCTCGGGACGAGATCCTCTCGTAGTGGTGGAGTGTTGTAACGCCCCGGATACAACTTTCCATATTCGTAACTCCAACTCTTGCCATTTTCGGCTATGTGTTATGATATTCCCTTCGTGGTGGGGTTTTGTCTTTTGTTTTGCATTTTGTTCATGTCATGCATCTCATCTCATAGCATCATTGCGCATTGCATCGGCATTGTTTTCTTAAAAACTTGCACCCGTTCGTAGTTGCCGTGTCCCCCCTTGCTTTCATTAACCGTTCCGAGACCAATCGGGTTTTCGCTCCCCTCTTGACCGTGACTACCTAAACTCTCTTGCCAGTGCATCGACCCCTCGCCCGCGTCCGAAACTTCCTGAATCCGACCCGCCCAGTCATCACCATTGGGTCCGGATCACCCCCAAATATCTATAAAACATCTTTGTTTTATTTATTGGATCCCTAGCCTATTTTCCCCGACCGTCCGTTTTCGATCGTAGGGACGTGGTAGCCCCTACCCTAATCTTATTGCAATATAAATAGTGCACAACCCTGAAATCTAGGGACCTGTCCCATCCTCCCAGCCGCGCCGCCACTCCAACAAATCCCCATCGGGATCCATCCCTCCCCAACCATCGCTCGCCACCAACCAGTGCATCCCCACCTCTCCTCTATTCTAGCCACATCCCTGCTCGATCCTGGAGGGGATCGAGGCCACCAGCAGCCCCGCCGCTGGCTGACCGAACCAACAGGACCGTCGCGTCCCTCTCCTCTGCTTCCTCCTGTTTCCCTTCTTCCCGTATCTCTCTCTCACCTCGCGGTCTCTCTCTCTTTTTCTTCTTCAGGGCCAACATGATCTGCGCAGACGCCATGGATGGCCGCCGCCCCGGGCGTCGCTAGGAACCTCCTCGTCAGCGTGATCCCGCGAGTCTCCGTTGCCCGTGCTCCACCACTTCCCTCGAGCTCCTCCAGTCCGCGCAGCTCCGTTGCCCGTCAAGTTCCTGGCCGTCTTTACTGCTTCTTGCTTCACCATCGCCCAGCTCGCCGCTGCCTTGAGCCACCCGAGGTCTTCCTCCTCGCCGCTGCTGCTCCCGCGAGCAGCACCAGGTCGCGGTGCCCCTGCCCTCCATCTCTCCCTTATGCTCCCTCCTCTCACATCTCTCTCTCTGAACTAGGACGCCGCCGCCATGGCCTCAGCTCCCCGCCCGCCTCCGGCCACGTCCTCGACTGGAACCGCCGGATCCCCATCGCCGCGCCAAGTCCCCTGCGTCGAGCCGCCGCGCCAAGTCCGGCCTCCTCCTCCTCTGCTTCTGCTTCTGCTTTGAGCAGAAGGTCGACACCCCGCCTCGAGCCACGACCACATCGCCGTCACAGGCGCTGATCACGCCAGTGCCCACTGCCCTCCGTCACATGAGGCCCAAATACTTAAGCCGCCTCCTTCCGCAGACGGGCCGGGCCCATGGGTGAGCTGCCCCAGCGCCTGCCTCGGCTCTGCTCCAGATTCGCCCAAGATATGTTTTTTCCCAGTTCTGCGAATTTGTCTATTATCCAGTGTTCTGCAGTTTTTCAGAAAACCCCTCATGTTCATGCATTTAATAACTCCACAACCGTGCATCGGATTAAAATGTTTTAAATATGTGAAATGCTTAGAATTTCATCTAATTTCATAATATGCCACTTTCATGCATGTTTAAAATGTTTAACATGCTGTTTGAATTTAATTTGCTCAAATGCCGCGTTAAAATGATTTATTTCATAACTAAATAACCGTAGCTCCAAATTTAATAAACTTTATATGCAAATGGGGTGGAAAAATGCCTAGTTTAACATGGTATACTTTATTTTTCTGTTTAACAACACTAAAATATGATTTAGAGCAGAACAGTACCAAATTTGAAATATGCACATGGGGATTTTTTGGAATTGTTGTTTCTTATTTCCGGCCTCATTTAAATTTGCCTAAATAGTTAGTTTATTTATGCTTCACCCCTTGCCATATTTAATAACATTTAATATTGTTGAGTACCTAAACGAGAGCGAACTAAATAACTCGAATGTGGTGCTTTGTCAATATGCAACTCGTTGCATATTGAGCTCCACTTAACTTATAGTATTGTTTGTTGCACTTTGCCATGCCATGCCTATTTAAACCGGACATGCATCATATTTGTTGTGCATCATGCCATGTTTATGCTTGTGCATTTACCATGTTGTTTGTTTCTTTCCGGTGTGGCTTCTTAGTTCCGGTAATGTTGCGATTGTGAGGATTCGTTCGACTACTCCCATTCATCTTCTTCATGGACTCGTTCTTCTTCCTAGCGGGATTTCAGGCAAGATGACCGTCACCCTGGATCTCATTACTATCTTTGCTATGCTAGTTGCTTCGTTCTATCGCTATGCTGCGTTACCTACCACTTGCTCCTCAAGCCTCCCAAATTGCATGATAGCCCCTAACCGTTGTCACCCTTCCTAGCAAACCGTTGTTTGGCTATGTTACTGCTTTTGCTCAGCTCCTCTTATAGCGTTGCTAGTTGTAGCTGAAGATGAAGATTGCTCCATGTTGGATTATGTTTATGTTGGGATATCACAATATCTCTTATATTATTAATGCATCAATATACTTGGTAAAGGGTGGAAGGCTCGGCCTTATGCCTGGTGTTTTTTTTCCATTCTTGTCGCCCTAGTTTCCGTCATATCGGTATTATGTTCCCGGATTTTGCGTCCCTAACGCGGTTGGGTGATTTATGGGACCCCTTGACAGTTCGCTTTGAATAAAACTCCTCCAGCAAGGCCCAACCTTGGTTTTACCATTTGCCTCACCACCACCTATACCTTTCCCTTGGGTCGGCCAACGCGAGGGTCATCTTTATTTTAGCCCCCCCGGGCCGTTGCTTCTCTAAGTGCTGGTCCAAACCGAAGCGATGTCCGCGCCTGGCAATCTGGGTCTATGCCAACCCGACGTCTTGCTCATCCGGTGTGCCCCGAGAACGAGATATGTGCAGCTCCTATCGGGATTTGTCGGCACATTCGGGCGTCTTTGCTGGTCTTATTTTACCATTGTCGAAATGTCTTGTAAACGGGATTCCGAGACTGATCGGATCTTGCCGGGAGAAGGAATATCCTTCATTGATCGCGAGAGCTTATCATGGGCTAAGTTGGGACACCCCTGCAGGGTTTGAACTTTCGAAAGCCGTGCCCGTGGTTATGTGGCAGATGGGAATTTGTTAGTATCCGGTTTTAGTAAACTTGAAGTAAACTCTTCTAAAATACACCAACCGTGTGCGTAACCGTGAGTGTCTCTTTTCGGGGTTGTTCGAGAGGAGAACACGGTTTCTGGGTTATGTCTGACGTAAGTAGGAGTTTAGGATCACTTCTTGATCATTACTAGTTGATGACTGCTTGCCTTGCTTCTCTTCTCCCTCTTATTTGCATAAGTTAGCCACCATACATTGCTTAGCCGCTGCTGCAACCTCACCACTTTACCCCTTCCTTTCCTTTTAAGCTTTGCTAGTCTTGATACCCATGGTAATGGGATTCTTGAGTCCTCGTGGCTCATAGTTTACTATAACAACAGTTGCAGGTACAGGTTATGCGATGATCATGACGCGAGAGCGATGTTTGCTTGTTTTGGAGTTCTCCTTCTGCTTCTTCTTCGATCAGGGGATAGGTTCCAGGTCGGCAACCTGGGCTAGCAGGGTGGATATTGTTTGAGTTTCTGTTTATGATTCATCCGTAGTCGGATGCTGATCTTGTATGTTGTATTGTTGTATGCATGTGACATTGTATGTATTGGATGTATCCCCACTATTATGTAATGTTGATGTAATGATATCCACCTTGCAAAAGCGTCTTCAAGATGCGCTTCTATCCTTGGTGGGACCTTCGAGTTCCTTTAGGATAGGGTCGCATCTTAGGCGTGACAAATGGTTGAGTTGTAGTTCATTTCATTGCTTGTTATTTGTTGTGTGGTGAAAACTTTAGTATTTACAATGTATCCTCGTTGTCGATGTGGGTTGATGACCTGTTGTATGTAATAAAATGATATGCCTGTGATAAACTTACTAAATTTATGACTCGCTTTCGAGTTGCTTCTGTGATTGAGTGGTGCGACGAGGCAAAAAAATATTTTCCGAATACATAATTGTACGTGCATTGCAACAGGTTATTGGATGAGGCCAATCAACAATAGTAGTACACTATTTGTACTCTCTGCACATGCTTCGCGCGTCGTGCGGGTGTTTTCCTGTAGCCATATTATACTACTACGTAACCAGCACCTCGTATCCTCGATACTAGTAGTACTATATAGTAAGTAGTAGGAGTAGTAGGGTGGCATGGGCCAGAACAAGCATTCACGCCCGTGAGTACGGTACGCCACCAAAGACGACTTCCATCTGACACCATATTTCTTGGAGTCCATGCTAGAGAAATCTCTTCAACCTCATCGTTTCTCTAACTCAGCCATCGCGCGGCGGGCGAGGTGGGGTTTTGCCGATAGTCGGTTTCCTTAACTGCGGTCCCACTTGTAAAGCCAACTGCAACGCACGACCCCAAACGGTCCTCCGTTTTGCACGAACTCCAATGATAATTTTTACTAGAAAAGAAAGACCAAAGAAAACAAGAACCACAAGAATACATTTTACTACTACGGTAAGTTGGATTAGTGCCTTCTTGATGCATTCATTGTTGATCTGCGGAGGCTCGATCTTGCGTGCTTCTTTCTTCTTCGAGTGTAAAGAAGTAGACGTTGCTTCCTCGCATCTAGTCTCATGTCTAGCCTCTATTCTAGTACTCCCTCCGGTCCATTTTTCTCTGCGTCTAAGCAGCAACACGCATACCAAGTAGGAGTATCAACAAGTGCACTAATCTCATCTATAGCCTCTGTGCTAGCTAAAAGTGATAGAACATCTACTAAATTGCGCTCTATCAATATATGGATGTACTCTTCTTCCCAATATAAAAACTTGCATCCATTCTACTCCCTCCGTTGCACAATACATGCCTTCTATTTGTCAAAATATATATGTATCTAGACATGTTTTAGTATATAGGTACATCCATTTTTTGACAAATGGAAGTCAAGTATTTTGGAACGGAGGGAGTACACAATAAAAAAATTTAAGTTAGCACAACTAGTCTAATCCGAGAGCAGAACCGAACATTTGGTCGTGTTCTTCCTCCTTTTGTCGACACGTGGGACATCCAACATCCAGGTCGTGTCATGAAAGAAAATAGAGTGCTAGTTGAAGCCACGAGATGTGCATCTTGGGTTAAACTGTAAATAGAATCTTACTACTCTTGAGTAACTCCAAAAGCGCCACCGAAGATCTTTCTTGGATTTGTTTTTCATCACCAAAGACGCCGAGGTGAAAGTCTGCAGGTTCAGTGGGTCCGCTTATGCTTTCAACGACATGTGGGACCGCATGTGAGCAAACAGACGATGGGCTCAAGGCGTCCATTTGGATGGCTGAGAAGAGAGATAGAGGACGGCTGAGCATGCATCAAGGAAATTTGTTCTACGTGACCTCGATATAGGCTCGATATAGTGGGGTGGCATGGGCCATAACTAGCATTCACGTCTAGCAAGACGGGCACACGCCACCCACACGAGTCCCATCCGACACCAATTTTCTTGGAGTCCGTATACAACCATCTCTTCTCCCTCCAATTTTCTCAGCCATCGCGCGGTGGGCGGGATGGGGGTTTGCCGATAGTCGGTTTGCTCAACTGCGGTCCCACTTGTAAGTGAAAATGCAACACCGCTAGCATTCCCGCTTGAGCGGCGTGCCGGACCAACCGTGTGGGGGTGCGACGCGAACACGGCAGGCTTTTCCTTTTGAACTCGTAACTTGTAAATTTTGGTTCTGCTCCATGGCGCGATCGATAGATAGAAAATAACGATTTTGCCTAGAGTAATGAGAAGTTTGGTTCTGGTGCCGTTCATGCATGGAGTACGTACGAAAATTATGAAGTTGATGCGAAAGGTAAGATAATTACTGTAGTATCATATACTACTACATGGATTGACGGAAAGATAAAAATATATACAGATCCATCAACGACATCCTCACGCCCTAGTGCGCCAGGTCACCAACCGACGTGTGAGGAGCAGAGGCGTTGGCGGCAAGCTCAACGTGCTTCTGAACAGTGCCGTCCAAGGTTGCCCTGCGGTCCAAGAAGGCCAGCGTCCTATCATCCTCCTCTTGCATGTAGTATTCCTTGTGGACGATTTGTGCATAGACGTGGGTGATTATGTCGATGGCGTCTTCTCGCCGGTATTGCGCAGCGGCGCGACCTCGAGGTGGACATTCTCCGGCGACGGCGGCAAAGCGTCGCGAGGCCACCAAAGGCGTCAAGAGGTTGTCACCATAGTGGCTGTTGAGGGTGGCGGGCATCGCAGAGCCCGGGCGCTGCGGCTGGAGGCTTACGCCAAATTCGTTCATGAGCTTCTTGACGACGGTGAACTTGTCGAGGAAACCGACGAGGACCTCATCGAACAAGGAGACGGTTGTCGTCTGCGGCCCCTCGCTCGGGCGGCCTCAAGCAATACTACCCGGAGACGTTCCTCGTTGCCGCCGCAGTCGGCGTCATGGACCATCTGGCACAGCCGGTGATGCTCGCGCCATCGCCTCCATGGGTCTAGCTTAGCTTCTAGTCAATCGATCTTTGCGCTCGAGTGATCACTCTTGCCCTTGGTTAGCTTGCGTAGGTGTGTAGGATTTCATACTATTCCTCGGCCCTCTACTGCACCTGCCTTTGGTTGTATGATAGCTGGGCCAGCCGCCCCCTAGGCCCACGTGTCATTCACCCAAAGGCAGTTGCCGTAAGTCAATGAGGCTGCGTCCCCCTCCGTGCTGGTGCAGTATAGTCATCTCACCGGACCTCTAGTTGGGGCCAAACGAGAGAAGTTTGATGTTTACTGGTTTATTGGTCCCCTTTGCATTTTGTGCCAAGTTTTGACCTTTGATTTAACTAATAAAATGTTAATGCATGTAAACAAAAATGTCGTGTAAGTCACATTACGATAACCAAATAATCCCAAAACACTCAGGCACGGTGCATTAACTCCCTCCTTGTTTCTTATTTCATGACATATAAACCAATGAGAGATGTGGGCCGTGCATGCTTTCAATGACTTGAGACTACCAAACATGACATGCAGTGTTTAGTTCATTGCATGTAATCCTATTAGTACTCTAGTTAGCAAAAAAACATTAAGTTCTCTCACCGATAGGAATAAAACACCATGTATTTATTTACAGAGGGAGTAGTACATTTTTGTGACATGCATTACTAGATATTGCTAGTCAAATACTAAAATCCAGATGGACGTGGTAGTACTCCTCAATCCAGACGGTGGTGCTACTAGTACTAGTAGTAGTACTACCAATGTAGTAGTAGGAGTACTAGCACTGCATCACCTGTTGGTCAAATTATTACGTCTGCTCCTCACGGTGAAGTGACAAGACCTGCGCGGAGATGACACTGAGTATAGGCGCCGTGTTCGGCATACCATAGTCAGCCTCACCGTCTGCAAATACTATCATCATGGCTGTAGAGCTAGCCTGCTTGCAACTAGCCCTGTTCGACATAATTTCCTGTGCGTAGATGCCCGTGCATTGCACGGAACACCAAGATTGGGGGTGGACTGCTCCGACAGCGGCCATCGCGCCAGATTTTTCCACGGCCTTCTAGATGTGGTGGGGAGGAGATAAGGCTGATTGTGAGAGACAAGGAGTTGTTTGTAAATAGGGAACAAGTGCGGGCATCTTTTTGCAAAAATGGAGAAGCTTGGTTTGTATGCGCCAGATCTAGATCCGACGGCTATTGGTGAAAGATGGGAGGAACAACATCATCACCAACTCAGGACCTGTTTGATTCGCAGGATTTTGAAAACGTAGGAATAGGACAAGGCAATATTACAAGTTTCAAACTGATATTACAAATGTTAGGAGTAATGCTGCACCTAGGAAGAGGGAATTACTAGGAAGTTTACGTAAAA
The DNA here is from genome assembly GCA_021605145.1 of Aegilops bicornis. Taxonomy (NCBI): domain Eukaryota; kingdom Viridiplantae; phylum Streptophyta; class Magnoliopsida; order Poales; family Poaceae; genus Aegilops; species Aegilops bicornis. Next base: position 505,819,565 of record CM038669.1, read on the forward strand.
ACTTTCGTTACTTTAGGTGGATGTAGCGTTATCGTACAAACTAAAATCCACCGCCCTGACAAGTCACTAATGGGCAAATAAGTTTTCGAGTCTCTAGCCACTTGATGTTTCAAAAACAAATACAACTTCATGGAGACTTTGTCATTTAGGCTTAGACGCTATGTGATCAACACGCCATTCATTGTTGCGCCAGAGAACGCCAAACCTCATTACCTTGAGCACACTTGCCTCCAGAACAAAGAACCTGGCCAACTTAATCTCAGATGTGCTGCCTCGGTAGTCGATCAAATCAATTTCTGTAAGATGGAGATCAAGGTATTCGATGGATTGTTATAGTGCAGCACATTTTTCACTTTCGGGTCTTTTTTTATCTGCAAAAGAAGAGAACATATTAGAGCAGCTGGCTGCATAAGATTGCCGTGTCATCAAGAGGTACCAATATCATTCGCTCATATGATAGGGTTGGCTGGATAGTGATATTTTTTCACTCTCTCTCTCTCTCTCTCTCTCTCTCTCTCTCTCTCTTTGTTTCCTCTCATTTAACTAGGAGCACGTGAAGAGCTTGGGCATTTGTTGCCTTCCACTATGTGGCCGATGCCATATTTCGCAAAAGTATGCCACATAATACGCATCGATGTCAAATCAAAAGATTTTGGCACCGCTCTTGCGATGTGAGAGAGTTGGCACCGCTGTGCACACAGACCCACATGTATAAACAAATCAATCAAACCAACTACACCAGCCTCTCACTCTCCCAAACAAGAGTTTTTATTGCCTCAGTCCTCTCTCTCTCTCTCCCACGCAAAGGTTTTTTCATTATGTGAGTTAATTTGGCACCGGAGCAAAGTAGGTGATCCAGATTGGGGCACTAGGTGAGCAATGGAGGGGCATCGATGCCAAATGAATCACAAGTGAATTTGGCACATGTTTTGGCCTACATAGCCCACTTTTGTACTCCCTCCGTCCCAAAATTCTTGTCTTAAATTTGTCTAAATACGGATGTATCTAGTTACATTTTAGTGTTAGATACATCCGTATTTAAACAAATGTAAGACAAGAATTTTGGATCGGAGGAATACTACTCAGATTTAGTATAAAATTTTGACCATAGATTTACCTAAGAAAATGCCAATGCATGTCACTAAAAATTACACCATTTGAAATTATGTTCAAATACGAATCCAACGATATAGTTCTTACTGACATGCATTAACATTAAATCTATGGTCAAATTTTGATACTACAAAATTGGAAGAGTAAACCAGGACGGAGGTAGTACTTGCTCTTAGGGTAACCATAGAGTTACTGGAGTAGTCTAAGTTACTTTCCACTATGAATAGCCTAGGCTACTACTCCCTCCTTTCCGGTTTATAGGGCTCAATTCAAAAATCTCACCAACCAAGGTAGATGGTGAGTAGTGGAATACTTTTTGTAGTTTGCAAAAGCACCTAATTAATGCTCTTGTTTTCCTCAAAAAATTATGTTTATCAATGAATTAATTGCAATGCATGCATGCATAAAGTACATGCATTGGTCAATTTTCTTTTAATACTTGCATGCAACGATTTAATGCACCTTGGAATCTGAACATGTGACGGAAACAACCAAATTGAGCCTTATAAAATGGAAAAACTAAAATTTTGAGATAAGCCCTATAAACCGGAAAGGAGGGAGTATAGTAGTACAGCATAAAAACGATGCAGGTGATCACGTGAGAAAAAATACTAAAAACATTTCTTTCGGTGTAGTGCGTAGATGTAGTTTTGAACACTACACTTGTCATCGTAATTTGGGAAAATTACGAAAAAATTGAGCTATGTTGTGATTACCGTTTACTTATAGGAAAGAAGTTTCACCTCGATGAGTAGCTTCTCCGTGCACGGAAAGCATGTAAGGAATCCAACAACTTGATCCAGATTAAATGATATATTTTAGTGCTAAGATCTTCACCGTATGCGCATGGACCTGGGTCAAGCTTGTGGGAATCATTTTCTGGAAGATGGTCGTAAATACATCAAGAAGAAATTAAAAAATGTGAATTTCAAGAAGACGGAGAAGAAGATGAGTGTTGTACCTGAACGATTACGGAACCAATAAAGAGTTCGGAGAATTTGGCAGACGAGTAAACCAACGCTGTCAATTTCGGCGCGTCAATGACCCTGATTTTTGTTGGACCTTCTCGACCCGATACAAGCAATCTCTCAAGGAAAGGCGCATTCTCAATGACCATAACGTGGAACAGCTGGAGTGATCTCTTCCCAATTGATGTCTTGTTGCGGGGCCAGCAAGACACATCCATCCATCAGAGATTCGTCGAGGCGATGTGGAGGCTAATGAACCCGTGGATCTGCTCAAGATGAAGGTACTCAAGCGTAGTACAGCTGCGGAGCAGGTGCTCCATAGCCTTCTTCGAGATGACAACATCAAAGAGGTCGAGCTGCTTGATTTGAGGGAGAAGAAGGGCGGGCGCGGCATTAATCTGGGGAAGATAGCAGGAGCTGAAGCTGGCGCGGCGCAGCGTTGTGAGGCGGAGCACGGACGGCGGCAGAGAGAGACATCGTCCAGCTTCAAAGCTGAGCTCCTCGAGCTGATCTAGGGCGAGGGATAAGAACCACTCGTCGAACTTGGGTTGGACCTTGTAGTTGGTACTGAACATGCGGATGTCAAGGTGTCTGGCTGGCCCAGGGTGCGATGAAAGGATCTTGGAGATCGCGCCATGCGTTTGCAATCCCCTGCCGCAGAGGCAGCCGTCGGCAAGTGAGGTTGAGGGGGACACAGCGCCAGAGGGGGCGGCATCGCCGGTAGATCAGGGCGGTCCGCACGGCAGATTTGGTTGTTAGGAGGCCGATGATGACGAGTAGCATGTCGTCGGAGAGGCTGCTGATGAAGTCCAGGCTCGCCGGATGCAGTTTTGGCTCGAGCCGCCTCCGCTAGTTGGCTGCCTCGCCGTCCATATCAACCGGCGGCGACGCCGGTGTACACGTGTGCTGGTGTGTGTTGTGTGTTGGGTGTGCGTGAGTGTGTCCTTATGTGCATGCCGCCGCGCAGTGGTGAATTGTCCGCGAGTGCGTCCTTCGCGCGCAAGAAGTTTGTCCTCAATGCACCCTCAATTTACTAGCGTGCGGGGTGCTACCCCGAGTGCTTTCAACTTTGTTTACTTCACTACGTGTCAGATGGTCCTCTAGTTTACTTATTTTCACCCACTGCCACTTGGGCCAGCACACCAAGATACAGAACACGAGCTGACAACGCAGCATGTGGATTGATTGACCGGTCAACTAAACAATATACGGAGCTATACGCTGACAGGGTGAGCGTATAATCTGTCGGTATAGAGATTTCGAGTGAGAGGGGAGGCCCGTGAGAGATAGCAAAGAGAGAGAGAAAGAGCTAATCCCTCCGTTCGATAATGTAGTTACAACATTTTTTTTAAGTCAAACTTTTGAAACTTTGACCAAGTTTATAAAGAAATTACTTATATCTACAATACCAAAGATAAATGATAGTATGAAGTAAGTACATGTTGTGATGAATCTAATGATCGCTCCAGATGTAAATGTTTTTCTCCACATATACCTGGTCAAACTTTTCTGAGGTTTGACTTTTCAAAACATCCATATGCTTATGGACGTGACAGAGTCCCTAACGAGAGAGAGAGAGAGAGAGTGAGAGTGAGTGAAAAAAGTGTGTGTGCGTGTGTGAAAGAGACATGGACAACACACGATAAAAGTAGAGAAAAAGTGTGCGTGTCTTATGCAAACATATCACACATGCATCTTCGACAGCGGAGGAAAGGTGAGGAGATAGTGTGCGTGGTTGTTTGGAACCGAGAGAGGAAGACCCCTAGCACGTGGCCAAGAGGGGTCTGGCAAACAAGGGAGAGAGGTCGAGAGAGACGTACGGAGAAAATGCAGACATGGGGAGGAGAGAGTGTATGTTTGTCATAGAGATCCCCTGAGATCGTGATGGGAGTACATGGGTGGGAGATCGAGTGACAAGGTGTGTGCGCGATAGAAGATGCCCCGAGAGATATCGAGATAGATGTATGGATGGAAGGAGACAATACGTGTGTTCCTGATGGCTAGTAAGAGATAATCATACTTAGGAGGGGGGGAGTGCTTGCGCCTATGGCCTTGTTTGGATACTCTAACTCAATTAGAGGTTAGAGTTAGATTCTAACCTTGAACTAAACCTGAACTAACTCTAAGTAAAGAGGTGTTTGGATGGCAGGGTTAGATGGAGTGCAGATACGGCGAGGCACCTTCATGGGCGGTGCGAGAGGGAGGGAGGGAGAGGACGAGAAGCTTCGAGGAAGTGTGGAGGGATCTGCTGCGGGAGAGCGAGAGAAAAAAAGTGTTTATTAGTGGTCCCAAGAAGAACTAACCCAAATAAGCACCTCTTGGATGGGTTAGTTTTTTTTGATGGGTTAGATGCATCTAACCTAAACTAACCCTCCTGTTATCTTTTTGGGTTAGTTGACTCCAAACTAACCTAAACTAACTCTAACCCATGGATCCAAACAGAGCCTATGATGGAGTGGGGGATTATGGTACTTAGGGGGGTGCGTGTCACATGGAGAGAGAACAAGGGCGAAGAGTGTTGGATGGGTCTATATGTATAGCGCGAGCGAGACATGTGTATGTGTGAACCAGGGAGATATAAGGCCAGTTTGGCTTGCGTCGTGAGCATCTTTTGCATGGCCTGGGGTTGTGGCTGGATTTCATGCATGCTTGTTTGGTTGCTACCCTGTGAAAAAGAAAGCCCGCCTGGGCTGGGTTCCCTTGCACTTTAATTAGCCTTGGGTGAACTCCGGACATCGCAAGTAGCCCGCCCAAGCGATCGATTAACGCCTCGCGTGCAGGTCGTGCGGCCACGAGGCTAACGGAACATGGATGGATATTAGCATTAAATAATTGATGCATGGATTGATTGATGGGACGTTGATGCTTTGCTGGCCTGCATGAACCAAACGCTTCAAGACACCACACAAGCCTGGCCAGGCAGAAATATTTTACATCTCACGTCCACACCAGGCAGTACCGGCCATCAAGGCATGAGGGTTAGGTCACTTACCAAGCTGACCAATAAAGTTTGAGAGAGATTGAGGAGCCCCGATAAGGCTGAGTGGTGCGTCGGATAGCTGAGAAGGGGGAAAGAGATATTCCATCCGCTCGATAATGCAGTGCATGTAAATTTTTTAGAATTCAAACTTTAGAAACTTTGATCAGGTTTACACAAATGTTATTTATATCTACAATACCAAAGATACATCATACAAAACTACATCTCATGGTGAATCTAATGGTATATGTTTGCCGTACTAGATGTAATTCTTTTTCTCCACGTACATGGTCAAACTTTGTGATGTTTGACTTTTCAATAAATCTATGTGCTATGGACGGAGGAGAGTGCCTCAGACAGATCAAGTGCGTGTGAAGGAGAATGAGTAAGTGCTAAAAAGAGTATGTGTGTGAAAGAGAAAGTGACAACAAACGATAAATTAGAGAGAGAGTGTGTTTTTCGTTTCTTATGCTAACATATCACGCATGCATCTCCGAGATGGAAAAGTGAGGCGAGGAGATACACGAAGATAGCTAGTGTGTGATTGTTTGCAACGGAGAGAGACACCCCTGTAGCACATGTCCAATAGAGGTCTGGCCAACAAGGAAAAAGGTCGAGAGGGACACATAGATGGCACAGACGCATGGGTTGCGAGAGAGGGTGTGTTTGTGATAGAGAGATACCCTCGAGATCGTGAGGGGACTATATGGGTGGGAGATCGAGGGAGTGCGTGCGCGATAGAAAGATGCCCCGAGAGAAATCGAGATAGACCATGCACATGTTTGTGATGGAGAATAAGATTAGCTAGTCATATACATATAGGGGGGACTGCGTGTGCCTACAATTGAGTGAGAGGCCATCATACTTGGCTAGCTAGGCATGAGATTGTGTGTGTGTGTGTGTGTGTGAGATGGAGAGAGAACGAGGGAGAGAGATAGAGTTTTAGATGGGCCTATCGAGTGCGAGTGAGATATGCATGTGTATGTGTGACCCAGGTGGATGGAGAGTTTGAGAGAGGGGGGAGAGCTCTGAGATGACATAGTGGTGCATGAGAGAGTTGCGGGCCAAGAGCCAAGGAATTTGTGTGCGTACGATGAGTGCACCCAAGATATCTAGCTTGGACTAGCTAGAGTATCATACATAGTGTGCGAGAGAGACCTATAGATGGTGTATATGAATGCGAACTAGAAAGACCCCCCCCCCACACACACAAAGAGAGAGAGAGAGAGAGAGAGAGAGAGAGAGAGAGAGAGAGAGAGAGAGATGGAGAGAAAGGGAGAGGGACCAACAAGGTTTTTGTGTCGGATGCGTGCGACAGAATTGAAGATTGTCGGTGGGAGAGTGAGAGAGAGAGAGAGAGAGAGAGAACAGGAGTCCGGGAGAGGGGGAGGTCACGTTTTATGCATCAAAGACTGATATAAACCATGTTTCGATATAAACTTGCATTCAAATATTTAAATTGGAGAACATGTTGTCTGCAATCCACACATGAACGGATATATGCGTATATCAAACAAGTTCATTAATTTGACTTTCAACATGTTCATGGAGTACTATAATACTGTACAACATGCTACTCGATTGAGGTGTTCAATTTTGGATTTAGTTCACTATTTTGACCTCTTGAACGAGCTAGTTCATTGAATCAAGATATTTCATTTTGGGTTTGATTCGCGTTTTTGAGTGGGTCAACTATTTGTCATATAGTAAATCGCTAGCAACGAACATGTAAAAACACATTACTCCCGAGCATCATCTCTCCATCTAAAAAAGAAGTGTCAAGCTAATATTTCAAAATTTGATTCGAATCGACTTGGTAAGGTAGACATGGATGCTTGTTCTCCCAAAATTTGAACGAACCATTAAACATCCTCTCTGCTCGGTGGAATTCGCCCGAGCAAATAAATGGGAGACGCGAAATTACCGTCCTATGTGGGACACACATCAATTGGTCCGTTGTACATCGAGGGTAGGTTCGTAACTTCATCCAAGCGCGCCTTCTCCTCGTCCGAAATGACATGTGCCGAATAATTCATAAACCATGGTCGGAAAAACACGCTCTCCTTGCCCGAAATATCTCACGCCCACTATTTCAAAACACGCTCTCCTCGCCTGAAATCGCTCGCGCCCACTATAGTTCAAAACACGCCCGAAATCGCTCCCGCCCACTATTTGGGGAGAAGCAAACTTACTCTACTATCCCCGACCCTCAAAGACACGCACCCTAGCCGAGAAGCCTATAGGCAAGGGTAGAACTGTAACTCCCCCTCACATTTCAGTCAAATGCATCCGTAAAACATGGTTCCACTCCCCTCCCAATCCCCCCCGCTCGCCCCCATTCATACCTCGTGGGCGCCAAATCACCTTCTCCCCGGGAAGCTCCCTTCTCCCGAGCCACGAAACCTCAGCCCCACCTCCATGGCGCCCCCACCGCACCAATTTCACAGCCGCCCTCCTCCCTAATGCCGGAGACGCTATCCAATTGCCGTCGTGCACTAGGTCGTGTGCCTCTTACTCCGTGCTGCTGGTGCTGCCTCGACGACGGCCGCGTGAACTGTACCGGAGTCGACTCACCCTTGCCGTTGTTCACGACGCCGGAGCGGCTCCAACTTTGAATCCGTCCAGAGTCCTGGCGCTGCTTCCGCGTAGCCATCGACCGTCGCGACATCGCTCTTTCCCTGCCGCCGGTCGCCACCGCAACCGCGCCGGCCTCACCGACTCGGCAGCTAGACCTGCCTACTTCACCATGCCGCCATATAGGTCGCACCCTCATCTCAAATCACTTTATTTAGGCGTCAGTTGTCTGAATTTTTATTCTGGACAATCGATTCCCAATGGGAAGCAGCGCCCCTCGAGGCGGCGGAGCTCCTAGGCTGCCGGTTGGCTGGTGTCTAACGTAAGGGTGCAGGGCCGTAAGTTCGCCGCAGAAGCAGCGCTTAGATGGCTATCTTTTAGAGTTCCGTGGGTTGAAGGTACTGCCGCCGCCGGATCTGGATGACGGGGAGTCTTTGTGGATTGGCCCGGGGACGGCGCAACCGCGACAGTGCGGTGGGGCAGGGAGCGGGGTTTTGGTCGGGGCCATGGACGGCGGAGGCAGGTTGCTCTGCCGTTGGTCGCTGGCTCTTCGGGGAAGATTCCGAACAGTGTCAGCCGGGAAGCACAAGACGGCCATCAAGCCATCCGGCGTAGATCAGACAGTACCAAAATGAAATAAAATCATGTGACCCCAATTTAGTCTTCAACAATGACGTGTGACCACTCTCGTACCTTCTTTGTTGATCTCTTAGTGTATTTCTTCAGATCAAAGAGATATGTCGTTCTTAACATTATGCATTATCTGCATCTTCGCACACACCGTCTTCCGACTACCGCAATGCTCCAACAAGGGAAGCATTCACCGTAAGGAGCTATAGTCCCCACTCAACAGTTCCCTACATCGAATGCGCGTGCTCGACATGGACAACCACAACAACTGCAGGGCCCTCGACAAGTCAGCACATGATGCTCACTCCTATGGATGGCTGCCAGATAGGTTGTACCCTCATCTTACTTGTGTGCAACATTTATGGCTTTGTTATTCATCTAAGCATGGAAAATAGATTATCACATTTCACTGTATATTCATGTTAATCTCTTACGGGTCTTGTTCAGAGTTCACGTTGTTCCATAGTTCAGCTAAGATACTTGTTCTTTAGGTAACGATGTTCCATAGTTATCATCCATCAGCCAATGCTATCCCACAGTTGGTGATTATAGTATTATACCACTTCTAGTATTACCTATGTTTTTCTTTAATATTTTTGTGTGCCATCTAGTTAATCTCGAGTACAAACGATACATATTCTGTAGCTTTCATCTGTGTTCTCCCTTTAGTTTATGAGACCTGTTGCTGCTAGTTAACCCCACTCCTACTATTTATGTCATCTCCTACAGGCACTCATTTACATAAATCTAGCTACTAGTTGTCTTCCATGCATGTCAGATATAATTGGACACACTGATATATCCACAAGAACCTCACGGAGCAATGTAAAGGCCAATAAACTTGATGTCAATGATACCCAATATGATGGACCATGTAAAGGCAGTTCTTCGTAAGACTTGCGTAAAGATGATGAATCCTCTTCACCCCACAAGGTCCTTGCTCTAACTTGGCCTGTGATATGGGTACAACATGCATATAATGTCCTGGAGTGTATCTACTCTGTTGCAATGCCATGTGCTTAGCATGATGATCATCCATGTAAATATGTCATGCCTTCCTGTTTTTCAGTACCTATTCCATTCATGATAACATGTTTTCAAATTCAAGTACTGTCATTCTACTCTATCGCAATGCCATCTGCTTAATTTGGACATCATGCTTCTGAATATCTTATGCATTGTTATTCATCAGTATGTACTTCATCTATCTTCCATACCATGTTTTTTTATATTGAAGTGATGTTCTAGTGCTCTGTTGCAATGCCATCTTATTTTCCCAATCATACACGTGTATGTTGCCTTAGTTATTTCTGTACGTATTCCGCTAGCATATAGTTTTACATTCAACTAGTGTTTTTTTGGTTGTGTTGTCATGTCGTATCCCTAGCTCTTACACCATACTCCCTCCGTCTGGATTACATGTCTTCGAAATGGATAAAACATGATGTATCTAGAACTGAAATACGCCTAGACCCATCCATTTTTTCCGGATGGAGGGAATACATGTCAATATGTCATGCCTTTCTATTCTTCAGTACCTATTCCATCTCTCTCATTGTCGCATGTTTTATAATTAAAGCACCATTCTTCTATACAAGGCATGCAAGGGGAATACGACTATGTTAGAATCTGAAGAGTTACAAACAAGGCCTTTGCAAAAGATCCAAATGCCAGGAGATAATAAACCAACTCCAGTTTTTATAGATACTGCCCAAAGACAGAGAAACCCAACTCCTACTGATAATAAACAGATTCCAGTGGCCAAAGAACTAGTCCGCTCCAGTCGAGCAAAAATATGTCAACTCAATTCTAAGAAATTTTATAGCATGCTAATCATATTTTCTACATGTTTCTTACCCACCTCTCTTTTAGAAAATAAGCTTAACAGATAGAAGAATTTCTGCAATGGTATCGTTTATGAGGAAAGATTCTTGCAGGAATTCTCTATGCTACAATGTAGATGTAAGTACCTGTTGTATATCACTATATTTTTACATCAGCATGTATTTTGTTAATCGGCGTGAATCCAACCTTTATCTGATCTAAATTTAGTTGTAGCAAAATGTATGATTAAAGGCCACAATGTTGATTTTTGTAAGGAAAACTGCCTGGTAGTTTTGCATCCTGAGCTACATGAGTGTACTATCTCATATCAGTGGGTTTGAATACTTTGGTTCTGCTGTGGGTTTTTCAGTGTTTTTTTACTGTGTTTTCCTGTCGTATCCCTAGCTCTTACATCATACTCCCTCCTCCGGATTAAATGTCGCAGAAATGGATAAAACTGGATGTATCTAGAACTGAAATACGCCTAGACCCGTCCATTTATTTCCGGATGGAGGGAATACATGTCAATATGTCATGCCTTTCTATTCTTCAGTACCTATTCCATCTCTCGTTGTAGCATGTTTTATAACTGAATCACCATTCTTCTATATAAGGCATGCAAGGGGAAGACGGCTATGTTAGAATCAAGGGTTACAAACCAGGTCTTTGCAAAAGATCCAAACGCCAGAGATAATAAACCAACTCCATTTTTCATAGATACTGCTCCAAAGACAGAGAAACCCAACTCCCACCGATAATAAGCGATTCCAAAGTGGCTAAAGAACTAGTCCGCTCCACCAAAGAAAAGAATGTCAACTCCACTCTAAGAAGCGTGTGCGTATCCTCGCATCATGAAATTTTATAGCATTCTGATCATATTTTATACATGTTTCTTACCCAACTCACTTTTAGAAAATAAGGTTAAACGATAGAATACTTCCTCCATTGGGATCGTATTCGAGGAAAATATCTTGCGGGAATTCTCTGTGCTCCAATGCTGATGTAAGTACCTGTTGTATATCACTATATTTTTACATCAACATGTATTTTGCTAATCGGTGTGAATCTAACCTTTATCTGATCTAAAATTAGTTGTAGAAAAATGTTAAAGGCGCCAATGTTGATTTTTGTAAGGAAAACTGCCTGTTAGTTTTGCATACTGAGCTGCATGAATGTACTATCTCATATCACGCACATTACTGAATTGTAGTGCTTCTCCGTTGCCCATTCATTCATTGTGTCAATGTTGCTTTCGTACTACCTTACACGGCTGATGATAGCTGTGCCATATTGTGTTAATTTGGTGTAGGTTAGTTGCCCAAACGCTCGTTGTGTCAATGTTCCTTTCCTATTATCCGACTTGGCCAATGATAGGAATGCTAGTGTGTTAATTTTGTGCGAGCTCTTTGAAGATAAGAAGAAAAACTCGAAAACAGCAAGGCAACCCCATTGTTTCTTTCCAAGAAATCTAGGCTAGGTAATATGGCAATAACTCATGATTAATCTGTTTGGTTCCCGTCCTAATTTATGTTATGATGCAAAGGTCGAGACACCCTCCACTATCAATAATACAAGCCTGCCAAAATCGCCATCCTAACTGCTCAAGATCCTCTGCCTCAATGCAATGGAATAAATGTATGTTTGTGATCCAATTAATGGCTGAAGCAATGATGGAAATGGTGGATGAATCAGAGGTGCAGAGTCGTATGCGACACAACAACCGATCAATGTTTTCAGAGACAAGTAGCAAAGCGTAAAGAACTTGCCCACATGCTTATGGGCGTCATCTGCCGAGGTTGCGATTGTGACGTTGTAGATGGTTTGGTTCTGCTCATTTATTTGCACCGCATCAATCTTTTATTGCCCAAAGGATGTAATTTCTGTAATATATGCCGGATGTGCAACGTTATTCCCTGTATGCCGTACCTTTGCTTGATCGGTTTTGGTCCTGTGCATAATTGCTGGTCGTAATGGGCTCAAATTATCTAATTTGGCCTAAAGACATGTACGAACTTTAGTGGGCCCATTAAGTTAGTGGGCCGTTACTAGGCCGAAAGTTAATGGTTGGCCCTCTTACCTCCCGGGTCATTAACAGGCCGACATCGAAGCGGGAAACAGGTGGCCCCAATTTATTTCACGGGCCGTTAACAGGGCGTTACTAAGTTTGGGCTACATATGGCCCAACTATACTATAGGCCTTTAGCAGGCCGAAAGAGACAAATGGGCTTGTATCGACCATGAAGACCATGGGCCGCTAAGAGGCCGAAAGTCGTGTCAGATTGTAAATGGCCCAATCAGGTTGTGGGCCTTTAGCAGGCCGAAAGAGAAACCGGGCTGGTATTGGACCATGAAGGGCATGGGCCGTTAAAAGGCCAAAACTATTTCCGACTACAAATGGCCCAACTCATTTATGGTCCGTTAACAGGCCGAAAGGCACATAGGGCCGGGAATTGGCCCAACACTTAAATGGGTCGTTAAAAGGCCAAAACTCAGGTCCGACTACAAATGGCCCAACTGATTTATGGGCCGTCAACAGGCTGAAAGTGACACTGGGCCAAAAATTGGCCCAACACTTAAATGGGCCGCTAAAAGGCCGAAACTCAGGTCCGACAACAAATGGCCCATCAGATTTATGGGCCGTCAACAGGCTGAAAGACACACCGGGCCGGAAATTAGCCCAACATTTAAATGGGTCGCTAAAAGGCCGAAAGATGTACATCCTGAAAATTGGCCCATCCATTAAATGGGTCGCTAACAAGCCGAAATCTCATTGGGCCGATATTGAGCCCAAATATATAGCGGTCGTTAATGTGCTCGAATCGGCGATGGGCTGCAATGGTGTCAAATCTTTAACGGGCCGTTGACGGGCCGAATTGGCACATCTCGTATGGGCCGTGGGCTTAAATGGACCTGACACAAGTAGTCCTTATATGGGCTGGCCTGCTAATTTTCATTGGGCCGGCCTTTTCACAGGAATGGGCCTCTGTTGGGCCGTGCCACGTGTCAACGTATCATAGGCACCTTCCGTCCAATGAGTGGATGACATCTGTCCCAACGATGAGCCGACACGTGTTTCCTCCAACCAATGATGATTTTACACATGGAAAATCCCCATTGGTCGGGGTTGTTAATGGGTTATCGGATCCAAAACCCGACCCGATAGCTTAACGGTGTTCCGTTACGGTGGATGCCATGTGTCGATCACCCTTGACGAAAGCACTTCTGTGACGCGCGATTTATCGTCATGGAAGTGGACACTTCCGTGATGATAATTTTGGTAATGTCATGGAACACTTCTACGACAGAACAGGTATGACTATCTTGATTCTGTCATAAATTTGTCATGGATGTACATGCATGACAGAAAACGTGACCTACTGTGACAAACACGTATCATCACCGAAGTGTATTTTTTTGTAGTGCACGATCGCAGGTAATGATGGTTTTCCTTGCATGTCGCAGGGACTTGTCAAGTCGTGTAGTTGTTGAGGCAGCATGGGGAAGCGGAGACGCCCACGCCCAATCAACCACCACGCGTCAACCGAGGCCGCATGCTTTTGGGGCTCGCGGTGCTCCGAACTTGACCCTTGGTTTCGCCGCGAAGCCAAGCTCGAGCGCACCTTGGGCCCGGGGCTACTGTCGATGTTCTGGGAACGGGGGTCCCCAGACTTGCCTGCCTGCGGCCCATGGCATGGCTAAGCCGGCAGGCCGTACGACCCATCTTCATCAACAAGGCATCCAAGACCCTCGCGAGGGGCCAAGCCTCGCGAGGCGGACGACGCAAGACCTCCCCAGGAGTGGCCTGGTCAGGCGGGCTCATGAGCAGCGGAGGTATCAAGGCGGGGCAAACCTCACGAGACTTTCGTGACGTGAGCCATGACGATCGACACCACGCGGACGCCAGGCGGGCCCCAGCACGCGCAGCGTCCTTGTTTCCTCTTTGGTGCTAAGGAGGCCATCGCAGGCGAGGAGTACCGAGGCATCAGGCAAAGGTTGCTATTTTGGTGGAACGAGACCAAGACCAGGAGGACGGCAAGATGGAGGTCATCGTGGAGCCCAAGACGGCGTCACCACCAGAGCTTTTCATAGACGAAGACCACTTTTGTCAGGATAGCTTGTACTAGTTGTCCCCCTTCATACTTGCCCACTGTTGTTGGCTCCCTTCCCGCTCATTATTTGGGAAGAGGACCAGGGCCTCTATAAATAGGTCTAGCCACCACAGTAGTAGGACGGGGAACTCGAACGGATTGAAAGCCAACACTAGCACAAGAACACCTCAACCTCAGGAGGCAGTTCTTTCCCTTGTACTATTCATCATCAGCCCAAGAGGCAATCCACCACCACCACACTAGAGTAGGGTATTACACCACAACAGTGGCTCGAACCAGTATAAATCCCGTGTCTTTTTGTGTTGCGAGTTCGCCGAGTTCGTCCGCGAGATCTTAGCGAGCTAGGGCGTAGATCGGTAGGAGGGGAAGACTTCGCGCGCACCCCAGTGTTCGAACCTTAAGGGTTTGCCGGAACTCCTCATCCGACAGTCGGATTTTGAGTCTACCTCAACTTCACACCTTGCAACACAGGCAAGAACTCTTTCTTTGACTGTTTCATTTTGAACTACTTCAAAAACTTGTCAAGGTATGTACTCATTGAAAAAAATTATCAAGCATCTTGATCTATCTCTATAGATCTTGATGCTCAATATGTAAGCAGCTTCACCGAGGTCTTTCTTTGAAAAACTCCTTTCAAATACTCCTTTATGCTTTCCAAAAAATTCTACATTATTTCCGATCAACGATATGTCATTCACATATGTTTATCAGAAATGATGTAGTGCTCCCACTCACTTTCTTGTAAATACAGGCTTCACCACAAGTCTGTATAAAACTATCTGCTTTGATCAACTCATCAAAGCGTATATTCCAACTCCGAGATGCTTGCACCAGTCCATAGATGGATCGCTGGAGCTTTGCACATTTTGTTAGCACCTTTAGGATTGACAAAACCTTCTGGTTGCATCATATACAACTCTTCTTTAAGAAATTCATTAAGGAATGTAGTTTTGACACCCATTTGCTAGATTTCATAAAATATGGCATTTTGCTAACATGATTCGGACAAACTTAAGCATCGCTACGAGTGAGAAAATCTCATCGTAGTCAACTCTTTGAAATTTGTCAAAACCTTTTTTCGACAAGTCTAGCTTTGTAGATAGTAACACTACTATCAGCGTCCGTCTTCCTCTTGAAGATCCATTTATTTTCTATGGCTTTCCGAACATCGGGCAAGTCAATCAAAGTCCACACTTTGTTCTCATACATGGATCCCATCTCAGATTTCATGGCCTCAAGCCATTTCATAGTTCGTAGGTTCATCATGGTCAAGTAACATGAACACCAAAATAGGATTACCGTACCACTCTGGTGCGGAACGTACTCTGGTTGACCTACGAGGTTCGGTAGTAACTTGATCCGAAGCTTCATGATCATCATCATTAACTTCCTCACTAATTGGTGTAAGCATCACTGGAACTGATTTCAGTGATGAACTACTGTCCAATTCAGGAGAAGGTACAATTACCTTATCAAGTTCTACTTTCCTCCCACTCACTGTTGGAAATATGCCCTAGAGGCAATAATAAATTAGTTATTATTATATTTCCTTGTTCATGATAATCGTTTATTATCCATGCTATAATTGTATTGATAGGAAACTCAGATACATGTGTGGGTACATAGACAACACCATGTCCCTAGTAAGCCTCTAGTTGACTAGCTCGTTGATCAATAGATGGTTACAGCTTTCACGACCATGGACATTGGATGTCGTTGATAACGGGATCACATCATTAGCGTAATGATGTGATGGACAAGACCCAATCCTAAGCCTAGCACAAAGATCGTGTAGTTCAGATGCTAAAGCTTTTCTAATGTCAAGTATCTTTTCCTTAGACCATGAGATTGTGCAACTCTCGGATACCCTAGGAATGCTTTGGGTGTACCAAACGTCACAACGTAACTGGGTGGCTATAAAGGTGCACTATAGGTATCTCTGAAAGTGTCTGTTGGGTTGGCACGAATCGATACTGGGATTTGTCACTCCGTGTGACGGAGAGGTATCTCTGGGCCCACTCGGTAGGACATCATCATAATGTGCACAATGTGACCAAGGGGTTGATCACAGGATGATGTGTTACGGAACGAGTAAAGATACTTGCTGGTAACGAGATTGAACAAGGTATCGACATACCGACGATCGAATCTCGGGCAAGTACAATACCGCTAGACAAAGGGAATTGTATACGGGATTGATTGAGTCCTTGACATCGTGGTTCATCCGATGAGATCATCGTGGAACATGTGGGAACCAACATGGGTATCCAGATCCCGCTGTTGGTTATTGACCGGAGAATGTCTCGGTCATGTCTGCATGATTCCCGAACCCGTAGGGTCTACACACTTAAGGTTCGATGACGCTAGGGTTATAAAGGAATTTTGTATGTGGTTACCGAATGTTGTGGAGTTCCGGAATGGTCCGGAGGTAAAGATTTATATATGGGAAGTCCTGTTTTGGTCACCGGAAAAGTTTCGGGTTTTATCGGTAACGTACCGGGACCACCGGGAGGGTCCCGGGGGTCCACCAAGTGGGGCCACCATCCCGAAGGGCTGCATGGGCCAAGTGTGGGAGGGACCAGCCCTGTGGGCTGGTGCGCCCACAAGGGCCCAAGGCGCCTAGGGTTTGGGGAGGCGCACCCACCTAACTTGGGGGGCAAGTTTCCCCTCTCCCCCCCCTTGGGCGCACCCTAGATGGGTTTGGGCTGGCCGCCGCCCCTAGGGGTGGAACCCTAGATGGGGGCGCAGCCCTCCCTCTCCCCTATATATACTTGAGGGTTTTGGGGCTGCCAAGAGAAAAAAAATTATTTTCTTGTTACACTGATTCTCCACTTAACTCTGAAATTCTTTGAACTTTTCAACTGTTTCAGCTTCATTAAGTAGATATACCCATATCTTCTCAAATCATCTGTGAAGGTCAGGAAATAACGATACCCGTCGCGAGCCTCAACACTCATTGGACTGCATACATCGGTATGTATTATTTCCAATAAGTCAGTAGCTCGCTCCATTGTTCCGGAGAACGGAGTCTTAGTCATCTTGCCCATGAGGCATGGTTCGCTAGCATCAACTGATTCATAATCAAGTGATTCCAAAAGCCCATCAGCAAGGGTTTTCTTCATGCGCTTTACACCAATATGACCTAAACGGCAGTGCCACAAATAAGTTTCACTATCATTATAAACTTTGCATCTTTTGGCTTCAATATTACGAATATGTGTATCACTACGATCGAGATCCAGCAAACCATTTTCATTGGGTGTATGACCATAGAAGGTTTTATTCATGTAAATGTAACAACAATTATTCTCTAACTTAAATGAATAACCGTATTGCAATAAACATGATCAAATCATATTCATGCTCAACGCAAACACCAGATAACACTTATTTAGGTTCAACACTAATCCCAAAAGTATAGGCGATTAATGCGATGATGATCATATCAATCTTTGAACTACTTCCAACACACATCGTCACTTCACCCTTAACTAGTCTCTGCTCATTCTCGCAACTCCCGCTTTGAAGTTACTAATCTTAGCAACTGAACTAATATCAAATACTAAGGGGTTGCTATAAACACTAGTAAAGTACACATCAATAACATGTATATCAAATATACCTTTGTTCACTATGCCATCCTTCTTATCCGCCAAGTATCTAACGCAGTTCCACTTCTAGTGACCAGTCCCTTTACAGTAGAAGCACTTAGTCTCAGGCTTAGGTCCAGACTTGGGCTTCTTCACTTGAGCAGCAACTTGCTTGCCGTTCTTCTTGAAGTTCCCCTTCTTCCCTTTGCCCTTTTTCTTGAAACTAGTGGTCTTGTCAACCATCAACACTTGATGTTTTTCTTGATTTCTACCTTCGTCGATTTCAGTATCACGAAGAGCTTGGGAATCGTTTATGTTATCCCTTGCATTCTATAATTTATCACGGAGTTCTAGTAACTTGGTGATAGTGACTAGAGAACTCTATCAATCACTATCTTATCTGGAAGATTAACTCCCACTTGATTCAAGTGATTGTAGTACTCACACATTCTGAGCACATGCTCACCAGCTGACCAATTCTCCTCCATCTTGTAGGCAAAGAAATCATCGGAGGTCTCATACCTCTCGACACGGGCATGAGTATAAAATACCAATTTCAACTCTTAGAACATCTTATATGCTCCGTGGCGTTCAAAACATTTTTGAAGTCCCTGTTCTAAGCCGTAAAGTATGGTGCACTAAACTATCAAGTAGTTATCATACCGAGCTTTGTCAAATGTTCATAACGTCTGCATTTGCTCCTGCAATAGGTCTGTCACCTAGCGGTGCATCAAGGACATAATTCTTCTGTGCAGCAATGAGGATAATCCTCAGATCATGGATCCAATCCGCATCATTGCTACTAACATCTTTCAACATAGTTTTTCTCTAGGAACATATCAAAATAAACGGAGAGCAACATCGCGAGCTATTTATCTACAACATAGTTATACAAATACTATCAGGACTAAGATCATGATAAATTAAAGTTCAATTTAATCATATTACTTAAGAATTCCCACTTAGATAGACATCCCTCTAATCATCTAAGTGATCACGTGATCCAAATCAACTAAACCATGTCCGATCATCACGTGAGATGGAGTAGTTTTCAATGGTGAACATCACTATGTTGATCATATCTACTATATGATTCACGCTCGACCTTTCGGTCTCAGTGTTCCGAGGCCATATCTGCATATGCTAGGCTCGTCAAGTTTAACCCGAGTATTCTGCGTGTGCAAAACTGGCTTGCACCCGTTGTAGATGAACATAGAGCTTATCACACCCGATCATCATGTGGTGTCTCGGCACGACGAACTTTGGCAACGGTGCATACTCAGGGAGAACACTTCTATCTTGAAATTTATTGAGAGATCATCTTATAATGCTACCGTCAATCAAAGCAAAATAAGATGCATAAAGGATAAACATCACATGCAATCAATATAAGTGATATGATATGGCCATCATCATCTTGTGCTTGTGATCTCCATCTCCGAAGCACCGTCATGATCACCATCGTCACCGGTGCGACACCTTGATCTCCATTGTAGCATCGTTGTCGTCTCGCCAACTATTGCTTCTACAACTATCGCTACCGCTTAGTGATAAAGTAAAGCAATTACAGGGCGATTGCATTGCATACAATAAAGCGACAACCATATGGCTCCTGCCAGTTGTCGATAACTCGGTTACAAAACATGATCATATCATACAATAAAATATAGCATCATGCCTTTACCATATCACATCACCACATGCCCTGCAAAAACAAGTTAGACGTCCTCTACTTTGTTGTTGCAAGTTTTACGTGGCTGCTACGGGCTGAGCAACAACCGTTCTTACCTATGCATCAAAACCACAACGATAGTTCGTCAAGTTAGTGTTGCTTTAACCTTGGGAAAACTTTGTTTTTGCCACTCTAGCTTTTGCCAATTTTGCTTATGCCACGCTAGAATTTGACGTCTCACTTTTTCCACTCTTAGCTTTTGATAATACATCACAAATGCCATTGCATGGCAAAAACAATAATTTTTCATTTCACTTTTGCCACTCTTAGCTTTTGATAATGTATCACAATTGCCATTCTGAAAATTTTGCTTTTGCCACAGAATGGCAAAAGTGATATATTGTCAAAAGCTAAGAGTGGAAAAAGTGAAATGTCAAATTCTAGAGTGGCATAAGTAAAGTGGGCAAAAACTAGAGTGGAAAAAACAAAGTTTTCCCTTTAACCTTCTCAAGGACCGGGCGTAGCCACACTCGGTTCAACTGAAGTTGGAGAAACTGACACCAGCCAGCCACCTGTGTGCAAAGCACGTCGGTAGAACCAGTCTTGCGTAAGCGTACGCGTAAGCGTACGCGTAATGTCGGTCCGGGCCACTTCATCCAACAATACCGCCAAACCAAAGTATGATATGCTGGTAAGTAGTATGACTTGTATCGCCCACAACTCACTTGTGTTCTACTCGTGCATATAATATCTACGCATAAAACCAGGCTCTGATGCCACTGTTGGGGAACGTAGTAATTTCAAAAAAATTCCTACGCACACACAGGATCATGGTGATGCATAGCAACGAGAGGGGAGAGTGTTGTCCACGTACCCTCGTAGACCAAAAGCGGAAGCGTTAGCACAACGCGGTTGATGTAGTCATATGTCTTCACGATCCGACCGATCCAAGTACCGAACGTATGGCACCTCCGAGTTCAGCACACGTTCAGCTCGATGACGTCCCGCGAACTTCGATCCAGCAGATCTTCACGGGAGAGTTCCGTCAGCATGACAGCATGGTGACGGTGATGATGATGCTACTGACGCAGGGCTTCGCCTAAGCACCGCTACGATATGATCGAGGTGGAATATGGTGGAGGGGGGCACCGCACACGGCTAAGAGATCAATTGTTGTGCCTAGAGGTGCCCCCTGCCCCCGTATTTAAAGGACCAGGGGAGAGGAGGCGGTCGGCCAGGGGAGGGCGCGCCAGGGAGGAGTCCTACTCCCACCGGGAGTAGGACTCCCTCCTTTCCTAGTTGGAGTAGGAGGGGGAAAGGAAGGAAAGGAGAAAGGGGGAAGGAAAGGGCCGGGGGCGCCGCCCCCCACCTCCTTGTCCAATTCGGACTAGAGGGGGAGGGGACGCGCGACCAGCCCTAGCCGCCCCTCCTCTTCTCCACTAAGGCCCATCTTGGCCCATTAAACTCCCCGGGGGGTTTCGGTAACCCCCGGTACTCCGGTATATGTCTGAAACTCCCCGAAACCATTCCGGTGTCCGAACATAGTCGTCCAATATATCGATCTTTACGTCTCGACCATTTCGAGACTCCTCGTCATGTCCGGGATCACATACGGGACTCCGAACAACCTTCGATACATCAAAACACAAAAACTCATAATACAATCGTCACCGAAACTTTAAGCGTGCGGACCCTACGGGTTCGAGAAAAATGTAGACATGACCGAGACATGTCTCCGGTCAATAACCAATAGCAGAACATGGATGCTCATATTGGCTCCTACATATTCTACGAAGATCTTTATCGGTCAAACCGCATAACAACATACGTTGTTCCCTTTGTCATCGGTATGTTACTTGCCCGAGATTCGATGGTCGGTATCTCAATACCTAATTCAATCTCGTTACCGGCAAGTATCTATACATGTTTTGTAATACATCATCTCGCAACTAACTCATTAGTTACAATGCTTGCAAGGCTTATAGTGATGTGTATTACCGAGTGGGCCCAGAGATACCTCTCCAACAATCGGAGTGACAAATCCTAATCTCGAAATACGCCAACTCAACAAGTACCTTCGGAGACACCTGTAGAGCACCTTTATAATCACCCAGTTACGTTGTGACATATGGTAGCACACAAAGTGTTCCTCTAATAAACGGGAGTTGCATAATCTCATAGTCATAGGAACATGTATAAGTCATGAAGAAAGCAATAGCAACATACTAAACGATCAAGTGCTAAGCTAACGGAATGGGTCAAGTCAATCACATCATTCTCCTAATGATGTGATCCCGTTAATCAAATGACAACTCATGTCTATGGCTAGGAAACTCAACCATCTTTGATCAACGAGCTAGTCAAGTAGAGGCATACTAGTGACACTATGTTTTGTCTATGTATTCACACATGTATCAAGTTTCCGGTTAATACAATTTTAGCATGAATAATAAACATTTATTAGGAAATAAGGAAATAAATAATAACTTTATTATTGCCTCTAGGGCATATTTCCTTCAGAAGGCACCAGACCCGTCTGCCCACAGAGTTTGAGGCAAGAAATCTTTTCAACACGCCAGGGGCAGGAACGAGTAACCCGCGCGGCGTAACCCAGGTCTCAGAACCACCCGTGGCCAGGACGATGGCTCAACCGCACATAACAGACTTGCCTCGTTTGAATTTAACCCCGCCTCAGCAAGTGTTAACACCGCCTGGTCATTTTTCCAACCCCCTGGATAACATGATCGCCGCGGCTTCGCAATTGGCGGCTCTTCCTGTTGAAGGCGAGTCTCCTGCTGCGATGGGGATACGAAGGGCAGGGGAGCTTCTTCAAATAGCAGTAGCTCAGTAGACGGCTTACTCTTACAGTCGTGACCGGATTCATTCAACCCGACGTCAAAGTCGGAGTTATAGCAGGCATATTGAGTTGCCAGCGGTTTCCAGCAGCGAGCGGCATCGGTGCAAGCCGCATGGGCATGACCCGTTGTGTGACGATAATAAAGCCCAGGCTTTATTAGATCAGGCCAGAGCACGTTAAGAGGCAGAGCTAGCGGCTCATCAGCAGCTCCCACGTAACCTGTCAGCGTCTATAGAAGCCGGGATGACTCCCATGACAGTTGGTGTGCCGTGTTTAGCACCGGCCCTTCGCAATGAGCGTTTGCCCAAGGATTTCAAGGGCCCTCGAAAGGTACCTAATTACACTACAAATCAGCCTGCGGATGCTTGGATTGAGAGCTACGAGCTAGCCATGGAGATGTTGGATGTCAACAAAGATGTGTGTGCCAAATATTTCACCATTATGTTGGATGGGCCAGCTCGCACCTGGCTAAATGGATTGCCCCCTAATTCCATCAACTCATGGACTGAATTAAAAAGATGTGTTTCATTCAGAATTTTAAAGACATATGTAAGCAGCCTCTGTCAATCATCGACCTAGACACTTGCATCCAGCATGAGGATGAGTCAACGACCCATTGGGTTCGCCGGGTCTCAGCTATTATCCACTCATCGGATAACATCAACGTTGGTTCCGCTGTTTTAATTTTGGAGAAAAAATGCGGGTTTATTCCACACAAACAGAAGCTGGGGTGGCTCAAACATCATTGCAATGACATGGCAGCGCTCATGGCGGCTCTTATCAGATACGCCAACTCAGACAACACTAAGGATCCCGATTTAGACGAGGAAAAATCCGGTAAGGGAAAGAAGAACGGCAAGGGACATCAACAGAATACGGTAGGTCAAAACCAAGGTAACAATGGTAAACGCAAGCACGCTGGCGGCGGGTCAGACTTTGTGGCTAATGCTAATGCACAGAACAACGATTGTCGTCATAAGGGGTGGCCACAACACCAGTTTGAAGAGCCGAAGATTAACTTAGAGGCGATGTTGAAGCCACCATGCCCCAAGCATAGCCATCACGATAAGCTGTCGACTCACCTATGGAAAGATTGTCATATCATGAGGGAGTATAAGAATTTCATCTTTCACCAGGACCACAATAATGGTAATGGCCCGCACGGCGGGTCAGGCTCCGGCTCTCACGGGCCCGGTTTTGGAGGTGGTGGCTCAAACTCTGGTTTTCAAGGCCAGGGCAGCCAAGGCAGTTTCAATTAGCAACCCGGTCAAGGCAATCAGCAGCAGCAGTCTGGGTATCAGAGTAATCCAAAGCAGCTGAATAGCGGCCAATATCATGTTTTTACCATGAGCCTGTGCAAGAGAGATCAGAAGGTTCATAAACGAGCGGTGAGCGCGGTTGAGCCGGCAATCCCTCGATACTTACGATGGTCAAAGCAGCCCATTGTATGGAGCCGTGAGGATCACCCGCCCTGGGTTGACAACCTAGGTCAGCTGGCTTTGATGGTTGCCCCTCAGGTTGGGGATTACAACTTCACTAAAGTTCTTATGGACGGAGGCAGCAGTATTAATATCCTTTTTTATGATACTTTTTGTCGGATGAATTTAACTGAAAAAGATCTTAAGCCGTCCTCTACAGTCTTTCATGGGGTGGTGCCTGGTAAGTCGGCCTATCCGATGGGCAAGATAGCCTTTGAAGTGGCTTCTGGCAATGAACATGATTATAGGGCCGAGACATTGAATTTTGAAGTGGTTGAAATCAAGAGCCCTTATCATGCTTTGTTTGGACGGCCGTGTAACATCCCAAATTTTCAATTTGGAATGTTATACATAGATCATTCATGCATATCATATTTTATTGCATTTGATTGGCGATCCTCGAAATCCTAAGCAACTCAAGGACCTTCGGAGAGAGTTGGGGATTTCCCAGGTTTCATATTTGATTTTTATCAAATATTGAAATGAGAATTTTGATTTTAATTATTTTTCTCTCCGAAAATATTTCCTATTAAAATATATGAGAGGAGATAATATGACTTCTCCAAAATAATTGAAATATTGGAGGCAAAATATTAAAATCAATTAATTGATTTTATTCGGATTTTATTGCTATTTTATTTGCATTAGAAAAATTGCACGTTTTTCAAAATTGCATTTTAGGGCCAAGAAAATGTTCATCTCGTTCTAAATATTTTATTTAGACGGTGAAAATTTGTTTTGGCATTTTTAGATTTTTATTTTATTTTCTAGGATTTATTTTTGGTTCAGCGGAATTATTTAAAAAAAAAAGAGTTCGGCCCTTGGCCGGGCGAAGCCCAGCCGGCCCCTCTCCCAGCCATTGTCTCCCTCCAGAGACCAAGCTGTCGCCGCCTCGACCCGTAGTCCGGCCGGGACTCCGCCTCTCCGCCGCCTTGCCCCCTCCTCCAAGCCACCCCCTCCTTAAATACCCCCCAACCCCGCCGCCACCACCACCCAACCTCACACAAGAGCTCGCCTCTAACCATAGCCACGACCTTGTTGCCTGCCGCCACAAGAGCCCCGCCACGGAGGTAACGCCATTGCTGTCAGCTGGTTTTTTTTCTAAAACTGATCCGGGTTTTTTAGAAACCCTAGTGCGTTTTTTTAGATCGGTTCACGGTTTTTCTCGGTTTAGTTACTTAGCGGACGTTAAATGCAGACGTTCATTTTAACGGACGGTTTTCGCCGATAGTTACGCATAAATCTAACGCTCGTTAGCTAGCCTGTTCGCCGCTTTTCTTTTCTCGGATTTTTCCGCGATTATTTTCGATTGCGATTTCTGATCCGATTTTCGTTTCAGTTTATCTTTTCGCTCGTTTATCGCAATCAGGCGATTCAAGCGCCCAGATCTTCGTCTCGAGACCCTCTTTTTGTTTAATCAACTTGAACAAGATTTTGGTACTTTAAAATTTGACTTTAGTCCAGATTAGTAAACGGACCTTGTTTCTTTCGCAGTTTGAGTTTCGTTGTTCGCTTGATTTGATTCTTTTCGCAAACCGGAGTTCTTAAGTTGAACTTTCTGGTCAATTCTTCTTATTTGAGTTTTGCCCATGCATCTTTGCTTGATTGCTTATGTATGATATTGTTTGTTTTGCGATAGAATTTCCGGTGCGGCGTGCTACTTCGAGTCCCTAGGTTTTGCGGATCGTCAGCAAGGCAAGTAACACATTGATCATACTCTTTCCGTACCCAGTTTTTATGCATTAGTTTTAATCCCCAAATATTGCATGATTAGGATGTCATTAACATGTGGGTTGGGAAGTAGTTGATGAGGTAGAACCTATTGCCCTGTTATATTCAAACCCTTGGGAGTTACTTTCTACGTATTGCTTATATTGCTATGCTATGCTTGTAGACGTGGTATGGGTGAGTGAAATCCATGACATATGTGAGATTGTTAATTAATGGTTCAACTTAAGGTGGCAACTTAAATACACATCTGGGTGGATTGAGGCACTTGGAGAATCGAGTGTTGCATGTATTTTTGGAAATCCCGGGGTCCCGTGTGTCTTTCCAGAGGATTTACCAGGCATGCCACCGGATCGAGACATCGAGTTCTTGATAGAGCTATTGCCAGGTACAGGGCCAATATCAAAGAGACCATATCGGATGCCCACAAATGATCTGGAGGAGATTAAGAAGCAGATCAAGGAGTTATTGGAAAAAGGATACATTCGACGGAGTTCGTCACCATGGGGAGCCCCAGTGCTTTTGGTTGAGAAGAAGGATAAATCTCTAAGAATGGTTGTTGATTATCGGGCCTTGAATGAGGTGAAGATCAAGAACAAGTATCCACTGCCGATGATCAATGATTTGTTTGACCAGCTGCAAGGAGCTAAGGTGTTTCCGAAGATCGATCTGTGATCAGGATACCACCAGTTGAAGATTCGACAGAAGGATATACCAAAGACAGCATTCACCACGCGGTATGGGTTTTATGAATATACGGTCATGTCATTTGGACTGACTAGCGCCCCTGCCTACTTCATGAGCATGATGAACAAGGTGTTCATGGAATATTTGGACAAGTTTGTTGTGGTGTTCATTGATGATATAATGGTATAATCGAAGAATGAAGAGGAGCACAAGGAGCATTTGCGTTTAGTTCTCGAGAAACTCAGGGAACACCAGTTGTATGCCAAGTTCAGCAAATGTGAGTTTTGGTTGAAGGAAGTCGGATTCCTTGGACATGTTATATCAGGAGAAGGTATAGCAGTAGATCCCACCAAGGTTCAGTCAGTCACTGAATGGTTGGCACCCACTTCAGTTAGCGAGATCCATAGTTTTCTTGGACTCGCGGGATAGTATCAGAGATTCATTGAGTATTTTTCCAAGATTGCGAAGCCAATGACTGAGTTATTAAAGAAGGATACCAAGTTTAAATGGACAGAAGAATGTGAGGCAAGCTTTCAGGAGTTAAAGAAACGTTTGACTACAGCCCCAGTGCTGATTCTGCCGGATATACGCAAGGATTTCCAAGTGTATTGCGACGCCTCTCGCCTAGGACTTGGAAGTGTGCTTATGCAGGACGGAAGAGTTGTTTCGTATGCCTCACGACAACTAAAACCGCACGAATTGAATTATGCCACACATGATTTTGAGTTAGCAGCAGTAGTGCATGCGCTCAAGACTTGGAGACATTACCTTATTGGAAACCGTTGTGATGTGTACATGGATCATAAGAGTTTGAAGTACATCTTCACACAGAAGGAGCTGAACCTTAGGCAGAGGAGATGGTTGGAGCTTATAAAGGATCATGACATGAAGCTTCACTATCATCCAGGCAAGGCCAATGTCATAGCAGACGCTTTGAGCCGGAAGAGTTATGCTAATACCCTAGTGGGTACAGGATTACCAAAGGAGTTAGAAGAGGATCTCAGGGAACTTTGATTGGAGATTGTTCCTAGAGGTTTTGTTGCAACAATGGAGGTTTAGTCAACATTGTTGGGAAATATTTGAGAAGCTCAGAAGGATGACAAAGAGATTGCCGAGATAAAAGAGAGAATGAGCAAAGGAAAGGCCAAATGTTTTCTTGAGGATGAGCACGACACCTTATGGTTTGATGACCGTGTTTATGTGCCCAATAACACAGAGATCAGTAAGTTAATGTCGTGGTTCTAAGTCTGACAGTAATGTAGGGGGGTAGGAATGGAGAGGCAAGATCCTAGCTATGGAGTAGTTGTATACGCACGAGTTTTACGAGTTCAGACCCTTCTCGGAGGAAGTAATAGCCCTACATCTCGGACCCGGAGGCGGTCGACTGGATTATGTGTGTATGAATTACAGGTGTGCGAACCCTTAACACTGAGGAGGGGGTGGCTTATATAGAGTTCGCTGCACCCCTCCGCCCTCGCTATGCAGGGTTTAAGGTACATTAAGGTCAGGCGTTACCAAGAACGCCGCAAGTAAAGTGCTATGATGATCATAAAGGCTACTTAATGACCGACTGTTAGTGTGCGGAGTGACTTTAGATCTCCTGGCTGTCGAGTGGTTGGCTTCATGGTCGAGTGTCTTTGAGTCTGTCGAGTGGAACACTTCTGAGTCGATTGAAAGGTGATTCTTCTAGAGATGCCCTTGGGGAGGGTATCTTGGACAGGTCCATGACCCTACCCTAGGTACATAGCTTCATCATTAGCCCCCGAATGGATCGAGGTTTGAGTGGGGAAGGAGTTGAACGCACTTCCGACCCATTTTTGTGCTATGAGTATGCTTTGCTCTGGATCAATGAACCTAGGTGACGGTACCAACTTCTTTTTCAGTCGCCTTGATCCATTCTTTGTATCCGTCGAGTGAGTTTCTTTACTTGAAGAGCTCCGAGTGACAGAGCGGAGGAGATCTTCCGTCTGACGAGTTGTTCTGCAGCTCGCGGATTTTTGGGATTCAATTTCGAAGCGCTGGGCGGAGGAGGCCGCAGAATCGGATGGGATAAGGCGGGGACGCCTCAATCTCCACGCCACCTTTTTTCGCCACGACAAGGCAGCGATCAAGGCGAGATTTGATAGGATCGCCAGCCTACAAGTCGATCACTCGGAAGTAACCTCATATAAGGCGCCGGACGAGGGTTTTTGAACAGTGCGTTCTCATTTCCTCCTCTCTTCCTCAGACTTATCTGCCGCGCTCGCTTCTGTCCCAGTGCCGCTGCCCTGCACGCGTCTCGCCGGCGACGATGGTGAAAGATAAGACGATGGCCTTGGAGCGGGCGAAGAAAGCAACGGCGAAGGCGAAGGGAAAGACGACCAGTCGGGGCGGATCTTCATCGAGGGCCGGCTGCATAGGCTGGATCCAGGCGATCGATCCGCTCAAAGATTCATCAAGAAGACCTCGACGACCTGGCTGCTGGAGGACTGATCCCCCACGGATCGGCGCGGCTTCCGGGGAAGGAGTCTGAGCCGCAGCCTCGGGAGGGTGCGTGTGTTCTCTTGGCCACCCATGTCGACCGCGGGTTTTCCTTGCATCCTCACCCTTTCTTTCAAGGATTTCTGAATTTCTTTGGGGCGCAACTCCACCACTTCACACCCAACACAATCGTGTACCTCGCTGCTTTCGTGTCTTTGTGCGAGAATTTCTTGGGTTGTCGGCCTCATTGGGGCCTTTTCAGCACATTTTCACCGTCGCTCCCAGACGGTGAAAAAGGCCAATCCGAGTGACGAGAGAACACAAGTGATTCAGATGTGTGGGGTCATGGGGTTCGAGATGAGAGGGAAAATTTCTTTTCCGCCATGATCCTACCCGACTCGGTCCGTGGATGGCGATCAACCTGGTTTTATCAAGAAAGACCAGCCGACACTGTAAGGCGATCGACCGCACTCCCTCCTCTTTCTATGGACCGAGTGAGGAAGCCTTCCTCTTTGAAGGTGATCCCGGAGGAGAAGGCGCAGGTTAAGGTGCTAGCGAACGTGTTTTCCAGCTTATCCGCGACGGGGTGACTGGTATGGACCTCTTAGAGGTCTTCCTTCGACGACGCATCCAGCCACTTCAAGCTCGAGACCATCCGATGTGGATGTATTCGGGCACTGAGGACACCACTCGGATCCACCCGGAGGAGGTCGAGGATGCCACGCTGGAGGGGTGGCTGACGAGCATCACTGGGAACAGAGACAACCCTAGGGGAGCCAGGAGAATTCCTCCACTCGACCAGTCCCACGTACCGGACAAGGTTCAACTCTGAATTTCCGACTATGATTTTAACCATGCAGCTATTTATGCTCCATCGATTGACTTTTGTTCTGCTTGTTTTTCTGCCAGGCTCTTATCGAAATGTACTCAATGCCCAACGGGGAGCAAGAGCAAGACCCGGAAGGGGAGGCGAGCGGCGGCGACAGTGGTGACTGGCATTCTGACGGGGAGGAGACCGAGGAAAGTGATGACTCAAGTGACGAAGAAGAAGCTGAGTCACCTCCTCATAGGGAGAGGCGATCCAAGCTCGACCAAGACCGGTCGAGCGCTCGTGAAAAAGTGATTGCTCAGACTGGCCCTTCTTCAAAGCACCCTCGGACGTCCTCACCGGCTCCGACTGAAAAAGCGTCAAAGCAGCCCAAAGTTGTAGTGCCAAGGCCTCGGAAGGCATTGCCTAAGATTAAGATTGACATCCCCGTCGCTTCCGCGTGAGTGTCTCCCTTTGTATTCACTCGACGCTCTATGCTCTTTATTTTTTCCTTGATTTGACCAGATAAACTTTGGAACTAGCAGCGCTGCTACTTCCGGGACTTCAGCTTACAGGGATGAGGATGAGGCAATGGAGGATGCAGTCAACTCCAAACTGGGTAAGATTGTCGTTCTGTATTTATTTGGTCGACTCAACTGTAATATATACCATTGGGTGATGGAATTTTGGCGACCGATCTTTGAACAGCTCCCAACATTATTGACCTCCCTGACGATGACGATGAAGAGCCCGAGAGGCCTTTGACGAGGAAAAATAGGAGAACTCCTGCAGACAAGGTGCCACAATTGATGCCGATAGCTGAACCAGTCGTTTAGGACGCTGGTGATGCCAATCGTGCTTCTGTTACCTTCGTCGTACCACTGTCAAGTGCTCTGCCTTCTTCGTCGACTGCTCAAGCTCCTGCCGATCCACCTTCAGTTTTTGTTACCCATCACGTCCCAGAGGACGAAGTGAATGCTGCCAAGGAAGCCATACGCCAAGCAGGTATTATGATGGAGAAGATAAAGATGGTGCGGGATGTCAGTCAGGCCGCCTATGATGCCAGCTCGGCTCTCCAAAGCAATGTTCAAGTTAGCAGCACGTCGACTGGTTTTCTTGGCTTGCTCTGTTAGGATATGCTACCTGAAAACTCTCTTTCCAAGGATCTTTGCATCTGCACACCCAGTGGGTGTTTCGACTTGTCACTGAGCCAATCCATACTTTGAGCTGAATTTTTGTTATTGAAGTTTTGGACTAGTGGGGACACGCTGAGTGCACCGACTGGGTGTAGTCCCCGAGACTACGGTGGACTGCGGGCAGTCGACTGTAGTCTTGACATTTTAATTCCTTCACTCGGTCTGGTCTAGCCATGTCGAGTGTAAACTGAACCAGTGGGGGCACGCTAAGTGCACCCACTGGGTGTAGTCCCCGAGACCGTGGTCGACTGCTGGCAGTCAACTATGGTCTAAAAAACTTGTTTGTTGCTGTCTTTCTTCTTTTTTAGAGATATACACTCGCGCAGAGAAGGTCTCGTCAAGTGTTAACTGAACCAGTGGGGGCACGCTAAGTGCACCCACTGGGTGTAGTCCCCGACACTATGGTGGACTGCGGGCAGTCGACCGTAGTCTTAGTATTTATTGTCTTTGTCTTTTTTCTTTGTAAAATAATAACCCATCCTCTTTGATTGCAGAAATCTTGTGACCTTGGAGCTCGCTTTGCCGACTTGGAAAAGCAGCAAATTCAACTCAACCTTGACCTGAAGTTGGCCAAGTTAGAGCTGCAGAAGGCCAAAGATGATGCCAATAGTAAGGAAGCTTTGTCGACTGTGTTGTCTTAGACCCGGACTTCATTCTGCTCTTTCTGAAATGAGCGTTATTTCTTTTCAGAAAAACTGAACCAGGCTCTGTTAAAGAAGGATCACGATCTGGCTGCTGCACAAAAGAAGGCCGACGACCAAACTGCTCGGGCTGAATGTGGCTTCACGACAAACTGGAGGAGGAGAACGCAAAGATGAAATCTGCCCTGGATGAAGCCAACAAGGAGGTAACTCGCTTGAAGAAGGACAAGGTTAACCTGAACGAGAAGATGGAAGGCCTTTCTCGCAGGAGGGATGATCTGGAAAGCTAACTGTAGGACCTTGAAGTATGTCTAGAGGGGGGTGATTAGACTACTTGACCAATTAAAAACTTAACCTTTTCCCAATTTTAGACTTTGGCAGATTTTAGCTATCTTTGAGCAAGTCAAGCAATCTTCACGCAATTCAAGCAAGCATGCAAAGAGTATATAGGCAGCGGAAAATAGAGCATGCAACTTGCAATAATGTAAAGGGAAGGGTTTGGAGAATTCAAACGCAATTGGAGACATGGATGTTTTTGTCGTGGTTCCGATAGGTGGTGCTATCGTACATCCACGTTGATGGAGACTTCAACCCACGAAGGGTAGCAGTTGCCTTGAGTCCACGGAGGGCTCCACCCACGAAGGGTCCACGAAGAAGCAACCTTGTCTATCCCACCATGGCCGCCGCCCACGAAGGACTTGCCTCACTAGCGGTAGATCTTCACGAAGTAGGCGATCTCCTTGCCCTTACAAACTCCTTGGTTCAACTCCACAATCTTGTCGGAGGCTCCCAAGTGACACCTAGCCAATCTAGGAGACACCACTCTCCAAGAAGTAACAAATGGTGTGTTGATGATGAACTCCTTGCTCTTGTGCTTCAAATGATAGTCTCCCCAACACTCAACTCTCTCTCACAGGATTTGGATTTGGTGGAAAGAAGATTTGAGTGGAAAGCAACTTGGGGAAGGCTAGAGATCAAGATTCTTGTGGTTGGAATGGAATATCTTGGCCTCAACACATGAGTAGGTGGTTCTCTCTCGGAATGGTAAGTTGGAAGTGTAGGTTTGTCACGATGGCTCTCTCCACGAATGAAGAGGAGGTGGAGGGGTATATATAGCCTCCACACAAAATCTAACTGCTACATACAATTTACCAAACTCGATGGGACCGAATCATCAAACTCGGTCGGACCGATTTAGTAAACCTAGTGACCGTTAGGATTTTCTTGGGACCGATATGCAACTTCGGTAGGACCGATA
The DNA here is from genome assembly GCA_021605145.1 of Aegilops bicornis. Classification (NCBI taxonomy): domain Eukaryota; kingdom Viridiplantae; phylum Streptophyta; class Magnoliopsida; order Poales; family Poaceae; genus Aegilops; species Aegilops bicornis. The sequence goes on from CM038669.1 coordinate 505,852,138, forward strand.
TGGTTATGGTTAGAATAACGTAATCTCGGTGAGACCGACATACAAACTTCGGTGAGACCGATTTTGGTAATTAGCTAACCGGAGAGTTGGTCGTGTAAACTTCGGTGGGACCGATTCGCTCTTTCGATGAGACCGAAAAGTTAAGAAATGGAAACAGATAGTTTACATTGCAATCTCGGTGGGACCGATCGCTCACTTCAGTTAGACCGAAATGTTATGAAGGGAAACAGAGAGATTATAATCCCATCTCGGTGAGACCGAGATCCCTATCAGTGAGACCGATTTGCCTAGGGTTTGTGGCAGTGGCTATGACATTTGAACTCGGTGGCGCCGGATAGAAAGAATTGGTAGGGCCGAGTTTGACTTTAGGTTTAGGTCATATGAGGATGTGAGAAAGTAGTGGAGGGTTTTGGAGCATATCACTAAGCACATGAAGCAAGAGGCTCATTAAGAAACACCTCATCCCTCCTTGATAGTATTGGCTTTTCCTATAGACTCAATGTGATCTTGGATCACTAAAATGTAAAATGTAGAGTCTTGAGCTTTTGAGCTTGAGCCAATCCTTTGTCCTTAATATTTTGAGGATCCACTTTCATCATCCATGCCATGCCATTCATTGAGCTTTCCTGAAATATTTGTCTTGGAATAGCATTAGCTCAATGAGCTATATGTTGTTATGAATTACCAAAACCACCTAGGGATAGTTGCACTTTCAAACTCCCCTTTTGGTAATTGATGACAACATATAGATCAAAGCTTCGACAAATGATAATAAGATTGAAAAACATCGTCGCTTTGAGAAGTATGTGATAAGCAAGAGCTCCCCTAAATTTGTGCATATTTTAAGATTTGCTTTGGACTGCAAATGCACAAGGAATTAGGCTCATGGGTTACTCTTCCATGTCACATACATCTTGGTGGAGCGCTCAAAATAATAAAGATTGAATACATGCACTCATCACCAAGCAAAGTGAATGATCATATAAGGATAAGTAAGATAATAACATATAACAAGCATAAGTGTAGCTTATGATCAAACACATGATCATCAATGTCTCACAGGAAATTACATAGTATCTCAAGCAATCAAAAGCAAACAAAGTTCAACCAAGAAGACAAGAGAGAACAAAAGCAGCAAATCTCTCTCGAAGCCTATGATCTATACATTTTTTCTCCCCTTTGGCAACAAGTTACCAAAAGTTCCTAGAAAATGCATAGGACTATATCGTCTCTCAGGGTTGGTCTTCAGGTGGTGGTGTCCGGAGAACTCCAAGAACGAAGGCTTCAGTCGATGTAGATGGAGCTGAAGGAGTTGGTGCTGGAGCTGGTTGCGCTGGAGCTGTAGCTGGAGCTGATGAAGTAACTCTGGTGACTGGCTCTGCAGCTGATCTCTGAGCTCGAGGCACTCTGGCAAATGCATCAGTTGTTGTCCTGCCCTGCCTCTCCTGCATGTCATCCTGTAGCTGCTCCACAGCTGACTGAATTTTAGTTACTTTGACATCAAGGTCATAGAATTTTTGTTCCATGATTCTTTCCAGGCTCTCCTGGTTTTAAGTTAGGGTGGCCAACCCCTTCTCAATCCGCAGAGTTGATGCTATCAAGTAACCAAGCTGCTCCTGCTTGTTCTTCAGAATGTACTCAGATGCCTCTGCTTGAGTTGGCATCTTGGCAGCCTTCTCTTTCCTTGCATTCTCCTTCTTCTCTTGAGCTTGTACTGATGATGGTTCATTCTCAGTCATGACAACTTGATTGTCCTCAAATTTAGGATAGAGAACCAAGTGTTCCTTATCCAACAGATACTTCCCGGTGCCCATCTTTGAGTTAATCAACTCCACGAATCATGGGGCATATCCACAGCTTCTCTTTTTAATTCATTTCTTTGTCCTCTTGATAGTTTCCACTATGAGGCTCATGACCTTGAATTTCTGGGCACATCAAAAATGTGAAGCAAATTAATTGCATGCCCTCCGATCATGTTGTGGTCACCTGATTTGGGCAAAAGAGTGTGCCTTAGGATCCAGTTGATCGTAGGTAGCCCCGATAGAAGAAAATGAATCGATCCAAACTTGAAAGTCTCAAGTGCATCATCGTGATCTCCTTGTACATTTGTGACATTGAGTTATGATCCATTTTCTTCTTGGCATAAATGTCCAAGTCATTTTCACTCTCCTTGGGGGCATTGATCAGTCTTGCCCATTCCTCTATGGTTGATTGGTATTTTGTTCCTTCAGACATCCAAACTATCTTGCCATCTAGATAGAAATGTTTTGTGGAGTAGAATTGCATAATGAGCTCGTCATTCCAGTTTGTGAGCTTCTGCCCAACAAAATCTGCAACTCCACACGCACTGAAGTTGTCATACACTCCAGGATAGTGTTCTGCATTCTCCTGAATGTAGGTCCAGTCGACCCACCTCATATCACAAACTATGGGCTTCTTATCCAATAAGATGGTCTCATAGAAGTCCTGCTGCTCCTTGGTGTGAAACCTGTAATCTACAGCAGTCCTTCTCCTGGTGGCATATGGATCTGACTCTCTCCATAGCCTCAACCCTAGATCTCTCCTGATCTTCATGTTTTCAGCCATAGGATGAGCATCATTGTGGTCTGGAATCTTGGGTTTGAGTTTCCTTAGGACATGTCCTTCTTCATCTTCCTCAGAAGCAACATCAGGCATTGGGGCCTTGTTCTTCTCAGATGCTGGTATACTCCTGGTATTCCTCTTTGGTGCACTCTTGGGCTTGGGGGCAGCTTTGGGCTTTGAAGTTGCAGCCCCTGACTTTATGGCATCACCCATCGCCTTTTGTGCCTTGGGTGCAGGTTCAAGAACTCGTTTCTTCTTCCTCTTCCTTCATCATAGAAGGCTTCCCAATCACTCCGCCATGGTCTTCTTGACCCTTTCCTTCCTTTTCTTCCTTCAAAGAAGAATGTGTTCTTTGGGTTGGGATTCCAAAGAAGCTTGAGTGGAGACTCGGCTTTGGACATTGTATGTCTACCTGCAGGCCTTTTGATCTTCATGCCTGGCTTTATCAAGCAGTTGAGTTGTACTCCTTCTTGAGCACTTTCTTCTTTGAACTTGCCTCATCCTCAAATGCCACATAATCCTCATCCTCAGATTCTGAGGTCTTCTTATTCCTTGTCCTTGTGGCAGCCTTGGGCAGATTGCTAGGAGTGCTTTTGCTCCCCTCATCTGAGCTGCTAGAGGGACTAGTGCCCTCACTCATGTGAATCTGCTCTTCTGACTTGTTCTGGCTGTCACTTTGGTCTGACATGTTGCACACATCGATCAACCCTGTGAATAGTTATAGATGAGGTAGAGTGGATGAGCATCACAAAATGCAGAGATTTTTGCAAACGAATGATTCAAAAAACTTAGTTTTAGTTTTCCACAGAAAGCATTTTGGATCTGCCGATTTTCAAACTCGGTGATACCGAAGCAGTTTTGGAACCTAAACTAGTGAACTCGGTCAGACCGAGTCACAGTTCGGTGGCACCGAGACTGCTAGAGTTTCACAAAGTTCTAAAATCGGTCACACCGATCTCGGTCAGACTGAGACTTACTAGTGCAATGGCGTTAGCCAAATCGGTGGGACCGAGTTTTTCAACTCGGTGGGTCCGACATGGTTTGGGCGGAAACCTAACCCTAAAATTTTGAATCATACCTATTCTAAGGATTGTTTTGACTGGATAGAAGTGTCTCAATCGTGGCAAGATGCATTACAAACACAATGTGCTGAGAATCAGACAAGGATAGCATTGTGATCGAGTTCATACCCTAGTTCGGCGGTGAACTCGCTACGGCGGCAACGGCGGAGCAGAATTCCGTTGACGGCGGCGGAGACCAGCGACAGGAGGCGGCTGGTGACAAAGGCGACGATTCATAGACCTAGTAGGCAGAGTGACTTATGCGCGGGCGAGGAGTTTCGGAGAAAGTTTTCCAAAATTTGCCCGTGAGAATATATAGCCCGACACTGTCGGTGTGACCGAGTGGAACAACTCGGTGGCACCGAGATGCATAATCATTAGCACAAAGAACTCGGTGTGACCGAAGTTCAAATCGGTTGCACCGAGATTGAAAACCTAGATCGACTTAGTGATCTCGGTATGACCGAAATGGAGGAATCGGTCGGACCAAAAATCACAAAGAAGTTTTGGAAGTTTAAGTCTATGACGAATCGGGACTCCGAAAGTGCTCCTCACACAGAGTGGTTCGAATCTGACTTGATCAAATTTTGTGATGTAGCATGGATAGAGTTTGAGACGAGAAAAGCGTAGATAGCTAGAGAAGGTTCTTAGGCATTCTTGTCCATCCACTTGGCCAAAGAAAAAGAAGCCAATCAATCAAAACAACAAGTGGATGTCCTCGAATGAGTAAAATATGCATCCAACATGCTCACACAATAAAATGACAAATGAAATATGTGACAAAGCATGCACAACCAATTCTAGCATCTATCAAACAATTGGCGATGACTAGGTCATCTATATATGAGTATATTGACTTAGGAGTCAAATGAGAACATTTGATCATAGGTCATACTCATCGCTTAAGCTCAAGTGGGGTTACCACTTTTACATAAAGCATTTATGTGTTCACATCATTAGAGTTGCTTTGACTCAATTCTTAGAGTTAAGCTCCCCTAGATGTGAGATCCCCTTAGAGGGATGAACTAACCTTGGGTTTTGTCGATGATGACTTCATGTAGGTGTTGAAGATGTGGATGCTCAATGTTGATGTAGATCTTTTGGAGCAATCCTTTGGAGTGAGTTGGACTTTCAATACCTACATGGGTTAGTCCCACAAGGAACAAACAAGAATATCCATAGACATAGAGTGATGCACACACAAAATGATGTCCATGAAAACATTAGGTTACCTTGTCCCTTGGCTTACCAACATGAGAGTTTGTGACTCCTTGAACTAGTGCAAGATATGGAAGGTGGTTGCACTTGTCCTTGCCATAATGATATGAGTGAAGAATGTTGGCGGAGTCACCCTCAAGAACTCTCTAGTTCTTCTTCTTCGGGATCCACATCATCTTGATGGGAATCCTTGGTGTAGTAATTGTGCTTGATGAAGTAGTACTTGACGTAGTCTTGGGAACCCACTTGACCAAGGCCTTAGGTGCTTCTTCAAATGCATCAAACTCCTCTTGAAGCTTGTCCTTGCCTTTGTTCTTGTGGTCTTGTGGTGGAAGATCATCTTGTGCTTGTGTTCCCTTGAAGGAAGTAGGATCATACTTATCTTGTTGAGGAACAAACTTCGTCTTGGGGTATTGATCTTCTTCCCACTCAACTCCATTGGCATTGAACTTTCGCTCAAAACCAACACCTTGATTCTTCCTATGCTCTCGCTATGCGTACAATTTCCTCAAATTGCTTACTCCCGGCAAGGCTCTTGTATACACATTTCTCTATAATTCCCTTCAATAAGCTGTTTTCTTGCTCAAGTGTAACTTGGCTAAGAGAATCATTAGTGGAATCAAGAGAACTACTAGAAGCAACAATATTGGATTTAGCATTGTTATTGTTACTACTAGAAGAAGAATCTTTCTTGTTCTTGTTACTAGACTTGACTTGAGGCATGTAAGTAGATAGGAGTAAACGCTTGGCAATATAAGAAGAACTTTTCTTACGGAGATCATCATTGATTGCTTTTAGGAACTCATGCTCTTGCTCAAGATTGAGCTTTTCAAAGCGCAACTTCTCACGAGCCCTTAAAAGTTCTCAATGATCTTCGAAGATAGTTTCATGAGCTAACTTAAGAGTGTTTAGTTCTTTAGTTAGACGCTCAATCTTCTCCTTATCATTGTCATTCGTTTCATCTTGATTAGCATGATTAATTGACGTTTCATCGTAGTATTCATCACTAGAGTTGTCAATAAGTAAATCATCATCACCTAACAAGTCATCTTCATCACTATTAAAATCAACATACTCGGGGTGTGTTACCTTAGGACCTTTGGCCATGAAGCATCTTCCAATTCCTTCATTTGGTGATTCAAATATGTCGTAGGAGTTGGTTGACACAAGTGCTAGACCGGCAACACCTTCATCTTGAGTGTATTCGGAGTCGGAGTGATAGCTTCTCTCGGAGTGATTGTCGGAGTCGGAGCCGAATACCCATTCACCAACATGAGCTTGATGTCTTCATTTTGTGTAGCTCTTTGATGACTTGTCCTTCCTTTCCGAATCCTTGCTTCTCCGTGAGGGTCTTCGTTCATAACGATCATCTCTACTCCTTCTCTCTCTTGGCGGTGATTCTTCTCTTCTACTTCTTCTCTTGGGAGAATCTTCTCTTCTTTTGTAGGGTGGCGTACACTCATTGGAATAGTGTCCGGGTCTCCCACAATTGTAGCAATTGCGCTCTCGACTAGAAGATCTTTTTGTCATTATAGGACCTTGACTTAGAGCTTCTATCTTTGCTTCTACTCTTGTAGAATTTGTTGAAGTTCTTCACTATTAAGCTCAATTCTTCATTGAAGGTTTGTTTCTCACTTGATGATGTGGGGGCTTCACATGAGGCTTTGTAAGCACCACTTGACTTGTTGTGAAGTTCCTCCTTATCCTTGAGTGACATCTCATGAGCAACAATTCTTCCAATAACTTCCATTGGCTTGAGATCTTTGTAATTTGGCATCATTTGGATCAATGTGCACACGGTATCATATTTTCCATCCAATGCTCTTAGGATCTTCTTGATGATGAATATGTCGGTCATCTCTTTACTTCCTAAGTCGGCAATCTCATTTGTGATAAGAGCAATCCTAGAGTACATTTCAGCGACACCTTCACCATCCTTCATTTTGAACAAGTCAAGCTGACTTTGGAGCACATCCAACTTGGATTCCTTGACGGAGTCGGTACCTTCATGCATATCAATCAAAGTATCCCAATTTCCTTTGCATTCTCAAGACGGCTGATTTTTTTGAATTCTTCGGGGCACAAGCCATTGAAGAGGATATCACAAGCTTGAGCGTTGTATTGCAACAACTTCAACTCTTCCGCGCTAGCTTCACGGTTCGGTTCTCTCCCATCAAAGAATTCACCTTGCAAACCAATACATGCAATAGCCCAAACAGCGGGGTTATGTCCGAGAATATGCATTTTCATCTTATGCTTCCAACTAGAAAAATTAGTGCCATCAAAGTAAGGACCTCTACGGTGATAATTTCCCTCGCTAGACGCCATACTCTCCTAGGTTGTGAAACCAAGGCTATGACCACCAAAAGCTATGGAAACTTAACCTTTTCCCTAGCTCTGATACCACTTGTAGGACCTTGAAGTATGTCTAGAGGGGGGTGATTAGACTACTTGACCAATTAAAAACTTAACCTTTTCCCAATTTTAGACTTTGGCAGATTTTAGCTATCTTTGAGCAAGTCAAGCAATCTTCACGCAATTCAAGCAAGCATGCAAAGAGTATATAGGCAGCGGAAAATAAAGCATGCAACTTGCAAGAATGTAAAGGGAAGGGTTTGGAGAATTCAAACGCAATTGGAGACACGGATGTTTTTGTCGTGGTTACGATAGGTGGTGCTATCGTACATCCACGTTGATGGAGACTTCAACCCACGAAGGAGTAACGGTTGTCTTGCGAGTCCACGGAGGGCTCCACCCACGAAGGGTCCACGAAGAAGCAACCTTGTCTATCCCACCATGGCCGCCGCCCACGAAGTACTTGCCTCACTAGCGGTAGATCTTCACGAAGTAGGCGATCTCCTTGCCCTTACAAACTCCTTGGTTCAACTCCACAATCTTGTCGGAGGCTCCCAAGTGACACCTAGCCAATCTAGGAGACACCACTCTACAAGAAGTAGAGTGTGGTGTGTTGATGATGAACTCCTTGCTCTTGTGCTTCAAATGATAGTCTCCCCAACACTCAACTCTCTCTCATAGGATTTGGATTTGGTGGAAAGAAGATTTGAGTGGAAAGCAACTTGGGGAAGGCTAGAGATCAAGATTCTTGTGGTTGGAATGGAATATCTTGGTCTCAACACATGAGTAGGTGGTTCTCTCTCAGAACTGGTACGTTGGAAGTGTAGGTTTGTTCTGATGGCTCTCTCCACGAATGAAGAGGAGGTGGAGGGGTATATATAGCCTCCACACAAAATCTAACCGTTACACACAATTTACCAAACTCGGTGGGACCGAATCATCAAACTCGGTCGGACCGATTTAGTAAACCTAGTGACCGTTAGGATTTTCGGTGGGACCGATATGCAACTCGGTAGGACCGATATGGTTAGGGTTAGGGCATAACGTAATCTCGGTGAGACCGATTACACAAACTCGGTGAGACCGATTTTGGTATATAGCTAACCAGAGTGTTGGTCAGGTAAACTCAGTGGGACCGATTCGCTCTTTCGGTGAGACCGAAAGGTTAAGAAAGGGAAACAGAGAGTTTACATTGCAATCTCGGTGGGACCAATCGCTCACTTCGGTTAGACCGAAACGTTACGAAGGGAAACAGAGAGATTACAATCCCATCTCGGTGAGACCGAGATCCCTATCAGTGAGACCGATTTGCCTAGGGTTTGTGGCAGTGGCTATGACATTTGAACTCGGTGGCGTCGGATAGAAAGAATCGGTAGGGCCGAGTTTGACTTTAGGTTTAGGTCATATGAGGATGTGAGAAAGTAGTGGAGGGTTTTGGAGCATAGGACTAAGCACATGAAGCAAGAGGCTCATTAAGCAACACCTCATCCCTCCTTGATAGTATTGGCTTTTCCTATAGACTCAATGTGATCTTGGAATACTAAAATGTAAAATGTAGAGTCTTGAGCTTTTGAGCTTGAGCCAATCCTTTGTCCTTAATATTTTGAGGGATCCACTTTCATCATCCATGCCATGCCATTCATTGAGCTTTCCTGAAATATTTGTCTTGGAATAGCATTAGCTCAATGAGCTATATGTTGTTATGAATTACCAAAACCACCTAGGGATAGTTGCACTTTCACTATCTAAGGAGCCTCGCCAAGAAGTTATTCATCAAGCTTGAAGGTACATGTCCCGTTCCAACTGGTTCATCTTTGTCGATTCGGCATACGAATATTGACTCATCTTTGGACTGCGCATGCAGAGCTTTGCCGAGACTTTGAGGAGACTGGACGAATCGAACCAAATTTGGACCCTATCAATTCCCCCGTGAAGGACGAAACTGCTATGAACCTGCTCCGACTGGAATCCCGCATCGACGGCGTTGTTGACTACTTGGCTCGACTGAAAGTCGCCACGTCACGGATCGACACAGCACTTTGTCCAGGGGCAACACTCCAGAACAACCTCGAGTCCCTGATGACTCGACTTAACGAGATCCCTGGTCGAGTGCAGGAGTGGAAGAAGTCTTCTGCTCGGTGCGGTGCTGATGTGGATCTGTCTTTGGTTCGTGTCCACTGTAAAGAGGCGCGAGAAGATAAGCTGGCAGCAATCAAGGTCACCAACACCAAGAAGCACGATTTCTGATCCTTTATGGAGACTTTCATTGCTGCTGCTACTCGGATCGTCGATGGTGTCGACCTGGACGAGTTCGTCAAGCCTGCCAGTCCTCCTCCCGCGGAGTGAACAAACTTTTATGCCTCACCTTAAATTTGCCTCGGAATGCCGAGTGGATTTTGTAACCGCTAAACTCCTTCGGGCTGAGAGCCCGAGTACTTTGATCTGCGGTTTGGAACCTTTAAGATTTATCTGAACTGGTTTTACTTCTGAATATGCTTGCATTTGCCTTCGAGTGGACTGTGCTCTTCACTCGGAATAGTCTTTGTGTTTGAGATGTAGCTCTGAGGTCGTCCTGCGCATCATTGTCCTTGCAGGAAGGGATGGAGTACGTATGTTGTACTTGTAGCTCCGAAGGAGAAGGTAGAAGTCGACATGCACCTCATCGTCCCTGCGGATCGGGATGGAGCGCACGTTGTACTTGTGGCGCAGCTCCGAAGGAGAAGGTAGCACTCGACCTGCACCTCGCCGTCCTTCCGGATCGAGATGGAGCGCATGTTGTACTTGTGGCGCAGCTCCAAAGGAGAAGGTAGCAGTCGACCTTCACCTCGTCATCCTTGCGGATCGGGATGGAGCGCACATTGTACTTGTGGCGCAGCTCCGAAGGAGAAGGTAGCAGTCGACCTGCACCTCTTCGTCCTTGTAGATCGGTATGTTTTCAAACTTAGGCGAGTACTGGAATGCAGCTAAGCCTCTGAGTGAGAGGATTGCTCATCACTCGGTAGGATTTCTCAAACTTAGGCGAGTACTTGGACTGCAGCTAAGCCCCCGAGTGAGAGGATTGCTCTTCACTCGGTAGGATTCCTCAAACTTAGGCGAGTACTTGGACTGCAACTAAGCCCCCGAGTGAGAGGATTGCTCTTCACTCGGTAGGATTTGTTAAACTTAGGCGAGTAATCTTGGATCAAGCTAAGCCCCCGAGTGAGAGGATTGCTCTTCACTCGGTAGGATTTCTCAAACTTAGGCGAGTACTTGGACTGCAGCTAAGCCCCCGAGTGAGAGGATTGCTCTTCACTCGGTAGGATTTTTCAAACTTAGGCGAGTACTTGGACTGCAGCTAAGCCCCCGAGTGAGAGGATTGCTCTTCACTCGGTAGGATTTCTCAAACTTAGGCGAGTACTTGGATCAAGGCTAAGCCCCGAGTGGGAGGCTGGCTCACCACTCTGTAGGATTTTTTCATCTTAGGCGAGTTCTTGGACTGCAGCTAAGCCCCCGAGTGTGAGGCTTGCTCACCACTCGGTAGGATTTTTTAAACTTAGGCGAGTACTTGGACTGCAGCTAAGCCCCCGAGTGGGAGGCTGGCTCACCACTCAGTAGGATTTTTTAAACTTAGGCGAAACAGATTCGCAGCTAAGCCTCCGAGTGAGAGGCTTGCTCGTCACTCGGTAGGAATTGTTTTTACAAACTTAGGCGAAACGGATTCGCAGCTAAGCTACCCACTGGGGGGTTTCTTATGAAAACAAAAGCAACAACAATCACTGGGAAAATTATAACACTCTCGTCTTTGATAAATAAACTACAGAGGTATTTCTTATTACATCTCATCCGAAAGTGAGTACTTAAGTATAAAGGGCGGAGCAGCTCCACATTCCAAGCTCGAGGCTCATCACCGCGATCGACATTGTAAAGATGGTACGCTCCATTGTGGAGAACTCTGGTGACGATGAAAGGGCCTTCCCAAGTGGGAGCGAGCTTGTGTGGTTTCTGTTGATCTACTCGGAGGACCAAGTCTCCTTCTTGGAAGGCTCGACTCTTCACATTTATGGCATGGAATCGACGCAAGTCTTGCTGATAAATAGTCGATCGGATCAGGGCCATCTCTCTTTCCTCTTCTAGGAGGTCGACTGCGTCCTGTCAGGCTTGTTCTGCTTCATCTTCTGAGTAGAGCTCGACTCGGGTGCATTGTGAAGCAAGTCACTCAGCAGAACTGCTTCAGCTCCATAGACCAGAAAGAATGGAGTTCGTCCAGTTGACCGATTAGGTGTGGTCCTCAATCCCCAAAGAACTGATGGAAGTTCGTCGACCCATCTTTCTTTGCGTGCTTGAGATCGTGCATCCGTCGGGGTTTCGATCCTTTGAGAATTAGACCGCTTGCTCTTTCGCTTGTCCATTCGACCGGGGTGAGCGATCAAGCGTAGTCGACTCGTGTGCCTTGAGAGGCACAAAAGGCTCTAAACTTGTCGGAATCAAGTTTGACCCATTATCGATGATGATGCTATGCGGAACTCCATATCTGAATATCAACTCTCCGATGAAACCGATAGCGATTGCAAGCATCGAGATTCTTGATAGGCTTAGCTTCAATCCATTTAGTAAACTTGTCGATCGCCACTAGCACGTGAGTGAAGCCGCCCCGCCAGTTCTCGGTGGCCCAATCATATCCAATCCCCAACAGCGAAGGGCGGACGAGTGGAATGGTCTTCAAGGCTGACGCGGGTTTGTGTGACATATTGGAGTAGAACTGACATCCTTCACATTTGTCGACTATCTCTTTCGCCATTTCATTTGCTCTTGGCCAGTAAAATCCCGCTCGGTATGCTTTAGCCACAATGGTCCGAGAGGACGCATGATGACCACAGGTCCCCGAGTGGATATCGTCAAGAATTATTTGACCTTCTTCTGGTGTTATACACTTCTGACTGACTCCAGTCGCGCTTTCCCTGTATAACTATCCCTTTATCACAGTGAAGGCTTTGGATCGATGGACGATCTGTCGAGCCTTTTCTTCATTCTCTGGGAGTTCTTTCCTTAGGATGTAAGCGATGTACGGCACCGTCCAGTCGGGAATGATGACCAAGACTTCCATGATCAAGTCGACCACCGCTGGAACCTCAACTTCAGTCGGATCTGTGGCACTTTTTGGTTGTGGGGCTTCTTCGGTGAAAGGATACTCTTGAACCGATGGTGTGTGAATGTGTTCCAAAAACACATTGCTGGGAATGGCTTCTCTCTTGGAACCTATATTTTGCCAGATCATCACCGCTTGATTTTTTCACCGGGTATATGATGAAGCTCTAACCCCTCGAATTTCTTCTCTAGCTTTCTCATCGCATTGCAGTAACCAGTCATGGCCGAACTTCTGACGTCCCACTCCTTCATCACTTGATTAACCACCAAATCTGAATCTCCATAAACCATAAGGCGACGGACGCCAAGTGAAATGGCCATACTCAACCCATACAAAAGTGCTTCATATTCTGCTTCGTTGTTGGAGGAATCAAAGTGAATTTGAAGAACATATCTGAGCTTGTCTCCTCGGGGGGAAACTAACACTACCCTCAAAGACCGAACCATTCAGCATCTTGGAACCATCAAAGAACATGGTCCAGTGCTCCGAGTGAACTTGAGTCGGCGGTTGTTGTTCAATCCACTCGGCGACAAAATCTGCTATTGTCTAGGACTTGATGGCTTTCTTTGCCTCAAACTTGATATCTAAGGGAAGGGGTTCAATCGCCCATTTTGTCACTCGACCAGTTGCATCTCTGTTGTGCAGAATCTCTGACAATGGAGCGTCGGCGATTTAATGTAATGGAATGGTCAGAGAAATTATGTGCAACCTTCTTCGTGGTCATATAAATCCCATATACAAGCTTCTGATAATGAGGATATCTTGCTTTGACGGAGTTAAAACTTCAGAAACATAATATACTGGGCGCTGAACTTTAAAGGCTTTTCCTTCTTCTTCCCGCTCGACCGTAAGTAATGTACTGACAACTTGTCCCGTGGCTGCAATGTAAATCAGCAAAGGCTCTTTGCTGATTGGGGCAGCAAGCACCGGCTGGGTGGAGAGCAGGGCTTTTAGCTCTGCAAACGCTGCATCAGCTTCAGGAGTCCACTCGAACTTGTCTGACTTCTTCATCAGTCGGTAAAGAGGCAATGCCTTTTCGCCGAGTCGAGAGATGAATCGACTTAAAGCGGCCAAGCAACCAGTAAGCTTCTGGACATCGGGCACATGCACATGACGTTTCATTCGGAGTATAGTACCAACTTTTTCTAGATTGGCGTCGATTCCTCGTTCGGAAACGAGAAAACCGAGTAACTTTCCGCCAGGAACTCCGAATGTGCACTTTGATTGATTAAGCTTGATATCATACCTCCCGAGGTTGGCAAATGTCTCAGCAAGGTCGATCGGCAGGTCGGAACCCTTCCGTGACTTGACCACAATATCATCCATGTATGCTTCCACATTCGACTGATTTGAGTGAGCAAACACTTCAATCATCCTCATGAACGTGGCTCCAAGCATTCTTGAGGCCGAATGGCATGGTGACATATGTAAGCACCCGAATGGAGTGACGAAGCTGTTTTGATCTCGTCGGGTCCATACAGACGGATCTGATGGTAACCGGAATAGGCGTCTAAAAAGACAAGGCCACATCCCGCAGTCGAGTCGACTATTTGGTCGATGCGGGGGAGAGGAAAATGATCTTTCGGGCAGGCCCGATTGATATGTTTGAAGTCAATGCACATGCGAAGTGACTTGTCCTTCTTGGGGACCATGACGACATTGGCGAGCCACTCGGAGTGGTAAATCTCTCGGATAAACTCCGCTGCAAGGAGTCGAGGCACTTCCTCGCCAATGGCCTTTCTCTTCTGGACGGCGGACCGTCGAAGATGTTCTTTGACAGGTTTCACTTTTGGGTCGACTCATAGACGGTGGTCAGCCAGCCCCCTGGGAACACCCGGCATGTTTGAAGGCTTCCATGCGAAGATGTCCCAGTTCTCACGGAGGAACTGGGTGAGCGCTTCTTCCTATTTGGAGTCGAGTGTTGTTGAGATATGGGTCGGAGCAGCATTGGGGTAGGTCGGGTGAATGTGAATCGGCTTTGTCTCACCGGACGACTGAAACGCTGATTCCGTAGCGGGCTTCTTGGCTCGCAACAAATCACTCGGGTCTGCAGTTTTCTGGTATTCCTGCAGCTCTACCACAGCCATCTGAGCATCTGCGATCTTTGAGCCTTTTCTCGAAAACACTCTTACGCTTTCTTCCGATTGTCGCGATGTGTGATCACACCTTTGGGGCCCTGGCATCTTCGCTTAAGGTATACATAACATGGTCGAGCCATGAACGCGTGCATACGCCGGCCTTCCCGTAATAGCGTGATAAGCACTCCGAAATCCACGACTTCAAACGTCAATTTTTCTTTGCGGAAATTCTTGGAGTCTCCGAAAACCACATCAAGAGCAATCGACCGAGTGACTCGGCCTTCTTTCCGTGAATGACTCCATGGAAACTCATGTTGTCGGTAATCGAGCACGGACATCGTAATGCCCATCCCTTTCAACGCCTCTACGTGAAGATATTCGCACCAATCGCCACCATCCATCAAAACTTTAGTTAGTCGAGTGCCTTCGACAACCGGGTCGACCACCAAAGCTTGCCTCCCGAGGGGTGGCTATAAATGCGTCGGGTGGTCGACCGTCGAATGTGATGGCGATGCGAGACCATTTCTAATAACTGGGTGTCGCCAGAGCGACCATATTCACCTCTCGGTTGATAACTTTCAATCGACTTTTGCTTTCAACGTCAGCAAAAATCATCAGGGTGGAATTGACCTGGGGTTATCCATCATCACTATCTTCCTTGTTCTCAACTTTATCCGACTCCTTTTCCTTATCTTTGGGTTGTTTCCCCTGGAACTGCTGGATCAAGAGCCGACATCGCCGAAAGTGGTATGCTTTGGGTAAATGAGTTTACCCTCTTCATCTTTCTTTGTGTGAATGTGGCATGGCAAGTCTAACACATCGTTTCCGTCTTGATCCTTCACTTTCTTGGGGTTCCAAGGCCCTTTGGGCTTCCCCTTAAACTTTCCTTGAGTCACGGCCAAGGCTTCTCCAGGAGCAGCTGGCTCGGCTTTCCACTTCTGCTTCCGACTGGAGTTCCCTCCTCCGGTTTCGTGGGCGACTGATTTGTGCTTGCCACTCCGGAGCTGATCCTCTTCTTCACCATTGGCATACTTGGTGGCAATCTCCATCATTCGACTCTGAGACATGTCTCCGGTTCGACCGAATTTCAGGTTTAGCTCTCTGTACTTAACACCTTCCTTGAAGGCACAGACTGCCTGGTGATCAGATAGATTCTCTACTGTGTGATGCAATGTGATCCATCTCTGGATGTAATCGATCAAAGTTTCATTTGTCTTCTGCACACAAGATTGCAATTCTGTAAACCCTGCTGGTCGCTTGCAGGTCCCTTCAAATGTTCTGACAAACACTCGGGAAAGATCTTCCCAAGTGTAAATGCTGCTAGGTGCTAACTGGTTCAGCCACGCTCTGGCCGAGCCCTCCAACATAAGAGGCAGGTGTTTCATGGCCACTTCATCATTGCCGCTGCCAATCTGAACAGCCACCCGGTAGTCCTCTAGCCAAGTATCAGGTTTCGACTCACCAGTGAACTTACTGACTCCAGTCGCCAACCTGAAGTTGGGAGGAATCACTGCAGCCCTGATGGATCTGCTGAAGCACTCTGGTCCTGAGACGTGCACTCTACTGCCGGTGGGTACATCCCTGTCATGACCTCCACGGTGAGCCTGTTTCGCCGACCAAACCACGAACGAGAATGGATCTCGCATCAAAGCCTGGTTCTTCGGGGTCGACCGAATCCTTCGCCCAAAGACCTTGTGAGGGCGCTCACATCCTCATTGCCGAGGCACGTATGACCCACTCCTTGGGGGAGGGGTGGGCACCCGACGTTGATCACCGCGATCGAATCGGTGATCATACTGCTCACGGTTCCTATATTGATCTCGCCGGTCTTCACGCCCCTCATGCCTCGAAGCGATCTTGGGCTAATGAGCCGATCGAATCAGATCTGCAACAACGGATTTGCTGTGGATCCTATTCCGCCGATCGTGATACACTGAATTTCCGTCTCCTGCTGCCCGGAGTAATGCTCTGATCTGCAACAAGCCTCTGCCAGCCTCGGACTGGGACGTCTGAATCGACTCTGCTATACGGGCCACAGCTGCTAAATTTTGAATCGGAGTTTGATATACATGAGTCGGTGGTGGAAAGAGTTGACGTCGACTGGATTCTGAAACCCGTTGTCGCGCATGCTCGTCGAGTACTTGCTGGAGGTTCTCCAGTCGAGTGCGCTCAGCCAAGTTGGCCAAGCGCGCGTCCTCTAAAGCACGAGCCTCGGAGGTTTCTCCAACGATAGGAGTGTGCAGCGCATCCATGTTCCGGCGGCAAAATTTTCTTCCCTCTGCAGCGAAGTGAGGGGCTCGGGGAGATACTCTTCATGGGCATGCGACGGATCGCCTCCGCCGTCGCTTTCGCCGGTCTTGGGAAAGCCGGAGGATTATGAGTCCATCGACCATTAGAACCTCCGCCGCTGGATCACTGCTGTCGCACTCGGATGCAGTCTCTGCAGAGCCAGTCGAACAGGCCGTAGAGAGATTCGTCGGGCTCGATCGCCGCGACTTGGGGGTTGGCCGACTGGCGAGCCACCGCGTGCCTCACCCACCGCTGAAATCTCGACCGACTAGAGCGCTTGCGCTGGCGGGAAACAGGGAGGGAGGACGACATAGGGGCCGACCGATACTGGGTCGACGGTTGCCGCAGGAGGATGCCACAGACGCACGCGCGAAAGTGCGTCGCCCCGCGGACAGGGAGCGCGTCGATGTCGAGCGGAGCCTCCTGAAGCCAAGCAGAGTCGTCGGCGATGAATGTGACCGCGTCGAGACGGATCTCGCGGCCCTCAACCAAAACTCCGCCTGAAACCATGATGAAGGAGATCGGAAAAATCACAACTTCTCCAATAAGTTGCTAAGACACCTGCCCCACGGTGGGCGCCAACTGTCGTGGTTCTAAGTCTGACAGTAATGTAGGGGGGTAGGAATGGAGAGGCAAGATCCTAGCTATGGAGTAGTTGTATACGCACGAAGTTTTACGAAGTTCAGCCCTTCTCGGAGGAAGTAATAGCCCTACGTCTCGGAGCCCGGAGGCGGTCGATCAGATTATGTGTGTATGAATTACGAGTGCGAACCCTTGACACCGAGGAGGGTGGCTTATATAGAGTCCGCTGCACCCTCCGGCCCTCGGTTATGCAGGGTTTAAGGTACATTAAGGTCGGGCGTTACCGATGCTTGCCGCAAGTAAAGTGCTATGATGACCATAAAGGCTACTTAATGACCGACCGTTAGCGTGCAGAGTGACTTTAGATCTCCGGCCGCCGAAAGTGGTTGGCTTCATGGTCGAGGTTCTTCGAGTCTGTCGAGTGGAACACTTCTGAGTCGATTGAAAGGTGATTCTTCTAGAGATGTCCTTGGGGAGGGTATCTTGGACATGTCCATGACCCTACCCTAGGTACATAGCTTCATCAGTTAATACTTCAGGAAGCTCATGACTCACCATACTCGATACACCCCGGAAACACCAAGATGTATTTGGATTTGAAGGAACGTTTCTGGTGGACGGGTATGAAGAAGGATATAACCGAGTATGTAGTCGTATGTGATGTATGTCAGAGAGTGAAGGCAGAGCATTAAAAGCCAGCAGGATTTCTACAGCCTATGCCGATACCCGAATGGAAGTGGGATAAACTTGGCATGGATTTTATCACCGGATTGCCCAGGACCAAATCATGATATGATTCTATATGGGTAGTAGTTGATCGCTTGACCAAAGTGGCTCACTTTATCCCAGTGAAAACAACTTATACAAGTGTGAAGTTCGCCAAGATATATATGACCAGGATCGTATGTCTACATGGAGTTCCGAGGACCATCGTATCAGATAGAGGAACACAGTTTACCTCAAAGTTTTGGCATCAGCTGCACCAGACCTTGGGAACGAGATTGGACTTCAAGATAAAGATTTCACCCGCAGACGGATGGGGCAGACCGAGAGAGTCAACCAGATTCGAGGACATGTTGAGGGCCTGTCGCTAGATTATGGATCTAGTTGGGATGACAATTTGCCTTACGCAGAGTTCTCATACAACAATAGCTACCAAGCCAGTTTGAAGATGGCACCGTTCGAAGCCCTGTATGGACGAAGGTGCAGAACATCGTTGATGTGGGATGAAGTTGGAGACCGACAGTTGTTTGGACTAGACTTGATCAAGGAGTTTGAAGAGAAAGTTAAGTTAATCCAAGATAGACTGAAGGTAGCTCAGTCCAGGCAGAAGAGTTATGCGGATTCGAAACGCAAGGAGGTAACCTATGAAATTTGAGACAGAGTGTATCTGTGAGTATCACCCTTGCGAGGAGTGAAACGTTTTGGAGTTAAGGGAAAGTTAGCCCCGAGATTTGTAGGACCGTATCGTGTTTTGGAACAAATGGGAGAAGTTGCCTACAAGTTGGAGTTACCGGAAGGACTGTCAGGAGTTCATGATGTGTTTCACGTTTCACAGTTGAAGAAGTGCCATGCTGAGATGGTCGATATACCGTTAAGAGATACAGTACCCTTGGAGGCGATTCAGTTGGACAATGATTTGACTTATGAGGAGAAGCCAGTCAAGATTCTTGAATTTTCCAGCCTAGTCACCCGCAACAAGGTTATCAAGTTTTGCAAAGTTCAGTGGAGTCACCATACCGAGGATGAAGCCACCTGGGAACGAGAGGATGATCTCCGCAAAGACCACCCACACCTATTTTCTAGCCAACCCGAATCTCGAGGGCGAGATTCATCTTAAGGGGGGAAGGTTTGTAACATCCCAAATTTTCAATTTGATTCGCGATCCTCGAAATCCTAAGCAACTCAAGGACCTTCGGAGAGAGTTGGGGATTTCCCAGGTTTCATATTTGATTTTTATCAAATATTGAAACGAGGATTTTGATTTTAATTATTTTTCTCTCCAAAAATATTTCCTATTAAAATATATGAGAGGAGATAATATGACTTCTCCAAAATAATTGAAATATTGGAGGGAAATATTAAAATCAATTAATTGATTTTATTCGGATTTTATTGCTATTTTATTTGCATTAGAAAAATTGCACATTTTTCAAAATTGCATAGGGCCAAGAAAATGTTCATCTCGTTCTAAATATTTTATTTAGACGGTGAAAATTTGTTTTGGCATTTTTAGATTTTTATTTTATTTTCTAGGATTTATTTTTGGTTCGGCGGAATTATTTAAAAAAGAGTTCGGCGCCGAGTGGGCCGAAGCCAGTAGGCCGGCCCGCTCCCCACCGCCGTCTCCCTCCAGGAGACCGACGCCGCCGCCTCGACCCGAGTCCCGGCACTCTGCCTCCCGCCGCCTTTCCCCTCCTCCAAGCCACCCCTCCTTAAATACCTCCCAACCCCGCCGCCACCACCCAACCCCACCGCCCAGCCGCCCCAACCCATGGCGCCCGCCCGCCCTTGCCGCGCCTCGCCGCAGCCTCGCCTTGCCGCACCCTCGCCTGAGGTAACGCCGCCGTTGCCGCCGCCGTTTTTTTTTTCTAAAACCGATATAGTTTTTTTAGAAACCCTAGTTTGTTTTTTTAGATCGGTTCGCCGGTTTTTCTTGGTTTAGTTACTTAGCGGATGTTCGTCCGTACGTTCATTTTAACGGACGGTTTTCGCTCGATAGTTACAGACAACGAGCATTTGTTCGTTAGCCTGTTCGTCAGTTTTCTTTTTCTCGGATTTTTCCGCGATTATTTTCGATCGCGATTTCTGATCCGGAATCAGGCGATTCAAGAGACTAGATCTTCGTCTCGAGACCCTCTTTCTATTTAATCAACTTGAACAAGATTTTGGTACTGTAAAATTTGACTTTAGTCCAGATTAGTAAACGGACCTTGTTTCTTTCGCAGTTTGAGTTTCGTTGCTCCGTTTGATTTGATTCTTTTCGCAAACCGGAGTTCTTAAGTTGAACTTTCTGGTCAATTCTTCTTATTTGAGTTTGCACGTGCATCTTTGCTTGATTCCTTATGTATGCTATTGTTTGTTTGCGATAGAATTCCCGGAGTGCGAAGCGTGCTACTACGAGTCCCTAGGTTTTGCGGATCGTCAGCAAGGCAAGTAACACATTGATCATACTCTTTCCATACCCAGTTTTTATGCATTAGTTTTAATCCTCAAACATTGCATGATTAGGATGTCATTAACATGTGGGTTGGGAAGTAGTTGATGAGGTAGAACCTATTGCCCTGTTATATTCAAACCCTTGGGAGTTACTTTCTACGTATTGCTTATATTGCTATGCTATGCTTGTAGACGTGGTATGGGTGAGTGAAATCCATGACAGATGTGAGATTGTTAATTAATGGTTCAGCTTAAGGTGGCAACTTAAATACACATCTGGGTGGATTGAGGCACTTGGAGAATCCAGTGTTGCCTGTATTTTTGGAAATCCCGGGGTTTCGTTATGGCGCAGCCTCGTTATGTGTATTTACAGCTGAAGATGTCGGGTCGCAAGGGAACCATTATTGTTCATGGTGATAGGAAGATAGCCTTGGAATGTGAGGAAGGTGGTGTTGCTTATGCTGAGTCTGCTTGTGCCACGGAGGAACTTAAGTTTTACAAAGACAAGTTGACCCGGCGGATATGACTCCATTGAAGATACCAACTACAGATCATGACCCTTTGTTGAAGTTTAAATCGGCGGATGATACCAAACAGGTGGATTTTGTCCCTGGCGACTCATCTCAGCAGTTTATTATCAGTGCCAACATGGATCCAAAATAGGAAAGTGTGCTCATCGAGTTCATCCATGAGAACCGGGACATCTTTGCATGGAAGCCTTCAGACATGCCAGGTGCATCGAGGGAACTCGCTGAGCACACTCTCAATATTGATCCAAAGTTTAAACCGGTCAAGAAATTCCTTCGTCGTTTTAATGAAGAGAGACACAAGTCCATTGGAGAAGAAGTGGCCCGGCTCTTGGCTGCCGGGTTCATTGTTGAAGTCTTTCATCCTGAGCGGTTGTCTAATCCGGTGATGTTACTTAAGAAAAACGGCACCTGGCGCATGTGTGTCGATTACACGGACCTTAATAAAACTTGTCCAGATGACCCTTTTGCTCTTCCCCGTATTGATCAGATCATTGATGCTACGGCGGGTTGTGAGCGTTCGAGCTTTTTAGATGCTTATTCTGTTGGAGAACGTAGCAAAAATTCAAAATTTTCCTACGTGTCACCAAGATCTATCTATGGAGAAACTAGCAACGAGGGGAAGGAGAGTGCATCTACATACCCTTGTAGATCGCTAAGCGGAAGCGTTCAAGAGAACGGGGTTGATGGAGTCGTACTCGTCGTGATCCAAATCACCGATGATCCTAGCGCCGAACGGACGGCACCTCCGCGATCAACACACGTACAGCCCCGCGACGTCACCTCCTTCTAGATCCAGCAAGGGGAGAGGAGAAGTAGAGGGAAAACTCCAGCAAAGACGATGGCGTGGTGGTGATGGAGCTCGTGGTTCTCCGGCAGAGCTTCGCTAAGCACTACGGAGGAGGAAGTGTTGGAGGAGGGAGGGGCTGCGCCAGGGGAAGGGTGCAGCTGCCCTCTCTCTCCCTCACTATATATAGGGGTAAGAGGGGTGGAGGAGACGCCCTAGGGTTCCCTAGGGGAGGGGCGGCAGCCACAGGGGAAACCCTAGATGGGTTTGGGCGCCCCCACCCCCTAGGAAACTTGCCCCCCAAGCCGGGAAGGGGCTGCCCTAGGGAGGCGCCCCACCTCTCCTGGTTACGTGAGAGGGGCTGGGAGGGCGCACCACCCCTTAGTGGGCTGGTTTGCCCCTTCCCTTTGGCCCATGAGGCCCTCCAACACTTGCCGGGCTCCCAAACACCTTTCGGTCATGCCGCCATAGCCCTGTACCCCGGAACACTTCCGGACTCCAATACCCTTCGTCCAATATATCGATCTTCACCGCCGACCATTCCGGGACTCCTCGTGACGTCTGGGATCTCATCCGGGACTCCGAACAACCTTCAATAACCACATACTATTTCCCATAACAACTCTAGCGTCACCGAACCTTAAGTGTGTAGACCCTACGGGTTCGAGAACCATGCAGACATGACCGAGATGTTCTCCGGTTAATAACCAACAGCGGGATCTGGATACCCATGTTGGCTCCCACATGTTCCACGATGATCTCATCGGATGAACCACGATGTCGAGGATTCAATCAATCCCGTATTCAATTCCCTTTGTCTAGCGGTATTGTACTTGCCCGAGATTCGATCGTCGGTATCCTGATACCTTGTTCAATCTCGTTACCGGCAAGTCTCTTTACTCGTTCCGTAACACATCATCCCGTGATCAACTCCTTGGTCACATTGTGCACATTATGATGATGTCCTACCGAGTGGGCCCAGAGATACCTCTCCGTCACACGGAGTGACAAATCCCAGTCTCGATTCGTGCCAACCCAATAGACACTTTCGGAGATACCTGTAGTGCACCTTTATAGCCACCCAGTTACGTTGTGACGTTTGGTACACCCAAAGCATTCCTACGGTATCCGGGAGTTGCACAATCTCATGGTCTAAGGAAAAGATACTTGACATTTAGAAAAGCTTTAGCATACGAACTACGATCTTTGTGCTGGGCTTAGGATTGGGTCTTGTCCATCACATGATTCTCCTAATGATGTGATCCCGTTATCAACGACATCTAATGTCCATGGTTAGGAAATCGTAACCATCTATTGATCAACGAGCTAGTCAACTAGAGGCTTACTAGGGACATGGTGTTGTCTATATACCCACACATGTATTTGAGTTTCCTATCAATACAATTATAGCATGGATAATAAACGATTATCATGAACAAGGAAATATAATAATAACTAATTTATTATTGCCTCTAGAGCATATTTCCAACAGTCTCCCACTTGCACTAGAGTCAATAATCTAGTTCACATCGTCATGTGATTAACATCGATAGGTCACATCGCCATGTGACCAACATCCAAAGAGTTTACTAGTGTCTCAGAACTAGTTCACATCATCATGTGATTAAGACTCAATGAGGTCTGAGGTTTGATCATGTTTTGCTTGTGAGAGAGGTTTTAGTCAACGGGTCTGAACCTTTCAGATCCGTGTGTGCTTTGCAAATTTCTAGGTCATATTGTAAACGCTACTTCCACGCTCCACTTGGAGCTATTCCAAATGGTTGCTCCACTATACGTATCCGGTTTGCTACTCAGAGTCACTCGGACAGGTGTTAAAGCTTGCATCGACGTAACCCTTTACGGCGAACTCTTTATCACCTCCATAATCAAGAAACATGTCCTTATTTACTCCAAGGACAATTTTGACATTGTCCAATGATCCATTCCTGGATTATTCTTGTACCCCTTGACTGACTCATGGCAAGGCACACTTCTGTGCGGTACACAAAGATAGCATCTTGTAGAGCCTACGTCTAAGGCATAGGGGATGACCTTCGTCCTTTCTCTTTTTTCTGCCGTGGTCGAGCTTTAACTCTTAACTTCATACCTTACAACTCGTGCAAGAACTTCTTCTTTGGTCGATCCATCTTGAACACCTTCAAGATTATGTCAAGGTATGTGCTCATTTGAAAGTACCATTAAGCGTTTTTGATCTATCCTTATAGATCTTGATGCTCAATGTTCAAGTAGCTTAATCCAGGTTTTCTATTGAAAACACCTTTCAAATAACCCTCAGTATGCTTTCCGGAAATTCTACATCATTTCGATCA
Organism: Aegilops bicornis; assembly: GCA_021605145.1. NCBI lineage: Eukaryota > Viridiplantae > Streptophyta > Magnoliopsida > Poales > Poaceae > Aegilops > Aegilops bicornis. The sequence continues at coordinate 505,876,232 of CM038669.1, forward strand.
ACAATATGTCAACAGAATATACTCATCAGAAATTCTATAGTGCTCCCACTCACTTCTTTGGAAATACAATTTTCTCATAAACTTTGTATAGACCCAAAATCTATGATCATCTCATCAAAGCGTACATTCCAACTCCGAGATGCTTACTCCAGTCCTTAGAAGGATAGCTGGAGCTTTGCATACTTGTTAGCTTCTTTCAGGATTGTCAAAAACTTTCTGGTTGTATCACATACAACCTTTCCTTGCAAAGACTGGTAAGGAAACTCGTTTTGACATCCATCTGCCAGATTTCATAAATGCAGCTAATGCTAACATGATTCCGACGGACTTAAGCATCGCTACGGATGAGAAAATCTCATCGTAGTCAACTACTTGAACTTGTGAAAAACTCTTCGCCACAAGTCGAGCTTCATAGACGGTGACATTACCGCCCACGTCCGTCTTCTTCTTAAAGATCCATTTATCTCAATGGCTTGCCGATCATCGGGCAAGTCCACCAAAGTCCATGCTTTGTTCTGATACATGGATCCTATCTCGGATTTCATGGCTTTTAACCATTTGTCGGAATCCGGTCCCACCATCGCTTCTCCATATCTCGTAGGTTCATTGTTGTCTAGCAACATGACCTCTAAGATGTGATTGCGTACCACTCAAGTAGTACGCATCCTTGTCACCCCACGAGGTACGGTAGTGACTTGATCCAAACTTCATGATCACTATCATAAGCTTCTACTTCAATTGGTGTAGGCACCACAGGAACAACTTCCTGTGCCCTGCTACACACTAGTTGAATTGACGGTTCAATAACTTCATCAAGTCTCCACCATCCTCCCACTCAATTCTTTCGAGAGAAACTTTTCCTCGAGAAAGGACCCGTTTCTAGAAACAATTACTTTTGCTTCCGGATCTGAGATAGGAGGTATACCCAACTGGTTTTTGGGTGTCCTATGAATATGCATTTTATCCGCTTTGGGTTCGAGCTTATCATCCTGAAACTTTTCACATAAGCGTCGCAGCCCCAAACTTTTAAGAAACGACAACTTAGGTTTCTCCAAACCATAGTTCAAACGGTGTCGTCTCAACGGAATTACGCGGTGCCCTATTATAGTGAGTGCGGTTGTCTCTAATGCCTAACCCATGAACGATAGTGGTAATTCGATAAGAGACATCATGGTACGCACCATATTCAATAGGGTGCAACTATGATGTTCGGACACAGCATCACACTATGGTGTTCCAGGCGGTATTTATTGTGATACAATTTCCACAATGTCTTAATTGCGTGCCAAAGCTCGTAACTCAGATACTCATCTCTATGATCATATCATAGACATTTTATCCTCTTGTCACGATAATCTTTAACTTCACTCTGAAATTACTTGAACCATTCAATAATTCAGACTTGTGTTTCATCAAGTAAATATACTCAATATCTACTTAAATCATCCGTGAAGTAAGAACATAACGATATTCACTGCATGCCTCAGTACTCATTGGACTACACACATCAAAATGTATTACTTCCAACAAGTTGCTTTCTTGTTCCATCTTACTGAAACCAAGGCTTTTCGGTCATCTTGTCCATGTGGTATGATTTGCATGTCTCAAATGATTTAACATCAAGTGAGTCCAAACGATCCATCTGCATGGAGTTTCTTTATGCGTATACACCAATAGACATGGTTCGCATGTCTCAAACTTTTCAAAACGAGTGAGTCCAAAGATCCATCAACATGGAGCTTCTTCATGCGTTTACACCAATATGACTTTCATGGCAGTGCCACAAGTAAGTGGTACTATCATTACTATGTTATATCTTTTGGCATGAAAATGTGTATCACTACGATCGAGATTCAATAAACCATTCTTTTAGGTGTAAGACCATTGAAGGTATTATTCAAATAAATAGAGTAACCATTATTCTCCTTAAATGAATAAATCCGTATTGCGATAGACATAATCCAATCATGTCAATGCTCAACGCAATCACCAAATGACAATTATTCAGGTTTAATACTAATCTTGATGGTAGAGGGAGCGTGCGATGTTTGATCAAATCAAACTTGGAAACACTTCCAACACATATCGTCAGCTCACCTTTAGCTAGTCTCCGCTTATTCCGTAGCTCTTTTATTTCGAAGTTACTAACACTTAGCAACCGAACCGGTATCTTAATACCCTGGTGCTACTAGGAGTACTAGTAAAGTACACATTAACATAATGTATATCCAATATACTTCTATCGACCTTGCCACCTTCTCATCTACCAAGTATCTAGGGTAATTCTGCTCCGGTGGCTGTTCCCCTCATTACGTAAGCACTTAGTCTCGGGTTTGGGTTCAACCTTGGGTTTCTTCACTAGAGCAGCAGCTGATTTGTCGTTTCATGAAGTATCCCTTCTTGCCCTTGCCCTTCTTGAAACTAGTGGTTTCACCAACCATCAACAATTGATGCTCCTTCTTGATTTCTACTTTCGCGGTGCCAAACATCGTGAATACCTCAAGGATCATCATATCTATCCCTGATATGTTATATTTCATCACGAAGCTCTAGCAGCTTGGTGGCAATGACTTTGGAGAAACATCACTATCTCATCTGGAAGATCAACTCCCACTCGATTCAAGTGATTGTTGTACTCGAGACAATCTGAGCACAAGCTCAACGATTGAGCTTTTCTCCCTTAGTTTGCAGGCTAAGAAAATCGTCGGAGGTCTTATACCTTTTGACGTCGGCACAAGCCTGAAATCCCAATTTCAGCCCTCGAAACATCTTATATGTTTCGAGAAACGACTTTGGTGCCTCTACTCTAAACCATTTAACTGAACTATCACGTAGTTATCAAAACGTGTATGTCCGATGTTCGCAACATCCACAGGGCGACGTTTGGGGTTCAGCACACTGAGCGGTGCATTAAGGACATAAGCTTTCTCTTTGTCACAATCGCTCTTGTCAACTTTCAACTATATTTTCTCTAGGAACATATCTAAACAAAGGAACTAAAGCGCGAGCTTACGATATAATTTGCAAAGATATTTTGACTATGTTCAGGATAATTAAGTTCATCTCATGAACTCCCACTCGAGATAGACATCCCTCTAGTCATCTAGGTGATTACATGATCCGAGTCAACTAGGCCGTGTCCGATCATCACGTGAGACGGACTAGTCATCATCGGTGAACATCTTCATGTTGATCGTATCTACTATACGACTCATGCTGGACCTTTCGGTCTCTTGTGTTACGAGGCCATGTCTATACATGCTAGGCTCGTCAAGTTAACCTAAGTGTTCTGCGTGTGTAAATCTGGCTTACACCCGTTGTATGTGAACGTAAGAATCTATCACACCCGATCATCACGTGGTGCTTGAAGCAGCGAACTTTAGCAACGGTGCACAGTTAGGGAGAACACTTTCTTGAAATTGTTATGAGGGATCATCTTATTTACTACCATCGTTCTAAGTAAACAAGATGCATAAACATAATAAACATCACATGCAATTATATAGTAGTGACATGATATGGCCAATATCATATAGCTCCTTTGATCTCCATCTTGGGGCTCCATGATCATCTTGTCACCGCATGACACCATGATCTCCATCATCATGATCTCCATCATCGTGTCTCCATGAAGTTGTCTCGCCAACTTATTACTTCTACTACTATGGCTACCGGTTAGCAATAAAGTAAAGTAATTACATGGCGTTGTTCAATGACACGCAGGTCATACAATAAATAAAGACAACTCCTATGGCTCCTGCCGGTTGTCATACTCATCGACATGCAAGTCGTGATTCCTATTACAAGAACATGATCAATCTCATACATCACATATCATTCATCACATTCTTCTTGGCCATATCACATCACATAGCCTACCACGCAAAAAACAAGTCGACGTCCTCTAATTGTTGTTTGCATGTTTTACGTGGCTGCTATGGGTTTCTAGCAAGAACGTTTCTTACCTATGCAAAACCACAACGTGCTATGCCAATTGCTATTTACCCTTCATAAGGACCCTTTTCATCGAATCCGTTCCGACTAAAGTGGGAGAGACTGGCACCCGCTAGCCACCTTATGCACCAAGTGCATGTCAGTCGGTGGAACCTGTCTCACGTAAGTGTACGTGTAAGTTCGGTCCGGGCCGCTTCATCCCACAATACCGTCGAAACAAGATTAGACTAGTAACGGTAAGCATATTGAACAAAATCAACGCCCACAACTACTTTGTGTTCTACTCGTGCAAAGAATCTACGCAATAGACCTAGCTCATGATGCCCTTTGTTGGAGAACGTGGCGTAAATTCAAAATTTTCCCTCGTGTCACCAAGATCTATCTATGGATAAACCAGCAACGAGGGGAAGGAGAGTGCATCTACATACCCTTGTAGATCGCTAAGCGGTAGCGTTCAAGAGAACAGGTTGATGGAGTCGCATTGCGTCGTGATCCAAATCACCGATGATCCTAGCGCCGAACGGACGGCACCTCCGCGTTCAACACACGTACAGCCCGGGGACGTCTCCTCCTTCTTGATCCAGCAAGGGGAGAGGAGAAGTTGAGGGAAAACTCCGACAGCACGACGGCGTGGTGGTGATGGAGCTCGTGGTTCTCCGGCAGAGCTTCGCTAAGCACTACGGAGGAGGAAGTGTTGGAGGAGGGAGGGGCTGCACCAGGGGAAGGGTGCGGCTGCCCTCTCTCTCCCTCACTATATATAGGGGTAAGGGGGTGGAGGAGGCGCCCTAGGGTTCCCTAGGGGAGGGGCGGCCACGGGAAATCCTAGATGGGTTTGGGCGCCCCCACCCCTAGGAAACTTGCCCCCAAGCCGGGAAGGGGCTGCCCTAGAGGCGCCCCCACCTCTCCTGTTTACGTGAGAGGGGCTTGGAGGGGCGCACCACCCCTTAGTGGGCTGGTATGCCCCTTCCCCTTTGGCCCATGAGGCCCTCCAACACTTGCCGGGCTCCCGAAACACCTTTCGGTCATCTTGGCCATAGCACAGTACCTCCGGAACACTTCCGACTCCAATACCCTTCGTCCAATATATCGATCTTCACCGTCGGACCATTCCGGAACTCCTCGTGACGTCCGGGATCACATCCGGGACTCGAACAACCTTCGTAACCACATACTATTTCCCATAACAACTCTAGCGTCACCGAACCTTAAGTGTGTAGACCCTACGGGTTCGGGAACCATGCGAACATGACCGAGATGTTCTCCGGTTAATAACCAACAGCGGGATATGGATACCCATGTTGGCTCCACATGTTCCACGATGATCTCATCGGATGAACCACGATGTCGAGGATTCAATCAATCCCGTATTCAATTCCCTTTGTCTAGCGGTATTGTACTTGCCCGAGATTCGATCGTCGGTATCCCGATACCTTGTTCAATCTCGTTACCGGCAAGTCTCTTTACTCGTTCCGTAACACATCATCCCGTGATCAACCCCTTGGTCACATTGTGCACATTATGATGATGTCCTACCGAGTGGGCCCAGAGATACCTCTCATCTGCACACGGAGTGACAAATCCCAGTCTCGATTCATGCCAACCCAATGCAGACACTTTCGGAGATACCTGTAGTGCACCTTTATAGCCACCCGATTACGTTGTGATGTTTGGTACACCCACAGCATTCCTACGGTATCCGGGAGTTGCACAATCTCATGGTCTAAGGAAAAGATACTTGACATTTAGAAAAGCTTTAGCATACGAACTATGATCTTTGTGTTGGGCTTAGGATTGGGTCTTGTCCATCACATCATTCTCCTAATGATGTGATCCCGTTATCAACGACATCTAATGTCCATGGTTAGGAAACCGTAACCATCTATTGATCAACGAGCTAGTCAACTAGAGGCTTACTAGGGACATGGTGTTGTCTATATACCCACACATGTATTTGAGTTTCCTATCAATACAATTATAGCATGGATAATAAACGATTATCATGAACAAGGAAATATAATAATAACTAATTTATTATTGCCTCTAGAGCATATTTCCAACATATTATGGTTATCATCAGATCAAAATGGCAGTTAAATACTAGGAGAAGACATCTTTCATCACTCCTTTTGGAGCCTTCTGCTATGTGTCTATGCCCTTTGGGCTCAAGAATGCCCAGGTGACTTATCAATGTTGTGTTCAAAATTGCATTCACAGCCAGATAGGACGCAATGTTCATGCTTATGTGGCCAAATGGTGAAATCTAGGAAGAAGGACACCTTGCTAGATGATTTAAAGGAAACCTTTGACAACCTCTGGGTCTACAAGATGATGCTTAACCCGACCAAATGTGTTTTTGGTGTGCCGGCAGGCAAGCTTTTGGGTTTCCTGGTCTCAGAGAGAGGTATTGAAGCAAACCCAGAGAAAATCAAGGCTATCACTTCCTTGGCTAAGCCGGCGTGTATTAATGATGTCCAGCGTCTGGCGGGTCGCATTGCGGCCTTAAGCCGGTTCATAAACCGTCTGGGAGAAAAGGCTATTCCTCTATATCAGATGATGAAGAAAATAGATCACTTTATCTGGAGTGATGCTGCCGATCAGGTGTTCGAGGCGCTTAAAAACACTTGCTCTTATATGTGGCTGCTAACAGCAGAGCCGTCAGCATAGCCGTTGTTGTGGAGAGGAAGGAAACAGGCAAGGAATATCCGGTTCAAAGGCCAGCTTACTATGTCAGCGAGGTGTTAATTGAGTCTAAGCAGAGGTACCCACATTGGCAGAAGCTAGTCTATGGAGTGTTCATGGCCAGTCACAATTTGAAACATTACTTCCTTGGTCATCCTATTCGTGGTCGATTCTGCTCCTTTAGGGGACATTATTCAAAACCGGGAAGCCACAGGCCGGGTGGCCAAGTGGGCCATTGAGCTTGGTCCTCATGGGTTGAAGTATATGCCAAGGACAGCTATCAAGTCACAAGCTCTTGTGGTTTCATCAACGATTGGACAGAGTTGCAGACACTAGAGGAAAATCCAGATAACACTTACTGGACGATTCACTTTGACGGGTCAAGGCAACTGGAAAGCTCAGGGGCTGGAGTTATCTTGACTTCCCCACGAGGTGATAAGTTTTGTTATGTACTATGATTAATGTTCCTTGCACTAATTATGGAGTTGAGTATGAGGCTCTACTCCATCGCATTTGGGTGGCTAAAGAGATGAACTTAAGTCGGGTGAGATGCTTTGGCGACTCAGATTTGGTAGCTCAGCAGGTCTCGAGAACTTGGCATTCTAAAGACCCGCTCATGGCGGCTTATCGCCGGGCGGTTGACAGTATTGCTGGCCATTTCAAAGGTTATCAAGTGGAGCATGTTGATCATAGAAAGAATGAGGCGGCTGATGCTTTAAGCCGGTTGGGGTCTCAGTGTAAGCCGGTGCCACCCAATGTTTTTCTTGACATATTACATAACCCTTTAGTTAAGCTACCAACAGAAGAGGATCTTGCAATCCCTGACCCGGAGGCACAGTTGGTGGCGGCTCTGCATGCTATTCCTGAAAGTTCCTTATTTGGCTTATATGACCCGGGAAGAGTTGCCTGAGGATGAAACTTTGTCCAGAGAAATAACCCGGAGGTCTAAGTCGATGACTATTGTCAACGGCGAGTTGCACCGATGCAGTGTTACAGGTGTGTTCCAGCGTTGTGTTTCCCCTCAAGAAGGCCGTGAGATTCTAAGAGAGATTCATGAAGGATATTGTGGCCATCACGCCGGCTCTAAGTCTCTCATGGCTAAGGCTTTTCGTCATGGGTTTTATTGGCTGACGGCTCATGCTGATGCAGAAGATCTGGATAGCAAGTGCGACGGCTATCAGAAATTTTCTAGACGGGCTTATATGTCGGCTCAAGAATTGAGGATGATTCCAATCACTTGGTCGTTTGCAGTTTGGGGGCTAGATATGGTTGGACCTTTCAAGAGATCCAAGGACAAAAAGACCCACCTTTTGGTGGCGGTTGATAAGTTCACAAAGTGGGTTGAGGCAGAGCCGGTCAGCAAATGTGATGCGGCAACGGCGGTTCAATTCATTAAAAAGGTGATTTTCTGCTTTGGCTACCCGCATAGTTATCATAACTGATAATGGCACTAATCTGTCTAAGGGCGCTATGAACGAATTCTGTCAGCGAGAGCATATTAATCTCGATGTTTCATCAGTGGCTCACCCCCAGTCCAATGGTCCAGCTGAAAAAGCCAATCAAGAAATTTTGAGAGGTATCAAACCCCGGCTTATGGTCCCTTTGCAGAGTACGCCGGGTTGTTGCATTGAGGAATTACCTTCAACACTTTGGAGTATAAATACCACCCCCAACAGATCGACAGGTTACACGCCTTTCTTCATGGTTTACGGTGCAGAGGCGGTTCTCCCAAGTGACATCTGTCATGATTCTCCCCGTGTGGCGGCTTATGTTGAAGCTGATAACGAAAAAGCATGTCAGGATTCTCTGTATATATTGGATGAGGAACGTGACCCCGCGGTTGTTCGTTCGGCGATTTATCAGCAAGATCTGCGTCATTATCATAGCTGTCGGGTTAAAACACGAACGTTCCAAGAAGGTGACTTGGTGCTCCGACTCATCCAGGATCAAACAGAAATGCACAAATTGTCCCTGCCTTGGGAAGGGCCTTTTGTGGTCAGCAAGAATCTGAACAACGGTTCATACTACCTCATTTATATTCGAGAAAACAAGGACTCGCGCACATCGGAGGAGGAGACCCACCGGCCGTGGAACATTGCTCATCTACGACTATATTACACTTGAGCCACCGGCTCTTGTGTTGTAAATACCTTCATCAATGTATATATTTTGATCAGTATAATAAAGCCGACATCCCTGATAATTCAGGGCCTCTGTCATTTCATTTCAAAGTATTTGGGTCTTTATTGTCTGTTCATAAGGTCACTTGGGGGCTTCCTGCTCGATGAGCATAGCTGTTCACACCGTCTTGATCTGGTTTTCAAGCTGACTCATTGGTCATTTGGGGGCTTCCTGCTCAATGAGCATAGCTGTTCACGCCCTCTTGATCCAGTTTTCAAGCCGACTCATTGGTCATTTGGGGGCTTCCTACTCAATGAGCATAGTTGTTCACACCCTCTTGATCCGGTTTTCAAGCCGACTCATTGGTCATTTTGGGGCTTCCTGGTCAATGAGCATAGTTGTTCACACCCTCTTGATCCAGTTTGCAAGCCGACTCATTGGTCATTTGGGGGCTTCCTGCTCACCGAGCATAGCTGTTCACATCCTCTTGATCCAGTTTTCAAGCCGACTCATTGGTCACTTGGGGGCTTCCTGCTCACCGAGCATAGCTGTTCACACCCTCTTGATTCGGTTTTCAAGCCGAATTTGAGTTAAACCTCCCTGTTCGCAAGATGCTACTCCACCATGTGACCCGCCAAACTCTTCACAGTTACTCTTGATCCGGTTTTCAAGACCCTGAACTTATCAAAGTTAAAATGTCGGCCTTTGTCACATGAGAGCCGGTGTACAGAGAGCTAGGATAAACTCACCTGCTATCGTAGTCTCTCCGCTATGTGGCCCGTTCGTACTCTTAACAGTCAATTTTTTCAATAAGACCCTGAACTAGTTAAGGTTAAAACGACATATTTATGTCACATGAGAGCCGGCTTACGGGGTAAAAACTGAAATTTTTCAAAAACAAAAACAGAAAAGAGCCTGACTCTTCTGGACCTATACAACTTCTGGCTTATAAGGTTTATATCCTTACAGCATCATTAGGATATTGATCTACAGGTATGACTTCATATTTGAGTAAGTACTTCGGGTTTCTCTGACCAACCCTGGTTATAGGCTTTAAGCCGCCAGAACATATTACATCGGATATTATGACCCGCCCTAACGTAAACCGCCAGGGTTCATGTTATTTACTTGTGTGCAGGGAATATGATATGACCCGCATCATCGATAATATTATAAATGCAAACAGTAGATCTTCAACATCAGATCGGCGGTTTAAAGTATTCAGCAAGCAACCATGCGCGATGGCATGACAAATCATTGTTTTCACGAGCCTATTACATGGCTTTCCAAGCTCAAATGATTAAGATTTTTTCAAAAGGAGATGTTGTGCTGCAATTTGAGAGCCGCCCCATGGATCAATTGCCCTGGTCGATGCCGGTTAAAGCCTTGAATTCAGCTTCATCATCTATAAGATCAGACAGATCGACATCAGGAGAAAAGGTGTGCTTACGTATCGAAGGAACGAGCTCTATAATTTCATAAGCCGGTGCTTTCACTTTTGCATTCTCTTTGGTGTAAGCCGGCTGATTCTTAGACAAGTCAGTTTCTTTGGCCAGCTTGGTTGCCAAAGGACGCATCTCCTTTACGCATTTGGTAAAGTCGCTCGCATCAAAGGGAGACATGTCCTCCTTCAAGCTTGGATAGCCGGTTGCCAGCTCCTCCGGGTCTAGCTCCGCTTGCCATGCTTTGGCCCGACTCAAAGCACTGATGGCGTCGGCTTGATTTGCGGATCGCTTGATTTCCTCAATCCTTTTGGGCATGACAGATAGCTTGTCCAAGACATCCTTGATGAGTGAAGGCGGTTGTTTGTTATGCGAGATAACTGATAAGGATCGATGCGTGCCTATGTACAGCTGTTCCACCAGAGTGTACACCACGTTCAGCTTCACCAGCATGTCTTGGCCAAGGTTAGAGCTTCTGGGGCCTGCATGCATAACATATGATAAGTCCAAGGCGGCTTACAGTAATTTACCGAGGCCAAATTGTAATGCAAAGTTACTTACCAAAGATGGCGGCTGTCATTTGATTTACATGTCATTTTAACCCGGATAGCTCTTCAATCACTGGTTTAAGGGCAGGTTCAGCGTCTTCAGCTCTCTTCAAAAGGGCGGCTTTCTCGTTTTCCCAGCCGGCTCTCTGTGTGTCGAAATCTTCCTTTGATACGTCTCCAACGTATCTATAATTTTTTATTGTTCCTTGCTATTATATTATCTATCTTGGATGTTTTATATGCATTTATATGATATTTTATATGATTTTTGGGACTAACCTATTAACCTAGAGCCCAGTGCCAGTTTCTATTTTTTCCTTGTTTTTGAGTTCCGCAGGAAAGGAATATCAAACGGAGTCCAATTGACCTGAAACTTTACAACGATTGTTTTTGGACCCAAAGAAGCCCACGGAGTACCGGTGATGCACCAGAAGAGTCATGAGGCCACCACAAGGGTGGAGGGCGCCCCACCCCCTAGGGCGCGCCCTCCGACCTTGTGGGCCCCTCATGGACTCGCCTGACTTGTTCTCAACGCCAACACCCCTTATATATCCCCAAACCTCCAGAGCAGAACCTAGATGAGGAGTTCCGCCACCGCAAGCCTCTGTAGACACCAAAAACCAATCAGGACCCTGTTCCGGCACCCTGCCGGAGGGGGAAAGCATCACTGGTGGCCATCTTCATCATCCTGGCGCTCTCCATGACGAGGAGGGAGTAGTTCACCCTCGGGCTGAGGGTATGTACCAGTAGCTATGTGTTTGATCTCTCTCTCTCTCGTGTTCTTGATTTGTCATGCTTGATGTACCTCGAGATTTGCTATTCTAGTTGGATCTTATGATGTTTCTCCCCCTCTACCTTCTTGTAATGGATTGAGTTTTCCCTTTGAAGTTATCTTATCGGGTTGAGTCTTTAAGCATTTGAGAACACTTGATGTATGTCTTGCATGTGCTTATCTGTGGTGACAATGGGATATTCACGTGATCCACTTGATGTATGTTTTGGTGATCAACTTGTGGGTTCTTGACCTTGTGAACTTATGCATAGGGGTTGACACACATTTTCATCTTGACTCTCCGGTAGAAACTTTGGGGCACTCTTTGAAGCTCTTTGTGTTGGTTTGAATATATGAATCTGAGATTATGTGATGCATATCGTATAATCAAACCCGCAGATACTTGTGGTGACATTGGAGTATCTAGGTGACATTAGGGTTTTGGTTGATGTGCATCTTAAGGTGTTATTTTAGTACGAACTCTAGGGTTGTTTGTGACACTTATAGGAATAGCCCAATAGGTCGATCAGAAAGATAACTTTGAGGTGGTTTCGTATCCTACAATAATCTCTTCGTTTGTTCTCCGCTATTAGTGACTTTGGAGTGACTCTTTGCTGCATGTTGAGGGATTGTTATGTGATCTAATTATGTTATCATTGTTGAGATAACTTGCACTAGTGGAAGTATGAACCCTAGGCCTTATTTCTAAGCATTGCAATGTCGTTTTTGCTCACTTTTGTTACGTACCTTACTATTTTTATAATTTCATATTACAAAAACATTTATCTACCATACACTTGTATCACCATCTCTTCGCCGAACTAGTGCACCTATACAGTTTACCATTGTATTGGGTGTGTAGGGGACACAAGAGACTCTTTGTTATTTGGTTGCAGGGTTGTTTGAGAGTGACCATCTTCATCCTACGCCTCCCACGGATTGATAAACCTTAGGTCATCCACTTGAGGGAAATTTTCTGCTGTCCTACAAAACTCTGCACTTGGAGGCCCAACAATGTCTACAAGGATAAAGTTGCGTAGTAGACATCAAGCTCTTTTCTGGCACCGTTGCCGGGGAGGTTAGTGCTTGAAGGTATATCTTTAGATCTTGCAATCGTATCTTTTAGTTTCTTGTTTTATCACTAGTTTAGTCTATTAAAGAAAATTACAAAAAAATGGAATTGAGGTTGCCTCATATGCTTCATCTTTTTAATGTCTTTCGTGAAAATAAGGATTCCGATAATTGTGCCGAAGTGTTAGAAGAAGAATGCATTAAAATGTTTGGCACTAAATCTTTGAATGATGAGCATGATTGCAATGTTGTTAGTATGAATTCTTTGAATATCCATTATGCTAATGATATTCAAAGCTACAAGCTTGGGGATGCTATGTTTGATGAAGATGATATTTTTAGTCCCCCAAGTTTTGATCAGCAAATTTATTATGATGATAGCATGCCTCCTACTTATGATGGTTATATTGATGAAAGTGGGTTTGGAAGAGTGTCAACTCTAGGTACTAATGATCCCACTATTTTGGAGGGTGTTGAATCTTTTCACAATATTGATGAAAGTGGATTTGGAGAGGTCATGACTTTATTTAGTGACGAATCTACTATTTCGGAAGAGGTTCCAATTGATTATGGGAACAAAGTTGCTATCTATGATGATTATTGTGATGACGTGTATGCTATAAAGAATAATTATAACCATGAAACTTGTCATCATGATTTTAATTTTCAATTGGATTATGCCTCACATGATAGTTATTTTGTTGAGTTTGCTCCCACTATTCCGAATGAGAAGAATTTTGCTTATGTGGAGAGTAGTAAACTTTATATGCTTGTGAATCATGAGAATAATGCTTTATGTGATGGTTATATTTTTGAATTCATTCATGATGCTACTGAAAATTATTATGAGGGAGGAATATATGCTTGTAGGAATTGCAATAATATCCAGTTTCCTCTCTATGTGTTGAAAATCTTGAACTTATGCTTGTTTTGCCTTCCTATGCTAGTTGATTCTTGTTCCCATAAATTGTTACTCACAAAATCCCTATGCATAGGAATTGGGTTGGACTTAAGTTTACTTTCCACATATGCTTCACGATGCTCTCTTTGCATTTCAATTCTTTACTTTTATGCGAGCATCATTGAAATCATCATGCCTAGCTAGAAAGGCATTAAAGAAAAGCGCTTGTTGGGAGACAACCCAACATTTACCCCTACTTTTTTTATGTGTTCACATGATTATGCCACTGTAGTAATCATGTTTTATAGCTTTTGTTTCAATAAAGTGCCAAGTAAGACCTTTGGGGTGGCTAACGGTGATAGTTGTTTTGATCTTGCTGAGAAACAGAAACTTTTGCACCCAGGAAAATAATTTTCATAATTCATAGAAGCGTGCTTTTTATCTGATTATTTTTGCATCTGATTGGTACACAAATTTCCCAGGTTGCCCTAATTTTTCAGAATTTTTGGAGTTACAGAAGTATTCGAGAGTTACAAATTACTACAGATTGTTCTGTTTTTGACAGATTCTGTTTTCTATGTATTGTTTGCTTATTTTGATGAATCTATGAGTAGTATCGGAGGGTATGAACCATGTATAAGTTGGAATACAGTAGATATCACACCAATATGAATTTAGAATGAGTTCACAACAGTACCTAAGTGGTGATTTATTTTCTTATACTAACGGAGCTCATAAGATTTTCTGTTGAGTTTTGTGTTGTGAAGTTTTCAAGTTTTGGGTAAAGGTTTGATGGACTACGGAATAAGGAGTGGAAAGATCCTAAGCATGGGGATGCCCAAGGCACCCCAAGGTAATATTCAAGGACAACCAAGCATCTAAGCTTGGGGATGCCCCAGATGACATCCCCTCTTTCGTCTTCATTTATCGGTAACTTTACTTGAGGCTATATTTTTATTCACCACATGATATGTGTTTTTCTTGGAGCGTCATTTTATTTTATTTATATTTGCTCGCTTTTATTTATAATAAGGTTTTGTATCTTTTATTTCAATAAAAGTGTCAAGGATAGCCTTTACCATGCACAATTTGCAAGTATATGAGTTGCTGTTTCAAAACAGAAAGTTTGTCACTATTGCAAAAATTCCCTAGAAAAGTCAGAATGTGATAAAATGTTGGAATTTTTTGCACAATAAGCTATGATAAATTCTCTACAGTGTGGTAAATTTTCAGAATTTTTTGAGTTAAATAAGTATGATTACTCTTGCATTCTTTACAGACTGTTCTGTTTAGACAAATTGCTGTTATGTTTGCATATGTTTGTTTGTTTAATGATTCTATTTGAGGATAGAAGTGTTAAATATGCAGAGGCATTTAGTATGCAATGTCAAATTATAATTTTAGTGATTTTATACAGTAGAGAATAATAAGGTTTTGCATGGGTTCATACTAACTTATCTCACGAGTTCTTGTTGAGTTTTGTGTGGATGAAGTTTTTTAAGATTCCGGGAAATTATGATATGAAAGGAATTAAGGAGACACAAAAGCTCAAGCTTGGGGATCCCCAAGGCATCCCTAATTAATATTTCAAGAAGTCTCAAGCATCTAAGCTTGGGGATGCACGGTTGGCATCCCACCTTTCTTCATCGACAATCATCGGTTAGCCTCGGTTGAGCCTAAGTTCTTGCTTCTTCACATGATATGTGCTATCCTTGCAATGTAATTTTATTAGGATTTGCTTGCTTTCTGAATAAATTACTTAAGATCTGAAATTTTTAAATGAGGGAGAGTCTTCACATAGCTACATAATTATTCAACTACTCATTGATCTTCACTTATATTTTTTGTGGTAGTTTGTCATTTACTCGTGGGCTTCACTTATATCCTATGAGTAAATGGTTGAATGAATTGAATATCATAAATATGAAATTATAAATGTTGCATATGCTTATACCATGGGGAGTAATGACTTCACATATAATAAGTAGAGGTGGTAAATTTACTGAAAGTTAGCAAACATAGTGATGTCTACTACGCAACTTTATTCTTGTAGACTTGTGTTGGGCCTCCAAGCGCAGATTTTTGTAGGACAGTAGCAATTTTCCCTCAAGTGGATGACCTAAGGTTTATGAATCCGTGGGAGGTGTAGGATGAAGATGGTCTCTCTCAAAACGACCCTGCAACCAAATACAAGAAATCTCTTGTGTCCCCAACACACCCAATACCATGGAAAATTGTATAGGTGCACTAGTTCGGCGAAGAGATGGTGATAAAAGTGTAATATGGATGGTAGAAATATATTTTTACAATATGAATAAATAAAAACAGCAAGGTAGCAAATAGTAAACGAGCACAAAAACGGTATTGCAATGCTTGAAAACAAGGCCTAGGGTCCGTACTTTCACTAGTGCAACCTCTCGACAATGCTAACATAGTTGGATCATATGATTATCCCTCAAAGTGCAATAAAGAATCACTCCCGAGTTCCTATTAGCAGAGAACAAAAGATAGAAATTGTTTGTAGGGTACGAAACCACCTCAAAGCTATTCTTTCCGATCGATCTATTCAAGAGTTTGTACTAAAATAACGCAAAGCTATTTTTCCGTTTGATCTATCCTAGAGTTCATACTAAAATAACACCAAAGAAAATTCATATTCATAATACTCAATCCACACAAAGAACTACAAAGAGACCCCAAAGTTTCTATTGGAGAAAAGATAATAAAAACGTGCATCAACCCCTATGCATAGATTACCCCAATATCACCTCGGGAATCCGCAAGTTGAGTGCCATAACATAAATCAAGTGAATCAATATGATACCCCATTGTCACCTCAAGCATTCATACCGCAAGACATACATCATGTGTTCTCATATTTGAATATTAAATCCGACAAGACAAAACTTCAAAGGGTAAAGATTCAATCCATCACAACAAGAGTATAGAGGGGAGAAACATCATATGATCCATCTATATTAACAAAGCCCATGATGTAGATCACGAGAGAGAGAGAGAGAGAGAGAGAGAGGTTAAACACATAGCTACTAGTAGAAACCCTCAGCCCCGAGGGTGGGCTACTCCCTCCTCATCATGGTGGCCGCCGGGATGATGAAGATGGCCACCGGAGATGATTCCCCCCTCCGGCAGGGTGCCGGAACGGGTCTAGATTGGTTTTCGATGGCTATAGAGCCTTGAGGCGGTGGAACTTCTAATCTAAGTTAACCCCGAAGGGTTTCAGAATATTTGGGAATTTATAGTGCAAAGCGGGGGTCCGGGAGGCCACCGAGGTGGGCACAACCCACCTGGGCGCGCCAGGGGGCCCTGGCGCGCCCTGGTGGGTTGTGCCATCCTCGGGGCACCCCCCAAGTGCTGCTCTGGCCCAATGGATGTCTTCTGGTCCACAAAAAATCTCCATGGAGTTCCGTTGCATTTGGACTCCGTTTGGTATTGATTTCCCGTGATGTAAAAAACAAGCAAAAAACAGC
Source organism: Aegilops bicornis (assembly GCA_021605145.1). Classification (NCBI taxonomy): domain Eukaryota; kingdom Viridiplantae; phylum Streptophyta; class Magnoliopsida; order Poales; family Poaceae; genus Aegilops; species Aegilops bicornis. The sequence goes on from CM038669.1 coordinate 505,893,208, forward strand.
AACTAGCACTGCGCACTGGTCAATAGGTTAGTCCCAAAAAATGATACAAAGTTGATATAAAATGATTGTAAAACATCCAAGAATGATAAAATAACAGCGTGAATACTTCATAAATTATAGATACGTTGGGGACGTATCACATAGTATTGGTCACTTGAACAATTCATGAAAGAATAATGAAGGAAGAGAGGTTTCACATATAAATATACTATCTTGGACATCTTCTATGATTGTGAACCCCATTAGTTATTTTCAAACTTGATCAAATTAGTTGAAGTTGGACAAGGAAGACAACCTAATGAGTTATGCTTGGGTATATTTGTATAGAAGCTATATGGTTATGGATCCTCCAACATGTGGTGCTTGCTATTTAGAATCCTTTCACATATATGCTTGGATTATTTAGGAAGCGGGATTACTGCTTGTGCATCCAAAATCCTTGAACCAAGTTTCTTCCATAAGTTTCCACCATATCTACCTATATGCGGTATTTACCTGCCGTTCCAAGTAAATTTTCATGTGCCAAACTCTAAACTTTCAAATAATAATCTATTTTGTATGCCTGAATCACTCATGTAGCGACTAGGGGATGTCAGTATCTTCCATGCTAGGTGGGTTATTCTCACGATGAGTGGACTCCGCTCATCATTCACGAGAGAGTGGCAGGTAATTGGGATGCCCAGTCCTATGATCAAATGATCAAAAACAAAATTTCAAATAATTAAACAAAGCTCTCCCAGGACTATTGTTGGTATGGAAGGTACTCGTTGTTTCGAACCAGCCGTGGAGTGTGATTGTTGGTGGAGGGGGAGTAAAAACTTTACGTTTCTGTTTGGGAACCGCCTATAATGTATCTAGTATGGAAGATATTGGGAACTCTTGGATGTTATGTTGACAATGAAAGCATGCCTCTCAAAATTATTTTCATCTCTGTTTTAAAAGCTTCGAGCTCTGGTACCTCTGCAAATCCCTGCTTCCCTCTGCGAAGGGCCTATCTTTTACTTTTATGCAAGAGTCAGTAGTATCCCTTCTCATTACAACCTATTCTTTAGTTGGCAAGCATCATGTGATGGGGAAAGATCTAAGCATATATGTCCATTCAAATATATTTGATCATGAATTATTATTGTTGACAATTATCTATATGATAAGTAAGTTGGGAGGCGAAACATTAAGCACCTATCTTTCTGTGTGTTCAATGCATGCTATTTGTTCTAAAAATATGCCTCGAGTGGTAGCAATCATGGAAGACTATATGATACTTGAGTATGTGAGATTTGCTAAATCAAAGCTCTTACATAGACCCTTCCTGAAAGTAAGATGAGTTGCAATTGTTTGATGACTGAGAACATAGTTTGTTAGTTTTCAAGAAAGTTTATGGTCTATGCTTTAACATGTGAATAGCTTGTTACGTGATCATGAAAAGCTTTATGATATGAGCTACTGTTATGATATATAATGATGCTATAAAAGGTGATTCAAATTATCATTGATCAAATTTGTGCACTTGCTAGCATTCCGCATCAAAAATTCTGTTTCTTATCATTTACCTACTCGAGGACGAGCAGGAATTAAGCTTGGGGATGCTTGCTACGTCTCCAACGTATCTATAATTTTCGATTGTTCCATACTATTATATTATCTATCTTGGATGTTCTATATGCATCTATATGCTATTTTATATGATTTTTGGGACTAACCTATTAACCTAGAACCCAGTGCCAGTTTCTGTTTTTTCCATGTTTTTGAGTTTCACAGGAAAGGAATATCAAACGGAGTCCAACTGACCTGAAACTTTATGACAATTGTTTTTGGACCAAAAGAAGCCCACGGAGTACTGGAGATGCACCAGAAGAATCCCGAGACCACCACAAGGGTGGAGGGCGCCCCCACCCCCCTAGGGCGCGCCCTCCGACCTTGTGGGCCCTCGTGGACTCCCCTGACTTGTTCTTGACGCCAACACCTCTTATATATCCCCAAATCTCCAAAACAGAGCCTAGATTGGGAGTTCCGCCACCGTAATCCTCTGTAGCCACCAAAAAACCAATCGGGACCCTGTTCCGGCACCCTTCCGGAGGGCAAAACCATCAGCGGTGTCCATCTTCATCATCCCGGCGCTCTCCATGACGAGGAGTGAGTAGTTCACCCTCGGGGCTGAGGGTATGTACCAGTAGCTATGTGTTTGATCCCTCTCGCGCTCTCTCGCACGCGTGTTCTTGATTTGGCACGATCTTGATGTACCACGAGCTTTGCTATTCTAGTTGGATCTTATGATGTTTCTCCCCCTCTACCTTCTTGTAATGGATTGAGTTTTCCCTTTGAAGTTGTCTTATCGGATTGAGTCTTTAAGGATTTGAGAACACTTGATGTATGTCTTGCATGTGCTTATCTGTGGTGACAATGGGATATTCACGTGATCCACTTGATGTACGTTTTGGTGATCAACTTGCGGGTTATGTGACCTTGTGAACTTATGCATAGGGTTGGCACACGTTTTCGTCTTGACTCTCTGGTAGAAACTTTGGGGCACTCTTTGAAGTTCTTTGTGTTGGTTTGAATAGATGAATCTGAGATTGTGTGACGCATATCGTATAATCAAACCCGCGGATACTTGTGGTGACATTGGAGTGTCTAGGTGACATTAGGGTTTTGGTTAATGTGCATCTTAAGGTGTTATTTTAGTATGATCTCTAGGGTTGTTTGTGACACTTATAGGAATAGCCCAATAGATCGATCAGAAAGAATAACTTTGATGTGGTTTCGTACCCTACAATAATATCTTCGTTTGTTCTCCGCTATTAGTTCTTTGGAGTGACTCGTTGTTGCATGTTGAGGGATTGTTATATGATCTAATTATGTTATCATCGTTGAGAGAACTTTCACTAGTGAAAGTATGAACCCTAGGCCTTGTTTCTAAGCATTGCAATACTGCTTTTGCTCACTTTTGTTACTAGTTACCTTGCTATTTTTATAATTTCATATTACAAAAACCTTTATCTACCATCCATACTACACTTGCATCACCATCTCTTCGCTGAACTAGTGCACCTATACAATTTACCATTGGATTGGGTGTGTTGGGGACACAAGAGACTCTTTGTTATTTGGTTGTAGGGTTGTTTGAGAGAGACCATCTTCATCCTACGCCTCCCATGGATTGATAAACCTTAGGTCATCCACTCGAGGGAAATTTCCTGCTGTCCTACAAAACTCTAAACTTGGAGGCCCAACAACGTCTACAAGGATAAAGTTGTGTAGCAGATATCAGCCTTCAACTTTTCAGAAACCTCCAAGGCGGCTTTCAGTTCTAATTTAGCCTTTGATGTATCAGATTGTTGTAACGTGATGTTCTTTCGCAAATCAACCACCTGAGATTCTTTCATGTTTAGCTCGCCCTGCAAGGATAAATCAAGCGATATTCATGAATCATGATAATCATTCTATTAAAGTCCCAAGCACATTACAAAGTATTCTACTTGGCACTTGGGGGCTAATGTAGGTCGCTTCTCTTTCAGATCGAATGCTTAACGACCCGGCTAGATTCTTCAAATTAAGCCAGCTCATGGGGGCTACATATTCGGATTTTGTTACAAACAAGATGTTAAGTCCCGGCTTAGCTATTCAGTTTACGCTGGCCCTTGGGGACTACTCATTTGGATCTAATGCAGACAGGGTCATTTTTGAAGGACTGAACGAAGGATGTCATTTAAGTCTACAACATTCTCAAATTTTCCGTATCCTATAGACTTGGTGGCTGATGTATATACTGATATAAGAAGGGTTCCAGTGGTTACCTCAAAGCATTCTTTCATCAGACTGACTAAACCGGCTTCCATGTCTCGGCTGGTATGCAGGCGGTTTAAGTAGCCCGAGTGAATCTCGCTCGCGCTGAAGCCGGTGTAGCTCTCCAAGTCCAGTTTCCATTTTTCCTTTTTCAGCAGCAGAGAATTCCTCTTTGACACTATGTTTTGATAGAATAGTTTGATGGCCTGGCTCTGTATAACCAGTCTTGGTGACTATAACATCTTCAGCCTCTTCAATAGGCTTGATCATGCTTGGCGGTTCAGTACAGGGTGGTTCAACGCCCATTGGATCTACCACGACATCATGAGCTTTTGGGGGCGGGTCATCAGCAGTAGTCACTGGAGTTTGTTGAGAGGCTTCAGAGGTGGTCGGCTTCTCCGGCTCAGTAGCTTCGGGATCTTCAGCCGGTTTGTTCATCTTGACTTCTTCTTTGGGTTTGGCTATCTGGCCGAAAGTAAGACATATACAGATATTAGTATATCAGCATGCAAGTGATGAAGCAAGAAAAATCTAGTATACTCACCCCGGAGCAAGTTTGAAGGGAGGAATTTGGGTTCCGATTGAGTCGCCAGAGGATGAATGAGAAGTTCCTTGGTAATTTGAGTCGGGCGGATTAAGTGCTTGACGGATAAGATCCGCCTTAGGAAAGGAGAGGGTTGAAATTTGTGGCACCTCATTCCGACGTTTCCGAGGAGCCGGCATGTTGGGTAAACCGGAGGAGAGATTCCCACAGCCGTTGTTCCGGGTTGTGCGGCGAACTTCGTGTTGTTGTTTCTTAGAAATAAAGTTGGGATCCAAGTAAGCTAAAGGGTGAGAAAACCTTACTTTCCGGCTCGCTTGACGAACTTTCTATCTTGGCAGAGGTTGTGAGTCGGAGGAAAGGATAGTTACCTCTTCACTATCTGCATGGCTAGCCTCCGCATCATCCTGATAGTAATCAGTGTCAATAAGATGAATAAAAAAGGAGCAAAGGGATTCAAGTTCTACCTTCGACTCATCCTCCAGAGTAAATAGATCAGTTGCATATTCCTTCTTTTTGGCAGGCTTCTTGGAAACCTTGGTCTTTGTCCTGACCTTCTTGGTCGGCTTGTCTTGGAGTTTCTTGTTCCACAAGGGGGAATCAGCCTGCAGAGATCAAGTAATAATGAGAAGACAAATTGAGAGATAACGAGTTAGTAAAAATGGCTCGAAAATACTTACAGCTGGAGGCTTGTTAAGGGTACAGAAGGGATTCAACCCCGTCTTGCTACAAGTCGCCAACCTTTCGTTGAGCAGTGATTTGGTCATCTTGTTGACCGCATCATCGTTCAAATGCACTTGGCTGTGACATTGTGGATCTTTGGTATCACCGGTATATTCGCACGTTAAACCAGGCCGGCGGCTCAAGGGCAAAATTCTCCAAGCCACCCAGCACTGGACTAAGTCAACTCCGGTAAACCCGTTGGCCATTAAGGCCCTTGTTTTTGAAAAGATGGGCATATATTTGGCGTGTTCTTCGATGCTGATCCGATTTGGGAGGGGATGCCTTGAACTAAGCCGGTTCTCACAGAAACCCAGCAATGGGTTTTCATCAGCCGGGGATGTGTCTCGGCAGTAAAACCAAGTTTCGTTCCAGTCTTTCGGATGGCTGGGAAGTGTGGCTGCAGGGAAGACAGCTTCTTTTTGCCTTTGAATAGAAATTCCGCCAAGTTCTAAGCTGGGGCCATCTGTGAATTCAGTTTGGCGATTCAAGTAATAAAATTCTCTGAACAAGTCCACAGTGGGCTCTTCTTGGAGGTATACTTCACAAAAAACTTCGAAGTTGCAGATATTGGAAACGGAGTTGGGTTTGATGTCTTGAGGGTAGAGTTGAAAGAAATGCAACACATCCTGGGAGAATTTTGAACCGGGTGGAGAAAAGATCCGGAGCATATGATCAGAAAAAACTATGACCTCGCCTTCTTTTGGAGTGGGTATAGCCTCATTCCCCGGAGCTCTCCAATGAATAACATCTTTGGCGGCTAAGACTGGAAGTGCAACTATCCCTGGGTGGTTTTGGTAATTCCTAACGACATATAGCTCATTGAGCTAACATTATTCCAAGATGAATATTTCAGGAAAAGCTCAATGAATGGCATGGCATGGATGAGGAAAGTGGACCCCTCAAAATACTAAGGATAAAAGGATTGGCTCAAGCTCAAAAGCTCAAGACTCTACATTTTATATTTTAGTGATCCTTGATCACATTGAGTCTATAGGAAAAGCCAATACTATCAAGGAGGGATGAGGTGTTGCTTAATGGCTTGCTTGCTCAAAGTGCTTAGTGATATGCTCCAAAGCCCTCAACTACTTTCCCACATCCACATATTAACTAAACCCAAAGTCAAACTCGGCCCTACAGATTCTTTCTATCCGGCGCCACTGAGTTCAGATATCATAGCCACTGCCACAAACCCTAGGCAAATTGGTCTCACCGATAGGGATCTCGGTCTCACCGAGATGGGATTGTAATCTCTCTATTTCCCTTCGTAACGTTTCGGTCCCACCGAAATTAGCGATCGGTCCCACCGAGATTGCAATGTAAACTCTCTGTTTCCCTTCCGTAACATTCCGGTCCCACCGAAATGAGCGAACCGGTCCCACCGAGTTTACCTGACCAACTCTCTGGTTAGCTTATTACCAAATTCGGTCTCATCGAGTTTGTGTAATCGGTCTCACCGAGATTACGTTATGCCCTAACCCTAACCATATCGGTCCTACCGAGTTGCATGTCGGTCCCACCGAAAGTCCTAACGGTCACTAGATTTGCTAAATCGGTCCGACCGAGTTTCTCAATTCGGTCCCACCGAGATTGGCAAATTGTGTGTAACGGTTAGATTTTGTGTGGAGGCTATATATACCCCTCCACCCACTCTTCATTCGTGGAGAGAGCCATCGTAATCGAACCTACACTTCCAATACACATTTTACGAAGAGAACCACCTACCCTTGTGTTGAGGCCAAGATATTCCATTCCTACCATATGAATCTTGATCTCTAGCCTTCCCAAGTTGCTTTCCACTAAAATCTTCTTTCCACCGAATCCAAATCCTGTGAGAGAGAGTTGAGTGTTGGGGAGACTATCGTTTGAAGCACAAGAGCAAGGAGTTCATCATCAACACACCATTTGTTACTTCTTGGAGAGTGGTGTCTCCTAGATTGGCTAGGTGTCACTTGGGAGCCTCCGACAAGATTGTGGAGTTGAACCAAGGAGTTTGTAAGGGCAAGGAGATCGCCTGTGAAGATCTACCGCTAGTGAGGCAAGTCCTTCGTGGGCGACGGCCATGGTGGAATAGACAAGGTTGCTTCTTCGTGGACCCTTCGTGGGTGGAGCCTTCCGTGGACTCGCACAACCGTTACCCTTCGTGGGTTGAAGTCTCCATCAACGTGGATGTACGATATACCTATCGGAACCACGACAAAAACATCCGTGTCTCCAATTGCGTTTGAATTCTCCAAACCCTTCCCTTTACATTCTTGCAAGTTGCATGCTTTACTTTCCGCTGCTCATATACTCTTTGCATGCTTGCTAGAATTGTGCTAAGATTGCTTGACTTGTGCTAAGATAGCTAAAATCTGCCAAAGTCTAAAATTGGGAAAAGGATAAGCTTTTATTTGGTCAAGTAGTCTAATCACCCCCCCTCTAGACATACTTTCGATCCTACAAGTGGTATCGGAGCTTTGGTCTCCATTTTCTTTGATTTCCATAGCTTTTGGTGGTCATAGCGTTGGTTTCACAACCTAGGAGAGTATGGCGTCTAGAGAGGGAAATTATCACCGTAGAGGTCCTTACTTTGATGGTACTAATTTTGCTAGTTGGAAGCACATGATGAATATGCATATTCTTGGACATAACCCCGCCGTTTGGGATATTGTGTGTATTGGCTTGCAAGGTGAATTCTTTGATGGGAGAGAACCAAACCGTGAAGCTAGCGCGGAAGAGTTGAAGATGCTGCAATACAACGCTCAAGCTTGTGATATCCTCTTCAACGGATTGTGCCCCGAAGAATTCAACAAAATCAGCCGTCTTGAGAATGCAAAGGAAATTTGGGATACTTTGATTGATATGCATGAAGGTACCGACTCCGTCAAGGAATCCAAGTTGGACGTGCTTCAAAGTCAACTTGACAAGTTCAAAATGAAGGATGGTGAAGGTGTCGCTGAAATGTACTCTAGGCTTGCTCTTATCACAAATGAGATTGCCGGCTTAGGAAGTGAAGAGATGACCGACAAATTCATCATCAAGAAGATCCTAAGAGCCTTGGATGGAAAATATGATACCGTGTGCACATTGATCCAAATGATGCCCAATTATAAAGATCTCAAGCCAAAGAAAGTCATTGGAAGAATTGTTGCTCATGAGATGTCACTCAAGGATAAGGAGGAACTTCACAACAAGTCAAGTGGTGCTTACAAAGCCTCATGTGAAGCCCCCACATCATCAATTGAGAAACAAACCTTCAATGAATAATTGAGCTTAATGGTGAAGAACTTCAACAAGTTCTACAAGAATAGAAGCAAAGAGAGAAGCTCCAAGTCAAGGTCCTACAATGACAAAAGATCTTCTAGTCGAGAGCGCACAATTGATACAATTGTGGTAGACACAGACACTATTCCAATGAGTGTACGGCACCCTACAAAAGAAGATAAGAATCACCCAAGAGAAGAAGTAGAAGAGAAGAATCACCACCAAGAGAGAGGAGGAGTAGAGATGATCGTTATGAACGAAGACCCTCACAGAGAAGCAAAGATTCAGAAAGGAAGGACAAGTCATCAAGGAGCTACACAAAACGAAGACATCAAGCTCATGTTGGTGAATGGGTATCCGCTCCGACTCCGACAATCACTCCGAGAGAAGCTATCACTCCGACTCCGAATACACTCAAGATGAAGGTGTTGCCGGTCTAGCACTTGTGTCAACCAACTCCTACGACATATTTGATTCACCAAATGAAGGAATTGGAAGATGCGTCATGGCCAAAGGTCCAAAGGTAACACATCCCGAGTATGTTGATTCAATAGTGATGAAGATGACTTGTTAGGTGATGATGATTTACTTGTTGATAACTCTAGTGATGAATACTATGATGAAACGTCAATTAATCATGCTAATCAAGATAAAACAAATGACAATTATAAGGAGAAGATTGAGCTTCTAACTAAAGAACTAAACACTCTTAAGTTAGCTCATGAAACTATCTTAGAAGATCATCGAGAACTTTTAAGGACTCATGAGAAGCTACACTTTGAAAAGCTCAACCTTGAGCAAGCGCATGAGTTCCTAAAGGCAATCAATGATGATCTGCGTAAGAAAAGTTCTTCTTACATTGCCAAGCGTTTAATCTTATCTACTAACATGCCTCAAGTCAAGTCTAGTAACAAGAACAAGAAGGATTCTTCCTCTAGTAGTAACAATAATCATGCTAAATCCAATGATGTTGCTTCTAGTAGTTCTCTTGATTCCACTAATGATTCTCTTAGCCAAGTTACGCTTGAGCAAGAAAATAGCTTATTGAAGGGAATTATAGAGAAAGGTGTTTACAAGAGCCTTGCGGGAGTAAGCAATTTGAGGAAATTATGCATGAAGCAAGGAAGGCACCGGAAGAACCAAGGTGTTGGTTTTGAACGAAAGTTCAATGCTAATGGAGTTGAGTGGGAAGAAGATCAATACCCGGAATGAAGTTTGTTCCTCAACAAGAGAAGTATGATCCTACTTCCTTCAAGGGGACACAAGCTCAAGATGATCTTCCACCACAAGACCACAAGCAAAAAGGCAAGGATAAGCTTCAAGAGGAGATTGATGCATTTGAAGAAGCTCCAAAGGCCTTGGTCAAGTGGGTTCCCAAGACTACATCAAGCTCTACTTCATCAAGTACGACTACAACTCCAAGGATTCCCATCAAGATGATGTGGATCCCGAAGAATAAGAACTAGAGAGTTCTTGAGGGTGACTCCGCCAACATATTTCACTCATATCATTTTGGCAACTACTAGTGCAATCAACTTTCACATCTTGCACTAAGTTCAAGGAGTCACAAACCTCTTGTTGGTAAGATAAGGGACAAGGTAACCTAATTCTTTCATAGACATCATATTATGTGTGCATCACTCTATGTCTATGGATATCCTTGTTTGTTCCTTGTGGGACTAAGCCGTGTAGGTATTGAAAGTGCAACTCACTCCAAAAGTATTGCTCCAAATGATCTTCATCAACATTGAGCATTCACATCTTCAACACCTACATGAAGTCATCATCGGCAAAACACAAGGTTAGTTCATCCCTCTAAGGGGGGATCCCACATCTAGGGGGAGCTTTGTTGGGAAACACAGTAATTTCAAAAAAATTCCTACGCACACGCAAGATCATGGTGATGCATAGCAACGAGAGGGAGAGTGTTGTCCACGTACCCTCGTAGACCAAAAGTGGAAGCGTTATAACAACACGGTTGATGTAGTCGTACGTCTTCACGGCCCGACCAATCAAGCACCGAAACTACGGCACCTCCGAGTTTTAGCACACGTTCAGCTCGATGACGATCCCGGACTCCGATCCAGCAAAGTGTCGGGATGAGTTCCAAAATCGACAAAGCATGGTGACGATCTTGATGTTCTACCGTCGCAGGGCTTCGCCTAAGCACCGCTACAATATTATTGAGGAGAACTATGGTGGAGGGGGGCACCGCACACGGATAAGAGATCTCAAGGATCAATTGTTGTGTCTCTAGGGTGCCCCCCTGCCCCCGTATATCAAGGAGCAAGGGGGGAGGCCAGCCGGCCCTTGCTAGGCGCGCCAGGAGGAGGAGTCCTCCTCCTAGTAGGAGTAGGACTCCCCTCTTTCCTACTCCTACAAGGAGGGGGAAAGGAAGAGGGAGAGGGAGAGGGAAAGGGGGGCGCGGCCCGCCCTGGCTGCCCCTCTCTCTCTCCACTAAGGCCCATATGGCCCATTACTTCTCCCGGGGAGTTCCGGTAACCCTCCGGCACTCCGGTTTTCTCCGAAATCACCCGGAACACTTCCGGTGTCCGAATATAGTCGTCCAATATATAAATCTTTATGTCTCGACCATTTCGAGACTCCTCGTCATGTCCGTCATCACATCTGGGACTCCAAACAACCTTCGGTACATCAAAACATATAAACTCATAATATAACTGTCATCGTAACGTTAAGCGTGCGGACCCTACGGGTTCGAGAACTATGTAGACATGACCTAGAATTGTTTTCGGTCAATAACTAATAGCGGAACCTGGATGCTCATATTGGCTGCTACATATTCTACGAAGATCTTTATGGGTCAAACTGCATAACAACATACATTGTTCCCTTTGTCATCGGTATGTTACTTGCCCGAGATTCGATCGTCGGTATCTCAATACCTAGTTCAATCTCGTTACCGGCAAGTCTATTTACTCGTTACGTAATGCATCCTTCCGTAACTAAATCATTAGTTACATTGCTTGCAAGGCTTATAGTGATGTGCATTACCGAGAGGGCCCAGAGATACCTCTCCGACAATCGGAGTGACAAAACCTAATCTCGAAATATGCCAACTCAACATGTACCTTTGGAGACACCTGTAGAGCTCCTTTATAATCACCCAGTTACGTTGTGACGTTTGGTAGCACACAAAGTGTTCCTCCGGTAAACGGGAATTGCATAATCTCATAGTTATAGGAACTTGTATAAGTCACGAAGAAAGCAATAGCAATATACTAAACGATCAAGTGCTAAGCTAACGGAATGGGTCAAGTCAATCACATCATTCTCCTAATGATGTGATTCCATTAATCAAATGACAACACATGTCTATGGTTAGGAAACATAACCATCTTTGATCAATGAGCTAGTCAAGTAGAGGCATACTAGTGACATTAAGTTTGTCTATGTATTCACACATGTATCATGTTTCCAGTTAATACAATTCTAGCATGAATAATAATCATTTATCATGATATGAGGAAATAAATAATAACTTTATTATTGCTTCTAGGGCATATTTCCTTCAGTCTCCCACTTGCACTAGAGTCAATAATCTAGATTACACAGTAATGATTCTAACACCCATGGAGTCTTGGTGCTGATCATGTTTTGCTCGTGGAAGAGGCTTAGTCAATGGGTGCGCAACATTCAGATCCGTATGTATCTTGCAAATCTCTATGTCTCCCACGGACTTGGTCCGGGTGGAATTGAAGCGTCTCTTGATGTGCTTGGTCCTCTTGTGAAATCTGGATTCCTTTGCCAAGGCAATTGCACGATATTATCACAAGATCTTCATTGGTCCCGATGCACTAGGTATTACACCTAGATCGGAAATGAAATCTTTCATCTATACTCCTTCATTTGCTGCTTCCGAAGCAGCTATGTACTCCGCTTCGCATGTAGATCCCGCCACGACGCTTTGTTTAGAACTGCACCAACTGACAGCTCCACCGTTCAATATAAACACGTATCCGGTTTGCGATTTAGAATCGTCCTGTCGGGGAGGCTGATCGTACCCGCGAACACCTATGGGGCCGGCGGACCAGGCCCCTTTTGTGGTTCGGAGGGGGGCGGAGATTGCACGAAGAGCGGATCGAGGCGAGGCACACGAGCGGTTACCCAACCGGAGCTCTCGGAGTGATAAAACTCCTACCGCTGCTTGTTTGATGTATTGTGTTCTTGCTAGGGAGCGTCACGAGCTCTGAGAACCTAAGCGTGAGCGTGTCTGGTCTCTAGTGAGTCGAATGAACCAGACCTCCAACCCCTCTACGTTGCGCACGGGCCTCCTTTTATATGCTCAAGGGGTCTCCGGCGGTGGCAACATAGGCGAGGGTACAAATGTAAAAATAGGAGTTGGTACACCTACTCGAGCGATTATGCGATGCAAAATACCTAACTCGTGACAAGGGACAAAAGCAATAAATGCCCGTCGATTGTCGCCCAAACAAAGGCAACAGAGATCGTCAGTGCGCCACCGCTTCGCCATGATGGCAAGCTTGTCGGCCGCTTATCGCTGTTTCTCCACGGCTGCCTCCGACACCTGCCGCATGGAATGGTCCCATGGCGACACGTTCTTTGGATGAGCTGGAGCAGAGATGGAGAGAGGTTGCTTGTCAGCGGCAAGCGCCTTGCCGCAGCGAATCCTTGTCGCGTCCGGAGGCTTGTCGCTCCGAGCCTTCCCGGCAAGCTCCTCTTCTTTGGGGCCTTGTCTTCTGCATGCCTTGAGTGGCCTTCGGCAAGCTCCTCTTGCCGGGCCTTGTCTTCTGCATGCCTTGAGTGGCCTTCCCGGCAAGCTCCTCTTGCCGGGGCCTTGTCTTCTTAATCAAATACTTTGTTCTTGAATGGCTCCAAAGGAACCACGGAGGATCTTGGCGGTGACGAGGCAAACCCTGCCACGGGGTGCTGCAACTGTCCGTGCACGAGTACGGGATACTAGGGTACCCCTACTCTAGTACACCGACAGGAGCCCCCGGGCCTGGGCCGTACACGGTGCCGAGTGTTGTCGGGCCAGGCCCAAAACAGTGCACGGTCACACGCGGCCTCGACCACGTCGCAACTCGCCCCGGACCCACACGACCCCCACTAACGGCGCACGGTCGTGGCGCCGTCACGAAGAGATCGTGGGCGTGGTCGTGGGGGTTTCTTTATTAGGAAAAGCGGAACGTCCGCCCCCTCCCCCTCTTTATAAGTGGAGAAAACAGGGGCAGGCCGTCCACTCCGCCATTGTTGTCTTGTCAAGAAAACTACCACCGCTCCCCCCTTCTTCTCCGGTGCGAAGAGCGGCGCCCGCCCCTTCGCCACAAAGCGCGCTCACCGCCGTCGGCCTCCTCCGCCGCCCTCGCCATGGCTCCGGCCGACAAGGAGAAGGCGTCAAGTCGCCCGGCGCAGCGGCTCGCGGCGCTGCGCAAGGAGCGGGCCATCTCCCCCCCCCCAGCTCGGCGCAAGGGAGCTGCGGGATGTCTTCTATCTCTTTTGGTCGACGGAGACGCGTGCGCATCCGCGCACGAAGGTACTCCCCGCCTCCGCTTCTGATTTGGCCCCAACTGGGTACCCCTTTTTTTGCCCTTTTCTTCTATTGCGGGCTTTGCCCGCCCTTTTCCGAGTTCTTCTGCGATATCATGAACACATATGGCCTCCGTCTCCTTGATTTCACCCCCAACGCCGTCTTGACCATGGCAGTTTTCGCGCATCTTTGCGAAAACTTTGTCGGAGTCCACCCAAATGTGGCACTCATCCGCCACTTCTTCGTGCCCCGCGTCGAGAGAGGAGAGCCACTTGCGGAGGGATAGCTTGGGTCTCGTGGATCGGCAAGAAAGAAGCCTATCTGGAAGGAGAGTTCCACAACAAGTGGGAGGAGTGGAGAGCCAATTGGTGTTGGGTCGTGAGGAGAACCCGCAGCCCTTCCTTTGCCGTCGCCAAACCCCAATAGTGTCTTGCGGCGAGATTGGAGTAACTTGGCGCCGGAGGATGCGAGGTTGAAGATAGCTGTGACCGGATTTTGCGCCTCGGGCTTGCCGGATTAACCGTAAGCGCGATTGGCGCAGACTTCCTTCGCCGCGCATCGCTCTTTTTGCAGAGAGGGGAGGCCCGGCAGGAGTTCCAAAATCGGCGGAACATTATGAGGTTGCGCCCGGGCCTGAACTGGAATTTCACCGTCTTGGAGTTGGATGCGATGCTTTGCTAGATCTGTTCAAGAACGACCCGATCACCCTGAGTGGTTTAGGTTGCCGAGGGGGTCGTCCCATTGTGCAACAACTCGGCGCTCGACCGCATCCAGCGCCATGATGTCGTTGTCAGCGATTCCCATGGGATCGTTCCAACTGGCAGAGCCCCGACGAGGTCGTGCGGCAGTTCTTCGACGACTTGGAAGAAGTGCCGATCCGCTCCGACGAGCGAAAAAAGGCTCACTCGCGACACTACCGGCGAGGAGATGGCGTGGAATTGCCACCGAGGTGGAGGCGGCGGCAGCCGCTGCCGCTAGAGCCTTCGGGTACATCGTGGAGGAGGCGGACGCTGCGAAGGCGGCAAGCCTTGCCGAGCGAAGGAGATCGCCCGGCGAGGACGAGCTTGTCAAGCCCGAGGCGGGTCGAGTGGACCCGCCGAGGGCGCTTCTTCTCCACCACCCGGTGACTTGCCGCCACGGAGCCCCCGGTTCCTGAAGAGGCGTCTCCATAAGGCCGAGACGAAGTCGGGCGGCAGATCGCCCACAGCAGAAGCGCCGCTGCGACGCCTTCTACCGCGGCAAGCGATGTTGCCGCTGAGGCGCCTCACACCGCTGCGACAACCGGGCGAGGTCTAGTCGTGCCACCGCCGACGCGCGCCAAGCGGCCAAGAGAGCCCACTCCCTCGCCGCACCGGAGGCGAGCCGAGTTTGACTTCTCCGGCGCTCAGCTCCGGGGAGGAAGGCGGAGAGTAAGGGCTTGAGCTTGGGCGGGTATTTCTTCACTTGTAGTGCTTCATCTTGAATCTGATTTGCTTCGTTCTCGACTCTTTCCTTTTCGTGACGCCGCCCGAAGAGCGTCGAAGAGGGCCAAGATCCCGACGGTCATCGTTGAGGGCGATTCTCCCGTGGCAACAGGGGACGTGTCTGAGACCCCCTTGCCGGACCGGCAACCCTTCCTCGAGCAGCCCCAGCACAGCCCCAAAGTAAGTGTGTGGTTTTCTCCTTCTTGTTAGGTGTGCAGGGTGCTCCTTCTTCGTTGATACACTGATTGTTTGCTTGTGTAGGAGCAGAGCAGCCTCATCGGGAGGCTCAAGCCGCCCGAAATCCTGTCTGCTGCCACTCGCGCCAAGGGAGGATTCTCGGCAGGGGCGCCCTCCGACAAGGAGGCCACTCCGGCAAGGGAGGCTACCCGGCAAGGGACAGCGCCAAGGACCCTCCGGTGGTCGAGGCCATGGCTGCGGATCCCGTTGCGAGGTAATTTCCTTACGAAAATTTCCCTTGGGCTTGCTTTCTTTTGTTTCTCTTTTGAACATTTGCTTGACTGCTCTTTCTTCGTCGGCCTTGAGCCGATGGAGGTCGAGGCTGCCGGCGAGGAGGAAGCCAAGCAGCAACACCGACGAGTGTCGTGGAAGAAGAGGTCGTTCTTGTGGAAGAAGAGGCCGTCGCCGACGGAGCCTGTTGGCGAGAAGGCCACCGAGGCTGCCGACGCAGGCCGGGCGAGGGTCGGGCGATCGCACCGACGGCCCTGAGGCCTTGAGGGAGCGCCAAGCGCTACACCGACACCGACTCCCCAGCTGCCGCTGCAGCGTCCAGTTCGAGGAGCCCCAGCCCGGCGCCTACCAAGGCCAGCCGAGGGTGTCTTCATCAAACTCCCACAGGAACCCGAGCTCAGGCGCCCGGTCGAGGAGAGACCTTCGACGGCGAGCTACTCGCCTCTCTGGTCGCTGGTGGGCCAGCGCCGAGCAGCAGCGGCGAATCGAGGAGGAGGCAATTTGAAGAAGCTTTGTCGCTCTACCGCCCGGCAAGCCAAGTTGGAGTCTGGGAAGCACTTGTCGCGAGGGCGAAGCGGACATGGAGAAACGCGCAGAAGAGCTCCGGGCGCCAACCAAGAAACTCTCCGCGACGTGGCGAGCGCTGGGGCAACTTGCAGAAGAGCGCACGGCCTTCATCCTTGAGAAGGCCGCAATCGAGGAGGAGCAGCGGCTGGCTGCCGAGAAGCTCTCCAGCCAGGAAGCGGTGGCGCAGCGGAAGGTCAACTGGACAGCCACGAAGAAGACCTTGCCGTCTTGTGAGTCACTTGGCGGGCGCTTAAGAGCGAAGGATGCTTCCGCAGCCGCCGAGGCCGCCAAGGAAGAGTTGAAGGCGAAAGTGGCACAGCTGGAGGCCAGCCTCAAGAAGAGCGGCGAAGAGCTTGCCGCGCTCAAGCATGAGCGTGAGAAGGACGCCTACACTCTTGGCGAGCTGCGAGTCGTCTCGTGATAGGGGCAAGGAGCTCGGCGCGCCGAGGATTCCAAGGCGGATCTTGAGCTGAAGCTGACCACTCTCAGCAGACGTTGGGCGGGCGCCAGGAGGCGGGAGGTGGGCTTGTTGGAGACGATCAAGGCCAAGGAGGAGCTGCTAGCGAATGCCGCCTCCACCCGAGCACCTTGAGGGAGAGCGTGGAGCACTGGATCAAGGTCTTGTGGACACCGCCGCCGACATCCTAACGAGTGATGGAGCTGGGGATGGCGGACCTTGCATACTCCTCCGACGAGCATCTCCAACCCAGCGCCAAACTCGGTTTATTCTTCAAAGGCGTGGTGGACGGGTCTCCGCGGCTCGAGAAGAGGTCCCAAAGCAGGTGGCCGAGGAATCACGCCAGATCTGTGCAGGAGCCCTCGAGAAGGTGCTGATAAAGGTGGCCTTCCGCAATCCGGGCCTCAACCTTAACGGCGTCCTCAGATCCTTGCCGCCAGATGCCAACGTGGAGGAGCTCAAAGCCCTTATCGCACCCATTGTGGACAAGGTGAACAAGATCAAGCGGATCGATGGCGACCCGCGTAGACTAGGCCGCCAATTTTATCTTTCCTTGTCATTTGCCGATCATGTTTAGAACACTTTGTTAGATCAGCGACAAGTTATTTTGTAATATACTCTATTTTAGGCGATCAATGCAACGTTATTTCCTCTACTTGAGTCCTTCCTTTGTAATGCGTTTACGCCTTACGCATTTGGGGGACTTGTCGGTGCGGGCACCTTTGCCGTGGCTTGAGTGCGGAACGTCGGCCCTTCTTTGGCGATGCCGCCTCCGACAAACAACCTTGTCGCGACTAGTCGCAACTCACTTAAGTTGTTGAGCGGACTCAAAACAAAGTAAAGGCGCGACTAGCCTGCAAGTTGGTTCCTCTCTGCATACAGGTTTTCCATACAAAGTACTATCGTTCGAGGAAGATAACTTAAAAATTTAAAATTGATTGCTCAAACTTTGGCAACTTAGCTTTTCTCTCTTGCTTCCCGATGAGGTGAAACTTCCTCGGCGGTGCACGGTCCATAGTATTATCTTCTCCTTCCCTTGGTTAACTTGTGCGAGGGAGCCTTCCTTTCTTTGAGAAAAGAGAAGGATGAGGAAATAAAGTTATGGAGCCTAGCGGCTCGATTTTGCTCACCGGGTGTGGTTGCTGCACAAAGTGTTAGCCAAAACATGCAATAAAATGATGAAAGCATGAATTTGACAAGTCGCGCGCAATACATGAGCTTTTCTTGATGCATCGGTCTGCGGCGGCTTTGTACAAAGGATTACATGCAACAGCGGCAAGACTTGTACAAAAGGTGGTTGCCGGAATGGGTTCGCAACCGCGCCCTATGGGTAAAACTTACGAAGATGCTCAATGTTCCAGGAGTTGCTCACGGGATGCTATCTTCGGTCTCAAAGCGAGACAGCGCCTCGCCTAGCGACTCGTTTCACCCGATAAGGGCCTTCCCACTTTGGCGTCAACTTGTTTGAATTCTTGGCGGACTGAACACGCCGAAGAACAAGGTCGCCTTCCTCGAGACTTCGGCACTAACTCTGCGGCTATGGTAGCGGCGCAAAGCTTCTTTGTAGCGAGCAGCTTCGCCTGCGGCTGAAAGGCGATCCTCCTCAAGGAAGCGTAGCGTCATCTTGTCGCAGATGCTCTTGCTCAAGCTCATCATAAGCGAGCACTCGAGGCGATCCGTATCTGAGTTCCGTCGGGAGAACTGCCTCTGCTCCATAGACTAGAGCAAAAGCGTGCGGCGGTGGCTCGATTTGGTGTCGTCTGATCGACCAAAGAACCACCGGCGACTCCTCGATCCGATTTCTACCGCACTTGTGCAGCTGTCGAAAGTCCTGGTCTTGAGCCAGCGCAGCACTTCAGCATTGCCCTCTACCTTGACCGTTTCTTCTCGGGTGAGCAATGAAGCAAAGCAGACCTTGGCGCCAAGGTCTTGGGCGTCTTGCATGAAGGTGGGACTCGTGGAATTGTGTGCCGTTGTCGGTGATGATCCTGTTAGGGATTACGAAGCGGCAAACAATCGACCAAGAACTTGATCACGACCGTGCCGTCACCTTTCTCACTGCTTCCACTTCCGGCCACTTTGTGAACTTGTTGATAGCGGCGTACAAGTACTCAAAGCCCCGACAGCTTCGGGGAAGGGGCCGAGATGTCGAGCCCCGGACCGAAAATGGCCAAGATAAAGGGATCGTCTGGAGAGCTTGAGCTAGCTGGTGTATCTGTTTGGAATGGGCCTTGCACGCTTCACACTTGGTTACTTGTGCGATTTGCATCCACGGAGGCTGTCGGCCGGAAGAAACCTTGCTTGGGAAAGCTTTGCTTGAAGCAAGTGCTCTCGCGCCAATGTGGTGACCACATATGCCTCCGTGTATCTCTGCCATGACTTCATCCATCTTCCACAGGAATACACTTCAATTTCACACCGTTGAGTCTTCTTCTATACGATGTCTGTCAACAAACTGGTACATACTTGACTGCCGGGCTACTCTTTCCGCTTCTTCTCGCTCTTGGGAAGTTCTCTCTGTCTGAAGGAAATGGACAATCTGTTGTGCCCATCTTTGGAGCTTAGCTCGACAACAAGGACTAAAGGCACATCATTGCTGCGAGAACATCAGCTTCTACGGCAAGAACGTGCGGCTCTGCCGAGCTTGACGCTCCCGGCAAGCTTGCCGGAGTAAAACTTGTCGGGCGTGCAGCTTCAGCGAAACAAACCACAGGGCTTGTCGGAGCAGACTGCCCTCAAGATCGCTGGTGTTGATCTTGGGGACCTTTGCAGCGACGGCTTGGGAAGCTCTGCCGGAAAGTAGTCACCGGAGATCAACTTCCTCTTCTTGCTTTGTCCGATTGATGGTGTTATGGTTGGCTGAGTCGACTTGAGCACAAAATCCCTGGTTCCATTGTGCAACTTAAGTGCAGCGCACTTTGTGACCGTCAGCAATATCATTCTGAGCTCTTGGAACATGTTCCATTTGCAGGCCGTCAAAGTGCTCTTCTAGCTTCCTCACTTCATCAACGTAGGCTTCCATCAACGGACTCTGGTAATATTTGTTCACTTGGCGGACGACAAGTTGCGAGTCACCCCTGACAATAAGCTTTTTGATCCCAAGGTCCATCATGCGATCCACGAGACCGCAAGCAAACCTTCATACTCTGCGGTATTGTTTGTTGCTCGCTCCTTGGGAAAGTGCATCCGACTACGTACTTGAGGTGCTCTCCGTGGGTGCGATAAGCGACGCCGCACCGGCACTGCTGCAGCGAGAAGGCACCATCAAAGTACATCACCACTCTTTGCTTGCTTCCTTGACGGGAATGCTCGTCTCGGAATCTCTTCATATCGGCATTGGCGTCCATTCTGCTATGAATTCTGCCAACGCTCTGCTTTGGATAGTTGATGTGCTTTCAAACTTGAGACCAAAGCTTGACAGTTCCAATGCCCACTCGACAATCCTGCCTGCCGTCGCTTCGGATTCTTGATATCCTCTTCAGCCGAAAGCGAGTGACAACTGTGATCTCATGTGCTTGGAAGTAATGGCGCAGCTTTCTCGAGGCCATGAGGAGGCCGAAAAGCAATTTCTGCACACCGAGTACCTTGACCTAGCCCCCTGCAGGAGGGAATCGACAAAGTAGGTAGGCGCTGCACCATCCTTTTACGCATCTGGTCATCATGCGTCTGCGCGGATTCGTCCTTGTCGGGACCAGAGCTTGTTGGCGAAGCCCCGCTTGTCATTTGGATGTGCTTGCCGTGGTTCTTTGGCTCGTCATCCGCCTCCCTCTCTGCTACTAACGCAGCACTAACCACTTGATTGGTTGCTGCTATATATAGCAACAACTTCTCTTGTGGTTTAGGTGCGACAAGTGTTGGAGTGGAGGGCGTGTATCTCTTCAAGTCCTGCAGCGCAGCCTCCGCTTCGAGTCCATTTCATTGGACCTGCCTTTTCAAAATCTTGAAAAATGGCGGTATGCTCAGCAGAACATAGAAATAAACTCTTTGAGAGCAGCTACGCAACCGGCAAGTCTTCGTACATCCTTGACGCGCTTTGGTGCTTCAATCTGCTCAATGGCCTTGATCTTGTCGGGATTAGCTTCAATCCCTTGTTGAGACACGAAGAACCCGAGAAGCTTGCTGGAAGAGACTCCAAACACGCACTTCTCGGGGTTGAGCTTAAGGTTGATCTTGCGCAGATTTGCAAAGGTCTCGTCCAAATCTTGAACCAGAGTTGCTTTGTCCTTGCTTTTGACCACTATGTCATCCATGTAGGCTTCTACATTTACGTGCATTTGCGGCTCAAAAGCCTCATGGACTACCCTTGCAAATGTTGAACCAAAGCATTCTTCAAACCGAAAGGCATCCGTATGAAACAGTATGTGCCACATGGTGTAATGAATGCGGTCTTCTCCTCATCTTCTTCAGCCATGAAGATCTGATGGTATCCTGAGTATGCATCAAGAAGCGAAAGCAAATCACATCCGGTAGTGGAGTCAACAAACAGGTCAATGCGCGGCAACGGAAATGGATCTAAGTGACAAGCATTAATAACATCCGTGAATTCAATACAAAGTCTCCATTTTCCATTTGCTTTATGCGCACGACTACGTGATTGGCCAACCACGTAGGATGGAGCACTCCTCGACAAGGCCTGCCGCTTCCGGTTCTTGATCTCTTCTGCTATGAATTCTTGGCGTTCCTTTGCTTGCTTCCCCGACTTTTTTGCTTGACGGGCCGTGCATGAGGACAAAGCGGCCAGGCGGTGCTCAATCACTTCCACAGGAACACGGGGATGTCAGACGGTTGCCATGGAAACACGTCGACATTGGCCCGCAGGAAAGCAACGAGCGCGCCTTCCTATTTAGGGTCGAGAGAGGCACTGATGGTAAAGGTACCACCAGTGCCGTCCTCCTTGGTGGGCACCTTCTTGGTCTTTGGCGGAGCTACCATCTTCTTGCACTTGCCGGTGGAGCTCGGTGGTGCATCCTCGGCAGTGGCGCAGCACTCCGAAGAGGTGCGCTTGCGGAGTGAGCATCGGAGCTCTTGGGACTTGGACTTTGTCTTCTTCCCCGTGAGCTTGTTGACAAGTGTTTGGCAATCTGTCATGGTGATGCATCCGGTAGATCTTGTTGGCACGAGATAAGGGCATCCTTCTTGTCGCCATGGACAGAGATGACGCTTATCGGGCTGGCATCTTGAGTAAGTTGTAGGCGTGGTGAGAGGCTGCCATGAACTTGGCGAGTCTTTGGGCGGCCAAGTATCCCATTGTAAGGCAATGGGAAATCGGCAACGTCGAATGTGACCCTCTCAGTCCTAAAGTTCAGCTCGCTGCCAAATGTTACCGGCAGCGTAATCTTCCCCTTCAGCTTGCTCCTTCCCGGATTGATTCCTTGGAAGGTGCGGTCTCTTCGAGCTTCATTGTCGGGGATTTGAAGCTTCGGAGCACCGCGGAGGAGATCGATTCAAGCCGCCCGCCGTCAACTAGCATTTTGGTGACCTTGAGGTTGCGGATGGTTGGTGAGACCAACATCGGCAAGCACCCGACCGCAGATTATGCGATCGTGGTGGTCCTCAATATCAAAAGCGATAGGCGTCTTGGACCACTTCGTAGGCTTGCGTGACTCTACGGATGGTTCCACTGCATTGACCTCCCGCATCCATTGCTTGAGTTGGCGGTGTGAGGTATGCAGGGAAGCACCTCCGTCAATGCAGAGGACCTCTGTGGCTTTCTGAAACTCCTGCTCATCGGCATCGTCGTCTTCCATATCTTCGTCGTCGTCATCATCTTCATCCTTGTCGCGGCCGCGGGGAGGTCTGTCTCCTTGCCGTTGCTTGGCCTTGCCGCGGCGTCCTCCCCGGCCGGGACGTTTCTTGCTTGCTCCCCCAGCACCTTCCTGGGCCTTCTCTTTGTCGCGCCCGGTGCATTTCGGCGCTCTGCTGTTCAACAAGCTGCTCGACCTTCTTGCAGCTCACGGAGGTCGTGGCCCTTGGTGCGGTGGATCTTGCGATCGCTTGCGGAGCCGTCACCTTGTCGGCGGCCACCACCGACCGGTGGTGGTGGGCGTCGGTAACAACCTCCTTGCCGGAGCCACCAGCCTTGGCGTTCTTGTCGCCACCTCCGTTGCGGACTGCTCAACAGCTAGCACTTCTCTACCTTTCTTCTTCCTGTTGCCTCGCCATGGCTCTTCTTTGCCGGGCGGCCTCCTCCTTGTCGAGATCCTGCTTCCGCATTCTCTCACAGGAGTCTCCTCCCTTCCTCGGTAGCGTGCACACTTGTCGGCCAAGGCGTACAGCTCGCAGCGTCCTTGACTTTGCACATCGCCATCTCCTCCCTCATCCTGCGGTTCCGCACATTCTCGATGAAACGCGCGATCACCGGGCAGGTGGACATCCGGGATGTTGTAGTGCACACGGTTGAATCTCTGAATGAACTTGCGCAGGGACTCTCCTTCTTTACAGGCGAGCAGATGAAGGTCACTCTCTTGGCCATGAGGCTTGTGGCCACTCGTGAAGGCGCCAACAAAGCGATGGCGCAGATCTGCCCAAGAGGATATGGAGCTGTCCGGCAAGTGCATGAGCCAAGATCGGCGTTGGGCTTGAGCACGAAAGCGGGAAGTAGTTGGCGAGGATCTTGTCGTCCCGTCCCCCCGCAGCCTGCACCGCGATGGTGTAGATGCCGAGGAACTCCGACGGATGCGTCCCGCCATCATACTTCTCCGCGCGTCTGGTTTGAAGTTTTTACGGCTGGGCCCCTTTGGACTTGCCGCAGCTCACGAGTGAACGCAGGGCAACCTACCACGTAAGGCAAGTCGCGTGGCTCCTCCGGTAGCGCGCCGTCAGCGAAGGCCCAGCGCTCTTGTCGGAATGACGTCGCGCTTCTCTCCGGCGCTCGATGCGAGTTCGAGCGTCCTCTTGTTGTCGCTCATGAAGAACTTGGCGCTGATCGCGGCGAGCTCGCGGATCCAATGACGCGGTGGAGTCGCTGTCGAGGTGGATCCGGTGAGTCGGCGATCTTGGCCTTCGTGGCGGAGAGTGCACGGTGGTTGCACCTCCGACAGTCTCGTCGCCACCGGCTCGTGCCTTGTCGTCTTGTCGCGGAAATGATGGCGTTGGTTGCCGCGGAGCGTCGCCGTTGGCAAAGCCGATGAGGCTCTGGATAGTGGCCCTCCACTCGTCGACCTTGTTGGTCGTTGGAGGGTAGTCGAGGAGCAGCTGAGCTCTCGCCAGAGCTTCTGCTGGAGTAGTGGGTGGCATTGGCGAACGGTGCGAGGAGCGGGATATGCTCGGACTTCTAACCACGTTAGAAGGAGCAGCACCCCGTCCGGGCGACCGTGTCTCACTCGTGCCAGCATGTTGGCGCGCATGCTGGTCTTGAGGGTCTCGATCCAACGAACGTATGGCATTGTGAATGCCGTGACGTTGTTGGTCCCGCGTCTCCTGAGATGGGCGCGGGGGATGCACGGACGCCGAGGTTTGCGGGGCCTTGTCCTTGGACTTGGCAACATTGCGGACACCTTCGTCGGCGCCCGTTCCTCGCCACCGTCTGCCCCACCACCCGCTTGCTGCGGTGAGGGTGGAGTACAGACGGGACGGCTCTGCTGCCGCGAAGCCTTCGTCTTCGGTGGCATGTTGAGGAAGATGTTGAGGAGCCATTTGCTTTCGTGTGAGCGTCGGATCAGATTCACACGGCCTCGGCCTTACCCCTACACAGCACGCCAAAAGATGTCGGGAGGCTGAGCGTACCGCGAACACCTATGGGGCGGCGGACCAGGCCCTTTGTGGTTCGGAGGGTGGAGATCGCATGAAGAGCGGATCGAGGCGAGGCACACGAGCAGTTTACCCAGCTTTGGAGCTCTCCGGAGAGATAAAACTCCTACTGCTGCTTATTTGATGTATTGTGTTCTTGCTAGGGAGCGATGCGAGCTACAGAACCTAGCGTGAGCGTATCTGGTCTCTAGTGAGTCGAATGAACCGAACCTCCAACCCCTCTACGTTGCGCACGGGCCTCCTTTTATATGCTCAAGGGGTCTCCGACGGTGGCAACATAGGCGAGGTACAAATGTAAAAACAGGAGTTGGTACACCTACTCGAGCGATTATGCAGTGCAAAATACCTAACTCGGCGGCAAGGGACAAAAGCAATAAATTCCGTCGTTGTCGCCCAAACGATTACTGTGAGAGACCGTCAGTGCGCCACCGCCCACGATGGCAAGCTTGTCGGCGCCGCTTATCGCTGCTCTCCGCTGGCTGCACAGCCTCTCGACACGCAGCGCATGGAATGGTCCCATGGCGACACGTTCTTTGGATGAGCTGGAGCAGAGATGGAGAGAGGTTGCTTGTCAGCGGCCGAATCCTTGTCGCGTCCAGGAGGCTTGTCGGCGCTCGAGCCTTCCGGCAAGCTCCTCTTTACGGGGCCTTGTCTTCTGCATGCCTTGAGTGGCCTTCGGCAAGCTCCTCTTGCCGGGCCTTGTCTTCTTAATCAAATACTTTGTTCTTGAATGGCTCCAAAGGAACCACGGAGGATCTTGGCGGTGACGAGGCAAACCACTGCCGTTAGGTGTCAAGAATCGTCTGCAGTAATCACGGGATACTAGGGTACCCCTACTCTAGTACACCGACACGTCCGGATTAGTGTCAAAGCTTGCATCGACGTAACCATTTACGACTAGCTCTTTGTCACCTCCATAAACGAGAAACATATCCTTAGTCCTTTTCAGGTATTTCAGGATATTCTTGACCACTGTTCACTCATCCACTCCTGGATTACTTTGGTACCTACACCTTAAGCTTATTGCTAAGCACACGTCAGTGCAGTACATAGCATTGCATACATGATAGAGCCTATGACTGAAGCATAGGGAACATCTTTCATTTTCTCTCTATCTTCTGCTGTGGTCGGGCATTGAGTCTGACTCAACTTCACACCTTGTAACACGGGCAAGAACCCTTTCTTTGCCTGATCCATTTTGAAGTTTTTCAAAACTTTATCAAGGTATGTGCTTTGTGGAAGTCCAATTAAGCGTCTTGATCTATCTCTACAGATCTTGATTGCCAATATGTAAGCAGCTTCACCGAGGTCTTTCATTGAAAAACTTTTATTCAAGTATCCCTTTATGCCATCCAGAAATTCTATATAATTTCCAATTAACAATATGTCATCTACATATAATATCAGAAATGCTACAGAGCTCCCACTCACTTTCTTGTAAATCTGAGGCTTCTCCAAAAGTCTCATATAAAACCATATGCTTTGATCACACTATCAAAGCGTTTATTCCAACTCGAGAGGCTTGCACCAGTCCATAAATGGATCATTTGGAGCTTGCACACTTTGTTAGCACCTTCTACGGATCGACAAAACCTTCCGGTTGCATCATATACAACTCTTCTTCCGTAAATCCATTCAGAATACAGTTTTGAGATCCATTTGCCAAATTTCATAATCATAAAATGCGGCAATTGCTAACATGATTCAGACAGAACTTAAGCATCGCTTCTGGTGAGAAAGTCTTATCGTAGTCAACCCCTTGAACTTGTCGAAAACCTTTCGCAACAAGTCGAGCTTTGTGAACGATTACATTACCATCAGCGTCAGTCTTCTTCTTGAAGATCCATTTATTTTCTATGGCTTGCCGAACATCGGGCAAGTCAACCAAAGTCCATACTTTGTTCTCATACATGGATCCCATCTCAGATTTCATGGCCTCAAGCCATTTTGCGGAATCTGGGCTCATCATCGCTTCCTCATAGTTCGTAGGTTCTCCATGGTCAAGTAACATGACTTCCAGAATAGGATTACCGTACCACTCTGGTGCGGATCTTACTCTTGTAGACCTACGAGGTTCGGTAGTAACTTGATCTGAAGTTTCATGATCAATATCATTAGCTTCCTCACTGATTGGTGTAGTTGTCACAGGAACCGGTTCTTGTGATGAACTACTTTCCGATAAGGGAGCAGGTACAGTTACCTCATCAAGTTCTACTTTCCTCCCACTCACTTCTTTCGAGAGAAACTCCTTCTCTAGAAAAGATCTGAATTTAGCAACAAAAATATTGCCCTCAAATCTGTGATAGAAGGTGTACCCAATAGTCTCTTTTGAGTATCCTATGAAGACACATTTCTCCGATTTGGGTTCGAGCTTATCAGGTTGAAGTTTCCTCACATAAGCATCGCAGCCCCAAACTTTAAGAAACGACAACTTTGGGTTTTTTGCCAAACCATAGTTCATAAGGCGTCGTCTCAACGGATTTTGATGGTGCCCTATTTAACGTGAATGCGGCCGTCTCTAAAGCATAACCCCAAAACGATGGCGGTAAATCAGTAAGAGACATCATAGATCGCACCATATCTAGTAAAGTACGATTACGATGTTCGGACACACCATTTCGTTGTGGTGTTCCGGGTAGCATGAGTTGCGGAACTATTGCGCATTGCTTCAAATGTAAACCAAACTCGTAACTCAAATATTCTCCTCCACGATCAGATCGTAGAAATTTTATTTTCTTGTTACGATGATTTTCCACTTCACTCTGAAATTCTTTGAACTTTTCAAATGTTTCAGACTTGTGTTTCATCAAGTAGATATACCCATATCTACTCAAATCATCTGTGAAGGTGAGAAAATAACGATACCCGCCGCGAGCCTCAATATTCATTGGACCACATACATCAGTATGTATGATTTCTAACAAATCAGTTGCTCGCTCCATAGTTCCGGAGAACGGCGTTTTAGTCATCTTTCCCATGAGGCACGGTTTGCAAGTACCAAGTGATTCATAATCAAGTGATTCCAGAAGTCCATCAGTATGTAGTTTCTTCATGCGTTTTATACCAATATGACCCAAACGGCAGTGCCACAAATAAGTTGCACTATCATTATCAACTCTGCATCTTTTGGCTTCAACATTATGAATATGTGTACCACTACTATCGAGATTCAATAAAAATAGACCACTCTTCAAGGGTGCATGACCATAAAAGATATTACTCATATAAATAGAACAACCATTATTCTTTGATTTAAATGAATAGCCGTCTCGCATCAAACAAGATCTAGATATAATGTTCATGCTTAAAGCTGACACCAAATAACAATTATTTAGGTCTAAAACTAATCCCGATGGTAGATGTAGAGGTAGTGTGCCGACCGCGATCACATCGACTTTGGAACCATTTCCTACGCGCATCGTCACCTCGTCCTTAGCCAATCTTTGCTTAATCCGTAGTCCCTGTTGTGAGTTGCAAATATTAGCAACAGAACCAGTATCAAATACCCAGGTGCTACTACGAGCATTAGTAAGGTACACATCAATAACATGCATATCACATATACCTTTGTTCACCTTGCCATCCTTCTTATCCGCCAAATACTTGGGGCAGTTCCGCTTCCAGTGACCAGTCTGCTTGCAGTAGAAGCACTCGATTTCAGGCTTAGGTCCAGACTTGGGTTTCTTCTCCTGAGCAGCAACTTGCTTGCTGTTCTTCTTGAAGTTCTCCTTCTTCTTCCCTTTGCCCTTCTTCTTGAAACTGGTGGTCTTATTGACCATCAACACTTGATGCGCCTTCTTGATTTCTACCTCTGTAGCCTTTAGCATTGCGAAGAGCTTGGGAATAGTCTTGTCCATCCCTTGCATATTATAGTTCATCACGAAGCTCTAGTAGCTTGGTGGCAGTGATTGAAGAATTATGTCAATGACACTATCATCGGGAAGATTAACTCCCAGTTGAATCAAGTGATTATTATACCCAGACATTTTGAGTATATGTTCACTGACAAAACTATTCTCCTCCATCTTACAGCTATAGAATTATTGGAGACTTCATATCTCTAAATCCGGGCATTTGCTTGAAATATTAACTTCAACTCCTGGAACATCTCATATGCTCCACGACGTTCAAAACGTCGTTGAACACCCAGTTCTAAGCCGTAAAGCATGGCACACTGAACTATCGAGTAGTCATCAGCTTTGCTCTACCAGACATTCTTAACGTCGTCAGTTGCATCTGCAGCAGGCCTGGCACCCAGCGGTGCTTCCAGGACGCAATTCTTACATCTGGCAATGAGGATAATCCTCAAATTCTGGACCCGATCCGTGTAGTTGCTACCATCATCTTTCAACTTAGCTTTCTCAAGGAACGCATTAAAATTCAACGGAACAACGTACGAGCCATCTATCTACAACAAACATAGACAAGCAAAATACTATCGGTACTAAGTTCATGATAAATTTAAGTTCAATTAATCATATTACTTAAGAACTCCCACTTAGACCGACATCTCTCTAGTCATCTAAGTGATCACGTGATCCAAATCAACTAAACCATGTCCGATCATCACGTGAGATGGAGTAGTTTCAATGGTGAACATCACTATGTTGATCATATCTACTATATGATTCACATTCGACCTTTCGATCTCCGTGTTCCGAGGCCATATCAGTATATGCTAGGCTCGTCAAGTTTAACCTGAGTATTCCGCGTGTGCAACTGTTTTGCACCCGTTGTATTTGAACGTAGAGCCTATCACACCCGATCATCACGTGGTGTCTCAGCACGAAGAACTTTCGCAACGCTGCATACTCAGGGAGAACACTTCTTGAAAATTAGTGAGAGATCATCTTAAATGCTACCGTCAATCAAAGCAAGATAAGATGCATAAAGGATAAACATCACATGCAATCAATATAAGTGATATGATATGGCCATCATCATCTTGTGCTTGTGATCTCCATCTCCGAAGCACCGTCGTGATCACCATCGTCACCGGTAGCGACACCTTGATCTCCATCGTAGCATCGTTGTCGTCTCGCCAATCTTATGCTTCTACGACTATCACTACCGCTTAGTGATAAAGTAAAGCATTACGAAGCGATTGCATTGCATACAATAAAGTGACAACCATATGGCTCCACCCGATTGCCGATAACTTGGTTACAAAACATGATCATCTCATACAATAAAATATAGCATCACGTCTTGACCATATCACATCGTAACATGCCTGCAAAAACAAGTTAGGCGTCCTCTACTTTGTTGTTGCAAGTTTTACGTGGTCGATACGGGCTTAGCAAGAACCGTTCTTACCTACGCATCAAAACCACAACGATAGTTCGTCAAGTTAGTGTTGTTTTAACCTTCGCAGGACCGGGCGTAGCCACTTTTCGGTTCAACTAAAGTTGGAAAAACTGACACCCGCTAGCCACCTCTGTGCAAAGCACGTCGGGAGAACCGGTCTCGCATAAGCATACGCGTAATGTCGGTCCGGGCCGCTTCATCCAACAATACCGCCGAACCAAAGTATTGAAGGAAATATGCCCTAGAGGCAATAATAAAGTTATTATTTATTTCCTTATATCATGATAAATGTTTATTATTCATGCTAGAATTGTATTAACCGGAAACATAATACATGTGTGAATACATAGACAAACATATAGTCACTAGTATGCCTCTACTTGACTAACTCATTAATCAAAGATGGTTATGTTTCCTAACCATAGACATGTGTTGTCATTTGATTAATGAGATCACATCGATAGGAGATTGATGTGATTGACATGACCCATTCCTTTAGCCTAGCTCTTGATCGTTTAGTTTTTTGCTATTGCTTTCTTCATGACTTATACATGTTACTGTAACTATGAGATTATGCAACTCCCGTTTTCCGGAGGAACACTTTGGGTGCTACCAAACGTCACAACGTAACTGGGTGATTATAAAGGAGTACTACTGGTGTCTCCAAAGGTACATGTTGGGTTGGCGTATTTCGAGATTAGGTTTTGTCACTCCGATTGTCGGAGAGGTATCTCTAGGCCTTCTCGGTAATACACATCACATAAGCCTTGCAAGCATTGCAACTAATAAGTTAGTTGTGAGATGATGTATTACGGAACGAGTAAAGAGACTTCACGAGTAACAGATTGAACTAGGTATTGGATACCGACGATCGAATCTCGGGTAAGTAACATACCGATGACAAAGGGAACAACGTATGTCGTTATGTGGTTTGACCGATAAAGATCTTGAAGAATATGTAGGAACCAATATGGGCATCCAGGTTCCGCTATTGGTTATTGACCGAGAATAGTTCTAGGTCATGTCTACATAGTTCTCGAACCCGTAGGGTCCGCACGCTTAACGTTACGATGTGACAGCTTTATTATGAGTTCATAAGTTTTGATGTACGAAGTTTGTTGAGTCCCGGATGTGATCACGGACATGACGAGGAGTCTCGAAATGGTCGAGACATAAAGATTGATATATTGGAAGCCTATATTTGGGTATCGGAATGGTTCCGGATGAAATCGGGAATTTTCCGGAACACCGGGGGGTTACCGGAACCCTCCCCGGGGATGTTGGGCCTTAATGGGCCATAAGGGAGAAGAGGAGGGCGGCCGGGGCAGGCGCGCACCTCCCCCTAGTCCGAATAGGACAAGGAGAGGGGGGGCGGCGCCCCCCTTCCTCTTTCCCCTCCCCCCTTTCCTTCTCCAACAAGGCAAGAGGGGGGAGTCCTACTCACGGTGGGAGTAGGACTCCTCCAAGCGCACCCTAGGAGGGACGGCCGCACCTCCCCCTCCCTCCTTTATATACGGGGGCAGGGGGGCACCCCATAACACACAAGTTGATCTACGTGATCGTTCCTTAGCCGTGTGCGGTGCCCCGCTCCACCATATTCCACCTCGGTCATATCGTCAGCGGAGCTTAAGCGAAGCCTGCGCCGGTGAAGCATCATCATCGTCCTGCGCCCGTTGTCTTGTGGAACTCATCCCGACACTTTCTTTGGATCGGAGTTCGGGGATCGTCATCGAGCTGAGCGTGTGCTGAACTCGGAGGTGCCGTGCGTTCGGTACTTGGATCGGTCGGATCGTGAAGGCGTCTGACTACATCAACCGCGTTGTTATAACGCTTCCGCTTACGGTCTACGAGGGTACGTGGACATGCACTCTCCCCTCTCGTTGCTATGCCATCACCATGATCTTGCGTGTGCGTAGGAAATTTTTTGAAATTACTGCGTTCCCCAACAGTGGCATCCGAGACTGGTTTTATGTGTTGATGTCATATGCACGAGTAGAACACAAGTGAGTTGTGGGCGATATAAGTCATCTTGCTTACCGACATGTCATACTTTGGTTTGGCGGTATTGTGAGATGAAGCGGCCGGACCGACATTACGCGTCGCTTCTGCGAGACTGGTTTCACCGCTTGAGCACTCGTTGCTTAAAGGTGACGGCGGGTGTCTCTCTCTCACTTTAGTTGAACCAAGTGTGGCTACGCCCGGTCCTTGCGAAGGTTAAAACAGCACCAACTTGACAAACTATCATTGTGGTTTTGATGCGTAGGTAAAGAACGGTTCTTGCTCAGCCCGTAGCAGCCACGTAAAATTTGCAACAACAAAGTAGAGGACGTCTAACTTGTTTTTGCAGGGCATGTTGTGATGTGATATGG
This sequence comes from Aegilops bicornis, assembly GCA_021605145.1. Lineage (NCBI taxonomy): Eukaryota > Viridiplantae > Streptophyta > Magnoliopsida > Poales > Poaceae > Aegilops > Aegilops bicornis. The sequence goes on from CM038669.1 coordinate 505,925,390, forward strand.
TCAAGGCGTGATGCTATATTTTATTGTATGAGATGATCATGTTTTGTAACCAAGTTATTGGCAATCGGCAGGAGCCATATGGTTGTCGCTTTATTGTATGAAATGCAAGCGCCATGTAATTGCTTTACTTTATCACTAAGCGGTAGCGATAGTCATAGAAGCAATAGTTGGCGAAATGACAACGATGCTACGATGGAGATCAAGGTGTCGGCGCCGGTGGCGATGGTGATCACGACGGTGCCGGAGATGGAGATCACAAGCACAAGATGATGATGGCCATATCATATCACTTATATTGATTGCATGTGATGTTTATCCTTTATGCATCTTATTTTTCTTTGATTGGCCGGTAGCATTATAAGATGATCTCTCACTAAATATCAAGAAGTGTTCTCCCACGAGTATGCACCGTTGCGAAAGTTCTTCGTCTTTGAGACACAACGTGATGATCGGGTGTGATAGGCTCTACGTTCAAATACAACGGTGCAAAACAGTTGCACACGCGGAATACTCAGGTCAAACTTGACGAGCCTAGCATATACAGATATGGCCTCGAGCACGGAGACCGAAGGTCGAGCGTGAATCATATAGTAGATATGATCAACATAGTGATGTTCACCATTGAAACTACTCCATCTCACGTGATGATCGGACATGGTTTGGTTGATTTGGATCACGTAATCACTTAGATAACTAGAGATGTCTATCTAAGTGGGAGTTCTTTAGTAATATGATTAAATGAACTTAAATTTATCATGAACTTAGTACACGATAGTATTTTGCTTGTCTATGTTTCTTTGTAGATAGATGGCTCGTCTTTGTTGTTAGTTGAATTTTAATGCGTTCCTTGAGAAAGCAAAGTTGAAAGATGATGGTAGCAATTACGGACTGGAGTCCGTAACACGAGGATTATCCTCATTGCTGCCACGGAAGAATTACGTCTGGAAGCACCGCTGGGTGCCGAACTGCTGGCGATACTGGCCGACGGCGTTAAGAACGTCTGGCAGAGCAAAGCTGATGACTACTCGATAGTTCGATGTGCCATGCTACGGCTTAGAACCGGGCCTTCAACGGCGTTTTGAGCGTCATGGAGCATATGAGATGTTCCGGGAGTTGAAGTTAATATTTCAAGCAAATGCCGGATTGAGAGATATGAAGTCTCCAATAAGTTCTATAGCTGCAAGATGGAGGAAAATAGTTACGTCGGTGAACACATACTCAAAATGTGCAGGTATAATAATCACTTGATTCAAGCTGGAGTTAATCTTCACGATGATAGTGTCATTGATGTAATTCTTCAATCATCGCCACCAAGCTACAAGAGCTTTGTGATGAACTATAATATGCAAGGGATGGACAAGTCTATTCGAGCTCTTAGCAATGCTAAAAGCAGCGGAGGTAGAAATCAAAAGGAGCATCAAGTGTTGATGGTTAACAAGACCACCAGTTTCAAGAAAAGGGCAAAGGGAAGAAGAAGGGAACTTCAAGAAGAACAGCAAACAAGTTGCTGCTCAAGAGAAGAAACCCAAGTCTGGACCTAAGCCCTAAACTGAGTGCTTCTCTTGCAAGCGAGAATGGACCTTTGAAGCGGAACTGCCCCAAGTATTTGGCGGATAAGAAGGATGGCAAGGTGAACAAAGGTATACGTGATATACATGTTATTGATGTGTACCTTACTAATACTCATGATAGTACACAGGTATTTGATCTGGTTACATTGCTAATATTTGCAACTCGAAGCAGGAACTACGGATTAGCGAAGATCGGCTAAGGACAAGGTGACGATCTTGGCGTGGGAAATGGTTCCAAAGTCGATGTGATCGCGGTTGTACGCTACCTCTACATCTATCATCGGGATTAGTTTTAGACCTAAATAATTGTTATTTGGTGCCGGCGTTAAGCATGAACATTATATCTGGATCTTGTTTGATGCGAGACGGTTATTCATGTAAGTCGAGAGAATAATGGTTGTTCTATTTATATGAATAATATCTTTTATGGTCATGCACCCTTGAAGAGTGGTCTATTTTATTGAATCTCGATAGTAGTAATACACATATTCATAGTGTTGAAACCAAAAGATCTGAGTTGATAATGATAATGCAACTTATTTGTGGCCTTGCCGTTTGGGTCATATCGGTGTAAAACGCATGAAGAAACTCCATCTTGATGGACTTTTGGAATCACTTGATTATGAATCACTTGGTACTTGCGAACCGTGCCTCATGGGCAAGATGACTAAAACGCCGTTCTCGGAACTATGGAGCGAGCAAAGGATTTGTTGGAAATCATACATCTTGATGTTTGTGGTCCAATGAATGTTGAGGCCTTGGTAGTACCGTTATTTTCTCACCTTCACAGATGATTTGAGCAGATATGGGTATATCTACTTGATGAAACATAAGTCTCAAACATTTGAAAAGTTCAAAGAATTTCAGAGTGAAGTGGAAAATCATCGTAACAAGAAAATAAAATTTCTACGATCTGATCGTGGAGGAGAATATTTGAGTTCTGAGTTTGGTCTGCATTTGAAACAATGCGGAATAGTTTCGCAGCTCACGCCACCGGAACACCACAGCGAAATGGTGTGTCGAGCGTCGTGTCGTACTTTACTAGATATGGTGCGATCTATGATGTCTCTTACTGATTTACCGCTATCGTTTTGGGGTTATGCTTTAGAGATGGCCGCATTCACGTTAAATAGGGCACCATCAAAATCCGTTGAAATGACACCTTATGAACTATGGTTTAGCAAGAAACCAAAGTTGTCGTATCTTAAAGTTTGGGGCTGCGATGCTTATGTGAAGAAACTTCAACCAGATAAGCTCGAACCTAAATCGGAGAAATGTGTCTTCATAGGATACCCAAAAGAGACTATTGGGTACACCTTCTATCACAGATCTGAGGGCAAGATTTTCGTTGCTAAATTCGGATCCTTTCTAGAAAAGAGTTTCTCTCGAAAGAAGTTAGTGGGAGGAAAGTAGAACTTGATGAGATAATCAGATTTGTTCCCTTCTTGGAAAATAGTTCATCACAAGAACCGGTTCTGTGACAACTACACCAATAAGTGAGGAAGCTAATGATATTGATCATGAAACTTGGATCAAGTTTCTCTTGAACTACGTGGAGTCAACTAGAGTAAGATCCGCACTGCAGTGGTACGGTAATCCTATTCTGGAAGTCATGTTACTTGACCATGGCGAACCTCTGAACTATGAAGAAGCGATGGTGAGCCCAGATTCATGAAATGGTGGAAGCCATGAAATCTGAGATGGGATCCATGTATGAGAACAAAGTATGGACTTTGGTTGACTTGCCCGATGATCGGCAAGCTATTGAGAATAAATGGATCTCTAAGAAGAAGAATGGCGATGGTAATGTAAGCATCTATAAAGCTCGACTTGTTGCGTAAAGGTTTTCCACAAGTTCAAGGGGTTGACTACGATGAGACTTTCTCACCCGTGGCGATGCTTAAGTCTATCCGAATCATGTTAGCAATTGCTGCATTTTATGATTATGAAATTTGTCAAATGGATGTAAAACTGCATTCTTGAATGGATTTCTAGAAGAAGAGTTGTATATGATGCAACCGTAAGGTTTTGTTGATCCAAAGGGTGCTAACAAAGTGTGCAAGCTCCAGCGATCAATTTATGGTGCAGTGCAAGCCTCTCGGAGTTGGAATAAACGCTTTGATAGTGTGATCAAAGCATATGGTTTTATCTGAGACTTTTGGAGAAGCCTGTATTTACAAGAAAGTGAGTGGGAGCTACTGTAGCATTTACGATATTATATGTGGGCGACATATTATTGATTGGAAATGATATAGAATTTCTGGATAGCATAAAAGGATACTTGAATAAAAGTTTTTCAATGAAAGACCTCGGTGAAGCTGCTTACATATTGGGCATCAAGATCTATAGAGATAGATCAAGGCGCTTAATTGGACTTTCACAAAACACATACCTTGATAAAGTTTTGAAAAAGATCAAAATGGATCGAGGCAAAGAAAGGTTTTTACCAGTATTACAAGGTGTGAAATTGAGTCGGACTCAATGCCCGACCACGGCAGAAGATAGAGAGAAAATGGAAGATGTTCCCTATGCTTGACCATAGGCTCTATCATGTATGCAATCTTGTGTACCGGACACACGTATGCTTAGCAATAAGCTTGGCAGGAAGGTACCAAAGTAATCCAGTGGATCCTTTGGACAGCGGTCAAGAACATCTGAAATACGAAAAGGACTAAGGATATGTTTCTCGTATATGGAGGTGACAAAGAGCTAGTCGTAAATGGTTACGTCGATGCAAGCTTTGACACTGATCCGGACGATTCTAAATCGCAAACCGGATACGTGTTTTTATTAAGCGGTGGAGCTGTCGGTTGGTGCGGTTCTAAACAAAGCGTCGTGGCTGGTTCTACATGTGAAGCGGAGTTCATAGCTGCTTATGATGGAGCATATGAAGGAGTCTGGATGAAAGAGTTCATTTCCGTTCTAGGTGTCATACCTAGTGCATCGGGACCAATGAAGATCTTCTGTGACAATACTGTGTGCAATTGCCTTGGCAAAAGAATCCAGATTTCACAAGAGGACCAAGCATATCAAGAGGCAGCTTCAATTCCATTCGAGACCAAGTCCAAGTGGGAGACATAGAGATTTGCAAGATACATACGGATCTGAATGTTGCGGAACCCGTTGACTAAGCCTCTTCCACGAGCAAAACATGATCAGCACCAAGACTCCATGGGTGTTAGAATCATTCTTGTGTAATCTAGATTATTGACTCTAGTGCAAGTGGGAGGCTGAAGGAAATATGCCCTAGAGGCAATAATAAAGTTATTATTTATTTCCTTATATCATGATAAATGTTTATTATTCATGCTAGAATTGTATTAACCGGAAACATAATACATGTGTGAATACATAGACAAACATATAGTCACTAGTATGCCTCTACTTGACTAGCTCATTAATCAAAGATGGTTATGTTTCCTAACCATAGACATGTGTTGTCATTTGGTTAATGAGATCACATCATTAGGAGAATGGTGTGATTGACATGACCCAATCCGTTAGCCTAGCACTTGATCGTTTAGTATATTGCTATTGCTTTCTTCATGACTTATACATGTTCCTGTAACTATGAGATTATGCAACTCCGTTTACGGAGGAACACTTTGGGTGCTACCAAAGCGTCCTAGCGTGGCTGGGTGATTATAAAGAGTACTACAGGTGTCTCCAAAGGTACATGTTGGGTTGGCATATTAGAGATTAGGTTTTGTCACTCCGATTATGGGAGAGGTATCTCTAGGCCTTCTCGGTAATACACATCACATAAGCCTTGCAAGCATTGCAACTAATAAGTTAGTTGTGAGATGATGTATTACGGAGCGAGTAAAGAGACTTCTGATAGCAGATTGAACTAGGTATTGGATACCAAGCGATCGAATCTCGGGTAAGTAACATACCGATGACAAAGGGAACAACGTATGTCGTTATGCGGTTTGACCGATAAAGATCTTGAAGAATATGTAGGAACCAATATGGGCATCGAGTTCCGCTATTGGTTATTGACCGAGAATAGTTCTAGGTCATGTCTACATAGTTCTCGAACCCGTAGGGTCCTTGCAACAACGTTACGATGTGGTTTATTATGAGTTCATAAGTTTTGATGTACCGAAGTTTGTTGAGTCCGGATGTGATCACGGACATGGCGAGGAGTCACGAAATGGTCGAGACATAAAGATTGATATATTGGAAGCCTATATTTGGGTATCGGAATGGTTCCGGATGAAATCGGAATTTTCGGAACACGAGGGTTACGGAACCCTCCGGGGATGTTGGGCCTTAATGGGCCAGTAGGGTGAAGGGGAGGGCCGGCCGGGGCAGGCCGCGCCCCCCCTAGTCCGAATAGGACAAGGAGAGGCGGCGCCCCCTTCCTCTTTCCTCCCCTTTCCTTCTCCAACAAGGCAAGAGGGGGAGTCCTACTCAGTGGGAGTAGGACTCCTCAAGCGCACCCTAGGAGGGCGGCCGCACCTCCCCTCCCTCCTTTATATCTGAGGCAGGGGCACCCCATAACACACAAGTTGATCTACGTGATCGTTCCTTAGCCGTGTCGGTGCCCCCTCCACCATATTCCACCTCGGTCATATCGTCGCGGAGCTTAAGCGAAGCCCTGCGCCGATGAAGCATCATCATCGTCCTGCGCCCGTTGTCTTGTGGAACTCATCCTGACACTTTCTTTGGATCGGAGTTCGGGGATGCGTCATCGGCTGAGCGTGTCTTTGAACTTCGGAGGTGCCGTGCGTTCGGTACTTGGATCGGTCGGATCGTGAAGGCGTCTGACTACATCAACCGCGTTGTTATAACGCTTCCGCTTACGGTCTACGAGGGTATGTGGACATGCACTCTCCCCTCTCGTTGCTATGCCATCACCATGATCTTGCGTGTGCGCAGGAAATTTTTTGAAATTACTGCGTTCCCCAACAAGTATGACATGCTGGTAAGCAGTATGACTTGTATCGCCCACAACTCACTTGTGTTCTACTCGTGCATATAACATCTACGCATAAAACCAGGCTCGGATGCCACTGTTGGGAAACATAGTAATTTCAAAAAATCCTACGCACACGCAAGATCATGGTGATGCATAGCAACGAGAGGGGAGAGTGTTGTCCACGCCCTTTGTAGACCGGAAGCGAAGCGTTATAACAACGCTGTTGATGTAGTCGCACGTCCTCACGGCCCACCAATCAAGCAATCAAACTACGACACCTCCGGAGTTTTAGCACACGTTCAGCTCGATGACGATCCCGGACCGATCCAAAGCAAAGTGTCGGGATGAGTTCCACAAGACGACGGGCGCAGGACGATCTTGATGTTCTATCACGCAGGGCTTCGCCTAAGCACCGCTACAATATTATCGAAGAGAACTATGGTGGAGGGGGGCACCGCACACGACTAAGAGATCTCAAGGATCAATTGTTGTGTGTCTAGGGTGCCCCCTGCCCCCGTATATAAAGGACCAAGGGGGGAGGCCGGCCGGCCCTTGCTAGGCGCGCCAGGAGGAGGAGTCCTCCTCCTAGTAGGAGTAGGACTCCCCTCTTTCCTACTCCTACTAGGAGGGAAAGGAAGGGGAGAGGGATAGGGAAGGGCGCCCCCCCTCTCCTAGTCCAATTCGGACCCGGAGGGAGGCGCGCAGCCCACCTGGCTGCCCTCTCTCTCTCCACTAAGGCCCATATGGCCCATTACTTCTCCGGGGGGTTCGGTAACCCTCCGGCACTCGATTTTCTCCGAAATCACCCGGAACACTTTCGTTGTCCGAATATAGTCGTCCAATATATCAATCTTTATGTCTCGACCATTTCGAGACTCCTCGTCATGTTAGTGATCACATCCGGGACTCCGAACAACCTTCGGTACATCAAAACATATAAACTCATAATATAACTGTCATCGTAACATTAAGCGTGCGGACCCTACGGGTTCGAGAACTATGTAGACATGACCTAGAACTGTTTCCGGTCAATAACCAATAGCGGAACCTGGATGCTCATATTGGCTCCTACATATTCTATGAAGATCTTTATCGGTCAAACCGCATAACAACATACGTTGTTCCCTTTGTCACCGGTATGTTACTTGCCCGAGATTCGATCGTCGGTATCTCAATACCTAGTTCAATATCGTTACCGGCAAGTCTCTTTACTCATTACATAATGCATCATTCCAGAACTAACTCATTAGTTACATTGCTTGCAAGGCTTATAGTGATGTGCATTACCGAGAGGGCCCAGAGATACCTCTCCGACAATCGGAGTGACAAAACCTAATCTCGAAATATGCCAACTCAACATGTACCTTTGGAGACACCAGAGCTCCTTTATAATCACTCAGTTACGCTAGACGCTTGGTAGCACACAAAGTGTTCCTCCGAACGGAGTTGCATAATCTCATAGTTATAGGAACTTGTATAAGTCATGAAGAAAGCAATAGCAATATACTAAACGATCAAGTGCTAAGCTAACGGAATGGGTCAAGTCAATCACATCATTCTCCTAATGATGTGATCCCATTAATCAAATGACAACACATGTCTATGGTTAGGAAACATAACCATCTTTGATCAATGAGCTAGTCAAGTAGAGGCATACTAGTGACATTAAGTTTGTCTATGTATTCACACATGTATCCGGTTAATACAATTCTAGCATGAATAATAAACATTTATCATGATATGAGGAAATAAATAATAACTTTATTATTGCCTCTAGGGCATATTTCCTTCAAGCTTTACTCTAAAAAATTGAGCTAAAGCAACTCTAATGATGTGAACACATCAATGCATTATGTAAAGGTGGTAACCCCACTTGAGCTTAAACGATGAGTATGACCTATGATCAAATGTTCTTATTTGACTCCTAAGTCAATATACTCATATATAGATGACCTAGTCATCGCCAATTGCTTGATAGATGCTAGAATTGGTTCTGCATGCTTTGCCACATATTTCATTTGCCATTTTATTGTGTGAGCATGTTGGTTGCATATTTTACTCATTCAAGGACATCCACTTGTTGTTTTGATTGATTGGTTTCCTTTTCTTTTGCCAAGTGGATGGACAAGAATGCCTAAGAACCTTCTCTAGCTATCTATGCTCTTCTCGTCTCAAACTCTATTCATGCTGCATCACAAAATTTGATCAAGTCAGATTCGAACCACTCTGTGTGAGGAGCACTCGGAGTCCCCGATTGGTCATAGACTTAAACTTCCGAACCTTCTTTGTGCGTTTGATCCGACCGATTCTTCCATTTCGTAATACCGAGATCACTAAGTCGATCTAGGTTTTCAATCTCGGTGCAACCGATTTGAACTTTTCAACACACGAGTTCTTTATCGCTTGCGATTATGCATCTCAGTGCCACCGAAGTTGTTCCACTCGGTCACACCAAGCAGTCGGGCTATATATACCACAGGCAAAAATTTGGAAAGTTTCTCCAAACTCTTTCACCCAGCGTAGCCCGCTCTGCCTCCTGTGGTCTCCGGATCGTCCGCCTAAATGCGGTGCCTCACATCGCTGGTCTCCGCCGTCGTCAACGGAAATCATCCCCACTGTTACCGCCGTAGCTAGTTGATCGCCGAACTAGGGTATGGACTCGATCACTGTGCTATCCCCGTCCGATTCCTAGCACATTGTGTTCAACATGAATCTTGCCACGATTGAAACTATTCTATCCAGTCAAAACACTCCGTATATTAGAGATGGATTGAAAATTAGGGTTAGGTTTCCGTCGAAACCATCTTGGACCCACCGGGTTGTAGAACTCGGTTCCACCGATTCGGCTAAGGCCATTGCACATGTGGTTCTCGGTCTGACCGAGAATTGCAAATCGGTGTGACCGAGTTTAGGACTTTGTGAAACCCTAGCAGTCTTGGTGCCACCGAACTGTGACTCAGTCTGACCGAGTTCACTATTTCAGGTTCCAAAAGCTGCTTCGGTATCACCGAGTTTACAAATCGGTTGATCCGAAATGCTTTCTGTGGAAAACTAAAACTAAGTTTTTGACTCATTATTTTTCAAAAATCTCTGCATTTTGTGATGCTCTTCCACTCTATCTCATCTATATCTATTCACAGGGTCTGCAATGGTGTTTGCAATATGTCCGATCGGTGGCAGCTAGAACAAGTCGAGGAGCAGGTTCAAATGAGTGAGGGCACTAGTCCCTCTAGCAGCTCTGATGAGGGTGGCAGGAGCACTCCAAGCAACTTACCCAAAGCTGCCACCGGGACAAGGAAGAAGAGAACCTCGGAATCGAGGATGAAGACTATGTGTCTGCGAGGATGAGGCCATTTCCAAGAAAAAGGTCCTCAAGAAGGAGTATGGCACACCGCTGCCACCAAGCACAGTGTGAAGACCAAAGTACACCTTAAAAGGATTCCCATGTCTAAAGCCGAGCCTCCACTCAAGCATCATTGGAATCTGAACCCAAAGAGGCTACTTCTTTGAAGGGAAGAAGAGGAAGGAAAGGGTCAAGAAGACCATGGCGGAGTTATTGGAAAGCCTTCCATGATGGAAGAGGAGGAAGAAGAAGAGGTTGTTGCACCGGCACCAAGGCTCAGAAGCTTATGGATGATGCTATCAGGACAGGGGCTGCATCATCAAAGCCCAAAGAAGCACCCAAAGCTGCCTCCAAACCCAAGAATGTACCTAAGAGGAGTACCAGGAACATTCCAGCTGCTGAGAAGAACAAGGTCCCAATGCCTGAAGCTGATATGGAAGAAGAAGATGATGAGACACATGTCTTGAGAAAATTGAAGCCAAAAATTCCAGATCATAATGATGCTCATCATGTAGCTGAGAACATGAAGATCAGGAGAGACTCAGGATTGAGGCTATGGAGAGAGTCAGATCCATATGCCACCGGAAGGAGGATCATTGTTGACTACAGGTTCCACACAAAGGAACAGCAGGATTTCTATGAGACAGTGTTGTTGGACAAGAAGCCAATAGTATGTGACATGAGGTGGGTCGACTGGACCTACATGAAGGACAATGAAGAACACTATCCTGGTGTGTATGACAGCTTCAGTGCTTGTGGAGTGGCAGACTTTGTTGGGCAGAAGCTCACAAAGTGGAATGAAGAGCTCATAATGCAATTCTACTCCACAACACACTTCTACCCAGATGGCAGGATAGTATGGATGTCTGAAGGTACTAGGTACCAATCATCTATTGAAGAATGGGCAAATCTGATCAATGCACCTAAGGAGGAAGAGGATGACTTGGATGTCTATGCCAAGAATAAGATGGATCACAATTCTATGGCACATATGTACAAGGAGATCCCAAATGCTGCAATAGAATCACACAAGTTTGAATCAGTACATTATCTTCTGTCAGGACTACCAACCATTAACTGGATCCTCAGGCACACTCTCTTGCCTAAGTCAGGTGATCACAACATGATCCGAGGCCATGCAATAAATTTGCTACACATATTTGATGTGCCACAGAAGTTCAAGGTCATGAGCCTTATAGTTGAGACTATCAAAAGGACATTTCTTGACCAAAAGAGGAGTTGTGGATATGCCCCACAGATCCGAGGAGCTGATTAACTCCAAGATGGGCACGAGCACATACCTGTTGTACAAGGAGCATATGCCTATCTATCCAGACTTTGAGGACAACCAAGTGGTTATGGATGAAGATGAACCATCTTGATTGCAAGCACAAGCTAAGAAGGAGAAGGCAAGGGCGAGAAGGCTGCCAAGATGCCAACAATGGAAGAGGCATCTCGATTACTTTTTGAAGAGCAAAGCAGGATCAACTTGGCTACTTGATTGCATCCACTCTGAGGATTGAGAAGGGGCTGGCCACCTTGACTCGAAACCAGGAGAGCTTGGAGAGGATCATGGAGCGGAAGTTCTATGACATGGATGTGAAGGTCACAGAGATCCAGTCCGTTGTTGAGCAACTTCAGGATGATATGCAAGAGAGGAAGGGAAAGTCAACCACTAAGGCATTTTCCAGAGTGCCTAGAGCTCGAAGATCAGTGCGGTGCGATGTGGCGGACACGAGCCACTTCATCTCGCACCGGCCATGCCTTCAAAGCCACCAGCTCCAAAGACCTACTCCACCGGCTCCATCTACATCAACAGATGCTTTCGTCCTTGGCGTTCTGTCTACACCACCACCTGAAGATCAAGCCTGAGAGAAGATTTAGTACTATGCATTTTCTATGAACTTTTTGGTAACTTGTTGCCAAAGGGGGAGAAAAATGTATAGATCATAGGCTTCGAGTGTTGCTTTTTATTCTCTCTTGCTTTGGTGTTGAACTTTATCTGCTTGTTTGAGATACATTATGTCTGTGTGATACTTGGATGATCATGTGCTTGATCATATGCTACATTTATGCTTGTCGGATGACATTATCCTTTTTATCTCTATATGATCATTCACTTTGCTTGGCGATGAGTGCATGTATTCAATTATTATCATTTTGAGCGCTCCACCAAGATGTATGTGACATGGAAGAGTAACCCATGAGCCTAACTTCTTGTGCATTTGCAGTCCAAAGCAAATCTTAAACTATGCACAAATTTAGGGGGAGCTCTTGCTTTTCACATACTTTTCAAAGCGACAATGCTTTTCACTCTTATTATCATTTGTCGAAGCTTTGATCTATATGTTGTCATCGATTACCAAAAGGGGAGATTGAAAGTGCAACTATCACTGTGTGGTTTTGGTAATTCCTAACAACATATAGCTCATTGAGCTAACATTATTCCAAGATGAATATTTCAGGAAAAGCTCAATGAATTGCATGGCATGGATGAGGAAAGTGGACCCCTCAAAATACTAAGGATAAAAGGATTGGCTCAAGCTCAAAAGCTCAAGACTCTACATTTTATATTTTAGTGATCCAAGATCACATTGAGTCTATACGAAAAACCAATACTATCAAGGAGGGATGAGGTGTTGCTTAATTGCTTGCTTGCTCAAAGTGCTTAGTGATATGCTCCAAAGCCCTCAACTACTTTCCCACATCCACATATTACCTAAACCCAAAGTCAAACTCGGCCCTACCGATTCTTTCTATCCGGCGCCACCGTCAGATGTCATAGGCACTTCCACAAACCCTAGGCAAATCGGTCTCACCGATAGGGATCTCGGTCTCACCGAGATGGGATTGTAATCTCTCTGTTTCCCTTCGTAACGTTTCGATCCCACCGAAATGAGCGATCGGTCCCACCGAGATTGCAATGTAAACTCTCTGTTTCCCTTTCGTAACATTTCGGTCCCACCGAGTTTACCTGACCAACTCTCTGGTTAGCTTATTACCAAAGTCGGTCTCACCGAGTTGTGTAATCGGTCTCACCGAGATTACGTTATGCCCTAACCCTAACCATATCGGTCCTACCGAGTTGCATGTCGGTCCCACCGAAAATCCTAACGGTCACGAGATTTGCTAAATCGGTCCGACCGACTTTCTCAATTCGGTCCCACGAAGATTGGTAAATTGTGTGTAATGGTTAGATTTTGTGTGGAGGCTATATATACCCCTCCACCCACTCTTCATTCGTGGAGAGAGCCATCAGAACGAACCTACACTTCCAATACACATTTTACGAAGAGAACCACCTACCCTTGTGTTGAGGCCAAGATATTCCATTCCTACCATATGAATCTTGATCTCTAGCCTTCCCCAAGTTGCTTTCGACTCAAATCTTCTTTCCACCAAATCCAAATCCTGTGAGAGAGAGTTTAGTGTTGGGGAGACTATCATTTGAAGCACAAGAGCAATGAGTTCATCATCAACACACCATTTGTTACTTCTTGGAGAGTGGTGTCTCCTAGATTGGCTAGGTATCACTTGGGAGCCTCCAGACAAGATTGTGGAGTTGAACCAAGGAGTTTATAAGAGGGCAAGGAGATCGCCTACTTCGTGAAGATCTACCGCTAGTGAGGCAAGTCCTTCGTGGGCGGAGGCCATGGGGGGATAGACAAGGTTGCTTCTTCGTGGACCCTTCGTGGGTGGAGCCCTCCGTGGAATCGCGCAACCGTTACCCTTCGTGGGTTGAAGTCTCCATCAACGTGGATGTACGATAGCACCACCTAACGGAACCACGACAAAAACATCTGTGTCTCCAATTGCGTTTGAATTCTCCAAACCCTTCCCTTTACATTCTTGCAAGTTGCATGCTTTACTTTCCGCTGCTCATATACTCTTTGCATGCTTGCTAAAATTGTGCTAAGATTGCTTGACTTGTGCTAAGATAGCTAAAATCTGCCAAAGTCTAAAATTGGGAAAAGGATAAGCTTTTATTTGGTCAAGTAGTCTAATCACCCCCCCCCCCTCTAGACATACTTTCTATCCTACAAAGACGCCTACCTAAACAAATTCTTGGAGAGATTGCTCCGTCACAGTAGAGACGACCCAGTAGCATGAGGTGACGGTTTTGGTCATTTTTGTTGATGAAAATCCTAGAAAGGGAAATATTACCGGGTTAATTTTATGATGTTAAGCCGCCCAGTGATCAGAAAGCAAGTGCATTATGCAAAGCCAATTTGTATGCAGAGAATACGTGCTATAAAAGGTTGGAATGGTTAAACCGGAAGACAATGCCAGGTATATAGATTCTGACCATATACTCGCGGCTTAAAGTGGACCTAATGGTATTTGGCGGGTTATGGCATATCATTTAAGCCACCCGCACGGCTGCAGTTCACAAGCATCTGTAGAACTATAAGTGAAATTTTGCTAAGTACTAAAAAACAGGTTTCACGGATCAGTTCTACGATTTTGGATCTAGAGCAGTTCAGAAAATAAAAGTAAAATTTTAAACCTAAGGCTGCAGCAGTGGAAGAACTCACGTACTCATATGGGATCTTATACAGAAAGGGTACCTCTGCGATTAGAAGGAGATGCTAAAACTGCTACCGCACGACCTCAGTGTTGTTTTTAGATCAAACTACGCGATCTAAAAGGGAAATATGAAGAACGGTGAAGAACACCAACGGACGGCCAAAACCCAAATGCAGATCTGCGACGGGGGGAGGTGAGTACTTACTGACGCTGATGAACAACACAGGTGCGTCGTGTTTTCTCTGGTCCGTTCAGGTCGATGCAGCGATCGGAGCTGATGTCGGTGGAGGAAGATGGCGGCGGCGGAGCTCATGTTGCAGTATCGTCATGAGGAAGGAGACGAAGATGAGGAGGCAGGGGTAAAAAGTGAAAGGAAGGACCCCTGTCCCTATTTATAAGGAGATAATGAGACGGCATGCACGGGAATCGAGGAGGTGAAAATGATTATGCTCACAAAGCGGGCACCTCGATTTTCGGAAAGTCCATTAAGATAAAGATCCGTTGAGATATCCTGGGCCTTGTGCGGAGTTAATGCGCATGATGTCATGACGGGTTACGATGTTTTTGCTATGTGATGTCATGGCGGGTTATTGCAAGCGGGTCAGGAACTGGTAAATGAAAAATGCTGCTAAGTCAAATAGCGGAGATATATGTGAACGAGTTCTAATCAACCTGGGGCCTAATGTTGGGGATATAACTCCGAGGTATGACCCGCCCAGGAGGGGCCAGGTCACACCGTTGGCGGCTTAAGGTGAGAAGGTCCGAGACGTCTGAAGGCCCAAGACCCGGAGATGACTTAGGGCCCGTAAGTGTGAACCGCCACATGATAGCTTGTTCTGTAAGGCAGGTTTAGTTATAAACCAAGCCGGTCACGTTTGTGTGAGCCGATCGGGACTCTGTAAGCCGTCGCGCATCAACCTATATATAAAGGGGTGACCGGCGATGAGTTAACTTGAGAGACAACCAATCAAGAACTAGGTCAAGCATATTCACTCCCTTGTAATCGAAACTCAAGCAATACAACCAGAAGCAGGACGTAGGTTTTTACCTCGACGAGAGGGGCCGAACCTGGATAAATTCCGTGTGTCCTTTGTCCCGTTTAACCCCTTTAAGCTAACCTAGTGCAATGGCTCCACTTTTGCTAGGACATCTGCCGTGTTAAGTCCACGACAGGTATTAGAACTGTCTGTGGGTACTCCATGAATGCGAGAGCTATATGTCACTTATAACGAGACGGTAGGAACTCTCGCCTGAAGGGTCTATAGTACGGGCCGGCCCATTGTAGCATACTTAAAAGAAATAGAGTAGAAAAAAGGAACGCGTGGGGTTCAATACCTGGATCTCCTAGTTTTTACGTAGCCCTGCTAGCCACAAAGTCACCGTTGGGTTCGTGGTAAATTCGTAGGGCGCGACCAACTTGAGGAAAAGAGCCGGTTTTCCACTTGTATTGCCAGTCTTTTGTTTTTCACTGTTTTTTTTTCATTTTTTATCTAATTTTAC
This sequence comes from Aegilops bicornis, assembly GCA_021605145.1. Lineage (NCBI taxonomy): Eukaryota > Viridiplantae > Streptophyta > Magnoliopsida > Poales > Poaceae > Aegilops > Aegilops bicornis. Next base: position 505,941,255 of record CM038669.1, read on the forward strand.
TTTTTGTTGTTTCTTTTGTTTTTCTTTTTCTTATTACTTGTTCGGTTTTTTTTCGTCGTTATACTTTGCTTTTTTGTTTTCCCTTGGTTTCTTTCATGATTTTTATCGATTTTTCTTTTCTTTCTCATTTTCCTTCTTTTTTTTTGTTTCTTTCTTGGGTTTTCAATTTTATTTTCTTGTTTTTCTTTCTTTATCAGTTTTCATAGTTCGTCCATTCGTTTTGAACTTGTTCTACTGTTTTAATTTATGTTTTCCATTTTCATTGGTTTATTTTGTTTATTTTTTAGTTTTCATTGTTTCTTTTCTTTGTTCTTTTGGTTTACATTCTACCTTTTTCGTACACCTCAAATACCAGATTAACATTTTTTTAATATGTGGGCAACATTTTTCTATACACCTTTTAAACATTTCACATGCTTTAGCATTTTTCAAATACAGATTACATTTTTTAATAAATATACAACATTTTTCTGATACATATTTAACATTTTTCAAATGTTTGATTAGCATGTTTTCAACTGCAATATTAACATTTTTAATACTTGGATAACATTTTTGTATATACATTTAACATTTTTTAAATACTTGATAACCATTTTCAAATTCAAATTTAACGTTTTTTAATACAATTTAAAATTAACTTCTTTTGAATACATGGTCAACATTTTTTATACACATTAAAAAAAATTAAATGCTTGATTAACAATTTTCAAAAACTTGTTTAACATTTTTTCAAATGCGTGATTTCCATTTTTTAAATACATGACCAAACTTTTTCACACACGTTGTATATATTCTGTATACAGTTTTCTTATATATGATAAATATTTTATCCATACACATTGAACACTTTTCAAATGCCTGGTTAATTTTTTCACAAATGTTTTATGTAAAGTGTTTGTATAATATATTTATTCAGAATACCTGAAAGTAAAAAACAAGAGTAAAAAACAAATCAGAAAACGTGAGAAATAAACAAAGAGTCGAGACCATGGTCTCCCGCGCGCCTGGGCCGACCCATCTGGCACTCGCCTTACACGAGGCTTCCTTGGGAGGAACTAGTTGACGAGCACTCCTTCGGGAACCTCACAACGATCAGCGCCACTTGGCGCGCTCTCAGCCGCCCGCCACGTGTCGCGCTCTGGGCGCTCCCTTCAATTTTTATTTTATTTTTTCACACGCGTTTTTGGCTTTTTAAACAGGTTTTTTCTGGGGGTATTCGACGTTTTGGTTTTCCACCGGTCTTTCCTTAGCTTTTGGGCCAAAAAATCAATTCGAAAATAATTTTTTGCGCGAAATAACGCGTTCTCTTTTTTCTTTTTGCTTCGCGAGAGGCACTGTTTTGCTTCCGTGAGAGGCCCAGTTTTGCTTTTGTGAGAGGCACAACCATGCCTCTTGAAAACAAAAAAAATTGTGTTTTGTGAGAGGCACGGTTTTGCTTCTATTTTTTTTCTTCCGCGAGAGGCACGGTTTTGCTTCGGCGAGAGGCACAGTTTTGCTTTCGCGAGAGGCACGACCGTGCCTCTCGGGAATGAAAAAAAATGTGTTTTCTGTTTTTTTTTCTTTCGCTTGAGACACGGTTTTGCTTTCGCCAGTGGCACGAAAACAAAAAAACGTGTTTTCTAAAAAAATTCCTTCTGCGAGAGGCACGGTTTTGCTTCCGCGAGAGGCACCGTTGTGCTTTCGCGAGAGCCACGGCCGTGTCTCTCGGAAACGAAAAAAAGAAACATGTTTTCTTTTTCTTTTCCTTCCGTGAGAGGCATAGTTTTGCTTCCGCGAGAGGCACGGTTGTGATTTCGCAAAAGGCACAGCCGTGTCTCTTTTGGAAAGGGAAAAAATAGTGCTCCTAGTTTGGTTTTTTCCGTGATTATCAACATGGGATCCAACGGTGAAAACGGTTCAATATTTGGACACACAGTTTAAGAGATAAAACGTTTTAAATAAACGGATCTATGAAAAAAGAGAAAACTCTCAGGTTACGACAAGTGACGCACATGCATAGCCACTTGTTACAACCTGAAAGGATGGGAGTGATCTTTACGAGGAGTACTCCTCAATTAGTGATTTCGGGCACCCGTGCATCTCACTACAAGACAGACACACACGCGCCCATAATCGCTTGCAGCGAGAGATTCACTATGTGCCGCACATGTGAGTCAAAAGGAGCAACTTCGCTGAAGGCTGGGGCGTCTGGGCCGGCCCATTTGGAGTAAAAAGCTAGTGACACGTAAAAAAATCTCAAAATTAATGTGCGAGAGGGGCAACCGAACTCGTGAACTATTTCTCAGGAACGAGTGACACTAACAAATAAAGTAGATGACTTCTGGTGAAGGATACACGGCGCGAGCATTTAAGTATGAGACTTCTTTTGAAAAATATTAAGAAAAAGTACACATTTATCATTTTTTAGTATCCGTTGAACATTTTGTAAACATAATCTGAACATTTTCTTATTATACGATGACCATTTTTAATAACACACGATGAACTTTTTGTATTATATGGTAAACATTTTAGAAAACAAATATGAATACATGCATCGAAGAATTTTCGAAAATACGCATTGAACATCTTTGTAATATATGTTGAACAATTTTCGAATACACATTGAACATTTGTGTGATACACACCGAACAAATTTCGAAAACATAGTGAACATTTATATTCGTAGACCAATTTCTAATATACGATGAACATTTTAGTAAATGAGTGAAACTATTGTATATACCATGAATATTTTCTTAATACATCCTGAATATATTTTTCCACGCAGTGAACTCTGCATAAATACAGGAAAAAGGAAGCAAAAGAAAAAACATAAAATAAGTAGAAAAGAAAAGAAAAAAAGAATGAGAAACAGAAACAGAGAAAAAACAGAACAAAAGAAGAAACACGAAGCGATTTTGGGCTGGCCCAAAGTGGGGCGTGCGAGAGGTCGCTCTTCAGCGAAGAGATGCCGTTTTGACGCTCACGAGCGTCAAATTGGAATCACCTGCAGCGAGCGCAAACGTCCCATACACAGTTCGTCCCTCGTGTAGTATGTAGGCCCAGCCCGTCAAGGACCTCCCCAAAAGACTGCTTGTCGCTCGACCCTCAAAAAAGGCAACATAACTATTTAAATATAATATTCCTCAGAAAAAACTATTTAAATATAATAATCTCACTAGTTCTATATATATAGCAAAAATGAATGTTCGTGTGTTCAAAAATGAATGTTCACGTCTAAATAAATTTTCTCATATTTTTGAAATAAATTGAATATTCATAAAGAATATTTGGAATAAAATAATTTTTTTCGTTATTATAAAAGAGTCTATGAATTTATACAATATTCAAAAATTTAAAAATGTTATTATGTATAAAAGTTCCAGAATTAAAAAATCATGAATGTTCCGTATATACAATTTATGAATCCAAAAAAATGTAAAAGAATTTAAAAAATATCTGTTTTAAAAAGTTCACAAATTTGAAATAGATTCATGAGTTTGAAAAGTGTTTGTGAATTACAAATACTCTTTAATTTTAAAACTGTTAGCGAATATGAAAAATATTCATGAATTAAGTGCACATTTGAATTCTTTTGGTGGGTTCTTGAATGTTCATGAGTTTGATTTTTTTGAAAGTTCTATAAATATGTCCTAATTTCTAAACTAGACTTGAATTCAATTTTCTTTGTGAATTTTAAAATGTTCATAAATTTGAAGAACAGACTTGAATTCAAAAACTGTATGTGCATTCAAAATTGTTTTGGGAAATTATAATATGTTCACGAATTTGTAAAAATTGGATTTTTTTTGCGAATGTATGCAAATTTAAAAATTATTATTAAATTAAAAATAATTTGAAAATGTTGTCGAATTCAACAATATTCTTGAATTTAAAATGGTTCATGAGTTTGAAAAATGCTCGCGAATTAAAAAATCACTTTTTTGCAATCTAGAAAATGTTCGTGAATTTGAAAATTGATCACCAATTTTAAAATGTTAGAGAATTTGAATTTTTTTACATGAAATCCGAAAGCAAATTCATGAATTAAGCAAAAGAAAAAGGAAAACATAAAAAATCTAAAGGGAAAAACTTAAAACAGGAAGAAAAACTGGAGAACTGGTAGAAACAGAAGAAGAAAATACGTCCTGGAACTTTCACAAAAGCGGATGAAAGCCTAAAACCAGGTGTCAGCTCTCTGAGCCATACGCTGACTCTGCTAATTGTGTCGGCCGAATAATAGCGCCTTGTGGGCAATCAACCTGATATGCATCGCAGAGAGCGAGAGATATCATTTGCAGAACTGCTATTTCACGCATGGTTATTCTGTGGAATAAGAGGGTCTGCATCAAATAGGAGGACAACCACGTGCCTTTGTTGCATCAGTAAAGACATTGAGTAACATTTCAGGGGTTGCGGTCATGACCTAGCGCCGCCACCAAGGGGGGCGATCTGAAGCGATGGCCTCGCCGCCACCACCGCCGGCCGCCGCGCCCGCCGTGTGTGGCCTCTCCTCCGCGTCAACCTCGATGCGGGCGTCGGAACAGCAGCGGCTATGTCCGTAGTTCGATCGCATGACCCCATGGTGTGTAGCGATCCAGCCGCCCCCAAGTTGGGGCTGTGATGCCCTAACCCTCGCCGCAAGGAATCCCAACCTCCCGTCTATTCAAACCCATCTAGGGTTTCAGAGAGATCACCAAAAAACCCACGTAAGCCGCCTGATCGAAATCCAGAGATCGCCCCTCGCCTTTCTTTGGTATGTCGTCGCCGCGTCGCGTGGGCAAGAAGCGGCTGGTGGCCGTGGTGAGCTTCGGAGGTAGGTGGGGCGCATCCGAGCTCCCTTTGTGGACGCCGCTCAAGCCTACCTCCGAGGGAACCGATCTTTGCTATCTTGAGTAACCATGACTCTGAGACATCGGCGATATGGAATCGGTGAAGACGGCGGGGAAGCGGCGAACGCAGCGAGGTTGGCGCCCGGCGGCTCGCGGCGTGAGCGAGGATGAGGAAGACCCGGAGGCTTTTCGGGAAGGAGAGGACCTGCCATTAACGATGTGTTGGCTGAACAAATGCAAGCCATGTCCGGTGGAACTAAGGAAGCTAGGGACATGCGCCATGCACATGCGAAGACCACGTCGAGGCTCAGGTCCGGAGAATGGAGCCAAGGGCGCCCGGTACTCAAACGCATCCCAGTAGGAGCTCGGATATGATTCGGCGCTGCGCAATATGTCACAGAAGTGAGCATGGATGAAGCGGACGAAGTACATTGGCAGCGTCCGCCTTGGGCAAGCGTCTGCTGCTAGTGATCAAGTTGTTGCCGCAGGAGGAGAGGAGACCGACAAGGCTATGGTGGATTCTGCTAACACAAACAATCCGGCCAGCGCTATGCTGCTCAGTACACCAAAGAAGCGCCGGACTCTTGAGTCTCTGGACGGGCAGCAGACTACGCGTGGTGGTGGGATGACGGAACATGACATGATGGATGGAGCTCACACAATGGAGGCAGTCGGCACATGGGCCCCCGATGAACTGACGGGGCCGATGGAGCCCCGTCAGGAGCAATGAATATCCTAAGCTGGAACTGCCGAGGGGCGGGGAACACTCGGACAGTTCGTGATCTTGTGAGTCCGGTTCGTGCTCGGTCCCTAGTATCGTTTTCTTTGTGAAACTAGACAATCAAAAATAATATGCAGAGGTACCGTGCTAGGTTAGGGTTAAGAGGTTTTGATGCTTTCGATTGTGTCGGTTGTAGTGGAGGCCTTGCTTTGTATTGGCATGAGTCTGTGAGTCTTGATGTAAAAGAAATAAATGAACGCTATATTGATGCGTATGTATCTGGCGCGGATAGTGAGCCACCGTGGCGGCTTACCTGTGTCTAAGGCGAGCCTCGGACGGAGGACCGTCACCGCATGTGGTCCCTCCTCCGTAATCTCCACCAGCGAGCCAGCATGCCATGGGTCGTGGTGGGTGATTTCAACGAGGCGATGTGGAGTTTTGAGCACTTCTCCGGACACACCGCTCGGCAGGTCGAGATGCTTGATTTTCGTGATGTTCTTGAGGTTTGTGGACTGGGCGACCTCGGTTTTGCAGGGCTCCCATACACCTTTGATAATCGGCGTGGGGGACGGGCGAACGTCAAGGTTCGCCTTGACCGTGTTGTCGCCAATAGCGCTTGGAGGGACACCTTTGCTCACGCCAGGGTGGAGCACTTGGTGGGGCCCAGCTCCGACCACCTCCCCATCCTGCTCCGTTGTGCGTTGGAGGAGCCGCGCCAAGTAGCAAGTAGGAGATGCAGACAGTACGAGGTCATGTGGGAACGTGATCCTTCCTTGCCCAAGGTAATCATGAACACCTGGACTGAACTCGGGTCTATGTTACATCTTGGTGATGTTGCTTCAGGCTTAGGTAATATGATGAAAAAATTACAAGACTGGAGCCGGAAAAAGTTTGGTAACGTTATTAAGGAAATTAACAAGTCTCGCTCTCGCTTAGAGGAGCTCATGTCTATGAATGCAGACATGAAAGAAATCGAGAGGCGATCGACCGGATGAATGAACTACTCTATAGGGAGGATATGTTGTGGATGCAGAGATCCCGTATTGCATGGCTACGGGAAGGGGATCGCAACACCCAATTTTTCCACCAGAAAGCGGTGTGGCGTGCTCGAAAAAACCGTATTAAATCCCTCATTGATGTGTCAGGGGTCACGCATAAGGACCACGGATCCATGGCGGCTATGGCCATGGCCTATTTCTCTAAACTTTTTACTGCTGACACTTCTCTTTGTCCGGACCCTATTATTGATTTGATCTGCACTCGATATTCTTGGCAGTATGAATGATGGCCTGTGCGCAGATTTTTCTTCGGACAAGGAAATTGCTGATGCTCTATTCAGTTGGGCGCTCAAAGGCGCCAGGTCCGGATGGATTTCCGCCGCTTCTTCCGGAGAAACTGGGTTGCTATGAAGGAGCAGGTTATTACTGAGAGTGAAGGAGTTTTTCGGTCGGGAGTATGCTCGAGGGGTGAACGACACTTCCATCGTTCTCATTCCAAAGGTGTACAACCGGAGAGGCTCACCGAAGTTTCGGCCCAATAAGCCTATGCAATGTCATTTATAAGGTGGTGGCGAAATGCCTAGTGAACCGGCCGAGACCTATCTTTGGATGATATTATCTCCCCTGAGCAGAGTGCCTTTGTTCCTGGTAGGATGATTACAGACAATGCTCTAATTGCCTTTGAGTGCTTTCATTTTATTCAGCAGGAGAAGGATCCTAATAAGAGCTTCTGTGCATATAAGCTAGATTTGTCAAAAGCTTATGACAGGGTGGATTGGATCTTCTTGGAGCGAATGATGAAAAAGATGGGTTTCGCTCGCCGATGGGTGGACTGGATTATGGCTTGCGTCACCTCGGTGAGATACACGGTTAAATTCAATGGAACCCTCTTGGAATCATTTGCACCGTCGCGTGGGCTGCGGCAAGGTGATCCTTTATCCCCATTCTTGTTTCTTTTTGTGGCTGATGGTTTATCCGCTTTGTTAAAAGATGGGGAGGACAAAGGTGATTATACCTGCTGAAAATATGTCGCATGAAGCACCGGGCGTCTCTCACCTTCTGTCGCAGATGATACACTGCTATTTTTCACAGTGCAGGAGGATCAAGCAAACAAGATCCATGAAGTGCTAAGTGTTTATGCTAATGCAACAGGGCAATATATTAATCCGGCCAAGTGCAGCGCACTGTTTGGCTCCTCTTGCCCCACGGATCAGCAGGATGTGGTGAGAAATACGCTCCATATAGGCACTATTACCTTCGAAGAAGTATCTAGGCCTGCCGACGCCTGAAGGTCGTATGTCACGTGGTAAATTTCAGAACTTGCAGTCTCGGTTGTTGAAACGGATTATTGCATGGGGGGACACCCTTTCTCTCGCGGGCAAGGAGACTATGATTAAAGGCGATTCTTGAGCCATCCCTACTTATATCATGGGCGTTTTCAAGTTACCTTTATGCATGCATGATGACCTGAATAGGATGGTACGTAACTTTTGATGGGGTGCATCGGAAGGCAAACGGAAAACACATTGGTTGGCATGGCGAAGATACAAGCTCGAGAAAAGCAAGGGTGTCTTGGGATTCGAGATTTTCGCCTCTTCAACCGAGCTCTCCTAGCGAGACAAGCCTGGCGCCTGTTAACCAATCCCAACAGCTTGTGTGCGCAGGTTCTAAAGGCGCGGTACTACCCGGAGGGGCCTCGAAGACACGGTCTTCTCGGGGAATGCATCCCCGACTTGGCAGGCGATTCAGCATGGCCTTGAGCTCTTGAAGAAGGGCATCATATGGCGCATCGGGGACGGGCGAAACATACGCATATGGCGCGACCGGTGGCTACCCAGGGAGCCGTCGCGTCAACCCGTGTCCTCGTAGGGCACGTGCCGCCTCAGGAGGGTGGCGGATCTCTTGGATGGCGGCAGGTCTGGCGCGCGGACCTTCTTCATCGCTACTTCCTCCCGGCGGATATCGATGTCATCACCGAGATCCGTGCCGCCTCGCGTCCGGACGACATCATTGCATGGGCACCAGAGAGGAACGGTATCTTCACTGCTCGTCCGCCTACCGCCTTGCCATGGACGAGCGCGAGCGTCCATTGGCGTCCGCCACGAGCAGGGCACCGGATGGTCGTCGCGCCATCTGGAAGATCATATGGGGGTGCCCTGCTCCCCCGAAGGTACGCGTCTTCGCCTGGAGAATCGTCACCAACTCACTTGCTACTTGGGCCAATAACTTCTCACGGCATCTCGAGCTTACTGACATATGCCCCCTCTGTGATATGGAACGTGAGGACGAATTCCATGCGCTTTGCAGGTGCCCCTTGGCAAGGGAGCTCTGGCGCATCATGGCTTTGGACCGAACATCCCAAGGTGGAGTCCATCCATGATACTGAGCCCAGTGGGTCTTCTCACTGTTGGACCCCTTGGACGACACGGCAAGACTGGTGGTGCTCATGACCATGTGGCGAATATGGCATGTCCGCAACGAGATCACTCATGCCAAGCCGCCACCCCCTGCCAAAGCTTCCAGGCGTTTTTTGCGCGTGTACATCAACTCACTTTTGTGCTTACAGCAACATCCTACGGGTGATCTAGTGAAGGGAAAGATGGTGGTCATTACATCACCACAATGCGCCCAGGTGCACACGGAGACAAAGGCGATTAGCGGTGGGCCCCCCCTGTCTTGGCTGGGCGAAGTTGAACACAGACGGGAGTTATATCGTAGCCACGAGTGCGGCGGGTGGTGGCATGATCCTTCGAGATGATAGAGGTGACATCATCTATAGCGCATGCAGGGAGCTTCACACATGCAATAATGCCCTCGAGGCGAGCTAGCGGCGTCTGAGAGAAGGCCTAGAGTTGGCCTTGTATCGGACGAACCTACCGATCGTGGTCGAGATGGATAGCACGGAGGCGGTGGCCATGCTTACAGACGTCGGTGGATAGATCGGTTCATCGTGCACTAGTAGAGGAGATTCGCAGCATGGCTAGTCTCGCTACTAGGGAGATCTCTTTATTCATCGTAACCGTTCTCGAACATTGTTAGTCATGAGCTGGCCGCCTATGGTCAGAGCACCCGCCAGACAAAGTATGGCTTGCTGCCGGTATGAACTTTGTTGTAAACCTGGTTGCGGTTGAAAAGCCCCCGTGAGCTTAATGGAGATTTCTTTTCACCCCGCAAAAAAAAGGAGGGCAATCACACACCCATTCTGGGTGAGCCGGGCCATTTTAGCACAACATGGTGTAGCGGAGCGAGTCTCTGGATATAATGCTTTTTTATCGGTTTATTAAATCACAAAGGTTTTTTTTTATGTTTCATTTGTCTTCTAAAAGAGATTAATAAATATCTTGAAATGGCAAAAGTCTTAAAAAAAATTGAACATTTCTTTTGGTAATATGCAAACACATTAATAAAGAATATTTTAAAACAAAAAGATGGGCATTTTATCATCGAATACGACACACAAATTTTGGGTGAGCCGGCCCACTTTAGCGCAACATTCCTTTCTATCTCCGTTCACTTAATAAGGCACACATGTGTTTTTTTGTGCAACTTCACCATCTCTTCAGAGTCCAAGAAGGTGGTGGGTGACATCGTCAAGGGCAATCAGGGCCACTACGGTCCTATTATTATAGAGATAAAGCTTCGAGCTGCAACTTTTATCTATAATTTTATTTAAAGGACGTGCTATTAACGACGAGGCATATAGTTTAGCAAAGTACTCCCATGCTCTCAGTCCGAGGCGACACGTGTGGTTGGCTCACCACTATGATCCGATTTGTATCCCACCTCATATGGACTATGATCAATAAAGGCCCGCTTTATCCCCCCCCCCCCCCCCCCGACCCCCACCACCAGAAGAAAACACGCAAAGGGAACACAAATGTGTTATAAGAGAATAACACTATGACACTTAATCTAACATATAAAAGCGGATTATGAGACACACCCATCGAATCCTTATTCAAAATAATTTTTCTCACATATTATGGGTCTAAAATTTGTCAAGCTAATTTTATCAAAATATGATCATCTTATAAAACTAGAGCTGATGGAGTGCAATGCAAAGAAATAAAGCGAAATAGCTTGGTTGAGTAATCAGCGCACAACTCTATCATTCGGATTGTATTCTCACAGACGCAATTTTAGTTATCGGATTTGCTAGTTCTTATCTAGATGAGAATTAACAAAGTCTTGTCTTGCTCCTATACCATATAACTAATTAAATAAAAAAAATACACGAATCTTCGTGTAAAACCAATGATGTAGAAGTTAGATGTGACTTGGTTAATTCCCCTCTAGATAAGAACTAGGCACACCCTTTAGGTATATTTTTGCTAATGGTCTGACCGGTGATTTATTTTCAGAAGCAAACACGTGTGCCAAAAAAAAGAGTTCAATTGTAAACACTTATCATATATTTCACAAGAAAAGATCTCAGGTGTCCTTTGCCGACGGTCCATCTCATCTCCGATGTCCTTTGGGCCATGAAGGTGCGGAGGACCACGTTCCCCGGTCAACAGGAGGGACCCCGTTCACGTTCTTGTTAGGTTCAGTTTTTGGGTTGGGGGTGTGTGGCGGCATCAATGTATCTCAGTAGGAATAATGTCTTCCACATTCTATCCCCGTCCCGATAATGCGTCTAACGTCATCAGACGGAATGTGAAGGTGTGTCTCCATCAGATCTCGTGGGATTCGGTCGATGTTGGTTTTCACTGGATTAGTTCGGATTTGGTATTCGCTCGTCTTCGTTTGGGTTTTTACAGGTTTGATCCTTCAATCTATGACGTCATTCATCCGTCATGGTTGTTGCTCTGGTCCGCTAGTCCTATGGGGTCTTAACACGACAACTTCTCGACTGCCTACTGTAACAAGGTTTTCCCGGCTCCGGTGAGGGAGGGGCGAGGATGGCGGCGCGCCTTCATCTTGCTCCAGTGTTTGTATTCGTCGCTAGGCGGTCCACGGATCTAGTTGTAATTTTTATTATCTTTGATGTTCTTTGTAGTGCCATGATTGAAGATGAATAGATCAGAAGTTTCTCACGGAAAACATTTAATTTAACATATATAGTATCTATATCTATACCAATAAAAAAGACCTCAGGGGAAAAACCAACTAATCTCGTCCATCAAACGAGGTCAATCCAACGACCTAGAGTGCTCCAATGGTGAGTTCTCAACATGTTTAGCGTGCAATTAATATCATACCAATATAAGACTCAACATATTTAGCATGCAATTAAAATCATACATAATATAAAACTAATAATATAATTAGCACACAAATAATATCCTTCCATGTGTAATTAATATATTGCCTAATGTAAACATGCATTGTGCACACACATTACTAGTTTTCTTAAGGAAACACTTAGGACACGTTTGGTAGCCCACATCCACCCCACCAGCCCTTCGTGGGAATAAATCAGTCTGTTTGATTGGCTGGGCTACATAAGATTCTCACATAGCACAGAACTTAACGCACTCCTTAGCCAGGCCCGTTGGGAATGGCCGAATCGGTCGTTTCCATCGATCCAGGCTCGAGCGACGCAGGGGAGGACGCAGCGCTGACCTCGTGCATCCACGGAGATGGTGCGAGCTCGCACGTGTCTCCGAAAAAGCGGCGGGAGGAATTGGCGTCACCTCCAGCTGAATCGATCGCCCTATATAGCTAGCCTCACCTCACCGCAAAAACTCCCACCGCCATTCCCCCCTTTCAAGCTTTCTCTCCGACGCGAATCGACACCGACGACCAGGTAAGCGGCCCTCCTTCTTCGGCCGTTGGTGAAGACGGCGGTGACTCGAGTCCTCCTCTTCTCCAACCTGTTCCACGCCTCCTTCAAGCTACGCCGATGACGTTTGTGAGTTCAATCACCCCCTTCTATGTACTCGTTCTAGGTAGATCTGTGCGCATGTGGTAGGGTTAGATCTGTGACCATCTTGTAGCATTCTACACTGCCGATCTATGAGAATGTGATGTTCTGGTAGCTAGTGGTGATGGATTTGTATCATGCTAGGAGTTGTTTCCATGTTAGCAAGGATTGATAGCTACTAGTGATGGATTGGCAGTATGCTTGATGTGCAATATGCTTGTATGCAAGTATGTGTGCTAGTTTGTTGAACTCCTTTGTATGATTTGAGCAGTTGTGTTGAATTGGATGATCCGTCTGTACATGTGCAGTGTTTGTTCACACTGTCCATACGTAGTGCTCGTTCATAGTGTCCATGTTTAGTGCCTGTAGAATGCTTGATGTGTATTGTGCTCCACACTTATTGGTGCTTAAGGTTGTAGGACATGAGCACACAAGAGTTTAGTCAGGTCCTTACTGTGCCCCAAAGCCATTTCACGGTGTCCTATTTCGAGGACTCTCGGCCTCCCATCGAGGAGCAGATGCCTCCCGATTAGATGTTTTCGAGGTGTCTGGTACGGTTCGACCATTTGTGCCTACAACATACGTGTTGGATGAGCCCAGTGTTGTTGCTCAAAAGGCAGCCACCAAGGATAAGAAGGATGGCAAGGGAACTTCACGAAAGGGCAACCGTTCCTGTCGACGTTCGTGCTTAACAAGATGTGTGAGATCATAGCCAATGGGTTGAGGATTGACAAGAGCCTCAAGGAGGTGCACTTGATCTCTATTGTAAGGCAAGTGTTCGAGTTTTGTGTCCACGAGGTCACTTCGACCCAGGACTACAACCACCTCTGGAAGTGAAGAACGAGATGGATCCAATTGTCCAAACTCAGAGAACTAAGCGGCGCTTCATGGGATCAGGAGTGTAAGGGCATATTTATCCCGTAAGTGTTTTGGTGATTGATGACGTTACTTTTGCGGACTAATCGTATGCTTTGAGTTCCTCAGATGGTTCATCTCTAGGCTCGAGATGTTTCGGTGCCCCTCGGAGACTATTGAAGACGGCGCCGTCCCCACGCTTTCTTTTTGGTGGATTTGAGTCGTAGGAGAGCCGTACTATTAAGAGGGGTCCGCGTCGGAAAGGTTAGGCGGAATCAACACGTACACTTGTCCCTCCTTTCCCTGCACTTTGGAGCTTCCCTTCGTTATCTTGGTTGTGCGGATATCGGCGGCTGCCTCTGTGCTTGCGGTAGTATCTGCGGTACACGCAGCGGTAATCTGCAGAGGTGCCACAGTGATACCGCTCCTCGGGAGCGGTAGTACCGTGGCTCCCGTGCCTAGTGCCGCTCGGTCTTGATAGTAGGGACGGATGTAATTTTTACATCCGCGCCCTATGATAGTACCGCTCGTCAGGTAGCAGTAGTCTGAGGGCCCACTGATAATCTTGCTCCCTATGAGCCGTAATCTGCGTAGCCCTCCTACCGAAATTACCATAGTTTCATGGTAGTAGGCACGCTACGGTAGTACCGCTCTAAGGAGCGGTAGTACCGCGTCAATTTTGCACTACCGCAGTTTCAGCGGAAGTTGGCACGGATGTAATTTATTTCATCCGCGCCCTTCTCGTGTCGTGACTCCGCCTTGCGGTAGTACCGCAAGGGGAGCGGTAGTACCAGCATAGCGGTAATCTGCCCTTATAAGCTAGTCGGCTTGTCTTTCTTTGCCAGCGGTAGTACCGTGGTTCGCCACGGTAGTACCCCATGTGACCCCAGCATAATCTGCGCCCCTGGAGCGGTAGTACCGCGGGTCGCAGGCTGAATAAGTGGATAACGGTTGGATTTTTTCCACGACTATATAAGGGGCTTCTTCAACCTCTAGTTGACCACCTCTTCTCTCTCTAAGCTCCATTGTTGCTCCAAGCTCCATTTTGGCCCAATCTCTCTCCCTAGCCAATCAAACTTTTTGATTTGCTCGGGATTGGGTGACAAGGGCCCGATCTACACTTCCACCACGAAATATTTGATTCCCCCCACTTATCCCTTGCGGATCTTGTTACTCTTGGGTGTTTGAGCATCCTAGACGGTTGAGGTCACCGTGGAGCCATATTCCATTGTGGTGAAGCTTCGTGGTGTTGTTGGGAGCCTCCAATTAAGTTGTGGAGATTGCCCCAAACTTGTTTGTAAAGGTTGATCGCCGCCTTCAAGGGCACCAATAGTGGAATCACGGCTCTTGCATTGTGCGAGGGCGTGAGGAGATTACTGATGGCCCTAGTGGCTTCTTGGGGAGCATTGTGCCTCCACACCGCTCTAACGGAGACGATTTCCCTCAAAAGGAAGGAACTTGAGAACACATCCTCGTCTCCACCGCTCCACTCTTGGTTATCCTATCCCTTTACTTGTGCAAGCTTATTTGTGTTCCTATCCTTGCTTGCTCGTGTGCTTGTGTTGTTGCATCATATAGGTTGTCCACCTAGTTGCACATCTAGGCAACCTTTATTATTGCAAAGTTTAAATTGGTAAAGAAAAGCTTAAAATTGTTAGTTGCCTATTCACCCCCCCTCTAGTCAACAATATCGATCCTTTCAATTGGTATCGAGCCTCGTCTCTTTTAAGGACTTTACCGTCTGTAGAGTATGAGTTGACGTCGTAGATGATGTGGGGAGCACTCCGGTCTTGAATCCGACATCATCTACGGAAGATGGGAGTACCTCGATCTCGTGAGGAATTCAATGTGGCGTTGGACACATTGAAAAACTCCATGACGAGCGAGGTCAAGGACATGTTTAAGGAATTCCTAGAAGGTCTTAAACTTTCCACCGCACCCGTGAAAGTGGGTGATCCCGCCAACACAGGAGCGGATGCTAACTCCGATAAGGGGGAAGCTATTAGTGAGAAAGCCCCCTCGTCTAGTGGTAAGAATGGCACCGGCATCTTCGCCCATGTGCAACCTCCCGTTTATGGTGGACCGATTCCTTCCACTCATTTGAATCATGCCGGTCCACCACCTAAGATTGATAAAAAGGAGGATTTTGATTCTTGGGTTTTTCGTTTTAAGCGTCATTTAAATCATGTGAACACTAACCTTTGGAGAATCATTGAAGAAGGTTTCTATCCGCATGATCCGAGCAACTTTTCTCCTAGAGAGGTCGTGGACCATCAATTCAATGAGAATGCTCTCTTCATCATCCAAGAAGCAATCCTTCCGAAGACCTCCCTCATCTCGGCCTTACTCCCGTGCCAAAGATGCTTGGCTCAAGGTGGTTTCCATGTATCGAGGAAGCGCAAGCATTCAACATTCCAATTATGAAGTGGTCCAAGATGAAGCCGATGAGTTTGCAATGAAGGAAGAAGAAGAACCTCGTGAGCTCTATCGGAGAGTAACCAAGCTTGTTGTCTCCCTCCGGGATCATGGAAGTAAGGAAACAGATGACAACTGGATCAAGCGCAAATTTCTCAAGGCAATGATGCCCTACCACAAAGCCATGTCCTCCGTCATTCGTCAACGACCGGACTTCCACACCTTGTCCTCAAGTGATGTGTTGGATGAGTTTGTGGCTATGAGCATATTGGACAAGACCGCCGACAATGCGGTGCTTCGCTCTCAAAGAGCAAAGAAGCCCAACCTCGCTTTGAAGGCCAAGATTTGTGTCGAAGAAGATGGAGAGGAGGAAGAAGAAGAGAGCAACCTCGAAGATACTAAGTATGATTATCATGAACACATGGCCCTTGCTTCAAGACAATTTTGGAGCAAGAAGAACTCAAGGCCCAACTTCAACAAGAGCAATTCAAGTGGCTCTAAGGGCAAGCAACGAGTGAGGACGTGTTTCTATTGTGGCAATGTGAGTCACTTTGTTGCGGAGTGTCCATATGAGAAGAGGGAAGACAATGGTGGCAAGCTCATCCGTAAGGACAAGGCCAAGTCTTTCCCCAACAAGAGCAACTTCCCAAAGAAGACTCCTCACAAAGCCTTGGTGGTTCAAGAAGAGTACAATGAGGATGATGAGGATGGTGAATCGGTTGCCATGGCCTCCGTGGCCATTGCAATGACTCCTCGGTGTCTCTCTTGGTTCACCCAATGAAAGCATCACCGCCAAGTGCCTCATGGCTAAAGCCACCAACAAGGTAACCCCCAACATCAAAACTACCATCATCAATCATTCTTCTTTGACGGATTGCATTGATGAACATGAGGGGACTAATGTAGAGGAAAATGAATTTGAGATCTTTATGAGTAAACTCAAGGGGAAATCCAAGAAGCACTTTGTTGCTCTCTTGGAACAACTTGGTGAAGCCAATGTCATGATCGAGACTCATGAAGAAACCATCTCTAAGATGGAAGGGCATAGTCGTGACTATGCCGATGAGATTTCGGATCTTTCCAATGCTCTTGAGGAAGAGCGTGGTCTTCGTTTGGCTCTTGAGGAGTCACACAACGATGATCACGCTAAATTAAAGAAAGACCTTGATCATGCTCTTGTTGTGTCTCGTGTGCTTAGTTCCGAGAAGGAAAAGCTTGGAGTTGATCTTGCTAGACTCAACGAGGACTTTGACACTCTCGACAAGGCTCACAAAGTCTTGAAGGGTGCTCATGCTAGTCTCAAAGAGTCTCATGATCAACTCCAAGTGAAGCTAACCAAGGAGAACGCCACCTTTCCTCATATGATATTGATTGATAATGCAAATGCTACTAACCCTTGTTGTGAGCATGTGCATCTTGTTGAGGAGAATGCTAAGTTGAAGGAGCAACTTGAAAAGGGCCTTGTCACATGCATTAAAGGTGAGAAGAACCTTAACGACCTTTTGAGTAATCAAAAGGAAGTTGTGGCCAAGGAGGGATTTGGTTCGCCCAAGCCCAAGAGCAAGAAGAAGAATGACAAGACCAAGCAACCTCCCCCTCTCAAGCAAACTTTTGTGAGGGAGGGAGCGGGTGCTTCCAAGAAGAAGAAGAACCGTGCAAAGGGTGGCAATGTCAAGAAGGACAACGTTATCCCCATGAACATAGCCGGTGACTTTAACCCCTCTTATGTGTTGTGACGTGCTAGTGATGGGCATGTTTATGCTAAATTTGTTGGTTCTTCTTATGAGTACATTGAATGGTCTATTTGGGTTCCTAAGACCCTCATTACTAACATCAAAGGACCCATTACCAAATGGTTACCTAAAACCAAGCATTGATCTCTTGTAGGGGTTTGCTTCCTGGGGATCATGGTTGCTTTCGATAGTGGAGCAACAAATCATATGACCGGGAGCAAGGACATGGTGGTGGACGTGCAAGAGATTCCATCTATGCCCACCGATGTCGAGTGGGGTGATGCATCACATTCTAAGGTATTGGGTCTCGGCAAGGTTGTCATTTCTCATGATCTTCTGATCGAGAAAGTCATGCTTGTTGAGTCCCTTGCATACAATTTGCTTTCCGTTCGTCAACTTGCAGTCATGGGTTTTGCTACTTTCTTTGACATTGATACCGTGGCCCTCTTGTGGAGCAAGACTCTTAAAGTAGCCTTTGTTGGGCATGTCGAAAACGGTCTCTATGTGATTAACTTTTCGGGCGACCCACTAAGACCGCGACATGCCTAATGGCTAAAGTTGACGTGGGATGGCTTTGGCATCGCCGTTTAGCCCATGTCAATATGAGATCTTTGCAAAGTCTTCTCAAGGGGGACCATGTCCGTGGACTAACAAATGTTAGTTTTGCCAAAGACCGTGCTTGCAGTGCTTGTATTGAAGGAAAGCTTCATGAGAAGGCTCACCCTCCCACGACTATCATATACTCAAAGAGACCCTTGGAGCTCCTTCACATGGATCTCTTTGGGCCACCATCATTTGATAGTCTCGGAGGAAGAAAGTATTGCTTGGTGATTGTGGATGACTATTCGAGATACACTTGGGTATATTTCTTCAAGAGGAAGAGTGAGACTCAACAAACCGTCATCGACTTTGCAAATGAAGCTCAACGTCAACATAATGCAAAGATCTTGACTATAAGAAGTGACAACGGCACCGAAGTTCAAGAACTACACCTTGGATGAGTTTCTTAGTGATGAGGGAATCAAGCATCAATATTCTGCACCATATACCCCTCAACAAAATGGTGTTGCGGAGAGAAAGAACCGGACGTTGATGGATGCGGCAAGGACCATGATAGCGGAGTTCAAGTCTCCATACAACTTTTGGGCCGAAGCCATCAACACCGCTTGTCATGCATCCAATCGGCTCTATCTCCACAAAGGTTTGAACAAGACTCCTTATGAGATACTCACCGGCAACAAGCCCAACCTCAAGTACTTCCGGGTATTCGGGTGTAAGTGTTTCATTCTCAAGAAAGGTGTGAATTTGTCTAAATTTGAAGCTAGAGCTCATGAGGGCATATTTGTTGGTTATGCTACAAACTCTCATGCTTACCGTGTCCTCAATATATCCACGGGACTTATTGAGGAGACGTGTAACGTGGAGTTTGATGAGAATAACGGCTCCCAAGTGGAGGAAAGTGGCAGTTGTGATGTAGGTGATGAAATTCCTCCCCAAGCCATAAGAAGAATGGGAGTTGGCTTTATCCTACCCATTGAGGAACCCCTTGTGGCCGAAGGAGAAGGACAATGCTCCACTCAAGTGGAGCCATCACCAACCCAAGGCCCACACGCTTCCGAAGAACAAAGTGAAGGCCCTCAACCTCAAGAACAAGACCAAGGGCAAGATCGTGCTCAAGACGGTGATATCACCTTAAATGATGCCCAAGGTCAAGTTCTCTTCCCCGAGCATGCTCAAGATGAAGATCATGTTCAAGGCAGGCGCTCAAGATGATCAAGTGACCCTCCTCATCTCACCTCCGAGGAGGAACTAGAGCGTCGTCGCCAAGATTGCTTCCAAACTCACTACCAAAGGCCATCTCATGGAGAATGTGGTTGGAAGCCTAAGAAAAAGGTAAGCACTCGTGAGACAATTGGCAAACTATTGTGAACATCACGCGTTTGTCTCTTGTGTTGAACCTCAAAAGGTCTATGAGGCGCTCGAAGACTCGGATTGGCTCAATGCCATGCATGAAGAACTCAACAACTTTGAATACAACAAGGTGTGGAGATTGGTGCCAAGGCCATCGGAGAACCACAACGTTATTGGAACCAAGTGGATTTTCAAGAACAAGCAAGATGCTCATGGGAACATCATTCGCAACAAGGCAAGATTGGTAGCACAAGGCTACTCCCAAGTCGAGGGTATCGACTATAGTGAAACCTTTGCTCCCGTTGCTCGTCTTGAATCCATTCGTTTGTTGATTGCTTATGCTTCCCATCACAACTTTAAGTTGCAACAAATGGATGTAAAAAGTGCTTTTCTTAATGGTCCCATTAATGAGTTGGTCTATGTCAAGCAACCCCCCGGGTTCGAGGACCCCTACTTCCCGGATCATGTGTATCAACTCGATAAGGCACTCTATGGCCTTAAACAAGCCCCACGTGCATGGTATGACCACCTTACCGAGTTGTTACAAGATCGTGGTTTTGAAGTAGGGCAAATCGATCCCACTCTTTTACTAAGAAGGTCAATGGGGAGTTGTTTGTATGCCAACTATATGTTGATGATATTATCTTTGGTTCTCCTAACAAAGCTTTCAATGAGGAATTTGCCGCTCTCATGACCTCCAAGTTCAAGATGTCTTTGATGGGAGAGTTGAAGTTCTTCCTTGGTTTCGATATCAAACAAAGAAGAGAAGGAACCTTCATCAACCAAGCCAAATACACTCAAGACATGCTCAAAAGATTCAAGCTAAGTGATGTCAAGCGGCTACTACACCAATGCCCACCAAGTGCCAACTTGACATTGATCCCAATGGTAAAGCGGTGGATCAAAAGGTATATCGCTCCATGATTGGATCCTTGCTTTACCTTTGTGCATCTAGACCGGATATCATGTTGAGTGTGGGAATGTGTGCACAGTTTCAAGTTGCACCGAAGGAAAGTCACTATGTGGCGCTCAAGCGAATCTTTCGATATTTGGCTCATACCCCAAACTTTGGCTTATGGTACCCAAGAGGAGCAAACTTCAAGCTTGAAGGATTTACGGATTCCGATTGGGCGGGAGACAAAGTGGATAGGAAGTCCACTTAGGAGGGTGCCAATTTCTTGGTTGCTCCTTGGTAAGTTGGTCTTCCAAGAAGCAAAGTTGTGTGTCTCTCTCGTCCACCGAGCGGAATATGTGGCGGCCGGTAGTTGTTGTGCTCAACTCCTATGGATGAGGCAAACTTTAAAGGAGTACGGTGTCATTTGTGACAAAGTGCCTCTTTGGTGTGATAATGAAAGTGCCATCAAGATTTCTCTCAACCCGGTGCAACACTTCAAGACGAAGCACATCGAGATTCGGTATCATTTCATCCGGGATCACATTAGGCGAGGAGAGATCGAGCTCAAGTATGTCAACACTCGGGATAACCTTGCGGATATATTCACGAAGCCCTTAGATGAAGCAAGATTTCATGCGAGTTAAGGCATGAGCTAAATATCATTGATTTGAGCAATGTGACTTGAGCCGTGCACTCCCCACCACACTCAACTTGCTTTGTCTAGTTTAGGTGTAGGCATGGACATAGGGGGAATCTTGTTCTCTCAATGAACTCTCCCTCCCCATTATGCATAAATCGATCACCTCTTTCACATTAGCCATTTTTGATGGTACTTGTGTTCCAAAGACGAGTTTTGGTCATGGGCCCAAGGATAATTCTTGGCGGTGCCATACCATCCTACTCAAACATAGGTGGCTTGACCCACCGCCCTCTCTCCTTGAGAGGCCTTGTCGTTTGGTGGTTTCTTGTTGTCTTTTGCCTCTGGTTTGTGCTAGAGTTTGTGGTTTCTTGTGTGTGAAAAGTTTCATTGCAAAGGCCCTCTTTTCGCTTTTTGAAACATGCGGTAACTTGAGTTTCACGGTACTACCATGACCAGCTCGCAGTACTACCGCAGCCAGCCACAGTACTACCGCTATGGAGCATCGGTATTACCGCAACCTCACGGCAGTAATTTTTCACTGCCGCCCGGTTGAGCGGTACTACCGCCTCGGTCGCGGAACTTCCGCCCGGCGGTACTACCATAATGATATGTGATACTACCATGACGGTTCATGGCGTGGGGATAAGGGCCAGGCAGGGGAGTTCTAACTCCCCATACCCATTCGCTGCCTTCTCCCCACATCGCCTCCTTCTCTCCCTTGCTCAAGAACGGAGCCGGGCGTCTCTCGCGGATCTCCTCCACCGGCTGCCCTCCGTGATTCCGACCGGTGGGATCGTTTCCCCACCACGTGCTCTTGCTATGGACCCGTGTTTTTCCCAATTCCCTCTCCTTGTTGTTGGTGTTTGGCGTTTCTAGGTTTTGGGGAGGATTGTGTGTTCTTGAGATTGATAGGCCTAATCTTGCAAGAATAGGATGAAGGAGTGTAGTATTGCATAGGATTTATATGTGTATTCTTTGTCATGCGCTAGATCTGATCATCGTAGCACCGCCGTTGTTTCAGCGGTTCTTTTTGATTCAAATCGATAGTTGGATCCGCTGCGATGCGGTACTACCACCCGATGGCGGCGGTACTACCGCTTGCAGTACTACCGCCCCTGGTGCGGTACTACCAGCTCTGCTTGACACTACAGCCTCTACTTATCTTTGGCGCCGAGAATGTTGATGAGGGCCATGCTGCTAGGCCTTCCCAGGCTCCTCTATGCCTTCTTGGGCCACGAAGTGAAGGACAAGATGAAGACTCTTTTCGCATGCAAGCCAAGGGGCGACAGACTCATGTGGCATCCAAGGAGAGTCGTCGCCGGGACAAGAAGATCTTGAAGCTCTATGGTGAGGATGTGTGCAAGGGTCTGAGGAGCACATCACTCCGGAGGCCGAGTGGATGGCGAAGCAAGGCTACAAGTGGACTGATTACGAGGAGGACGTCGAGGAGTCCATCCTGCGCCGAGGAGTCCTGACGGAGAGGGTTGGGACGAGTTCCCTTCTACTTGAGCCACCGCTTGTGTAGGTGTCCTCTCTGCCTTTTGGTGTCTCGATGCCAAAGGGGAGAGAGCGTGAGATTCTTGAGTCTTGTGTTTGTGTTTGGTGTGTTTATTGCGTTTTCAGTTGAACCTCGTTTGAATCGTTTGAACCTCGTTTTAGTTGCTTTTCCTTCTTATGGTGTAAGACATATGCACTCTATCTATCTTAGCAAGCTTATGTTATATCGTGCTATATATTTGCTTAGATGTTATTCTTCAGACCTTTGTCTCTAAAATATAGGGGGAGTGGTGATCCTAGTTCGTGTGCTATGCAGTCCAAAGCATTCATCCAAAGTGCACACATCTAGGGGGAGCCCGTCTATATTTTCGAGAGGAGGGGTTTGCTCTTGCTCTATATTATTGTATCTTTGTGCAAATCCCGTATTGTCATCAATAGATTGTAAGGGCATATTTATCCCGTAAGTGTTTTGGTGATTGATGACGTTACTTTTGCAGACTAATCGTATGCTTTGAGTTCCTCAGATGGTTCATCTCTAGGCTCGAGACGTTATGGTGCCCCTCGGAGACTATTGAAGACGGCGTCGTCCTACGTTTCTTTTTGGTGGATTTGAGTCGTAGGAGAGCCGTACTATTAAGAGGGGGTCCGCGTCGGAAAGGTTAGGGCGGAATCAACACGTACACTTGTCCCTCCTTTCCCTGCACTTTGGAGCTTCCCTTCGTTATCTTGGTTGTGCGGATATTCGACGGCTGCCTCAGATTTGCGGTAGTACCGCGGTACACGCTGATAATACCGCTGGGTGCCACGGTAGTACCGCTCCTCGGAGCGGTAGTACCGCTGACTCCTGTGCCTAGTGCCGCTCGGTGCTTAGTAGGGGCGGATGTAATTCTTTACATCCGCGCCACCACGGTAGTAATGCCGCCCAAATAGCGGTAGTACCCTGGGGCCCACGGTAGTACTGCTCCCTATGAGCCGTAGTACTGCGGGCCCTCCTACCGAAATCACCGTAGTTTCACGGTAGTAAACGCAGCCTTCTGATAGTACCGCCTCCTAAGGAGCCGGTAGTACCGTCGGATTTTTGCACTACCGCGGTTTCAGCGGAAGTTGGCACGGATGTAATTTATTTCATCCGCGCCCTTCTCGTGTCGTGACTCTCGCTTTGCGGTAGTACCGCAAGGGGAGCGGTAGTACCGCGCAAGCGGTAGTACTGCCCTTAGTCAGGCTAGTCCCGGCTTGTGCTGCTGCCGCGGTAGTACCGTGGTTCGCCACGGTAGTACCGCGCCCCTGGAGCGGTAGTACCGCGGGTCGCGGGCTGAATAAGTGGATAACGGTTGGATTTTTTCCACGACTATATAAGGGGCTTCTTCAACCTCTAGTTGACCACCTCTTCTCTCTCTAAGCTCCATTGTTGCTACAAGCTCCATTTTGGCCCGATCTCTCTCCCTAGCCAATCAAACTTGTTGATTTGCTCGGGATTGGGTGACAAGGGCCCGATCTACACTTCCACCACGAGATATTTGATTCCCCCCACTTATCCCTTGCGGATCTTGTTACTCTTGGGTGTTTGAGCATCCTAGACGGTTGAGGTCACCGTGGAGCCATATTCCGTTGTGGTGAAGCTTCGTGGTGTTGTTGGGAGCCTCCAATTAAGTTGTGGAGATTGCCCCAACCTTGTTTGTAAAGGTTGATCGCCGCCTTCAAGGGCACCAATAGTGGAATCACGGCTCTTGCATTGTCTTGGCGTGAGGAGATTACTGGTGGCCCTAGTGGCTTCTTGGGAGCATTGTGCCTCCACACCGCTCTAACGGAGACGCATTTCCCTCAAAAGGAAGGAACTTCAGTAACACATCCTCGTCTCCACCGGCTCCACTCTTGGTTATCCTATCCCTTTACTTGTGCAAGCTTATTTGTGTTCCTATCCTTGCTTGCTCGTGTGCTTGTGTTGTTGCATCATATAGGTTGTCCACCTAGTTGCACATCTAGACAACCTTTATTATTGCAAAGTTTAAATTGGTAAAGAAAAGCTTAAAAATTGTTAGTTGCCTATTCATCCCCCCCCCTCTAGTCAACTATATCGATCCTTTCAAGGAGACCTGCTCGATACCAAGGCCACACCGCGTTTAGTTCATGAACCACATGTTTAAGCCTTTGTACCATGACAATCACAACTAACCACGGTGATGTCTAACTAACCACATTGCTGTGTTTCTTTCTTAGGATCAACCCAAGGACGCAGAGTTCCTCAACACACCCATCCAGAACTACTCGCAGATGCAACAGATCTTCTCCTTTGGGATAGCAATCAGCAAGCATGCCATGGACTCCGGTCAGCCGCTCGTTTCGCCTATGCCCGACTTTCCACACCCTGGAGTCAGAGACCATCGCCCTTGATGGTCCTGATAAGGATGGGTTTCACGTTCCTGTGCTTGACATGAAGAGGGAGAGGGCGACTTGATGGAGGAAGAGCTCAACGTGTTCAACAACATGACTCAGGCCGTCAAGAGGTGGCAACTGATACATATCCATCGTATCTACTTTTCCAAACACTTTTGCCCTTGTTTTGGACTCCAACTTGCATGATTTGAATGGAACTAACCTGGACTGACGATGTTTTCAGCAGAATTGCCATGGTGTTATTTATGTGCAGAAACAAAAGTTCTCGGAATG
The DNA here is from genome assembly GCA_021605145.1 of Aegilops bicornis. NCBI lineage: Eukaryota > Viridiplantae > Streptophyta > Magnoliopsida > Poales > Poaceae > Aegilops > Aegilops bicornis. The sequence goes on from CM038669.1 coordinate 505,966,270, forward strand.
ACCTGAAACTCCACGGAGATTATTTTTGTAAATAATAAAAAATACTGGCGAAAGAATCAAGGACAGGGGGCCCACACCCTTTCCACGAGGGTGGGGGCGTGCCCCCCTGCCTCGTGGGCCCCCTGGAGCTCCACCGGCCTCAACTCCAACTCCATATATTCGTGTTCAGGGAGAAAAAAACAAATAGAAGGATTCATAATGTTTTACGACACGGAGCCGCCGCCAAGCCCTAAACTCTCTCGGGAGGCTAATCTGGAGTCTGTTCGGGGCTCCGGAGAGGGGAATCCGTCGCCATCATCATCATCATCATCATCAACCATCCTCCATCACCAATTTCATGATGCTCACCGTCATGCGTGAGTAATTCCATCATAGGCTTGCTGGACAGTGATGGGTTGGATGAGATTTATCATGTAACCGAGTTAGATTTGTTAGGGTTTGATCCCTAGTATCCACTATGTTCTGAGATTGATGTTGCTATGACTTTGCTATGCTTAATGCTTGTCTCTAGGGCCCGAGTGCCGTGATTTCAGATCTGAACCTATTATGTTTTCATGAATATATGTGAGTTCTTGATCCTATCTTGCAAGTCTATAGTCAACTACTATCTGTTATGATCCGGCAACCCCGAAGTGACAATAATCGGGACCACTCCCGGTGATGACCGTAGTTTGAGGAGTTCATGTATTCACTACGTGTTAATGCTTTGGTCTGGTACTCTATTAAAAGAAGGCCTTAATATCCCTTAGTTTCCATTAGGACCTCGCTGCCACGGGAGGGTAGGACAAAAGATGTCATGCAAGTTCTTTTCCGTAAGCACGTATGACTGTATTCAGAATACATGCCTACATTACATTGATGAATTGGAGCTAGTTCTGTGTCATCCTATGTTATGACTGTTACATGATGAACCACATCCGGCATAATTCTCCATCACCGATCCAATGCCTACGAGCTTTTCACATATTGGTCTTCACTTATTTACTTTTCCGTTACTCTTTATACAATCACTACAAAACCCAAAAATATTACTTTTGCTACCATTACCAAGTATCGCCATATTACTTTGCTACTAAATACTTTGCTGCAGATACTAAGTTATCCGGTGTGGTTGAATTGACAACTCAACTGCTAATACTTGAGAATATTCTTTGGATCCCCTTGTGTCGAATCTATAAATTTGGGTTGAATACTCTACCCTCGAAAACTGTTGCGATCCCCTATACTTGTGGGTTATCAAGACACGTGTCGTTCTTGGGAGCATAGCTCTATTCTTTGAGTCACTTGGGATTTATATCTGCTGTTCACTATGAAGAACTTGAAAGACGCGAAAACAAAAATGTATCCCTGAACTACGAGGGGAGGAAAGGAACTGCCATCTAGCTCTGCACTTGATTCACCTTCTGTTTTGAGTAAGCTTGCGACCCTAAACCTGCTTCTGCTATTAATTCTGATATGTCGCATGTTATTGATGATGCCACTTCTTCTATGCATGATACTTATGATGAAACTACTTCTATGCTTGATACTACTGTGCCACTTGGTGAATTTCTTGATGAACAACTTGCTAGGGCTAGAGAGAATGAAATTATTGAAACTGGTAATATTGATGAAAGTGATGATGAAGACTCTCCCAATAAATATGAATTACCTGTTGTGCCTGAGGGCTATGTTAGGGATGAAGAAACTGCTAGAGACTTTCTTGCTTGCAATGATAGGAGTGATCTTAAGAAATTATTAGCTAAGCTTAAACAAAAAACTCTGAATGCTAGAATGAAATATGATCCTGCTTATGCTACTTCACCTATCTTTGTTCTTGATAAGGATTATGAATTTTCTATTGATCCTGATATAATTACTTTGGTTGAGTCTCGATCCTTTTTATTGTGTGAATCAAACTGTTGTGGCACATCTTACTAAATTAAATGATATAGCCACCCTGTTCACTAATGATGAGAGAACTCGCTACTTTTATATCCTTAAAATATTTTCGTTCTCATTAAAGGGTGATGCTAAGATATGGTTCAACTCTCTTGATCCTGGTTGTGTGCATAGTCCCCAGGATATGATTTATTACTTCTCTGCTAAATATTTCCCTGCTCATAAGAAATAAGCTGCTTTAAGGGAAATATATAATTTTGTGCAAATTGAAGAAGAGAGTCTCCCACAAGCTTGGGGGAGGCTTCTCCAATTACTTAATGCTTTGCCTGATCATCCTCTTAGAAAAATGAAATACTTGATATCTTTTATAATGGACTAACCGATGCTTCCAGAGACCACCTGGATAGTTGTGCTGGTTCTATTTTCAGGGAAAGAACACCGGATGAAGCTAAAATTTTATTGAATAATATGTTGACAAATGAAAATAATTGGACACTTCCTGAACCAACTCCTAAGCCAACTCCAAATAAGAGGGGTGTTCTATTTCTCAATCCTGAAGATATGCAAGAGGCAAAGAAATCTATGAAAGAAGAAGGTATAAAAGCTGAAGATGTTAAGAATTTACCTCTTGTTGAAGAAATACATGGTCTTAATTTACCGCCTGTTGAAGAAATACATGATTTTAATCCATTACCTATTGAAGAAGAAACACATGGTCTTGATAACCCGACACGGGTAGTAAAGGTAAATTCTCTATATAGATTTGATGAAGGTGATATTCCCCGTTATAAGTCTGCTACCAATGCTTAGATAAGTTTGATAACTTTATTGTCAAACAAGAAAACTTCAATGCTTATGTTGGAAGACAATTGAAACAAAATGCTTATATGATTGAACACTTGGGTGATTATATGTCTAGAGTTAAAGGTGAACTTAAACTCATTAGTAAACATGCTTCTATGGTTACCACTCAAGTAGATACTTAAAGCTCAAAATGATTTGCTCAATGAATTAAATAGTAAGAATAATGATTATGCTGTTAGAGTGGCTACTAGAACTGGTAAGATGACTCAGGAACCTTTGTATCCTGAAGGCCACTGAGGGAGTCCCGGACTAGGGGGTGTCCGGATAGCCGGACTATCGTCACGGCCGGACTCCAAGACTATGAAGATACAAGATTGAAGACTTCGTCCCGTGTCCAGGATGGGACTTTCCTTGGTGTGGAAGGCAAGCTTGGCGATACGGATATGTAGATCTCCTACCATTGTAACCGACTGTGTAACCCTAACCTATCCGGTGTCTATATAAACCGGAGGGTTTTAGTTAAATGGGACGAACAACAATCATACCATAGGCTAGCTTCTAGGGTTTAGCCTCCTTGATCTCGTGGTAGATCTACTCTTGTACTACCCATATCATCAATATTAATCAAGCGGAGTAGGGTATTACCTCCATCGAGAGGGCCCGAACCTGGGTAAAAACATCGTGTCCCTTGTCTCCTGTTACCATCCGCCTAGACGCACGATTCGGGACCCCTACCCGAGATCCGCCGGTTTGACACCGACATTGGTGCTTTCATTGAGAGTTCCTCGTATGCGTCACCGATAGGCCCGATGGCTCCTTCGATCATCAACAACGACGCGGTCCAGGTGAGACTTTTCTCCCGGACAGATCTTCGTGTTCGGCGGCTTTGCTGCGGGCCAATTAAGCAGCCATCTGGAGCAGATCGAAAGCTACGCCCCTGGCCATCAGGTCAGATTTGGAAGTTTAAACTATACAGCCGATACCCGCGGGGACTTGATCTTCGACGGATTCGAGCCGCAACCAACCTACAAAGACGAACTTTAAAGGCGTCATACCGGGTGTAGAGGCCAATTGTACAGGCTCGGTCACACTCGAAGTGGTCTTCGGATGTCCGGATAACTTCCGAAGCGAAGAGTTAATCTTCGACATCGTCCAATTCCGCAGCGGCTATCATGCACTGCTCGGAGGAACCGCATTTGCAAAGTTCAATGCGGTGCGGCACTATGCATACCTCAAACTCAAGATGCCAGGCCCTCGAGGAGTAATCACGGTCAATGGAAACATCGAATGCTCTCTCTGAACGGAGGAGCATACGGCGGCCCTCGCGGCGGAGGTGCAAAGCAGCCTCTCACGGCAATTCTCGAGTCCGGCCACTAAGCGTCCGGACATCGCCAAGCGCGCCCGGAGTAACCTGCAACAAGACCACCTGGCACGATTCAAGCACGAGTAGCAATCCGGCCCCAACCCCAGCCCTCGCGAAATTGCGATGCTAGTATTACGCGTACATAATTACGCTCTGGAGATACCATGGGCACATGGGGAGGGCAAGACAACGATGCGCCAAGAATGCGGCTCGACCGCACTGAGGCTCCCGTTTGTGTCACTTCCTTTTTCTTTTTTCTTTTTCTTCCTTTTTTTTACTTCCAGGACTCCGTCTTTGAGAAGTCCTATCCGGCACTCGAATCGCCGAACTCACGATGCACCAGCCAGGGAAGCGGAAAGCCACGTCAAGTGTTCAGGTGGTCTCTATTACGAGCATTATACCTGTTTTACATATCATCCAGCAGCTTACCCCTGGAGGGGGACATGTTAGATAGTCCCATCCCTTGCGTATCGCACTATTTGTATCGTTCTGCTTCCATTGCAGTACCTTTTTGAATAAACAATACATAGCTTTTGCTTATTATTGCTCTACTTCCTTTATATACACATATGTTCATTACGACATGTTGCAACCGTACACTTTGGTACGGCCAATACACCGAGGGCTCAAGTATCCCAAAATTATGGTGTGATAAGTCTGAACACTTTCACAAGTGCGGCACCCCGAACTTATAGCATTATATGAATTGGCTCCGAATCATGTCTTGGGTCAATAGTTGGGTTTGCCCGGCTCCCGTGTTTTGGTACCTTACGTTCCGCTATATCGGCTAAGGTAGCACCGGGAGAACCATTGCGATTGTGCCCCGCTTATGCCGGGTCGAGCACCTCGATGGAGAAAGCTAAAACTGACCGTCATGATAGGGCGAGAGCCGATCGCTGTTCGAGAGGTTTTTCGGGTCCCTAAAGACTTATGCCGCTTAGAGCGAGGAACCGGAATTGTCCGGCCAAGGCGTGGATAGCGCCGAACTCGGTCTTCCGAATACTAGGGGCTTCACCAAATTAAAATTATAGAATTCTATGGCTAAGTGAGAGTGTTCAAGCATTATAAGTCCGGTTGCCTTGTTCGTTGTGTTGAGCGCCTCCTAGATGGACCCAAAATGGGAACAAGAGTGCTCAAGTTTATCCCGAACACCCCAAAGACTCGTGGCATGGGGCTGAAGCCAACGACTTGCCATCTCTCAAATTTGATAAACGGCCGCACGTAAGGTAATATTTTAAATTAATAAGCGTTGCTTAAGCGCATATGAACAAGTTTTCAGCGTCTGAGGATAACAAATGCGAGTTTATTCAAAATTACATCTCTGGAGCACTCATCCGCTATTCGGCGGGCACCCTTCAGAGGCCTTCATAGTACATTTCGGCGCGTGCGATGCTCATGGCCCTTCGGTGGCCCGTCCGTCACAAGCCTCTCTGCATCCAGCTTGCCCCAGTGCACTTTAGCGCGGGCAAGGGCCCGACGGACACCTTCAATGCAGACGGAGCGCTTGATGACTTCAAGCCGCAGACATGCATCCACCAGCCACTGCACCAAGCCGAAGTAGCTCCCGGGCATGGCCTCCAATGGCCACAGCTGCGCTATAAGGCCCTTCATGGCCTATTCGGCGACCTTATGGAGCTCGACCAGCTGCTTCAGCTGGTCGCTCGAAACATCGAATGGTCGGCCTCGGCATACCGAGACCGTAACACTTTCTCCGTGGAGCTCCCCCTCCAGGTGCGGTAGAATGCGGCAACACGTCGGGCCTTTTCTGGGGCAAATCTGCGAATGCTCCCGGAGAGCTCCGAATCCGGTAAGTAATGTAATTGACTTTTACATTCTTGCTTTGCATAAAGAATGCCTTACCCGCCGCTATCTTCTTTAGTGCTTCAATTTCTTGGAGGGCTTTTTGGGCCTCGGCCTTAGCAGCTTCGGCACTCTCAAGAGCTGAGGCGAGCTCGGACTCTCGAGTCTTCGAGTCACGCTCCAAACTCTCGTGTTTTTCCACGAGAGCTTGGAGCTCTTGCCGATTCTTGGCCAGCTGCGCCTCCCCTTCTCTCGCTCGGTGCGTTCATGAGCTTTGTTTCGACCCACAGACACCGCTTCCTTCAGGGCCGCCGCCTCGTTCGTGGCCCTGCAGTACCCATGTTATTCCTGTTATTTTTCGCAACCAAAACCTTTTCTATAAGGTATTTCTTTAATAAGGTATTACTTACCTTCCTTGTCCTCGAGCTCCTTCTTGGCTTGTCCGAGCTCGTTCTCGGACCGCTCGAGGTTCTGCTTCAATACATTGACCTCCATGATCGGTCTGGCAGAGGTCAATGAGCGCCTTTGCATTCCCATATTGACATACTTATGTTAGACTCCTGCGTATATCTTTTTAGATCCTTAGTCCGGCTTTTCTTTCCGAACACCGAACTAAGCATCGAGAACTCTTGTCTGCGGTTATGTTTTTTACATATTCTAAAACTTACCTCAAAGCCTGTTAGAAGGCTGGTACAGGCTTCGGTCAGTCCGCTCTTGGCGGACTGAACTGTCCGTATCACCGCACTCACGACAGTGCGGTGTTCCTCCTCGATGGAAGCGCTGTTAAGCGCCTATTGTAAGCTATCCGGTGCCTCCGGCTGGACGGAGGACACTGGCGTCTTACCCTTCTTGCAAAGGATCCGATGTCCGGACTTCGGAACCGCTGATGGTTCCGGCATGGAGTCCGGACGAGGGTCAGGCTTAGAGCCCCTGGGGATCTCGCCCCCCGCGCGCCTGGAGTCCGGGAGGTCGCCTTGTGGCACCTCCTGCGCTACCTCCTCTTGACCAAGCCCCTCTTGGGTCCCCGCCGCGGCGTCGCCCGTAGCGTGAGGCGAGGAGGCAGTCGGAAGCAAAGTACTCTCCATTTCCGACGAGCCCAGGGACCCACTCGATGAATCGGCGAACTCGCCCTTGGGTGGGCTGCACGGTTGTTCAACATTAGAGAACACTCTGCAATAATAAAAAAACCATGGGTATCCGGACACTTACGATCTCACCAGGGGCTTGGCCCTTGTAGGCCAGTCCTCCTCGTCGCCGTTGACGTTGGTGGAGAAGTCCGGAGGAAGGGTTCTTCCCTTCTTGGACCCTCCGGCCTCCCACCGGGCGGCCTTCCTTTTCTTCTCCTCCCCGGCTGGGAGGAGCTTCTTCTTCCTCCTCATCTTGAGAGAAGATTCCGCTTGAATCGACAAAGACTGGCGTCGGGAGCTCCTTCGAGTTCTCGTGACCTCCTTCTTGGCCTTCTTCTCCAGCACCACGTACGGCACCGGAGCCAGCAACCCCGTCAATCGGGCGTCCGCTGGGTCTTCTGGCAAAGGGGCCGGACAGTTAATCTGTCCGGACGTCTTCACCACCTGTCAAAGATTAGGGAGTTTTAGATCCCACGTAGAGTCAATCTATGAAAAAGAGTCCCGTAAAGGGTAAATAACTTACCTCGCCGGGCTGGACGCTGCGAGCTGTATCCGTGATCTTTGGTAGCGGATCTTTGGGGCTTCAGCGCCCTTGAACGGCACCTTCCGTGCATCTTCGTGCGTAGTGTCGAAGAGCCGGTTCAAGGTTTGGTCTTTGTCTTTGGATCGAACTCCCACAAGTTAAAGGCCCTTTGTTGGCATGGGAGAATCCGCGGATGAGCATCACCGGATTACGCCGACGAGCCTAAGATTCTTGGCCACCGTGTTTTTGACGCATGTTTGAAGTCCGGATGTCTCGTCCGAATTCCCCCACGTCAGGCCCGTCTCTTTCCATGACGAGAGCCGTGTGGGGAAGCCAGATCTGAATTCGGGGGCCGCCACCCATTTGGTGTTGCGGGGCTCGGTGATGTAGAACCACCCCGATTGCCACCCCTTTATTGTCTCCACGAAGGCGCCTTAGTGCCATGTGACTTTGTCCATCTTTCCAACCATGGCGCCTCCGCACTCCGCTGACGGCCGCCCACTATCTTGGCCGGACGTTGAAGATCTTCAGCCATAAGCGAAGTGGGGCTGGATGCGAGGAAAGCCTCGCACACGATGATAAACGCCGAGATGTTGAGGATGAAATTGGGGCCAGTCGTGGAAGTCCAGGCCATAGTAGAACATGAGCCCCGGACAAATGGGTGAAGAGGAAAGCCTAGTCCGCGGAGGAAGTGGGGAGAAACACCACCCTCTCACGGGGCCTGTGGGTCGGAATGAGCTGCCCTCGTCGGGAAGCTCAGGCGTGATGTTGCCGGACAAGTATCCGCCTCCCGCGATCTTGCGATGTGCCCCTCCGTGACGGAGGAGGCCATCCACCGCCTCCTGCTCGACATGATTGGAGAAAGGTTGAGGTGGGATGTGCGGACTTGGGCGGAGCCTGAGTCTTGTGAAATGGATAAGCAAAGGAGGAAGAAGGCGTAGGTGAAAAGGTGGATCCTTATCCCCTTATATAGACGGACAAAGTTATGCGTCCCCCACCAGCCTGGTAAAACTCGCTTATTTCCCAAGCGCCGTAATCAATGGCGCGGATGGGTTACCCACGTCCGTATTGATGAGAATCCCAGAATAAGGGGGCACGATCTATGCTTTGATAAGACGTGCCAAGGAAACCGCCTCGCTAAACACGCTGAGGTGGGAACAATAAAAAACGATTCATATAAAGGCCTTGCCGTGGTGTGATGTCACGCCGCGGGATACGTCAGCAGATCTGTGCAAAAATTATTCTCTCTACGGTGTTATGATGAACTTGTAATGCAGAGCCGGGCACAATCCATGTGTTCAAAACCTTCTATGAAGTAATCAGAGGAGGAACCCGCCACGCAATGCCGAAGACAATCAACGCCCCGGACTCATCGTCATTGAAGCCCGGTTCAGGCTACCGAGGGAGTCTCGGACTAGGGGTGTACGGATAGCGGACTATCGCCACGGCCGGACTCCAAGACTATGAAGATACAAGATTGAAGACTTCGTCCGTGTCCGGATGGGACTTTCCTTGGCGTGGAAGGCAAGCTTGGCGTCTGGATATGTAGATATCCTACCATTGTAACCGACTCTGTGTAACCATAACCTATCCGGTGTCTATATAAACCAGAGGGTTTTAGTCCGTAGGACTACCAACAATCATACCATAGGCTAGCTTCTAGGGTTTAGCCTCCTTGATCTCGTGGTAGATCTACTCTTGTACTACCCATATCATCAATATTAATCAAGCGGGAGTAGGGTATTACCTCCATCGAGAGGGCCCGAACACAGGTAAAAACATCGTGTCCCTTGTCTCCTGTTACCATCCGCCTAGACGCACAGTTCGGGACCCCCTACCCGAGATCCGCCGGTTTTGACACCGACAGCCACCCTAAGAGAATTGAGCAAGATTCTCAAAGAACTAATATAGATGCACCTAGTCCTTCTAAAAAGAAGAAAAAGACAAACGATAGGACTTTACATGCTTCTAGTGAACCTATTCCTGAACCACCTAAGAATCCAAATGATATTTCTATTTTTGATCACAATCTGGTAATGAACATGAACCAAGTGATAATGTTAATGATGATGTTCATGCTCATCCTAGCAATGATAATGATGTAGAAATTGAACCTGCTGTTGATCTTGATAACCCACAATCAAAGAATCAACGTTATGATAAGAGAGACTTTGTTGCTAGGAAGCACGGTAAAGAAAGAGAACCATGGGTTCAGAAACACATGCCTTTTCCTCCCAAACCATCCAAGAAAAAGGATGATGAGCATTTTGAGCGCTTTGATGAAATGATTAGACCTATCTTTTTGCCTATGTGATTAACTGATATGCTCAAAATGAATCCTTATGCTAAGTATATGAAGGATATTGTTACAAATAAAAGAAAGATACTGAAAGCTGAAATTCCCACCATGCTTGCTAATTATACTTTTAAGGGTGGAATACCATAGAAACTTGGAGATCCAGGAGTACCCATTATACCATGCTCCATTAAAAGAAATTATGTTAGAGCTGCTTTATGTGATCTTGGAGCTGGTGTTAGTGTTATGCCTCTCTCTTTATATCGTAGACTTGATTTGAATAAGTTGACACCTACTGAAATATCTTTGCAAATGGCTGATAAATCAACTGCTATACCTGTCGGTATTTGTGAGGATGTGCCTGTTGTGGTTGCAAACGTTACTATTTTAACGGACTTTGTTATTCTCGATATTCCCAAGGACGATAGTATGTCTATTATTCTTGGAAGATCCTTTTTGAATACTGCATGGGCTGTTATTGATTGCAACAAAGGCAGTGTCACTTTTTATGTTAATGGTAATGAGCACACGGTACACTTTCCGAGGAAACAACCTCAAGTCCACAGTATCAATTCTATTGGAAAAATTCCATCGATTATTTTTGGAGGTTTTGAATTTCCTCTTCCTACTGTCAAAAAGAGATATAATATTCTTATTATTGGGGATGTGCATATCCCCGTTGAGGTAACATAGTGTTATTCGAAATTTCTCCGGTTCCATGTTATTCGGAATGAGTTTGTTAACAAGACCCGATCAACCTTGTTAGTGGATTCCTTTTGATGAGCATGAGATGGATGAAGTTAGAAGGCACAACCTTCATGCCCTTCTTTTACTTTCATTATTCAGTTGAAATAAAGTAAAATTAGTATTTTTTCTGTCAGTTTCTGAATTATCCGTGCAATATAAAAATACCCCGAAAATAAAAGTTCTCCAAATGCCTTGCCAATTTAATATGATTTTTCTGGAATATTTGAGAATATTTGGCACTGAGAACACAGCAGGGGAGCTGCACTGCCACGAGGATCCAGGCGCGCCCCACCTCGTCAAACCTGGTGGCTCCCCTCCACCTATTCTTGCACCCACACACTTCTTCTTCCTCCCAAAAAAATCACCAACTAGCTCAAGCACGAGTTCTAGCTCATTTTGCTGCGATTTTTGATCTCCTTGCTCAAAGCACCTCTCACAAAACTGCTTTGGGGGATTGTTCCTTGGTATGTGACTCCTCCAGTAGTCCAATTAGTTTTTGCTATAGTGCTTTATTCATTGCAAATTTTTGCTGCCTAGGTGACCATATTCTTGAGCTTGCATGTCAAATTTATATGGTTCCAAGTAGTTCTAATGCATGATACAGGCTCTAGCCACTTGTAGGAGTAGTTGCTATCAATTTTGTTGAGTTTGGTTCACTTTTATTTGAAGTTACTAAAAATTTCAGAAATTTTCAGAAAATGATGAAGAGATTTTTTTGAGGGGCTCATCAAGCCGAAGCTCGAAGGAAAAGCAAAGTGAAGAAGCAGAGAGGCCCAAATATAATTTGCCTCGCACCGCGGAGGCCAGTATCTCATTCCGCTGGCGACCATCCAAGCCTACTGGAACCCTACATCAGCTACAGAGCCAGATCCGGAACCACAATTTGATCCTCCACGACAGTCTGACTACCAGTGGGATCCGGAGATGATTGCCAACCAATGGCAATCTGAGGCTTCTTCTCAGTACGACCCCAACTATAAATTTGGATATCCGCCAGGCCAGCCGTGGCAATAGACCAACTTAGGCCAAAATCCTAAGCTTGGGTGAGTACGTATTTCTCACCGACATTACATTTATGTTCACACACTCATTGCTAGTTGTCGGTGATCATACTTTTTCACTGTAATATCCATGCTAGTTTATTTTTCTTTTTATGCTTTCTTCTTGTGTGTTTGAAAAACCTTAAGAAAACCAAAAAATTAGTTGTAGCTTTTAGCCAGTTTACTTTCTTGTTGTAGTAGTAATAATTAAAAAGAAAACCCAAAAAAAATTCCCGTTCTTCTTTTGTTTGTTGGGAGCTTTCCCGTGTAAATAGTTTTATTTCTTTTCTTTTCTTTGGGGGTCGATAGGAGAAGACCATGATGAAAATGTTGAAGTGGCTCTTATGTGCATTATTGTTGATTTAACCAAGAGCCCATATTGCCTTGTCTTCTCCTGTTTATTGAATGCTCGCACATTCCAGCTTAGTCCAGTGCACGTGCACTATTATTTTTATTCACATTGTTCAGTCGTGCAAGTGAAAGGCAATTACGACGATATATGATGGACTGATTGAGATGAGAGAAGCTGGTATGAACTCGACCTCTCTTGCTTTTGTAAATATGATTAGTTCATCGTTCCTGATTTAGCCTATTATGAACAAACATGTTTGCAATGACAATTAGAGATTATAGTTGCTTATGCCATGCTTAATTAGCTAGGAGCTTATAATGGTTTACCTTGCGTGTCAACATGCTATTAAAATGGTTGTGATGTGGTATGATGGGGTGGTATCCTCCTTTGAATGATTCAAGTGACTTGACTTGGCACATGTAAACGCATGTAGTTGAAACAAATCAACATAGCCTTCATGATATTTATGTTCATGGTGGATTATATCCTACTCATGCTTGCACTCAATGTTTATTAATTTTAATGAATGTTCATGACTGTTGTCGCTCTCTAGTTGGTCGCTTCCCAGTCTTTTTCTAGCCTTCACTTGTACTAAGCGGAATACCGCTTGTGCATCCAATCCCTTAAACCCCAAAGTTATTCCATATGAGTCCACTATACCTTCCTATATGCGGTATCTACCTGCCGTTCCAAGTAAATTTGTATGTGCCAAACTCCAAACCTTCAAATGAAATTCTGTTTTGTATGCTCGAATAGCTCATGTATCAACTAGGGCTGTCCATATCTTCCATGTTAGGTGGGTTATTCTCAAGAGGAGTGGACTCCGCTCCTCACTCACGAGAAAATGGCTGGTCACCGGGATGCCCAGTCCCATGCTTTATGCAAATCAAATCAAAATAATTGCAAACAAAACTCCCCCTGGGACTGTTGTTAGTTGGAGGCACTCGTTGTTTCGAGCAAGCCATGGATTGATACTTGTTGGTGGAGGGGGAGTATAAACTTTACCATTCTGTTTGGGAACCGCCTATAATGTGTGTAGCATGGAAGATATCGCCATCTCTCGGTTGTTATGTTGACAATGAAAGTACGCCGCTCAAAATATTATTTATCTCTATTTCAAAATCGAGCTCTGGCACCTCTACAAATCCCTGCTTCCCTCTGTGAAGGGCCTATCTATTTACTTTTATGTTGAGTCATCACCCTCTTATTAAAAAGCACCACCGGAGAGCACCGCTGTCATTTGCATTCATTACTGTTAATTTATATTGGGTATGACTATGATTGGATCTCTTTTACCATGAATTACAATGTTTAGTCAGTCCTTGATCTTTAAAGGTGCTCTGCATTTATGTTTTATGGTCTCAGAAAGGGCTAGCGAAATACCATCTTGTTATATCATATCATGATTGTTTTGAAAAAGTCTTGTCATCCAAGATTTATTATTATTGCTCGCTAGTTGATTATGCCATTGGTATGAGTAAACATGAGACCTAAATGTTATTGTGAATATGGTTAGTTCATAATCTTTGCTGAACACTTGAAAGCTGGCTTTACATATTTACAACAACAAGAGCAAACAGAGTTTGTAAAAGTTTTCCTTTATCACTTTCAGTTTGTCAACTGAATTGCTTGAGGACAAACAAAGGTTTAACCTTCGGGAAGATGATACATCTCCGTCGTATCTACTTTTCCAAACACTTTTGCCCTTGTTTTGGACTCTAACTTGCATGATTTGAATGGAACTAACCCGGACTGATGATGTTTTCAGCAGAATTGCCATGGTGTTATTTATGTGCAGAAACAAAAGTTCTCGGAATGACACAAACTCCACAGAGATTGTTTTTGTAAATAATAAAAATACCGCGAAAGAATCAAGGCCGGGGCCCACACCCTTTCCACGAGGGTGGGGGCGCGCCTCGTGGGCCCCCTGGAGCTCCACCGACCTCAACTCCAACTCCATATATTCGTGTTCAGGGAGAAAAAAATCAGAGAGAAGGATTCATCGCGTTTTATGATACGGAGCCGCCGCCAAGCCCTAAACTCTCTCGGGAGGGCTGATCTGGAGCCCGTTCGGGGCTCCGGAGAGGGGAATCTGTCGCCATCATCATCATCAACCATCCTCCATCACCAATTTCATGATGCTCACCGCATGCGTGAGTAATTCCATCGTGAGGCTTGCTGGATGGTGATGGGTTGGATGAGATTTATCATGTAATCGAGTTAGATTTGTTAGGGTTTGATCCCTAGTATCCACTATGTTCGAGATTGATGTTGCTATGACTTTGCTATGCTTAATGCTTGTCACTAGGGCCCGAAAGTGCCATGATTTCAGATCTGAACCTATTATGTTTTCATGAATATATGTGAGTTCTTGATCCTATCTTGCAAGTCTATAGTCACCTACTATGTGTTATGATCCGGTAACTCAAGTGACAATAATCGGGACCACTCCCGGTGATGACCGTAGTTTGAGGAGTTCATGTATTCACTACGTGTTAAAGCTTTGGTCCGGTACTCTATTAAAAGGAGGCCTTAATATCCCTTAGTTTCCATTAGGACCCTGCTGCCACGGGAGGGTAAGATAAAAGATGTCATGCAAGTTATTTTCCATAAGCACGTATGACTATATTCGGAATACATGCCTACATTACATTGATGAATTGGAGCTAGTTCTGTGTCACCCTATGTTATGACTGTTACATGATGAACCATATCCGGCATAGTTCTGTTGGGGAACGTAGTAATTTCAAAAAAATCCTACGTACACGCAAGATCATGGTGATGCATAGCAACGAGAGGGGAGAGTGTGTCCACGTACCCTCGTAGACCGAAATAGGAAGCGTTATAACAACACGGTTGATGTAGTCGTACGTCTTCACGGCCCGACCGATCAAGCACCGAAACTATGACACCTCCGAGTTCTAGCACACGTTCAGCTCGATGACGATCCCTGGACTCCGGTCCAGCAAATTGTCGGGGATGAGTTACACAAGACGACGGCGGCAGGACGATCTTGATGTTCTACCGTCGCAGGGCTTCGCCTAAGCATCGCTACAATGTTATCGAGGACTATGGTGGAGGGGGGCACCGTACACGGCTAAGAGATCTCAAGGATCAATTGTTGTGTCTCTGGAATGCCCCCCTGCCCCCGTATATAAAGGAGCAAGGGAGGAGGAGGCCGGCTCTAGGAGGGGGCGCGCCAAGTGTGGAGTCCTACTAGGACTCCCTAGTCCTAATAGGATTCCGCCTCCCATATGGAATAGGAAAGAGGAAGGGAAAAGGAGAAGGAAGGAAGGGGGTGCCCCCCTTCCCTAGTCCAATTCGGACCAGACCAAGGGGAGGGGTGCGGCCACCCTCGAGGCCCTTTTCCTTCTTTCCCGTATGGCCCAATAAGGCCCAATACGTATTCCAGAACTCTCCCAGATTCAAAAATACCCGAATCACTCGGAACCTTTCCGAAGTCCGAATATAGTCGTCCAATATATCGATCTTTACGTCTCGACCATTTCGAGACTCCTCATCATGTCTCCGATCTCATCCGGGACTCCGAACTCCTTCGGTACATCAAAACTCATAAACTCATAATATAACTGTCATCGAAACCTTAAGCGTGCGGACCCTACGTGTTCAAGAACAATGTAGACATGACCGAGACACGTCTCCGGTCAATAACCAATAGCGGAACCTGGCTGCTCATATTGGCTCCCACATATTCTACGAAGATCTTTATCGGTCAAACCGCATAACAACATACGTTGTTCCCTTTGTCATCGGTATGTTACTTGCCCGAGATTCGATCGTCGGTATCTCAATACCTGGTTCAATCTCGTTACCGGCAAGTCTCTTTACTCGTTATGTAATGCATCATCCCTTAACTAACTCATTAGTCACATTGCTTGCAAGGCTTATAGTGATGTGCATTACCGAGAGGGCCCAGAGATACCTCTCCGACAATCGGAGTGACAAATTCTTATCTCGAATTACGCCAACTCAACATGTACCTTCGGAGACACCTGTAGAGCTCCGTTATAATCACCCGATTCGTTAGACGTTTGGTAGCACACAAAGTGTTCCTCCCAGAACGGAGTTGCATAATCTCATAGTCATAGGAACATGTATAAGTCATGAAGAAAGCAATAGCAACATACTAAACGATCAAGTGCTAAGCTAATGGAATGGGTCAAGTCAATCACATCATTCTCCTAATTATGTGATCTCGTTAATAAAATGACAACTCATGTCTATGGCTAGGAAACACAACCATCTTCGATCAACGAGCTAGTCAAGTAGAGGCATACTAGTGACACTATGTTTGTCTATGTATTCACACATGTATTATGTTTTCCGGTTAATACAATTCTAGCATGAATAATAAACATTTATCATGAAATAAGGAAATGAATAATAACTTTATTATTGCCTCTAGGGCATATTTCCTTCAGTCTCCCACTTGCACTAGAGTCAATAATCTAGTTCACATCGCCATGTGATTTAACATCAATATTCACATCTGTATGTGATTAATACCCATAGTTCACATCGTCATGTGATCAACACTCAAAGGGTTACTAGAGTCAACACATCGTTATGTGATTAACAACCAAAGAGTACTAAGGTATGATCATGTTTTGCTCGTGAGAGAAGTTTAGTCAACAGGTCTGTCATATTCAGAGCCGTATGTATTTTGCAAATATTCTATGTCTACAATGCTCTGCACGGAGCTACTCTATCTAATTGTTCGACTTTCAATATGTATCCAGATTGAGACTTGAGTCATCCGGATTGGTGTAAAAAGCTTGCATCGATGTAACTCTTTACGACGGGCTCTTTTATCACCTCCATAATCGAGAAATATTTCCTTAGTCCCCACTAAGGATGTTCTTGACCAATCTCCAAAGGATCTACTCCTAGATCACTATTGTACTCCTTGCCAAATTCAGAGCAAGGTATACAATAGGTCCGTACATAGCATAGCATACTTTATAGAATCTATGACTGAGGCATAGGGAATGACTTTCATTCTCTTTTCTATTTTCTGTCGTGGTCGGGATTTGAGTCTTTACTCAATTTCACACCTTTGCAACACAGGCAAGAACTTTTTCTTTGACCGTTCCATTTTGAACTACTTCAAAATCTTGACAAGGTATGTAATTATTGAAAAAACTTACCAATCGTCTTGATCTATCTCAATAGATCTTGATGCTCAATATGTAAGTAGCTTTACTGAGGTCTTTCTTTTAAAAGAACTCCTTTCAAATACTCTTTTATGCTTTTCAGAAAAAATCTACATCATTTCTGATCAACAATATGTTACTCACATATATTTATCAGAAAGGCGGTAGTGCTCCCACTAACTTTATTGTAAATACAGGCTTCACCGCAAGTCTGTATAAAACTATATGCTTTGATCAACTTATCAAAGCGTATATTCCAACTCTGAGATGCTTGCACCAGTCCATAGATGGATCATTGGAGCTTGCACATTTTGTTAGCACCTTTAGGATTGACAAACCTTCCGTTGCATCATATACAACTCTTCTTTAAGAAACCCATTAAGGAATGCAGTTTTGACATCCATTTGCCAGATTTCATAAAATGTGGCAATTGCTAACATGATTCGGACAGACTTAAGCATCGCTACGAGTGAGAAAATCTCATTGTAGTCAACACCTTGAACTTGTCAAAAACCTTTTTGCGACAAGTCGAGCTTTGTAGATAGTAACACTACTATCAAGATTCTGCCTTCCTCTTGAAGATCCATTTATACAATATGGCTTGCCGATCATCGGGCAACTCCACCAAAGTCCACACTTTGTTCTCATATATGGATTCCATCTCAGATTTCATGGCCTCAAGCCATTTCGCGGAATCCGGGCTCATCATTGCTTCCTCATAGTTCGTAGGTTTATCATGGTCTAGTAACATGACTTCCAGAATAGGATTACCGTACCACTCTGGTGCGGATCTTACTCTGGTTGACCTACGAGGTTTCGGTAGTAACTTGATCTGAAGTTTCATGATCATCATCATTAGCTTCCTCAATAATTGGTGTGGGCATCACTGGAACTGATTTCAGTGATGAACTAGTTTCCAATTCGGGAGAAGGTACAAATTACCTTATCAAGCTCTACTTTCCTCCCACTCACTTCTTTCGAGAGAAACTCCTTCTCTAGAAAGGATCTATTCTTAGCAACGAATGTTTTTGCCTTCAGATCTGTGATAGAAGGTGTACCCAACAGTTTCCTTTGGGTATTCTATGAAGACGCACTTCTCCGATTTGGGTTCGAGCTTATCAGGTTGAAAACCTTTTTCATATAAGCATCGCAACTCCAAACTTTAAGAAACGACAGCTTAGGTTTACTGCTAAACCATAGTTCATACGGTGTCGCCTCAACGGATTTAGATGGTGCCCTATTTAAACGTGAATGCAGTTGTCTCTAATGCATAACCCCAAAACGATAGTGGTAAACCGATAAGAGACATCATAGATCGCACCATATCTAGTAAAGTACGATTACAACGTTCGGACACACCATTACATTGTGGTGTTCCAGGTGGCGTGAGTTGCGAAACTATTTCACATTGTTTCAAATGAAGACCAAACTCGTAACTCAAATATTCATCTCCACGACCAGATAGTAGAAACTTTATTTTTCTTGTTACGATGATTTTCCACTTCACTCTGAAATTCTTTGAACTTTTCAAATGTTTCAGACTTATGTTTCATCAAGTAGATATACCCATATCTGCTCAAATCATCTGTGAAGTTCAAAAAATAACGATACGCGCCGTGAGCCTTAACACTCATCGGATCGCATACATCGGTATGTATTATTTCCAATAAGTCAGTAGCTCGTTCCATTGTTCCGGGGAACGGAGTTTTAGTCATCTTGCCCAAAAGGCACGGTTCGCAAGCATCAAATGATTCATAACCAAGTGGTTCCGAAGATCCATCTTTATGGAGTTTCTTCATGCGCTTTACACCAATATAACCCAAACGGCAGTGCCACAAATAAGTTGCACTATCATTATTGACTTTGCATCTTTTGGCATCAATATTATGAATATGTGTATCACTACGATCGAGATCCAACAAACTATTTTCATTGGGTGTATGACCATTTGAAGGTTTTATTCATGTAAACAGAATAACAATTATTCTCTGACTTTAAATGAATAATCTTTTTGCAATAAACATGATCAAATCATATTCATGCTCAACGCAAACGCCAAATAAAATTTATTTAGGTTTAACACTAATCCTGAAAGTATAGGGAGTGTGCGATGATGATCATATCAATCTTGGAACTACTTCCAACACTCATCGTCACTTCCCCTTCAACTAGTCTCTGTTTATTCTGTAACTCCTGTTTTGAGTTATTAATCTTAGCAACCGAACAAGTACCAAATACTGTGGGCTACTATAAACACTAGTAAGGCACACATCAATAACTCAGTATATCAAATATACTCTTGTTCACTTCGCCATCCTTCTTATCCACCAAATATTCAGGGCATTTCCGCTTCCAGTGACCATTTCCTTTGAAGTAGAAGCACTTAGTTTCAGGCTTTGGTCTAGCTTTGGGCTTCTTCGCGGGAGTGACAACTTGCTTGTCATTTTCTTGAAGTTCCCTTTCTTTCCCTTTGCCCTTTTCTTCAAACTAGTGGTCTTGTCAATCATCAACACTTGATGCTCTTTTCTTGATTTCTACCTTCATCGATTTCAGCATCACGAAGAGCTCAGGAATCGTTTTCGTCGTCCCTTGCATTATAGTTCATCACGATGTTCCAGTAACTTGGTGATGGTGACTAGAGAACTCTGCCAATCACTATCTTATCTGAAAGATTAACTCCCACTTGATTCAAGCGATTGTAGTACTCAGACAATCTAAGTACTTTCTCACTAGTTGAGCAATTCTCCTCCATCTTTTAGGCGAAGTATTTGTCAGAGGTCTCATACCTCTTGACACGGGCATGAGTCTGAAATACCAATTTCATCTCTTGAGACATATTATATGTTCCATGACGTTTCAAAAACATTTTTTAATCCCGGTTCTAAGCCATAAAGCATGGTACACAAAACTATCAAGTAGTCATCATATTGAGCTAGTTAAACGTTCATAACGTCTGCATCTGCTCCTGCAATAGGTCTGTCACCTAGCGGTGCATCAAGGACATAATTCTTCTGTGCAGCAATGAGAATAAACCTCAGATCACGGACCAAGTCCGCATCATTGCTACTAACATTTTTCAACTTAGTTTTTTCTCTAGGAACATATCAAAAACATAGGGAAGCAAAAACATAGGGAAGCAACAACGCGAGCTATTGATCTACAACATAATTTGCAAAACACTACCAGGACTAAGTTCATGATAAATTAAAGTTCAATTAATCATATTACTTAAGAACTCCCACTTAGACAGACATCTCTCTAGTCATCTAAGTGATCACGTGATCCAAATCAACTAAACCATGTCCGATCATCACGTGAGATGGAGTAGTTTTCAATGGTGAACATCACTATGTTGATCATATCTACTATATGATTCACGCTCGACCTTTCGGTCTCCGTGTTCCGAGGCCATATCTGTATATACTAGGCTCGTCAAGTTTAACCTGAGTATTCCGCGTGTGCAACTGTTTTGCACTGTTGTATTTGAACGTAGAGCCTATCACACCCGATCATCACGTGGTGTCTCAGCACGAAGAACTTTCGCAACGGTGCATACTCAGGGAGAACACTTCTTGATAATTAGTGAGAGATCATCTTAAAATGCTACCGTCAAACAAAACAGAATAAGATGTATAATAGATAAACATCATATGCAATCAAAATATGTGACATGATATGGACATGATCATCTTGCGCCTTTGATCTCCATCTCCAAAGTACTGTCATGATCTCTATCGTCACCGGCACGACACCATGATCTTCATCATCTTGATCTATATCAATGTGTCGTCACATGGTCGCCTCACCAACTATTGCTCTTGCAACTATTGCTATGGCATAACGATAAAGTAAAGCAATTATTTGGCACTTGCATCTTATGCAACAAAGAGAAAACCATAGGGCTTCTGCCAGTTGCCGATAACAAAACATGATCATCTCATACAACAACTTATATCTCATCACGTCTTGACCATATCACATCAATACATGCCCTGCAAAAACAAGTTAGACGTCCTCTACTTTGTTGTTGCAAATTTTACGTGGCTGCTATGGGCTGAGCAAGAACCGTTCTTACCTACGCATCAAAACCACAACGATAGTTCGTCAAGTTAGTGTTGTTTTAACCTTCTCAAGGACCGGGCGTAGCCACACTCGGTTCAACTAAAGTTGGAGAATCAGACACCGCCACCACCGTGTGCAAAGCACGTCGGTAGAACCAGTCTCGCGTAAGCGTCTGGCGTAATGTCGGTCCGGGCGCTTCATCCAACAATACCGCCGAACCAAAGTATGACATGCTGGTAAGCAGTATGACTTGTATCGCCCACAACTCACTTGTGTTCTACTCGTGCATATAACATCTACGCATAAAACCTAGCTCGGATGCCACTGTTGGGGAACGTAGTAATTTCAAAAAAAAATCCTACGTACACGCAAGATCATGGTGATGCATAGCAACGAGAGGGGAGAGTGTGTCCACGTACCCTCGTAGACCGAAAGCAGAAGCGTTATAACAACGCGGTTGATGTAGTCGTACGTCTTCACGGCGCGACCGATCAAGCACCGAAACTACGGCACCTCCGAGTTCTAGCACACGCTCAGCTCGATGACGATCCCGGACACCGATCCGGCAAAGTGTCGGGATGAGTTCTGTCACAAGACGACGGCGTGCAGGACGATCTTGATGTTCTACCGTCAGCAGGCTTCGCCTAAGCACCGCTACAATATTATCGAGGACTATGGTGGAGGGGGGGCACCGCACACGGCTAAGAGATGTCAAGGATCAATTGTTGTGTCTCTGGGATGCCCCCCTGCCCCCGTATATAAAGGAGCAAGGGAGGAGGAGGCCGGCGCTAGGAGGGGGTGCGCCAAGTGTGGAGTCCTACTAGGACTCCCTAGTCCTAGTAGGATTCCACCTCCCATATGGAATAGGAAAAGAGGAAGGGAAAAGGAGAAGGAAGGAAGGCGCCCCTTCCTTAGTCCAATTCGGACCAGACCAAGGGGAGGGTGCGGCCACCCTTGAGGCCCTTTTCCTTCTTTCCGTATGGCCCAATAAGGCCCAATACGTATTCCCTAACTCTCCTAAGATTCAAAAATACCGGAATCACTCAGGACCTTTCCGAAGTCCGAATATAGTCGTCCAATATATCGATCTTTACATCTCGACCATTTCGAGACTCCTCGTCATGTCCCAGATCTCATCCGGGACTCCGAACTCCTTCGGTACATCAAAACTCAAAAACTCATAATATAATTGTCATTGAAACCTTAAGCGTGCGGACCCTACGGGTTCGAGAACAATGTAGACATGATCGAGACACGTCTCCGATCAATAACCAATAGCGGAACCTGGCTGCTCATATTGGCTCCCACATATTCTACGAAGATCTTTATCGGTCAAACCGCATAACAACATACGTTGTTCCCTTTGTCATCGGTATGTTACTTGCCCGAGATTCGATCGTCGGTATCTCAATACCTAGTTCAATCTCGTTACAGGCAAGTCTCTTTACTCGTTATGTAATGCATCATCCCGCAATTAACTCATTAGTCACATTGCTTGCAAGGCTTATAATGATGTGCATTACCGAGAGGGCCCAGAGATACCTCTCCGATAATCGGAGTGACAAATCCTAATCTCGAAATATGCCAACTCAACATCTACCTTCGGAGACACCTGTAGAGCTCCTTTATAATCACCCGCCACGTTGTGACGCTTTGGTAGCACACAAAGTGTTCCTCCGGTAAACGGGAGTTGCATAATCTCATAGTCATAGGAACATGTATAAGTCATGAAGAAAGCAATAGCAACATACTAAACGATCAAGTGCTAAGCTAATGGAATGGGTCTAAGTCAATCACATCATTCTCCTAATGATGTGATCCCGTTAATCAAATGACAACTCATGTCTATGGCTAGGAAACACAACCATCTTTGATCAACGAGCTAGTCAAGTAGAGGCATACTAGTGACACTATGTTTGTCTATGTATTCACACATGTATTATGTTTTCCGGTTAATACAATTCTAGCATGAATAATAAACATTTATCATGAAATAAGGAAATAAATAATAACTTTATTATTGCCTCTAGGGCATATTTCCTTCAAATTCTCCATCACCGATCCAATGCCTACGAGCTTTTTACATATTGTTCTTCGCTTATTTACTTTTCCGTTGCTACTGTTATAATCACTACAAAACCCAAAAATATTGCTTTTTCTACCATTACCGTTACTTCCATATTACTTTGCTACTAAATACTTTGCTGCGGATACTAAGTTATCCAGGTGTGGTTGAATTGACAACTCAACTGCTAATACTTGAGAATATTCTTTGGCTCCCCTTGTGTCGAATCAAAAAATTTGGGTTGAATACTCTACCCTCGAAAACTATTGCGATCCCCTATACTTGTGGGTTATCAGCAACCGCCAACAGGGAGAGCAAGCCGGTCGACGTCCACCTTGACCTCTACAGCGCCGCCATGGACCAAGGTGGCTTCAGCCCGGGGGCTCTGATGGCGGCTCCGAGCCACCTGCAGGACAACAAGGCACAGGGTGTTGGGTTTGTTTCCATGGCAGACGCCCATAGGGTGCTCTGGCTTCAGGACCTGGCTGGGCAAACACTACTATTAATGTTGTTTCTGGTGGTGGTGGTGGTGGTGACGGTGACGGCGTGCATGATCCTCAATGGTGATGGTGATGACGATGTACATTTTGTTGTATCTAGGGCTTCAACACTGATGATGCCCTACATATTTTGGTGATGTGGTACATACTAACCACTCACGCTGATGGCAAACTTACGGTGGTAGGATTACACTCTCTTTTGTATGTGGTGGTAGGATGGCATCATAGTAGTTAGGATGAACTTGCTCTGCCTTATGATCATGCATGCTTAAGTTTCATTTGTTCCATGTGTACCGCCGCTTAAATATTTGCTCTTCTGTCATGCTAGGACTAGTGGTGTGCGGTATGGAGGGTTCCAGGGATTTACACTTCATGGGATGCACACGAAAAACAAGTCAACCGTTATCCAGAGAACTCCTACAAAGGGTTTAAGACTAGGCAGCAGAGAGTGGATGCTTACTGCAAGTATGTGCACAAGCATGCAAGCAATGTCAAAGTTGGCAAGGGTCATCAAGTTGGGCTGTGTGAGATGAAGAACTTCATCATCATTGCCAGTTTGTCGTGATTGTAGTGATGTTTCATTGG
Organism: Aegilops bicornis; assembly: GCA_021605145.1. Classification (NCBI taxonomy): domain Eukaryota; kingdom Viridiplantae; phylum Streptophyta; class Magnoliopsida; order Poales; family Poaceae; genus Aegilops; species Aegilops bicornis. Next base: position 505,990,589 of record CM038669.1, read on the forward strand.
TGTGATCGTTTGTAAGGTGTATTTTTTTTGCGAGATAAACTTCTGATCTATTCATCTTCAATCATGGTAGTACAACGAACACTAGAAATAATAAAAATTACATCCAGATCCATACACCACCTAGTGATGACTACAATCACTTAAGCGAGCCGAAGGTGCACCGTTGTCATCGCCCCTCCCTCGCCGGAGCCGGGCAAAACTTGTCTTAGTAGACAATCAGGAAGTCGTCGTGCTAAGGCCCCATAAAACCAACGCACCAGAACAGCAACCGCCACCAATGAAGAGTGTAGATAAGATGGATCCAACCTGAAGACACACGAACAAAGACGAATGACGAACATGTTCGAGCAAATCCATCAAAGACAAATCCACCGGAGACACACCTCCACACACCCACCGTTGATGCTAGATGCATCATCGGAACAGGGGCTAGGCGCAGAGACCTTTATTCCATCTTCAGGGAGCTGCCGCCGTCTCGCCTTCCTGAGTAGGACACACCCTAACAAACCTCGAAAAAAAGATCTAAAAAAGGAGCCCTCCCACCGGCAAGGGCCGGGATCCACTCTGCCCTGATGACCCTAAGGCCACGAGAGACGGGGCAGACCGGCGCGGGAGGCAGAGGAACCCTAGCTTTTTGTGTAGGCGGTGGCTGGCTAGGGTGTCTCACGTGTCCGTTGTCTCCATCTAGAGTTAACGTAGGAGCAGTAGCCAGGCATGTATGTTAACGTATGTAAGGTGTAGTTGGTAAGCTCAGCACGTAGAATACAAGGTAAGCAGACCTCGCTGTGTGTATGTAACCAAACAGAGTGTAGTAGATGAGCCCTGCTAATGTAGACAGACAAACACAATGACTAGAGTAGGTGCTAAGATGCAGGAAAGCAGTATGCAGGCAACCAAGCAATGTGCAGATGGTGGTTTTTACTATGCATCTGCACGACCAGGCTGACCCGTGACAAGTATGCAAAGGGGAAAAAAGCAACCAAAAGCATCCTTGCTTCATGGAGTCGGTCCAAAAGATGCACCTGCCGAGCTGCCACAGCCGTAGGCGAGAGCGGAGTTTCTTTTTGACACAAATCACCCCACTTTATTAAGATGATATAAGAGTTACATCACGAACCAATAGCGGGATCAGTTCAGGGGGAGGTTCATAGAAAAACTATTACATGAAGGGGAAGGCCCCTTGGCCAAATTTGCTAGTTCATGGGCAATCATGTTTGCCTCTCTAGGACACTGCGTGAAATAGGTATAGGAAAATTTGCACGCCATGTGATAACAATCATCAAAGATGGCTGCAGCTGGTCTTGCCGATCGCCCTCCTTCATTCATCGTGTTTACCACCTCAATATTGTCTGAGTTAACAATAATCTTGTTGCGTCCAATAATTTGTGAGATAGACCATATCGCAGGGCTGTTGCTTTAGCCGAGACGACATCATGACAAAAATCTATTTTCCAATTACCTGCGTTAATGAACTCGCCTCTATCATCTGTTATAATTGCACGAGCAGTTCCTTTGAGAAGGTCTAGATTAAAGGAGACGTCCACATTTAGCTTCACATATCATCTACTCCCTGTTTCCTTTTAGCTTTAGTCTGGTCATAGTGGGGAGTAACTTATACTAGTGTCATACATATGACACTAGTCTAAGTTACTACCTTCATAGTGGAAAGTAACATAGTAGTAGTGTCATAGATGGCTTCATTTATTAGCTTGGAGACTCATCCTTTCTCGGAAAGCGCTATGTTACAGTAACATATTATGTTACTCTAAACACCTCTCTCCTCATTAACCGCATGCCATATAAGCAAAAATTTCTTGGAGTGCGCTATGTTACTACCTAAGTTACTCCCACTATGGCTAGCCTTAGAGCATCTCCAGCCGTTGGCCCCCCAGGAGGGGCTAAAAATCGACCCTGGGGGCGCACCGGCGCTAAACCGCGCACTAGGGGCGTGATGCCCCCCAGTCGCGGCGCCCATGTTTTTTTGAAAAAGTTAAATACGGCGCAAACATGGCTCAAATTTAACGCAAACATCAGCGAGTTCGTTCAAATTTAAACATATTTTACAAAAAAAAGAAAAAAAACTACTACGGGTTGCCCCCGCCGTCTCCATCGCCGTCTAACTCGCCGCTGCCCGCCGCCCGCCTTTGCAGTTCTACATGCCGAGGAGGCGGTAGAACCGCGTGTAGTCGTCGTCGTCGTCGTCGTCGTCCCCGCCTCCGCCGCCGCCGTCCCTGCTGCACCCCTCCCCCGGTTGGCGCGGCGGGTTGGACGGTCCGGGGGCGTCCTCATCGTCGTAGCTGTCGAGGACCACGATGCCGTGCTCGTCCTCGCGCCCACGCTTGCGGGCGGCGATCTCCTCCATGGCCCGGCGCTGCCGGACCATCTCGTCACGGAGGTAGTCGTCCCGCGCCCACTGCAGGGCGTCCTCGTCGGAGAAGCTGCGCCGGGCTATCTCCTCGTACTCCGCGGGGAGGCCGGGCTCCGGCTTGGGCTCGGCGAGGGCGAGCGGCCGGTGGGGGGTGGAAATCGCCGATCACGGACGCCGAAGCTGGTCTTGGTGGACGAAGCGTGTCACAGGGCTCGGCTTGGCGAAGCGAGAGGCGAGAAACCCGACGGCGGCGACGAGGAGGAGGGCGCCCGGGCAGCTCCATGCGCCTCGGCGTCGAGAACTCCCACGGCGGCGTGAGAAGGACGGGGAGCGGGTACTCGAGGCGCGGCGTGTTGTCGCCTCGATGTACTCGAGGACGGCCTCAACGTCGGCGGCCGCACGCCCCACCACCGCGCCGGCCCTCGGAGTTGAGCTCACGGAGGGCACGACGCCGTTGGTGGCCTCGAGCCGCTTTCAGCGTGTGGCGGCGAAGTAGGGCTCCCAGGCGGGCTGTCGGGGACGCGTGGCCCTCGCCGCCGCTGCGGCGAGGGACGCTGGATACGGCGATCTCCGCACGCCGCGCCGCCCGATGGGTGGTGGTGGTATGCACCGCACGCGCCGACGCCGATCCTCCAAGCCCCGGGCACCGCATGTCCGGCGGGACCGGTATTCGGCCTCGAAGGAGGCGAGCCTCGTCCTCGTGAAGATGGCGGCGCCGAAGCCATTCGCCGCCGCCATTGCCGCTGAAGCGCCGCCATTCTTCTAAATCGAGACGGCGAGAGGAGGAAGGGAGAAATGGGCGTCGGCGATGGTTCGTCGCGTGTCTCCTGGCTACCGGTGGTCGGCTTATATAGGCGGAGGCGCCGCGTGGTAGGCTTGGCCGGCGCGTTACGCGTGGCGTGATGGAGTGGAGGGCGAGGGGACGCGCGTCGCCCGACCTTCACTACGCCGCCCGTGAGGCATCAATGGAGGCTGACCGGCGCGGCAGCGCGCGCAGCTTTGACATTGATTCGCCGCGGGAAACGAGGCGACGAGAACGACGAAGCGGCGAGAAGAGAGTTGAGTCGCTGACGCGGCTGGCCAGCGGCTTTTTCGCGCCAAAACAGCTCGCCCCGGCGACCCCGGGCACCCCCCAGCGCGTCGGGTTCGGCCTGGGTCCGCCGGCACTGTTTTCAGCCCAGGCCGACGAAAATCGGGCTTCTGGGACACGACTGAGCCGTTTTTTCGACGCCGGCGCGAAAAAATCGTCTGGAGAGACCTTTCCAAGGACGCGGCTGGAGATGCTCTTAGGTGCAAGCGAGAGCGGAGTTGACTATGATAGAGAGAAAGGAACATATCCTGCATGAGCCAATTTGAAGCGCCATCTGCCATGGATCGATAGGCTGTTGACAACTTGACTAGTCCGGTGTCGACCACACGCTCCGGACAAACAGGCGCGAGGTGCGAACCGAGGCAGCATCCGACTATCGTGTGGCACACAGCGCAAGGCACCTTCCCCCGGCCTAGGTCCCGACACGTGTCCGCCGTTCCGTTGTGGATCTCACACATAGACCAACCAGACCATGATGAGTTATTGTGCCCGCCCATGTTACAATAGAATGATGAAATATCATGTAAACTTTTAAAAATATAAAAGATATGAATTAAATTAAATTTGCATGACCTAACACGCATATTTTATATGACAAAGTAATGATATCACCGAGAATAGAATTAGCCAGATGACTGCTCAGGTTTTTTAAATAAATAATGCATATGAAAGATGTGACGAAATAAATACAAGAATAGCTTTCTTTTAGCACCGAATACAAGAATAGCTGGGTGGCGCTGCTATACGGACACACGCATCTACATTTTTGAGGCTACACACGCAGCTATGTTTTACGCTTAGTTCGCTAAAATCAGTTTACATGCCCAATAAACAATCAAGGCCCAATTAACCACAGGTGGTGTAGATAGTTCTGCGGAGCAGCAGCCCAAATAAATGTAACGTGATCGCGATCCTACGACTAGTAACGCCAAAGCGCTGTGAAGCCTCGTAGGTCTCTCAGTTTTACTGTTTTATAATATACCGGAGCCGTCGTCAGGACGCACGCCCACACGTTCCGGGCGCCGACACGCGATCGCGATGCGTCGCGTGGCGCTGTCCGTCGGGCGCACGGGCGCGAGCGACGTCCGGTCGGGTCGGCCAGACGGGCTGGCACATGCCAAGTTGCCAACACGCAACGCAACCACGTCAACAACGCGGCCTGGACGCGATCGCGTCACACGGGTACTTTTTTGGAAAAGATAACAGGGAAGCCATTAGGATTAGGATTCCATTATAGATGAAGCCATGATGACTGAAACTGCTCTGTTTATTATACAGCATATAAAACAACATTGACAAAGGACACACTACACTCAAGTTTTTAAATCTAGGCCGATATATGACTGATATAGGCTGATATATCAGTTTTGATGCTCTACCGATATGAACATAACATATCATTTTGCATCATTTTCATACTTATCATCCGATATGGGCCGGAATATCGACTGATATGGCCAATATCTGACCCGATATGCCCACTGATATAGACTGGTACCACAATTATTTATCAAAAAGTGGTGAAAAAGGATTATGTATTTACAATTTCATCGTATTTTCAAAGTCATGCATATGTTTCACGGAACACATATATGACGTATTGTTCTCGGTCTCAAAGTGAAGATTTTGTGAATCTATCTCAAATATTTTATTAATTAACAAGTCATAAACTAGCAATTTAAATTTGTTACGCTAGAGCGTTGACATCATACATTTTTTTCTACTAAAAATACATTTTTGGATAAGAATATTGGAAAAAATGTAGATATATTTCAATCGATATACCTACATATCGGTTGTTATATCACCTGATATCCGACATCCGATATGTTCAAGACAAACCAACATGAACCTGACATATGATTTTTGAACCTTGATTACACTTAGCTAAACTAACTTTAAGTCATCACAATACAATGGGACGCCAAAAAGACCGAAAAACACATCGAAGATGAAGGCAACATCGTCATACATCTTCAACCGCTTCCATAACCTGTTGATGTCATCCGCAACTTCATCAAATAGTAGTCCTTTCAGTCGCATCAGCCACAAGCATGTCTAACGATCGTCTTGACACCGAAGACAGAAAAACAGCAGCAAGAGAATGGCTAACGATGTTGCCCACATGTCAACAATGATCCAGCCACCCACCATCGCTGGCGCACAAATACACGCCACCGCACACACCACACTCACCCCGCAACAGATGGCTCCCGACCGATCATATCAGCGCAAACCACATGTTCCCGTCAAAAGGTCAAGTCTCCAAGCGATGCTTCCATCAACATAAACGCTGCCAAGAAAATCCTCGTCACCAATACAACAAGGTTCTTCACCACTCCAGAGACAAGATCTCAAAGAGATCTCAAAGATAGGAGTGGTGTAAAATCAACTTATTGATGTCTTCAACAAAAAAACAACGCCCATAAAATGTTGTCATCACCAACAGCGAGCAGAACTTGTTTCGAGAAATTGCATACCTATAGGTTACAACGCCCCACACACCCCCACCAACAAATCTGGAGCCAACACACCATGTATCGCTCCACGTACCATAGCCATAATCATGTTGCCTTGGATGAAGCTGACCTGGGCAGCACAACCCAGAAGGCCGGCCCGGGCAGCACGACCCAGAAGGCTATCTAGAGCTTCTCCACAACCGTCACTATGTTGCATCCTGCAGTCCGAGAACCACCTGCACCATTCCGTTGTGTGAGTCCGCCTTTGAAGCATCATGGTTACAATATCACCAAAGAATACCACGGGAAGAGGTGGGGAACCCTACCTCCACTATTTATGACACGGGCTTAGCTTGACGCCTCATCCAACGATTCCATTCTATTCTATCTTTCAAAACCAAATACCAAAATGTAACAGTTCCATTCCTCCTAATTGCCCTACCAAACAGAAAAACGGACCAACCTATTCTAGTGGAACAAACTCATGAATTTCATTCCACTTTGTTCTTGAACTAAACACACCTTTGGTTATTTCGCTGTGTCACCCTGTTGAATACTTGCACTATCATGTCAGGATAGAATGATACTGCGATTGTAATGATCCCAAAGATAAATTCACCAGAGAAGGTGACTCGGTTAATATCAATTAGCCTACGTAATGTGGTTTACAAGGTCATATAAAAAATGGTGGCCACACGTTTGAAGGTAATTGTGCCAGATATTATCAGTCCAAACTTGGAGTACTTTTGTGCTTGGAAGAATGAGTACAGATAATGTTTTAGTGGCCTATGAGTGTTTCCACACAATAAAAAACAAGAGGGATGGCAAAAAGGGTTTATGTGCTATCAAACTTGACATGCACAAAGCATATGATCGAGTCAAGTGGCCTTTCTTGAAGAAAATTTATGTAAAAACTTGGATTCCAGGAGAATCTAGTCGATTTAATTATGCAATGTGCTTCCATGGTTGAGTACCAGGTTCACTTTAATGTGAAAGAGACCTAGAGTTTTAATCCTACAAGAGGTCTCAGACAGTGGGATCCTCTGCGCCCTATCTGTTCTTGTTATGTACGGAAGGATTGAATGCACTTTTGGCGCATGCATAGGAGAATGGAAATATTTTTGGAGTAAAGATGTACAGAGATGCCCCATCTATTACCAATCTCCTATTTGCCGATGATTCTTTGATTCTCATGAAAGCTAATTCGCATAATGATGAAGCTTTGAAATCAGTTTTGGATTCTATTGTGCAGCTTTAGGGCAAGAAGTTAGTGTTGAGAAATCAAGCATATTTTTTAGCCCAATACAAAAGTCGAAGTTAGGATACAAATTTGTACCACTTTTAATATCATGACCGAGACTCTCAATGATAAATATTTGGGTTTACCAACCAATGTGGGTATGGATAAGACTGGCTATTTCAGTACCTGATCGACCGTATTATCATGAAAATCGGTGGATGGAAAGAAAAAAAATGGCTATCTATTGGAGGGAAGGAAATTCTCCTCAAGTCTGTTGTCAAGCTATCCCCACCTATGCTATGTTCGTTTTTCAAATTCCTAGATTTTTTTGTAAAGGAATCAATGACGTGATGTCGCATTTCTGGTGGGGTGACGAGGACAATCAACGGAGGATGCATCAGATGGCCTGGTGGAAGATGTGTGCTCCAAAAATAGAGGAGGTACCGGTTTTTGTGATATACATTCTTTCAATCTCGCGATGTTGGTAAAACAAGCCTGACATCTTCTCGAGAATCCTGATTCTTTATGTGCTACTATTTTAAGGGCAAAGTATTTTCCTGATGGTGATTTGCTGAATGCAAACTTAAAAAAGGGCTCATCTTTTACTTGGTAAAGTATTATAGCGGGAGTTAATTCGTTGAAGCATGATTATATCTGGTGAGTGGGCAATGGACATAATATTGATATTTGGAAAGATGCATGGATCCCAAATTGCGTGAATAGGAAAATTATTACTCCAAGAGGGGGACACCTCCTGCCAAGGGTCTCCGATCTTATTGATCCAGTCACTATTTTACTGGGATGAAGACCTGATGAGATAAACGTTATTGCCAATTGATGCTCAATGGGTCCTCGAGATCCCTATTTTTGTGCATGACATGTTCGATTTTATGGTGTGGAGCTACACAAAGAATGGAATGTTCAGCATTCGATCAACTTATTTTGCGGAATGGGACTACCAACACGGGAGTAAACTTCGACATACTAATGATATGGGACAAAATGATGTTAATCCTACTTAGTCTAACATTTGGAATTATCTTGCCCGACAAAGGTTGAAATCTTAATTTGGTGCACATTGCATGGCGCTCTCCCATGATGTGTTACGCTTCCCAAGAGACAAATATGAAAGTGTTGCCTCAATGCCCATTTTGTTTTCATGGGCCAGAAGATACAAAACGTCTATTATTTCAATGCCAGAAAGCTAAGGACTTATGGAGTATGTTGGGGATGGATAAAGTGATTAAAGAGCACACGAAATTGATCGTGTGGGTGAGGTTGTCCTTGAGTTCTTACTCCTGTTGCCAGACCAGGATTTCTCCATTTTGGGTCTTCAAAATGCTCGTGAATTGATGGCCATTACAACTTGGTTCTTATGGTAGGAAAGACGTAAGCTGGTTCATGAGGGAACAACTCAAGATGCTTATCAAATTTCCATGGGGATTCGTGATGTAACGGCAAATTACGTCAATGCCTCTTCCCCCAATGCTAAAAGTAAAAGAAGGGGATGGATTCGACCTCCTAGAGATTTTGTAAAACTTAATGTTCAGACCTTCTTAGCGGCACAACTGGTGTTGTCACTAGAGATGATAAAGGAAATTTTATTGTGGGCGAAACCAGGAGAATTGAGTGGTGTGCAGATGTTTTAATGGCTGAAGTTCTAGCGCTAAGATTCGGATCCCTTTCGCAAAAGGCTGCCTGCGGGAGGGGCAATTTTTGAGGATTGTTATTTTCTTGCTTGTGATTTTTCTTTTACTAGTTTCAAACATCGTAACAGGGAAGCGAACAAAATTGCTCATGAGCTTGCTAGGTTAGCTAGATTTTCTTCGGCTAACGATTTATTTTGAGGAGCCTGAGCGAAACCATTATTTCAAATCAATAAAATTTATTTTGCAAAAAAGTTGGACTGACCCCATCACACGAATATTCGCACCCGGAGCCGGAGTGGGGAGTTTGGCGACCCGACGGTTCTGCGTAACCGACAGGCAGGCGGTGTGACACGGCACGGCACGGCACGAGGCAGGATTTAGCAAGCGAGCGGCCCGCGCGCAGCCCCGCCGAAAATAGCCGCCCCTCCTCAGATCCAGGGCGCGGTCCCTCCCTCCCCCCCTCCGCCTGAAATCAACCCCCCCGTCGCCCTATCCGCGGCACGGCCACGCTCGCTTGCCTGCCTGCCTGCTTCCCCCCCAATCCCTCTCTTCCTCTCCTCGCAGAGGGAAGAAGAAGAAGAAGGCCGATTGGTCACCCCTCTCCCCGAATGGGAGGCTGGTCGATCCCGCGCCAATAAGCAGCACCTCGGCGGGTGGGTGGGTGGCCGGGGGGATTGCTTCGCTCGCCCCGCTCCTTCCTTCGATCCAGCCGATCGATCCCAGTCGAATCCAATCCAATCCAATAATTTATTCTGCTTCTCCTCGCCGGCCGTCGTCCGCCGTCTTCGCTTCGCTCGGACCTCCTGCCCGGTTGGTTGGATTTTAGAGAGTTTCCCCCGTTCCTTCCATCCTTCTGGTGAGTACCGTGCCGTTCGGTTGCTTCTCTTCACCCCCCGCCCTTCCGTGTTCCCTTTCTCTGTTTCTCTGCCCCGTCTTACGATGGTTGTTTCTCCTGGCAGTTTCGATTTGGGATCTCTAGTTCATCGGCTGCCCGGCGGTTTCTTCTTCAGCCCCATTTGATTTCACTTAGGTTTGATTTGGTTTGATGACGCCTCTTCTGATTCCTTTGCTCTAGAGTAATACTACATCAATTTGCAAACGAAGAAAACCGATCGATTTTTTCGTGGTCGCGCTGAGGATAATGGCGTAGCGGTTGGACACAAGGAAGGCCGTAACTTGCAAGGCTGGCATGCCACCCATGTTTTGTCTCTAATTAATGACTGCGATTGATTGTGATTTGCCAGGCTAAACATCTCTGTTCAATTCATTCATGGGACGTATCATGCCCGCTAGTTTGATTTGATGAGTGCCAGAGTGCCAGTTGCTTTCAGAATCTTCTTTTTCTTGAAACTTTTCTTCTTTTGACCGTTTTATTTAGTGACCAATCGTTCTTGTTCGCCTACTCTGCTCCGAAGAACGAAGAAATGTGTTCACATACTGTAGATAGATGGCAGAATGGGAAAGTGGCAATTGGCAAGCATCATGCTTGGATAATTCGGGATGGGTCGATATAGGAGACAATTCGATGCGCATTGACCAGATGTGGTATCTACTAAAGCACTGCATTTTCTTGCGCAGGTCCATTCAGCACTCAGCATATCCGTTTGCCTTCGATCGAGCAATAATATATACGCAGCCGCCGGCTCGTGCCAGACATGGAGCACGCGATGCCGACGATTGCCGCGGAGTCCGAGGGCGCGACCACCGACGACGACGTGCACCTCTCCCCGACTAGCGTCAGCAGCGGTGGTGGTGGAGGAGGAGGCGGCCCCCCCAGCGTCCGCTTCAAGATACTCTGCAGCTTCGGCGGCCGCATCATGCCCCGCCCGTCCGACGGCGCGCTCAAGTACATTGGCGGCGACACCCGCGTCCTCGCCGTGCCCCGCTCCATCCGCTTCCGCGGTACGTACGTCGTGGCCGGTCCATGCCGCCTTGTTGATGCGTGCGTTTCTTGCTGCTTTTAATGTCGCGGCGCGCTCAAGTCTCTTCTCCCCCTTGTGCAGATTTGAAGAAGAAGGTGGAGGAGATGTTCAAGACGGATGTGGCGGCCATCAAGTACCAGCTGCTCTCCTCCGACGACCTCGACGTGCTCGTGTCCGTCACCTGCGACGAGGACCTGGCCCACATGCTCGACGAGTACGACCGGTTCGAGGCGAAGCGGTCGCCGTCCGCGTCGCCCCGTTTCCGCGTCTACGTCTTCGTGCCGCATCAAGTCTCCGCCTCGTCGGCCGCCGCCGCCGTCGCCGCTCCCGTCTCCTCTTCGCGCCACGTCAGCTACGCCCGCAACCAGCCGCACTACCATCATCACCACCACCAGCTCCAGCCTGAGCGGGACCGCTACGTGGCCTCGGTGCCCGGCACGCCTGACGGAAGCCCGCCGTACCCGGACCAGCCCAACGGCGTCGCCTCGGCGGGGAACTCCCCGCGCGCCAACATCGTGGAGCAGGCCGTGTTCCGCGGCGGGATGCAGCGCGTCCGGAGCTCGCCCAACCTCGGCGGCCTGAACGCGGCACCGCTGCCCTTCCATGACCACGCCGGGGACAGCCCCGGAGGCCTGGCTGGATACATGAGCGGCTCGCCGGTGCACCCGGGCGCCGGCCACATGTTCTCGCAGGGCAACTACAACCCCTACCGCAGCCCGCAGCCGCAGTACTCTCCAGCGCCCGTGCCCGTGCCGCACCACGCCGGCGTGGCCGGGAGGTACGACGCGCGTGGCGGTTACGCGCGGGGGGGCAGCTACATGGCGGCGCCGCTGGCGCCAGCGCTCCGGTCCGGCCGGCCGGTCAGCAGGAGCGGCGGGGCGCCGTACAGCGAGATGCAGACACCCAAGAAGGCGGCGACGATATGGGACTGAGGTGGTTCTGCAGCGGTTCGGTTCAGGGCCTTGGAGTTGGAGGCAGCAACTTGCAACTTGCTTGAGATGTAAATACATGGATACTTCCATGCGGCCTTGTTAGCAGGCTGTTTTGTCGTTGAAATGTTATCCAGGCTGAGAATTAACAAGTTTTCTTCACATATCAGGGCTCTCTGGCTGGAATGCCTCAACTGTTTCTCATTGTGCACCAAACTGTCGATCGTTTTAGGTTGAACTTACGAACGTCTGCTTTGCTCGTCTTCCTCCCGCTTCACTGCTTCTTCTCTTAAGCAACAACTGTAGCAGAGTCGCCATAGCAGTTCGATCGCCATAATAACCCTCGTTACAATGATTCTGATCGAAAATGCTTATGCTATCTTCTCTTTAGCAACAACTCTAGCGGGGTCGTCATATCAACCTGATCAGCATAATGACATTTTAGTGATTTTTGTCGAAGAAGCCTAGCAGAGTGGTAATCTAGCCCTCGATGGCCATGCCATAGTTTTCGGAGGGTGCGCCAAACCTACCCGCGAGCCTCCATATTTGGGGGCTATTGGGGGTTGTTTGGAGCGCACTTCATTCTGTAAACGGTTTGGCGTGAGTAACATTTTTCCCTTTCTCTACTCTTCCTACCCTCGTTGTCGCCTTCCTTCCCTTGCGGTAGCACCGCATTTGACCACTTCTAGCCGCCCCCAATCCCCGCGGACGACGCCATGGACGCCGCCTCGACCCCCACATGTTAGTCCATCGGTATAGAGTCAAATCTGACGACTTTAATAGTGCTTTCACCTCCGACGACCGGCCACCACCGCCTAGGCCAACACTTGGTCCACCCTACTGGCGCAGAGGTTGCAAACCCTATGCTACCGCGGCTTGGCGGCGGGACCCCCCCCCTCCGAACCGGCCTGGTCTCAGCAAAGAGACCGAAGAAGAATGCGGGGAAGGGCCGCGCTATTGCCCTTGATTTTTCGGACATCGGGAGAAACTGGGACTCCTTCCTAATTCTACGCCGGACCAGAAACGGTCATGATGTAAAAAAACTATCATTTGCCTAGTATTCATCTTTTGTTCGACTGAATGCGAGGTGACCGTGCAAAATTGTTGGCAAATATGCAATGTATGCAATTTAGCGATAATTTTGTGGGGGGATCAACCCTCAATAATGAATTGTTTCTCGATAGCATGATGTGATTCTGGGACAAATAATGTAGATCTCGAGGGCGCATTGTTGCCGCTTTTTGATCATGTGTATGAGGCCTCTGGCTCGTCGAGGAAGAAAGCAGTTCGAGGAAGCAAACTTTAAGGCCGATGATGATATTGCTCTTGTTATGACATGGGAAGAATCTCTCTTGACGCAATCACCGGGAAAGGTCAATCGAGTGCAAAGTATTAGAAGCGCATCAAATACTGTTTCAAACATCATCTTGGGCGAAGATCATATCGTACCCTGAAATCTTTCACAAACCGATGGGGTAGAGTTCAAGATATGTGCAACCGTTGGTTGGGTTATTTGGAGCAAGTGAAGCATGCTCCTCCTAGTGGTGCCACAGTTGACCAATATGTAAGCAATCTTATTGTTTTTCATTGCCACATTTGCGTTACTTTGGGCATTACCGACAAATGACCAAGCCGACAGGAAATTTGTTTGGCCTCCAACATTGTTGGAAGGACTGGAGAAGTTGAAGACAAAAAATGATGATGGTACTGGGAGGAGCAACAGTTCCTCTCAAAATATGGACGACCGTGAAGATGATGATGGTCCTTGAGAGGAAAGGGAAAATGTGCCTAGAAGTCCCACACTAGAGTCTAGCACGGGTTTGCTCGACAGGAGGAAGAGAGGAAAGGAGAAGGTCAAGCGAGAAGTAGAGGTGGATGCGATGAAGAAAAATATCAACGAGTTGGTGAGGACAAGAAACGAGTTCATCGAGAAGATGAAGCAAGAAAACTTAGAGATGGGGGAGAAGAAGAACCTAGAGAAAAGGATGAGATGGAATGTTATACAAGAGAGGAGACGACGACAGGAAGAGGCTGAGGCGCAGATGCTCCAAATTCAGATGAACATGGAGGCGCTTAGCCTTCAAATTCAGGAGGTTCAGGGGGCTACTGAATGCATAGCCAAGCAGAATCGACTCGTCATGTTGGATCCGAGCCAAAGGTATCCAGTAGCGTGAGAAATTTGGAGAAGACGTAAATGGTGATCATACGTTTAGTGCACACGCTGGAGTAGGAGGGGATGGTGCAATAGCCGGCAACATGTGATTTGTACATATCACCGGTTAAATGCTTTTGTTCATGCAACTTGTTAAAACTATGTGCACCGAGAAACAAAGCCATGTCTCGAGCAACACCGGACGCCTTAGAAAACAACACACCACCTTGACTTCCCCAATCAACGCACCATCCACCCATGATTGCCTAAAATAGGTTGGCGAGTAGATGGCGGGACTTGGTCAGTCTCGAGAAAGGCCTTGTCTTGGATGCACCAACGACAGTGTACTTAGTGCCCCTGAAGCTCAACCTAGGGCAACAACGAGCACCAAAGGATGGCAACACATAATCTCCACGCCATGTCTCCATACACGATGCTCCCAACAGAGGAACTACGTCGAGAGCACCGCCATCGCCGATTTAAAACCGAACCTAGGCTTTCACCTGGAGACAATAACAAAACACCAATGCGAGGGGGGAGATGTCGACAGACCTGAGCGACGCCTCCAAGGAGGGGAACGACACCCACGGGTGCTGTCACCACCGACACCGCCCGAAGACGGACATGAATTTTGTTCATAACATCACACACCTCCAACCCCTCCCACCGGATTGGGGCAACACTGCCCAAGTGAGATCACATCGCCGCCACCGCAGCACCTCGGCATCGTAGTCGGAACACCGCAGTCCACCACTGAAAGGATCGATATAGTTGACTAGAGGGGGGGGGGGTGAATAGGCAACTAACAATTTTTAGCTTTTCTTTACCAAATTAAACTTTGCAACACGGTAGGTTGTCTAGAAATGCAACTAGGTGAACAACCTATCTGATGCAACAACAACAAGCACACAAGAAAGCAAGGGATATAACACAAGTAAGCTTGCAAAAGTAAAGGCGCGAGATACCCAAGAGTGGAGCCAATGGAGACGAGGATGTGTTACCGAAGTTCCTTCCTTTTGAGGGGAAGTACGTCTCCGTTAGAGCGGTGTGGAGGCACTGCTCCCCAAGAAGCCACTAGGGCCACCGTATTCTCCTCACGCCCTCACACAATTCGAGATGCCGTGATTCCACTATTGGTGCCCTTGAAGGCGGCGACTGAACTTTTACAAACAAGGTTGGGGCAATCTCCACAACTTAATTGGAGGCTCCCAACGACACCACGAAGCTTCACCACAAAGGACTATGGCTCCGAGGCGACCTCAACCGTCTAGGGTGCTCAAACACCCAAGAGTAACAAGATCCGCTAGGGATTAGTGGGGGGAATCAAATTTCTCTTGGTGGAAGTGTAGATTGGGGCCTTCTCAACCAATCCCGAGCAAATTAACAAGTTTGATTGGCTAGGGAGAGAGATCGGGCGAAAATGGAGCTTGGAGCAACAATGGAGCTTGGAGATAGAAGAGGTAGTCAACTAGAGGAAGAAGACACCCCTTATATAGTGGAGAGACAAATCCAACCGTTATCCACTTACTCAGCCCGCGACCTGCGGTACTACCGCTCCAGACAAGCGGTACTACCATGAGGGGCTCACGGTACTACCGTGGTGGGCATGCCTCTTCTGCTGTGGCGGGGAGCTAGTCCAGCCGAGTCGCCAAGGTGAGGCGATCGCTACCGACGCTGCATTATCTTCCCCTTGCGGTACTACCGCAAGGCCAGGATGGACTAGGCTGGGAAGGACACGGATGAATAAAAATACATCCGTGTATACTTCCGCTGAAAATCGAACGGTGCAAAAATCTGACACGGTACTACCGCGCCTGGCTTGCGGTACTACCGCGTAGGGAGCGGGTGTAAAAACTTACATCCGCCCCTACTTCCGCTCGTGCTACTGAGCCGGACCAGGACTCACGGTACAACCGCACGCCTGGGGC
Source organism: Aegilops bicornis (assembly GCA_021605145.1). Lineage (NCBI taxonomy): Eukaryota > Viridiplantae > Streptophyta > Magnoliopsida > Poales > Poaceae > Aegilops > Aegilops bicornis. Next base: position 506,006,326 of record CM038669.1, read on the forward strand.
GGTACTACCGCGTAGGGCGCGGATGTAAAAAAATTACATCCGCCCCTACAGCCGCAAGAGAGGCTGAGCCTGGCCAGAGGCCACGGTACTACAGCTCCATAGGAGCGGTACTACCGTGTGCTCCTACGGTACTACCGCGAGGGCTTGCGGTACTACCGCAGGGGCCTGCGGTACTACCGCTCCTAGGAGCAGTACTACTGCATGCCTCAAATAGCAGCACTTAGGAATCCTTCTTTCACAATAAAGGAGATAACGGAGGATGCTCCAAAGCGCAAAGGGAAAGGCGGGGTAAAGGAAGAAAATGTGTACGTGATGATTCCACCCAAACCTTTCCACCGCGGACCCCCTCTTAATAGTACGGCTATCCTACGACTCAAATCCACCAAAAGAGACGTAGAACACCACCGTATTCAATAGTCTTCGAGGGGTACCAAACCGTCTTGTGCCTAACGACGAAGCAACTGAAATACTCAAGGCACACGATTAGTCCGCAAAAGCATTGTCATCAATCACCAAAACACCTTAGGGATAAACATGCCCTTAGAATCTCCCCCTTTTTGGTGGATTGATGAAAATATGGGATTTGCACGAAGGAAAAGATATAGCTCAAGCAAACCCCACATCTCTAGAATACAGACGAGCTCCCCCTAGATTCGTGCTAGAGAGTAAAGTGCTTTGGACTGCACGGCACGAATACTAGGATCACCACTCCCCCTATATTTTAGAGACAAAGCATATCTTGCAATAATAAGGCAACACTAAACAAGATAGTAAATATGAGCATAACATAAATAGCACGAAATAGCTTAGGCTCAATAAGGTAATAAGGTACGATAGAGTGCATATGTCTTACACCATATGATAGACCAAGACTCACGAGTAAACTAAGACAAAGCAAAGCAAGGTTCAACGGAACAAACACACCAAACACAAGCAAAGCAAACACAAGACTCTCGCAAATCCCTACACTCTCTCCCCCTTTGACATCGAGATGCCAAAGAGGCAGAGAGGACACCTACAAACAAGTGGTGGCCCAAGCGGAGTAGTCAGATGCACGGTCCTCGTCAGACTCGGCAGCAGGAATGGTCTCCTCGACGTCCTTCTCAGAATCAGTCCACTTGTAGCCTTGTTTCACCATCCACTCAGCCTCTGGAGTGATGCGATCCTCAGAACCGCCAGACACGTCCTCTCCATACAGCCTCATGATCTTCTTGTCCCGGCGGCGACTCTCCTTGGAGGCAACATGAGACCTGTACTGACCCTTGGCCTGCATGCAGAACAAGGTCTTCATCATGTTCTTCAGCCTCTTAGCCCAAGATGGCTCAGAGGTGGGAGGGGTGTAACCCTCAGAGCTGACCTCATCTGCTGGCTCCTCCTCATCCTCATCTGCATCCACATCCATGGTAGCCGCAGCCTCAGCACGAGAAGTGGTGTTAGCCCACTGAGGCTTGACACGGAGCCGGATGGGATCATGACGAATCCAAGCAGGGGCCTCAAAGTCATCCTGAGGGTAGAGCTTCTCCCAAGTTGCAGAGATCAACTGAAACAGATACGGTCCATAGATGGGGACCTTGCGGTTGAAGATGGAAAACCGAAGTTCACACCACATGATGTGTGAGACATCAAGTGGTAACGTCTGAGAGTTGCGCGCTTCTTCAAATAGGAGCAACATGTCCACAAGATAAGCGTGTACCTTGTCCTTATCCCTAATGCGCGGGAAGAGAGAGTTGCAGAAGATCCGGTACATGATGTCAAGGAAAGAGTTGAGCACCCACGAAGACTTGCCACTGGAGAGCTTCTTCTCAACAAGGAAGGGCTGAAGCTTGTTCTTGTTGGCAGACTCGGTATTGGCATGAGGACGAACACCTTGGGGTGTGGCGAGCCCCTCATCCGAAACACCAAGCAAAGTCATGAACTCCTTCCAGGTAGCCGTCAGCCGCCGACCATTGGTCATCCAAGTCATCGTCCTGTCCTCATTAGGATGAAAGTACACCGGTGCGAAGAACTGAGCCACAATCTCCGGATCATAGTCCTTGTGAAAAGAGATGATATGCTCAATGCCAAACTGCTCCACTAGATCCAGAGCCTCACCAAAGTATGCCCAATGCTTCTCTTCCCTCATATGATGCATGTCGATCCAATGCACATCCACATAGATATTCCGCTTGGCCTTGATCACATCCAAATAAATGAGATTCTGCTGCTTGGTCCAGAACAACTCATTCCCTCGAAGGTTTGCACGAGGATTCACATAGGGATTGATCTTCCTTCGAGAGACGAACTCATCAAGCGGCATCTCATCCATACTCATGGAGGGTTCCTTGTCCTTGGTGGCGGTGGTCTTGGTCCTGCGTTGGGGGGGCACTGGAGCCCTCAGGAGCTTCGTCTTGATTGCGCAGACGCTTGGAGCCCGTGTCACGGCTTAGATTGGAACGACGAGCATGAGCACCTGAGCCACACACGACAAAACAAACACACAAGAAACACGAGAAGGATCAGTGCAAAGAACGCAGCAAGACAGTGAAACAAGTAGAATTCGCACATAATAATTACCACATGAGATATTTGACAGTAGCTGTAGCACCGCTTGGTCGCGCGGAACTAAAAAATTAGTGCCGCTCCAAATCACGGTAGTACCGCGCAGGAGGTACAGTAGTACCGCGCCGGATGTGCGGTAGTACTGCGCAATTTCAGATCTGAAACATCAATTGAATCTGGGAACTACCGTGACGACAAAGCGGTACTACGGCCGATCAAATCTACCACGGGACAACATATTATGTATAAACTCTACGCATTACTACTCTCCTCCAACCTACTCTTGCAAAGATTTAGCCTAAAATCTCAAGAACAACTAGCATCTCCCCAAAAACCTAGAAGCAAAGAACAAACCAAAAAAGAGAGGGATTTGGGGAAATACCTTGGTCCATGGCAAGAGGAAGTGGTGGGGAATGATCCCACCGGTCGGAGTCCGAGGAGAGCAGCCGGAGAGGGAGATCCGGCGAGGGTCTCCGGCGCCGTTCGTGGGAAGGAGAGAGAGAGAGAGAGAGAGAGAGAGAGAGAGAGAGAGAGAGAGAGAGAGAGAGAGGCGGCGTGGGGAGAAAGAGTGAATGGGTATGGGGGAGTTGGAACTCCCCCTGCCCGCTCTTAACCCCCACGCGCTCGCTACTCCGCGGTAGTACCGCGCGTCCTTGCGGTAGTACCGCCCGGGCGGAAGTACCGCGCCGTGGGCGGTAGTACTGCTCCACCAGCGGCAGTAAAAAATTACTGCCGTGCTGGTTGCGGTAGTACCGTGTCCTTGCGGTAGTACCGTGGCAGGCCACGGTAGTACCGTGAACCCAAGAAAATGCAGTTTCAAGCACGGGAGAAAAACGACTTTGCACGGAACCTTCAAGAGAACACACACACCAACGAGCTAACAAGCGAAACACCGCAACCAAACAAGAGGCAACAAAGACCAAAACGAGACACAACCTCTCCAAGGATGGGGCGGTGGCCGGAGCCACCTATGTTTGAGTTGATTGGTATGGCACCGTGAAGAATTATCCTTGGGCCCATGACCAGAACTCGTCTTTGAAGCACATGTACCATAAAAAATGGCTAATGTGAAAGAGTTGATCAATTTATGCATAATGGGGGGAGGAAGAGTTCATTGAGAGAACAACACTCCCCCATGTCCATGCCTACACCTAAACTAGACAACAAGTTGTGTGTGGTGGGATGTGCAAGGGTTCAAGTCACATTGCTCGAATAAATGATATTTAGCTCATGCCTTAACTCGCGAAATCTTAATCTTGCTTCATCCAAGGGCTTCGTGAAAATATCTGCAAGGTTATCATGAGTGTTGACATACTTGAGCTCGATCTCCCCTCGCCTAATATGATCCCAGATGAAGTGACACCGAATCTCAATATGCTTCGTCTTGAAGTGTTGCATCGGGTTGAGAGAAATCTTGATGGCACTTTCATTGTCACACCAAAGAGGCACTTTGTCACAAATGACACCGTGATCCTTTAAAGTTTGCCTCATCCATAGGGTTGTGCACAACAACTACCGGCCGCCACGTATTCCGCTTCGGTGGACGAGAGAGACACACAACTTTGCTTCTTGGAAGACCAACTCACCAAAGAGCAACCTGTAAACTGGCACCCTCCTAAGTGGACTTCCTATCCACTTTGTCTCCTGCCCAATCAGAATCCGAAAATCCTTCAAGCTTGAAGTTTGCTCCTCTTGGGTACCATAAGCCAAAGTTTGGGGTATGAGCCAAATATCGAAAGATTCGCTTGACCGCCACATAGTGACTTTCTTTTGGTGCGGCTTGAAACCGTGGACATATTCCCACACTCAACATGATATCCGGTCTAGATGCACAAAGGTAAAGCAAGGAGCCAATCATGGAGCGATATACCTTTTGATCCACCGCTTTACCATTGGGATCAATGTCAAGTTGGCACTTGGTAGGCATTGGAGTAGAAGCCGGCTTGACATCACTTAGCTTGAATCTTTTGAGCATGTCTTGAGTGTATTTGTCTTGGTTGATGAAGGTACCTTCTCTTCTTTGCTTGATATCGAAACCAAGGAAGAACTTCAACTGTCCCATCGAGGACATGTTGAACTTAGAGGTCATGAGAGCGGCAAATTCCTCATTGAAAACTTTGTTAGGGGAACCAAAGATAATATCATCAACATATAGTTGGCATACAAACAACTCTCCTTTGACCTTCTTAGTAAAAAGAGTGGGATCAATTTGCCCAACCTCAAATCCACGGTCTTGTAACAACTCGGTAAGGTGGTCGTACCACACACGTGGGGCTTGCTTAAGGCCATAGAGTGCCTTATCGAGTTGATACACATGATCCGGGAAGTAGGGATCCTCGAACCCGGGGGGTTGCTTGACATAAACCAACTCATTAATAGGACCATTCAGAAAAGCACTCTTCACATCAATTTGTTGTAACTTAAAGTTGTGATGGGAAGCATAAGCAATCAACAAACGAATGGATTCAAGGCGAGCAACGGGAGCAAAGGTTTCACCGTAGTCGATACCCTCGACTTGGGAGTAGCCTTGTACTACCAATCTTGCCTTGTTGCGAATGATGTACCCATGAGCATCTTGCTTGTTCTTGAATATCCACTTGGTTCCAATGACGTTGTGATTTCCCGACGGCCTTGGCACCAATATCCACACCTTGTTGTACTCGAAGTTGTTGAGTTCTTCATGCATGGCATTGAGCCAATCCGGATCTTCAAGCGCCTCATAGACCTTTTGGGGTTCAACACAAGAGACAAACACGTGATGTTCACAATAGTTTGCTAATTGTCTACGAGTGCTTACCCCCTTTCTTAGGCTTCCAACCACATTCTCCATGAGATGACCTTTGGTGGTGAGCTTGGAAGCAATCTTCGCGACACGATGCTCTAATTCCTCCTCGGATGTGGAAGGAGGAGGGTTAACTTGATTATCTTGAGCGCCGTCTTGAGCTTGTTCTAGATCTTGAGCTTGCTCTTGATCTTGAACTTGCTCGAGGGGGAGAACTTGGCCTTGGGCATCATTTGGTGGTTCACCACCATCTTGAGGTTCATCTTGCCCTTGGTCTTGTTCACGAGGTTGAGGGCCTTCACTTTGTTCTTCGGAAGCGTGTGGGTCTTGGGTTGGTGATGGCTCCACTTGAGTGGAGCATTCTCCTTCTCCTTCGGCCACAAGGGGTTCCTCAATGGATAGGATATGACCCACACCCATTCTTCTTATGGCTTGGGGAGGAATTTCATCACCTACATCACAAGTACCACTTTGCTCCACTTGGGAGCCGTTATTTTCGTCAAACTCCACGTTACACGTCTCCTCAATGAGTCCGCCTCAATGAGTCCGGTGGACTTGTTGAGGACACGGTAAGCATGAGAGTTTGTAGCATAACCAACAAATATGCCCTCATAAGCTCTAGCCTCAAATTTAGACAAACGAACACATTTCTTGAGAATGAAACACTTACACTCGAACACCCGGAAGTACTTGAGGTTGGGCTTGTTACTGGTAAGTATTTCATAAGGAGTCTTGTTCAAGCCTTTGCGGAGATAGAGCCGATTGGATGCATGACATGTTGTGTTGATGGCTTCGGCCCAAAAGTTGTATGGGGACTTGAACTCCGCCATCATGGTCCTTGCCGCATCCATCAACGTCCGGTTCTTCCTCTCCGCGACACCATTTTGTTGAGGGGTATAAGGTGCAGCATATTGATGCTTCATCCCCTCATCACTAAGAAACTCATCCAAGGTGTAGTTCTTGAACTCGGTGCTGTTGTCACTTCTTATTGTCAAGATCTTTGCATCATGTTGACGTTGAGCTTCATTTGCAAAATCGATGACGGTTTGTTGAGTCTCACTCTTCCTCTTGAAGAAAAATAACCAAGTGTACCTTGAATAATCATCCACAATCACCAAGCAATACTTTCTACCTCCAAGACTATCAAAGGATGGAGGCCCAAAGATATCCATGTGAAGGATCTCCAAGGGTCTCTTCGAGTAGATGATAGTCGTGGGAGGGTGAGCCTTTTCATGAAGCTTTCCTTCGATACAAGCACTGCAAGCACAATCTTTGGCAAAACTAGCATTTGTTAGTCCACGGACATGGTCCTCCTTGGATTTGCAAAGATCTCATATTGACATGGGCTAAACGGCGATGCCAAAGCCATCCCACAATAACTTTAGCCATTAGGCATGTCACGGTCTTAGTGGGTTGCTCCGAAAAGTTAATCACATAAAGACCGTTCTCGACATGCCCAACAAAGGTTACTTTAAGAGTCTTGCTCCACAAGAGGGCCACGGTATCAATATCAAAGAAAGTGGAAAAGCCCATGAGTGCAAGTTGACGAACGGAAAGAAGATTGAATGCAAGGGACTCAACAAGCATGACTTTCTCGATCGTTAGATCATGAGAAATGACAACCTTGCCAAGACCCAATACCTTAGAAGATGAGGCATCACCCCACTTGACATTGGTGGGCATAGAAGGAATCTTGTGCACGTCCAGCACCAAGTCCTTGCTTCCGGTCATATGATTCGTTGCTCCACTATCGAGCAACCATGATCCCCCACCGGAAGCAAAGACCAACACGAGATCAATGCTTGGTTTTAGGTATTCATTGTTGGAAATATGCCCTAGAGGCAATAATAAATTAGTTATTATTATATTTCTTTGCTCATGATAATCGTTTATTATCCATGCTATAATTGTATTGATAGGAAACTCAGATACATGTGTGGGTACATAGACAACACCATGTCCCTAGTAAGCCTCTAGTTGACTAGCTCGTTGATCAAGAGATGGTTACAGTTTCGACCATGGACATTGGACGTCGTTGATAACGGGATCACATCATTGGGAGAATGATGTGATGGACAAGACCCAATCCTAAGCCTAGCACAAAGATCGTAGTTCAGATGCTAAAGATTTTCTAATGTCAAGTATCATTTCCTTAGACCATGAGATTGTGCAACTCCCGGATACCGTAGGAATGCTTTGGGTGTACCAAACGTCACAACGAATCGGGTGGCTATAAAGGTGCACTCAAGGTGTATCTCCGAAAGTGTCTGTTGGGTTGGCACGAATCGAGATCGGATTTGTCACTCCGTGTAAACGGAGTGGTATCTCTGGGCCCACTCGATAGGACATCATCATAATGTGCACAATGTGACCAAGGGGTTGATCACGGGATGATGTGTTACGGAACGAGTAAAGAGACTTGCCGGAAACGAGATTGAACAAGGTATCGGGATACCGATGATCGAATCTCGGGCAAGTACAATACCGCTAGACAAAGGGAATTGAATACGGGATTGATTGAATCCTCGATATCGTGGTTCATCCGATGAGATCATCGTGGAACATGTGGGAGCCAACATGGGTATCCAGATCCCGCTGTTGGTTATTGACCGAGAACGTCTCGGTCATGTTGCATGGTTCCCGAACCCGTAGGGTCTACACATAAGGTTCGATGGCGCTAGGGTTATAAAGGAAGTTTGTATGTGGTTACCGAATGTTGTTCGAGTCCCAGATGAGATCCCGGACGTCACGAGGAGTTCGGAATGGTCCGGAGGTAAAGATTTATATATGGAAAGTTGTTGTTCGGGTTCGGAAAAAGTTCGGGTTTTTCGGTATTGTACAGGAAGCTTCCGGAAGGTTCGGAGGATTCGGAGGGTCCGGAGGTCCGGAAATTGTTCCACCACGTCCAATACAGTAGCATGGGCTGTAGGGGGCGCCCTAATATAATGGGCCAGGGCACCAGCCCCCAAGGCCCATGCGCATGGGAAGGAAAACCCTAAAGGGAGGCCTCCACTTGACTTGGGAGGCACTCCTCCCCCCCTTGGCCGCCGCCCCCTCCTCAGATTGGATCTGAGGGGGCCGGCCCCCTTCTCCCTTGCCCCTATATATATGTGGGGGGTGGGAGGGCAGCCGCACCAAATGTTCTGGCGCAGCCCTCCCCCTCTCCCAAGTCCCTTCTCCTCTCCCGCGGTGCTTGGCGAAGCCCTGCAGGATTGCCACCCTCCTCCACCACCACCACGCCCGTTGTGATGCTGCTGGATGGAGTCTTCCTCAACCTCTCCTCTCTCCTTGCTGGATCAAGGCGTGGGAGACGTCACCGGCTGTACGTGTGTTGAGCGCGGAGGTGCCGTCCGTTCGGCACTAGGATCTCCGGTGATTTGGATCACGACGGCAATCTGACTCCTTCAACCCCGTTCTCATGAACGCTTCCGATTAGCGATCTCCAAGGGTAAGTAGATGCACTCACCTTCCCTCGATGCAAGTTTCACCATAGATAGATCAAGCTCATACGTAGGAAAAATTTTGAATTTCTGCTACGTTCCCAAACAGTGGCATCATGAGCTAGGTCTATTGCGTAGATTCTTTGCACGAGTAGAACACAAAGTAGTTGTGGGCGTTGATGTTGTTCAATATGCTTACCGTTACTAGTCCATTCTTGTTTCGACGGTATTGTGGGATGAAGCGGCCCGGACCGACCTTACATGTACTCTTCGTGAGGCAGTGTTCCACCGACCGACATGCACTTGGTGCATAAGGTGGCTAGCTGGTGCCGATCTCTCCCACTTTAGTCGGAACGGATTCGATGAAAAGGGTCCTTATGAAGGGTAAATAGCAATTGGCATATCACGTTGTGGTTTTGCGTAGGTAAGAAATGTTCTTGCTAGAAACCCATAGCAGCCACGTAAAAACATGCAAACAACAATTAGAGGACGTCTAACTTGTTTTTGCAGGGTATGCTATGTGATGTGATATGGATGTGATGAATGATATGTGATGTATGAGATTGATCATGTTCTTGTAATAGGATTCACGACTTGCATGTCGATGAGTATGACAACCGGCAGGAGCCATAGGAGTTGTCTTTATTTATTGTATGACCTGCGTGTCATTAAACAACGCCATGTAATTACTTTACTTTATTGCTAACCGGTAGCCATAGTAGTAGAAGTAATAGTTGGCGAGACAACTTTATGAAGACACGATGATGGAGATCATGATGATGTAGATCATGGTGTCATGCCGGTGATGATGATGATCATGGAGCCCCGAAGATGGAGATCAATGGAGCTATATGATATTGGCCATATCATGTCACTACTATATATAATTGCATGTGATGTTTATTATGTTTATGCATCTTGTTTACTTAGAACGACGGTAGTAAATAAGATGATCCCTTACAACAATTTCAAGAAGTGTTCTCCCTAACTGCGTATGCACCGTTGCTAAAGTTAAATAAACTTCTAAGCACCATGTGATGATCGGGTGTGATGGATTCTTACGTTCACATACAACGGGTGTAAGACAGATTTACACACGAAACACTTAGGGTTAACTTGACGAGCCTAGCATGTACAGACATGGCCTCGGAACACGAGACCGAAAGGTCGAGCATGAGTCGTATAGTAGATACGATCAACATGAAGATGTTCACCGATGATGACTAGTCCGTCTCACGTGATGATCGGACACAGCCTAGTTGACTCGGATCATGTAATCACTTAGATGACTAGAGGGATGTCTATCGAGTGGGAGTTCATAAGATGAACTTAATTATCATGAACATAGTCAAAAGACCTTTTGCAAATTATGTCGTAAATGGCTCGCGCTTTAGTTCCACTGTTTAGATATGATCCTAGAGAAAATATAGTTGAAAGATGACGATGGCGATTATGCGGACGGTAGAAAGCTTATGTCCCTAATGCACCGCTTAGTGAGCTGAACCCCAATCGTCGATGCATGGATGTTGCGAACATCGGACATACACGTTTTGATAACTACGTGATAGTTCAGTTAAACGGTTGAGTTGAGGCACCAAAGACGTTTTTCAAAACGTCGCGGAACATATGAGATGTTTCGAGGGCTGAAATTGGGATTTCAGGCTCGTGCCCATGTCAAGAGGTATAAGACCTCCGATGATTTTCTTAGCCTGCAAACTAAGGGAGAAAAGCTCAATCGTTGAGCTTGTGCTCAGTTTGTCTGAGTGCAACAATCACTTGAATCGAGTGGGAGTTGATCTTCCAGATGAGATAGTGATGTTTCTCCAAAGTCATTGCCACCAAGCTACTAGAGCTTCGTGATGAACTATAACATATCGTGATAGATATGATGATCCTTGAAGTGTTCGCGATGTTTGACACTGCGAAAGTAGAAGTCAAAGAGGAGCATCAATTGTTGATGGTTGGTAAAACCACTAGTTTCAAGAAGGGCAAGGGCAACAAGGGATACTTCATGAAATGGCAAAACAGATTCTTTGCTCTAGTGAAGAAACCCAAGGTTGAACCCATACACGAGACTAACTGCTTCTGTAATGAGAGGAATGGACTCTGAAGCTGAACCACCATATATACTTGGTAGATGAGCAGGCTGGCAAGGTCGATAGAAGTATTTTGGATATACATTTTGTTAATGTGTACATTACTAGTACTCCTAGTAGCACCAGGGTATTAGATACCGTTCGGTTGCTAAGTGTTAGTAACTCGAAACAAAAGCTACGGAATAAACGGAGACTAGCTAAAGGTGAGCTGACGATACGTGTTGGAAGTGTTTCCAAGGTTGATATGATCAAGCATCGCACGCTCCCTCTACCATCGAGATTGGAGTTAAACCTAAAATTGTTATTTGGTGTTTGCGTTGAGCATAGACATTATTGGATTATGTCTGTTGCAATACGGTTATTCATTTAAGGAGAATAATGGTTACTCTGTTAATTTGAATAATGCCTTCAATGGTCTAGCACCTAAAAGGAATGGTTTATTGAATCTCGATCGTAGTGATACACATTTTCATGCCAAAAGATATAAGATAGTAATGATGGTACCACGTACTTGTGGCAATGCCATGTAAGTCATATTGGTATAAAACGCATGAAGAAGCTCCATGCAGATGGATCTTTGGACTCACTCGTTTTGAAAAGTTTGAGACATGCGAACCATGTCTATTGGTGTATACGCATGAAGAAACTCCATGCAGATGGATCGTTTGGACTCACTTGATTTTGAATCACTTGAGATATGCAAATCATACCACATGGGCAAGATGACCAAAAGCCTCGGTTTCAAAGAAGATGGAACAAGGTAGCAACCTGTTGGAAGTAACACATTTTGATGTGTGTAGTCCAATGAGTCTTTGAGGCATGCGGTGAATATCGTTATGTTACGACTTCACAGATGATTCGAGTAGATGTTGAGTATATTTACTTGATGAAACACAAAGTCTGAATTATTGAATGGTTCAAGTAATTTCAGAGTGAAGTTAAAGATCATTGTGACAAGAGAATAAAATGTCTATGATATGATCATAGAGATGAGTATCTGAGTTCTGAGCTTTGGCACGCAATTAAGATAATCGTGGAAATTGTTTCACAATTAATACCTCCCGAACACCATAGTGTGATGGTGTGTCCGAACATCATAGTTGCACCCTATTGGATATGGTGCGTACCATGATGTCTCTTATCAAATTACCACTATCGTTCATGGGTTAGGCATTAGAGACAACCGCACTCACTTTAATAGGGCACCACGTAATTCCGTTGAAGCAGCCTTTATGCGAACTATGGTTTGGAGAAACCTAAGTTGTCGCTTTCTTAAAAGTTTGGGGCTGCGACGCTTATGTGAAAAAGTTTCATCGTGATAAGCTCGAACAAAAAAGGATAAATACATCTTCATAGGATACCCAAAACGGTTGGGTATACCTCCTAATTCAGATCCGAAAGCAATAGGGATTGTTTATATAAACGGGTCCTTTCTCGAGGAAAAGTTTCTCTCGAAAGAATTAAGTGGGAGGATGGTGGAGACTTGATGAGGTTATTGAACCATCACTTCAACTAGTGTGTAGCAGGACACAGGAAGTTGTTCCTGTGGCACCTACACCAATTGAAGTAGAAGCTTATGATAGTGATCATGAAACTTCGGATCAAGTCACTAACGAACCTCGTAGGACGACAAGGATGCGTACTGCTTCGGAGTAGTACGGTGATCCTGTCATGAATGTCATGTTGCTAGACAACAATGAACCTACGAGCTATGGAGAACCAATGGTGGGCCCATATTCCGACAAATGGTTAGAAGCCATGAAATCCGAGATAGGATCCATGTATCATAACAAAGCATGGACTTTGGTGGACTTGCCTGACGATCGGCAAGCCATTGAAATAAATGGATCTTTAAGAAGAAGACGGACGTGGACGGTAATGTCACCATTTGTGAAGCTCGACTTGTGGCGAAGAGTTTTTTCACAAGTTCAAGGAGTTGACTACGATGAGATTTTCTCATCCGTAGCGATGCTTAAGTCCGTCGGAATCATGTTAGCATTAGCTGCATTTATGAAATCTGGCGGATGGATGTCAAGACGAGTTTCCTTATCGGTTTACGTAAGGAAAGGTTGTATGTGATACAATCGTAAAAGTTTTGCCGATCCTAAGGATGCTAATAGGTATGCTAGCTCCAAGCGATCCTTCTAAGGACCGGAGTAAGCATCTCGAGTTGGAATATGCACTTTGATAGGATGATCAAAGATTTTGGGTTTATACAAAGTTTATGAGAAACTTGTATTTCCAAAAAGGTGAGTGGGAGCACTATAGAATTTCTGATGAGTATATGTTGTTGACATATTGATGATCAAAAATGATGTAGAATTTCTGGAAAGCATATAGGGTTATTTGAAAGATGTTTTTCAATAGAAAACCTGGATTAAGCTACTTGAACATTGAGCATCGAGATCTATAAGGATAGATCAAAATGCTTAATAATACTTTCAAATGAGCATATACCTTGACATGATATTGAAGGTGTTCAAGATGGATCAGTAATAGTAGGAGTTCTTGGCTTATTTGTAAGGTTTGAAGTTAAGACTTAAAGCTCGACCACGGCAGAAAAGAGAGAAAGGACGAAGGTCTTCCCCTATTCTATAGACGTTGGCTCTACAAGATGCTATGTTGTGTACCTTTTGATGTGTGCCTTGCTACATATCTGGCAAGAGAGTACAAAGGTGATCAAGGAGTGGATCACCAGATAGCGGTCAAAATTATCCTTGGAGGAATAAGGACATGTTTCTCAATTATGGAGGTGATAAAGAGTTTGATGTAAAGGGTTACGTCGATGCAAGCTTTAACACCTATCCGAATGACTCTGAGTAGCAAAACGGATACGTATAGTGGAGCAACCATTTGGAATAGCTCCAAGTGGAACGTGGAAGCAGCATTTACAATATGACATAGAGAATTGTGAAGTACACACGGATCTGAAACGTTCAGACCCATTGACTAAAACCTCTCTCACAAGCAAAACATGATCAAACCTCAGAACTCATTGAGTCTTAATCACATGATGATGTGAACTAGTTTATAGACACTAGTAAACTCTTTGGATGTTGGTCACATGGCGAAGTGACCTATCAGTGTTGATCACATGGCGATGTGAACTAGATTATTGACTCTAGTGCAAGTGGGAGACTGTTGGAAATATGCCCTAGAGGCAATAATAAATTAGTTATTATTATATTTCCTTGCTCATGATAATCGTTTATTATCCATGCTATAATTGTATTGATAGGAAACTCGAGATACATGTGTGGGTACATAGACAACACCATGTCCCTAGTAAGCCTCTAGTTGACTAGCTCGTTGATCAATAGATGGTTACAGATTCCTGACCATGGACATTGGATGTCGTTGATAACGGGATCACATCATTGGGAGAATGATGTGATGGACAAGACCCAATCCTAAGCCTAGCACAAAGATCGTAGTTCGTATGCTAAAGCTTTTCTAATGTCAAGTATCATTTCCTTAGACCATGAGATTGTGCAACTCCGGCATCGTAGGAATGCTTTGGGTGTACCAAAGCGTCCACAACGTGGCTGGGTGGCTATAAAGGTGCACTACGGTATCTCCGAAAGTGTCTCATTGGGTTGGCACGAATCGAGATCGATTTGTCACTCCGTGTAAACGGAGAGGTATCTCTGGGCCCACTCGGTAGGACATCATCATAATGTGCACAATGTGACCAAGGGGTTGATTACAGGATGATCTGTTACGGAACGAGTAAAGAGACTTGCCGGAAACGAGATTGAACAAGGTATCGGGATACCGACGATCGAATCTCGGGCAAGTACAATACCGCTAGACAAAGGGAATTGAATACGGGATTGATTGAATCCTCGACATCGTGGTTCATCCGATGAGATCATCATGGAACATGTGGGAGCCAACATGGGTATCCAGATCCCGATGTTGGTTATTGACCGGAGAACGTCTCGGTCATGTCTGCATGGTTCCCGAACCCGTAGGGTCTACACACTTAAGGTCCGATGACGCTAGGGTTATAAAGGAAGTTTATATGTGGTTACCGAATGTTGTTCGGAGCCCCGGATGAGATCCCGGATGTCACGAGGAGTTCCGGAATGGTCCGGAGGTAAAGATTTATATATGGAAAGTTGTTGTTCGGGTTAGGAAAAAGTTCGGGTTTTTTCGGTATTGTACCGGAAGCTTCGAAGGTTCCGGAGGATTCGGAGGGGTCTGGAGGTCCGGAAATTGTTCCACCACGTCCAATACAGTAGCATGGGCTGTAGGGGGCGCCCTAGCCTTAATGGGCCAGGGCACCAGCCCCCAAGGCCCATGCGCATGGGAAGGGAAAACCCTAAAGGGGAGGCCTCCACTTGACTTGGGAGGCACTCCTCCCCTTTGGCCGCCGCCCCTCCTCGATTGGATCCGAGGGGCCGCCCCTTCTCCCTTGCCCCTATATATGTGGGGGTGGGAGGGCAGCCGCACCAAATGTTCTGGCGCAGCCCTCCCCCTCTCTCAAGTCCCTTCTCCTCTCCCGCGGTGCTTGGCAAAGCCTGCAGATTGCCACCCTCCTCCACCACCACCACGCCCGTTGTGATGCTGCTGGATGGAGTCTTCCTCAACCTCCCCTCTCTCCTTGCTGGATCAAGGCGTGGGAGACGCCACCGGGCTGTACGTGTGTTGAACGCGGAGGTGCCGTCCGTTCGGCACTAGGATCTCCGGTGATTTGGATCACGGCAATGCGAATCCTTCAACCCTGTTCTCATGAACGCTTCCGCTTAGCGATCTACAAGGGTATGTAGATGCACTCTCCTTCCCTCGTTGCTAGTTTCTCCATAGATAGATCTTGGTGACACGTAGGAAAATTTTGAATTTCTGCTACGTTCCCCAACATCCATTTTGTAATGGGTCCTTTGATGTTAGTAACAAGGGTCTTAGGAACCCAAATAGACCATTCAATGTACTCTAAGTAGAACCAATAAATTTAGCATAAACATGCCCATCACTAGCACGACACAACACATAAGAGGGGTTAAAGTCGCCGGCTTTGTTGGAGGAGGTGGTTTTGCCCTTTTTGACATCAACACCCTTCACATTTTTCTTCTTCTCCTTAGGAGCACCCTCTCCCTCTTTCACAAAAGTTTGCTTGAGAGGAGGAGGTCGTTTGGTCTTGTCGTTCTTCTTCTTGTTCTTGGACTTGGGTGTGAACCCAATTCCCTCCTTGGCCACAACTTCCTTTTGATTGCTCAAAAGGTCGTTGAGGTTCTTCTCACCTTGAATGCATGTCACAAGGCCTTTCTCAAGTTGATCCTTCAACTTGGCATTCTCCTCCACAAGATGCATATGCTCACAACATGGGTTAGTGGCATATGCATTATCAATTAATAGCATATGAGGAAAGGTGGCCTTTTCCTTGGTTAGCTTAACTTGGAGTTGAGCATGAGACTCCTTGAGGTTAGCATGAGCACCCTTCAAGACCTTGCGGGCCTTGTCAAGTACATCAAACTCCTCCTTGACTCTAGCATGATCAACCCCAAGTTTAGCCTTCTCGGAAGTTAGCACACGAGACACAACAAGAGCATGATCAAGATCTTTCTTTAACTTAGCATGGTCATCGTGGTGTGACTCCTCAAGAGCCAAACAATGCCCACGCTCTTCCTCAAGAGCATTAGAGAGATTTGATATCTCATCGGCATAGTTACGGCTATGACCTTCCATCTTAGAGATGGTTTCTTCGTGAGCCTCGATCATGCCATTGGCTTCACCAAGTTGTTCCAACAGAGCAACAAAGTGCTTCTTGGGTTTGCCCTTGAGCTTACTCATAAAGGACTCAAATTCATTCACATCCTCATTAGACCCCTCATGTTCATCAATGCAACCCGTCAAAGAAGGATTAGTAATGATGGTGGTTTTGATGTTGGGGGTTACCTTGTTAGAGGCTTTGTCCATAAGGCACTTGGCGGTGATGTTCTCGTTGGGTGAATCGAAGAGAGACATCCGGGGAGTTGTGGCAATGGCAACGGATGCCATGGCCATTGCTTCACTATCTTCATCATCATCGTCATCCTCACGGTATTCTTCTTGAACCACCAACCCTCGAGTAGGAGTCTTTTTGGTGAAGTTGTTCTTGTTGGGGAAGGACTTGGCTTTGTCTTTTCGGATGAGCTTGCCACCATTGTCTTCCCGCTTATCGTAAGGACAATCCGCAACGAAATGGCTCACTTTGCCACAGTTGTAACAAGTTCTTACTCGTTGCTTGCCCTTGAAGCCACTTGAGTTGGTCTTGTTTAAATTGGGCCTTGAGTTCTTCTTGCTCCAAAATTGCCTTGAAGCAAGAGCCATTTGCTCATGATAATCATATTTTGTATCTTTGGGGTTGCTCTCCTCATCCTCCTCTTCTTCCTCTTCTTCCACAATAACCTTGGCCTTCAATGCAAGGTTGGGCTTCTTTTCCCTTTGAGAGCGGAGCACCGCGTTGTCGGCGGTCTTGTCCAAGATGCTCATTGCGACGAACTCATCCAACACTTCACTTGAGGTCATGGAGTGGAAGTCCGGTCTTTGACGAATGACAGAGGACATGGCCTTGTTGTAAGGCATCATGGCCTTGAGGAACTTTCGCTTGATCCAATTGTCATCCGTGTCCTTGCTCCCATGATCTCGGAGTGAGACCGCGAGTTTGGTCACTCTTCGAAAGAGCTCACGAGGTTCTTCATCTTCTTTCATTGAAAACTCATTGGCTTCATCTTGCACCACTTCATAGTTGGAGCATTGAATGCTTGCACTTCCCCGATAGAGAGACACAACACATTGCCATGCGTCTTTGGCCATGGCATGGGGTCGGAGATGAGGGAGATCTTCGGGAAGGATAGCATCTTGGATGATGAAGAGAGCATTCTCATTGAATTGATTATCCACTTCTTCTCTAGGGGTGAAGTTGCTTCTGTCATGTGGATAGAAGCCTTCTTCAATGATTCTCCAAAGATTAGTATTCACATGATTTAAATGGCGGCAAGCGATACACCCAAGAATCAAAATCCTCATTTTTCACAATCTTAGGAGGAGGGCCGGCATGATTTAAATAAGTAGAGGGAATCGGTCCTCCATAAGTTGGAGGTTCCACATGGGCAAAGATGTCGGTACCATTTCTACCACTAGTAGAAGGACCCTTTTCACTATTAGCTTCCCCCTTGTCGGAGTTAGCATCCGTCACCTTGTTAGTGGGATCACCCACTTACAACGGCGAGGTAGATAGTTTAAGTCCTTCTAAGAATTTATTAAACATGCTTTCAACCTTGGTAGTCATGGAGGTTTTCAATGTATCCAAGGCCACATTGAATTCCTCACGGGACACCGAGGTTTCCCCATCACCCGTAGATGAGATCGGATTCACAACGGAGTGCTCCTCCTCCCCACCGTCTACGGTGTCAACCATACTCTTCAGAAGGCAAAGTCCTTAATAAAGAGACGAGGCTCTGATACCAATTGAAAGGATCAATATAGTTGACTAGAGGGGGGGGTGAATAGGCAACTAATTTTTTTAGCTTTTCTTTACTAAATTAAACTTTGCAACACAGTAGGTTGTCTAGAAATGCAACTAGGTGAACAATCTATATGATGCAACAACAACAAGCACACAAGCAAGCAAGGGATATAACACAAGTAAGCTTGCAAAAGTAAAGGCGCGAGATAACCAAGAGTGGAGCCGGTGGAGACGAGGATGTGTTACCAAAGTTCCTTCCTTTTGAGGGAAATGCGTCTCCGTTAGAGCGGTGTGGAGGCACAATGCTCCCCAAGAAGCCACTAGGGCCACCGTATTCTCCTCACGCCCTCACACAATGCGAGATGCCGTGATTCCACTATTGGTGCCTTTCAAGGCGGTGACCGAACCTTTACAAACAAGGTTGCGGCAATCTCCACAACTTAATTAGAGGCTCCCAACGACACCACGAAGCTTCACCACAAAGGACTATGGCTCCAAGGTGACCTCAACCGTCTAGGGTGCTCAAACACCCAAGAGTAACAAGATCCGCTAGGGATTAGTGGGGGGAATCAAATTTCTCTTGGTGGAAGTGTAGATCGGGGCCTTCTCAACCAATCCCGAGCAAATCAAAAATTTTGATTGGCCAGGGAGAGAGATCGGGAGAAAATGGAGCTTGGAGCAACAATGGAGCTTGGGGATAGAAGAGGTAGTCAACTAGAGGAAGAAGACACCCCTTATATAGTGGAGAGACAAATCCAACCGTTATCTACTTACTCAGCCTGCGACCTGCGGTACTACCGCTCCAGACAAGCGGTACTACCGCAGGGACTCGCGGTACTACCGTGGTGGGTCAGCAGTACTACCTTCGTGGCGGTGAGCTAGTCCGAGGCGAGCCGCCAAGGCTGAGAGCGGTCTTGCCCGGCAGTACTACCGCTCCCCCTTGCGGTACTACCGCAAGGCCAGGATGGACTAGGCTGGGAAGGGCGCGGATGAATAAAAATACATCTGTGTCTACTTCCGCTGAAAATCGAACGGTGCAAAAATCTGACACGGTACTACCGCGCCTGGCTTGCGGTACTACCGCGCAGGGAGCAGATGTAAAAAATTACATCCGCCCCTACTTCCGCTCGTGCTACTGAGCCGGACCAGGACTCACGGTACTACCGCACGCCTGGGGCGGTACTACCGTGTAGGGCGCGGATGTAAAATAATTACATCTGCCCCTACAGCCGCAAGAGAGGCTGAGCCTAGCCAGAGGCCACGGTACTACAGCTCCATAGGAGCGGTACTACCATGTGCTCCTACAGTACTACCGCGAGGGCTTGCGATACTACCGCAGGGGCCTGCGGTACTACCGCTCCTAGGAGCAGTACTACCGTATGCCTCAAATAGCAGCACTTAGGAATCCTTCTTTTTGCACAATAAAGGAGATAACGGAGGATGCTCCAAAGCGCAAAGGGAAAGGCGGGGTAAAGGAAGAAAACGTGTACGTGATGATTCCACCCAAACCTGTCCACCGCGGACCCCCTCTTAATAGTACGGCTATCCTACGACTCAAATCCACCAAAAGAGACGTAGAACACCACCGTCTTCAATAGTCTTCGAGGGGTACCAAACCGTCTTGTGCCTAACGACGTAGGAACTGAAACACTCAAGGCACACGATTAGTCCGCAAAAACATTGTCATCAATCACCGAAACACCTTAGGGATAAACATGCCCTTACAACCACCGATGCGCACAGACAAGAGCATGCAACCCATCTTCCACCTCCAGCACGACCCAGGGCCCGCAGCCCCGAGCCATCAATCCCCAGGAGCACCATCCCGGGCGCTGCCACCGCCAGCAACCGACGCACCAACTCCAGGCGGACAACCACACCACGACCGTGGCCCCAAGACTTGAAACGATCCCTGAATGGGGCAAGATCTGAATCGCGCCACCACCAACCGGCACCTCCCCATCGTCACCGCCAAGGGGGCCTAACGTGCCGCCCGGACCACCGACGAACCTCCCACCACAGTACCATCACCGCCACAGCCCAGGATAATCTCCTTCGCCCCTGGATATCGCGCTGCAGCCACCTCCCCGCCTCCACCAAGCAGTCCACCGGAGCGTGCCAGCACCTCTGCCGTCCCAACCCGGCTAACTCCGCCACAGCTCCCGGCCATGCTCCGCCATACCGCTACGCACCTCCGACGTGCGCTGCCGAATCCGGTCGTCATTGTCGGCGCTCCTCCTCGCCCGAGAGGCCTGTCGGGATGCGACCACCACCGCGCCACCTTTGGAGTCCGGGCGCCGCGGGCCAAGGGAGACAATGGTGTGGCTTTTTTGTGTGCTTGGGTTTGTGGCCTACGCGGTCGCCCACGTGAGTGACCCGGGATGAGCTGGAGAATACGCTCTTCGTAAATTATGGAGGCTGAGATATGGCGACTCCGAGTTTGCGGCGCTGCCTGTCCAACCCCCAGATGCATAGTAAGCACACTCCATATGCATTATGGTGATCACAGATATGACACTCTGCTAGACTTTCCCATCTCTACAACATTTCTTTGTTAAAAGCATGTCTAAACATTTCTCAGACTTCTCTTCTAGGTGAAAACACATGATCTGACCAGAGTGATTCGATCCAAGACGGTGGTGCTCGTGCGCCACACCTTTTTGAGGCATCTTTGTTGGACAGTCTCTCTTGTTACCATATTGTTGCCATCTGTTGATCGCTTCGATATGAGTTTTGTGCTCATCCTTTTATTTGTTTCTTTTGTAATAATTTAGTTGTGTACTTCATCCGTGTCTTGAGTAGTTCTTAATGTAATATTATGCAGGGTCAGATGTATTTGGTGTCTTCTTTTTTTAACACAGTAGAATCACATATTCTCACATACACACATACACTCATTCATATATGTATACAATATCGAAAACTGCTTGATAGAAGTCCCCATCTTGTTTACTTTGGATTTCAGTCGTATTGAATCCTAGGGTGGTGTGCGGTCAGCAATCCAGATAGGCTCTTGAGATGGGGATAGAACTCCGGACAAGGACACGACGTAGCTCAGCCGTACAGGTTCCGTCTCCGCAACCCTCTTCAGTGTTGCGCATCCCATTTCCATGTCTATCTGAGACCAGAAAGCTACAACCAGCGGACCGCACTAAAGCACACACTATACATGATGACAACAAGCAACGCACCATCAACGGCAGTAGCGCTAACTAAATGGATTAGACAAGAGAGCTGTCGTTAGGATCAGCTCAGCTCTGCTAGTCGATTACATTAATCGATCGCTAGGATCAGCACTCCGGCTCAGCAGGTTTAATCCATCAACCTATGGACCCACCCGAGCAACGTCATTTTGACATAAAATTCCGTTTAAGTAGATAAGCTACACAGGGCTTCTAGCCAAGTTTGGGCCGTCCAAGATTGAGTCGCTTGCCACCCTTTCCCCCAGATAACATTTCTCTAGATGTATGTCCATCAGGAAAAAAAAGGGATATTAGAAGCCCTCTCCACGCCTTAAGCGCCAATTAGCAAGCTGGCTCTCGAGTGAATGCCTGCGGGCCGTGGCCCAATCTCGGCCCGCTCACTCCGCCCGGCTCGCTAGCTGGTTTTTTGTCCTATTTTTTTGAAGGAAAAATTTAGTTAAAAACCTAACATAGACTAGTTAAAAAGAATTGTCGTGATCTATTTAAGATAATTGCCATGCTCCGAACAATAAGAAGTGCCGTTACACCTACAAATCAAAACTACCAATGCCTAATTAATGAAATTGCCATGTACCTAGAACAACTTAGTCTAAGAAAACTGCCATGCCACCCACTTGAACACTTTTGTCCAAGAAAAAATTACAAATGTGCCATATTATATAACATTAGTATATATGCCATGTCCATAGAACATTTTGTTCCTAAAAAAACAAAACATGGTCTAGATAACATTTTCCAACAAAAATGGCATGATCTAGATAATAATGTGAGGGCGTCGCCCGAGAGCAACGATATGGTCATACTACTATATAGTAGTATTATCCTAGCCCTTGATTCACACAGATCAGGCAGCTTCGGTGCATTGAATGCATTTAGTGCTATCTTCAGAAAATGAAGGAAAGAAGGTGGGGTCGTCGTATGGGGAGCAGCTACGGTACGAATACGTGGAGGGGGGGGGGGGGACTAGTGCACGGCCGGTCGGAGCTGACGGGGCGGACCGCCGGTCCGTGTCAGATTGCAGATCCTGGACTATGGTCCAGAATTTTTTCGTTCGTAATCTATATGTGCCCCGAAAAGGCGCGCGAGTGTAGGGGTGGGTTAGTGCTGCTCTTGCCGCTGTTTCTGGGGGAGAAAACGAAAAAAAGCTAGCTATTTAACCCCCTGGTTTTATCTGGAAGGGTTGCGGGGCATAAAGATACCCCCTCGGTTTTTTTCCTACAGCCGCAATTAGGTATAGTATTGCCTGATCTGGAAAAGAAAGCTTGTGTGGTGACAGAGAAAAGGGGAAGATGAGGCGGAGGCGTCGCGGGCGGCGGCGGCAGCGGCTGAGGACGGCATCTTCCCGGCAGATCCAGTGTGCAGGTGAACCCCCCGCTCCTCCTTCGGGCCGCTTTCCATCCCGTCGCTTCGGGAGTATTCATTGTGACTGTTTCTTCTAGTTCCATCTGCGTCACAGTCTGCCCATCTTCCATGGCGGCGCGGCGTCGGCGTGCTCCATCCAGGATGAGATTAGCGAGGATGCTGGCTGGCGGAGAGCTGGGGTGTCGGCTTCTTTAGTGGCCGGTCAAGACAGCTGCGGCGCTGCCCCGGGCAAATGCAGCGGCGAGTGTCACGCCCTCGATGCGGCTATATCTCCCACGTGTCGAGGCACGACTTAGAGGCATAACCGCATTGAAAGCAATGTCGCAAGTGAGGTAATCTTCACACAACCCATGTAGTACATAAGGAAAAAAGATACATAGTTGGCTTACAATCGCCACTTCACACAATACATGAGTAAAGCATTACATCATACAGATACAATCAAGGTCCGACTACGGAACCAAAATAAAAGAAGACTACCCCAAATGCTACCACGGATCCCGATCGTCCCAACTGGGCTCCACTCTTGATCAACTGAAGCGAAACAACACAAAGAACAAGATCTTCATCGAGCTCCTCCTTGAGCTCGGGTGCATCACCTGCCTGCGGTTTCATCGGCACACAAACTGGTTTTGGAAGTATCATGAGTCACGGGGACTCAGCAATCTCACACCCGCGAGATCAAGACTATTTAAGCTTAAAGGTAGGACAGGGTAGGGAGGTGGAGCTGCAGCAAGCGACTAGCATATAAGGTGGCTAACATACCCAAATAAGAGCGAGACGAGAAGGCAAAAGCACGGTCGAACAACTATGATCAAGAAGTGATCCTAGAACAACCTACGTCAAACATAACTCCAACACCGTGTTCACTTCCCGGACTCCGCCGAGAAGAGACCATCACGGTTACACACGCGCTTGGTGTATTTTAATTAAGATCCACTTCGGGTTTTCTACAACCGGACATTAACAAATTCCCATCTCGCCACATAACGCGGGCACGGCTTTGAAAGATAATACCCTGCAGGGTGTCCCAACAGCCCATGATAAGCTCTCGCGATCAACGAAGGATATTCCTTCTCCCGGGAAGACCCGATCAGTCTCGGAATCCGGCTACAAGACATTTCGGCAGCAATAAAACAAGTCCAAGAAAGCCGCCCGATGTGCCGACAAATCCCGATAGAGTCATACGTACCTCGTTCTCAGGGCAACACCGGATGAGACTAGCTACGAGTAAAAACCAGACCTCGAGTTGCTCCGAGGGGGCCCCGCAGGCAGCTCGGTTCAGGCCAGCACTCGAAGGAGCACTGGCCCGGGGGGGCTAAAATAAGATGACCCTTGGGCTCAAAACCCAAGGGAAAAAGGGCATAGGTGAGGCAAATGGTAAAACCAATGTTGGGCCTTCTTTGGAAAAGTCTTATTCAAAGCGAACTGTCAAGGGGTCCCATAAATCACCCGACCGCGTTAGGGACGCAAAAATCCGGGAACATAACACCGGTATGGCGGAAACTAGGCGGCAAGAGTGGAACAAAACACTGCATAAGGCCGAGCCTTCCACCCTTTACCAAGTATATAGATGCATTAATAATATAAGATATATTGTGATATCCCAACAAGTAAACATGTTCCAACAAGGAACAACATCTCCATGTTCCAACAAGGAACAAACTTCATCTTCACCTGCAACTAACAACGCTATAAGAGGGGCTGAGCAAAGCGGTAACATAGCCAAACAACGGTTTGCTAGGAAAGGATGGTTAGGGGCTTGACATGGCAATATGGGAGGCATGATAAGCAAGTGATAGGCATCGTAGCATAGGCATAGCAAAAGAGCGAGCATCTAGCAAGCAAAGATAGTAGTGATTTCGAGGGTATGGTCATCTTGCCTGAAATCCCGCAAGGAAGAAGAACGAATCCATGAAGAAGACAAACGGACGAAGTCGAATGAATCCTCACAACTCCGGAACGAAACCGAAGCTAACGAGAGAAGCAACCCGGAAAGAAGCAAACATCACAGTAAACAACCATCACATAAACATGGCATGATGCACAACCAAGTATGATGCATGTCCGGTTTAAAGAGGCATGGCATGGCAATGTGCACAAACAAAGCTACAAGTTAAATGGAGCCCAATATGCAACGAGTTGCATATTGACGAAACACCACATCACTTATTTAGTTCTCTCCCGATTAGGTACTCAACAATATTAAATGTTATTAAACATGGCAAGAGGTGAAGCATAATGAAACTACCTATCTAGGCAAGTTTAAATGAGCCCGGAAACAACAAACGATAATTCCGGAAAATCCTCATGTCCATATTTCGAATTTGCTACTGTTCTGCCCTAAACACAATTTTAGAGTTGTTAAACATGCATAGTAATGCTACCATGTTAAACTAGGCATTTTTCCACCCCATTTACATATATAATTTATTTAAATCCGATTTACGGTTATTTAGTTATGAAATAAATCATTTTAGCATGGCATTTAAGCAAATTAAAGCAAACAACATTTATAAACATTTAAATGTTGTTATCATGATGCGGATGACATGTGCAAGTTTTTATGCAATTTTTATTAAAAGTTGGCATGAGCATGTTATGTAGCATTTGGTCACCATGGCAGAACGAAAAGGGGTGCCACGGCGGCGAAACAAAAATGATGCCACGGCAACAAATCCGAAAATGATGCCACGGCAACATATCGGTTCCGGTAGCTCACGGAGATACCGGAGCAAAATAAGTGGGCGGAAGCGAGTCATGCAAGGATGGTGGGGTGATCCCGGATTCCGGGTTCCCACGGGACGGTAGAATGGCAAAAGAGGGGCATCGCAAGGACAATTCGGACACGGTGCAAACATATCGTGCATCTCATACATGCAAGGGCATCTCATCGCGATCGTCTCAGGTTATACCTTCGGATCGTTCAAACGGGACGGTTCGCGTTTCGTAGAGGGAAGTAGTCGTACACGGCGTAGGGGAAGTAGACGTTCATGTCCCGTGGATGTTCGGGGTCCACGGGGTCTTCGAGGGTCGACAGTAGTGGTACACACGTCATCGGGGTACTTGTCGGATCCGAGAGGTACTTGGCGAAAAACATGTCAACGGTAGTTGTACTCATTTCCGTAGATGAACTTGACGTAACCGTGCGGTAGTCGAACTTGGCGCTCGTGGTACACGTTTTTTTTCGTAGATGTTCGAGTCGTCGATAGCGGTACTTGAAGAATCCCGAAACGGACTTGACGTCTTCGCGCGTAGGGGTACTTGGCGTTATCCACCTCGGATGTAGTCGTTCCCGTGTAGTCGGACTTGACAAATAAAAAGCACACCGGCTACAATCGTGGTACTTGGGGAGAACTCCCGGAGACGATGCTTGGCGGTCCTGGTGTGGTCTTGGCGTCCATGTAGTCGAACTTGCCAGCCTTGACGGTCCAACACAAAACAACACAAGGGCCTCGGGATGCCAGCAAGGAGGCGATGGTGGTGGTCACGGAGGTTGGGGAAGTACTGCAGTGGCGCTGCTACACCGGCTGACAACGGTGGAGTTCTGCGACGGCGTGCAGGGTCGATGGAGAGGGGCTTGGCGCGGCGGGGACGAAGCTTCGCTCGGAGAGGTGCAGAAGGTCAAGGCATGGCTCCGTCGGCGTGGGCGAGGCGAGGAGGAGCTGTCGTTAAATCTGGCGCTCGGCAGAACGGCCTTGGCGAGACTTGGTGGCGGAACCTCGGCGGCAGGAGGCGCGGCCATGGCGAGGGCGACCTGGCGGCGTCGGCGCTCTTGGCGTGGAGGACGACGAGGCATGGTTCTTGAGGTGGAGGAGGCGCTCGAGGAGGAGGCCGAGGGAGAAGGCGCTCGGGCGGCGAGGCGCCATGGAGGAGAGGAAGGAGGCCGAGGATCGGGAGGCCGGGCTCTCCTGGCGATGGCTGGCGTGGCGGCGCCATGAGGATCGAGGGAGATGAGGGGGATCGGGAGAGATGGGGAGATCGGCGCACAGGATCGAGGAGAGGAGGAGAAGGATCGAGGGATGGGGATCGAGGCGATGAGGGAGAGAAGGGGATCGAGAGGGAGGCGAAGGGGTCGGCCTGGCCCTGGAGGGAGTCGAGGAGGAGGGCTGCGGGCTAGGGTTAGAGGGTTGGTGGGCCTTGGGCCTCGGGAGGCTAGGCCGGCCTGGTGGAGGAGAATGGCCGAGGGGGCCTGGGCCTAAGAGGCCGGCTAGGCACTCTCTCTCCCTCTCTTATATTACTTAGCAGAAAAAACCATTAAAGAGAGACAAAAAGAAAGAGAGGGTTAGGGAAAGAATTTGGGAACGAGGACAATTTTCCCGGGCTCACAAAATATGAAGAATTTAACAAAAATGGCCCAAGGATTTTTGGTGGAGCTCCGGAAAATGATGAAATAATATTGGCAAGGTTTTGAGGTCAACTCGGAGCAGAAAAGGCATGGGATTTATTTTGCAAGTGGGTTATGGTGATTCCAAACACAATGGAATAATTTTATATAGCTCCATAATATTGGGAGAATATGTTATAAAGAGAAGTCACAAGTGAATTCCCTCGATTTAAATGGATCGAAAAATCCATACAATTTATTTAGTTGAGTTTTAAAAAAAATTAATGATATGATGGCATGATGAGATGATGCAATGCAAGAGATGACATGATGAAAGCACAAACAAAACAAATCGCACGACAAAACTCGGAAACCCTGGAAGGCAACTGAAGCTCCGGTCTTGGGGCGTCACAGCGAGAGCGCTCAGCCGGAGCCGGGGAAGTCCGCGATAAAGCCTGATCCGAAGTCGGCAGGCTGGATTAGAAGGTGTACCTTGATGCTAACCATGGGTGGGATGAAAGAACCGCCAGTGTTTCTTCATAAACTGCAGTAAAAAAGCGCCAGGAAGAAAAAATGTGTTTAGTGGACAGGTCGGGGAATTAAGCATTGTGTGTGGAATTAAAAGAAAAAAAGCAATTGCGGGGGGGGGGGGGGGGGGGCAGGCGGGGGTTTGTGCCACCCCCAGAAAATTTTGTGTTTAACCATGGTCAACAGTAGCTCAAACTGATAAAATTGGGTGCAGTGGACAAATTGAATAAAATTGAATAGAGTTTTATGAGAAAACCAGAGGAGGTGTGGGGGTTCTCTCAAATGCCTGTAAATCTGATTGTGCTTGCAGCCTCTGTCTGTCTGTTGATGCTCAGCATGGCGGTTTGCCCTGAAAAATATGTTTTTGGGAGTACAGTCGCGTGTATGTCAAACTGTGATTGAAGGAGTCCTGGATTAGGAGGTGTCCGGATGGCCGGACTATAACCTTTGGCCGGACTCCTGGACTATGAAGATACAAAATTGAAGACTTCGTCCCGTGTCCGGATGGGACTTTCCTTGGCGTGGAAGGAAAGCTTGGCGATACGAATATTTAGATCTCCTCCCATTGTAACCGACTCTGTGTAACCCTAGCCCTCTCCGGTGTCTATATAAACCGGAGGGTTTTAGTCCGTAGAAAAAACAGACAATCATACCATAGGCTAGCTTCTAGGGTTTAGCCTCTCTGATATCGTGGTAGATCCACTCTTGTACTACCCATATCATCAATATTAATCAAGCAGGAGTAGGGTTTTACCTCCATCGAGAGGGCCCGAACCTGGGTAAAAACATCATGTCCCTTGTCTCCTGTTACCATCCGCCTAGACGCACAGTTCGGGACCCCCTACCTGAGATCCGCCGGTTTTGATACCGACATTGGTGCTTTCATTGAGAGTTTCTCTGTGTCGTCATCTTTAGGCCCGATGGCTCCTCCGATCATCAACAACGACGCGGTCCAGGGTGAGACTTTTCTCTCCGGACAGATCTTTGTATTCGGCGGCTTTGCTGCGGGCCAATTAAGCAGCCATCTGGAGCAGATCGAAAGCTACGCCCCTGGCCATCAGGTCAGATTTGGAAGTTTGAACTACACGGCTGACGTCAGCGGAGACTTGATCTTCGACGGGTTCGAGCCACAACCAAGCGCGCCGCACTGTCACGATGGGCATGATCTAGCTCTGCCGCCGAACAGTGTCCTGCAGGCCGCACTAGTGTCCGCTCCGACCCTTAGTTCGGAGCCGACCGTGCCGACCGAGGACAGGTGGCTGGACACCGCCTCGGGGGCTGCAATCTCTACGGCGATCGAGCCGAACACCAGCCTTGTCCTTTGCGAAGCTCGTGACTCCAAGGTGCCGGACTCCTCTCCGGACTCCGAACCTTCCGCGCCCCTGCCAATCGAATCCGATTGGGCGCCAATCATAGAGTTTGCCACCGCGGACATCTTTCAGCACTCGCCCTTCGGCGACATCCTAAATTCGCTAAAGTCTCTCTTTATCAGGAGAGCCCTGGCCAGACTATGGTCGGCAAGGTTGGGATGCGGACGACGAAGAAATTCAAAGCCCACTCACCACCCACTCCGTAGCCATTGTCGATGACTTAACCGACATGCTTGACTTCGACTCCGAAGACATCGACGGTATGGACGCCGATGCAGGAGGCGCCCAAGAACCAGCGCCACGAGGGCCTTTGGAAGGCCACCTAAATCATCGACATATACATGGTGGACACCCCAAAAGAAGGTAATGGCGATGGAACAACGGAGGATGACCCCTCCAAGAAGCAGCCTAAGCGTCGGCGTCAGCAGCGCCACTCTAAATCCCGCCAAACCAAAAACGGCGATTCCGGCACGGTAGATAATAACACCCCGGACAGTGCCGAAGATAACCCCCTCCAGCAGGATTCAACACAGGAGGATAGAGAAGCCAACCCTCATGAGAGAGCGGCAGACAGAGAGGTAGAGGATGACAATTACATGCCTTCCTCCGAAGACGAGGCAAGCCTCGGCGGACGCATTTAATTTGTCGTGCACGAGGATCCCGTCGAACAAGAGCGTTTCAAACGCAGGCTTATGGCCACGGCGAGTAGCCTCAAGAGAAAACAGCAACAACTTAGAGCTGACCAAGACTTGCTAGCCGACAGATGGACTGAAGTCCTTGCGGCCTAAGAGTACGAACTCGAACGCCCCTCCAAGAGCTACCCAAAGCGCAGGCTGCTACCCCTATTAGAGGAGGAAGCACCTAAACCTAAATCACCAGCGCATGACGCGGCCGACCGGCCACCTCGTGGCCGCGACAGAGAGGCCTCTCGGCCCTCCACTCAAGCCGCACCCCGTCGTCTCTCAAAGAATACCAAGGCACGGGGAAATGCGCCAGACCTGCGAGATATATTGGAGGACAAGGAAAGGCAAACAAGATCGATCTATGGATCGCGTGGGCGCCCCACGACGCGTGACGATAACCGTCATGCCGGATATGGCAATTCCGTCGGGCGAACCACGATGAGACAAAGCTCATTTGAGCTACGCCACGATATAGCCCAAAGATGTAGGCGCCAAGACACCCACTATGCTTCACGAGATGAAGTAATGGATCATCAAATCCCGAGGGTTTCAAACCCGTAAACATCGAATCATACAACGGCACAACAGATCCTGCGGTATGGATCGAGGATTATCTCCTTCATATCCACATGGCCATGTGATGATCTACACGCCATCAAATACCTCCCACTCAAGCTTAAAGGACCAACTCGGCATTGGCTTAACAGCTTGCCGCCAGAGTCAATTGGTTGTTTGGAGGACACGGAAGCCGCATTCCTCGACAATTTCCAGGGCACCTATGTGCGACCACCAGAAGCCGATGATCTAAGCCACATAATTCAGCAGCCAGAGGAATCGGCCAGACAACTCTGGACACGGTTCCTAACTAAGAAAAATTAAATAGTCGACTGTCTGGACACAGAGGCCCTTGCAGCCTTCAAACATAACATCCGTGACGAGTGGCTTGCCCGGCACCTAGGACAGGAAAAGCCGAAATCCATGGCAGCCCTTACAACACTCATGACCCGCTTTTGCGCGGGAGAAGACAGCTGGCTAGCTCGTAGTAATAACATGACCAAGAGCCCTGGTAATTCGGATACCAAGGACAGCAATGGCAGGTCGTGTCGCAACAAGCACAAGCGTCGCATTAACGGCGATAATGCTGAAGATACGGCAGTTAATGCCGGATTCAGAGGCTCTAAACCTGGTCAGCGGAAAAAGCCATCTAAAAGAAATACTCCGGGCCCATCCAGTTTGGACCGAATACTCGATCGCTCGTGCCAGATACACGACACCCTCGACAAACCAGCCAACCACACCAACATGGATTGTTGGGTGTTCAAACAGGCAGGCAAGTTAAATGCCGAAAACAGTGACAAGGGGCTGCATAGCGATGATGAGGAGGAGCCCCGGCCGCCGAACAATAGGGGACAGAAGGGCTTCCCCCCACAAGTGCGGACGCTGAACATGATATACGCAACCCACATACCCAAAAGGGAGCGGAAGCATGCACTCAGGGACGTATATGCGTTGGAGCCACGCCCCAAAGTTCAACCCATGGTCCTCCTGCCCGATCACTTTTGATCGAAGGACCACCCACTAGCATCCGCCATGGCGGATTCGCGCATTGGTTCTAGACCCAATCATTGACGGATTTCACCTCACTAGAGTCCTTATGGACGGCGGCAGAAATGAACTCGTATGTCGAGGATACAATGCGAAAAATGGGCATAGATCCCTCAAGGATTAAACCCACAAAGATGACCTTTAAATGCGTTATACCAGGTGTAGAGGCCAACTGTACAGGCTCAGTTACACTAGAGGTGGTCTTCGGATCCCTGGATAATTTCCGAAGCGAGGAGTTAATCTTCGACATAGTCCCGTTCATGATGGCTATCACGCCTTTGCTCGGACGAACCGCATTGCAAAGTTCAATGCGGTGCCGCACTCACGCATACCTCAAGCTCAAGATGCCAGGCCCTCGAGGAGTCATTACGGCCAATGGAAACACCGAACACTCTCTCCGAACGGAGGAGCATACGGCGGCCCTCGCGGCGGAAGTACAAAGCAGCCTCTCAAGGCAATTCTCGAGTC
Source organism: Aegilops bicornis (assembly GCA_021605145.1). NCBI lineage: Eukaryota > Viridiplantae > Streptophyta > Magnoliopsida > Poales > Poaceae > Aegilops > Aegilops bicornis. The sequence continues at coordinate 506,038,178 of CM038669.1, forward strand.
CGGCTATTAAACATCCAGACACCGTCAAGCGCGCCCGGAGTAACCTACAACAAGACCGCTTGGCCCGCCGAGCACGCCAGAGTAATGCGGCTAACCCCAGCCCTCGCGAAATTGCGAAACCATTTACGCGTACATAATTACGCTCTGGAAATACCATGGGCATAGGGGAGAGGCACGACCACGGCATGCCCAAAATGCGCTCAACCGCACCGGCTCCGATTTTGTCATTCTTTTTCTTACTTTCGGGACTCCACTTTCCGGAAGGCCTGTCCGGCAAGATAATCGCCGAACACACGATGCAACAGCCAGGAGGCGTAAAGCTATGTCGAGTGTCCGGTGGTCTCTATAACGAGCAATATACTTGTTTCACATATCATCCGCAGCTCGCCCCTGGAGAGGACATGTCAAATAGTCCCATCTCTTGCTTATCGCACTATTTGTATCGTTCTGCCTTTACTGCAGCCTTTTCAAACAATACATAGCCCTTGTCTATTATTGCATTCCTTTTTATGAAAATATGTTCAGTTATGACATTATGCAACCGTACACTTTGGTACGGCCAATACACCAGGGGCTTACGTACCCCAGAATATGGTGTGAGAAGTCCGAACACTCTCACGAGTGCGGCACCCCGAACTTATAGCATTATATGCATCGGCTTCGAATCATGTCTTGGGTCAATAGTTGGGTTTGCCCGGCTCCCATGTTTTGGTACCTTACGTTCCGTTATATCGGCTAAGGTAGCGCTGGGAGAACCATCACGATTGTGCCCAGCTTGAGCTGGGCTAAGGACCTCGATGGAGAAAGCTAAAACTGACCGTCATGATAGGCGAGAGCTGGTCGCTGTTCGAGAGGTTTTCGAGTCCCTAAAGACTTATGCCGCTTAGAGCGAGGAGTCGGCTTTGTCGGCCCTAGGCGTGGATAGCGCCCGAACTCGGTCTTCCGAATACTAGGGGCTTCACGAAATTTAAAATTATAGAATTCTATGGCTAAGTGAGAGTGTTCAAGCATTATAGTCCGATTGCTTTGTTCGTTGTGTTGAGCGCCTCCCTCGAAGGACCCAAGAATGGGAAAAAGAGCGCTCAAGTTTATCCCGAACACCCCAGCACTCGTGGCACGGGGGCAAAAGCCGACGACTCGCCATCTCTCAAATTTAATAAACGGCCGCCCAGAAGCTAATATTTTAAATTCAAAAGCGTTGCTTAGCGCATATGAACAAGTTTTCAGCGTACAGGATCACAAATGCGAGTTTACTCAAAAATTACATCTTTAGAACATTCATCCGCCACAAGGCGGGCACCCTTCAGGACACCCTCATAATACATCTCGGGCTTACGATGCTCCTTGCCCTGCGGTGGCCCACCCGTCACCAAATTCTCGGCATCCATCTTGCCCAGTGCACTTTAGCATCGGGCAAGGCCCTCTGGCGCCTTCGATGCATACGGAGCGCTTGATGACTTCAAGCTGTGGACAGGCATCCGCCAGCCGCCTCACCAGCCCAAAGTAGCTCCCAGGCATGACCTCCCCAGGCCATAGCCGGACTATAAGGCCCTTCATGGCCTGTTCGGCCGCCTTGTGGAGCTCGACCGATTGTTTCAGCTGGTCGCTCAAGGGCACCGGTGTCCGGCCTCAAAGATATCGAGACCAGAACACCTTCTCCGTCGAGCTCCCTCCTCGGCCCGGTAGTAGGCGGCAGCGTCGGACACTGCTGAGGCAGATCTGCGAATGCTCTGAGAGCTCCGGACTCGGGTAAGTAACAAGTAATTCACTTTCACGTGCTTGCTTTGCATAAAGAATGCCTTACCCGCCGCTATCTTCTTCATCGCCTCAATTTCCTGGAGGGCCTTTTGGGCTTCGGCCTTAGAAGATTTGGCGCTCTCAAGAGCCGAGGCAAGCTCGGACTCTCGAGTCTTTGAGTCAAGCTCCAAGCTCTCGTGTTTTTCACGAGATCCCGGAGCTCTTGCTGCACCTCCGCCAACCGCGCCTCCTGCTTTTCTCGCTTGCTGCGTTCCACGGCCGCATTGTCTTGACCTTGGACAACGCTTTCTTCGTGGTCGCCACCTCGGTTGTGGCCCTGTAATACTCACGTTAGTCCTGTCATTTTTGCAACCACATCTTTTTATATACTTACATAAGGTATCACTTACCTTCTTTGTCCTCGAGCTGCTTCTTGGCAATGCCGAGCTTGCTCTCGGACCGCTCGAGGCTCTGCTTCAATGCATCGACCTCCGCAGTCAGTGCGGCAGAGGTCAGCAGCGCAGCCTGCATTCCCATATTGACATACTTATGTTAGACTCCTGCGTATATCTTTTTTATCCTCAGTTCGACTTTTCTTTCCGAACACCAAACTGAGCATCAGGGGCTACTGTCTATACGGTAATATTTTTACATATCTTAAATACATACCTCAAAGCCTGTTAGAAGGCTAGCACGAGCTTGATCACTGCTCTTGGCGGATCGAATTTGAACCTTCTGGATCACCATACTCATAATAGTGCGGTGGTCCTCGTCGATGTAGGCGCCGTTAAGGACCTCCAGCATATTATCTGGTGCCTCCAGTTGGACGGAGGTCACCGGCGTCGTAGGCTTGCCCTTCTTACCTAGGGGGGCGCCTGCCGGACTCCGGAACCACTGAAGGTTCCGGGGCGGTGTCCGGCCCAGGGCCAGACTTGGAGCCCTTGGGGGTTTTGTCCCCTTTGTGCCTGGAGTCCGGGAGGTCGCCTTGCGGCGCCTCCAGGACCACCTCCTCCTGGCTTGGCCCCTTTTGGGACTCCACCTTGGCATCATCCGCAGCGCGAGGGGAGGATGCGGCCGGAAGTGAAGTGCTATTCACATCCGACGAGCATAAGGAGCCGCTCGATGACACGCCGACCTCGGCTCGGGGCAGACTGCATGATTATATTCGGCGTCAGAAGATACTGTGCAACAAAGGAACGCCATGAGTTATTCTGGTATCCGGATACTTACGATTTTGCGAGGCTTGGCCTGGATGGCCACTCCTCTTCGCCGTCGTCGGTGTTGGTGGAGTAGTCCGGACGAAGGTCCTTCCCTTCTTGGACCCTCCACCCCCGCTTGGGGCGGCCTTCCTTTTCTTCTCCTTCACCGGGAGAGACCTCTTTTTCCTCCTCCTCGTTTTCGCGGGAGGAGTCCGCCTCGGAGTCATCGGACGATGAGTCCGACACAACCAGGCGCCGGGAACTCTTTCAAGTTCCCGTGGCCTTCTTCTTGGCCTTTTTTCTCCGGCACCACGTAAGGTGCCGGAACCAGCAGCCCCGTCAAGCGGGCGTCTGGAGTCTTCGGCAAGGAGTCGGACAAATAATCTGCCTGATGTCTTACGCCAATCCTATCAAAGGAAAGGGAGTTTAGATCCCGCATAGAGTCAAACTATGAAAAACAAGTATCCCGTAAAGGGTAAAATAGCTTACAGCGTTGGCTTGATCTTTGCTGTGGCTGAATCTGCGATCCTCGGTAGCGGATGCGGGATCCTCGGTGCCCTTGAATAGCACCTTCCAGGCGTCTTCGTACGTAGTGTCGAAGAGCCTGCTCAGGGTTCGGTGATCTGCCGGATCAAACTCCCATAAGCTGAAAGCCCGTTGTTGGCACAGGAGGATCCGACGGATGAGCATGACCTGGACTACGTTGACAAGTTTGAGCTTCTTGTTCAACAGGTTTTGGACGCATGTTTGGAGTCCGGTCAGCTCTTCCGAATTACCCCACGACATGCCCGTCTCTTTCCAGGAGGTGAGCCGTGTAGGGAAGCCAGATCGGAATTCGGGGGCCGCTGCCCATTTAGGGTCACGCGGCTCGGTGATGTAGAACCACCCGATTGCCACCCCTTTATGGTCTCTACGAAGGAGCCCTCGAGCCATAGGACGTTGGGCATCTTGCCCACCATGGCACCTCCGCACTCCTCTTGGCGGCCGCCCACTACCTTCGGCTTGACATTGAAGGTCTTGATCATAAGCGAAGTGGGGCTGAATCTTGAAGGAAGGCCTCGCACACAACGATGGACGCCGAGATGTTGAGGATGAAGTTCGGAGCCAGATCGTGGAAATCCAGGCCATAGTAGAACATGAGCCCCCGGACAAATGGGTGAAGCGAGAAGCCTAGTCCGCGGAGGAAATGGGTGAGGAACACCACCTTCTCATGGGGCCTGGGGGTGGGGATGAGTTGCCCCTTGTCTGGGAGCCGGTGCGCTATGTCATTGGACAAGTATCCTACCTTCCTTAGCTTCTTGATGTGTCCCTCCGTGACGGTGGAGACCATCCACTTGCCTCCTGCTGCGGACATTGCTGGAGAAGGTTGAGGTGGGATGTGCGGACTTGGGCGCTGGAGCTCGAGTGCGCGAAAATGGATAATCAAAGGAGGAAGAAGGCGTAGATGAAAAATGTTGATCCTTATCCCCTTATATGGGTGGACGAGACTGCACGTCTCCACCCACCTGGTAAAACTCGCTTATCTCCCAAGAGCCGTAATTAATGGCACGGTTGGGTTACCCACGCCCGTATTGATGAGAATCCCGGAATAAGGGGGACATGATCTCTGCTTTGACAAGACGTGCCAAGTACACCGCCTCGCTAAGTGTGCTGAGGTGGGATAGTAAAAACGATTCGAATAAAGGCTTGGCCATGGTGTCATGTCACGCTGTGGAATACGTCAGCAGATCGGATTTGTGTAAATATTATTCTCTACGGTGGTATGTGGAACTTATTTTGCGAGCGGACACTATCCTTGTGTTCAAAATCTTCTATGAAGTATTCGGAGGAGGAACCCGCCTTGCAGTGCGAAGACAATCTGCGCGAGACTAAATGCGTCATTGAAGCCTGGTTCAGGGGCTACTGAGGGAGTCTGGGACTAGGGGTTGTCCGGATGGCCGGACTATAACTTTTGACCGGACTCCTGGACTATGAAGATACAAGATTGAAGACTTCGTCCCGTGTCCGGATGGGACTTTCCTTGGCGTGGAAGGCAAGCTTGGCGATACGAATATGTAGATCTCCTCCCATTGTAACCGACTACTGTAACCCTAGCCCTCTCCGGTGTCTATATAAACCGGAGGGTTTTAGTCCGTGGGACGAACAACAATCATACCATAGGCTAGCTTCTAGGGTTTAGCCTCTCGATCTCGTGGTAGATCTACTCTTGTACTACCCATATCATCAATATTAATCAAGCGGAGTAGGGTTTTACCTCCATCGAGAGGGCCTGAACCTGGGTAAAAACATCGTGTCCCTTGTCTCCTGTTACCATCCGCCTAGACGCACAGTTCGGGCCCCCCTACCCGAGATCCGCCGGTTTTGACACCGACAGTGATCATGCGGAAACATAAGAGAACTACCGAGTGAGTAGGGAAATATAAACATGGTTAGGAATTGTGTTTTGGAATTAGCGTTGACACTTTTTGTTTTTTCAGGGTCCCTGTGGGGCGCAAATCCAATTGAGTGAACCCCTGCCCCGGCAGAATGGGAGTGCTTGAGAAGACAACCAGGGGCTTTGCGGAGAGGGACGGGGACGATTTTTACAACCTATATTCATGGGAACATGGCTTTGGATTAGATACAGGAAAAGCCGGCTCAATCCAGATAAAAAGAAGACCATGCAGGAGATTGTCTGCGGATGCTCGGTAAGAATACAAAGCTTTTGCTTCATACAAGACAGTTCTACCCACAAAAATGAAAAAAAATTCGTGTATCAGGAATTGAAAATGTGTCCTGATGAAAAATTGTTTATGTATGAGGGAAAGACTCTCCATGAGAATAGACGATCCTGTAGGTGCGAGTGTCCAACAATGATAAGGCTGTTAGTATGTCAGATAACGGATGTGTGAAATGTTGCAGAGATCGGTGAGCTAGGGCGTTGATGAGAGACAGGCGGCCCAGGTGCTGCAAGCCGCCAGTCCTAAAAAATGCCTTGCATCTAGGACCGTACTAGACCAAGGCAGTTGGGCCTCATAACTAGCAAAAGACAAGCCATGCAACCACTGTGCATAATGCAGTGCCAGAATTGAATACATAAGCGTATACATGCATGCATGTGGATCTCGAGAGGGACCAACCACTGAGATAATAGGACTATACAGTAGTATGACCCATATGGAATTTTCGATTCACCAAATTGACATGTTTCTACTCAAGTATCATGTTCTGTTTTCAAAAATACCATGTGCAACAATAATGGTGTGAATGCCAAGTTATACAACAATTTGTTCTTTAGAAAATTGCCATGGACCAAGAAACAAAACGTTTGGAGTAACATTTGGAAATAAGCAGTAAAATATCAAAAAAATGCCATGACAATTTTTGACAGTTTTGCCATGTTCTAGATAAAACGTTTGGAATAAGCAGTAAAAAACAGAAAAATGCCATGGCACTTTTTGAAAATTTACCATGTAACGATACAAAAAATTCCATGGTTTATCTAGAACAGTTTCTCTTAATTTGACATGGACAAGACTAACAAAAAAATTTAGAAAATTGACTCCCCTTGTCAAAGATTGACTACACCCTTTCAATCTTCCCAACCAGCTCTTTTGGTGTAAGTAGTAAATATCAGAAAAATGCCATGTCCCTTTTTAAAAATGTGCCATGTAACAATACCATGATGTTACAAAAAGCAGAACATGGTAATTGTTTGTGAAAAAAATGCCATGCATAAAAAACTAAGGTTTTCGCAGTGATGGCAATAATTTGTGAAAAAAATGTCATGGCAATATTTACAGCTCCAGCAAAATCAACATCCCTGGCAAGCCTGGCATCTCAAGTTATCGACATTCAATATGTATTCTATGTGAATGAAAATCATCCACCCCGCATCAAACAACATGGATACTAAATAAACCAAATGAGAACCCTCCACTCAACACCAAACAACAGCGCAAAATCCTCCACTCCACAGCAAAAACATGCATTAAGAGGAAATTTTGAGAAATGTCCATGAAATTATCAAAACATGGATGCTACATACCCACTACATTGACGCACGAATTAGGCAGTTGCTCCCCAATTCCAACAAGATATTAATTCGAGAGTTCAAAGACAAATAGCTCAAACGCCAGGGGGTAGACCAGCAAGCAAACAATAACAGGACAAGCCCGCCGGGCCTCGGCGATCACCTGCGTGCTCGGTCTCTGATAACTCACAATGTAGGGGATCAGTTGTAGCCTTCTTGATAAGTAAGAATCTCAAACCCAATGAGGAGGTAAAGGTAGAATTAATATTCTCTAAAGTTGTATCAACCACTAATACGAATCTACGCATACTACACGTTTGCTTTACCTAGAGACAAAACAAGTAAACCTACTTCACGGGTGTAATGTGATATGTTTGCAAGATAATAAAGAACGCCAGGTGTTGTTTAAATAAAGAACAATCAACCAAATATAGCGAGTGTTTAAAAGTGGTGGTAGGATATGCGGAATTGTCCCTAGGCAATTGATTATTAGACAGATAATCGTCGTTGCGGTTTTATGTGTGGGAGAGGCCTCTACTAGCATGTCACCCCTTACTCAGAATTTTATGCACTTATGATTGAAATTATTAGCAAACATCCTCAAATACTAACACGTTCATTAAGATAAAAACACAACCATAACATTAAGATAAATTGGTCCCCCTTTATCCCATATGCAACAACTCACGAACTGGGGTTTAGGTTTCTATCACTCCCGCAACCCACCATAAGCAAATCAATCACATATTGTAAACACCCTATAGTGTAATCTATATACGTGTGTGCTCATATGATGGGCACCAAATGCAGCAAAGAAAAATAGAGCATGCAATTCAAACCAATCATGATCACCAATTAACCGATAGGACAAAAGTAAACTTCTCAGACATAATAGCGATGAGACAAATCATTGGATAACAATTTATAGCATAAAAAACCATGTTCAAGTAGGGAATTATAGTGGGTCGTGGGAAAGTGGACCACTAAATAGAGAGGGAGGAAGGTGATGGAGGTGTTGATAAAGACGGTGAAGTTGATGGAGATGATCGTTGTGATGATGGTTCCCCCGATGATGCTCTGGCGCCACCGGGAGAGAGAGGGAGAGAGGGTCCCTTCTTCTTCTTCTTCTTCTTCTTCTTCTTCTTCTTCTTCTTCTTCCTCCTTAGCCTCTCCCCTAGATGGAGAGAGGTTCCCCTCCGGTCCTTAGCCGCCATGGGTTCCGGAGGGCAGGAGCCCCTCCGAGATTGGATCTCTATTTGTTTTCTTCTCTGTTTCGCTATTGCTTTCTGGCCTTTCACCGTTTCCTTAATAGTCGGAGATCTGTAAACCCGATCGAGCTGAAATTTTGAGGGGATTTTTCTTCGGAGATTAGCTTTCTTGCGGCGAAAGAAGAGCACCAACCAACTTAAGGGATAGCCACACGGGCCCAGCCGTGTCACCTGTCCATGTGGGGCCCCCGGGCATTCTTTCGCTCAAAAATCACATATTTTCCATAGAAAATCATATTAGATCATTGGGGGTGTTTTGACCTTCCTAGATATTGATTTTCTGTAAAACAAAAACCATGCAGAACTGACACTGGGCACTAGATTAATAAGTTAGTCCATAAAAATAATATAAGTGCATCAAAACCATATATAATTGATGTAAATATAGCATGAATACTTCAAACATTATAGATACGTTGGAGACGTATCAATGCCCGGCCACCGCGCGCGGGCGTGGTGGTGGTCTTCTCCTCACCGCGCTTGCCCCCGAGCTCACCACCACCTCTAGCGTCGTGCGCCCTCCGCTGCCGCCGGACTTCCCACCGAGGTTGAGTGGGCGCGAGGAGTCCGGAGCAATGTACTGGTTACTCATCGCTCGCGCCCACTGTGTTTTTATGGCTTTGCCTACTTGCCTTCGTCTCTCCTGTGTGTGTGTGAACACCAGCGACGCTTTGTTTTAAAGGCGAACAGTCATGTGTCCATTCTAAAAAAAGAACAGTCATGTGTCCGACAAGTAACGAGAAATTGAGAACCGTGAGCTGTAGTAATGCGTGGTCCTGGTCCTCCTGGACATGTGGAAATTACATGCATGTCGGCCGGTGTCGCTTGTTTTAAAGGCGAACAGTCATGCGACAAACAATTGTACGTACGACTCTGTAGTAATTCATCTTGAAATGATACTATCTTTTCCTTCGAACATGCCCGGGTTCTACAAAATGCACCGCTGCAGCACCAAACGCACACCAACCAAACAACAAACCAATTTGGAACAGCTCCAAATGAATCTGGCGACGGGCGCCATGGGCTCCCTGCTCCCCAAGCTGCTCGAGCTCCTCAAGGAGGAGTACAAATTGAAGAAGAAGGTCAGGAAAAGCGTCAAGTCTCTCGAGAAAGAGATGAAGAGCATGTACACTGCCCTCCGCAAGGTGGGTGAGGTGCCACGGGACCAACTCGACGAGCAGGTCAAGCTCTGGGCGGGGGAGGTGAGGGAGCTCTCCTTCAACATGGAGGATGTCGTTGACAAGTTTCTGGTGCGTGTCGATGACGGCTCTGAGCCTGCCGCCAACTCGAACAAGATCAAACGGCTCACCAAGAAGATGGCCGGCTTGTTCACCAAGGGGAAGACTCACCATGAGATCGCCAACGCGATCAAGGACATCAATAAGCAAGTCCAAGAGGTTGCTAGCAGGCGTGTACGGTACCATGTCGACAATATTGTCACTATGCCTGCAGCGATGACTCCCATCGACCCTCGCCTTCGGGCTCTGTACACCGAAGTGACAGAGCTTGTTGGCATTGCTGGGAAAAGGGATCAAGAGCTAATGAAATTGCTATCAGAAGGAGAAGACGAGTCCAAGAAAAAATTGAAGATTATCTCCGTTGTCGGATTTGGAGGATTAGGCAAGACCACTCTTGTCAAAACAGTCTATGACAAGATAAAAGGAGAATTTGGTTGCCGAGCTTTTGTTTCTGTCGGTCGAAATGCTAGCGCAAAAAAGATTTTGATGGATATCCTTCTTGCTCTTGACATGTACGAAAGCCATTTCGCCATATTGGGTGAAACACAACTCATCGACAAACTCCGGGAGCGTCTCGAGAACAAGAGGTATCACATGTCACTCACTTTAAATTGATAATTTCTTTCAATTGGTTCTTGAGGAATAATATGTAAGTTATGAGGTTAAAAAGTATTGAGGATTTTAGAGTAACTTCCATCATTTACTTCCAAACTGTCAGCATTTTGTATATTTGTGTACTTAAATATTAATTTTAATGCGCAATGCATACACTATGTTATTAGGATAAAAAATACTACTCCCTACGATTGGCATTGTATAGAGGTTGCGTCATTTAATTCGGATCGGATCGGAAGGAGTAATATTTATATGAAACTATAATAAAATAAATGTTGGTCACAAACTCCATATATAGAGAAGTTGTACATAAACCACACCGAGAAGCGACTAAAAAGTGACAAACTGAGAACCAAATATATATATATATATATATATATATATATGTGTGTGTGTGTGTGTGTGTGTGTGTGTGTGTGTGTGTGTGTGTGTGTGTGTGTGTGTGTGTGTGTGGGTGTGGGTGTGTGTGTGTGTGTGTGTGTGTGTTTGTTTGTGTGTGTGTGCGTGTGTGTGTGTGTGTGTGTGTGTGTGTGTGTGTGTGTGTGTGTGTGTGTGTGTGTGTGTGTTGAAACGCATGTATTGCCTATGTAGTTTTGTGAAGGATAAACATGAAATATGCAGTAGATATATCAACTTGAATGGGTTTAGTGGTACAATTAAAGAGTTTATCCTCGGTTGACTGAAGCTGAGTAAAAGCATCCATGTACCCTCCATTACTGCAAATCCTAAAACAACTAGAAGTGACGAATAAGTGATAGATTGGGATGAAGAACCGAGTATATACATGTACAAGGATCGCTTAAGGGCATGCATCACATCATCTAATAATACTTTTTTGTTAACATCATGTGAGAATAATTGTGGGTTAATGTCAATGTGCTTTATATGTGTGTGACTGTATCTCAGGGAGGAAATTAGTTTAATAGTTTATATTACAACATAATGCAAACTTCCCGTGCACGGGTAGAAAATAACACAAATGAAAAATGATGTGGAGTAATGTGGATGGGTTTTACAAATTAAATTAATTTCAATTCACTTCCAAAAAAACACATGGAGAACAAAAGGTGCAACGTTTATGTACAATCAATATTTAGATTTAGTTATTACGCCGAAACATGTTTACAAGACGAACTGTTTTATCGAATTGAGGTGTTTCTTGATATATTGTAAATTCATGGTAAATCAGGGTATTTCTGCAAACCAAATTTGCGTTGATGGTTTGCAATCTCAATTCAGGCGCAATTGTTGGTAATCGTTCAGGTGATCAATACATGGTCAAGGAGAACAAACGGTCACCACCAATAGGTGAAGATGAAGAGATATATATTGTTGTTGCATATGGAGCCTATGTCCAAAAAATAAAAATTATGTTTATAAAAATATATAGTAAATATAGCCGCGCAAACGCTCGGGTCACTCTGCTAGTTATTTGTACTGGAAAGTGTGGCGCTCTACCAATTCATATAGATGGACAAATAAAAGGTGTACATTAATATAATTTGGTTGAAACATGATCATTTAATTAAGTAGTCTTTTTGTCCTCAAGGAAAACAGATGGACAAATAGAAAATGTGTACATAAATGTACGTCGGTTGAAACGTGATCATTTAATTTAGTAATGGGTCCATCTTTTTATCCTTCCATAATCTTATCTCCGCGGCATATTGCTAGATTATCTTTAAATCTTACCATGTGTACAATTATTAAATTAATGCTCTCATAATTAATATAGGTACCTCATTGTAATTGATGATATATGGGATGAAAAATTGTGGACAATTATCAATTGGGCCTTCTCTAAAAGCAACAATTTTGGCAGTCGGCTAATCACGACAACTCGTATATTCAGTGTATCTAAATTATGCTGCTCATCTACTAATGATTCAGTCTATCAAATGGAACCTCTTAGTGATGATGATTCCAAAAGGCTCTTCTGTAAAAGAATATTTTCTCAAGAGAGTGGATGTCCTCGTGAATTAGAAGAAGTGTCCACGCGCATATTAAAGAAATGTGGTGGAGTGCCATTAGCCATAATTACTATAGCTAGTCTTTTGGCTAATGATCAACATCTAAAACCAGAGGATGAGTGGCATGTTTTGCTAGAGTCTATTGGCCGTGGACTTGCCGAAGACCATGTTGTTGAGGAGATGAGGAGGATACTATCATTTAGCTATTATGACTTGCCTTCTCATTTAAGAACATGTTTGTTATATCTAAGCATGTTTCCAGAAGATCATGAGATTATGAAAGATCAATTGATATGGATGTGGATTGCTGAAAGTTTTGTCCAATGTGAGAAAGCAAAGCCTAGTCTCTTTGAGATCGGAGAGACTTACTTCAATGAGTTGGTGAACAGAAGCTTGATCCAGCCGGTATACAATTTTCGTGGCTTTGTATATGCTTGTCGTGTACACGATAGTGTGCTTGATCTAATTTGTTCATTATCAAGCGAAGAGAATTTTGTTACCATATTGAATGGTACCGATGATAGCATTTCTTCTCGGAGAATTGTGCGCAGGTTGTCCCTCCAAAATACAATCGAAGAAGAACATCAAACAATGCCTCTTATTTCTGGGAGTATATCACAAGTGAGGTCCATTGCCACATTTAAATCTGCTATTGGTCTATTGCCGCCTTTGTCGAGCTTCGCTGTTTTACGTGTACTGGATTTGACTGGATGTAATGTTGGTGATCATAACCATCTAAACCTTCAAGACTTGGGGACTTTATCTCACCTGAGGTACCTAGGTCTAGCCGATATAGGAATTTCTGAGGCCCCAGAAGTTGGAAAGTTACAATTTTTACAGGTGCTGGATTTGAGTGGAAATTATGATATAAAAGAACTTCCGTCGAGTGTTACCAAACTAAGAAGATTGATGTGCCTACTAACCGAGCCTCTCTGGAATCTTCCAGATGGACTAGGAGAGCTGACATCAATGGAAGTGCTGGGTGAAATCTGTGGTGACTCTCTATGCATTGTGAAAGCATTGGGCAACATGAAAACATTGAGGAAGCTCCAAATTAAATTTAATGACCTGAGCATGGAGTTAGAGGAAGCTTTTATGGAGTCACTAGGAGTTTCCAACATCCAAAGTCTAGAAATTGATGCCAGTGGCGCATCCATGGATCTCTTGGGGGAACGTTGGGTGCCCCCTAGAAGTCTCCGGGAATTTATCGCAGACAGACATGGCATATTCTCCACGCTGCCTGCATGGATAAGGAGAAATCCCTCACATCTGTCGCATCTATACGAGTTGCGCATATGGGTCAAGGAAGTGGGGCAGGAGGATCTGGAATTCCTTGGGAGGTTATCGGCTCTTCACAGTCTCACATTACGAACCACCCGCCAAAGGAAGCTATTCTTCAGTGCTGATGGGTTCCGTTGTCTGACAACAATAGTGTTGGTTTGTCGGTCGCCGGGCCAAATCGTGTTCCTGCCAGGAGCTTTGCCCAAGGCTGAAACTGTTAAGTTTGAAATCGGTTTGCGGGTCGCAAAAGAGGAAGCAGCTGGTAACGGTGGTGATTGGTTTGACCTGGGCATGGGACACTTGATGTCCCTTCAGAAGGTTCATGTCCGATTCTACACCTCCGGGGTGATGGTCGGCGAGGTCAAGCAAGCGCGGGCTGCGCTGGAGAACACACTCCATGCGCACCCTAACCGTCCCGTCTTTGGCGTCTTCTTCATCCCGGACATAGTACACGGTATGTAATTAAAACCCATGATGAGATGGACGTAGAGTTTCTACACCCGAGCTCAAATAAGCTCGGATGAACAATAAAATCAAAATAAAATAAAAAAATCAAAAAATTCCAAATTTTTATAGGAGAAACATTGACAAAAAATTTAAGTTCTTGCAAAAATTCGTCTGGAAATCTCATTTCTAGAAGGCGTGGCAAAAAAACAAAATCGATATTCTGAAAATGCTACTTTCAAAAGCATTTTGAAGTATTGAATTTGTTTTTCATGCCTTACAGGAATGAGATTCCATGACGAATTTTTGCAAGGACTTAGAACTTTTGTCAACGTTCTTTCCAAAAAAAATAGATTTTCTTTAATTTTTCAAAAAAATAGATTTTACTGTTCACCGACTCATTTGAGCTCGGGAGCAGAAATGTACTTTCGTGATGAGATGTCCTTTCCCTGATGCATGTCTTTATACACTGATCGACCTTCACTCTCTGTTTCTTTCTTCCAGAAGGCACAAGTGATGACGACACCTTCATCTAGGAGAGTCAAGAAGTGAAGAACCTTCACGTTACAATCTTTCCCAATAATAAAGGTCAACATCCAGGTTACATGCAGTTTGTTTTTCCGTTGGAAGGGAAACCATTTTAGTATTCTTTTTTTTTTGCATGGAACCATTTTAGTATTCTATACTATGTGTACGTACATGCATATGGGTGGTCCACACCCCTATACGAATATTAAACGTAAAAAATACCAAAAAAAACTGAAACTTGGGATATCAAATCTGGGTCCGTGTGAAATTTCATGAAAAAAATATCAGAAAACGTATCCGTAACGAAGGAAATACTATCCGAACAAAAATCCATTCAAACAGTTTTTTCTATATACTAGCAAATGTGCCCGTGCGTTGCAACGGGAGAAAAATAAATACCCACGCCAGTGACATGCGATTTCTAATTTGTGTCTATGTATTAGAATCTTTTTTCATCACCGTAGCCACATGTATATTTATTTCTCACAAAGCCCTCACAATTCACCGCCATCTGCATGCCTGAGACCCATACACCCTCTTTAATGATTTTCTAGGTGGCTTGTTGATACAACAGCTCGCAAACGTATATAAACTGGTGTCATTCTGTTTTATGAGGCGAGGTGGTACTATTAAAACGATTTACTGAAGGGGAGCGAACCCTTTTCTTTAGTTTTTTTCTCAGCAAATCATGTTCGTCGGCCGATCCTCCCTCGGCAGATGATTGATATGATGACTACTCATAATATGAATCGTATTATTCACTCCCTAATTAATCAACTCGATCTCATTCACCATCGGCTGGGAACGTAGCCATCAAGCTTTTGTGCATTTGCTGCCGCAAGTAGAAATTTAAGTATGTATACATGCGCATGCGCATGAGCAGCCCTAATTGATTAAATAGTTGATAAAAATCAAGCAGATATAGATAAAATCGCTTGCCTCCATTAGTGCTCATGCATAGCAGGCCCAGTTCAAGCAGCCCAGCTCGGCCCACGTAGGACGACAGATATAAAAAGGAGCTACAGCCAGGCATAAACGCTGAACAATACAATGAAAAGTTTTTAACGTTCTTTTAGTACCATCTCAGATAGAAAAAAAATTAAGCGGGACGAAACTAAGAATATCACTTTATTTTAATAATAGGTATAGATATAGATAGGCAATTTTTGTCTTTTTTGCTACGAATATGGTTCCTAGTATTTTTTCACGAAATTTCACATGGGAGTAGATCGGGAACCCAGTTTGATATCTCAAAATCTAAGAATTTGTTTTTCAAATTTCATGGTATTTTTTTTGAATTTAATGTTCGTAGGGGTGTGAAGCACCCGGGTGCTACAAATCTGCTTCCGTGACTTTATCGTCTGTCATTGTCATTGAACCATATGTGTATCACCAGCTGCAACATCCTCAGTACTCAGTTATTCGTTCAGCTTACTATATGCGAGGGTGTAACGGTCCGGGACCTCCAATTTAGCGCGCTGCATGTCCCTTCTCCCGCGGTCCTTTGGGACCCCATGTCAATTCAGTTTTTTTTTGTTTTCTTTTTTCTTTTTGATTTTCTATTTTTATTCTTTTTCAAAATAATTCAGGATTTCAAAAAAGTTTCAAATTTCCAAAAAAACTGAAATTTGAAAAACAAAGTTCAGGAAATCATAAAATGTTAGTGGATTAAAAAATTATCATGACTTCAAAAAATGTCCGCGTATTAAAAATTTGTGAATTTTGAAAACAATGTTTGGCAAATCAAAAATGTCCACACATTACAAAACAATGTTCGCGATTTCAAGAAGTGTTTGCAAGTATGTAAAAAATGTTCATGACTAAAAAATTGCGAACTTGTAAGAAAATGTTTGTGTACTTAGAAAATGTTGAAAATTTCATATTTTTTGAGGGAAAACTAAAAACTGTTCGTGTCTTAAAAAATCGTGAATTCGAAAAAATTATCACCAATCAATATAACCGCATTCATCATGTCTTGCTATAACATCAATGTGTAATTATAATCTAACATTACTTACTGTATGCTAACATAATTCTAACACTCCCACATCAATGGGGCAAAATTTTTTTGTAAACATAAGCAGTTAAAAAGACTATAACCGCAATCTATGAAAACAGGACATAATGTAAACATGCAGATGAAACATATACTTCTGTAACTCCAAATAATTATGAAAAACAAGCACGTAACAGAGAGCTCATAAATGCTTACTGTCAAAATTTTGGATTTTTATCATATCTTTTTAATTGATTACGATGTTTCTAGCTACAGCAAACAATCTTTTTTAGCACCACACATAAACTTGCAAACTACCACATGCTAAAGGTAAATCTTGGCACTAAGGGGATAATTAATTTTGTTGAAAAGCTTCAATGATACAAGGTTCATAAAATTTCCATGGGCATGAACGAAAGTTCAAGGACGCCCCAGTTCTATGATGCTCCTTTCTCACTTTTATTTTTCTTTTTCAAAAAGATTTAAGTTCCCCTCTTTATTTTTTGTTTTGACAATTTTTAGGGCACAAAAATAAGAAAAAGACTCTCTAAAACTTTCAGGGTGTCTCCCAGGCAACGCTTACTTTAAAGCCATTAAGGTAGGCATAAAAGTGTTCAAGGAATATTCAAAAGCAATTTAATTATTAAAGATTAGGATCTTAATAGTGAGCACACAATAATATTAAGCATGTAACAACAAAGTCTAATCCTCTTCCTATGCATTGGCATACAAGAACAAATCATGACCACAAACGAAAGGCCAATACATAGTATCGGTAGTTTCTTGTATTTTTTGTGTATTAGAAACTTAGAGAGGTGGAGATGAGGTTCCTCTCTCATAATAATTACAAGTAGAAGCAGTAAGCACATTCATATCATAAGTAACATTAGCATATTCATCTCCAAAAGTATAATTCATAGGAGCATCATGGCCTTAAGCATAGCAAGTATCAAATTCATCAAAAAGAGATATTTCAATTAATACAAGGAATCATAGCATTCATCAACATAGCATTCATACTCCGGTAAGCATGAAGTGCAATTAAATAATGTATGAGTTAAAGAGTTACTCTTAGAGGGTGGGCACGGGTGAACAATCCGCTCTTCCTCCTTTTATTATTCACTCTCCTCATCTTTTTCCTCTAATTACCTCATAGTTTCAGTAATTTCTTCTTTCATAGATCCCTGTAAAATATTAGTCTCTTCTTGGGCAGCGGAGACTCTCTTAATATAATTATTAATATGAGAAATTTATTCATAATTTTAATAGCAATATTTAAGTATGGAAAAAGATTCAGATATGTGAAGAGCGTCATCATACTTTCCAAGCAAAGAGGCAATTTCATAAGCACCCTTAAAAGCAGCATTTTTTTAATTTTTTCTACATCGCAATAATCATAACCCCCCTTAGCATAAGAAGATAAGGTTCATTATCATTAAACCTACATTCAAAGGGAAGGTGTTTGGTGTCCTTTCTAGAGCAACAAGTAAAATCACATAAAGATCACAAATTTGTAGCATATCTATGTAACATATTTATTTAATCCCGTAAGTGTTTAACTAGGTCAAGCGATAATCCTTTAAGTGTTCATGTTGATCCATCGTGTAACCCATTATCAAGTTGAAAGAGATTTTATCCAAATTATCCAATGAAAAGAAATATTCAATGTTCTCCACATAAGCAACATTGAGGGTTCTAGGAGGTTCCTCAACTCCTTGTGTAGCAACTACAACTTTCTTTTGTGCTTCGTGTTTCCTTTCCATAACTGAAGATAGAAAACAATTAAGAACAGGAAATAAAATTTAATTAGTGATAAAAGAAAACAAACGCGCACAAGAATATTCACCCTACCTTATTACTCCCCGACAACGTCACCAGAAAAGGGCTTTATAATCCCCAAGTGCAAGGAATTGCCGTAGCACTTTCCAAATATGGCAGTGGTAAGTATGGAATGTCAAACCCACAAGGATCTAAAGTTAGAATTAACATTCTCTCGGGTCCTATCCTCCATTGATACAACCCTGCTTACACTAAGTGTTTTCTTTACCTAGAAAATAAAACAAGAAATACTTTGTAGACATGAAAGGTTAGCTTTACAACATAATAAAAAACTAGAAAATAAAATCTAGGACTTGTTAAATAAAAGTACAATAAAATAATGATAGCGAATGTGGTAAAGTGATGGTAGGATGTGCAAAATTGTCCCTAGACAATTAGCTAAGTTACTAGACTGATTATTATCGTTGCAGTTTTATATGTGGGAGAGGCCTCTTCTAACATACTATCCATACTTGGATTCATATGTTCTTATGATTGGAACAATTAGAAAACATCTACAAACATTACCACATTCTTAAGGTAAACCAGACCATAGAATTAAGATATATTGGTCCCCCTATAATCACATATGCATCAATTTCTACGGTGTGGCAACGTTTCAGTCAACCCTAAGGTGTGATCCACGTGCGTGCTCATATGACGGGCACCAAAGAACATAATGTTGGGGAACGTAGTAATTTCAAAATTTTCCTACGCACACGCAGGATCATGGTGATGGCATAGCAACGAGAGGGGAGAGTGTGTCCACGTACCCTCGTAGACCGAAAGCGGAAGCGTTATGACAACGCGGTTGATGTAGTCGTCGTCTTCACGATCCGACCGATCCAAGTACCGAACGTCACGGCACCTCCGTGTTCGACACGTTCAGCTCGATGACGATCCCGGACTCCGATCCGGCAGGGTGTCGGGATGAGTTCCACAAGACGATGGCGTGGTGGCGATGATGATGCTCTACCGCGCAGGCTTCGCCTAAACTCATGACGATATGACCGAGGTGGAATATGGTGGAGGGGGGCACCGCACACGGCTAAGGAACGATCCGTAGATCAACTTGTGTGTCCTAGGGTGCCCCCCTGCCCCCGTATATAAAGGAGCAAGGGGGGGGGGGTGCGGCCGGCCCTAGGAGGAGGCGCGCAAGGAGTCCTACTCCCACCGGGAGTAGGACTCCCCCTTCCTAGTTGGATTAGGACTTGGGGGAGGGAAAGAGGAAGGCGCCACCCCTCCTTGTCCTATTCGGACTAGGGGAGAAGGCGCCCTACCCTGGCCGGCCCTCCTCTTCTCCCTCATGGCCCACTAAGGCCCATTAACCCCGGGAGGTTCCGGTAACCCGGTGTTCGGTAAAATCCCGATTTCACCGGAACTATTCAAGTCCAAACATAGGCTTCCAATATATCAATCTTTATGTCTCGACCATTTCGAGACTCCTCGTCATGTCCGTGATCACATCCGGGACTCGAACAAACTTCGGTACATCAATACTCATAAAATTGTCATCGTAACGTTAGCGTGCGGACCCTACGGGTTCGAGAACTATGTAGACATGACCTAGAACTATTCTCGGTCAATAACCAATAGTGGAACCTGGATGTTCATATTGGTTCCTACATTTTCTCTGAAGATCTTTATCGGTCAAACTGCATAACAACATACGTTGTTCCCTTTGTCATCGGTATGTTACTTGCCCGAGATTCGATCGTCGGTATCCAATACCTAGTTCAATCTAGATTGCAGCAAGTCTCTTTACTCGTTCTATAATACATCATTTCATAACTAACTCATTAGTTACAATGCTTGCAAGGCTTAGGTGATGAGTATTACCGAGAAGGCCGGAGATACCTCTCCGACAATCGAGTGACAAAACCTAATCTCGAATTATGCCAACTCAACATATACTTTTGGAGACACCAGAGAGTACCTTTATAATCACCCGATTACGTTGTGACGTTTGGTAGCACACAAAGTGTTCCTCCGGTAAACGGAGTTGCATAATCTCATAGTTGCAGGAACTTTGTATAAGTCATGAAGAAAGCAATAGCAACATACTAAACGATCAAGTGCTAAGCTAACGGAATGGGTCAAGTCAATCACATCATTCTCCTAATGATGTGATCCCGTTAATCAAATGACAACTCATGTCTATTGTTAGGAAACATAACCATCTTCGATTAACGAGCTACTCAAGTAGAGGCATACTAGTGACATTCTGTTTGTTTATGTATTCACACATGTATTATGTTTCCGGTTAATACAATTCTAGCATGAATAATAAACATTTATCATGATATAAGGAAATAAATAATAACTTTATTATTGCCTCTAGGGCATATTTCCTTGATCTTCCACTTGCACTAGAGTCAATAATCTAGATTACACGGTAATGATTCTCACACCCATGGAGTCTTGGTGCTGATCATGTTTTGCTCGTGAGAGAGGCTTAGTCAACGGGTGCGCAACATTCAGATCCGTATGTATCTTGCAAATCTCTATGTCTCCCTCTTGGACTTGGTCCCGAATGGAATTGAAGTCTCTTGATGTGCTTGGTCCTCTTGTGAAATCTGGATTCCTTTGCCAAGGCAATTGCACCAAGATTGTCACAGAAGATCTTCATTGGCCCGATGCACTAGGTATAACACCTAGATCGGAAATGAACTCCTTCATCCAGACTCCTTCATTTGCTGCTTCCGAAGCAGCTATGTACTCCGCTTCACATGTAGATCCCGCCACGATGCTTTGTTTAGAACTGCACCAACTTAGAGCTCCACCGTTCAATAAAAATATGTATCCGGTTTGCGATTTAGAATCGTCCGGATCAGTGTCAAAGCTTGCATCGACGTAACCCTTTACGACAAGCTCTTTGTCACCTCCATAAAGCGAAAACATATCCTTAGTCCTTTTCGGGTATTTCAGGATATTCTTGACCGCTGTCCGATGATCCACTCTGGATTACTTTGGTACCTCCACTAAGCTAATAGCAAGGCACACATCAGTGCAGTACACAGCATTGCATACATGATAGAGCCTATGGTGAAGCATAGGAACTCCTTTCATTTTTCCTCTATCTTCTGCGGTGGTCGGGCATTGAGTCCGACTCAATCTTACACCTTATGTCTGAGGCAAGAACCCTTTCTTTGCACGATCCATATTGAACTTTTTCAAGACTTTATCAAGGTATGTGCATTGTGAAAGTCCAATTAAGCGTCTTGATCTATCTCTATAGATCTTGATGCCCAATATGTAAGCAGCTTCACCGAGGTCCTTCATTTAAAAAACTTTTATTCAAGTATCCTTTTATGCTATCCAGAAATTCTATATCATTTCCAATTAACAATATGTCGTCCACATATAATATTAGAAATGCTACAGAGCTCCCACTCACTTCCTTGTAAATACAGGCTTCTCCAAAAGTCTCAGATAAAACCATATGCTTTGATCACACTATCAAAGCGTTTATTCCAACTCCGAGAGGCTTGCACCGGACCATAGATTGATCACCGGAGATTGCACACTTTGTTAGCTCCCTTAGGATCGACAAAACCTTCCGGTTGCATCATATACAACTCTTCTTCCGTAAATCCATTCGAAATGCAGTTTTGACATCCATCCGCCATATTTCATAATCATAAAATGCGGCGATTGCTAACATGATTCGGACAGACTTAAGCATCGCCACGGGTGAGAAGGTCTCATCGTAGTCAACTCCTTGAACTTGTCGAAAACCTTTTGCAACAAGTCGAGCTTTGTAAACAAAGAACATTACCGTCAGCGTCAGTCTTCTTCCTGAAAATCCATTTATTCTCTATTGCTTGCCGACCATCAGGCAAGTCAACCAAAGTCCACACTTTGTTCTCGTACATGGATCCCATCTCAGATTTCATGGCTTCAAGCCATTTTGCGGAATCTGGGCTCACCATCGCTTCTTCATAGTTCGTAGGTTCACCATGATCTAGTAGCATGACTTCCAGAATAGGATTACCGTACCACTCACAGTGCGGATTTTATTCTGGTTGATCTCTGATTCAAGAATAACAACTTGATCTGAAGTTTCATGATCATCATCATTAACTTCCTCACTAATTGGTGTAGGTGTCACAGGAACCGATTTCTGTGATGAACTATTTTCCAATAAGGGAGCTGGTACTGTTACCTCATCAAGTTCTACTTTCCTCCCACTCACTTCTTTCGAGAGAAACTCCTTCTCTAGAAAGGATCCATTCTTAGCAACGAATGTCTTGCCTTCGGATCTGTGATAGAAGGTATACCCAATTGTCTCCTTTGGGTATCCTATGAAGACACATTTTTCCGATTTGGGTTCAAGCTTATCAGGTTGAAGCTTTTTCACATAAGCATCGCAACCCCAAAGTTTCAGAAACGACAACTTTGGTTTCTTGCCAAACCATAGTTCATAAGGTGTCGTCTCAACGGATTTTGATGGTGTCCTATTTAACGTGAATGCGGCCGTCTCTAAAGCATAACCCCAAAACGATAGCGGTAAATCGGAAATAGACATCATAGATCGCACCATATCTAGTAAAGTACGATTACGACGTTCGGACACACCATAATGTTGTGGTGTTCACGGTGGCGTGAGTTGAGAAACTATTCCGCATTGCTTCAAATGTAGACCAAACTCGTAACTCAAATATTCTCCTCCACGATCAGATCGTAGAAACTTTATTTTCTTGTTACGATGATTTTCAACTTCACTCTGAAATTCTTTGAACTTTTCAAATGTTTCAGATTTATGCTTCATCAAGTAGATATACCCGTATCTGCTTAAATCATCTGTGAAGGTGAGAAAATAACGATATCCGCCACGAGCTTCAACATTCATCGGACCACATACATCTGTATGTATGATTTCCAACAAATCTGTTGCTCTCTCCATACAACCGAGAACGGTGTTTTAGTCATCTTGCCCATGAGGCACGGTTCGCAAGTACCAAGTGATTCATAATCAAGTTGTTCCAAAAGTCCATCTGTATGGAGTTTCTTCATGCGCTTTACACCGATATGACCTAAACGGCAGTGCCACAAATAAGTTGCACTATCATTATCAACTCTGCATCTTTTGGCTTCGACATTATGAATATGTGTATCACTACAGTCGAGATTCAATAAGAATAGACCACTCTTCAAGGGTGCATGACCATAAAAGATATTACTCATATAAATAGAACAACCATTATTCTCTGATTTAAATGAATAACCGTCTCGCATTAAACAAGATCCAGATATAATGTTCATGCTCAACGCGGCACTAAATAATAATTATTTAGGTCTAAAACTAATCCGAAGGTAGATGTAGAGGTAGCGTGCCGACCGCGACCACATTGACTTTGGAACCGCTTTCCCACGCGCATCGTCACCTCGTCCTTTGCCGGTGCTCGCTTATTCCGTAGTCCCCTGCTTCGAGTTGCAAATATTAGCAATGTAACCAGATCAAATACCCTGTGTGCTACTACGAGCTCTAGTAAGGTACACATCAATAACATGTATATCATATATACCTTTGTTCACTTTGCCATCCTTCTTATCCGCCAAATACTTGGGGCAATTCCGCTTCCAGTGACCAGCTTGCTTGCAGTAGAAGCACTCAGTTTCAGGCTTAGGTCCAGATTTGGGTTTCTTTTATTGAGCAGCAACTTGCTTGCTGTTCTTCTTAAAGTTCCCCTTCTTCTTTCCTTTGCCCTTTTCTTGAAACTAGTGGTCTTGTTGACCATCAACACTTGATGCTCCTTCTTGATTTCTACCTCCGCAGCTTTTAGCATTGCGAAGAGCTCGGGAAGTGTCTTGTTCATCCCTTGCATATTATAGTTCATCACGAAGCTCTTGTAGCTTGGTGGCGTTGATTGGAGAATTACATCAATGACACTATCATCCGGAAGATTAACTCCCAGCTTGAATCAAGTGATTATTATACCCGGACATTTTGAGTATGTGCTCACTGACAGAACTATTCTCCTCCATCTTGCAGCTATAGAACTTATTGGAGACTTCATATCTCTCAATCCGGGCATTTGCTTCAAATATTAACTTCAACTCCTGGAACATCTCATATGCCCCATGACGTTCAAATCGTCGTTGAAGACCCGGTTCTAAGCCGTAAAGCATGGCACACTGAACTATGGAGTAGTCATCGACTTTGCTCGCCAGACGTTCACAACTTCGGCGTTGCTCCTGAAGGCACTGGCACCCAGCGGTGCTTCTAGGACGTAATTCTTGATTGCAGCAATGAGGATAATCCTCAAGTTACGGACCCGATCCGTAATTGCTACCATCATCTTTCAACTTTGCTTTCTCAAGGAACGCATTAAAATTCAACGGAACAACAAAGACGAGCCATCTATCTACAACAAACATAGATAAGCAAAATACTATCGTGTACTAAGTTAATGATAATTTTAACTTCAATTAATCATATTACTTAAGAACTCCCACTTAGGACAGACATCTCTCTAGTCATCTAAGTGATCACGTGATCCAAATCAACTAAACCATAACCGATCATCACGTGAGATGGAGTAGTTTTCAATGGTGAACATCACTATGTTGATCATATCTACTATATGATTCACGCTCGACCTTTCGGTCTCCGTGTTCCGAGGCCATATCTGCATATGCTAGGCTCGTCAAGTTTAACCTGAGTATTCCGCGTGTGCAAAACTGGCTTGCACCCATTGTAGATGGACGTAGAACTTATCACACCTGATCATCACGTGGTGTCTGGGTACTATGAACTTTTAGCAACGGTGCATACTCAGGGAGAACACTTCTTGATAATTTTTAGTGAGAGATCATCTTAAAATGCTACCGTCAATCAAAGCAAGATAAGATGCATAAAGGATAAACATCACATGCAATCAATATAAGTGATATGATATGGCCATCATCATCTTGTGCTTGTGATCTCCATCTCAAGCACCATCATGATCACCATCGCCACCGGGCGCCGACACCTTGATCTCCATCGTAGCATCATTGTCGTCTCGCCAACTATTGCTTCTACGACTATCGCCATCGCTTAGTGATAAAGTAAAGCAATTACATGGCGTTGCATTTCATACAATAAAGCGACAACCATATGGCTCCTGCCAGATTGCCGATAACTCGGTTACAAAACATGATCATCTCATACAATAAAATATAGCATCACGTCTTGACCACATCACATCACAACATGCCCTGCAAAAACAAGTTAGACGTCCTCTACTTTGTTGTTGCAAGTTTTACGTGGCTGCTACGGGCTGAGCAAGAACCGTTCTTACCTACGTATCAAAACCACAACGATAGTTTGTCAAGTTGGTGCTGTTTTAACCTTCGCAAGGACCGGGCGTAGCTACTCGGTTCAACTAAAGTGAGAGAGACAGACACCCGCCGTCACCTTTAAGCAACGAGTGCTCGGCGGTGAAACCAGTCTCGCGTAAGCGTCTGGCGTAATGTCGGTCCCGGCCGCTTCATCTCACAATACCGCCGAACCAAAGTATGACATGCTGGTAAGCAGTATGACTTATATCGCCCACAACTCACTTGTGTTCTACTCGAACCAGGCTCGGATGCCACTGTTGGGGAACGTAGTAATTTCAAAAAATTTCCTACGCACACGCAAGACCATGGTGATGGCATAGCAACGAGAGGGGAGAGTGTCTGTCCACGCCTCGTGAGACCGTGGCGGAAGCGTTATAACAACGCTGTTGATGTAGTCGCACGTCTTCACGATTCGACCGATCCAAGTACCGAACGACGGCACCTCCGTGTTCAGCACACGTTCAGCTCGATGACGATCCCCGGGCTCCGATCCAGCAAAGCGTCGGGGTTGAGTTCCGTCAGCACAACGGCGTGGTGACGATGATGATGCTTCACCGGCGCAGGGCTTCGCCTAAGCTCCGCCGACGATATGACCGAGGTGGAATATGGTGGAGGGGGGCACCGCACACGGCTAAGAACGATCACGTAGATCAACTTGTGTGTCATGGGGTGCCCCCTGCCCCCGTATATAAAGGAGCAAGGGGGGGGGGGTGCGGCCGGCCCTAGGGAGGCGCGCCTGGAGGAGTCCTACTCCCACCGGGAGTAGGACTCCCCCCCTTTCCTAGTTGGATTAGGTCTTGGGGAAGGGGGAAGAGGGAAGGCGCCCCTCTCCTTGTCCTATTCGGACTAGAGGGGGAGGGGGGCGCGCGGCCGACCCTGGCCGGCCCTTCCTCTTCTCCCTTATGGCCCATCCAGGCCCATTGACCCCCGGGGTTCCGTAACCCGGTGTTCCAGAAAATCTGTTTTCATCCTAACCTTTCCAAGTCCAAACATAGGCTTCCAATATATCAATCTTTATGTCTCGACCATTTCGAGACTCCTCGTCATGTCCGTGATCACATCCGGGACTCCAACAACCTTCGTACATCAAAACTTATAAACTCATAATAAAGCATCATCGAAGCGTTAAGCGTGCGGACCCTACGGGTTCGAGAACTATGTAGACATGACCTAGAACTATTCTCGGTCAATAACCAATAGCGGAACCTGGATGCCCATATTGGTTCCTACATATTCTTCAAGATCTTTATCGGTCAAACCACATAACGACATACGTTGTTCCCTTTGTCATCGGTATGTTACTTACCCGAGATTCGATCGTCGGTATCCAATACCTAGTTCAATCTCGTTAAGCAAGTCTCTTTACTCGTTCGTAATACATCATCTCACAACTAACTTATTAGTTGCAATGCTTGCAAGGCTTATGTGATGTGTATTACCGAGAAGGCCTAAAGATACCTCTCCGAGCAATCGGAGTGACAAAACCTAATCTCGAAATACGCCAACCCAACATGTACCTTTGGAGACACCTATAGTACTCCTTTATAATCACCCAGTTACGTTGTGACGTTTGGTAGTACCCAAAGTGTTCCTCTGGTAAACGGGAGTTGCATAATCTCGTAGTTACAGGAACATGTATAGGTCATGAAGAAAGCATTAGCAACATACTAAACGATCAAGTGCTAGGCTAACGGAATGGGTCATGTCAATCAGATCATTCTCCTAATGATGTGATCCCGTTAATCAAATGACAACTCATGTCTATGGTTAGGAAACATAACCATCTTCGATTAACGAGCTAGTCAAGTAGAGGCATACTAGTGACACTCTGCTTGTCTATGTATTCACACATGTATTATGTTTCCGGTTAATACAATTCTAGCATGAATAATAAACATTTATCATGATATAAGGAAATAAATAATAACTTTATTATTGCCTCTAGGGCATATTTCCTTCATGTTTGTCTATATATTCACACATGTATTATGTTTCCAGTTAATACAATTCTAGCATGAATAATAAACATTTATCATGAAATAAGGAAATAAATAATAACTTTATTATTGCCTCTAGGGCATATTTCCTTCAGTCTCCCACTTGCACTAGCGTCAATAATCTAGTTCATATCGCCATGTGATTTAACACCAATAATTCACATCACCATGTGATTAGCACCCATAGTTCACATCGTCATGTGATCAACACCCAAAGGGTTTACTAGAGTCAATAATCTAGTTCATATCGCTATGTGATTAACACCCAAAGAGTACTAAGGTGTGATCATGTTTTGCTTGTGAGATAATTTTAGTCAACGGGTCTGTCACATTCAGATCCGTAAGTATTTTACAAATATTCTATGTCTACAATGCTCTGCATGGAGCTACTCTAGATAATTGCTCCCATTTTCAATATGTATCTAGACCGAGACTTAGAGTCATCTAGATCAGTGCCAAAACTTGTATCGACGTAACCCTTTACGACGAACCTTTTGTCACGTCCATAATCGAGAAACATATCCTTATTCCACTAAGGATCATTTTGACCACTGTCCAGTGATCTACTCCTAGATCACTATTGTACTCCATTGCCAAAATCAGTGTAGGGTATACAATAGATCTGATACACAGCATGGCATACTTTATAGAACCTATGGCTGAGGCATAGGGAATGACTTTCATTCTCTTTCTATCTTCTATTGTGGTCGGGCTTTGATTCTTACTCAATTTCACACCTTGTAACACAGGTAAGAACTCTTTCTTTGACTGTTCCATTTTGAACTACTTCAAAATCTTGTCAAGGTATGTACTCATTGAAAAACTTATCAAGCGCCTTGATCTATCTCTATAGATCTTGATGCTCAATATGTAAGCAGCTTCACTGAGGTCTTTCTTTGAAAAACTCCTTTCAAACACTTCTTTATGCTTTGTAGAATAATTCTACATTATTTCTGATCAATAATATGTCATTCACATATAATTATCAGAAATGCTGTAGTGCTCCCACTCACTTTCTTGTAAATACAGGCTTCACCGCAAGTCTGTATAAAACTATATGCTTTGATAAACTTATCAAAGCGTATATTCCAACTCCGAGATGCTTGCACCAGTCCATAGATGGTTCGCTGGAGCTTGCATATTTTGTTAGCATCTTTAGGATTGAAAACACCTTCTGGTTGCATCACATACAACTCTTTCTTTAATAAATCCATTAAGGAATGCAGTTTTGTTTATCCATTTGCCATATTTCATAAAATGCGGCAATTGCTAACATGATTCGGACAGACTTAAGCATAGATACGAGTGAGAAACTCTCATCGTAGTCAACACCTTGAACTTGTCAAAAACCTTTTGCGACAATTCTATCTTTGTAGATAGTAACACTACTATCAGTGTATGTCTTCCTCTTAAAGATCCATTTAATCTCGATGCCTCGCCGATCATTTGGGCAAGTCAATCAAAGTCCATACTTTGTTCTCATACATGGATCACATCTCAGATTTCATGGCCTCAAACCATTTCGCGGAATCTGGGCCCATCATCGCTTCCTCATAGTTCATAGGTTCATCATGGTCAAGTAACATGACCTCCAGAATAGGATTACCGTACCACTCTGGTGCGGACCGTACTCTGGAAGACCTACGAGGTTCTCAGTAGTAACTTGATCCAAGTTTCATGATCATCATCATTAGCTTCCTCACTAATTGGTGTAGGAATCACCGGAACTTATTTATGTGATGAACTACTTTCCAATTTGGGAGAAGGTACAAATTACCTTATCAAGCTCTACTTTCCTCCCACTCACTTCTTTCGAGAGAAACTCCTTCTCTAGAAAGGATCCATTCTTGGCAACGAATGTCTTGCCTTTCGGATCTGTGATAGAAGGTGTACCCAACATTTTGGGTATCCTATGAAGACGCACTTTTCCGATTTGGGTTCAAGCTTATCATGTTGAAACTTTTTCACATAAGAATCGCAACCCAAACTTTAAGAAAGCGACAACTTTGGTTTCTTGCTAAACCATAATTCATACAAAGGTCGCCTCAACGGATTTTATATGGTGCCCTTTTAACGTGAATGCAGCTGTCTCTAATGCATAACCCCAAAACGATAATGGTAAATCAGTAAGAGACATCATAGATCGCACAATATCCAATAAAGTGCTGTTACGACGTTCGGACACACTATAACGCTATAGTGTTCCAGGTGGTGTGCACTGTGAAACTATTCCACATTGTTTTTATATGAAGGCCAAACTCGTAACTCAAATATTCTTCTCCACGATCAGATCGTAGAAACTTTATTTTCTTGTTACGATGATTCTTCACTTCACTCTGAATTTCTTTGAACATTTCAAATGTTTCAGACTTGTGTTTCATTAAGTAGATATACCCATATCTGCTCAAATCATCTGTGAAGGTCAGAAAATAACGATACTCGCCACGAGCATCAATACTCATTGGATCGCATACATCGATATGTATTATTTCCAATAAATCAGTAGCTCATTCCATTTTTCCGAAGAATGGAGTTTTAGTCATCTTGCCCAAAAGGCACGGTTCGCAAGCATCAAATGATTCATAACCAAGTGATTCCGAAGATCCATCTTTATGGAGTTTCTTCATGCGGTTTACACCGATATGACCCAAACGGCAGTGCCACATTTAAGTTGCACTATCATTATTAACTTTGCATCTTTTGGCATCAATATTATGAATATGTGTATCACTACGATCGAGATCCAACAAACTATTTTCATTGGGTGTATGACCATTGAAGGTTTTATTCATGTAAACAGAACAACAATTATTCTCTGACTTTAAATGAATAACCGTATTGCAATAAACATGATCAAATCATATTCATGCTTAACGCAAACGCCAAATAACATTTATTTAGGTTTAACACTAATCCTGAAGGTATAGGGAGTGTGAGATGATCATATCAAAATTGGAACTACTTCCAACACTCATCGTCATTTCCCCTTCAACTAGTCTGTGTTTATTCGGTAACTCCTGTTTCGAGTTACTAATCTTAGCAACCGAACAAGTATCAAATACTCAGGGGCTACTATAAACACTAGTAAGGCACACATCAATAACCTGTATATCAAATATACCCTTGTTCACTTTGCCATCCTTCTTATCCACCAAATATTCAGGTTATTTACTTCCGTGACCATTTACTTTGCAGTGTAAGCACTCAGTTTCAGGCTTTGGTCCAGCTTTGGGCTTCTTTGCGGGAGTGACAACTTGCTTGCCATTCTACTTGAAGTTCTCTTTCTTTCCCTTTGCCCTTTTCTTGAAACTAGTGGTCTTGTCAATCATCAACACTTGATGCTCTTTCTTGATTTCTACCTTCGTCGATTTCAACGTCACGAAGAGCTCGGGAATCGTTTTCTTCATCCCTTGCATACTATAGTTCATCACGAAGTTCTAGTAACTTGGTGATGGTAACTAGAGAACTCTGTCAATCACTATCTTATCTGGAAGATTAACTCCCACTTGATTCAAGCGATTGTAGTACTCAGACAATCTAAATACTTGCTCACTAGTTGAGCAATTCTCCTCCATCTTTTAGGCGAAGTATTTGTCAGAGGTCTCATACCTCTTGACACGGGCATGAGTCTGAAATACCAATTTCATCTCTTGAAACATCTTATATGTTCCATGACGTTTCAAAAACATTTTTGTAGTCCCGGTTCTAAGCCATAAAGCATGGTGCACAAAACTATCAAGTAGTCATCATATTGAGCTAGCCAAACTTTCATAACATCTGCTCCTGCAATAGGTCTGTCACCTAGCGGTGCATTAAGGACATAATTCTTCTGTGCAGCAATGAGGATAAACCTCAGATCACGGATCCAATCCGCATCATTACTACTAACATTTTTCAACACAATTTTCTCTAGGAACATATCAAAATAAACATATGAAAGTAACAACGCGAGCTATTGTTCTACAACATAATTTGCAAAATACTACCAGGACTAAGTTCATGATAAATTTAAGTTCAATTAATCATATTACTTAAGAACTCCCACTTAGACAGACATCTCTCTAGTCATCTAAGTGATCACGTGATCCAAATCAACTAAACCATAACCGATCATCACGTGAGATGGAGTAGTTTTCAATGGTGAACATCACTATGTTGATCATATCTACTATATGATTCACGCCGACCTTTCGGTCTCCGTGTTTCGAGGCCATATCTGCATATGCTAGGCTCGTCAAGTTTAACTGAGTATTCTGCGTGTGCAAAACTGACTTGCACCCGTTGTAGATGGACGTAGAGCTTATCACACCCGATCATCACGTGGTGTCTGGGCACGACAAACTTTGGCAACGGTGCATACTCAGGGAGAACACTTCTTGATAATTAGTGAGAGATCATCTTAAAATGCTACCGTCAATCAAAGCAAGATAAGATGCATAAAAGATAAACATCATATGCAATCAATATAAGTGATATGATATGGCCATCATCATCTTGTGCTTGTGAGCTCCATCTCCGAAGCACCGTCATGATCACCATCGTCACCGGCATGACACCATGATCTCCATCATCTTGATCTATATGAATGTGTCATCACATGGTTGTCTCGCAAACTATTGCTCTTGCAACTATTGCTATCGCATAGCGATAAAGTAAAGCAATTATTTGGCGCTTGCATCTTATGCAATAAAGAGACAATCATAAGGCTTCTGCCATTGCCGATAACTTCAACAAAACATGATCATCTCATACAACAACTTATATCTCATCACGTCTTGACCATATCACATCACAACATGCCCTGCAAAAACAAGTTAGACGTCCTCTACTTTGTTGTTGCAACTTTTACGTGGCTGCTACGGGCTTAGCAAGAACCATTCTTACCTACGCATCAAAACCACAACGATAGTTCGTCAAGTTAGTGTTGTTTTAACCTTCGCAAGGACCGGGCGTAGCCATACTCGGTTCAACTAAAGTTGGAGAAATAGACACCCGTCAGCCACACGTAATGCAAAGCACGTCGGTAGAACCAGTCTCGGCGTAAGCGTCTGGCGTAATGTCGGTCCGAGCCGCTTCATCCAACAATACCGCCCGAACCAAAGTATGACATGCTGGTAAGCAGATGACTTGTATCGCCCACAACTCACTTGTGTTCTACCGTGCATATAACATCAACACATAAAACCAAGCTCGGATGCCACTGTTGGGGAACGTAGTAATTTCAAAAAAATTCCTACGCACACGCAGGATCATGGTGATGCATAGCAACGAGAGGGGAGAGTGTGTCCACGTACCCTCGTAGACCGAAAGCGGAAGCGTTATGACAACGTGGTTGATGTAGTCGTACGTCTTCATGATCCGACCGATCCAAGCACCGAACGTACGGCACCTCCGTGTTCTGCACACGTTCAGCTCGATGACGATCCCCGGACTCCGATCCAGCAGGGTGTCGGGGATGAGTTCCGTCGGCCGCGACGGCATGGTGACGATGATGATGTTTTACCGACGCAGGGCTTCGCCTAAACTCCGCGACGATATGACCGAGGTGGAATATGGTGGAGG
Organism: Aegilops bicornis; assembly: GCA_021605145.1. Taxonomy (NCBI): domain Eukaryota; kingdom Viridiplantae; phylum Streptophyta; class Magnoliopsida; order Poales; family Poaceae; genus Aegilops; species Aegilops bicornis. The sequence continues at coordinate 506,071,169 of CM038669.1, forward strand.
GGGGCACCGCACACGGCTAAGGAACGATCACGAAGATCAACTTGTGTGTCATGGGGTGCCCCCCTGCCCCCGTATATAAAGGAGCAAGGGGAGGAGGCGGCCGGCCAGGGAGAGGCATGCCAAGGGGGAGTCCTACTCCCACCGGGAGTAGGACTCCCTCCTTCCTAGTCCAACTAGGAGAGGGAAGGAAGGAAGGAGAAGGAGAAGGAAGGAGGGAGGACAAGGAGGAAAGGGGGGCCGCCCCCCTAGTCCAATTCGGTTTGGGCTAGGGGGGCCGCGCGCCTACGTCCTCTCTTCCACCACTTGGCCCATGAGGCCCATTGCTTCTTCCTCGTATTCCCGTAACTCCCCGGTACACCCGAAAATACCCGAATCACTTGGAACCCTTCCGATGTCCGAATATAGTCGTCCAATATATCGATCTTTACGTATCGACCATTTCGAGACTCCTTGTTATGTCCCCGGTCTCATCCGGGACTCCGAACTCCTTCGGTACATCAAAACTCATAAACTCATAATATAACTGTCATCGAAACTTTAAGCGTGCGGACCCTACGGGTTCGAGAACTATGTAGACATGACCGAGACACGTTTCCGTTCAATAACCAACAGAGGAACCTGTATGCTCATATTGGCTCCTACATATTCTACGAAGATCTTTATCGGTCAAACCGCATAACAACATACGTTGTTCCCTTTGTCATTGGTATGTTACTTGCCCGAGATTCGATCGTCGGTATCTCAATACCTAGTTCAATCTCGTTACCGGCAAGTCTCTTTACACGTTCCGTAATACATCATCCCGTAACTAACTCATTAGTTGCAATGCTTGCAAGGCTTAAGTGATGTGTATTACCGAGAGGGCCCAGAGATACCTCTCTGACAATCGGAGTGACAAATCCTAATCTGGAAATACGCCAACTCAACATGTACCTTCGGAGACACCTGTAGAGCACCTTTATAATCACCCGATTCACGTTGTGACGTTTGGTAGCACACAAAGTGTTCCTCCGTAAACGGAGTTGCATAATCTCATAGTCATAGAAACATGTATAAGTCATGAAGAAAGCAATAGCAACATACTAAACGATCGTGGTGCTAAGCTAACGGAATGGGTCATGTCAATCACATCATTCTCCTAATGATGTGATCCCGTTAATCAAATGACAACTCATGTCTATGGCTAGGAAACATAACCATCTTTGATCAACGAGCTAGTCTAGTAGAGGCATACTAGGGACACTCGGGTTGTCTATATATTCACATATGTATTATGTTTCCGGTTAATACAATTATAGCATGAATAATAAACATTTATCATGAAATAAGGAAATAAATAATAACTTTATTATTGCCTCTAGGGCATATTTCCTTCACCAGTGGCACTCCAGCGCCACGAGGAGAGAGAGAGGGAGAGAGCCTCCTTCTTATTCTTCCTTGGCCCCTCCCATAGATGGGGGGAGGTTTTCCCCTATGGTCCTTTGCCTCCATGAATCCCAGAGGTCGAGAGTCCCTCTGAGATTGGATCTCTCTTCTCCCTATTTTTGCTCCGTTTCGGTAATTTTTTGAGGTTGATCATCTTTTCTTTAATAGCCTGGCTGCATGGGCTGGCCGTGTGGATCCCTCATGGCTCCTCCAACCTTCATCTCCTAGCTATGGGTGTATTTTACTCCATGAAAAACATAAAAAGTTTTAGCTCATTTCAGCTTCATCAAATTTTTGGCCTATATTTTCAAAAACACTAAAAACAGGAACTGGCCTTTGCCGTTGGGTTAATAGGTTAGTCCAAATAAAAATGAATAAAATTATTGTCAAAAGTATGTAAAATTGATATGATAATAACATGAAACAATAAAAAATTATAGATATGTTTGAGGCGTATCACAATCCGACCACGTCGTTGTAGTACTTCGGTGCAAGAGGGGTCTCGTGTGCAGAGACAACATATACATATGCTACAAAGTGCCAACATGGTGATTATGTAGTTACCAGGCCGCTCATGCTAAACTTGTCAGTCTACCCGTGCTATGGCTACTAGGTTGCCCATACTAAAGGTATCAAGATGCTCATGCTAAGGTTCCCATGATGCCCATGCTGAAGTTATCAGGCTTCCCATGCTATGGTTACCATGCTATTCATACTATAGTTACCAGGCTACTCATACTGAAATTACCAGACTTCTCATGCTAAAGCTACCAGTCTGCTCATGCTGAAGTTGCCAAGTTTTCTGTACTATTATATGGTAGTCAACAATTTTAAAAATAGGTTTGTTCCACATTTGATTTGGGTCTAGTTAGTAGTTGGGTGAATTTACATTCCAAAGCTGGAGATCGAATTCTACATGAGGCGTTAGATATTTCTCACTAGAATTTTTTTTCCATTCACGATGATGGTGAAATATACAAAAATGCATAACTTTGTGAAAACAGGAGCTTAGCATAGGTGGTTCATGTGCTAGCGGTGGAAGTTGAGATCTTGAATTCGACTCATGTGTAGTAACTGGTCGAGTTCACTAGAACAAGAGAAGTAGTAGCTGTTAAAGGTAGCGCGCGGGATGACTCTCCGTGATCGCTTGTGTCCATGAATTGCAAGGCATTTGGTAACATCACTAAAATCATAAAGTTCGTCGGTTAGTCCAGTCCATAACTATATTTGTATTGGGCTTGATTCTGTCTCTGTTTGTCTTCGGTCTATATCAAGAAAACTCCACCATTGAGATGTCATGACTTCAGGCTTCTTATTAAGAATGTTGTTCAGCAAAACCTCATTCTTATTAAATATGTGGCCGTTAAAGCGATCTCTCGAGTTAATAGGAAACCTGGGGACTTGCATTTTATGGATCGGGCATATGAAGATTAAACAATTATTCTTCCTGTGTGGAGCAACTTCTATATCAACAACGTTTTAGAAAGACAATAGACTAGGAAACACGCCATTAAAGGATCAATATATTGGACTTTTTGAATTTTTAGACATAAATATTTAGCATAAGAAAAAGTTGGTTAGAGCAATGTTAAATAAAATAAGAAAAAGTTGGTTGATGACAACGGACCAAAGGGTCCTTCAACTTTCGAAGGATCATAACTATGTTTTCTTAAAGAGAAGGCAAAAGACTTGCCTCGCTCATTAATTAAGGGAAAAGACAGAGTTAAAGGTGTGGCTACAAAGAACCCACAACAAAATCCATATGTTGTTACTCTCCGGCATCAAGTTACTCAAATATTTCGCACCCGCGAGGACCCAAAACTTTGCTTCATTCTTCAAACTACCCATAATGATTTGGGGTGGCGGATTTCTTTCGGAAAACCCTTGCATTCCTTTCAATACAAATGGTCCAATTGGTAAGCAACGTGAGAGTCATCATTGCCTTGCTCCGCATGGCCAAATGAATCCACCAATTGTTGATGAAGTGATGATCCACCCATTGAGAGGGGTTGATACCCTCAGTTCCAAACAACTCTTTGATCAATCTCCATAGGCTAAAAGTGTATCAACATTTGTAGACGAGGTGAGCGGCGGTCTCGAACTCTCTCTTATATAGAGGGCAAATGACACAATTTTCATACCGCGCCACTCAAGGAGATCGACCATGCACAAACAATTTTGAATAGCGAGCCGGGCAAAAAAATTGACCATGAGGTGGGGGGGGCAAACTTTCCAAATGACCTTGTTCATGGTTGTGAGGATAGCTCCCATGAACTGCGCTTTATAAGACAACTTGGTCGAGTAATCCCTGCTAGGGGAGAGCTTCCAAGTTATGGTGTCTGGGGCGTCTTCAGAGGGGTTGATGTGAGATAGCTGGGTCCAAAGCTTGATGAACTGAGCAATGTGATTCCAAAGACAACCTGCTACGCATGTCAATGGCCTTAATCCAAGCATCCTCTCACAATGCCGTACCAACCTTCCAATTCTTGCGCTTCAAGATGTTGTAGATTAGGGTTAAATATCAATAGGCTGCTTTTTGTGGATCCACAGTGCGTCCCAAAATGGTGCCCTCTCTCTGTTATCGATCGTGATGGTGGTCAGGGCGTAGAAAGGAGCCATGTCCTCATCGCATGGTTCCCCGAACCAACCTAGATTTTTATTGGGTCGCACCATTCATACCATGGCCATCGTAACCGGATAGCCTTGGCAAATTTCTCAAGATACAGAACATCAAGTCATCCGAGATGAGTTGGCCTACAAACCATTTCCTAATTTACTTTGCATATCCCTCCAGAGACCGTGCCCACCCAAAGGAAGCGCGCTCAACCTTTTTGATGTTCTTGAGGACGGGTAGCATGACCATGAGCGGAGTGAGGTGATGAATGGTCTACATAACCGACTTCACACGCACCCCACGACCAATGAAGGTGATTTCCATGCCCTCTCATGGCCCAAGCTTGGCCGCAATCTTGTCCTCAAGATGTTGAAAGTCTACACGCCTAAGCTGCCAAACAGATAGGGGTAGACCAAGTTATCTCATAGGGAAAGAAGATCGTGTGCCGGCATGCCCTCCAAAATGGCGTCCAGATCCAAGTGCCCGAACTGTTAGGGTTGTGTCGTATATAATGCACAAGGTAGGTTACAGTTGGACTTTGAGTAGTATTGTGTTTAGGTAGGACATGGAGTCATGTCCTAATAAGACACTTGTATCATAGGCCTCTCATATATATCGAGGGTAGACACATGATGTAACCTATGCCAACATAATAGCACAGGAATGCAGGGGAAGCCGGCGGCATGTGCCGGCGTCCAAGGCGACCGGGTGCGGTATTGTAGCGGTGTCATGAGGAGGAGCGCCCATAGTCAGGCCCCGAGGATGTAGTCATATCGATGAACCTCGTTAACAAACATCGGTGTCGTGCTCGTGTGATTGCTTGGTCATTGGATGATCAACGTAGTGCCTCGGATTTATTCTAACAAGTGTATCATGAGCTAGGTTGTTCGGTGGTCGTTGGTGTGTTGATCTAGAGGACGGTGTCAAAAAGTTGATCGCTCGAGGGAGTTCAGCAGCAGATTGGATCGAGTCGAGACAGCGAGGTGATCCCAGGAGTTCTACGAGTAGTTAAGGGAAAATCAATCGACCGGGTACAGTTAGCAGTATTTTTTTGGTAAAATCGAAGCAATTGAAGCATGAAGCGACGGAGGACAGTAGCTATGAGCAGATCGGATCGATCGAGACGCACAAGTACGAGGCCTACGCAGATCGGGTGCAGCAGTGGAGTCCGGCTCAGGACGGTGGCTGGTGTTCTAGTCATTAGGGTCTCGCCGAGACGGCGAGACCGATCGTGATGCCCAGGCAGGCGTGCGTGCAGTCTAGCAGCAGCAGGCAACAGGGCCCAAGTGCGCGGGCGCAAAGCTCAACTGGAGCTGGCGCGAGGGCATGCAAGGCAGAGCGCAACAAGTGGGCGTACGTCAGTGTAGCTGTAGCTACGTGCATGTGATTTGTTTGTGACAAGAAAAAGGGCAGTCTGCAATAGTATGGTAATTGACTTTAGCATGGACAACAATTGGATTCAGAAAAAGAGCATTGGAGTGTGGCGGCACACTTGGTGCAGCACGAGAGCTTCCATGAAAGCAGTTTTCTAATGCATTGCTAATTGCGTACGGTGTTTTAGCAGGAGTTTAGCAGATTGGCAATGTGCATATATAGTTCAGAGGAGCCTGGAAGTGCATCATGCATACACATGGCATCCAAGACATGCACAGATGTGCGAGCGGTCATGGTGTGGGGTGGAGTATGGTTGCAGTCGGATATGTTCGGCTGGGTTAGACTTGTCGGTCTGACGGATCGACGCAAGTTGGTTGGTAGAGAAGACGGTGATGAGATCAGCGACAACGACATAGGAGCGTGATACTGATGATGACCGACTTCTGGGCGTGGAAACACGTGGCGCAGGCCCGAGGGCTTGTGCGGTTTCAACAAGACTATGGCGCGGGGTTGATTCAAGACGGTGCGCACATGAAAGCTTGAAGCCGACGGGGCGCGCGGGTGGATTGGTCATCTATCATGGAGTTATGTTGAAGTTTGAGTTGGAGTCTGGGAGACTTCACTCGGTGCCGATTGAGGGGCTGCGGCTTAAGTCGACAGAGAGTCGAAGCCGATTCAGCGGGGAAAAAAAAGCGAGAGTCACGTAGTTCGGACTGGAGCCCAATGGTCTGAGGGAAGCATGAAACTCGTCATCGGCCGGTGATGATCGGTGGTACTCTGCAATGGGGGTTAAGGGGTGTGGGTTCACGACCCTTGAGACTCGACCAGGACAGCGGAGGCTCGGCCCGATAATAGTGGCGAGGCGTGCGGTATGCACGGGACATGGAGACGGGCCAGGGCTCTGGTGGTCATACATGTGGTGAGACAACTGTGAATTTAACTCGGGGTGACTACAAGCAACGGTTAAATTCTTTCAAATTTCAGAGGGGCGCTCAAGAAAGGAGTTGTGACGTTGAGTTCTGATAACTCTTATGAGTGACACCTAATATGTGAGTTGTTCACTTTCACGCAGATCGGTGATCAGTGTGTGATGGCATTGGACGGATACTCTGAAAGTTGGGAGCGCAAACTAGAGTAACAAGGAACTTAATTTTGCTCGAGTGTTGACTGTGGTTAAGAAAAGAAGGGACTACAAGTTGCAAGTGGAGTTAAATGGAGTCTTTGGAGTAGCAGCCGTACTCATGGGATAAATTCAAGTCCAATGTACATGAAAGTTTGACGCATTGACGAATTCAAGGTGGTGGAGAATATTGATTTTTTTTCAAACTATGACGTATTTTATAGCAAATTTGAAAACTATAGCATGCAGCGGAGAAAAATCAAAACTAGCACCCAGTCGCCCACGCGTGGGCCGAGAAGGAGTTTTCGGCCTCCCCTTGGCCGAAAAGGTGCGTACCTGGGCCCGAAAAGACCTTTTTGTCAGCAGTAGGCCGAAAAGTCCTTTTTGATCAGGAGTAGGCCGAAAGGTCCCTTGGGCCTACCTTTTCACGTTAACGGTTGGCCGAAGTTGTATGGCTCCACTCTTCGGCTTACGTTAGGCCGAAATGTATTTTCTAAAATTTTGGCATATAAATACTGTGCAAACATTGCCTATCTTAAACATTGGAAAAATATCAAACTGCGCGGTGAAGGACGGGTAGCAGCCCCTCACCTGGCTATGCGCAAATTGCTTCTGTGCATGACAACAAATAAGCATTAGTAATACTATTGTATGGCAAGAAATAATCTAATTAATTATTACTTAATATGAAAGTACCTCTCATAAAAATGGATGCTTTGCTGCAGTCCTTTTTAAAGTTTCACTATTCGGCTCCACTACCTTCTTCCACCTTTCATGCAACCTAAAAAGTTCTTTACGTACCTCCTTTCAGGCCACCCAGACCTATGCAATTTGTGAGCCAACTCATTTATTATGGTGTCACTACCGGTGAGTTCGTCCCATGAAACTACCCTATTGTCCATCCTGAAATCGGTGGCTAACCTCAGAAGACATCTTCTCATCCCAGGGTGAAAACTACAATCGAAAGGATAATGGGACATCTCGACTACACTACACTGGACTGCTTATCCATCTCCGTGTGAAGGGGTTTTATAGGTAGAGAGGAGAAAATGGCGGGAAAGAACGACTGCGGTATGGCGGGAACGGGTTCGCGGGAAACGGGTGGCGGGAAGATATGGCGGAAGGGGTTGGCGGGAAACAGGTGGCGGGACCATATGGAGGAAACCGCTATGGGAAATATTGAGGGGAAAGGGTTGCGCGAAAATATATTTTTTCAATGTCTAAGATGGGCAATGGTTGCACGGTATTTATATGCCAAATTTTTTAAAAAAAATATACATTTCGGCCTAACGTAAGCCGAAGAGTGGAGCCATGCAACTTCGGCCAACCGTTAACGTGAAAAGGTGGGCTCAAGGACTTTTTCGCCTATTCTCGATCAAAAGGACTTTTTTCTAATGTCGACCAAAAAGGTCTTTTTCGCCGTGACGCACCTCTTCGGTCAAGGCACGGCCGAAAAGTCCTTTTCGGTCAAGGGGAGGCCGAAAACACCCTTTTCGGCCCACGCGTGGGCGACGGGTGCTAGTTTTGATTGTTCTCCACTGCATGCTATAGTTTCTAAATTGCTATAAAATACGTCATAGTTTTGAAAAAAAATCGAGAATATTCGTCAAGGTGGAGTTTGTTGGAGTTGTGTCGAATATAGTGTACAAGATAAGTTACAGTTGGATTCTGAGTAGTATTGTGTTTAGATAGGATATGGAGTCGTGTCCTAGTAGGACACTTGTATCCTAGGTCTTTCATATATATCGAGGGTAGACACATGATGTAACCTATGCCAACATAATTGCACATGAACGCGGGGGAAGCCGGCGGTATGTGCAGGCGTCCAGGACGACCGGGCACGTATTGTAGCGGTGTCATGAAGAGGAGCGCCCATAGTCAGGCCTTGGTATATAGTCATATCGGTGAACCTCATTAACAAATCTCGGTGTCTTGCTCGTGTGATTGTTTGGTCCTCGGATAATCGACAAAGTGGCCCGACAAAAGCAGCAGCAGCATCGGCATAAAGCCAAATCTGTAACAATGGTGCCACACCATCTAATCTTGTGAAGGAGACCAACCCTCGTCATCGAGCTGAGAAGATGTTGAAGCGAATCTATGACGCTGACAAAGACCAACGGCGACGGTGAGCCTCCTTGCCTAAGACCCCGCCCGTGCAGAACTGGGGATCCCGGCACCCCATTGAGGACACATGAAGAGGAGGTGCGGAGGAGGGCGGTGATGACTGATCAGAAGGCGAGTGCAGTCACAACAAAAGCATGGTGGCAATGATAATTAACATCGATTCGTCCATGGCAGTTTGACCATGATTTATAGAACATCCTAACAATGGACATACAAATGATTAACTTTTGTAGTAAAAGCTAAGCTTTGCAACCTCCAAAGCTTAATAAAAAGACATGGCCTTCGGTTGGATCACCAAACCACCAGATGCTCTGTTCCCAAAACGCCGCTACGTTTCTACGGTTTACCTGCCGGCCGGAAACCACAGTTGGTTCCTTTCTCTGATGATAGTTTTCAAGTCTGACAAAAAACAAAGCATGTAACAAGGCTTGGTCGACATCACGGGGAGGAGGCGGCGGATCAGGCGGCGGCGAAGTTGGAGACGGCTCCGTCGCCCTCGCCGCAGGCGCTGTGGATGGCCCTCATCCTGTCGACGGACTTGCAGATGCCGCTGCAGGACCAGTCGAAGGACGCCGCGCACACGTTCCCGGCCTGCTTCTTCCACTCGCAGTCTGCATGCACGGAGAAGGAGAAACAGAGCAGGTCAGCTTCACAGATTATAACACTGCAGAAGAGATTGGTTTTAGACTACGGAGGCGCTGTACTACGTACCTGGGGGCGTGGCGCAGCAGAGGCTCCGGTCGTCGACGTGCTCCACCTCGAGCCCGATGAGCCACGCGCCCAGCGACACGTCCTCGTTCGCGAACCGGTGCAGTATCGGCCTGCGCATCCATCATCATACGACGAAAATCATCAGCCAACGACGTTAATTTACAAGATCATTTACCCTAGGATGTACCGTGGATTGTACTTACTGGTTGATGGAGATGTAGGAGGCGAGGTCCCTGGAGATGGCGTAGATCTGGCCCGTGGCGTGGCGGAAGTACTTGTTCCCCTCGTCCCCGAACTTCCACGACTCCGGCTCGTGGTACTTGACGCCCCTGCAGCCAGCCACACCCATGGCCATAGCGACAGATCAGCGAAATGACATGGCAAAACGATGATTAACCATCAATCTATTCAGTTCGGTGCACTAGATTACTTCTGCGACAGCACCGGGCCGGACTTCATGCACCCCACGTACACCCTGGGCGTCGTCCTGTACCTGGCGAGCCTGTTCGTCAGCATCCCTGCACGCACAACCACCACACAACTAAGCTCGATGGAGCCACGGTACGTACAAGCCCTCCGTACCCAAACATAATTGCTTATACCTAGGTTGACGTGCACGTCGTCGTCGACCTTGACGTAGAAGGCGGCGTCCCAGGTGGCGACGGCGGCGGCGAAGTAGATCCTGGTCTTGGAAGAGAGCTCGTGGTAGCCCTCCACGTGGTCCAGCCGCATGAAGTCCCTGGTCTCCGCCTCCTCCACGTCGATGGCCCGGTCCAGCGCGCCGCCGGGCGTGGCGCTGTGCCCTATCACGAACCGCACCACCACCCCCTTCTCCTTCTCCAGCTGCCGGAGCTTGTCGCCCCGGGGCACCCAGGTGTCGCGGAGCGAGTCGCGCCGCTTCTTGCTGCTGAAGGCCGTGTTGATGCCCACCACCACGAACACCTTGGGGAGGCCCTTGGACGGCACCGCCGCGCCCAGGCCGCCGTTCCTCTTGGCCCGCTCCACCGCCAGCTCCATCTCCAGCGACGACACCGACTTGTCCAGAGACCTGCACCACCGCAGACATACGTGCGTAACAAATATCAGTATAGTACTATTGGCACTTGACTGTCGGGACTAACATATTACGTGATTACCGAATGGCTTGGTGGGTTCGTGACACCTCGTTCATGACATCGTTCGGGTTGCTCTCTTCTTCCAGCTTCTGAATAAGAAGGCAAAATGAACGATGAACCAAGCCGCATGCAGGATCAACAATGTACGTGCTCGAACGGTAGTAGTGACACTTACACGCCTGTGCTCGCAGTCGTCGTCGGAGAATAGGGCGATCCTGGAGCCGACATGGCCGCCCGACGCCGGCGGCGTCAGTACCGTCATCCGGCCGCTGAGCAGCAGCCCCACGAAGAAGCTGGTGGCGCAGAGCACGAAGACGGCCTTCCCCGACATGGGCCTCGCCCGCGGGGCCTTCTTCTCCGACTGCGGCTGCCTCTCGCTCAGCGCCTGGATTCAGACAAAACACACACACGCGTGAGCAGTGCACTGGTTAATTTGTCAGGTCAGCTTCGGCTGCATAATAGCACAAACCATCATCGCTCTGCAGGCAGGCGCTCTGGCTGGATTGGAGGTGGCTCTGCTCAAAGACTACTGAGGAAGAAGAGCTGCCTCTGTCTCCACGGCTGAAGACTGAAGAGGCGCTGGAGCCGACGCCGAAAACGCCGGCTATCTATCCCACCCATGCATGAGTCCCAGCGCTGCGCCCTGCACGGGCGAAACGGTTCAGTTGGCAGGCAAGGCCCTTTGTGTGAGGGACCTCATGCTGCCAGTGTGAGCCAGCGAGCGAGGGAGCGAGCAATAACATGCTGCCGAGGCGGAAGCAAAGCAATCGCTGATGCCTCGAAGAAAAGACCACTCGCGTTTTTTTGGTTCCTGTGAATGATCCGCTGGTTAACGGTGCACTGTTTGTTATTGATGCGCCGAGTAGTTTATGTATGCTTGATGAGTGATTCACCTATGCTTCGACTACGTAGTTCAGCAAAGAAAACAACACATGATTTGCCCAGCACTATTCCGTTGATTTGGCGTGCTGACTACTTGCTGACTACTCGCTTATACTCCCTCCATCCAGAAATACTTGTCATAAAAATGAATACAAATGAATATATCTAGAACTAAAATACATCTAGATACATCCATTCCTCGGACAAGTATTTCCTGGACGGAGGAGTAATGACCGATGTTTACATGGGGTTCCAATCAAAACAGGAAAGAATAAAAGAACAAATGAGTGGGTTCAATTCATTTCTCCTTTAATGCAAGGTTAAGAGATAGTATTTCATTTCACCAAACAGAGTTTATTTACACACGGTTAGCCTAAATGGGATAGATCAAAAGGACTCGAACCTATACAACATGGCATGGCTCACCCTATAAGCTTAAACTCTCTTCCTGCCGCTCAGACGCTCTTGAACTAGGCTCAAACCACTGGCGCAATTCTGACAACATTGACAAGGATGTGGCATAATCCGATTTGATAATCACTGGTAACTCCATCCACCCGAGCACTTCGGCCAGTCCTCCCATGCACACCATGATTTCAAACTCCATGGCATCCAGGCAGCACCGTACGCCGTGGATGGCAGGTTAAACTCATTTGTAAGCTGCGCATGCCAAGTTAAACACAGTTCTAGCAGCGGACGCATCACCACCACCTCACCAGATATGGCAGGTTAAACTCATTTGTAAGCTGCGCATGCCAAGTTAAACACAGTTCTAGCAGCGGACGCATCACCACCACCTCACCAGATATGAAGCGATCACCGTTATCGTCTACGATGACAAGCACATCTGGAATGGATGCTACGATGTGCAGTTCCACAGTTTCGCTGCATATCAAGGGGTAACAGGATAAAGGAGCTAGAGAAAAGAAAAGAGTACCCCAAGGAAGTTCAACTCATTTCCAACAAAAGACACTTGGTGAGGTTAAACAATCGCCAGCGAAGTAACTGAGGGTAGCTTGTGCAATTCCTCTGCATATCAACAGGTAAATAAAAAAAAACTTGTACCAATAAAGAAGTATAAGCCACAACAGGTAACACATCATTTATATTTGTCAAAAATGAACCATACGACGCCCAACATACTGCAATTTAAGCCACATAGGCAGCATGTGCAACCATATTAAACAGTGCTTACATCTAAATGATGGTTCTACCTACAGCAATGCAATGTCCCCTGCACTGCAAGTCACTGCTTCAGGATGTCACAAAGGTTTAAATCAGCTAGCTTACAAAATTAGCTACTTCCCAATATTTCGGTTCCGCACCCCAAGTACACGGCGATCCTTCATGACTCGATAAATTCTAGTACTCTATAAACAAGCTATACAAGCTAACAAGGTACTCCCTCCGTTCGGAAATACTCGTCAAAGAAATGAATGTATCTAGATGTATTTTAGTTCTAGATACATCCATTTCTCCGACAAGTATTTCCGAACAGAGGGAGTAACATCTTCAGTGGTTTCAGACCACCTGGCTCAGTGGCACAGCTCTTACCATTCTAAATGATGTGTTGTGAAATTCTAGTTCAGTGGCACAGCAGACCACCTGGCTCAGTGCACAGCTGACGGTTCTCATATATGTTGTGAAATTCTCAGTAAAAACGGGTCACACACAAATTTGTAACTCAGAAAATGCACCATCAATGAATATTACAAATGGTACCAGTTGAAAAATCAAGTAGCAAAACTTTCCTCATACAGCCAACAAGAACAGCAAGCCATACCAGGAAATCACAGCTGTTGCACCTCAGCAAGTAATCGAACATGTACAGCTCGACTACTCGAGAGCAAGAGGTAGCCAATGCTGGATCCATAGTTAGGATGGATGCACATGGCTGCCGTACAAATACTGCTCAAGCAAACAAGTCATCAACAACAAACAAATATAGATAAGTTTAAAGATAGATGGCAGATTTGTAGGGTTTCTTTACCCTTTTATGTCCCAACATAATACAGATCCAACTGACATGACAAACAAATAACATACTAGTTCACATCTTTTGAACTGAGAATATTGCAACCCCATCAACCCCATCCATATGACTAGGGAAAGTACTACAGCGACATTAGTGGAGGCAATAACCTATCAGGAAGACAAGGCATGTAACCTAACCATCAGCGACAGGCCTCCATACGATGCAGAAAACAACAGAACAACCAGACAGACACGCACATTCACTACCATAAGCCATATTTACATGCATGTAATGGCAAGTACCCAGATGACACTACGGAAGGGCTGAGACAACAATGGCTGCACTGGCCGATGTTTCATTCATTGGAGCACAGTATGCTAGTAGGACGGGTATGGAACTGGTTGTCTGTCAGCTCGACGGCTGACATCATTCAGAACAGAACCAAATACACGCCTACTATACTCATATGTACCATCATTTAATCCTCTACTTGCTACCCCACTGGATGCTGGAGAAAAAAAGGAATCATCAGATTTAATACAAAAGTCACATTAAATATCTCATATTTCATATGGCCAAAGAAACCCTCTCACCTTGGGAATGGAAATCATAAGAATGATTTGGAGAAACACCATGGCCTGCAATCCTACCGTTTACCACTCTATGTTGTGACATAGGAGTATCAACAAATCTCATTGGTTGAGGTGGATTTGGTAGTGGGTTCATTTTAGGTGTTACAGGAACATTGACATTTGAAGAGGCCTTGTCTTGCCCAGAGATCTGTCAAAAATAAAGGGCACAATCTCAGGGTTGAGTCTTTTACTACTGCTTCGTAAATAAATATATAAACTAAAATCTAGTAATGGCAAGAAGAGAATGTAACTCACTATACCATAAGAACAACACACTGCAATCTATACTAATCCCCCCATTCCTAAATGTAAGACCTTCTATGGATTCCACTATAAACTACATACGGAGCAAAATGAGTGAATCTACACTCTAAAGTATGTCTATATACATCCGTATGTACTCCCTCCGTCCGGAAATACTTGTCATCAAAATGAATAACGGGGGATGTATCTAGATGTATTTTAGTTCTAGATACACCTCTTTTTGTCCATTTTGATGACAAGTTTCAGTTCATAGTGGAATCTCTAAAAGGTCTTATATTTAGGAACGGAGGGAGTACAACAAATTAGATAACCAGGGAGAAAAAAGAAACGCACCGCAAATTTAAGTGTTCTATTGTGAAGCCGAACAAGGCCAGAAAACAGCCTAACAGCATACTGGGCAATCTCCTCTGTTTCATACTCAGCAAAAGCAAAACCTTTGGGTCGACTAGTTTCCTTGTCACGGGGTATGTGCAAGTCTACTACACGACCTACCTGAATAAGAATCTCATACAAAACCCTCTCCGAGACCTTTTCATCCAAGTTACCTATTTAACAAATACACAGTTGAAGAATTAATACAGTACGGGTGATTACTTCATTATATTTAGGCATGCAAAAAAGAGAGGCAAAGTGGAACAATAACAATCATTGAAAAATGGCGAAACTAGAGTACGGCAACAGTGTCAACCATGCAAAACATATGTTAAGGCATGCAAAAAAGAGTGGCAAAGTGGGACAAAAACAATCATTGAAAAATAGCAGAACTAGAGCACTGCAACAGTGTCAACCATGAAAAGACATAGATCTGTCCACTAGCAGAACTAGAGGACTGCAACAGCCTAACAGTAAATAAAACCACTGAATACCCTGATACAAAAGCATGTTCATTTCTACCTTACAACAATGTCTTTCAAGAAGCATTGTTAGTGAAGCTGTGGTGAATTCCTCTCGGTGACACAAAGTTGTCAGCTACTAAAATAGGCCCTCTATGGCTAGCCCCATAATGCTTAACATTAATCCATGATGGTCATAAATCTCACAACTCTTATCATTCACACATCTAAACCCTTGATAATGCATTTACTAAGCAGGTTCAATTTGCTACTAGATTTGGTTTTGCAGGCATATGCTTCTGCTGATTTTCACTATGTGCATGCTTACAAATTTTCAATTGCAAGCACCACACAGCCCAAAACACCAAGAAATGTTTTTCGCACAAGGAAATTAGCATGTTTAAGTTAATTAACCTGCCAATATACAGGTAAACATGGTACAGAGAACAATATTCCGAATCTAGGAGCTAGGTACAGCAACACATAAGCAATCACCGATTGTACAAGCTTAATAATCAATTAAATTACACTCCTATCTAAACTATGGTGATAGAGCGTAAATCTACGCCAGCCAAATCGAAAAGGGGGCGAAATCCTGCTTCATCGAAACATCTACAGCGCGCAATCTGGCTGAACCTGCTTGCGGGGCAACGACAGCAATTCCGAAAAGTCACAACTTGGGGCACAGCACTAGCAGCACAGGCCGCAAGGGCGTCGAGTTTTCGGACCAAACAGAGCGAATTTTACCCCCGAATTCCCCCCTCAATCCCAAGCGGAACGACCAGGAAGGCCACAAAAAATTGGGGGAAACTCGCAGGAAGAGCCGCACCGCACGATTAGGGCTGGGATCTCACCTATGTAGACGGCACAGCCCGGATTCCTCGCCATAGGGACCGGATCTGGGGAGGCGGAGGCGTACGCGGAGGCGGAGGAAGGAGTCCAGCCGGGGGAAGCAAAGCGGGCGAAGCGACTACCACACGACGACTGCGCGGCGCACGAGCTCACGGGGAAGGGGGTTGGTGGCTCACGGCGTTTGGGCGCTATTTCTAGCAGTTGGTTCGGAGACGGTACGGTTCGGCTTCGGCTGCCGACGCCGCGACCGAGGCGGCTCGGTGGACTCGGGCGGCTGGGCAGTGAATGGGCCTAGGTATCGGTGGGCGCTTGTTCGCTGCTGTTAACAAGATGAAATCTTTGTCTTAAAAAAAAACAAGATAAAATCTTAGTACCACACCGGTCCTTGTGGAAATCCATGACATCTTCCTGGCGCGTCATGACTGAAGCTCGTTGCCACCATTGAACCTCCGATACATCATCGTATCTAAGGACACGTTGTTGATGCAACAGTCAGGGAGTCGGTCGGAGCTAGAACATGCCGGGGGACAACGACCTGGAAACAGACAATCGTTGCGGAGAAGAAGGCCGTGAATGGGTTGGACGACACCCAGATCCGACTAGACATATTCAGGGAGATATAATCAGACATATTCAAGGAGAGATAACCTCACAAGTTCCTCGACGACATCGAAATTGTCAGAATGTCGCCGGTCAAAGAAGAAGCCCGAGGACCAAGACGCGAAGCGGCGGCATCCACTCCGTCGGAAGACACCTTTGAAGACCACCTACATAACACGCAGACACAATCAGGTCCACTACTCCGTAAGAACAGTGACTGGAATATCCCCGTCGTCCTCTAGGCCGCTGACGAGATCGTCGTCGACGAGTGGGCCAAGAGTCGGGGAAATCTTATTTGGATCTGCACAATTCTGCCATCACCACCATAGTGTCACGCTGTGGAACCGAAATCTAATCCTAAGAGATCTAACGACGGTGTTGCAATGGAGATCTGGGGTACCCACCCCCTCCTGTCGCCGGAGTGGCAATCGAAGGAGGGGACCTGTGGCCTCGTTGGTGAGGGAGCGGTGGAGTTGTGGCGGCTAGGGTTTCAAGAGTGGGTTCACTTGGAAAAAGAAAGAACCCCCACGATGCTTACCTTTTTATAGTTATTTCCTAGGGAATTTGACGGGATCCGGATGCCAGGGCAGCAACCCTGAGCTATGGTGAGGTGGATAGAGATGAAAACGAAATGGGAATTTTTCGTCCGGCGAAATATGGAAGAAACCGTTGAAATATGGAAGACAAGGATAAATATGGAAACGAAAATGAAAAATTATGGAACGAAAGTGAAGCGCAAAGTTTCTTGCATATAAGGAAATGCAACCAAAACGATGTTTTCCCGCGAAACACTAACAAAAATGGAATTTCCATATCCGCACTTGTTTCTTACATAGAAAGGAAATGGGAGCAAAACGGCGTTTTCCGACGGAACACCAGTGGAAATAGAATTTTTGTATCTGCACCTATGGAAGTTTTCTTCTTTCTGGGATAGCCAACTCATATACACCTTCGCCCAATCCTACCCAAAAACCTAAGCATTCGCCTACTCTGAAGATCCTTCCTGTTATCTCATTCCTTTTAACATAATACCTTGTTATGTTGACAAAATTGAAGGAAATATGCCCCATAGGCAATAATAAAGTTGTTATTTTATATTTCTTTATATCATGATAAATGTTTATTATTCATGCTAGAATTGTATTAAACGAAAACTTGATACATGTGTGGATACATAGACAAATAACCGTGTCCCTAGTAAGCCTCTACTAGACTAGCTCGTTAATCAAAGATGGTTAAGTTTCCTAACCATAGACATGTGTTGTCATTTGATGAAATCACATCATTAGGAGAATGATGTGATGGACAAGACCCATCCGTTAGCATAGCATATTGATCGTTCAGCTTTATTGATATTGCTTTCTTCATGTCAAATACATATTCCTTCGACCATGAGATTATGCAACTCCCGGATACCGGAGGAATGCTTTATGTGATATCAAACTTCACAACGTAATTGGGTGATTATAAAGATGCTCTACAGGTATCTCCGAAGGTGTTTGTTGGGTTGGCATAGATCGAGATTAGGATCTGTCACTCCGAGTATCGGAGAGGTATCTCTGGGCCCTCTCGGTAATACACATCGTAAGAAGCCTTGCAAGCAAAGTGACTAATGAGTTAGTTGCAGGATGATGTATTATAGAATGAGTAAAGAGACTTGCTGGTAACGAGATTGAACTAGGTATGAAGATACCGACTATCGAATCTCGGGCAAGTAACATACCGATGGACAAAGGGAATTACGTATGTTGTCATAACGGTTCGACCAATAAAGATCTTCGTAGAATATGTAGGAGCCAATATGGGCATCCAGGTTCCGCTATTGGTTATTGACCGGAGAGGTGTCTCGGTGATGTCTACATATTTCTCAAACCCATAGGGTCCGCACGCTTAACGTTCGATGACGATATAGTATTATATAAGTTATGTGATTTGGTGACTGAATGTTGTTCGAAGTCCCGGATGAGATGACGAACATGATGAGGAGTCTCGAAATGGTCGAGAGGTAAAGATTGATATATAGGATGATGGTATTCGGACACCAGAAGTGTTCCGGAGGGTACCAGGTACATATCACCGGAAGGGGTTTCGGGCACCCCCGGCAAAGATATGGGCTTAATGGGCCAAGGGAGGGACAGACCAGCCCACAAGGGGCTGGTGCGCCCCTCCACCAGGTCGGCCAGCCCTAGGGAAAGGAAAGGGGGAGGGCAAGTCCCTCCTTCCTTCCCCTCCTCAAGGGAGAAAGGAAAGGGGGCGCCACCTCCCCCTTACTTCCCCTGGCGCCTATACAAGGAAGGGGGGGGGGGCGAACCAGGGCAGGAGCCCAAGTGGGATTCGGCCCCACTTGGGGCGCCCCTTGGCCTCTCCCCTCTCCCTCCCACCTATATATATATGAGGAGGGGGCGCCTAGCACAAACAAAAAACATCAATGGTTAGCCGTGTGCGGCGCCCCCCTCCACAGTTTACGCCTCTAGTCATATCTTCGTAGTGCTTAGGCAAAGCCCTGCGCGGATCACTTCACCACGCCGTCGTGCTGACGGAACTCATCTACTACCTCGACAACTTGCTGGATCAAGAAGGCGAGGAACGTTCCCGAGCTGAACGTGTGCAGAACTCGAAGGTGTCGTACGTTCGGTACTCGATCGGTGGATCGCGAAGAAAGTTCGACTACATCAACCGCGTTGTGAAACGCTTCTGCTTACGGCCTACAAGGGTACGTACACACACTCTCCCCCTCATTGCCATGCATCTCCTAGATAGATCTTGCGTGAGCGTAAGGAATTTTTGAAATTGCATGCTACGTTTCCCAAAGTGGCATCCGAGCGAGGTCTACGCGTAGATGATATGCACGAGTAGAACACAAAAAGTTGTGGGCGGTGATAGTCATACTGCTTACCACCGTCTTATTTTGATTCGGCAGTATTGTGGGATGAAGCGGCCCGGACCAACCTTACATGTCCACGCACATGAGACCGGTTCCACCGACAGACATGCAACTAGTTTTGCATAAAGGTGGCTAGCGGGTGTCTGTTTCTCCTACTTTAGTTGAATCGAATTTGACTGCGGCCGGTCCTTGAAGAAGGTCAAAAACATCAACTTGCCAAAACACCGTTGTGGTTTTGATGCGTAGGTAAGAACGGTTCTTGCTAGAAGCCCGTAGCAGCCACGTAAAACTTGCAACAACAAAGTAGAAGACGTCTAACTTGTTTTTGCAGGGCATGTTGTGATGTGATATGGTCAAGACATGATGTGATATACGTTATTGTATGAGATGATCATGTTTTGTAAAAGTTATCGGCAACCGGCGGGAGCCTTATGGTTGTCTCTTTATTGTATGCAATGCAAATGCCATGTAATTGCTTTACTTTATCACTATGCGTTAGCGATAGTTGTAGAAGCAATAGTTGGCGAGACGACCACGACGCAATGATGGAGATCAAAGGTGTTGAGCCGGTGACGATGAGACGATGCTTTGGAGACGGAGATCAAAAGCACAAGATGATGATGGCCATATCATGTCACATTTTTTTATTGCATGTGATGTTTATCTTTTATGCATCTTATTTTGCTAGCATCATAAAATGATCCCTTAAATAAATTTCAAGGTATAAGTGTTCTCCGTGAGTATGCACCGTTACGATAGTTCGTCGTGTTGAGACACCATGTGATGATCGGGTGTGATAGACTCTACTTCACATACAACGGGTGCAAGACAGTTTTGCACATGCGGAATACTTGGGTTAAACTTGGCGAGCCTAGCATGTACAGACATGGCCTCGGAACACTGGAGACCGAAAGGTCGAACGTGAATCATATAGTAGATATGATCAACATAGAGATGTTCACCATTGATGACTACCCCATCTCACGTGATGACCAGACATGGGTTAGTTGATTTGGATCATGTATCACTTAGATGACTTGAGGGATGTCTATTTAAGTGGGAGTTCTTAAGTAATTTGATTAATTGAACTTAATTTATCATGAACTTAGTCCTGATAGTATTTGCAAATTATGTCATAGATCAATAGCTCGCGATGTAGCTCCCCGTTTATTTTTGATATGTTCATAGAGAAATATAAGTTGAAAGATGATAGTAGTAATGATGCGGACTTGGTCCGTGATCTGAGGATTATCCTCATTGCTGCACAGAAGAATTATGTCCTTGATGCACCGCTAGGTGACAGACCTATTGCAGGACCATATGCAGACGTTATGAACGTTTGGCAAGCTCAATATGATGACTACTTGATAGTTTAGTGCACCATGCTTTACGGCTTAGAATCGGGGCTTCAAAGACGTTTTGAACGCCACAGAGCATATGAGATGTTCCAAGAGCTGAAATTGGTATTTGAGACTCATGCCCGTGTCGAGAGGTATAAGATCTCTGACAAGTACTTTGCCTACAAGATGGAGGAGAATAGCTCAGCCAGTGAGCATATGCTCAGAATGTCTAGGTACTACAATCGCTTGAATCAAGTGGGAGTTAATCTTCCAGAAAAGATAGTGATTGACAGAGTTCTCTAGTCACTATCACCAAGCTACTAGAACTTCGTGATGAACTATAATATCAAGGGATGACAAAAACGATTCCCGAGCTCTTCGCGATGCTGAAATCAGCGAAGGTAGAAATCAAGAAAGAGCATCAAGTGTTGATGGTTAAACAAGACCACTAGTTTCAAGAAAAATGGGAAGAAAGGGAACTTCAAGAAGAATGGCAAGCAAGTTGCCACTCCCGGGAAGAAGCCCAAAGTTGGACCCAAGCCTGAAACTGAGTACCTCTACTACAAAGGAAATGGTCACTCGAAGCGGAACTGCCCCAAATATTTGGCGGATAAGAAGGATGGCAAAATGAACAAAGGTATATTTGATATACACGTTATTGATGTGTATTTTACTAGTGTTCGTAGTAACCCCTAGGTATTTGATACCGATTCAATTGCTAAGATTAGTAACTCAAAACAGGGGTTGTAGAGACTAGTTAAAAGCGAGGTGACAATGTGTGTTGGAAATGATTCCAAGATTGATATTGTTGGGGAACGCAGTAATTTCAAAAAAAAATCCTACGATCACCCAAGATCTATGTAGGAGAAGCATAGCAACGAGCGGGGAGAGTGTGTACATGTACCCTCGTAGACCGAAAGCGGAAGCGTTTATCAACGCGGTTGATGTAGTTGTACATCTTCATGATCCGACCGATCCTAGCACCGAACGTACGGCACCTCCATGTTCAGCACACGTTCAGCTCGATGGCGTCCCTCGTACTCTTGATCCAGTTGAGGCCGAGGGAGAGTTTCGTCAGCACGACGGCGTGTCGATGGTGATGATGAAGTTACCGGCGTAGGGCTTCGCCTAAGCACTACGACGATATGACCGAGGTGTGTAACTGTGGAGGGGGGCACCGCACACGGCTAAAAGATCAACTTGTGTGTCCTATATATAAAGGATGGGGAGGAGGAGGCCGACCAAGGGGGAGGCACGCCATGGGGGGGAGTCCTACTAGGACTCCAAACCTAGTAGGGTTCGCCCCCCCCCCTTCCTATTCCAAGTGGGAGAAGGGGGGATGAGGAGGAGGAGAGAAGGAAGGAGGGGGGCGCTGCACCCTCCCCTTGTCCAATTCGGATTGGGGCAAGGGGGCGCGCGCCACCTCCTGGCTAGCCCTCTCTCTTCTCCACTAAGGCCCATGGTGGCCTATTAACTTCTCGAGGGGGGGGGTCCGATAACCCCCGGTACTTCGAAACTTATCCGAAACGACCCGAACCATTCCGGTGTCCGAATGTAACCTTACAATATATGAATCTTTATGTCTCGACCATTTCGAGACTCATCGTCATGTCTGTGATCTCATCCGGGACTCCGAACATACTTCGGTCATCAAAACACATAACTCATAATACAAATCGTCACCGAACGTTAAGCTTGCGGACCCTACGGGTTCGAGAACTATGTAGACATGACCGAGACACATCTCTGGTCAATAACCAATAGCGGAACCTGGATGCTCATATTGGCTCCTACATATTCTACGAAGATCTTTATCGGTCAAACCGCATTGTGGCACCCCGATCCGCATGGAGCAGGGGGCCTTCGCACGTCAGCCCAGGATAACACCTGACGCACGACAGGTCCATGATACATCATTCCAGGTACAATAATATTCATCAAGTACATGTGTATATGATTACTTCATTGATGAATACAATCATCCGGCATAGCCCTAAGGCTATTTAAACGGCAGCGGAAGTCTATTTAAATGGCGGCGGAAGTCTTGGTTTGTCAGCGTCTCTCTCAGGCTGGGCTCCACAACTCACAGGACCGGCAAGATTACGGCCTAGCATGATGGAACAAGCGAACAATACGAGCACGACCTACAAAACTGGCATGACACGCCAGGTCAGTACATTGAATGTACTTGCAAGGCAACCAAATATATATAGCATCCAAACAAACAGATGACAAAGCAAGAACCAAGCATTTGCAATAACCTAGCTCATAGCAGAAACTAAGCATGGCAAGATAATAACTGGAGGCATGGATCAAAACAAGCATGAATAACATCATGACATATACTAGCATGGCAATGGCCTATCCAACTTACTTCTAACATGGCAACGACAAAACATGGCATAGCATAGCAATTCAATCATAACATGACATAATCTAAACATGGCATAAATTCAATCAAAGCATGGCATGGCATCATGAAACTATGCTGAAAATAAACTACCAGTCATATCCAATGCAAACATGACATGTTAACTTTATGCAATCATCGGTTGTTCTATCATGGTTCTTTAAATGCAAATAACAACTTACTAATCATGCAATGCAAACAAAAATGTGCATCGAGTCCCTCGGACTCTCTTACCAGTGGGTTGCCTCGCAACCAAGAAATGATCATGCACGGATCACCGACGAAACCATACCTGGTTCAACACTCACCGAGACCTCGTTTTGCGATCATACCAATTCATCATCGTGATTACTCACGACTGTCTCATAGTTCGATTTATCACATTATTGGTTACACATAATTTATCAACTTAGTTATTTTAGGTTTATCCTCCATTTCTACCGAGACCAGATAGTGTGACCTACTACGAACTTTTGCCCATGACTGAGGACGCGGCTATCGATAGATTGAATACACTCTGCAGAGGTAGCGCATTGTACCCACACCACGGAACCCTGGCCTCGCACTCCCATATGTGCAGACACGGCGTTCCGACAAAACCGAGCTACTGCCATGACGCTCTCCCGGCCACTCCGACCAACACCCCCTTGGGGTTCAGTCCTGGGTGGCCCCGTGTCTACCAAAGACACCAACGGCCACCGTCGTGGCAAAACGGTCCCAAAAGGGGACAAGGTACCATAAAAAAATGAGCACACAAGGTTATGTCCGCCTACCTGATCGAGTGGTAGCGCTACCATAACCTTCCCTCATGGAGGCACCGGCGAGAGGCATGATGATAGACCCAGCTAGGACCTTCCCATTAGGTAAGCGTGGTTGCACTGGAGAAAGCTCGATTGGAGTGGCACTATGATATCCTAGTGATGACGGAGGAGGTTTGTTATTAAGTCATATTATTAACTTCTCCATCATCAATCATCATGCAAGCATTATTAACATGAATGCAACAACTAACATGCAACCTACCAATGCAGTAACAAAACATCAAGCATTTCAAGTAACTGTGATATCATATGAAACATGGCAATACCAAGTACTAGCAATCTTATCAGTGCAACATAACAACGATACTACTAACATGAAACTAAACAAAGGCATGATATTATTAGTAACAACATTAAACTAGCATGGGAACTTATTTAATGAAAACTCAAGCATGCAAGGCAGGTAACAAAACTATTTAGCACGACTGAAATAATAGCAGATGAAACAGACAAGAAACTACTGCAACTAAGCACACACACGAGGTGCAAGCAAATTCAACGTGCAAGTTCGGGGCTCATGATAAGAGGTTGGCTTGCCTGGGGTCGAGGAATACTCCGGGAAAAAGTGCGGAACGATCGCGGAAAGATTTGCCGGAAACAGTTCTCTCTCGGAGGGGGCTCTTTACGTGCAAGGGCAAAGTGGTCATATTCACTGTGTGAAAACATAATGAAAATGATACCAACGGAAAGAGTTCGACGAGACGAAGACGTGAGCGTTGTTCTCACCTCAATCGGACTTACGGTTACGGAGTTATGAAGTGATGAAGCTCAGGGACCTATCGGTGAATTTTTTTCAGCAAACAGGCCCCTGGAGGAAAAAACTGAACGCGCCTTTCTAAGAATTACGCTTTCCAGAGAGGAAAGCGCACTCTGGCCCGTAGAGGAAGCGAATACGCTTTCGGTTAAGGGAAATGCACTATAGGGTAATACGCTTTCGTGGTTCTGAAAACGGAAAGCGGCCCGAGGCGCCGCGACTTAACTGACGTGGCGAGGCGGGGGTCAACGCGGGGACACTGCCAGGTGGGGTCGCGTAGGGAGGGGCCCGCCTGGCCTGCGTCTTCTACCTCCCGCTCGTACGCGCGCCTGGCCGAGGGAGACGCCCGCCCCGACAGCGATTGTCGATGCTCCCTGCCACGGCTGACGACGGGCGACCTACCTAGCTGATCAGGAGGGAGTGGCGCATCCGGTGGAGATGGTTGACGCCGCCTACGAGCACCAGAGAGGGAGCTACAGGGCCCGCGGTGGAGAGAGTCTTCGGCCACCTTCGCGCAAGGGGCTCCGGTGGGGGAATGCGGTGGGCAAGGCAATAGGGAGGCTCACTGGACCCTAGGGAGGGCAGTGGTGGTGAGGGAAAGGAGAGAGGGGCGCGGCATCACCGAAATCGAAGAAGAACCGAGGCGGCGGCCATGGCGATGGGGAGGGGTCAGAGAGCTCCTCGAGCTCGAGCTAGAGGTTCGGGGTGGGGGGGGCTTGTGGACTGCGAGGGGCTCGGGGGCTTGCTTAAATAACCGCGGGGAAGAGCTCTAGAGGGAGGGGCGAGGCGACACGCGGCACGGCTACGTGTCTGTGCGCCGGCGACACGCACACACGACCAAGGACCACAGGGAGCAACGACAAGGCGACGAGGGGGACGCGGACAAGAGCCAGGAGGTCACGGAATTGAGCAGAGCTTGAGGACAAGAGGGGGAAACAGACAGGAGCGAGGAAACGACGACGAGCTCACAGAGAGGGACGGTTCGGGGCCGGCGATGGCTCATCGAGGAAGCTAATGGAGGGGGCAAGCTGACCAGGCGCACGGCAACGATGAAGCTGAGCTGGTTGACAAGTTTAGACAAGCCAGAATCAGCCGGAGTAGCGATACTGTGGCCAACAGTGCGCAAACCATCGATTTGGCCTGCATAGCCCCGTGATCACCATTGACATTGCGCTCTCTAGTCGTCAACTAAGGGCCAAACCTTGTCCACAACATAGTCCTTCGAAAGCTCATTAAGACTGAGGCGATGGCATGAGCAAAGGTGTAGCTATCAGAGGGAACCAAGCTCGACAAGTTTGCTGTTGCAAACTTGGCCACATCTTGGTGATCAAACCAGAGAGGTTAAGTGGCAAACTTGATGTCTAGGAGGTTTAGGCTAGCAAGGACTACGGTCCTTGGAACTTGGAGGGGATTAGGACAAGGATTTAGCATAGCTGCAGTTCAAATGCCAAATCTGACCCAGAAAGCAAATGAGGAAGAAACACTCACTAGGAGTGTTGGATAGGGCTGAATCCTGGCAAAGCTCCATTATTTGGTCATTTTTAGATGCTGCAAAAAGATTATACCAAATGGACTTGCCAATTTGGTACTTGTTTCACAAGCATCACATTTGACCAGAAACTTGGGAAAATTCTAGGAAAAGATTGGCTACATGAAATGAGCCAATATTTGTTGGAGATAGGTTATATGGATATCATAAGGCCTGGGAATATTTTCAGCCATAATGGAGCAAGATAAAATATGCTTGCTTCACAAACTGAAAATTTGGACAGAATCAAAGAATTGCTCATGTGCTCACATAGTTCAATTAAATGAACTTAATTTAGGTTGATGCTAATGATTTGGAATACTTGAGAGGATGGAAAAGTTTCATCCCATTTGGAAACTCCATGAAGGTACTTCCTTCACAAAGTTGCATTCTGGTCAGAAACTTTGAAAAATTGCACAGGGAGCTAGGATGAATGGATTGAGCTCATATTTGGTATACATGGGTGATTTATCAAGTTTAACCACCCTACCAAATTGCAGATCAATTAGAATTAGGAATAAGGCACTTCCTTTGCAAAATTTCAGAGAAGGCAGAAACTTGCATTGGATCATGTGCCAAAATTTTGAACTATGGATCATGAGATAAGGACGGAAATAGTGATTATATAGCAAGGACAAGATCCACAATTTATGTGAGAATTTTTCCCTGCTATAAAAATAGTAGTTCCTTTAGAAAGTGGCAGAAATGCAATATTAGTATTAAATAGGAAAAGGCAATTTTCCATATTTAATTATGGCCAATATCTTTGCCAGGGCTTGGATTAGGCACAAATATCAACTTATGTAGGGCGGAACCCTAATCGGAGATCTTTCATGTTTGGAGGGGATCCTACGAGGGAAACACGACGAACAAGCGGAAGAACACGGGGAAACACACACACACGAGAGGAACACTAAACCGACAAGTATCGATCACACAAGGGCTAGATCATCTAACACATAAGGTAGCACAAGATTCAAAATCAACAAAGGAAAGATACACGAGTAGCCGTTCTTCTCCGAGAGGAGGTCTTGATGGGGTCCACCCTAGAAGGGGGTCTTGAATCCGCTTGGGGGATCTTCTCCGTAGAGGTCCTGAGCTCCGAGGAGAAGTAACCAAGTGGATGAGCAAGGCTTTCACACAAACATGAACTAAACCAATGCTAACCCTAGAAAGGTGGGGAAGAAAGAGTATATATAGTCTAGGGGGCGAAGGGGTACAAGGGCTGCGGCCCCAATCGAAGTCAACACACAGGCGTCGGACGTCCGGAGGTCACCGGTCGTCCGGAGGCTCGAGAGGGTCCGGACGTCCGGAGGCCTTCGGACGTCCGTAGATTCGGCTCGGGCGCACATCGGTCGGACGTCCGGAGGCTTTCGGACGTCCGTAGATTCGGTTCGGGCGTGCGTCGGTCGGACGTCCGGAGGCTTTCGGATGTCCGCAGATTCCATTCGGGTGCCCAGCTGCCGGACGTCCGGAGGGCGTCGGTCGTCCGTGGCTTGGGAGTTCGCCGGACATCCGGACTAGGTCGGACGTCCGATGCCTGTAGCTGCAGCATCCTTTCTTCTTCTTCTTCAGCATGCTTGGGGTCCTCGCCGTCTTGGCTCTTGTATGTAGTTGTTCCGTGGCTCGTTTCTGTGCACTGATCACACACAGAGTTTCCGAATGAGGTAGTAGCCATGTCTCGTGAGTAGGAGAAGGAAGTTCGAGAGGAGCGAAGTTCACCTTATCTTCAATAGCCTTAGCTCGGGCTCGAGTCATGGGTCCACGTGGTATTGAGGAAGATGTAGGCGTCCATGGGGATGAGTGAGGATGCTCCGCATCATCTCCCCCCCTTGAGAGAGATCCGACCTCGGATCAAAAGCTTCATCTCCATGGTATGGTGCGAGGTCCTTGACGTTGAAGATGTCGCTCACATTGTACTTGTCTCCAGGTAGGTCGATCTTGTAGGCGTTGTCGTTGTAGCGTGCTAGCACCTTGAAAGGTCCATCGGCTCTAGGAAGAAGCTTGGACTTGCGTTCTTTGGGGAAGCGGTCCTTGCGAAGGTGTAGCCACACTAGATCACCAATGTTGAAGACCATGGGTTGCTTGTTGACGTTGAGCTTGGTCGCTAGTCATTGTACTTGGCGCTCGATGGTTTGTCTTGTATCCTCATGCATCTTCTTGATGTAGCTTGCCCATGCACTCGCATCCATGTTGGTGCGCTCTTGTAGAGGAAGAGGTAGAATGTCCAATGGGGACAACGGGTTGAAGCCGTAGACGACCTCGAAGGGGGACTTGCCGGTAGTCGAATGTCTTGCACGGTTGTAGGCGTACTCGGCGATGGGTAGACATGCTTCCCACTCCTTGATGTTCTTCTTGATCAAGACACGAAGTAGAGTGGATAGTGTGCGGTTCGTCACCTCCGTTTGGCCGTCGGTTTGAGGATGGTATGCGGATGAGAACAAGATCTTGATTCCGAGCTTGGCGCATAGGGTCTTCCAAAAGTAACTCAAGAACTTGACATCACGATCGGAGACGATTGTCTTTGGTACTCCATGGAGTCGCAAGATTTCCCTACAAAAGAGATTTGCAATATGTGAATCATCGTCTATCTTGTTGCAAGGAATGAAATGTGCCATCTTAGAAAATCTATCCACAACAACAAACACGGAATCCTTTCCATTTTGAGTTCTAGGCAAACCAAGTACAAAATCCATGCTAATGTCTTCCCAAGGTTGATAAGGGATAGGAAGAGGCATGTAAAGACCATGAGATTGAGCTTTAGACTTAGCTTTGCGGCATGTAGAGCATCGGTTGGTGAAGCGTGAGGCGTCATGAACATCTTGGGCCAAAAGTAGTTCTTGGAGAGTGTGGCGAATGTCTTGTCGCGTCCAAAGTGTCCCATGAGTCCGCCTCCATGAGCCTCTTGCAAAAGGAGCAAACGAAGAGAAGACTCGAATGCATAGTTTGTTAGCTCTCATAAGATAAGCATCCTTGATGTAATATTGTTCCCAAGAAGTATGCATCAAACACTTAGCATAAGGAATAGCAAAAGATGGGTCGTTAGCATACAATTCTTTTATGTGCTCAAAGCCAATAACATTCAACTCAAGTTTAGTGACAAGCGTGCATATGTGTGAAAGTGCATCGGCAACTACATTTCCCTTACCCTTGATGTACTTGATGGCATAAGGAAAAGATTCAATAAATTCACTCCATTTGGCATGACGCTTGTTCAACTTAGTTTGGCCTTTTAAGTACTTAAGCGTTTCATGGTCGGTATGGATGACAAATTCATGAGGTCTAAGGTAATGTTCCCAAACATGTAGCACACGCACTAAAGCATACAATTCTTTGTCATAGATGGGATAATTAAGTTGAGCACCGGATAGTTTTTCACTAAAATAAGCAATGGCTCGTTTTTCTTGCATCAAAACTCCGCCAATTCCGGTACCACTTGCATCACAATGAACCTCAAAAGTTTTGTCAAAATTGGGCAAAGCAAGAATCGGAGCATGAGTAAGTAAAGACTTGAGCTCATGAAAAGCGGTTGATTCCAAAGTTCCCCAAACAAAGGGAGTATTCTTCTTACTCAAAGCATGCAAAGGAGCGGCAATTGTGCTAAAATCTTTCACAAAGCGACGATAAAAACCCGCAAGACCAAGAAAGCTACGCACTTGTTGCAAATTGGTGGGTTGGGGCCAAGTTTTAATTGCTTCAATTTTAGATTCATCAACATGGACACCCTTTGAGGATACTACAAAACCCAAGAAAACCACTTTGTCAACACCAAATGTGCATTTTTCATGTTTGCATAAAGACTTTCCTTGCGAAGGGTTTGCAAAACAGCCCTAACATGATTAAGATGTTCTTTCATGGTTTTGCTAAACACAAGAATATCGTCGAAGTAAACCACAACAAAGACTCCAATGTAAGGGCGAAGCACATGATGCATAAGACGCACGAAAGTACCGGGAGCCTCCGATAGACCCATAGGCATCACTAACCACTCATATAAACCAAATTTGGTTTTGAAAGCAGTTTTCCATTCATCACCCTCTTGTATGCGGATTTGATAATAGCCACTTTTAAGATCAATTTTTGAGAAAAAGTTGGCTCCACTAAGTTCATCAAGTATATCATCTAAGCGAGGAATGGGATGCCTATAGCAAACGGTAATAGCATTTATAAGTCTACAATCGGAACACAAGCGGAAACTTCCATCGGGCTTAGGCACAAGTATAACGGGAACGGCACAAGGGCTTAGGCTTTCACGTACATGACCGTTGTCGATGAGTTGTTGTACTTGCCGTTGAATCTCCTTGGTTTCTTCGGGATTGACTCGGTATGGAGCTTTGTTTGGTAGAGGCGCTCCAGGGATGAGGTCGATTCGATGCTCAATGCCTCGAAGAGGAGGTAGACCCGGAGGTAGCTCATCGGGGAAAACATCTTGGAATTCCTGCAAAAGAGATTGAAACACTAAAGGTAGCTCATGAGAGGTGTTAGTTGTTGGCTCTCCATCCTTGCACACAAGGACAAAGTGCATCACACTAGATGGGTTCTCACACACTTCTCTCATCTCACTTTTGGTGGCAAATAGGATGAGGTTTTTCTCTCTAGGCGAAGAGGCGCTCAGGTTTGGCTTGTGGCTCTCATTCACTTTTTGGTGGATCACTTTCTCACTCTTGTCTCTATGATGGGTGGCTTGCTTGTCGGCTATCACTTGACTAGGAGAATAGGTCGTAGCACATATTCCTTCCCTTTCATTTTGAAGCTATAGTGATTGGTGCTTGGTTGTGGAAGACACCACCACGGTCGAATTGCCATGGTCGACCAAGAAGGAGGTGGCAAACTGTCATTGGGACCACATCACATTCCAAAGTGACCTCGTATGCACCAATTTTGAAGGAGACTTGGACCGTATGATCAACTCGTATAGTGCCGGAGTCACTTAGCCATTGAACCTTGTATGGAGTCGGGTGCTTCCTCTTGACCAATTGAAGCTTGGAGCATAGTTCTTCACTTGCCAAGTTGTGACAACTTCCTCCATCGATGATGACCTTGACGGACCTTCCGTTGATGTCGGCCTTTGTGTGGAATATGTGGCATCTTTGGTCGTCTTCTTGTTGATGTTGAAGAGTCAAGACCATGGAGACAACGAGGGCGGGGCTCGAATCCTCATCGCAAAAGACTTGATCATCTTCATCTTCGTTCACTCGCCGGTGCATGGCCACTTGCTCGAGGGCTTCCATCTCCTCATCACTCATTGAGTCATATGTGCAGTCGTCGTTGAGGATCATGGTGCGCTTGTTGGTGCATTCAGGGGACTTGTGGCCTCGGCCACCGCAAGTGAAACACTTGAAGGAGCTTGTTTTGATGGTCTCATCGGTCGGAGTAGATGATGAAGCACGCGGCTTGAACTTGCTTGTAGTAGGAGGAGGACGACTTGAACTTGTCGAATTTCTCTTGTAACTCGACTTGTCGTTGTTGTTTGTAGAAGGTTTGGTTGATGTAGATGTTGGAGGAGGTGTTGAAGCTTGGTTGTTGGAGAAGCCGTAGGTCTTGGACGAGTACTTGGCGTGTAAAGTCATCTTGCACTTGACGTTCGCCTTTGTAGCTTGATGCACGAGCTCAATGAGGGTTGAGTATGGTTGGAAGTCGGCGATCTTCTTGATGGGATGATTGAGTCCATTCAAGAAACGTGCCATAGTTTGCTCATCATCTTCCTTCACATTGGCTCGAATCATGGCTATCTCCATTTCCTTGTAGTATTCTTCAACACTCTTTGTTCCTTGCTTGAGGAGTTGGAGTTTCTTGAAGAGGTCGCGGTTGTAGTAGGTTGGCACAAAACGTGCTCGCATGACATCCTTCATTTGAGCCCAAGTGGTGATTGGAGGTTCACCTCTTGCTTGTCGCCTCTCAAGGATTTGTTCCCACCATATGAGCACATAGTCTTGGAACTCAAGTGGTGCCATAGCTATTTTCTTCTCTTCATCGTAGTTGTGCAAACAAAAGATTTTGTCGACCTTCAATGCCCATGAGAGGTACTCTTCGGGGTCATTGCTTCCATTGAACTTGGGCATGGTGAATTTGAGCTTTCCATAGCGTTGCTCTTCATTGTGTTGTTGGCGATGTTGATGATGACGCCCTTGACGTGGATTGCAATCGTCTTCATGTTGCTCTTGGCGTGGAGGAAGACCATGATCAACTTGCTCTTTTTGAACTTGAGGTTGAGGTGGAGCTTGACGAGCTTGTGGAGGAGCTTGAGGGACTTGCTCATCGACTTGCTCTTGTGAATGCTTCTCATGTAGCGGGTTGCGAGATGCATGACGGTCTTGACGCGCGGCTCGTCGAAGAGTGTTCGAAGTAGGTGTACTTGAGTCGTAGAAGGTGTCGTCGGAGTGTCGACTCGAGCGGCTCCATCTTGAGGATGGAGAAGTGGAATGATGCCGGTTTCTCATCAAGGCGCGGATCTCGTCCATTCTTGCATCATTCTCTTGCTTGTGGGCGTCGAACTTGTTGTCGAAGTAGTCTCTTGTACGTTGCTCGGAGAGTCTCAAGTCGGTGGCGAGGTTGTCGATGCGGTCGCTCATTGCTTGTTGCTCTTGGTGCAACGCTCATTGTGCACCAAAGAGGTGGCTCTTGGTGACGTATGAGGACATGTCGTCGTCTTGCTCGATGAAGAGTGGGTTGGTAGAAGTACTTGGCCTATCCATCATTCCAAGCAAAATATGTGAGTGGTAGAAGGATAAGAACTTATACCAATGTACCTTTGACCGAAGTTGATGATGAATCAAGTTCACTCAAATGCGGACAATGAAATAGCACTATTGGTACCAATCCTTGTCGGTTCTCACACCTACACAAATAAAAGCTTATGATGGAGCTTGGTGAGGATGGTGGCACAAAATTTGATGCAATTGTAAGTGAGCGTTAATAATGTTGGAAAAGGTACACAAATTTGCAAATGCAACAAGTAGACCAAGCAAATAATGGTACACGGAAACACACACGCAAATAGAAAAGTGGGATTGTGCAAACCAAAAGTGAGCCAAAATGTGGAATCCACGAAAATGCTCTTGTTGCACAATACTAGAGAGACGCTAGCACGATTGCACAATAGGCGGATCTGAAACTTGTGCACAACCTACTAGGCAAAAATGCAACTATCTCTATCCCACGTATGCTATATGTATGGTATTTCGGTGCTATGATCCAAGATGATCCAATATGACAATCTTAATGTAGTATGATGCAATGGTTCTTGCTCATAAGCTCTTTGCTTATCTTTCCTATTTGCTTAAAAGCTTGGGTGGCTCTTGCACTTTTGAGCTCTTTTCTCATGCAAAACTTCACGAACCAAGATAGCAATTGTGTATGCTATGACAACTTTGTGACACACAAATGGATCTCAAGATATGCACCACTATTGTATGGTATGTATGCTATGGAGTATGATCACTAATGTGCACAAGTCACGTTGCCGGCAATACTCAATGGCTAGTCTCGATGGGTAAGCTACGCAAAAATACGGCCATGTGGGTATCAATGCAATGGCAAGGTATGACAAAGATGTCGATGATGTTACCGTCCTTGGCGATGATGTGACCCTTGCGAAGATGAGTCAAGGTGATGATGAAGTCGAACCGTACCTAGATAGCCGAAACACAATAGGACACGGGAACCTCAACTCAAAATCTCAAGGACCAAAATGTGGCAAAATCGTCATAGGATGTATTGGGGAAGATGTTTGTGTATGTTGGGATGGAAGGTGTGGTGGAATGTGGAATTGTGGTGGTGGAACTGTCAAACTTCAGTTTCGTCAGGGTTTCACGGACGTCCAGGATTTCACGGTCGTCCGGACTTCGTCGTCGGACGTCCGACCTTTTCTGGTCGTCCGGAGCCTGTGCGAAAATCGGGCTCGGGATGAACTGCGAGATTTCGGGAAGAAGAAAATGGTGAGGTCGAAATCGAGTGATTTGGTGGATGGAAAAGGGGGAGAGGGTGGGGAAAGCTAGATCCACACGTAGCAACTCAAATCCATGGACCAAATCCAACAAAATCTCAACTCACAAACAAATCACAAAATTTTTGGGGCTATTTTTGGTGGGGAATTTTCGGATTTAGGACAAAAACAACAAAATCATGCTATAAAAAGAGGGGTAGGGGCTCCAAAAAACGTGATCAACGTGGCTCTGATACCAAGATGATGTAGGGCGGAACCCTAATCGGAGATCTTTCACGTTTGGAGGGGATCCTACGAGGGAAACACGACGAACAAGCGGAAGAACATGGGGAAACACACACACGAGAGGAACTCTTAACCGACAAGTATCGATCACACAAGGGCTGGATCATCAAACACATAAGGTAGCACAAGATTCAAAATCAACAAAGTAAAGATACACGAGTAGCCGTTCTTCTCCGAGAGGAGGTCTTGATGGGGTCCACCCTAGAAGGGGGTCTTGAATCCGCTTGGGGGATCTTCTCCGTAGAGGTCCTGAGCTCCGAGGAGAAGTAACCAAGTGGATGAGCAAGGCTCTCACACAAACATGAGCTAACCAATGCTAACCCTAGAAAGGTGGGGAAGAAAGAGTATATATAGTCTAGGGGGCGAAGGGGTACAAGGGTTGCGGCCCCAATCGAAGTCAACACACAGGCGTCGGACGTCCGGAGGTCACCGGTCGTCCGGAGGCTCGAGAGGGTCCGGACGTCCGGAGGCCTTCGGACGTCCGTAGATTCGGCTCGGGCGCACATCGGTCGGACGTCCGGAGGCTTTCGAACGTCCGTAGATTCGGTTCGGGCGTGCGTCGGTCGGACATCCGCAGATTCCATTCGGGTGCCCAGCTGCCGGACGTACGGAGGGCGTCGGTCGTCCGTGGCCTGGGAGTTCGCCGGACGTCCGGACTTGGTCGGACGTCCGATGCCTCAGAATGCAGCATCCTTTCTTCTTCTTCTTCAACATGCTTGGGGTCCTCGCCGTCTTGGCTCTTGTATGTAGTTGTTCCGTGGCTCGTTTCCAGGCACCTGATCACACACAGAGTTTCCGAATGAGGTAGTAGCCATGTCTCGTGAGTAGGAGAAGGAAGTTCGGAGAGGAGCGAGTTCACCTTATCTTCAATAGCCTTAGCTCGGGCTCGAGTCATGGGTCCACGTGGTATTGAGGAAGATGTAGGTGCATCCATGGGGATGAGTGAGGGATGCTCTGCATCATCAACTCCGCCAATTCACATGAATTTAGGAGAGGACTAGATATGCCTTTGGATTTTATTCCTCAGAAAGGCAAGAAAAGGAATAAATCATAATTCAAAAATATTGCATAATACTTAGCAATATTTTTGCATATTCAAGGATTAGAAGGATAGGAGGATCTCTGGGAATAGATGGGATGATCAACAGATCAAGGAAAATGATGGCTCCTTTGTAATCACAAAGGCCACATTTAAATTCCAAAACTTTGGAATTCGGGTTTGAGAGGATTTGAGATGATGCAAAAGAGGTCTTGCCCACTGACAAAGACATGAGAAAGGTTTTGAAAGGTTGGAAATGACAAGAATTCTCAGATTCATCCAACAAATTCAGGAGAAAGATTTTGAAAATGAGTGCCAGGAAGGAATAACAGCTCAAAAATAGTCAACCCAATTTTGGGTCTATTACAAACCTTCCCCCCTTAAAAATAATCTCGTCCTCGAGATTCCTAGGGTTACAACACAAATGAAAGGGTAACCATTCCGGGGGGAAAAACCCTCGGGGTGAATTTTAGCCCTTTGGTCGGATTCGAATGAGTTGGGGGCACCGATAATTGGTACATCCCGAGAGAGATATGAGCAAAACAGGGTTACTTCCACGGCTAGGGGCACTCGAGATCATACTCCCGAAAAATGCTGGATGCACCCCAATGAACAGTGGTTTCACCTATTGACACGTGGGTCCAGGCGAAGGTGAGGTGGCTGCGCCAGCTCAGGATGCACACTGTGGTACGTGAAAATTTCGTGGATTGCTCCATGAAAAAGCAGGTGTCGAGGTAGAATCGGAGTTGAAATTTGTAACGGGGAGTTGTACTAGATCGAGTGAAATAAAACTGGCAGTGTTTCTCCGGAAACACTATCGGGGCTAACGCAAAAGAATGAGTGACGAGAAATGGCCAGATGAAAATGCCTCTTCGAGGGTTGGGTTTAGAAATCCGGCACTTGGGGTATGCACAGATAGAGAGGGATATGCGACTTTGCATTCCCCCGAGTACTGCCCTAAATGTACTCGTGGGCGAACCGAGTGTGCGTGCGGTATGCAGTATAATCTAAACTAGCAAACAGACAGATGCAATAAACATGCAATGAAAAACACACCAGATAAATCATACTAAGGTGTTTTAATGCTAGTGGGTATATGTAATCCTGGTATACATATACCTACACCAGCGCACATTTTTATTATAAACTCACGACGAGTCAATGTTGTTTTTAGTGTATGTGTTGTACTGATTAAAATCTTGTTAGAAACACAATGCCAACCCTGCCAAACATTTCTGCTTGACAGAGAGACAAGCAAAACAACACAAAAATAAACCAAAGGCAAGCAAGCATAACACATCATACGGGTTACAAACAGTGCAAGCATACCACAAAGCACGAGCGCTCTACCCGCTAAACAAAACTACCCCTTCCGGGATACATGGTTCTATCCTCCTATCGAGGATAAACAGACTGGCTTATCCTACTCGCAGAACCATCCCACTGCGTGATTGAGGTCATGTAGAGGACTGGCCGTGCTGGGGCTCTCCGGGAGGACGAAGACTGAGCCAATCTCCATCTTCACCGTCCGGCGACACTATGGGTTGGTGTTCGACTGCTGGGGTGTGGCTGAAATTGATCCAAGCAAATGCTGCTGGTGGATTCGGTAAAGAGCCTTGTTGAAGGAGTCGAGGGTAATGATGTTTGGCCGAGGCCACAACACCAGCTGAGAGGGTAGCACTGCTTCGAAGGAGCGGGGTGAACGGCTTGGGGTGCGAATTTACGAGCCTCGCGATAAGCTTTCGTGACAACTCGTATCGCATCGTTGTCCAGGGTTCTAAGCTCGGCAAGTATTTTGGACATCATCATCCCCTGGGCAGTGATATATTGCATCAGGCGAGCGATTGCGGGGTCATTTTCCTGGATAGTGAGAGAAGACGAAATTCCGGCTTCTGTCACCACGGGGAAAAAGCAGAACTCCTGCCTCTCTGCCACTTGCGGGAACTTGGTTCGGAGGTGGAGGATAGCCTCCACTGCAGCGGCCTGAATGGCTAAATCAGAGGTAGGCATGGCTCTACCCTGAAAAACTAACGGCTGGCCATCTACTGCGGGACCTAGGTTTATGTGCACTCTTGCATCAAAGCGATGAAGGTGAGGGACGGGTGTCGACTGGAACACCAGGTAATCGGGGCTAGCATTACAGCTAAAGGCTTTGGTGAGCATCTCGGTAAGAAGGAGTGGAAAGCCAGGGTGGTTGACGGCAAAGGTGTGGCTGTGAAACTTGGGAGCTTTGAAGGTGCTAGCCATGGCTGGAGTGTTGCTAGCTAGGCTTCTTTGCGGGGACATGGCTGACTGAGGGGTAAGCGATACGATGAGCGGAAAGGGGGCTTTTATAGGCAGCTATGCGGGACATGCCCGCATGGCGTGGCTCCTTTCCCTTAATGGCGAAGGGAAAGCGGTGTGTCCGACAAGAAAGGATTGGGTTGCCATTCTATCCACGGATAACTAGGCGGGGACAGCGGGGTGAGGACGTGTCGGTCCTGATTGCGCCACCTATAGATTAACAGTGGCCATGCCGGATGCCAGGGATGGGTCAAATCCTACGGGTTGATGGTAGCGGTGATCTAATGCTAGGATAACCTATGCCAACCTGGCTGCTTTGATACCATGCCCTGTGGCACCCCGATCCGCATGGAGCAGGGGGCCTTCGCACGTCAGCCCATGATAACACCTGGCGCACGACAGGTCCATGATACAACATTCCAGGTACAATAATATTCATCAAGTACATGTGTATATGATTACATCATTGATGAATACAATCATCTGGCATAACCCTAAGGCTATTTAAACGGCAGCGGAAGTCTATTTAAATGGCAGCGGAAGTCTTGATTTGTCAGCATCTCTCTCAGGTTAGGCTCCACAACTCACAGGACTGGCAAGATTACGGCCTAGCACGACGGAACAAGCGAACAATACGAGCACGACCTACAAAACTGGCATGACACGCCAGGTCAGTACATTGAATGTACTTGAAAGGCAACCAAATATATATAGCATCCAAACAAACAGATGACAAAGCAAGAACCAATCCTTTGCAATAACCTAGCTAATAGCAGAAACTAAGCATGGCAAGATAATAACTAGAGGCATGGATCAAAACAAGCATGAACAACATCATGACATATACTAGCATGGCAATGGCCTATCCAACTTACTTCTAACATGGCAACGACAAAACATAGCATAGCATAGCAATTCAATAATAACATGACGTAATCGAAACATGGCATAAATTCAATCAAAGCATGGCATGGCATCATGAAACTATGCTGGAAATAAACTACTAGTCATATCCAATGCAAACATAACATGTTAACTTTATGCAATCATCTACTGTTCTATCATGGCTCTTTAAATGCAAATAACAACTTACTAATCATGCAATGCAAACAAAAATGTGCATCGAGTCCCTCGGACTCTCTTACCAGTGGGTTGCCTCGCAACCAAGCGATGATGATGCACGGATCACCAACGGAACCATACCTGGTTCAACACTCACCGAGACCTCGTCTCCCGATCATACCAATTCATCATCGTGATTACTCACGACTGTCTCATAGTTCGATTTATCACATTATTGGTTACACATAATTTATCAACTTAGTTATTTTAGGTTTATCCTCCATTTCTACCGAGACCGGATAGTGTGACCTACTACGGACTTTTTCCCATGACCGACGACGCGACTATCGATAGATTGAATACACTCTGCAAAGGTAGCGCACTGTACCCACACCACGGAACCCTAGCCTCGCACTCCCATACGTGTGGCCACGGCGTTCCGACAAAACCGAGCTACTGCCATGATGCTCTCCCGGCCACTCCGACCAACACCCCCTGGGGGTTCAGTCCTGGGTGGCCCCGTGTCTACCAAAGACACCAATGGCCACCGTCGTGGCAAAACGGTCCCAAACGGGGACAAGGTACCATAAAAAAATGAGCACACAAGGTTATGTCCGCCTACCTGATCAGGGTAGCGCGCGCCCATAACCTTCCCTCGCGGGAGGCACCGACAAGAGGCATGACGATAGACCCAGCTAGGACCTTCCCATTAGGTAAGCGTGGTTGCACTGGAGAAAGCTCGATTGGAGTGGCACTATGATATCCCAGTGATGATGGAGGAGGTTTGTTATTAAGTCATATTATTAACTTCTCCATCATCAATCATCATGCAAGCATTATTAACATGAATGCAACAACTAACATGCAACAACCTACCAATGCAGTAACAAAACATCAAGCATTTCAAGTAACTTGGTATCATATGAAACATGGCAATACCAAGTACTAGCAATCTTATCAGTGCAACATAACAACGATACTACTAACATGAAACTGAACAAAGGCATGATATTATCATTAACAACATTAAACTAGCATGAGAACTTATTTAATGAAAACTCAAGCATGCAAGGCAGATAACAAAACTATTTAGCACGACTGAAATAATAGCAGACGAAACAGACAAGAAACTACTTCAACTAAGCACACACGCGAGGTGCAAGCAAAGTCAACGTGCAAGTTCGGGGCTCATGTAAGAGGTTGGCTTGCCTGGGGTCGAGGAATACACCGGGAAAAAGTGCGGAACGATCACGAAAAGATTTG
Source organism: Aegilops bicornis (assembly GCA_021605145.1). Classification (NCBI taxonomy): domain Eukaryota; kingdom Viridiplantae; phylum Streptophyta; class Magnoliopsida; order Poales; family Poaceae; genus Aegilops; species Aegilops bicornis. The sequence continues at coordinate 506,111,304 of CM038669.1, forward strand.
CCGGAAACAGTTCTCTCTCGGAGGGGGCTGTTTACGTGCAAGGGCAAACTGGTCATTTTCACTATGTGAAAACATAATTAAAATGAACCAACGGAAAGAGTTCGACGAGACGAAGACGGGAGCGTTGGTTTCATCTCAATCGGAGTTACGGTTGCGGAGTTATGAAGTGATGAAGCTCAGGGACCTATCGGTGAATTTTTTTAAAGCAAAAGGGCCCCTGGAGGAAAAAACTGAACGCGCCTTTCTCGGTAATACGTTTTCCGGAGAGGAAAGCGCACTCTGGCCCGAAGAGGAAGTGAATACACTTTCGTTTAAGGGAAACGATGTGATACGCTTTCGGCCCCCGAAAACGGAAACCGGCCCGAGGCACCGCGACTTAAGTGACGTGGCAAGGCGGGGGTCAACGCGGGGACACTGCCAGGTGGGGTCGCGTAGGGAGGGGCCTGCCCGGGTTGCGTCTTCTACCTCCCGCTCGTACGCGCGCCTGGCCGAGGGAGACGCCTGCCCCGACGGCGATTGCCGGTGTTCCCGTCGACGGCTGACGGCGGGCGACCTACCCAGATGATCGGGAGGGAGTGGCGCATCCGGTGGAGATGGTTGCCGCCGACGACGAGCACCAGGGAGGGAGCTACAGGGCCCGCGGCGGAGAGAGGCTTCGGCCACCGTCACGCAAGGGGCTCCGGTGGGGTAACGGGGTGGGAAAGGCAATAGGGAGGCTCATCGGACCCTAGGGAGGGCAGTGGTGGCGAGGGAAAGGAGAGAGGGGCGCGGCATCACCGGAATCGAAGAAGAACCGAGGCGGCGGCCATGGCGATGGGGAGGGGTCAGAGAGCTCCTCAAGCTCGAGCTAGAGGTTCGGGGGCTTGTGGACTGCGAGGGGCTCGGGGGCTTGCTTAAATAGCCGCGGGGAAGAGCTCTAGAGGGAGGGGCGAGGCGACACACGGCACGACTACGTGTCCGTGCGCCGGCGACGTGCACACGCGACCAAGGACCATGGGGAGCGACGGCAAGGCGACGAGGGGGACGCGGGCAAGAGCCAGGAGGTCACGGAATAGAGCAGAGCTTGAGGACAAGAGGGGGAAATGGACAGGAGCGAGGAAACGACGACGAGCTCATGGACAGGGACGGTTCGGCGACGGCGACGGCTCGTCGAGGAATCAAACGGAGGGGGCAAGCTGTCCAGGCGCACGGAGACGACGAAGCTGAGCTGGTTGACAAGTTTAGACAAGCCAGAACCTGCCGGAGTAGCCATACTGTGGCCAACAGTGCGCAGACCACCGATTTGGCCAGCATAATCCCGTGATCACCATCGACATTGCGCTCTCTATTCGTAAACTAAGGGACAATCCTTGTCTACAGCGTAGTCCTTCAAAAGGTCATTAAGACGGAGGATATGGAACGACCAAAGGTATAGATAGCAGAGGTAACCAAGCTCGACAAGTTTGCTGTTGCAAACTTGGCCACATCTTGGTGATCAAACCAGAGAGGTTAAGTGGCAAACGTGATGTCTAGGAGGTTTAGGCTAGCAAGGACTACGGTCCTGGGAAGTTGGAGGGGATTAGGACAAGGATTTAGCATAGCTGCAGTTCGAATGCTAAATCTGATCCAGAACGAAAATGAGGAAGAAACACTCACTAGGAGTGTTGCATAGGGCTGAATCCTGGCAAAGCTCCATTATTTGGTCATGTTTATATGATGCAAAAATATCATACCAAATGGACTTGCCAATTTGGTACTTGTTTCACAAGCATCACATTTGACCAGAAACTTGGGAAAATTATAGGAAAATATTGGCGACATGAAATGAGCCAATATTTGTTGGAGATAGGTTATATGGATAGAATAAGGGCTGGGAATATTTTCAGCCATAATGGAGCAAGATAAAATATGCTTTCTTTACAAACTGAAAATTTGGACAGAATCAAAGAATTGCTCCTGTGCTCACATAGTTCAATTAAATGAACTTAATTTAGGTGGATGCTAATGATTTGGAATACTTGAGAGGATGGAAAAGTTTCATCCCATTTGGAAACTCCATGAAGGTACTTCCTTCACAAAGTTGCATTATGGTCAGAAACTTTGAAAAATTGCACAGGGAGCTAGGATAAATGGATTGAGCTCATATTTGGTATACATGGGTGATTTATCAAGGTTAACCACCCTACCAAATTGCAGCTCAATTAGAATTGTGAATAAGTAACTTGCTTTGCAAAATTTCGAAGAAGGCAGAAACTTGCATTGGATCATGTGCCAAAATTTTGAACTATGGATCATGAGATAAGGATGGAACTAGTGATTATATAGCAAGAACAAGCTCCGCAATTTATGTGAGAATTTTTCACTGCTATAAAAATAGTAGTTCCTTTAGAAAGTGGTAGAAATGCAATATTGGTATTAAATAGGAAAAGGCAATTTTCCATATTTAATTATGGCCAATATGTTTGCCAGGGCTTGGATTTGGCACAAATATCAACTCCACCAATTCACATGAATTTAGGAGAGGACTAGATATGCCTTTGGATTTTATCCCTCAGAAAGGCAAGAAAAGGAATAAATCATAATTCAAAAATATTGCATAAGAGTTAGCAATATTTTTGCATATTCAAGGATTAGAAGGATAGGAGGATCTCTGGGAACAGATGGGATGATCAACAGATCAAGGAAAATGATGGCTCCTTTGTAATCACAAAGGCCACATTCAAATTCCAAAAATTTGGAATTAGGGTTTAAGAGGATTTGAGATGATGCAAAAGAGGTCTTGCCCACTGACAAAGACATGAGCAAGGTTTTGAAAGGTTGGAAATGACAAGAACTCTCAGAGTCATCCAACAAACTCAGGAGAAAGATTTTGAAAATGAGTGCCAGGAAGGAATAACAGCTCAAAATTTGTCAACCCAATTTTGGGGTTGTTACACGCATAACAACATAGGTTGTTCCCTTTGTCACCGGTATGTTACTTGCCCGAGATTCGATCGTCGGTATCATCATACCTAGTTCAATCTCGTTACCGGCAAGTGTCTTTACTCGTTCCGTAATGCATCATCGTGCAACTAACTCATTAGTCACATTGCTTGCAAGGCTTATAGTGATGTGCATTACCGAGAGGGCCCAGAGATACCTCTCCGAAACACGGAGTGACAAATCCTAATATCGATCTATGCCAACTCAAAAAACACCATAGAAGACACCTGTAGAGCATCTTTGTAATCACCCAGTTATGTTGTGACGTTTGATAGCACACTAAGTGTTCCTCCGGTATTCGGGAGTTGCATAAGTCATGAGAAAGCAATAGCAATAAACTAAACGATCATAGTGCTAAGCTAATGGATGGGTCTTGTCCATCACATCATTCTCTAATGATGTGATCCCGTTCATCCAATGACAACACATGTCTATGGCTAGGAAACTTAACCATCTTTGATTGACGAGCTAGTCAAGTAGAGGCATACTAGGGACACTCTGTTTGTCTATGTATTCACACATGTACTAAATTTCTGGTTGATACAATTATATCATGAATAATAAACATTTATCATGATATAAGGAAATATAAATAACAACTTTATTGTTCCCTCTAGGGCATATTTCCTTCAGTCTCCCACTAGAGTCAATAATCTAGATTACATATTAATGATTCTAACACCCATGGAGTCTTGGTGCTGATCATGTTTTGCTCGTGAGATAGGCTTAGTCAACGGGTCTGCAATATTCAGATCCGTATGTATCTTGCAAATCTCTATGTCTCCCTCCTTGACTTGGCGGATGGAATTGAAGCATCTCTTGTTGTGTTTGGTTCTCTTGTGAAATCTGGATTCCTTCGCTAAGGCTATTGCTCCAGTATTGTCACAAAAGATTTTCATTAGACCCGATGCACTAGGTATGATACCTAGATCGGATATGAACTCCTTCATCCAGACTCCTTCATTTGCTGCTTCCAAAGCAGCTATGTACTCCGCTTCACATGTAGATCCCACCACGACGCTTTGCTTAGAACTGCACCAACCGACAGCTCCACCGTTCAATATAAACATGTATCCAGTTGTGACTTAGAGTCATCCGGATCGGTGTCAAAGCTTGCATCGACATAACCTTTTATGACGAGCTCTTTGTCACCTCCATAAACGATAAACATATCCTTAGTCCTCTTCAGGTATTGCAAGATGTTCTTTGACCGCTGTCCAGTGATCCACTCCTGGATTACTTTGGTACCTCCCTGGTAAACTAATAGCAAGGCACACATCGGGTCTGGTACATAGCATTGCATACATGATAGAACCTATGGCTGAAGCATAGGGAATGACTTTCATTTTCTCTCTATCTTCTGCAGTGGTGGGGCATTGAGTCTGACTCAACTTTACACCTTGTAACACAAGCAAGAACCCTTTCTTTGCTTGATCCTTTTTGAACTTCTTCAAAACTTTATCAAGGTATGTGCTTTGTGAAAGTCCAATTAAGCGTCTTGATCTATCTCTATAGATCTTGATGCCCAATATGTAAGCAGCTTCACCAAGGTCTTTCATAGAAAAACTTTTATTCAAGTATCCCTTTATGCTATCTAGAAATTATATATCATTTCCAATCAACATTATGTCATCCACATATAATATTAGAAATGCTACAGAGCTCCCACTCACTTTCTTGTAAATACAGGCTTCTCCAAAAGTCTGTATGAAATCATATGCTTTGATCACACTATCAAAACGTTTATTCCAACTCCGAGAGGCTTGCACCAGTCCATAAATGGATCGTTGGAGCTTGCACACTTTGTTAACATTCTTTGGATTGATAAAACCATCTGGTTGCATCATATACAACTCTTCTTCCAGAGATCCATTCAGGAATGCAATTTTGACATCCATTTGCCAAATTTCATAATCATAAAATGCGGCAATTGCTAACATGATTCAAACAGACTTAAGCATCGCTATGGGTGAGAAAGTCTCATCATAATCAACTCCTTTAACTTGTCAAAAACCTATCGCAACAAGATCATGTTGATATGCAATAGAAATGACATAATTGATATGCAGCGGAAGATAAACTACAACAAGCAAACCATAGTCTAGTATACAATAACGTGAAAGTACAAGACTAATAGCGGCTTGGTAGTAGGATCAAGATGGAAGATAGTGAGAAGCCAATCAACAAAAGTAGTCAAGCAATGAAGTCAAATAGGTATGACAAATAGGCAATGACTTCACGAAGACAAACTCTAAGTAAGGTGAGGGAGAAGATAGAACAAGTCACTTGTTGAAGACACAGGATTTGTTGGACCAGTTCTAGTTGCTGTGACAACTGTACATCTGGTTAGGGAGGCTGAGCTAAGGACACACAGTCCTCGCCCAATCACTCTGGTAAGTCTTCAAGGTAGACTTCCGAACCTTCACAGACTGCGTTCACCGGCAATCCACAATGACTCTTGGATGCTCAGAACGCGACGCCTAACCGGCCGGAGGATTCACAGTCCTCAAGTGTAATAAGTCTTCGTGTCACATGCATGTAAATACTTGATGATGCCTAACACTCTTTGGCTCGGGTGTTTGGGCTTTGTCCTCGTAAGGATTTCTCTCTCAAAGGCTTCGAGGTGGGTTGCTCTCAAACGACAAAAGCCGTTCACTAACTCTTAGTATCCAACAATTTATGGTGTAGGGGTTGGGCTATTTATAGCCACTAGGCAACCTGACCTAATATGTCCGAAATGACCCTTGGTCACTAAGGAACCGACACGTGTTACAACGATCGATTTCAAACACACACCGACAACTTTACTTGCGCGACAAGCAAAGCTGACGCATCCAGCTCTGGATCAGTTTTGGTCTCATTGTCTTCGCTCGAAGACAAAGGTTTTGGGTAGAGCATCACTTCAGACATTCTGACTATGCTCACATGGACCCCACTTAACGATGCGGTGGTTCCTATGACTCAACAAAGAAGAAAAGGAAACAACGAAATGACACAGTCTTCGCGCTCCATAGTCTTCACTCAATGTCTTCTCATGTCATAGTATTCAATGTGAATATCTTCACATGCCACCATTGTCGTCAATGTCTTCATACATTTTTAGGGTTCATCTCCGGTAGGTAAACCGAATCAATGGGAGACACCACCTGCGTTATCCTGCAATTCTCACAAACGCATTAGTCCCTCAACCACATTTGTCGTCAATACTCCAAAACCAACTAGGGGTGGCACTAGATGCACTTACAATCTCCCCTTTTGGTGATTGATGACAAACCGGTTGAAGTTTTCAACGGGATAAGATATGTGAAATTGTAAAGGATAGGAATTGTCTTCATAAGTGGCAAAGGCTCCCCCTGAAGATGTGCATATAAGTAGTTTGCTTTTGGAATGCAAATGCACATGGCAGGTTGTACTTGTGGAGATCCTCTTCAACTTATGAAGATAATTCATCATGCATGAAATGAAATAGCTAAGAGAATGACATGCATAATGAAAAATGGACGTCTGCAGAATGATCTAAGTGCGGAAGTTATCATCGCACATGCGGAATTTATCATCGCACCAGAGTAAAGCAAATAAGGAGCAGACGACCATCGAGTTTAAGTGTTACAACTCAAAGAACCAAATGTATCAAAAGCGAGAGTTGTAAACACTTAGGCAAAATATTATGCAACCGCCCTTATGAACCCGCTTGAAGACTATCAAACCCATATGCTTCTCCCCCTTTTGTTAGTAAGGACCAAAAAGGTTTGAAGACATAGAGCGTCTACTCGTCCTCTTCAGAAGTAGATGATGCAGCAGGGATGTCGTTGTTGGTTGGCGGTGCAGACGAACTTGGTGCAGTGTCGATGCGTCGCGTAAGTAGGGGTGGTGAAGTAGCATCATCTTCATCATTGATCACTCTGGCATTCACCGTTGCCGCGGAGGAAGAATAGTCAGAGTCTTCAAGTGATGGAGTTCGTCATAGGACTGCATTCCGTGGAGGAGTGGAGTCAAACTTGAAGCGTTCAGTGAAGCCATCATCTTGAAGATCTGCTTCAGCACTGAGCAGGGTCAAACTCTTCCATGATCGCCGACAGGTCTCGTGAGTGACAAAAGCATTCTTGGTGGCAAGGTTTCGAATGCGATTGACGTCCACCCAAAGGCTTTGCATTTGTCGCTTGAGCCAGGAGTGATGCTTATCTTGTTTCTGATGCAGTGCGACAAGAAGTTCTCAGTTATTCAGGACGCGAGAGCGCTTCCGAGGCCATTGTGCAATAGTGCTCTCAGTAGCTTCAGTTTGTGCACGGCGAGGCAGACGTGTGTTCCCAGCCAGAGGATAGACACGAGATACTGCTGGGACGCCTTCCATGGGTTGAGAGAAGCTATGGTGATCTGCATTCTGAAGATAAAGTGGCGTTTTGGCAGGCTCAGGGTATATTGCTTCAACTGACATATCAACCTCTGGTAGAAAGATCGGATGATTGCGGCGAGAGGGCCGATAGTTGATAGCAGAGTGCATCTTGATGAGGCGCATGACCCATGGAGCATAAAATTTCAGACCAAACAGATCAGATCCAGACGCAGCCAATTGTCGGATGAAGAATTCTTGCGTATTGAAGTTGATGCCATTGAGGATGTAAAAGACCAATGTCTTCATTGCTCCTTCAAGTTTTGCAGACGATGAATGCCCTTTGATAGGCCATAGAGTTCGCTGATGATGTGATATATTGTACGAGGCGGATACTCAAGGTCATCAACAAAGAAGTCCCGAGGGTATTCGAGTGTCATGTGGCGTTGGCTTCATCATGCTCAACATCCGACTCATGTTGGGTTCTCGCTTATGAAATATGCTCTCCAAAGGCATCACGGTGGAGTTGACAACCAGGTTCAAACAGCTCTCCGGAGTGGGTAGGCCTGTGAGCTCAATGACGTCAAGAGCTTTGGCTTCATGATGAACATTTCTGTCATCCACTCGAGAACCCATGTCTTCGTATCTCTGTAGTAGCCATGGATGTGGAGGGTAGCATAGAATTGAAGCACAAGTTCTTCATTCCAGTGTTCTTTATGCATGCTTGAAGCCGAGTGACACTGCATCACAAAAGCAATCAAGTGCTTCTTCTAAGCACGGCAGTCCGGCCATGGCTTCAGTGTCGAGGCGCATATGAGGGAAAATGCGCCCTTGATCATACAGAACGCATGAGTAATAGCTTCGTTGCTAATAGCTCCAGAAACGATCAGATGATATCCTTGGCCTTGTGTAGGGGTTCTTTGCTCTGTCAAAGAAAGTGTTGTGGGCTTTGAAGCCATTTGCATTGAAAGAACCTGTAGAGGTGGCAGTGCCTGGAAACCTTGGCGCTCTTGGCTTCGCTTACGGACACGAGGCCTATGCGCAATATGATAGTTGAATTGAGGACCCGGATGCATGAGGCGGAGGGACGAGCAGGCCATCTTCTTGTGATTAGTGACCATAGTTGTATGCTTGCTCAATTGTGTAGGGCCTTGGTGGCGGAACTGGGCAAAGGGCAACAAGCGAGGCTTGAGCTACTCGGAAATGCTTCGGGAGCAGCTTGCCTCATTGGCTTCGTGCACATTTCCTTCATTGGCTTCGTGGAGTTGATGCAGATCCACATTTGCTTCACCATGACCACGTCATTGGCTTCATTGGTGTTGGAGGTGGCAGCCTCAATGTTTTCAACCTCCACTTGAGGAGCTAGAGGGTCGGGCAATCGCACGTTGATATCGTGAATAACTTCTTCAATTACAGGGGTGTAGGGACACGTTCTTCTTCTTCTTGGGTGTCTTCTACCGATGCAGCCGATTGTCTTCAACAGCTTTGGCTTTACTACGAGACATTCAAAGTTGGAGTGGCTTCGAAAACACTTGACGTGCAACAGGTTGGTGGTGCACTTCTCCTTCGAACGCCGAGAGAGGTACTTGAGGCCTTTGACCTTTGCGAAGCTCACAAATCTTGGCGACGCCTTTGGAGATGGGGTTGTCTGGGCCTCAAAGTCTTCCTCTTATTGTTGTTGTTGTTGTTGTTGTTGTTGTTGGGGAGTGACTTGTTGTTGGGGAGTACTAGGGGAGTCTTCTTGTTGCGGGCGATCGGCCCATGAAGCATCCTGAGCAATTGGCGCCAGAGGACGACCAATGCTGATGATTTCATTGTTAAATTTAATAGGCGATGATACCACATTGTATTCAATTTGAGGAAGAACTTCATCATCTTCAACATTCTCATGGTGACCAATGTCTTCAGCAGTGATGGGATCAACTGCTGGAATCTCTTCGACTTGTGAGCCTCTGTGGAAGGTGCTCATGAACAGTCATGCATAGTTCTTGGATTGCAGATGCAGGACGAACCACATAAATGGGTTCAACAACCAAGGGCTCTGTGGGAGCAGCCCGATTCTTCTTGGTCTTGAGCTTCTTCTTGGAGGGAGCAGCATCAGAGGCTTCAGGATGTTTCCTTTTTCTGGCTTCAGCCTCAGCAGCCCTCGTCTTCTTCTGTTCAGAAGCGGTTGACCTGACTTTTGGCTTCGAGCCAGTCATGCTGCTTGGGAAGACTATGCGGGTTCTTCCTGCCTTGAAGGTGCAGCTTGGTCAGTTGAAGACTTCTTCCTCTTTGCAGCCATTCGGGTCAATGCCAGACGGCCAAGAGCCTTGGCGCTTCTCAAATTTCATTGTAGGCAAGCACACACTTGTTAGCCAGACTCTTCATGCGCTCACGAGAGCCTCTGGCTTCTTCTCGCTTCTTGAGAAAGGCTTCTTTGAGCTCGTGCAGCATGACCTTGAAGTTTTTGACATTTTGCACGCTGAGTGTAGCCATATGCTTCTTGAACTGAGCTTTTTCATAGTCGATTTTGTTCTTCAGTTCAACAATGCGCTGAGCAAGAGCTAGCTCAGAAGCAATGGCGCCATTAAAGGAGACGCTGAGGCCAATAGGAAGTTGCAGATCTTCAAAGCTAATGTTTGGGGTGTCAAACCACTCATCAATGAAGTGATGGATGATTGCCACATCAAAGAGAGGCAAATTGTTCAAGATTTCTTCTTCTTCTTTGCTCTTGATAAGTTGCTCAATAGCATCATCTGCAAGATCTTCATCATCGACGGATCAATGTGCTCTTCACACGTAATGACAGCAGGAGTCGTCGATTCAAGATTCTTGACAATTTTCTTTCTCTTCTCCGTCTTCTTGGAGATACGGGATTGATCTTCGCATCGCATTAATCGCTTCGTGGAGGTGCAATAGCCAGTGGCTTCACACGTGAAGCTTTTGGAGGAGCAGCTGACTTTGAAGCCTTGACTTTCTTTTGCTTTTGCGGCTTTGGAGCAGGAGAAGGAGCTGGAGCTGGGGCTTCATCAGAATCAGCATCGTCATCAGAGTGATCCACTTTGGCACCTTGGACAAAGATGTAAGTGATGAGGCCATCAAGGTTTGAAAAGGGACCGATGACATTGGGTTCAACATCACGTGAGCCGTCAGCACGGGGAGCAGAAGGACCGGGGTTGAAGTCTAATCCCAATGACTTCTTGTTTTCCTTGGCCGAAGCCTTTGCGTGCCGGAAGTTGCGCTTGAAGAGATTATCGTCACGACACCAGAGCAATGACGTTGGGTCGGCATTTTCAGGCTGAGGTCCACGGACCATACAAGGATAGAAACCTTGTGCAATAGCTTCAGCCATGTTCTTGGGTGGAAGGCCTCGAAAGAGAATATCACCCCAAGGGCTTCTGATAGCATTCTTCTCGACATATTCACAGGTCACGAAATTGTACTTGAACCATTGTTCAGCCCAATATCGTCGAATCCATTGAATTCGCGTCTTTGCGCTGATTGTAATTCTCTTCGATCTGTCTTGTAAAGCTCTGCGAGGTCATCAAAGTGCATCTTTTGAGGTTCCCCCACGATGCATCTGCCGCCCTTCCTAACTGATTTATCTGCAGCCATGAACTTCAAACTGAATGGCTTCAATACCTTCAAAGGCTTCAAAGGCTTGCGTTTGCTGGACAAACAGGAACTGGCTTCGGGAGAGTTAGTTTGATGTTGTAAGAATTCTGCAAACGAATGCAGACTATGAGAACCAAGGGAAGGGGAAGAGGTCATATGCATTCTCAGAAGATTTTGAAGATAAATCAGTTTGAAGACATTGACCTCATGATGTGAATGTTAGGGAATGTAGTAATTTCAAAAAAATTCCTACGCACACGCAAGATCTTGGTGATGGCATAGCAACGAGAGGGGAGAGTATTGTCCACGTACCCTCGTAGACCGTAAGCGGAAGCGTTATGACAACGCGGTTGATGTACTCGTACGTCTTCACGATCCGACCAATCCAAGTACCGAACGTACGGCACCTATGAGTTCAGCACACGTTCAGCTCGATGACGATCCCCGGACTCCGATCCAGCAAAGTGTCAGGGATGAGTTCCGTCACCACGATGGCGTGGTGACGATGATGATGCTCTACCGGCGTAGGGCTTCGCCTAAACTCCACGATGATATGATCGAGGTGGAATATGGTGGAGGGGGCACCGCACACGGCTAAGGAACGATCCGTAGATCAACTTGTGTGTCCTGGGGTGCCCCCGCCTCGTGATATAAAGGAGGGAGGGGAGGTGCGGCCGGCCCCCAAAGGGGTGCGCCTGGAGGAGTCCTACTCCCACCGGGAGTACGACTCCCCTCTTGCCTTGTTGGAGAAGGAAAGGGGGGAGGGGAAAGAGGAAAGGGGGCGCCCCCTCCTTGTCCTATTCAGACTAGGGGGGGCGCGCAGCCTGCCCCTGGCCGGCCCTCCTCTTCTCCCTCATGGCCCACTAAGGCCCATTATCCCCTGAGGGTTCCGGTAACCCCGGTGTTCCTAAGAAATCCCGATTTCACCGGAACCATTCCAATATCCAAATATAGGCTTCCAATATATCAATCTTTATGTCTCGACCATTTCGAGACTCCTCGTCATGTCCGTGATCACATCCGGGACTCGAACAAACTTCAAGACATCAAAACTTATAAACTCATAATAAAACCGCCATCGTAACGTTAAGCGTGCGGACCCTACGGGTTCGAGAACTATGTAGACATGACCTAGAACTATTCTCGGTCAATAACCGATAGCGGAACCTGGATGCCCATATTGGTTCCTACATATTCTACGAAGATCTTTATCGGTCAAACCGCATAACGACATACGTTGTTCCCTTTGTCATCGGTATGTTACTTGCCCGAATTCGATCGTCGGTATCCAATACCTAGTTCAATCTCGTTACTGGCAAGTCTCTTTACTCGTTCCGTAATACATCATCTCGCAACTAACTTATTAGTTGCAATGCTTGCAAGGCTTATGTGATGTGTATTACCGAGAGGGCCCAGATACCTCTCCCACAATCGGAGTGACAAAACCTAATCTCGAAATCGCCAACCCAACATGTACCTTTGGAGACACCTGTAGTACTCCTTTATAATCACCCGCCACGTTGTGACATTTGGTAGCACCCAAAGTGTTCCTCCGGTAAACGGGAGTTGCATAATCTCATAGTTACAGGAACATGTATAGGTCATGAAGAAAGCAATAGCAATATACTAAACGATCAAGTGGTAGGCTAACGGAATGGGTCATGTCAATCACATCATTCTCCTAATGATGTGATCCCATTAATCAAATAACAACACATGTCTATGGTTAGGAAACATAACCATCTTTGATTAATGAGCTAGTCAAGTAGAGGCATACTAGTGACTATATGTTTGTCTATGTATTCACACATGTATCATGTTTCCGTTTGATACAATTCTAGCATGAATAATAAACATTTATCATGATACGAGGAAATAAATAATAACTTTATTATTGCCTCTAGGGCATATTTCCTTGAGTCTCCCACTTGCACTAGAGTCAATAATCTAGATTACACAAGAATGATTCTAACACCCATGGAGTCTTGGTGCTGATCATGTTTTGCTCATGGAAGAGGCTTAGTCAACGGGTCTGCAACATTCAGATCCGTATGTTTCTTGCAAATCTCTATGTCTCCCACGGACTTGGTCCGGATGGAATTGAAGCGTCTCTTGATATGCTTGGTCCTCTTGTGAAATCTGGATTCCTTTGCCAAGGCAATTGCACCAGTATTGTCACGGAAGATCTTCATTGGTCCCGATGCACTAGGTATGACACCTAGATCGGAAATGAACTCTTTCATCCGGACTCCTTCATTTGCTGCTTCGAAGCAGCTATGTACTCCGCTTCACATGTAGATCCCACCACGGCGCTTTGTTTAGAACTGCACCAACTAATGACTCCACCGTTTAATAAAAACACATATCCGGTTTGCGATTTAGAATCGTCCGGATCGATGTCAAAGCTTGCATCGACGTAACCATTTACGACTAGCTCTTTGTCACCTCCATATACGAGAAACATATCCTTAGTCCTTTTCGTGTATTTCGGGATGTTCTTGACCGCTGTCCGATGATCCATTCTGGATTACTTTGGTACCTTCCTGCCAAGCTTATTGCTAAGCATACGTCAGTGTCCGGTACACAACATTGCATACATGATAGAGCCTATGGTGAAGCATAGGAACATCTTTCATTTTCTCTCTATCTTCTGCTGTGGTCGGGCATTGAGTTTGACTCAATTTCACACCTTGTAATACTGAGTAAGAATCCTTTCTTTGCCCGATCCATTTTGAACTTTTTCAAAACTTTATCAAGGTATGTGCTTTGTGAAAGTCCAATCAAGCGTCTTGATCTATCTCTATAGATCTTGATGCCCAATATGTAAGCAGATTCACCGAGGTCTTTCATTGAAAAACTTTTATTCAAGTATCCTTTTATGCTATCCAGAAATTCTATATCATTTCCAATCAATAATATGTCGTCCACATATAATATCGTAAATGCTACAGAGCTCCCACTCACTTTCTTGTAAATACAGGCTTCTCCAAAAGTCTCAGATAAAACCATATGCTTTGATCACACTATCAAAGCGTTTATTCCAACTCCGAGAGGCTTGCACTGCACCATAAATTGATCGCTGGAGCTTGCACACTTTGTTAGCTCCTTTTGGATCAACAAAACCTTCTCGTTGCATCATATACAACTCTTCGCCTAGAAATCCATTCAAGAATGCAGTTTTGACATCCATTTGCCAAATTTCATAATCATAAAATGCAGCAATTGCTAACATGATTCGGACAGACTTAAGCATCGCTACGGGTGAGAAAGTCTCATCGTAGTCAACTCCTTGAACTTGTCGAAAACCTTTCGCAACAAGTCGAGCTTTATAGACAGTTACATTACCATTACCATCAGCGTTAGTCTTCTTCTTAAAGATCCATTTATTCTCAATGACTTGCCGATCATCGAGCAAGTTAACCAAAGTCCATACTTTGTTCTCATACATGGACCCCATCTCAGATTTCATGGCTTCCAGTCATTTTGCGGAATCTGGGCTCACCATCGCTTCTTCATAGTTTGTAGGTTCGCCATGGTCAAGTAACATGACTTCCAGAATAGGATTACTGTACCACTCTGGTGCGGATCTTACTCTGGTTGACCTACGTAGTTCAGTAGAAACTTGTTACGAAGTTTCATGATCAATATCATTAGCTTCCTCACTAATTGGTGCGGTTGTCACGAGAACCGGTTCTTGTGATGAACTACTTTCCAATAAGGGAGCGAATCTGATTATCTCATCAAGTTCTACTTTTCTCCCACTCACTTCTTTCGAGAGAAACTCTTTTCTAGAAAGGATCCGAATTTAGCAACGAAAATCTTGCCTTCAGATCTGTGATAGAAGGTGTACCCAATAGTCTCTTTTGGGTATCCTATGAAGACACATTTCTCCGATTTAGGTTCGAGCTTATCTGGTTGAAGTTTCTTCACATAAGCATCGCAGCCCCAAACTTTAAGATACGACAACTTTGGTTTCTTGCCAAACCATAGTTCATAAGGCGTCGTTTCAACGGATTTTGATGGTGCCCTATTTAACGTGAATGCGGCCGTCTCTAAAGCATAACCCCAAAACGATAGCGGTAAATCAGTAAGAGACATCATAGATCACACCATATCTAGTAAAGTACGATTACGACGTCCGGACACACCATTTCGTTGTGGTGTTCCGGTGGCGTGAGTTATGAACTATTCCGCATTGTTTCAAATGTAAACCAAACTCGTAACTCAAATATTCTCCTCCACAATAAGATCGTAGAAATTTTATTTTCTTGTTACGATGATTTTCCACTTCACTCTGAAATTCTTTAAACTTTTCAAATGTTTCAGATTTGTGTTTCATTAAGTAGATATACCCATATCTGCTCAAATCATTTGTGAAGGTGAGAAAACAACGATACCCGCCGCGTGCTTCAACATTCATTGGACCACAAACATCAGTATGTATGGTTTCCAACAAATCAGTTGCTCGCTCCATAGTTCCGGAGAACGGCGTTTTAGTCATCTTGCCCATGAGGCACGGTTCGCAAGTACCAAGTGATTCATAATCAAGTGATTCCAAAAGCCCATCATTATGGAGTTTCTTCATGCGTTTTACACCGATATGACCCAAACGGCGATTACCACAAATAAGTTGCACTATCATTATCAACTCTGTATCTTTTGGTTTCAACACTATGAATATGTGTATTACTACTATCGAGATTTAATAAAAATAGACCACTCTTCAAGGGTGTATGACCATAGAAGATATTATTCATATAAATAGAACAACCATTATTCTCTGACTTAAATGAATAACCGTCTCGCATCAAACAAGATCCAGATATAATGTTCATGCTTAATTGGCACCAAATAACAATTATTTAGGTCTAAAACTAATCCCGATGGTAGATGTAGAGGTAGCGTGCCGACCGCGATCACATCGACTTTGGAACCATTTCCCACGTGCATCGTCACCTCGTCCTTAGCCAATCTTCGCAATCCGTAGTTCCTGCTTCGATTTGCAAATATTAGCAATGTAACCGGTATCAAATACCCAGGTACTACTGTGAGTATTAGTAAGGTACACATCAATAACATGTATATCAAATATACCTTTGTTCACTTTGCCATCCTTCTTATCCGCCAAATACTTGGGGCAGTTCCGCTTCCAGTGTCCGATGCGCTTGCGGTAGAAGCACTACGATCTCGTGCTTAGGTCTAGACTTGGGTTTCTTCTCTTGAGCAGCAACTTGTTTGTTGTTCTTATTGAAGTTCCCCTTCTTCTTCCCTTTGCCCTTTTTCTTGAAACTGGTGGTCTTGTTAACCATCAACACTTGATGCTCCTTTTTGATTTCTACCTCCGCGGCTTTTAGCATTGCGAAGAGCTCGGGTATAGACTTGTCCATCCCTTGCATATTATAGTTCATCAAGAAGCTCTTGTAGCTTGGTGGCAGTGATTGAAGAATTCTGTCAATGACACTATCATCAGGAAGATTAACTCCCAGTTGAATCAAGTGATTATTATACCCAGACATTTTGGGTATGTGTTCACTGACAGAACTATTCTCCTCCATCTTGCAGCTATAGAACTTATTGGAGACTTCATATCTCTCAATCCGGGCATTTGCTTGAAATATTAACTTCAACTCCTGGAACATCTCATATGCTCCATGACGTTCAAAACGTCGTTGAAGGCCCGGTTCTAAGCCGTAAAGCATGGCACACCGAACTATCGAGTAGTCATCGACTTTGCTCTGCCAGACGTTCTTAACGCCGTTCAGTATCATCGGCGAGTTCGCACCCAGCGGTGCTTCCAGGCGGAATTCTTCATGCAGCAATGAGGATAATCCTCGAGTTACGGACCCGATCCGTGTAATTGCTACCATCATCTTTCAACTTTGCTTTCTCGAGGAACGCATTAAAATTCAACGGAACAACAACACGAGCCATCTATCTACAGTAAACATAGACAAGCAAAATACTATCAGGTACTAAGTTCATGATAAATTTAAGTTCAATTAATCATATTACTTAAGAACTCCTACTTAGATAGACATCTCTCTAGTCATCTAAGTGATTACGTGATCCAAATCAACTAAACCATGTCCGGTCATCACGTGAGATGGAGTAGTTTCAATGGTGAATCACTATGTTGATCATATCTACTATATGATTCACGTTCGACCTTTCGGTCTCCGTGTTCCGAGGCCATATCTGTATATGCTAGGCTCGTCAAGTTTAACCTGAGTATTCAGTGTGCAACTGTTTTGCACCCGTTGTATTTGAACGTAGAGCCTATCACACCCGATCATCACGTGGTGTCTCGTACGAAGAACTTTCGCAGCGGTGCATACTCGGGAGAACACTTCTTGATATTTAGTGAGAGATCATCTTATAATGCTACCGTCAATCAAAGCAAGATAAGATGCATAAAGGATAAACATCACATGCAATCAATATAAGTGATATGATATGGCCATCATCATCTTGTGCTTGTGATCTCCATCTCCGAAGCACCGTCGTGATCACCATCGTCACCGGCGCGACACCTTGATCTCCATCGTAGCATCATTGTCGTCTCGCCAACTATTGCTTCTCGACTATCGCTACCGCTTAGTGATAAAGTAAAGCAATTACATGGCGTTGCATTTCATACAATAAAGCGACAACCATATGGCTCCTGCCGATTCTTGATAACTCGGTTACAAAACATGATCATCTCATACAATAAAATATAGCACCACGTCTTGACCATATCACATCACAACATGCCCTGCAAAAACAAGTTAGACGTCCTCTACTTTGTTGTTGCAAGTTTTACGTGGCTGCTACGGGCTGAGCAAGAACCGATCTTACCTACGCATCAAAACCACAACGATAGTTTGTCAAGTTGGTGCTGTTTTAACCTTCGCAAGGACCGGGCGTAGCACACTCAGTTCAACTAAAGTGAGAGAGATGACACCCGCCCGGTCACCTTTAAGCAACGAGTGCTCGCAGCGGTGAAACCAGTCTCGGCGTAAGCGTCTGGCGTAATGTCGGTCCGGGCCGCTTCATCTCACAATACCGCTGAACCAAAGTATGACATGTTGGTAAGCAGTATGACTTGTATCGCCCACAACTCACTTGTGTTATACTCGTGCATATAACATCAACACATAAAACCAGGCTCTGATACCATTGTTAGGGAACGTAGTAATTTCAAAAAATTTCCTACGCACACGCAAGATCATGGTGATGGCATAGCAACGAGAGGGGAGAGTATTGTCCACGTACCCTCGTAGACCATAAGCGGAAGCGTTATGACAACGCGGTTGATGTAGTCGTACGTCTTCACGATCCGACCGATCCAAGTACCGAACGTACGGCACCTCCGAGTTCGCACACGTTCAGCTCGATGACGATCCCGGACTCGATCCAGCAAAGTGTCGGATGAGTTCCACAAGACGACGGGCGTGGTGACGATGATGATGCTCTACCGGCGCAGGGCTTCGCCTAAACTCCGCGACGATATGACCGAGGTGGAATATGGTGGAGGGGGGGCACCGCAGACGGCTAAGGAACGATTCGTAGATCAACTTGTGTGTCCTGGGGTGCCCCCTGCCCCCGTATATAAAGGAGGGAGGGGGAGGTGCGGCCGGCCCCCAAGGGGTGCGCCTGGAGGAGTCCTACTCCCACCGGGAGTAGGACTCCCCCCTCTTGCCTTGTTGGAGAAGGAAAGGGGGGAGGGGAAAGAGGAAAGGGGGGCGCCCCCCCTCCTTGTCCTATTCGGACTAGGGGGGGAGGGGGCGCGCGGCCTGCCCTGGCCGGCCCTCCTCTTCTCCCTCATGGCCCACTAAGGCCCATTATCCCCCGGGAGGGTTCCGGTAACCCCCGGTGTTCCAGAAAATCCCGATTTCACCGGAACCATTCCGATATCCAAATATAGGCTTCCAATATATCAATCTTTATGTCTCGACCATTTCGAGACTCCTCGTCATGTCCGTGATCACATCCGGACTCGAACAAACTTCGGTACATCAAAACTTATAAACTCATAATAAAACTGTCATCGTAACGTTAAGCGTGCGGATCCTACGGGTTCGAGAATTATGTAGACATGACCTAGAACTATTCTCGGTCAATAACCAATAGCGGAACCTGGATGCCCATATTGGTTCCTACATATTCTACGAAGATCTTTATCGGTCAAACCGCATAACGACATACGTTGTTCCCTTTGTCATCGGTATGTTACTTGCGAATTCAATCGTCGGTATCCAATACCTAGTTCAATCTAAATTCTTGGCAAGTCTCTTTACTCGTTCCGTAATACATCATCTAGCAGCCAACTTATTAGTTGCAATGCTTGCAAGGCTTATGTGATGTGTATTACCGAGAGGGCCCAGAGATACCTCTCCGGCAATCGGAGTGACAAAACCTAATCTCGAAATACGCCAACCCAACATGTACCTTTGGAGACACCTGTAGTACTCCTTTATAATCACCCGATTCACGTTGTGACGTTTGGTAGCACCCAAAGTGTTCCTCCGTAAACGGGAGTTGCATAATCTCATAGTTACGAGGAACATGTATAGGTCATGAAGAAAGCAATAGCAATATACTAAGCGATCAAGTGCTAGTCTAACGGAATGTGTCATGTCAATCACATCATTCTCCTAATGATGTGATCCCATTAATCAAATAACAACACATGTCTATGGTTAGGAAACATAACCATCTTTGATTAATGAGCTAGTCAATTAGAGGCATACTAGTGACTATATGTTTGTCTATGTATTCACACATGTATCATGTTTCCGGTTGATACAATTCTAGCATGAATAATAAACATTTATCATGATATGAGGAAATAAATAATAACTTTATTATTGCCTCTAGGGCATATTTCCTTCAGCGAAGACATTCACTTATACGCTGAGAGTTGGCTCCAGATTTGTATGAATCCGTGAATAAGTACAAGTGAGGAATCTAACTAGTTGTGAAGCTTAAGTGAATATACTAGGCAGTATGAGATGCAGACAGAATAGATCTAACATTGTATGGGCAGAAACCGATTTTGGTAAGTAGGATGAATCTTGAAGATCAAAAAGATGGTAAAAATAGAGTTATATTTACCACTCGAAGAACTGCTAGACGGGAAGAAAAGGAAGCCGAGCAGTTCAATCCACCGTGCCCTAACTTGGCGACGGAGGACACCTACGGCGGCGGCGGAGATGACGATGTTCGCGGCCGGCGTGAGGACGGCGTCGGAGAAGTCATGACAGCTAAGCGCCGTCGCCGGCGTCGTCGAGAGCTAGCGGTGGCGCTTAGGGTTTTGACGAGGTGGAGAGGTGGAAGAAGATTTTCTTTACTGCGGGGACATGTATTTATAAGGAGGTGTGCGACACAGCGCAATTACTGTAGGTGCCTGGCGGTTCACATCTAAGGGCACGTGGCAAGCATGCAACATACTCTGAGTTGTCCCACGTTCCCACGTCGCCGGGTTTGTCGGATGGTCGCTTACGGCTTCTCGGATTTCAACGATGAAGGATGAATCATTTAAAACAGACTTAAAGTTTGTCTCTGTGTCTTCTGCTGACAAGGACGCAGAGAAGACATTCGACAGTTTCAATAGAATGCATATGATTTGGACTGGTAGAGTTTGAGATAGAAAGCATAGAGAGATTGGGGTCCGATCACATTCACTTAGTTCAAAAGATTCAACTTGGAAGACATAGCTATAAGTGAATGCTGTAGAGGACAGAACAATATATATATATATATATATATATATATATATATATATATATATATATATATATATTAGAAAGCAACCAAATCAACATAGTGAAGAAAATCATGAAGATAGGTTGAAGTTGAACACAAATCAAATGCGAAGATATTGCAGAAATAACGCCATGAGTGAAACACTTCAAACAAAGAAATTTGGTGGTGGCGTTACGCACCGTATAGGAAGTATTAGACCCAGACACGGCGCACGATTATCGTGGCGCTCCAAAGTCAAATTCCATGTTAATGTATTCACACTCAGAATGTAAGTCTTCATTGATTGAAGATATACGTTACTTCGTGTGTTGCACATCTAAGTCATCAACATGCATAAGTGTTAGGATGTGTGCTTGATCACGAGGACATTTGAGGATTCCAAGATATTTAGCTCACACCGTAACTTGCAAAACCTTTTCTCATCCAAGGGCTTTGTGAAGATATCTGCCGATTGCTCTTCGGTGTTGGCGTGAATGATGTCAATATCTTTCTTCATGACATGATCCACGAGAAAATGATGACGAATTTCAATGTGCTTTGTCTTCGAGTGCTGGACTGGATTGTTGGCAATCTTAATGGCGCTTTCGTTGTCGCATGAAGAGAGGTACTTGTGTCGATTGATGCCATAGTCCTTGAGTGTTTGCTTCATCCATAGAAGCTGAGCACAGCAAGATCCGGCAGCAATGTATTCAGATTCAGCAGTGGAGAGAGATACATAGTTCCGCTTCTTTGAAGACCAACAGACAAGTGATCGTCCCAGAAAGTGACATGTGCCTGATGTAGACTTGCGATCCACCTTGTCACCAGCATAATCAGCATCCGAAAATCCAACCAAATCAAATTTTGAGCCCTTTGGATACCATAATCCGAGTGTTGGGGTGTGAGCCAAATATCGAAGAATTCGCTTCACATCTAAGTGATGCGATTCCTTTGGTGCCGCTTGGAATCGAGCACACATGCAAACACTAAGCATAATATCTGGCCTAGATGCACATAGGTAAAGTAAGGAACCAATCATGGAGCGGTATACCTTTTGATCGAACTCTTTACCATTGTCGTCGGGACCCAGATGGTGTTTGGCTGGCATTGGCATCGTGTATCCTTTGCACTCTTGCATTCCAAACTTCTTCAGACAATCTTGGAGGTATTTTTATTGAGATATAAAGATGCCATTCCTTTGCTGACAAATTTGAAGACCAAGGAAGAACTTGAGCTCTCCCATCATGGACATCTGATATTGTTCTTGCATCATGTATCCAAATTCATCACTATACTTATGGTTGGTGCAGATGAAGATAATTTCATCCACATATATTTGGCATACAAACAGTTCACCATCATATGTCTTCGTGAAGAGTGTGGGATCAAGGGATCCAGGTTTGAAGCCTTTGCTCTTCGTGAAGTCTTTGATCGTATCATACCAAAGCGCGAGGAGCTTGTTTGAGGCCATACTGATTGCTTTATTTAGCTTGTACACCATATCGGGATGTTTTGGATCTTCAAAGCCGGTGGTTGAGCGACATATACTTCTTCTTCAATCTTGCCGTTGAGAAATGCACTCTTCACATCCATTTGATAGAGCAAGATGTTGTGGTGATTAGCATAGGCTAGTAGTATGCGAATAGCTTCAAGCCTAGCTACAGGAGAAAATGTTTCATCGAAGTCAATTCCTTCAACTTGAGTATATCCTTGAGCCACAAGCCGTGCTTTGTTTCTAACGACTTGACCATGCTCATCTTGATTGTTCTGATATATCCATTTGGTGCCAATAATGTTATGCTTGCGAGGGTCAGGGCGCTTGACAAGTTCCCAAACATTGTTTAGCTTGAACTGTTGAAGTTCTTCTTGCATAGCTTGTATCCATTCTGGTTCCATAAAGGCTTCGAACTTTCTTGGGTTACGATATTGACACAAAAGAAAAGTGCCTCTGAAATTTGCTAGCTATGTTGCTCTTGAGCGAGTAAGCGGACCAGTGCATTGATGCTATCGATTATCTTCTCAATCGGTACTTCATTTGCAACTCGAGGATGAATCGGACGAAGACTTTGCTCTTGCCGATCATTGTCATCATTGGGAGGATTGTCTTGAGCTGAGCATTGTCTTCGCTTTGGTTAAGTGCGAAATGATAAGTTCTTCTTCAGTGTGCTTGAAGGCATGATTTCACCAGTTCCCATCGCCTTGATAGATTCATTTGGTAGAGCTTCGTCTAGTGTACTTGGCGGGAACTCCTTTGTGAACCATTGGTTTCATCAAATCACACGTCTCTGATTTGACGATTTTGTAGAGATAAAGGTTGAAGACTCAGAGGAGTGCGAGTCCTTTCCATAACCGAGCATGAAGCCTTCGTGAGCTTTAGTTTCAAATTTTGACTTGTGATGGGGATCCTTGATCCAAAGACTTAGCCCCAAATTCTCTGAAGTAGGCGACATTTGGCTTCTTGCCGAAGGAGCTCATAGGATGTTTTGTTAAAGCTTATGGATATAAACACGGTTGATGACGTGACAAGTCGTATCAATAGCTTCGTGCCGTAACTTTCTTGGTGTCTTGTACTGTCGAGCATTGTTCGAGCCATCTCAATGAGGGTTCTGTTCTTGCTCCACGATGCCATTTTGCTGAGGTGTGTATGGAGCGAGAGAACTCATGAGTGATTCCCATGGTATCCAGATAAAGATCAAGTCCGTGTTCTTGAATTCAGTGCCGTTGTCACTTCTGATATGCTTGATCTTGACGCCATAATTGTTCATTGCTCGATTGGCGAAGCGTCTGAAGACATCTTGCACTTCAGTCTTGTAGAGAATTATGTGCTCCCATGTGTATCTTGAGTAGTCATCAACAATGACGAAGCCATAGAGACAAGCAGTTGTTGTGAGGGTAGAGTAATGAGTAGGGCCAAACAAATCCATGTGTGACAGCTCGAAGGGTTGAGATGTCGGCATGATTGTCTTCGAGGGTGCTTTGCCTAGTCATCTTTCCAGCTTCGCAGCACCACACAAATGATCCTTCTTGAACTTGACACCTTCGATGCCTATGACATGCTTCTTCTTTGCGAGTGTGTGTAAGTTCCTCATGCCAACATGCCCCACCTCCGATGCGAGCCAAAGATTCAAGCTTTTGCAAGAAGACATACGGCAAGTCGTGGACCTGCTGAGAAATCTACCATGTATAGATCATCTTTCCTATACCCTTCAAAGACTAGAGACTTGTCGATTCCATTAGTACAAGGCAACGATATTTTCTGAATATCACAATCATGTTCGAGTCACAAAGCATTGAGATGTACATCAAGTTGAAACCAAGGGATTCAACAAGCATCACTTTATCCATGTGTTGATCC
Source organism: Aegilops bicornis (assembly GCA_021605145.1). Classification (NCBI taxonomy): domain Eukaryota; kingdom Viridiplantae; phylum Streptophyta; class Magnoliopsida; order Poales; family Poaceae; genus Aegilops; species Aegilops bicornis. The sequence goes on from CM038669.1 coordinate 506,135,273, forward strand.
TTTGAGATTGCAACTCTACCTAGACCCAATACCTTGCTTTTACTAGTGTCAAGAATGTGATGTGACTCTTGTCCGATGGACGTAAGGTTTAGTCCATGAGAAGACTTCGATCACCAGTCATATGATTAGTGCATCCACTATCCATAATCCATTACGAAGCATGAGGTGTCATACCCTCTGATGCAGTTAGGGGGATAGGCTTCACCAAGAGTATTGTGAAGCATAAACATTTGACGGCAAGTGGATTATTGAAGCTTAAATCAAGATTAGGACTGATAGGATGAATGGCAAACAATTCAGAACAAAATACATAGTGAGACCATTTGGGCATTTGATCTTGTGCCCTACAAGATGTTTTAGGTCCCCGGCTATAGCATCGACGCCTTTGATTTTCTACCGAGACCCTTTCCTGCAAAAGAGAGTTAATTCTTCTTAACCACCCACATCTTCGAGGGTGGCTTAGAAGCAATGAGTCTAAGTGCAGCATCTGAGAATTTCGGCTTTGGTGCCCTAGCAAATAGCCTTGCAGGAGATGAATGATACTCGTATGAATAAGCAGAAAAGTTCTTAGTTCTATGAACATAGCGGTTTGAAGACACACGCTCATATTCATAAATTTGAGTACGGTTTCCCGCAAAACATTGGCGTTAGGGTGACTCGGTGAGTCCTCTGTCTGTATGAAGCCTTTGGACCATATGACGCCTTAGGTGCAGGGTTTGTCTTCTTCCCTGTGGTGTCATGATGACATTCATCGGAAGATTCTCAAGACAGCTTTTGGGAACCCGGATCTTCTTCATAGGCGGTCCATTCCTGTAGTTAGTACCAATATACAGCAAACACTTCACCATTCTGATTCTTGAACAACTTATAGTTTGCATCAAAGGATTCATCAATGATAATAGGGTTAGCACAGTGAAGCGGATAAGGTGGATGGATCCACTGAAGGTCCCTTTGCAAAGAACCCATATGGTTTTGGGATATCGCTCGGGCTTCCAGCAGAACCATCAACATTCATTTTCCTCTCGAACCCAACACCCTCTTTCCTAGGGTTTCGGTTCAAGATGTCGCTTTTGAGGACATCGCAAAGTGTCCGATGCCCTTTCGCACTTTTATACATCCCTATTTCAAGCAATGTCTTCAACCTAGCATTTTCATCAAGTAATACCGGTGGTATCCTCCGCAGAGGGGTTAGTTACCACATTAGTAGTTGAAGACAATGCAACAAGAGCAGCTTGAACATTCAGCAACAGAGGTAGCGATATCACGCTCAAGACATTTTAGACATGGTGGTTCAAATCCATTCTGAGCGGAACTGATCTGTTGAGTGCGAAGTGACTCATTCTCTTTTTGAAGATCTTCATGAGCCGCTCTCAATTTCTCAAGCTCTTGCTTCCTTTGAAGATAATCATAGGAGAGCTTTTCATGAGTAGTTGAGAGCGTTTCATGACGACTTTCAAGTTCTTGGTACTTAGCATGAAGATTTTTAATGTCTTCAACTAAGGACTGTGAACTGTCATTTCCGCGTCCAACAGTGTCATCGCTTTTGTCTAACAGTTTTTGAGTATGTTCCATAGCTCTTTGTTGTTCGGTTGCAATTTTAGCAAGTGTTTTGTAGCTGGGTTTGGATTCACAATCGAGTCATCTTCACTTGATGTTTGAAAGTAAGCATCACGTGATTTTACCTTGGCACCGCGTGCCATGAAGCGATAGGTGGGAGCAGGTCGTCCTTGTCATCGCCTTGAGCGTTGGTGTAGAAGTCATTGTCTTGATGTTGAAGATGGACTTGGCAACATAGGTCGTGGCTAAAGCCGGACTTGCAACGCCAGGTCGGACTCCTCTTCGCACTCCACCTCCACCTCCTCGTAAGCGGACTCCTCCTCCTGAATCCATTTCCTTGCCAACAAAAGCACGAGCCTTGCCAGATGAGCTCTTCTTATGATATGAAGACTTTGATGAGGACTTGGAAGAAGACTTTGAAGATTTCTTCTTCTTGTTGTCATCAGAATCATATTCCTTGCTCTTCTTCTTCTTCTTCTCATTGTCCCACTGTGGATACTCAGAGATATAGTGTCCAGTTTTCTTGCACTTGTGACAGGTTCTCTTCTTGTAGTCATGAGTGGAAGCTTCATCATTTCTTGAGCTGGATCATGAAGGCTTTCTGAAGCCTTTCTTCCTAGTGAACCTCTGGAACTTCTTCACAAGCATAGCAAGTTCCTTTCCAATGTCTTCATGATCATCAGAACCGCAGTCAGATTCTTCTTCAGATGAGGAAACAACTTTTGCCTTCAAAGCGCGAGTTCGGCCATAGTTGGGACCATAGATATCGCTTTTCTCAAAAAGCTGGAACTCATGTGTGTTGAGCCTCTCAAGTATATCAGATGGATCGAGTGTCTTGAAGTCAGGACGTTCTTGTATCATGAGGGCAAGGGTGTCAAAAGAGCTGTCAAGTGATCTCAGTAGTGTCTTGACGATTTCATGCTTGGTGATCTTAGTGGCGCCGAGAGCATGAAGCTCATTTGTGATGTCAGTGAGGCGATCAAACGTGAGCTGGACATTTTCATTGTCGTTTCTCTTGAAGCGGTTGAAGAGGTTGCGAAGAACACTGATCCTTTGATCTCTCTAGGTTGAGACGCCTTCGTTGACCTTGGATAGCCAGTCCCAGACTAGCTTCGACGTTTCCAGAGCACTCACACGGCCATACTGTCCTTTGGTCAGATGACCACAGATGATGTTCTTTGCAGTAGAGTCCAGTTGGATGAACTTCTTGACATCGGCAGGGTGACACCTTCACCAGCTTTTGGGAACGCCGTTCTTGACGACATACCGTAGGTCGACATCAATGGCTTCAAGATGCATGCGCATCTTATTCTTCCAAGAGGGATAGTCAGTTCCATCGAACACGGGCAAGTAGCGGAGACTTTGATTATCCCTGCGATCGACATAGCTAAAACTCCGGTGGTTAAACCGAATCACACGTAACAAGGAGTACCTTGCTCGATACCAATTGAAAGTGCTAGTAATCGACTAGAGGGGGTGAATAGGCGATTTTTAGGAAAGTCTTCAAAACACGGATGTTTTGAAGACAAACAATAGAAATGACCTAATTGATATGCAGCGGAAGATAAACTACAACAAGCAAACCATAGTCTAGTATACAATAACGTGAAAGTACAAGACTAATAGCGGCTTGGTAGTAGGATCAAGATGGAAGATAGTGAGAAGCCAATCAACAAAAGTAGTCAAGCAATGAAGTCAAACAGGTATGACAAATAGGCAATGACTTCACGAAGACAAACTCTAAGTAAGGTGAGGGAGAAGATAGAACCAGTCACTTGTTGAAGACACAGGTTTTGTTGGACCAGTTCGATTCTTTGTGACAAGCTGTACATCCTGGTTAGGGAGGCTGAGATTCAACTCGAGAAGACCGCGTCTTCACCTTATTCCCTTGAGCTAAGGACACACAGTCCTCGCCCAATCACTCTGGTAAGTCTTCAAGGTAGACTTCCAAACCTTCACAGATCAAGGCTCACCGCAATCCACAATGACTCTTGGATGCTCGATGCGGCGCCTAACCGGCCGGAGGATTCCACAGTCCTCAAGTGTAATAAGTCTTCGTGTCACACGACAGTAAAGACTTGATGATGCCTAACACTCTTTGGCTCTGGGTGTTTGGGCTTTGTCCTCGCATAAGTTTCTCTCTCTCAAAGGCTTCGAGGTGGGTTGCTCTCAAACGACAAAAGCCGTGCACTAACTCTGAGCAGCCACCAATTTATGGTGTAGGGGTGGGCTATTTATAGCCACTAGGCAACCCAACCTGATATGTCCGAAATGACCCTGGGTAACTAAGGAACTGACACGTGTTCCAACGGTCAGATTTCAAACACACACGCCAACTTTACTTGGGCTACAAGCAAAGCTGACTCATCCAGCTCTGGATAAGTTTTGCTCTCATTGTCTTTGCTCGAAGACATAGGATTTGGGTTGAGCATCACTTCAGTCATTCTGACTATGATCACTTGGACCCCACTTAACAAAGACGGTGGTTCCTATGACTCAACAAAGAAGAAAAGGAAACAACGAAACGACACGATCTTCGCTCCATAGTCTTCACTCAATGTCTTCTCATGTCATAGTCTTCAATGTGAATATCTTCACATGCCACCATTGTCGTCAAAGTATTCATACATTTTTAGGGGTCATCTCCGGTAGGTAAACCGAATCAATGGGGGACACTACCTGCGTTATCCTGCAATTCTCACAAACGCATTAGTCCCTCAACCACATTTGACGTCAATACTCCAAAACCAACTAGGGGTGGAACTAGATGCACTTACAGTAGTCAACTCCTTTAACTTTTCGAAAACCTTTCGCAACAAGTCAAGCTTTGTAGACAGTAACATTACCGTCAGCGTCAGTCTTCTTCTTGAAGATCCATTTATTCTCTATGGCTTGCCGATCATCGGGCAAGTCAACCAAAGTCCATACTTTGTTTTCATAAATGGATCCCATCTCAGATTTCATGGCTTCAAGCCATTTCGTGGAATATGGGCTCATCATCGCTTCCTCATAGTTCGTAGGTTCGTCATGGTCAAGTAACATGACCTCCAGAACAGGATTATCGTACCACTCTGGTGCGGATCTTACTCTAGTTGACCTACGAGGTTCGGTAGTAACTTGACCTGAAGTTTCATGATCACTATCATTAGCTTCCTCACTAATTGGTGTAGGAATCACTGGAACTGATTTATGTGATGAACTACTTTCCAATTCGGGAGCAGGTACAATTACCTCATCAAGTTCTACTTTTCTCCCACTCACTTCTTTCGAGAGAAACTCCTTCTCTAGAAAGGATCCATTCTTAGCAACAAATATCTTGCCTTCGGATCTGTGATAGAAGGTTTACCCAACAGTCTCCTTTGGGTATCCTATGAAGACACATTTCTCCGATTTGGGTTCGAGCTTATCAGGTTGAAGCTTTTTCACAGAAGCATCGCAGCCCCAAACTTCAAGAAATGACAACTTGGGTCTCTTGCCAAACCACAGTTCATATGGTGTCGTCTCAACGGATTTAGATGGTGCCTTATTTAACGTGAATGCAGCCGTCTCTAAAGCATAACCCCAAAACGACAACGGTAAATCAGTAAGAGGCATCATAGATCGCACCATATCTAATAAAGTGCGGTTACGATGTTCGGACACACCATCATGCTGTGGCGTTCCGGGTGGCGTGAGTTGCGAAACTATTCTGCATTGTTTCAAATGAAGACCAAACTCGTAACTCAAATATTCTCCTCCACGATTAGATCGTAGAAATTTTATTTTCTTGTTATGATGATTTTCCACTTCACTCTGAAATTCTTTGATCTTTTCAAATGTTTCAGACTTATGTTTCATCAAGTAGATATATCCATATCTGCTCAAATCATCTGTGAAGGTGAGAAAATAATGATACCCGCCGTGAGCCTGAACACTCATCGGACCGCCGATGTCTACTACGCAACCTTCTCCTTGTAGACGTTGTTGGGCCTCCAAGTGCAGAGGTTTGTAGGACAGTAGCAAATCTCCCTCAAGTGGATGACCTAAGGTTTATCAATCCGTGGGAGGCGTAGGATGAAGGTAGTCACTCTCAAGCAACCCTGCAACCAAATAACTAAGAGTCTCTTGTGTCCTCAACACACCCAATACAATGGTAAATTGTATAGGTGCACTAGTTCGGCGAAGAGATGGTGATAGAAGTGCAATATGGATGGTTGATAAAGGTTTTTGTAATCTGAAAATATAAAAACAGCAAGGTAACAAATGGTAAAAGTGAGCGTAAACGGTATTGCAATGCTTGGAAACAAGGCCTAAGGTTCATACTTTCACTAGTGCAAGTTCTCTCAACAATAATAACATAATTGGATCACATAACTATCCCTCAACATGCAACAAAGAGTCACTCCAAAGTCACTAATAGTGGAGAACAAACGAAGAGATTATGGTAGGGTACGAAACCACCTCAAAGTTATTCTTTCCAATCAATCCGTTGGGCTGTTCCTATGAGTGTCACAAATAACCCTAGAGTTCGTACTAGAATAACACCTTAAGATACAAATCAACCAAAACCCTAATGTCACCTAGATACTCCAATGTCACCTCAAGTATCCGTGGGCATGATTATATGATATGCATCACACAATCTCAATTCATCTATTCAAACCAACACATAGAACCTCAAAGAGTGCCCCAAAGTTTCTACCGGAGAATCACGACGAAAACATGTGCCAACCCCTATGCATAGGTTCATGGGCGGAACCCGCAAGTTGATCACCAAAACATACATCAAGTGAATCACGTGATATCCCATTGTCACCACAGATTCACGCACGGCAAGACATACATCAAGTGTTCTCAAATCTTTAAAGACTCAATCCGATAAGATTACTTCAAGGGAAAACTCAATTAATTACAAAAGAGAAGAGGGGGAGAAGAAACATAATATCCAACTATAATAGCAAAGCTCGCGATACATCAAGATCATGCCAAATCAAGAACACGAGAGAGAGAGAGATCAAACACATAGCTACTGGTACATACCCTCAGCCCCGAGGGTGAACTACTCCCTCCTCGTCATGGAGAGCGCCGAGATGATGAAGATGGCCACCGGTGAGGGTTCCCCCCTCCGACAGGGTGCCGGAACAGGGTCCCGATTGGTTTTTCGTGGCTCTGGAGGTTTGCGGCGGCGGAACTCCCGATCTAATCTCTGTTCTGGAAGTTTTAGTGTACGTGGGGTTATATAGGCGGAAGAAGCACATCAGGAGAGCCACGAAGGCCCCACGAGGCAGGGGGCGCGCCCTAGGGGGTGGGCGCGCCCCCCACCCTCGTGGATTCCTCGTTCCTTCCTTGACGTGGGGTCCAAGTCCATCCGGTAGCTTTCCTTCCAAAAATAACTTCTCCAGTTGATTTCGTTCCGTTTTGAGTCCGTTTGATATTCCTTTTCTTCGAAATACTGAAATAGGCAAAAATCAGCAAATCTGGGCTGGGCCTCCGGTTAATAGGTTAGTCCCAAAAGTAATTATAAAGTGGAAAATAAAGCCCAATATTGCCCAAAACAGTAGATAATATAGCATGGAGCAATCAAAAATTATAGATACGTTGGAGACGTATCGAGCATCCCCAAGCTTAATTCATGCTCGTCCTCGAGTAGGTAAATGATAAAAAAGATAATTTTTGATGTGGAATGCTAGTCTGCATAATTTCATTGTAATTCTTCTTACTTGTGGTATGAATATTCAGATTCGAAAGATTCAAGACAAAAGTTCATATTGACATAAAAATAATAATACTTCAAGCATACTAACTAAGCAATTATGTCTTCTCAAAATAACATGGCCAAAGAAAGTTCATCCCTACAAAATCATATAGTTTAGTCATGCTCCATTTTCGTCACACAAGAATGCTCTCATCATGCACAACCCGATGACAAGCCAAGCAATTGTTTCATACTTTAGTAATCTCAAACCTATAAACTTTCACGCAATACATGAGCGCGAGCCATGGTCATATCACTATGGGTGGAATAGTATATGTTGATGGGGTAATGTTGAGAAGACAAAAAAGGAGAAAGTCTCACATCAACGAGGCTAATCAATGAGCTATGGAGATGCCCATCGATTGATGTTAATGCGAGGAGTAGGGATTGCCATGCAACGGATGCACTAGGGCTATAAATGTATGAAAGCTCAACAAAAGAAACTAAGTGGGTGTGCATCCAACTTGCTTGCTCACGAAGACCTAGGGCACTTGAGGAGGCCCATTGTTGGAATATACAAGCCAAGTTCTATAATGAAAAATTCCCACTAGTATATGAAAGTGACAACATATGAAACTCTCTATATGAAAAACATGGTGCTACATTGAAGCACAATATATGAGACTCGCTATATGAAGAACATGGTGCTACTTTGAAGCACAAGTGTGGAAAAAAGGATAGTAGCATTGCCCCTTTTTATTTTTTTATTTTTTATTTTTTGGGCCTTCTTTTTTTTCTTTGGCCTTTCTCTTTTTTTGGGGACAATGCTCTATTAAATGATGATCATCACACTTCTACTTATTTACAACTCAATGATTACAACTCTGTAGGACCTTGAAGTATGTCTAGAGGGGGGTGATTAGACTACTTGACCAATAAAAACTTTAACCTTTTCCCAATTTTATAGTTTGGCAGATTTTAGCTATTTTAGGACAAGTCAAGCAATCATCACACAATTCAAGCAAGCATGCAAAGAGTGTATAGGCAGCGGAAATTAAAGCATGCAACTTGCAAGAAAGTAAGGGGAAGGGTTTGGAGGATTCAAACGCAATTGGAGACACGAATGTTTTTGGAGTGGTTCCGATAGGTGGTGCTATCGTACATCCACGTTGATGGAGACTTCAACCCACGAAGGGTAACGGATGCGCGAGTCCACGGAGGGCTCCACCCACGAAGGGTCCACGAAGAAGCAACCTTGTCTATCCCACCATGGCCGTCGCCCACGAAGGACTTGCCTCACTAGCGGTAGATCTTCACGGTAGGCGATCTCCTTGCCCTTACAAACTCCTTGGTTCAACTCCACAATCTTGTCGGAGGCTCCCAAGTGACACCTAGCCAATCTAGGAGACACCACTCTCCAAGAAGTAACAAATGGTGTGTTGATGATGAACTCCTTGCTCTTGTGCTTCAAATGATAGTCTCCCCAACACTCAACTCTCTCTCATAGGTTTTGGATCTGGTGGAAAGAGGGTTTGAGTGGAAAGCAACTTGGGGAAGGCTAGAGATCAAGATTCATATGGTAGGAATGGAATATCTTGGTCTCAACACATGAGTAGGTGGTTCTCTCTCAGAATGGTAAGTTGGAAGTGTAGGTTCGTTCTGATGGCTCTCTCCACGAATGAAGAGGAGGTGGAGGGTATATATAGCCTCCACACGAAATCTAACCGTTACACACAATTTACCAAACTTGGTGGGATCGAATCGTTAAACTCGGTCAAACCGATTTAGTAAACCTAGTGACCGTTAGTGATTTTCGGTGGACTGACATGCATCTCGGTGAGGCCGATATGGTTAGGGTTAGGGCATGGCGTAATCTCGGTAAGACCGACATACAAACTTCGGTGAGACCGATTTGGTAATAAGCTTTCCAAAGAGTTGGTCGTAAACTTCGGTGGGACCGATTTGCTCTTTTCGGTGAGACCGAAATGTTACAAAAGGAAACAGAGAGTTTACATTGCAATCTCGGTGGGACCGATCGCTCACTTGGTTAGACCGAACCGTTACGAAGGGAAACAGAGAGATTGCAACCCCATCTCGGTGAGACCGAGATCCCTATCGGTAAGACCGATTTGCTTAGGGTTTGTGGCAGTGGCTATGACTTTTGGAATCGGTGGCGCCGGATAGAAAGAATCGTGTGACCGATTTTGGCTTTAGGTTTAGGTCATATGCGGATGTGGGAAAGTAGTTGAGGGTTTTGGAGCATATCACTAAGCACATGAAGCAAGAGGCTCATTAAGCAACACCTCATCCCTTCTTGATAGTATTGGCTTTTCCTATAGACTCAATGTGATCTTGGATCACTTAAATGTAAAATGAAGAGTCTTGAGCTTTTGAGATTGAGCCAATCCTTTGTCCTTAGTATTTTGAGGGATCTACTTTCATCATCCATGCCATGCCATTCATTGAGCTTTCCTGAAATAATAGTCTTGGAATAGCATTAGCTCAATGAGCTATATGTTGTTATGAATTACCAAAACCACCTAGGGATAGTTGCACTTTCAAACTCGATACTAGGACAAAGTATGACTCTATATGAATGCCTCCGACGGTGTACCGGGATATGCAATGAATCAAGAGTGACATGTATGAAAAATTATGAATGGTGGCTTTGCCACAAATACTATGTCAACTACATGATCATGCTAAGCAATATGACAATGATGAATGTGTCATGATAAACGGAATGGTGGAAAGTTGCATGGCAATATATCTCGGAATGGCTATGGAAATGCCATAATAGGTAGGTATGGTGGCTGTTTTGAGGAAGATATAAGGGGTTTATGTGTGAAAGAGCATATCATATCACGGGGTTTGGATGCACCGAAGTTTGCACCAACTCTCAATGTGAGAAAGGGCAATGCAGTGCATCAAGAGGCTAGCAATGATGGAAGGGTGAGAGTGCGTATAATCCATGGACTCAACATTAGTCATAAAGAACTCACATACTTATTGCAAAAATCTACAAGCCATTAAAAACCAAAGCACTACGTGCATGCTCTTAGGGGGATAGATTGGTAGGAAAAGACCATCGCTCGTCCCCGACCACCACTCATAAGGAGGATAATCAAATAACACCTCATGTTTCAAATTTGTTACATAACGTTTACCATACGTGCATGCTACGGGACTTGCAAACTTCAACACAAGCATTTCTCAAATTCACAACTACTCAACTAGCACGACTTTGATATTATCACCTCCATATCTCAAAACAATTATCAAGCATCAAACTTCTCTTAGTATTCAACACACTCATAAGAAAGTTATTACTAGTATTGAATACCTAGCATATTAGGATTAAGCAAATTACCATGCTATTTAAGACTCTCAAAATAATATAAGTGAAGCATGAGAGTTCATCTATTTCTTCAAAATAAAACCACCATTGTGCTCTAAAAGATATAAGTGAAGCACTAGAGCAAACGACAAACTACTTCGAAAGATATAAGTGAAGATCAATGAGTAGTCGGTTAATTATGTAACTATGTGAAGAATCTACCATTTAATAATTTCAGATCTTAGTATTTTATTCAAACAGCAAGCAAAGCTAAAGAAAATAAAAAGACGCTCCAAGCAAAACACATATCATGTGGTGAATAAAAATATAGCTCCAAGTAAAGTTACCGATGAACGAAGACGAAAGAGGGGATACCTTCCGGGGCATCCCCAAGCTTAGGCTCTTGTTTATCCTTGAATATTAACTTGGGGTGCCTTGGGCATCCCCAAGCTTAGGCTCTTGCCACTCCTTATTCCATAGTCCATCGAATCTTTACCCAAAACTTGAAAACTTCACAACACAAAACTTAACAGAAAATTGTGAGGTCCGTTAGCGAAACAAAACAAAACACCACTTCAAGGTACTGTAATGAACTCATTATTTATTTATATTGGTGTTAAACCTACTGTATTCCAACTTCTCTATGGTTTGTAAACTATTTTACTAGCCATAGATTCATCAAAATAAGCAAACAACACAATGAAAACAGAATCTGTCAAAAACAGAACAGTCTGTAGTAATCTGTAACTAATGAAAACTTCTGGAACTCCAAAAATTATAAAATAAATTGGTGGACCTGAGGAATTTGTCTAGTAATCATCTGAAAAAATAATCAACTAAATAGGACTCTCCAGTAAAAAGATTTAGCTAATCTCGTGAGCGCTAAAGTTTCTGTTTTTTACAGCATGATCATAAAGACTTCACCCAAGTCTTCCCAAAGGTTATACTTGTCACAAACACTAATTAAAACATAAAACCACATCTAAACAGAAGCTAGACGGATTATTTATTACTAAACATAACCAAAAAGTAAAAAACTAAAATAAAATTGGGTTGCCTCCCAACAAGCGCTATCGTTTAACGCCCCTAGCTAGGCATGATGATTTCAATGATGCTCACAAAAAAGATAGGAATTGAAACATAAAGAGAGCATCATGAAGAATATGACTAGCACATTTAAGTCTAACCCACTTCCTATGCATAGTGATTTGTGGGCAAACAACTTACGGGAACAATAATCAACTTGCATAGGAAGGTAAAACAAGCATAACTTCAAAACTTTAAGCACATAGAGAGGAAACTTGATATTATTGCAATATGTAGAAGCATATGTTCCTCCCTCATAATAATTTTCAGTATAATCATGAATGAATTCAATAATATAATCAGCACCTAAAGCATTCTTTTCATGATCTACTTGCATAGAAAATTTACTACTCTCCACATAAGCAAAATTCTTCTCATTCGGAATAGTGGGAGTATCATAAGAGACTTGAATACTATAAATTGTTTCCACATTAAAAGAGTAATGTTCAGAAAAAGGGTAATCATAATCATGACAAGTTTTATAAATATATCACCACTACTTTTTGTAGCATAAGTTTCATCACAATAATCATCATAAGTAGCATCTTTGTTCTCATCATAATCGATTGAAACCTCTTCCGAAATAGTGGATACATCACTAAATAAAGTCATGACCTCTCCAAATCCACTTTCATAAATATTATAAGATTCAACATCCTCCAAAATAGTGGGATCACTTCTTCCTAAAGTTGACACTCTTCCAAACCCACTTTCATAAATATAATCATCATAAGTAGGAGGCATGCTATCATCATTACAACTTTGCATATAAAAACTTGGGAGGCTAAAAGTATCACCATTATTAAACATAGCATCCACAAGCTTGGGACAAACATTAATTGCAGCAAATATATTCTCAAATATGTCATCCTCATTAAACACAGCTTCCCCAAGATTGGGCCTTTTCATATCATAAGCATAATCACTCTCATCTTTAATAGTATGGATAGCACCAATAGTATAACAATTATCATATTCTTCCAAGAAAGTGCCAAAAAGATTTTCAAGATCATAAGAAGTATCATTATCTTCCCAATCATAATCATCACAACAAGCAATAGGCATAACCAGATCATCATCAAGTGCATCATCTTCCACAATTATTTTTGATTCATTTTCATGAGGCACAACAATAATAGGAACAACATTATTTAGGAGGGATACCTTTTTATCTCTCTTCCTTTTTCTTTTCTTCTTCTTCACCACATCATGTGTGGGTTCAATCCTCTTTTTGGAGCTCCTTATTAATGAGATTGGTTGAATAGAAGGCTCCTCCTCGTTACCTGATTCATCATAAGAAATAATAGGAGGATATAGGGAAGTCTCTTCCCTTTCATTAGTATTCTCTTCATCTTCTATTTGTTTTCTTTTCTTTATGTAGTTGGCAATATAAGGATTTTCAATACAATTCATCGCACAATACATATAAATCTTCTCTAGATCAAAATCAAGAAATCTATCAAGATTAAATTTTGGAATACCCTCAGTTATACGTTTCATTTCTTCATAACCCAAAACAAGGCTAAGCTCTTTATGATGCTCAAGGGTAATCAAATTATCACAATATTTGGACACGACTTGATCATGAAATAAATAGCATTGGAGCTTTAAATGACCATGTTCATTGCAAAGTTCACAAGGGGCGCGAAAAATATTGAACCTATCAGCGCAATCATCAAGACTTTCTTGCAACAATTTAGTTTCTAAATACTTATGACTATTGCAATATCTATCTTCCCTATTTGGTGTGTACTTGCAAACCCAATGTACTCCACAAAAATTGACATGTTTATAGGAGATATTTTAATTATAACTAGTGCAATCATCATTAGTACCATGGATATTCAAGGAGTTCATACTAACAACATTGCAATCATGCTCATCATTCAAAGATTTAGTGCCAAACATTTTAATGCATTCTTCTTCTAACACTTTGGCACAATTTTCCTTTCCATCATACTCGCGAAAGATATTAAAAAGATGAAGCGTATGAGATAAACAAATTCCATTTTTTTGTAGTTTTCTTTTATAAACTAAACTAGTGCTAAAACCAGAAACAAAAAGATTCGATTGCAAGATCTAAAGATATACCTTCAACCACCAACCTCCCCGGCAACGACGCTAGAAAAGAGCTTGATGTCTACTACGCAACCTTCTCCTTGTAGACGTTGTTGGGCCTCCAAGTGCAGAGGTTTGTAGGACAGTAGCAAATTTCCCTCAAGTGGATGATCTTAGGTTTATCAATCCGTGGGAGGCGTAGGACGAAGAGGGTCTCTCTCAAGCAACCCTGCAACCAAATAACTAAGAGTCTCTTGTGTCCCCAACACACCCAATACAATGGTAAATTGTATAGGTGCACTAGTTCGAAGAGATGGTGATACAAGTGCAATATGGATGGTTGATAAAGGTTTCTGTAATCTGAAAATATAAAAACAGCAAGGTAACAAATGGTAAAAGTGAGCGTAAACGGTATTGCAATGCTTGGAAACAAGGCCTAAGGTTCATACTTTCACTAGTGCAAGTTCTCTCAACAATAATAACATAATTGGATCACATAACTATCCCTCAACATGCAACAAAGATTCACTCCAAAGTCACTAATAGTGGAGAACAAACGAAGAGATTATGGTAGGGTACGAAACCACCTCAAAGTTATTCTTTCCAATCAATCCGTTGGGCTATTCCTATGAGTGTCACAAACAGCCCTAGAGTTCGTACTAGAATAACACCTTAAGATACAAATCAACCAAAACCCTAATGTCACCTAGATACTCCAATGTCACCTCAAGTATCCGTGGGCATGATTATACGATTTGCATCACACAATCTCAATTCATCTATTCAAACCAACACATAGAACCTCAAAGAGTGCCCCAAAGTTTCTACTGGAGAATCACAATGAAAACGTGTGCCAACCCCTATGCATAGGTTCATGGGCGGAACCCGCAAGTTGATCACCAAAACATACATCAAGTGAATCACGTGATATCCCATTGTCACCACAGATACGCACGGCAAGACATACATCAAGTGTTCTCAAATATTTAAAGACTCGATCCGATAAGATTACTTCAAGGGGAAAAATCAATTCATTACAAAAGAGAAGAGGGGGAGAAGAAACATAAGATCCAACTATAATAGCAAAGCTCGCGATACATCAAGATCGTGCCAAATCAAGAACACGAGAGAGAGAGATCAAACACATAGCTCTTTGGTACATACCCTCAGCCCCGCGGGTGAACTACTCCCTCCTCGTCATGGAGAGCGCCGGGATGATGAAGATGGCCACCGGTGAGGGTTCCCCTCTCCGGCAGGGTGCCGGAACAGGGTCCCGATTGGTTTTTCATGGCTCTGGAGGTTTGCAGCGGCGGAACTCCCGATCTAATCCCTGTTCTGGAAGTTATAGGGTACGTGGGGTTATATAGGCGGAAGAAGCACGTTAGGGGGGCCACGAGGGCCCCACGAGGCAGGGGGGCGCGCCCTCGGGGGGTGGGCGCCCCCCCCCCCCACCCTCGTGGCTTCCTCGTTCCTTCCTTGACGTGGGGTCCAAGTCCATCCGGTAGCTTTCCTTCCAAAAGTAACTTCTTCAGTTGATTTCGTTCCATTTTGACTCCGTTTGATATTCCTTCTTCGAAATACTGAAATAGGCAAAAAAACAGCAAATATGGGCTGGGCCTCCGGTTAATAGGTTAGTCCCAAAAGTAATATAAAAGTGGAAAATAAAGCCCAATATTGCCCAAAACAGTAGATAATATAGCATGGAGGAATCAAAAATTATAGATACGTTGGAGACGTATCAACCGTATACATCGATATGTATTATTTCCAAGAAGTCCGTTGCTCGCTCCATTGTTCGAGAGAACGGAGTTTTAGTCATCTTGCCCATCAGGCATGGTTCGCAAGCATCAAGTGATTCCAAAAGCTCATCAACATGGAGTTTCTTCATGCTCTTTACACCAATATGACCCAAACGACAGTGCCACAAATAAGTTGCACTATCATTATTAAACTTATATCTTTTGGCTTCAATACTATGAATATGTGTGTCACTACTATCGAGATTCTACAAAAAATAGACCACTCATCAAGGGTGCATGACCATAAAAGATATTACTCATATAAATAGAACAACCATTATTCCCTGATTTAAATGAATAACCGTCTCGCATCAAACAAGATCCAGATATAATGTTCATGCTTAACGCTGGCACCAGATGACAATTATTCTAGTCTAAAACTAATCCCGAAGGTAGATGTAGAGGTAGCGTGCCGACGGCAATCACATCGACTTTGGAACCATTTCCCACACGCATCGTCACCTCGTCCTTAGCCAATCCTCGCTTAATCCGTAGCCCCTGTTTCGAGTTGCAAATATGAGCAACAGAACCAGTATCAAGTACCCAGGCGCTCCTACGAGCATTAGTAAGGTACACATCAATAACATGTATATCAAATATACCTTTCACTTTGCCATCCTTCTTATCCGCCAAATACTTGGGGCAGTTCCGCTTCCAGTGACCAGTCCCTTTGCAGTAGAAGCACTCAGTCTCAGGCTTAGGTCCAGACTTGGGCTTCTTTACTTGAACAACAGCTTGCTTGCCGTTCTTCTTGAAGTTCCCCTTCTTCCCTTTACCCTTTTTCTTGAAACTAGTGGTCTTGTTGACCATCAACACTTGATGCTCCTTCTTGATTTCTACCTCCGGAGCTTTTAGCATCGTGAAGAGCTCAGGAATTGTCTTATGCATCCTATCGTGGAATTGTCACGTCAGATGTCCTAGTGTGAGGACTTAGTCGTGGAGCCATCGGAATGAGATTAGCTTAAAGGGGTTAATCAGGACAAAGGACACGAGGAGTTTATACTGGTTCAGCCCCTTGCGGTGAAGGTAAAGGCCTAATCCAGTTTGAGGTGGTATTGCTAGGGTTTCGATGACCAGGGAGCGAATACGCTTAACCCGACTCTCGATCTGCTGTTTCTTGCCCTAAGCCGCCGCCGGGTCGTCCCCTTATATAGACGGGTTGACGCCCTGCGGTCTACAGAGTCTCGGCCGGCTCATACAATGTGTCCGGCTTGATGACTTATCTCATATGCCTTACAACACAAGTCTATAAATACATGGCGGTTTATAACTGTGGGCCTTAAGCCGCCTTTGGGCTTGGGCCCTCTACTCAGCCTATCTATGGGAAAATTTTGTTTTTGCCACTCTAGATTTTGCCAATTTTCCTTATGCCATTCTATATTTTGACATTTCACTTTTGCCACTCCTAGCTTTTGACAATTATCACAATTGCCATTCTGTGGCAAAAGCAAGATAATTTTATTTCATTTTTGCCACTCTTAGCTTTTGAAATGTATCACAATTGCCACTCTAAAATTTTTGTTTTTGCCATGGGAATGGAAATTGTGATAATTGTCAAAAACTAAGAGTGGCAAAAGTGAAATGTCAAAATCTAGAGTGGCATAAGGAAAATTGGCAAAATCTAGAGTGGCAAAAACAAAATTTTCCCAATCTAATGAACCGCCATTCTGGTTACGCTCTTGGGCTTCATTGAGATGGATTGTCATCAGGATGACCCGGCCCCTCCTGGCAGGTCATGCCTGATAGTCATATCCCCAACATTAGGCCCCGGGTTGATTTGAACTTGTTCATGTCAATCTTCAATATTTAGAAAAATCCTTCCTTATCTTGACTGTGAAATATTGTAACCCGCCATGACGTCATCTCCTGAATTTTCAGTAACCCGGCGTGACGTCCCCTGTCATTAATACTTCACAGAACCCAAATCTTAATAAATGTCTTACTTTACTGTCTTCCTAGAAATTGAGGCGCCCGTGTCGTTACTTATCCATTTTTTGCCTCCTTGATTTTTGCGCCTGTCGTTTGTCCTTCCAAGCTTTATAAATAAGACCTCGGGCTCTCCTCTCATTCCCCCCTCTTTCCTTCCCATTTTCTTCTTCCTCCTTGCGACGCGACGACCTGCACGGGCTCCGCCGCTGTCGACCTCCGCCTCCGTCTTCAACTCCGGGCACTGCATCACCCTGAACGGACCAGAGAACCGCGGCACCTCCCCGCCATCTCATCAGCACCGGTAAGCCCTTCTTTCCTCCGCCATAGATCTGGCATTAGGGTTTTCTTCCGTGTTCGTCGATGCTCGTCAGTGTTCATCACCACCCATCTTTATTCTTTGTCCAGACTCGCGGATTAGATCCAAAAGCCACATGAATCTTGTGCGGCAGTAGCTTTCACACCTATTTTTGATATTATAACATACCCTCATTTCTACAGATCCCTTCCAGAGCACTGCTGTTTTTCTCCGCTGTCGCCTTTGTAGGTCTCAAATTTACTCCCTTTTTCTGCGCAGTTTCAGATCCAAATCCATAACTGTAATCTGTGAAACCTGTTCGTCCAACACTTAGTAGAATTTTACTCTATGTCTGATTTTGAATACATGTACCCTTCATGGCGGCTTACACATCTGGCTTTAAATTATTCATATACCATTAGTCCTCACTTAAGCCGCCATTCTGAATGTATACTATCTTTGCTTAAACTGTGATTTCACCAATTAACTTGAACCGTCAATTTTTCTTTCCTTTAGGCTTTCTTTCACAATGCCGCCCAAAACAGTGTACACATGCAATTGGGTCCCTTCCATTGTCACCGAAGGCACTTTCAGAGACTTTTTCAAAGTCAGGTATTTGCCCGCCAAGAGTGTGATGCATTATCATGCTCCTAACCCAGGCGAGGAGAAACCTCAGCCGAAAGACGGTGAAGTCATCATGTTTACTATCCACATGAACCGGGGCCTCTCACCGCCCGGCTTTAAGTTTTTCCGAGACGTTCTACACTTTTTCCAGCTCCACCCTCAAGACATCGGTCCCAATTCCGTGTCAAATATTTGCAATTTTCAAGTCTTCTGTGAGCTGTACCTTCAAGAGGAGCCCAGTGTTGAACTCTTCAGAGAGTATTTTTACTTAAACCGCCAGACTGAATTCACCAATAGTCCTAGCTTGGAACTCGGCGGAATTTCAATTCAACGTAGAAGTGATGCCATCTTTCCTTACGCCTGCTTACCCCAAAGACTGGAACCAGACGTGGTTTTACTGTAAGGATACATCTCCGGCTGACGAGAATCCACTGCCGGGTTATCATGTTGAACGCCTGGACCCAAAACATAACCTTCCCGAAAAACTTACTGCTGCTGAACGGAAGAAGATTGCACCTACTATTGTGAAATTCGAAGCCCTGCTAGGAAATGGGCTGATGGGTGTTGATTTAGTCAGGTGTTGGGTTTCTTGGCGGATCATCCCATTGAGCCGCCGTACCAGCTTAATGTGTACCTACACTAGTGATGAGAAAGATTCACTGCGCCACAGCTTCGCACCATTAACTGATGAAGCCATCAATGAGATGGTTAAGTCTCTCCTGAACGAAGACCTGGAAGACTGTGTCAAAGTGGGTCTGGCCCCTTTATGCAAGCTTAACCCGTCGCGAGATGTAAGCCTCCAAACTTCACTTATCTTCACCTCATCATTTTAATATCTTATTAACTCGACCTTTGATACCTTTTGCAGGCTAAGTCGGAATTCTGGAAAGTGGAGTATGATCACGAGGCTGCTAAGAAGGCCAGGGCTGCCAAGAAGGCCGCTAGGAAAGCCGCCAAGAAGACCACCAAGAAGAAGAAGAAACCAAGCGCCTCTGACATGCTCAAGCTGGATGATACCTCTGAGTCGGAGGTAGCCCTTGACTCTCTTGGCTTATTTTTCAACCATCTTATTGACACTGATTATTATCAGGCTGACATGGGAGCCAACCAAGCAGCTGAAGAAGAGGTAAGTATTATTTCCTCCGGCTCAGAATCTTTGCCAAGACAGAAACTACGACAAGTAACCTGGAAAGTAAGGTTTTCACACCCCTTGGCTTATTTAGATCCACACTTTCTTTTGAAACAACAGCAACACGAAAACCACCGTCAGACCTGAACCAGTGGAGGTGATGAGTTGTCCTCCGGCTTACCGAATACCCCTGCTCCTCGGAAACGTTGAAATGAGGTGCTTTCTTAAACCTTGAAATTCTTCTCATCTACTGACGGGTCTTACTTGTCTGTCACTTAACTCTTTTAATGATCATTGACCAGGAACTTGCTCGTTCTTCTTCTGACGGCTCATCGCAAACTGAGATGCCGCCTTTTTAAGACTGCTCCTGGGTACTAATAATTAGTTTTGCTCTATAACCTCGTATACTCTTATATTAATACTGACTCGTCATAACCTCTGCAGCGGCCAAGCAAAACCAAACAAGAAGGCTAAGGTGGTCAAGCCAACAGAAGCACCCAAAATTACTAAGTCGGAACAACAAGTCCTTGTTCCCGAGGCTTCTGATAAATAGCCGGAAGAACCTGTTACCATCACCCTACCTGAAATTCCAGATCTTAGCGTTGAAGGCTGTCGATGTCAAAACCGGCGGATCTCATAGTAGGGGTCCTAAGCTAGGCGTCTTGGAGCGATGGTAACATGGGCACGGGGTTTTACCCAGCTTCGGATTCTCTTGGTGAGATAATACCCTACATGCTGCTTTTGATTGTTTTCATATGGGTGTAGTACAGAGTACATGTGTCTACCATGAGATTGTAGTAATGAATATGAGATTGTCTATTTACTAGCCTGGCCTCGGTTTATATAAGACACTGGAGGCCTAGGGTTTAGGAGAGTCCTTGTCTTGGGCGCCAAGTCTTGCGGAGTCTTCCATGTATGCGGCAGGGGTTGTCTGAACTGGCCCATGAGTATGCGGCCATGGGGTCCTCGGCCCAATCTAACTGATCGGGAGTACCCCCTAGTCCAGGACACCGTCAGTAGCCCCCTGAACTGGTCTTCAAGTTGGGGACGCTCCTCGATTCTTCCGAACTGTTCTTCATCTTTGGTCGACGGTCTTGAAAACTGGTTCAACAAATCTTCCCATCTTCGATCTTGAGGATCGCCAAAGTGCATCCGAAGAGTTTACACGTTGGGTATCCGAGGAGCCCCTTTAAGTTTCCGGCCTTTATTAATGCCTTGTTATTTTCACGCCCACCTCGGGTTTGAAGTTGTTCCCGGGTGGCAGTGTCCTCTTGCATCCGAGCT
Source organism: Aegilops bicornis (assembly GCA_021605145.1). NCBI lineage: Eukaryota > Viridiplantae > Streptophyta > Magnoliopsida > Poales > Poaceae > Aegilops > Aegilops bicornis. The sequence goes on from CM038669.1 coordinate 506,156,045, forward strand.
CCAACACCGGACTGCATTTGAGGTATCTTTTGCAGCCGAGCACCAACGCCGGACTATATCCGAGCTCCAACACCGGACTGAATCCAAACTCCAACGCCGGAGAGTATCCGAGCTCCAACGCCGGACTCTATACGAGGTGTCATAGATCACCTTGGCTCAAAAAAGTCGAAGGAGTTTAGCCGAGCTTAATGCCAGAAATGCCCTCTACGGAGCCAACCACTGGCGTCCGAGCTTTATGCCGGACTGCTTCCAGGGTGTTTATTGTAGTCGAGCACCAACGCCGGACTGTATCCGAGGTAGTACACCACCTCGTCCATGGGCTGATTTTTATGAATTTAATTTCGAATTGTGCAATGTAATCTCTGCTGAGATGTATAGCCAGTAGCCCTCAAGGTGCGTGTTGGCCTAATATCCGGGATGCACCTAAAGGAAAAAATCAAACCGCTGACCCTAGTAGCCCCTGAGACTCAGGTCGATTCACAAAATCAGCCTGAGGATCAATTCCCATCTCGGCAACATACTTAGGAATAGAAACATAGTGTGCAAAGTCTTTGAGACTCAGGTTGGGTGCGGCCGACCAACCTGAGGATGATAATCTCCTCGAAAACTATATTGCACTTTAAATTTTCTGCATTGGATTGTCAATGCAGTAGCCCCCGATACACTGGTCGGGTGGCAACACCAGATCAGGGGATCGATGTACCCCTTTAATATTTGTAAACAATAAGCACGAAGCCCAGGAGCCCCCGAGCCTTAATGTGGGCACGGGCGGCCGAATTAAGGATCAATATCCAAAGTAAAATCATAAATCGTGTGTAATGATTCTATGTATCCAAAACTTTACATCATCAATGCTCGGATCCGCATTGTACAAAACTTTGTTGACCGACCATCGGCTTCCACCTCCTTGGCCAGTAGTCGAGGAGTGTTTGTCCTACTTTATAAAGCCTTTACAAGGGCAGAGATTTACGACAAACAAGGCAATCCGGCCATACGATTTTATAAACAAAGGTACGCAGAGAGATATGTTGCATTACTGTTTAATGTAAAAAACATCTTCCAAAGAAAATAGTCCCGCTATCGGTTCTTTCTTTGGGTTGTCATGCTTATCATGGTCATGAAAACTCACCTCCGATCAATGTGGGAGGAAAATATTAAGGAGTTAGTTCGGGGAAAGTTCCCAAATTCTATGTTTATTTTGACTCCGTTGCGACCGTTTATCAGTTGAAAGTGGCCCATCATCGGCTTCTACCCCTTTGTAGATACTACGCAGGGTGTTTCTGCAATAACAAGACAACCCTTAGCCGACGTCTCGGTGCCCAAAGGCGGTTGTGTTAGCAGAAACGAAGCAATCAGATATGCAGGCTTTATAACTTTCACTTAGTCATAGGAGTTTTAAATTGGGGAAGCTAGCTACGAGCCCCCGGTTAGTGTTCGGCGACAACCGAGGTCAAGCCGTAAACACTTCGGCCAATGTTATGAATGGCCCGTCATTTAGCATAGTCATCGGATCTCTTACCAGTTTACGCTTATTGTGACAGTCAGTTTTCGGCTTTCTCCACTGAGGTGCGTAACCATGCGAGCTGGAAGCACAATCGCAGTGGTTCTCTCTTTGCACACCTAGCCGAACAAAGCGGAACGTAGGATTCAAGCACAGGAGCCGGGCAACCCAACTATTGACCAAAGACACAATTTGAAACCGATGCATATATAGCAATATCCGAGAATGTTTTTGCCGAATCTCTGAAGGTGTCCAGCGTTGCACTGCGAGATTTATGCTGGAAACATGCAAAATAGTTTAAAAGTGCCATAGGCTTGGAAAATCAAAAAACTGCAGTAAAAAACTCGATGTCCGAACTAGATCAAGTGTTCGGTGCCAATCCGAAAATTGGTCTTAAAAAGTGCTTATGTCGTGCTTTAATATGACACATCCTATCTCAAGACTTCAAGCGGGTCAGCATACGGCTTGAACCTCCTATCCCGAAGGCGGAGTAATTCTCATTAGTTCAGTTTAGCAAACTAAACTCTAGCGGCTTTAAGAGAGAAATTAGGCTCCCCGGCTATTGATCACACACTCGCGTCGAAAAAGGAGTGATAGAAAAAGACTTTGCAACGACTAAGAAGAAGAACACTTATTATAAAACAGTTCATATAAATTTAAGAGCCTCCCAGTGACTTGGGAAAAAGAATTTTATGTACCGAAGTACTTATATCATATTTGTGTTCACCCGAACTTTAAACGCGTCTTAACTGACCGTCGGCTTCTCCCTCTTTGGTCAAGGGCCGAAAAGTTTTATGTACTCCACCTGTCGAGAATATCGACGGTGTTTCCGATAACCAGGCAATCAGGCCATAAGGCTGTAATAGACAAAGCGCGCTCAGGGAACTTATGCTATATTCTTGGCGAAGTGTAAGAAGCATCTTCAAGAAAATAGTACCCCCACCGATACCTTTCTTCGGTGCTCATTGTTACTATGAGACTTGTGCAATAGATTTTTTGTACTCATGAGTTCCGTTGTGTGCCGACCATAATTGAAAACAATAAGAGCGCTAGCTTTTGGCTTCACCCAGTCTGAGGTCCGGCTCGGATGACCTGATCGTGACAATCGCAGAGGTGCTCCCTTTACTCCCTAGCCGAACAATCGAGAACGTAGGGGTAAACACAGGAGCGAGGCAACCCAGCTTGTGGAACACTTAAGTCAACACGGTGCATATTGTGGCGTAATACACGAACAAGGAACGAAGTCGTACAAGTATAATCATATGCAAGAGGAAAAGCTTCATGAAAGAAGCCCCCAAGTAAACGGGGTATTTGAATTTGTGTGTCAGAAACCAAGTTATGACAAGGAATTTTTTCACAAACAACTTTTTGCCAAAAAAGAAAAAGTATAATGCTTGGTCGAACCGAACAAAATTTAAAAATGAAAGTTTCTGAGCATGAAAGCGACTTAGCTGGTTAATGTGCTCGGTGTTGATGACGCGATTCGGGCTTGTGGCGGGACGAAGACGTCCATTGATCTGTGACAGATCCGACAAGGTTCACAGTCCTCGGCATGGCCGAGGTCCCAGCCCCCAAGCCCGAGGTGTCCGAGCAAGGAGTTCGGCACTCCGAAGTAGTGACACGACCTAGCCGATGGGGTAAGGCAAATCCCCAATCTAGTCGAGCTAGCGGAGTAGGTCGGCAAGGTGACCGCATAGCACAGTCAAAGTTGATTACCTGCACACTTAAAATTGTGCAACCCCAAAAGTAATAACAAAGAAATATAATAATTAAAAAAAATTCCACTTAATTAATTCAAGTGAAGTAAATAATTATAGAAATATGGCATGAGTGTCAAGGTCGTTCTAGCGGAGTGGCGGCGCCGATATGCCGTCATAGGGACGCGCGCTGAAGTGACCTCATGACTTGGTCGACAACGACGTCGGTTCGCCAAAGAGGCAGCACGACGTATTGGAGGTCGATTATCTGCACACATGAAGTAGCACAAACCGAATAATAATGATAGTAATAAATTAGAAAGTTCTTTTCATAAATAATTTGTGCAAAGAGAATAATAAAAAGAAATATGGCCGAGGCACTGATGACGCGACGAGGCAGGTCAATCTAGTGATATTGAAGCTCCGAAGTTGACCGATGTGACGAGAAGGTTGGCATGGTAGTTGGACCAATTAGGTCATGATGCATCCGAATTGGCGCCGGTTGGGGCGATGGCGTCGAATTGCCGAGCTGGCGGCATAGCGCAACCGCCGTTAATTTCCTGCGTACATAAAACAACAGAAAAACAAAGTTCTTGTGTATAATTTACTTATGCACGGTAAATAATTTAAGAAATATGTGCTGGGTGCCGAAGTCGAATCGGCAGCACAGAGAGGTTGACGCAGGTCGGAGAGTGGCTTGACGAAGTCCAAATTCCGAATGCAGACCACGTCGCGCATGAGGTGTCCATCGGTCGGCGCACAGAAAACCAGACTGAAGGGAATACAGTCAAGTCGAGGCCGCGCGGAGGAGATTCCTTAATCATGAGAGACACCTCAAATCAAGCTATGTTCAAACCTCACAAAATTGTGAACAATTAGTACCATGCATGCCTTTAAGTACGTACTACATGGAAAACAAAATACTTATTTAAAGTAGTATATGCCTTTAAATAAGGAAGAAAGAGAGAAAGAAGACAAGGAATCTTCCTGATTATCTTCCATATAGCAATTTTGGAGAGAGGGGAGGCATTAAATAATCTGTCCACATGAAGCAGATTTGATGCCTTTGTCGGTTGCTGAACATAGCATGTTTCTCTGGAGCTCCACGCACGGCACCTTTTCTTGAATCAAAACGGAGCAGTTGTCTTGATCCGGACTGATTTGGCGTCTGGGAGTAACGTAGAGAGGACAATGCCTCTGTTTCCTTAAATCATCCCGTAATACGCGTCGGCAAATACTAGGTGTTAGTAGTACATAGTGCCTGATCTATATATTCAATAGAAGCAATGGCCGCACCAGCCGTAGTTTTAATACTTGTTTTAAAGAAAAAGCAGAAGGAAGTAATCGGGGTTTCCCTGATGCGTGATTGGTCGGCGCCGAATTTAGTACGGCTGCAACCTGCAGGACTTGTGGGCAACGATAGTCAACACAGCTAGGACATGGCATCGCAGTGGAGTAGGCCTACTACTCCGATTGAAGTTTGACGCCGGCCACTGCTTTTGTGAGACAATAGCTAAGGATCGGCCTGCGCCCACACGCAATCTGATAACTTGATTGCAGCAGCAGGTAGATTGATTTCAACCTGCTCGCTCCTGCAAACAGAACAACACGAAAGAGAAGACGGGACAAACCGAAAAGAATTGATTACGCCGAATAGGTTAAAAACTGATAGGACAACACCTGATTCAACGTCGCTTCGAGATCCCATCGCACCGCGATGACACCCAGCAGGCTCTCAATGAAAGCACTAATGTCGGTGTCAAAATTGGCGGATCTCGTAGTAGGGGTCCTAAGCTAGGCGTCTTGGAGCGATGGTAACATGGACATGGGGTTTGACCCAGATTCGGGCTCTCTTGATGAGATAATACCCTACATGCTGCTTTTGATTGTTTTCATATGGGTGTAGTACAGAGTACATGTATCTACCACGAGATTGTAGTAACGAATATGAGATTGTCTATTGACTAGCCTGGCCTCGGTTTATATAAGACACCGGAGGCCTAGGGTTTAGGAGAGTCCTTGTCTTGGGCGCCAAGTCTTGTGGAGTCTTCCTTGTATGCGGCAGGGTTGTCCGAACTGGCCCATGAGTATGCGGCCATGGGGTCCTCGGCCCAATCTAACTGATCGGGAGACGACGTGGTGAGTACCCCCTAGTCCAGGACACCGTCAATGGCACTGCTATCCTTCAACTTTTGCCCCCTCGGGTTCACCTAAGCCATCAGAGCCTCAAGATGATGATGTGTTGATCACTGGCACCGGCTTTGTAGAGCCGGGAAATCCAATAGCTCTGGCCAAACATAATGCCAAACAAGAAGTTATTGAGAGGCGGAAACAGAAGTTTGACATTTCTCATTACTCGCAACTGAGCAACAATGAGATCCTCTCCGGCTATCTCAGCCAGGTCCACTCCAGCCGTGACCTCGAAATTGATATGGTGAAGCAGATGCACCAAAAATATGAGGTATGACTTCCAGCTTTTAAGTAATTTGTATACATATCCTGCCAGCCCCCAAGTCTACTGGCTATGATAAGATTGAATAGGTTGTAGACTTTAGAAAAATCCATAACTTCTGTCCTAGAATCCCTCCTTGGCCGGTTTAAATGTAAACCGGATGTTTGTATAGGTTGAGCTTTCCGTCCGTAGCCCCCAAGGGCCGGTTTAATCCACGGGAATGAGCCGGTCCTAATTTGTCTTTGTATAAGAAGAAAGATCTTGACTGCATAGCCCCCATGAGTCGGTTGGGACTGTTACATCACTTCCGGCTAATGATGAAGAAAAAACAAACGGTATGCATTAGCCCCCAAGTGCCAAGTAGTCTTGCTTGCAAAGTACTTAGGACTTTATTCGTTAGAGCCGTTGTCTTGAAAAATTTGCTTTGATAGACATTAGCCCCCAAGTGTCAAGTGTTGTTGCTGGCAAAAGACTTGGGAATTGTAATCTGATAAACTTGATATTTGATAATTCTGTACCTTATACAGGCTGCCACTGCTGAACGGGAGTCCCAATTGAATGATGCCAAGACCCGGCTGGCGACTCAGGAAACTGAGACCCAGAAGGCTGAGTCAAAATTCCAATTTAGCGTGGCTGAGTCGAAAAAACTGAAGACCGACTTTGAAGCAGAGAAAAAGACTTGGGCGGATGAAAAGAAGGCTTTGACCCAACGTGTTGAGAAGGCAGAGGCAGCGCTTGAAGAAGTGACCACTGAGCTTACCAGTTTAAAACGCCGTGTAAATCAGATGGTTTCAGCTATCTTTGGTGAGTTGCCTTACCAAGCATCAGAAATGAATCATTATTTTGATCATATAACCCGCCATTTAGTCATTCTGCGATGTATCCAGGTCCCAGGAGCAGCAATCTCAATCAAGACATGCTTGTGAAGCTTAAAAGCTGTCTACACACTTGTTGAGCAGCTGTACACCGGGACTCAACGTACATTAGCCGCCATTTCACCAGCAGGTCAAGTACCAACTTTGTCGATAGATGTTTTGAAGAAACTCTCTGTGCTGCCTGTAAGATTTGAGGAGATAAAGCGATCATCTGCCAGAGCCGGCACTGTGACGGCTTTAAGCCGGGCCAAGGCATGGGTACCAGAGCTTGATCCATCTGAGGTAGCCACTGGTTACCCAAGCTTGAAAGAAGATGGTACACCTTTTGATCAGAAAGATTTCTCAGCCTGCGTAAAGGAAATCTGTCCAATGGCGCCCACTCTCATTGCAAATGACCCGGACCTCTCCAAGTATCATCCGGCTTACGATCAGGAGAATAAGAAGATGCCGACTCTGGCTTACAAGGTGATGGACTTAATCCCGCCAATCTGTAAGCACACCTTTGCTCCTGAAGTCGATCCGTCTGAGCTTATAGATGATGAAGCTGAATTTGAAGCTTTATCTGGCATCGATTGGTCATCACCAACTTTTCAGCCAGCGGAAGAAGACGAAGAGCCGGCAAAGGATGACGCAGAAGACTCCGAGCGGCAAGGCCAAGAAGACTGAACCGCCGGGCGGCTCTAAACTTGAGCTTTTGAAAAAGCACTTTGATCTTATTCGGCCCATGGAGGCATGTAATAGGATAGTGAAACTTTGAATCTGCCGTGCCATCGTGCATGTTCCGTGTTGCAGAAGACTGCCAATTGAATATCTGCCGCTGATGTTTATAATAGCAGCTTTTGAATCTGTTCCTGTATGCAAAAACAGATCACAAGTGTCCCACGGTTTACCGCAGGACGGGTCATAATGCCCAATACATAAACACTCCTATAATCAAGACTGGCTTAATTATAACAAAATATGTCATACCTGTGATATTTGATCACACTGTTGGTTTAGCAAACCCGGTAGAATAAGGGCGATAACCCAAAACTTGAGCATTGGTAATCATCATACATTGCTGGCTTATGAGTATAGCCAGGCCGGGTTAATAAACACCGGATATCACATTACCTTATACTGGTGAGTTATAGTCAAGAACCAGGCCAGGTTAATGAACACCGGTTAATGTCATATATGACTCATAAGGCATTATAAGCCTTACTGGTTTTCAACCATGCATTACTATGTCACAAGAGAAAAATCGCAAAAAGACGTTCAAATCAAATCAATAGAAAAATCCAAGGCTTTCATAGGCCGCCAAGCCAAAATATCTTCTTGAATGAAACTAGCATTATCCACTGGAAGGTACGCGCTTTCCGTGAGCCGGCACTCACATTACCCAATCGACATTTTAACCCAGATAAGTTCAGTTCTTATTTAAAGATAGACTTATCCGGAGTATGCTGTGGTCGAGTAGCGGCGTGCATCACAGCCGATTTATCCAAGTTTTAAGGAAGGCGGCTTTATCAGCCTGAGCTTATCCTTGCTATCCGTAAGCCATGCCCTCACATGACAAACCGACATTTTAACCTTAACTAGTTCAGGGTCTTGTTGAAAAGATTGACTGTTAAGAGTTCGCCGGGTCAATCAGGATTACCTGATGGAGAAGCATCTGGCATACAGGCAGGATAACCCGGGGTTTTAGGTGAATACACCTGGCTTCCAAGCCTGGCTTTTAAGGCTATCACAAGGGTTATAGCAACTCTTGTTCTTTAGAACAAAAAAGCCCCGAAGCAATATTTCTGAGCTATGCTCAATGGGCACCTATATTTGAGTTGTGCTTTTGCAACGGCTCGGAATCAACCTCGCAAGCGGAGGCAGAACGTGGAGGTCGTCGGAGTTGAGGAAGACGGCGAGCAGAGGCCACTCCAGGGGTGCCAAGCGGGCGAGACAGCCTCACCGGAGAGAGGCGGAGGCCCTGTAGGGGTCGCCCAGGCCTGGGAGGGGCTGGAGCTACAGCAGCGACCAGAGGGGATCGCCGGCGAGCTCGAGCTCGGGGACGGCGGCTCGAGGTCTGCCCAGCCGGGCTACGGCTTCCTACGCAGTCGTGGACTGTGTGTGAGGGTTGGATGATGCTCGAGGAGGCTCTATTTATAGGCGAGTGGCGAGGGTGCTTCGGGCTCTGTCGGTGGACACCTGTCCATGGCGCCTGGCGATGAGCGGCGTCAGTGAGAGGGGGAGAAGGCGACAGAGGTCACGCGGCCACTGTGGGCGGACAGAGACGAGCACAGGATCAAGAGGATGGCGATGAGCACAGTGCGCTCCGCACTGTTGGGCTGGCCGGACCTTGCCCGTGCTCCCTGCGGCGAGCTCTGGCTCGGCGAGCTTCAGGGAGGAGTTAAGGACGTCGAGACGATGATGGTGGCGAGGTTTGGCATGGTTGGGCAGGCGGGGGAAGCGAGCACGCGCGAACAGATCATTCGGCGGCACCCAGAGCGCGTCGACACACATGCCTGACATCTTGGACACGCGTGGTCACTGCGCGAACTCTCTCCTCAGGCCAGCCTTCGTCCAAAAATCATGTCTGGCATGTTGTTCGTGGTGGTTTTGAAGTTTACCATGGTTTGGTTTGGATCCAGGTGCAGTAGAGAAGATTTTACAAGCCAGGTAAGTTTCTGGTCAGTAACTTTGTGATGTTACTGTGGTCAAATGGCTGGGAGTTTGAAGCTGTGCTTTGGAGGCTACCTATAAGTTACTAAGGTAAAGATGCACAAGAAAGTTCTCGTCAAATGGAGCAAGTAAAATGGTAGTTGCTGTAGAAACCACCATTTCTGTCCAGAACAGAAAAGATTTTCTGTAAAAAAATATTCCAAAAGTGATGAAATATTTTTGCTCAGGAAGGTGCACTAGGGTTTGATACGTCTCCAACGTATCTATAATTTTTTATTGTTCCATGCTATTATATTACCCCTTTCGGATGTTTATGGGCTTTATTTTACACATTTATATCATTTTCGGGACTAACCTACTAACCGGAGGCCCAGCCCATATTGCTGTTTTTTTTGCCTATTTCAGTATTTCGAAGAAAAGGAATATCAAACGGAGTCCAAATGGAATGAAACCTTTGGGAGCGTGATTTTTGGAACGAACGTGATCCAGAGGACTTGGAGTGCAAGTCAAGAAGCTTCCAAGGAAGCCACGAGATAGGAGGGCGCCCCCCATATAGGGCGCGCCCCCCTGTCTCGTGGGCCCCTCGGGCGACCACCGACCTACTCCTTCCTCCTATATATACCTACGTACCCCGAAAACATCCAGGAGCACCACGAAACACAATTTCCACCGCCGTAACCTTATGTATCCGCAAGATCTCATCTTGGAGCCCTTGCCGGCACTCTGCCGGAGGGGGAATCAACCACGGAGGGCTTCTACATTAACACCATAGCCCCTCCGATGAGTTGTGAGTAGTTTACCACAGACTACGGGTCCATAGTTATTAGCTAGATGGCTTCTTCTCTCTTTTTGGATCTCAATACAATGTTCTCCCCCTCTCTTGTGGAGATCTATTCGATGTAAACTCTTTTTGCGGTGTGTTTGTCGAGATCCGATGAATCGTGGGTTTATGATCAAGTTTATCTATGAATAATATTTGAATCTTCTCTGAATTCTTTTTTGTATGATTAAGTTATCTTTGCAAGTCTCTTCGAATTATCAGTTTAGTCGGCCTACTAGATTGGTTTTTCTTGCCATGGGAGAAGTGCTTAGCTTTGGGTTCAATCTTGCGGTGTCCTTACCCGGATGTAAAGGGTTGCACGGCACGTATTGTATTGTTGCCATCGAGGATAACAAGATGGGGTTTATATCATATTGCATGAGTTTATCCCTCTACATCATGTCATCTTGCTTAATGCGTTACTTTGTTCTTATGAACTTAATACTCTAGATGCATGCTGGATAGTGGTCGATGTGTGGAGTAATACTAGTAGATGCAGGCAGGAGTCAGTCTACTTGTTATGTACGTGATGCCTATATACATGATCATGCTAGATAATCTCATAACTATGCGCTTTTCTATCAATTGCTCGACAGTAATTTGTTCACCCACGTAATACTTATGCTATCTTGAGAGAAGGCACTAGTGAAACCTATGGCCTCCTGGTCTATCTCTTATCATATTTGCTTTCAATCTACTTTTATTTGCATCTTTACTTTTTGCATCTATATTATAAAATACCAAAATATATTTATCTTATCTTACTATCTTTATTAGATCTCACTTTCGCAAGTGGCCGTGAAGGGATTGACAACCCCTTTATTGCGTTGGTTGCGAGTTCTCAGTTTGTTTGTGTAGGTGCGTGGGACTTTTGAGGAGCCTCCTACTGGATTGATACCTTGGTTCTCAAAAACTGAGGGAAATACTTACGCTACACTTGCTGCATTACCCTCTCCTCTTCGAGGAAAACCAACACAAGCTCAAGACATAGCAAGAAGGATTTCTGGCGCCGTTGCCGGGGAGGTCTTCGCTCAAGTCAAGACATACCAAGTACCCATCACAAACTCATCTCCCTCGCATTTACATTATTTGCCATTTGCCTCTCGTTTTCCTCTCGCCACTTCACCCTTGCCGTTTTATTCGCCCTCTCTTTCCCAATCTCATCTCCTCTCTCCGCTTGCCTTCTTCTGTGTGCTTGTTTGCTTTTTTGACCTGATGGCTGCGCCTAAGGGTCCTGACCACCTTCTCAGAAGGATGGATGAGATTGAATCAAATATTAGAAGCTTTATGAATTTGCAATTTGAGCACAATAATTTCTTTAGAAAAGAGCTTAAGAAACAAAAAAGTTTTTTGGTGTTTATGAACAAAGAGCTTGATGATATGAATAAAGAACTCTATGGTGTTAACGCTCAAATTGCTCGTCTTGAAAATGATATAGCCAAATTTTCTGACAAGCAAGCCACTTTAGTCAATAAGATGGCCGCTCAACCAGAAAAGTTACATGAAAATAATGATGAGGATCTTAAAGTTATTGATGCGTCTCCGATTAGATCTATGTTTTGCAATATGAATTTTGATGATTATGGGACTGATGATGAATCAACTTTGCCTAGAAGGCGTCCCAAGAATTCGGAATATTTAGATCTTAATGTTAAATTTGGTAAAAGTAAGATTGGAGAATCCTCTAATAATGTTGAACCTACTATCTCGGATTTCAAGAAATTTGATTATGATAATTGCTCTATAAAAGGTTGTATTTCCTTGTTGCAAGCTGTTGTTAATTCTCCTCATGCTTATAGTCAAAACAAAGCTTTTACCAAGAATATCGTTGATGCATTGATGCAATCTTATGATGAAAACTTAATTTGGAAGTTTCTATACCTAGAAAACTTAATGATGAGTGGGAACCTACTATAAAGATTAGAATTAAAGATTATGAGTGTTTTGCCTTGTGTGATTTGGGTGCTAGTGTTTCCACAATTCCGAAAACTTTATGTGATATTCTAGGTTTCCATGATCTTGATGATTGCTCGTTATATTTGCACCTTGCGGATTCCACCATTAAAAAGCCTATGGGAAGGATCAATGATGTTCTTATTGTTGCAAATAGAAATTTGGTGCCCGTAGATTTTATCGTTCTTGATATAGATTGCAATCTTTCTTGCCCTATTATTCTTGGTAGACCTTTCCTTAGAACGATTGGGGCGATTATTGATATGAAGGAAGGAATATTAGATTCCAATTTCCATTAAATAAAGGCATGGAGCACTTTCCAAGAAAGAAAGTTAAATTACCTTATGAATCTATCATGCGTGCTACTTATGAGTTTAGTGCCAAAGATGGCACTAGATCTATCCTCGTTTTTATGCCTAGCTAGGGGCGTTAAACGATAGCGCTAGTTGGGAGGCAACCCAATTTTATTTATGTTTTTTGTTTTTGCTTCTGTTTAGGAATAAATAATCCATCTACCCTCTTTTTAGATATAGTTTTATCTTTTAATTAGTGTTTGTGCCAAGTAGAACCTATAGGATCTTCATGGATGATAGTTATTTGATCTTGCTGTAATTTCCAGAAACTTTGGGCTAACGAAAACAATTTTTAAAAATCACCAGAACGTGATAAAATAGTGATTCCAATTGCTTCTGATCAATAAACAAATTGCATAGGTCGTCCTATTTTGGATGAATTTTTTGAATTCCAGAAGTTTGTGTTAGTTACAGATTACTACAGACTGTTCTGTTTTTGACAGATTCTGTTTTTCGTGTGTTGTTTGCTTGTTTTGATGAATCTATGGCCAATAAAATAGTTTATAATCCATAGAGAAGTTGGAATACAGTAGGTTTAACACCAAATTAAATAAAGAATGAGTTTATTGCAGTACCTTATGTGATGGTTTTGTTTTCTTTCACTAACGGAGCTTATAAGATTTCTTGTTGAGTTTTGTGTTGTGAAGTTTTCAAGTTTTGGGTAAAGCTTTTATGGACTATGGAATAAAGGGTAGCAAGAGCCTAAGCTTGGGGATGCCCAAGGCACCCCAATACATTCAAGAATAGCCAAAAGCCTAAGCTTGGGGATGCCCCGGGAAGGCATCCCTCTTTAAATCTTTGTTCATTGGTAACTTTACTTGGGGCTATATTTTTATTCACCACATGATAAGTGTTTTGCTTGGAGCGTCGTGTATTATATTAGTATTTGCTTTTTAGTTTACCAAAATCATCCTTGCTGTACACACCTTTTGGGAGAAGCCTCTTTGATTAGAATTTGCTAGAATACTCTATGTGCTTCACTTATATCTTTTGAGCTTGATAGTTTTTGCTCTAGTGCTTCACTTATATCTTTTAGAGCACGGTGGTGTCTTAATTTTGAAGAAATTGCTAGTCTCTCATGCTTCACTTATATTATTTTGAGAGTCTTTTAGAACAGCATGGTATTTTCTATGGTCATAAAATTGGTCCTAGAATGGTAGGCATCCAAGTAGGGTATAATAAAAACTATCATAGGAAGTGAATTGGATGCTATGATCAATTTGATACTTGATAATTGTTTTGAGATATGGAGGTAGTGATATTAAAGTCATGCTAGTTGGGTGATTATGAATTTAAAGAATGCTTGTGTTGAAGTTAGCAAATCCCATAACATGCACGTATGGTTAAAGTTGTGTAACAAATTTGAAACATGAAGTGTACCTGGCTTGTGCATCCTTATGAGTGGCGGTCGGGGACGAGCGATGGTATTTTCCTACCAATCTATCCCCCTAGGAGCATGCGCATAGTACTTGATTTTTGATGACTTCTAAATTTTTGCAATAAGTATATGAGTTCTTTTGACTAATGTTTTGTCCATAGATTATACACACTTTTACCTTTCCGCCTTTGCTAGCCTCTTCGGTACCGTGCATTGCCCTTTCTCACCTTGAGAGTTAGTGCAAACTTCGCCGGTGCATCCAAACCCCGTGATATGATATGCTCTATCACACATAAACCTCCTTATATCTTCCTCAAAACAGCCACCATACCTACCTATTATGGCATTTCCATAGCCATTCCGAGATATATTGCCATGCAACTTTCCACCATTCCGCTCATCATCATGACACACTTTACTTTTGTCGTATTGCCATTGCATGATCATGTAGTTGACATCGTATTTGTGGCAAAGCCACCATGCATTATTTTTCATACATGTCACTCTTGATTCATTGCACCATCCTGGTACATCGCCGGAGGCATTCATATAGAGTCATATCTTGTTCTAGTTTCGAGTTGTAATTGTTGAGTTGTAAGAAAATAAAAGTGTGATGATCATAATTTTTAGAGCATTGTCCCAAGTGAGGAAAGGATGAATGAGACCATGATTCCCCCACAAGTCGGGATGAGACTCCGGACGAAAAATAAAAAAAGGAAAAAAAGAGGCCATAAAAAAGAGAAAAGGCCCAAATAAAAAAATATATGAAAAAATGAGAGAAAAAGAGAGAAGGGACAATGCTACTATCCTCTTACCACACTTGTGCTTCAAAGTAGCACCTTGTTCTTCATGTTGTGAGTCTCATATATTGTGCTTCAAAGTAGCACCATGTTTTTCATATAGTGAGTCTCATAAAGTTGTCTTTTTCATACTAGTGGGGATTTTTCGTTATAGAACTTGGCTTGTATATTCCTACGATGGGCTTCCTCAAATGCCCTAGGTCTTCGTGAGCAAGCAAGTTGGATGCACACCCACTAGTTTTCTTTTGTTGAGCATTAATTAGCTCTAGTGCATCCGTTGCATGGCAATCCCTACTCCTCATGTTGACATCAATTGATGGGCATCTCCATAGCCCTTTGATTATCCTCGTCAATGTGAGACTTTCTCCTTTTTGTCTTCTCCACACAATCCCCATCATCATATTCTATTCCACCCATAGTGCTATATCCATGGCTCACGCTCATGTATTGCGTGAAGGTTGAAAAAGTTTGAGATTATTTAAGTATGAAACAATTGCTTGGCTTGTCATCGGGGGTATAGAAGTTGGAAACATCTTTGTGTGACGAAAATGAAGCATAGCCCAACTATATGATTTTGTAGGGATGAACTTTCTTTTGCCATGCTATTTTGAGAAGACATGATTACTTTCATAAGTATGCTTGAAGTATTACTATTTCTTTTATCAATATGAACTTTTATTTTGTATTCATTTGGATCTGAACATTCATGCCACAATAAAGAAAGTTACATTATGAATTATGCTAGGTAGCATTCCACATCAAAAATTCTCTTTTATCATTTACCTACTCGAGGACGAGCAGGAATTAAGCTTGGGGATGCTTGATACGTCTCCAACGTATCTATAATTTTTGATTGTTCCAAGCTATTATATTACCCCTTTTGGATGTTTATGGGCTTTATTTTACACATTTATATCATTTTTGGGACTAACCTACTAACCCGAGGCCCAACCCATATTGTTGTTTTTTTTGCCTATTTCAATATTTCGAATAAAAGGAATATCAAACGGAGTCCAAATGGAATGAAACCTTCGGGAGCGTGATTTTTGGAGCGAACGTGATCCAGAGGACTTGGAGTGCAAGTCAAGAAGCTTCCGAGGAAGCCACGAGATAGGAGGGCGCCCCCCTATAGGGCGTGCCCCCTGTCTCGTGGGCCCCTCGGGCGGCCACCCACGTACTTCTTCCTCCTATATATACCTACGTACCCCGAAAACATCCAGGAGCACCACGAAACACAATTTCCACCGCCGTAACCTTCTGTATCCGCAAGATCTCATCTTGGAGCCCTTGTCGGCACTCTGCCGGAGGGGGAATCAACCATGGAGGGCTTCTACATCAACACCATAGCCCCTCCGATGAGTTGTGAGTAGTTTACCACAGACCTACGGGTCCATAGTTATTAGCTAGATGACTTCTTCTCTCTTTTTGGATCTCAATACAATGTTCTCCTCCTCTCTTGTGGAGATCTATTCGATGTAAACTCTTTTTGCGGTGTGTTTGTCGAGATCCGATGAATCGTGGGTTTGTGATCAAGTTTATCTATGAATAATATTTGAATCTTCTCTGAATTCTTTTTTGTATGATTAAGTTATCTTTGCAAGTCTCTTCGAATTATCAGTTTAGTTTGGCCTACTAGATTGGTTTTTCTTGCCATGGGAGAAGTGCTTAGCTTTGGGTTCAATCTTGCGGTGTCCTTACCCAGTGACAGAAAGGGTTGCAAGGCACGTATTGTATTGTTGCCATCGAGGATAACAAGATGGGGTTTATATCATATTGCATGAGTTTATCCCTCTACATCATGTCATCTTGCTTAATGCGTTACTCTGTTCTTATGAACTTAATACTCTAGATGCATGGTGGATAGCGGTCGATGTGTGGAGTAAAAGTAGTAGATGCAAAAGGTGAGTCGGTCTACTTGTTATGGACGTGATGCCTATATACATGATCATGCCTAGATAATCTCATAACTATGCGCTTTTCTATCAGTTGCTAGACAGTAATTTGTTCACCCACCGTAATACTTATGCTATCTTGAGAGAAGCCACTAGTGAAACCTATGGCCCCCGAGTCTATCTCTTATCATATTTGCTTTCAATCTACTTTTATTTGCATCTTTACTTTTTGCATTTATATTATAAAATACCAAAAATATATTTATCTTATCTTACTATCTTTATTAGATCTCACTTTCGCAAGTGGTCGTGAAGGGATTGACAACCCCTTTATGGTTGGTTGCGAGTTCTCAGTTTGTTTGTGTAGGTGCGTGGGACTTTTGAGGAGCCTCCCTCTTGGATTGATACCTTGGTTCTCAAAAACTGAGGGAAATACTTACGCTACACTTGCTGCATCACCCTCTCCTCTTTGAGGAAAACCAACGCAAGCTCAAGACGTAGCAGGGTTCACAGAATATTTGTGAATTATCTCAGATTTTTCTGAGCCATAAAAATTGGGGTTGCTTTGAAGCAAACAGATCTGGCTTAGGGTTTTTGAGAGAAAATGAATATTTTTCATTTAAGAAAAATATTCCAAAGATTATTTTAGGGTGGGTCAGAAGTGAAATGATTATTTAGGAGGGAAGTGAAGCACTTGGGTGAAAGCCAAGGATGCCCAAGTGTTTAAGTCCATATGAAAATATGCAAGAACTCCAAGTTTCAAAAAATTTCAAATGAAAAAAAAAGAAAATAAGAAAGGGCAAAACCCAGGCTGTCACAAACCTCCCCCACTTAGAATGAATCTCGTCCTCGAGATTCGGTTGCTTGGGAAAACCACTGGATATCGATCCCTAAGGTATTCTTCCTGCTCCCTAGTTGCTTCCGACACTGTGTGATGCTCCTACTGAACCTTGTAAAATTTTCTGACTTTACTGCGAGTGACCCTTTCCATCTGATCCAAAATTTTGAACGGTCTCTCTTCATAAGTTAAATCTTTTACCAATTCGATTTCAGCCATTGCAGTCCTTTTCTCAGGCGGGGATATGCATCGTCTCAATTGCGAAACATGGAACATGTTGTGTATGTCTGCCAATTCGGGGGGTAGTTCCAGTTGATATGCAACCGTACCCACTCGAGACATAATCGGGAATGGACCAATGAATCTGGGTGCCAGCTTTCCATGAGTCTGAAATCTCTTGACTCCTTTCATAGGAGTGACTCGGAGGTATACATGTTTTCTGGGTTCAAAACTGACCTGCCGATGCTTTGCATCATAATAACTCTTCTGTCGAGATTTGGCCAATTGCAGCCTGTTTCGGATTTCCCTAACTTGTTTCTCAGCTTCCAACATGAGATCCGTTCTGAAGATACGGCTATCTCCAGTCTGAGACCAATTTAGAGGAGTGCGACACTTACGACCATACAGAGCTTCGTATGGTGACATCTTTAGACTGGTCTGGAAACTGTTGTTATAAGAGAACTCGGCATACGACAAACAGTCTTCCCATTTAGCGCCTTTGACTAGCACACAGGCTCGCACTGTCTGTCCATCTTTCTAAGGGTGATAGGCAGTACTATATTTTAGTGTTGTCCCCAAGGCTTGATGGAGACGGGACCAAAAAGCGGAGGTAAAAAAAGAACCTCGGTCGGAAGTGATAGTTCGGGGTACTCCATGCAGACTGATGATCCTGGATACATACAGTTGTGCAAGTTCATCTGCTCTGTATCTGGTGCTGATCGGAATGAAATGAGCAACCTTGGTTAGGGTGTCTATTATAACCCAGATTGCATCCTTGCCTCGCTGAGTCCTAGGCAATCCTGTGATGAAATCCATGCAAACGTCATCCCACTTCCACTGTGAAACTGGCAACGGTTGGAGAAGTCCGGCTGGCTTCTGATGATCTACTTTCACCTTGTTGCATATGTCGCAACAGGCTACAAAATAGGCAATGTCTTTCTTCATTCCATCCCACCAGAATATTTGTCTGAGATCCTCATACATTTTCGTACCTCCCGGGTGAATGGAATATGCGGATTCATGGGCTTTTGACAGGATTTTCTTCTTCAAGTCCGGTTGATTTGGCACACAAATGCGTCCACGGAATCGGAGGGTACCGAATTTGTCCTTGGAGAAGTCAGAGGCCTGCTTTGCCATCTGGCCCTCGGCACGTCTTTGTAGATTGGTGTCAGCTGGCTGGGCCTTGCGGATCTCCATCTCAAGTGTGGGGGTAACTTCCAAGATATTAGCAAGGCCAGCATCTACGATGACCAAGTTGAGCTGAGCGATCTCCTCTTGGAGTTCGGTGGGCAATGATTCCAATATGGCATTTAAGCTGACAAGCTTTCGACTGAGGGCATTGGCAACGACGTTGGCCTTGTCTGGATGGTAATTTATTCCAAGGTCATAATCCTTGACCAACTCTAGCCATCTTCGCTGACGTAGATTTAAATCTGGCTGAGTGAAAATGTACTTGAGACTTTTGTGGTCGGTAAAAATTTGGCACCTTTTTCCAATGAGGTAGTGTCTCCAAATTTTGAATGCATGAACCACTGCAGCCAATTCCAAATCATGAGTAGGATAATTTCCCTCATGGGGTCGTAGCTGTCGCGATGCATATGCTACTACCTTGCTGTCTTGCATCAACACGCAACCAATACCTTGTCTGGAGGCATCGCAGTACACATCAAAACTGCGATAAATGTCTGGAAGAGTCAATACAGGTGCGGTTGTCAGACGTACCTTCAGCTCATTAAAACTCTTCTCACAGTCCTCTGTCCACTTAAACTTTGTATCCTTTTTGAGCAGCTCCGTCATGGGTTTAGCAATTTTGGAGAACCCTTCAATAAAACGACGATAGTATCCAGCTAATCCGAGGAAACTCCAGATCTGTGTCATGGTCGTGGGCCGTACCCAATCGAGCAATCCTTTACTTTGCTCGGGTCCATGGCTATACCTTCGGCGGATAGTACATGTCCGAGAAACCCAACTTTCTTGAGCCAAAATTCACACTTACTGAACTTGGCGTATAGCTGATGGTCGTGGAGCAGTTGTAGTACTGCTCGGAGGTGATCCTTGTGTTCTTCTTCACCCTTGGAGTAAAGGAGGATGTCATCGATGAATACTACAACGAATTTGTCGAGGAAGTCCATAAATACTTTGTTCATCATATGCATGAAGAAAGCAGGGGCATTGGTGAGGCCAAAGGACATCACGGTATATTCGTAAAGACCGTACCGAGTAGTGAATGCGGTCTTAGGAATATCTTCCCTTTTAATCTTGAGCTGATGATATCCGGTCCGTAAATCGATTTTATAGAATACCTTAGCCCCACTGAGTTGATCAAACAGATCATAAATCCTTGGCAGTGGGTATTTATTTTTTATGGTGACCTCATTCAGCTGGCGGTAATCTATGCACATACGGAGACTACCATCCTTTTTGCCCACGAAAATTGCAGGTGATCCCCATGGTGAAGAGCTGGGATTAATATAACCTTTCCGGAGTAATTCATCAAGCTGTTTCTTTAGCTCCACTAATTCTGATGAGGGCATCCAGTAATACTTCTTGTATAATGGTGCAGTCCCGGGCACAAGATCTATGGCAAACTCCTGTTCCCGATCTGGTGGCATGCCTGGAAGTTCTTCTGGAAACACATCAGGGTACTCACTGACCACAGGAATAAATTCCAATTCAACCACAACAGTGCACACTAATTCTGGCTTGGGTATATTCTTGCGAGCATAGAATTTGGTGAGCTGTCCATTCAGATTGGTCAGATTGACTTCTCGGGTTGTGCAGTTTATGCAAACTTGATATTTGGTCAACCAATTCATACCCAATATAATATCCAACTTTTCAGACTCAATGATTATCAGAGATGTTGGAAATAGACCCCGTTGATATTGATCCCCAGATCACGGCAGACCAGATTGCTCTTGATTATAGATCCCTGGGTTTGTACCAGCATATTTTTGCCCAAAATTGCGCAAGGAAAAATGTTTTGGGCAACAAAACTCCGAGAAATAAAAGAATGGGAAGCCCCAGAGTCAAATAAAATTATGGCAGGTATGTCATTAATAGAAAACATAGCAATGACGACTTCTGGCTTCTCTTGGGCTTCATCGGTGGAGATATGATGCACGTGCCCGGTGAAGTTTTGCTGGTTCGGCCGCGACTCCAGAAAGTTGACTTGTGGCCTGCTTAGGGCATTCATCTTGTTGTTCTTGGGGCACTGTTTGGCATAATGCCCGTGCTGCCCGCAAATGAAACAAGAACTATTGCGCCGACGCTCCTCATGCATTGGATTGGCCACAATATTCTTGACTTGAGTGGTGGTCTTGTTAACATTCTCACGCCAATTTGGCTCAGATTCCACCCGAGTCTGCTGCCAGGTACGAGCCTTTTGCACAGGTTGCCCATCCTTCTTTGGCTCAAACTTGCGTTTGTTGTCGTTAGCAGGCCTATTATCTGATATAAGCTTGTGCTCCCGTTCAGCAATGAACGCCTTGTCCACCAGAGTTTGGAAATCCGTGAAATCAAACATACTGAGAGCACACCGAAGTTGCAGATTTAAGCCTCCAAGAAATCTGTCAATCTTCCTTTCTTCGGTGGCCACGTCATACAGAGAGTAATGGGCCAAATGATTAAATTTTTGCAGATATTCAGCCACAGACTGATTTCCTTGGATGAGCGTGAGAAATTCACGCTGCTTGGCCTTCATAACTCCAGTAGGGATATGATATTTTCTGAACTTATCCTTAAATTTTTCCCAGGTGATTTCCTCATCAATCGGACACATGGTCTTTGTATTTTCCCACCATATGGCAGCTGCGCCTTCAAGGTAATGAGTTGCAAATGGAACTTTATCATTTCCTTCAGTACGGGCAATCTCAGGCTTTTTCTCCATGGTGCGCAACCAATCGTCTGCATCCAATGGGTCAACAATCTGACTGAAACTAGGTGGATTGGTCCTCTGAAAAGCTGACAGCTTTGAGTGATGACCATTCTGATTTCCATTCTGTCCAACCATAGCTTGAACACTTCTCAATATTTCAATCAAATCATTGTTCCTTTTCTCTTCAAACATACGCAGAATTTGCTCGGTGGAGGGAGGATCAGGTGGTGGAGGTGGTGGCTGAACGTACGACTCGGGAGAATGTCCCGCCTGTCATGCGGAATGATGAACAGGAGTTCCCTCACGAACGTTGCTACTTCTGCCTCCCCGCGTCATCCTATTGTGAATTTTTCCCAAGACAACACAATCAAGATGAGAAACACCCAAAAATAAAATTGGGGAAAAGCCAGCAACAATTCCCAGAAGAAAGAAGAGAAAAAAAATACAGCGAATAAAGTCTCAACATAATTATACATAGACTCATACATGAAAAGTAAACAACATGACTGGTTCACTACTCTCATACATGCAACGAAACATCATGACTCGTACGACTACATCCATACATCATCCAGACAACTGCGAATACTCAAAGATACAACTGCTCTGCTGGTGCTGCGGCGTCCTCCCCTGAAGCGGTCTCGGATCCCGAACTGACGCGGTTAATGGAAACCTCCAGGTTAAAGGTAACACGACGGCGCTGCCTCGAGGGCTCTCCCTCAGGGGCAGGGGTAGGATGAAGCATCGGGGCTACAGGGGTAGCGAGAAGTGAGACCCACTCGGCAGGAGTACTGAGAGGGTTCGCGGTCGAGATGCCCGTGCTACTCGGGGGAGTAACCGGCGAAATAGGGGAGCTAGAACTGACTGGGACATAAGGGGTAAATCCCAGTGAAGACGGAGTAGTGGCAGATCTAGAAGTGACCAAAGTAGCGGCTAAAGTAGTACGAGTACGAGTCAGCTCTCGAGCCAGCTCGTGGATCATGAGGTAGCTAGCAGTGACATAACGAGCAAGGTGGCTAGCAACACTATTAGACTCCGGATCAATGAGAGGGAAAAGGACACGACCGTTGTCGTGCAGAGATGGGTAGTAGTAGACCTGAGAAGCGGTGGAGGCATAACCGCTCCGAGAAGTGCAAGTCTAAGAGCTGGAATCGGAACTAGTGCGTAGAGTGACCATTGTGTGATACTCATATACTGAATCAGCTAGATGCTCCCGGTACACACGATAGACTGGGTCATCTCCGAGAGGGTACAGCCGACGCCACACGTTGCGAAGGAGGTGCAGTGATGTGTACGGCATCAGCTGCAACTAGCACGGATACGGCACCGGAGCCATCTACACCCACAACCATTAGCAAGTTAGCATAAATATATAAACCGAATGCATGCAACGCAACAATCAGCACAAATTACTACCGGCAATCAACTTAAACTCGTATCCAGCGTCCAGTTAACGTGTCGTAGTCTAGCGTGGCCTACAGTCAGCGCGGCTCTGATACCAAGCGTTGTGGCACCCCGGCTCAGAGTGACCGGTTTACCATGCATTGCCAGCCCAGAGACCATGTCTTCTGGCAACACACAACATCTTGGTACAGAAAAACAACCGCTTTATTGATGCTAGCGGAACAGAGTTTACATTACAAGAGCTGTCGAGGCCAAGAGGCACACTCGGTGCGGCTGAACAATATGTACATTATTTAGTGAACATAAAGGGGCCTCGATCCGAAAAACTACGTGGCAGCGGAATAACGTCGTGGCGGAAGCTCCATATCACAGGGACACTGATGTGGACACGATCTAGACTCGAACAACGCTCCTCTCCAACGATACTTTCCTGAAATCTGGCATGACACGCCAGGTCAGCACATTGAATGTACTTGCAAGCTCACAACAGTTATAATCATAATGACAAGCAATATCATGATATTTAACCAATTATTAATAATGCAACACTATATGTCAACATGCTGTGATCATGCTCAAACGTCCCTCAGGACAGCTTACCAACTGTGATCACCTCTGGATCACAAACACACCACCAAAGTGGTCTTTCTCAAGAACAACTCGTGATCCTTACGGCAATCACAACCACGACCATCATTTGGTCCCAAATGCCTCGATGGCCTTTCTGCCATCCATCAACAATGCAAAGATCATAGCTTAGTGTGCGATTTTTATTAGACGTTGACTCATGGTGGGACCTACTACGAGGTGTCCGTGATCGTGGACTCGGCTATTGATAGATTACACACTCTGCAGAGGTAGCACACTGTACCCACACCACGGAACCCATGGCCTCGCACTCCCATTCGGGTGGACTAATGGCATTCCGACAAAACCCTTCCATTGCCACAACACTCTCCCGGCCACTCCGACCCAAATCCCCAACGGGCTGGTCCTGGGTGGCCCCGTGTCTACCAAAGACACCCCGACCACCGTCGTAGTCAAAACACCCCCACTCGGGGACTCGGTACCATAATCTCATCGACGAGCACACAAGATTATGCCTGCTTACCGAGCCAGGGCAAGCATGACATAACCTTCCCTAGTTGGAGGCACCGACCAGAGGCCGTGTCAATGGACCAAATCAAGGCCTTCCCACATAGGCAAATGTGGTTGCACTGGAAAGAAACTCGATTCAGCGGCACCATGACCCAGTCAATGGTATATTCAAGTTGAGTTATATTCAGGTTCAACTTTAAACTAAAAATGACCGGTGTCATAGCATGCCATGAAATGCAAAACAACACATGCATCATATAATGATAAAAATGACCGATGTCATCCATATACACAACAAACATAAACGTCAACAACTCATATTACTCTACTTGCTCAAAATGACTCACAACTTAACCAAAATATTTTGCAACAAGTTTTATTAATTTCTTACGCAAGAAAGTAACTCCGATAAATTTCTCATATGCTTGACAAAAAAAGATTTCACTATCAACAACTCTTAATTTCTTTATCACTAAGTTGGGTTCAAACATTCTGTACGACAAGTAATATGATTAAACAAGTATTTAACAGAATGTTTTCTAACAAATTTTTATCAATCTATGAAGGCAAAACATAGCTTTAAATAATTACTAACATGCATAACAAAATTATTTCTAACATCACTTCAAATAAATCTTAACTTGCTTTATCCACTAAACTAGTTTCAACCATTCTGTAAATCAAGCATAACAACTAATCAATATTTAAAAGAATATAACTACTCAATAATTATTTAAATGCAAGGATTAATCATTTCATTCAAGTAAGAAAATCACAAATATTGAAATGGCACTATGAAAATGTTGTTGTGGCTTGCCTTAGTGCAGATGAGGTTCACAAGCCTCCTGGTGATCCTCAAGACAAGCCTCACCTTCTGAAAATGAATTTAAACAAAAAAGCAAATATCAAGAACACTTCTGAAAATCACCAGAAATTCTAAGCAGCTCAGAAAAATCTCATCTTTGGTAAGCTGCTAGATTTCTTATCAAAGAACACAATGCAAAAAGAATCAATTCATTTGGACTTATGGTTGAAGAGTTATAACTGTTTGAAGTGTTCTGTAAATTCAAATGAATTTGAATAAAAAGAAACAGACTGGGGTGACGTCAAGGCGTAAAGCCTGGGGCGCCACCACTGCATGCCGCTTCACGCCAAGATACAGAGGTGGCTGACTAGCGGGCCCCGCTAGTCGTGGGGAAGAGGGAGAAAGAAATGAGGAGGTCATGGGCCACGTGAGCTCTCCCCGGCGACGAGGGCTCCTTGGCCCAAACGAGAGGGAGGGATGTCAAGAGGGGGTTGAGGCGCACCTGCCCGTACCCGTAGCGTAGCTAGGGCGGTCGGACGGCATCGGAATCAACCTCGCAAGCGGAGGCAGAATGTGGAGGTCGTCGGAGTTGATGAAGATGGCGAGCAGAGGCCACTCCAGGGGCGCCAAGCGGGCGAGACAGCCTCATCGGAGAGAGGCGGAGGCCCTGGAGGGGTCGCCTAGGCCTGGGAGGGGCTGGAGCTACTGCGACGACCAGAGGGGATCGCCGGCGAGCTCGAGCTTGGGGACGACGGCCCGAGGCCTGCCCGGCCGGGCTATGGCTTCCTACGCAGTCGTGTAGTGTGTGTGAGGGATGGATGGTGCTCTAGGAGGCTGGGGGGCTCTATTTATAGGCGAGCAGCGAGGGTGATTCTGGCTCCGCCGGTGGACACCTGTCCACGGCGCCTGGCGATGAGCGACGTCAGTGAGAGGGGGAGAAGGCGACGGAGGTCACGCGGTGATACGTCTCCAACGTATCTATAATTTTGGATTGCTCCATGCTACTTTATCTACTGTTTTAGGCTTTATTGGGCTTTATTTTCCACTTTTATATTATTTTTGGGACTAACCTATTAACCGGAGGCCCAACCCAGAATTGTTGTTTTTTGCCTATTTTAGTATTTTGAAGAAAAGGAATATCAAACGGAGTCCAAACGGAATGAAACCTTCGGGAACGTGATTTTCTCGCCGAACGTGATCCAGAGAACTTGGAGTGCAAGTCAAGAAGCAACCGGAGCCTCCACGAGCTAGGAGGGCATGCCCCCCTATAGGGCGCGCCCCATTGTCTCGTGGGCCCCTCGGGCGGCCACCGACGTACTTATTCTTCCTATATATACCTACGTACCCCGAAAACATCCAGGGGCACTACGAAACACAATTTCCACCACCGTAACCTTCTCAGATCCATGAGATCCCATCTTGAGCCTTCGCAAGACTCACGGGAGGGAATCAAGCACGGAGGGCTTCTACATCAACACCATAGCCCCTCCGATGAGTTGTGAGTAGTTTACCACAGACCTATGGGTCCATAGTTATTAGCTAGATGGCTTCTTCTCTCTTTTTGGATCTCAATACAATGTTCTCCCCCTCTCTTGTGGAGATCTATTCGATGTAAACCTTTTTTGCGGTGTGTTTGTCGAGATCCGATGAATTGTGGGTTTATGATCAAGTTTATCTATGAATAATATTTGAATCTTCTCTGAATTCTTTTATGTATGATTAAATTATCTTTGCAAGTCTCTTTGAATTATCAGTTTGGTTTGGCCTACTAGATTGATCTTTCTTGCGATGGGAGAAGTGCTTAGCTTTGGGTTCAATCTTGCGGTGTCCTTACCAAAGGATGTAAAGGGTTGCAAGGCACGTATTGTATTGTTGCCATCGAGGATAACAAGATGGGGTTTATATCATATTGCATGAATTTATCCCTCTACATCATGTCATCTTGCTTAATGCGTTACTCTGTTCTTATGAACTTAATACTCTAGATGCATGCTTTGGATAGCGGTCGATGTGTGGAGTAATAGTAGTAGATGCGGCAGGAGTCGGTCTACTTGTTATGGACGTGATGCCTATATACATGATCATGCCTAGATAATCTCATAACTATGCGCTTTTCTATCAATTGCTCGACAAGAATTTGTTCACCCACCATAATACTTATGCTATCTTGAGAGAAGCCACTAGTGAAACCTATGGCCCCGGTCTATCTCTTATCATATTTGCTTTCAATCTACTTTTATTTGCATCTTTACTTTTTGCATCTATATTATAAAATACCAAAAATATATTTATCTTATCATACTATCTTTATTAGATCTCACTTTCAAGAAGTGGTCGTGAAGGGATTGACAACCCCTTCATTGCGTTGGTTGTGAGTTCTCAGTTTGTTTGTGTAGGTGTGTGGGACTTTTGAGGAGCCTCCTCTTTGGATTGATACCTTGGTTCTCAAACTGAGGGAAATACTTACGCTACACTTTGCTGCATCACCCTCTCCTCTTCGAGGAAAACCAACGCAAGCTCAAGAAGTAGCAAGAAGGATTTCTGGCGCCGTTGCCAGGGAGGTCTTCTCTCAAGTCAAGACATACCAAGGACCCATCACAAACCTATCTCCCTCGTGATTTACATTATTTGCCATTTGCCTCTCGCTTTTCCTCTCCCCACTTCACCCTTGCCGCTTTATTCGCCTCTCTTTCCCAATCTCCTCATCTCTTTGCTCGTCGTTTTTCGCTTGCTTGTGTGTTGGATTACTTGTTGCCATGGCGCAAGATAATACCAAATTGTGTGACTTCTCGAATACGAATAATAATGATTTCCTTAGTACTCCGATTGCTCCTCTTAATAATGATGAGTCTTGTGAAATCAATACCGCTTTGCTGAATCTTGTTATGAAAGATCAATTCGCCTTCCTTCCTAGCGAAGATGCCGCTACTCATCTAAACAACTTTGTTGATTTGTGTGATATGCAAAAGAATAAAGATACGGATAATAATGTTGTCAAACTAAAGTTATTTCCATTTTCACTTAGAGATCGTGCTAAAGTTTGGTTTCGTCTTTGCCTAAAAATAGTATCGATTCTTGGAACAAGTGCAAAGATGCTTTTATCTCTAATTATTTTCCTCCCGCTAAGATCATCACTCTTAGGAACAATATTATGAATTTTAAACAAATTGATCATGAGCATGTTGCCCAATCTTGGGAAAGAATGAAATTGATGCTTCGCAATTGCCCTACTCATGGTTTGAACTTATGGATGATCATACAAATGTTTTATGCCGGTTTGAACTTTGCTTCTAGAAATCTCTTAGATTCGGCCGCGGGAGGCACCTTTATGGAAATCACGTTAGGAGATGCTACAAAATTACTTGATAATATTATGGCTAATTATTCTCAATGGCACAATCGAAGATCTTCTAGTAAAAAGTGCATGCTATAGAAGAAATCAATGTTTTGAGTGGAAAGATGGATGAACTTATGAAGATGCTTGCTACTAAAAGTACTCCTCTTGATCCCAATGATATGCCTTTGTCTTCCTTGATTGAGAATAATAATGAATCTATGGATGTGAATTTTGTTGGTAGGAATAGTTTTGGAAACAATGCTTATAGAGGAAATTTTAATGCTAGACCGTTCCCTAGTAATCCCTCCAATAATTATTGGAATTCCTACAATAATTCTTATGGTAATTTTAATAAGATGCCCTCTGATTTTGAGAATAGCGTGAAAGAATTTATGATCTCTCAAAAGAATTTTAATGCTAGGCTTGAAGAAAAATTGCTCAAAGTTGATGATTTGGCTAGGAACGTTGATAGACTTTCGCTTGATGTTAATTCTCTTAAACTTGGATCTTCTTCTCCTAAGCATGATATCAATGAGTCTCTCAAAGTAATGAGAATTTACATTGACGAGTGCAAGGAAAGAACCGCTAGATTGCGTGCTAAGAAAGAAATCTTTATAAAAGCGTGTTCGTCTTGTTTCCGTGAAAATAATGATGAGGATCTTAAAGTTATTGATGCATATCCAATTAGATCTATGTTTTGCAATATGAACTTTGATGATTATGGGACTGATGATGAATCAACTTTGCCTAGAAGGCGTCCCAAGAATTCGGAATCTTTAGATCTTAATGATAAATTTGGTAAAAGTGAAATTGGAGAATCCTCAACTTCTAATAATGTTGAACCCACTATCTCGGACTTCAAGGAATTTAATTATGATAATTTCTCTTAAAAAGGCTGCATTTCCTTGTTGCAAGCCGTTGTTAATTCTCCTCATGCTTATAGTCAAAATAAAGCTTTTACCAAGCATATTGTTGATGCCTTTATGCAATCTTATGATGAGAAACTTAATTTGGAAGTTTCTATACCTAGAAAACTTAATGATGAGTGGGAACCTACTATAAAGATTAGAATTAAATATTGTGAGTGTTTTGCTTTGTGTGATTTGGGTGCTAGTGTTTCCACGATTCTAAAAACTTTATGTGATATTCTAGGTTTCCATGATCTTGATGATTGTTCTTTAAATTTGCACCTTGCAGATTCCACCATTAAAAAGCCTATGGGAAGGATCAATGATGTTCTTATCGTTGCAAATAGAAATTTGGTGCCCGTAGATTTTATCGTTCTTGATATAGATTGCAATCTTTCATGTCCTATTATTCTTGGTAGACCTTTCCTTAGAACGATTGGTGCGATTATTGATATGAA
The DNA here is from genome assembly GCA_021605145.1 of Aegilops bicornis. Taxonomy (NCBI): domain Eukaryota; kingdom Viridiplantae; phylum Streptophyta; class Magnoliopsida; order Poales; family Poaceae; genus Aegilops; species Aegilops bicornis. Next base: position 506,185,362 of record CM038669.1, read on the forward strand.
GGAAGGGAATATTAGATTCCAATTTCCCTTAAAGAAAGGCATGGAGCACTTTCTAAGAAAGAAAGTTAAATTACCTTATGAATCTATCATGCGTGCTACTTATGAGTTTAGTGCCAAAGACGGCACTACTTAGATCTATCCTTGTTTTTATGCCTAGCTAGGGGCGTTAAACGATAGCGCTAGTTGGGAGGCAACCCAATTTTCTTTGTGTTTTTTTGTTTTTTCTTCTGTTTAGGAATAAATAATCCATCTACCTTCTGTTTAGATGTGGTTTTATGTTTTAATTAGTGTTTGTGCCAAGTTAAACCTATTGGATCTTCTTGGATGATAGTTATTTGATCTTGCTGTAATTTCCAGAAACTTTGCGCTCAGTGCCCGAATTGTTAAAAATCACCAGAACGTGATAAAATAGTGATTCCAATTGCTGCTGATCAATAAATAAATTTTCTAGGTCTTCTAATTTTGGTAGATTTTTCCGAGTTCCATAAGTTTGCGTTAGTTACAGATTACTACAGACTGTTCTGTTTTTGACAGATTCTGTTTTTCGTGTGTTGTTTGCTTATTTTGATGAATCCATGGCTAGTAAAATAGTTTATAATCCATAGAGAAGTTGGAATACAGTAGGTTTAACACCAATATAAACAAAGAATGAGTTCATTACAGTACCTTAAAGTAGTCTTTTGTTTTCTTTCTCTAACGGAGCTCACGAGATTTCTATTGAGTTTTGTGTTGTAAAGTTTTCAAAATTTGGGTAAAGCTTTTATGGACTATGGAATAAAGGGTGGCAAGTGCTAAGCTTGGGGATGCCCATGGCACCACAAGATATTCAAGAATAGCCAAAAGCCTAAGCTTGGGGATGCCCCGGGATGGCATCCCCTCTTTCGTCTTCGTTCATTGGTAACTTTACTTGGGGCTATATTTTTATTCACCACATGATAAGTGTTTTGCTTGGAGCGTCGTGTGTTATATTAGTCTTTGCTTTTTTTTACCACAATCATCCTTGCTGTACACACCTTTTTAGAGAGCCATACATAAATTGGAATTTGATAGAATACTCTATGTGCTTCACTTATATCTTTTGAGTTTGATAGTTTTGCTCATAGTGCTTCACTTATATCTTTTGAGCGTGATAATTTTTGCTCTAGTGCTTCACTTAGATCTTTTAGAGCACGGTGGTATATTTGTTTTAAAGAAACTATTGATCCCTCATGCTTCACTTAGATTATTTTTATAGTCGTTAATAGCATGGTAATTTGCTTAAATATTAATATACTTGGTATTCAAGATATGTGAAACTTTCTTTTGAGTGCGTTGAATACTAAGAAAAGTTTGATGCTTGATAATTGTTTTGAGATATGAAGATGGTGATATTAGAGTCATGCTAGTTGATTAGTTGTGAATTTAAAGAATACTTGTGTTGAAGTTTGTGATTCCCGTAGCATGCACGTATGGTGAACCGTTATGTGATGAACTCGGAGCATGATTTATTTATTAATTGTCTTCCTTATGAGTGGCGGTCGGGGACGAGCGATGGTCTTTTCCTACCAATCTATCCCCCTAGGAGCATGCTCGTAATACTTTGCTTTGATAAGTTCTAGATTTTTGCAATAAGTATATGAGTTCTTTATGACTAATGTTGAGTCCATGGATTATACGCACTTTTTCCCATCCTTCCACCATTTCTAGCCTCTCTAATACCGCGCACTTTTCACGCAGATCATACACCCACCATATTTCTTCCTCAAAACATACTCCATTACTTACTATTTTGGCATTTACATAGACATTCCTAGATATATTTCCATGAAACTTTCCAATTGCTCATTTATTATGACACGCTCCATCATTGTCATATTGCTAGCATGATCATGTAATTGACATCGTATTTGTGGCAAAGCCACCGCTCATAATTCTTTCATACATGTCACTCATGATTCATTGCATATCCCGTACATCACGAGGCATTCATATAGAGTCATATTTTGTTCTAAGTATCGAGTTGTAATTCTTGAGTTGTAAGTAAATAAAAGTGTGATGATCATCATTATTAGAGCATTGTCCCATTGAGGAAAGGATGATGGAGACTATGATTCCCCCACAAGTTGGGATGAGACTCCGGATGAAAAATAAATAAAAATTGAAAAAAAAGAGGCCATAAAAAAAGAGAAAAGGCCCAAAGAAAAAAAAAAGAAAAAAAGAGAGAATAAGAGAGAAGGGGCAATGTTACTATCCTTTTACCACACTTGTGCTTCAAAGTAGTACCAAGATCTTCATGATAGAGAGTCTCTCATTTTGTCACTTTCATATATTAGTGGGAATTTTTCATTATAGAACTTGGCTTGTATATTCCAATGATGGGCTTCCTCAAATGCCCTAGGTCTTCGTGAGCAAGCGATTTGGATGCACACCCACTTAGTTTCTTTTGTTGAGCTTTCATATACTTATAGCTCTAGTGCATCCGTTGCATGGCAATCCCTACTCACTCACATTGATATCTATTGATGGGCATCTCAATAGCCCGTTGATACGCCTAGTTGATGTGAGACTATCTTATCCTTTTGTCTTCTCCACAACCACCATTCTATTCCACATATAGTGCTATATCCATGGCTCACGCCATGTATTGCGTGAAGATTGAAAAAGTTTTGAAAATGTTAAAGTATGAAACAATTGCTTGGCTTGTCATCGGGTTGTGCATGATTTAAATATTTTGTGTGGGGAAGATGGAGCATAGCCGGACTATATGATTTTGTAGGGATAACTTTCTTTGGCCATGTTATTTTGAGAAGACATAATTGCTTAGTTAGTATGCTTGAAGTATTATTATTTTTATGTCAATATGAACTTTTGTCTTGAATCTTTGAGATCTGAATATTCATACCACAATTAAGAATATTTACATTGAAATTATGCCAAAGTATCTCTCCGCATCAAAAATTCTTTTTTTTATCATTTACCTACTCGAGGACGAGCAGGAATTAAGCATGGGGATGCCTGATACGTCTCCAACGTATCTATAATTTTTGATTGCTCCATGCTACTTTATCTACTGTTTTAGGCTTTATTGGGCTTTATTTTCCACTTTTATATTAACCGGAGGCCCAGCCCAGAATTGCTGTTATTTTTGCCTATTTCAGTATTTCGAACAAAAGGAATATCAAACGGAGTCCAAACGGAATGAAACCTTCGGGAAAGTGATTTTCTCGCCGAACGTGATCCAGAGAACTTGGAGTGCAAGTCAAGAAGCAACCGGAGCCTCCACGAGATAGGAGGGCGCGCCGCCCCTATAGGGCGCGCCCCCTGTCTTGTGGGCCCCTCGGGCGGCCACCGACGTACTTCTTTTTCCTATATATACCTACGTACCCCGAAAACATCCAGGGGCACCACGAAACACAATTTCCACCACGGTAACCTTCTGTATCTGCGAGATCCCATCTTGGAGCCTTCGCGGACACTCTGCCGGAGGGGGAATCGAGCACGGAGGGCTACTACATCAACACCATAGCCCCTCCGATGAGTTGTGAGTAGTTTACCACAGACCTACGGGTCCATAGTTATTAGCTAGATGGCTTCTTCTCTCTTTTTGGATCTCAATACAATGTTCTCCCCTCTCTTGTGGAGATCTATTCGATGTAAACTCTTTTTGCGGTGTGTTTGTCGAGATCCGATGAATTGTGGGTTTATGATCAAGTTTATCTATGAATAATATTTGAATCTTCTCTGAATTCTTTTATGTATGATTAAGTTATCTTTGCAAGTCTCTTTGAATTATCAGTTTGGTTTGGCCTACTAGATTGATCCTTCTTGCGATGGGAGAAGTGCTTAGCTTTGGGTTCAATCTTGCGGTGTCCTTACTCAAGGATGTAAAGGGTTGCAAGGCACGTATTGTATTGTTGCCATCGAGGATAACAAGATGGGGTTTATATCATATTGCATGAATTTATCCCTCTACATCATGTCATCTTGCTTAATGTGTTACTCTATTCTTATGAACTTAATACTCTAGATGCATGCTGGATAGCGGTCGATGTGTGGAGTAATAGTAGTAGATGCGCAGGAGTCGGTCTACTTGTTATGGACGTGATGCCTATATACATGATCATGCCTAGATAATCTCATAACTATGCGCTTTTCTATCAATTGCTCGACAAGAATTTGTTCACCCACCGTAATACTTATGCTATCTTGAGAGAAGCCACTAGTGAAACCTATGGCCCCCGGGTCTATCTCTTATCATATTTGCTTTCAATCTAATTTTATTTGCATCTTTACTTTTTGCATCTATATTATAAAATATCAAAAATATATTTATCTTATCAAACTATCTTTATTAGATCCCACTTTCGCAAGTGGCCGTGAAGGGATTGACAACCCCTTTATTGCGTTGGTTGCGAGTTCTCAGTTTGTTTGTGTAGGTGCATGGGAATTTTGAGGAGCCTCCTACTGGATTGATACCTTGGTTCTCAAAACTGAGGGAAATACTTACGCTACACATTGCTACATCACCCTCTCCTCTTCGAGGAAAACCAACGCAAGCTCAAGAAGTAGCACGCGGCCACTGTGGGCGGACGGAGACGAGCACAGGATCAAGTGGACAGCGACGAGCACAGTGCGCTCCACACTGTTGGGCTGGCCGGACCTTGCCCGTGCTCGCTGCGGCGAGCTCCGGCATTGGCGAGCGCCAGGGAGGAATTAAGGACGTCGAGACGATGATGGTGGCGAGGTTTGGTATGGTTGGGCAGGCGGGGGAAGCGAGCACGCGCGAACAGAGCATTCAACGGCACCCAGAGCGCGTCGACACGCATGCCTGGCATCATGGACATGCGTGGTCACCGCGTGAACTCTCTCCTCAGGCCAGCCTTCATCCAAAAATCATGTCTGGCATGTTGTTCATGGTGGTTTTGAAGTTTACCACGGTTTGGTTTGGATCCAGGTGTAGTAGAGAAGATTTTACAAGCCAGGTAAGTTTCTGGTTAGTAACTTTGTGATGTTACTGTGGTCAAATGGCTGGGAGTTTGAAGCCGTGCTTTGGAGGCTAGTTATAAGTTACTAAGGTAAAGATGCACAAGAAAGTTCAGGTCAAATGGAGCAAGTAAAATGGTAGTTGCTGTAGAAACCACCATTTCTGTCCAGAACAGAAAAGATTTTATGTACAAAAATATTCCAAAAAGTGATGAAATATTTTTGCTCACGAAGGTGCACTAGGGTTCATGGAATATTTGTGAATTATCTCAGATTTTTCCAGCCATAAAAATTGGGGTTGCTTTGAAGCAAACAGATTTGGCTTTGGGGTTTTGAGAGAAAATGAATATTTTTCATTTAAGAAAAATATTCCAAAGATTATTTTAGCGTGGGTCAGAAGTGAAATGATGATTTAGGAGGGAAGTGAAGCACTTGGGTGAAAGCCAAGGATGCCCAAGTGTTTAAGTCCATATGAAAAGATTCAAGAACTCCAAGTTTCAAAAAAAATTCAAATGAAAAAAAAGCAAATAAGGAAGGGCAAAACCCAGGCTGTCACAGATGTCCTCCTCCGTGACGGAGGATTTCATCCACTTGCCTCCCGCTCCGGACATGCTTGGAGCGGTTTGAGGAGAAGGACGCGAACTTGGGTGCTGGAGCTCGAAAAGGCAAGAATGGATGAGCAAGGAGAAAGAAGGCGTGGGTGAAAAAGGTGAACCCTTATCCCTTTATAAGGGCGGATGAAACTGTACGCCCCCACCTTCCTAGTAAACTCGCTTATTCCCCAAGCATCGTAATTGATGGCGTCGTTGGGTTACCCACACCCGTATTGATGAGAATCCCGTGATAAGGGGACACGATCTCTGCTTCGACAAGACGTGCCGAGGAAACCGCCTCGCAATATGTGCCGTGGCTGGTTGAGAAAAACGGTTCGAATAATGATCGGGCCGTGGTGTGATGTCATGCTACAGAATGTGTCAGTAGATTAGATTTGTGGAAATATTATTCTCTCTACGGTGGTATGTGTAATTTGTTTTGCAGAGCCGGACACTATCCTTGTGTTCAAAATCTTCTATGGAGTATTCATAGGAGGAACTCGCCTTGCAATGCCGAAGACAATCTGCGCGCCGGACTCATCGTCATTGAAGCCTGGTTCACGGGCTACTGAGGGAGTCCTGGATTAGGGGGTCTCCAGACAGCCGGACTATATCCTTTGTCCGGACTGTTGGACTATAAAGATACAAGATTGAAGACTTCGTCCCGTGTCCGGATGGAACTCTCCTTGGCGTGGAAGGCAAGCTAGGCAATACGGATATGTAGATCTCCTCCTTGTAACCGACTCTGTAACCCTAGCCCCCTCCGGTGTCTATATAAACCGGAGGGTTTAGTGCGTAGGACAACAACAATCATACCATAGGCTAGCCTCTAGGGTTTAGCCTCTACGATCTCGTGGTAGATCAACTCTTGTAATACTCATATCATCAAGATCAATCAAGCAGGAAGTAGGGTATTACCTCCATCGAGAGGGCCCGAACCTGGGTAAACATCGTGTCCCCCGCCTCGTGTTACCATCCGCCTTAGACGCCCAGTTCGGGACCCCCTACCCGAGATCCGCCGGTTTTGACACCGACACCCTCCGTGATCGGTTCCCCCTCCCGCAAAGTGTCGGGAAATGCCTCCAGATGGGATCTCATTGCGGCGGCGAAAAAAGTATTTTGGGTGGCTCTTTGTTGGTTTCCCGATTTTAGAGAATTCATGGAGTGAGAATTACATTAAGTGGAAGAACGAGAGGCCCACGAGGCACCAGGGCGCGCCGACCCCCTTGGGCGCACCCTGGTGGCTCGTGGCCCACTCCTTCACCTTCTGGTCTCCTCTCGAAGCTTATAGTGTCTATTATGTCCAGAAAAAAATCGTCAAAAAGTTTCGTGGCATTTAGACTTCGTTTGGTACTGATTTCCTGGAAAACAAAAAATAGGCAAAAAAATAACAACTGACACTTGGCACTAAGTTAATAGGTTAGTCCCAAAAAATGATATATATAATTGCATATAATTGTATAATAAACATCCTAGATTGATCCTATTATAGCATGGAACAATAAAAAAATTATAGATACGCTGGAGACGTATCAATGGGTAAATAAAGGGGTTATGGACGATAGGTTTTAATTGTTATAAACCTTGAACTTTATCGTGCTCTTCATAATGTGCTCTCTTCGTGATGCAGACCGACACGGGCAACAAGGGCAAGGAGGTGGTTGTCGGTGTCAAAACCGGCGGATCTCGGGTAGGAGGTCCCGAACTATGCGTCTAGGATCGATGGTAACAGGAGGCGGGGGACACAATGTTTACCCAGGTTTGGGCCCTCTCTATGGAGGTATTACCCTACTTCCTGCTTGATTGATCTTGATGAATATGAGTGTTACAAGAGTTAATCTACCACGAGATCGTAATGGCTAAACACTAGAAGTCTAGCCCGTATGACTATGGTTGTGAGTATTGCCGATCCGGACTAAGCCCTCCGGTTTATATAAGCACCGGAAGGATCTAGGGTTACATCAAGTCGGTTACAAAGAAGGAAATCTTCATATTTGGTCACCAAGCTTGCCTTCCACGCCAAGGAGAGTCCCATCCGTACAAGGGTAGAGTCTTCGGTCTTCGTATCTTCACAGTCCATCCGTCTGGCCCATGTATAACAGGTCGGACGCCCGAGGACCCCCTAGTCTAGGACTCCCTCAGTAGCCCCTGAACCAGGCTTCAATGACGAGGTGTCCGACGCGCAGATTGTCTTCGGCATTGAAAGGCGGGTTCCCCTTTCCGAATACTCCAAGATAGTCTTCGGATGAAACGAACGTGTCCGGATCTGCAACACAAGTACCACACACAACCGCAGAGAACATAATATTTTACAAGTCCAATCTGTTGACAACTTTTTGTGACGCAACATCATGCTTGTCCGGTCATTATTTCGAACCGGTTTCATCTGCCGTTCCGCATTTTGAGATGCGGTTTCCATTGGCACGTCTTGTCAAAGCAGAGATCGTGTCCCCTTATTGCGGGATTTTCATTAATGCGAGCGGGGGTAACCCAACCGTTCCATTGAAAAAGATTCCTTAGGAATAGGCAGGTTTTCAGGCTTAGGAGGAGGCGTTCGATACCCATTACCTTTATAAAGGAGCCAAGGGCCGTCTCTATTTACGCCAAACTTCTCCCCAGCTTTTCCAACCTCGAGCTCTAGCATCCCAGGTTCGCCTTCTTTGCTCCAAGCTCCCCAATCATGTCCAGGAACAGCCCGTAGGGCCGATGGGTGGCTTCCTCTGTTACGGAGGAGGACATTGTGAAGCTTCGGGCGGCCAGATACCTGACCGCGAAGATCCTCCATAGGCTTCCTGCTCAAGGACAGGTTATTCCGACTCCCAGATGCGGCGAGAGGGTAGTTTTCATCTCTCACCTCCTCCGAGGGCTAGGATTCGCACTTCACCCCTTCGTACGGGGACTCATGTTTTATTACGGACTAGATTTTCACGATCTAGCCCCAGATTCTTTCCTTCACATATCGTCGTTTATCATCACGTGTGAGGCCTTCCTCTGAATTCCCCCACACTTCAGCTTATGGCTCAAGACCTTTAGTGGGAAGCCAAAGGTGATCGACGGAAACAAAGTGAGTGCAAAGTACCAGAGTGAGCAAGCTTACCAATACTCTTTGGCCAAAAGGTTCTTTCACCGACACCTCTGACCAATGGCAGCGGGAGTGGTTTTACATCACAGAGCCCCGCGGTACCAAGTGGGCAGCTACACCTGTGTTCCGTTCGGGCCCTCCGCTACAGCTTGCATCATGGATTAATAAGGGACTGAACTGGGGATCAGTTGATGAAGTGTAGACTCTACAGAGCCGCATCCGAACCCTCCTTGAGAAGGATATCGATCTCGTCAACGTGATTCAAGTAATGCTAGTCCGCCGAGTCCTACCATGCCAGCGTAGGTCTCTTCGCATGTGGGAGTTTAATCCGGAAGGACCAAGAACCATCCAACACTTCTTTGGCACTACGCACAAAGGGATGTGGAAGTTGTTTTTCGGGAAGCGAAAACAATGGACGGACACCACCGAGGACATCGGTCTTGAAAGCGTAGCGAATCAGGTGTTCGGCCTCCCTCCCCGAAGACTCAGCGGATTCTGTACTAACAAGGATGCTGGCCCCAGCACCGTACCAGATGCCTATGGAGGAGAACAAGGCGGTAAGCGGGAGGACCAAAAGCAGCCTCCATCCCGAAGGTATATCAGACATTACATCTGGGGGAATCAAAATTCCATCGTCCGAAGAAAAAAGTGAAGGAGAAAGCAAGGTCTCGTCCCCCCAGGGTAAGAAAAGGGCTGCCTCCGAAGATTGGGAGGAAAGGGCTTCCAAGCGAGGCAAGGTGCCCCAGTCCGGCGGCTCGGGCTTGGAGGACGGCGTCCTCGCACAGTCCCTAGCCGAATCGTAAGTGAACAAAAATGTTTGTTGAACATATCCCGCTCCTTTCCTGTTACCAAGGTAACATCTAGAATATATGTTTTTGCAGCTCGGCACACAACCTTCTTCACCAATCCTCTTCCTCGGGGGATCTTCTCCCAGAGATGATGGAAAGCGAGACACCTCCGCCGGTCTCCTCGCCCAATAGGGCGGACGACCTCGAGGTGTCTTCCCGGAGGGTTTCTCCCGATCAACAAGTGATGCGAGGGGTGATGAAGACACACCCCGAAGGTGATACTTCGGTAGCCTAGGGGCCGGGGGCCAACAACGAAGGCCCAGAACTATCTGGCCTACGGCCGGAGACAACTCTAGGGACGAATAAACGGATCCCTTCAAAGGGAGGCCATACTCCTACGGCAGCTTTCGGAGGTCCTGAAGCGCCGGATATATTGACGAACATACTGCGACCGTCATCCACCTCGGAGGAACATCGTACCTTGATGGGTACGGTGGTTGCAAAAGTTATATCCGCGAAAAGCGGATTGACTGAAGCCTGCACGAGCCTGCTAAGAGGCTTTGAGGTTTGTGCTGTAAAAAAGTTGATTGTGTTTTATTCACAAACTGCACCTGTGTATAGGTTGTAGCCCCTGAGAATCTGATTGGATTCCAAAGGAAGGCGATCAGGGGATCAAAAAGATATGCCCAGGAAGTAATCTAATTAGTTGAAACACAGGCTGTTACCTCCCTGGCGACTGACCGAACTACAGAGGTTGCCGATCTACAGTGAAAGCTCGATGTGGCGGATGATGACATCACGCTTATCAACAAGCAGCTTGACGAGGCGCAAGGTATGTCTTGGGGGTAGTCATTACATGCATGTGCTTATATTATAAGCGTGACTCTAAAGACTGTATACTGGAATATACATGGCTGCAGATGGTGCTGCCGCAGTGGAGATTCTTCGGGCGGAGCTAGTCCGGGCCAAGGAGCAGGCCCGGTTTAGTAATGCGGTTGCCGAAAAGGCATCTGCCGAGTTAAAGGCCGAATAGGCTGCACGACGCCAAAAGGAGGAGAAAATATCTAGGATGGCGCGTGAACTGGAGGCTGCCGCTGGCCGTTGTGAATTCCTTGAGAAGGATAATAAGGCCAAAACGGCTGATCTTGCCAAGGCCTTACGAGAGGCGAGAGAAGCGCGGTCCGAATCTAGAGCGGCCCGGGAGGAGATCCGGCAAGCTGGGGAAATCGCGGCTGGTAAGCCATTTTTATTACAAACTAAGTTCGGTGATCTGAATTATACCCCGCTTAACCAAGTGTGGACTTCTCCAGACGCTTTATTGGATTTGCCGAAGAGTGCTGCCGATGCCACGCAGTTTTACCAGGCGAAAGAAGGGCATGCAACGGAGAAGCTTTTCTGGGCACAATTTGGTGCGTCAAGGCGCCCACTGTTGCTGAACGAACAGATGATCCAATGGGCCGAGCTTCACCGTGTATCCGGCGCTGCCATGAAGAACATCGTGGTCCGGCTGTGGCCGACCGAGCCAACTCCGGATAGTTAGTTTGGTCTGCGCGGCGATTTGTCGACGCGGTGCCAGACGACGCTGTTGTTTATCAGCGGCATTGAAGGTGCACGGATGGCCTTTTCCCGTGTTAAGACATACTGGACGAAGATGAAGGCTGTCGATGTTGCAGCGAAGAGTCCACCCAAGGGCAAGGACCACTACGCACCAGAGCATTATTTCGACGATGTCTTAGAGGCTCCCCGCTTAATAGAGGGTCAATGCTCGAAAGACATAATATTCGAGCGAAGTGTATGGAAATTGTAAAAGACAATATTATAAGATGATAAGGCTATTTCCATTTTAGTGTTGCCTAAAAGCTTTTAGTTCCTCCTATGCGGCCGTTTATGTATAATCTGAAAGTTTTCCAGTCGTCGGCTTCAGCCCCCTCATAGGAAGTACGGCGGTGTTCGGAAAAGCATTTGATCACTCTTAATCCAACGTCTTGGTCCATGAAGGAGCTGTCAATGCGGCGAACGAGGCAATCAGACTATAGGGTGTTAACACTTTCACTTAGCCATAGGAGTTTTATGGTGGGTCGATGATATAGCCCCTGGTATGTACGCGGTTATCCCAATATGGTGCGTTACATGTATGACCTGAAGAAAAGGTCCTTCGTGTAATACAGAGGGAATCACGAAAGATTCCAATAAGTCGTCGAGTGGTTGACCAGCTCTCGCCGCATCATGACAGTCAGTTTTTGGCTTTCTCAACTGAGGTGCTTGACCAGATGAACCGGAAGCACAATCGTAGTAGTTCTCCCTTTACTACCTTAGCTGATAGAGCGGAACATAAGGTAGCAAGCACAGGAGCCGGGCAACCCAACTATTGACCCAAGACATGATTCGGACTGATGCATATAAGGCCAAACTTATGGCTAATCAAGTATGCTATAAAGCTGTTCAGACTTTGTCGGCAACTCATTTGTTCCCATACCGAGCCCCTGGCAGGTTATGCCGAGGTGAGTGTTAAACAACCAAAGAGGGAAAATTAGTTTTGTAGAAAAAGCAGACACCAAATACGGATTAAGTTCGCTGGGACCTGAGTGACATGCCAAACGTTATTGTATAGATGACAAAGCCACAACCCCGGCTATTTGACATGCCAGGGGTCGAAGGCTGAGGAAAAAGGCACTTTACAGGCTCAAGATAGAGAGTGCGGCCTACAAAAAGCTATTTTGGACCTCCTGTCGCACGTCTGCGCCGCCTGTCCTCGGTGAAGGGGTTCCTTGACGGGAATAGCCTTTGGATGAGTATATGAATGCGAACTTCTATAAAGTCCGTGAGATAACCCGCCTTTGAGCCACCTGTGGTAAAGGATAATAAAAAAGAAAGAGTAGTTAGAGAAGAAAAAAGAGGTTTATGGGAGTACTTGTAGGCTCATCCGTAAATTGCTGCCGCCGATGCCCAGGGTATCTTAAGTGCATAGTTATGTATGCGCGGTACTGATTTCGCAGATATATGAGGAGGACGGCAAAAGCCGAACTGTTAGCCCAGCTCCGAAATTGGTCGATCTTGTTGAATGGGGACCGGTGGATTAATGGCCGACAAGGTCTGCGGTTTAATAAGAACGCTTTGTATTTCGGATGAGGTTGCCGTAGTATGATCCTCAATTCGGAGGGAGTGCTTTTCCTACTCCCCTTTAGAGTTGTGTGTCACATATACCATGTTCATTGTTTTTTACTTTGGAGGGAAATTGCTTCTGACCCCCGGTGTTTTTTTGGCGAGTCTCTTCGTCGTCGCTGTCGCCAGGCGGCCTCTTCCCCTTGTGTTCAACATTTAACTTGCCGGCCTGCTTGAAGACCCAACAACTTCTGTTGGTGTGATTAGCTGGTTTATTGGGGTGGCTGTGAATCTGGCAGGGCCTATCCAATATCTTGTCTAAATTGGATGGTCCATCTCTGTTTGTCTAGAATGGTTTTTTCCTTTGACCGGGTTTGAGGCCGCTAAATCCAGCGTTGACCGTTGTGTCTTGCGTGTGTTTATTACTATTGCGATGCTGCGTCGTGGCTTGCCATTGCCTTCTCGAACTTCGGAAGTGTCCGGATCGTTGGTGCTGGTGCTTCTACGAGCGAGCCAGCTGTCTTCTCCCGCGCAAAAGCGGGTCATCAGAGCGGTAAGGGCTGACATGGATTTTGGTTTTTCTTGACCGAGGTGGCGGGCGAGCCACTCGACCCGGACGCTGTGTTTAAAGGCCGCTAGGGCTTCCGTGTCCGGACAGTCGACGATTTGGTTCTTTTTAACTAAGAACCTAGTCCAGAGCTCCCTGGCTGACTCTCCGGGCTCCTGGACAATGTGACTTAAGTCATCGGCATCTGGTGGCCGGACATATGTACGTTGGAAGTTGTCGCGGAAGGCGTCCTCCAAGTCCACCCAGCTGCCAATAGAGTTTTTCAGCAGACTGTTTAACCAGTGCCGAGCTGGTGCTTTGAGTTTTAACGGTAGGTATTTGATGGCATGGAGGTCATGTCTGCGGGCCATATGTATATGGAGAAGAAAATCCTCGATCCACACCGCGGGATCGGTTGTTGTATCGTATGATTTGATATTCATGGTTTTAAACCCTTCTGGCAAGTCATGTTCCATTACTTCATGAGTGAAGCAGAGTGGGTGTGCGGCGCCTCTATATTGGGCCACATCGCGACGTAGCTCCGATGGAGTTCATCTGCGGTGTTCGGCCCGGGCATGACTAGGCTTGTTACGTCCGAATAGGTGGCCGTCGTCTCGTGTCGGGGCACGTCCTCTCGATCCGTAGATCGATCTAGCATGTCCTGCATTATTGTCCAGTTTTTGCCGCAGGTCGTAGGTATGTCCCCGAGTTGTTTTATCTCTACCTTTACATTTAGGTGGAGCGGGCTGGTATTCGGCTTGAGTTGCCGCCTTGTCCCAACCACGTGGTGGTCGGTCAGCCGCATTGCACGATGATGGTATGGGCTCTAATGCCTCATCGTCAAACTGAGGTAGCAATTTACGCTGCGAGTAACCTTTGGCTGGGCGCTTAGGGTCGTATTCTTCGGCTGCCAGGACATCAGTCCAACTATCGTTGAGCAGATCTTGATCAGCTTGAAGCTGTTGCTGCTTCTTTTTCAGGCTCCTTGTAGTGGCTATTAGCTGGCGCTTAAAGCGCTCCTGCTCGAGGGGTTCCTCAGGCATGATGAAGTCCTCATTGCCGAGGATCACTTCCTCCTCAAAGAGCGGATGATAACTACCGTCCTCTGAGTCTTTATTTATGGCCTGTTCATCAGGGCTGACTTGCCCATCTTCCTGAGTGTCCTATTTGGCGCTTTCTTTGATAGGGTCTTCTATGTCTTCGGCACCGTCCCGAGTGTTGTCATCTCCTGTGCCGGTGTTGCTGTCTTTGCTGCGACGTGATTTAGGGGGGTTATCCTCCACTGAGTTTTCTTTGTCATCGCCGCTATTATCTTTTGGCGTATTCACCATGTATACGTCATATGAGGAGGTGGCCGTCCATCGTCCGGTGAACGGCATGGTTTGGGCCTCTTCTTCTCCGGCATCGTCGTCCATACCGTCGATGTCTCCGGAGTCATAATCGAGCATGTCAGTTAGGTCTTCAATAGTGTCTATGGAGTGGGCGGTGGGTGGGAAACGAAATTCTCCATCATCAGCCTCCAGTTCAAACCGGATATAATTCGGCTAAGAATCCCCCGCTAGGGATAGATTTTTTAGTGAGTTGAGCATGTCGCCTAAAGGCGAGTGCCGGGAGATGTCCGCAAAACTGAATTCGACGATCGATGACCAATCAAGTGAAGAAAATATGCCCTAGAGGCAATAATAAAGTTATTATTTATTTCCTCATATCATTATAAATGTTTATTATTCATGCTAGAATTGTATTAACCGGAAACATAATACATGTGTGAATACATAGACAAACATAGTGTCACTAGTATGCCTCTACTTGACTAGCTTGTTAATTAAAGATGGTTGAGTTTCCTAACTATAGACATGAGTTGTCATTTGATTAACGGGATCATATCATTAGGAGAATGATGTGATTGATTTGACCCATTTCATAAGCTTAGCATTTGATCGTTTAGTTTACTGCTATTCCTTTCTCCATGACTTATACATATTCCTATGACTATGAGATTATGCAACTCCCGAATACTGCAGGAACACTTTGTGTGCTACCAAACGTCACAACGTAACTGGGTGATTATAAAGGTGCCCTACAGGTGTCTCCGATGGTGTTCGTTGAGTTGGCATAGATCAAGAATAAGATTTGTCACTCCGATTGTCGGAGAGGTATCTATGGGCCCACTCGGTAATGCACATCACTATAAGCCTTGCAAGAAATGTGACTAATGAGTTAGTTACGGGATGATGCACTACGAAACGAGTAAAGAGACTTGACGGTAACGAGACTAATGAGTTTTTGTGTTTTGATGCACCAAAGGTAGTTCGGAGTCTCGGATATGATCACGGACATGACGAGGAGTCTCGAAATGGTCAAGACGTAAAGATTGATATATTGGAAGCCTATATTTGGACATCGGAATGGTTCCAGGTGAAATCAGGATTTTACCGGAGTACCGGGAGGTTACCGGAATCCCCCAGTAATTGTATGGGCCTTAATGGGCCATAGTGGAGAGAGATAGAGAGAGGAGGCCAGGGCAAGCCGCGCGCCCCATCCCCCTCTGGTCCGAATTGGACTAGGAAGGGGGGCGGCGCCCCCCTCTCCTTCCTCCCTCTCTCCCCTTCCTTCTCTCCTAGTCCAACTAGGGAAGGGGGGAATCCTACTCCCGCTGGGAGTAGGACTCCTCCTGGAGCGCCCTTCTAGGGCCGGCCGGCCTCCCCCCTTGCTCCTTTATATACGGGGGCAGGGGGCACCCCAACACACACAAGTTGATCAGTGATCTTTCTTAGCCGTGTGTGGTGCCCCCCTCCACCATAATCCACCTCGGTCATATTGTAGCGGTGCTTAGGTGAAGCCCTGTGTCGGTAATTTCATCAACACCGTCACCACGCGGTCATGCTGACGAAGCTCTTCCCCAAAGCTCTACTAGATCGTGAGTTCGCGGGACGTCACCGAGCTGAACGTGTGCTGAACGCAGAGGTGTCGTACGTTCGGTACTGATGATCAGTCGATCGTGAAGACGTACGACTACGTCAACCGCGTTGTCATAACGCTTCTGCTTACGGTCTACGAGGGTACGTAGACGATACTCTCCCCTCTCGTTGCTATGCATCACCATGATCTTGCATGTGCGTAGGATTTTTTTTGAAATTAATACGTCCCCAACAGTGGCATCCGAGCCAGGTTTATGCGTAGATGTTATATGCACGAGTAGAACACAAGTGAGTTGTGGGCGACACAAGTCATACTGCTTACCAACATTTCATACTTTGGTTCGGCGGTATTGTTGGATGAAGCGACCCGGACCGACATTACGCCAGACGCTTACGCCGAGACTGGTTCTACCGACGTGCTTTGCACAATGTGGTCAAGGGTGTCAGTTTCTCCAACTTTAGTTGAACCAAGTGTGACTACGCCCGGTCCTTGTTGAATGTTAAAACAGCACTAACTTGACGAAATATCGTTGTGGTTTTGATGCGTAAGTAAGAACGGTTCTTGCTCAGCCCGTAGCAGCCACGTAAAACTTGCAACAACAAAGTAGAGGACGTCTAACTTGTTTTTGCAGGGCATGTTGTGATGTGATATGGTCAAGGCATGATGCTATATTTTATTGTATGAGATGATCATGTTTTGTAACGGAGTTATCGGCAACTGGCAGGAGCCATATGGTTGTCTCTTTATTGTATGCAATGAATCGCCCTGTAATTGCTTCACTTTATCACTAAGAGGTAGCGATAGTCGTAGAAGCAATAGTTGGCGAGACTACAATGATGCTACGATGGAGATCAAGGTGTCGCGCCGGTGATGATGGTGATCATGACGGTGCTTTGGAGATGGAGATCAAAGGCACAAGATGATGATGGCCATATCATATCACTTATATTGATTGCATGTGATGTTTATCCTTTATGCATCTTATTCTGCTTTGATTGACGGTAGCATTATAAGATGATCTCTCACTAAAAATTTTAAGGTACAAGTGTTCTCCCTGAGTATGCACCATTGCCAAAGTTCATCGTGCCGAGACACCACGTGATGATCGTGTGTGATAAGCTCAACGTTCTTATACAAGGGGTGCAAGCCAGTTTTGCACATGCAGAATACTCGGGTTAAACTTGACGAGCCTAGCATATGAAGATATGGCCTCGGAACACTGAGACCGAATGGTCAAACATGAATCATATAGTAGATATGATCAACATAGTGATGTTCACCATTGAATACTACTCCATTTCACGTGATGATCGGTTATGGTTTAGTCGATTTGGATCACGTGATAACTTGGATGATAAGAGAGATGTCTATCTAAGTGGGAGTTCTTAAGTAATATGATTAATTGAACTTGAATTTATCATGAACTTAGTGCCTGAAAGTATTTTGCTTGTCTATGTTATTGTACATAGATGGCCCGTGCTGTTGTTCCGTTAAATTTTAATGCGTTCCTTGAGAAAGCAAAGTTGAAAGATGATGGTAGCAATTACACGGGCTGGGTGCCTAACTTGAGGATTATCCTCATTGCTGCACAGAAGAATTACGTCCTGGAAGCACCGCTAGGTGTACCACCCGCGCCGGCAACTGCAGACATTGTGAATGCCTGGCAGTCGCGTGTTGATGACTACTCGATAGTTCAGTGTGCCATGCTTTACGGCTTAGAACCGGGACTTCAATGATGTTTTGAACGTCATGGAGCATATGAGATGTTCCAGGAGTTGAAGTTTTGAAGTTAATATTTCAAGCAAATGCCCGAATTGAGAGATATGAAGTCTCCAATAAGTTCTACAGCTGCAGAATGGAGGAGAATAGTTTTGTCAGTGAACATATACTCAGAATGTCTGGGTACTGCAATCACTTAATTCAACTGGGAGTTAATCTTCCGGATGATAATGTCATTGACATAATTGTTCAATCACAGCCACCAAGCTACAAGAGCTTCGTGATGAACTATAATATGCAAGGGATGGATAAGACAATTCTTGATCTCTTCGCAATGCTAAAGGCTGCGGAGGTAGAAATCGCCAAAGATGTCGGGGAGGCTTATCGTACCCACGAACACCTATGGGGCCAGCGGACCAGGCCCCTTTGTGGTTCGGAGGGGGGCGGAGATCGCACGAAGAGCGGATCGAGGCGAGGCACACGAGCAGTTTACCTAGCTTCGGAGCTCTCCGGAGAGATAAAACTCCTACTGCTGCTTGTTTGATGTATTGTGTTCTTGCTTGGGAGCGATGCGAGCTACAAAACCTAAGCGTCAACAGATCTCGGTCTCTAGTGAGTCGAATGAACCGAAACTCGAACCCCTTCTACGCTAAACATGGGCCTCCTTTTATATGCTCAAGGGTCTCCGGCGGTGGCAACATAGGCGAGGGTACAAATGTAAAAACAGGAGTTGGTACACCTACTCGAACAGTGTACAAAGAAAAATACCTAACTCGACGGCAAGGGACAAAAGCAATAAATGCCCGTCGTTGTCGCCCAAACAAAGGCAACAGAGACCGTCAGTGCGCCACCGCCGCCACGATGGCAAGCTTGTCGGCCATTATCGCTGCTTCCTCCGCTGGCTGCACAAATCTCGACACGCTGCGTGCATGGAATGGTCCCATGGCGACACGCTGCTGGATGAGCTGGAGCGGAGATGGAGAGAGGTTGCTTGCCGCTGCAAGCGCCTTTGCCGCGCCGAATCCTTGTCGCGTCCGGAGGCTTGTCGCGCTCGAGCCTTCCCGCAAGCTCCTCTTGCCGGGCCTTGTCCTCGCATGCCCGGAGTGGCCTTCCCGGCAAGCTCCTCTTGCCGGGCCTTGTCTTCTTAATCAAATACTTTGTTCTTGAATGGCTCCAAAGAAGCCACGGAGGATCTTGGCGGTGACGGGCAAACCTCGCCGAAAGGTGCTGCAATCGTCCGTGCATGAGTACGGGATACTAGGGTACCCCTACTCTAGTACACCGACAGAGCCCTCGGCCGGTCAGACACGGTGCCGAGCCCTGCCGGGCCAGCCCAAAACAGCAGCACGGTCACATGCGGCCTCGATCACGTCGCATCTCGCCCGGACCCACCACGACCCCACTAACGGCATGCACCGGACGTGGCGCCCGGCGAGATCGTGGGCGTGGTCGTGGGGGTTTCTTTATTAGGAAAAGCGGAACGTCCCCCCCCTCTTTATAAGCGGAGGAAACAGGGGCAGGCCATCCACTCCGCCATTGTTGTCTTGTCAAGAAAACCACCGCCGCTCCCCCCTTCTTCTCCAGTACGAAGAGAGCGATTGCCCCGCCCCTTTTCGCCATTAAGCGCGCTCACCGCCGTCGGCTTCCTCCGCCCGGCCTCGCCATGGCTCAAAGCCGACAAGGAGAAGGGCGTCAAGTCGGCCGCGCGATGGCTCGCGGCATTGCGCAAGGAGCGGGCCATCTCCCCAGCTCGGCGCAAGGGAGCTGCGGGATGTCTTCTATCTCTTTTGGTCGACGGAGACGCGTGCGCATCCGCGCGCGAAGGTACTCCCGCCTCCGCTTCTGATTTGGCCCCAACTGGGTACCCTTTTTTGCCCTTTTTTCTATTATGGCTTTGCCCGCCCTTTTCCGGAAGTTCTTCTGCGATATCATGAACACATTTGGCCTCCGCCCTTGATTTCACCCCCAACGCCTTCTTGACCATGGCAGTTTTCGCGCATCTTTGCGAAACTTTGTCGGAGTCCACCCAAATGTGGCACTCTTCCGCCACTTCTTTGTGCCCTGCCGAGAGATGAGAGCCACTTGCCGGAGGGATAGCTTGGGTCTCCAGGATCGGCAAGAAAGAAGCTTATCTGGAAGGAGAGTTCCGCAACAAGTGGGAGGAGTGGAGAGCCAATTGGTGTTGGGTCGTAGAGGAGAACCCGCAGCCCTTCACTGCCCCGCCAAACCCCAAAAGTGAGCGGCAGAGATTGGAGTAACTTGGCGCCGGAGGATGCTAAGCTGAAGATAGCTGTGACCCGGATTTTGCGCCTCAGGCTTGCCGGATTAACCGTAGGCGCAGTTGGCGCAGACTTCCTTCGCCGCAGACGCTTCCCTTGCGAGGAGAGGAGGAGGCCCGCTGGGAGTTCCAAAATGCGCGGACATCATGAGGCTGCGTCCGGGCTCGAATCGAATTTCACCGTTTTGGAGTTGGATGCGATGCTGCTAGAGCTGTTCAAGAACGACCCGACCACCTGAGTGGTTTAGGTTGCCGAGGGGTCGCCCTTTGTGCAACAACTTCGGCGCTTGACCGCATCCGGCGCCATGATGCCGCCAGCGACTCCCATGGGATCGCCCCAACTCCGGCAGGAGCTCCCCCGAGGTCGTGCAGCAGATTCTTCGACGACTTGGAAGAAGTGCCGATCCGCCCGACGGCGTAAAGGCTCACCAGCGACACCACCGACGAGGAGATGGCGCGCATTGCCACCAGGGTGGAGGAGGCGGCGGCAGCCGCCGCCGGAGCCTTCGGGTATACCGTGGAGGAGGCGGACGCCGCTGAAGGTGGCAAGCCTTGCCGAGCGGGAGATCGCCCGGCGAGGACGAGCTTGTCGAGCCCGAGGCCGGGTCGAGTGGACCCGCCGAGGGCGCTTCTTCTCCACCACCCAGCGACTTGCCGCCACTGAGCCTCGGCTCCGCCGAAGAGGCGTCTCCGCAAGGCCGAGACGAAGTCGGGACGGCAGATCGCCCACAAGAAGCTGGCCACATGACGACTTCCACCGCTGCAAGCAATGTTGCCGCTGGAGCGCCTCACTGCCGCGACAATAGGCGAGATCTTCTCAGCCACCGCCGACGCCCGCCATAAGCGCCCAAGAGAGCCCACTCCCGCCTCGTCGCCGAGGCGAGCCGGAGTTTGACTTCTCCGCGCTCAGCTCGAGGAGGAAGGCGAAGAGTAAGCTCTTGAGATTGTGCTTGTATTTCTTCAATTTTATTGCTTCATCTTGAATCTGATTTGCTTCGTTTCTAGACTCTTTCCTTTTCAAAGACGCTGGCCCAGAGAGCGTCGAAGAGGGCTAAGATCCCGGTCGCCGTTGAGGACGATTCTCCTGTGGTAACAGGGACGCGTCAAGACTCCCTTGCCGGACCGGCAACCCTTCCTCAGAGCAGACCCAAAGACAGCCCCCTGCAGGTAAGTGTGCAGTTTTTTCCTTACTATTAGGTGTGCAGGGGTGCCCCTTCTTCGTTGATACCTGATTGTTTGCTTGTGTAGGAGCAGAGCAGCCTCATCAGGAGGGCTCGGAAGCCGCCCCCGAAATCTTGTCTGCTGCCACTACGCCGCCAAGGGAGGAATCTCCGGCAAGGGAGCGCCCTCCCGACAAGGAGGCCACTCCGGCAAGAAGGGAGGCTACCTCAAGGATGTCAGCCAAGGACCCTCCAAAGGTCGAGGCCATGGCTCATGATCCCTGCTGCGTAATTTCCTTACGCGAAAATCTCCCTTGGGCTTGCTTTCTTTTGTTTCTCTCTTTGAACATCTGCTTGACTGCTCTTTCTTCGTCTGACGCAGAGCCGATGGAGGTCGAGGCCGCCGGCGAGGAGGAAGCGCGCGGCAACACCGACGAGGCCACCGTCGAGGAAGAAGAGGTCGTTGCTATGGAAGAAGAGGCCGTCGCCGACGAGCCTGTTGGCGAGAAAGCCACCGAGGCTGCCGACGCAGAAGCCGGGCGAGGGTCGGGCGATCGTGACCGACGGCCCCGAGGTCAGCAGGAGCGCCAGCGCTACACCGACAACCGACTCCCCGCTGTCAGCCGCTGCCAGTTCGAGGAGCTCCCAAATGGCTACCACCAAGGCCGACGAGGGTGTCTTCATCAAACTCCCACAGGAACCGAGCCTGTGGCGCCGGTCGAGGAGAGACCTTCGACGGCGAAGCTACTCGCCTCATTGGCTGACGCTGTGGACGCCAAGCAAGCAGCAGCGGCGAAGTCTGAGGAGGAGCAACAGCCGAAGAAGCTGTCAGCCTATCATACCGACAAGCCAAGTTGGAGTCCCGGGAAGCACTTGTCGCGAGGGTAGGAGCGGACATGGAGAAGCGCGTAGAAGAGCTCCGGAGCGCCAACCAAGAAGCTCTCCGCAACGTAGCAGAAGCGAGGGGGCAACTTGCAGAAGAGCGCACGGCCTTCATCCTTGAGAAGGCTATAGCTGAGGAGGAGCAGCGGCTGGCTGCCGAGAAGCTCTCCACGCAGGAAAGCGAGCTGGCGCAGCGGAAGGTCAACCTGGACAGCCACGAAGAAGACCTTGCCGCGCGCGAGGAGTCACTTGGCGGGGCGCTTAGGGAAGCGAAGGATGCTGCCGCAGCCGCCGAGGCCGCCAAGGAAGAGTTGAAGGCGAAGGTGGCACAGCTGGATGCCAGCCTCAAGAAGAGCGGCGAAGAGCTTGCCGCGCTCAAGCATGAGCGTGAGAAGGACGCCTACACTCTTGGCGAGCTGCAGAGTCGTCTCGCTGATAGGGGCAAGGAGCTCGACGCCGCCAAGGATTCCAAGGCGGATCTTGAGCTGAAGCTGACCACTCTGACGCAGACGTTGGACGGCGCCAGGGAGCGGGAGGTGGGCTTGTTGGAGACGATCAAGGCCAAGGAGGAGCTGCTAGTGAATGTTGCCTCCACCCAGAGCGCCTTGAGGGAGAGCGTGGAGCACTGGACTGAAGGTCTTGTGGACACCGCCGCCGACATCCACAACGAGCTGATGGAGGTGGGGATGACGGACCTTGCATACTCCTCCGACGAGCATCTCCAACCCAGCGCCAAACTCAGCTTATTCTTCAAAGGCGTGGTGACGGGTCTCCAGCAACTCTGGGAAGAGGTCCCAAAGTAGCTGGCCGAGGAATCACGCTAGATCTATGCAGGAGCCCTCGAGAAGGTGCTGATAAAGGTGGCCTTCCGCAATCTGGGCCTCAACCTTAACGGCGTCCTCAGATCCTTGCCGCCAGATGCCAACGTGGAGGAGCTCAAAGCCCTTGTCGCACCCATTGTGGACAAGGTGAACAAGATCAAGCGGATCGATGGCGACCGCGTAGACTAGGCAGCCAATTTTATCTTTCCCTTGTTGCTGTCGATCATGTTTAGAACACTTTG
This sequence comes from Aegilops bicornis, assembly GCA_021605145.1. Classification (NCBI taxonomy): domain Eukaryota; kingdom Viridiplantae; phylum Streptophyta; class Magnoliopsida; order Poales; family Poaceae; genus Aegilops; species Aegilops bicornis. Next base: position 506,208,460 of record CM038669.1, read on the forward strand.
TTAGATCAGCGACAAGTTATTGTGTAATATACTCTATCTTAGGCGATCAATGCAACGTTATTTCCTCTACTTGATTCCTTCCTTTGTAATGCTTCGCCTTACGCATTTTTGGGACTTGTCGGTGCGGGCACTTTTGTCATGAAAGGCCGAGTGCGAACGTCATTGCCGGCCGGGCAAGGTTAGCCTATTAAGAAAACCTTGTCGCGACTAGCCGCAGCTCACTTAAGTTGTTGAGCGGACTCGAAACAAAGTAAGGGCGCCGACTAGCCTGCGAGTTGGTTCCTCTGCGCATGTGTTTTCCATACAAAAGTACTATCGTTCGAGGAAGATAACTTAAAATTTAAAAATTGATTGCTCAAACTTTGGCAACTTAGCTTTTCATCTCTTGCTCCTCGATGAGGCGAAACTTCCTCGAGCGGTGCCTGGTCCATAATATTATCTCCTCCTTCCCCCCTGGTTAACTTGTGCGCGAGGGAGCCTTCCTTTCTTTGAGAAAAGAGAAAGAAGAGGAAATAAAGTTATGGAGCCTAGCGGCTTGATTTTGCTTACCAGGTGTGGTTGCTGCACAAAGTGTTAGTCAAAACATGCAATAAAATGATGAAAGCATGAATTTGACAAGTTGTGCGCAACACATGAGCTTTACAGATGCACGGGGTCTGCGCCTGGCTTTGTACAAAGGATTACATGCAACAGCGGCAAGACTTGTACAAAAGGTGGTTGCCGGAACGGGTTCCCGCAACCGCATCTCTATGGGTAAAACTTACGAAGATGCTCAATGTTCCAGAGTTGCTCACCGGGATGCCATCTTCGGTCTCAAGGCGGACAGCCGCCAGCCTAGTGACTCGTTTCACCCGATAAGGGCCTTCCCACTTTGGCGTCAACTTGTTTGAATTCTTGGCGGATCTGAACACGCCAAGAACAAGGTCGCCTTCCTCGAGACTTCGGCACTAACTCTGCGGCTATGGTAGCGACGCAAAGCTTGTCGGTAGCAAAGCAACTCGCATACAATGGCTTTGAGCGATCCTCCTCAAGGAGCAGCGCGTCATCTTGTCGCAGCTGCTCTTGCTCAAGCTCATCATAGCGAGCACTGAGGCGATCCGTATACGAGTTCCATGGGGAGAACTGCCTCTGCTCCATAGACTAGAGCAAAGGTGTCCGGCCGGTGGCTCGATTTGGCATCGCCCCGATCGACCAAAGAACCACCGCAGCTCCTCGATCCAGTTTCTTCCGCACTTGTGCAGCCTGTCGAAAGTTCTCGTCTTGATCCCGCTGCAGCACTTCAAAGATTTGCCCTCTCGCTTGACCGTTGCTTCTCGGGTGAGTAACGGAAGCAAAGCAGACCTTGGCGCCAAGATCTTGGATGTACCGCATGAAGGTGCGACTCAGAATTGTGTGCCGTTGTCGGTGATGATCCTGTTAGGGATTCAAACGGCAAACAATCGACCAAGAACTTGATCACGACCGTGCCGTCACCTTCCTCATCGCTTCCACTTCCGGCCACTTTGTGAACTTGTCGTGGCGACGCATAAGTACTCAAAGCCCCGATAGCTTCGGGGAAGGGGCCGAGGATGTCGGAGCCCTGCACCGAAAATGGCCGTGATAAAGGGTCGTCTGGAAAGCTTGAGCTGGCCGGTGTATCTGTTTTGGAATGGAACCGCACGCTTCACACTTGGTTACTTGTGCAGTTGCATCCTCGAGGGCTGTCGGCGGAAGAAACCTTGCCGGAAAGCTTTGCTTTAAGTGCTCTTCGCGCCAATGTGGTGACCACATATGCCTCCGTGTATCTCGCCAACAACCTGTCCATCTTCCCGAATACACTTCAATTTCACACCGTTGAGTCTTCTTCCATCCAGACAAGTATGCTGTCCACAAACTGGTACATACTGACCGCCGGGCTACTCTTTCCGCTTCTTCTTGCTCTTCGGAAGTTCTCCGTCTCAAGGAAATGGACAATCTGTCGCTTCATGCCGGAGCTTGTGGCTCGACAACAAGGACTAAAGGCACATATGTCGCTGGAACATCAGCTTCTACGGAAGAACCTGCGGCTCTGCCGGAAGCTTGATGCTCCCCGGCAAGCTTGCCGGAGCAAGACTTGTCGGGAGCGCTCGCTTCAAATGAAACAAACCTCGGGCTTGTCGGAGCAGACTGCCCCTCAAAGATCATTGGTATTGATCTTGGGGACCTTCGCAACGACGGCTTCGAAGCTCTGCGGAAAGTAGTCACCAGAGATCAAATTCCTCTTCTTGCTTTGTCCAGCTTGATGGTGTTACGGTTGCTATCGAGTCGACTGAGCACGAAAATCCCTGGTTCCACAGGTAACTTAAGTGCAGCGCACTTTGACAGCCGTCGACAATATCATTCTCGAGCTCTTGGAACATGTTCCATTTGCAGGCCGTCAAAGTGCTCTTCTAGCTTCCTCACTTCATCAACGTGAGGCTTCCATCGGCCAATGGACTCTGGTAATCTTTGTTCACTTGGCGGACAACAAGTTGCGAGTCACCCCCGACAATAAGCTTTTTGACCCCAAAGGTCCATCATGATCTGAGACCGGCAAGCAAACCTTCATACTCTGCAGTATTGTTTGTTGCTTGCTCCTTGGGAAAGTGCATCTGGACTACGTGCTTGAGGTGCTCTCCGGTGGAGTGCGATAAGTAGCACGCCGCACCGGGCGCCTTGCAGCGAGAAGGCACCATCAAAGTACATCAGCCACTCTTTGCTTGCTTCCTTGACGGGAATGCTCGTCTCCTAATCTCTTCATCCGGGCGTTGGCGTCCATTCTGCTATGAATTCTGCCAACGCTACGCTTTGGATAGTTGATGTGCTTTCAAACCTAAGACCAAAGCTTGACAGCTCCAATGCCCACTCAACAATCCTGCCTGCTGCTTCTGGATTCTGCAGTATCCTCTTCAGCGGAAAGCGAGTGACAACTGTGATCTCATGTGCTTGGAAGTAATGGCGCAGCTTTCGAGGCCATGAGGAGGCCGAAAGCAATTTCTGCGCACTGTAGTACCTCGACCTAGCCCCTGCAGGAGGGAACTGACAAAGTAGACTGGGCGCTGCACCATCCTTTTTGCATCTGTTCATGCGTCACAGGATTCGTCCTTGTCGACCCGGAGCTTGTCGTGAAGCCCCTCGCTTGTCGCTGGATGTGCTTGCCGTGGTTGTCGGCTCGTCATCCGCCGCCTCTCCACTACTAAGGCAGCACTAACCACTTGATTGGTTGCTGCTATATATAGCAACAACTTCTCTTGTGGCTTAGGTGCGACAAGTGTTGGAGTGGAGGACAGGTATCTCTTCAAGTCTCTGCAGCGCAGCCTCCGCTTCGAGTCCATTTCATTGGACCTGCCTTTTCAAAATCTTGAAAACGGCAGGGCGCGCCAGCAGAACCTAGAAATAAACTCGCTGAGAGCAGCTACGCAACCGGCAAGTCTTCGTACATCCTTGACGCGCTTTGGTGCCTCAATCTGCTCAATGGCGTTGATCTTGTCGGGATTAGCTTCAATCCCTCGTTGAGACACGAAGAACCCGAGAAGCTTGCCGGAACGGACTCCAAACACGCACTTCTCGGGGTTGAGCTTGAGGTTGATCTTGCGCAGATTTGCAAAGGTCTCGGCCCAAATCTTGAACCGTAGTTGCTTTGTCCTTGCTTTTGACCACTATGTCATCCATGTAGGCTTCTACATTTACGTGCATTTGCGGCTCAAAAGCGTCATGGACTACCCTTGCAAATGTTGAACCAGCATTCTTCAAACCGAAAGGCATCGTATGAAAACGAGATGTGCCACATGGTGTGATGAATGCGGTCTTCTCCTCATCTTCTTCAGCCATGAAGATCTGATGGTATCCTGAGTATGCATCAAGAAACGAAAGCAAATCACATCCAGCCGTGGAGTTGACAATCTGGTCAATGCGCGGCAAGGGAAATGGATCTTTGGGACAAGCTTTATTAACACCCGTGAAGTCAATACAAAGTCTCCATTTTCCATTTGCTTTCTTGCCGCGACTACGGGATTGGCCAACCACGTAGGATGGAGCACTCCTCGACAAGGCCCGCTGCTTCCAGTTTCTTGATCTCTTACGCTATGAATTCTTGGCGCCCACCGCTTGCTTCCTCGACTTTTTTGCTTGACGGGTCGTGCATGAGGACAAACGGCCAGCGGTGCTCAATCACTTTCCTGGGAACACCGGGATGTCGACGGTTGCCATGCAAACACGTCGACATTCGCCATGAGAAAGCAACGAAAGCGCCGCCTTCCTATTTAGGGTCGAGAGAGGCACCGATGGTAAAGGTACCACCAGCGCCGCGCCCGTCCTCCTTGGCGGGCATCTTCTTGGTCTTTGGCGGAGCTACCATCTTCTTGCACTTGCCGGTGGAGCTCGGTGGTGCGTCCTGTGATGGCGCAGCACTCCGAAGAGGTGCGCTTGCGGAGTAAGCATCGAGCTCTTGCCGGACTTGGACTTTGTCTTCTTCCCCGGGAGCTTCAATGGAAAGTGTTTGGCAATCTGTCATGCTGCTGCATCCCGGTAGATCTTGTCGGCACGTATAAGGGCATCCTTCTTGTCGCCATGGACAGAGATGACGCTTATCGGGCCTGGCATCTTGAGTAAGTTGTAGGCGTGGAGAGGCTGCCATGAACTTGGCGAGTGCCGGGCGGCCAAGTATCCCATTGTAAGGCAATGGGAAATCGGCAACGCCGAATGTAACCCTCTCAGTCCTAAAGTTCAGCTCATTTGCCAAATGTTACCGGCAACGTAATCTTCCCCTTGACTTGCTCCTTCCCGGATTGATTCCTTGAAAGTGCCGGTCTCTTCGAGCTCATTGTCGTGGGAGTTGAAGCTTCGGAGCACCGCGGAGGAGATTAGATTCAAGCCGCCCCGCCGTCAACTAGCATTTTGGTGACCTTGAGGTTGCGGATGGTTGGTGAGACCAACATCGGCAAGCACCCGACCGCAGTTATGCGATCGGGGTGGTCCTCAATATCAAAAATGATAGGCGTCTTTGGACCACTTGAGAGGCTTGCGTGACTCTACGGATGGTTCCGCTGCATTGACCTCCCGCACCCATTGCTTGAGTTGGCGGTGGGAGGTATGCGAGGAAGCACCTCCGTCAACGCAGAGGACCTCTGTGGCTTCAAACTCCTGCTCATCGGCGTAAATGCGTCTTCCATATCTTCGCCGTCGTCATCATCTTCATCCTTGTCGCGCCGCTGGAGGTCTGTCTCCTTGCCGTTGCTTGGCCTTGCCTGGCGTCCTCCCCGCCGGACGTTTCTTGCTTGCTCCCCGGCACCTTCCTGGGCCTTCTCTTTGTCGCGCCGCTCGTACTCAGCCCTCTGCTGTTCGACAAGCTGCTCGACCTTTTTGCAGCTCTGGAGGTCGTGGCCCTTGGTGCGGTGGATCTTGCAGTACTGCTTGCCGGAGCCGTCCTGCTTGTCGGCGGCCGCCACCGACCGGGTGGTTGGCGTCGTGACAACCTCCTTGCCGAGCCACCAAGATTGGCGTTCTTGTCGCCACCTCATTGCCGGACTGCTCAACAGCCTAGCACTTCTCTACCTTTCTTCTTCCTCGTTGCCTCGCTTGTTGGCCCTTCTTTGCCGGGCGGCCTCCTCACTGTCGAGATCCTGCTTCCGCATTCTCTCCTGAGTCTCCTCCCTTCCTCAAATACAAGACACACTTGTCGGCCAAGGCGTACAGCTCAACGACGCGTCCTTGACTTTGCATCGTCGCCATCTCCTCCCTCATCCTGCGGTTCCGCACATTCGATGAAACGCTACTGATCACCGCGGCAGGTGGACATCGATGTTGTAGTGCACACGGCTGAATCTCTGAATGAACTTGCACACGGGGACTCTCCTTCCTTCCGGCGAGCAAATGAAGGTCACTCTCTTGGCCATGAGGTTTGTGGCCACACGTGAAAGGCGCCAACAAACCGATGGCATGATCTGCCAAGAGGATATGGAGCTGTCCGGCAAGTGCATAAGCCAAGATCTCGGCGTTGGGCTTGAGCACGGCGGGAAGTAGTTGGCGAGGATCTTGTCGTCCTGTCCCCCGCAGCTTTGCACCGCGATGGTGTAGATGCTTTGAGGAACTCCGACGGATGTGTCCTGCCATCATACTTCTCCGGCACGCGTCTGGTTTGAAGTTTTTCGGTTGAGCCCTTTGGACTTCTGCCGTAGCTCACGAGTGAGCGCAGGGCAACCTACCGGCGTCTGACAAGTCGCCTGGCTCCTCCGGCGCACCACGTCAGCAGAAGGCCAATGGCAGCTTGTCGGATGACGTCGCGCTTCTCTCCGGCGCTTCGATGCGAGTTCGAGCGTCCTCTTGTTGTCGCTCATGAAGAATTTGGCGCCGATCGCGGCGAGCTTCGCGGATCCGGCGACGCGGTGGAGTCGCTGTCGAGGTGGATCCGGTGAGTCGGCGATCTTGGCCTTCGTGGCGGAGAGTGCGTGGTGGTCGCACCTCCGACGATCTCTGCCGCCACCGGCTGCGTGCCTTGTCGTCTTGCCGCGGCAATGATGGCGTTAGTTGCCGCGGGCGTCGCCGTTAGCAAAGCCGATGAGGCTCGATAGTGGCCTCCACTCGTCGACCTTGTTGGCCGTTGGAGGTAGTTGAGGAGCAGCTGAGCTCTCGCCAGAGCTTCGCTGGAAGTAGTGGGTGGCATTGGCGAGCGGTGCGAGGCGGGATATGCTCGGACTTCTAACTACGTTAGAAGGAGCAGCACCCGTCCGGGCGACCGTATCTCACTCGATGCCGGCATGTTGGCGCGCATGCTGGTCTTGAGGGTCTCGATCCAACGAACGTATGGCGTTGTGAACGACATGACGTTGTTGGTCCCGCGTCTCCTGAGATGGGCGCGGGGGATGCGCAGACGCCGAGGTTTGGGGCCTTGTCCTTGGACTTGGCAACGTCGCGGACACCTTCGTCGGCGCCCGTTCCTCCGCCGGCGTCTGCCCCACCACCCGTTTGCTGCGGTGACGGTGGGTACAACGCGGACGGCTCTGCTGCCGCCGAAGCCTTCTTCTTCGGTGGCATGTTGAGGAAGATGTGGAGGACGCTGCTCGTGTGAATGTCTGCCGCCCCGACTCGTCTCCAGCCTTGCGGAGACGCCTCTTCAGCGGGCAGGGGAGCTCGGCCAAGCGGCAAGTCGGCCAGGTGGTGGAGAAGAAGCGCCCTCGGCGGGTCCACTCGACCCGGCCTCGGGCTCGGAAGCTTCGTCCTCGCCGGCGATCTCCCTCGCTTCGGCAAGGCTTGCCGCCTTCGGCGTCCGCCTCCTCCACGGTATACCCGAAGGCTCAGTGGCGGCGGGCTGCGCCGCCTCCTCCACCTGGTGGCAATGCGCGCCATCTCCTCGTCGGTGGTGTCGCGGGTGAGCCTTTTTCTGCTTCCGGGCGGATCGGCACTTCTTCCAAGTCGTCAAGAACTGCTCCACGACCTCGTCGGGGCTCTGCCAGGTTGGGGCGATCCCATGGGAGTCGCTGGCAACGGCATCATGGCGCGGATGCGGTCGGCGCCGAGTTGTTGCACAAAGGGACGACCCCCTCGGCAACCTAAACCACTCAGGTGGTCGGGTCGTTCTTGAACAGCTCTAGCAGATCGCATCCAACTCCAAGACGGTGAAATTCCAGCTCGAGACCCGGGCGCAGCCTCATGATGTCTGCCGCATTTTGGAACTCCCAAGCAGGCCTCCTCCTCTCCTGCAAGGGAAGCGATGCGCGGGCGAAGGAAGTTCTGCGCCAACTGCCACTGGTTAATCCGGCAAGCCTGAGGCGCAAAATCCGGGTCACAGCTATCTTCAGCTTAGCATCCTCCGGCGCCAAGTTACTCCAATCTCTGCCGCGCACTATTGGGGTTTGGCGCACGGCAGTGAAGCGCTGCGGGTTCTCCTCTACGACCCAACACCAATTGGCTCTCCACTCCTCCCGCTTGTTGCGGAACTCTCCTTCCAGATAAGCTTCTTTCTTGCCGATCCTGGAGACCCAAGCTATCCCTCCGGCAAGTGGCTCTCCTCTCTCGGCGGGGCACAAAAGAAGTGGCGCAAGAGTGCCACATTTGGGTGGACTCCGACAAAGTTTTCGCAAAGATGCGCGAAAACTGCCATGGTCAAAACGGCGTTGGGGGTGAAATCAAGGAGGCGGAGGCCAAATGTGTTCATGATATCGCAGAAGAACTTCGAGAAAAGGGGCGGCAAAGCCCGCAATAGAAGAAAAGGGCAAAAAAGTGCGCAGTTGGGGCCAAATCAAGCGGAGGCGAGGAGTACCTTCGGCGCGGATGCGCCGCGTCTCCGTCGACCAAAAGAGATAGAAGACATCCCGCAGCTCCCTTGCGCCGAGCCGGGGAGAAGATGGCCCGCCTCATGCGCAACGCCGCGAGCCGCTGCGCCGGCCAACAGCGCCCTTCTCCTTGTCGGCTTTCGGAGCCATGGCGAGGGCGGCGGAGGAGGCTGACGGCGGTGAGCGTGCTTGTGGCGAAGGAGGGGGCGGGGCGCTGCTCTCTTCGCACCGGAGAAGAAGGGGGGAGCGGCGGTGGTTTTCTTGACAAGACAGCAACGGTGGAGTGGACGGCCTGCCCCTGTTTCCTCCGCTTATAAAGAGGGGGAGGGCGTTCCGCTTTTCCTAATAAAGAAACCCCCGACCACGCCCACGATCTCGCACGGCGCCACGTCCGGTGCGTGCCGTTAGTGGGGGTAAATGGTGGGTCCGGGCGAAGGCGACGTGATCGAGGCCGCGTGTGACTGCAGACTTGTTTGGGCACAGCCCGGCAGGCGCTTCGGCAACATGCTGACCAGACCGGGGCTCTGTCGGTGTACTAGAGTAGGGGTACCCTAGTATCCCGTGCTCGTGCCTGAGACGGATTGACACCAGCGGCGAGTCTGCCTAAATCACCGCCAAGATCCTCCGTGGCTCCTTTGGAGCCATTCAAGAACAAAGTATTTGATTAAGAAGACAAGGCCCCGGCAAGAAGAGCTTGCCGGAAGGCCCTCAAGGCATGCAGAAGACAAGGCCCCGGCAAGAGGAGCTTGCCGGAAGGCCCTCAAGGCATCACGAAGACAAAACCCGGCAAGAGGAGCTTGCCGGGGAAGGCTCGAGGCCCGACAAGCCTCCGGACGCGACAAGAGATTCGGCACGGGCAAGGCGCTTGCCGCGACAAGCAACTCTCTCTCCATCTCCGCTCCAGCTCATCCACCACGATACGCCATGGGACCATTCCATGCAGCGTGTCGAGAGGTCAGCAGCCGGAGGAAACAGCGATAAGCCGGGCCGACAAGCTTGCCATCGTGGCGGCGGTGGCGCACCTGACGGTCTCTGTTGCCTTTGTTTGGGGCGACAACGACGGGCATTTATTGCTTTTGTCCCTTGCCGTCGAGTTAGGTATTTTACCTTTGTACCTTTGTTCGGTAGGTGTACCAACTCCTGTTTTTACATTTGTACACTCGCCTATGTTGCCACCTGTCGGAGACCCTTGAGCATATAAAAGGAGGCCCATGCATAGCGTAGAGGGGTTCGAAGTTTCGGTTCATTCGACTCACTAGAGACCGACACGCTCACGCTTAGGTTTTGTAGCTCGCATCGCTCCCTAGCAAGAACACAATACATCAAACAAGCAGCAGAGGGAGTTTTATCTCTCAGGAGAGCTCGAAGCTGGGTAAACTGCTCGTGTGCCTCGCCTCGATCCGCTCTTCGTGCGATCTCCGCCCCCCTCTGAACCACAAAGGGGCCTGGTCCGCCGGCCCCATAGGTGTTCGTGGGTACGATCAGCCTCCCCGACAAAGAAGGAGCATCAAGTGTTGATGGTCAACATGTCCACCAGTTTCAAGAAAAAGGGTAAAGGGAAGAAGAAGGGGAACTACAAGAAGAACAACAAACAAGTTGCTGCTCAGGAGAAGAAACCCAAGTCTGGACCTAAGCCTAAGACCGAAGTGCTTCTCTTTGCAAATGGATTGGTCACTGAGCGGAATTGCCCCAAGTATTTGGCGGATAAGAAGGATGGCAAGGTGAACAAAGGTATATGTGATATACATGTTATTGAGGTGTACCTTCTTGAAGCTCATGATAGCACCGGTATTTGATACTGGTTCTGTTGCTAATATTTGCAACTCCCAACAGGGACTACAGATTGAGCGAAGATTGGCTAAGGACGAGGTGACGATGCGCGTGGGAAATGGTTCCAAAGTCGATGTGATCGCCGTCGGCACGCTGCCTCTACATCTACCTTCGCGATTAGGTTTAGACCTGAATAATTGTTGTTTCGTGCCAGCGTTAAGCATGAACATTATATCTGGATCTTGTTTGACGCGAGACGGTTATTCATTTAAATAAGAGAATAATGGTTGTTCTATTTATATGTGTAATATCTTTTATGGTCATGCACCCTTGAAGAGTGGTCTATTTGTGTTGAATCTCGATAGTAGTAATACGCATGTTCACAATGTTGAAGCCAAAAGATGCAGAGTTGATAATGATAGTGCAACTTATTTGTGGCACTGCCATTTGGGTCATATTGGTGTAAAGCGCATGAAGAAACTCCATTCTGATGGACTTCTGGAATCACTTGATTATGAATCACTTGGTACTTGCAAACCATGCCTCATGGGCAAGATGATAAAAATGCCGTTCTCCGGAACAATGGAGCGAGCAACAGATTTGTTGGAAATCATACATGTTGATGTATGTGGTCCAATGAATACTGAGGCTCGCGGCGGGTATCGTTATTTTCTCACCTTCACAGATGATTTGAGCAGATATGGGTATATCCACTTAATGAAACATAAGTCTGAAACATTTGAAAAGTTCAAAGAATTTCAGAGTGAAGTGGAAAATCATCATAACAAGAAAATAAAGTTTCTACGATCTGATCGTGGAGGAGAATATATGAGTTACGAGTTTGGCCTACATTTGAAACAATGCGGAATAGTTTCGCAACTCAGGCCACCCGGAACACCACAACGTAATGGTGTGTCCGAACGTTGTAATCGTACTTTACTAGATATGGTGCGATCTATGATGTCTCTTACTGATTTACCGCTATCGTTTTTGGGTTATGCTTTAGAGACGGCTGCATTCACGATAAAATAGGGCACCCTCGAAATCCGTTGAGACGACGCCTTATGAACAGTGGTTTGGCAAGAAACCAAAGTTGTCGTTTCTTAAAGTTTGGGGCTGCGATGCTTATGTGAAAAAGCTTCAACCTGATAAGCTCGAACCCAAATCGAGAAATGTCTTCATAGGATACCCAAAGGAAACTGTTGGGTACACCTTCTATCACAGATCCGAAGGCAAGACATTCGTTGCTAAGAATGGATCCTTTCTAGATAAGGAGTTTCTCTCGAAAGAAGTGAGTGGGAGGAAAGTAGAACTTGATGAGGTAACTGTACCTACTCCCTCATTGGAAAGTAGTTCATCACAGAAACCGGTTCCTGTGACACCTACACCAATTAGTGAGGAAGCTAATGATATTGATCATGAATCTTCAGATCAAGTTACTACCGAACCTCGTAGGTCAACCAGAATAAGATCCGCACCAGAGTGGTACGGTAATCCTGCTCTGGAAGTCATGTTACTAGACCATGGCGAACCTACGAACTATGAAGAAGTGGTGGTGAGCCCAGATTCCGCAAAATGGCTTGAAGCCATGAAATCTGAGATGGGATCCATGTATGAGAACAAAGTGTGGACTTTGGTTGACTTTCCTGATGATCGGCAAGCCATAGAGAATAAATGGATCTTCAAGAAGAAGATTGACGCTGATGGTAATGTTACTGTCTACAAAGCTCGACTTGTTGCGAAAGGTTTTCGACAAGTTCAAGGGGTTGACTACGATGAGACTTTCTCACCTGTAGCGATTCTTAAGTCTGTCCGAATCATGTTAGCAATTGCTACATTTTATGATTATGAAATTTGGCAAATGGATGTCAAAACTGCATTCCTGAATGGATTTCTGGAAGAAGAGTTGTATATGATGCAACCAGAAGGTTTTGTCGATCCAAAGGGTGCTAACAAAGTGTGCAAGCTCCAGCGATCCATTTGTGGATCGGTGCAAGCCTCGGAGTTGGAATAAACGCTTTGATAGTGTGATCAAAGAATATGGTTTTATCTGCACTTTTGGAGAAGCCTCAGATTTACAAGAAAGTGAGTGGGAGCTCTATAGCATTTCTAATATTATATGTGGATGACATATTGTTGATTGGAAATGATATATAATTTCTGGATAGCATAAAAGGATACTTGAATAAGATTTTTTCAATGAAAGACCTCGGAGAAGTTGCTTACATATTGGGCATCAAGATCTATAGAGATAGATCAAGATGCTTGATAGGACTTTCACAAATCGCATACCTTGACAAAGTTTTGAAAAAGTTAAAAATGGATCAAGCAAAGAAAGGGTTCTTGCCTATGTTACAAGGTGTGAAGTTGAGTCAGACTCAATGCCCGACCACTGCAGAAGATAGAGAGAAAATGAAAGATGTTCCCTATGCTTCAGCCATAGGCTCTATCATGTATGCATGCTGTGTACCGGACTGATGTGTGCCTTGCTATTAACTTAGGTGGAGGTACCAAAGTAATCCAGAGTGGATCAGCATGCAGTGGTCAAGAACATCCTGAAATACCTGAAAAGGACTAAGGATATGTTTCTCGTACATGGAGGTGACAAAGAGCTCGTCGTAAATGGTTACGTCGATGCAAGCTTTGAAACTGATCCAGACGATTCTAAATCGCAAACCGGATACGTGTTTACATTGAACGGTGGAGCTGTCAGTTGGTGCAGTTATAAACAAAGCGTCGTGGCGGGATCTACGTGTGAAGTGGAGTACATAGCTGCTTCAGAAGCAGCAAATGAAGGAGTCTGGATGAAGGAGTTAATATCCGATCTAGGTGTCATACCTAGTGCATCGGGACCAATGAAAATCTTTTGTGACAATACTGGTGCAATTACCTTGGCAAAGGAATCCAGATTTCACAAGAGAACCAAGCACATCAAGAGACACTTCAATTCCATCCGGGATGAAGTCCAGGTGGGAGACATAGAGATTTGCAAGATACATACGGATCTGAATGTTGCGAGACTCCATCGACTAAGCCTCTTCCACGAGCAAAACATGATCAACACCAAGACTCCATGGGTGTTCGAATCATTATTGTGTAATCTAGATTATTGACTCTAGTGCAAGTGGGAGACTGAAGGAAATATGCCTAAAGTTATTATTTATTTCCTCATATCATGATAAATGTGTCGGGTAAACTGCTCGTGTGCCTCTCCTCGATCCGCTCTTCGTGCGATCTCCGCCCCCCTCCGAACCACAAGGGGCCGGCGCGCCAAAGATGTCGGGGAGGCTGATCGTACCCACGAACACCTATGGGGCCGGCTGACCAGGCCCCTTGTGGTTCGGAGGGGGGCGGAGATCGCACGAAGAGCGGATCGAGGCGAGGCACACGAGCAATTTACCCAGCTTCGGAGCTCTCCGGAGAGATAAAACTCCTACTACTGCTTGTTTGATGTATTGTGTTCTTGCTAGGGAGCGATGGGAGCTACAAAACCTAGCGTGAGCGTATCTAGTCTCGAGTGAGTCGAATGAACCGAACCCTTTCTACGTTGCGCATGGGCCTCCTTTTATATGCTCAAGGGGTCTCCGACAGGTGGCAACATAGGCGAGGTACAAATGTAAAACAGGAGTTGGTACACCTACTCGAGCAGTGTACAATGCAAAATACCTAACTCGACGGCAAGGGACAAAAGCAATAAATGCCCGTCTGGGTCGCCCAAACAAAGGCAATGTAGATCGTCAGGTGCGCCACCGCTCGCCACGATGGCAAGCTTGTCAGCGCCGCTTATCGCTGCTCTCCGCTGGCTGCACAGCCTCTTGACACGCGCGCATGGAACGATCCCATGGCGACACGTTGTTGGATGAGCTGGAGCGGAAATGGAGAGAGGTTGCTTGCGCATGACAAGCGCCTTGCCCATGCTGAATCCTTTGTCGTCCCGGAGGCTTGTCGTGCTCGAGCCTTCCGGCAAGCTCCTCTTGCCGGGCCTTGTCTTCTGCATGCCTTGAGTGGCCTTCCGCAAGCTCCTCTTGTCGAGGCCTTGTCTTCTTAGTCAAATACTTTGTTCTTGAATGGCTCCAAAGGAGCCACGGAGGATCTTAAGCGGTGACCGAGCCAAACCACCAGTCTTTGCTGTCTGTCCAGTCTGCAATCACGGGATACTAGGGTACCCTACTCTAGTACACCGACAGAGCCCACAGGCTGGGCCGTACACGGTGCCGGCGTCGGGCCAGGCCCAAAACAAGCGAGACGGTCACACGCGACCTCGATCACGCCGCAACTCGCCCGGACCCACCACCCCCACTAACGGCACGCACCGAGCGTGGCGTCGTGCGAAGATCGTGGGCGTGGTCGTGGGGTTTCTTTATTAGGAAAAGCGGGCGTCCGCCCCCTCCCCTCTTTATAAGTGGGGGAACAGGGCAAACGTCCACTCCGCCATTGCTTTGTCTTGTCAAGAAAACCACCGCCTCCCCCTTCTTCTCCAAAGGTTAAGAGAGCAGGTTCGCCCTTTTCGCCACAAGCGCACTCACACCGCCGGCCTCCTCCGCCGCCTCGCCATGGCTCAAAGCCGACAAGGAGAAGGGCGTCAAGTCGGCCGAGGCGCATGCTCATGGCGCTGCGCATGAGCGCCATCTTCTCCCCTCAGCTTCGGCGCAAAGGAGCTGCGGATGTCTTCTATCTCTTTTTAATTGGAGACGCAGCGTGCGCATCCGCGCGACGAAGGTACTCCCGCCTCCGCTTCTGATTTGGCCCCAACTGTACCCCTTCTTTGCCCTTTTCTTCTATTGCAGGCTTTGCCCGCCTTTTCCGGGAAGTTCTTCTGCGATATCATGAACACATATGGCCTCCGCCTCCTTGATTTCACCCCCAACGCCGTCTTGACCATGGCAGTTTTCGCACACCTTTGCGAAAACTTTGTCGGGATCCACCCAAATGTGGCACTCTTCTACCACTTCTTCGTGCCCCACGTCGAGAGAGGAGAGCCACTTGCCGGAGGGATAGCTTGGGTCTCTAGGATCAGCAAGAAAGAAGCCTATCTGGAAGGAGAGTTCCGCAACAAGTGGGAGGAGTGGAGAGCCAATTGGTGTTGGGTCGTAGAGGAGAACCCGCAGCCCTTCACTGTCGTGCGCCAAACCCCAATAGTGCACGGCAGAGATTGGAGTAACTTGGCGCCGGAGGATGCTAGATTGAAGATAGCTGTGACCCGGATTTTGCGCCTCAGGCTTGCCGGACTAACCGTAGGCGCAGTTGGCGCGGAACTTCCTTCGCCCGCATCGCTTCCCTTGCGAGAGAGGAGGAGGCCTGCTTGGGAGTTCCAAAATGCGGCGGAACATCATGGGGTTGCGTCCGGGCCTGAACTGGAATTTCACCGTCTTGGAGCTGGATGCGATGCTGCTAGAGCTGTTCAAGAACGACCCCGATCACCCTGAGTGGTTTAGGTTGCCGAGGGGGGTCGTCCGATTGTGTAACAACTCGGCACTCGACCGCATCCGCGCCATGATGCCGTTGTGCGATTCCCATGGGATCGTTCCAACCTGGCAGGAGCCCCCCGACGAGGTCGTGCAGCAGTTCTTCGACGACTTGGAAGAAGTGCCGATCCGCTCCGACGAGCAGAAAAGGCTCACTCGCGACACCACCGACAAGGAGATGTCGCGTATTGCCACCAGGGTGGAGGAGGCGGCAGCAGCCGCTGCCGCTGGAGCCTTCGGGTACACCGTGGAAGAGGCGGACGCTGCGAAGGCGGCAAGCCTTGCCGAGCGAAGGGAGATCGCCGGCGAGGACGAGCTTGTCGAGCCCGAGGCCGGGTCGAGTGGACCCGCCGAGGGCGCTTCTTCTCCACCACCCAGCGACTTGCCGCCCGGTGAGCCCCGGCTCCGCCGAAGGCGTCTCCGCAAGGCCGGAGGCAGTCAGGCGGCGGCAGCCCTGGCAAGCGCGCGGCAGCGGCTCTACAGCGACAAGCGATGTTGCCTTGAGGCGCCTCACCTTCTGCGACAAGCTGGGCGGGATCTTCCCAGCCACCTTGACGCCTCGCCAAGCGGCCAAGAGAGCCCACTCTCCGCCTCGTCGCACCGGAGGCGAGCCGGAGTTTGACTTCTCCGCTCAGCTCGAGGAGGAAGATGAAGAGTGCTTTTGAGATTGTGCTTGTATTTCTTCAATTTTATTGCTTCATCTTGAATCTGATTTGCTTGCTCAACTCTTTCCTTTTCGTGACGCTAGCCGTAGCGTCGAAGTGGGCCAAGATCCCGACGGTCGTCGTTGAGGACGATCCACCCGTGGCAACAGAGGAGGCGTCTGAGACACCCTTGCCGGACCCGGCAACCCTTCCTCAGAGCAGCCCCCAGCACAGCCCCCAAAGTAAGTGTGCGTTTTTTTTCTTACTATTAGGTGTGCAGGGGTGCTCCTTCTTCGTTGATACCTGATCATTTGCCTATGTAGGAGCAGAGCAGCCTCATCAGGAGGGCCCGGAAGCCGCCCCGAAATCCGTCACCGCCACTCGCCGCCAAGGAGGATTCTCCGGCAAGGGCGCCCTCCGACAAGGAGGCCACTCCGGCAAGGGAGGCTACCCGGCGCGGACAAGCAGTGACCCTCCAGTGGTCGAGGCCGTGGCTGCGGATCCCGTTGCAGGTAATTTCCTTACACGAAAATCTCCCTTGGGCTTGTTCTCTTGTGTTTCTCTTTTTGAACATTTGCTTGACTGCTCTTTCTTCGTCTGACGTAGAGCCGATGGAGGTCGAGGCTGTCGGCGAGGAGGAAGCGTGCGGCAACACCGACGAGGCCGCCGCCGTGGAAGAAGAGGTCGTTCTTTGTGGAAGAAGAGGCCGTCGCCGAGCCACATTGGCGAAGGCTGCCGAGGCTGCCGACGCAGAAGCCGGGCGAGGGTCGGGCGATCGTGACCGACGCCCCGAGGCCGCAGGAGCGCCAGTGCTACACCGACAACCGACTCCCCCGCCCGCTGCACTGTCCAGTTCGAGGAGCCCTACCAGCGCCAAGGCGGCGAGGGTGTCTTCATCAAACTCCACAGGAGCCGAGCTCAGGCGCCGGTCGAGGAGAGACCTTCGACGGCGAGCTACTCGCCTCCATTGGGCTGACGCTGGTGGACGCGCCAAGCAGCAAAGAAAGTAGTCTGAGGAGGAGCAATTGAAGAAGCTGTTGTCGCTCTACCGCTACCGGCAAGCCAAGTTGGAGTCCCGGGAAGCACTTGTCGCGAGGGCAGGAGCGGACATGGAGAAGCGCAGAAGAGCTCCAAGCGCCAACCAAGAAACTCTCCGTGGCGTAGCGAAGCCTTGGGGCAACTTGCAGAAGAGCGCACGGCCTTCATCCTTGAGAAGGCTGCAGCCGAGGAGGAGCAAGCGATCGCTGCCGAGAAGCTCTCCAGCGAGGAAAGCGAGCCGGGCGCGGAAGGTCAACCTGGACAGCCACGAAGAAGACCTTGCAGCGTCGCGAGGAGTCACTTGGCCGGGCGCTTTAAGGAAGCGAAGGATGCTGCCGCATGCCGAGGCCGCCAAGGAAGAGTTGAAGGCGAAGGTGGCACACCGGAGGCCGACCTCAAGAAGAGTGGCGAGGAGCTTGCAGCTCAAGCACGAACGCGAGAAGGACACTTACACCCTTGGCGAGCTGCAGGGCCGTCTCGCCGATAGGGGCAAGGAGCTCGACGCCGCCAAAGATTCCAAGGCGGATCTTGAGCTGAAGCTGACCACTCTGACGCAGACGTTGGACGGCGCCAGAGAGCGGGAAGTGGGCCTGTTGGAGACGATCAAGGCCAAGGAGGAGCTGCTAGCGAATGTTGTCTCCACCCAGAGCGCCTTGAGGGAGAGTGTGGAGCACTGGATCAAGGTCTTGTGGACACCGCCATCGACATCCACAACGAGCTGATGGAGCTGGGGATGGCGGACCTTGCATACTCCTCCGACGAGCATCTCCAACCCAGCGCCAAACTCAGTTTATTCTTCAAAGGCGTGGTGACGGGCCTCCGGGAAGAGGTCCCAAAGCAGCTGGCCGAGGAATCACGCCAGATCTGCAGGAGCCCTCGAGAAGGTGTTGATAAAGGTGGCCTTCCGCAATCCGGGCCTCAACCTTAACGGCGCCCTCAGATCCTTGCCGCCAGATGCCAACGTGGAGGAGCTCAAAGCCCTTGTCGCACCCATTGTGGACAAGGTGAACAAGATCAAGCGGATTGATGGCGACCGCGTGGACTAGGCCGCCAATTTTATCTTTCCCTTGTCGTTGTTGATCATGTTTAGAACACTTTGTTAGATCAGAGACAAGTTATTTTGTAATATACTCTATCTTAGGCGATCAATGCAACGTTATTTCCTCTACTTGATTCCTTCCTTTGTAATGCGTTTACGCCCCTCGCATTTTGGGGGACACTGTCGGTGCGGGCACCTTTGCCATGAGCGCCGAAAAGTGCGGAACGTCGGCAAGCCTCTTTGGCGATGCCGCCTCCGACAAGCAACCTTGTCGCGACTAGCCGCAGCTCACTTAAGTTGTTGAGCGGACTCGAAACAAAGTAAGGCGCCGACTAGCCTGAGTTGGTTTCTCTGCAAGCAGTTTTCCATACAAAGTACTATCGTTCGAGGAAGATAACTTAAAAGTTTAAAAATTGATTGCTAAAACTTTGGCAACTTAGCTTTTCTGTCTCTTGCTTCCCGATAAGGCGAAACTTCCTCGAGCGATGCCTGGTCCATAGTATAGTATTATCTTCTCCTTCCCCCCTGGTTAACTTGTGCGCGAGGGAGCCTTCCTTTCTTTGAGAAAAGAGAAAGAAGAGAAAATAAAGTTATGGAGCCCAGTGGCTCGATTTTGCTTACCGGGTGCGGTTGCTGCACAAAGTGTTAGCCAAAGCATGCAATAAAATGATGAAAGCATGAATTTGACAAATTGTGCGCAACACATGAGCTTTACTGATGCACGGGGTCTGCGCCCGGCTTTGTACAAAGGATTACATGCAACAACGGCAAGGCTTGTACAAAAGGTGGTTGCCGGAACAGGTTCCGGCAACCGCCTCTATGGGTAAAACTTACGAAGATGCTCAATGTTCCGGTGAGTTGCTCACCGTGATGCCATCTTCGGTCTCAAAGGCGGACAGCGCCAGCCTAGTGACTTGTTTCACCCGATAAGGGCCTTCCCACTTTGGCGTCAACTTGTTTGAATTCTTGGCGGACTGAACACGCCAAGAACAAGGTCGCCTTTCCTCGAGACTTCGGCACTAACTGCGGCTATAGTAGCGGACGCAAATCTTGCTGTAGCGAGCAGCTCGCGACAGCCGCCTGAAGATCGATCCTCCTCAAGGAGCGTAGCGCGTCATCTTGTCGCAGCTGCTCTTGCTCAAGCTCATCGTGGCGAGCACTCGAGGCGATCCGTATATGAGTTCCGTGGGGAGAACCGCCTCTGCTCCATAGACTAGAGCAAAAGGTGTGCGCCGGTGGCTCGATTTGGCGTCGCCCCGATCGACCAAAGAACCACCGGCAGCCTCGATCCAGTTTCTTCCGCACTTGTGCAGCCTGCCGAAAGTTCTGGTCTTGAGCCCGCAAGCAGCACTTCAGCATTTGCCCTCTCTCGCTGACCGTTGCTTCTCGGGTGGGCAACGGAAGCAAAGCAGACCTTGGCGCCAAGATCTTGGACGTCTTGCATGAAGGTGCGACTTCAGAAATTGTGTGCCGTTGTCGGTGATGATCCTGTTAGGGATTCCAAACGGCGCACAATCGACCAAGAACTTGATCACGACCGTGTTGTCACCTTCCTCATCGCTTCCACTTCCGGCCACTTTGTGAACTTGTCGATGGCGACGCATAAGTACTCAAAGCCCCCGGCTTCGTGGAAAGGGCCGAGGATGTCGAGCCCCTGCACCGAAAAGGGCCGTGGATAAAGGGATCGCCCGGAGAGCTTGAGCTGGTTGGTGTATCTGTTTGGAATGGAACTGGCACGCTTCACACTTGGTTACTTGTGCAGTTGCATCACCGTAGGCTGTCGGCCGAAGAAACCTTGACGGAAAGCTTTGCGGCAAGTGCTCTTCTAACGCCAATGTGGTGACCACATATGCCTCCGTGTATCTCGCCAACAGCTTCGCCCATCTTCCCGGAATACACTTCAATTTCACACCGTTGAGTCTTCTTACTGCATAAAGATGCTATCGACAAACCTGGTACATACTTGACTGCCGGGCTACTCTTTCCGCTTCTTCTTCTTCTTGGGAAGTTCTCCGTCAAGGAAAGGACAATCGGCTGCGCCCATCTTTGGAGCTTGCGGCTCGACAACAAGGACTAAAGGCACATATGCTGCTGCGGGAACATTCTGCTTCTACGGCAGAACTCGCGGCTCTGCCGAGCTTGATGCTCCCAGCAAGCTTGCCGAGTAAGACTTGTCGAAGCGTCGCTTCAACGAAACAAACCACAGGGCTTGTCGGAGCAGACCGCCCCTCAAGACCTTGTTGGTGTTGATCTTGGGGACCTTCGCATAGCAGCGGCTTTGGGAAGCTCTGCCGGAAAGTAGTCACCAGAGATCAACTTCCTCTTCTTGCTTTGTCTAGTTGATGGTGTTACGGTTGGTTGAGTCAGCTTGAGCATGAAAATCCCTGGTTCCACAGGCAACTTAAGTGCAGCGCACTTTGACAGGCCATCAGAAATATCATTCTGAGCTCTTGGAACATGTTCCATTTGCAGGCCGTCAAAGTGCTCTTCTAGCTTCCTCACTTCATCAACGTATGCTTCCATTAACGGACTCTGATAATCCTTGTTCACTTGGCGGATGACAAGCTGCGAGTCACCCCTGACAATAAGCCTTTTGATCCCAAGGTCCACTGAGATCCTGAGGCCGGCAAGCAAACCTTCATACTCTGCAGTATTGTTTGTTGCTTGCTCCTTGGGAAAGTGCATCTGGAGTACGTACTTGAGGTGCTCTCCGGTGGGTGCGATAAGAAGCACACCGGCACCGGTGCCTTGCAGTGAGAAGGCACCATCAAAGTACATTAGCCACTCTTTGCTTGCTTCCTTCACGGGAATGCTCGTCTCCGGAATCTCTTCGTCTGGCGTTGGCGTCCATTCTGCCATAAATTCTGCCAATGCTCTGCTTTGGATAGTTGAAGTGCTTTCAAACTTGAGGCCAAAGCTCGACAGTTCCAGTGCCCACTCGACAATCTTGCCTGTTGCCTCTGGATTCTGCAGTATCCTCTTGAGCGGAAAGCGAGTGACAACTGTGATCTCATTGTCTTGGAAGTAATGGCGCTGCTGTCTCGAGGCCATGAGGAGGCCGAAAAGCAATTTCTGCACACCAGAGTACCTTGACCTAGCGCCTGCAGGAGGGAACCGACAAAGTAAACTGGGCGCTGCACCATCCTTTATGCATCTGCTCATGCGTCTGCTGGATTCGCCCTTGTCGGGACCCGAGCTTGTCGGGCGAAGCCCCCGCTTGTCGCCGGATGTGCTTGCCGTGGTTGTCGGCTCGTCATCCGCCTCCCTCTCCGCTACTAACGCAGCACTAACCACTTGATTGGTTGCTGCTATATATAGCAGCAACTTCTCTTGTGGTTTAGGTGCGACAAGTGTTGGATTGGAGGACAGGTTTCTCTTTAAGTCCTGTAGCGCAGCCTCCGCTTCGGGAGTCCATTTCATTGGACCTGCCTTTTTCAAAATCTTGAAAAACGGCAGGGCGCGCTCAGTAGACCTAGCAATAAACCTGCTGAGAGCATCTACGCAACCGGCAAGCCTTCGTACATCCTTGACGTGCTTTGGTGCTTCAATCTGCTCAATGGCCTTGATCTTGTCGGGATTGGCTTCAATTCCTCGCTGAGACACGAAGAACCCGAGAAGCTTGTCGGAAGGAACTCCAAACACACACTTCTCGGGGTTGAGCTATAGGTTGATCTTGTGCAGATTTGCAAAGGTCTCGTCCAAATCTTGAACCAGAGTTGCTTTGTCCTTGCTTTTGACCACTATGTCATCCATGTAGGCTTCTACATTTCTGTGCATTTGCGGCTCAAAAGCGTCATGGACTACCCTTGCAAATGTTGATCCAGCATTCTTCAAACCGAAAGGCATCCGTACGAAACAGTATGTGCCACATGGTGTAATGAATGCGGTCTTCTCCTCATCTTCTTCAGCCATGAAGATCTGATGGTATCCTGAGTATGCATCAAGAAACGAAAGCAAATCACATCCAGCCGTGGAGTCAACAATCTGGTCGATGCGGTAAGGGAAATGGATCTTTGGGACAAGCTTTATTAACATCCGTGAAGTCAATACAAAGTCTCCATTTTCCATTTGCTTTATGCATACGACTGTGATTGGCCAACCACGTAGGATGGAGCACTCCTCTGACAAGGCCTGCTGCTTCCAATTTCTTGATCTCTTCTGCTATGAATTCTTGGCGCTCCACTGATTGCTTCCTGACTTTTTGCTTGACGGGCCGCGCATGAGGACAAATGGCCAGGCGGTGCTCAATCACTTTCCCGAACACTGGGATGTCGACGGTTGCCATCCAAACACGTCGACATTCGCGCCACAGGAAAAGCAACGAGCGCGCCTTCCTATTTAGGGTCGAGAGAGGCATCGATGGTGAAGGTACCACCGGTGCGTCCTCCTTGGCGAGCACCTTCTTGGTCTTTGGCGGAGCTACCATCTTCTTCTTGCACTTGCCGGTGGAGCTCGATGGTGCGTCCTCGACGGTAGCGCAGCACTCCGAAGAGGTGCGCTTGCCGTAGTGGGCATCAGAGCTCTTGCCGGACTTGGACTTTGTCTTCTTCCCCGGCAGCTTCAGCCGCAAGTGTTTGGCAACTGTCGCTGCCGTGCATCCCGGTAGATTTTGTCGGCACAAATAAGGGCATCCTTCTTGTCGCCATGGGACGGAGATGACGCTTATCGGCCTGGCATCTTGAGTAAGTTGTAGGCGTAGTGAGAGGCTGCCATGAACTTGGTGAGTCTTTGGGCGGCCAAGTATCCCATTGTAAGGCAATGGGAAATCGGCAACGTCGAATGTGACCCTCTCAGTCCTAAAGTTCAGCTCACGCCAAACGTTACCGGCAGCGTAATCTTCCCCTTCGCTTGCTCCATCCCGGATTGATTCCTTGGAAGGTGCCATCTCTTCGAGCTCGCCGTCGAGGATTTGAAGCTTCGGAGCACCGCGGAGGAGATCAGATTCAAGCCGCCCGCCCGTCAACTAGCATCTTGGTGACCACGAGGTTGCGGATGGTTGGTGAGACCAACATCGGCAAGCACCCGACCGCAGCTTATGCGATCGTGGTGATCCTCAATATCAAAGATGATAGGCGGCTGGACCACTTCGTAGGCTTGCGTGACTTCACGGATGGTTCCGCTGCATTGACCTCCGCATCCATTGCTTCAGCTTGGCGGTGGGAGGTATGCGGAAGCACCTCCGTCACAACGCAGAGGACCTCTGTGGCTTTCAAACTCCTGCTCATCGGCGCCGTCGTCTTCCATATCTTCGCTGCCGTCATCATCTTCATCCTTGTCGCGACCGCTGGAGGTCTGTCTCCTTGCCGCTGCTTGGCCTTGCCACAAGCGTCCTCCCCGGCCGGGGCGTTTCTTGCTTACTCCCCAGCACCTTCCTGGCCTTCTCCTTGTCGCGCCGGCCAGACTCAGCCCTCTCATCGTTCGACAAGCTGCTCGACTTTCTTGCAGCTCTGGAGGTCGTGGCCCTTGGTGCGGTGGATCTTGCAAGATTGCTTGCCGGAGCCGTCACGCTTGTCGGGCGGCCGCCACAGACCGGGTGGTTGGCGTTAGCGGCAACCTCCTTGCCGGAGCCACCAGCCTTGGCTTTCTTTGTCGCCACCTCCGCTGTCGGACTGCTCAACAAATTAACACTTCTCAGCCTTTCTTCTTCCTGTTGCCTCGCCACGGCTCTTCTTTGTCGGGCGGTCTCCTCACCGCCGATCTCGCTTACGCATTCTCTCCCGAGTCTCCTCCCTTCCTCAAATACGTGCACACTTGTCGGCCAAGGCGTACAGCTCATCGACGTCCTTGACTTTGCACATCGCCATCTCCTCCTCATCCCGCGGTTCCGCACGTTACGATGAAACGCTGATCACCGCGGCGGGGTGGACATCTGGGATGTTGTAGTACACGGCTGAATCTCTGAATGAACTTGCGCAGGACTCTCCTTCCTTCCGGCTAGCGAGATGAAGGTCACTCTCTTGGCCATGGGGCTTGTGGCCACCTGTGAAGGCGCCAACAAACTGATGGCACAGATCTACCCAAGAGGATATGGAGCTGTCCCGCAAGTGCATGAGCCAAGATCTGACGTTGGGCTTGAGCACGAGTGGGAAGTAGTTGGCGAGGATCTTGTCATCCCGTCCCCCCGCAGCTTGCACCGCGATGGTGTACATGCTGAGGAACTCTGACGGATGCGTCCTGCCATCATACTTCTCCGGCACATCTGGTTTGAAGTTTTTCTGGCTGGGCCACTGGACTTGCCGCAGCTCACGAGTGAACGCGGGAAACCTACCAGCGTCTGACAAGTCGCTGGCTCCTCGGGCGCGCATGTCAATCAGCGATGGCCCAGACGCTTGTCGGATCGACATCGCGCTTCTCTCCGGCGCTCGATCGAAGTTCGGCGTCCTCTTGTTGTCGCTCATGAAGAATCTTGGCGCTGATCGCGGCGAGCTCACGGATCCGGCGACGCGGTGGAGTCATTGTCGAGGTGGATCCGGTGAGTCGGCGATCTTGGCCTTCGGAGACGGAGAGTGCATGGTAGTTGCACCTCCGACAGTCTCATCGCCACCGGCTCGTGCCTTGTCGTCTTGCCGCGGCAATGATGGCGTTGGTTGCCGCAGAGCGTCACCGTTGGCAAAGCCGATGAGGCTCTGGATAGTGGCCCTCCACTCGTCGACCTTGTCGGCCGTTGGAGGGTAGTCGAGAGCAAATGAGCTCTCGCCAGAGCTTCGCCTGGAGTAGTGGGTGGCATTGGCGAGCGGTGCGAGGAGCGGATATGCTCGGACTTCTAACTACGTTAGAAGGAGCAGCACCTGTCCAGTGACCGTATCTCACTCGTGCAAGCATGTTGGCGCCGCATGTTGGTCTTGAGGGTCTCGATCCAGCGAGCGTATGGCATTGTGAAGCGCCATGACGTTGTTGGTCCCGCGTCTCTGAGATGGGAGCGGGGATGCGTGACGCCGAGGTTTGCGGGGCCTTGTCCTTGGACTTGGCAACGTCGCGAACACCTTCGTCGGCGCCCGTTCCTCCGCCGGGCGTCTGCCCCCACCACCCGCTTGCTGCGGTGAGGGTGGGTACGACGCAGACGGCTCTGCTGCCGCCAAGCCTTCTTCTTCGGTGGAATGTTGAGGAAGATGTTGAGGACGCTGCTCGTGTGAGCGTCGGATCAGATTCACACGGCCTCGACGCCTTCTACCGGGCGCGCCAAAGATGTCGGGAGGCTGGTCGTGCCACGAACACCTATGGGGCCGGCGGACCAGGCCCCTTGTGGTTCGGAGGGGGGCGGAGATCGCACGAAGAGCGGATCGAGGCGAGGCACACGAGCAGTTTACCCAGCTTCGGAGCTCTCCGGAGAGATAAAACTCCTACTGTTGCTTGTTTGATGTATTGTGTTCTTGCTAGGGAGCGATGGGAGCTACAAAACCTAGCATGAGCATATCTGGTCTCGAGTGAGTCGAATGAACGAACCCTTTCTACGTTGCGCATGGGCCACCTTTTATATGCTCAAGGGGTCTCCGACAGGTGGCAACATAGGCGAGGGTACAAATGTAAAAACAGGAGTTGGTACACCTACTCGAGCGATTATGCGAATGCAAAATACCTAACTCGACGGCAAGGGACAAAAGCAATAAATGCCCGTCTGTAGTCGCCCAAACAAGCGCAACAGAGATGCGTCAGTGCGCCACCGCCGCCCACGATGGCAAGCTTGTCAGCGCCGCTTATCGCTGCTCTCCGCTGGCTGCACAGCCTCTTGACACGCGCGCATGGAACGATCCCATGGCGACACCTTGTTGGATGAGCTGGAGCGGAGATGGAGAGAGGTTGCTTGCCGCGGCAAGCGCCTTGCCACGGCCGAATCCTTGTTGCGTCCGGAGGCTTGTCGCGCTCCGAGCCTTCCCGGCAAGCTCCTCTTGCGGGGGCCTTGTCTTCTGCATGCCTTGAGTGGCCTTCCCGGCAAGCTCCTCTTGCCGGGGCCTTGTCTTCTTAGTCAAATACTTTGTTCTTGAATGGCTCCAAAGGAGACACGGAGGATCTTGGCGGTGACCAGGCAAACCCTGCCGCGGGGTGTTGCAACTGTCCGTGCACAAGTACGGGATACTAGGGTACCCCTACTCTAGTACACCGACAAAATGTTTATTATTCATGCTAGAATTGTATTAACCGGAAACATAATACATGTGTGAATACATAGACAAACATAGTGTCACTAGCCTCTACTTGACTAGCTCGTTAATCAAAGATGGTTGAGTTTCCTAACCATAGACATGAGTTGTCATTTGATTAACGGGATCACATCATTAGGAGAATGATGTGATTGACTTGACCCATTTCATAAGCTTAGCATTTGATCGTTTAGTTTACTGCTATTTCTTTCTCCATGACTTATACATGTTCCTATGACTATGAGATTACGCAACTCCCGAATGCCGGAGGAACACTTTGTGTGCTACCAAACGTCACAACGTAACTGGGTGATTATAAAGGTGCTCTACAGGTGTCTCCGATGGTGTTTGTTGAGTTGGCATAGATCAAGAATAGGATTTGTCACTCCGATTGTAGGAGAGGTATCTCTGGGCCCTCTCGGTAATGCACATCACTATAAGTGTAAGTGCATCTAGTGCCACCCCTAGTTGGTTTTGGAGTATTGACGACAAATGTGGTTGAGGGACTAATGCGTTTGTGAGAATTGCAGGATAACGCAGGTAGTGTCCCTCATTGATTCGGTTTACCTACCGGAGACGACCCCTAAAAATGTATGAAGACATTGAAGACAATGGTGGTATGTGAAGATATTCACATTGAAGACTATGACATGAGAAGACATTGAGTGAAGACTATGGAGCGCGAAGACTGTGTCGTTTCACCTCTCCACCTCGTCAAAACCCTAGCGCCACCGCTAGCTCTCGACGACACCGGCGACGAAGCGCTTAGCTGCCGCGACCTCTCCGACGCCGTCCTCACGCCGGCCGCGAACATCTTCATCTCCGCCGCTGCCGTAGGTGTCCTCCGTCGCCAAGTTAGGGCACGGTGGACTAAACTGCTCTGCCTCCTTTCCTCCCGTCTAGCAGTTCTTCGAAGCGGTAAATATATCTCTATTTTTACCATCTTTTTGATCTTCAAGATTCATCCTACTTGCCAAAATTGGTTTCTGCCCATACTATGTTAGATTTATTCTGTCTGCATCTCGTACTACCTAGTATATTCACTTAAGCTTCACAACTAGTTAGATTCCTCACTTGTACTTATTCACGAATTCGTACAAATCTGGAACCAACTCTCAGCGTATAAGTGAATGTCTTTGCATCATGAGGTCAATGTCTTCAAACCGATTTATCTTCAAAATCTTCTGAGAATGCATATGACCTCTTCCCCTTCCCTCGCATCTCTAATCTTTGTCACAGTACATGTCCGTGGGAGAATCCCTTGGTTCTCATAGCTTTGCATTCGTTTGTAGAATTCTTACTGAGATCAAACTAACTCTCCCGAAGCCAGTTCACAATACATCCAGCAAACGCAAGCCTTTGAAGCCTTTGAACATGAAGCCATTCAGTTTGAAGCTCATGGCTCTGAACAAATCGATCGAGGAAGAGGTGGCGGACAGCGTCGTGAGGGAACCTCAAAAGATCTGCCTGATGACCTCGCAGAGCTGTACAAGACAGATCCTGAAGAGACTTATAATCAGCGCAAGACGCGAATCCAATGGATTCGACGCTATTGGGCTGAACAGTGGTTCAAGTACAATTTCTTCACACAGGAATATGCCGAGAAGAATGCTATCAGAAGCCCTTGGGGTGATATTCTTTTTTGAGGCCTTCCTCCCAAGAACATGGCTGAAGCTATTGCACAAGGTTTCTATCCTTGCATGGTCCATGGACCTCAGCTTGAGAATGCCGACCCGACGTCTTTGCTGTGGTGTCGTGATGACAATCTCTTCAAGCGCCAATTTCCGGCCGCAAAGGCTTATGCAAAGGAAAACAAGAAGTCATTGGGATTAGACTTCAACCCTGGTCCCTCTGCTCCCCGTGCTGACGGCTCACGTGATGCTGAACCCAATGTCATCGGTCCCTTTTCAAACCTTGATGGCCTCATCACCTACATCCTGGTCCAAGGTGCCAAAGTGGATCACTCTGATGAAAATGATGACTCTGATGAAGCCCCAGCTCCAGCTCCTGCTCCTGCTCCAAAGCCGCAGAAGCTTAAGAAAGTCAAGGCTTCAAAGTCAGCTGCTCCACCAAAAGCTTCACGTGTGAAGCCACTGGCCACTGCACCTCCTGAAGCCAGTGCACAGTCTGAAGATCAATCCCGTAACTCCAAGAAGACGGAGAAAAGAAAGAAAACTGTCAAGAATACTGAATTGTCACTGACTCCTGCTGCCATTCTGCGTGAAGAGCACATTGATCTGTCAAGTGATGACGATCTTGCAGATGATGCTCTTGAGCAACTTATCAAGAGCAAAGAAGAAGCATAAATCTTCAACAACTTGCCTCTCTTTGATGTGGCAATCATCCATCACTTCATTGATGAGTGGTTTGACACACCAAACATCAGCTTTGAAGATCTGCAACTTCCAATTGGCCTCAGCGTCTCCTTCAATGGAGCCATTGCTTCTGAGCTAGCTCTAGCTCAGCGGATTGTTGAAACTGAAGCATAAGATTGACTATGAGAAGGCTCAGTTCAAGAAGCATATGGCTGCACTCAGCGTGCAAGACGTTAAAAACTTCAAGGTCATGCTACACGACCTCAAAGAAACCTTTGTCAAGAAGCGTGAAGAAGCCAGAGGCTCTCGTGAGCGCATGAAGGCTCTGGCTGACAAGTGCGTGCTTGCCTACAATGAGGCTGAGAAGCGCAAGGCTCTTGGCCATCCTGGCATCGACCCCAGGATGGCTGCAAAGAAAAAGAAGTCTTCAACTGACCAAGCTGCACCTTCAAGGCAGGAAGAGCCCCGCATTGTCTTCCCAAGCAGCATGACTGGCTCGAAGCCAAAGGTCCGGTCAACCGCTTCTGAACAGAAGAAGACGAGGGCTGCAGAGGCTGAAGCCAGAAAAAGGAAAAATCCTGACGCCTCTGATGCTGCTCCCTCCAAGAAGAAGCTAAAGACCAAGAAGAATAGGGCTGCTCCCTTGAAGCCCTTGATTGTTGAACCCATTTCGCGGTTCGTCCAGCGTCGCAACTCAAGAACTTCGCATGACTGTTCATGAGCCTGCTTCCACAGAGGCTCCTGAAGCTGAAGAGATTCCAGCAGCTGATCCCATCACTGCTGAAGACATTGGTCACCATGACAATGTTGAAGATGATGAAGTTCTTCCTCAAATTGAGTACAATGTGGTATCATCGCCTGTTCGTACGAACAGCGAACTCATCAGCATTGGTCGTCCTCTGACGCCAATTGCTCAGGATGCTTCATGGGCTGATCGCCCGCAACAACAAGACTCCCCCAGTACTCCCCAACAACAAGTCACTCCCCAACAACAAGTCACTCCCCAACAGCAACACCAAGAAGAAGAGGAAGACTTTGAGGCCCAGGCAACCCCATCTCCAAAGGCGTCGCCAACATTTCGCAGGCTTCGCAAGGTCAAAGGCCTCAAGTGCCTCTTTCGGCGTTCGAAGGAGAAGTGCACCACCAACCTGTTGCACGTCAAGTGTTTTCGAAGCCACTCCAACTGTGAGCGTCTCTCGATCACTGAAAGCTAAAAGCTGCTTTGAAGACAATCCGCTGCATCACCAAGACACCCAAGAAGAAGAAGAATGTGTCCCTACACCCCCAGTAACTGAAGAAGTGATCCCCGATATCAACGTGCCAGTGCCCGACCCTCCAGCTCCTCAAGTGGAGGTTGAAAACAATGAGCCTGCCACCTCCAACACCAATGAAGCTAATGACGTGGTCATGGCTGAAGCCAATGTGGAGCCTATCCCAACTGCTCCTGAAGCCACTGAAGGGACTATGCCTGAAGCCTCAGTTGCTGCCCCTGCTCCAGTTCCGCCACCAAGGCCCTACACAAACGAGCAAGCATACAACTATGGCGAGCTAGTCACAGTAAGATGGCCCGTTCTGGTCCCTCGCCTCATGCCTCTGGTCCTCAATTCGACTGTCATATTGAGCATAGGCCTCAGGTCCAGAAGCCGAAGCCAAGACTGCCAAGGTTTCGAGCACCGCCACCTCAACGAGTTCTTTCAATGCAAATGGCTTCAAAGCCCACAATACTTTGTTTGACAAAGTGCAAAGAACCCCTACACAAGGCCAAGGATCTCATCGACCGTTTACGGAGCTATCGACAAAGAAGCTATTACTCATGTGTTACTCAGTATGATCAAGGCGCATCTTCCCTCATATGCGCCTCGACACTGAAGCCATTGCGGATCGCCGTGCTTAGAAGAAGCACTTGATTGCTTTCATGATGCAGTGTCCGCTTGGTTTCACATGCATAAAGAACGCTGGAATGAAGAATTAGTGCTTCAATTCTATGCTACCCTCCACATCCATGGCTACAACAGAGATAATGAAAACATGGGTTCTCGAGTGGATGATCGGAAATGTCCATCATGAAGCCAAATCTCTTGACCTCATTGAGCTCCACAGGCCTACCCACTCCGGAGAGCTGTTTGAACACGGATGTCAACTCCACCGTGATGCCTTGGAGAGCATATTTCATAAGCCGTAACCCGACATGAGTCGATGCTGAGCATGATGAAGCCATCGCCACATGACGTGAATACCCTCAAGACTTCCTTGTTGATGACCTTGAGTATCCGCCTCGCACCATATATCACATCATCGAGTGAACTCTATGGCCTATCAAAGGGCATTCATCGTCTGCAAAGCTTGAAGGAGCAATGAAGACATTGGTCTTTTATATCCTCAATGGCATCGCCTTCAACACGCAAGATTTCTTCATCGTGCAATTGGCTGCATCTGGATCTGATCTGTTTGGTGCGAGTTCTATGCTCCATGGGTCATGCGCGCGTCATCAAGATGCACTCTGCTATCAACTATCAACCCTCCGCTTGCAATCATCCGATCTTTCTACCGAGAGGTTGATATGTCCGCTGAAGCCATATACCCCGAGCCTGCCAAACGCCACTAAGTCTTCGTAATGCATATCACCACAGCTTCTCTCAACCCATGGAAGGCGTCCAAGCGGTATCTCGTGTCTATCCTCGGCCGGAAACACACGTACGCCACATCGCGGCGCGGACTAGAAGGCATTGAGAGCACAATTGGCCAAAGGCCTCTAAGCGCTCTCGAGTCCTCAATGATCGAGAACTTCTTGTGGCGCTGCATCAAAAGCAAGATAAGCATCACTCCTGGCTAAAGCGTCAAATGCAAAGCCTCTTGGTGGACGTCAATCGCATTCGCAACCTTGCCACCAAGAATGCTTTTGTCACTCACGAGACCTGTCGGCGATCATGGAAGAGTTTTACCCTGCTCAGTGTTGAAGCAGATCTTCAAGATGATGGCTTCACTGAACTCTTCAAGTTTGACTCCACTCCTCCACGGAATGCAGTCCTACGGTGAACTCCATCACTTGAAGACTCTGACTATTCTTCCTCCGCGGCAACGGTCAATGCCAGAGTGATCGATGATGAAGCCGATGCTACTTAACCGCCCCCTACTTCTGCACGAATCGACACTACACCAAGCTCGTCTGCACCGCCAGCCAACAACGACAACCCTGCGACATCATCTTCTTCAGAAGAGGACGAGTAGATGCTCTATGTCTTCAAACCTTTTTGGTCCTTACTGACAAAATGGGGAGAAGCATATGAGTTTGATAGTCTTCAAGCGGGTTCATAAGGGCGGTTGCACTATATTTTTCCTAGTGTTTACAACTCTCGCTTTTGATACATTTCGTTCTTTGAGTTGTAACACTTAAACTCGATGGTCGTCTGCTACTTATTTGCTTTACTCTGTGCGACGATAAATTACGCATGTCTTGACGATAACTTCCGCACTTAGATCATTCTGAGACGTCCATTTTCATTATGCATGTCATTCTCTTGGTTATATCATTTCATGCATGATGAATTATCTTCATAAGTTGAAGAGGATCTCCACAAGTACAACCTGCCATGTGCATTTGCATTCCAAAAGCAAACTACTTATATGCACATCTTCAGGGGGAGCCTTTGCTACTTATGAAGGCAATTCCCCATCCTTTACAATTTCACATATTTTATCCCCGTTGAAAACTTCAACCAGTTTGTCATCAATCACCAAAAAGGGGGAGATTGTAAGTGCATCTAGTGCCACCCCTAGTTGGTTTTGGAGTATTGATGACAAATGTGGTTGAGGGACTAATGCGTTTGTGAGAATTGCAGGATAACGCAGGTAGTGTCCCTCATTGATTCGGTTTACCTACCGGAGTCGACCCCTAAAAATGTATGAAGACATTGAAGACAATGGTGGTATGTGAAGATATTCACATTGAAGACTATGACATGAGAAGACATTGAGTGAAGACTATGGAGCGCGAAGACTGTGTCGTTTCGTTGTTTCCTTTTCTTCTTTGTTGAGTCGTAGGAACCACCGCACTGTTAAGTGGGGTCCAAGTGATCATAGTCAGAATGACTGAAGTGATGCTCAACCCAAATCCTATGTCTTGGCGAAGACAATGAGAGCAAAACTTATCCAGAGCTGGATGAGTCAGCTTTGCTTGTAGCCCAAGTAAAGTTGTCGTGTGTGTTTGAAATCTGACCGTTGGAACACGTGTCAGTTCCTTAGTTTCCCAGGGTCATTTCGGACATATCAGGTCGGGTTGCCTAGTGGCTATAAATAGCCCACCCCCTACACCATAAATTGGTGGCTGCTCAGAGTTAGTGCACGGCTTTTGTCATTTGAGAGCAACCCACCTCGAAGCCTTTGAGAGAGAGAAATCCTTGCGAGGACAAAGCCCAAACACCCAGAGCCAAAGAGTGTTAGGCATCACTGAAGTTTTCCTGCCTGTGTGACCTGAAGACTTATTACACTTGAGGACTGTGAATCCTCCAGCAGGATAGGCGTCGCGTTCTGAGCATCCAAGAGTCATTGTGGATTGCCGGTGAACGCCGTCTGTGAAGGTTCGGAAGTCTACCTTGAAGACTTACCAGAGTGATTGGGCGAGGACTGTGTGTCCTTAGCTCAAGGGGATTAAGGTGAAGACGCGGTCTTACGAGTTGAATCTCAGCCTCCCTAACCCGACGTCTACGGTTGTCACAAAGAACTTGTCTTGGTCCAACAAATCATGTGTCTTCAACAAGTGACTGGTTCTATCCCTTCCCTCCTTTACCTTGAGTTTGTCTTCGTGAAGTCATTGCTTATATGCCTTATCTGTTTGACTTCATTGCTTGACTACTATCGTTGTTTGGCTTCATACTATCTTCCATCCTGATCTTACTACCTTGCTGCTATTAGTCTTTGTACGTTCACATTATTGCATACTTGACTATGGCTTGCTCGTTGTAGTTTATCTTCCGCTGCATATCAATTAGGTCATTTCTGTTGTTTGTCTTTGAAACATCCGTGTTTTGAAGACTTTCATAAAAATCGCCTATTCACCCCCCCTCTAGTCGATAACTAGCACTTTCAATAAGCCTTGCAAGCAATGTGACTAATGAGTTAGTTACAGGATGATGCACTACGGAACGAGTAAAGAGACTTGACGGTAACGAGATTGAGCTAGGTATTGAGATACTGACGATCGAATCTTGGGCAAGTAACATATCGATGACAAAGGGAACAACGTATGCTGTTACGCGGTTTGACCGATAAAGATCTTCACAGAATATGTAGGAACCAATATGAGCATCCAAGTTCCGCTATTGGTTATTGACCGGAGACGTGTCTCGGTCATGTCTACATAGTTCTCGAACCCGTAGGGTCCTTGCAACAAAGTTCCGTGATGATCAGTATTGTGAGTTTTTGTGTTTTGATGTACCGAAGGTAGTTCGGAGTCCCGGATATGATCACGGACATGACGAGGAGTCTCGAAATGGTCGATACATAAAGATCGATATGTTGGAAGCCTATTGTCGGTGTCAAAACCGGCGGGTCTCAGGTAGGGGGTCCCGAACTGTGCGTCTAGGCGGATGGTAACAGGAGACAAGGGACACGATGTTTTACCCAGGTTCGGGCCCTCTTGATGGAGGTAAAACCCTACGTCTGCTTGATTAATATTGATGATGTGTGTTACAAGAGTAGATCTACCACGAGATCAAAGAGACTAAACCCTAGAAGCTAGCCTATGGTATGATTGTTGTTCGTCCTACGGACTAAAACCCTCCGGTTTATATAGACACCGGATAGGGTTAGGGTTACACAGAGTCGGTTACAATGGTAGGAGATCTACATATCCGTATCGCCAAGCTTGCCTTCCATGCCAAGGAAAGTCCCATACAGACACGGGACGAAGTCTTCAATCTTGTATCTTCATAGTCTTGGAGTCCGGCCGATGATGATAGTTCGCTATCCGGACACCCCTAGTCCTAACTCCCTCGGTAGCCCTGAACCAGGCTTCAATGACGACGAGTCCGGCGTGCATATTGTCTTCGGCATTGCAAGGCGGGTTCTTCCTCCGAATAATTTATAGAAGATTGTGAACACCAGGATAATGTCCGGCTCTGCAAAACAATTTCCACATAACATCGTAGAGAGAATAATTTTTGCACAGATCTGCTGACGTATTCCGCGGCGTGACACCACACCACGGCCAGGCCTTCATATGAATCGCTTTTTATTGTTCCACCTCAGCGTGTTTAGCGAGGCGGTTTCCTTGGCACGTCTTATCAAAGCGTAGATCGTGCCCCCTTATTCCGGGATTCTCATCAATACGGACGTGGGTAACCCAACCGTGCCCGTTAGCCTGCCTTCTCTATCAAAGGCGAGTCCTAATCGACCACGGGGTGGGCTCTTGGTATTCAACCTCTTTAGAGTGAGACCAAGGCCCTCTTCTTTTTACACCCTCCACCGAGTTCGCCTCGTGCTTCGAGTTCCAATACCCAAAGCTTCAGATTCAGGCGCTTCGGACTTTCGACGATGTCCGGCTCCGACCAGCACGGCCGATGGATGTCTTCCTCCGTCACAGAAGAAGATGTGCTAAAGCTGCGAGACGCCAGGTATCTGACCGGCGAGGTCTCGCATAGGCTGCCTGCTCCAAAGCAGGCCACTCCCACTCCTGAGCCCGGCGAGAACGTGGTATTCGTGTCCCACTTCCTTCGGGGTTTAGGCTTCCCGACGGATCCCTTTGTGCGTGGGCTCATGTTTTATTATGGGCTTGATTTCCATGACTTGAATCCGGAGTCCATGGAAGAGTAACCTTTCGCGACAGAAGTTGTCGGATGAACCAAACACAACTTCTAGCAGTATGGAGCCCGTACAATGGGCATATGGGCCTGGCATTACTCCTTTAAAGGAGGTGTTGCTACGGCAAATTTTGGTTGGGTTTATCCCCATCCTGCGGATTGTGTCCTGATATATCAGGTTTATGTCACTGCCGCCATCCATGAGGACATGTGTAAATTGGAATCCGTCGATTATAGGATCCAATATCAATGCAGTCCATCCTGCGTTAGGATATTTTCGGAATAGTCACGATGGTCGAAGGTGATTGGTTTTGACAACCAATGTGCGGCGCACCTTTTAGTGGGCGCCGCTCTGTTTCCCTTTGATCACGTGAAGTGAGTTTACTGTTTTAACCTTTTGTGGGAAATTCTTTTGTTTTCCGGGGCTCTGCTTGTGGTGCTCGTCATCATTTTCCATTGGTGTGTCGAGCCCCTTGTGTTCGGCGTTCAGTCTGCCGGACTGCTTGAAGACCCAACAATCTCTATGGGTATGGTTTGCAGGCTTCCCGGAGGTACCATGTATTTGACACAGTCTATCCAGAATCTTATTTAGGTTGGATAGCTCGTCCTTTATTATCCTTGAGGGCGGTGTTTTGTTGTTCAGCCGAGAGCTTTTGAATCCGGCGTTGACCGCATTACTATTTGGGCCATTTTCTTTATTCTAGCGCTGATCTTTTCAATGTCGTGATTTCCATTTCCATCCCTGATCTCGGATGTACTCGGGTCGCTGGTGCTGCATCTAGCCAGCCGATTGTCCTCTCCCGCAAAAAGCGGGTCATGAGGCTTGTCAATTCGGCCATTGTTCTTGGCTTTTCTTGGCGAGGTGTCTGGCGAAGCCATTAAATCTCGGACGTTGTGTTTGAAAGCTGCTAAGGCTTGGCGTCCGGATAGTCGACTATTTGGTTCTTTTTAGTAAGGAACCTGTTCCAGAATTTCCGGGCTGACTCTCCGGGCTGTTGAGTTATGTGAGTTAGATCGTCTGCATCCGGAGGGCGGACATAAGTCCCCTGAAAATTTGTCCGGAATGCGTCCTCGAGCTCTCCCCAGCTTCCAATTGTATTTCCGGGGAGGCTTTTAAGCCAATGCCGAGCTGGCCCTTTGAGTTTAAGGGGTAAGTATTTTATGGCGTGGAGATCGTCTCCTCTAGCCATGTGTATGTGGAGGATGTAATCCTCGATCCGCAACTCGAGGTGCATTGTTCCGTCGTATGCCTCTATGTTTACGGGTTTGAATCCACCGGAAATTCATGATCCAGACCTCGTCGGTGAAACATAGGGGGTGTCTGGCGCCCCAGATTTGGATGTGCCGTGATCTTCGGAATTTTGGCGTATTGCATTGTTTTGTGAGCTCGCTTTCTTGGCCCATAGATGGACCTAATCGGGCCATCCTCTTGAAGTGAATCCTTATGCGGATCGCATATTGGCTTGTGTCTTGGCGCCATTCGCCGCCTCTCTTTTGCCGTGAGGTCGTCCATCCGACCGGGTGGCCTTCTTAATTTTTAATTGTGGGGGCTCTAAGGCCTCCTCGTCAATTCGGGCAGTAGCTTTCTTTTCGGGTAGCTCTTTGTTCGGCGATCGCTGTTGCATTTGTTCTGCGGTGTTGAGTATTTTGCTCCATCTGATCCTGAGTGCATCTTCCGCTATTTTGAGCTTCCGCTTCTGCTTTTTCAGGCTACACGCAGCGGGCGAAACCTTTTACGGAGGTTATTTTGCTCCAATGGTTTGTCCGGCGTGAGGTCGTCCGGACTGTTGTCTTCGCCGGGGACAGATTGTTTATCCAAGTTGTCTTGTTCGGACGCTTGCTCGATAGCTTGTTCGTTGTCCGCCGGTTCGCGCTGCTCTATGGCTGGGTCTTTGTTGAGGCGGGACTTCGTTCGGCGTTTACGTTGCCGTTTTCACTGCTTTTCGAGGGATTTATCCTTCGTAGCGTCCCGTTGTTCCTCGTCTTCATTTCCTTTAGGTGTATCCACCATGTATACATCATGGGATGAGGTTATCCAACGTCCTATAGGTGCTGGTTCATTGTTATCTCCTACATCGTCGTCCATACCGTCGATGTCTTCGGAGTCGAAATCGAGCACGTCGTGTAAGCTTTCGACAGTGGCTATGAAGTGGGTGGTGGGTGCTCTTTGAATTTCTTCATCGTCCGCATCCCAACCATCCTGACCGCAGTCCGGCCAGGGCTCTCCGGATGTAGAGAGAGACTTTAATGAATTCAGGATGTTGCCAAAGAAGTCTTTGAAAGATGTTCGCGTCGTGAACTCCATAACGGCGCCAATCGAATTCGATTGGAAAGGGCGCGGAGGGTTCGGAGTCCGGAGAGGAGTCCGGCACCCTAGAGTCGAGGTCTTCGCAAAGGACAGGGATAGAGTTCGGCTCGATCGCCGTAGAGATTAAAGCCCCCGAGGCGGTATCCAACCACTCGTCCTCGATCGGGGAATCCGGCTCCGGATTAAGGGTCGGGCGGATTCTGGTGCGGCCTCCAGGGCACTGTTCGGCTGCAGAGCTAGATCATGCCCATCGAGACGGTCTTGGGCGGGCGCAGGTGCGGCTCGAATCCGTCGAAGATCAAGTCTCCGCGGATATCGGCCGTATAGTTTAGACTTCCAAATCGACTGATGGCAAGGGCGTAACTTCGATCTGCTTCCGGATGGCTGCTTAATTGGCCCGCAGCAAAGCCGCCCGAACACGAAGATCTGTCCGGGAGAAAAGTCTCACTGGACCGCGTCGTTGTTGATGATCGAAGGAGCCATCGAGCCTATCGGCGACGACACAGAGGAACTCTCAATGAAAGCACCAATGTCGGTGTCAAAACCGGCGGATCTCGGGTAGGGGGTCCCGAACTGTGCGTCTAGGCGGATGGTAACAGGAGACAAGGGACACGATGTTTTACCCAGGTTCGGGCCTTCTTGATGGAGGTAAAACCCTACATCCTGCTTGATTAATATTGATGATGTGTGTTACAAGAGTAGATCTACCACGAGATCAAAGAGGCTAAACCCTAGAAGCTAGCCTATGGTATGATTGTTGTTCGTCCTACGGACTAAACCCTCCAGTTTATATAGACACCAGATAGGGTTAGGGTTACACAGAGTCGGTTACAATGGTAGGAGATCTACATATCCGTATCGCCAAGCTTGCCTTCCACGCCAAGGAAAGTCCCATCCGTACACGGGACGAAGTCTTCAATCTTGTATCTTCATAGTCTTGGAGTCCGGCTGATGATGATAGTTCGGCTATCCGGCCACCCCCTAGTCCAGAACTCCCTCGCCTATATTTGGACATCGGAATGGTTCCGGGTGAAATTGGGATTTTACCGGAGTACCGGGAGGTTACTGGAAGCCCCCGGTAATTGTATGGGCCTTAATGGGCCATAGTGGAGGGAGAGAGGAGACCAGGTCAGGCCATGCGCCCCCTCCCCCTCTGGTCCGAATTGGACTAGGAAGGGGGGCCGGCGCCCCCTTTTGCTTCCTTCCTCTCTCCCCCTTCCTTCTCTCCTAGTCCAACTAGGGAAGGGGGGAATCCTACTCCCAGTGGGAGTAGACTCCTCCTGCCGTGCCCTTCTAGGGCCAGCCGGCCTCCCCCTTGCTCCTTTATATACGGGGGCAGGAGGGCACCCGAAGACACACAAGTTGATCATTGATCTTTCTTAGCCGTGTGCGGTGCCCCCCTCCACCATAATCCACCTCGGTCATATCGTAGCGGTGCTTAGGCGAAGCCCTGTGTCGGTAACTTCATCAACACCATCACCACGCCGTCGTGCTGGCGAAGCTCTTCCCCGAAGCTCTATTGGATCGTGAGTTCGCAGGACGTCACTGATCTGAACGTGTGCGGAGTGCGGAGGTGCCGTACGTTCGATACCTAGGATCGATCGATCGTGAAGACGTACGACTACATCAACCGCGTTGTCATAATGCTTCCGCTTACGGTCTATGAGGGTACATAGATGATACTCTCCCCTCTCGTTGCTATGCATCACCATAATCTTGCGTGTGCGTAGGATTTTTTTTAAATTATTACGTTCCCCAACATCGAGCTCGACGCATGTGGACGCGTATAGTTCGGAGTCTGTAGCCGGAGACGAGTCCGGGGCTCCGACGACATAGACTCTACTAGAGGTTGAGTCTATGCGCGGCTTCGACGCCGCTGGGACTGTGACATCCGAGGTGGGGTTAAGCTTCCCGTGGTCAGACGACACAATCTGCTCCGGATCTGAGGCCAGAGTAGTTACAGCCTTACAGGTGCTATCTCCTGGGCGTGGTCCGATGACAGATTTACGTCTTGTTCATCGTGGTGGCGGGGAGCGGCTGCCGCCATCTCGAATCCGTCGAAGATCAAGTCTCCGCGGGTATCTGCGACGTAATTCAAGCTCCCAAATCTGACCTGATGGCCAGGGGTGTAGCTTTCGATCTGCTCCAGATGGCCAAGCGAGTTGGCCCGCAGTGCGAAGCCGCCGAACACGAAGATCTGTCCGGGGAGGAAGGTTTCCCTTTGGACAGCATCGTCGTTGATGATCGAAGGAGCCATCGAACCTTTTGGGAATGGCACAATGGAACTCTCAATGAAAGCACCAATGTCGGTGTCAAAACCGGCGATTCTCGGGTAGGGGGTCCCGAACTGTGTGTCTAGGATCGATGGTAATAGGAGACGGGGGACACAATGTTTACCCAGGTTCGGGCCCTCTCTAGGGAGGTAATACCCTACTTTCTGCTTGATTGATCTTGATGAATATGAGTGTTACAAGATTTAATCTACCACGAGATCGTAATGGCTAAACCCTAGAAGTCTAGCCCGCATGACTATGGTTGTGAGTATTGCCGATCCGGACTAAGCCCTCCGGTTTATATAGACACCGGAAGGATCTAGGGTTACATCAAGTCGGTTACAAAGAAGGAAATCTTCATATTTGGTCGCCAAGCTTGCCTTCCACGCCAAGGAGAGTCCCATCCGGACACGGGTAGAGTCGTCGGTCTTCGTATCTTCATAGCCCATCAGTCCAGCCCATGTATAACAGGTCGGACGCCCGAGGACCCCCTAGTCCAGGACTCCCTCAGTGGTGTCGCCCCATGGAGAAGGCAAGGGGGTTGTGCCGACCACGCCTGAGGAGGTGTCCATGGATGAGGACGTTGTGCAAGAGGAGCCCCTAGCGAGAAGCGCCGTAACTATGACCACTACCAAGAGGATGGAGGTCCAACCCACTTCTGTAAGGTGATCCTTGCCCCTCAGCTTGAGTGCATCCCAATGCCTCTGGACTTCACCAAACACTTCACGGCGGTTGTTGGGGATATTACTACTGGGTGTAAATTGGCTGAGGGAGTCCTGGACTAGGGGGTGTCCGGATAGCAGAACTATCATCTCGGCCGGACTCCAAGACTATGAAGATACAAGATTGAAGACTTCGTCCCGTGTCCGGATGGGACTTTCCTTAGCGTGGAAGGCAAGCTTGGCGATACGGATATATAGATCTCCTACCGTTGTAACCGACTCTGTGTAACACTAACCTATCCTATGTCTATATAAACCGGAGGGTTTTAGTCCGTAGGACGAACAACAATCATACCATAGGCTAGCTTCTAGGGTTTACCCTCCTTGATCTCGTGGTAGATCTACTCTTGTACTACCCATATCATCAATATTAATCAAGCAGGAGTAGGGTATTACCTCCATCGAGAGGGCCCAACCTGGGTAAAAACATCGTGTCCCTTGTCTCCTGTTACCATCCGCCTAGACGCATACCGGGACCCCCTACCGAGATCCGCCGGTTTTGACAATCGACATTGGTGCTTTCATTGAGAGTTCCTCTGTCGTCACCTATAGGCCCGATGGCTCCTTCGATCATCAACAACGACGCGTCCAGGTGAGACTTTTCTCCCGGACAGATCTTCGTGACCGGCGCCTTTGCATCGGGCCAATTCACCGCCATCCGGAGCAGATCGAAAGCCACGCCTCGCCATCGTGTCAGATTTGGAAGCTTGAATTACACGGCCGTCATCCGCGGAGACTTGATCTTCGACGGATTCGAGCCACAGCCAAGCGCGCCGCACTGTCTCGATGGGCATGATCTAACTCTGCCGCCGAACAGTGTCCTGGAGGCCGCACTAGTGTCCTCTCTGAACATTGATTCGGAGCCGGTCTCGCCGATCGAGGATGGTTGGTTGGACACCACCTCGGGGGCTGAAATCTCTACGGCGATTAAGCCGAACACAATCCCTGTCCTTTGCGAAGACCGTGACTCCCAGGTGCCGGACTCCTCTCCGGACTCTGAACCCTCCGCGCCCCTGCCAATCGAATCTGATCGGGCGCCGGTCATGGAGTTCACCACCGCGGACATCTCTCAACACTCGCTCTTTGGCGACATCCTGAATTCACTAAAGTCTCTCTCTTTATCCGGAGAGCCATGGCCGGACTACGGTCAGGAAGGTTGGGATGCGGACGACGAAGAAATTCAACGCCCACCCACCACCCACTTCAGAGCCACCGCCGAAAGCTTACACGACGTGCTCGACTTCGACTCCGAAGACATCGACGGTATGGACGACGATGTAGGAGACAACCATGAAACAGCGCCTATAGGATGCTGGACAACCACCTCATCCCATGATGTATACATGGTGGATACACCTAAAGGAAACGAAGACGAGGAACAACGGACGCTACGAAGCGATAAATCCTCGGCGATCAAACGGCAACGTAAACGCCGAACCAAGTCCCGCCTCAAAAAGACCCAGCCATAGAACAGGGCGAACCGGTGGACGACGAAAATCCTATCGAGCAATCGTCCGAACAAGACAACTTGGATAAACAACTCGTCCCCGGCGAAGACAACAGTCCGGACGATCTCACGCCGGACAAATTGTTGGAGCAGAATAACCTCCACAAAAGGCTCGTCGCCACTGTGCGTAGCCTGAAAAAGCAGAATCGGAAGCTCAAAACAGCGGAAGATGCACTCAGAATCAGATGGAGCAGAGTATTCAACACCGCAGACAAATACGGCGACAGTCGCCGAACAAAGAGCTACCCAAAGAGAAAACTACTGCCCGAATTTGATGAGGAGGCCATAGAGCCCCCACAATCAAAAAGTAAGAAGGCCACCCGGTCGGATGGACGACCCCACGGCAAAAAGAGAGCGGCAAATGGCGCCACACACAAGCCGGTACGTGATCCGCATAAGGATTCACATCAAAAGGATGGCCCAGTTAGGTCCATCTATGGGACGAGAAAGCAAGCTCTTCAAAGCAATGCAGCACGCCAAATATCCGAACATCACGGCACACCCAAATACAGGGGCGCCGCACATCCCCTATGTTTCACCGATGGGGTCTGGATCATGAATTCCCAGCGGGATTCAAACCCGTAAACATAGAGGCATACGACGGAACAACAGACCCTGGAGTCTGGATTGAGGATTACATCCTCCACATACACTTGGCTAGAGGAGATGATCTCCACGCCATAAAATACTTACCCCTCAAACTCAAAGGGCCAGCTCGGCATTGGCTTAAAAGCCTTCCCGAAAATACTATTGGAAGCTGGGAAGAGCTCGAGGATGCGTTTCGGGCAAATTTTCAGGGGACCTATGTCCGCCTCCGGATGCGCATTTATCTAAGTCACATAACTCAACAGCCCGGAGAGTCAGCCCGAAATTCTGGAACAGGTTCCTTACTAAAAGAACCAAATAGTCGATTGTCCAGGACGCCGAAGCCTTAGCAGCCTTCAAACACAACGTCCGAGACGAATGGCTCGCCAGACACCTCGGCCAAGAAAAGCCAAGAACAATGGCCGCATTAACAAGCCTCATGACCTGCTTTTGCGCGGGAGAGGATAGTTGGCTAGGAAGATGCAGCACCAGCGACCTAAGTACATCCAAAGTCAGGGATGGAAACGGGAAACCACGGCGCAACAAGGCCAGTGCCGGATTAAAGGGAGCGGTCCAAAGAGCGTGGCAGTCAACGCCGGATTCAAAAGCTCAC
The DNA here is from genome assembly GCA_021605145.1 of Aegilops bicornis. Lineage (NCBI taxonomy): Eukaryota > Viridiplantae > Streptophyta > Magnoliopsida > Poales > Poaceae > Aegilops > Aegilops bicornis. The sequence goes on from CM038669.1 coordinate 506,251,941, forward strand.
GGCAGAACAATAAAAAACTGCCCCTTAAGGACAATAGAGATGAGCTATCCAACTTAAACAAAATCTTGGACAAGATATGTCAAATCAACAGTTCTCCCGGGAGGCCTGCTTACCATACCCACAGAAATTGTTGGGTCTTCAAACAGTCCGGCAGACTCAATGCCGAACGCTAGGGGCTCGACACACCAAGTGAAGATGATGACGAGCACCACAAGCAGAGCCCCGGAAAACAAAAGAATTTCCCACAAGAAGTTAAAACAGTATACTCACTTCACATGATAAAAGGAAAAAACAGAGCGGCGCCCATTACGACGCGCGCCGCACATACTACCCTAGAGGAGTACCAACACTGGTTGTCAAAACCAATCACCTTCGACCATCAGGACTATTCCGAAAGTATTCGGAACGCAGGATGGACTGCCTTGATATTGGATCCTATAATTGACGGATTCCAGTTTACACAAGTCCTCATGGATGGCGGCAGTGACATAAACCTGATATATCAGGACACAATCCATAGGATGGGGATAGACCCAACCAAAATTTGCCATTGCAACACCTCCTTTAAAGGGGTAATGCCAGGCCCATATGCCCATTGTACGGGCTCCCTACTGCTAGAAGTTGTGTTTGGTTCATCCGACAACTTCCGTCGCGAAAAGCTAGTCTTCCATGTCGCCCCATTTAAAAGTAGCCATCAAGCACTATTGGGACGCGAAGCTTTCGCCCGCTTTAACGCAATACCGCATTATGCATCTCTTACACTTAAAATGCCCGGTCCACGTGGCATCATCTCATTAAAAGGGAGTATTAAGTGTTACTCGAGCACGGAAGAATGCGAGGCTGCCTTGACAGCCCCACACCGATCCGGCTCCGCTAACCAAAGCACCTGAATAGGTAATTCGAACCCCGGACATGGCTAGACGAGTCCGGCGCCTAGTAGCGGCATGCCCACATACAAGGGGCTGCATGCATGTACAACAAGAGACAATAAAGCTCAATTTTATTCACTTCTTCGAATCATACTCTGTTTATTTAATATAAAGTACATCTTTTGCACGATCCTTTTTCTTTTAAACTAAGTTCCTCTCTTTACGGATGAACAACGTGCTACACCCGTCGAGATACGGCAACGGAGACACAGCGCAGACGCGTGCAGTAGGGACCGGTTGCAAGGATTCTTTTCTGATTAAGACCCTGCGTAAACCTTTTTTTACTATCTCTTGTTGATATACATCCCCCGGTTTCTTACCATAACCGAGGAGGAGGCTGGCGTTTTGGCATTGGCCGCACCAGAATTTTTGCGCATACCTGGACACCAGGGGCTTAGGGCATTACTCTGTCCGTTGTTATAAAGACCGAATACCTTAGGGAGTATTCGGCGTCTCGAGTTAGGCCTTATATGCATCAGCTCCGAATCATGTCTTTGGTCAAATGTTGGGTTTGCTCGGCTCCTGTGTTTTGCTGCCTTACGTTCCGTTTTATCGGCTAACGCGACACCAGGAGAACTACTGCGATTGTGCCCCGGTTCGGCCGGGCGAGCACCTCGGTAGAGAAAGCCGAAAACTGACTGTCATGATATAGCGAGAGACTGGTCAACCACTCGATGACTCACCGGAATGTTTAGAATTCCTCCGCATTAACGAAGGACCGTTTTAGGTCAGCACATACGCACCCGAATTCGGGAGAGTGCGGTGCCCCGAGGCTATATAGTAGCCCCACCCTCGAACTCCTCTGGCTAAGTGAAAGTGATAAAGCATTATAGTCCGGTTGCCTAGTTTGCTACGCTACCACCTCCTTAACAGGACCAAGACGTTGGATTAAGTATGAAAAAGTGACTTCTTTGCGAACACCCCCGCACTATGTGCGTGGGGGCTGAAGCCAAGGACTGCCATCTTTCAGGCTATATGTACATATACATCAATGGCCGCACTGGGAGTAGTTTACTACTTGAACGCACAAGTATAAAAAGCTCTTATATTATATTGAAACATTGTTTTCACAAATCATACATGTCATTTAAACATGATATCCTTCGAGCACTACGTCTCTATTAAACGAGCGCCCTGCAGGACTTCCTCAAAATAGTGCTCGGCAGGTACTCGGCTTCTGTCCGAATCTTGGGACGCAACATCGGTGGCCTTCATCTCCGCCCAATATGTCTTGACACGGGCCAGGGCCATCCACGCTCCCTCAATGCACGCCGACCGCTTCATTGCGTCGATACGCGGTACCGCACCAAGGAACTGCTGCACTAAGCCAAAATAACTTCGGCTGGGGTCCGCCTGGCCACATATGAGTCATGACATGCTTCATGGCAAGTCTGGATAATCGAATCAGCTCGGCCCATTCGGCCAACCGATCGGTCAACGGAAGAGGACGCTCCGGACTATGGAATTGCGACCAAAATAGCTCTTCTCTTCTGTGCCCCTTCTGGCCTCGGAAGTGCTCAATCGCGTCCGCAGCGCTCGCCGCTAAGTCCAGATAAGCATCCTCCGAACTCCACAACTTGTCCAACTGAGCATACTTCGGATCCGTATATTTCCTCCGCAGCAGAAACGGTTTTCCAGCCGCAATAGACCCGGCCTGACTCAGCTCCTCCTTGGCCGCTCTCAAAGCGGACCGGGCATCCTTGGATTCGGCGGTGGCCTTTTTCAGGCCCTCTTGCCCCGCTTGACTTTCTTTTTCAAGAACCTCACAGCGGTCGGTAGTATCCTTCAATTTTCTGGCCATATCGGCCATTTCCTCTTTGCTTTGGCTGTGAGCAGCCCGTTCGGCTTCTAGCTCTTCGGTCGCCCTTAAAGCGGCCGCATTACTATTTCTGGCTTGCTCTTTCGCTCGGGCGAGTTATGCCCGCAGCTCCTCCACAGTAGTGGCACCATCTGCATTAAGCATACAAGTAGTAAGGCATGGGCGTCAAGCTCCCTTACGAGGTGTCCGCGTAGAAGTCGCATACCTTGTGACTCGTCAAACCGTTTATTGACCAGCGTGATGTCCGCATCCGCCTCGTCAAGTTGCCGCTTTAGTTCGGCATATTCATCAGTCCGGCTGGCTACCGGACGCCCCGCCACCTATTTAGGAGCGGCGATATGTTATAACTGAGATTATGATACTCGGCACGCTGTCAATTTTGACAACATACCGAGTCTCAGGGGCTACTATCTATACAGGGCGCATTCTATATGAATAACTGTCAGAAGGTACATTATTTTTGCGTACCTCAAACCCCGTCAGTAAACTTCTGGCGGCTTCATGTAATCCGCTCTCGGCCGGATGCAATTCTTTCAATCACCGTACCCATTAGAGCACGGTGATCTTCTGAGATAGCCGCTCGCCCGAGCAGATCCTTCAGCTCCTCCGACCGCACGCCAGTTGGCACCGAACCTTCTGGCCCCGCCAGACTTGGGGAAACCCTCTGCGAAGACACCTCAGGGTCGTCCGCCTCGCATGAGGGTGCGATAGGTGGAGGCGTTTTTCTCTCCATCATCTCCGGAAGAAGATCCCCTGAAGACGAGCTCTGCTGAGAAGGGCTGAGATCCGAACTACAAGGTACAATGTCGGTTATATTTAGAAATAGATGCAGGGATGTTCCTTATTTACAAGACCCCTTCCTTTTTACTTACGGCTCGCTGGAGGGCTGATCCCCTTGGGGAAGCAGTGCGGCTGGGTTGCTTCCCAACGCCGGACTCTCCGACGAAGATTTCTCTCCCCTCTTTGAGGCCTTGACCTCCGGATCTTCCGAAGCGGTCCTCTTCTCTCCTTGGAGGGTGGGACTTTTGATCCCTCCTTCCTCAGAAGCCTCCTTCGTGGAGGCAGTTGCTTCCCTGCTCCCCCCTTCGCCTTCTTTAAAAGGCGCGATCTTCAACATCTTGGTCAGCATGGGATCCGCGTGGTCTCCGGAGGGAGCTGGACACCTTATTAACTTTGCCTTGGCTATCCACTCCTGTTCAAGAAACGGCTCCTTTAAAGGGCATACATATGATAAATGAATGAACAGCCTGTCCGTTACGGGACTACTTACTTGAGTATCTCAGGCGATTGCAGCTTAGTCCTGCGTCCTCAGTCAGGTCCGGACACTTCTCTTGTGATCCGAAGAACAGTTTATACATCTCCACGGGCGTCGTGCCCATAAAATTTTGGAGAGCTCGTGGTCCCTCCGGATTAAATTCCCACGGGCGGAGGGGGCGACGTTTGCAGGGCAGAAGGCGCCGGATCAACATAATCTGCGCCACTGCAACCAGATTGATCTCTCTTTCTTGGAGGTCTTGAATACGACCCTGCAACAAAGGAACATCCTTGGACGGCCCCCAGTCGAGCCCCTTGTTGACCCATGATGCCAGCCGCTGTGGTGGACCTGAGCGGAAGGTGGGAAGCGCCACCCATTTGGTGCCCCTGGGAGCGGTGATATAAAACCACTCCCGTTGCCACAAACCAAGCTCCCCTTGAAAAGAGCCCTCGGGCCACGGAGCATCAGCACATTTGCTTATGACCGCCCCTCCGCACTCTGCTTGTTGCCGCCCGATCATCTTTGGCTCCACCTTGAAGGTCTTGAGCCACAATCCAAAGTGAGGGGTAATATGGAGGAAGGCCTCACATACGACAATGAATGACGAGATATGGAGGATGGACTCAGATTCAAGTCATGGAAATCCAGCCCATAATAAAACATGAGCCCCGCACAAAGGGATCCGTCGGGAAGCCTAAACCCGAAGGAAGTGAGACACGAACACCACGTTCTCCCCGGCTCGGGAGTGGGAATAACCTGCCTCGAGCAGGCAGCCTATGTGAAATCTCGCCGTTAGATACCGGGCGTCTCGCAGCCTATAGCACATCTTCTTACGTGATGGAGGAAGACATCCATCGGCCGTCTTTGGTCGGAGCCGGACATCGTCGAAGGTCCGGCGCCTAAATCTGAAGCTTTGGGTGTTAGAACTTCAAGCGAGGCGAACTCGATGGAGGGTGTAAAAAGAAGAGGGCCTTGGTCTCATTATAAAGAGGTTGAATACCAAGAGCCCTCCCCGTGGTCGATTAGGACTCGCCTTTGATAGAGGAGGTGTGCCGACGGGCACGGTTGGGTTACCCATGTCCGTATTGATGGGAATCCCGGAATAAGGGGGCACGATCTATGCTTTGATAAGACGTGCCAAGGAAACCGCCTCGCTAAACGCTACCGAGGTGGAACAAAGAAAACGCCTTCATATAAAGGCTGGCCGTGGTGTGATGTCACGCCGGAATATGTCAGCAGATCTGTGCAAAAGTTATTCTCTCTCACGGTGGTATGTGGAACTTGTTTTTGCGGAGCCGGACACTATCCTTGTGTTCAAAACCTTACATGAAGTATTCGGAGGAGGAACCCGCCTTGCAATGCCGAAGACAATATGCGCGCCGGACTCGTCGTCATTGAAGCCTGGTTCAGGGGCTACTGAGGGAGTCCTGGACTAGGGGGTGTCCGGATAGCCGAACTATCATCTCGGCCGGACTCCAAGACTATGAAGATACAAGATTGAAGACTTCGTCCCGTGTCCGGATGGGACTTTCCTTGGCGTGGAAGGCAAGCTTGGCGATACGGATATGTAGATCTCCTACCGTTGTAACCGACTCTGTGTAACCCTAACCTATCCGGTGTCTATATAAACCGGAGGGTTTTAGTCCGTGGGATCTAACAACAATCATACCATAGGCTAGCTTCTAGGGTTTAGCCTCCTTGATCTCATGGTAGATCTAATCTTGTACTACCCATATCATCAATATTAATCAAGCAGGAGTAGGGTATTACCTCCATCGAGAGGGCCCGAACCTGGGTAAAAACATCGTGTCTCTTGTCTCCTGTTACCATCCGCCTAGACGCACAGTTCGGGACCCCCTACCCGAGATCCACCGGTTTTGACACCGACACCGGCCAGGACAGGCCGGGTTAACTTCGTCAGTAGTTGAGTATGTTAAAGTCCATGTAGGCAGATGAGGGCTCAAGGCCCATAGTCGGTTCAAGGCCTGTAGCCGTAAACCGGCGTCGGTATGTAACTTGTATTGTAAGTTAGGAATAGTGGAGACCGAGCGGATACATCTATGAACCGCGTCGGGACTCAGAAACCGGCAGGCGCCACCCATGTATATAAGGGGACGATCCGTGGCGGTTCAGGGACAACAGACAACAACTCGAGACTTAGGCGAAGCTTGTTTGCTCCCTAGTCATCGAAACCCCATCAATTCCATCACAACTAGACGTAGGCTTTTACCATCATCGAAGGGGCCGAACTAGTATAAAACTCTCTTGCATCCTTGTGTCCGCTTTAACCCCTTCAAGCTAACCCGTAGCGATGGCTCCACGACTAAGTCCTTTCATGAGGACATCTGCCGTGACAAAACCACGACAGTTGGAGCCCACCGTGGGGCTATCGCACGATGGTTTCAAGTTCTTGGAGGGCAACTTCGAAGGACCCAAGGGCTACGCTGTGGGCCGGATGACCAAGAGTCATCGCGGCAAACTCTACATCGACGATGCAGGGTGGGGCCCTGAGGCCAGCTCGATTGAGTACGGGTACCGGGTCCCCTTTGGTGGCATACACGTCTTCATCGACAAGATCGGTGAACCGGGCCCTGAGCCAGACGTCTGCACCGACCTCGTCTAAACGGCTCAGCGTGCGCGATCTGCCCAGGTTAAACCGGCCGTGAAGCGTGCCTTCATGGGAGTCATCCACGGAGGAGAATATGAGGATGGACCGGAATCTGGTAGCGAGACCGATGTTTATTCCAGCGACGAGTCCTCAACCGGAGAAACTGAATCGTTGTATCAGCTACAAGACGGCCGGATTGGGGGCTGTTCCGATGGCGACAGCATTCCGGACCCCTCTGATCTGCCCAACCGGGTTGGAATATTCATGGCCGGTACACAGGCGGCGATCCACTCTTCGACCACAGCAGCGATGATCTCCGGGTCAGCAGGGCGACGGCTGCCGGGGCAGGAGGCCCCGTGCACCCGCCGGCTCAAGTTTTATCTGATCTGTTTGATGCGTTGGCTGCGCTTACGGCAGAGGCTAACCCGGCGGATCAGGACGCCAACAACGCAGAAGTTGCAAAGGTGAGGGAACAGATCACTCAGGCCAAGGCCGACCTAGCAGCTGAGAACGCCAGGATGGTCGCAGAGCGGGCCGCTTTGGATGCGCATGCCTATAGGCTTATGTTGGATCAGACCGCGTCACATGAAGTCCTGAAGAGGAAGCATCGGTCTCGCCTGGCTCCGGTTTTCGAAGCCAGAAATCTCTTTAACACCCCAGGAGCAGGAACTAGTAACCCGTCGGTGATAAACCGGGCGGAGGCACCTGGGCCGGGCGCGCCAGTTCAGCCTCGCTTGATGGAGCCGCCTCGGCAGAACAATGTCGTGCCTCAGCCTGTCCCGACACCTCCGGGTCATTATTCCAATCCAATGGACAATCTTGTCGCCGCCGCTTCACGACTGGAGGCCATCCTGATTGAAGGTGATTCTCCACAGGCGGTGGAGACCCGCCGGGTTAAGGAGCTTCTTCGGACAGCCTTGATTCAGCAGGAAGCGTATTCATACAGCCGTGACCGAATTCATTCCACCCCCCGTCCAAGCCGGAGCTAAAGCAGGCGTATGGATGAACCGGCCGTATCAAGTAATGCACGGAACCATGAAGCGCCCCGTGGCAATAACCCGGCAGGTGCTATTGGTGATGCTCAAGAAGTGGTGGACCGGGCCCGGGCGCGTAGGGAGGCCGAGTTAGCGGCACAGTATGAGGCTCGTCATCTTACGCCGGTTCGTCCAACCACCTCGGTCGAGCCATGGGTTACTTCTAGTTCTTTGGGGGTGCCCTGTCTTTTCCCCGCTCTACGCAATGTGCACCTGCCCAAGGATTTCAAGGGCCCGCGCAAGGTGCCAAATTACACTGCCGATTTTTCTCCAGAAACATGGGTGGAGAGCTATGAGATGGCCATGGAGATGCTTGATGTGGATGACGCAGCGTGTGCGAAGTATTTCACCATGATGCTTGAAGGGACAGCCCGTACTTGGTTAAAAAGCTTACCTGCCAATTCTATCAGTTCATGGGCCCAGTTGCGAGCCCGGTTTATCCAGAATTTCAAGGATACATGTAAGCAGCCCATGTCGATAGTGGACTTAGCAGCCTGTATCTAGGAGGAAGCCGAGTCAACAACCCGTTGGGTGCGGCGGGTCTCGGAAATTTTGCATTCATCAGACCGTATCAACGCTTATACCACGGTTATAACCTTGGAAGGCAACTGCCGGTTTAAGCCTCTGAAGTTGAAATTGGGACGGATGAAGCGCCATTGTAACGATATGGGGACCCTCATGGCTGCTTTAGTGAAGTATGCTGATTCTGATAGTACCAAGGATCCCGAGTCTGATGATGACAAGACAGGGAAGGGAAAGAAGAGCAGCAATTCCAAAGGGCAGCAACACAACACGACAGGTCATGGAAACGGAGGCAAGCGTAAAGCGGATAGCAGCATGGACTTTGTGGCTAATACCAGCGTGCAGGACAAGGGCCAGCGATGAAAGGGTAAACCGTCGAATCGCAGTGGAGCTCCAAGCCCTAACCCGGACCGCCTGACCTATCTGTTAAACCAGCCCTGTCCAAAGCATGGGACGAAGGAGATGCCAGCCAACCACCTTTGGAAGGATTGTTACATTATGCAGGAGTTCAAGAATTATAATGCTTTCTGATATGATCACGGGTCAGGTGGTGGCTCAGGATCCGGATTCCATGGGCCGGGTCACGGTGGAGGAAATTCCGGTTCAGGCTTCAATGGTAATCAGGGTGGACATAACAATCAAAATGTAATCGTAGTAGCTGTGGTGGTTACAACCAAAAGCAGCAGCAGTCGGGTTATCAGAGCAATCCGAAGCAGTTGAATAGCGGGCAATATCATGTCTTCACCACTAGCTTGGATAAGCGAGACTGGAAGCTTCACAAGCGAGCGGTGAATTCTGTTGAACCGGCCGTGCCTCATTATTTACGCTGGTCTGAACAGCTAATCGTATGGAGCAGAGAGGATCACCCTCCCCGGGTTGACAATCCGGGTCAGCTAGCGTTGGTGGTGGCACCTCAGGTGGGAGGTTATAAATTCATCAAGGTGCTCATGGATGGAGGGAGCAGCATTAATATCCTATACTATGAGACCTTCCGCCGTATGGGGCTAACAGACAAAAATCTTAAACCGTCCAATCAGATTCCATGGTGTGGTACCGGTAAGTCAGCATATCCTGTTGGCAAGATAGCTCGAAGTGGCCTTTGGAGACGATCATGATTCCGTGTCGAGACATTGACTTTTGAGGTGGTGAAGATCCGGAGCCCATATCACGCCCTATTTGGGCGACCGGCTTATGCCAAATTTATGGCACGACCTTGTTATGTTTATTTGCAGCTCAAGATGCTGGGTCACAAGGGAACAATAACTGTTCATGGAAGTTGCAAGGTTGCTTTGGAGTATGAAGAAGGTGATGCGGCCTATGCAGAGTCGGTTTGTGCCACGGAGGAGTTGAAATACTACAAGGATAATGTTGATCCGGCGGACATGAGTCCATTGAAGAAGCCAACTATAGAGCATGATCCGGCCCTGAAGTTCAAATCGGCAGCTAAGACTAAGCTTGTTGACTTCGTACCCGGCGATTCATCCAAGCAGTTCAGTATCAGTGCCAATTTGGATCCGAAATAGGAAAGCGCGCTCATCGAGTTCATCCGTGAGAATCGAGACATTTTTGCATGGAAGCCTTCTGACATGCCAGGTGTACCGAGGGAACTCGCTGAGCACACTCTTAATGTCGATCCTAAGTACAAACCGGTGAAACAGTTTCTCCGCCGGTTTAACGAAGAAAGGCGCAAAGCTATTGGAGAGGAGGTGGCCAGGCTCTTAGCGGCTGGCTTTATTTTTGAAGTTTTCCATCCTGAATGGCTCGCTAATCCGGTGCTGGTCCTTAAGAAAAACGGCACCTGGCGCATGTGTGTGGATTACACAGACCTTAATAAGGCTTGTCCAGTAGATCCTTTTGCCCTCCCCGCATCGACCATATTATTGATGCTACTGCGGGTTGTGAGCGTTTGAGTTTTCTGGATGCATATTATGGTTATCATCAGATCAAGATGGCAGTTAAGGACCAGGAGAAGACATCGTTCATAACTCCCTTTGGAGCCTTCTACTATGTATCTATGCCTTTTGGGCTCAAGAGTGCCCAGGCAACTTATCAACGGTGTGTACAGAATTGCCTACATAAGCAAATCGGCCGTAATGTACATGCATATGTGGATGATATTGTGGTTAAGTCAAGGGAGAAGGAGACTCTGGTTGACGATTTGAAGGAAACCTTTGATAACCTGTGGACATACAAGATGATGCTCAACCCGGCCAAGTGTGTTTTTGGTGTACCGGCAAGCAAGTTATTGGGTTTTCTGGTATCCAACAGGGGAATTGAGGCTAATCCGGAGAAGATCACAGCTATCACCTCCCTGGCTAAACCGAAGTGTATCAATGACGTGCAACTGAAGAAAAGCCGGATCACACTTATTGGACTATTCATTTTGATGGGTCTAGGCAATTGGAGGGCTCGGGGGCTGGAGTCGTGTTAACTTCCCCACGAGGTGATAAGTTCTGTTACGTTCTCCGCTTAATGTTCCCTTGTACTAACAATGTAGCTGAGTACGAAGCTTTACTCCATGGTCTCCGGATGGCTAAGGAGATAAATCTCAGCCGAGTTAAGTGCTTCGGTGACTCGGACCTAGTGGCTCAACAAGTGTCTGGCACTTGGGATTCCAAGGATCCACTCATGGCAGCATATCGTCGTGAGGTGGATATTGTTGCAGGTCACTTTAAAGGATATCAGGTGGATCACGTGGACAGACGGAAGAACGAAGCGGCAGACGCTTTAAGCCGGTTGGGCTCTCAACGTAAACCGGTCCCGCCTAATGTCTTCTTGGATGTTCTGCATAATCCGTCTGTCAAGCTCCCTGGTGAAGAGGATTTGGCTATTCCTGATCCGGAGGCTCAATTGGTGGCGGCTCTTCATGTCATTCCGGATTGGACGGTTCCTTATCTTGCATACATGAACCGGGGCGAGTTACCAGAGGACGAGACTCTGGCCAGGCAGATAATCCGGCGATCCAAGTCCATGACTATTGTCAATGGCGAGTTACATCATTGCAAAGGTGTCGTATGCGTTTCAATGTTGTGTGTCTCCTGAGGAAGGCTGTGAAATCTTGTGTGAAATCCATGAAGGGGATTGTGGTCACCACGCCGGTTCAAAGTCTTTGGTGGCTAAAGCGTTTCGTCACGGCTATTATTGGTTGACTGCTCATGCTGATGCGGAGGACCTGGTTAGGCGATGTGATGGCTGTCAGAAGTTCTCAAGACGCGCTCATGTACTGGCTCAAGAATTGAGGATGATTCCAATTACTTGGCCGTTTGCGACTTGGGGGCTGGATATGGTTGGGCCTTTCAAAAGGTCCAAGGACAAGAAGACCCACCTTCTGGTGGCGGTTGACAAGTTTACGAAGTGGGTAGAAGCGGAGCCAGTTAGTAAGTGTGATGCAGCCACGACGGTTCAATTCATCAAAAAGGTGATTTTCCGGTTTGGCTTTCCACACATCATTATCGATAATGGTACCAACCTGTCCAAGGGTGCTATGAAGGAGTTCTGTGAACATGAGCACATCCGCTTGACGTTTCATCAAGGCTCACCCAAATTCAATGGCCAAGCAGAGAGGGCTAACCAAGAGATCTTACGAGGCATCAAACCCCGGCTTGTGGTTCCTTTGCAGCGGATGCCGGGTTGTTGGGTTGAGGAGTTACCATCTGTATTATGGAGCATCAATACTACACCCAACAGATCGACAGGATACACACCGTTCTTCGTGGTCTACGGAGCGGAGGCGGTTCTCCCCAGTGACATCCGTCATGATTCACCTCGTGTAGCAACTTATGTTGAAGCAGACAACGAAGTAGCACGACAAGATGCTTTGGACCAGTTGGACGAGGAGCGTGACATCGCAGCTGCCCGTTCGGTGATTTACCAGCAGGATCTTCATCGCTATCAAAGTCGCCGGGTTAGAACCAGAACCTTTCAAGAAGGAGATTTGGTGCTTCAGCTCATCCAAGACCAGACTGATATGCACAAGCTATCCCCACCTTGGGAGGGACCTTTCATGGTCAGCAAAAATCTGCACAACGGGTCATACTATCTGATCGATATTCGAGAGCATAAAGACTCACGTACATCAGAGGAGGAGACCAACAGGCCGTGGAACATAGCTCATCTTCGGCCTTACTATACTTGAGCCATAGGCTCTACTTATGTACATATTATGACAGTGTATATGTTATGATCAATATAATAAACCGGAGCCTTAGCTAAAGCGGGGTCTCTGCTATTTTTACATCATGTGTGGTTACACGGAGTTTTTGTCTTAAAGCGGCCTCTGGTTTATCCCTTGAGTTAGCTTTCTCAAAAAGCTTTATATCATATCACTTGGGGGCTTGGTCGTGTCCGAACCAATGCAACACCTTTTGATAGGCGAAAGCCACAGAATCACTTGGGGACTTGGTCACGTCTGAATCGATCCACGCCTCTTGATCGGCCTAAGGCCACGTAATCACTTGGGGCTTGGGTCGAACCCGCCCCATCGCTACACCTCTTGATCGGCGTAATGCCACTGCATCATTTGGGGACCTGGCTGACTTGAACCATAGCTACGCCTATTGGGGGCTTGGTCGTTTCCGACCATGGTAATGCCAATTGATCGGCTCAACAGCCTCTTTTTGCAAATGATTTTATCTGTTTTTGCTTGCACTTTGTCTCTCTTTCGATGCATATTTCTTTTGTTGTGTTTTTAAACCGACAATTATTAAACCGGTTCCACTGTCAGTTGACAGAACACGGTCCACTCTTAATCCGGAGACTCTTTGCCCGGTTTGATTTTTTTGTTAACATCCTATTTTGGAGTAACACCGGTGTTCATCGTAACCCGGAACAGTTTACCTGGTAAACCGACCTTACATACACATGAGTTGTTTTCTCCTCCAGCAGAGTGGGTTTCTTAGAACTCCGTTTCAAGATTGGCACAACCAACTTCATGCCCTACGATGGCAGGTATCATATATTTCCATATTTGATCATATGTTTAAATCTAAGATGTTATCTTTGATTTCATATACATAGATATTATGACCCGCCTGGTGATACAACCGCGGCGGCGTTTTAAGCTTTTTAGCTGCAGACAACAGTTTAAGATTGATGATTCAACGGAAGCATAAAGTTGCAATAAGTATGCACGAAGGCATATCAAAACCAAGTGTGGCAGCTAGCCTATTACATGGCAACACAGTGCCCAGATAAGATAATTGTTTTCTGTGTAACATAAAAGAGCAGGAATTTAAACCGGCTTCCGGTTCATGCTTGGTCACCAGCTTGGCCTGCAGGTTGCGGGTCATCTCTCGCCGCTTCAACTTCTGCTTCCCTACCCAGCGGCTGGAAATCAACAGTTGTCCAGTCGATTCCCATTAATGCTTGAAAGATAGCTTCATCATTGATCAGCAACGACGGTTCAATGTTAGGAGCATAAGTATGCTTACGGATTGGAGGTATAAGGTTCTCCGCTTCAGGAATTGGTGCAGCCACTCGTTTGTTTTGTCCATCATATTGAGCTTGATAGTGAGACAAATCTGCCTCTTCAACCAATTGACAAGCCAGAGGGCACACTTCCCGGTTTATAGCTCGGAGATCCTCTTCGTTGAACTTTGTCCCGTCTTCCTTCAAGCTCGGGAAGCCCTGGGCTGCTTCAACAGGATCAAAATCCGGCACCCATGCTTTTGCCCGAATTAAGGCGTTTATAGCACCGGTTCTAGCAGAAGATTTCTTTAACTCTTCAACCCGGGCAGGAAGCATCGACAACTTTTTAATAGTGTCCTGGATCAAGGTGGGCGCCGGGGTGTTGTGAGAAGCAGTACAGATGATCCATTGCGCACCAGTATACAGTTGTTCTATCAATGTATAGGCGGCCTTCAATTTCTTCCGCACATCTGATCCCAAGTGACCAATACGTGTCCCTGTATAATTCAAAAGGGTTAGTAAACCGGCAGTTACATGAGAAGGCCTTATTGCTTCAGAAATCAAGAAGGCTTACCAAAGACAGCAGCGGTCATGGCATGCACTTGCCGTTTTACACTAGTCAATTCATCCACCACCGGTTTGAGTGCAGCCTCGGCCTTCTCGCTCGTTGAGTTAAAGCGGCTTTTTCAAAGGGCCCAATCCGCCCGCTCCTTGTTGAAACCCTCTTTAAGCTTTTCCATGACGCTTAAAGTGCTGGTTAATTCCTTTTTTGCATTAGAGGCTTCAGCTTGCTGGGACTTTAGATTTTCTTGCAGATCGATGATTTGACCTTCTTTCTTGCTCAGATCAGCCTACATACAGATAATCATTTGATAAAGATTACGGTGCAGAGTTGAAGTACCAACCACATAACAAGTTATGCCCTCGGTACTTGGGGGCTAATGCATATTTGCTTTTCATCATACAATTTCTATATAAGTCCCAAGCTCAATACAAGTATTCAACTTGGCACTTGGGGGCTAATGCCTATTTGCTCTGACTTTTAGTGACACGGGAATTCTTATTATATAAAGGCCCGATTTAACTGCATTAAGTTGAACCGGCTGCATTAAAGTTCACATTGAAAAGTCCCGGTTTAAGTTGATATCTTAAAACCGTCACTTGGGGGCTATTGGAGTTGACAGATTAAAATATACAAGCAGAGAGTCATATGGAAGTTATCTCATATTTGTCTTTCATCATATTCACCAGACCGGCTTCATAATCACGGCTGGTATATAGCCGATTCAGATAGCCGGAATAAAGATCTTGGGTGTTCAGAGCAGCATAAGTGGCCAAGTCGGCATTCCATTTGCCTTTGCCAAATGCAGCAGGTTCATCTTTCGCAGCGTGCTTAGATAAAGCAACATCATTGCTTGGCTCGGAACGACCAACGCTAGTAATAACAACATCATCATCTTTGGCTTCGCCGGTCCGCGCTGGGGTCGCCGGTTTATCAGTATGCTTTGATGGGCTCGTTGTTTTGTCGATGCGACAGGACTTGTGGGCTGATTAAAAGGGCCTGTGGCATCAACATGTGCCTCTTCAAAGAATAGCATCATGATCTTGCGATGGTGGGTCGCTCAAAGACATCGTCGCGGATGTGTTCTTCGGGATCTGGTACTTTGTCCGGTTCAGGGGCGTCATTTTCTTCTGCCACTTTGTCCAGACGAGCTTTCTTGCTTGGCCTAGGCTTGGCCCTGAAAGGAAGAAGACGGATCAGTCCAGTGAATATTGAAAGTGATATATCAAACAACATTATAAGGAATATGGCTCACCCAAGCACCGTTTTGAGTGGGGGAAGCTGGGTGGCTGATGACTCACTGGAAGAAGAATGAGAAATGCCCTGATAATCGGAGTCAGATGGATTAAGAGGTTGGCGAAAACGACCCGCTTTCGGATAAGCATTGACGAAAGAGTTAGAGACCTCTGAACGGCGTTTCCGAACCGGACTGTTCGGTAAACCGGCGGAGGTAACTACCTGGCCGCTATGCCAGGTTGTGCGGTGAGCTTCGTGCTGTTGTGTCTTCATAAGAAAGTTTGGGTCCAAATAAGCAAGAGGATGAGAAAATTTAACTTTCCGATTTGCCCAACGGATTTTTAGTGAAGGCAAAGGGTTTGAATCGGAAGAAAGAGCGATTACCTCTACAACATCAGCGTGACTGACTTCAGCGTCGTCCTGGCAATAATCATTATCAATAAGGCGTGTGAAAAATAAACCAAGTGAGTCAAGCTCTACCTCAAGGTCCGGGTTACCCACATCATCGTCAGCCGGTGGATCGGAGGATGCAGTGGTTCTCTTCCTATTAGCTGGTTTCTTCACATCTCTGGTTTTGGGCCGGGTTGTTTTCTCCGGTTTCTATTGTGGAGGCTTCTTGCTCCAAAATGGCAATACCGAGCTAAGGAATTCTGGCGGTTCAACAAGGGGACTAATGGTATATACCGAGTTATCAATTTTTCTGCAAATTTAAACCGCCTGGTCTAAAATATTGAAGATTCAAGATTTCAGATGAGTAGGTGTGCGAAAACAGGTTTCACAAAATTACATCACAGTTTTGGATCTGGAACATGTTCAGAAAAGAGATAAATATTCAAGGTCTAAAAGGGAGCAATACCGAATCAATGAGCAAGGATACAGGGAGATCTATGGCTTTGAGATGCGCAAGTGACGACGGATGATAAAAACTACCGCTACGCAGAACAAAGATTTACAGACTTGTCTAAGATTTATCATATGAACAAGAAGCAAGCGATGAACGCTGAAGAACATGGAAACCCTAGAACAGATCTATGATGAAAAGATAGAAGACTTACCAGAGCTGAGGAAGAAATGGAAGATCGCCGCGATGCTCTCGTATATTCAGGGTGATGCAGCGGCCAAGGTTGGTGCAGAAGTCGACGACGGCGGCGGAGCTCCGAAGCTGGGCGACGCGAGGAAGACAAAGCGTATATGCCAAGGGGAAAAAAGAAATGACCCTTCGGTCTTATTTATAAAGCAAGGGACATGTGTCAGGCGCGAAAATCAAGGGGCCGCGAGTTTGGAAACGGAGTTGTCGCCTCGATTGTCGCAGATCCATTAAACAAAAAAGGTATCGTGGATAGATTTTTATGACAGGTGACGTCACGCCGGTTTACAACAACCAGAGAAGATGACATCATGGCGGTTCACCAAACTATACAAAGATGCTGAAGATGAAGTTTTTTGCTAAGGATTGACATGAACCTGTTCAAATCAATCTGGGGCCTAAGGTGGGGGATATTACTATCGGTGTAAACCGCCATGACAGCCGGGTTAACTTGTCAAGAGTTGAGTATGTTAAAGTCCATGTAGGCGCATGAGGGCTCAAGGCCCATAGTCGGTTCAAGGCCCGTAGTCGTAAACCGCGCCAAGATGTAACTTGTATTGTAAGTTAGGAATAGTGGAGACCGAGCCGGATACATCTATGAACCGCGTCGGGACTCAGTAACCGACGGCGCCACCCATGTATATAAGGGGACGACCAGCGGCGCTCAGTGGACAACAGACAACAACTCGAGACTTAGGCGAAGCTTGTTTGCTCCCTAGTCATCGAAACCCCATCAATTCCATCACAACTAGACGTAGGCTTTTACCATCATCGAAGGGGCCGAACTAGTATAAAACTCTCTTGCGTCCTTGTGTCCGCTTTAACCCCTTCAAGCTAACCCGTAGCGATGGCTCCATGACTAAGTCCTTTCATGAGGAGATCTGCCGTGACAAAACCACGACAGCGGTGCCGCAAGAGTTCAAGCTGAGGACCAACACAGCTGCTCGTGGAGGTTGACTGTCCGCCTGATGGACGGCAGGGTGATCCTCGATCACGGTTGGGCCCCCTTCACCGCCGTCCATCAGATCAGGATCGGCTACATGGTGATGTTCAACCTGCTCACTCTGGACACGCTCAAGGTCATCATCTTCGACGACGAAGGCATTGAAGTGGTGACCAAGTGCGGCAAGCATGACGACGCTTTCGCCTCAACGTCTAGGACTGCCCTTCCTATGCTCCAGCTGGTTTAGTTCTTATCGTACTGCTTTGTGTTTGAACTGATATGTTTAAGTGTGGCATTTTATTTAAACATCGATTAGCTATGGTTTACAACTATCTTCTATTGTGTGTGTACGATTTTTTCTTTATGCCACCGTGTGTTGGTAACCTCACCACCTCGCCGAAGAGGTTACCAGACAACAACTGTTGCATGGAACCACACACCGTGTAGTTGGGTGAGCCGAGCCAATGCAGGCAACCAAACGCTAAGCCAAAATTGATCCCTTAATGCGACAGGCCTAGCTGCAGGCAACCAAACAATGTGCATATGTCGATTTTTTGCTTGTTTTCCTCACCCGGGCTCCATTGAGTCAGGCTTGAGCTTGCCAGGCCCGGCTCACAAGGCTACCAAACACGCTCCAAGTCTGTCCCAATTCTTTTACTATATCGAGCAAAAACCAACCTATTGGTCATAGAAAAAATGAAACAGAAAAAAGGAAACAAAAAAATGAAACTTTGAAAACACGAAAAATAAAAACGCGCACACGCGTCAAATGGGCTGGCCAAGACTGTAACTGATGTTTTGGTAAGATTTAATTTGATTTGGGTATGAGTAGTGGAAGCCAAGGAAAGTTTGAATTTAGTTGATATTTTCTTAAGATTTGATTTGAATGAGTTAATGCATGAAGTTGTTTTGGGAAAGGGTCGATTTGATTGAGTTAATGCACGCGTCAAATGAGCCTGCCTAAATTGGTTGCGCTTGAGCAAAAAGTCGTCTGTAAGACACTCGCGGGCATAACATAAGGTTTGCTGAGGGGTTCAAGGGAGTGAGGCGAGACTACCAACTCCTCTTTAGGAGTAGAGATAAATAGATCAGTGGGCTAAAAACCAATTCAAATAAATTGGTGGGATAAAAAAATCAATGGGGTGTTTTAATCAGAATGGAGGCGACCCTACCAACTCACCTTGGCGTACAAGTCTGTCCCAATTATGTTACTATGCCGAGCAAAAACCAACCTATTGATCATAGAAAAATGAAACAAAAAAAGAAAACAAAAAATGAAACATAGAAAACACGAAAAATAAAAATGCGCACACGCGTCAAATTGACTATAATTGATGTTTTGGTAAGATTTAATTTGATTTGGATATGAGTAGTGGAAGGCAAGAAAAGTTTGGATTTAGTTGATATTTTCTTAAGATTTGATTTGAATGAGTTAATGCATGAAATTGTTTTGGGAAATGGCTGATTTGATCGAGTTAATGCACGCGTCAAATGGGCACGTCTAAATTGGTTGCGCTTGAGCGAAAGGTCGTCTGTAAGACGCTCGCGGGCGTAACACGGGGTTTGCCGAGGGGTTGGAGGGAGTGAGGCGAAACTAGCAACCCCCCTTTAGGAGTAGAGATTCAGGTGAATGAGACCAAACTATATCTCATCTAGATGAGTTCTAGGCACTTCCTTATATTAAAAAGAAGGATTGTTTAGCAAAAAAAATCTCTTTTGGAACTTAGGTTTTGCGAAGAGGTAAATACATCAGAGGTCTTAGAACTTGCACGCGACACTCACTTTGGTGCACAAAGTTGTAAAATACATGTTTGTGGTCACTAAACTTGCGAGATCGTTAAAATACAGTCACTCTCACCATAAGCATGCGTATCTGTCGATGCCAGTATGGCACGGTCCCACTGTCAGCCACGGTAAATGTTCTTGTATGATAGATTTGTAGGAAAGCCCTCTGTTCTTTTTTTAGACACGATTATCTTAAATATTAGACACGATTAAATATTCATACCAACAGTTTAGATGTAAATTATGAATATTGTAAACTATACAAGCAATGAACTATACAATACGTGCCTATAATTATTGAAATGCTTATATAATTAAAATATTTTACGAATTTACTTTGAAAAAGTATTAGTATTACAATTATACAAACATTATTATTATTCATAAATATTATTTGAAAACAATATATGAACAATTTTTATGATCCACGAATTTCTAAAATAAAACGAATAGGTGTAACAATAAAGAACTTTTTTAATATGAATATTTCTAAAAAATGCACATTTTTATAATTATGAATATTTAAAAAACTATTTGTGTTATTATTATGCAAACATTTTTATAATTCATAAGTACTATTTTAGAATAATACAAGAAAAATATTTGAAAGTTATATTATTATTGGCATTATAATTTACATAATATCTACAAATTTCTGAAATAATAAACAAGTGCAAAATGGGTTGCGCGGACTGCAGCCCACTTCTGCTCCATGAGCGCTTCCGTTTTTGTACATTAAGCTTAGTTGTCCCTAATAGTTGTGTACAGAGGTGTGGTTCAGTGGCACGGACTTTATTTTTCAAGAACGTGCATGAGCACTGCATGTCTTTTCCATTAAGAAGAGAGGGGTTACATGCCTGATAGTTCGTTACAAAGAGTTGGCCGCACGCCTTGACAACAGGCGCATACCACTACTGCATTAGGGGGAGTGCTACTAGTGAACTTGAAACGGATGCCCGCCTACTACCCTCGCTGATAACCACAACACAAACTCCGCCTTGGCGTTAGAAACAATGGCCGCAGGCAAGGTGGATTTGCGCTAAAAAACCCTAGCGTTCCGCTCTAGCCAGATGAAGCGCAGGGTTGCGGCAATGCGGGTGTTGAACTCTCGAGACGGATAGACGGCGATGAAGCCCCTATCGTCGGCCCCAAGGAAGCGGAGCCATCGGGTGTGAACCGGTGCAAGCGCATGGGGAGGAGCATGTGATACCACACCTCCCTGGAAAAGGGGCATCCAAGTAGCATATGCGGCATGTCTTCGTCCACCTGGCAACATAACTGGCAGAGTCTGGTATAAGGCAAGTTTCGGCGCGCGAGCCTGTCCGCAGTCCAAAGACGACCTCGCACCGTCAACCAAGCAAATATCTTGATCTCCAAAGGGGCCCATGCACTACTAGGGAAAAGCCTAGTAGTAGTGCGAGTTTAAAGCCTACTAGTAGCGCGTGTCACCGTGCTACTAGTAAGTAAGGTGCTACAACTATTCCTTAGCAGTAGCGCGTGCAACACACGCTACTGCTAAGACACATAGCCGCAGCGTGTGTTGTTTTCAGCGCTACTGCTAATCTAACTAGTAGTAGCGTGTTTCCGTTCCAGCGCTACTAGTATACTGTTTTTCAGTTTTTTTAATGTATTTATACGCCGTTATACAAATTTTCGTACAGTACCAATTATGAGGTTGTTATATCATTATGTCCACAACAGTGCGTGAAATGAAGGTGGATTAGGTTCAAGTGGAGGCAGCATGTGGTGCATCTCAAAACTATATACTACTAATCCAAACATGATCTAGTTTGGATTTGTAGTACTTTCGATGTGCACCACATGTTGCCTCCACTTGAATCTAGTCCGCCAACACAAGCTATTTAATCATTATCATAGTCATTACCATCAACATGTAGCGACCCGACCTCAGACGGTCAAGTCTCTGTGCTTCAGTGTCATCCCTGGATCGGTAATGCTAACACACACAGTACTCGAATGGATTTATAACAGAGTAGCAATCCGGGACACTCGATATTTCTTACATATTCTAGCACAAGTCATGCTTAAATTCACGGAAAAATCCAGCATGACCTTTGCTAAAATAGGACATATCGAGCGCTTGAAATTTGCCGGAACGGAAATGAATCAACACTCCGGCAAAACATAGCCACTCAGAAATGAATCAACACTTCGCACATGAGCATAAACTGGTGCTCATTGCATTTCGATGGTTCAATATTGACAATTTTTTTTAATATATCTTATAACCCGAACACTTCACTTGGTTAAGAAGCATAACTAAATACCATAGCTCGGATGACGATCACTCCAAGGAGACACGACTCTACAAAGCCTGCATATTCCACCGAGTAAAATTTTAATTAGATCATCAAATCTCATATAGCATTCTTTGATGACAAAGTGATAATGATATAAATTCAACTAGTTCTATTAATTCAACTAATTCAACTAAGCACTTACTAAAAATAAACTTACCTAAATTTTCTTACTAAAAGTAAACTAGTTCTATTAATTCAACTAGTTCAACTAAGCACTTACTATAAATAAAAATAATTATTTTTCTTACTAATTCAACTAAGAACTTACTAATTCAACTAAGAACAGTAATAAAATTTTAACTAGTTGGGAGGGAGGAGGGAGGAGGCGGGCGGAGGAGGAGGAGGAGAGGAGGAGGGGAGGAGGCGGGCGGAGGAGGAGGAGGTAGAGGGAGGAGGAAGGAGGGTGGGAGGAGGAGGAGAGAAGAGGAGGGGGAGGAGGGCTGCCGACGGAGGGCTTGGCCGGAGGAGGAGGAAGGAGGGGGCGGCCGGAGGAGGAGGGAGGGGCGCGGTAGGGAGGAGGGAGGAGGGAAGGAGGGACTACCTTAGTGGAGGAGGAGCAGGAGCATCGGCGGCGGGCGGGCGCATTTACTTGGTCGGGGAACGGCGGGCAAGTGCGGACGCAGTGTGGGGGGCAGGAGAGTGAGAGTGGAGAGGGAGAGTTGGGGGTGGCCGGTTGGGGAAGTTAGGATGACCTTTAGCAGTAGCGCGCTTTGAGGTAAAACGCTATTGCTAAACAACATAGCAGTAGCGCGCTTTGAGATAAAGCGCTACTGCTAAACAACATAGCAGTAGCGCTCTTTAAACAAAACACGCTACTGCTAAGGCTAAGCATGTAAAAAACAAAAATACATTGGTCATCAATGATCTTTTTGTGTATAATTTAAATTGTCAATAGGAATCTTCACCGGAACCGGTGAAGATTCCTATTGCGGAATACATCCTGTACATAGAGTTCAATGAAGACCAAGTGGCTGTGATGGTTTGAGAAGTTTACACCGTGTTCGCGGAGCGAGGTGGGACTAAACTTAATTAGAGACTAAACTTAGCAGTTGCGATGGTGTGAGAAAAGCGTTGCTGCTAAGTTCATTGTTAGTAGCGCGTTTGCAAAACAGACGCTACTACTACACCTAGTCTGGCGGCTACGTCCTAGCAATTGTAGTAGTAGCGCTGTTTCCACCTAGCGCCATTGCCATTTAGGCTTGCAAAGCAGCGGGTTTGTATCGGCTATTGCTAAGTAGCAGATGGCGCCTTATTTTAAACCGCCATCGGTAAGATTCTGTGCATAAGATTTTCCCTAGTAGTGATGATCTCCAGATCTCATCAGCACAAGGAGCTCGCTCCTTCGCGACGAAGAAGGCGGCATATGTTTCGCGGGCAGAGTAAGCTCCTGTTCTACCCAACCTCCAAGAGAAGGAATCGGCCTCATCGGAGAGGTTGGTGTGGCGGAGCAGCTCCCATAGCTCCAAGAATTCCGCTATCGCTGGCACGAAAGGGGTGACTCGGATCTCGTCAACCCACGCATTTCCGGGAAGGGCTTGCGCCACGCACAACGCTCTGCCAGTGGGCCTGATGAAGGGAAGCAGGTGGGGAGCAATCTGCGCGACGTTACGGCCGCCCATCCACCGATCATGCCAGAAGTTTACTCGCTCGTCATTCCCAACCTGGCAGCGAAGAGCCGCAAGCACAAGGCTCGACTTCACGGTTGAATGACATCTGTAGTCTAGCCAAGGCTTGTCCAGCGTCGTCTTCTCAAACCACACCCAACACAAGCGGAGGGCCTTGTTCAGCAGTGGTAGATTCAGGACGCCCAGCCCGCCATATGGCTTGGTCATGCAAACGATGTTCCAAGCAACCAGGCAGCACCCACCTTTCGCGTCATCCACCCCTTTGCGGAAGAAGCCCTCCCGAGCTTATCTACGCATTTGAAGACCCAAGGGTGAAGATCAAGAGCCATCATGTGGAAGATGGGCATGGCCGTGAGCTTCGAATTGACTAGAGTGAGGCGGCCAGCGCGGCGAAGAAGGGAGGCTTTCCAGGTGGGTAGCCGCGCTGCAATTCTGTCGACCAGAGGCTGCAGCTCAACGCGAGTCAAGGCCTTGAAGGAGAGCGGCAAGCCCAGGTAGGTGATAGGCAAATCTTTGACGGCACATCCGGCAGCAGAGATCACGTCCGGGATCTCCCCAGTAGTGAAATGGATCAAGGAAAGCGAGCTTTTGTTGAGGTTGCAATGGAGGCCCGAGGCGATCCCAAAGCACTGGAGGAGCTCGATGGCTGCATGCATCTCCACCGGACATGGTCTAATGAGCAGAATCGCATCGTCCGCATAGAGCGAGAGCCGGTGGCACGCACCAACCGGGCCAAGTGGCAGGGACTTGTTTTGTGTGAGCATTTGGTTGGGGGTTCGAAACCCGGTTGTCATACATTTTAGATAAATTATCGCTCTTCCTCACAGTTAGGTCCCATCGGTGGTGGACTTCTTTTGCAAGAAAAAGAAGAAGGGGTTTTGTGCAATAATGTGTCCATGTGTCATTGACAGCGGGCCTGTGCCATGCTGGGGTTGATAGATACGCCCGCGTATGGGAAGAGTGACTGTATTTAAACGGTCTCGCAAGTTTAGTGACCACAAACACGTATTTTGTAACTTTGTGCATCAAAGTGACCGCCGTGTGCAAGTTCTTAGACCTCTGGTGTATTAACCTCTTTTGGGAATGGGTTAGATTCCACGCTCATAATACCAAGAAATTCCTGGGGGTTAAGTGTTTTGAGATGGTCCAGAGTTGCTCTAGCCAGGGAGCACCAAAAATGTTACCACACGATACAAGATGTTCATAGCGGCGAAAAGCACCATACCTGCCCAGCCATTTGCTTGCGCGGCCCGTTGTTCGCCCCAAAGGCCGCAGCTAGGCTTCAAAAAGGAATTAATGAAGCGATGTGAATGAAGAAGCAAAATGCCAAAAATCATTGCCCATGCAAGTTGCAACCACCGTCCATGTGTGTATTATCGATCCTTCCATCTGCAAAACCAAGAGGGTCGCTCACATCTCATATTCGAAATCTCTATGTACAAGGACATCATCGATCAGCTCTGTTCCGTCCCAAAGTGTATTAACATGACCGCGACAAAATTTTCACTCTCTGCTCTCGGTCCAGGGCTTCAGGCGCAGCCCCTCAGGATCTCGACGAGGCCCCTCCGCTGCTCGCCGGTGAGGTTCTTGGGGAACACCACGTCGAACTTAACCCGCAGGTCCCCGCGCGCGCCCTTCTTGCCGCCGACGACGGGCATGCCCTCGCCCCTCACCACCTTCTCGTAGCCGGGGCGGATGACCTCGTCGCGGAACGACCAGCTGACCTTCTCGCCGCCGAGCAGCCGGAACGAGAAGGACCAGCCGGTGAGCGCGTTCACCAGCGGCACCTCCGCCTTGAGCACCAGGTCGTCGCCCTGCCGCTTGAACGCCTTGTGCCTCCTCGCCGACACGGTGAAGACGGCGTCGCCGGGGAGGCAGCCGGGGCGCTCGTTGCCCATGCCCTCGAACGTCACCTTGGTGCCCTTCTTCCACCCGGGCTTCACCCGGATGATCTGGGTCACCTCCTTCTTGGCGATCAGCCTGTCAGTCAGGGACCAAATCATGCAAGCCATGGTCACTAGTAGCGTAAAAAATGCGATCAGGTGGTACGAATAGAGCCACTGTCTCTCTCCGGTACCAGCTAGATAGGCCAGCACCCTCACATGCAGGCAGCATACATGAATTACACACCACCTAATGCCCTGCCCCCGAAGGACCACCCCATGCATTTCGACAGGTGATAGCCTCCAAAATAGAGGTATTCAACCAAATATGAGTTCTTAAGTACTCCCTCCGTCCGAAAATACTTGTCGGGGGAATGGATGTATCTAGACGTATTTTAGTTCTAGATACAACCATTTTTATGCATTTCTCCGACAAGTATTTCAGGACGGAGGAAGTACATTACAAGTATGCTAGTACTACCTCTTAAGTATCATTACTCTCTCCGTAAAAAAATGTAAGAGTGTTTAGATCACTAAAATAGAGGGAGTACCTGGCAAAGAATCTTCTACTGAATTGTGGTATAATATTATACTTTGGGACGTTCTTATATTTCTTATATTTTTTTATGGAGGGAGTAGTTAGTTTGTTAGTGGTTAGTGAGGATAATCATCTTGCAGACAACCATAGGGGAGACAACCATAGGGGGGACTGAACATTTCATCTCTAGCATATGTATTTTAGTGATAAATGCAGTCTGTGGCATGCTGAAGAAACTGTCACAGTACTACCAGTGTCCTGTGTTTTTAAGTGTGTCCCTTGATGGGGTTGAACAGATTGCTATTTAAACACCTATTTCTTGAGAGGTACACTACATAATTGAGCATAAAGCTGATTTGGTGTCACAGTACTTAACAACTCTGTTTGCCTAGCCTGAAGTCTCAAGCAAGCATTATCTAGGCCGCATGTTAAACCGTACCAAGATTATTCTTGCTCATCATCAAGTAGGCACACGCACATTCGTCTGAATCTATAGTCTGACACGCTCTTTCTTTTATATGTTACGGTCGATGTCTAACCACAAATATAAACTGATTTCGTAAATGAAAAGACAGTCGTAAATTAATCTTAGCTATGTAGAGTCCCCGTGTGTGTTTACTGTATCTGTATCCTCCTTAATGTTTCAGTCTCAATGTGTGTTCGTTGTGTTTGTATCCTCTTTAATGTCTTTTTTTTTAAGAATCTTTAATGTTTCATTTTAAGCGAATAAAATTCACTTTTTATCGTAAAAGCTTTGATGGCATGCATACTGTGGTGTGATTCTGTTACTATCATATACTCAGGGACTGAATAAACGGCAATGATGTTGTCTCAGGTGAGTGACAGATCTGGAGATATGGATGTTTCTTTTGTGTACGGTTCCACGTCATCGTGGCGTGATGGCTTACCCGTTCTTGGTGACGACGTCGCGGGTGTACTTGACCTCCTTCTTGCACCCGGCGCAGAGCTCCTCCAGGGTGCACTCCACCTTGCGCTCCAGCGGCGGCGCCTTGCGCACCACGTAGCTGGAGAACTCGGCGAACGCGCGCCGCCCACCGCCGCCGATGTCCGTGGAGCTGTACACCTTCTGGGACTCCCGCGCCGGCGCCGGCGGGGCGGTCGTCCTCGCCGCCCTCTCGGGGGCCCGCGCCATTGCCGCGGCGCTGCCTCCAACGCGCTCCTCGGGCCTAGCGCAGCTCCTCCTGCCCTCGTCGGCGTTGCGCGCCCGGAGCACCGCCCTGTTCTCCTGCTGGTCCAGGAGAGCCTGCGGACAGCGGAGGCCGGCGGCCATGCGTAATGCAAGCGTCAACAATCGAAACAGGAGACGCGTGGACTCGATCGGCGATCACGCAACGCACCTCGTACGCCTGGGTGATGGCCTTGAACCGGTGCTCGGCCTCGGACTTGGAGGACGGCGGGGGGGTGTCGGGGTGGCACGGGCGCACCAGGCCCCCGTAGGCCGCCCTGATCTCCTGCGGGGCGTGTCCCTGGTGATGTTGAGCAGCTGGTAGTACAGCTCCGGCGGGTTCCCCATTGCCGCCGCCCGCGAGGAGCGCTGCTGCAGGGGAGGAGGGCGACGTGCGAGGCCAGCCAAGGGACGCGCGGGCGTGGAGTGAGTGAGCGAGGGAATTCGGGAGGGGGTGCTGCGACCTGTTCAGTGCTCTGCTATAATGGGGAAACGGGGCGCGAGATGCGTGGCTTCTATGTAGGGATGGATATTTGGACCGGGGAGGGAGAGGAGAGGAGAGGGGGATGGTGACGGGGTTGGTTGCTGGTGCGGGAGTGGAGGTACATGTAGGCCAAGGGCCACGATCTGGGTCGCACACATGGACGAGAGGCTTGATGGGGAAATGGATCATCTACCTAGAGTTGTCAAAAATGCAGATCCAGCAGCTACGGCCTCGTGCAGCAAAGCAACAGGGTACGTACGTGCGTACGTACGTTGACGACTGTACGTCTGTACCTATTTGGCCGCGCACGTACGGGAGCACACGCGCTCTTCCAATGGGCGCGGGAAAGAACCATCGCTAGTGAAATGCAGATTCCGACTAAAAAAATGCAGATGAGAAACGAGTTATAGCGATTGAGTTTGCCCCTCCCCCCAATGTCGCAACTCCTAGGTCATTTTTTTTTAGACAATTCTAGGTCATCTATAGTTTCCACGCCACTGCCCCTCCCCTCCCGGTAGATTGCTGGCCTTATCCGGCCGCGGAGTTTCTCAGCCCAAGCTCATTTTAAACTCAGGTGAAATCTTTTTTACGAACATTGACAAATGTTCTAAGAGATTGTAAACTTTCATTATGGAATCACATTTCTGAAAGACGTGAGAAAACAAAATCGATACTCATAAATGCTACTTTCGAAAGCATTCTGAAGCATTGATTTTTTTTTTCATGACTTGCACAAATGTGATTTCATGATGAAAATTTTCAAGCTCTTTAAAACATTTGTCAATGTTTGCCAAAAAAAAATCAGATTTTTAATTCTTTTTTATTTTTTATTATACTTTTTATTATACTGTTCACCCGAGCCCATTTGAGCTCGGACTGAGAAGGTGACTTTCCGCCTTATCCTTCTCTACCTTGGGGCATTAGGTGCCACTTCAGCTCTTCTAGCAGGGTGATGTTTGATAATTGTTTACCCGACTTCTCCAGCCCTGATTGTGAATGTGCCATCAGATCCAGTGACAAGATCAGGTGGACAAGTAGCTCTTCACCGTCTATCATTCTCGGCCCTTTTGGCGGTGGTGGCATCGATGCTAATTTAGCTCTCCTTCGGGTTCTTCTCTGGTTGTGGCAGTGTGTTCATCATCGGATCTAGCGACGAGATGGGATAGATACGTTACTTTCCCTCGGTGGAAGCAATGGGAGACAGTTGTCCCTTGTCGGGCCGGTGTTGTTTCACGGCAATAATGCCGATTTGATTATTATGTTGACTCGAGCAAACATCTAGGTGTGCTCGACCCAACATTGTTTTCTTCTCGAAGTCGTGGATCCTTCGGGATCGACATCGCCGACACTTCCCAACAGAGATTAGTGATGTCATGGTTGCACGCGTGGACATTACTTTCTTGTTCTGGCGACGGTGCAGAACTCTAGTGCTAGCGACATCGACACATCATTGATATGTGTGGGGTGTAGCAAATGGAGGACTCCTCGAGGACTTGAATGTATTTTTCCTTTCTTTTCACGGGTGATCTTGTAATGTTGGTGCTTGATTAAAATGGAGCTTCTGATGTTTCACACAAAAAGCGGATGAGACTGCCACACTTCAAAGCTTGGCGTGCGATTCAGTGGTTGTGTACGAACATCACAAATCAGAGACATAGGTTAAATTTCCGTCGAAAGGAAGATATAAACTCCAGCAAAACTGAAAATCTAACGCACACAAATTAGTTGTTGGGAACCTTCCAATAATTTCTCAGGAGTTGCCATTCTAGCAAATCTCAATATCACGGTTCCAATAATTTCTTGCATAGCCAGTGACAAATGAAGTCCACCCATCATTGACTCTTTCGGTTTCCTTCTCTCTGCTCACCCTTTCACTTCTTCCCTTGATGCTCTCTCCTAGCTAGTAGGTTGAGCATGAACGGCGATGAAGCTCCTTGGAGGCCTATGGCTGCCCAAGTCAACGGTTGAAAGCACAATGGCCACATTAATGGCCTCACTATGGGAAAGAGAAGACCAGGGATAGACATGACGAGGACTAGGCATACCAAGCTCAAAGAAGGGCGACGGAGCTTGTGGACGAGCATGGATTATGCTTGGAATACTAATACGTCCTAAATTTATCTATGTTTTTTTGAAAATCGGCGTGCTTATTCCAACCAATTTTTATATAAAACATTACGTTTTATTGGAGAAATCTACTAATTATTAGCTAGAAGGTAGTCCATGTTTTAATATTTGTTGGTACATGACTTTCTCGAACTCCAAAAAGTCCAATAATCTTTCCCTAATAATAAAGCACGGAGCGCTTCTGGTCGTCCGTCGTCGCTAGCGATTTTGCATAAAAGTCCTTCAGTTTATTCGAATTCAACCCGCAGTCCCTGTTTAAGTGGATCTGGAGAAACGCTTTAATTTTGCACAAAGGACCCTATGTTTTGGTATATTCAAAACGCAGTCCTTTTTACATGGGCGGGGCGACTGGAGCTTGCAGGCGGATCCACGACTGGGGATTGAGGCGGATCACAGACTGGCGGGGCTTGAGGCGGATCCGGAGGTGGGCGGCGACGCTGGGCGAGGGAAGGCCGAGCGCGGCTTCCCAAGCGGATCCATGGCGTAGAAGAGACTGGTGGTGAGGTTGAGAAGAAGGGAGAAAAGTAGAGGCGGTCTGGCGACCACGCAGGAGCTTCAGCCGAGCCGGGTGACGATGGACGGGCGCGGGAGACAGAAGGATCCGGCGCGGCGGCGCGCACTCCTTGTAGTTGGAGGCGGGCCTTCATGGCCGCGGCGCCCCTCCCCCCGCGATAGCTCAGGCAGCGGTCAGATCCGCCCTCCCTCCCTACCCCGCCACATCCGCAACGGGAAGACGAACGCGAACCAGCGTCCCCAAACACCACAGGCTCAGCCAGCCGCGTCGCAACCGGCCGACGAACGTGAAGCAGGGATGGCCGGCCAGATCTGGCGACCGAACGCCACTGTGCACCGGACCCGCAGCCCCGTCACCCCCAGCCACCCACCGGAGAGGGGCTCCGCCACGAAGGGGACGCCGCCCGCCCGCTACCGACGAGCATGCAAAGAAGAACACGCTGACGCCGCCAGATCCGGCCACAAAGGCGAGGACGGACGGGGCCTCCGGACGCTGCTCAACTAGCGGCGAGCCTGTCGACGGGATGGCTTTCCCGGGCGCGCGTAGATGTGGAGCCCGCCATGGCCGCTGGCGGTGGTGGAACAGTGGTGCGGGGATCCCCGACGGCGAGCCACGCGTGGGGTAGCGAGCCGCCCGATATGTGGCCCTGGCATTGGAGGGAACGACGGCGCCGACAATCTGGAACGACGCTCGCCGGACAGCCGGCTCACACAGCGTGGCAAATCGCGCTGGCCTGGCAGCAGGCTGCGGCTCTTCTGAAGGAAGCACCAGATGCTGGGGATGAGAGATGGATCGAGAGTACAGTAGAAAGGATGCATGCCCCGATGGATAAGCTTCAGACGGTGGAGGCGAATGGATAAGCCTAAAGCGGTGGATACGTGCCGGCCGCTCGACCCAACAATTTATCAGTCGGTTCATTTTTTTTAAGAACAAGCACAGTTTGCATATCCGAGCGGGCAGTCCTATAATAATATATCTATATCTGCAACAAATCCATACAAGCCATGCAACAACATAACATGTAGATTAACATCACAAACAAGTTCATTGGACAGACAAATTTAGATAGATTCAGGCATAGATAGTTCATCCGACAAACTAATCGTACCCAAAATAGACAAAGGTCACCGTATTAAACTTAGCTACTAATAAAAAAGACGATGCAGAGGGCAAGACACCACTTCTTGGCGCGGGCCCTTGCCGATCTCCTCCATGTATGCGTCCGCGGCGGGGGGACAGCCGCCATCGTCGCCATCCGAGCTGCCGGTGCCACTCTACGATGCGGAGATGTATCCCGTTAGACGGCGGATGGCGCGACTCTGCTGCCGGGCATGGCGTGTTGCCTTTGCCTTGGCGCTCTCCTTCTCCCTCACGAGGAGCTCTGAAACCTCGAGCGTGGTGGAGCGCCTTCGTGTTTTTCTGCCGATGATGCCTTGCTTCGGTCTCCGATGTGGTGAGCGAGCACTGCATCACCTCGCGGAGGAGCGCCTCCTTCGGATCCACCGACACGGAACGTTCGCGCTGGCGGCGGAAGCCACTGAGCTTGAGCTTCCGTCCCGTATCCAGCCCCGTCGCTCGATGGCGATGCGGAGTGCCAGCTCCTCATCGTCGGGCGCATCGCTGTCGGAGTGCTCCTGCTTCACGAGGTCGTCCCGGTCGATGGGATTGGACTCGTTGCCGGACTCGTCGCCGGAGTTGGCCATTGCGGAGGTGGCGGAGGAGGTAGAAAGATTCAGTTAAGAGAAGCGGAGAAGACGAGAGGGGAGCGGAGCGGGCAAGTGGACTAAGAGCGAATAGGGCTCGTCCTAGAGTGTAGGGTTTTGTGGGGACGATGGCGTGCCCAGGCGCCTCCCCGTGTCCTATATCCACCCCAGATATGGACCGGATATGAAAGTGTCAGTCAGTCCGAACGTTTGGGCCGGATATGGATTTGTACACCAGAGTATGCAAACACGCATCAGGAGAGCATAGTGGTGTGTAAGAAAATGATGCACAATGGCACATGAAGCAGGTTTTTTAGGCTAACCACACGCTTTATTAATTGCTCAATAATGTTGTGACGAATACACGTTTTTTGGCACATGAAGCAGGTCGTGTCCATTTTCTCGCCCGGTGCAACGCACGGGCATTTGTACTAGTATTATTCAAGCATGAATGTATCATCGAGGAGGACACCTGCCAAAAGGTGTAATCCTTATTATGTATTGCCTAAATACAAGATTCCAAATTATGATGATATATGTCATGAATGTTTTATTGATCATTAAACATATATATACTAACCTCGGTCCAATTTCCTACATATATTGTTTAACGCGGAGGTTATGTCGATGTTGTTATGAAGATGCCACTAGTGAACCTATTAACCTCGGTCCAATTTCGTACATAAATAAACTCTCCAAACCACTTTTAAATGCAGTTAATACTTATTCCAAAAATACAAAAACAGTTCTAGTCATGTTTTATTTTAATATGTTTTTGTAACTAGTAAGGATAATGCTACTCGAGGAAGTATCTCTAGACAATAGTTGTTGGGCCTCCAACCCCAGATCTTTGCATCAAGTGGTAATTTTCCCTTAGTAAGAAATGAAGAAATCAATAAGTGGAATCAACCTACGTGAAGCTCAATGATCAATCTTGCAGCGCAAGTAAAAACTTATGTGTGCCCCGAACGATTTTAGTGAGGTTTTTAATATCACTAGCTTTGCTAGTTGCAATAATTTATGCATGTATTGTATGTTTGAGAATGTTTTTTGTATTTTTAGAGTGGTTAATCATAGAACATAAAAGCGCATGTAAAAGTAAAGTGATGGTTGTATCCATGAGAAAAATTACACCAAGGTTCATAGGTTCGTTGGTAGCATCTCTCCAAATAGTATCCACACAAAAATATAAGCATAGGCGTGCCCATGAATCATCACAATAAATATGCAAGTCATATGACATCGTGCAATGATATTGTATAGGCAACACGTCCAGAAATATATAGATCAGCTAAATATCCGACTCGTCTAATACTCCACCAAAAGACTACTAACAAAGCATGCATCTCTAAGTATTAAGTTGTAAACAAAAGAGCATTGCGTTAAACAAGGTGATATAAAATTGACAATAATATTCGTCTCACATTTCATCACCGAGGAAATGAGTCAACTATCTTTTTATCTTTAGTTGCGAGACTATAATTACAAGTTTTTTTTCTCTTACGCTCACCAAAATACTTCACTTGCAAAGATTAACAACATCTAATGCACACTATTGATATTTCATCTAAACTTTCCAATGATTAGACAAGTGAATCATATATGAAGTATGCATAGTCTGCCATGTAAATGCCATATATAATTTGGTCATAAATTACTAATTCATCTCATGAAAAAAGTAATTGTCGACATTACATTAGATTGATCGCAATAATGCAGGGCATGTCAAGTGACTCTAGCAACAGTCGTATAGTCTAGGGACGAGCAGGTGGTTGTGGGCGGCCGACACATATAAGGGTAAACCGAGGCATGGGCAGCCCGGCCCGAGCCCGGCCCGAAAAACCCGGGCCGGGCCGGGCCGGGCTTGACACTCGGGCCGGGCTCGGGCTTTGTTTTGCAGCCCGAAAGATAGTTCGGGCCGGGCTCGGGCTTCTCTTTTCTATTTTTCGGGCCGGGCTTTCGGGCTTCGGGCCGGGCTTACACGTACATGTACTAAAAAACAGCGTTCGGGCCGGGCTTTTGGGCTTCGGGCTTGATTTCGGGCCGGGCTCGGGCTTGAAATCATGGAGTATTTCGGGCTTTGGGCCGGGCTCGGGCTTGAGAAATAAAGGTCGGGCTTTTACAAGCCCGGCCCAAAACCCGGCCCGGCCCGACATTTGCCCAGGTTTATATAAGGGGAGCCAAAAAGGACCAAAGCCTTTGGTCGAGTACATAACAGTGGGACCGACTAGTACGCATGCCTCGTTGTACCTTGGTGGAAATCGGTTTTTGGCAGGCTAATGTGGGATTGAACGGGTATCCTCTGCTCTGGCTTTTTCTTACAATGTGCTCGATGGGACGGGTAATTGATACGTCTCCAACGTATCTATAATTTATGAAGTATTCATGTCACGTTTACAATGATTTTATATAGTTTTGGTGCACTTTTATATGATTTTCATGAACTAACCTATTAATCTAGTGCCTAGTGCCAGTTGTTGTTTTTTCGCATGTTTTTGGTTTTCCAGAAAATCCATACCAAACGAAGTCCAAATGCCACGAAAATTTATGGTAATTTTTTATGGACAAGAAGAGACCTATGAAGCTTTGGAGAAGGACCAGAAGTTGTCCAGGGGGCCACAAGCCTAGGTGGGGCCCCTACCTGAGCTTGTAGGACCCTTAGGACTCCCCCCTGACATGATTCCAACACTGAAAAATCCTATAAATTGAGAAACCTCCATAAAAAACCTAGATGAGTTTTCCACCGCCGCAAGCCTCTATTCTGAAGCGATCTCATTCGGAGTCTGCTCCGCACCTCACGAGGGGGAAGTCATCACCAGAGGCCATCTTCATCATTCCCGCAGCTTCCATGATGAGGCAGGAGTAGTTCACCCCCGGGGCTGAGGGTATGTACCAGTAGCTATGCATTTGATCTCTCTCTCTCTCTCTTGTGATCTTGATAGGGCACGACCTTGATGTACCATGGACTTTGTTAATATAGATGAATCATATGGTGTTCTTACCTCTCTATCTTTGTTGTGATGAATTGAGTCTTGCCCTTTGAGGTTTCATTATTATCGGATTGAATATTTGGATTTGAGATCACTTGATGTATGTCTTGCATGTGGATACCCATGGTGACAATGGGGTATTCCATTGAGTCACATGAATTATGTTTTGGTAATAAACTTGTGGATTCTTGAGGTGACATTGGGGTAATCTAAGCACAATGGTTGATAAACGTTTTCATCCTACTTTCTCTGATAGAACTTGGGTAATCTTTGAAGTTCTTTATGTTGGATTCAATATTATCAATCTGAAATTGTTTGAGGCACATAGAATAATTAATTATGGATACTTGTGGTGACATTGGAGTATCTAGGTGACATTAGAGTTGATTGATGTGTATCATATGGTGTTACTGTAGTATGATTTCTACGGTTGTTTGTGACACTGATAGGGATGGCTCGATAGATCGATCGGAAAGATAACTTTGAGGTGGTTTGCTACCTACAACAACTTCATCTTATGTTCTCCGCTATTGATAAGAACTTTGGAGTGATTCTTTGTCAGATGTTGAGCGATTGTCATATGATTCAGTTATGTTAGTCCCGCTGAGAGATTGCCCTAGCGAAAGTATGAACCATAGGCCTTGTTTCTGAGCATTGATATACCGTTTTGCTCATTGTTTGCTACTTCCTACCTTGCAGTTTTCATTTATTCAGATTATAAATACTTATTTCTACCACTTCTATTACACTTGTATCACCATATCCTCGCTGAACTAGTGCACCTATACAATTGACAACTGTATAGGGTGTGTTCGGGACACAAGAGATTTCTTGTATTTGATTGCAGAGTTGTTTGAGAGAGACCATCTTCATCCTACACCTCCGACGAATTGATAAACCTTAGGTCATCCACTTGAGGGAAATCTGCTACAGTCCTACAAAACTCTGCGCTTAGAGGCCCAACAGAGTCTACAAGAAGAAAAGTTGCGTAGTAGACATCAGTAATCACTAGCTCCCTTCTTGGTCAGCTGGCGCTGGATTGGATGGGCAACTATCCATGGGATCTGGCTGACTAATGTGTGCTGGGCTGCCTACCCGGCTTGACAAATTCATGTTAGACAACCCTTCAATACATGGATTGTTGTTGTCACCAAAGTGATCCGGGTGATTGACACGTCTCCAACGTATCTATAATTTATGAAGTATTCATGCCATGTTTACGACAATTTTATATGGTTTTGTTATTTGAATGGAACTAACCCGGACTGACGTTGTTTTCAGCAGAACTACCGTGGTGTTGTTTTTTGTCCAGAAATAAAAGTTCTCGGAATTGGATGAAACTTCTTGACGATTTGTTTTGGAAACAAAAAATACTGGAGCAAAGAACCACCGGAGGGGGGCCCGCTACTGCCCACGAGGCACCAGGGCGCGCCCCGCTAAAGCGCCCTGGTGGATAGTGGCCCCCCTGAGGCCCATCTTTGCGTGAAACCGGCGCCAAAAAATCCTATATATTCAGAAACTCCCCAAAAGTAACCCTAAATCAGAAGTTCCGCCACCGCAAGCCTCTATAGCCACGAAAAACCAATCTAGACCCTGTTCCGGCACCCTACCGGAGGGGGAAATCATCACGGAGGCCATCTTCATCATCCTGGCGGCCACCATGATGAGGAGGGAGTAGTCCACCCTCGGGGCTGAGGGTTTGTACTAGTAGCTATGTGTTTAATATCTCTCTCATGTGTTCTCGATTTGGCACGATCTTGATGTATCGCAAGCTTTGTTAATATAGTTGGATCATATAGTGTTTTTCCCTCTCTACC
Organism: Aegilops bicornis; assembly: GCA_021605145.1. Classification (NCBI taxonomy): domain Eukaryota; kingdom Viridiplantae; phylum Streptophyta; class Magnoliopsida; order Poales; family Poaceae; genus Aegilops; species Aegilops bicornis. The sequence continues at coordinate 506,288,315 of CM038669.1, forward strand.
TTGTTGTGATGAATTGAGTTTTCCCTTTGAGATCTCATTGTTATTAGATTGAATAGTTTTATGGATTTGAGAACACTTGATGTATGTTTTGGCACTCAACTCATGGATTCCCGAGGTGACATTGGGGTAATCTATGCATAGAGTTTGATGCACGTTCTCGTCTTTGTTTCTTCGGTAGAAATCTTCGGGCACTCTTTGAGGTTCTTTGTGTTGGATTGAGTATTATGAATCTGAAATTGTTTGATATATATATCGTATAATCAACTCACGGATACTCGTGGTGACATTGGAGTATCTAGGTGACATTAGAGTTGGTTGATGTGTATCATATGGTGTTATTTTAGTGTGAACTCTTGGATAGATCGATCGTAAATGATAACTTGGTGTTATTTTAGTACGAACTCTTGGAAAGATTGATCGGAAAGAGTAACTTTGATGTGGTTTCGTACCCTACAAACTATTTCTTCTTATGTTCTCTGCCAGATAAGAACTTTGGAGTGATTCTTCATCGCACATTGAGAGATGGTTATATGATCCAATTATATTAGTAGTGTTGAGAGATTGCACTAGTGAATGTATGAACCATAGGCATCATTTTCAAGCATTGCAATAACGTTTGTGCTCACTTTTATTGTTTGCTACCTTGCTGTTTTTATTTATTCAGATTAGAAAAATGTATTTCTACTATCCATACTACACTTTTATCACCATCTCTTCGCCGAACTAGTGCACCTATACAATTTACCATTGTATCTGGTGTGTTGGTGACACAAGAGACTCTATTTTATTTGGTTGCAGGATTGTTTGAGAGAGACCATCTTCATCCTACGCCTCCCACGGATTGATAAACCTTAGGTCATCCACTTGAGGGAATTTTGCTACTGTCCTACAAAACTTTGCGCTTGGAGGCCCAACACGAGTCTACCAGAACAAGTTGTGTAGTAGACATCAAGCTCTTTTCGGGCGCCGTTGCCAGGGAGATGAGTGCTTGAAGGTATATCTTTATATCTTGCAATTGAATCTTTTAGTTTCTTATTTTATCACTAGTTTGGTTTATAAAAGAAAACTACAAAAAATTGAATTGAGGTAGCCTCATATTATTTGTCTTTATCATGTCTTTCTTGAAAATGATGGATCGGAAAACTGTGCTCAATTGATAGAAGAAGAATTTAATAAAATGTTTGGCATAAATGATGAGCATGATTGCAATGTTGCTAGTATGAATTCTTTGAATATCCATGATGCTAGTGATATGCAAAGCCATAAGCTTTGGGATGTTATGTTTGATGAAGATGATATTTTTAGTCCCCCAAGTTTTGATGAGAATATTTGTTATAATGATTGAATGCCTCCTATTTATGATGATTATATTGATGAAAGTGGGTGTGGAAGAGTGTCAACTCTAGGAAGTAATGATCCCACTATTTTGGAAGGTGTTGAGTAATAATTGTGAAAGTGGATTTGGAGAGGTCATGACTTTATTTAGTGATGAATCCACTACTTTGGAAGAGGTTTCAATTGATTATGATAACAAAGTTGCTATCTATGATGATTGTGATGATGACATGTATGCTATATTGAATAATGATAACCATGAAATTTGCCATCATGATTTTAATTTTCAATCACATGATAGTTACTTTGTTGAATTTGCTCCCACTATTATTCATGAGAATAAATTTGCTTCTATGAAGAGTAATAAATTTTCTATGCTTGTGGATCATGAAAATAATTCTTTCATGTGATAGCTATATTTTTGATGCTACTGAAAATTATTGTGAGAGAGGAACATATGCTTTTACATATCTCAATAATATCAATTTTCCTCTCTATGTGTTGAAAATCTTGAAGTTTTGCTTGTTTTGCCCTCCTATGCTAGTTAATTATTGTTCTCATAAATTGTTTGCTCACAAAATCCCTATGCATAGAAAGTGGGTTAGGCTTAAATGTGCTTGTCATGTGATTCATGATTCTCCCGTTATGTTTCAATTCTTTACTTTTATAAGAGCATCATTGAAATCATCATGCCTAGCTAAAAAGGCATTAAAGAAAAACGCTTCTTGGAAGACAACCCAACACTATTACCTACTGTTTTTGTGTGTTCACATGATTAAGGTACTGTAGTAATCATTTTTATAGCTTTTGTTTCAATAAAGTGCCAAGTAAGGCCTTTGGGATACAGTGGATGATAGTTGATTTGATTCTGTGCAAAAATAGAAACTTTTGCGCGCAGTTCTGGAATTTTGAAAATTCACATAAATGTGCTTTTGCTCGGTATTTTTTATAGATGATTTATATATAAATTCCCTACGTTTTCCTAATTTTTCAGAATTTTTGGAGAAGCAGAAGTATGGTCCTTGTTCAGATCATTACAGGTTGTTCTGTTTTTGACAGATTCTGTTTACAATGCATAGTTTGCTTGTTTTCTAGTTTCTATGGCTTATATTGGACAATATAAATTGTAGAAATGATAGGGTACATTAGGCATTGTGTGAGAACAATCGTGAATCTTGTCTTGACAATACCAAATTGAATGATTTGCTCTTTATCATACTAACGCATCTCACGAAGTTCCGTTGAGTTTTGTGAGATTGAAGTTTTCAAGTTTTGGGTGAGATATCGATATGAGGAGAATAAGGAGTGACAAGACCCTAAGCTTGGGTATGCCCAAGGCACCCCCAAGGTAATATTCAAGGAAGATCCAAGCAACTAAGCTTGAGGATGCCCCGGAAGGCATCCCCTCTTTCGTCTCCAACATTACCAGTAACCTCACTTGGAGCTATATTTTCATTCATCACATGATATGTGTTTTGCTTGGAGAATCATTTTATTTTATTAGGATTTGCTTGCTGTTATTTATAATAATGTTTTGTATATTTTACTTTCAAGTATAGCCTTTGCCATGCTTATTTTGCAAGTCTATATGTTGTTGTTTGAAAATAGAAAGTTGCACACTAGTGCGTGAATTCTTGAGAAAAGTTAGAATGTGATAAAATTTTGAATTTTTTTGCACAATAAGCTATGATAAAATTTCTATAGTGTGGTAATTGTTCAGAATTTTTGGAGTTATAGAAGTATGAATATTCTTGCATTCTTTAGAGACTGTCCTGTTTAGACATATTGCTGTTATGTTTGCATATGTTTGCTTGTTTAATGATTCTATTTAAAGATAGGACTATTGAATATGCAGATGCATTTAGTATGCAATGTTAAATTATAATTTTAGTGATTTGTTACAGTAGAGAATGATAAGGTGTTGCATTGATTTATACTAACGTATCTCACGAGTTCTTGTTGAGTTTTCTGTGGATGGAGTTTTTAAGATTTAGGGAAACCATGGTATAAAAGGAATTAAGGAGACACAAAAGCTCAAGCTTGGGGATGCCCAAGGAATCCCAAGATAATATTCCAATAAGTTTCAAGCATCTAAGCTTGGGTATGCCCCGGTAGGCATCCCACCTTTCTTCTTCAATAATTATCGGTTAGTATCGGTTGAGCCTAAATTTATGCTTCTTCACATGAGTTGTGCTATTCTTGGAATGTCATTTATTTTGTTTTGCTTGTTGTTTTAATAAAATACTTAGATCTGAAATTTCCTGAATAAGAGAGAGTCCTCAAATGGCTACCCATTTACTTCCTCAAATGGCTACCCATTTACTTAACTACTCGTTTGATCTTCACTTTTATATCTTTTTGGAGTAGTTTGTCATTTACTCTCGTGCTTCACTTATATCCTAAGAGTAAATTGTTGAATGAATTTAATATCATGAATTTGAAATTATATGTGCTTCATATGCTTGTATCATACCTAGTAGTAGCTTCACATCGGGTTTAGAAAGTGAAATCTTTTGAAGCTTGACAATCATAATATTGGTCATACAAGAAATTCATGAATGATTAGTATAAGGAAGAGAATTTTCACATACAAATATATTATCTTGGACATCTTCTATGATTGTGAATACCCATTAATTATTTACAAACTTGAGCAAATTAGTTGAAGTTGGACAAGGAAAACAACGTAATGGGCTATGGTTCTGTATATTTGCATAGAAGTTATATTGTTATGGATCCTCCAACATGTGGTGCTTGCTTAGAATCTTTTGCTAGCCAAAAATTCGTACTAAGTAGAGATACTACTTGTGCATCCAAAAGCCCTTAAACCCAGTTTCTTGCTGTTAAGGCATATCTCTCTCGATGTGGTTTTGGTGATTGATGACAACATGTTTGAGGACTAATCGTGTGCCTTGAGCTTTTCAGAGATCAATCTTTGGCACGAGACGAATTCTTTCCCTCGGAGTGTCATTCAGGACGGTGTAGCTCTTTCGTTTCTTTTTCGGTGGACTAGTTGCGTAGAGGGCACCGTACTATCAAGAGGGGGTCCGCTTTGGTAAGGCTAGGGTGGAATCAACACGTACACATCCGCTTTTCACCCTCTGAGCCCTTCCGCTTCTATGGAGAGATCTTCCCTCCTCCTTTGGGCTTTATGCGGTCCCAGTAGTACTGCGGTACCAATGATAATACATGATGGCCAGTGATAGTACCGCTTAGTCACAAAGGCAAGATACCGCTCATGGCGGTACTACCGCCGTGGGTCCTCACCGTAGTAATGCCATTGCGATACAGCCCCTACCGCATCGATTCGAGGGGTCATTTCCTATGTCAGATTCTGCGGTACTACCCAGTGGCAGTAGAGCGGCAGTACCGCTCATGAGCGGCAGTACCGCCCTACCACCACGGCAGTACCGCTTGGGTCCCTTCTCCCTCTGTCTTCCAGACTGCACGGTAGTACCGCTGTGCCCAGCGGTAGTACCGCTGCCTCTCGCGGTAGTACCGCCCTCTGCAGGGCTGTTTGGGGGGTGGGGGAGCTAATGGTTGGATTGTTCCCCCCACTATATAAGGAGGTCTTCTTCCCCAAAGTTGACCTACCTCTTCCCCCAAAAAAGCTCCATTGTTGCTCCAAGCTCTATTTTCGCCCGATCTCTCTCCCTAGCCAATCAAACTTGTTGATTTGCTCGGGATTGCTTGAGAAGGCCGCGATCTACACTTCCACCAAGAGAAATTTGATTCCCCCCACTAATCCCTAGCAGATCTTGTTACTCTTGGGTGTTTGAGCACCCTAGACGGTTGAGGTCACCGTGGAGCCATAGTCCATTGTGGTGAAGCTTCGTGGTGTCGTTAGGAGCCTCCAATTAAGTTGTGGAGATTGCCCCAATCTTGTTTGTAAAGGTTCGGTTACCACCTTCAAGGGCACCAATAGTGGAATCACGGCATCTGCATTGTGTGAGGGCATGAGGAGAATATGGCAGCCCTAGTGGCTTCTTGGGGAGCATTGTGCCTCCACACCGCTCTAACGGAGACGTACTTCCCCTCAAAAGGAAGGAACTTCGGTAACACATCCTCGACTCCACCGGCTCCACTCTTGGTTATCTTATCCCTTTACTTGTGCAAGCCTTTTGTGTTATATCCTTTGCTTGCTTGCGTGCTTATGGTTGTTGCATCATATAGGTTGTCCACCGAGTTGCATATCTAGATAACCTACTTTGATGCAAAGTTTAATTTGGTAAAGAAAAGCTAAAAATTGTTAGTTGCCTATTCACCCCCTCCCCTCTAGTAAACTATATCGATCCTTTCAATTGGTATCAGAGCCTCGTCTCTTTTCTAAGGACTTTGCCATCAAAAGAGTATGGTTGACACCATAGATGGAGCGGAGGAGCACTCCGGTGTGAATCCAACCTCGTCTACGGCCGATGGGGAAACCTCGATCTCTCGTGAGGAATTCAATGTGGCTTTGGACACATTTATGACCTCCATGACGACCGAGGTTGAAAGCATGTTTAATAAATTCATAGAAGGGCTTAAACTTTCCACCGCACCGTTGAAAGTGGGTGATCCCGCTAACAAGGTGACGGATGCTAACCCCGACAAGGGGGAAGCTACTAGTGAGAAAGCTCCTTCTTCTAGTGGTAAGAATGGCACCGACATCTTTGCCCATGTGGAACCTCCACCTGTTTATGGTGGACCGATTCCTTCTACTCACTTGAATCATTGCCGGTCCTCCCCCCAAGATTGATAAAAGGGAGGACTTCGATTCTTGGGTCTATCATTTTAAGCGTCATTTAAATCATGTGAATACTAATCTTTGGAGAATCATTGAAGAAGGGTTTTATCCACACGACCGAAGCAACTTCACTCCTAGAGAAGCCGCGGATAATCAATTCAATGAGAATGCTCTCTTCATCATCCAAGATGCAATTCCACCGGAAGATCTTCCTCACCTCCGGCCCTACGCCATGGCCAAAGATGCATGGCTCCAAGTTGTGTCCCTCTATCGAGGAAGCGCAAGCATTCAACGCTCCAACTATGAAGTGGTGCAATATGAAGCCGACGAGTTTGCAATGAAAGAGGATGAAGAACCTCGTGAGCTTTATCGGAGAGTAACCAAACTCGCGGTTTCACTCCGAGATCATGGGAGCAAGGACACGGATGACAATTGGATCAAGCGAAAATTCCTCAAGGCAATGATGCCTTACCACAAGGCCATGTCCCCCGTCATTCGTCAAATGCCGGACTTCCACACCTTGACCTCAAGTGAGGTGTTGGATGAGTTTGTGGCTATGAGAATATTGGACAAGACCGCTGACAATGCGGTACTTCGCTCTCAAAGAGCAAAGAAGCCCAACCTTGCATTGAAGGCCAAGGTTTGTGTTGAAGAAGAGGAAGAAGAGGAAGAAGAGGAGAGCAACCCCGAAGATACAAAGTATGACTATCATGAACACATGGCCCTTGCGTCTAGGCAATTTTGGAACAAGAAGAACTCAAGGCCCAACTTCAACAAAAGCAACTCAAGTGGCGCTAAGGTCAAGCAACGTGTGAGAACTTGCTATCATTGTGGCAATGTGAGTCACTTTTTTGCGGAGTGCCCTTATGAGAAGAGGGAAGACAACGATGGCAAGCTCATCCGAAAGGACAAGGCCAAGTCTTTCCCCAACAAGAGCAACTTCACCAAGAAGACTCCTCACAAGGCGTTGGTGGTACAAGAAGAGTACAATGAAGAAGATGATGATGATGAAGATGGTGGGTCGGTTCCCATGGCCTCCGTTGCCATTGCGATGACTCCATGAGTGTCTCTCTTCTATTCTCCTAATGAGAGCATCATCGCCAAGTGCCTCATGGCTAAGGCCACCAACAAGGTAACCCCCAACATCAAAACTACCTTCATTGATCATCCCTCTTTGACGGATTGCATTGATGAACATGAGGGGTCTAAGGTGGAGGAGAATGAGTTTGAATCCTTTATGGGTAAACTCAAGGGTAAATCCAAGAAGCACTTCGTTGCTCTCTTGGAACAACTTGGTGAAGCCAATGACATGATCGAGGCCCACGAAGATACCATCTCTAAGATGGAGGGGCATAGTCGAGACTATGCCGATGAGATTTCGGATCTTTCCAATGCTCTAGAGGAAGAGCGTGGTCTTTGTTTGGCTCTTGAGGAGTCACACAACGATGATCATGCTAAATTAAAGAAATATCTTGATCATGCTCTTGTCGTTTCTCGTGTGCTAAATTCCGAGAAGGCCAAACTTGGGGTTGATCTTGCTAGACTCAAGGAGGAGTTTGATATACTTGACAAGGCTCACAAGGCCTTGAAAGGTACTCATGCTAGCCTCAAGGAGTCTCATGATCAACTCCAAGTGAAGCTAACCAAGGAGAAAGCCACTTTTCCTCATATGGTTTTAATTGATAATGCAAATGCTACTAACTCATGTTGTGAGCATGTGCATCTTATTGAGGAAAATGCTAAGTTGAAGGAGCAACTTGAGAAAGGCCTTGTGTCATGCATACAAGGTGAGAAGAACCTCAACGACCTTTTGAGCAATCAAAAGGAAGTTGTGGCCAAGGAAGGGATTGGGTTCGCACCCAAGCCAAAGAACAAGAAGAAGAATGATAAGACCAAATGACCTCCTCCTCTCAAGCAAACCTTTGTGAAAGAGGGAGAGGGTGCTTCCAAGGAGAATAAGAACAATGCGAAGGGTGATAATGTCAAGAAGGGCAATGCCATTCTTCCAACAAAGCCAGCGACTTTAATCCTTCTTATGTGTTGTGCCGTGCTAGTGATGGGCATGTTTATGCCAAATTTGTTGGTTCTCCTTATGAGTACATTGAATGGTCTATTTGGGTTCCTAAGACCCTTGTCACTAACATCAAAGGACCCATTACAAAATGGGTACCTAAAACCAAGCATTGATCTCTTGTAGGTGTTTGCTTCCGGTGGGGGATCATGGTTGCTCGATAGTGGAGCTACAAATCATATGACCGGAAGCAAGGACTTGGTGGTGGACGTACTCAAGACTTCATCTATGCCCACCAATGTCGAGTGGGGTGATGCCTCATCTTCTAAGGTATTGGGACTCGGCAAGGTTGTCATTTCTCATGATATCACGATCGAGAAGGTCATGCTCGTTGAGTCCCTTGCATACAATTTACTTTCCATTCGTCAACTTGCAATCATGGGCTTTGCCACTTTCTTTGATATCAATACCGTGGCCCTCTTGTGGAGCAAGACTCTTAAAGTAGCCTTTGTTGGGCATGTCGAAAACGGTCTATATGTGATTAACCTTTTGGAGCGACCCACTAAGACCGCGACATGCCTAATGGCTAAAGTTGACGTGGTATGGCTTTGGCATCGCCGCCTAGCCCATGTCAATATGAGATCTTTGCAAAGTCTTCTCAAGGGGGACCATGTCCGTGGACTAACGAATGTTAGCTTTGCTAAAGATCGTGCTTGCAGTGCTTGTATCGAAGGAAAGCTACATGAGAAGGCACACCCTCCCACGACTATCGTTTACTCGAAGAGGCCTTTGGAGCTCCTTCATTTGGACCTCTTTGGGCCTCCATCCTTTGATAGTCTTGGGGGGAGGAAGTATTGCGTGGTAATTGTGGATGACTATTCAAGATACACTTGGGTGTATTTCTTCAAGAGGAAGAGCGAGACCCAACAAACCGTCATTGACTTTGCAATGAAGCCCAACGTCAACACAATGCAAAGATCTTGACAATAAGAAGTGACAACGGCACCGAGTTCAAGAACTACACCTTGGATGAGTTTCTCAGTGATGAGGGGATCAAGCATCAATATTCCGCACCTTACACCCCTCAACAAAATGGTGTTGCGGAGAGGAAGAACCGGACGTTGATGGATGCGGCAAGGACCATGATGGCGGAGTTCAAGTCTCCCTACAACTTTTGGGCCGAAGCCATCAACACCGCGTGTCATGCTTCAAACCGACTCTATCTCCATAAAGGCTTGAACAAGACTCCATATGAGATACTCACCGGTAACAAGCCCAACCTCAAGTACTTTCGGGTGTTCGAGTGTAAGTGTTTCATTCTCAAGAAAGGTGTCCGTTTGTCTAAATTTGAGGCTAGAGCTTATGAGGGCATATTTGTTGGTTATGCTACAAACTCTCACGCTTACCGTGTTCTCAATAAGTCCATGGGACTTATTGAGGAAACGTGTAACGTGGAGTTTGCTGAAAATAATGGCTCCCAAGTGGAGCAAAGTGGTACTTGTGATGTAGGTGATGAAATTCCTCCCCAAGCCATAAGAAGAATGGGTGTTGGCTTCATCCTACCCATTGAGGAACCCCTTGTGGCCGAAGGAGAAGGACAATGTTCCACTCAAGTGGAACCATTACCAACTCAAGACCCACACGCTTCCAAAGAACATAGTGAAGGCCCTCAACCAAATGAACAAGACCAAGGGCAAGATCTCTCTCAAGATGGTGGTGAACCACCACATGATGCCCAAGGTCAAGTTCACTCCTCCGAGCAAGTTCAAGATCAAGAGCAAGCTCAAGATCAAGAACAAGCTCATGACGGCGCTCAAGATGATCAAGTTTCCTCTCCTCATCTCACTTCCGAGGAGGAATTGGAGCGTCGTGCCGCCAAGATTGCTTCCAATCTCACTGAGGGAGTCCTGGATTAGGGGGTATCCGGACAGCCGGACTATATCCTTTGGCCGGACTGTTGGACTATGAAGATACAAGATTGAAGACTTCGTCTCGTGTCCAGATAGGACTCTCTTGGCGTGGAAGGCAAGCTTGGCGATACAGATATGTCGATCCCCTTCTGTTGTAACCGACTCTGTGTAACCCTAGCCCCCTCCGGTGTCTATAAAAACCGGAGGGTTTAGTCCGTAGGACAACAACAATCATACCATAGGCTAGCTTCTAGGGTTTAGCCTCTATGATCTCGTGGTAGATCAACTCTTGTAATACTCATATTCAACAAGATCAATCAAGCAGGAAGTAGGGTATTACCTCCATAGAGTGGGCCCAAACCTGGGTAAACATTGTGTCCCTTGCCTCCTGTTACCATCCGCCTTAGACGCACAGTCCGGGATCCCCTACTCGAGATCCGCCGGTTTTGACACCGACATTGGTGCTTTCATTGAGAATTCCACTATGTCGTCGCCATAAGGAAGGATGTCTCGTCTCGTTGTCAAGGACAGCGTCACCTCTAGAGGAGCCCTGGCTGTCGGCCAGACTCTCCGGCTAGGTGAGTTTGTCATGACCGCCCGTTCGGCTGCTGCGCCGACGATGACTTCTCGGGTCATCGAAAACAGCCTCCACGTCAGCTCGGAACTTGCCGAGCAGATGGATCCGATGGAGCTCTCTTCCCTAAACGAGCTCTTGGACCGCATCGCCGCTTTGGGAGTCGCTATGGACTATGATCGGATCGGGCTTAAACCCGACCAAAGAGAGATTAACTCTCCGCCGGTCACCCATCAGATAGCGGTGGTGGAGGAACAATGTGGTAATTTTCCCTCAATCTTGAGGACAAGCTATGTCCGGATTCCAGAGCTCTCCGAGCCGGATACCTGTACACGAAAGGACATCCCCCAAGCCTTGAACGTAGAATCGTGCAAGGCCGGACCTATCGGGCAACATCCCGTGCAGCCCGAACCTCCAGTGATCGGAAACTCCCACACCCCGGGTCGTGGGCCGGGTCAGGGTTCGGACTTAAATCCGCCCACCCACCCGGATACAAGCGATCTCTCCCACATTAGACAAGAGCCCTGTGAAACAAGACATCACTATTGGGCCAGATTCCTCCTTGTAATGAACAAGGTCAAGGACTGTCGAGAGGAAGACGCAATTTCATTCTTCTTCAATAATTGCACGGACAAGGGAATCCTTAACGCCATAAACCGCCGCAACATAGCACACTTTGCTGACTTGGCGGCCATAGTACGAAAATACTGTGCGATGGAGAGCACCTGGAAAACCGAAACAAAATACCCAGTCCGAACCAAAAGGGTTCACCCCCGTAAGTCACCCGATTCAATCACAAAAAAGCAAAAGCCCACTAAAGGTCACATAACCGCATTGGAGGGATGGCTTAACGGACCCTGCAAAATTCACAGTATGGTGGATACCACACCAACACACAGCCTTAGAGCATGTTGGGTACTCCGGCAGGTTGCTAAGAGCGGTGAGGATCTCCTCATTCAAAACACCGCAGAGCAACATCCCGTGAATTACAATACGGTCTTAGCAGTCTCCGAGACATTCACCTCAAATAATAGGCCCAAGCGAGCACTCCGCAGCCTTGCCGAGACCTGCCAGGTGGCAGCAATAAATCCATGGAGCGACACGGCTATCACCTTCAATTCCAAAGGATTTAACCCAAATGCCGAACAGCCCGAGCACCAGCCGCACTAGTCCTTAGTCCAATTGTGGACGTATTTTGGCTCACTAAAGTACTCATGGACGGCGGCAGCGGATTAAACCTCATTTACGAGGAAACTCTTCACAAAATGGAAATAGACTGGAACCGCGTTGAGCAAAGCAGCACAACCTTTAGAGGAATCATCCCCAAAGAGGGAGGCACGCGTTCTTGGGAAAATCACACTAGATGTGGTATTCGCACACCGGAAAATTACAGGTCCGAAGAAATAACATTCCAAGTGGCCCTGCTCAAGATGGCGGATACCACGCCCTTCTAGGGCGGGAGGCATTTACGATCTTCCAAGCTATACCCCATTACGGGTACATGAAGTTCAAAATGCCTGGGGCCAATGGAATCATCACTCTAGCTAGTGATCCAGACATAGCGCTCCGCACCAAAAACAAAACAGCCGCACTAGCCCTCGAGGCACTATCCGAAGCCCTAGCGGCAGAGGAGTTAACCGCGCTACGCTCGACCGTGGACAGGGATGACGTTATACTCGACAAGAGATCCAAGTCCACCTCTTTTAGGCCAGCGGACGAAATAGTCAAATTCCAATTCCACCCAACGGACCCTACAAAAACGGCCTCAATTGGGGCACAGTTAAACCCCGATGTGGACGCCGCACTATGGGAGTTCCTGCGTGAGAACTGGGATATATTTGCCTGGCACCCATCAGATATGCCAGGAATCCCACGCAAGTTGGCCGAGCATAGCCTTAACATTCTAAAAGGGTTCAAGCCGGTCAAGCAGACTCTTCGGCGCTTCTCCGAACCTAACCGACAAGCTATGGGCGAGGAGCTAGCCAAGTTATTGGAGGCCGGATTCATCAGAGAAATAAAACACCGGACTGGCTAGCAAACCTGGTGATGGTACCAAAGAAGGACAAATCCACGCGCTTATGTGTCGACTTCAAAGACCTCAATAAAGCTTGCCCAAAGGATCCCTTCCCCCTCCCCCGCATCGATCAAATTTTCGACGCCACCGCGGGACACGAATCATTGTGCTTCCTTGATGCATACTCCGGCTACCACCAAATCAAGATGGCCGAGTCCGACCAGGCCGCAACGGCGTTTATCACGCCATACGGCCCCTTCTGTTTCAACACAATGCCTTTCGGGCTTAAGAACGCCGGTGCAACGTATCAACGCATGATTCAGACATGCCTAGAAAAGCAAATTGGCAAAACAGCGAAAGCATACGTAGACGACGTGGTCGTCAAAACCAGACACGTCAACTCTTTAATAGACGACTTGAGGCTTACGTTCAACAACCTTCGAACATACGACATCAAGCTCAATCCGGAAAAATGCGTTTTTGGCATGCCCGCCGGAAAACTCCTGGGCTTCATCGTCTAGAGGGATTGAAGCGAACCCGGCTAAAATCCGAGCCCTGTCACAATTGGCCATCCCAACAGAACTCAAGCAAATCCAGAAGTTAACTGGATGCGTTGCAGCCTTAAGTCGCTTCATCTCCTGATTAGGAGAAAAGGCACTACCCCTTTATCGCCTTCTTCGGTGCACCAAACACTTTGAGTGGAAGGATGCTGCCATGGCCGGACTGGAAGAAATAAAAGTCATACTGGCCACCAACCCAATCCTGGCCACGCCAAACATCGGTGAACCGATGCTGCTATATATAGCAGCGACTCATCAAGTCGTAAGCGCAGCACTCGTCGTCGAACGAGAAACGGACGGACATAAATTCCCCCTTCAAAGGCCGGTATATTATGTATCCACTGTCCTCACCCCATGCAAATCACGGTACCCGCATTATCAAAAGATAGCGTATGCGGTATTCATGGCATCCCGAAAACTACGACACTACTTTCAAGAGTGTTCAATCACAGTGGCCTCTGAAGTGCCACTGAACGACATAATAAACAACCGCGACGCCACAGGCCGGATTGCCAAATGGGCCATAGAGCTCCTCCCGTTCGACATAACATATAAACCTCGGCGAGCTATTAAGTCGCAGGTATTGGCCGATTTTGTCGCCGAATGGACAGAAGCCGAACTCCCTAAGGAATACGGCGCATACTCCAATTGGATTATGCACTTTGACGGCTCTAAAATGTTGGCTGGTCTGGGGGCTGGGCGTTGTATTGACGTCCCCTACCAGAGATACGGTCCAATATGTACTCCAAATACTGTATACAGACTCCAACAATGCCGCCGAATACGAGGCCCTGTTACATGGTCTCCGGATGGCAGTCTCCATGGGCATTCAACGACTGGAGGTGCGCGGGGATTCGAACCTCGCAATATCCCAAATAAACGGAGACTTCGACGCTAAAGATCCAAAAATGGCGGCTTATCGCAATGCCGTACTCAAGATGTCAGCTCGGTTCGAGGGACTCGAATTCCACCATGTAGCCCGGGAAAACAATCAGGCGGCGGACGTCCTTGCCCGTATCGGTGCTAAGCGCGATCCGGTCCCACCCAACATATTCTTGGAAAGGCTGTTTAAGCCATCTGTGGCATGGGAAGGGGAAACAAGCAACAACAGTCCGGACCCGGTACAACGCCAGATGCCGAACACTCTGACATAAACGGCGGCTCCGCCACCGAAATAACACCTTCAGCCCACGTAATAATGGCCGCCATCGCCCCATGGACTGAACCAGTCCTGGCCTACCTAAGCAGGCAGGAACTTCCCAAGGACCAAAATGAGGCACGCTGCATCGTGCGACGATTTAAAGCCTACAAGGTCCACGAGGGAGAGCTCTATAAGAAAAGAACTACCGGAGTCCTTCAAAGGTGCATCTCCGAAGAGGAAGGGCGGAGGCTTCTGGAAGAAATTCACGCCGGACTCGGTGGCCACCACGCCGCAGCCCGAGCCCTCGTAAGTAAGGCCTTCTGTACAGGATTTTATTGGCCGACGGCCCGAGCAGACGCACAGGACTTGGTCCAACGCTGCGTCGGTTGCCAGCTCTTTGCAAACCAAAGCCATATGCCACCCATCGCCCTACAAACAATCCCCATTACCTGGCCTTTTGCGGTCTGGGGGCTGGACATAGTTGGACCCCTTAAAGGGGGAATCCATAACAAAAAATACTTACTAGTAATGGTGGATAAATTCACCAAATGGATAGAAGCCAAACCTGTTAAAACGGCCGAATCCGGACCCGGTGATAGACTTTATATCCGGGTTGTACACCGTTATGGTGTCCCCATAGCATCATCACTGACAACGGCACGAACTTCACTGCCGATGAGGTGAAAATATGGTGCAGCAACATGGGCATCATGCTCGATTACGCTTCTGTCTATCATCCACAAACTAACGGTCAAGTCGAACGAGCAAATGGTCTTATCATGAGCGGCATCAAACCCAGATTAGTGCGGTCCTTGAAGGAATCTAACACGCACTGGGTAGAGGAGCTCGACTCCGTACTCTGGGGGCTGCGGACCACGCCGAATCGCACTACCGGATACACACCGTTCTTTATGGTTTACGGCGCAGAGGCGGTTCTGCCCTGTGACATAATTCATGACTCACCTCGAGTGCGCATGTATGAAGAGAGAGAGGCCGAGCTCGATCGGCAGGACAGTTTGGACGCCCTCGAGGAGGAGCGTGATGTGGCAAAAGCTCGTTCCGCATTCTACCAGCAACAGGCTAGAAGATACCAAAGTAGAGAAGTACGGGCCAAAACTTATAACGTTGGCGAACTCGTTCTACGCCTACCATAAAAGAAAAAGGACAAGCTCAAGCCCAAATGGGAGGGTCCCCTCATTATTGACCAGGTCTTAACCGGCGGAGAGTACCGTCTGCGGGATGCATTGGACAACCGCCTCGAGCCAAATCCATGGAATGCAGCGAGACTCCAAAGATTCTATGCCTAGTGCCGGACTCCGTGTTCGTCTCCTTACCTCTGTCAAATTTTTATACATTTGTTGTTTGTCTTTCTTTCTTTCTTTCTTCCCCTTTTCTTTCGAGACCTTGAAGGGCTAAAATGTGTTTTGACTACACAATCTTGATGCGCCAGCCGCGCTCATTATACCTGGGGGCTTCCTATACATAAGCTTAAATATTTTATGGGCTTCATGCCCCGCACATGTGTTATTCTTCCACATGTACCTTTTTTTCGCCACTATATGCATCGATATGACTTAAGTTTTGGCCAAGCTGGGTTGCCTGGCTCTTGTATTTATGCCCTATGTTCCCATTAATTCGGCTAGGGCATAAGGGGAGCACCTCTGCGATTGTTGCTACCGGGTCAGCCGGATGTGTACCTCAGACTGGGCGAAGCCGAATGCTAGCGTTCTTAAGGGAATATTCGGTCGGTGATAAAATATGAATTTTTGTTTTTTCCACTTGCCCCCAGATGTTTTCGCCTGCGTCTCTTCTCGCAGTTCGGACATGCACATTAGGGCATGCGTACCCAGGGAAAGGAACCCTTAACGGAACTATTCTCCTGGAAGATGTTTCTTACTACCCATGTAATATAACATAACTAGTTGGGTACTTGTCTGTTCAAGCACTTATGACCCCTACGCCTGGTTTCCACACATACCCGGTTTTTACATAACTGCTATTTGGTATTCGGATACACTCCGGACTATCGGGTCCAGAGGTTGAAGCGAAAAGGTCCGCCATGACAAATGATTTACAATCCGGCTAGAGACATTCTACATGTCATTCAAATTACATAGTCACTTAGACTGATTAAATTCTTCTTCTATGCCATCCAACAGGCTGTGTAGCCTACAATCATGTTGGGAATACTTGGCGGCTAACTCTACTTGGTGATACACCAAACTGACAGGGATTTCTTTCCCATTGGGCCCCACAGGTCCGACCTCGGCCATGTGGTTTGGGTCAGCCTTGGTATACCGCGTCTTCACCATGGCCCAGGCTTCCCTGGCACCTTGACGGCAGGCCGATACCTTCCATAATCGGAAGCGCCGCTGCGCTCCCTTGAGCTTCTTTGCAAGTCCTCCAAGGCCTTCGGGCAGGGAGACAGATGGCCACAAGGCCTGGGCAATAACTTGCATCACTTGCCGAACTTGTTCATGCAGTTGGGAGATCTCTGGTAGAAGATCACCCGCAAACCCGGGCATCTCGTTCGCGGGACGACCTGTCAGCATACCTGCTGTAACATCCCAAAATTCTAAATTTTGGAATGTTATATTAGATAAATAACTATGCTTGTTGTCTGATTGTTTGTTTGATTGATGGAGTGAAATTGAGTGGAATTTGAAACTTTTGAAAGTTGAATGAGAGGGAATGAAATGACTTTCCCAAACTTTCCCTTTGCCCTTTTGGATCTCAATGAATTCAATTTCATTCCAACACCAAAACCCTAGAGTGAAGATGACATGACTTCTTCCATTTGAAATGAAAAGGGTTTTGAAAAGATTTGAATTTCATTTGAGAATATTTCAAATTCAAAGCTTTATGCAACTCAATGATTTTCATGAGGGAAGATAAAATGACTTCTTCAATTATATGAAATATGAGTTGGAAGTTAAAAAGAATCAAATTGAAAGTCATTTGAAGGTATTTTGAAACTCCCCTTCAAATTTGGAATTATTTGGACTTTATTCAAAATTATTTTTCTCCTAAAAATAAATAAATGGAAATATGGGTAAAATTATTCCCTTCAATGGAAAATTAGGAGAAAATAAATTTGAAGTCATTTTGGTATTTTAAAATGAATTTTTATTGGATTTTATTAGAGCAGAAACACTCTTTGTTTTATTTGAATTTTTGTGTATTTTATTTGAACTTGAAAAATAGTTCATGTTGTAGGAAATCTTTTCTCGATCATTTTGATATATATATGTCCTATATAAAATATTTATATTTTATATAGTTTTCTCTCTTTTATTTCAAAAAAATAGAAAAAAAGAAAGAAACCTCAGACGCCCAGCCAGCCCAGCCGGCCCGGCCAATGGGCTGACCCGGCAGGCCAGCCCGGCCGAGGCGACCGAGCCGACCGACCGACCCAGCCACGAACCCCTAGGCCTCGGTCGCCCGCCCGACACGCTCCCTCTCTCACCGACGGGTGGCCCCACCCGTCGTCTTCCTCAGCAAGCCACGCCGCCCGCCAGCCGGATCCCGCGAGATCCGGGATTCCTCGAGATCCCCTCGCCGTGGTTGCTCCCTCGCCCAAGCCGGGTGCCCCGCCCTATATACCCCCACGACCCGTTCCCCCTCGCCCCTCGCCCGACCTCTCCCTCTCACTGCCTTCGCTCGCCGGAGCAACCGGCGCCCGCCGCCATTAACCTCGTCCGACCCACCCGCCCACCCCAGGCTCGCGGACTCCACCAAACCCACCTCGCCCGTCACACCATGGAGACCTCCGCCGACGCCCCCGACCACCGGAGTCGCCGGAGCACTCGCCGCCGTCACCGCCATCACCGTCACCGCCCGGTAAGTCGCCGGACTCCTCCTCGCCGTTAGATCCAACGCGTACGGTTAGGATTAGATCCCCCGAAGGGGTATGGTTTTATTAGGTTAGTTTTTAGTGAACCGGTTTTTATTCCGGTTTAGTTTGGTTTTAGTTAGGTTAGATTAGACCGGGCCGACTCAGTTTTATTCCGCGTGCGTAGTTTAGTTATATTACGCCGAAGCGTTATATAGGCCCATTAGCTCAGTTTTCATTTTAGTTTTATTTTTAGTTTTCTGTTTTAACAGAATAGTTTCAGTTTTGTAAAATTCATATCTTTTAATCTACTTAATATTTTTAAGTGATTCTTTTTTTGTTGGTTTGCAAATTTCTTATAGTTTCTGTAGAAAATATAATTAGCTATGTTAAAATTATTTAGAATTGCTTTATTTTAGATTTAGACAGAATAGTAAATCAGCTATAAAGTGAGTTAGGAAGATTATTTTTTAGTGATTCTTTTTGTCACAACTTTGTTTTGACATTGCCTAACCGTAGGAATTTATTTGGGCATTTTAGGATTAATAAAAAATAGTTTTAATCAGAATCATGTTATTCTTAATTAATTAACTAGCTACTGTTTTCCTATTGTTTTACTTAGCAAATAAATTTATTTTTCATGAGGGATAGATTATTCTAGGTTAGTTTCTGTAACTTTAGAGCATGAACTTTTATTTATAATAAATAAAACTTTTATTTTATTTTCTTACTAGAATTTGCTTTAGGCCTAATAGGAGTTTTATAATAGATTTTAAGGTGATTCTTTTTGCTCCTAGTTGCTTGATGGATTCTTTTCTGTTATTTAGCATAAACCCATGCTTACGTTCTGTTAAGAAAAATTTTGTAGTGCAAAACTATTTCTTGATTGTTGTTGGATATGGGAAAACTTTGAGTTGGATTTCTTTGAGTTTTTCTTTGGGTTTTGGTTCAAGTGCTTTGTGTGTTATGTTAGCATGCTATTATGTTAAGTGGTCATATGTTGTATGCTTATTATGATTGTTGTTTGTCTCGGTAGAATTTCCGGTGCTGAAGCTTGCTACCACGAGTCCCTAGTTTTTTGAAGATCGTCGAGAAGGCAAGTTCACTTTGACCATGCTTTCATACCTACGCTTTTATTGTATTTAGTGGCATCTTTGCAACCACCCCTCAAAGAGTGTTATTGAATCCTTGTAGTTGAGTAGTATGCATGAGGTAGGAACCCATCACCCTGTTACCAAGCCCGGGACGTCATTTATTTTAATGCTACGCTATAGTAGACGGGGTTTGGTATGAGTGTTCGAGAGTGGTGTGAAGAAGGAGGACTCTACGTCAATGACGACAACTCCATGATGGAACCTGCAAGGACTGCATCTTCAAGGCCTCAAGACTTCAAGACTCGAGACAAGAATTCAATACACACTCTTGGGTGAAGGATGGTTGACGGCACCTGGAGAAACCCGGTGGTTGGCGGGATGCATGGAGAAGCGCCATGACATCTTGCGGAAAGCTTCACCCAGACTCAAAGAGACGGAAGAATACTTCATGCCCTAAGCTTACCCGTGCAACCGCAAGTCAATATGGGCTCGCTTGGTTGACCTTAGTTGTGACTCTGGCTGGGACGGTGCTAGCAGATGTAGAACTACGGTAGGATTGGATGAGCACCGGACAAAGTGGTCGAGGAACTCTTCTAAGACCATGTTTCGGTCATCTTGTTCTCAAACACCCTGAAGTGCGAGAATGTAAAGAGAGGGATCGAATCTTGTGGGTAAAGTGTACAAACCTCTGCAGAGGGTTAAAAACCTAATCGATTAGCCGTGTCCCCGGTTACGGACAATTTGAGCATCTGGACTTGGATCTATCTGGCAACTCTCAACACCGGATTGATAACTTAATTGTGGGCAACATATGATGATTTTGGGCTATGAGACATCGGTTGGCAGAACCATGTCATGATAGAAAACTCCATAGTACATACTTCACTTATTCCTTTGATGTAGGGAAAATAAAATCAGCTTTTACGCAAACAAAACTCGGATACAGAGCCACAAAGCCAAATTGCATATAGTATAGTTTTACCATCTGTTTATTCATGTTGTGATATTGCGGTACATTCAATGTAATCGACCTACGGCTGCAACGTATCATGTTGCAGATACTTTCTTCCGACGAGTAAGAGTTACGATACAGGGTTACGGTCTACACTCAACCTGCCGATGGCGTTGATGGGACTCCACACCCGTTTGATTGTTTCCGCTGTGACTAATGAGGTATATATATATCAGTTTTACGTTATTTATACATGTGATTGCACTTTGATATATACATTGATGTACTGTGTGTGCCAGCATACTGATCCAGGGATGGCACAGATACATAGAGGCTTGACCGTCTGAGGTCGGGTCGCTACACCTGCAGACATAACTCTGTTATCGGGCTTCCTCGCCGAACTCTTTTTGAAGTTCGTTCAAGCACTTACTGAAAATGCCGCGTCGAAGCCGCTTGTTCTCTGATACATCTCCAACGTATCTACTTTTCCAAACACTTTTGCCCTTGTTTTGGACTCTAACTTGCATGATTTGAATGAAACTAACCCGGACTGACGCTGTTTTCAGCAGAACTACCATGATGTTGTTTTATGTGTAGAAAAGAAAAGTTCTCGGAATGTCCTGGAAATCCATGGAGGCACTTTTTGGAATAAATAAGAATTTTTGGCGAAAGAATCAATGCCAGGGGCCCATAGGCTGTCCACGAGACAGGGGGGCGCGGCCTCCTATCTCGTGGCCCCCCTGGACCTCCGCCGACGTCAACTCCAACTCCATATATTCACGTTCGGGGAGAAAAAAATCGGAGAGAAAGTTTCATCGCGTTTTACGACACGGAGCCGCCGCCAAGCCCTAATCTCTCTCGGGAGGGCTGATCTGGAGTCCGTTCGGGGCTCCGGAGAGGGGGATTCGTCGCCGTCATCATCATCAACCATCCTCCATCACCAATTTCATGATGCTCACCGCCGTGCGTGAGAAATTCCATCGGAGGCTTGCTGGACGGTGATGGGTTGGATGAGATTTACCATGTACTCAAGTTAGTTTTGTTAGGGTTTGATCCCTAGTATCCACTATGTTTTGAGATTGATGTTGCTATGACTTTGCTATGCTTAATGCTTGTCACTAGGGCCCGAGTGCCATGATTTCAGAATATATGTGTATTCTTGATCCTATCTTGCAAGTCTATAGTCACCTATTATGTGTTATGATCCGACAACCCCGAAGTGACAATAATCAGGATACTTCTCGGTGATGACCGTAGTTTGAGGAGTTCAAGTATTCACTATGTGTTAATGCTTTGTTCCGGTTGTCTATTAAAAGGAGGCCTTAATATCCCTTAGTTTCCATAAGGACCTCGCTTCCACGGGAGGGTAGGATAAAAGATGTCATGCAAGTTCTTTTCCATAAGCACGTATGACTATTTACGGAATACATGCCTACATTACATTGATGAATAGGAGCTAGTTCTGTGTCACCCTATGTTATAAATATTGCATGAGGAATCGTGATCCCGCATAATTATCCATCATCGATCCATTGCCTCTGAGCTTTTCACATATTGTTCTTCGCTTATTTACTTTTCCGTTGCTACTGTTACAACTACTACAAAAACCCAAAAACATTTATCTTTACTGTTGCTACTGCTACCATTATTATCATACCACTTTTGCTACTAAATACTCTGCTGCTGATACTAAGTTATCCAGGTGTGGTTGAATTGACAACTCAACTGCTAATACTCAAGAATATACTTTGGCTCCCCTTGTGTCGAATCAATAAATTTGGGTTGAATACTTTACCCTCGAAAAGCTGTTGCGATCCCCTACACTTGTGGGTTATCAAGACTAATTTACGGCGCCGTTCTTGAGCATAGCTCTATTCTCTGAGTCACTTGGGATATATATCTGTTGATCACTATGAAGAACTTGAAAGACGCTAAAACCAAGATTTCGCCCTCAACTACGAGGGGAGGTAAGGAACTGCCATCTAGCTCTGCACTAGATTCTCCTTCTGTTATTAGTAGGCTTGCGACACCTAAACCTGCTACTGCTATGAATTCTGATATGTCACATGTTATTGATGATGCCACTTCTGCTATGCATGATGAAAATACTTCTGTGCATGATACTACTTTTCCATTAGGTGAATTTCTAAATGAACAACTTGCTAGAGTTAGGGGGAATGAAAATATTGAAGAACCTATTATTGATGATAGTGATGATGAAGGTTCCCCCAATGATTATGTATTACCTGTTGTTCCTAAGGGTTATGTTATGAATGAAGCAACTGCTATGGAAATTCTTGCTTGCAATGATAGAAATGATCTTAAGAAATCATTAGCTAAATGGAAGCAGCAGTCTCTTAATGCTAGAATGAAACCCAATCCTGCTTTTGCTACTTCACCTATCTGTGTTACTGATAAGGATTATGAATTCTCTGTTGATCCTGAGATTATTACTTTAGTTGAATCTGATCCTTTTATGGCCTTGAATCAAACTGTTGTGGCACATCTTACCAAGTTGAATGATATAGCTAACCTGTTTACCAATGATGAGAAGTCTCGCTATTTATATATCCTTAAGATATTTCCGTTCTCATTAAAGGGTGATGCTAAGACTTGGTATAATTCTCTTGCTCCTGGTTGTGTGCGTAGTCCCCAGGATATGATTTATTACTTCTCTGCTAAATATTTCCCTGCTCATAAGAAACAAGCTGCCTTATGGAAATATATAATTTTGTGCAAATTAAAGAAGAGAGTCTCCCGAAGCTTGGGGAGGCTTCTCCGGTTGCTTAATGCTTTGCTGATCATCCTCTTAAGAAAAATGAAATACTTGATATCTTTTATAATGGACTAACCGATGCTTCCAAGGACTACTTGGATAGTTGTGCTGGTTGTGTTTTCAGGAAAGAAACGATCGTGAAGCTGAAATATTCTTGAATAATATGTTGACTAATGAAAATAATTGGACTCTTCCGAGCCAGTTCTGAGGCAATTCCTGAACCAATTGAGCCAACTCCTGAGCCTATTCCTAAACCCACTCCAAAGAAGAGAGGTGTTTTATTTCTCGATCCTGAAGATATACAAGAGGCAAATAAATCAATGAAAGAAAAAGGTATTAAAATTTGAAGATGTTAAGAATTTACCACCTGTTGAAGAAATACATGGTCTTAATATACCTTTGAAGAACCACATTGTCTTGATAACCCGACACAGGTAGTAAAGGTAAATTCTCTCTATAGATATGATAAAGTTGAAATACCCTCTACTAAATTCCATAGCTCATGCTTAGATGAATTTGATGACTTTATGGCTAGACAAGAAAGTTTTAATGCTTATGTTTGTAGAGAGTTAAAGAATAATGCTTTCGAGATAGGACGCGTAGGCGATAATCTGGCTAGAGTTAAAGATGAACTTCACCGCGTTAGCAGATATGCTTCTACGGTTGCTACTCAAGCTGATCAAGTACTTAAAGCTCAAAATGAATTGCTTGATGAATTAAATAATAAAAATGACTTTGATGTTAGAGTGGCTACTAGAACTGGTAGAATGACTCAGGAACCTTTGTATCCTGAAGGCCACCCTAAGAGAATCGAGCAAGATTCTCAGAGAAATAATTTAGAGGCACCTAGTTCTTCTAAGAAGAAGAAAAAGAAAGACGATAGGACTTTGCATGCTTCTAATGAACCTACTGTAGACACACCTGAGAATCCCAATGATATTTCTATTTACGATCTTTGAAACACAATCAGTGATGAACATGAACCTAGTGATAATGTTAATAATAATGTTCATGTTGATGCTCAACCTAGCAAAGACAATGATGTAGAGATTGAACTGCTGTTGATCTTGATAGCCCACAATAAAAGAATCAACGTTATGATAAGAGAGATTTTGTTGCTAGGAAGCACGGTAAAGAAAGAGAACCATGGGTTCAGAAACCCATGCCCTTTCCTCCTAAACCATCCAAGTCAAAGGATGATGAGGATTTTGAGCGCTTTGTTGAAATGATTAGACCTATTTTCTTACGTACGCGCTTAACTGATATGCTGAAAGTAAATCCCTATGCTAAGTATATGAAGGATATCATTACAAATAAAAGAAAGATACCGGAAGCTGAAATTTCTACCATGCTTGCTAATTACACTTTTAAGGGTGGAATACCAAAGAAACTTGGAGATCCGGGTGTTCCAACTATACCATGCTCTATTAAAAGAAATTATGTTAGAACTGCTTTATGTGAGCTTGGAGCCGGTGTTAGTGTTATGCCTCTCTCTTTATATCGTAGACTTGAATTGAATAAGTTGACACCTACTGAAATATCTTTGCAAATGGCTGATAAATCAACTGCTATACCTGTCGGTATTTGTGAGGATGTGCCTGTTGTGGTTGCAAATGTCACTATCTTAACGGACTTTGTTATTCTTGATATTCCCGAGGACGATAGTATGTCTATTATCCTTGGTAGACCTTTTCTTAATACTACAGGGGTTGTTATTGATTGCAACAAAGGCAATGTCACTTTTCATGTTAATGGTAATGAGCATACGGTACACTTTCCGAGGAAACAATCTCAAGTTCATAGCATCAATTCTATTGAAAAAGTTCCAACTATCATTTTTGGAGGTTTTGAATTTCCTCTTCCTACTGTCAAGAAAAAGTATGATATTCTTATTATTGGGGATTTTCATATCCCCTTTGAGGTAACTTAGTGTTATTCAAAATTTCTCTGGTTCCGTGTTATTCGGACTGAGTTTGTTAACAAGACTTGATCAACCTTGTTAGTGGATTCATTTTGATGATCACGAGATGGATGAAACTAGAAGGCACAACCTTCTGTACCCTCTTTTTACTTTCTGTTATTTAGATTAAATAAAGCAAAAATAGTATTATTTGTCTGTTTTCTGAATCATCCGTGCATTAAAAAATAGCCCGAAAATAAAAGTGCTCCAAATGCCCTGCAAACTTAGTATGATTTTTTTTCTAGAATATTTGAGGATTTTAGGCACTGAAAACACTGCAGGAAGGGCAAGCACCAGGCCACGAGAGAGGAGGGCGCCCCCCCTGTAGGGCGCGCCCCCTGTCTCGTGGGCCCCTGGTGGCTCCCCTCCACTTATGCCAGCACCCACACACTTCATCTTCTACCCAAAAAAATCCCCATCCAGCTCAAGCACGAGTTCTAGCTCGTTTTGCTGCGATTTTCGATCTCTTAGCTCAAAGCTCCATTCACAAAACTGCTTTGGGAGATTGTTGCTTGGTATGTGACTTCTCCATTGGTCCAATTAGTTTTTGTTCTAGTGCTTTATTCATTACAAATTTTTGCTGCTTAGGTGACCATGTTCTTGAGCTTGCATGTTAAATTTTTGAGGTCCCAAGCAATTCCAATGCATGATATGGGCTCTAGGCACTTGTAGGAGTAGTTGCTATAAATCTTGTTTAGTTTTATTCACTTTTATTTTGAAGTTACTAAAATTTCAGAAATTTTCAGAAAAAGAAATATGCTTAGAAGATTATACCAAGGTGGTTCCTCGGCAAAGAAAGGGCCAAGGATTGCTATATGTGAGCAAGATGTTGAATTGCCGAGGGAAGCAAATGTACGGGCTTGTGAGTGGCCATCCAATGATTTTATGGTCGAAGCAGGCTTCAAGGAGGAATTTGACGCGTATGTGCATAATGCCGAGCTGGAGGACTTCTTACAAGATAAGTGTCCTCAATACTATCAATTGACTGATTCCTTTGTGCGGAGGTTCCAATATAACTGTACGCGTAATACTCCTAGTGTCATGTTTGATATTTATGATACATCTTATACCATGGATTTAGAGGATTTCACAATCGCTTGCAAACTCCCTTGGTGGGGTAATATCAATGATCCTCGCAAATCTGAATTTAGAGATTTTCTTGCTAGTATTACATGGGAGAATCTAGGGACATAACACAAGCTACCATAGGGAGCATTCATTTTCCTGCTATACATTATTTTGCTCTCTTTGTTGGTAGATGCATTAACGATAAGGACGAAGTATGTCACATGTGTGTCCCTGATCTTTGTGTCCTCAAGAGTGTTGTGTCAGGTTATAAAGGTTATACCTTGGGGGCAATAGTTGCACGTAGGTTGCAGAATAATAGTAGAAGGGAGATTTATTTGGAGGAATTTATGCAACCCGTGTGGCTAATTTTCTTAATATAGCTCCACGAGAGGGGGATATGATTTTACCTCCTATTTATTTGGATAAAGAAGCTATGTTTAATCATCATTTTCTTGAGAGGAATGAACAATTCCTCCATTATCGATTAATCTATGATAGACGCAACGTCGTCCCTATTACTCTTCCTGCCCCCTACCTTTTTGGTTATCAGGCAAGAGGAAGATATATTATCACTAGGGAAGAAGCAGCTGATTATGAGAGGGGAATGTAAGCAGCCCACCAACACGCTGCTGCTCAGAGGTCAAGGTTGCCTCTGCATCTCAAGACAAACCCCGCTTTCACTTATGGATATCAGCCAAAGTGTCCTTGGTACTAGACCAACTTAGGCCAAAAGCCTAAGCTTGGGGGAGTACGTATTTCTCACCGACTTTACATTCATGTTCACACACTAGTCGTCGGTGCTCATACTCTTTCATTGTATTATCCTTGCTAGTTTAAATTTCTTTTTCTAGTTTTCTTCTTGTGTGTTTGATAAACCTTAAGAAAAACCAAAAAAAAATTAGTTAGTTTAATTTCCATGCTTGTAGTAGAAATTAAAACGAAAACCCAAAAATATTTCTAGTTCTTCTTCTTACTTGTTGGGAGTTTTCCCATGTAAATAGTTTTATTTTCTTTTCCTTCCTTTGGGGGTCGAGAAGGCTATATTGAAAATGCTTAGTGGCTCTACTATGCATGATTGTTTATTACCTTGTCTTCTCTCTTGAGTTGAATGCTTGCAGATTCCAGCTTAGTCCAATGCACGTGCACTCTTATTATTATACACATCGTTCGGTCGTGCAAGTGAAAGGCAATAATGATGATATATGATGGACTTAATGGGATGAGAAAAGCTGGTATGAACTCGACCTCTCTTGTTTTTGTAAATATGATGATTCATCGTTCCCGAGTCAGCTATTATGAAGTAAACATATTTGCAATGACATTTAGAGATTATAGTTGCTTGTGCCATGCTTGATTAGCTATGAATTATAATGGTTTACCTTATGCCAACATGCTATTAGAATGATTATGATGTGGTATGATGGGATGGTATCCTCCTTTGAATGTATTGAGGTGACTCGACTTGGCACATGTTCACACATGTAGTTGAATCAAATCAACATAGCCTTCATGATATTTATGTTCATGGTGGATTATATCTTACTCATGCTTGTACTCGGTGAATTAATTTTAATGCATGCTTACGACTGTTGTCGCTCTCTCAGTTGGTCGCTTCCCAGTCTTTTGCTAGCCTTCACCTATACTAAGCGGGAATACTGCTTGTGCATCCAAACTCCTTAAACCCCAAAGTTGTTCCATATGAGTCCACTATACCTTCCTATATGCGATATTTACTGCAGCCCAAGTAAATTTGTATGTGCCAAACTCTAAACCTTCAAATGAAATTCTTTTTTGTATGCTCGAGCAGCTCATGTTACAACTAGGGCTGCCTATATATTCCATGCTAGGGGGGTTATTCTCACGAGGAGTGGCCTCCGCTCCTCATTCACGAGAAAGGGATGGTAACCGGGATGCCCAGTCCCATGATCCAAAAAGATCAAAGCAAATCAAAACATTTAAACAAAACTCCCCCAGGGCTGTTGTATGTTGGAGGCACTCGTTGTTTCGAGAAAGCCATGGATTGATGCTTGTTGGTGGTTGGTGGAGTATAAACCTTTACCATTCTGTTTGGGAACTGCCTATAATGCATGTAGTATGGAAGATACAGCCATCTCATAGTTGTTGCGTTGACAGCGAAAGTATGGCGCTCAAAATGTTATTCACTCTCTATTTTAAAATCGAGCTCTGGCACCTCTACAAATCCCTGCTTCCCTCTGCGAAGGGCCTATCTATTTACTTTTATGTTGAGTCATCACCCTTCTTATTAAAAGCACCCATTTGAGAGCACACTGTCATTTGCATTCATTACTATTGGTTTATATTGGGTATGACTTGACTGGATCTCTTTACCATGAATTACAATGTTTAGTCAGTCCTTGATCTTTAAACGTGCTCTGCATTTATGTTTTGCGGTCTCAGAAAGGGCTAGCGAGATACCATTTTGTTATATCATGTTATGATTATTTTGAGAAATTGTTGTTGTCGGTGTCAAAACCGGCGGATCTCGGGTAGGGGGTCCCGAACTGTACGTCTAGGTGGATGGTAACAGGAGACAAGGGACACGATGTTTTTACCCAAGTTCGGGCCCTCTCGATGGAGGTAAAACCCTACTCCTGCTTGATTAATATTAATGATATGGGTAGTACAAGAGTAGATCTACCACGAGATCGTAGAGGCTAAACCCTAGAAGCTAGCCTATGGTATGATTGTTGTTCGCCCCACGGACTAAAACCCTCCGGTTTATATAGACACGGAGAGGGCTAGGGTTACACAGTAGTCGGTTACAATGGTAGGAGATCTACATATCCGTATCGCCAAGCTTGCCTTCCACGCCAAGGAAAGTCCCATCCGGTTCTTGGATGAAGTCTTCAATCTTGTATCTTCATAGTCCAGAGTCCGCCAAAGGTCATAGTCCGCTATCCGGACACCCTCTAATCCAGACTCCCTCGGTAGCCTCGAACCAGGCTTCAATGACGCACGAGTCCGGCGCAAGATATTGTCTTCGGCATTGCAAGGCGGGTTCCTCCTCGAATACTTCATAGAAGATTTTGAACACAAGGATAGTGTCCGCTCAGAAAATAATTTCCACATACCACCGTAGAGAGAATAATATTTGCACAAATCCAATCTGCTGACGTATTCCGCAATGTGACATCACACACGGCCAAGCCTTTATTCGAATCGTTTTCACTGTCCCATCTCAGCGCGTTTAGCGAGGCGGTTTCCTTGGCACGCCTTGTGAAAGCAGAGATCGTGTCCCCTTATTATGGGATTCTCATTAATACAGCCGTGGGTAACCCAGTCGTGCTTGTTGGCACGCATCCTCTATCGAAGGCGAGTCCCGAACGGTCATGGGGAGGGCTCTTGGTATTCAACCTCTTTATAAAGAGACCAAGGCTCTACTCTTTTCTTTCAAACTCAATCGAATCCGCCCCTCGCCTCAAGTTCCAACACCCAAAGCTCCGGATTCAGGTGCTCCGGACCTTTGATGATGTCCGGCTCCAACCTTCAAGGCCGGTGGATGCATTCCTCCGTCATGGAAGAAGACCTCCTAAAGCTAAGAGATGCCAGGTATCTAGCCGGCGAAATCTCGCATAGGCTGCCTGCCCAAGGGCAGGTTATTCCCACTCCCAAGCCCGATGAAAGCGTGGTGTTCGCGTCTCACTTTCTTCGGGGGCTAAGCTTCCCGACGGACCCCTTCGTGAGGGGGCTCATGTTTTATTACGGGCTGGAATTTCATGACTTGGATCCGGAGTCCATCCTCCACATCTCATCGTTCATCGTCGTATGCGAAGCCTTCCTCCGCATTACCCCTCACTTCGGATTGTGGCTCAAGACCTTCAAGGTGGAGCCGAAGATGATCAAGGGCAATAGCAGAAGTGCGGAGGGGCCGTTATAAGCTGAATCTTGGACGCTCCATGGCCCGAGGGCTCTTTTCAAGAGGAGCTCAGTCTATGGCAACAAGAGTGGTTTCATATCACAGCTCCCAGGGGCACCAAATGGGTGGCGCCACCTGCCTTCCGCTCGGGTCCTCCACCGCGGCTGGCTTCATGGGTCAATAAGGGGCTTGACTGGGGGCCGTCCAAGGACATGCCCCTGTTGCAGGGCCGTATTCGAGACCTCCTAGAGAGAGAGACCAATCTGGTCGTAGTAGGCGCAGGTCATGCTGATTCGTCGCATCCTGCCCTGCAAATGTCGCCCCCTCCGCCTGTGGGAGTTCAATCCGGAGGGACCGCGAGCTCTCCAACATTTTATGGGCGCAACGCCCGTGGAGATGTACAAACTGTTCTTCGGATCACAAGCAATCCGGACTTGACCGAGGACGCAGGTCTGAGCTGCAATCGCCCGGATACTCAAGTAAGTAGTCCTGTACTCGGACACGCTATCCGTATATTTATCATAAACTTGCCCTTAAAGGAGTTGTCCCTTAAACAGGAGTGGATAGCGAAAGCAAAACTGATCAGTGTCCGGCCCCCTCCCCGAGACCACGCCGGATCCTGTGTTAACCAAGATCTTTGGAGGCTGCGCCTTTGGAAGAAAGGCGAAGGGGAAAAAGGAAGCTACGCCTCCGCGAAGGAGGTTATCAAGAAAGGAGGGATCGAGAATCCCTCCATCCAAGGGGAGAAGAGGACCGCCTCAAGATCCGGAGACCAAGGCCTCAAAGCGGGGGAATCTTCGCCAGAGGGTCCTGCCACGGAGATGCCCCGGCCGCACTAGTCCCCCAAGGAGAGCAGCCCTCTAGCGAGCCGTAAGTAGAGAGGGGAGTTTAAAAATAAGAGACATCCCTTTTTTATTTCTGAAGATGACCGAAATTTTACCTTGTAGTTCGGATCTTAGCCCTTCTCAGCAGAGCTCGTCTTCAGGGGACCTTCGTCCGGAGATGATGGAGAGCGGAACGCCTCCCCCTGCCGTACCACCTAGCGAGGCGGACGATCCTGAGGTGTCGTCGCGGAGGGTTTCTTCGAATCCGGTAGGGGCGGAGGGCGGTCGTAGGGCCCCCCAAAGTCCTCCGTGTCCGGCCTTCGAAAAAGGCCATCAGATGAGTCCGGCACCTCCTGGTGCACGGTCGGAGGAGTTGAAGGATCTGCTCGGGCGAGCGTCTATCTCAGAGGATCACCGTGCATTGATGGGTACGGTGATTGAAAAAATTTCGTCCGTGGAAAGCGGGTTGTACGAGGCCGCCAGGAGTTTACTGACGGGTTTTGAGGTACGTGCAATGATGTACCTTTTGACGGTTCCGCATATATAAAATGCGCCCTATGTAGATAGTAGCCCCTGAGACTCGGTGCGTTGTCAAAAATGACAGCGTGCCAAGGATCATAATCCCAGCTATAATATGTTGCCCTTCCTATGTAGGTGGCGGAGCGTCTGGTGGCTAGCTGGACTGATGAATTTGCCGAACTAAAGCGGCAACTTGACGTGGCGGATGCCGACATCGCGCTTGTCAATAAGCGGCTTGACGAGTCACAAGGTATGCAGTTTCTCCGTGGACACCTGGTAAGGGAGCTTGATGCCCGTGCCTTACAACATGTATGCTTGATGCAGATGGTGCCGCTGCCATGGAGAACCTTCGGGCAGAGCTTTCCCGATCCAAGGAGCAGGCCAGAAAAAGTGATGCGGCTGCCTTAAAGGTAGCCGAAGAGCTAAAAGCCGAACAGGCTGCTCACTGCCAAAGCAAGAAGGAAATGGCCGAGATGGCCGTGGAGTTGAAGAATGCTACCGACCGCTGCGAGCTTCTTGGAAAAGAAGGTCGAGCGGAGCAAGAGGACCTGAAGAAGGCCACCACCGAGGCCAAGGATGCTCGCTCTGCGATGAGAGCTATGAAGGAGGAGCTGCGTCAGGCCGGCGATATCGCGGCTGGAAAGCCCTTTCTGCTGCGGAGGAAGTTCACAGATCCTAAATATGCTCAGTTGGACCGGCTGTGGAGTTTGGAGGATGCTTATCTGGACTTGGCGGCGAGTGCATGTGACGCGGCCGAACACTTCGGAGATCAAAAGGATCACGAGATGGAAGAGCTTTTTTGGTCGCAGTTCCGTAATCCTGAGCGTCCACTTTCATTAACCGATCGTTTGGCCGAATGGGCGGAGCTGAATAGATTGTCCGGGCTTGCCATGAAGGCTGTCGTGACTCATTTGTGGCCGGAAAGGCCCGAGCCGAAGAGTTATTTTGGCTTGGTGCAGTAGTTCCTTGGTGCGGTGCCGCATATCAAAGCAATGAGGCGGTCAACATGCATAGAGGGTGCGCGGATGGCTCTTGCCCGTGTCAAGACATACTGGGCGGAGATGAAGGCCACCGATGTTGCATCCCAAGATTCGGACGGAAGCCGAGTACCTGTTGAGCACTATTTTCAGGAAGTTCTGCAGGGCGCTCGTTTAATAGAGACGCAGTGCTCGAAGGATATTATGTTCGAATAACATGTATTATTGTGAAACAATGTTTCGATGGAATGTAAAAGCGTTTTATACTTGTGCCTTCAAGAAGTAAAATACCTCCTGTGCGGCCGTTAATGTATATGTGTATATAACCTGAAAGATGGCAGTCTTTGGCTTCAGCCCCCATGCATATAATGCGGTGGTGTTTGCAGAAAACGCATTTTCACACTTGACCCAACGTCTTGGTCCTACAAAGGAGGTGATAGCGCAACAAACTAGGCAACCGGACTATAATGCTTTATCACTTTCACTTAGCCATAGGAGTTCAACAGTGGGGCTACTATATAGGCCCTAGGGGCACCGCGTTCACCCGAATTCGGGATGCGTATGTACCTGACCGGGAAACGTCCCTTAGTCAATGCGGAGGAATTCTAAAGATTCCAGCGGGTCATCGAGTGGTTGACCAGTCTCACGCTATATCATGATCGATTTTGCTTTTTCTCTCGAGGTGCTCGCTGGCGAACCGGGCACAATCGCAGAGTTCTCCTGGTGCCGCATTAGCCGATAGAGCGGAACGTAAGGCAACAAAACACAGGAGCCGGGCAAACCCAACATTTGACCAAAGACATGATTCGGAGCTGATCCATATAAGGCCAAACTCGAGACGCCGAACACTCCCTAAGGTATTCGGTCTTTATGAAAACGGGCCGAACAACGCCTTTGGTAATAAGCCCTCGTGTCCAGTGCAGCGCAAAATTTCGACGTGGCCTATGCCAAAACGCCAGCCTCCTCGGTTATAGCAAGAAACCGGGGGATGTGTAGCAACAAGAAACAGTAAAAAAGGTTTACGCAGGGTCTTAATCTGAAAAGAATCCTTGCAACGGGTCCCTACTGCACGTCTGCGCCTGTGTCTCCGTCGTGCCGTATCCTGGACGGGTGTAGCACGGTGTTCATCTGTGAAAGAGAGGAACTTAGTTTGAAAAAGATCGTGCGAAAATGTACGTTATACTAAATAAACGAAGTACAATTCAAAAAATTAATAAAATTGAGCTTTATTGTCTCTTGTTGTGTAACGCCCTCGATGCGGCTATATCTCCCACGTGTCGAAGCACGACTTAGAGGCATAACCGCATTGAAAGCAATGTCGCAAGTGAGGTAATCTTCACACAACCCATGTAATACATAAGGGAAAGAGATACATAGTTGGCTTACAAATGCCACTTCACACAAGACATAAATAAACATCCATCATCCAGATTACACTCAAGGTCCGACTACGGAACCAAAATAAAAGAAGACTACCCCAAAAGCTACACCGATCCCCGATCGTCCCAACTGGGCTCCACTACTGATCATCGGGAAAAGACACATAGTAACGACCACGTTCCTCGTCGAACTCCCACTTGAGCTCGGTTGCGTCATCTGCCCGCATCGTCGGCACCTGCAACTGTTTTGGTAGAATCTGTGAGTCACGGGGACTCAGAATCTCACACCCGAGATCAAGACTATTTAAGCTTATAGGAAGGACAGAGTTGTGAGGTGGAGCTGCAGCAAGCGACTAGCATATATGGTGGCTACATTCGCAAAAGAGAGCGAGAAGAGAAGCAAGGCACGGTCGTGAAGCTAGTAGCGATCAAGAAGTGATCCTGAACTACTTACGTCAAACATAACTCCAACACCGTGTTCACTTCCTGGACTCCGCCGAGAAGAGACCATCACGGTTACACACGCGGTTGATGTGTTTTACTTAAGGTCAACTTCGGGTTTTCTACAACCGGACATTAACAAATTCCCATCTGCCTCATAACAGCGGGCACGGCTGTCGAAAGATAATACCCTGCAGGGTGTCCCAACTTACCCATTATAAGCTCTCACGGTCAACGAAGGATATTCCTTCTACCGAAGACCCGATCAGTCTCGAATCCCGGACTACAAGACATTTCGACAATGGTAAAACAAGACCAAAGAAGCCGCCCGATTGTGCCGACAAATCCTGATAGGAGCTGCACATATCTCGTTCTCAGGGCACATCCGGATGAACACTACGTACGGCAAAGATACCCTAAGTTGCCTCAGGGTGGTACCGCAAGTGGCTCTAGTTTGGGCCAACACTCAGAGGAGCATTGGCCCGGGGGGTTAAATAAAGATGACCCTCGGGCTCGCGAAAACCCGGGGGAAAAAGGCTTAGGTGGCAAATGGTAAAACCAAAGTTGGGCCTTGCCGGACGAGTCTTATTCAAAGCGAACTGTCAAGGGGTCCCATAAATCACCCAACCGTGTAAGGAACGCAAAATCAAGGAACATAACACCGGTATGACGGTAACTAGGGCGGCAAGAGTGGAACAAAACACCAGGCATAAGGCCGAGCCTTCCACCCTTTACCAAGTATATAGATGCATTAATTAAACAATAGATATTGTGATATCCCAACAAGTAAACATGTTCCAACAAGGAACAACATCTCCATGTTCCAACAAGGAACAAACTTCATCTTCACCCGCAACTAGCAACGCTATAAGAGGGGTTGAGCAAAGCGGTAACATAGCCAATCAACGGTTTGCTTGGAAAGGATGGTTAGGGGCTTGACATGGCAATATGGGAGGCATGATAAGCAAGTGATAGGCATCGTAGCATAGGCATAGCAAAAGAGCGAGCATCTAGCAAGCAAAGATAGAAGTGATTTCGAGGGTATGGTCATCTTGCGCAAAGTTCTCGAGTTGTCGAAAGCTTGATCCTCGTAAGCGTTCTCAACAGGTTCCTCGTTCACGTACTCGTCTCCCGGCTCTACCCAAGGCAAGAACACAAACAATGGAACCACAATAAATCACGGTCGATGCACAAACAACATGATGCAATACATGGCATGATATGCGAGATGTGAGATGCAATGCATATGCGTGCTCCGGAAGGAAAATGATGAAAAAGGAATCAACTTGGCAAACCAATTATGCCGCTGGAAAGGTGAGATGATTTCGGTTGAAATCGATATAAAGATCACCGGAATCGGATGCACGGTTTGCAAATGACAAGCGAAACAAGCATGGCACAAATCTGCCATTAACAACACGATGCCACATAGTAAGCAACATGAAATGAAGCTACTGCACCCAAACGTACCAACAAAGCATATGGCAGTGATCTACTCAAGATTCTTGACAAAATATGAACACTGAGCTACGGCTAAATCACACCATAACAGGTCCAAACAAGCATGGCAAAAGTGCAAAATATATCAGGTTCACAGACAGTGAAATACTGAACATGGCAGAATCAGCATCAGGAAGCAATGTTCAGAGCAAGAAAACAACATGCTATAGGAAATTATAATAGCAAAAGAAGGAATGGAATGAATCTACTCAAAGCATAGAACAAAAGTACCTTACTGACCATGAGCCAAAAGGGATCAGAAAATGTAGTACCACCCATGTCAATATAGCAAGTTTCGTTAACAGATTCAGCAAACAGGGCTTGACATTGACAGAATTATGAAGACATCTTCGCGAGCTTGATGCACTCACTACAGAGCATTTCAAGATAAAATAAGCATACATTCATCAAGAAGACATGGCATAGAAGCTATACATGGCAAGAAAAAACATCATAGCATATCCGGATCAACTACAACAACCTCGGCCAAATTGAATAACATGTAAACAATCTGCCAGGAAACATTTTATAGCAAAAGTAGAGATCGATTGACTCAAGCTATGGCACTCCATAATTGCAAACAAGGGCATGGATGGATAGAGAATAACCATATGTTCAAAACATCCTTAATGAAGTGTCTCGAAATAAGCATGGATCTCTCTGTAGCATCAAGTTTACATGGCATAAAAATAACAGCAGAACAGGGGCTGAAATCAGCAACATCATGAAGCCTAGTTTGCATGCTTGTGCTAGTCACCACAGAGATCACAAAAATACATGGCATAAACCCCTGTAAAGATGGAATGGCATATTACAAAACACATGTAGGACTCAAGATCATAGGGTGCACACATCAATCATGGCAAAAATGACAAAAGTGCATGTTCTGATAAGAATCTGAAACTAACATCACATAGCCCTCGTCTAACAGCATTTCGGGCATCAAGAGGAGCTCAAATGAAAATGATGCAATGAGATGAAATGATGTACTCGTCGAGGCGAACAATACGTATGCTATACACCCCAAACGGAGCCACAGGTACAGAGTTATCGTGCGATGAAAATACAACAAAATTATCACAGATAATGACTTAGAGGAAATTTCGGGGGAGAAGGAAAGTCAACCGAGATCGGATCTGGGCTCGGACTTCGAGGAAGGCCGGAGCCTCGCCGGAGTTGGAGCCGGAGGGGAGGAAGACGGTCGGGGGAGGCGCGGGCCGACCGGATCTCGCCGGATCCGCGCCGGCGGAGGCGGGAGGCGACGGGAGGAGGGCGCTGGCCGGGCCGGGGCGCGAGGTGGCGGCGGCGGAGGCGGCCGCCGCCGGGCGGAGGCGGCCGGGCGGCTGGGTCGAGGACGAGGCGGCGGAGGCGGCCGGCGACGGGTCGGGCGCGGCGGGCGCGCCGCCGGACGGGCTCCGTGGCGGCTGGCGGGCGCGGCGATGTGGCGCGCCACGTGGCGCGCAATTGGTCCGGGCGGCGGCGAGCCTTTTCGCGCGATCGGACGGTCCGCGCGCTGGAGGGAGCGGGGCTAGGGTTTCGGGATCCGGAAATTTTCGGAGGGGAGGCTATATTTATAGGTAGAAGGAGCTAGGAAGCTCCAAATGAGGTGTAGTTTTCGCCCACACGATCGTGATCGAACGGCGATGGACATGGAAGTGACTTAGATGGGTTATTGGGCTGTTTTGAAGGGGTGTTGGACTGCAACCCAAAAGAGGCCTTCGCGGTTATCCGGTTAACCGTTGGAGTATCAAACGAGCTCCAAATGACTCGAAACTTGACAGGTGGTCTATCGGTGGTGTACCAAGGCCACTTGACAAACCTCGGTCCATTCCGAGAAAGTTTAGTACCCGCTCACGGAAAAATGTAAAAGGGGACGCCGGGGGACATAGGAGTGCCGGATTGCAAAAGCGGACAACGGGGAAAATGCTCGAATCATGAGACGAACACGTATGCAAATGAGATGCACATGATGACATGATATGAGATGCATGGCATAAACAAAATGCAAAACGAAGACAAAAACCCAACCACGGAGGGAATATCATATCACAATGCCGAAAATGGCAAGAGTTGGAGTTACAAATATGGAAAGTTACATCCGGGTGTTACAACACTCCACCACTACAAGAGGATCTCGTCCCGAGATCTAGGACCGAAAGAACTTCGGATATTCGAATGGAGGTGATCCTCGCGCTCCCGTGTGGCTTCTCGGTCGGAATGGTGTGACCACTTCACTTTCGTGAATTTGATTGACTTGTTGCGAGTCTTGCGCTCAGTTTCTTCAAGAATAGCAACGGGGTGCTCATGATAAGAGAGATCTTCTTGGAGGTCAATTTCTTCGAAGTTGATAGTGCGGTCAGGAGTCTTGAAGCACTTGCGAAGTTGTCACACATGAAACACATCGTGCACGTTCGCGAAGTTGGACGGAAGCTCAAGTTGATAGGCTAGATCGCCTCTTTTGCCAAGGATCTTGAAAGGACCCACGTATCTAGGGGCAAGCTTCCCTTTGATACCGGGGCGAAAGTGCCTTTCATTGGAGAGACGCGGAGGTAGACATGGTCTCCGATTTCAAAAGCCACATCACGGTGCTTGTCATCATAATAGCTCTTCCGGCGCGATTATGCGGCTTTGAGATTCTCACGAATGACTTTGCACATTTCTTGACTTCTGTGATCAAGTCGTTGCCAAGAAGTTGGCGTTCACCTATCTCGGACCAATTGAGAGGAGTACGACACTTTCTGCCATAGAGAATTTCGAATGGGGCCTTGCCCGAACTCGCTTGGAAGCTGTTGTTGTAGGAGAACTCGGCATATGGAAGACAATCTTCCCATTTCATACCGAAGGAAATGACACAAGCCCTGAGCATGTCTTCGAGGATTTGATTGACTCGCTCGACTTGGCCACTTGTTTGAGGATGGAAAGCTGTGCTGAAACGAATGTTGGTGCCCATGGTCTTCTGAAAGGAGTCCCAGAACTTAGAAGTGAAGATGCTTCCACGGTCTGAAGAGTTCAATTGTGGAATGCCGTGCAAGGAGACAATCCTGGAGGTGT
This sequence comes from Aegilops bicornis, assembly GCA_021605145.1. NCBI lineage: Eukaryota > Viridiplantae > Streptophyta > Magnoliopsida > Poales > Poaceae > Aegilops > Aegilops bicornis. The sequence continues at coordinate 506,326,836 of CM038669.1, forward strand.
AAAGTTCTGCCAACTAAGCTGCTGTGATAGATTCTTTGATTGGAAGAAAATGAGCCACTTTAGTAAGCTTGTCAATGACAACGAAGATAGCATCATTTCCGCGCTTGGACTAAGGAAATCCAGCACGAAGTCCATTTCGATATGATCAAACTTCCATTCTGGAATAACAAGAGGTTGGAGGAGACTAGCTGGTCGTTGGTGTTCTGCTTTCACTCTTCTGCAGACATCACACTCATTCACGAATTGAGCAATTTCTCGCTTCATTCGAGTCCACCAATATGACTGCTTGAGGTCATGGTACATCTTCGTACTTCTAGGATGAATGGATAGAAGGGAATTGTGCGCCTCGTTCATAATGCTTTACGTAGATCACCCTTAGGAACCACAATCCGGTCCTCGAAGAAAAGAGTATCTTTGTCATCAATGTGGAAGCACTTTTATTCGGAAATGCCCTTGTCGATACCACGTTTCACCTTTTTCACCATGGAATCCAAGAGTTGAGCCTCACGAATTTGGTCTTCCAAAGTAGGAGAGACTATGAGGTTGGCAAGAAAACCTTGAGGAACAACTTGAAGATTCAGCTTGCGGAAAGCTTCACAAAGGTCTGGTTGGAAGGGCTTGAGGATTAAACTGTTGCAATAAGCCTTCCTGCTCAAAGCATCTGCAATCACATTGGCCTTGCCCGGAGTATATTCAATACTTGGGTTGTACTCTTGAATCATTTCGACCCATCGAGTTTGCCTGAGGTTGAGGTTCTGTTGAGTGAAGATATACTTGAGACTCTTGTGATCGGTGAATATGTCCACTTTCCTTCCCAACAAGAGATGTCTCCATGTTATTAATGCATGGACAAGTGCCGCCAACTCCAGATCGTGAGTGGGGTAGTTCTTTTCGTTGGGCTTCAGCTGACGAGAGGTATAGGCCACAACTTTCTTCTCTTGCATTAACACAGCACCGAGCCCTTGAAGAGAAGCATCACAGAAAACTTCGAATGGCTTGGATTCATCAGGAGGAGTCAAGACAGGAGCTGTGACGAGTTTCTCTTTGAGGGTGTTGAAAGCAACGTCACACTCGTGGAGACCGGACATACTTCACATGCTTCTCGAGGAGGTTGGAAAGAGGCTTTGCAATCTTAGAGAAGTTCTCAACGAATCTTCGCAATAGCTTGCAAGTCCAAGAAAATCGCTGAAGCTGCTTGACATTCTGAGGAGGTTCCCAATTCACAACTGCGGACACCTTCTCGGGGTTAACATCGATGCCCTTGGCGGAGATGATGTGACCAAGATAAAGAACTTCATCAAGCCAGAACTCACATTTGGAAAACTTCGCATAGAATTGATGCTCTCTGAGCTTGTCGAGCACCAATCGCAAATGTTTGGCATGATCCTTATTCTTGGAGAAGACCAAAATATCATCAAGATAGACCAAGACGAATTCATTGGTGTAGGGGTTGAAGATGAAGTTCATCATTCGAGAGAATGTTGGAGGAGCATTGACAAGGCCGAAAGACATCACAGTATATTCATAAGAACCAAAGCTTGTTCTGAATGCTGTCTTGGGAATATCTTGTTCACGAATGCGAATTTGATGATAACCCATACGAAGGTCAAGCTTCGAGAACACTTTAGCACCTTTGAGTTGCTCGAAAAGCTCGTTGATGTTGGGAAGTGGATACTTGTTCTTGATTGTCTTCTTATTCAATGGACGGTAATCGACGCAAAGTCGGTCCGTGCCATCCTTCTTCTGGACAAAAAGAACACCACAACCCCAAGGAGATGAACTCGGTCTGATCGTACCCAGACGCTCTTGTTCATCGAAGCTGTTTCTTCAATTCCTTCAGCTCATTAGGTCCAAGCTTGTATGGACGCTTGCAAACGGGTTCCGTGCGGGCTCAAGATCGATAATGAATTCAACCGGCGGTGAGGAGGCATTCCCGAAGCTCTTCCGAAAGACATCTTGATACTCACAAACAATGGAATCGAGAGATAGCATCCAACTCGCCCTTCTCATTGAGAGAAAACAACCGAATGGTTTCATCACGAAGCGGCATAGATGATCACATCCTCGGAAGAGTGAGTCAATTGAATTTCCCTGGCAGCACAATCAAAATTTGAGCTTTGTCTTTGAGAAAGCCAGTCCATCCCGAGAATTAGATCAATATCCGAGTCACCAAGGCCAATTGGTTTAGCCATAAATCTATGGTCGCCCATCTTGATAGAAACATCCGGGGCGCAAATATTAGATGTCATTTGCTTACCCCGGGGACACAATCTTCAGCGGAATAGGAATCTTTTCCGTCACAAACTCATGCTTGGCAACAAAAGGTCTCGAAATGAAAGAAAGCGATGCACCAGAATCAAATAAAACTTTTGCACGAATATCATTAACTGAGAGATTACCCATTATCACATCAGTAGATTCCTCCGCTTGAGCTGCATTCATCATATTCACCTTGGCATGCTTTGGGTTATGCTTGACCACCCATTGCTGGAAGATCTCACAGGAGGAGGAGGCGGAATGCGCCTTTGGTTGAAGCACTTGTTCGCGTAGTGACCTTTCTGCTGACATTTGTTGCAAGTCACCTCTGAGAGCAGACGGTGGTAAGGAGCATTTGACCTTGGAGCTTGAGAATTTGACTTGTTCGATAGCTTTGGGTTGGGTGGGTGGGAAGATCCACGACCACCTGAGTTCTTCTCACGATAAGGTGGCGAAACGGAGGAGGAGGAAGGTAGAACTTCTGCCGCTTAGCTGCCACTTGAGAGGAAGAAGAAGACTGAACTGCATCCCTGATTCTCTTCTTAGAAGCCTCACATTTGAGCTGGGCAGCTTCTTGCTTCATGCCATGTTGTAGAATTCATCATACTTTTACGGCTCAAAAAGCACGAGAGCTAATTGCAGATCTTCTCTCGAGGCCACCTCTGAATTGATAGATCATACTCTTTTCATCGTGGACGTCTTGCTTAGCGAAAGCGGCGAGTTCTCGAACTGGATATTGTATTGATACACAGACATTTTGCCTTTCTTGAGATTGCGGAACTCCTCACGCTTGCTCTCAACAACACTTTTCGGAATGTGGTGAGCTTTGAAGTCCCAGCGGAACTCATCCCAGGTAATTACACGACCTCCTCTGGAATCTTTGTATTGCTGATACCACTCGGCAACTTGGTCCTTGATTTGAAACTAAGCAAACTTGACAAAGTCCTCAGGTCTGACATTGCTACATTCAAAATGTTTGCAGATGTCCACAAGCCAATCGTCGGTGTCTATGGCCTCGACACAGAAGCTGAAAGACTTCAGCTAATTAGCGAGGAACTGATTGAGGGTAGCCAAGTGCGGCTGGTTGTTTCCTTGGCCTTGATTCCCTTGGTTGCCTTGCCCTTGGGTACGCTCTTGCAAGAGTTGCAAAATCATCTAAGCATTTGCGTTGGTGGCTGCCATGATAGCTTGCCATGCCTCCGGAGGCGGAGGTGGAGGTGGAGGGTTCGACTGACTCCCATCATTGCGTTTCGGATTCAGACGCGTTGGCGGAGCCATCCTGAAGAGGGTGACATCCGTTAGCACTTTGATAGACAGATAGACAAGTTGAATCAACGGATAGAAATTGCAACATATAGTCTTCACAATAAACATTCGAACAAGGATGAACGAATGAATTCCAAAGTTAACATCACACGTCCATTAAGGTGAGAAGCCACTTGATTAAGGGTTGATGAAAAATAACAAGGTACGACTGGAACAAATAAGTGGTAAGGATTACCCAATCGCAAACCAAATATCTGCGGGAAGAAATGCTAAGAGCTACTTGAATCCCACCTATAAACTCTCGAAACTTTCTGGTTAGGCAATCTGGTGTTGGGGATACAGGGGACACAAAATATATCGCCCAAACTAACAATACCTAGATCCAGCTGTATCCATCCGTCAACACATAACCAAGAAACCTTCGGAAATCGTGTACCTCGACCTTCGAAAAGCATCCGTTATAATGAGTCATGGCAATACTCCCGAGCTCGCCTCAAGATCGGGTTATCGGGTTATCTCACCAACAATCATACAAAAGAGATTTTCGATGTCGGCAAATCTCAGGTATTCCAGAACTGCAACGATAAAATTGTGAAGACAACACCTCGTAGCTCAACTCCCCGGGACACTGCCACAACCCCTAAATGTCAGGAGGCACCAAGACCAATGTTCTCGTCACAAAACCATCGAAACGATTCCAAGATACCCGCGTGATCCTAAATTTTTTTTTAGTGAAATTTGAGGAGAGGAGAGTCAAAACTTCTACGTCAGGAGACCTCACCAGAGTGACGAAGGGACTGGGGAGTAAAAAGAATCCTACTCTCCGATATATATAATCCTAAGACTCAAAACATTTTTGTTCTAGACTCAACAACGCACACAAACAATCAAGCAGGGGCTCCTAAGTCGGGGATGGCTCTGATTACCAACTTGTCACGCCCTCGATGAGGCTATATCTCCCACGTGTCGAAGCACGACTTAGAGGCATAACCGCATTGAAAGCAATGTCGCAAGTGAGGTAATCTTCACACAACCCATGTAATACATAAGGTAAAGAGATACATAGTTGGCTTACAGTCGCCACTTCACACAAGACAGAAATAAACATCCATCATCCAGATTACACTCAAGGTCCGACTACGGAACCAAAATAAAAGAAGACTACCCCAAAAGCTACACGGATCCCCGATCGTCCCAACTGGCTCCACTACTGATCATCGTGAAAAGACACATAGTAACGACCACGTTCCTCGCCGAACTCCCACTTGAGCTCGGTTGCGTCATCCGCGACCGCATCGTCGGCACCTGCAACTGTTTTGGTAGAATCTGTGAGTCACGGGGACTCAGCAATCTCACACCCGTGAGATCAAGACTATTTAAGCTTATAGGAAGGACAGAGTTGTGAGGTGGAGCTGCAGCAAGCGACTAGCATATATGGTGGCTACATTCGCAAAAGAGAGCGAGAAGAGAAGCAAGGCACGGTCGTGAAGCTAGTAGCGATCAAGAAGTGATCCTGAACTACTTACGCCAAACATAACTCCAACACCGTGTTCACTTCCCGGACTCCGAGAAGAGACCATCACGGTTACACACGCGTTGATGTGTTTTACTTAAGGTCAACTTCGGGTTTTCTACAACCGACATTAACAAATTCCCATCTGCCTCATAAACCGCGGGCACGGCTTTGAAAGATAATACCCTGCAGGGGTGTCCCAACTTAGCCCATTATAAGCTCTCACGGTCAACGAAGGATATTCCTTCTACCGAAGACCCGATCGATCTCGGAATCCCGGACTACAAGACATTTCGACAATGGTAAAACAAGACCAGCAAAGCCGCCCGATTGTGCCGACAAATCCCGATAGGAGCTGCACATATCTCGTTCTCAGGGCACATCCGGATGAACACTACGTACGGCAAAGATACCCTAAGTTGCCTCAGGGTGGTACCGCAAGTGGCTCTAGTTTGGACCAACACTCAGAGGAGCATTGGCCGGGGGTTAAATAAAGATGACCCTCGGGCTCGCGAAAACCCGGGGAAAAAGGCTTAGGTGGCAAATGGTAAAACCAAAGTTGGGCCTTGCCGGAGGAGTCTTATTCAAAGCGAACTGTCAAGGGGTCCCATAAATCACCCAACCGTAAGGAACGCAAAATCAAGGAACATAACACCGGTATGGCCGGTAACTAGGGCGGCAAGAGTGGAACAAAACACTGTGCATAAGGCCGAGCCTTCCACCCTTTACCAAGTATATAGATGCATTAATTAAACAATAGATGTTGTGATATCCCAACAAGTAAACATGTTCCAACAAGGAACAACATCTCCATGTTCCAACAAGGAACAAACTTCATCTTCACCTGCAACTAGCAACGCTATAAGAGGGGTTGAGCAAAGCGGTAACATAGCCAATCAACGGTTTGCTAGGAAAGGATGGTTAGGGGCTTGACATGGCAATATGGGAGGCATGATAAGCAAGTGATAGGCATCGTAGCATAGGCATAGCAAAAGAGCGAGCATCTAGCAAGCAAAGATAGAAGTGATTTCGAGGGTATGGTCATCTTGCCTGCAAAGTTCTCAGAGTTGTCGAAAGCTTGATCCTCGTAAGCGTTCTCAACAGGTTCCTCGTTCACGTACTCGTCTCCCGGCTCTACCCAAGGCAAGAACACAAACAATGGAACCACAATAAATCACGGTCGATGCACAAACAACATGATGCAATACATGGCATGATATGCGAGATGTGAGATGCAATGCATATGCGTGCTCCGGAAGGAAAATGATGAAAAAGGAATCAACTTGGCAAACCAATTATGCCGCTGGAAAGGTGAGATGATTTCGGTTGAAATCGATATAAAGATCACCGGAATCGGATGCACGGTTTGCAAATGACAAGCGAAACAAGAATGGCACAAATCTGCCATTAACAACACGATGCCACATAGTAAGCAACATGAAATGAAGCTACTGCACCCAAACGTACCAACAAAGCATATGGCAGTGATCTACTCAAGATTCTTGACAAAATATGAACACTGAGCTACGGCTAAATCACACCATAACAGGTCCAAACAAGCATGGCAAAAGTGCAAAATATATCAGGTTCACAGACAGTGAAATACTGAACATGGCAGAATCAGCATCAGGAAGCAATGTTCAGAGCAAGACAACAACATGCTACAGGAAATTATAATAGCAAAAGAAGGCATGGAATGAATCTACTCAAAGCATAGAACAAAAGTACCTTACTGACCATGAGCCAAAAGGGATCAGGAAATGTAGTAGCACCCATGTCAATATAGCAAGTTACGTTAACAGATTCAGCAAACACGGCTTGACATTGACAGAATTATGAAGACATCTTCGCGAGCTTGATGCACTCACTACAGAGCATTTCAAGATAAAATAAGCATACATTCATCAAGAAGACATGGCATAGAAGCTATACATGGCAAGAAAAAACATCATAGCATATCCGGATCAACTACAACAACCTCGGCCAAATTGAATAACATGTAAACAATCTGCCAGGAAACATTTTATAGCAAAAGTAGAGCTCGATTGACTCAAGCTATGGCACTCCATAATTGCAAACAAGGGCATGGATGGATAGAGAATAACCATATGTTCAAAACATCCTTACTGAAGTGTCTCAAAATAAGCATGGATCTCTCTCAGAGCATCAAGTTTACATGGCATAAAAATAACAGCAGAACAGGGGCTGAAATCAGCAACATCATGAAGCCTAGTTTGCATGCTTGTGCTAGTCACCACAGAGATCACAAAAATACATGGCATAAACCCCTGTAAAGATGGAATGGCATATTACAAAACACATGTAGGACTCAAGATCATAGGGTGCACACATCAATCATGGCAAAAATGACAAAAGTGCATGTTCTGATAAGAATGTGAAACTAACATCACATAGCCCCTGCCTAACAAAGATTTCGGGCATCAAGAGGAGCTCAAATGAAAATGATGCAATGAGATGAAATGATGTACTCGTCGAGGTGAACAATACGTATGCTATACACCCCAAACGGAGCCACGGGTACAGAGTTATCGTGCGATGCAATGAGAGGAAATTTCGGGGGAGAAGGAAAGTCAACCAAGATCGGATCCGGGCTCGGACTTCGAGGCAGGCCGGAGCCTCGCCGGAGTTGGAGCCGGAGGGAGGAAGACGGTCGGGAGGCGCGGGCCGACCGGATCTCGCCGGATCCGGCGCCGCGTGAGGCGGGAGGCGACGGGAGGTGCCGGGCGCGGGCGGCCGGGTCGGGCGCGAGGTGGCGGCGCGGAGGCGGCCGGGCGGCGCGGGTCGAGGACGAGGCGGCGGAGGCGGCCGGGCGACGGGTCGGCGCGCCGCGCTGGCGGGCGAGAGGCTCCGCTGGCCTGGCGGGCCGGGCTCGGCGATGTGCGCGCCCATGTTGGTCCGGGCGGCGGGAGCTGTTCGGCCATGGACGGACGTGTCCGGCGCGCGGAGGGAGCGGGGCTAGGGTTTCGGGATCCGGAAAATTTCGGAGGGGAGGCTATATTTATAGGTAGAAGGAGCTAGGAAGCTCCAAATGAGGTGTAGTTTTCGCCCACACGATCGTGATCGAACGGCGATGGACATGGAGGTGACTTAGATGAGTTATTGGGCTGTTTTGAAGGGGTGTTGGACTGCAACCCAAAAGAGGCCTTCGCGGTTACCCGGTTAACCGTTGGAGTATCAAACGAGCTCCAAATGACTCGAAACTTGACAGGTGGTCTACGGTGGTGTACCAAGGCCACTTGACAAACCTCGGTCCATTCCGAGAAAGTTCAGTACCCGCTCACGGAAAAATGTAGAAGGGGACGCCGGGGGACATAGGAGTGCCGAATTGCAAAACGGACAACGGGGAAAATGCTCGGAATCATGAGACGAACACGTATGCAAATGAGATGCACATGATGACATGATATGAGATGCATGGCATAAACAAAATGCAAAACGAAAGACAAAAACCCAACCACGGAGGGAATATCATATCACAATGCCGAAAATGGCAAGAGTTGGAGTTACAAATATGGAAAGTTACATCCGGGGTGTTACATGTTGTGCATGCGCGGAGCCCCTTGTACGGGGGTATGCGTCTAGTAAGCCCTTGTATGTTTACGCCGGACTCGTCCAGCCGTGTCGGGGGTCTGGACGACCTGTCTAAGTGCTTGTATTGGTGAAGCCGGTTTATTGTGTGGCTGTCAAGGCAACCGCACAATTTTCCGGACTCGAGGAACCCTCGATGTTTCCCTTTTACGAGATGATGCCGCGTGGACCGGGCATTTTAAGTGTAAGAGATGCATAATGCGGTATTGCGTTAAAGCGGGCGAAAGCTTCGCGTCCCAATAGTGCTTGATAGCTACTTGTAAATGGGGCGAGGTGGAAGGTTAACTTTTCGCGGCGGAAGTTGTCGGGTGAGCCGAACACAACTTCTAGCCGTACAGAGCCCGTACAATGGGCATATGGGCCTGGCATTACCCCTTGAAAGGAAGTGTTGCTATGGCAAAATTTGGTTGGGTCTATCCCCATTTTGCGGATTGTGTCCTGATATAGCAGGTTTAGATCACTGCCGCCGTCCATTAGGACTTGCGTAAATTGGAGTCCGCTAATTATCGGATTTACTATCAAGGCAGTCCAACCTGCAGTCCGTATACTTCTAGAGTAATCCTGATGGTCGAAGGTTATTGGTTTTAACAACCAGTGGCGGGACTCCTCTGGGATAGGCCGTATGGCGCGTACCTCTATGGGCGCCGCTCTATTTTTCCCTTTTGTCACGTGAAGTGAGTTTACTGTTTTGATTTCTTGTCGGAAATTCTTTTTGTTTTCCGGTGCTCTGCTTGTGGGGTTCGTCATCGTCCTCGCTTGGTGTGTCGAGCCCCTTGTGTTCGGCGTTGAGTTTGCCGGACTGCTTGAAGACCCAACAATCTCTGTGGGTATGGTTTGCAGGCTTCCCGGGAGTACTGTCGATTTGGCATATCTTGTCCAAGATTTTGTTTAAGTTAGATAGCTCGTCCATGTTATCCTTAGGGGGCAGCTTTTTATGATTTTGCTGAGAGCTATTGAATCCGGCGTTGACTGTCGTGCTCTTCGGGTTGTTTCCCTTGGTCCGACGCTGGTCCTTGCTGCGTCGTGGTTTCCCGTTTCCATCCCTGACTTCGGATGTACTTGGGTCGCTGGTACTGCATCTTGCCAGCCAGCTATCCTCTCCCGCGCAAAAGCGGGTCATGAGGCTTGTTAATGCGGCCATTGTTCTTGGCTTTTCTTGGCCGAGGTGTCTGGCTAGGCATTCGTCTCGGATGTTGTGTTTGAAAGCTGCTAGGGCTTCGACGTCCGGACAGTCGACTATTTGATTCTTTTTAGTAAGGAACATGTTCCAAAATTTCCGGGCTGACTCTCCGGGTTGTTGAGTTATGTGACTTAAATCGTCGGCACCCGGAGGTCGGACATAGGTCCCTTGAAAATTTGCCCGAAAAGCATCCTCGAGCTCCTCCGAACTTCCAATGGTGTTTTCGGGAAGGCTTTTAAGCCAATGCCGGGCTGGCCCTTTGAGCTTGAGGGGTAAGTATTTTATGGCGTGGAGATCATCTCCTCTAGACATGTGTATATGGAGGATGTAATCCTCAATCCAGACTCCAGGGTCTGTTGTTCCGTCGTATGCCTCTATGTTTACAGGCTTGAATCCCGTTGGAAATTCATGATCCAGCACCTCATCGGTGAAACATAGTGTCGGCACCCCTATATTTAGGTGTACCGTGGTGTTCGGATACTTGATGTGTTGCATTGCTTACTAGAGCTTGCTTTCTTGGCCCGTAGATAGATCTAGTCTGGGCCATCTTTTGATGCGAATCCTCATGCGGATCGCGTGCCGGCTTGTGTGCGGCACCGTTTGCCGCTCTCTGTTTGCCATGGGGTCGTCCATCCGACCGGGTGGCCTCCTTGTTTTTTGATTGCCGGGGCTCTACGGCCTCCTCATCAAATTTGGGCAGAAGTTTTCGCTTTGGGTAGCTCTTTGTTCGACGACTGTCGCTGTATTTGTCTACGGTGTTGAGTACTTTGCTCCATCTGATTCTGAGGGCATCTTCCGCTGTTTTGAGCTTTCGCTTCTGCTTTTTCAGGCTACGTGCAGTGGCGACGAGCCTTTTGTGGAGGTTCTTCTGCTCCAGCAACTTGTCCGGTGTTAGATAGTCCGGACTGTTGTCTTTGCCGGGGACGGGTTGTTTATCCATGTTGTCCTGTTCGGACGGTTGCTCGATAGCATTTTCGTCGTCCCCTAGTTCGCCCTGCTCTATGGCTGTTGTCTTTGTCGAGGCGGGACTTTGAGCGACGCTTACGTTGCCGTTTTGACTGCTTTTCGAGGGAATGACCCTTCATAGCGTCCCGTTGTTCCTCGCCGTCGCTTCCTTTAGGTGTGTACACCATGTATACATCGTGAGATGAGGTGGTTTTCCAGTGCCCTATAGGTGCTGATTCATGTTCCTCCACTACATCTTCGTCCATACCGTCGATGTCTTCAGAGTCGAAGTCGAGCATGTCGGTTATATCATCGACAGTGGCTACGAAGTGGGTGGTGGGTGGGGATTGAATTTCTTCGTCGTCCGCGTCCCAACCTTGCTGACCGTAGTCCGGCTAAGGCTCTCCTGATAAAGAGAGAGACTTTAGTGAATTCAGGATGTCGCCGAAGGGCGAGTGCTGAAAGATGTCCGTTGTAGTGAATTCCGTGATTGGCGCCCAATCGGATTCGATTGGCGGGGGCGCGAAAGGCTCGGAGTCTGGAAAGGAGTCCGGCACCTTGGAGTCACGAGCTTCGCAAACGACGGGGTAGGTGTACGGCTCAATCGCCGTAGAGATTGCAGCCCCCGAGGCGGTGTCCATCCACCCATCCTCGACCGGCGCAGTCGGCTCCGAGCTAAAGGTCGGAGCGGACACTGGTGCGGCCTCCAGGACACTATTCGGCGGCAGAGCTAGATCATGCCCCTCGAGAAAGCGCGACGCGCTTGGCTGTGGCCCGAACCCGTCGAAGATCAAGTCTCCACGGACGTCAGCCGTGTAGTTCAAACTTCCAAATCTGACCTGGTGGCCAGGGGCGTAGCTTTCAATCTGCTCCAGATGGCCAAGCGAATTGGCCTGCAGTGCAAAGATGCCGAATACGAAGATCTGTCCGGGGAGAAAAGCCTCACCCTGGAGGGCATCGTTGTTGATGATCGGAGGAGCCATCGGGCCTAAAGATGACGACACAGAGGAACTCTCAATGAAAGCACCAATGTCGGTGTCAAAACCGGCGGATCTCGGGTAGGGGGTCCCGAATCGTGCGTCTAGGCGGATGGTAACAGGAGACAAGGGACACGATGTTTTTAGCCAGGTTCGGGCCCTCTCGATGGAGGTAAAACCCTACTCCTGCTTGATTAATATTGATGATATGGGTAGTACAAGAGTAGATCTACCACGAGATCAGAGGCTAAACCCTAGAAGCTAGCCTATGGTATGATTGTTGTTCGTCCTACGGACTAAAACCCTCCGGTTTATATAGACACCGGAGAGGGCTAGGGTTACACAGAGTCGGTTACAACGGTAGAAGATCTACATATCCGTATCGCCAAGCTTGCCTTCCACGCCAAGGAAAGTCCCATCCGGACACGGGACGAAGTCTTCAATCTTGTATCTTCATAGTCCAGGAGTCCGGCCAAAGGTCATAGTCCGGCTATCCGGACACCCCCTAATCCAGGACTCCCTCAGTTATCATCCGAGTTTTATTATTATGGCTCGCTAGCTGATTATGTTATTTATATGAGTAATTGTGACACCTAAGTGTTATTGTGAGTATGGTTGGTTCATAATATTTGCTGAAATTTGAATGCTGGCTTTTCATGTTTACAACAACAAGAGCAAACAGAGTTTGTAAAATTTTTTCTTTATCACTTTCAGTTTATCAACTGAATTGCTTGAGGACAAGCAAAGGTTTAAGCTTGGGGGAGTTGATACGTCTCCAACGTATCTACTTTTCCAAACACTTTTGCCCTTGATTTGGACTCTAACTTGCATGACTTGAATGAAACTAACCCGAACTGACGCTGTTTTCAGCAGAACTTCCATGATGTTGTTTTATGTGTAGAAAAGAAAAGTTCTCGGAATGTCCTGGAAATCCACGGAGGCACTTCTTGGAGTAAATAAGATTTTTTGGCGAAAGAATCAATGCCAGGGGACCCACAGGCTGTCCACAAGACAGGGGGGCGCCCCTAGGGCGCGGCCTCCTATCTCGTGGCCCGTGGACCTCCACCTACGTCAACTCCAACTCCATATATTCACGTTCGGGGAGAAAAAATCAAAGAGAAAGTTTCATCGCGTTTTACGACGGAGCCGCCGCCAAGCCCTAATCTCTCGGGAGGGCTGATCCGAGTCTGTTGGGGCTCCGGAGAGGGGATTCATCGTCGTCGTCATCATCAACCATCCTCCATCACCAATTTCATGATGCTCACCGCCGTGCGTGAGTAATTCCATCGTAGGCTTGCTGGACGGTGATGGGTTGGATGAGCATTTACCATGCAATCAAGTTAGTTTTGTTAGGGTTTGATCCCTAGTATCCACTATGTTCTGAGATTGATGTTGCTATGACTTTGCTATGCTTAATGCTTGTCACTAGGGCCCGAGTGCCATGATTTCAGATCTGAACCTATTATGTTTTCATGAATATATGTGTGTTCTTGATCCTATCTTGCAAGTCTATAGTCACCTATTATGTGTTATGATCCGACAACCCCGAAGTGACAATAATCAGGATACTTCTCGGTGATGACCGTAGTTTGAGGAGTTCATGTATTCACTATGTGTTAATGCTTTGTTCCAGTTCTCTATTAAAAGGAAGCCTTAATATCCCTTAGTTTCCGTAAGGACCCCGCTTCCACGGGAGGGTAGGATAAAAGATGTCATGCAAGTTCTTTTCCATAAGCACATATGACTATTTACGGAATACATGCCTACATTACATTGATGAATTGGAGCTAGTTCTGTGTCACCCTATGTTATAACTATTGCATGAGGAATCGCATCCGCATAATTATCCATCACCGATCCATTGCCTACGAGCTTTTCACATATTGTTCTTCGCTTATTTACTTTTCTCTTGCTACATTACAACTACTACAAAAACCCAAAAACATTTATCTTTACTTTTGCTACCGTTACCATTATTATCATACCACTTTTGCTACTAAATACTTTGCTGCAGATACTAAGTTATCTAGGTGTGGTTGAATTGACAAGTCAACTACTAATACTCAAGAATAGTCTTTGGCTCCCCTTGTGTCGAATCAATAAATTTGGGTTGAATACTTTACCCTCGAAAGCTGTTGCGATCCCCTACACTTGTGGGTTATCATTCTCCTTCACGAAGTCTGACAGCTGGGCGTGAACATCCTTTAGTTCCACGCTCAGCTGGGTATTGGCATCTTGGAGATTGTTTTTCTCCTGCCTAACCTTTGTAAGCACGCCGCCAAATTTCTTTAGCCGCCAGATGACATGTTGCTCATCCGGATTCACTCCGGCGTCATCTGCAATATTTATTGTCAGAATTGCATGCATGTTGCATCCTATATGGTACCTGTCACTCTTTAAAGCAGGTGTTACCAGAGGGGGCCTTCTCGGACTCCTTCAATGCGGCCATTGCGGCCCGTAGCTAGGCCTTGCACTCTTCCAGCTCTTGAGACAATTGGGTATTCTTCTCTATAAGAACCTGCACATATAATGATCCTTAAATCAGTTGTGCCAACTGTTTCAAGTCTCCGGCTCTTGATATATATAATCATCAAATTCTCTTACCCAGTATATCCTTTACATACTGGTCCGTGGCTCGCAAGACCATTTTGAGCAGCACGGATGTACGCTGCCTCCCGAATTGAAGGCATCAAATGCCTCTTGGGAGAAACAAAGCGTCAGATTCTGACGGCCGGCGCGCTGTGATTCATGGCGCTCTCCACTTCGGAATTTGTAGCGGAGATTTTACCCGCATCCTCTGTAGGAGGAACGTCCGACGCGTGCCCCGCCTCCGTGTCCGGCCCTGGAGCCCGGCTAGTGGAGGCGTGATCGGCAACTTCTCCGGATATAGTCCGGCGAGTATTTTTCCTTCTGGGAAACATGGGTGTTATTATGTTTTCAAAGACAAACTCACGGAGCGAGGTGTTATATCATACCTCTGCGCCGGCGTCTCAGTACAAACCGCTTTTCTTTTCAGCCTACCTGGCCTCGGTACCCCTTGCTGATAACTCACCACGGGCTCAGCACGGCGTCCGGAGGACCTTCCCTGTAAGACACCGTGCATATACGGAAGGTAAGGTGCGTGGAAAGGGATACTTCTCAAAGGTTAGGCCCCTGGTCTCACCTACCTGCGAGGCAGGCAGTAGCCCCGGAGTCGGTTGTAATAGCCACCATGGCCCCATGACGGCTTGATTGATAAAATATCCTATCGATTAGCTCCACGAATATGTCCGTATCCTCTTGAAGACCGGGGTCGAGGGACCGTTCAGGTTCCTCTGGTAGTGGAGGTGGGCTAGTTATCTCCCTCACTGCCTTACGCAGCTCCTGCGGTGAACGGGCAATATAAGACATTTATTGTGGAAATGCGGAAGGGAAGGGCATGAAAAGTGGCAGCTTACCCAGCTCGGATGATTGTACATGGAGAATCCGTCCCGCGGTTGGATGCGGAGGAACTCCTCTTCCTCTCCCTTGTACAGACCGGACAGAGTTTTTGCCAGAGTGGCAATGGAGTCCGGCCCCTTACGGCCGCAGCGGGTGGCATCGTCTTCCCCGTTAAAATCCCACATTGGGCGGCCTCGGTATTGAAGCGGCTGCACCCCTCGCATAATGCATATTGACATAACTTCGGTTGTAGTCAGTCCTGATAGAGCCAGCACCTTTATCCGGCTCATCAGGTAAGAAACGTCTCTATCGTCTTCCTCCTGAGGGCTCCTTGGTAGCCAGCTTAGGCGTTTCCTCAGAGGAGCATTATTAAACTCAGGAAGGCCGATCCGAATAGGATCCGGAAGAGGGACGTCCTCTATATAGAATCACTCTGAAGGCCAGTCTTCGGATGCCTTCTTCGGGGTGCCGAACAGGTATCCAGTCCTGGCGATGCGCCATATTTCGGCTCCGCCCACTTGAAATGTGAGCCCCACGGTATGCGGGTACGAGGCACTGCCTCTTCCATAGCTTCAGTGAGCCGCAGCCTAGAAACAGTTAACGAACGAGCGACATAGCCAGCAACGTGCAATATGGAGGCAGGAGTGAAATTATGCAGCCGGAGGTCAGAGAACTACAGGAGCCATGGAGGAACGGGTGGATTGAAATCCTAGTCCCCTTAATAAATAAGGGCAAGGCATACCTGCTCCCCTTTGGAGGGATTGGGGAAGCTCTCTGCTTGTTCTCCGCCATTATAGGTGGCAAGCCCGGCTCGAACGGGGACCATATACGCTGGGGGAGAAATCCCTGGGTCTGTAGTCTCACTAGTTGGCTATGAGGGACGGAACACTTCTTCCGATCACCGGGCTTAGGGCTACGGGAGAGAGATGAGGAGCTGCGGCGACTGGCCATGTTGGAATGGATTTTTTCCAGGCGTGCTCCGATGGATACTCGCTGTGGGAGGATGGTATGATATGGATATGTGAATCCCCGTCTCTTTAATAGGCGATTTTCCTACATGGCTAGGGTGGCAATTGTAAAAATGTCCTGGCTTCTCGCATTCGCTCAACGCGTGGAGGATCTCCATTATTGGGCGCAGAAGCCATGGAGTGCAACATTTATGGGAAGCCGGACACTATTCAAACAAGTATTCAGAATTTGGAGAAGAACCCGCCTTGCAATGCCGAAGACAATCTGCTCGTCGGACTCATCGTCATTGAAGCCTGGTTCGGGGGCTACTGAGGGAGTCCTGGATTAGGGGTATCCGGATAGCCGGACTATATATCCTTTGGCCGGACTGTTGGACTATGAAGATACAAGATTGAAGACTTCATCTCGTGTCCGGATGGGACTCTCTTGGCATGGAAGGCAAGCTTAGCAATACGAATATGTAGATCTCCTTCTGTTGTAACCGACTCTGTGTAACCCTATCCCCCTCCGGTGTCTATATAAACCGGAGGGTTTAGTCCATAGGACAACAACAATCAGACCATAGGCTAGCTTCTAGGGTTTAGCCTCTACGATCTCGTGGTAGATCAACTCTTGTAATACTCATTGTCGGTGTCAAAACCGGCGGATCTCGGGTAGGGGTCCCGAATCGCGTCTAGGCGGATGGTAACAGGAGACAAGGGACACGATGTTTTTACCTGTGTTCGGGCCCTCTCGATGGAGGTAAAACCCTACTCCTGCTTGATTAATATTGATGATATGGGTAGTACAAGAGTAGATCTACCACGAGATCGAGAGGCTAAACCCTAGAAGCTAGCCTATGGTATGATTGTTGTTCGTCCCCACGGACTAAAACCCTCCAGCTTTATATAGACACGAATAGGGTTAGGGTTACACAGAGTCGGTTACAATGGTAGGAGATCTACATATCTCAGATCGCCAAGCTTGCCTTCCACGCCAAGGAAAGTCCCATCCGGACACGGGACGAAGTCTTCAATCTTGTATCTTCATATTCCAGAGTCCTACAGAAGCGACTCAGACCCAAATGGATCAAGTCTCCGTGCTCGTTGTCATCCTCGGATCAAGAATGTCGACACCACACAAGATTTCAAGGATTTATAGCAGAGTAGCAATCACACACTTATTACATCGTTGTCCACAAGGGAACTTAATACAATAATATGGCTTAAGGCCATCTATTAATAACAGCGGAAGACTTGGAAGAATAGTGAGTCCATCAACTCCATCGGCATCACTAAGTATAGAACCACGACCTAAACACCTTACTCGTCGTCTGAAAAGTCTGCAACATGAAAGTTGCAGCCCGAAAACGGGTCAGCACATGGAATATGCTGGCAATGTAACACATAGAGAGTAATGAAGGAATAAGCCTATACTACATGCATATATGGCTGGTGGAAAAGCTCTACGGTTACATTTTTGCATAAAGCTAGTTTTTCCCTACAACAAAGGAATAATTTTATTTAACTATCATGGTGGTTGTTAAACATTGAGAATGGTTGACAGCATCCTCAATCCCAATTAAAAAAATACTCATCAAAACCCAATAACATTTATTAGAAGTAACACGTTGAGATTCACATGATATTCAAGTACTAGATACTCAAACGTCCATAACCGGGGACACGGCTAATCATGATTAGTTTGTACACTCTGCAGAGGTTTATGACTTTTCCCCACAAGACTCGATCGCCTCCGTTTGGTTCTCACACTACATGGTGTTTGAGAGACGGATGACCGAGACACAGTCTTCGTAAGCGCTTAGCACCTTACGATGGGTGGACCGTACACCTACATCCCCTACATCTGCTAGTCCACCACTATAAGAGTTCGCACGACTTACTCAACTATGCCAGAGCCCATAATGGCTTGTGGCTGCACACGGAAGTTTCTAGTTTGAATAATCTTATGATCCCTTTGAGCAGGTGGCGGTCCATAGGAAGATCACACGGGTACCGGGATTTCCAAAAAAGCAGACAACACTTTGGGTTCCCAGTGCCTCAATCCAACCAGATGTGTGTTTAAGTTGCCACCTTAAATAAACCATTAATTAACAATCTCACATCTGTCATGGATATTCACTCACCCAATCCACGTCTACTAGCATAGCATGGCATAATAAACAAACGTAGAAGTAACTCCCAAAGGTTTCATAAGTAAAACAGGTAATAGGTACTACCTCCATCTACTTCCCATCCCACAATTTAATTAGATCCTAATCATGCAAGTGTTTGAGGGCTTGGTCTAATGCAATAAAACTGGGTAGTAGAAAAGGTATGATCAAGTGTTACTTGCCTTGCTGATGATCCGCGAGACCTAGAGATTCGAAGTAACAAGCGGCGCACTCATTTTGATCTAACGCAGACAAACAACAAGCATACAATAAGTACTCATCTAATGCACAGGGAAATCTCGAATAAAAGATCTAACCAGAGAGTTCAACTTAAGAACCCTGGTTGCAAAAGAATCGAATCAAATAAATCTTCGAAAGTCGAAACTCGAGAGAGAACGACTCGATTTAGCAATCTGAAACTAGGTCAAAATTTTACAGTAGCAAAACTCTGTGTAAGTAGGTTAGTCGAACGGCGGTTTCAGAATCTAAACTCCAGCGCTTGAATCACCTGATTCCGATAAACGGCGAGAAATTAAACAGATTTGAAAATCGAATCGTAAATCAAAATCAGAAAATAACGGATTAAATCCGCTTAAAAGAAAACGACGAACGGATTAAACAACGGACGTTCGTTAACAGAACTAATCCAACGAACACGTTCATTGAAACGAACGGGTCGGTGAACGTTCACTAAATAAGAAAACCGAAAAAATAAAAAAAACCATCTAGGGTTTTAAAAAAAACCGAACATCTCTACAAACATCGGATCGGTTTTTCTAACGAAAACCGGTTCGGGGCGGCGGCGCGGGGGCTACCTCCGGCTTGTCGCCGGGGGGGCTCCGGGGCTCGGGTGGGGCGGCGTTGGGGTCCCGGCGGGTCGTGGTCGGCGGTGGCGGCGTCATGGCGGCGGCGTCCTTCGACGGGCGGCAGCTCGGGTGAGGGGCGGCACGGCGGCTCGGGTGAGGAAGAGGAGGCGGCTGGGTTAAATAGGAGGGGTCCGGTTGCCTTGGGGAGGGAGCGGCGGTGGCGCGTGTCCGAGCCGGACACGGCGGCGGCGGGAGTCCGCGCGCGAGGGGGAGGGGCGGGTGGGCCCTTGGCCCAGGCGGGGGCGCGGATTTTTTTTAAAAAAAAACTAAACGAATTTAAAATAAAACCAAACGAACTCCAAATTAAATAAAACTAATTTTCCCCGACTCCTAAAAATGAGTCGAACAAAATGAACTTTAAAACGGGGCAAAAATGCTTATTTTTAAAATACTCATTTTTTTGCCTAAAGCAAATAAATCTTCCAAAACCAAATACGATTTATTTATAAAATCTTCATTTTTCCCAAATGCTGGGAAAGTCATATTATTCCCTCTCTTAATTTTTTTATCGGAAAAACTTTATGAAGATAATTAAATAAATCCAATGATCCTATTTTCAAAATTTGAGAAATCCCAAATATGAAAATAACGAAATCTCCAACTCTCTCCGAGGGTCCTTGAGTTGCGTGAAATTTTCTAGGATCGGAAAAATGCGAGAAAACATGATATGCATGATGACCTAATGTATAACATTCCAAATTGAAAATTTGGGATGTTACAAACCTACCCCCTTAAGATGAATCTCGCCCTCGAGATTCGGGTTGGCTAGAAAATAGGTGAGGGTGGTCCTTGAGCAAAACTTCCTCTCTTTCCCTGGTGGCTTCATCCTCAGTGTGGTGGCTCCACTGAACTTTACAAAACTTGATAACCTTGCCGCGGGTAACTCTGCTGGCATAATCGAGAATCTTAACCGGTTTTTCCTCATACGTTAAGTCATCCTTCAACTGAATTGCTTCCGGTGTACTTTGTGTCTCTTAGCGGTACTTCCGCTATCTCGGGTGACATTTCTTCAATCGAGAAACATGGAATACATCATGAACTCCCGACAGTCCTTCCGCAATTCCAACTTATAAGCAACTTCTCCCATGCGTTGCAAAATCTTATACGGTCCCGAAACGTGGTGCTAACTTTCCTTTAACTCCAAAACGCTTAACTCCTCGGCGGGGATACTCGAGATATACTCTGTCTCCAACCTTATACTCAATCGCTGCGCTTTGAATCGGCATAGCTCTTTTGTCCGACTGGGCTACCTTGAGCCTGTCCCGAATCAACTTAACTTTCTGTTCGGACTCCTTAATCAAATCTGGTCCAAACAATGGCGATCTCCAGTTTCGTCCCATGACAACGGTGTCCTGCACCTTCTTCCATACAGAGCCTCGAAAGGTGCCATCTTCAAGCTGGTTTGGTAACTGTTGTTGTAGGAAAATTCCGCATACGGCAAATTATCGTCCCAACTAGACCCATAATCTAGTGCACAAGCTCTCAACATGTCCTCCAAAATCTGATTGACTCTCTCGGTGCATCCCATCGGTCTGTGGGTGGAAAAGCATCTTTGAATTCGATCTGGTTCCCAATGTTTCATGCAACCGGGTTCCAAAATTTCGAGGTAAACTGGGTTCCTCTATCCGATACGATGCTCCTCGGAACTCCGTGCAAACACACAATTCTGGTCATGTATATGTTTGCCAACTTAGCACTGCTATAGGTAGTCTTGACTGGAATGAAATGAGCTACCTTTGTTAAACGGTCGACTATAACCCAAATCGAGTCATAGCCTGAACAAGTCTTTGGCAAACCTGTGATGAAATCCATGCCTAGTTTATCCCACTTCCATTCGGGTATCGGCAATGGCTGCAACAATCCTACTGGCTTCTGATGTTCTGCCTTCACCTTCTGACATACATCGCAAAACCGCTACATACTCCGCAATATCCTTCTTCATTCCGGTCCACCAGAAAGTATTCTTCAAATCCAAATACATCTTGGTATTTCCTGGGTGAATCGAATACGGTGAATCATGTGCTTCTTGCAAAATCAACTTCCTGATCTCCGGGTTATTGGGCACATAAACACGGTCTTCAAACCATAGGGTATCGTGCTCATCCTCACGAAATCCTTTAGCTTTTCCTTTGCTCATATTCTCTTTTATAGAGGCAACTTCCTTATCTGCCTTTTGGGCTTCTCTGATTTTGTCCATCAGTGTTGACTGAATCTCCAATGCTGCTACATAGCCTCTCGGAACTATTTCCAAACATATCTCTCGAAGGTCCTCGGCTAACTCATTGGGTATTCCTCCCATCATTAGGGTATTGACGTGGCTCTTACGGCTCAATGCGTCTGCTACAACGTTAGCCTTTCCGGGGTGATAATGCAATCTCATATCATAGTCCTTGATAAGCTCTAACCATCTCCTCTGTCTGAGATTTAATTCCTTCTGTGTGAAAATGTACTTCAAACTCTTGTGATCCGTGTACACTTCACAATGATTTCCAATGAGAAAATGTCTCCATGTCTTCAAGGCATGCACAACGGCTGCTAACTCCAAATCATGAGTGGCATAATTCAACTCATGGGGCTTAAGTTGTCGTGAAGCATGCGAAACAACTCTTCCTTCTTGCATAAGTACGGCTCCAAGTCCTCGACGTGAAGCGTGTAATACACCTCATAATCCTTGGTCCGATCCGCAATATCAAAACTGGTGAGGTGACCAATCTTTTCTTCAACTCCTGAAAACTTGCCTCACAGTCCTCAGTCCATAAGAATTTGTTATCCTTCTTTAACAATTCAGTCATAGGCTTTGCGATCCTTGAGAAATTCTCAATGAATCTTCGGTAGTATCCTGCGAGTCCAAGGAAACTCCGAATCTCCCCAACTGTTGTTGGTGCTTCCCATTTGGTTACGGTCTCAACTTTTGTGGGGTCAACTGCTATTCCTTCTCCGGATATAACATGTCCGAGAAATCCAACTTCCTTCAACCAAAACTCACATTTGCTGAACTTGGCATATAACTGGTGTTCCCTTAGTTTCTCCAAAACCAATCGCAAATGTTCCTTATGTTCCTCTTCATTCTTCGAGAAAATCAAAATATCATCTATGAACACCACGACGAACTTATCCAAAAACTCCATAAACACTTTGTTCATCAGGTTCATGAAATAGGCTGGTGCGTTAGTCAGTCCAAATGACATAACGGTATACTCATATAGTCCATATCTCGTGGTAAATGCTGTCTTAGGTATGTCCTGCTCTCGAATCTTCAACTGATGGTACCCTGATCGCAAATCGATCTTGGAAAACACTTTAGCTCCTTGCAAACGATCAAACAGATCATTTATCATTGGTAGTGGGTACTTATTCTTGATTTTTACTTCATTCAATCCACGATAATCTACAACCATTCTCAAAGATCCATCCTTCTTCTCCACTAACAGTACTGGTGATCCCCAAGGCGAATAACTTGGGCGTATAAAACCTTTATCCAATAGCTCCTTAATCTGCTTCTTGATTTCCGCCAAACTCGTAAGGGCATCCTGTATGGTCGCTTCGATATTGGGCCTGTTCCTGGCAAAAGTTCAATCAAAAACTCAATGTCTCTATCCGGTGGCATTCCTGGCAGTTCCTCAGGAAATACATCAGGGTAATCTTTTACTACTGCACCTCTTCCTGCACAACTCCTGATAGGCAATTTACATGAGCTCTCCTCGGCTCATGCCGTGATACATACTTAATCCTTCTTCCTTCGGTGTTGTGAGAAAAATCGTCTTACTTATGCGCAATCGATGTTTCCTCCATACATCGACAGCCAATCCATACCGAGAATTACATCAAATCCTTGAGATTCCAAAATGATCAAATCCGTCAGAACACATGCCTTCCTATACTTAATGGCACTTGAAAACATCCTTGTTCCGCCATATACTCCGCTCTGGTGAGCTTACTAGCAAAGGGTTTTAAGAATCCGAGTAGGTAGACTATACTTCTCTACAAATCCCTTGATATGTATGAATGCGATGCACGGTATCGAAAAGAACTAGTGCAAGAAATGACTTAACCAAAACTTACCGATTCTTGCCTCGGGCTGATCTTCAACCTCCTCCACATCAATGTGGTTCACTTGTCCCCTATTGAAAGGGTTTGGCTTCTTTCCGTAGCTTCCGTTTCCACCTTGGCCTTCTCGGATAGTCATTTGCATAATGCCCGGCTTGGAACATTTGAAACAGTGACATGGCTTAAGTCTTTCTTGGTTGGGGTTGATGGTGTGGTGCGGTTACATCCATTGCTTCCTCCATTCCCTGCTCCCATTCTTGGTACCATTATGGTTATGCGAATTACCTCCTCCATGGGTATGTCAAACTGAATTCCTGATTTAGGGGTATAACGAGGTTTCTTGAGCTCGAGTTATACTTCCCTTGCCCATACTTCCGCTTGCAGTTCTCAATTCTTGCTGCTTTCCTTCAATCATGAGGGCTCGGTCTACTAACTCCTGGTAGTTATTGAAACTGGCTACCATCAACGGCATGTCAACTCATCATTCAGTCCTTCTAGAAACTTCTCCTGTTTAGCTGCATGGGTAGTATCGTCTTCTGGGGCATAACGTGCTTGTTTACTAAAGTCATCATCGTAATTGCCATCAGTCCTTCCTACTTTGCGTTAGTTTCGAAACTCACGATTCTTCTTGGCCTTAGCTCTGCTGAAACATGAGCAGTCGGAAAGCTTGCTGAAATTGATCCCATGTGATGTTGTCTATAGGGTAAGTGGTCGTGAAATTCTCCCACCATGCTTCAAGGGTCCTTCAAGCTGATGTGCTGCAAACTTCACTCTTTCTCCATCTGCATCCTGCAGCGGGTCATCTCCTTTCCTATCTTGCGGAGCCAGTCATACTGCTACAATCGGCTCGGTGCTCTTGGAATACACCGCGGGTTTAGTCTAAGGAAGCGAAGTCGGATGATCCGCAGTGGTGGTGGTGGGGGTGGGTTGTTGTTGTTGTTACCACGGTTCTCGCACCAATGTTTGAATCAGGGTATTCTTCTTGGATCAGTTGGGTGATCTCTGGCGGGAAAAGCGAATCCGGGTCGCGTCTCGGAGGCATCTGATAGGTTTAGAAAAGAAGAGAAATTTAGAATAGAATGAGGTCTAAGGGAATCACTACCCAAATGCACATGAGCAAATGCACACAAAATCACTTCATTCAATCAAACAAGGGCTTACAACGATCTAACTATCGCAAAAGTGCGTGTACTATAATGTTTACATGGAAGGAATACTACTAATATGTGGGAGACTTCTACTAATTTGAACCGGTGGACGACTCCATGATGTCTGCTCCAGCTTCGTCTTCAAAGTCGGGTTCACTTGGATCCGAATCGGTGTCGTCGATGTTGATGTAGTCGCTTGGGCAATCGACATACCGGTCTTCATTCCTGGCGCCAACTTCTTCTTGAGTTCTTCGATCTCGTACTTAAGATCGTTATTGTGTCTTGCCGTAGCTACGATCTCGTCCATGTAGTCCTTGCGGGTTGTCTTTAGTTCTTCTTCAAGTTCGATGATCCTCCCTTTGCATTCTCGCAATTCCAACATATCATTGCACATCTGGTTCTCCGGCGTCGAATGTGCCGGTTTAACTCCTGGATGAACGCTGCAATGGATCTATCCTTCTTGGTGCTGACGACGCCCCATTGTTCATCTCGGCGTCCGCAAATCTGGTAGATAGTGTCCTTGAGGTCTTCTTGATAAACTTCTCCAATGCGTCCCATGGTGATGTGAGCTGCCATGCTCTTTCCCTGCACTCCAAGTTGGTGCAATCAAAACACTATCTATAGGCTTGGTGATTGGGGCGAATGTCCTTCCCGAACGTGAGCTTGAATCTTCCAAATAGCTCCTCTTCGTGCAGAGTGGCGTTGAAAGTCCGGTGAAGCTTGGTAGTCCAATGTTCAGGTACTTGGTAACTTCCTTCAAGTGAAATCCAAAAGGTGTGCCTTCATCTGGTTGGGTGTACTTGATATTCGCGTCCTTCATCCTAAAGAGAGTAGAAAAGATGAGGAGTTGGAAAATGGGAAGAGAATAGTGATCTATGGCTTTAACTTAGTGGTCGTGTCCTACAGTCAGCGTGTGCTCTGATACCATTCTCTCAGAAGGCCCGGACCCGAATGGATCAAGTCTACGTGCTCGGTGTCATCCCCGGATCGAATGTCCGACACCACACAAGATTTCAAGGATTTATAGCAGTAGTAGCAATCACACACTTATTACATCGTTGTCCACAAGGGAACTTAATACAATAATATGGCTTAAGGCCATCTATTAATAACAGCGGAAGACTTGGAAGAATAGTGAGTCCATCAACTCCATCGGCATCACTGAGTATAGAACCACGACCTAAACACCTTACTCGTTGTCTAAAAATTCTGCAACATGAAAGTTGCAGCCCGAAAACGGGTCAGCACATGGAATATGCTGGCAATGTAACACATAGAGAGTAATGAAGGAATA
Source organism: Aegilops bicornis (assembly GCA_021605145.1). Lineage (NCBI taxonomy): Eukaryota > Viridiplantae > Streptophyta > Magnoliopsida > Poales > Poaceae > Aegilops > Aegilops bicornis. The sequence goes on from CM038669.1 coordinate 506,352,478, forward strand.
AGCCTATACTACATGCATATATGGCTGGTGGAAAAGCTCTACGGTTACATTTTTGCATAAAGCTAGTTTTTCCCTACAACAAAGGAATAATTTTATTTAACTATCATGGTGGTTGTTAAACATTGAGAATGGTTGACAGCATCCTCAATCCCAATTAAAAAAATACTCATCAAAACCCAATAACATTTATTAGAAGTAACATGTTGAGATTCACATGATATTCAAGTACTAGATACTCAAACGTCCATAATCGGGGACACGGCTAATCATGATTAGTTTGTACACTCTCTGAGAGGTTTATGACTTTTCCCCACAAGACTCGATCGCCTCCGCTTGGTTCTCACACTACATGGTGTTTGAGAGACGGATGACCGAGACACAGTCTTTCGTAAGCGCTTAGCACCTTACGATGGGTGGACGGTACACCTACATCCCCTACATCTGCTAGTCCACCACTATAAGAGTTCGCACGACTTACTCAACTATGCCAGAGCCCATAATGGCTTGTGGCTGCACACGGAAGTTTCTAGTTTGAATAATCTTATGATCCCTTTGAGCCCTGGTGGCGGTCCATAGGAAGATCACACGGGTACCCGGGATTTCCAAAAAAGCAGACAACACTTTGGGTTCCCCAGTGCCTCAATCCACCCAGATGTGTGTTTAAGTTGCCACCTTAAATAAACCATTAATTAACAATCTCACATCTGTCATGGATATTCACTCACCCAATCCACGTCTACTAGCATAGCATGGCATAATAAACAAACATAGAAGTAACTCCCAAAGGTTTCATAAGTAAAATAGGTAATAGGTACTACCTCCATCTACTTCTCATCCCACAATTTAATTAGATCCTAATCATGCAAGTGTTTGAGGGCTTGGTCTAATGCAATAAAACTGGGTAGTAGAAAAGGTATGATCAAGTGTTACTTGCCTTGCTGATGATCCGCGAGACCTAGAGATTCGAAGTAACAAGCGGCGCACTCCGGGTGATCTAACGCAGACAAACAACAAGCATACAATAAGTACTCATCTAATGCACAGGGAAATCTCGAATAAAAGATCTAACCAGAGAGTTCAACTTAAGAACCCTGGTTGCAAAAGAATCGAATCAAATAAATCTTCGAAAGTCGAAACTCGAGAGAGAACGACTCGATTTAGCAATCTGAAACTAGGTCAAAATTTTACAGTAGCAAAACTCTGTGTAAGTAGGTTAGTCGGAACGGCGGTTTCGTAACGAAACTCCAGGCGCTTGAATCACCTGATTCCGATAAACGAGCGAGAAATTAAACAGATTTGAAAATCGAATCAGAAATCAAAATAACGGATTAAATCCGATTAAAAGAAAACGACGAACGGATTAAACAACGGACGTTCGTTAACAGAACTAATCCAACGAACACGTTCATTGAAACGAACGGGTCGGTGAACATTCACTAAATAAGAAAACCGAGAAAATAAAAAAAACCATCTAGGGTTTTTAAAAAAAAACCGAACATCTCGAGAAAAATCGGATCGGGTTTGAACGAAACCGCTCGGCGGCGGCGAGGTGGCTACCTCGGCTAGTCGCCGACGGGCTCCGAGGCTCCGGTGGGCGGCGGTGGGGTCCCCGGGTCGGGCGGGCGGTGGCGACGTCGGGCGGCGGGCGGCAGCGGCAGCGTCCTTCGGCGGCGGCGGCTCGGGTGAGGGCGACGGCGGCTCGGGGTGAGGGAGAGGAGGGCGGCTGGGTTAAATAGGAGGGGGTCCGGTTGCCTTGGGGGAGGCGGGCGGCGTGTCCGAGCCGGACACGGCGGCAGCGGCGGGCGGAGTCCGCGTGAGGAGGCGGGGGCCCTTGGCCCAAAGGGGCGCGATTTTTTTAAACTAAACGAATTTAAAATAAAACCAAACGAACTCCAAATTAAATAAAACTAATTTTCCCCGACTCCTAAAAATGAGTCGAACAAAATGAACTTTAAAACGGGGCAAAAATGCTTATTTTTAAAATACTCATTTTTTTGCCTAAAGCAAATAAATCTTCCAAAACCAAATTCGATTTATTTATAAAATCTTCATTTTTCCTAAATGCTGGGAAAGTCATATTATTCCCTCTCTTAATTTTTTATCGGAAAAACTTTATGAAGATAATTAAATAAATCCAATGATCCTATTTTCAAAATTTGAGAAATCCCAAATATGAAAATAACGAAATCTCCAACTCTCTCCGAGGGTCCTTGAGTTGCGTGAAATTTTCTAGGATCGGAAAAATGCGAGAAAACATGATATGCATGATGACCTAATGTATAACATTCCAAATTGAAAATTTGGGATGTTACACCGGCCAAAGGCTATAGTCCGGCTATCCGGACACCCCCTAATCCAGGACTCCCTCAAGAGTCTCGAACTCGGCTTCAATGACGACGAGTCCGTAGCATATTGTCTTCGGCATTGCAAGGCGGGTTCCTCCTCCGAATACTTCATAGAAGATTTTGAACACAAGGATAGTGTCCGCTCGCAAAATAAGTTCCACATACCACCGTAGAGAGAATAATATTTACACAAGTTCAATCTGCTGACGTATTCCGCAGCGTGACATCACATCACAGCCAAGCCTTTATTCGAATCGTTTTTACTGTCCCACCTCAACGCGTTTAGCGAGGCGATTTCCTTGGCACGTCTTGTCAAAGCAGAGATCGTGTCCCCTTATTCCGGGATTCTCATCAATACGGGTGTGGGTAACCCAACCGCACCATTGATTACGGTGCTTGGGAGATAAGCGAGTTTTATCAGGCCGGTGGGGATGCATAGCTTTGTTCGTCCATATAAGGGGATAAGGATCCACCTTTTCACACACGCCTTCTTCCTCCTTTGCTTATACATTTCCGCCAAGACTCGAGCTCCAAATACCAAGTCCGCACATCCCACCTCAACCTTCTCCAACTATGTCTGGAGCAGGAGGCAAGTGGATGGCCTCCTCCGTCACGGAGGAGCACATCAAAAAGCTGCGGAAGGTCGGATACTTGTCCGACGACATCGTGCATCGGCTCCCTAACAAGGGGCAGCTCATCCCCATCCCCAGGCCCCATGAGAGGGTGGTGTTCCTCCCCCACTTCCTCCACGGACTAGGGTTTCCACTTCACCCATTTGTCCGGCGGCTCATGTTCTACTATGGCCTAGATTTCCATGATCTGGCCCCGAATTTCATCCTCAACATCTCGGCGTTTATCATCGTGTGCGAGGTCTTCCTCTGCATCCAGCCCCACTTCGGCTTATGGCTGAAGACCTTCAATGTCAAGCCAAAGGTAGTGGGCGGCCGCCAAGCAGAGTGCGGAGGTGCCATGGTGGGCAAGATGGCCAACGTCCTATGGCTTGAGGGCTCCTTCGTGGAGACCATAAAGGGGTGGCAATCGGGGTGGTTCTACATCACCGAGCCGCGCGACTCTCAATGGGCGGCGGCCCCCGAATTCCGATCTGGCTTCCCTACACGGCTCACCTCATGGAAAGAGACGAGCCTGATGTGGCGTAATTCGGAAGAGCTGACCGGACTCCAAACCTGCGTCCGGAACCTGGTGGACAAGAAGCTCAAGCTTTTCAACGTAGTCCAGGTTATGCTCATCCGCCGGATCCTCCCATGCCAGCAACGGGCTTTCAACTTGTGGGAGTTTGATCCGGCACAGCACCAAACCTTGAGCCGGCTCTTCGACACTACGTACGAAGATGCCTGGAAGGTGCTGTTAAAGGGCGCCGAGGCTCCCGCATCCGCTACTAAAGATCGCGGATTCAGCTCGCAACATCAAACCAGCGAGGTAAGCTCTTTTACCCTTTACGGGACTCTGTCTTCATAGTTTGACTCTATGCGGGATCTAAAACTCCCTTACCTTTGACAGGACTGGCTGAAGACGTCCGGACAGGTTAACTGTCCGGCTCCCTTGCCAGAAGACCCAGCGGACGCCTGATTGACGGGGTTGCTGGTTCCGGCACCTCACGTGGTGCCTGAGAAGAAGGCCACGGGAACTCGAAGGAGTTCCCGGCGCCAGGTGCTGTCGGACTCATCATCCGATGACTCTGAGGCGGACTCCTCCCGCGAAGACGAGGAGGAGGAAAAAGAGGCCTCTCCCCCAGCGGGGGGAGAGAAGAAAAGGAAGGCCGCTCCAGCTGGGGAGGCCGGAGGGTCCAAGAAGGGAAGGACCCTTCCTCCGGACTATACCGCCAATGCCGACGACGGCGAAGAGGGGTGGGCACCAAGGACCAAGCCCCTGGCGAAATCGTAAGTGTCCGGACACCAGAATAACTCATGGCATTCCATTTGTCACACAACATCTTCTAATGCCGAGTATAACCATGCAGCCCGCCCAAGGACGGGCTCAACGATTCGTCGAGCGGCTCCTCGATTCGGCCGGAGGTGAATAGCACCTCACTTCCAACCGCCTCGTCTCCTCCCGCCGGGATGACGTCGGGGTGGAGTCCCAAAAGGGGCCCAGCCAGGAGGAGGTGGCCCTGGAGGCACCGCAAGGCGACCTCCCAGAACCCAGGCTCAAAGGGGATAAAACCCCAAAGGGCTTTAAGTCCGGCCCTGTGCTCGACTGCACTCGAACCTTCAAGGTTCCGAGTCCCAGCGACCCCTTCGTAAGAAGGGCAAGACTGCGACGCCGGTGACCTCCGTCCAAACGGAGGCACCGTATGATTTGATGGAGGCGCTTAACGGCGCTTCCATCGACGAGGAGCACCGCACTATTATGAGTGTGGTGATCCAGAAAGTTCAGTCCGCCAAGAGCGGGCTGACTGAAGCCTGTGCCAGCCTTCTAACAGGCTTTGAGGTATGTATTTAAGATATATAGAAATATTACCGCATATACAGAGTCTCGATGCTCAGTTTGGTGTTCGGAAAGAAAAAGCCGAATCGAGGATCTAAAAGGATATACGCAGGAGTCTAACATAAGTATGTCAATATGGGAATGCAGGCTGCGCTGCCGACCTGCCAAGACCGATCATGGAGGTTGATGCATTGAAGCGAGCCTCGAGCAGTCCGAGAACGAGCTCGGATTTGCCAAAAAGCAGCTCGAGGACAAAGAAGGTAGGTAATACCTTATGGGAGTATTTAAAGATGTGGTTGCAAAAGATGACAGGAATAACGTGAATACTGCAGAGGCCACGGACGAGGTGGCGACCCTGAAGGAAGCGGTGTCCAAGGCCGAAAGCAATGCGGCCGCGGAGCGCACCGAGCGAGAGAAGCAGGAGGCACGGGTGGCGGAGGTGCGGCAAGAGCTCCAGGCTCTCGTGGAAAAAACGAGAGTTTGGAGCGTGACTCAAAGACTCGAGAGTGCGAGCTCGCCTCGGCCCTTGAGAGCGCCAAGGCCGCTAAGGCCGAAGCCCAAAAAGCCCTTCAGGAGATTGAGGCGATGAAGAAGATAGCGGCCGGTAAGGCATTCTATATGCAAAGCAAGCATGTGAAAGTGAATTATCTGTTACTTAACCGAATCCGGAGCTCTCCAGGAGCATTCACAGATCTGCCCCGCAGTGTGGCTGATGCTGCCGCATTCTACCGAGCCGAAGAGGGAAGCTCGGCGGAGAAGGTATTCTGGTCTCAGTATGCTAAGTCCGGACACCCGGTGCCCTTAAGCGACCAGCTGAAGCAGCTGGTCGAGCTCCATAAGGTGGCCGAACAGGCCATGAAGGGCCTCATAGTTCGGCTGTGGCCTAAGGAAGCCATGCCTGGGAGTTACTTCGGGCTGGTGAGGCGGCTGGTGGACGCCTGTCCATGGGTTGACATCATCAAGCGCTCCATCTGCATCGAGGGTGCCCGTAGGCCCCTTGCCCTTGCTAAGGTGCACTGGGGCAAGATGGACGCTGAGAAGCTTGTGACGGACGGACCACCACCGAAGAAGGAGCATCGCAAGCCTGAAATGTATTATGAGGGCGTCCTGAAGGGTGCCCGCTTTATAGCGGATGAATGCTCCAAAGATATAATTTTTAGTAGACTCGCATTTGTTATCCTCAGACGCTAAAAACTTGTTCATATGCGCTAAGCAACACTTTTGAATTTAAAATATTACCTTCAGGCGGCCGTGTATTAAATTTGAGAGATGGCGAGTCGTCGGCTTCAAATTTCCATGCCACGAAAGTGCCGGGTGTTCGGGATGAACTTGAGCGCTCTTGTTCCCATTCTTGGGTCCTTCGAGGGAGGCGCTCAATGCAACGAACAAGGCAACCGGACTATAATGCTTGAACACTCTCACTTAGCCATAGAATTCTATAATTTTAAATTTCGGTGAAGCCCCTAGTATTCGGAAGACCGAGTTCGGGGCGCTATCCATGCCTAGGCCGGACAATGCCGACTCCTCGCTCTAAGCGGCATAAGTCTTTAGGGACTCGAAAACCTCTCGAACAGCGACCGGCTCGCCTTATCATGACAAATAGTTTTAGCTTTCTCCACTGAGGTGCTTAACCCAGCTCAACCGGGGCACAATCGCAGTGGTTCTCCCAACGCTACCTTAGCAGATATAACGGAACATAAGGTACCAAAACATGGGACCTGGGCAAACCCAACTATTGACCCAAGACATGATTCGGAGCCGATGCATATAATGCTATAAGTTCAGGGTGCCGCACTTGTGAAAGTATTCGGACTTATCACACCATGTTGTGGGGTACTTAAGCCCCTGGTGTATTGCCCGTACCAAAGTGTACGGTTGCATAATGTCATAAATGAACATATATATATAGAAAAAAAGGGAATTCAATAATAGGAAAAAGCTATGTATTGTTTATTCAAAAAGGGCTGCAGTAAGAGCAGAACGATACAAATAGTGCGATAAGCAAGGGACGAGACTTTTTAACATGTCCCCTCCGTGGGTAAGCTACGGGATGGTGTGTAAAACAGATATATTGCTCGTAATAGAGACCATCCGACACTCGACGAGATTTCGCTTTCCTCGGCTGTTGCATCGTGTGTTCGGTGATTCTAATGCCAGACAGGGCTTCGTGAGAATGGAGTCCTGAAAGTAAAAAGAAAGAAGAAAAGAATGACACAATCTGGAGCCCCTGGTGCAGTTGAGCCGCATTCTGGGCATGCCGTGGTTGTGCCCCTTCCCCTATGCCCATGGTATTTCCAGAGCGTAATTATGTACGCCAGAGTAATCGGGTTTCGCAATTTCGCGAGGGCTAGGGCTTGGGCCGCATTGCTATGCATGCTCGGAACGTGCCAAGAGGTCTTGTTGTAGGTTACTCCGAGCGCGCTTGACGGTGTCCGGACGTTTAATAGCCGGACTCAAGAATTGCCTTAAGAGGTTGCTTTGTACTTCCGCCGCGAGGGCTACCGTATGCTCCTCCGTCCGGAGAGAGCGTTCGGTGTTTCCATTGACCGTAATGACTCCTCGAGGACCTGGCATCTTGAGCTTGAGATATGCGTAGTGCGGCACCGCATTGAACTTTGTGAATGCGGTTCGTTTGAGCAGTGCGTGATAGCCGCTGCGGAACGGGACTATGTCAAAGATTAACTCCTCGCTTTGGAAGTTATCCGGGGATCCGAAGACCACTTCAAGTGTAATCGAGCTCGCATAGTTGGCCTCTACACCTGGTATGATGCCTTTAAAGGTCGTCTTTGTGGGTTTAATCCTTGATGGGTCTATGCCCATTTTGCGCACTGTATCCTGATAAAGCAGGTTCAGGCTGTTGCCGCCGTCCATTAGGACTCTAGTGAGGTGAAACCCGTCTATGATTGGGTCTAGAACCAATGCGGCGAATCCTCCATGGCGGATGCTAGTGGGGTGGTCCCTTCGATCAAAAGTGATCGGGCAGGAAGACCACGGGTTGAACTTTGGGGCGACCGCTCCATCGCATATACGTCCCTTTAGTGCACGCTTCCGCCTCCTTTTGGGTATGTGGGTTGCGATATCATGTTCATCGTCCGCACTTGCGGGGAAACCCTTCGCCCCTCTATTGTTCGTGGCGGCCGGGCTCCTCCTTGTCATCGCTATGCAGCCCTTGTCATTGTTTTCGGTATTTAACTTGCTCGCTCGCTTGAACACCCAACAATCCTCGTTGGTGTGATTGGCTGGCTTTTCGGGGTGACATGTATCCGCACGAGCGATCGAGTATTCGGTCCAAATTGGACGGGCCCGGAGTATTTCTTTTAAATGGCTTTTTCCGCTGACCGGGTTTAGAGCCTCTGAATCCGGCATTGACTGTCGTATCCTCAGCATTTATCGCCGTTAATGTGGCGCATGTGCTTGTTGCGACGCGACCTGCCATTGATGTCCTTGGTATCCAAATTGCCAGGGCTCTTGGTCATGTTGTTACTACGAGCTAGCCAGCTGTCCTCTCCCGCGCAAAAGCGGGTCATGAGTGTTGTGAGGGCTGCCATGGATTTCGGCTTTTCCTGTCCTAGGTGCCGGGCAAGCCACTCGTCATGATGTTGTGTTTGAAGGCTGCAAGGGCCTCTGCATCCGCATAATCGACGATTTGATTTTTCTTGGTTAGGAACCGTGTCCGTAATTGTCCGGCCGATTCCTCCGGCTGCTGAATTATGTGGCTTAGGTCATCGCTATTCGTGGTCGCACATATGTGCCCCGGAAATTGTCGAGGAATGTGGCTTCCGTGTCTTCCCAACAACCAATTGACTACCGGCAAGCTGTTAAGCCAATGCCGGGCTGGTCCTTTAAGCTTGAGTGGGAGGTATTTGATGGCGTGTAGATCATCACCGGGCCATGTGGATGTGAAGGAGATAGTCCTCGATCCAAACCGCAGGATCTGTTGTGCCATCATATGATTCAATGTTTACGGGTTTGAAACCCTCGAGATTTGATGATCCATCACTTCATCTGTGAAGCATAGTGGGTGTTCGGCGCCTCTGTATTGGGCTATATCACGACGCAGCTCAAATGAGCTTTGTCTATTGTGTTTGGCCCGGCCGGAGTTGCCATATCCGGCGTGACGGTTATCGTCACGTGTCGTGGGGCGCCCACGCGATCCGTAGACCGATCTTGTTTTCCTTGCCTTGTCCTCCAATATATCTCGCAGGTCTGGCGCATTTCCCCGCGCCTTGGTATTTTTGAGCGGCGCCGGGTGCGGCTTGAGTTGAGGGCCGAGAGGCCTCTATCGCGCTGACCACGAGGTGGCCGGTCAGCCATATCATGCACTGGTGATGTAGGTTTGGGTGCTTCCTCCTCTAATCGGGTAGCAACTCGCGCCTTGGGTAGCTCTTGAGGGGCGCCGAGTTCATACTCTTCGCCGCAAGGACTTCATCCATCCGTCGCCTAGCAAGTCTTGGTCAGCTCTAAGTCGTTGCTGCTTTTTCTTGAGGCTGCTTACCGTGGCCATGAGCCTGCGCTTGAAACACTCTTGTTCGACGGGATCCTCGGGCACGACGAATTAAATGCGTCGTCGAGGCTTGCTTCATCTTCGGAGGGAGGCATGTAATTATCGTCCTCTACCTCTCTTTCTGCCGCTCTCTCATGAGGGCTGGCTTCTCCATCCTCCTGCGTTGAATCCTGCTGGAGGGGGTTGTCTTCGGCACTGTCCGGGGTGTTATTACCGCCCGTGCCGGAATCACCGTTTTTGCTGTGGCGGCATTTAGAGCGGCGCCGCTGACGCCGGCGCTTAGGCTGTTTCTTGGAGGGGTCATCCTCCGCTGTTCCATCGCCATTCCCATCTTTTGGGATGTCCACCATGTATATCTCGTATGACGAGGTGGCCTTCCAGTGCCACGTGGGCATCGGTTCTTATCGTCTCTGCATCGTCGTCCATACCGTCGATGTCTTCGGAGTCGAAGTCGAGCATGTTGGTTAAATCATCAACATTGGCTACGAAGTGGGTGGTGGGTGGGCTTTGATTTTCTTCGTCGTCCACATCCCAACCTTCCTGACCATAATCCGGCCAGGGCTCTCCTGATAAAGAGAGAAACTTTAGTGAATTCAGGATGTCGCCAAAGGGCAAGTGCTGAAAGATGTCCGTGGCGGTGAATTCCATGATCGGCGCCCAATCGGATTCGATTGGCGGGGCGCGAAGGCTCGGAGTCCGGAGAGGAGTCCGCGCTTTGAGTTACGAAGCCGCAAAGCGATGGGGTAGGTGTACGGCTCAATCGCCAGAGAGATCGCAGCTCGAGGCGGTGTCCAGACACCCGTCCTCGATCGGCGCGGTCGGCTCCGAGCTAAAGGTCAAAGCGGACTCTGGCGCGGCCTCCAGGACACTGTTCGGCGGCAGAGCTAGATCATGCCCCTCGTGACAGTACGGCGCGCTTGGCTGTGGCTCGAACCCATCGAAGATCGAGTCTCCGCGGACGTCAGCCGTGTAGTTCAAACTTCCGAATCTGACCTGATGGCCAGGGGCGTAGCTTTCAATCTGCTCCAGATGGCTGCTTAATTGGCCCGCAGCAAAGCCGCCGAATCTGAAGATTTGTCCGGGAGAAAAGTCTCACCCTGGAGCGCATCGTTGTTGATGGTCGGAGGAGCCATCGGGCCTAAAGATGACGGACGTAGGAACTCTCAATGAAAGCACCAATGTCGGTGTCAAACCGCGGATCTCGGTAGGGGGTCCCGAATCGCGTCTAGGCGGATGGTAACAGGAGACAAGGGACACGATGTTTTTACCCAGGTTCGGGCCCTCTCGATGGAGGTAAAACCCTACTCCTGCTTGATTAATATTGATGATATGGGTAGTACAAGAGTAGATCTACCACGAGATCAGAGAGGCTAAACCCTAGAAGCTAGCCTATGGTATGATTGTTGTTCGTCCTACGGACTAAAACCGTCCGGTTTATAGACATCGAATAGGGTTTGGGTTACACAGAGTCGGTTACAATGGTAGGAGATCTACATACCCGTATCGCCAAGCTTGCCTTCCACGCCAAGGAAAGTCCCATCCGGACACGGGACGAAGTCTTCAATCTTGTATCTTCATAGTCCAGGAGTCCGCCCAAAGGCTATAGTCCGGCTATCCGGACACCCCCTAATCCAGGACTCCCTCACTCATATTCATCAAGATCAATCAAGCAGGAAATAGGGTATTACCTCCATAGAGAGGGCCCAAACCTGGGTAAACATTGTGTCCCTTGCCTCCTGTTACCATCCGCCTTAGACGCACAGTTCGGGACCCCCTACCCGAGATCCGTCGGTTTTGACACCGACACTCACCACCAAAGGGCACATCATGGAGAAAGTGCTTGGAAGCTTAAATAAGGGGGTAAGCACTCGTAGACAATTAGCAAACTATTGTGAAAATCATGTGTTTGTCTCTTGTGTGGAACCCCAAAAGGTTTATGAAGCTCTAGAGGATCCGGATTGGCTAAATGCGATGCATGAAGAACTCAACAACTTCGAGCACAACAAGGTGTGGAGATTGGTGCCAAGGCCAACCGGGAACCATAATGTCATTGGAACCAAGTGGATATTCAAGAACAAGCAAGATGCTCATGGAACTATCATTCGCAACAAGTCTCGTTTGGTAGCACAAGGCTACTCCCAAGTCGAGGGTATCGACTACGGTGAAACCTTTGCTCCCGTTGCTTGCCTTGAGTCCATTCGCATGTTAATTGCCTATGCTTCTCATCATAATTTTAAGTTACAACAAATGGATGTGAAGAGTGCTTTTTCTTAATGGTCCCATTAATGAGTTGGTCTATGTCAAACAACCCCCCAGGTTCGAGGATCCCTACTTTCCCGATCATGTGTATCAACTCGATAAGGCACTCTATAGCCTTAAACAAGCCCCACGTGTGTGGTATGACCACCTTACCGAGTTGTTACAAGATCGTGGATTTGAAGTTGGGCTAATCGACCCCACTCTTTTTACTAAGAAGGTCAAAGGGGAGTTGTTTGTGTGCCAACTATATGTTGATGATATTATCTTTGGTTCCCCTAACAAAGCTTTCAATGAGGAATTTGCCAATCTCATGACTTCAAAGTTCAAGATGTCTTCCATGGGAGAGTTGAAGTTCTTCCTCGGATTCGAAGTGAAGCAAAGAAGAGAAGGAACCTTCATCAACCAAGCCAAATACACTCAAGACATGCTCAAGAGATTCAAGCTAAGTGATGTCAAGCCGGCTTCCACTCCAATGCCCACCTAGTGCCAACTTGACATTGATCCCAATGGTAAAGCGGTGGATCAAAAGGTATATCGCTCCATGATTGGCTCCTTGCTTTACCTTTGTGCATCTAGACCGGATATCATGTTGAGTGTGGGAATTTGTGCACGGTTTCAAGACGCACCTAAGGAAAGCCACTATGTGGCGGTCAAGCGAATCTTTTGATATTTGGCTCATACCCCAAACTTTGGCTTATGGTACCCAAGAGGAGCAAACTTCAAGCTTGTAGGATATTTGGACTCCTATTGGGCGGGAGACATAGTGGATAGGAGTCCACTTCCGGAGGGTGCCAATTCCTTGGTTGCTCTTTGGTGAGTTGGTCTTCTAAGAAGCAAAGTTGTGTGTCTCTCTCGTCCACCGAAGTGGAGTATGTGGCGTCCGGTAGTTGTTGTGCACAACTCTTATGGATGAGGCAAACTTTAAAGGATTACTGTGTCATTTGTGACAAAGTGCCTCTTTGGTGTGACAATGAAAGTGCCATTAAGATTTCGCTCAACCCGGTGCAACACTTCAAGATGAAGCATATTGAGATTCGGTATCACTTCATCCGGGATCACATTAGGCGAGGGGAGATCGAGTTCAACTATGTCAAGACTCATGATAACCTTGCAGATATCTTGACGAAGCCTTTGGATGAAGCAAGAATTCGCGAGTTAAGGCATGAACTAAATATCATTGATTCGAGCAGTGTTGCTTGAACCCTTGCACACCCCACCATACTCAACTTGTTATCTTGTGTAGGTGTAGGCATGGATATAGGGGGAGTGGTGTTCTCTCAATGAACTCTTCCTCCCCTCATTATGCATAAATTGATCAACTCTTTCACATTAGCCATTTTTTATGGTAATTGTGCTTCAAAGACGAGTTTTGGTCATGGGCCCAAGGATAATTCTTCGCGGTGCCATACCAAGTGACTCAAACATAGGTGGCCACGGCCACCGCCCTCTCGTGGAGAGTGTATGTTTCTCGCTCTCGTTGTTGGTTTTTTGTGTGTGTTCCTCCCCGTTTTCTCTTTTGAGCTAAGCTCTTTTTGGCCTAGTTTCTCTTGTGGCTGAGCGGTACTACCGCTTATGAAGGTCAAGCGGTACTACCGCTCTCACCAGCAGTACTACCGCTGCGGGGCGGGCGATGGGGGTTATATCGGGGCAGGGGGAGTTATTCTCTTCCCATACACATTCGCCCCCACTCGCTCGTCTTCCTTGTCGCTCCAGCGACTCCTCGCCGCGGGAGGGCTCCGGCCGGCCGTCATTTTCGGGCCAGTCCTCTCCATTTCCTCCGGTGGAGTTGTTTCCCACCATGTCCTCCATCCATGGATGCCGGTATTGCCCCCGTTCCCGTTTTCTCTTTGCCTAGATCTTGCATCTAGTTTCTTAGGGGCAATAGGCATTGTTTTCTCATTTTTGGCTATGAAGAGGCTTGTGTAGGATGGAGATTGCTTCTAGGCCCTTTGGATTGATCTTTGGTAGGATAAATTTTTGAATTTGGCATACCGGTAGTGCTGGATCTGTCCACGGCAGTAGGGAACCGTTCTTCCCCAACTTGAGCGGTACTACCGCACATCCTGAGCGGTACTGCCGCAGGAGCGGTACTACCGCTCATCTTGAGCGGTACTGCTGCACGAGCGGTACTACCGCTGGTAGGTTGCGGTACTACCGCCGGATGCCCGATTCCATCATTTTCTACCACACCTTGATCCTTGTTGCTTCGTTTGGTGGCTTATGCTCTTTCTTTCGTGGTGTTTTTGTTGCTTGTGTGTTTGGTTCCAGGTGATGATCTTCCTGAGCAGCAGGCCCGCCGTATCAACCCCGGTCGTGCTTCATCAAAGCGCTACCGCACTTCTGAGTCAGCAGGTGGTTCCTCCAGTGCTCCACCACCGCCTGCAGGTGGTTCCTCCAGTGCACCACCTCCGCCTCAACTCCAGAAGAAACCTGCCAACAGGCCGAAGCCAAGGGGCAAGACTGTGACTGAGATGACCGCCAAGGAGTTCTGGGAAAAGCGTCGCCGTAACTCCTATGAGGAAGCCCAAGAACCCAATTTGGTCAACCGCCCATTCTGGAACCGCTTTCAGTTTGCCATCTTCTTTGACGTGATCAAAGCCAAGAAGAATCTCTTTGTTAATGTTCGCTCCATCGACACGGATGCCATGGAAAAGGATCCTGAGTAATTTGGTGAAGCTCTTCAGATGTGTTCTCAGCTGAACATTCTCAGGATCATGCAGTTCAACAAGGATTTCGATGCTGATTTGGTGGCTCAATTCTATGCCACTGTCCATCTTGGGACTGATGCAGAAAGGACTCTGACTTGGATGACAAATGGCAAGTTGCTCTCTGTCAAGTGGAAGGCCTTCATGGAGTTACTTGATGTGGAAGATCATGGGCTTGAGACTCCTGTTGGCTTCCGACCTCACCGCAATGCAAACTCTACTCACAAGCAAGCACTCGCCCTTCAGTCTTGTGAAGAGTTAACCCGTGGATCGAGAAGGAAACCTATGAGTTGTCTACCTATCTCGGCATCCTTCATCGTGTCTCGCATCGGGAATCTGGATATGGTCCACTCCTATCTCGTGGACATGCTTCTCTTCTTCCAGCAGGAGAAGGAAGCAAACACTGGCGAGTCCCTGGACATTTCTCATGTTATGTGGTCTACGCTTCTTTCTACCGTTTCTGAGCGCAAGTGCCCGATCTATGGTCCGTTCATCATGTTGCTCATTGAGAAGGCTTGGGCACGCGTCTATCCCAAGGTTGGGCTGGAAACTGGAGAGTTGGTGTCTCATGAGATCAAGCGTTTGAGGAAGAAGGACAATTGGGGCACCCCTGCTCCTAAACCAGGGGGTCCATCTACTGCAGCTGCCATGGAGACCGAGGGTGGGGCTGAGGCCGATGATGACGATGAGGACTACGAGCCGTATGGGACAAAGCCCTCTTGGGCAAAGAAGCTCAAGCACAAGATGAAGAAACTCTTCTGCATGGAGTCTCATGGTCAGTACATGACTCATGTGGCGGAAAAGAAGGCCAGGGGGCGTCACAAGGAGCTCATGCGTCAGTTGGGTGCGACTGTTGTCAGTGGGTCGGAGGGTCAGATCACTGAGGAAGAGGAGTGGATTCAGCAGCATTGCCCGTGGACCGATTCAGATGCCGAGCAGTCCTCGACCGATGACGGCGGTGCAGATGACCCCACAGGGATGTGATGCTCGTGATCCTCATCTTGCTATCACCTGGAGCCCTAGCTTCATTCTTTGCCCTTTTGGTGTCTCGATGCCAAAGGGGGAGAGAGTTTTAGGGATTTGTGTCGTTGCCGTGTTGCGTGTGTGTCATTGTGTTTGTGTTCGCCGTCGGTTTTGCTTTTGTTTGGTTTATGCCTATGAGACCTAAGTTCTAGACATATGGTGTGAGACATATGCTACCTTATCGTTATCTTATCTTTGTCTATCTAGTACTTTGGTATCCTATGAGTTGCATGCTTATCTTGTTATTCATACCCTGCTCTCATATATCCTTTGCTTAGGTTGTTGGATTATAAAATATAGGGGGGGTGTTGATCCTAATGTGTGCGTCGGGCATTCCAAAGCCACTCCGTTCTAGGTGCACACATTCAGGGGGAGCCCGTCTATATTTTGTAGTCCTAAGTATCTTTACTTTCTTGTCTTATCCTTGTGTAAATCCCTGGTTGTCATCAGTCCACCAAAAAGGGGAGATTGTTAAGGCATATCTCTCTCGATGTGGTTTTGGTGATTGATGACAACATGTTTGCGGACTAATCGTGTGCCTTGAGCTTTTCAGAGATCCATCTTTGGCACGAGATGAATTCTTTCCCTAGGAGTGTCATTCAAGACGGTGTAGCTCTTTCCTTTCTTTTTCGGTGGACTAGTTGCGTAGAGGGCACCGTACTATCAAGAGGAGGTCCGCTTTGGTAAGGCTAGGGTGGAATCAACATGTACAAATCCGCTTTTCACCCTCTGAGCCCTTCCGCTTCTATGGAGAGATCTTCCCTCCTCCTTTGGGCTTTGTCTGGTCCCAGCGGTAGTACCGCTTAGGGGTCACAGCGGCAAGATGCCGCTCATGTAGTACCGCCAGGTCCTCAGCCGTAGTACCGCTGCGGTACCTGGCCCCTACCGCGTCGATTCGAGGGGTCATTTCCTGTGTCGGATTCTGCGGTACTACGCAGTGGCAGTACCGCTCATGAGTGGCAGTACCGCCCTACCACCGCGGCAGTACCGCTCGGGTCCCTTCTCCCTCTGTCTTCCAGACTACGCGGTAGTACCGCTGCCTCCCGCGGTAGTACCGCCCTCTGCGGGGCTGTTTGGGGGGGTAACGGTTGGATTGTTCCCCCCACTATATAAGGAGGTCTTCTTCCCCAAAGTTGACCTACCTCTTCCCCCAAAAAGCTCCATTGTTGCTCCAAGCTCTATTTTCGCCCGATCTCTCTCCCTAGCCAATCAAACTTGTTGATTTTCTCGGGATTGCTTGAGAAGGCCTCGATCAACACTTCCACCAAGAGAAATTTGATTCCCCCCACTAATCCCTAGCGGATCTTGTTACTCTTGGGTGTTTGAGCACCCTAGATGGTTGAGGTCACTGTGGAGCCATAGTCCATTGTGGTGAAGCTTCGTGGTGTCGTTGGGAGCCTCCAATTAAGTTGTGGAGATTGCCAACCTTGTTTGTAAAGGTTAGGTTGCCGTCTTCAAGGGCACCAATAGTGGAATCACGGCATCTCGCATTGTGTGAGGGCATGAGGAGAATACGGTGGCCCTAGTGGCTTCTTGGGGAGCATTGTGCCTCCACACCGCTCTAACAGAGACGTACTTCCCCTCAAATGGAAGGAACTTCGGTAACACATCCTTGTCTCCACCGGCTCCACTCTTGGTTATCTTATCCCTTTACTTGTGCAAGCCTTTTGTGTTATATCCTTTGCTTGCTTGCGTGCTTATGGTTGTTGCATCATATAGGTTGTCCACCTAGTTGCATATCTAGACAACCTACTTTGATGCAAAGTTTAATTTGGTAAAGAAAAGCTAAAAATTGTTAGTTGCCTATTCACCCCCCCCCCCCCTCTAGTCAACTATATCGATCCTTTCACTTGCCATGAGTGTCCACCATATCTACCTATGGATTGAATAAGATCCTTCAAGTAAGTTGTCATCGGTGCATAAAGCAATAAAAATTGCTCCTAAATATGTTTGATCTTTTATTGTAAGGGAAAATAAGCATTGTACAAACTTATGATGGCAAAGTAATAAAAGCGACATACTATATAATAAAGGTTGCTATCATAAGGGGCAATATAACGTGACGTTCCTTTGCATTAAGAGCTTGCGCATCAAAAAAACACATGACAACCTCTGCTTCCCTCTACAAAGGGTCTATCTTTTACTTTTCAGTATTTACTTTTATCCAAGAGTCAATAATATGCATTCTCATTTCAACCTCAATTATTCTCTAGTTGGCAAGCATCGTGTGGTGGGGAAATATCGAAGCACATATGGACAGTCAAATATATTTGATCATGATTTATTATTGTTGATAATTATCTCTATGATGAGTTGGGAGGCGAAACATTAAGCCCCTATCTTTCTCTGTGTTCAGTGGATGCCATTTGTTCTAAAAATATGCTTTGAGTATTAGCAATCATAGAAGACTATATGATGATTGAGTATGTGGAGCTCTTACTTAGACTTTGTTGAGGATAAGTTGAATTGCAATTGTTTGGTGACTAAGAACATAGGTTGTTAAGTTCCAAGAGAAGGCATTCCTTGAACCATAACATGTGAACTGGCTGCTACTTTATCATGATGAGTTTTATGAGAAAGTGTTGATGTTATGATGCTAGGAAAAGTGATCAAACTTATGCACTATGCTAGCATTCACACTTCATAAATTGTTTCTTTTATCATTTACCTACTCAAGGATGAGTAGGAATTAATCTTGGGGATGTGATGTCTACTACGCAACCTTCTTGTAGACTCGTGTTGGGCCTCCAAGTGCAGAGTTTTGTAGGACAGTAGCAAATTTCCCTCAAGTGGATGACCTAAGGTTTATGAATCCGTGGGAGGCGTAGGATGAAGATGGTCTCTCTCAAACAACCCTGTAATCAAATAACAAAGAGTCTCTTGTGTTCCCAACACACCCAATACAATGGTAAATTGTATAGGTGCACTAGTTCGGCGAAGAGATGGTGATACAAGTGCAATATGGATGGTAGATATAGGTTTTTGTAATCAGAAAATATAAAAATAGCAAGGTAACTAGTAACAAAAGTGAGCAAAAACGGTATTGAAATGCTTAGAAACAAGGCCTAGGGTTCATACTTTCACTAGTGCAAGTTCTCTCAACAATGATAACATAATTAGATCATATAACAATCCCTCAATGTGCAACAAAGAGTCACTCAAAGTCACTAATAGCGGAGAATAAATGAATAGATTATTGTAGGGTACGAAACCACGTCAAATTTATTCTTTCTGATCAATCTATTGGGCTATTCCTATAAGTGTCACAAACAGCCCTAGAGTTCATACTAAAATAACACCTTAAGACACACATCAACCAAAACCCTAATGTCACCTAGATACTCCAATGTCACCACAAGTATCCGCAGGTTTGATTATACGATATGCATCACACAATCTCAGATTCATCTATCCAAACCAACACAGAGAACTTCAAAGAGTGCCCCAAAGTTTCTACCAGAGAGTCAAGACGAAAACGTGTGCCAACCCCTATGCATAAGTTCACAAGGTCAAAGAACCCGCAAGTTGATTACCAAAACATACATCAAGTAGATCACGTGAATATCCCATTGTCACCATAGATAAGCACATGCAAGACATACATCAAGTGTTCTCAAATCTTTAAAGACTCAATCCGATAAGATAACTTCAAAGGGAAAACTCAATCCATTAAAAGAAGGTAGAGGGGGACTGATGTCTACTATGCAACTTTATTCTTGTGGAGTCGTGTTGGGCCTCCAAGCGCAGAGTTTTGTAGGACACTAGCCATTTTCCCTCAAGTGGATGACCTAAGGTTTATCAATCCGTGGGAGGTGTAGGATGAAGATGGTCTCTCTCAAACAACCCTGCAACCAAATACAAGAAATCTCTTGTGTCCCCAACACACCCAATACAATGGAAAATTGTATAGGTGCACTAGTTCGGCGATGAGATGGTGATAAAAGTGTAATATTGATGGTAGAAATATATTTTTATAATCTGAATGAATAAAAACAACAAGGTAGAAAATAGTAAACGGGCACAAAAAGGTATTGCAATTCTTCAAAATGAGGCCTAGGGTCCGTACTTTCGCTAGTGCAATCTCTTAACAATGCTAATATAATTGGATCATATAACTACCCCTCAAAGTGCGATGAAGAATCACTCCATAGTTCCTATCTAGCGGAAAACATAAGAACAAATTGTTTGTAGGGTACGAAACCACCTCAAAGCTATTCTTTCCGTTTGATCTATTCAAGAATTCGTACTAAAATAGCACAAAGCTATTCTTTCTGTTCGATCTATCCTTGAGTTCGTACAAAAATAACACCAAAGCAAATTCATATTCATAATACTCAATCCAACACAAAGAACTTCAAAGAGTTCCCCAAGATTTCTACCGGAGAAACAAAGACAAGAACGGGCATCAACCCCTAAGCATAGATTACCCCAATGCCACCTCGGGAATCCACGAGCTGAGTGCCAAAACATATATCAAGTGAATCAATACGATACCCCATTTTCACCACGAGTATTCATTTGCAAGACATATATCAAGTGTTCTCAAATCCATAAAAGTATTCAACCCGATAACAACGAAATCTCAAAGGGAAAACTCAATTCATCACAACAAGATAGAGAAGGGAAAACACCATATGATCTGACTATATTAACAAAGCCCGCGATACATCAAGATTGTGACATCTCAAGAACGCGAGAGAGAGAGAGAGAGAGAGAGAGAGAGATTAAACACATAGCTACTGGTACAAACCCTCAGCCCCGAGGGTGGACTACTCCCTCCTCATCATGTTGGCCGCCGGGATGATGAAGATGGCCACTGGTGATGATCTCCCCCTCCGACAAGGTGCCGGAACGGGGTCTAGATTGGTTCTTGTGGCTATAGAGCCTTGTAGCGGCGGAACTTCTGATCTAGGTTCAACCCGAGGGTTTTTGGAATATTTGGAAATTTATAGGGCGAAGAAGGGGTGCGGGAGGCCACCGAGGTAGGCACAACCCACCTGGGCGCGTCTGGCCCCTCAGTGCCCCTGGGTTGTGCCCCTCAGGCACCCCCCAGCAGGTGCTGCCTCGCCCATTCTGGGTGTTCTCGTCCATAAAAATCTCCAAAAGTTTCATGTGTTTGGACTCCGTTCGATATTGATTTCCTGCGATGTAAAAAACAAGCAAAAATCAGCAACTGGCACTAGGCACTGGGTCAATAGGTTAGTCCCAAAAAATGATATAAAGTTGCTATAAAATGATTGTAAAACACCCAAGAATGATAATATAACAACATGAATACTTAATAAATTATAGTTACGTTGGAGACGTATCAGCATCCCCAAGCTTAATTCCTACTCGTCCTCAAGTAGGTAAATGATAAAAGAACTAATTTATGAAGTGTGAATGCTAGCAAAGTGCATAAGTTTGATCAATGATAATTTAAATCACTTTTCCTAGCATCATGACAACAACTCTTTCTTATAAAATTCCTCATGTTTAAAGTAGTAACCAATTCACATGTTAAGGTTCAAACAATGAATTCTTTTCAAACTCAACAATCTATGTTCTCAGTCACCAAGCAATTGCAATTCAACTTATTTAACAGAGTCTAAGTAAGATCTCCACATACTCAACCATCATATAGTCTTCTATGATTGCTAACAGTCACCGTATACACATGAGCAAAACGTTTCAACCGGACACATAGAAAGATAGGGGCTTATAATTTCACCACCCAACGTGTTCACCTCAAGGGTGATGTCAACAATAATAACTCATGCTACCCATATCCAACTGGATATATGTGCCTAAATCTTTCCTCACCAGATGATGCTTGCCAAAAGAGAAAAAATAAAACGGAATAGAGAGAAAAACTTTGACTCTTGCATGAAAGTAAATACATAAAAGTAAAAGATAGGCCCTTCGCAGAGGGAAGCAGAGGTTGCCATGCGCTTATTTGTTTGTATGCTCAACCCCTTAGTGCAAAAGAACGTCACATTATATTGCCCCTTATGATAGCAACCTTTATTATGCAGTCTGCCGCTTTTATTCTTTGCCATCACAAGTTCGTACAACGCTCAATTTTCTCTTACACTAAATGATCTAACACTTTTAGAAGCAATTTTTATTGCCTTATTGCACCAATGACAACTTACTTGAGGGATCTTATTCAATCCTTAGGTAGGTATGGTGGACTCTTGAAAATAAGATTTGGGTTTAAGGGTTTTTGGATGCACAAGTAGTATCTCCACTTGGTGCGGAATTTTTGGCTAGCAAAGATGAGGGGAAAGCACCACATGTTGAAGGATCTATGACAATATAACTTCTATGTGAATATGAAAAAACATAAACCATTACGTTGTCTTCCTTGTCCAACGTCAACAATTTTGGCATATAATATTTTGATGGGAGCTCACAATCACAAAAGATTTCCAAGATAGTGTATTTGCATGTGAAAGTTCTCTTCCTTATACTAATTATTCGTGAATTGCTTGTATGACCAATATTGTGATTGTCAAGCCTCAAAAGACATCACTTTCTAAACCCAATGTGAAGCTACCACTAGGCATGATATGATTTCAACATCATGACATTCAATTTATTCAACAATTTACTCATAGGATATAAGTGAAGCACAAGAGTAAATGACAAGCTACTCCAAAAAGATATAAGTGAAGATCATGAGCATAATATTTCTTTCTCTCAAATTAATTTAAGTGAATCAAGAGAGAATTTCTTCAAAAATACTAAAGCACACCGTGCTTAAAAAGATATAAGTGAAGCACTATAGCAATTCCATAGAAAAGAGCTTCGTTGACGGGATGTGAATGTCGCTTACCTAGCCTCCCTGGCAACTATTTGAGGAATCTATTTTACTTAAAAACTTTCAGATCTAATTATTTTATTAAAACAGCAAGCAAAATGAAAATAAAATGACATTCTAAGAATATCACAACTCATGTGAAGAAACAAAACTTAGGCTCAACCGATACTAACCGATAATTGTTGAAGAGGAAAGGTGGGATGCCTATCGAGGCATCCCCAAGCTTAGATGCTTGAGACTTCTTGAAATGTTATCTTGGGGTGCCTTGGGCATCCCCAAGCTTGAGATTTTGTGTCTCCTTAATTCTTCCATATCACGGTTTTCCTAAATCTCAAAAGCTTCATCCACACAAAACTCAACAAGAACTCGTGAGATAAGTTAGTATAAATCAATGCAAAAACCTTATCATTCATTGCTGTAGAAAATCACTAAAATTATTGTTAAACATTGCATACTAAATGCCTCTGCATATTTAATACTCCTATCCTCAAATAGAATCATTAAACAAGCAAACATATGCAAACAATGCAAACATAACAGCAATCTGCCAAAACAGTACAACCTGTAAAGAATGCAAGAGTATCAATACTTCTTAAACTCCAAAGATTATGAAAATTTACCCCACTGTAGAAAATTTATCATACTTGTTTTGCAAAAAGTTTCAACATTTTATCACATTCTGACTTTTCAAGGGAATTTTTGCAATAGCTGTAAACTTTGTGTTTTCGAACAGCAACATGTAGACTTGTAAAATAAGCATAGTAAAGGCTATCAATGCCACTTTTATTGAAATAAAAGATGCAAAAAGTTATTCTAAATAAAATCAAGCAAATCTTAGCAAAATAAAATGATGCTCCAAGCAAAACGCATATCGCGTGACGAATGAAAACATAGCTCCAAGTGAGGTTACCGATAATGTTGAAGACGAAAGAGGGGATGCCTTCCGGGGCATCCCCAAGCTTAGTTGCTTGGATCTTCCTCGAATATTACCTTGGGGTGCCTTTGGCATCCCCAAGCTTAGGGTATTTTCACTCCTTATTCTCCTCATATCGACATCTCACCCAAAACTTGAAAACTTCAATCACACAAAACTTAACGGAACTTTGTGAGATATGTTAGTATGATAAAGAGCAAAACCATTTCACTTTGGTACTGCAAAAGACAAGATTCATAATTGTTTCCACCCAATGACTTCTATAGCATGTCATTTCCACAATTTATATTGAGCAATATAAGCCATAGAAACTAGGAAACAAGCAAACTATGCATTGAAAACAGAATCTGTCAAAAACAGAACAGTCTGTAGTAATCTGTACTCAAACCATACTTCTACTACTCCAAAAATTATGAAACAATTATGAACATGTGATAAATTTTTATATTAATCTTCTGCAAAAAGAATCGACTCAAAAGCACTCTTCTGTTAAAAATGAGAATTATTTTTGTGAGCTCAAAAGTTTCTGTTTTTCAGCAAGATCAAAGCAACTATCACCCAACATGATCCTAAAGGCTTTACTTGGCACTTTATTGAAACAAAAGCAATAAAACTTGATCAATACAGTATCATTATCATTTGAACACACAAAAACATTAGGTAAAAGTGTTGGGTTGTCTCCCAACAAGCGCTTTTCTATAATGCCTTTTAGCTAGACATGATGAGTTCAATGATGCTCGCATAAAAGATAAGGATTGAAACACAAAGAGAGCATCATGAAGCATATGACTAGCACTTTTAAGTCTAACCCACTTCCTATGCATAGGGATTTTGTGAGCAAACATCTTATGAGAACAAGAATCAACTAGCATAGGAAGGAAAAACAAGCATAACTTCAAGATTATCAACACATAGAGAGGAAACTTGATATTAATGCAATTCCTACAAGCATAAGTTCCTCCATCAAAATAATTTTCAGTAGCATCATGAATGAATTCAATAATATAACTATCACACAAAGTATTCTTTTCATGATCCACAGGCATAGAAATTTTATTACTCCCCACATAAGCAAATTTCTTCTCATCAATAGTAGTGGGAGCAAACTCAAAAAATAACTATCATGAGAATGAAAATTAAAATCATGATGACAAGTTTCATGGTTATCATTATTCTTTATAGCATACATTTCACCACCATAATCATCATATATAGGAACTTTGTTGTCATAATCAATTGCAACCTCTTCCAAAATAGTGGATTCATCATTAAATAAAGTCATGACCGATCCAAATCCACTTTCATCAATATAATCATCATAAATAGGAGGCATGCAATCATCATAATAAACTTTCTAATCAAAACTTGGGGGACTAAAAATATCATCATCATCAAATATAGCATCCCCAAGCTTATGGCTTTGCATCGTTAGCATCATGGATATTCAAAGAGTTCATACCAACAATATTGCAATCATGCTCATTATTAAAATATTTTGTGCCAAACATTTTATTGACTTATTCTTCTAACAATTGAGCACAATTTTCCGATTCATCACTTTCAAGATATTATAAAGACGATCAATAATATGATGCAACCTCAATTCCATTTTTTATGTATTTTTCTTTTATAAACCAAACTAGTGAGAAAACAAGAAACTAAAAGATTCAATTGCAAGATCTAAAGATATACCTTCATGCACTCACCTCCCCAGCAATGGCGCCAGAAAAGAGCTTGATGTCTACTACGCAACTTTATTCTTGTAGACTCATGTTGGGCCTCCAACCGCATAGTTTTGTAGGACAATAGCCATTTTCCCTCTAGTGGATGACCAAAGGTTTATCAATCCGTGGGAGGTGTAGGATGAAGATGGTCTCTCTCAAACAACCCTGCAACCAAATACAAGAAATCTCTTGTGTCCCCAACACACCCAATACAATGGCAAATTGTATATGTGCACTAGTTCGGCGAAGAGATGGTGATAAAAGTGTAGTATTGATGGTAGAAATATATTTTTATAATCTGAATAAATAAAAACAGCAAGATAGAAAATAGTAAATGAGCACAAAAATGGTATTGCAATGCTTGAAAATGAGGCCTAGGGTCCGTACTTTCGCTAGTGCAATCTCTCAACAATGCTAATATAATTTAATCATATAACCACCCCTCAAAGTGCGATGAAGAATCACTCCAAAGTTCCTATCTAGCGGAGAACATACGAATAAATTGTTTTTAGGGTACGAAACCACCTCAAAGCTATTCTTTCTATTCGATCTATTCAAGAGTTCGTACTAAAATAACACAAAGCTATTCTTTCCGTTCGATCTATCCTAGAGTTCCTACTAAAATAACACCAAAGCAAATTCATATTCATAATACTCAATCCAACACAAAGAACTTCAAAGAGTGCCCCAAGGTTTCTACTGGAGAAACAAAGACAAGAACGTGCATCAACCCCTATGCATAGATTACCCCAATGTCACCTCGGGAATCCGCGAGTTGCGTGCTAAAACATATATCAAGTGAATCAATACAATACCCCATTGTCACCACGAGTTTCAATTGCAAGACATATATCAAGGGTTCTCAAATCAATAAAAGTATTCGATACGATAACAACGAAATCTCAAAGGGAAAACTCAATTCATCACAACCAGATAGAGAAGGGAAAACACCATATGATCCAACTATATTAACAAAGCCCGCGATACATCAAGATTGTGACATCTCAAGAACATGAGAGAGAGAGAGAGAGAGAGAGATTAAACACATAGCTACTGGTACAAACCCTCAGCCCGAGGGTGGACTACTCCCTCCTCATCATGGTGTCCACCGGGATGATGAAGATGGCCACCGGTGATGATCTCCCCCTCCGGCAGGGTACCGTAATGGGGTCTAGATTGGTTTCTCGTGGCTACAGAGCCTTGCGGCGACAGAACTTCTTATCTAGGTTCACCCCGAGGGTTTTTGGAATATTTTGGGAATTTATAGGGCGAAGAAGGGGTGCGGGAGGCCATCGAGGTGGGCACAACCCACCTGGGCGCGCCTGGGCCCCCAGGCGCGCCCTGGTGGGTTGTGCCCCCCTCGGGGCACCCCCAGGTGCTGCTCTGGCCCATCCTAGGTGTTCTGGTCCATAAAAAATCTCCAAAAAGTTTCTCGGTGTTTAGACTCCGTTTGATATTGATTTTCTGCGATGTAAAAAACAAGCAAAAAGCAGCAACTGGCACTAGGCACTGGGT
Source organism: Aegilops bicornis (assembly GCA_021605145.1). NCBI lineage: Eukaryota > Viridiplantae > Streptophyta > Magnoliopsida > Poales > Poaceae > Aegilops > Aegilops bicornis. The sequence goes on from CM038669.1 coordinate 506,378,734, forward strand.
CAATAGGTTAGTCCCAAAAAATGATATAAAGTTGCTATAAAATGATTCTAAAACACCCAAGAATGATAATATAATAGCACAAATACTTCATAAATTATAGATACGTTGGTGACGTATCAAGGAGAAGCATCATAAGATCCAACTATACGTTGGGTACATCAAGATCGTGCCAAATCGAGCGAGAGAGAGAGAGAGAGAGAGAGATCAAACACATAGCTACTGGTACATACCCTCAGCCCCGAGGGTGAACTACTCCCTCCTCGTCATGGAGACCGTCGGGATGATGAAGATGGCCACCGGTGATGGTTTCCCCCTCCGGCAGGGTGTCGGAACAGGCTCCAGATTGGTTTTTCATGGCTACAGAGGCTTGCGGTGGCGGAACTCCCGATCTAGGTTCTGTTCTGGAGGTTTGGGGATTCAAGAGGTGTTGGCATCGGGGACAAGTCAAGGGGGCCCACGAGGCGATGACAAGGACGGGGGCAGGCCCTCCACCCTTATGTTGGCCTCGGTACTCCTCTCCGATATCTTTTCATTCCAGTGTTTTTTCTATTTTCCAAAAATATTCTCCGTAAATTTTCATCTCATTCCGAGAACTTTTATTTATGCACAAAAAACGACACCATGGTAGTTCTGCTGAAAACAATGTCAGTCCGGGTTAGTTATAATCAAATCATACCAATCATATAGAATTGTTGTAAACATGGCATGAATACTTCATAAATTATAGATAGTTGGAGACGTATCAGCATCCCCAAGCTTAATTCCTGCTCATCCTCGAGTAGGTAAATGATAAAATAAATAATTTATGAAGTGTGAATGCTAGCAAGTTCACAAGTTTGATCAACGATAATTTCAATCATGTTTTCTAGCATCATTATATATCATAACAGTAGCTCATATCTTAAAACTTTTCATGATCAAGTAACAAGCTATTCACATGTTAAAGCATAGATCATAAACTTTCTTGAAAACCAACAAACTAGGTTCTCAGTCATCAGACAATTGCAATTCATCTTATTTTCAGGAAGGGTCTATATAAGAGCTTTGATTTAGCAAATCCCACATAATCAACTATCATATAGTCTTCCATGATTGCTACCACTCAAAGCATATTTTTAGAACAAATAGCATCCATTGAACACAGAGAAAGACAGGTGCTTGATGTTTCACCTCCCAACTTATTTATCATATAGATAATTGTCAACAATAATAATCCATGATCAAATATATTTGAATGACCATATATGCTTAGATCTTTCCCCATCACATGATGCTTGCCAACTAAAGAGTAGGTTGAAATGAGAAGGAATATTATTGACTCTTGCATAAAAGTAAAAGATAGGCCCTTCGTAGAGGGAAGCGGGGATTTGCAGAGGTGCCAGAGCTCGAAGCTTTTAAAACAGAGATGAAAATAATTTTGAGAGGTATGCTTTCATTGTCAACATAACAACCAAGAGCTCCCAATATCTTCCATACTAGATACATTATAGGCGGTTCCCAAACAGAAAGGTAAAGATTTTACTCCCCCTCCACCAACAATCACATTCCACGACTGGTCGGAAACAACAGGTACCGTCCAACTATCAACAATCCTGGGGGAGTTTTGTTTAATTTATTCATAGGACTGGGCATCACAATTACCAGCTATTTTCTCGTGAATGATGAGCGGAGTCCACTCATCATGAGAATAACTCACCTAGCATCGAAGATACTAACATCTCCTAGTCGCTACATGAGCAATTCGGGCATACAAAACAGATTATTATTTGAAGGTTTAGAGTTTGGCACGTGCAAATTTACTTGGAACGGCATGTAAATACCGCATATAGGCAGATATGGTGGACACTCATGGAAGAAACTTGGTTCAAGGATTTTGGATGCACAAGCAGTATTCCCGCTTAGTACAGAAATTTTGGCTAGCAAAGGATTCTAAATAGCAAGCAACACATGTTGGAGGATCCATAACAATATAACTTCTATACAAATATACCCAAACATAACTCATAAAGTTGTCTTCCTTGTCCAACTTCAACTAATTTGATCAAGTTTGAAAATAATTAATGGGGCTCACAATCATAGAAGATGTCCAAGATAGTATATTTATATGTAAAATCTCTGTTCCTTCAATATTCTTTCATGAATTGTTCAAGTGACCAATACTATGTTTGCTAACTTTCAATGAATTTACCACCTCTACTTCTTATATGTGAAGTCATTACTCCCCATGGTATAAGCATATGAAGCATATATAATCTCAGGTTTATAATATTCAATTCATTCAACCATTTACTCATAGGGTATAAGTGAAGCACATGAGTAAATGACAAACTACTCCAAAAAGATGTAAGTGAAGATCAATGAGTAGTTGAATAATTATGTAGCTATGTGAAGACTCTCTCTCTCATAAATAAAATTCCAGATCTTAACTACTTTATTCAAACAGCAAGCAAAGCAAAATAAAATGACATTCCAAGGATAGCACATATCATGTGAATAAGCAAAAACTTAGGCTCAACCGATACTAACCGATCATTGTTGAAGAAGAAAGGTGGGATGCCTACCGGGGCATCCCCAAGCTTAGATGCTTGAGACTTCTTGAAATCTTAACTAGGGATGCCTTGGGCATCCCCAAGCTTGAGCTTTTGTGTCTCCTTAATTCCTCTCATATCGCGGTTTACCTAAACCATAAAAACTCCATCCACACAAAAGTCAACAAGAACTCGTGAGAAAAGTTAGTATAAATCAAATGCAAAACCTTATCATTGTATACTGTAGAAAAATCACTAAAATTACAATTTGACATTGCATACTAAATGCCTCTGCATATTTAATACTCCTATCCTCAAATAGAATCATTAAACAAGTAAACATATGCAAACAATGCAAACATAACAGCAATCTGTCTAAACAGGACAGTCTATAAAGAGTGCAATTGTATTGATACTTGCCTAACTCAAAATATTTTGAAAACTTACCAAACTGTAGAAATTTTTTGTTACTCATTGTGTAAAAATTTCAAGATTTTACCACGTTCTGACTTTCCAGAAGAATACAGACAATGATAGAAAACTTTCTGTTTTCAAAACAACAACATATAGACATGCAAAATAAGCATGGTAAAGGCTATACTTGACACTTTTATTGAACTAAAAGATGAAAAACATTATTCTAAATATCAGCAATCAAATACTAATAAAATAAAATGACGCTCCAAGAAAACTCATATCATGTGATGGATAAAAATATAGCTCCAAGTAAGGTTACCGATAATGTTGGAGACGAAAGAGGGGATGCCTTTCGGGGCATCCCCAAGCTTAGTTGCTTGGATCTTCCTTGAGTATTACCTTGGGGTGCCTTGGGCATCCCCAAGCTTAGGGTCTTGTTACTCCTTATTCTCCTCATATCGATATCTCACCCAAAACTTCAAAACTTCAATCACACAAAGCTTAACAAAACCTTCCTGAGATCCATTAGTATAATAAAAGAAATCATTCACTTTGGTAATGTCAAGACAAGATTCAAATTTGTTTCCAAATGATGCCTACTGTACCCTATCATTTCTACAATTTATATTGAGCAATATAAGCCATAGAAACTAGAAAACAAGCAAACATGAGCATCGAAAACAGAATCTATCAAAAACAAAACAGTGTGTGAAGATCTTAATTGAAATCATACTTCTGTAACACCAAAAATTCTGGAAAATTAGGACAACATAGACAATTTGTATATCAATACTGTGTAAAAAATTCAGAGTTTTTATACGCTCCAGTGAATTTTAACAATTCTGGGACTAGGCGCAAAAGTTTCTATTTTTGCACAGAATCAAGTCAACTATCAACCACACTATCCCAAAGGCTTTACTTGGCACTTTATTGAAACAAAAGTTATAAGACATAATTACTAAACTAGCTTAATCATGTTAACACACGAAAACAGTAGGGGTAAATATTGGGTTGTCTCCCAATAAGCGTTTTTCATTTATGCCTTTTTAAGCTAGGCATGATGATTTCAATGATGCTCACATAAAAGATAAGATTGAAACATAAAGGGAGCATCATGAAGCATATGACTAGTACATTTAAGTCTAACCCACTTCCTATGCATAGGGATTTTGTGAGAAAATAACTTATGGGAGCAACAATCAACTAGCATAGAAAGGCAAAACAAGCATAACTTCAAGATTTTCAACACATAGAGAGGAAACTTGATATTATTGCAACTCCTACAAGCATATATTCCTCCCTCATAATAATTTTCAGTAGCATCATGAATGAATTCAACAATATAACCATCACGTAAAGCATTATTCTCATGATGCACAAGCATATAAATTTTACTACTCTCCACATAAGCAAAATTCTTCTCATACATAGTAGTGGGAAGAGCAAACTCAAAAAAAATAACTATCATGTGAGGCATAATCCAATTGAAAATTAAAATCATGATGAAAAGTTTCATGGTTATCATTATTATTTATAGCATATATGTCATCACAATAATCATCATAGATAGCAACTTTGTTCTCATAATCAATTGAAACCTCTTCCGAAATAGTGGAATCATCACTAAATAAAGTCATGACCTCTCCAAATCCACTTTTATCAATATTGTGAAAAGATTCAACACCCTCCAAAATAGTGGGATCAAAACTACCTAAAGTTGACACTCTTCCAAACCCACTTTCATCAACATAATCATCATAAATAGGAGGCATGCTATCATCATAATAAATTTGCTTATCAAGACTTGGGGGACAAAACATATCATCTTCATCAAACATAGCATACCCAAGCTTGTGGCTTTGCATATCATTAGCATCATGGATATTCAAAGAATTCAAACTAATAACATTGCAATCATGCTCATCATTCAAAGATTTAGTGTCAAACATTTTACAGACTTATTCTTCTAACACTTGAGCACAATTTTCCTTTCCATCATTCTCTCGAAAGATATTAAAAAGATGAAGCATATGAGGCAACCTCAATTCCATTTTTTGTAGTTTTATTTTATAGACTAAACTAGTGATAAAACAAGAAACTAAAATATTCGATTGCAAGATCTAAAGATATACCTTCAAGCACTAACCTCCCCAGCAATGGGGCCAGAAAAGAGCTTGATGTCTACTACACAACCTTCTTCTTGTAGACTCATGTTGGGTCTCCAAGCGTAGAGTTTTGTAGGACAGTAGCAAACTTCCCTCAAGTGGATGACCTAAGGTTTATGAATCCGTGGGAGGCGTAGGATGAAGATGGTCTCTCTCAAACAACCCTGCAACCAAATAACAAAGAGTCTCTTGTGTCCCCAACACACCCAATACAATGGTAAATTTTATAGGTGCACTAGTTCGGCGAAGAGACGGTGATGCAAGTGCAATATGGATGGTAGATATTGGTTTTTGTAATCTGAAAATATAAAAAAGCAAGGTAACTAGTAACAAAAGTGAGCAAAAACGGTATTGCAATGCTTACAAACAAGGCCTAGGTTTCATACTTTCACTAGTGCATGTTCTCTCAATAATGATAACATAATTAGATCATATAACAACCCCTCAACATGCAACAAAGAGTCACTCAAAAGTCACTAATAGCAGAGAATAAATTAAGAGATTATTGTAGGGTACGAAACCACTTCAAAGTTATTCTTTCTGATCGACCTATTGGGCTATTCCTATAAGTGTCACAAACAGCCCTAGAGTTCGTACTAAAATAACACCTTAAGACACACATCAACCAAAACCCTAATGTCACCTAGATACTCCAATGTCACAACAAGTATCCGCGGGTTTGATTATACGATATGCATCACACAATCTCAGATTCATCTATTCAAACCAACACAAAGAACTTCAAAGAGTGCCGCAAAGTTTCTACCGAAGAGTCAAGACGAAAACGTGTGCCAACCCCTATGCATAAGTTCACAAGGTCAGAGGACCCGCAAGTTGATCACCAAAACATACATCAAGTAGATCACGTGAATATCACATTGTCACCACAAATAAGCACATGCAAGACATACATCAAGTGTTCTCAAACCCTTTAAGACTCAATCCGATAAGATAAATTCAAAGGGAAAACTCAATCCATTACAAGAAGGTACAGGGGGAGAAGCATCATAAGATCCAACTATAATAGCAAAGCTCACAGTACATCAAGATTGTGCCAAATCAAGAACACGAGAGAGAGAGAGAGAGAGAGAGAGAGAGAGAGAGAGAGAGAGAGAGAGAGAGAGAGAGAGAGATCAAACACATAGCTAGTGGTACATACCCTCAGTCCCGAGGGTGAACTACTCCCTCCTCGTCATGGAGACTGCCGGGATGATGAAGATGGCCATCAGCGAGGGTTTCCCCCTCCGGCAGGGTGCCGGAATGGGCTCCCGATTGGTTTTTCGTGGCTACAGAGGCTTGCGGCGGTGGAACTCCCGGTCTAGGTTATGTACTGGAAGTTTGGGGATTTATAAGAGGTGTTGGCGTCGGGGACAATTTAAGGGGGCCCTTAAGGGGCGCCCTCCACCCTTGTGGTGGCCTCGGGACTCCTCTCCGATATCTTTTCGTTCCAGTATTTTTTATATTTTCCAAAAATATTCTCCGTAAATTTTCAGCTCATTAAGAGGACTTTTATTTCTGCACAAAAGAGACACCATGGTAGTTCTGCTGAAAACAGCATCAGTCCAGGTTAGTTCTAATCAAATCATACCAAAACCATTTTGAATTGTTGTAAACATGGCATGAATACTACATAAATTATAGATACGTTGGAGATGTCTCAGGATGCTGATACGTCTCCAACGTATCTATAATTTATAAAGTACTTATGCCATGTTTACAACAATTTTATATGGTATTGGTATGATTTGAATGGAACTAACCCGGACAGGCGTTGTTTTCAGCCGAACTACCGTGGTGTTGTTTTTTGTGCAGAAATAAAAGTTCTTGGAATTGGACGAAACTTTTTGATGATTTTTTTGAAGAAAAGAAAAATACTAGAGCAAAGAACCACCAGAGGGGGCCCCCTGCTGCCCACTAGGCACCAGGGCGCGCCACCCCCTTGGGCGGCCTGGTGGGTAGTGGGCCCCCTGAGGCCCATCTTCGCATGAAACCAATGCCAAAAAAATCATATATATTCAAAAAAACCCGAAAGTAACCTTAGATCCGAAGTTCTGCCGTCGCTAGCCTATGTAGTCACGAAAAACCAATCTAGACCCTGTTCTGGCACCCTGCCGGAGGGGGAAAGCATCACCGGAGGCCATCTTCATCATCCTGGCGGCCCCCATGATAAGGTGGGAGTAGTCCACCCTCGGGGCTGAGGGTTGTTGGGGAACGTAGTAATTTCAAAAAAAATCCTACGCACACACAGGATCATGGTGATGCATAGCAACGAGAGGGGAGAGTGTGTCCACGTACCCTCGTAGACCGAAAGCGGAAGCGTTAGCACAGCGCGATTGATGTAGTCGTACGTCTTCACGATCCGACCGATCAAGTACCGAACATACGGCACCTCCGAGTTTAGCACACGTTCAGCTCGATGACGTCCCTCGAACTCTGATCCAGCCGAGCTTTGAGGGAGAGTTCCGTCAGCACGATGGCATGGTGACGATGATGATGTTCTACCGACGCAGGGCTTCGCCTAAGCACTGCTACGATATTATCGAGGTGGATTATGGTGGAGGGGGGCACCGCACACGGCTAAGAGATCAAGAGATCAATTGTTGTCTCTATGGGGTGCCCCCCTCCTCCGCATATAAAGGGGGGAGGAGGAGAGGGCCGGCCAAGGGGGTGGCACGCCCTAGGAGTGGGAAACCTACTCCAAGTAGGTTTGCCCCTCCCTTTCCTAGTCCCAGAAGGAGGGGGAAGGAAGGAGTGGGAGAGGGAAAGGCAAGGGGGCGCCTCCTTGTCCTATTCGGACTCAAGGGAAGGGCGCGCCTCTTGCCTGGCCGCCCCTCTCCTCTCTCCACTAGGGCCCAACAAGGCCCATTAGTTCCCGGGGATTCCTGTAACCCCTGCACTCGATAAATGTCCGAAACCTTCCGGAACCTTTCCGGTGTCCAAACATAGTCGTCCAATATATCGATATTTACGTCTCGACCATTTCGAGACTCCTCGTAATGTCTGTGATCACATCCTGGTCTCCGGGTACATCAAAACACATAAACTCATAATATAACCGTCATCAAACTTTAAGCGTGCGGACCCTACGGGTTTGAGAACTATGTAGACATGACCGAGACACGTCTCCGGTCAATAACCAATAGCGGAACCTGGATGCTCATATTGGCTCCCACATACGAAGATCTTTATCGGTCAAACCACATAACAACCTACGTTGTTCCCTTTGTCATCAGTATGTTATTTGCCCGAGATTCGATCGTCGGTATCTCAATACCTAGTCCAATCTCGTTACCGGCAAGTCTCTTTACTCATTCCGTAATACATCATCCCGCAACTAACTCATTAGTTACGATGCTTGCAAGGCTTATAGTGATGTGAATTACCGAGTGGGCCTAGAGATACCTCTTCGACCTTCGAAGTGACAAATCCTAATCTCGAAATACGCCAACCCAACAAGTACCTTGGGAGACACCTGTAGAGCACCTTTATAATCACCCAGTTACGTTGTGACGTTTGGTAGCACACAAAGTATTCCTCCGGTAAACGGGAGTTGCATAATCTCATAGTCATAGGAACATGTATAAGTCATGAAGAAATTAATAGCAACATGCTAAACGATCAAGTGCTAAGCTAACGGAATGGGTCATGTCAATCACATCATTCTCCTAATGACGTGATTCCGTTAATCAAATGACAACTCATGTCTATGGCTAGGAAACATAACCATCTTTGATCAACGAGCTAGTCAAGTAGAGGCATACTAGTGACACTCTGTTTGTCTATGTATTCACACATGTATTACGTTTCCGGTTAATACAATTATAGCATGAACAATAAACATTTATCATGAGAATAAGGAAATAAATAATAACTTTATTATTGCCTCTAGGGCATATTTCCTTCAGTCTCCCACTTGCACTAGAGTCAATAATCTAGTTCACATCGCCATGTGATTTAACACCAATAGTTCACATCACCATGTGTTTAACACCCATAGATCACATCGTCATGTGACCAACACCCAAAGGGTTCACTAGAGTCAATAATCTAGTTCACATCGCTATGTGATTAACACCCAAAGAGTACTAAGGTGTGATCATGTTTTGCTTATGAGAGAAGTTTAGTCAACGGGTCTGCCACATTCAGATCTGTATGTATTTTGCAAATTTCTTTGTCAACAATGCTCTGCATGGAGCTACTCTAGCTAATTGCTCACACTTTCAATATGTATCCAGATTGAGACTTAGAGTCATCTGGATCAGTGTCAAAACTTGCATCGACGTAACCCTTTATGACGAACCTTTTGTCACCTCCATAATCGAGAAACATATCCTTATTCCACTAAGGATAATTTTTGACCGCTGTCCAGTGATCTACTCCTAGATCACTATTGTACTCCCTTGCTAAACTCGGTGTAGGGTATACAATAGATCTGGTACACATCATGGCATACTTTATAGAACCTATGGCTGAGGCATAGGGAATGACTTTCATTCTCTTTCTATCTTCTGCCGTGGTCGGGCTTTGAGTCTTACTCAATTTCACACCTTGTAACGCAGCAAGAACTCTTTCTTTGACTGTTCCATTTTGAACTACTTCAAAATCTTGTTAAGGTATGTACTCATTGAAAAAACTTATCAAGCGTCTTGATCTATCTCTATAGATCTTGATGCTCAATATGTAAGCAGCTTCACCGAGGTCTTTATTTGAAAAACTCCTTTTAAACACTCCTTACGCTTTACAGAAAATTCTACATCATTTCCGATCGACAATATGTCATCCACATATATTTATCAAAAAGGTTGCAGTGCTCCCACTCATTTTCTTGTAAATACAGGCTTCACCATAAGTCTGTAGAAAACTATATGCTTTGATCAACTCATCAAAGCGTATATTCCAACTCCGAGATGCTTGCACCAGTCCATAGATGGATCGCTGGAGCTTGCACATTTTGTTAGCACCTTTAGGATTGACAAAACCTTCTGGTTGCATCATATACAACTCTTCTTTAATAAATACATTAAGGAATGCAGTTTTGTTTATCCATTTGCCAGATTTCATAAAATGCGGCAATTGCCAACATGATTCGGACAGATTAAGCATAGATACGAGTGAGAAACTCTCATCATAGTCAACACCTTGAACTTGTCAAAAACCTTTTGTGACAATTCTAGCTTTGTAGATAGTAACACTACTATCAGCGTCCGTCCTCCTCTTGAAGATCCATTTAATCTCAATGGCTCACCAATCATCGGGCAAGTCAATCAAAGTCCATACTTTGTTCTCATACATGGATCCCATGTCAGATTTCATGGCCTCAAGCCATTTCGCGGAATCTGGGCTCATTGTCGCTTCCTCATAGTTCGTAGGTTCGTTATGGTCAAGTAACATGACCTCCAGAACAGGATTACCGTACCACTCTGGTGTGGATCTTACTCTGGTTGACCTACGAGGTTTGGTAGTAACTTGATCTAAAGTTCATGATCATCATCATTAGCTTCCTTACTAATTGGTGTAGGTGTCACAGGAACCGGTTTCTGTGATGAACTACTTTCCAATAAGGGAGCAGGTACAGTTACCTCATCAAGTTCTACTTTCCTTCCACTCACTTCTTTTGAGAGAAACTCCTTCTCTAGAAAGGATCCATTCTCGGCAACGAATATCTTGCCTTCGGATCTGTGATAGAAGGTGTGCCCAACATTTTCTTTTGGGTATCCTATGAAGACGCACTTCTCCGATTTGGGTTTGAGCTTATCAGGTTGAAACTTTTTCACATAAGCATTGCAACCTCAAACTTTAAGAAACGACAGCTTAGGTTTCTTCCCAAACCATAGTTCATACGGTGTCGTCTCAACGGATTTAGATGGTGCCCTGTTTAACGTGAATGTAGCTGTCTCTAATGCATAACCCCAAAACTATAGTGGTAAATCGATAAGAGACATCATAGATTGCACCATTTCTAATAAAGTACGGTTACGATGTCCGGACACACCATTACGCAGTGGCATTCCGGTATGCGTCCATGTAAACTATTCCGCATTGTTTCAAATGAAGACCAAACTCGTAACTCAAATATTCTTCTCCACGATCAGATCGTAGAAACTTTATTTTCTTGTTACGATGATTTTCCACTTCACTCTGAAATTCTTTGAACTTTTCAAATGTTTCAGAGTTATGTTTCATCAAGTAGATATGCCCATATCTGCTCAAATTATCTGTGAAGGTCAAAAAATAACGATACGTGCCGCGAGCCTCAACACTCATCGGACCGCATACATCAGTATTATTATTTCTAATAAGTCAGTTGCTCGCTCCATTGTTCCGGAGAATTGAGTTTTAGTCATCTTGCCCAAGAGGCATGGTTCGCAAGCATCAAGGGATTCATAATCAAGTGATTCCAAAGCCCATCAGCATGAAGTTTCTTCATGCGCTTTACATCAATATGACCTAAACGGCAATGCCACAAATAAGTTGCACTATCATTATTAACTTTGCATCTTTTGGTTTCAATAATATGAATATGTGTATCACTACGATCTAGATCCAACGAACCATTTTCATTGGGTGTATGACCATAAAAGGTTTTATTCATGTAAACAGAACAAAAATTATTCTCTAACTTAAATGAATAATCGTATTGCAATAAACATGATCAAATCATATTCATGCTCAACGCAAACACCAAATAACACTTATTTAGGTTCAACACTAATCCCGAAAGTATATTGTGCGATGATGATCATATCAATCTTGGAACTACTCCCAACACACATCGTCACCTCGCCCTTAACTAGTTTATGTTCATTCTGCAACTCCCGTTTCGAGTTACTAATCTTAGCAACTGAACTAGTATCAAATACTGAGGGGTTGCTATAAACACTAGTAAGGTACACATCAATAACATGTATATCAAATATACCGTTGTTCACTTTGTCATCCTTCTTATCCGCCAAATACTTGGGGCAGTTCCGCTTCCAAAGGACTAGTCCCTTTGCAAGAGAAGCACTTAGTCTCGTGCTTAGGTCCGCACTTGGGCTTCTTTACTTGAGCAACAACTTGCTTGCCGCTCTTCTTGAAGTTCCCCTTCTTCCCTTTGCCCTTTTCCTTGAAACTAGTGGTCTTGTCAACCATCAACACTTGATGCTCTTTCTTGATTTCTACCTTCATCGATTTCATCATCATGAAAAGCTCGAATCGTTTCGTCATCCCTTGCATACTATAGTTCATCACGAAGTTCTACTAACTTGGTGATGGTGACTAGAGAATTTTGTCAATCACTATTTTATCCGGAAGATTAATTCCCACTTGATTCAAGCGATTGTAGTACCTGCATAATCTGAGCACATGCTCACTGATTGAGCTATTCTCCTCCATATTTTAGCTATAGAACTTGTTGGAGACTTCATATCTCTCAACTCGGGTATTTGCTTGAGATATTAACTTCAACTCCTGGAACATCTCATATGGTCCATGACGTTCAAAACGTCTTTGAAGTCCCGATTCTAAGCCGTTTAGTCATGGTGCACTAAACTATCAAGTAGTCATCATATTGAGATAGCCAAACGTTCATAACATCTGCATCTGCTCCTGCAATAGGTATGTCACCTAGCGGTGCATCAAGGACATAATTCTTCCAGGCGGCAATGAGGATAATCCTCGGATCACAGATCCAATCCGCATCATTGCTACTAACATCTTTCAACTTAGTTTTCTAGGAACATATCAAAAATAAAACAGGGGAGCTAAACGAGCTATTGATCTACAACATAGATATGCTAATACTACTGTGACTAAGTTCATGATAAATTAAAGTTCAATTAATCATATTACTTAAGAACTCCCACTTAGATAGACATCCCTCTAATCATCTAATTGATCACGTGATCCAAATCTACTAAACCATAACCGGTCATCACGTGAAATGGAGTAATTTTCAATGGTGAACATCACTATGTTGATCATATCTACTATATGGTTCACGCTCGACCTTTCGGTCTCAGTGTTCCGAGGCCATATCTGCATATGCTAGGCTCGTCAAGTTTAACCTGAGTATTCTGCGTGTGCAAAACTGGCTTGCACCCGTTGTAGATGGGCGTAGAGCTTATCACACCTGATCATCACGTGGTGTCTCGGCAGGACGAACTTTGGCAATGGTGCATACTCAGGGAGAACACCTTTATCTTGAAATTTAGTGAGAGATCATCTTATAATGCTACCGTCAATCAAAGCAAAATAAGATGCATAAAAAATAAACATCACATGCAATCATTATAAGTGATATGATATGGCCATCATCATCTTGTGCTTATGATCTCCATCTCCAGCACCGCCATGATCACCATCGCCACCGGTAGCGACACCTTGATCTCCATCGTAGCATCGTTGTCGCCTCACCAACTATTGCTTCTACGACTATCGCTACCGCTTAGTGATAAAGTAAAGCAATTACAGGGCGATTGCATTGCATACAATAAAGCGACAACCATATGGCTCCTGCCAATTGTCGATAACTCGGTTACAAAACATGATCATCTCATACAATAAAATATAGCATCATGCCTTGACCATGTCACATCACAACATGCCCTCCAAAAACAAGTTAGACGTCCTCTACTTTGTTGTTGCAAGTTTTACGTGGCTGCTACGGGCTGAGCAAGAACCATTCTTACCTACGCATCAAAACCACAATGATAGTTCATCAAGTTAGTGCTATTTGAACCTTCTCAAGGACCGGGAGTAGCCACACTCGGTTCAACTAAAGTTGGAGAAACTGACACCCGCCAGCCACTTGTGTGCAAAGCACGTCGGTAGAACTAGTCTCGCGTAAGCGTACGCGTAATGTCGGTCCGGGCCGCTTCATCCAACAATACCGCCGAACCAAAGTATGAAATGCTGGTAAGAAGTATGACTTGTATCGCCCACAACTCACTTGTGTTCTACTCGTGCATATAACATCAACGCATAAAACCTGGCTCGGATACCACTGTAGGGGAACATAGTAATTTCAAAAAAATTCCTACGCACACACAGGATCATGGTGATGCATAGCAATGAGAGGGGAGTGTGTCCACGCATCAGAGACCGAAAGCGGAAGCGTTAGCACAACGTGGTTAATGTAGTCGTACGTCTTCACGATCCGACCGATCAAGTACCGAACGTACGGCACCTCCGAGTTCAGCACACGTTCAGCTCGATGACGTCCCTCGAACTCCGATCCAGCCGAGCTTTGAGGGAGAGTTCCGTCAGCACGGTGGCGTAGTGATGATGATGATGTTCTACCGACGCAGGACTTCGCCTAAGCACTGCTACGATATTATCGAGGTGGATTATGGTGGAGGGGGGCACCACACACGGCTAAGAGATCAAGAGATCAATTGTTGTCTCTATGGGGTGCCCCCCTCCTCCGTATGTAAAGGGGGGAGGAGGAGAGGGCCTGCCAAGGGGGTGGCGCACCCTAGAGGGGGAAACCTACTCCAAGTAGGTTTGCCCCTCCCTTTCCTAGTCCAAGAAGGAGGGGGAAGGAAGGAGTGGGAGAGGGGAAAGGCAGGCGCCCCCTTCCTTGTCCTATTCGACTCAAGGGAGGCGCGCCTCATGCCCTGGCCGGCCCCTCTCTCTCTCTCCACTAGGGACCAACAAGGCCCATTAGTTCCCGGGGGGGGGGGGGGAGGGTTCCGGTAACCCCCGGTACTCCGATAAATGTCCGAAACCTTCCGGAACCTTTCCGGTGTCCAAACATAGTCATCCAATATATCGATCTTTACGTCTCGACCATTTCGAGACTCCTCGTCATGTCCGTGATCACATCCGGGACTCCAAACAACCTTTGGTACATCAAAGCACATAAACTCATAATATAACCGTTATCGAACTTTAAGCGTGCGGACCCTATGGGTTCGAGAACTATGTAGACATGACTGAGACACGTCTCCGGTCAATAACCAATAGCGGAACCTGGATGCTCATATTGGCTCCCACATATTCTACGAAGATCTTTATCTGTCAAACCGCATAACAACATAAGTTGTTCCCTTTGTCATCAGTATGTTACTCGCCCGAGATTCGATCGTCGGTATCTCAATACCTAGTCCAATCTCGTTACCGGCAAGTCTCTTTACTCATTCCGTAATACATCATCCATAACTAACTCATTAGTTACAATGCTTGCAAGGCTTATAGTGATGTGCATTACCGAGTGGGCCCAGAGATACCTCTCCGACAATCAGAGTGACAAATCCTAATCTCGAAATACGCCAACCCAACAAGTACCTTCGGAGACACCTGTAGAGCACCTTTATAATCACCCAGTTACGTTGTGATGTTTGGTAGCACACAAAGTGTTCCTCCGATGGCAGGAGTTGCATAATCTCATAGTCATAGGAACATGTATAAGTCATGAAGAAAGCAATAGCAACATACTAAACGGTCAAGTACTAAGCTAACGGAATGGGTCATGTCAATCACATCATTCTCCTAATGATGTGATCCCATTAATCAAATGACAACTCATGTCTATGGCTAGGAAACATAACCATCTTTGATCAACGAGCTAGTCAATTAGAGGCATACTAGTGACACTCTGTTTGTCGTTTCCGGTTAATACAATTCTAGCATGAATAATAAACATTTATCATGAGAATAAGGAAATAAATAATAACTTTATTATTGCCTCTAGGGCATATTTCCTTCAAGGGTGTGTACCAGTAGCTATGTATTTAATCTCTCTGTCGTGTGCCCGCGTTCTTGATTTGGAATGATCTTGATGTATCACAAGCTTTGTCAATATAGTTGGATCATATGGTGTTTTCCCCTCTCTATCCTTATGTGATGAATTGAGTTTTCCCTTTGAGATCTCGTTGTTATTAGATTGAATACTTTTATGGATTTGAGAACACTTGATGTATGTTTTGACACTCAACTCGTGGATTCCCAAGGTAACATTGGGATAATCTATGCATAGGGGTTGATACACGTTCTCGTCTTTTTTTCTTCGGTAGAAATCTTGGGGCACTCTTTGAGGTTATTTCTGTTGGATTGAGTATTATGAATCTGAAATTGTTTGATGCATATCGTATAATCAACTCATGGATACTCGTGGTGACATTGGAGTATCAAGGTGACATTAGAGTTGGTTGATGTGTATCATATGGTGTTATTTTAGTACAAACTTGTGGATAGATCGATCGGAAAGGATAATTTGGTGTTATTTTAGTACGAACTCTTGGAAAGATTGATCAGAAAGAATAACTTTAAGGTGGTTTCATACCCTACAAACTATTTCTTCTTATGTTCTCCGCTAGATAAGAACTTTGGAGTGATTCTTCATCGCACGTTGAGGGATGGTTATATGATCCATTTATATTAGCATTGTTGAGAGATTGCACTAGTGAAAGTATGAACCCTAGGCCTCATTTTCAAGCATTGCAATACCGTTTGTGCTCACTTTTATCGTTTGCTACCTTATTGTTTTTATTTATTCAGATTATAAAAATATATTTCTACTGCCTATACTACACTTTTATCACCATCTCTTCGCCGAACTAGTGCACCTATACAATTTACCATTGTATTTGGTGTGTTGGGGATACAAGAGATCTTTAT
This sequence comes from Aegilops bicornis, assembly GCA_021605145.1. Taxonomy (NCBI): domain Eukaryota; kingdom Viridiplantae; phylum Streptophyta; class Magnoliopsida; order Poales; family Poaceae; genus Aegilops; species Aegilops bicornis. Next base: position 506,395,442 of record CM038669.1, read on the forward strand.
TATTTGGTTGCAGGATTGTTTGAGAGAGACCATCTTCATCCTACGCCTCCCATGGATTGATAAACTTTAGGTCATCCATTTAAGGGAAATTTGCTACTGTCTTACAAAACTCTGCGCTTGGAGGCCCAACACGAGTCAACAAGAACAAGTTGTGTAATAGAGATCAGTGATTGGAAGGAGGAGTGATAGACTCCACTTCCCATTCAATGGCAGTATTTTTTCTAGCATGGCAGGGTTTGGGCGTCGCCTGGTGATGGCACTGGGCATTTATGTTGCCATGGCAGCCGAATTCACTGTCACAACGGTCCTTATCAAACCAAAACATTTGTTTAAGCAATTTCATCACACACCATTGTGAAATCCTTTAAGGCTTTGAAGGGGAACTTAGTTCATTAATTTGTTCAAGCAGTTGTATCGCAAACCATTGCAAAACTCTTAAAGCACTAAAGAGGGACTAAGTTCATTAACCTACTCGATGTCGGATACCATTTTTCTAGTGGGGTAGCGAGGTTGCTTCCTAATAAGCTTAGTCGGCTCCATCCTTGATGGTGGCTTAAACATAGCTGCAAGCGCGCCACCCTATACCTTGCCAATGTCGGACGAGATGTTGAAAACTTTTCTGGACGGCACATCATTGGTTTCGGGCTCCGTGTCACTAGGCTGAACTCGTCGTCGTGACGCTCGAAGTAATGTAGGTGCGAGAGCCCGCGTCGATGCTCTACCGACGGATCGCAAGGGCTACTCGGGGCTGATAGGAGCTGTCCAATCTGCCCGGATGGCTCGCACCCGGGCCACTCGGCTGGAAGGTTGATGACGGGTGAATCAAGGGCGCGTGATCGCTACAGTCGGCTTGCGCCCATGATAGGTGAACCGACGGCGCAATCGATAAAGTCAGCCGGCAGGTCGATGACGGGTGGACTGAGGGCGCACGATCGCTACAGTCGGCACGCATCCATGACGGGTGGACCGAGACCGTCACGCGGTGGACCCGCCTTCCTGGGTGCCTTGCGGGTGGAGAGAGCCAGCTGGTTGTCGGTCCGGCAGTAGCTTGCGTGAGGGCTACTCGGGAGCGATGTGAGCCATCCGATCTGCCCGGACGGCTCGCACTCGGGCGATCTGACTGGGTTGTCCATGACGGGTGGACCGCACAGCTGCGCCTAGGGCTACCATCCCTGGCTTTGAGCTCACTCGGCGTCGCCGGCTTTGAGCTTACTCGGCGGCGGTGTCTTCCTCTTTGTGTTCCTGCCGTGGTTAGGCGTCTCCCATTTGTGCATATTTTTCGCCTCCAGGAGGTATGAAGGCCGTTGATGAGACGGCGATAGAGGCCACGAAGCTCCTTACCCACGAGATTGAGGAGCACGAGCTGGAGATGAAGGAGGTGGACATCAAGGAGTGCCAGACGGAGGAGTTGCAGGTGGCTCCGGAGGAGGACGAGACGCAGTGGTCTATCAAGGCAAGCCACCATGGGACGGACGGCCAGAGGCTCTCTGCGCCCGCCAGCAGCCCAGGAAGGTGGATACTTCACCATCCTTTATAGGAATAAATATCGATGAATTTGATCTATCCATGAAAACTTGTTGAACATCCGATTATCTCACTGAATTTGAAGTATTGTTTTACTAGAGATATTTGCATGCCGAACTTTGCTGAATTCCGTCGTGTTTGATGAAAATCGTCCAGTTTCTTGAAATCTGGTTTGAAATGTATATATACAGGCACAGTTCGAGGCCGGCTTCCGCGTCTGCGTACGTGGACTGGTCCCCACCAGTCCGTAGACTGATACGGTGTCCGGTTTAAGAATTGGCGTCGAAGATGCCCTAACTATTGTACGGGTGGACTATCAGGTTGGCTACAAGTAACATATCAACTCCATATAACCAGCTCTTGGCTATACTATTAACCATGCTCTTATGACGTTCCGCGTATAGTACATTCCTACATCATAACAGATATACTCCGTCATCAATCATCAAGTTAAAGTGCTCTACTTTCAGAATATCTCTGACGCTGTTCGTTTACCATGGTGTGCACTGTGCACTTTCGAACATACGCTAGTTAGCGAGTGAAGCTACCGCGTCGTCAAGCTACGACCGTAAAATGAACAAGCTACTTCCGCGTCGTCGTACTACGTACGTGCTCCAGTACTTAATTGCTCCATGCACTGATCATCTTGCACGCACGTAAAATGAATCAGCTTGGCGAGCCATGGTCGCCAGCCTGACCTCCATCATGCGCGCGTCAAGGAGCCATGCATGCAGATGCAGGCCGTGTTCTCGATCGTAATCATGCATGGTTTATCTGCTACGTCAAAGAAGAGTTTTCCTTCCTAGACTAGATTAATCGTACGTACCACGTAGGTACAGTTATAGTTTTGGTTATATAGTTCCATGCATCCGTACTAACTGACATGTACAATGACTGTATTTATTGTGCCCGTCGACAGCTTGGTCTAGATCTGGATCACCAGGCCCCGGCCACAGTTGCATTGGTTACTGGTCTCCACTACGGATAGAAGCTGCGCATATGCATGTATCATTCATGTACGTGGTATCCGTCAAAGGAAAATCATGTGTGCATGCGATGTGAGATTGTAATATCCGGGGGTAATGCCTTGTATGTAGTATGTAACATATGTCATCTGCAGCACTCTGAATTATTTCACGCCAGTAGTAACTCTCGCGCCTGTCGTCCTGCAGCACGCCCTTGCGAGGTCCATCCAAGCACGTGCGACTGCGTGCATGTCGACCGAAGGCGGGGGAGTAAATCGGGGACCCGGAGACGAACCCTCTCATGAAGCCATCATTCATTTCACTGCCCTCTGGTCCATCGTTCTCGGCGCACAGGCGTAAGTAGAACGTAGGGCCAAAAGTTTTACTACGTGTACCAGCCTTTGGAAGTTTGGATCTCCTTCTCCTTGCCCGAGTAACAAGAAGGAAAAACAAGTTCAATTCTTCCTCTCGCACCCCTGCAACAAGAAGGAAAACGTTGAGAAAAGAAAACGAAGTGGCAGATGTTGCTGCTAGACTCCAAGCCCTGTCTTTGTGTCCAGAAATTGCTGAAAATTTGAGGTATTGGAGTCTCGTAGAGAACAACAAGATGATGACAATCGCGGGGGAAGGGCCAAGAAGGGGGTCACTGCTTGTAGTTGTAGGTACGGGGTCACAGTTTGTCCCCGACAACCACTAGAAATTACGACCTTGAAAGGGAACCTAAACTTTTAAGTCCTTGATGATGCAGATCCATGGGGTACGGCACAGCCAGCTTACTGCTTACACGTCGCCGGCTTATCTACTTGAGGCGATTAAACCATGCTTATGCAAGTTTAGTCGCGATCACACACGAAAAACAACCTACTCCACAGGGCGCCAACAGGAGATCTCCAAAAAAGAGACAGGGATTTCTTGGTCTCTTGTAGGATATCTCATCTTTTCTTCTTAAAAAAAAGTGTGTGCGACCGATACTTGTATGTCTCCTTGTAATGCACACAATCATTCTTATCAAATAATTAAGCAGGGTAGAAAATAAAAGAAACCATGATCAAAGCATTACAAGATATGAAGTTAACAATTACGACGAAATCGATTTCTTCCACAACGGCGTCTTCAACAAGGGCTAAACGTCCTTGCACCAATATCGTCACGTCCAGCCGGAGACATCTTGGACAATTATTTTCATCTTGGTTGTGTGTCTCCTTGTGTAACGGAAACTAATTAGGTTGCCAACGCAGGATTAGGACATTGATTAAGTGATGTTTGCTACAGTACTACCCAGCATACGCCTGCTAGATTAGATGCCACATTACATCATTCTAACAACTAAAAAGGTGAGGGGAATGTGATGGCAGTTTGGCCCGCTCTTGTAGTCAATGTCATAGCCCTATCAGGCAGTCAGCACCTAGTTCTAGGTAATTACTATAACCAAATTAACTGACTGAATTAACTCCTGGTCAAAAAATATATTCGGTTTCTATGGTTTGATTGAGTTTGTTATATGTTAACATCAGTGAATAAACTTGACATAACCTCACTATATATGACCATTGAATAAGAGCATTGGAGAGTCACAATCCATGATTTCAATATTCTAGTGAATTTAGACAATAATTTATTTGTAAATCCAGAGTCTCGGTAGAGGGTAAACATTTGGATTGGAAAATGTACGAAAATCTGTTTTCGTCCACAAGTTACAAAACTTGGTGACAAACAAGTCATAGGCTATGTTAATTTTTCTTAAATCCCAAACATGTTTTAAGCCTTTGGATCAACATCCCACCTAATAAACTAGAAACTGTCCGCGATTCACCAAAGTTGCACACCATTCATGTGTGCAAGTTATTAAGGTTCGATAGCGTCCAATTTATGTTGACTGATACTAAAAACTTCATGTAACTTACTGTAGCAAACGCAAGAAGCACAAGTCAATGCTAGCAAGATCAAAGAGTGCAAATCTCCTCGTGGGGATACCCTCGGAAGGTGAGGTAATCAACTATGAGGAATTTCCTATGGAGAAAGCCAAAAAAGGAACTTACACTTCGGACCCACCCTAGCCCCCCAAACCTTCTTAGCATTGAAGGGCAATGTCACCCCCTCAAATTGTAGCCTATACATCGAGCCAGAAGAATAATGCCCATCACCTGAGGCCATCCAACAGATGGAGTCCAGCGTGCCTGGGTCCAAATGCATGATTGGAGAGCATTCCAAATGGCAACAAAGTCATGAATCCGAGCAGTGGAACTGAAGTTTCGAAAAGATCTCGCTAAGCGATTATTCTAAAGTGCATGGAGGATGAAATATGCTTGTGTCTCGTAAGGAAAAACAATGATGGGGCAATATCCTTTGGGGAGCAACCATCTAGCCAACGGTCGTACCAGAAGCTGGCCCAAATGCCATCGCCAACCACCACTTTGGTAGCCTTACAAAAAAGCACCATGTCGACCTTATCAAATGGGAGCTACGATCCATCCAATATTGCCCCAGAGCAGTCCATTGTAAAAGCGGCCAAAAGGAGGAAAGCGCTCTCCAAAGCATTATGAATCAAGCACGTTGAGACCTTTGAGACCCCTTGAAGGATATGTGGATGACCAATTTATGAGGGGGCGACCGTCCGATGCATTCTTGCCACCGTCACTACTCCATATGAATGCATGTTGCAACTTATCAATCTTTTTCCTCGCGCACTTAGGGAGGAGGAAGATCGTCAAGTGGAATACTCCAATGGTGGATAATAAGAACTTGGCAAGATCACATCTTTGATGGCCCTGGTAAACAATTTTCCCCTCTAACCCTTGAGTCTCGAGACCTTTCTATCAATAAGTGGTTGGGTATTCATCTTTACACAACTTTGTGAAGTGGAGAAGCAACCCCAATTACTTGCATGGGAAGGTGATGTAAAACCTCGTTAATATAAACATTTTCGCATTGAACTGGTAATACTTCGGTTTTATCAAAGATTGATACTAAGACAAGTAGCATCGCGCAGACAATCGAGGATTCCACAAATGGCGCGCAACTCTTTTTTATCCGGATTGGCAAAAATGTGTAGATGTCCCTTTGCACAACTTTATTCATGTCAAAAGGGAAAAACAAGTCAGTGTTATTTTCATGTCATGGAACGGTATAAGTGTGTCGAGGTGCGTGACTATATTTTTTTGGTGATAATCTTGGGGTTCATCGGTGGAAATTTTATTATATAGATGCCTATTTCAAATGAGTGTAGAACTCCAAAAATACTTTTTGGTCACTTTTTCTATATATTTTTGTCAATAAGAATATATTTTTCTTGATTGTATGGCCAACAATAAGAACTAATCGGATTACCCCCTGATTATTGGAAATCATTCCAACATTCTTGATACATCTGTCCATGGTTCTACAGGGCTCTTTTTAGAACACCGGTAACTTTGTTGATACTCATGACAATTGCAGGTACAATATTTTGGATCTAAAATCCAAGAAAGTACAAAGTAATTGTTACGGTAAAGAATTACAATGAAATCTCTTGGAGATATATTCTCCATGGTACACATCTTTGTAAGGTGAAATAGTTTTAAGACATGAACAAATAGACTGCAATTGGAGTGTTGCGGTGAAACTGCCACTCGTTCACCAGCATGAACTTGATTACCAATAATGGTTTCTAAAAGTCGCTCGAGTCGCCCATCCAAAAGGATGGGAAGCTATGAACAATGAACGAACTAGGACCAAGAATAATCCCTAGAAGTGCAGATCCTCAAACCACAAGATCTTTACCATAGTGTCACTGAAAGATTCCAAGCCCATACAAAATCAAACCAACAAAGCCAACATGATGCAATAACAAAAACTCACCTGATCTGGGAAAACAAATCTATGAGGCCACAAAACTCTCTTGCTACATGGCACCGCCACGATAGAAAGAATAACATTATTTGTAAGAATGCCACTTGAAAGACAACAACGGAGACCACAAAGGTCTCAAGATCCAAGGTCCTCCATCTTTCAACGCTAAAGTGGCAACAATTGGCTAGGGGACGCGAAAAACATCTTCGGCAGCCACATAGTCTCCTTGATTGCTCTACATGGCTTCTCAATGGGAATACACAACTTGTTTAATTGGTAAGTCTTAGAGGGTGGAAAGGTCATGCCAACAAAATTTGCAGCTTCTCAAAATGAAGCAAATGAGCAGGCGCTCAGTCGCTACTACTTACAAACATGGCTAAATGGGCCGGTCCTGGCGTGCCAGCCCGATAGCCCATGTCCGACCTGTGACGGGCCACACGACACTTGTCTTAATGGATCGTGCCCGGCACATGGCCCGTCTAAGGACATGCCTGGCCTGCCTAGGTAGTCACGTGTGGCAGCCCGACACATCACTTCTAGAACACGGGTCGTCACAGCACGACACGCCCGACCCGTATGGCATGATAGCGAGACTGCGAGAGGAGGGGTGTCTCTCTCGTGCGTGTGTCACGAGGACTGGAGAGAAAATAGTTGGGGGAGGAGGGGGGAGCGTGTGATATGGCAGCAGTTAGAGGGAGTTTTCAGGGGAGGGTTACTGTCTATTTAGGTTGGTTTAGTCCGAATTTTGAATATATATTTTTGACTATTTACTATAGAGCAACAGCCCCACAGTCCTTTTATTCCGGAAATTTTTGCCTAGGCCTGTTTAAATCCACTCCCACCGGAGTCGAACCCAGGACCTGGGGTGCTACTAGGGTCGCTGCAACCACTAGGCTACAGGCCTATTCACGAATTTTGAATATTTCACTATTGGAGGGCTAAATTGGTCCAAAAAGGCCAGTTTTTTTTGCAGGCTGGCCACCCCTTTCATTTCTCACACTCAAACCCCCTCTCATTTCCCACACTCAAACATGGAAAATCTGAACCAGTTTGAATGAAATGCAAGTGATTTTGATATTCACATACCTAAGTTTGTCGATAAACCTATCCTTCTTCCGACCAGAATACATAACCACGATCCGGACCCATTCCACTACTACCAGCACTACCTACTATACCATCGGTACTAGAAGGATTCGTCGCAAAACCTCGAGTGTTGGGACTACTTCAATGAAGAAATAGTTGTGCTTAAAGCTAGGTGCAAAAGATGAGGGGTCTTGTATTCCATTGGGGGGGGCAACAGCCTCCACCAGCACCAACTGCAGGAGAAAAAGAAAGGAGCGTGGAGCAAATTATTTGGTTCTTCATCCTCTGCCCCAAGCTCTTCCAAGGCAGCAACAACGAATGTACTTTTAGGTGGCGACGAGTTGGCGAAGTACCTCAACAATGATTAAGTCAGCTTCAATGAATATGATGAGGATGACTTCGACTCACTGCAGTCACAATGTTACATATCTGGTGCTTTCCATATTGGCACAAGGTGTGTTGTTAGTAAAAGGGCTGCCCAGCCCTCTCATTTCTCACACTCAAACCCCCTCTCATTTCCCACACTCAAACATGGATGATTCCAACCAATTCCAACTCAATGGACGTGTTCGATGTAAAACTCGTGCTTAGAGTTAGGGTGGTGTCAACGTGCTTAAAGCTAGATGCAAAAGATGTAGGAACTCGTATTCCACACAGGAGGGCACGAAGGAACCGACCACCTAAGTAGGCACAAATTGCCACACGTCAAGAAGGACGAGGACTCCGTGCGGAGACAGGCCGTGTAGTTGTAGTCTTTGTATTTTTTTTCCTTTTCCTTTTTCTATTTTTTCTTTTGTAATCTGGAACGTGACTTTGTACGCTTTTACTTCCCACAAATGGAAGGTTTTAATGGCAACCACTAATAAAGTCAACATTTATCACACATGATGACACTTTACCTCGTTTTTCATTTTTTGTATTTTTCACAAAATTTAACAAAATTTCCATTTTTTTCTTTCAAAAAATAGCATCTTTTGGAGGTATTTGGATGAAATATGCCTCGGTGGGCCACGCGAGCAAAGTGTGCCGAGGTGCCTAACTTGCCTCCGTGCTGGCCTGTGTAATATGAGCGTCGTGCTTGGGCCACGCGAAAACTATATCTCGCTTATAGCGAGATGGAAGGAGCTCTCGCTTTTAGCGCATCGCTAGCAGGTTGACCCAATAGCGTAGGGATTCACTCACCGTGATTCGCTCGTTCTACGTTTGCTATACCTCGGTTTTCTCCTTTTTTCATTTTCTTTTAATCTTTTCTTTGTTTTTCGGTTTGGTTTAGTTTTCCTATTTTCTTCGTGTAACGTATGTTGTTTTGTTTTATGGCTTTCTTATTTTTTTTTCTTCTTCCTTTTCATTGGTTTTTTCTTTCTTGTTTCTTTGATTTTTCATTTATTTTCTTTAGTTTTGTTTATTTATCTTTATCTTTCATTGGTTTTATGCAGTTTTCATTGGGTTCTTTCTTTCTTTCTTTATGGTTTTCATCGGTTTTAGAAACTTTTAGATTGACTTTTTTCTATGTGTTGTTGTATAATTTTTCCTCAGTTCTCTAAGTGCATTTCCCATGTACATGTGAAACATTTATTTTTATATTACCTTCGTCCGGGATTAGAGGTCCGGCGAGCCATTTTATGCTATACAGATTTACAAGGCCGTGGCAGTTAAATCGATAAGTTTGTTCCCTCGATTCCCTTGCATTACGCTGCTTTAATTGTCGTTGAGTGCATGCATCCATATACTCCCTCCGTTTTTACTCTGCGTATTAGATTTGGTTAAAGTCCAGCTTTATAAACTTTGACAAAGTTTATAGACAAAAATATTAGCATATATAATAACAAATTAATATCATTACATTCATTATTGATTGTACTTTCATATATATATATATATATATATATTTGTTATGGTAAATGTTTATATTATTTTCTATAAATTTGGTCAAACTTTATGAAGTTTTACTTCAGTCAAATCTAATATGCAGCATAAATAAAAACGGAGGGAGTACTACAATTGCTAGTCCATAGACCATAGTGCATGCAGCCAGTTACAGCATGCAGTCTGAAAGATCGAGGATGTCGCCTAGAGGGGGGGTGAATAGGCGCTTTAAAATAATTACGGTTTAGGCTTGAACAAATGCGGAATAAACCTAGCGGTTAATTTGTCAAGCACAAAACCTACAACAACTAGGCTCACCTATGTGCACCAACAACTTATGCTAAGCAAGATAAGCAACTATGTGATAGCAAGATATATGACAAAGAACAATATGGCTATCACAAAGTAAAGTGCATAAGTAAAGGGGTTCGGGTAAGAGATAACCGAGGCACGCGGAGACGACGATATATCCCGAAGTTCACACCCTTGCGGATGCTAATCTCCGTTTGGAGCGGTGTGGAGGCACAATGCTCCCCAAGAAGCCACTAGGGCCATCAGAATCTCCTCACGCCCTCGCACAATGCAAGATGCCGTGATTCCACTAAGGGACCCTTGAGGGCGGTCACCGAACCTGCATAAATGGCAACCCTTGGGGCGGTCACCGAACCCAGACACTTTGGCAACCCTTGGGGTGGTCACTGAACCCGTCAAGTTGCTCGGGCGATCTCCACAACCTAATTGGAGACCCGACGCTTGCGAGCTTTACACCACAATGATTGAGCTCCGAACACCACCAACTGCCTAGGGCGCCCAAGCACCCAAGAGGAACAAGCTCAAGGGCACCAAGCACCCAAGAGTAATAAGCTTCTCAACTTGTAACTTCCACGTATCACCGTGGAGAACTCAAACCGATGCACCAAATGCAATGGCAAGGGCACACGGAGTGCCCAAGTCCTTCTCTCTCAAATCCCACCAAAGCAACTAATGCTAGGGAAGAAAATGAGAGGAAGAACAAGAAGGAGAACACCAAGAACTCCAAGATCTAGATCCAAGGGGTTCCCCTCACTTAGAGGAGAAAGTGATTGGTGGAAACGTGGATCTAGATCTCCTCTCTCTTTTCCCTCAAGAACTAGCAAGAATCATTGGAGGGATTGAGAGTTAGCAAGCTCGAAGAAGGTCAACAATGAGGGAAGAACACGAGCTCAAAGGATAAGGTTCAATGGGGAAGAAGACCCCCTTTTATAGGAGGGGGAAAATCCAACTGCTACCCCATCGAACATCCCGACAGAGCGGTACTACCGCTTGGGTGGCGGCATTACTACGAGGGCGGTACTACCGCTCTCACCCTGGGTATCTTGCCACCGACGAGGAGGTCAAGGCCCTGGCCCCAGAGCGGTACTACCGTGGGAGTAGGCACGGTACTACCGCTTGGAGCGGTGCTACCGCCACTACTACCGCACTTAGTACCCTAAAACCCGACACGAAAAACAACGGTCTCGAATCGAGGCGGTAGTAGCCCGGAACCACTGCGGTACTACGGCCGAAACTCCCAAGCGGTACTACCGCTCTGGGAGCGGTACTACCGCTTGAGTGCTTCGGCGATACTACCGCTGTGGACAGCGATACTATCACCAAGCGCCAGCCTTAAGCCACTACCGCGTAAACAAAGAATACTCCAAGGAAAACCAGAACTGCCATAACTTCTGCAAATGAGCTCCGAATTGAGCAAACTCAAGCTTGTTTGAAACAAGACAACGAGTAGCATCAAAACAGGAAACAAAGGAGTGAAACCTCCAACCGAGAAGAACCGGCATACCCTCCAACATCGAAAACATCATAGAAGATGCATGAGAACTCCGTTTTCGATGAACTCGAGCTTGTCATAAAAATGACCATAAGCTCCAAATCTCACAAGGATAAGAACCAAACAAGAACCAAAAAGATGATGCAAGGATGCAATGGTTTGAGCTCTGCATTTAACGAGCGATACGATCAAGCAACTCATCGAGAGCCCCCCTTGATAGTACGGCAAACGATCCTATAACCCGGTCTTTCACAACTACCATGAGACCGGTAAAATAGAAAACCTATCAAGGGCAAACCTTTGCCTTGCACATGGTCCACTTGAGCTAGATGATGACGATCTTGACTCCCTCAAGTTGGACCACCTTTCTTGATTGCATTGGCGGGATGAAGACTAGTTGATTGCTCCCCATACTCTATTGTGGGTGAGCCTCTCTTCCATTATCTTCACAAGTCCATTGTCACCACAATGGACGGCAAGCTTCAAGCACTTGATCTCTTCGTGATGCATTACTTGAACTTGCACACCGCAACCTAACCCCACAAAGAACTCTCACGAAGACCATGGGTTAGTACACAAAGCGTAATGGACAATGCTTACCATACCATGAGATCACTTGATCCCTCTCAGACATCTTGTACGCTTTGTGTGTTGAATCTTTCCAACTCTCTTCATTTGGATGATGTCTTGAAGGTGGACATGAATGATCACACAATCTTATTCTTCAAGACATGCTTGCAATAAGCTCAACACTCACATGACCAATCTTTGGATAATTCCTTGAATAGCACCTTGGTCGACACAAAACTCTCCTTGAAACCAACACATGTACTCCAAGAAAAGCTTATGGACAAAACCTTCAAATAAACTCAAGGCAACCATTAGTCCATAGAGAATGTCATCAATTACCAAAACCACACATGGGGGCACCGCATGTCCTTTCACAGTCACTTAAACAATTGCAGTTAATTGCGCCCAAACTGTTTTTTTTTTGCACCGAAACTAGTGCATGCGGTTAATTTCTGCCAAAGCGCGTGCAAGCCTTGGTCCTGGTGTACAGGCTCGCTGGACTTTTAATCCGGAATGGAGGTCGTACATGTTAACGTTCTTTAAATATACAATTATTTTTTAAAATAAATTTTCTTATGTCTACATTTTTCATATGCGTCAAGAACATTTATAGACAAGTTTCACAATTGCTAATACATTATTAGTATTTTTAAATACAATGATTAACATTTTTTCAAATATATCTTTGATGTATACATTTTTTATACACATTTGAATCACTTATTTGATATATGGTTAGCATTTTTCAAATACATGATTTCCCATTTTTGTAATATCACAAACATTTTTTTGAAAGGTGTGAACATTTTAAAAATCTCACAAATATTTATTGTACGCTATCAACATTTTTCATATGCATTTGAAACATTTTATGTACATTTTAACATTTTTAATACATGATTAATTTCTCTTTTCGTATATATGTTTTGATGTGTACTCTTTTGCATACACATCGCAAATTTTTGTATAGATCTAGAATAGTTTTTATCCACCTTTAACATTTTTTACATACAATATTAACATTGTTTCATAGTTTTTATGTCTACTTTTCCATACACATTCTACATTTTTTTATTCATTAGAAACATTTTTCCATACATGTTTAACATTTTTCAAATGCGCGGTTAGTATTTCCTCAATTCTTTATGTAATATGATTTTTATACTAATACATTTTGAATATTTCAGAATATAAGAAAAACTAAAACCATAAAGCAAAAATGAGAAAGAAAAAAACAAAGGAAAAAACGCTCAATGCTTGCTGTACCCGGCCAGGCACAGACCAGGGAGCTCCTATACAACGACCTGCGCACTGGGAAAGAAGGCAGCGCGCACCCCGTTCCGTTCCTTTTTTTTTCTTTTGCTTCTTTAAGAAACTTCAGATTGGAAAAGAATTTAGAATTTTAAAAAGTTCAACAACGCAAAGTAATGTTTACGAATTCAGAAAAATTTCACAATTTCTGAAAAATGAATAATGTTTAAATTTTGATAGACATTTTTTGTATTTTGATGAACACGGTTTGAATTTTGGATGAACATTTTGTTAGAATTTGATGTACAAAATATGAATTTTGAAGGATTTTTTTTAATTTAGATGACTTTTTTATATCTGAGAAACAAATTTTAAATTCAGTGAAAAATTATTTGCAATTCATGAAATTTTAAATTCAATGAACACATTTTGGAAAAAACTATGAGCAAATTTTGAATTCGAGAACATTTACTGAATACATTGAACATTTTTTAATATGATAAACATTTTTTAAAATCGTGAGTATTTTTTGAATTTGATGAATATTTTTCTATTTTGATGAAAAAATAGTTTTAAAAATATTCACCTAGTTGACAAAAAGTTTGAATTTATAAAAAAATCACTGATTTAATGAAAAAATGTTCCAGATTGCAGAAAATGTTTGTGAATTTGAGAAAAAACACGAAAAAATTAAATAAAAGGGAAACTAAAAATAAAGAAAAATGTAAATTAAAAGGGATATGAAAAAAGGAAAAAGAAAAGGAGATGAAAAAAAAGAATAACCGGCTTGGCCAGCCCAAACCTAGGCAGCGTCGAGTATGGGGGTGCGCGCGGTCGCTAGGCAGCGACTGGCGCGCCAAATAGGATCCGGAGAGGAACTAATTGAGGAGTATTCCTTCGGAAGCCCCCACAAGGGTCACTTGGGGTGGGCTGAGGGCGCGCCACTTGGTGCATTCTCAGCCGCCTTCACGTGTCGCACTCTGAAAGCTTCCTCTGAATATCTTGTTTTTCTGTACGCATTTTCAACTTTTAGATTATTTATTTTGATTTTTTCGACTTGTCGGTTTTCCCCGGTTTTTCTTAGGTTTTGGATAAAAAATATTTTTAATATTTTGCGCACAACAACATGTTTTTTCGTGAGAGGCACAAATTTACTTCTTGCGAAGGCACGGATTTGCTTCTATGAGAGGCACGGTCGCGTCTCTCGAAAAGAGAAAAATGCGTTTTCATTTCTCCCTTTCGTGAGAGGCACATTTTGACTTCTTGTGGAGGCACGGATTTACTTTCGTGTGAGGCATGATCGTCCCTCTCAAAAAGGAAAAAATACATTTTTTTCCCTTCCATGAGGGGCAAAGATTTACTTCTCGTGGAGGCACGGATTTACTTCCGTGAAAGGCACGATCGTGCCTATCGAAAAGGGGAAAAGCATGTTTTTTCCTTCCGCGAGAGACAAATACTTCTTATGGAGGCACGGATGTGCTTCCGTGAGAGGCACAGTCGTGCCTCTCAAAAAGGGGAAAATACATTTTCTTTTTTTTCTTATGCGAGAACCACAGATTTACTTCTCATGGAGGTACGAATTTGCTTCTGTGGGAGGCACAGTCATGCCTCTCGGAAAGGGAAAAACGTTCTTTTTCTTCTGCGAAAGGCAAAGATTTACTTCTCGTGGATACACAGATTTGCTTATACGAAAGGCATGGTCGTGCCTCTCGGAAAAGGAAAAACGTGTGCCTCTTTGAAAAGGGAAAAAACATGCTCCCGGTTCGTATTTTTCGTGAAAAAAATTCATTGAAACCTATCAACATGGTATCTAGTTTTGAAGATCTTGACATGAATCCAACGATGAAAACGGTTTGAGATTTGGACAAATGGTTTAAGAGATAAAATATTTTGAATAAACGAATATGCGAACAAAGAGAAACTTCCAGATAGGGGCAAGTGATGCACATGCAGCGCGTCACTTATCACAATCTGACAAGATGGGAGTAATCTTTGGGAGGAGTACTTCTTAATTAGTGATTTCGTATATTCACAAAAAAAAAAATAGTGATTTTGTAGGATCTGCCTACAGACCAACCATGTAGTTTGGCGTGGCTGAGTGGGCCGTGCCGTGCCTGGCCGTATAGCCCACGCCGGACCATGCCGGCCAATCGCGGGCTAGGTTTTTGACTGCTTCTAACAACTCGCTTGCCCATGCTTAAGCGATTAAGCCCAAGCCCATGACGGGAGGTTGCATTCTCTCTTTCGTCTGTTTCGTTATGGCCTTATGGGACAGGAGGCCTCACCGGAGAACTCGCCGGAGTTAGCTTTAGGGTTGGGAGTTGGGAGATCTCCGAAGGGAGGTTCGTCACCGAAGGATGAGCTGCGGCGGAGATTGCAGCGGCCATCTTCGACCCGCCACGGCCATCGTGGTCGGGGCAACAGGCTACATCGCGAATCCGAGCACATTTCCGAATGATTTCTGTAAGTTCAAACCCTCTCCATACTACGACGCCCTAGCATCAGTCTATCTTTCTGCATTTTGTTCCATCATCATTTCACCTAGATTGCCGTAGCGATGGAACGGTACAAAGCGAACAGGAGAGACGCTCGAAATGCAAGGGATCCTGTATTTTTTCCATTCACAGAAGAATGATGTATCTGTTGGTTTCGGGTGAATTACATATAGATCTATCCGATTGTTTGGATTAAAGCATCGGATCTATATAACCTACCCTCTATCTGTCCAATTCTTGCTTTCTGCTGATTTACCTCTCTTCCTTCAATGTGTGTGTGGTAATAGTATCATCTGCAATTTGCAACAACTAGAATGGATTTTTGGGTTCCAGGGCACGGGTCACCACCAAACCTGGCAGGAGATACCGGGATAGAGCAGACCCTTTTACCTATGCAAGCCTGAAAAAACAAAATAAATAGTTGTATGTTGTTAATAAGGGAGCAGATTGTAACACTAGTTCATCATATTGGTTATCGATGTTAGTTACCTGTTTTGCGACGGATTCCGACAACTCCGCATGGCAACTTCCAACTGAAAATGTTGTGCAGTCGCCTGCAGGATTTCCATAACTTGCAAACTCAATTGCTGAGATGTATTTGCCCCTTTGGCACCGTAGACGCACTTCCGGATCCTTCCCTTGCGTATGGAGAGCCGGCGATGAGAGCTCATTCACGTTGCCACACACTGTTGTGATGGACACTGTGTTCGCTGTTATCTCTAGCGGATTGCCTCCGATTTCCTCAACAAGAACAAGGAGGTTGTCTGTAGGTTTCAGGAAGTGCTGTGGAATGTGATACCTTCATGGTTCAGAAATGCAATGCCAGTGAGATATTGCTCGTATGGTTGGTCACAGGGGAGATGAGAGTTTGAGAAAAGAGGCTGGGAGTTGGAGCTAGCTGAACTTACAGGGATTGAGAGGGTTGTCCACTTGGGGCCTTAAAGGAGACCCAGTACCGTCCAATGCTCTCCCCGTTGACCCATACTTCTCCCTTGCCCATACTAGTGAGGTTCAGTGCCACCGCATCGTTGCCCACTGGTGCGGCGAATGTTGTCTGGGTCACACAACAAATGGTGCAATGTATAGTATACGATTGTATAGAGTGGACATTTAGCACAAGATGATGAACTAGTTGGTTTTATGTACCTTGTACCAAGTAGGTGGATGATATGTCAAATTGTTGATCTCTGTCCATTCAACACTGCTTGATTCTTCTTGTGTGTAGATTCTACTCCTTTCTCCATATAAGCCAACCTGCGATTAGTCTGTCAGATCAACTTCGAGAGCTTTATATTCATCTCCATCTCACATTCCAAATTAGCAATTAGTTGACTTGGAATTACCTGGTACCCCCATAGTTCGTTGTTGAGGAGATGTAGTGGTTGTTGTCCTTGCTGTATGCTCACTTCACGAATTCCAAAGCTTCTTCTTTCCATGTGAGCGCCAGAGTCCTTCCAATTAAAAGAGTGCAATTATGATAAAATGGCTAGTTGATACACTTCTAGAACTATGTATGCTTGAAATTTGTTGTAGTCGAGCTCCAGTATAACTACGCTTAACACATTTGCTCCTTTTACGTTGTTGCAACCAAGAGAATAAGCATATTCCTAGTTCATTGACAGTTCGGGACCATATATTGTGATAAAAGGACCCATTTTTAGGAAATCTTGGTTCCCCTCTATTAATTTCTTTTATAAAAAAATTATATTACCGGGGCAGGTCATAGGAACTATACCGGTGATCCAACCATTACACTTAGCAATGATATGGTGTTCTGCCCCTCCTTTAGAGAAATATTCGTGTTGAGAATTATGTTGCCAGGTCCATCATGACTCCCATGCACACTCCCTGATACACATGACTGAAGTGCGATTAGCAATAACATAACTCACCAGTTGTAGATTGATTTAGAAGATAGCATAATCTGAATAGTGTATATGATGAATATTGTGCATTTGTTATTGCTTTCCACAAAATTATATATGAAGAAGCTTGATAAAATCATAATTTATCTAATAGGATACTAACCTACGTATTCAGTGTTGACAAAAGCATGCAATACATGTGCTCGCGACTCAACATTAAGAAGCACAAGCTGGCCATCATCACTTGGTCTATATTCGTAGCTGCATTTAAGCAATACAATTAGCATAGTGATTCAAAATAATTAAATAAGTAAATGCGAAGGATGAACAAGAACACCTTTGAGGAAATTTTCTTACCTGACAATGTACCAGAGATAATCTGTCTCATCTTTAGTCATTGAGAGATGTTCAAAGAGTTGGTTTCCAGTGTACACAGCCTTGCTTATATCTTCAGGAATTGGTTCTTTAAATGCCTTCCATGTATGAATATTGTTAAGAGATTCTACTACTTTGGCTGTTCTTGACCCATACTGAGCATTTACCTGTGATAGAAATTAATAGTGAAATATCATAACATGAGGTTATGGCATTTGCCTGTGATGAAAACGGCTGGGTCCTGAAGGAATATATGTCAATAGGTCACATACCTTGGCTGTTTCAAATACCACTGTCCTGCACTCTGATAGAATACTGATGGATTTGGGTGCCAGTTGGAAAGATATATTACGGAATACTACTGTTGGTGACTGATGCTTATCAAAGTTGACCAAGAAAGCCACACACTTCAATTCTGTTTCGAACATATGTGCCTGGGGTACGTCATAAATCATGCTTATGTTGCTAGAATATATTGAATAAACTGATATTTTTTGTGCTGTGTTATTTTACCTCTTGTTCTTGACCTAATGAAAAATTGGAGTATGTTCCGAACAGTAATGGTTCTGAAGATAGATTTACTGCAGCATGCAGTTCCCTGAGATGGCCCCATGTAGGTCGCCATATTAGACCTGGATACAGTAAAACTAAGTTTGTTAGTTACTGTTATATGTAAATCCTTCTAGCATACCTTGACTCTCTTTGAAGTATTTACCGTATTCATCTAGAGGAGCTCCATCATAGTAACTTGTTGTTACATATGAAGAGGCAAATCTACCAAAGTTTGTTCCTCCATGGTACTGTGTCATAACCAACAAGAGAGAATTTAGAAGTGATTATGCTGGGAAACTTTTGAAGTGTTTTTACGAAGTCCGTACCATGTAGTAGCTCACAAAGCTTCCTTTCTTTCTTGCTATGAAAAGTGCAACTGCAAAGGCAATATCTTCTGTAGATCTCAACTTTGTATCATTACCATATATAGGGTAGCTGAACACATTAAGAATTGACCATCAGACTTTTCTTTCCATCAGAATGAGAAGATCTAAAACCAAGTGAGCTGTGAGATTGCAACATACCGAGTTGTCCAATTCTCTGTCCACAATGCAGGCTTGCTAGGTGAGTTTGGTCCTACAAATGTTTCTCCACAGATGAGCCCGTTGCAGGTATTAATCTAGTCATGAACTTACTGTCAAACTGATATGAATTATTGGCTAATGAGGTGCAATCAGGTGAAACAATGTAATAATGGACACTAACAATTGGGTCTGGGGCATCGTTTTGCTTGCACATCATCCATGGAACACCTGTCTGGAGACCTACAGCCATTTCAGTTGCCCAACGGACATAACGCGGGCCACCTGAGCCAAATGCAGGCTCAACCATCTGGTACTCATTCTCAATCTGTGTTTCAACTTATTTAGTTACATAATGAAGAACTTAACACAATTACTAATTCAAGTTAATTTTCCTAACCTGAGAAATGATGATTGGGCCTCCTTGTGGGTAATACAGCCCTTCCTGTTTCATCATGTTTACTATCTGTGTGACAAATCGTTGCATATGTTGCTGCGCGGACAAAAACATATAATTTACCATGTTAAAGATAACCAGCTTGAAATCATGCTAGTAGTGTTTCTACAGGATTCTGCAAAACGAAAACTCTGAAATCACCAGTCACAGTTCAGAGTTTTTCATGTTACAGACTCTTAGAATGCTATCTCAAAGGTTATTTACCTTGAAGGGTTCATTGTCTGTTCGGAAGGTGATGTTTGGAACATCATGTAGCCAAAATGGAAACCCTCTGCATGAACACAAGATACCCAGCATTTGTTCAGGTACTACTTCTTATCCACTTAGGTATGTGCACTTGTATGTAACAGTTAGGCCGTAGGGAGTTGTATTCCGTAGAACATTTCAAAAAGGAAGATGTTCATCTATGGTATCAACTGCACGCATGCAATGCAAATTTTTCTCTCGACGGAAAAAGTTATTAAGCATCTTTTTTGCAACTATGAGGCAACGATACTGAAAATTGGGGAGTAATAAAGGTGCAGTTAACATAGAAGTGATTAGCAGTGAGAGAACTTGTACAAACAGCCATTGGATTCAGACTTGTAAGATCGAATAAACATGTACGGACAGTTCAGATTGAAGGTATTCCAGCTTAACCTGTATATCGATAAGTAGTATAGATAGATATAGATATAAAAAAATCATGTATCCATACCCGTATTTCCATTCTGCCTCTATAAAGGGTCCAATCCTGAGGCTTACATAGAGCCCTTGAGCTTGAATCTCTCTGATGAACTTCACGAGATCGTATCTTCCCTCAAAGTTATACTGATGCAGTGACACAAGTGAAACATATATCAGTAATGAACACCTCAGTCACTGAATACTTTTCCCTTTGACAGACATATTTATGCATATTTTGGACTGACACCTACCTGGCCCTGGACAGGCTCATGAATATTCCAAAATACGTACGTTTGTATGACATCGAGGCCACCCTTCCTGGCGTTTGCTATGAGTTTTGGCCACATCTGTCAGTTGAAATACACACAAACTGATTTGGTGATGAATCAGAAGAAGTAGCTCATTAGAGAATTGCACCAAGTTAGGAAGCAGTATAGAAGTTCAGTTCAAACGTTGCCTAATATTTGACCCTTGTCTCATGCCCGGAAGTGGATCGACATTTTTCCTACTCGACGGATACTTTGAAGAGTTGCCTCCCTCCCCTCTACTTGCGCAATTCTGTGGTCCATTTATTGCCTAGCACCTCTGAACTATGAGGTATGGCTCACAATTTTACCTGTGGCTTTTTAGCTGTGCAGGTTTGATATTGGTTTACCAAGGGGAATTATTACTTGTAGAGCGAGTGATGTTTTGCTGAGGATGTCAGAGATAGATGAAATGACAGCCGGAGGTATTACTAATCACAGAGGTAAAACAAATATTGCAGTATGTCATAGTTGGATGGAAGTAGTACTTGGTAAATGTGGGTATCTTAATTCTGTAGCTGCCAAAATATTGGCCCATTTTCAACCGGGAGTAGCTTCTTTCGGAAAAAGTGTCATGGTCCTGAACTCCTGATGACGTGCGCCGGGCAGGACAGTGGGAAAAAGGTCCTCGTGGTGTTTATTTGGGCCATGTAAGCCGTATGTGGCCAAGAAAGGCAAGCCTATGAGAATAAGAGCCCATGAAATGAAGTCCTAACTCTGAACCGAGTTGGGCTTTAGGACCGTCGTACTTAGGCTACTGACCTGCGTGCAACGAAGGTAAATCCACCAGGAGTTCAGATTCAATTCTCAAAAAAAAAAAAAAAAAAAAAAAAAAAAAAAGGAGTTCAATTTTTTTTAAACCCACCAGGAGTTCAAATTCTATAGGAGACAGATCCCAGACGAAAGCTGATCCTCTCTGAACAAAAAAAAAAAGAAATTTTCCCTAATAAAACTGGAAAGAACTTCGCTATGCAAACCTCATGACCTCCATATCGGTCAAACAAAATTAGACAACCAAGTACTGTAAAAAAAACTAGACAATTGGAGTCCCGTTATACCATTGAAAAACTACACCATGATCAAATCAGGAGGGTGAAAGCTTTGCAAAATGTACCCAAAGGCCAAAGTCCTGCAGGACAATTACCTCAGGGGTGCTTCTAGTGTAGTGCATCTCACCGGAGAACAAAATCCTCCTTGTGCCATTCAGCACCAAAGCCCTGCCAACATACCCGACCTCCTTTCCCTCCCTTCCCCGCCGGCCTCCCGCCACCGCGGTAGTACACACGCACACTATCAGCATGGCGACTACCATCGCGAGGGCCATGACTCGTGATGTCGTCGACTGCTAGTTGATAGCTAGCGAATTTTCCCAATTTTCCTTGAGGGTTCTCCTCAACTTGGTTAGGATATATATTTATGGAGGTGACATGTGCATGCTTGGCAAGTATTTGCGCAGGTAGTTGAAAAAGGAAACGTGTGCTGGCGATGGGCTGCTATGCACGCCCGGTAGTAAAGTTTGCCTTGTCTTTTTGCTGGTTTCTTTGGAGTGTAGTAAATCGGAAATGCACGAGTAAAATCTCTTCAATAGATTTCTCTCGTACTGAGTTAATGCATGCTCATAATTCTACTCCAAAGAAATGGATGCATGGTCTGTATAGTTTCTGCGAAAATCCCACACGATCAGGATTAATTGAGGTGAAATATAAATTGCTTTATTCGGTGCTCTCGAATTTGTTGTTTTGGACATGAGAATGATCTTCGAAACGTGATTTTGACAATTAATTTCTGTCACATTGGAGTATTATTTTTAAATGAAATAAAATCGTATTTTTTAATAAAGATATATATTTTGCGATCTTTTTAAATAAAGATATTGGTGGTCAAATTTTCAGAACGACAGCTTCTACAAGATTGGAGAGAAAGAAACCAAGCTGTGTAGAATCACTTCACTCTGTAGATACCTGACATATTTAGGTGGGATGCGTTCGTAGTAAAGCTGTTTTGAGCAGAGAAGAGACGTCGATCGTGGATATGCTCCTATGCGTCGGCCAAAACAATTTGAAATAAAAAGGGTCATACAGCGTGGCTGTGCATGCCGCGCATCAGCAATCACAAAAACAGCATGCGCTTTCCCGCGCGTTCAGTTCATTCCTAGATAAACCGCATGCGGCATCAGTTACGTACGCGACGGCGACGCAACTCCTGGACGCATGCACCGGCGGCATGGTCGACGTACACGCACCCACTGGATGCACCATCACATCTCCACAAACGACGAGCGTTGTGGTCACTACCGGGCCAAGATAGTAGCAAGCCATTCGTGTGGGAAATCAATAAGGCGGTGACCAAGGAGGGCAGGGCAGAGCAGATCACCGCCGCACGAATTTACCGCAACCAATATTAATTCATCAGTTTCCCACCTTGCGGTGATCGCCAATTCAATGGCAGCCGCCGGTAGCCGCTCTTCCTTGGCCGTGGCCCGAAAACGCAACGGAGCATACGCCGTCGTTTGAACAAAGTATTTTCACTGGTTACACCGCCCAATAGGCCACCATGCCCGAGCATGGCATCGCTGGACGTCGCGTTAGCCCAAGGTGGTGTGGATCGACTGGCAAACCAGAACCAGCTAGGCGGTCGATTCTAGGCTAAATTGATTGCTAAAACTCAACCAAGAAGATGAGCAAAGCGCAGAGCAGAATGCAGAAGGAAGCGGTTACCTCGGGCGTGCTTCTGGTGTAGTGCATCTCCCCGGAGAAGAGCATCCTCCTCGTGCCGTTCACGACCAGAGCCCTGCCGTCGTAGGTGACCTCTCCTCGCGCCGCATCGCCTCCTCCCTCCTCCACCCGCCGCCCGTCTCCTGCCGCCGCCGACGAGGCGCACGCTGTCTGCACAATGAGCGCAACGGCGACCACCGCGCCGACTGCGTACATATCTTTGGCCTCGCAGTCTCAGCTCGCTTAGCCAGGCGAAACGCTCAGGACCAGAGAGAGTGTACTATATAGTTCATGGGATGGCAAGGAAGAGAAGCTATCTCCTGCTGTTGCCTTGCTTGGGCTCTCTTTGCTTGTTTCTTGGGGCAAAACGTCATGGATTCATGGGTTGCTTGCCACATTTTGATGGGGGGTAGTGCACTAGATGCATGCGGAAGGGTTTGGTGAACTGAAAAAAGGTGTGATCACTTTCCACGGTTTTAGCGTTTCACATGGTCCAGAATCCTTGCAGGTACCGACCTTCACCCTATTGATCAGTGCTTTCCAGAAAAACCGATGCCGTATGTTACAGTTCACAGTCCCATTATTTCCGACTTGCATCCAGTAGTACAGCGTGCATAGCACGCATCGACTAGTGCATAGATAGATCAAAGTTTAATTACCATGCAAGTTTTTGCCAGCAAATGAACTACTGACTTACCAGGACAGTAGGTCGCCACGCACATTAATTCAACTTTCAGTTCGGACATGTGTCCGCCTTGCCACAACAAAAGGAAAACCTTTTTCGATGACCATCATTGATCAATGATGATGGAGTTGTGCCGTGGCATGCCCTTTCCGTTCAAGCAAGATCGACTTGGGGGTCCTCCAACAAGGCAGCGGCAGCGCAGAGAACGGTACGTGACAAGCTGCGTAATGTAGCTCGAAATGTGCACGCAAGGTGCTCATGTTTGTCATGGTTATCTTGCTTTTGTGTGATCGGTGTGGAACCGCAAGTTCGCAAGCCATTCAGTGGGCCGCACAATTTAGCCGGAATATCTTTTTTTTTTCACGAATACGCAAAGCTTTGCGTATCATTCCATTATAGAAGAAGTTAAGAGTGAGTACAAGAGGTGCTACAAAACGCATGTCATGAACGCAGAAGGCGTGAACATAGTGATAGGAGCAGAGAAACAAGGGATGATCGGCTCAAAATAGAGAAAACAACACGACAAAGCTCACCTCCTAGGGAAGCAGCCCGAAGCAAAAGAAACCATGACGACCAACTTCTCCAGATCCACCGCCGAGAATGCCGCGAGCAAACAAGACATCACCTTCACGAAGGAGAACGACGCCGAGATGCAATCACCGCCTGATTCAAAAAAAACTGGACCTAGTGTTTTCCCTGATGCTCGAAAAGGGACACAGTTAACAGCCATGGCAGCGCCTTCAAGAAGGGGACGGAACCCGTGGGTGTCGACGCTGGTCGAGCAAGGATTTCGCCTTGGCCAAAGTTTGAGCAATCCCAAGCCGCCGGAGCCAGAGTTGGAGATGAGGAAGCTAGGTTGCAGGCCAGAACCATCACCGCAGGAATGGGAGCTACGCCTGCCATTGAAGAGGCACCGGACGCCGCCGGAGGTGGGAGCTACGATTAGGCGGAAGGGTGCACAGGGCACCAAGGTGAGCAGGCTTGGTTGGCCGGGTGAGAAGCAAGAGACGGCAAGAGGTGGTGCTGAGCCGATCAGAAACCCGGACGAGCAAAGATCTGGAAAGGGTGCAGATCTGTGCCCCCAGGGAGCGACGCGGATGCCTTTCCGGGCCAATTCTCCTGATAATAGAGAAGGTTCATACAAGTGGCCCGACAGCTCTTTTAGGTCTATGGTACGCCATTTATAGGCTAAAGGGTAGATTTCTTTAGGGCTAGCTAATTTATTTTTTTAAGGGATTCGCACACTTTAATTAATTCGAACCAAAATTCAAAGGGATACAAAGGGCTGGCTAAATGGTAGATGGCGCACACCTTAGCGTACGTAGGTTTTCTATAAGTGGGCCGGCCCATCGCTTATACACTCCATCGCATGTAGGTTTTCTATAAGTTTAGTTTCTTTCTACATTTTTTTTCTATGGGTTTTTCAACCGATTTGTGTTTGAATTTTTATTTATTATATCCACTTTTGGGTTTTTCTTTTTGTTTTTACCTTTTCTTCTCTTTTTATTTCCATTCTTTTAAGAAAATGCAAACTGTTGAACTTTTCAAAATTCGTGAACTTCTTCAAATCTGTGAAGTTTTCTTGACGTTTGTGAACTTTTCAAATCCATGAACTTTTTTCCAAATTCGTGAACTTTTTTTAAATCCGTGTACTTTTTTTCAAGTGCATAAACTTTTTTCAAATTCATGATTTTTTTGTTCAAATCTATGAACTTTTTAATATTCATGAACATTATTTCAAATTCAAGCACTTTTTTCAAGTTTGTGAACATATTTTAGAATTTATGAACCTATTTAAATGTGTGATTTTTTAAAATTTGTGAACATTTTTTAGTTAATAAACTTTTTTGTTAAAATCCATGAGCATTTCAATTCGTGGACAATTTCAAAGCTGTAGATAGTTTTCAAATCGGCGAACTTTTTTAAAATTCGCTAATTTTTTTAGTCTTGAACTTTTTTCCAAATCCATGACTTTTTCTGAATTAGAAAAAATAAGCACATGTTTTTTTCCTCAAAAGTCAATGGTCGACAAGGTTAACCACAGAGAGCGATAGGCGCTTGCGCTTTGACGAGTGAGCTACTCGCTCACGTTCCTGAATTGCGCACCCAAGGGGGCATGCGGGCATTGTCTTAACTACCTGACACAGGGACCGATGACTCGGAGCTCTCACATAAGACGTTGTATAGAAGCACCTCGTGAGCACGTCCAGAACACGCATGATTCATAAGGGCATATGGTCAATGCATAGGCCCAGGGTGATACCCCGCATGCCATGTAAGATGGGATGTCAGAAAAAATAAATTCGGATGAAGCAGCGAGATCCTCTGCAAGAGGCGGGTATTTGGAGAAAAAATTATAATCCGGTGCATAAAGCTGAAAAAAGTTGAAGTAAAGAGTAAATAATCATGTGTGGTGGAAGTCTTTATTTTCTATTCATTGATGCGGCCCACTAGTGGTAGCTTTGCATTGGGGAGAAAAAAATCAATGTAGATGTCTCAAACTATTTTTTGTCGTGTGGCATCTGTATCTATATGCCATCATTGTACATGCCTTAAGAGATGGCGGTCCACTTGTACATTCTTTTTCCTTTTTGAGAAAAATGGCCAATTATGAGAGCAAGTTATTTTAGGGCTATGAGAGCAACTAACTTTTTTTTAGGCAAAGCAACTAACTAAACCGTACCCCCTTGTTGGCGCCTCAAGAGGGTCATTTTAGTGGGCTAAAAGCCCATCAAAAGGAATGCCCGACCACCGCCACGTGTCGTGTGCTGGGGCTTCCTCTGGTTTTCGTTCTTTTTTCTGTACATATGTTTTAGATAGGTTTTTTTTGGGTTTTTTGTTTTTCGGTTTACGACCGCCTTTCCTAGGTTTTGAAGAAAAAAAATCCCGAATTTTACTTTTTACGCGAAAAACTTGTGCTTTCACAAGAAGTATAGATTTGCTTCCGTGAGAAGCATTGTGCTTCTTGAAAAGGGAAAACACTATGAATTTATTTTTATGCGATTTATTTTTTGCTTCCATGAGAAGTACAAATTTGCTTCTTATGGAGACACAGATTTTCTTCCGCGAGTGCTTCTTGGAGAGGAAAGCAATCGTGATTTTTTTTGCACAATTTAAGATTTACTTTCACGAGAAGCACATATTTGCTTCCGCAAGAAGCACTCGAAAAAAGAATCATGAATTATTTTTGCCAATTTCTTTTTTATTACATGAGAAGCACATATTTGCTTCTCATGAAGACACAACTTTGTTTCTGCAAGGAGCACAACTATACTTCTCAAAAAGGGAAAAAATCTTAATTCTTTTGTGCTATTTTTTTCACCAGAAGCACAAATTTGCTACTCGTGTAGGCACGGATTTACTTCCGTGAGAAGCAGGAAAGGAAAAAAAATATGAATTTTGTTTTGCGTGATTTTTTTCTTCCATGCGAAGCACAAATTTGTTTCTTGTGGAAACACGGATTTGTTTACGCGATGTGCTTCTTGGAAAAGGGAAAAAGTCATGGTTTTTGTGCCATTTTTTTTGTTCCACAAGCACATATTTTTTTCTCGTGAAGGCACATATTTATATACGCGACATGCTTCTCAGAAAGGGAAAAATCATGAAATTAGGCGATTTTTTTTGCTTATACGATAAGTATAGATTTGCATCTCGTGGAGGGACAAATCTGTTAACATGAAATCTAATTTCAAAGATCTCAACGCAAGAAATCCAGCAGTGAAACCCATTCGGTATTTGGACGCACGGTTCAAATGATAAAATGTTTTGCGAAAATAATCTATTCCCTCCGTCCTTGAAAGAGTGTACTTTCAACTTTATTGGAGAATGCTTGCAAAACTAAATATGTATATGACGAAAATATATTTTATTTATGAATCTAATGTTACTAATTTGATGGCATAAATGTTGGTCTATTATTGTATAAATACGGTCAGGCATAAAAAAGTTTAACTTTCCAACAAAATTGAAAGTACACTCTTTCAAGGACAGTGCACCACTTGTCAAAGCCGATTTTAGTCGAGAGCAACTAGTTAACGAGCGCTCCTTCGGGAGCCTCGCAACGATCAGTGCCACTTGGCGCGCTCTCAGCCATTCGCCACGTGTCGCGCTCTGGACGCTCCCTCTGAATTTTGTTTTTATTTTATTTTTCAGCACACGTTTTCGGCTTTTTAAATGTTTTTTTCGGTTTTTTCGACGTTTTGGTTTTTCACGGGTTTTCCATAGCTTTTCAATGAAAAAAGTTTTTTTGAAAAAAAATTGCACGAAAAAACTTGTTTTTTTCCTTTCGTGAGAGTCACGGTTTTTGCTTCATCGAGAGGCATGCTTTTGCTTCCGCAAGAGTCACGGTTTTTGCTTCATCGAGAGGCACGGTTTTGCTTTCGCGAGAGTCACGACCGTGCCTCGCGGAAACAGGAAAAAAACGCATTTTCTGTTTTTTTTCTTTCGCGAGAGTCAAATTTTTTGCTTCCACGAGAGGCACGGGTGTGCTTTCCCGAGAGTCACGGCCGTGCCTCTCGGAAAAGAAAAAAAAAGTGTTTTTTCTTTTTTTTCTTTCGCGAGAGTCACGATTTTGCTTCCGCGAGAGGCACGGTTGTGCTTTTGCGAGAGTCACGGTCGTGCCTCTCGAAAAGGAAAAAACGCGTTTTCTGTTTTTTCCTTCCGCGAGAGTCACAGTTTTGCTTCCGCAAGAGGCACGGTTGTGCTTTCACGAGAGTCACGGCCAAGCCTCCTTGGAAATGAAAAAAACGAGTTTTTTTTCTGCGAGAGGCACGGTTGTGATTTTGTGAGAGGCACGGGCGTGCCTCTTTCGGAAAGGGATAAAACCCGTGCTCTCGGTTCGGTTTTTTCGTCCGGTTTTTCTCGTGAAAAGAATTTATCAAAACCTATCAACATGGGTTCTAATTTTGAAGATCTCGACGCAAGGAATCCAACGGTGAAAGCAGTTTGAGATTTGGACGCACGGTTTGAGAGATAAAAACGTTTTGAATAAACGAATCTACGAAAAAAGGGAAAACTCACACCACTTTGTCGCAACCAAGGGAATTAAAGTGATTTTTGCAGCGAGTACTCCTCAATTAGTGATGTCGATTTTAGCCAATTGCATGTGTGCTTTTTTTCTGAGTGGATGGGCCATTTGTACCTAGGTTGCCAAATCTGTTGCACCCACGGCCTCGGTCCGCCTTGACGGGCCGGACGGCAATCTTTGGGGGGGTTCGCTCTTCAGTCAGCGCCGAGCCGCTGTGGGCCGATGCCGAGCACGCACGGTGTGTTAGCTCGCCGCGCGTCGGATCAGCCGCCGGCGGCCGTGGTTCCACCCGCTGAATCAACAGGCACTCCACGGCCGTTCCGCTCACCGAATCAGCAGCGAGCGAGTCCGAATCGAACCAGACCTTGGCGGAACATGATGAAACACGCACGTGAGGAACGAATCCTCACAGGTCGCGCTCTCTCTGTCTACTCTTCCACCGTAGGCCGAATTTCGTGTTTTGACCCTTTTTAGAAAGGATTTCAGGATCTGATCCCGGTTTGAATTTTTTTTTAGATTTGACCCTTTTGCCTACCGCCAGGGCATCTGGCGGTAGGGTTAGATAGCCTACCGCCAGGTCCCATGGCGATAGGAAACTTATCCACGTCGTGGCGGAGACGGCGCCGTCCCTCCTGTCAGACCCTACCGCCAGGCCCCGGCGGTAGGTCAGTAAACTCTACCGCCGGAGACCACTGGCGGTAGGGTGCGGGCGATTATTTCGCCCGAGACCGCGCCCTTCCCTTCTCCCCATCCCTCCCCTCCCCCAAGTCGGCAGTTTCTCCTTTCTTTCTCCCCCAAGTCGCCCCTCTCTCCCTCTCTCATCTCCTCCACTCCCTCCTTTGGATCTTCACCGATTCTTCACTGTTTTGGCGGATCGAGATGGCCCCGAGGAGAGAACCGTAAGCTCCTCCGATCCCTCCAATTAGTTTTTGCAAACTTGCTATCGATTCGACGCATTATTTGCTTGAAATTCCTCATGTTTTTGAACTTAGATTGATTTTTTTTCACCTAAGATTAATTGTAGTTGTAGTTCTTAGTTCTTTAGTAAGTAGTGGTATTGGATATGTACTCTAATCAATAGTTCATATGTTAGTGTGAAGATGAACCCTAGTTCATAATTTTTTTTGTTAAAAAAATTATGATGTATTGTTGATAAAGGGATGAACCCTAGTTTGATGATGCATGTTGATATGATGATATGCTCTAGTGTGAAGATGAACCCTAGTTTGATGATGCATGTTGATATGATGATATGAAGATATTGTTTGGAAAATTTTGTTTAAAAATATGAAGCTATGATGTATGTTGAAGGTTTTTTTTATGATGCATGTTGATATGATTTGATCCATCATGTGTAGTAGATGTTGTTGGAGGAATATGCTTAAAATTTGATCTTGATATGATTTGAGTTCATTGTTTGTTTATGTATGCTTATGCTTATGGTGCTTTTGTTTATGAAACTCTATTAAGGCGGCCACCTCTTGCGGACAACATCGCCCATTACGGCATCGCATGCCGGATCGGGCATTCGACAAGGGTCATTGTGCCCGTTTCATAGAGAACGGAGAGGTAAGTGATATGAAAGAAATTTTGATCAAAGTTCTCGGATTGATGAAAATGATTTCCTAACTTTTGGCGTTCACTTTTTGACAGACGCTCCAGCCATCGCGCATGAGGGGTCACGGGTTCATGGGCATATGGATTACGACGAGCGCCACGCTACCGCTCTTCAAGAGAGCCCGTCTGTTGGGTTTCGTCTTTGCAGTTCAGCGTCGGCCGCCGACGCTTGTCCATGCGGCTCTCATAGCTCTGATTGACCGTTGGAGACCGGAGACCCATTCTTTCCATCTGCCATGCGGGAGATGACGGTGACCCTAGAGGACCGGGGATGATTATCGCAATGCCGATCGAGGGTCATGCACTCATCGGTCGAGTGGAGAGGGCCAATCGGCAGGAGAGGGTCACCACCCTCATCGGCGATCGCCTGCTGCCAAGAGTAACCGTACATCCGGTGTGCCGCTGTTCTCGCTCGAGCACCGAAGGACATGCCCCCAAGGCGCAGATGAGGCGATCGTGAAGTTGTACGCGAGGGCCTATCTGTGGTATATTCTCGGAGGTCGTGTTTCCGCATAGCTCCGGAACTCGCCAATCGGGCGTATATGTTCTTCCTAGCGGACTGGGATGCGAGGTACAGTTGGGGACGGCATCTCTCGCCTACCTATACCGTTCGGTAAGAGAGTGTCTAATTGCGTACCTACCTACGAAAAGTGTGTCCATGACATTTTCTTATATCTCGATCCTCATTTGATGTTTTGCAGCTTGACGACGCAACGCAGAGGACGGGAGACAAGTCCAATATGGGTGGCTTTGTCCGCCTTCTCCATTTGGATGTGGGAGCGGCTGCCGGTGGGGCGTCCGGAGAAGTTGCCAAGACGCCCATGGGAAGACTATGGCGAAGAAGGCGACGAGACTCGAAACCCCACCGTAGCTTACGAGTGGGACGTTGTCAAACTCTACAAGGGACTAAACAAGACTTCGTACAAGACCTACACCAACGAGTTGGACGCTTTGACGACACGTTAGGTATATGAACTCGCCCAACACCTTTCTCTTTGATTCCGCTTATCGACCGAGAGTGCGAACTTACCAAGGTATATGTAATAGGTAACTGGTGGTCAGACGACAAGAACGAGAGTGGGACTTTGATCTGAACGTGATGTGCGATGCGGACCGTGGTCTCTGGCGGTGCATCGTGCCCATGATCCGTGTGTACGCTGGCCGAGTGGCATTTGCCACAACGCTGCGGGCCATGCAGTTTGGGATTTATCAATACCCCACACCGGCCAAATTTCACCGATACCGGGCAGCCCACGCCGCCCACCTGTGAGCTCTTTGTTCTCCGTGAGATTATCATGTTTCTTGTTGCTTATGATGATCTCATTGCGCTTATGATGATTCTTGTTGCTTATGCCTTGCAGCATGAGCCGGCAGAAGAATCAGTCGATCACAGACTGGGGAGAGGAGCATGTAAGTGCATCTAGTGCCCCTTAGTGATTTTGGTGTATTGAAAACTTATAGGTTAAGGAACTAATGCGTTTGTGAGTGTACACAGGTCTATAAGTCTATGAGGAGTTTGATATTTACAAAGGAAAGTCGACCCTAAAATGAAGTTCTTCGATCAAGACTTTGATATTCTCAAGACTTTGAAAGTGAAGGAATTGGTGTGACCTTGAAGACTTGGTATTCATTTGAGGAACATGAAGCGTGAAGACTTTTGTTTTCGTAGTTTCATTTTCTCTTTCTTGAGTCATAGGAAACACCGTCTTTGTTAAAGGGGTCGAGGAAATACTAAGGAAAAATTTCGATGTGATGCTCAACTCAAAATCCTACACCTACCAATCCTTCGAGTGAAGCCTTTGGAAATCTCATACAGCTCACCAATTTCTTCAAAGGATGAGACGAAGTTCTTCTGGTCACGAGGAATTTGTTCTCGACCGAGGAGTTAGGAATTCGCCAAAGGTCGGATTGCCTACACAAAGTGAGGAACATGATAGCCCCGAGGAATTTGAGATTCAAATTTCCGACTGTGTTCTTGCGCCACTGTCCCAAAATATCTTATCCACCTAACGGTCATATCATTGAAGGGCATTTATGTCTTATCATGTCGGGCTGCTCCCTAGGCTATAAATAGCCCCCCCCCCCCCACAGCCACTAGCTGGTTGGCTGCTCTGAGAGAACTTGACACTTGTCATTTAAGAGCAACCCATCCTCTGAGGACTTTGAGCGAAAATCATCAAGTGAGGAAAAACCCCAAAACCAAACCCCTACAAACCCAAAGTGATTGAGCATCACTGAAGAAATTGATCCTGCGTGGATCCGACGCTTGTTACCTTTGAAGACCGTGCTTCTTCCAGACGGTTAGGCGTCATGGTCTAGAGCATCCAAGAGGAATTGTGGATCGCTGAGTGACCAAGTTTGGAAGTCGCCTGAAGACTTACCACGAGTGATTGGACGAGGTCTATGTGACCTTAGTTCAAGGAGAATACGTTGAGGACTTGGTGTCCTGAGCTGCGTGCTCAGCGACTGGGTGTCCGGGACTGTGTGTCCTCGAGTTTAAATACTAAGCCGCTTCCAACCAGACGCATAACCGAGACAACAGCTTGGAACTGGTCTACCAAATCATTGTCTTCACCAACCTTATCGGTTCTATTTCCTCAACCCTTTCATTTCCTCATTATCGTGTTGAGTGTTTGTTCATATCTGCGTTTGAAGACTTTGATCAAGACTTTTCTTAATTTCCTCGCTCAATTTCTTCACCGCTTTGTCTTCATCTTGTGTTATCCTGTGATTACGCTTTTCAGACTGTGCTAGTCTTCATTTCATCATGATGACCATGCGTGTATTCTGTTATGCTTACTCGAGTGCTTATTCGTCATAGCAGTTCTTCGCTAAGGAATTTCCTCACCGCAAATTCCTCGATGAAGAATTCATAAAATCGCCTATTCACCCCCTCTAGTCGATATAACGCACTTTCAATTGGTATCGAGCAAGGTACTCTCTTTTTCTGTGTGATTTTGGTTTAACCACCGGAGTTTTAGTTATGTCGACCGCAGTATGATCAAGGTCTCAGCAGGGTGTCCTACCTTTGATGGGACGGACTACCCCTTATCGAAGAACAAGATGCGAATGCATCTTGAAGCAATTGACAACGATCTCTCGGTATTTTGTGGAAAATGGTGTTCCTCACCACACCTTCTCTGAATGTCATTGATGTGAAGAGATTCAAGCAACTCGATTCTCAAGCGAAGAATATCATATGTGGCCATCTGAGCAAAGGTCAATATGGAAGAGTGAGTGCTTTGGAATCTGCCAAGCTCATCTGGGACAGGCTGTCAAAAGTGAATGAAGGAGTCTCAACTCAGCTTGACTCTCGAGTTGATGTTCTTCGGAATCTCTTCAACCGCTTCAAAAGACTCGACAACGAAAATGTTCAACAAACCTCCGATCGTCTCACTGACATCTCAAATGAGCTTCAAGCACTTGGAGCCACTGACATCACCGACCATGAGGTGGTGAAGAAATTGTTAAGATCGCTTGATTCCTCATTTGATACTCTGGCACTAATGATACAAGAGCGTGCTGACTACAAGTCACTTGATCCTGCTGATATCCTCGAGAGGCTAAATACTCATGAGTTCCAGCTTGCTGAAAAGAGAGATCTCTATGGTTCTAGCTATGGAAAAACGCTGCGTCTCAAGGCCAAGGTCGTGTCCGAATCTGAGTGTGAAGACTCGTAGTAGCCTTGGAGATCCTCAAGAATTAGGCCAGGAGCTAGCACCGCTACGTGAAGAAATTCCAAGTTCTCAAGACGTGGTCGATTTGGAAAATCCTCAAGGAGCAAAGTGATTCCTCATCCAAAGTGACTATAAGAGAAGACTTTGTCACAAATGCAAGAAACCTGTTCACTACATCCAAGATTGTCCTCGATTGGGAAAAGGAATTAAAGAAGAAGAAACACAAGGATTACAGTTCGATGACGCCAAGAAGAAGAAGAAATCATCGAAATCTTCATCATCAAAATCCTCAAAGCCTTCTTCTCACAAGAAGAGCAGCTCCAAAAGGCTCGGGCATTCATTGGCAAGGAAATGGACTCAAGCTGAATCTGAGGAACATGAGGAAGAGGAGGCATCGGAAGAATCTGAGTCCGGTGTGGCGAGTCTATCTCTACGCTACTGCTTTCGTCAGCAAGTCCATCTTCAACTCTGAAGAAAATGACCTCACCAACAATGCTGATGAAGATAGTGATGACTACACTCCCACCTATTGCTTCATGGCAAAGGGTGCCAAGGTACTCAAATATACCTCCTCTGAATCTAGTGAAAATGAATCTG
The DNA here is from genome assembly GCA_021605145.1 of Aegilops bicornis. Classification (NCBI taxonomy): domain Eukaryota; kingdom Viridiplantae; phylum Streptophyta; class Magnoliopsida; order Poales; family Poaceae; genus Aegilops; species Aegilops bicornis. Next base: position 506,429,888 of record CM038669.1, read on the forward strand.
ATGAAGATCTAAAGCCCAGTTACTCAAAACTTGCTAAAATTGCTGTAAAACAACAAAGGGCTTTGGAAAAAGTTCAAAACATGCTAGATAAGAGTGATGATATGTTAGGTGAAGAAACTTCAGTCTAGGTTTGACAGTCTTCAAGGTCATCATAACTCTCTCTTATCTGATCATGAGAAACTTTCTTATGAATTTCTTCAAAGAAAGCAAGATCTTGAGAAGCTAAGAGTGAGTTATGAAGATCTTCAGAAGGAGCGCGATTCATTACTTGCTCAACAAATCAGCGCTTCTCGTGAAGAATTTGTTCCTCCATGCTTAAAGTGCATTGAACGTGAATCTGCTAATTCTTCACCTGAATGTTCAAATGCTTCAACTGTTACAAATTCTTCACTTGCCTCTGCTATCACTGATTCCTCATATGAGGATATTGCTAGTATCACTGACGATGCAGGGCTGAAGGAATTGTACATGACAGGCATGTACAAAAGCCTCAAAGGACATCAAACTCTTTGTGATGTGCTTAAAAAGCAGATCCTCAACAGGAATCCTAGGAAAGAGGGTATTGCCTTTGAGAGGAAACTCAATGCCGATGGAACATATTGAGCTCGAGCGAGATCCCAAAACCTCATGGGTTGCGCAAAGGGACCTCCAGATGATCCATCTAACTTATCTGGCTTTACATGCGAATCTCCTCATTCTTCTGATGAGTCATTTGACTCCAACTATAAATTGTTAAAAAATCAGAATGGTGAAGTATTTGCTAGATATGTTGGCACTAACTGCAGGAACGGTTCCCCTATGAAGAAAATCTGGGTTCCCAAGAAGTGCCTTGAAGGTCTTCAGGTGAATGTCCTCATGACACCACCTGTGAAGAATAGGAACCCCAGATTAAATTCTTCATATGGACCAAATTCTTCATATGGATCCAAGTCCTCATACGGACCAAATTCCTCACGTGGATCAAATTCCTCAAAAGGATCAAAGTCCTCACATGATTATCATCGTGCTAATAACTCTGTTTCAAGTAGGTAAAGCTAAGGGCTATGAATATGTGCATTATTCTTCAAACCAATATGTTCATAAGTCCTCGAAGAATTTCTCTGCTTATTCATATGCTTACCCTAACCCCTCTTATGTGAAACAAAATGGTTTGGCTTCTATGCCACCATTCTCGTATGGTGCTCGCAGAGTGATGAACTCTTTGCCACCCCTTCAGATGTGGGTGGTGAAGAAAAAGAACTAATCTCTTCTGCAGGGCCAGGTCTCCAGACGTGCCTTAACGCTCAAGAATCTCTTTGGGGACACGACAAAATGCCCGAAAGGACGAGGGCTAATCATGATGAAATGAACTTTCATTTCACACGTCCTCATACCGCTTATCTCATTAATACCGATCGATGAAATTCATCTGATGAACTTGATATCATATTCTTCATCGATGAAGTATATGAGATCGTAAGTTGTACTAATTCATCTGCAGGATGATCAACCCAAAGCCACTGAGTGGGTTCTCGATAGTGGGTGTACAAATCACATGACTGGTGACAAGAATCTATTGATGGATGCTCCCTTATCACCGTCACATCTGAAGCATATCATCTTTGCTGACAAAGGCAAAAGTCAGGTATTGGGTCTTGGTAAGGTTGCGATCTCTAAGGACATACACATGGACAAAGTCATGCTTGTTGAGTCCTTAGGATACAACCTCATGTCGATCTCAATGCTTTTTGATCTTGATATGGTTGTTATCTTTGGCAAGTATCGTTGTGTTGTGATTATGGAAGTGACAATTCCAAAGTCTTGAAGGCTTTAGGAGAGGAGACTTGTATATTGTTGACTTCTCTCTGAGGACCACAACCAGCCGTGTGTTTACTTGCAAAAGCTTCGTATATGGCTATGGCATCGGCGACTTGGTCACGCAGGCATGAGGAATTTGCACACGCTTGCGAAGAAGAAGCATGTCATTGGCATTGAAAATGTCAAATTCCTCAAGGATCACTTATGCGGAGCCTGTGAAGCTGGAAAAATGACCAAGGCCAAGCATCCAGCGAAGACTATCATGACCACTACTCGTCCCTTCGAATTGCTTCACATGGACCTCTTTGGTCCCAATCATTACTCAAATTGCCGTTAATGATGCATCTCTATATGGCTTTGTTATTGTTGATGATTACTCTCGTTACACATGGGTACACATTGTTACTTACAAAAATCAAGTGCGTGAAGTCTTCAAACGATTTTCCTCGAGGGCTTCAACTAACTTTGGTGTGAAGATCAAGCACATCAGAGTGACAATGGAACTGAGTTCAAGAATTCGGTCTTGATGACTATCTTGATGAACTTGGTATTACTCATGAGTTATCCGCTCCTTATACTCCTCAAAGAAATGGCGTCGTGGAGCGCAAGAACATAACTCTTGTTGAGATGGCTCGCACTATGCTTGATGAATACAAAACGCCTAGTCGTTTTTGGATTGATGCAATTGATACTGCGTGCCACATCATCAACAGAGTATATCTTCACAAATTCTTCAAGAAGACTGCCTATGAACTCCTCACTGACAAGAAACCCAATGTAAGTTATTTCAAAGTCTTCGGTGCTAAATGCTGGATTAGAGATCCTCATCACAATTCTAAATTTGCACCGAAAGCACATGAAGGTTTTATGCTTGGTTACGGAAAGGACTCGCACACCTACAGAGTCTTCAACATCGCTCTTCACAAGATTGTTGACACTGTAGATGTGCGGTTCGATGAAACTAATGGCTCGCAAAGAGAGCACCTACCTTCTGTGTTAGATGAACCAGCACCTGAGGATTCCATCAAGTTCAAGGCAACTGAGGATGTCATTCCAATTGAAGAAACTGCTGAAGAATTCATTCTTGTACGCGAAGAACGTCGAGCTGATGCACCTGAAGATAATTCTGAAGACGATGGTGCTGAGGAAAATGATCAAATTCCTCGACGACAACCAGCTCATCCTCGCGTTGCAAAAGAAGTGCAAGTGGAGAAGATCATCGATGACATCAAAGCGCCAGGTCCTCTCACACGCTCAAAAGCTTCACATTTATCTAACTTTTGTGGGCACTATGCTTTTGTCTCTATCACAGAGCCCACTAAGGTAGATGAAGCATTTACGAGCCGGAGTGGATTCAGGCTATGCAAGAAGAATTACATCGATTCGAGCTCAATAATGTCCGAACCGTCAAACGACCAGATCCTCGCAAGCATAATATCATTGGCACAAAGTGGATCTACCGCAACAAGCAAGATGAAAATGGTCTTGTGGTGAGGAATAAGGCACGACTAGTAGCTCAAGGCTACACACAGGTTGAAGGAATTGATTTCGATGAAACTTTTGCACTGCCGCTAGACTTGAGTCCATTCAAGCATTTTACTCGCCTATGCTAACCATCACAATATCACTTTATATCAAATGGATGTGAAAAGTGCATTCCTCAATGGTAAGCTTGAGGAAGAAGTATATGTTGCTCAACCCCTGTGTTTTGAAGATCCAAAGAATCTCGACAAAGTCTTCAGACTTAATAAGGCCCTCTATGTTCTCAAACAAGCGCCACGGGCGTGGTATGATACATTGAAGGAATTCTTCGTGAAGAATGGCTTCACACCCGGTTCACTCGACCCTACTCTCTTTACTAAACCCTATGATGGTGAACTGTTTGTGTGTCAAATATATGTTGATGATATTATCTTTGGCTGTACTGACCAACGTTATAGTGATGAATTTGCCTATATGATGAGTGAAGAATATCAAATGTCTATGATGGGAGAGTTGAAATTCTTCTTAGGTCTTCAAATTCGTCAACAACACAATGGCATATTCATATCTCAGAGAAATACCTCAAAGATGTCCTCAAGAAATTCGGCATGCAAGATTGCAAAGGCGTCAAAATTCCTATGCCCACAAATGGCCATCTATGCACCGATGAAAATGGTATTGACTTGATCACAAGGTATACCGCTCCATGATTGGTTCTTTATTGTACTTATGTGCATCTAGGCCAGATATAATGCTTAGTGTTTGCATGTGTGCCCGATTTCAAGCTACACCAAGGAATCACACCATAAGGTCAGTGAAGCACATTCTTCAATATCTAGCTCACACACCAACACTAGGATTATGGTACCCCAAGGGCTCTACTTTTGATCTCATTGGATATTACGACTCGACTATGCTGGTGATCGTGTGGACCGCAAGTCAACATCTGGTACCTGTCATTTCCTCGCATTTATCTTTGGTCCGTTGGTCCTCGAAGAAACAGAATCGCATATCACCGCTTCATCGCGAAGCTGAATACATTGCTGCCGGCTCGTGTTGTGCTCAATTCTTTGTGGATGAAGCGGACTCTCAAGGACTATGGCATCAACGTGAAGAATGTGCCTCTCATCGTGACAATGAGAGTGCCATCAAGATTGCTCACAACCCAGTTCAGCACTCGAAGACAAAGCACATTCAGATTCGTCATCATTTTCTTCGTGATCATGTGTTGAAGGGCGACATCTCCATCAAGCACGTGAAGACTGAAGAACAGCTAGCTGATATCTTCACTAAGCCCTTGGATGAGAAGAGATTTAGCAAGTTGCGGTGTGAGCTAAATATCTTAGAATCTTCGAACGTTCTTTGAAAAGGACACACATCCTGACACTTATGCAAAATTGATGACTTAGATGTGCAACACATGAAGAAACGTTTTTCTTCAATCAATGAAGAATAACACTCTTAGTGTGAAGAAATTAATGAAGAATTTGATTCTCGTAACCCTACGACAATTGTAATGCGGTGTCTGAAATCATCATTCTTAAACTGTGGGTCACGCCACCACCAAAGTTGAAAACCTTCAATTTGAGTTTTTCCTCAGTTTTGAAATTCTTCAGTTTTTCAAATTCTTCAACTTTGCAAAATCTTCACTGTCTCCGTCGTCTTTCTTCATTGGATATATATCTATATATGGGTTTATGTCCTCTACAGCATTCACTTATGGCTATTTCTTCAAGTTGCTTTTTCTGCTAAGTGAATGTGATCGGACCCTTCCCCCTCTATGCTATACTCAACCCAATCTACTCACAAATTCTTCATGTGCGTTCTATTTTGAAACTCGTTCAAAATCTTCACCGGTGACACCAAGAAATTGTGAACGGAACTTTAAAACTGATCTTATCCAAACTTTCGGTTTTGCCATTAAACCGTTCCGCATCCCACGATGCATTATTTTACTCACCCACAATCGTACATGATCTCCACTACACAGTACGTGGATGACACATGTCGTGAGAAGGGAAATGGTCAGGGGCACGTTCGTCCTAAATCTTCGGACAATCCGTTTTTCATCGTGTCTATAAATACCCCTCTTCCCTTCCTCACTTCTTTTACTCCGCTCGACCTCTCTCTCCCGCTCGAGCTCCTCAAACCCTAGCGCCGCCGCTACTCCATCGTCGCCGATGAGGAAAAGCTTCACTGCCTCGACCTCGTCGCCGACGTACTCGCGCCGACCGCGGAAATCCTCACTCCACCGCCGCCGTAGCTGTCTTCCTCCGCCAAGTTAGGGCGTGGAAGATCTGAACGGACGAACTTCCCAACTGTTCTTCCTAGTTCGTCGTGTTCTTCACTTCGGGTAATTAAAAGTTACTTTTATTACTCGCTTTGATTCTCAAACCTTCCTGAAAATCTTCAAAGGTGTTTATTCTTCAAATCTTCACACATATGAACACCTCAAACAAAACATCTCTTGATTCGTTTCTCTAAGCAATGATTTTCTTCAAGATTCCTCAATTGTGTGGATCCTCGATCTGTACAACTCTGGAACCTAAGACAAAGAACGCTTAGTGAAATTCTTCAAGGCTCATCTGGTCAAAATCCTCAAAACTTGTTCTTTTTGAAAAACCTTCTGAGAACGCATATGACCTCTCCAAATTCCTCGCAACTATACTCTGTTCACAGGTACACATGTCCGCTGCTGAATCACTAGGTTCTCATCAACTTAACTCATTTGCAGTGTTCCTCGAAGAAAAACTGCATACTTCTTCAGAGAACTCAATTGTTCAAATTCCTCAACTGAAGAACATGGCAGACGGTAAGAAGCCGCAGAAAGGAGGAAAGAAACCTGAGGTTATGACTGCATTCGAAATCCCTGAGGAAATTTATGCTGACTATTGCACACCTGATGAAGAAAACAAAAATCAGCGCAAGGTGCGTATTCAGAAGATTGAACGGAGATGGGCACGGGAATGGAGGGAGTACAGATATGTGACTCCAAAGTACATGAAGAAATTCGCTCTCAATCCTCCTTGCCCAAGAGCTCCATTGGCACCTGGCCAAGTAGCTGATCCCACAAGCATCAAACGTGGTGAGGACTTTCCTGATGAATGGGCTAAGCGCCAAGCTAAATTGGCAAAACAAGCCAAGGAGGCAGTGAAGAAATTCAATGAGGATTCTTCCACTGCTCATCACATCGAGGCCTCGGTCAAACCGAGGAAATCCATGCCAAAGAAGCCTGCTCATAAGCCAAGTGCTTCACCATCAGCCCTCACGGCCAAGTTCCTCAAAGACACCCTCAAAGCAAATTCCTCACACCGCTGCTGCTTCCACCAAAGTCCTCAACAGCTCCACAAAGTCTTGAGTTCCTCGTGCACTGCTACATGCCAAAGGACTGCTGGCTTCTCAATTGCCTCAGCGTTTACGCAAGTTCCTCAAGAGCTCCCATTTCATTATCCGCCCGACTCACCAAGACCAAAGCAACAATTGGACGAGGTCCTCGGCCAAGCCCAAAGAAGAAACAGGTTGCATTCCATGTGCCTTCGATGATGAAGCGTCGATGATGAACTTATGGAAATCATCGAGACCGTCAAGAAAAGGCCGCTAGAGCCAAAGGTACGTTTAAAGCATCGCTGTTGGATCCAAGAAAATCCTCGACTATATTGATCTCTCGCACAAGGATCCCAATACCCGATGCCCGACTTTCATCCGACACCGGACAAAGTCATATGTTAACTCACTTCATCGCTGAAGAAAAATGGAAGTTTGAGAAGGCAAGAGAAATAAAAAAGGCTCAATACAGAAAGGAGAAATTCCTGAAGAAAAGCGTTGTCAAAATGACACCTGAGGAGCTTCTCAAGGTCCAGACTGAAATTCAAGACCTCAGCAAAAACTTCGATTCCTATTATGCTGATTGGCAAGGAGCCAAGGTCGATTCAATCAACCCGACGAAGAAATTCACAAATGTTGCTGCCCAAGTGCAACATGAAATTCCTCAGTCAAGCCTCACCGCCAGATCGAAGAACATGCCAAGACCCGATGACGCTCAGTCAGCCGATGAAAATGTTAGTTCCAGGCTGATGATCCCATTCCACCGGCCGAAGAAATTGCCGGGGCATCCACTAGTGGTGCACTGAAGAAATCAAGATGTCGGGGCAATCGCATCGCCAGTTGTGCTGAAGAAAATCAACCAAATTCCTCGGCTCCTCCTGCGCCAACTCCAACTCCAATTCTTCCATCTACCTCGATGTGAAGAAAACCAAGGCAGAACGAGCTGCTTTGGAAGAAAAGGAAAGCATCACCGTGTCAAATTCTTGACTGCGAAGAAAATGAAGCCAATGACCAGCTCATTTGAAAATCCAATTGATGCTGTTCCGATTTCCTCCATGCCATCAAAGGACCTTGTTCCTTTTGGAGAAGACTATGAGATCCCAATCGGATCTGATGAAGAACATCATTCTGCTGCTTCGTCAGAGCAGATTGATGAAGAAATTGAAGTGGACGCCATCCCTTCAACCTCAGTCATTTCCTCACATATGCCTCAGTTCACAGCTGAAGAGGCTGGTGTTGAGGAAATTGAAGAAGAAGATGTGGATATTGGGTGCACCACACCAGTGATGAATGATGACTTTTGGGAAAGTATGCATCACAATACTCCTCTCTTCACCCTGCTCCAACAGATTCCTCAGTCCCCTGCACAAACAGTCTAAATGGACTCTGAAGAAACTCAACCCACTTGCTCTGTGCATGAAGAAATTCCAGCCACTAGTGCTGATGAACTCGCTGATCCTCGATCGCACTGTTGAGGAAGAAGAAATTCCTCACTGAAGAACCTGAATCGGCGATTCCCGAGGTGGTGATGCAACTCATCGACACCCTCTCGCCCAAGCAAAAGAATCCGTTCTCAAGCAAACAAAAGTTCAAGGCTGATGATTTCTTTGCCGAGCACGTATTCTTCACTGACTATAATCCATATGATTCTGCTCGCATTAGGAAGAGGCGTTTCTGTACTGCCAGCCAAGCCAACTTCTATTTGAAGGAAATATGCCCTAGAGGCAATAATAAAGTTATTATTTATTTCCTTATATCATGATAAATGTTTATTATTCATGCTAGAATTGTATTAACCGGGAACATAATACATGTGTGAATACATAGACAAACAGAGTGTCACTAGTATGCCTCTACTTGACTAGCTCGTTAATCGAAGATGGTTATGTTTCCTAACCATAGACATGAGTTGTCATTTGATTAACGGGATCACATCATTAGGAGAATGATCTGATTGACATGACCCATTCCGTTCGCCTAGCACTTGATCGCTTAGTATGTTGCTATTGCTTTCTTCATGACTTATACATGTTCCTATAACTATGAGATTATGCAACTCCTGCCACCGGAGGAACACTTTGGGTACTACCAAACGTCACAACGTAATCGGGTGATTATAAAGGAGTACTACAAGTGTCTCCAAAGGTACTTGTTGGGTTGGCGTATTTGAGATTAGGTTTTGTCACTCCGATTGTCGGAGAGGTATCTCTGGGCCTTCTCGGTAATACACATCACATAAGCCTTGCAAGCATCACAACTAATGAGTTAGTTGTGAGATGATGTATTACGGAACGAGTAAAGAGACTTGCCGGTAACGAGATTGAACTAGGTATTGGATACCGACGATCGAATCTCGGCAAGTAACATACCGATGACAAAAGGAACAACGTATGTTGTTATGCGGTCTGACCGATAAAGATCTTCGTAGAATATGTAGGAACCAATATGGGCATCCAGGTCCCGCTATTGGTTATTGACCGAGAATAGTTCTAGGTCATGTCTACATAGTTCTCGAACCGTAGGGTCCGCACGCTTAAGGTTTCGATGGCGGTTATATTATGAGTTTATGAGTTTTGATGTACCGAAGGAGTTCGGAGTCCCGGATGAGATCGGGGACATGACGAGGAGTCTCGAAATGGTCGAGACGTAAAGATCGATATATTGGACGACTATATTCGGAGTTCGGAAAGGTTCCGAATGATTCGGTATTTTTCGAGTACCGAGAGTTACGGGAATTCGCCGGGAGAAGTATTGGGCCTTATTGGGCTCGCGGGAAAGAGAGAGGGCTGCCTAGGGCAGGCCCCCCCCCCCATGGCCAAGTCCGAATTGGAGTAGGGGGAGGGGCCGCACCCCTGCCTTCCTTCCTTCTCTCTTCCCTTCCTTGTCTCCTACTCCTAATATATGGAAGGACTCCTAGTTGGACTAGGAAAGGGGAATCCTACTCCCGGTGGGAGTAGGACTCCCCCTGGTGCGCCTCCTCCCAGGCCGCCACCCTCCCTTGCTCCTTTATATACGGGGCAGGGGGCACCCTAGGACACACAAGTTGATCCTTGAGATCGTTCCTTAGCCGTGTGCGGTGCCCCTCCACCATATTCCACCTCGGTCATATCGTAGCGGTGCTTAGGCGAAGCCCTCGTCGGTGAAACATCAAGATCGCCACCACGCCCGTCGCGGTCGACGGAACTCCCTCTCCCCGGAGCTTTGCCGGATCGGAGCCCGAGGAGCGTCATCAAGCTGAACGTGTGCCAAGAACTCGAGGCGCCGGAGTAACGGCGCCGATCGGCCGGATCGCGAGGAGAACGTCGACTACTTCCTCTACGTCATCATCGACTCGGAGGTGCCGGAGTAGCGGCACCTTTGGGATCGGCAGGATCGCGAGGAGAACGTCTGACTACTTCCTCTACGCCAGATCGCTTCCGCTTTGGTCTCACGAGGGTACGTAGACAACACTCTCCCCTCTCGTTGCTATGCCATCACCATGGTCATGTGTGTGCGTGGGAAATTTTTGAAATTGCTACGTTCCCCAACAAAGTGGTATCCGAGCCTGGTTTTATGCGTTGATGTCATATGCACGAGTAGAACACAAGTGAGTTGTGGGCGATACAAGTCATACCGCCTACCGACATGTCATACTTTGGTTCAGCGGTATTGTGAGATGAAGCGCCCGGACCGACATTACGTACGCTTACGCCGAGACTGGTTTCACCGTTACGAGCACTCGTGCTTAAAGGTGGCTGGCGGGTGTCTGTCTCTCTCACCTTAGTTGAACTGAAAGTGTGGCTACGCCCGGTCCTTGAGAAGGTTAAACGGAGTCTATTTGACGAAGTATCGTTGTGGTTTTAATGCGTAGGTAAGAACGGTTCTTGCTCAGCCCGTAGCAGCCACGTAAAACTTGCAACAACAAAGTAGAGGACGTCTAACTTGTTTTTGCAGGCATGTTGTGATGTGATATGGTCAAGACGTGATGCTATATTTTATTGTATGAGATGATCATGTTTTGTAACCGAAGTTATCGGCAATCGGCAGGAGCCATATGGTTGTCGCTTATTGTATGAAATGCAACGCCTGTAATTGCTTTACTTTATCACTAAGCGGTAGCGATAGTCGTAGAAGCAATAGATGGTGTAAACGACAACGATGCTACGATGGAGATCAAGGTGTCGCGCCGGTGACGATGGTGATCATGATGGTGCTTCGGAGATGGAGATCGCAAGCACAAGATGATGATGGCCATATCATATCACTTATATTGATTGCATGTGATGTTTATCCTTTATGCATCTTATTTTGCTTTGATTGACGGTAGCATTTTAAGATGATCTCTCATTAAAATTATCAAGTAGTGTTCTCCGAGTATGCACCGTTGCCAAAGTTCGTCGTGCCGAGACACCACGTGATGATCGGGTGTGATAAGCTCTACGTCCATCTACAACGGGTGCAAGCCAGTTTTGCACACGTAGAATACTCAGGTTATACTTGACGAGCCTAGCATATGCAGATATGGCCTAGGAACACGGAGACCGAAAGGTCGAGCGTGAATCATATAGTAGATATGATCAACATAAGATGTTCACCATTGAAAACTACTCCATCTCACGTGATGATCGGTTATGGTTTAGTTGATTTGGATCACGTAATCACTTAGATGACTAGAGAGATGTCTGCCTAAGTGGGAGTTCTTAAGTAATATGATTAATTGAACTTAAATTTATCATGAACTTAGTCCCGTAGTATTTTGCAAATTATGTTGTAGATCAATAGCTCGCCTTTGTTGCTTCCCTATGTTTTTATATGTGTTCCTAGAGAAAATTGTATTGAAAATGTTAGTAGCAATGATGCGGATTGGATCCGTGATCCGAGGTTTATCCTCATTGCTGCACGTAAGAATTATGTCCTTAATGCACCGCTAGGTGACAGACCTATTGCAGGAAGCGGTATGCACGAGGCGTTATGAGCGTTTGGCTAGCTCAATATGATGACTACTTGATAGTTTAGTGCACCATGCTTAAACGGCTTAGAATCGGGACTTCAAAGACGTTTTGAACGTCATGGACCATATGAGATGTTCCAGGAATTGAAGTTAATATTTCAAGCAAATACCCGAGTTGAGAGATATAAAATCTCCAACAAGTTCTATAGCTAAAAGATGGAAGAGAATCGCTCAACTAGTGAGCATGTTCTCGATTGTCCGGTACTTCAATCGCTTGAATCAAGTGGGAGTTAATCTTCCGTATAAGACAGTTGATTGACAGAATTCTCTAGTCACCATCACTAAGTTACTAGAACTTCGTGATGAACTATAGTATGCAAGGGATGACGAAACGATTCCCGAGCTCTTCGTGATGTTGAAATCGACGAAGGTAGAAATCAAGAAAGAGCATCAAGTGTTGATGATTGACAAGACCACTAGTCTCAAGGAAAAGGGCAAAGGGAAGAAGGGGAACTTCAAGAAGAACGGCAAGCAAGTTGTCGCTCGAGTGAAGAAGCCCAAGTCCGGACCTAAGCCCGAGACTAAGTGCTTTTGCTGCAATGGAACTGGTCACTAGAAGCGGAACTACCCCAAGTATTTGGCGGATAAGAAGGATGGCAAAGTGAACAAAGGTATATTTGATATACAGATTATTGATGTGTATTTTACTAGTGTTCGTAGCAACCCCTCGGTATTTGATACTGGTTCGTTGCTAAGAGTAGTAACTTGAAACGGAGTTGCGAATGAACAGAAACTAGTTGAAGGGAAGTGACGATGAGTGTTGGAAATAGTTCCAAGATTGATATGATCATCATCACACACTCCCTATACTTTCGGGATTAGTGTGGAACCTAAATAAGTGTTATTTGGTGTTGAGCATAAATATGATTTGATCATGTTTATTACAATACGGTTATTCATTTAAGTAAGAGAATAAATTGTTGTTCTGTTTACATGAATAAAACCTTATATAGTTACACACCCAATGAAAACGGTTCATTGGATCTCGATCATAGTGATACACATATTCATAATATTGAAACCAAAAAGATGCAAAGTTAATAATGATAGTGCAACTTATTTGTGGCAATCGCCGTTTAGGTCATATTGGTGTAAAGCGCATGAAGAAACTCCATGTCGATGGATTTTTGAATCACTTGATTATGAATCATTTGATGCTTGCGAACCGTGCCTTTTGGGCAAGATGACTAAAACTCCGTTCTCCTGAACAATGGAACAAGCTACTGACTTATTGGAAATAATACATACCGATGTATGCGATCCAATGAGTGTTGATGCTCGTGGCAAGTATCGTTATTTGCTGACCTTCACAAGATGATTTGAGCAGATATGGGTATATCTACTTGATGAAACACAAGTCTGAAACATTTGAAAAGTTCAAAGAAATTCAGAGTGAAGTGAAGAATCATCGTAACAAGAAAATAAAAGTTTCTACGATATGATCGCAGAAGACGAATAATTGAGTTACGAGTTTGGTCTTCAATTAAAATAATGTGGAATAGTTTCACAGCTCACGCCACCTGGAACACCACAATGTTATGGTGTGTCCGAACGTCAGAATCAAGACTTTAGTTGATATGGTGCGATCTATGATGTTTCTTACCGATTTACCGTTATAGTTTTGGGGCTATGCATTAGAGACAGCTGCATTCACGTTAAAAAGGGCACCATCTAAATCCGTTGAGACGACAACATATGAACTGTGGTTTAGCAAGAAACCCAAGTTGACGCTTTCTTAAAGTTTGGGGCTGCGATGCTTATGTGAAAAAGTTTCATCCCGATAAGCTCGAACCCAAATCGAGAAGTGCGTCTTCATAGAATACCCAAAGTAAATAGTTGGGTACACCTTCTATCACAGATCCGAAGGCAAGATATTCGTTGCTAAAAATGGATCCTTTCTAGAGAAGGAGTTTCTCTCGGAAGAAGTGAGTGGGAGGAAAGTAGAACTTGATGAGGTAATCGTACCTGCATTCTTATTGGAAAGTAGTTCATCACAGAAATCAGTTCCTGTGACAAATACACCAATTAGTGGGGAAGCTAATGATATTGATCATGAAACTTCAGATCAAGTTACTACAGAACCTCGTAGGTCTTCCAGAGTAAGATCCGCACCAGAGTGGTATGGTAATCATGTTCTGGAAGTCATGTTACTAGACCATGATGAACCTACGAACTATGAGGAAGCGATGATGAGCCCAGATTCCACAAAATGGCTTGAGGCCATGAAATCTGAGATGGGATCCATGTATGAGAACAAAGTATGGACTTTGGTTGACTTGCCCGACGATCGGCAAGCCATAGAAAATAAATGGATCTTCAAGAGGAAGACGGACACTGATAGTAGTGTTACTATCTACAAAGCTTGACTTGTCACAAAAAGGTTTTTCGACAAGTTCAAAGTGTTGACTACAATGAGATTTTCTCAACTGTAGCGATGCTTAAGTCTGTCCGAATCATGTTAGCAATTGCCACATTTTATGAAATCTGGCAAATGGATGTCAAAACTACATTCTTTAATGGATTTATTAAAGAAGAGTTGTATATGATGCAACCAGTAGGTTTTGTCAATCCTAAAGGTGCTAACAAAATATGCAAGCTCCAAGTGATCCATCTATGGACCGGTGCAAGCATCTCACAGTAGGAATCCATCCTTTGATAAGCTGATCATAGCATATAGTTTTATACAGACTTGCGGTGAAGCCTGTAATTACTAGAATGTGAGTGGGAGCACTACAGCATTTCTGATAAGTATATGTAAATGACATATTGTAGATCGGAAATAATGTAGAATTATTCTGCAAAGCATAAAGGAGTGTTTGAAAGGAGTTTTTTCAAAGAAAGACCTCGGTGAAGCTGCTTACATATTGAGCATCAAGATCTATAGAGATAGATCAAGACGCTTGATAAGTTTTTTCAATGAGTACATACCTTGACAAGATTTTGAAATAGTTCAAAATGGAACAGTCAAAGAAAGAGTTCTTGCCTATGTTACAAGGTGTGAAATTGAGTAAGACTCAAAACCCGACCACGGCAGAAGATAGAAAGAGAATGAAAGTCATTCCCTATGCCTTGGCCATAGATTCTATAAAGTATGCCATGCTGTGTACCGGATCTATTGTATACCCTACACTCGAGTTTGGCAAGGGAGTACAATAGTGATCTAGGAGTAGATCATCGACAGCGGTCAAAATTATCCTTAGTAAAATAAGGATATGTTTCTCGATTATGGAAGTGACAAAAGGTTCGTAAAGGGTTACGTCGATGCAAGTTTTGACACCGATCCGATGACTCTAAGTCTCGATCTAGATACATATTGAAAGTGGGAGCAATTAGCTAGAGTAGCTCCGCGAGCATTGTAGACATAGAAAATTGCAAAATACATAACGGATCTGAATATGAAAGACCCGTTGACTAAGATTCTCTCACAAGCAAAACATGATCACACCTTAGTACTCTTTGGGTGTTAATCACATAGCGATGTGAACTAGATTACTGAATCTAGTAAACCCTTTGGATGTTGGTCACATGGCGATGTGAACTATGGGTGTTAATCACATGATGATGTGAACTATCGATGTTAATCACATGGTGATGTGATCTAGATTATTGACTCTAGTGCAAGTGGGAGACTCAAGGAAATATGCCCTAGAGGCAATAATAAAGTTATTATTTATTTCCTTATATCATGATAAATGTTTATTATTCATGCTAGAATTGTATTAACCGGGAACATAATACATGTGTGAATACATAGACAAACAGAGTGTCACTAGTATGCCTCTACTTGACTAGCTCGTTAATCGAAGATGGTTATGTTTCCTAACCATAGACATGAGTTGTCATTTGATTAACGGGATCACATCATTAGGAGAATGATCTGATTGACATGACCCATTCCGTTAGCCTAGCACTTGATCGCTTAGTATGTTGCTATTGCTTTCTTCATGACTTATACATGTTCCTATAACTATGAGATTATGCAACTCCGTTTACGGAGGAACACTTTGGGTACTACCAAACGTCACAACGTAATCGGGTGATTATAAAGGAGTACTACAAGTGTCTCCAAAGGTACTTGTTGGGTTGGCGTATTTCGAGATTAGGTTTTATCACTCCGATTGTCGGAGAGGTATCTCTGGGCCTTCTCGGTAATACACATCACATAAGCCTTGCAAGCATCACAACTAATGAGTTAGTTGTGAGATGATGTATTACGGAACGAGTAAAGAGACTTGCCGGTAACGAGATTGAACTAGGTATTGGATACCGACGATCGAATCTCGGGCAAGTAACATACCGATGACAAAAAGGAACAACGTATGTTGTTATGCGGTCTGACCGATAAAGATCTTCGTAGAATATGTAGGAAACAATATGGGCATCCAGGTCCCGCTATTGGTTATTGACCGAGAATAGTTCTAGGTCATGTCTACATAGTTCTCGAACCGTAGGGTCCGCACGCTTAAGGTTTCGATGATGCTTATATTATGAGTTTATGAGTTTTGATGTACCGAAGGAGTTCGGAGTCCCGGATGAGATCGGGGACATGACGAGGAGTCTCGAAATGGTCGAGACGTAAAGATCGATATATTGGACGACTATATTCGGAGTTCGGAAAGGTTCCGAATGATTCGGTATTTTTCGGAGTACCGGAGAGTTACGGGAATTCGCCGGGAGAAGTATTGGGCCTTATTGGGCCTGCGGGAAAGAGAGAGGGCTGCCTAGGGCAGGCCGCTGCCCCATGGCCTAGTCCGAATTGGACTAGGGGAGGGCCGCACCCCTTCCTTCCTTCCCTTCTCTCTTCCCTTCCTTGTCTCCTACTCCTAATATATGGAAGGACTCCTAGTTGGACTAGGAAAGGGGAATCCTACTCGGTGGGAGTAGGACTCCCTGGTGCGCCTCCTCCTAGGCCGCCACCCCTCCCTTGCTCCTTTATATACGGGGCAGGGGGCACCCTAGGACACACAAGTTGATCCTTGAGATCGTTCCTTAGCCGTGTGCGGTGCCCCCTCCACCATATTCCACCTCGGTCATATCGTGGCGGTGCTTAGGCGAAGCCCTCGTCGGTGAAACATCAAGATCGTCCTGCCACGCCGTCTTGTGGAACTCCCTCTCCCGGAGCTTTGCTGGATCGGAGCCCGAGGAGCGTCATCAAGCTGAGCGTGTGCCAAGAACTCGGAGGCGCCGGAGTAACGGGCGCTGGGATCGGCTGGATCGCGAGGAGAACGTCTGACTACTTCCTCTACGTCATCATCGACTCGGAGGTGCCGGAGTAGCGGCACGGATCGGCAGGATCGCGAGGAGAACGTACGACTACTTCCTCTACGTTGTGATCGCTTCCGCTTTGGTCTACGAGGGTACGTAGACAACACTCTCCCCTCTCGTTGCTATGCCATCACCATGGTCATGTGTGTGCGTAGGAAAATTTTTGAAATTGCTACGTTCCCCAACACTATTCCTCAGTGCTCTTCAACAAGGATAAAGTCTTCGATCATGCTCATATTCCTCATGTGGACATGGAGTCTCTGCCAGGCTTTGAACCAGTCCTCAGTGTTCTTCACGACGCAGGACTTCAGATTTCTGACCGATATCTGTGGATCGGAATGAAGAACTCATTCTTCGCTTCTATGCAACGCTGCACATCACCGGAGACGCTGAAGACGTGAACTCATGGGTATTAGACTGGATGTCTGAAAATACTCACTACAAGGCACCAACAACTGAATTGCTTCGTGCTCTACCTCTCAGTCCTCCACTTGATGGTGCACGTTGTATCTACAACGATCCAGAACTTTCAAATCACTATATGCAAGTGCTGATGAAGCCTTTGAAGCCAAGGCAGGCCCCAAGAACCAAATTCCTCGTCAAGGAATTATTGTATGTGCCTCGGACTGTCTATCGGATTCTGACGAAGACAATGAGTCCTATCAAAGGCCACGACTCAGATGATGAAGAAGTCATTGGCATCATGAAGAATATGCTTTTCAACATCATCCATGGCGTTCCCGTCAACTTCCATGATTTATTCATGAGGACTCTGGCAAACATTGCTATGTCACCATTTGAGCTGAAGCCTTATGCGCCTTGGATAATGAGATTCATCAGGACAAGGTCTTCACTCAATTACAAGGTTGATACTCTGAACCACTGCAGCTACTTGCCCCCGATTGAAGTCCTCAAACGGACATTTACCTCAGATGATGACAAGGGCAAGGCTACATCTGTGATCGATGAAGGCATTCGTCCATTGGATGGACAGCCAGCAAAGCAGCATCCTACTCCACCAATGATGACTCGCCACACATGACTCGCCGCAAATACCTCGGTCAAGCAAAGTCCTCAAGCTCTCAGACCTGTGGTGATGATCGATCGTGAGTTACTCCTCGGTCTTCATCGGAAGGTTGATCGTAATCATAAATGGGTCAAGCGTCGCTTTGGTTCAATTCTTCACAACATGACCTCAACACACAATGCAAAGTGAAGAAAAACCACTACTACCTCCATGAAACCTTCAAACGCACTGGGCTGTTCTTTCACATGTCTACAAAGTGTAAGAACTAACGTCAATGGGACTCAAGGAAGAATTTGACTGGACTGCACCTCCTCCGAAGAAATACAAGAAGGTCAAAGTTCCTTCCTTGGTGGCCAGCTCCTATTCTTCATCTCGCGACACTTATGAAAATGAAGACTTGGACGACACCGCGGCTGGTCCTACTTCAACAACCGACCCCAACAACGCCTCGCTCCGTCTTCAACTTGAAATTCTTCAGAGCGTTAGTCCTCAGTTTCGATCCTTTTGGTCATTCGATGACAAAGGGGGAGAAATTTGAGTTAGTCTTCAAGCGGGTCTAGTTTATTGCCTATATACAGTATTTTATTTTTGTTAAGTTACAACTCTCGTTCTTCTGAAACTTTTATTGGATCGAGTTGTAATGTTAAACCCGATGGTGCTTTGATACTTGTGATGCATTATGCTCTTGCACTATGCTCTGATTCTCTTGAGCTCCTTGAAAATCTTCATAGCAAATCTATTTGAGCTCTGATACTCTTGATGCGTTATTTTGCATGCTTGTTCCTCACTAATGTTACCGCACGCATGCTGAATTACATCAAGCACCATATTTCATCATGCATTTCAAATTCTTCATATTATATGTCAAATGCGTGTATGAATTACAAGATATAGGGGGAGATCTCCATGATTCAACTCTTCAAATGTGCATTGCCTCAAAAACAAATTCCTCACTATGCACATCTTCAGGGGGAGTTCTTCTATATCTTGCAATCAAATTCCTCATTATCAGTATTTACACTTCATATGTTTATCCCCGTAGAAACTTAACCTATATTGTCATCAATCACCAAAAAGGGGGAGATTGTAAGTGCATCTAGTGCCCCTTAGTGATTTTGGTGTATTGAAGACTTATAGGTTAAGGAACTAATGCGTTTGTGAGTGTACACAGTCTATAAGTCTATGAGGAGTTTGATACTTACAAAGGAAAGTCGACCCCTAAAAATGAAGTTCTTCGATCAAGACTTTGATAATCTGAAGACTTTCTGAAGACTTTGAAAGTGAAGAAATTGGTGTGACCTTGAAGACTTGGTATTCATTTGAGGAACATGAAGCGTGAAGACTTTTGTTTTCGTAGTTTCATTTTCTCCTTCTCGAGTCATAGGAAACACCGTCTTTGTTAAAGGGGGTCGAGGAAATACTAAGGAAAATTTCCATGTGATGCTCAACTCAAAATCCTACACCTACCAATCCCTTCGAGTGAAGCCTTTGAAATCTCATACAGCTCAGTCAATTTCTTCAAAGGATGTAGACGAAGTTCTTCTCGGTCACGAGGAATTTGTTCTGACCGAGGAGTTAGGAATTGCCAAAGGCGGATTGCCTACGATGAGGAACATGATAGCCCCGAGGAATTTGAGATTTAAATTTCCGACCGTTCTTTGTCTTGGCCGCCACCTGTCCCAAAATATCTTATCCACCTAACGGTCATATCATTGAAGGGCATTTATGTCTTATCATGTCGGGCTGCTCCCTAGGCTATAAATAGCCGCCCCCCCCCCCACAACCACTAGCTGGTTGGCTGCTCCGAGAGAACTTGACACTTGTCATTTAAGAGCAAACCATCCTCTGAGGACTTTGAGCGAAAATCATCAAGTGAGGAAAAACCCCAAAACCAAACCCCTACAAACCCAAAGTGATTGAGCATCACTGAAGAAATTGATCCTGCGTGGATCCGACGCTTGTTACCTTTGAAGACTGTGCTTCTTCCAGACGGTTAGGCGTCATGGTCTAGAGCATCCAAGAGGAATTGTGGATCGCCGAGTGACCAAGTCTGTGAAGGTTTGGAAGTCGCTCAAGACTTACCACGAGTGATTGGACGAGGTCTGTGACCTTAGTTCAAGGAGAATACGGTGAGGACTTGGTGTCCCGAGCTGCGTGCTTTCGGCCGATCGGGTGTCCGGGACTGTGTGTCCTCGAGTTTAAATACTCAGCCGCTCCAACCAGACGTACAACTGAGACAGCAGTTGGAACTGGTCTACCAAATCATTGTGTGTTATCCTGTGATTACGCTTTCTGTACTCTGTGCTAGTCTTCATTTCATCATGATGACCATGCGTGTATTCTGTTATGCTTACTTCTGAGTACTTATTACGCTGCAAGCAGTTCTTCGCTAAGGAATTTCCTCACCGGCAAATTCCTCAGTGAAGAATTCATAAAAATCGCCTATTCACCCCCCTCTAGTCGATATAACGCACTTTCAGAGCATAAGACTCATGTGACGGAGTGGAACCGACGGAGGTGGCGTAAAGACGTGGAGAGGAGAGTGACTAACTGGGATGATTGCCTGGGCCGACACATGAGGTGGTACGATGATGGCCAGAAGCACCGTCTTCGTCTCACGCCTCGATGGACGGCGGAAGACATCGCGGAGCTGGAGTGGGCTGACCGCGATGAACAGGCATAACAGATCGGCATCAGAGACATGCACAGTGGATTTAGGGAGTTTGCACCCCTCATCAACAGAGTGGTACGTTTGAACCGACGGTCGTATTTAAAATATTTTATTCATCAACGTAACTGACTTATGTCGTTGCAGTCCGGTGAGCTGAACAGATGCATCTTTGAAGCCTCAGATGCACTAGGTCATCTTCCCGGGAGCGTACAATCTGAGACCAGAGTCAGGGGGACGATGAAGGTACAATTTCAGTCTCCTCGGAACAGATGCATCTTGTTCACTTGCGGTCGATCGATCTGAACTTATTATGACCTTGCTTCATTGTGAGTGCGTGAAGTTCAGGCAGCGTTGTCGCAAGTCGGTAGGGCTGCTTGGGTGTGCCGGAGCTGGGTCATTGAAGCTCATCGACTGTAGCCACCACAGGTATCATCGGCTCATCGAGCAATGCTCCCTCGTCGTCTTGGTTGGTTGGGGTGGAGGTGGATGAGGAGGAGGAGGAGGAGGAGGAGGAGGAGGAGGCCATATATGAAGAAGGGGAGGAGGAGGATGAGAGCAACGGAGGAGGAGTACGATGAAGATTATGGACCTCCAAAGAACTCAAACGTCTCAAGCATCTCACCGCCAAGAAGAGGAATCAAGAAGAAGGATTTCGAGTCCGGACCCTTTCCAGAGACCGGTTCCTCGACGAACCAAGAAGAAGACCGAAGAGAATCGTTCAAAGAGTAACGAGGACCGTACCTCCAAGAGGGGAAGGAGCAACTGATTATGCTCTTCGATAGTTGGCTCTTTTAGTTTCGTTGAACTTCGTTTGATTGAACTTTTCTAGTGGTTATGAAGCTACGTGAAACTATGTGTTTGCTATTTGTGGATCTATGTGTTTGCTATTTGTGAAACTATGTGGAACTCCGTTTACTAATTAGTTGAAGTTCGTTTGAAATGTTCTATGCACTTCAAATTTGTTAATGTGTATGTGATGCCCAAGTTTAATTGTTTGAGATCTGTGATATTGTTGTCATATTTGTGAAACTTGCTATAATATTATTGTCATATTGAATTTGAAAAGAAGCAAGCAATTGAACTTAAATTCATAAAACATGTGACCCTACCATTAGGCCCCTGGCGGTAGGGTCGACAAACCTACCGCCAAGGCAACTCAATCCTTCATTACGTAAACATTACATCGAAAACAAGACCCTACCGCCATGGGCTCTGGCGGTAGGGTCGCATGCCCTATTGTCGTGGCCTTCAATTCTTCGTTCTGAGACATTACATCGAGACAGGACCCTACCGCCAGTGTTCTGCTGTAGGTTTGATAGCCACCGCCAGCCTCCCGGCGATAGGTACTTATCCACGCCGTCATAGCCAAACGGCCGCCGTCCCCCTCCGTCGCACCCCTACCGTCATGGGCCGTGGCGGTAGGCTATCTAACCCTACCGCCGTCCTGGCGGTAGCAAAAGGGTCAAATCTCAAAAAAAATTCAAACAGAGGTCAGATCCTGAAATTCTTTCCAAAAAGGATCAAAACACGAAATTCGGCCTCCACCGTACTCGTGCTCGAAACAGAATAGGAGGAGAGAGTACCAAGTACTAGTAGTACCAACCAGACTGCCGGAAATCAGGCAGGATTGAATGGCTCCACCTCCACAGTGGGGAGGTTGTTGAGCTTGAGCTAGTAGCCCTTGAAGATGAATCATGATGCCACGGTTCATGATGGGCCTGCATGCGCCCGTGGGGGCAAAAGCCTGCCCCCGCCCGAGCCAGCGAGTTATGACTCGTGTGCTATCCCCGGCAGGATAGGGTAGGATAGCCATCCCCGGCAGGCAAGCACAGTTTTACTACACGTCATGATAGCACCGGGCGGGCAGGC
This sequence comes from Aegilops bicornis, assembly GCA_021605145.1. NCBI lineage: Eukaryota > Viridiplantae > Streptophyta > Magnoliopsida > Poales > Poaceae > Aegilops > Aegilops bicornis. The sequence goes on from CM038669.1 coordinate 506,452,313, forward strand.
AGGCAAAAACTCTGCGGAGCACCGCAGTGATTCTGACGAACCGCGCCGCCTCCCCATCTCTGACGTTGCGCTCGGGCGAAGAAGTTTCAAGGGGGCCATGGCCAATGGAGCTGTCGCCTTGTGTCTGATTCCCGTTCGTGGCACGATCGATCGGGCTTCCTCGGGGCCCTTGAACGGGGGACACCGTACTGGTAGTCGGTAACCATCATGCGTGCTGCGTGCGTAGGAATCTGAACCGATGCATACTTCAGTGTTTGTCTGTCTTGGTTTTTCAAGCTTTCTGTGTCTTGCAGGTGTGTTCATCCTGGAGCTTAATTAAGAACGATCGAGCGAGCGAGGAGACAGTTGGTCGTCAAGCACATCACATGATACTTCACATACAAAACAAACACGTGGCGTAATAATGGTAGCTCATGCACTGTGTCCTCAAACTCAACAAACGAACATACACGCAGAACACAGATATGTTACATGAAGCGGGTCAGCTTGTTTGGCTTTACATCAGCATAGTGAGGGAGGGTTATTGCTAATTGATTAACCAAAGAATGACAACACACACGCACAAGCATGCACACACAGAAAGAGAGAGAAAACACACGCACAGAAACAAACATACAAGGAGAGAGTACCGGAGGGTCATTGTTGCAGTGATCACTTATTTTAGCCTCTCGATCGGCGGTAAAATCATCCAGGGAGGAGGCTCTTGTCGTGAGTGAAGGGAGAGTCAAGCCAGGAGCCAGAAGTTCTTCTGCCACCGGGTGCTGACGAGGTAGCCGCCGACGCCCTTGCTCTGCCGCCGCACCGCCAGCGTCAGGCACTCCGCCCTGCTGATGCACTCCTCCACCAGCACCTCGCCGCGGCTCCGCATGAAGCTGCGTTTGCCAGCACAAGAGAAAACATCTTTAACAACGGGATTAAAGCTGCGTTTGCCGCGGCTCCGCATGAAGCTGTGTTCAGGCTCTAGCAGCTCAACGTGGCAGATGAATGAATTAGCATGGTGAAAAGGTAACTTTTCAGAGGCTGTCATTTCTTTTTCACGGGGGTTTAAACCGCCACATGACTGCATGAGCAAGTCAGCAATGCTGCAGTGGTCAGTGCACAGTACTCCTCCATCATGGTTTCTCGCACGTACTCGATTCATCTAGAGTTTAAGCTGAAAGGACAAGGAAAGGCACCCCTGATTTATGGCTGGCACATGGCTCTACTAGCTCTTGTGTAATAATACAATAAAAGGCAGAGCCCCCGTTCCTGCTCTACTCTCTGAACTCTCAAGACCTTTCTAAGTTTTCTTCCAAAAATACAGCTTATTCCCTGACAAAAAGTTCACTTAAGCTGAGCCTAAAAATCCCTTCCAAAACTTATCACACACGGGCAGCTTTCAAATTTCTCGGTTTCTATGGTGAAAGCCTCAAAGCTCTTATAAAGATCTTTGCATGGTGAAAGGCTCAAAGCTCTCCAGATCTTTGTTTGCAAAGGACAATGGGCTTTACAGCGTGATGGGCCAAGCCAGGCCAGCGATGTAGTATAAGATTCTCTCTTTTTAACTTTCTACGGGAGGATTCCGTGACAAATGGATACAGGTGTGCACGCATATGCATCTTGTGCTGTGGCGGTGGTACTAGAGGTGCATGGATGGATGCTTACCAGCAGAAAGGGGACGGCTTGCTTTGGCTGAGCACGAGCACGGACGCCTCCAGCTTCTTCACCTGGCTCAGGACGGCGGCCAGCATGGGCCCCTGGATCACAAGCGCCTCCACCTCCACCTAACCACATTCACCCAAACCATATATTACAACACTGTAGTAGTAGCCAGCATGGGGCACTGTGAATATGAAGGGACGAACGAGTCCCTCCCATTTCACGGGCTAGACGACGACGAATATTGAATGCATCCACTGCTAACAATCACAAGTACACTCCGAAGCATTCTACCTAGTTTTTTACTTATTTTTAAGACAGTAACAAAAAAATTCTATTTCTTTTTCATTTTTAAAGATTTCTTCTACATAGTTACTACAGTACAAGACTAGGCTACAAATTTTGAGAGATTTATGGGCATATGATTCTGGGCATCTAGGCGGGAACCACACATTTTCCCCCCTTTCCAACCTCGATTTGATGAAGTTGAGGTGGCCTTTCTAGCTTTAGGCCTGCCATGATCCATGAATAAAAGGTTGGCTATGATGATTCCCTTGCTTTTCCTTTGCATGAATGTTCTGATCTGATCTACATCTCTAGCTAGCGTAACTATTGCCGCCAAGTGGGCCAAGACACCCAAAAACACTTGATCTGAGAAAAGGCACGGCACCAACTAGCCTAGCACAGTTTTCTCTGTAGAGAAATGTCAGTGCAGTGCAGTGTCCTTTTATGCTTGAAGAGGCCCAAAAATACAGAGTTACCACAACCAGCATCTTTCCCCTTCGTTCCGAAACAAATTTTAGTTAAGCAGGCAGCGTTTTTTGTACCACCACATGCAGTGGTTAAGGTCATTTTATAATGAAGCTTCAGGTCATAAACTCATAATGCAAATAGTAAAACAAACTAGTACTACACTACAACAAATCACACCAGTCGGTGCCACCTGATGTCCCAAACAGAGGGAATGCCAGTGTCAAGCTTAATGAGATGCAAAGCACCCTAGTTAATGTACTGCAAAGGTTCCCTACAAAAAATGTACTGCGAAGTGCTACCAAGTGACCAGTTCATCTTCTTGTTGGATGAAGAACCGGTCTGGTTGCAGGAGAGAGAGCACGGGCACGCACGCACCTCGGGCTTGCAGGCCTTGCAGAGGGAGCCGAGGGAGTTGGCGAGCGCGGCGGCGTCCTCGCCGCGGGCGCCGCCGCCGCGCGGCAGGACGTGGAGCAGCGTGAGGAAGTCCCCCCGGTTGGCGACGTGGGTGAGCGCCCACATCATGGCGTGCTTGGCCCCGGAGCTCTGGTCCACCACCACCATCACCCGCTTCCTCCCGGCCGCCGCGGCGTCCTCCGGCGCCCCGCAGAACCCGCCGCCCCCGCCCCGCCGGTGGCCTCTCGCCCGCGCCTTCTTCCTTGACCACCTCCTCGACCCGCGCCTTCCAGTGCCGCCGACGCCGCAGCCGCACTCCCATTCCTCCAGCTGGCGCGACGCTGGCACCGGCGAGTTGCTGCCGTCGCTGGAGCTCAGCTGGCGCAGGAAGTAGTCGCTGCTGCCCCCGCTGCTCCCCATCGATCCCCTCCCCTCTCCTCCCCGCCTTGCGGCGCGCTGCGGTCGGCTCGGTGCGAGTGCGCGGTGCGGTGCTCTGGGCTTGGGTGCGCGGTGGTGTGCAACGTTTGTTTCTTGCTTTAAAGCGGCCGGAGACAGGCGCTGGCTGGCGGGAGTAATAATAAGGTAGAGGGTGGACTCGGAAAAGGACACAGTCGCACACACGGGTGAAGACACAAATTACCGGCCAAGAGATTGGTAACTTTTCGAGGTTACAGAGCCCTAGCCGTTGGTAGGCCACTCTGCCAGCATTAGCAACCCCGAAGAAGGATTTCAAGCAGTAGTCTTGTGAGTATTCCGTTGTCGTTGCTGGTGTACTCTGGGTACGGTGGTCTGGTAATTCGGTTGTTTTGTCGGGCGACACTTGTTCAGCTGCGGTTACATTTGGTAGTTAGGACACTAATGCTGGTCCGTATGGGTAGGAGTGGTCTAGTTTTTTTATGGTTAGGCTTCTGTACCTTCTAATAATATGAATACTGTCTGGAATCTGGATTCTGGAGTTGCTCGCTCTACTCTACATTTTTCACGTGAGCACCGACGGCGTCCCTTCCCCTTCGTGTGTTTCCGAGGACAGGAGCAAGCGTCACTTTTTATTCAGACTGATCGACCAATTCAAAGCCATCAACCCTTTGGAAGTTGGCGGCTCTAGATTGTACCCGTGCATGTCCGGGCACAGGAGGACTTTTGCTTTTGCAAGTTTGGAGAGAAGCACGCTCGGATTTCTTCCTCTTTTACTCTCCGATGGAAATAGAAGCACGGATTTCTTCACCACACAGGTTCACCCTATAGGTGTAAGAGCAACTCCAACGCACCGCCGATCCAGACAAACGTGTGATTTGTCCACTTTTTATCCATTTGGTTCGGCCTTCCACCCATCGTTTCATAAAAATAGAAGCACGGTTTCTTCAGCACACAGGTTCACGCCTCCTATAGTTGTAACCACTGGCCATAACCACATAAAATTTCCACATTAGGCTGGCGTATCTGCGAGGAAATGGAGATATACACAGAGACGGAGAAGGCAGGCAGGCACCTGTGTATATCATCGTTTGGATCGTAGCGAGGGTGGCCGGACTGGACGCTGAAGATTCTTGGCCCATCGCAGAGCACGGCACGGCACGTCCCTGCATCTGCATGGTGGCAGCGCTGGACGCAGAGGAGGAACTTGCCGTTTCCTGAAAACACCGCCGCAGCAAAGCGACGTGACGTGTGGTGCCGGGGCCTGCCGCCTGCCGCAACGACGGACGGACCCGTGCACATCTCAACACGGGCAATGCGACGCACCGCTGCACGTACGCACGCGTGCGTGCCACACAGGGTCCGCAGCCTTTACCACACGCACGTACGTCCGGTACGTAAAGAAGACGTTTGAAGGAAAGAAAAAGCTGAGCAGTGACCATTTTGTGGCTTCTTAGGCCAACTCCACCGCAAGACCCCGTCTGGACGTCCGTTTTGTCCTGTTTTCGTCCGTTTGAAGAGGCAATGGGTTGCCCATGTCCGTTTGAGGTCGTCGCCGTGTCAGTGCGCCCAACGCGCGAGCGCACCCCATATTATGTCCGGGGTGACATATCCGCCTGGCATTTTGTCAATCACGTAGGAGGCAGGGAAGCTTCGCGGTAATTTGGTAGCGTAAGCGGCGTCTGCGGGAAACCCGGCGGATCTTGGCGCATCTGTGAGCAAGGCCGGCGGTCGAGCTCGAACTCCACGCCGGCGAGCAGCGAAGCGGCGGCGTGCGCACTAAGCCTTGGCGAAACGCAGCGATGCGTCACGGTAGCGGCGACTTCGAAAGTGGGTGGGCCTTGCGCCTTGCGCCTCGGCCTCGCCCGAGCTTCGCCCGCGTCGCGCCTCGGCCTCGCCCTGCGTCGCCCGGCTTCAGCAGCGCCCTAAGCGTCCGCCGCTTCGCCCAGCCCACCGCCTCGTCGGGCTCGTCGCCCGCCCGTCGCGCCTTCGCTCGCGTCCGTTCCCGCCGCTTTCGCGTGGCGGCGTCGCGCCCGCCCTCTCGCCCGACCACTGGCCGGCTTCTTGCGATGCCACAGCACGCCACTGGCGTGGCCGTCGCGCGCGGCACCGGCCAGCGCCTCGGCCTCGCCCTGCGCTTCGCCCGAGCCACCGCGCCTCGTCGGGCTCGTCGCGCCTTCGCGTCCGCTTCCGCCCGCTTCAGCGTGGTGACGTCGCGCCCGCCCTCTCGCCCGACCCAGCGCCTTGTGCAGCGCCACAACGCCAACATAGTCGTCTTGCCAGCCGCCCAGCCTTGTGCAGCGCCCTCGCGCCCGCGCCCGCCTCGCGCCACTTTGCTTCACCGCCCGCCTACTTTGCTCCGCTCCGCGCCTATGCCGCTCCCCACTCGGGCCGACGCGCTCCGCTCCGGCCTCGCATGCTCACCGTTGCATGCAGCTGTGCGTGGGTAGGTCGGAGAGAGAAAAAGGAAGAGAGAGAGTGTGTGTGGTGGGTGGATGGGTGACAAGTCGGGTCACCCCGGACGGGCGCGGACGGAGAGGGTGCGAACCGCGTCCGGTTCTGTCCGTTTTGTCCCCAAATCCAGCCCAAGTTTGGTCTGGAAATAGGGTCAGACGGACATAAAACGGACAAGATGGGTCCAGTTCATTGCGCGCTGGGTCATGGGGTTTGTCCGTTTTACCCCAAACGGACGGAGACGGACAAAATGGGGTCTTGCGGTGGAGTTGGCCTTAACTCATTTGTGGCCGGTACCATCAGCTGTGGACTCGTTCGTGCTACTTCGGTTGAGACCGGCCACGAACACACAGAGTGTACTGCCACGATAATAAGGCCAACTACACCGCGTGACCCTATCCTGTCCGCGCGCGTTTGTTTGAGGTAAAACGAACGAACCATACGACCTAGCGCGGGGGCGCAAACAGATTTTTGTTCGTTTTCTGTCAGCTTTCGACCCTTCCCCGGCTCAAGTTTGTGCCGCTTTTGGGGTGAAATGGACAACACGCGGACATGCGGGCCGTCTGCGCGTGTCCTCCCCTGGCCCGCCCGTCGGTGGCACAGGGGCGCCTTTTTCTACCCGCCCCTTCCATCCCTCCGGCCGCACGCCCTCCATTCTTCTCTACTCTTCCCCACTCTTTCCTCGCCGCCGCCGCTGCCATTGTAGCTGTGCAGGTCGGACGCGCGCTCGCCCAACCCTTTCCCCTCGGCGCCCCCGAGCTACCCAACCACGGGCACCTGTTTTGCGCACCCGCCGGCCGGATTTGGGACTGATCCGGTCGGTCTTGAGCTTGCCCCGCTGTGGGAGGCCGCGTCGCGCCATGGACTGGCCGGGCACCAGGCCGGAAGGCCATGGCAGGGCCGCAAGGCCACATGCAGGCAGTGGCTCCTGCTCTAGCCACTCGGATCTACACCGTCGGTGGTCCGCCGACAGATACACGAATGTCGGTCGACCGGGCTCGGTGCTAGCCCAAAAGCTCGTCGGCGCACCATTGCCGCTCATTAAGTGCGACCACTGCCTAAAGAAGGTCGTGCGCCGCGTGTCTACAACGCCGGAATATCCCGGATGGGTGTTCATCAAGTGCTTAAACGATGGGGTATGTGCTCTTTTTAGCTTCGGTTTGTACTGTAGATTTGACTAGTTGTGCTAACTTCAAATTTTGTTGTGTAGAATGGATGCAAGTTTTAGTATTGGGAAGAAGAGTACATCGATATATTGATAGAGCGCAATTTAGTAGATGTTCGTGCACTTTTAGCTAGCATAAAGGTTGTAGATGAGACAAGTGTACTTGTTGCTAGATTAGAGGCTAGACACGAGACTAGATGCGATGAAGCAACCTCTAGTTCTTTGGACTCGAAGAATAAAGAAACACACAAGATGGAGGCGGCTCCTCCGCAGATCAAACAATGAATGCATCGAGAAGGCACTAATCCAACTTATGGGAGCAGTTATGGGAGTTGAATATCTTCTAAAATATATTCCTGTGGTTCTTGTTTTCTTTGGTCTTATTTTTCTAGTCAAAACTTGGTAATATATTCCACGTACAAAAATGAATGATGAAAAAAAAATTAAGAGCTTACAAAGAAAAAAAGTACGCGAATAGGATGCGGCTGGGATGCTTTCGTGCGTTGGGCGCACGGGCACCGTATTTCAGAAACGGCCCGGACATGACTTTATTGTTTTATCTAAACGGACAGAATTCGGGTAAAACGGACGTCGTTTGATATATACGGTGGAGTTGGCCTAATGCCGGCTAGTTTGTTCGACTTTGTGTACAATTTACTACGGACGACGTACAGCTTCGTCTACGGCGATGTGAGCCGCGGGAAAAGATATCAAAAAGCATGGATTCTTTTCGCGAAAGGGGCGAATAAACGCATCACGCCGAGGCAGCGAAAGCAGAGGCGATCGGGACTTCAAGAGGCCTGTGAAGGATCAGTCAGCTCAGCCGTGCCCAGTGCACACCTACCGTCGTGCCAGAGATGCAGACCTCTCTCTTCTCGTCTGAAGCTCGAATTAATATACGCCCTGCAAAGATTCTCATTCCGCTGTCCAGTTTGATCCTAACAGTATAGTGCTAATCTACCTTTCGCGAAAAGTGTAGTACTAATCGGGATCTAATCCACCTTTGGGATTAAAGGCAAGCGTTTTGACCTGGTCGTAACCGTACCTCTCTGCAAGCAATGGTGGTGGGCTGTAGAGGCTGTACCACAAAAGCAAGGTCCTACTTTTGTCCTAATAATGATTTCAGGTCAGCTTTTATCCAGGGGAAGGACAACAGTACTATTGCTGGTACTACTAATTGTAGCTCCAAATAAACCTATCGTAATTACTTATTTTAGTTTATATATAAATCAATAAAGGGGCATTGTCTCTACTGACGTGTTTGGTTGCCATTTCTATTTTAGTCACTTTGCATACTTGTCTCAGTTGAGCCTGCTTAAGATAATGCACGTCAAAAAGAAAGATCCGTATGTTGTTTGTTTGCCTGCATGTAGGCTAGCTGCATCAAGGAAGCAATTTTTAGCATGGTGTTTAGTTGTCTAAGTCGCACTTGTTAGACGAGCCACACGTTGTTTGGTTGCAAACAACTTAAAGTGTGATCACCACTTCTCATCTGTGATGACCTTACCACACACGGTTTTAACATCATCTCGGCCCTAACTAGAAAAAACAAATGACAATTCATCCTAGCTACTAACAAATGGCAGTACAAATCAAGAGCCAAATGGCTTAATAGGTGGAATTCCATCTTCTTCTTCTTCTTCTTCTTCTTCTTCTTCTTCTTCTTCTTCTTCTCCGCCCCGATTTCGAGCCATCTCCGCCCTGATTCCCTCCGCACCGCAGCGTACGACGTGTCCTACTTTTGCGCCTGAATCAACCTGACTAGCTGGAAACGGTCGATTCAAACATTCCAAGTGAGCCACGCTCTGGGCTGCTTTAAATTTCGTGCCGATGCGAGTCGGGCCTCCCTGTATGCATCCAAGCAGGCTTTTTTCTTCCCGCTTGAGCCTAGTTGGGCTTTATGCAGGTAACCAGACGCATCATACATGTCTTTTTGCTTTGCTGCCCACACTAGCCCAGCCAGAGAATCGGCTGCCTATTAAATTTGGAGCAAGTTATTTGCTAAACCACATTTTTCCCGTTATAGATCCGAACTCACGACCAGCTTTATATTTGTCTATTAACTCAGACGCCCTTATGTTCTTTTTACTATGAATATAAAATTTGTTAGACGTCAAACTTCGCCAAGTTTGTCCAACTTTGCAAGGAAAAGTATCAACATTTGTAATACAAAATAAATACATTAGATGTGTCATTAATTTAATTTTAATATTGTATAACTTTTGTATCGTAGATGTTGATATTTTTTATATAAATATGGTCAAATTTATGAATTTTGAGTTCAGACAAATCTTACATGCGGGGTAAAAAGAACCGGAGGGAGTATGTGCCAACCAACCGAGTTGAGTAATCCACTTGTACATGTAAAAGCTAAATAATATTTTATCTCTATCTTAAACATGATTTGATTAGAAAGAACTAATGGTTGGATCGGTGAAAATCTGAACCGGTAGCCTCATCGGTTAGTTTTATAAACTATGCTCACATCTTGAATTTTCAACAATCATTCATGGTCAAACATCGTGGTAACTTTTGACCAGAGGAAAAAAATTATTGAAAATATACCCGGTAACTCATGTGCAAATATCATGGTAATATACGCATCGCAAAGCTGGTACCTTATATACAAATATCAAAGTAACTTTGACCCGGAAAAAAGTTGTTGAAAAATATACTCCTATAATTTCGGTGTAATTAACGTGATAATATATGCACCACAGAGCTGATAACTCAAGAACAAACACCACAATAACTTTTATCTTGGGGAAAATAGTTATTAAAAAACAAACCCCCGATAACTTATGTGCAACTAATATGGAAATATACGCACCACAGACGTGATAACTCATGTACAAACACTGCGGTAATTTTTTGACCTAGGAAAAAAAGTTATTGAAAAAATAGTATCCTTGGTAACTTTGTGTAAATAGCATGATAATTTCCATACGACAAATTTGATAACTCATATGCAAACACCGTGACAACTTTTGACTCCCGAAAAATTTGTTGAAAACATAACCCTATAACTACTGTGTAAATAACATGGTAATATAAGCTCCACATACGTGATAATTTAAGTACAATCACCACAATAACTATTTGACCTGACAAAAAGTTCTTGAAAATAAACCTGGGGTAACTTCGGTGTAAATACAATTTACTCACTGCAGATCTGATAACTTGTGTATGAACACCATGATAACTTTGACTAGAAGGAAAAAAAATTGGTGAAAACATAGCCCCGGTAACTTCTTGTACATAGTACGGTGATATACGCACCGCAGGTGTGATAACTTAGGTACAAAACATTGCGGTAACTTTTGCCCGGAGAAAAAACGTTGTTGAAAACATATCCTCAATAATTTGTGTGTAAATAGCATGGTAATACATGCACCACAAGCGTGATAACTTATTTTTAGCCTATGCGTGGTAACTTTTGATAAAATAATTGTCAGAACATACCAACAAGGAATCTAGTTTCGAAGGTCTAGTGGCGATGGATTTATTGCAAAAATGGATTTTGAATAGGACCGACGGGTTGAGCTACAAAATATTTCAAAATTTTAAATTTGGGAAAATCTAGGATGACATTAACTTTTGTCCACTAATGCATGTGGAAAGAAGGTTGAATGAACCGGTTTTATGCATCTGTAATTACCCTGTAAACAACATGATAACTTCTATACCACATGCGTGACAACTTACGCGACCTAGGTGTGTTAACTTTTGACTCAAAAAAATGTCGAAATATATATTAACATTGGATATAGTTTTGAATGTCTCGTCGTGATTAAATGTTTATCTGAAAACAGATTTTGAATCAGACGAATGGTTTAAGCTACAAAATATTTTGAATTTTAAAAATACAGAGAATCTAGAATGACACCAATTTTCTATATTCTAGTGAACTCATCCATGTAATTAAAGGGACGAGTGCATGTGGGAGGAGAGGAAGTTATTCCAATGCATACATCTAATTAGAGAAGGGGGGACGTTGTAACACTACTAGGGAAAACCCTAGTCGTAGCGCTGAAAATAGTGCTAGTAGTAGTATGGGTGGCCGCGCCACTACTACGGGGCTACACCTAAACCATAGCAGTAGCGTGGGTTAACCAACGCTACTGCTAACCACACATAACAGTAGCATGTCTACTAAACAACGCTATTGCTAACCGTAAATAGCAGTAGCGTGTCTTATAAACCACGCTACTGCTAAATTTTCCTATATTTTTTCTGCAGCATATTGACGTTGTATTTGTACAGGTTTTATACAGTAGTTTCATCATATGATTTTATGATTATGATGAGTTATTATCAATGGATGAAGGAGACATGGATTAGATTCAAGTGGAGGCAACATGGTGCAGATCGAAAGTACTACTAATCCAAACTTATCGATCTGCACCATGTTGCCTCCACTTGAATCTAATCCACGCTTATTTCAACCAATATATATATATATATATATATATATATATATATATATATATATATATATATATATATAGGAAAAATGCATCCTACTACGGATGTAGCTACACCCATTTCTTATATATTATCATTTTTAGTATGTTCATATACTATATCTAAGATACTCCAAAACGAGTTATGTGAAAAAATTGCATATGAGCATATGTTTTTATCATATTTGTGAAATACGTACATATTTGTATGTAAAAAAGAGTATGCTCAAAATATAATACATACTACCTAAAAAGTAGTATACGTACTATCAAAACATGTTTATATACTACATACTACACGTAGATATACTTCAATATGATAGATACTACCTAAAACGTATTAAACAAAAGTGGAAGTAACTACACCCGGTAGACAAATTTTTCCTATTACCGGGTGTAGTTACTCCCACTTTTGTTTCATACGTTCCAGGTAGTATCTATCATATCGGAGAGTATGTACGCGTAGTATGTAGTATGTAAGAATGTTTAGGTAGTATATATACTATTTTTTATGTAGTATCTAGTATATTTTGAGCATATTCCTTTTACGCATAAATATGTACGTATTTCATAAATATTATAAAACATGGGCTCACATGCAATTTTTTCACATAATTTGCTTTGAAGTATCTTAGATATAAGATATGAAAGATACTAAAAGTAATAAATAGAGATATACTACCACAGAAGATATAAGAAATGCATACACCCTAGTAGGACGATTTTCCCTATATCTATATATATATACCTAATAATAAAGCGCCGTGGGTTTCTGTCGTACGTCGTTGGTATTTTACAGAAAAGCCCTTGTATTTTTCGGAAATTAGACCCGCAGTATACAATTTTAAGTGTTGCTCGGACGCAGTCAACTGGGAGAGGCCGCCACGTTGCCGACACGGGTGGGCACGGTGGCGGCGAACTCCGGCCAGATCCGGGCGCGGGAACGACAAGGGCAATGGAGGCCGGCCGGATCTGTGGGCCGTGGGGTGGAACGGGGCAGGGCGGCGGCGCTGCTCACCTGGGGCGGGGAAAGAGAGGTTAGAGAGAGACAAGAGGAAGGGGAGCGAGGGGAAACGGGGCAGGGCAGCGGCGCTGCTCACCTGGAGCGGCGGCGGCGCTCGGCTCCCGCGAACGGCGCGCCGGCGGGGCGGCCGGCCGCATCTGTAGGCCGCGGGGCAAGGCGGCGCATCGGCCGGCGAGGGAGCTCCAGGCGTCCATGGGAGAGAGAGATTAGAGAGAGACAAGAGGAAGAGGGAGCAGGGGGAAACGGGGTAGGGCGGCGCTGCTCACCTGGGGTGGCGGCGCTGCTTGGCTCCGGCGAGCGGGGCAGAGCGTGCGCAGGCGTGGGAGGGTTTCCTCCGTGGAGGCCTCTTGCCGTCGCCACCCTACAACCCCAAACTTTGGCAGCCATCTCTCCTCGCTGTCATGTTTCTCATCGCGATTGTCGTCAGTCCATCTGCATCGAGGCAATCCTACCGCAGCAGATGTGTTCGACACCGGCTACCTCCTCAGCGTCGAGGTCTCCCACCAAGCCGGACATGCCACTACTCCATCCTTCGTGAAGATGTAGCAGGTCGGGCTATGAAGCAAGAGAAGGTCAGACTGCAAAGAAGTTGAAGGTCGAGATTCGTGCTCCTCCGGTGGGGATGCAGACCAGCGCATCGTGCAACAAGGGCCTCCTCTGCCTGTTGAGCCACCTGTGCGCCGCAATATCATTCCACTGCAGGCCCATCTTGCGTGCCAAGTAGAAGTTCAGTTTCGCTTGCAAGGTACGTACGCCTCCATGTGCAGATTGCTGCAGAGCTGCCGGGACGCTGCGTCCAGCGGCACAACGAGTACAGGGTGCACAAGGCCGAGGACCATGCCGCTGTTGCCAAGCGCCTCCCGAGCTGAGCCTCTCTGAGCTGGTCTGACCACGGTCCGTCCTGCGCCTTAACCCAATGTGAACCTGAAAACTTCTCTAGCTCGGGTTGCTGCATCAAGTTGCTACCTTCGTATGCAAAGAGCGGAGACAAATTACAGGAAAGAGAGATAACAAGGAATAAACGTGTGGTGCTTCTTAGTTCTAGGATATAAGATGGAGAGATAAGATCAAAAGGTGTGGTGTGAAAACATGCACGACTTTGTGTATAAAAGAATACTAGTTATTAGGAAAAGAGCACATGGTGGTATTGCTAGAATGCTAGTGCTACTTGCATTCTAAGAACGTTGCACTGGTTAAAAGTTTTTTGATGGACGAGTATTGGTTTTACTCGAGTTACTACCAAACCCACTAATCACAAAAAAAGACATTAGGAAAGAATCCCAAGTTTAAGCACTGTTGTCGAGCGAAACATAGTTCAAAGGACATTTAATAAAAAAATGATAGTTTGAAGAAGAGAATTAGGGAAGCTTGAAAAAATTTGAACAACAAAAAAATATAACAAAAAAAGTTGAAGTTCATGTATGAAAAGCAGGAGGAGGTCAAAAGCAGTAAAAACTTCAAATAAAACCTTTGTCGGTTTGATGTTCAGAAAGTTCAGAAAGAAGATGGAGTGCGCTTCAACTTCTTCTAACATTTTTAATTCTCAGTACAAAAAGACATCTCAGAAAGAAGAAGAAATCGCAGGTTGCTCGTCTTGTTTGATGTTCAAGTGTTCGGTTATTTTGTGCCTTTTTTGCTCTCTGTTCTGCTCAAAAGCTTATGTCTTTAAAATCCTACACTCTGTCGCTCAGCAGGTCACGGCCTCCTCTGGATGAAGGTCACGACCTCCTCTAGATGCAGGTCGTGGTGTCCTTGTCCTTGTCATCGCTGGTCCAACGTATCACGCTTCCATACATGGTGGTGTTTTGGGCTGGAGCAATACGGAATGAGGCAGTGTGTGCACTTGCTAAGAGCTGTGGACACCGCGTGCGCCTCAAAACAAACTTCCTGTAGCATGTGTACGAGTTTACCCACACTGATTTTTGTCAACATGTTCTTAGGGATGCATACCTAAAACAATCAACTTGAGCATTGTTGCTTCTTTGGATTTGTTGTGGCAAGGAAGAAAAAGAAGATGGGGAGAGGACGTGTGGTGGTGAGTGGATAGGAAATGTGTGAAGAAGAAAAACATAGTGTTTCAATTGGCAATTTGTTTTTATCTATTTGGGTGCAAAATGTTGTCCCCTATATGCTAATTAAGGTTATAATAAATGAATTTATTTATTTCAGTTTTTTGAATTTATTTATTTTAGTTTCCAACATACAGTACAAATATTTTTTCTTGCAAAGAGTTCAATAATTCCACAGAAATTAGAAAGAAGGTCAAACACACTTACGTCAGAAGGCCATGTTTACTACAAAAGTTTCAAAGAGTAAACATATTTTCAACGTCCAACTTTGTTAAAAATTTGAGTTTTTTCTAGGAAAGATGATTGTGCTCTTTTCCGTGTTTGCTCATATGACCAGTTTGAAAATTTGAAATAACCAAGAAGGTCAAAAACCGTAGAAGTTCAATTTGAAATAACTGAGAAGGTAAAAAAACCTAGAAGTTCAAATTTGCAAAACTAGAAAATTGTTTGCTTATTGAAAACCATATTTTTCTAAGAAGTTCAAAGTAAAAAAGAGAGAAGTTCAAAGGTTAAAAAAACTTAGATGTTTTCCCATTACTAAATAATAAAATGAAGAAATTTGGATCCCCGATCTAAAAGAAACAAAGAAGTTTGAATTAAACTAACAAAGTACTTCACCATAATAAAAATAAATAAAAACCTAGAAGTTCAATTTAGAGTAGCGTATCATTTTGATTTTCACTGTTTCAAGAAAAAACCAGAGAAGTTCAGATTAAGAAAACTAAGAAGTTTGAATTTAAAAACTCAGATTTTCCTTGCTACTAAAAAATAAAATTGAGAAGTCCAAAATAAAATAACGATGTTGTTCGATGCATATCGAAAACTAGAATTATTTCCTTTTCTATGAAATAAAATTATCCAAAATAAAAGGTAGAGCCGTTCAATATCTATAAAAAACCCTGATATTTTCACGTAACAGAGAGAAGTTCAGATTGAAAACTATTAGAAGTTCACGTACTACACGCATGGTGTGCATTTTATATTAAAAAAGAATGAAAAGGCAAAGGCTAAAAGTTTTATTAATAGACGTTCAAGTGCTCCCCCCGAGAAAGTTCAAAAATTAAAGAACGGAAACCAGGAAGTAGGATTTTTTCCGTTACTAAAAGAAATAAAACCGGAAAGTCCATATTAAAAAGATAGAGAAGTTCGATGATTATAGAAAACTCAGATTTTCCTCGTTATTCAAGAATGGAAACAAGAAGTTCAAAAATTAAATAACAAGAAGTTCAACTTTTAAAAATAGCGCGCTTCAAAATTTCACAAAAGAGATTAAGAAATAAAACCAGGAAGTCCATATTAAAAAGATGGAGAAGATCAATGATTAAATAACAAGAAGTTCAACTTTTAAAAATAGAGTGCTTAAAATTCATAGAAAAGGATTAAGAAATTCAGATTAAAATTCATAAAAAATTCAGATATTTTCACATAACCAAGAAAAGTTCAGATTGATAACTGCCAGAAGTTCATGTACTACATGGTTTGCGTTTTGTATTAAAAAAGAATGAAAAAAGCAAACGCTGAAATTTTTGTTGCTAGAAGTTCAAGTGCTCAGCCTGAGAAAATTCAAAAATTCTTGTGTGGGAGAGGTTGAACAAAAATACGTGACAGAAGTTCAAGGTGAAAACAACGAGAAGTTCAACTACTGCAAGGAATGCATTTCAAATGAGAATGAAAGTATAGAAAATTAAAAGCTTCAAAGGTTTGTTGAAAGAAGTTCAAGTGCTTTGTCCGGGGAAGTTCAAAAATTCTTACGAGAGAGGCTCATCTTGTATTTCCATGTTCGATTTTTTCCGTATAAAAATTGAATACAATTCTTTACTCAAAATATAAAAAGGTGAAGTTCAAATTGAAATAACAAAGAAGTTCGGAGTTTATTAAAACCTAGGATTTACCTTTTCAAAAAAATAATAAGCACAACGCCATTTTTTGCACTTTTGAAAACAATCTCATAAACGTAAAAATGGTTGTTAGAAGTTCAAGTGCTCGGCGAGGGAAAATTCAAAAATTCTTATGAGAGAGGTTCACCGTGTATTTAGATGTCCAAAATACATAAAAAAATATGTTATTTTTTGTGTTTTAAAATAATTCTCTCAAACCAGAGAGAAGTTCAAAGTGATAACGACGGGAAGTTCACGTACTACATGGTGTGTATTTCATATAAAAATACAATAAAGTGAAACAAAGTGAAGTTCAGACATACATGCCCAAGAAGTTCAACTACTTCATGCAGTGTAAAAAATAGCACGTCAAAAAACAACACGTCAAAAATTAGAGTGAAGTTCAAACAGACATGCCCGAGAAGTTCAACTACTTCACGCAATGCATTTCCATTCACGATGAAGGCAGAAATCATGATCTCGTCGTTTTCTAATTTACTTCAAAACGGCAGGAATATCATTTGTGTAAGTTCAAGTCCTCGGTCGGAGAAAGTTAAAAATATATTGCGAAAGAGGTTTGTACAAAAAGAATATCATTTATGTAACACTGACGAAAATGGATGGGAAAATTACAAACAAAAATAAGTCACAGAAGTCCAACGTGAAAACAGCAGGAAGTTCAACTACTACACTGAATGAATTTCACAAGAAAACTTTTAAAACCGTCGCGAGTATGAAAAAATGATCAACACGGAAAAGTTGCGTGTTTATAGCACCTTTTCATCGGTATATCACTTGCTTAATTCTTGTGAATGGATGAAGAGCTACGAGAAAAAAAAGCACATGAAAAACAGAGTGAAGTTCATGCAGAAATACCACAGAAGTTCAAGTACTTCATGCAATGCATTTTCGACGAATCTGTTTCGCGATAAAGGCAGAACGAGTGATCTCGCCATTTCTGAAATTACTTGAAAATGGCTGGGATTCAGAGAAAACCCTCAACATGAAAAGGTTTCACATTTTTTGTAGCTTTTCAACAGTATATTATTTACCCCGTTCCGATGAAGTTTGTAGAAATTACGACGAAAATATGTTTTTAGCCATTTTCAAAATCAACGTAAAACCGTAATGAATTTGGAGAAACAATATATACCAAAAAATTTCGCATTTGTTCAGGCTTTCCAACGCCATATCATTTGCTACATTCGGACGTGTGATTAAAAAATAGATCGAAAATACAAACTTGGTAGAACTTGTACCGTTTTCTAAATTACTCTTAAACCATTCAAAATTAGAAAAAACTTTCAACATGAGAAAAAAGAGCATTTTCATAAGCTTTCCAACTCCATATCATTTGTCCCAATTGGATTATGCGTTTAGAAATGGCATCAAAAATACGAACTTGGTTGTTCGGTTTGCGAAATTTTACGATTTTCCACATTACTCTTTAACCATAGGGAATTAGAAAAAACTTTCAGCATGTGGAAGGAGCGGTTTTACAGCAGCTTTCCAACGCCATATTATTTGCCTCATTTCGATAAATGGCTTAGAAATGCGATCGAAAATACGATTCACGTTTTTTGTATGAAGAAAAAATGGTTTTCAAAACTGCTCTTAAACCACTTACATTTTGCCAAAATTTTAAGTTGGGTCATGATACTAGTGTCCGTAGCTTTCCAACGGTATATCGCAAGCCCCATTTGGACAATGTTGACGGAAGTTCAACCTAGCACTAGGGGAAGTTCAGGTCGAACAACTCAGGCAGTAAAATTGCAAAAAAACGCAATTTCATCATGACCCAAGAGCAAAATCCGCCAGCGAGCGATATTTCTATTTAAAACCAGTATTTACTTGCTAAAACGTTTCTAGATTACAGTAACATCATATAGAAAACTACTGACCAGAATAATTCGCGGTGGAAGCCACGGTTGCAAAGATAGCCCGAAGGTCGGGTTCGTCTGAGAGGAAGTTCGGTAGCGTGTACAAACAAAAATATGTCACAGAAGTTCAACGTGAAAACAGCATGAAGTTCAACTACTACGCTGAATGAATTTCAGATGAAAAACTTTTAAAATCGTTGCGAGTATGAAAAAATGATCAACACGGGAAAGTTGCGTGTTTACAGCAGCTTTCCATCGGTATATCACTTGCTCAATTCCGGTGAGTGGATGGAGAGCTAGGAGCAGTGGATAGAGATATACGAGCAAAAAAAGCACGTGAAAAACAAAGTGAAGTTCAAGTACACGTGCCCAGAAGTTTAGGTTCTTCACGCGGTGCATTTTTGAAGAATCAGTTTCGCGATAAAGGCAGAACGACTGATCTCGCCATTTTCACAATTACTTGAAAACGGCTAGGAATCAGAGAAAACCATCAACATGAAAAAGTTTTGCATTTTCTGTAGCTTTTCAGCGGTATATTATTTGCCCCATTATGATAAAGTATGTAGAAATTATGCCAAAAATACGTTTTTAGCCATTTTCCAATTTGACATTAAACTCTAAGGAATTAGGAGAAACAATATATACGAAACAGTTTCGCATTTGCTCAAGCTTTCCAACACCGTATCATTTGTTGCATTCGGCCGTATGGGTAAAAAATTAGCTCGAAAATACAAACTCGGTGGAACTTGTATCGTTTTCCGAATTACTTTTAAACCGTTCCAAATTATAAAAAACTTTTAACATGAAAAAGTAGAGCATTTTCAGAAGCTTTCTAATGCCATATCATTTGCTTCAAATGGATTAGCCGTTTAGAAATTACATTGAAAATACAAACTCTGCTGTTTGGTTTATGAAATTTTACGATTTTCAAAATTACTCTTTATCGATAGGGAATTAGAGAAAACATTCAACATGTCGAAGGAGCGGTTTTGCAGCAGCTTTCCAACGCTATATTATTTACCTCATTCCGATAAACGGTTTAGAAATGCGATCGAAAATACGATTCACGTTTTTTGTATGAAGAAAAAACGGTTTTCAAAACTGCTCTTAAACCGCTTACATTTTGCCAAAAATTTAACTTGGCCCATGATATTGGTGTCCATAGCTTTCCAGCGGTATATCGCAAGCCCCATTTGAACACATTTTAGTCGAAGTTCAACCTAATACTCGGGGAAGGTCAGGCGCGTTACTCGGGAAGTTCATGTTGTGATCAGAATATTATTCTGATCCCATGATCAGAATAGTTAATGAGCATGTAGATGTAGTTAATGAGCATCCACTCCATCCCTTTTACTGCTAATAGTTAATGAGCATGTAGATGTAGTAATTGGTTGCTACATATTAGAATGAATTTACTAGGTTTACAAGGCGGAGGGATCGAACCATCTCATTGCTTGGTAAAGAATTCTCGTCCATTACCATCTCCTCTATCTATATTACTACCAAAAACTAATGACGTTCGGATCGGGACGTTGTAGATGATGCATGGTAACCAAATTAAATCCATTAATTTTTCTTAGAAACAGTTTTACCCTCAAATATTTTAGCGGTGGAGAAGCCTAATCCCGGTGTGACCCGCCCACCTAATTAGGCCGGAGCGCATGCTAAGACGTTATGCGCGCTCGCTTAGAATAGCACAGCCATATATATATATATATATATATATATATATATATATATATATATATATATATATATATAATAACTCATCATGCTCATAGAATAACTCAGCATCATCATCATAATAATAACTCATCATCGTTATAATAATAACAAGTCATACTCATCATCATCATCATCATATATAGTCATCTAACAGCTTCTACTCGTTATCATAATAATAAGTCATACTCATCATCATCATAGTCATAACCAACCCTAGTTAGTTGTTCTTAGCACATGACCATGAGTATTAGCTAGGACCTGCTACCCCTCTCTAAGGTAAAATAGCATAAAATAACATAGCCCCTGACTCTCCATTATGGAGAATGTAGATTATCCTCTCTCCAATTCGTGGGCTTCGCATAATGTTGCTTCAAGTAGCTCCCTACGATCATTAATAACTATTTTACATTCTTTGATTGTGAGGTCTTCATCTGTTCGAGAAATCTTGTATGAACAACGGTGACCCGTAGGCAGACTTGGCCGTAAGATAACAACATCAAAGTGACCTTTCGTATGCATAAGATCAGGCACATAATCCTTCGGGATTGATCATAATAGTAACGTAGTTAGCAATGTAGTTTAGCTCTAGAAGAATGTATGGAAAAGATGCACTGGTTTCACGATAATAAATAATCTTACCATGCCATTTCCATGGATGTTGTCGTAGTTCAACACGTGGACTAGTGGCACGTATTGACCATAATGTGGAGGAGTTTCATAATTCTTATTGAAAGTCTCAACATCAATAATAAAGGAGAGAAGATGATCTTTCTCCTCGTAAGTTAGTTTAGAGCCATCAGTGTAGTAGGTTTTGTCTACTACTTTCCGAACATTTTTTTGAAGAATGGAAATAAGTTGTCAATGGAAATATATAAGCTGTCAACTATTTTTATAAAAAACAATATAAATTACTTAATAAATATGTTTGAGAAACTCACATAGAGGTAGAAGTGGAAGCGTATCAACAACGACCCAAATGTCGACATTATCTTCGTCGATATTATCTTCGTCGACATTATGTTCATCGATGTCATCTTCAGGATCACCAAGATCAAAGATGACATGCATACCCTCCTGAAAACCATACGCCTTGCATAGTGCTGCCCAATTCGAGCAACCAAAATGGGAGTAGGTTACCTACGTCAAAAGCATAACCATGATGGGTCCTGAGGTGAACTCTCTTTATCTCCATATTCTCATGATCTTCAAAATTCAGCTTCTCCAAGACATAACATCTTGCATGGCAGGGGATGCACTAGTTGAATTGTAGAAAGCAGAAATTACACGTTGAAGAAGTAGAAGTCATGCTTAATTACGAAAAAAACTTGTCGTCGTTGCTTAATACTGAAGCGCCAACTGTCTTCCAGGTGGCCGTGAGGCATGTCGCATAGACCTCGGTCGTCGCCACAGTACTCGCACTCAGGGACATTTCCTATGTTAATAATTAAATGATTAAACTTTTCAAATTCAATATATGTACTACAAAAACTAATTTAGATTATTATTATTCATCACTGGTTGACTTTTGGTCTGCCAAGTCTTCCTCTCTAACATTTGCGACCGTCGGTGATGGAAGCTCCTAATTTCATTCGAAAGTGCATTACACCAAAATGTATAGAACCTTCGAATGAAGAAGAAGCTCCCCTCACAACAACAGTCAGGATTCTTCTTCTCTCATATTTTGACAGTATATGGTGGACACTCCCTCGCAGTTATTTCGACCGTCGGTGATGGTCGCTTCCCCTCTTCTCTCGTGCATTACCAAGGTATATCATGAGAGAAGGAAGAGGAAGCGACCCCCACGAGAACAGTCAGAATTTTTCCTCTCTGAAATTTTGACAGTATATGGTGGACACTCAAGTAGCATCGACAGACTGAAAGTCAACCCGTGAGATTAATGAACACTCCGACAAAATATAGGCGACTCGGAGTAACAGATAGACCATCTTAATTTTCTCACTACACGACTATCGAGGATGCCGGTGATCTTCTCGATGTCGTCGAGCGGCACGTCGGTGATCTTCCCTACACACGAATAAAATAACTATGTGAGCTATGCTTGATACTCTATGCAAATCTTTATGATTATTCATCACGGGTTGACTTTCGATCTGTCGAGTCTTCCTTGGAAACTCTCATCTCACGTGGTTTATAGTGGGCACTCCCTCTCTGATATATTAGACCGTCGGTGATGGTCACTCCTTCATTCGTTCCCGAGTGCATTACACCAAAATGTCTAGCACATGGGAGCGAAGGAGACGCGACCCCCACGACAATAGTCGGGATTCTTCCTCTCTGACATTTGCGACCGTCGGTGATGGTAGGTCCTCCTTTCATTCCAAAGTGCATTACACCAAAATGTCTAGCACCTTGGAATGAAGAAGAAGCTACCCCCATGACAACAGTCGGGATTCTTGTTCTACATATATGGTGGATGATACGTCCATTTTGCATCATGATTTTCTACTGTTATTTATAATGTTTTTATGTATAATAATGCTTTTTTGAGTATTTCTAATGCCTTTTCTCTCATAATATGCATGGTTTACACAAAGAGGGAGAATACCGGCAGCTGGAATTCTGGACCTAAAAAAAGCACGTCAGAGCTACCTATTCCGCACATCTCCAAATAAGCTGAAACTTCACGGAGAATTTTTATGGATTATTTAAGAATTATTGGAGCAAATAACTACCAGAGGGGGCCCACCAGGTGGGCACAACCCACCTGGGCGCGCCAGGGCCCCCAGGCGTGCCCTGGTGGGTTGTGCCTTCCTCGGCCCACCTCCGGTGCCCATCTTCTAGTATATATATATATATATATATGTCATTTTGAGCTAGAAAAAAAATTAGGAGAGGACTTTCGGGACGAAGCGCCGCCTCCTCGAGGTGGAACTTGGGCAGGGGCACTTTTTCCCTTCGGCGGAGCGATTCTGTTGGGGGAACTTCCCTCCCGGAGGGGGAAAACATCGTTATCGTCATCACCAACAAATCTCCCATCTTTGGGAGGGCAATCTCCATCAACATCTTCAACATCACCATCTCCTCTCAAACCCTAGTTCATCTCTTGTGTTCAATCTTTGTACCTGAACACTAGATTGGTACCTGTGGGTGACTGGTAGTGTTGATTACATCTTGTAGTTGATTACTATATGGTTTATTTGGTGGAAGATTATATGTTCAGATCCATTATGCTATTTAATACTCCTCTGATATTGAGCATGATTATCATTTGTGAGTAGATACTTTTGTTCTTGAGGTCACGGTAGAAGTCATGTTGCAAGTAATCATGTGAACTTGATATTGTTGGGGAACGCAGTATCTATCTAGGAGATGCATAACAACAAGACAGGAGAGTGTGTCCACGTACCCTCGTAGACCGAAAGCGGAAGCGTTTAGTAACGCGGTTGATGTAGTCGAACGTCTTCACGATCCAACCGATCCAAGTACCGAACATACGACACCTCTGTGTTCAGCACACATTCAACATGATGGCGTCCCTCGAGATCTTGATCCAGTAGAGGGTCGAAGGAGAGTTTCGTCAGCACAACGGCGTGGCGACGGTGATGAAGAAGTTACCGGCGCAGGGCTTCTCCTAAGCACTACGACGATATGACCGAGGTGTTAAACTTTGAAGGGGGGCACTGCACACGGCTAAGAGATTGTCTTTTTTTTGCCTTGGGGTGCCCCCCACCCCCGTATATAAAGGAGGAGGGGAGGAGGCGGCCGGCCTAGGGGGTGCGCCGAAGGAGGGAGTCCAACTAGGACTCCCAATCCTAGTTGGACTCCCTTTCCTTTTTATGGAGGGGGGAAGATGGAAGGGCGAGGACGAGGAGAAGGAAAGGGGGGGGGGGGGCGCCCCCTCCCTAGTCCAATTCGGACTCCCTATGGGGAGGGTGCTAACAAAGTCTGACTCAACTTCACACCTTGTAACACAGGCAAGAACCCTTTCTTTGACTGACCCATTTTGAAATTCTTCAAAACTTTATCAAGGTATGTGATTTGTGAAAGTCCAATTAATTAAGCGTCTTGATCTATCTCTATAGATCTTGATGCCCAATGTATAAGGAGCTTCACCGAGGTCTTTCATTGAAAAATTCTTATTCAAGTATCCTTTTATGCTATCCAGAAATTCTGTATTATTTCCAATCAACAATATGTCATCCACATATAATATTACAAATGCTACGGTGCTCCCACTCACTTTCTTGTAAATACATGCCTCTCCAAAAGTCTGTATAAAACCATATGCTTTGATCACACTATCAAAGCATATATTCTAACTCCGAGAGGCTTAGACCAGTCCATAAATGGATCGCTGGAGCTTGCACACTTTGTTAGCACCTTTAGGATCGACAAAACCTTCTGGTTGCATCATATACAACTCTTCTTTAAGATATCCATTAAGGAATGCAGTTTTGACATCCATTTGCCAAATTTCATAATCATAAAATGCGGCAATTGCTAACATGATTCGGACAGACTTAAGCATCACTACGGGTGAGAATATCTCATCGTAGTCAACTCCTTGAACTTGTCGAAAACCTTTCGCAACAAGTCGAGCTTTGTAGACAACAACATTACTGTCAGCGTTAGACTTCTTCTTGAAGATCCATTTATTCTCTATGGCTTGCCGATCATCGGGGAAGTCAACCAAAGTCCATACTTAGTTCTCATACATGGATCCCATCTCAGATTTCATGGCATCAAGCCATTTTGCAGAATCTGGGCTCATCATCGCTTCCTCATAGTTCGTAGGTTCGTCATGGTCAAGTAACATGACCTCCAGAACAGGATTACCGTACCACTTTGGTGCGGATCATACTCTGGTTGACCTACGAGGTTCGGTAGTAACTTGATCTGAAGTTTCATGATCTCATCACTAGACCGTGAAGGCGCGCGTTGCCGCGCCCGTCCCAAAATTATAATATATAGGTTGGCTTTAACATCTATTTGAATACAAAGTCATTTTGGAATGTAAACATTGCACCAATAGGGCCTTGTTGCATTAACTTGGTTTCACTAATTTCCTGCTCACTCTATTTCTTCATAGACAATTACAAAGCACATATTGACAATAGTATCCAAAAACAAGAAATTAGAATGCAAGTCTCATAGCAGTGCGCGTGACCTAAAACACAATAAGATCCTGCATGTGCACAACCATAGTTATACCATCATTTTCAGAAGAATTTCAGGCATAAAACAACAATGACAAGTGTATATATGGATTGGCCTTATAATTTCTTGTATATTTATCTACATGTGTACCATCACTTCGAAAGGGACCAACAAAAGATGCACCCAGGTTAAGCATCTTTACTCAATAAAAACATATGAAAAGAGAAGACTCCATTGATGGATTTACTCTTACCAGCAGAAAATTCCAAAAAAGCATATGTTTTAACTACACATAAGAAAATGATTGTGTCAAGCATCTATTCTTATCAGGACAACAATTTTCCATTCCAATTTTGAATCGGTGAAATTATCCCTTTCTGGTAGTGTATATTCTCAACAGGAATATGACCCAAGGGAAGAAATAGAAGCATGGGACTCACAAGGGAAAAACAAACATCGAATGGAGCAGGATTCCATCTCCGCAGACTGCAAAACGAGGGCACGAACCAGTCGCTTCGCATACACGATTCCTCACCAATCGAAGCAAAGGGCTCCTTTTTTTGCGGGTAGAAGCAAAGGGCTCGCGAGGTGTGTTTCCCAACGGAAGCTGAGATTTGTTGGGACGCATGAGAGTTCCTTCAGAATAGGAAGAATCGATCCATGCATCAACAATTTCCTCTCCGTGGACGGATTGTACACCTGAGAAATTTCCTAGGCCAATCTGTTATGGAGAACAGAAGGGTCAAAGCCGTCGAACAGCGAGGGACGAAGCTGACAACACACGTCAAGGAGAACCACCGAACAGCGAGTAATGAAGTCGATGGCGCGCGCCGCCGCCTCGGGGAGAACGCACGTAGTGTAGTGGAGAAATCTTGAGAGGATGCCTTTTTTTATAACTCTTGAGAGGATGCCTTTTTTTAGTAACTCTTGAGAGGATTTTTTTAGTAACTCTCGAGAGGATGCCTAGGTATGCACGGAACGGGCCTGTTGTTTACCCTCGCTTTCCTGGGCTTAATCTATTTCTCTCGACATCTCAGCCCAATTAATGACAGAAAGCCTAGGTCAGCCAGTGGAGCAGCAACCCGTTTACGTCGAACGAAAAATGGGCAGGCGCGAGGGACGAAACAAACGCCAGTCCTGAAGCATCTATTAGGCTGATCCGACGGCGGAGGATGTCAAATTGCCGTGGGAGGGCGTGGGTAGCTCAGTTTTACTGTTTAGTAATTAGCTTCCTCACTAATTGGCGTAGGAATCATTGGAACTGATTTATGTGATGAACTACTTTCCAACTCGGGAGAAGGTACAATTACCTCATCAAGTTCTACTTTCCTCCCACTCACTTCTTTTGAGAGAAACTCCTTCTCTAGAAAGGATCCATTCTTAGCAACGAATATCTTTGTCGGATTTCGGGTTCCGGCAGACCCTTGAGGTTCGAACACTGGGCGCGTGGAGATCCAACCCTCCACCGTCTCGCACCTCGCCGAATCGCTGGGACCTAAACTACTAAACGGAACAGCACAAGAGACACGAGATTTATCTTTGGTTCAGGCCACCATTGTGGTGTAATACCCTACTCCAGGTGTGGTATGGTGGATTGCCTCTTGGGGCGATGGGGAACAATACAAGGAAGAACAGCCTCGCGAGGGTCTGTTCTTGGCAGTCACGATGAACTGCTAGGTGGTGTTCAATCGCTCTAGCTACTGGTTTCTTGATGAGGATCCGGCGCAGCCCGTGCCCAGCCCCTCGCGCGGTGCTCCCAGGGGAGGCATTGCGATGAGGCGGACACCGAGCTCTGGGCTCCACGAGGTTGATGCGACCGGAGGCCACCCTCGGTTGTTTATCGCCAGCGAAGCATAGCGCTTCCGCATCCAGTCTGGGCATAGCCGCTCCTCGGCAGTGTCGTCGGCCAACAAGCGAGCATGGTGCTTCCATCAGCACGTGGGAGGGGCTCCCCTCGGGAGGAGCCCAGGCGATACAGCCCCACCACGACACGTGGCCCAGCACGGTAGGGCTGGACGAGGTGTATCTGGGCACCCGTGAGCCAGTAGCTGGGACTCACGGGCTCTACCTCAAGCGGGCTGCGCTGGCTCGGGCCTTATCTTCGAGTGTGTTCCTGCAAATTTGGCCGATGCCGGAGCTCGTCTTGGGTCCGGCTCTCGGGCTGGTCTCGGCCGTCGGCCGGCAAGCCAGTCAGCGATGCCATGGACAAGACCGGAGGGTGAGGGCCGGAGACGGTAGGAGCCACAGTCGCGATGCTCGTGCACCCCCTTTAACACGCAAGCCGGGTTAGATGACGAAACTCGTCCTCGGGTCCCGGCTCTCGGGCTGGTCTCAGCCGTCGGCCGCAAGCCAGTCGCGATGCCATGGACAAGACCAGAGGGTGAGGGCCGGAGAGCCCGAGGGAGCCCTGAGTCGCGATGCTCGTGCACCCCCTTTAACGCATAAGCTGGGTTAGATGCAACAACTCGTCCTCGGGTCCCGGCTCTCGGGCTGGTCTCACCGTCAGCCGCAAGCCAGGTCGCGATGCCATGGACAAGACGAGAGGGTGAGGGCCGGAGAGCCGGTAGGAGCCATGAGTCGCGATGCTCAGGCACCCCCCCTTTAACGCGCAAGCTGGGTTAGATGACGAAACTCTACGTCCTCGGGTCCCGGCTCTCGGGCTGGTCTCAGCCGTCGCTGGCAAGCCAGGTCGCGATGCCATGGACAAGACCAGAGGGTGAGGGCCGAGAGCCGGTAGGAGCCCTGAGTCGCGATGCTCGTGCACCCCCTTTAACGTGCAAGATTCCGTCACCCAGGAGAAGGCACCAAATAACAAGCATGGTGGAGCGAGAGCATAATCCTAAGGAAAACGTAAGAAGGATACATGCTGCTGGGACAGGCCCGAGCAGCTTGGGGATGATGCAGCCCGAGGGGCGCCCCCAACAGGATAGGCTAATGGCATGAAATAAAAGGGATACATGCCGCAGGGACGAACCCACGCGGCCTGGGAATAATGCGGCCTCAAGGCGCTCCCACCGAAACAAAACTTAAAGATGTCACCTGGTGATGTTGGGGACGAAGGGGTGTTGGTGTAGCAGACTCGTTGGGCTGCGGGAGCCGATCCTCACGAGCCCCCAGGCCCGGGGGCCTCGGGAGGATCCAGAGGCGCTGGCGGCTTCTCGGGTGCCATCTCCATCTCCTCCAGGGCTGCGGCGTGCCTGACCTCTCGAGCCTCCAGGATGGCCCTCATGAGATGCTGGTGCGCAGCAACCGCGCTCGGCAGGCCGTGAGGCATGCGCACGTAGCTATGGGGCGGGCCCTCGCAACGTCCCACTCGCGAGGGCCAGAGGCGCTCTTGAGACGCGGCTCGGTTGAGCCCTGGTATGTCGATGCAGACGCGCAACCCACCATCCTCGCCTGGATGGGGGGCCACAACGGGTAGGCGGCGGCTGCCCCTCATGACCCTTGACTCCTGTAGCTCCTGAATGGCCTTGCTGACGAACTCCTGAGGGTTCGGCCCTCCTTGCCTTGCTCCTCGCTATGGAAGCGTGCTTGGCACGCCTCCACGTGGTGCCCAAGCGCCTCCCTCGTGACATTGGCAAGGTCGGCGGCCCTCCAGGGGAGAGCCCCCGAGCCCGACCTGAGGAGGACATCGGGCGCGCTTTCCTATGCAATGGAAGGAGGCTCCCCCTGGCCGGGCACGGGCCCTGATGGGCCTGCCACTTGAGGAGCCAGGCCGGTCGATGTCTTCTTATTCTTGGGTGCGGCCTCGGGAGGCCTCCTGCTGCTGTGGTCTGGGTCTTCTAGCGATGCGGCCTGAAAGGCTCGCTCCAGGGAGCACACTGCGTCTCTCTCTTCACAGGGCACCGTGATGACCCCGCCGCTTGCTGGCATCTTGAGGACGTTGTAGCCATGGTGGGTTACGGCCATGAACTTGGCCAGCGCCGGGTACCCGAGGATGGCGTTGTACGGCAGACGAATGTGGGCGACGTCGAAGTCGATGAGCTCGGTGCGGTAGCTGTCGCGAGCCCCGAAGGTGACAGAAGGTGGACCTGCCCGATCGGGACCGTGGAGCCGTCGGTGACTCCGGAGAAAGGCTTGGTTGGCTGAAGCTGACTGTAAGGCACTTGAAGATTGTTGAATGTTTCCACGGACAGACGTTGAGTCACCTCGCCCGTCGATATTTGTCTTGGTGACCAAAGATGTTGCTAATGATTGGGGAACAAAGCATCGGAGAACTCCGGTGTGGCCGCGCACTTGAGCTGATCCCCTGAGCTGAACGTGATGGCGCACGCCGACCACCTGAGAGGGCGCGTGGCCTCGAGCTTGGGGAGGACTGCATTCACCTCGCGGGTGAACTGCTTGAAGATGCGCTGAGAGGCTGGGGCTTGAGCTCCGCCCAGGATGTAGGTGATCGCACGCGGTTCCTGGAAGCCCCCAGCCCCCTCGTCCTGATGACGGTCCTCAAGTCTTCTTGGCGGCGGCGGCAGCGGAGGGAGGCCTGCGTTCCCCTGCGGGCGATCCTCGCGAGGCTAATCCCTCCAGCCTCCCTCGCGAGGCGGGTCTTGCCAACGGTCCTAGCAAGGTTGGTCGCGCCACCCTTGGCGCGGGCCGCGGTCTTCCCAGCGTCCTGCATTCCTTCCTCCTCCTCGGCCATGCCCAGTCGCTGCGCTCGGGCGCGTCTACCGACCCTTCCTTCACAGCACGGCCCGGAGCTCTTGGCATTCATTGGTGTTGTGGGTGTGGAGGTCGTGGTACACGCAGTACCGACGCCCTTGGAGGACTCGGGCTGATCTCCGCCTCGCTTGGTGTCCGGTTCGCCGCGAGTAACGGCAGCCCCCTTGCGCTTCACGCCCTTGGCCTTGGACTTCTTTTCTTGAGATCCATGGCGGGCAGCTCGAGGAGGGAGAGGCGCCCCTCCTTAGCCTTGGCGCACTTGGTCGCCAAGTTGAACAGCTCCAAGGAGGTGCACAGATCTTCATGCATCGCCAGCTCCTCCTTCATCTTGACGTCGCGCACGCCGTCGGAGAAGGCAGAGATGATGGCCTCCTCCGTTACCATGGGGATCTTGAGGCGTGCGTTGTTGAAGCGCTGGATGTACATTTGCGTGGTTTCCACAGCTGCCGCTTGATTCGGCGCATGTCGCTCACGGTGGGTGGCGGTCACGAGTACCACGGAAGTTGGCGATGAAGCGGGTGCGCATCTCGGCCCAGAAGAGATCGTGCACAGGGCGGATTCGAGAGCAGTGCGGGCTCCGTCCTTGAGCGCCATAGGAAACCAGTTCGCCATGACCTTTTCATCCCCGTTGGCAGCCTCGATGCCCAGCTCGTAGAGCTGGAGGAACTCTGTAGGGTCAGCTGTGCCGTCGTAGCGAGGAGGCAGGTCTGGCTTGAACTTGGCGGGCCACGCGACGCTGCGCAGCTCGGAGGTGAAGGCGCGGCAGCCCGCCGTGGCCGTGGGGGGCCTCGGATGACAGAGAGCTTGGTCTTGCGGGCCTCCCTGCGCCCCTTGGCCTGGAAGGCGTATGAGGTCTGACGTCTTTGGAGTGGGGAGCGCTCGGGCAGCTTCTTGTGGGCGAGGAACTTCTTGACAGCTCTGCTCTTGCCGTCTGGCGCTGGCGGAGCGGGTTCCGCCAGGCCGCGCTTGGGGCAGGCGCCTTCTTGAGGAGGAGGCGGCTGAGGCGCCCAGAGCTTCATCGCCACGCTGGGCGGGTGCGGTGCGTGAAGACGGACGGTGCGGGCGCCTCTGCAGCGGACGAGCTCAGCGACTTCGGTCGAGCCACTCTTCATAGACGCTGCCGACGGGCGGTAGCGCAGGAGCTCGTTTGCCGCGATGAGTGCAGCTCGGGCCTCCATGGCGAAGCGCCGTGTGGCGAAGAAACCAGCGGTGGCGAAAGCGTGGCGGTGCGGCCGTCCGCCTCATGGACGGGTCTTGGGGCGATGCTTGTTGCCGTTCCCCACGGGCCGGTGGCGGCGTTAACGGCAGGTGACGGGAACGAGGGCGCCCGCCGACGGAGCTGTCTGGGCGACATGGGAGGCGAGGCGGCTCGGCGCCGGGCAGCCACGGGTGTCGAACATGGTTGCGGTGGTCGGGGAAGAACGAGTCGACGAAAGCAGATTCCGCGCACCTACAGGCGCGCCAAATGTCGGATTTCGGGTTCCGCAGACCCTTGAGGTTCGAACACCGGGTGCGCACGAGATCCAACCCTCCACGGTCTCGCACCTCGCCGAATCGCTGGGACCTAAACTACTAAATGGAATAGCACAAGAGACACGAGATTTATACTGGTTCAGGCCACCATTGTGGTGTAATACCCTACTCCAGTGTGTGTGGTGTGGTGGATTGCCTCTTGGGCTGATGGGGAACAATACAAGGAAGAACAGCCTCACGAGGGTCTGTTCTTGGCAGGTGCGATGAACTGCTAGGTGGC
This sequence comes from Aegilops bicornis, assembly GCA_021605145.1. Taxonomy (NCBI): domain Eukaryota; kingdom Viridiplantae; phylum Streptophyta; class Magnoliopsida; order Poales; family Poaceae; genus Aegilops; species Aegilops bicornis. The sequence goes on from CM038669.1 coordinate 506,483,695, forward strand.
GTTCAGTCGCTCTAGCTACTGGTTTCTTGATGAGGATCCGGCTCTCTCTCTCTCTCTCTCTCTCTCTCTCGATTCAAGATGCCTCTACCCTATGGGTGGCTAGTCCTATTTATAGGCAAAGGCCCTGGGCCTCTTCCCAAATATTGAGCGGGAAGGGCGCCAACAATTGGCCATTTTGAAGGGGAACATCGGGTACACTTATCCTGACTAAAGTTGGTCCTCGCCTGTCAAAGGCTCACGGTGATGACGCCTTTGCTTGGGCTCCACGATGACTCCCTTCCAGCCGTTGGGCTGGTCTTGGTCTTGTTGCACCGAAATGGATGCCTTTGCTTGATGCTCTCGCTGCTTGCTCCCTTTGCACCAAAGAGGAAAGGAGGACAACTGCCTTGACTGGCGCCCATCGCGCCCTTGGTCGTCATGGCTTGCGTCATGGGCACCTCGCGAGGTACCGCCTTGAGCTCTCCGCCTCCTCATGAGCCAACTGACGAGGCCGTGCTCGAGGAAGCTCCTTGTCGTCCGCCTCATGAGGCTTGGCCCCTCGCGAGGGTCTTGAGCTTGCGTTGATGAAGATGGGCCGTGCTGGGCTTCCTTCGAGCCACGCCGCAGGTCGCAAGCAGGCAAGTCTGGGGACCCCCGTTCCCAGAACGCCGACAATCTTGCCTTCAGATCTGTGATAGAAGGTGTACCCAACAGTCTCCTTTGGGTATCCTATGAAGACACATTTCTCCGATTTGGGTTTGAGCTTACCAGGTTGAAGCTTTTTCACATAAGCATCGTAGCCCCAAACTTTAAGAAATGACAACTTGGGTTTCTTGCCAAACCACAGTTGACATGGTGTCATCTCAACGGATTTAGATGGTGCCCTATTTAATGTGAATGCAGCCGTCTCTAAAGCATAACCCCAATACAATAGCGGTAAATCAGTAAGAGACATCGTAGATCGCACCATATCTAATAAAGTACGGTTACGACGTTCGGACACACCATTACGATGTGGTGTTCCAGGTGGCGTGAATTGCGAAACTATTCCACATTGTTTCAAATGAAGACCGAACTCATAACTCAAATATTCACCTCCATGATCAGATCGTAGAAACTTTATTTTCTTGTTACGATGATTTTCCACTTCACTCTGAAATTCTTTGAACTTTTCAAATGTTTCAGACTTATGCTTCATCAAGTAGATATACCATATCTGCTCAAATCATCTGTGAAGGTCAGAAAATAACGATACCCATCACGGGCCTCAACACTCATTGGTCCGCATACATCAGTATGTATTATTTCCAATAAGTCAGTTGCTCGCTCCATTGTTCCGGAGAACGGAGTCTTAGTCATCTTGCCCATGAGGCATGGTTCAGAAGCATCAAGTGATTCATAATCAAGTGATTCCAAAAGCCCGTCAGCATGGAGTTTCTTCATGCACTTTACACCAATATGACCTAAATGGCAGTGCCACAAATAAGTTTGACTATCATTATTAACCTTGCATCTTTTGGCTTCAATATTATGAATATGTGTATGACTACAATCAAGATTCAACAAAAATAGACCAATCATCAAGGGTGCATGTCCATAAAAGATATTACTCATATAAACAGAACAACCATTATTCTTTGATTTAAATGAATAACCGTCTCGCATTAAACAATATCCAGATATAATGTTCATGCTCAACGCTAGCACCAAATAACAATTATTTAGGTCTAAAACTAATCTCGACGGTAGATGTAGAGGTAGCGTGCCGACGGCGATCACATCGACTTTGGAACCATTTCCCACGCACATCGTCACCTCGTCCTTAGCCAATCTTCATTTAATCCGTAGTCCCTGTTTCGAGTTGCAAATATGAGCAACAGAACCAGTATCAAATACTCAAGCGCTACTACGAGCATTAGTAAGGTACACATCAATAACATGTATATCAAATATACCTTTCACTTTGCAATCCTTCTTATCCGCCAAATACTTGGGACAGTTCCGCTTCTAGTGACCAGTCCCTTTGCAGTAGAAGCACTCAGTTTCAGGCTTAGGTCCAGACTTGGGATTCTTCCCTTGAGCAGCAACTTGCTTGCCGTTCTTCTTGAAGTTCCCCTTCTTCCCTTTGCCCTTTTTCTTGAAACTAGTGGTCTTGTTAACCATCAACACTTGATGCTCCTTCTTGATTTGTACCTCCGCAGCCTTTAGCATTGTGAAGAGCTCGGGAATTGTCTTTTCCATCCCTTGCATATTATAGTTCATCACGAAGCCTTTATAGCTTGGTGGCACTGATTGAAGAACTCTGTCAATGACACTATCATCAGGAAGATTAACTCCCAGTTGAGTCAAGTGGTTACGATACCCAGACATTTTGAGTATATGTTCACTGACAGAACTAATCTCCTCCATCTTGCAGCTATCGAACTTGTTGGAGACTTCATATCTCTCAACTCGGGAATTTACTTGAAATATTAACTTCAACTCCTGGAACATCTCATATGCTCGTCTTTGAAGTCTCGATTCTAAGCCGTAAAGCATGACACACTGAACTATCGAGTAGTCATCAGCTTTGCTTTGCCAGACGTTCATAACGTCCGCAGTTGCTCCTGCAGCGGGTCTTGCACCTAGCGGTGCTTCCAGGAAATAATTCTTCTGTGCAACAATGAGGATAATCCTCAAGTTACGGACCCAGTCCGTGTAGTTGCTACCATCATCTTTCAACTTAGCTTTCTCTAGGAACGCATTAAAATTCAAAGGAACGGTAGCACAGACCATTGATCTACAACAACATAGACATGCAAAAACTATCAGGTATTAAGTTCATGATAAATTAAAGTTCAAATAATCATATTACTTAAGAACTCCTACTTAGATAGACATTCCTCTAGTCATCTAAATGCTCACGTGATCCATATCAACTAAACCATGTCCGGTCATCACGTGATATGGAGTAGTTTTTGTCGGATTTCGGGTTCCGGCAGACCCTTGAGGTTTGAACATTGGGGTGCGCGCGGAGATCTTTCCCCTACCAGCTCACGCGTGAATGGATTGCGAGGGATCTAAACTAGGAACGATGAACAACACAAGAGACACAAGGTTTATACTGGTTCGGGCCACCGTGGTGGTGTAATACCCTACTCCAGTGTGTGGTGTGGTGGATTGCCTCTGGGGCTGATGATGAACAGTACAAAGGAAGAACAGCCTCGCGAGGGGCTGTTCTTGAGCTGGTGCGATGGACTGCTTGGGTGAGTCCAGACGCCTCTCTCTCTCTCTAGGGGGTTCGACTTGTCTCCAGTCCGTCCCCTCTCTTTGTGGTGGCTAGTCCTATTTATAGAGGGAGGCCCTGGGCCTCTTCCCAAATAATGAGCGGGAAGGGCGCCAACAATTGGCCATTTTGAAGGGGAACATCTGGTACACTTATCCTGACTAAAGTTGGTCTTCGGATGCCAAAGGCTCTGGTGGTGACGCCGTCTTGGGCTCCACGATGACCTCCTTCCTGCCGCTCTGCTGGTCTTGGTCTTGTTGCACCGAAGCGGTAACCTTTGCCTGAGGCCTTGGCCTGTGCTTGCCCCCTTTGCACCGAAAGGGAAATAAGGACACTGCGCAGGCGGCGCCCGCCTGGCGCCCGCCTGGTCCTCGATCGTCATGGCTTGCGTCACGGGCCCCTCGGGAGGTGCCCTGCCTTGATCTCTCCGCCTCCTCGCGAGCCTACCTGACGAGGCTGCTCCTGAGGAAGCTCCCTGTCGTCCGCCCCGCGAGGCATGGCCCCTTGCGAGGGTCTTGAGCTTGAGCTGATGAAGCTGGGCCACACTGGGCCCCCACTTGAGCCACGCCGCAGCCGTGGCGAGCAAGTCTGGGGACCCCTGCTCCCGTAACGCCGACAGTAGCCCCCGGGCCCAAGGCGCGCCCGGACTTGGCTTAGCAGAGAAGCGAAGGGGCAAGTGCGAAGCACCGCGGGCCCCAACAGCCTGCGGCCTTGGGTGCTGCGTGGCGTTTGCTTGGTCATGGGCGTCTCCGCTTCCCCCCGATGCCTTGGCAACCGCACGACTTGAAAAAAAGGGGTGCCCGAGCCAGACTGACCTGCTTTGTTCTCGCTTGCCTTACTCCAGATCCCCTTTCTCGCCCTTCTCCTTCCTGCTTCCGAAATCCTCCAGATCTGCCTCAATCCTTCCCGTCCGGCGAGCTATGGCGCCCCGCAAGACTCCGACTGAGGCCTGGTACTCCCCGGCTCTGGATCCCCCAAATGTGTCGGAGAGGAATCTTGCCCTCGTGCGCTAGAGGACGGTGGCGCAGGGCAATGCGGGAGCAACTGCGTTCAAGGCCGGCTCTAGCCAGCCTGAAGTTAAGGGGAGCACCTTTTACCCACTCTTCGTGAGCGCCATCGTCGCCGGTCTGGTGCCTCCTTTTTCCGAGTTCTACCTTGCTGTTCTTCGCCTGTACAACTTGCAAGCTCTGCACCTCCACCCCAACTCTGTTCTTCTCCTGGCGATCTTCGCCTATTATTGCGAGGCTCACGTTGGGATAAAGCCCTCGGTGGCCTTGCTACGCCATTACTTTTACCTCCGGGTTTCTCGTGGCCCCATCTCCGCATGCGCGAGTTTTGTCGCATACTCTGGTTCCAACGCCATCTCGAAGCCCGGGAAGAGGATTGAAGGCTTCCGGAGCAGGTGGGTCATGGTGGACGCCGGGCGCATCCACCCCCGACTTGTGCTGCCCACGAGGCAGCCCAAGGCCGTTGATGCATGGTCTCGCACGTAGCTCGTCGATCCCCGCGCGAGGGCGGTGCTGGAGAGGATGGACGCGGACCTGAGGCCAGGCAACTTGGGGGCGGTGAAGCTGACCGGGGCCACACTCCTGAAGGAGTTTTTGGAGCACCGGGTGGCTCCACTCCGGGAGCACTAGCTCCCGTTGTGGAGCTCGGGGAAGAAGATGCTGCCATTCGCTTGAGCTCTGCAGCTCAGGCCGATGAAGATCTGGTCGCGGCCCTCCACTCCTTGGTCGGGGGAGACGTGGCGAGGCCGGACGGTGCTCCTGTCCCCCTGTTTCTTCGTGATGACTGGGAGCAGGCGGTGGACGCCATGCCCACCTTCAACGGTGAGGGGCTAGTGCCCGCAGTGGCTCCCGGGGATCTGACGGCGTTGCCGATGGTGAATGTGTCCTCCAGCAACTCCGGCGCGAGTGAGGAGGTGGAAAAGGAGGAGGAGGAGGAGGAACAGGAGTTCGACTCCGAGGCGACTGGCGAGGAGTCGGAGGAGTTCTTCCCCCGGCGCAGGTCTCGCATCCTCCGCTCCATGTCGGACGACGACGAGGCCAGCGGTGGGCGAGGAGGAGCGGATTCTCCCCCGGTCCCGAGGAAAGACAGGTCGGGGCTGGTGCCCCAGGATCCGCTCTAGCTCTGGGCGGTCTGAGGCCAGCTCCGACCCTCCCGACGCTTCCTGTGCTTCCATGCCTCCTAAGGCTGACCCCAGCTGCAGGCTCTCGGGCTTCAAGTTTGGTCGGAGGCTGCTTGATCCCGCGAGCGATGACCTGTAAGTACTCGATCCGTGCTCTGCTCTGTTTCTATCGTTGAGACTTGACGCCTACACTCCTTGACCAGGCCGGCACCTGAGGCGAAGAGGTTGAGGGGGGCTTCTGCGGCCCCGCTTGAGGCGAGCTCGCCTGCCGAGGCAGCACCTTCTTCTGCGGGGAAAGGAGGCACCGAGGCCCACGCTTCCCCTGCCCGGTCGTCCTCGCGAGCCCAGCAGGGACACTCTGGCGAGGAGTCAGCCCCCGTGGTCCCGCTGAACTTGGAGGGGCCTGGGCTTGGTGCTGCTGCTGAGATGCCCATGGCCCGGGAGGCTCCTTCCTCCCAAGTCGTGATCACGCTGCCGTCCTCTCCGCCTGCTGCACTAGCTCCCGTCTCTTCTGATTCCTCAGCTATCTTGGACCAGGCCGCCGACGAACTGAGCCGGCTTCGGGAGGATCTCCAGAGCGCGGACCCCCGCCTGGTGGTTGGGCGCCTGGAGTTAGCCTTTGGCTGGGCCCGCTCCATTGCCTCTGTCCGAGCGGCACTGAGGCGGGTTGCGTCCGCCTCCGACGAGGAGAAACAAGCCGCTCGCCAGGCTAAGGCTGCTCGCGATGCTGCTCAAGGCGAAGCTGCGGATGCCCAGGGCCGCTGCAAGGCGTTGGAGGCCGAGCTGCAAGACCTGTGCGAGGAGCTCGCGAAGGAGGTCCGCAGCCGCTAGGAGAAGGAGGAGGGGATGAAGGCTCAGGAGGCTACTGAGGGAGTCCTGGATTAGGGGGTGTCCGGATAGCCGGACTACCATCATCAACCGAACTATCATTGGCCGGACTATCATCATCGACCGGACTCCAAGACTATGAAGATACAAGATTGAAGACTTCGCCCCGTGTCCGGATGGGACTTTCCTTGGCGTGGAAGGCAAGCTTGGCGATACGGATATGTAGATTTCCTACCATTGTAACCGACTCTATGTAACCCTAGCCCTCTCCGGTGTCTATATAAACCAGATGGCTTTAGTCCGTAGGACTAGAAGAAGAAGAACAACCCTTACAATCATACCATAGGCTAGCTTCTAGGGTTTAGCCTCCTTGATCTCGTGGTAGATCCACTCTTGTAAACATCCACAATATCAATATCAATCAAGCGGGACGTGAGGGTTTTACCTCCATCAAGAGGGCCCGAACACAGGTAAAACATCGTGTCCCTTGTCTCCTGTTACCATCCGCCTAGAAATACAGTTCGGGACCCCCTACCGAGATCCGCCGGTTTTGACACCGACATTGGTGATTTCATTGAGAGTTCCTCCGTATGCGCCACCGATAGGCTTGATGGCCTCTTCAATCAACAACGACGCAGTCCTGGGTGAGACTTTTCTCCCGGACAGATCTTCAGATTCGGGCGGTTTTCGCTGCGGGCCAACTCACTTGGCCATCTGGAGCAGATCGAAGCTACGCCCCTGGCCGTCAGTCAGTTTGAAGCCTAAACTTCACGGCCGATATCCGCGGGGACTTGATCTTCGATGGATCTGAGCCACAGCCGAAGCGTCTTGCCGCTGTCATGATGGGCATGACCTAACTCGCCGCGGACAGCACCTTGGAGGTCAAGACACGAATCCGCTCCGACCCATAGTCCGGAGCCGATCGCTCGGATCGAGGACGGATGGCTGGACACCGCCTCGGGAGCTGCAACTTCTGTGGCGATGGAGCCGAACACTTACATTGTCCCGCATAAAGCTCATGACTCTGAGGTGCCGGACTCTCTGTCGGACTCCGAACCTCCTGCGCCCCTACCAAATAATCCGATTACGCCGATCATGGAATTCACCGCCGCGGACATCTTTTTCAAAGACTTCGCCTTCGGCGATATCATAAATTCACTGAAGCATCTCTCGCTATCCGGAGAGCGCTGGCCGAACTACGGCCAGGACGGTTGGGACACGGACGGCGAAGAAATTCAGAGCCCACCCACCACCCACTTCGTAGCCACCGTCGATGATTTAACCGACGTACTCGACTACGACTCTGAAGACATCGACGGTATGGACGACAATGCCGGAGACTACCAAGAACCAGTGCCTACAGGACACTGGAAGACCACCTCGTCATACGACATATACATGGTGGACACCCCAAAAGATGGGGACGGCAAAGAAGCAACGGAGGCCGATTCCTTAAAGAAACAGCCCAAGCGCCAACGTCAGCGGCGCCGCCTAAATCCCACCACGACAAGAATGGAGATTCCGCACAGGAGATAATAACACCCCGTAAAGTGCCGAAGACAACTCCCTCCAAAGACGATACAAGCGCAAGAGGAGGCGAAGCAAGCCCTCACGAGAGGGCGGCAGACGAAGAGGTCGAGGATGACAATTACTTACCTCCCTCCGGAGACGAGGCAAGCCTCGGACGACGAATCTGGCTGCGTGCTCGAGGATCCCATCGAACAAGAGCGTTTCAGACGCAGGCTAATGGCCACGGCAAACAGCCTAAAGAAAAAGCAAAGAACAACTTCAAGCTGATCAAGACCTCATCGGCCGACAGATGGACCGAGGTCCTCGCGTCAAGAGTATGAACTCGAACGCCTCCAAAAGTTACCCAAAACGCAAGTTGCTCCCCGATTAGAGGAGGAGGCGTACAAACCTGCATCACCAGCGCTGTCTGCAGACCGGCCACCTCGTGGCCGCGACAGAGAGGCCTGCAAGCCCTCCACCAAAACCATACCCCGGCATCGCTCAAAAAGCATGAAGCCACGGGGGAACGCGCCGGACCTGCGGGATATATTGGAGGACAAGGCAAGACAATCCAGATCTATCTATGGATCACGCGGGCGCCCCAAGACCCACGACGAATACCTCGCACCGGATACAACTACTTCGGCCGGGCCGAACACAGCAGACAACGCTCTCTCGAGCTACGTCGCGATATTGCTCAATACAGAGGCACCGCACACCCACTATGCTTCACTGACGAAGTAATGGATCATCAAATCCCTGAAGGGTTTAAACCCGTTAATATCGAATCCTACGATGGCACAACAGACCCCGCGGTTTGGATTGAGGATTATCTTCTCCATATACACATGGCCCGCGGCAATCTTCACGCCATCAAATATCTCGCTCAAGCTCAAAGGACCAGCTCGGCATTGGCTTAACAGCCTGCCCGCAGAGTCAATTGGATGTTGGGAAGACACGGAAGCCGCATTCCTCGACAACTTCGAGAACGCGTGTAATGCGACCACCGGACGCAGATGACCTAAGCCACATAATCCAGCAGCGAGACGAATCGGCCGGGCAATTACAGACACGGTTCCTAACAAGAAAAATCAAATCAAATCGACCGTCGGATGCAGAGCCCCTCGCTGCCTTCAAACATAACATCCGCGACGAGTGGCTGGCACAGCACCTAGGGATGAGAAGCCGAAATCCATGGCAGCCCTCACATCACTCATGACCCTCTTCATGCGGGAGAGGATAGCTAGCTAGCTCGCAGAATAACCTCAAAGAAAACGCGGCAGTCCGGATACTAAGGACCGCAATGGCAGGTTGCGTCGAAACAAAAACAACGCCGTGATTAACGGCGATAAAGAATGAGGATATGGCAGTCAACGCCGATTCCGAGGCTCCAAGCCCGGTCAACGGAAGAAGCCATTTAAAAGAACCACTCCGGGCCCGTCCAATTTGGACCGAATACTCGACCGCTTCCTGTCAAATACACGGAACCCCGAAAAGCTAGCTAACCACACCAACAGAGATTGTTGGGTATTCAAGCGAGCAAATTAATCGCCAAAACAAAGTGACAAGGGGCTACACAAATGATGACGAGGAAGAGACCGCCGCCACGAACAACAGAGGACAAAAGGATTCCCCCCTCAAGTTCGGACGGTAAACATGATATACGCATAGCGATATTCCCAAGAGGGAGCGGAAGCCTGCACTAAGGGGCGATATCTGGCGATGGAGCCAACGCCCCAAAATTCAACCCATGGTCCTCTTGCCCGATCACTTTCGATCGAAGAGACCATCCGACCAGTATCCGCCATGGCGGATTCGCCGCATTGGTTTTAGACCCAATCGTCGATGGATTTCACCTCACGATAGTCCTGATGGACGGCGGCGTAGCTCTGAACTCGCTTTATCGTGATACAGTGCAAGATGGGCATAGACCCTTCAAGGATTAAACCTACAAAGACAACCTTCAAAGGCGTCATACCAGGTGTCGAGGCCAATTGTACAGGCTCGATTACATCGAAGTGGTCTTCGGATCCCGGATAATTTCCGAGCGAGAGTTAATCTTCGACATAGTCCCGTTCGCAGCGGCTATCACACTCGCCGGACGAACCGCGTTTTGCAAAATTCAACGCGGTGCCGCATTATGCATACCTTAAGCTCAAGATGCCAGACCTCGTGGAGTCATCACGGTCAATGGAAACACGGAACGCTCCTCCGAGCGGAGGAACATATAGCGGCTCTCGCGGCGAAGTACAGAGCAGCCTTTTAAGGCAATTCTCGAGTCCGCCGTTAAACGACCGGACACGACCAAACGCTACCGGAGCAACATCAACCAAGACCACCTGGCACGTTAGAGCATCGCTGTAGCAATGCGGCCTCAACCCCAGCCCTCGCAAAATTGTAAGACAAGCTCTCCACAGACATAATTACGCCTCGAGATACCATGGGCATAGGGGAAAGGCACAACCACAACAGACCCAGTGCGGTTCGACCACACCAGGGGCTCCCAAGTGTGTCGCTCTTTTTTCTTTTATTTTCTCTTTTTATACAGAACTCATCCGTGGCGACCCTGCCGAACTCATGATGCAACAGCCAGGGAAGGACAAAGGCCGTGACGAACACTCAGGTGGTCTCCATCACGTGCATTAAATTTGTTAAATACAAACATTCCGCGGCCTACCCCTGGAGGGAGACGCCTTTAATTCGTCCAATCCCTTGCTTTCCGCACTATTTGTATCATTCCGCACTCATAGCATATCTTCTCGAATAAAATGCAGCACTTTTTGCCCATAATTGCATTACCATATATATATATATATGTTCATTTACGACATGTTGCACCCGTACATTTTGGTACGGCCAAATACACCAGGGGCGAATGTTCTCCGCATTATGGTGTGATAAAGTCCGAACACTTTCACAAGTGCGGCACCCCAAACTTATAGCATTATATGAATCGGCTCTGAATCATGTCTTGGGTCAATAGTTGGGTTTGCCCGGCTCCCATGTTTGGCACCTTACGTTCCGTTCTTTCGGCTAAGGTAGCACCGGGAGAACCACTGCGATTGCGCCCCGGTTGAGCCGGGTTAACGCCTCAGTGGAGAAAGCTAAAACTGACTGTCATGATAAGGCGAGAGACTGGTCGCTGTTCGAGAGGTCCTTTCGGGTCCTTAAAGACCTACGCCGCTTCGAGCGAAGTTCCGGATAATGTCCGACGAAGGCGTGGATAGCGCCCCTAATTCGGTCCTCCGAATACTAGGGGCTTCGCCGAAATTTAAAATTATAGAATTCTATGGCTAAGTGAGAGTGTTCAAGCACTATAAGTCCGGTTGCCTTGTTCGTTGTGTTGAGCGCCTCCCTAGATGGACCCAAAAATGGGAACAAGAGTGCTCAAGTTTATCCCGAACACCCCAGCACTCGCGGCATGGGGGCTGAAGCCGACGACTTGCCATCTCTCAGATTTAATAAACGGCCGCATGTAAGGTAATATTTTAAATTAACAAGCGTTGCTTAGCGCATATGAACAAAGTTTTTAGCGCGCAGGATAACACATTGCGAATTTACTCAATAATTACATCCCTGGGCACTCATCCGCAATCTTGCGGGCACCCTTCAAGACAGTCTTATAGTACATTTCAGCGTGACGATGTTCCTTGCCCTGCCGGTGGCGCTGCTGATTAGCTTCTCCCGTCCAGCTTGCCCCAATGCACCTTTGCGCTGGCAAGGGCCCGACGAGCACCTTCAATACAAAGTGAGCGCTTTGATAACCTCCACCCAGGGGCACGCATCCACCAACCGTCGCACGAGGCCGAAGTAGCTCCCAGGCATGGGCTCTCCAGGCCAAAGCCGGACTATGAGGCCCTTCATGGCCTGCTCGGCCACCTTGTGGAGCTCGAACAGCTGCTTTAGCTGGTCGCTAGGGGGCACCGGATGGCCGGCCTCAAAGATATCGAGACCGTAAGACCTTCTCCGTTGAGCTCCCTCCTCGGCTCGGTAGAATGCGCGGCATCGAGACACGCCGAGGCAGATCTGCAACGCCCTCGAGATCTCCGAATTCGGGTAAGTAACACGTAATTTACATTCACATGCTTGCTTTGCATGAAAAATGCCTTACCTGCCGCTATCTTCCTCATCAACTCAATCTCCTGAAGGGACTTATGGGCATCGGCCTTGGCAGTTTTGGCACTTTTGAGAGCCGAGGCAAGCTCGGACTCTCGAGTCTTTGAGTCACGCTCCAAACTCTCATGCTTTTCCATGAGAGCCTGGAGCTCTCGCTGAACCACCGCCACCCGCGCCTCCTATTTTTCTCGCTCTGCTCGTTCATTAGCGCATTGCGTTCGTCATGACACGGCCTCCTTCGTGGTCGCCACCTCGCTTGTGGCCCCTGCAGCATCCATGTTATCCTTGTTATTTTTGTTGCAACCTAAATCCTTTTACAGAAGGTACAAGTTCAAAGTGGTGTTACTCACCTTCTTTGTCCCGAGCTGCTACGCTGCCGAGCTCTTGCTCGGACCGCTCAAGCTCCTGGTTCAAAGCACCGACCTCCGTAGTCAAGTCTGGCGGCAGAGGTCACCGCAGCCTGCAACCCATATTGACATAATTTTTTTAGCGACCCTGCGTATATCTTTTTTTCAGATCCTCAGTACGACTTTTCTTTCCGAACACCGAACCGAGCATCAGGGGCTACTGTCTATGCGGTATCACATTGCATCTTTTTAACTTCTTACCTCAAAGCCTGATAGAAGGCTACTGCAGGCTTCGGTCAGCCCGCTCTTGGCGAGCTGCACCTTCTGGATTACCACACTCATAATAGTGCGGTGTTCTTCCTCGATGGAAGCGCTCTGCAGTGCCTCCAACAAATTGCCCGGCGCCTCCGGTTGGACGGAAGCCGCCGGCGTCACGGTCTTGCCCTTCGTTCGAAGGGGCCGCCGGCCGGACTCCGGAACCACTGCGGGTTCTGATGTGGAGTCCGGCGCAACTTCCGGGAGGACGCCTTGTGGCGCCTCCGGAGCCTCCCCCCGATGGGTCCCTCCTTGGGATCCCACCTCGGCGTCCTCGGTGTCACGAGGGGTGGAGGCGGTCGGGATGGAGTCTACATCCGACGGAGCCAACGACCGCTTCGATGAAGCGGGAGATCATCACCGCCGGACTACGGGCAACATGCGGCATCGTAATGACACTATGTGACACGTAAAAAGAAATTATAAATCATTCAGGAATCCGGATACTTACGATCTCGCCAAGGCCTGGCCCTTGAAGGCCATTCTTCCTCGCCAACGCGTTGGCGTTGGCGGAGCTGTCCGGGAATAGTCCTTCCCTCTTGGACCCTTCGGCCTCCCCTATTGGGGAAGCCTTCCTCGTCCTCTCTCCCTCCTCTGGGAGAGAGTCCTCTTTCTCCTCCTTGTTTTCGGGGGAGGAGTCCGCCCCGGAGTCGTCGGACACCTGAAAACGGGAGATCTTTCGAGCACCCGTGGCCTCCTTCTTGGCCTTCTTCTCCGGCACCACGCAAGGGTGCCGAACCAAAGAAATCGCTAGACGAAAGCGCTTCATCGGATTTTCTGGCATAGGAGCCGGACAGTAATCTGCTCCGCCTTCCTCATCCAGTCCTGTCAAAGGAAAAGGGGAAATTAAAACCCGCATAGAGTCAAACTATGAAAACAAGTGTCCCGTAAAGGGGTAGAATCACTTACCTCGTCGGCTGGCCAGCGGCGAAATCCGCGATCTTCAGTCGCGGATGCGGGGGCTTCGGCGCCCTTGAACAACACCCTCCAGGCGCCTTCGTACGTCGTGTCGAAGAGCCTGCTCAGCGCCTGGTGCTGTTCCGGATCGAACTCCCACAGATTGAATGCCCGCTCTTGGCATGGGAGAATCCGGCGGACGAGCATGACTTGGACCACGTTAACCAGCCTGAGCTTCTTCACCAGCTTCTGGATACAGGCTTGGAGTCCCGTCAACTCCTTGAACTACCCCACAGCAAGCCCTTCTCTTTCCGTGGAGGTGAGCTGCGTGGGGATACCAGATCTAAACTTCGGGGCCGCCGCCCATGTAGGGTCACGCTGCTCGGTGATATAGAACCACCCGATTGCCACCCCTTGACGGATTCCACGAAGGCCCCTTGAACCAAAGGACATTGGGCATCTTGCCCAACATGGCGCCTCCGCACTCCGCTTGAGTGCCCTTCACTACCTTCTGCTTGACATCGAAGGTCTTGAGCCACAAGCCGAAGTGGGGCTGGATGCAGAGGAAGGCCTCGCACACGACGATAAACGCCGAGATGTTGAGGATGAAGTTGGCGCCAGATCATGGAAATCCAGGCCGTAGTAGAACATGAGCCCCCGGACAAAGGGGTGAAGTGGAAAGCCCAGTCCGTGGAGGAAGTGGGGAAGAAAGACGACCCTCTCATGGGGCCTGGGGGTGGGGATGAGCTGCCCTCGTCAGTAGCCGGCAGGTCGCGATGTCGCCGGAAAGGTATCCGGCGCCGCGCAGTTTGGCGATGTGCTCCTCCTTAACGGTGGAGGCCAACCATTTACCTCCCGCTCCGGACATGGTCGGAGAAGGTTGAGACGAGATGCGCGAACTTGGGTGCTGGAGCTTGAGTGCGCGGAGATGGATAAGCAAAGGAGGAAGAAGGCGTAGGTGAGAAGGTGAATCCTTATCCCTTATATGGGCGGGCGAAGTCTACGCGTCCCCCACTAGCCTGGTAAAACTTGCTTATCTCCCAAGCGTCACCATCAATGGCGCGGTTGGGTTACCCACGCCCGTATTGATGAGAATCCCGGATTAAGGGGAAACACGATCTCTGCTTCGACAAGACGTGCCAAGGAAGCCGCTTCGCTAAATGCGCTGAGGTGGTAAAGTAAAAAACAATTCGAGTAATGGCTTGGTAGTGGTGTGACGTCATGCCGCAGAAAACGTCAGCAGATTGAACTTGTGTATATATATTATTCTCTCTACGGTGGAATGTGGAATTTATTTTGCAGAGCCGGACACTATCCTGGTGTTCACAATCTTCTATCATTCGGAGGAGGAACCCGCCTTGCAATGCCAAGCAATATCTGCGCCCGGACTTATCGTCATTGAAGCCTGGTTCAGGGCTACCGAGGAGTCCTGGATTAGGGGTGTCCGGATAGCGGACTACCATCATCACCGGACTGTCATTGGCGGACTATCATCATCGACGGACTCCAATAATATGAAGATACAAGATTGAAGACTTCGCCCCGTGTCCGGTTGGGACTTTCCTTGGCGTGGAAGGCAAGCTTGGCGATACGGATATGTAGATCTCCTACCATTGTAACCGACTCTATGTAACGCTAGCCCTCTCCGGTGTCTATATAAACCGGATGGCTTTAGTCCGTAGGACTAGAAGAAGAACAACAACCCTTACAATCATACCATAGGCTAGCTTCTAGGGTTTAGCCTCCTTGATCTCGTGGTAGATCCACTCTTGTAAACATCCACAATATCAATATCAATCAAGCAGGACGTAGGGTTTTACCTCCATCAAGAGGGCCCGAACCTGGGTAAAACATCGTGTCCCTTGTCTCCTGTTACCATCCGCCTAGACGCACAGTTCGGGACCCCCTACCCGAGATCCGCCGGTTTTGACACCGACAGCTACCGTCAAAGACTGGGACGCCGAGCTTGTTGACCGTCGTGGCCGGTTGGAGACGCTGGAGCAGGCGCTGAAGGTGGAGAGGGCCGAGCTAGACCGCAAGGCAAAGGTCCTGGACGAGGACCGGGTGGCCTTCGCCGAGCTGGAGGAGAAGGCTCACGCCGCGCTGAAGACGCTCTATGAGAGCGGCTTAGAGGACCCTCTGGCTGGTGAAGAGGACGGCTCTGCCGAGCTGCTTCCCTTCCTGGTCCGTGCTCTCGAAGATGCCGCGGACGGTCTTGGGCCCACGGCCGAGGACGAAAGGCACGCTACTGTTGCTCGTGAAGGCTGACGCGCGTCCTCAGCCACATCTACCTTCGCGACCCCAACGTCGACCTCGACAGCCTGATGGAACCCGTGAGCGGCGACCTTGCCGCCGCTGCTGCTGAGGCCGTGAAGGGCCGAGCCGAGGTTTTGCTGGGGAAGTTTCGTGCCTTCAGCGTCTTGCCTAGACGCGACGCCACCAGTTCCGCGGCTTCAGGAGGCGGAGCCGCCCGGCGTGGCTCCACCGCAGGCGGCAGCGCTACTGGAAAGTGATCCCCTTGCGTCCTTTGTCCTGTTTTAATTCCTGCAACATGCACCATGCCTGGTGGAGGCGTTTAAACTTGTGTTTGGTGTTGTGAGAACACTCTATGGCTTGTAATATTTGCTTTTGAATTCCTTAGGATTTGCATTTTCCCTCCTATTTGCCCGTGTTCTACGTCGGCAGGGCCCGGCCCCGCGCATAGCTCAGTCGCCGTTAGCCCCGACCGGAGACTTGGATGGGACTAAGGAGTGAGGGGCTACGTGGCAAGTTAGGCTCCTGAGTCGCGATGCTCAGGAGTCCCCCTTGACGCGCGAAAAACAAGTAGGGAAGGGAGGCGTAGGAGTGGATTGGTCGTTCTATGTCGGCAGGGCCCGGCCCTGCGCATACCTCAACCGCTGTTAGCCCCGACCGGAGACCAAGGACGGGGCTAAGGAGTGAGGGGCTACGTGACCAGTTAGGCTCCTGAGTCGCGATGCTTAGGAGTCCCCCTTGACGTTCAGACGAATTTTCATACCTTGGCTCCGCGCCGGGAGGCGTGCTGACGACTGTGTCCGAGGGACCTGGCTGGGTGGCGTATGTTCGGGCGTGGCCCGGGCGCAACCCCCGTGTCCAGCCCCCTCGCGCGGCACTCCCGAGGGGAGGTGTTGCAATGGTACCAGACACTGAGCTCTGGGCTCCCTGAGGTTGGTACGGCCGTGGGCCGTGATAACCCACAAGTATAGGGGATCGCAATAGTTTTCGAGGGTAGAGTATTCAACCCAAATTTGTTGATTCGACACAAGGGGAGCCAAAGAATATTCTCAAGTATTAGCAGCTGAGTTGTCAATTCAACCACACACGGAAACTTAGTATCTCTGCAGCAAAGTGTTTAGTAGCAAAGTAATATGATAGTGGTGGTAACGGTAACAAAAGTAACGACAACAAAAGTAATGTTTTTGGTATTTTTGTAGTGATTGTAACAAGAGTAAACGGAAAAGTAAATAAGCGAGAACCAGTATATGGAAAGCTCGTAGGCACCGGATCAGTGATGGATAATTATGCCGGATGTGGTTCCTCATGTAACAGTCATAACATAGGGTGACACAGAACTAGCTCCTATTCATCAATATAATGTAGGCATGTATTCCGAATATAGTCATACGTGCTTATGGAAAAGAACTTGCGTGACATCTTTTGTCCTACCCTCCCGTGGAAGCGGGGTCCTATTGGAAACTAAGGGATATTAAGGCCTCCTTTTAATAGAGAACCGGAACAAAGCATTAGCACATAGTGAATACATGAACTCCTCAAACTATGGTCATCACCGGGAGTGGTCCCAATTATTGTCACATCGGGGTTGCCGGATCATAACACATAGTAGGTGACTATAGACTTGCAAGATAGGATCAAGAACACACATATATTCATGAAAACATAATAGGTTCAGATCTGAAATCATGGCAATCGGGCCCTAGTGACAAGCATTAGGCATAGCAAAGTCATAGCAACATCAATCTCAGAACATAATGGATACTAGGGATCAAACCCTAACAAAACTAACTCGATTACATGATAAATC
Source organism: Aegilops bicornis (assembly GCA_021605145.1). Lineage (NCBI taxonomy): Eukaryota > Viridiplantae > Streptophyta > Magnoliopsida > Poales > Poaceae > Aegilops > Aegilops bicornis. The sequence continues at coordinate 506,501,139 of CM038669.1, forward strand.
TCATCCAACCCATCACCGTCCAAGAAACCTACGATGGAATTACTCACGCCGGCGGTAAGCATCATGAAATTGGTGATGGAGGATGGTTGATGATAATGACGGCGATGAATCCCCTCTCCGGAGCCCGAGCGGACTCGGATCAGCCCTCCCAGAGAGATTAGGGCTTGGCGGCGGCTCCGTGTCGTAAAACGCGATGAAACTTTTTCTCTGATTTTTTCTCCCGAAAGCCAATATATGGAGTTGGAGTTGGCGTCGGAGGGCTCGAGGGGCCCACGAGGTAGAGGCGCGCCCTAGGGGGGACCCCACCCTCGTGGACAGGTGTGGGCCCCCGGTCTTCATCTTTGGCGAGGATTTTTATTATTTTTATAAGACATCCCGTGGAGTTTCAGTCATTCCGAGAACTTTTGTTTTACGCATAAAACAACACCATGGCAATTCTGCTGAAAACAGCGTGAGTCCGGGTTAGTTCCATTCAAATCATACAAGTTAGAGTCCAAAACAAGGGCAAAAGTGTTTGGAAAAGTAGATACGACGGAGACGTATCAGGCCGCCCTCAGTTGTTTATCACCAGCGCGGAGCATAGCGCTTCCGTATGTGTATGGGCATAGCCACTCCTCGGCAGTGTCGTCAGCCAGCGCGGAGCATGGTGCTTCCAGCAGTGCGTGGGAGGGCTCCCCCTCGGGAGGAGCCCCGAGGCGTGTCTGACCCATACGACACGTGGCTTCACCTGCAGTAGGGCTAGGAGAGGTGTGTCTGGGCACCCGTGAGCCAGCGGGACTCACGTGGCCCTACCTCGAGGCGGCTGCGCTGGCTCTGGGCCTTTATCGATGGTGTGTTCCTCTGAGGTTAGAATGGAAATGCTCTACGTCCTCAGGTCCCGGCCCTCGAGCTAGCTCAGCCGCCGCTGGTATGACAGGTCGCGATGCCGTGGGTCAAGGCCAGGGGGTGAGGGCTGAAGAGCCAGTAGGAGCCCATGAGTCGCGATGCTCAGGTACCCCCTTTTAACGTGCAAGCGCTTTGCATTAGGGCTGGGAGGCCCGCGACAGGTAGTAGGCAATAATTACGTGAATCAGGTTAAGCGCATCGGAGCAAATCCATCTAGATAGGTGCGGAGAAGGCATGCGCCACTGGGTCTGGCCTGAGCAACTTGGGGATAATGTAGCCCAAGGGGCGCCCCCAACAAGGTAAGTAAAGAACATAAGAAAAACAGATACATGCCGCAGGGACGGACCCATGCGGCCTGGGAATGATGCAGCCCGAGGGGCGCTCCCAGCTGAAAGCGGAACTTGGAAAGGTATCACCTGATATGGTCGGAGGTGGCGGGATGTTGAGGTAGCGGATGACGCGTGATGAGGAAGCCGACCCTCACGAGCCCTCCGGACCCGGAGCCTCGGGAGGCTCCGGGGGCACGGGGGGTTCCTCGAGAGCCATCTCCATCTCTGCCCAGGCAACGTGTTGCTTGACCTCCTGAGCCTCCAGAGCGCACCTCAGCAGGCGCTGATGGGCAGCGACCGCGTTCGGCAGGCCGAAAGGCTTGCGAACGTAGCTGTGAGGCGGGCCCTCGCAACGTCCCACGCGTTAGGGCCGGAGGCGCTCCTGAGACGCGGCCCGGTTGAGCCCTGGTATGTCGATGCAGATCCGTAGCCCGGCATCCTCGCCTGGATGTGGGGCCACGGCGGGCAGGCGGCGACAGCCGCGCATGACTCTTGACTCCTGTAGCTCCTGGGTGTTCCTTGCGTTGAACTCCTGAGGGTTTGGCCCTCCTTGTCTCATACCTTTCTGAGGGAAACGTGCCTTGAAGCATGCCTCCAAGTGGTGCCCGAGCGCCTCCCTCGTGACCTCGGCTAGGTCGGTGGCTTGCCACAAAAGAGCCCCCGAGCCCTGCCTGAGGAGGGTGCCAGGCGCGCCTTCCTATGCGACAGAGGGGGGCGCCCCTTGAACGGGCGCGAGTCCTAATGCCACGCCTCCGGAGGTGCCTCCCTCGCGAGGGCCTGGACCAGGCGAAGCCTTCTTCTTCTTGGGGATCGCCTCGGGAAGTCTCCCGCTCCTGTGATCTGGGTCTTCAATTGCTGCGGCTGGGAAGGCGCGCTCAAGAGAGCACACTACATCCCTTTCCTCACAAGGTACTGTGATGACTCCTCCACTTCCTGGCATCTTGGGGACATTGTAGCCATGGTGAGTCACTGCCATGAACTTGGTTAAAGCTGGGTACCCGAGGATGGCATTGTATGGCAGGCGAATGTGGGCGACGTCGAAGTCGATGAGCTCGATGCGGTAGTTGTCGCGCCGTCCGAAGGTGACGGGAAGGCGAACTTGCCCTATCGGCCATCGGTGATTCCTGAGAAAGGCTTGGTCGGCTGGAGCTGATCGTATGGCACTTGGAGATCATTGAATGTCTCGATAGATAGGACGTTGAGTCCCGCTCCGCTGTCGATGAGGGTCCTGGTGACTTGCACGATGCTGATGACTGGTGAGAAAAGCATGGGGAGGACTCCGGCCGTTGCCGCGCACTTGAGCTGATCCGCTGAGCTGAACGTGATAACGCACGATGACCACCTGAGAGGGCGTGTGGCCTCAGGCTTGGGGAGGACTGCATTCACCTCGCGAGCAAACTGCTTGAAGATGCGCGGAGAGGCTGGGGTCTGAGCACCACCCAGGATGCAAGCGATCGCGCGCGGCTCCTGGAAGCCCCCAGCCCCCTCGTTCTGATGATTGTCTTCGTACCTCCTTGGCGGCTGTGGCAAAGGTGGGAGCCCAGCGTTGCCTTGAGGGCGATCCTCATGAGGCTGGTCCCTCCAACCTCCCTCGTGAGGCTGGTCCTGCCAGCGGTCCTCGCGAGGTCTGTCACGCCATCCTTGGCGAGGGCCACGGTCTTCCCAGCGTCCTGTGCCTCTTCCTCCTCCTCGGCCATAGCCCCGATCATTGCGCTCGGGGCTTCGGCCAATGCGCCCTTCTCGCACGGCCCTGAGCTCTTGGCATTCGTTCGTGTTGTGGGTGTGGAGGTCGTGGTACACGCAGTACCGGCTGCCCTTGGACGACTCGGGCTGATCCCTGCCTTGCTTGGTGTCTGGTTCTGCCGCCAGCACGACAGCCCCCTTGCGCTTCACGTCCTTGGCCTTGGGCTTCTTCTCTTCTGGATCGGCAGCCGGAAGCTCGAGGAGGGAGAGGCGCCCTTCCTCATCCCTAGCGCATTTGGTTGCCAAGTTGAACAGCTCCAGGGATGTGCACATGTCTTCATGCACTGCTAGCTCCTCCTTCATCTTGACGTCATGCACGCCATCGGAGAAAGCTGAGATGATGGCTTCCTCAGTCACCTTGGGAATCTTGAGGCGGGCGTTGTTGAAGCACTGGATGTACTTCTGCAGGGTCTCTCCCGGCTGTTGCTTGATGCAGCGCATGTTGCTCACGGCCAGAGGCCGGTCGCGAGTGCCTTGGAAGTTGGCGATGAAGCGGGTGTGCAACTCGTCCCACGAGGAGATTGTGCCGGGAGCCAGGTTCAGGAGCCAGGTTCGGGCTCCGTCCTTGAGCGCCATGGGGAACCAATTTGCCATGACCTTTTCGTCCCCTGCTTATGCGGCGATGCCCATCGTAGAGCTGAAGGAACTTCTGGGTCGGCGGTGCCGTCGTGGCGAGGGAGGCAGGTCTGGCTTGAACTTGCTGGGCCATGCGACGTTATGTAGCTCGGGCGGTGAAAGCTGACAGCTGCGGTTACCAGGGCTCTCTGCTGATGCAGAGCTTGTTCTTGTGGATTCCCGCGCACCGCTGCCTGGAGCAGCGCGGGGTCTTGACGCGGTGGCGCTGGAGCGTGGCCGCGGTGCTCTGGTGTTGGGAGCATGCGAGCACCTTCTTGGGGATGAGGGATCTCCTGGCAGCTCCTTTCTTGCTGCGCGGGCACCGGACGCGAAGGGTCTCGGCCCGGGGCCACGCGCCTTGGAGCCAGGACGCCTTCTTGGGAAGGAGGTGGCGGGGGCACCTCTGGCTCCCTGCCTCCCGCGTGGGGTGAAGGGCGAGGCAGTGAGAGGGATGGCGCGGGGGAGCCCCCTACGGCACGGACGAGCTCGGCGACGCGGTCGAGCCACTCCTCATAGACGTTGTCGACAGGGCGGTAGCGCAGTAGCTCGTTCGCCGCGATGAGCACAGCTCGAGCCTCCATGGGAGCGCGGTGTGCGCGGGACGAAGAACCAGCAGGGGTGAGCGAGGGAGAAGCAGTGCGGCCTTCTCGCCTCACCGATGGGTGCAGGGATGAGGCCTGCTGCTAGTTCCCCGCCGAGCCGGTGGCGGCAGGCGACGGGGAACGACGGGGGTGTCCGCCGACGGGAGCCGTCTGGGCGACTCGAGTGGCGCGAGCAGCCCGGCGCTCGGCGCGGGCTCGGCGAGCGTCAGCCATGGGCACGACGGAAGATCACACGCGACCAGCGGAAGAAAGATTCCGGCGCACCCCTACCTGGCGCGCCAAATGTCGGGTTTCGGGTTCCGGCAGACCCTTGAGGTTCGAACACTGGGGTGCACGCGGAGATCTTTCCCCTACCAGCTCACGCGTGAATGGATTGCGAGGGATCTAAACTAGGAACGATGAACATCACAAGAGACACAAGGTTTATACTGGTTCGGGCCACCGTGGTGGTGTAATACCCTACTCCAGTGTGTGGTGTGGTGGATTGCCTCTGGGGCTGATGATGAATAGTACAAAGGAAGAACAGCCTCGCGAGGGGCTGTTCTTGAGCTGGTGCGATGGAATGCTTGGGTGAGTCCAGACGCCTCTCTCTCTCTCTCTAGGGGGTTCGACTTGTCTCCCGTCCGTCCCCCCTCTCTTTGTGGTGGCTAGTCCTATTTATATAGGGAGGCCCTGGGCCTCTTCCCAAATAATGAGCGGGAAGGGCGCCAACAATTTTCCATTTTGAAGGGGAACATCTGGTACACTTATCCTGACTAAAGTTGGTCTTCGGCTGCCAAAGGCTCTGGTGGTGACGCCGTCTTGGGCTCCACGATGACCTCCTTCCTGCTTCTCTGCTGGTCTTGGTCTTGTTGCACCGAAGCGGTAACCTTTGCTTGAGGCCTTGGCCTGTGCTTGCCCCCTTTGCACCGAAAGGGAAACAAGGACAATCTTGTGAGGCCGGCGCCTCACTGCACTCGCCTGGTCCTCGATCATCATGGCTTGCGTCACGGGCCCCTCGGGAGGTGCCCTGCCTTGATCTCTCCGCCTCCTTGCGAGCCTGCCTAACGAGGCTGCTCCTGAGTAAGCTCCGTGTCGTCCGCCCCACGAGGCTTGGCCCCTCGCGAGGGTCTTGAGCTTGAACTGATGAAGCTGGGCCACGCTGGGCCCCCACTTGAGCCACGCCGCAGGCCGCAGGCAGGCAAGTCTGGGGACCCCCGTTCCCAGAACGCCGACAGTTTTGAATGGTGAACATCACTATGTTGATCATATCTACTATATGATTCACGTTCGACCTTTTGGTCTCAGTGTTCCGAGGCCATATCTGCATATGCTAGGCTCGTCAAGTTTAACTCGAGTATTCTGCACGTGCAAAACTAGTTTGCACCCATTGTATGTGAATGTAGAGCTTATCACACCCGATCATCACGTGGTGTCTTGGCACGACGAACTGTAGCAACGGTGCATACTCAGAGAGAACACTTATACCTTGAAATTTAGTGAGGGATCATCTTATAATGCTACCGCCGTACTAAGCAAAATAAGATGCATACAAGATAAACATCACATGCAATCAAAATATGTGACATGATATGGTCATCATCATCTTGTGCCTTTGATCTCCATCTCCAAAGCACCGTCATGATCTCCATCATCACCGGCTTGACACCTTGATCTCCATCATAGCATAGTTGTCGTCTCGCCAACTATTGCTTCTACGACTATTGCTACCGCTTAGTGATAAAGTAAAGAAATTACATGGCGATTGCATTTCATGCAATAAAGCAACAACCATAAGGCTCCTGCCTTTTGCCGATAACTTTTACAAAACATGATCATCTCATACAACAATTTATATCTCATCACGTCTTGACCATATCATATCGCAACATGCCATGCAAAAACAAGTTAGACGTCCTCTACTTTGTTGTTGCAAGTTTTACGTGGCCGCTACGGGCTTCTAGCAAGAATAGTTCTTACCTACGCATCAAAACCACAACGATTTTTTGTCAAGTGTGCTATTTTAACCTTCAACAAGGACCGGCCGTAGTCAAACTCGATTCAACTAAAGTTGGAGAAACAGACACTCGCCAGCCACCTGTGTGCGAAGCACGTCAGTAGAACCAGTCTCATGAATGCGTCATGTAATGTCAGTCTGGGGAGCTTCATCCAACAATACCGCCGAATCAAAGTAAGACGTTGGTGGTAAGTAGTATGACTATTATCATCCACAACTCATTGTGTTCTACTCGTGCATATATCATCTACGCATAGACCTGGCTTTGATGCCACTGTTGGGGAACGCAGTATTTCAAAAAAATTCCTACGATCATGCAAGATCTATCTAGGAGATGCATAGCAACGAGACCGGAGAGTGTGTCCACGCACTCAGTGAGACCAAAGCGGAAGCATTTAGTAACGTGGTTGATGTAGTCGAACGTCTTCATGATCCAACCGATCCAAGTACCGAACGTACGACACCTCCGTGTTCAGCACACGTTCAACACGATGACGTCCCTCGAGCTCTTGATCCATTAGAGGGTCGAGGGAGAGTTCCGTTAGCACGAGGGCGTGGCGACGGTGATGATGAAGTTACCGGCGCAGGGCTTCTCCTAAGCACTATGATGCTATGGCCGAGGTGTTAAACTGTGGAGGGGGGCACCGCACACGGCTAAGAGATTGTCTATTTTTTTGCCTCGGCGTGCCCCCACCCCCGTATATAAAGGAGGAGGGGAGGAGGCGGTCGGCCTTGGGGGCGCGCCAAAGGAGGGAGTCCAACTAGGACTCCCAATCCTAGTTGGACTCCCTTTCCTTTTTCCGGAGGGGGAAAGAGGGAAGGGAAAGGAAGAGGAGAAGGAAAGGGCCCCCCTCCCTATTCCAATTTGGACTCCCTATAGGGAGGGGGCGCGGCCACCCCTTGTGGGCTGCCTCCCCTCTCCCCTATGGCCCATGTAGGCCCAATATTCCCCCGCGGGTTCCGGTAACCCCTCGGTACTCCGAAAAAAATACCCGAATCACTTGGAACCATTCCCATGTCCGAATACAACCTTCCATTATATGAATCTTTACCGCTCGACCATTTCGAGACCCCTCGTCATGTCAGTGATCTCATCCGGGACTCCGAACAAGCTGTGGTCATCAAATCACATAACTCATAATACAAATCGTCATCCAACGTTAAGAATGCGGACCCTATGGGTTCAATAACTATGTAGACATGACCGAGACACATCTCCGGTCAATAACCAATAGAGGAATCTGGATGCTCTGTAGCGATCCAACCCGAATGGATCAAAGTCTCTGTGCTTAAGTGTCACCACTGGATCGGTATGCTGACACACACAGTACTCGAGGATTTATAACAAAGGCAAATCACATGTATAAAGTAACGTAAATACTATTACCTCAATCCATATAGGGGAAGTAACAACAAAGTTGTGGAGTTACCAACAACACCAATGACAAAGTTGAGTGTAGAAATCGTAACCCTAACGTATCACTTACTCGTCGTAAGATTCCTGCAACATGAGACGTTGTAGCCATGTAGGTCAGTACATTGAATATACTGGCAATTTCACACCATAGAATAATAATGGAAATGTCTATCTCTATATGCATATTTGGCTGGTGGAGGCTCTAAGTTTAACTTTGCATAAAGCTATTTTTCCCCTACAATAAAGGAATACATTTTTTTACTACCAAGTTTATGCCATTATTGAGAAGGTTCCTCCAACTCAAACCCAAAAATCCCAAATTATTAATAACCCAATACATTAATTACGTAACGTGATGAGATCAACCAATAATCCACTTCTAGATACTCACAGTTGTCCATAACTGGGGACACGGCTAATCATGATTAGTTTGTACACTCTGCAGAGGTTTGCGCACTTTACCCCACAAGACTCGATCTCCTCCGTCGAATTCCTCGCACTGCCTGTTATTTGAGAACCGGATGATCGAGACACAGTCTTTCTGAAGCATTAACTCTTTACTCTAGGTAGACAGGTACACCTGCTCTCCCCTACATCTGCTAGTCTACCACTAAAAGAGGTCACACAACTTACTCAACTATGCCAGAGCCCATAATGGCTTGTGGCTGCACACGGAAGTTTCTCGGCATGAAATATCGTATGATCCCTTTGAGCCTCGGTGGCATTCCATAAGGTAATCACACGGGTACTCCGGGATTCCCTTGGGCAAGCACTGGTTTCTCCAGGTGCCTGGGCAAGCCACTGGTTTCTCCAGGGTGCCCAACCATTCCACCCAGAGGTGTGTTAATGTTGCCACCTTTAAGTTACCCTTAATTATTATATATCTCTCATCTTTCATGAATCACACATGCCAATCCCCGTCTAGTAGCATGGCTAAGCAATATATGACATAACGAATATTCTCGGGGTGTTTCAAGGATCATAGTTCCTACCTCATGAACTACATAGCAACCCACATGTACCCAAATCCTACACATGCAAATCTTTGAGGGGTGTATCTAATGCAAGTAAAACTGGGTATAGGAAGAGTATGATCAAAGTGTGAACTTGCCTTGTACTGTTGATGAAGATTCTTTGCACTCATAATTTCTGGTAGTTCTACTCGTCACACTCCGATCAATCTACCGTAAGCAAGCAAGTATAACCACACATAAGCAATCACTCACAGATCCAAAAGAACAAGGAAATACTTTGGAACACTTCAAAACATCAAATAAAGCTTCTAGACAAAAACATATTATTTTTTTAACAGTAGAGAAATTATGTGATTTTTATCTTAAAAGAAATTACATGTCAAGAGCTTCGATTTGCAAAAAGAATCAATTAAATCAGAGTTATTAAACTCAAATTATAGCCAAAACAAGTTTAAAATTGAATCTGATCTAATACAAATTTTAAAATTTCAAAAAGGTTTATTTTAAAAGTTTTCTGGAAAGTTCAGATCATGTTGAAGAATTTGGCGTTGGTTTCACTGAATTTAGACAAACGGTTGAAAAGTTGTGATAGATTGAAAAGCAGGGGCTAAACTGTAAGAAATATAATCACATCTGGGTCCCTAGCTAAGAAACAGAAACTAACGAACGAACGTTTGTTACAGAAGCATAATCAATGAAAGCGTTCACTACAGAGGCTAACCTAATGAACGTTCACTAAATAACAGATCGGGTTTTAAAAGAAAAACCAGGGAAAAACCGAAAGAGAAAGCTGGCGGTTAATACGCTTTTTTACCGGCGATTTTGGTGATTCGACATCGTGGCGAATCTCCCGTGGCGGTGGGGCGGGCGAGGCAGACGAGGCGGCGAGTGGAGTCCGGCAAGGCGGCCATGAGCAGCGGGTGGAGCGGCGGCGGCTACACCAAGCGGATTCGGCGACGGCCTATCTATGGCCGGAGTGAGGAGGCGAACAATATGGCGGCCCCTGCAGTGGCTTGTTGCTGCTGCTGCGGCTTGGGGAGAGAGGGAGCCGGGGCTCCGTTATTTATAGGTGGGAGGGGGCGGCGCGAGGCGTGGAGGAAGGGGCAAGAGAGGCGGCGGCGACGACGGAGTCCGGCATGGACAAGGGCGCTGACGGCAGCGTCTTGGCTCGACGAGTCCCGTCCGAGCTCGAAGACGATCAGCCAGCGGGTTTGGGCAGCCGGGCGCGGCCCAGTTCAGTCAGCCCGAACTAAACTTTTGTTAACTAATAATAAAACAAACAAATAAATAATAAATAAAATGATATATAGGCATATTATATATCAAAATTTTCAGAAAAATATTTTCTAAAACATGAACACTTTTTTAGCGGAAAATAAATTCTACAAAAATTCCAATAAAGCAAACAGTACTACTAGTTCATTTAAAAACCAAATAAAACTATTTTAAAATACCAAAATGATTTAAAACTCATTTCTCTCCATTTTTCTACTTTAGGGAATCATTTTACCCTATTTTCCATATATTTTATTTTTGGGAGAAAAATAATTTGAATAAGAACCAAATAACTCCAAATTGAAAGTGGTTTTCAAAATAACTTCAAAGGGACTTTCAATTTGATTCTTTGAAACTTCCAACTCTCTTTCTTAGCATTTGAAGAAGTCATTTTATCTTCTCTCATGAAACTCATTGAGTTGCATAAAGTTTCCGAATTTGAAATATTTCCAAATGGAATTCAAATCTTTTCAAAACACCTTTTCATTTAATTAAATGGAAGAAGTCATATCATCTTCACTCTAGGGTTTTTGTGATGAATTGAATTTTAATTCATGGAGATCATAAATGCAAGGTGAAAGTTTGGGAAAGTCATTTCATTCCCTCTCATTCAACTTTCAAAAAGAAAAAGTTTCAGATTCCACTCAATTTCACACAACAAATTACTCAAGCAATCATTATTATCTAATTAAGATAACATTCCAAAATTCTAAATTTTGGGATGTTACAAACTTACCACCCTTAAAATGAATCTCGCCCTCGAGATTCGGAGAGGCTAGCAAAAAAGAAGTTAGGTTTGGGGTTTCCTCGAAATCCATCAGTCGTCACTAGGGGGTCTAGAGTGGTACCACCCCTAGAAGCATGGTTACTGTTCCATCAAAAGTCAGGTCGTACATCCTTATTGTTGGAAGTGTTGATCTTCTCAGATTCTCGGGAGAATTCCTACTCTGGGCTCTTCCGGTAGTGGCATAACCTTTTCCTAAATTATTGTGTCCTTTCATCTTGGTAAGGTTCTTCCGAGACTTGGTCTTCTTAGCTGACAGGTCTGGCGCCAATAATAAACAACTATCAATATCCCATGGTGGTCATCAAACAATTTGACTGGGTCCCTGCAGAAAATGGGTCTGAACATCATTCTCATCGTATGGCCTACGGTTGGCAACAGCTGCCTTGTACAAGGGAAAAATTTCCATACCATTCTAAGGTTTAAACAAGGTTTTGATCGTCGTCTCTCTACTATGGGTAAGTCACTCAGATTTACCATCCCATATAGCAAGGCGAATAATAAGAGTAAGTCGGCATGGTGATCAATCCATTCCGCACCCAAATCATTACCTTGTATGTGGTTTAACGAATCTCGCAAGCTAACACTCGATCGTCCTCACAGGCATTGTAGAATTTCTCTTGTCCACGAACTAAGTTCGGATAAATCCATGGATTCTGCAAGCCAAACAAACATCTATTGTTCCTTCACAACTCTCAGGTTTTGCGTAACTGCTATAAGATCATCTGTTGTTAAAGTCATAACTTCTTCCAGGGTTTTTTCCTTCAGAAAGAGTGTGCTTGCTTCTTGTCAGGTCTTGGAGACTGTGGGTTATGGCCCATCTCATCACTTGTAAACCTTGAACTCATCATCGGGTTGCAACCAATCATTATTCCAACCTCCAGCTTCCTTAGCATTCTTAAATCCGTCCAATTGTACTGTATCACTTCTATCTGTTGGTACAAAATTTAAGATGTAATTACTCAGACTCAAAAGTGAGTGGTCCATTCCAAGGTCCGACTTAGCTAACCACTAGCTCTTGTACTCGGGTAATGGTGTTGGATTCTACCACCCTTGAAATGAAAAACACTTGTTTCTTCAAAATCTTATTCCAAGTATCATGATTTCACTCATTGTCTATATAGTATAGCTCATAAAATCCAAATCAATACCAATGATGCTAACTTTATTGATTCTCAAATTATTGATCTCCTGCATTTCCATTACATGCCTTAACTCAACACCTCAATATAAAAGAAATGTTCCCACTACTACTACTATATTTTTGTTGCAAACTCAACTATTTAGCACAAGCCTCATCATTGGGACAATCTCTGGCAAAGTGCCCTGCTTCATTACAACGGAAGCATATTACTTCTGACAGGTCTCGAGGTTTCCTTGTGATTACATAGCCTCCTTGGGTCCTCGGCTTCCTTTTTGGGCAACCGCTGAAGTAGTGCCCTGAATCTTTACACCTGAAACATGTGATATGACTCCGGTTCTTCTTTGTGGAAATCGGGTTGTTCCTGGAATCCAATCTATTTCTCTGTGGGTCATACTCTACTTCCACTATTGGGAATTCTACTAGATCCTCCTTCGGACAATTCTGGAAGATGTGTCCTTATTCTCCACATGAATAGCATGACTTGGTGCAGGGTTTAATTAGGTATTCTTCGGGTGTGTCCTCCTCCTATTCCTTCATCACAAGTTCTTCTAAAGTTTCCATGAGGGCTCCTTTCATTGCTTCTTTCTTCTGCTGTATGGTTCTTTGAACCATGGGGTAAATGTGACACTAAGCAGGGTAGTGGGTAGTCCCTTCACATAAGAAACAAGTAATCTGCCTAGTTGGGCATTCTTCAGCTGGGTGACTTTCTTCATAATGAGGGCATTCATCCTTCTGTTATTTATGGTTGTGTCCTATTTCTCCATAGAGCTTTCATGCACAAGGTTTCTTCATATCATTTCCATAAGGCTTCAATTTCTTGGACACAAGCCGAGACTTTAGCAGAGTCAACTTAAATTCTCCCCAAGTGGTTACTCTTTGCCATCCATTGATGGTTTGGTACATCCTCCACCAAGTAGCAGCACCTCTTTCAAAGCACTGAAGAGCATGTTGGGCCATATCCTTTCCGGCTATAGTGTTATTCTTCATGGGATCTTCCATGTTCTGAATCCATCGGTCCGTCTCCAATTGAGTCATCGGTCTAGAAAATATGAGTTCATCTCCATTCATCCTCTATTGGTTCCAAGGGTTTTGGGGTGAGGTAAGAGAGATAGAGAGGGATACACACAATACAAACAATAGTTTTGAAGAGATAGATTTCATTTTTGTGGCTGTCAGAAAAACATCAAACAAATGACAGCTCGCCATCGTCGCATCTAACCTAAGTATATACAGGGGTTGGTCTCCTAAAGGTCAATAAATCTTCAAAGTCATCAAACTCTTCAAGTCTTCGGAGTATTCAACTGTTGCAGCTTCAACACTTATAATGCATGGTGAAATCCTCTTTATAACGAAGTGGTCTTAGTTGTCCGATATCTTGTACTTCTTGGAGCGGTCACATCAGTTGAATCTTCATGTGGTCAAAAGGGGAAAGGGGTATAGTCTAACTACTTGAGGTGAGAGGATATACTTGGTAAAGCTTTAGAAAAGATGAGAGTTAAGGGATCTCTGTTGAAAATAAAGTTTTAGAGAAATCCTTTCCTATGGGCTTGCCATTTTCTAGGGGTCATGTCCTACAGTCAACATGTGCTCTGATACCATCTTGTAGCGACCCGACCCGAATGGATCGAAATCTCTGTGCTTAAGTGTCATCCCTGGATCGATATGCTGACACACAAAGTACTCGAGGATTTATAACAGAGGTAAATCACATGTATAAAGTAACGTAAATACTATTACCTCAATCCATATAGCGGAAGTAACAACAAAGTTGTGGACTTCCCAACAACACCAACATCAAAGTTGAGTGTAGACATCGTAACCCTAACGTATCACTTACTCGTCGTAAGATTCCTGCAACATGAGACGTTGTAGCCATGTAGGTCAGTACATTGAATATACTGGCAATTTCACACCATAGAATAGTAATGGAAATGTCTATCTCTATATGCATATTTGGCTGGTGGAGGCTCTAAGGTTAAATTTGCATAAAGCTAATTTTTCCCTACAACAAAGGAATACATTTTTTACTACCAAGTTTATGCCATTATTGAGAAGGTTCCTCCAACTCAAACCCAAAATTCCCAAATTATTAATAACCCAATACATTAATTAAGTAACGTGATGAGATCAACCAATAATCCACTTCTAGATACTCACAGTTGTCCATAACCGGGGACATGGCTAATCATGATTAGTTTGTACACTCTGCAGAGGTTTGCGCACTTTTCCCCACAAGACTCGATCTCCTCCGTTGAATTCCTTGCACTTTCTATTGTTTGAGAACCAGATGATCGAGACACAGTCTTTCTGAAGCATTAACTCCTTACTCTAGGTAGACAGGTACACCTACTCTCCACTACATCTACTAGTCTACCACTGAAAGAGGTCACACAACTTACTCAACTATGCCAGAGCCCATAATGGCTTGTGGCTGCACACATAAGTTTCTAGGCATGAAATATCGTATAATCCCTTTGATCCTAGGGGGCATTCCATAGGGTAATCACACGGGTACTCCAGGATTCCCTTGGGCAAACACTGGTTTCTCCAGGTGCCCGGGGAAACCACTGGTTTCTCCAGGGTGCCCCAACCATTCCACCCAGAGGTGTGTTAATGTTGCCACCTTTAAGTTACCCTTAATTATTATATCTCTCTCATCTTTCATGAATCACACAAGCCAATCCCCGTCTACTAGCATGGCTAAGCAATATATTACATAACGTATATTCCCAGGGTGTTTCTAGGATCATAGGTTCCTACCTCATGAACTACATAGCAAACCACATGTACCGTAATCCTACACATGCAACACTTTGAGGGGTGTATCTAATGCAAGTAAAACTGGGTATAGGAAGAGTATGATCGAAGTGTGAACTTGCCTTGTACTATTGATGAAGATTCTTCGCACTCATAAATTCTGGTAGTTCTACTCGTCACACTCCGATCAATCTATCGTAAGCAAGCAAGTATAACCACACATAAGCAATCACTCACAGATCCAAAAGAACAAGGAAATACTTCAGAAAACTTCAAAACATCAAATAAAGCTTCTAGACAAAAACATATTTTTAACAGTAGCAAAATTATGTGATTTTTATCTTAACATAAAGTACATGTCAAGAGCTTCGATTTGCAAAAAGAATCAATTAAATCGGAGTTATAAAACTCAAATTATAGCCAAAACAAGTTTAAATTTGAATATGATCTAATACAAATTTTAAAATTTCAAAAGGTTGATTTTATAAGTTCTCTGGATAGTTCAGATCATGATGAAGAAATTGGCATTGGTTTCATTGAATTTGGACAAACGGGTTGATAAGTTGTGATAGATTGAAAAGTAGGGGCTAAACTGTAAGAAAAAATCGCATCTGGGTCCCTGGCTACGAAACAGAAACTAACGAACGAACGTTTGATAAAGAAGCATAACCAATGAAAGCGTTCACTACGGAGGCCAATCTACTGAACGTTCACTAAATAACAGATCGAGTTTTAAAAGAAAAACCGAGGAAAACCTGAAAGAAAAACCGGGCGGTTGGGCGGCGGTTATTTTACCGGCGGTTTTCGGCGGTTCAACGTCGACGGAAAATCTCCATCGGCGGCGGGGTGGCTAGGCGAGATGAGGCAGCGAATGGAGTCCCGCGGGTAGCTGCGGGCGGCGGGTGGAGCGGCGGCGGCGGCTACGCGTGCTGCGGAGTCGGCGGCGGCTGCGGCTACACAGACGACAGAGTGAGAGGGCGAAACAGCGGTGGCGGTGGCTGCGGTGGCTTGCTGCTGCTGCTGCTGCGGTTTGGGGAGAGAGGGGGGCGGGGCTCCGCTATATATAGGTCGGAGGGGGCGGCGCTTGGCGTGGAGGAAGGGGCAAGAGAAGCGGCGGCGTCGGCAGAGTCCAGCGCGGACAAGGGCGCGATGGCGAGTCCCGAGCTCGGATACGAGCGCGCGGCAGAACATACGTCATTCCATTTATCGGTCAAACCACAGAAGAACATACGTCATTCCCTTTGTCATCGGTATGTTACTTGCCCGAGATTCGATCGTCGGTATCCTCATACCTAGTTCAATCTCGTTACCGGCAAGTCTCTTTACTCGTTACGTAATGCATCATCCCGCAACTAACTCATTAGTCACATTGCTTGCAAGGGTTATAGTGATGTGCATTACCGAGAGGGCCCAGTGATTCCTCTCCGATACTCGGAGTGACAAACCCTAATCTCGATCTATACCAACTCAACAAACACCATCGGAGACACCTGTAGAGCATCTTTATAATCACCCAGTTACGTTGTGACGTTTGATAGCACACAAAGTGTTCCTCCGGTATTTGGGAGTTGCATAATCTCATAGTCAGAGGAATATGTATAAGTCATGACGAAAGCAATAGCAATAAAACTAAACCATCATAATGCTAAGCTAATGGATGGGTCTTGTCCATCACATCATTCTCTAATGATGTGATCCCGTTGATCAACTGACAACACATGTCTATGGTTAGGAAACTTAACCATCTTTGATTAACGAGCTAGTCAAGTAGAGGCATACTAGGGACTCTCTGTTTGTCTATGTATTCACACATGTACTAAGTTTCCAGTTAATACAATTCTAGCATGAATAATAAACATTTATCATGATATAAGGAAATATAAATAACAAATTTATTATTGCCTCTAGGGCATATTTCCTTCAGTCTCCCACTTGCACCAGAGTCAATAATCTAGATTACATAGTAATGATTCTAACACCCATGGAGTCTTGGTGCTAATCATGTATTGCTCGTGGAAGAGGCTTAGTCAGCAGTGCAGAACATTCAAATCCGTATGTATTTTGCAAATCTCTATGTCTCCCTCCTTGACTTGATCGCGGATGGAATTGAAGGCGTCTCTTGATGTGTTTGGTTCTCTTGTGAAATCTGGATTCCTTCGCCAAGGCAATTGCTCCAGTATTGTCACAGAAGATTTTCATTGGACCCGATGCACTAGGTATTACACCTAGATCGGATATGAACTCCTTCATCCAGACTCCTTCATTTGCTGCTTCCAAAGCAGCTATGTACTCCGCTTCACACGTAGATCCCGCCACGACGCTCTGCTTGGAACTGCACCAACTGACAGCTCCACCATTCAATATAAATACGTATCCGATTTGTGACTTAGAGTCATCCGGATCAGTGTCAAATCTTGCATCGACATAACCATTTACGACGAGCTCTTTGTCACCTCCATAAATGAGAAACTTATCCTTAGTGCTTTTCAGGTATTTCAGGATGTTCTTTACCACTGTCCAGTGATCCACTCCTGGATTATTTTGGTACCTCCCTGCTAAACTTATAGCAAGGCACACATCAGGTCTGGTACACAACATTGCATACATGATAGAACCTATGGCTGAGGCATAGGGAATGACTTACATTTTCTCTCAATCTTCTGCAGTGGTCGGGCATTGAGTCTGACTCAACTTCACACCTTGTAACACAGACAAGAACCCTTTCTTTGACTGATCCATTTTGAACTTCTTCAAAACTTTATCAAGGTATGTGCTTTGTGAAAGTCCAACTAATTAAGCGTCTTGATCTACCTCTATAGATCTTGATGCCCAATATATAAGCAGCTTCACCGAGGTCTTTCATTGAAAAATTCTTATTCAAGTATCCTTTTATGCTATCCAGAAATTTTGTATTATTTCCAATCAACAACATGTCATCCACATATAATACTAGAAATGCTACAGTGCTCCCACTCACTTGTAAATACAGGCCTCTTCAAAAGTCTGTATAAAACCATATGCTTTGATCACACTACCAAAGCATATATTCCAACTCCGAGAGGCTTGCACCAGTCCATAAATGGATTGCTGGAGCTTGCACACTTTGTTAGCACCTTTAGGATCGACAAAACCTCCTGGTTGCATCATATACAACTCTCCTTTAAGATATCCATTAAGGAATGCAGTTTTGACATCCATTTGCCAAATTTCATAATCATAAAATGCGGCGATTGCTAACATGATTCGGACAGACTTAAGCATCGCTATGGGTGAGAATGTCTCATCGTAGTCAACTCCTTGAACTTGTCGAAAACCTTTCGCAACAAGTTGAGCTTTATAGACAACAACATTACCGTCAACGTTAATCTTCTACTTGAAGATCCATTTATTCTCTATGGCTTGCCGATCATCGGGCAAGTCAACCAAAGTCCATACTTAGTTCTCATACATGGATCCCATCTCAGATTTCATGGCGTCAAGCCATTTCGCGGAATCTAGGCTCATCATCGCTTCCTCATAGTTCGTAGGTTCGTCATGGTCAAGTAACATGACCTCCAGAATAGGATTACCGTACCATTCTGGTGCGGATCATACTCTGGTTGACCTACGAGGTTCGGTAGTAACTTGATCTGAAGTTTCATGATCATCATCATTAGCTTCCTCACTAATTGGTGTAGGAATCACTGGAACTGATTTATGTGATGAACTACTTTCCAACTCGGGAGAAGGTACAATTACCTCATCAAGTTCTACTTTCCTTCCACTCACTTCTTTCGAGAGAAACTCCTTCTCTAGAAGGATCCATTCTTAGCAACGAATATCTTGCCTTCAGATCTATGATAGAAGGTCTACCCAACAGTCTCCTTTGGGTATCCTATGAAGACACATTTCTCCGATTTGGGTTCGAGCTTATCAGCTTGAAGCTTTTTCACATAAGCATCACAGCCCCAAACTTTAAGAAACGAAAACTTGGGTTTCTTGCCAAACCACAGTTCATATGGTGTCGTCTCAACGGATTTAGATGGTGCCCTGTTTAATGTGAATGCAGCCGTCTCTAAAGCATAACCCCAAAACAATAGCGGTAAATCAGTAAGAGACATCATAGATCGCACCATATCTAATAAAGTACGGTTACGATGTTCGGACAGACCATTACGCTATGGTGTTCCAGGTGGCATGAATTGCGAAACTATTCCACATTGTTTCAAATGAAGACCAAACTCATAAATCAAATATTCACCTCCATGATTAGATCGTAGAAACTTTATTTTCTTGTTACAATGATCCTAGGAAGCTAATTCATCGTGATGAGAATTATATATATAATTTTTGGCCTCATAAAGGAGAAAGTATCTCTCTAGCTTGGGGGAGGCTTAAGTCAATGTTATATTCATGGCCCAACTATGAGCTCTTAAGAGAAATTATTATTCAGAACTTTTATGCACGGTTTTTCTCATGATGATCAATCAATGCTCGATTGTAGGACCTTGAAGTATGTCTAGAGGGGGGTGATTAGACTACTTGACCAATTAAAAATTTAGCCTTTTCCCAGTTTTAAAGTTTGGCAGATTTTAGCTATCTTAGGACAAGTCAAGCAATCATCACACAATTCAAGCAAGCATGCAAAGAGTATATTGGCAGCGGAAATTAAAGCATGCAACTTGCAAGAAGGTAAAGGGAAGGGTTTGGAGGATTCAAAGCGCAATTGGAGACACGGATGTTTTTGGCGTGGTTCCGATAGGTGGTGCTATCGTACATCCACGTTGATGGAGACTTTAACCCACGAAGGGTAACGGTTGCGTGAGTCCACGGAGGGCTCCACCCACGAAGGGTCCACGAAGTAGCAACCTTGTCTATCCCACCATGGCCGTCGCCCATGAAGGACTTGCCTCACTAGCGGTAGATCTTCACGAAGTAGGCGATCTCCTTGCCCTTACAAACTCCTTGGTTCAACTCCACAATCTTGTCGGAGGCTCCCAAGTGACACCTAGCCAATCTAGGAGACACCACTCTCCAAGAAGTAACAAATGGTGTGTTGATGATGAACTCCTTGCTCTTGTGCTTCAAATGATAGTCTCCCCAACACTCAACTCTCTCTCATAGGATTTGGATCTGGTAGAAAGAAGATTTGAGTGGAAAGCAACTTGGGGAAGGCTAGAGATCAAGATTCATATGGTAGGAATGGAATATCTTGGCCTCAACACATGAGTAGGTGGTTCTCTCTCAGAAATGGTAAGTTGGAAGTGTAGGATTACTCTGATGGCTCTCTTCACGAATGAAGAGGAGGTGGAGGGGTATATATAGCCTCCACACAAAATCTAACCGTTACACACAATTTACCAATCTCGGTGGGACCGAATCAACAAACTCGGTCGCACCGATTTTAGTAAACCTAGTGACCGTTAGGGTTTTTAGTGGGACTGACATGCATCTCGGTAGGACCGATATGATTAGGGTTAGGGCATAACGTAATCTCGGTGAGACCGATTACACAAACTCGGTGAGACCGATTTTGGTAATTAGCTAACCAGAGAGTTGGTCAGGTAAACTTCGGTGGGACCGATTTGCTATTTTCGGTGAGACCGAAATGTTACAAAAGGAAGCAGAGAGTTTACATTGCAATCTCGGTGGGACCGATCCGCTCTTTCGATGAGACCGAAAAGTTACGAAAAGGAAGCAGAGAGATTACAATCCCATCTCGGTGAGACCGAGATCCCTATCGTAGAACCGGTTTGCCGAGGTGTTGTGGCAGTGGCTATGACCTATGGAATCGGTGGCGCGGATTGGAAGAATTGGTGAGACCGATTTTGGCTTTAGGTTTAGGTCATATGTGGATGTGAGAAAGTAGGCTGAGGGTTTTGGAGCATATCACTAAGCACATGAAGCAAGAGGCTCATTAAGCAACACCTCATCCCTCCTTGATAGTATTGGCTTTTCCTATACACTCAATGTGATCTTGAATCACTAAAATATAAAATGAAGAGTCTTGAGCTTTTGAGCTTGAGCCAATCCTTTGTCATTAGCATTTTGAGGGATCCACTTTCATCATCCATGCCATGCCATTCATTGAGCTTTCCTGAAATGTTCATCTTGGAATAGCATTAGCTCAATGAGCTATATGTTGTTATGAATTACCAAAACCACCTAGGGATAGTTGCACTTTCAATCTCCCCCTTTTTGGTAATTGATGACAACATATAGATCAAAGCTTCGACAAATGATAATAAGATTGAAAAACATCATCGCTTTGAGAAGTATGTGATAAGCAAGAGCTCCCCCTAAATTTGTGCATAGATTGTGATTTGCTTTGGACTGCAAATGCACAAGGAATTAGGCTCATGGGTTACTCTTCCATGTCACATACATCTTGGTGGAGCGCTCAAAATGATACGGAATGAATACATGCACTCATCACCAAGCACAGTGAATGATCACATAGGATAGATAAGATAATATCATCAAACATGCATAAGTGTAGCTTATGATCAAACACATGATCATCAATGTCTCACAAACATAGTAACTCAAGTAAACAAAAGCAAACAAGTTTGAAAAACCACCAAATCAAGAGAGAACAAAAGCAACACTCTCTCTCTCGAAGCCTATGATCTATACATTTTTCTCCCCATTTGGCAACATGTTACCAAAAAGTTCATAGAAAATGCATAGTGCTAGATCGACTCTCGTGCTTGATCTTGTGTGGTGGAGTCCGGATAACGCCAAGGACGAAAGCTTCAGTTGAAGTAGATGGAGCTGGAGCTGATGTAGGTGCTAGAGCTGGTGGCACTGAGGCTGTAGCTGGTGCAGATGAAGTTGCTCTTGTATCAGGAACTGGAACAGCAGATGACCTATGGGCTCTAGACACTCTGGCAAATGCATCAGTTGTTGTTTTGCCCTTCCTCTCCTGCATGTCATCTTGTAGTTCCTCCACTCGGTGAATCTCGATTACTTTCACATCTAAGTTATAGAACTTTTGTTCTCTGATTCTCTCCAAGCTCTCCTGATTTTGAGTGAGGGTGGCCAATCCCTTCTCTATCCTCAGGGTTGATGCTATTAAGTATCCGAGCTGCTCCTGCTTGTTCTTCAAGAAATAATCATATGCCTCCTCCTGAGTTGGCATCCTGGCAGCCTTCTCCTTCCTTGCCTTCTCCTTCTTCTCTTGTGCTTGAACTGACGATGGATCATTATCATTCATGACAACCTCATTGTCCTCAAAGTCTGGATAAATTGGAAAATGTTCCTTATCCAATTGATATTTGCATGTGCCCATCTTTGAGTTAATCAACTCCTGGATATGAGGGGCATATCCACAACTCCTTTTCTGATAGCTGCAGTCCTCTTAATGGTTTCAACCATAAGGCTCATGACTTTGAACTTCTATGGCACGTCAAACAAATGCAACATGTTGATTGCATGCCCTCTGATCATGTTGTGGTCACCAGACTTTGGCAGTAGGGTATGCCTTAAGATGGTATTGATAGTAGGCAGCCCTGACAGATGAAAGTGGACTGATCCAAAAGAGAAAGTCTCTAGGGCTTCGTCTGGGATCTCCTTGTACATGTGTGTCATGGTATTGTGTCCCATTTTGTTCTTTGCATATACATCCAGGTCATCTTCATTCTCCTTTGGGGCATTTATCAGCATTGCCCACTCCTCAACAGTTGACTGGTACCTTGTACCTTCAGACATCCACACTATCCTGCCATCTGGATAAAAGTGTCTTTGTGGAGTAGAACTGCATGATAAGTTCATCGTTCCAGTTGGTGAGCTTTTGCCCAACAAAGTCTGCAACTCCAACATCAACAAAACTGTCTTGCACTCCAGGATAGTGCTCTACATTTTCCTTCATGTAGGTCCAGTCGACCCACCTCATATCACAAACTATGTGATTTTTGTCCAGCAGAACAGTCTCATAAAAGTCCTGTTGTTCCTTGGTGTGGAACCTGTAGTCCACAACAGTTCTTCTTCTTGTGGCATATGGATCTGTCATCCTCCATAGTCTCAACCCATTGTCTCTTCTGCTCTTCATATCCTCAGCCACAGGATGGGCTTCATTGTGGTCTGGTATCTTTGGCTTGAGCTTCCTCAAAACTTGTCCTTCTTCATCTTCTTCTTCGGCAACCTCAGGCACTGGGGCCTTGTTCTTCTCAGTAGCTGGAATACTCCTGGTATTCCTCTTTGGTGCAGACTTGGCCTTGGGGGCAGCTTTGGGTGCTTCCTTGGGCTTAGATGTGGCAGCCCATGATCTTATAGCATCACCCATAAGCTTGGGTGCCTTTGGTGCTGGTGCAGCTGTCTCTTCTTCCTCTTCCATCATGGAAGGCTTCCCAATAACTCTGACTATGGTCTTCTTGACCCTCTGTTTCCTTTTCTTCCCTTGACATCACCGGCTCTTTGGGATCAGGCTTATCAGAATTTGAGTTGATGCTCGACTTTTGGCATAGGTGTCCTCTTGGCAGAACCTTCTTATTGAGTCCGTGCTTTGAGCTATGTGTTGAGCCATACTCCTTTTGAGCACAACTTTCTTGGAGGTTGCTTCTTCCTCTTTCGCCCTATAATCCTCATCTTCCTAATCTGAGGTTTTCTTCTTCCCTTGCACGGTGGCAGCTTTAGGCGGATTGCTTGGGGTGCTCATGCTGCCTTCATCTCAAGAAATTTGGAGGGACTAGTGCCCTCACTCATGTTCACCTGTTCCTCGACCTGTTACTGTCACTCTGATGCGACATCTTGTTCTTGACCTGTGAAGAGTTATAGTTGAGGTAGAGTGGATTAGAATCACAAAATGCAGAGATTTTTGCAAAAGAATGACTCAAAATTCAGTTTTAGTTTTCCACAGAAAGCATTTCGGATCAACCGATTTTCAAACTCGGTGATACCGAAGCAGTTTTGGAACCTAAACTGATGAACTCGGTTGGACCGAGTCACATTTCGGTGGCACCGAGACTGCTAGGGTTTCACAAACTCCTAAAATCGGTCACACCAATTAGCAATTCTCGGTCAGACCGAGTCTCACTAGTGCAATGGCATAGGACAAATCGGTGGGACCGAGTTTTTCAACTCGGTGGGTCCGAGATGGTTTCGGCGGAAACCTAACCCTAAATTTTCGAATCAAAACTATTCTACGGATTGCATTGACTGGATAGGAGTGGTGTGTTTCAATCGTGGAAAGAATCAATAAGAACACAATGTGCTGTGAATCGGACGAGGAAAGCACAGTGATCGAGTCCATACCCTAGTTCGGCGGAGACTCGCTACGGCGGCAACGGCGGGGTTGATTTCCGTTGACGGCGGCGAATACCAGCGACAGGGGGCGGCTGGCGATGAGGAGACGATCCGGAGACCACAGAGGCAGAGCGAGCTATTGCGCGGGCGAAGAGGTTCGGAGAAATTTCCAATTTTTTGCCCGTGACTATAAATAGCCCGACCCTGTCGGTGTGACCGAGTGGAACAACTCAGTGGCACCGAGATGCAAAACTGTGTACAGTTATTGCAACTCGGTGTGACCGAAGAGTTCAAATCGGGTGCACCGAGATTGAAAACCTAGATCGACTAAGTGATCTCGGTAAGACCGAAATGGAGGAATCGGTCAGACCGAAAATCACAAAGGAGTTTTGGAAGTTTAAGTCTATGACGAATCGGGGACTCCGAGTGCTCCTCACACAGAGTGGTTCGAATCTGACTTGATCAAATTTTGTGATGTAGCATGGGCAGAGTTTGAGACGAGAAAAGCATAGATAGCAAAAGAAGGTTCTTAGGCATTCTTGTCCATCCACTTGGCCAAAGAAAAAGAAGCCAATCAATCAAAACAACAAGTGGATGTCCTCGAATGAGTAAAGTATGCAACCAACATGCTCACACAATAAGATGGCAAATGAAAAATGTGACAAAGCATGCACAACCAATTCTAGCATCTATCAAGCAATTGGCGATGACTAGGTCATCTATATATGAGTATATTGACTTAGGAGTCAAATAATAGACATTTGATCATAGGTCATACTCATCGTTTAAGCTCAAGTGGGGTTAC
This sequence comes from Aegilops bicornis, assembly GCA_021605145.1. NCBI lineage: Eukaryota > Viridiplantae > Streptophyta > Magnoliopsida > Poales > Poaceae > Aegilops > Aegilops bicornis. The sequence continues at coordinate 506,525,687 of CM038669.1, forward strand.
CACTTTTACATAAAGCATTTATGTGTTCACATCATTAGAGTTGCTTTGACTCAATTCTTAGAGTTAAGCTCCCCCTAGATGTGAGATCCCCTTAGAGGGATGAACTAACCTTGGGTTTTGTCAATGATGACTTCATGTAGGTGTTGAAGATGTGGATGCTCAATGTTGATGTAGATCTTTTTGGAGCAATCCTTTGGAGTGAGTTGCACTTTCAATACTACATGGGTTAGTCCCACAAGGAACAAACAAGTATATCCATAGACATAGAGTGATGCACACACAAAATGATGTCCATGAAATCATTAGGTTACCTTGTCCCTTGCCTTACCAACATGAGGGTTTGTGACTCCTTGAACTAGTGCAAGATATGGAAGTTGATTGCACTTGTCCTTGCCATAATGATATGAGTGAAATATGTTGGCGGAGTCACCCTCAAGAACTCTCTAGTTCTTCTTCTTCTGGATCCACATCATCTTGATGGGAATCCTTGGAGTTTTAGTTGTACTTGATGAGGTAGAACTTGGCGTAGTCTTGGGAATCCACTTGACCGAGACCTTAGGTGCTTCTTCAAATGCATCAATCTCTTCTTGAAGCTTGTCCTTGCCCTTGTGGTCTTGTGGTGGAAGATCATATTGTGCTTGTGTTCCCTTGAAGGAAGTAGGATCATACTTCTCTTGTTGAGGAACAAACTTTGTCTTGGGGTATTGATCTTCTTCCCACTCAACTCCATTGGCATTGAACTTTCGTTCAAAACCAACACCTTGATTCTTCCGGTGCCTTCCTTGCTTGCGTACAATTTCCTCGAATTGCTTACTCCCGGCAAGGCTCTTGAATAAACCTTTCTCTATAATTCCCTTCAATAAGCTATTTTCTTGCTCAAGTGTAACTTGGCTAAGAGAATCATTAGTGGAATCAAGAGAACTACTAGAAGCAACAATATTGGATACGACATTGTTATTGTTACTACTAGAAGAAGAATCTTTCTTGTTCTTGTTACTAGACTTGACTTGAGGCATGTAAGTAGATAAGAGTAAACGCTTGGCAATGTAAGAAAAACTTTTCTTACGGAGATCATCATTGATAGCTTTTAAGAACTCATGCTCTTGCTCAAGATTGAGCTTTTCAAAGCGTAACTTCTCATGAGCCCTTAAAAGTTCTCGATGATCTTCAAAGATAGTTTCATGAGCTAACTTAAGAGTGTTTAGTTCTTTAGTTAGACGCTCAATTTTCTCCTTATCATTGTCATCGTTTCAACTTGATTAGCATGATTAATTGACGTTTCATCATAGTATTCATCACTAGAGTTGTCAACAAGTAAATCATCATCACCTAGCAAGTCATCTTCATCAACATCAAAATCAATATACTCGGGGTGTGTTACCTTAGGACCTTTGGCCATGAAGCATCTACCAATTCCTTCATTTGGTGATTCAAATATGTCGTAGGAGTTGGTTGACACAAGTGCTAGACCGGCAACACCTTCATCTTGAGTGTATTGGTCGGAGTGATAGCTTCTTTCGGAGTGATGGTCGGAGTCGGGCGGATACCCATTCACCAACATGAGCTTGATGTCTTCGTTTTGTGTAGCTCTTTGATGACTTGTCCTTTCTTTCCGAATCCTTGCTTCTCCGTGAGGGTCTTCGTTCATAACGATCATCTCTACTCCTCCTCTCTCTTGGTGGTGATTCTTCTCTTATACTTCTTCTTTTTGGAGAGTCTTCTCTTCTTTTGTAGGGTGCCGTACACTAATTGGAATAGTGTCTGGGTCTCCCACAATTGTAGCAATTGCGCTCTTGACTAGAAGATCTTTTGTCATTGTAAGACCTTGACTTGGAGCTTCTTTCTTTGCTTCTACTCTTGTAGAATTTGTTGAAGTTCTTCACCATTAAGCTCAATTATTCATTGAAGGTTTGTTTTTCACTCGATGATGTGGGGGCTTCACTTGAGGCTTTGTAAGCACCACTTGACTTGTTGTGAAGTTCCTCCTTATCCTTAAGTGACATCTCATGAGCAACAATTCTTCCAATGACTTCCGTTGGCTTGAGATCTTTGTAGTTTGGCATCATTTGAATCAATGTGCACACGGCATCATACTTTCCATCCAATGCTCTTAGGATCTTCTTGATGATGAATCATCAGGTCATCTCTTCACTCCCTAAGCCGGCAATTTCATTTGTGATAAGTGCAAGCCTAGAGTACATTTCAGCGACACCTTCACCATCCTTCATTTTGAACTTGTCGAGCTGACTTTGGAGCACATCCAACTTGGATTCCTTGACGGATTCGGTACCTTCATGCATATCAATCAAAGTATCCCAAATTTCCTTTGCATTCTCAAGACGGCTGATTTTGTTGAATTCTTCGGGGCACAATCCGTTGAAGATGATATCACAAGCTTGAGCATTGTATTGCAACATCTTCAATTCGTACGCATTAGCTTCACGGTTCGGCTCTCCCCCATCAAAGAATTCACCTTGCAATCCAATACAAATAATTGCCCAAACGGCGGGGTTATGTCCGAGAATATGAATTTTTCATCTTATGCTTCCAACTAGCAAAATTAGTACCATCAAAGTAAGGACCTCTACGGTAATAATTTCCCTCGCTAGACGCCATACTCTCCTAGGTTGTGAAACCAAGGCTATGACCACCAAAAGCTATGGAAATCAAAGAAAATGGAGACCAAGGCTCTGATACCACTTGTAGGACCTTGAAGTATGTCTAGAGGGGGGGGGGGTGATTAGACTACTTGACCAATTGAAAACTTAGCCTTTTCCTAGTTTTAAAGTTTGGCAGATTTTAGCTATCTTAGGAGAAGTCAAGCAATCATCACACAATTCAAGCAAGCATGCAAAGAGTATATTGGCAGCGGAAATTAAAGCATGCAACTTGCAAGAAGGTAAAGGGAAGGGTTTGGAGGATTCAAACGCAATTGGAGACACGGATGTTTTTGGCGTGGTTCCGATAGGTGGTGCTATCGTACCTCCACGTTGATGGAGACTTCAACCCACGAAGGGTAGCAGTTGCTTGAGTCCATGGAGGGCTCCACCCACGAAGGGTCCACGAAGTAGCAACCTTGTCTATCCCACCATGGCCGTCGCCCACGAAGGACTTGCCTCACTAGCGGTAGATCTTCACGAAGTAGGCGATCTCCTTGCCCTTACAAACTCCTTGGTTCAACTCCACAATCTTGTCGGAGGCTCCCAAGTGACACCTAGCCAATCTAGGAGACACCCACACTCCAAGAAGTAACAAATGGTGTGTTGATGATGAACTCCTTGCTCTTGTGCTTCAAATGATAGTCTCCCCAACACTCAACTCTCTCTCATAGGATTTGGATCTGGTAGAAAGAAGATTTGAGTGGAAAGCAACTTGGGGAAGGCTAGAGATCAAGATTCATATGGTAGGAATGGAATATCTTGGCCTCAACACATGAGTAGTTGGTTCTCTCTCAGAAATGGTAAGTTGGAAGTGTAGGATTAGTCTGATGGCTCTCTTCACGAATGAAGAGGAGGTGGAGGGGTATATATAGCCTCCACACAAAATCTAACCGTTACACACAATTTACCAATCTCGGTGGGACCGAATCAACAAACTCGGTCGGAACCGATTTTAGTAAACCTAGTGACCGTTAGGGTTTTTGGTGGATCGACATGCATCTCGGTAGGACCGATATGATTAGGGTTAGGGCATAACGTAATCTCGGTGAGACTGATTACACAAACTCGGTGAGACCGATTTTGGTAATTAGCTAACCAGAGAGTTGGTCAGGTAAACTCGGTGGGACCGATTTGCTCTTTTCGGTGAGACCGAAATGTTACAAAAGGGAAACATAGAGATTACATTGCAATCTCGGTGGGACCGATTCGCTCTTTCGTTGAGACCGAAAACTTACGAAAAGGAAACAGAGAGATTACAATCCCATCTCGGTGAGACCGAGATCCCTATCGGTAGAACCGATTTTCCTAGGGTTTGTGGCAGTGGCTATGACATATGGAATCGGTGGCGCCGGATTAGAAGAATTGGTGAGACCGATTTTGGCTTTAGGTTTAGGTCATATGTGGATGTGAGAAAGTAGCTGAGGGTTTTGGAGCATATCACTAAGCACATGAAGCAAGAGGCTCATTAAGCAACACCTCATCCCTCCTTGATAGTATTGGCTTTTCCTATACACTCAATGTGATCTTGAATCACTAAAATATAAAATGAAGAGTCTTGAGCTTTTGAGCTTGAGCCAATCCTTTGTCATTAGCATTTTGAGGGATCCACTTTCATCATCCATGCCATGCCATTCATTGAGCTTTCCTGAAATGTTCATCTTGGAATAGCATTAGCTCAATGAGCTATATGTTGTTATGAATTACCAAAACAACCTAGGGATAGTTGCACTTTCATCGATACTTCTTGTACTGGTTTTTTATGAAGAAGACTATTGAATTCAAGTGGGATCTCTTAGAAATAATTAAGCGCAACTATGCAGATTGGGAACTCGATGAAGGTAAAGAGTCAGGTATTAAGCTTAAGTTTGATTGTGTTAAATCTTTTATGAATATTGAAGCTTTTCAGAAGTTTAGCACTAAATATGGACTTGACTATGAGATAGTAGCCTCTTTCTGTGAATCATTTGCTACTCATGTTGATCTCCCTAAGGAGAAGTGGTTTAAATATCACCCACCTATTAAAGTGGAAATTAAAGAGCCGGTCATAGCTAAATATGAAACTATTATCTATAATGTTGACCAAACACTACTAGGAAAAAGGCTACTAGCAGCGCGGGTAAAATGGCTACTAGCAGCGCGGGTACCCGCGCTACTAGTATCGCGCTACAGCTAATAGTTAGTAGTAGCGCGGGGTAAACCCACGCTACTACTAACATTTTACTGGTAGCGCGGATGTCACCCGCGCTACTACTAACGAAATAGTAGTAGCGCGTCTATACTACCACACGCTACTAGTATCCTGAATACTAGTAGCGCTCCATTTCACCCCCACGCTACTACTAACTAATTAGGAATTAAAAAAAATCCATCAAGTCCATTTTATGCATACAATTCTAACAACTAAAACAAGCCCAAATTTGTAATAAACCAGCAGCATTTCACATCATTCCAAATCAAAGATTTATAGTAAACCAGGAGCATTAGAGCATATCCATACATCTACACTTATTGACTAGTCACTTATTCCCAACTAGTGCAAACACGGTTGAAAGCAAACAAAAATGCATAAAAACACCAAACAGTGGCATTCTACCCCTCCAAATGATTTGCTCCCTCTCCATCCTTGCAATCATCTTCTTCTCCCTTATGTGCTTCTCCCATTTATGAATCCAAGATTTACGTAAAGAGCAAAGAACAAATTAAATTAAATTTCAGGTGACATATATTTCCTTGCATGTTGTGATGTACAGTAGCTACGGGAATAAATATACGAAAACAAAAAAGTGAGTGATTTCTATTAACAAGAGATTGCCTATGTAATAGCTACAAACAAATGAAATTAGGTTCTAGATAATATATATTGCCAACCAAGCCTAGATGAACTATATATTGCCAGGTAATAGGACATATCTAATTTTCACATTAATTGCCTCTAGTTTTCTTCAAAACTAAATATACTTAAACTTAGATCATTTCATATAGATGTTCAAAGGATAATACGGCTACAAAAATCCAATTTCTTTGTTTTTTGAAGTAGTTTAAAAGGAAAGCATTAACACATAATTTCTTTGGTGCTGATATCTTTTGTTGCAACATTACTTAGCAAGTGGGAAAAGAATGATGATTTCAACCGAACTGTGAAAGAAGAGCAAGGGAAATCATGGTTAATTATCACAGTATACTACAAGAAGTTAAACAGGACAGTGCCCAACTACACAAGAATCATGGAATTGATGGCTAATTAGTATTCAATCCACTCTTTGAAACTCAACCTTCTTCTTTTTACTGTTTACATCATAATATACCGATAAACCTATTAAATTGTTAATTAACAAAGACCCATGATAAATCTATATGCATTTAATTTATGAGTATGAGATCTAAATAACTTCTCCTCCACCCACAATATAAGAGCGTGTTAAAAACACTCTTATATTATGGGACGAGGGAACAAACTGAACAATTGGCCCATGTCTAACACAAGATATTATCTGCATCGTAATGATGACTAGTAGAAGAGAATCTCATGAATCACGTGTGATGGAGATGACTGGTCGACTATACACTACATAGATGGCCTAACATCGACAGCAAGTCCTTCAGAAGAAACAGTCAAATTATTTGCCTGACGACTAACTCCGAAGCGAAAGCAACCGGCCAGAATGAAACAAGATCTTTTCCCCTTTCTGCACGGCTCTCATGCATTACACACACATGAGGTGAGGTCATGGTCCTCTTCTCCTTTCAATGGTCTATGCTTCTAGAAGAAGCCACGCATGCCATTCGCTAAGAAAAAAAGTCACCCATGAAGAATTTTGGTACTAGGCGCTTAGGATGTCATCAGCGGCTAACATCGTACACGTGGCGTGGCGAATCCTATGATTCAAAGAACACTCATAAAAAACAATCTTGAGGATAAAAAAATAATCCAAAACCTATGAATCATACAGGAAATATTTCTTGAAGTTCGGCAATCTTCTTTGTTTCTTTCTTTCACAGTGGCTGGAATCTTCTGAAATTTCCTCTTATAAAATCTCACAGCCCAAAAATGTCATATGAGTTCAAAGTTCAAAGAGAGCATTAATACTATTTTTCCTAGGAAGAGAGAATTTAGGAGTTTTTTATTTTTGTTTTTTTAGATTAAGAATTTAGGATTGGAGTGTGTGCAAACCTACACTGGAGAGAACTACAAGAGGCATTCAGGGGAGTGTGGCCCATTGGGCTTCGGTTGGGTCCATGACAAACAAGCAAGGAAGTAAGTGGGCTGCAGGTAGCCACTGTCAAGCATCCACTGTAAGTGGGCCGCTTGTAATATTACAGATACAGAATCGACAAATGATCTTCATATTAAGCAGATACCACTTTCTAAGGTGCAAACATCTAAGGAAACTTAGTTGGTGCTAATCGTGAAAGCGATCAACAACTGTTTATCTTCCTACATCAATTTGGACGATTCTGATGAAGCAAAGATAGCATTATAATCCCAGCCAACTACGTATATAACTAGAAAAAAAGATGAAAACAAGAAGACTGTCCAACCAATTGACTACAATTATTGAGGAGCTGCATGGAGAGTGCTAGTATTAAAATCGGGCTTGCAATCTAGGCTCGATCAAAACTGAAACTGAAATCGGCCTTGCAATCTAGGCTCCTCCACCTTTCACAGCGGTGGAGCAAACTGAAACTGAAATCGGCCTTGCAATCTACTACAAACCCTCTACAAAATTCGTATTGAAACTTTTTTTAAACAGCCGCTATAAGGCCGTAAACCGCATCTGAAAACAATGCGCTCAGGATACTAACTTTCGGGACAACAAACTAAAACGATGGCTGCTCTCAAACCATACATCCAAGCGACGCAAATAAATACTCTCACGGAAAGCATGGAACTTGCTTTACAAATTTCATATAGAGGCAACTCGAAATTCTGAGAATAACTAACTCGTTTTCACCTAGAAGCTGGCTATCCAGATTTGACAATTGCAGTTTTTAATCGAACCAGATTCTTATCTCACGTAAGTAGCACCCAACAAAATGCAGATAGACATGTAACTAAAATATGCAACTGAACTTTTAGCGAGAAGCAAGCACTCACCAAAATTCAGACATGCATGTAACTAACTTCAGTAATAACTGAATTTAGCAAAGAAAGTAGCACCCAACAAAATTCAGATAGGCATGTAACTAAATTCTGCAACTGAATTTCTAGCAACAAGGAAGCACCCAAAGCAAAATTCAGATATGCATTATACTAGATTCTGCAATGCAACGCGTTTATCTTACTCGTAAGCGAGCAGGTATCCACCAAAATTCAGTCATGACTACATGTAACCAAAATTCAGACATACTACATGTAACCCAAATTCTTCTACAACTGAACTTGTAACCACCAAATTCAGACAAGCAAGCAACCAAATCAATTGGGTCATCAGTGAGTCACCTGCAGCACACCGGAGTTGATGACATCAGCGTATCTGACGGCGAGGTTGAGCGTCATACAGCGGGCGGGGGCCATGGCGTAGCACCTGGTTCGGCCCCTCTCGACCTTGCCGAGCTTGTCGACGTTGAGCACGACGACCATGGTGAGCATGGCGGCGACGCCGGCGCCGAGGGAGTGGCCCGTGAAGGTGAGCGTGTAGGCGGGGTACCGGTCGAGGAGGTCCCGGAGCAGATCGCACTCCCTGTCGAGCACCCAGCCGGCGGCGCGGAGGAGGCCGTTGTGGACGTCGCCACCGTCGAAGCGGCGCTTGCCGAGGTGGTTGTCGAGGAGCGTGCGCGTGGTCGAGGTAGACAAGGTAGGGTGTGACCCGGCCCCCCGTGTCGGCGTAGGTGCGGCGGCGCATGATGTTTGAGGGGTCGAGGAGGAGGGGCGCCACGGCGAGAAGGTCGGGCGGGGCGTAGTTGGCCATGACGAGGCGGCACATCCTGGGCACGGGCGCGAAGTCGGCGGCGGCGGCGTGGCCCTGTGGCGCTCGTGGTGGCCGGAGTGGACGGTCCGCTTCCACGCCCTGCGGCGGGGCGGTGAGGTTTGGAGGTGGGTGCGGAGTCGGGATTGGGGTTCTGGATCGAGGTGAGTGTTTTTGGAGACATGGCGTGGGATGGTTGGTGGGGTGGGAGCGGATGTGGTAGCGTGGGGTTTATAACCCGCGCTACTACTATCGACTTAGTAGTAGCGTGGGTTTATAACCCATGCTACTACTACGGTTGGTCCCGGGAGGCACAATGGAAATAACTTAGTAGTAGCGAGGGGTAAAAACCCGCGCTACTACTATCATGTTATTAGTAGCGCGGTTTTCTCAAGCTCGCTACTGCTAATTAGCGGTAGAGTTCGTTTTTAAACCGCGCTGCTGCTAAGATTCTGTGTATAAGGTTTTCCCTAGTAGTGCAGTTGTGCCTACTGCTTACAATGAAAAGCCACCTTTCCCAGTCAAGATAAAAGAGCATGCTAAGGTTTCAACTGTGGTTCATAAAAGTCATATTAGAGCACCTAAACCTCCTGAGCAAATGAAAGTGGAACCTAGTTTTGCTATGGTTAAAGATCTCCTGGTAGAAAATATTGATGGGCATGTTATTTACTTCTGTGATGAAGTTGCTAGAATTGCCAAGCCTGATGAAAAAGATAAACATAGACCTGTAGTTGGCATGCCTGTTGTCTCAGTTAAAATAGGAGATCACTGTTATCATGGTTTATGTGATTTGGGTGCTAGCGTGAGTGCTATTCCTTTTACCTTATACCAAGAAATTATGAATGATATAGAACCCGCTGAAATAGAAGACATAGATGTTACTATTAAACTTGCTAATAGAGACACCATCACACCACCTGGGATTGTTAAAGATGTTGAAGTCTTGTGTGGGAAAATAAAATGCCTTACTGATTTTCTTCTTCTTGGTTCCCCACAAGATGATTTTTGTCCCATTATCTTTGGTAGACCTTTCTTAAACACTGTAAATGCTAAAATAGATTGTCATAAACAAATTTTCGGTGTTAACTTAGGTGATGAGTCTCATGAATTTAACTTCTCCAAGTTTAATAGACAACCCCATAAGAAGGAATTACCTAGTAAGTATGAAATAATTGGTCTTGCTTCTATTGTCGTGCCTCCTACTGATCCACTAGAACAATATTTGCTAGACAATGAAAATGATATGCATATGCATGAAAGAAATGAAATTGATAAAAAAATTCTTCGAACAACGACCTCTGCTCAAGCACAATTTGCATATTGAAACTCTTGGAGGCCCTCCTCCACCTAAAGGTGATCCTGTGTTTGAATTGAAACAATTGCCAGAAACTTTGAGATATGCTTCTCTTGATGAGAAAAAAGATATATCCTATTATTATTAGTGCTCTTTCAGAACATGAAGAAGAAAGATTATTGAAAATTCTGAAGAAACACCGTTCATTGTGTCCCTAAGAAGGGAGGTATTACTGTTGTTCCAAATGATAAAAATGAACTTATCCCACGAGGAATTGTTACTGGCTATAGAAAGGTGATTGATTTTAGAAAATTAAATAAAGCCACTAGAAAAGATCATTACCCTTTGCCTTTTATTGATCAAATGTTGGAAAGACTATCTAAGCACACGCACTTTTGCTTCCTTGATGGATATTCTGGTTTTTCTCAAATACCTGTTTCACAACCTGATCAAGAGAAAACCACTTTTACTTTCCCTTTTGGTACTTATGCTTATAGACATATGCCTTTTGGATTATGTAATGCACCTGCTACTTTTCAAAGATGTATGACTGCTATATTCTCTGATTTTTGTGAAAAGATTGTTGAGGTTTTCATGAATGATTTTTCTGTTTATGGAACTTCTTTTGATGATTACTTAAGCAACCTTGATCGAGTTTTGCAGAGATGTGAGCAAACTAATCTTGTCTTGACTTGGGAGAAGTGCCACTTTATGGTTAATGAAGGTATTGTCTTGGGTCATAAAATTTCTGAACAAGGTATTGAGGTGGATAAAGCTAAGGTTGATGCAATTGAGAAATGCCATGTCCCAGAGATATCAAAGGTATTTGTAGTTTCCTTGGTCATGCTGGTTAGGAGGTTTATTAAAGACTTCTTTAAAATTTGTAGGCCTCTTACTAATATTTTACAAAAGGATGTCCCATTTGTTTTTTATGATGACTGTGCAGAAGCCTTTGAAACACTTAAGAAAGCCTTAACTTCTGCACCTATTGTTCAACCACCTGACTGGAACTTGCCTTTTGAAATTATGTGTGATGCTAGTGATTATGTTGTTGGTGCTATTCTAGGACAAAGAGTTGATAAGAAATTAAATGTTATTCATTATGCTAGCAAAACTAGAGACAATGCCCAAAGAAATTATGCTACAACTGAAAAAGAATTTTTAGCAGTTGTGTTTGCTTGTGATAAATTCAGGTGTTACATTGTTGATTCCAAAGTAATTGTTCACACTGATTATGCTGCTATAAAATATCTTATGGAAAAGAAAGATGCTAAACCTAGACTCATTAGGTGGGTTCTCTTGTTGCAAGAATTTTATTTACATATCACTAATAGGAAAGGAGTTGAGAACCCAGTAGCTGATAACTTGTCTAGGTTAGAGAATATCCTCGATGACCCACTACCTATTGATGATAGCTTTCCTGATGAACAACTAGCTGCAACGAATGTTTCTCATAACACTCCTTGGTATGCTGACTATACTAATTACATTGTTGCTAAATACATACCACCTAGTTTCACATACCAACAGAAGAAAAAAATTCTTCTATAATTTAAGACATTACTTTTGGGATGACCCACATCTTTATAAAGAAGAAGTAGATGGTATTATTAGACATTGTGTACCTGAGCATGAATAGGAACAAATCCTACGGAAATGTCACTCCGAAGCTTATGGAGGGCATCATGCGGGAGATAGAACTGCTCACAAGGTATTGCAATCTAGTTTTTATTGGCCTACCCCACTTCAAAGATGCCCATAAGTTTGTTTTATCTTGTGATGAATGTCAAAGAATTGGTAATATTGGTAAGCGTCAAGAAATGCCTATGAATCACTCACTTGCTGTTGAACCATTTGATGTTTGGGGTTTTGATTATATGGGACCTTTTCCTTCCTCTAATGGGTATACACATATTTTGGTTGCTGTTGACTATGTTACTAAGTGGGTGGAAGCTATTCCAACTAGTAGTGTTGATCATAACACTTCCATTAATATGCTTAAAGAAGTTATTTTCCCAAGGTTTGGAGTCCCTAGATATTTAATGACTGATGGTGGTTCACACTTTATTCATGGTGCTTTCCGTAAAATGCTTGCTAAATATGATGTTAACCATAGAATTGCATCACCCTATCATCCTCAATCTAGTGGTCAAGTTGAACTTAGAAATATAGAAATAAAACAAATACTACAAAAAACTATTAATAGGACCCGAAAGAATCGGTCTAAGAAATTGGATGATGCACTTTGGGCCTATAGAGCAGCTTATAAAAATCCTATCGGTATGTCTCCTTATAAGATGGTTTATGGAAAAGCTTTTCACTTACCTCCCGAGTTAGAACATAAAACATATTGGGCAATAAAAGAACTCAATTATGATTTCAAACTTGCCGGAGAAAAGAGGTTATTTGATATTAGCTCACTAGAAGAATGGAGAACCCAAGCTTATGAAAATGCCAAATTGTTTAAAGAAAAATTTAAAAGATGGCATGATAAAACAATCCAAAAGCGGGAATTCAAAGTTGGAGAATATGTTCTTTTGTACAATTCTCGTTTCAGATTCTTTGCAGGAAAACTTCTCTCCAAATGGGAAGGACCGTATGTTAATGAAGAGGTTTGTCGCTCTGGAGCTATCAAGATCAGTAATGCCGAAGGTACAACCCCCAAGGTGGTCAATGGTTAAAGAATTAAACACTATATTTTAGGTATGCCTATTAATGTTGAAAGCAATATTATCCAAACAATGACACCGGAGGAACACATAAAAGAAACCTTCCGGAACACTCGAGAATAACTGAAAAAGAGGAGGTACGTGATACGGTAAGTAAACGGACTCCGAAAAATCCACAAAAATATTTTATGTCTGTTTTGGAATATTTTAAAAATTAGGAAAATAAAAAATAACTAGGAAGGCACCCGAGGGGGGCACAAGACACCAAGGCGCGCCAGGGCCGCCTGGCGCACCCAGGTGGGTTGTGCCCACCTCGGTAACCTTTCGGACTCCGTTTTCCCCCCGTTTTCTTGTTTCCCAAGATAAAAAATCTTTATATACCCACCGAACGTATTGACCACCGTATCGCAGAGAAATCTTCTGTTCTTCTTTGTTGCTGTTTTCTGACAGATCTAGATCGTCGTGGCCACTTCGAGCTCCTCCAAGGACAAGTTCTTCGAGAACATCATCAACCTGTATTTGTGGGGTGATGTAGCACCCTCAAGCCATTGAGATGCGTGAGGGGGTGCTCCACATTCGGGACGTCCAGGAGCCCAAGAGGACGGGAACCGTGGAGGCTAGGCTCAAAGCTATGGAGCAAGAGGTCTTCAAGTGCAAGGGGATGGTGGAGCACGGACTCAATGCCAATCACCTCATGATTACGGATTTTACCTGTGATCTCATGGTGGATGGCCGGTCCATGAAGGACATTGTCTTCACACTCAACGAGCAAATCAACTTTCTGCAAAGCCAAATCTATGATCTCCAAAACCAAGCTTTGAATATGAGGCAAGGTTTAAAGGTATGAGTTTGGCTGCCAGTTGCAGGACTCGCGATACTCATTCTTCCTCTTATGATGGTGAACCACTGCCATGGAAACCGGAGGATAAGCTCGCTACTACCTCATCACCACCACCATCATCTTCATCACCAAAGGAGAATTAAGTTCATGGTATGGGCACTCCCCTTGGCTTGTGCCAAGCTTGGGGAGGTGCCCTGGTATCGTATCACCATCACTATCTCTCGTTTTATCTATCTTAGTTCGATCTTTAATTTTCCTATGATTTTGGGGGAGGGGCCCCAGTGTCTCATGGTCCCCATGGGCCTCCCTTGGTGCACTTCCTAGGCTCCCAAGTTGTCTTCTGGTCCAAAATTTTTTCCAAAAAGTTTCGCTGCGTTTGGGCTCCGTTTGATAGGAATATTCCGTGAAGTAAAAAACAAGAAAAAACTGCAACTGACACTGGGAACTATGTCAATAGGTTAGTCCCAAAAATGATATAAAGTTGCTATAAATAAAATATCGAAGACTGATAATATAACAGTTGTTGGGGAACGTAGTAATTTCAAAAAATTTCCTACGCACACGCAAGATCATGGTGATGCATAGCAATGAGAGGGGAGAGTGGTGTCCACGCACTCGTGAGACCGAAGCGAAGCGTTAGCACAACGCGGTCGATGTAGTCGTCACGTCTTCACGATCCGACCGATCAAGTACCGAACGCACGGCACCTCCGAGTTCAGCACACGTTCAGCCCGATGACGTCCCTCGAACTCCGATCCAGCCGAGTGTTGAGGGAGAGTTTCGTCAGCACGAAGGTGTGATGACGATGATGATGTTCTACCGATGCAGGGCTTCGCCTAAGCACCGCTACAGTATTATCGAGGTGGACTATGGTGGAGGGGGGCACCACACACGGCTAAAAGATCAATGATCAATTGTTGTGTCTTTGGGGTGCCCCCTGCCCTCGTATATAAAGGAGCAAGGGGGGAGGTGCAGCCGGCCAGGAGGAGGCGCGCCAGGAGGAGTACTACTCCCACCGGGAGTACGACTCCCTCCCTTTTCCTTGTTGGATTAGGAGAGGAGGGGGAAAGAGGAGGGAGAAAGGAAGGAAAGGGGGGGGGGCGCCGCCCCCTCTCCTTGTCCTATTCGGACTAGGGGGGGAGGGGCGCGCGGCCCTGCCCTGGACGCCTCTCCTCTTCTCCACTAAGGCCCACTATGGCCCATTAAACCACCAGGGGGGGTTCCGATAACCCCTCGGTACTCCGGTAAAATCCTGATTTCACCCGGAACACTTCCGATATCCAAATATAGGCTTCCAATATATCAATCTTCATGTATCGACCATTTCGAGACTCCTCGTTATGTCCGTGATCATATTCAGAACTCTGAACTACCTTCGGTACATCAAAACATATAAACTCATAATATAACTGTCATCGAAACTTTAAGCGTGCGGACCCTACGGGTTCGAGAACTATGTAGACATGACCGAGACACGTCTCCGGTCAATAACCAATAGCGGAACCTGGATGTTCATATTGGCTCCCACATATTCTACTAAGATCTTTATCGGTCAGACCGCATAACAACGTATGTTGTTCCCTTTGTCATCGGTATGTTACTTGCCCGAGATTCGATCATCGGTATCTCAATACCTAGTTCAATCTCGTTACCGGCAAGTCTCTTTACTCGTTCCGTAATACATCATCCCGCAACTAACTCATTAGTTGCAATGCTTGCAAGGCTTAAGTGATGTGCATTACCGAGTGGGCCCAGAGATACCTCTCCGACAATCGGATTGACAAATCCTAATCTCGAAATACACCAACCCAACAAGTACCTTCGGAGACACCAGAGAGCACCTTTATAATCACCCGATTCACGTTGTGACCTTTGGTAGCACACAAAGTGTTCCTCCGGTAAACGGGAGTTGCATAATCTCATAGTCATAGGAACATGTATAAGTCATGAAGAAAGCAATAGCAACATACCAAACGATCATGTGCTAAGCTAACGGAATGGGTCAAGTCAATCACATCATTCTCCTAATGATTGTGACCCTGTTAATCAAATGACAACTCATGTCAATGGCTAGGAAACATAACCATCTTTGACCAACGAGCTAGTCAAGTAGAGGCATACTAGTGACACTCTGTTTGCCTATATATTCACACATGTATTATGTTACCGGTTAATACAATTATAGAATGAATAATAAACATTTATCATGAAATAAGGAATTAAATAATAACTTTATTATTGCCTCTAGGGCATATTTGCTTCAGTCTCCCACTTGCACTAGAGTCAATAATCCAGTTCGCATCGCCACGTGATTTAACACCAATATTCACATCACCATGTGATTAACACCCATAGTTCACATCGTTATGTGAACAACACCCAAAGGGTTTACTAGAGTCAATAATCTAGTTCGCATCGCTATGTGATTAACACCCAAAGAGTACTAAGGAGTGATCATGTTTTGCTTGTGAGAGAAAATTAGTCAACGGGTCTGCCACATTAAGATCCGTATGTATTTTGAAATTTCTATGTCAACAATGCTCTGCACGGAGCTACTCTAGCTAATTGCTCCCACTTTCAATATGTATTTAGGTCGAGACTTAGAGTCATCCAGATCTGTGTCAAAACTTTCATGGACGTAACTCTTTACGATGAACCTTTGTCACCTCCATAACTGAGAAATATTTCCTTATTCCACTAAGGATTATTTTGACCGGTGTCCAGTGATCTACTCCTAGATCACTATTGTACCCTCTTGCCAAAATCATGGTGAGGTACACAATAGGTCTGGTACACAGCATAGCATACTTTATAAAAATTATGCCTGAGGCATAGGAAATGACTTTCATTCTCTTTTCTATTTTCTGCTATGGTCGGGTTTTGAGTCTTTACTCAATTTTATACTTTGCAATACACGCAAGAACTCTTTCTTTGACTGTTCCATTTTGAACTACTTCAAAATCTTGTCAAGGTATGTATTCATTGAAAAAACTTATCAAGCGTCTTGATTTATCTCTATAAATCTTGATGCTAAATATGTAAGCAGCTTCACCGAGGTCTTTCTTTGAAAAACTCGTTTCAAACACTCCTTTATGCTTTGCAGAATAATTCTACATTATTTCCGATCAACAATATGTCATTCACATATACTTATCAGAAATGTTGTAGTGCTCCCACTCACTTTCTTGTAAATACAGGCTTCACCGCAAGTCTCAGATAAAACTATATGCTTTGATCAACTTATCAAAGCGTATATTCCAACTCCGAGATGCTTGCACCAGTCCATAGATGGATCGCTGGAGCTTGTATATTTTGTTAGCACCTTTAGGATTGACAAAACCTTATGGTTGCATCATATACAACTCTTCTTTGATAAATCCATTAAGAAATGCAGTTTTGTTTATCTATTTGCTAGATTTCATAAAATGCGGCAATTGCTAACATGATTCGGACAGACTTAAGCATAGATACGAGTGAGAAACTCTCATCGTAGTCAACACCTTGAACTTGTCGAAAACCTTTTGCGACAATTCTAGCTTTGTAGATAGTAACACCACTATCAACGTCCGTCTTCCTCTTGAAGATCCATTCAATCTCAATGGCTCGCCGATCATTGGGCAAGTCAATCAAAGTCCATACTTTGTTCTCATACATGGATCCCATCTAAGATTTCATGGCCTCAAGCCATTTTGCAGAATTTGGGCTCATCAACGCTTCCTCATAGTTCGTAGGTTCGTCATGGTCAAGTAACATGACATCCAGAACAGGATTACCGTATCACTCTGGTGCGGATCTTACTCTGGTTGACCTACGAGGTTCGGTAGTAACTTGATCTGAAGTTTCATGATCATCATCATTAGCTTCCTCATTAATTAGTGTAGGTGTCACAGGAACCGGTTTCTGTGATGACCTACTTTCCAATAAGGGAGCAGGTACAATTACCTCATCAAGTTCTACTTTCCTCCCACTCATTTCTTTCGAGAGAAACTCCTTCTCTAGAAAGGATCCATTCTTAGCAACGAATGTCTTGCTTCGGATCTGTGATAGAAGGTGTACCCAACTGTCTCCTTTGGGTATCCTATGGAGATACATTTCTCCGATTTGGGTTTGAGCTTATTAGGATGAAACTTTTTCACATAAGCATCGCAACCCCAAACTTTAAGAAACGACAACTTTTGTTTCTTGCCAAACCACAGTTCATATGGTGTCGTCTCAACAGATTTAGATGGTGCCCTATTTAACATGAATGCATCTGTCTCTAATGCATAACCCCAAAACGATAGTGGTATATCGGTAAGAGACATCATAGGTTGCACCATATCTAATAAAGTAAAGTTAAAATGTTCGGACACACCATTACGCTGTGGTGTTCCAGGTGGCGTGAGTTGCGAAACTATTCCGCATTGTTTCAAATGAGGACCAAACTCGTAACTCAAAAATTCTCCTCCACGATCAGATCATAGAAACTTTATTTTCTTGTTACGATGATTTTCCACTTCACTCTTAAATTATATGAACTTTTCAAATGTTTCAGACTTATGTTTCATCAAGTACATATACCCATATCTGCTCAGATTATCTGTGAAGTTCAGAAAATAACAATACTCACCGTGAGCCTCAACACTCATCGGATCGCATACATCAGTATGTATTATTTCCATTAAGTCAGTTGCTCGCTCCATTGTTCCGGAGAACAGAATCTTTACTCATCTTGCCCATAAGGCATGGTTCACAAGCATCAAGTGATTCATAATCAAGTGATTCTGAAATCCCATCAGCATAGAGTTTCTTCATGCGCTTTACACAAATATGACCTAAACGGCAGTGCCACAAATGAGTTGCACTATCATTATTAACTTTGTATCTTTTGGCTTCAATATTATGAATATGTGTATCACTACGATCGAGATCCAACAAACCATTTTCATTGGGTGTATGACCATAGAATGTTTTATTCATGTACATAGAACAACAATTATTCTCTAACTTAAATGAATAATCGTATTGCAATAAACATGATCAAATCATATTCATTCTCAATGCAAACACCAGATAACACTTATTTAGGTTCAACACTAATCCCGTAAGTGTAGGGAGTGTGCGATGATGATCATATCAATCTTGGAACTACTTCCAACACACATCGTCACCTTGCCGTTTACTAGTTTCTGTTTATTCTGCAACTCCCGTTTCGAGTTACTACTCTTAGCAACCCAACCAAGATCAAATGTCGAGGGGTTGCTATAAACACTAGTAAAGTACACATCAATAACATGTATATCCAATATACCTTTGTTCACTTTGCCATCCTTCTTATCTCGCCAAATACTTGGGGCAGTTCCGCTTCGATGACCAGTCCCTTTGCGAGAAGCACTTAGTCTCAGGCTTAGGACCAGAATTGGGCTTCTTCACTTGAGCAACAACTTGCTTGCCGTTCTTCTTGAAGTTCCCCTTCTTCCCTTTGCCCTTTTCTTGAAACTAGTGGTCTCGTCAACCATCAACACTTGATGTTTTTCTTGATTTCTACCTTCGTCGATTTCAGCATCACGAAGAGCTTGGGAATTGTTTCTGTTATCCCTTGCATATTATAGTTCATCACGAAGTTATACTAACTTGGTGATGGTGACTAGAGAATTCTGTCAATCACTATCTTATCTGGAAGATTAACTCCCACTTGATTCAAGCGATTGTAGTACCCAGACAATCTGAGCACATGCTCGCTGCTTGAGCTATTCTCCACCATCTTTTAGCTACAGAACTTGTTGGAGACTTCATATCTCTCAACTCGGGTATTTTCTTGAAATATTAACTTCAACTCCTGGAACATCTCATATGGTCCATGACCCTCAAAACGTCTTTGAAGTCCCGATTCTAAGCCGTTAAGCATGGTGCACTAAACTATCAAGTAGTCATCATATTGAGCTAGCCAAACGTTCATAGCGTCTGCATCTGCTCCTGCAATAGGTCTGTCACCTAGCGGTGCATCAAGGACATAATTCTTCTGTGCAGCAATGAGGATAATCATCAGATCACGGACCAAGTCCGCATCATTGCTACTAACATCTTTCAACTTAGTTTTCTCTAGGAACATATCAAAATAAACAGGGGAGCTAAACGCGAGCTATTGATCTACAACATAGATATGCTAATACTACAAGGACTAAGTTCATGATAAATTTAAGTTCAATTAATCATATTACTTAAGAACTCCCAATTAGATAGACATCCCTCTAATCTTCTAAGTGATCACGTGATCCATATCAACTAAACCATGTCCGATCATCACGTGAGATGGAGTAGTTTCAATGGTGAACATCACTATGTTGATCATATCTACTATATGATTCACGCTCGACCTTTCGGTCTCAGTGTTACGAGGCCATATTTGTTATATGCTAGGCTCGTCAAGTTTAACCTGAGTATTCCGCGTGTGCAACTGTTTTGTACCTGTTGTATTTGAACGTAGAGCCTATCACACCCGATCATCACGTGGTGTCTCAGCACGAAGAACTTTCGCAACGGTGCATACTCAGGGAGAACACTTATACCTTGATACTTTAGTGAGAGATCATCTTATAATGCTACCGTCAATCAAAGCAAGGTAAGATGCATAAAAGATAAACATCACATGCAATCAATATAAGTGATATGATATGGCCATCATCATCTTGTGCTTGTGATCTCCATCTCCGAAGCACCGTCATGATCACCATCGTCACCGGCGCGACACCTTGATCTTCATCGTAGCATCGTTGTCGTCTCGCCAACTTATGCTTCTACGACTATCGCTACAGCTTAGTGATAAAGTAAAGCATTACAGGGCATTTGCATTGCTTACAATAAAGCGACAACCATATGGCTCCTGCCAGTTGCCGATAACTCGGTTACAAAACATGATCATCTCATACAATAAAATATAGCATCATGCCTTGACCATATCACATCACAACATGCCCTGCAAAAACAAGTTAGACGTCCTCTACTTTGTTGTTGCAAATTTTACTTGGCTGCTATGGGCTTAGCAAGAACTGTTCTTACCTACGCATCAAAACCACAACGATAGTTTGTCAAATTGGTGTTGTTTTAACCTTTGCAAGGACCGGGCGTAGCCACACTCGGTTCAACTAAGTTGGATAAACAGACACCCGCTAGTCACCTGTGTGTATAGCACGGCGGTAAAACCAGTCTCGCATAAGCGTACGCGTAATGTCGGTCCGGGCCGCTTCATCCAACAATACCGCCAAACCAAATTATGACATGCTGGTAAGTAGTATGACTTATATCGCCCACAACTCACTTGTGTTCTACTCGTGCATATAACATCTACGCATAAAACCAGGCTCGGATGCCACTGTTGGGGAACGTAGTAATTTCAAAAAATTCCTACGCACGCGCAAGATCATGGTGATGCATACCAACGAGAGGGAGAGTGTTGTCCACGCACTCGTGAGACCGAAGCGGAAGCGTTAGCACAACGCAGTTGATGTATTCGTACGTCTTCACGATCCGACCGATCAAGTATCGAACGCACAGCACCTCCGAGTTCAGCACACGTTCAGCCCGAGGATGTCCCTCGAACTCCGATCCAGCCGAGTATTGAGGGAGAGTTTCGTCAGCACGATGGTGTGGTGACGATGATGATGTTCTACCGATGCAGGGCTTCGCCTAAGCACCGCCACAAGATATCGAGGTGGACTATGGTGGAGGGGGGCACCGCACACGGCTAAAAGATCAATGATCAATTGTTGTGTCTTTGGGGTGCCCCCTACCCCCATATATAAAGGAGCAAGGGGGGGGGAGGTGCGGCCGGCCAGGAGGAGGCGCGCCAGGAGGAGTACTACTCCCACCGGGAGTAGGACTCCCTCCCTTTTCCTTGTTGGATTAGGATAGGAGGGGGAAAGAGGAGGGAGAGAGGAAGGAAAGGGGGGGGGGGCGCCCGCCTCTCCTTGTCCTATTTGGACTAGGGGGAGGGGCCCGCGGCCCTGCCCTGGCCGCCTCTCCTCTTCTCCATGAAGGCCCACTATGGCCCATTAAACCACCGGGGGGTTCCGGTAACCACTCGGTACTCCGGTAAAATCCCGATTTCACCCGGAACACTTCCGATATCCAAATATAGGCTTCCAATATATCAATCTTCATGTCTCGACCATTTCGAGACTCCTCGTCATGTCCATGATCATATTCGGGACTGCGAACTACCTTTGGTACATCAAAACATATAAACTCATAATATAACTGTCATCGAAATTTTAAGCATGCGGACCCTACGGGTTCGAGAACTATGTAGACATGACCAAGACACATCTCCGGTCAATAGCCAATAGCAGAACCTGGATTCTCATATTGGCTCCCACATATTCTACGAAGATCTTTATCGGTCAGACCGCATAACAACATACGTTGTTCCCTTTGTCATCGGTATGTTACTTGCCCGTGATTCGATCGTCAGTATCTCAATACCTAGTTCAATCTCGTTACCGGCAAGTCTCTTTACTCGTTCCATAATACATCATCCCGCAACTAACTCATTAGTTGCAATGCTTGCAGGGCTTAAGTGGTGTGCATTACCGAGTGGGCCCAGAGATACCTCTCCGACAATCGGAGTGACAAATCCTAATCTCGAAATACGCCAGCCCAACATGTACCTTCGGAGACACCTGTAGAGCACCTTTATAATCACCCGATTCGTTGTGACGTTTGGTAGCACACAAAGTGTTCCTCCGGTAAATGGGAGTTGCATAATCTCATAGTCATAGGAACATGTATAAGTTATGAAGAAAGCAATAGCAACATACTAAACGATCGTGTGCTAAGCTAACGGAATGGGTCAAGTCAATCGCATCATTCTCCTAATGATGTGACCCTGTTAATCAAATAACAACTCATGTCAATGGCTAGGAAACATAACCATCTTTGATCAACGAGCTAGTCAAGTAGAGGCATACTAGTGACACTCTGTTTGTCTATATATTCATACATGTATTATGTTTCCGGTTAATACAATTCTAGCATGAATAATAAACTTTTATCATGAAATAAGGAAATAAATAATAACTTTATTATTGCCTCTAGGGCATATTTCCTTCAACATCATGAAACAATAAAAAATTATAGATACGTTGGAGACGTATCAACCGCCAACGACCATGAGTATTTAGGAGGCTCCCAGGCAGGAGGCCTTGCCTTTTCGATCGTTGTTATTGTTTTTGCTAGCCTTCTTAAGGCAGACTTGTTTACTTGTGTTTGTATTCAGATATTGTTGCTTTCACTGACTATTGTGTATTCGAGCTTATGTATTCGAGCCCTCGAGGCCCCTGACTTGTAATATAAAGATTGTATTATTTTAATTTGTGTCTAGAGTTGTGTTTTGATATCTTCAGTCTCTGATCTTGATCGTGCGTATTTGCGTGTATGCTTAGTGCACGATTAAGTTGGGGCGTCAAAGACGTGTTTGATAGCCTACAAACATAATAATTGATAGTTAGTGAAGTTCATTAAATTTTGGTCACTGTCTGATTTGTTGTTGAAATTTTGGTTGCCAATGGATGAACTCCTTCTATCCAAATATATAGGGACTAATATGTTTTTTCTAGGTTGGATCTGACCATTGATTAGATTAATAATACATGAGATGCATGATATAAATAGGATGTTTCTGTAGATTTTAGGAGAATGAAACAAGACGACCGATTTTCCTCTATCAAGATACTACTGTTTTGTTGGGAATGGACCTAAAATAATCCCGTTCTTCTGGAAATGATCAACATCATTTTGTTGGGGGTGCCAGAACTGCAACCTTTGCGCGCTCTGCAAGCAAGTGGAGAAGACCGCGACACACATTCTATTTCAATGCAGGTTCTCATGCCGGGTCTGAACCGAGGTTGCTACGTGGATTGGCCTACATGCTAATGTAGTGAGGATCTGACGGTTTGACACCTTGGTTTGACATTGGTGATTGATCGTGCAAACCAAAGAAAGGCTCTTGCCTCCTTGTTTATGCTTGTATCTTAGGAGATTTGGAAAGAGAGCAATGCCAGGGTCTTTCGTAACTCCGCCGCTATGACGATGATTGTCATTGTGAGGACAAAGGACGAGGCTCGGCTTTGGGCCCTTGCCGGTGCCATACACTTGAGTAATATAATGCCGCTAGAGTAGTTTTTTGTACCCCGCTTTGCAAAAATTTGTCTAAGCATTCTTTCTTAATCAATGAAAACGGCAAATCTTTTGCCTTGTTTCAGAAAAAAAAATCAAAACATGGAGCGTTCTTTTTCTTTTGCGGGAAAGGAAACGCTGGAATGTTCAACACATAAGTTCCACAGTTCCTTAGTGAATTTCATCCTAAGGGGCACTAATTGAAATGCTTAAGCTCTAAAGTGTGAACACACCATGCTCAATTGCAAAACACATTGTTGCATGTGTTCATAATTTGCAGCTGAAATGTCCCGGCTCATGATCAAAACAGGCGGGTGAAGCCAACTTAAGGCCGATTTCCAAGACCAATCATGTCTACACCATCCATTTTCTTCGATAAAATGGCTACATCATCCATGCATTGCACTGTCCGTGCCTTTTTTTTGGGCCGGAGGCACTATCTGCAATCTACTATTGTGCATGCATAAGGGGAAACATCGCAAATCACTCTCGTGGCACTTGTCACCTTGCTTGAATCGTTGCCACGGAGATGACTGGATTATTCAGGGCTAGAGAAAATAAAATAAAATAATTCCAGCTAGCACATATCAGAATTATATGACATGTGCTACCGAAACAGCTGAACCTACAGACGATGTGTGCGATAAAGCAACAGATGAATCCATTGACGCCAACATCCTCATGTGCTCTTCGGTGACGATGAACAGCTTGTCGTTGTCCCGAATCACGTCCAGCGAGTCGATCTCGGCCCCTTCGTGGTTCAGGATCAGCGCCTTCTCCGTGTCCACCTTCAGCTTCTCTCCTGAAAGAAAAAAACAAACATAGACGTTTGAGCTGCTAATTCCTCATTTTTCATTGCAACAAATTCATTCACTTAGTGAAATATCCAGTTGATGGTGCGTTGTTGCATCCGCACAGCTACTGGCCGAATACTGACCGATGATGGATTTGAACCCCTCCATCGTGGCGGGAAGATTGATGAGCTTGCCGGCTTCGGAGCTGTGGTTCCTCACGAACGGATGGCCCTTGTAGATGCTCACCCGAGGCCAGTGCGCGCTGTCCGATCTCGTGCTGCCCGGGATTGGCAACCTCCCATGACGAAGCTCCCCGGACGACGAGCTGGCGGCCGTGACGGCGCTCGCCGGCGAGTCGTAGATGGTGATCGGGTGGCCGACTTCCCGCCTCTTCACGAGCTCCCGCAGCTCGGCCGCCGGCACCGTGGTCTGCCGCGGGGCGGAGCCGTCGCCGTCGAGGTCCGCCATGTCCACGCTGGCCCCGTTCATGACGAGGAACCTGGCCGCGTCGGCCTGGCCCTCGGACAGCGCGACGCGCAGCGCCGTGGCGCCGTCGTGGTCCTCGGAGTCCACGTCGAGGCCGTGCTTGAGGAGCTCGCGGAGCGTGTCGACGTCGCCGCGCCTCGCGGCGAGGCAGAGGAGGTCGCCGCCGGCGCGCGGGTTCGAGACGCGCGCGACGTGGTACAGGTTGCTGAACACCTTGTGGTGCCGCGCCGCGATGGCCTGCCACAGCGCCGTGTTGCCCTGCGCGTCTGCGGTTTGCATACACCGGCCGCTAATAGTTAGCTAGCAAACTTGATCGCACTAAAAAATGTAGGTGCTGTGTTTGTTGTTACTAAATACGTGCCTTTGATGTTGATGTTGCACCCGTGCATGAGCAGAGCCTGCACGCAGCCCTCGTACCCCTTTGACGCCCCGATGTGCTGAGAACAAGGCATAGAGATCAGCACACACAGGAGCAGTGTATGGCAAAGCAAATTGTTGGAACTAGAAATGATGTGTTCTCTCTACTTACCAGCGCCGTTCTTCCCTTGGAGTCACCGACGTCGGGGTCCATCCCGACCTTGAGGAGGTCCTCAAGGAAGCCAGCGTTCCCCGTGGCGGCGACCGTAAGCAGATTGCACGGGACGATGTTGCCGCCGCCGCCCGCTCCGGTGCTCTCGCCCAGCAGGTCCTTCATGTCATGCACCTCAATCTGATGCTGCAACACAACCATTTCTTTCAGTTTCAGCCACACAACACATTACTGACTCACAATGTTGCCTCTCTTGCCACATCTGACACGCACACACAGGAAAAAATGTAGTAGCAACATAACATAGGAGCATCGACCAACCTTGAGGAAGTTCCTGACGATGAGGGCGCTGTCGTCGGGCTTGCTCTGCATGACCTCCCTGAGTGTGGCCTGCTTCAGCCTGAGCAGCTGGCTCAGCGTCCTGGTCCGGAACGTGAAGGTCTGCGGGCGGTCGCTCAGGGCGCTCACCTCGCCGAAGATGTCCATGGTGCCCAGCTTCCCCATCACCTCCTCCCGCTCGCCGTTGAAGTATACGATCTCCACCTCGCCGGACACGACGATGTACACGTCGTCCGCCGCCTCGTTCTGCACGATCACGTCCTCCTTGGGCGGTATGTACTCCGGCTTGGTCTTGGTGACCAGCAGCAGCTGCGCCTCCCTGGAGATGCCCTTGAAGAGGTACACCTCCTTGACCACGGGGAGGAAGAGGTGCTCGCAGATGCTCTTGCAGATGGACTTGGGCAGCTGGTCCATGAGCTGCTGCTGGTTCAGGCTCTCCGCCCTGAACTTGAGGCACATGTAGGCCAGGATCTGCTGCTGCAGCCGCGGCGGCAGGTGGTTCCGGCACACGAAGTTGGACGCCGCGCGGATGCTGTTCCTCTGACGACGAATGAAAAGAAAATCAACTCAACACATGTACTCACAGCAATGGCGATCGAGATTCGGAAACGGAACTTACGAACTCCATGGTGCGGCGGGTGCCCTCGACGACGAGGTTGGTCATATTGCCGATGAGGTAGGCGGTGAGGCCGAGGTTGAAGAGCATGTAGAAGATGTTGAAGATCATCTCGAGGTTGTTCTGGGCGTGCAGGTCGCCGTAGCCGACGGTGGTCATGGTGGTGATGGACCAGTATATGGAGGAGATGTAGCGGATCCACAGGCTCTCCTGCCGGAAGTTGGGGATCACGGCGCCGATCCACGTCTTGTCCCGGTCCGGGTACCGGTCCGCCAGCAGGTAGTAGAGGCACCCGGCGCAGTGCACCAGGAACAGCGTCACCGCGATGAGCCGCGCGCAGCGTACCCAGAAGTAGCTGAACCTGATGTCCTTCTCCAGCCTAACGAACGAACCAGCTCAGTCATTGTCGTTGGAGTGCTGAAGAAATATGTGCATGGCTGTTGCTTGATTACCTTGTGAAGAACTGCTTGACCTTCCTGAGACGCCAGAGCCGGAGCAGGCCGAGCAGGCTGTACACCATGCCTTCCCTGACCTCGCCGTTGACGAGGTAGGCTATGCCTTGGTACGGGATCGTCGACGCCACGTCCATGATGAAGAACGTCGACAGATACCTACGCATACATGCACGTCGATCAGCAATGTCGCAGCAAGGAAGATAATCTTCATATCAATTATACTGTATATGATTATCAGAAGAGAGCAGAATTGTGGAAGCTTGGACTTAGCCACTTAGGTGTATCTTTGGGGACCCTGTCCCGATCTGTAAAGCTAGTGGCCATATCTTGGATCTCTAATCCACCAAAAAGGAACAGGAGCTACCACTGTTTCATCGATCACACGGTGTGGTCCATTTGGGTCGCGGTACAGAGTGCTCGTGTTTTGCACTTTTGCATAGTTTCTAGCTTCATAATAACGCGGTTTGGTTTGGGTCCTTTACTGATTATTATCAAGTTCTATCTCTAGTTCTCAACTTTCTTTACCTCAATTGCCTTTTCTTGGCCTGTTCTTTATTTTGATCTGACCAAGTTTGGCCACGAAAGGAATTTGGTGAAATCTTCCTAGCTAGTACGTGTCGTCAAGATTTCATGTTATGCAAGAAGTGAAGAGCATTTTGGAGATTACTGAGCAAGTATTTGATCCCAAGTAGATGGCAGAATGCACTAAGGAAGATTCCAAACTGTGCAGGGCTTAGCAAAAGGCTTGTGGACTGGAGCGAAAGGTACATGACATCTTCTAGTAAGGAAATCCTTATTAAGTCGATAGCTCAGGCCATACCCGCCTATGTGATGAGTCTTTTTAAACTTTCATATCAGTGTGATAATTTTACTAGAATGACACGTCAATACTGGTGGGGAGTTGAAAAAGGAAGGAGAAAATTGGCTTGGATTGCTTGGGACAAGCCTATCCTACCGAAACAGAAGGGAGGGTTAGGCTTCATACACATGAGAGCATTTAATCAAGCCCTCTTGCCCAAACAAGTATGGCGGTTACCGGACAAGACATAAAGTTTGTGTGCTCACTTACTTAAGGCGAAATACTATCCTAATGGGCAGCTTATACAGGCAATTCTTCAATGATGTGAAAGGGGATTGAACATGGACTTCAACTTCTTAAGAAAGGACTAGTCTGGAGGGTAGGCAATGGCTCATCTATTTGGACTTGGTGTGACCCTTGGATCCCGAGGGGAGCACCTTTCCGTTCTATAACACCTAAGAGACAGTGCAGACTTAACAGAGTGCAATGGCGGAGCTTTGTAGGTTCCGGGGGGGCTGTGGCCCCCAACATGGACAACTTGTGAAGAAAAAAAATTAGTGAGGGCTTAGCTGAGAACTTTTTAGCTTTTGCCCCCCCCCCCACCCCAACACTTGTATTTTACATTCGCCCCTCCCCCCCACCACCGGTGATTACGCCTAGCTCTAACACTGACAAAGTGTCTGAGTTTTTCAATCAAAATAGGAACGCCATTAGCCATTGAGTGGTCTAGTCTTCCTATTATTGTGCATTTAGATTCGCCAGGACCACTGTCTTCGATGGTGGATGCCTCGCTCATCAGATCACCATCTGGTTATCTAGTGCAGGAGAACAAGCTTTTGTTGGTTGAACGGGAGTTTAAACATTGTAAGATTGGTAGATCACAGAATAGGGTAGCCCATAGTCTTGCGAACTATGCTCGGAGTGTTCGGAGGACAACTTGTTGGTTGCATAGGGCTCCAGATTTTCCTCAAAGTCTTGTAATGGCTGATTGTAATTCTATTGGTTTGGAATAAAAATTCCCTGATTCCTCGCAAATAAAAAAGATTTCATGGTATGCAAGGTGCAAGTGTGGATACACGGAACAACTTTCCCATATATCATAGAGGTCCTTTTGTGATCGAGTAGAATCCGGATTCTTACTACCTTGCCAATGGCTTGGCATGAACACATATATCCCGCTGTCATCAGTCAATTCGGGATCGGAAATGTAGTACTACCTAAAGTTGTACTAAGTGTGCGTTAATTAATATGGATCTGAGGGGTAGAAAAGTTGGCATTTGGTCTTATCCACCCACATGCTAAATTGCTAATACCAGAAGAGAAATGGATCTAGGAGACAACTTGTATCCCAAACAGGAAATAAATTAAACAGGAGTAAGATGCACAATATCTCTGCATACTAGCCATCATCACCACATAAAAATTAGGCCGCAGCACCCGTCATAAAGGTTGGACGTCGTGACGGGGGTCAAGTGTGGATACGATGCATGACAACACACCCACTCATGGAATTTGCACGACAACATTATGTTTATTTATGGAAATGGAAGAGCTTTACTTGCATGAAAACATGCCATGCATAACCAGTTCATTCTGGAAGAAAATGAGAGGAGAGAAGTGGGTAACATGCACAACTAACTGACGTTCCATCATGCAACTCCAAGGAAGAAGAAGAAGAGAGGACTGCCGAACAAGGTAGCATGTACGTAGCTAGGTTAGGTGGGTAAGCCGTACTACGTACCTGAAGGTTATCCTCCTCCTGTCGCGGACGAGGAGCTGCGTCCTGGAGTCGATGTAGGCGACGAAGAAGGTGAGGACGATATCGACGGCGAAGAAGATGTCGACGACCATGTCGGCCACCTCCAGCCCCCCCTTGGGCCTGGCGTCCATGAAGGCCACCTCGAACGGGTACACCCACGCCGAGTAGGCCACCAGGATCACCATGAACGTCTCCCAGCACCTAAACCATTAGCATTCGATTACTGTAAGATGGAGGAGTAGCAGCAGTTGCGGTGCAGGTACCGATGGTGGTCTGGTCTCATGTCTCACCTGTATCTGGAGTCGAGGGGCGAGACGACCCTCTTATCGGAGTCGGAAGTGGACTGGCTGAGGCTGGAGCCTAGGGGCGGCAGCATGAGCTTGGACAGGTTCCGGAGGTTGAAGGAGCGGGAGGCGCCGGAGCCGGAGCCGAAGCCCGTGCTCGAGCCGCTGGCGGCGCTGGTGCCGCCGCTGCTCGCGCTCTGGAAGCTGGAGATCTTCATTGCTCCCGGCGAAGAAGAGCTGATTCGACTCTTCTAATTGGAGAACTAACTAGACGGAGCACGTACGTACACTGTTTACGCACCACTCGTGCTAGCTAAGATAATTCTGGGGGGTCGAATGAATATAATCGAGAAAGGCGGGGCGAGAATCAAATCAAGGCATCGAAATAATGGAGGCGGGGCATCCATCTATCGATCCATGGATCCATCAATAATGGAGGTGGGGGAGGGGTCCTGTCCGGGACGAAAGTGACCAGGCACAGGCTGCCGGCCCGCGGGTTTGGCCAGTATATATGCAGAGCCAGCGCGCGCGCGCACGCGGGCAGCCGAGCCACGCACGTACGTAGCTCTACGCCTCTACCCCTGGTACGTGATGCAGAGGTTCCCTAGCGACGAGTGCACAACGACCGGTGGTTGTTGTGGCTGTGCCCGATAGAATTCACCGTGCCATGACAGTGATCTCGCTCCCAATAGGCTATTGCCAATGCCGATGGCTGTGTGTGTATGGAATGCTCGTTGATGTGGACTGTGGAGCCATGCCCCGGGTCCATGCAGATGCCCAGCCCAGTTGCCTACCTCTCTGTCTGCCTCGAGCACCAAGCAAGTACTCCGTATGTGCGAGCTGATTCATCAGGTCCTTTCGGGTTTGGAGCTTTGTACTAGCACATAATTGATTGGCGACAGTGCACGCTGCAGTCCCGATCGTGGGTACGTGCTGCCTGCTGCCTGCTCGCGCCAAGTGCAGTTTTGCTTCTCCATGTTTATCACGACAGATGACACTGCTGGGAATTTCAGATGTAATATTTTTCTAGTTTTGTGGCTGACACAGCGTGGTGTCAACTTGTTTCTTCACATGTGCTTGTTCAAGTATGTCATGCAATGCATGCTCTCTTTGGTTCTGCATTCTTGATTGGTTTGGTTGTTTAGACCTGCTCGTGGAGTCCTAGCGTTCCACTCGGCTGGGTTCAAAATTTCAACGAAATTTTGCATGTTTTGATGGGGTCTGTAATACTTGTAGCCCCATAATTCTGAGCCAGTTTCAATCTGAAATTTATATTCGGTTAACTGAATTTTGAAAACTCAAAATCCAAAAGAATTTTCAAAATGTGCGAAATTTCCAAAAATTTGCATATTTCGGTGACGCCCAAAAGCATTTCGTTTCCAAAATTAAAAACCTCCTAGCGCAACTGCCTTGGGAGCAAGAAGTGTTGTTTTTTACTCATGAGACAGTTAAACATCTTTTTTTTAAGTGGTCAGTCATCCAAATAGCGTCAAACTTATGTCCGCCCACAAGTATTGCCAACATTTTTTGTCATTAATCATCCAAATAGCGTCAAACTTGTGTTCGCCCATAAGTATTGCCAATATTTTTGGTCATTGATTGGATGGTATTTCAAATAGATTCAAAACGCTAATAAATGTGGGAGCGTATGCCTTAATGTGGTCGCTTTGACTAAGTAGCAATGATTTAATTTTTAGTGACAAAAATGCTTCTTCTCTACAGGTTATTTTTCGGTGTACGCACTCGCTTCGTATGTAGTATATGCTACAACGAGTGGAGTATCAACCGCTATTCAAGGCAGTCTATACACGGTTAGAGCAGGTGTTTACGGAGGTTTTTTCTCAATATGGGTATATGCATAACCTCCGGATTGATCCACCACCACTATCGAAATAGGTATAGTGTCGGTCTATAAGACTCTACTGTTGTTGTCTTAGCGGTTTAATTTCATTTGTTTATATCAGACTTTTCAGGATTGGTTGTGTGCATCCTATTTATGCAGAGACCGGATATCACTCATAATGCTTTGTATCCGTTTGATTCTACATTTAAGATAATAAAAGTGTTCTTTATCGAAAAACTTTGTATCTTCTGTCGGCAAAGCAATCATTAATTTAATCGTCAGGTTTCAACCTTCTTTCTACGAACAAAATGTTGGATATGAAATTTTCAGCTTTATGTGTATTCCTTTTTCTGAACGCTTTCTGGTGCGTTTCTCGGTGAGCTGAACGACAGAAAGAATAAAAAAGGTTAGCTGATCGAGCCACATTATTTCTCTTCCAGAAGATCGAGCGGGGTAGGCTGATACGGTGATAAGCATGGATCTCTGGTTAAGAAGAACTTACACAATATTATCTTCCGGTGCCATAATTAATCACTGCAGATTATGATGGGCGATCTTGACTAGAAACAGCAGAATGAGACGGTTGAGCCAACATCAGGATTTTTTTTCAAAACTATGACGTATTTTGTAGCAATTTCGGAAACTATAGCACATAATGAAAAAAAAGCAAAACTATGACCCTGTCGGCCACGCAGGTAAAGGTAGTTTTCGCCAACTGTTGGCCGAAGTAGGGTTTTCGGCCTTGCCATGGCCGAAAAGTGGTTGAACTGGCCGAAATGGCTGTTTTCAGCTGCTGTTTGGCCGAAAAGGTCTTTTTGGTCAAATGTAGGCCGAAAAGTACTTTTTGGTCTACACTAGGCCGAAAAGTACTTTTTGGTCTAGTGTAGGCCGAAAAGTCCCTTGAGCCCACCTTTCCGTTATCTGTTGGCCAATGTATTTTCCCACCAACCCCTTCCCGCCAACTCTTTTCCGCCAACCCTTTCCCGCCAACCCATTCCCGCCAACTCTTTCCCGCCAACCCCTTCCAGCAAACCCCTTTCTCCTCTGTACCTATAAAAAACCCTTCAAAGTGAGGTGGATAAGCATTCCATTTATTGTAGTCGAGATGTCTCATTATCCATTCGATCGTAGTTTTCACCTCGGGATGAGCAGGACTCTTCCGAGTCTAGTTACCGATTTCGGGATGGACAATAGGATAGTTCCATGGGACGAACTCACCGTAGTGACACCATAATGAATGAGTTGGCTCACCAATTACGTGGGTCCTGGGTGGCCCGAAGGACCTATGAAGAGGTACGTAAAGAACTTCTTAGGTTGCATGAAAGGTGGAAGAAGGTGGTGGTCCCAAGAGTGAAACTTTCGTAAGGCTTTCAGCAAATAATCCATCTTTATGGATTGAGGAGAGCCAGACGAAGATGATATCTTCATGCCACCGCTTCCGGGTTCTGCATCGTCAAGGGCAAGAGTTCTTCATCGCCCAAGGGCAAGACTTCGCATCCTCGAAGGGCAATAGTTCTGCATCGACGGATGGCAAAAGGACCACACCGTCGAAGGGCAAGAGGGTTGCATCAACGAAGGGGTTGGCGGGAAAATACATTGGTCAACAGTTAACGGAAAAAGGTGGCCCAAGGGACTTTTCGGCCTAAACTTGACCAAAAAGTACTTTTCGGCCTACGATTGACCAACAAGTACATTTCGGCCAAAGAGTGACCGAAAACACCCCTCTTCGGCCAGCTTTGCACCTTTTTGGCCAAGGCATGGCCGAAAACCCTATTTCGGCCTAGAGGTGGCCGAAAACACTCTTTTCGGCCAACACCTGGCCGACGGGGTGCTAGATTTGATATTTCTCCAAAGCATGCTGTAGTTTCCGAATTTGCTTCAAATAACGTGATAGTTTTGAAAAAAAATCCAACATCAGAGCAACCAAGATGACGCTGGAAACAATTACTAGAAGCTCACATACTGGCCTCACGAATGACAGGTTGTGGGCACCCTTAAATAGGCATCATATATGCACATCACATCATGATCTTGATCTTTGATTTTGCCTAAACGTGTTGGCTCTCCTCTGCCGACGCACGTAGTCATCTTTATGTGAGTTCCGCTGCAATTTTTTTTGTCTTGGCCAAAAGTATTGTACTCAGTTGATTAAATTGGTGAGGGTTTTCCTGCAAAATTAAATTAAATTGGCGAGGATTTGTTTTTAGAAGAAATGGTTAGGATGATGGATTGTATAAATGCAACTTAGCAGGAGTAAAAATGTGAAGTGGACTTGTACTAGTAGATGGAGGGAGTATTAGGATGAATATGAAATATAAGTAGTTCTCAGTAAAGAAAGCCAATGGCAAGGTACATCATGTTATAATTCATATTGTAGCTACTTTTTCTTTTTTTGCAAAATAATTCATATTGTAGCTACATACACGAGAAATTGTTAATTGTGGTAACAAAGAAAAGAAAACTACCCCTAATATGTCACCAATTATAAAAAGCTTTGAAGAAAGTTGTTAACAACCTAGAAAGGCCTTGACCGATGTATTCACTTGTTATTCTCAAGAAGTAACTTAGCATAGAGAACCTGACACCAATTGGGGCTGCAGAGCGGCGAGTTCTTCTGAGTGGTAGGAGGCGGCTCTTCCTAGGGCCATCTGCAATAACGTACTGAGTGAATGATAATGCTGACTAGTTTGAGAAGTTGTTTGCTAACAAAAGGGAAGCTTAGTATATTTGATGTCTAGATTAATTGGAGAACAGATAAGCTTCAGTATAACCTAGAAATAACTTAGTACATTCTAAAACAGTAAAGCTTCTTTAAACCTTGGTCATACATATTCATTATCAGCAGTGATCAACATGTACTTACTGCTACTTTTTTGTCAAACTTTGTTGTATTAACGATTACAGTTATTCACAAAGAACTTAAAGGTAGGTAGGTAGCTAATCAATATAACTACTATAGAGAATTGCTCAGTTCTACTTTCTAAAGGTCCATGTATCAAATGGTGTATCAATTAGGTCTATATCACAATTATTCGTGTCTACTTATGGTTAAAATGATGTGTTTAGCCAAAAAAAATCAGTGTCAAGAGCTCCTCCTTATTTGAAGCAGACATCAAAGAAACTTTGATACGTCTGAACTACAAATGCACAAAAAGCCTAAACAATAAATCAGATTCTTAGAAATCTGTAGAAGCAAGAGCATAAACACAAAATGTAAGAGGATGTAAGGAACCATCTGAATCTAATTATGTTCATCATCAGGCTTAGGCCTCACTTGACGAACAGGGCATGAAGAGATTTGAAGAATACAAACCACAGCAGAGACTCAGAGTAGACCAACGAACTAAAGCCAGGTTATCTAGTTGTTATTTTTTTGAAACAGATGTATAAGATTTGCCTCATCTATTAATTAAGGAGAGGATAGAATTTGTTACAAGTGACCCCCTATACAACTAACAGTGTAATTGGTAGCCTCTCGGAAGGGAGCCTGACAGCAAGCCTACCACGGGGCCTAGAAGGCCCACCAAGGAGCTAGCGACAGAAGGGAGCCCGGAGTATCGGATATGCATCTAAGGATCATCTTGGTCCCCTACTTCATGACGGCAGCCAGATTGGTTCTACCTCATGTAAAACCCTAGCCCTCACTGTTCATATAAGGTGAGGGCTACAGGGCTCTCAATCCTATCTACTTCCCTAGACCTAGAATCTCGGTAGCAACTCATCTCCCCCATTATAACCCCTCGCACGAGGTACACCCACCATGAATACAAAGCAGGACGTAGGGTAGTCCTCACCAGAGGCCCGAACCTAGGTGAACTCTCTGTGCAACCTCCGATCTGGTACTTCTACCACGTTCGCTACCTACTGAGGGTACTGACCGGATTATGCACCATTACTTGGCGCGCAAGGCATGGGTTGTGTCGGCCGGAGACCGATCCCAGATCAGATCTTCCCTAGCTTCTAGTGTCCTCCTGCTGGGAGAAAGCCTAACTTTTGGCTCCTTCACCCTCACCGCGGACGGGACAGGCCGGGTCGACATCAACCCACCGGCCTCCCCTGTCCACATTATCTTCTTTGGCGCATTTACGTTCGTCATCGACTGCCACGGCTGTTTCCGCATGTGCGTCCTGTCAGTCCATCATATCACATCAGCAGCTTCATCAAGCTCCACGACAATTTCACCGCCAACCTTTGGGCTAGGCGGTATTTTCAAGATCAAAAACGCCGGAGCCACGTACCAGCATGCAATGCAGGTAGACATGCACGACCAGATCGGCGGCAAGGACAAGGCCTAGTCGGATTCATCAAGCTACACGTCGTCCTCACCATGATCTCCGGTTCGGAGAGCGATGACCCTGCACAAGCAACCCTAGCGCGAGCGCTGTGCCGACCTCATGACAACTCACTGGCCCTTTCCAGTTTCGCATTTCGTCGCCATGGTGTGCGACAATTGCTTCATAAACTACATACCGAAGGACTACATCATCGACGGCTTCGTCTCCGACTATAGCATCACCAATGCTGACCTTGTCTCTCTCTCTTAAGCAAAGAGTAGCGAGGCAGATGTTATCCCCATTACCGACACCAAAGCCGAGGAAGCATGCCCCGCCCCAGCCATGGATATCGAAGATATCGAGCCAACCTCATCACCGACACTAGCATTGGATGACGAAGAGACCCTGCAGGCCATCACTCTCAAGCTGGTCATGATCGCGATTGCCCCAACCGGTATAACTTCAGCACCAACGACTCTGATTGTGTCCAATGCCAGTGGATCTGCAACTGCAAGCATGGGCTCCTAGCCTTGCAAGCCCCGACCTTAGAACAAGCGGTGACCATGTCATCAAAACCATCGGCACCTTCCCCAGCCATGTATTATCCAACCGGCTTCAACCCTCTCGGATCTGCCCACCGCCAAGTTTCTACACTCTTGAGGCCGGTCCCTCTGGCCTCGCCGGGGCAACGATTATGCAGCCCATCATGAAACAAGAGGCGCTGAGATTCCTCCACACTCCCATACAAGGGAGCGACCCCACCACACAGGCCATGGAGGCCCTCCGGCGGGCCATGTTAGTCACCCAGCTTCAGTTGTAGCAGAACACCATGGAGGCCACCATGCGGGACGCCGGTGGCATGAGACAATGACAAACGAATGGCAACACCGACCTCGACGCTAGCCATGGACGACCACTAACGCCCTCGCGACCTTAGGATGGGAGGCTGAAATGGGCTACAACAAGCCCGCAGGCGTCGCTGATACGTCTCCATCGTATCTACTTTTCCAAAATCTTTTGCCCTTGTCTTGGACTCTAATTTTCATGATTTGAATGGAACTAACCCGGACTGACGCTGTTTTGAGCAGAGTTTCTATGGTGTTATTTTTGTGTAGAAATCGAAGTTCTCGGATTGACCGGAAAATTTACGGAGAATTTTTGTGGAATATATAAAAATACTGGCAGAAAAAGATACCACAGGGGGCTACCCAGGAGCCACAAGCTCTAGGGGCGTGCCTGCCCCCAGGGCGCGCCTCCCAGGGTTGTGGGCCCTCTGGAGCTTCGGCAACCCTAAGTCCAACTCCATATATACCTATTCGTGGAGAAAAATCAGAGAAAGGATTAATCGTGTTTTACGATATGAAGCCGCCGCCACCTCCCGTTCTTCATCGGGAGGGCTGATTTGGAGTCCTTCGAGGCTCCGCAGGGTCGAATCCGTCGCCCTCGTTCCTCCATCACCAATTTCATGATGCTCAGGGAGTGAGTAATTCCATCGTAGGCTTGCTAGGCGGTGATGGGTTGGATGAGATTTATCATATAATCGAGTTAGTTTTGTTAGGGCTTGATCCCTAGTATCCATTATGTTCTGAGATTGATGTTGCTATGACTTTTCTATGCTTAATGCTTGTCACTAGGGCCCGAGTTTCATGATTTCAGATCTGAACCTATTATGTTTTCATGAATATATGTGTGTTCTGATACGTCTCCAACGTATCTATAATTTTTTATTGTTCCATGCTATTATGTTATCCATCTTGGATGTTTTATATGCTATTTTATATGATTTTTGGGACTAACCTATTAACCTAGAGCCTAGTGCCACTTTCTGTCTTTCCCTTGTTTTTGAGTTTTACAGAAAAGGAATATCAAACGGAGTCCAATTGACCTGAAAATTTACGGTGATTTTTTATGGACCAGAAGAAGCCCCCGAAGCAAAAGAGTTGGGCCAGAAGAGCCACGATGCCTCCACAAGGGTGGAGGGCGCGCCCTACCCCCTGGGGGCGCCCTCCGGTCTGGTGGGCTCCTCGTGGACCCCTGACTTGTTCTCGACACCGAAAATTCCTATAAATATAGAAACCCCCAGAAATAAACTAGATCGGGAGTTCCGCCGCCGCAAGCCTCTGTATCCATGAAAACCCAATCGGGACCCTGTTCCGGCACCCTGCCAGAGCGGGAAATTATCACCGGTGGCCATCTTCATCATCCCGACGCTCTCCATGACAAGGAGGGAGTAGTTCACCCTCGGGGCTGAGGGTATGTACCAGTAGCTATGTATTTGATCTCTCTCTCTCTCTCTCTCTCTCTCGTGTTCTTGATTTGGCACGATCTTGATGTACCATGAGCTTTGTTACTATAGTTGGATCTTATGGTGTTCTTTCCTCTCTACCTTGTGATGAATTGAATCTTTTCCTTTGAGGTTTTGTTATGTCGGATTGAATCTTTGGGTGTGAGAGCACTTGATGTATGTCTTGCAATGGGATATCCGTGGTGACAATGGGATGTTCTATTGATCCACTTGATGTATGTTTTGGTTATCAACTTGCGGATTCCCGTGGTGACATTGGGGTAATCTATGCATAGGGGTTGGTATGCGTTTTCATATTCCTTTCTCAGATAGAAATCTTGGGATACTCTTGAAGTTCTTTTTGTTGGATTGAATATTATGAATCTGAGATTGTGTGATGCATATCGTATAATTGACCCACAGGTACTTGTGGTGACATTGGAGTATCTAGGTGACATTAGGGTTTGATTGATGTGTATCATGTGGTGTTATTTTACTACGAACTCTAGGGCTGTTTGTGACACTTATAGGAATAGCTCAATGGATTGATCGGAAAGAATAACTTTGAGGTGGTTTCGTTGTTGGGGAACGTAGTATTTCAAAAAAAATCCTACGCACACACAAGATCATGGTGATGCATAGCAACGAGAGGGGAGAGTGTGTCCACGTACCCTCGTAGACCGAAAGCGGAAGCGTTAGCACAATGCGGTTGATGTAGTCGTACGTCTTCACGATCCGACCGATCCAAGTACTGAACGACGACACCTCCGAGTTCAGACACGCTCAACTCGATGACGCCCGCGAACTCCGATCCAGCAGAGCTTCACGGGAGAGTTCCGTCAGCACAACGACGTGGTGACGGTGATGATGTTGCTACCGACGCAGGGCTTCGCCTAAGCACCACTATGATATGATCGAGGTGGAATATGGTGGAGGGGGGCACCGGACACGGCTAAGAGATTGATACATCTCCAATGTATCTATAATTTTTTATTGTTCCATGCTATATTATATTCTGTTTTGGACATTATTGGGATTTATTATACACTTTTATATTATTTTTGGGACTAACCTATTAACCGGAGGCCCAAAATTAATTGCTGTTTTTTTGCCTATTTCAGAGTTTCGCAGAAAAAGAATATCAAACGGAGTCCAAACGGAATGTAACCTTCGGGAACGTGATATTCGGAACGAACGTGATCCAGAGGACTTGGACCCTACGTCAAGACATCAACCAGGAGGGTCCGAGGTAGAAGCGCGCCACCCCCCCAGGCGCACCCTCTACCCTCGTGGGGCCCCTATTGCTCCACGGACGTACTCCTTCCTCATATATATACCTACGCACTTCAAACTACTGCACACGGAGCCAAAACCTAATTCCACCGCCGCAACCTTCTATACCCGTGAGATCCCATCTTGGGGCTGTCTGGGAGCTCCGCCAGAGGGGCATCGATCACGGAGGGCTTCTACATCAACACCATAGCCTCTCCGATGATGTGTGAGTAGTTTACCTCAGACCTTCGGGTCCATAGTTATTAGCTAGATGGCTTCTTCTCTCTTTTTGGATCTCAATACAATGTTCTCCCCCTCTCTCGTGGAGATCTATTCGATGTAATATTCTTTTGCGGTGTGTTTGTTGAGACCGATGAATTGTGGGTTTATGATCAAGATTATCTATGAACAATATTTGAATCTTCTCTGAATTCTTTTATGTATTATTGGTTATCTTTGCAAGTCTCTTCGAATTATCAGTTTGGTTTGGCCTACTAGATTGATCTTTCTTGCAATGGAGAAGTGCTTAGCTTTGGGTTCAATCTTGCGGTGTCCTTTCCCAGTGTGATGAGGGGCAGCAAGGCACGATTGTATTTTTTCCATCGAGGATAACAAGATGGGGTTTACATCCAATTGCATGAGTTTCTACCTATACATCCTGTCATCTTGCTTAAAGCGTTACTGTTCTTATGAACTTAATACTCTAGATGCATGCTGGATAGCGGTCGATGAGTGGAGTAATAGTAGTAGATGCAGACATGAGTCGGTCTAGTTGTCTCGGAAGTGATGCCTATATACATGATCATACCTAGATATTCTCATAACTATGCTCAATTCTGTCAATTGCTCAACAATAATTTGTTCACCCAACGTAAATACTTATGCTCTCGAGAGAAGCCACTAGTGAAACCTATGGCCCCCGGGTCTATTTTCCATAATATTAATCTTCCAACACTTAGTTATTTTTATTGCCTTTTATTTTACTTTGCATGTTTATCATAAAAATACCAAAAATATTATCTTATCATATCTATCAGATCTCACTCTCGTAAGTGACCGTGTAGGGATTGACAACCTCTTATCGCGTTGGTTGCGAGGATTTATTTGGTTGTGTAGGTGCGAGGGAATCATGCGTGGCCTCCTACTGGATTGATACCTTGGTTCTCAAAAAATGAGGGAAATACTTACGCTACTTTGTTGCATCACCCTTTCCTCTTCAAGGGAAAACCAACGCAGTGCTCAAGAGGTAGCAAGATGGATTTCTGGCGCCGTTGCCGGGGAGGTCTTCGCAAAAGTCAACATACCAAGTACCCATCACAAACCCTTATCTCCCGCATTACATTAATTGCCATTTGCCTCTCGTTTTCCTCTCCCCCACTTCACCCTTGCCGTTTTATTCGCCCTCTCTTTTCCGTTCGCCTCTTTTTGCCCGTCTCTTGTTTGCTCGTGTGTTGGATTGCTTGCTTGTCATGATGGCTCAAGATAATACCAAATTGTGTGACTTTACCAATACCAACAACAATGATTTACTTAGCACTCTGATTGCTCCTCTTACCAACACTGAATCTTGCGAAATCAATACTGCTTTGTTCAATCTTGTCATGAAAGATCAATTCGCCGACCTTCCTAGTGAAGATGCCGCTACCCATCTAAATAGCTTTGTTGATTTGTGTGATATGCAAAAGAAGAAAGATGTGGATAATGATATTGTTAAATTGAAGCTATTCCCCTTTTCGCTTAGAGATCGTGCTAAAGCTTGGTTTTCGTCTTTGCCTAAAAATAGTATTGATTCTTGGAATAAGTGCAAAGATGCTTTTATCTCTAAGTATTTTCCTCCCGCTAAGATCATCTCTCTTAGAAACGATATTATGAATTTTAAGCAACTTGATCATGAACATGTTGCACAAGTTTGGGAGAGGATGAAATTAATGATACGTAATTGCCCTACACATGGTTTGAATTTGTGGGTGATTATACAAAAAAATTATGCTGGATAGAATTTTGCTTCTAGAAATCTTTTAGATTCGGCCGCGGGAGGCACTTTTGTCGAAATCACTTTAGGAGAAGCTACTAAACTCCAAGATAATATTATGGTTAATTATTCTCAATGGCACACTGAAAGATTTACTAATAAAAAAGTGCATGTGATATAAAAAATTAATGTTTTGAGTGGAAAGATGGATGAACTTATGAAGTTATTTACTACTAAGAGTGTTTCTTCTGATCCTAATGATATGCCTTTGTCTACTTTGATTGAGAATAATAATGAATCTATGGATGTGAATTTTGTTGGTAGGAATAATTTTGGTAACAACGCCATTATAGAGGAAACTTTAATCCTAGGCCTTATCCTAGTAATTCCTCTAATAATTATGGTAATTCCTACAACAATTCTTATGGAAATTTTAATAAGATGCCTTCTGAATTTGAGACTAGTGTTAAAGAATTTATGAATTTGCAAAAGAATTTCAATGCTTTGCTTGAAGAAAAATTGCTTAAAGTTGATGAATTGGCTAGGAACGTTGATAGAATTTCTCTTGATGTTTATTCTTTGAAACTTAGATCTATCCCAACTAAGCATGATATCAATGAGTCTCTCAAAGCCATGAGAATTACCATTGATGAGTGCAAAGAAAGAACCGCTAGGATGCGTGCTAAGAAAGATTGCTTTGTAAAAGCGTGTTCTTCTAGTTTCTATGAAAATAAAGATGAAGATCCAAAAGTTATTGATGTGTCCCCTATTAAATCTTTGTTTTGCAATTTGAATCTTGATAATGATGGGACTGAATATGATCCACCTTTATCTAGAAGGCGTTCCAAAAATTCAAAGTTTTTAGATCTTGATGCTAAAATCGATAAAAGTGGGATTGAAGAGATCAAAACTCTAGATATTAATGAACCCACTATTTTGGATTTCAAGGAATTTAATTATGATAATTGCTCTTTGACAGATTTTATTTCCTTGTTGCAATCTGTGCTAAATTCTCCTCATGCTTATAGTCAAAATAAAGCCTTTACCAAACATATCGTTGATGCCTTGATGCAATCTTATGAAGAAAAAACTGAGTTGGAAGTTTCTATCCCTAGAAAACTTTATGATGAATGGGAACCTACTATTAAAATTAAAATTAAAGATCATGAATGCTATGCTTTGTGTGATTTGGGTGCTAGTGTTTCTACGATTCCAAAGACTTTGTGCGATTTGCTAGGTTTCCGTGATTTTGATGATTGCTCTCTAAACTTGCACCTTGCGGATTCCACTATTAAAAAACCTATGGGAAGAATTAATGATGTTCTTATTGTTGCAAATAGGAACTATGTGCCCGTAGATTTTATTGTTCTTGATATAGATTGCAATCCTTCATATCCTATTATTCTTGGTAGACCTTTCCTTAGAACGATTGGTGCAATTATTGATATGAAGGAAGGGAATATTAGATTCCAATTTCCGTTAAGGAAAGGCATGGAACACTTCCCTAGAAAGAAAATAAAATTACCCTATGAATCTATCATGAGATCCACTTGTGGATTGCCTACCAAAGATGGCAATATCTAGATCTATCCTTGCTTTTATGCCTAGCTAGGGGCGTTAAACAATAGCGCTTGTTGGAAGGCAAGCCAATTTTATTTTTAGTTTTTTTTGCTTTTTTCTTCTGTTTAGGAATAAATATTTGATCTAGCCTCTGGTTAGATGTGTTTTTATGTTTTAATTAGTGTTTGTGCCAAGTTTAACCTATAGGATCTTCTTGGATGATAGTTATTTGATCTTGCTGAAAATTCCAGAAACTTTCTGTTCACGAAAATAATTGTTAAAAATCACCAGAACGTGATAAAATATTGATTACAATTGATGACGATCAATAAACAAATTGTCTAGGTCGTCCTATTTTGGCTGAATTTTTGGATTTCCATAAGTTTGTGTTAGTTATAGATTACTACAGACTGTTCTGTTTTTGACAGATTCTGTTTTTCGTGTGTTGTCTGCTCATTTTGATGAATCTATGGCTAGTAAAAGAGTTTATAAACCATAGAGAAGTTGGAATACAGTAGGTTTAAAACCTAAATAAATAAGGGATATTTAAATTAGTGCCCCTGGTTCCTTAGTTGTGCTCACTTTTCCCCATGCTCCAAACTTTTGCTCACTTTTCCCCTCTTCCTTAGCTGAAACTCTCACAAATGCTCATAACGGGCGTTTGCCGTCTTGACCGTCCATTGACCGTTAATTGCTGACGAGTGGGGCCGAGTCTTCGTCTGACCGCTGCTTGGCGACGGGTGGGACCACAAGGAGACACGTATTGGGCAGATTGTCCGAATATGAAACAGATCTAGACAGTCAAGACCGCATCAAGGCCGCTTCGCCCCGCCCCTCGCCGGCTGTCAGGTCATCCCACCGCAGTTGTTTCTTCCACCCTATGCCCCTATTCCGTTCGTCGGCGACGGCGCGTCTCCGCCAGATATAGCCCACCTCCCCATCTGGGATTACATAGCGATGTTGAGTGAGGACGCTCGGAATGCAGTCGACCGTGGAGAGGATTGGGTCGAATCCATGGCAGATAATTCATGGATTAAACCTGGTAAGCATCGTTTCCTCTCGAATTGACGCGTTCTAAGTCGTATTGTAGGCCGTGTTGACTTCGCTTGCTTGAATCGCTCGAATTTGTGCTTTATTTTACCCGCCTAATCAAGCCTTTGTTTCAACAAAATAGGATTGATCCCGCTACCGCTTTCCTACCGGGCGATTAGAATGGAAACTAGTGTGTTGCGTGGTACTAAACCGCATTTGATTTCATCATTTTCTATCCCAAAGTGGTAGAAACCAGCATATCTTTCAAAGATTTGCGAGCTGAGCTCCGAAACACCTATCCCTGGAGTGATGCCGATGCTATTGAACTGAATTACTTCAGCAGTGACGAGCAAAGATTTCTCCCACTAACTTGCAACGATCATATGCCATTGCTTTTTGCTGGGATTGCTGGCTGCCGATTCGGTGAACTCCAAATCGATGTGCTTCAGCCACGCGCAGAACGGGCGAAGGGGAAGGGAGTTCAGACATCATCTATCTGTGCTAATAGTCAGCTCCTCGGCACTCCTTGTAGGTCGACACCAAGTAAAGCAAGTGGTTCATGGAGCCACAACATGCCTGCTGCCAATTCTGGTTCCGATTCAGCTGCTGCTTCTCGTGTACC
This sequence comes from Aegilops bicornis, assembly GCA_021605145.1. Lineage (NCBI taxonomy): Eukaryota > Viridiplantae > Streptophyta > Magnoliopsida > Poales > Poaceae > Aegilops > Aegilops bicornis. The sequence goes on from CM038669.1 coordinate 506,570,129, forward strand.
TTCTGCAGTTGGTGTAGAAGAAGATGCAGAACTGACGAGGCAAAGGTGCCTACAAATGATGATGAAGACGTGATGATGTTTCCTGAATCGGTCGATGTAGCGGTCGCCAAGCGATGGATGATGAATATATGGAGGAGCCCATCACCAAGCTAGGTTTGATGACACCGACGATGAAGAGAAGGTGGAGAACATGGACAGCTTAATCGAGGATGAATACGATGGTGATGACATCCCAACAATTGAGTGGAACAGGAAAACCTGAGCTTAGTGTAGGTACCATTTTCCAATCAATGGTGGACTGCTTAATGCAAAGGACAACATGGTGCATTATATCTGAATACACCTATAAGATTAAAAGGAGTGAGCCAGGAAGGTTTACAGTTTTTTGTCCATATCCTAGGTGTAGGTGGAAGTTGCATGCATCTCGTATGAGAAAGAGCAAATATATTCAGGTAATCCAAGTTCAGTTAGTAATTTAGTTTCAAATCATTGAGTAAGGTTTCTTAACTGTTTTTTACCCTTTTATTTTGTTTCAGATAAAGAAAAACCCACACAAGCACACCTGTCCACCTGGAGGGTGAGGGGGGAAGGCCAAAACCAAGCTAGCAAAAACTAGTGGCAGATGCTATATTGGATTGGCTGAGAGAAGAACCTGGACTTGGTCCAACAGCACTCCATGGGAAGCTTTTTGAGAAGTACAAGATAGAAATTCCTTACATGAGAATTTTCAATGCTAGGGAAAAGGCTCTTGACAGAACTAATGGTCAATGGAATGACAGTTTTCAGCTGCTTTACACTTTCAAAGCTGAAGTGAAGATGGCAAGTCTAGGGAGTGTTGTAGAGATTGACAAGCATAAAGTTCCATTCAAAATAAAAGGAAAGTCATTTGAGAAGGAGTGCTTCAGAAGGGATTTTGTTTGTTTTAAGGCTTGCTGGCAGGGGTTTCTAGATGGTTGCAGGACCTATTTGGCTATAGATGCTACACATTTGACTGGAAGATGGAGAGGACAGCTAGTAGCAGCTTCTGTAGTTGATGGACACAACTGGCTATTTCCAGTTGCATTTGGTGTGGTGGAGGTAGAGTCTGAGGAAAGTTGGTTTTGGTGCAACATTATATGCACACCCCCAGGTTTAGCTATACACACAGATGCTTGCAAGGGTTTAGGGAGTGCAGTAGAAATTGTATTCCCTGGAGTGGAGCATAGGGAATGTATGCGACACCTAGTGCATAATTTCAAAAAGAAGTTCAAAGGTAAAGTTTATGATGAGAACTTATGGCCAGCATCATACACATGCAACAAAAGGAAGCATGAACACCATTTGAGTGTGTTGTATGCTCAAAATCCTCTTGTGAAGGAGTACATGGATGCACATCATGGCAAGCTGTGGTCAAGAAGCAAATTCAACGAAATCTGCAAAGTAGATTATGTGACCAATAACCTTGCAGAATGCTTCAATTCAAAGTTCAAGTCAATGAAAGGGCTCTTGTTGTGGCAAGCATTTGACAAGATGAGGCGATGATCATGATAAAGATGGCTCTTCGCAAAAGAATTGCGTAAACACAATATGTTGGTCATCAAATGCTCCCATCACTGATTAAGGCATTGCACTTGAAGGCAAGAGGACTCAAGATGAAATGTATTCGATCCGTACATATGAGGGAGAGGTTACCTATCGACACTAAAAATAGGGTATGGAGGTATCCTGTGAACCTAAGTACTAGAGAATGTACTTGTAGGCAATGGCAGATCCGTGGGAAGCCATGCATACATGCCCTACATCCGATGACCGTTATCGTGGGTGCGTATGGTGAAGTTGATCAATATTGCTCGAGTATTTCTCTGTTGCCAAATTTATGGCTGCTTATGTGACAATGTGCCTGCACTCTTGGGGAAAGATCAATGGAACATAGTAGATCCGAGTTCAAACTCCACGCTCTGTCATTACTAGACCACCAGGAAGACCAAGGAACCAGAGGATTAGAGCAGGTGAGGAGGGTCGTCTACCAAAGAAGCGTTCTTGCAAAAAATGTGGAGTTCTGGGGCATATTGCTAGGCTTTGTAGCAATGTAGTGGATGCATCATTTAGAGAGGAGGAAAGATGGACAACAGCCAATGCTGAGGAGAATGCAACAGCAATGGAAACTAAAGATGCAGAGGAGAATGCAAAGAAGAATGGAGACCTAAGATGCAAGTGGAGAATGCAGTAGCAATTGAAGCAAAGGAGAATGCAGCAGCAAATGAAGCATCTTGGTATGTGTTTCCATTTGTATAATGCAGCTACCCTTTTGTTTGCATTTGTTCTCTTTTTTGCCTATGGCTTATAATTTTATATACCAGCTCTAGGGAGAAAAGGCCAAGAGATGAAGAAGCAGAAGATTTTGAAACCATGGCCTTTGATGGTTTTGAAGCTATAAGAGAGGAAGAGGAGGGGGTAATTTTTGCAATTGTGCCTTTAAAGATTACGGAACCCATAGATGACCGTCAAATGGTTGTCAAGTGCTCGGCGAGTTGAACTACTCCATCAGCACCTCCACGGTGAAAACCCCAAGTAAAGATCAAAAGGAACAAGAGTTTGAAAGAAAAGAGCATCTCAACTAGGGAAACCAGGAGCAAGACGGTGAAGCCAGCTGCAAACACAAGGAGCAAGTCAAAAATTTGAATTAAGTTGTTGGGAAATGTTTGTGTTGTCAATTTGAGGGTGAGTCGATCGCTTAAAACTTGGTTGATTTGTATTAAGATGTTGGCATCTTCAAACTTGGTAGATTTGAGCTAGTGTGAAAACTTATCAGTTGTAATAATGTTGCTTCTACTTTGGTTTCTTATTTGAGTCAGAATTCAAATTTCCATCAAAATTTGAATTTAAATCAATATTTGAATTTGGTCCGAAATTTGGATTCGAGCCAAAGTTGAAGTTGAACATTGGAGGTTCATTGCTCTGTGCGGTGTATCTGATCGAGCATTTGAAGTCCAATATTCGTAGGTGAACAATCCGAATGAGAAATGTGCTAGAAATGAGCTCGAAAGCTAGGGTAAACAGCCCTATTTGAAATCAAGTTTTTTTACCTTGTCTAAATGAGGCATATATTTTTTTATTAACACTTGTTCCATATATATAGGGTAAAAATGAATCTCACTATTTATTGATTAATATTCATATTACTACATTTTTTTGAGAAAATATGCTTTTAATTCAAAACCGTCAAATAACACGTTTTAGATATGAAAATGAAAAGGTAAGTTCAGATTCACTCCAAAATGAAGCTATGGAGATTTTTCTGATTTTTTTGAATTATTTTGATTTTTTTCAAACCCTAAACCCTCTTTGCCTATTCTACAAACTCTGAACATATTCATAGGTGATAGCTCATTTGTGTGAAGCCTTTTTTCATGAAAATGACCTACACCAAGTTTATATTTTTTTTCTCATAACCTTGTCACATATGACGGCTATGTGTGCAAGAATTACAATATTTTGATTTTTTTGAATTTTTTTAGAACATTTGAACTTCATTTCGACAGATCACTTCAATAAATGATTTTTCAAAAAAACGCCCCTATACTAAGTTTATATTTTTTATGGTAACTAGGTCTCATAAACAGACGAACTACGGTTTTTTATATTTTTGCGATTTTTTCTAATTTAGTTATGGCCATTTGAAATCTGGTCAAACCCTAATAACCCCGTTGACTGGCTCATAACCCCGCAGAAATGCTCCAAACCCTAGCGTCGAACGTCCGCCGTCGGATCCTACCAAGCGCCAAACACCACCCGTCAGATGTGGGGGCAGGCATGCGTGATCCGCGTGACGCATCCTGATTGGCTACTGCACTCCCTTTTTACAATCTGCCCCACTTTACATATGAAATTGTATTTTTTGCATATGACCACCACATGTCAGTGTTATGAGTTGGTTCAAATATTCAAACTGCAAAATACAATGTGGCAAATCGTCAATATAGCTTCCCCTTCTCCTCTTCTCCATCTGATAGACAAAGGCATCAAGCAGATCTCGAGCAGTTCCTCTGTTTCTTTCCACATCTTCTCGTTCTTCTTCCTCTCGAGCAATTCCTCTGTTTCTTCCTCTCCGGCGATATGTCGACCTCCTCGTCAGCCCCCTGTTCCACGTGGCGGTGTATGGTCCAAAGGTCGATGACTTGATGCACTGACTTCCCACGGACCGCGCCATCAAGCGGTTGACTTCAAGGAGGAGAAGAATGGGAACTTTAGGCGAGTTTGTCAAATGCGAGAGCAAGCCGGAGGGGCAGGTTAGATCTGAGTTTTCCTCGCATCCTTTATCTCTAATTTCTCAAAAAAATCTGTTAGATTTGGGACTTAGGTTACGTGATTTCATTTTCAGATCGTGAAGAAATGCCACCATTCCGAGTGGATGGATGATTACATCCATAGGCTTCAAGGGTTGGGCTTGCTGGATTCGAGGGGGAATGCAATCTGCGAGTTCAATCTGCCCCATGATAGTGCCGCTCCGGGAGCAGCAACACATCCGAATACCCGACGGTGGTAGATGTCGAACTGAAGACGGAATTGAAGAAGATGAACAAGAACTTCAAGCGGTGATTGAGTTGAAGAAGCAATCCAATCTGATAGCTTTAGGAATACTTGCTCTAGAAATTTTTACTTGATGGCCATCTCTCGTTAGAGATGTTTGTCTAATGTTGTTGCCATTTAGCAATCCAAGTCTGTTTATCTCAAATGCAACTCTGTTTAGTGCAACCTGTCGATCTCCGAATGTATGCGCTTTCGTTATGTTTCGACACTTTCGGTTTGATGAAGACAACTACCGATTCAGTTGATAGGATTATTTTTGTTAGCTAATAACCTTGAGTGTTGGATCATACCCTAGCTCGTCAGATGACAGTAAGCAGTACTTGAGCAGCACAAGGGATATACATCAAGTTCATCTCTTCTCTCTCGCACTTGCCAAACTTTTGTCCTCGAGTTCGTCAGTTCTGCTAGAAAAAAAACCTACTTCACGGGCCCAAAGAGAATCAAGCTGCAATAGGCCCACAAAGGATAAATGAGGCCCAGAAACAAGCGATGTTTCTTTTTTTGTTTAGGAATGATTGCTATGTTCTTTCTTGTTTCTGATTGATTTTTTCATTAATTTGATTGCCCAATCTCTTCTATTTCACTGAGGAATTTTTTGGCTTTCCTTTATGGGTCCCTTCATTTTTTTTGATTTGATTTCTCTCCACCGTATGTGTTTTTGTTTTGCTTGCTCACAACCTAGCTTAGTTTGGCGGTGAAGTAATTTTAGAATCAAAGTATTTGCAAACCGCAGTATTATTATGCCTAGCGAACCAATACTTGAGATTGGAAAAAGAGGTCCAACCCTCTTTTTATATACTTCAAAAATAGTGTAGTTTTCTACATATTAAAGTATATAAAACTACACTTTTGACTAAAGCCAAACATCTCAAAGTATTTGATACTTCAATATTTCTGAAACCAAAGTATTCTTGGAATACCTAAAAATACAGAGCTCCCAAACCAAAGCCGTGTACAATATGTTCTTATTTTTAGAAGGCATCTATAAACACATCATTTTTAGTTAGTTTGGTTAATTTTGCCCACATCAATTAGCCGTGTCTAAACTTGGGACAAACAAAATAAAAACATAACAAAGCATTAATATAACACACATAACTTAACTTAGATAGGGTTGCTAGGGCAACACAAGTTCTTACATATAACATGATACCGATAGATAATTAACCTTACATAGATGGGATAGGGTAGCTAGCTCGGGCAACACACACACCAAACTCACACTACATAGTAGATAGGGTAGCTAGGGCAACATCGCCATATCTTCACCGTCGTCTTCACCTTAAACGCCGGCTTATCCGTCTTCTTCGCCGCCGGCTTCAGTACTGCTCCTCTTCAAGGACGTTCTCGCCGAGGTAGTACGGGAGGCTGTGCATGCGGTTGCGAGCGAGGAAGACGCTCTCGAAGTCAGTGAAGATGTTTTAGGTGGTGAATGTGATGAACTCGCACCCACACCAATACACCTTGTCGAGCAGGTAGTAGGCATCGAACCTGTTGGTGAAGTGGATGACGAGCCCTACCACTGGAGCGTTGGCGTGGGGACGCTGCTCCACGAGGTTGAACATGGGCGGCGAGCCCGCCGGGAGGTGGTGGAAGCCCGCATGGAGGAACCCCCATGCAAGCTCAGTGATACCCCTCCAGCGTGAGAATGCCCACACGCGGAGCGATGCCTCCATGACGACGTTGGCGGGGTACCGCCGTTCCGGCACGATGGGCGGCTCTTGGAACGTTGGCCCATTGTACTGCATCTTGCTCGCTTTGCTGAGTGTTTGCTTTGGCTTTTGGGGGAAGAAGAGAAGGGGGAGGCGCAGATGGATCTGTAGAAGAAGAGGCAATGAAGGGTGGTTTAAATAGCGGGGGAGACGAAGAGGGTACACGCGCAAACGGCGTGGATCGTGACTCAGTGTGTGCGTGAACCGATGCGATCGTGAATTGATGCGAGCGTGCGTGAACCAATGTGTGAACGTGAATCGATGCGAGCATGCTCTGCGTTGGCGGCCTGCCTGCCTCCCCCTTCTGCGTGCTCTGCGTTGGCGGCTGCCTGCCTCCCCCTTCTGCTGCTCTGTGTTGGCGGCTGCCTGCCTCCCACAACTGAACCAATGCCTCGACATATTGACGCAAGCGTGCAGCCTTCCCCTTCTGCCACCGGCACGTATGCCTGCGACGCGTGAAACAACGCTGCGGAGCGACCGTGCAACATGATGTGTGCGTGCGGAGTGCATGTCGTGTCGGCAATCGTGCAGTACGGATCGATGCGTGCGTGTCGGTGTGCATGCATGCGATTAGGTCTAGGTCACTAGATGCGTGCGTAGCGGCGTTCGCATGCATAGCAGGCCACATCGATGCCAAAGCCGGGCATGCATAGCAGGCTGCATTCATCGATAGCAGGCTTTTTAATTGGGCTCCTTTTAATTTATTACCAACAAACTAACGGGCCCGGCCCTATGAACACAAACACGGCCCAACCAGCGAAGCCACAGCCACAGTCAACAGAGTCCAATGCGGCCCCACAAGTCAGTTAACGGCCAAGACGGCAAACGTCTGCTATGAACATTTGTGAGAGTTTCAGCTAAGAGAGTGGGAAAAGTGAGAAAAACTTTGGAGCGTGGGGAAAACTGAGCACAACTAAGGAATTGGGGGCACAGATGGAATAAGCACAATAAATAAAGAATGAGTTCATTACAATACCTTGAAGTGGTGTTTTGTTTTCTTTCGCTAACGGAGCTCACGAGATTTTCCGTTAAGTTTTGTGTTGTGAAGTTTTCAAGTTTTGGGTGAAAGATTTGATGGATTATGGAACAAGGAGTGGCAAGAGCCTAAGCTTGGGGATGCCCAAGGCACCCCAAGATAATCTAAGGACACCTAAAAGCCAAAGCTTGGGGATGCCCCGGAAGGCATCCCCTCTTTCGTCTACTTCCATCGGTAACTTTACTTGGAGCTATATTTTTATTCACCACATGATATGTGTTTTGCTTGGAGCGTCTTGTATGATTTGACTCTTTATTTGTTAGTTTACCACAGTCATCCTTGCTGTACACACCTTTTGAGAGAGACACACATGATTCAGAAATTATTAGAATACTCTATGTGCTTCACTTATATCTTTTGAGTTATATAGTTTTGCTCTAGTGCTTCACTTATATCTTTTAGAGCACGGTGGTGGATTTGTTTTATAGAAACTATTGATATCTCATGCTTCACTTATATTATTTTGAGAGTCTTAAAATAGCATGGCAATTTGCTTTAATTAATATCATGAGAAATTTTATGCTTGATAATTGTCTTGAGATATAAAGGTGGTAATATCATAGTTGTGCTAGTTGAGTAATTGTGGAATTGAAAAAATACATGCGTTGGAGTTTGTGATTCCCGTAGCATGCACGTATGGTGAACCGTTATGTAACAAAGTCGGAGCATGAAGTATTTGTTGATTGTCTTCCTTTGTGTGGCGGTCGGGATCGCACGATGGTTAACTCCTACCAACCCTTCCCCTAGGAGCATGTGTAGTAGTACTTTGCTTCGAGGGCTAATAAATTTTTGCAATAAGTATATGAGTTCTTTATGACTAATGTGAGTCCATGGATTATACGCACACTTACCTTTCCGCAATTTTCTAGCCTCTTCGGTACCGCGCATTGCCCTTTCTCACCTTGAGAGTTGGTGCAAACTTCACTGGTGCATCCAAACCCCGTGATATGATACGCTCTATCACACATAAACCTCCTTATATCTTCCTCAAAACAGCCACCATACCTACCTATTATGGCATTTCCATAGCCATTCCGAGATATATTGCCATGCAACTTTCCACCGTTTCATTCATCATGACATGCTCCATTATTGTCATATTGCTTTGCATGATCTTGTAGTTGACATAGTATTTGTGGCAAAAGCCACCATTCATAATTCTTTCATACATGTTACTCTTGATTATTCATATCTCGGTACACCGCCGTAGGCATTCATATAGAGTCATATTTTGTTCTAAGTATTGAGTTGTAATTCATGAGTTGTAAGTAAATAAAAGTGTGATGATCATCATTATTAGAGCATTGTCCCAAGTGAGGAAAGGATGATGGAGACTATGATTCCCCCAGAAGTCGGGATGAGACTCCGGACTAAAAAAAGAGGCCATGAAAAAAAGAAAAGAGAAAAGGCCCAAATAAAAAAAATGAGAGAAAAAGAGAGAAGGGACAATGTTACTATCCTTTTACCACACTTGTGCTTCAAAGTAGCACCGTGATCTTCATAATAAAGAGTCTCTCATTTTGTCAATTTCATATACTAGTGGGAAATTTCATTATAGAACTTGGCTTGTATATTCCAATGACGGGCTTCCTCAAATGCCCGAGGTCTTCGTGAGCAAGCAAGTTGGATGCACACCCACTTAGTTTCTTTTTGAGCTTTCATACACTTATAGCTCTAGTGCATCCGTTGCATGGCAATCCCTACTCCTCGCATTAACATCAATTGATGGGCATCTTCATAGCCCGTTGATTAGCCTCGTTGATGTGAGACTTTTTTCTTTTTTGCCTTCCCACATAACCCCTACCATTATACCTTATTCCACCATAGTGCTATATCCATGGCTTGCGCTCATGTATTGCGTAAGAGTTGAAAAAGGTGAAGCGTCAAAAGTATGAACCAATTGCTTGGCTAAAACCGGGTCGATATGATATGAATATTTTGTGTGGGGAAGATGGAGCATAGCCAGACTATATGATTTTGTAGGGACAACTTGCTTTGGCTATGTTATTTTGATAAGACATAATTGCTTAGTTAGTATGCTAGAAGTATTATTGTTTTTATGTCAACATTAAACTTTTATCTTGAATCATATCAAACCTGAACATTAATTGCCACAATAAGAAGAATTATATTGAAATTATGCCAAGTAGCATTCTACATCAAAAATTCTGTTTTTATCATTTACCTACTCGAGGACGAGCAGGAACTAAACTTGGGGATGCTTGATACGTCTCCAACGTATCTATAATTTTTTATTGTTCCATGCTATATTATATTCTGTTTTGGACATTATTGGGCTTTATTATACACTTTTATATTATTTTTGGGACTAACCTATTAACCGGAGGCCCAACCCAGAATTGATGTTTTTGCCTATTTCAGAGTTTCGCAGAAAAAGAATATCAAACGGAGTCCAAACGGAATGAAACCTTCGGGAACGTGATTTTCGGAACGAACGTGATCCAGAGGACTTGGACCCTATATCAAGACATCAACCAGGAGGGCACGAGGTAGGGGGCGCGCCTACCCCCCAGGCGCGCCCTCCACCCTTGTCGTGGAATTAACACGTCAGATGTCCTAGCAGAGGGACTTAGTCGTGGAGCCATCGCAACGAGATTAGCTTAAAGGGGTTAAACCGGACAAGGGACACGAGAGTTTTATACTAGTTCGGCCCCTTACGATGAAGGTAAAATCCTACGTCTAGTTGTGATGGAATTATTGGGGTTTCGATGACCAGGGAGCGAATACGCTTTGCCTGAGTCTCGAGTTGTTGTTTCTTGCCCTTGAACCGCCGCCGGGTCGTCCCTTTATATACATAGGTTGATGCCTGGCCGGTCTACAGAGTCCCGAGGCCGGCTCATACAAGTGCCCGCCTCGGTCTCCCCTTTCCTATCTTACAACACAAGTTATACAATCATAGCGGTTTACTACCATGGGCCCTAATCCACCTTTGGGCTCTGGGCCTCTAAGCTTCATCAGTAAAGCGCCATCTTCTGGGTCTTTACGGGCTTCAATGTAGTTGAGGGTGAACCGGCCCCTCCTGAGCGGTTTACCCTTAGTAGTTATATCCCCAACATTAAGCCCCAGGTTGATTTGAACTAGTTCATGTCAATCTCCAATATTTAGAAAAATCCTGTGAACATCTTCTTACATTCCTCGTAAACCGCCGGGATGTCTTCTCCTGTAAACTTTTGTTAAACCGCCGTGACGCCATCCTCTGGATGCAGAAGCGGATTGTCATGACGTCATCTCTGTATAAAAAGATTGAAAAGATTCCTTTAATTAATTGCTGCCGAAGATCGAGGCGACAACTACGCCCTCTTTTGCCGCTTCTGGCTCCTTGATCCCCGCGCATGCCTTATCCATTTGCTTTATAAATAGGCTCGGGGGTCTTTTCTTTCTTCCCTTACCGTGCCTCTTCTTCCTCTTCGCGACGCTCAAGCTCTGAAGCGCCGCCTCCGACCTCAACCTTCGAAAGCATCAAGGCCGACAAAGCCGCTGCATCAACCTCGATCGTACTAGAAACCTGCGGCTCTTCTCCGCTATCCTCACAGATCTGTAAGCTTCCTCCTCTCAACCCTAGATCTGTATTTAGGGTTTCTGCGTTCATCCGTGTTCATAAGTGTTCATCTTTGCTCGCTGCCTTTTTGCTTATTGTTGAAACTTGATGAACTTGTCATCCTCCTCTTGCGGTCAAAGTTGTAACTTTAGTTTACCTCGCCGTAGTATCTCCTCCTGCCTTGATAATTCCCTTCTGGATTTATGGTGTTTTGTCGTCGCCATTTTAGGGCTCAGAATAATTTTTCTTACTGAACTATGGTAGATCCAAATTTATACTGTCATTTTGTCAAACCTGTTTTTGTCAACACTTAGTAGATTTTCAGCTCTGGCTCTTCCATCTAAAGGCGGTTTAACCTTTAGTAATCGATAATCCGCCATATGCCATTAGCCCTCACTTAAACCGCCATCTTGACTTGAATAGAAATTTCCGGTTTACCTCACATGTATGCTTTGATCAAATTCCCGGTTTAACACCAATTAGTGCACATGAACCGTCAATCGTAAACCGGCCTTCATTTTTTCCTTTACAGTTTTGCTTTTCAAGATGACCAAGCAATTTTCTACTTGCAACTGGGTTCCATCCCGGATCACGGAAACGCAAATCAACGGATACGTTATAACGGGCGCTTTAGATCCAAAAAATGTCCTTCACTAGCGAGTTCCTGGCCCTGAGTGCCCTCCTCAGCCTCAAGATGGAGAAGTGATCGTGTTCATGCAGCATCTATCCCGGGGATTCAGCCCTCCCGGATCAAATTCTCCGGGATGTAATTGCCAGCTTCCAACTCCATCCTCAGGATATTGGACCAAATTTTGTGTCCAACATTTGCGACTTCCAAGTGTTCTGTGAAGTTTACCTTCAAGAAGAACCAACTGTTGATCTTTTCCGGGATTTCTTCCACTTAAACCGCCGAACTGAGTTCTCGACGCCCCAATACTGAACTTGGTGGTGTGTCGATTCAAAAAAGGAAAGAAGTTGATTTTCCTCATGCCAATCTTCACAGCCATCCTAAAGACTGGAACCAAACATGGTTTTATTGTCAGAACACTGCCCCTCCTGGAGAAAATCCTTTGCCGGGCTACCGTGCTCACCAGCTTAGCAACGGCCACCCTTTACCTCAACGATTAACTGCCAAAGAACGACAAGCTTATGCACCTCAACTCACCAAGCTCCGGGCTCTCCTCGCCAATGGTTTGACTGGTGTTGATCTCGTCCGTTGTTGGGTTTCGTGGTGTGTCCTACCTTTAAGCCGCCGCCCCGGATTGATGTATGAATATACCGGCGACACCAAGGATCCTCAACGGTTTAACGAAATAGAAATGACTGATGATGAAGTCACTGAAAGTGTGAAGAAGATGCTTGACGAACCGATCACCGCATGCAGCCAAATTGGGCTGCGCCCTTTTTATGCCTCCAACAAACCGCCAGCGGTAAAAACTTTAACCTTGTATTTTTTTGATCCGTCTCCGCTTTAACAATGATATAATAATCCTTTGTTTAATTTTTCAGGCCAATAGCTCCTTCTGGAAAAGGAAAACTCAAGATAAAACGGCCATGGCTCCTCGTGCCAAGAGCAAAGTCACCAAGAAAACCGCCAAGAAGAAAACCGCCGAGTCTTCTGATCCGCCAGAAGATATTGACGAATCGGATCAAGAGGTAGAACTTGACTCCCTTGGTTCCTTTTTCATACACCTTATTGATAATGACTATTCCCAGGATGATGTGGAGGCCAGCCATGCGGACCATGTTGAGGTAATCTCTCTTTCCTCCGGTTCAGATCTTGTGCCGGTTCAAAGATTTCGCCGTGCAGTTCGGAAAGTAAAATACTCTCACCCTCTTGCTTATTTGGATCCAAAACTTTCTTCGAAGACACATCAACCTGAAGGGCGTCGCACAACCCGACACAGTGGCCAACAATTCACCTCTTCCGGTTTACCGGGTACCCCAACCCGAAAGCGTCGTCCAGAGGTTACTTGTTCTCCCAAAAAACTTTATCCTTTGAAGGGTTTCTTCCGATACCCACTCAATCCGTCTGATCCGAATTACCAGGTGTCTTCCAATTTGTCTGGTGGTTCGTCAACTACTCAGCTGCCTCCCCTTAAAACCGTCCCTGGGTAAGTATATTGTCCTTCATCTTTTTCCTTCATAGTTCGGTTTACCGTGCTAATCTTTGTTTTGATATCGCATCAAAGCCCGCCCGAGCAAGAAGGCTAAAACCGGTGCCCCTATTGGTGAAGTTGAACCGAAAGTGCTCCCGAGGGTACCGGTAGAAATATTGATGTTATGGATGATTCCGCCCCACAAGGTGAGAACATCAAGCTAATCCACCGAAGCTGACCCGGCTACTCATATTGATCCATCAAGCCCTCATGCTACTCCTTCGAGCCCGGCTGCTGATACGCCGAGCCCAGCTGCTAATCCGCCAAGTCCAGCCAAGGATACCGTCAATCCGCCAAGTCCACCAAAGGGTGATGATGATGTTATTATTACTGGTATTGGTCATACTAGCCCTCGTAATCCGGTTGTGTTGTCAAAACATACTGCCAAGGAGGAACTCACTGCTATGGGCAAGGGGAAAGGGAAGACTGATTTATCCAACTTCATCAACCTTAGTATCGAGGAACTTCATTCCGGATTTTTAAACCGCCTTTACACCAGCCGTGACTTTGAAGCCGGTTTGGTGAACCTGATGAAGGAACGTTATGAGGTAATCTTCGAGAATGCTTTGAAATTTACTTTATTCTGTATATCTCTTCCATTGTAGCCCCCAAGGGCCGGGTTATCTCTTGAAGATAAACCGGGACTTCGATATAAAGAACACTTCACTTGAGTAGCCCCCAAGGGCCGGTTTGTCTTTTGAAGACAAATCGGGACTGTTTGCCCTTGTTAATTGCCTTTACTTATAACTGATCAATTGTGCATTAGCCCCCAAGTGCCAAGCTTAATATCTGGATTGAGCCTTGGGACTTGAAAATGCTCACTTTAAAAAACAATCCACATTAGCCCCGGGTGCATAACTTGTTATGTGCTTGGGACTTTAACAACTTCATCTTCTGACGTTTGCAGACTGATAAAAATATCAAAGAATCTCAAATCGCCGATCTTCAAGAAGACATCAAGTCCCAGCAAGAAGAGACCTCTAAAGCCAAAGAGGAGCTAAAGGGTGTTTTGACAACCATGGAGCAATTGAAGGATGGTTTCAAAAATGAACGCACCAACTAGGAAACTGAGAAGGCTGCTTTGTTGAAGCGGGCTGAAGATGCCGAAGCAGCTCTTAAGCCGGTGGCGGAAGAGCTGACAGGGCTAAAACATCAAGTGGATGCTATGACTTCTGCAATCTTTGGTAAGTACTTTGTCATAGCCGGTTCGAAAATATCTTGAACTCTGGTAGTTTAACAATTGAATTTTGTAAACTGTTGCAGGTAATCGCATTGCTCAGCTGGGCACAAATATGCAGATGAAACTGAAGGCAGCATACACTTTGATTGAGCAATTATACACCGGTGCCCAATGGGTTATCTGTGCAGTCTCATACAACAAACCGGCACCAACTTTGATCAAGGACACACTAATAAGATTATCCATGACGCCGCCGCAGATAGAATAGGTGAAGCGATCTGCTGCCAGGGCTGGCGCTTTACTGGCACTGACTCGGGCCAAAGCATGGATATCTGACTTGGATCCAGTTGATATCGCCAAGGGATTTCCGGATGAACAAGCAGACGAGTCAGCTTTTGACGAAGAAGCCCTCAAAGCCCTGACAAAGGAGATGCGTCCGCTGTCGAGTCAACTGGCTGAAGAGGCTAACTTGAGTGTTCATCGGTCCTTTTATGATGAAAGGAATCGGCGGGTTGATACGACTATGACAGAAGCGCAAAACCTTATCCTGCCAATCCGTAAGCACACCCCTGATGTTGAACCGTCCAATCTGATAAGTGAAGAAGATGTATTTCAGGCTCTAACCCGGATTGACTGGACCACCATTGACTTCCAGCCACTGGGTGGAGAGGAGGAGGTTGAACCGGCCTGAAGATCCATCAACTTCACGTCATCCTGGCAATGAGTCTTAATCCGGCAATCGGGTTACTTTGTCAGACTTTGTTTTGTGTAAGAACAATCAGCATTTTGGGCCTCAAAGCGCCTTGTAATAGGCTAGTGCAAGTACTTTGATCTGCGACACTGATACATAACTTTGTTTGATCTGCCATGATATGTGCTATGCTTGATTATATCATTTCATGCAATCCTGCTGTCTGCATAAAAAGAATTGTCCGAGCGGTTTACCGCCGGACGGGTCACAATGCCCCATACAAAGCCTGGTTAATGACCAAAGCGGAATAAAAAATATGAAATAAATCAGACCTGTGATACTAAGTCACTTAGTTGGTTTACCAACTTGTATTTGTAGTAAGGGTGAAAAACCCACATCTGAAGCATTGATAACTCCCACCATGCAGTGCTGGTGTAAACTTTTTAAACCATACCGTGTTGTGAATAACACCATTTGATTATGCTGGTAATATGTAATCAAAGCCAGTCCGGGTTGTGAAACACCGGTTTGATAAGAAATGTGGTCTGACAACTTATAGTTGAAAGCCAAGCCGGGTTAACAAACACCGGGTTAACATGAATATGATCGACAACTTGTAGTTGAAAGCCAAGCAGTGTTAACAAACACCGGGCTAATATGATATTACCAAAGAACAAAAACTTGGCAAAAAGCAAACAAAAACCGTGTAGTCGAGGCTTTTCAAGGGCTGCCAGGCCCAAATTCGAGGCTTTTCATGGGCTGCCAGGCCGCTGAGTTAAACCATTTTTGCAAAGCCTTTTAAGATGGGCCTCCAACTGACCAATTGTTGTTTTAACTTTGACAAGTTCAGGGTCTGTAAAAGATTGACTTGTCAAACGTTCAAGGGTCATGCCAGATTACACGGATAGGAGTGGCTTCCTTGATGAAGGCAAGTTAACCCCGGTTTTAGGTGCATACACCGGGCTTCCAAGCCGTGCTTGATAGCATATTACAAGGGTCCTTTCAAACTCTTTTGTTGCGATTAAGGCACAAAGAGCCCCCAAGTAACTTTGTGAGGTGCTCAACGGGTGCCTATGTTTGAGCTGTGCACAGCATCCAGACTCTCTTTGGACCCTTTGGGTGTGAAGCTCCCAAGCTGTTTTGTGGCATGATAGCCGGTTTAACAGGTAGTACTTCGCTTTGTCATCTGAAGCCCCCATGTAAACAAAGAGATTTGAAGAAAACGGCAGAGAGACCTCGCTTATAGCAAGGATGCTGGTTTATTATATTGATCATAATATATACATTGTTGAAATATGTACATAAGAAAAGCCTATGGCTCAAGTGTAGTAAGGCCGAGGAGAGCTATGTTCCATGGCCGGGTCTCCTCCTCAGAACTGCGTGAGTCTTCTCGAACGTCAATGAGGTAGTATGATCCGTTGTGCAGATTTTTGCTGACCACAAAGGGTCCTTCCCAAGGTGGGGATAACTTGTGCATATCGGTCTGATCCTGGATGAGCCGGAGCACTAAGTCGCCTTCTTGAAAGGTTCTTGTCTTAACCCGGCGGCTGTGATAACGCCGCAGGTCTTGTTGATAAACCGCCGATCGAGCCAAAGCCATGTCTCATTTCTCATCTAACAGGTCCAGCGCCTCTTGGTGTGCTTGCTCATTGTCTGCTTCAACATAATTGGCAACCCGGGGCGAGTCATGACGAATATCACTTGGGAGGACGGCCTCAGCCCCGTAAACCATGAAGAAAGGTGTATAACCCATAGATCGGTTCGGGGTGGTGTTTATACTCCATAACACAGATGGTAATTCTTCCACCCAACAACCCGGCGTCCGCTTCAAAGGAACCATAAGCCGGGGCTTGATACCCTTCAGGATCTCTTGATTCACCCTCTCAACTTGACCATTGGTCTGGGGATGAGCCACGGATGCTACATCAAGCCGGATGTGCTCTCGTTGACAAAACTCCTCCATCTCGCCTTTAGAAAGGTTCTTGCCATTATGTGTGATGATGCTGTGTGGAAAGCCAAAGCGGAAAATGATCTTTTTGAGAAATTGAACTGCCGTGGCTGCATCACTCTTGCTGATGGGCTCCGCTTCAACCCAATTAGTGAACTTGTCCACCGCCACCAACAGGTGGGTCTTCTTATCCTTGGAGCGCTTAAAAGGTCCCACCATATCAAGCCCCCAAGTGGCAAACGGCCAAGTGATAGGAATCATCTGTAGCTCTTGAGCCGGAACATGAGCTCGACGTGAAAACTTCTGACAAGCGTCACACCGCTTTACCAGATCCTCCGTGACGCGATGAGCTGTCAACCAATAGTACCCATGACGAAAAGCTTTAGCCACCAGGGATTTTGAACGGCATGGTGGCGACAATCCCTTTATGGATTTCACGTAGAATGTCTTGTCCTTCTTCAGAGAAACACAACGTTGGAATACGCTGAAACATCAAGAACGGTGTAACTCGCCATTGTGAATAACCATGGACTTGGACCGCCGGATTATCTGCCTGGCGAGGACCTCATCATCTGGTAACTCGCCCTGGTTCATATACGCCAAATATGGAATCATCCAATCCGGAGTGATATGTAAAGCGGCTACCAATTGGGCCTCTGGATCAGGAACAGCTAGATCCTCCTCTGTAGGCAACTTAACAGACGGGTTATGCAAGATATCTAAAAAGGTATTGGGTGGTACCGGTTTATGCTGAGATCCCAGCCGGCTTAAAGCATTTGTCGCTTCATTTTTGCGCCGGTCAATGTGCTCAACCTGATAACCCTTAAAGTGACCTGCCACAATATCCACCTCGCGTCTATAAGCCGCCATGAGCGGATCCTTAGAATCCCAAGTACCAGAAACTTGCTGAGCCACTAGATCAGAATCTCCAAAACAGCGAACCCGGCTTAAGTTCATTTCCTTAGCCACGCGGAGATCGTGGAGTAAGGCTTCATACTCAGCTGCATTGTTAGTACAAGGAAACATTAAGCGGAGAACATAACAAATTTTATCACCTCGAGGGGAAGTAAGGACAGCTCCAGCCCCCGAGCCTTCCAATTGCCTGGACCCATCAAAGTGAATAGTCCAGTATGTACTGTCCGGTTTGTCCTCTGGTGCCTGTAACTCGGTCCAATCATTGATGAAGTCAACAAGGGCCTGAGATTTGATGGCCGTTCGAGGTATATACTTCAATCCATGTGGACCAAGCTCAATTGCCCACTTTGCAACCCGCCGCTTGCTTCCCCTGCTCAATTATATCGCCTAAGGAGCAGAACTAACCACTCTGATGGGATGGCCTTGAAAGTATTGCTTGAGCTTCCGACTTGCCATAAAAACTCCATACACCAGCTTCTGCCAATGCGGATATCGTTGTTTTGACTCGATCAACACTTCGCTAATATAGTAAACTGGCCATTGAACCGGATATTCCTTCCCAGCCTTCTTACGCTCAACCACAATTGCCACACTGACCGCATGGGCACTGGCAGCCACGTACAATAACAAGGGCTCTTTATCAACCGGAGCAGCAAGGACCGGCGGTTCAGCCAGCTGCCGCTTCAAATCCTCAAATGCCGCGTAGCTGCGTCCTCCAAACAAAATCATCTGTCTTCTTCAACATCTGATATAAAGGAATCGCCTTCTCTCCCAAACGGCTGATAAACTTTCTGAGGGCTGCAATTCGACCCGCCAGACGCTGAACATCATTGATGCATTTCGGTTTAGCCAAGGATGTGATCGCTTTGATCTTTTCCGGATTGGCCTCAATACCTCTGTTGGACACAACAAAACCCAAGAGCTTGCTTGCCGGAACACCAAAAACGCATTTGTCCGGATTGAGCATCATTTTGTAAACCCAAAGATTGTCAAACGTCTCCTTGAGGTCATCTATCAAGGTTTCCCTCTTCCTAGATTTTACCACAATGTCATCCACATAGGCATGAACATTACGCCCAATCTGCGTGTGAAGACAATTTTGCACACAATGCTGATAGGTTGCCTGGGCACATTTGAGCCCAAAGGGCATAGAAACATAGCAAAAGGCTCCAAAGGGAGCGATGAAGGATGTCTTCTCCTAGTCCTTAACTGCCATTTTAATCTGATGATAACCTGAATAAGCATCCAAGAAACTCAGGCGCTCACAACCCGCCGTCGCATCAATAATCTGATCAATACGCGGGAGAGCAAAAGGATCTGCCGGACAAGCCTTGTTCAAATCTGTGTAGTCCACACACATATGCCAAGTACCATTTTTCTTAAGAACGAGCACCGGATTAGCCAACCACTCAGGATGAAATACTTCGATGATAAACCCAGCAGCCAACAGCCAGGCTACCTCTTCACTAATGGCCTTGCGTCTTTCCTCGTTAAAGCCGCGAAGAAATTGCTTGACCGGTTTAGTCTTGGGATCAATATTGAGAGTGTGCTCAGCGAGTTCCCTCGGTACACCTGGCATGTCAGAAGGCTTCCATGCAAAAATGTCCCGGTTCTCACGGATGAACTCGATGAGTGCGCTTTCCTATTTCGGATCCTGATTGGTGCTGATGCTAAACTGTTTGGATGAATCACCAGGAACAAAGTCAACAAGTTTAGTCTCATCAGCCGGTTTGAACGTCAGGGTTGAGTCATGCTCAGTGGTGGGCTTCTTCAGAGGGGTCATGTCTGCCGGATCAACATTGTCTTTATAAAACTTCAGCTCCTCTGTAGCACAAACCGACTCAGCATAGGCCGCATCACCTTCCTCACAATCGAAAGCGATCTTTCGACTTCCGTGTTCTGTGATAGTCCCCTTATGACCTGGCATTTTGAGCTGTAAATAGATATAACAGGGCCTCGCTATGAATTTTGCGTAAGCCGGCCGTCCAAACAGTGCGTGATATGGGCTCTGGATTTTCACCACTTCAAAGGTCAATGTTTCAGACAAGGAATCATGCTCATCTCAAAACACAACCTCCAAAGTGATCTTGCCAACATGATATGCCGATTTACCTGGTACTACACCATGAAAAACAGTGTTTGACGGTTTAAGACTCTTGTTCATCAACCCCATGCATTTAAAAGTCTCATAGTACAGGATGTTGATACTGCTCCCTCCATCCATCAGAACTTTGGTAAACTTATAACCTTCCACCTGAGGTGCTACCACCAAAGCTAGATGACCCGGATTGTCAACCCGGGGCGGATGATCTTCTCTGCTCCACACAATGGGCTGCTCGGACCATCGCAAATAACGTGGCACTTCTGGTTCAATAGCATTAACTGCCCTCTTGTGAAGCTTCTGATCGCGCTTGCACAGGCTAGTAGTGAACACATGATACTTCCCACCATTCAATTGCTTGGGGTGACTTTGATAACCTGACTGCTGCTGATTCCCTTGATTATTCTGTTGGCTATTACCACCTTGGTTGTTCTGGTTGCCCTGATTATTCTGAAATCTAGATTTTGAACCACCACCACCATGAAAACCTGGACCTGAACCGCCCGACGGACCCTGATCATACCGATATAGATCAGAGTTTTTGAACTCCTTCATAATATAGCAATCTTTCCAAAGATGTGTGGCGGGGGCCTCCTTGGTCCCATGCTTTGGGCAGGGCTGGTTTAACAGACGCTCCAGATTCATCCCTCCACCGTGCTGAGGCGGTTTACCTTTACGACGCTACATATTGGTGTTAGCCACAAGATCTGAACTATCTGCTTTGCACTTAGCATTATTCCCATGGCTTCCTTGGTTGTGATGCTGTCCTTTTGCACCGCCGTTTCTTTCCCTTCTCCGGTTTCTCCTCATCAGAATCGGGATCCTTGGTATTATCAGAATCGACATATTTGACCAAGGCTGCCATAAGTGTTCCCATGTCATTGCAGTGGCGCTTGAGCCGTCCCAACTTCATTTTTAGTGACTTAAACCGGCAGTTACGCTCCAGCGTTATGATTGCATGACCAGCATTAATCCGGTCTGACGAATGCAAAACTTCTGAAACCCGGCGCACCCAATGAGTTGTTGACTCGTTCTCCCCTTGAACACATGCATCCAGATCCATAATGGAGATAGGTTGTTTGCATGTGTCTTTGAAATTGGCTATAAACCGGGCCTTCAACTGATCCCATGACTCGATGGAGTTGGCTGGTAGGTTTTCCAACCAAGTATGGGTTGTTCCTTCCAACATCATCGTGAAATACTTTGCACAGGCCGCTTCATCCACATCCAGCATCTCCATTGCCATCTCGTAACTCTCGACCCACGCCTCAGGTGGCTAATCACCAAAGGTAATTAGGCACCTTACGTAGACCCTTGAAATCCTTGGGCAGTCGCACATTACGAAGAGCCGAAATAAGACAGGGCACTCCCTAGGAGCTGAAGGCAAGCCCGGTGCCTCGGTCGACTGACGCCACTGGCTGAATCGGGGCGGGTTGATAACGACCCACATGTTGTGCTGCCAAAGCGGCCTCCCTTCGTGCTCTGCCATTATCCACCACGTCTTGAGCATTTACCTCACCGCGCGCCGGATTGGGTCCCTGAGGGACATTACGGCGCCGCGCACTGCTAGACACTTCCGGTTCATCCATGTGCCTGCTATAACTTTTGCTCGGACGGGGGGTCGAATGAATTCTATCTCGGCTATAGGAATAAGCCTGCTGCTGCACCACGGCGGTTTGAAGAAGATCCCTGGCCCGCCGCGTCTCAACCGCCGCCAGTGAATCGCCCTCCATTGGAATAGCTGCTAGGCGAGATGCTACAGCAATCATGTTATCCAAAGGGCTTGAAAAGTGACCCGGTGGTGTTGACACATATTGCGGCGGGTTATCCGTTCGTCGAGGTGGTTCCGTCATCCGTTGTTGATCCGGCGCTGCCGTAGGCGCGTCGGTCCAGTTTGCAGCTACCGGATTACTCGGCCCAGCCCCCGGCGTATTAAAGAGATTCAATCCTTCGAAGACCGGCTGCATACGCAATCAATACTTCCTTCGCATTACGTCGTTTGAAGCATTCTTATCCAACATGAGTCGGTAATTCTGTGCATGTATCTGCTGTGACTGGGCATGCAAAGCGGCCCGTTCTTCAGCCATCCTAGCATCTTCAGTTGCCAGGTCCTCCTTAGCCTGCGTTATCTGGTCCTTCAGCTTCGCAACATCCGCATTGTGTTGATCCTGCGTCTCCGGGGTAACTGCCGTGGTTAACAAGGCCGCCCAGGCATCCATCAAACCGGAGAGAACTTGGGCCGGTCGGCGCACCGGGCCTCCTGCCGCGGCCACTGATCCGGAATTCATTGTTGCTGTAGATGAAGACTGCAAAGTGGGCTGTGTTCCGGTCATGGAAACAGCAACCCGACTTGGCGGTTCAAGGAGGTCCAGAATACTGTTGCCATCGGAATATCCTTCGAACACACCGTCATGATTTTGTATAGGGACTCGGTTTCACCGGTGGATGACTCGCCGTCGGAATAAACAGCCGTCTCGCCTTCAGACACCGGTTCAGATCCGATCCCATGGACACATCCTACGAACGCATGCTTCATGCAGGCTTAACCCGGGCAGGACTCGCACGCTGAGCCGTCTCGATGAGGTCAGTGCAGATGTCCGGCTCAGGGCCCGGTTTGCCGGTCTTGCCGATGAAGACGTGAATTCCGCCAAAGGGGACCCGGTACCCGTACTCGATTGAGCCGGCCCCGGGGCCCCATCCTTCATCGTCGATGTAGAGCTTGCCGCGACGACTCTTGGTCATCCGCCAATCACAGTACCTTTGAGTCCTTCAAAGTTGCACTTCAAGAACTCGAAACCATCATGCGATAGCCCCACGATTGGCGCCAAGCGTAAATGGAATTAACACGTCGGTGTCCTAGCGTATGACTTAGTCGTGGAGTCATCGCAACGAGATTAGCTTAAAGGGTTAAACCGGACAAGGGACACGAGAGTTTTATACTAGTTCGGCCCCTTACGATGAAGGTAAAATCCTACGTCTAGTTGTGATGGAATTATTGGGGTTTCGATGACCAGGGAGTGAATACGCTTTGCCTGAGTCTCGAGTTGTTGTTTCTTGCCCTTGAACTGCCGCCGGGTCGTCCCTTTATATACATAGGTTGACGCCCGGCCGGTCTAAAGAGTCCCGAGGCCGGCTCATACAAGTGCCCACCTCGGTCTCCCCTATCCTATCTTACAACACAAGTTATACAATCATAGCGGTTTACTACCATGGGCCCTAATCTGCCTTTGGGCTCTGGGCCTCTAAGCTTCATCAGTAAAGCGCCATCTTCTGGGTCTTTACGGGCTTTAATGTAGTTGAGGGTGAACCGGCCCCTCCTGGGCGGTTTACCCTTAGTAGTTATATCCCCAACAACCCTCGTGGGCCCCCCTGTTGCTCCACCGACGTACTTCTTCCTCCTATATATACCTACGTACCCCCAAACTACCAGACACAAAGCCAAAAACCTAATTCCACCGTTGCAACCTTCTATAAGCATGAGATCCCATCTTGGGGCCTGTTCCGGAGCTCCGCCGGAGGGGGCATCGATCACGGAGGGCTTCTACATCAACACCATAGCATCTCCGATAATGTGTGAGTAGTTTACCTCAGACCTTCGGGTCCATAGTTATTAGCTAGATGGCTTCTTCTCTCTTTTTGGATCTCAATACAATGTTCTCCCCCTCTCTCGTGGAGATCTATTCGATGTACTCTTCTTTTGCGGTGTGTTTGTTGGGACCAA
Organism: Aegilops bicornis; assembly: GCA_021605145.1. Classification (NCBI taxonomy): domain Eukaryota; kingdom Viridiplantae; phylum Streptophyta; class Magnoliopsida; order Poales; family Poaceae; genus Aegilops; species Aegilops bicornis. Next base: position 506,593,720 of record CM038669.1, read on the forward strand.
TGAATTGTGGGTTTATGATCAAGATTATCTATGAACAATATTTGAATCTTCTCTAAATTCTTTTATGTATGATTGGTTATTTTTGCAAGTCTCTTCGAATTATCAGTTTGGTTTGGCCTACTAGATTGATCTTTCTTGCAATGGGAGAAGTGCTTAGCTTTGGGTTCAATCTTGCGGTGTCCTTTCCCAGTGACAGTAGGGGCAGCAAGGCACGTATTATATTGTTGCCATCGAGGATAACAAGATGGGGTTTACATCATATTGCATGAGTTTATCCCTCTACATCATGTCATCTTGCTTAAAGCGTTACTCTGTTCTTATGAACTTAATACTCTAGCTGCATGCTGAATAGCGGTCAATGTGTGGAGTAATAGTAGTAGATGCAGACAGGAGTCGGTCTACTTGTCTCGGACGTGATGCCTATATACATGATCATACCTAGATATTCTCATAACTATGCTCAATTCTGTCAATTGATCAACAGTAATTTGTTCACCCACCGTAAATACTTATGCTCTCGAGAGAAGCCACTAGTGAAACCTATGGCCCCCGGGTCTATTTTCCATCATATTAATCTTCCAACACTTAGTTATGTTTATTGCCTTTTATTTTACTTTGCATCTTTATCATAAAAATACCAAAAATATTATCTTATCATATCTATCAGATCTCACTCTCGTAAGTGACAGTGTAGGGATTGACAACCCCTTATCGTGTTGGTTGCGAGGATTTATTTGTTTGTGTAGGTGCGAGGGACTCGTGCGTGGCCTCCTACTGGATTGATACCTTGGTTCTCAAAAACTGAGGGAAATACTTACGCTACTTTGTTGCATCACCCTTTCCTCTTTAAGGGAAAACCAACGCAGTGCTCAAGAGGTAGCAGAGATCAAGAGATCAATTGTTGTGTCTAGAGGTGCCCCCTGCCCCCGTATATAAAGGACCAGGGGGAGGAGGCGACCTGCCAGGGGAGGGCGCGCCAGGGAGGAGTCCTACTCCCACCAGGAGTAGGACTCCCTCTTTTCCTAGTTGGAGTAGGAGGGGGAAAGGAAGGGAAGGAGAGAGGGGGAAGGAAAGGGGGCGCCGCCCCCCTCCTTGTCCAATTCAGACTAGTGGTGGAGGGGGCGTGTGGCCAGCCCTAGCCGCCCCTCCTCTTCTCCACTAAGGCCCATCTTGGCCCATTAAACTCCCCGGGGGGTTCCGGTAACCCCCCAGTACTCCGGTATATGTCCGAAACTCCCCTAAACCATTCCGGTGTCCGAACATAGTCATCCAATATATCGATCTTTATGTCTCGACCATTTCGAGACTCCTCATCATTTCTGTGATCACATCGGGGACTCCGAACTACCTTCGGTACATCAAAACACAAAAACTCATAATACAATCGTCACCGAAACTTTAAGCGTGCGGACCCTACGGGTTCGAGAACTATGTAGACATGACCGAGACACGTCTCTGGCCAATAACAAATAGCGGAACCTGGATGCTCATATTGGTTCCTACATATTCTACGAAGATCTTTATCGGTCAAACCGCATAACAACATACGTTGTTCCCTTTGTCATCGGTATGTTACTTGCCCGAGATTCGATCGTCGGTATCTCAATACCTAGTTCAATCTCGTTACTGGCAAGTCTCTTTACTCATTATGTAATGTATCATCCCGTAATTAACTCATTAGTCACATTGCTTGCAAGGCTTATAGTGATGTGCATTACCGAGAGGGCCCAGAGATACCTCTCTGACAATCGGAGTGACAAATCCTAATCTCGAAATACGCCAACTAAACGATCAAGTGCTAAGCTAACGGAATGGGTCAAGTCAATCACATCATTCTCCTAATGATGTGACCCCGTTTAATCAAATGACAACTCATGTCTATGGTTAGGAAACTCAACCATCTTTGATTAACGAGCTAGTCAAGTAGAGGCATACTAGTGACACTATGTTTGTCTATGTATTCACACATGTATTATGTTTCCGGTTAATACAATTCTAGCATGAATAATAAACATTTATCATGAAATAAGGAAATAAATAATAACTTTATTATTGCCTCTAGGGCATATTTCCTTCAGTCTCCCACTTGCACTAGAGTCAATAATCTAGCTCACATCGCCATGTGATTTAATACCAATAGTTCACATCACTATGTGATTAACACCCATAGTTCATATCGTCATGTGACAAACACCCAAAGGGTTTACTAGAGTCAATAATATAGTTCACATCTCTATGTGATTAACACCCAAAGAGTATTGAGGTGTGATCATGTTTTGTTTGTGAGAGAAGTTTAGTCAACGGGTCTGCCAAATTCAGTTCCGTATGTATTTTGCAAATTGCTATGTCTACAATGCTCTGCACGGAGCTACTTTAGCTAATTTCTCCTACTTTCAATATGTATCCAGATTGAGACTTGGAGTCATCTGGATCAGTGTCAAAACTTGCATCGACGTAACCATTTACGGCGAACCTTTTGTAACCTCCATAATCGAGAAACATATCCTTATTCCTCTAAGGATAATTTTGACCGCTGTTCAGTGATCTACTCCTAGATCACTATTGTACTCCCTTTCCAAACTCAGTGTAGGGTGTACAATAGATCTGGTACACAGCATGGCATACTTTATAGAACCTATGGCTGAGGCATAGGGAATGACTTTCATTCTCTTTCTATCTTCTGCTGTGGTCGGGCTTTGAGTATTACTCAATTTCAGACCTTGTAACACAGGCAAGAACTCTTTCTTTGACTGTTCCATTTTGAACTACTCCAAAATCTTGTCAAGGTATGTACTCATTGAAAACCTTTACCAAGCGTCTTGATCTATCTCTATAGATCTTGATGCTCAATATGTAACAGCTTCACCGAGGTCTTTCTTTGAAAAACTTCTTTCAAATACTCCTTTATGCTTTCCAGAAAATTCTACATTATTTCTGATCAACAATATGTCATTCACATATAGTTATCAGAAATGTTGTAGTGCTCCCACTCACTTTCTTGTAAATACAGGCTTCACCGCAAGTCTGTATAAAACTATATGCTTTGATCACACTATCAAAGCGTACATTCCAACTCCAAGATGCTTGCACCAGTCCATAAATGGATCACTGGTGCTCATGTTACAAAAACCTATATCTACCATCCATATTGCACTTGTATCACCATCTCTTCACCGAACTAGTGCACCTATACAATTTACCATTGTATTGGGTGTGTTGGGGACACAAGAGACTCTTTGTTATTTGGTTGCGAGGTTGTTTGAGAGAGACCATCTTCATCCTACGCCTCCCACGGATTGACAAACCTTAGGTCATCCACTTGAGGGAAATTTGCTACTGTCCTACAAAACTCTGCGCTTGGAGGCCCAACACGAGTCTATAAGAAGAAGGTTGCGTAGTATACATCAAGCTCTTTTCTGGCGCCGTTGCCGGGGAGGTTAGTGCTTGAAGGTATATCTTTAGGTCTTGCAATTGAATCGTTTAGTTTCTTGTTTTATCACTAGTTTAGTCTATAAAAGAAAACTACAAAAAAATTGAAATTTGAGGTTGCCACATATAATTCATCTTTATCATGTCTTTCAGGAAAATGATGGAAAGGAAAATTGTGCCAAAGTGTTAGAAGAAGAATGCAATAAAATGTTTGGCACTAAATCTTTGAATGATGAGCATGATTTCTATGTTGTTAGTATGAATTCTTTGAATATCCATGATGCTAATGATATGCAAAGCTACAAGATTGGGTCCACCAAGTTTTGATGAGAATATTTATTATGATGAAAGCATGCCTCCTATTTATGATGATTATATTGATGAAAGTGGGTTCGGAAGAGTGTCAACTTTAGGAAGTAATGATCCCACTATTTTGGAGGTTGTTGAATCTTATTGTGATAATTATGAAAGTGGATTTGGAGAGGTCATGACTTAGTGATGAATCCACTATTTCGGAAGAGGTTCCAATTGGTTATGAGAACAAAGTTGCTATCTATGATGATTACAGAAATAATTTGCTGCCCATGGTGGTAGCTACGCACGGCCCCATTTTATCTCTAATTATTTTGGAAAATTATTTTGTGCTATGAAAAATAACTCTATAACTAAAATATGGTGATTTTCGACCAGCCAGGCAAGCAAACATGCAATTATGCCAAAAAGGCAAGCAAAAAGACTGAGAGAAGTGAGAAATGGCCCTTTATGCACAATGAAAAGTCACTTGTGTCAGAAAGGTAATACAAAATACAAAGTGAAGTAAGAAAAAGTCATTTGTATACAACAAAAATGCACTTGTGTAAATGCCATAAGAAATCCGACACCTCATATATCAAAAAAGGCACTTATGCCAAATGGTGTGTAGCTACCACCACGCGTGCGTAGCTACCACCATGCATAGGAAATCTCCTCTCATCATGATTATTGTGATGACATGTATGCTATAAAGAATAATGATAACCATGAAACTTGTCATCTTGATTTTAATTTTCAATTGGATTATGCCTCGCATGATAGTTATTTTGTTGAGTTTGCTCCCGCCACTATTCATGAGAAGAAATTTGCTTATGTGGAGAGTAATAAATTTCTATGCTTGTGGCTCATGAAAAGAATGCTTTATGTGATAGTTATATTGTTGAATTCATTCATGATGCTACTGAAAATTATTATGAGGGAGGAATATATGTTTGTAGGAGTTGCAATAATATCAAGTTTCCTCTCTATGTGTTGAAAGTTTTGAAGTTATGCTTGTTTTGTCTTCCTATGCTAGTTGATTCTTGTTACCATAAATTGTTTGCTCACAAAATCCCTACGCATAGGAAGTGGGTTAGACTTAAATGTGCTAGTCATATACTTCATGATGCTCCTGTTATGTTTCAATTCTTATCTTTCATGTGAGCATCATTGAAATCATCATGCCTAGTTACAAAGGCATTAAAGAAAAGCGCTTGTTGGGAGACACCCCTAACATTTACCCCTACTTTTTTTGTGTGTTTACATGATTAGGATAATTTAGTAATATTTTTTTATAGCTTTTGTTTCAATAAAGTGCCAAGTAAAGCCTTTGGGATAGTGTGGATGATAGTTAACTTGATTCTGTGCAAAAACAGAAACTTTTGCTCTCAGTCCAGGAATTTCGAAAATTCTCTGAAACGAGCTTTTGATCTGAATTTTTTATAAATGATTGATATACAAATTGCCTACATTGTCCTAATTTTTCAGAATTTTTGGAGTTACAAAAGTTTACGAAGTTTCCAGATTGCTACAGACAGTTCTGTTTTAAACAGATTCTGTTTTCTATGTGTTGTTTGCTTATTTTGATGAATGTATGAGTAGTATTGGAGGGTATGAACCATGGAGAAGTTGTAATACAGTAGATATAACACCAATATGAATTTAGAATGAGTTCACAATAGTACCTAAGTGGTGATTTGCTTTCTTATACTAACGGATCTCATAAGATTTTCCACTGAGTTTTGTGTTGAGAAGTTTTCAAGTTTTGGGTGAAGTATCGATGGACTAAGGAACAAGGAGTGGCGAGATCCTAAGCTTGGGGATGACCAAGGCACCCCAAGGTAATATTCAAGGACAACCAAGCAACTAAGCTTGGGGATGCCCCCAATGACATCCCCTCTTTCGTCTTCGTTCATCGGTAACCTTACTTGAGGCTATAGTTTTATTTACCACATGATATGTGTTTTGCTTGGAGCGTCATTTCCTTTTGTTTATATTTGCTTTCTGTTATTCAGAGACATGTTTGATATCTTTTAGTTCAATAAAAAGGTCAAGTATAGCCTTTACCATGCTTATATTACAAGTCTTTATGTTGCCTTTTGAAAACAGAAAGTTTGCTGTTATGTTTTGAATATTGGTGAATAGTCAGAACATGATAAAATATTGAAATTTTTACACAGTAAGGTACAAGAAATTTTCTAAAGTGTGGTAACTTTCAGAATTTTTGGAGTTAGGGAAGTATGATTCCTCTTGCATTCTTTACAGACTATTCTGTTTAGACAGATTGCTGTTATGTTTGCATTGTTTGCACATGTTTCCTGCTTAATGATTCTATTTGGGGATAGGAGTATTAAATATGCAGAGGCATTTAGTAGGCAAAATCAAATAATAATTTTAGTGATTTCCTACAGTAGAGAATGATAAGGTTTTGCATTGATTTATACTAACTTATCTCACAAGTTCTTGTTGAGTTTTGTGTGGATGAAATTTTTAAGATTGATGGGAACCGTGATATGAGAGGAATTAAGGAGACACAAAAGCTCAAGCTTGGGGATGCCCAAGGCATCCCTAATTAATATTTCAAGAAGTCTCAAGCATCTAAGCTTGGGGATGCCCCGGTTGGCATCCCACCTTTCTTCTTCAACAACTATTGGTCAGTTTTGGTTGAGCCTAAGTTTTTTGCTTCTTCACATGATATGTGCTATCCTTGAAATGCCATTTTATTTTGTTTTGCTTGTTGTTTGAATAAAATATTAAGATCTGAAATTCTTAAATGTTAGAGAGTCTTCACACAGTCACATAATTATTCGACTACTCATTGATCTTCACTTATATCTTTTGGAGTAGTTTGTCATTTGCTCTAGTGCTTCACTTATATCTTTTTAGAGCACGGCGGTAGTTTTATTTTGAAGAAATTGATGAACTCTTATGCTTCACTTATATTATTTTGGGAGTCTTTAAATGGCATGGTATTGCTTTGGTTATTAATTTAGTCCTAATATGATCGGTATCCAAGAGGGATATAATAAAAACTTTCATATAAAGTGCATTGAATACTATGAGAAGTTTGATTCCTTATGATTATTTTGAGATATAAAGATGGTGATATTAGAGTCATGCTAGTGAGTAATTGTGGATTTTAGAAATACTTGTGCTGAAGTTTGATATTCTCGTAGCATGCACGTATGGTGAACCGTTATGTGATGAAGTCGGAGCATGATTTATTTATTGATTGTCTTCCTTATGAGTGGCAGTCGGGGATGAGCGATGGTGTTTTCCTACCAATCTATCCCCCTAGGAGCATGCGTGTAGTACTTTGTTTTGATTATTAATAGACTTTTGCAAAAAGTCTGTGAGTTCTTTATGACTAATGTTGAGCCCATGGATTATACGCACTCTCACCCTTCCACCATTGCTAGCCTCTCTGGTACCGCTCAACTTTCGCCGGTACCATACACCCACCATATACCTTCCTCAAAACAGCCACCATACCTACCTATTATGGCATCTCCATAGCCATTCCGAGATATATTGTCATGCAACTTTCCACCATTCGTTTATTATGACACGATTCATCATTGTCATATTGCTTTGCATGATCATGTAATTGACATAGTATTTGTGGAAAAGCCACCGTTTATAATTTTCATACATGTCACTCTTGAGTCATTGCACATCCCGGTAGACCGCCGGAGGCATTCATATAGAGTCATATTTTGTTCTAAGTATCGAGTTGTAATTCTCGAGTTGTAAGCAAATAAATGTGTGACGATCTTCATTATTAGAGCATTGTCCCAGTGAGGAAAGTATGATGGAGACTATGATTCCCCCACAAGTCGGGATGAGACTCCGGACGAAAAATAAAAATAAAAAATAAATAAATAAAGAGGCCAAAAGAGAGAGAGAGAGAGAGAGAGCCAAAAAAAGAGAGAAAAAGAGAGAAGGGGCAATGTTACTATCCTTTTTCCACACTTGTGCTTCAAAGTAGCACCATGATCTTCGTGATAGAGTCTCCTATGTTGTCACTTTCATATACTAGTGGGAATTTTTCATAGAACTTGACTTGTATATTCCAATGATGGGCTTCCTCAAATTGCCCTAGGTCTTCATGAGCAAGCAAGTTGGATGCACACCCACTTAGTTCCTTTTTGAGCTTTCATACACTTATAGCTCTAGTGCATCCGTTGCATGGCAATGCCTACTCACTCACATTGATATCTATAGATGGGCATCTCCATAGCCCGTTGATACGCCTAGTTGATGTGAGACTATCTCATTCTTTTTGTCTTCTCCACAACCACCATATTCTATTCCACCTATAGTGCTATGTGAAGGAAATATGCCCTAGAGGCAATAATAAAGTTGTTATTTATATTTCCTTATATATCATGATAAATGTTTATTATTCATGCTAGAATTTTATTAACCGGAAACTTAGTACATGTGTGAATACATAGATAAACAGAGTGTCCCTAGTATGCCTCTACCAGACTAGCTCGTTAATCAAAGATGGTTAAGTTTCCTGACCATAGACATGTGTTTTCATTTGATGAACGGGATTACATCATTAGAGAATGATGTGATGGACAAGACCCATCAGTTAGCTTAGCACTATGATCGTTTAGTTTATTGCTATTGCTTTCTTCACGACTTATACATGTTCAACGTATCTATAATTTTTGATTGTTCCATGCTATTATATTATCTGTTTTGGATGTTTAATGGGCTTACTAAGCACTTTTATATTATTTTTGGGACTAACCTACTAATCCAAGGCCTAGTGCAAATTGTTGTTTTTTTGCCTATTTCAGTGTTTCACAAAAAAGGAATATCAAACGGAATCCAAACGGAATGAAACCTTCGGGAGAGTTATTTTTGGAACAAACATGATCCAGTGGACTTGGAGTGGACGTCAATAAAAAAGCGAGGAGGCCACGAGGCAGGGGGCGCGCCTGCCCCCCGGGGCGCCCCCACCCTCGTGGGCCCCTCGCAGCTCCACCGACCTACTTCTTCCTCCTATATATATCCATATACCCCGAAAACATCCAGGAGCACCACGAAACCCTATTTCCACCGCCGCAACCTTCTGTACCTGTGAGATCCCATCTTGGAGCCTTTTCCGGCGCTCCGCCGGAGGGGGAATCGATCACGGAGGGCTTCTACATCAACACCATAGCCTCTCCGATGATGTGTGAGTAGTTTACCACAGACCTTCGGGTCCATAGTTATTAGCTAGATGGCTTCTTCTCTCTCTTTGGATCTCAATACAAAGTTCTCCTCGATTCTCTTGGAGATCTATTCGATGTAATTCTTTTTTATGTGTGTTTGTCGAGATCCGATGAATTGTGGGTTTATGATCAAGATTATCTATGAACAATATTTGGTTCTTCTCTGAATTCTTATATGTATGATTTGATATCTTTGCAAGTCTCTTTGAATTGTCAGTTTGGTTTGGCCTACTAGATTGATCTTTCTTGCAATGGGAGAAGTGCTTAGCTTTGGGTTCAATCTTGTGGTGTCCTTTCCCGATGATGACAGGGGCAGCAAGGCACGTCTTGTATTGTTGCCATCGAGGATAAAAAGATGGGGTTTATATCATATTTCTTGAGTTTATCCCTCTACATCATGTCATCTTGCTTAATGCGTTACTCTGTTCTTATGAACTTAATACTCTAGATGCAGGCAGGAGTCGGTCGATGTGTGGAGTAATAGTTGTAGATGCAGAATCGTTTCGGTCTACTTGTTGCAGATGTGATGCCTATATACATGATCATGCCTAGATATTCTCATAACTATGCACTTTTCTATCAATTGCTCGACAGTAATTCATTCACCCACCGTAAATTATGCTATCTTGAGAGAAGCCACTAGTGAAATCTATGGCCCCCCGGGTCGATCTTCCATCATATTGCTTTCCTATCAATTTACTATTTCCGCTTTCTTTTATTTTGCAATCTTTACTTTCCAATCTATATCATAAAAATACCAAAGATATTTATCTTATTATCTCTATCAGATCTAACTTTTGCAAGTGACCGTGAAGGGATTGACAACCCCTTTGTCGCGTTGGTTGCAAGGTTCTTATTTGTTTGTGTAGGTACGAGGAGACTTGTGTGTGGTCTCCTACTGGATTGATACCTTGGTTCTCAAAAACTGAGGGAAATACTTACGCTGCTTTGCTGCATCACCTTTTCCTCTTCAAGGGAAAACCAACGCATGCTCAAGTGGTAGCATTATGCAACTCCATAATACCGGAGGAACACTTAGTATGCTATCAAACGTCACAATGTAACTGGCTGATTATAAAGATGCTCTATAGGTGTCTCCGATGGTGTTTGTTGAGTTGGCATAGATCGAGATTAGAATTTGTCACTCTGTGTATCGGAGAGGTATCTCTGGGCCCTCTCGGTAATGCTCATCACTATAAGCCTTGCAAACAATGTGACTAATGAGTTAGTTTAGGGATGATGCATTACGAAATGAGTAAAGAGACTTGCCGGTAACGAGATTGAACTAGGTATGATGATACCGACGATTGAATCTCAGGCAAGTAACATACCGATGACAAAGGGAACAATGTATGTTGTTATGCGGTTTGACCGATAAAGATCTTCGTAGAATATGTAGGAGCCAATATGAGCCTCCAGGTTCCACTATTGGTTATTGACTGGAGATGTGTCTCGGTCATGTCTACATAGTTCTCGAACCTGTAGGGTCCGCACACTTAACATTCATGACAATTTCTATTATGAGTTATGTGATTTCATGACCGAAGTTTTTCTGGAGTCCCAGATGAGATCACGGACATAACGAGGAGTCTCGAAATGGTCGAGACATAAAGATTCATATATTGCAAGGTTACATTCAGACACCGGAATGGTTCGGGTCGTTTCGGCTGAGTTTCGGAGTACCGGGGGTTACCGGACCCCCCCCCCCCCCCCCGGGAAGTTATTGGGCCTCATGGGCCTAGTGATGGAAGAGCGGAGGCCGGCCAGGGAGTGGCGTGCCCCCCTAGCTCAAACCGAATTGGACTAGGGTTGGGGGGCCCTTTCCTTCTCTCGTCCTCCTGCTTCCCTACTTCTCCTAATATGAATAAGAAAGAGGAGGGAAATCCTACTTGGACTGGGGAGTCCTAGTAGGATTCCCCACACCTGGCGCGCCCCCCTTGGGCCGGCCACCTCTTCCCTCCCCTCCTTTATATACGTGGCCAGGGGGCACCCCATAGACACACAAGTTGATCTTTTAGCCGTGTGCGGTGCCCCCTCCACAGTTACACACCTCGGTCATATCATCGTAGTGCTTAGGCGAAGCCTGTGCGATAACTTCATCATCACCGTCGCCACGCCGTTGTCTTGACGGAACTCTCCTCGGCCTCAAGCTGGATCAAGAGTTTGAGGGCGTCACCGAGCTGAACGATGTGTCTTGATCAGCGGAGGTGCCGTACGTTCGGTACTTGGATCGGTTGGATCGCGAAGACGTTCGACTACATCAACCGCGTTACTAAATGCTTCTGCTTTCGGTCTATGAGGGTACGTAGACACACTCTCCCCACTCGTTGCTATGCTTCTCCTAGATAGATCTTGTGTGATCGTAGGCAAATTTTTTGAAATACTACATTCCCCAAAAGTGGCATCCAAGCCAGGTCTATGCGTAGACGTTATATGCATGAGTAGAACACAATGAATTGTGGGCGATAATAGTCATACTGCTTACCAGCATGTATTAATTTGATTCGGCGGTATTATTGGATGAAGCGGCCCAGACCGACATTACATGACTGCGTTCATGAGACTGGTCCTACCGACGTGCTTCGCACACATGTGGCTAGTGGGTGTCTGTTTCTCCAGCTTTAGTTGAATCAAGTTTGACTACGCTCGGTCCTTATTGAAGGTTAAAACAGCACACTTGACGAAAAATCATTGTGGTTTTGATGCGTAGGTAAGAACCGTTCTTGCTAGAAGCCCGTAGCAGCCACGTAAAACTTGCAACTACAAAGTAGAGGACGTCTAACTTGTTTTTGCAGGGCTTGCTATGATGTGATATGGTCAAGACGTGATGATATACAAATTGTTGTATGAGATGATCATGTTTTGTAACAGTTATCGGCAACTGGGAGGATCCATATGGTTGTCGCTTTATTGTATGAAATGAAAACGCCATGTAATTGCTTTACTTTATCACTAAGCGGTAGCAATAATCGTAGAAGAAATAGTTGGCGAGACGGCAACGATGCTTCAATGGACATCAAGGTGTCAAGCCGGTGACGATGGTGATCATGACGGTGCTTTGGAGATGGAGATCAAAGGCACAAGATGATGATGGCCATATCATATCACTTATTTGATTGCATGTGATGTTTATCTTTTATGCATCTTTTTTTTCTTAGTGCGGCGGTAGCATTATAAGATGATCTCTCACTAAATTTCAAGGTATGAGTGTTCTCCCTGAGTATGCACCGTTGCTACAGTTCATCGTGCCGAGACACCACATGATGATCGGGTGTGATAGGCTCTACGTTCACATACAACGGGTCCAAGCCAGTTTTGCACACGCAGAATACTCGGGTTAAACTTGACGAGCCTAGCATATGCAGATATGGCCTCGGAACACTGAGACCGAAAGGTCGAGCGTGAATCATATAGTAGATATGATCAACATAGTGATGTTCACCATTGAAAACTACTCCATCTCATGTGATGATCGGACATGGTTTAGTTGATATGGATCACGTGATCACTTAGATGATTAGAGAGATGTCTATCTAAGTGGGAGTTCTTAAGTAATATGATTAAATTGAACTTTAATTTATCATGAACTTAGTAACTGATAGTATTTTGCATGTCTATGTTGTTGTAGATCAATGGCCCGTGCTACTGTTCCTTTGAATTTTAATGCGCTCCTAGAGAAAGTTAAGTTGAAAGATGATGGTAGCAACTACACAGACTGGGTCCGTAACTTGAGGATTATCCTCATTGCTACACAAAAGAATTACATCCTGAAAGCACCGTTAGGTGCTAGGCCTGCTACAGACGCTACTGATGACGTTAAGAACGTCTGGCAGAGCAAAGCTGATGACTATTCGATAGTTCAGTGTGCCATGCTGATAATCCCCAAGTGCAGGGAATCATTGCAGCAATTCCCAATGGTGGAAGTGATAAGTATGGAGTGTCGAACCCACAAGGAGCTAAAGGTAAGATCAATATTCTCTCAAGTCCTATCCGCCATCGACACGACTCTCATTTACACCGAGCGTTTGCTTCCAACTAGAAACGAGAAATAAAACTACGTTGTGGGTATGAAGAGGATAACTTTGCATGAAATCGAAGAGCTAAAACATAAAAGTAGGTGATGTTATCATAAAGTTATAATATATTACTAAATATTATAAATAGCGAGTGTGGAACAATGATGGATCGGTGTGCGGAATTTCCGATCTAGGTTAATTCCCGAAGGTTTCTATATTTATAGGAGAACTTGGCGTTGATTTCACGTCAGGGGGGCCCTCGAGGAGTCCACGAGGCACAGGGGCACGCCCAGGGGGTGGGCGCGCCCCCACCCTCGTGGGGCCCCCGAGACTCCCCTCTGGTAGATTTTTGTTCCAGTATTTTTCATATTTTCCAGAAAAATCTCCGTTGATTTTCATCGCATTCCGAGAACTTTTATTTCTGCACAAAAACACCACCACAAAAGTTCTGCTGAAAACATCGTCAGTCCGGGTTAGTTCTAATCAAATCACACCAAAATCATATGAAACTATTGTAAATATGGCATGAATACTTCATAAATTATAGATACGTTGGAGACGTATCACATGCTTTACGGCTTAGAACCGGGACTTCAACGACGTTTTGAACGTCATGGAGCATATGAGATGTTCCAGGAGTTGAAGTTAATATTTCAAGCAAATGCCTGGATTGAGAGATATGAAGTCTCCAATAAGTTCTACAGCTGCAAAATGGAGGAGAATAGTTCTGTCAATGAACATATACTCAGAATGTCTGGGTACCACAACCACTTGACTCAACTGGGAGGTAATCTTCATGATGATAGTGTCATTGACAGAGTTCTTCAATCACTGCCACCAAGCTACAAGAGCTTCATGATGGACTATAATATGCAAGGGATGGATAAGACAATTCTTGAGCTCTTCACAATGCTAAATGCTACGGAGGTAGAAATCAAGAAGGAGCATCAAGTGTTGATGGTTAACAAGACCACTAGTTTCAAGAAAAACGGTAAAGGGAAGAAGGGGAACTTCAAGAAGAACGGCAAGCAAGTTGCTGCTTAAGTGAAGAAGCCCAAGTCTGGACCTAAGCCTGAGACTGAGTGCTTCTACTGCAAAGGGACTGGTCACTGGAAGCAGAACCGCCCCAAGTATTTGGCAGATAAGAAGGGTGGCAAGGTGAAAGGTATATTTGATATACATGTTATTGCTGTGTACCTTACTAATGCTCATAGTAGCGCCTAGGTATTTGATACTGGTTTTGTTGCTCATATTTGCAACTCAAAACAGGGGCTACGGATTAAGCGAAGATTGGCTAAGGACGAGGTGACGATGCATGTGGGAAATGGTTCCAAAGTCGATGTGATCGCCACGACACGCTACCTCTACATCTACCTTCAGGATTAGTTTTAGACCTGAATAATTGTTATTTGGTGCCAGCGTTGAGCATAAACATTATATCTGGATCTTGTTTGATGCGAGACGATTATTCATTTAAATCAGAGAATAATGGTTGTTCTATTTATATGAGTAATATCTTTTATGGTCATGCATCCTTGATGAGTGGTCTATTTTTGTTGAATCTCGATAGTAGTGATACACATATTCATAGCATTGAAGCCAAAAGATATAAGTTTAATAACGATAGTGCAACTTATTTGTGGCACTGCCATTTAGTTCATATTGGTGTAAAGCGCATGAAGAACTCCATGCTGATGGGCTTTTGCAATCACTTGATTATGAATCACTTGATGCTTGGGAACCAAGCCTCATGGCCAAGATGAGTAAAACTCCGTTCTCTGGAACAATGGAGCGAGCAACAAACTTGTTGGAAATAAGACATACTGATGTATGCGGTCCGATGAGTGTTGAGGCTCGCGGTGGGTATCGTTATTTTCTGACCTTCACAGATGATTTGAGCAGATATGGGTATATCTACTTGATGAAACATAAGTGTGAAACATTTTAAAAGTTCAAAGAATTTCAGTGTGAAGTGGAAAATCATCGTAACTAGAAAATAAAGTATCTAAGATCTGATCGTGGAGGTGAATATTTGAGTTACGAGTTTGGTCTTCATTTGAAACAATGTGGAATAGTTGCACAACTTACGCCACCTAGAATACTGTGTAATGGTGTGTCCAAATGTCGTAATCATACTTTATTAGATATGGTGTGATCTATGATGTCTCTTACTGATTTACCGCTATTGTTTTGGGGTTATGCTTTAGAGACGGCTGCATTCACGTTAAATAGGGCACCACCTAAATCCGTTGAGACGACACCATATGAACCGTGGTTTGACAAGAAACCCAAGTTGTTGTTTCTTAATGTTCGGGGCTGCGATGCTTATGTGAAAAAGCTTCAACCTGATAAGCTCGTACCCAAATCGGAGAAATGAGTCTTCGTAGGATACCCGAAGGAGATTGTTGGCTACACCTTCTATCACAGATCCGAAGGCAAGATATTCATTGCTAAGAATGGATCATTTCTAGAGAAGGAATTTCTCTCGAAAGAAGTGAGTGGGAGGAAAGTAGAACTTGATGAGGTAATTGTACCTGCTCCCTTATTGGAAAGTAGTTCATCATAGAAATCAGTTCCAGTGATAACTACACCAATTAGTGAGGAAGCTAATGATGATGATCATGAAACTTCTGATCAGGTTACTACCGAACCTCGTAGGTCAACCGGAGTAAGATCCGCACTAGAGTGGTACGGTAATCCTGTTCTGGAGGTCATGTTACTTGACCATGACAAACCTACGAACTATGAGGAAGCGATGATGAGCCCAGATTCCGCTAAATGGCTTGAGGCCATGAAATCTGAGACGGGATCCATGTATGAGAAAAAAGTGTGGACTTTGGTTGACTTGCCCGATGATCGGCAAGCAATAGAGAATAAATGGATCTTCAAGAAGAAGACTGACACTGACGGTAATGTTACTGTCTACAAAGCGCGACTGAGGGAGTCCTGGACTAGGGGATGTCCGGATAGCCGTACTATCATCTTTGGCCGGACTCCCAGACTATGAAGATACAAGATTGAAGACTTCGTCCCTTGTCCGGATAGGACTTTCCTTGGCGTGGAAGGCAAGCTTGGCGTCTGGATATGTAGATTTCCTACCATTGTAATCGACTCTGTGTAACCCTAACCCTATTCGGTGTCTATATAAACCGAAGGGTTTTAGTCCGTGGGGACGAACAACAATCATACCATAGGCTAGCTTCTAGGGTTTAGCCTCTCGATATCGTGGTAGATCTACTCTTGTACTACCCATATCATCAATATTAATCAAGGCGAGTAGGCTATTACCTCCATCGAGAGGGCCCGAACACAGGTAAAAACATCGTGTCCCTTGTCTCCCTGTTACCATCCGCCTAGATGCATAGTTAGGGACCCCCTACCGAGATCCGCCGGTTTTGACACCGACATTGGTGCTTTCATTGAGAGTTCCTCCGTATGCGTCACCTATAGGCCCGATGGCTCCTTCAATCATCAAGAACGACGCAGTCCGGTGAGACTTTTCTCCCGGACAGATCTTCGTATTCGGCGGCTTTACCTTTGCGAACCAATTCACTTGGCCATCTGGAGCAGATCGAAAGCTACGCCCCTGGCCATCAGGTCAGATTTGGGAGTTTGAACTATACGGCCGACGTCCGCAGAGACTTGATCTTCGACGGAATCGAGCCACAGCCGAGCATGCCGCACCGTCTCGATGGGTGCGATCTAGCTCTGCCGCCGAATAGTGCCTTGGAAGCCGCACCAGTGCCTGCTCCGACCCTTAATCCGGAGCCGGTTTCGCCGATCAAGGACGGTTGGTTGGACACCGCCTCGGGGGCTGAAATCTCTACGGCGATTGAGCCGAACACCAACCCTGTCCTTTGCAAAGCTCGTGACTCCCAGGTGCGGCAGTCCTTTCTGGACTCCGAACCTCCCGCGCCCCTGCCAGTCGAATCCGACTGGGCGCCGGTTATGGAGTTCACCGCTGCGGTCATCTTTCAGCACTCGCCCTTTGGCGATATCCTGAACTCATTAAAGTCTCTCTCTTTGTCAGGGGAGCCACGGCCGAACTACGGCCAGAAGGTTGGGATTCGGACGGCGAAGAAATTCAACGCCCACCCACCACCCACTTTGTAGCCACCGCCGATGATTTAACCGACATGCTCGACTTCGACTCCGAAGACATCGGCGGTATGGACGGCGATGCCGGAGACAACCAGAACCAGCGCCTACGGGGCCGGAAGGCCACCTCGTCATATGACATATACATGGTGGACATCCCAAAAGATGGGAATGACGATGGAACGCGGAGGATGACCCCTCCAAGAAACAACCCAAGCGCCCGGCGTCAAGCGCCGCTCTAAATCCTGCCACAAGAAAAGCGGCGATTCCGGCATGGGAGATAATAACACCCCGGACAAGGTCAAGACAACCCCCTCCAAAGAGGATTCAAGACAGAGGAGGAGGAGAAGCCAGCCCTCATGATAGAAGCGGCGACAGGAGGTGGAGGACGATAATTATATGCCTCCCTCCGAAGATGAGGCAAGCCTTGACGATGACGAATTTGTCGTGCCTGAGGATCCCGCCGAACAGGAGCGTTTCAAACGCAGGCTTATGGCCACGGCAAGCAGCCTCAAGAAAAAGCAGCAGCAGCTTAGAGCTGACCAAGACTTGCTAGCTGACAGATGGACTGAAGTCCTTGCAGCCGAAGAGTATGAACTCGAACTCCCCTCCAAGAGATACCCCAAACGCAGGCTGCTACCCCAATTAGAGGAAGCATCACCCAAACCTACATCACCAGCGCATGATGCGGCCGACCGGCCACCCCGTGGTCGCGACAGAGAGGCCTCTAGACCCTCCATTCAAGCCGCACTCCGGCGTCGCTCGAAAAGTACCAAGGCACGGGGAAACACGCCAGACCTGTGAGACATATTGGAGGACAAGGCAAGGCAAACAAGATCGATCTACGGATCGCGTGGGCGCCCCACGACACATGACGATAACCGTCACGCCGGATACAGCAACTCCGGCGGGCGAACACGATGAACAAAGCTCATATGAGCTACGTCGTGATATAGCCCAATACAGAGGCGCCGCACACCCACTATGCTTCACAGATGAAGTAAGGGATCATCAAATCCCCGAGGGTTTCAAACCCGTAAACATCGAATCATACGATGGCACAACAGGTCCTGCGGTTTGGATCGAGGACTACCTCCTCCATATCCACATGGCCCGCGGCGATGATCTACACGCCATCAAATACCTCGCACTCAAGCTTAAAGGACCAGCTCGGCATTGGCTCAACAGCTTGCCGCCAGAATCAATTGGTTGTTGGGAGGACTGGAAGCCGCATTCCTTGATAACTTCCGGGCACATACGTGCGACCACCGGATGCCAATGACCTCAGCCACATAATCCAGCAGCGGAAGAATCGGCGGAACAATTACGGACACGGTTCCTAACCAAGAAAAATCAAATTGTTGACTGTCCGGATGCAGAGGCCCTTGCAGCCTTTAAACATAACATCCGCGACGAGTGGCTTGCCCGGCACCTAGGACAGGAAAAGCAGAAATCCATGGCAGCACTCACCACACTCATGACCCACTTTTGCGCGGGAGAGGACAGCTGGCTAGCTCGAAGCAACAACTTGGCCAAACACCCTGATAGTTCGGATACCAAGGACAGCAATGGCAGGTCGCGTCGCAACAAGCATAAATGTCGCATTAACGGTGATAATGCTGAAGGTACGACAGTAAATGCCGGATTCAGAGGCTCTAAACCCGGTCAGCAGAAGAAGCCATTCAAAAGAAATACCAGGGGCCCGTCCAACTTGGACCGAATACTTTCGATCGCTTGTGCGGATACATGGCACCCCGAAAAACCAGCCAACCACACCAACAGGAATTGTTGGGTGTTCAAGCAAGCAGGCAAGCTAAGCGCCGAAAACAACGACAAGGGGCTGCATAGCGATGACGAGGAAGAGCCCCGGCCGCCGAACAATAGAGGATGTAAGGGCTTTCCCCACAAGTGCGGACGGTGAACATGATATATGCAACCCACATACCCAAAAGGGAGCGGAAGCGTGCACTAAAGGGGCGATATGCGGTGGAGCCGGTCGCCCGAAGTTCAACCCATGGTCCTCCTGCTCAATCACCTTTGATCGAAGGACCACCCCACTAGCATCCGTCCACCGGATTCGCCGCATTGGTTCTTGACCCAATCATCGACGGATTTCACCTCACTAGAGTCCCGATGGACGGCGGTAGCAGCCCTGAACCTGCTTTATCGTGATACAGGCGCAAAATGGGCATAGACCCTCAAGGATTAAACCCACAAAGACGACCTTTAAAGGCGTCATACCGGTGAGAGGCCAATTGTATGTGCTCGCTACACTCGAAGTGGTCTTGGATCCCGGATAACTTCCGAAGCGAAGAGTTAATCTTGACATAGTTCCGCTCTGCAGCGGCTATCATGCACCGCTTGGACGAATCGCATTTACCAAAGTTCAATGCGGTGCCGCACTATGCATACCTCAAGCTCAAGATGCCAGGCCCTCGAGGAGTAATCACGGTCAATGGAAACATCAACGCTCTCTCCGAGCGGAGGAGCACAGCGGCCCTCGTGGCGGAGGTGCAAAGCAGCCTCTCACAGCAATTCTCGAGTCCGGCTATTAAACGTCCGGCCACCGCTGCGCCCGAGTAACCTACAACAAGACCGCTGGCACGATCCGAAAGCAGCCGTAGCAATCCGGCCCCAACCCCAGCCCTCGCGAAACAAGCGAAGCCGATTACTACGTGTACATAACTACGCTCTGGAGATACCATGGGCCTAAGGGGAGGGCACGACCACGGCACGCCTGCACGCGGCTCAACCGCACGAGGGCTCCCAATTGTGTCATTCTTTTTCTTTCTTCTTTTTTCTTACTTTCAGGACTCCGTTTTCCAGAAGTCCTGTCCGGCACTAGAATTGTCGAACTCACGATGCAACAGCCAGGGAAACAGAAAGCTACGTCGAGTGTCAAGGTGGTCTCCACTACGAGCATTATACCTGTTTTACATACCATCCCGCAGCTTACCCCTGGAGGGGGACATGTTAAATAGTCCCATCCCTTGCTCATCGCACTGTTTGTATCATTCTGCTTCCATTGCAGTACCTTTTTGAATAAACAATGCATAGATTTTGCCTATTATTGGACTCCTTTCTTTATCTATATATATGTTCATTTCATGACATGTTGCACCCGTACACTTTGGTATGGCCAATACACCAGGGGCTTAAGTACCCCAGAAGTATGGTGTGATAAGTCCGAACACTTTCACAAGTACGGCACCCCGAACTTATAGCATTATATGCATCGGCTCCGAATCATGTCTTTGGTCAATAGTTGGGTTTGCCGACTCCCATGTTTTGGTACCTTACGTTCCGTTATATCGGCTAAGGTAGCGCTGGGAGAACCACCGCGATTGTGCCCGATTGAGCTGGGTTGAGCACCTCGGAGAAAGCTAAAACTGACTGTCATGATAGGGCGAGAGCCGATCGCTGTTCGAGAGGTTTTTCGGGTCCCTAAAGACTTATGCCGCTTAGAGCGAGGAGTCGGCATTGTCCGGCCAAGGCGTGGATAGCGCCCCGAACTCGGTCTTCCGAATACTAGGGGCTCCGTCGAAATTTAAAATTATAGAATTATATGGCTAAGTGAGAGTGTTCAAGCACTATAAGTCCGGTTGCCTTGTTCGTTGCGTTGAGCACCTCCCTCGACGGACCCAAGAATGGGAACAAGAGCGCTCAAGTTTATCCCGAACACCCCAGCACTCGTGGCATGGGGGCTGAAGCCTACGACTTGCCATCTCTCAAATTTGATAAACGACCGCACAAAAGGTAATATTTTAAATTAACAAGCGTTGCTTAGCGCATATGAACAAGTTTTCAGCGTCTGTGATAACAAATGCGAGTCTATTCAAAATTACATCTTTGGAGCACTCATCCGCTATACGGCGGGCACCCTTCAGGACGCCCTCATAGTACATTCCGGGCTTGCGATGCTCCTTGCCCTTCGGTGGCCCATCTGTCACAAGCTTCTCCGCATCCAGCTTGCCCCAGTACACTTTAGCACGGGCAAGGGCCCGACGGGCACCTTCAATGCAGACGGAGCGCTTGATGACTTCAATCCATGGACAGGCGTCCACCAGCCGCTGCACTAGCCCGAAGTAGCTCACAGGCATGGCTTCCAATGGCCACAGCCGAACTATGAGGCCCTTCATGGCCTCTTGGCGACCTTGTGGAGCTCGACCAGCCGCTTCACCGGTCACTCGAAACACCGGACGTTCGACCTCGACATCTTTGAGACCAGAACACCTTTTCCGTCGAGCTCCCCTCCTTGGCGCGGTAGAACGCGCAAAGATCGTATTACACTACGGGCAGATCTGCGAATGCTCCTGGAGAGCTCGAATCCGGGTAAGTAATAGATAATTCACTTTCACATGCTTGCTTTGCATAAAGAATGCCTTACCGCCGCTATCTTCTTTAATGATTCAATTTCTTGGAGGGCTTTTTGGGCTTCGGCCTTAGCGGCTTTGGCACTCTCAAGAGCCGAGGCGAGCTCGGACTCTCGAGTCTTCGAGTCACGCTCCAAACTCTCGTATTTTTCCACAAGAGCCTGGAGCTCTTGCCGCACCTCCGTCACCCGCTCCTCCTGCTTCTCTCGCTCGGTGTGCTCCGCGGCCGCTATGATTTCGACCGCGGACACTGCTTCCTTCAGGGTCGCCACCTTGTTCGTGTCCCCTACAATACCCACGTTATTCCTGTCATTTTTTGCAACCGAATCCTTTCTATAAGGTATTTCTTTAATAAGGTATCACTTACCTTCCCTGTCCTCGAGCTACTTCTTGGTAAGGCCGAGCTCATTCTCAGACCGCTCGAGGCTCTTCTTCAATGCATTGACCTCCATGATCGGTCTGGCAGAGGTCAAGCAGCCTGCATTCGCATATTGACATACTTATGTTAGACTCCTGCGTATATCTTTTTAGATCCTTAGTCCGGCTTTGTTTCCGAACACCGAACTAAGCATTAGGGGCTACTGTCTATGCGGTAATATTTTTACATATTCTAAACTTACCTCAAAGCCTGTTAGAAGGCTGGTACAGGCTTTAGTCAACCCGCTCTTGGCGGACTGAACTTTCTGGATCACCACACTCATAACAGTGCGGTGCTCCTCCTTAATGGAGGCGCCAAGCGCCTCGATGCTATCCGGTGCCTCCGGTTGGACGGAGGACACCGGCGTCTTACCCTTCCTACGAAGGGGCCGCTTGCCGGACTTCGGAACCACTGAAGGTTCCGGTATGGAGTCCGGACAAGGGTCGGGCTTAGAGCCCCTGGGGGTCTCGCTCCCCTCGCGCCTGGAGTCCGGGAGGCTGCCTTGTGGCGCCTCCTGCGCCACCTCCTCTTGACCAAGCCCCCCTCAGGGCCCCACCTCGGCTCGTCCGCAGCGTGAGGTGAGGAGGCGGCCGGAAGTGAAGTACTCTCCACTTCCGACGAATTCAGGGACCCGCCGACGGGCGGCGAGCTCGTCCTTGGGCGGGCTGCATGATTGTTCGACATTAGAGAACACTATGCGATGAAAAAAAGCCATGGGTATCCGGACACTTACGATCTCGCCAGGGGCTTGGCCCTTGTTGGCCACTCCTCCTCGTCGTTGTCGGCATTGGTGGAGAAGTCCGGAGGAAGGGTCCTTCCTTCTTGATTCCTCCGGCCTCCCGGTTGGGGCGGCCTTCCTTTTCTTCTCTCCTTCACTGGGAGAGGCTTCTTTCCTCCTCCTCTTCCTCGGAGGAGGATTCCGCCTCGTGGTTGTCGGGCGATGAGTCCGACAAGACTGGCGCCGGGAGCTCCTTCGAGTTCCCGTGGCCTTCTTCTTGGCCTTCTTCTCTGGCACCACGTGAGGTGCCGGAGCCAGCAGCCCCGTCAATCGGGCGTCCGCTGGGTCTTCTGGCAAAGGGGCCAGACAGTTAATCTGTCCGGACGTCTTCAGCCAGTCCTGTCAAAGGTTAGGGAGTTTTAGATCCCACATAGAGTCAATCTATGAAAAACAAGAGTCCCATAAAGGGTAAAATAACTTACCTCACTGGCTTGACGCTGCGAGCTGAATCCGCAATCTTCGGTAGCGGATGTGGGAGCCTCGGCGTCCTTGAACAGCACCTTCCAGGCATCTTCATACGTAGTGTCGAAGATCCTTTTCAGAGTTGGGTGCTGTGCCGGATCGAACTCCCACAATTTGAAGGCCCGTTGTTGGCATGGGAGAATCTGGCGGATGAGCATCACCTGGATTATGTTGACAAGCCTGAGATTCTTGTCCACACGGTTTCGGACGCAGGTTTGGAGTCCGGACATCTCGTCCGAATCCCCCGTCGGGCCGGTCTCTTTCCATGATGTGAGCCGCGTGGGGAGGCCAGATCGGAATTCGGGGGCCGCCGCCCATTGAGAGTCCCGCGGCTCGGTGATTTAGAACCACCCTGATTGCCACCCCTTTATGGTCTCCACAAAGGAGCCCTCGAGCCATAGGACTTTGGCCATCTTGACAACCATGGCACCTCCGCACTCCGCTTGGCGGCCGCCCACTACCTTCGGCTTGACATTGAAGGTCCTCAGCCATAAGCCGAAGTGGGGCTGGATGCAGAGGAAGGCCTCGCACAAGACGATGAACACCGAGATGTTGAGGATAAAATTCGGGGCCAGATCATGGAAGTCCAGGCCATAGTAGAACATGAGCCCCCGGACAAATGGGTGAAGTGGAAAACCTAGTCCACGGAGGAAGTGGGGGAGAAACACCACCCTCTCATGGGGCCTGGGGTTGGAATGAGCTGCCCCTCGTTGGGTAGCCAGGTCTGGCGATGTTCTTTGGACAAGTATCCGGCCTTCCGCAGCTTTTCGATGTGCCCCTCCGTGACGGAGGAGGCCATCCACCTGCCTCCCACTCCGGACATATTTGGAGAAGGTTGAGGTGGGATGTGCGGACTTGGGCGCTGGAGCTCGAGTGCGTGGAAATGGATGAGCAAAGGAGGAATAAGGCGTAGGTGAAAAGGTGGATCCTTATCCCCTTATATGGACGGACAAAGCTATGCGTCCCCCGCCAGCCTGGTAAAACTCGCTTATCTCCCAAGCGCCGTAATCAATGGCGCGGTTGGGTTACCCACGTTCGTATTGATGAGAATCCCAGAATAAGGGGGCACGATCTCCGCTTTGATAAGACGTGCCAAGGAAACCGCCTTGCTAAACGCGCTGAGATGGAACAGTAAAAACGATTCGTATAAAGGCCTGGCCGTGGTGTGATGTCACGCCATGAATACGTCGGCAGATCTGTGCATAAGTTATTCTCTCTACGGTGGTATGTGGAACTTGTTTTGCAGAGCCGGACACTATCCTTGTGTTCAAAACCTTCTAAGTATTCGGAGGAGGGAACCCGCCTTGCAATGCTAAAGAAAATATGCGCGCCGGACTCATCGTCATTGAAGCCTGGTTCAGGGGCTACTGAGGGAGTCCTAGACTAGGGGGTGTCCGGATAGCCGAACTATCATCTTTGGCCGGACTCCCAGACTATGAAGATACAAGATTGAAGTCTTCGTCCCTTGTCCGGATAGGACTTTCCTTGGCGTGGAAGGCAAGCTTGGCGTCTGGATATGTAGATTTCCTACCATTGTAACCGACTGTGTAACCCTAACCCTATTCGGTGTCTATATAAACCGAAGGGTTTTAGTCCGTAGGGACGAACAACAATCATACCATAGGCTAGCTTCTAAGGTTTAGCCTCTACGATCTCGTGGTAGATCTACTCTTGTACTACCCATATCATCAATATTAATCAAGCAGGAGTAGGGTATTACCTCCATCGAGAGGGCCCGGACCTGGGTAAAAACATCGTGTCCCTTGTCTCATGTTACCATCCACCTAGACGCACAGTTCGGGGCCCCCTACCCGAGATCCGCCGGTTTTGACACCGACATCGACCTATTGCGAAAGGTTTTCGACAAGTTCGAGGAGTCGACTACGATGAGACTTTCTCACCCGTAGTGATGCTTAAGTTTTTCCGAATCATGTTAGCAATTGCCGCATTTTATGATTATGAACTTTTGCAAATGGATGTCAAAACTGCATTCCTTAATGGATATCTTAAAGAAGAGTTGTATATGATGCAACCAGAAGGTTTTGTCGATCCAAAAGGTACTAACAAAGTATGCAAGGTCCAGCGATCCATTTATGGACTCGTGCAAGCATCTCAGAGTTGGAATATACGCTTTGGTAGTTTAATCAAAGCATATGGTTTTATACAGACTTTTGGAGAAGCATGTATTTACAAGAAAGTCTGTGGGAGCTCTGTAGCATTTCTGATATTATAGGTGGATGACATATTGTTGATCGAAAATGACTGAATTTCTGAAAGGCATAAAAGGATATTTGAATAAGAATTTTTTAGTGAAAGACCTCGGTCAAGCTGCTTATATATTGGGCATCAAAATCTATAGAGATAGATCAAGACGCTTAATTGGACTTACACAAAGCACATACCTTGAAAGTTCTGAATAAGTTCAAGATGGATCAGGCAAAGGAAGGGTTCTTGCCTGTGTTACAAGGTGTGAAGTTGAGTCAAACTCAATGCCCGACCACTGCAGAAGATAGAGACAAAATGAAAGTCATTTCCTATACCTCAGCCATAGGTTCTATCATGTATGAAATGTTGTGTACCAGACCTGATGTGCGCCTTGCTATTAGTTTAGCAGGGAGGTACCAAAGTAATCCAGGAGTGGATCGCTGGACAGCGGTCAAGAACATCCCGAGGCAATAATAAAGTTGTTGTTTATATTTCCTCATATATCATGATATATGTTTATTATTCATGCTAGAACTGTATTAACCATAAACTTAGTACATGTAGACAAACGGAGTGTCCCTAGTATGCCTCTACTAGACTAGCTCGTTAATCAAAGATGGTTAAGTTTCCTGACCATAGACATGTGTTGTCATTTGATGAACGGGATCACATCATTAGAGAATGATGTGATGGACAAGACCCATCTGTTAGCTTAGCACTATGATCGTTTAGTTTATTGCTATTGCTTTCTTCATGACTTATACATGTTCCTATGACTATGAGATTATGCAACTCCCGAATACCGGAGGAACACTTAGTGTGCTATCAAACGTCACAACGTGAATCGGGTGATTATAAAGATGCTCTACAGGTGTCTCCGATGGTGTTTGTTGAGTTGGCATAGATAGAGATTAGGATTTGTCACTCCATGTATCGGAGAGGTATCTCTGGGCCCTCTTGGTAATGCTCATCACTATAAGCCTTGCAAGCAATGTGACTAATGAGTTAGTTGCGGGATGATGCATGATACGTCACCAACGTATCTATTATTTTTGATTGTTCCATGCTATTATATTATCCGTCTAGGATGTTTTATATGCATTTATATGCTATTTTATATGATTTTTGGGACTAACCTATTAACCTAGAGCCCAAAGGCCGCTTTACATTTTTCCTTGTTTTTGAGTATCGCAGAAAAGGAAAACTAAATGGAGTCCAATTGACCTGAAATTTCACGGAGATTATTTTTGGACCAGAAGAAGCCCACGGAGTATCGGAGATGGACCATAAGATTCCCAAGGCACCCACGAGGGTGGGGGCGCGCCTACCTCCCCGGGCGCGCCTGCACTCGTGGGCCGCCTCAGAGACCCCGACTTGTTCCCGATGCCAAAATCCCTATAAATATAGAAACCCCAAAAAGAAACCTAAACTGGGAGTTCCGCCACGCAAGCCTCTCATAGCCACCAAAACCAATTGGGACCCCTGTTCGAGCACCTGGAGGGGGGACCCCTCACCGGTGGCCATCTTCATCATCCCAGCGCTTTCCATGACGAGGAGGGAGTAGTTCACCATCGGTGCTGAGGGTATGTACCAGTAGCTATGTGTTTGATCTCTCTCTCTCTCTATCTCTCTCTCTCTCTCTCTCTCTCTCTCCCGTGTTCTTGATTCAGCACGATCTTATGTATCGCGAGCTTTGCTATTGTAGTTGGATCTTATGATGTTTCTCCCCCTCTACTCTCTTGTAATGGATTGAGTTTTCCCTTTGAAGTTATCTTATAGGATTGAGTCTTTAAGGATTTGAGAACACTTGATGTATGTCTTGTGTGGGATACCCGTGGTGACAATGGGGTATTCTATTGATTCACTTGATGTATGTTTTCGTGATCAACTTGCGGGTTCCGTGACCTTGGGAATCTATGCATAGGGGTTGGCACACGTTTTCGTCTTGACTCTCCGGTAGAAATTTTGGGGCACTCTTTGAAGTTCTTTGTGTTGGTTGAATAGATGAATCTGAGATTGTGTGATGCATATCGTATAATCATACCCACAGAAACTTGAGGTGACATTGGAGTATCTAGGTGCCATTAGGGTTGTGCTTGATTTGTGTATTAAGGTGTTATTCTAGTACAAACTCTAGGATAGATCAAACAGAAAGAATAGCTTCGTGTTATTTTACTACAGACTCTTGAATAGATCGAACAGAAAGGATAACTTTGAGGTGGTTTCGTACCCTACAATAATCTATTTGTTTGTGCTCCGCTATTACTGACTTTGGAGTGACTCTTTGTTGCATGTTGAGGGATAGTTATATGATCCAATTATGTTATTATTGTTGAGAGAACTTGCACTAGTGAAAGTATGAACCCTAGGCCTTGTTTCGAAGCATTGCAGTACCATTTGTGCTCACTTTTATCGTTAGTTACCTTGCTGTTTTTATATTTTCAGATTACAAATACCTATATCTACCATCCATATTGCACTTGTATCACCATCTCTTCACCGAACTAGTGCACCTATACACTTTACCATTGTATTGGGTGTTGGGGACACAAGAGACTCTTTGTTATTTGGTTGCACGGTTGTTCGAGAGAGACCATCTTCATCCTACGCCTCCCACGGGTTGATAAACCTTAGGTCATCCACTTGAGGGAAATTTCCTACTGTCCTACAAATCTCTGCACTTGGAGGCCCAACAACGTCTACAAGAAGAAGGTTGTGTAGTAGACATCAAGTAGTTTCTGGTGCCGTTGCCGGTGAGGTTAGTGCTTGAAGGTATATATTTAGACGTTGCAATCGAATCTTTTATTTTCTTTTTTTATCACTAGTTTAGTTTATAAAATAAAACTACAAAAAATGGAATTAAGGTTGCCTCATATGCTTCATCTTTTTAATGCCTTTTGTGAAAATGATGGGAAGGAAAATTGTGCTCACGTACTAGAAGAAGAATTACATAGAATGCTTGGCATAAAATATGTGAATGATGAGCATGATTGCAATGTTGTTAGTATGAATTCTTTGAATACCCATGATGCTAATGATATGCAAATCCACAAGCTTGGGGATTCTATGTTTGATGAAGATGATATGTTTAGTCCCCCAAGTTTTGATGAGCAAATTTATTATGATGAAAGCATGCCTCCTATCTATGATGATTATTGTGATGACACGTATGCTATAAAGAATAAAGATAACCATGAATCTTGTCATCATGATTTTAATTTTCAATTGGATTATGCCTCACATGATAGTTATTTTGTTGAGTTTGCTCCCACTACTATTCATGAGAAGAATTTTGCTTATGTGGAGAGTAATAAAAATTATATGCTTATGCATCATGAAAACAGTGCTTTATGTGATAGTTGTATTGTTGAATTAATTCATGATGCTACTGAAAATTATTATGAGGGAGGAATATATGCTTGTAGGAATTGCAATAATATCAAGTTTCCTCTCTATGTGCTTATAAAGTTTGAAAGTTATGCTTGTTTTGCCTTCCTAGGCTAGTTGATTATTGTTCCCATAAGTTGTTTGCTCACAAAATCGCTATGCATAGGAAGTGTGGTTAGACTTAAATGTGTTAGTCATATTATTCATGATGCTCTCTTTATGTTTCAATTCTTATCTTTTATGTGAGCATCATTGAAATCATCATGCCTAGCTAGGGGCGTTAACCGTTAGCGCTTGTTGGGAGGCAACCCAATTTTATTTTTGTCCTTTGCTTTTGCTCCTATTTAGTAATAAATAATTCATATAGCCTCTGTTTAGATGTGTTTTTATGTTTTAATTGGTGTTTGTGCCAAGTAGAACCTTTGGGAAGACTTGGGTGAAGTCTTTTGTGATCTTGCTGTAAAAAACAGAAACTTTAGCGCTCACGAGATTAGCTGCCATTTTTTCACTGGAGAGTGATTTTAGGTTGATTCTTTTTTTATATGATTAATAGACAAATTCCTCAGGTCCACTAATTTATTTCAGAATTTTTGGAGTTCCAGAAGTATACGTTTGAGGCAGATTACTACAGACTGTTCTGTTTTTGACAGATTCTGTTTTTTGTGTTGTTTGCTTATTTTGATGAATCTATGAGTAGTTGTCGGATGTGGGGTTCCGGCAAACCCTTAAGGTTCGAACACTGGGGTGCGTGCGAAGTCTTTCCCTCCTACCGACCTATGACCTAGCTCGCTAAGATCTCGCGGACGAACTCGACGAACTCGCAAATACGTAAAGACGCGAGATTTATACTGGTTCGGGCCACCATTGTGGTGTAATACCCTACTCCAGTGTGGTGGTGGTGGATTGCCTCTTGGGCTGATGATGAACAGTACAAGGGAAGAACAGCCTCCTGAGGTTGAGGTGTTCTTGTGCGTACGAGCTTGTGCGCGTCTCTGGATCCGATGGCTACTACTGTGGTGGCTAGACCTATTTATAGAGGCCCTGGTCCTCTTCCCAAATATCGAGCGGGAAGGGAGCCAACAACGGCAGGAAAATTTGAAGGGGGACAACTAGTACAAGCTATCCTGACAAAAGTGGTCTTCGCCAGCGAAAAGCTCTGGTGATGACGCCGTCTTGGGCTCCACGATGACCTCCGTCTTGCCGTCGTTCTGGTCTTGGTCTCGTTGCACCAATATAGCAACCTTTGCCTGATGCCTCGGTACTCTTCGCCTGCGCTGGCCTCCTTAGCACCAAAAAGGAAATAAGGACGTTGCACGCGTTGGCGCCCACCTCGTGCCCGCCTGGTGTCGTTCGTCATGGCTCACGTCACGAGGGCCTTGTGAGGTTTTGCCTCGCCTTGATATCTCCGCTCCTCGTGAGCCTGCCTGGCTAGGCTACTCCAGAGGAGGTCTTGCATCGTCCGCCTCGCGAGGCTTGGACCCTCGCGAGGGTCTTGGATGCCTTGTTGATGAAGATGGGCCATACGGCCTGCTGGCTTAGCCACGCTGTGGGCCGCAGGCAGGCAAGTCTGGGGACCCCCGTTCCCAGAATGCCGACAGTAGCCCCCGGGCCCAAGGTGCGCTCGGGATTGGCTTCGCGGCGAAGCCAAGGGTCAAGTTCGGAGCACCACGGGCCCCAAAAGCCTGCGACCTCGGTTGACGCGTGGCGGTTGATTGGACGTGGGCGTCTCCGCTTCCCCATGTTGCATCTTCAACTGCACGACTTGACAAGACCCTGCGACATGCAAGGAAAACCATCATTACCTACGATCGTGGGAGGCGCCGGTTGGCCTTCTCTTGCTATAAATGGGGAGGGGGCGAAGCCCCCGTTGCCCATCTCTTCCTTGCTTGCTTGCTCCATCCTCCTCGCTCCATCACTTGCAGTGACACCATGGCACCACGAAGGAAGTTCTCCGCCGCCGAGAAGGGGAAGGCCCCTCGTGAGGGACCCGGCTCCCCGGCGCCCAAGCGCGGCCGCGGACGCCCGCGCAAGCATGCCGCGACCCCCGTCGTGGCCCATTGTCGAGACGGTGCCACGGCACGCGGAGTGGGTCATCCCAGCCATGGCGGTCCAGTTGATGAGGGGAGGCGTGCTATTGTGGCGCGGCCTCCTTGTCCACGCTTCCACACGGCGGAGGTGTCGCCGGAGTTTGTCGTCTGGTCGGAGAACCCGGCCGGCAACTGGCTCCAACTTCCGCGCTTCTTCGCCGGTGAACTACCGACCTATGGTCCAGGAGGACTCTGGCTGCAGGCGGATGGCTGCTGCAGCAAGGCCTCTTGGGCTGTGGTCGAGACTTCCGCCGCGGGCAACATAGCCCTTGCCCACGGCTGGCAGACATTCACCCGTGCGCGCGGCCTGGGCAGGCGGTGCACCTTCCACTTCAGGTACGATGGTGGATCGAACCTCTATGTGAGGGTGTTTGGGGGAGATGGTTGTTGGGGAACATAGTAATTTCAAAAACTTTCCTACGCACACGCAAGATCATGGTGATGCATAGCAACGAGAGGGCAGAGTGTTGTCCACGTACCCTCGTAGACCGTCAGTGGAAGCATTATGACAACGCGGTTGATGTAGTCGTACGTCTTCACGATCCGACCGATCCAAGTACCGAACGTACGGCACCTCCGAGTTCAGCACACGTTCAGCTCGATGACGATCCCTGCATCTGATGCAGCAAGGTGTCGGGATGAGTTCCGTCGACAAGATGACGGCGTGGTGACGATGATGATGTTCTACCGACGTAGGGCTTCGCCTAAGCACCGCAACGATATGACCGAGGTGGAATATGGTGGAGGGGGGCACCGCACACGGCTAAGAAACGATCATGAAGATCAACTTGTGTGTCCTAGGGTGCCCCCTGCCCCCATATATAAAGGAGCAAGGGGGAGGCCGGCCGGCCCTTGGGGGCGAGCCAAGGAGGAGGAGTCCTCCTCCTAGTAGGTGTAGGACTCCCTCTTTCCTACTCCTACTAGGAGAGGGAAAGGAAGGGGGGGAGGGAGAAGGAAAGAGGGGGGCGCCACCCCCCCTCTCCTAGTCCAATTCGGACCAGAGGGGAAGGGGGCGCGCGGCCCATCCTGGATGCCCCTCTCTCTCTCTCCACTAAAGCCCATAAGGCCCATTACTTCTCCCGGGGGGGGGGGTTCTGATAACCCTCCGGCACTCCGGTTTTCTCCGAAATCACCCGGAACACTTCCGGTGTCCGAATATAGTCGTCCAATATATCAATCTTTATGTCTCGACCATGTCGAGACTCCTCGTCATGTCCGTGATCATATCCGGGACTCCGAACAACCTTCAGTACATCAAAACTTATAAACTCATAATAAAACTGTCATCATAATGTTAGCGTAAGGGACCCTACGGGTTCGAGAACTATGTAGACATGACCTAGAACTGTTTCCGGTCAATAACCAATAGCGGAACCTGGATGCTCACATTGGCTCCTACATATTCTACAAAGATCTTTATCGGTCAAACCGCATAACAACATACGTTGTTCCCTTTGTCATCGGTATGTTACTTGCCCGAGATTCGATAGTCGGTATCCAATACCTAGTTCAATCTCGTTACCGACAAGTCTCTTTACTCGTTCCGTAATGCATCATTCCGTAACCAACTCATTGGCCACATTGCTTGCAAGGCTTATAGTGATGTACATTACCGAGAGGGCCCAGAGATACCTCTCCGACAATCGGAGTGACAAAACCTAATCTTGAAATACGCCAACCCAACATGTACCTTCGGAGACACCTGTAGAGCACCTTTATAATGACCCAACATGTACCTTTGGGGACTTCACACAAAACTTCCATGCACTTTGACTTACAGTCATTGTTTCATCCAAGACAGGATCCCACACTTTTTGAGTCATTGGAAGTGCCTTTCTCTGAAGAAGAAATCAATGAAGTAGTGAAAGAATTACCTATGGACAAATCTCCTGGTCCTGATGGCTTCAATAATGAGTTTTTTAAATCATGCTGGGACATAATTAAAGGATATGTGCTCAACTTCATTTCTGACTTCCATGTTGGACAAATCTCTCTGGAAAGTTTGAACACCTCATTCATTACTCTTATACCAAAAGGAAATTCTCCTCTCACAGCAAATGATTACAGGCCAATTTCCCTCCTCAATTGTTGTCTCAAGCTAGTCACTAAGCTGTTGGCAAACAGGTTACAGAAAGTCATCCTAAAGCTGGTTCACATTAACCAATATGGCTTCCTCAAAGAGAGATCTATTCATGACTGCTTGGGTTGGGCTTATGAATACTTGCATCAGTGCCATAAATCAAAGGAAGAGATTATTGTTCTGAAACTGGACTTTGAAAAAGCATTTGACGCCATTGAACATCAGGCAATTTTGGATATTCTAAAAGCTAAAGGATTTGGTGATAGATGAATTAATTGGATCAAAATGTTGTTCACTTCTGCCTCATCTGCCATTCTGCTCAATGGTGTGCCTGGTAAAAAAAATTATTGCCTCAGAGGTGTGAGACAAGGAGACCCTCTGTCACCACTACTGTTTGTACTTGCTGCAGATCTTCTTCAGACAATCCTCAACAAGGCCATGCAAATGGGCTTACTTTCCTCACCTCTGCAAGTGAATTCCTGCCCTGATTTCCCAATAGTTCAATATGCAGATGACACTTTGGTCGCCCTTCAAGCAGATGCCAAACAACTACACCGCCTCAAAGCCCTCCTCAATACTTTTGCAGATGCTACTTGGACTGAAAGTCAATTACTCTAAATCTAGCCTCATCCCACTCAATGTACCTGAGGAGAAAGTTGAAATTCTGACTAATACTTTCCAATGCAAAAGGGAATCCTTTCCAATCCAATATTTGGGTGCACCCTTGGGTATTTATAAACCAACTGTTGAGCAATTGTTACCTATGGTCACAAGACTTCAGAAGAAACTTATGGGCCTATCTTCTTTTTTAACCATGGCTGTAAGACTATTGCTGGTAAAATCTGTGCTCAATTCCCTGCTGATTTATCTTATGGGGTGCCTAGATGTACCAGTCACCATTAAAGCTCAAGAAATTAAATTGTTGAGGCGTTCCCTCTGGAGAGGTCCTGATTTGGAGGATCATAGGCGTGCCATGGTGGCATGAAGTACTGTGTGTAGGCCAAAGGACCAAGGAGGATTGGGAGTAATGGACATCTTTGTCCAGCACAAAGCTTTGCTACTCAAGAATTTGCACAAGTTTTATAATGTATACAACATCCCATGGGTTAACTTGATGCAGGAAGCATATTACAAGGTTGGTTCACCGGGCAACAGCTTGGATAGGATCCTTTTGGTGGAAGGCTAATCTTAAGCTCATTGACAATTTCAAATCCATGGCCGATGCCACATTGGAGATGGCAAAGTGCCTTTTTTGGTCAGATCTTTGGCACTCAGCCGCCTTCGTGACATGTTCCTCATCTCTTTTCTTTTGTGAAAAATAGAAACTCCACTGCATTCCATTATTCACATCGATTATCTGGAAGATCTCTTTCACTTACCTTTGATAGTGCAAGCATTCCAAGAATTTGAAGCAATGGAAGACATATGTATAACTTTGAGGGGTTACGAATATCTAGAATGCATGTACACACGGAGCTATATTTGGGGAAGTGATCAATTCTCTGTTGCAAAGGCATATAAATTGATGATGGGAGTTAAAATGCCACAACAATTTAACTGGATTTGGAATAGCTCTTGTCAACCCAAGAACAAGGTGTTTTTCTGGAGGCTACTACATGACAAACTCAATACCAGGAATCTTCTTAGAAGAAAATCATTTCATTTGGACAACTACAATTGTGCTGTAAACAATTGCCAGCAGGAGGAAACACTGCAACACCTCTTTTGGACATGTCCTTTTGCTGCACAGTGTTGGGACATGATTTGCCCCACTAGGCAGGCAAATGTCTCAGTTCGTGAAGCTTTTGCTGACCTAAAACTTAAACTTCATGTGCCTTTCTTCATGGAAATCATCATCCTAGCATCATGGGCCATCTGGATCTCCAGGAACAACCTCATTTTTCAAGACATCCAACCAAGCATTCAGGGATGGAAAGTCATCCTCCTGGAGGAGCTCAATATGCTTAGGTTCAGAATTAAGAAGAGCTATGCTAGAGCTTTCTGTCTCTGGCTTGATAATGTTGTCCCGTAATCTTTTGTTTCTTAGTAGCTGCTAGCTTCTTGTTTCCTTCCTTCTTTCTTCCTTTCTTTCTTTCCTTCTTTTTTCTTTCCTTCTTTCTCTTTGTTTTTTTTTTGCTTAACTCAAGCCTTTTGTACAGCTGGACCTCTTTGTTTTAATGTAAAAATTGCAGTGGGGTTTTGCCCTACTGTGTATAGTCAAAAAAAATCACCCAGTTACGTTGTGACGTTTGGTAGCACACAAAGTGTTCCTCCGGTAAACGGGAGTCGCATAATCTCATAGTTGTAGGAACTTTTGTATAAGTCATGAAGAAAGCAATAGCAACATACTAAACGATCAAGTGCTAGGCTAACGGAATGGGTCAAGTCAATCACATCATTCTCCTAATGATGTGATCCCGTTAATCAAATGACAACACATGTTTATGGTTAGGAAACATAACCATCTTTGGTTAATGAGCTAGTCAAGTAGAGGCATACTAGTGACATTATGTTTGTCTATGTATTCACACATGTATCATGTTTCCGGGTAATACAATTCTAGCATGAATAATAAACATTTATCATGATATGAGGAAATAAATAATAACTTTATTATTGCCTCTAGGGCATATTTCCTTCAATGGTCTCCGCGCCGTGTGCTGCCCCGAGGCGAACGACGGTGAGGAGGTACTCGGCCTTGGGGACGATTTCGACGAGGACGAGGGCGAGCCCGCCCTCGGCAGCAACCGTTTCACATCCAGCTACGGCGGCTCTTCCTCCGGCAATAGCTCCAGCAGTGGCGGCTATGACCAGCCGCCGTGCCGCCGCGCCCGTTTTGAAGGCGACAGTGGGTCGTCTCGCCGCCGCACCTCTGTGAAGCATGAGGAAGGATCCGGCTAGGCTCGGGGTAGCTCTAGGGGCCTGTCTTCGCGGATCGCTGCAACGCTACTTTTGTTTTACTCTTTTCCTGCATCAAGAATGAAACCAGTATGGGCCCAGGGAGGCGTGTATAGAACTATGGTTCCTCGGTTATAACAGTATGCGTGTTGTTCTCGTGTTGTGTCATTATTTTGTGCAAAGATAACTTAACCTGGTATACTCAGGACGCCCTCTTCCTCACGAGGCATTTATTTCCTCGCATCCATCTTGCCTTGGTGGCCTGCATTCGCTCAGGAACTGCGAAAAACTCGTTAGGAAGTGCGTTAAAAGATTTGCCGTTCATCCTGGCCCCGACCTGGCGCTTTGTATCGCGATACCCGAGGGGCACGGACTAGGAGAGGTGCACCAGCTTTTGGGCTCGAACGAGGGTGGCTCGCAAGAAGGCAGAAAGGAGAAAAAATGCTCGCGAGGGCACCTGCCTAGCCCCCTCGTGAGGCATGCGAGAGAGAGAACACGAGCAAATTCGAGCCGGAAAAAATGCAGTGAGAGGCGAGGGAATCAAATCAGCAAGGAACACCAAAGGAAAACTTTGATTAAGGAAAAGCGAGCCAACTACAGAAAGCAAATGAAAAGCCGCGTCCGGCACCTAATCTAGTCTTCAAGTCTTCTCACCAGCGTGGAGCTAAGTGCTGTCCACTGGGCGCGGAAGGGAGCCCCAGGGCCTGAGGCCGGCGCTCCTGAGACTCAGGGGCGTGTACAGCCCCACTCATTATTACGTGAGAGTGCCTTGGGCGGCGATTCTTCACAGGCATCGGGCCTTCTTCACAGGCTCTGGGCCTTTCTTCTCAGGCTCTGGGCCTTGCTTCATGGATAGAACTTCTGGAGGTGCTGGATATTCCAGGCATTCTGGATGGGTATCCCGTCCTGCATCTCTAGGCGCGCTGCACCTGGCCTGGAGACATGGACGACCCTGAACGGGCCCTCCCACATGGGAGAAAGCTTGTGCAGCCCTTCTCTGGAGAGGACCCGCCTCAGGACGAGGTCGCCCACCTCGAGCGTCCTGGAGCGGATGTTGCGACAGTGGCATCGCCGCAGCGCTTGTTGGTACCTTGCCGCCCTCAATGCGTCTTCGCGACGGTGTTCCTCCCCCAGCACGAGATCCATCCCCCGCATGGCATCCTGCTGCGTTTCATCGAACGCTAGGACCCGCGCGGAGCGATGCTTGACCTCGTGGGGAAGGACTGCTTCAGCTCCGTAGACGAGGAAGAATGGAGTCTTGCCCGTTGGCTTGGTGGCGGTGGTTCGGATGGACCACAGCACGGACTGGAGCTCGTCGTGCCAGCCTCGCCGCAGGCCTCCAGCCTTCTTCTTGAAGGTCCTGGTCTTGAGGCCCTCAGACCTCCAAGAAGCGTTCCGCCGACTGCTATTACTCTGGCGTGGGCCACCGAAGCGTAGCAGATCTGCGTTCCAAGATTAGCACAATAGGTTTTGAAGAGGTTGCTAGTAAACTGCAAACCATTATCTGTGATGATGCGGTTGGGGTCCCCGAAGCGGCTCACTAGGCCCTTGATGAACTTGACAGCAGAGCCGGCTGGAATGGTACGGACGGCTTCCACTTCCGCCCACTTGGTGAACTTGTCGATGGCGACGTAGAGATAGCGGTAGCCCCCTGGCGCTCGAGGGAACGGGCCTAAGATGTCCAGCCCCCAGACCGCAAACGGCCACGTGAGCGGGATGGTTTGGAGGCCCTGAGCAGGCTGATGGATCTGCTTGGCGTGGAATTGGCAAGCTTCACAGGACTTCACCAGCTTGGTCGCGTCGTTGAGTGCTGTAGGCCAATAGAACCCACTGCGGAACACCTTGCCGACGAGGGTCCGTGACGACGAGTGGTGTACACAGTCACCGCCGTGTATGTCAATCAGCAACTCCCTTCCTCGATCGCTGGAGATGCAGCGCAGCGTGACATCGTTTGGTTGTTTCCTGTATAACTCGCCATCTTGGATACAGTATGTCATGGCTTGCCGGGCCACGCGCTCTGCGTCCTCTTCCTTCTCCGGCAGCGTCCCGTGCATCAGGTACTCTTTGAATTCCTTGGTCCAGCACTCCTCCTGGGGCTTGAGCGCCAAGAGCAGCCGAGCTCCTGAGGTCGGGCCACAGGCTAGGGCTCCCGTGGCCGGGGGCTGTGGGAGCTCCTCCAGAGGCTGAGTCATGCTTGAAAGGGGTGGCGTAGCTGATGGCTTGAAGAGCCGCTCTTCAAAGATGCCGGGCTCTTGCGGTTGCCGCTTGGATGCTCTCCTAGCGATGTCGTCGGCTTCCTTGTTGGTGCCTGGGCACGTCTTTGCAGCCTCCGAGCCCGAGAACTGCTTTTCCATCTTGTGCACCTCCGCGAGGTAGGCCTCCATGTGCTCGTCCTTCGGCTCGTACACCTTGTTGGAGAAGTTGACGAGGAGCTGCGAGTCGCCTTTGACGGTGAGGCGCTTCACCCCTAGAGCCGCCGCAGCCTTCAGGAGCTGCGAGATGAGCACTGCTCCAGCCCCCGCGCCCTGGTATGCGAAGGCGCCATCGAAATACATGACCCAGCCATCTGGTTCCTCGCTTCCTGGGGAGGTGGACCGGTCTTCTCCTTCCTCAAGAGCCAGGGCATCTGTCCATTCTGCCACAAAATCGGCGAGCACGGCTCCCTTGATGACCCTGGTAGTGCTGAACTCCAACTAGAATGCTTGCAACTCGATGTTCCACTCAGCGACCCTTCCGGCTGAGTCAGGGCTCCTGAGTACCCTCTCCAATGGGTAGGCTAAGACGACCTTGATGGGGTGGCCCTGGAAGTAGTGCCTCATCTTGCGCGAGGCCACCAAGAGTGCGAGCAGGAGCTTTTGCGGCATGGGGTAGCGCGCCCTCGCGTCCTGCAGTATGGTGCCGACGAAGTACACTGGGTGCACGACGAGGGTTGGCACACTGTCAAGGCTCAGGTCCTGCGGAGATTGTGCGGTATCCTGAGGTGGTGGGTTTCCTTAGACCTGACCGTCCTCAGGAGCTTCTACAATGTTGCCCTGTTGAGCTTGGTCTCCCGCCGCTGATGGCTTTGCCG
Source organism: Aegilops bicornis (assembly GCA_021605145.1). Lineage (NCBI taxonomy): Eukaryota > Viridiplantae > Streptophyta > Magnoliopsida > Poales > Poaceae > Aegilops > Aegilops bicornis. The sequence goes on from CM038669.1 coordinate 506,632,540, forward strand.
CACCTTCCTGACCCTGTGCTGCGTCAACTCTGGCCTGGCGTGGCGCACCCTTGTCTTTGCACTCCTCCCGAACCGCCACCAGCGCCGCGCTGGCGGAGTACGGGGTGGCGGCAAGGTGCAGTACCATAGGCTCGAGAGGCCGCGGTGCCACCATCACCGGGGGGCTGGTGAGGTATTTCTTGAGGTCTTGGAAGGCCCGGTCGGCCTCCGGGGTCCACTCGAACGGGCCCTTCTTCTTCATGAGCTTAAAGAAGGGTAAGCCGCGCTCGCCTAGCTTGGAGATGAAACGCCCTAATACGGTCACCCGCCCTGCTATCTTCTGCATCTCCTTAAGGGTCTGTGGTGGGCTCATGTCTTCGATGGCCTTGATCTTCTCCGGGTTCGCCTCGATCCCTCTGTGGGATACGAGGAACCCCAAGAGCTTGCCGAGGGGACGCCAAACACGCACTTCTCGTGGTTAAGCCTCAAGTTCACTTGGCGCAAGCTCTCGAAGGTCTCCTCCAAGTCTTGAATCAATGTCCTCGCCTCGCGAGATTTGACCACTATGTCATCAACGTAGGCCTCTGTGTTTCTGCCGAGCTGCAGCCCCAAGGCGATGTGCATCAACCGCTGAAAGGTTGCGCCCGCGTTGCACAGCCCGAAGGGCATGCAGGTGTAGCAATACTCCCCGCATGGTGTCAAGAAGGCTCTTCTCCACATCCTCCACCGCCATCTTGATTTGGTGGTATCCTGAGAATGCATCCAGGAAACATAGCAAGTCGCACTCGGCGGTGGAGTCGACGATTTGATCGATGCGTGGAAGTGGGAACGGATCTTGGGGGCAAGCTTTGTTAAGGTTGGTGAAGTCGACGCACATCCGTTCCTTCCCGCCTTTCTTCGGTACTACGACGGGGTTCGCCAGCCATTCGGGGTATCGAACTTCTCGGATGGTACCTGCCGCCTCCAGCTTGCGTGTCTCTTGGACGATGAAGGCCTGCTTCTCAGTGGACTGTCGTCTTGCTCGCTGCTTCACGGGGCGTACGTTGGGGCACACCCTTAGATGGTGGGCTCCCACGCGAATATCTCCTTGTTCGCGTGCAAAAACCTCACCAAAGCTTCTTCTTGTCCCGGGTCAAGGCCGGTTCCTATGGTGAAGGTGGCTCCTGAAGACCCATCCTTGTTGACTGGCACCTACTTGGTCTCCGCCTTGTCTTGGGTGAACAGCTGCTTCTCCTTGGTGGGCGCGGTCTCCATGGCCTCGGGCGTACCGGCGCCGGCTGGCTATGCTGCTGCCGCGGTCTTGAAGGTGAGCCTGAGCACCGTCACGGCCTCCTTAGTGTCCTCCTTGATGGTGAGGACGCCCTTGCTCCCTGGCATCTTCATGAGGTTGTAGGCCGGGTGAGTCGCCGCCATGAACTGAGCGAGAGCCGGGTACCCGAGGATGGCATTGTACGGGAGACCGATGCGGGCGATGTCAAAGTCCACCAGCTCGGTGCGATAGTTGTCTCGCGTGCCAAAGGTGACAGGGAGGTGGATCTGCCCCAGAGAGTGGGCAGCTCCACCACCCACTCCCATGAAGGGCTTGCTGAGGCCAAGCCGCTCGAGCGGCACATGAAGAAGGCTGAAGGTTTCTACGAAGAGCAAGATGAGGCCGGCTCCGCCGTCGATGAGGGTCTTGGTAACGGCCACGTTGCAGATGGTGGGCGTGCAGAGCATCGGGAGCATCCTGGAGCCGGCGATGGAGTCGGGGTGGTCTTCCGAGCCGAAGGTGAGGTCGGCCTCCAGTGCAGCCCAACCCGGCGGAGCCCTCGGGCACTTGGAGGCTGCCCCAATCTAATGGAAGAAAGGTTTGACGTGGCGATCTGAAGGCGGTGCTTGAGAGCCACCCAACAGTGCCGCGACTGCGTGGTGCGCTGGCACCGCGTAGCGCGCGGTGAAGAGGTTGCGGAGTTCCCCCCAGGATGCCACCGTGGATCCGGGGAGGTTGAGCAGCCAGGCGCGCGGCTCGCCGGCGAGGGCCATGGGGAACCAGTTGGCCATGATCTTGTCGTCGCCTCCGGCTTCAAGGACGGCCTCCTCGTACGCCAGCAGGAACGGCGCCGGGTCTGCCGCGCCGTCGTAACGCGGCGGCATCTCCGGCTTGAACTTGGTTGGCCACTGCACTCGCCGCAGGGCGGGGGCCAGGGCTCGGTACCCAGACTCCCTGCTGCTGGTGTCGGCCGCAGAGGTGGGTGGCGGGGCACCTGCCATGGGAGCGTAGTGCGGCGGTACGGGGCGCAGGTTGGTGGAGAGGAGCTCCGGCGCACCCCTACCTGCTGCGCCAAATGTCGGATGTGGGGTTCCGGCAAACCCTTAAGGTTCGAACACTAGGGTGCGCGCGAAGTCTTTCCCTCCTACCGATCTACGCCCTAGCTCGGTAAGATCTCGCGGACGAACTCGACGAACTCGTAACACAAAAAGACACGAGATTTATACTAGTTCGGGCCACCGTTGTGGTGTAATACCCTACTCCGGTGTGGTGGTGGTGGATTGCCTCTTGGGCTGATGATGAACAGTACAAGGGAAGAACAGCCTCCTGAGGTTGAGGTGTTCCTGTGCGTACGCGCTTGTGCGTATCTCTGGATCCTATGGCTACTACTGTGGTGGCTAGACCTATTTATAGAGGCCCTGGTCCTCTTCCCAAATATCGAGCGGGAAGGGAGCCAACAACGGCGGGCAAATTTGAAGGGGGACAGCTAGTACAAGCTATCCTGACAAAAGTGGTCTTCACCAGCGAAAAGCTCTAGTGATGGCGCCGTCTTGGGCTCCACGATGACCTCCGTCTTGCCGCCCTTCTGGTCTTGGTCTCGTTGCACCAATATAGCAACCTTTGCCTGATGCCTCGGTACTCTTCGCCTGCGCTGGCCTCCTTAGCACCAAAGAGGAAATAAAAACGCCAAGGCTACCGGGCGCCCGCCTGGTGTCGTTCGTCATGGCTCACGTCACGAGGGCCTCGTGAGGTTTTGCCCCGCCTTGATATCTCCGCTCCTCGTGAGCCTACCTGGCTAGGCTACTCCAGAGGAGGTCTTGCGTCATCCGCCTTGCGAGGCTTGGACCCTCGCGAGGGTCTTGGATGCCTTGTTGATGAACATGGGTCGTACGACCTGCTGGCTTAGCCACGCTGTGGGCCGCAGGCAGGCAAGTCTGGGGACCCCCGTTCCCAGAACGCCGATAGTAGTATCGGAGGGTATGAACCATAGAGAAGTTGGAATACAGTAGATATTACACCAATATGAATTTAGAATGAGTTCACAACAGTACCTAAGTGGTGATTTATTTTCTTATACTAACGGAGCTTACGAGTTTTTTGTTAAGATTTGTGTTGTGAAATTTTCAAGTTTTGGGTAAAGATTCGATGGACTATGGAATAAGGAGTGGCAAGAGCCTAAGCTTGGGGATGCCCAAGGCACCCCAAGGTAATATTCAAGGACAACCAAGAGCCTAAGCTTGGGGATGCCCCGGATGGCATCCCCTCTTTCGTCTTCGTTCATCGGTAACTTTACTTGGAGCTATATTTTTATTCACCACATGATATGTGTTTTTCTTGGAGCATCATTTTATTTTCTTTTGTTTTGCTTGCTGTTTGAATAAAATACCAAGATCGTAATTCTTAAATGTTAGAGATACTTCACATAGTTACATAATTATTCAACTACTCATTGATCTTCACTTATATCTTTTGGAGTAGTTTGTCATTTAATCTAGTGCTTCACTTATATCTTCTTAGGGCATGGCGGTAGTTTTATTTTGAAGAAATTGTTGATATCTCATGCTTCACTTATTTTGAGAGTCTTTTAGAACAGCATGGTAATTTGCTTGGGCTATAAAATTAGTCCTAATATGATAGGCATCCAAGATGGGTATAATAAAAACTTTCATATAGAGTGCTTTAAATACTATGATAAAATTGATACTTGATAGTTGTTTTGAGATATAAAGGTGGTAATGTTAGAGTCATGCTAGTTGGGTAATTGTGGAATTGAGAAATACTTGTGCTGAGGATTGCAAGTCCCGTAGCATGCACGTATGGTAAACGTTGTGTGACAAATTTGAAGCATGGGGTGTTCTTTGATTGCTTTCCTTATGAGTGGCGGTCGGGGACGATCGTTGGTATTTTCCTACCAATCTACCCCCCTAGGGGCATGCGTAGTAGTACTTTGCTTCGAGGGCTAATAAACTTTTGCAATAAGTATATGAGTTCTTTATGACTAATGTGAGTCCATGGATTATACGCACTCTTACATTTTCGCAATTTGCTAGCCTCTACGGTACCGCATATTGCCCTTTCTCACCTCGAGAGTGGGTGCAAACTTCGCCGGTGCATCCAAACCCCGTGATACGATAAGCTCTATCACACGTAAGGCTCCTTATATCTTCCTCAAAACAGCCACCATACCTACCTATTATGGCATTTCCATAGTCATTCTTAGATATATTGCCATGCAACTTTCCATCGTTCCGTTTATTATGACACGCTCCATCATTTTCATATCATGGCGTGTCATAATAAACGGAACGGTGGAAAGTGGCATGGCAATATATCTCGGAATGGCTATGGAAATGCCACAATAGGTAGGTATGGTGGCTGTTTTGAGGAAGATATAAGAAGGTTTATGTGTGATAGAGCGTATCATATCACGGGGTTTGGATGCACCGGTGAAGTTTGCACCAACTCTCAAGGTGAGAAAGGGCAATGCACGGTACCGAAGAGGCTAGCAATGATGGAAGGGTGAGAGTGCGTATAATCCATGGACTCAACATTATTCATAAAGAACTCACATACTTATTGCAAAAATCTACAAGTCATCATAAACCAAGCATTACACGCATTCTCCTAGGGGGATAGATTGGTAGGAAAAGACCATCGCCGTCCCGACCGCCACTCATAAGGATGACAATCAAAGAACACCTCATGTTTCAAATTTCTCACACAACGGTTACCATACGTGCATGCTACGGGACTTGCAAACTTCAACACAAGTATTTCTCAAATTCACAATTACTCAACTAGCATGACTCTAATATCACTACCTTCATATCTCCAAACAATTATCAAGCATCAAACTTCTCATAGTATTCAATGCACTTTATATGGAAGTTTTTATTATACCCATCTGGGATGCCCATCATATTAGGACTAATTTCATAACCAAAGCAAATTACCATGTTGTTTAGGAGTCTCAAAATAATATAACTGAAGCATGAGAGTTCATCTATTTCTTCAAAATAAAACCACCGCCGTGCTCTAAAAGTATATAAGTGAAGCTAGAGCAAATGACAAACTACTCCGAAAGATATAAGTGAAGATCAATGAGTAGTTGAATAATTATGCAACTATGTGAAGACTCTCTAACATTTAATAATTTCAGATCTTGGTATTTTATTCAAACAGCAAGCAAAGCCAAATAAAATAAAATGACGCTCCAAGCAAAACACATATCATGTGGTGAATAAAAATATAGCTCCAAGTAAAGTTACCGATGAACAAAGAAGAAAGAGGGGATGACATCCGGGGCATCCCCAAGCTTAGGCTCATGGTTGTCTTTGAATATTACCTTGGGGTGCCTTGGGAATCCCCAAGCTTATGCTCTTGCCACTCCTTATTCCATAGTCCATCGAATCTTTACCCAAAACTTGAAAACTTCACAACACAAAACTTAACAGAAAACTCGTAAGCTCCTTTAGTATAAGAAAATAAATAACCACTTAGGTACTGTTGTGAACTCATTCTAAATTCATATTGGTGTAATATATACTGTATTTCAACTTCTGTATGGTTCATACCCTCTGATACTACTCATAGATTCATCAAAATAAGCAAACAACACATAGAAAACAGAATCTGTCAAAAACAGAACAGTCTGTAGTAATCTGTATCATTCGAACACTTCTGTAACTCCAAAAATTCTGAAATAAATTGGTATACCTGAGAAATTTGTCTATTAATCTTCTGCAAAAATAATCAACCTAAAATCACTCTCCAGTAAAAAATGGCAGCTAATCTCGTGAGCGCTAAAGTTTCTGTTTTTTTATAGCAAGATCACAAAGACTTCACCCAAGTCTTCCCAAAGGTTCTACTTGGCACAAACACTAATTAAAACATAAAACCACATCTAAACATAGGCTAGATGAATTATTTATTATTAAACATGAACAAAAAGCAAGTAACAAAAATAAAATTGTGTTGCCTCCCAACAAGCGCTAACGTTTAACGCCCCTAGCTAGGCATGATGATTTCAATGATGCACATATAAAAGATAAGAATTGAAACATAAAGAGAGCATCATGAAGAATATGACTAGAACATTTAAGTCTAACCCACTTCCTATGCATAGGGATTTTGTGAGCAAATAATTTATGGGAACAAGAATAAACTACCATAGGAAAGCAAAACAAGCACAACTTCAAGATTTTCAACACATAGAGAGGAAACTTGATATTATTGGAATTCCTACAAGCATATATTCCTCCCTCATAATAATTTTCAGTAGCATCATGAATGAATTCAACAATATAACCATCACATAAAACATTATTCTCATGATGCACAAGCATATAAACTTTACTACTCTCCACATAAGCAAAATTCTTCTCATTCGGAATAGTGGGAGCAAACTCAACAAAATAACTATCATGTGAGGCATAATCCAATTGAAAACTAAAATCATGATGACAAGTTTCATGGTTATCATTATTCTTTATAGCATACATGTCATCACAATAATCATCATAGACAGCAACTTTGTTCTCATAATCAATTGTAACATCTTCCAAAATAGTGGATTCATCACTAAATAAAGTCATGACCTCTCCAAATCCACTTTCATAATTATCACAATAATATTCAATATCCTGGGATCATTACATACTAAAGTTAACACTCTTCCAAACCCACTTTCATCAATATAATCATCATAAATAGGAGGCATGCTTTCATCATAATAAATATTCTCATCAAAACATGGGGGACTAAACATATCATCTTCATCAAACATAGTGATACGTCTCCAACGTATCTATAATTTTTGATTGCTCCATGCTATATTATCTACTGTTTTGGGCAATATTGGGCTTTATTTTCCACTTTTATATTACTTTTGGGACTAATCTATTAACCGGAGGCCCAGCCCAGATTTGATGTTTTTTGCCTATTTCAGTATTTCGAAGAAAAGGAATATCAAAAGGAGTCAAAACGGAACGAAATCAACTGGAGAAGTTATTTTTGGAAGGAAAGCCACCGGATATACTTGGACTCTACGTCAGAAGATACGGAGCTGGCCACGAGGGTGGGCGCGCCCACCCCCTAGGGCGCGCGCCCTGCCTCAGGGGGCCCCCGCGCTCCACCGACGTACCCCTTGCACGCATATATACCTACGTATCGTAAATCTTCCCGAACAGTCGAGAGATCGGGAGTTCGGCCGCCGCAAGCCTTTGTAGCCACCAAAACCTCTCGAGCCCGCTCCAAGACCTGCCGGAGGGGGATCCCATCACCGGTGGCCATCTTCATCATCCCGGCGCTATCCATGACGAGGAGGGAGTAGTTCACCCTCGGGGCTGAGGGTATGTACCAATAGCTATGTGTTTGATCTCTCTCTCTCTTGTGTTCTCTCTCTAGTTCCTCTATGAAACGATCTTGATGTATCCCGAGCTTTGCTATTGTAGTTGGATCTTATGATGTTTCTCCCCTCTACTCTCTTGTGATGAATTGAGTTTCCCTTTGAAGTTATCTTATCGGATTGAGTCTTTTATGAGAACACTTGATGTATGTCTTGCCGTGTTTATCTGTGGTGACAATGGGATATCATGTGCCACTTGATGTATGTTTTGGTGACCAACTTATGGGTTCCGTCCATGAACCTATGCATAGGGGTTGGCACACGTTCTTGACTCTCCGGTAGAAACTTTGGGGCACTCTTTGAAGTACTTTGTGTTGGTTGGATGAATCTGAGATTGTGTGATGCATATCGTATAATCATGCCCACGGATACTTGAGGTGACAATGGAGTATCTAGGTGACATTAGGGTTTTGGCTGATTTGTGTCTTAAGGTGTTATTCTAGTACGAACTCTTTTATAGATTGATCCAAAGAATAACTTTGAGGTGGTTTCGCACCTACCATAATCTCTATGTTTGTTCTCCGCTATTAGTGGCTTTGGAGTGACTCTTTGTTGCATGTTGAGGGATTGTTATATGATCTATCTATGTTATTATTGTTGAGAGAACTTGCACTAGTGTAAGTATGAACCCTAGGCCTTGTTTCCTATCATTGCAATACCGTTTACGCTCTCTTTTATCATTAGTTACCTTGCTGTGTTTATATTTTCAGATTACAAAAACCTTTATCTACCATCCATATTGCACTTGTATCACCATCTCTTCGCCGAACTAGTGCACCTATACAATTTACCATTGTATTGGGTGTGTTGGGGACACAAGAGACTCTTTGTTATTTGGTTGCAGGGTTGCTTGAGAGAGACCATCTTCATCCTATGCCTCCTACGGATTGATAAACCTTAGGTCATCCACTTGAGGGAAATTTGCTACTGTCCTACAAACCTGTGCACTTGCAGGCCCAACAACGTCTACAAGAAGAAGGTTGTGTAGTAGACATCAAGCTCTTTTCTGACGCCTTTGCCGGGGAGGTTAGTGCTTGAAGGTATATCTTTAGATCTTGCAATCGAATCTTTTTGTTTCTTGTTTTAGCACTAGTTAGTTTATAAAAGAAAACTACAAAAAATGAAATTAAGGGTGGCTCATATGCTTCATCTTTTTAATGTCTTTCGTGAAAATGATGGGAAGGAAAATTGTGCTCAAGTACTAGAAGAAGAATCACATAGAATGCTTGGCATAAAATATGTGAATGATGAGCATGATTGCAATGTTGTTAGTATGAATTCCTTGAATATCCATGATGCTAATGATATGCAAAGCCACAAGCTTGGGGAAGCTATGTTTGATGAAGATGATATTTTTGTCCCCCAAGCTTTGATGAGCAAATTTACTATGATGAAAGCATGCCTCCTATCTATGATGATTATTGTGATGACACGTATGCTTTAAATAATAATGATAACCATGAAACTTGTCATCTTGATCTTAATTTTCAATCACATGATAGTTATTTTGTTGAGTTTGCTCCCACTACTATTCCGAATGAGAAGAATTTTGCTTATGTGGAGAGTAGTAAATTTTCTATGCAAGTAGATCATGAAAAGAATGCTTTAGGTGCTGGCTATATTGTTGAAATCATTCATGATGGTACTGAAAATTATTATGAGGGAGGAATATATGCTTTTAGTAATTGCAATAATATTAAGTTTCCTCTCTATGTGCTTAAAATCTTGAAGTTATGCTTGTTTTACCTTCCTATGCAAGTTGATTATTGTTCCCATAAGTTGTTTGCTCACAAAATCCCTATGCATAGGAAGTGGTTTAGGCTTGAATGTGCTAGTCATATTCTTCATGATGCTCTCTTTATGTTTCAATTCTTATCTTTTATGTGAGCATCATTGAAATCATCATGCCTAGCTAGGGGCGTTAAACGTTAGCGCTTGTTGGGAGGCAACCCAATTTTATTTTAGTTTCTTGCTTTTTGCTTCTGTTTAGTAATAAATAATTCATCTAGCTTCTGTTTAGATGTGGTTTTATGTTTTAATTAGTGTTTGTGCCAAGTAGAACCTTTGGAAAGACTTGGGTGAAGTCTTTATGCTCATGCTGTAAAAAACAGAAATTTTAGCGCCCACGAGATTAGCTATAACTTTTTACTGGAGAGTGCTATTTAGTTGATTCGTTTTTCAGATGATTACTAGACAAATTACTCAGGTCCACCAATTTATTTTAGAATTTTTGGAGTTCCAGTAGTTTGCGTTAGTTACATATTACTACAGACTGTTCTGTTTTTGACAGATTCTGTTTTCTATGTGTTGTTTGCTTATTTTGATGAATCTATGGCTAGTAAAATATTTTATAATCCATAGAGAATTTGGGATACAGTAGGTTTAACACCAATACAAATAAAAAATGAGTTCATTACAGTACCTTGAAGTGGTCTTTTGTTTTCTTTCGCTAATGGAGCTCACGAGTTTTCTGTTAAGTTTTGTGTTGTGAAGTTTTCAAGTTTTGGGTGAAGATTCGATGGACTACGGAATAAGGAGTGGCAAGAGCCTAAGCTTGGGGATTCCCAAGGCACCCCAAGGTAATATTCAAGGACAACCAAGAGCCTAAGCTTGGGGATGCCCCGAAAGGCATCCCCTCTTTCGTCTTCCTTCATCGGTAGCTTTACTTGGAGCTATATTTTTATTCACCACATGATATGTGTTTTGCTTGGAGCGTCATTTTCTTTTGTTATTATTTGCTTGCTGTTAATTATATTAATGTTTTGCATCTTTAGGTTCAATAAAAAAGTCAAGGATAGCCTTTGGCATGCTTATTTTGCTAGTATACATGTTGCTGTTTGAAAACAGAAAGTTTAGCGCTGTTGCAAAAATTCCCTAGAAAAGTCCGAGAGTGGTATAATGTTGAATCTTTTTTCATATTGATATCTTATAAATTTAATATAGTGGGAATTTTCTTTCATAATTTTTGGAGTTAGGGAAGTATGATGAATCTTGCATTCTTTACAGACTGTACTGTTCTGGCAGATTGCTGTTATGTTTGCATTGTTTGCATATGTTTGCTTGTTTAATGATTCTGTTTGAGGATAGGAGTATTAAATATGCAGAGGCATTTAGTATGCAATGTTGAATAATAATGTTAGTGATTTGTTACAGTAGAAAATGATAAGGTTTTGCATTGGTTTATACTAACCTACCTCACGAGTTCTTGTTGAGTTTGTTGTGAATGAAGCTTTTGATAAAAAGAGAAATCATGATATGAGAGGAACTAAGGAGACACAAAAGTTCAAGCTTGGGGATGCCCAAGGCACCCCAAGATAATATTTCAAGAAGTCTCAAGCATCTAAGCTTGGGGATGCCCCGGTAGGCATCCCACCTTTCTTCTTCAACAACTATCGGTTAGTATCGGTTGAGCCTAAGTTTTTGCTTCTTCGCATGAGTTGTGCTGTCCTTGCAATGTAATTTTATTTAGCTTTGCTTGCTGTTTGAATAAAATACCAAGATCTGAAATTATTAAATGGGAGAGTCTTCACATAGTTGTATAATTATTCGACTACTCATTGATCTTCACTTATATCTTGTTGGAGTAGTTTGTTGTTTGCTCTAGTGCTTCACTTATATATTTTAGAGCACGGTGGTGGTTTTATTTTTAAGAAATAGATGAACTCCCATGCTTTAGTTATATTATTTTGAGAGTCTTAAACAGCATGGTAATTTGAACAAAAACTTTCATAGGAGGTGAACTGGATGCTATGATCAATTTGATACTTGATAATTGTTTTGAGATATGGAGGTAGTGATATTAAAGTCATGCTAGTTGGGTGATTATGAATTTAAAGAATGCTTGTGTTGAAGTTAGCAAGTCCCGTAGCATGCACGTATGGTTAAAGTTGTGTAACAAATTTGAAACATAAAATGTGCCCGGCTTGTGCATCCTTATGAGTGGCGGTCGGGGACGGCGATGGTCTTTTCCTACCAATCTATCCCCTAGGAGCATGCGCCGTAGTGCTTGATTTTTGATGACTTCTAAAATTTTGCAATAAGTATATGAGTTCTTTTGACTAATGTTGAGTCCATGGATTATACACACTTTTACCTTTCCGCCATTGCTAGCCTCGTCGGTGCAGTGCATTGCCCTTTCTCACCTTGAGAGTTGGTGCAAACTTCACGGTGCATCCAAATCCCGTGATGCGATACGCTCTATCACACATAAACCTCCTTATATCTTCCTCAAAACAGCCACCATACCTACCTATTTATGGCATTTCCATAGCCATTCCGAGATATATTGCCATGCAACTTTCCACCGTTCCGTTTATCATCATTATGACATACATTACTTTTGTCATATTGCCATTGCATGATCATGTAGTTGACATCGTATTTGTGGAAAAGCCACCATGCATTATTTTTCATACATGTCACTCTTGATTCATTGCACAATCCCAGCACACCGCCAGAGGCATTCATATAGAGTCATATCTTGTTCTAGTTTCGAGTTGTAATCCTTATGTTGTAATCAATAGAAGTGTGATGATCATCATTATTAGAGAATTTCCCAAAAAAAGAAAAGAAAAAAGGCCAAAAGAAAAAAAGGCCCAAAAAAAGAGAAAATAAATAAAAAGGGCAATGCTACTATCTCTTTTTCCACACTTGTGCTTCAAAGTAGCACCTTGTCCTTCATGTAGTGAGTCTCATATATTGTGCTTCAAAGTAGCACCATGCTTTTCATATAGTGAGTCTCATAAGTTGTCTTTTTCATACTAGTGGGAATTTTTCATTATAGAACTTGGCTTGTATATTCCTACGATGGGCTTCCTCAAATGCCCTAGGTCTTCGTGAGCAAGCAAGTTGGATGCACACCCACTAGTTTTCTTTTGTTGAGCATTCATTTATAGCTCTAGTGCATCCGTCGCATGGAAATACCTACTCCTCATGTTGACATCAATTGATGGGCATCTCCATAGCCCATTGATTATCCTCGTGAATGTGAGACTTTCTCCTTTTTGTCTTCTCCACACAATCCCCAATCATCATATTCTATTCCACCCATAGTGCTATATCCATGGCTCACGCTCATGTATTGCGTGAAGGTTGAAAAAGTTTGAGATTATTTAAGTACGAAACAATTTCTTGGCTTGTCATCGGGGGTATAGAAGTTGGGAACATCTTTGTGTGACGAAAATGAAGCATAGCCTAACTATATGATTTTGTAGGGATGAACTTTCTTTTGCCATGTTATTTTGAGAAGACATGATTACTTTGATTAGTATGCTTGAAGTGTTACTATTTCTTTTATCAATATCAACTTTTATTTTGAATCACTTGGATCTGAACATTCATGCCACAATAAAGAAAATTACTTTGAAAATCATGCTAGGTAGCATTCCACATCAAAAAATCTGTTTTTATCATTTACCTACTCGAGGACGAGCAGGAATTAAGCTTGGGGTTGCTTGATACGTCTCCAACGTATCTATAATTTTTTATTGCTCCATGCTATATTATCTACTGTTTTGGGAAATATTGGGCTTTATTTTTCACTTTTATATTACTTTTGGGACTAACCTATTAACCGGAGCCCAGCCCAGATTTGCTGTTTTTTTGCCTATTTTAGTATTTCGAAGAAAAGGAATATCAAAAGGAGTCAAAACGGAACGAGATCAACTGGAGAAGTTATTTTTGGAAGGAAAGCCACCGGATATACTTTGACTCTACGTCAGAAGATACGGGAGCTGGCCACGAGGGTGGGGGGCGCGCCCACCCCCTAGGGCGCGCCCCCTGCCTCATGGGGCCCCAAGGCCCACCGACGCACTTTGCACCCATATATACCTACGTGTCGTAAAACTTCCGCAGAAGATAGATCGGGAGTTCCGCCGCCGCAAGCCTCTGTAGCCACCAAAAACCTCTCGGGAGCCCGTTCCAACACCCTGCTGGAGGGGGAACCCATCACCGGTGGCCATCTTCATCATCCCGGCGCTATCCATGACGAGGAGGGAGTAGTTCACCCTCGGGGCTGAGGGTATGTACCAGTAGCTATGTGTTTGACCTGTCTCTCGTGTTCTCTCGTGTTCCCTCTATGGAACGATCTTGATGTATCCCGAGCTTTGCTATTGTAGTTGGATCTTATGATGTTTCTCCCCTCTACTCTCTTGTGATGAATTGAGTTTCCCCTTTGAAGTTATCTTATCGGATTGAGTCTTTTATGAGAACACTTGATGTATGTCTTGTCGTGTTTATCTGTGGTGACAATGGGATATCATGTGCCACTTGATGTATGTTTTGGTGACCAACTGTTCCGCCCATGAACCTATGCATAGGGGTTGGCACACGTTCTTGACTCTCCGGTAGAAACTTTGGGGCACTTTTTGAAGTACTTTGTGTTGGTTGGATGAATCTGAGATTGTGTGATGCATATCGTATAATCATGCCCACGGATACTTGAGGTGACAATGGAGTATCTAGGTGACATTAGGGTTTTGGTTTATTTGTGTCTTGAGGTGTTATTCTAGTACGAACTCTTTTATAGATTGATCCGAAAGAATAACTTTGAGGTGGTTTCGTACCCTACCATAATCTCTATGTTTGTTCTCCGCTATTAGTGGCTTTGGAGTGACTCTTTGTTGCATGTTGAGGGATTGTTATATGATCTATCTATGTTATTATTGTTGAGAGAACTTGCACTAGTGAAAGTATGAACCCTAGGCCTTGTTTCCTATCATTGCAATACCGTTTACGCTCACTTTTATCATTAGTTACCTTGCTGTTTTTATATTTTCATATTACAAAAACCTTTATCTACCATCCATATTGCACTTGTATCACCATCTCTTCGCCGAACTAGTGCACCTATACAATTTACCATTGTATTGGGTGTGTTGGGGACACAAGAGACTCTTTGTTATTTGGTTGCAGGGTTGCTTGAGAGAGACCATCTTCATCCTACGCCTCCTACAGATTGATAAACCTTAGGTCATCCACTTGAGGGAAATTTGCTACTGTCCTACAAACCTGTGCACTTGCAGGCCCAACAACGTCTACAAGAAGAAGGTTGTGTAGTAGACATCACATAGCATCCCCAAGCTTGTGGCTTTACATATCATTAGCATCATGGATATTCAAGGAATTCATACTAACAACATTGCAATCATGCTTATCATTCACATATTTTATGCCAAGCATTCTATGTAATTCTTCTTCTAGCACTTGGGCACAATTTTCCTTTCCATCATTTTCACGAAAGACATTAAAAAGATGAAGCATATGAGGCACCCTCAATGCCATATTTTTTTGTAGTTTTATTTTATAAACTAAACTAGTGATAAAACAAGAAACAAAGAGATTCGATTGCAAGACCTAAAGATATACCTTCAAGCACTAACCTCCCCGGCAACGGCGCCAGAAACTGCTTGATGTCTACTACACAGCCTTCTTCTTGTAGACGTTGTTGGGCCTCCAAGTGCAGAGGTTTGTAGGACAGTAGAAAATTTACCTCAAGTGGATGACCTAAGGTTTATCAATCTGTGGGAGGCGTAGGATGAAGATGGTCTCTCTCAAGCAACCCTGCAACCAAATAACAAAGAGTCTCTTGTGTCCCCAACACACCCAATACAATGGTAAATTGTATAGGTGCACTAGTTCGGCGAAGAGATGGTGATACAAGTGTAATATGGATGGTAGATATAGGTTTTTGTAATCTGAAAATATAAAAACTGCAAGGTAGCAAGTGATAAAAGTGAGCGTAAACGGTATTGCAATGCTAGGAAACAAGGCCTATGGTTCATACTTTCACTAGTGCAAGTTCTCTCAATAATAATAGCATAATTGGATCATATAACTATCCCTCAACATGCAACAAAGAGTCACTCCAAAGTCACTAGTAGCGGAGAACAAACGAAGATATTATGGTTGGGTACGAAACCACCTCAAAGTTATCCTTTCTGATCGACCTATTCAAGAGTCCGTAGTAAAATAACACGAAGCTATTCTTTCCGTTCGATCTATCCTAGAGTTCGTAATAGAATAACACCTTAAGACACAAATCAACCAAAACCCTAATGTCACCTAGATACTCCAATGTCACCTCAAGTATCCATGGGTATGATTATACGATATGCATCACACAATTTCGGATTCATCTATTCAACCAACTCAAAGAACTTCAAAGAGTGCCCCAAAGTTTCTACCGGAGAGTCAAGATGAAAACGTGTGCCAACCCCTATGCATAAGTTCATGAGGTCACGGAACCCGCAAGTTGATCACCAAAACATACATCAAGTGAATCACGTGACATCCCATTGTCACCACAGATAAGCACATGCATGACATACATCAAGTGTTCTCAAATCCTTAAAGACTCAGCCTGATAAGATAACTTCAAAGGGAAAACTCAATCCATTACAAGAGAGTAGAGGGGGAGAAACATCATATGATCCAACTATAAGATCCGTCTTGATCTCCACAGGGCTTCGTCTAAGCACTACAAAAATATGACCAGGGGTCTAAACGGTGGAGGGGGGCGCCGCACACGGCTTGGAAATTGTCTAGGGTGTGCTAGGCGCCCCCTCCTTATATATATATAGGTGGGAGGGAGAGGGGAGAGGCCAAGGGGCCCCCCTCCTGCCATGTTTGTCGGAGGGGGAAGGAAAGAGGGGGAAGAGGGAAGGAAGGGGGAATCCTATTCCACTCTTTCATTTTCCTTCTCCTCCTAGGTCGGCCCATATGGGGGGCAACCCATCCCCTTGTGGCTGGTGTGTTTCCCTCTTGGCCCATAAGGCCCATATCATTTGCCGGGGGTGCCCGGAACCCCTTCTGGTGACCCCATAAGTATCTGGTACCCCCCGAAATGCTCCCGATGTCCGAATACCCTTGTTTTATATATCAATCTTTACCTATCAACCATTTTGAGACTCCTCATCATGTCCATGATATCATCCGGGACTCCGAACAACATTCGGTCACCAAATCACATAACTCATATAATACTGTATCGTCATCGAACGTTAAGCGTGCGGACCCTACAGGTTCGAGAACTATGTAGACATGATCGAGACACCTCTCGGATAATAACCAATAGCGGAACCTGGATGCCCATGTTGGCTCCTACATATTCTACGAAGATCTTTATCGGTTGAACCGTTATGACAACATACGTAATTCCCTTTCTCCATCGGTATGTTACTTGCCCGAGATTCGATCGTTGGTATCTTCATACCTAGTTCAATCTCATTACCGGCAAGTCTCTTTACTCGTTCTGCAATACATCACCTCGTGACTAACTCCTACTCGTTTGCTTGCAAGCTTATGATGTGTATTACCGAGAGGGCCAAGAGATACCTCTTCGATACTCGGAGTGACAAATCCTAATCTCGATCTATGCCAACTCAACAAACACCTTCAGAGATACATGTATATCATCTTTATAATCACCCAGTTACGTTGTGACGTTTGATAGCACGCAAGGCATTTCTCCGATATCCGGGAGTTGCATAATCTCATAGTCGAAGGAATATGTATTTGACATGAAGAAAGCAATAGCAATAAAACTGAACGATCATTATGCTAATCTAACGGACGGGTCTTGTCCATCACATCATTCTCCTAATGATGTGATCTCGTTATCAAATGACAACTCATGTCCATGGTTAGGAAACATTAACAATCTTTGATCAACGGGCTAGTCTAGTAGAGGCTTACTAGGGACACGGTGTTTGTTTATGTATTCACACATGTATCAAGGTTTCCAATCAATACAATTCTAGCATGAATAATAAACCTTTATCATGAATAAAGAAATATAAAATAACAACTTTGTATTGCCTCTATAGCATATTTCCTTCATGTTGTTGATCCTATCATGCAAGTTGTAGAAACCTATTACGAGTTTTGATCCGCATACCCCAAGGTGACAATAATTGGGATTTTTTCTGGTGATTACCGTAGTTTGAGAAGTTCATGTATTCACCAAGTGCTAGTGCTTTGTTCCGGATCTCTATTAAAAGGAGGCCTTCATATCCCATAGTTTCCTTATGGACCCCGCTGCCACGGGAGGCTAGGGCAAAAGATGTCATGCAAGTTCTTTTCCATAAGCACGTATGACTATATACGGAATACATGCCTACATTACATTGATGAATTGGAGCTAGTTCTGTGTCGCCCTAGGTTATAACTGCTACATGATGAATATTATCCAACACAATGATGGTTGAACGGGCTTTAGCCAAACTCCATCCACACATGGGCAGACTTCGAGATAGCCTTCATCAGCAACTTTAAAGGAATATACCGGCAGCCGAGGAGCGGATACGACCTCCACAGTTGCATCAAAGGTGACAACGATCCCATCCATGACTTTGTTGTGTGGCAAAAAAAGAGGAACACTCTCACAAACATCTCTGATGAGACATCAATAGATGCCTTCATCAACTGCGCACAAGATCCTTTCCTCCACCACAAGCTTGGCAAGAAACGGGGTGACAGCAGGCTGACCACAATGGCGACACTAATGAAGGTCGCCAATGACTATGTCACCAGTGAAGAAACCACGCGAGCATGCCGCCGATCCATGCCAGTCCTAGAGGCCCCGGAGCCCGTCGATGTCAAGGGCTCCAGAGGAAAAACAAAAATTGCAACAGGGACCAAAAGAGGAAGGAGGTGCAAGACTCCGAGCTTGTAGCAGCAGCCAATGAGGCTGGCCATGCCGGCATGAAAAAGCAAAAGTTGGACATCAAGCCCAGGCGGTCAGCCCACACACTTATGAGGAGATTATGAGTGGTCCGTGCAAATATTGTAGCGACGGGATCTACAAGGCATCTCACTCCACTAGGGAGTGCCAGCTTAACGACCAGCTCGTCAAGGAGAAGAATGGCAAGACTAGCGATGACGTTTTATTTACCCTAGGTTTGGTACCTCATAGTCGAGGTAATACCCCGATCCTGCTTTGCTTTTGATTAATGATGGAAACGCCTTGTGTGAGGGGCTTACAGATGGAATATGGTAATAACTACTAAGTTGTCGACTAAGAATCAGATGCCCTCGATCTATCCCTAGCATCGCCTTATAAAGTGAAACGAGAGCTAGGGTTTACAAGTTTCCTAACCGACCTCACCTCTAAATCGGTCAAGGTGGCCTTGACTTGTACGCCAAGATGGTGAGTATCCGAAAGTCGGGCTTTCTATTGGTCAAAGGGCCCCTGATTGTTTCCTGATCTCATGGGCCCTTCGCGACCCATTGACGGGCCTCCTAGTGGATGGGCCACCCCCGGTACATTACACCGTCACCTACCGTTACAAACTACAAATAAAATATCACAGGAAAAATGCATGTCAAATAAAATATCACAAAATTGGAAACAAAATATCACAAAGAATAAATGCATGGTAAATAAAAGATTACAAATCTGGAAATATATACTGCACCAAATAAGTGCATGGCAAACAAAGGATAACAAAATTGGAAACAAAGTATCACAACAAATAAATGCATGACAAACAAAAGATTACAACACCGCAAACAAAATATCACACCAAATAAATGCTGAAAATATACTGCAACATTACAAAACTACAAACAAATATCACACCAAATGAATGCATGGCAAACAACAGATTAGAAAACAACAACTCCATCTTGAAAATCTGGCTCCTATATTTCCTCAACGTTTGACATAAACTTCTGGCCTGCATAGGCTTTCTTTTCTTGGACATTGTTTTTTTTTTCGAAAAGAAGGATTACCCCCGGCCTCTACATCAATTGATGCACACATTCATATTATTACTCGGACATTGTTGTGTGTTCAACGATTGTGCTGCGAATTTATTTATTTTCCAGATATGGATTTAAAAATGCAACAAAACTTAAGTGAAGCTCCATGGTGTCCGAGCAGGTTATAGTTCAAACTCAAATGATGATAGTGTTATGAGTCTGGCAGCTAGGACCCCGAGCACTGTAAAAGAATGACACCACAATTCTAACAGGGAATCATTTCATATCAGTGCTAACAAGAGACCAGTCTGGCCGATTGTTTAGACCTCCTGAGACTATTAGCATATCATATGCATTTATGATCAGAAATCAATGCACATCTTTTGTTGGGGTAATATTGCATTTGTTTATAAAATCCACATCATTACAACATTGCTGAATGTTGAGTATGTATTTTGTACTGCACGTGCACGTGTATTAGAGTTGTAGCCCACCTCCTAGTCTTATATAGTTGAGGTAGAGGCCTTTCTTTGTATTATATATGCGTGCACCAGCACCTCAATCAATACATTGTATTGCAAATCATTTGTCTACATGGTATCATCCTTTTCGATCTAACCCTAGGGTAACCGCCGCCCTCATATGCGCCACGCTGCCGCCGCCACCTCCGCACCTGCCGCCGCGCATCCCTCCACCTTCTACACCTCGCCCGCCGCCGCTAGGTCCTCGCTTCGCCTCCGTCGCTAGCCAGCCCGCCAGCGCAGCTCGCGTCGCTTCGCCCGCCCGGCCACGCAGCTGGCGTCGCCCACCAGCAGCGCGCGCATCTCCTCCCGCGTCGCGCCCGTCTGCTTGCGCTAGCCGCCTCCCGCTCGCCCTGCCCCGTAGCGCTTCGCTGCCTCGCTCGGCTCTGTCCCGTAGCGCCGCTCGCCCCGTCCCTTAGGCCTCGCTAGTCGCTACCCGCCTCGCCTCTGTCCCGTAGCGCCGCTCACCGTCCCATCCCGCCTCGCTTCCCACGCCGAGTGCCAGCCAGCCGCTCTTGTGCGTGCGCCCGTGTATTGCTACACGCCGCATCCGCTGCTTCGCTGAATCGCTAACCAGTACGCTTTCGACGCCTTGCTTTCGCCGCCCAGCGCCAAGTAAGCCGCCGCCGCCCGCCTTCTTGCGCCGCCGCCGCCGCCGCTTCCCACCGCCGTCGCCGCCGCGCCGCTCCCACGTCTTCCATGGACTCTCCGGGCTACTTCACCATCTGCGGTGGACCCGCTCCACCGGCCGCGCCGATCCAGTCGCGTCCTCCCGCACCCGTCGGGTGTTATCCGTTGCCGCCACTAACGCGCCTCCCCGCGACCCGCAAGAAGAGGGGGCCGACGCAACCAGCGTGGCGGTGGTCGCCGCCGCTGCAGCAGCGAGCCCAGACGCCGGGCGCTGCACTATCGGCCAGGCTCTCCCGCCGCCAGCGCGTTCATCGGCGCGCCCTTCCACCGGCCAGCGGCGCGCCGCTAAGGCGCCCTCCTTGTGCCGCCGCCTCTCGGTGGTTATGGCCCGCCCGTCCCGGCGCCGCCCTATGGGGGCCTTCCGCCGCCGGTACCTGTGACACGGGACCCCACCCTCCTCGCCGCCCAGCACTCCGCTCCGTCGCCGAGTAGCTCTGTCAGTGGAGGCGACTGGTACATGGACTCAGGTGGTACTACGCACATGGCAGCTCATCCCGGTAACCTAACCTCCTCCACTCCCGTTCACACACCCACTCGTATCACCGTCGGCAACGGCTCCTCCTTACCTATTACTCATATCGGTAGAACTAGCTTTCCCTCCACTTCCACACCTATCACTATGTCTAATGGTCTTGTTTCACGTGATTTAGTCACAAACCTAGTTTCCGCTCGTCGTCTTACTCGTGAGAACCCACTTACTGTTGAATTTGACGGTGTTGGCTTTTCTGTGAAAGACGCCCGTACCCGGATGGTCCTTCACCGATGTGACCATCCCGATGAGCTCTACCCCGTGCACGCCGGCGCCTCCACATCCACACCCCTCGCCCTTGCCACCGGCGTTGACCTTTGGCACGCTCACTTGGGTCACCCCAACCACACTGCCTTACGTCAAATTCTTAGGAGTTTCTCTTTCTCATGTGATAAGCTCGACGAGCACTCTTGTGAGGCTTGTCACTTAGGCAAGCACGTTTGTCTTCCCTTTAGTGCGTCATCTTCAGTTTCCACCTTTCCGTTTCAATTACTTCATAGTGATGTTTGGACATCTCCCGTTGCGAGTAACACGGGCTATCTATACTACTTGGTGATTTTAGATGATTATTCTAATTATGTGTGGACTTTTGCCCTTCGTCGTAAATCCGATGCTTTAGCCACACTTACCGCCTTTTATTCCTATGTCACCACCCAGTTCGGTCGCCCCATACTCGCACTCTAAACTGATAATGGAAAAGAGTTTGACAACGTCGCTTTTCGCACACTTCTCGCCTCTCACGGCACCACCTTCCGTCTGACTTGTCCCTACACTTCCTAGCAGAACGGCCACGCCGAGCGCATTCTCCGCACTCTTAATGATCGTCAGACGTTACTCTTTCACTCTAACGTGCCCGCTCGGTTTTGGCCCGATGCCCTCGCTACCGCCACTCTCTTAGTTAACATTCGTCCGTGTCGCCCTCGGTGGAACTACGCCCCTCACCACCTTCTCTTCGGCACACCATCGTTCTATGATGGTCTCTGCATCTTCGGGTGTCTCTATTATCCTAGCACCGCATCCACCACGCCACACAAGCTCGCACCACGATCTGTCCCATGCGTCTTCCTTGGCTACCCTCCTAACACCAAAGGTTACCGGTGCTATGATCCTGTCACTCATCGTGTGTACACCTCGAGGCATGTGTACTTTGTCGAGACGGTGTTCCCTTTTTTTCAGGTTCCTCCGGCTTCGGCCCCTTCGGCGCCGGCCCCCGCGCCCCCTTCATGGAGCGATGCGCGGTGGCAGCCCCCGGCGGTCCCCCCGGCACGACGCCCTCTGCCGCCACCACCTGGCTTCATGACTCCCTCCCCCGAGGTCGAGTCCGAGCGGGCCCCCAGGTCCCCATCTCCCACATATGAGGTTGAGCCCGGCACCTCGCCCACCCACCCTGCCATGGGCTCGACGTCACCCTCGCTCATCGCCTCTTCCGCCGCCGGCTCGGCCGCCGCCGCTGCTGCCGCGACACCCGCCACCGCACGGGTGTCCCGCCACCGCTGCCCCCACCGACGCAGCCCCGCTGCGCTGCCGCCGCGGCACCCGCCGGACCTGCTGCCCCGCCACTTGGCGTGACTACGCGTGCCCGAGCAGGAGTGCTTCGGCCCAGCACGCGCTACTCCGCCGACGAGTATGTGTGCGCCGCCTCGACGTCGACGCCATCACCCTTTCCCACCTCCGCTCGCGCTGCCTTTCGGGATCCCCACTGGCTAGCTGCGATGCAGTAGGAGTTCGACGCCTTACAGCGCAACCACACGTGGCAACTTGTTCCGCGACCCCTCCGTGCCAACATCATCTCTGGCAAGTGGGTGTTTCGCCACAAGACTCGCCCGGACGGTTCTCTCGAGCGCTACAAGGCTCGATGGGTGGTTCGTGGTTTTCGGCAGCGCGCGGGCGTGGACTTCACCGACACCTTCGCCCCGGTTGTGAAACCGGGCACGATCCGCGCCGTCCTTCACCGCCGCCTTGGCGCGCTGCCTGGTGCATCGCTTGGACGCTTCAACGCCTTCTTGCATGGTCATCTCGCCGGCGTGTGTTCTGTGAGCAGCCATCGTTTTCGTCGACGCCGAGCACCCCGACTTCGTGTGCTTGCTCTCCGCCTCTGTATGGGTTGAAGCAGGCGCTGGCTTGGTACCAGCCAGATCGCAGCCTCATCAGAGTCTTCGGGCTTTCGGTCCACTCGCTCTGATGCCTCACTCTTTGTGTATCATCAGGGAGCTGACACTGCATATCTGCTGCTCTACGTCGACCACATCATCCTCACGGCGTCCACTCGCGATCTCCTTCAGCCGATCGCTTCGTCTTCGTGATGAGTTCGCCCTCAAGGACTTGGGGCCCCTGCACTACTTTCTCGGCATCAAGGTGATCCGCCGGCCGACGGTTTCTTTCTGCATCGCAGGCACGCCCACGAGCTCCTTGAGCGTGCGGTATGCTTAATCGCAAGCCGGGCGCCCACCCCGTCGACACGAAGGCGAAGGTCTCGCTGGAGGGGTCTCTCGCGTCCGATGGAGCGTTTTATCGCTCTATTGTCGGTGCTTTACAATACTTGACGCTGACTCGCCCCGACCTGCAGTACGCTGTTCAGCAGGTGTGCCTCCATATGCGCGCCCCGCGTGACTCTCACTGGACTCTGGTGAAGTGTATTCTCCGTTACATGCGCGACACCATGTCCTTGGGACTCACCCTGACGGCCTCCGCCTCCACCGACCTCGTGGCCTACTCGGATGCTGACTGGGCTGGCTGCCCCGACACGCGAAGCTTCCACGCCGACCATCTGCGTCTACCTTGGGCCCTCGTTGATCTCTTGGTCATCGGGCAGCCCACGGTCTCCCGCTCAGCCGAGGCGAGTATCACGCCGTGGCCAACGTCGTGGCCGAGTGCTCTTGGATACGCTACCGCTTCAGAGTTGCTTTGTGATGTTCACAAGGCCACTCTTGTCTCATCGCGATAATGTCAAGACGGTCTACCTCTCCGGCAACCCAAAGGCACCATCGACAGGCGAAGCATATTGAGCTCGATATTCACTTCATGCGCGAAAGGTTGCCCTTGGCCGTGTTCGGGTTCTCCACGTGCCGACGACGCAACAGCTTTCGATGTGATGACTAAGGGATTGCCTACTCCCGCCTTCGAGGAGTTCCGGTCCAGTCTGTGTCTCCGGCGACGCTGACCAAGGCTGTGAGGGGGGGTTGAGTATGTATTTTGTACTACACGTGTATTAGAGTTGTGGCCCACCTCCTAGTCTTGTATAGTTGAGGTAGAGGCCTTCCCTTTATTATATATGCGTGCATCAGCACCCCAATCAATACATTGTATTGCAAATCATCTGTCTACACTTAACAAGGTTGACAACTAGAAGAAATTATTCATCCCCTTTTATATGCTAAACCAATAAATCAGGAACGCCAGAGGTACTTTCCTTGACCATGAACTATTTGTCGCAGAAATAGCAGTAGCAGTAGCTGCTCAATGCTGGCCCTACACACTTGTGTTCCTTCACGATGGCGTTAAACATTTTGCCTGCAATCAAGCATGCCGCCTTGCACAGAAAGCGTACACAGAGCGGAGCACCAGTGGTCCTTTCCCAGCACTTATGTTCTGCAACCAATTATACGCATGTTTATATCCGTGAAGAATCTATATTGGAAGAGAAAACATGAAAAATCACAAAAGCCAGAAGAAGAGAATTGTTGCCAATTATCATCGATCCGAACACAGTGAGGCAAAGAGAGGAGCTCAAACCTGCGGAACCATGATCCGCAAACACCACAAGTATCAGCACAAAGAACATAGCAGCATTTCTCGCACCCATGGTCGGTGGTGTTGGGCAAGTATCAAGTATGGTTTTGTTTTCTTCCTCTACTTAGTTTGCTATGGAGCAAGTACTGTTATGCCATAGAGGATCTGCAATATTTATACTTTTTTTGCCGGGATGCAAAATATTTATAGATTTGGAAGTTATTATAAAGATTCCTATAAGAGGAGAGGACAAATGTGCTTAATAGTTTCTTTTTCCAAAAAAGAAGGTAAAAATTAATAACATGATAAACATGCGATATGTTGCTACGTCAGAATACGAAGGAGACAAATCTCCTTGACCATTTCTTTCTGCAAGCTGTTACACCAAAACTCGGAGTCAGCGCTAGAGCTGCATCAGTCCGGGTCTATGGACCAATCGAAGCCCGATACGTGACCAAAAAAAAAATGTTGCAATCCGTTCTCAGGCTAGCCCGGCACGAAATGGGATCGTTCAGATCAGTGCTAACAAGGGACCGGCATGGCCGATTGTTTAGACCACCTGAGACGATTAGCACATCATAAACTTTTACGATTACAAATCAATGGACATCTTTTGTCGGGATAATACTGCACTTTATAAAATTCGCATCATCATAACATCATCGAACAATGAGGTTGACAACGAGAATAAATTATTCATCCCCTTTATATGCTAAACCAAGAAATCACGAACTATTGCCTCTGGTTTCTCCGCGCTAACAAACTATTTGTCACAGAAATAGCAGTAGCATTGGCTGTTCAATGCTGGTCCTCTACACTTGTGTTCCTTTACGATGGCGTTAAACATTTTGCCTCCAATCAAGCATGTTGCCTTGCACAGGAAGCCTACACAGAGTGGACTTCCAGAGGTATTTCCCCAGCACTTCTTTTCTGCAACGAATTAACATGCATGTTTATATCCATGAAAACTTATAATCGAAGAGAAAAAAAGCATAACAGTCGGAAGAATAGAATTGATCCAGTTTCTTCATGAATTATTTGCCGATTATCATCCGTCTGAACCGAATGAGACAAAGAGAAGAGCACAAACCTGCAGAACCATGATTCGCGAATAACACAAGGATCAGCACAAAGCAGATGGTAGCATTTCTCGCACCCATGATCGATGGTGTTGGGCGAAGTATCAAGTATACTCTCTCTTTTCTGTTCTTTCTCTAGTTAGTTTTGATATGGAGCAAGTACTGTTATGCCAGAGAGATTATGCAATATTTATACACTTGGAAGTTAAAGATTCGTATAGGAGAGGACAAATATATTTAATAACTTCCTTTTTTGAAAAGAAGGTAAAAATATGTTTAATAACTTCTTTTTTTTCTTTTTTTGAAAAGGAGATAAACATATGTTTAATAACTTCTATTTTTGAAATGGAGGTAACAATATGTTTAATAACTTCTTTTGTTGAAACGGAAAAACTAACGCCCACACGTGTGGGCATTTGCACATCGCACACACGCCTCCATCACCACTCATTTTGCCACGTATGAATAGATGAAATCCGCAGAAATCTTTTTGATTTTCGGTTTAAAAATGTTTTATCTCCTAATTAAAAAAGCGAATTAAAAATCCGTTTTCATCAGTGAATCCGCCTCGGCGAGATCTTCAAAAATAGACCCCATGTTGATATGTTTCGATGATTTTTTTTTTGCCCAGAAGTTGCCATGGTGTTTACACTATAGTTGCCATAGTGGTTAAACTGAAGTTGCCATGTGGCAATTTTAGTTTGTAGATCATGGCAATTTTAGTTTTTTGATGATGGCAATTCCAGTATTTTGACCATGAAAATATTTTTTTGTATGAACCATGGCAATTTTAAGTGCATGTATCATGGCAATTTTAGTTTATGATGCATGGCAAGTCTAGTTTCTTAATTCCCCGTTTTATAATATGTTAAAATTTATTTTTAAATGTAAAAGAAAATAGCTGAAACATATCATGGCAACTTCAGTGTAAATATCATGACAATTCATGTGCAATAGACATGGCAACTTTTAACAAAAAAAAATTCACCGAAATATATCGATATGAGATCTAGTTTCGAAGATCTCGTCGCGAGGGATTTAATGGAGAAAACGGATCTTCGGATGTTTCATTAAGAGATAAAACATTTTAAAAACTGAAAATCCAAAAAGATTTCCACATGCATGCATGCGGTGACATGGCGTAGTCTGTGTGTTATATGGCATGTGGACGGGTTTGGCTCCTACCACACGTGTAGGCGTTAGCATTGTCCTTGTTGAAAAGGAGGTAAAAATATATATATGTCCAACAACTTGATAGATATGTATTATGTTGGTCTGTAAAAATACCAAGGAGATAAAATTCTCCTAGACCCTTTCTTTCTCTTAAAAACTTCCGTAAACTTTTAGAGGAAGTTTCTTCAGAGCTACTTTTGTCGGATCATGTAACTTCGAATCCTGTAAATCTGTTTATTTTATTTTATTTTCCATTAAACAAAACTAGATAATGGCCTAGGGCCTGCCAGTCAATGACATGCGTGTCAGCCTTCGGCGAGGCCGGCGGAGGCAATGCGGAGGCCGTCGGCGAGAGGCGATGTGGTGACCCGGGGTTGCACATGGGCGGGGCGCGCAATGGCGTAGCGGTTGCATTCTCATGGGTCGACGGTGTGCTGGCGGGTCAGCGATGCGTCGGGAAGTTGCAATCTGTTTCTAGCCCATCAAAAGCTTACAAGAAGGAAAACTTCCCCTGGACCAGAGGAAAGTTTGGGCCAAGTTTACACGATCCTCTAAATTTATTCCACATTTACGGGATCTGTTGGAAGCTCTTTTCCCCCTAAATTACCCCCAAACTGTAGTTTTTACTCATATGGAATATGTTGGAGATGCTCTAAAGCTGGGACGAGACTTGCCTACTCCCCGCACGTGTGCCTATTCATGCTTCCGCGTACGTGGCTTGATTTGATTGAAACAAAATAAGGTCCGGCCCTACCCTCTTAAAATCAGAAGGGGGTGATTAGATTAGAAAGAAAAAGAAAAAAACAATCATAAGATGAAATGAGAATACGGATGGGAGCATGGGGAGAGAGCACGCAAGCCGGATCCCTAAAGCTGGGGGCTCCAATTCTACGATGTATGCGGGGAGTAGCAACGAGAGTACGAGACGTGCACTCACTTGTCCCCCACGCACAAACTTCAGCTGGCCCAGGTGTGGGGCTGAGCTCCACTGTTTTTTTTCTTCTTTCACTTTGTTATTTGTTTTACTTTTCTGTTTTTTCTTCTTTAGAAAAGTTTAGAATTTTTGAAAAGTCCTGAATTTGAAGTCAAATAATGTTCATGTTTTTTTTAATTTGAAGAACATTTTTTATATCATGAATATGTCTTATAATTCATGGAAATTTTTAATATCATAAATAATTTTAAATTTGGATGAAGTTTATTTGAATTTTATGAACAGTTTTTTAAATTGGTGAAGATTTTTTGAATTTGATGGATAATTTTTAAATTTGGTGAACGAAATATATTCGTGATTTAAGAAAATGTTCATAAACACGAAAAAAGAAGAAAATAAAAAGGAAAAAGTAAAACAAACAGAAAATAAAAACGACATGAAAAAATGAAAAGCGAGAAAATGTAAAAAGAAAAGAAAATCTATTAAACGCACCTGAGAAGACCTGGAATCTTACTGGCTAGCGGCACATAGGTTGCTGTACTAGCTAGCCCATGTATGATCCTCACTTCTGCATCTTAAATTTGAAGATGGTTTCTCCTATGCTCAACATGTTTTTAATAACCCCGTAAAAAACATATTTTTAATAAACACGCGTCACCAAATGTTTGTGGACGCATCCATACATGTCCGTGGAGAGCGGTGCAGACACCGATCATCCAATTATATTTTCCAAATGTCAGTCTAATGGAGAAAAGAGAGAAGGGAGCGAGATGAAAAAATGTACTCCCTCCGTTCCATTATGTAAGGTGTATTATTTTCGGCACAGTGACCAAGGCACAGAATTATAGACATGTTGGAACTAAATTACCCTTGGCAAATTTATTGATTAGTGGTAAGTAAATAAATTAGTCCAGGAAAGTAAGACACACATGCAATCGACGGAGAGATAATTTCCTTCTTTTGCTACACGGAGAGATACAGACAATCAGAAAAGAGATACTTTCCATTTTCCTGAAGGGCTAACAAGGGAATTATGAGAAATTAGAAGAAATACACCTTACATTCTGGAATTTTATCAAAAAACAAATACATCTTATATAAAGAAACGGAGAGAGTATTTGTGATGTGGTCCAAGGCTGAGATGGCATGTCCGTGGCCTGTTTGGACTCCCCCAATCACTCCTAGGTTTGGTCTCTTTTTTTGTGAACACCTCCTAGGTTTGGTCCTGATTTGTGGGATTTGGGATGTGAGGACTGCCTGACCCACTGTCCACGGATATTTGGTGACTCTCTTTTTATGTGGGAAACTTTTTTGATCTATTCATCTTCAATCATAGAAGTATAATGAGCATTAGAAATTATAAAAATTACATCCAGATCTGTAAATCATCTAGCGACGACTACAAACACTGAAGCGAGCCGAAGGCACGCCGCTGTCATCGCTCCTCCCTCACCGGAGCGGGGCAAAACTTGTTGTAATAGATAGTCGGAAAGTCGTCGTGCTAAGACCCATAGGACCAACGCACCAGCACGGCAACCACTGCCGATGAAGAGTAGCGTAGATCACGAGGATCCAACCTGAAGACACACGAACAGAGATGAACGACGACCAGATCCGAGCAAATCCACCAAAGACAGATCCGTCGGAGACACACCTCCACAGGCCCACCGACGGTACTAGACGCACCACCGAAAGGGTGACTAGGCGGGGAGACCTTTATTCCATCTTCAGGGAGTCGCCGTCGTCTCGCCTTCCTGAGCAGAACACAACCCTAACAAAACTTAAAGAAACATCTAAAAACGGTGCCCTCCCACCCGCAAGGACAGGGATCCACTTCACCCGCATGGACCTAAGGCCACCAGAGACAAGGCGAATCGAAGTTGGCGGGCGGAGGAACCCTAGAATTTTTTTTTGGGAAGGTGCCGGCTGCAACATGAGGATATTTGATGACTCTTGTTGGATG
Organism: Aegilops bicornis; assembly: GCA_021605145.1. Taxonomy (NCBI): domain Eukaryota; kingdom Viridiplantae; phylum Streptophyta; class Magnoliopsida; order Poales; family Poaceae; genus Aegilops; species Aegilops bicornis. The sequence goes on from CM038669.1 coordinate 506,662,492, forward strand.
GTAAAAAGTGTTCGGACCATCCGGTCTAGACATTTATGGGCGATTTAGTGATCTACATGGAGTTGCCCTAGGTTCCCAAGATTTGAAGTCTCCTGGTGTGTGAGGAGCTATGGGCCCCGTCTGTAAGGGGGTGTGTCGCCGACTCGCCTGATCTGTCATTTTTTTCGGGTTTTGGCTAATTATTGTTCGATTTTTGTTTTTTCTTCATTTTATGTGTTTTCATTGGTTTTAATGTTTTCCTATGTTTTTCTATTTTCACTTTTCACATTTTAATTCATGAAAAATTTCTTAATTTCATGAATAATTTTAAAGTCCTTGAACATTTTAAAATTTGCAAACAATGTTTAAAATCAATGAATATTTTCGAAATTCATTAAGATTTTTTTCAAAATCCATGTATTTTTAATTTGTTACATTTTTAAAATCCAAGTTTTGTTAAAATACGTGAGCTTCTTTATATAAAGGAAATATGGTAGTAGATTTTATCTGAGCTAGCAATGGAGCGAGTTGGGAAAAAATCTAAGCAAGCAAGCAGAGCAGGTAGCTGAGCTGAGCGAGCGAGATCTCCATGGACCGACCCATGTAAGCGTTATAACAGCAATTCCATTGTTTCAACATGGAACAAGAGCTCTCAAAGGGCTCACACAAACACCACCTACATTTTTTGAAAGATCCAGCAAGTGTTGTCTTCAATTAGATTTAGCAGAAAGCAGTGGAAGAACAACAAGGGGACGATCCGAAGATCAAAGAAAAAAAAGTCAATCCTATTGGCTGCAAAACAACACTACACACATGGCAGATAGCCATCCACCCACAACAAAACAACGAGCTCTGACTCTGACGAAGAACTACAGAGAACTAGACAAGGCTGGCATCATGGAAGACCACCGAACGAACCAGTTGTTGCCTGTCACCGTATGCCACCGGGGCCCCGCACTGTAGCTTCAACTTCACAGCAATAGGCAGCGAGAGGCAGTCCCACGGACACGCTGGAGAAGAGCCGACTACCACGACTAATGCCACGCCTCTGACAATGCTCACCACCATCATCATTGCCACAGAAGCCTAACCGCCCTCATCGCCACATGATCAAGCGGCACGAACGACTTCCCCCACCTATCTCTGGCCCCTCTGGCCAGTAAGAAGCTCCTAAAACAATGCCTCAAGAGGTATGATATACGTCACCATCATCATTTGATCCCAAGGGATCAAGGGTTTCCCCCGAGCTTCCTTGCATAGTGGAGCGCGCACGCCGTCTCAATGACGCCTTCAAGAAGGAAGCGAATGCCCACGAGCATCACCATCATCAGCCACGGCCATCCCCGGAAACAAGGCCTTAGCCCAGCACTACGCAACTGCCTCCCACCCAATCAAATACCGGTTAGACCACCGCCATCATCCCCGCCCGGCAGCGTGGGTGGTGCTCGAGGGGGTCTGATTTTCAAGAATGAAATATCAAGGATAAGAATGAAAACCCAAACACCACCAGGTAACACCAAGACCGAAACGTGTGTATAAGGACACCACAACCACACACCTAATGACTCCACTCTTCTCTTTGAAAAATATCATCTCCAACAACAACCTAATATGATATAAGAATGAGGGGAAAAAAATGCCGCCAAACATAATTAAAAATAACATGGAATTGTCTCAGATCAATGCTAACAATGGATCAGTAAGGCCGATTGTTTAGACCTCCTGAGACGATTAGCATATCATATAATTCAAGACAATCAATGGACATTTTTTGTCGGGATAACAGTGCACTTGTTTATAAAATTCATATCATCACAACATCGACGAACAATGAGGTTGACAACGAGAATAAATTATTCAGGCACTTTATATGCCAAACCAAGTAATTACAAACTAGTGCCCGTGTTTCTTTGACCATTTGTGCTAACAAACTATTTGTCGCAGAGATAGCAGTAGCATTGGCTATTGAATGCTGACCCTATACACTTGTGTTCCTTGACGACAGCATTAAACATTTTTCCCGCAATCGAGCATGTCGCCTGGCATAGAAAGCCTACACAGAGTGGACTGCCAGAGGTATTTTCCCAGCATTTTTGTTCTGCAACGAATTAACACACATGTTATTATCCATGAAGAACTTATAACCGAAGAGAAACAAAAAACAAAAAAAATCATGATAGTCGGAAGAATAGAATTGCTGCAGATTCTCCATGAATTATTTGCCGATTATCATCCGTGTGAACGGAACGAGACGAAGAGAAGAGCACAAACCTGCAGAACCATGATTCACGAATAACACAAGGATCAGCACAAAGCAGATGGTAGCATTTCTCGCACCCATAATCGATGGTGTTGGGCGAAGTACCAAGTATACTCTCTCTTTTCTGTTCTTTCTCTAGTTAGTTTTGATATGGAGCAAGTACTGTTATGCCAGAGAGAATATGCAATATTTATAGATTTGGAAGTTAAAGATTTCTAGCCTCATATGGTAAAAGGAGACCCTCTCGGGATACCCGTCCTTTCCCTGGGTGAGAAAAATCTGCTTCCAAAATAAAGGTACTCTTCATCAGATGTGTTTTTTTTTCGAATAATATGTTTCCATCGCATCTGCTTCCATCAGAAAAAAAAAAGTTTCCATGGCACGTTTCCTATAAGGGTGTAGACGTAGAACAGGACAAATAAGTTTAATAACTTCTTTTTTTGAAAAGGAGGTAAACATATTTTTAATAACTTCTTTTTTGAAAAGGAGGTACATATATGTTTAATAACTTCCTTTTTGAAAAGGAGGTAAATATATGTTTAATAACTTCTTTCTTTGAAAATGAGGTAAAAACATATTTAATAACTTCTTTCTTTGGAAATGAGGTAAAAATATGTTTAATAATTTCTTTCTTTGAAAAGGAGGTAACAATATACTTAATAACTTGATTAATATATGCAATTTGTTGGTCCATCAGAATACCAAAAGAGAGAAATTCTCCTCGACTCTATCGGTTGGAGTTAGCGCGTTAGATCTTTTTGTTTATATACAAACTCAAAAGCTTTTAATACGTTGTCACAATGTTTACAGGGACAGTGTAAAGGTTTGTTGGGGAACACAGTATTTCAAAAAAAAATCTACGATCACGCAAGATCTATCTAGGAGATGCATAGCAACGACACCGGATAGTGTGTCCGCGTACCCTCGTAGACCGAAAGCGGAAGCGTTATATTAACGCGGTTGATGTAGTCGTACTCTTCGCTATCCAATCATGATCCAACCGATCAAGTACCAAACGCACGGCACCTCCGAGTTCTGCACATGTTCAGCGCGATGATGTTCCTCGAGCTCTTGATCCAGCAGAGGTTCGGGGATGTAGATGAGTTTCGTCAGCACGACGGCATGATGACGGTGTTGATGATGTGATCCGCGCAGGGCTTCGACTAAGCACTACGAAAATATGATCTGAGGTGTAATCTGTGGAGGGGGGCATCGCACACGGCTAAGACAATTGATCTTGTGTGTTCTCAGGTGCCCCCTGCCTCCGTATATAAAGAGGGAGAGGGGGAGGCCGGTCGGCCTCTGTAGGGCACGCCAAGAGAGAGGAGTCCTACTAGGACTCCAAGTCCTAGTAGGATTCCACTTGGTGGAAGGGGGAAGAAGGAAGGGAAAGGGAGATGGAGAGGGAAAGGGGGCTCGCGCCCCCTCCCCTAGTCCTATTCGGACTCCCCATAGGGGGGGGGGGGGCGCCACCTCCTCGTGGCCTACCCTCTCTCTCCCCTAAGGCCCATGTTGGCCCATTACTTCTCCGGGGGGTTTCGGTAACCCCTCCGGCACTCCGTTTTTACCCAGTACCTCTCATAACTCTTTCGGTGTCCGAATAACATCGTTCAATATATCATCCTTTATGTCTCGACCATTTCGAGACTCCTCGTCATGTCCGTGATCTCATCCGGGACTCCGAACAACATTCGGTCATCAAAACACATAACTCGTATAATACAAAATCGTCCTCGAACATTAAGCGTGCGGACCCTGCGGGTTCGAGAACTATGTAGACATGACCGAGACACCTCTCCGATCAATAACCAATAGCGGAACCTGGATGCTCATATTGGTTCCTACATATTCTACGAAGATCTTTATCGGTCAAACCGCATAACAACATACGTTATTCCCTTTGTCATCGGTATGTTACTTGTCCGAGATTCGATCGTCGGTATCTTCATACCTAGTTCAATCTCGTTACCGGCAAGTCTCTTTACTCGTTCCTAATGCATCATCCTGTAACTAACTCATTAGTCACATTGCTTGCAAGGCATGTAGTGATGTGCATTACCGAGAGGGCCCAGAGATACCTCTCTGATACATGGAGTGACAAATCCTAATCTCGATATATGCCAACTCAACAAACATCATCGGAGACACCTATAGAGCATCTTTATAATCACCCAGTTATGTTGTGACGTTTGATAGCACACAAAGTGTTCCTCCGGTATTCGGGAGTTGCATAATCTCATAGTCAGAGGAATATGTATAAGTCATGAAGAAAGCAATAGCAACAAAACTAAACGATCATTATGCTAAGCGAACAGATGGGTCTTGTCCATCACATCATTCTCTAATGATGTGATCCCGTTCATCAAATGACAAGACATGTCTATGGTTAGGAAACTTAACCATCTTTGATTAACGAGTTAGCCAAGTAGAGGCATACTAGGGACACTCTGTTTGTCTATGTATTCACACATGTACTAAGATTCCGGTTAACTAGCATGAATAATAAACATTTATCATGATATAAGGATATATAAATAACACTTTATTATTGCCTCTAGGGCATATTTCCTTCAGTCTCCCACTTGCACTAGAGTCAGTAATCTAGATTACATAGTAATGATTCTAACACCCATGGAGTCTTGGTGTTGATCATGTTTTGCTCGTGAGAGAGGCTTAGTCAACGGGTCTGCAATATTCAGATCCGTATGTATTTTGCAAATCTCTATGTGTCCTTCCTTGACTTGATCGCGGATGGAATTGAAGCGTCTCTTGATGTGTTTGGTTCTCTTGTGAAATCTGGATTCCTTCGCCAAGGCTATTGCTCCAGTATTGTCACAAAATATTTTCATTGGACCCAAAGCACTAGGTATTACACCTAGATCGGATATGAACTCCTTCATCTAGACTCCTTCATTTGCTGCTTCCGAAGAAGTGATACGTCTCCATCGTATCTACTTTTCCAAACACTTTTGCCCTTGTTTTGGACTCTAACTTGCATGATTTGAATGGAACTAACCCGGATTGACGCTGTTTTCAGCAGAATTGCCATGGTGTTATTTTTGTGCAGAAATAAAAGTTCTCGGAATGACCTGAAACTTCACGGAGAATATTTTTGAAATATATAAAAAAATACTGGCGAAAGAATCAAGGCCAGGGGCCCACACCCTATCCATGAGGGTGGGGGCGCGCCCCCTGCCTCGTGGACCCCCTTGTGCTCCACCGACCTCAGCTCCAACTCCATATATTCACGTTCGGGGAGAAAAAAATCAGAGAGAAGGATTCATCGCGTTTTACGATACGGAGCCGCCGCCAAGCCCTAATCTCTCTTGGGAGGGCTGATCTGGAGTCCGTTCGGGGCTCCGGAGAGGGGAATCCGTCGCCATCGTCATCATCAACCTTCCTCCATCACCAATTTCATGATGCTCACCGCCGTGCGTGAGTAATTCCATTGGAGGCTTGCTGGACGGTGATGGGTTGGATGAGATTTACCATGTAATCGAGTTAGTTTTGTTAGGGTTTGATCCCTAGTATCCGTTATGTTCTGAGATTGATGTTGCTATGACTTTGCTATGCTTAATGCTTGTCATTAGGGCCCGAGTGCCATGATTTCAGATCTGAACCTATTATGTTTTCATGAATATATGTCAGTTCTTGATCCTATCTTGCAGGTCTATAGTCACCTATTATGTGTTATGATCCGTTAACCCGAAGTGACAATAATCGGGATACTTACCGGTGATGACCGTAGTTTGAGGAGTTCATGTATTCACTAAGTGTTAATGCTTTGGTCCGGTACTCTATTAAAAGGAGGCCTTAATATCCCTTAGTTTCCAATAGGATCCCGCTGCCATAGGAGGGTAGGACAAAAAATGTCATGCAAGTTCTTTTCCATAAGCACGTATGACTATATTCGGAATACATGCCTTCATTACATTGATGAACTGGAGCTAGTTCTGTGTCACCCTATGTTATAACCGTTGCACGAGGAATCGCATCCGACATAATTATCCATCACTGATCCAATGCCTACGAGCTTTTCACATATTGATCTTTGCTTAGTTACTTTACCGTTGCCACTATTTCAATTACTACAAAACTGCTACTGTTACTTTTGCCACCGTTTTCGTTACTTCCATACTACTTTGCTACTAAATACTTTGCTGCAGATATTAAGTTTCCCAGGTGTGGTTGAATTGACAAGTCAACTGCTAATACTTGAGAATATTCTTTGGCTCCCCTTGTGTCGAATCAATAAATTTGGGTTGAATACTCTACCCTCGAAAACTGTTGCGATCCCCTATACTTGTGGGTTATCAAGACTATTTTCAAGGCCATGTCGGGAGCATAGCTCTATTCTTTGAGTCACTTGGGATTTATATCTGCTGATAACTATGAGGAACTTGAAAGAAGAAAAACCCAAAATTTATCCCTCAACTACGAGGGGAGGTAAGGAACTGCCATCTAGCTCTGCTCTGGATTCCCCTTCTGTTTTGAGTAAACATGCGACACCTAAACCTGCTTCTGCCATTAATTCTGATATGTCGCATGTTATTGATGATGCCACTTCTGATATGCATGATACTTATGATGAAACTACTTCTATGCTTGATACTACTGTGTCACTAGGTGAATTTCTTGATGAACAACTTGCTAGGGCTAGAGAGAATGAAATTATTGAAACTGATAATATTGATGAAAGTGATGATGAAGATTATCCCCCTAGATATGAATTTCCTGTTGTGCCTGAGGGTTATGTTATGGATGAAGAAACTGCTAGAGATTTTCTGGCTTGCAATGATAGATATGATCTTAAGAAATTATTAGCTAAGCTGAAAGAAAAATCTTTGAATGCTAGAATGAAATATGCCCCTGCTTTTGCTACTTCACCTATCTATGTTACTGATAAGGATTATGATTTCTCTGTTGATCCTGAGATAATTACTTTGGTTGAATCTGATCCTTTTTATGGCTATGAATCTGAAAATACTCGTTACTACTATATCCTCAAGTTATTTCCGTTCTCATTAAAGGGTGATGCTAAAACATGGTTTAATTCTCTTACTCCTGGTTGTGTGCGTAGTCCCCAGGATATGATTTGTTATTTCTCTGCTAAATATTTTCCCGCTCATAAGAAACAAGCTGCCTTAAGGGAAATATATAATTTTGTGCAAATTGAAGAAGAGAGTCTCCCACAAGCTTGGGTGAGGCTTCTCCAGTTACTTAATGCTTTACCTGATCATCCTCTCAAGAAAAATGAAATACTTGATATCTTTTATAATGGACTAACCGATGCTTCCATAGACCACCTGGATAGTTGTGCTGGTTGTGTTTTCAGGGAAAGAACTGTTGATCAAGCTGAATTGCTATTGAATAATATGTTGACTACTGAAAATAATTGGACACTTCCTGAACTAACTCCTAAGCCAACTCCGAAGAAAAGGGGTATTCTATTTCTCAGTCCTGAAGATATGCAAGAGGCAAAGAAATCTATGAATGAGAAGGGTATTAAAGCTGAAGATGTTAAGAATTTACCACCTATTGAAGAAATACATGGTCTTGATAACCCGACAGGTAGTAAAGGTAAATTCTCTCTATAGATTTGATGAAGGTGATATTCCTCGTAATAAGCCTGCTAGCCAATGCTTAGATGAGTTTGATAATTTTATTGTTAAACAAGAAAACTTCAATGCTTATGTTGGTAGACAATTGAAACATAATGCTTATATGATTGAACACTTGAGTGATTATATGCCTAGAGTTAAAGGTGAACTTAAACTCATTAGTAAACATGCTTCTATGGTTACCACTCAAGTAGAACAAGTGCTCAAAGCTCAAAATGATTTGCTCAGTGAATTAAATAATAAGAAAAATGATAATGCTATTAGAGTTGTGACTAGAGGGGGTAAAATGACTCTGGAACCTTTGTATCCTGAGGGCCACCCTAAGAGAATTGAGCAAGATTCTCAGAGAACTAATGTTGATGCACCTAGTCCTTCTAAGAAGAAGAAAAAGAAAAATGATAGGACTTTGCATGCTTCTAGTGAACCTGTTGTTGACACACCTGAGAATCCCAATGATATTTCTATTTCTGATGCTGAAAGACAATCTGGTGATGAACATGAACGTAGTGATAATACTAATGATGATGTTCATGTTTATGCTCAACCTAGCAATAACAATGATGTAGAGATTGAACCCACTGTTGATCTTGATAATCCACAATCAAAGAATCAACATTATGATAAGAGAGACTTCATTGCCAGGAAGCACCGTAAAGAAAGAGAACACTGGGTTCAGAAACCCATGCCTTTTCCTCCTAAACCATCCAAGAAAAAGGATGATGAGGATTTTGAGCGCTTTGATGAAATGATTAGACCTATCTTTTTGCGTATGCGTTTGACTGATATGCTTAAAATGAATCCTTATGCTAAGTATATGAAAGATATTGTCACAAATAAAAGAAAGATACCGGAAGCTGAAATTTCCACCATGCTTGCTAATTATACTTTTAAAGGTGGAATACCTAAGAAACTAGGAGATCCAGGAGTACCAACTATACCATGCTCCATTAAAAGAAACTATGTTAAAACTGCTTTATGTGATCTTGGAGCCGGTGTTAGTGTTATGCCTCTCTCTTTATATCGTAGACTTGATTTGAATAAGTTGACACCTACTGAAATATCTTTGCAAATGGCCTATAAATCAACTGCTATACATGTCGGTATTTGTGAGGATGTGCCTGTTGTGGTTGCAAACGTTACTATTTTAATGGACTTTGTTATTCTTGATATTCCCGAGGACGATAGTATGTCGATTAACCTTGGTAGACCCTTTTTGAATACTGCAGGGGCTGTTATTGATTACAACAAATGCAATGTCACTTTTCATGTTAATGGTAATGAGCATACGGTGCACTTTCCGAGGAAACAACCTCAAGTCCACAGTATTAATTCTCTTGGAAAAACTCCATCGATTACTATTGGAGGTTTTGAATTTCCTCTCCCTACTGTCAAGAAGAAATATGATATTCTTATTATTGGGGACATGCTTATCCCCGTTGAGGTAACCTGGTGCTATTAGAAAATTCTCCGGTTTCATGCGATTCGGAATGAGTTTGTCAACAAGACTTGATCAACCTTGTTAGTGGATTCCTTACGATGAGCATGAGATGGATGAAGTTAGAAAGCACAACCTTCTGTACCCTCCTTTTACTTTATATTATTTAGATTAAATAAAGCAAAAATAGTATTTTCTGTCTGTTTTCTGAATTATCCTTGCAATAAAAAATACCGCAAAAATAAAAGTTCTCCAAATGCCCCGAAAATGAAATATGATTTTTTTCTAGATTATTTAAGAATTATTGGCACTGAGAACACACCAGACCACCTGGCCACGAGGGTGCAGGGCGCACCCACCCCCCTGGGCGCGCCCCCTGCCTCGTGGGCCCCACGTGGACCCCCTCCACTTATTCCTGCATCCACTCACTACGTCTTCCTCCAGAAAAAAATCATCCCATAGCTCAAACACGTGTTCTAGCTCATCTTGCTGCCATTTTCGATCTCCTTGCTCAAATCTCCATTCACAAAACTGCTTTGGGGGATTGTTCTTCGGTATGTGACTCCTCCAATTGTCGAATTAGTTTTTGTTCTATTGCTTTATTTATTGCAATTTTTTGCTGCTTAGGTGACCCTGTTCTTGAGCCTGCATGTCAAATTTATATGGTCCCAAGTAGTTTTAATGCATGATATTGTCTCTAGGCACTTGTGGGAGTAGTTGCTATCAGTCTTGTTGAGTTTGGTTCACTTTTATTTTGAGTCACTAAAAAATTCAGAAATTTTCAGAAAATGATGAAGAGATTATTGAGGGTCTCTTCGAGCCGAAGCTCGAAGGATAAACAAAGTGAAGAGATTAAGAAGCCCAAATATAATCTTCCTCGCATCATGGAAGTTCGGCCGTGTGAATGGCCTTGTGATGAATTCTTCAGAGCAGCCGGGATTCATGGTGACTTTTATTATTTGGTTGAGAATGCGGTCCTCGTCGACTTCCTCCGTGACCAGCGCGAACAATATCTCCTCCTCACTAATATTTTCATGCAAAATTTTCATTTCCATGCTAGGAGATCGCCACCTTTGGTGGATTTTTATTTATATGATGAGTTTAAGGAGATGTCACTTCATTATTTTTGTGCGGTTTGCAAGTTGCCTTTTGAGGGCAGCATAGAGGAACCACATCGTAATGATGTGGAAGGGTTTATTGATATGATTGCTATAGGGGAAACGAGGAAAGTTTCGGATGCAAGAATCACTAGCATACATTTTCCTGTTTTGCGTTACGTTGCAATATTTGCTAGTAGATGCTTAATTGGTCGTGGGAATAGTGGAAACCTTAGTGCCCTCAGTATTTATTACCTAACTGATTCCTTTGTGAGAAGGTTCAAATTTTCATCCTCATGCAATTCTCACACTGTCCTATTTGACCTTTATGATAAATCCTATACCATGGACTTAGAAGATTTTAATACTGCTTGTACACTCCCGCAATGGGGCAGTGCTAGTGATCCTCGCAAATCTGAGTTTAAGGATTTTCTTGCTAGTATCACTGTGGGGGAATCTAGAGAAATAACACAAGCTACCATAGGGAGCATTCATTTTCCTGCTATACATTATTTTGCTCTCTTTATACGTAGATGCATTAACGGCAAGGACGAGGCATGTCACATGTGTGTTCCCGATCTTAGTGTTCTCAAGAGTGCTATATTAGGAGATAAACAATATAACTTGGCGGCCATTGTTGCACGAAGGTTGCATCTTAATAGTTTAAGTGGAGACTTGTTTGGTGGAATTTATGCAACCCGTTTAGCCAATTATCTTGAGATACCCATACATGAAAATGATATGGAATTGCCTCCTGCTTATTTAGATTATAATGCTATGGTTCGCCACCAGTTTGTTGAGAGGAATGAACAGTTCCTCCAGTACCGACTAATTTTTGACAGACGTCGCACTGTCCATGTTGCTCTCCTGGCTCGTGGTTTCTTTGACTTTCAGGAAAAAAGGAGATATATTATAACCAGTGAAGAGGCGAACGAGTATGAGAGGAGGACAGAGGCAGCTCGCCTCCAAGCTGCAGCTCATGAGGCAATAGCTGTTGCATCTAAGTACGACCCCAGCTACAACTTTGGATATCTGCCAGGCCAGCCGTTGCCATAGACCAACTTAGGCCAAAAGCCTAAGCTTGGGGGAGTACGTATTTCTCACCGACATTACATTCATGTTCACACACTCATTCCAGTTGTCGGTGCCCATACTTTTTCATTGTACAATCCATGCTAGTTTATTTTCTTTTCTCGCTTTCTTCTTGTGTGTTTGAAAAACCTTAAGAAAAAAGAAAAGAAAATAGTTGTAGCCATTAGCTAGTTAACTTTCCATGCCAATAGTATTAATAATTAAAAAGAAAACTCAAAAAGATTTCTTGTTCGTCTCTTGCTTGTTGGGAGCTTTCCCGTGTAAATAGTTTTATTTTATTTCTTTTCATTGGGGGTCGAGAGGAGAAGACCATGATTAAAATTTTGAAGTGGCTCTTATATGCATTATTGTTGATTTAACAAAGAGCCCATATTACCTTGTCTTCTCCTTTGTATCACATGCTTGTAGATTCCATCTTAGTCCAATGCACGTGCACTATTATTATTATACACACCGTTCGGTCGTGCAAGTGAAAGACAATAATGACGATATATGATGGACTAATTGAGAGGAGAGAAGTTGGTATGAACTCGACCTCTCTTGTTTTTGTAAATATGATTAGTTCATTGTTCCTGATTCAGCCTATTATGAATGAAACATGTTTGCAATGACAATTAGAGATTATAGTTACTCATGCCATGCTTAATTTGCTAGGAGTTTATAATGGTTTACCTTGCGTGCCAACATGCTATTAAAATGGTAGTGATGTGGTATGGTAGGGTGGTATCCTCCTTTGAATGATTTGAGTCACTTGACTTGGCACATGTTCACACACGTAGTTGAAACAAAATCAACATAGCCTCCATGATATTTATGTTCATGGTGGATTATATCCTACTCATACTTGCACTCAATGTTTATTAATTTTAATGCACGTTCATGACTGTTGTCTCTCTCTAGTTGGTCGCTTCCCAGTCTTTTTCTAGCCATCACTTGTACTAAGTGGGAATACTGCTTGTGCATCCACTTCCATAAACCCCAAAGTTATTCCATATGAGTCCACCATACCTTCCTATATGCGGTATCTACCTGCCGTTCCAAGTAAGTTTGTATGTCCCAAACTCTAAACCTTCAAGTGAAATTCTGTTTTGCATGCTCGAATAGCTCATGTATCAACTAGGGTTGTATGTATCTTCCATGCTAGGCGGGTTATTCTCAAGAGGAGTGTACTCCGCTCCTCACTCACGAGAAAATGGCTGGTCAACGGGATGCCCAGTCTATCTCAAATCAAATCAAAATAATTGCAAACAAAACTCCCCCAGGACTGTTGTTAGTTGGAGGCACCCGTTGTTTCGGGCTAGCCATGGATTGATGCTTGTTGGTGATGGGGGAGTATAAACTTTACCATTCTGTTTGGGAATCGCCTATAATGTGTGTAGCATGGAAGATATCGAGATCTCTCGGTTGTTATGTTGACAATGAAAGTATGCCGCTCAAAATATTATTCATCTCTGCTTTACAGACGAGCTCTGGCACCTCTACAAATCCCTGCTTCCCTCTGCGAAGGGCCTATCTATTTAATTTTATGTTGAGTCATCATCCTCTTATTAAAAAGCACCAGTTGGAGAGCACCACTGTCATTTGCATGCAATATTATTAGTTTATATTGAGTATGACTATGGTTGTATCTCTTTTACCATGAATTACAATGTTTAGTCAGTCCTTGATCTTCAGAGGTGCTCTGCATTTATGTCTTGCGGTCTCAGAAAGGGCTAGCGAGATACCATCTTGTTATATCATATTATGATTGTTTTGAGAAAGTGTTGTCATCCGAGATTTATTATTATTGCTCTCTAGTTGATTATGCAATTGATATGAGTAAACATGAGACCTAAATGTTATTGTGAATATGGTTAGTTCATAATCTTTGCTGAAAACATGAATGCTGGCTTTACATATTTACAACAACAAGAGCAAACAGAGTTTGGAAAAGTTTTTCTTTATCACTTTCAGTTTGTCAACTGAACTGCTTCAGGACAAGCAAAGGTTTAAGCTTGGGGGAGTTGATACGTCTCCATTGTATCTACTTTTCCAAACACTATTGCCCTTGTTTTGGACTCTAACTTGCATGATTTGAATGGAACTAACCAGGACTGATGTTGTTTTCAACAGAATTGGCATGGTGTTATTTTTGTGCAGAAATAAAAGTTCTCGCAGTGACCTGAAACTTCACGGAGAATATTTTTGGAATATATAAAAAATACTAGCGAAAGAATCAAGGCCAGGGGCCCACACCCGGTCCACAAGGTGGGGGCGCGCCTACCCCCCTGGGCGCGCCCCCTGCCTCGTGGGCCCCCTGGTGCTCCATCGACCTCAACTCCAACTCCATATATTCACGTTTGGGGAGAAAAAATCAGAGAGAAGGATTCATCACGTCTTACAATACGGAGCCACCGCCAAGCCCTAATCTCTCTCAGGAGGGCTGATCTGGAGTCCGTTCGGGGCTCCGGAGAGGGGAATCCATCCCCATCGTCATCATCAACCTTCCTCCATCACCAATTTTTCATGATGCTCACCGCCGTGCGTGAGTAATTCCATCATAGGCTTGCTGGACGGTGATGGGTTGGATGAGATTTACCATGTAATCAATTTAGTTTTGTTAGGGTTTGATCCCTAGTATCCATTATGTTCTGAGATTGATGTTGCTATGAATTTGCTATGCTTAATGCTTGTCACTAGGGCCCGAGTGCCATGATTTTATATCTGAACCTATTATGTTTTCACGAATATATATGAGTTCTTGATCCTATCTTGCAAGTCAATAGTCACCTACTATGTGTTATGATCCGGTAACCCCGAAGTGACAATAATCGGGACCACTCCCAGTGATGACCGTAGTTTGAGGAGTTCATGTATTCACTAAGTGTTAATGCTTTGGTCGGTACTCTATTAAAGAGGGCCTTAATATCCCTTATTTTCCAATAGGATCCCTGCCACGGGAGGGTAGGACAAAAGATGTCATGCAAGTTCTTTTCCATAAGCACGTGTATGACTATATTGAATACATGCCTACATTACATTGATGAACTAGAGCTAGTTACATGTCACCCTATGTTATAACTGTTGCATGAGGAATCGCATCTGACATAATTATCCATCACTGATCCAATGCCTACGAGCTTTTCACATATTGATCTTTGCTTAGTTACTTTACCATAGCCACTGTTACAATTACTACAAAACTGCTACAGTTACTTTTGCCACCATTAACGTTACTTCCATACTACTTGCTACTAAATACTTTCTTTGCGGATATTAAGTTTTCAGTGTGGTTGAATTGACAACTCAACTGCTAATACTTGAGAATATTCTTTGGCTCCCCTTGTTTCGAATTAATAAATTTGGGTTGAATACTCTACCCTCGAAAACTGTTGCGATCCCCTATACTTGTGGGTTATCAAGCAGCTATGTACTCCGCTTCACACGTAGATCCCGCCATGACGCTCTGTTTGGAACTGCGCCAACTGACAGCTGATAACCCACAAGTATAGGGGATCGCAACAGTTTTCGAGGTTAGAGTATTCAACCCAAATTTATTGATTCAACACAAGGGGAGCCAAAGAATATTCTCAAGTATTAGCAGCTGAGTTGTCAATTCAACCACATCTGGATAACTTAATATCTGCAGCAAAGTATTTAGTAGCAAAGTAGTATGGAAGTAACGGTAACGGTGATAAAAGTAATAGTAGTAGTTTTGTAGTAGTTGTAACAGTGGCAACGGAAAAGTAACTAAGAAAAGAGCAATATGTGAAAAGCTCGTACGCATTGGATCGGTGATGGAGAATTATGACGGATGCGATTCGTCATGCAAAATTTACAACATAGGGTGACACAGAACTAGCTCCAATTCATCAATGTAATGTAGGCATGTATTCCGAATACAATCATACGTGCTTATGGAAAAGAACTTGCATGTCATGTTTTGTCCTACCCTCCCGTGGCAGCGGGGTCCTATTGGAAACTAAGGGATATTAAGGCCTCCTTTTAATAGAGTACCGGATCAAAGCATTAACACTTAGTGAATACATGAACTCCTCAAACTACGGTCATCACCGGTAAGTATCCCGATTATTGTCACTTCAGGGTTAATGGATCATAACACATAATAGGTGACTATAGACTTGCAAGAGAGGATCAAGAACTTACATATATTCATGAAAACATAATAGGTTCAGATCTGAAATCATGGCACTCAGGCCCTAGTGACAAGCATTAAGCATAGAAAAGTCATCACAACATCAATCTCAGAACATATTGGATACTAGGGATCTAACCCTAACAAAACTAACTCGATTACATGGTAAATCACATCCAACCCATCACCGTCCAGCAAGCCTACGATGAAATTACTCACGCACGGCGGTGAGCATCATGAAATCAGTGATGGAGGAAGGTTGATGATGACGACGGCGATAGATTCCCCTCTCCGGACCCCCGAACGGACTCTAGATCAGCCCTCCCGAGAGAGATTAGGGCTTGGCAGCGGCTCCGTATCGTAAAACGCGATGAATCCTTCTCTGTGATTTTTTTCTCCCCGAAAGTGAATATATGGAGTTGAAGTTGGGTCGGTGGAGCACCAGGGGGCCCACGAGGCAGGGGGCGTGGCCAGGAGGTAGGCGCGCCCTCCACCCTCGTGGACAGGGTGTGGGCCTCCTAGCCTTGATTCTTTCGCCAGTATTTTTTATATATTCCAAAAATATTCTCCGTGAAGTTTCTGGTCATTCCGAAAACTTTTATTTCTACACAAAAATAACACCATGGCAATTCTGCTGAAAACAGCGTCAGTCCGGGTTAGTTCCATTCAAATCATGCAAGTTAGAGTCCAAAACAAGGGCAAAAGTATTTGGAAAAGTAGATACGATGGAGACGTATCAACTCCCCCAAGCTTAAACATTTGCCTGTCCTCAAACAATTCAGTTGATAAACTGAAAGTGATAAATAAAAACTTTTACAAACTCTGTTTGCTCTTGTTGTTGCAAATATGTAAAGCCAGCATTCAAGTTTTCAGCAAAGATTATGAACTAACCATATTCACAATAACATTTAGGTCTCATGTTACTCATATCAATGGCATAATCAACTAGCGAGCGATAATGATAAATCTCGGATGATAACACTTTCTCAAAACAATCATAATATGATATAACAAGTTGATATCTCGCTAGCCCTTTCTAAGACCGCAAAACATAAATGCAGAGCACCTCTAAAGATCGAGGACTGACTAAACATTGTAATTAATGGTAAAAGAGATCCAGCCATAGTCATACTCAATATAAATTAATAGTAATGGATGCAGATGACAGCAGTGCTCTCCAACTGGTGCTTTTTAATAAGAGGAGGATGACTCAACATAAAAGTAAATAGATATGCCCTTCGTAGAGGGAAACAGGGATTTGTAGAGGTGCCAGAGCTCGATTTTGAAATAGAGATAAATAATATTTTGAGTGGCATACTTTCATTGTCAACATAACAACCGAGAGATCCCGATATCTTCCATGCTACACACATTATAGGTGGTTCCCAAACAGAATGGTAAAGTTTATACTCCCCCACCACCAACAAGCATCAATCCATGCCTGGCCCGAAACAACGGGTGCCTCCAACTAACAACAGTCCTGGGGGAGTTTTGTTTGCAATTATTTTGGTT
The DNA here is from genome assembly GCA_021605145.1 of Aegilops bicornis. NCBI lineage: Eukaryota > Viridiplantae > Streptophyta > Magnoliopsida > Poales > Poaceae > Aegilops > Aegilops bicornis. Next base: position 506,679,623 of record CM038669.1, read on the forward strand.
TGGTATGAGCATGGGACTGGGCATCCCGGTGACCAGCCATTTTCTCGTGAGTGAGGAGAGGAGTCCACTCCTCTTGAGAATAACCCGCCTAGCATGGAGGATAAAGGCAGCCCTAGTTGATACATGAGCTATTCGAGCATACAAAACATAATTTCATTTGAAGGTTTAGAGTTTGGCACATACAAATTTACTTGGAATTGCAGGTAGATACCGCATATAGGAAGGTATGGTGGACTCATATGGAATAACTTTGGGTTTATGGAAGCGGATGCACAAGCAGTATTCCCGCTTAGTACAAGTGAAGGCTAGAAAAAGACTGGGAAGCGACCAGCTAGAGAGCGACAACCATCATGAACATGCATTAAAATTAATAAACATTGAGTGCAAGCATGAGTAGGATATAATCCACCATGTACATAAATATCGTGGATGCTATGTTGATTTTATTTCAACTACATGCGTGAACATGTGCCAAGTCAAGTCATGAATCATTCAAACGAGGATACAACCCTATCATACCACATCACAACCATTTTAATAGCATGTTGGCACGCAAGGTAAACCATTATAAACTCCTAGCAAATTAAGCATGGCATAAGCAACTATAATCTCTAATTGTCATTGCAAACATGTTTCATTCATAATAGGCTGAATCAGGAACGATGAACTAATCATATTTACAAAAACAAGAGAGGTCGAGTTCATACCAGCTTCTCTCATCTCAATCAGTCCATCATATATCGTCATTATTGCATTTCACTTGCATGACCGAACGATGTGAATAATAATAATAGTGCACGTGCATTGGACTAAGCTGGAATCTGCAGGCATCTTAATACAAGGGAGAAGATAAGGTAGCATGGGCTCTTTGTTAAATCAACAATAATGCATATAAGAGCCACTACAACATTTTCATTATGGTCTTCTCCTTTCGACCCCCCAAGAAAAGAAAAGAAATAAAACTATTTACACGGGAAAGCTCCCAACAAGCAAAATAAGAACGAGAAATCTTTTTGGGTTTTCTTTTAATTATTACTACAACAAGCATGGAAAGTAAATTAGCTAGAAGCTACAACTATTTTTTTGTTTTTCTTAAGGTTTTTCAAACACACAAGAAGAAAGCGAGAAAGAGGAAAATAAACTAGCATGGATAGTACAATGAAAAAGTATGAGCATCGACAACTGGAATGAATGTGTGAACATGAATGTAATGTCGGTGAGAAATACGTACTCCCCCAAGCTTAGGCTTTTGGCCTAAGTTGGTCTATGCCCAAGGATCAAAGTTGTAGTTGGGGTCGTACTGAGAAGGATCCTCTGGGTGCCACTGGTTGGCGATCTCTTGCGGGTCCCACTGATAAACAGACTGGCGGTGGGGATCAAGTGGTGGCCCCGGCTCGGGCTCTGGAGCTGGTGTCAGGCCCCGGTAGGCATGAATGGCCTTCGGCAGGACAAGGTACATGCCTGAAGATAAGTTGAAGAAAGAAGGAGCAGGCAAGGTGATAGTCTCAAAGTAATTTTTATCAAATACCAGTCTATAGTTAAGCATATTTTTCTTATTCTTAACAAGAAAATCATGTGCTACCATACTCTTATAATCTAGAAAAATAGGAGGAAACAACTTTTCCTCTTTCTCATAGTGTCTAATAGGTATCTCAAAAAATTTAGCAAGCCGTGAAGCAAAGATACCTCCAAAGATGGGACCCTTCGCACGGTTCAGATTTAACTGCTTGGCAACAAGAGCGCCTAAACTAAAACTATTATCGCGAAACAAAGCATGGCACAAAATAACAATATCAGGGGCACTAAGGTTTCCACAGTTCCCACGACCAATTAAGCATCTACTAGCAAATATTGCAAAGTAACGTAGAACAGGAAAGTGTATGCTAGTAATTCTTGCATCGGAAACCTTCCTCGTCTCCCCTATAGCGATCATATCAATAAACCCTTCCACATCGTTACTATGTGTGTCGGTGTACAAAAGTAGGGGTGCACCTTTGTACCGCTTTACTTGTGCACAGGCAGTCAGAGCCGCACGCCACGGCCACACGTAGCAGGGCAAAGGAGGGAAGCCGGAGAGAAGCCGAAGCACAAGACGATCAAGGCAACGCCAAAGCCAAGAACACAAAGAAGCAGAGAGGCAAAGCAGGTTCCCCCGGCAAGACCCTTGCCGGGGCAGCACGCCCAAACACCAACAGAGCAAGCTGCCCTTGAGCCACAAGTTCCAACCCAACCGGTTACGATTGGACCAGGGCTCGGGAGGCACCTCCATGGTGGCATGCAGATCTTTGTCAAGACCATAGATATATGAGATCAAGATGAGGACCAGAAGACAGCGACTCTCGGCGGGATCCTTGCCGAGGAGAGCCACAAGACCCCCGGCAAGATCCTTGCCGGGACGACAAAGACGCCACTTCAAGAAGACCCTTGTCAGCCACCCGCAAGGCCCTCACCAAGGACACCAAAGAAGGCCACTTCCAGTTCCGCAGACCAAGTCTCCACCGCCCGTCAGATGCAGCTGCCAGCCCAACCAGGTGGGCAGGCACCGCATGGCAACATGCGACTTCGAGGCCAACTCGAGAAGCGCTGCGTGGCAGGCATGCACCTTCGTGAAGACCCTACCACCGCGCCACCTCAGCTGCTTGCCTGCCTACATGCCGTCGCATGCACCGCTGGCTAGGGCGCGTGTCGAAGCAAGGAGGAGCGGCAACGGACGGGACGGGCCACGTTCCCGTCCCCAATAAAGAAAGGGGACACTTAAGCGATGCATTAAATGCGTCTTGTCCTGTAATACGAGCGATAAGCTCGCGGCACTGTAGGCCTTTCCTCCTTCTGTGTGCCACTGTGGCAGCCTCTTCCGACTATAAAAGGAGGCCCATGGCATACTGGAGAGGGATTCGGCTCTTTTGAACTACACAGCCACCGTAGCTAGTTCGAGGGCTCAAGAACACTCAATACATCCACCAAAGCAGGACTAGGGTTTTACGCATCCTTGCAGCACGAACCTAGGTAAACGATCCTTGTGCTGACTACTAATCCTGCTCTTCTCGCAACCCTGCGCCCTGACAACCGTAGTAGGGATTCTTGGTGATCCCATAGGTGTCGTTCCACACCGACATCTTTGGCGCGCCAGGTAGGGGGCGCAATTGTGAGAATCTGGTCTAGTAGTTAGCCTAGCGGTTTTCATCGCCATGGCTTCTAAAGGAGGAAACGGCGCCGCCTGCGAGCGCGAAGGACGCTAGCGTGGCAACAAAAGAAAAGCTAAGTCATTCAGAGATTCCGCCTATGTATGGAAAACCTGCACGCAAAGGGGCCCTCCCGCGGTTGGCAATGCCCTTGTTCTGTTTCGAGCCCACTCAACAGCTCAAGCGGTCGCGTCGAGAGTGGCGGGGTAGCCTTCCGCAACTTGGCAACGCTCACGATTCTGACTCGAGTCAAGCTCGATAGTGCGAGCGGCCGCGTCAGGGGCGGTGAGGTGGTTTTCCCGGCAGCAAGCGCACCCGGCAGGCCAATGGGGATCCGTCCTCAAGACGCCGCCCTGGGTTTACGCGCCGACAAGCCTACTCAGTTCAGCGTAGGGTGGACATACAAAGGAAAATCGAACATGAAAATAACGTGCATAATATCAAAAGTACTGCAGAGTTATATTACATCAAATTGTTGCTGCGGTTCTAACTAAAGATAGGAATTGTCTTGGTTATGAACCTACAACGGCGATGAGAAACGGGGTGCCTAATCTCGGCGCTGGACCTCCATCCTTTGAATTTCGACGATGAGGCTGATGATGGGCTTGATACGCTCCCTGAGCGGCGCGAGGTCAGTATCCTCCGGCAAGCTCTCCAGCACGGCGTCGAAGTCGAGGGTGGGGTTCCAGTACGCCACCTTGGTGAGGACCTTGGTCATGGTACCCAGGCAGAGCCTTCGGTTCTCGTCGGCCAGCGAAGCCGCCCGGTTGGCGTGGACCCGCTCCAAGGCACCGATGACCCTCTCAAAGAACAGGGTCAGGCTGCAGTTGGCGCTCACGTTCCGCTCTGGGGCGTACTTCACGGCCGGCATCCCCATGATGGCCAGCTGCACAGCGACTTGGTTGGCGACGGCGGCGAGGCGATCGAGCCAGCGGTTCTCGCCCTCCACGTGCTCCTTGAAGTTCAGGGCCTCGTTCTTCCGCAGCTGCTTATCTGTCTCCAGGTTTTTCGTCAGGGTCCCCTCTCGGGCCCTGGCCTCCAACAGCATCTTCTCGAGGCCCTCTAGCTTCAGCCTGAGGTCCTTGATGGAGTTGTTGGCCTCGGAGAGCTCCCCGGCCCTGCCGACGGCCGCGCCCTGTGCCTCCGTGAGGGCGATGTTGAGCGTATCCTTCTCCTGGGACAGCTTCAGGGCCTGCTCCTTCAGCCCGTCCCGCTCCACCTCTAGCTCCTTCACCTTGTCAGCGTGAACCAGAGCCTGGGCATCGAGCGCCTCCTTGTGCCTCTGCTCCAGCTCGCGGGTCTGCTGCAAGACGAGCTTCCCCACCTCTTCATCCTTGCCGCAGAGCGTGGCGGCAAGCTTCTCCTCGCGCGCGGCAAGGTCCTCCTCCTACGAGTTCAGCACGGCCTCGGCGGCGGCGGCCAGGTTCTCCGTCGTCTCTTGGGCCTTCTCGATGTCGTCCAGCTTCATGGTGAGCTCCACATCACGCTTGGCCAGCTCGCCCTGGGCGGCCTTCAGCTCATCGCGAGCCTGGCGGAACCAGTCCTGCGTCTCGACGACGCGCTTCTGGAGGTCCGCCTCCGCCTTCTCCGCCACCGCCATCCTGGACTTAGCTTTGTCCAGGCGGGCACGGTGGAGCACCTGGAGCTTCGGGAAGCTGGCGCCCATGGCCTGGAGCAGCCGCTCCTCCTGGGAGCCGTCACCACCAACGCTCGGCTCCTCGATGACCTCGAGCCCGGCGGCAGCGAGCGCTTCATCGTGGAACACCTCTCCCTCGACGGGGCCCCTGGTGCTCGACGCGCCTGGAAGGTGGACGAAGAGGTCGTCGCTCACCTTCAGGTACTTGCCGGAGCTAGAGGCAGCAGAGGAGGAAGGATGGTCATCGACCACCTCCTCCCTGGCAGCAGCCTTGTCGGTCCCTCCGGCAGGCCCCTTGCCGGCCTCCTCGGCAGTAGCTTTGCCGGGCTCCCCGGCAACCCCTTGGTGGCGTCCTCCGTGGCGCCCCTGGCATTTTCCTTGGCGGCGATCTTCTCGGCCTCCGCCGCGGCGCTCTTGGCGACGTCCTCAATGACGGTGTCCAGGTCCTCCCGGTCCGCCGAGAGAGAGTCTGGATGTCAAGAAGAGGGTGAGGTGAAGCCAAGACCAAGAATCGAAAAGGAAAAAAAAGAAAGAACAGGGGCGTAAGGCCAGGAACATAACAACGCCGGGCTGGGAAGCAGAAGCCCCCTCCCCGCCAACGTTCGGCGCCGAGGCGAAGCCACCGGCGCCCAAGTTCTCCTCCTCCTCCTCCATGTGCGTGGACTTGATACTTGGCGCCCTTGCCGGGGACGCCCCTCGGGGCGGCGTGGTTGATGGGGACGGTGATACGTCTCCAACGTATCTATAATTTTTGATTGCTCCATGCTACTTTATCTACTGTTTTGGACTATATTGGGCTTTATTTTCCACTTTTATATTACTTTTGGGACTAACCTATTAACCGGAGGCCCAAATTAATTGCTGTTTTTGCCTATTTCACGTTTCAAGAAACGGAATATCAAACGGAGTCCAAACGGAATGAAACCTTCGGGAACGTGATCTTCTCACCGAACGTGATCCAGGAGACTTGGACCCTACTCCAAGAAGTGCCAGAGGCGGTCACGAGGGTGGAGGGCGCGCCCCTCCTGGGCGCGCCCCCATATCTCGTGGGCCTCCTGACGCTCCACCGACGTACTCCTTCCTCCTATATATACCTACGTATCCCCAAACGATCAGGAGGGAGCCAAAAACCTAATTGCACCGCCGTACCTTCCTGTATACACGAGATCCCATCTTGGGGCCTGTTCCGGAGCTCCGCCGGAGGGGGCATCCACCACGGAGGGCTTCTACATCAACACCATAGCCCCTCCGATGAAGTGTGAGTAGTTTACCTCAGACCTTTGGGTCCATAGCTAGTAGCTAGATGGCTCCTTCTCTCTTTTTGGATCTCAATACAATGTTCTCCCCCTCTCTCGGGGAGATCTATTCGATGTAATCTTCTTTCTGCGGTGTGTTTGTTGAGATCGATGAATTGTGGGTTTATGATCAAGCTTATCTATGGATAATATTTGAATCTTCTCTGAATTCTTTTATGTATGATTGAGTTATCTTTGCAAGTCTCTTCGAATTATCCGTTTGGTTTGGCCAACTAGATTGGTAGTTCTTGCAATGGGAGAAGTGCTTAGCTTTGGGTTCAATCTTGCGGTGTCCTTACCCAGTGACATAAAGGGTTGCAAGGCACATATTGTATTGTTGCCATCGAGGATAACAAGATGGGGTATTTATCATATTGCATGAATTTATTCCTCTACATCATGTCATCTTGCTTAAGGCGTTACTCTGTTTTTAACTTAATACTCTAGATGCATGCTTTGGATAGCGGTTGATGAGTGGAGTAATAGTAGTAGATGCATAATCGTTTCGATCTACTTGTCACGGACGTGATGCCTATATACATGATCATACCTAGATAACCTCATAACTATGCTCAATTCTGTCAATTGCTCAACAGTAATTTGTTCATCCACCGTAGAATACTTATGCTCTTGAGAGAAGCCACTAGTGAAACCTATGGCCCCCGGGTGTATTCTCATCATATCAATCTCCATCACTTTATTTACTTGCTTTGCTTTTACTTTTTACTTTGCATCTTTATACCAAAAATACCAAAAATATTATCTCTATCAGATCTCACTCTCGTAAGTGACCGTGAAGGGATTGACAACCCCTAATCATGTTGGTTGCGAGTAGCTATCGATTTGTGCAGGTACGAGACTTGGCGCGTGGCCTCCTCTTGGATTGATACCTTGGTTCTCAAAAACTGAGGGAAATACTTATGCTCTTGTGCTGCATCATCCTCTCCTCTTCGGGGAAAACCAACGCAAGCTCAAGACGTAGCAAGAAGGATTTACTGGCGCCGCTGCCGGGAGGTCTACTAAAAGTCAACATACCAAGTACCCATCACAATCCCTATCTCTCGCATTACATTATTTGCCATTTGCCTCTCGCTTTCCTCTCCCCACTTCACCCTTGCCGCTTTTATTTGCCCTCTCTTTCCCAATCTCCTCCTCCTTTTTCCCTTGCCTTTTTCTCGTCCGTTTGTTTGCTCGTGTGTTAGTTTGCTTGCTTGTCATCATGACTAGTCCCTTATCTACTCCTATGTCTCCCGAGTTTGAAGTTCTTCACTTCAAGCAAAGGCAAGGAGAAAACTTAAAAGATGCTTGGTATAGGATGATGGAATCTTATCGTAAATGCACCCTAGAGGTGAACTATAGAATCCTTTTTCGGAATTTTTATGTTCGGTTAAATATAACATATAGACAACTCCTGGATTGCATGGCCAAGGGAAATTTCATTGAAATTGATCCCAGTATTGCGCACAAAATTATAGAGGGAATAGTGGGAACACCACCCCACGACGGAGAATCTCATCCTAACCAGGAAGAAACCCAAATGTTTGAAAAGATTTGCGAAGCAACAAAGATTTTACAAAAGTCTCTTGATCCTCTTAAAAATATTGGCGGAAATCTTAACCGTATGAATATGTTGATTACTCTTTGTAATAAACGGTTGGATTCTTTAGATATAAAAATTTCCGAGTATGACGGGACGAGGGAAGAACCCCCCGGATTCGAACATGACTCCGCTAAAAAACTGAAATTAAAGATGGCAATACCTAGATCTATCCTTGCTTTTATGCCTAGCTAGGGGCGTTAAACGATAGCGCTTGTTGGGAAGCAACCCAATTTTATTTTTAGTTTTTGTTTTTTGCTTCTGTTTAGGAATAAATAATCCATATAGCCTCTGTCTAGATGTGTTTTTATCTTTTAATTAGTGTTTGTGCCAAGTTAAACCTATTAGATCTTCTTGGGAGATAGTCATTTGATCTTGCTGTAATTTCCAGAATCTTTGCGCTCAGTGCCCGAATATTTAAAAATCACCAGAACGTGATAAAATAGTGATTCCAATTGCTGATGATAAATAAACAAATTTTCCAGGTTGTCTAATTTTGGTAGAATTTTTTGGGTTCCAGAAGTTTGCGTTAGTTATAGATTACTACAGACTGTTCTGTTTTTGACAGATTCTGTTTTGCGTGTGTTGTTTGCTTATTTTGATGAATCTATGGTTAGCAAAATAGTTTATAATCCATAGAGAAGTTGGAATACAGTAGGTTTAACACCAATATAAATAAAGAATGAGTTCATTACAGTAGCTTAAAGTAGTCTTTTGTTCTCTTTCTCTAACGGAGCTCACGAGATTTCTATTGAGTTTTGTGTTGTGAAGTTTTCAAGTTTTGGGTGAATTCTTTAGATGGATTATGGAACAAGGAGTGGCAAGAGCCTAAGATTTGGGATGCCCATGGCACCCCCAAGATAATCCAAGGACACCCAAAAATTCAAATCTTGGGGATGCCCCGGAAGGCATCCCCTCTTTCGTCTACTTCCATCGGTAATTTACTTGGAGCTATATTTTTATTCACCAACATGATATGTGTTTTGCTTGGAGCATCTTGTATTATTTGATTCTTTGCTTGTTAGTTTACCACAATCATCCTTGCTGTACACACCTTTTGTGAGAGCCATACATGATTTGGAATTTGTTAGAATACTCTATGTGCTTCACTTATATCTTTTGAGCTTGATAGTTTTGCTCTAGTACTTCACTTAGATCTTTTAGAGCACGGTGGTGGATTTGTTTTAAAGAAACTTGATCTCTCATTCTTCACTTAGATTATTTTGAGAGTCGTTAATAGCATGGTAATTTGCTTAATGTTAATATACTTGGTGTTTGAGATATGTGAAACTTTCTTTTGAGTGAATTGAATACTAAGATAAATTTAATGCTTAATAATTGTTTTGAGATATGGAGGTAATAATATCAAAGTCGTGCTAGTTGATAATTGTGAATTTGAGAAATACTTGTGTTGAAGTTTGCAAGTCACGTAGCATGCACGTATGGGTAAAGTTGTGTAACAAATTTGAAACATGAAGTGTACCTGGCTTGTGCATCCTTATGAGTGGCGATCGGGGACGAGCGATGGTCTTTTCCTACCAATCTATCCCCCTAGGAGCATTGTGCGTAGTACTTGATTTTTGATGGCTTCTAAATTTTTGCAATAAGTATATGAGTTCTTTTGACTAATGTTGAGCCCATGGATTATACGCACTTTTATCTTTCCGCACTTGCTAGCCTCTTCTGCAGTGCATTGCCCTTTCTCACCTTGAGAGTTGGTGCAAAATTCACGGTGCATCCAAACCCCGTGATATGATATGCTCTTTCACACATAAACCTCCTTATATCTTCCTCAAAACAGCCACCATACCTACCTATCATGGCATTTCCATAGCCATTCCGAGATATATTGCCATGCAACTTCCATCATCATTATTATGACATACATTACTTTTGTCATATTGCCATTGCATGATCTTGTAGCTGACATCGTATCTGTGGCAAAGCCACCATGCATTATTTTCCATACATGTCACTCTTGATTCATTGCACCATCCCGGTACATCACGGAGGCATTCATATAGAGTCATATTTTGTTCTAAGTTTCGAGTTGTAATTGTTGAGTTGTAATAGAAATAAAAGTGTGATGATCATCATTATTTGAGCATTGTCCCAAGTGAGGAAAGGATGATGGAGACTATGATTCCCCCATAAGTCGGGATGAGACTCCGGACGGAAAAAAGAGGCCATAAAAAAAGAGAGAGAAAAGGCCCGAATTAAAAAATAATAATAAAAAAATGAGAGAAAAAGAGAGAAGGGACAATACTACTATCCTTTTACCACACTTGTGCTTCAAAGTAGCACCTTGTTCTTCATGTAGTGAGTCTCATATAATGTGCTTCAAAGTAGCACTAAGATCTTCATAATAGAGAGTCTCTCATTTTGTCACTTTCATATACTAGCAGGAATTTTCATTATAGAACTTGGCTTGTATATTCCAATGATGGGCTTCCTCAAAGTGCCCTAGGTCTTCGTGAGCAAGCAAGTTGGATGCACACCCACTTAGTTTCTTTTGTAGAGCTTTCATATACTTATAGCTCTAGTGCATCCGTTGCATGGCAATCCCTACTCGTCATGTTGACATCAATTGATGGGCATCTCCATAGCCCGTTGATTATCCTCGTCGATATGAGACTTTCCTTTTTTTGTCTTCTCCACACAATCCCATCATCATATTTCTATTCCACCCATAGTGCTATACCCATGGCTCGCGCTCATGTATTCCGTAAAGGTTGAAAGAGTTTGAGATTATTTGAGTATGAAACAATTGCTTGGCTTGTCATCGTGGGTATAGAAGTTGGGAACATCTTTGTGTGACGAAAATGAAGCATAGCCTAACCATATGATTTTGTAGGGATGAACTTTCTTTGGCCATGTTATTTTGAGATGACATAATTGCTTAGTTAGTATGCTTGAAGTATTATTATTTTTATGTCAATATGAACTTTTGTCTTAAACCTTTCGAATCTGAATATTCATATCACAAGTAAGAAGATTTATACTGAAATTATGCCAAAGTATAACTCCGCACCAAAAATTCTCTTTTTATCATTAACCTACTCGAGGACGAGCAGGAATTAAGCTTGGGGATGCCTGATACGTCTCCTACGTATCTATAATTTTTGATTGCTCCATGATACTTTATCTACTGTTTTGGACTATATTGGGCTTTATTTTCCACTTTTATATTACTTTTGGGACTAACCTATTAACTGGAGGCCCAGCCCAGAATTGTTGTTTTTTGCCTATTTCAGTGTTTCGAAGAAACGGAATATCAAACGGAGTCCAAACGGAATGAAACATTCAGGAACGTGATCTTCTCACCGAACGTGATCCAGGAGACTTGGACCCTACTCCAAGAAGTGCCAGAGGCGGTCACGAGGGTGGAGGGCGCCCCCCTAGGCGCACCCCCCTACCTCGTGGGCCCCCTGACGCTCCACCGACGTACTCCTTCCTCCTATATATACCTACGTATCCCCGAACGATCAGGAGGGAGCCAAAAACCTAATTCCACCGCCATAACTTCCTGTATCCATGAGAGCCCATCTTGGGGCCTGTTCCGGAGCTCCGCCGGAGGGGGCATCCACCACGGAGGGCTTCTACATCAACACCATAGTCCCTCCAATTAAGTGTGAGTAGTTTACTTCAGACCTTCGGGTCCATAGCTAGTAGCTAGATGGCTTCTTCTCTCTTTTTGGATCTCAATACAATGTTCTCCCCCTCTCTCGTGGAGATCTATTCGATGTAATCTTCTTTTTGCGGTGTGTTTGTTGAGACTGATGAATTGTGGGTTTATGATCCAGCTTATCTATGGATAATATTTGAATCTTCTCTGAAATCTTTTATGTATGATTGAGTTATCTTTGCAAGTCCCTTCGAATTATCCGTTTGGTTTGGCCAACTAGATTGGTAGTTCTTGCAATGGGAGAAGTGCTTAGCTTTGGGTTCAATCTTGCGGTGTCCTTACCTAGTGACGTAAAGGGTTGCAAGGCACGTATTGTATTGTTGCCATCGAGGATAACAAGATGGGGTATTTATCATATTGCATGAATTTATTCCTCTACATCATGCCATCTTGCTTAAGGCGTTACTCTGTTTTTAACTTAATACTCTAGATGCATGCTGGATAGAGGTCGACGAGTGGAGTAATAGTAGTAGATGCAGAATCGTTTCGATCTACTTGTCACGGACGTGATGCCTATATACATGATCATACCTAGATAACCTCATAACTATGCTCAATTCTGTCAATTGCACAACAGTAATTTGTTCATCCACCGTAGAATACTTATGCTCTTGAGAGAAGCCACTAGTGAAACCTATGGCCCCCCGGGGTCTATTCTCATCATATCAATATCCATCACTTTATTTACTTGCTTTGCTTTTACTTTTTAATTTGCATCTTTATACCAAAAATACCAAAAATATTATCTCTATCAGATCTCACTCTCATAAGTGACCGTGAAGGGATTGACAACCCCTAATCGCGTTGGTTGCGAGTAGCTATCGCTTTGTGCAGTACGAGGGACTTGCGCGTGGCCTCCTACTGGATTTATACCTTGGTTCTCAAAAACTAAGGGAAATACTTACGCTACTGTGCTGCATCATCCTCTCCTCTTCTGGGAAAACCAACGCAAGCTCAAGACATAGCAGACGGCGTGTTGGGAGTAGCCCTCTGTGGCTCCTCCTACTGCTGCTCTCCTCCTGCATACACGGCGAGGTCAGCGTCAAAGCATCATACCCCTGACACATATCGACGAGGGTTGAGTGATGAACTTACGTTGGGGGCTGCGCTGGGGGCTGCTGTCCGGGCTGCTCAACACCACCAGGGGCGCCCTTGAAGCACTAGTCGGGGGCTGGCCGCCTGCCGAGGCCTTGGCCCTCTTTACCCTCTGGGCCAGCGTCTCCACGTCCCTGCAAGGATGAAAACAAGTCAAGGCATGCGTACAGACTGAGGAAACAGAGGTGGCGAAAAGGAGCAAGTCGCTTACTCGACATTCATCTCCTCCTCTGTTGCATTTTCCTCTTCCTCCTTGGGCTGAGGGACCCGTAGTCGAAGTCGACCTCCGTGCCGACGTCTGCTGGAGGGGGGAAGAAGGTGGAGTCAAGCTACGCCTGGTCGAAGAGGAGGCAGTTGCCTTCTTCTTCGCCACTGCGGCCTTCGCCAGCTTCCTCGCTGCCGCGCCCCGGGTTTGGCGTGCGGACCCTTCCTGGGCCCACTACGACGGGACAACCTTGCCAGGCCGGACCGGCTTGCCAAAGATGTCCCACCATAGGACTCGCCCGCTTCCTGTGGCCGGAGGGTCGACGGCAACGACCTCCTCCTCATCGGCCTCCTCCCCCGACGACTCGCCGACCACGTCTTCGACGAGAGGAGCCCCGGCGCCGGTGCTGCTGGCCTCCCCAGCGGCCTCTGCCCACTGGGCGAGCTCCTTCTCCTCTGCTTCCGCCACGGCCTTGTCCTCCACACCGCCGGCGCTGCGGGCCTCCTCGGCAAGCTTCGCCTCCGCCGCCCGGGCGGCGATGTAGTCCAGCTCCACCTGGGTGGTGTCCTGGATGAGCCGCGGCTCGTCGATAACGTACCCCTCGTGCAAGGAGTCGAAGAACTGCTGCACCTGGATGTCTTCCGGCTCGACCCAGCTCGGGTCAGGGCCATGCGTGTTGCAGAGCGGCATCATGGCGATGATGTCGGTCCGGCGCGAGTTGTTGCTCAGCAGGACCACTCCTATCGGCAACCGGAATAAAGGCCCCTTGGGAACCTTGCCGGCCTTCGCGGTGGCCCTCGCAGCCTTGCCGGTCTGCTCGACCTCGCCATCGCAGCCCACGTCAAGCTGAAAAGAGCCGCTGGCAGAAGTGAGTGTGCCCCATCACCGTGAAGTTGTGGTCGAGGCCGGGGCGAAGCCTCATGATGTCGGCGGCGTTCGTGAAGAGCCAGGCCGGCCGCCCCTTGTCGTGCAGCGGAGTGATGTGGCGGGGGATGAAGTCCGCCCCGATCATCTCGAGGGTGAGCCCGGCCTCGGTGAGCCGAAGGATCCTGGTGGCGGCGATCGTGAGCTTCTTGTCGTCGGCGTCGACGTTGCTCCAATCACTTCTGCGGACCGCCGGCGCCCGACGAACCTCTCATAACGCTGGCGGGTCTTTCTCCTCGATCCAGCACCACCGGCCCCACCATTCTTCCCACCTCTCCTTCATGGCGCCCTCTGGGTACGCCCCCTTGTACCTTGGGATTCAGGCGACGCAACCAGAGATGGCGCCCCCCGGTTGGATCCGAGGGGAGAAATAGTGGTGAAAGAGCGCCGTGTTGGGATGCACCCTGGCGAAGCCCTTGCAGAGGTGCGTGAAAAGAGCCAGGCACGCCACAGCGTTTGGAGTAGAATCCAAAAGGTGGAAGCCATAGGTGTGCATGACGTCGCTGAAGAAATCAGAGAAGGGAGGACAGAGCCCGCAGGAGAAGTAGTCGATGAAGAAAGGGTACCGGTTTGGGGCGGCCTCGGTGCAATTTGCGGGGATGACGTGCGTAGCTGGATGCCCTGTCTTCTCTCCCCCCGTCTTCACCCCCCACAGGGGTTTGAAGGCCTCCCGGAGCTCTAACACGTCGACCGTCGAAGGGAAGTAGGCGAGCTGCAACCTCTGCACCGCCAGCACGCTCTCCGGTGGCTCCGCCGCTCCGGCGACCTTGGCCACTAATACGTCTCCAATGTATCTATAATTTTTGATTGCTCCATGCTACTTTATCTACTGTTTTGGACTATATTGGGCTTTATTTTCCACTTTTATATTACTTTTGGGACTAACCTATTAACCGGAGGCCCAGCCCGAAATTGATGTTTTTTGCCTATTTCAAGTTTCAAGAAACGGAATATCAACACGGAGTCCAAACGGAATGAAACCTTCGGGAACGTGATCTTCTCACTGAACGTGATCCAGGAGACTTGGACCCTACTCCAAGAAGTGCCAGAGGTGGCCACGAGGGTGGAGGGCGCGCCCCCCTAGGCGCGCCCCCCTACCTCGTGGGCCCCTTGATGCTCCACCGACGTACTCCTTCCTCCTATATATACCTACGTATCCCCAAACAATCAGAAGGAGAGCCAAAAACCTAATTCCACCTCCGTACCTTCCTGTATCCACGAGATCCCATCTTGGGGCCTGTTAGGAGCTCACGGAGGGGCATCCACCACGGAGGGCTTCTACATCAACACCATAGCCCCTCCGATGAAGTGTGCGTAGTTTACTTCAGACCTTCGGTCCATAGCTAGTAGCTAGATCGCTTCTTCTCTCTTTTGGATCTCAATACAATGTTCTCCCCTCTCTCGTGGAGATCTATTCGATGTAATCTTCTTTTTGCGGTGTGTTTGTTGAGACCGATGAATTGTGGGTTTATGATCCAGCTTATCTATGGATAATATTTGAATCTTCTCTGAATTCTTTTATGTATGACTGAGTTATCTTTGCAAGTCTCTTCGAATTATCCGTTTGGTTTGGCCAACTAGATTGGTAGTTCTTGCAATGGGAGAAGTGCTTAGCTTTGGGTTCAATCTTGCGGTGTCCTTACCTAATGACAGAAAGGGTTGCAAGGCACGTATTGTATTGTTGCCATCGAGGATAACAAGATGGGGTATTTATCATATTGCATGAATTTATTCCTCTACATCATGTCATCTTGCTTAAGGCGTTACTCTGTTTTTAACTTAATACTCTAGATGCATGCCGGATAGCGGTCGATGAGTGGAGTAATAGTAGTAGATGCAGAATCGTTTTCGATCTACTTGTCACGGACGTGATGCCTATATACATGATCATACCTAGATAACCTCATAACTATGCTCAGTTACATCAATTGCTCAACAGTAATTTGTTCATCCACCGTAGAATACTTATGCTCTTGAGAGAAGCCACTAGTGAAACCTATGGCCCCCGGGTCTATTCTCATCATATCAATCTCCAGCACTTTATTTACTTGCTTTGCTTTTACTTTTTACTTTGCATCTTTATACCAAAAATACCAAAAATATTATCTCTATCAGATCTCACGCTCGTAAGTGACCGTGAAGGGATTGACAACCCCTAATCGCGTTGGTTGCGAGTAGCTATCGTTTTGTGCAGGTACGAGGGACTTGGCGTGGCCTCCTACTGGATTGATACCTTGGTTCTCAAAAACTGAGGGAAATACTTACGCTACTGTGCTGCATCATCCTCTCCTCTTCGGGGAAAACCAACGCAAGCTCAAGAAGTAGCAAGAAGGATTTCTGGCGCCGTTGCCGGGGAGGTCTACGCAAAGTCAACATACCAAGTACCCATCACAATCCCTATCTCTCGCATTACATTATTTGCCATTTGCCTCTCGTTTTCCTCTCCCCCACTTCACCCTTGCCGTTTTATTTGCCCTCTCTTTCCCAATCTCCTCCTCCTTTTTCCCTTGCCTTTTTCTTGTTCATTTGTTTGCTCGTGTGTTAGTTTGCTTGCTTGTCATCATGACTAGTCTCCTATCTTCTCCGTTATCTCCCGAGAGTGAAGTTCTAAATTTTAAGCAAAGGGAAGGAGAAAATTTAAAAGATGCTTGGTATAGAATTTGCAATGCTCAAAATAGATCTACCAGGAAGCAATCTACTTCCGTTCTTCTTCGTAATTTTTACGTAGGTGCTAATCCTTGGTATAGATATATCCTTGATACCATTACCGGAGGGAATTTCTTGGGTAGCCATACTTTTGATTCTTATAATGCTTTAATAGATTTATTTGGCTCACCTCCTCTTTTGGTTAATGGAACTATGTTAACTTTGGAGCATGTTATGCAAAGGCTTGAAATTATTGAAAACAAAGTTGCTACCATTGAATCCATTGAAAATCTAGATAAAAAGATCCATAATCAGATTACTCAATATGGATCTAAGGTAGGTATGACTTTGAAAAATATTAAGGAGAAGGAAACCATGGTTAATGAGAAAATAAATCTAGATTCTACTCGTATCGATAAACTTGAGGGTATCATTACTAACTTGGGAACTGCTTTTTCTTCCGTAAAGAATACTCCTAGTCCTCCCACAAAAATTGCCAAGCTTATGTATGTTCCTAAAAATAAGGGTGAATCATCTAGTAAGGAAAATGCGGATCTTAAATCTATAAGTATTCATCCCGATCTTTTTACTATCATAAAGGAACCATTTGCCACAAATGAATTTTTTGATCTTATGCCTAAAAGTTTGATAATTACTAGAAAGAAAGAAATCTATAAGAAAGATAGATGCTTTATTGAAGAATTGCCTACCAAAGATGGCAATACCTAGATCTATCCTTGCTTTTATGCCTAGCTAGGGGCGTTAAACGATAGCGCTTGTTGGGAGGCAACCCAATTTTATTTTTAGTTTTTTTTTGCTTCTGTTTAGGAATAAATAATCCATCTAGCCTCTGTTTAGATGTGGTTTTATCTTTTAATTAGTGTTTGTGCCAAGTTAAACCTATTAGATCTTCTTGGGAGATAGTCATTTGATCTTGCTGTAATTTCCAGAATCTTTGCGCTCAGTGCCCGAATTATTAAAAATCACCAGAACGTGATAAAATAGTGATTCCAATTGCTGATGATCAATAACCAAATTTTCCAGGTCGTCTAATTTTGGTAGAATTTTTTGGGTTCCAGAAGTTTGCGTCAGTTACAGATTACTACAGACTGTTCTGTTTTCGACAGATTCTGTTTTGCGTGTGTTGTTTGATTATTTTGATGAATCTATGGTTAGCAAAATAGTTTATAATCCATATAGAAGTTGGAATACAGTAGGTTTAACACCAATATAAATAAATAATGAGTTCATTACAGTAGCTTAAAGTAGTCTTTTGTTCTCTTTCTCTAACGGAGCTCACGAGATTTCTATTGAGTTTTGTGTTGTGAAGTTTTCAAGTTTTGGGTGAATTCTTTTGATGGATTATGGAACAAGGAGTGGCAAGAGCCTAAGATTTGGGATGCCCATGGCACCCCCAAGATAATCCAAGGACACCAAAAAATTCAAAGCTTGGGGATGCCCCGGAAGGCATCCCCTCTTTCGTCTACTTCCATCGGTAATTTACTTGGAGCTATATTTTTATTCACCAACATGATATGTGTTTTGCTTGGAGCGTCTTGTATTATTTGAGTCTTTGATTGTTAGTTTACCACAATCATCCTTGTTGTACATACCTTTTGTGAGAGCCATACATGATTTGGAATTTGTTAGAATACTCTATGTGCTTCACTTATGTCTTTTGAGCTTGATAGTTTTGCTCTAGTACTTCACTTAGATCTTTTAGAGCACGGTGGTGGATTTGTTTTAAAGAAACTTGATATCTCATGCTTCACTTAGATCATTTTGAGAGTTGTTAATAGCATGGTAGTTTTCTTAATGTTAATATACTTGGTGTTCGAGATATGTGAAACTTTCTTTTGAGTGAATTGAATACTAAGATAAATTTAATGCTTAATAATTGTTTTGAGATGTGGAGGTATAATATCGAAGTCGTGCTAGTTGATAATTGTGAATTTGAGAAATACTTGTGTTGAAGTGAGCAAGTCCCGTAGCGTGCACGTATGGGTAAAGTTGTGTAACAAATTTGAAACATGAAGTGTACCTGGCTTGTGCATCCTTATGAGTGGCGGTCGGGGACGAGCGATGGTCTTTTCCTACCAATCTGTCCCCCTAGGAGCATTGTGCGTAGTACTTGATTTTTGATGGCTTCTAAATTTTTGCAATAAGTATATGAGTTCTTTTGACTAATGTTGAGCCCATGGATCATACACACTTTTATCTTTCCGCACTTGCTAGCCTCTTCGGTACCGTGCATTGCCCTTTCTCACCTACAGAGTTGGTGCAAACTTCGCGGGTGCATCCAAACCCCGTGATACGATACGCTCTTTCAGACATAAACCTCCTTATATCTTCCTCAAAACAGCCACCATACCTACCCATCATGGCATTTCCATAGCCATTCCGAGATATATTGCCATGCAACTTCCATCATCTTTATTATGACATACATTACTTTTGTCATATTGCCATTGCATGATCATGTAGTGGTCATCGTATTTGTGGCAAAGCCACCATGCATTATTTTCCATACATGTCACTCTTGATTCATTCCACCATCCCGGTACACCGCCGGAGGCATTCATATAGAGTCATATTTTGTTCTAAGTTCCGAGCTGTAATTGTTGAGTTGTAATAGAAATAAAAGTGTGATGATCATCATTATTAGAGCATTGTCCCAAGTGAGGAAAGGATGATGGAGACTATGATTCCCCCATAAGTCGGGATGAGACTCCGGACGAAAAAAAAGAGGCCATAAAAAAGAGAGAGAGAAAAGGCCCGAATTAAAAAATAATAATAAAAAAATGAGAGAAAAAGAGAGAAGGGACAATACTACTATCCTTTTACCACACTTGTGCTTCAAAGTAGCACCTTGTTCTTCATGTAGTGAGTCTCATATAATGTGCTTCAAAGTAGCACTAAGATCTTCATAATAGAGAGTCTCTCATTTTGTCACTTTCATATACTAGCAGGAATTTTCATTATAGAACTTGGCTTGTATATTCCAATGATGGGCTTCCTCAAAGTGCCCTAGGTCTTCGTGAGCAAGCAAGTTGGATGCACACCCACTTAGTTTCTTTTGTAGAGCTTTCGTATACTTATAGCTCTAGTGCATCCGTTGCATGGCAATCCCTACTCGTCATGTTGACATCAATTAATGGGCATCTCCATAGCCCGTTGATTATCCTCGTCGATACGAGACTTTCCTTTTTTTGTCTTCTCCACACAATCCCATCATCATATTTCTATTCCACCCATAGTGCTATACCCATGGCTCGCGCTCATGTATTCCGTAAAGGTTGAAAGAGTTTGAGATTATTTGAATATGAAACAATTGCTTGGCTTGTCATCGTGGGTATAGAAGTTGGGAACATCTTTGTGTGTGAAAATGAAGCATAGCCTAACCATATGATTTTGTAGGGATGAACTTTCTTTGGCCATGTTATTTTGAGATGACATAATTGCTTAGTTAGTATGCTTGAAGTATTATTATTTTTATGTCAATATGAACTTTTGTCTTAAATCTTTCGGATCTGAATATTCATATCACAAGTAAGAAGATTTATATTGAAATTATGCCAAAGTATCACTCCGCATCAAAAATTCTCTTTTTATCATTTACCTACTCGAGGATGAGCAGGAATTAAGCTTGGGGATGCCTGATACGTCTCCAACGTATCTATAATTTTTGATTTCTCCATGCTACTTTATCTAGTGTTTTGGACTATATTGGGCTTTATTTTCCACTTTTATATTACTTTTGGGACTAACCTATTAACCGGAGGCCCAGCCCAGAATTGCTGTTTTTTTTACCTATTTCAGTGTTTCGAAGAAACGGAATATCAAACGGAGTCCAAACGGAATGAAACCTTCGGGAATGTGATCTTCTCACCGAACGTGATCCAGGAGACTTGGGACCCTACTACAAGAAGTGCCAGAGGCGGTCACGAGGGTGGAGGCGCGCCCCCCTGGGCGCGCCCCCTACCTCGTGGGCCCCCTGACGCTCCACCGACGTACTCCTTCCTCCTATATATACCTATGTATCCCCAAACGATCAGAAGGAGAGCCAAAAACCTAATTCCACCTCCGCACCTTCCTGTATCCACGAGATCCCATCTTGGGGCCTGTTCCGGAGCTCCGCCGGAGGGGCATCCACCATGGAGGGCTTCTACATCAACACCATAGCCCCTCCGATGAAGTGTGAGTAGTTTACTTCAGACCTTCGGGTCCATAGCTAGTAGCTAGATGGCTTCTTCTCTCTTTTTGGATCTCAATACAATGTTCTCTCCCTCTCTCGTGGAGATCTATTCGATGTAATCTTCTTTTTGCGGTGTGTTTGTTGAGACCAATGAATTGTGGTGTCCTTGCAATGGGAGAAGTGCTTAGCTTTGGGTTCAATCTTGAGGTGTCCTTACCTAGTGATAGAAAGGGTTGCAAGGCACGTATTGTATTGTTGCCATCGAGGATAACAAGATGGGGTATTTATCATATTGCATGAATTTATTCCTCTACATCATGTCATCTTGCTTAAGGCGTTACTCTGTTTTTAACTTAATACTCTAGATGCATGCTGGATAGCGGTCGATGAGTGGAGTAATAGTAGTAGATGCAGAATCGTTTCGATCTACTTGTCACGGACGTGATGCCTATATACATGATCATACCTATGCTCAATTCTGTCAATTGCTCAACAGTAATTTGTTCACCCACCGTAGAATATCTATGCTCTTGAGAGAAGCCACTAGTGACACCTATGGCCCCCGGGTCTATTCTCATCATATCAATCTCCTTCACTTTATTTACTTTCTTTGCTTTTACTTTTTACTTTGCATCTTTATACCAAAAATACCAAAAATATTATCTCTATGAGATCTCACTCTAAGTGACCGTGAAGGGATTGACAACCCCTAATCGCGTTGGTTGCGAGTAGCTATCATTTTGTGCAGGTACGAGGGACTTGCGCGTGGCCTCCTACTGGATTGATACCTTGGTTCTCAAAAACTAAGGGAAATACTTATGCTACTGTGTGAAAGTGCAACTATCCCTAGGTGGTTTTGGTAATTCATAACAACATATAGCTCATTGAGCTAATGCTATTCCAAGACAAATATTTCAAGAAAGCTCAATGAATGGCATGGCATGGATGATGAAAGTGGATCCCTCAAAATATTAAGGACAAAGGATTGGCTCAAGCTCAAAACCTCAATACTCTACATTTTACATTTTAGTGATCCAGGATAACATTGAGTCTATAGGAAAAGCCACTACTATCAAGGAGGGATGAGGTGTTGCTTAATGAGTCTCTTGCTTCATGTGCTTAGTGATATGCTCCAAAACCCTCCACTACTTTCTCACATCCACATATGACCTAAACCCAAAGTCAAACTCGGCCCTACCGATTCTTTCTATCCGCGCCACCGAGTTCAAATGTCATAGCCATCGCCACAAACCCTAGGCAAATCGGTCTCACCGATAGGGATCTCGGTCTCACCGAGATGGGATTGTAATCTTTCTGTTTCCTTCAGAACGTTTCGGTCTAACCGAAGTGAGCGATCGGTCCCATCGAGATTGCAATGTAAACTCTCTGCTTCCCTTCGTAACATTTCGGTCTCACCGAAAAGAGCGAATCGGTCCCACCGAAGTTTACGACCAACTCTCCGGTAAGCTAATTACCGTAATCGGTCTCACCGAGTTTGTGTAATCAGTCTCACCGAGATTACGTTATGCCCTAACCCTAACCATATCGGTCCTACCGAAGTTGCATGTCACTCCCACCGAAAACCCTAACAATACTAGGTTTACTAAATCGGTCCACCGAAGTTTTATTATTCGGTCCCACCGAGTTTGCTAAATTGTGTGTGTAAGTTAGATTTTGTGTGGAGGCTATATATACCCCTCCACCTCCTCTTCATTCATGGAGAGAGCCATCGTAACAAACCTACACTTCCAACTTACCAGCCTTACGAGAGAACCACCTACTCATGTGTTGAGGCCAAGATATTCCATTCCAACCATATGAATCTTGATCTCTAGCCTTCCCAAGTTGCTTTCCACTCAAATCTTCTTTCCTCCAAATCCAAATCCTGTGAGAGAGAGTTGAGTGTTGGGGAGACTATCATTTGAAGAACAAGAGCAAGGAGTTCATCATCAACACACCATTTGTTACTTCTTGGAGAGTGGTGTCTCCTAGATTGGCTAGGTGTCACTTGGGAGCCTCCGACAAGATTGTGGAGTTGAACCAAGGAGTTTGTAAGGGCAAGGAGATCGCCTACTTCATGAAGATCTACCGCTAGTGAGGCAAGTCCTTCGTGGGCGACGGCCATGGTGGGACAGACAAGGTTGCTTCTTCGTGGACCCTTTGTGGGTGGAGCCCTCCGTGGACTCGTGCAACCGTTACCCTTCGTGGGTTGAAGTCTCCATCAACGTGGATGTACGATAGCACCACCTATCGGAAGCACGACAAAAATATCCGTGTCTCCAATTGCGTTTGAATCCTCCAAACCCTTCCCTTTACATTCTTGCAAGTTGCATGCTTTATTTTCCGCTGCCTATATACTCTTTGCATGCTTGCTTGAATTGTGTGATGATTGCTTGAATTGTTCAAAGATAGCTAAAATCTGCCAAAGTCTAAAATTGGGAAAAGGCATAGCTTTTATTTGGTCAAGTAGTCTAATCACCCCCCTCTAGACATACTTCAAGGTCCTACAAGTGGTATCAGAGCTTTGGTCTCCATTTGCTTTGATTTCCATAGCTTTTGGTGATCATAGCCTTGGTTTCACAACCTAGGAGAGTATGGCGTCTAGCGAGGAAATTATCACCATAGAGGTCCTTACTTTGATGGCACTAATTTTGCTAGTTGGAAGCATAAGATGAAAATGCATATTCTCGGACATAACCCCACCGTTTGGGCTATTGTGTGTATTGGTTTGCAAGGTGAATTCTTTGATGGGAGAGAACCGAACCGTGAAGCTAGTGCGGAAGAGTTGAAGGTGTTGCAATACAACGCTCAAGCTTGTGATATCCTCTTCAATGGCTTGTGCCCCGAAGAATTCAACAAAATCAGTCGTCTTGAGAATGCAAAGGAAATTTGGGATACTTTGATTGATATGCATGAAGGTACTGACTCCGTCAAGGAATCCAAGTTGGATGTGCTCCAAAGTCAGCTTGACAAGTTCAAAATGAAGGATGGTGAAGGTGTCGCTGAAATGTACTCTAGGCTTGCTCTTATCACAAATGAGATTGCCGGCTTAGGAAGTGAAGAGATGACCGACAGATTCATCATCAAGAAGATCCTAAGAGCATTGGATGGAAAATATGATACCGTGTGCACATTGATCCAAATGGTGCCAAATCACAAAGATCTCAAGCCAATGGAAATCATTGGAAGAATTGCTGCTCATGAGATGTCACTCAAGGATATGGAGGAACTTCACAACAAGTCAAGTGGTGCTTACAAAGCCTCATGTGAAGCCCCCACATCATCAAGTGAGAAACAAACCTTCAATGAAGAATTGAGCTTAATGGTGAAGAACTTCAACAAATTCTACAAGAGTAGAAGCAAATAAAGAAGCTCCAAGTCAAGGTCCTACAATGACAAAAGATCTTCTAGTCGTGAGCGCAATTGCTACAATTGTGGGAGACACGGACACTATTCCAATGAGTGTACGACACCCTACAAAAGAAGAGAAGATTCTCCCAAGAGAAGAAGTAGAAGAGAAGAATCACCACCAAGACAGAGAAGGAGTAGAGACGATCGTTATGAATGAAGACCCACACGGAGAAGCAAGGATTCGGAAAGGAAGGGTAAGTCATCAAAGAGCTACACAAAACGAAGACATCAAGCTCATGTTGGTGAATGGGTATCCGGCTCCGACTCCGACAATCACTCCGAGAGAAGCTATCACTCCGACTCCGAATACACTCAAGATAAAGGTGTTACCGGTTTAGCACTTGTGTCAACCAACTCCTACGACATATTTGAATCACCAAATGAAGGAATTGGAAGATGCTTCATGGCCAAAGGTCCTAAGGTAACACACCCCGAGTATGTTGATTTCAATAGTGATGAAGATGACTTGCTAGGTGATGATGATTTACTTATTGACAACTCTAGTGATGAATACTATGATGAAATATCAATTAATCATGCTAATCAAGATGAAACGAATGACAATGATAAGGAGAAAATTGAGCGTCTAACTAAAGAACTAAACACTCTTAAGTTAGCTCATGAAACTATCTTCGAAGATCATCGAGAACTTTTAAGGGCTCATGAGAAGTTACGCTTTGAAAAGCTCAATCTTGAGCAAGAGCATGAGTTCCTAAAAGCGATCAATGATGATCTCTGTAAGAAAAGTTCTTCTTATATTGCCAAGTGTTTACTCTTATCTACTTACATGCCTCAAGTAAAGTCTAGCAACAAGAACAAGAAAGATTGTTCTTCTAGT
Source organism: Aegilops bicornis (assembly GCA_021605145.1). Lineage (NCBI taxonomy): Eukaryota > Viridiplantae > Streptophyta > Magnoliopsida > Poales > Poaceae > Aegilops > Aegilops bicornis. Next base: position 506,704,332 of record CM038669.1, read on the forward strand.
AGTAACGATAACAATGCTAAATCCAATGTTGTTGCCTCTAGTAGCTCTCGATTCCACTAATGATTCTCTTAGCCAAGTTACACTTGAGCAAGAAAACAGCTTATTGAAGGGAATTATAGAGAAAGGTGTATACAAGAGCCTTGCCGGGAGTAAGCAATTTGAGGAAATTGTACGCAAGCAAGGAAGGCACCGGAAGAATCAAGGTGTTGGTTTTGAACGAAAGTTCAATGCCAATGGAGTTGAGTGGGAAGAAGATCAATACCCCAAGACGAAGTTTGTTCCTCAACAAGAGAAGTATGATCCTACTTCCTTCAAGGGAACACAAGCACAAGATGATCTTCCACCACAAGACCACAAGAACAAAGGCAAGGACAAGCTTCAAGAGGAGATTGATGCATTTGAAGAAGCACCTAAGGCCTTGGTCAAGTGGGTTCCCAAGACTATGTCAAGTTCTACTTCATCAAGTACAACTACTACACCAAGGATTCCCATCAAGATGATGTGGATCCCGAAGAAGAAGAACTAGAGAGTTCTTGAGGGTGACTCTGCCAACATTTTTCACTCACATCATTATGGCAAAGACAAGTGCAATCAACTTCCATATCTTGCACTAGTTCAAGGAGTCACAAAACCCTCATGTTGGTAAGGCAAGGGACAAGGTATCCTAAAGTTTTCATGGACATCAATTTGTGTGTGCATCACTCTATGTCTATGGATATTCTTGTTTGTTCCTTGTGGGACTAGCCCATGTAGGTATTGAAAGTGCAACTCACTCCAAAGGATTGCTCCAAAAGATCTACATCAACATTGAGCATCCACATCTTCAACACCTACATGAAGTCATCATCGGCAAAACCCAATGTTAGTTTATCCCTCTAAGGGGGGATCTCACATCTAGGGGGAGCTTAACTCTAAGAATTGAGTCAAAGCAACTCTAATGATGTGAACACATAAATTCTTTATGTGAAAGTGGTAACCCCACTTGAGCTTAAACGATGAGTATGACCTATGATCAAATGTTCTCATTTGACTCCTAAGTCAATATACTCATATATAGATGACCTAGTCATCGCCAATTGTTTGATAGATGCTAGAATTGGTTGTGCATGCTTTGTCACATATTTCATTTGTCATTTTATTGTGTGAGCATGTTGGTTGCATATTTTACTCATTCGAGGACATCCACTTGTTGTTTTGATTAATTGGATTCTCTTTCTTCGGCCAAGTGGATGGACAAGAATGCCTAAGAAACTTCTCTAGCTATCTACGTCTCAAACTCTATTCATGCTACATCACAAAATTTGATCAAGTCAGATTCGAACCACTCTGTGTGAAGAGCACTCGGAGTCCCCGATTCGTCATAGACTTAAACTTCCAAAACTTCTTTGTGATTTTCGGTCTGACCGATTCCTCAATTTCGGTCATACCGAGATCACTAAGTCGATCTAGGTTTTCAATCTCGGTGCAACCGATTTTAACTTTTCGGTCACACCGAGTTGCTGAAACTATTAACAGTTATGCATCTCGGTGCCACCGAGTTGTTCAACTCGGTCACACCGACAGTGTCGGGCTATATATATCACACGGGCAAATTTTGGAAAATTTTCTCCGAAACTCCTCGCCCGCGCATAGCTCGCTCTGCCTACTTGGTCTACGGATCATCGACTTCGTCGCCAGCCGCCTCCAGCCGCTGGTCTCCGCCGCCGTCAACGGAATTCTCCTCCGTCGTTGCCGCCGTAGCGAGTTCACCGCCGAACTAGGGTATGAACTCGATCACTGTGCTATCCTCGTCTGATTCTCAGCACATTGTGTTCATAATGCATCTTGCCACGATTGAAACACTCCTATCCAGTCAAAACAATCCTTAGAATAGGTATGATTCGAAAATTTAGGGTTAGGTTTCATGAAACCATCTCGGACCCATCGAGTTGAAAAACTCGGTCCCACCGATTTGGCTAACGCCATTGCACTAGTAAGTCTCGGCCCGATCGAGAATTACAAATCGGTGTGACCGATTTTAGAACTTTGTGAAACCCTAGAGTCTCGGTGCCACCGAACTGTGACTTGGTCTCGACGGAGTTCACTAGTTTAGGTTCGAATCTGCTTGGTATCACCGAGTTTGAAAATCGGTAGATCCGAAATGCTTTCTGTGGAAAACTAAAACTAAGTTTTTGAATCATTCTTTGCAAAAATCTCTGCATTTTGTGATGCTCATCCACTCTACCTCATCTATAACCATTCACAGTGGTCAAGAATGAAGTGCAGCATGTCGCACCAAAGTGACAGCCCGAATAGGTCGAGCAGCAGATTCACATGAGTGAGGGCACTAGTCCCTCAAGCAGCTCGGATGAGGGGAGCGAAGCACTCCCAAGAATTTGCCCAAGGCTGCCACAAGAACAAGGAAGAAGAAGACCTCGAGTCCGAGGATGAAGATTATGTGGCGATTGAGGATGAGGCCACCAAGGAAGAAAGTACTCAAGAAGGAGTACAGCTCAACAGCAGTTAAGCCTGGAATGAAAATCAAAAGGCCAAAGGGAAGACAACCAATGTCCAAAGCCGTAGTCTCCACTCAAGCTTCTTTGGAATCCCAACCCAAAGAACCTCACGCTAAAGGAAATAAAAGGAAAGAAAGGGTCAATAAGACCATGGCGAGTGATTGGGAAACCTTCTATGATGGAGGAAGAGGAAGAAGAAGAGGTTCTTTGAGCCAGCACCCAAGGCACAAAAGCGATGGGTGATGCCATAAAATCGTGGGCTGCAACTTCAAAGCCCAAAGCTGCCCCTAAGCCCAAGAGTGCACCAAAGAGGAATACCAGAGTATACCAAAGAATCGAGAAGAACAGGGCTCCAATGCCTGAAGTTGATGCTGAGGAAGATGAAGAAGGGCAGGTCCTAAGGAAGCTCAAGCCAAAGATTCCAGATCACAATGATGCTCATCCTGTGGCAGAGAACATGAAGATCAGGAGAGATCAAGGGCTGAGGCTATGGAGAGAGTCAGATCCATATGCCACCAGGAGAAGGACTGCTGTAGATTACAGGTTCCACACCAAGGAGCAGCAGGACTTCTATGAGACCATCTTATTGGATAAGAAGCCCATAGTTTGTGATATGAGGTGGGTCGACTGGACCTACATTCAGGAGAACGCAGAACACTATCCTGGAGTGTATGACAGCTTCAGTGCTTGTGGAGTTGCAGATTTTGTTGGGCAGAAGCTCACAAACTGGAATGACGAGCTCATCATGCAATTCTACTCCACATCACATTTCTATCCAGATGGCAGGATAGTCTGGATGTCTGAAGGAACAGGATATCAGTCAACCATAGAGGAATGGGCAAGTCTGATCAATGCCCCCAAGGAAAGTGAAGATGACTTGGACATTTATGCCAAGAAGAATATGGGTCACAACTCAATGTCACACATGTACAAGGAAATCCCAGATGATGCACTTGAGACTTTCAAGTTTGGATCAGTTCATTATCTTCTGTCAGGGCTGCCTACGATCAACTGGATCCTAAGGCACACTCTTTTGCCCAAATCAGGTGACCACAACATGATTAGAGGGCATGCAATCAATTTTCTTCACATATTTGATGTGCCTCAGAAATTCAAAGTCATGAGCCTCATAGTTGAAACTATCAAGAGGACAAAGAAGCAGACTGAAGAGGAGCTGTGGATATGCCCCAGATTCGTGGAGTTGATAAACTCAAAGATGGGCACAGGGAAGTATCTGTTGGATAAGGAACACATGGTTCTCTATCCTGACTTTAAGGACAATCAAGTTGTCATGACTGAGAATGAACCATCATCAGTGCAAGCGCAAGAGAAGAAGGAGAAGGCAAGGAGGAGAAGGCCGCCAAGATGCCAACTCAAGCAGAGGCATCTGACATTTACGAAGAACAAGCAGGAGCAGCTTGGTTACTTGATAGCATCAACTATGCGGATTGAGAAGGGGTTGACCACCCTAACTCAAAACCATGAGAGCCTGGAAAGAATCATGGAAAAAAAATTCTATGATCTTGATGTCAAGGTAACTAAGATTCATTCAGCTGTGGAGCAGCTACATGATGACATGCAGGAGAGGAAGGGCAGATCTACGACTGATGCATTTGCCAGAGTGCCTCGAGCTCAGAGATCAGCTGCAGAGCCAGTCACTTCTTCAGCTCTAGCTACAGCTCCAACACAACCAGCTCCAGCACCAACTCCTTCAGCTCCATCTACATCTACTGATGCCTTCGTCCTTGGAGTCCTATCTACACCACCACCAGAAGACCAAGCCTAAGAGACGATATAGTCCTATGCATTTTGTAGGAACTTTTTGGTAACTTGTTGCCAAAGGGGGAGAAAAATGTATAGATCATAGGCTTCGAGAGAGAGAGATTTGCTTTTGTTCTCTCTTGTCTTCTTGGTTGAACTTCATTTGCTTTGATTGCTTGAGATACTATGCTTTTACCCGTGAGACATTGATGATCATGTGTTTGATCATAAGCTACACTTATGCTTGTTATGATATTATCTTACTTATCTTTATATGATCATTCACTGTGCTTGGTGATGAGTGCATGTATTCAATCTTTATTATTTTGAGCGTTCCACCAAGATGTATGTGACATGGAAGAGTAACTCATGAGCCTAGATCCTTGTGCATTTGCAGTCCAAAGAAAATCTTAAAATATGCACAAATTTAGGGGGAGCTCTTGCTTTTCACATACTTCTCAAAGCGACGATGCTTTTAAATTTTATTATCATTTGTCGAAGATTTGATCTATATGTTGTCATCAATTACCAAAAAGGGGGAGATTGAAAGTGCAACTATCCCTAGATGGTTTTGGTAATTCATAACAACATATAGCTCATTGAGCTAATGCTATTCCAAGACAAATATTTCAGGAAAGATCAATGAATGGCATGGCATGGATGATGAAAGTGGATCCCTCAAAATATTAAGGACAAAGGATTGGCTCAAGCTCAAAAGCTCAATACTCTACATTTTACATTTTAGTGATACAAGATCACATTGAATCTATAGGAAAAGCCAATACTATCAAGGAGGGATGAGGTGTTGCTTAATGACCCTCTTGCTTCATGTGCTTAGTGATATGCTCCAAAACCCTCCACTACTTTCTCACATCCACATATGACCTAAAACCAAAGTCAAACTCGGCCCTACCGATTCTTTCTATCCGGCGCCATCGAGTTCAAATGTCATAGCCACTGCCACAAACCCTAGGCAAATCGGTCTCACCGATAGGGATCTCGGTCTCACTGAGATGGGATTTTAATCTCTCTGTTTCCCTTCGTAACGTTTCGGTCTAACCGAAGTGAGCAATCGGTCCCACCGAGATTGCAATGTAAACTCTCTGTTTCCCGTTCGTAACATTTCGGTCACACCGAAAAGAGCGAATCGGTCCCACCGAGTTTACCTGACCAACTCTCTGGTTAGCTAATTACCAAAATCAGTCTCACCGAGTTTGTGTAATCGGTCTCACCGAGATTACGTTATGCCCTAACCCTAACCTTATCGCTCCTACCGAGTTGCATGTCGATCCCTTGAAAACCCTAACGGTCACTAGGTTTACTAAATCGGTCTGGACCGAAGTTTTATGATTCGGTCCCACCAAGTTTGGTAAATTGTGTGTAACAGTTAGATTTTGTGTGGAGGCTATATATACCCTCCACCTCCTCTTCATTCGTGGAGAGCCATCGTAACAAACCTACACTTCTAACTTACCAGCCTCGAGAGAGAACCACCTACTCATGTGTTGAGGCCAAGATATTCCATTCCAACCATATGAATCTTGATCTCTAGCCTTCCCAAGTTGCTTTCCACTCAAATCTTCTTTCCTCCAAATCCAAATCCTGTGAGAGAGAGTTGAGTGTTGGGGAGACTATCATTTGAAGCACAAGAGCAAGGAGTTCATCATCAACACACCATTTGTTACTTCTTGGAGAGTGGTGTCTCCTAGATTGGCTAGGTGTCACTTGGGAGCCTCCGACAAGATTGTGGAGTTGAACCAAGGAGTTTGTAAGGGCAAGGAGATCGCCTACTTCGTGAAGATCTACCGCTAGTGAGGCAAGTCCTTCGTGGGCGGCGGCCATGGTGGGATAGACAAGGTTGCTTCTTCTTGGACCCTTCGTGGGTGGAGCCCTCCGTGGAATCACAAGAACTGCTACCCTTCGTGGGTTGAAGTCTCCATCAACGTGGATGTACGATAGCACCACCTATCAGAACCACGACAAAAATATTCGTGTCTCCAATTGCGTTTGAATCCTCCAAACCCTTCCCTTTACATTCTTGCAAGTTGCATGCTTTATTTTCCGCTGCCTATATACTCTTTGCATGCTTGCTTGAATTGCGTGATGATTGCTTGAATTGTTCAAAGATAGCTAAAATCTGCCAAAGTCTAAAATTGGGAAAAGGCATAGCTTTTATTTGGTCAAGTAGTCTAATCACCCCCCCTCTAGACATACTTCAAGGTCCTACACTGTGCTGCATCATCCTCTCCTCTTCGGGGAAAACCAACGCAAGCTCAAGACGTAGCAGCCACTCCCTTGCCCTTGGTGGATTTGGGCGCCATGGCAGCTAGGGGGAGCAAGAGACAGAAGGCGGTAGAGACGCAGCGACGGCGAGCAAGAACGAGGCTGAGGGAGGAAGGAGAAGGGGGCGGCGGCTCTGAGATTGGAGAAGGCACAAGGGGGTAAAGTGAGCAGCGCGCCCACGGTTATTCCTTTTTACGAGGAAGGCGCGGGCCGCCTCCTTTCCCATTAACTGCGATGTGACGCATGCGTGCGGAAACCGCCCCACGCATGCCGCCCATATCACACGCCTTGCCCCCCCCCCCACGTCGCGCGTTCAACGCGGGTCGTGGGGAAGCACTGCAGACGAAGATTTACCGCGGTAAAATCCGCCCCGCCTGCCCGCGCACCATTCTGGGCCTGGCCCCACAACGTGTCTCGCTTATGTGTGGTCCAGGCCCGGAGGCTCCTGTCAGTGTACAAAAGTAGGGGCGCACTTTTGTACCCCTTTTTCTTGTGCACGGGCAGTCAGAGCCGCGCGCCACGGCCACACGTAGCAGGGCAAAGGAGGGAAGTCGGAGAGAAGCCGAAGCACAAGACGATCAAGGCAACACCAAAGCCAAGAACACAAAGAAGCAGAGAGGCGAAGGAGGTTCCCCCGGCAAGACCCTTGCCGGGGGCAGCCCCAGCAGCCCCGGCAAGACCTTTGCCGAGGCAGCACGCCCAACACCAACAGAGCAAGCCGCCCTTGAGCCACAGGTTCCAACCCAACCGGCTACGATTGGACCAGGGCTCGGGAGGCACCTCCGTGGTGGCATGCAGATCTTTGTCAAGACCATAGATATATGAGATCAAGATGAGGACCAGAAGACGGCGACTCTCGGTGGGATCCTTGCCGAGGAGAGCCACAAGACCCCCGGCAAGATCCTTGCCGGGGACGACAGCACGCCACGACAAGAACCTTGCCGGGCCACTCGGCAAGGCCCTCACCAAGGACACCAGCAGGGCCTCTTCCAGGCCCTCACCAGCCAAGTCTCCACCGTCGTTCTCATGCAGCTGCCAGCCCAACCAGCTGGGCAGTCACCTGCGTGGCAACATGCAGCTTCCAGGCCAACTCAGCAAGCGCCTGCATGGCGGCATGCAGACCTTCGTGAAGACCCTACCACCGCGCCACCTCAGCTGCTTGCCTACCTACATGGCGCTGCATGCACCGCCGGCCAGGGCGCGTGTCGAAGCAAGGAGGAGCGGCGACGGACGGGACGGGCCTCGTTCCCGTTCCTAATAAAGCAAGGAGACACCTAAGCGATGCGTTAAATGCATCTTGTCCTGTAATACGAGCGATAAGCTCGCGACACTGTTTGCCTTTCCACCTCTTGTGTGCCACTGTGGCAGCCCCTTCCAACTATAAAAGGAGGCCCATGGCATACTGGAGAGGGATTCGGCTCTTTTGAACTACACAGCCACTATAGCTAGTTCGAGGGCTCAAGAACACTCAGTACATCCACAAAAGCAGGGCTAGGGTTTTACGCATCCTCGCGGCCCGAACCTGGGTAAACGATCCTTGTGCTGACTACTAATCCTGCTCTTCTCGCAACCCTGTGCCCCGGCAACCGTAGTAGGGATACTTGTGATCCCATAGGTGTCGTTCCACATCGACAATGTGGTTCCTCTATGCTGCCCTCAAAGGGCAACTTGCAAACCCCACAAAAGTCATAAAGTGTCATCTCCTTATACTCATCATATAAATAAAAATCCACCGAAGGTGCCGATCACCTAGCATGGAAATGAAAATTTTGCACAAAAATAATAGTGAGTAGGAGATACTGATCGAGCTGGTCGTGGAGGAAGTCGATGAGGCCTGCATTCTCAGCCAAATGATAAAAATCATCATGAATCCCGGCTGCTCTCAAGAAATCATCACAAGGCCATTCACACGGCCGAACCTCCGTGGTGCGAGGGAGATCAAAAATGGCAGCAACATGAGCTAGAGCTCGTGCTTGAGCTGGTTGGTGATTTTTTTTTGGGAGGAAGAAGAAGTGTGTGGGTGTAGGAGTAAGTGGAGGGGGGCCACCAGGGGCCCACGAGGCAGGGGGCGCGCCCAGGGGGGTGGGCGCGCCCTGGACCCTCGTGGTCAGGTGCTTGCTCCCCCTGATGTGTTCTCAGTGCCAAATATTCTCAAATATTCTAGAAAAAATCATATTTCATTTTCAGGGCATTTGGAGAACTTTTATTTTCAGAGTATTTTTCATTGCAAGGATAATTCAGAAAAACAGACAGAAAATACTATTTTTTCTTTATTTAATCTAAATAACAGAAAGTAAAAGGAGGGCACAGAAGGTTGTGCTTCCTAACTTCATCCATCTCATGCTCATCATAAGGAATCCACTAACAAGGTTGATCAAGTCTTGTTAACAAACTCATTCCAAATAACATGGAACCGGAGAAATTTCGAATAACACTATGTTACCTCAACGGGGATATGCACATCCCCAACAATAAGAATATCATATTTCTTCTTGACAGTAGCAAGAGCAAATTCAAAACCTCCAATAATAATTGATGGAGTTTTCCCAATAGAATTGATACCGTGGACTAGAGGTTGTTTCCTCGGAAAGTGTACCGTATGCTCATTACCATTTACACGAAAAGTGACATTGCCTTTATTGCAATCAATAACAGCCCCTGCAGTATTCAAAAAGGGTCTACCAAGGATAATCGACATACTATCGTCCTCGGGAATATCAAGAATAACAAAGTCCGTTAAAATAGTAACATTTGCAACCACAATAGGCACATCCTCACAAATACCGATAGGTATAGCGGTTGATTTATCAGCCATTTGCAAAGATATTTCAGTAGGTGTCAACTTATTCAAATCAAGTCTACAATATAAACAGAGTGGCATAACACTAACACCGGCTCCAAGATCACATAGAGCAGTTCTAACATAGTTTCTTGTAATGGAGCATGGTATAGTAGGTACTCCTGGATCTCCAAGTTTCTTTGTTATTCCACCCTTAAAAGTATAATTAGCAAGCATGGTGGAAATTTCAGCTTCCGGTATCTTTCTTTTATTAGTAACAATGTCTTTCATATACTTAGCATAAGAATTCATTTTAAGCATATCAGTAAAACGCATACGCAAGAAGATAGGTCTAATCATTTCAGCAAAGCGCTCAAAATACTCATCATCCTTTTTCTTGGATGGTTTAGGAGGAAAAGGCATGGGTTTCTGAACCCATGGTTCTCTTTCTTTACCATGCTTCCTAGCAATGAAATCTCTCTTATCATAACGTTGATTCTTTGATTGTGGGTTATCAAGATCAACGGCAGGTTCAATCTCTACATCATTGTTATTGCTAGGTTGAGCATCATCATGAACATCATCATTAACATTATCACTAGGTTCATGTTCATTACCAGATTGTGTTTCAGCATCAGAAATAGAAATATCATTGGGACTTTCAGGTGTATCTACAACAGGTTCAATAGAAGCATGCAAAGTCCTATCATTTTTCTTGTTCTTCTTTTAAGGAGGAATAGGTGCATCAACATTAGTTCTCTGAGAATCCTACTCAATTTTCTTAGGGTGGCCCTCAGGATACAAAGGTTCCTGAGTCATTTTACCCCCTCTAGTCACAACTCTAATAGCATTACCATTCTTCTTATTATTTAATTCATTGAGAAAATCATTTTGAGCTTTAAGCACTTGTTCTACTTGAGTGGTAACCATAGAAGCATGTTTACTAATGAGTTTAAGTTCACCTTTAACTCTAGACATATAATCACTCAAGTGTTCAATCATATAAGCATTATGTTTCAATTGTCTACAAACATAAACATTGAAGTTTTCTTGTTTAACAATAAAATTATCAAACTCATCTAAGCATTTGCTGGCAGACTTATAACAAGGAATATCACCTTCATCAAATCTATAGAGAGAATTTACCTTTACTACCTATGTAGGGTTATCAAGACCATGTATTTTTTCAATAGGTGGCAAATTCTAAACATCTTCAGCTTTAATACCCTTTTCTTTCAAAGATCTCTTTGCCTCTTTCATATCTTCAGGACTGAGAAATAGAATACCCCTTTTCTTCGGAGTTGGCTTAGGGGTTGGTTCAGGAAGTGTCCAATTATTTTCATTAGTCAACATATTATTCAATAGCAATTCAGCTTGATCAACTATTCTTTCCCTGAAAACACAACCAACACAACTATCCAGATGGTCAAAATTGTCTTTTCACAATAACCCCCTCCCGGATAACTTCGACATGAGGGGATAGCTCCAGGATGGCTCCCACCTCGCCTCCCACCGGCGCCCTAGGCTCTCCGGCGATCTTCCTCCTCAGCCAGTAAATCTGGTTTCCTCTCCATCCATCTTCTGCGACGTTCTCTGATCTACCACCCTATACCCATCTCACATGGGTCCGCATGGTGGATCGACTTTGGATCTGGATTTCTCTAAAGGTGTGGCTTTTGCGGAGGAGGTTTTCAGATCTTGTGGGAAAGCAATTCATCCCTCGGATGACACGAACCATTTTATAATGGTTGTGTCTTTCAGTAGACATCGATTTCGTCTTGATGAGGACTCGGCGGCTGCGGCTTTGGAATGTGCAATTGGAGGATCTGCAATTGATCTATCTGTGCAATTCATTGCGGATAAGGTATTCTCATTTCTGGTATCATGCAAACGTGTTGGTATGCTTATTCTTCACTTGCGATCCTTTGTGTGTCCGCAATTCAAATGCTACTTTCACCTATGGGGTAATGGCGGCCCTAATTGGAAACGTGAGTTTGTTCTTTGGAAGAAAGAGTGTGATGCGAATGGATTATCATTAGCCCTTCTAAAAAGCGTGCTGCTTTGGGTTTACTTGCTATGCATAAACCTCCTTCCAAATCTGCCTTACGTTCGACCTCTGGACCTTCGAAGAGGAATTCTTTTTCCACGTTCCAACAGTATGATGTTTGCAAGGGATACTCTTTTCCTGCTTCGCCAGGTCTTGTTGAGGTGGTTTCAGATCTTTGGGTACAAGGTGCTGCCCGTGAAGGAGTCATCGCTCCTCACGCCGCGGCGACCGAACTCCGATGGACGGTGGCGAGAACCACCAATTATTTTCGAATACCAACGTCCACGCTTACTTCCTTGGCCGGAATATCCGGATTAAGCCAACTTCTTGGACGTGAATCTGCATGTGCATGGGTTGGAACGGGCGAGTCCGTGGCGGCCCAACTTTCCCTGCCCTGTGGTTTCTCGGCCCGATGCTTTGGCCCAAGTTGCTTCGAACCGGCATCTTCATCTGTTTTGGAATTGAGGATCTTTTTAATCCTAAGACATTGGAATCACTGTTGATTGTGATGGATTTAATGACCTTGTGGATGACATGGTTTTCAAAGTTTGGAAATGTCAAAATTGCTTATCAATGAAGCATTTATCCAACGCGTGCACCAATAGGTTAGGTGCCGTAGATGCTTTCGGTTGGGACACAGGGCAAAGGGCTGTTCCGATTCTAGCCTATCTCCCTCTTACAGGTGGGTCCCATGTCCAAATCCCGTATCTAACCGGTCAAGTCTTTTCGAGCGAGACTCCTCGCTTTCTCCCATAGCTAGCCGGAGGGGTCTATGCCCGATCCCATCAAGCCCGACGCCCACACCCCCACCATTGCCGGTTGAGCCACCGCCTGTAACACCGCTGCCGCCTTCCTCACCTCCACCCTCGCCTCGGGTCCTGGTTCATCCCTCGATACTCCAAAGAATGGCCAACTTTCCGTTGGACCCGATGGACTTCCTCCCGCATGGATTCGATATCATCGATGGAGGGAGCTACGATTGCCTCGCACCTTCTTTGCGCCGGCGGTGGCTCCGGATCGACAGCATGAGGCGTACGCTGTGGCCATTGTCGAACCTGCTCCTCTGCCTGAAGAAGTCGCCATCTACAGGAATCTGGTCAGTGATTTTGTCGTCAATACTCTGCAGAGAGCCGTATTAGATGCCCAACCATGGATCCAAGGGGTTGGTTTGTTTCAACTTCGCAGCGATTTCTCGCCCGTCAAGCTTTAGTCGATCACCCTCCTTTCGATTTGGGCAATGATAGATTTGTCGTGTTTATTCCGCATGACGAGGGTATTAACTACAGAGCTGTGCAAGGTTTTCAAGGGATGGTTAATGCTGCTAGGAGTCCTTTGGATTATAGGCGCTCTCAATACCTGGCAGATGTTATTAGTACTTTTGGCCGATTCCACCATTGGCACCAGGATGATCCAATGAAGGTCCGCTCCTTGGTTTATGCGTCTTTTCCTGCACCTTCTATGGTCCCCAGATCAGTGACATACAGAGAATTTTCTGACTTTGGTGGGACTCGGATTTCTTGGTCTGCTCCAGTTTATATCCTATCTCACGACTTTTGCCGATATCCTACCTGCGATGAGGACCCAATGCCCCTCAATGGTAATCCTCACCCCTCCCCGGCAACATGCTTTTCAATAATCACAATTGGGTTTTACCTGAGTTCCGGAGCTGGGTTGGAATGATGTGCCTGCACCCAATGAACAACCACAGGATGTCCCTCCACAAGTTCGTGGAGGTGGAGCAAGAAAGTTAATATTGAGGAAATTCAGTCTCAAGAGTCGATTGTGATTCGATTATCCGATGATTCAAGAAACAATGGCATTGATGCTGATGAAGTTGCCGTGCTCCAACAGCCATTGGGACCTCAACAGCATCCTTTAATGATCGGACGAGTGTTAACTGTTTTTGGGCCTACCCTACCCCCGGTGATGCAATGGAAGCGCTCGTTTGAGAAGGTATTGCCGCTTTTTGGGATCTCTGACATTCCAAAGGTTGTCTTTAGGTCTCATCTTGGTGCTCTTTTGAACAATCAGTCTTGGACGATTCCCGTTCACAGCCCCAAAATTACAGCTCCTGCTGCACATGGCTCTGGCTCCTGTCACTGTCTGTCATCGATTAAAAGGCACAGTAGCTCGAGCTCTTTGTTTTGATGATATTGATGAACCTGTTCTTTGAAGCATTTGAGTTTACTGCTGTTCCTAAAGTCACTCTGAGCGGGAAGAAAGCCCAAAGCCTCTAAAGTCATTGTGGAATCTGAGGTCAGCGCAGTTTCGCCTAAGTGCAATGCGGATGGTTATCGTCGGGTAACTATTGGGTCATCTCCTAGGAAGCCACACACGGGAAGAAGCGCAAACTGCACCTCCCAAGACCGGCGATGATCTTGCAGTGCCTCCTCGGCGTCGATAGTTGATCTCCAGCGAATTGGTGCTCGTCTTCGTATTGCGCCGGAGAAAATTTCTTCGGATAAGCTTGTAGCTGATCCCTCCCGCTCCAACAACAGTGCAAGTTCCGATGATTAGTTTAACCATCCAGGGTTTAGGTCCATGGCGTACCATAATCGCCTTTTTAATGTTTTTATATGTTTGGAACTTTACAGTTTGCAACTGTCCTCTGGGATGTAGGCCATTGTGTGGCTTACTTTTGCTTTACCCTCTTTTGGTCTGTAATGAATCAAACCTCGTTTAGAGATTGGAAAGTCCTCTGTTGGAATGTTAGGGGTCTGAATTCTGAAGCGTCGACCATGCGGTTAGGCAAAAGATCAATGAAAGTGGATGCTCGTTATTTGCCTTCAAGAAACCAAATGCATGCATATTGATCATCGGTTCATTAGAAAATTTTGTCCTCGGCGCTTTGATACCTTTGTTTATGTACCATCGGTTGGTGCATCTGCTGGTATGGTTGTCATATGGAATTCATCTCTTTTCATAGGCACCTTAATTGAGGCTAAATCATATGGCATTATTGTGAAGTTTCAATCTAAACATACATCTGAATATTGGTTTCTTGTCTCCATATATGGTCCGTGTCAGGGACCTGCGTGATGATTTTGTGCAATGGTTATATAATTTGGATATTCAGCTTGAAGACAATTGGTTGCTCTTAGGTGACTTTAACTTTATGCGTTCCTTTGAGAATCGTAACCAGCCAGGTGGTGATGTGAATGATATCTTTTTGTTTAATGAAATAATTGGCCATTTGGGTCTTGTTGAACTTCCAATCAAGGGTCGTCAAGACACATGGTCTAATATGCAATCCACACCCCTCCTCGAACAAATTGATTGGTTTTTTACATCTGTTGCTTGGACTCATGATCATCCCAACACAATGGTCATTCCGCTTGCTCGCACTGCCTCTGACCATGTTCCGTGTGTGGTTTCAATTGCCACTGCTATACCCAAGGCAAAGATTTTTCGATTTGAAAACTATTGGGTTGATTTGCCTGGCTTTATGGATTGTGTTTACGAGGTTTGGAATCGCCTGTGGATAAATCCTCATCTGCCTTAATCATCTCCGCTAAGTTCAAATCTCTTCGTTATGCTCTTAAGAAATGGCATCTTAACCTATCCACAGTTAAGGCGCCATTGCTGATTGCAACAAAGTAATTGTTTTTTTGGATAATATTGAGGAGTTTAGGCCCTTGAGTTGGCCGGAGTTCAACTTTCGTAAGATTGTCAAATTACATCTTGAAGATATACTTCATTGGCAGTTCATTTATTGGAAGCAACGTTGCACGATCAGAAATATTAAAGTTGGTGAGGAGAATTCAAAGTTCTTCCATGCAATGGCAACCGAAAGATATAGGATAAACACTATTTCTTCGATCAACCGAGGAGGGGGAAGTGGTTTCTGATCATCAACAGTTAGCTGGGATGTTTTGGTCGGATTTCAATCGTAGAATGGGCCAAGCAAAAGGTATACACATGGGTTTCGACCTTGACACTTTAATTGACCGTATTGATGGGCTGGAGAGCTTATCCTTACCTTTCACGGATTGTGAGGTAGATACGGTGATTAAGAATATGCCTTGACCGTGCTCCGGCCCCGATGGGTTTCTGGTCTTTTCCTCAAGGCTTGCTGGAATATATTGAGGACAGATTTTATGAATTTGGTCAGAGAGTTTTATGATGGAAAGTGCAACCTGGAGTGTCTGAATACATCTCTCATTACACTCATTCCAAAAAGTTGAGCCAGAGTATATTGGTGATTTTAGACCCATATCATTGACAAACACTTGCCTCAAGTTTTAACTAAACTCTTGGCAAATCGGTTGCAAAGTGTAATTCTCAAATGTATTCATCGCAATCAATATGGGTTTCTTCGTGTAGATCCATTCAAGATTGCCTTGCATGGTGTTTTGAATATATACACCAGTGTAAGGCATCCAAAAGACCTATAATCCTTCTTAAACTGGACTTCACGAAGGCGTTTGATACCATCGAACATGATCTGATTCTCAGGATTCTGAAATGCAAGGGTTTTGATGATCATTTGGACAGGTTGGATTGATGACATCTTGTCCTCTGGTTCCTCTTGATCCTCTTAAATGGGGTGCCTGGTCATCACTTTGTTTGCCGTTCGGGTGTAAAAGGGGAGACCCTTTATCTCCTTTGTTATTTGTGATTGCGGTGGACTTATTGCGATCCGTGGTCAATGAGATGTGTGTAAGGAACATTCTCACACTGCCCATACCTACCTCTTCACGGGATTACCCGATTGTTCAATATGCGGACGACACCTTAATTGTCCTCCTGCGGTGGATGACCAACTCATTGCTTTCAAGGAGATGCTTGAGACCTTTGCTAAGTCAACAGGTTTGAGGTTAATTTTAATAAGTCATCTTTGATTCCACTGAATATGGCTGATGAAGAGGGTCAACGTATGGCGGCTCTGATTGGATGTGATGTTGGCTCTATGCCGTTTACTTACCTGGGATTGCCAATGGGTACCACTCGACCCACAATTTATGACTTGCTACCTTTAGTGGACCGCATTGAGAGAAGATTATCTGCCTCATCCTGCTGTTGAATCGGGGTAGCCACCGCAACTCTTGAAATCGGTTTTATGTTCCATGTCAATATACTTCTTGTGTTCCCTTTCATTACCTCAAGGAATTTTGAAACAGATAGAACGTATCATGCGGCAATGTCTGTGGCGAGGCAACTCTGACACGCCAAGACAATCTTTAGCAGCTTGGGAGTTAGTTTGTCGGCCTAAGAGCCGGGGAGGCCTTGGGGTTTTGGACCTTGGTAAGCAAAATGAAGCCTTGTTGATCAAGCACCTCTTCAAATTTTATAATAAGTTGGATGTACCTGGGTTTCACTTATCCGGGACACATATTATCTTGTTGCTCCTCCCAAAGTAACGCAGTTGTGGTTCCTTTTGGTGGCGTGATGTGATGAAACTTTATGGCAAATTTTGTAAGTTGGCCATCCTCATGTTCGCTCAGGAGACTCGGTGGTTTTCTGGCTGGATCGGTGGCAACTTAATAACGAGGTGGTCTTCATGCAACAACGTTTCCAGCGGCTTCATTCTTTTGTCATTGATGATACACTTACCATTAAAATGTGATGGAGCTACTGTCCCAACCGACAATTTTCACCTGCCTTTATCGGTTGAAGCTTTTGAGGAATTCAATCAACTTCAGGGCTTTAATGCCTCTCATAATCTTCGTGAGGGAATTAGTGACGTTTGGAAATGGCCTTCTAAACTGGGGACTATCAATCCAGGATTTACTATTTGTCCTGTTTCTCTGAAGTCGTGGCTGACCCTCTTTTTCGGTGGATCTCGGAAATGTGCTTGCACCCTCAAGCTCAAGGTGTTTGGATGGCTTCTTTTGATGGATCGTCTAACACCGAGGATATGATGCGTAGACGCCATTGGACCATCCAAGATGATACTTGTGCCATTTGCTTTTCGGGTTTGCATGAAGATAGGGCTCATCTATTTTTGCTTGCAACTTTAGCCAACGCGATATGCAGGAATTATTTGGGCATTTCATGGAAGGTTCAACCTAACTGCACCACTTTTGAAATGGCTTGTGAGGCCGGGAGGGATTTTGGTCAACCGTTTTTCAACGAGGTAGTATTTACGGCCACCGGAATATTTGGACCCAAAGGAATGGAAGGATCTTCAGAAATGAGCTGCCCACTTTCAGAGCTTGGAGGAGGAATTTTATTCATGATATTACCCTCTTAGCTCATAGGATCAAGTGTAAATATAGAGATAGACTAATTGTTTGGATAGACTCTTTACACTAGCCTCCTGTAAGTAGCCTTTTTCCCCTCTTATTTTCCTTTCTAATTTTGTACAGAATCTATATTTGTTTTAATAAAGGGCTGTGAGGCTGTTGCCTTGCAGTATATAGTCAAAAAAAACTATCCAGATGGTCTCTGGAAGCATCGGTTAGTCCATTATAAAAGATATCAAGTATTTCATTTTTCTTGAGAGGATGATCAGGCAAAGCATTAAGTAATTGGAGAAGCCTCCCCCAAGCTTGCGGGAGACTCTCTTCTTCAATTTGCACAAAATTATATATTTCCCTTAAAAGCAGCTTGTTTCTTATGAGCGGGAAATATTTAGCAGAAGTAATAAATCATATCCGGGACTACGCACACAACCAGGATCAAGAGAATTAAACCATGTTTTAGCATCACCCTTTAATGAGAACGGAAATAATTTAAGGATATAGTAGTAACGAGTTTTCTCATCATTAGTGAACAGGGTGGCTATATCATTCAATTTAGTAAGATGTGCCACAACAGTTTCAGATTCATAGCCACAAAAAGGATCAGATTCAACCAAAGTAATTATCTCAGGATCGATAGAGAAATCATAATCCTTATCAGTAACACAGATAGGTGAAGTAGCAAAAGCAGGGGCATATTTCATTCTAGCATTCAAAGATTTTTCTTTCAGCTTAGCTAATAATTTCTTAAGATCATATCTATCATTGAAAGCAAGAAAGTCTCTAGAAGTTTCTTCATCCATAACATAACCCTCAGGCACAACAGGCAATTCATATCTAGGGGGAGAATCTTCATCATCACTTTCATCAATATTATCAGTTTGAATAATTTCATTCTCTCTAGCCCTAGCAAGTTGTTCATCAAGAAATTCACCTAATGGCACAGTAGTATCACGCATAGAAATAGTTTCATCATAAGTATCATGCATAGTAGAAGTGGCATCATCAATAACATGCGACATATCAGAATTAATAGCAGAAGCAGGTTTAGGTGTCGCAAGCTTACTCAAAAAAGAAGGTGAATCAAGTGCCGAGCTAGATGGCAGTTCCTTACCTCCCCTCGTAGTTGAGGGATAAATTTTGATTTTTTCGTCTTTCAAGTTCCTCATAGTGATCAGCTGATATAAATCCCAAGTGACTCAAAGAATAGAGCTATGCTCCCCGGCAACGGCGCCAAAATATAGTCTTGATAACCCACAAGTATAGGGGATAGCAACAGTTTTCGAGGGTAGAGTATTCAACCCAAATTTATTGATTTGACACAAGGGGAGCCAAATAATATTCTCAAGTATTAGCAGCCGAGTTGTCAATTCAACCACACCTGGATAACTTAATATCTGCAGCAAAGTAGTATGGAAGTAACGGTAACGGTGATAAAAGTAATAGTAGTAGTTTTGTAGTAATTGTAACAGTGGCAACGGAAAAGTAACTAAGCAAAGAGCAATATGTGAAAAGCTCGTAGGCATTGGATCGGTGATGGAGAATTATGTCAGATGCGATTCCTCATGCAAAAGTTATAACATAGGGTGACACAGAACTAGCTCCAATTCATCAATGTAATGTAGGCATGTATTCCGAATATAGTCATATGTGCTTATGGAAAAGAACCTGCATGACATCTTTTGTCCTACCCTCCTGTGGCTGTGGGGTCCTATTGGAAACTAAGGGATATTAAGGCCTCCTTCAATAGAGTACCGGACCAAAGCATTAACACTTAGTGAATACATGAAGTTCTCAAACTACGGTCATCACTGGTAAGTATCCCGATTATTGTCACTTCGGGGTTAACAGATCATAACACATAATAGGTGACTATATACTTGCAAGATAGAATCAACAATTCACATATATTCATGAAAACATAATAGGTTCAGATCTGAAATCATGGCACTCTGGCCCTAGTGACAAGCGTTAAGCATAGCAAAGTCATAGCAACATCAATCTCAGCACATAGTGGATACTAGGGATCAAACCCTAACAAAACTAACTCGATTACATGGTAAATCTCATCCAACCCATCACCGTCCAGCAAGCCTACGATGAAATTACTCACACACGGTGGTGAGCATCATGAAATTGGCGATTGAGGAAGGTTGATGATGATGACGGCGACGGATTCCCCTCTCCCGAGCCCCAAATGGACTCTAGATCAGCCCTCCCGAGAGAGATTAGGGCTTGGCGGCGGCTCTGTATTGTAAAACGCGATGAATCCTCTCTCTGATTTTTTTCTCCCCGAACTGAATATATGGAGTTGGAGTTGAGGTCGGTGGAGCACCAGGGGGCCCACGAGGCAGGGGCGCGTCCCCACCCTCGTGGACAGGGTGTGGGCCCCCTGTCCTTGATTCTTTCGCCAATATTTTTTATATATTCCAAAAATATTCTCCATGAAGTTTCAGGTCATTCCGAGAACTTCTATTTCTGCACAAAAATAACACCATGGCAATTCTGCTGAAAACAGCGTCAGTCCGGGTTAGTTCCATTCAAATCATGCAAGTTAGAGTCCAAAACAAGGGCAAAAGTGTTTGGAAAAGTAGATACGATGGAGACGTATCAACAGCTCCACCATTCAATATAAATACCTATCCAGTTTGTAACTTAGATTCATCCGAATCAGTGTCAAAGTTTGCATCAACGTAACCATTTACAACGAGCTCTTTTGTCACCTCCACAAATGAGAAACATATCATTAGTCCTTTTCAGGTATGTCAGGATGTTCTTGACCACTATCCGGTGATCCACTCCTGGATTACTTTGGTACCTCCCTGCTAAACTTATAGCAAGGCACACATCAAGTCTGGTACACAGCATTGCATACATGATAGAACCTATGGCTGAAGCATATGGAATGAATTTCATTTTCTCTCTATCTTCTACAGTGGTCGGGCATTGAGTCTGACTTAACTTCACACCTTGTAACACAGGCCAGAACCCTTTCTTTGACTGATCCATTTTGAACTTCTTCAAAACTTTATCAAGGTATGTGCTTTGTGAAAGTCCAATTAAGCGTCTTGATCTATCTATATAGATCTTGATCCCCAATATATAAGCAGCTTCACCGAGGTCTTTCATTGAAAAAATCCTATTCAAGTATCCTTTTATGCTATCCAGAAATTATGTATTTTATTTCCAATCAACAATATGTCATCCACATATAATAGTAGAAATGCTATAGAGCTCCCACTCACTTTCTTGTAAATACAGGCTTCTCCAAAAGTCTATATAAAACCATATGCTTTGATCACACTATCAAAGCGTATATTCCAAATCGAAGCGGCTTGCACCAGTCCATAAATGGATCGCTGGAGCTTGCACACTTTGTTAGCACCTTTTCGATCGACAAAACCTTCTGGTTGCATCATATACAACTTTTCTTTAATATATCCATTAAGGAATGCAGTTTTGACATCCATTTGCCAAAATTCATAACCATAAAATGCGGCAATTGCTAACATGATTCGGACAGACTTATGCATCGCTACGGGTGAGAAGGTCTCATCGTAGTCAACTCCTTGAACTTGTCAAAAACCTTCGCAACAAGTCAAGCTTTGTAGACAGTAACATTACCGTCGGTGTCAGTCTTCTTCTTGAAGATCCATCTATTCTCTATGGCTTGCCGATCATCGGGCAAGTCAACCAAAGTCCACACTTTGTTCTCATACATGGATCCCATCTCAGATTTCATGGCCTTAAGCCATTTCGCGGAATCTGGGCTCATCATTGCTTCCTCATAGTTTGTAGGTTCGTCATGGTCAAGTAACATGACCTCCAGAACAGGATTACCGTACCACTCTGGTGTGGACCTTACTCTGGTTGACCTACGAGGTTCAGTAGTAACTTGATCTAAAGTTTGATGATCATCATCATTAGCTTCCTCACTAATTGGTGTAGGAATAACTAGAACTGATTTCTGTGATGAACTACTTTCCAATTCGGGAGAAGGTACAATTACCTCATAAGTTCTACTTTCCTCCCACTCACTTCTTTTGAGAGAAACTCCTTCTCTAGAAAGGATCCATTCTTAGCAACGAATATCTTGCCTTCGGACTGCGATAGAAGGTGTATCCAACAGTCTCCTTTGGGTATCCTATGAAGACACATTTCTCCGATTTGGGTTCGAGCTTATCAGGTTGAAGCTTTTTCACATAAGCATCGTAGCCCCAAACTTTACGAAACGACAGCTTAGGTTTCTTGCCAAACCACAATTCATATGGTGTCGTCTCAACGAATTTAGATGGTGCCCTATTTAACGTGAATGCAACCTTCTCTAAAGCATAACCCCAAAACGATAGTGGTAAATCAGTAAGAGACATCATAGATCGCACCATATCTAATAAAGTACGGTTACGACGTCCGGACACACCATTACACTGTGGTGTTCCAGGTGGCGTGAGTTGCGAAACTATTCCACATTGTTTCAAATGAAGACCAAACTCATAACTCAAATATTCTCCTCCACGATTAGATCGTAGGAACTTTATTTTCTTGTTACGATGATTTTACACTTCACTCTGATATTCTTTGAACTTTTCAAATGTTTCAGACATATGTTTCATCAAGTAGATATACCCATATCTACTCAAATCATCTGTGAAGGTCTGAAAATAACGATACCCGCCACGAGCCTCAACACTTATCAGACCGCATACATCAGTATGTATTATTTCCAATAAGTCAGTTGCTCGCTCCATTGTTCCAGAAAACGGAGTCTTAGTCAACTTGCCCATGAGGCATGGTTCGCAAGCATCAAGTGATTTCTAAAAGCCCATCAGCATGAAGTTTCTTCATGCGCTTTACACCAATATGACATAAACGGCAGTGCCACAAATAAGTTGCACTATCATTATTAACTTTGTATTTTTTGGCTTCAATATTATGAACATGTGTATCACTACAATCGAGATTCAACAAAAATAGACCACTCATCAAGGGTGCATGACCATAAAAGATATTACTCATATAAATAGAACAACCATTATTTTCTGATTTAAATGAATAACCTCTCGCATCAAACACGATCCATATATAATGTTCATGCTCAACGCTGGCACCAAATAATAATTATTTAGGTCTAAAACTAATCCCAACGGTAGATGTAGAGGTAGCGTTCCGACGACGATCACATCGACTTTGGAACCATTTCCCACGCGCATAGTCACCTCGTCCTTAGCCAATCTTCATTTAATCTGTAGCCCATGATTTGAGTTGCAAATATAAGCAACAGAACCAGTATCAAATACCCAGGCGCTACTACGAGCATTAGTAAGGTACACATCGATAACATGTATATCAAATATACCTTTCACTTTGCCATCCTTCTTATCCGCCAAATACTTGGGGTAGTTCCGCTCAAAGGACTCCGTCCCTTTGCGGAGAAGCACTCGGTCCTGTGCTTAGGTCCATACTTGGGCTTCTTCACTTGATCAGCAACTTGCTTGTTGTTCTTCTTGAAGTTCCCCTTCTTCCCTTTGACCTTTTTCTTGAAACTAGTGGTCTTGTTAACCATCAACACTTGATGCTCCTTCTTGATTTCTACCTCCGCAGCCTTTAGCATTGCGAAGAGCTCGAGAATAGTCTTTTCCATCCCTTGCATATTATAGTTCATCACAAAGCCTTTATAGCTTTGGTGGCAGTGATTGAAGAACTCTGTCAATGACACTATCATCAGGAAGATTAACTCCCAGCTGAGTCAAGTGGTTGTGATACCCAGACATTCTGAGTATGTGTTCACTGATAGAACTATTCTCCTCCATTTTGCAGCTATAGAACTTGTTGGAGACTTCATATCTCTCAACTCGGGCATTTGCTTGAAATATTAACTTCAACTCCTGGAACATCTCATATGCTCCATGACGTTCAAAACGTCTTTGAAGTCCTGATTCTAAGCCATAAAACATGGCACACTGAACTATCGAGTAGTCATCAATACGAGACTGCGAGGCATTCACAATGTCTACAGTTGCTGGCGTGGGTGGTACACCTAGCGGTGCATCCAGGACGTAATTCTTCTGTGCAGCAATGAGGATAATCCTCAAGTTACGGACCCAGTCCGTGTAATTGCTACCATCATCTTTCAACTTAGCTTTCTCTAGGAATGCATTAAAATTAAAGGGAATGGTAGCACGGGCCATTGATCTACAACAACATAGACATGCAAATACTATCAGGTACTAAGTTCATGATAAATTAAAGTTCAGTTAATCATATTACTTAAGAACTCCCACTTAGATAGACATCCCTCTAGTCATCTAAATGATCACGTGATCCATATCAACTAAACCATGTCCGATCATCACGTGAGATGGAGTAGTTTTCAATGGTGAGCATCAGAATGTTGATCATATCTACTATATGATTCACGTTTGACCTTTCGGTCTTAGTGTTCTGAGGCCATATCTGCATATGCTAGGCTCGTCAAGTTTAACCCGAGTATTCTGTATGTGCAAAACTGGCTTGCACCCGTTGTATGTGAACATAGAGCTTATCACACCCGATCATCATGTGGTGTCTCGCACGCATTTAACTGAAAGTAACGGTGCATACTCAGGGAGAACACTTATACCTTGAAATTTAGTGAGGGATTATCTTATGCTGCTACCTCCGTACTAAGCAAAATAAGATGCATAAAGGATAAACATCACATGCAATCGAAATATGTGACATGATATGGCCATCATCATCTTGTGCCTTTGATCTCCATCTCCAAAGCACCGTCATGATCTCCATCGTCACCGACTTGACACCTTGATCTCCATCGTAGCATCGTTGTCGTCTCGCCAACTATTGCTTCTACGACTATCGCTACCGCTTAGTGATAAAGTAAAGCAATTGCATGGCGATTGCATTTCATACAATAAAGCGACAACCATAAGGCTCCATCAAGTTGCCGATAACTTCTACAAAACATGATCATCTCATACAACAATTTATATCTCATCAAGTCTTGACCATATCACAACACAACATGCCCTGCAAAAACAATTTAGACGTCGTCTACTTTGGTGTTGCAAGTTTTACGTGGCTGCTACGGGCTTCTGGCAAGAACCGTTCTTACCTACGCATCAAAACCACAACAATTTTTCATCAAGTGTGTTGTTTTAACCTTCAACAAGGACCGACCGTAGTCAAACTCGATACAACTAAAGTTGGAGAAATAGACACCCGCCAGCCACCTATGTGCGAAGCACGTCGGTAGAACTAGTCTCATGAACGCGGTCATGTAATGTTCGTCCGGGCAACTTCATCCAACAGTACCGCCGAATCAAAGTAAGATGTTGGTGGTAAGCAGTATGACTATTATCGCTCACAACTCTTTGTGTTCTACTCGTGCATATAACACCTACGCATAGACCTGGCTCTGATGCCACTGTTGGGGAACGCAGTATTTCAAAAAAAATCCTATGATCATGCAATATCTATCTAGGAGATGCATAACAACAAGATTGGAGAGTGTGTCCACGTACCCTCGTAGACCGAAAGCGGAAGCGTTATGTTAACGCGGTTGATGTAGTCGTACTCTTCGCGATCCAATCACGACCCAACCGATCAAGTACCAAATGCACAACACCTCCGAGTTCTGCACACGTTCAACGCGATGACGTCCCTCGAGCTCTTGATCTAGCAGAGGTTCGAGGATGTAGATGAGTTTCGTCAGCACGACAACGTGATGACGGTGTTGATGATGTGATCCGTGCAGGGCTTCACCTAAGCACTACGACAATATGATCTGAGGTGTAATCTGTGGAGGGGGCACCACACACGGCTAAGACAATTGATCTTGTGTGTTCTCGGGTGCCCCTGCCTTCGTATATAAAGGAGGGGAGGGGGAGGCCGACCGGCCCCTGAAGGGCACGCCAAGAGAGAGGAGTCCTACTAGGACTCCAAGTCCTAGTAGGATTCCACTTGGTGGAAGGGGGAAGAAGGAAGGGGGAGTGAAAGGGGGCCGCGCCCCCTCCCCTATTCCTATTCGGACTCCCCATGGGGGGACACCTCCTCGTGGCCTGCCCTCTCTCGCCCCTAAGGCCCATGTTGGCCCATTACTTCGAGGGGTTCCAGTAACCCTCCCAAGACTCCGTTTTACCGGTACCTCTCGGAACTCTTCCGGTGTCCGAATAACATCGTCCAATATATCATTCTTTATGTCTCGACCATTTCGAGACTCCTCATCATGTCTGTGATCTCATCTGACACTCCAAAAAACATTCGGTCATCAAAACACATAACTCGTATAATACAAAATCGTCATGGGACGTTAAGCGTGCGGCCCCTACAGGTTCGAGAACTATGTAGACATGACCGAGACACTCATACGTCCATTTTGCATCATGCTTTTATATCGATATTTATTGCATTATGGGCTGTTATTACACATTATGTCACAATACTTATGCCTTTTATCTCTTATTTTACAAGGTTTACATGAAGAGGGAGAATGCCGGTAGCTGGAATTCTGGGCTAGAAAAGGAGCAAATATTAGAGACCTGTTCTGCACAACTCCAAAAGTCCTGAAACTCCATGAAAGTTAGTTTTGGAATATATTAAAAATATCATGCGAAGAAGGCATCAGAGAGGGGCCACCCATCGTCCACGAGGGTGGAGGGCGCGCCCCCTGCCTCGTGGGCCACCTGGCAGGCCCCCGATGCCTTTCTTCTGCTATAAGGTGTCTTCTGCCCTGGAAAAAATCATAAGCAAGCTTTCAGGACAAAGCGCCGCCGTCTCGAGGCGGAAGCTAGCGAAGCCAATCTAGGGCTCCGACGGAGCTGTTCTGCCGGGGAAACATCCCTCCGGGAGGGTGAAATCGTCACCATCGTCATCACCATCGATCCTCTCGTTAGGAGGGGGTCAATCTTCATCAACATCTTCACCAGCACCATCTCCTCTCAAACCCTAGTTCATCGCTTGTATCCGATCTTTGTCTCAAAACCTCAGATTGGTACCTGTGGGTTGCTAGTAGTGTTGATTACTCCTTGTAGTTGATGCTAGTTGGTTTATTTGGTGGAAGATCATATGTTCAGATCCTTTATGCATATTAATACCCCTCCGATTATGAATATGAATATGATTTGTGAGTAGGTATGTTTGTTCCTGAGGACATGGGAGAAGTCTTGCTATAAGTAGTGATGTGAATTTGGTATTCGTTCGATATTTTGATGAGATGTATGTTGCCTTTCGTCTAGTGGTGTTATGTGAATGTCTACATGACACTTCACCATTGTTTGGGCCTAGAGGAAGGCATTGGGAAGTAATAAAGTAGATGATGGGTTGCTAGAGTGACAGAAGCTTAAACCGTAGTTTATGCGTTGCTTCGTAAGGGGGTGATTTGGATCCATATGTTTCATGCTATGGTTAGTTTTACCTTAATTCTTCTTTCGTAATTGTGGATGCTTGCAAGAGGGGATAATCATAAGTGGATGCTTGTCCAAAGAAGGGCAGTACCCAAGCACCGATCCACCCACATGTCAAATTATCAAAGTAACGAACGTGAATCGTATGAGCATGATGAAAACTAGCTTGACGATAATTCCCATGTGTCCATGGGAGCGCTTTCCTTTATATAAGAGTTTTCCAGGCTTGTCCTTTGCTATAAAAAGGATTGGGCCACCTTGTTGCACCCCATTTACTTTTATTACTTGTTACCCGTTACAAATTACCTTATCACAAAACTATCTGTTACCGATAATTTCAGTGCTTGCAGAGAATACCTTACTGAAAACAGCTTGTCATTTCCTTATGCTCCTCGTTGGGTTCGACACTCTTACTTATCGAAAGGACTACGATAGATCCCCTATACTTGTGGGTCATCAAGACTCTTTTTCCGGGCGCTGCCGGGTGAAGCGCCTTTGGTAGGTGGAATTTGGTAAGGAAAAATTTATATCGTGTGCTGAAATTTACTGTCACTTGTTACTACAGAAAATAATCCTTTGAGGGGCCTGTTCGGGGTATCTTCACCCTGACCAGTAGAGCAAAGAGTTTCTCCTCAACCTACTAAACCTACTGAAAATGTTTACTTTGAAATTCCTTCAGGTATGATAGAGAAACTGCTAGCTAATCCTTTTACAGGAGATGGAACATTACATCCCGATATGCACCTAATCTATGTGGATGAAGTTTGTGGATTATTTAAGCTTGCAGGTATGCCCGAGGATGTTATCAAGAAGAAGGTATCCCCTTTATATTTTAAGGGAAAGGCATTGACATGGTTTAGGCTATGTGATGATATTGGATCATGGAACTACAACCGATTGAAATTGGAATTTCATCAGAAGTTTTATCCTATGCATCTGGTTCATCGTGATCGTAATTATATATATAATTTTTGGCCTCGCGAAGGAGAAAGTATCGCTCAAGCTTGGGGGAGGCTTAAGTCAATGTTATATTCATGCCCCAATCATGAGCTCTCAAGAAAAATTATTATTCAAAATTTTTATGCTCGGCTTTCTCTCAATAATCGCTCGATGCTCGATACTTCTTGTACTGGTTCTTTTATGATGAAGACTATTGAATTCAGATGGGATTTATCGGAAAGAATTAAACACAACTCTGAAGATTGGGAGCTTGACGAAGGTAAGGAGTCAGGTATAACACCTAAGTTTGATTGTGTTAAATCTTTTATGGATACCAATGTTTTCCGTGAATTTAGCACTAAATATGGACTTGACTCTGAGATAGTAGCTTCTTTCTGTGAATCATTTGCTACTCATGTCGATCTTCCTAAGGAGAAGTGGTTTAAATATCATCCTCTCATTGAAGTAAAAGCAGTTGAACCTATTAAAGTTGAAGAAAAGACTATCACTTATAATGTTGATCCTATTGTTCCTACCGCTTATATTGAGAAACCACCTTTCCCTGTTAGAATAAAGGATCATGCTAAAGTTTCAACTATGGTCAACGAAAGTAATATTAGAACACCCAAACTCTCTGAGCAAATTAAAGTTGAACCTAGTATTGCTATGGTTAAAGATCTCTTGGTTGATAATATTGATGGGCATGTTATTTACTTTTGTGATGAAGCTGCTAGAATTGCTAAACCTGATACTAAAGATAACCATAGACCTGTTGTTGGCATGCCTGTTATTTATGTTAAAATAGGAGATCACTGTTATCATGGCTTATGTGATATGGGTGTTAGTGTCAGTTCAATACCTTATACCTTATATAAAGAAATTATGCATGATATTGCACCTGCTGAGGTAGAAGATATTGATGTTACTATTAAGCTTGCCAATAGAGATACTATCTCACTGGTTGGGATTGTTAGAGATGTTGAAGTCTTGTGTGGGAAAATTAAATATCCTACTAAATTTATTGTTCTTGCTTCCCCACAAGATAACTTTTGTCCCATTATATTTGGTAGACCCTTCTTGAATACTGTTAATGCTAGGATAGACTGCGAAAAGGATATTGTTACTATTGGGTTAGGGGATATGTCTCATGATTTTAATTTTGCTAAATTTCATAGACAACCCCATGATAAAGAATTTCCTAGTAAAGATGAAATTATTGGTCTTGCTTCTATTGCTGTGCCTCCTAATGATCCTTTAGAACAATATTTGTTAGACCATGAAAATGATATGTTTATGAATGAAAGAAGGGAAATAGATGGAGTATTCTTTAAACAGGGACCTATTTTGAAACACAACTTGCATGTTGAAATTCTAGGGGATCCTCCTCCACCCAAGGGTGATCCCGTGTTTGAGCTTAAACCATTACCTGATACTCTTAAATATGCTTATCTTGATGAAAAGAAGATATATCCTGTTATTATTAGTGCTAACCTTTCAGAGCAGGAAGAAGAGAGATTATTGAAAACTCTAAAGAAGCACCGTGCTGCTATTGGATATACTCTTGATGATCTTAAGGGCATTAGTCCTACTCTATGCCAGTACAAAATAAAATTGGAGAAAGATGCTACACCGGTTGTTGATCACCAACGACGGTTAAATCCTAAGATGAAAGAAGTGGTAAGGAATGAAATACTAAAGCTTCTGGAGGCAGGTATAATTTATCCTGTTGCTGATAGTCAGTGGGTAAGTCCTGTCCATTGTGTCCCTAAGAAGGGAGGTATTACTGTTGTTCCTAATGATAAAGATGAATTGATCCCACAAAGAATTGTTACAGGTTATAGAATGGTAATTGATTTCCACAAATCGAATAAAGCTACTAGAAAAGATCATTACCCTTTACCTTTTATTGATCAAATGCTAGAAAGATTATCCAAACATAGACATTTTTGCTTTCTAGATGGTTATTCTGGTTTCTCTCAAATACCTGTGTCAAAAGAGGATTAGGAAAATACCACTTTTACTTGCCCTTTCGGTACCTTCTCTTATAGACGTATGCCTTTTGGTTTATGTAATGCACCTGCTACCTTTCAAAGATGTATGACTACTATATTCTCTAACTTTTGTGAAAAGATTGTTGAGGTTTTCATGGATGATTTCTTTGTTTATGGAACTTCTTTTGATGATTGCTTAAGCAACCTTGACCGAGATTTGTAGATATGTGAAGAAACTAATCTTGTCTTGAATTGGGAGAAGTTCCACTTTATGGTTAATGAAGGTATTGTCTTGGGGCATAAAATTTCTGAAAGAGGTATTGAAGTTGATAAAGCTAAAGTTGATGCTATTGACAAGATGTCGTGTCCTAAGGACATTAAAGGTATAAGAAGTTTCCTTGGTCATGCCGGTTTTTATAGGAGGTTCATTAAAGACTTCTCAAAAATTTCTAGGCCTCTGACTAATCTCTTACAAAAAGATGTTCCTTTTGTCTTTGATGATGATTGTGTAGAAGCATTTGAAATACTTAAGAAAGCCTTGATTGCTGCACCTATTGCTCAGCCACCTGATTGGAATTTACCCTTTGAAATTATGTGTGATGCTAGTGATTATGCTGTAGGTGTTGTTCTAGGACAAAGAGTTGATAAGAAATTAAATGTTATCCAATATGCTAGTAAAACTCTAGACATTGCCCAAAGAAATTATGCTACTACTGAAAAAGAATTTTTAGCAGTTGTATTTGCTTGAGATAAGTTCAGACCTTATATTGTTGATTCTAAAGTAACTATTCACACTGATCATGTTGCTATTAAATATCTTATGGAAAAGAAAGATGCTTAACCTAGACTTATTAGATGTTTTCTCTTGCTACAGGAATTTGATTTGCATATTATTGATAGAAAGGGAGCTGAGAACCCTGTTGCAGACAACTTGTCTAGGTTAGAGAATGTTCTTGATGACCAACTACCTATTGATGATAGTTTTCCTGATGAACAATTAGCTGTCATAAATGCTTCTCGTACTGCTCCATGGTATGCTGATTATGCCAATTACATTGTTGCTAAATTTATACCACCTAGTTTCACATACCAGCAAAAGAAAACGTTTTTATATGATTTAAGACATTACTTCTGGGATGACCCACACCTTTATAAAGAAGGAGTAGATGGTGTTATTAGACGTTGTGTACCTGAGCATGAACAGGAACAGACCCTACGCAAGTGTCACTCCGAGGCTTATGGAGGACACCACGTTCGAGATAGAATTGCGCATAAGGTATTGCAATTTGGTTTTTATTGGCCTACTCTTTTTAAAGATGCCCGCAAGTTTGTCTTGTCTTGTGATGAATGTCAAATAATTGGTAATATTAGTAGACGTCAAGAAATGCCTATGAACTATTCACTTGTTATCGAACCATTTGATGTTTGGGGCTTGGATTATATGGGACCGTTTCCTTCCTCTAATGGGTATACACATATTTTAGTTGTTGTTGATTATGTTACTAAGTGGGTAGAAGCTATTACAACTAGTAGTGCTGATCATAACACCTCTATTAAGATGCTTAAAGAAGTTTGTTTCCCAGGTTTGGAGTCCCTAGATATTTAATGACTGATGGTGGTTCACACTTTATTCATGGTGCTTTCCGTAAAATGCTTGCTAAATATGATGTTAACCATATAATTGCATCACCCTATCATCCTCAATCTAGTGGTCAAGTTGAACTTAGCAATAGAGAAATAAAACAAATACTACAAAAAAACTATTAATAGGACCCAAAAGAATGCTTGCTAAGTATGATATTAATCATAGAATTGCATCTCCATACCATCCACAATCTAGTGGTCAAGTAGAACTAAGTAATAGGGAGATTAAATTAATTTTGCAAAAGATGGTTAATAGATCTAGAAAGAATTGGTCCAAGAAACTTGATGATGCATTATGGGCCTATAGAACTGCATATAAAAATCCTATGGGTATGTCCCCGTATAAAATGGTTTATGGAAAAGCATGTCACTTACCTCTCGAACTAGAACATAAGGCATATTGGGCCATTAAAGAGCTCAATTATGATTTCAAACTTGTCTGTGAGAAGAGACTATTTGATGTTAGCTCACTTGATGAATGGAGAACCCAGGCCTATGAGAATGCCAAACTGTTTAAAGAAAAAGTTAAAATATGGCATGACAAAAGGATACAAAAGCGTGAGTTTAATGTAGGTTATTATGTTTTTTTATAAAACTCCCGTTTAAGATTTTTTGCAGGAAAACTTCTCTCCAAATGGGAAGGTCCTTACATTATCGAGGAGGTCTATCGTTCCAGTACCATAAAAATCAACAACTTCGAAGGCATTAAATCCAAAGGTGGTGAACGGTTAAAGAATCAAACATTATATCTCAGGTAATCCAATAAATGTTGAAACTAATGTTATTGAAACCGTAACCCCGGAGGAATACGTAAGGGACACTTTCGAGCGTTTGAGACTCCATAGGAATAGGTATGTGGTACGGTAAGTAAACCGACTCCAAAACAGTTCTAATAGCAAATTTTCTCCATTTTGGAATATTTAAGAAAATAGGAAAATAAGAAGTAGTCCAAAAGGGACACGAGGCACCCACGAGGGTGGAGGGTGCGGCCTACCCCCCTGGGCGCGCCCCCTGCCTCGTGGGCACCTCGTGTTCCCACCGGACTCCATTTTCTTGCATGATACTTCTTTCAGTCGGTAAAAATTCATTATAAAATCTCCCAAAGGTTTTGACCACCGTACCATGCAAATATCCTCTGTTTTTGTTTTGAGATGTTTCTGTAGCATATCTAGAGCAAGATGTCTTCTCAAGAGTCAGTCGGGGAGAGTCGGGTGTCTCATCCGACACCGGGGCCAAGAGCAAACAGTGATGCTGACCACTTTGGGCCATCGACGGAGGAGAGATGGAGGCCGACTTAAAAAGGATAAATGCCATGGAGGAGGATCAAGAAGTTACCTCTCGTCTCCAAGCCAGATTCACGATGGAGGAACTCCAGAGCTCAGCAATTCCAAACTCGGTCATCCCTCCCAATGTTAAATTTCTTTCTTATGAAAATGTGAAAAAGAGTGTTACGTGTTCTCCCGCAGCTATGCAACATCCATGGGTGAAAGGAGCTTTAGCCATCACGGGTAAGCTCCGTAAGGAAATAATGGATCTCAAGCAACAAGTCAATAAGCTTGAGGAAGAGAATCACATCCTAAGGGGCATCATCGCTAAGAATATCACATCACCAACCCCGAAGAAAGAGACATAAACACATTGGTATGGGCACTCCCCTTGGAAACTGCCAAGCTTGGGGAGTGCCCCGGTATCGTATCACCATCACATTCCTATCTTTACCCTTTTTCTTAGTTTGATCCTTTTGGTTATACCTTAATCTAGTAGAATAAAGTTTAGTATGATCTAGCTTGATTTTTGTGTTGATCCTTATCTATGTAATCGAGTCCGTGAGCTATATATAATAAAGATTAGTTTTGAGTCAAGGGCTCGATTATCTTGCTATGATCTTGAGGGAATAAAAATAAAAGAAAATAGAAAGAATAAAAAGGAATAAAGAGATCATATTGATCTTATGGAGAGTAATGACTTCACATATAGAGAGTATGATGAATAAAAGTTGTTGAGAGTTGACAAACATAGTTTTGGTCATCGTTGCAATTAATAGGAAGTAATAAAGAAAGAGAGGTTTTCACATATAAATATACTATCTTGGACATATTTTATGATTGTGAGCACTCATTAAAATATGACATGCTAAAAAGTTGAGGTTGGACAAGGAAGACAACGTAATGGGTTATGTTTTCTTACATCCGAAATAAATTATAATGTCACAGATCATCCAACATGTTGATCTTTGCCTTTTACCCCTCATTCTAGCCAAATTCTTTGCACCAAGTAGAGATACTAATTGTGCTTCCAAATATCTTTAAACCCGGTTTTGCCATGAGAGTCGACCATATCTACCTATGGGTTGAGTAAGATCCTTCGAGTAAGTTGTCATTGTTGCAAGCAATAAAAATTGTTCTCTAAATACATATGATCTATTAGTGTGGAGAAAATAAGCTTTATATGAGCTTGTGACATGGAAGAGATAAAAGCGATGGACTACATAATAAAGGTCCATATCACAAGTGGCAATATAAAGTGGCGTTCTTTTGCATTAAGATTTTGTGCATCCAACCATAAAAGCACATGACAACCTCTGCTTCCCTCTATGAAGGTCCTATCTTTTATTCTTGTCTTATACTTATACAAGAGTCATGGTGATCTTCGCCTTTCCTTTTTACATTTTATCCTTTGGCAAGCACAATGTGTTGGAATGATCCTGATATATATATATATATATATATATATATATATATATATATTTATCTAGTTGGATGTGCGTTTTCATACAACATTATTGTTGACGTTACCCTTGAGGTAAAAGGTTGGGAGGCAAAACTATAAGCCCCTATCTTTCTCTGTGTCCGATTAAAACTTCATACCCATAAGTATTGCGTGTGTGTTAGCAATTGTGAAAGACCAAATGATAGTTTATTATGTGGACTTGCTGAAAAGCTCTTATATTGACTCTTTCCGATGTTATGATAAATTGCAATTGCTTCATTGACTGAGATTATAGTTTGTTAGTTTTCAATGAAGTTTCTGATTCATACTTTACATTGTGAATAGATTGTTACTTTAGCATAAGGAATCATATGACAATATATATATGTTGCTGTTTTAAGAATGATCATGATGCCCTCGTGTCTGTATTTTATTTTATCGACACCTCTATCTCTAAACATGTGGACATATTTTTCGTTATCGGCTTCCGCTTGAGGACAAGCAAGGTCTAAGCTTGGGGGAGTTGATACGTCCATTTTGCATCATGCTTTAATATTGATATTTATTAAATTATGGGCTGTTATTACACATTATGTCACAATACTTATGCCTTTTCTCTCTTATTTTACAAGGTTTACATGAAGAGGGAGAATGCCGGCAGCTGGAATTCTGGGCTGGAAAAGGACAAAATATTAGAGACCTATTCTGCATAACTCCAAAAGTCCTAAAACTCCACGAAAGTTAGTTTTGGAATATATTAAAAATATCAGGCGAAGAAGGCATCAGAGAGGGGCCACCCACCGTCCACGAGGGTGGAGGGCGCGCCCCCTGCCTCGTGGGCCACCTGGCAGGCCCCCGATGCCCATCTTCTGCTATAAGGTGTCTTCTGCCCTGGAAAAAATCATAATCAAGATTTCGGGACGAAGCGCCGCTATCTCGAGGCGGAACCTGGCGAAACCACTCTAGGGCTCCGGCGAAGCTGTTCTGCCAGGGAAACATCCCCCCGGGAGGGGGAAATCGTCACCATCGTCAGGAGGGGGTCAATCTTCATCAACATCTTCACCAGCACCATCTCCTCTCAAACCCTAGTTCATCTGTTATATCCGATCTTTGTCTCAAAACCTCAGATTGGTACCTGTGGGTTGCTAGTAGTGTTGATTACTCCTTGTAGTTGATGCTAGTTGGTTTACTTGGTGGACGATCATATGTTCAGATCCTTTATGCACATTAATACCCCTCTGATTATGAACATGAATATGATTTGTGAGTAGTTACGTTTGTTCCTGAGGACATGGGAGAAGTCTTGCTATAAGTAGTCATGTGAAATTTGGTATTCTTTCGATATTTTGATGAGAAGTATGTTGTCTTTCCTCTAGTGGTATTATGTGAACGTCTACATGACACTTCACCATTGTTTGGGCCTAGAGGAAGGCATTGGGAAGTAATAAGTAGATGATGGGTTGCTAGAGTGATGTGCTTAAACCCTAGTTTATGTGTTGCTTCGCAAGGGGCTGATTTGGATCCATATGTTTCATGCTATGGTTAGGTTTACCTTTATTCTTCTTTCGTAGTTGCGGATGCTTGCGAGAGGGGTTAATCATAAGTGGGATGCTTTTCCAAGGAAGGGCAGTACCCAAGCACCAGTCCACCCACATATCAAATTATCAAAGTAATGAACGCGAACATATGAGCATGATGAAAACTAGCTTGACGATAATTCCCATGTGTCCTCGGGAGCGCTTTCCTTTATATAAGTGTTTGTCCAGGCTTGTCCTTTGCTAAAAAAACGATTGGGCCACCTTGTTGGGGAAAGTAGTAATTTAAAAAAAATCCTACGCACATGCAAGATCATGGTGATGCATAGCAACGAGAGGGGAGAGTGTGTCCACGTACCCTCGTAGACCGAAAGCGGAAGCGTTATGACAACGCGGTTGATGTAGTCGTACGTCTTCATGATCCGACCGATCCAAGTACCGAACGCACGGCACCTCCGAGTTCTGCACATGTTCAGCTTGATGACGTCCCACAAACTCCGATCCAGCAGAGCTTTGCAGGAGAGTTCCGTCAGCACGACGGCGTGATGACGGTGTTGATGATGCTACCGACGCGGGGCTTCGCCTAAGCACCGCTACGATATTACCGAGGTGGAATATGGTGGAGAGGGGCACCGCACACGGCTAAGAGATCAATGATCAATTGTTGTGTCTCCATGGGGTGCCCCCCTCCCCGTATATAAAGGAGTGGAGGACGGGGAGGGCCTGCCCTCTCTATGGCGCGCCCTAGGGAAGTCCTACTCCCACCGGGAGTAGGATTCCCCCTTTCCTAGTAGAACTAGGAGCCCTTCCAAGTAGTAGGAGTAGGAGAGAAGGAAAGGGAAAAGAGAAGAGAAAAGAAGGAAGGAGGGGGCGCAGCCCCTCCCCCTAGTCCAATTTGGACTAGGCCTTGGGGGGCGCGCAGCCTCCCCTCTGTCTTTTCCCTAAAGCCCAATAAGGCCCATATACTCCCCGGTGAATTCTCGTAACTTTGGTTTCTTGCCCCAAACTTTAAGAAACGACAACTTTGGTTTCTTGCCAAACCACAGTTCATAAGGCGTTGTCTCAACGGATTTTAGATGGTGCCCTATTTAATGTGAATGCAGCTGTCTCTAATGCATAACCCC
This sequence comes from Aegilops bicornis, assembly GCA_021605145.1. Classification (NCBI taxonomy): domain Eukaryota; kingdom Viridiplantae; phylum Streptophyta; class Magnoliopsida; order Poales; family Poaceae; genus Aegilops; species Aegilops bicornis. Next base: position 506,741,222 of record CM038669.1, read on the forward strand.
AAAATGATAGTGGTAAAGCGATAAGAGACGTCATAGATTGCACCATATCTAATACAGTACGGTTATGATGTTCGGACACACCATTACGCTGTGATGTTCCAGGTGGCGTGAGTTGCGAAACTATTCCACATTCTTGCAAATGAAGACCAAACTCGTAACTCAAATATTCTCCTCCACGATCAGATCGTAGAAACTTTATTTTCTTGTTACGATGAATTCACTCTGAAATTATATGAACTTTTCAAATGTTTCAGATTTATGTTTCATTAAGTAGATATACCCATATATGCTCAAATCATCTGTGAAGGTCAGAAAATAACGGTACGCGCCACGAGCCTCAACACTCATCGGACCGCATACATCGGTATGTATTATTTCCAATAAGTCAGTAGCTCGCTCCATTGTTCCGGAGAACGAGTCTTAGTCATCTTGCCCATGAGGCATGGTTCGCAAGCATCAACTGATTCGTAATCAAGTGATTCCAAAATCCCATCAGCATGGAGTTTCTTCATGCACTTTACACCAATATGACCTAAACGGCAGTGCCACAAATAAGGTGCACTATCATTATTAACTTTGCATCTTTTGGCTTCAATATTATGAATATGTGTATCACTACGATCGAGATCCAACAAACCATTTTATTGGGTGTATGACCATAGAAGGTTTTATTCATGTAAACAGAACAACAATTATTCTCTAATTTAAATGAATAACCGTATTGCATCAAACATGATCAAATCATATTCATGCTCAACGCAAACACCAAATAACACTTATTTAGTTTCAAAACTAATCCCAAAAGTATAGGGAGTGTGCGATGATGATCATATCAATCTTGGAACTACTTCCAACACCCATCGTCACCTCGCCCTTTACTAGTTTCTGTTTATTCTGCAACTCCCGTTTCGAGTTACTACTCTTAGCAACTGAACCAGTATCAAATGCCGAGGGGTTGCTATAAACACTAGTAAAGTACACATCAATAACATGTATATCCAATATACCTTTGTTCACTTTGCCATCCTTCTTATCCGCCAAATACTTGGGGCAGTTCCGCTTCCAGTGACCAGTCCCTTTGCAGTAGAAGCACTTAGTCTCAAGTTTAGGACTAGACTTGGGCTTCTTCACTTGAGAAGCAACTTGCTTGCCGTTCTTCTTGAAGTTCCCCTTCTTCCCTTTGCCCTTTTCTTGAGACTAGTGGTCTTGTCAACCATCAACACTTGATGTTTTTCTTGATTTCTACCTTCGTCGATTTCAGCATCGCAAAGAGCTTGGGAATCGTTTCCGTTATCCCTTGCATATTATAGTTCATCACGAAGTTCTACTAACTTGGTGACTGTGACTAGAATATTCTGGCAATCACTATCTTATATGGAAGATTAACTCCCACTTGATTCAAGCGATTGTAGTACCCAGACAATCTGAGCACATGCTCACTGGTTGAGCTATTCTCCTCCATCTTGTAGGCAAAGTACCGTCAGAGGTCTTATACCTCTCGACACGGGCATGAGTATGAAATACCAATTTCAACTCTTGGAACATCTTATATGCTCCATGGCGTTGAAAACATTTTTGAAGTCCCGACTCATAGCCTTAAAGCATGGTGCACTAAACTATCAAGTAGTCATCATACCGAGCTTTGCCAAATATTCATAACGTCTGCATATGCTCCTGCAATAGGTCCGTCACCTAGCAGTGCATCAAGGACATAATTCTTCTGTGCAGCAATGAGGATAATCCTCAGATCACGGATCCAATCCGCATCATTGCTACTAACATCTTTCAACATAGTTTTTCTCTAGGAACATATCAAAAATAAACGGGGAGCTACATCCCGAGCTATTGATCTACAACATAGTTATGCAAATACTACCAGGACTAAGTTCATGATAAATTAAAGTTCAATTAATCATATTACTTAAGAACTCCCACTTAGATAGAAATCCCTCTAATCATCTAAGTGATCACGTGATCCAAATCAACTAAACCATAACCGATCATCACGTGAAATGGAGTAGTTTTCAATGGTGAACATCACTATGTTGATCATATCTATTATATGATTCACGCTCGACCTTTCGGTCTCGGTGTTAGAGGCCATATCTGCATATGCTAGGCTCGTCAAGTTTAACCGGAGTATTCTGCGTGCAAAACTGGCTTGCACCCGTTGTAGATGGACGTAGAGCTTATCACACCCGATCATCACGTGGTGTCTGGGCACGACGAACTTTGGCAACTGTGCATACTCAGGGAGAACACTTTTATCTTGAAATTTAGTCAGAGATCATCTTATAAAGCTACCGTCGAACTAAGCAAAATAAGATGTATAAAAGATAAACATCACATACAATCAAAATATGTGACATGATATGGCCATGATCATCTTGCGCCTTTGATCTCCATCTCCAAAGTAATGCCATGATCTCTATCATCACCGCATGACACCATGATCTCCATCATCTTGATTTATATCAATGTGTCGTCACATGGTCGTCTCGCCAACTATTGCTCTTGCAACTATTGCTATCGCATAGCGATAAAGTATAGCAATTATTTGGCGCTTGTATCTTATGCAATAAAGAGACAACCATAAGGCTTACGCCATTCTTAGATAACTTCAATAAAACATGATCATCTCATACATCAACTTATATCTCATCACGTCTTGACCATATCACATCACAACATGCCCTGCAAAAACAAGTTAGACGTCCTCAACTTTGTTGTTGCAAGTTTTACATGGCTGCTACGGGCTGAGCAAGAACCGTTCTTACCTACGCATCAAAACCACAACGATAGTTTGTCAAGTTGGTGTTGTTTTAACCTTCGCAAGGACCGGGCGTAGCCACACTCGGTTCAACTAAAGTTGGAGAAACTGACACCCACCAGCCACCTGTGTGCAAAGCACGTCGGTAGAACCAGTCTCACGTAAGCGTACGAGTAATGTCGGTCCGGGCCGCTTCATCCAACAATACCGCCGAACCAAAGTATGACATGCTGGTAAGCAGTATGACTTGTATCGCCCACAACTCACTTGTGTTCTACTCCTGCATATGACATCTATGCATAGAACCTGGCTCGGATCCCACTGTCGGGGAACGTAGTAATTTCAAAAAAAATTCCTATGCACACGCAAGATCATGGTGATGCATAGCAACGAGAGGGGAGAGTGTGTCCACGTACCCTCGTAGACCGAAAGTGGAAGCGTTATGACAACACGGTTGATGTAGTCGTACGTCTTCACGATCCGACCGATCCAAGTACCGAACGCACGGCACCTCCGAGTTCTGCACACGTTCAGCTCGATGACGTCCCACGAACTCCGATCCAGCAGAGCTTTGCGGGAGAGTTCCGTCAGCACGACGGCGTGATGACGGTGTTGATGATGCTACCTACGCAGGGCTTCGCCTAAGCACCGCAACGATATTACCGAGGTGGAATATGGTGGAGAAGGGCACCGCACACGGCTAAGAGATCAATGATCAATTGTTGTGTCTCCATGGAGTGCCCCCCTCCCCGTATATAAAGGAGTGGAGGAGGGGGAGGGCCGGCCCTCTCTATGGCGCGCCCTAGGGGAGTCCTACTCCCACCGGGAGTAGGATTCCCCCTTTCCTAGTAGAACTAGGAGCCCTTCCAAGTAGTAGGAGTAGGAGAAAAGGAAAGGGAAAAGAGAAGAGAAGAGAAGGAAGGAGGGGGCGCAGCCCCTCCCCCTAGTCCAATTCGGACTAGGCCTTGGGGGGGCGCGCAGCCTCCCCTCTCTCTTTTCCCTAAAGCCCAAAAGGCCCATATACTCCCCGGCGAATTCCCGTAACTCTCCGGTACTCCGATAAATACCCGAATCACTCGGAACCTTTTTGATGTCCGAATATAGTCGTCCAATATATCGATCTTTACGTCTCGACCATTTCGAGACTCCTCGTCATGTCCGTGATCTCATCTAGGACTCCGAACTACCTTCGGTACATCAAAATACATAAACTCATGATACAAATCGTCACCGAACTTTAAGCGTGCGGACCCTACGGGTTCAAGAACTATGTAGACATGATCGAGACACGTCTCCAGTCAATAACCAATAGCGGAACTTGGATGCTCATATTGGCTCCCACATATTCTACGAAGATCTTTATCGGTCAAACCGCATAACAACATACGTTGTTCCCTTTGTCATCGGTATGCTACTTGCCCGAGATTCGATCGTCGGTATCTCAATACCTAGTTCAATCTCGTTACCGGTAAGTCTCTTTACTCGTTCCGTAATACATCATCCCACAACTAACTTATTAGTTGCAATGCTTGCAAGGCTTATAGTGATGTGCATTACCGAGTGGGCCCAGAGATACCTCTCCGACAATCGGAGTGACAAATCCTAATCTCGAAATACGCCAACCCAACAAGTACCTTCGGAGACACCTGTAGAGCACCTTTATAATCACGCAGTTATGTTGTGACGTTTGGTAGCACACAAAGTGTTCCTCTGGTAAACGGGAGTTGCATAATCTCATAGTCATAGGAACATGTATAAGTCATGAAGAAAGCAATAGCAACATACTAAACGATCAAGTGCTAAGCTAACGGAATGGGTCAAGTCAATCACATCATTCTCCTAATGATGTGACCCCGTTAATCAAGTGACAACTCTTTGTCTATGGCTAGGAAACATAACCATCTTTGATTAACGAGCTAGTCAAGTAGAGGCATACTAGTGACACTCTGTTTGTCTATGTATTCACACATGTATCATGTTTCCGGTTAATACAATTCTAGCATGAATAATAAACATTTATCATGATATAAGGAAATAAATAATAACTTTATTATTGCCTTTAGGGCATATTTCCTTCACACCTTGCTGCACCTTATTTACTTTTATTACTTGTTACCCGTTACAAATTACCTTATCACAAAACTATCTGTTATCGATATTTCCAGTGCTTGCAGAGAATACCTTACTGAAAACCGCTTGTCATTTCCTTCTGCTCCTCGTTGGGTTCGACACTCTTACTTATCGAAAGGACTACGATAGATCCCCTATACTTGTGGGTCATCAGACACCTCTCCGGTCAATAACCAATAGCGGAACCTAGATGCTCATATTGGTTCCTACATATTCTACGAAGATCTTTATCGGTCAAACCGCATAACAACATACATTATTCCCTTTATCATCGGTATGTTACTTGCCAGAGATTCAATCGTCGGTATCTTCATACCTAGTTCAATCTCGTTACCGACAAGTCTCTTTACTCGTTCCGTAATGCATCATCTCGTAACTAACTCATTAGTCACATTGCTTGCAACGCTTGTAGTGATGTGCATTACCGAGAGGGCCCAGAGATACCTCTCCGATACACGGAGTGACAAATCCTAATCCCGATCTATGCCAACTCAACAAACACCATCGGAGATACCTATAGAGCATCTTTATAATCACCCAGTTACGTTGTGACGTTTGATAGCACACAAAGTGTTCCTCCGGTATTTGGGAGCTGCATAATCTCATAGTCAGAGGAATATGTATAATTCATGAAGAAAGCAATAGCAATAAAACTAAATGATCATTATGCTAAGCTAACTGATGGGTCTTGTCCATCACATCATTCTCTAATGATGTGATCCCGTTCATCAAATGACAATACATGTCTATGGTTAGGAAACTTAACCATCTTTGATTAACAAGCTAGTCAAGTAGAGGCATACTAGGGACACTCTGTTTGTCTATGTATTCACACATGTACTAAGTTTCCGGTTAATACAATTCTAGCATGAATAATAAACATTTATCATGATATAAGGAAATATAAATAACAACTTATTATTGCCTCTAGGGCATATTTCCTTCAAGGTTTTCAGGTTGACCTAACCAGATATGGCAGTCAATCCCCAAAGAAAGAACATGCTTTGCGAGGTTGTGAGCCTCTACACCATAGGTCCTAACCTCTAGCTTAAAATCACAAGATGCAAAAGAAGATGAACAATCTATCATTTCATGTACTACCGCTCCATAGCTTGCTGCACTCCCCACTTTGATCACGTCGATGATAACATTGCAGTCGGATGCCACCATCGTTTGCTGAACATAGAGATCCTCTGCCAATACCAGAGCCTCATGAGTGGCCAAAGCTTCAAGTGTAGAAGGATCATCAATGAAGGGAAACAGAATCCCGGACGCTCCCAAGCATGTGCCTTCGTGATCACGGCAGATCGCTCCCAACGATCCAATACCTCCGCTCTTGGCATGGTCAAATGGGGGAGGCACCCACTTGTTTTGTGTGATAAATGGTGCTTGGGGCCTCACCATTGCTGGTTTCTGCAATATTTCAATCTCTGTCATGTAAGAAGAAACAAAGCCGTGGGTAGACGCAGGATTTTGAAAGATATCTTCATGGATCACTTTCCTTCTGGTCCATTAAATTGCCCATAGAGTAGTGATCATTCTTGTAAAAGATTCATGCGATAATGTGTCAATGGACCAATCGTGGCTAAAACATGCTGCAATCCGGGCTCGAGATGGCATGATACGAAATGGCCCAAAGACCTGATATCAACCCAGGTAGCGTTCCTATTGGACATCTACTAAATGCACATAAGAAAGGTCTGGAGTCTTACTGGCCCATGTTTGAGCCTCACTTCTACCTCTTAAATTTGAGCATAGTTCCTCCTATATTCAACACATTTTTTTATTAAACGCAACGCATGTCACAAAATGTCCAAGGACACTGACCATCCAATCATATATTTATTAAATGTTCGCCCTTTGTCTATTGGAGAAAGGAGAAAGAAGAGAGTGATAGAAAAATGTGGATTTGTGGTGGGGTTCAAGGATGAGTTGGTGCGTCCGCAACCTTACTGGACACCCCCAAACAACTCTTAGGTTTGGCTCCGATTTGTGGGATTTTCAATGTGCGAACTGCCTGGCCTATTGTCCATATAGATTTGGTGACTTCCGTTGGATGACGAAAGTGTCCAAACCGTCTGGCCCGAACATTTAGAAATGATTTGGTGATCCGTATTGGAGTTGCCCTAATCTTCCTAGATTTGAAGCCTCTTTGTGTCAAGAGCTATGGGCCCCGCCTATAAGGGTGTGTGTCGCTGAGCCGACCAATTTTTTCGGTTTTGAAAGGTTGTTGTCTTGTTTTTGTTCTTTCTTTCTTTTCATTTTTTTGTTTTTTCTTGCTTTTTTCTATATTATTTTAACTGTTCACATTTTAATTAATGAACGTTTTTAAGAGTTCTTAACAAATTTTATATTTAATGCACATTTTCTCAAATTCATCAATAAAGTTGATGAACATTTAAAATTGTTAACAATTTTCAAATTGTCAAACATTGTTTGAAATTTGAAAAAATATATAATTCTTGTATTTTTTATTCATTTTTTTCTTCAAATATCCAGGTTTTATTAAAATAAGTGAATTCTTTTGATTTAATGAATTTACTTAAATAAAAATAATATGATAGGGTTTTTTCTAACCATCCTGTATAGCAAGTCAAAAACAAACTCTTTTTTTTTTGATACAAGTCCAAAAAACAAAGCAAGCAGGCGCTGCAGTTAGCCAAGCTTCATTGGCGGGCCATGTAAGCGTCATATCATGAATTCCCATGTTTCAATGTGGAATCAGAGCTCTCAACGAGCTCACACAACACCACCGGGTAACACCGAGGTTAAAACATGTAAGTACACCACAATTACGCATCTAACAACTCCACTCTTCTCTCTGAATAAATTATCATCTCCAACAACAACCCAACATGATAATGAAGTAAACACCATCCAAACTTAATTAAAAATAACATGGGACCATTTTCGATCAGTGCTAACAAGGGATCGGTATGACCGATCGTTTAGACCTCCTGAGACGATTAGCACATCATATACATTTGCGATTACAAATCAATGGACATCTTTTGTCAGGAAAATAATGCACTTGTTTATAAAATTCGCATCATCGCAACATCGCCGGACAATGAGGTTGACAACGAGAATAAATTATCCATTCCCTTTATATTCTAAACCAAGAAATAACAAACTATGGCCCTAGGTTTCCTTGACCATTTCTAATACTGAAGCAATCTTCGGTTCCAGCCTAACAAACTATTTGTCGCACAGATAGCAATAGCACTGGCTATTGAATGCTGACCCTTCACACCTGTGTTCCTTGACGACAGAGTTAAACATTTTGCCCGCAATGAAGCATGTCGCCTTGCACAGAAAGCCTATGCAGAGTGGACTGCCAGAGGTACTTTCCCAGCACTTTTCTTCTGCAACAAATTAACACGCATGTTTATATCCATGAAGAACTTATAACCATAGAGAAACCCCCCCCAAAAAATCATAATAGTTACTCCCTCCGTCATAATATAAGGCGTTTACGACACTAGCGTAGTGTCAAAAACACTCTTATATTATGAGATGGAGGGAGTAGAAGATAGAATTGCTGCAGATTCGCCATGAGTTATTTGCCGATTATCATGTGTCTGGACAGATTGAGACAAAGATAAGAGCACAAACCTGCAGTACCAAGATTGGCGAATAACACAAGGATCAGCACGAGGCAGATGGTAGCATTTCTCGGACCCATAATCGATGGTGTTGGGCGAAGTATGGATTGTACTTTCTTTTCGGCTCTTTCTCTACTTAGTTTGATATATGGGGGAAGTGCGGTTATGCCAGAGAGAATATGCAGTATATTTATAGACTTGGCAGTCAAAGTTCCTATAAGTGTGCAAACGTAGGAGTGGTCAAATATGTTTAGTAACTTCTTTTGTTGAAAAGGAGGTAAAAAATATTGTTTAATGACTTGATAAGTATGCAATCTGTTGGTAATTCTCCTTGACCCTTTCTTTCTCCAAAGCCGTTGCCCCCAACACAGTCGGAGTCAGCGCTATAGCTGCATCATTCCGGGTCTATGGACGAATCGTAGTCTGGAACGTGGCTTAAAAATGTTGCAGTCCGTGCTCGGGCTGGCCGGCACGAAATGGCCGGAAAACCTGATACTAACCTTGCAGCAGGACTGCTACTCTCTCGTCCGTTTCTCGTTGCTGGACGTTAGGGGGCTATTTTGGCGGTGGTCAGTGACATTGGCTGTGTTTGGTTTGAGGCCCGAATTTTGGTTGCACGCAAAAAATAAATAAATTGGTAGCTCAGTTCAGATGCTGCGTCAGCCTCGGGCGAAACAATGGCAGCGAATTTGCTCGCCAAAATTTTGGTACGCCAGCATTTAAAGTTATACCATTAGAAAATATAGCATTTGAATTTTTAATGGTATATTTTTCGAAAATACACGGGTGAACATGGTTCCACGCGCACCGCCGCACCCACGTGAATAGCAAATTTTAGAAAACTGGGGAAAAAACTTGGTCGACCATTCTACTCACGTATGAAATTTCGCGAAGGTGAAAAAAGATACAATCCGACCTTACCATTCCTTCAAATGGTGTTTTCGAATATAGCCTTGATTTATCATTTTTTCCTAGAATGCCATGCCTGCCATTTCTTTGTGAAACTTCATACGCGAGTAAAATTGTCGACCATGTATGCTACAAAAAAAACAGACTTTTTTGATTTTTTGGAATATCATTTTTTACTTTACTCTTCATAAGGTGCATGTGGAACCATGTCCCAAAAATGCCTATCCTATATTTATGTGATATATTACTCGTGTTAAGTTGATTAAATTGTCAATTGAGAGATACTTGTGCGCCTTTCAAACCGGGCGCGTATTTGTCTCGCCTGCAGCGATACGAAAGAACCATTCGCCTCTGGCGTTTCCTCAATGGACCAGTTTTGCGCAGGACGAGCGCTGGCTTGTTAGCGCACGTCGTGTTCGTTTTTTTTTCTTTTTTTTCTTTTATTTATATTTTGGGAATTGGGAAATATTTTACATAAATTTTAGAAACGTTCATCGGACGTTTAAAATTTCTTAATGCAGTGTAAAAAATATTTCCTCAATTTTTTAACAATCGTATAGCAGTCAAAAAAATAATATGGCATTTAAAAAATGTCCACGCATTTGCAAAATATGTTCGCAAATTTTTCAAAATTTTAAAACAATGTAATAATTTTTTCACATAATTTCAAAACTGTTTTGTACGACTCAAGAAAATGCTCACGTGTTTCAAATATATGTTTGTTACATTTAAAAATTCATACCATTAAAAAAAACTATTTTGACGTTTAAGAAAATGTTTAGGCATTTGAAAATATCTTCGTAACTTTTCAAAAAATGTTATTACAATGTAAAAAAATCTTTTTGAAATGTATTTAGAAATGTTCATCATGTATTTAAAAAATTATCAATATGTATAAAAAATGGTAAGCGTATACAAAAAATGTACAACGTGTATTGAAAAATGTTGACATGTAGTAGAAAAAAAAGATAGAAGAACACTTAGAAACAAAAAAATCACGAACGGTTCTAGAACCGGCGTGAACTTGTCCATAGAACCTTTCCAAAACCGCTCTAGAGAGCTATAATGTTGGGCCACCCTATTAACGGATTGTCAGAGACGATACAAGGGTAAGTCTCACAATAAGCGAGACATAACCCTTGCATTTCAAACTGGAATGGAGAAGGTTGTATTCAGTTTGGTGGCCGCAGAGGGATAACAGGTCATGGTTGGGCATTCCTTGAACGCCGCCTTCACACCCGGTCTCTCCTCCGCATAGTCCCATGATGTTGACTGCCTCTTCCTACCTCCATCGCTTTGGAGGGTTGTGACAACCGTTCTAGATTAGCGGCTTGGGGGCCCGTGCACCCCATGTGCTGCTATTAGCTTACGTAAAGATGCCCGAGTTCTTTTCCAAATGTTTACCCTTCCTCTGGCAATCCAAGTCGGAGTCCACACAATCCTCACACTCTAACATGATTCTTTCAGGGGCAAGATTTTACTTCTGGTAGGGGTCCAAGATCAACATGCTGCATGGTGGATCCAACGCTACTTACAGGTGTTGGTGAAGGTGGGAGAAGGTAGACAGAGGTAAGGATACTCAACGACAGAAGGTGGATCTTGGAGGAAACTTAGTATCAGATCAACAAAAGGAGGGGTGGATGGGAGTAGTATGAAGCAAAGACACAAGGAGATCCAAGGAGGAGAAGGAGGAGTATGAGTGGGGGCAGAACCAAGTCTGGAGGATCTCTTTGAAGGCGTGAACCTGTGTGGAGAGGAGGAGATCAATCTCGATTTCTCACAGGAACTTCAGGAGCTAATAAAGGAAGTTAGATGGTTGGCAATTTTCAAGGTCCATACTACTCAAGCTTTCAACCATGCGGCGTTATTTAATGCTATGCGCACGGCATGGTCGTTTGTCAACATATCACATTCAAGATGATGGGGTCAAAAAATTTCATTGTCAAATTTTGGTGCTTGGGCGACTGTAAGAGGGTTATGGATGGGGGTCATGGTTGTTTCAAGATGTGGCAGTTGCCATATAGGAATATGGTGGGTTTTGCACTGTGAATGATTACATGTTGGATAAAATTCTAGTTTGTGCAAGAATTTAGGGGGTGCCGGATGGATTAATGAGGAAGAAGGAACTGGCGGAGAAAGTTGCAAAGAATATTGGGGAACCACCTATAACTATAGTTGTTAACGAAGGCATTATCAGCCCTTCGAAGTTCCTCAGAGCAAGGGTCTATCTTGATGTTCATATTCCACTTGTTTGATTTATTCCTATAACAATTAAGGATAGAAAGAAGTATCTAGTATTTACGAAAAGCTTCCCAGTTTTTGCTTCTTTTGTGGCTTAATGGTGCATGTTGTAGAAGAGTGTGGATATGGGTTCATGAACCAAAAAGTACGAATCGGGTGATTGGATAAGGTGGAACTTTGACACATCCGGAGCTAGGTATTAGGGTGCTAGGAGAGGTGGAGGAGAGAAAGCAGACTGGGGGACGAGGCATAGGCTAGGGTAGAGAGACCAAGGAAGAGGAGAAGGGGGTGGTAGAACTGGCCGAGGAGGAGAAGGTAGAGGACAGGGTGAATGGACATAATCAGAATATGATGGTATGGAGTACACTCAAGACACTCATGGGGATGACCCTGGTAAGAAAAGATCTACTCGGAAGCAGCTTGTGTAAGAAAATAGTGCGCTCAATGTGAGGGGACAAGAAGTGCCAAATGTGGCAAGCAAGGTTGCTCGGATGGTGTTGATGATTGAGAACAGTACGACGAGCACTAAAAGGAGAATGAGCATCGTCCACCCCGGTAAAGTACCTCATGTTAAGAGGAGTAAGAAAGGCAATGGAGAAGTGGGGGGTGATTATGATATGATTAATGAGGTGAATTCCCAAGTGGAGGACCACCAGGATCAATGAGGACTCTCTGTTGGAATTGTCGTGGGATTGGAGATCCCTCTATGGTCAGAGAACTCTGCAAGCTCATCCGGGAATGTGCACCACCATTGGTATGTCTAGTGAGAACACAATTGAAAAAGCAGAGAGTGGAAGGCTGCTACTTGTGAGCTGCGTTGGAATTTTTCCCGAAGAGGAGGGGAGATGCAGTACAATAGAGATAAGTATTTCCCTCAGTGAGAACTAAGGTTTATCGAACCAATAGGAGAATCGTGCAAAGCCTCGTGAATAGCACCTGCACACACAAAAGCAAATACTTGGACCCAACACAAGCAAGAGGGTTGTCAATCCCGCTGAACTCATTACTTGCAAGGATTAAATCTTGTATAGTTAGATAGATAAATTGCAAAACAAAATAAAAGTAAATAAACTGCAGCAAAGTAATTTTTGATTTTTTTAATATGATAAAGGTAGAACTGGGGGCATAGTTTTCACTAGAGGCTTCTCTCTAGAACACATAGCATATGGTGGGTAAACAAATTACTATTGGGCAACTGATCGAAAAGCGCATAGTTATGATGTATTCACCGCAATGATCATGTATATATGCATCACGTTCGATACAAGTAGACCGGCTCCTGCCTACATCTACTACTATTACTCCACCAATTGACCGATATCCAATATGCATCTATGGTATTAAGTTCATGACAAACAGAGTAACGCCTTAAGCAAGATGACATGATGTATACAAAGTAAACCAAATCAATATGAATTAACCCCGTTGAAAGAGCATGATGCCCCATGTTTGGTTTTGGTAATTGATGACAATCTCTATGGACTAATGGTTGCCTTGAGTTACATTTGAAGTGTCTGTCCATAGGCTTTTCTTGAAGTCCATTTGTTGGTTTCAAGGAGTTTATTTGTTGACCAAGGTGCTATTCAAGAAATTATCCAAAGATTAGTCATATAGAATACATGATTCAAGGTTGATCAAGACTAAGTCAAAGAGTGAATCAAGTTGATTAACACACAAAGCGTACAAGATGTACCAAGAGGGACCATGTGATCCCATGGTATGGTAAGCATTGTCCATTATGTTTTGTGTACTAACCCACGTTCTACGTGAGAGTTCTTTTGGGGTTAGGTTGTCGTGTGCAAGTTTGAGTGGAACATCACGAAGAGATCATGCTTGAAGCTTGCTATCCATTGTGGTGACAATGGACTTGTGAGATGTGCCGAAGAGTGGCTCACCCATAGTGGAGTATGGGGGAGCAATCAACTAGTCTTCATCGACCCTCGCAAAAAAACTAGTCTTCATCGAGCCAAAGCAATCAAGAAAGGTGGTCCAATATGAGTAAGTCAAGATCGTCATCATCTAGCTCAAGTGGTGCATGGTAAAGGTTTGCCCTTGATATGTTTTCTATTTTACTAGTCTCATGGTTGTTGTTGGGAGACCTGGTTATAGGGTCGATTGTCTTACTATCAAGGGGGCTCTCAAGTAAGTAGCTTGATCGTATCATTCATAGAGAGCTCAAACCAATGCATCCTTGTATCATCCTTCTTGGTTCTTGTTTGTTTTTTCTCTGTGTGAGTTTTTGATCTTGTGGTCTTCTTCCTGACATGCTTGAGTTCATCAAAAAGGGATTTCGTATGCATCTTCTATGATGTTTTAGATGATGGAGTTTTTGCCGGTTCTTCATCGATGGAGGATTCACACCTCTATATCATTAGGCATTTTTCTACTGCCACCTCTTATTACAAACAAAGCATCCTTCCAAACAGTGAAAGAGCATGGTGTTATGGTCAGACATATCTCGGACAAGCTTTCATATATGCACCAAAGAAAGCATCCTTCCTAACAGGAGTGAAAGAGCATGGGGCCCCCATGTTTGGTTTTGGTAATTGATGACAATCCCTATGGACTAATGGTTGCCTTGAGTTACATTTGAAGGGTTTGTCCATAGGCTTTGCTGGAAGATCATTTGTTCGTTTCAAGGCTATAAGTAGAAGATTATGTGTTGACCATGTTGGTATTCAAGAATGTATCCAAAGATTGGTCATGTGAGAGTTGAGCTTATTACAAGCATGTCTTGAAGAACAAGACTGTGTGAACATTTATGTTTACCTTCAATACATCATTTTTATGAAGAGAGAAGATAACACACAAAGCATAGAAGATGTACCGAGTGGTATCAAATGATCCCATGGTATGGTAAGCATTGTCCATTATGTTTTGTGTACTAACCCATGATCCATGTGAGTTTTCCTTGTGGGGTTAGGTATGTTTCCATTGGCGTGCATCGAAAGGAAGATATCATATAAACCATGGAGGATGACATCAAGTGGTGACCGTCATCAAGATTGCGATGTGCAAGTTCAAGTGGAGCATCACGAAGAGATCATGCTTGAAGCTTGCCTTTCATTATGGTGACAATGGACTTGTGAAGATGTGCCGAAGAGTGGGCTCACCCATAGTGGAGTATGGGGAGCAATTTACTAGTCTTCATCAAGCCTGCGCAATCAAGAAAGGTGGTCCAACTTCAGGAGTACAAGATCGTCATCATCTAGCTCAAGTGGACTATTGATATGTCTCCAACGTATCTATAATTTATGAAGTATTCATGCTGTTATTTTATCATTCTTGGATATTTTACAATCATTTTGTAGCAACTTTAAATCATTTTTTTGGGACTAACCTATTAATCCAGTGCCCAGTGCCACACTACGAAAAAAAGACACATCCGTGACATGTTGGGCCGAACGATTTTTTTTTCTATCATACATATGACACTTCTATGATGATAATTGTGAAAAAACCCGGTATCATCATAGATGTGGTGGGCTCCTACTTCTATGACAAAAAATCATGACAGAAAATGGGCTTTTCGTCCTGGGCGGGCCGGAGACGCAGCTGCATGACATTCTTTGGGCCGTCCATGACGGAAAAAACCGTGGTAGAAGCGAGGGGGAGGAAAATTTTTGGGAGTTCCCGGTTACGGTGGGAGGTCGGAGGCCAAGCGATGCATGTTTCTCTCATACACGTACGCGTGTGTGTGCGAGGCGTTGGCTCTAACTGAACCCGAGCGAGGCGTTGGGCTCTAACTGAACCCGAGCGATTGCGACCGCAGTTACGACATCGAACCCGGCGATCGAGCGATGGTCAGTAATCGAACCCGATCGAAGCGATTCGCCGCTACCGCTGCTAACTGAAGCCGATCGATGCTGCCTATGGGATGAACAGTGAGCGTTGCAGGGGGGGGGGTTTGGATGAACAGTGAGTGATGGCGTTGCCTCTGGATGAACAGGACCCCGTGGTGTGCTGGAGGGCTGGATGAACAGTACACGGTGGAGGGGTGCCCGTGGAGGGGTGGTTGAATAGGACCCCGTGGTGTGGAGGGCTGGATGAACAGAGACGGTGGAGGGTGCCCGTGGAGGGTGGTTGAACGATGGCCGGTGGAGTAGCGTGCGGTGGAGGCTGGATGAACAGGAGCTGTGGAGGCTAGAGGAGGTCGGCCTTAGCCCGTGGAGGCCGGAGGAGGTCGACGGCGGAGATGAACAGATCCCGTGGAGTCCTGCTTTGTGGTACGCCATACCCTCCCGATGAACAGGACCCCGTTTGACCGTAGGAGGTCCGTTTCGTCTGCTTTTGATGCGGCACACCCTCCCGATCAACGGGACCCCGTTTCGACCGTAGGAGGTCCGTTTAAATCCGTTTTGCGATGCGCCTCACCCTCCCGATCAACAGGACCCCCGTTTCGACCGTAGGAGGTCCGTTTCCTCCGTTTTGCGGTACGCCACACCCCTCCCGATCAACAGGACCCCGTTCCGAACGTAGGAGGTCCGTTTCCTCCGTTGTGCGGTATGCCAGGCCTCGTTTCCATCGTCTGTTTCGTCCAAGCCCTCCCGATGAACACGACCACGCATTCCGTTCCGACCCAGCCTGTTGGCTCCCCATGAACACGACGGCGATGTTGTTTCTCCGTTTCGACCCAGCCATGTACGTATGCGCGAGTAGGCATTCGAGACCCTGCCCGTATGTACGTACGTGGCCGTATTTTCTTTCTTGCACCCTCATAGCTGTAAGTACGTGTACATGCTACGTGCGCGCCTCTACTACGACATGTGCGCGCCTCTACAATGACCAGTATGTACGTACACGTTCGCGCCCAGAATGACAACGCTACGTACGCTTCGACCAGGTGGGTCCCGACTGTCAGGCACTTCCTTGTGTGCGAAGATGTAGCTGGTGGGTCCCAACAGTCAGGGGGGCAAATCATTTTTTTCCCGGACACACTTCCTTGCGTGCGAAGATGTAGTCGGTGGGTCCCAGCGGTCGAGAGGCGAATCGTTTTTTGCGGGACGCACTTCCTTGCGTGTGAAGATGTAGCTGGTGGGCCCCAGCAGTCAGGGGGCGAATCATTTTTTTTGCCCGAACGCACTTCCTTGCGTGCGAAGATGTAGCTAGTGGGTCCCAGCAGTCAGGGGGGCGAATCTTTTTTTTGCCCGGACGCACTTCCTTGCGTGCGAAGATGTAGCTGGTGGGTCCCAGCAGTCAGGGGGGCGAATCATTTTTTCGCGAAATACGGTGGCCCGTTCGGTGGGTCCCCGCTATCAGGTGGAGGAATAATCATTTTGCATGTAATAAGGAGGCACTTCCTTGCTGCGGCCGGGGACCAAGCTGTCAGCCACTCCACGTACAGTCCACGTCCAATGGAAGCCGTTCCTTGACCATGTTGACCACGCCGCGCCGAGAGCACCAGGGCGGTGGACGACGGCGAGGCCTAGGAAGGGGACGACACGGAGCCGGGAACACGCGGTAGTGGATGCCCACGCGTGAGGAGTACGAGGGTTCAATGTTCGCTTGGTGTGAGGCTGTCGCCGCCAGAATAACAGGGTGTGGGTGAGTAGAGGATGGCCCGCCAGTGGTGGGAGTAGTAGGCGGGGAGGCCTCACGCGCCATCGCAGCCCGACCCACGGGAGGCAGGAGCACGAGGCACGACCGGCGCTAGTTTGGGCGGCCGAGCAAGAAGACCAGAGGTTGAAGAAGCACTACGGCTGTTGGATGGACATCGTCACGGTCACTTTGGAGCTAGAATCGTGCATATTGACTAAGTTGACAAAGCCCTCCGTCCCGTCAACTTAGTAGGCCGACAAGTCAGCCTGCCACTATACTTTGGGTCCCAGCTAACGGTAGAGTATTCATTTTTTTGTGCGTAATAAGGAGGCACTTCCTTGCGTGCGAAGATATAGCTGGTGGGTCCGAGCCGTCGGCATGATAACGTTTTTTTCGCGAAATACAGAGGCCCTTTTAGTGGGTCCCTGATTTCAGGTGGATGAATCATTATTTTGCACGTAATAAGGAGGCATTTCCTTGCATGCGGCCGTGGACCCAGCTGTCGGCCTCTCCACATACAGTCCACTTCAGATGCATGTCGGTCGTTGACCACGTTGACCAGGCAGCGCCGAGAAGCACTAGGGCGGTGGACGACGGCGAGGCCTAGGAAGGAACGACACGGAGGCAGGGAACGGCACGGAGGCAGGGAAGACTCGGCGCTTGTTTCCCACGCGGAGGAGAATGCGACTATACGAGGGTTTATCGTCTGCCCGTCACGGAGAATAACGGCAGTGTGGGTGAGTAGAGGATGGCTATGCCAGCGATGGGAGTATGGTGGGCGGTGAGCCTGCGTGGCAGATCCGGCCGTGGGAAGGAGGGAGCAGTGCGGTCAGCGCTTGTTTGAGCGGTGGAGCAAGAAGAGCAGATTGAAGAAGCACGATGGACGTTGGATGGCCATCCAACAGTCACTGCTTGTGCGTCAATCTTTTTTTAGGAAAGCCTCAAATCTGTGGAAAACAGCATACAACCCATCTGCCATTATTTCTAATAATTTACAACGCATTTGCTAATTCTTAAGGTTTTTTTTGGAGCCCATATTCTTTTTGTTAGCACTACAGCCCATATTGTGGCCAGGGTTAAAAAAATATACGAAATTTTGCATATTTCGGTGCGGTCCGAACTGTTTTTAATCCTGAAATTTCGACTCACATTCAAACTGATTTTAAAAATAAATGTATATCAATATAAAATCCAACAAATTCTCCAAGAATAAAAATTAATGTAATTTAAAATCTCAAAATGAAAAAAGAGATATTTGAAACTAATTGCCGGTTTGATGTGTTTTAAAAATGTACAACCCATTTCTCATTACTGATGGGCCATTTTCTCGGCCAGCCGAATGAAAGCTCTCCTCGTCTTGAAAGATTTGCAGCCCAACAGGCCTGACAAAGCGACTTGGCAAATCACAAAAAAACTGGGCTATGGCCGTGGACCCAGCTGTCAGCCTCTCCACGTACAGTACTCTTCCGATGGAAGTCGTTCCTTGACCACGTTGACCACGCCGCGTGGAGAGCACCACGGCGGTGGACGACGGTGAGGCCTAGGAAGGGGACGACGTGGAGCCGGGGAAGACGCGGCAGCGGAAGCCCGCGCGGAGAGGACTATGAGGGTTCATTGGTTCAGCTGCGGTGTGAGGCTGCCGTCGCCGCAGGGCCTGGCAATGATGGGAATAGTAGGGGCGGTGAGGCCTCCGCGGCAAAGACAAACCCGGCCACGGGAGGCAGGAGCATGAGGCACGACCGGCGCTGGTTTGAGCGGCTGGAGCAAGAAGACCAGAGGTTGAAGAAGCACTACGGCCGTTGGATGGACATCGTACGGTCACTGGAGCTATAATCGTTCATATTGACTAAGTTGACAAAGCCCTTCGTCCCCCTCAACTTAGTAGGCCCGCAAGTCAGCCTCCCACCAAGGTGGGTCCCAGCTAGCAGGGGGGTATTCATTTTTTTTGTGCGTAATAAGGAGGCACTTCCTTGCGTGCGAAGATATAGCTGGTGGGTCCGAAAGCCGTCATGATAACGTTTTTTCAAGGAAATACAGAGGCCCTTTCAGTGGGTCCCTGATTTCAGGTGGATGAATCATTATTTTGCATGTAATAAGGAGGCATTTCCTTGCATGCGGCCGTGGACCCAGCTGTCGGCCTCTCCACATACAGTCCACTTCAGATGCATGTCGGTCGTTGACCACGTTGACCAGGCCGCGCCGAGAGCACTAGGGCGATGGACGACGGCGAGGCCTAGGAAGGGAACGACACAGAGGCAGGGAACGACACGGAGGCAGGGAAGACTCGGCAGTTGTTTCCCACGCGGAGGAGAGTACGACTATACGAGGGTTTACTGGTTCGTCTGCCGTCGCCGGAGAAGAACAGCAGGTGTGGGTGAGTAGAGGGATGGCTAGGCCAGCGATGGGAGTATGGTGGGGCGGTGAGCCTGCGTGGCAGCAGATCCGGCCGTGGGAAGGAGGGAGCAGGCAGTGCCGCCGGCGCTTGTTTGAGCGGCTGGAGCAAGAAGAGCAGAGATTGAAGAAGCACGATGGACGTTGGATGGACATCCAACAGTCACTGCTTGTGCGTCAATCTTTTTTAGGAAAGCCTCAAATCTGTGGAAAACAGCATACAACCCAACTACCATTATTTCTAATAATTTACAGCCCATTTGCTAATTCTTAAGGTTTTTTTGGAGCCCATATTCTTTTGTTAGCACTACAGCCCATATTGTGGCTGTGGTTAAAAAATATACGAAATTTTGCATATTTCAAAAGTCTTGGTCCGAACTGTTTTTAATCCTGAAATTTCGACTCACATTCAAACTGATTTTAAAAATAAATGTATATCAATATAAAATCCAACAAATTCTCCATGCATAAAAATTAATGTAGTTTAAAATCTCTAAATGAAAAAAAGATATTTGAAACTAATTGCCGGTTTGATGTGTTTTAAAAATGTACAACCCATTTCTCATTACTGATGGGCCATTTTCTCGGCCAATGAATGAAAGCTCTCCTCGTCTTGAAAGATTTGCAGCCCAACAGGCCCGACAAAGCGACTTGGCAAATCACAAAAAACTGGGCTATGGCGTGGACCCAAATCGGCCTCTCCACGTACAGTACTCTTCCGATGGAAGTCGTTCCTTGACCACGTTGACCACGCCGTGCAGAGAGCACCACGGCGGTGGACGACGGTGAGGCCTAGGAAGGGGACGACGTGGAGCCGGGGAAGACGCGGCAGTGGAAGCCCGCGCGGAGAGGAGTATGAGGGTTCACTGGTTCAGCTGCGGTGTGAGGCTGCCGTCGCCGCAGGGCCTGGCCAGTGGTGGGAATAGTAGGGGGCGGTGAGGCCTCCGCAGCGGCCAGCCGGCCACGGGAGGCAGGAGCATGAGGCACGACCGGGCGCTGGTTTGGGCGGTGGAGCAAGAAGACCAGAGGTTGAAGAAGCACTACGGCCGTTGGATGGACATCGTGACGGTCCTTTGGAGCTATAATCGTTCATATTGACTAAGTTGACAAAGCCCTTCGTCCCCCTCAACTTAGTAGGCCCGCAAGTCAGCCTCCCACCAAGGTGGGTCCCAGCTAGCAGGGGGGTATTCATTTTTTTTGTGCGTAATAAGGAGGCACTTCCTTGCGTGCGAAGATATAGCTGGTGGGTCCGAGCTGTCAGCGGCGGTAACGTTTTTTTCGCGAAATACAGAGGCCCTTTCAGTGGGTCCCTGATTTCAGGTGGAGGAATCATTATTTTGCACGTAATAAGGAGGCATTTCCTTGCATGCGGCCGTGGACCCAGCTGTCGGCCTCTCCACGTACAGTCCACTTCAGATGCATGTCGGTCGTTGACCACGTTGACCAGGCCGCGCCGAGAGCACTAGGGCGGTGGACGACGGCGAGGCCTAGGAAGGGAACGACACGGAGGCAGGGAACGACACGGAGGCAGGGAAGACTCGGCAGTTGTTTCCCACGCGGAGGAGAGTACGACTATACGAGGGTTTACTGGTTCGTCTGCCGTCGCCAGAGAATAACAGCAGGTGTGGGTGAGTAGAGGGATGGCTAGGCCAGCGATGGGAGTATGGTGGGGCGGTGAGCCTGCGTGGCAGCAGATCCGTCCGTGGGAAGGAGGGAGCAGGCAATGCCGCCGACGCTTATTTGAGCGGCTGGAGCAAGAAGAGCAGAGATTGAAGAAGCACGATGGCCGTTGGATGGCCATCCAACAGTCACTGCTTGTGCGTCAATCTTTTTTTAGGAAAGCCTCAAATCTGTGGAAAACAGCATACAACCCATCTGCCATTATTTCTAATAATTTACAGCCCATTTGCTAATTCTTAAGGTTTTTTTTTGGAGCCCATATTCTTTTTGTTAGCACTACAGCCCATATTGTGGCCAGGGTTAAAAAAATATACGAAATTTTGCATATTTCGGTGCGGTCCGAACTGTTTTTAATCCTGAAATTTCGACTCACATTCAAACTGATTTTAAAAATAAATGTATATCAATATAAAATCCAACAAATTCTCCATGCATAAAAATTAATGTAATTTAAAATCTCTAAATGAAAAAAAAGATATTTGAAACTAATTGCCGGTTTGATGTGTTTTAAAACTGTACAACCCATTTCTCATTACTGATAGGCCATTTTCGGCCAAATGGAATGAAAGCTCTCCTCGTCTTGAAAGATTTGCAGCCCAACAGGCCTCGACAAAGCGACTTGGCAAATCACAAAAAAAGCTGGGCTATGGCCGTGGACCCACTGTCGGCCTCTCCAGTGCAAGACTCTTCCGATGGAAGTCGTTCCTTGACCACGTTGACCACGCCTTGGAGAGCACCACGGGCGGTGGGCGACAGTGAGGCCTAGGAAGGGACGACGTGGAGCCGGGAAGACGCGACAGTGGAAGCCCGCGCGGAGAGGAGTATGAGGGTTCACTGGTTCAGCTGCGGTGTGAGGCTGCCGTCGCCGCAGGGCCTGGCCAGCGGTGGGAATAGTAGGGGGCGGTGAGGCCTCCGCGGCAGCACAGCCGGCCACGGGAGGCAGGAGCATGAGGCACGACCGGCGCTGGTTTGGGCGGATGGACATCGTACGGTCACTGGAGCTATAATCGTTCATATTGACTAAGTTGACAAAGCCCTTCGTCCCCGTCAACTTAGTAGGCCCACAAGTCAGCCTCCCACCAAGGTGGGTCCCAGCTAGCAGGGGGTATTCATTTTTTTGTGCGTAATAAGGAGGCACTTCCGGTGGGTCCGAGCTGACAGCGGGGGGAACATTTTTTTCGCAAAATACGGTGGCCCGTCAGTGGGTCCCAACAGTCGAGGGCAAACATTTTTTTGCAAAATCACGGTGGCCTGTCGATTGGGTCCCTCTTTGTCGATTGGAGGAATCATTAATTTCTGCGTAATAAGGAGGCACTTACTTGCTGCGGCGTGGACCCAGTGAGACTCTCGACGTCTGATATACTTCCGATGGAAGTCGTTCCTTGACCATGTTGACCTCGGCTGCGTTCCGTTGCATGCATGCATCCATGGCGCGGTGCGTCTATGTCGACCTCTCACGTCTGATCATCTTCCGATGACTCTCGGTTGTTGACCACGTTGACCACACCGTGCCGAACGCACCCAGACTGGAACGGCCCGGAGATGGGGAAGACGGGGCAGTGGAGTCGCAGATGGAGAGGAGTGGGAAACTTCACTGGTTGGTCTTGGCAAGACAGCCATGGTGTCGCCCACGGGAGACAGGAGCAAGAACAGAGGTTGAAGAAGGAGCACGGCTGTTGGATTAACATCCAACGGTCCAGCTGCTAGAATCATTTGTTGATTAAGTTGACAAAGCCATGCGTACACGTCCGCTTAGTAGGCCCACAAGTCAGTCACCAAATCTGATGGGTCCCAGCTGTCAACGGGATGAATAAGTTTTTTCACAAAACAAGGAGGCACTTCCTTCCGTGCGAAGATACAGCCGACGGGTCCCGGCTGTCAGGTAGAGGAAACATTTTTTTCCAGCTTAATAAGGAGGAACTTTCCTTGCGTGCGACCATGGACCTCGTGGGTCCCAGCCGTCGAGCTCTCCACGCATCTGATCCTCTTCCGATGACTCGTTTGTTGACCAGGCCGCCTTGAACACAGCCGAGGCGGTGGACGTGGCGAGGCCGGACGGGAACGACTCGGAGATGGGAAAACGCGGCAGTGGAGTCGCAGATCGAGAGGAGGAGAAGGGTTATAACTGGTTCTGTTGCGGCGTGGGGCTGTAGTCTGTGGAGAATAACAGGAGGTGTCGAGGGGTGGAGGGATAGCCTGGCCGACAGTGGGGTAGCACTTCACAGCGATGCGTGCTAAGCAGAGCCGCTAGCCGCCGGAGGCCGGACCTGGCGGTCCCGGCGACGCTGGAGGAAGAAGATGAGAGATTGAAGGTGCATGCCGGCCGTTGGTATAAATCCAATGGCTGTGGATGACACAATCATTTGTTGACCAAGTTGACAACGCCCTGCGTAGGCTTCGACCTATTGGCCCACATGTCACCGCAAAAATGTGGCATATATTTAACCCATGTTTTCTAGAATGTACAGTCTATTTGCTGGGCTGGGTGAACAAATAATTTCGCGTCAATCAGGCCCATTTATATTTTCTAAGAAATCCCAGCCCATTTGAACTTTCTTGAAATACACGTATTAGGTGGGCTCGTTATATATATAATGTTATGTTGGAAGGAGCAATTAATATCAAAGAATAAATCAGAGAGGCACATTTTTTATATATATAATTAACAAAAAAGCGAGTTATTGCTCAAAATAAAAATGAACATGTTATTATTAAATTGGTCCTTAAAATCTTCGCAAGCTTATGTACGCAATCACCAGGATTTTCCTTGCCTATGAGTCAAAAACAACCAGGATTTTCCTTTAAACATTTACTTTTATAAGTTAATAACACGTGGGATGTTTTTATAATGTATATATAATTCTCTATAGAATATACGATAATAGTAATAATATAAATATATATAATGTGGTTAGAAAGGAAAACGTAAACTGGACACAACATTGCTTTTATAAGAGACCTACGTTTTATACCCCACAGTAGGCATACTAACAAGTTCACACACAAATACAACAGAAAAGGTAAACATTCATATCAAACTCAGGTTCACAGGACACGTTCATATTCATAGCCAACATTCACTATCAACAACTCAAAAGATTCATATATACACAAGCTCAACAAATCTATGCATCCAAATGATTGATAGATCACACGACCATATTCATACATAATTCACAAAAAGATTCAGATATACACATGTTCAGTATGTTTATGCATCCAAATGATTGAGATCACAACCAATATGATCCATGGACGAACTTTAATTACCTAGGGTATAGACTGGTAAATGGTGTTCAATCGGAGGTACTTCTTGCTAAAATTAGTTCTTGTACGTAAACTTTCGAGTACATAAGAGGCAGCACAGACAATCTAAACTTTGCTTGTAGGTTTATCCTCAAATAGTGGACTCGTGCCAAGGGAGGTTTGAGCAACTTGGCCACTACTTTCATCCAACTAGTTTACTGGCTCATCTTGGTCCTGTATCTCGCCAAAATTCTACATTGCAGACGAGAAAGGAGGCGGTTGAGAAAATGAACCACCCAAATTTTTTGTGCAGTTCAACTGAAATGGAGCATCCTTGGTGTGCAGACTGATTAAGTGCCAGATGAATATACGCGTCAACCAACTTGTCTGGAATCTTTAGACTCCATGCCATATAGTTCACTACCATATGTGCCGATAACCAAAAGGCACAAGTTGGGACCAAAGACTGGACTGCGTTTTTCTGGGCTATGCACCAAGCAATATTTTTGGCGTTCACTCTCCTAATACTTGGAGTTTGACAATTGGTTGACGCCGTTGATACTCGAATGAATATAGGCACTTCTTGTCAACATCGATGCTTGTCCGAGTGAACTTTGGAGTACATAGCAGCAAGATAAGTATCTGTCCATCCGATCATTTTGTGCGCTTCTCTTGAAATCACCCGATGTAATGATTTGCCTGCGAGTTCAGGCTCCAATTACTCCTTTATGAAATCGGCAAACAGTAGCACAATACCAAATTACCAATGCATATAGCGGGCACAATAATCGGGATAAAGACCGGTACCAACCTGTGTGAGGTAGCATATCAATTACTATTTCCTTTGACCGAAGTCGAGATAAATAGCGGTGACAGCAAAGGAACAAAGCAAGCGGAGATTAGCGACTGACATGAAAGGACGGAAGCTATCAAGGCAATGAAGCACCCAAAGTTTTTGTGCAGTTCCACCAAAATCGAGCATCCCTGTTGGCACATATATTGAGAGAGTGAGATTACTGTA
Organism: Aegilops bicornis; assembly: GCA_021605145.1. NCBI lineage: Eukaryota > Viridiplantae > Streptophyta > Magnoliopsida > Poales > Poaceae > Aegilops > Aegilops bicornis. Next base: position 506,766,753 of record CM038669.1, read on the forward strand.
ATAGTGGGACTAGTTGATGAAACATAGACTAACAAATAGAAGCACCCTCATTATCTTAATGGGTAAAGTTAGCAACATAGTAGTCTTGCTTAAAGAGAGGTATTAGTTTATTTAATCAGTGCCAGTTAGCTCAACTCAACACTCAAAGCATTGCCATTTATCATAGGTTGCAAGACTTAAAAGTGCAAACATAAAGGAGTTTCTCATGACAGTAGCACGATACAAGTAGAGATGACAGCAAACTAATATGGATGAAGGCCTTAGGCCCGTACAAACCTAAGAAAAAAAGTTTATTCATGTAGTCCTCTAAGAGATGATAAAGCACTCACTGGAATCACACAATAGTATATATTTTTGTGAACTTCAAATGTATGGTTGAAATCACTCTTGTTTACCAGTGCTGAGATTATATCGAAATATTATCAAGAACTTCCAGCAGAGTTAAAGCCTTTGGCTGGGATACAATTCATTGTATTGTCTTGTGTAGTCCCACTAAAATGTATGATTGGCACAACATGATCCCTGTTTGCACAAGTAGGAACAAGGTGAAACCTTCATTAGCTTAGTGAGAAAGGATAGGAAGACATTAGCATATTACTCAAACAGTAGCATAAAATTCATGATGGACAATACGCAAAACATTGCCTCATTGAACCAGTGGCAATAAATTGACACGCAAAACAATAGCACTATTATGTCATGACACTAATAATATTCCCTCCCTGCTCCACCACATGATTCACCTCCATTGACAAACATTCACATGTACATGATTCAGCATAGGGTCCTACTAAAGATTTGTTTAATTCCAACAGGAAAATTAGGCAGTAATAAATTAGTGGTACTTAAGTACTCCTAATTAATTAAGTGAGATAGCAGAAGTGGAAGGGCTCCCTGGAGGATCGTCTCACATGTAAGGTAGTCGTTGCGGAGCCCTTGAATGGCCTCGACCGAGGCCTCTCAAGCTTCGGCAAGATCGCCTTGGCAATCGCTTATTCTTCTTCTTCTTCCTCTTCATGCTCTGTTTCTCTTTCTCCTCACCAGTTGGTGAAACCAAGTACATGATTGGACTTCTAATTCAGAATTGGTTTTGTCAGCGAGGGAGTACAAGTGTACTAGTAAAAAATAGCATTATTTTCTCATGGCAGTCGGAAAATAGAGATGAACACATGCATTAAATATCATTCTTACCTAAAGGAAGGTTATGGCGCCAATATGGATGATGAGGATTGGAACACATATCTCCCTTTGTGCAGTTCCACCAAAATGAACCAACTATTCCATTCTGACATTCCAGTTAAATAGCACAAAAGTCACTTCTTTTAAGAAGAGTTTTGTGCATTGCACCAAAATGTCACAATAGCAACCAGGTGAATTGGATATCCCTATTTGCACAAAAAGGCACAGAGGAAACAGTCAGAGTCTCTAACAATTACAGGCAAAAACATTTGGCTAAACTTGTCAGAGTCTCAAACAATTACAGGCAAAAACAGTGGCATGGCTTCATTTTTACCAGGGACATTATATTAAGAACAACTAAGGCTGTGTTTGGTTCACAGGTTTGGTGCAGGATTTTCGTAGGAACACAATTCCTACGGTAATCTTTCCCTTCCAACTGTTCGGAACACGGGAAAGGTGAATAGTGTTTCATAGGAAAGCTGGTCTGGTAGTACTGATTCCATAGGATTAGAAACATCCACGCGATGCTCATTTTTCGGGCGGAAGCCCGAGGCAGCGCTTCACGCCATGCGTTAGACAAAGTTCTTTGTCTTTGTGTTTGCCAAAATAAAAAAAATCAACCTATGTGTGGTACGTGAGGTGAGGACAAGAGTAGTCACTGTGCAGCTGAATAAACAAATAACATCTCATACTGCCAAGCATGCTACTCTAAAACAACAAATCTGTACATTTCGTAGTCCATCCGAACACATTCTCTTGAGAGTTTCCTCCGGTTCGCTGTTCCATAGTTTTATACCTACATTCCTTTCCTATTCCTCTATTTTCATCAAGATCTATGTTTTCTGCCCCTTTATTCCGAACGGAGCCTAAATATTTGGTATAAGGGCATGGGACAGCGGGTGCACCAGCAGTACAGCACCATGTACGTAAACAGGGGCATAAAGTGGTGATTCATAGTTTGTTGCCCCGAGAAACAAACATCCAAGAAACATATCTGGGTTGGTGCCATTTTTGTTCACTCTAGACCTACTCCTATGTGTGGATAGCAAATCTAGTCCTGGTCATACCACTGTGTACAACGTTACCCCTATATTTCCCTTTTCGACCAAGAGACCGGTTGGATGACCAGCCTGTACTACTTTCACCCCCTTTCCTTCCTGCTTGTACCAAGTCCGATGTACATACTAAATTCCCCCACCCCCACTTTATTTCTTGTTTGAACCAAGTACTCCCTCCGTCCGGAATTACTTGTCATAAAAATGGATGTGTCTAGAACTAAAATACATATAGATACATCCATTTCAATGACAAGTATTTTTGGACGGAGGGAGTACAAGATTCGACTCCATGAAGTAGCTATACCTCTAACAATAGAAGAAAAAAAAGGCGACGTTGGACCATCCGATCGAGAGGGGCTGAGAGGTAGAAAATGATGCACATCCAGCAACGTAGCTCGCAGGGGAAGTAGATCTAAGGCGGTTTCGAATGAAGATATACCTGAAGGTCATCGGGATGTGGATAGGTGGGCGGCGGGAGGCCGGATCCGCCCACAGGCAACGACGAAGGGATCGGAGGACCTCCCGCGCCGGCGCTCGGCCAGAGATAACGGTGCGGCCGGCAGTGGGTCTCCTCCCTCGCTGTCGACGACGGCCTAAACGCTGCCCCTCCCCCCCTTCACCGGCGGAGGGGGATACATCCGGATCTGTAACCAGTGGTGAGGATAGAAAGCCAGTGTTTTGAAGGGAGAAAGACAGTGTTACTACCCCTATCTTGTTTAGATCTGGAGAGGATGAGAGTATGTGAATAGAGCAACCCTAGCAAGCAAGCGCGGAGGCTCCGGCCTATATATAAGTAGTGGGGTAGTTTTGAAGGAAATATGCCCTAGAGGCAACAATAAATTTATTATTTATTTCCTTATATCATGATAAGTGTTTATTATTCATGCTAGAATTGTATTAACCGGAAACATAATACATGTGTGAATACATAGACAAACAGATTGTCACTAGTATGCCTCTACTTGACTAGCTCGTTGATCAAAGATGGTTATGTTTCCTAACCATAGACAAGAGTTGTCATTTTATTAACGGGATCACATCATTAGGAGAATGATGTGATTGACTTGACCCATTCCGTTAGCTTAGCACTCGATCATTTAGTATGTTGCTATTGCTTTCTTCATGACTTATACATGTTCCTATGACTATGAGATTATGCAACTCCCGTTTACCGGAGGAACACTTTGTGTGCTACCAAACGTCTAGCAACGTAATCGGGTCATTATAAAGGTGCTCTACAGGTGTCTCCGAAGGTACACGTTGGGTTGGCGTATTTCGAGATTAGGATTTGTCACTCCGATTGTCGGAGAGGTATCTCTGGGCCCTCTCGGTAATACACATCACTTAAGCCTTGCAAACATTGCAACTAATGAGTTAGTTGCAGGATGATGTATTACGGAACGAGTAAAGAGACTTGCTGGTAACGAGATTGAACTACGTATTAAGATACCGACGATCGAATCTCGGGAAAGTAACATACCGATGACAAAGGGAACAACGTATGTTGTTATGCGGTCTGACTGATAAAGATCTTCGTAGAATATGTGGGAGCCAATATGAGCATCCAGGTTCCGCTATTGGTTATTGACCGGAGACGTGTCTCGGTCATGTCTTCATAGTTCTCGAACCCGTAGGGTCCGCACGCTTAACGTTACGATGATAGTTATATTATGAGTTTATATGTTTTGATGTACGAAGGTTGTTGAGTCCCGGATGTGATCACGGACATGACAAGGAGTCTCGAAATGGTCGAGACATGAAGATTGATATATTGGAAGCCTATGTTTGGATATCGGAAGTGTTCCGGGCGAAATAGGGATTTTACCGGAGTACCGGGAGGTTACCGGAAGCCCCCGGGAACATAATGGGCCTTAGTGGGCCTATGTGGAAGAGAGGAGAGGCGGCTAGGGCTGGGCCGCGCGCCTCTCCCCCCCAGTCCGAATAGGACAAGGAGAGGGGGGCGGCGCCCCCCTTCCTTCTTCTCCTCCACTCCTTCCCCCTCCCAAGTCCTAATCCAACTAGGAAAGGGGGGGGGGGGGTCATACTCCCGGTGGGAGTAGGACTCCCCCCGGCACGCCCTCTTCCTTGGCCGGCCGCACCCCGTGAGGGAGTCCTGGATTAGGGGGTATCCGGATAGCTGGACTGTATACATCGTCCGAACTATTGAAGCGTGAAGATACAAGACTGAAGACTTCGACCCGTGTCGGGATGGGACTTTCCTTGGCGTGGAAGGCAAGCTTGGCGATCCGGATATTATATTTCCTTCCTTGTAACCGACTCCATGTAAACCCTAGCCCTCTCCGGTGCCTATATAAACCGGAGAGGTTGGTGCTTAGAAGGCCGATCACAATTACAATCATACCATCATAGGCTAGCTTCCAGGGTTTAGCCTCTACGATCTCGTGGTAGATCTACTCTGGTACTACCCATATCTTCAATATTAATCAAGCAGGAAGTAGGGTTTACCTCCATCGAGAGGGCCCGAACCTGCGTAAACATATGTGTCCCTTGCTTCCTGTTACCATCAGCCTAGACGCACAGATCGGGACCCCCTACCCGAGATCCGCCGGTTTTGACACCAACATTGGTGCTTTCATTGAGAGTTCCTGCGTAGCCGTCGCTTCTGAGGCTCGATGGCTCCTTCAACCATCATCAGCAACACGGTCCCAGGTGAGACCTTTCTCCCGGACAGATCTTCGTGTTCGGCGGCTTCGTCCTGCGGGCCAATTCGCTTGGCCATCTGGAGCAGATTGATAGCTACGCCCCTGGCCACCAGATCAAGATCGGAAACCTGAATTACACGGCGGATATCCGCAGAGACCGGATCACCGACGGATTCGTGCCTATGCCAGGAGCACCAGACAGACACGACGAGCACGGCTTAGACCTTCTGTCGGACAAAGCTCGGGGTATCACCCCCGCAGAAGCCTCGGACCTAAATCCGGAGCAGGCCGCGTTGCCTAAGGATGGAGGGCTGGACCAAGCCCCGCAGGTCGCACACTCATCGGCGGTGGAGCCGAACACGGGCCTTACCTCTGTGGTGGCCTATGACTCCGGACCCCCGGATTCGTATCTGGATGTTGGTTCCGATCCGTGCACTCCCGAGCCAGTCGAGCCAGGTTGGGCTCCGGTAATGGATTTCACCGCTGCGGACATCTTTCAGCACTCGTCCTTTGGCGACATGCTGAAATCATTGAAAACTCTCTCTTTGACAGAAAATTCTGGGCCAAACTATGTCCGGCTCGAGTGGGAAGCAGGCGACGAAGAAATTCGTTGCCCACCCACCACCCACTTCATAGCCACGGTCGATGATTTAACCGACGTGCCTGACTTCGACTCCGAAGACATCGACGGTATGGACGATGATGCAGGAGAAGATTCGGAATCTATGGGGCGCTGGACTTCTCCCTCGTCACACGACATATACATGGTGGATACGCCCAAAGAGGACAAAGGCGACAATCCAGACGATAAAACCCCCGGACAAAAGCCAAAGCGACGGCGCAGACGCCGTTCTAAGTCCAGCAAGAGTAAAAATAGCGACAAGAGCACCAGAGGGATCGATACTACAATCAACTCCGAAGGCAACAACAACCATGCGGACCCATCGATGGAGCAGGACGAACCAGGTCACCCTGAACACAATTCGGAGCAGACACCCGAGGACAATGATCCCGACGGACGAGGTCATCAAACCGAACCAACACAGGAAAACAGTCCGGATAATGATGCAATCCCGGAAAAACACGCGGAACGAGATAACCTCCACAGAAAGCTTATGGCCACCGCAAGAAGTCTAAAGAAGCAGAAGCAACGGCTCAAAGCCGCACAGGAAATGCTCAACCATAGATGGAATAAAGTGCTGACACCGAAGAAAGATCTGGCGATGATAGCCATACAAAGAGCTATCCAAAAGCGCAAGCTCTTGCCGAATTCGAGGCGAAGCTATACCACTTCATAACCGCAACAAAGCGGCTACCGACGCCGCGCACGATCCACGTGAACACCTGGATAAGAAAGCTGGCGCGGCCAGGTCCATTTATGGATCCAAAGGACACACCCCGGCGAGGGACTATGGTCACCAAAACGATTATGCCAATCAAATACTAGTCCGGAATAAACACCGGACACAACAAAAGCCGACGGCATGCCACAACACGTCCAGATACAGAGGGGCTGCTCATCCCCTGTGCTTTACCGAAGAAGTACTGGACCATGAATTTCCATAGGGCTTTAAACCTGTGAACATAGAGGCATACAACGGAACAACAGACCCAGGTGTCTGGATTGAGGATTTTATCCTGCATATACATATGGCTCGTGGGGATGACCTCCACACCATCAAATACCTTCCCCTCAAACTGAAGGGACCAGCCCGACACTGGTTGAAAAGCCTCCACGAAAATTCAATTGGGAGTTGGGAGGAACTCGAGGATGCTTTCAGGGCCAATTTTCAAGGGACCTATGTCCGGCCTCCGGATGCTGACGATTTAATTCACATAATCCAACAGCCCGGAGAGTCCGCCCGCAAGCTTTGGAACAGATTCCTCACTAAGAAGAATCGAATTGTCGATTATCCGGACGCCGAAGCCTTAGCGGCATTCAAACACAGCATCCGCGACGAGTGGCTCGCCAGACACCTGAGCCAAGAAAAGCCAAGGACAATGGCAGCCCTAACAAGCCTTATGACCCGCTTTTGCATGGGCGAAGATAGCTGGCTAGCCCGTAAAGGCATCAGCGACCCCAGCACATCCGAAATAAGGGATGGCAACGGGAAGCCACGGCGTAATAAAAACAAACGCCCAAACAAGGAAGATAGCCCGGATAACACAATGGTTAATGCGGATTCAGGGCTCTCGACCTGATCGAAAAAGAAGCCATCTAAAAGGCAGTAAAGAGGGACCGTCCGGTCTGAATAGAGTCCTAGACGGTATGCCAAATTCATGGCACCCACGACAAACCTGCAAACCACACACACGTAGAGTGCTGGGTCTTCAAGTAGGCCGCCAAATTAAATGCCGAACACAAGGGAAGGGAAACACCAAGTGAATACGAGGATGAACCTCGCCAGCCGAACACTGGGGGACAGAAACAATTCCCGCCAGAGGTTAAAACAGTGAACATGATCCACGCATCCATAAGAAGGCACGAACGCGCGCATAGAGACGCGCTCGATATAGAGCCGATCGTACTCACACCTAACCATTGGACGTCTTATCCGATCACCTTCGATCACTGGGACGGCCGAACTAGTATTCGGCTAGGAGGATCAGAGGCCTTGGTGCTTGACCCAATAATCGACGGATACCATCTCACCCACGTCCTCATGGATGTCGGCAGCAGTCTCAATTTAATATACGAGGACACTGTCCGCAGGATGGGGATAGACCCATCTGAAATTAACCAAAGCAACACCACCTTTGAAGGGGTGATACCTGGCATTGAAGCCCACAGCAGGGGCTCCGTCGTACTGGAGGTAACATTCGGCTCTCCAGGCAACTCCAGAAGCGAAGAGCTACTCTTCATCACACCCTTCCGAAGCGACTATCATGCATTGCTTGGAAGAACGGCCTTCACCCGCTTCAACCCATTGCCGCACTATGGCTACCTTACACTCAAGATGCCCGGTCCACGTGGCGTCATCACCGTTATCGGAATCACAGAGTGCTCTTCACGCGCAGAGGAACTCGCGACGGCCCTAGCGGCCGGCTATAAGCGGCCTCCAATATCAGAAAACATGACTGGTCATTAAGACCACCGACACGGTTAGACGAGTCCGGTCGCCCGGATAAAATTGAATCAGGGCACTGTATAAGCAATCCCATAGCGGACACCAGGGGCTATAATACTTAATACAGCCCCACACTTGGCTCAACCTTATTGGCAGGCCAACATCTTACACTTTTATTATCCATCGCATACTTACGTTGTACTCTTCTACGAGCTTTCTTTTTTCACAGACAACGTTCGCGCGATACCCTTCCAGGATACGGCTGTCGGAGTAATGGGCCACGGGTAGGCAAACCCGAGCCCCTGGACCTTTCAAAACATCGGGGCAGAGTGCGCCCCTCAGGAACCCAAGACGAAGAGCCGCCTTCTGAGAGTCGGCGGTAGAGCCGCCGACCGCCCCTCCCAGCCGAGTCCCAGAGACGGCCTCGAGATAAGCCGACTCCCAGCCAGCGACTTCCGGAGAAGCCGGCTATGGGGAGTCAGCCCGCGACTCCAACCACCCCCTGCCTATGCGACTACGGGCGGGATGGGATGAGGCCGCCTCGCAGCCCATCCCTGCCCCGCTCACAAAGGACAGGCATGGCCACAGAGCGCCGTACTGACAGAGATCTCCGTCTGGCGCGGCACTATTGCCACGCCGGCCCTGACATCAGCCCTGTGGGAAGATCCCTGTACCCATGACGGCCTGTCTGTCATGCGACCCGAAAGGCAGCGGGACCGCTGTCGGCGGGAGTGCGGAAGACGGCAAGAGCGCCCCTAGACGGACCCGCTGGGAGTCAGCCTCCCAGAGTCGGCCAGCCCCCCCTCCCACGGGCTCCGCGCGCCATTGAACAGACAAGACAGGGAGTGGCAACAGTGATCACCCGCAGGCGGCGGCACTGTTGCCATGACCCCATGACCAAGCTCGCGCCATTAGAAGCACGGCTACAGTAATCCGCAGCCGGCAAGACCACCATGGCGGAGAAGGGCTGTCGGCCCCATGCTTTGACCGTCAAGGGCCCGCTAGTCGGCCGCCCCAGTCGGCGGGAAGACGGCGACCTAAGAGATCGACGGTGGGACCTGCGCCCGTAGACATTATGTACCCGGGTAGGCCTATATAAACCCCCCGGGGCACCCATGCAAGAGGTTGGACCCTAATAGTTTTAGACACACATAGTGGGAAGAGAAGAGCTAGCCGTGTCCTTCTCCTTCCACACCCCGAACAGCTCAAGGAGCAACCTTGTACCCACTTGGCCATAGTGATCATGCGGAGACCCGTGAGCAGCGATGAGGGGTGTTATCTCCACGGAGAGCCACGAAGCTGGTAAGATTCACGGCGTGCATGCCTTCGCCTCATCCGTTTCGTGCACCGCGACGTTCTACTCGCCCCCACCATGATAAGCCATCCTTTGGCATATGTCGCACCTAACCCCGACATTTGGCGCCCACCATGGGGCAAGGTGCACCGTCGTCCGGAGACCTGCTGCGGGCGGGAACCCTTTTCTCCTCGGCGGCGCAGCCAGCCCGCACGCCAGACGGAGTTCGCGCCACAGACCGCATGGCGCTGAGATCGGCTGCGCGGCCAGCTGCCTCCCCGAACTTGTGGGCGAGGTTCGTCTCTCCGACGAGCCTGCATCCGACGCAGGCACGGGCGGCCCCGAGAGCCTCCTCGCGGGCCTCCTCGAGCAACTCCACATTGCCGGCGAGCCTGCCACCGACCTGGAGTCCGTAGGCTCCACTGACCCGATGCTGGTCGACTCCGACACCGCGTCGCTCGACGCGTTCCCCACCAACGTGGTGGTCTACGATGAGCCGCTCCCTCGCGCGGAGAGCGGCGGAAGCACCGTCATGCAGGTGCTCGTCATCGGTCATAGCGAGCCTTCCGGTGAGGGAGCTCATGACCCTCTCGACGCGGTTTTGCAAGACCTGACCGCACCTATTCCGGAAGACGCTGACGCTGGGACATTGGAGGCACGCCGCCTTCAGCTCCTCGTAGGCGCGAAGAAGCTGGCAAGCATGAGACGCTTGTCAGAAGCCTACCAGCGTGAGATGGATCGCGCCGTGGGCGGCTCGCCGGCTCCGACTGGGCCTAGCCGCCTAGGCGCGGTCCAGCAGCGCGGCGTAGCCATCGCCAACCTGTTCGAGGCCAATCGCCCTGTGTACGCCACGCCCGTGGAGAACATCCGCGCCGCCCAGGCGGCAGCGGACGACCTGGATAGCTTCGAGGGCGAGGAGCGCCGCCTGATGACGGAGCGAAGTCAGCAGCTCGACGCGGCTGCCGCGCAAGACGAAACCGGCTGCCGCACGGAGGCGCCGCGACGACAACACGACGACTTGCCTTCCCGCCGAGATCAAGGCGCGACCTCTCGGACGCCGACTGGCGGTGTCCGTGGAAGAAAAAGCAAGGATCCGGCTGTCGGCCACAGTCGGTCTCACATCTCCATCAAGCGCGACCAAGACGGTCGCCCAAGAGAGGTGGAGCGGCGGGACGACTATCTGCCCCCTCCTCCCCGCAGAGAAAGGCGAGTCTCCCCGCCACCCATCGAGCATCCGACTCTCGGCGACCGCCTTGGCCGCCGAGAGGGAGTCGGAGAAAACGACGCCCGCCACCGGATCAACCGACTCCACCGATCCCTGGCGTTGGAAGAGGAAGACGAGTTGGGTCTGCCCTGTTTCGGACCTCGCATCCGAGACGAGCCCTTCCCCAGAGGGTTCACACTCCCCCGGGATACACCCAAATACACCGGCTCTGTGAAGCCGGAAGACTGGCTAGTAGACTACCCCACGGCCGTCAGCATAGCGAACGGCAACAAGCGCGTTGCCGTAAAGTATGTTCCCCTCATGCTCCGAGCACGGCAGGACATGGTTGAACAACTTGAAGCCCCGGCATCGACGGCTGGGTCGACTTCACCGAGGCCTTCGTCCGCAACTTCACGAGCACATACAAGCGACCTCCCAAGCCTCGCCCGGCTTTCCTTGTGCGTGCAAGGCCCCAACGAGTCCACTCGCGACTACCTCACGCCACTGGGCGAGCTCCGAGAACTCCTGCGAGGGAGTGCACGAGGTGCGAGCTATCGAGTACTTCACCGCGGGTGCGTAGAAGGCACCCTCCTCAAGCACAAGCTCGCTGCGACGAGCCAAAACCCTCGACGAGCTGCTGATCATAGCGGACAAATGCGCCACAAGCCGACTCCTCCATGAAGGCGGAGATTGAAGTCGGTAGCGGCCAGCAAGGTGGCTCCTCGAGGCTCCCAGAACTCCGGTGGCGACACCGGTCGGCGACAGCAGGCCCGATCCTGGCGCAAGGCCCCAGCCGGCTTCCAACAGCGGCGGTGGCGGCGATTGAAGACCAACAGCCGGAGGGGCAGCCTCGGCCAAGCAGCAAAGGCGGCAAGTCCAACTGGTTGCGGCCTTCTCTTCTGGCAGACTCTAGATGGTCCCTGCCAAGTTCCATAGCGGCCGAAGCCGTCAAACCACACCACCGGAAATGCCAGCTGGCTCACGGGATCGCCAAGGAGACGGCCTCCTGCCTCCCCCCTTTCTTTGGGCCGCCGCCTCCACGCCGCCCGGCAAAGCGGCTGTCGAGCCCGATCGGCCTTGATACAAGACAGTACCGTAAGAGCATGGAGCTTATGTAGTGTTCACCAGTGTGGCCGACGATCGATGCAGCAGGCGGCTGCAGCAGCAAGAAGTGAACGCAGTAGCGTCAGATACTCCAGAATTCATGCACTGGTCCGAGAAACCTATTAGTTGGAGTCGAGCTGATCACCCAGAGGTGATGCCGAATCCGGGCTCCTACATACTGGTCTTGGGAGCCACCCTTGCCATGAATAAGCCCGGGCGGCCGCTTCTCGCGATCTTGATGAAGCGGAGGCAGCAGCATCAACATCCTGTATAAGGACACAATGGAGAAGTTAGGAATCAAGCAAAGATAGCTTCAGAGCAGCCGGACTGTGTTCCACGGCATTGTACCTGGCCTTTCCTGCTCACCGATCGGCAAGATCCTGATAGATGTCCTCTTTGGGGACAAAGATCACTTTCGCCGAGAGCCAGTCTGGTTTGAAGTGGTGGACCTCGAAAGCCCGTACCACGCTCTGCTTGGCCGACCTGCTCTGGCCAAGTTCATGGCGGTCCCCCACTACGCCTACCTCAAGATGAAGACGCCGAGCTCAAGGGATTCTCGACCATAGCCGGCGACTCTGAGAAGTCGTCCGCTTGCTGCCGAAAGCGATCGGCTGGCCGAGACCCTGGTGATTGCGGCTGAGAAGCGGCTTCTTGATCGGGTTGTGGCAATGGCCGGCAAGCAGCCAGAGATGTCGCCCAACCCCAAGGAGTCGGAAGCTGAGGGCTCGTTCAAGCCGGCCAAAGAAACGAAGAAGATACCCTTGGACCCGGAGCACCCGGAGAGGTATGCTGTCGTAGGTGCAAACCTTGACAGTAAATAGGAAGGCGAGCTCGTCGATTTCCTCCGTGAGAATCGTGACATTTTCGCATGGTCCCCTAAAGACATGCCGGGTGTACCGACGGAATTCGCCGAGCACAAGTTACATGTCCGATCTGATGTGAAGCCCGTCAGGCAGCCCTTGCGCCGCCTGTCAGAAGAGAAGAGAAGAGTTGTTGGAGAAGAGATAGCCCGACTCCTAGCCACCGGCTTCATTATGGAAGTGTTTTTTCCGGAATGGTTAGCAAACCAGTCCTGGTGCTTTGAAGAAGAACAAGCGATGGCGGTTGTGTATCGACTACACAAGCCTCAACAAAGCTTGCCCCAAGGACCCATTCATTTGCGAAATTGACCGGTGATAGACTCCACAGCCGGATGCGAGATGTTGAGCTTCTTAGATGCATCGAGGATATCACCGGATCAAGCTGAACCCGGTGACAGATTGAAGACCGCCTTCATCACGCCGTTTGGAGCCTTCACGCTGCGACCATGACGTTCGGCTTAAGGAAGACCGGGCGCCACCTTTCAGCGTTGCATGCGAAGTGCCTCCTCAAGCAGCTTGGAAACGCCCACGCCCACGTGGGCGATGTGGTGGTGAAGACGGAAAAGCGAGGAACATCGTTGAAGACCTCAAGGAGACCTTTGAGAATCTGCGCCGATTCCAGATCAAGCTCAACCCGGAAGAAGTCGTCTTGAGTACCAGCCGGCCAGCTCCTTGGTTTCTGGTCTCCGAATGTGGCATAGAGTGCAACCCCGTGAAGATCAAGGCAATCGAGAGGATGGAAGTACCCACGACCGCTAGATGTGCAAAAGTTCACCGGCTGTTTGGCGTCCATCACATTTGGGAGAGAAAGCTCTTCCTTTGTACCAGCTCATGAAGAAGACCACCTTCTTGAATGGAACCACAAGGCGGACGAAGCTTTTCTCCGGTTGAAAAAATGCTGACTACTCCACCCGTCTTTGGCGGCCCCGACTCCCAAAGGCCCATGCTTCAGATATTGCCGCCACCGGCGGAGGTAGTCAACCTGATCATTGTAGTTGAACGCAAGGAGGAAGGCAAAGGCGCTACCTGTCCGAGACCAAGATATTACCTAGCGGCAATCTTGTAACCTCCAAGCGAACTACCCCCACTACCGGAAAGATGTGTTACGGCGTGCACTTTGCCGCCAAGAAGTTGAAGCCTTACTTTCAAGAGCATCCAATCATTGTGGTTTGCATAGCCCCACTAGCCGAGATCATCGGAAGCCGAGATGCTTCTGGCCGAGTGGCCAAATGGGCCATAGAGCTGGCCCCCTACACCATCTATTACCAGCCCCGCACCGCCATCAAGTCGCAAGCAACGGCCGACTTCCTCGTCATTGAGGCCGAGACCCGATCTACCGCCAAAGACCCGACTCCACCCATTGGCGGATGCACTTCGATGGCTCCAAGATGCGCACCGGCTTGGGAGCCGGCATTGTCCTCACTTCCCCCAAAGGTGACAAGCTCAAGTACGTGCTGCAGATCCATTTCGCCGCCTCCAACAACGTCGCCGAATATGAGGCGCTCATTCACGGGCTCCGGCTTGCCAAAGAGCTTGGCATTCGCCGGATCCTGTGTTATAGCGACTCCGACTTGGTGGTCCAACAGTCATCCGGCGACTGGGAGGCCAAAGACGCAAACATGGCGAGCTACCGTTTCCTGGTACAGCAATTAAGTGGATATTTTGAGGGGTGCGAGTTCCTCCATGTGCCAAGAAACGACAACGACCAAGCAGATACCCTGGCAAGAATTGGCTCCACCCGCCAGGCAATTCCATCCGGCGTCGCCCTTCAGCGCCTCCTCAAGCCATCTGTCAAGCCGTCACTAGAATCAGACTCCATTTTTGTGCCGACTCCCCCTGAAGAAGTCAGATCCGACTCCAAAGCCTCAGCAGACGGCACAAGAATTCTTGCAGACGGCCCCAGGAACGCTGCAGTCGAAGCCGGCCCGGGGACTGCGGCGACCATTGCGAAGACTCCAGTACTCGGCCCGGGGACTGCGCCAGTCGGCCCGGGGACTTCTTCAACCTAGCAAGCTGCTGCGGACTCCAACCCGCCGCCTCCCAGCCCAGCCGCCCTCGTCCAAGTAGCAGTACTGGCAGTCGAAGAAATAGCAGCACCCTCATGGGCCCAGCCTATCCTGAAGTTCCTAGTAAGCGGAGAGCTACCAACTGATGAGACCTTAGCTCGGCAAGCACAACGCCGAGCGGCAGCCTACACTATAGTCAACTGAGAGCTGGTCAGGCGCAGCGTCACTGGTGTCTACCAGCGTTGCGTCGAACCAGAGCAAGGCCAAGCGATTCTCGAAGACATTCATCAAAGGCGAGTCGGCCATCATGCAGCCTCAAGAGCACTAAATGCCGCCAAAGCCTTCCGACACGGTTTCTTCGGCCAACTGCCCTAGAAGAGGCCAAGGAATTAGTTCAGAAATGCAAGGGGTGCGGGTGTTCCGCTCCAAGCCGTTTCAGCTGTACGCACTCAAGACTATCCCCATCGCCTTTGCCCTTTGCTGTTTGTGGCCTGGACATGGTGGGACCATTCAAACGGCACGAGGCGGCCTAACTCACTTACTTGTCGTGGTGGACAAGTTCACCAAGTGGATAGAAGCAAAACCCATCAAGAAGTTGAATGGTCCTACTGCAGTGAATTTCATCGCCGACATCACGACTCGGTACGGCGTACCACACAACATCATCACCAACAATGGCACAAATTTTGCCAAAGGCGCCCTGGCCCGTTTCTGCGCGACGCAAGGCATCCGACTGGACTTAGCGTCCGTTTCCCATCCATGATCAAGCGGCCGGTGGAAGCGGGCGAACGGCCTCATCCTGTCTAGCATCAAGCCTCGACTGGTCGAACCACTGGAGCGTTTGGCCGGCTGCTGGCTCGAGGAGTTGCCAGCCGTCCTTTGGAGTTTGCGCATGACTCCAAACAAGTCAACTGGCTTCACACCCTTCTTCCTCGTCTACGGTGCCGAAGCTGTCATCCCAACGGATATAGAGTTCGACTCCTCGCGAGTCACCATGTACACCGAAGAGGAAGCAGAAGAAGCACGTCAAGACGGCGTCGATCTGCTTGGAAGAGGGCATTGTTGGCACTCAGCCCGGTCCGGCATCTACCAGCAGAGCTGCGCCGCTACTACAACAAGAAGGTCGAGGCCAAGATCATTCCAAGAGGGCGACCTTGTGCTCCGGCTAATCCAGCGAACAGCCGCCAGCACAAGCCGTCGGGCGCCTTTGGGAAGGCCCATTCATTGTCGACAAAGTCTTTGGTAACAACTCCTACTACGATCGGCCTTTCGAAGCCCCGAAAGCACGCAAGAAAGGGCGACTCGGCAAAGAGACGGAACGGCCATGGAATGTGAATCTCCTCCGAAGATTTTACGATTGATGCAAGATGTACCACGCTACCTTTTGTGTTTAAAGTACCAAGACTTCGGGCCCCCCGAGACAAGCTCGGGGACTGCCCTCTTTTGTTATCTGTATGATAAGAATTATGCCTTCGAGTATGTTACTCTTTGTTAAGCTGTTTGGCACCGGGCTCGACTAGTCGGCTCGGGGACTCGCCGCCTTGGGCTATGAAATGTTTCCTGCAGTCAGACAAGTAACGTGCGGTGCCTAAGCCGTCTCCTGTCAGAAGCCGCAGCTCGCAGAGTGACTGTTTGGTGGGCAGGAGTAAGGAAGAACGGGTGCCCACACGAAAAATGGCTAAGGACCCAAAGCATAAGCATAGTTTAAGCCGGCTTCCAGCCCCTTTTTGCAAAAACCGACTCCTAAGTAGTCGGCTGGTTGCTTTCTATTCAACTTGTTTAAAAGACTCTAAAAAACGGCCAAGTACTTGCCTTCTCAAAGGTAGCCAAGCAATTGACCCAAACGGCAGTCCGCAGATCGGTTGCCCGATGGGCAAGGCGGCGACTAAGGGAAGGCGGCAAAGGAAAAAGCCGCAAGAGCAATAAGGAAGGAAAGATAAAATTAGGATAATATTTACACAGCATAGGCCCTTGGCCGGATCTTCGGGCAGAGGTTCAAAATACACCCCGCGGGTGGAATTGTGTGAATTAACAAGTTTTGTCAAAGACTATCAAAGCAGATAAAATAAAGGCAAGACAGCAGCCTAGGAAGCGGCGGCGGAGTTGAGGCCGGAAGAGGCAGCGGCGTCGAGCGCCGAGGCGGCCCGGCCGGGCGATCTCGGCTTGATCATCTCTGGCGGCAGCCCGAACAGGCGCGGCTCGTTCTTTGGAGCCTTGGTCGGTGAGGCTGGTCGCCCGCTCCGTCTTCTGGCGCCTCCATCTCATCTCCGTCCTCCGCCTCGCCTTCCTCCTCGGCGCTGAGCCGATCACCTCCGCCGAGTCCTCGTCGTAATCGGGTTCATCCGAACCACTCCGCGACGTCTCGCCGTCCTCAGCCCGCTTAGGGACAAAGACGCTGGTGTCCGTGTAGTCGGCGATCGCCGCCCAGACGCTTCGACGAGCGTCTTCCGCAGCCAGCAGCTCCGCTGAGCCTCGGCGAAACACGGCCCAGCTGGTCCAAATACAGCCACAGATACCATGCCTTGGCGAATTCCAAGGCTGGCGGCGCTCCGGCCCGGGCCGCGGAACCCTTCGAGCCTCAAGATGGCGGCCGCGACCTCGGCCCGGTCGGCAGTCCGGCTGGAGTCTGCGAAACCGGCATGTCGGCCCACGGGGCAGCGATCGCACTGGCGCCGACACGGCTGAAGCGGGCGCGACATCCGATGGGTCGACGCGAGACTAGCCTCAATGCTCGGGAGCTGCTCGTCAAGGGTCCGGGCGTTGGCGGCAATCTCGGCACCACTCGCCCTTGGCGCCTCGCGATCAGCCTCGATAAGCTTGATTGGCGCTGCGTGTGGCGGGAAAGAAGCCTGCCAAGGCGAAGAAGAAGCAAGTCAAAAACCGAGTCGGCCCGACCTATAGTCGGCGGCCCAAAGGAAGTAAAAACAAACTCACCATCGGCGATGTCCTCGATTTCGTGGAAGCCGGAGGTCGGCAGTGCTTCCTTGTCGGTCCGGGAGAGGCGCTCGCTCTCGAACTTCGGCCGGAGAGCAGCCTCTCTCTTCTCCGCCTCGTCTGCGCCGCCTTAAGCAGCTCCCTCTGCTCCGCCCACCGTAGCCAAGCGAGTCGCGCTTCTGCGGCGAGCTTGCTGCATTCCTCCCCCTTGGCACGCAAGGCGGTGTTAGCTGTACCCAGCTGCCGTCGAAGAGTGGCGTTGGCCTCTGAAGAATAAAAAGAAGAAGGACGTGAAGCCATCAGCTAAGAAGGTCGCCAGAAAGATCCGGCCCGGCCTTTCGGTGATCGGCCGAATCTCGAGGACTACAGCCGTGAGTGCGCCCGGCAAGCCCATGCGAAGAAGAAAGAAGACTCACCTCGGCTCCTCGACAAGTCGGAAGTCCGCTTGCCCAGCTCCTCAACGTTGCGGTTGAAGGCAGTGGCGCGGAGGTTGTGATACTCCTGCGATAAGAATTTCAGACGAAGGTAAAAATTTGAAAATCAACAGATAGAGTTCCGAGCCGCCTGCTCAGCAGCCGGCCTGAAACTCGGGGACTACACCAAGTAGGTGCGCTGGCGCACCCCCACGGAGAAGAACAAGAAAAAACTCAAAAAGGAAACATACCCGCATGGCGGCTCGCGATGCCAGGTGCGCCTTGGTGCAGTTTTGGATGGCATCGCCCTCAGCCCGCAGCTTTGCCTGGATGTCCAGGAGCGCCGTGTTCAGCGGGCCTGTGCCGCCTGCTCGCACCCACCCAATTGGCGCGGCGCTTGTTGCCTCGGCGTATGGAATGGCCGAGCTGGCGGCGCCGGTCTCCAAAGGGCGCGGCGCCGAAGTCCCCTTCTCAAGACGGCAGCGCGCTGGCGAGGCGACTTGAAGGAGCAGCCTTGCCACAGCCTCGTCGTCGGTCGGCGGCACAGGCGGGTCCGCCGGCTGTTTGCCTCGCGCGCTCTCAGACTGCGGTGGAGGCAGTGGGGGCGGCACGGCCCGTGCAGATAGGGAGGCCTCGCCGCCTTCCCTCTCCATGACGGGGAACTTCGCGCCCGGCTCCCTCCGTTGCCCAGTGAACTCTGAGCGGCGGCGCAGAAGCTCGGCCGGGGTGACGAGATCGCCCGGCCCAGGCGCTTGCGGCCTCCTCGGCTCGCCTCTTCAACTACTGACGGCCGGCCGGCCTCCTCCAACTTCTTCCAGGCGGAAGCTGCCGCCTTCTCGGCCTCCGCCTTCTCCAGTGAGCGGCCTCCTCCTCGTCAGCTTCTCCTGCGCGTTAAACCGTCGCCTCCGGGAGGTCGTGGCAGGATCAATCCACGAGTATTGGCGGGCGTCTCTGCCGACCCCATGACGGAGGCGGCGGCGACCTCTCAAGGTGAGAGGAGCCACGATCTGAAGAAGACACATAAAAGACTTGGACAAGGCGGACCAGAAGAAAACAAGACAAAATAAGAAGCACTTATGCGAGAGACCAGCGGCGGCTTCTTCACCTCCTTGCGAAGCGGTTAGCCTTCACGGCCGCCTCTTGTGTTGAGTCGCGGCGGCCGTCCCCCTGAACTTCTTCGCCCGGCCGCTTGGCAAGCTCGGCCCGGCCCGGCGCTTCCTCGCGCCGCCTCGACCACCCAAGCCGGCGGAGGAACTCGCGCCTGGATGGCCGACCTTCGGTTGGCGGCGGGGGACGACTTCCCTTTTGCCGTCATCGTCAGGCCAGTCGGCGAAGGTCGCCGAGGGCCTGAAGTCGTCGGCCCCTCCTCCTCCCCCTCCTTCGGCGTCGGCCTCCATCGCTGCCACCCCCCCAAGTCGGGGTCGTCGACGTCGCTCTCCGCCCGGTCAGGGATGAACTCACGGGCCGGCCCCGTGGTGCCGGCTGAGGGATCCATGAGGGGGTTCTGACTTGAAAAAACCAAAGAAAATCAGAGTCGGATTCGGCTGAAGAAGGAAATAGGAAAGCAAGAGAGATGACTTACCACAGGTGGGGGTTGGCATGTCACGGCTCCTTGCCGAACTGCCATTCCTCCGTGAGACCGCATTTCGCCTGGTAGTTCACCGTGTCCGCCACCTCCGCGTGGGGCATGTCTTTGGAGCATAGCCGACTGGGGTCCCGGTGGCCGCTCATCTGTCAGATCAGATGAGGTCGGCCTTGGAGAGGAAGGAGTCGGCGTGGCACGAAGGGGGCCAGCAAGTCGGCCCCAGTCTGGCCCTCCGACTGCGTCAGCACTTCCGGTCATGTGACGGTGTCGGCGCCCCTGAAATCGGCGTCTGGCGATGGGACCAGCCGGTCGCCCGGCAACTCGCCCGGCCGTAAAGGCGGCGGAGTTATTGATCGTATACGGGGTGGCGTTCTTCACGTAGAAATCTGGCGCCACATCTTCACCGACTTGATCACTGGGATGGCGGGGAAGGGATTGTCGACCACCGGCCTCCTCATTGCGATGAAGGTGCCGCCGCAGGCCGCACGCCAGCGGACGTGTGTGTGCGAGCTTGGCTGGAAGAACTCCCCCAGCTCGATGGTGGGGAGAACGCCAAGAAAGCCTTCGCACAAGGAGGTGAAGGCGGCCAGCAGCACAACCGTGTTTGGAGTGAGGTGGTGCGGCTGGAGCCCGTGGAACTCCAGGAAGGCGCGGAAGAAGCCGCTCGCTAGCAGCCCCAGACCGCGCATGAGGTGCGAGCGGAATATAACCCGCTCGCCCTCCTCCGGCGCCGGTGTTATTTCGCCCGGCCTTGTGTGTCCGCACTGAAGTTTGTGTCGGGGATGCGGCGCGTCTGGCGGAGGACCTCGATAAGGTCGTCATCCACTTGAGCCGTCCCACGCCGGGCCTTGCCAAGGCGCGCAGCGGAGGAGGAGCTCATCTCCAGCGGCGTGGCGTGGTCCGGGCGCCGAGGCAAGAGGAGTAATGGGCAAGGAGGAGAAGAGCAAGAGGAAGCGGGAGCAGGGGAGATGGGTGCGAGTGCGTCGCCGCCCCCTCCTCCCGCCTACTTATAGGCGCCTAGGCTGAAGCCGATGGGGCGGGCGATGGGATTAAGCTGCGCCCGCATTACCCCGCCCCACGATTTAACCCATGATGTTACTGCGTGCGATAACGGCGTGAGAACAACCGCCAGCGCAGCATAGCGGATCCGCCCGTGCGCCAAAGCGCTGATAGTGGCGGGCCCCGCCGACGGGCCTATCTCATCACGCAGCGTGGGTGGGCAGGTAGCCTGCCGGCGTGGCGTCACGCGGCGGGCCCGCAAAGGCATTGCACAGAAGCTTATCGAACGCGCTGCCGGATCTCGCCACAACCTTCAAAACCTTTGAGGAGCAAGGCGGCCTCACAAGGCCGACTCCGACTAATCGGCTCAAGGGAGGCGGCGAGCCAAGCCAATTCTTCCATTAGAGGGATGAAACTGTTGAGTCTCCTCGACATGTTGCCCTCGGCGCCTCACCGGCTTCGGGGACTCTTGGCCGGAGTAATGGGCCACGGTAGGCAAACCCGAGCCTGGACCTTTCAAAACATCGGGCAGACTGCGCCCCTCGGGACCCCAATCTGACGAAGAGCCCGAGAGTCGGTGGTAGAGAGCCGACCGCCCCTCAGCCGAGTCCCGAGGCGGCCTCGAGATAAGCCGACTCCCAGCCAGCGACTTCCGAGAAGCCGGCTATGGGGAGTCGGCCCGCGACTCAACCACCCCACGCCTGTCACGACTACAGGCGGGATGGGATGAGGCCGCCTCGCAGCCCATCCCTGCCCCGTTCACAAAGACGAGCATAGCCCTGAGCGGCGTCTTGGCGAGAGATCTCCGTCCGTGGCAACCTTTGTTGCCACGCCGGCCACGACATTATACAATGGGCGGAATCCACTGTACCCACGATGGCCTGTCTGTTCGACCCGAAGACGGTGGGACCCGCCTGTCGGCAGGAGTGCGGAAGACGGCAAGAGCGCCCCTAGATGGACCCGCTGGGTGTCGGCCTCCCAGAGTCGGCCAGCCCCCCCCCCCCCACGGGCTCCGCGCGCCATTAAACAGACAAGACATGGAGTGGCAACAGTGATCACCCGTCATGCGGTGGCACTGTTGCCATGACCCCATGACCAAGCTCGCTTCATTAGAAGCACGGCTACGATAATCCATGGCTTCCAAGACCCGCTGCGGCGGACAAGGGCCTGTCGGCCCCATGCTTTGGACCGTTGGCGGGGCCCGCTAGTCGGCGGGCCCCCAGTCAGCGGGAAGACGGCGACCTAAGAGGCGGCAGCGGGACCTGCGCCCGGCCGGATTACTACTGTACCCACAGAGGGTAGGCCTATATAAAACCCGGGGCACCCATGCTGAAGGTTGGATCCTAATAGTTTTAGACACACATAGTGGGAAGAGAAGAGCTAGTCGTGCCCTTCTCCTTCCACACCCCGAACAGCTCAAGGAGCAACCTTGTACCCACTTGGCCATAGTGATCATGTGGAGACCCCGCGGAGTAGCAGTAGGGGTGTTATCTCCACGGAGAGCCTTGAAGCTGGGTAAGATTCACCGGCGTGCATGCCTTCGCCTCATCCCGTTTCCAGGCACCGGCGACGTTCTACTCGCCCCCACCATGATAAGCCATCCTTTGGCATATGTCGCACCCAACCCCCGACAACGACACAATGGAGACAAAGGCGCAGACGTGCAGCAGGGCCCCGTTCAACAAGTTTCTTTCTAGATTAAGCCCCTGTGTAAACCTTTTCTATTGCCTCTTGTTGTCTAACCATCCCATGGGTTCCATACCCATAGAGGATACTGCCGTTATTGGCATTTCGCCAGGACAGATTAACGCGTGCACGGAAACACAGGGTTTATAATGAATGGGCATTCTTGAGCCCGGCATACATTATAAAGTCCGAATACCTTCGGGAGTGTTCGGCGTCACGAGTTTGGCCTTATATGCATCAGCTCCGAATCATGTCTTTGGTCAAATGTTGGGTTTGCCCAGCTCCTGGGTTTGCCGCCTTACGTTCCGTTATTATCGGCTAAGGTGGCCAAAGGAGAACTACTGCGATTTTGCCCTGGTTATTGCGAACGAGCACTTCAGTAGAGAAAGCCGAAAACTGACTATCATGATACAGCGAGAGACTGTTCAACCACTCGAAGACCTATCGGAATCTTTAGGATCCCTCCGCATTAACGAAGGACCGTTCCCGGTCATGTACACACGCGCCCATATTCGGATGCACGCGAAGGAACCAGGGGCTACATAGTAGCCCCAATGTTAGACTCCCATGGCTAAGCGAAAGTGTTACAGCTATATAGTCCGGTTGCCTAGTTCAACGTGCGATCACCTCCTTAATGGACCAAGACATTGGATCAAGTGTGATTAAGCATATTCGCGAACACCCCGCATTGTCTGCGTGGGGGCTGAAGCCAACGATTGCTATCTTTCGGATTACACATTCGCGAACACCCCGCATTGTCTGCGTGGGGGCTGAAGCCAACGATTGCTATCTTTCGGATTACACATTCATATATATATATATATATATATGTAAACGGCCGCTCAGGGGACACCATAATACTTTCAGGCACAAAGTATAAATATAGCCCTATAACCAAAATAACATTGTTTTTTATAATGATATGATTCATCACTCGAACAAGACATTCTTCGAGCACTGCACCTCTATTAGGCGGGCACCTTCTGTGACCTACGCCAAGTAGTGCTCGGCCGGATATTGGCCCCCCTGGATCTTGGGTCGCTATAGTGGTGGCCTCCATATCCGTCCAATAGGCTTTAACGCGGGCAAGAGCCATTCGTGCACCCTCTATGCACGCCGACCTCCTCATGGCGTCAATCCGAGGCATGGCCCCAAGGAATTGCTGCACCAAGCCAAAGTAACTGTCCGGCTTAGGCCCTTTCGGCCAAATATGGTCTATCACAGACCACATTGCAATACCTGACACCCTGTGAAGCTCCGCTACTGCAGCCATCTTGTCACTTAATGGCAGCGGGTGAGTGGGAGCATTGAATTGCGACCAGAAAAGCTTCTCCACTTCCTTATCACCCTGACCCTTGAAGAACTTGGCAGCGTCAGCTGTACTCTTCTCCAAATCCCCATATGCGTCCGCAGGACTCCAGCGCCCATCCAGGGGAGCGTACTTCGGATCAAAAAACTTCATCCGCAGCAAGTAGGAACCTCCAGCCGCGATTTTACCGGCCTGTTGAAGCTCCTCATGTGCACCCCTGAGCTCGTTCCGTATTTCCTTGGTGGCATTACGTGCCTTGTCCAGCTCGGCCGAACTATCCTTATGCTCCTTTTTAGGGAGCTCATACCGGTCAGCGGCATTTTTTAACTCCACAACCATTTCGGCCATCTTTTCCTTGTTTCGGCGATGAGCAGCCTGTTCGGCTCTCAATTCTTCGGCCGCCTTTAGGGCAGCCGCATTGCTAACCCAAGCTTGTTCCTTGGCTTGGACAAGTTCTGCCCTCAGGGCCTCCACGGCAGCAGCACCATCTGCAGTCCGAACATATTACATTAATGTCATGCCGCCTCCATATTTTCCTATACAAAGGCAGGCAGAGCACATACCTTGCGATTTGTCCAGCAGCTCGTTCACCAGCGTGATATCTGCATCAATCGATCCAATCTTCCTGGTTAGTTCGGCAACTTCAGCGGAGTGGTCGTGGCGGTCGGACCCTTGATACACCTTGCGTATTCTACGCGCAATCATTGATTTATGATCCCCATTTGCCGCCTAGGGCGGGCAACCGAAGTCTCGAGGGCTACTATCTATATGGAGCACACCTAACGCGTGCCTCACAGCCAAAAGCGAGTGTATTCTTCACTACATACCTCAAAGCCTCTGGCGAGACTTGTAAATGCTTCATTCAAACCGCTTGTGGCGGATTTAAATCTTCTTGAGCACCGCACTCATTAATGGCAGTGCTCCTCCGAGAGCGCAGCGCGCTCAGAAGCCCATCAAGACGTCCGGCGGACATCGAATCGCTGCGGACCCTTCCCATCACCCCTCGTGGGAGCCAAACGCTCCGGGCTCAGGGGGGCTGACGCATTAGCTTCCGGCTTCGGCAGATACGGACTCCTCCGTGACGACACCTCGGTGTCACCCACTTCATGAGACGGAGAGGTGGGTGGGGTCTCGCTCTCCATCATCTCCGGAGGAAGATCCCCCGAAGACGAACTCTGTTGAGAAGGGCTGCTAGCCGGATTGCGAAAGACGAATCCTAGTTATTGATCTAGGAGGAACGCAATACCTTCGAATTTAAAATTAACTTACAACTCAGTGGAGGGCTGGCCCGTTGGTGGGCACGATGCGGTGAGGGTGCACTGTCAGGCAGAGCCCCAGTGTTATATTTTTCCTGGTTTGGGCATCTTCATCTCAGTCTTGAGTCAGCCCTCTTCTTCCAGCGGGGAGGAGGCCTTAGCCTCCCCTTCCGACTATCCTCCTTAGGGGAGGCAACAATTCCCCCGGTTCGGATGCGTAGCGCGTGAAGTTCGGTTTTTTCGTTCTTCCCCTTGTCTTTCCCTGAGGGCATTCTGCTGAGTACCCGGTCAAGCATCTTGGCCATGGTGGGATCTGGCAAGCCTTCGGGAAGTGGCGCCGGACACCTGATTCTCTCCGCCTTGCTGAGACATTCCTGGCCACGGATGATTTTCAGAATGAACAATTATGACAAATACAAAATAAGGTGTCCGGTATCAAGTTTCCTTACTTGGGTATCTAGGCGATTGCAGCTTAGGCCTGCATCCTCTATGGTGTCCGGACACTTTACTTTCGGTCCGAAGAATAATTTGCACATCCCTTCGAGCTTCAGGCCGAAGAAGTGGTTGACAGTCCGCGGACCCTCTGGATAGAATTCCCACATCCGGAGAGGCCGGCGTTGGCACGACAACATCCATCGGATTAACATCACTTGCATTATGCTGACAAGGTTAATGTCCCTCTCAAGAAGCTCTCGGATGCGGTTCTGCGATCTTGGAACATCACTAGCGGGCCCCCAATTCCGTTTCACGTCGGTCCAAGACGCCCGGGCCAGACGGAGGGCCCGAGGCGGAACTCGAGGCGGCCACCCACTTTGTGCCTCTGGGGCCGTGACATAAAACCACCTCCGTTGCCATACATCGGATACTTCAGGAAAGAACCCTCTGGCCATGGGGCATCAGCGTTCCTACTTATTACGGCACCTCCGCACTCCGCGTGTCGCCCCTCGATCATCTTCGGCTTCACATTGAAGGTCTTGAGCCATAAGCCAAAGTGTGGGGTGACATGGAGGAAGGCCTCGCACACTATAATGAACGACGAGATATGGAGGATAGTGTCCGGAGCTAGATCATGAAAATCCAACCCATAATCGAACATGAGCCCCCTCACAAAAGGATTGAGGGTGAGGCCCAAGCCACGGAGGAAGTGAGGAACGAACACGACACACTCATTGGGCTCCGACGTATTGATGACCTGCCCTGGAGCAGGGAGCCTGTGCTGGATGTCGGTGGTCAGATATCCGACATCCCTAAGCTTCGCAATGTCCTCCTTTTGAATCGAGGAGGCCACCCACCGGCCTTGAGGGTCGGATCCGGACATATTGGAGGATCCGGGGTGTTGGAGCTTAGATCTCGGGTGTTAGAACTCGAGGTGCGAGAAGGCGCGAGCAAGGTGGAAAAGAGGTATAGGCCTCGGCCCCTTTTATAAAGGGGTGAATATCAAGAGCCATTAGGGGGACCGCTTGAGCTTTACCTGACGGCACACAGAGTCACACCAACGGCCGTCGTAGGGCTACGCACGCCCTCATTAATGGAAGACCCGTAATAAGAGGAACACGATCTCTGCTTTGACAAGACGTGTCAAGGAAACCGCCTCACAATATGCGCTGTGGCTGGTTGTGCCAATTCGGTTCGAATGATGACCTGACCGTGATGACGCGTCGCATTGCCTAAAAAGTTGTCAGCAGATTGCATTTGTGAAGTATCATTCTCTCTATGGTGGCATGCGAAGATCATCTTGTGGATCCGGACACAGTTCAAGTGTTCGATAATTACCTTGGAGTATTCGGAGAAGGAATCCGCCCTGCAATGCCGAAGACAAGACTACGCGCCGGACTCATCGTCATTGAAGCCTGGTTCAGGGGCTACTGAGGGAGTCCTGGATTAGGGGGTATCCGGACAGCCGGATTTGTATACATCGTCCGGACTATTGAAGCGTGAAGATACAAGACTCAAGACTTGACCCGTGTCCGGGATGGGAATTTCCTTGGCGTGGAAGGCAAGCTTGGCGATCCGGATATTATATTTCCTTCCTTGTAACCGAGTCCATGTAAACCCTAGCCCTCTCCGGTGCCTATATAAACCAGAGAGGTTGGTCCTTAGAAGGTCGATCACAATTACAATCATACCATCATAGGCTAGCTTCCAGTGTTTAGCCTCTATGATCTCGTGGTAGATCTACTCTTGTACTACCCATATCTTCAATATTAATCAAGCAGGAAGTAGGGTTTTACCTCCATCGAGAGGGCCCGAACCTGGGTAAACATCTGTGTCCCTTGCTTCCTGTTAGCATCAGCCTAGACGCACAGATCGGGACCCCCTACCCGAGATCCGCCGGTTTTGACACCGACACCCCCCTTGCTCCTTTATATACGGGGGCAGGGGGCACCCCATAGACACAACATTGATCAGTTGATCTTTTAGCCGTGTGCGGTGCCCCCCTCCACCATAGTCCACCTCGATAAACTGTAGCGGTGCTTAAGCGAAGCCCTGCGTCAGTAGAACATCAACATTGTCACCACACCGTCGTGCTGACGAAACTCTCCCTCAACACTCGGCTGGATCGGAGTTCGAGGGACGTCATCGGGCTGAACGTGTGCTGAACTCGGAGGTGCCATACGTTTGGTACTTGATTGGTCGGATCGTGAAGACGACGACTACATCAACCGCGTTGTGCTAACGCTTCCGCTTTCGGTCTCACGAGTGCGTGGACAACACTCTCCCTCTCGTTGCTATGCATCACCATGATCTTGCGTGTGCGTAGGATTTTTTGAAATTACTACGTTCCCCAACAAAGTGGCATCCGAGCCAGGTTTTATGCGTAGATGTCATATGCACGAGTAGAACACAAGTGAGTTGTGGGCGATATAAGTCATACTTCTTACCAGCTGTCATACTTTGGTTCGGCGGTATTGTGAGATGAAGCGGCCCGGACCGACATTACGCGTACGCTTACGCGAGAGTGGTTTCACCGTTGCGAGCACTCGTTGCTTAAAGGTCACCGGCGGGTGTCTGTCTCTCTTTCACTTTAGTTGAACCGAGTGTGGCTACGCCCGGTCGTTGTGAAAGTTAAAACAACACCAACTTGACAAACTATCGTTGTGGTTTTGATGTGTAGGTAAGAACGGTTCTTGCTAAGCCCGTAGCAGCCACGTAAAACTTGCAACAACAAAGTAGAGGACGTCTAACTTGTTTTTGCCGGGCATGTTGTGATGTGATATGGTCAAGACATGATGCTAAATTTTATTGTATGAGATGATCATGTTTTGTAACCGAGTTATCGACAATGGCAGGAGCCATATGGTTGTCGCTTTATTGTATGCAATGCAATCGCCCTATAATGCTTTACTTTATCACTAAGCGGTAGCGATAATTAGTCGAGAAGCATAAGATTGGCGAGAAGACAATGATGCTACGATGGAGGTCAAGGTGTCGGCGCCCGGTGGCGATGGTGATCGTGGCGGTGCTTGAGATGGAGATCACAAGCACAAGATGATGATGGCCATATCATATCACTTATATTGGTTGCATGTGATGTTTATCTTTTATGCATCTTGTCTTGCTTTGATTGACGGTAGCATTATAAAATGATCCCTCACTAAATTATCAAAGTATAAGTGTTCTCCACAGTATGCACCGTTATGAAAGTTCTTCGTCTTTGAGACACCACGTGATGATCGGGTGTGATAGGCTCTACGTTCAAATACAACGGGTGCAAAACAGTTGCACACGCGAATACTCGAGTTAAACTTGACGAGCCTAGCATATAAGAGATATGGCCTCGGAACACGGAGACCGAAAGGTCGGCGTGAATCATATAGTAGATATGATCAACATAGTAATGTTCACCATTGAAACTACTCCATCTCACGTGATGATCGGACATGGTTTAGTTGATTTGGATCACGTGATCACTTAGAGGATAAGAGGGATGTCTATCCAAGTGGGAGTTCTTAAGTAATATGATTAATTGAACTTAAATTTATCATGAACTTAGTACCTGATAGTGTCTTGCTTGTCTATGTTGATTGTAGATAGATGGCCCGTGTTGTTGTTCCGTTGAATTTTAATGCGTTCCTTGAGAAAGCAAAGTTGAAAGATGATGGTAGCAATTACACGATCGGGTCCATAACTTGAGGATTATCCTCATTGCTGCACGGAAGAATTACGTCACTGGAAGCACCGGCTGGGTGCCAGCCTGCTGCAGAGCAACACCGGATGTTATGAACGTCTGGCGAGCAAAGCTGATGACTACTCGATAGTTCAGTGTGCCATGCTTTACGGCTTAGAACCGGTACTTCAACGACGTTTTGAACGTCATGGAGCATATGAGATGTTACAGGAGTTGAAGTTAATATTTCAAGCAAATGCCCGGATTGA
Source organism: Aegilops bicornis (assembly GCA_021605145.1). Taxonomy (NCBI): domain Eukaryota; kingdom Viridiplantae; phylum Streptophyta; class Magnoliopsida; order Poales; family Poaceae; genus Aegilops; species Aegilops bicornis. The sequence goes on from CM038669.1 coordinate 506,795,748, forward strand.
GAGATATGAAGTCTCCAATAGGTTCTATAGCTGCAAGATGGAGGAGAATAGTTCTGTCAGTGAGCATATACTCAAGATGTCTGCGTATAATAATCACTTGATTCAACTGGGAGTTAATCTTCCGGATGATAGCGTCATTGATGTAATTCTCCAATCATCGCCACCAAGCTACAAGAGCTTCGTGATGAACTATAACATGCAAGGGATGGATAAGACGATTCCCGAGCTCTTCGCAATGCTAAAGGGTGCGGAGGTAGAAATCAAGAAGGAGCATCAAGTGTTGATGGTCAATAAGACCACCGGTTTCAAGAAAAAGGGAAAATGGAAGAAGAAGGGGAACTTCAAGAAGAACAGCAAGCAAGTTGCTGCTCAGGAGAAGAAACCCAAGTCTGGACCTAAGCCTGAGACTGAGTGCTTCTACTGCAAGCAGACTGGTCACTAGAAGTGGAACTGCCCCAAGTATTTGGCAGATAAGAAGGATGGCAAGGTGAACAAAGGTATATGTAATATACATGTTATTGATGTGTACCTTACTAATGCTCGCAGTAGCACCTGGGTATTTGATACTGGTTCTGTTGCTAATATTTGCAATTCGAAACAGGGGCTACGGATTAAGCGAAGATTGGCTAAGGACGAGGTGACGGTGCGCGTGGGAAATGGTTCCAAAGTCGATGTGATCGCGGTCGGCACGCTACCTCTACATCTACCTCCGGGATTAGTATTAGACCTAAATAATTGTTATTTGGTGCCAGCGTTGAGCATGAACATTATATCTGGATCTTGTTTGATGCGAGACGGTTATTCATTTAAATCAGAGAATAATGGTTGTTCTATCTATATGAGTAATATCTTTTATGGTCATGCACCTTTGAAGAGTGGTCTATTTTTATTGAATCTCGATAGTAGTGATACACATATTACTAATGCTGAAGCCAAAAGATGTAGAGTTGATAATGATAGTGCAACTTATTTGTGGCACTGCCGTTTAGGTCATATCGGTGTAAAGCGCATGAAGAAACTCCATACTGATGGACTTTTGGAACCACTTGATTATGAATCACTTGGTACTTGCGAACCGTGCCTCATGGGCAAGATGACTAAAACGCCGTTCTCCGGAACTATGGAGAGAGCAACAGATTTGTTGGAAATCATACATACAGATGTATGTGGTCCGATGAATGTTGAGGCTCGTGGCAGATATCATTATTTTCTCACTTTCACAGATGATTTAAGCAGATATGTGTATATCTACTTAATGAAACATAAGTCTGAAACTTTTGAAAAGTTCAAAGAATTTCAGAGTGAATTTGAAAATCATCATAACAAGAAAATAAAGTTTCTATGATCTGATCGTGGAGGAGAATATTTGAGTTACGAGTTTGGTCTACATTTGAAACAATGCGGAATAGTTTCGCAACTCACGCCACCCGGAACACCACAACGTAATGGTGTGTCCGAACGTCGTAATCATACTTTACTTGATATGGTGCGATCTATGATGTCTCTTACTGATTTACAGCTATCATTTTGGGGTTATGCTTTAGAGACGGCTGCATTCACATTAAATAGGACACCATCAAAATCCATTGAGACGACACCTTATGAACTATGGTTTGGCAAGAAACCAAAGTTGTCGTTTCTTAAAGTTTGGGCTGCGATGCTTATGTGAAAAAGCTTCAACCTGATAAGCTCGAATCCAAATCGGAGAAATGTGTCTTCATAGGATACCCAAAGGAGACTGTTGGGTACACCTTCTATCACAAATCCGAAGGCAAGACTTTTAGCAATTCGGAGTTTTTCTAGAGAAGGAGTTTCTCTCGAAAGAAGTGAGTGGGAGGAAAGTCGAACTTGATGAGGTAACTGTACCTACTCCCTTATTGGAAAGTAGTTCATCACAGAAACCGGTTTCTGTGACACCTACACCAATTAGTGAGGAAGTTAATGATGATGATCATGAAACTTCAGATCAAGTTGTTACTGAACCTCGTAGGTCAACCAGAGTAAGATCCGCACCAGAGTGGTACGGTAATCCTGTTCTGGAAGTTATGTTACTAGACCATGACGAACCTACGAACTATGAAGAAGCGATGGTGAGCCCAGATTCTGCAAAATGGCTTGAGGCCATGAAATCTGAGATGGGATCCATGTATGAGAACAAAGTGTGGAATTTGGTTGACTTGCCCGAGGATCGGCAAGCAATTGAGAATAAATGTATCTTCAAGAAGAAGACTGACGCTGACGGTAATGTTACTGTCTACAAAGCTCGACTTGTTGCGAAAGGTTTTCGACAAGTTCAAGGGATTGACTACGATGAGACCTTCTCACCCGTAGCGATGCTTAAGTCTGTCTGAATCATGTTAGCAATTGTCGCATTTTATGATTATGAAATTTGGCAAATGGATGTCAAAACTGCATTCCTGAATGGATTTCTTGAAGAAGAGTTTTATATGATGCAACCGGAAGGTTTTGTCGATTCAAAGGGAGCTAACAAAGTGTGCAAGCTCTAGCGATCCATTTATGGACTGGTGCAAGCCTCTCGGAGTTGGAATAAACGCTTTGATAGTGTGATCAAAGCATTTGGTTTTGTACAGATTTTTGGAGAAGCTCAGTATTTACAAGAAAGTGAGTGGGAGCTCATAGCATTTCTGATATTATATGTGGATGACATATTGCTGATTGGAAATGATATAGAATTTTTGGATAGCATATAGGGATACTTGAATAAGAGTTTTTCAATGAAAGACCTCGATGAAGCTGCTTACATATAGGGCATCAAGATCTATAGAGATAGATCAAGACGCTTAATTGGACTTTCACAAAGCACATGCCTTGACAAAGTTTTGAAGAAGTTCAAAATGGATCAAGCAAAGAAAGGGTTCTTGCCTGTGTTACAAGGTGTGAAGTTGAGTAAGACTCAATGCCCGACCACTGTAGAAGATAGAGAGAAGATGAAAGATGTTCCCTATGCTTCAGCCATAGGCTCTATCATGTATGCAATGCTGTGTACCAGACCTGATGTGTGCCTTGCTATAAGTCTGGCAGGGAGGTACCAAAGTAATCCAGGAGTGGATCACTGGACAACGGTCAAAAACATCCTGAAACACCTGAAAACGACGAAGGATATGTTTCTCGTTTATGGAGGTGACAAAGAGCTCATCGTAAATGGTTACGTTGATGCAAGCTTTGACACTGATCCGGACGATTCTAAATTGCAAATCGGATACATGTTTACATTGATCGGTGGAGCTGTCAGTTGGTGCAGTTCTAAACAAAGCGTCGTGGCGGGATCTACGTGTGAAGCGGAGTACATAGCTGCTTCGGAAGCAGCAAATGAAAGAGTCTAGATGAAGGAGTTCATATCCTATCTAGGTGTCATACCTAGTGCATCGGGTCCAATGAAAATCTTTTGTGACAATACTGGTGCAATTGCCTTGGCGAAGGAATCTAGATTTCACAAGAGAACCAAGCACATCAAGAGATGCTTCAATTCCATCCGGGATCTAGTCCAGCTGGGATACATAGAAATTTGCAAGATACATACGGATCTGAATGCTGCAGACCCGTTGACTAAGCCTCTTCCACGAGCAAAACATGATCAGCACCAAGGCTCCATGGGTGTTAGAATCATTACTTTGTAATCTAGATTATTGACTCTAGTGCACGTGGGAGACTGAAGGAAATATGCGTAGAGGCAATAATAAAGTTATTATTTATTTCCTTATATCATGATAAATGTTTATTATTCATGCTAGAATTGTATTAACCGGAAACATAATACATGTGTGAATACATAGACAAACAGATTGTCACTAGTATGCCTCTACTTGACTAGCTCGTTGATCAAAGATGGTTATGTTTCCTAACCATATACATGAGTTGTCATTTGATTAACGGAATCACATCATTAGGAGAATAATGTGATTGACTTGACCCATTCCGTTAGCTTATCACTCGATCGTTTAGTATGTTGCTATTGCTTTCTTCATGACTTATACATGTTCCTATAACTATGAGATTATGCAGCTCCTGTTTACCGGAGGAACACTTTCTGTGCTACCAAACGTCACAACGTAACTGGGTGATTATAAAGGTGCTCTCTGAGGTGTCTCCGAAGGTACATGTTGGGTTGGCGTATTTCGAGATTAGGATTTGTCACTCCGATTGTCAAAGAGGTATCTCTGGGCCCTCTCGGTAATACACATCACTTAAGCCTTGCAAGCATTGCAACTAATGAGTTAGTTGCGGGATGATGTATTGCGGAACGAGTAAAGAGACTTGCCGGTAACGAGATTGAACTAGGTATTAAGATACCGACAATCGAATCTCGGGCAAGTAACATACCGATGACAAAGGGAACAACGTATGTTGTTATGCGGTCTAACCGTTAAAGATCTTCGTAGAATATGTGGGAGCCAATATGAGCATCCAGGTTCCGCTATTGGTTATTGACCGGAGACGTGTCTCGGTCATGTCTACATAGTTCTCGAACCCGTATGGTCCGCACGCTTAACGTTACGATGACAGTTATATTATGAGTTTTTATGTTTTGATGTACCGAAGGTTGTTCGGAGTCCCGGATGTGAACACGGACATGACGAGGAGTCTCGAAATGGTCGAGACATGAAGATTGATATATTGGAAGCCTATGTTTGGATATCGGAAGTGTTCCGGGTGAAATCGGGATTTTACCGGAGTACCGGGAGGTTACCGGAACCCCACGGGAACATAATGGGCCTTAGTAGGCCTAGGTGGAAGAGAGGAGAGGCGGCTAGGGCTGGACCGCACGCCCCTCCCCCCCAGTACGAATAGGACAAGGAGAGGGGAGGGGCGCCCCCCCTTCCTTCTTCTCCTCCACTCCTTCCCCCTCCCAAGTCCTAATCCAACTAGGAAAGGGGGGGAGTCCTACTCCCGGTGGGAGTAGGACTCCACCCGGCGCGCCCTCTCCCTTGGCCGGCCGCACCCCCCCTTGCTCCTTTATATACGGGGGCAGGGGGCACCCCATAGACACAACATTGATCAGTTGATCTTTTAGCCGTGTGCGGTGCCCCCTCCACCATAGTCCACCTCGATAATACTGTAGCGGTGCTTAGGCGAAGCCCTGCGTCGGTAGAACATCAACATCGTCACCACGCCGTCGTGCTGAAGAAACTCTCCCTCAACACTCGGCTGGATCGGAGTTCGAGGGACGTCATCGGGCTGACCGTGTGCTGAACTCGGAGGTGCCATACGTTCGGTACTTGATCGGTCAGATCGTAAAGATGTACGATTACATCAACCGCATTGTGCTAACGCTTCCGCTTTCGGTCCACGAGGGTACATGGACAACACTCTCCCCTCTCGTTGATATGCATCACCATGATCTTGCGTGTGCGTAGGAATTTTTTTTGAATTACTACGTTCCCAACAAGTTTTCCTTTTTCACTCCATCAAAACAATCGTTTAAAATTGTGTACTACTACATGCCAGGTCACGGTTTTTTTTAGTTGTTGATTGTTTTTTGAGATAGCTACCCGCTTGTTCCAAGTGGTGTTACGGTGTGCCAGGTCGCACTTTGTATCATTCAAGTCTGGTACTACAAGTCCCTCCATTAAATGAACAACCACCCCCTCGTAAAAATTGTGAACAAGCCCACGGCTAAAATTAGTGGAAACGTGGGTTGCCCCAACATGCATTTTTATTTATATTTTCTACTCCCTCCGTTCCTAAATATAAGTGTTTTTTATTAGCCACACCTAAGACAAGAAATTTTTTTATTAGCAGTGAACCCCACATGTCATAGACACAAAAATAGTGGCAAGATTCCCTTAGGCAAGCCAAAGTGTGTCTAACAATTTGAGCAACTCAGGTTAGGCAAGTGTGGCAAGTGTGGGAAAAATAATGTGGCAACATAAGACAAACATAGTCACAATCCAAACAGCCCGTAATTTTTTGTGACATGCATGAAAATTTGGTTAGTTAAATTTATAGTCAAAATTTGGCAAGGTGCATCAAATCAACACATGCAAGTATCAAAAGGAAAGTCACGGCATGCATGCATGCGTTGTACTCCCTCCGTTTCCAAATATAAGTCTTTTTAGAGATTGCAACAAGTGACTACATCGAAGGCGAATATGTCTACTCCTACATACGAAGTAGCCCATTTGAAATGTGTAAAAAGACTTTTATCGAGTGTAGTGCTTTGATGTGTCGCGTCAACTCATACAAGACTGAGAAATTTGATTACTACGACGCCCTCTCCCTCGCGGACTGAGCTCCGGTGCCTTAACTGCACCTGTCTTTGGCTGCATGACAGGAGGGCCAACCACCTGTTGGGCCCACCTGTCATAGACACAAAGGCAGGAAGCAAAAGTAGAAGCTACACACGCTATCCCTCCCGCATGAGGTGGACAGACATGCAGCAGTGGATTCGATACTGTAGAAGTAGGAGTAGCATCATTGTTCGTTTTCTCGAAGAGGCGAAGAGCCAAGCGCAACCCGAACGTGGCGATTCTGAGCAGCTCGCGTGGTGTGGTTCCTTGGAGCACGCATAAACTAGCCAGGCTCTTGCTTGAGACAAAAATGCTACTCCCTCCTATTTGGTTTATAGTGCTCAATACAAAAATCTCACCAATCAATGTAGATGGTGAGTGGTGGAATCTGATTTGTAGTTTTGCAAAATCACCTAATTACTGCTCTTGTTTTCCTCAAAAAATTATGTTTATCAATGCATTAATTGCAATGCATGCATGCATAAAGTACATGCATTGGTCAATTTTCTCTTAATACTTGCATGCAATGATTTAATGCACCTTGGAATCTGAAAATGTGATGGAAAGCAACCAAATTGAGCCTTATAAAATGGAAAACATAAAATTTTGAGATAAGCCCTATAAACTGGAAAGGAGGGAGTATTGTTTAACAATTAAACTCCATTATCCATTGGTTGATACTCATTCTGCATAGGTCCACGCGCTTAGCACCGTTTCCTCCTAGGGTCACCAATGTTTATTTGCTAATTAATAGCATTGCATGCAATGAACTAGCCATTGCAAGTCATTAAAAGCATGCACACCTCTCATCTTTTATTGGTTGATATGTCAAGAAACAAGAAACAAGGTAGAAGTTAATGCACGCCTAAGTGTTTTGGGACTATTTGGTTTTAAGTAAGATGACTTACACACCTAGACGGAGGGAGTAGTATAGACCTGTAAACCGGAAAGGAGTATTTGCCTTTCTAGAGATTTCAACAAGTGACTAGACTACAACGCAGTGCGAGACCCTTCCTTCCGGTTTATAGGGCTCAAATCTCAAATCTCATGAACCAAGGCATTTTGCGATTGGAGGAATGTATCTCGTACTTTACAAAACTACCCTAATTAAACTCATGCATTAATTACGTAGTTATCTCGTTTTCCTCTCTGCCTTGGTCGCGGTGCACAATATTGAGCACTCCTATATGACTAGCCGCTCTATCTACATGAGGGACATATCAAAGCATCCGGGCCCGCGTGCCATCCACCAAATCACAGCGAGGTGCTACAGTCGAGACTCACCTGTCACCCCGGTGTGGTCGTCATGACCCATCATATCACAAAATCCACATCTTTACCAGCTGTGGTAAGGTGGCCTTCAAGTTGGACTGGACAAAGCAACCATCATTTCATTGGAACGCTCGTTCAAGCCCTTTCTTCCCTTTCTTGAAGAAAACCTCACTCCAGGCTACTCACTTCTGCCATTTTTCTTCTGTACCGATGAAGGAAAGGTGGGCGAATCAGTTATGCTACTATATTTTCATTCCAATAATCTTCTTTTGCGAAGCAATCAACCGATTCTCACATCCTATTCTTTTCCCGTTTTCATTGTGATTGTGGTTTCCTTTCGATTGCTTTTTGTTTGTCAGTTCATTGATGGATCCTGGAGCACTAGGAACAGAGTTGCCGGCGGACAACCCACTGGAGACAGTGATCTCCAGGAAGCGAGCATCGACCAACGAGTTGACCATGTTGGCAGGCCAACCCATGGAGGCGAAGAACTCCAAGAAACAAGCATTGGCCAAAGAGTTGAGGACGTTGGCGGACGAACTCCTCAAAGAAAGTTGGAAGAACAGCAAGGGCCCCCTCGTGCCTACCCCAGGAACTCTGATTGCCACCTATGTGAGGCTCAAGACCGACTTTTAGGAGATAGTCGCCGTTGAGAAGAAGTATTCCCCTGGCAAGGTGATGGCCCCCATCGAGGACGAGGAGATGGCCCCCGAAGGGATGAGATCCCCCGGTGAGTTGCACAAGGTAAAAAATAATGGCTTATTACCATAGTTGTGGTTTTTGATTATTTGCAATGTGCTTGCTAATATGTTAGGGTTGTGCATGTGCCGGTGGTTGTCCTTGATGATTCCGATGTCGTGGCCCGTCCTGTTGGCATCGCCCCGGAGATCGATTATGATGCCGCTATCCATCCTGTGGACATCGCCCCAGAGATCGATTCCAATGTCGCGGTCAGTCCTGTGGACATCACCCCAGAAATCGATTCCCATGCCGCTGTCCGTGTTGTGGTCATTGCCCGAGAGATCGATGAAAAGAAATAGTTGGTCGCGCTAATCCTTCAGGGTAGTTTGCATTGCCCTGTGTTTAATTACCAGAATGATGTGTGTTATCAAACCATCTTAGGGCTAGTGCACTGTCTTGTGTGGGCGGATCTTGCTACTTTTGTTTGATAGTGAATCATGCGAACCCTCTTCGAGTTATGGAAACAGATGTATCCTCACTAGCTTTTGATGTAATATATGGCATGCTTAGATGTAAGTTTGAACTGTGTATCATATCAGCAGGGCCTGTTTGATGATTCTTGGTGTTAGTAGGCTAGCTACTGTGCGATCTATAGTACTTGCAAAACACTTGCCAAAGAGAAATGTTGGGGCTGATGAGCTCGTGGTACGCTTATACTTGTCCCTCGTCGATCGACTAATAGCCCTAGCTCCTAAAATTGTAGGCTTAGCGATCGATCAGACAATAGTCGACATACATTCAGGCCTCATTTGGTTCATAGGGTAGGAAAATCGTAGCAAAAGTACAGAGAACGTGCAACACAAAATCATAGCAGTGCAGAGACGTACTCCCTCCGTTCCAAAATAGATGACCTAAGCGGGCTAGTTTGGCCTAGTGGGTTTCAGTGATATGACATGGTACAGTGCCGTCCAGTCTTCGCGTGTGGTAGCAGTAAGCGGAATTCAACGAAGTCATGATGGTTCCTTCGTCCGAACAACTTATAGTGGGAAAGGTTGGGCCTGCGATACGACCGGGGTAGACCAGGATAATTTTGTGCATGGCAGGTGGACCAGGATGGTCGACGTCCCACATGTCGGCGAATGAAAGTATTCTTTCCGATATAGAGGACGAGTATTCATTGTTTATTTTTGATGAAAGGTATTGTCTCCACTGTTACTCCTTGACTTTGTCAATGCCTCTCTCTCCTCCACATAAGCGGGGACTACTTGCTATGCATGCAGCGGGCAGCTGGCGTCTTGAGGGGCCATGTCGGTGAGAGCGGGCTCCGGAAGCGGTCGGAACTCCAGCATGGCCACATCACATTATCACCATATACTTCTTGGAGTCCGTGCGCGACGGGCGGGCGATCTCTTCTCCCTCCCCCGTTTCTCTTTTCTCAGCCGACGCCCGCCGACCGATTAGATTTCGGCTATCGACGGTTTATTCAATTACGGTCCCACATGTCAGTGAAATTGCAAGACAATGCGTGTCCCTTCTGGTGAGCGGCGTGCGAGCCGGACTGTCGGGGTTGCGACGTGTACGAGTCGTAAGTGTGCCGCCTTTTCCTTTAGAACTTGTGAAGCGTAACATTTTCGCGCGATCGATCGATAGAAATCTAGAACAAAGTGACGAGGGCGGTGCTTTCCCGCTCGTTAGGCAGGCTAGTTCGATTGATATGACGTGCTACAGTGCCGTCCAGTTGCTCCATTTTTATGTAAGCAAGAGTTTACACTCTTACGCGGGAGGAGTGCGAAACACCGCGGATCTGATTTTGATCGAGGCATAACTGTTCCCTGCCAAATAATGGAGGATTGTTAGCGATTATAACAAGATAGTTAGGGCATCTCCAGCTGGCCCACAAATTTACACCGGCATCTGTCCGAGGACACTGATGGATGCCATCCGATGCTGCCCGCATACCTTTCGACAACTATATGAACTAACCGGACGAAATTCGTGCAAACAAAGCAAATTTCAAATTAACCGGATGAAATTAACCGAATGAATTTCATTACATTTCAAACACTTTTCCTACAAACTGGACGAAATTCATTACATATTTCGCACAAACGCATTACTAAAACCTCATCAGAACCTAATCTAAACGATCGCCGGCGCCCGAGGACCATGTCCGGCCATGAACCCGAGAAAGCCGACCATTGCCTTTGCCTCCTCCTCATCCGCCTCGATAACCTCCTCCTCCGGAGCACAAGGTTCCAAAGATTTCCGCCTCCACGTCGCCGTCAAGTGGCTAATCGGACGCCGATGTTTACACCACCAAGCTTGGCGTCGACTGAGTGGAGTAGCGGTGGCCTTCCCGGGACCAGAGCGATGGCGACCTACCGTGTACTACTCTTCCTCGCTACCGGCTGCGCCCGCGCACGCGCGCCAGCTTTGTGGTCGTGGCGGCGGAGGGCGGCCGGGGGGGGGGTGCCGGCGATCTCCTTCGTTTGCTCCTGCGACAGTACGTCGAAGCGAGCTTTGGAGCCCACCCGGAGCGGAGCCGCCGATGTCCCTCATCTGCTCCTGCGACAGTACGTCCAAGAGAGCTTCGGAGCGCCAGGAGGCCATGGTTGAAGTGGTGTCGACAGAAGGAAGGGACCGGAGGAGAATAAGTGTGGGTCTTTGGCTATGGCTGGGAGCTGGGTCTCAAGTTAATATAGCGGGCGAATGGCAATGAGCCGCGCGAACGGATGGACAACTGGCGCCGGAGTAGGTTCGTCGAGCGTGAATGCGGACGCTGCTTCAGTGACTTAACTGCAGATGCGTTTGGGTTACTGACATGTGGGCCCAACGGGCATCTGGCCCGCATGTCAGTGACACACCAATTGCACCTGCAGTTAAGTCTGGTGAATGCGGCATTGACATTCTGGAGAGATGGTGACCGTTTCAGGCGGGAAGCGCGCGCTAGCGATGGAAGGGGTTTCGATGTGCAGTAGCACTAAGATCGGTCGTTCACGATAGTACATACTCCGTACCATACTACCATAGTACCCTCTCTAGCTTAGGCTGTTTTATAGATTGTCGTTGTGATGGACGATATACATGAGCAAGGCGGTCCGAGTATGAGCGTTGGTGTTGAGCCAGGTTAATACATGCTCAGCGTTCGCGTAGGCCTCCATCAAACATCTAAACAGTAATGTCAGGCACCGCCGGGGCGCGCAGGTGATGGGCTCGCCGTTTGTGTTGCACCATGAGCAGGACTCTTATTTAGAGGGCGACGTGCATGCATTAGCATGCTTTGACAGCGTGAGCGTGAGTGTTTGACGCGAAGTATTTCATTTTCATTTGGCTGACGAGGGTGCGTTGCAGCGATGAGTCCGTGGTTTGATTCCCCACATACGCATAATTTTGGTTTTTACAGTATTTCTTTCTCCATTCACACGTAGGCCTGTGTAGATAGATAAAGAACACGAGCTGATGAGGCGCATGCGGACTGTTTGACTGGTCAACCATACAAATACGGAGCTATATGCTGAGCCAAATGATGATAATCACCATATCTCGTATACAATGATCAAAGTGAGCTATCAAGACAAGTTCGATGACCGCCAATGCATTTTACTCGGCAATAAATGACCAGGATTGAAGGGGAATCCAAATTTGCTTCGTCTTCTGTCCTTGAGCTCTTGACAAACCTATGCACTATACGGTTGTCCGGCCACCCCACCCCAGAGCTCTCACCAAGCGTCGTTCATGCCACCACGCCGCACACTAACCGGTAAGGCAGCGATGGCATTCCGCCGCGGCGAGTTCCTCGCCGCCCACGACCGCACACAAAATGGTAGGGAAGCGATGGCATCCCGCCGTGCCAAGTTCATCGCCGCTCGTGACCTCACAACTATGTGGGAGGAATTTGAAGATGCCAAGGCCGAATGGGCGGTAGAGCAAGAGGCGACCAAAGCAGCACAGAGGGAGCGGAAAAGTCCGAAAGCACTCAAGAAAGAGAGGCCCGCCACTGCAAGAAAGAAAAGGACGCACGCGCTGCTGCGGAGAGGTCGGCGGAGATCCAAGCACGGTGGGATGTCGCCGACAAAGCCAGGAAGGAGAACGACGGCGTCTGGCCAACATGTGAGAAGTAGTAGTACTAGTAGTCAGTGTGTGTGTCTGTGTCTGAGTACGAGCATGTACCAGTACTACTAGTTACTACTGTAGTTTTTAGAGCAAATTACCAGTACATTAGCCTAGACTAAATGGAAAAATTCCTGTACTAAGCATCAAATGGCATCTCTTTCTCTCTAGGAATTGAGATGCATGTCATCTCACTTCCTATGATTTTCATATTCCTATCCTATGAACGAAAGGAGGCCTCTGTTGGAGTAAATCAGTAGCTAGCGATCTTCTTTGATACAGTAGTTTTCTTCAAGAAGCGAGAATTCAACGAAGTCATGATGGTTCCTTCGTCCGAGCAACTTCAAAGTGGGAAGTGGGCCTGTGATTTGACGGCTCATTAGTCATTGTTATCGCGCGCGACGACACAGGTGACTCTCCTTGGAGTTCTGCGTGCATGGCAAGTGGACCAGATGGTCGACGTCCCACATGTTGGCGAACGGAAGTATTCTTTCCGATATCGAGGAGCAAGGAAATCGCGTGGTATAGTATCACCGCTGATTGGTTCGCAAAAAATAGTATCACCGGCCGATTTATAATTATTTTTATTTCGATGAATGCTAGCGTTTCAACTCTTACGACGAAGGGTGCCAAACACGACGCGTCTGGATGTCCCACATGTCGTGAAAAGGAGTGGGACATGAATAGCGTGGTAGAGCCCAGTGTAAAAAAACAGCGTGGTAGAGCGTCTCCACTTCTTCCACTTCTGGGTCGGAGACCACATGTAGTAGTACTTAGTGGTATGAATGATACAAAGTGCGACCTGGAGAGAAAGACACGTCTAGTTGGAAGGTCTCGGGGCATACACGTAAAAAAATATAAAAGTTAATATGTTCTTACAACTAATATAGTAGTAATAGAGTACTTAGGCACGTACTCCATAACATCACCGTGCATTGCACGTACAACATTTAGTGGTAGTACGTAGTAAGAGACAAATGCCGCCTAAGAGTTCCCTTCTCAACCTACTTTTGGGTGTTTGGTAGAGTGTATGGAGGGTGCATGAGTCCACACTAGTTTAGCACAAATACACTAGAAGCATGCCTGAAGAGAGCATGCATGAAGAGGGGAGTTGAGTTGAGCATGCATGAAGAACAACTATGCTGAGACGAGAACGCAAACCAAACACACCCTATATGCCATGCATGTTCATACCATTTGTGTCTTTCTACTTCACTTATCAAGGCTACATTACTCGGGTTCGTGACGTCCACTCCACAGGTACATGTCCGTCTCGTAGTTCCAGTCCCACGTGTTCTTCATATAGATGGAACGATCCTTGCATAATACGTGCACCTTGATGCTAGATGTCTCGCGTGTTGGCAAAAGGATGAACAAAGCTCACGTAAAAAAAATAGAGTGAAGAACATAGATTCCGGACGACCGAGAAGGAGCAAGGAACCTCGTGGTGGAGCGTCTGCACTCATAATATTTAATATTATTTAGCGATATTAAATTAACCAATCATCTCCACAAAGGATCGAAGAGTACGAAACACGGCAGCCCAGTGTAGTTACATCATACTAGTACATGGCTAACCCACGCTATCACCATATTTCTTGGCTTCCGTATGACACCTATCTCTAGTAATCCAAAGCACTGTATCGCTTCTCCCTCCTCTTCTCTATCAAAGTGCGGCGGGCTGGCGTTTCTGCCATCTATTGAGGTCGGTTAACTATCACATGTTAGCGACATGCCAAGAGCATTCTAAAAAAATTCCTTTCACGTTCTGTTTGCAAATAGAAAAAATCCTTTCACGCATTTAATTTGCTGTATGCTTTGAGCAACTTGCATGTCCTATATTGCTCTGTTTGATACTCTAACTTAGCTAGAGGTTAGACTAACTCATGACTAACCCTGAACTAACTATAGCCAAAGAGGTGTTTGGGTGACAGGGTTAGATTGACAATAAATGCACTTCATGGAGAGAGAAAAGTGATTTTTCAGTGGTCCCAATGAGAACTTTCTCCAGTTAGCACCTCTTGGGTGGGATAGTTTTTTTTGGTGGGTTTGGTGCAACTTGCTCCAATTTAAACCCTCATGCTGGGATACTTTAGGGCTATTTGAGCCCCAACTAGCTCAAACTAACTCTAACCCATGGTTCGAAACAGGGCCTATGGCCAATCTCGACGCGGAGCAGTCGCGTGCACCGGGAAGCGGCGCTCTCTCGGCCATCGCGCCACTTCAAAGCCGGCGCCAGTGAGAGGTCACCTCCGCTCTGGCCGGGCATTAATGCGGTACTGACGCTCCAGGGCGACGCTGACCATTTCAAGCGGGAAGCGCGCGCTGGCAAGGGAGTATAGGTTTTGAACCGTTTCAGGTGTAGTACTGGTAGTTTGCAAAACTACTCAATTATTGCACTCAGTTTCCTAAGAAATTGTGGTAAAAAACGTTACTCCATAGCCCGCTTCCCTTCTCCTTCCTCTTCCACCGTGCACGCACGTGAGTGGAAGCGATCGGTCAACTCTTATATAGGAGTGCTAGCACAAAAAGATGCACGCATGACCACTAAAATTTCCATATTAAAGCGCCGCTCCGGCGGGAGTATGGCGTATGTTGTTACCTTCGGCCGACCCATGGCTACCGGGCGACGGCGACCAGAGAAGAGGCCGTGGGAGGGGAATGAATGCAGCTACTATTTGGGTTCGCCTTCCGGGCTTAAATAAATGCGCATCATCACGTGTACCCGCGGGTGAACAAATTGTAACATACTCGTGTCTGCTTAAGTGGGCGTCACGTAACTGGTGTGTGTGTGTGTGTGAGAGATTCCGAGAGACAGAGTGCGTGTGTGCGACTCTACTCTTCGGACATGTACTCAACCTTTTGCATCGGGATATAAGTATAATGGTATTTACTTTAGCTAGTGATTTACGTGGCCATGTTAACGTGGTTGTGTCAAAAAAATGTCACTTCCTGCTCGTGATTTGCGTTATATAATTACAAGCAAGATTCTGTGCATTGCACGGGACATCAATATGCATTTTTTTACAAAACACATGTTGTGATTGACCCATGCAGGAGTAATCCCATGTGTAAAAACTAATGATATCTCGAGAATTTTATCGGAAAACTGGTATCTCGAGAATGTCATCAAAAAAAATTAAAGATGAGAGATAAGGCGAGGAGGAGTGGAGCGTGGTGGTGACTGGTGGTCGGAATGGGTGGAGGCATGGGGATGGATGGCGCCGGCAGGCGGCAACGACCACCATGCATGCTAGATTGTTCCAGAGACTTATTCCTTTTTTAATTGCTAAGCAATGAGGTTGCGGGAGATAATGATGTGGAGAGAGGTGCGGGTATCTTTTGTAAAATTATCATAGTTTGCTTTCTATCCGTCGGATATAGATCATACGGTTCAGACATAAGATGGCAGGCACACCATCATCGCCAACTCGTTTTTTTATAAGGGTACAGATGATAAGTTTGCTGACTACTAAAGTAAAGTGGAATTTGTCCATGTTATGCAAGTAAATAAAGGTGATTGTTTATCATATGGGTAAGGTTGGATGAAGGGTGGTAGGAACAAATGCTCCGCCTAGAGCATGTGTATTTGAGATGGAGTCTTAGTGTGTGTGTGTGTGAGAGAGAGAGAGAGGAGCGAGAGAGAGAGAGAGATATAGAGAGAGAGAGATGGAGTCTTATTTTGTGTGTGTGTGTGAGAGCGAGAGAGAGAGGAGCGAGAGAGAGAGAGGGATGGAGTCTTAGTTTGTGTGTGTGTGTGTGAGAGAGAGAGAGAGTGAGAGATGGAGTTTATGTGTGTGTGTGTGGGGGGGTGCGTGCGTGTGAGTGTGTGTTTGTGTGTGTGTGTGTGAGAGAGAGAGATGGAGTCTTAGTGTGTGTGTGGGGGGCGGGGGGGGGGGGGGTGCGTGCGTGCGTGTGTGTGTGTGTGTCGCGGGTCCTCTGTGGCGGATGTAATTTAAGTGTGCATGGCTTCATCATAGAGAGGTGATGCTTATGGCAGAGGCCACCAACGATGGGGTGTGAGCGAGAAAATGCCCGTAGAGAGGGAAGAGAAGGTGCGTGCGCGTGAGAGGAGTCGACATCGAGAGAACGTGTTTGTTCGAGAGACACCGAGGAAGACTACTATATATCGATGGTGCATGTAGGCATGAAGTAAACAAAGGGATGGTCTTATTGGTTTCGGGGATATAGGGAAGAGTGAGAGGCGCTGCTGGGGGTAGCTAGAAGGAGATTGTTAAGTGTGAGGGTGTGTTTTACCTATCCAGGCGGAAGTTATGTGCACAAAAGAGGAGAACGATTCGATGTGGCGTTAGGATTGAGGGTAATTAACTACGTATGGAGACATAGAGACCTTGAACATGCATGTGTGAGAGGTATACATGTATACGTGGGATGTGTGTGTGTGTGTGCGCGCGCGCATGATCGAGATAAAAGAAAGAAGACATAAGTCATAAGATCAACGACATGGGAGAGACGGATCGGTATGACAATATGCATGCATGTGAGAATGCAGGGAAGAAGGCCCGACAATTGAGCATGTGTTTTTGTCTTTAAGAGATAGTGGCGTGGGCTGGAGCATGCATCTATGGCGAGCAGAGGGGGCGAGGCGCAACGATTGTGCAAAAGAGATCAACCTATAAATGCATATGTATGGAGAGACATATATAGTGTGGGTGATAGGAAGCAAGACTCCGTGTGAAAAAGAAATGTTGACGGAGAAACTACAGATAGATACAGAGATGGAGATGCTAGCTAGAGGGACATCCGCCATTTGGGTGTTGGAGATGACCGTCGGGTGGTTCAAAGGGTGAAGTTATATATGTGTGTGAGAGGGCACTTGACTGCATGTAGAGAGAAACATATGTAGTGTGCGTGATAGGAATCGGGAGTGAGGGCGAGAAAGAAGGTTGATGGAGAAAGCAGATAAATAGAAAGATAAAGATGCTAGCTAGTGTGCGTTAGAGATAGGAGTCGAGTGGATTAGAAGGCTGGGTTATGTGTGTGGGTGTGAGAGAGATAGAGAGAGGGTGCATGTGAGTCACATACAAACAGATATCAGAGAGAAATGAGATCCAGAGAGACGGAGTTTTGTGTCTCATGAGAGAGAAAGATATTTCACAACGAAGCGTGATAGCTAGAGAGACATATGAGGGAACGCAAGATATCTCTAGGGAGAGAGGGTGTGTGAGCGGCATACAAGAGAACAATGGAGAAATATGAGACCCTGGGAGACAGAGTTTGTGTTTGTGTGTGAGAAAGAGATATTGAAGAGGAAGAGTCGTAGGTTCTCATATCTAAGGAGCGAAAGACATCTCTGTATGAGGGGTGTGGGAGTGGCACACATGCGAATAGTAGAGAGAAATGAGACCCCGCGAGACAAAGTTTTATGTTTGTGTGAGAGAAAGAGATTCCACATGGAGAATCATAGTTAGAGACACATAGCAGGGAGCAAGATATACTTAGAGAGATAGAGTGATGAAGGTCGAGGGAGAGAGTACCATCACTGTGTTACGAAGATAAAAGATCATTGTCGACATATAGGTATCACGAGAGATACCCGAGAGACGATGAACGCGTATAGGTCCAGAGAGATAGTCCTATATAGGCATGAGTGATAGCTATATGAGACGAATATCTGGATTAAAGGGGATTCAAATATTTAAACTGGAGATCACGACATCGATAATATCATAACGCAAATTGGTGTATCAAACATGCATATTCATTTGAATTTGGGCACACGTGTAATGTTATATAGTTTATCAATATTGGTGATCCATAGATTCTTCAATTACAAACAATGCATGGTTTATATGCAATTAATGTCTAAACGGGGTTACACTATATGTTGCGTGTGTGAAACACATTATACATGTTTGAGAAGTTAAAAAAAACCCGCATGAAACACACATTAATTGGAGACAGTTAGCGAGGAATGCATACATTGGATTTCAACATAAAGTGGTTTTAAATATTTGAAAATCCAAATTGATGGATACAACCTTATGAATCTGAGATCATGCCATTTGTAAACCATATTTATGTATAAATGGTGTTGTGCTTTTGAAAGTATATATAAAAAATGATGTATATATAATGTAATTCCAATTGAAAATGGATCCCATACGAAAAAAATACAAGCGGGATTCGAATTGAGTTGGCACGGATGGCGATGCACTCTGCAAAATTTGAACGAAGCGGGAAAGTCGCGAGAATCGCTTGAAACCAAAATCTGTGAGATGGAAATCACTATCGCCTATCCTCGCCACGCAAAGCCTATCTGCTGGATTTCTATAGGTTTCGATAGGGGTAGGTTTGTAATTTCACCCAAACGTGACGTAACCGCCTCACCCGGATTCATACACGGTGGGCGCCAAAACACAAGTGTGTCCTCGGCCGAAATCGACTCCTCCCCAATTCATATTCATACACGATGGGCGCCAAAAACAAACTCTAAATCGGCAAATATTCTACGATGTCTTGAGATTATCGTCCTATCCCCAACCAACAAATGTTGCTTTGTGATGTAGTAGAAATTTGAAACGGGGCTAAGTTTGTAAATTTCCTCGCATTTGAGACAAGCGCATACAGAATACATGGTTCCCCCCTTCCTCTCTACCTCCCTTTTCCCCATTCGTACACCGTGGGCACCAAAACACCCTCTCCACCCCACCCTCCTCCGTCCGCCACCCCATCCACCGCCGTCCTCCTCCACCATGCCGGTGCTGATACCCCGACGCCGCCGTCCATTACAAGAGATCGACCTCTCTCATCCATGCATTCGGACCGGGATCCTTGCATCCTGTCCTCTCGCTTCATCCCCGTCGTCGTCCACCTTGCCGGCGCCGCTCCTACGACTGTCTCGTCGACCGCGCCCCGCCTCCATCGTCTACCCTCCTAGATCTGCTTCCACGCCACCGACAGCCATCGCTACCACAACACCATCAAATTCTCAGCAGATGCGTACACGGAGCCGCACCAGAGGCGGTACTCTTTCGTATCTGCTCAACTTATTTATCACAGCAAGAAAATAGATCGCCGCTGCTGTACTCTGATTTCTTGTCTTGGTTGCGAAGTTGCCTTTGTCCGGTTTGCACCTTCAGATCCGCCATGGCATGCTCAACACTATACTCCCAATGCTTATGGTTTTCCCCGTTTATATTCCACACTAGTTAAATCACAATAGACTAAATTTCAAAATTGGGTCAATCGATTTTTCAGAGCTCGCCGGAGTTCGCCGGTGCGATCGAAGGGGCTCGGGTGGTTGTGGGGCCTCGCCGAACAAAGAAAACTCGACGCTGGTGGGGGTTGGGGCGCGGGTGGGGGGTGTGGGTGGCGGAGGAACACAGGCGGTGGGGGCCGGTGGTCCGACCGGCGGCCCGTGCGGTGTTTTGTATGGGAAGAATCACAGACGAGGAAGAAGAAGGGTTAGGAGACGTAGGATCTTCATCCAACCGCCTGAAATGGTCGAGAGACAGCTGGGAGTTGCATTCTTAATGCGCTCTGGTTCATCATGTGTGGGCAATGCGCAACCAAAATTTTATTATCCAAAATCTGCTTGCTCTTCTTTACCATTTTCCATAGAGCTGGCCTGAACGTGATCGATATGCTTTCAATTACTAGCGGCAATACAACACCGAATTTTCAAGCTAGTTCCACTTTCCCGATTTATATATCGTGGTTATGGTGTACCCACATTATGTACACTATGATCTGCCTAGTTGTTGTGTGCTCTTGTTATCATGGTTTGGAAATAAACTCTCTATACAGTATATTATGAACCTATCATCTGCCAGCTATCCTTACTTCTGGAGCCTATTTTTTGTATACTTGTGCCAGATTATATAAATGCACGCACCATATTACAGCACACATGGGCTCTCTCATCAGAATCCAGTGATAGCACATGGGTGTTTACAGGGGCGCCCCTATATTAGAATATCATCTGCATTACAAAGATAATCTCACAACTATTTATGTTTTCATGGTTCTCAGATATTATACGTAATTACGGTGAATATCGTAATCCGGCGCATCGGAAGAATATTGTGGAACACCGCAATGACTTACAAAATTGGCACCAAGGCATTGAGTGCCCTTCGGAAAGCAATGAAACTTCGTATGCTCCCCACTGTTGATTCTTGTTCAGAATATCATCCTAATGACTATTCTAACCTCGAGGAGTCAAAGGCAGATGGCCTATCCTGTTCACCCATCAAGGTGCCTATTCTAATTTGGCAAGGTTTTATTGATTGCGCGTGTCTTGCATATGTTGTCTTGCATTTCTTCTACTTTGTTGCACCGCCATCTGCTTAGTTTACTCATCATATAACTCGAGATGCCATGCCCATCCATTATCAATACATATTCCATCTGTCGTCATACCATGTTTTTCCACTCAAATCTTGTTCTTGTGCATCAGACATCAAAAAGGAAGAGGGTGATTGCCGAACCTGAAGGAGCACTAGCAAAGTCCTTGAAAAACGTGGTGGTGCCGGAGAAATCAGACAACGCCCCACTTATATTGGCTGTACAACCAGTGACACAAAACATAGGACCGACTCGCAGACTGTACCCATACTTCATGGCCACACCACTAGCCCCACCACACAGGACCTGCACTCTAGCAAAAGGTATACCAATTTCATTTGCCATAGCACCAGCCGTACCACGTAAAAATCCAACTCCAAAAAAAGTACAGCAAGTCCACCGGCAAGACCTATCCCAACTTCAGAGACGGCCAATTCCTGAAGATTGGAACCCCACTCCATTTATTCCCAGTTTAAAAGACAATGCTTTCAATGTTGTTAGGGACTACGTGCATATATTCCCATCATGGGAAGATTATAGTAAAGACAAACACCATTTTCACATCTTCCTGTCCAACTTACGTGTAAGTGCTATTATTCATGGTTATTATTTTCCTATTTTACGCCGATCGAACACATCAATGTTTTACATTACATTGTTGTAACTAGGCGAGGGTCAATCTGGATAGTCATGACGAGCAAAGCTTGCTTGTGCTTTTCAAGGAAGCATTGCAGCGATGTCGGTGTTACCTGAGGAAATCACACTTTGATGGCAAGTCTATAAACGAATTTCCGGTGAAGTCTCCTGTGCTAAATTTAGAAGACATTGAATGGAAAAACCTTGTTATGCATTGGTCTTGTTCCCAGGATGAGGTACTGTCTATGAAATCACATGACAATTTGAACTTCTACTTTTCCGCATGTGCCTTATGGATCTTTTTTGCAGGAAATCTGCTCGAAGAAGAATTCCGGTTTGAAAAGAACGACGGGATATCGCAAATATGCTGCCCGCTGCTTTGCTCTTGTTAGTACCTGTTGTCAGTATCAAGTACTTGCATACATACCTGGTTCATTATGTGACAGCAGTATGCATGATAGCTTGCTTATCAATTGTTCGCTCCAAATTATCTGATCTGTATGAATGGTTACATTAGTGTAGAATATATCCAATGCCAATGAATTTTTTTTGCTCTGCATTGTTCTTGTAAGTACATGTTGTCCTTTATCAGTATACTTATATTGACAGGTAGTTGTTCATGTACCATCACTATGCAGCTTATTTTCCTTTGCCCTCCATTTTCTACACATTAGATCTATATTTACTCTTACCATAAGGTTGGTACTGAAGAAGTTTAGGTGTGCATTGCTCTTGGCTGTGACTTTTGCCTGTAACGCTGCACATACATTTATAGCTACTTGGTTATGTAGAATCACTCTTCATCTTATCTTAAATATTCTCCATTTTTTCGTATATTATCACATCTATATTTACTCTTAACAAAATGTAGAATAAAGGCAATGCTTATGAAGAAGATTCTGTGCTAAACTACTTGAATTGCCCCCCCCATCAGCATTGACAAGGGCTTTGTAGAGCCTGTCTTCACCAGTAATGTAAGTTTGTCCTTCTCAAGCCTTCAAACTTTGTTGTGTATATTTGGTTAGGCATGACCTTAACTGTTTATTTTTGGTGTTTGCATCAAATTGCATGTTTAAAGTTTATTGTGTACTCCTCAAAAGTTTGTCCTTCTCAATTTAAGTTTTCAGTTGTACAACCAAGTTCCTTCTTCATACCATGTAAATTAAACTATACAGAGCAAGTGATCTTCGTTTGCATTGCATGTATGCTTCTATTCTTCATCCGTAATCCAGTGGTGTGGTGAACCTACCCACTACAACACAATGTCATATTCTGCAATGTCTTAACTATGAACAATGTCATATCATTCTACTATTATTTAAACCGTCTCTTTATTTGCCAATCTGAAATGGGATAAATTGACAGCACACTAACAATTGATACTTATGAGTTCTTGATCTGTAATCCAGTGGTGTCGTGAAGCTGCCAACTCCTTCACAATGTCATTTCCTGCCATGTCTTGACCTGAACAATACCATATTGTGTTAATGCAATTTTAAACTGTGTCACTTTATTCACAAGAAGAAATGTGATGAATTGTCAAGATCGATACTTTTATGTGCAAAAACCTGTCATATGTCTCGCTTGTTTATCTTTCGAGTGAGGAAGATATAAGTGTTGAACAAGCGAAGTCTCATCATCTTGCTCACCGCTATGCTGCAGCTCCCAATGAGGCTAACCTTTCTTGAACTCTATTGAAGTCTTTGTCGGTTTTGTATATTATTTTGTCGGTGTGTTTATTTGCACTTTGGTGGCGATCTTTGATGCCCAAAGTGTATTTAATCTGTTATGCCTTGTGCTTTATTATCATAGTTGTGAACTTTGATGCCTAGTGGATGTAATATGCCGTAATTTCTTTATTGTATAGTCTAGGTTTTTCTTATTCACGATGTTGCGGTTATTTTATCGTATATATATCCTGTCTTCGCATGATAAACCGACAAACCGTAAAATTACGGTACATAATCGGGCGTCATGCAATCACGATGTATGATCCGCATCATGGGCCCGTCAAACTGGCCCACTAGTAGATTCAGACCTTTAATAGGCCGAGTAACTGACCCTCTTTTCGCAAGAAAACTCAATGGGCTTTTGGAGGCTGAGAAGTAGGTTGGGCACGAAAGCGTGCGAATAGCTCACGGGGCGGCAGCACCCGAAATGGACCCGCCCATGATTGTGTGAATCAATTCACGGGCTTTTAATCGCCAAAGTTGTCTCGGTCCTTGTCTCGCCCAATCGGATATCGGCTGCGAGCAGGCCGGATGCAAACCGGGCCGTAGTTAGGCCCAACTATATGACGGGCTTTTAACAGGCCGAAATTAATATAGGGCCGAAATGTTAAACGGGCCCTTAACAGGCCGAAACTAATATCAGGCTGAATTACTAAATGTGCCTTTAGCAAGTGGGCCCAAAAGCATAGCATCCAGTTAACGGGCCACATCTGATATGGGCCATAATTGAGCCCAAAGCCTCTTAAAGGGTCGGACCTGATCTGGGCCGTGATTTGGCCCAGAAAGTGGGAGGCTTTTAACGGGCTGGATCTTATATGGGCCATTATTAGGCCCGGAACGTGGCAGGCCATTAATGGACCGGATCAAATATGGGACGACATTTGGCCCAAAACATGGCAGCCAGTTAATGGGCCGGCCTACTAGGGTCCTCAAAATCTTGTGGGCCTACAGCTGGGCCGGCCCATTAATGTCGACAAAATCTCGTGGGGCCTTTAGCTGGGCTGGCCCATTATGATCCGCAAGAATTTTGTGGGCCTTTACCTGGGCCGGCCCATTATGGCACACAAAAATCTTGTGGGCCTTTACCTGGGCCGGCCTATTATGGCCCGCGGAATCTTGTGGGCCCATTTAAACTTGATGGGCCGTGCCACGTGTCGACGTATCATAGGCACCTTCTGTCCAATGAGTGGATGACATCTGTCCCAACGATGAGTCAACACGTGTTTCCTCCAGCCAATGATGATTTTACACGTGGAAAATCCCCATTGGTCGGGTCATTAACGGGTTATCGGATCCAAAACCCGACCCGATAGCTTAACCGTGTTCTGTCACGGTGGATGCCACGTGTCGGTCACCCTTGACGAAAGCACTTACGCGGACGCGCGGTTTATCGTCATGGAAGTGGACACTTCCGTGATGATAATTTTGGTAATGTCATGGAACACTTCTCTGACGACCACAGTATGACTATCTTGATTCTGTCATAAAATCATCATGGATGTACATGCATGACAAAAAACATGACCTACTGTGACAAACACGTATCATCACGGAAGTGTATTTTTTTGTAGTACCAGTTGTTGTTTTTGCTTGTTGTTTACATCGCAGAAAATCAATATCAAATGGAGTCCAAACACCGCGAAACTTTTTATGGACCAGAAGACTCCCGATGGGCCAAAGTTGCACTGGGGTGCCCAGGGGCACAACCCGTCGTAAGCCGCCAGGCCCCTGAGTGCGCCCAGTGGGTTGTGCCCACCTCGGTGGCCTCCTGCACCCCTTCTTTGCACTATAAATTCCCAAATATTCCGAAACCCATCGGGGTTAACCTAGATCAGAAGTTCCGCCGCCGCAGGGCTCCGTAGCCACCAAAACCAATCTAGACCCGTTCTGGCACCCTACCGAAGGGGGAATCATCACCGGTGGCCATCTTCATCACCTCGACAGCCACCACGATGAGGAGGGAGTAGTCCACCCTTGGGGCTGAGGGTTTGTACCAGTAGTTATGCATTCAATCTCTCTCTCTCTCTCTCTCTCTCTCTCTCACTATCTCTCGTGATCTATATCATGGGCTTTGTTAATATGGATGGATCATATGATGTTTCTCCCCTCTATACTCTTATTGTGATGAATTGAATCTTTACCCTTTGAAGTTTTGTCATGTCAGATTGAATGTTCAAATTTGAGAACACATGATGTATGTCTTGCACTATGAATACTTGAGGTGACAATGGGGTATCATATTGATTCACTTGATATACGTTATGGCACTCAACTTGCGGATCCCCGCAGTGATATTGGGGTAATCTATGCATAGGGGTTGATGCACGTTTTTATTATCTTTTCTCCGATTGAAACTTTGGGGTCTCTTTGTAGTTCTTTGTGTGGATTGAGTATTATGAATATGAATATGCTTTGGTGTTATTTTAGTACAGACTCTAGGATAGATGGAACGGAAACAATAGCTTTGCGTTATTTTACTACGAACTCTTGAATAGATTGAGCGGAAAGAATAGCTTTGAGGTGGTCTCATACCCTACAAACAATTTCTATCTTCTGTTCTCCGCTAATAGGAATTCGGGAGTGATTCTTTGTTGCACTTTAAGGGATAATTATATGATCCAACTATGTTAGCACTGTTGAGAGATTGCACTAGTGAAAGTACGGACCCTACGCCTTGTATTTAAGCATTGCAATACCGTTTTTGTGCCCGTTTACTATTTTCTACCTTGCTGTTTTTATTTATTCAGATTATAAAAATATATTTCTACCATCCATATTACACTTTTATCACCATCTCTTCGCCGAACTAGTGCACCTATACAATTTGTCATTGTATTGGGTGTATTGGGGACACAAGAGATTCCTTGTATTTGGTTGCATGGTCGTTCGAGAGAGACCATCTTCATCCTACACCTCTTACGGATTGATAAACCTTAGGTCATCCACTTGAGGGAAAATTGCTACTGTCCTACAAAACTCTGCGCTTGGAGGCCCAACACGTGTCTACAAGAATAAAGTTCGTAGTAGACATCAAGCTCTTTTCTGGCGCCGTTGCTGGGGAGTGAGTACTTGAAGGTATATCTTTAGATCTTGCAATTGAATCTTTTAGTTTCTTGTTTTATCACTAGTTTTGTTTATAAAAGAAAACTACATAAAAATGTAATTTAGGTTGCATCATATTATTGATCACCTTTATAATATATTTCTTTAAAATGATGGTTCGGAAAATTGTGCTCAATTGTTAGAAGAAGAAGTTAATAAAATGCTTGGCGCAAAATATTTGAATGATGAGCATGATTGCAATGTTGTTAGTATGAATTCTTTGAATATCCAAAATGCTAATGATGATTGCACAAGTCATGACAAAAATGTTTCTTATAAGCATGTCACTTTTTGTGGAGTGAATTGGGAGTGCAATTGCACACCGAAAAGGGAAGATAGATTTTGTAAAAAGCATAAATATTTAGAAACAAAAAAATTGCAAGAGAGGCTAGATGATTGTGCTGAAAGATTTAATTTTTTTCGACATCCTTGTGAACTTTGCCATGAATGTGGTCATTTAAGTCTCTAATGCAAATTGTTTTATGATCAAATTATGTCCAAAATTGTGATAACTTGATTACCCTTGAGCTTCATAAAGAGCTTAGTCCTCTTTTGGGGTATGAATAAATGAAACGTATAATTGAGGGTATTCCAAAATTTAATCTCGAGATATTTGTTGATTTTGATCTAGAAAAAATTTATATGTTTTGTGCAGTAAATTGCATTGAGAATCCTTATATTGCCAACTACTTAAAGACAAGAAAACAAATGGAGTATGAAGAGAGTACTAATGAAAGGGAAAATGTTTCCCAATACCCTCCTAGTGTTTATTATGATGAATCAGGTAACAAGGAGGAGCTTCCTATCCAACCAATCTCTTCAACAAGAAGCTTAAAGAAATTAATTAAACCCACACATGATGTGGTGAAGAAGAAGAAAAGAAGAAAGAATAAAGGTAAAAAGGTATCTCTCCCAAATAATGTTGCTCCTATCACCATTGTGCCTCATGAAAGTGAATCAAATATGTTGATGGAGGATGATGATATTGAGTATGATTTTGTGATAGCTACTACTTTTTGTAATGATTATGAGTGGGAAGACAACGATATCCCTTATTGTTGGGGATATAACTATTTGTGTAAGCCGCCCAGGAGGGGCCGGGTTACGCAAATAAGACTCATCAGGAAGAAGCCCAAAGACCAAGCACGAAGATGGCGGTTCAATAAAGGGTCTAAGGCCCACAGGCGGCTCAAGGCCCATAGTGATAAACCGCCATGATGGCATGACTTGTATCATAAGGTAGATTTAACTAGTCACCGAGGCGGACATCGTTTATGAGCGGCCGGGACTCCTGCAAGCCATGGCGTCAACCCATGTATATAAGGGGCGACCGGCTGGCGGCTTAGGGCAAGAAACAACTCATCGAGAGCCGGGCATAGCGTATCTCGCTCCATGGTCATCGAAACATCAAGCAATACCAACCCAACTAGACGTAGGCCTTACCTTCACCGTAAGGGGCTGAACTAGTATAAACCTCTCGTGTCCTTTGTCCCGATTAACCCCTTTAAGCTTCCTAGTTGCGATGGCTCCACGACTAAGTCCTTTCAAGAGGACATCTGCCGTGACAATTCCACGACAGTTGGCGCCCACCGTGGGGCCAACGCCGCAGTGGATTTGAGTTCTTGAAGGGCAGCTTCAAAGGGCTCAAGGGATACGTGATGGGCGGATGACCAAGAGTCGTCGCGGCAAGATCTACATCGACAACGAAGGTCGGGGCCCCGACGCCGACTCAATTGAGTACGGGTACCGGGTCCCCTTCGGCGGAATCCACGTCTTCATCGGCCGGATTGGTGATCCGGGCCCTGAGCCGGACAACTGCATCGACCTCGTCGAGACGGCTCAGCACGCGAGACCCGCCCGAGTTCAACCCGGCATCAAGCGTGCCTTCGTGGGCTGCATCCACGGAGAGGAACTTCCTAAAGGATCTGAAGATGGTGGTTAGACGGCCGTCCTCTCTGACGGTGATTCGTCCACTGGTTCAACAGATTCGCTGTATCAAGTACAAGAGGGCATGCTTGGGGGCTGTTCCGACGGCTCTAGTATTTCGGACTCCTATGAGCCGCCAAGCTGGGCAGGAGTCTTCATGGCTGGTACTCAACCCGGTCAAAACTCAACGGCTGCAGCAGCAATAACGTCCGGGTCAGGAGCGGCCGGGGCAGGAGGCCCTATGCGCCCGCCGGCTCAGGTGCTGATGGATCTCATGCATAAGCTGACGGCCCTGTTAACCGCCATGGTTATTCCTGCAAATCAAGATGAGCATAACGCGGAGGTGGCAAAGGTGCGTGAGGAGATAGCTCGGGCCAAGGAGGCCTTGGCAGCTGAGGACACCAGGTTAGCTACAGAACGGGTGACTTTGGATGCACGGGCGCAGCAACTCCAGTCAGAGGCTTTCCAGCTTAATATGAGCCTGAACGCATCTAATGAGGTGATGAGAAGGAGGCACCAGAAAACTCAATCCCGTTTGCCTCCAGTTTACAACCCTCAGAAACTTTTCGCTACACCCGGTGCCGGTCCTAGCAACCCGCCCGAAGCAAATCAGTTTATGACAGCCAGAGCGGGAGGACCGGCTCAGCCTTGAGAGATGGCACCTCCTCATGGGAGTATGGCCCCGCCCCGCTATGTACCAATACCACCGGGTCATTTTTCCAACCCCATGGAGAACTTAATCGCAGCATAGGTGCGTTTGGCGGCTCTCCCAGTGGACGGTGATGATCCGACAGCAGTGGAGACCCGAAGGATCAGGGACCTCGTCCAGACAGCATTGGCTCAGCAAGAGACTTATTCCTACACCCGGGACATGATTCATTCAACTCCTCCGCCTTGGTTAGCTCCGGCTCGTCCAAACAGGAGTCCGAGTTACAGCAGGCACATGGAGTCAGAAGATTTGTCAAGCAACACCCAGCGCCGTAACCTGCCCGGCGGATATAACCCGGTGCAGGACCGAATGCGTCAGGAGGACGAGCGGGCGGCTCAGCTAGTGGCTCAACAGGCGGCTCATCAAGATCTCCTAGAGTATCCGACGACTTCCGTTGGAGCGGGAGTGACTACTAGAAACGGCGGTGTTCCTTGTTTGGTGCCGGCTCTGCGGGATGTACGTCTACCCAAGGACTTCAAGGGACCTTGAAAGGTGCCGAATTACACGGCCGACTTACAGCCCGGAGCATGGATCGAAAGTTATGAGATGGCCATGGAGCTATTGGAGGTCGTGACGCAGCAATGGCTAAGTACTTCACCATGATGTTCGACGGAACGGCCCGGTCTTGGTTAAAGGGTTTGCCGCCCAATTCCATTAGCTCATGGGCGGAGCTAAAGGCCCGGTTTATCCAGAACTTCAAGGACACTTGCAAGCAATCGATGTCAATTGTGGACTTGACCAATTGTAAGCATGAGGAGGGTGAATCCATAGCTCATTGGGTGCGCCAGGTCAAGGAAATAATACATTCGTCTGATAAGATGGATGCCGGCTCTGCAGTCCTCATGTTGGAGAAGAACTGCCGCTTTGAGCCGCTAAGGCAGAAACTAGGGCACCTTAAGCGTGATTGCAATGATATGGGTACGCTGATGGCAGCTTTAGTCAAGTACGTCGACTCTGATAGTACCAAGGATCCCGCGTCTGATGAGGAAAAGATAGGGAAGAGAAAGAAGAACGGCAATGGAAAGGGTCAGCAGCATAACCCGATGAATCAAGGAGGCAACAAGCGTAAGGCTGAGGGTAACCCGGAGTTTGTGGCAAATGCCAATGCGTAGGGTAACAATCAGAGACGTAAGGAAAACCGCCCCTCGATCTGGCGGGTCGTGCCCATCTCTTGAGCAGCTACTCAATGAGCCTTGCCGAGACACGGCACTGGGGAACGACCCGCCACTCACTTATGGAAAGACTGCGCGATCATGAAGGCTTTCAAGAATTCCAACATGTTTGATGGCAATCATGAGTCGTGCGGCGGCTTAGGAGCCGGCGGCTTTCATGGCCCGGGCGGCGGTTCAAGTTTCGGATTTCAAGGAAATCAAGGCGGCTATAATCAACAGCAGTCTGGTCAAGGGGGAGAGCAGCAGCAACAGTCAGGTTATCAAAGCCACCCGAAGCAGCTGACTGGTGGGCGTTATCATGTGTTCACCTCTATTTTGTGCAAACGTGACCAGAAGGTTCATAAGAGGGCCGTGAATTCTGTTGAGCCGGCGGTTCCCCGTTATTTGAGGTGGTCAGAATATGCCATTATATGGAGCAGGGAAGATCACCCCCCCTCCGGGTTGATAATCCGGGTCAGTTGGCCTTGGTGGTAGCACCTCAGGTTGGTGGATATAAATTCACTAAGGTACTCATGGACGGAGGTAGCAACATCAATATCCTCTATTATGAGACCTTTCGCCGCATGGGGTTGACTGATTAGGACTTGAGGACGTCCAACACTGTCTTTCATGGAGTGGTGCCTGGTAAGTCGGCATACCCAGTTGGAAAGATTGAACTGGAAGTGGCCTTTGGAGATGAGTATGATTCTAGAGCTGAGAAATTAACTTTTGAGGTGGTCAAAATCAAGAGTCCATATCATGCTCTGTTTGGTCGGCCGGCTTATGCCAAGTTCATGGCACGGCCGTGTTATGTTTATCTGCAGCTTAAGATGCCGGGTCACAAGGGCACCATCACTATGCATGGAAGTCGGAAGGTTGCCCTGGAATGTGAGGAGGGCAACGCGGCTTATGCTGAGTCTATTTGTGCAGCAGAGGAGCTGAAGTTTTATCAAGACAATGTTGACCCGGCGGATATGACCTCTCTAAAGAAGCCAACCGCCGACCATGACCCGACGATGAAGTTTAAGTCGACTGATGAAACCAAGCTTGTTGATTTCACTCCAGGCGATTCGTCTAAGCAGTTCAGTATCAGTGCCAATTTGGATCCTAAATAGGAAAGCGCGCTCATCGAGTTCATCCTTGAGAACCGGGACATCTTTGCATGGAAACCTTCTGACATGCCGGGTGTACCGAGAGAACTCGCTGAGCACACTCTCAATATTGATCCGAAGTATAAGCCGGTCGTGCAGTTTCTTGACAGTTCAACGAAGAGAGATGAAGCTATTGAGAGGAAGTCACCCGGCTCTTAGCGGCTGGGTTTATTGTGGAAGTTTTTCACCCGGAGTGGTTGGCTAACCCGGTGCTTGTGCTCAAGAAGAATGACACCTGGCGGATGTGTGTGGATTACACGGACTTAAATAAGGCTTGCCCGGCTGATCCCTTTGCTCTCCCCCGTATTGATCAAATCATTGATGCTACGGCGGATTACACATAAGCGTTTGAGCTTTTTGGATGCTTACTCTGGTTATCATCAAATCAAAATGGCAGTTAAGGACCAGGAGAAGACGGCTTTCATTACTCCGTTTGGAGCCTTCTGCCATATTTGGGCTCAAGAGTGCTCAGGCGACTTATCAGCGATGTGTACAGAACTGTCTCCACGATCAAATTGGGCGCAATGTTCACGCTTATGTGGATGACATCATGGCGAAGTCTAGAGAGAAGGAAACCTTGATATCTGATTTGAAAGAGACCTTTGATAATCTCCGGGTTTTTAAGATGATGCTTAACCCGGCAAAGTGTGTATTTGGTGTACCTGCAGGCAAGCTCTTGGGTTTCCTGGTCTCAAACAGAGGCATTGAAGCTAATCCGGAGAAGATCAAGGCAATTACCTCTTTGGCTAAACCGGCATGCATCAAGGATGTTCAGCGACTAGCGGGTCATGTTGCAGCTTTAAGCCGGTTCATAAGTCGGTTAGGTGAGAAGGCCCTACTTCATGTCGGATGATGAAGAAAAGCAGACACTTTGTATGCAGGATGATGCTAATACTGCCTTTGAAGATTGACAGTTGTCTGAGCCGCCGGTCCTTGCGGCTCCCATTGATAAAGAGCCATTGCTGTTATATTCGGCTGCTAACTCACGAGCTGTCAGTGTTGCCATTGTGGTGGAGCGTAAGGAGGCTGGCAAGGAGCATCCGGTTCAACGGCCGGTTTACTACATCAGTGAGGTGCTCACTGAGTCTAAGCAAAGGTATCCGCATTGGCAGAAACTTGTTTACGGAGTGTTTATGGCAAACCGGAAGCTGAAGCAGTATTTTCAAGGTCATCCTATAACTATGGTAAGTTCTGCCCCCTTGGGAGACATCATCCAGGACAGGGAAGCCACGGGACGAGTCGCCAAGTGGGACATTGAGCTTGGGCCTCATGGTTTGAAGTACATGCCACGTATCGCTATTAAATCTCAAGCCTTGGTGGATTTTATCAATGATTGGACGGAGTTGTAGGCACCTGAGGAGAAGCCAGATAACACATATTGGACTATTCACTTTGATGGGTCCAGGCAGTTGGAAGGCTCGGGGGCTAGAGTTGTTTTAACTTCCCCCCGAGGTGACAAATTTTGTTATGTGCTCCGGCTTATGTTTCCTTGTACTAACAATGCAACTGAGTACGAGGCTTTACTCCATGGTCTCAGGATGGCCAAAGAGATGAGTTTGAGCCGGGTAAGGTGTTTGGGTGACTCAGATCTTGTGGCTCAACAGGTGTCAGATAAGTGGGATTCTAAGGATCCCCTTATGGCGGCTTACCGTCGTGAAGTTGATGTTGTGGCTGGACATTTCAAAGGTTATCAAGTGGAGCACATTGATCGAAGGAAGAATGAGGCGGCCGATGCTTTAAGCCGGCTGGGATCGCAACGTAAGACGGTGCCGCCTAACACCTTTCTCGATGTTTTGCATAATCCTTCTATCAAGATACCTACAGAGGAAGAACTAGCAGTGCCAGACCCGGAGGCACAGCTGGTAGCAGCCCTGCACGTCATCCCGAATTGGATAGTGCCATATTTGGCATATATGACCCGGGGAGAGTTGCCTGAGGATGAGACTTTGGCGAGACAAATAATCAGGCGATCCAAATCTATGACGATTGTTCATGGCGAGTTACATCACCGCTTGATTATCTTGGGCGTTTCAACGTTGTGTGTCGCTGCGGAGGGTCGAGATACTTCGTGAGATCCATGAAGGAGACTGTGGTCATCATGCCGGCTCAAAATTTCTTGTTGCCAAAGCTTTCCGTCATGGTTTCTATTGGCTGACGGCTCATGCTGATGCGGGGGATCTGGTTAGCAAATGTGATGGATGTCAAAAATTCTCACGACGAGCTCATGTGCCGGCTCAAGAGTTGAGGATGATTCCAATTGCTTGGCCGTTTGCGATGCAGGGGGCTTGACATGGTTGGACCTTTCAAGAGGTCTAAGGATAAAAAGACACACCTCCTAGTGGCGGTGGATAAGTTTACAAAGTGGGTTGAGGCAGAGCCGGTCAGTAAGTGTGATGCAGCCACGGCAGTTCAGTTCATGAAAAAGGTGATCTTTCGTTTTGGTTTTCCACACAGCATCATAACTGATAATGGCACTAATCTCTCCAATGGTGCCATGGAAGAGTTCTGTCAACGAGAACATATCCGGCTTGATGTTTGGGCTGTTGCTCATCCTCAATCCAATGGTCAAGCAGAGAGAGCTAATCAGGAGATCCTGAAGGGTATTAAACCCCGTCTCTTCGTCCCCTTACAACGAACTCTGGGTTGTTGGGTGGAGGAGCTACCCTCTGTACTGTGGAGCATCAACACTACGCCTAACAGATCTACATGTTATACACCTTTCTTCATGGTGTATGGAGCAGAGGCAGTCCTGCCAAGTGACATCCAACACGACTCACCCCGCGTGGCGGCTTACGTTGAGGCTGATAATGAAAAATCTCGTCAGGATGCACTTGACTTGTTGGATGAGGAGCGAGACTTGGCAATAGCCCGCTCGGTGATTTACTGAACAAGACCTGCGCCCGCTATCACAACTGCCGGGTTAGAAGCAGAGCCTTTCAGAAGGCGACTTAGTGCTCCGGCTCATCCAGATCGATCTGATATGCACAAGCTATCCCCTCCTTGGGAAGGACCCTTTGTGGTTAGCAAGAATCTGAACAACGGGTCATACTACCTCATCGATGTTCGAGAGCACAAAGACTCACGTAAGTAGGAGGAAGAGACCCGCCGGCCGTGGAACATCGCTCATCTTTGGCCTTATTATACTTGAGCCACCGGCTCTCAAGATGTATATATTTTAAAAATGTATATATATTATATAAAGCAATAAAGCAGGACCTCTATCCTTTTCACCCTCAAAGGTTTATATGTCTTCTTTTCAGGTGGTGGAAACAACCAACAGGGAGCGGATCATATCTGAATCCGGCTTTCCCTTTGGTCCGGCTTATGATCATATCTGAATCTAGCCATGATCACTTGGGGGCTTCCTGTTCAAACACAGGTCGTATTCGAACCAAAGAGAACATAGCTGTTGATACCCACTTGATCGGCATACTGCCAAACCCACTTGGGGGCTTCTTGATCATATTTGAATCATAGCTTAACCTCTTTTGGGTCTAACGTGGATCGTATTCAAATCAGCGTCATTAAACAACTCTTATGGCCACTTGGGGGCTTCCTGTTCAAACATAGGTCGTATTCGAACCAAAGAGAACATAGCTGTCGATACCCACTTGATCGGCACCACCAAAGCCACTGGGGGCTATATGATCGTATCCAAATCTTAGCTTAACCCCTTTGGAACGGTTCACTGATCGTATTCGAATCAGAGGCCTTCAAAATTAAGTTTACTATTCATTATACTTTGTAAGTGTAAATGTTATTAAGGGCCAGGTGAACATTATATGTGCCAACTTTCAGGAGTTAAACTCACTCTCATGATTTGGGTCACATAAGCCGGCGAGAATACCAAAAAAAGATCGCAGGTATGCTATTGTGATTATAATCATAAACCGGCCTTTATATGATGTTTTGGTTCGTACTCCGGGTTATCAATACTTTATGTGACCCCGGATGCGATAAGTCGCCAAGGGAATTCTGTTTGTTTTATATGCAGGATAAGGCAAGCAAGTTTTTAACATCAAGGAAAGATCAACATAAGCTGGAAGTATATAGCGATGGCGGTTTATGAAAGTATTAAGCGCCACAAACACGCGCGAAGGCATGACAAAAATTGAGAGGTTTTTCTACCCTATTACAAGACTCCCCGAGTCTGAATAATGAAGCATTGTTTTCGCAAAGTCATAAACGCCTGGCGGTTCACTCCTTTGGTGGGCTTGAAGATTCCGGGTTATCCTTCTCCGCCTCTCCGTCTGCTGCCCTGTCCTGGAAGGTTGACGAGGCCCAGTCAATGCCGCTTAAGGCTTCAAACTCAGCTTCATCATCTATTAAACCGGTTGGGTCAACTTCAGGGGCAAAGGTGTGCTTACGAGTTGGAGGGATCAGGCTGACGTCATCATAGTGAGGTGTTGGAATTCTCCGGTTCTCGCTATCATAGCCCGGCTGATACTTGGTAAGGTCAATATCGTTCCCAATGATAGTAGCAACATGACGTACGACTTTTACACAAGCGGTAAAGTCTGTCTCGTCGAATAAAGAGTCGTCTTCCTTCAAGTTGGGATATCCAAGAGCAACGTCTGCCAGGTCTAATTCTGGAAGAAACGCCTTGGCTCGGCTCAAGGCAGCTATAGCCCCGGTTCTGGCAGATGCCCGTCTTAGCTCTTGGATCCGCTGGGGTAGCACGACAAGCCGCTTTAGCACATCTTGCAGGAGATGGGGAACGTCATTTGATAAAGCTACAATGGCCAAAGCACGTTGTGACCCGGTGTCTGATTGCTCCACCAGAGTGTAAACCGCCTTCAGCTTGATCAACATGTTCTGCTTGAGGTTTGTGCTCCTGGGGCCTGCGTTCATAAGTATAAGGTGAGCCGAAGATAACACTTAAAATAGTCATCAAAGGAAGGATTGCAATATTTGAGGTTATATATAGTAACTTACCGAAGATTGCTGAGACCATTTGAGATATCTGGCGCTTTAAGCCGGACAGCTCGGCTGTTGCTTCAGCAAGTGACGTTTCTGCTGTCTCGGCCCGGGTCACCAGTGAGGCCTTCTCATCAGCCCAGATTTTCTTCTCCGCCTCAAAATTCTTCTTCAATTTCTCTTGTTCAGAGACGCAGAATTCAAATTTGGAGTTGGCCTTTTGAAGTTCAAGTTCTTGGGCTGCCAGGCGGCTCTTCAGGTCAGCAATTTCTGACTCAAGTTGACTTGTGATGGTCTGCATTGATGCCAGGTTATAATCAGAATCATGGTAAGATAACATTAAAGTCCCAAGTACTTTGCAAGCAAAGGTACTTGACACTTGGGGGCTAATGTATGCTGAAGAATTTTTAAATTTACAATGCCGGTTCATGGTAATTAAGTCCCAAGCACTTTGCAAGCAAAGGTACTTGACACTTGGGGGCTAATGTGTATCGCAAGTTCAAGCTATCATGTTACAACCGGGTTAAATATCTTCTTTCTAAACCGGACAAAGCAATGCTAAGCAGTTTTCTAAGTCTACATCATATTTATCCATAAGCAATAGACTTGGGGGCTGATACAGTAAGTATGACTAAGAAAAGTAGCATAAGTTATACCTCAGATTTTTGTTGTATTTGCTTCACCATGTTAACTTCCAGGTCACGGTTGCTATGTACTTGATTGATATAGCCAGAGACTATGTCTCCAATGCTCAAATGAGTATATTCTGCAATGTCTAACTTGGCCTTTCGGTGCTCCAAAAGCTCCTCCTTGGCAGAGCACTTGGCAAGGACAGTGGGCTGACCCAGCTCAACAAACTGAGTCTTCAGAATCTCAACTTCCGGATCAATTGTCTTGGCCGGGCTAAGAGCTTCCGGGTTATCAGAGCTGTTGAGAGTATCTTCGGCGGGTGGGTCAGAGGCTGGTTCAGGCGGCGGCTGATGGGTAGAACTGTCAGGAGCGGCTGTGCCAAGCTCCGTTTCAGTCACGACCGGGTCTTGGGACGGCTTGCTCTTTTTTGCCCTCTTACTGGTTTTCACTTGTACGCTGTGGACAAAGGCAGAAGGATGAGTACAAAAGCATGAGTAAAGTAAAGCATAAGGTAAACAAAATTATATTACCCAGGGGCAGTTTTGAAAGCCGGCATATTAGATTGCATAGACTCGCCGGAGGAAGGAGAGGTATCCTGATAATTGGAGTCAGATGGATTGAGTGGTTGACGTATTAAACCCACCAAAGGGTAAACAGAACGTAAATCGGAGATAACCTCAGCCCGACGCTTCCTGGTTATGTCAGGTAAGCCGGAGGAGAGCTCTACATCCTTGCTGGTCCGAGTCTGCCTCCGGCTTTCAAATTGCTGTTGCTTCGAAAGAAATTGAGGATCTTGGTAAGCCAAAGGATGTGAAAATCTTACTTTCCAGGTTACTCTTCGAATTTTCTAACACGGCAGGGGCTCGGAGTCGGAGGAGATTATAGTTACCACTTCCTCGACGGCTTGGCTATTCCCCATACCTTCCTGAAAAGATTTAATGTGAGCAAGGTGATGATAAAGAGTCAAGGGAGTTAAAAAGTTACCTCTTCATCATCATCATCAGAATCGTCAAGTTTAAACATATCTGAAGCGCTTAGCTTCCTCTTCTTCGAAGTTCCAGTCTTGGCGGCTTTCCTTTTGATTCTTTTTGCCGCTCTGGCTTGTTTGGCTGCCTCATGGTTATACTTGACCTTCCAGAAGTTATCATCGGCCTGTGAAAAATGATAAGGGGTTATGAGTAAAAGTAAGGTATAACACAGTAAGGAGTAATTATTGAGGTTGATGACTTACTGCAGGGCGGGTTCTTTTGCGTAAAGGAAGTAAGCCAAAGGCATTACTGGTCACCGTGCCCTCTTTCAAGAATGTCTGGTCGTAGCATCCACCACATCATCTGGTAAGTCGTCCGGACTATGACGCAGTGGGTCATTCTTCTCGCCTGAGTAAGTGCACATTAAGCCGGGGCGGCGGCTTAACGGAATCACTCGCCAAGCGACCCAGACTCGGACAAGGTCAATGCCGTCTAAGCCATTTCCCAAAAGAGCTTTGATTTTACTAATGGTGGGAGTGAGTGGTAGACATTCAACAACAGTCATTTTATCCGGCAGCGGGTGATTGGATTCAAGGCGCAAGGCGCGGAAGCCGGGCAGAGGATTTTCGTCAGCCAGAGAAGTATCCTCGCAGTAAAACCATGTCCGATTCCAATCCTTTGGATGACTCGGCAGTTCAGCATAAGGAAAAAGGCAATCTCTCTGTCGCTGAATCGAGATGCCACCAAGTTCCAAACTGGGCCTGTTGGCGCGTTCGTTCTGTCGGTTTAAGTAAAACAATTCTCTGAATAAAAGTAAGCTGGGTTCTTCCCCATGGTACACCTTGCAGAAGACTTGGAAGTTGCAAATATTTGACACGGAATTGGGCCCGATGTCTTGAGGTCTGAGATCGAAGAAATGTAAAACATCCTTGAAGAATTTTAAACCGGGTGGAGCGAAGCCCCGGTTCATGTGATCAGTAAACACGATCACCTCCCCCTCCTTGGGTTGAGGCCTCTCCTCTGATGGGTTAGGAGCACGATAAGGCATGACCTCTCTCTTGGGCAGGTGGCCGGATTTCACAAAGTCAGACAAAGTGCTTTACAGAATAAAGGATTTGACCCAGTTGCAGGTCACGGGAGCTTTGGGAGCCTTGGGTGCCATTGTATAAATTGAAGCCTATGACAAAATAAGAAGTTTCGGTTCAAATTTAACCGGAGGAAAACATTTTAAGTCTATTCAAGATGGCGGCTTAAGAAGGGGCCTAATGACATATGCGTAACTATGCAGTGATATTTAAGCCGCTACAGGTACCAAAGGCAGTTAAATTTTCTTAAGCTGCGGGAAGCAAGCAAAGCTGACAATCAGTGTTGTCTTCTTAAACCGGCTACATGAGCTACCATGTGAAGCAGATTTAATAGATAAAGTTTTTTGGCTGAGTATGGAACAAACAGGTTTCACAAGTTGCAGCTATTATTTTGGATCAAACGGTTGTTCTGAAAGGAAAAATTTCTAGACCTAGAACTGACACAGATGAAGCTCATACGCTCGAACGGGGCCTCTATGCAATGGAAAGGGAAGTATGTGCATCTGGAAACGGGTGCGAAACAGCTACCGCAGCAGTTTTATACTGTCTAAAGATCAGAATATGCGTCGGAGGTGGAATCTATCAAGGGTTCGTGACGGACGGCGACGAACACCGACGAACTCGAAAATCACTAATGCAGATCTGAGGAACAAAGAGGGAAAAACTTACAGCTGCAGAGTTGCTGTGGAGATCCATCGCGTTTTTCTGGTCAAGTCAGGTTGATGCAGCGGCTTGAGTTCTTGAAGATGAGGAGATCCGCGGCGGCAGCGCTCAAACGACAGAGAGACAACGAGCGGAGGAAGACGACCGAGAGGGGAGAATGAAGAAGACCTAGGTCGTGCTTATTTATAAGGAAAGGCTGACTGAGACGGCGCGAGAAACGAGGAGACCAGACATCATTATCCAGCGGCCCCGACGCCTCGGTTTTCGGAATGGTCAGTAAAAGCAAAGATCTGTTGGAGGATATGGTGGAGTAAAAAATGAATTTAAGTAAAGGTGACGTCACGGCGGGTTAACACGGATCCAGAAGATGACGTCATGGCGGGTTAAAAAAAACCTTTGCATAGGCAGAAGGCTGAAGGTTTATTTCTTAAGGTATTTTAAGATTGACATGAACCGGTTCAAATCAAAATGGGGCCTAATGTTGGGGATATAACTATTTGTGTAAGCCGCCCAGGAGGGGTCGGGTTACGCAAATAAGACTCATCAGGAAGAAGCCCAAAGACCAAGCACGAAGATGGCGGTTCAATAAAGGGTCTAAGGCCCACAGGCGGCTCAAGGCCCATAGTGATAAACCGCCATGATGGCATGACTTGTATCATAAGGTAGATTTAACTAGTCACCAAGCCGGACACTGTTTATGAGCCGGCCGGGACTCTGCAAGCCGCAGGGCGTCAACCCATGTATATAAGGGGACGACCCGCTGGCGGTTTAGGGAAAGAAACAACTCATCGAGAGCCGGGCATAGCGTATCTCGCTCCCTGGTCATAGAAACATCAAGCAATACCAACCCAACTAGACGTAGGCCTTACCTTCACCGTAAGGGGCCGAACTGGTATAAACCTCTCGTGTCCTTTGTCCTGATTAACCCCTTTAAGCTCCCTAGTTATGATGGCTCCACGACTAAGTCCTTTCAAGAGGACATCTGCCGTGACAATTCCATGACACTTATGATCTTGAAAATATTTTTAGCACTTGCTTGGAAGAATATGGTAATAATGTTTGCTATACTATTGGTGCCATTCATGCTATTGATAAGAATGATTGTGATAATTTGCAAAACCATAAGCTTGGGGATGCTATGTTTAATGAGTATGACATGTATGAAGATTTATTTGCTGGAAATAATGCTTGTCCTAAGCTTGGGGATGCTTTGCTTAATGAATATGATCCTTTGATTCCATCTACTTTCGATAAGAAAATTTATTATGGTGATAGCATGCCTCCTATTTATGATGATTACATTGATAAAAGTGGGTTTGGAAGAGTATCAACTATAGGTAGTAGTGATCCCACTATTTTGGAGAGTGTTG
This sequence comes from Aegilops bicornis, assembly GCA_021605145.1. Taxonomy (NCBI): domain Eukaryota; kingdom Viridiplantae; phylum Streptophyta; class Magnoliopsida; order Poales; family Poaceae; genus Aegilops; species Aegilops bicornis. The sequence goes on from CM038669.1 coordinate 506,836,407, forward strand.
AATATTATTACAATATTGATGAAAGTGGATTTGGAGAGGTCATGACTTTATTTAGTGATACATCCACTATTTTGGAAGAGGTTTCAATTGATTATGACAATGAAGTTTCTATCTATGATGATTATTATGATGACATATATGCCATAAAGAGTGGTAAATCTTCTATGCTTGTGCATCATGAAAAGAGTGTTGTATGTGATAGCTATATTGTTGAATTCATTCATGATGCTACTGAAAATTATTATGAGAAAGGAACTTATGCTCCTACATACCTCAATAATATCAAGTTTCTTCTCTATGTGTTGATTGTTTTAAAGTTGCACTTGTATTGCCTTCCTATGCTAGTTGATTCTTATTCCCATTAGTTGTTTGCTCACAAAATCCCTATGCATAGGAAGTGGGTTAGACCTAAATGTGCTAGTCATATGCTTCATGTTGATCTCTTCATGTTCCAATTCATATCTTTTATGCGAGCATCATTGAAATCATCATGCTTAGCTTAAAAGGCATTAAAGAAAAGCGCTTGTTGGGAGACAACCCAACACTTTTGCCTATTGTTTTTGTTTGTTCACATGATTATGCTACAGTAGTAATCATGTTTTATAGCTTTTATTTCAATAAGGTGCCAAGTAAAGCCTTTGGGATCATGTTGGGTGATAGTTGATTTGATCTTGCTAAAAAACAGAAACTTTTGCGCTCACGTAAATAATTCTTATTTTTATACAAATTTCTCATGTGGTCCTAATTTTTCATAATTTTTGGAGTAGCAGAAGTATGGTAGTTATCCAGATCATTACAGACTGTTCTGTTATTGACAGATTCTGTTTTCAATGCATAGTTTGCTTGTTTTCTAGTTTCCATGGCTTATATTTATCAATATAAATTGTGGTAATGATATGCTACAGTAGACATTGTGTGAGAACACTTATGAATCTTTTCTTTGATAGTACCAAAAGTGAAATGGTTTGCTCTTTATCATACTAACCTATCTCACAAAGTTCCGTTAAGTTTTGTGTGATTGAAGTTTTCAAGTTTTGGGTGAGATGTTGATATAAGGAGAATAAGGAGTGACAAGACCCTAATATTGGGGATGACCAAGGAACTCCAAGGTAATATTCAAGGAAGATCCAAGCAACTAAGCTTGGGGATGCCCCGGAAGGCATCCCCTCTTTCGTCTCCAACACTATCGGTAACCTCACTTGGAGCTATGTTTTCATTCGTCACATGATATGAGTTTTACTTGGAGCGTCAATTTATTTTGTTAGGATTTGTGAGGGAATCCTGGATTAGGGGGTGTCCGCATAGCCAGACTACCATCATCAGCCGAACTGTCATTGGCCGGACTATCATCATCGACCGGACTCCAAGACTATGGAGATACAAGATTGAAGACTTCGCCCCGTGTCCGGATGGGACTTTCCTTGGCGTGGAAGGCAAGCTTGGCGATACGGATATGTAGATCACCTACCATTGTAACCGACTCTATGTAACCCTAGCCCACTCCGGTGTCTATATAAACCGGATGGCTTTAGTCCGTAGGACTAGAAGAACAACAACCCTTACAATCATACCATAGGCTAGCTTCTAGGGTTTAGCCTCCTTGATCATCGTGGTAGATCCACTCTTGTAAACATCCACAATATCAATATCAATCGAGCAGGACGTAGGGTTTTACCTCCATCAAGAGGGCCCGAACCTAGGTAAAACATCGTGTCCCTTGTCTCCTGTTACCATCCACCTAGACGCACAGTTCGGGACCCCCTACCCGAGATCCGCCGGTTTTGACACCGACATTGGTGCTTTCATTGAGAGTTCCTCTGTGTCGTCACCGATAGGCTTGATGGCCTCTTCAATAAACAACGACGCAGTCCTGGGTGAGACTTTTCTCCCCGTACAGATCTTCAGATTCGCGGCTTCGCATCATGCCAACTCACTTGGCCATCTGGAGCAGATCGAAGCTATGCCTGGCCGTCAGTCAGGTTTGAAGCCTAAACTTCACGGCCGATATCCGCGAGGACTTGATCTTCGATGGATCTGAGCCACAACCCGACCGTGCCGCCTGTCACGATGGGCATGACCTAACTCTCGCCACGGACTGACCTTGAGGTCAAGACACGAATCCGCTCCGACCCATAGTCCGGAGCCGATCGCTCGGATCGAGGACGGATGGCTGGACACCGCCTCGGGAGCTGCAACTTCTGCGGCGATGGAGCCGGACACTTACCTTGTCCCGCATAAAGCTCATGACTCCAAGGTACCGGACTCTCTGTCGGACTCCGAACCTCCTGCGCCCTGCCAGTCGAATCCGATTGGGCGCCGATCATGGAGTTCACCGCTGCGGACATCTTTTCAAAGACTTCGCCTTCTTCGGCGATATCATAAATTCATCAAGCATCTCTCGCTATCCGGAGAGCCCTGGCCGAACTACGGCCAGGATGGTTGGGACGCGGACGGCGAAGAAATTCAGAGCCCACCCACCACCCACTTCATAGCCACCGTCGATGATTTAACCGACGTACTCGACTACGACTCCGAAGACATCGACGGTATGGACGACGATGCCGGAGACTACTAAGAACCAAAGGTGCCTACAGGACACTGGAAGACCACCTCGTCATACGACATATACATGGTGGACACCCCAAAGGGAAGCAACAACGAGAAACAACGGGACGCGGCAGAGGATGATCCCGCCGATAAACAACAAAAACGGCGACGTAGACGCCGCCCTAAGTCCCACCTCGATCAAAGCAGCCTTCCTAACGACCCAGCGATAGAGCAGGGCAAACCAGCGAACGACGAACAGGATGAGCCGGATAATCAACCCCTTAACGGAGCAATCAACAGTCCGGGCTCAATACCGGAGCATAAGAACATACACAAAAAACTCGTCGCCACTGCAAGAAGTTTGAAGAAAGCGAAACGGAAGCTCAAAACAGCAGAAGACACGCTCAGAATGAAGTGGAGCAAAGTATTCAAGACTGCAGACAAATATGGCAATGGCCATCAAACTAAGAGCTACCCGAAGCGCAAGTTGCTGCCAGAATTTGACGAGGAAGCCATAGAGCCTTCACAGTCAAAAAATAAAGAGGCCACCTGGCCGGATAGACGGCCAGATGACAAGCCAAAAGCGACAAGCGGGGCCACGCACGAGCCGAATTATAATCCTGGGAAAACGGACGGCCCAACTAGGTCCATCTACGGGCCAAAAAAGAGGGCCCCAGGAAGTAACACAACACAACAAGTGTTCGAAGACAGCGGCACACCCAAATCTGGGCGCCGCACACCCGCTTATGTTTTACCGATGAGGTGCCGGATCATGAATTTCCAAAGGGTTCAAACCCATAAACATAGAGGCATACGACGCACAATGTAATTCCCGAGTCTGGATAGAAGATTACATACTACACATACACATGGCTAGAGGAGATGATCTCCACGCCATAAAATACCTACCCCTCAAGCTCAAAGGGCCAGCTCGGCACTGGCTCAAAGGCCTCCCAGAAAACACTGTTGGAAGTTGGGAAGAGCTGGAGGACGCGTTTAGAGCAAATTTTCAAGGGACTTATGTCCGCCCTCCGGATGCAGACGACCTGAGTCATATAACCCAACAGCCCGGAGAGTCGGTAGCATAATTCTGGAACAGGTTCCTTACCAAAAAGAACCAAATAGTCGATCGTCCGGACGCTGAAGGCTTAGCAGCTTTTAAACACAACGTCCGAGACAAATGGCTCGCCAGACACCTCGCCAAGAGAAGCCAAGAACAATGGCCGCGCTTAACAAGCCTCATGACGCCGCTTTTTTAGAGAAGACAAAGCTAGCAAGATGCAGCACCAGCGACCCGAGTACATCTGAGATCAGAGATGGAAACGGAAAGTCACGACGCAGGAAAGATCAGCGCCGGAATAAAGAAAAAAGCCCAAAAGGCACGGCGGTCAACGCCGGATTCCAAAGCTCGCGGCCAAACATTAAAACATGACCTCTTAAGGACAACGGAGACGAGCTATCAAATTTAAACAAAATCTTAGATCGGATATGTCAAATCCACAGTACCCCCAGAAGGCCTGCAAACCATACCAACCGAAATTGTTGGGTTTTTAAACAGTCCGGCAGACTCAACGCCGGACACAAGGGGCTCGATGCGCCAAGCGAGGACGATGACGAACCCCACCAGTAGAGTACCGGAAGTCAAAAGGCTTTCCCACAAGAAGTCAAAACAGTAAACTAGCTTCACGTGATAGTACGGAAAACCAACACGGCACTCGCTAAGACAAGTGTCGCACGGTCCACCTCAGTGGAACACCGAGATTGGATATCAAAACCAATCACTTTCGACCATCTGGATTAGTCCGTATATCCGGAATGCAGGATAGACTGCCCTGATATTGGATTCCATAACAGACGGACTGCATTTCACGTAGGTTTTGATGGACGGCGGCAGTGACTTAAACCTGCCAGATCCGGACACAATCTGCAAGTTGGGATAGACCATACCGCAATTCGGCATAGCCACACTTCCTTCAAAGGAGTGGCGCCAGGCCCTTACGCCAGGTGCACAGTTTCATTATTACTAGAAGTTGTGTTCGTCACCGACAACTTCGACGAGAAAAGCTAACCTTTCATGTCGCCCCATTTAAAAGTAGCTATCAAGCATCAGACGGGAAGCTTTCGTCCGCTTCAATGCAATACCACATTACGCGTCTCTTACGCTTAAAATGCCCGGTCCACGTGGCATCATTTCATTAAAAGGTCGCTTGAGACCCCGGACACGGCTGGACGAGTCCGGAATAAATAAGCTAGGGGCTACCTAGCTGCACATCCCTTCACAAGGGTTTGCACATATAAGCCATAATGAGCTAGCATAGGCTCAACTTTCTTAATCTATATTTCAATTTTTTATGCACTTTCTCGCACGATTTCTTTTCCAACCAAGTTCTTCTCTTTTCTGAGATGAACAGCGTACACCCGTCCGTGATACGGCACAACGGAGACACAAAGCGCAGACGCGCAAGAGGGACCCGTTGCAAGGACTCTTTTCGCACTAAGACCCTACGTAAACCTTTCTTACTATCTCTTGTTGCTATAATCCCCTGGTTTATCATTATAACCAGAGTGGAGATCAAGCGTTTTGGCATCGGCCGCGCTGTAAGAACCTGCCTGCACTGGACAAAAGGGGCTTAGTGCTTTGTTTTGCACTCTATTATAAAGACCGAACACCTTTGGGAGTGTTCGGCGTCTCGAGTTAGGCCTTATATGCATCAGCTCCGAATCATGTCTTTGGTCAAATGTTGGGTTTGCCCGGCTCCTGTGTTTTGCTGCCTTACGTTCCGTATCATCGGCTAACGCGGCTCCAGGAGAACTACTGCGATAGTGCCCCAGTTCGGCATGCCGAGCACCTCAGTAGAGAAAGCCGAAAACTGACTGTCATGATACAGCGAGAGACTGGTCAACCACTCGAACGACCATGGGAATGTTTAGGATTCCTCCGCTTTGACGAAGGGCCGTTTCCCGGCCAGGCACATAAGCGCCCCGAATTCGGAGAGCGCGGTGCCCCCAGGGGCTATGTCGTAGCCCCACCCTCGAACTCCATGGCTAAGTGAAAGTGATAAAGCATTATAGTCGGGTTGCCTCGTTTGCTACGCTACCACCTCCTTTACAGGACCGAGACGTTGGATTAAGTGTGAAAAAGCGCTATTTTTTGCGAACACCCCCGCACCTTGTGCGTGGGGGCTGAAGCCGGCGCCATCTTTCGTGTTATACACACGTATACATGAACGGCCGCATAGGAGATATTCTATTACTTGAACGCACAAGTATAAAAGGCGCTTACATCATAAATATCGTTTTACATCATATAAACGTTCATTCGAACGTAACATTTTTTGAGCACTACGACTCTATTACACGAGCACCACGCAGCACTTCGCCAAAATAGTGCTCGGCGGGTAACCGGTTATCATCCGAACCCGGGGTCGCAACAGCGGTGGCATCCATCTCTGTCCAATGTGTCTTCACACGGGCGAGAGAAATCCGCGCACCCTCTATGCAGGCCGACCGCTTCATCGCCTTGATATGCGGCACCGCCCCAAGAAATTGCTGCAATAAGCCAAAGTAACTCTTCGGCTGGGGCCTATCCGGCCGGATATGGGTCACTATATCCGTCATAGCAAGCCCGGACAACCTATTTAGCTCAGCCCACTCCGCCAAACGGTCGGTCAGCGGAAGTGAACGCCCGGACTATGGAATTGAGACCAAAACAGCTCTTCCGCCTTGTGATCCTTCTCCGCTTCGAATGCACAACGGCATCCGCCGCACTCGCTGCTAAGTCCATATAAGGGTCCTCCGGACACCACAGTTGGCCCAGCTGAGCATATTTTGGATCCGTGAACCTTCGGCGCAGCAGAAAAGGCTTGCCAGCTACAATATCTCCGGCCTGGCGCAGCTCTTCCTTCATAGCCCGCATTGCAGAGCGGGCATCCTTGGCTTCGGCGGTGGCCTTCTGCAGGTCTTCTTGCCCCGCTAGGCGCTCCTTACCAAGAGCCTCATTGCGGTCGGTAGCATCTTTTAACTTCACGGCCATTTCGGCTATCTCTTCCCTGCCCGGCAAGTAATAGACCCTTTCGCCGCTAACTCCTCGGCCGCCCTCGAGGTCCGCCGCATTACTCCTTCCGCCTGCTCCTGGGCTTGAGCAAGTTCGGCCCGAAGGCTCTCCACGGCAGCGGCACTATCTGCATTTCACGCACATGTTGTAAGGAGATGGCTTTGGCTCCCTTACCAAGTGACCGCGCAGTAACACTTACCTTGTGACTCATCAAGTCGCCTGTTGACCAGCGTGATGTCCGCATCCGCAGCATCGAGTTGCCGCTTTAGTTCAGCAACTCCATCAGTCCGGCTGGCCCCCGGACGACCCGCCACCTGCATCGGCACGACGGGAATTTAAACCTGCGATTTTGATCCTCGGCACGCTGTCGATTTCGACAACCTACCGAGTCTCATGGGCTACTATCTATACAGGGCGCATTCTATATGCAAAACTGTTAAAAGGTGTGTCATTTTTACGTACCTCAAACCCCGCCAGCAAACTCCTGACGGCATCGTGTAACCCACCTTCGGCGGACGAAATCCTTTCAATCACCATGCTCATCAATGCGTGCTGATCTTCTGAGATAGACGCCTTCTCAAGCAGATCCTTCACCGTACACCGCTTGGCGCCAACTATCCGGCTTTGCCAAACCCGGGCTCCTCCGTGACAACACTTCAGGCTCGTTCGCCCCTATCCGACGGGCGCCGGACGGAGGCGTCTCGCTCTCTATCATCTCCTGATGAAGGTCCCCCGAAGACGAGCTCATTTGCGAAGGACGGAGATCCGAACTACAAGGTAAAAACTTTAGTTATCCTCAGAAGCACAAATAGGGATGTCCCTTATTATAAAACTCCTTTCTTTCTACTTACGGCTCGTTGGAGGGCTGACTCATTAAGGGAGATTGTGCGGCCGGGGCCTCCCCGAACGCAGGACCCTCTGGCGAACATTTCTTCCCCGCTTAGGGGCTTTGCCCCAGGTCCTCGGAGGCAGTCCTCTTCTCCCCTTGGTGGGAGGGATTCTCGATCCCCTCTTTCAAGAGCCTCCTTAGGCGAGGCAAGAGCTTTCCCTGCTTCCCTTCGCCTTCCTCCAAGGCGCAACCTCAAGCATCCGGACCAGCACGGGATCCGCGCGGTCTCGGGAGGGGGCCGGACACCGTATCAATTTTGCTTCCGCTTATCCACTCCTGTGTAGAAGGAAGTTGGTCATAAAGTTTAATCATCGAAAGGCAAACAAACGGTATGTCCGGACTCGAACTACTTACTTGAGTATCCGGGCGATTGCAGCTTAGGCCAGCATCCTCGGTCAATTCCGGACACACCTCTTGCGATCCGAAGAATAATTTGTACATCTCTAGGGGTGTCATACCCATGAAGTGTTGAAGAATCCGTGGGCCCTCCGGATTGAACTCCCATAGCCGGAGAGGGCGGCGTTTGCAGGGCAGGAGACGCCTAATCAGCATAACCTGCATCACCACCACCATATCGATCTTCCTCATTAGGAGATCTCGAATCCGGCCCTGCAGTAGGGGCACGTCCTTTGACGGCCCCCAATTGAGCCCTTGGTTGACCCACGACATCAACCGTCGTGGAGGTCCCGGGCGGAATAAGGGCGGTGGATTTTGCTTGCGGCCCCTCGGAACGGTAATATAGAACCACTCTTGCTGCCATGGGCCGAGCTCCTCTTGGAAGGAGCCAGCAGGCCACGGGGCATCAGCCCTCTTACTTATGGCCGCCCCGCCACACTCCGCTTTACGCCCCCCGATCATCTTCGGCGCCACATTGAAGGTCTTCAACCACAGGCCGAAGTGAGGGGAGACGCGGAGGAAGGCTTCACAGACGACAATAAATGCGGAGATATGGAGGATGGACTCCAGAGCCAAATCGTGGAATTCCAACCCATAGTAAAACATGAGCCCTCTCACAAAAGGATCCATCGGGAAGCCTAAACCCCGACGGAGGTGGGATACGAAAACGACATACTCGCCGGGCTCGAGGGTGGGGATGGCCTGCCCTTCGGCAGGCAACCTGTGAAATCTCATAAGATGTACTTGGCCTCCCGCAGCTTTAGCACATCCTCCTCCGTGACGGAGGAGGGCATCCACCGCCCTGGAGGTCGGAACCGGACATCGCCGAAAGTCCGCCGCTCGAATCTGGAGCTCTAGGTGCTGGAACTCGGAGCGGGGAGAGGATTCGATGGAGGATTGAAGAAAAGAAATGAGCCTTGGTCCCATTATAAAGAGGGAGAATACCAAGAGCCGTCTCCGTGACCGTTTGGGACTCGCCTTCGATAGAGGGGGCGTGGCGAACGGGCGCGGTTGGGTTACCCACGTCCGTATTGATGAGAATCCCGGATTAAGGGGAAACACGATCTCTGCTTCGACAAGACGTGCCAAGGAAACCGCTTCGCTAAATGCGCTGAGGTGGTAAAGTAAAAAACAATTCAAGTAATGGCTTGGTAGTGGTGTGACGTCATGCCACAAAAAACGTCAGCAGATTGAACTTGTGTATATATATTTTCTCTACTACTGGAATGTGGAATTTATTTTGCGTAGCCGGACACTATCCTGGTGTTCACAATCTTCTATCATTCGGAGGAGGAACCCGCCTTGCAATGCCAAGCAATATACGTGCCGGACTTATCGTCATTGAAGCCTGGTTCAGGGGCTACAGAGGGAGTCCTGGATTAGGGGGTGTCCGGATAGCCGGACTACCATCATCAGCCGAACTGTCATTGGCCGGACTATCATCATCGACCGGACTACAAGACTATGAAGATACAAGATTGAAGACTTCGCCCCGTGTCCGGATGGGACTTTCCTTGGCGTGGAAGGCAAGCTTGGCGATACGGATATGTAGATCTCCTACCATTGTAACCGACTCTATGTAACCCTAGCCCTCTCCGGTGTCTATATAAACCGGATGTCTTTAGTCCGTAGGACTAGAAGAACAACAACCCTTACAATCATACCATAGGCTAGCTTCTAGGGTTTAGCCTCCTTGATCTCGTGGTAGATCCACTCTTGTACACATACACAATATCAATATCAATCAAGCAGGACGTAGGGTTTTACCTCCATCAAGAGGGCCCGAACCTGGGTAAAACATCGTGTCCCTTGTCTCCTGTTACCATCCGCCTAGACGCACAGTTCGGGACCCCCTACCCGAGATCCGCCGGTTTTGACACCGACAATTTGCTTGCTGTTATTTATAATAATATTTTGCATCTTTTATTTCAATAAATGTGGCATTGATAGCCTTTACTATGCTTATTTTACAAGTATACATGTTGCTGTTTGAAAACAAAAAGTTTACCGCTGTTGCAAAAATTCCCTAGAAAAGTCATTATGTGATAAAATGTTGAAACTTTTTGCATATTAAGCTCTCATAAAGTTTCTACAGTGTGGTAAATTTTCATAATGTTTGGAGTTGAATAAGTATTGATACTCTTGCATTCTTTACATATTGTACTGTTTTGGCAGATTGCTATTATGTTTGCATTGTTTGCATATGTTTGCTTGTTTGATGATTCTATTTGAGGAGAGGAGTATTAAATATACAGATGCATTTAGTATGCAATGTTGAACAATAATTTTAGTGATTTTCTACAGTAGAGAATGATAAGGTTTTTGCATTGGTTTATACTAACTTATCTCACGAGTTCTTGTTGAGTTTTGTGTGGATGAAGTTTTTAAGATTTCGGGAAACCGTGATATAAAAGGAATTAAGGAGACACAAAAGCTCAAGCTTGGGGATGCCCAAGGCATCCCAAGATAATATTTCAAGAAATCTCAAGCATCTAAGCTTGGGGATGCCCGATGAGGCATCCCACCTTTCTTCTTCAACAATTATCGGTTAGTATCGGTTGAGCCTAAGTTTTTGCTTCTTCACATGAGGTGTGCTATTCTTAGAATGTCATTTTATTTTGTTTTTGCTTGCTATTTTAATAAAATACTTGGATCTAAAAGTTTTTAAATAAAATAGAGTCCTCAAATAATTGCCAAGGAGGCTAAGTAAGCGGCATTCACATCCCATCAACGAAGCTCTTTTCTATGTCATTTACTATTGTGCTTCACTTATATCCTATGAGTAAATTTTTGAATAAACTGAATGTCATGAAGTTGAAATCATATCATGCCTAGTGGTAGATTAAATTGGGTTTAGAAAGTGAAATCTTTTGAGGCTTGACAATCATAATATTGGTCATACAAACAATTCACGAATAATTAGTATAAGGAAGAGAACTTTCACATGCAAATACACATCCTGGAAATCTTTTGTGATTGTGAGCCCCCATCAAAATATTATATGCCAAAATTGTTGACGTTGGACAAGGAAGAAAACATAATGATTTATGTTTGTTCATATTCACATAGAAGTCATATTGTCATAGATCTTTCAACATGTGGTGCTTGCCCCCCATCTTTGCTAGCCAAAAATTCCGCACCAAGTAGAGATACTACTTGTGGATCCAAAACCCTTAAACCAAAATCTTATTTTCAAGATTCCACCATACGTACCTAAGGATTCAATAAGATTCTTCAAGTAAGTTGTCATCGGTGCAATAAGGCAAAAAAAATTGCTTCTGAAAGTGTGAGATCATTTAGTGTAAGAGAAAATTGAGCGTTGTACGAACTTGTGATGGCAAAGAAAAAAGTGACAGACTGCATAATAAAGGTTGCTATCAGAAGGGGAAATATAATGTGACGTTCTTTTGCACTAAGGGGTTGAGCATACAAACAAATAAGCGCATGGCAACCTCTGCTTCCCTCTGCGAAGGGCCTATCTTTTACTTTTTAGTATTTACTTTTATGCAAAGAGTCAAAGTTTTTCTCTCTAATCCTTTTTATTTTTCTCCTTTGGCAAGCATCATGTGGTGAGGAAAGATCTAGGCACATATGTCCAGTTGAATATGGATAGCATGAGTTATTATTGTTGACATCACCCTTGAGGTGAATACGTTGGGAGGCAAAACAATAAGCCCCTATCTTTCTATGTGTACGGTTGAAACGTTTTGTGTCATGGTACTAAGATTGACAGTAGAATAGGGGGGGGGGTAGTATGGAGAGGCAAGATCCTAGCTATGGCGAAGTTGTACACACGAGTTTTACGAGTTCGGGCCCTTCTCAGAAGAAGTAACAGCCCTACGTCTCGGAGCCCGAAGGCGGTCGACTGAATTATGCATATGTGTGTTTACAGGGGTGCGAACCCTTGTTCATGTGGAGGGGGTGGCTTATATAGAGTGCACCAGGAGCCCAGCCAGCCCATGTTACAAAGGGTTTAAGGTACATCAAGAGGGGGGCGTTACTGGTAACGCTAGTAATAAAGAGTCATAATGATCATTAAAGCTATGGTGTCATGTCTGACCGTTGCAGTGTGGAGTGGCTTTAGAACTTCTGGCGGTCGAGTGACTGTCTCCACGGTCGAGTGACTTCGAGTCTTTCGAGTGGAATGCTTCGTGGTCGAGTGGATGGTGACTCTTCTTCGAATGCTTCTGGTTTTAGGGTGATGACCTTGGGAAGGGTATCTAGGTCAGGCCTATGACCCTACCCTAGGTACATAGCTTCATCATTAACCCCCGAATGGATCAGGGTTTGAGTGGAGAAGGAGTTGGAAATACTTCCGATTCACTTTTCGCGTTTCGGATGTGTCTTGTTTGGATCGACGGACCAGCATGGTGACACCAACTTCTTTTTCAGTCGCCTTGGTCCATTCCTGGTTTTGTCGATTGAACTTTTGTTGAAAGAGCTTCGAGTGTTAATATGGAGATGATCTTCCGTCTGACAGGTTGTTCTGCTATCCGCAGATCTTGCGGGATTTGAATTTTGGGAAGCGTGCGGGGCGGAGGAGGCCGCAGTAATCGGGCTGGATAAGGCAGGGTCGCCTCGATTTTCACGCCACCTTTTTCGCCATGTATCGCGCGCGCGATTGTTGCGGGATTTGATAAGATCGTCCGGGCCTACAGGTCAGTCACTCAGAAGCAACCTCATATAAGGCGGCGGACCTGGGTTTTTTGAATAGTGCACCCTCATTCTTCTTCCTTCCTCTCAGTTTTCCCCACTGCGTCCGCTCCTGCTCCAGCACCACCGCTCCGTTCGAGCTCTGTCCGTCGCGATGGGGAAAGAGAAGACGGAGGCCCTGGAACGCGCGAAGAAGACGACGACGAAGGCGAAGGGGAAGACGACCAGCCGGGGTGGATCCTCGTCAAGGTCCGGCCTGCCGCACGGCTGGATCCAGGGCGACCGGATCCGGTCGTGATCCGCCAGGACGAGATCGACGATCTGGCGGAGGAGAGACTTTTCCCCACGGATCTGCGCGGCTCCCGAGGAATGAGACTGAGCCTCGACCGCAGGAGGGTGAGTGCGTCCTCCTCGCCACTCACATTGACTACGGGTTTCCTTTGCCTCCGCACCCCTTTTTCCGAGCTTTCTTGAACTTTTTTGGGGCACAACTTCATCACTTTCCGGCAACACCATCGTGTAACTTGCTGCTTTCGTGTCTCTGTGCGAAAAGTTCTTGGGTTGTCGACCACACTGGGGCCTCTTCAAGCACATTTTCACGTGTCGTTCCTAGTCAGTCAAAAAGGCCAATCCGAGTGACGAGAATGTTGGGGAACGTAGTAATTTCAAAAAAAATCCTACGCGCACACAGGATCATGGTGATGCATAGCAACGAGAGGGGAGAGTGTGTCCACGCACTGTGAGACCGAAGCGGAAGCGTTAGCACGACGCTGTTGATGTAGTCGTCGCCTTCACGATCCGACCGATCCAAGTACCGAACGCAAGGCCACCTCCGAAGTTCAAAGACACGTTCAGCTCGATGACGTCCCTCGAACTCTGATCCAGCCGAGCTTTGAGGGAGAGTTCCATCAGCACGACGGCGTGCTGACGATGATGATGTTCTACCGACGCAGGGCTTCGCCTAAGCACCGCTACGGTATGATCGAGGTGGATTATGGTGGAGGGGGGACCGCACACGGCTAAGAGATCAATGATCAATTATTGTGTCTCCAAGGGGTGCCCCCCTCCCCGTATATAAAGGAGTGGAGGAGGGGGAGGGCCGGCCCTCTCTATGGCGCGCCCTAGGAGGAGTCCTACTCCCACCAGGAGTAGGATTCCCCCCCCCCTTCCAAGTAGTAGTAGTAGGAGTCAAGGAAAGGGGAGGGAAAATCCTATATGCCGCTGTTATAAATCGCCGGCGCTTTGACAAAGTAGCGATCGAGCAAGCAACGCAACAGGCCGGCCCGTTTAACCATTCCAGCGCTCCCGGTTTTGGGAGGTTCCCAGCTGGGTTTTTTCCGGTTTTGGGAACCTTCTAGAAGGTTCCCGAACTGATTTTTTATTTTCCTTTCTTTTTCTATTTCTGTTTCTTTTACTTTACTTTTTTTCTTTTTTTTTCAAGTTTATGTTTTCTCTTTCAAAAAAATGTTCGCGCTTTTACAAAAATGTTCAAAATTTTGAAAACATTTCGTGAACAAATTTGTTCAAAAAGATGTTCTTTTCATTCATAAATTTGTTCTCAAGATTCAAAAAATGTTCATGCTTTAAGAAATTGTCCAAATTTGTTCTTCATTTCAAAATTTGTTCTCAGGATTCAAAAAATGTTCGTACTTTTAGAAAATATTTATGTTCAAATTTTGTTCTCAATTTGAAATTTTTGTTCTCTAAATTCAAAAAATGTTCGGGATTTTAAGTTTTTGTTCAAAAAATGTTCTTTTCATTCATAAATTTGTTCTCAAGATTCAAAAAATGTTCATGCTTTAAGAAATTGTCCAAATTTGTTCTTTCTTCTCAAGATTCAAAAAATGTTCGTACTTTTAGAAAATATTTATGTTCAAATTTTGTTCTCAATTTGAAAATTTTGTTCTCTAAATTCAAAAAATGTTCGGGATTTTAATTTTTTATTCAAAATAAAAAAAAATTCAGAAAATTTTCAAACTTTGGTCGTTTTTGTTCGTAATTTCTTAATTTGGTCCATAATTGAAAAACGTGTTCAAAAGGAATTTTGTTCGTAATTTCTTAACCAAAGTTCAGGTTTCGCTACTCCTTTTAGTTCTTTATAAATCGGGCACTACAAGTTTGTCAACAACTATTGTTGGTCGCACTGGCGAAGGTTGTCTCCTGCATAGCAGGAGATCAACGGACCGACTCCCAGTTCTAGCATCTGCTTAATTTTTTTGCGCATTTCTCTGCCTGATAGCTCAATTCAGTTTAGCCGCAATGGGCCGGCCCAGTTCAGCCGCACCCTGTGCGAAGCGACCGCAATTTGCCGTAGAACGCGGCGAATAGGAGCTCCCAAAGGGGAGAGAGAAGAGAAGGAAGGAGGGGGCGCAGCCCCTCCCCCTAGTCCAATTCGGACTAGGCCTTGGGGGCGCGCAACATCTCCTCTCTCTTTCCCTTAAAGCAAAATAAGGCCCATATACTCCCCGGCGAATTCCCGTAACTCTCCGGTACTCCGAAAAATACCCGAATCACTCGGAACCTTTCCGATGTACGAATATAGTCGTCCAATATATCGATCTTTACGTCTCGACCATTTCGAGACTCCTCGTCATGTCCTCGATCTCATCCGGGACTCTGAACTACTTCGGTACATCAAAATACATAAACTCATAATATAACCGTCATCGAACTTTAAGCATGCGGACCCTACGGGTTCGAGAACAATGTAGACATGACCGAGACACGTCTCCGGTCAATAACCAATAGAGGAACCTGGATGCTCATATTGGCTCCCACATATTCTACGAAGATCTTTATTGGTCAAACCGCATAACAACATACGTTGTTCCCTTTGTCATCGGTATGTTACTTGCCCGAGATTCGATCGTCGGTATCTCAATACCTAGTTCAATCTCGTTATCGCAAGTCTCTTTACTCGTTCAGAATACATCATCCCATAACTAACTCATTAGTTGCAATACTTGCAAGGCTTAAGTGATGTGCATTACCGAGTGGGCCCAGAGATACCTCTCGACAATCGGAGTGACAAATCCTAATCTCGAAATACGCCAACCCAACAAGTACCTTCGAGACACCAGAGAGCACCTTTATAATCACCCGATTACGTTGTGACGTTTGGTAGCACACAAAATGTTCCTCCGATAAACGGGAGTTGCATAGTCTCATAGTCATAGGAACATGTATAAGTCATGAAGAAAGCAATAGCAACATACTAAACGATCAAGTGCTAAGCTAGCGGAATGGGTCAAGTCAATCACATCATTCTCCTAATGATGTGATCCCGTTAATCAAATGACAACTCATGTCCATGGCTAGGAAACTCAACCATCTTCGATTAACGAGCTAGTCAAGTAGAGGCATACTAGTGACACTCTCTTTGTCTATGTATTCACACATGTATTATGTTTCCGGTTAATACAATTCTAGCATGAATAATAAACATTTATCATGAAATAAGGAAATAAATAATAACTTTATTATTGCCTCTAGGGCATATTTCCTTCAGTCTCCCTCTTGCACTAGAGTGAATAATCTAGATCACATCGCCATGTGATTTAACATCAATAGTTCACATCACCATGTGATTAACACCCATAGTTCACATCGTCATGTGACCAACACCCAAATGGTTTACTAGAGTCAATAATCTAGTTCACATCACTATGTGATTAACACCCAAAGAGTACTAAGGTGTGATCATGTTTTGCTTGTGAGAGAAGTTTAGTCAACGGGTCTGCCACATTCAGATCCGTATATATTTTGCAAATTTCTATGTCAACAATGCTTTGTACGGAGCTACTCTAGCTAATTGCTCCCACTTTAAATATGCATCCAGATTGAGACTTAGAGTCATCTGGATCAGTGTCAAAATTTGCATCGACGTAACCCTTACGATGAACATTTTGTCACCTCCATAATCGAGAAACATATCCTTATTCCACTAAGGATAATTTTGACCGCTGTCCAGAGATCTACTCCTAGATCACTATTGTACTCCCTTGCTAAACTCACTGTAGGGTATACAATAGATCTGGTACATAGCATTGCATACTTTATAGAACCTATGGCTGAGTCATAGGGAATGACTTTCATTCTCTTTCTATCTTCTGCCGTGGTCGGGCTTTGAGTCTTACTCAATTTCACACCTTGTAACACACCCGAGAACTCTTTCTTTGACTGTTCCATTTTGAACTACTTCAAAATCTTGTCAAGGTATGTACTCATTGAAAAAAACTTATCAAGCATTTTGATCTATCTCTATAGATCTTGATGCTCAATATGTAAGCAGCTTCACCGAGGTCTTTCTTTGAAAAACTCCTTTTAAACACTCCTTTATGCTTTGCAGAATAATTCTACATTATTTCCGATCAACAATATGTCATTCACATATACTTATCAGAAATGTTGTAGTGCTCCCACTCACTTTCTTGTAAATACAGGCTTCACCGCAAGTCTGTATAAAACTATATGCTTTGATCAACTCATCAAATCGTATATTCCAACTTTGAGATGCTTGCACCAGTCCATAGATGGATCGCTAGAGCTTGCACATTTTGTTAACACCTTTAGGATCGACAAAACCTTCTGGTTACATGATATACAACTCTTCTTTAATAAATCCATTAAGGAATGCAGTTTAGTTTATCCATTTGCCAGATTTCATAAACTGCGGCAATTTCTAACATGATTCGGATAGACTTAAGCATAGATATGAGTGAGAAACTCTCATCGTAGTCAACACCTAGAACTTGTCGAAAACCTTTTGCGACAATTCTAGCTTTGTAGATAGTAACACTACTATTAGTGTCCGTCTTCCTCTTGACGATCCATTTATTCTCAATTTCTTGCCGATCATCGGGCAAGTCAATCAAAGTCCACAATTTGTTCTCATACATGGATCCCATCTCAGATTTCATGGTCTCAAGCCATTTTGCGGAATCTGGGCTCACCATTGCTTCTTGATAGTTCATAGGTTCATCATGGTCTAGTAACATGACTTCCAAAACAGGATTACCATACCACTCTGGTGTGGATCTTACTCTGGTTGATCTTCGAGGTTCAGTAATAACTTGATCTGAAGTTTCATGATCATCATCATTAACTTCCTCACTAGTTTGTATAGACGTCACAGGAACCGGTTTCTGTGATGAACTACTTTCCAATAAGGGAGCAGGTACAGTTACCTCATCAAGTTCTACTTTCCTCCCACTCACTTCTTTTGAGAGAAACTCCTTCTCTAGAAAGGACCCATTCTTAGCAACAAATGTCTTGCCTTCGGATCTGTGATAGAAGGTGTACCCAACAGTCTCCTTTGGGTATCCTATGAAGACACATTTTTCCGATTTGGGTTCGAGCTTATCAGGTTGAAGCTTTTTCACATAAGCATCGCAGCCCAAACTTTAAGAAACGACAACTTTGGTTTCTTGCCAAACCACAGTTCATAAGGCGTCGTCTCAACGGATTTTGATGGTGCCCTATTTAACGTGAATGCGGCCGTCTCTAAAGGATAACCCCAAAACGATAGCGGTAAATCAGTAAGAGACATCATAGATCGTACCATATCTAGTAAAGTACGATTACGACGTTCGGACACACCATTACGCTATGGTGTTCCTGGTGGCGTGAGTTGCGAAACTATTCTGCATTGTTTCAAATGTAGACCAAACTCAGAATCTCAAATATTCTCCTCCACGATCAGATCGTAGAAACTTTATTTTCTTGTTACGATGATTTTCAACTTCACTCTGAAATTCTTTGAACTTTTCAAATGTTTCAGACTTATGTTTCATTAAGTAGATATACCCATATCTGCTTAAATCATCTGTGAAGGTGAGAAAATAACGATATCCACCACGAGCCTCAACATTCATTGGACCACATACATCTGTATGTATGATTTCCAACAAATATGTTGCTCTCTCCATAGTACCGGAGAACGACGTTTTAGTCATCTTGCCCATAAGGCACGGTTCGCAAGTACCAAGTGATTCATAATCAAGTGGTTCCAAAAGTCCACCAGTATGGAGTTTCTTCATGCGCTTTACACCGATATGACCTAAACGGCAGTGCCACAAATAAGTTGCACTATCATTATCAACTCTGCTCTTTTGGCTTCAACATTATGAATAAGTGTATCACTACTATCGAGATTCATCAAAAATAGACCACTCTTCAAGGGTGCATGACCATAAAAGATATTACTCATATAAATAGAACAACCATTATTCTCTGATTTAAATGAATAAATGTCTCGCATCAAACAAGATCCGTATATAATGTTCATGCTCAACGCTGGCACCAAATAACAATTATTTAGGTCTAAAACTAATCCCGAAGGTAGATGTAGAGGTAGCGTGCCGACTGCGATCACATCGACTTTGGAACCATTTCCCACGCCAAGATCGTCACCTCGCCCTTGGCGGTGTTCGCAATCCGTAGTCCCCTGCTTCGAGTTGCAAATATTAGCAATGTAACCGAGATCAAATACCCAAAAGCTACTGCGAGCTCTAGTAAGGTACACATCAATGACATGTATATCACATATACCTTTGTTCACCTTGCCATCCTTCTTATCCGCCAAATACTTGGGGCAGTTCCGCTTCCAGTGACCAGTCTGCTTGGAGTAGAAGCACTAAGTTTCAGGCTTAGGTCCAGACTTGGTTTTCTTCTCCTGAGCAGCAACTTGCTTGCTGTTCTTCTTGAAGTTCCCCTTCTTCTTCCCTTTGCCCTTTTTCTTGAAGCTGGTGGTCTTATTGACCATCAACACTTGATGCTCCTTTCTGATTTCTACCTCCGCAGCCTTTAGCATTGTGAAGACCTCGGAAATCGTCTTATCCATCCCTTGCATGTTATAGTTCATCATGATGCTCTTGTAGCTTGGTGGCAGTGATTGGAGAATTCTGTCAATGACGCTATCTTCCGGAAGATTAACTCCCAGTTGAATCATGTGATTATTATACCCAGACATTTTGAGTATATGCTCACTGACAGAACTATTCTCCTCCATCTTGCAGTTGTAGAACTTATTGGAGACTTCATATCTCTCAATCCGAGCATTCTTTTGAAATATTAACTTTAACTCCTGGAACATCTCATATGCTCCATGACGTTCAAAACATCGTTGAAGTCCCGGTTCTAAGCCGTAAAGCATGGCACACTGAACTATCGAGTAGTCATCAACACGTGACTGCCAGTCATTCACAATGTCTGCAGTTGCCGGCGCAGGTGGTACACCTAGCGGTGCTTCCAGGATGTAATTCTTCTGTGCAGCAATGAGGATAATCCTCAAGTTACGGACCCATTCCGTGTAATTGCTACCATCATCTTTCAACTTTGCTTTCTCAAGGAATGCATTAAAATTCAACGGAACAACAGTACGGGCCATCTATCTACAATCAACATAGACAAGCAAGATACTATCAGGTACTAAGTTCATGATAAATTTAAGTTCAATTAATCATATTACTTAAGAACTCCCACTTAGATAGACATCTCTCTAATCTTCTAAGTGATCACGTGATCCTAATCAACTAAACCATAACCGATCATCACGTGAAATGGAGTAGTTTTCAATGGTGAACATCACTATGTTGATCATATCTACTATATGATTCACGCTCGACCTTTCGATCTCAGTGTTCCGAGGCCATATCTGCATATGCTAGGCTCGTCAAGTTTAACCTGAGTATTCTGCGTGTGCAAAACTGGCTTGCACCCGTTGTATATGGACGTAAAGCTTATCACACCCGATCATCACGTGGTGTTGGGCACGCCAAACTTTGGCAATGGTGCATACTCAGGGAGAACACTTTTATCTTGAAATTTAGTGAGAGATCATCTTATAATGCTACCGTCAATCAAAGCAAGATAAGATGCATAAAAGATAAACATCACATGCAATCAATATAAGTGAGATGATATGGCCATCATCATCTTGTGCTTGTGATCTCCATCTCCGAAGCACCGTCATGATCACCATCGTCACCGGCGCGATACCTTGATCTTCATCGTAGCATCGTTGTCATCTCACCAATCTTATGCTTCTATGATTATCGCTACCGCTTAGTGATAAAGTAAAAGCGTTACAGGGCGATTGCATTGCATACAATAAAGCGACAACCATATGGCTCCTGCCAGTTGCCGATAACTCGGTTACAAAACATGATCATCTCATACAATAAAATTTAGCATCATGTATTGACCATATCACATCACAACATGCCCCGCAAAAACAAGTTAGACGTCCTCTACTTTGTTGTTGCAAGTTTTACGTGGCTGCTACGGGCTTTAGCAAGAATCGCCGTTGTTCCGGAACGGGGTCCCCAGACTTGCTCACTGCGGCTGCGGCGTGGCTCAAAGGAGGCCCAGACGGCCCATCTTCATCAACACAAGCTCAAGACCCTCATGAGGCCAAGATTGCTGGGCGGACGACCAGGAGCTTCCCTGTGCACGGCCTCGTCAGTCTGGCTCATGAGGAGGCGGAGAGTTCAAGGCAGGGTACCTCGCAAGGTGCCCATGACGCAAGCCATGATGACCAAGGGCGCTGGCGCCAGCCAAGCAGCGTCCTCCTTTCCTCTTTGGTGCAAAGGGAGCAAGCGCAGGCGAGAGCATCAAGCAAAGGCATTCGTTTCGGTGCAACAAGACCAAGACCAGCCCCAACGGCAGGAAGGGAGACATCATGGAGCCTGTGCAAAGGCCATCACCAGAGCCTTTGGCAGGCGAGGACCAACTTTAGTCAGGATAAGTGTACCCGTTGTTCCCCTTCAAAATGGCCAATTGTTGGCGCCCTTCCCGCTCAATATTTGGGAAGAGGCCCAGGGCCTTCGTCTATATAAAAAGAGCTAGCCACCATAGTAGGGGGGGATGAGCATCCAGGGAGAGATATAGAGACCCGGTCCTCAAGCCAGAGCGACGGGACACCACCTAGCAGTTCATCACACCCACCAAGAACAGACCCTCGCGAGGCTGTTCTTCCCCATCTTGTTCCTCATCAGCCCAAGAGGCAATCCACCACACCACAAACTAGAGTAGGGTATTACACCACAACGGTGGCCCGAACTAGTATAAATCTCGTGTCTCTTGTGCCGTTCTTCTTAGTAGTTTAGGTCCCTGCGATTCGGCGAGGTACGAGACGGTGGAGGGTTGGATCTCCGCGCGCACCCCAGAGTTCGAACCTTAAGGGTCTGCCGGAACCCGATATCCGACAAGAACCGTTCTTACATACGCATCAAAACCATAACGATAGTTTGTCAAGTTGGTGTTGTTTTAACGTTCGCAAGGACCGGGCGTAGCCACACTCGGTTCAACTAAAGTCAGAGAAACTGACACCCGCCAGCCACCTATGTGCAAAGCACGTCGGTAGAACCAGTCTCGTGTAAGCGTACACGTAATGTCGGTCCGGGCCGCTTCATCCAACAATACTGTCGAACCAAAGTAGACATGCTGGTAAGCAGTATGACTTATATCGCCCACAACTCACTTGTGTTCTACTCGTGCATATGACATCTACGCATAAAACCAGGCTCGGATACCACCGTTGGGGAACGTAGTAATTTCAAAAAAATTCCTACGCGCACAAAGGATCATGGTGATGCATAGCAACGAGAGGGGTGAGTGTGTCCACATACCCTCGTAGACCGAAAGCGGAAGCGTTAGCACAACGCGGTTGATGTAGTCGTACATCTCCACGATCCGACCGATCTAAGTACCGAACGTACGGCACCTCCGAGTTCAGCACACGTTCAGCTCGATGACATCCCTCGAACTCCGATCCAGCCAAGCTTTGAGGGAGAGTTTCGTCAGCATGACGGCGTGGTGACGTTGATGATGTTCTATCGACGCAGGGCTTCGCCTATGCACCGCTACGATATGATCAAGGTGGATTATGGTGGAGGGGGGCACCGCACACGGCTAAGAGATCAATGATCAATTGTTGTGTCTCCAAGGGTGCCCTCCCTCAGATATAAAGGAGTGGAGGAGGGAGGCCGGCCCTCTCTATGGCGCGCCTAGGAGGAGTCCTACTCCCACCGGGAGTAGGATTCCCCCCTTCCAAGTAGTAGGAGTAGGAGTCAAGGAAAGGGAGAGAGAAGAGAAGGAAGGAGGGGCGTAGCCTCCCCTAGTCCACCCGGACTAGGCCTTGGGGGGCGCACAGCCTCTCCTCTCTCTTTCCCCTAAAGCCCAATAAGGCCCATATACTCCGTGGCGAATTCCCGTAACTCTCCGGTACTCCAAGAAAT
Source organism: Aegilops bicornis (assembly GCA_021605145.1). Classification (NCBI taxonomy): domain Eukaryota; kingdom Viridiplantae; phylum Streptophyta; class Magnoliopsida; order Poales; family Poaceae; genus Aegilops; species Aegilops bicornis. The sequence continues at coordinate 506,859,184 of CM038669.1, forward strand.
ACCCGAATCACTTGGAACCTTTCCGATGTCCGAATATAGTCGTCCAATATATCGATCTTTATGTCTCGACCATTTCGAGACTCCTCCTCATGTCCCTGATCTCATCCGGGACTCTGAACTACCTTAGGTACATCAAAATACATAAACTCATAATATAATCGTCATCGAACTTTAAGCGTGCGGACCCTACGGGTTCAAGAACAATGTAGACATGACCGAGACACAACTCTGGTCAATAACCAATAGCGGAACCTGGATGCTCATATTGGCTCCCACATATTCTACGAAGATCTTTATCGGTCAAACCGGATAACAACATACGTTGTTCCCTTTGTCATCGGTATGTTACTTGCCCGAGATTCGATCGTTGGTATCTCAATACCTAGTTCAATCTCGTTACCGGCAAGTCTCTTTACTCGTTTTGTAATACATCATCCCGCAACTAACTCATTAGTTGCAATGCTTGAAAGGCTTAAGTGATGTGCATTACCGAGTGGGCCCAGAGATACCTCTCCAACAATCGGAGTGACAAATCCTAATCTCGAAATACGTCAACCCAACAAGTACCTTAGGAGACACCTGTAGAGCACCTTTATAATCACCCAGTTATGTTGTGACGTTTGGTAGCACACAAAGTATTCCTCCGATAAACGGGTAGTCATAGGAACATGTATAAGTCATGAAGAAAGCAATAGCAACATACTAAACGATCAAGTGTTAAGCTAACGAATGGGTCAAGTCAATCACATCATTCTCCTAATGATGTGATCCCGTTAATCAAATGACAACTCATGTCTATGGCTAGGAAACTCAACCATCTTCGATTAACGAGCTATTCAAGTAGAGGCATACTAGTGACACTCTGTTTGTCTATGTATTCACGCATGTATTAGTTTCTGGTTAATACAATTCTAGCATGAATAATAAACATTTATCATGAAATAAGGAAATAAATAATAACTTTATTATTGTCTCTAGGGCATATTTCCTTCATAGAAGACAAAAGTCATTTAGATGTGTGGGGGTCTTGGAATTCAAATGAGGGGTAAGAGCTCTTTCTAGCCATAATTCTTCCCGAGTCAGTCCGAGGGTGGCAGTCGACCTGGTTTTACTGCAAAGACCAGCCGACTCCAGGACAGTCGACTGGACTTCCCCCTTTTTCCATGGCTCGCGTGGAGAAGCCCTCCGCCTTAGAAGTGACCCCGGGGGAGAAAGCGGAGGTGAAGGTGCTGGTCGAGCGAGTGGTATACCCCATCCGTGAGGGCGTGACCGGCATGGATCTGCTGGAAGTCTTCCTCAGACGTTGTATTCAGCCACTTCAGGCCCATGACCATCCGATGTGGATGTATTCGGGCATTGAAGATTCCACTCGGATACATCCAGAAGAAGTCGACGAGGACACGGTGGAGAAGTGGTTGAGGGGTATCACTGGCAACAGAGATAACCCCAAGTGGGAGAATCCTCCACTCGACCAATCCTATGAACCAGACAAGGTCCAACTCCGAATTCCCGAGTGTTATGTTGATTTATCATGCAATTGTATATGGTCCACTGACTGATTTTGTCTTGCTTGTTTTCTTCCAGTCCCTTACTGAGATGTATTCGATGCCCAATGGAGAGCAGGAGCAGGACCCGAAAGGGGAGGCAAGCGGAGGTGAAAGCGGCGAGTGGCATTCTGACGGCAAAGGGGATGAGGAGAGCGATGACCCGAGTGACGAAGAAGAGGTCGACTCACCTCCCCGCAGGGAAAGGCGGTCCAAGCTCACCCACGATCCGGCAAGCGCCCGCGACAAGGCGACCGTTCAGACCGGGCAGTCGTCAAAGCGTCCTCGGACGTCGTCTCCGGCGCCGACTGAAAAGGCCCCGAAGCAGTCCAAGGTTGTAGTGCAGAAGACCTGGAAAGCGCTGCCCATTTTACCCGGAGTTTTGTGTTGTCCATTTTTTCTTGATTTGACCGAATGAATCTTGAAACTAGCAGTGCCGCTACCTCTGGGACCTCTGCTTATAAAAACGAGGATGAGGACATGGAAGATGCGATTACCTCCAACCTAGGTATAATCTTTGTGATCTTGTCTTAGTTTTGTCGATTGAACTGTGATATAATCAATCGGGGATGAAATTTCGACGACTGATCTTTTTACAGCTCCTCTCAACGTCATTGACCTCCCCGACGACGACGAGGACGAGCCACAGAGGCCCTTGGGGAGAAGAAACAAGAAAACGTCTGCTGGCAAGACGCCTCACTCGACGCCGGTGGCGGAACCGGTAATTTAGGACGCCGGCGATGCCAATCGGACTTCTATCTCCTTCACTATGCCGTTGTCGAGTGCTCACCTTCAGCGTCAGCCGCACAGGCTCCCACCGATCCACCATCACTTTTTGCTGCACATTACGTCCTAGAGGACCAGGTGGGTGCTGCAAAAGAGGCTATACGCCAGGCGAGCATTATGACGGAGAAAATGAAGATGGTTCGGGAAGCCTGCCAAGCTGCTTATGATGCCAGCTCCGCTCTCTAGAGCAACGTCCAGGTTAGGAGGCTGTCGACTGACTCTTTTGGCTTGTTCTGTTAGGATATGGTACCTGAAAATTTTCTTTCCAAGAATCTTTTCATCTGTCTGCGCTTCACATCTGTAGACCAACTGGGTGTTTTGATTTTCCACTGAGCAAACTCTCACTTTGAGTTGACTATGTTGTTGTCGATTGAAACTTTGAACCAATGGGGGCACGCTGAGTGCACCCACTGGGTGTAGTCCCCGAGACCATAGTTGATTGCGGGCAGTCGACTATGGTCTAAGAATCGGATTTTTCCACTCGGCCTGGATATTCCACGTCGAGTGGAAACTGAATCAGTGGGGGCATGCTAAGTTCACCCACTGGGTGTAGTCCCCAAGACCGTGTTCGACTGCGGGCAGTCGACTATGGTCTTAGTTTTTCTTCTCTCTCTTGTTTTGCCTGGATATTCCACGTTGAGTGGAAACTGAATCAGTGGGGGCATGCTAAGTGCACCCACTGGGTGTAGTCCCCGAGACCATGGTGGACTGCGGGCAGTCGACTACGGTCTGAAAACAACTTGAATTTGTCGAACTATTGTTCTGAAGTAACTGATCTTTCCATCTGTCGATTGACTGTCCCCTGATTACAAAAATCATGTGAACTCGGAGTTCGTTTTGCTGAATTGGAGAAAAAACAGATTCAGCTCAATCTCGATCTGGAACTGGCCAAGACAAATCTACAGAAGGCCAAGGATGAAGCTGCTGGTAAGAGAAAACTCGACGACTGACTCGTCTTTGTGCCAGATCTTATTTTGCTTTTTGTGAACCGAACGTTGTTTCTTTTCAGACAAAATGAATCAAGCTCTGGCAAAGAAGGACCAAGATCTTGCGGCCGCAAAGAAAGCAGCTGACGAGAAAACTGCACTCGCCGAACAGAAACTAGCTTTAGTCGGCAAATTGGAGGAAGAAAACACCAGGCTGAAAACTGCTCTTGATGAAGCCAATAAAGAAGCGACCCGCCTGAAGAAGGACAAGAACAATCTGAACAAGAAGATGGAAGGTATTGCTCACAGGAGGGACGACTTGGAGAATTATCTAGGAGGTCTTGCCAAGAAGATATTCGTCATGCTTGAAGGTATTCTCTTTGACCCGACTGACTCGTTTCTGTCGACTCGACATACAATCACTGACCCATCTTTGAATTGTACGTGCAGAATTTTACCAGAACTTCGAAGAAGAAACTGGGCGACTTGAGACAAGCTTGGACCCCATCCATTCTCCAGTTAAAAACGAGGCTGCCATGAATGTACTCCGATTGGAATCTCGTGTTGCGGGTGTTGTTGATTACCTTGCTCGACTGAAGGTTGCAATGTCGCGGATCAACACAGCACTCTGGCCAGTGGAAACACTCCAGAATGATCTCGAATCTCTGATGACTCGACTTAATGAGATTCACAGTCGAGTGCAAGAACGGAAGAAGTCTTCTGCCCGGTGCGGCGCTGATGTGGCCCTGTCTTTGGTTCGTGTTCACCGCAAGGAAGCGTGAGAAGAGAAGCTGGCAGCGATCAAGGTTGCCAACACCAAGAGGCATGGCTTCCAATCCTTCTTGGAGACCTTCATTGCTGCTGTTGTCGGTGTCAAAACCGGCGGATCTCGGGTAGGGGGTCCCGAACTGTGTGTCTAAGGTGGATGGTAACAGGAGGCGGGGGACACGATGTTTACCCAGGTTCGGGCCCTCTCGATGGAGGTAATACCCTACTTCCTGCTTGATTGATCTTGATGATATGAGTATTACAAGAGTTGATCTACCATGAGATCGTAGAGGCTAAACCCTAGAATCTAGCCTATGGTATGATTGTTGTTGTCCTACGGACTAAACCCTCCGGTTTATATAGACACCAGAGGGGGCTAGGGTTACACAAAGTTGACTACAAGGGAGGAGATCTACACATCCATATTGCCAAGCTTGCCTTCCACGCCAAGGAGAGTCCCATCCGGACACGGGACGAAGTCTTCAATCTTGTATCTTCATAGTTCAATAGTCCGGCTAAAGTATATAGTTCGGCTGTTCGAGGACCCCCTAATCCAGGACGCCCTCAGTAGCCCCTGAACCAGGCTTCAATGACAATGAGTCCGACGCGCAGATTGTCTTCGGCATTGCAAGGCGGGTCCCTCCTTCGAATACTCCATAGAAGATTTTGAACACAAGGATAGTGTCTAGCTCTGCAAAACGAATTCCACATACCACTGTAGAGAGAATAATATTTCCACAAATCTAATATGCTGACACATTCTGCAGCATGACATCATACCACGGCCCGGTCATTATTCGAACCATTTTTCTCAACCATCCACTGGACATATTGCGAGGTGGTTTTCTTGGCACGTCTTGTCGAAGCAGAAATGGTGTCCCTCTTTTCACGGGATTCTCATCAATACGGGTGTGGGTAACCCAATCGTACCCGCTGGCACGACTCCTCGATTTTAGGCAAGTTCCAGACGGTCGTGCGGAGGGCGCTTGATATTCACCCTCTTTATAAAGGGGTCAAGGTTGTCCTTTTCTTTTTGCGCTCGATCTTTCCCTTCTCCCACCCTGAATTCCAGCACCCAAGGCGGAGGCCAAGTGCTTCAGACCTTCAATCATGTACGGATCCAACCTTCAAGGCTGGTGGGTGGCCTCCTCCGTCATAGAGGAGGACATCAAGAAGCTAAGAGAAGCCAGGTATCTGACTGAAGAAATCTCGCACAAGCTGCCTGCTCAAGGGCAGGTCATCCCCACTCCCGAACCTAACGAGAGTGTCGTATTTGTTTCCCACTTCCTCTGAGGGCTAGGCTTTAGTCTTGACCCCTTTGTTAGAGGGCTTATGTTCTATTACGGGCTCGATTTCCATGATCTGGCTCCGGATTCCATCCTTCACATCTCGTCATTTATCGTCGTGTGTGAGGCCTTCCTCCGTATCGCCCCACACTTCGGCTTATGGCTGAAGACCTTCAATGTGAAGCCGAAGTTGATCAATGGGCGACAGCAGAGTGCGGAGGCGCCATAATAAGCAAAGGCGTCGATGCCCCATGGCCAAAAGGATCCTTCCCCGAGTGTCCAACTTATGGCAGCGGGAGTGGTTTTACATCACGGCTCCCCGAAGTACTAAGTGGGTAGCTGCACCTGCCTTCCGTTCGGGCCGCCCGCCACAACTAGCGTCATGGGTCAACAAGGGGCTAGACTGGGGGCCGGCTAATGACGTGTCGATATTGCAGAGTCGCATCCAGGATCTCCTCAAGAGAGATGTCAGCCTTGTCAAGGTAATGCAAGTCATGCTAGTTCGTCGGGTCCTGCCATGCCAACGTCGATCTCTTCGTATGTGGGAGTTCAACCCAGAAGGACCGCGAACCAATCAGCAATTCTTCGGCGTGACACTCGAAGAGATGTACAGATTGTTCTTCGTATCACGAATAAAGTGTCCGGACACCACCGAGGACGCGGGCCTAAACTTCAATCGTCCAGACACCCAAGTAAGTAATTCTTCGGGCGAACATGTTGTCTCTTTATTTATCACCACATCATTCTGAAAAGTCGTTCTTTGACCAGGACTAGATAAAATAGGCGAAGATGATCAGGTGTTCGGCCCCCCTTCCCAAAGGCTCACCGGAACCTGTACTAGCCAGGATGCTTGAGCTCGCGCCTTATCAAGCGCCATCAGGGGAAGATAAAGGGAGGAATAAAGAAGCCGAAACCGGGCCTCACTCATTATTCATTCAAACGGGGGGAATTAGTGCCTCCGCGAAGGAGGATAACCGGGAAGAAGAATCTAAAATTTTGTCTCCCCAAGGACGGAAGAGGACCGCCTCTGAAGACTTGGAAACAATGGTTTCCAAACGAGGGAAGAAACCTTTGTCAAGGGGCCCTACCCCGGAGGGCATCCTTACCGCACAGTGCCCGCAAGGGGACCAGCCCTCCACTGAGCTGTAAGTAAACAAAAGTACTTTATAGTAAATATACCTTACATTATTTCCGAGGGAAATAACCGAGACGCATGTCTTGTAGTTCGAATCGTAGCCCTTCTCGACAGAGTTCGTCTTCGGGGATCTTCTTCCGGAGATGATGGAGAACGAAACGCCTCCCCATGCCTCCCCGCCTCATGAGGCGGACGACCCAGAGGTGTCATCATGAAGGATTACTCCTTATCCACCAAGGCCAGAAGGTAACCCTTCGGCCTCCCGAAGTCCGGAGTATTCGGCTCCTAAGGGGAGCAACAGAAAGAGTCCGGAAATATCCGGTGCGCGACCAGACTCACAGATGAATCTTCTGGAGCAAGCGGCTATCTCAGAAGTGCATTGTACGTTAATGGGTACGGTGGTTGAGAGGATCTCAACCGCAAGCGGGTTGCATGAAGCTTTTATGAGCCTGCTGAGAGGCTCTGAGGTACGCAAAGTAATATGTATATTTTTGACGGTACCGCACACGCTAGGTGTGCCCTATGAAGATAGTAGCCCCTGAGACTCTGGTTGCCGTAAAAAAAGGCAGAAAACAGAGGATCATAGTCCCAGGTAATGGTCATGCCGCTTTCATGTGCAAAGGGTGAGGGTCCGGTGGCTAGCCGGACTAGTGAGTTTGCCGAATCAAGCGGCAACTTGATGCGGCGGATGCCGACATCGTGCTTGTAAACAGGCGGCTTGACGAGGCACAGGGTATGTATTCTCCGGTGGTCAACATATATTAAGAGGAGCATGATGCTAGTATCTATAATATGCTGTGACTGCAAATGATGTTGCCGCCGTGGAGACCCTTCGGGCGGAACTTGGCTGAGCCAAAGAACAAGCCAGGAGGAGTGATGCGGCCGCCCTAAAGGCGGTTGAAGAGTCAAGAGCCGAACAGGCTGCACATTGCCAGAGCAAAGAGAAAATGGCCAAGATGGTTGTTGAGTTGAAAGATGCCGCCGACCGTTATGAGCTTCTTGAAAGGGAAAGACAAACGAAGACGGCGGACCTGGAGAAAGCCATGGCAACGGCCAAGGAAACCCTCTCTAAAATCATAGCGACGAAGGAGGAGCTACGTCAAGCCGGAGATATCGCGGCTGGGAAGCCCTTTTTGTTGCGGACGAAGTTCGGAGATCCTAAGTATGCCCTTCTGGATCATTTATGGAGTTTTGCGGATGCGTACTTGGATTTGGCAACGAGTGCTGCTGATGCGACCAAGTTTTTCAAAGATCAAAAAGATCACGAGGTGAAAAAGTTTTTCTGGTCGCAGTTCAATGCTCCAGCGCGTCCGCTGCTGTTAAATGAGCAAATGGCTGAGTGGGCCGAGCTCCATAGGTTGTCCGGACATGCCATGAGGTCTGTTGTGGATCGTCTTTGGCCGGAAGGACCAAGGCCGAATAGTTATTTTGGTCTAGTGCAACGATTCCTTGATGTTGTGCCGTATATCGATGTTGTAAAGAGGTCGGCGTGCACAGAGGGTGCGCGGATGGCTCTTGCCCGTGTTAAGACATACTGGGCAGGGATGGAGGCCACCACTATTACAACCCAGAATCCGGCCATAGGCCAGGTTTCGGCCGACACTATTTTGAAGAAGTCCTAGAAGGTGCTAGTTTAATAGAGGCTCAGTGCTCGAAGAGTGTCATGTTCAAGTGACATGTATCCCGATTGTAAAAACAATGCTATTTTAATTATAAAGGTTGTGTTTATACTTTTGCCTGAAAGTATTATTATGCCTCCTGTGCGGTCGTGTATGTATATATATATAACCTGAAAGTTTGCAGTAGTCGGCTTCAGCCCCCACGCATATAATGCGGGGGTGTTTGCAAAAGCGCGTGTTCACACTTGATCCAACGTCTAGGTCCATTAAGGAGGTGGTAGCGTGGCGAATGAGGCAATCGAACTATATTGCTTTAACACTTTCACTTAACCATAGGAGTTTGACAGTGGGGCTACTATATAGCCCCTGGTACTTCTGCGCTCATCCGAGTACGGGGCGCGTACGTACATGACCGGGAAAACCGGCCCTTCGTTAATGCGGAGGAATCCCGAAGATTCCGCTAAGTCATCGAGTGGTTGACCAGTCTCGCACTTTATCATGACAGACAGTTTTAGGCTTTCTCTACTGAGGTGCTCATCCGGATGAACCGGGGCAGAATTGCAGTAGTTCTCCCGGTGCCACCTTAGTCGATAGAGCGGAACGTAAGGTAGCAAAACGCGGGAGCCGGGCAAACCCAACATTTGACCAAAGACATGATTCAGAGTTGGTGCATATAAGGCCAAACTTCATGACGGTAACACTCCCTAAGGTGTTCGGTCTTTACAACATGTACCGGGCTGAGTAACGCCCTTGATAAAGGTCCCTAAATTTCCAAGTACGTGCATTAGTCTGGCGTGGTGAAATGCCAACAACGCCAGCATCCCTCGCGGTTGTGTTAGGTATCTGGGGGGTGTCAAGCAACAAGAGACAGTAAGAAAGGTTTACACAGGGTCTTAATCTAAAAAGAAACCTTTGAGCGGGGCCCTGCTGCACGTCTGCACCTGTGTCTCCGTTGTGCCGTATCCTGGAAGGGTGTAGCACGATTGTCATCTGTAAAAGAGAAAAACTTAGATGAAAGTCTTCGTGCGAAAAACTGATTATTCTCATTAAAAGTCAATCTAAATGAGGTAAAGCCGAACTGTAGTCCTTTTTACATGCGGGAAGCCCCTGGTAACGCCTATGGGGGTATATCCATCAAACCGATCTCAGGTTTATCTAAGCTGTTACAGCTAGTGGTGCGCCGGACTCATCTAGCCGTGTCCGCAGTCTTGACGACCGACCATTTATTCTGGTTGGAGAGGCCATTTAGTGTTCGGCTGCTAAAGCCGCCACACGTTCTTCCGTGCGTAAGGAACGCTCAGTGTTTCCGCTAACTATGATGATGCCACGTGGACCGGACATCTTAAGCTTAAGAGAGGCGTAATGTGGTACTACATTAAAATGAGCGAAGGATGTTCTTCCGAGTAGTGCTTGATAGCCGCTACGGAATGGAGCGATGTTGAAGGTTAACTTTTCACTTCGGAAGTTGCTGGGAGAACCGAATACAACCTCTAGTACTAGAGAGCCCGTACAGCGGGCCTCTGGGCCTGGTATTACTCCTTTAAAGGTAATATTGCTTTGGCTGATTCTTGTCGGGTCTATCCCCCATTTTGCAGACTGTGTCCTGATATATCAGGTTAAGACTACTGCCGCCATCCCTGAGGACTTGGGTGAGATGGTATCCGTCGATTATTGGGTCTAGCACCAAGGCAGCAAATCCTCCGTGTCGGATACTAGTCGGGTGATCCCTGCAATCAAAAGTGATCGGGCAGGCCGACCAAGGGTTGAACTTAGGGGTGACGGGCTCTTCGGCGCATATCTCTCGGAGTGCGTGTTTGCTCCTTCTTTTTGTTACGTGAATCATGCTCACTGTTTTGACCTTTGGTGGGAATTTTTTCTGTCCCTTGGTGTTTTGCTGGCAAGGCTCATCCTCGTCTTCACTGGGTGTCTCCCTCCCCTTGTGTTCGGCGTTTAGCTTGCTGGCCTGCTTGAAGACCCAGCATTCTCTATGGGTGTGATTTGCAGGTTTATCGGAGGTGCCATGAATCTGACATAACATGTCTAAATCTTGTTTAGGCTGAACGGTCCATCTCTGTTGCCTTTAAAAGGATTTTTCCGTTTACCGGGTCGAGAGCCCCTAAATCCGGCGTTTACCGCCGTGTTGTCTAGGCTGTCTTCGTTATTTCGACGCCTGCTTTTACTGCGTCGTGGTTTTCCATTGCCATCCCTGACTTCAGATGTGCCTGGGTCGCTGGTGCTACTATGGGTCAGCCAGCTATCTTCGCCCGCGCAAAAGCAAGTCATAAGGCTTGTTAGGGCTGCCATTGTCCTCGGTTTTTGTTGGCCGAGGTGTCTGGCGAGCCATTCGTCTCGGACCCTGTGTTTGAAAGCCGCTAAGGCTTCGGTGTCCGGGCAGTCGACGATTTGATTCTTCTTAGTGAGAAATATGTTCCAAAGCTTTCGGGCTGACTCTCCGGGCTATTGAATTATATGACTTAAATCGTTTGCATCCGGAGGTCAGACATAGATCCCTTGAAAGTTAGCCCTAAAAGCATCCTCAAGCTCCTCCCGACTTCCAATTGAATTTTCGGGGAGGCTCTTTAGCCAGTGCCGAGCTGGTCCTTTCAGCTTGAGGGGCAAGTATTTGATGGCGTGGAAATCGTCTCCGCGAGCCATATGGATATGGAGGATGAAGTCCTCAATCCGCACCCTGTGGTCCGCTGCTCCGTCGTATGCCTCTATCTTCACAGTTTGAATCCTCTGGAATTTCATGATCCAGACCGATCGGTGAAGCATAGGTGCGCGCACCCTCATTTGGATGTGTCATGGCGTTCTGACGGTTGTAGTGTTCGGTTTTGATTCTGCTCTGGAGCGCGCTTCCTAGATCCGTAGATGGATCTGGTCACGCCGGCTTTTTGATGCAAGTCCTCGCGTGAATCGTGTGCTAACCTATGTGCGGCCTCGTTAGCCGCCCTATCGCGACCACGAGTTGGTCGATCCGACCGGTCGGCCATTTTATTTTTTGGCTGTGTAGGCTCTAAGGCCTCATCATCGAATTCAGTGAACAGCTTGCGCTTTGGATAGCTCTTTGTGTGGCGACTGCCACCATACTTTTCTTCAGTGTCGAGCACTTTGCTCCATCTACTGTTGAGCGTATTCTGCGCGGCCTTAAGCCTTTTCTTCTGCTTCTTCAGACTCCTCGCGGTGGCAATAAGCCTTCTATGGAGGTTCTCTTGTTCCAAGTGCCTTTCCGGGATGATGTGTGCATCGTCGTCCGGACTGTTTTCCTCTCCGGAGAGAGGTTGATGAGATTTATCCTTGGTGTCGCCGTGATCGGACAGCGGCTCCGTACTATGTTCGTTGTCCGCTGGTTCATGCTGCTCTGTCACTGGGTCCGCGTGGTCGTTGTTTCCTCTGGAGTCGACCGGGGTATTATTTTTTCTTGCACTATTATCGCTGTTTTTGCCGAGGCGGGATTTGGAGCGGCGCCTACGCTGTCGTTTTGGCTGCTTCTTGAGCGAACTATCCCTCGCTGCATCCTTCCATTCCTCGTCATTGTTTTCTTTGGGTGTATCCACCATATATATATCGTGTGATGAAGTGGCTGTCCAGCGCCCTGTGGGAAGTGGTTCCTGTTCTTCTCCTGCATCGTTGTCTCTACCGTCGATGTCTTCGGAGTCGAAATCGAGCATGTCGGTTAAGTCATCGACCGTGGCTATTAAGTGGGTGGTGGGTGGGGAACGAATTTCTTCGTCGTCCACCTCCCACTCGAGCCGGACATAGTTCGGCCAAGGGCCTCCTGAAAAGGAGAGAGACCTTAATGAATTTAACACATCGCCAATAGGCGAGTGCTGAAAGATATCCGCGGAGGTAAACTCCATGATCAGCGCCCAATCAGATTCGATAGGCATGGACGCAAGCAGTTCGGGCCTGTGGCCGGGGACGAATCCGAGGATCCGGCGACACAGGTCTCATAGGAGGTGAAGTCAGTATTCGGCTCTATCGCCACTGTGTGTGTGGCCTCTGAGGCGGGGTTCATCCACCCGTCCTCGGACGGCGCAATAGACTCCGGATCTAGGGCCGGAGTAGCCACAAGTGTGATCTCCCGAACACCATCCGACGTCAGAGCTAAGTCGTGCTCGTTGTGACTGTGCGGCGCACCTGACATGGGCTCAAATCCGTCAAAGATCAAGTCTCCACGGATGTCGGCAGTGTAGTTTAAATTTCCAAACCTGACCTGATGGCCAGGGGCGTAGCTCTAGATCTGCTCCAGATGGCTGCGAGTTGGCCCATGTCTGAAGCCGCCCGAATGCAAAGATCTGGCGGGAGGAAAACCTCACCCTGGATCGCATCATTGCCGATGATCGAAGGAGCCATCAAGCCTTGTGGTGACGGCGGTGGAACTCTCAATGAAAGCACCAATGTCGGTGTCAAAACCGGCGGATCTCGGTAGGGGTCCCGAATCATGCGTCTAAGGTGGATGGTAACAGGAGGCGGGGACACGATATTTACCCAGGTTCGGGCCCTCTCGATGGAGGTAATACCCTACTTCCTGCTTGATTGATCTTGATGACATGAGTATTACAAGAGTTGATCTACCACGAGATTGTAGAGGCTAAACCCTAGAAGCTAGCCTATGGTATGATTGTTGTTGTCCTACGGACTAAACCTTCCATTTTATATTGACGCCGGAGGGGGCTAGGATTACACAGAGTCGATTACAAGGGAGGAGATCTACACATCCGTATTGCCAAGCTTGCCTTCCACGCCAAGGAGAGTCCCATCCGGACACGGGACGAAGTCTTCAATCTTGTATCTTCATAGTCCAACAGTCCGGCTAAAGTATATAGTCCGGCTGTCCGAGGACCCCCTAATCCAGGACTCCCTCAGCTGCCACTCGGATCGTCGATGGAATCGACCTGGACGAATTCGTCGAGCCTGCCAACCCTCCTCCCGCGGAGTGAAAAAATTCTTATGCTCCACCTTAAATTTTCCTCGGGATGCCGAGTGATTTTGTAACCGTTAAACTCCTTCGGGCTTGATGCTCGAGTACTTTAATCCATGGTCGGAATTTTATGATTTATCTGGATTTGGTTTACCTCCTAATATGTTTGTGCTTGCCTTTGATTGGAACTTATTCTTCACTCGGAACATTTTTGTACTTGAGATGCAGCTCCGGGGAGGAGGTTCTAGTCGACCTCCACCTCGTCGTTCTTGCGGATCAGGATGGAGCGCATGTTGTACTTGTGGCGCAGCTCCGAAGGAGAAGGTTGCAGTCGACCTGCACCTCATCGTCCTTGCAGATAGGGATGGAGCATACATTGTACTTGTGGCGCAGCTCCGAAGGAGAAGGTTGCAGTCGACCTGCACCACGTCGTCCTTGCGAATATGGGCGTGTTACATACTTAGGCGAGTACTGGACTGCAGCTAAGCCTCCGAGTAGGAGGGTTGCTCTCCACTCAATAGGATTTTTTAAACTTAGGCGAGTACTTGACTGCAGCTAAGCCCCCGAGTGGGAGGGTTGCTCCTCACTCGGTAGGATTTTTCAAACTTAGGCGAGTACTTGGACTGCAGCTAAGCCCCCGAGTGGGAGGGTTGCTCTCCACTCGGTAGGATTTTTCAAACTTAGGCGAGTACTGGACTGCAGCTAAGCCCTCGAGTGGGAGGGCTGCTCTCCACTCGGTAGGATTTTTTAAACTTAGGCGAGTACTTGACTGTAGCTAAGCCCCCGAGTGAGAGGGTTGCTCTCCACTCGGTAGGATTTTTCAAACTTAGGCGAGTACTGGACTACAGCTAAGCCCCCGAGTGGGAGGGCTGCTCTCCACTCGGTAGATTTTTCAAACTTAGGCGAGTACTGGACTACAGCTAAGCCCCCAAGTGGGAGGCTGGCTCACCACTCGGTAGGATTTTTCAAACTTAGGCGAGTACTTGACTGCAGCTAAGCCCCCGAGTGAGAGGCTTGCTCACCACTCGGTAGGATTTTTTAAACTTAGGCGAAACAGATTCGCAGCTAAGCCCCCGAGTGAGAGGCTTGCTCACCACTCGGTAGGATTTTATAAACTTAGGCGAAACGGATTCGCAGCTAAGCCCCCGAGTGAGAGACTTGCTCACCACTCGGTAGGATTTTATAAACTTAGGTGAAAAGGATTTGTATCTAATAAACTTAGGCGAAATGGATTCGCAGCTAAGTCACCCACTGGGGGATTTTAGACACAACTATAAGCAGCGACAATCATTCTTAGAAAGACTGTAGAACTCTTGTCTCTAATAAACAAACTACAAAGGTATTTCTTATTACAACTCAACAGAATGAGCTCTTAAGTATAAAAGGGGCTGAGCAGCTCCGCATTCCAAGCCCGTGGCTCGTCTTTCTGATGTTCGACATTGTAAAGATGGTACGCTCCATTGTGAAGCACCCTGGTGACGATGAAGGGACCTTCCCAGGCAGGGGCGAGCTTGTGTTGTTTCTGCTGATCCACTCGAAGAACCAGGTCTCCTTCTTGAAATGCTCGACCTCTCACGTTTCTGGCGTGGAATCGGCGCAAGTCTTGCTGATAAATGGTCGACCGGATTAAATCCATCTCTCTTTCCTCTTCTAGGAGATCAACTGCATCTTGCCGGGCCTGTTCCGCTTCATCTTCAGAGAAAAGCTCGACTCGGGGTGCGTTGTGAAGCAAGTCACTCGGTAGGATAGCTTCAGCTCCATAGACCAAGAAGAATGGAGTCCGGCCAGTCGACCGATTGGGAGTTGTCCTCAATCCTCAAAGAACTGAAGGAAGTTCGTTGACCCAGGCGCCTGCTGCGTGCTTGAGATCACGCATCAATCGGGGTTTCAGTCCTTTGAGAATCAAGCCATTTGCTCTTTCTGCTTGTCCATACAACTAGGGGTGGGCGACTGAAGCATAGTCGACTCGAGTGCCTTGGGAAGCACAAAAAGCTCTGAACTCATCAGAATCAAAGTTTGATCCGTTGTCAGTGATGATGCTATACGGAACCCCATGTCTGAATGTCAACTCTCTGATGAAGCTGACGGCAGTACTGGCTTCAAGATTCTTGATAGGCTTGGCTTCAATCCATTTGGTAAACTTGTCGATTGCTACAAGCACATGAGTGAAGCCGCTCCTACCAGTCCTCAGGGGCCCAACCATATATAACCCCCAAACAGCAAAAGGTCAGACGAGTGGAATGGTCTTCAGGGCCAATGCAGGCTTGTGGGACATGTTGGAGTAAAGCTGGCAGCCTTCACATTTGTCAACTATATCTTTCGCCATTTCATTTGCTCGTGGCCAATAAAATCCAACTCGTTATGCTTTGGCCACTATGGTCCGAGAGGACGCATGGTGGCCGTAGGTCCCCGAGTGGATGTCGTTGAGGATCACTCGACCTTCTTCTGGCGTTATGCATTTCTGGCTGACTCCAGTCACACTTTCTTTGAACAGTTGTCCTCTTATCACGGTAAAGGCTTTGGATCGACGAACGATCTGTCGGGCCTCCTCTTCATCCTCTGGGAGTTCCTTCCTAAGGATATATGTAATCTATGGCACCGTCCAGTCGGGAGTTATGACAAAACCTCCATGATCAAGTCGACCACGGCTGGGACCTCAACTCCAGTCGGATCTGTGGCACTTTTAGGCTGCGGGGGCTCTTCAGTGAAGGGATCTTCTTGAACTGAAGGTGTATGAATGTGTTCCAAAAACACATTCCTGGGAATGGCTTCTCTCTCGGAACCTATTTTTGCCAAATCATCGGCCGCTTGATTTTTCAGTCGGGGTATATGTTGGAGCTCTAACCCCTCAAACTTCTTTTCCAACTTCCTCACTGCATTACAGTAACCAGTCATAGCTGGGCTTCTGACGTCCCACTCCTTCATCACTTGATTGACTACCAAATCTGAGTCACCGTAGACCGTGAGGCGACGGACGCCGGGTGAAATGGCCATACGTAACCCATATAAGAGTGCTTCATATTCAGCTTCCTTATTGGAGGAATCAAAGTGAATCTGGAGAACATATCTGAGCTTGTCTCCTCGGGGGGATACCAGTACCACCCCAGCACCGGAATCATTCAGCATCTTGGAGCCGTCAAAGAACATGGTCCAGTGCTCCGAGTGGACTTGAGTCGGTAGCTGCTGTTCGATCCACTCGGCAAGGAAATCTGCTATTGCTTGGGACTTGATACCTTTCTTTGCCTCAAACTTGATATCCAAGGGAAGGAGTTCAAGCGCCCACTTTGCCACTCGACCAGTTGCATCTCTGTTGTTCAAAATCTCTGATAATGGAGCGTCGCTGACGACTGTAATGGAGTGGTCAGAGAAATAGTGTGCAACCTTCTTCATGGTCATATAAATCCAATAGACAAGCTTCTGATAATGTGGATATCTTTGCTTGGATGGAGTCAGAACTTCAGTAACATAATATACGGGGCGCTGAACTTTATAAGCTTTTCCTTCTTCTTCCCGCTCGACCGTAAGTACTGTACGGACAACTTGTCCAGTGGCTGCAATGTAAAGCAGTAAAGGCTATTTGCTGATTGGGGCAACAAGCACCGGCTGGGTGGAAAGCAGGGCTTTGAGCTCTTCAAACGCTGCATCAGCTTCAGGAGTCCACTCGAACTTATCAGACTTCTTCATCAGTCGGTAAAGAGGCAATGCCTTTTCACCGTGGCGAGAAATGAATCGACTTAAGGCGGCCAAACAACCACTAAGCTTCTGGACATCATGCACACGCACAGGGAGTTTCATCCGGAGTATAGCACCAACTTTCTCTGGGTTAGCGTCGATCCCTCGTTCGGAAATGAGGAAACTGAGTAATTTTCCGCCAGGAACTCCGAATGTGCACTTTGATGGATTAAGCTTGATATCATACCTTCTGAGGTTGGCAAAAGTTTCAGCAAGGTCAGCCAGCAAGTTAGAACCTTTACGTGACTTGACCACAATGTCATACATGTATGCCTCCACATTCTGACTGATTTGAGTGAGCAAGCACTTCTGAATCATCCCCATGAATGTGGCTCCAGCGTTCTTCAGGCCGAATGGCATCATGACATAACAGAAGCACCCGAATGGAGTGATGAAAGCCGTTTTTATCTCATCGGGTCCATACAGTCGGATCTGATGATACCTAGAATAGGCATCCAAAAAGGACAAGCGCTCACACCCCGAAGTTGAGTCGACTATTTGGTCGATGCGGGGGAAAGGAAAGCGATCTTTCGGGCAGGCCCGATTGATATGCTTGAAGTCAATGCACATGCGAAGTGAGTCGTCTTTCTTAGGGACCATGACAACATTGGCGAGCCACTCAGAGTGGTAAATCTCTCGGATAAACTCAGCTTCCAGGAGCCGAGCTACTTCTTCACCAATTGCTTTCCTCTTCTGTACGGCGGACCGTCGAAGATGTTCCTTGACTGGTTTTGCTTTTGGGTCGACTCGCAAACGGTGCTCAGCCAGCCCCACAGGAACACACGGCATGTCAGAAGGTTTCCATGCAAAGATGTCCCAGTTCTCACGGAGGAACTGGATGAGCGCTTCTTCCTATTTGGAGTCAAGTGTTGTCGAAATGTGAGTCAGAGCAGCATTGGAATCGGTCGGGTGAATATGAATCGGCTTCGTTTCACCAAATGACTAAAATGCAGAGTTTGTGGCAGGCTTCTTGGCTCGCAGCAGATCACTCGGATGTGCATTTTTCTGATACTCTTGCAATTATACTACTGCCATTTGGGCATCGGCGATCTTTGAGCCCTTCTGGAAGCACTCTTCCACCTTATGCCGATTGCCAGTGATAGTGATCACCCCTCTGGGACCAGGCATCTTCAGTTTGAGGTACATGTAACATGGTCGAGCCATAAAACGTGCATAAGCAGGCCTACCCAGAATAGCGTGGTAAGCACTCTGGAAATCCACGACTTCAAACGTCAACTTTTCTTTGCGGTAATTTTTGGAATCACCGAAAACCACGTCGAGGGCGATCTGGCCGAGTGACTCGGCCTTTTTGCCAGGTATAATGCCATGGAAACTCATATTGCTTTCACTGAGTTTGGACATCGGAATGCCCATCCCTTCAAGGTCTCCGCATACAGGATATTTAGGCCACTACCACCATCAGTCAGAACTTTAGTTACTCAAGTGCCTTCAACAACTGGGTCGACCACCAGCGCTTGCCTCCCAGG
Organism: Aegilops bicornis; assembly: GCA_021605145.1. Classification (NCBI taxonomy): domain Eukaryota; kingdom Viridiplantae; phylum Streptophyta; class Magnoliopsida; order Poales; family Poaceae; genus Aegilops; species Aegilops bicornis. Next base: position 506,877,391 of record CM038669.1, read on the forward strand.
GATGGCTATACATGCTGAGTGGTCATACTGGTCGAATGTGATGGCAGTTTGTGACCACTTCAGATAACTGGGTGTCGCTGAAGCAACCATATTCACCTCTCTGTTTATAACTTTCAATCGACTTTTTCTTTCAACATCAGCAAAAATTATCAAAGTGGAATTGACGTTGGGAAAACCATCATCATCTTCCTCTTTATCCTCACTCTTGTCCGACTCCTTTTCTTTTTCCTTGGGTTGTTTCTCTCGGAACTGTTGAATCAGGAGCCGACGTTGCCGAGTGGTGTGTTTGGGGTAAATCAGGTACCCTCTGAAAGTGCTAGTTATCGACTAGAGGGGGGGGGGTGAATAGGCGATTTTTAGGAAAGTCTTCAAAACACGGATGTTTCAAAGACAAACAATAGAAATGACCTAATTGATATGCAATGGAAGATAAACTACAACAAGCAAACCATAGTCAAGTATGCAATAACGTGAAAGTACAAGACTAATAGCAGCTTGGTAGTAGGATCAAGATGGAAGATAACGAGAAGCCAATCAACAAAAGTAGTCAAGCACTAAAGTCAAACAGGTATGACAAATAGGCAATGACTTAACGAAGACAAACTCTAAGTAAGGAGAGGGAGAAGATAGAACCGGTCACTTGTTGAAGACACATGATTTGTTGGACCAGTTCCAGTTGCTGCGACAACTATACATCTGGTTAGGGAGGCTGAGATTCAACTCAGAAGACCGCGTCTTCACCTTATTCCCCTTGAGCTAAGGACACACAGTCCTCGCCCAATCACTCTGGTAAGTCTTCAAGGTAGACTTCCGAACCTTCACAGACTGCGTTCACCCGCAATCCACAATGACTCTTGGATGCTCAGAACGCGACGCCTAACCGGCTGGAGGATTCAAAGTCCACAAGTGTAATAAGTCTTCAGGTCACACAGATAGAAAGACTTCAGTGATGCCTAACACTCTTTGGCTCTGGGTGTTTGGGCTTTGTCCTCGCAAGGATTTCTCTCTCTCAAAAGCTTCGAGGTGGGTTGCTCTCAAACGACAAAAGCCGTGCACTAACTCTGAGCAGCCACCAATTTATGGTGTAGGGGGTGGGCTATTTATAGCCACTAGGCAACCCGACCTGATATGTCCGAAATGACCCTGGGTCACTAAGGAACTGATATGTGTTCCAAAAGTCTGATTTCAAACACACACGACAACTTTACTTGGGCTACAAGCAAAGCTGACTCATCCAGCTCTGGATAAGTTTTGCTCTCATTGTCTTCGCTCGAAGACATAGGATTTTGGTTGAGCATCACTTGATCATTCTCGACTTTGATCACTTGGACCCCACTTAACAAAGACGGTGGTTCCTATGACTCAACAAAGAAGAAAAGGAAACAACGAAGCGACCACGATCTTGGCGCTCCATAGTCTTCAATCAATGTCTTCTCATGTCATAGTCTTCAATGTGAATATCTTCACATGCCACCATTGTCGCCAATGTCTTCATACATTTTAGGGGTCATCTCCGGTAGGTAAACCGAATCAATGGGAGACACTACCTGCGTTATCCTGCAATTCTCACAAACGCATTAGTCCCTCAACCACATTTGTCATCAATACTCCAAAACCAACTAGGGGTGGCACTAGATGCACTTACAATCTCCCCCCTTTTTGGTGATTGATGACAAACTGGTTGAAGTTTTCAACGGGACAAAGTATGTGAAATTGTAAAGGATAGGGAATTGTCTTCATAAGTGGCAAAGGCTCCCTCAAGATGTGCATATAAGTAGTTTGCTTTTGGAATGCAAATGCACATGGCAGGTTGTACTTGTGGAGATCCTCTTCAACTTATGAAGATAATTCATCATGCATGAAATGATATAACTAAGAGAATGACATGCATAGTGAAAAATGGACGTCTGCAGAATGATCTAAGTGCGGAAGTTATCATCGCACATGCGGAATTTATCATCGCACCAGAGTAAAGCAAATAAGTAGCAGACGACCATCGAGTTTAAGTGTTACAACTCAAAGAACCAAATGTATCAAAATGAGAGTTGTAAACACTAGGCAAAATATAATGCAACCGCCCATATGAACCCGCTTGAAGACTATCAAACTCATATGCTTCTCCCCCTTTTGTCAGTAAGGACCAAAAAGGTTTGAAGACATAGAGTGTCTACTCGTCCTCTTCAGAAGAAGATGATGCAATAGGGTTGTCGTTGTTGGTAGGCGGTGCAGATGAACTTGGTGCAGTGTCGATGCGTGCAGAAGTAGGGGCGGTGAAGTAGCATCGGCTTCATAATCGATCACTCTGGCATTGACAGTTGCCGCGGAGGAAGAATAGTCAGAGTCTTCAAGAGATGGAGTTCGTCGTAGGACTGCATTCGGTGGAGGAGTGCAGACAAACTTGAAGCGTTCAGTGAAGCCATCGTCTTGAAGAACTGCTTCAGCATTGAGCAGGGTCAAACTCTTCCATGATCGCCGACAGGTCTCGTCAGTGACAAAAGCATTCTTGGTGGCAAGATTTTGAATGCGATTGACATCCACCAAGAGGCTTTGCATCTGTCGCTTGAGCAAGGAGTGATGCTTATCTTGTTTCTGATGCAGTGCGACAAGAAGTTCTCGATCATTGAGGATGCGAGAGCGCTTCCTCGGTCTTTGGCCAATTGTGCTCTCAGTAGCTTCAGTCTGCGCACGGTGAGGCAGACGTGTGTTCCCAGCTAGAGGATAAACACGAGATACTGCTTGGACGCCTTCCATGGTTTGAGAGAAGCTATGGTGATCTGCATTCTGAAGACAAAGTGGCGTTTTGGCAGGCTCAGGGTATATGGCTTCAACTTACATATCAACCTCTGGTAGAAAGATCGGATGATTGCGAGCAGAAGGCTGATAGTTCATAGCAGATTTCATCTTGATGAGGCGCATGACCCATGGAGCATAAAATTCAGACCAAAAAGATCAGATCCAGACGCAGCCAATTGCCGGATGAAGAATTCTTGCGTATTGAAGCTGATGCCATTGAGGATGTAAAAGACCAGTGTCTTCATGGCTCCTTCAAGTTTTGCAGATGATGAATGCCCTTTGATAGGCCATAGAGTTCGCCTGATGATGTGATATATTGTATGAGGCAGATACTCAAGGTCATCAACAAGGAATTCTTGAGGGTATTCAGCGTCACGTGGCAGAGGCTTCATCATGCTCAACATCTGACTCATGTTGGGTTCTGGATTATGAAAGATGCTCTCCAGTGCATCGCGGTGGAGTTGACAACCAGGTTCAAACAGCTCTCCGGGAGTGGGTAGGCCTGTGAGCTCAATGACGTCAAGAGCTTTGGCTTCATGACAAACATTTCCTGCCATCCACTCGAGAACCCATGTCTTCGTATCTCTGTAGTAGCCGTGGATGTGGAGGGTAGCATAGAATTGAAGCAAAAGTTATTCATTCCAGTGTTCTTTGTCTGTTACGAAGCCTAGCATACCAGCATCACGAAAGCAATCAAGTGCTTCTTCTAAGCACGGCAGTCCGGCAATGGCTTCAGTGTCGAGGCGTATGAGGAAAAATCGCCCTTGATCATACGTAACGCAGGAGTAATAGCTGCATTGCTGATAGCTCCAGAAATGGTCAGATGATATCCTTGGCCTTGTGTAGGGGTTCTTTGCTCTGTCAAAGAAAGTGTTGTGGGCTTTGAAGCCATTTGCATTGAAAGAACCTGTAGAGGTGGCAGTGCGTGGAAACCTTGGTAGTCGTGGCTTTGGTTTCTGGACCAGAGGCCTATGCCCAACATGATATTCAAACTGAGGACCAGAGGCATGAGGCGGAGGGACCAGAACGGGCCATCTTCTTTGTGGTTAGCTGACCATAGTTGTATGCTTGCTCAATGGTGTAGGGCCTTGGTGGCGGGCTGGAGCGATGGCAACAAGCTGAGGCTTCAGTGCTGCTCGCCAGATGCTTCGTGAGCAATTGCCTCATTGGCTTCAGGCACATTTGGTGCAGGCTCCACATTTGCTTCAAAGAATGACCGTGTCATTGGCTTCATTGGTGTTGGAGGTGGCAGCCTCAATGTTTTCAACCTCCACTTGAGGAGGCTGGAGGGTCAAACCTTTGTCACATTGATATCAGGAATAACTTCTTCAATAACAGGGGTGTAAGGACATGTTCTTCTTCTTCTTGGGTGTCTTGGTGATGCAGCGGATTGTCTTCAGCAGCTTTGGCTTCAGACTCGGAGACATTCACAGTTGGAGTGGCTTCTGAAAACACTTGACGTGCAACAGGTTGGTGGTGCACTTCTCCTTCTGGAACGCTCGAGAGAGGTACTTGAGGCCTTTGACCTTTGCAAAGCCTGCGAAATGCATGCGACGCCTTTGGAGATGGGGTTGCCAGGGCCTCAAAGTCTTCCTCTTCTTCTTGTTGTTGTTGTTGGGGAGTGACTTGTTGTTGGGGAGTACTAGGGGAGTCTTATTGCTGTGGGTGATCAGCCCATGATGCATCCTGCACAATTGGCGTCAGAGGATGACCAATCTTTGATGAGTTCATTGTTCGTGAGAACAAAGCGATGATACCGGGTTTGGTTCGATCACGAGGAAGGACTTCATCATCATCAACATTGTCATGATGACCAATGTCTTCAGCAGCGGTGGGATCAACTGCTGGAATGTCTTCAGCTTCATGAGCCTCTGTGGAAGCAGGCCCATGAACTATCATCCGTCGTTCTTGGATACTAGAGGCAGGACAAACCATTGAAATGGGTTCAACAACTAAGGGCTCTGTGGGAGCAGCCCGATTCTTCTTGGTCTTGAGCTTCTTCTTGGAGGGAGCAGCATTAGAGGCTTCAGGATGTTTCCTTTTTCTGGCTTCAGCCTCAGCAGCCCTCGTCTTCTTACGCTCGTAAGCGGTTGACTGACCTTTGGCTTCGAGCAGTCATGCTGCTTGGGAAGACTATGCGGGGTTCTTCCTGCCTTGACGGTGCAGCTTGATCAGTTGAAGTCTTCTTTTTCTTTGCAGCCATTCTGGGGTCAATGCCAGGACGGCCAAGAGCCTTGCGCTTCTCAGCCTCATTGTAGGCTAGTACACACTTGTCAGCCAAGCTCTTCATGCGCTCACGAGAGCCTCTGGCTTCTTCACGCTTCTTGAGAAAGGCTTCTTTGAGGTCGTGCAGCATGGCCTTGAAGTTTTTGACATCTTGCACGCTGAGTGCAGCCATATGCTTATTGAACTGAGCCTTCTCATAGTCAATCTTATGCTTCAGTTCAACAATGCGCTGAGCAAGAGCTAGCTCAGAAGCAATGGCTCCATTGAAGGAGACGTTGAGGCCAATAGGAAGTTGCAGATCTTCAAAGCTGATGTTTGGGGTGTCAAACCACTCATCAATGAAGTGATGGATGATTGCTACATCAAAGAGAGGTAAATTGTTGAAAATTTCTGCTTCTTCTTTGCTCTTGATAAGTTGCTCAAGGGCATCATCGCAAGATCTTCATCCTTTGGACAGATCAATGTGCTCTTCTCGCATAAAATGGCAGCAAGAGTCGATGTCGGATCGATATTCTTCACAATTTTCTTTTTCTTCTCCGTCTTCTTGGCGTCTGGGATTGATCTTCGCATCACAGACCGGCTTCAGGAGGTGCAGTGGCTAGTGGCTTCACACGTGAAGCTTTTGGAGGAGCTGCTGACTTTGAAGCCTTGACTTTCTTTTGCTTCTGCGGCTTTGGAGCAGGAGCAGGAGAAGGAGCTGGGACTTCATCAGAGTCAGCATTGTCATCAGAGTGATCCACTTTGGCACCTTGGACCAAGATGTAAATGATGAGGCCATCAAGGTTCGAAAAGGGGCCGATGACATTGGGTTCAGCATCACGTGAGCCGTCAGCACGGGGAGCAGAGGGACTAGGGTTGAAGTCTAATCCCAATGACTTCTTGTTTTCCTTGGTCGAAGCCTTTGCGTGCTGGAAGTTGCGCTTGAAGAGATTATCGTCACGACACCAGGGCAATGACGTTGGGTCGGCATTCTCGGTGAGGTCCACGGACCATACAAGGAAAGAAACCACTGTGCAATAGCTTCAGCCATGTTCTTGGGTGGAAGGCCTCGAAGAGAATATCACCCCAAAGGGCTTCGATAGCATTCTTCTCTGCATATTCGAGGTCACAAAATTGTACTTGCACCATTGTTCAGCCCAATATCGGCCGAATCCATTGGATTCGTGTCTTCTTGATTGTAATTCTCTTCTGGATCTGTCTTGTAAAGCTCTGCGAGGTCATCAGGCAGATCTTTTGAGGTTCTCCCACGAAGTTGTCTGCCGCCCTTCCTAACTGATTTATCTGCAGCCATGAATTTCAAACTGAATGGCTTCAATACGTTCAGAGGCTTCAAAGGCTTGCGTTTGCTGGACAAACGAGGCGGCTTCGGGAGAGTTAAGTTGATCTTTGTAAGAATTCTGCAAGCGAATGCGGACTACGAGAACCAAGGGATTCTCCCACGGACATGTACTGTGACAGCATTAGAGATGCGAGGAAGGGAAGAGGCCATATGCATTCTCGGAAGATTTTGAAGATAAATCAGTTTGAAGACATTGACCTCATGATGCGAAGACATTCACTTATCTGGCGAGAGTTGGTTCCAGATTTATGCGAATCCGTGAATAAGGACAAGTGAGGAATCTAACTAGTTGTGAAGCTTAAGTGAATATACTAGGCGATATGAGAGGTAGATAGAATAGATCTAACATTGTATAGGCGTAAACCAATTTTGGTAAGAAGGATGAATCTTTGAGGATAAAAAAGATGGTAAAAATAGAGTTATATTTACCACTCGAAGAACTGCTAGACGGGAAGAAAAGGAGGCCGAGCAGTTCAATCCACCGTGCCCTAACTTGGCGACGAAGGACAGTTATGGCGGCGGCGGAGAAGACGATGTTCGCGGCCGGCGTGAGGACGGTGTCGGAGAAGTTGCGGTAGCTAAGCGCTTCGTCGCCGGCGTCGTCGAGAGCTAGCGGTAGCGCTAGGGTTTTGACAAGGTGGAGAGGTGGAAGAAGGTCTTCTTTACCGCAGGGGACATGTATTTATAAGGAGGTGTGCGGCTCAGCACAATTACTCAGGTGCCCCTGGTGGTTCACATCTGAGGGGCACGTGGCAAGCATGCAACATACTCTGAGTTGTCCCACGTTCCCACGCCCGCCAGGTTTGTCGGATGGTCGTTCCGGCTTCTCCGGATTTCAACAATAAGGATGAATCATTTAAAACAGACTTAAAGTTTGTCTCTGTGTCTTCTGCTGACAAGGACGCAGAGAAGACATTCGACAGTTTCAATAGAATGCATATGATTTGGACCGATAGAGTTTGAGATAGGAAGCATAGAGAGATTAGGGTCTGATCACATTCACTTGGTTCAAAAGATTCAACTAGGAAGACATAGCTATAAGTGAATGTTGTAGAGGACAGAACAATATATATCAGAAAGCAACCAAATCAACATAGTGAAGAAAATCATGAAGATAGGTTGAAGTTGAAGACAAATCAACTGCGAAGATATTGAGAAATAACGCCATGAGTGAAACACTTCAAACAGAGAAACTTGGTGGTGGCGTTACCCACCGTATAGGAAGTATTTGAACCAGACACGGTGCACAATTATCGTGGCGCTCCGAAGTCAAATTCCACGTTAATGTATTCACACTCAGATTGTAAGTCTTCATTGATTGAAGATATACTTTACTTCGTGTGTTGCACATCTAAGTCATCAACATGCATAAGTGTTAGGATGTGTGCTTGATCACAGGACATTTGAGGATTCCAAGATATTTAGCTCACACCGTAACTTGCAAAACCTTTTATCATCCAAGGGCTTCGTGAAGATATCTGCCAATTGCTCTTCAGTGTTGACGTGAATGATGTCAATATCTTTCTTCATGACATGATCCCTAAGAAAATGATGACGAATTTCAATGTGCTTTGTCTTCGAGTGTTGGACTGGATTGTTGGCAATTTTTATGGCGCTTTCGTTGTCGCAGAAGAGAGGTACTTGTTTCAGATTGATGCCATAGTCCTTGAGAGTTTGCTTCATCCATAGAAGTCGAAACCGCAAAGAAGATCCAAAGAAGAATGTATTCAGATTCAGCAGTTGAGAGTGATACAGTTACGCTTCTTTGAAGACCAACAGACAAGTGATTGTCCCAGAAAGTGACATGTGCCTGATGTAGACTTGCGGTCCACCTTGTCACCAGCATAATCAGCATCCGAAAATCCAACCAAATCAAATTTTGAGCCCTTTGGATACCATAATCCGAGTGTTGGGGTGTGAGCCAAATATCGAAGAATTAAACTTCACGCCTAAGTGATGCGATTCCTTTGGTGCCGCTTGGAATCAGCACACAAGCAAACACTAAGCATGATATCTGGCATAGATGCACATAGGTAAAGTAAGGAACCAATCATGGAGCGGTATACCTTTTGATCGAACTCTTTACCATTGTCGTCGGGACCCAGATGGTGTTTGGCTGGCATTTGCGTCGTGTATCCTTTGCAATCTCGCATTCCGAACTTCTTCAGACAATCGTGGAGGTATTTTTCTTGAGATATAAAGATGCCATTCCTTTGCTGACGAATTTGAAGACCAAGGAAGAACTTGAGCTCTCCCATCATGGACATCTGATATTGTTCTTGCTTCATGTATCCAAATTCATCACTATACTTACGGTTGGTGCGGTAGAAGATAATGTCATCCACATATATTTGGCATACAAATAGTTCACCATCATATGTCTTCGTGAATAGTGTGGGATCAAGGGATCCAGGTTTGAAGCCTTTGCTCTTGAAGTCTTTGATCGTATCATACCGGTAGCGAGGAGCTTGTTTGAGGCCATACGATTGCTTTATTTAGCTTGTACACCATATCAGGATGTTTTGGATCTTCAAAGCCAGGTGGTTGAGCGACATATACTTCTTCTTCAATCTTGCCGTTGAGAAATGCACTCTTCACATCCATTTGATATAGCAAGACGTTGTGGTGGTTAGCATAGGCTAGTAGTATGCGTATAGCTTCAAGCCTAGCTAGAGGAGCAAATGTTTCATCGAAGTCAATTCCTTCAACTTGAGTATATCCTTGAGCCACAAGACGTGCTTTGTTTCTGAAGACTTGACCATGCTCATCTTGGTTGTTTCGATATATCCATTTTGTGCCAATAATGTTATGCTTGCGAGGGTCAGGACGCTTGACAAGTTCCCAAACATTGTTCAGCTTGAACTGTTGAAGTTCTTCTTGCATAGCTTGTATCCATTCAGGTTCCATAAAGGCTTCAGCGATTTTCTTGGGTTCTGATATTGACACAAAAGAAAAGTGCCCACAGAAATTTGCTAGTTGTGTTGCCCTTGAGCGAGTAAGCGGGCCAGGTGCATTGATGCTATCGATTATCTTCTCAATCTATACTTCATTTGCAACTCGAGGATGAACTGGACGAAGACTTTGCTATTGCTGATCATTGTCATCATTGGGAGGATTGTCTTCAGAATGAGCATTGTCTTCAGGTTGGTTAGGTGCAGAAATGATAAGTTCCTCTTCAGGCTGTGCTTCAGAAGGCATGATTTCACAAGTTCCCATTAGCTTGATAGATTCGCTGGGCGGAGCTTCGTCTAGTATACTTGGCAGGAACTCTCTTTGTGAACCATTGGTTTCATCAAATCACACGTCCACAGTTTCGACGATTTTGTAGAGATAGAGGTTGAAGACTCTGTAAGAGTGCGAGTCCTTTCCGTAACCGAGCATGAAGCCTTCGTGAGCTTTGGGTTCAAATTTTGACTTGTGATGGGGATCCTTGATCCAGCACTTAGCCCCAAAAACTCTAAAGTAACTGACATTTGGCTTCTTGCCAGTAAGGAGCTCATAGGATGTTTTGTTCAGAAGCTTATGGATGTAAACACGGTTGATGATGTGACATGCTGTATCAATAGCTTCGTGCCGTAACTTTCTTGGTGTCTTGTACTGCGTCAAGCATTGTTCGAGCCATCTCAATGAGGGTTCTGTTCTTGCGCTCCACGATGCCATTTTGATGAGGTGTGTATGGAGCGGAGAACTCATGAGTGATTCCCATGGTGTCGAGATAAAGATCAAGTCCGTGTTCTTGAATTCAATGCCGTTGTCACTTCGATATGCTTGATCTTGACGCCATAATTGTTCATTGCTCGATTAGCGAAGCGTCTGAAGACATCTTGCACTTGATCTTGTAGAGAATTATGTGCACCCATGTGTATCTTGAGTAGTCATCAACAATGACGAAGCCATAGAGACAAGCAGTTGTTGTGAGGGTAGAGTAGTGAGTAGGGCCAAACAAAACCATGTGTAACAGCTCGAAGGGTTGAGATGTCGTCATGATTGTCTTCGAGGGGTGCTTTGCCCTAGTCATCTTTCCAACTTCGCGAGCACCACACAAATGATCCTTCTTGAACTTGACACCTTCGATGCCTATGACATGCTTCTTCTTGGTGAGTGTGTGTAAGTTCCTCATGCCAGCATGCCCCAGCCTCCGATGCCAGAGCCAGCATTCTGAAACTTTTGCAAGAAGACATAGGGCAAGCTATGGACCTGTTGAGAAATCTACCATGTATAGATCATCTTTCCTATAGCCTTCAAAGACTAGAGACTTGTCAGATTCCATTAGTACAAGGCAACGATATTTTTCGAATATCACAATCATGTTTAAGTCACAAAGCATTGAGACAGACATCAAGTTGAAACCAAGGGATTCAACAAGCATCACTTTATCCATGTGTTGATCCTTTGAGATTGCAACTCTACCTAGACCCAATACCTTTCTTTTACCGATTAATAAGCCAAATGTGATGTGACTCTTGTCCGATGGACGTAAGGTTGAGTCCATGAGAAGACTTCGATCACCAGTCATATGATTAATGCATCCACCATCCATAATCCATTCTCAAGCATGAGGTGTCATACCCTACTGATGCAGTTAGGGGATAGGCTTCACCAAGAGCATTGTGAAGCATAAACATTTGACGGGCAAGTGGATTATTGAAGCTTAAATCAAGATTAGGACTGATAGGATGAATGGCAAACAATTCAGAACAAAATACATAGTGAGACCATTTGGGCATTTGATCTTGTGCCCTACAAGATGTTTTAGGTCCCCAGCAATAGCATCAGACGCCTTTGATTTTTGGCTGGAGACCCTTTCCTGCAAAAGAGAGTTAATTCTTCTTAACCACCCACATCTTCAGGGGTGGCTTAGAAGCAATGGGTCTAAGTGCAGAATCTGAGAACTTCGGCTTTGGAGCCCTAGCAAATAGCCTTGCAGGAGATGAATGATACTCATATGAATAAGCAGAAAAGTTCTTAGTTCTATGAACAAAGTGGTTTGAGGACACACGCTCATATTCATAAATTTGAGTACGGTTTCCCTGCAAAACATTGGCATTAGGGTGACTCAGGTCAGCCCTCTATCTGTATGAATCCTTTGGACCATATGACGCCTTAGGTCTGGGGTTTGTCTTCTTCCCAGGTGGTGTCATGATGACATTCACTGGAAGATTCTCAAGACAGCTTTTGGGAACCCAGATCTTCTTCATAGGTGGTCCATTCCTGCGATTAGTACCAATATACAGCAAACACTTCACCATTCTGATTCTTGAACAGCTTATAGTTTGCATCAAAGGATTCATCAATGATAATAGGGTTAGCACAGGTAAAGCCGGATAAGGTGGATGGATCCATCGAAGGTCCCTTTGCAGCAACCCATGTGGTTTTGGGATACCGCTCAAAGCTTCCAAAGAGGAACCATCAACATTCATTTTCCTCTCGAACCCAACACCCTCTTTCCTAGGGTTTCGGTTCAGAATACGCTTTTGAGGACATCGCAAAGTGTATGATGCCCTTTCGGACTTTTATACATCCCTGTTTCAAGCAATGTCTTCAACCTAGCATTTTCATCGACAATAGCGAGTGGTATCCTCCGCAGAGGGGTTAGTTACCACATTAGTAGTTGAAGACAATGCAACAGTAGCATCAGTTGAAGATTCAGCAACAGAGGTAGCGATATCACGCTCAAGACATTTTAGACATGGTGGTTCAAATCCATCCTGAGCGGCACTGATCTGTTGAGCGTGAAGTGACTCATTCTCTTTTTGAAGATCTTCATGAGCCGCTCTCAATTTCTCAAGCTCTTGCTTCCTTTGAAGATAATCATAGGAGAGCTTTTCATGAGTAGTTGAGAGCGTTTCATGACGACTTTCAAGTTCTTGGTACTTAGCATGAAGATTTTAATGTCTTCAACTAAGGACTGTGAAAGTGTCATTTCCACGTCCAACGGTCATCGCTTTTGTCTAACAGTTTTGAGTATGTTCCATAGCTCTTTGTTGTTCGGTTGCAATTTTAGCAAGTGTTTTGTAGCTGGGTTTGGATTCACAATCGAGTCATCTTCACTTGATGTTTGAAAGTAAGCATCACGTGATTTTACCTTGGCACCACGTGCCATGAAGCGATAAGGTGGGAGCAGTGCGTCCTTGTCATCGGCTTGACGTTGGTGTGGAAGTCATTGTCTTGAGTGTTGAAGATGTACTTGGCAACATAGGGCTGTGGCTAAAGCCGGACTTACAACGCCAGGTCGGACTCCTCTTGAGACTCCACCTCCACCTCCTCGTAAGCAGACTCCTCCTCTGAATCCATTTCCTTGCCAACAAAAGCACGAGCCTTGCCGGATGAGCTCTTCTTATGAGATGAAGACTTTGATGAGGACTTGGAAGAAGACTTTGAAGATTTCTTCTTCTTCTTGTCATCGTAATCATATTCCTTGCTCTTCTTCTTCTTCTTCTCGGTGTCCCACCTTGTGGACACTCGGAGATATAGTGTCCAGCTTTCTTGCACTTGTGACAGGTTCTCTTCTTGTAGTCATGAGTGGAAGCTTCATCATTTCTAGAGCTGGATCGTGAAGACTTTACGAAGCCTTTCTTCCTAGTGAACTTGGAACTTCTTCACAAGCATAGCAAGTTCCTTTCCAATGTCTTCGTGGATCATCGAACCCGCAATGATTCTTCTTGAGATGAGGAAACAACTTTTGCCTTCAAAGCGCGAGTTCGGCCATAGTTGGGACCATAGATATCTGTTTTCTCGAGAAAATTTGGAACTCATGTGTGTTGAGCCTCTCAAGTATATTAGACGGATCGAGTGTCTTGAAGTCAGGGCGTTCTTGTATCATGAGGGCAAGGGTGTCAAAAGAGTTGTCAAGTGATCTCAGTAGTGTCTTGACAATTTCATGCTTGGTGATCTCAGTGGCGCCGAGAGCATGAAGCTCATTTGTGATGTCAGTGAGGCGATCAAACGTGAGCTGGACATTTTCATTGTTGTTTCTCTTGAAGCGGTTGAAGAGGTTGCGAAGAACACTGATCCTTTGATCTCTCTGGGTTGAGACGCCTTCGTTGACCTTGGATAGCCAGTCCCAGACTAGCTTCGACGTTTCGGAGCACTCACGGCCATATTGTCCTTTGGTTAGATGACCACAGATGATGTTCTTTGCAAGAGAGTCCAGCTTGAATGAACTTCTTGACATCGGCGGGTGACACCTTCACCAGTTTTGGGAGCGCCGTTCTTGACGACATACCAGAGGTCGACATCAATGGCTTCAAGATGCATGCGCATCTTATTCTTCCGATAGGGATAGTCAGTTCCATCGAACACGGGCAAGCAGCGGAGACTTTGATTATCCCCGGTCGACGTGAGCTAAAACTCCAGGTGGTTAAACCAAATCACATAGAACAAGGGAGTACCTTGCTCTGATACCAATTGAAAGTGCTAGTTATCGACTAGAGGGGGGGTGAATAGGCGATTTTTAGAAAAGTCTTCAAAACACGGATGTTTCGAAGACAAACAATAGAAATGACCTAATTGATATGCAGCGGAAGATAAACTACAACAAGCAAACCATAGTCAAGTATGCAATAAAGTGAAAGTACAAGACTAATAGCAGCTTGGTAGTAGGATCAAGATGGAAGATAGTGATAAGCCAATAACAAAAGTAGTCAAGCAATGAAGTCAAACAGGTATGACAAATAGGAAATGACTTCACGAAGACAAACTCTAAGTAAGGAGAGGGAGAAGATAGAACCGGTCACTTGTTGAAGACACAGGATTTGTTGGACCAGTTCCAGTTGCTGTGACAACTGTACATCTGGTTAGGGAGGCTAAGATTCAACTCAGAAGACCGCGTCTTCACCTTATTCCCCTTGAGCTAAGGACACACAGTCCTCGCCCAATCACTCTCGTAAGTCTTAAAGGTAGACTTCTGAACCTTCACAGACTGCGTTCACCGGCAATCCACAATGACTCTTGGATGCTCAGAATGCGACGCCTAACCGGCTGGAGGATTCATAGTCCTCAAGTGTAATAAGTCTTCAGGTCACACAGACAGAAAGACTTCAGTGATGCCTAACACTCTTTGGCTCTGGGTATTTGAGCTTTGTCCTCGCAAGGATTTCTCTCTCTCAAAGGCTTCGAGGTGGGTTGCTCTCAAACGACAAAAGCCGTGCACTAACTCGAGCAGCCACCAATTTATGGTGTAGGGGTGGGCTATTTATAGCCACTAGGCAACCCGACCTGATATGTCCGAAATGACCACAGGTCACTAAGGAACCGACACGTGTTCCAACGGTCAGATTTCAAACACACACGGCAACTTTACTTGGGCTACAAGCAAAGTCGACTCATCCAAATGGATAAGTTTTGCTCTCATTGTCTTCGCTCGAAGACATAGGATTTGGGTTGAGCATCACTTGATCATTCGACTTTGATCACTTGGACCCCACTTAACGATGCAGTGGTTCCTATGACTCAACAAAGAAGAAAAGGAAATAACGAAAGCGACCACAGTCTTCACGCTCCATAGTCTTCACTCAATGTCTTCTCATGTCATAGTCTTCAATGTGAATATCTTCACATGCCACCATTGTCGTCAATGTCTTCATACATTTTTAGGGGTCATCTCCGGTAGGTAAACCGAATCAATGGGAGACACTACCTGCGTTATCTGCAATTCTCACAAATGCATTAGTCCCTCAACCACATTTCTCGTCAATACTCCAAAACCAACTAGGGGTGGCACTAGATGCACTTACACCCTCCTCATCTTTCTTGGTATGAATATGATAGGGCAAATCCAACACATCATTTCCATGTTGATCTTTGACTTTCATGGGATTCCACGGCCCCTTGGGCTGCCCCTTGAACTTTCCTTGAGTCACGGCTAAGGCTTCACCAGGAGCAGCTGGCTCGGCTTTGCGCTTCTGCTTCCGACTGGAGTTCCCTCCTCCGGTTTCGTGGGCGACTGTTTTGTGCTTGCCACTCCGGAGCCGATCCTCCTCTTCACCATTAGCATACTTGGTGGCAATTTCCATCATTCGACTCAGAGACATATCCCCAGTCCGACCAAACTTCAGGTTCAATTCTCGATACTTGACACCTTCCTTGAAGGCACAAACTACTTGGCGATCTGACACATTCTCCACCGTGTGGTGCAACGTGACCATCTCTAGATATAGTCTCTCAAGGTTTCATTCGGTTTACGCACAGGGGCGCAACTCTATTAACCCTGCTGGTCGTTTGCATGTACCTTCGAAGGTCCTAACAAACACTCGGGCGAGTTCCTCCCAACTATATATGCTGCCCGGTGCTAACTGATTCAACCGCGCTCTAGCCGAGCCTTCCAACATCAAAGGAAGGTGCTTCATGGACACTTCATCGTTGCCGCCACCAATCTGAACAGCTACTCGGTAATCCTCAAGCCAAGTGTCAGGTTTGGATTCACCAGTGAACTTGCTGACTCCAATCGCCAACCTGAAGTTGGGAGGAATCACTGCAACCCACGATGGCTCTCTTTGAAACACTCGGGACCTGAAACATGCACTCTGCTGCCAGTCGGGTAATCTCTGTCATGGCCTTCTCTGTGCGCTCTGTTCTTGTCAACCAGACATTGAACGAGAATAGATCTCGCATCAAAGCCTGGCTCCCGGGGGTTGACTGGAATCCTTCGCCCACCACTGTGAGGGCGTCTATCATCATGCTGCCGAGGCACGTATGACCCACTCCTTGGGGGAAGCGTGGGCACTCGATGATGATCATCATGGTCGAGTCGGTGATCATACTGCTCTCGGTTTCTGTACTGATCTCGTCGGTCTCCATGTCCCTCACGCCTCGGGGGCGATCTTGGGCTGTGAGCCGACTGGACTGTGTCTGCTACCACGGATCTGCTATGGATCCTATTCCGCGACTGAGATACTGCTGTGTTTTGTTCCCCCGCTGCTCGGAGTAAAGCACTGATCTGCATCAACCCTCTGTCGGCTTCTGGCTGGGAGGGCTGAATCGACTCTGCTATTCCGGCTACAGCCGTGAGATTTTGAATCGGAGTTCGGTATACCTGAGTTCGAGGCGGAAAAAGTTGTCGTCGACTGGACTCAGGAATCCGCTGCCGAGCACGCTCGTCGAGTGTGTGCTGGAGATTCTCCAGTCGAGTGCGCTCAGCCAAGTTGGCCAGGCGTGCCTCCTCCAAGGCCCGGGCCTCGGGGGTTTCTCCAACGATAGGAGTGTGAAGCGCATCCATGTTACGGCGACGAAGTTCCTCCCTCTGCTGCAAAGAGAGGGGCTCGGGGCAGTATTCCTCGTGGGCGTGCGATGGATCGCCCCCGCCATCGCCTCCGTCATTGCGGGGGAAGCCAGGAGGACTGTGCAGTCCATTGACCATCAGGACTTCCGCCACAGGGTCGCTGCTGTCGCACTCAGATGCAGTCTCAACGGAGTCGGTCGAACAGACAGTAAAGAGTTTCGTCGGGCTCGATTGCCGCAACTTGCGGAGTGCCCGACTGGCGAGCCACTGTGTGCCTCACCCACCACAGGAGCCGCGACCGACCAGAACGCTTGCGCCGGCGAGCAGCAGGGAGCGAGGACAACACAAGAGTCGACCGATACTGGGTCGACGGCTGTCGCAGAAGGATCCGTGAACGCACGCGCGAAAGTGCATCGCCCCACGGATGGGGAGCGCCTCGACATCGAGCGGAGCCTCTTGGAGCCAAGCGGATTCGTCGGCGACGAACATGAGCGCGCCGAGACGGATCTCTCGGCCCTCGGCCAATCCTACGCCAGAAACCATGATGATGGGGATCAGAAAAATTGCAACTTCTCCAACAAGTCGGTAAGACACCTGCCCCACGGTGGGCAATAACTATCGTGGTACTAAGACTGACAGTAGAATAGGGGGGTAGTATGGAGAGGCAAGATCCTAGCTATGGCGAAGTTGTACACACAAGTTTTACGAGTTCGGGCCCTTCTCAAAAGAAGTAAACAGCCCTACGTCTTGGAGCCCGGAGGCGGTCGACTGAATTATGCGTATGTGTGTTTACAGGGGTGCGAACCTTGTTCATGTGGAGGGGGTGGCTTATATAGAGTGCGCCAGGACCCCAGCCAGCCCACGTTACAAAGGGTTTAAGGTACATCAAGAGGGGGCGCATCGTAACGCGAGGAATAAAGAGTCATGATGATCATTAAAGCTATGGTGTAATGTTCGACCGTTGCAGTGTGGAGTGGCTTTAGAACTTCTGGCGGTCGAGTGACTGTCTCCACGGTCGAGTGGCTTCGAGTCTTTCGAGTGGAATGCTTCGTGGTCGAGTGGATGGTGACTCTTCTTCGAATGATTCTGGTTTTAAGGTGATGACCTTGGGAAGGGTATCTAGGTTGGGCCTATGACCCTACCCTAGGTACATAGCTTCATCATTTTGCTCATGTGTATGCGGTGAGTGTTAGCAATCATAGAAGACTATATGATGGTTGAGTATGTCAAGCTCTTACTTAAACTCTATTGAATAAATTGAATTGCAATTGCTTGGTGACAAGAACATAGGTTGTTGAGTTTCCAGAGAGTTCATTGTTTGAACCTTAACATGTGAATTGGTTGCCACTATAACATGAGAAGTTTTATAAGAAAGAATTGTTGTTTTGATGCTAGGAAAAGTGATTGAAATTATCATTGATCAAACTTATGCACTTTGCTAGCATTCAAACTTCATAAATTATTCTTTTATCATTTACCTACTCAAGGACGAGTAGGAATTAAGCTTGGGGATGCTGATACGTCTCCAACGTATCTATAATTTATGAAGTATTCATGCTGCTATTTTATCATTCTTGGATGTTTTACAATCATTTTATAGCAACTTTATATCATTTTAGGGACTAACCTATTGACCCAGTGCCCAGTGCCAGTTGATGTTTTTTGCTTGTCTTTTACATTGCCGAAAATCAATATCAAACGGAGTCCAAACACTGCGAAACTTTTTATGGACCAGGAGACTCCTGATGGGCCAGAGCTGCACCTGGCGGGTGCCCCGAGGGGGGAAAACACACCAGGGCGCTCCAAGGACCCCTAGCGTGCCCAGGTGGGTCGTGCCCACCTTGATGGCCTCCCGCACCCCTTCTTTGCACTATAAATTCCCAAATATTCCGAAACCGATCGGGGTTAACCTAGATCAGAAGTTCCGCCGCCGCAGGGCTCCGTAGCCACCGAAAACCAGTCTAGACCCGTGCCGGCACCCTGCCGGAGGGGGGAATCATCTCTGGTGGCCATCTTCATCATCCCGGCGGCCACCACGATGAGGAGGGAGTAGTCCGCCCTCGGGGCTGAGGGTTTCTACCAGTAGCTATGTGTTTAATCTCTCTCTCTCTCTCTCTCTCATGATCTATATCATGGGCTTTGTTAATATAGATGGATCTTATGATGTTTCTCCCCTCTATACTCTTGTTGTGATGAATTGAATCTTTACCCTTTGAAGTTTTGTCATGTCAAATTGAATGTTCAGATTTGAGAACACATGATGTATGTCTTGCGGTATGAATACTTGAGGTGACAATGGGGTATCATATTGATTCACTTGATATACGTTATGGCACTCAACTTGCGGATTCCCGCGGTGATATTGGGGTAATCTATGCATAGCGGTTGATGCACGTTTTTATTATCTTTTCTCCGATAGAAACTTTGGGGTCTCTTTGTAGTTCTTTGTGTGGATTGAATATTATGAATATGAATATGCTTTCGTGTTATTTTAGTACGAACTCTAGGATAGATCGAATAGAAAAATAGCATTGCGTTATTTTAGTACGAACTCTTGAATAGATCGAGCAGAAAGAATAGCTTTGAGGTGGTCTCGTACCCTACAAACAATTTCTATCTTTTGTTCTCCGCTAATAGGAACTCAGGAGTGATTCTTTGTTGCACTTTGAGGGAAAATTATATGATCCAACTATGTTAGCACTGTTGAGAGATTGCACTAGTGAAAGTACGGACCCTAGGCCTAGTTTTTGAGCATTGCAATACCGTTTTTGTGCCTGTTTACTATTTGCTACCTTGTTGTTTGATGGTAGCTACAACTACGTCGGTATTTCCCTGGAGAGGGAGGGATGATGTAGCACAGCGACGGTAGGTATTTCCCTCAGTTACGAAACCAAGGTATCGAACCAGTAGGAGAACCAAGCAACAGAACGTAAACAGCACCTGCACACAAACAACAACACCTCGCAACCCGACGTGTTAAAGGGGTTGTCAATCCCTTCCGGGGTACGACGCCTCAAGATAGGCAAGCGGACGTGAGGTAAATTGTAGTAGATTGATAGATCGAATGCCAAATAAAATAAATAGAGATAAAACGCAGCAAGGTATTTATATATTTTTTGGTTTAATAGATTTGAATAAAAATGCAAAGGAAAAGTAGATCGCAAGGAAAATATATGAGAAAGAAGACCCGGGGGCCGTAGGTTTCACTAGTGGCTTCTCTCGAGAAAAATAGCAAATGGTGGGTAAACAAATTACTGTTGGGCAATTGATAGAACTTCAAATAATTATGACAATATCCAGGCAATGATCATTACATAGGCATCACGTCCACTACTATTATTAGTAAACCGACTCCTGCCTACATCTACTACTATTACTCCACACATCCACCGCTATCCAACATGCATCTAGTGTATTAAGTTCATGGAGAAACGAAGTAATGCAATAAAAAACGATGACATGATGTAGACAAGATCTATCTATGTAGAGATAGACCCCATCGTTTTACCCTTAGTAGCAATGATACATACGTGTCGTTTCCCTTTCTGTCACTGGGATCAAGCACCGTAAGATCGAACCCACTACCGGGCATCTCTTCCCATTGCAAGATAAATAGATCAAGTTGGCCAAACAAAACCAAAATATCAGAAAAGAAATACGAGGCTATAAGCGATCATGCATATAAGAGATCAAAGAAACTCAAATAACTTCCATCGATATAAAAAGATATAACTTATCATAAACTCCAAGTTCATCAGATCCCAACAAACACACCGCAAAAAGAGTTACATCATATGGATCTCCAAGAGACCATTGTATTGAGAATCCAGCGAGAGAGAGGAAGCCATCTAGCTACTAACTACGGACCCGAAGGTCTACAAAGAACTACTCACGCATCATCGGAGAGGCACCAATGGAGGTGGTGAACCCCATCCGAGATGGTGTCTAGATTGGATCTGGTGGTTCTGGACTCTGCGGCGGCTGGATGGATATTTTGTTGACTCCTCTAGGGTTTCTGGAATATTGGGGTATTTATAGAGCAAAGAGGCGGTCTGGGGGGCACCCGAGGTGGGCACAACCCACCAGAGTGCGCCTGGGCCTCCTAGCGCGCCCTGGTGGGTTGTGCCTCCCTCCGGGCACCCCCAGGCGGAGCCAAGGCCCGTTGTGTTCCTTCTGGCCCATAAAAATTCTTCATAAAGTTTCAGGGCATTTGGACTCCGTCTGATATTGATTTTCTGTGATGTAAAAAACATGGAAAAAAACAGCAACTGGCACTTGGCACTATGTCAATAGGTTAGTACCAAAAAATGATATAAAATGACTATAAATGATTGTAAAACATCCAAGATTGATAATATAACAACATGGAACAATAAAAAATTATAGATACGTTGGAGACGTATCAAACAGCTCGGTGCATCCAGAGCTGGACTAGCAGCTCCACCTCTGTCGATCGCCCCATCTAACCGCGGTATATGTACCGCGTCTGCATAACTACGCACTTAAAATACCTTGGGCAACGACGAAGGCACAATGCGGGAAGGGTCTATAGCGTGGTTTAACCCTATTTTTGACCTCAACCCCTTCCTTTTTCTTCATTTTTCTTCCTCCTATTACAGGTTCGTTAAAACCTAATCACCTGGCGGTCGCACAAGGGCTCTTTCACAGGCCCCTTCTATACAAGCGATCATCAACTTCTCCTCTCAAGGGATTCGGCACCAAGGCGACAGCAGCGCAGACGTGCGGCAGGGCGTCAAGGGAACCTTTAAGAATACCCTTTTTTCGGCCCTGTATACAACTTTCCCTTGTGTACAAATTCCCGGCATGTAAAATAGCCTTGATCTTTATGGCATTATCTCTAATAGCATGTTTTGACGTATCAATCAGATTATAATGGAAACAATTTTTCACCAACCCCTGTTCGGTATTGGTTTATTTCGTAAATCTGTATTCCTTCTTTGTGTCAGATTGCCATATATACTTTGGTATGGCTCAAATGCCAGGGGCTCTATTCGGCCACACATATTTTCAAAAAGTCCGAACACTTCTAGAGTACACTTCGGCGTCCCGAATATTGCATTATATGCATCAGCTATGAATCATGTCTTTGGTCAATAGTTGGGTTGCCCCGCTCCTGTGATTACTACCTTACGTTCCGCTGGTTCGGTAGGGTAGTACAGGGAGAACTACTGCGATTGTGTTTCTGGTTCATCCGATCAAACACCTCAGTAGAGAAAGCCGAAAACTGACTGTCATGATAAGGCGAGAGCTGGTCGGCGATTCGGCGACTTGCTATAAATCTCTTGCGATTTCTTCCGTATTATACGAAGGACTGGCCTTCGTCCAGTCACGCGCCTAAGGCATCCCAGTACGGATAGCCGCATACGCACCATGGGCTAGTACTTAGTCCCACCGTCAAACTCCTATGGCTAAGTGAAAGTGATAAAGCCGCATAGTCTGATTGCCCGGTTCGCTGCGCAGACACCTCCTTTACGGACCAAGACCTTGGGTCAAGTGTGATCGTGCGCTATTCCGAACACCCCCATAGCATCTACGTGGGGGCTGAAGCCGATGGCTGGCAAACTCTCATAATTGAAAAACGACCGCACAGGAGGAAAGTAGTTTCAGATAAAAGCATACATAATTTACAAGCCCTGGTTCATAACACAAAGTCTAGATAAATATATTACATTCACTCAAACATGATAGCCTTTGAGCACTGGCCCTCTACTAGCTATTCGGGCACCCTCCAGGACATCGTCAAAATACCGCTCCAGCTTGCGGTGGTCCTTGCCTTTGGGTGGGCCCTCGATCGCCATGATGGTGGCCTTCATCTTCGCCCAGTGCATCTTGACACGGGCAAAGGCCATCCGTGCATCCTCTATGCACGCCGAGCACTTTACAGCTTCAACTCGGGGCAGTGCGTCGGCGAGTCGCTTCACCAGGCCGAAGTAGCTGCTAGGAATGGGCTCGGTTGGCCAAAGCCGGACTATGATGTCCTTCATGGCTAAGACGGACATCCTATGCAGCTCCGCCAGTTGCATCATCTGGTTGTTCAATAGCACCGGACGCTCCAGCGCCAGGAACTGTGACCAGAAGAGCTTCTCCGTTGTGTTCCCCTCCTGGGCCCAGAAGAACTGCGCGGTGTCGGCTGCACTCTTCGGAAGATCCGCAAAGGCATCTGGAGAACTCCACAATCGAGTGAGCAAGGCATATCTTTGACCGCCAAATATACTCTGCAAAAGAAAGGGCTTACCAGCTGCTATCTGTTCGGCCTGCCGGATCTCCTCCCGAGCCGCCCGGGACTCGGTCCGCGCCTCTTCGGCCTCTTGGAGGGCCTTGGCATGATCAGCCGCTTGGGCCGCACTCTTCTCCTCCAAGGCCTCGCACTTGCCGATGGCGTCCTTCAGCTCTTGCTCTACCTCGACCACCCTCTCCTCGTGCTGGCGGTGGGCGACCTGTTTGATCTTTAAATCCGTAGCCGCTTTGCTCGCCTTCGCCTGCTCCTTGGCTTGGGCAAGGGCGCTCTTGAGGGTCTCGACCTCGACCGTGCTAACTGCAATCATAATCATAGCAGCGCATGAGTTTAAACTCTCAATTTGCATATCAATTCAGGCATTTAATAACTCTTTTAAACATACCTTGCGCCTCATCGAACCGCTTGTTAATGCGGTCGATTTTATCATCGACCAGCTTTAGTTTCTGATTGAGTTCGGAAACCTCAGCGGCCTGGGTGGTTGCCGCCAACAGGGAAGCCTGTTATAAAATAGACAAGTACGTCACCACTTCCCAATACCATGTGATCCTCTGTTCGGCTTTTTTCAAAGCCGAACACAGTCTCAGGGGCTACTATCTATATACAGGCATATTTCCTATACATGAATAGTGTCTAATAGTATTACGTCACATACCTCGAAGCCTGTTAGCAGGCTGGTGAAGGCTTTGTTCAGCCCGCTCTTGGCGGACTGAACCTTCTCAACCAACATACCCATCAGGGTACGGTGCTCCTCCACGATGGTGGCACGTCGTAGTGTCTCCACCAGAGTATTCGGCGCCTCCGGATTGGTGGAGGTCGCCGTCGGAGTTGACGCTACCCCCTCCTTCAAAGGGGGTTGCTTGCTCGATTCCGGAGCCATGTGGGTCTCCGGAACAGTGTTCGGTTGGGGGCCGGACTGGTCAGGGCCCCTGCCGTCAGTCTCCATGGGGGTTGCACCCCCCATGTTCTCGGCAGCCGAGGCCTCACCCCCAGGCGCCGCATTGGCAGCCTTCCTCACCTCTCCATGGCCCGGAGAGGCCCTTCGGGACAACACCACGGTGTCATCCATGGTGGTTGGCGGAGAGGCTCGCGGAGGCGTCTCGCTCTCCACCATCTCTGGTGCCAGAGAGCTCCCTTCAGATAGTGATGGATGGGGGAGGTCGCGAGCAGGACTGAAATACACACAACATAATATGTTATGTTAAAAACATAAAAGACCATATATTTGTGAAATATCCTTTGATACTTACGATATAGCCAGGGGCTTTGCCCTGGGGCGCCTCTTGGGGATGTGTTCGGCATCCGAATCCGAACCATCTGAGAGGGTTATCTTCCCCCTCTTGGACACCCACTCCTCCGGGTTTGTGGAGGTTGCCCTTTTCTTTTTCCTCCCCTTGACGGGAGAGTCACTTTCCGCCTCCTCCTCTTCATCTTCATCTCCCTCGTGGGAGTAGGGGACTTCGTTCTCTCCGGACACTGCGTCCGAAGTACCCTTATGGCGAAGGCCGCCCTTGGCCTCCTTGCTCTTCTTCTTGGCCCTCTTCTCCGGCGCCTGATAGGGCGCCGGAACTAGCATCTTCGTGAGCTGGGGTGTGGCCGGATCTTCAGGCAGCGGTTACAGACACTTGATCCGCTCCGCCTTCGTTGTCCAGCCCAGTGCGAGGGACAGGGAACTCATTATGCCTAAGGATTTATGGACCAAAGGTATGTTTGCGAATAACACACTTACAGGAGTGGCTGGATTATTGCTATCGAGGCTGATGTCTTCGGTCTTCTCCGGCCACGTCTTCTGGGCCTTGAAGAGTAGCTTCCAGATCTCTTCGTGTGTTGTGCCGAAGAAGCGCCGCAGGGCTCCGGGACCTTCCGGATTGAACTCCCACATGTGGAGAGGCCGGAGTTGGTAGGCAGGATCGGGCGGAAGAGCATCACCTGAATCATGTATGTGAGACTGGTGTTTTTGCTTATCATGTTTTTGATGTGTTTTTGCAGCATCAGCACTTCCATGGTCGACCCCCAGTCCAGACCCTTGTTGGTCCACGACGCAAGCCGCATAGGGGGTCCGGATCTGAACTCACGAGTGGCCGCCCACCTGGCGCCTGATACGTCTCCAACGTACTATAATTTTTGATTGCTCCATGCTATTATATATTCTGTTTTGGATGTTTAATGGGCTTATTTATACACTTTTATATTATTTTTGGGACTAACCTATTAACCCAAGGCCCAGTGCAAATTGCTATTTTTTTGCCTATTTCAGTGTTTCACAGAAAAGGAATATCAAATGGAGTCCAAGCGGAATGAAACCTTCGGGAGAGTTATTCTTGGAACAAACGTGATCCAAAAGACTTGGATTGGACGTCAAGTAATCAACGAGGAGGCCACGAGGCAGGGGGTGCGCATACCCCCCTGGCCGCGCCCTCCACCCTCGTGGGCCCCTCGTTGCTCCACCGACCTACTTCTTCCTCCTATATATACGTACGTACACCCAAACCATTGAGGAGCACCACGAAAACCTAATTCCACCGCCGCAACCTTCTGTAACCGTGAGCATCTTGGGGCCTTTTTCGGCGTCCTGCCAGAGGGGCATCGATCACGGAGGGCTTCTACATCAACACCATAGCCTCTCCGATGATGTGTGAGTAGTTTACCTCACACCTTCGGGTCCATAGTTATTAGCTAGATGGCTTCTTCTCTCTCTTTGGATCTCAATACAAAATTCTCCTCGATTCTCTTGGAGATCTATTCGATGTAATCTTCTTTTGCGGTGTGTTTGTCGAGATCCGATGAATTGTGGGTTTATGATCAAGATTATCTATGAACAATATTTGAATCTTCTCTGAATTATTTTATGTATGATTGGTTATCTTTGCAAGTCTCTTCGAATTATAAGTTTGGTTTGGCCTACTAGATTGATCTTTTTTGCAGTGGGAGAAGTGCTTAGCTTTGGGTTCAATCTTGCGGTGCTCGATCCCAAAGTGATGGGGAAAGCGACACGTATTGTATTGTTGCCATCAAGGATAAAAAGATGGGGTTTATATCATACTGCATGAGTTCATCCCTCTACATCATGTCATCTTGCTTAAAGCGTTACTCCGTTCTTATGAAGTTAATACTCTAGACGCATGCTGGATAGCGGTCGATGTGTGGAGTAATAGTAGTAGATGCAGGCAGGAGTCGGTCTACTTGTCACGGACGTGATGCCTATATACATGATCATACTAGATATTCTCATAACTATGCTCAATTCTATCAATTGCTCGATAGTAATTTGTTTACCCACCGTAATACTTATGCTATCTTGAGAGAAGCCACTAGTGAAACCTATGGCCCCGGGTATATTCTCCATCATATTGATCATCCATGAACAAGTTATTTCTATCGCCATTTATTTTGCAATCTTTAATTTCAATCTTTATCATAAAAATACCAAAAATATTATCTTATCATCTCTATCAGATCTCACATTTGCAAGTGGCCGTGAAGGGATTGACAACCCCTTTATCATGTTGGTTGCAAGGTTCTTATTTGTTTGTGTAGGTACAAGGACTTGCGCGTGGCCTCCTACTGGATTGATACCTTGGTTCTCAAAAACTGAGGGAAATACTTACGCTACTTTGCTGCGTCACCCTTTCCTCTTCAAGTGAAAACCAACGCAGTGCTCGAGAGGTAGCAAGAAGGATTTCTGGCGCTGTTGCCGGGGAGGTGTGCGCCAAGTCAAGTCAAGATTTGATTTCCGACAACGAGCCATTTCTGGCGCCGTTGCCGGGGAGTCTACACAAAGTCAAGACATACCAAGTACCCATCACAAACTCTTATCCCTCGCATTACATTATTTGCCATTTGCCTCTCGTTTTCCTCTCCCCCACTTCACCCTTGCTGTTTTATTCGCCCTCTTTTCCGTTCGCCTCTTTTCGCTTACCTCTTGTTGCTTGTTGCCCTTATGGACCTGCCTAGATTTGGTGATCTTCACATTAAAAGGTTGGAAGAGATTGAAAGCAACGTCAGAAGCTTTATGACTTTACAGTTTGTGCATAATAATTTCTTTATAAACGAGCTTAAGGAACAAAAGGGCTTTATGGAGTACATGAATAAAGAACTTGATGACATGTCTAAGGAATTTTATGGTTTGAAATCTCAGATTGCTCATCTTGAAAAATTAATAGCTGAAATTTCGGATAAGCAGGCCACCTTAGTTAATAAGATGGCTGGCAAACCAGAAAGTTTTTATGAGAATAAAGATGAAGATCTAAAAGTAATTGATGTGTCCCCTATTAAATCCTTGTTTTGCAATATGAATCTTGATAATGATGGGACTCGAGATGAGTCAACTTTAGTTAGAAGGCGTCCCACAAAATTCGGAGTTTTTAGATCTTGATGCTAAAATTGGTAAAAGTGGGATTGAAGAGGTTAAAACTTTAGATAGTAATGAACCCACTATCTTGGATTTCAAGGAATTTAATTATGATAATTTCTCTTTGATAGATTGTATTTCCTTGTTGCAATCCGTGCTAAATTCTCCGCATGCTTATAGTCAAAATAAAGCCTTTACTAAACATATCGTTGATGCTTTGATGCAATCTTATGAAGAAAAATTTGAGTTGGAAGTTTCTATCCCTAGAAAACTTTATGATGAGTGGGAACCTACTATTAAAATTAAAATTAAAGATCATGAATGTTATGCTTTGTGTGATTTGGGTGCTAGTGTTTCCACAATTCCAAAAACTTTGTGTGATTTGCTAGGATTCCGTGAATTTGATGATTGTTCTTTAAACTTGCACCTTGCGGATTCCACCATTAAGAAACCTATGGAATTAATGATTTTCTTATTGTTGCAAATAGGAATTATGTGCCCGTAGATTTCATTGTTCTTGATATAGATTGCAATCCTTCATGTCCAATTATTCTTGGTAGACCTTTCCTTAGAAGGATTGGTGCAATTATTGATATGAAGGAAGGAAATATTAGATTCCAATTTCCGTTAAGGAAAGGCATGGAACACTTTCCTAGAAAGAAAATAAAATTACCTTATTAATCTATTATTATAGCTACTTATGGATTGCCTACCAAAGATGGCAACATCTAGATCTATCTTCGCTTTTATGCCTAGCTAGGGGCATTAAACGATAGCGCTTGTTGGGAGGCAACCCAATTTTATTTTATTTTTTGCTTTTTGGTTCTGTTTAGGAATAAATAATCCATCTAGCTTCTGTTTAGATGTGGTTTTGTGTTTTAATTAGTGTGTGTGCCAAGTAGAACCTTTGGGAAGACTTGGGGAAAGTCTTTGCGATCTTGCTGTAAAAAACAGAAACTTTAGCGCTCACGAGATTACCTACAACTTTTTACTGGAGAGTGATATTTAGTTGATTCTTTTTGAAGATCATTAATAGATAAATTCCTCACGTCCAGAAATTTATTTTGTAATTTTTGGAGTTGCAGAAGTTTGCATTAGTTACAGATTACTACAGACTGTTCTGTTTTTGACATATTCTGTTTTTCGTGTGTTGTTTGCTTATTTTGATGAATCTATGGCTAGTAATGGAGATTATGAACCATAGAAAAGTTGTAATACAGTAGGTTTAACACCAATATAAATAAATAATGAGTTCATTACAGTACCTTTAAGTGGTTTTTTGTTTTCTTTCGCTAACGGAGCTCACGAGATTTTCTGTTAAGTTTTGTGTTGTGAAGTTTTCAAGTTTTGGGTAAAGATTTGATGGATTATGGAATAAGGAGTGGCAAGAGCCTAATCTTGGGGATGCCCCCCAAGGTAAAATCTAAGGACAACCCAAAAGCCTAAGCTTGGGGATGCCCCGGAAGGCATCCCCTCTTTTGTCTTCGTCCATCGACAACTTTACTTGGAGCTATATTTTTATTCACCACATGATATGTGTTTTGCTTGGAGCGTCTTGTATGATTTGAGTCTTTGCTTTCTAGTTCACCACAATCATCCTTGCTGTACACATCTTTTGAGAGAGAGACACACATTATTCAGAATTTATTAGAATACTCTATGTGCTTCACTTATATCTTTTGAGCTAAATTTTTTGCTCTAGTGCTTCACTTATATATTTTAGAGCACGGTGGTGGTTATATTTTATAGAAATTATTGATCTATCATGATTCACTAATATTATTTTGAGAGCCCTTAGAACAGCATGGTAATTTTCTTTGGTTATAAAATTAGTCCTAATATGATAGGCATCCAAGATAAAAACTATAAAGTGCATTGTATACTAAGAGAAATTTGATACTTGATAATTGTTTTGAGATATGAAGATGGTGATATTAGAGTCATGCTAGTTGAGTAGTTGTGAATTTGAGAAATACTTGTTCTAAAGTTTGCGATTCCCGTAGCATGCACGTATGGTGAACCGTTATGTGATGAAGTCGGAGCATGATTTATTTATTGATTGTCTTCCTTATGAGTGGCGGTCGGGTACGAGCGATGGTCTTTTCCTACTAATCTATCCCCCTAGGATCATGCGCGTAGTACTTCATTTGGATAACTAATAGATTTTTGCAATAAGTATGTGAGTTCTTTATGACTAATGTTGGGTCCATGGATTATACGCACTCTCATCCTTCCACCATTGCTAGCCTCTCTAATACCGCGCACCTTTCGCCGGTATCATATACCCACCATATACCTTCCTCAAAACAGCCACCATATTCTAAGTGCATCTAGTGCCACCCCTAGTTGGTTTTGGAGTATTGAGGACAAATGTGGTTGAGGGACTAATGCGTTTGTGAGAATTGCAGGATAACGCAGGTAGTGTCCCTCATTGATTCGGTTTACCTATCGGAGATGACCCTAAAAATGTATGAAGACATTGACGACAATGGTGGTATGTGAAGATATTCACATTGAAGACTATGACATGAGAAGACATTGAGTGAAGACTATGGAGCGCGTAGACTGTATCGTTTCGTTGTTTCCTTTTCTTCTTTGTTGAGTCATAGGAACCACCGTACTGTTAAGTGGGGTCCAAGTGATCATAGTCAGAATGACTGAAGTGATGCTCAACCCAAATCCTATGTCTTCGAGTGAAGACAATGAGAGCAAAACTTATCCAGCTGGATGAGTCGACTTTGCTTGTAGCCCAAGTAAAGTTGTCGTGTGTGTTTGAAATCGACCGTTGGAACACGTGTCGGTTCCTTTGTGACCAGGGTCATTTCGGACATAACAGGTCGGGTTGCCTAGTGGCTATAAATAGCCCACCCCTACACCATAAATTGGTGGCTGCTCGGAGTTAGTGCACGGCTTTTGTCGTTTGAGAACAACCCACCTCGAAGCCTTTGAGAGAGAAATCCTTGCGAGGACAAAGCCCAAACACCCCGAGCCAAAGAGTGTTAGGCATCACTGAAGTCTTTACATGCATGTGACACGAAGACTTATTACACTTGAAGATTGTGAATCCTCTAGCCGGTTAGGCGTCGCGTTCTGAGCATCCAAGAGTCATTGTGGATTGCCGGTGAACGCAGTGCATGTGAAGGTTCTAAGTCTACCTTGAAGACTTACCAGAGTGATTAGGCGAGGAATGTGTGTCCTTAGCTCAAGGGAATAAGGTGAAGACGCGGTCTTCTCGAGTTGAATCTCAGCCTCCCTAACCGGATGTACAGTTGTCACAACAAGCTGGGCCAGTCCAACAAATCATGTGTCTTCAACAAGTGACTGGTTCTATCTTCTCCCCCTCTTTACTTAGAGTTTGTCTTCGTGGAGTCATTGCCTATCTATCATACCTATTTGACTTCATTGCTTGACTACTTTTGTTGATTGGCTTCTCACTATCTTCCCTCTTGATCCTTACTACCAAGCTGCTATTAGTCTTGTACTTTCACGTTATTGCATACTTGACTATGGTTTGCTTGTTGTAGTTTACCTTCCGCTGCATATCAATTAGGTCATTTCTATTGTTTTTCTTTGAAACATCCGTGTTTTGAAGACTTTCATAAAAATCTCCTATTCACCCCCTCTAGTCGATAACTAGCACTTTTAATTGGTATCGAGCAAGGTACTCCTTGTTACGTGTGATTCGTTTAACCACCTAGAGTTTTAGCTATGTCAACCGCAGGGATAATCAAAGTCTCCGCTGCTTGCCCGTGTTCGATGGAACCGACTATCCCTCTTTGGAAGAATAAGATGCGCATGCATCTTGAAGCCATTGATGTCGACCTCTGGTATGTCGTCAATAACGGCGTTCCCAAATCTGGTGAAGGTGTCACCCCTGCTGATGTCAAGAAGTTCATTCAACTGGACTCTACTGCAAAGAACATCATCTATGGTCATCTGACCAAAGGACAGTATGGTCGTGTGAGTGCTCTGGAAACGTCGAAGCTAGTGCAGGATGGCTATCCAAGGTCAACGAAGGCGTCTCAACCCGGAGAGATCAAAGAATCGGTGTTCTTCGCAACCTCTTCAACCGCTTCAAGAGAAGCGACAATGAAAATGTCCAGCTCACGTTTGATCGCCTCATTGACATCACAAATGAGCTTCATGCTCTCGGCGCCCGAGATCACCAAGCATGAAATCGTCAAGACACTCGAGATCACTTGACAGCTCTTTTGACACCCTTGCCCTCATGATACAAGAACGTCCCCGACTTCAAGACACTCGATCCGTCTGATATACTTGAGAGGCTCAACACACATGAGTTCCAAATTTTACGAGAAAACAGATATCTATGGTCCCAACTATGGCCGAACTTCGCTTTGAAGGCAAAAGTTGTTTCCTCATCCAAGAAGAATCATTGCGGTTACGATGATCCTGAAGACATTGGAAAGGAACTTGCTATGCTTGTGAAGAAGTTCCAAGTTCACTAGGAAGAAAGGCTTGAGAAAGTCTTCACGATCCAGCTCTAGAAATGATGAAGCTTCCACTCATGACTACAAGAAGAGAACCTGTCACAAGTGCAAGAAAAGCTGGACACTATATCTACGAGTGTCCACGGTGGGACACCGAGAAGAAGAAGAAGAAGAGAAAGGAATATGATTACGATGACAAGAAGAAGAAGAAATCTTCAAAGTCTTCTTCCAAGTCCTCATCAAAGTCTTCATCTCATAAGAAGAGCTCATCCGCAAGGCTCGTGCTTTTGTTGGCAAGGAAATGGATTAGGAGGAGTCTGCATACGAGGAGGTGGAGGTGGAGTCTCAAGAGGAGTCCGACCACGGCATTGCAAGTCTGGCTTTAGCCACAGCCTATGTTGCCAAGTCCATCTTCAACATCAAGACAATGACTTCTACACCAATCTTTGAAGGCGATGACAAGGACGACCTGCTCCCACCCTCTTGCTTCATGGCACGCGGTGCCAAGGTAAAATCACGTGATGCTTACTTTCAAACATCAAGTGAAGATGACTCTGATTGTGAATCCAAACCCAGCTACAAAACACTTGCTAAAATTGCAACCGAACAACAAAGAGCTATGGAACATACTCAAAAACTGTTAGACAAAAGCGATGACCTGTTGGACGGAACGCGTTCACAGATCCTTAGTTGAAGACATTAAAAATCTTCATGCTAAGTACCAAGAACTTGAAAGTCGTCATGAAACGCTCTCAACTACTCATGAAAAGCTCTCCTATGATTATCTTCAAAGGAAGCAAGAGCTTGAGAAATTGAGAGCGACTCATGAAGATCTTCAAAAGAGAATGAGTCACTTCAAGGCTCAAGACCAGTTCCGCCGGGATGGATTTGAACCACCATGTCTAAAATGTATTGAGCGTGATATTGCTACCTCTGTTCGAATGTTCAAGCTGCTACTCTTGTTGCATTGTCTTCAACTACTAATGTGGTAACTAACCCCTCTGCGGAGGATATCACTGCTATTGCTGATGAAAATGCTAGGTTGAAGACATTGCTTGAAACAGGAATGTATAAAAGTCTGAAAGGGCATCAGACACTTTGCGATGTCCTCAAAAAGGCATATTCTGAACCGAAACCCTAGGAAAGAGGGTGTTGGGTTCGAGAGGAAAATGAATGTTGATGGTTCCTCTTTGGAAGCCCCGAGCGGTATCCCAAAACCACATGGGTTGCTGCAAAGGGACCTTCGGTGGATCCTTCCACCTTATCTGGCTTTACCTGTGCTAACCCTATTATCATTGATGAATCCTTTGATGCAAACTATAATCTGTTCAAGA
This sequence comes from Aegilops bicornis, assembly GCA_021605145.1. Classification (NCBI taxonomy): domain Eukaryota; kingdom Viridiplantae; phylum Streptophyta; class Magnoliopsida; order Poales; family Poaceae; genus Aegilops; species Aegilops bicornis. The sequence continues at coordinate 506,910,360 of CM038669.1, forward strand.
ATCAGAATGGTGAAGAGTTTGCCAGGTATATTGCTACTAACTGCAGGAATGGACCACCTATGAAGAAGATCTGGGTTCCCAAAAGCTGTCTTGAGAATCTTCAAGTGAATGTCATCATGACACCACCTGGGAAGAAGACAAACCCCAGACCTAAGGCGTCATATGGTCCAAAGGCTTCATACAGACAGAGGACTCACCTGAGTCACCCTAACGCCAATGTTTTGCAGGGAAACCGCACTCAAATTTATGAATATGAGCGTGTGTCTTCAAAACGCTATGTTCATAGAACTAAGAACTTTTCTGCTTATTCATATGAGTATCATTCATCTCCTGCAAGGCTATTTGCTAGGGCTCCAAAGCCGAAATTCTTAGATGATGCACTTAGACTCATTGCTTCTAAGCCACCCCTGAAGATGTGGGTGGTTAAGAAGAATTAATTCTCTTTTGCAGGAAAGGGTCTCCAGCCGAAAATCAAAGGCGTCTGATGCTATTGCTGGGGACCTAAAACATCTTGTAGGGCACAAGATCAAATGCCCAAATGGTCTCACTATGTACTTTGTTCCTGAATCGTTTGCCATTCATCCTATCAGTCCTAATCTTGATTTAAGCTTCAATACTCCACTTGCCCGTCAAATATTTATGCTTCACAATGCTCTTGGTGAAGCCTATCCCCTAACTGCATCAGAGGGTATGACACCTCATGCTTCAGAATGGATTATGGACAGTGGATGCACTAATCATATGACTGGTGATCGAAGCCTTCTCATGGACTCAACCTTATGTCCATCAGACAAGAGTCAAATCACATTTGCTAACACTGGTAAAAGCAAGGTATTGGGTCTAGGTAGAGTTGCAATCTCAAAGGATCAACACATGGATAAAGGGATGCTTGTTGAATCCCTTGGTTTCAACTTGATGTCTGTCTCAATGCTTTGTGACTTGAACATGATTGTGATATTCAGAAAATATCGTTGCCTTGTACTAATGGAATCTGACAAGTCTCTAGTCTTTGAAGGGTATTGGAAAGATGATCTATATATGGTAGATTTCTCAGAAGGTCCACAGCTTGCCATATGTCTTCTTGCAAAAGCTTTAATCTTTGGCTCGCATCGGAGGCTGGGGCATGCTGGCATGAGGAACTTACACACACTCGCCAAGAAGAAGCATGTCATAGGCATCGAAGATGTCAAGTTCAAGAAGGATCATTTGTGTGGTGCATGCGAAGCTGGAAAGATGACTAGGGCAAAGCACCCCTCGAAGACAATCATGACGACATCTCAACCCTTCGAGCTGTTACACATGAATTTGTTTGGCCCTACTCATTACTCTACCCTCAAAACAACTGCTTTTCTCTATGGCTTCGTCATTGTTGATGACTACTCAAGATACACATGGGTGCACATAATTCTCTACAAGACTGAAGTGCAAGATGTCTTCAGACGCTTCGCCAATCGAGCAATGAACATTTATGGTGTCAAGATCAAGCATATCAGAAGTGATAACTACCGAATTCAAGAACACCGGACTTGATCTTTATCTGGATACCATGGGAATCACTCATGAGTTCTCTCGCTCCATACACACCTCAAAGAAATGGCATTGTGGAGCGCAAGAACAGAACCCTCATTGAGATGGCTCGAACAATGCTCGACGAGTACAAGACACCAAGAAAGTTACGGCACGAAGCTATTGATACAAATTTTGTCACGTCATCAACCATGTTTATATCCATAAGCTTCAACAAAACATCCTATGAGCTCCTTCTTGGCAAGAAGCCAAATGTCGCCTACTTGAGTATTTGGGGCTAAGTCTTTGGATCAAGGATCCCCATCACAAGTCAAAATTTGAACCTAAAGCTCACGAAGGCTTCATGCTCGATTCTGAAAGGACTCGCACTCCTCTGAGTCTTCAACCTTTATCTCTACAAAATCGTCGAAACGGTGGACGTGCGATTTGATGAAACCAATGGTTCACAAAGAGAGTTCCTGCCAAGTACACTAGAGGAAGCTCCACCCAGCGAATCTATCAAGCTAATGGGAACTGGTGAAATCTTGCCTTCTGAAGCACAGCCTGAAGAGGAACTTATCATTTCTGCACCTAACCAACCAGAAGACAATGCTCAGCCTGAAGACAATCCTCCCAATGATGACAATGATTAGCAAGAGCAAAGTCTTCGTCCAGTTCATCCTCGAGTTGTAAATGAAGTACAGATTGAGAAGATAATCGATAGCATCAATGCACCTGGTCCGCTTACTCGCTCAAGAGCAACACAGCTAGCAAATTTCTGTGGACACTTTTCTTTTGTGTCAATATCAGAACCCAAGAAAGTTGTTGAAGCCTTTATGGAACCAGAATGGATATAAGCTATGCAAGAAGAACTTCAACAGTTCAAACTGAACAATGTTTGGGAACTTGTCAAGCGTCCTGACCCTCGCAAGCATAACATTATTGGCACCAAATGGATATATCGAAACAAGCAAGATGAGCATGGTCAAGTGGTCAGAAACAAAGCACGTCTTGTGGCTCAATGATATACTCAAGTTGAAGGAATTGACTTCGATGAAACATTTGCTCCCGTTGCTAGGCTTGAAGCTATTCGCATACTACTAGCCTATGCTAACCACCACAACATCTTGCTCTATCAAATGGATGTGAAGAGTGCATTTCTCAACGGCAAGATTGAAGAAGAAGTATATGTCGCTCAACCACCGGCTTTGAAGATCCAAAACATCCTCGATATGGTGTACAAGCTAAATAAAGCACCATATGGCCTCAAACAAGCTCCTCGCTACCGGTATGATACGATCAAAGACTTCACGAAGAGCAAAGGCTTCAAACCTGGATCCCTTGATCCCACACTCTTCACGAAGACATATGATGGTGAACTGTTTGTATGCCAAATATATGTGGATGACATTATCTTCTACCGCACCAACCAAAAGTATAGTGATGAATTTGGATACATGATGCAAGAACAATATCGATGTCCATGATGGGAGAGCTCAAGTTCTTCCTTGGTCTTCAAATTCGTCAGCAAAGGAATGGCATCTTTATATCTCAAGAAAAATACTTCCAAGATTGTCTGAAGAAGTTTGGAATGCAAGAGTGCAAAGGATACACGACGCCAATGCCAGCCAAACACCATCTGGGTCCCGACGACAATGGTAAAGAGTTCGATCAAAAGGTATACCGCTCCATGATTGGTTCCTTACTTTACCTATGTGCATCTAGGCTAGATATTATGCTTAGTGTTTGCATGTGTGCTCGATTCCAAGCGGCACCAAAGGAATCGCATCACTTAGCTGTGAAGCGAATTCTTCGATATTTAGCTCACACCCCAACACTCGGATTATGGTATCCAAAGGGCTCAAAATTTGATTTGGTTGGATTTTCGGATGCTGATTATGCTGGTGACAAGGTGGATCGCAAGTCTACATCGTGCACATGTCACTTTACGGGCGATCACTTGTCATTGGTCTTCAAAGAAGCAGAATTGTGTATCACTCTCAACTGCTGAATCTGAATACATTGCGGCTGGATCTTGCTGTGCTCAGCTTCTATGGATGAAGCAAACTCTCAAGGACTATGGCATCAATCTGACACAAGTACCTCTCTTCTGCGACAACAAAAGCGCCATCAAGATTGCCAACAATCCAGTCCGGCACTCGAAGACAAAGCACATTGAAATTCGTCATCATTTTCTCAGGGATCATGTCATGAAGAAAGATATTGACATCATTCACGTCAACACTGAAGAGCAATTGGTAGACATCTTCACAAAGCCCTTGGATGAGAAAAGGTTTTGCAAGTTACGTTATGAGCTAAATATCTTGGAATCCTCAAATGTCCTGTGATCAAGCACACATCCTAACACTTATGCATGTTGATGACTTAGATGTGCAACACACGAAGTAACGTATATCTTCAATCAATGAAGACTTACATTCAGAGTGTGAATACATTAACGTGGAATTTGACTTTGGAGCGCCACGATAATTGTGCGCCGTGTCTGGGTCTAATACTTCCTATACGGTGGGTAACGCCACCACCAAAATTTCTTTGTTTGAAGTGTTTCACTCATGGCGTTATTTCTGCAATATCTTCGCATTTGATATGTCTTCAACTTCAACCTATCTTCATGATTTTCTTCACTATGTTGATTTGGTTGTTGTCTAACATATATATATATATATATATATATATATATATATATATATATATATATATATATATATATATATATGTCCTCTACAGCATTCACTTATAGCTATGTCTTCCAAGTTGAATCTTTTGAACTAAGTGAATGTGATCGGACCCCAATATCTCCATGCTTCCTATCTCAAACTCTATCTGTCCAAATCATATGCATTATGTTGAAACTGTCGAATGTCTTCTCTGTGTCCTTGTCAGCAGAAGACACAGAGACAAACTTTAAGTCTGTTTTAAATGATTCATCCTTACTGTTGAAATCCGGAGAAGCCGGAACGACCATCTGACAAACCTGGCGGGCGTGGGAACGTGGGACAAATCAGAGCATGTTGCATGCTTGCCACGTGCCTCTCAGATGTGAACCGCCAGGGGCACCTGCGTAATTGCGCTATGCCGCACACCTCCATATAAATACATGTCCCCTGCGGTAAAGAAAATCTTCTTCCACCTCTCCACCTCGTCAAAACCCTAGCGCCACCGCTAGCTCTCGACGACGCCCGGCGACGGCGCTTAGCTGCCGCGACTTCTCCGACGCCGTCCTCACGCCGGCCGCGAACATCTTCATCTCCGCCGCCGCCTTAGGTGTCCTCCGTCGCCAAGTTAGGGCACGGTGGATTGAACTGCTCGGCCTCCCTTCTTCCCGTCTAGCAGTTCTTTGAGTGGTAAATATAACTCTATTTTTACCATCTTTTTGATCTTCAAGATTCATCCTACTTGCCAAAAATGGTTTCTGCCCATACTATGTTAGATCTATTCTGCATGCGCATCTCGTCCTGCCTAGTATATTCACTTAAGCTTCACAACTAGTTAGATTCCTCACTTGTACTTATTCACGGATTCGTACAAATCTGGAACCAACTCTCAGCGTATAAGTGAATGTCTTCGCATCATGAGGTCAATGTCTTCAAACTGATTTATCTTCAAAATCTTCTGAGAATGCATATGACCTCTTCCCCTTCCCTCGCATCTCTAATGCTGTCACAGGTACATGTCCGTGGGAGAATCCCTTGGTTCTCATAGTCTGCATTCGTTTGCAGAATTCTTAAAGCATCAAACTAACTCTCCCGAAGCCAGTTCCTGTCTGTCCAGCAAACGCAAGCCCTTGAAGCCTTTGAACGTGAAGCCATTCAGTTTGAAGCTCATGGCTGTAGATAAATCAGTCAGGAAGGGTGGCAGACAGCGTCGTGAGGGAACCTCAAAAGATCTGCCTGATGACCTTGCAGAGCTGTACAAGACAGATCCCGAAGAGACTTACAATCAATAAGAAGACGCGAATCCAATGGATTCGACGATATTGGGCTGAACAGTGGTTCAAGTACAATTTCGTCACCCAGGAATATGCCGAGAAGAATGCTATCAGAAGCCCTTGGGGTGATATTCTTTTTCGAGGCCTTCCACCCAAGAACATGGCTGAAGCTATTGCACAAGGTTTCTATCCTTGTATGGTCCATGGACCTCAAATGAAAATGCCGACCCAACGTCCTTGCTCTGGTGTCGTGACGATAATATCTTCAAGCGCAACTTCCAGCATGCAAAGGCTTCGGCCAAGGAAAACAAGAAGTCATTGGGATTAGACTTCAACCCTAGTCCCTCTGCTCCCCGTGCTGATGGCTCACGTGATGCTGAACCTAATGTCATCGGTCCCTTTTCAAACCTTGATGGCCTCATCACTTACATCTTGGTCCAAGGTGCCAAAGTGGATCACTCTGATGACGATGCTGATTCTGATGAAGCCCCAGCTCCAGCTCCTGCTCCTGCTCCAAAGCCGCAGAAGCTAAAGAAAGTCAAGGCTTCAAAGTCAGCTGCTCCTTCAAAAGCTTCTCGTGTGAAGCCATTGGCTACTGCACCTCCTGAAGCCAGTGTGCAGTCTGAAGATCAATCCCTTATCTCCAAGAAGACGGATAAGAGAAAGAAAATTGTCAAGAATACTGAACTGACACTGACTCCTGCTGCCATTCTGCGAGAAGAGCACATTGATCTGTCCAGTGATGAAGATCTTGCAGATGATGCTCTTGAGCAGCTTATCAAGAGCAAAGAAGAGGCAGAAATCTTCAACAATTTGCCTCTCTTTGATGTGGCAATAATCCATCACTTCATTGATGAGTGGTTTGACACCCCGAACATCAGCTTTGAAGATCTGCAACTTCCTATTGGCCTCAGCGTCTCCTTCAATGGCGCCATTGCTTCTGAGCTAGCTCTTGCTCAGCGCATTGTTGAACTGAAGCATAAGATTGACTATGAGAAGGCTCAGTTCAAGAAGCATATGCCTGCACTCAGCGTGCAAGACGTCAAAAACTTCAATGTCATGCTGCACGAGCTCAAAGAAGCCTTTCTCAAGAAGCGAGAAGAAGCCAGAGGATCTCGTGAGCGCATGAAGAGTCTGGTTGACAAGTGTGTGCTTGCCTACAATGAGGCTGAGAAGCGCAAGGCTCTTGGCCGTCCTGGCGTTGACCCCAGTATGGCTGCAAAGAAGAAGAAATCTTCAACTGACCAAGCTGCACCTTCAAGGCAGGAAGAACCCCGCATCGTCTTCCCAAGCAGCATGACTGGCTCGAAGCCAAAGGTCCGGTCAACCGCTTCTGAACAGAAGAAGATGAGGGCTGCCGAGGCTGAAGCCGTAAAAGGAAAAATCCTGACGCCTCGATGCTGCTCCCTCCAAGAAGAAGCTCAAGACCAAGAAGAATCGGGCTGCTCCCACAGAGCCCTTGGTTGTTGAACCCATTTCGTTGGTTCGTCCCGCGTCTGCAACCCAAGAACTTTGAATGACTGTTCATGAGCCTGCGTCCACAGAGGCTCCTGAAGCTGAAGAGATTCGAGCAGCTGATCCCATCTCTGCTGAAGACATTGGTCACCATGACAATGTTGAAGATGATGAAGTTCTTTCTCAAATTGAATACAATGTGGTATCATCGCCTGTTGCATTTAACAGCTTAACTCATCAAGATTGGTCGTCCTCTGACGCCAATTGCTCAGGATGCTTCATGGGCTGATCACCCGCAACAAGAAGACTCCCCAAGTACTCCCCAACAACAAGTCACTCCCCAACAACAACAAGTCACACCACCTGTACAAGAAGAAGATGATGACTTTGAGGCCCAGCCAACTCCATCTCCAAAGGCGTCGCCAGCATTCCGCAGGCTTCGCAAAGGACCAAGGCCTCAAGTCCCTCTTTCGAGCGTTCCAGAAGGAGAAGTGCACCACCAACCTGTTGCACGTCAAGTGTTTTCAGAAGCCACTCCAACTGTGAATGTCTCTGAGTCTGAAGCCAAAGCTGCTGAAGACAATCCGGCTGCATCAGCCGCAGACACCCAAGAAGAAGAAGAACGTGTCCCTACACCCCCAGTAATTGAAGAAGTTATTCCAGATATCAACGTGCCAGTGCCCGACCCTCCAGCTCCTCAAGTGGAGGTTGAAAACATTGAGGCTGCCACCTCCAACACCAATGAAGCCAATGACGTGGTCATGGCTGAAGCAAATGTGGAGCCTGCACCAACAGCTCTCAAGCCAATGAAGGAAATGTGCTGAAGCCAATGAGGCAATCGCTCCCGAAGCATCTGGCCGAGCAGCACTGAAGCCTCGATTGTTGCCACTGCCCGATTCCGCCACCAAGGCCCTACACAATTGAGCAAGCATACAACTATGGCGAGCTAATCACAGAAGATGGCCCGTTACGGTCCCTCCGCCTCATGCCTCTGGACCTCAGTTCGACTATCATATTGCGCATAGGCCTCAGGTCCAGAAGCCGAAGACAAGACTGCCAAGGTTTCCAGGCACTGCCACCTCAACTGGTTCTTTCAATGCAAATGGTTTCAAAGCCCACAACTCTTTCTTTGACAGAGCAAAGAACCCCTACACGAGGCCAAGGATATCATCTGACTGTTTCTGGAGTTATCAGCAACGAAGCTATTACTCATGTGTTCTGTATGATCAAGGGCGCATTTTCCCTCATATGCGCCTCGACACTGAAGCCATTGCCGGACTGCCGTGCTTAGAAGAGGCACTTGATTTCTTTCGTGATGCAGGTCTGCTCGGCTTCGTTACAGACAAAGAACACTGGAATGAAGAGCTTGTGCTTCAATTCTATGCTACCCACCACATCCGCGGCTACAACAGAGATACGAAGACAAGGGTTCTCGAGTGGATGACAGGAAATGTTCATCATGAAGCCAAAGCTCTTGACGTCATTGAGCTCACAGGCCTACCCACTCCCGGAGAGCTGTTTGAACCTGGTTGTCAACTCCACCGCGATGCACTTTGGAGAGCATATTTCATAAGCCGTAACCCGACATGAGTCGGATGTTGAGTATGATGAAGCCACTGCCACATGACGCTGAATACCCTCAGCACTTCTTTATTGATGACCTTGAGTATCTGCCTCGTACAATATATCACATCATCAGGCAAACTCTATGGCCAATCAAAGGGCATTCATCATCTGCAAAACTTGAAGGAGCCATGAAGATGTTGGTCTTTTACATCCTCAATGGCATCAGCTTCAATACGCAAGAATTCTTCATCCGACAATTGGCTGCGTCTGGATCTGATCTGTTTGGTCTGAAATTTTATGCTCCATGGGTCATGCGCCTCATCAAGATGCACTCTGCTATCAACTATCAGCCCTCCGCCGCAATCATCCGATCTTTCTACCAGAGGTTGATATGTCCTGTAGCCATATACCCCGAGCACCTTAAAACGCCACTTTGTCTTCAGAATGCAGATCACCATAGCTTCTCTCAACCTATGGAAGGTGTCCAAGCAATATCTCGTGTATATCCTCTGGCTGGGAACACACGTCTGCCTCATCGTGCGCGGACTGAAGCCACTGAGAGCACAATTGGCCAAAGGCCTCGGAAGCGCTCTCGAGTCCTCACTGATTGAGAACTTCTTGTCGCACTCCATCAGAAACAAGATAAGCATCACTCCTGGCTCAAGCGACAAATGCAAAGCCTCTTGGTGGACGCCAATCGCATTCAAACCTTGCCACCAAGAATGCTTTTGTCACTCACGAGACCTGTCGTGATCATGGAAGAGTTTGACCACGCTTTCGGTCAAGCGAGATCTTCAAGACGATGGCTTCACTTTGAACGCTTCAAGTTTGACTCCACTCCTCCACGGAATGCAGTCCTACGACGAACTCCATCACTTGAAGACTCTGACTATTCTTCCTCCGCGGCAACTGTCAATGCCAGAGTGATCGATGATGAAGCCGATGCTACTTCACCGCCCCCTACTTCTGCACGCATCGACACTGCACCAAGCTCGTCTGCACCGCCAACCAACAACGACAACCCTGCTGCATCATCTACTTCTGAAGAGGACGAGTAGATGCTCTATGTCTTCAAACATTTTTGGTCCTTACTGACAAAAGGGGGAGAAGCATATGAATTTGATAGTCTTCAAGCGGGTTCATAAGGGCGGTTGCATTATATTTTGCCTAGTGTTTACAACTCTCGTTTTTGATACATTTGGTTCTTTGAGTTGTAACACTTAAACTCGATGGTCGTCTGCTACTTATTTGCTTTACACTGGTGCGATGATAAATTCCGCATGTGCGACGATAACTTTCGCACTTAGATAATTCTGCAGACATCCATTTTTCATTATGCATGCCATTCTCTTAGTTATATCATTTCATGCATGATGAATTATCTTCATAAGTTGAAGAGGATCTCCACAAGTACAACCTGCCATGTGCATTTGCATTCCAAAAGAAAACTACTTATATGCACATCTTCAGGGGGAGCCTTTGCCACTTATAAAGACAATTCCCTATCCTTTACAATTTCACATATTTTATCCCGTTGAAAACTTCAACCAGTTTGTCATCAATCACCAAAAAGGGGGAGATTGTAAGTGCATCTAGTGCCACCCCTAGTTGGTTTTGGAGTATTGACGACAAATGTGGTTGAGGGACTAATGCGTTTGTGAGAATTGCAAGATAACGCAGGTAGTGTCCCTCATTGATTCGGTTTACCTACCGGAGATGGCCCTTAAAAATGTATGAAGACATTGACGACAATGGTGGTATGTGAAGATATTCACATTGAACACTATGACATGAGAAGACATTGAGTGAAGACTATGGAGCATGTAGACTGTGTCGTTTCGTTGTTTCCTTTTCTTCTTTGTTGAGTCATAGGAACCACCGTACTGTTAAGTGGGGTCCAAGTGATCATAGTCGTAATGATCAAGTGATGCTCAACCCAAATCCTATGTCTTCGACGAAGACAATGAGAGCAAAACTTATCCAGAGCTGGATGAGTCAGCTTTGCTTGTAGCCCAAGTAAAGTTGCCGTGTGTGTTTGAAATCGACCGTTGGAACACGTGTCGGTTCCTTAGTGACCTGTGGTCATTTCGGACATAACAGGTCGGGTTGCCTAGTGGCTATAAATAGCCCACCTCCTACACCATAGATTGGTGGCTGCTCAGAGTTAGTGCACGGCTTTTGTCGTTTGAGAGCAACCCACCTCGAAGCCTTTGAGAGAGAGAAATCCTTGCGAGGACAAAGCCCAAACACCCAGAGCCAAAGAGTGTTAGGCATCATCAAGTCTTTACATCTGTGTGACCAAGACATATTACACTTGAGGACTGTGAATCCTCCAGCCAGTTAGGCGTCGGCGTTACGAGCATCTAAGAGTCATTGTGGATTGCCGGTGAACGCGATGTGAAGGTTTGGAAGTCTACCTTGAAGACTTACCAGAGTGATTGGGCGAGGATTGTGTGTCCTTAGCTCAAGGGAATAAGCTGAAGACGCGGTCTTCGAGTTGAATCTCAGCCTCCCTAACCAGATGTACAGTTGTCACAAAGAATCGAACTGGTCCAACAAATCTGTGTCTTCAACAAGTGACCGGTTCTATCTTCTCCCCTCTTTACTTAGAGTTTGTCTTCGTGAAGTCATTGCCTATCTATCATACCTATTTGACTTCATTGCTTGACTACTTCTATTGATTGGCTTCTCACTATCTTCCCTCTTGATCCTTACTACCAAGCTGCTATTAGTCTTGTACTTTCACGTTATTGCATACTTGAGTATGGTTTGCTTGTTGTAGTTTACCTTCCGCTGCATATCAATTAGGTCATTTCTATTGTTTGTCTTTGAAACATCCGTGTTTTGAAGACTTTCATAAAAATCGCCTATTCACACCCCCCCCCCTCTAGTCGATAACTAGCACTTTCACATACCTACCTATTATGGCATTTCCATAGCCATTCCGAGATATATTGCCATGCAACTTACCACTGTTCCATTTATTATGACACGCTTCATCATTGTCATATTGCTTTGCATGATCATGTAGTTGACATTGTATTTGTGGCAAAGCCACCTTCATAATTCTTTCATACATGTCACTCCTGATTCATTGCATTCACATAGAGTCATATTTTGTTGTAATTCTTGAGTTGTAAGTAAATAAAAGTGTGATGATCATTATTAGAGCATTATCTCATGTGAGGAAAGGATGATGGAGACTATGATTCCCCCATGTCGGGATGAGACTTTGGACGAAAAAAAGAGAAAGAAAAGAGGCCAAAAGAAAAAAGAAGAAGAAAGAAGGCCCAAAAAAAGAGAAAAAAGAGAGAAAAGAGAGAAGGGACAATGTTACTATCCTTTTTCCACACTTGTGCTCCAAAGTAGCACCATGATCTTTATGATAGAGAGTCTCCTATGTTGTCATTTTCATATACTAGTGGGAATTTTACATTATAGAACTTGGCTTGTATATTCTAATGATGGGCTTCCTCAAAATGCCCTAGGTCTTCGTGAGCAAGCGAGTTGGATGCACACCCACTTAGTTTTTTTGTTGAGCTTTCATACACTTATAGCTCTAGTGCATCCGTTACATGGAAATCCATACTCACTCACATTGATATCTATTGATGGGCATCTCCATAGCCCATTGATACGCCTAGTTTATGTGAGACTATCTTCTCCTTTTTGTCTTCACCACAACCACCATTCTATTCCACCTATAGTGCTATGTCCATGGCTCACGCTCATATATTGTGTGAAGATCGAAAAAGTCTGAGAACATCAAAAGTATGAAATAATTGCTTGGCTTGTCATCGGGGTTGTGCATGATTTAAATACTTTGTGTGATGAAGATAGAGCATAGCCAGACTATATGATTTTGTAGGGATAAATTTCTTTGGCCATGTTATTTTGAGAAGACATGATTGCTTTGTTAGTATGCTTGAAGTATTATTATTTTCATGTTAATATTAAACTTTTATCTTGAATCTTTCAGATCTGAACTTCATGCCACAATAAAGAGAAATACATTGAAGAATATGCTTAGTAGCATTCCAGATCAAAAAATTTGTTTTTATGATTTACCTACTCGAGAACGAGCAGGAATTAAGCTTGGGGATGCTTGATACGTCTCCAACGTATCTATAATTTTTTATTTCTCCATGCTATTATATATTCTGTTTTGGTTGTTTAATGAGTTTATTTATACACTTCTATATTATTTTTGGGACTAACCTATTAACCCAAGGCCCAGTGCAAATTGCTATTTTTTGCCTATTTCAGTGTTTCGCGGAAAAGGAATATCAAACGGAGTCCAAACGGAATGAAACCTTCGGGAGAGTTATTTTTGGAACAAACGTGATCCAGAGGACTTGGAGTGGACGTCAAGAAATCAACGAGGAGGCCACGTGGCAGGGGGCGCCTACCCCCTGGGCGTGCCCTCCACCCTCGTGGGCCCCTCGTTGCTCCACCGACCTACTTCTTCCTCCTATATATACCTACGTACCCCCAAACCATCGAGGAGCACCACGAAAACCTAATTCCACCGCCGCAACCTTCTGTACCCGTGAGATCCCATCTTGGGGCCTTTTTCGGCGTCCTGCCGGAGGGGGCATCGATCACGGAGGGCTTCTACATCAACACCATAGCCTCTCCGATGATGTGTGAGTAGTTTACCTCAGACCTTCGGGTCCATAGTTATTAGCTAGATGGCTTCTTCTCTCTCTTTGGATCTCAATACAAAGTTCTCCTTGATTCTCTTGGAGATCTATTCGATGTAATCTTCTTTTGCGGTGTGTTTGTCGAGATCCGATGAATTGTGGGTTTATGATCAAGATTATCTATGAACAATATTTGAATCTTCTCTGAATTCTTTTATGTATGTTTAGTTATCTTTGCAAGTCTCTTGAATTATCAGTTTGGTTTGGCCTACTAGATTGATCTTTCTTGCAATGGGAGAAGTGCTTAGCTTTTGGTTCAATCTTGCGGTGCTCGATCCCGATGTGATGAGGGGAAACGACACGTATTGTATTGTTGCCATCGAGGATAAAAAGATGGGGTTTATATCATATTGCATGAGTTTATCCCTCTACATAATGCCATCTTGCTTAAAGCGTTACTCCGTTCTTATGAACATAATAATCTAGATGCATGCTGGATAGCGGTCGATGTGTGGAGTAATAGTAGTAGATGCAGGCAGGAGTCGGTCTACTTGTCACGGACGTGACGCCTATATACTTGATCATACCTAGATATTCTCATAACTATGTTCAATTCTATCAATTGCTCGACAGTAATTTGTTTACCTATCGTAATACTTATGATATCTTGAGAGAAGCCACTAGTGAAACCTATGGCCCCCGGGTCTATTCTCCATCATATTAATCTTCCATCAACTAGTTATTTCTATCGTTGTTTATTTTGCAATCTTTACTTTCAATCTTTATCATAAAAATATCAAAAATATTATCTTATCATCTCTATCATATCTCACTTTTGCAAGTGGCCATGAAGGGATTGACAACCCCTTTTATCACGTTGATTGCAAGGTTCTTATTTGTTTGTGTAGGTACAAGGGACCTGCGCGTGGCCTCCTACTGGATTGATACCTTGGTTCTCAAAAACTGAGGGACATACTTACGCTACTTTGCTGCATCACCCTTTCCTCTTCAAGGGATAACCAACGCAGTGCTCAAGAGGTAGCAGCACCGCAGGGTTCGGTGATGTAGAACAACTCCTGCTGCCACACCTTGACGGTCTCCATGAAGGCCCCTTTAGGCCAAGTGGTGTTGGGAGCTTGCTCACCATGGCGCCACCGCAGTCCACATGCTGCCCGTCGACCACCTTCAGCTTCACATTGAAAACTTTTAGCCACAGGTCGAAGTGTGGGGGGATGCGGAGTAGCGCCTCGCACACCATGATAAACACCGAGATGTGGAGGAAAGAATTTGGGGCTAGATCTTGGAAATCTAGCCCGTAGTAGAACAGGAGGCCGCGGACAAAGGGGTGGAGGGGAAACCCTAGTCGCAGAGGAATTGAGGAATGAACACAACCCTTTTGCCGGGCTCCGGGGTGGGGATAACTTGCTCCTTGGCAGGGAGCCTGTGTGCGATGTCCGCAGACAGGTACCCCGACTCCTGGAGCTCCTTGACATCCTTCTCCGTGACGGAGGAGGCCTCCCACTTGCCCTTTGAGCCAGATCCAGACATGGCTGGAGAGGTTGGTGGTGGTGGGAAAGATTGAGACTTGGGCGTTGGAGCTTGAGGATGGGAAAACAGGAGAAGGAAGAAGGCGTGGGGAGAAAAGAGGGATCTTTATCCACTTATATAGGAAGTGAATATCAAGCGCCCCCCTCAAGCCTTAAAACTCACCTGTTCCCAAGGGGTCGTACGAATGACACGGTTGGATTACCCAAAACTGTAGTGATGAGGATCCCGCAATAAGTGGGCACGATCTGTGTTTTGACGAGATGTGTTAATAGAGGCCGCACCTCGAAACGCGATGCGGGAGGCAAAAAACGGTTCGAAATGTTAAAGAGGCCAGACGTGGCGTTTTGCCGAAAAGTTGTCAGTTGACAGATATTATTTCGATTAAATATTTTGCCTTCGTGGTTGAGGGTTGTGACTGTCATGCAGAGCCGGATACAGTTCTTTTATTCGAATGATTGCTTTGAAATATTGGGGAGGAGGAACCCTCCTTGCAATGCCGAAGACAATCTGTGTGTCGAACGTATCTGATACGTCTCCAACGTATCTATAATTTTTTATTGTTCCATGCTATTATATTATCTGTTTTGGATGTTTAATGGGCTTTACTAAGCAGTTTTATATTATTTTTGGGACTAACCTACTAACCCAAGGCCCAGAGCAAATTGCTGTTTTTTTGCCTATTTCAGTGTTTCGCAGAAAAGCAATATCAAACGGAGTCCAAACGGAATGAAACCTTCGGGAGAGTTATTTTTGGAACAAACATGATCCAGAGGACTTGGAGTGGACGTCAAGAAATCAACGAGGAGGCCACGAGGCAGGGAGGCGCGTCTGCCCCCCTGGGCGGCCCCCACCCTCGTGGGCCCCTCGCAGCTCCATTAACCTACTTCTTCCTCCTATATATACCCATATACCCCGAAACCAACCAGGAGCACCACGAAACCCTATTTCCACCGCCACAACCTTCTATACCCGTGAGATCCCATCTTGGGGCCTTTTCCGGCGCTCCGCCGGAGGGGGAATCGATCACGGAGGGCTTCTACATCAACACCATAGCCTCTCCGATGATGTGTGAGTAGTTTACCACAGACCTTCGGGTCCATAGTTATTAGCTAGATGGCTTCTTCTCTCTCTATGGATATCAATACAAAGTTCTCCTCGATCTTCTTGAAGATCTATTCGATGTAACTCTTTTTGCGGTGTGTTTGTCGAGATCCAACAAATTATGGGTTTATGATCAAGATTATCTATGAACAATATTTGAATCTCCTCTAAATTCTTTTATGTATGATGTGTTATCTTTGCAAGTCTCTTCGAATTATCTTTTTGGTTTGGCCTACTAGATTGATCTTTCTTGCAATGGGAGAAGTGCTTACCTTTGGGTTCAATCTTGCGTTGCTCGATCCCAATGACAGAAGGGGAAACGACTCGTATTGTATTGTTGCCATCGAGGATAAAAAGATGGGGTTTATATCATATTGCTTGAGTTTATCCCTCTACATCATGTCATCTTGCCTAATGTGTTACTCTGTTCTTATGAACTTAATACTCTAGATGCATGCTTTGGATAGCGGTCGATGTGTCTTGATAATAGTAGTAGATGCAGAATTGTTTCGGTCTACTTGTCACGGACGTGATGCCTATATACATGATCATGCCTAGATATTCTCATAATTATGCACTTTTCTATCAATTGCTCGATAGTAATTTGTTCACCCACCGTAATACTTATGAGATCTTGAGAGAAGCCACTAGTGAAACCTATGGCCCCGGGTCTATTTTCCATCATATAAGTTTCCAATCTATTTTTACTTTGCAATCTTTACTTTTAATCTTTATCATAAAAATACCAAAAATATTACCTTATCATCTCTATTAGATCTCACTTTTGCAAGTGGCCGTGAAGGGATTGACAACCCCTTTATCGCGTTGGTTGCAAGGTTCTTATTTGTTTGTGTAGGTACGAGGGACTTGCGTGTGGCCTCCTACTGGATTGATACCTTGGTTCTCAAAAACTGAGGGAAATACTTACACTACTTTGCTGCATCACCCTTTCCTCTTCAAGAGAAAACCAACGCATGCTCAAGAGGTAGCAAGAAGGATTTCTGGCGCCGTTGCCTGGGAGTCTACGCACAAGTCAAGACATACCAAGTACCCATCACAAACTCCTATCCCTCGCATTACATTATTTGCCATTTGCCTCTCGGTCTCCTCTCTCTCACTTCACCCTTGCCGTTTTATTCGCCCTCTTTCTATTCGCCTCTTTTTCGCTTGCTTCTTGTGTCCTGTTTGCCATCATGGACAGTCCTTTATCTATTCCTTTGTCTCCCGAGAATGAAGTTCTTAATTTTAAACAAAGAGATGGAGAAAATCTAAAAGATGCTTAGTACAGAATTTGCAATGCTCAAAATAGATCTACCAGGAAGCAATATACTTCCGTTCTTCTTCGCAATTTTTATGTAGGCATCACCCCTTGGAATAGATATATTCTTGATACCATTACCGGAGGGAATTTCTTGGGTAGACATACTTTTGATTCTTATAATGCTATGTTAGATTTATTTGGCCCACCACCTCTTTTGGTTAATGGAACTGTTCTAACTTTGGAACATGTGATGCAAAGGCTGGAAATTATTGAAAATAAGGTTGTCACTATAGAATTGATTGAAAATTTGGATAAAAATATACACAACCAAATTAACCAATACGGATCTAAGGTAGGAGTTGCTCTTAAATTTTTTAAAGAAGAGGAACCCATAGTTAACGAAAAGATAGATCAAGATTGCACAAGAATTGATAAAATTGAGGATATTATTACCAACTTAGGTTCTGCCTTTTCTTCTGTAAAAAATACTCCAAAACCTTCTAATGCTAAATTTGCTAAATTGATGTATGTTCCTAAAAACAAGGGTGAAACTTCTAGTAAGGGAAATGCGGATCTCAAATCCATAAGTGTTCACCCCAACTTTCCCGCTATCATTAAGGAACCTTTTGCTACAAATGATTTTCTCGATTTCTTGCCTAGGAGTTTGATCATTAATAAAAAGAAGGAAACTCCTAAGGGTTATAAGTGTTCTATTGAAGAATTGCCTACCAAAGATGATAATACCTAGATCTATCCTTGCCTTTATGCCTAGCTAGGGGCGTTAAACGATAACGCTTGTTGGGAGGAAACCCAATTTTATTTTTGTTTCTTGCTTTTTGGTTCTGTTTAGTAATAAATAATTCATCTAGCCTATGGTTAGATGTTTTTTCATGTTTTAGTTAGTGTTTGTGCCAAGTAGAACCTTTGGGAAGACTTGGGTGAAGTCTTTTTGATCTTGCTGTAAAAAACAGAAACTTTAGCGCTCACGAGATTAGCTACAACTTTTTACTGGAGAGTGATATTTAGTTTATTCTTTTTGCATATGACTAATAGATAAATTACTCACATCCAGAAATTTATTTTAGAATTTTTGGAGTTCCAGAAGTATGCGTTTCATACAGATTACTACAGACTGTTCTGTTTTTGACAGATTCTGTTTCGCATGTGTTGTTTGCTTATTTTGATGAATCTATGGCTAGTATCGGAGGTTATGAACCATAGAGAAGTTGGAATACAGTAGTTTTAACACCAATATAAATAAAGAATGAGTTCATTACAGTACCTTGAAGTGGTGTTTTGTTTTCTTTCGCTAACGGAGCTCATAAGATTTTCTGTTAAGTTTTGTGTTGTGAAGTTTTCAAGTTTTGGGTAAAGATTTGATGGATTATGGAACAAGGAGTGGCAAGAGCCTAAGTTTGGGTATGCCCAAGGCACCCCAAGGTAAAATTCAAGGACAACCAAAATACTAAGCTTTGGGATGCCCCGGAAGGCATCCCCTCTTTTGTCTTCGTCCATCGGTAACTTTACTTGGAGCTATATTTTTATTCACCACATGACATGTGTTTTGCTTGGAGCGTCTTGTATGATTTGAGTCTTTGCTTTTTAGTCCAACACAATCATCCTTGCTGTACACAGCTTTTGAGAGAGAGACACACGTTAATCGTAATTTATTAGAATACTCTATGTGCTTCACTTATATCTTTTGAGCTAAACAATTTTGCTCTAGCGCTTCACTTATTTCTTTTAGAGCACGGTGGTGGTTTTACTTTATAGAAATTATTGATCTCTAATGCTCCACTTATATTATTTTGAGAGTCTTTTAGAACAGCATGTTAGTTTTCCTTGGCTATAAATTTAGTCCTAATATGATAGGCATCCAAGATGGATATAATAAAAACTTTCATATAAGTGCATTGAATACTAAGAGAAGTTTGATACTTGATGATTGTTTTGAGATATGAAGATGGTGATATTAGAGTCATTCTAGTTGAGTAGTTGTGAATTTGAGAAATACTTGTTCTAAAGTTTGTGATTCCCGTAGCATGCACGTATGGTGAACCGTTATGTGATGAAGTCGGAGCATGATTTATTTATTGATTGTCTTCCTTATGAGTGGCAGTCGGGGACGAGCGATGGTCTTTTCCTACCAATCTATCCCCCTAGGAGCATGCGCGTATTACTTCGTTTCGATAACTAATATATTTTTGCAATAAGTATGTGAGTTCTTTATGACTAATGTTGAGTCCATGGATTATACGCACTCTCATCCTTCCACCATTGCTAGCCCCTCTTATACCGCACACCTTTCGCCGGTATCATACACCCACCATGTACCTTCCTCAAAACAGCCACCGTACCTACCTATTATGGCATTTCCATAGCCATTCCGAGATATATTGCCATGCAACTTACCACCGTTCCATTTATTATGACATGCTCCATCATTGTCATATTGCTTTGCATGATCATGTAGTTGACATCATATTTGTGGCAAAGCCACCTTTATAATTATTTCATACATGTCACTCTTGATTCATTGCATATCCCGGTACACCGCCGGAGGCATTCACATAGAGTCATATTTTGTTCTAAGTATTGAGTTGTAATCTTTGAGTTGTAAGTAAATAAAAGTGCGATGATCATCATTATTAAAGCATTGTCCCAAGTGAGGAAAGGATGATGGAGACTATGATTCCCCCACAAGTCGGGATGAGACTCCGGACGAAAAGAAAAAGGAGAGAACGAAAAGAGGCCATAAAAAGAAAAAGAAAAAAGAAGGTCCAAATAAAAAAATGAGAGAAAAAGAGAGAAGGGACAATGTTACTATCCTTTTTTCCACACTTGTGCTACAAAGTAGCACCATGATCTTCATGATAGAGAGTCTCCTATGTTTCCACTTTCATATACTGGTGGGAATTTTACATTATAGAACTTGGCTTGTATATTCCAATGATGGGCTTCCTCAAAATGACCTAGGTCTTCGTGAGCAAGCGAGTTGGATGCCCACTTAGTTTCTTTTGCTGAGCTTTCATACACTTATAGCTCTAGTGCATCCGTTGCATGGCAATCCCTACTCACTCACATTGATATCTATTGATGGGCATCTCCATAGCCCACTGATATGCCTAGTTGATTTAAGACTATCTTCTCCTTTTTTGTCTTATCCACAACCACCATTCTATTCCACATATAGTGTCCATGGCTCACGCTCATATATTGCGTGAAGATTGAAAAAGTTTGAGAACATCGAAAGTATGAAACAATTGCTTGGCTTGTCATCGGGGTTGTGCGTGATTAAATACTTTGTGTGATGAAGATAGAGCATAGCCAGACTATATGATTTTGTAGGGATAACTTTCTTTGTCCATGTTATTTTGAGAAGACATGATTGCTTTGTTAGTATGCTTGAAGTATTATTCTTATCATGTCAATATTAAACTTTTGCCTTGAATCTTTCGGATCTGAACATTCATGCCACAATAAAGAAAATTACATTGAGAAATATGCTAGGTAGCATTCCACGTCAAAAATTATGTTTAATCATTTACCTACTCGAGAACTAGCAGGAATTAAGCTTGGGGATGTTTGATACGTCTCCAACATATCTATAATTTTTTATTGTTCCATGCTATTATATTATCTGTTTTGGATGTTTAATGGGCTTTACTCAGCACTTTTATATTATTTTTGGGACTAACCTACTAACCCAAGGCCCAGTGCAAATTGTTGTTTTTTGCCTATTTCAGTGTTTTGCAGAAAAGGAATATCAAACGGAGTCCAAACGGAATGAAACCTTCGGGAGAGTTATTTTTGGAACAAACGTGATCTAGAGGACTTGGAGTGGACGTCAAGAAATCAATGAGGAGGCCACAAGGCAGGGAGGCGCGCCTGCCCCCCTGGGCACGCCCCCACCCTCGTGGGCCCCTCGCAGCTCCACCGACCTACTTCTCCCTCCTATATATACCCATATACCCGAGACCAACCAGGAGCACGACGAAACCCTATTTCCACCGCCGCAACCTTCTGTACTCGTGAGATCCCATCTTGGGGCCTTTTCTGATGCTCTGTCGGAGGGGGAATCATTCATGGAGGGCTTCTACATCAACACCATAGCCTCTCCGATGATGTGTGAGTAGTTTACCACATACCTTCGGGTCCATAGTTATTAGCTAGATGGCGTCTTCTCTCTCTTTGGTTCTCAATACAAAGTTCTCCTCGATCTTCTTGAAGATCTATTCAATGTAACTCTTTTTGCGGTGTGTTTGTCGAGATCCAACAAATTATGGGTTTATGATCAAGATTATCTATGAACAATATTTGAATCTCCTCTAAATTCTTTTTATGTATGATGTGTTATCTTTGCAAGTCTCTTCGAATTATCTTTTTGGTTTGGCCTACTAGATTGATCTTTCTTGCAATGGGAGAAGTGCTTACCTTTGGGTTCAATCTTGCGTTGCTCGATCCCAATGACAGAAGGGGAAACGACTTGTATTGTATTGTTGCCATCGAGGATAAAAAGATGGGGTTTATATCATGTTGCTTGAGTTTATCCCTCTACATCATGTCATCTTGCCTAATGTGTTACTCTGTTCTTATGAACTTAATACTCTAGATGCATGCTGGATAGCGGTCGATGTGTGGAGTAATAGTAGTAGATGCAGAATCGTTTCGGTCTACTTGTCACGGACGTGATTCCTATATACATGATCATGCCTAGATATTCTCATAATTATGCACTTTTCTATCAATTGCTCGATAGTAATTTGTTCACCCACCGTAATACTTATGATATCTTGAGAGAAGCCACTAGTGAAACCTATGGCCCCGGGTCTATTTTCCATCATATAAGTTTCCAATCTATTTTTACTTTGCAATCTTTACTTTTAATCTTTATCATAAAAATACCAAAAATATTACCTTATCATCTCTATTAGATCTCACTTTTGCAAGTGGTCATTGAAGGGATTGACAACCCCTTTATCGCGTTGGTTGCAAGGTTCTTATTTGTTTGTGTAGGTACGAGGGACTTGCGTGTGGCCTCCTACTGGATTGATACCTTGGTTCTCAAAAACTGAGGGAAATACTTACACTACTTTGCTGCATCACCCTTTCCTCTTCAAGGGAAAACCTACGCATGCTCAAGAGGTAGCAGTATCGTCATTGAAGACTGATTCAGGGGCTACTGAGGGAGTCCTGGATTAGAGGGTCCTCAGGTGTCCGGGCTATGTGATATGGGCCGAACTGATGGGTCGTGAAGATATAAGGTAGAAGACCTTTCCCCGTGTCCGGATGGGGCTCTCCTATGCGTGGATGGCAAGATTGGCGTTCGGATATGTAATTTCTTTCTTCTGCAAGCCGACTCTGTACAACCCTAGGCCCCTCCGGTGTCTATATAAACCGGAGGGTTTAGTCCGTAGAGGCTACCAGAATTCACATAGGTTAGACAACTAAGATTTAGCCATTACGATCTCGAGGTAGATCGACTCTTGTAACCCATATACTCATCAAAGACAAT
Organism: Aegilops bicornis; assembly: GCA_021605145.1. Classification (NCBI taxonomy): domain Eukaryota; kingdom Viridiplantae; phylum Streptophyta; class Magnoliopsida; order Poales; family Poaceae; genus Aegilops; species Aegilops bicornis. The sequence goes on from CM038669.1 coordinate 506,932,904, forward strand.
CAAGAAGGAAGTAGGGTTTTACCTCCATTAAGAGGGCCCGAACCTAGGTAAACATCATATCCCCTTTGTCTCCTGTTACCTTCGATCCTCAGACGCACAGTTCAGGACCCCCTACCCGAGATCGGCCAGTTTTGACACCGACATGGATCCCCCTCCAATTCATGAAAGATCTCCCCCTTAGGGTTCCACCCTACAACAGCGGTAGTACCGCTTCCGCTGCTACTTCCACTCATTTTTTAGCCTCTGTACTCGTTTGCCTCTCTGCGGTAGTAGGGTGGCAGTAAGGCACTGCGGTACTACCGCCATACTTTGCCCTACCTCCGCTGCTCCCCTGTATACTGCAACCCCAGTGGTAGTACAGCTGGACCGAGCGGTAGTACCACTCCTGCGGCACTGCTGCCTCGGGGTACTTCGCCTTTGCACTATACTCAGGGATCTTTCGCCCGAGCGGTAGTACCGGTTGTGTGCATCGAGTGCGCCGGGTATTCCCCTTCCCCACGCCCTCCACGTACAGGGGGAAATCCTAGGACCAGTCCGGGTAGCAGCGTCGTCATCGTCGCGTTGCTTCTCACAGGTGTTGCTTGGTATGCGGCTATCCGAAGTGCTAGGAGTGTGGTGCAAATTCTTCGGAGGACGCAGCGGTTGCGGGTCATCATTGTTTTCGTCGATCCGACTCAGTTGACATTAGTTTCTTTTTTCTTTCTCTTTTATTTCTTTTTGGCGTGCTGGTGCTTGTGTTGTTTGGCCCAGCATTGAACTCACATTTTTATCAGTTGGTTCCTATATCAATATAATGAGGCGAAAGCCTACTTCGAGAGAGCTAACAGTTCTGATGATCATGTGAGGGGAGTAGTAATTGCACCTACCACATCTCCACTTAATCATCTTCTCTTTATTGATGACTTTGTTAATGTTCAAGGCGAAGGAAGGAGGAGCTATTAAAATGCGAGAAATCATTCAGAGTTCTTGTGATGCCTCTTCTGAAAGTGAACCTTTCAAAATCGTGTAAGTATTTCCTTTAGTAAGGGCTGTCAAATGAATGGAGGCTGCTAATCAAAGAGATTCTGAATGTACTCGTGGGTCATGGACTGCTACTTCACGTGGTGTAGTCTGATGAAAGCAATTTGCTACAGTGCTGGATTATCTTTCGAGCAATAAACAAAGAGGCGACAGCGGTCGGAGCGGGTCCGCTGCAGGCTGCACGTGACCGCTGCCGCTACCGCCAAGCGCTTTGTAGAAGACGGATCGAAAACCATCACATGCCGAGCCGATCCATCATTCCCTCGGCACGGCCTGTGACTCCATTCAGATCGATCCCAGTCCACAGAAACGTCAATGGCGTCCGTGAAGCTCGCCGCCGCGCTCGCTCTTGTCGCCGTGTGCGCCGCGCTCGCGGCGACGCCGGCCACGGCGTTCCCGCCCGAGAGCTGCGCGACGCAGGGCAGCTACTTCATCAACTGCCTTCGCCGCGGGTTCGGCGAGAGGTGCTGCGCCATGGTGGAGAACCCCAGGTGCTTCTGCCAAGTGGAGCGGGAGGCCGAGATCCGCTGCGTGCCCGGGCGGAGCTGCCCGAGCCGTGGCATTGCCAAGGTCGTCAAGGTCGCCGAGATGCATCTTTCCTGCATGAGGAACCTCAAATGCAAGCGTGCCTAAGCTTAGCTGCTTTGCTTCATTTTTGTATGTTTTCTCTGCTTCCTCGCGGTGTGCTGCTCGTATTGCCGTAACTATGTGTGGTTTGTTTCGTTTGGGTTGGCGGTAGCTGTTGTACTCTTTGGATTCTCTTCATCCGCTCCATCTTAGGAAAAGGTGGTATGTTTCTGCCAAGTGTGTTGTTCTAGGTGATGAATCTGTGCTAGATTGTTGTGGGTCAGTTTGTCGTTCACAGTGTCTTCTTCAAAATACGCCTGTTTTTTTTTTATGAAGTTGTGGGTGCAGTTAACTGATCTGTACTATGAGTATCCGATCTGTGATTTAAATCACGCATGTAACTGATATGTACTATGAGTGTCAATCTGTATGCTTATGAGTATCATTCCATATATGAGCATCATCGTATATACTCACGAGTAGCATTCCATATAGAATTATTACATGCATGTAGTTGTGTAAAGTATGGCACCCCAATTATAGACTTACGGTTTTCTAGAAGAATTATAGAATCACATTTTTTTTGCGAAAACACATGTAAATTTATTCAGACTCGCAACCATCGCAGATAGATTGTAGATTATAGAATCACATGTTTTTGCGAATACAAATGTAAATTTATTCAGACTCGCAACCATGGCAGATAGATTGTAGATTCAAGATCCAAGAAAGTACAAGTAATTCCTACAACTAAAAATTACAATGAAATCTTTTGTAGACATCTTCCCCGTGGTATCAATCTTTGTTAGATGGCATAGCGCCAATACTTTCATAAATAGAGTGCAATTGCACTAGAGCAGTGATACTGCAACTCATTCACCTGCAAGAACTTTATCAACAATAAAGTTATCTAAAAAAACTTGAGTCGCCTATCCAGCAAGACGGGAAGCCTTGAGCAATGAAACTACTTGGGCCCGGGATGATCCCCTACAAGTGTAGACCGTCGAATCAAAAAATCATCACCATAATGTCGAGGAAAGATTCCAACAACACGGAAAAATCAAACCAACAAAAGCAACAAGAGACAATAGCATGAACTCATCAGATTGGAATAGTTGACTCTGCGAGGACACACACCTCTCTGCCTTCATGACATCGCCACAAAGAACCGAAGTCATTTTATTCGCAAAAATACCATAAAGAATACTAGAAAATGTTTACAAATTAGAAAAATGCTAACGAATAAAAACTGGTCATGAATTTGGATTTTTTATGATATTGTGAAATGTTGATGAATTAAAAATGGAAAGGAAAGAAAAAAACAGAACAAAAAAATGGAAAAAAATCAGGATAAACATGTGGAAAAAGAATTCTCATCATTCAACGTGCATGGAGAAAGGTCCACCACAACATGCAATCATTCATAATAAAAAGCCAACTCAACATGCAAACATGCATGAGCATTTACATTCTATTATGATATTTCCATTATACAATAAGCAAACACCACAAATCATATTTATTTCAGCTCTAGTTTTCATATTAGCACTAGTAGAAAAAGGGTCTATTGTCCCGGTTCATAAGGGCCTAGTCCCGGTTCTTACACGAACCGGGACTAAAGGCTCTCCACGTGGCCGCTGCCTGGAGGTCCACCTTTAGTCCCGGTTGGTAACACCAACCGGTACTAAAGGAAATTTTATGATTTTTTTTAAAAAAAATTGGAAGTTTTTTTTTTGGAATTTTTTTTATTTTCAAATTTATGAATTATTTTAACCTCTCATCTCTAATCACCCCTCACCCCTCATCACTGCTCAATTTAACCTCTAATCAGCCCTCATCATCTAACTTCCCGGACGGTCACCCATCCTCTCACTACTCCAGCTTCTCCCTCGTTTCCAACTCTGCACTTGTTGTTTTCCTAACAATAGTAAGATGTCAATCCTATTAACCTCAGGAATTTAGCTTGAGCATGAAGTCACACATTTCACGGTTTGAGTTTGAAACTATTGTTCTAAAAAATAACACTAATATTTAGTAACAGTAATATTTCTTGAATAATTAGTTTGACCATTGTTTGACCATAGTTTGACCAGATTTGACCAAAATTCAAAATATTTAATAACACTAATACTTCTTGAATAATAGTTTGACCAGATTTAACAAAAATTCAAAAAAAAACTGAAATTTTTTGAATTTTTTTGCCTTCAGATCTTAAAAGCCCCGTAACTTTTTTTCTGTTAGGTTTTTGAGGATTTTGAAAATGTTTAACGGGGTTCCAGAGAGAATTTTTCATATAAAAAAATTTTCGAGTAGATGATTTTTCATATAAAAAACTTTTTCATCTGAGTTAGTATGCAAAAGTTATGCCCATTTTTACAAATTCCAGAGAGATTTTGCAAATAAAGTGGAAATTCACATTTGCAAATTTTCCCAACAACTAGACCACATATCACATGGGAAACTTATTTTCTTTTATTTTTTGACATTTCCATCATTTTCTTTTATTTTTTTAAAACTGAAAAGGCGATCCAGGGGGGTAGAGTTTGAAAACGGGACCTTTAATACCGGTTCATGGCACGAACCGGGACTAAAGGTCCCAACCCCATTAGTACCGGTCCGTGTCTCAAACCGGGACTAAAGGTCTAATCTTTAGTCCCGTTTTGAGGCACGAACCGGGACTAAAGGGCATCGCACCCTTTAGTCCTGGTTTTTAGGCACAAACCGGGACTAAAGGGCTTAGGTGAACCGGGACTAATGCCTAAGCCGCACGGAACCGGGACCAATGCTCACATTAGTCCCGGTTCGTGACTGAACCGGGACTAATGTGAATATTGCCCTGGACCAAAGCCCTGTTTTCTACTAGTGTAGGCTGGTCATAGTGGGGGTAACATAAGTGGTATCATGCACTTGGGACTCACAGACATGCTTATGTGGCAGACAATTAAAGAAAAGAGAGAGGGTTATAGTAACATAGGTAGATACCGTATCATAATAAATGTTATGCTACTATGTGTCATGCATAGTAATAAATGAAACGACCTATGATACTAATCTAGTATGATACTATGCACTATGGATGTACTCCCCCTGTCCGGAAATACTTGTCATCAAAATGGATAAAAGGAGATGTATCTAGATGTATTTTAGTTTTAGATACATCCATTTTTGTCCATTTTGATGACAAGTATTTTTGGACGAAAGGATTAGTATAATACACTATCATATGCATGATACTAGTATATGAAATTCCCCACTATCCAGCCTTATTACTTCAAATAATCGGGGGAAGAAGCTTATCGAAATTGAGAAACAGTAACACGCAGCGAGCTACGCCTCTCCACAGCGACTAGGCGTTCCCATCCGTTTGATTCGGACATGCATGGCCTGGATTGCCTCTGTCATCCATCAATGGCTTCTGGCCCATTTTTACTGCTAACGATCCCCAGTCAGCCCGGGCCAACGTTACAGGGCTGCTGCTCCCGACGTTGACCTGTGAGCCTCCTTGTTAGATGGGCCGGTAGGCAACTGATCATTGTGAAGGAGCATCTGTGGCGTTAGATTTATCAGCCCACATGTTTTTTTTTGCAGGTAGCCCACAAATTCACGTAATAGCCGGCGTGCAACGTTTGGTCCATGAGTCCGTCAAAACGCTGGGTTACGCTCAATATATTTTTTCTTTTCAAAACGCTGAGTGCAACAGCAGAGGAAACGCATGATGGGTACTCTTCCCATGGTGGCTACTCGCCTACTCCCAAAGCCGATCTGGGTGATGAATTTAAATGCCTGCCTGTTGCAAAATCCTTCTTTCTTGTAATTTACCTATATATAGTTCAGTGATTCAACGAGCTTTTTGTTGATCTGCGTTGGATCTTTACAACTTAGAGATATTCAAAGCTGATCAACGTAACATAATTCAAACCGTTCAAATTCTACCAAGCATGTAAAGTATTTTCCATATTCATATCATTACTTTTGATATTTTAAAATTTTATAATTATTTTTTAGATATGAGCGGGCGCGGCAACGCGCGCTTTTATGTTCTAGTAGCCCATAACACTTCTCTACTCCCGCTAGTGTGCCGGCCCATGAGAAGCATGTCAGTTAGCGAGCACTACTTTATCAGCGATACCTAGCAATTGCAGCCCTCAAGACCCAAAGCTAGAATCCTAGAGCTTTTGTCTAATAAAACGCCACCCCGTTGGCGACGTAGAATCAAAGGTCCAACATTTTTGTTCATTTGCACAACGTAATGGCATTGAAATATTTCTGCAAATACACGACTCTTTCTTTACCATCTCAGAAGACGACTAAGGCCCCGCCGATATGTGTTGGTGAGCCCGTGGATTCGCCTCCCTCCGCTAGTCGCTGTGACGATCGATGGCGGGGAAGGGAATCATAGTGCTTCGGCTCCAGCTAGTCTATATGTTAGGGTTTTAGTCCTTGCAAAGGCAGTGCCCAAGTGGGTAGCTGCGCTCCATCTTTGAGTTGGTTTTTCGGGTTTCGATCCTTATTGAGTTCATCCGTCAGAGCGGATTAGATGATGTTCCGACTTAGGTTCCTACTGACTCCACAGTGCGGCGAGGTTATGATTTCTCGTTGTGCGAAAGCGACAACAAGATTTGATGTTAGGTTCTTCAAGTTGATTCAAGAGTTCAACGACGCCGACTGCAACTCCAGAACACTAGTGTTTAGGCACACTCACGAAGACTTCTCCACTGTCATCCACAAGATTAGGCCGACTATGATATGGGGACAACAACAACGGCGTGTCGGCGGCTCGTTCTGGTGAGCCTTTATAATAGAACTGTCTTTATGTTTTATTTTGTTGACATAAACCAGTGTCAACTTCCTATCCTTTGCAGTTACGTGCATGTTGTGTGAATGAGATATTATTAATAATTTAGTATTTCCTCCGATCCAAAATAAGCGTAGCAGCTTAGAACTTAGGTTACTTTGCTGCGACACTTATTATGGATCAGAGGGAGTAGTATATATATGCATCCTTCAACATTTCACTATGAAAAGAAACATTAATTACATGGCAGGTCAATCAAGTCCTAAAATTTCTTTGATGAGAAAAATGGGCAAATCCTAACTGACACTCGTGGTGCTCTCAATAAAAAAAAAAGCCAGGATTTCGCATATAGGCAGCTCACGCACGATTTGTTTTGGGCCGGCCCACTTTGGGAGCAAACAGTACTACTTCCTCTGTATACTAATATAAGAGCATTTAGATCACTACTTTAGTATTCTAAACGCTTTTATATTAGTTTACGGAGAGAGTACATAATAATGAAAGAAGTCCATTTTTCACTCCCAAATGCGTCCCGAGGGACAAATACCCCCTGAACTCGAATTTGATATGATTTTCACCCCCAAATCCTCAAAACCGGATAAATCTCCTCCTTCAGTGCTTTTACTGCCGACTTGTCAGATTTTAGGTGGTTTTGAAAGATGATTAGGCATTTGACTCTTGACGTGGCACCGACCAGTTTTCTTTGCATCAGACCAGTTCATCCTTGCTCGATTCTTTTTTCTTCATTCGCAATGGTTGTCGTTGTAAACCATGGCAACGAGGACGCTGTCGTAGAGGTTGTTGCAGTCCAAATCCTCAACCATGTTTTGGGAACATTCTAGAATGTTTCTGTCTAGCATTATTTTCTCTCTATTTTTATACCATTTTGTTTGGATTTTTTTATTTTTCTTATTTTTTTAAAAATGTTGGACTTTTGAAAAATGTTCATGATCCAAAAACTTTCAAAAAAATCGAAAAAAATGAAAAAATCATGAAACTTTTAAACCATGTTCTTTTTTAAAATTGTTAATTTTTTAAAATGATCAACAAATATTAAAAATTGCTCACATTTTTCAAAAAAATGGTCACAAAACATTTAAAAAAAGATCACGTTTTGTACTACCTCCATTCCAAAATATATGAATTTAGCCTACCAAAATGTCATATATTTTAGAACGGAGGTAGTAGTAGATTACCAAAAGATGCCCACAGTTTGGTAATTTACTACTCTCGAGCTGTTGAACAGTGCAATGTTTTTGGGACGCGTCTAGTGGGTGGCCGGCTGTCCACTAATGCGATCCAGCGGCCGGCTAAATAAGGTAAGTATCTGTCCTCTTCACGTTCAGAAAAAGAAAACGAAGGAAACAATCATTCGATCGGCCACTCGCACTAGTGCCTGTTTGGACAACCGCTGCATGCATGCATCTAGTGCATGTATACCGATGCATTAAGTGTTCCTTATGTTCGTCATTTATGCATTTTGGTTTTCAAAATTATAGAAGACATATCTTATAAACCGCGTGTTAAAATTCAGATCGGTTTTCACCATTGAAACCCTTGCGACGTGCTCTTCAAAAGTAGATCCCGCATGGGGATGTTTCGACGAACTAGTCTTCCTGCCAACTAAACATCAATATGTGTGCAACTAGACTACATTGCCGCACCAACTGAGCATATGTGTGTGCAACCAGTGTCCTGCCAACTAAACATCAAATGTGTGTGCAATTAGACTAGATTACCGCGTCAACTGAGCATATGTGTGTGCCAAATAGTCCTGCCAACTAAACATTAAATGTGTGTGCAACTAGACTAGATTACAACTTTAGTTTCAAAGGTGCAGCTTCAAACGTTAGTTTCAAAGATCTCGTCACGTCGAACCCAACAGTGAAGACGAATCTGAATTCCAACACGTGGTTTGAAAGATATGACTCTTAAAAAAATTGAAGAACCGGAATAAATATACGTGAATTTGCTTTGTTGTCCACCGGATATAATAAATCTGAAAGCATTTAATGATTAATCACATGCACTAGCAAACAAAACCTCGCATGCATGTGTGTGGCAGAGCCGGCCGCTCATTTTCTTCGTTTAGCGCGCGGCCACTTTTTAGATTTTGGAATGTTTTTGTTATGTGTGTTTTTCTTTTTGCGCCGAATCTAGCACGGACTCCTACCGTATCGTGCGCAATAGCCTGAAGAAAGAAAGGGTGACGTGGACTTCCCTCTTCTTGCATTCTGACGTCGCAGCAGATTGCATATTTATCAATTTTCTTATTAAATACACCTATCCATCTGGTACATTTACAAGCTTCTATCTACTAGTCCGAGTCATTGACTTCCAAAGCCAGCCTATAAATACTGCATATTCTCTCTGACATATAAGTTCTTGCTTCATAGCAAACCAAGTGGGGAAAGGAAAGAAAGCATACTTGGTACTTCGCCCAACGCCACCGATCATGGGCGCAAGAAACGCTATCATGTGCTTGGTGCTGATTCTTGTATTGTTCCCGGATCATGGCTCCGCAGGTTAGTGCTCCTCCCTCCGTCTCAGTGACAATCGACTACAGGTTCTTCATCATGGATATTCATATTCATACATGCATGTTAATTCATTGCAGGATGCTGGGTGAATATCAATGGCGGCCCACTTTGCATAGGCTTTCTGTGCAAGGCGACATGCTTGATTGCGGAGAAGATGTTTAACTGCGTTCTCAAGGAACACAGGTGCGAGGGGACGCCACTCAATAGCGAATGCATGTGCTATCTCTGCGACAAATAGTCGGTTAACATGGGAGCTGAAGATAGCCTCATGATTACAAAGTGTCAAACAAAGGGAATGAATAATTTCTACTCCCTCCGTTTTTAAATATAAGTCTTTTTAGAGATTTCACTATGGACTAGATACAGATCAAAATGTGTGAATCTACATTTTAAAATATGTCCATATACATCCCTATGTAGTTTATAGTGAAATCTCTAAAAAGACTTACATTTAGGAACGGAGGAAGTACTTAGTAGAAACAAGTATCCTCAAATCCCATGCAATCTTCTGCATTTTTCAAATGTCGTGTCATCAATATGCATGCATACTCCAAGATTTCGCTGCAAAGCAACAGCAGGCATGTGGATGGCATGCCAAAATCGATGTACTTTCATGGACGAAATGGCAGCCTCCTTCCTCACTGAACTTGAGCTAGTTTCACGGATATCATATTTTTCCCTGTCGGAGTTATAGGTAGTCGACAACAGAACTAACAAGAAGTTTGATGACTGTCCTCTATCAGAACTTGTTCAGGAATAGGATGGCATCACTGCTAAGTGCTAACCACTGCTATGAAAAAATAAGGTACATGAGGAGGACGGACACCTAGCCGCAGTGTCCCATTATCTCTCTGTTAGAACATCTTCAATAGATAACGTAGATGTATAAATACCTACATCACTTAGATCCGAAAACATTCCTCCAACAGATGATGTAGTTGTAGATTTTTTTTTTCAGAATTTACACTATATGTATTTTGCATTACTTGGTGATGCAAATGTACGCGAGCAAACGCGCAGTGATGTAAAACGGCTGCCCACCGCACGGACGCTATCTGCCTTTGGAAACTTCTCCTCTCCCAGCACCGTCCGCCCACCGCACCCCGCCGCCGGCAGATCCGGCCTTCCCACCCCTGCTGCCGCCGGATCCATAGCTTCCCCGCCGCCGCAAGCCTCGGAATCGCCATATTTGAAGCCACCACTGCTCGATTCGAAACTTCTCCGACGCCGCGTCGTCCCACCACCACCCGATTTGCAGCTTCTCCGCCCCGCCGCCGCCGACTCCGCAATCCGATTCGAGGCTTCTCCGGCTCGCCGCCGCTGATTCAAAGTCGCACCCGCGCAGTCGCCATGCCGCCGAAGAAGATCTCAAAGAGCAAGACCAGCTACTTCGGGGTGCGGGAGAAGCCGTCTGGGACTTCGATGCCGAGTTCCAGTGCGACGACTATCGCTACTGGCTCAACACCTTCAAGTTCTCGGAGGTGGCTGCACATGGGTACGACGTTGCCACTTGGCGTTTCGGCGGGTCGAGGCACGACATGAACTTCCCGGAGATCGAAACCTGGGAGGATACATAGTGAAGTAGAAGAAGGAGAAGAAGGAGGAGGAGAAGCGAAAGCAGAAGCAGAAGAAGAAGGAGGAGGAGGAGGAGAAGCAGAAGCAGAAGTAGAAGGAGAAGCAGACGCAGAAGGAGAAGGAGAAGGAGAAGGAGAAGGAGAAGGAGGAGGAGGAGAAGGAGGAGGAGGAGAAGGAGGAGGAGGAGGAGAAGGAGGAGGAGAAGGAGGAGGAGAAGGAGAAGGAGAAGGAAGCAGAAGCAGAAGAAGAAGGAGAAGCAGAAGGAGAAGAAGAAGGAGGAGAAGAAGGAGGAGAAGCAGAAGAAGAAGCAGAAGAAGAAGGAGGAGTAGAAGGAGGAGGAGGAGAAGAAGGAGAAGCAGAAGAAGGAGAAGCAGAAGAAGGAGAAAGGAGCAGGAGGAGAAGGAGGAGGAGGAGAAGGAGAAGAAGAAGGAGGAGAAGAAGAAGAAGGAGAAGAAGAAGGAGGAGAAGAAGGAGAAGAAGCAGGAGAAGAAGGAGGAGAATAAGGAGGAGGAGAAGGAGGAGGAGAAGGAGGAGGAGGAGAAGCAGGAGAAAGAAGAAGGAGAAGAAGAAGGAGAAGAAGGAGGAGAAGAAGAGGAGAAGGAGGAGAAGGAGATGCTTTCAACAAAAAAATGTAAAAAGAAACATTTCTTGGTATTGGAGAAAGAAACGAACCAAGGAAACTAGTGTTATGTATTTCGCTTGATGTAGAGGGCAGGGTTATTCACCTTTTTTGAAAAAAGGAAACCAGGGTTACTCGTTAGGGCATCTATAGTTGGACTCACCGGCGAAATAGCTCCTCATCCTCCTCAGCATCAGAATCTGAGTCGGATAATAAATTTCTAATATCATCTGGATCAAAACTCTCTAGTTTTGATTCTAAATCCACATTTTTAGCATTTTCTTTTCTCATTAGCAAAGAACAAGTCACTTCTGCTTTTCTCTAAACTCTTGATCATAGAAATAGTACAATCTATTTCCTCAGGAGTTTTACCTAGACTAACACCAATACATCGTGTGATGTGAGAAATGAAACTAGGCATTGTATTTAAAACAGTAGGTGTATTAGTACCTGGTGCCATTTCCAGATTTTTCTTCTTTGCCATTTCAGTAGCCTTGTCCATAGTCTGTCCCTCATCTTTATTCTTATGCCTATCACTCCTTCTCCTAGCAGCTTCATCAAGCGCCGCCTTGTCTTTTGCTTTCTGAACTCTGGCTTCAGCCTCCCTCATTTTCTGCTTTTTGACTGCATCGACACCACACAGGTCTTGCAAGGGGTATTGTAAACATACGTCAACTTTGTCAGATAAGGGAGTTTGCTTCTGATTCACTTCTCTCCCGAGAGCGGTCACGGCCTGAGTGGAGCTAATGAGAGAAGGGCTCCTATTTTCCTTATCTTGTGCTAGTAGCAGATTCTCATTTTCCTCCGCAATAATCTCCCTCTCAACATTGGCATTGATTTCTTTAACTTTTTGAGTGCTAATCCCAAGCCTCCTAGCAAAGTCATATGTGTCTTGAGTGCAATCAAACTCTTCTTCCCTTTGGCTGTCAGGCACTTCTGTGAAATCCTCCAACATAGCAGCGCTATTAGCAAACTCAGCATTAACATGTTCCATGATGTCTACTACGCAACCTTCTTCTTGTAGACGTTGTTGGGCCTCCAGGTGCAGAGGTTTGTAGGACAGTAGCAAATTTCTCTCAAGTGGATGACCTAAGGTTTATCAATCCGTGGGAGGCGTAGGATGAAGATGGTCTCTTTCAAGCAACCCTGCAACCAAATAACAAAGAGTCTCTTGTGTCCCCAACACACCCAATACAATGGTAAATTGTATAGGTGCACTAGTTCGGCGAAGAGATGGTGATACAAGTGCAATATAGATAGTAGATATAGGTTTTTGTAATCTGAAAATATAAAAACAGCAAGGTAACAAGTGGTAAAAGTGAGCGTAAACTGTATTGCAATGCTAGGAAACAAGGCCTAGGGTTCATACTTTCACTAGTGCAAGTTCTCTCAACAATAATAACATAATTGGATCATATAACTATCCCTCAACATGCAACAAAGAGTCACTCCAAAGTCACTAATAGCGGAGAACAAAGCGAAGAGATTATGGTAGGGTACGAAACCACCTCAAAGTTATTCTTTCCAATCAATCCGTTGGGCTATTCATATAAGTGTCACAAACAGCCCTAGAGTTCGTACTAGAATAACACCTTAAGACACAAATCAATCAAAACCCTAATGTCACCTAGATACTGCAATGTCACCTCAAATATCCGTGGGTATGATTATATGACATGCATCACACAATCTCAGATTCATCTATTCAACCAACACATAGAACCTCAAAGAGTGCCCCAAAGTTTCTACCGGAGAATCAAGACGAAAACGTGTGCCAACCCCTATGCATAAGTTCATGGGTGGAACCCGCAAGTTGATCACCAAAACATACATCAAGTGAATCACGTGATATCCCATTGTCACCACAGATACGCACGGCAAGACATACATCAAGTGTTCTCAATTCATTAAAGACTCAATCCGATAAGATTACTTCAAAGGGAAAACTCAATCCATTACAAGAGAGTAGAGGGGGAGAAGCAACATAAGATCGAACAATAATAGCAAAGCTCGCGATACATCAAGATCGTGCCAAATCAAGAACACGAGAGAGAGAGATCAAACACATAGCTCTTTGGTACATACCCTCATCCCCGAGGGTGAACTACTCCCTCCTCGTCATGGAGAGCGTCGGGATGATGAAGATGGCCACCGGTGAGGGATCCCCCCTCCGGCAGGGTGCCGGAACAGGGTCCCGGTTGGTTTTTGGTGGCTACATAGGCTTGCGGCGGCGGAACTCCCGATCTATTCTCTTCCCCGATCGTTTTAGGGTATATATATATATATATATATATATAGGCGGAAGAAATACGTCAGGGGAGCCACGAGGGTAGAGGGCGCGCCCCCTGCCTCGTGCCTTCCTCGTTGCTTTCTTGACATGGACTCCCAGTCTCCCGGGTTGCTTTCTTTCCAAAAATAACTTCTCCAGAAGGTTTCATTCCGTTTCAACTCCGTTTGATATTCCTTTTCTTCGAAACACTGAAACAAGGGAAAAAACAGGAGGCGGCCTTTGGGCTCAGGTCAATAGGTTAGTCCCAAAAATAATATAAAAGTGTTTAATAAATCCCATAAACATCCAAAACAGATAATATAATAGCATGGAACAATCAAAAATTATAGATACGTTGGAGACGTATCAGCATCCCCAAGCTTAATTTCTGCTCGTCCTCGAGTAGGTAAATGATAAAAATAGAATTTTTGATGTGGAATGCTACTTGGCATAATCTCAATGTAATTCTTCTTAATTGTGGTATGAATACTCAGATTCGAAAGATTCAAGACAAAAGTTCATATTGACATAAAAATAATAATACTTCAAGCATACTAACTAAGCAATTATGTCTTCTCAAAATAACATGGCCAAAGAAAGTTCATCCCTACAAAATCATATAGTTTAGTCATGCTCCATTTTTGTCACACAAGAATGCTCTCATCATGCACAGCCCCGATGACAAGCCAAGCAATTGTTTCATACTTTAGTAATCTCAAACCTATAAACTTTCATGCAATATATGAGCGCGAGCCATGGATATAGCACTATGGGTGGAATAGAATATGATGATGGGGGTTATGTGGAGAAGACAAAAAAGGAGAAGATCTCACATCAACGAGGCTAATCAATGGGATATGCAGATGCTCATCGATTGATGTTAATGCGAGGAGTAGGGACTGCCATGCAACGGATGCACTAGAGCTATAAATGTATGAAAGCTCAACAAGAGAAACTAAGTGGGTGTGCATCCAACTTGCTTGCTCACGAAGACCTAGGGCACTTGAGGAGGCCCATTGTTGGAATATACAAGCCAAGTTCTATAATGAAAAAATCCCACTAGTATATGAAAGTGACAAAACAAGACTCTCTATCATGAAGATTATGGTGCTACTTTGAAGCACAAGTGTGGCAAAGGATAGTAGCATTGTCCCTTCTCTCTTTTTCTCTCATTTTTTGGGGCCTTCTCTTTTTTATGGCCTTTCTCTTTTTTTGGGCCTTCTCTTTTTTATGGCCTTTCTCTTTTTTTTTATTCCTCACTTGGGACAATGCTCTAGAAAATGATGATCATCACACTTCTATTTATTTACAACTCAATGGTTACAACTCGATACTACAACAAAGTATGACTCAGTATGAATGCCTCCGGTATATCGGATATGCAATGATTCAAGAGTGACATGTATGAAAATTATGCATAGTGGCTTTGCCACAAATAGATGTCAACTACATGATCATGCAAAGCAATATGACAATGATGAAGCGTGTCATAATAAACGGAATGGTGGAAAGTTGCATGGCAATATATCTCGGAATGGCTATGGAAATGCCATAATAGGTAGGTATGGTGAACTTTTTGAGGAAGATATAAGGAGGTTTATGTGTGAAAGAGCGTATCATATCACGGGGTTTGGATGCACCGGCGAAGTTTGCACCAACTCTCAATGTGAGAAAGGGCAATGCACGGCATCAAGAGACTAGCAATGATGGAAGGGTGAGAGTGCGTATAATCCATGGACTCAACATTAGTCATAAAGAACTCATATACTTATTGCAAAAATCTACAAGCCATCAAAAACCAAAGCACTACGCGCATGCTCCTAGGGGGATAGATTGGTAGGAAAATACCATCGCTCGTCCCCGACCGCAACTCATAAGGAGGACAATCAAAGAACACATCATGTTTCAAATTTGTTACATAACATTTACCATACGTGCATGCTACGGGACTTGCAAACTTCAACACAAGCATTTCTCAAATTCACAACTACTCAACTAGCATGACTTTGATATTATTACCTCCATATCTCAAAACAATTATCGAGCATCAAACTTCTTTTAGTATTCAACACACTCATAAGGAAGTTATTACTAGTCTTGAATACCTAGCATATTAGGATCATTTAAGCAAATTACCATGCTATTTAAGACTCTCAAAATAATATAAGTGAATCATGATAGTGCATCTATTTCTTTAAAATAAAACCACCATTGTGCTATAAAAGATATAAGTGAAGCACTAGAGCAAACAACAAACTACTCTGAAAGATATAGGTGAAGATCAATGAGTAGTTGTATAATTATACAACTATGTGAAGACTCTCTAACATTTAAGAATTTCAGATCTTGATACTTTATTCAAACATCAAGCAAAGCTAAAGAAAATAAAATGACGCTCCAAGCAAAACACATATCATGTGGTGAATAAACATATAGCTCTAAGTAAAGTTACCGATGAACGAAGACGAAAGAGTGGATGCCACCCGGGGCATCCCCAAGCTTAGGCTCTTGGTTGTCCTTGAATATTACCTTGGGTTTCCTTGGGCATCCCCAAGCTTAGGCTCTTGCAACTACTTATTCCATAATCCATCGAATCTTTACCCAAAACTTGAAAACTTCACAACACAAAACTTAACAGAAAACTCGTAAGCTCCGTTAGCGAAAGAAAACAAAACACCACTTCAAGGTACTGTAATGAACTCATTATTTATTTATATTGGTGTTAAACCTACTTTATTCCAACTTATCTATGGTTTGTAAACTATTTTACTAGTCATAGAGTCATCAAAATAAGCAAACAACACAATGAAAACAGAATCTGTCAAAAACAGAACAGTCTGTAGTAATCTGTAACTAACGCAAACTTCTGGAACTCCAAAAATTCTAAAATAAATTGGTAGAGATGAGGGATTTTTCTAGTAATCATCTTCAAAAAGAATCACCTAAATAGCACTTTCCAGTAAAAAGTTCTAGCTAATCTCGTGAGCGCTAAAGTTTCTGTTTTTTACAGCATGATCATAAAGACTTCACCCAAGTCTTCCCAAAGGTTCTACTTGGCACAAACACTAATTAAAACACAAAACCACATATAAACAGAAGCTAGATGGATTATTTATTCCTAAACAGAACCAAAAAGCAAGAAACTAAAATAAAATTGGGTTGCCTCCCAACAAGCACTAACGTTTAACGCCCCTAGCTAGGCATGATGATTTCAATGATGCTCACATAAAAGATAGGAATTGAAACATATAGAGAGCATCATGAAGAATATGACTAGCACACTTAAGTCTAACCCACTTCCTATGCATAGGGATTTTGTGAGCAAACAGCTTATGGGAACAATAATCAACTAGCATAGGAAGGCAAAACAAGCATAACTTCAAAACTTTAAGCACATAGAGAGGAAACTTGATATTATTGCAATTCCTACAAGAATATATTCCTCCCTCATAATAATTTTTAGTAGCATCATGAATGAATTCAACAATATAACCAGCACCCAAATCATTCTTTTCATGATCTACTTGCATAGAAAATTTACTACTCTCCACATAAGCAAAATTCTTCTCATTCGGAATAGTGAGAGCAAACTCAACAAAATAACTATCATGTGATTGAAAATTAAGATCAAGATGACAAGTTTCATGGTTATCATTATTCTTTAAAGCATACGTGTCATCACAATAATCATCATAGATAGGAGGTATGCTTTCATCGTAGTAAATTTGCTCATCAAATCTTGGGGGACAAAAATTATCATCTTCATCAAACATAGCTTCCCCAAGCTTGTGGCTTTGCATATCATTAGCATCATGGATATTCAAGGAATTCATACTAACAACATTGCAATCATGCTCATCATATAAATATTTAGTGCCAAACATTTTAATACATTCTTCCTCTAACATTTTGGCACAATTTTCCTTTCCATCATACTCACGAAAGATATTAAAAAGATGAAGCGTATGAGGCAAACTCAATTCCATTTTTTCTATAGTTTTCTTTTATAAACTAAACTAGTGCTAAAACAAGAAACAAAAAGATTCGATTGCAAGATCTAAAGATATACCTTCAAGCACTCACCTCCCCGGCAATGGCGCCAAAAAAGAGCTTAGTTGACGGGGTGTGAGTGCCGCTACCTAACCTCCAAGAACGGGCGCCAGAAAAGAGCTTGATGTCCACTATGCAACCTTCTTCTTGTAGACGTTGTTGGGCCTCCAAGTGCAGAGGTTTGTAGGACAGTAGCAAATTTCCCTCAAGTGGATGACCTAAGGTTTATCAATCTGTGGGAGGCGTAGGATGAAGATGGTCTCTCTCAAGCAACCCTGCAACCAAATAACAAAGAGTCTCTTGCATCCCCAACACACCCAATACAATGGTAAATTGTATAGGTGCACTAGTTCGGCAAAGAGATGGTGATACAAGTGCAATATAGATAGTAGATATAGTTTTTTGTAATCTGAAAATATAAAAACAGCAAGGTAACAAGTGGTAAAAGTGAGCGTAAATGGTATTGCAATGCTAGGAAACAAGGCCTAGGGTTCATACTTTCACTAGTGCAAGTTCTCTCAACAATAATAACATAATTGGATCATATAACTATCCCTCAACATGCAACAAAGAGTCACTCCAAAGTCACTAATAGCGGAGAACAAAGCGAAGAGATTATGGTAGGGTACGGAACCACCTCAAAGTTATTCTTTCCAATCAATCCGTTGGGCTATTCCTATAAGTGTCACAAACAACCCTAGAGTTCGTACTAGAATAACACCTTAAGACACAAATCAATCAAAACCCTAATGTCACCTAGATACTCCAATGTCACCTCAAGTATCTGTGGGTATGATTATACGATATGCATCACACAATCTCAGATTCATCTATTCAACCAACACATAGAACCTCAAAGAGTGCCCCAAAGTTTCTACCGGAGAATATGGACGAAAACGTGTGCCAACCCCTATCACTACAAAAAAATACACTTCCATGATGATACGTGTTTGTCACAGTAGGTCGCGTTTTTTGTCATGCATGTACATCCATGAAAAATTTATGACAGAATCAAGATAGTCATACCTTTGCTGTCGTAGAAGTGTTCCATGACATTACCAAAATTATCATCACGGAAGTGTCCACTTCCATGACGATAAATCGCGCGTCACAGAAGTGCTTTCGTCAAGGGTGACCGACACGTGGCACCCACCGTAACAGAATGCCGTTAAGCTATCGGGTCGGATTTTGGATCCGGTAACCCGTTAACAGCCACGTGTTAATATTCTCATTGGCTGACGGATCCACGTGTCAGCTCCGCGTTGGCACAGGTGTTACTCATCCAACGGTCGAGATGGGCCTATGATATGTTGACACGTGGACCGGCCCAACAGTGGCCCACAAAGTTTAAAAGGGCCGGCCCAACCGACGGCCCATAAGATTTAGCAGACCATAATGGGCCGGCCTAGCTAAAGGCCCATAAAATTTAGCGGACCATAATGGGCCGGCCCAGCTAAAGGCCCACAAGATTTTGCAGACCATAATGGGCCGGCCATTAAAGGCCCACAAAATTTTATGACCACAATGGGCCAGCCCAAAAAGGCCCACAAGATTCTGCAGACCATAATGGGTCGGCCCACTAAAGGCCCAACATTCTCTATCAAATCGGCCCACAACGGCCTGTCCTAAACTTGTCATCAACGCGGCCCATGGTCACTTCGGCCCATTAACGATTGCTAAGTAATTGGGCTGAATCATGGCCGTGTATTTCCGCCTGTTAAAGGTCCGGCTTCATTTGGGCCCATTTACAGGCCATCAAAACTTTCAGCCCATAAATGACCGTGAAGGATTTGGGTCATATTCGGCCATGTCTGACATTCGGCCTATTAGAGGCCCACTATAGATTTGGGCCACTTTCGGCTTGTTGTCATTTTTGGCCTGTTAACGCCGGACGTAAACCATGGGCCATATGTGGCCCAACTTCATATCGGGCCCGTTAACGGCCCATATAAAAATGACGATAATCTCGGCCTACCGAAGTTCCGGCCTGTTAAAGGCCCGTGTATTAGGTCGGTGCATTTACGGCCCGTCCGAATTTCGGCCTGTCAAAGATCCGCGTCGTAAATGGGCCACCATTTCGGCCTGCTAAGTCCAGTGGGTTATTTGGCACAATCAAGGCCCAATCTCACATTCGGTCTATTAAAGGCCCATGTTTTTTATGGGCTCGAGATATTTACACCTGTAAACAGCCTATTTTTACTGAGGGCCCAAATTATGTTTAGGCCTATTAAAGGCACACTATGGGCACAGGCCTACCAGAAAAATATGAAAGCTTATGCTAATTTACGCCCAGATATTTTTAGTGGGCTACATGCCAATTTCGGCCCGTAATCGTTTTTATCCCAATTGGAATGGGCCCGATGAATGTTGGCATGTTGGGCTCCTACGAAGCTTTTGGCCGAATACATTACTGAGATAAACCTACACTATACAAAAACAGCGTCGTAATTACTACAGCACAGGCGGCATCATAAATGTTGTATCACAACAAAATAAATTCCAACCATACAACAAAAGGCCTGTTGGCATAAAGTTTACAGATCCTTCCGGATAAAAGCACCATCAGATGTATAGAAGCACATATCATTTGACCTGAGTGCTAATGTTTCAGGCTGTAGAATCTGATGGAGCAGCACGATCTCCACCTTTTTTCCGCCAATGCTCTTGAACAACAAAGCGAATGTCTGATAGTCTGGTTTCAAAACCATTCATATCTTGACGACATTTCTCAACCACTATTCTTGTTTCCGAAACAACGTCCATTAGGGATTGGACTTGTGTCTGGAGCACGGATATATCACTCTGTCTAGCAGGAAGATTTTGTTCAGTAGGCGATTTGGACGAGGTTACCTTGACAACCAACCCAGAATTACGCAGGAAGGTGCTTTTTGCACCGTTAGTGGAGAGATACTGACGCACTGCAGCAAGAGGTGACATTGTGCCTGTAGTAGCCTCGTCACCTTCAGGTGGTTGTGGCTGTTCAATCATTTGTTCCATAGCTTCCTGAAAGTTTGAACTTGTAGATTAGTGTACTAGATAAGTTACTAATGAGACAAAAACAAACAAAGTAGGTTAAACGTTTATACATAACTTATTTTGGTGAACTATAATACATTAGCATGTATTGTAGTGCCAACTACATAATAAAATCACTTTCGGAACATATGTCCATGTAGCATGCCTACTGTATTGTCTATTTCCTCACATTCGTTGACATCTAAGGATAAAGAGACATGGTTTAAAGTAGGATGAACATAGTATGACATCATTCATATCATGGGCAAACAGATATAAAACAAACAGCCTATTTTATCATTGTGTGCGCACGTGAACATAACAACTAGATTACAGATCAAGACCAAAAGAATATCCTTCATCTCTTTTAAACCATGTAAGGTGAAATGATACGTTAAGACAACTGTAGAAAAGTGAACAGAGTAATCGACATTGGCTGCAAACCAAGTAGTTAAATGAACACATCACAGTACCAATCAGTTCAAGGCAGGAGGAGTAAGGACTTACAACAAATGCTTGAACTGGTGTGCTCATTCCCTTCATCTTGCCGGTGTGGCAATCCTTGAAGATTTGCACCTTTGCATTCGTTCGAGTTCTTTTTGGTCCGCACGGGCTTTCCTCTGTATTTGGAACAAGTCAATATAGATACGATAATATGGCACAAAAAGAAGGAAGTAGCAGCTATTTACAAGAGCCTCGCGAGGTGCAATATAGCTACGAGATCATGTTGTCTGTTGGAATTTCACTTTAGAACGGTTGGTTTTGTTCTTCAAACAATTAGCCTAGAAGAAGATACACTTGTAAGGAACATACATAAATACAAGTTCAATATGTGGTCTGGTCAAATACATATAGCCTACCTGATACTTTGGATCGCACCGGTGTTTAACGAGGGCTGTCCAATCTTCATCTGTAATATATTCCCTTTGGAGATGTTTGGGCGATTTTATTGTTAGCCTTGCCTTCAAAGTGAGATTTTCTAATGTGGTACCGATACTCGCAGAAAGCATCGAAAAACATGAGTGCATGCTTGTTTAGTTGCATCATCTTTCGGATCCAACTTGAACCTCATCTGTTGAAAAAGGAATGTGAGTCTTATTAGGAGGAAGCTAGAAAGTATGGGGCAAAGCAAGACAATATTACTAATTGCGATGAATAACATTACTTACGGATAAATGGTCAAGGAAGGTGTTAAACTGGGTATTGTCTTTCTCATTCCTGTACTGGATCCACATTGGGAGGATACGTGCATGACACCTAACGACAACAGCTGCCTCTAATACTAACTTGGTTGACTCTGTAGCATCACGTGACCTTTTTAAACCTGCCTCAAAATGGATCTCCATTCTTCCTCCTTTAGATTTTGTTAATCTGTCAAGCATTATCCCTGATGTCTGTTTCCGCTTGCGCCGTGGTGCTATTTCAACAATGAATATGGAAAGTGTTAGTGTACATCAAACTGTGAGAGTACATATAAAGGAGCATGCAACTGCAACTTGACTTGGTCAGGTACCGTGTTGGTGTTGATGCTCATGAGGTTCATATGATCTTGCCAAGTCTTGTTGTGTCAGTAGTGCTTCGGAAGTAGTGTTAGGTGTGAAGGCAGCTTGGGAACTGGCCAGTTCTGGAGCAAACGAACGAGTAATCGTTGAGATCTTTGATGCAGTTGAAGCGGATGCCGCAGCTGGTGGAGTAGGTGATACCGTGTTTGTAGATTTAGCCGGTGGACTTGGACCTTCATCGCACTATAAGTACCAGCAGAATCTCGACGGCGTAACCTTTTCCGCTTTCACCCGACGAGTAACAAAGACTCCCTACTATATTATTTTCCTTGCTCTTTTTGAATTTGCCATGTCAAGCTGTACCCACAACACAAAAGAATAAAATCACTCTTCAGAACTAATTGATGCATGATACAGACAAGCAATACTTTGATGTAAGACAACCGTATGAGGATGGAATATGTAAGAAAAATAGGACGGCATGACATATTCACAGCTACGATGTGCAAACTGAGCAGAAGGATTTTCAAGAAAATAGAAGTAATGCAAGCTAGACAGCATATGAAAGATGCAACCAATATTACTCTGCCAAGTTAAAAGTGTCTTGTCATAAGTCACAATTCGAAAAATTAGAAGTAGTACAACGTAGAAATCAATGCAAGATGCAACCACTATCAAACTGCCATGTTAAAAGCGTCCAATCATGAGTGACTGATGCGGGATACACAACAGCAGTACTTTGATGTAAGAACATGGTATGATAGATAAATGTAGTGTATTCTAGACATAGAAAGCCATGTCATATGCACATGTATAACGTATAAACTCAGCAGGTGCAATTTAATCAAAATAGAAGAAATACAGGCTAGACAACATATGCAACATGAAACCAATTATCACACTGTCAACTTAGAGCAAGCACCTGCGATGGTGGAGTACGGGAGATGAACTCATCATGTAGACTTGGGACTTCAACTTCATTAGCAGTAGCAGGGGCAAATCTAGAGAGTCTATGTTTGCCTCGGTGCGGAGGACCACCAACATCCCCTAACTTACTCTTTTCCTTCCTATTTTCTGATATTGCCTTATGACACTACTAGAAAAACCCCTACTAATGGCGCACCTAGTATGGCTATTAATGGCGCATCTGTGGTGCGCCATTAATAGCACGCCATTAGTAATTTTTACTAATGGCGCACCACCTGGTGCGCCATTAGTATCTGGTATACTAATGGTGCACCGCGGGTGCGCTATTAGTATAGGCCAGGGTGCACCATTAGTATGCCTCCCAGGGGCCATGTATACCAGTGCTTTGGCATACTAATGGCGCACCACCTCTGAATGCGCCATTAGTAATCACAGCATACTAATGGCGCACTACCCGTGATGCGCCATTAGTATGCCTTTGTCATACTAATGGCGCACCGTCATGTGATGCGCCATTAGTATGAGTATTAGGTTTTTTTATTTTTTATTTTCTGTTTTTGCACAGGTTACAAAATGTATAATTTGACAAAATATAGACAGCACACATCAACAACAGATTCATCAAATACAATAGAAGATTAGTCTTTGAATACAATTCATCATATTAGTCTCCAAATACAATTCATCATATTAGTCTCCAAATTGAAAAGACCGAACAAAGATAGAACATTATATTACAAGTCTCGAGACCGCGAGTAGCGAGTTTGTCTTCACATTACAAGTCGATATCGATCATCTAAACTACCATCACATAGAAGAGAGTTGTGGTCATCACGATGAGCATCATCACGATGAAACTCGTCTTCATCCGGTTCCTCCAACGCTCCCTCTCCCGCTAGATAGCGGGCGTATCTAGATTCGGCCTCGGCCCTAGTGGTGTACCCTTTGTAATCATATCGCTGAATCGGTGAACCTGTCTCCGACACTCCTCCCGATCATCGTGAACTCCGGGAACCTTACCCTTGTACCACGACATACGTCGGCATCGCTATGCACTAGCCAAACGAAACGTTAGTACCAATTCACGCAGACAATACATAAGCAATATATAAGTATGCAAATGTAACGATCGGAAGAGAAAAGCAAGACATTAATAGCATCAATTACATCTAAGTTGAACGACTCTCAAACCAAAGAGACATACTACAAGTTCATTAAAGTTTAATTACAACATGAGCCAATCGATGTTTCAGAACTAGACAACTCGACTCAAGGGACCGGAGCGTGGATGAAGCCGCCGTCTATCGTGGGAGTCATGAAAGAACGGGCGTTGTCATCATGCATTTGTAGCATTGTGTCGATGTCACTGTTGGACGGTTGATTTTTGAGGTAGAACTGCCCCGAGGTACGAAGGACATCTTGATGGATGATTTCCGCAAACTCCGACTGGATGCGAAAGAATTCTTGTCGGAGGTCCGCGTCCTGGATTGCCGACACGCCGCCCCAATCTTTGAGTTTACTCGGTAGCGAAGTTGATGATGGTCCCGCACGATCGCCCGCATGTGATGGATGGCATAGTAGGCACCCTTCCGACCGCCAGCGGTTGCTTGACGCAGCAGAACGTCAGATTGTGGGAGAACACGTGCTTGCCGTGACTTACGAATAGGCCTAGTGAAGGTGCCTCCAGATTTGGCATAGCCGGGAGAACATCATCAAGAACCTTCTTGACATTTGTGTAGTCTACGTTCAATCGACGGTCCGGGTCGAAATACATGGCCATGGAATATTTGGGGCTTAGGAGGATGAGCGTGCAATGTGTCACCGCAGAAAACACGGAATGTTAAAAGAAAAGCGATCAAAATGTAAGAATTCATATGTTACGGGCGGTTGAGGGAAGGACTTACTCGGGAAAGTAAGGCACGAGGAAGTTATCCTTATCTTGGTTTGCCGAATGACGCCTTCGAGGTAAGAACTTCGCGACTTGCGGTCCCGAGCGCTGCCCAAGATCTTGGCACGCATGTAGAAGGGGTCGACTATCACGATGTCCGGGTCTTGTCGCGAATGATCCGCATCTCCATACTCAGCGTGAAAATAGCCGAACGAATGTGTAGTGCAGCGGATGAAGGTTCAACATAGCGTGGATGTCATCAAAACGCAGGACGATCGTCGCCCGATGGAGTTATCCACAAAGCCCTTGCCCTCCGCACCTTGGCCACGAAAACCGGTATGCCACATCCTTCTCCCCGAGACGCCGCTTCTCCAAAGAAAGAACACCGCCATGCAGACTCCGCATAGCACCGGTTGCAGCATTGAGCATATTTGTCGGTAGCATCGCCCTACCCGCCACATGCACCCTCCTCGAGATATCCTGCGGTGAAGGTGGCCCGCCCCGAGCACGGATCGCATTTCGGTGCCGCTGGCTCGCACCCTTCTTAGTCTTTCTTCTGCGTGCCTTCTTCTTCTCCTGTAATGGGACCGAGTTTTGCTCACAGACCGCCTTCTTGAGTGTGTTGGGGCTGATAATATTTCGCACCTCGCCTATCTGAGGCTCGGTGAAGTCGGCAGCTGGAGGCGTCTCCTGAGAGTTGAACGCCAGACGGCGCCTGTTGCAACTTGGCTTCTCCGCGGTACCAGCTAGATCGCACACGTCTTTTGTTGGGTTTGGTTCTTGAGAAGGAGGCCCCATGAAGTCGCCATCGCACTCCATGCTCGTCAAAGTACCGATCGACGTTGCCAAATGTATCATAGTCGCTGCTGCCGTCGTTCTCGATCCCGTGCCATATGCATGTTTGGATCCAGTGGCATAGGGATGTCCAGCACCGTTTCTGGCGGTCTTGCCATGGGCCGACTTGGCGCCGCACGATCGGGCGGTGTTGTCTTTGGGGTGGTGTCCCCGCCTTCAAACGAATCCGCTCTTCGCCAAAGCGAGGCCAGCTCAGCAGCGCCGAGGGTCATCACGTCTTCATCATCGGCCCCGACGGGTCGATTCGGAGGTAACAACTCATCGCAGCCTGGCAGCACCAACCAGTTGAACCCTAAACAAGTTGGGTGGCATCTGGGTACCGTGGAACAAGGGTTGCCGGTTGAACTATTTTGCCCTTGGCGACATCGACCAACTCGTTGTTCACGAAGTGGAGGAGAGTGCACGGAACGTCGGCGGCGCCCGCGAAAACATGTAGGGCGTCGGGGATGCCCGATCAAAGGCAAGGAGATGAAGTCCTCGGCTGAGAGAGGCTTAATTAGTTACCGTGATGATGGCGTCGAGCTCGGCTAATGTCGACGCAC
The DNA here is from genome assembly GCA_021605145.1 of Aegilops bicornis. NCBI lineage: Eukaryota > Viridiplantae > Streptophyta > Magnoliopsida > Poales > Poaceae > Aegilops > Aegilops bicornis. The sequence goes on from CM038669.1 coordinate 506,959,068, forward strand.
CGCCAACGGCGGGCGTCAGATGACGGAGGGGCCGCTTGTCAAGAGGTGCCGCCGCGTACACCCGGTGCATTAAGCTCCCGCGGCGTCGGAGACACCAATGCCGCCCGCCGAGGCACCAATGGCCCCGCCATCGCATTATGCGAAGTTGCTGGCCGTGAAGCTAGGAATCGGGCGGCCTCTGTTGGCGCCCGCAATCCACGACTCAACCCCGAGATCAAGGTAGGCACAAGGGCGGTGATCGCCGCTCCGAGTCGTTGTTCCACTTGCTCTTGGACAATCTCCGAATCCGCGCCACCTGTGCCTTGAGTTCTTGAACCTCTTGCGCTGGCTTTCCGAGCTGGTCTTTTATCCTTCCGCACACCAAATGTATAGTATGACCCCATTTTGTCGACAAGCCTTTGCCGGCCACACGACCACCGACGCCGGCCATCGAGCTTATCCTTGTTCTTCATTACATTCAACCCCTATTTAGAGTGGTGTCCCAAGGGTTGCTCTTAGTCGACCCGCCATCGCTTTCAAATGCGCTGCGGAAGGAATGTGAACCATTTAGAAATTTGGCTTCATTAATTAGAATGCAACCATATGGAGCTAATTACGTGGGGTGTATTCCTTACGAGAACAAGCTCAAGCTGCCTGGTCTTCGGATCCGTGGTAAGCTCCTTTGTTTTCGGGTCCTTCTTGTACCGGCCCCGACAAATTTCCAGGACTGCTTGTCACCGTATGTATCGAAGAGGGGCGGTAGGCCTTGCTCGGCACGGTCCGCCTCCTCCTTGTCCCATATAGCCTCCGCCACTCTGTAACCGCCGGGACCGAGTGTGTGTTCCCCTATGTTCAGCTCCCGCATTTGTTTCCCCCACTCACTTGATTGGGAGCTTGCGGTGCTCGAGCAATTGATCTTGAAGTCGTTGTAGTCATCTTCGGTGATCGAAGGATTTTTCTCCTTGATCTTGATAACTCTCACCTTTCTCGATCATTCTCTTCACATTGCTTTTCCAAGTAGACAGGCCGTGCTCATCTTCGTGAGGGCAGCATTGTTCACTTTATTCCCTTTGAGGCTTGTGTTTTCAAATTCAGCAGGGAACTTGTATCGTTCGTGCAGCTTCGTGAAGAGGAGGTTGCGCAAATTCCCTCGGTCAGGATGCCTCAGGATGCCGAGGTGCCTGTTGACGGGCAGACCAACGGGGTTCTCGATGCCTAGATAATTCGTGCAGTAGGAGATGCACTCTTCGGTCAGAAAGCCCCTGGCTATGCTTCCTTCTGGACGTGACATGTTGCGAACGTATCCTTTGATGACACCATTCATCCTTTCGAACGGCATCATGCTTTGTGCGAGGAACGTCGGCCGAGTTGGATGATATCCTCCACTATATGGACCAGCGGATGCACCATAACGTCGAAGAATGCGGGCGGAAGTACATCTCAAGCTCGCATAGTATCACCACGATCTCTTCCTGTAGCCTTCGAGTTGCCTCACGCCAATCGACTTCCGAGAGATGACGTCGAAGAAGTTGCATAGGCCAAATAGCGTTTCACGGATGTGCGCGTCCATGATCCCACGGATTGCAACCGGAAGTATCTGCGTCATCAAGACGCGTGATACCGTGAGACTTCATCCCATCGAACTTCGCCCACTTGGGTCTAGGTATCTGCTTATCTTCCCAGCGTAATCGTAAGGAAGTTTTACTCCTAGGAGGCAGGTGAAAACTGCTCGATCTCCTCGACTTAGAGTGAAGCACGCGGAGGGTAGTCATTTCCGGTCTTCTTGGCCTTTTGCCTTTACGACGACTTTACGTGTCCTGCTTCGCCTCATCATCATCATCATCATCATCATCATCATCATCATCATATATAGCGTGAAGCTCCCGCCGATGCCCATTGATTTCAAGTCTGCCCTTGCTTTCGCCCATCTTTGGTCCTCGCCGCATGTTGAGCAGGGTACCAAGCAGACTCTCGCCACGCGTTCTTTGTGATATGCATGACATCAAGGCTGTGAGGCACACGGTGGATCTTCCAAGACGGCAAGTCCCGTAAAACAGACCTTGTTTTCCATACCTTCAAGCGGCTCTGGCGCCTTCGCTTCTTTCCTGGCTCTGGCGCCTTTTGCTTCTTTCCGGTGGGCGGTCTTTCCAATTTTTCAACAGCTTGTCTATTTCCTCGCCGCTCCTCGTACACGGGCGTTTTCGGGGTTCGGTTTCACCATCGAACAGATCCTTGCGTTTCCTCCACGGGTCATCGTCGCGAAGCCACCTTCGATGTCCCATGAACACGGTTTTCGAAGACCCGAATCTCTATCTAGCTGGCGATACGTTGTGTCATCCATGCACCTTATGCATCCAGAAAATCCGTGGACTACCCGCCCGCAAGATATCCGTGAATCGAGATAGTCGTGCACCGTCGTGAGCAGGCGGCTCTCATAGGGAAATATTCTTTCTCCGTGGCGTCCCACGTATTGGCTGGTGTTTTCCACAGCGTGTCAAGCTCCTCTTCGGCAGCCCCAGACATGATTGATGTCGTTCCTCGTTGTTTCGGCCCTTCAATTAGCATACTCATGTGAATGTACTTCCTCTTCATGCACAACCAGGGGAAGGTTGTACATCCACACAAACACAGGCCAGTGCTATGTGTGCTTCTCCTGCTGCCAAACGGATTGACTCCATCGGTGCTCGCGCCAAAGACGATGTTCCTTGGATCGTTCCCAAATTACTGGGTATTCCGTTCAACACTTGCCATCGCTCGCATCCTTAGGGTGACTTGGCATCTTGTCTTTTTATCTATCTCCGGATCATTTGCGTCATCTTCTCGCTTCTTCTCCTCCCTATCCGCGTGCAACGCAGGAGCTTTGCTACCTTAGGATCCGCGAAATACCGCTGCAGACGAGGAGTGATCGGAAAGTACCACACCACTTTTCGAGGAGCTTTCTTCCTCTTCTTGTATCGAGTGACACCGCACAACGGACATATGGTAGACTCCGCGTGCTCGTCCCGATAAATGATGCAATTGTTCATGCACACATGGTATTTCACGTGCGGTAAATCCAGAGGACACACGATTTTCTTCGCCTCCTCCAAACTGGTCGGGCACTTGTTCCCCTTGGGAAGACGTTCGTGCCAGAATGACATGTTCTCGTCGAAGCATGCATCGGTCATTTTGTGTTTTACCTTCATCTCCAGAGCCATGAGCGTTACTTTCAGCGGGTATCCTCGGCCTGCATCCTTCATACAATGGAGTAACCGCGTCTAACTCAAGTTGATCCATCTTGGCTTTCTCTCGGGCGGCAGCTCTTGCGTAATCCGTCTGCTTGAGAAGCAGCTCTTGAATATGAGGGTCCTGCACCCAGCCCATCGATGGTCCAGCGTCGTCAGCTCCGCCGGCATCATCAACATGTCCTGCATCTTCAACAAGATGACTGAGTACATCATCACCGTCGTGATCATCTCCAGGGGATTCTTCGCCTTCTCGCCCCGAGCCGCGGTGGTTGTCTTGCTGCCCTTCCTCATTTCTTGCCCGCCCCCATGGACGACTTCAGATTCATCTTCATCACCTTGCCACCGATAGCCATCCATGAAACCACGCAAGAGCAGGTGGTCCCGCACCTGCCCGAATCCGGGTCCGCAATAAGGCTATTCAGCTTGCATCTTCGACACGGACATCTTATCTCCGCCTCGTTCTTTTGAAGCATCTCGCCTTCATGACCTCAAAAACCTATTCACGATGCCTTCGGTCATCGTATGCGGACCATATGGTCGTCAAGAGGTAGAGCAAAACGATATTTTAGAACCAAGAAAAAATTTGGCATGACTTTCCTAAAAATAGGACCAAAAGAATGCTTAATGCCAAAATTCTACTAAAAGGAAATGAATCAACATTCCGCAAAATATTGGCAACTATCGCATTTCAAATACCGGTACACCTCCAAACACAAACACATATGCAACACCACAAACATATGCAACACCACGAACATACATAGATCTAGCTAGGCCATAAAAAGTGCATGTGCACATTGTTGTAGGGAGAACAACATAAATATAGCTTCCCCTTACTTACCTAGCAAAACAAGGTAACTTAACCACTTAATTTGAATGAATCTATGGTGGAAATGAGGTGAAAAAGAGGAGGCACCCGAGACAAGGAGGAGGCGGTGGAGAGAATGAAGTGGGGAGAAAGTGAGTGTGGGAGGAGAGGCTGTCCAAAATATCTTGTTGCTGCCCACTTACTAATGGCGCACCAGCAAGAAATGCGCCATTAGTAATCCAGTTACTAATGGCGCACCCACGGTGGTGCGCCATTAGTACTTTTGCAAAAAAAGGAATAAAAACAATAAAAAACATTAGTGGCGCACCTTTCCGCGGTGCGCCATTACTAGTTACAACTAGTAATGGCGCACCACCACCGGATGCGCCATTAGTATGTTTGGACAAAGCGCACTAGTTGAAAAAAATTTGGTACTAATGGCGCACCGTGGGCAGGGTGCGCCATTAGTAGTTTCAACACTAATGGCGCATCAGATGGTGGTGCGCCATTAGTATATACTAATGGCGCACCACATGTCTGGTGCGCCATTAGTGTCAATTCCATCTATAGCCCTTTTCCTAGTAGTGTGAAGTCAAAACCACAAGAAGATGAATAAAATTAGCTCTACATAACTGGTTGATGCATGATACAGACGAACACTACTTTGATGTAAGGCAAGCGCGGGATAGGAGGATGGAATATATACAAAAAAAGACAGCGTTTCATATTCACACGTACGATAGGAGGATGGAATATGTATCAAAAAACAGTAAGCGGAAGGCATTTCAACAAAATTAGAAGAAATGAAAGCTAGGCACCATATGAACATGCAACCAATATCACTCTTTCAGGTAAAAAGTGTCTCATCGTAAGTGCCATTTCAAGAAATTAGAAGCAGTACAAGCTAGAAGACAATGCAAGATGCAACCTACATCACAGTCCCAAGTTAAATGTGTCTTATGGGTAAGTGATCGTTGCAGGTATAAGTTGTAAGCTACGCAGATGCAATTCAACATAATCAGAAGCAATACAAACTAGACATCATACGGAAAACGCAACCACGTATAACAGTTCCATGTAAGAGCAAGCACTTGTGATGGTGGGGTAGGGGAGATGTGCTCATCATGTACACGTATGTTCTAGAAACATGAACACGTGTCATATTCACAGGCATTATGTGTAAAGTAAGAAGATGCAATTCAAGTTAGAAGCAATACAAGCTAGACATCATACGCAACATGCAACCACATATAATACTGTCAAGTTAGAGCAAGCACTGTGATGGTGGAGTAGGGAGATGTGCTCATCATCTACAGCTACGTTGATCGGCCCAGCCTTGTGTTGTCTTGCGAATCTTGTTGGGAGGATGGCGGAGTAGAATCTGTAGAGATCCCGTGTTTGAGTTGCTCCGAAGGACCACCATCATCCACTGCCGGACTAATTTCCTTCAGTTGTAATGATTTTGCATTGTGAATTCAAATGATAAGAAAAAGGAATAAAATTCGCTCTTCAGAACTCATTCATGCATGATAATCGATTTAACACTACTCGGATGAAAGGCAAACACATGATGCGAGGATGGAATATGTATGAAAAACAGGATGGTGTGACATATTCACACCTATGATGTGGTAACTAAGCGAAGGCATTTCAACAAATTAGAAGCACTGCAAGCTAGACACCATATGAAAGATGCAACCAATATCACTCTGCCAAGTTCAAACTGTATGGCGTTTCAACAAATTAGAAGCAGTACATGCTAGAAATCATATGCAAGACACAACCCATATAACAGTGGCGACTTAAAGGTGCCTTATCATAAGTGACTGATGTGGGATATGCAAGAATAGTAGTATGATGTAGAAACAGGAACGCATGTCATATTCACAGCATTATGTGTAAAGTAAGCAGATGCAATTCAACAAAGTTAGAAGCAATACAAGCTAGACATCATACGCAACATGCAACCACATATAATAGTGCCAAGTTAGAGCAAGCACCGGTGATGGTGGAGTGGGGGAGATGTGCTCATCATCTACACGGCTACGTTGACTGTCTAGCCTTGCGTTGTCTTGCAAATCTTGTTGGGAGGATGGCGGAGTAGAATATGTAGAGAACCTCCGTTTCAGTTGCTTGGAAGGACCACCATCATCCAATGCCTTGCCAATTTCCTTCAGCTTTATTGATTTTGCATTGTGAGGTCATACCGACAAGAAAAAGGAATATCATTCGCTCTTCAGAACTCATTCATGTATGATAATCTTGTGAACACTACTCGATGAAAGGCAAAGTCATGATACGAGGATGGAATATGTACGAAAAAATGGACGGCTTGACATATTCACACCTATGATGTGGTAACTAAGCGAAGGCACTTCAACAAATTAGAAACAATCGCAAGACACCATATGTAAGGTCCAATCAATATCACTCTGCCAAGTTAAAACTGTCTCGTCATAGGTGGCGTTCATCAAACTAGAATCAATACATGCTAGAAATCATATTCAAGACGCAAACCAATATCACACTGCCAACTTAAAGGTGTCCCATCATAAGTGACTGATGCAAGATACACAAGAAGAGTAGTTTCATGTAAGAACATGGTGTGATAGATGATATAGTATGTACCAAAACAGGAAAGCGTGTCATATTCACATGTATCATGTGTAAGCTAAGCAGATGCAATTTACACTAATTAGGAGCAATACGAAGCTAGACACCATATGCAACATGCAACCAGATATCACACCGCCAAGTTAGAGCAAGCACCTTGGATGGTGGAGTAGGGGAGCGGAGACTTGGACCATGTAATGCACTATCAGTACAAGGAGAATCGGTACAGATGCTCCGTTTATGTTGCTGCAGAGGACCACCATCATTGCCTTCCTTACTCTTTTCCTTCCTCTTTCTTGATTTTGCCTTGTCAAGTCAAACCCACAAGAAAAAGGAATAAAATTTTCTCTTCAGAACTCATTGATGCATGATACTGACGAACACTACTTTCATGTAAGGCAGCCGCATGATAGGAGGATGGAATATGTATGAAAAACAGGACGGTGTGACATATTGACATGTATGATGTATAAAGTGTAAACTAAGCACAAGGTGCTTGAACTTGTTAGAATCAATGCAAGCTAGAAACCATATGAAAGATGAAACCAATATCACTGCCAAATTAAAAGGGTGCCCTAAAAATGTATTTGACCAAATTAGAAGCAATACATGGCAACAAAGCTAGAAATAATATGCAATATGCAACGAATAAAGGTGACTCATCGTAAGTGATTGATGCAGGATACAGAAGAGAGGTAGTTTCATGTAAGAAAAAGGTTAACACATAGATGTAGTGTGTACCAAAAATAGGAAGGCATGTCATATTCACAGGTATAGTGTGTAAACTAAGAAGATGCAATTTACCCTAATTAGAAGCATTACAAGCTAGACACCATATGCAACATGCAACCACATATCACATCATGGGTTAGAGCAAGCACCTGTGATGGTGGTGTAGGGGAAGTGCGGTCATCAGGTACAGAGCTACGTTCAATATCTTCATTTAGGCTTGTTGTTTCTTGAGAATCATGTGGAGAGGATTAAATTGCATTCTTTATAAGAGAATTGCATCTCATATTAACCCACGCGCGTGACTGTCTCATCATAAGCGATAGACGCAGGATACACAAGAACAGTAGTTTGATGTAAGAACATGGTGTGATAGGCAGATGTAGTATGTACCAAAAACAGGAAGGCGTGTCATATTCACATGTATAATGTGTAAGCTAAGGAGATGCAATTAACAAATGAGGAGCATTGATGAGGGATACACAATAAAAGTAGTTTGATATAAGAACATGGTTAATAGAAAGACGTAGTATGTACCAAAAATAGGAAGGCATGTCATATTCACGGGTATAATGTGTTAATTAAGCAGATGCAATTTACCCTAATTAGAAGCATTACAAGGTAGACACCATATGCAACATGCAACCACATATCACACTGCCAAGTAAGAGCAAGCACCTGCGATGGTGGTGTGGGGAATTGCGGTGATCAACTAGAGAGCTACGTTGACTATCTTCATTTAGCCTTGCTGTTTCTTGAGAATCATGTGGGAGGATGACACCGCACTCTTTAAACGAGTAGGGCGCCTCACAAGAACTCCACTCGAAAGTGACCTGTCTCATCATAAGTGATTGACGAGGGATACAAAAGAGCATTAGTTTGATGTACGAACATGGTTAATAGACATATGTAGTATGTATCAAAAACAGGAAGGCATGTCATTATCAAAGGTATAATGTGTAAAGTAAGCAGATGCAATTTAACCAAATTGGAAGCAATACAAGCTAGACACCATATGCAACATGCAACCACATTTGACAAATGCCGGGTTAAAGCAAGCACCAGGATGGTTGTGTGTGGCAATTGAGATCATCAACTGCAGAGCTACGCCATCGCCTCTCATCACGACACCGCACTCCATTAGAGCGCCAAACGCTTAGTGCTTATCTTCAATTACACCGACTTACATCTTTTCTTTTCTGCATTCATCAACACCGTGTCGAGTCTGAAATACCCATGCATAAAAAACAATAGTGTGAGTATGGGTGAAGTGTGTGCACAATTAGTACAAAGGTAAAGGTAGCATATAGCAGGTCGGTGAGAAATAAATGATGGGAGACATATGATATCTCTACAACATGCATGGCGCGACTAAATTACTACAAGATTCTATGAAAATAACAATGATCGAAAGCAAATAGGTTAGTCCATTTTTCTGCACCGTCCGATGTACAAAGAACGGGCAGATCGCCTTCATCTACCTCCAGCCAGTCAGTGTTGATGATCTTCCTCGAAACGCCAGCGACCACCGGCCCAATATTCCTCCCCTGCCTGCACCCTCCCCTCGACCTCACTGCACCGTCGTGCTTGGCACCGCACCCCCGGCCATCCATTCAATCCCCGCCGACCTCCAGATCGGGCGCAAGCAGCTCCTGCGCCCCACACCCCTATGATAGACATCGATGCGCCACTTCCCCGGGGAACAGGCAGACTAGGTGCTCCGCGCGCCTAAGCGGGTGCTGCTTCTTTTAATAGCGGTTCGACTGACCCTGAATTTAAATCCAGGCGGGCTACTGACCTCTAGCAAAGGTGAAATAGTAAAGGGAGGAAACCTTGTGCATTTAGTATCACGAAGAAGATGCAGTAAGAAGCGCTCAACTAGTTTCTTTCGTGGGATGAATACGGTGTGAGCGGAGACGTAAGATTTGCACGAATAAGGGAAGAGGAGTACCTCTTTCTACTGGCAGTGTTGTGTCCTCCTTCTGTTTTTCCGATGATCTTCTTGCCGGAAACCAGAAGTTGTGGAGGACGGTGCGGCCTTGGACGAACCCATGGCCAAGTTGTTGAGTGTGGTGCGGTGGCCGTCTGTCGGCGGAGGGGAAGCAGATCCGAGGCGGCGAACGATGTCGTAGCAGGAACAGCTTCGGTGCGGTGGACGGTTCCGACAGTGGAGCCGCAGCAGTGAGGCACAGGACGGCGTGGTTGGAGTGGTTCTGGTACGGCGCACGTCGGCGTCGGCATCGTGGAGGTAGCTCTGCCTCGGCTTCAGCTGCTAAGTCCTTGAGGGTGTTGCGGTTGCGGTTGCATTGGACGACGATGTCGAGGTACCGGCTCTGGTGTGATGGAAGAGGGCGGCGGTGGATTGGCCGCTATGGGGTGGTGGACGGGCCGACGGAGGAGGCTGGGGTTTCGCGGCTGGTGGAGAGGGCGTTTTCGCGCCCATGGAGTATGAATGGGGAAACGGAGGGAGGCGGGGAACTAAGGGGGAACAATGTTTCGGTTTGAGACGCGCTTGTTTGAAATTTGGGAAAGTTACAAACTTTGCCCCATCTAAAATTTCGGACATATTATGGGTTGGGGTAGGACAGTCATGTCAGGTGTCCCAAATGTGGGCGGGATAGATTTCGGCCGAGCGCATGGGTGTTTAGGGGCCCATGGCGTATGAATGCTTCTTGGAGGCGGTTGAGACTGGCGTCTTGGTGAAGTTACAAACCTACCCTGGTTTAGACCTTTGGACATTGGGCCGATAGGCTACACGGGCCAGAGTCAGGGCAGTAATTTCCTACCACCAAAACATTAGTCTCGTGCGGTTTTGGGTGACCAGAGGCCTATTTGGCGCTTCGTTCAATATTTGGGACCAGAAGCATTAACGTTTTCGGTTCTCTTGAATTGAACTTTCAGGATTTGTCAAACTTCACAAATATTTACTCTTGAAAATCCTAAAGCTACGATTATTTTGGAATGGATGCACTACAAGAAATATGTCAACTTGTGACCTTGACTATTGGTCACTGAAAGGTCATGGCTTTTCATTTGCGACCTTTTTGTGACCAAAAATGTATAGGTCAAAAGTCGGGCGGTCGAATCGACTATAGCGACCTTCTCTGTGAGAAGGTCGTAGACGTTTACGACCAAAATAGGCCTACTGTTTTGTTTTGGTCACTAGCAGCCTCCTCAGGCCACGTAGGCATCTGACGTGGCAATCTGATGTGGCACAAGAATCAGCCCGGTCCGATTAGGTGTTTTACATGGGCCGAGCCCATTAATTCAGCCTTTTATTATTATTTTTCCTTGTTATTCTGGTCCGCTTCATTGGCCAAGCCCAACGTTGTAGCCTTTTTTATTGTTGGCCCATGGCCTTTTATTATTTATTGCTTTTCTATTTTCAGCCATTATATATTCAAGCTGGTCCCACTAGTCAGATGGGTCCCACTTGTCATGATCATCTCTCAAATTAGTCCCACATATCAGAAATGCACAAATTTGACAGATTATTTTCATAAGTGGACCCATTGGTCAAGTTTCCATTTCACAAGTTTTCAGATCACATACATAATTAAAAAGAACACATAAATTTCATCAAATATACCACTAAATAAATCTATTACAATCTTTACAACACATATATGCTACAATATGCTACTCTTCACTAAGTAGAACTTGACGGCTTCACACTTCACAGCTTCACACTTGCTTCACACTTCACTCTTGAGCATCTGTAAAAGAGGAACAACCACAAATTTAAATCTCAATTGCAGATAGGCCATATGCGTAAGCGGTTCAAAGTTGAAACAACATCAATTAAACACACGCCAAGACAAAAACATAGGAGTCAAAATGCGAGATAGGACCAGGACAAGGAAACTTCGTTATCAAATCAACACACACTTGTAGCAAAACAGCAATGTATCACATTATAATGAGAGCATCATGCCGGAAAGAAACAAAGACCGAAACATGTGGATATCTCATGTGAGCATCATGCTGTGGTTTTATTAAACAATGATACAAAGAATGTAATACAATATCTTCAATGCAAATTATGGTACTTGTAGCAAAACAGTTTGAAACAACAACTACACAATACATTATAATGAGAGTAAGCTTGAATCAAACATTGATGATTGTCGCTAGTGCATACTACTATGATTCACACTAGAGCAAATTTTCGTAAGAACAAATAATGAAAACTATGCAAATGCTCAAGAACGGGTACTTATTGCATTGTGAATAGGTACTTGCATACTAAAGTTTTCAGAAGAACAAATAACTGAAGTGATTATTCATGAACATGCGTATTAAAGAAACAAGAACAGAAAATTTTCAGTGGCACTTGTCATTGGAATTTAGAAGCATTTATCACACAAATTCAGAACTGGAGGTAAGTGATGAGGCAGCAACGGAATAATGACCTCCTGCCAGCTCTCAAGTGGAAGATGATCCATAGACAAGCAAAGTGCCAAGATTCTGGAAGAACAAAAAATCAATATAATTAATTAGATTCTCACGCTAAGTGCCAAGTCTCAAGGAGGCCACCACACGGGAGCAGTCCCGAGAAGGAACAAAAAATTATCAAGAATATGGTTTGGTTTACTATACCAACCAAGTATCTCATATAACTGAGTATACTTCTATGGAAACTAAGCTCTTGTTTGACAAGTCCCAACACCGCTATGCTAGAAAATCAAGGAATTTGTGCAAACGCCACATAGCGCTGTTGCAACTTATTACTACCATATTTAAAATCCAATGAGTTATTAATCAAAACTAAACCATTTAATCAAAGAAAAGTGGAAACATTAATTAAAGTAGCCTACGTGGTTATTATACAAATTACAGTCACCTACTTCATTAAGGAAATTACCGTTACGCTTCTGAATAGTATGCGCTTTAGAATTCCTATTTCCAAATATCTCTGTCATCACTAATCACCCATTAGTGCAATAGGTACTTGTTGGTCTAGATTTTGCCTTGGATTAAAGGTGATATAAGGAGGAAACATTGCGCAGCACATGACAAGAGATGACTTAATTAGGTAGTACTAAACGACGCTCAGAGATGTATTATATGTAACAATGTTCCGCCACATTCCGAGCGGTTAAAACTAGTGAGTATCAACACTTAAATGCTTAAAAGTATTATTTATTTATTTAATCTGCCACCAAAGCACTAATTACTTGGACAAAAAAGGATTTCAAAGTGATATAAATAAAATACTTCATCTATTCAAAAGCAAGACTAGAACCAGCTTGTGTAGACCATACGCAGTCACGATACAAAATTCAAAAGCAAGATCGAACCCAGTTGTGTAGGCCATACGCAGCTGCTGATACTTCATCTATTCTAGATTGTGCGATTATTGATTAGAATTCCTTAACTATACATGTTTCAGTTTGATCCAGATCAACTGTAGAGCATCACCAACCAAGACAGCTAATGCTAAGCAGCCATGAAGTGGTTTTTTCTCTCTTAATCAGGCGCTGGCCGAGAAATTTACCGACTAGCAAGATTAGAGCAAGTCAGCTCGCCAGCTGCAAAATTAAACATTCCTGTTCTTCCGAGAAATCAATTGAGACCCAAGAACATCTCGGTCTCATCGAGAATTAGCATAGCATGCAACACCGCGAAGTAAAACACGCACGCGAATATATGCCATGTTACGGAAACCCCGAATAGTAAGTAATCTTGGGCACTAGTCGGGTTTGTCTACACCGCTTGATGTACGTAGTGCTAAACTTGCTGCCCGGCATTGACTAGCGCGAGGCAGCTCGGCCACTGCAAGAACAAAAAGAGGACAAATACTACCGGTGCTAGGAATCGACCGCCATCAAGAATCGGCGTCTACCTTACAGATCTAAACAACCAGCGTCAAGTAAGTCCAAACAATCGGGCGCCTAGTCATGCAATGATTCGTGCATGCGAAATGCATACTGATTAGGATGGATATGAGATGAGAGGGAACGGGTTACCTCGCATTGGGAGAAGAGGCTGGCCTCGGCGGCCTCCCAGGCGGCTAGCTAGCTCGCGGCGGCGCGGAAGGCGAGGACGGGGGGCTCGGCGAAGGCGGCGGAGCAAGAGGAAGGGACTGGAGCGCGAAGCAGAGGGAGGGGCGGGTCAAAGGGCACCATGGTGGCACCACGGTGGCCGCCGAGTAGGATGCGACGAGGAGGGTTGCGCGAGTCCTTCAGATCTCGCGATGGTTGGAGGTCGCAGCCAGATCGAGGGCTTGACGATGACCTGTGTGAGGAAGAAAAACAAATCGGGCATGTGTGAGCAACATCCAGATCGAATCGAAAGGAGAAGAGAAGAGGGCGAGAGAAGACCTTGTTGACGAGTTCCATGGTGTCGAGCGCGCGTGACGAGGGCGCGGATCCGGAAGCAACGCGGCGGATCTGGCCGCCGCCTGACCTGCTGTTGCCGCTCAACGGGTGGAGGTAGATGCGCATGGGCGCGTGGGACTGCTGCAGGGGGGAGGGGAGGAGAGCGAGGGAGTCTGGGGAGATGAGGACGAAGAGGAGCCGCGGGGCACGAGGGGTTCTGGCTCTGTGGACGCGGTAGGTGGAGGGAGTGGGGTGGGGCGGAGAAGAGGGGGGGAGTGAGGCCGGCGGCGAGGTGTGGTGACGGGAGGAAGGGGCCGGTGGACGAGGGGGACGAGGGCGATTGGATCTGGGGGAGAAGGGGGAGGCGGCGATGGAGAAGGGGGGTCTGGGGGAGAAGGGGAGGCGTCCGAGGCGCCCTTGTGGCTGTCTTGCAGTCTGTGGCGGCCATCGGGTGGTTGGTGCGTTCTTGGTGGAGGGGACGGGAGGGCGGCGGCGGCTAGGGTTTCAAGTGCGGGTGCGAAAGGGATTGGAACGATGGTGAGTGCGTGTGTGGGGTTTGGAACGGTGGTGAGTGGGTGCGTGGGGTCTGCGGGTACGATGGGGAGTGGGGGTGTGGGTGAGAGGGTGAGGGGTGAGGGCTGCCGTTGGATTCTGGAGCATCCAACGGTTCTGATGCATGATCCACGTGATAGGCTCCTAGACCAATCAAAACGCAGCAAGAAATTCAAAGATTTTATGACCGTCTAAATTGGTCGAAATCAATTAGATTAAATATAAAAAGTTTCATGAAAACTTCCTTTTTCATTTTTTGAGTGCTTAAAATGAGTATTTTTTAAAGGATCAACCAAATATTTTTCAAATGATACCATATTTTGCACAAAGTTTGCATTTTGGATTGGCAAACAATATTGACAAAGAGAGTTTTTATTTTTTTGCACGAAAAATCAATTTTCCATTTTTCGAGTGCCCAAAATGAGTTTTTTTGTGAAGGACCTACCATATATTTTTTGCAAAATTGGACCACATCATTTTTATAAAATACTAGGTCATATTTAATGCATAATTGACCAAATGGTTGGGTGTCAAAAGTTTTGATCCACCTCTCGTGAAAAAGACAAATTTCCGCGATTCACCGAAGCGGGTCAAATTTGAACTGGGCTGCCTCATAGTTTGCTTTTTATTTTTCCAAAAATCATTTCTAGGTACATAAGTATCTATTTAATCAGAGAAACATCAAACTTTTTCCAAGATTCAACCACTAGCTAGGAATGGTCATTCCCGCCGTTCTGACCGTATTTTGAAACGGGCATAAAAAATTCAAAAAAATCAAAAAATTGGAAAACCTTCGCATTGTGTCATTATATGTGACCAAGTTTCCAGGAAAAATAATAAACTTGTAATACGGAAATTATTTTTAAAAAGTGTTCTCGAAATGAGTCATTATGCATGAAGATTCATGGCTTTCAAGCCAAATGATCAATCTTATGGCCACACTCATGGCATAGTTTGTTCAAATGATCTCTTATTGTGCAAAAGTGTGCATCTTGGAATGGCAAACAATGTTTCCTAAGGAAGTTTTCATTTTCATTGGACGGAAATTTCATTTTCCATTTTCCGAGTGCCTGAAATGAGTTTTTTTTTGTGAAGGACCTACCATATATTTGTTGCAAAATTGGACCAAATCATTTTTATAAAATACTAGGTCATATTTTATTCCCAGCTGACCAAATGGTTTGGTGTCAAAAGTTTTGATCCACCTCTGGTGAAAAAGACAAATTCCCGTCGATTCAGGAGGAAGCGGGTCAAATTTGAACTGCAGCTGCCTCATAGTTTGCTCTTTATTTTTTCCAAAAATCATTTCTAGGTACAAAAGTATCTATTTAATCAGAGAAACACCAAAAAAATTCCAAGATTCAATCACTAGCTAGGAACGGTCATGCCCGCCGATTTGGCCGCATTTTGAAACGGGCATAAAAAATTCAAAAAAAATCAAAAAGTTGGGAAACCTTCGCATTGTGTCATTATATGTGACCAAGTTTCCAGGAAAAATAGTAAACTTGTAATACGACAATTATTTTAAAAAAGTGTTCTTAGAAATGAGCTATCACGCCGTGAAGATTCGTGGTTTTCAAGCCAAATGATCAATCTTATGGCCACATTCATGGCATAGTTTGTTCAAATGATCTCATATTGTGCACAAGGGTGCATCTTGGAATTCCAAACAATGTTTCCTAAGGGATTTTTCATTTTCTTTGCACGGAAAATTCATTTTTCATTTACCGAGTGCCCGAAATGAGTTCTTTTTGTGAAGGACCTACCATATATTTGTTGCAAAATTGGACCAAATAATTTTTCTAAAATACTAGGCATTATTTGATTCACAATTGACAAAATGGTTGGGTGTCAAAAGTTTTTATCCACCTCTGGTGAAAAAGACAAATTCCCACCGATTCAGCTGGAAGCGGGTCAAATTTGAACTGTAGCAGCCTCGTAGTTTGCTCTTTATATTTTCCAAAAATCATTTCTAGGTACATAAGTATCTATTTAATCAGAGAAACACCAACAAAATTCCAAGATTCAACCACTAGCTAGGAACGGTCATTCCCGCTGTTTTGACCGCATTTTGAAACGAGCATAAAAAATTCAAAAAAAATCAAAAAATTGGGAAACCTTCGCATTGTGTCATCATATGTGGCCAAGTTCCCAGGGAAAATAATAAACTTGTAATACGGCAATTATTTTAAAAAAGTGTTCTCATAAACGAGCTATCACGTGTGGAGATCAATGGCTTTCAAGCCAAATGATCAATCTTATGGCCACATTCATGGCATAGTTTGGTCAAATGATCTCATATTGTGCACAAAGGGTGCATATTGGAATGGCAAACAATGTTTCCTAAGGAAGTTTTCATTTTCGTTGGACGAAAAAACCATTTTCCATTTTTCGAGTGCCCGAAAGGAGGTGAAGTCATAGCAACCCACCACAATTTACAAGGTTATGACCATCTATATTGGTCGTTAACAACTAGAAATAAGGCAATGGACTAGCGTTGTTTGCTTTATGACCATTTCGTGTAAGGAAATTACGACCTTTCTAACCAAAATGGTCGCAATGGTTTAGGGTTTGGAGCCCCCCGAACAACTTTTGACCAATTGGTCTGAAATGGTCATAGATCTATGACCAATTCTTTCAGGGTCACTGACAGAAGGTCACTAGTTGACATATTTCTTGTAGTGATGGGGTACATTTGAACATACATTATACACGAGTATATATTAAAAAATATGCAACTTACCTCAGTTCATGCATGGTTCCAGATATAATCTCCTTGGTTGCAAAAAAAAGTTAGATATGCGTATGAATATATATAGCATGTTCAAACTCACAACAAAGATTGAGCCCTTTTACATCTGATTTACAAATGACATTATCTCGGGTTCAAATAGATGAATGCACTTCCTATGAATTCAATCTTCAAACCCCTTTATGTTGAATTTACATGTATTCTATTTCGTAGCTAGAAATTTGGAATGTATCCATGCAAGTGACAAATGTATAAAGTGCTTCACACTAACAACATGGAGTGCACTAATTAATGTTTATATATTTAATTGCAAAAGCATCCATTGCATGTATTTCAAACCGCTCTCACTCTATGGATCGATAATATGAAATAAACACATGCACATGCTTGAATTCAATAGAGTATGGGTGTCTGATAGACCGATTTTTGTGCATACGCATTTGCAAAATTCATGATCTCATCCAGAAATAATAATGCCATATATATTTTAATTTAATGCGTAGAACCGCCTTTTAAACGTAGATGCACTATGCCTCGCCCCGTTCTCACAGACGCGTTATATATCTCTCTATCTAATGCATAAGTGCACACACTTTATATGCATCGGCATTTCTCTTTCACACATGCTCACAATCTGTCTCGTGGTGTCGGGTGTCTCACGCACATGCTCTCTCTGTTTCTCTCTCTCTCTTTCTGACTATTATGTACCACTCTTTTCACTAACCTCAGTTGGAAAACACTATTTCTCTCACATGCATATATACACATGCACGGTCTCCACTAGCCCTCTATACGCACATATATGTGCCTACGTGTCTCCCGCACGCACATTATCTTTAGGCCTCTCTCGCACACATTGCCCCTCCCCCCCCCCCCCCCGACACACAGGCAAAGTTTTACCCTAGTTCGGATCGGACCCTTGCAGTTGAAGAAAGAGCCTACTCCTGGTATTGTATATTAGTGATAGGGGTGTGTACAAAGTACACGTAAATACCAGCCATTGTGCGTGTGTGTATACTATCGATTTAACTAGTCCCCAAGCTTGTATAATATACTAAGGGCCTAGGGTTACAAATCATATATAGTCGGCTTATCACCAGTGGGGATAGAGTCCTCCGCGACTCTGGTAGCTTCATGTTGTACGCCGAGTCCTCCACATGGGTCTTCGTATAACACGTCTCGGTCCAACCTATATGTGGTGCAGGATGGAACCGACCCATGAGTCTTCATGTTGACCCACCACAACTAGAAATGATGTGCCCACCACACCACACACGCAATCAGCCACTAAGAAAATAAGCATATACAATAGTACAACGGTATCTAGCTCACGATACGTGTCCATATTTTGTTGATGACACTAACGGACTTTGCATTTGATGCATGCTCCGTATTTTGTTGACGACACTTACAGTCATTGTATTTGAAGCGAAAGCACGGTATGGTCACTGGACTTCAGAATAAGCTCGTCACGGTCACTACATACATTTTGTCGTGCTAACCAACATGTGGTTGGATGGTTAGGAGGACGGTGGTTTCTCGAGCCCACCAAGGTTAAAGTCCCGGTGCTCGCATTTATCTTGTGTTAATTTCAGTATTTTCCGGCGATGTACGTTCAGTGGGAGGAGACGTTCCACACGACTACGAGGCACCTATGGTGACTTCGTAAAATCTCAAGATCATATATGATGGCCCACTCTCTCAAGGTGCTCATAGGGGTAGGGTTCGCGTGTGCGCTTATAGCGGTGAGTGCTTATGCCAGATATATGAGCCCTTGCGTCTGCATCGTGTTAAACAAATACATGTCATGATTATACGGTCACTGGCTCACCCGCATAACTCCGTATTTTGTTGATGAAACAATCAATTGACCAGCCAACGTTCCATGCGGCACAACTAGTGTTGCACCATCGAGGCGCCAGAACCGTGGGGCCCACTGTTAGCCCGTGATATGAAAGAAAGAAATGGTAGTTTGAGTCTCAGACTGTGTTAATAAAATAGGAGTACATTTTAGGGTGATCATACGGTCACTGGCTCACCATACAGCTCCGTAATTTATTGATAACATGATCAATTGACCAGACAAACGGTCCACATTCAGCAGCGCACATTACCATAGGGCCCACCCGTCAGCACATATATGAAGGACAGAAATGGTAATAAATTAGTGGTCGGTGGGTATTCGAAGTCATGATACCTCTGGGCAGTGGGGAAGCGATCCGTCCTTTACGCTGAAGCATATACCTCCGAGGCTCCCGGGAGTCCGGCGATCGTGCTGCCGGACATGAGGAACACAAATCGATCGGCGGGCGACCATTTAGGCCAGGTAATATATACCTATGCTGTCCAGAACTAGCACCGCGTAGTTCATTTTAATGTAATGAAATCCGTCATGTTTGTATGAAAATCTGGTATTTTATATGATTTCCGTCGTTGTTTATATGAAATATCAGTTTGTCTACGTGTTTGCGTGAATTTCGTCCGGTTGGTTGAGTTGCTGTCATAATGTGTGCGGCTACGGTTGGATGGCGTAATTTGCGTGTCGCCGGTCGGTCTGCCGGCGGCTCGGGCGGCGTTAGGGACAAAAACACATCTCTTGCGAGCTCGTCTCCAACGTATGCTACTGGAGGATGCATGACAAGATGAGCACCCGAGCCATTCTCGTTCATCGGTGGCAAAGGCACCGGTGGACAAAAGGGTCGCCAATATTTTGGCTACCCGGCAAGATCCAAACAGCCCCTCCCAACAGATTCAAATCCCTCGTTCACCCTGGAATTTTGCCATGTGTTGTTTTCATGGACTAGCAAGATGCCCGTGCATTGCACGGAACATCAAGATGCATTTTTTACAAACTCCCGCATGCATGCAAGGGATAATTAATGTCCTCCTTTGCTAGTACCACGAGGCAAACACCATTAATATTGCATCGATTAGTGTTAGTGGCCTTGTATATCTGCAAATTGTAATTTTTATAGTGGCCCCTTGTATATAAAAATGATGGGAGAAAGATGAGAGATAAGGTGAGGAGGAGTGGGGTGTGGTGGTGACTGGTGGTCGGACTAGGCGGAGGCATGGGGATGGACGGCGCATTATGTCTAGGTTTGTATCTCTCTCACACACACCCACGTAGGTGGGGGACATGCACGAAGAGAAGAGGTGCAGCACGGCGCACGTACTCCCGTCTCTTTCCCAACCACACCTGCGCGGGTACACGGTGGAGCTCATTTCTGTACGAAAAAGGCAGCCCATGTGGTAATTTGGCACGTGTACTGGTTGTCCACTTGTTGGAGGAAGGATCGTCTACCACGGGTGAACAAACAAATTGCGACTTGATGCGTTATGTTAAATTAAAAAAAGAGGCAAACCATGTGGGGCCTACCTTAGAGGCAAGGCTCTATACACTGGAGTACTTTTGATGTGTCCCGTCAACTCGCAGAACGAGGAGACTTGCTTAGTACGCCGTCTCCCCCGCCCACGGGCGCGGTGGCTCGTGGGATGAGGTGAAGCTTGCTTACGAGTAGTAGTAGTACTACTACTACTATACGCCTTACGCCTCGCTCCTCGCTACAGCAGTGGCTCGCAAGACGAGGAGAAAATTTTACTACTCCCTCTGTTTACTCCTCGTCCCTACTACGTACTACTTTGGTTAGTACTCCCTCCATTTACTTATACAAGGCCACTATAAAAAAATACATTTTGCATCTATGCAAGGCCACAAATAGTAATCAAGAAAAGTTACTACTCCCTCCTTTCCAGTTTATGGCTCAATTTCAAAATCTCTCCAACCAAGGTAGACGGTGAGTGGTCGAATTAATTTCGTAGTTTGCACAAGTAATTAGTACGCCTGCTTTTTCTCAAGAAGTTATGTTTACCGAGGCATTAATTAGAACGAATGCATGAATGACCACTAAATTTCCATGAACTTGTACATGCATTGGTTAGTTTCCTCAAGACACTGCTTGCGTCGGGTGATCTAACGCACCTCGAAATCCAACATGCAATGGTAGTAGAATTGAGACTTATCAAACGGAAAAATGAATGTTTTTTAGATGAGCCCTATAAACCCTAGTGGGTACGTACTCCGTAAAAACAGATTTTTCCAAAACTAAGTCGCTCCCTTTCATGAATTATGTAGTATACT
Source organism: Aegilops bicornis (assembly GCA_021605145.1). Lineage (NCBI taxonomy): Eukaryota > Viridiplantae > Streptophyta > Magnoliopsida > Poales > Poaceae > Aegilops > Aegilops bicornis. Next base: position 506,980,189 of record CM038669.1, read on the forward strand.
CCTCCGTCGACGCTCCCTTTCATGAATTTTGTACTTCACCGTCACGACATGTGGGACATATAGCAACCGGTCGACGTGTCAAGCACCAAATAACATTGCGTAACAGCAGGGGGGACGCACCCCACTGCATCGCCCAAAGAGTAGTAATGAGCAATGAGACGTCAAATCACAATGCCGCACCTTCCTGCATCGGACGAAGCAACCATTATTTCACACTTCGGTTCGCCATCATCTCAAACCACGTAGTATTGCTTCTGCCTCAAGAGGGACACGCAGACGCCTTGGTACATCATGACACGTGGGACCGCATGACGTGCCATGCTCCCCGCCGATCGCTCGGTAAAATCACCTCATTTTTACTATACTTCCTCCAGACGGGTTTACTAGTACATGGCATGCACGTCGTTCTAGGTTGAGAATTTAATCGCTATATATGTGATGAACAGTACTCTAGCCTTTTAAAAAATGTATACTTTTGTACAGTAGTACTATCGATGGATTGCGCCATGGAGCAAAAATTGAAATTAAAAAAGGTGGTACATATAGAGAGCGCTCGTCACCAAATTATGCATATAATACTATTAAAAAAGCTAGTACGTGCTTAATTGGGGTGCTAAATTCTATTAAAGAAATACTAGTAGTATGTACATATCAAGAGTTAAAGTAAGAGAAGAAACATAACATAGTTCTGCTGGGGGCTCAGCACAACACACCCCTCAAATTAAACTAAGCACACCTGAAATTAAACTATGCAACTAATCCGGTAGACACTGCATTAGAAGTTTAGAACCACCATGAGCAACGACACTGTCATCTTAGTCAGAGTCCTCATCCACGTCCTCGACTTCGTCCTTGTCCCTCTTCCTCTTGGCCGATACTTCTTTGCTTGAACCGCACACTTGGCTGTTGCTCTTCATCCAACCCTTGTAGATATTGAAACAAAGGTAGCCATCCATTGCAGCATAGTGGTTGTGGTCTATATCTAGTACATTCCGCTGCCATGCATGACGATGAAACGTGTAATGAGGTTTCTCCAGTTTACGGTATGAAGGATGAACCATGGCTCCTGCCAGGGTCAGCATTGAAGGCTGACGAGAGGGCACCAGCCGATTCTTCTGGAGGTCGAAGGGGTTGCCTACAACGAGGCCTATCCGACCTAGGACTTCTTTGTCGTTCTTAAAGTCTACAGTAACGAATTTCACTGTTTTGTCCTTGAGGAAGTTCTTAAAATCCTGGCACTCAACGTCGGCATGGCATATGTGGTAGACCAAGCAAACTTTATGTACGCAAACCTGGATCACGGCGGGCTTCTTCCTCTCTTTGCCCTTTAGATCCTTCTCTTGTCCTGTGATTGTGGGGTACTCAACATCTAGCCCAAATGACCCACTCATCATCTCGAAGTTTTTGAACATGCGTCAAGCGAGAAAGGCATCCTTTCACCGTCATGAAGAACATGTGTAGATGACATCGAACTCATCGCCGGTGATGGTTCTAACCTTGTACTCATCACGATCGTGGCGATTTGGGACGCCATGGATTTGGGAGGAGGGTTAGGATTAGTGGAACTGCCGTAATGTGAATGGATGGGACGACTAGGAGCGAACCGCCGTAGTATTGAAGGACATGCGGGGACGAGTAGGAGCAAACTGCAGGGTAGTGGCTTTCCATTCTCCCATTATACGGGCTTCCGAGAGCCCTTGGATCTGAGATCGAACGGTTGCATGGCGGGATTCTAGACCTATGGGTGAATATCCTATCCTGGAGGGTTATTCTGCAAATTTTCAGCAACTTAGCATGCGACCGTTTGATCTCAGATCCAAGGGCTGCTAGCAGCCCGTATCATGGTCGCGCCTACCACGACCATCGCGTCGCCATGCGATGCGCCCTTGGAGATTTAACACGATGCGTTAGGCTATCTGATGTTGGCATGTCATACATAGTCATCACTTAGTCACTCATACTACAACAAGGTTGGATATAAGTGTATTTTTTTTACTTCTCTCTATCTCTTTCTTCAGATTTTCCGTCTCATAATATAAGAACGTTTTTGACACTAGTGTAGTGTCAATACGTTCTTATATTATGGGACACAGGGAGTACTAGTATTTATTGCATTTGCCAAGGAGTGTCCTCTTCCAATGAAATGGTGTTGCTAAGTTTGCTTCATTTAATTAGCTATAGACTCAAAATTGTCTTTTCACCTAGGTACACACGCTTAGCACCGTTTCTTCCTTGGGTCACCAAACTAGTCTCTCTCTTCTTGATTAACTTGCCACATCAGACTTTATGCCTATATGGCAAGCTTAAGCACCTGTAGGAGCAAGTAAAAGTAAGTACAATAGTGCGCTTTACATGGCATTTTTGCATATGTGGAGGAAAGAGAGGCAAGGAAAAAGTGGAGAAGTGGGCTCTCATGCAAGAGCCAGCCTCTACTACATGGTGGATGCTACCTCTTGAGCACTGCGTTGGATTTCCCCGAAGAGGAGAGGATGATGCAGCAAAGTAGCGTAAGTATTTCCCTCAGTTTTTGAGAACCAAGGTATCAATCCAGTAGGAGACCACGCACAAGTCCCTCGTAGCTACACAAAACGATAGCAACTCGCAACCAACGCGATTAGGGGTTGTCAATCCCTTCACGATCACTTACGATAGTGAGATCTGATAGAGATGATAAGTAATATTTTTGGTATTTTTTGATAGATAGATGCAAAGTAAAAAGTAAAAGCAAAGTAAAAACAAAGCAAGTAAATAAAGTGATAGAGATTGATATGATGAGAATAGACCCGGGGGCCATAGGTTTCACTAGTGGCTTCTCTCAAGAGCATAGATATTCTACGGTGGGTGAACAAATTACTGTTGAGCAATTGATGAATCGAGCATAGTTATGAGTATATCTAGGCAATGATCATGTATATAGGCATCACGTCCAAAACAAGTAGATCGAAACGATTCTCGCATCTACTACTATTACTCCACTCATCGACCGCTATCCAAAGATGCATCTAGAGTATTAAGTTAAAAACAGAGTAACACCTTAAGCAAGATGGCATGATGTAGAGGGATAAATTCATGCAATATGATAAAAAACCCATCCTGTTATCCTCGATGGCAACAATACAATACGTGCCTTGCAACCCTTTACATCCTTTGGGTAAGGACACCGCAAGATTGAACCCAAAGCTAAGCACTTCTCCCATGGCAAGAACTACCAATCTAGTTGGTCAAACCAAACGGATAATTCGAAGAGACTTGCAAAGATAACTCAATCATACATAAAAGAATTCAGAGAAGAATCAAATATTTTCCATATAAAATACTGGATCATAGACCCACAATTCATCGCTCTCAACAAACACACCGCAAAAAGAAGATTACATTGAATAGATCTCCACAAGAGAGGGGGATAACATTGTATTGAGATCCAAAAAGAGAGAAGAAGCCATCTAGCTACTAGCTATGGACCCGAAGGTCTGAAGTAAACTACTCACACCTCATTGGAGGGGCTATGGTGATGATGTAGAAGCCCTCCGTGGTGGATGCCCCCTCCGTGAAGCTCCTAACAGGCCCCAAGATGGGATCTCATGGATCTGAGAAGGCTGCGGCGTTGGAATTAGGTTTTGGCTCCTGTTTTGATCGCTTGGGGATACGAGGTATATATAGGAGGAAGGAGTACGTCGAGCGTCGGGGGCCCACGAGGTAGGGGCGCGCCCTCCACCTCGTGACCGCCTCTGGCACTTCTTGGAGTAGGGTCCAAGTCTCCCGGATCACGCTCGTTGGAAAATCACGTTCCCGAAGGTTTCATTCCGTTTGGACTCCGTTTAATATTCCGTTTCTTCGAAACACTAAAATAGGCAAAAAAAACAACAATTCTGGGCTGGGCCTCCGGTTAATAGGTTAGTCCCAAAAGTAATATAAAAGTGGAAAATAAAGCCCAATGTAGTCCAAAACAGTAGATAAAGTAGCATGGAGCAATCTAAAATTATAGATACGTTGGAGACGTATTAGGCATCCCCAAGCTTAATTCCTGCTCGTCCTCGAGTAGGTAAATGATAAAAAAAGAATTTTTGATGCGGAGTGATACTTTGGCATAATTTCAATATAAATCTTCTTACTTGTGATATGAATATTCAGATTCGAAAGATTTAAGACAAAAGTTCATATTGACACAAAAATAATAATACTTCAATCATACTAATCAAAGCAATCGTGTCTTCTCAAAATAACATGGCAAAAGAAAGTTCATCCCTACAAAATCATATAGTTAGGCTATGCTTCATTTTCGTCACACAAAGATGTTCCCAACTTCTATACCCCGATGACAAGCCAAGCAATTGTTTCATACTCAAATAATCTCAAACTTTTTCAACCTTCACGCAATACATGAGCGCGAGCCATGGATATAGCACTATGGGTGGAATAGAATATGATGATGGGATTGTGTGGAGAAGACAAAAAGGAGAAAGTCTCACATTGACGAGGCTAATCAACGGGCTATGGAGATGCCCATCAATTGATGTCAACATGAGGAGTAGGGATTGCCATGCAATGGATGCACTAGAGCTATAAGTATATGAAAGCTCTACAAAAGAAACTAAGTGGGTGTGCATCCAACTTGCTTGCTCACGAAGACCTAGGGCATTTTGAGGAAGCCCATCATTGGAATATACAAGCCAAGTTCTATAATGAAAAATTCCCACTAGTATATGAAAGTGACAAAATGAGAGACTCTCTATCATGAAGATCTTGGTGCTACTTTGAAGCACAAGTGTGGTAAAAGGATAGTAGCATTGTCCCTTCTCTCTTTTTCTCTCATTTTTTGGGCCTTTTTTTTGGCCTTGCTTTTTTTTCTTTTTTTTCGTCCGGAGTCTCATCCCGACTTATGGGGGAATCATAGTCTCCATCATCCTTTCCTCACTTGGGACAATGCTCTAATAATGATGATCATCACACTTTTATTTTTCTTACAACTCAACAATTACAACTCAAACTTAGAACAAAAATATGACTCTATATGAATGCCTCCCGTGATGTACCGGGATGGTGCAATGAATCAAGAGTGACATGTATGGAAAATAATGCATGGTGGCTTTGCCACAAATACGATGTCAACTACATGATCATGCAATGGCAATATGACAAAAGTAATGTATGTCATAATAATGATGATGAAAGTTGCATGGCAATATATCTCGGAATGGCTATAGAAATGCCATGATAGGTAGGTATGGTGGCTGTTTTGAGGAAGATATAAGGAGGTTTCTGTGTGATAGAGCGTATCGTATCACGGGGTTTGGATGCACTGGCGAAGTTTGCACCAACTCTCAAGGTGAGAAAGGGCAATGCACGGTACCGAAGAGGCTAGCAAAGGCGGAAAGGTGAGAGTGCGTACAATCCATGGACTCAACATTAGTAAGAACTCATATACTTATTGCAAAAATTTAGAAGCCATCAAAAATCAAGTACTACGCGCATGCTCCTAGGGGGTATATATTGGTAGGAAAATACCATCGCTCGTCCCCGACCACCACTCATAAGGATGCACAAGCCAGGTACACTTCATGTTTCAAATTTGTTACACAACTTTAACCATACGTGCATGCTACGGGACTTGCAAACTTCAACACAAGTATTTCTCAAAACCACAATTATCAACTAGCACGACTTTGATATTATCACCTCCATATCTCAAAACAATTATCAAGCATCAAACTTATCTTAGTATTCAATTCACTCAAAAAGAAAGTTTCACATATCTTGAACACTAAGTATATTAACATTAAGCAAATTACCATGCTATTAACGACTCTCAAAATAATCTAAGTGAAGCATGAGAGATCAATAGTTTCTATAAAACAAATCCACCACCGTGCTCTAAAAGATATAAGTGAAGCACTAGAGCAAAAATTATCACGCTCAAAAGATATAAGTGAAGCACTATGAGCAAAACTATCAAGCTCAAAAGATATAAGTGAAGCACATAGAGTATTCTAACAAATTCCAAATCATGTATGGCTCTCTCAATAGGTGTGTACAGCAAGGATGATTGTGGTAAACTAACAAGCAAAGACGCAAATAATACAAGACGCTCCAAGCAAAACACATATCATGTGGTGAACAAAAATATAGCTCCAAGTAAATTACCGATGGAAGTGGATTTAAAGAGGGGATGCCTTCCGGCATCCCCAAGCTTTGACTTTTGGTGTCCTTGGATTATCTTGGGGGTGCCATGGGCATCCCCAAGCTTAGGCTCTTGCCACTCCTTGTTCCATAATCCATCAAAAGAATTCACCCAAAACTTGAAAACTTCACAACACAAAACTCAACAGAAATCTCGTGAGCTCCGTTAGAGAAAGAAAACAAAAGACTACTTCAAGGTACTGTAATGAACTCATTATTTATTTATATTGGTGTTAAACCTACTGTATTCCAACTTCTCTATGGATTATAAACTATTTTACTAGCCATAGATTCATCAAAATAAGCAAACAACACACGAAAAACAGAATCTGTCAAAAACAGAACAGTCTGTAGCAATCTGTAACTAACGCAAACTTCTGGAACTCGAAAAATTCTACCAAAATTAGACGACCTGGACAATTTTTTTATTGATCTTCATCAATTGGAATAAGTATTTTATCAAGTTCTGGTGATTTTTAACAATTCGGGCACTGAGCGCAAAGTTTCTGGAAATTACAGCAAGATCAAATAACTATCATCCAAGAAGACCCAATAGGTTTAGCTTGACACAAACAGTAATTAAAAGATAAAATCACATCTAAACAGAGGCTAGATGGATTATTTATTTCTAAACAGAAGCAAAAACAAAAAAAACAAAAAAAATTGGGTTGCCTCCCAACAAGCGCTATCGTTTAACGCCCCTAGCTAGGCATAAAAGCAAGGATATATCTAGGTAGTGCCGTAGTAATAAGATAGATCGGTGAAACTCATTTCATATTCTCTACGTTCGGCAGCAAGTTTTCTTTGAGGCAAGCAAAAGTAATCAAAAGGGCTAAATTTAATAGGACAAAAGTCCCCAAGATCAATTTTAGGAGGTATAGGCTCCTCTTTCGGCCCTTCGTATTGCACAACCAATTCATCATTATAAGCATTCTTTTGACAGAACTTTGTGAGCCTATACTCAAGAGAGCATCCTAGCTCATTATTTCGAATAGCCAAATCATCATTAAGCTCAGAGATTCTATCAATTAAAATATTGGTAGGCGCCTTTTTTCTAAGATTTTCATTGAAAGCAACATAGTCGATAGATTGAAAGCGCATTATTTCTTCTTGATCAAAAAGGATAGATTCTATGGGAGGACGACCAACGTCTACCCTATAATGCACAAAGATTTCTTTGGCTTCTTTTATTATAAATCTGAATTCATGAGCCAAAAAGATAGTAGCGGCACGCTTAACAGAGGAGTGTTCAATATTAGAAAATTCTAGGAAAATTCTTTGTATAGAAGGGTGCATATGCATAAATTGCCTTTCAAGTTCAACGATAAGCATGGCAATAGCGTCCGCAAGACTACTAGTTCTATGGAGAATAGAACCACCCATAGAGGGTAGAGCACCAAAGACAAGTAAAGAAATCTTGAATAACTCCTTTTCCAATAATATTACCACTACCGATTCAAATCTTTTGTGTGATAGGTAGGGATTCTTCAGTAGGAGCTTCAGAAATTTCCAGATTATTATCGCCCATATCGGCGATAATTTCCCCAATTTCAGACATAGCGACAAGCAAGCAAACTAACACACGAGCAAACAAAAGGCAAAGGGGAAAAGAGGAGGAGATTGGGAAAGAGAGGGCAAATAAAACGGCAAAGGTGAAGTGGGGGAGAGGAAAACGAGAGGCAAATGGCGAATAATGTAATGCGAGAGATAGGGATTGTGATGGGTACTTGGTATGGTTGACTTGCTTGCGAGAGCCTCCCCGGCAGCGGCGCCAGAAATTCTTCTTGCTACCTCTTGAGCACTGCGCTGGATTTCCCCGAAGAGGAGAGGATGATGCAGCAAGTAGCGTAAGTATTTCCCTCAGTATTTGAGAACCAAGGTATCAATCCAGTAGGAGACCACGAACAAGTCCCTCGTACCTATACAAAACGATAGCAACTCGCAACCAACGCAATTAGGGGTTGTCAATCCCTTCACGGTCACTTACGATAGTGAGATCTGATAGAGATGATAAGTAATATTTTTAGTATTTTTTGATAGATAGATGCAAAGTAAAAAGTAAAAACAAAGCAAGTAAATAAAGTGATAGAGATTGATATGATGAGAATAGACCCGGGGGCCATAGGTTTCACTAGTGGCTTCTCTCAAGAGCATAGATATTCTACGGTGGGTGAACAAATTACTGTTGAGAAATTGATGAGAATTGAGCATAGTTATGAGTATATCTAGGCAATGATCATGCATATAGGCATCACGTCCAAAACAAGTAGATCGAAATGATTACTCATCTACTACTATTACTCCACTCATCGACCGCTATCCAAAGATGCATCTAGAGTATTAAGTTAAAAACAGAGTAACACCTTAAGCAAGATGACATGATGTAGAGGGATAAATTTATGCAATATGATAAAAAACCCATCTTGTTATCCTCGATGGCAACAATACAATACGTGCCTTGCAACCCTTTCTGTCATTGGGTAAGGACACCGCAAGATTGAACCCAAAGCTAAGCACTTCTCACATTGCAAGAACTATCAATCTAGTTGGCCAAACCAAACGGATAATTCGAAAAGACTTGCAAAGATAACTCAATCATACATAAAAGAATTCAGAGAAGAATCAAATATTTTCCATAGATAATACTGTATCATAAACCCACAATTCATCGGTCTCAACAAACATACCGCAAAACGAAGATTACATCGAATAGATCTCCACGAGAGAGGGGGAGAACATTGTATTGAGATCCAAAAAGAGAGAAGAAGCCATCTAGCTACTAGCTATGGACCCGAAGGTCTGAAGTAAACTACTCACACTTCATCGGAGGGGCTATGGTGATGATGTAGAAGCCCTCCGTGGTGGATGCCCCTCCGTGAGCTCCTAACAGGCCCCAAGATGGGATCTCATGGATACAAAAGGTTGCGGCGGTGGAATTAGGTTTTTGGCTCCTGTTCTGATCGTTTGGGGATACGTAGGTATATATAGGAGGAAGGAGTACGTCGGTGGAGCGTCAGGGGGCCCACGAGGTAGGGGGGCGCGCCCTCCACCCTCGTGACCGCCTCTAGCAATGCTTGGAGTAGGGTCCAAGTCTCGTGGATCACGCTCGTTGGAAAATCACATTCCCGAAGGTTTCATTCCGTTTGGACTCCGTTTGATATTCTGCTTTCTTGAAACACTAAAATAGGCAAAAAACAGCAATTTCGGGCTGGGCCTCCGGTTAATAGGTTAGTCCCAAAAGTAATATAAAAGTGGAAAATAAAGCCCAATATAGTCCAAAACAGTAGATAAAGTAGCATGGAGCAATCAAAAATTATAGATATGTTGGAGATGTATCAGTGGAGCATTGGGAGTGGCACCTGCATGGAGGTGGTCAGGAATCAGGAGACTCACGTCGGTCGTAGCACCGCAGTTAAAATGATAATGGCAAGTCAAATCACAGGGCCTCGCCTGTCCAGCAGTAACTCGCTGTCAAATCACACAGCCCTACGTTTGCAGCAGCCTACTCCCTCGTCTTCTCGCGTCTCTGTCGAACCGACTAGGCGGAACTGCCCCGCCGCCTACCGCGCAAGAAAAGCCCCGCCCTCGACTTTTAAATACAACTACATCCGCTTAAGAATCCAATGATATACTTTTTGTGACATAGTAACTCATATTTAGTTAGTCAAATGGATGACCTAGAACTACGTGCAGGCCCTATAAACCGAGACGCCTAAAAATAAAAAACCGAGACGGAGAGGGTAGTTCAGCACGTATCTTTTTAGATCAATATAGTCGGGATTCACCAAGGAGCAAAACCAAGTGGTAGGCTGCTCCTGTCGTGTTGGCGTAGCAACTCAAGCAAGGTGAGTCCGCACACGAAATGGAGACACACTTAACAGGATGTAACATCCCAATTTTCCTAAATTAGGATGTTAATAGATCATTCATATGCATATCATATTTCTATTGCATTATTTGTCTTTCTGCAAAATTCGAATCATTATGCAACTAAAGGCAATTTATTGGAGTGGAGATAACATGACTTCTCCCCTATTTTAAAAATGTTCATAATGTGCAGAATATTATTTCCAGTTCATATGATATGTTCTGGTAATTTTTGTGATTTTCAAAATATTTTATTTGTTTGTTTTATTGCTGTTTGAGTGGCCTATTGCATCAAAATTATTTTACAAAATTGCATTAGAGTTGGAACTAGTGTTCCTGTAGTTTATATTAGTAGTATATATTTTACTCTGTGTCTCTATATATTTTTTTAGTTTTTATTGTGGTTATATTATTTTAGTTATTTGTGTTTCTGTAGTTGTGTGTAAGAAAAAAAAACACCAGCCCGCCGGCCAGCCAACAGACCGCCTGCTGCCCAGCTTCAGACGGCCAAGAGCCCACCTAAGTCAAGCTGGCAGACGTCACCTGACCTGCATCGCTTCCACCATGGACAATGGGACCCACTCATACTGCTCGTCCCTCCCGAGCCGGACACAGCCCGCTATAGGCCAAGACGCTGCAACAGAGCGTGAGCTCGAGTCGAGTCCAGCCTCTGGTCGATCACGTGCCCTCCAAGGACGCCGCACGCGAGGACAGGTCCTCGAGGAGCCCTACCGCATACCTTTCCCCGTCTCCTGTGTCGTAAGAGCTCTTCCAGCCGCGCCACTTGTTCCCTTCGAACCTCCTCTCGGTTACCCGCGTTATTGACAAGTTCCCGTGCACCACAGCGCGCCGGAGCGACCACCCGCTGCCGAGCTGAAGCTCCGGAGCAGCCGCCGTTTACCCCGCCACCGCCGTCCGCAGAGGACGCCCCGCCGCCGTTGAACAACACCACCACCTCCGCCACTCCACATCGCACCCGCCCGTAGCCTTGGCTTCGCGGGAAACCCGCCGAAGACGCGCCCCCGCCGACGCCCGAAGCCGCCGCCGTTTTCCTCTGTAAACGATGAGCACGCCGCACAGGAGGTTTCCCGGCCAATCGCAAGCTGCCACGTGGCAACCAGCTACGAGACACGCCGCGAGCAAAGCGGGGAGTTTTATGTTTCTTTTCAGTTTTCAACTCTAACTTCAATTAGCTGTAACTCCTATTCTATAAGTCCAAAATAGGTGATTCTTTTTCCTATGCACTCACAAAAATCAGCACTTTATCACAGTACCAACTTTGCACATGTTTGCACTTTTCAAATTTGAATTCGTTTGAATTTGAAATGAACCTTCCGGAGGCCGTAACTTTCAAATCGTTTATCGGAATCGAGTGATTCTTTTTGCATTGTGACCGTAGTGCAATTTAGGTGATGTTAAGATTCTGTTGTTGAGTTTTAAAAATGGTTTTGTTGCTGTTGGTTTTGTTTTGGTTCTATTCGTGTTCCGGTGATTGATTTGTTGAATTGTGTGAAACGTGTAGATTGTCCGGAGTGCGACGCGAGCTATTGTCAGGAGTGTGACTTTCTGATCCAGAACCAAGGCAAGTTACATGTTGATCATCCTTTACCTATTGTTTTCTATGCATGTAGTTATATCACACTATGAAAATATGCATGTATAGGAATACTATATTATTCTGCTATGCTGTTGAGCTATCTTCTCGTTTTTGCAAATCGTGGTAGTTGTAGTTTGCTATGCTTTGTAGACGGGGGTGGTTCGTGTATTCATTGAGTTTGTGTGAGGATTAAGTATATATAACAATTGAGTAGTAACTCAGGATTTAACTCACCTCTGGGCGGAAGTGGTATTGCTTGGTGTTGAGGGAAGGCATCATGGGTCCTGCACCTTTTCTAAGGCCATGCGCTCATGAGAGTGCACCCTAAGTGGAATGCCGCCTGTGTTCAAAAAGATCAGATGCACTTAGTGACTAGTAGCTTCCATGTGCGGCCACCGGCTATATGGGCTCTCGCTTAGTTGATCAGTTGTTGGAACCCTTGCCCAGACAAAGGTTTAATGTATGTAGCATATGTAGGTGGGATGTGGCCGTCAGTGGTTAAGGGAACCTCTTCAAAGACTTTGTCTCAATCTTCGGATTTGGTCCAAAGGTAAAGCATACAAAACTCTGCAGAGTATTAAAACTAATCATGATTAGCCGTGCCCCCGGTTATGGGTAAATCTGAGCCACTATGCCATTACAGTTGTTGGATGATCTTGACAGATGTGACACTTAATAATATTTGTGGGCAACTTAATAATTGGTAGGTTGGAGTTGATTTTGCCAACTCAACCTTGTGCATTTAATTGTAGTAATAAAGAACTAAATAAAAATTTGACTATTAGGTAGTTATGAGGATAAAATCAGCTTTCTGCAAAAATAGACCCTCAAGCCTTCCTTTGTTGTACTATGCATATACATGTAGGTCTGCTATATTATTACTCCTGTGTAACTTGCCAATACATTCCAAGTATTGACCTATATGGCTGCAACGTCTCATGTTGCAGGATATTCGCATAAAGAGTGAGGTACCGTTAGGGTCGCGAAGTCTCGGCACTCAAAGACGCCAGTGGGCTATGATGGGACTCATCGTTATTTTCTGCTACTTTCCATTTGTTTGATTGGATAAAGCTAGCCAAGTGCTATGCAGATTGTTTTATTTTATACATTCTGGATCATACGTTGTAATAAATGATGCACTTGCTATTCTGGTATTCATCTATACCGTGTGTGCTAGCGAGTTCGATCCAGGACTAGCACGGTAAGCACGTAGACTCAAATCCTTCGAGGTTTGTTCGTATGATGGTAACAGAGCAAAGGTGTTGATCGTAGGACGTGACCCTAGAAAATGGATTAGAAAAGCCATAGGACTGAAAATTATTTTATAAACTAGCTATACTTCTTCGCTTATTAGTTAACCCCCTCAAGTATCTTGAAAAGTTAAGTAGGAACTAGTGCTGGGACCACCATTCATGTTTGTTTTATATTGCAACGTTATCGTGTTAGCGTATCTGATGATGCCCACTTTCGTGGTATGAAGATACTAGATTGTTTGCTTGATTGGTAGTTGTTTGTTAAATTGCTTAGTGTCGAAATTATTTGACTATATATATATAATATTATCATATTGTTTGTTGTTTGTTGTTTGTTTGTTTGTTGGTGTTATTCGTTGTTGTGTTTTGTTGGCTTGATCATATTATGCATATGGGTAGAATATATTTATATATATATATAGCGTTTGGCCCTATTATATCTATAACTCTTCTATGCTTGCCCACCAGATGCCGCCGAGGCGTGATAATAGGTGTAATGCTGCAGGAGGAGACAACAATGGCAATGATGTACCGCCATACATGCAACAGCTTGCTTGTGGACAAGCTCAGTTGATCCAGCTTGCTTGTCCGTAACTGTAACAACAACAATAACAACAACAATCCACCGCCACCACCACTGTGGATATGCTTACTGTGTTCTTGAGGTTGAATCCTCAGAGGTTCTCCAGTTCCCTGAACCTATTGTGGCTGATGATTGGCTCCGTGCAAATAATAGGAACCTGGAGACGGTTGGATGCACAGATGCAGAGAGGGTGAGGTTTGCCTCACATTTGTTGGAGGGTCCTGCTGCAGCTTGGTGGGACAACTACTTGGTCACTTATCCCATTGCTACCATCACATGGCCTCAGTTCCAGGATGCTTTCCGTGCACATGTGTGTCTGCTGGTGCTATGAGTCCTAAAAAGAAGGAGTTTCGCAATTTGCGCCAGTGGAGGTTTACAGTTAATGCGTATGTGGAGGAATTTAATAATCTTGCATGTTATGCTCCTAATGATGTTAACACCGATGCAGCTAGGGCAGAGAAATTCTTGGAGGGCCTTAATGATGAGTTGAGCCTTCAGCTGACAAAGTGGCCACTTTTAGGAATTGTCAGACCTGATTGATAAGGCTATTGTCTTTGGAGGGAAAGCAACATGCCATAGAGAATCGCAAGAGGAAGTACAACAACAATAACAGGTATAATTCAGGACCACAGCAGAAGCCACGGACTTCATATCATCATGGAGGTAATGGGCATAATCATCATGGAGGGAATGGCCACAACCATAATGGCCACCATCATCATAATGGGCACAAGAGTAACAATGGCAATGGCAAAGGTAATGGTAATGGTAATGGCAATGGAGGAACAATAACCGAACCACCAGTTACACGTGCGCCAAGGGATTTGAGTCAGTGCGATTGCTTGTGTGTAAGGCTATGGGGCACTATGCCACAGATTGCCGGGGCGAAGAACTTCAGGATCCAAAGAAGCCAAACCCCTTCCAAAAGGGTCATGTCAACCATGTTAATGTTGAGGAGGTCCACAATGAACCTGATGCAGTGATTGGTAAGTTCTTGATTAACTCAGTACCTGCACTTGTTCTTTTTGATACTGGTGCATCACATTCTTTTATTTCGAGGGTATTTGTTGATAAACATGGATTGCCAACCAAAACACTTAGTATGCCTATTAGAGTGAGTTCCCCAGGAGCTGAGGTGATAGCAAGTTTTGGTTGCCATCGGTTGACTTTGTCTATTGGAAAGCATGATTTTCCTACGGATTTGATTATATTAAAGTCACAAGGTCTGGATATTATTTTGGGTATGGATTGGTTGCAATTATATAAAGGTCGTATTGATTGTGCGGTCGATCTATTACTCTCAAAGGCACCAGAGGGAAGAGGATCAAATATCTGTAAGTATAAGCGTAATCAGTGCGGTGTGAACTCTCTTAAGGGGTAGCCTGGAAGAGGTGCCGCCAGAGAGATTATCCAGATGTGTTTCAGAGGAGTTGCTGTGTATGCCACCAGATAGAGATATTGAGTTTCTCATTGATTTAATACCGTAATCGGACCTATTGCAAAGAGACCAGATAGAATGCCTCCTCAAGAGTTGGAGGAATTGAAGAAGAAGATAAGAGAATTGCAGGCACAAGGATTTATTCGCCCAAGTTCATCACCTTGGGGAGCTCCAGCTTTGTTTGTGGAGAAGAAGGATGGGACCTTGAGGATGTGTGTTGATTATCGCTCTCCTAATGAGGTAACCATTAAGAATAAGTATCCCTTGCCTATGATAAATGATCTGTTTGACCAGTTGGAGGAGCTACTGTGTTTTCTAAGATTGATCTTCGCTCGTTATCATCAATTGAAGATTCGTGAGCAAGATATTCCAAAGACTGCTTTTACTACGAGGTATGGGTTGTATGAATATACTGTTATGTCATTTGGATTGACTAATGCTCCTACATACTTCATGAATATGATGAACAAGGTGTTTATGGAGTTCTTGGATAAATTTGTGGTTGTTTTCATTGATGATATATTGGTGTTCTCCAAGAATAAGCAAGAGCATGAGGTGCATTTGCGTTTGGTATTGGAGAAATTGAGGGAACATCAGTTGTATGCCAAGTTCAGCAAATGTGAGTTTTGGCTGGATGCAGTAGCATTCCTTGGACATGTTGTGTCAGGTAATTGAGTTACAGTTGATCCATCTAAGGTTGCTGCAGTTACAGAGTGGGAGACACCCACGACAGTTGGAGAGATTCGCAGCTTTTTGGGCCTTGTAGGTTATTACAGGAGGTTTATTGAGAACTTTTCCAAGATTGCAAAGCCTATGACTGAATTGTTGAAGAAGGAGAAGAAGTTTGTTTGGACTGATGAATGTGAAGCCAGCTTTCAGGAGTTGAAGCAGCGTTTGGTTACGGCACCAGTTTTAACTCTGCTGCACATACATAAGGACTTCCGTATATTGTGATGCTTCTCGTCAAGGACTTGGGAGTGTTTTGATGCAGAAGGTAAAGTTGTTTCATATGCTTCACGTCGACTTAAGAATCATGAGCATAATTATCCCACACATGATTTGGAGTTAGCCTCGAGTTGTGCATGCATTGAAAACTTGGAGGCCATATCTTATTGGTAATCGTTGTGATATATTTACGGATCAGAAGAGCTTGAAGTATCTTTTTCCGCAGTAGGATTTGAACCTCAGGCAGAGGAGATGGTTGGAGCTTATTAAGGATTATGATTTGAATGTGCAGTATCATCCTGGTAAGGCTAATGTTGTTGCTGATGCATTGAGTCGTAGGAGCCATGCTAATGCAATTAATGTTGATAATATGCCACCCGAGTTATGTGAACAGTTCAGGAATCTCAGGTTGGAGATGGTTCCTAAGGGATATTTGGCAACACTTGAGGTAAAGCCTACTTTGCTTGACAGGATCAGGGAAGCTCAAAAGGGTGATAAGGAGATTGCTGAGATAAAAGAGAATATGGCTAAAGGTAAGGCAGAAGGTTTCCATGAGGATGAACATGGAGCCATATGGTTTGAGAAGCGTATTTGTGTACCTCAAGATGCAAATATCGTGAAGTTGATTCTTCAGAGGCGCATGATTCACCTTATTCTATTCACCCGTAATACTAAGATGTATTTGGATTTGAGGGAAAGATTTTGGTGGCCTAGCCTGAAGAGGGAAATTGCTGGGTATATTGCAACATGTGATGTGTGCCAGAGAGTTAAAGCAGAACATCAGCGACCAGCAGGTTTGTTACAACCATTGCCTATATGTGATTGGAAGTGGGATGAGATTGGTATTACAGGTCTACCCAGGACACGGTCAGGTTATGATTCTATTTGGGTAGTTGTTGATCATTTGACTAAGGTTACTCACTTCATCCCGGTAAAGACAACTTATACCAGTGCTCAGCTAGCAAAGATTTATATGTCTAAAATTGTTTGTCCGCATGGAGTTCCAAGGAAGGTAGTGTCTGATAGAGGTACTCAGTTCACATCTAAATTTTGGCGTCGATTGCATGAATCCTTGGGCACCAGTCGAGTTCAAGATGACTTTCCATCCACGCATGATGGGCGGGCATGAGAGGGTAAATAAGATTTTGGAGGATATGTTGAGAGCTTGTGCTTTGGACTATGGGTCTAGTTGGGATGATAATTTACCTTATGCAGAGTTCTCATATAATAACAGTTATCAGGCTAGTCTAAAGATGGCACCATTTGAGGTATTGTATGGTAGGAAGTGCATGACACCATTGATGTGGGATGAGGTTGGAGAACGTCAATTCTTTGGACCAGACTTGATCAGAGATGCTGAGGAGAAGGTCAAGTTGATTCGTGATGCATCAAGATAGCAGTCCAGTGTAAGAGTTATGCAGATGCAAAACGTAAGGAGGTGACATATGAGGTAGGAGACCGTGCATATCTTAGAGTTTCACCACTTCGTGGAATTAAAAGGTTTGGAATCAAGGGTAAGTTAGCACCACGTTTTGTGGGACCTTACAAGATCTTGGAGCGTAGAGGAGAGGTAGCTTATCAGCTGGAGTTGCCAGACTCCTTGTTAGGAGTTCATGATGTGTTTCATGTATCTCAGTTGAAGAAGTGCCATGCAGAGATGATGGATGTTCCATTGAGGGACACAGTGCCACTTGAGGCAATTCAGTTGGAGAGTGATTTGACATATGAGGAGAAACCAGTTAAGATTTTGGAGACAGCAGAGAGAGTTACTCGCACCAAGACAATCAAGTTATGCAAGGTTCAGTAGGATCATCATACAGAGGAGGAAGCTACCTGGGAACGAGAGGAAGATCTCAGGCAGGATCACCCACACCTATTTGCTAGCTAGCCCGAATCTCGAGGGCGAGATTCAACTTCAGGGGGGTAGGTTTGTAACATCCCAATTTTCCTAAATAGGATGCTAATAGATCATTCATATGCATATCATATTTTTATTGCATTATTTGTCTTTCTGCAATATTCGAATCATTATGCAACTAAAGGCAATTTATTGGAGTGGAGATAACATGACTTCTCCCCTATTTTAAAAATGTTCATAATGTGCGAATATTATTTCCAGTTCATATGATATGTTCTGGTAATTTTTGTGATTTTCAAAATATTTTATTTGTTTGTTTTATTGTTGTTTGAGTGGCCTATTGCATCAAAATTATTTTACAAAATTGCATTAGAGTTGGAACTAGTGTTCCTGTCGTTTATATCAGTAGTATATATTTTACTCTGTGTCTCTATTGTTTTTTTTAGTTTTTATTGTGGTTATATTATTTTAGTTATTTGTGTTTCTGTAGTTGTGTGTAAGAAAAAAAAACACCAGCCGGCCGGCCAGCCATGCCAGCCAGCCCTGACCGCCATGCTGCCCAGCCTCAGACGGCCAGAGCCCACCTAAGCAGCTGGCTGTACGCCGCCTCGACCAGATCGCTCTAGTCATGGACAATGGGACCCACTACTGCTCGTCCCTCCCGAGCCGGACACAGCCCCGTTACCAAGACGCTGCAATGAGCGAGCTCGAGTCGAGTCCAGCCTCTGGTCGATCACGTGCCCTCCAAGGATGCCGCACGCGAGGACAGGTCCTCGAGGAACCCTACCGCATACCTTTCCCCGTCTCCTGTGTTGTAAGAGCTCTTCCAGCCGCGCCACTTGTTCCCTTCGAACCTCCTCTCGGTTACCCGCATTATTGACAAGTTCCCGTGCACCACAGCGCGCCGGAGCGACCACCCGCTGCCGAGCTGAAGCTCCGGAGCAGCCGCCATTACCCGCCACCGCCGCCCGCAGAGGACGCCCGCCGCCGTTGAACAACACCACCACCTCCGCCACTCCACACCGCACCGAGTAGCCTTGGCTTCGTGGAAACCCGCCGGAGACGCGCCCCGCCGACGCTCAAGCCGCCCGTTTTCCTCAGAAGCGGTGAGCACGCCGCACAAGAGGTTTCTGCCAATCGCGAATCGCCACGTGGCAACCAGCTACAAGACACGCATCGAACAAAGGTCAGGAGTTTTATGTTTCTTTTCAGTTTTCAACTCTAACTTCAATTAGCTGTAACTCCTATTCTATAAGTCCAAAATAGGTGATTCTTTTTCCTATGCACTCACAAAAATCAACACTTTATCACAGTACCAACTTTGCACATGTTTGCACTTTTCAAATTTGAATTCGTTTGAATTTGAAATAAACCTTCCGGAGGCCGTAACTTTCAAACCGTTTATCGGAATCGAGTGATTCTTTTTGCATTGTGACCGTAGTGCAATTTAGGTGATGTTAAGATTATGTTGTTGAGTTTTAAAAATGGTTTTGTTGATGTTGGTTTTGTTTTGGTTCTATTCGTGTTCCGGTGATTGATTTGTTGAATTGTGTGAAACGTGTAGATTGTCCGGAGTGCGACGCGAGCTATTGTCAGGAGTGTGACTTTCTGAACGAGAACCAAGGCAAGTTACATGTTGATCATCCTTTACCTATTGTTTTCTATGCATGTAGTTATATCACACTATGAAAATATGCATGTATAGGAATACTATATTGATTCTCGCTATCTTTGTTGAGCTATCTTCCCGTTTTTGCAAATCGTGGTAGTTGTAGTTTGCTATGCTTTGTAGACGGGGGTGGTTCGTGTATTCATTGAGTTTGTGTGAGGATTATATAACAATTGAGTAGTAACTCAGGATTTAACTCACCTCTGGGCGGAAGTGGTATTGCTTGGTGTTGAGGGAAGGCATCATGGGGTCCTGCACCTTTTCTAAGGCCATGCGCTCATGAGAGTGCACCCTAAGTGGAATGCCGCCCTGTGTTCAAAAGATCGACAGACTTAGTGACTAGTAGCTTCCATGTGCGGCCACCGGCTATATGGGCTCGCTTAGTTGATCGCTTGTTGGAACCCTTGCCCGCATAAAGGTCGATGTGATGTAGCATATGTAGGTGGGATGTGGCCGTCAGTGGTTAAGGGAACCTCTTCAAAGACTTTGTCTCAATCTTCGGATTGGGTCCGAAGGTAAAGCGTACAAAACTATGCGAGTATTAAAACTAATCATGATTAGCCGTGCCCCGGTTATGGGTAAATCTGAGCCACTATGCCATTACAGCTTGTTGGATGATCTTGACAGATGTGACACTTAATAATATTTGTGGGCAACTTAATAATGGGTAGGTTGGAGTTGATTTTGCCAACTCAACCTTGTGCATTTAATTGTAGTAATAAAGAACTAAATAAAAATTTGACTATTAGGTAGTTATGAGGATAAAATCAGCTTTCTGCAAAAATAGACCCTCAAGCCTTCCTTTGTTGTACTATGCATATACATGTAGGTCTGCTATATTATTACTCCTGTGTAACTTGCCAATACATTCCAAGTATTGACCTATATGGCTGCAACGTCTCATGTTGCAGGATATTCGCATCGAAGAGTAAGGTACCGTTAGGGTCATGAAGTGCACTCAGCATCGCCAGTGGGCTATGATGGGACTCATCGTTATTTTCTGCTACTTTCCGCTGTTTGATTGGATAAAGCTAGCCAAGTGCTATGCAGATTGTTTTATTTTATACATTCTGGATCATACGTTGTAATAAATGATGCACTTGCTATTCTGGTATTCATCTATACTGTGTGTGCTAGCGAGTTCGATCCAGGGACTAGCACGGTAAGCACAGAGACTCAAATCCTTCGAGGCTTGGTCGTTACACAGGACCCCTTTGGCCGACATGTGGCTCATCCACCGTCTTGTTCCACGTGATATGCACCAAATTACAGTTCGGAGAAGCGGTTGGAATTGGAGGCACCCCGGTCGTAGCGCCGCAGTAGTAGAAAATGAGCGATGAGGGGTCAAATCACAAAGCCCCACCTTTCCCGCATTAAGTCGGAGGCCGACGGACGAAGCAACCATCATTTCACTCTAGGGCGCAAGAGCATAAAGAAAAGAGAAAACAATGATGCGTGCGGCAGCTACCTAGGGCACCCTAGGGTAGGGGTCTCCACTACAGATCCTTTTTTAAAGCGCCTCCACTACAAATCGGCTTCTCCCTCGTCCTCTTGAAGAAAACCGATGATGAGTGCGGCGGTAGGGTTTGTAGGAGTACTACGGCGTGCAGGGCCACGTCGTAGTAAACGGGTTCGAGTCGACGCCTTAAATATGTGTGGGCCGCTTGGTTTTACGAGAACGAGGCAACATCATTTTGGGTTCGGGGACCAGTGGAGATATAGTACGTACAAAAAATTGTGGACGTAGGTTCGACCGGAAGGCAATGATGCATGGGCCCTGCATTTTGATATATCCGGGGCCGCGTGAAATTTGCTACTCTACTCAAAACTAGTAAGGTACACATGTATTGAACGCATGAGATTTTGAAACCAAATTATGAATAAATACACACTATAGCATGTAAAGCTTTGAGTCATATATGCATGATGTAGATGTTCGCTTAGTTCTTATAGTTCATCTCATTCAAAATCAATTAGTTTTATAAAAATGTTAAGATTCATGGGGTTGTGCATTGTAAATCATAAAGTAAAAAACAAATAATGGCAATTCATTTAGAAAAAAATAATCAATTATGATACATAAGATTCTAGAACAAAGGAGAAGTGCTTGTGTTTTGAGGTTTGTGCATTATGCTTAAGTTCAACCATGGAGTCTTCTAAATTGTACATGTGGCAGATCTGATGGAATGTTGATGATATCCAACGGCCAAGAGTGCTCGGATTCGCCTTATCTCTCATCACCGTCGGGTTAGCTTCATCTAGCGACCATCTTTCAAAGTTATTGGCACACTATATAGTTCTTGTGCCATAGTTGCATGTTTTGGAAAAAACTACTAGTGGGTTGTACTATCTATTTAGGAATAGAAGATGTAACATGGAAGTTGTAGGGAAAGAGATGACATGGAGCATCTCAATTCCTATGAGTAGGGATTGGAAAAGAGATGTCATTTGGTTCACATCATAGGAACTTTCCTATTGAATCTAGAGATGACATGTATCTCAATTCCTATGAGGAGGGATTTGAAATTAAGGGAGTATAGGAATCCATTCGTACGAACCAAGTGGCTCTAAAGCTATAGAAATGATATCATGTTTATTTCCTTTGAAATGTGGAGTGTATGAATCTATTCCTATGAACCAATTGGCTCTAAAGGAAAAATCCTATAAAAATCATATCATATAGAGTTCCTATGATATTCCTCGACACTAAAGGATGCTTGAAATTGTTGTGGGTGATACGATGGTATTTCTTTGTAGAATCCTCACCCATCTTTATAGTTACCTCTCGAAGATGAATGAAATGATATATACACGGTATTCTACATGTGCAATTTGGTACACGAAAACTCGGTAAAAGTTTGCGAGGTTCAAATTTTCAATAAAGCTATATGCACTGCATTTCGGAACGGAGGGGGCATACGACAGTTGCTCACACTCACGTGGAAGATTTGTGTGTAGGAGGAGTGGCTGTTCTGTTAAATGACATGGCAAAATCCGACATCGCTTGATGCCGATCTAATGGTTCTTATGGTGTTCGTCAGGAAAAGGCTTGTGGCGAACGTTTGTCGGATAATGATTTACGGACACATGCATTGCATTGATACGTGCCCCCCTCTCTCTCACGCACACACACTCTCACGAGTCACGACTCTCCCGAGTCCTCTCGCAGACTCGCACGTCGCACCCACCGTCTATCTGCAGGTAGACGTCACGCACATATGTGCGCTTCACACCCTACCCTCAGAACGTCTAAAAAACAAAAGATGGCACGCACATTTTATTTTAGCTCACACGTCACACACTTATACTTATACACTTGCGGCGAACGTTCTTTGGGCATAGTAAATTGTACTCTCACGAAGAGAAGTGGTGCACGCACGCACTAGTTCTCTCACACCCACCTGCGGGTACACATAGGAGCGCATTTTCTTGAAGCTGGTACAACAAAATCACTCCACTATATATAAAAGCAGGAGCCTTAGCGCTTGCTTTACTAGGGTTCCTCTCGTTCACTCTCTCATGCTCTCCAGATCTAAGCAAGACATAGGTGGCCACACTCTCTCTCAGCTCACGACTGGTCACAAATACGGCCGAACAACCTCGACCGGGGCAGGGGTGTAGGTGCATCGTTCACGCTGTCGTCAGCGGCGAGGGAGGAGACCAACGGCTGCCCGCGCGTCCCGATGGGTGGCCGTGCCGTTCTCTCCGAGAGAGCGCCGGCTTGGGAGGGCCTCCAACCCTTCTTCCTCCCTGCGGTATTGTGGCCAAGATGCGGCCTCCCGACGCCGTCTTCGCCACATGCCGACGACCCTCAGGTATATATTCCTTCGAAACCTGCCTTGCTCTACTGCCCCAGCTCCCTTCGTGTGGATCATTTTCTACTTCCGTCCGCTGTTCCAAAGCCACCTAGACTTCTACTATTATTAGAAGTAAAGCTAGTTCATACAGTAGACTCAAAGCGTTGGTTCAAACAGGGAAGAAAGTGGGAAAGCTGTAGCATGAATCTAGGACTTGGTTCTAAGAGGAAACGGGGGAAAGTAGTAATATCTGTCACTTCTTAAATAACCGTATTTCGTATTTGCGCAAACAGGGATGTCTGTCTCCATATCGCTTTGGATGTCTGCTCTCGTATCGTTTCTATCCGCGCAATCAAAAGCACACACCTCGGTTTAGTACAATGCACAAGAAATGAGATGGATATCCCTCGCTGTCGTCTAACCTCCCGTCTTCAAGGTATCCCTACATTGGTAGTAACTAAGGTAGAATGACCAACGCAATCTAAAAGAAGCTGATTCGTGACGCTTTACTTCCCGATTGCGTTGGAGGGACGAAATAAAACAATCGCATCCTAGTCCGGAATGCACTTTCTACCAGTTCATCCATGGACCGAGGACTAGCTGCACGGCCATGGCGGTTTTTTGGACAGGTCTTGTGGACAAGAGGCATTGTGGTCTGCTTATTTCTGCAAATAGTGGTGCTTAAATTTAGTGGAATGCACAAGAATTTCACCTGGTCAATACACTGCATGGTTCGGTTCAGCATTCCAGCTGAGACCACAATTATAACTGGTTATTCTGGAATGAGAGAACCTAACCCTGAATGGTGGCAACAAGAAAAAACCAGAGTGAACTCCAGGAAATTTAAGCCTGCCGGGAGGCCCTTTGCTCAGAGAAGCCTTTTGCTTGTTTTTTCCTGATTTGTAAACCTTCTCACAACTTTGTCTTTTGCAGTGAACTAGTATATGTTTGTTATGTTCTATGAATCATTGAGATTTATAAAATTGCTTAACTTATGCTTTTCAAGTTTTTTATGAAGACGGGTTTAATGTGAGTGTTCCACATGAGCGCTGGACTAGCGTGTGAACGTTTGGGATTTATTACATTGTGGCCTCAATTAACTGCATGAACCACTGTAACAAGATACATAGTTGCTTATATGTCAGACAGCAGATTGTTGATTGTTAGCTGGTCGATAGCCTAGTGTTGAAGCGAGCTGAGCCAATGTGCCATGTTTTGCACAACTGCTTACAAGTGGGGTAGCACCAACAGTGTTTACAAGTACTTATGTATACGTCGGCGCACGGTTCTTGAACGAGTGCTCTATTTCATCAAAACACACTGCTCGTATGATAAACCGTGACAACTTATGTCTTACCATGCCATATTCATGAAAAAACTAGTGAGGACGCATCTGTTTCGGCAACAATTATGATGGTTCTCACATGATTCACGGGCACACAAAAGTAGCAGCAGTTCCCATAGACGGATTCAAACAGAGTACTAGCCTCAGAGGGGTCGATAACAGGCAAGGTTCGGATAATTAGACACAATCCAAACTACTATTAAACACTAGCTGGGGCAACTATTTCATGCCTCGATCTAATTTGGGCTGGACACAAGACGGACCTTGCCATGAACATCATCAAGGACGTCCCGCAGCAGCTCAATCCTGTGAACCTTCATGAAGACAACCTTGTGGCCTTGCCACTGATAAACTTGTTTGTGGAGGCATGCCACGTCATCTTCCCCGTAAGCTCGACAAGAACAGTATGCCTCACAAATGAAGGAGTAGCTTTGAACTTCTTGTGCTTCAAAGACACCTGGACAACACGCTTGACAACAGTGAGGCTGGAATACAACTCTTCATTGGTATAACCGCAAATGGCTTCCAGGATCCAACAGCCTAAGAACTCTATTTTCCCAGTGCGTATATTCAGGTCATCCGCCTCATAGCGAGTGACATGTACAACCACACAATCTTTGTCTGCATGAGGGCTCTAATTGAAAC
This sequence comes from Aegilops bicornis, assembly GCA_021605145.1. Taxonomy (NCBI): domain Eukaryota; kingdom Viridiplantae; phylum Streptophyta; class Magnoliopsida; order Poales; family Poaceae; genus Aegilops; species Aegilops bicornis. The sequence goes on from CM038669.1 coordinate 507,005,363, forward strand.
AGAAACAAATTCTGAATTACTTTTCAGTATAAGAAACACAAGTTATTTAAACCACTATGTATAGCATGGCATCAAAGCTAATAAAATTTTGCATTATTAATCACCACATACTTCCTTTTCTAAAAAAATCACCACATACTTAGATGAAAAACCACAATCGAGATCGGCAAAGAAGGAAATCACCTTGGGCAGCTCAACGGGGGGGGGGGGGGACACATCCTCGAAGGGAAAACTACTCTGCAGTGCCACGGGCTGTAACCTCAAACGGGCGTTGACCATCTCAAGAGTGGCCGTGGCGATCTGGGGTCGGCTCGGTGGTTGCTTCCATCTTCTTGGAGCTCTCTATCTCGTGGGGATCAGCCTCCCGTGTCTGCTCCAATATCGGCAGATCTTTGCCTGGTTCTCCTTGGTCCATCATGAAACTGACGAATACTAGGAGACCACTGAAAGGAAAACCCAATCGCAATGACAATGAAACAAAAAAGAGAGTGAGGATCGGTTACTGCTTTGCAGTTCTTTTTTTTCTCTGAACAAAAATATACCAACATCACGGATCCGCTTACCTTCCCTTCGTTCGAAGAGAAGAACAGTGGCAGATGCGAGTGTTACCTTTCTTGAAGACGGTGAGGGAGAATGGGAGTCAGCAAAGAGTGAAATGATGGTTGCTTCGTCCGTCAAACTTAGACTGCGGGGAGGTGGGGTTTTGTGATACGACGGCTCGTTCTTGCCGCTATGACTGGGTGACACTCCGCCTGCATACTGCCTTCTAATTTGGTGGATGGCATTTGGGCCCGTCTTGTTTGCATGGCCCGCATGTCGGTGATGAGAAGTATAACGGCATTCGATGAGGGAGACGTTTCAATGACCTAGGAGGAGCCAAGCGGTAGAGTGTCTCCACTGTACTAGTAGTAATTGTTTTTCCGGTAGCTGTAGAGTGTCTCCACTGTACTAGTAGTAATTGTTTCTGGGCCCAAGACAAAACAGCCCATCCACACTAGTAAATAGTAAAATCAATTCAAAAGCCCATATATTTCTTGAATGACAAAGCGCCACCCACACCCAAAGACACCGCCCCAAAAAACACAGGTGCTCTTCTTCCTCCTCGCCTCCCACCCACCTCACGCCAACTCGCTCCACTCGTACCCCCAAATTCCTCACCTCACTCCTCTGAAAACCCCAGCTCCCCTTCTTCCTCACTCCTCTGAGAAAACCCCCAGCTCCCTTCTTCTTCGCTCAAGACTACAACTAGGCTCGTCATTCGTTACTCTGCTCAAATCCGTGAGCTGACGCGATGCCCTCGAGGAAAATGGAGTCGGCTGACCCCAGCGCCAAGAAGATGAGGCTCGCCAGCGGCGGCGCCTGTAGATCCCGCACCCAACAGCTGGGAGAAGCGGCGACCGCCCCACCGGATCCCAGAACTCAGAGAATCTCGGGTGGACCGCATCAGCGATCTCCCGGACGCAATCCTTGGGGAGATAATCTCGCTTCTCCCCAACAAGGATTGCTACCGCACCCAAGTCCTCTCAATTCAGTGGCGCCCTCTATGGCGCGCCGTGCCCCTTAATCTCGAATGTCGTCAGCTATCTCTCTTCAATGATTTTGAAATCCCCAGAGCCATCATCTCCTCCCACCAGGGCTCCGTTCAAAGCCTCTGCATCCCGTCATGCTACCTGAGCAAGCATACCATGCCCTACACGGTGGACGCCTGGCTGAAATCCCCTGAATTCATAGAACTATAGCCGCTTGAGTTCTACTATTCCCCTGGAAATCACATACCACATACTGAATGCCATGAACTTGTGCCCTCAGCACCGATGTCCATCTCGCGGTTTTCCTCCTCTCTCTCCACACCGCCACCTTTGCGATGTGCTACCTACCAGACAATCTGGTACTAAACCTTCGACTCCCATTTCTCAAGAAACTTTCACTTGTGCTAGTTCATATATCGGAGGCCTCATTGCACAACATCATCCACTCCAGTTGCCCTGCGCTGGAGTGCTTGGTGCTTGTTTTCACAGTTAGAATCGGTTGTCTCCAAATAAAGTCGCCTAACCTTGTAAGATTGGAATTTCTTTTGATGGAAGGTAGCTCGTCATCCAAGATACCCCTTCACTTCAAAGGTTGATCCTTGATTCTAGTTATTCACCGTTGCAAATAACCGTCCTCTCTGCGCCTAAACTAGAGACCTTGGGTGTAATACATGATCTCTGTGCTCATTTCAATATGGTGTTTGGCTCCACAGTTCTTGGTACTTTATATTATCATCTACACTTGTAACCATAAGCTGCATTTTAAATTTCTCGCATAATTTATATATCATCTTGGAGTACACATTTTGTACTAATATTATGTTCTATGCTCAATGAAGAGTTTCTCCATGGATGGCCTATCAATGGTGCTGGATTTTGTCAAGATCTTATATATCCAAATGAATAGTTTTGTAACGCCCCGGATACAATTTTCCATATTCGTAACTCCAACTCTTGCCATTTCCGGCTATGTGTTATGTTATTTTCCTTTGTGGTTGGGTTTTTGTCTTTTGTTTTGCATTTTGTTCATGGCGTGCATCTCATCTCATAGCATCATGCACACTGCATCTGCATGATTTCATAAAGCTTGCATCCGTTCGTAGTTGCCGCGTCCCCCCTTGCCTTCATTGACCGTTCCGAGACCAACCTTGTTCTTCGTTTTCCCTCTCGCCTAAACCAAGTCTCTACATTCAATGCTTAGAACCCTTGCGCTGCTCGAAAGTTGTCCCGAACCCGACCCGAGCTGTCGTTGTCGTTGGATCCGGATCATCCCCAATCATCCCCTAATTATATTTGGTTTCTCTTTTGGACTTCCTAACCTATATTTTCTCGACCGCCTGACACGATCGGAGGGTCTAACCCAACCCTATTTTCCTATTTATAGTCCACCCACTTACTAAATCATATCAAACCCTAGCCTAACCCTATTCCCCCCTCGCGCCGCCACCTTCCAAATCCTCCTCGGGATCCCTCCCGATCCAAACCACCAGCCACTGCCGCCACCGTCCGGTGCATCCCAGCGATGCCAGGACCCTGACCAACCCAGGCAGCACCTGTTGCGCGCCTCTTCTTCTCGCCTTGCTTCCTCCCCTGGGACTCATCTCTCTGCGCTCTATTTGCTTGGCAGGAACCCATCCCTGGTCGCGTCCTCGACGTGCGCGCCGTCACCCGTTCCTGGCCGGATCCCGCTGTCCCAGACCTCCCCTGCTTCGCTTTGGTACGCCGTGGCTCCGCCGTCCCGCCAAGTCCATGGAGCCGCCTCCCCGTCGCACGTCCGGTGAGGTCACCGGAGAGTGCAGTGCCTCTGCTGCCTCCCTATCCCGCCGTCGCTCCTAGCTTTCCTTCCCTGTTCCCTCTCTGAATTCCCTCCCTGGCCTTCTTTTCTTCAGGCTTCAATAGCAGCCATGGAGCCGCCTCCGCTTCGATTCGGCAGGGAATGGGACCCCGACGACCTCCACCGCCCGGATCCACTTCCTCCGGCCGCCTCCACCGCCCAGGGCCCCGGCGACCTCACCGTCCAGGCCTCCTCCGTTGCGCGCCGACCTGCAAGTTCCTCGCCGCTGCTGCTCTGCTTCCTGATGGGCAGAGGACCACGCCCGTTGACTCCGCCCAAGCCACTACCTCGTTTGACCCCGCCTGGGCCACTCTTTGCGCCAAGGCCCAACGCGTCTACATCCCCCGACCGGCCTGTTGGCCTAATGTGAGCAGCCCCATCCAGCCCCTCCTCTCTGTTCAGCCCAGCATGCACCAGTTTCAGCCCGTGGATGTTTTTTTTCCTGGACGAATTTGCTAAATATCCTGTGCATGCATAATTACAGTAAATGCCATCGTATTAAAGTGTTAATAAGTAATTATCCATGCATCCAAATTAAACATGTCATATATGTAAAATGATTATAATTGCATCTAGTTTCACAATATGCTTCTTCCATCCATGTTTAAAATGTTAAAAATGTTGATTGTTTAAATTTTGCTCAAATGCCATGTTAAAATGATTTATTTCATAACTAAATAACCATAGCTCGGTTTTAAATAAACTTTATAGGTAAATGGGGTGGAAAATGCCTAGTTTAACATGGTGGACTTTATTTTCCTGTTTAACAACAATAAAATATGTTTTAGGGCAGAACAGTACCAATTTTGAAATATGCATGTGGGGATTTTCCGGAATTGTTGTTTGTTGTTCCGGCCTCATTTAAACTTGCCTAGATAGGTAGTTTAGTTATGATTCACCTCTTGCCATGTTTAATAACATTGAATATTGTTAGGTACATAAACGAGAGAGAACTAAATAATTGAATGTGGTGTTCCGTCAATATGCAACTCGTTGCATATTGAGCTCCACTTAACCTGTAGTATTGTTTGTTGCACTTTGCCATGCCATGCCTCATTAAACCGGACATACGTCATACTTGATTGTGCATCATGCCATGTTTATGTTTGTGCATTTACCATGTTTTTTGTTTGTTTCCGGTGTTGCTTCTTAGTTCCGGTAATGTTGCGATTGTGAGGATTCGTTCGACTACTCCCGTTCGTCTTCTTCATGGACTCGTTCTTCTTCCTTGCGGGATCTCAGGCAAGATGACCGTCACCTTGGATCTCACTACTATCATTGCTATGCTAGTTGCTTCGTTCTATCGCTATGCTGCGTTACCTACCACTTTCTTATCAAGCCTCCCAAATTGCCATGAACCTCTAACCTTTGTCACCCCTCCTAGCAAACCGTTGTTTGGCTATGTTACCGCTTTTTCTCAGCCCCTCTTATAGCGTTGCTAGTTGCAGGTGAAGATGAAGATTGCTCCATGTTGGATTATGTTTATGTTGGGATATCACAATATCTCTTATATTGTTAATGCATCTCTATTCTTGGTAAAGGGGGAAGGCTCGGCCTTATGCCCTGTGTTTTGTTCCGCTCTTGCCGCCTAGTTTCCGTCATATCGGTATTATGTTCCCGGATTTTGCGTCCCTAACGCGGTTGGGTGATTTATGGGACCCCCTTGACAGTTCGCTTTGAATAAAACTCCTCCAGCAAGGCCCAACCTTGGTTTTACCATTTGACCACCTACCACCTATACTTTTCCCTTGGGTTTTCGCGAGCCCGAGGGTCATCTTTATTTTAGCCCCCGGGCCAGTGCTCCTCCGAGTGTTGGTCCGAACTAGAGTCCTTTGCAGCGCCACCCCGGGGAAACTTGAGGCCTGGTTTTAGTTGTACGGAGTGCTCATCCGGTGTGCCCTAAGAACGAGATATGTGCAGCTCCTATCGGGATTTGTCGGCACAGTCGGGTGGTCTTGCTGGTTTTGTTTTACCATTGTCGAAATATCTTGTAAACCGGGATTCCGAGACTGATCGGGTCTTTTCGGGAGAAGGAATATCCTTCGTTGATCGCGAGAGCTTATCATGGGCTAAGTTGGGACACCCCTGTAGGGTATAAACTTTCGAGAGCCGTGCCCGCGGTTATGTGGCAGATGAGAATTTGTTAATATCCGGTTGTAGTAAACTTGAAGTAAACTCTTCTAAAATACACCAACCGTGTGCGTAACCGTGATGGTCTCTTTTCGGGGTTGTTCAAGAGGAGAACACGGTTTTTGAGTTTTGTTTGACGTAAGTAGGAGTTCAGGATCACTTCTTGATCATTACTAGTTGGCGTCCGTTCCGTTGCTTCTCTTCTCGCTCTTATTTGCGTAAGTTAGCCACCATACTTGCTTAGTCGCTGCTACAACCTCACCACTTTACCCCTTCCTTACCCATGAAGCTTTGCTAGTCTTGATACCCATGGTAATGGGATTGCTGAGTCCTCGTGGCTCACAGTTTACTACACCAACAGTTGCAGGTACAGGTTATGCGATGATCATGATGCGAGAGCGATGTTTACTTGTTTTGGAGTTCTTCTTCTGCTTCTTCGATCAGGGGATAGGTTCCAGGTCGGCATCCTGGGATAGCAGGGTGGATATTGTTTGAGTTTCTGTTTACGTTTCATCCGTAGTCGGATGTTGTTCTCATGTATGATGTTGATGTATTCTTGTGGCATTTGTGCCTTTTGTATGTATCCCCATCTATTATATAATGTTGATGTAATGATATCCACCTTGCAAAAGCGTATCAATATGCGGTTCTATCCTTGGTGGGACCTTCGAGTCTCTTTAGGATAGTATCGCATATTGGGCGTGACAAGTTTTGATCTGAACAAGATTATTGGCTTGCTGCAATGCTTTCCATGTCTGGAGAAGTTGTATATAAAGGTGAAAATTTTACGCACATTGGAAGCCCGCATATAGTGTACTAGAATTAACCGTTCAGCTGTTGCTCTTTCGACACTCTTCTTTTATACCTTAACTGTTTTCAATCTTCATGTCTATTTAGGCAACAGGACGGGGTAAGAAAGTTATAACCAATCGGTGGATTCGTAAGCATCGGGATTTTCTCACTTCTCATGAGATTCGATTGAAGACAATAACGCTAGAACGATATGTAGCCAACCGTGCAAACAAAAGATTTATCACATTCTTCCTGCTGAATGTGAGGTTACTATTGTCCATCAGGCTTAAGTTTATTAGCAGCATGGTTTTGACGGATGGGTATGTCGAAGAGCAAATAAAGGAGTTTTGGGTGGGCAAAAGAGCTTCTGAACATGTCGGACTTCTATTTACAACATATTGTGGTCATAATCCAGTAAATTTTACGACCCAGGATGTTCATTCTATGGACCTAACCGATCCATTTGACTGCTGGAGTTAGATGTTGTTGCCCTTTTCAATCTGTGTTTTTTTGTAGAGCGATGAACAATTAACCCTCGTGCTTTTGTACAGTTTGTAAGCTGGAGTTAGATGTTCCTGCCCTTTTCAACTCGGCTGTGACTGTCATATTTTCTTTGAAACAAGGCAAAGGGCTTGCCATTCATTTAATTTAGAGTGAAATATTGTAACAAATCCCAACCAAGGAAATAACATCACTCTCTCCGCTGCTTGAGCTCACTGTGCATTACGTAAGCCAAGTGATTAGCCCCACCAAAGCACCCACAAACTTATTTCGAACTAGCACATCAAATGGGCTGTAAATTTTCATAGGAAAGGCTGCATGATCGTGACAGATTTGGATTACGACATTTGGGACCCAGCGAGGAAATAGCCTATCCAAGGTGGTGTCGACTTACTAGCCGGTCAACAAACGATTCCGCCTACCGGTCGTTGGATTGACATCCAGATCTGCTGTGTATCTTCTATCTCTTGTCTTCTTCTTCCTCCGGCCGCCCAAACCAAACCACCCGTCGGCTCACTTTGCTCCCGCCTCCCATGGCTGGCTGCGCCTCCGCCGCCCTACCGTACGTACCCTCCAACGTTGGCCAGTCCCTCCCTCTATTCCCCCACACGTCATGTTATTCTCCGGCGACGTCAGCCCCAACACGCACCCGTGCCCGAACCAGTCAACCCTCATACTCCCCTCCGTCTGCGACTGGACCAGCGCATGTTCAACGGCTCCTGTTCGTTCCGTCTGAGGCCTCGCCGCCGTCCTCCGCCTTGCGGACTTGGTTCGCTCGCCGTGCGCGGTGCACCGCCCTCTTGCGTTGTCAACGTCGTCAACAACCGAGAGGAACAAGGAGATGATCAGACGTGGAGAGGATGACGATGAGGGACCCACCAAAGATCATGGCGATGCAAGCAAGTGCATCTATAGTGCAAGCCCAAAAATATGGTTCCTCCTAATGGTTGGACATCCGGGGCTCACGCCATTGTCAACGTAGTCAATAAACGAGAGAATTACACTACGAAGCGGTGACACCGGGGACCCAAAGAAGTCGCATAGTTTTTTTTTGAGGAACAAGCAGTTGTTATTTATACTAGTTTTAGCGACGGATCAGGGTAACAGCGGGGCTGTGCGGGGGCTGTGGCCCGTCTAGCCAGGGTTTTATGTATGTTTACCACATCATTAGCCCAGTTGTGTTTTTTTCTTGCTGAATATGGCTAGCGCAGTTCTATTTTTTTTAAGAAATACCCAAACAAGGCCTACTCGCTTTATCGGCCGTGCTGGGCTGCAAATCTTTCAAGACGAGGAGAGTTTCATTCGGTTTGCCCAGAAATGGGCTGTACATTTTTAAAACACATCAAACCGGGAATTAGTTTTAATTTTTTTTCATTACAAGATCTTAAATTCCATTGATTTTATGCGTGGACAAATATTTGGATTTTATATTTATATAAATTACTTTTCAAAATAGTTTGAATGTGAATCGATATTTCTGGATTAAAAACAGTTGACCTCACCGAAATATGCAAAATTTCGTATACTTTTTAACCGTGTCCACAATATGGGGTGTAATGCTAACAAAAAGAAGATGGGCTCCAAAAAAATTCTTAGGAATTAGCAAATGGGCTGTACATTATTAGAAATAATGGAGATGAGTTGTATGTTGTTTTCCACAGATGAGTTGTATGTTGTGCGCCTACTACAGGTTGACGCATATGCTTTCATAAAAAAAAAGGTTGGCCTTTGCATAGCATACATCAACTTAGTGAACACACAAGAGCAGTGATTGTTGGATGTCCATCCAACGGCTGTCGTGCTTCTTCAATCTCTGCTCTTCATGCTCCAGCCGCTCAAACAAGCGCCGGCGGAGCTGCCTGCTCCCTCCTCCCGCGGTCGGCTATGCTGCCGCGCAGGCCTCATGGCCCCACCGTACTCCCATCGTGGGCCTAGCCATCCCTCTACTCACCCACACATGCTGTTATTCTCCGGCGACGGCAGACGAACCAGTAAACCCTCGTACTCCTCCGCATGGGAAACAACTGCCGAGTATTCCCTGGCTCCGTGTCGTTCCCTTCCTAAGGCTCGCCGTCGTCCACCGCCCTGGTGCTCTCGACGCGGCCTGGTCAACATGGTCAATGAACGACATCCATCGGAAGTGGACTGTACGTGGAGAGGCTGACAGGTGGGTCCACGGCCGCACACAAGGAAATGCCTCCTTATTAGGCGCAAAATAATGATTCCTCCACCTGACAGCTAGGACCCATAGGAAGGGCCTCTGTATTTCACGAAAAAAACGTTCCACCCGCTGACAGGTCAAACCCACCAGCTATATCTTCGCACGCAAGGAAGTGCCTCCTTATTACGCCCAAAAAATGAATACCCCCTGCTAGCTGGGACCCACCATATTGTTGGGCTGACTTGTGGGCCTACTAAGTTGACGGGACGGAGGGCTTTGTCAACTTAGTCAATACTCCAAAGGACCGTATGATGTCCATCCAACAGCCATAGTGCTTCTTCAACCTCTGGTCTTCTTGCCCCACCGCCCAAAGCAGCGCCCGGTCGTGCCTTTGCTCCTTCCTCCCGTGGGTCATTGTGCTACCGTGGAGGCCTCACCGCCTGCATTACTCCCACCACTGGCCAGGCCATCCCTCCACTCACCCACACCCCCTGTTATTCTGCGGCGACGGCAGCCTCACACCGCAGCCGAACCAGTGAACGCTCATACTCCTCTCCGCGTGGGCATCCACTGCCACGTCTTGCCCGGCTCTGCGTCGTCCCCTTCCTAGGCCTCGCCGTCATCCACCGCCGTGGTGCTCTTGGCGCGGCATGGTCAATGTGGTCAATGACCGACTTCCATCGAAAAATCTTGTCACGTGGAGAGGTCGATACCGGGTCCACGATACCGCAAGGAAGTGCCTCCTTATTACGCGGAAAATCATTATTCCTCCACCTGACAGCACGGACCCACCGGACGGGCCAGCAGTATTTGCAAAAAATTCGTTTCCCCCTGACTGCTGGGACCCACCGGACTGGCCACCATATTTCACGAAAAAAACGTTCCCCCCGCTGTCAGCTCGGACCCACCGGAAATGCCTCCTTATTACGCACAAAAAAATGAATACTCCCCCGACTAGCTGGGACCCACCTTGGTGGGAGGCTGACTTGTGGGCCTACTAAGTTGACGGGGACGAAGGGCTTTGTCAACTTAGTCAATATGAACGATTCTAGCTCCAAAGTGACCGTCTGATGTCCATCCAACGGCCGTAGTGCTTCTTCAACCTGTGGTCTTCTTGCTCCAGCCGCCCAAGCAGCGCCGGTCATGCCGCATGCTCCTCGCCTCCGTGGGCGGCGTCTTTGCAGAGGCCTCACCGCCCCTACTATTCCCACCGCTGGCCAGGCCTGCGGCGACGGGCAACCTCACACCGCAGCCGAACCAGTGAACCCTCAGATTCTCTTCAAGGCTTCCACCGCCGCGTCTTCCCCGGCTTCGCGTCGTCCCCTTCCTAGGCCTCGCCGTCGTCCACCGCCGTGGTGCTCTCCGCGTGGTGTGGTCAACGTGGTCAAGGAACGACTTCCATCGGAAGAATACTGTACGTGGAGAGGCTGACAGCTGGGTCCACGGCCACAACCCAGTTTTTTTGTGATTTTCCAAGTAAGTCGCTTTGTCAGGCCTGTTGGGCTGCAAATCTTTCAAGACGAGGAGAGCTTTCATTCGGCTGGCCAAGAAAATGGCCCATCAGTAATGAGAAATGGGCTATACATTTTTAAAACACATCAAACCGGCAATTAGTTTTAAATATCTTTTTTTTCATTTCAAGATTTTAAACTACATTAATTTTTATGCGTGGAGAATTTGTTGGATTTTATATTGATATACATTTATTTTTAAAATCAGTTTGAATGTGAGTCAAAATTTCGGGATTAAAAACAGTTCGGACCGCACCGAAATATGCAAAATTTTGTATAATTTTTTAACCGTGGCCACAATATGGGTTGTAATGCTAACAAAAAGAATATGGGCTCCAAAAACCCCTAAGAATTAGCAAATGGGCTGTAAATTATTAGAAATAATGGCAGATGGGTTGTATGCTGTTTTCCACAGATTTGAGGCTTTCCTAAAAAAAAGGTTGACGCACAAGCAAAGGATCGTTGGATGTCCATCCAACGGCCGTCGTCTTCTTCAATCTCTGCTCTTCCTGCTCCAATTTGCTCAAACAAGCGTCAAGGGACTGCTCGCTCCCTCCTCCCATGACGGCCGGTGTGCTACCTTGTGAGCCTCACCGCGCCACCGTACTCCCATCGCTGGCCTAGCCATCCCTCTACTCACCCACACCTGCTGTTATTGTCCGGCGACGGCAGACGAACCAGTAAACCCTCATACAGTCGTACTCCCCTCCGCGTGGGAAACAACTGTCGAGGTTTCCCTGCCTCCATGTCGTCCCCTTTCTAGGCCTCGCCATCGTCCACCGCCGTGGTGCTCTCGGCGCGGGGTGGTCAATGTGGTCAACGACCGACTTCCATCGAAAGAGTACTATGCATGGAGACGCTGACAGCTGGGTCCACGGCCGCAGCAAGGAAGTGCCTCTTTATTACGCGCAAAATAATTATTCCTCCACCTGACAGCGGGGACCCACCGGAAAGACCACCGTATTTCGCGAAAAAAACGTTTCACCCCTGACTGCTGGGACCCACCAGCTACACCTTCTCACGCAAGGAAGTGCGTCCGGGCAAAAAACAAAATGATTCGCCCGTGGATGCTGGGACCCACCAGCTACATCTTCGCACGCAAGGAAGTGCGTTCGAAAAAACGATTCGCCCCGACCGCTGGGACCCACCAGCTACATCTTCGCACGCAAGGAAGTGCTCGGTACCGGGACCCACTGGTCAAAGCGCACGTAGCGTTGTCATTCGTCGCGAACGCCAGACGTACATATATACCGGTCGATGTAGAGGCGCCGCACGCGGTCGAGTAGAGGCGCGTGCGTGTCGTAGTAGAGGCGCCGCACGTAGCATGTACACATACGTCATGCGCCAGGTGCAAGAAAGAAAATCTGACCCGCGTCGTACATACGGGCAGGGTCTCGAACGCCTACTCGCGCATACGTGGCGGGGCTCGTGTACATGGTTGGGTCGGAACGGAGAAACAGCGTCGTCGTCGTGTTCATGGGGAGGCAACGGAATGCGTCATGTTCATCGGGAGGCAACGGAACGCGTGGGAGCCAACCGGCTGGGTTGGAACGGAATGCGTGGTCGTGTTCATCGGGTGGGCTTGGACAGAACATGCGATGGAAATGAGGCCTGGCGTACCGCACAACGGAGGAAACAGACCTCCTACGTTCGGAACGGGGTCCTGTTGATTGGGAGGGGTGTGGCGTACCGCGAAAAGGAGGAAACGGACCTCCTACGGTTGAAACGGGGGTCATGTTGATAGGGAGGGGTGTGGTGTACCGCAAAACGGAGGAAACAGACCTCCTACGGTCGAAACGGTGGTCCTGTTGATCGGAAGGGGTGGCGTGCCATAAGCAGACGAACGGACCTCCCTACGGTCAAACGGGATCATGTTCATCGGGAGGGGTGTGGCGTACCGCAAAACGGAACTCCACGGGATACTGTTCATCTCCACCGTCGACCTCCTCCAGCCTCTACGGGCTACCGTCGACCTCCTCCAGCCTCCACGGGCTCCTGTTCATCCAGCCTCCATCGCGCGCTACTCCACCGCCATCGCTCAACCACCCCTCCACCATCTACTATTCATCCAGCCCTCCACACCCCGGGGTCCTGTTCAACCACCCCTCCACGGGCACCCCTCCACTGTCTACTGTTCATCCAGCCCTCCACCACACCACGGGGTCCTATTCATCCAAAGGCTACGCCACCGCTCACTGTTCATCCAACCCCCCCTCATAGCGCTCACTGTTCATCCAGGCGGCAGCATCGATCGGCTTGATTAGCGGCAGATCAAGGAATCGCTCGATCGGGTTCGATTAACAGCCATCGATCGATCGCTTCGGGTTCGATGAACGCGTAACTGCGGTCTGTCGCCGGGTTCGATTAGAGCCCAACGCCTCGCTCGGGTTCAGTTAGAGCCAACGCCTTGCACACACGCGCGTACGTGTAAGAGAGAAATGCACATCGCTCGGCCCCCAACCTCCCACCGTAACCGGGAACTCCCCGAAATTTTCCTCCCCCTCGCTTCTACCACGGTTTTTCCCGTCATGGACGGCCCAAAGAATGTCATGCAAATGCGTCTCCGGCCCGCCCAGGACGAAAAGCCCATTTTCTGTCATGATTTTTTGTCATAGAAGTAGGACCCCACCACACCTATGATGATACTGGGTGTTGTCACAATTATCGTTATAGAAGTGTCATATGTATGACAGAAAAAAAATTCGTTCGGCCCAAAATGTCACTGATGTGTCTTTTTTTTGTAGTGTGTGCCTAAGTTCATGGGTGGAACCCTGATACGTCTCCAACGTATATATAATTTTTGATTGCTCCATGCTACTTTATCTACTATTTTGGACTATATTGGGCTTTATTTTCCACTTTTATTTTATTTTTGGGACTAACCTATTAACCGGAGGCCCAGCCCAGAATTGATGTTTTTTGCCTATTTTAGTGTTTCGAAGGAACGGAATATCAAACGGAGTCCAAATGGAATGAAACCTTCGGGAACGTGATTTTCTCACCGAACGTGATCCAGGAGACTTGGACCCTACTCCAAGAAGTAACAGAGGCAGTCACGAGGATGCCCCCCCTAGGGCACGCCCCCTGCCTCGTGGGCCCCCTGTTGCTCTACCGACGTACTCCTTCCTCCTATCTATACCTACGCATTTCAAACGATCGTAACAGGAGCCAAAACCTAATTCCACCGCCGCAACTTCCTCAGCATCCACGAGATCCCATCTTGGGTCCTGCTATGAGCTCACGAGGGAGCATCCACCACGGAGGGCTTCTACATCATCACCATAGCCGCTCCGATGAAGTGTGAGTAGTTTACTTAGACCTTGGTCCATAGCTAGTAGCTAGATGGCTTCTTCTCTCTTTTTGGATCTCAATATAATGTTCTCCCCTCTCGTGGAGATCTATTCGATGTAATCTTCTTTTTTGCGGTGTGTTTGTTGAGACCGATGAATTGTGGGTTTATGATCAAGATTATCTATGAACAATATTTGAATCTTCTCTGAATTCTTTTATGTATGATTGGTTATCTTTGCAAGTCTCTTGAATTATCCGCTTGGTTTGGCCAACTAGATTGGTAGTTCTTGCAATGGGAGAAGTGCTTAGCTTTGGGTTCAATCTTGGGGTGTGCTTTCCCAGGATGTAAGGGGCAGCAAGGCACGTGTTGTATTATTGCCATCGAGGATAACAAGATGGGGTTTTATCATATTGCATGAATTTATCCCTCTACATCATGTCATCTTGCTTAAGGTGTTACTCTGCTTTTAACTTAATACTCTAGATGAATGCTTTGGATAGCGGTCGATGAGTGGAGTAATAGTAGTAGATGCAGGCAGGAGTCGGTCTACTTGTCTCGGACATGATGCCTATATACATGATCATACCTAGATATTCTCATAACTATGCTCAATTATGTCAATTGCTCAACAGTAATTTTTCACCTACCGTAGAATACTTATGCTCTTGAGAGAAGCCACTAGTGAAACCTATGGCCCCCGGGTCTATTCTCATCATATCAATCTCCATTACTTTAATACTTGCTTTGTTTTTACTTTGCCTTTTACTTTTCACTTTGCATCTCTATACCAAAAAAATATTATTTATCATCTCTATCAGATCTCACTCTTGTAAGTGACCTAAAGGGATTGACAACCCCTAATCGCGTTGGTTGCGAGGAGCTATTGTTTTGTGCAGGTACGAGGGACTTGTGCGTAGCCTCCTACTGGATTGATACCATGGTTCTCAAAAACTGAGGGAAATACTTACGCTACTCTGCTGCATCATCCTCTCCTCCGTTGCCGGGGAGGCTTACGCAAGAGCAAGTCAAGACTTGGACTCCTAACAACAAGCCACTTCTGGCACCGTTAAAGTCTACATACCAAGTACCCGTCACAATCCCTATCTCCCGCATTACATTATTTGCCATTTGCCTCTCGTTTTCCTCTCCCCCACTTCACCCTTGCCGTTTTATTCGCCCTCTCTTTCCCAATCTCCTCCTCTTTTTCCCGTTTGCCTTTTTCTCGCTTGCCTTTTTGTTTGCTCGTGTGTTGGATTGCTTGTTTGTCGCGATGGCTCAAGATACTACCAAATTGTGTGACTTCACCAATACCAATAATAATGATTTCCTTAGCACCGATTGCTCCTCTTGCCAATCATCAATCTTGTGAAATCAATAACGCTTTGTTGAATCTTGTTATGAAAGATCAATTACCGCCTTCCTAGTGAAGATGCCGCTACTCATCTAAATAGCTTCGTTGATTTATGTGATATGCAAAAGAAAAAGATGTCGATAATGATGTCGTTAAATTGAAGCTATTTCCTTTTCGCTTAGAGATCGTGCTAAAGCGTGGTTTTCATCTCTGCCTAAAAATAGTATTGATTCTTGGAACAAGTGCAAAGATGCTTTTATCTCTAAGTATTTTCCTCCCGCTAGGATTATCTCTCTTAGGAACGATATTATGAATTTTAAGCAACTTGATCATGAACATGCCGCACAAGCTTGGGAGAGAATGAAATTAATGATACGTAATTGTCCTACTCATGGTTTGAACTTGTGGATGATTATACAAAACTTTTATGCCGGATTGAATTTTGCTTCTAGAAATCTTTTAGATTCGCCGCTGGAGGCACTTTTATGGAAATCACTCTAGGAGATGCTACTAAACTTCTAGATAATATTATGGTTAATTATTCTCAATGGCATACCGAAAGATCAATTAATAAAAAAGTGCATGCGATAGAAGAAATTAATGTTTTGAGTGGAAAGATGGATGAACTTATGAAATTATTTGCTACTAAGGGTGTTTGTTCTGATCCTAATGATATGCCTTTATCTACTTTGATTGAGAACAATAATGAATCTATGGATGTGAATTTTGTTGGTAGGAATAATTTTGGTAACAACGCCAGATAGAGGAAATTTTAATCCTAGGCCTCATCCTAGTAATTCCTCTAATAATTATGGAAATTCCTACAACAATTCTTATGGAAATTTTAATAAGATGCCCTCTGAATTTGAGACTAGTGTTAAAGAATTTATGAGTTCGCCAAAGAATTTTAATGCTTTGCTTGAGGAGAAATTGCTTAAACTTGATGATTTGGCTAGGAACGTTGATAGAATTTCTTGAAATTGACTCTTTAAAGCTTAGATCTATTCCTCCTAAGCATGATATCAATGAGTCTCTCAAAGCTATGAGAATTTCCATTGATGAGTGCAAAGAAAGAATCGCTAGGATGCGTGCTTCCAAAGATGCCTTTATTAAAGCGTGTTCTTCCAATTCCTATGAAAATCAAGATGAAGATCTAAAAGTTATTGATGTGTCCCCCATTAAATCTTTGTTTTGCAATATGAATCTTGATGAAACTGAATATGATCTTCCTTTACCTAGAAGGCGTTCTAAGAATTCAGAGTTTTTAGATCTTGATGATGAAATTGATAAATGTGGGATTGAAAGAAATAAAAACCTAGATGTTGCTAAACCCACTATATTGGATCCCAAGGAATTTAATTATGAAAATTGCTCTTTAATTGATTGTATTTCCTTGTTGCAATCCGTGCTAAATTCTCCTCATGCTTATAGTCAAAATAAGGCCTTTACCGAACACATTGTTGATGCCTTGATGCAATCTTATGAAAAAAAACTTGAGTTGAAGGTATCTATCCCTAGAAAGCTCCATGATGAGTGGGAACCTACTATTAAAATTAAAATTAAAAATTATGAGTTTCATGCCTTGTGTGATTTGGGTGCTAGTGTTTCCACTATTCCCAAAACTTTGTGTGATTTGCTAGATTTCCGAGGAGACTTTGATGATTGCTCTCTAAACTTGCATCTTGCGGATTCCACTATTAAAAAGCCTATGGGAAGAACTAATGATGTTCTTGTTGTTGCAAATAGGAATTATGTGCCCGTAGATTTTATCGTTCTTGATATAGATTGCAATCCTTCTTGCCCTATTGTTCTTGGTAGACCTTTCCTTAGAACGATTGGTGCAATTATTGATATGAAGGAAGGGAATATTAGATTCCAATTTCCCTTAAAGAAGGGCATGGAACACTTTACTAGAAAGAAAATAAAATTACCATATGAACCTATCATGAGAGCCACCTATGGATTGCCTACCAAAGACGGCAATACTTAAATATATCCTTGCTTTTATGCCTAGCTAGGGGCGTTAAACGATAGCGCTTGTTGGGAGGCAACCCAATTTTATTTTTAGTTTTTTGTTTTTGCTTCTGTCTAGGAATAAATAATCCATATAGCCTCTGTTTAGATGTGGTTTTATGTTTTAGTTAGTGTTTGTGCCAAGTAGAACCTATAGGATCTTCATGGATGATAGTTATTTGATCTTGCTGTAATTTCCAGAATCTTTCTGTTCACGAAAACAATTGTTAAAAATCACCAGAACGTGATAAAATAGTGATTCCAATTGCTGCTGATAATTAAACAAATTGCCTAGGTCTTACTATTTTGTATGAATTTTTGGGGGTTCCAGAAGTTTGCGTTAGTTACAGATTACTACAGACTGTTCTGTTTTTGACAGATTCTGTTTTTCGTGTGTTGTTTGCTTATTTTGATGAATATATGGCTAGTAAAATAGTTTATAATCCATAGAGAAGTTGTAATACAGTAGGTTTAACACCAATATAAATAAAGAATGAGTTCATTACAGTACCTTAAAGTAGTCTTTTGTTTTCTTTCTCTAACGGAGCTCACGAGATTTCTATTGAGTTTTGTGTTGTAAAGTTTTCAAGTTTTGGGTAAATTCTTTTGATGGATTATGGAACAAGGAGTGGCAAGATCCTAAGCTTGGGGATGCCCATGGCACCCCAAAGATAAACCAAGCACACCAAAAAGTCAAAGCTTGTGGATGCCCCGGAAGGCATCCCCTCTTTCGTCTACTTCCATCGATAATTTACTTGGAGCTATATTTTTATTCACCACATGATATGTGTTTTGCTTGGAGCGTCTTGTATTATTTGCGTCTTTGCTTGTTAGTTTACCACAATCATTCTTGCTGTACACACCTTTTGAAAGAGCCATACATGAATTGGAATTTGATAGAATACTCTATGTGCTTCACTTATATCTTTTGAGCTTGATAGTTTTGCTCATAGTGCTTCACTTATATCTTTTGAGCATGATAATTTTTGCTCTAGTGCTTCACTTAGATCTTGTAGAGCACGGTGGTGGATCTGTTTTAAACAAACTATTGATCTCTCATGCTTCACTTAGATTATTTTGAGAGTCGTTAATAACATGGTAATTTGCTTAAATATTAATATACTTGGTATTCAAGATATGTGAAACTTTCTTTTGAGTGCGTTGAATACTAAGAGAAGTTTGATGCTTGATAATTTTTTTGAGATATGAAGATGGTGATATTAGAGTCATGCTAGTTGAGTAGTTGTGAATTTAAAGAATACTTGTGTTGAAGTTTGTGATTCCCGTAGCATGCACGTATGGTGAACCGTTATTAGATGAACTCGGAGCATGATTTATTTATTGATTGTCTTCCTTATGAGTGGCGGTCGTGACGGCGATGGTCTTTTCCTACCAATCTATCCCCCTAGGAGCATGCGCGTAATACTTTGCTTTGATAACTTCTAGATTTTTGCAATAAGTATATGAGTTCTTTATGACTAATGTTGAGTCCATGGATTATACGCACTTTTTCCCATCCTTCCACCATTGTTAGCCTCTCTAATACCGCGCACTTTTCGCCGGTATCATACACCCACCATATATCTTCCTCAAAACAGCCACCATACCTACCTATCATGGCATTTCCATAGCCATTCCGAGATATATTTCCATGCAACTTTCCACCGTTCCGTTTATTATGACACACTCCATTATTGTCATATTGCTAGCATGATCATGTAGTTGACATCGTATTTGTGGCAAAGCCACCTTTCATAATTCTTTCATACATGTCACTCTTGTTTCATTGCATATCCCGGTACATCGCCGGAGGCATTCATATAGAGTCATACTTTGTTCTAAGAATCGAGTTGTAATTGTTGAGTTGCAAGAAAAATAAAAGTGTGATGATCATCATTCTTTAGAGCATTGTCCCAAGTGAGCAAAGGATGATGGAGACCATGATTCCCCCACAAGTCGGGATGAGATTCCGGACAAAAAAAATAAAAAATGAAAAATGAAAATAAAAAAAAGAGGCCATAAAAAAAGAGAAAAGGGCCAAATAAAAAAAATGAGAGAAAAAGAGAGAAGGGACAGTGCTACTATCCTTTTACCACACTTGTGCTTCAAAGTAGCACCAAGATCTTCATGATAGAGAGTCTCTCATTTTGTCAATTTCATATACTAGTGGGAATTTTTCATTATAGAACTTGGCTTGTATATTCCAATGATGGGCTTCCTCAAATGCCCTAGGTCTTCATGAGCAAGCGAGTTGGATGCACACCCACTTAGTTTCTGTTGTTGAGCTTTCATATACTTATAGCTCTAGTGCATCCGTTGCATGGCAATCCCTACTCACTCACATTGATATCTATTGATGGGCATCTCCATAGCCCGTTGATACGCCTAGTTGATGTGAGACTCTCTTCTCCCTTTTTTTCTTCTCCACAACCACCATTCTATTCCACATATAGTGTTATATCCATGGCTCACGCTCATGTATTGCGTGAAAATTGAAAAAGTTTTGAAAATGTTAAAGTATGAAACAATTGCTTGGCTTGTCATCGGGGTTGTGCATGATTTAAATATTTTGTGTGGGGAAGATGGAGCATAGCCGGACTATATGATTTTGTAGGGATAACTTTCTTTGGCCATGTTATTTTGAGAAGACATAATTGCTTAGTTAGTATGCTTGAAGTATTATTATTTTTATGTCAATATGAACTTTTGTCTTGAATCTTTCGGATCTAAATATTCATACCACGATTAAGAAGATTTACATTGAAATTCTCTTTTTATCACTTACCTACTCGAGGACGAGCAAGAATTAAGCTTGGGGATGCCTGATACGTCTCCAACGTATCTATAATTTTTGATTGCTCCATGCTACTTTATCTACTGTTTTGGAATATATTGGGCTTTATTTTCCACTTCTATATTATTTTTGGGACTAACCTATTAACCGGAGGCCCAGCCCAGAATTGATGTTTTTTGCCTATTTCAGTGTTTCGAAGGAACGGAATATCAAACGGAGTCCAAACGGAATGAAACCTTCGGGAACGTGATTTTCTCACCGAACGTGATCCAGGAGACTTGGACCCTACTCCAAGAAGTAACAGAGGCGGTCACGAGGGTGGGGGGCGCCCCAGGGCGCGCCTGCCTCGTGGGCCCCTGTTGCTCCAACGACGTACTCCTTCCTCCTATATATACCTCACGCACTTCAAACGATCGTAACAGGAGCCAAAACCTAATTCCACCGCTGCAACTTCCTGTATCCACGAGATCCCATCTTGGGGCTCATATGCGGAGCTCACGAGGGGGCATCCACCATGGAGGGCTTCTACATCATCACCATAGCTGCTCCGATGAAGTGTGAGTAGTTTACTTCAGACCTTCGGGTCCATAGCTAGTAGCTAGATGGCTTCTTCTCTCTTTTGGATCTCAATACAATGTTCTCCCCTCTCTCATGGAGATCTATTCGATGTAATCTTCTTTTTGCGGTGTGTTTGTTGAGACCGATGAATTGTGGCTTTATGATCAAGATTATCTATGAACAATATTTGAATCTTCTCTGAATTCTTTTATATATGATTGGTTATCTTTGCAAGTCTCTTCGAATTATCCATTTGGTTTGGCCAACTAGATTGGTAGTTCTTGCAATGGGAGAAGTGCTTAGCTTTGGGTTCAATCTTATGTGTCCTTTCCCAAAGGATGTATAAGGGGCAGCAAGGCACGTATTGTATTGTTGCCATCGAGGATAACAAGATGGGTTTTTATCATATTGCATGAATTTATCCTCTACATCATGTCATCTTGCTTAAGGCATTACTTTGTTTTTAACTTAATACTCTAGATGCATGCTAGATAGCGGTCGATGAGTGGAGTAATAGTAGTAGATGCAGGCAGGAGTCGGTCTACTTGTCTCGGGCGTGATGCCTATATACATGATCATACCTAGATATTCTCATAACTATGCTCAATTCTGTCAATTGCTCAACAGTGATTTGTTCGCCCACCGTAGAATACTTATGCTCTTGAGAGAAGCCACTAGTGAAACCTATGGCCCCCGGGTCTATTCTCATCATATCAATCCCCATTACTTTAATACTTGCTTTGTTTTTACTTTGCCTTTTACTTTTCACTTTGCATCTCTATACCAAAAAAATACAAAAAAATATTATTTATCATCTCTATCAGATCTCACTCTCGTAAGTGACCATGAAAGGATTGACAACCCCTAATCGCGTTGGTTGCGATGAGCTATTGTTTTGTGCAGGTACGAGGGACTTGTGCGTAGCCTCCTACTGGATTGATACCTTGGTTCTCAAAAACTAAGGGAAATACTTACGCTACTCTGCTGCATCATCCTCTCCTCTTCGGGGAAAACCAACGCAAGCTCAAGACATAGCAAACCCGCAAGTTGATCACCAAAACATACATCAAGTGAATCACGTGATATCCCATTGTCACCACAGATACGCACGGCAAGACATACATCAAGTGTTCTCAAGTCATTAAAGACTCAATCCGATAAGATTACTTAAAAGGGAAAACTCAATCCATTACAAGAGAGTAGAGGGGGAGAAGCAACATAAGATCCAACTATAATAACAAAGCTCGCGATACATCAAGATCGTACAAATCAAGAACACAAGAGAGAGAGAGAGAGAGAGAGATCAAACGATAGCTACTGGTACATACCTTCAGCCCCGAGGGTGAACTACTCCCTCCTCGTCATGGAGAGCGCCAGATGATGAAGATGGCCACGGTGAGGATCCCCCCTCCCGTGGTGCCAAACAGGGTCCCGATTGGTTTTTGGTGGCTACAGAGGCTTGCGGCGGCGGAACTCTCGATCTATTCTCTTCCCCGATCGTTTTAGGGTATATGGATATATATAGGCGGAAGAAATACGTCAGGGGAGCCACGAGGGGCCCACGAGGGTGGAGGGCGTGCCCAGGGGGGTGGTCGCGCCCCCTGCCTCGTGCCTTCCTTGTTGCTTTCTTGACGTGGACTCCAAGTCTCCCGGGTTGCTTTCTTTCCAAAAATAACTTCTCCAGAAGGTTTCATTCCGTTTCGACTTTGTTTGATATTCCTTTTCTTCGAAACACTGAAACAAGGGAAAAACAGGAACTTGCACTGGGCTCTGGGTCAATAGGTTAGTCCCAAGAATAATATAAAAATGTTTAATAAAGCCCATAAACATCCCAAACAAATAATATAATAGCATGGAACAATAAAAAATTATAGATACGTTGGAGACGTATCATTCCACACCAGAGAGAACTCTTTCAGCATCCTGCTTTTTGTCAAGTAATTTTTGCCTCACCTCATTTTCAGCAACCATGTTCTTATCAAGTTCGTATTGACTCGGAATCACAACCTCTGATGAAACCGAAGTGTTTCCTTTATCCGATTTTCCAGCCCCAGTACCATGTTTGGGAGATTTGCTACATCCCACCTCCTCAATGTTACTTTGCTCTCTCGGTCTTTTCTCTGTAGCGTTATGAGATGAATCAGGACCACTAGGATAGCTAACCAAGATACCGCCCTCCATAGGACCACCCTCCTCCACTATGTCTTCCAGTTCAAAGTATATGTTGAAGATAAAACCACTTTCATTTAGGGGAGCGCTAGAGGGTATTTTCCTAGGATCCATAACTCCAATCTTAGCCCTGAGAACTCCACATTGCCTATAGAGCTCCATGTCCAGTTCCAAAACTGAACCAATTGGAGAACCAGCTTCACAAAAACCTTGATAGTGCTCCAGTGTCTCGGGAACCCCTGTTATTCTAACCCAGCAAACATACAGTTTGAAAGCTGCAGTTGAAGAGTTGGTCCATCTATCTACTTTGATGTTAGCTGTTGTTCCAATCAGACCAAAGAAATTGTACGCCTTCATTTCATCGATTTAATTCATGGAAGGGAATTTGACTAAAAAGCTATCTCTGAGATAAGGCTTAGCCTGCCACTCCCATCCCCACTGGAACATCATGCTGAGGGAGTTAACAAGCTGTAACGCAGTCAGGCTTGCATTTTTCACAGTAATAATAGCTATAGCCTGCTTGTTTTTATCTGGCTCCGGCTTCTTTCCGGTCCTCGCTGAGAACATCTGCAAACCATCAGCAGCACTACCAACCAGACTGGCAACATGCTTAGGTTGTGACAGGAAAGAGCACTTGCGCGAGAGGTGTGAATACTTGGTGCAGTTGGCGCAAAATAACACAGTCTGACAATCCTTAACAGCATGACCAGTATTCTCACATTTATAGCATGTCATATGTGATCTGCTCCAATACTTGCAGGCCCAGCGCTAGTACCAAATTGATTTGAATTGAAACCAGTATAAGCATACCCTTGTCCTTGTTGATTAGGTGAGTTGCTAGTTCCAGAATACTGATAACTACCCAAAGCATCATTGCCCATCTGACCAAACTGAGCTGCCTGCACTCCAACAGCAGGATGTGTCTGAAAGTTACCTGAAGGAGGAATTGGAGGTTGTTGGTAGAACTGCCCTTGCTGTCTGGAGACAAAACCACCGCTCCCATGTTGCCCAGATCCATGTCCACCATGGCCAACTAAGTACTCCCCATGACCATGTTGACCACCTCCAAATCCATGCTCCACGCCATATGCACCCCCAACCAGAGGATTGGGCTGAGTGGAGAAAGTTGGAGGAGTGGGCGGTCTCTGTTGCGTTGGTCCACGCCAACCAGCACCGCCACCACCTGCATCACCTCGCCCTGCCGCCCAGAATCCCCCGCCACCAGCATCTCCGCGACCTTGCACCTAGGATCCGCGGCCACCGACTGAGTTGCCCAGCTTCTGCCCACGCCAATCGCCTCGCCCCGCCATCGAAGTATCACATCGGATGAAACCAGAGGAGGAAATCCTGGAAACGCCACCACCAACCACCGGCCACTCCGACGCCGCCGCCTGCCTTTCTAGGGTTCGCTCGGGCACCCGGAACCAACCCCCTCTGTATTGGATCGTTCGAGCAGGCGACCTGGCCCACAGCAGACGAAGAATAGCAATTAGGCTTGGTTGCGGATTCCACAAACCCGCCTTCGACGTATGCACTGGGCCCGCCCGTGGGATGGGGGCCACGTGGTCCATGGCGATCCAACCACCATTGCTTGGGTCAACGCGGTTAGACCTGAGTACTCTGCTAGTCTTTGCTCCATGGGGAACCGATGATCCGCCCGATCCCGCAACGGCGTTGGCGAGCGGCGAGCTTCGGTGGACCTGCACAGGGGCAACCCACGCATCACCTGCAAATCGAACAAAATTTGGGCATGGATGACTCACCGGGACAATTGATGCAGCGCGTCGTGATACGTCTCCAACGTATCCATAATTTGTGATTGATTCATGCTATATTATATTCTGTTTTGGACATTATTGGGCTTTATTATACACTTTTATATTATTTTTGGGACTAACCTATTAACCGGAGGCCCAACCTGTAATTGTTGTTTTTGCCTATTTCAGAGTTTCGCAGAAAAAGAATATCAAACGGAGTCCAAACGAAATGAAACCTTCGGTAACGTGATTTTCGGAACGAACGTGATCCAAAGGACTTGGACCCTACGTCAAGACATCAACCAGGAAGACACGAGGTAGGGGGCGCGCCTACCCCCCTGGGACGCCCTCCACCCTCGTGGGCCTCATGCTGCTCCACCGCCGTACTTCTTCCTCCTATATATACCTATGTAGCCCCAAACTACCAGATACGGAGCCAAAAACCTAATTCCACCGCCAAGAACCTTCTCGCATTCGTGAGATCCCATCTTGGGGCCTTTTTCCTGAGTTCACGGAGGGGGCATCGATCACGGAGGGCTTCTACATCAACACCATAGCCTCTCCGGTGATGTGTGAGTAGTTTACCTCAGACCTTCGGGTCCATAGTTATTAGCTAGATGGCTTCTTCTCTCTTTTTGGATCTCAATAAATGTTCTCCCCCTCTCTTGTGGAGATATATTCGATGTAATCTTCTTTTGCGGTGTGTTTGTTGAGACCAATGAATTGTGGGTTTATGATCAAGTTTATCTATGAACAATATTTGAATCGTCTCTGAATTCTTTTATGTATGATTGGTTATCTTTGCAAGTCTCTTCGAATTATCATTTTGGTTTGGCCTACTAGATTGATCTTTCTTGCAATGGGAGAAGTGCTTAGCTTTGGGTTCAATCTTGCGGTGTCCTTTCCCAAGTGATGAGGGGCAGCAAGGCACGTATTGTATTGTTGCCATCGAGGATAACAAGATGGGGTTTATATCATATTGCATGAATTTATCCTCTACATCATGTCATCTTACTTAAAGTGTTACTCTGTTCTTTTGAACTTAATACTCTAGATGCATGCTTTGGATAGCGGTCGATGTGTGGAGTAATAGTAGTAGATGCGTGCAGAGTCGGTCTACTTGTCGCGGACGTGATGCCTATATACATGATCATAACTAGATATTCTCATAACTATGCTCAATTCATCAATTGCTCAACAGTAATTTGTTTACCCATCGTAATACTTATGCTCTCGAGAGAAGCCACTAGTGAAACCTATGGCCCCCGGGTCTATTTTCCATCATATTTAATCTCCCGACAACAAGCTATTTCTGGCGCGGTTTATTTTGCTTTTATTTTACTTTGCATCTTTATCATAAAAATACCATAAATATTATCTTATCATATCTATCAGATCTCACTCTCGTAATTGACCATGAAGGGATTGACAACCCCTTTATTGTGTTGGTTGCGAGGATTTATTTGTTTGTGTAGGTGCGAGGGACTCGTGCGTGGTCTCCTACTAGATTGATACCTTGGTTCTCAAAAACTGAGGGAAATACTTACGCTGCTTTACTGCATCACCCTTTCCTCTTCAAGGGAAAACCAACGCAGTGCTCAAGAGGTAGCAAGAAGGATTTCTGGTGTCGTTGCCGGGGAGGCTCACGCAAGGTCAAGTCAAGATTTGGACTCCCGACAACGAGCCATTTCTGGCGCCGTTGCCGAGGAGTCTACGCAAAAGTCAACATACCAAGCACCCATCACAAACCCTTATCTCCCGCATTACATTATTTGTCATTTGCCTCTCGTTTTCCTCTCCCCCACTTCACCCTTGCCGTTTTATTCGCCCTCTCTTTTCCGTTCGCCTCTTTTAGTTTGCTTCTTGTTTGCTCGTGTGTTGGATTGTTTGCTTGTCACGATGGCTCAAGATAATACTAAATTGTGTGACTTTACCAATACCAACAATAATCATTTTCTTAGCACTCCGATTGCTCCTCTCTTACCGACATCAATCTTGTGAAATCAATATCGCTTTCTTGAATCTTGTCATGAAAGATCAATTCGCCGGCCTTCCTAGTGAAGATGCCGCTACCCATCTAAATAGCTTCGTTGATTTGTGTGATATGCAAAAGAAGAAAGATGTGGATAATGATATTGTTAAATTGAAGCTATTTCCTTTTTCACTTAGAGATCATGCTAAAGCTTGGTTTTCATCTTTGCCTAAAAATAGTATTGATTCTTGGAATAAGTGAAAAGATGCTTTTATCTCTAAGTATTTTCCTCCCGCTAAGATCATCTCTCTTAGAAACGATATTATGAATTTTAAGCAACTTGATCATGAACATGTTGCACAAGCTTGGAAGAGGATGAAATTAATGATACGTAATTGCCCTACACATGGTTTGAATTTGTGGATGATTATACAAAAAAATTATGCTGGATTGAATTTTTCTTCTAGAAATCTTTCAGATTAGGCCGCGGGAGGCACTTTTATGGAAATCACTTTAGGAGAAGCTACTAAACTCCTAGATAATATTATGGTTAATTACTCTCAATGGCACACTGAAAGATCTACTAATAAAAAGGTGCATGCGATAGAAGAAATTAATGTTTTGAATGGAAAGATGGATGAACTTATGAAATTATTTGCTAATAAAAGTGTTTCTTCTGATCCTAATGATATGCCTTCATCTACTTTGATTGAGAATAATAATGAATCTATGGATGTGAATTTTGTTGGTAGGAATAATTTTGGTAACAACGCGTATAGAGGAAACTTTAATCCTAGGTCGCACCCTAGTAATTCCTCTAATAATTATGGTAATTCCTACAACAATTCTTATGGAAATTTTAATAATATTCCTTCTGAATTTGAGACTAGTGTTAAATAATTTATGAATTCGCAAAAGAATTTCAATGCTTTGCTTGAAGAAAAATTGCCTAAGATTGATGAATCGGCTAGGAACGTTGATAGAATTTCTCTTTATGTTGATTCCTTGAAACTTAGATCTATTCCACCTAAGCATGATATTAATGAGTCTCTCAAAGCCATGATAATTTCCATTGATGAGTGCAAAGAAAGAACCGCTAGGATGCGTGCTAAGAAAGATTGCTTTGTGAAAGTGTGTTCTTCTAATTTCTATGAAAATAAAGATGAAGATCTAAAAGTTATTGATGTGCCCCCTATTAAATCTTTGTTTTGCAATATGAATCTTGATAATGATGGGACTGAATATGATCCACCTTTACCTAGAATGCGTTCCAAAAATTCGGAGTTTTTAGATCTTGATGCAAAAATTGGTAAAAGTGGGATTGAAGAGATCAAAACTCTAGATATTAATGAACCCACTATTTTGGATCAAGGAATTTAATTATGATAATTGCTCTTTGATAGATTGTATTTCCTTGTTGCGATCCGTGATAAATTCTCCACATGCTTATAGTCAACAGAAAGCTTTTACTAAACATATCGTTGATGCTTTGATGCAATCTTATGAATAAAAACTTGAGTTGGAAGTTTATATCCGTAGAAAACTTTATGATGAGTGGTAACCTACTATTAAAATTAAAATAAAATATCATGAATGCTATGCTTTGTGTGATTTGGGTGCTAGTGTTTCCACGATTCCAAAAACTTTGTGTGATTTGCTAGGTTTCCGTGATTTTGATGATTGCTCTCTAAACTTGCACCATGCGGATTCCACCATTAAGAAACCTATGGGAAGAATTAATGATGTTCTTATTATTGCAAATAGGAATTATGTTCCCGTAGATTTTATTGTTCTTGATATAGATTGCAATCCTTCATGTCCTATTATTCTTGGTAGACCTTTCCTTAGAACGATTGGTGCAATTATTGATATGAAGGAAGGGAATATTAGATTCCAATTTCCGTTAAGGAAAGACATGGAACACTTCCCTAAAAAGAAAATAAAATTACCTTATGAATCTATTATGAGAGCCACTTATGGATTGCCTACCAAAGATGGCAATACCTAGATCTATCCTTGATTCTGTTTTTCGTGTGTTGTTTGCTTATTTTGATGAATCTATGGCTAGTAAAATAGTTTATAAACCATATAGAAGTTGTAATAAAGTATGTTTAACACCAATATAAATAAAGAATGATTTCATTACAGTACCTTGAAGTGGTGTTTTGTTTTCTTTCGCTAACGAAGCTCACGAGATTTTCTGCTAAGTTTTGTGTTGTGAAGTTTTCAAGTTTTGGGTAAAAGATTTGATGGATTAAGGAACGAGGAGTGGCAAGAGCCTAAGCTTGGGATGCCCATGGCACCCCAAGATAATCTAAGGACACCTAAAAGCCAAAGCTTGGGGATGCCCCGGAAGGCGTCCCCTCTTTCGTCTACTTCCATCGGTAACTTTACTTGGAGCTATATTTTTATTCACCACGTGATATGTATTTTGCTTGGAGCATCTTGTATGATTTGAGTCTTTGCTTTTTAATTTACCACAACCATCTTTGCTGTACACACCTTTTGAGAGAGACACACATGATTCAGAATTTATTAGAATACTCTATGCGCTTGGTTATATCTTTTGAGCTATATAGTTTTTGCTCTAGTGTTTCACTTATATCTTTTAGAGCAACCTGGTGGTTTTGTTTTATAGAAACTATTATTATCTCATGCTTCACTTATATTATTTTGAGAGTCTTAAACAGCATGGTAATTTGCTTAAATTGAGAAATTAATCCTAATATGTTAGGTATTCAAGACAAGTAAAAACTTTCTTATTACTGTGTACAATACTAAGAGAAGTTTGAAGCTTCATGAATGTTTTGAGATATGGAGGTAGTGATATTAAAGTTGTGCTAGTTGAGTAGTTGTGAATTTGAGAAATACTTGTGTTGAAGTTTGCAAGTCCCGTAGCATGCACGTATGGTAAACGTTATGTAACAAATTTGAAACATGAGGTGTTCTTTGATTGTCCTCCTTATGAGTGGCGGTCGGGGAAAAGCGATGGTCTTTTCCTACCAATCTACCCCCCTAGGAGCATGCGCGTAGTGCTTGGTATTTGATGACTTGTAGATTTTTGCAATAAGTATGTGAGTTCTTTATGACTAATGTTGAGTCCATGGACTATACGCACTCTTACCCTTCCATCATTGCTAGCCTCTTGATGCACTGCATTGCCCTTTCTCACATTGAGAGTTGGTGCAAACTTCGCCGGTGCATCCAAACCCCGTGATATGATACGCTCTTTCACATATAAACCTCCTTATATCCTCCTCAAAACAGCCACCATACCTACCTATTATGGCATTTCCATAGCCATTCCGTTTATCATGACACGTTCATCATTGTCATATTGCTTTGCATGATCATGTAGTTGACATCGTATTTGTGGTAAAGCCACCGTTCATAAATTTTTCATACATGTCACTCTTGATTCATTGCTAACCCGGTATACCGCCAGAGGCATTCATATAGAGTCATACTTTGTTCTAGTATCGAGTTGTAAATAAATATAAGTGTGATGATCATCATTCATAGAGCATTGTCCCAAAAAAAGGGAGAATAAAAAGGGACAATGCTACTATCCTTTTTCCATACTTGTGCTTCAAAGTAGCACCATGATCTTCATGATAAAGAGTCTTTTGTTTTGTCACTTTCATATACTAGTGGGAATTTTTCATTATAGAACTTGGCTTGTATATTTCAACAATGGGCTTCCTCAAATGCCCTAGGTCTTCGTGAGCAAGCAAGTTGGATGCACACCCACTTAGTTTCTTTTGTTGAGCTTTCATGCATTTATAGCTCTAGTGCATCCGTTGCATGGCAATCCCTACTCCTTGCATTAACATCAATCGATGGGCATCTCCATAGCCCGTTGATTAGCCGTATTGATGTGAGGCTTTCTCCTTTTTTGTCTTCTCCACATAACCCCCATCATTATATTATATTCCACCCAAAGTGCTATATCCATGGCTCACGCTCATGTATTGCGTGAAGGTTGAAAAAGTTTGAGATTACTAAAGTATGAAACAATAGTTAGGCTTGTCATCGTGGTTGTGCATGATGAGAGCATTCATGTGTGACGAAAATGGAGCATGACTAAACTATATGATTTTGTAGGGATGAACTTTCTTTGGCCATGTTATTTTGAGAAGACATAATTGCTTAGTTAGTATGCTTGAAGTATTATTACTTTTATGTCAATATTAAACTTTTATCTTGAATCTTTCGGATCTGAATATTCATACCGCAATTAAGAGGGTTACATTAAAAATTATGCCAAGTAGCATTCCGCATCAAAAATTCTGTTTTTATCATTTACCTACTTGAGGACGAGCAGGAATTAAGCTTGGGATGCTTGATACGTCTCCAATGTATCTATAATTTTTGATTGCTTCATGCTATATTATATTCTGTTTTGGACATTATTGGGCTTTATTATACACTTTTATATTATTTTTGAGACTAACCTATTAACCGGAGGCCCAGCCCAGAATTGCTGTTTTTTTGCCTATTTCAGAGTTTCACAGAAAAAGAATATCAAACGGAGTCCAAACGAAATGAAACCTTCGGGAACGTGATTTTCGGAACGAACGTGATCTAGAGGACTTGGACCCTACGTTAAGACATCAACCAGGAAGGCACGAGGTAGGGGGGCGCACCTACCCCCCGGGTGCGCCCTCCACCCTCGTGGGGCCCACGTTGCTCCACCGACGTACTTCTTCCTCCTATATATACCTCACGCACTTCAAACTAACAGATACGGAGCCAAAAACCTAATTCCACCGCCGCAACCTTCTGTACCCGTGAGATCCCATCTTGGGGCCTTTTCCGGAGCTTTGCCGGAGGGGGCATCGATCACGGAGGGCTTCTACATCAACACCAAAGCCTCTTCGATGATGTGTGAGTAGTTTACCTCAGACCTTCGGGTCCATAGTTATTATCTAGATGGCTTCTTCTCTCTTTTTGGATCTCAATACAATGTTCTCCCCCTCTCTTGTAGAGATCTATTCGATGTAATCTTTTTTTGCGGTGTGTTTGTTGAGACGGACGAATTGTGAGTTTATGATCAAGTTTTTCTATGAATAATATTTGAATCTTCTCTGAATTCTTTTATGTATGATTGGTTATCTTTGCAAGTCTCTTCGAATTATCAGTTTGGTTTGGCCTACTAATCTTTCTTGCAATGGGAGAAGTGCTTAGCTTTGGGTTCAATCTTGCGGTGTCCTTTCTCAGTGACAGTAGGGGCAGCATGGCACGTATTGTATTGTTGCCATCGAGGATAATAAGATGGGGTTTATATCATATTGCATGAATTTATCCCTCTACATCATGTCATCTTACTTAAAGCGTTACTCTGTTCTTTTGAACTTAATACTCTAGATGCATGCTGGATAGCGGTCGATGTGTGGAGTAATAGTAGTAGATGCAAAGTGTGAGTCGGTCTACTACTTGTCGCGACGTGATGCCTATATACATGATCATACCTAGATATTCTCATAACTATGCTCAATTCTGTCAATTGCTCAACAGTAATTTGTTTACCCACCGTAATACTTATGCTCTCGAGAGAAGCCACTAGTGAAACCTATGGCCTCCGGGTCTACTTTCCATCATATTTAATCTCCCGACAACAAGCTATTTCTGGCGTCGTTTATTTTTCTTTTATTTTACTTTGCATCTTTATCATAAAAATACCAAAAATATTATCTTATCATATATATCAGATTTCACTCTCGTAAGTGACCGTGATGGGATTGACAACCCTTTATTGTGTTGGTTGCGATGATTTATTTGTTTGTGTAGGTGCGAGGGACTCGTGCGTGGTCTGCTACTGGATTGATACCTTGGTTCTCAAAAACTGAGGAAAATACTTACGCTGCTTTACTGCATCACCCTTTTCTCTTTAAGGGAAAACCAACGCAGTGCTCAAGTGGTAGCACGTCACTCGACTCCGGCGATGGGCGCAAGCACCCATTCCTGCTCCAGCCCTGGATCCATGATGGCGTCAGGGTCCGCTGGCTCGTTGCCGAGGCCCTCGCCCGCTCGTCCCGAGGTCCCGTGGCCGAGCTCGCTGGAGCTCGCCCCCACCGCCGCGTGGCCACGACCGCGGCCGCACCCGCGACTCGTGCTTCGGCCGTGACCTGTGATGTCGGCAGGCAGGCAGGATTGGTCACTTTAGCCGCAGGGAGGCACATTTGGTTATCCACCATTCCTGAATTTTTGCTTGTACCTGACACTATAGCTGTTTTTTTTGAGAATTTTTCATTCATATCACGAATCATTACAAAGTAGTTGATCCTTACAAGCACACTGAAATGCAAACACAAAGGACCATGAACACCTAGTGTATTCTAAGACAATCATAACACAAGAAGATCTCCGGAGCCCTGTGTCATTATCCCTGAATCTTGAGAGAAGACGCCTGCAGCAGAAGGATCTGCAACCAGTCGCAAACAGGTCATCATCTTCGACCACGGTACAATTGCCGCCACGTTGCTTCCTCCTTTCTTGACACCAGCGCTGAGAGGGCATGGGCATCAATCCAACACACCTGCAACATCCATCGTCATCTTTGGCTTTGAGTAACGCGAAAAGTGTCCCTTCCGAAAGGAAGAGAACTCGAGCCATCCGACCGGTCCAAAGACCGGCCGGGCCATTCGCCAAGCAAAGCAGATCTCCCACCAAAGATCGGCACAAAGGAAGAAGAAGAACAACAAGACAAATCATACCAACAAGAAAGAAGAAAGGTCTTCGTCTCGCTGCATCCATCGCCCATCTGAGGACCCAAACGGCCAGTGCCGATGGACCTCCAGCCACCATAGCCCGCGACCTTGACGAGATCCGGGGATCCCCAACCCCGCTGGCTCCTAGACGTAGGCAAAAGCCTCTCCTGACCGCGAACGAAGCCCGGAGAAACTTATTCCGACGCGACACCGCAACGGCCTCGGCAGCGTCTCCCTCAACCCTAACCCTACCACACACCCACCTAGCAAACAAACCCGAGGTTCCTCCTCCCTCCCGCCACCGGAGCGGCTGACGGAGAGAGAGGGAACCGACAGCGTCACCGGCGGCGCGCAAGGGAAACCTGGTCGCCTCCTTGATCGCCTCGAGCGATCCTATAATGGTGGGGCAGGCGGTCTCTTTTTTTTTATCCGTAACAACTTGACACTATAGTTAATTTAAGTGTGGTGTGTGACCCCTCAAAAAACATAAGAGCATTTCACCCTTTTCTGTTTCTCCGCCGCTCCTGCTCCGCTCCACTCCACAGACAGCACGCCCCGCTCCAAACCCTCGTCCCCACCGCGGCGCTTCCGGCGACGGCCATGGACACCCGGGTGCTGCCCGTTCCCAGGGATCCCGCGGCCGCGGCGACGTCCCGCCGCGACCGCCATGACCCGGACGAGATGGAGGGCCTCTTCTCCCGCATGCTCTCCCGGACCCGCAACGTCCTCCCAGACCCGCCCGTCTCCGTCGACGGCCGCCTCTTCGCTCGACTCCCCCACGACTCCGTCGACTGCATCAGCCGCCTCACCGACGTGCTCCTCGGCAACATCGTCTCCCGCCTCCCAGTCAAGGAAGCCGCGCGCACGGCCGCGCTCTCCCGGCGCTGGCGCGGGGTCTGGCGCTCCACCCCGCTCGTCCTCGTCGACTCTCACATCCTCCCGGAAGACGCAGGCACTGCGGTCGCGCGCGCCGACGCGCGGCGCATCACCTCCGCCGTCTCCCGCATCCTCGCCGCGCACCCGGGCCCCTTCCGCTGCGTCCACCTCACCAGCTGCTACATGGAAGAGTTCGATGGCCTGCTCAGGCGCTGGCTCCAGATCCTCGCCGACAAGGGCATCGAGGAACTCATCCTCGTCAACCGCCCAATGCCGCTCGGCTGCCTTCTCCGCTCCACGTTCTTTCTCCCCTCCACGTTCTTAGGCATGAGCACCCTCACCTGCCTCTACCTCGGCCTCTGGAAGTTCCCCGACACGGCCGGCGTCAAGCGCGCTACCTTTTTCCCTAACCTCCGTGAGCTTGGGCTCTGCACCGTCCTCATGGAGAGCAAGGATTTGGACTTCATCCTCGACAGGAGCCCCGTGCTTGAGACGCTCTGTGTGGAAAGCAATATTTTCAAGCTTGGCCTTCGCCTTGTCAGCCAAAGCATCCGGTGCGTGAAGATCATCCTGTCCTTCTTTGAGGAAATCGCTGTGGTGGACACCCCATGCCTGGAGCGACTCATCCTTTCAGGTGGTTGGACCGAAGACGGGGTCTGCACCAAGGTGAAGATCGGCCATGCTCCCAAGTTGCACTCGTTGGGATACTTGGATTCAGAAAATCATGTCCTAGAGTTCGGCAACACTGTCATCAAGGTGCCTCATCTTTTCCATTTGTTCTGCTGTACATCATACCTAAATGATGAATGCATATGTGTGATCTTTCTTCTCTTGATTGGGTGCATTGAGATTGCAATTGCAGGCTGGGACAAAGGCGAGCCCAAGCACCATGGTACCAAGTGTGAGGATCCTGGCTTTGGAGGTGCGTTGTGGAGTCCGCAGTTATGCCAAGATGATCCCGACTGTCCTCAGATGCTTTCCGAATGTTGAGACGCTCCACATCATGGTGAAGCCCCTGGTGCTTCTTTTGGCATTCATTTGCACCATCCTGTACTATATGCATATTATTGTCAATTGCTGCTGTTGCTGTATGATCCATTAACAGCTGATGAATTTCATGTGCACTAATTTAATTAATTTTACAGTCTGGAGAAACTGGTCAACCCTCTGGCAAGCACAACCTTGAGTTCTGGAATGAGTCTGGTACCATAAAATGCATCCGCTCGTGCATCAAGCTGCTGGTTTTCCATGATTTCCGAGGGGATCGAAGTGAGCTTGCTTTCCTCAAGTTTTTCTTTAAGAGTGCGTTGGTGCTGAAGGAGGCGTTGATAGTGATGGCAAATGGAAGTTTCACTTCGATGGAGGATATGCTTTCCAAAGTGAAGCCTCTGGGATCCATGAAACGGGCCAGTTCAGACTCCACAATCACGATTAATCCCCAAGGAGGTAGCATTTGGAACTTCAAGAAAGCATCCGACTTTTCTCTTTGCGACCCTTTCGCGAACGACTGAAGTCAAAGGTGCCTGTTTATTTCAATGGTCACTAGCTCTGGAAATTGTTGTGTTCTGTGGTCATAGCATGGACATGCACTGTTTTCAGCTTTTCGATGATCCGCCTGACTCTCTACAAACATGATTAGCTTAAGTGTTGAAGTTAGTGCTACCATCTTGACATCTTCAATGATGCAAATGATTATCATTCTGTGGTAATTGCAGAGCACCTTTTGTACTCATGTTAATTGTGATTTCATTAGCTAGGTTTGAGCTCCTGAGTATGGCGTTACATTGCACAATTGCTGCCATACGTATGAGGCTTGATGCGGGGGAGAATTAGTGATATCCGGGCTAATTCATCTTTTGCTTACTGTCTTGACAATTTACTCTAGGCAGAAGATTTTGATGCTCTAAGAGTGCCATTTTTGGTTCTGATTGATTTGCATAGATGTGCCAAGTCAATTATTATTGCAGCTATTTATGCCCTATCTGGTTCTTCAGTTGTGTTATTTGAATCCTCATTTGCAAGCTATTTTGGTTACTTTTGCGATGTGTTAAGGTAGTGGTAACTTGAACAACATGGGCATGGCTAAGGCCAGGTGGCCAAACTATGTTCAGAGCTAGTTTGGTAGTAGAGTTTCTTTTCTTCTGCAGTGGGATCCTTATGAAGAATAACTTTCAGAGGATAGTATGGGGTGGTAAACAGAAGTGAGCAACTCGTGGTTTATTGCTTGGTTCATTTTATCTTATCATTCTGTCATTTCAGTAAATTGGTATGCAAAACTTAGCAATTTTCTTTGTAGCACTTTATGCTCAGGCATTATCTGAAAATGTTAGAATCCAATTGTTTTTGCTGCCATAGTCCCTTATGCTATATGATATCCTGGTTGTTTTACAAGCCGCTAGAGTCATTTTTTGCTAGTTGGTGCAAAACGGATGATATAATCATATAAATTGGTAATGCAAATGTTTTTCTTTTTGCTCAGAACTGTTGCTTAGGACACAATATTATGTTAGAGTGTCTTGCAGATTAAGTGTTGATATGTTTCCCACATTAGATGTTGATTCAACTACTAGAGGGAAAGTAGCAAGTGTCCTCTCTGTCCAGGGGTCACTTTGTACTAGTTGTGTTTTAAACATCAGTATTTGTATGCTCTACTAAGCTATGTGATTCTCTTGCATATTCAGTACCTAAGAGTTCTATATTCAGTATTTTGTCATCTTTTTATGGTGTTTTGTAATGCAGAAATTCATTTATCTTTTTTCATCATGATTTCTTTCTCGCGTCTGATGTTTTTGCCTAGAAGATGTTTACTCAAGGTTTGTGTTGATCAGTTATGGATGGATCGCAAACATCATGACCCTTGATACTCCCCCTGCATGCGTACCTTCTAAAACCTAGCAAGATGTTGCTTTGTATAAGATGCTTGATTTCTACCTTTCCCATGTCATTATCCTCTGTCTTCCTTTCTCTGTTTTCCAGTCTTAATTGCCATATCATTCATCATTTCTTTGTTATTATTTATAGTTCAGTTTGCCTTGCCCTTCATCATTTCTCAGGTATCATCTACTCAACAACATTGTCATTCATCAACAAGAACAACAAAGCCTTTCAGTCCCAAGCAAGTTAGGGTAGGCTAGAGTTGAAACCCATAACATAGTCATGGTTCGGGCACATGGATCTCAAATG
The DNA here is from genome assembly GCA_021605145.1 of Aegilops bicornis. Taxonomy (NCBI): domain Eukaryota; kingdom Viridiplantae; phylum Streptophyta; class Magnoliopsida; order Poales; family Poaceae; genus Aegilops; species Aegilops bicornis. Next base: position 507,042,496 of record CM038669.1, read on the forward strand.
CCTTGTCATTCATCATCGGTCCTTTTCCTTTCTCTCTTTTTTGCTTAGTATAATTTCCTCAGAAGATCGTTCCTTACTCTCCCTAGTGTTTCCTCCATCTTTACGTTTTTTAAGGTCCAAGTAAGCGACTATGTGTTCGTCTCTTTCTAAGTTATCTGTACATTGGCACTAGGCAATAGTCTCAGATTCTCTATCCCACTCACTTTTCTTTCTCAACATCCGTGGCTACATATATTTCTTCTGTCATTTGTTAGCCTTGTTTTTCTCCATCTCTGTTTATCGTCTTATTTATCTCTACGTTCAAGTGAAATGATAACAACTATAGACCGCAAGTGTGAACCAAATAATTATTTCATATTCATATATTTATACCATATTCAACCAACTAAGTATATAACAATTGGATTAAATTTCTTTCTCTGTATGACAATACTTCTTTGAACAATAGTTCTTCAGTCCCTTGGTTATCTGTCTTAAATTCTTAATTAAGCTTGAAGGCTGACTTGATTATAAGTTATCTAGTTATTTACATAGTATTTTTGAGAGCTACATCGAGCAGTTTGTTTTCTAGGACCATGTCAAGCAGTTCTCAGTCATATAAATAGTATTTTCAGAGCTACTCCTATATTTGAGCAGTTAGGTTTTTAGGACCATGCCAAGCAGAATTTCTTATTTCTTTCTCCAGTGTCTGTTATCTTTAGTTTCCCCTCCCCAGTTTTAAATATGTCCCTTTCTTCAATCTATATTTCGTTTCTCAGTTTCTTTCTTCAGAGTTTTCCGTCTCTCTACATCTTTCACTTCACTATATATAGTCTTCATTTTCTGTCTTCATTCCCGCTTGTGCAGTTATTTTGCAGCATCTTAGGATTCATTCTTCATTCGTCGGTCGTTCTTCTTCAGTTTTTTCCCTTTTGTTCTGTGTTACTTCATTGTCTGTTGCATCATGTAGCTGAGATGGTAGTGGAGATAATTTCTGTTGGCCGGTCGTTCTTCTTCAGTTTTTCCCCTTTTGTTCTGTGTTACTCCTTCATTGTCTGTTGCATCATGTAGCTGAGATGGTAGTGGAGATAATTTCTGTTGGCAAACTACTTAGGCGAGCTCTCTGTTGCGACTTTGCAAATGCTGGCGATGCGAAAGTGAAAAAGGTCATGAGTTTGAACCCATGAAACTGTCCATTCGACATTGGAAACGCGCAACGTTCTGCATGTTGCTGAGACCTTACTGCAGTCTTTTGTTCTTCGTTTTTAATGAAGTTATTATTGGTGTTTTTTCTGCCTTAGTTTGCTAACCTGCACCCCTGGTCAATGGTTTAAGTGCCCAGTCTGCATTTTTTTTCCTTGAATGGATGATGTCTAGTTTACTGCAGGGCACACTTTTGTTGTTTATGCAGAATGGATTTAGAAATAGTTTTGATTTTTGAACAAGGATTCACCTAATTGCTACTTCCTCCGCGCTAGTGTCGCTCCGTCCCTCCGGCTGATTGTGGGGATGGAAGGCTGGGGGCGGCTCGGCTGGCCTTGTGTCGGTCTGCAGCAGGCCCCTTGTTGCGGTCAAAGCAAATTGCAAATCTCAAATATGGCGGTTGTTTCTGAGGCACCTGATCAAAACCAGATCCGACGGCTACGTACGAAGGCGGTTGACGCGCGGAGAAAAATCAGCCGGCTGACTCACGCTTATTTTTTTCAAAAAAGAAAATAAGGAACGTAGTAATAATCCCGTAATCTCCTCGCAATCATGCCGAATATGTCGCTCAAGACCGTTCCGATTTCGGATCGTTCTCCTTGCCATCAAATCACCTCGAGTACGTACTACACATATATAGCAGCCTCCCTCCTCCATGGCTCCAAGCCAGGCCAGCAGACCTGCCTAGAAGCCTGCATCCATCTGCAAAGCATGAGGGGCCGCGACCTCACCGGCTCGCTGCCGGACGAGGTCCTCCAGCACGTGCTCTCCTTCCTGCCGTCGCGCGAAGCCGTCCAGACTTCCGTGCTCTCCCGGCGCTGGCGCCACCTCTGGAAATCCACCCCTTCCGTCCGCGTCAGCGGCCGGGGAGACGGCTTTCGCCTCTTCGTCAACAGCCTGCTGCACCACCGGAACGACGCCTCGCCGCTGCGCACCTTCGAGATCGACGACCTCGTGAAAGCCCCCCAGCCGTCCACCAACTTCTTCTTCGATGACGTCGTCCCGGAAACCGATCCCCACCCCGACGTCGACCTGTGGATCAGGCACGCCTTGTCCACGTGCCGCGCCACCTCGCTCACGGCACGCTTCGACGAAGAGGGCTTCCTGCCGTGGCGTCCGCGCCCCCCTTTCTCCTTCACGTCCGACCAGCTCACGACCATGCACCTCGAGTTCGTCGAGCTCGCCGACGGCCTCCTCGACTTCTCCCCCTGCCCGGCGCTCCTGCGCCTCACCCTCAGCGGATGCCGCCTGAGCGGTGACGCCATCGTCTCGCCCTCGCTGGAGCATCTCAGCATAATCCGCTGCGACATCCCGATCGGCCGGAACACGGCCGGCCGGACCGCCACGATGAGGGTCTCCACGCCGAACCTCCGTCATCTGCAGATATCCGATAGCTGTGACGGGGAACAGACACCTCCGTCCCTCGACAGCATGCCTTTGTTGACGACGGCGAGCATCCGGTTCACGGGCAGCACCCAGGTTTACCCCACCAATGGTGACGCTTCCTTGCTTCTGCATGGCTTGTCGGAGGCCACGAGCTTGGAGCTTACGGCTTCGACTCCTGATGGAAAGGTTTGTCAAATGCGACCTAGTGTTCCCTAATTTTTACTTTCATTCATCATTTAATACTGTCTACTAATGAGAGTATATAGGACGCACCATGCACTGCACTTTGTAGATTGCCATTCGTTTCATTTTGTAACTGAGATTTGCAAATGTTTTCAGAGTTCGCATGATCAGGCCCAAATGCACAATAGTATACCAGTCCCTACAGAAACATGTTGGGAAAATAAATGTAAAAATTATGATAGGTTGCATTTGTAACAGTTGTTTGATTAGGAGTGTACTTGGTATGCTCAACCAAGCATAGATCTTAATGAGGATTTACTATAAATAAGTGGTGCTAATATTTCAGATAATTTATTATTTGTACGTGATATTGTTTTTTTTCTATTGCACATTCCTGAAACTCCTTTCCTTATAACAACAGGTGCATTCGGGTCCATAGTTGTGGTTTTTCTATATGCTAATCACAAGTTTTTCTGAACCTTACATGTGCACTCTATCCAGGCAATCCTACAAGGTGACTTGAGATGGTGCCCTACATTCACCGCGTTAAAGACTTTGATACTGAACGAGTGGTGTCTATATGACAATGTAACTGCCCTTGCATGCCTTCTGCGGCACACACCAGCACTAGAGAGTTTGCAACTTGATTTCAAGGTACGTACTAACTATATATGTTGATGTGTTTGAGATGAATTACTTTGTGTTATTGCGTTTACCGTGGAATCTTCCAAGTTATATGTTGATTCTCATATGCACTTGATAGAAAGAAACGCTAGACGAACGTAGTACATGCACAAGATGCTCCTAGATTGTCTTTTCTACTTTGCCGGTGCATATAAGGTTTTAACCTTTTATCTGTTCTTCTTCTCCAGAGCAGCGATACACTCCAGGAGAAAACAAAAGGAAGCTGTATCATATTAAAAGAGTTGTTCCCTACGCTTGAAAACCTGAAGACAGTGAAGATCGGAGGGCACTGCTCATATTCTGACACAAAGAACCACGAAATTTTGAAGTTGTTCAGTGATTGGGGCATACTTCGGTGTAAAGTTAAGTACGCTCTGACCTTTGAAGGTAAGCTCTATATATACCAAGTTTCTTTGCGTGGTTTTCTATGAGTAAATAATTTCTACATAAAAGCAAGCATATTGAACAATACATGCATATATGTGTATGTATACAATCTTCTATTCTTAAATAGTTGCAACGCACTATCTATGTTTTCTCTTCATGCAACTATGCCACATTATCAAATCATGCATGTGGTCATAAGTTAAAATTTGTGCACTCATCTATTCATGCAACCATGTCACCTCAGCAACCACGCATGTTAATTTGCTCCACTTATTTTCGTGAGGCATAGACGGTCATGTTACAAATTTTTGTAGCATGACCTACATATATTTGTACGTTGTACGCTTGGAGCAAATATATGTAGGCCATGTTACACAATTTTTATTAAAAATGCCACCACGTTTGACTTCAATCCAATAGATTCTTCTTTTTATACAACATTTTTTCACATGCTTCGTATACTTTATTGTTTCAAAATACATCCAGAGAGCTTTTTTTTGGCAATAGTTTTAGCTTTGTTAGCATCTATTTATGCATATATTTTACCAAGGTTCTGGCATCAACGAGCGGGGTATCATCTAGTATATGAAGAGAGTTTGTACATTTACCAACCGTTTGTATACATCAGTACGTTGTACTGTCCTGTTAATTATTTATTTCAAACTGCTTAATCACTTATCTGTTGTGTCTTTCTGATTATTTGTTCACTACAATAATCCATTTACAGCAGTGGATGCCGCTATGGAAGGGGGAAACACGAGAGGGGGTCAAGAACGTAGTCTGCTACGTAGGATGCATCCAGGCTTACATTGCCAAACTGAAGCAGGAATTGACCCTTCACGAGGATCCAAGCGGTGTAGGATAGAACTTAGTCTGCTATGAGGTTCTATCCCTTTGAACAAGGATTGAATCGGGCCGCCTTGGAAACCATTGTACCCCTATGCACCGAACTACTGGAAAATTCATGTTTGCCAAGTGTCAGTGTCTTTGCCAAGTGCATTTCTTTGGGGACTTGGCAAAGAAATAGTCGGCAAAAAGGTGTTTCCCCGAGCGCTAGACTTGGCAAAACGGCGTCTTTCCCGAGTGCTATAATCGACTAAAGGGGTATTCACTGCAGTCGAGATTGCGTACGACCTCGGATGAAGATGATCCAAAAATCAAAGATTTTCAATTTGACGAGACAAATTTCCATGTTGAGATTTTTTCATTTTATGACATAATAATCACACTTTTTGCCATGCCAACATATGGTATCAAATGGCTAAGACGGCGGTCATATTTATTGCATTGTTTATGACAATGTGCCTAAACTTGGCACTTATATGCATCTTGCCGTTAGAAAGAATGCTGCCAAATAGATCTTCCAACTTTTTTGTACAAAAAGTAATTTTCTATTTTCTAATTGTGAAAATGGATATTTTTGTGAAGCAGGTACAACAAAGGGTGCAAAATGGCACCACTCCAATTTTCACAATAAGTAGACCATATTGTTTTTTGGAAAATTCCTATGTTTTGTGGATTTTCTAGATTTCTAGCTACTTTCGCATATTCAAACGACTTTATGTCGATTTCTTGAAAGTAATTCAAATTTGAACTGCAAATGTGTGAAAACTCTGTCCTAAAAATTAGCAAATACTCGCTCTGTCCTATAATATAAGAGTGTTTTTAACACTAGTGTAGTGTAATAAATGCACTTATTAGGACAGAGGGAGTAGTATTTTAGATACACAAGTAGTCATTATATGGAAGAACCACTTAGAGTTCTGAGAGATTCAACCTCTTACCATGAATAGCCATGTCAGCCATTTTGACCATGTTTTGGAAAAAAACGAAAGAAAAGAATACAAGTTTAAGAAATGCAGTCCTTTCGCATGGAGTCCTTTTATGTGTACTAGTTGCGAGGAATAATATCTAATTTTCAATATTTTGGAAAAAAATCCTTCACGAAAGGGCTATCGTGTGACGTTCAAGTCAAATGACCAAGGTGATGGTTATATTCATTGCATAGTTTATTATAATGTGCCAAAATTAGACGCAAAGGTGCATATTCCCATTACAAATAATGTTGCCAAATGGAGTTTCCAACTCTTTTCTAAAAAAGTCATGTTTTATTTTCTAAGTGTAGAAAAGGGTATTCTTTGTGAAGCAAGTACAAAAAACAGAGTGCAAAATGGCACCACTCCAATTTTCACAGTAAGTAGACACTATTTTATGCACATTTCCTAAGTTTTATGGATTTTCAAGATTCTAGCTACTTTCGCACATTTAAATGACTTTATGTTGATTTCTCGGAAGTAATTCATTTGAACTGGAAGTGTGTGATAGGTCTGTCCTAAAAATTAGCAAGAAAATATTTTAGGTACAGTAGTAGTCATTATATGAAATAACCACTTTTAATTTTTAGTTATTCAACCCCTTGCTATAAATAGCCATGCCGACCATTTCAAAAAATGGAGTCCTTTCACATGGAGTCCTTTTATATGTACTAGTTGCGAGGAAAAAATACCAAATTTTCAATATGATTTTTTTTAAATAAATCCTTCACAAAACGGGCTATCGTTGATGAACATTCATGGCTTTCAAGCCAAATGACCAAGGCGATGGTCATATCATTGCTTAGTTTATGATAATGTGCCGAAATTTGGTGCATATGTGCATATCGCCTTTACAAACAGTGCTTCCAAATAGAGTTTCCAAATTTTTTGTACAAAAAAATAATTTTCATTTTCTAAGTATAAAAAATGAGTATTTTTTGCGAATAAGGTACAAAAACCAGTGTCCAAAATGGCACCACTCTAATTTTCACAAAAGTAGACCATATTTGATGGACAATTCTCAAGTTTTATGGATTTTCTAGATTTCTAGCTACTTTCACACATTTAAATGACTTTATGTTGATTTTGAGAAGTAATTCAAACTTGAACTTCAAGTGTGTGATAGCTCTATCCTACTTAACAAAAACATTTTTAGGTACACAAGTAGTTACTATATGGAAGAACCACTTAGAGTTTTGAAAGATTCAACTCCTTGCAATGAATAGTCATGCCGGGGCTGAACCCAAACGTGTTCATGCTAGAAGTGACTCAAAGTGTCAAGCAACAAGGTGAGGTGCTACGCCCATTACCTTTCCCATCATTCCTGGAGGATCATGTTGTTGAAAATGAGACTACGAACCAAGTCGTGGCCTCTGTCTGGCTGCCCCCATGATAGCGCACATCAGAAGCACATAGGGCCACTGCCACAAGTTAATTATGTGATGACACATTCTCCGAGAGAATCCTTGTGGTATTTGCAGAGTGTGCATTCGAAGCCATGTACTGATGAGAAGGTTGCTTGCCAGATTTCTTAGTCGCCAAGAGTTATTTTCTATCCCGAATTAGCAGCTTGTAGTGTTTTCTATACATTACTGATGGAAATTCTCTTTGCTCGTGCCATTATACTGCTGCAATAGGAGATACAAGGTATGGGAATAGAAGTTCTTCAAGTCAAAGCATGATGATTGGGAGCAAGGAAGTGTGGATCGCAAGGTTATGAACCAATACATATTGCAGCAACAGAACAAAACCTGACGTGATTCAGGGTAATATCTCTAGCTCTCTTCATATCATCATAGTGAGTGATCTGTGCAATCTTATGGTGAGGTGGTACCTCGATCATGGGTTCATGAGAATTAAGAATTTGTGGCTAGATATTCAATGTTTGCAGCTAGATGATGCAACTTTTGAAGCTTCTTTGTGGCTTGAGCGACATATCATTGGAATTTTTTTGCAAGTCATAGTGGCATGTTCACTATGGCTATCAAGTTGTTCTGCACCTACCTTCCTTATGGAGGCTAAAACCTTGCTTGGGAGTTATTTTAGTATAGATTTCAATGGTCCAAACTTGTGTTGCTTGTTATACTGGGGAAACATTTGACCCTATGGAGAAGTTTTCTTGTTGTTTTGGGGGGACTTATAACGAAAGGTTTCCTTATGCTGGCTAAGTGGTTGGCAGACTACGAGGTGATGTTTTCTTTGTTCCTTCTCTTTTTCTGCAGAAAGGTGTTTTCTTGACCTGACATACTAGTCATATTGGTTTATGCATTCCACTTTTTGAGATGTGCTGGGTACAGTCTGCTACTACTTGTATTGGCATGAAAATGGTGAAGAACATTTGTAGGATAATCAATAGTGTGGAACTATGCAGTACAAATGGTCATTGAAGGAAGTATGCCCTAGAGACAATAATAAAGTTGTTATTTTATATTTCCTTATAATATCATGATAAATGTTTATTATTCATGCTAGAATTGTATTAACCGGAAACTTGATACATGTGTGGATACATAGACAAAACATAGTGTCCCTAGTAAGCCTCTACTAGACTAGCTCGTTCATCAAAGATGGTTAAGTTTCCTAACCATAGACATGTGTTGTCATTTTATGAACGAGATCACATCATTAGGAGAATGATTATATGGACAAGACCCATCCGTTAGCTTAGCATAATGATCGTTCAGTTTTATTGCTATTGCTTTCTTCATGTAATATACATATTCCTTTGACTATGAGATTATGCAACTCCCGGATACCGGAGGAATGCCTTGTGTGCTATCAAATGTCACAACGTAAATGGGTGATTATAAAGATGCTCTACAGGTATCTCCGAAGGTGTTTGTTGGGTTGGCATAGATCGAGATTAAGATTTGTCACTCCGAGTATCGGAGAGGTATCTCTGTGCCCTCTTGGTAATGCACATCATAATAAGCCTTGCAAGCAATGTGACTAATGAGTTAGTTGCAGGATGATGCCTTACGGAACGAGTAAAGAGACTTTCCGCTAATGAGATTGAACTAGGTATGAAGATACCGACGATCGAATCTCGGGCAAGTAACATACCGATGACAAAGGGAATAACGTATGTTGTCAGTCATACGGTACGACCGATAAAGATCTTCATAGAATATGTAGGAACCAATATGAGCATCCAGGTTCCGCTATTGGTTATTGACCGTAGAGGTGTCTCAGTCATGTCTACATTGTTCTCGAACCCGTAGGGTCCGCACGCTTAACGTTCGATGATGATTTTGTATTATATGAGTCCCGGATGAGATCACAGACATGACGAGGAGTCTCGAAATGGTCGAGAGGTAAAGATTCATATATAGGACGATGATATTCGGACACCGGAAGTGTTCTAGGGCTACCGGGTCACCGAAAGGGGTTCCGGGCACCCTCGACAAAGATATGGGCCTATTGGGCCAAGAGGGGAAACGCAGCAGCCAACATGGGCTACTACACCCCCCCATTTAGGCCGAATAGGAAGGGGAAGGAAAGGGGGGAAGAGAGAAAGGAAGGGGAGGGATTCGGCCTCCTCCTTCCTTCTCCCTCTGGAAAACATGGTAAGCGCGGGGGGGGGGGGGGGAATTGGACTAGGCCCCCAAGTAGGATTCCTCCTACTTGGGGCGCCCTAGGGCTGTTCCCCTCCCCTCCCACCTATATATACATGGGGAGGGGGTTCCTAGAAACCACACCAACAATTGTTAGCCGTGTGCGGCGGCCCCCTCCATAATTTACGCCTCTGATCATATTCACGTAGTGCTTAGGCGAAGCCCTGCGCGGATTACTTCACCATCACCGTCACCACACCATAGTGCTGACGGAACTCTCCCTCGACACTTTGCTGGATCAAGAGTTCGAGGGACGTCATCGAGCCGAACGTGTGCAGAACTCAGAGGTGTTGTACATTCGGTGCTTGATCGGTCGGAACGAGAAGAAGTTCGACTACATCAACTGCGTTGTCAAACGCTTCCGCTTTTGGTCTACGAGGGTATGTGGACACACTCTCCCCCTCTCGTTGCTATGCATCTCCTAGATAGATCTTCTGTGAGCTTAGGATTTTTTTTGAAATTGCATGCTACGTTTCCCAACAATGGCATCAGAGCCAGGTCTATGCGTAGATGATATGCACGAGTAGAACACAAAGAGTTGTGGGCGGTGATCGTCATACTGCTTACCACCAATGTCTTATTTTGATTCGGCAGTATTTTTGGATGAAGCGGCCCGGACCAACCTTACATGACCACGTTCATGAGACCGGTTCCACCGACAGACATGCAACTAGTTTTGCATAAAGGTGGTTGGCGGGTGTCTATTTCTCCAACTTTAGTTGAATCAAATTTGACTGCGGCCAGTCCTTGTTGAAGGTTAAAACGGCAAACTTGATAAATTACCGTTGTGTTTTTGATGCGTAGGTAAGAACGGTTCTTACTAGAAGCCCGTAGCAGCCACGTAAAACTTGCAACAACAAAGTAGAGGACGTCTAACCTGTTTTTGCCGGGCATGTTGTGATGTGATATGGTCAAGACATGATCTAATATACGTTATTGTATGACATGATCATGTTTTGTAAAAGTTATCGGAAACTGGAAGGAGCCTTATGGTTGTCGCTTTATTGTATGAAATGCAAACGCCATGTATTTGCTTTACTTTATCACTATGCGTTAGCGATAGTTGTAGAAGCAATAGTTGGCGAGACAACCATGACGCTATGATGGAGATCAAGGTGTCAAGCCGGTGACGATGGAGATCATGACGGTGCTTTGGAGATGGAGATCAAAGGCACAAGATGATGATGGCCATATCATGTCACATATTTTGATTGCATGTGATGTTTATCTATTATGCATCTTATTTTGCTTAGTATGACGGTAGCATTATAAGATGATCCCTTACTAAATTTCAAGGTATAAGTGTTCTCCCTGAGTATGCACCGTTGCGAAAGTTCTCCGTACTGAGACACCACGTGATGATCGGGTGTGATAGGCTCTATGTTCACATACAACGGGTGCAAGACAGTTTTGCACATCCGAAATACTCGGATTAAACTTGACGAGCCTATCATGTACAGACATGGCCTCGGAACACTGGAGACCGAAAGGTCGAACGTGAATCATGTAATAGATATGATCAACATAGAGATGTTCACCATTGATGACTACTCCATCTCACGTGATGATCGGACATGGTTTAGTTGATTTGGATCACGTGATCATTTAGATGACTCAAGGGATGTCTATCTAAGTGGGAGTTCTTAAGTAATATGATTAATTGAACTTTAATTTATCATGAACTTAGTCCTGATAGTATTTGCAAATTATGTTGTAGATCAATAGCTCGCGTTGTAGCTCCCCTATGTTTTTGATATGTTCCTAGAGAAAACTAAGTTGAAAGATAATAGTAGCAATGATGCGGACTAGGTCTGTGATCTGTGAATTATCCTCATTGTTGCAAAGAAGAATTATGTCCTTGATGCACCGCTAGGTGACAGACCTATTGCAGGAGCAAATGCAGATGTTATGAACGTTTGACAAAGCTCGGTATGATGACTACTTAATAGTTTAGTGCACCATGCTTTACGGCTTAGAACTGGGACTTCAAAAACGTTTTGAATGCCACATAGCATATGAGATGTTCCAAGATTTGAAATTGGTATTTCAGACTCATGCCTGTGTCGGGAGGTATGAGACCTCTGACAAGTACTTTGCCTGCAAGATGGAGGAGAATAGCTCAACCAGTGAGCATGCGCTCGAATGTCTGGGTACTACAATCGCTTGAATCAAGTGGGAGTTAATCTTCCAGATAAGATAGTGATTGACAAAGTTCTCTAGTCACTATCACCAATATACTAGAACTTCATGATGAACTATAATATGCAAGGGATGACGAAAATGATTCCCGAGCTCTTCGCGATGCTGAAATCGATGATTGTAGAAATCAAGAAAGAGCATCAAGTGTTGATGGTTAACAAGACCACTAGTTTCAAGAAAAGGGCAAAGGGAAATAAAGGGAACTTCAAGAAGAATGAGAAATAAGTTGCCACTCCCATGAATAAGCCCAAAGCTAGACCTAAGCTTGAAGCTAAGTGCTTCTACTGCAAAGGGAATGGTCACCGGAAGCGGAACTGCCCCAAATACTTGGCGGATAAGAAGGATGGCAAAGTGAAAAAAGGTATATTTGATATACATGTTATTGATGTGTACTTTACTAGTGTTTATAATAACCCCGGGGTATTTGATACCGGTTCAGTTGCTAAGATTAGTAACTCGAAACAGGAGTTGCAAAATGAATAGAGACTAGTTAAGGGCGAGGTGACAATGTGTATTGGAAGTGATTCCAAGGTTGATAAGATCACCACCGCACACTCCCTCTACCTTCGGGATTACTGTTGGACCTAAAATAAATGTTATTTTGTGTTTGTGTTGAGCATGAATATGATTGGATCATATTTATTGCCATAAGGTTATTCATTTAAGTCAGAGAATAATTGTTGTTCTGTTTACATGAATAAAACCTTCTATGGTCATACACCCAATGTAAATGGTTTATTGAATCTCGATCGTATTGATACACATATTCATAATATTGATGCCAAAAGATGCAAAGTTGATAATGATAATGATAATGCAACATATCTGTGGCACTGTCGTTTAGGTCATATTGGTGTAAAGCGCATGAAAAAACTCCATATAGATGGATTTTTGGAATCACTTGATTATGAATCATTTGATACTTGTGAACCATGCCTCATAGGAAAGATGACTAAAACTCCGTTCTCCGGATAATGGAGCGGGCCAACAACTTATTGGAAGTAATACATACCGACGTATGCGGTCCGATGAGTGTTGAGGCACGCGGCGGGTATCGTTATTTTCTGACCTTCATAGATGATTTGAGCAGATATGGGTATATCTACTTAATGAAACACAAGTGTGAAACATTTGAAAAGTTCAAGGAATTTCAGAGTGAAGTGGAGAATCATCGTAACAAGAGAATAAAGTTTCTATGATCTGATCACGGAGGCGAATATTTGAGTTACGAGTTTGGCCTTCATTTAAAACAACGTGGAATAGTTTCACAACTCATGCCACCTGGAACACCATAGCGTAATGATGTGTCCGAACGTCGTAACCGTACTTTATTACATATGGTGCAATCTATGATGTCTCTTACCGATTAACCACTATCGTTTTGGGGTTATGCATTAGAGACAACTGCATTCATGTTAAATAGGGCACCATCTAAATCCGTTGAGACGACACCGTATGAACTGTGGTTTGGCAAGAAACCTAAGTTGTCGTTTCTTAAAGTTTGGGGTTGCGATGCTTATGTGAAAAGGCTTCAACCTGATAAGCTCAAACCCAAATCGGAGAAGTGCGTCTTCATAGGATACCCAAAAGAAACTGTTGGGTACACCTTCTATCACAGATCCGAAGGCAAGATCTTTGTTGCTAAGAATGGATCCTTTCTAGAGAAGGAGTTTCTCTCGAAAGAAGTGAGTGGGAGGAAAGTAGAACTTGATGAGGTAATTGTACCTTCTCTCAAATTGGAAAGTAGCTCATCACAGAAAACCGTTCCCGTGATGCCTACACCAACTAGAGAGGAAGCTAATGATGATGATCATGAAACTTCAGATCAAGTTACTACTGAACCTCGTAGGTCAAACAGAGCATGTTCCGCACCAGAGTGGTACGGTGATCCTGTTCTGGAAATCATGTTACTAGGCCATGAGGAACCTACGAACTATGAAGAAGCTATGATGAGCCCAGATTCCAATAAATGTCTTGAGGCCATGAAATTTGAGATAGGATCCATATATATAAGAACAAAGTGTGGACTTTGGTGGACTTGCCCGGTGATCAGCAAGCCATTGAGAATAAATGGATCTTCAAGAGGAAGACAAACGCTGACGGTAGTGTTACTATCTACAAAGCTTGAATTGTTGCAAAAGGTTTTCGACAAGTTCAAAGTGTTGACTACGATGAGATTTTCTCACTCGTATCGATGTTTAAGTCTGTTTGAATCATGTTAGCAATTTCCGCATTTTATAAAATATGGCAAATGGATATCAAAACGTATTCCTTAATGGATTTATTAAAGAAGAGTTGTATATGAGGCAACCAGAAGGTTTTTTCAATCCTAAAGGTGCTAACAAAATGTGCAAGCTCCAGTGATCCATTTATGGACTGGTGCAAGCATCCCGGAGTTGGAATATACGCTTTGATGAGTTGATCAAAGCATATAGTTTTATACAGACTTACGATGAAGCATGTATTTACAAGAAAGTAAGTGGGAGCACTACAGACTTTCTGATAAGTATATGTGAATGACATATTGTTGATCGGAAATGATGTATAATTTTCTGGAAAGCATAAAGGAGTGTTTGAAAGGAGTTTTTCAAAGCAAGACCTCGGTGAAGTTGCTTACATATTGGGCATCAGGATCTATAGAGATAGATCAAGACGCCTGATAAGACTTTCGATGAGTACATACCTTGATAAGATTTTGAAGGAGTTAAAAATGGATCAGTCAAAGAAGGAGTTCTTGCTTGAGTTGTAAGGTATGAAGTTGAGTAAGACTCAAAACCCGACCACAGCAGAAGATAGAGAGAGAATGAAAGTCATTCCCTATGCCTCAGCCATAGGTTCTATAAAGTATGCCATGCTGTATACCAGACCTATTGTTTACCTTGCCATGAGTTTGGCAAGGGGGTACAATAGTGATCCAGGTGTAGATCACTAGACAGCGGTCAAAATTATCCTTAGAGGGCTAAGGAATTATTTCTCGGTTATGGAGGTGACAAAGAGTTCGTCATAAAGAGTTGCATCGATGAAAGCTTTTACACCAATCTAGATGACTCTAAGTCTCAATCTGGATACGTATTGAAAGTAGGAGCAATTAGCTAAAGTAGCTCCATGCAGAGCATTGTAGACATAGAAATTTGCAAGATACATACGGATCTGGATGTGGCAGACCTGTTGACTAAACTTCTCTTACAAGCAAAACATGATCACACTTTAGTACTCTTTGGGTGTTTATCACATAGCGATGTGAACAAGATTATTGACTCTAGTAAATGATATGTCTCCAACGTATCTATAATTTTTGATTGCTTCATGCTATATTATATTCTGTTTTGGATGATAATGGGCTTTATTATACACTTTTATATTATTTTTGGGACTAACCTACTAACCGGAGGCCCAACCCAGAATTGCTGTTTTTTGCCTATTCCAGTGTTTTGCAGAAAAAGAATATCAAACGGAGTCCAAACGGAATGAAACCTTCGGGAACATGATTTTAGGTACAAACGTGATCCAGAGGACTTGGACCCTACGTCAAGAAAGCAATCAGGAGGGCACGAGGTAGCGGGCGCGCCTACCCCCTCGGCGCGCCCTCCACCCTCGTGGGGCCCACGTTGCTCCACCGATGTACTTCTTCCTCCTATATATACCTTCGTACCCCCAAACCAATAGAAGCATCCACGAAAACCTAATTCCACTGCCGCAACCTTCTGTACCTGTGAGATCCCATCTTGGGGCCTTTTTCCGCCCCTGGAGGGGGCATTGGTCACGGAGGGCTTCTACATCAACACCATAGCCTCTCCGATGATGTGTGAGTAGTTTACCTCAGACCTTCGGGTCCATAGTTATTAGCTAGATGGCTTCTTCTCTCTCTCTTTGGATCTCAATACAAAGTTCTCCACGACTCTCGTGGAGATCTATTCGATGTAATCTTCTTTTGCGGTGTGTTTGTTGAGACCGATGAATTGTGGGTTTATGATCAAGTTTATCTATGAATAATATTTGAATCTTCTCTGGATTCTTTTATGTATGATTGGTTATCTTTGCAAGTCTCTTTGAATTATCAGTTTGGTTTGGCCTACTAGAGTGATATTTCTTGCAATGGGAGAAGTGCTTTGCTTTGGGTTCAATCTTGCGGTGTCCTTTCCCGGTGTGAGGGGCAGCAAGGCACGTATTGTATTGTTGCCATCGAGGATAACAAGATGGGGTTTATTTCATATTGCATGCGTTTATCCCTCTACATCATGTCATCTTACTTAAAGTGTTACTCTGTTCTTATGAACTTAATACTCTAGATGCATGTTGGATAGCGGTCGATGTGTGGAGTAATAGTAGTAGATGCAGGCAGGAGTCGGCCTACTTGTCTCGGACGTGATGCCTATATACATGATCATACCTAGATATTCTCATAATTATGCTCAATACTATCAATTGGTCAACAGCAATTTGTTCACCCACCTTAATACTTATGCTCTCGAGAGAAGCCACTAGTGAAACCTATGGCCCCCGGGTCTATTTTCCATCATATTAATCTTCCAACACTTTGCTATTTTTATTGCTTTTTATTTTACTTTGCATCTTTATTATAAAAATACCAAAGATATTATCTTATCATATCTATTAGATCTCACTTTCGTAAGTGACCGTGAAGGGATTGACAACCCCTTTATTGCATTGGTTGCGAGGTTTTTATTTGTTTGTGTAGGTGCGAGGGACTCGTGTGTGGCCTCCTACTGGATTGATACCTTGGTTCTCAAAAACTGAGGGAAATACTTACAATGTTTTACTGCTTCACCCTTTCCTCTTCAAGGGAAAATCAACGCAGTGCTCAAGAGGTAGCAGTAAACCCTTTGGGTGTTGGTCACATGGTGATGTGAACTATGGGTGTTAATCACATAAAGATATGAACTATTGGTTTTAAATCACATGGCGATGTGAACTAGATTATTTACTCTAGTGCAAGTGGGAGACTGAAGGAAATATGCCCTAGATGCAATAATAAAGTTGTTATTTTATATTTCCTTATATCATGATAAATGTTTATTATTCATGCTAGAATTGTATTAACCGGAAACTTGATACATGTGTGGATACATAGACAAAACACAGTGTCCCTAGTAAGCCTCTAGTAGACTAGCTCGTTCATCAAAGATGGTTAAGTTTCCTAACCATAGACATGTGTTGTCGTTTGATGAATAGGATCACATCATTAGGAGAATGATGTGATGGACAAGACCCATCCGTTAGCTTAGCATAATGATCGTTCAATTTTATTGCTATTGCTTTCTTCATGTCATATAAATATTTCTTTGACTATGAGATTATGCAACTCCCGGATACCGGAGGAATGCCTTGTGTGCTATAAAACGTCAAAGGTGTTTCCAAAGGTGTTTTTGGGTTTATAAAGATGCTGTACAGGTATCTTCAAAGGTGTTTTTGGGTTGGCATAGATCGAGATTAGGATTCATCACTCCGAGTATCGAAGAGGTATCTCTTGGCCCTCTCGGTAATGCACATCATAATAAGCCTTGCAAGCAATGTGACTAATGAGTTAGTTGCAGGATAATGCATTACTAAATGAGTAAAGAGACTTACCGGTAATGAGATTGAACTAGGTATGAAGATACTGACGATTGAAGCTCGGGCAAGTAACATACCGATGACAAAGGGACTAACGTATGTTGTCATTACGGTACGACCGATAAAGATCTTCGTAGAATATGTAGGAACCAATATGAGCATCCAGGTTCCGCTGTTGGTTATTGACCGGAGAGGTGTCTCGGTCATGTCTACATAGTTCTCGAATCCGTAGGGTCCTCACGCTTAACGTTCGATGACGATTTTGTATTATATGAGTTATGTGATTTGGTGACCGAATGTTGTTAGAAGTCCCGGATGAAATCAAGATCACGGACATGACGAGGAGTCTCAAAATGGTAGAGAGGTAAAGATTCATATATAGGATGATGATATTCGGACACCGGAAGTGTTCCGAGGCTACCGGGTACATATCGGGTCACCGGAAGGGGTTCCGGGCACCCCCGGCAAAGATATGGGCCTATTGGGCCAAGAGGGGAAACACAGTAGCTAGCATGGGCTGCTGCGCCCCCAATGTAGGCCGAATAGGAAGGGGAAGGAAAGGGGGGAAGAGAGAAAGGAAGGGGAGGGATTCGGCCTCCTTCCTTCTCCCTCCGGAAAACATGGTAATTAAGCGGGGGGGGGGGGGGGGTTTGGACTAGGCCCCCAAGTAGGATTCCTCTTACTTGGGGTGCCCTAGGGCTGTTCCCCTCCCCTCCCACCTATATATACATATACGTGGGGAGGGGCGCCTAGAAACCACACCAACAATTGTTAGCCGTGTGCGGCGCCCCCCTTCACAGTTTACGCCTCCGGTCATATTCACGTAGTGCTTAGGCGAATCCCTGCACGGATTAATTCACCATCACCGTCACCTCGCCGTAGTGCTGAAGGAACTCTCCCTCAACACTTTGCTGGATCAAGAGTTCGAGGGACGTCATCGAGCTGAATGTGTGCAGAACTCGGAGGTGCCGTACGTTCGGTGCTTGACCGGTCGGAAAGAGAAGAAGTTCGACTACATCAACCGCGTTGTCAAACGCTTCCGCTTTCGGTCTACGAGGGTACGTGGACACACTCTCCCCCTTTCGTTGCTATGCATTTCCTAGATAGATCTTGCGTGAGCATAGGATTTTTTTTTGAAATTGCATGCTACGTTTCCCAACAGTCATCTTGAAGCTGCCTTGAGGGTTGCAATTAATTACATTGTTACATAATCTTGTGTGATTGTGTGGAAGAATGGAGATGTACTGACATGGAAAACAATCTGCCATTTGAGCAACGACCAACGGCAAATTACCCTTATGTTGGTTCATTATCAGTTGCATCTTGGCAATGGATAGTACCTTGGTTAGAAAAGCAGTATTGGATTGACTACGACATGCTCTTGTATAAACGGGAAGCAAACAACCTATTCCGTAAAAAGATTCTCACAACTCAACTACTCGTTTATGCTAGAATTGGATATTTGGATCCATCGTTGCTTAATCATGCCTATCATGGTGGTTTTGGTGGGCTCAAATGCAATATTCATATTACAGTTGGATGTATTACATCTTCTATTTGTGCTGCACTCTCTACACAAGAAATGGGATTTACATTTGAAAATTCTAATGGCGAGAGTACTGAACAAGTGAGCACACCGGGCATTATATTTGAAGAATCTGCAAGTGGAAGGGCAACTGGAAGAGTGATACATCTCCAACGTATCTATAATTTATGAAGTATTCATGCTATTATACTATCCTTCTAGGATGTTTTATATGCATTTATATGATATTTTATATGATTTTTGGGACTAACCTATTAACCTAGAGCCCAGTGCCAATTTCTGTTTTCTCCTTGTTTTAAAGTATCGCAGAAAAGGAAAACTAAACGGAATCCAATTGACGTGCCACTTGATGGAGATCATTTTTGACCAAAAGAAGCCCACGGAGTACCAGAAGCAGGCCAGAAGAGTCCCGGTCTACCCACGAGGGTGGGGGCACGCCCACCCCCCTAGGGCGCGCCCCCTGCTTCGTGGACAGCCCGGAGACCCCCTTGACGTGAAATCAATGCAAAACTCTTCTATATATACCCAAACTTCCAGAAAGAAACCTAGATCGGAAGTTCCGCAAGCCTCTGTAGCCACGAGAAGTCAATCTAGGCCCTCTCCGGCACCCTGCCGGAGGGGGCCATCATCACCCGTGTCCATGGAGGAGTATCCCGGAGGGGCCATCATCACCGATGGCTATGGAGGAGTATCCCGGAGGGGCCATCATCACCATGAAGGCCAAGGACCAGAGGGTGGAGGCCATGGAGGAGGAAGCACAAGGGGGAGAACCTCTCCTCCTCTCTTTCGGTGTGTTGGAGGGCCATCGGGAGGGGAATCATCGCCACGGTGATCGTCTTCATCAACATCACCATCCTCATCTCTTTTACGCGGTCCACTCTCCCACACACCACTGTAATCCCTACTTGAACATGGTGCTTTATGCCACATATTATGATCCAATGATGTGTTGCTATCCTATGATGTTTTGGGTAGATATCTTGTGTCTTTGGGTTGATTGATAATCTAGATTGGTATGAGTTGTATGTTTTACTTTGGTGCTGTCCTATGGTGCCCTCCGTGTCGCACAAGCGTGAGGGATTCCCGCTGTAGGGTGTTGCAATACATTCATGATTCGCTTATAGTGGGTTGGTGAGTGACTGAAACACAAACCCGAGTAAGAGGGATTGTTGCGTATGGGAATAAAGAGGACTTGATGCTTTAATGCTATGGTTGGGTTTTACCTTAATGATCTTTAGTAGTTGCGGATGCTTGCTAGAGTTCCAATCATAAGTGCATATGATCCAAGTAGAGAAAGTATGTTATCTTATGCCTCTCCCTCATATGAAACAACAATAGTGATTACTGGTCTTGTTAACAATTGCCTAGGACAATTCCGCACACCGATCCATCATTATTCCACACTCGCTATTTATAATATTTAGTAATATATTCTAACTTTATGATAACAGCACCTACTTTTATGTTTTATCTCTCCGATACCATACAAAGTTATCCTCTTCATACCCACAACATAGTTTTATTTCTCGTTGCTCGTTGGAAGCAAACGTTCGGTGCACGTAGAGTCGTATCAGTGGCAGATAGGGCTTGAGAGAATATTGATCTTACCTTTAGCTCCTTGTGGGTTCGACACTCCATACTTATCACTTCCACCTTTGGAAATAGCTACGATGATTCCCTGCACTTAAGGATTATCAAGCTCTTTTCTGGCGCCGTTGCCAGGGAGCAATAATGTGGGGTTGATATTCTCGTGTGTGCTTGTTTGCTTTCTTCACTAAGTAGATTTTGCTTTTCCTTTTTGTTTCTGTTTAGTTGTGGGTGAAACATACAAAAAAAAACTAAAGGAATGAAAATAAAAAAAAATTATTACTTGCCTCTCATGCCTAAGAAGTTTTTCAAAAAGAGAAGCGATTGGAAAGTTATGCATTGAAGAAGTGAGGGTCGATCTTGATCACTTGTGTTCATGCTCATGGAAACAATGTAGAATTTTTAATGGAAGTTTCTCTGTAAAGAATTATTCCCTTGTATATATTCATTGTATTATAAAAATAAGGTGCCAAGCTTTGGTTTTAGGATGATTAGATTGCTTGTTTACTATGTGCAGAACAAAAACAGAAACTTTGGCTGTAGTGCGTGAATTTACATTTTTTACTGGAAATTCAAATGGGTCTGAAACTTTTTGCACATTACTTCTGTACAAATTTTTTCAAATTTTCAAATTTAGTTCATAATTTTAGGAGTTACAGAAGTTTGCTAAACTTCCAGATTACTACAGACTGTTCTGTTTTTAACAGATTCTGTTTTTCGTGTGTTGTTTGCTTATTTTGATGAATCTATGGCTAATAAAATAATTTATAAACCATAGAGAAGTTGGAATAAAGTAGGTTTAACACCAATATAAATAAAGAATGGGTTCATTACAGTACCTAAAGGTAGTGATTTGCTTTATTACACTAACAGATCTCACAAAGTTTTTGTGGATGAAGTGTCCGAAGGTCGAGGAGCTATCAATATGAGAAGAATAAAGAGAGGCAAGAGTTCAAGCTCGGGGATTCCCAAGGCACCACAAGTAAATATTTCAAAGGATACTCAAGCATCTAAGCTTGGGGATTCCCCGGTTGGCATCCCATCTTTCTTCTTCAACAAATATCGGTATACCTCGGTTTTTGTTTTGTTCACATGATTTGTGTCCTTTGTGTTTTTGTTTTTCCTTTAGGAACCGTGCTAGCATTAGATGTCCCTTCATCAATTTATAGAATACTTCATGTTCTTCACTTAAATCATTTAACTATGATCTTATAGAATTTCTCTTTGTGCTTCACTTAAATCTTTTGAGTATGGTTTTATAAAATGCTTCATGTGCTTCACTTATACATTTTGAGCTTGGATATTGGTTAGTTGTAGAATGCTCCATGAACTTCACTTATATCCTTTTGAGTATGAGTAATACTATCATTTAAAATTGGGTTTGTAAGAGTGTCATCTTTAGGAATTAGTGATCCCACTATTTTGGAGGGTGTTGAATCTTAGTGTGATATTTATGAAAGTGGATTTGGAAGAGTGTCAACTTTAGCTAGTGATGACTCCACTATTTCGGAAGAGGTTCCAATTGAGTATGAGAAGAAAGTTTCTATCCATGATGCTACTGAAAATTATTATGAGGGAGGAATACATGCTTGTAGGAGTTGCAATAACATCAAGTTTCCTCTCTATGTGCTTAAAGTTTTGAAGTTGTACTTGTTTTGCCTTCCTGTGCTAGTTGATTGTTGTTCTTATAAATTGTGTGCTCACAAAATCCCTAGGCATAGGAAGTAGGTTATATTTAAATTTGCTAGTCATATTCTTCAAGATGCTCTCTTTGTGCTTCAATTCCTATCTTTTATGTGAGCATCATTGAAATCATCATGCTTAGCTAAAAGGCTTTAAAGAAAAGCGCTTGTTGGGAGACAACCCGATATTTACCCTTATTGTTTTTGTGTGTTTACATGATTAAGACACTGTATTAATCATTTTTTATAGCTTTTATTTCAATAAAATGCCAAGTAAGACCTTTGGGAAGACTTGGGAGAAAGTTAATGTGATCTTGCTGTAAAAAACAGAAACTTTGCTCTCACGAGATTAGCTGTCATTTTTTACAGAAGAGTGATTTTGAGTTGATTATTTTTGCAGAAGATCAATAGACAAATTCCTCACGTACACCTATTTATTTAATAATTTTTGGAGTAGCAGAAGTATGGTTATTGTTCAGATCATTACAGACTGTTCTGTTTCTGACAGATTCTGTTTTCATTGCATAATTTGCTTGTTTTCTAGTTTCTATGGCTTATATTCCTCAATATAAATTGTAGAAATGATATGGTACAGTAGGCATTGTCTTTGAAAGTACCAAAGTGAATGGTTTGCTCTTTATCATACTAATCTATCTCACGAAGTTTGGTTAAGTTTTGTGTGATTGAAGTTTTCAAGTTTTGGGTGAGATATCGATATGAGGAGAATAAGGAGTGGAAAGACCCTAAGCTTGGGGATGAAAAAGTCACCCCAAGGCAATATTCAAGGAAGAATCAAGCGCCTAAGCTTGGGGATGCCCCGGAAGGCATCCCCTCTTTCGTCTTCAAAACTATCGGTATACCTTACTCGGAGCTATATTTTTGTTCGTCACATGATATGTGTTTTGCTTGGAGCGTATTTTCAATTTTACTCTCTGTTTGAATAAAAGCGTTGGATCTGAAATATTGAATGAAAAAGAATCCTCCCATGGCTAGTTAATTATTTGCCTACTCAGTGTTCTTCACTCATATCTTTTGGAGTAGTTTGTCATTTACTCATGTGCTTCATGTATATCCTATGAGTAAATGGTTGAATAAATTGAATGCCATAAATCTGAATTTATATATGTTTCATATGCTTATAACATGGGGAGTAATGACTTCACACATAATAAGTATAGGTAGTAAACTTATTGAAAGTTAACAAACGTAGAATTGGTCACTTGAACAATTCATGAAAGAATATTGAAGGAATAGAGGTTTCACATATAAATATACTATCTTGGACATCTTTTATGATTGGGAGCACTCATTAAAATATGACATGCTAAAGAGTTGAAGTTGGACAAGGAAGACAATGTAATGGGTTATGTTTTCTTATATCTGAAATAAAGTATATTGTTATGGATCATCCAACATGTTGAGCTTGCCTTTCCCCTCATGCTAGCCAAATTCTATGCACTAAGTGGAGATACTACTTGTGCTTCCAAATATCCTTAAACCAAGTTTTGCCATGAGAGTCCACCATATCTACCTATGGATTGAGTAAGATCCTTCAAGTAAGTTATCATCGGTGCAAGCAATAAAAATTGCTCTCTAAATATGTATGAGTGATTGGTGTGGAGGAAATAAGCTTTATACGATCTTGTGATGTGGAAGAAATAAAAGCGATGGACTGCATAATAAAGGTTCATATCACAAGGGGCAATATAAAGTGACGTTCTTTCGTATTAATATTTTATGCATCCAACCCTGAAAGCGCATGGCAACCTCTGCTTCCCTCTACGAACGGCCTATCTTTTATTATTATCTACTACCTTATGCAAGAGTCATGGTGATCTTCACCTTTCCTTTTTACATTTTATTCTTTGGCAAGCACAGGGTGTTGGAAAGATCCTGATATATATATATATATATATATACATATATATATATATATATATATATATATATATATATACAGACGGTCTATTCTGCTAATATTAGAAGAATAAGTATTCTGCACACCACTTCGGCACTGCACGCTCAACAGAAGCGCACTCCATCATTTTGACAACGAACACTGCAATAGAGACTAGTGAACTTCGTGTCGAAAAAAATTGCACGCGGTGTTTTTTCAGTACTGTTTCGCTCTAATTTTTTAACCGTTTATCGGAATGAGGCGTGTAATATACCATTGAAAAGCTATGGATTAGGCGCAACTTCGACATGTTGAACACTTTTCGAGATTCCACACGGTTTAAGAGCAGTTTTGAAAATAGTGCGGCGGATGACGAGTGGCAGCGAGCGTTTTTTCGCGTTTTTTTCTGAAGCGCTTGTCGGAATGAAGCAAATGATACGCCGTTGGATAGATATCGTCGAGGCGCATCTTTTTCATATATAAATATTTCTCTAATTCATTACGGTTTAAGAGCAGTTTCAAATTTACTAAATCGCGGAATTCTGTTTTTCAATTTTTTTTAAATTTTCGGTACTGTTTTCGCTCTAGTTTTTGAACCGTTTGTCGAAACGAGGCGTGTAATACGTCGTTGGAAAGATACGGACAAGGCGCAACTTCATATGTAGGAATGGTTTTGATATTGCTTACAGTTTTAAGTTAATTTTGAAAATCATGCGGCGGACGACGAGTGGCAGCAGCCGTTTTTTGTGAAATTTTTGCAAACCGCTGGTCGGAATGATTCAAACGATATGCTGTTGGAAAGATATCGACGAGACACAACTCTTTCATGTAGAACACTCTCTCTAATTCTTTACGGTTTAAGAGCAGTTTTGATTTTAACGGAATGCAGACACTCTGTTTTTTCGCGACACCAAAATTGTGGTATTTACTGCATCAGACAGAATACCGTACTGCTTTAGACTAAAAACCGCACCGCAATGTCTACAAGGAACTGCATTATTACTTTTTTTTGCTAATATTTCTCTTTTGTAATTTCATCTTAACCTCGAGGCGGAGTGCAGTGACCTGCACGCAACGACGAAGTGCACAGCAACTTCCGATGCATTTTACTTTTTTTGAACACACAACTCTGTAGGAACGAGTACAGTTTATTTCTTTTGGAGAAGTGGACCACGGCCTTAATCGAAGCGAGCTGCATGGTTTTTCTTCTTGTTTTCGAAAAACGTATAAAGGCATTTCTAGACTACACGGTTGAGGACAATGAACTGTATGCTTTTTCTGTTTCCAATAATCCTTTTTTACTGGCGATACCGGCCTGCATGAACGGGTAAGTGTACTACCAATTTTTGGCATATAGAACCACACATATTTTTATAAAGCCAATCACAAAGTTTTTAACAATGAACTACAATAGTTTGAAAAAGTATACTTCTTTAATTCACCGAGCGCACTGCTTTTACAAAGAAAAGATTTTACAAACTGAATAATCCACAGAAATAGTCTTTTTTTCTTTCTCCACATACATAGCAATAATGCAAATTCTTTGCATTGCCGAACCGCACGCACTCGCCGGATGTACACGCGCTGTACTGCACGGATGTGCCAGCGGACTGCACCGAGGGAGTCTTGTTGTCCAAACTGCAGGACCAATGAAACAACAACAAAAAATGCACACTGCATCTAACCGCACAGTATAGTACCGAGGTGTTAGCAGAATAAAATTCACAATAGGGGCGGAACAGATTGAACCAACTGCATGGCCACACGCACCAAACCGCATCGCGTGCCCTAACGCACTACAAGATCGAACCTGCTGCACCGCCACACGCACTAAACCGCATCGCTTGCCGTAGCGCACTGCAAGATCGAACCAACTGCACGACCACACGCACCAAACCACATCACTTGCCCTAGCGCCCTGCAAGCCCGGGACGCCTGGACTGCAAGGGAAGGAGGGGCAGCTCGTCGGGAAGACATGGCAGATCTCGCCGATGATGCAGAAAGGGCCCGCTGTACTGCATCAACCGTCGGGGACAACTTTTGGACAGCAACAGGGGATGGTTTTGCGGTGGAGCTGGCCATGGACCGGGAGGAGGGGAGGTAAGGAAAGAGGGGACATATGGAGACGAGGAGGACTGCACGGTGTGGAATGGGCGTGCTGATGCACCCACACAGTGGACTGCACGGTGCCGCCACCGGTGGCTTGATGGAGCAGACCACAGGAGGCCCAAAGAGGATGGTGGGGCAGTTGTGGGCGCAGCCGCCGGTGAGTACAGAGAAGGAAGAAGGCCATGGGAGACCGACAGCCATCCCATGGTAACCGTCGCATGGACGGGGAGGCCGGATCCGGCGGCAGGGGATCGGAGGGAGGGGGACGGGGGCTGCTAGATCCAGCGGACGAGGTTGGCGGAGGGTGAGGGGAGGGCGGCAGAGACCGTCCCCGCCTCAGAGGAAGCGTCAAACAGAAGGCCACGGGGGTCGCCGGATCTGGCAACCAGAAGGAGGTGGGGCCATGGCCGGTCCTGGTCGGCCTCGACGCCCGGTGACCTCGGCGCGGTGGAGGAAGGTGGGAGGGGCGCCAGCGCTTGTTGGGTACTGTGGCTGCCCGGCTGGAAGGCGGCGGGACGGCGCCGGTTCAGGGTGGCGCGGATCCAAGGGCATCTGGGCGTTGGAGGTAGGTGGCGCGGCGTGGCTGGTGGCCAAGGCGGGGCGGCGCGGGATGGGTGGTGGCCAAGGCGGGGCGGCGCGGGGTGGGTGGTGGCCGGGGCGGGGCGCTGCGTGGTGGCTCTGTCGGGAAGTGGGGGAGCCCGTTGACTAGGGGGGAAGTGCGGGGTGGGTTAGGATAGTGGTGGTAGGTGCTAGTAGTAGCAAGGTGGGGGCGGTTCGGTTCGTGTTTGCTTTGCGGTGCCGAACTGTTAGCAGAATAAGGATGTTTGGTGTGCAGAATAAGCCTCTAGAGGGTGTTATTAGAATAGACCCACCTATATATATATATATATATATATATATATATATATATATATATATATATATATATATATATATATATATATATATATATATATATATACGGCTATGCTTAATCTATGCGTGAGCGCAGACTTCTTATTCTACGCTCCGCCATTCGTACACTGTTCGAAACCAGTCTGCGTCTGCGCTAATTAACTGAACACCTTGGTTGTCACTTGCATGGCCGTAACTGGTGTGAATGATGTAGTAATCACATAGGACTCTTTACTAGTAGCTTTGTATCGTTCGATTGTTCGTAAACAGAAGTTGTTTCATGTAATGGAGCCTCGCGCATTGGTTAGACATGTCCTCTAATCAAGCCTTCATTTCCCGCATCGTAAAGGCACTGCCAATCTATCGTAATGGTTGTGCGTATCACTTACCCACCTAATAAAATTAGCAAACCAGATTTGCCAACATCATTAATAGTTATGTGGACCATAGTAAATAAGAAAAGAAAAGGATTACCACTCTTTCTTCTAGTAAAAACCCTATTCAAACACGTGAAAATTGGATGGCAATTTTTCTAGTCGAGACCAGATGATAATTGTGTTATGGTATTGGTCTGAGCCAAATACCACAAATTTGGAAGATGGTAATCCAATATGAAGTATCTAGTAAATGAATTACTATAACTAGACCTAATATTACCATTCATTTTACATGGAGGAAGAGACCTAATGCTAGTAATGAATTACTATAACTGGACCTAATATTACCTTTGGTTTTTACATGGAGGGGAGAGGCCTAATGCTAGTAATGAATTACTATAACTGGACCTAATATTACCATTGATTTCTACATGCAGCGAAGAGACACAATGCTAGTAATGCATGATGTATATATATTACTATTAATAGATCCAACGGTACTATCTAGTAATGCATCACGTGAATATTACTATAATTAGACCCATTAGTACCATCAGTTTTGGTAGAGTGGAAAAACTGTCGCAAGCACCCGGTGACTGGTCGGTTACTTAGAGCATGAGCGCACTCGTACGAGCGGGCAGCGCGCAGAATAAGCACTATACGCTCAGGCTCACTTTAGCAGTCCTAATTGGATGTAAGTTAGCATGAGCTATTATTGTTGACATTACCCTTGAGGTAAAAGGTTCGGAGGCGAAACTATAAGCCCCTATCTTTCTCTGTGTCCGATTAAAACTCCATAACCACAAGTATTGCGTGAGTGTTAGCAATTGTGAAAGACTAAATGATAGTTGAGTATGTGGAGTTTGCTAAATCAAAGCTCTGACATAGACTCTTCGTGAAAATAAGATGAATTGCAATTCTTTGATGACTGAGAATATTGTTTGTTAGTTTTCAAGAAAGTATATGATCTATACTTTAACATGTGATTAGCTTGTTACTTTATCATGAGAAGTTTTATGAGATGCGCTACTGTTATGACATGTAATGATGCTAGAAAAAGTGATTGGAATTATCATTGATCAAAATTAAGCACTTGCTAGCATTCACACTTCATAAATTATTTCTTTTATCATTTACCTACTTGAGGACAAGCAGGAATTAAGCTGGGGGATGCTGATACGTCTCCCACGTATCTATAATTTATGAAGTATTCATGCTATTATACTATCCTTCTAGGATGTTTTATATGCATTTATATGATTTTTGGGACTAACCTATTAACCTAGAGCCCAGTGCCAGTTTCCGTTTTCTCCTTGTTTTAGAGTATCACAGAAAAGGAAAACTAAACGGAGTCCAATTGACGTGCCACTTGACGGAGATCATTTTTGGACCAAAAGAAGCCCACGGAGTACCAGAAGCAGGCCATAAGAGTCCCGGGCTGCCCACGAGGGTGGGGGGCGCGCCCACCCTGCTAGGGCACCCCCCTGCTTCGTGGACAGCCCGGAGACCCCCCTGACGTGAAATCAACGCAAAACTCTTCTATATATACCCAAACTTCCAGAAAGAAACCTAGATCGGAAGTTCCGCTGCCGCAAGCCTCTGTAGCCACGAGAAGTCAATCTAGGCCCTCTCCGGCACCCTGCCGGAGGGGGCCATCATCACCGGTGGCCGTGGAGGAGTATCCCGGAGGGGCCATCATCACCGGTGGCCATGGAGGAGTATCCCGGAGGGGCCATCATCACCATGAAGGCCAAGGATCAGAGGGTGGAGGCCATGGAGGAGGAAGCACAAGGGGGAAACCTCTCCTCCTCTCTTCCGGTGGCGCCGGAGTGCCATCGGGAGGGGAATCATCGCCACGGTGATCGTCTTCATCAACATCACCATCATCATCACCATCCTCATCTCTTTTACGCGGTCCACTCTCCCGCACACCGCTGTAATCCCTACTTGAACATGGTGCTTTATGCCACATATTATGATCCAATGATGTGTTGCCATCCTATAATGTTTTGAGTAGATATCTTTTGTCTTTGGGTTGATTGATGATCTAGATTGGTATGAGTTGTATGTTTTACTTTGGTGCTGTCCTATGGTGCCCTCCGTGTCGCGCAAGCGTGAGGGATTCCCATTGTAGGGTGTTGCAATACGTTCATGATTCGCTAATAGTGGGTTGGTGAGTGACTGAAACACAAACCCGAGTAAGAGGGATTGTTGCGTATGGGTATAAAGAGGACTTGATGCTTTAATGCTATGGTTGGGTTTTACCTTAATGATCTTTAGTAGTTGCGGATGCTTGCTAGAGTTCCAATCATAAGTGCATATGATTCAAGTAGAGAAAGTATGTTATCTTATGCCTCTCCCTCATATGAAACTGCAATAGTGATTACCGGTCTTGTTACCAATTGCCTAGGACAATTCCGCTTTTACCGATCCATCATTATTCCACACTCGCTATTTATAATATTTAGTAATATATTCTAACTTTATGATAACAGCACCTACTTTTATGTTTTAGCTCTCCGATACCATACAAAGTTATCCTCTTCATACCCACAACATAGTTTTATTTCTCGTTGCTAGTTGGAAGCAAACGTTCGGTGCACGTAGAGTCGTATCAGTGGCAGATAGGGCTTGAGAGAATATTGATCTTACCATTAGCTCCTCGTGGGTTCGACACTCCATACTTATCACTTCCACCTTTAAAAATTGCTACGATGATTCCCTGCACTTGGGGATTATCAAAGAGCAACTATACGTACAAAAATTTCTAGTGCACGGCTAAGAAATCAGAATGTGAGCTCAATGCTTCTCAGATTTGATGTCTCGAGAAAGAGAAAATGCTAGTTTATTTTTATGTTTGTGGGCTACTCTATCAAATATTTTCATTGAATTAAGAACTTGAGATCCTTACTACCTCTTGCGGGCTAGCATATGGAGTGCAGCCTGGGCCATGTTTTTCTGTTTGGATAACTCATGGGGTTGTTCTAATGTGTTGTGTCATGCAACTCTATTGTCTGCTTAGTGTACTGATGAAGCATGGCGTGAACACAACACAATTGTGTGTAGCTCTGGTGCAACGTTGGGATGCACCATGGGATCCTGGCGGTTCTACAAGGTACCGCAAGTTTTCTCGAGCCTACCAATAGAGCCTTTTCAAGGAGGGAGGGGCGTCGCAGCTCTGGCCACCTCTATCGAGCAAGTCCATGTTGGCTACAAGTACTTCGTGCGACTATGACTAAGACTCTGCCAACAACAACACCATGCCAACAATGACGCCTCCTTTAAGAGCATCTCCAGCCGCGCCTCCAACATGCTTTTTCTAGGCGTTTTTGCCGCGGCGGCGTCCAAAAATTGGCCCAGTCGCGTTCCCAGGAGCCCGTTTTTCGTCGGTTTGGGCCGAAACCGACGCCGGCGGACCCAGGTCGAACCCGGCGCGCTGGGGGGTGCCGGGGCGAACGGTTTTGGCGCAAAAGAGCCGCGGGCCAGCCGCGTCAGCGAGACGACGCCTCGTCTTCCCCCAGAGCGCCTCGGTTTCCCGCGGGGAATCAATGGCAAGGCTGTCGCCGGTCAGCCTTCCATTGATTCCTCACGGGCCGGCGCGTCACGGGCGGCGCGGCGACGCCTCCCCTCCCGCCATGCGTACACGCTGCGCGTGCTGTAAAGACCCACCGCTCCCCCTCGCTGCTGGCCACACCAGCCCGAGCCCAAACCAGCCGCCGCCGAGCTCTGCTCTCTCCCGTCTGCGCCGCTGAGCTCTACCTCCCCCGTCCTCCCCTTCCCTCCTTCCCTCTCCAGCGATGGCTGAACGCTTCCCCCGCGACGCCGTGGCAGCCAACGGCTTCGGCCGCCGCTCGCTCCAGTCGTCGGAGGCGTGGCTTCTATTCGAGGCCAACATCCCGGCGCCGCCGGACATGCGCGCCCGGCCAACGGGGTGGAGGCTCAGCAACAGCGGCGTCCCCATCCCCCAGGTGCCTGAGATCGACGCGTGCCCCGACATCTTCGCTGCCGAGGTCGACCGCGTGCGGTTGTCCCTGACTGAGGAGCAGCACGCCCTCCCCCAGTACGCCGCCAACAACCACACGGCTTGGGCGGAGTATTTCCAGCGGCGGCAGGCACAACGGCTGGCGTCCACGAACGGGGCGCCGGTGGTGGGGAGCATCAAGAACAGCGACGACCGCCACCTCTAGTAGAGCGTCCCCGGCCGCACACTGCACGGGGTGCTGGAGTACCTCGAGGGCGGCAACAACCCGCCGCTGGCATACCCTGCCGTGGCGCCCGTCCCATCCCCCGCGCGGGCGCCGGGCCTTGGGTGCCCAGGAGGTTCGACTCTTCCTCCTCCTCCTCCTCCTCCTCCCACTCCTCCTCCCACTCTACCGGCTCACCGGCGCTCTTCGACGTCAAGCCAAAGCCCGCCGCGGAGACGCCGCTCGGTCGGCGCACCCGCAGCGCCGACATCGTCATTAATGAGGGTGGCCGGCACGCCTCCTCCTCGGCACCTCCGCGCTTCGTCAAACCGAAGAAGCGGGCAGGCTTCGCCGCCGTCAAGCGGGAGCCGGGGCTCCCCGGGCTCGCCGGCGGCGTCAAGGAGGAGGAGCTCGACGATGAGGTGGCCCTGAAGTGGGCGCGCGACGATTGGGCGCAGACGGAGCTGCAGCGCTAGATCCTCGCCTTCGAGCGCTTTGAAGCCCGGCGCCGCGGCCGGGGCGAGGGAGGCGTCGTCGTCCTCGATGACAGTGACGACGACGACGCGCCGCCGCCATCGGTCCGCCTTGGAGACGCCGGGCAGGGGTCCAGCAGCAGGGGCGACCGCGCCATCAAGAAGGAGAAGGCCGCCGACGACGACAAGGATGGCGGCGACGTCAGCGACTTCGCCGCGCTCAGTGACTTCTTCGCGCCGTAGATGTCTTTTTTTAATAATTTATGTAAACGCCGAATATGACTGTCAAGTTAGCCGAATTTATGCCGAATTTGGCCAAACTTTACCGAATTCAGATGTTTTAAAATATAAAAAATACACGTCTGGGGCAATCTCGCCGATTTTACCGCCGGCTCGCCCCCAGGGGGCGCGTAAAATTGTCATTTGGGGGGCCGACGGCTGGAGATGCTCTAACCTTGCTAAATGTACTTCCACAATGGCTACCACAACAACGATATTAGTACCAAGACCGGCTTAATATTTTAAGTTAGGGTTTCTCTCCTCGCTAGCGATTCCGTCGCCTTAGAGTCTGCTATTCCCGATTGATCCGGTCCGTTTTCGAGTGCGTTACCTCCCGATAGTTCCTCCCGATCTAAAGACAAAAACCGACTCCCCTAGCGATTCCCTTCCCTCATAGGGTTTGCGGGTCAAGTCTCGTCTCGGTTCCCTCGCTCCCCTGCGTGAGATGGAGTTCGGGGCGGATGCTCAGTCTGGAACCAGCGGCGGCGGTGGAGCTGCCATGAAAGCTGATCTTAGTGATTTTCTCGAGCAACTCGATCTGGGCGACGAATCCTTTGATGATCTGGTGATTGACGAGGACGACCCTGAGATCAATGAAAGTGTGAGATGGTTAGCCCTAGCTAGGGTTCATACGGACAAAATCTTCAGCCAGGCAGCATTCTATCGCGATATGCGTGTAGCATGGAATCTGGCGAAGCGTGTTCGATTCCGGCCGGTCG
Source organism: Aegilops bicornis (assembly GCA_021605145.1). Classification (NCBI taxonomy): domain Eukaryota; kingdom Viridiplantae; phylum Streptophyta; class Magnoliopsida; order Poales; family Poaceae; genus Aegilops; species Aegilops bicornis. The sequence continues at coordinate 507,075,266 of CM038669.1, forward strand.
GCCCTAACCTTTTTGTGGTTCAAGCATCTTGCTTGGGTGATTACGAGAGGATGATGGATCAAGGGCCATGGCTGTTTTGAAACTGGGCAGTACTAATGTGTTCTTATGATGGTTTTACAAAGGCAGAAGATGTGCCCGTTGTTTCCATGCCGATTTGGCTCCAAATCCACAAGTTGCCAGATGGTTTTTGCAAGGAAGGAATTGTGGAACAGCTGCTAAAGAACTCAGGACAGATACTGGATATGAGGCTTAACGGTAACACAAGAGGTGATTATGTCAGAATCAGAGTCCGCCATGATGTTCGACGGCCACTAACCAAGTTCGTGAGCACTATCAGAGGGAAAGAACGTCAGGTGTACCTCGTTCGCTATGAGAAACTTTCCCGTTTCTGTAGTGTGTGTGGCCTTATTGGACATGATTGTAAGGAATGTGGCACTGGGGTGCATGAAGAAAAGAGCAAAAAGTATGGTCCTTGGTTGTACGCTGACACACCAAATAAATTTCGGCCTGATGAGCAGGTTGGAAGTGCAGGAGGGTCCCAACATGAGAAGGAAGTTCCACAGCTGAAAGTTGCATCAGCGAAAAGCTTAGCTGATCCTGAGGTGTTGGATGCAGCAACAAGTCAATCCAAACTGGGTGTTGTCCACATGATGCTGGATCCCTCTATCAGAAAGAGGCTTGCCTTGGAGGTACAGAACAAGGAGAAGGAGCAGAATGATTTGTCGGCACCTGGGGGGGGTAATTTGGCCTTAACACAAGGCAATGGTGAGGATGGTGTGAAAAATAAATCGCCAAGTAGCAGTACTAGCAGCAAGCGTGCACGGATTGGCATTGAGGGTGTGTCTGGAGATGTATCGGCGGCCTCCCTAGAGGAGGACCGCCGGACGCAATGAATTACTTAGTTTGGAACTGCCTGGGGGTGGGGAACCGCCGGTCAGTTCGTGAGGTTTTGGCCCTCTCTAAAGACAATTCCCCGGGGCTCGTTTTTTTATGTGAAACTAGACAAGCCTCAAGTAAGATGGAGAAACTTAAATGGAGACTAGGATTGAAGGGTTTTGCGGGTGTTTCCAGTGATGGTCTTAGTGGTTGTATGGCACTTTTTTGGGATGAAAATTTGCAAGTGAAGGTTTTGGATTCATGTGCACGGTATATTGATGTTCGAGTGGTCGATAATACAAAGGATATTTCATGGAGATCAACATTCGTATATGGAGAGCCGCGTGTTGAGAACCGACATCGTATGTGGGAATATCTAATTAATCTACGGTCATTTTCTACTGAACCGTGGATAGTTTGTGGTGATTTGAATGAGGGAATGTGGCAACACGAGCACTTTTCAAGAGTGCAACGAGCTGGAAACCAAATGTTGTTGTTCCGTGACTGTTTGATTTCATGTGAGCTCATGGACCTTGGCTTCTCGGGTGTTCCGTTCACGTATGACAACGGGCAGCAAGGAAATAGGAATGTTCGTGTCCGACTGGACAGAGCTTGTGTGGATGAAGCATTGGAGGGATTTGTTTCCGGCAGCGCAGGTGGGCATCTCTCATCCTCCTGTTCGGATCATTGTCCGGTTCTGATTCGTCTAACTCAAGTGGAGCCACGGCGAGCTAAGCCAGCGCCAAGGTACGAGATTATGTGCGAACGCCATCCGGCGTTGGCGGCTGTGGTTGAGGACACATGGGTGAAGCGGAAACCTACTGGTGATCTTGGGTCCGTTCGTGATGCTTTAAAAGAAATGATGTCAAAACTAAGATCGTGGAGTCAGGAAAAATTTGGCCATGTAACACGTGAAATAGAAAAGTTGAGGTCCGAATTGGCCAACTTACAGTTAATGGATGGTGATCGTGCTACTATCAAACAGAAAATGTTTCAGTTAGATGAACTATTGTATCGCGAGGAGATGTTGTGGTAGCAGCGCTCGCGGATTATGTGGCTTAAGGAGGGGGAGAGAAACACCTCCTATCTACACCGTCGTGCAGTGTGGCGGGCAAGAAGGAACTATATTCAGAGGCTTCGACGTACAGATGGGACGTGGTGCAACGTACTATCCGATATGGAGCTAATTGCCACCTCATATTTTAAGGAGGTTTACACGAAGGACCCGACCCTAACCCCGGAAGTGGTTCTCGAGTGTATTACGTCCAAAGTTACTAGAGGTATGAATGATGTCTTATGTGCACCGTTCTCTGAACAAGAAGTATCTGACGCTCTATTTCAAATTGGTCCATTAAAGGCGCCTGGCGCGGATGGTTTTCCTGCTAGGTTCTATCAACGCAATTGGGCGGTACTCAAATATGAAATTATTGCAGCTATCTTGGAAATTTTCAAGTCAGGTGTTATGCCTGAGGGAGTTAATGATACGGCTATTGTCTTGATCCCGAAAGTTCCCTTCCCAAAGGAACTAAAGGATTTTAGGCCAATAAGCTTATGCAATGTTATTTACAAGATCGTTTCGAAGTGTTTGGTTAACCGGCTAAGGCCATTGTTAATAGAGCTTATTTCTGGGAACCAGAGTGCCTTTATCCAAGGGCGGCTTATTTCTGACAATTCTATCATTGCCTTTGAATGTATTCACCATATACAAGCTTTGAAGCAGAACTCTCCAGCCGCGTGTGCTTACAAGCTGGATCTGTCCAAGGCTTATGATCGAGTGGATTGGGATTTTCTGGAGCAGGCTCTAATTAAATGGGGCTTTTCTATGCAATGGATTTCTTGGATCATGGCATGTGTCCGTTCTGTCAAATATTCTGTGAAGTTCAATGGGAAGTTACTTCAGTCGTTTACTCCATCTAGGGGTTTACATCAAGGTGATCCCTTGTCCCCTTTTTATTCCTATTTGTTGCTGATGCTTTATCTGCTTTAATATCCAAATCAGTGACTGAGGAAGAGTTGAGGGGTGTTACTATTTGCCGGGGTGCGCCGATGATATCTCATCTTTTATTTGTGGATGATACAATGTTGTTATTTCATGCATCTGGCCAACAGGCAGGCATAGTCAAAGGTTTGTTGAACACTTATACGGCAGCGATGGGTCAACTTATTAACCCAGGGAAGTGTTCCATCCTTTTTTTCTGATAATTGTCCTGATGCGGTGGTGGAAGAAGTGAAAAATACGTTGGAAGTTACACAACATGTATTTGAACCAAAATACTTGGGTTTACCGGTTCCTGAAGAAAGAATGCATAAAGGTCAGTTTGAAACACTTCAGGCAAGGTGGGTAAGAGGTTAATTGATTGGAGTGAGCAATATCTTTCTTCTGGTAATAAAGAGATTTTGATAAAGTCGGTTGCTCAAGCTATACCCACCTACATCATGAGTGTGTTCAGGTTACCGGCCTCTGTTTGTGATGATCTAACACGGATGATGAGGCATTACTGGTGGGGAGTGGAGAATGGAAAGAAAATGATGGCTTGGCTAAGTTGGGAGAAAATGAAACTACCCAAAGCAATGGGAGGCATGGGTTTCAGGGATATGTGTGCTTTTAATCAGGCGTTGTTAGCAAAACAGGCCTGGCGGTTGTTGGACAGCCCTGATAGTCTATGTGCTCGTTTATTGCGCGCAAAATATTTCCCTAATGGGAATTTGTTGGATACAGTATTTCCTAGCAGCTCTTCGGCAGTATGGAAAGGTATTGTTCATGGACTTGAATTGTTGAAGAAGGACATTATCTGGCGGGTTGGTGATGGTACACTAATTAGAACTTGGCAGGACCCTTGGATTCCACGGGGTTATGATCTAAGACCAGTCACGCCAAAAAGGAATTGTCGGTACAATTGGGTAGCAGACTTTCTGGATGAACATGGAGCATGGGATGTGCAGAAATTAAGAGAAAACTTTTGGGACATGGATGTTAATGAAATTCTGAAAATTAGGACGTCTCCAAGGAATAGACAAGATTTTCTTGCATGGTTCCCGGAGAAGTCCGGATGTTTCTCGGTCTGAAGTGCTTATCAGCTAGCTACAGCAGAACATAATAGTCTGGTGGCGGTGGTGCATCAAGTACTATTCCTAGTGGTGGACGACCCATCTGGCAATCTATTTGGGGTTCCAAGGTACCTTTGAAAATGCGAATATTGGCCTGGAAGGTCGCATCTGGTGCTTTAGCTACTAATGAGTGCAAGAAGTATAGGCACTTATCAAGACATGATACGTGTCCCCTATGTGGAAAGGAAAAAGAAACAACATTTCATGCATTGACCACATGCGATCACGCACGCATGCTTTGGGATCACATGCGTATGGTCTGGACACTCCCTGGTCAAATGGTTATTAAATGTTCTTGCAAACTGTCGTCAAGATGAGCGTGATCGTATGATTATATTGATTTGAGGATTTGGTCGCTATGATCTGATTTGGCGCATGGAAAGAATGTGCCGTCTACTTCTGTTTCTGCTGATTATCTCCAGAGTTATATGTGTTCACTTGATCTGTCCAGGAGATATAGCACGGAGGAAATTTTGAAGGGGAAGATGCCGCTAATGGAGGACGACTCAGCTACTCGTGTTGTAGTGGTTTCTAGCGCGCTTCCATGGTCACCACCGCCGACAAATCGGGTTGCACTATCTGTTGATGGGACCTTTTCTTCGGTGGATGGCTCGGCGGCAGCCGGCATGATCTTGAGGAGACATGATGGAAGTGTGGTTTTTGCTGCGTATCGCTGCTTGTTTAATTGCAATGACGCACTAGATGCCGAGTTGCATGCAATGATGCAAGGTATGGCTCTGGCCGCTCAATATAGTGATGTTCCTATAATAGTGCAATCGGACTCCTTGGAGGCATTGGCGTCCCTAACCGGTGATAACCTATCTCGGTCGGCATATGGACATTTGGTAGCTGAGATCAAGCATCTTATGGTACTTCGTGAGTTTATTCCGCAGAAAATTAAGCGTGAGCAAAATAGGGTAGCAGATCGGTTGGCTTTGTATAGTCATATTGAGAATGCGACTGCTGCATGGCTAGATCGTGGACCACCATGCATAGAGGAACTTTTGCCTCTCAATTGTAACCCTATTCTTATGGAATAAAACTCTTTACCCTCGCAGAAAAACGATATTAGTACCAAAGGAATGTCGTGTGACGTCGGACATAGGCGGCAAGGGGTCGATGCCAGCTTGAGAGTTTCAAGGAGGGAGGAGTGTTAGGGAGGCTATCCTGGACCTCTATTGGGCTGGTGCTTGTACAGTCAATGGGCTGAGCCCAATTGCTAAAACAGGAGGCAGCTACAAATACTCAAGAGTCAGAGGAGCCAACGAGCAAAACTATACAGGAAGAATGCTAAAAAAAACTATTCAGGAAGGATCAGGAAACGACACGGCGCCGGCTCTTCTTTCCCCCTTCCGGCTCTCAACCTTTCTTCCTCTTTCTCGCTGTTGATTTTTGCACACGGGTGACTTTGAATCAGCACCCAATTCTTGTACTCCCTCCGTTCTAAAATACTTGTCGAAGAAATAGATGTATCTAGATGTATTTTAGTTTTAGATACATCCATTTTGGTTCATTTTTACGACAAGTAATTTCGGATGGAGGGAGTACTATCTCGAAGTGAATCCATGTGAGCTGCTAGTACGTACGAATAGTATCAAATCCGTTGTTAAAAAAACGGAAATGTTAACGCCCACATGTGTGGGCGTTCACCATCTCGACCACACGTAACGATCACCGTTGGGTACTTTGTGCACGAATCTTGGCACAATCCGGTCGTTTTTCTACGCCACGTAGGACGAGGTGCGTGTGCGGTGTGCGAGACAGTTCGCCCGCACGTTGGTTGCCCTCCCGCCGTCAGCGGTTGCCACTCGGCGGCGTGCGGTGGAACTGCTATGCGCTCGCACGCCACACGCCGACCGCGGTTGACGTCAAACATGTCGCGCACCTCCTCCCCTCTCCCTCACGGTTCCATTTACTCACCCCCGCAGTTACTGGCACAACCCACTTCGCATTTCAAACCATTGGAGGAGAAGACGAGGGGAGAAGGCGACGGCGGAGGCGGAAGAATAGACGATGTTCGCGGCCGTCGGTGGTGCTTTCGCGCCCGGGAGGCGGCTTCACGGGCGCCTGCGGATTGAAGGTAATGCTCGCTCCAACTCTCACAATCCCTTCCTGCATTTTCCTCCTTCCCTCCCTGTTCGATTCCTCGCTCGAGATTTGTAGAGATTCAGGCGATTTGGCAATGCGTCGGCGTCCCCGCTGGCGGCGGAGTCCTGTGCTAGCCGTTTTCGGTGGCACTGGGCAGTTTCGTCGCCGCCGCGGCGGCGGCCTCGTCAATGTGGTTATGCCTGTCCAGAGGCACGCACTAGTTGTGCCTTGGGATTGGGTAGGTGTCTCCCGGTTTGTTAGTTGCGCATTGGTTCGAATTGGTGTTTGCAATCAGTTCGTGGGAGAACTTTGAGGTTGAATTTGAAGTCACTGTAGTTGCCATTGAACCCTAGATCTAGTTAGTTGTTTTTGAAACTGCAGTATGAGGCAAACGTGGTAGTTTGATTAACTATCATGATGGTATGGCAACTAACTTCCTGAATGAATGTGATAGTTGCCACAAACATGCTTTCCCATGCGGCAACTAACTTACTGAAATGACTGTGATAGTTGCCACATAGAAGCTTTCCCATGCGGCAACTAATTTATTGAATGACTGTGATAGTTGCCACACACACGCTCTTCCATGTGGCAACTAATTTGCTGAATTACTGTGATAGTAGCCACAAACATGCTTTTTCATTGTGGCAACTAATTTTCCTGAATGATTTGTGATAGTTGCCACACTGTATGAATGGTAAAGTGTAGTAAATCGGTAGTCAATGCAGTTTCAGCGACCAACTGCACTGGACCGCAACTAATGTGCACATCAACTGTGCTTGTTGCCACATGGATAGTATATTCTTGTGGAAAATAGAGTGTGTACACACTGTGTCTGTTGCCATACTGTAGACAGGACAATGTGGCAAATTGGCTGCATAACATGGCAACCAATTTTGCATATCAATTGTGTCAGATGCCATACATATGCTTTCCATGTGGCAAGTTTTTGTCTGACCACATTATGTCTGTTGCCATGTTACAGTCAATATAATGTGGCAAATTCATTGTACTGCAGACGCATTTTTTGTGTTTTGCCACAATGACTTGTGATATCTGAACACACTATGACAATTTTCAGGTTCTTGATTAGATGTTTTTCATCGCTTTTTTGTATCATGTGTTGCATTTTAACATGGCAATTTCAACCTAGCACATTTTTGCCGCTGAACACATGGCATTTCATTGGTGTATTTAGGACAGGGTGTGAGCTGCCACATCTTAGTTTTTGTGATGTGGAGAATTTTGTGACTTTCTATCGTACTATCTTGGGCTAACATGGCAACTTCAACATTTTGTTTTCAAGTGCATTTACGATCTGTACACTTTTTTTTTTGAAAATGTAACCAATGTGCTTACTTGCCACGTTTATGTTTTCGACAATCACAGGAGGGGTGCGTGTGTGTTCATGTGATATTTTGCATTCACTAGTTGACATTTTCTGTTAGGTGGCAACTGCTTACATCTTGCATTTTCATTTCCACCGTGACAATTTGGTCTGTTCCTATCTCAGCAGAATGGCTCGTGGTGATCATCAAAATGATGATGATGATTTCATGGATCCACCACAAAGATAATCGGGCAACTGGACGGAGAAAAGAGGGTGATGAGGTAACTGTCCACACCCCCCTTCTCCTGCTTATGTTCTTGGTTGCCACCTCGAGCTTGCGATGCGTCATCATGAACTAAAATTTCATGACATTGCAAAACATGGCAACAACTGATCACTTTTTGTCTGTTTTTTTTTGCGGAAGAAAGCGTATTCGCATATGAGCCTCCCAAGAACGACTGACTACATTGACTGACAAATTTACCGACGATCAGAAGGGAGCTGCTGCTGAGATGGGTATGCAGGCTCTGATGAATGTCCGGTGCACGAACCTTGTCAACCCTGTATGCGACTGGCTTAGTGAGATTTACGATCCTGCCTCCAGGGAATTTGTGATTTCGGGACATGGAAGACTACCGTTGAACGAGGAATCCGTGTTCTGCACTTTGGGTGTGCCTCGTGGACATATCAAAGTCCCGTACGAGGTCAATAACGAGATCGAGGAAGTGCTGTTCCCCCGTTTGTTTCCTGGGTTGGAATCCATGCCGAACACGTCACGCCTTTGGCAGATTCGGCTGCGAGCCATGACGACGCATGGAGATGTTTTTAAGATGAAGCTACTCATGTACCTCATCTCAGCTGTTTTTGCACCAACCACTTCTCTTCGCCCAAGCAACAAATGCTTCCCCATCCTGGTGAATGATCCATCTTTACTACTTTATTTTCCTTCAATCTTTTGGCTCCGATGTCATGTGTAAAGCTAGTCACTGCCAGTGTTTTTGATGTTTTTTCCATTTGATTTCTGATGCGGCAACCTTTTGTCCTGAAATTTTGTGCGGTGCAGGCGGATCTGAAAAATGTGAAGAACATGAATTGGTGTAAGTTTATTGCCGACTTCCTGCATGATGCATTCTCAAGCAAAATGTACCAAAAGGGTTGTCAACTGCATTTAATGGTATTTTTTGCCGGTCCTTTACGTGAACACTCTTTTTAACACACTTTTATTCATGCATGGCAACCTTTGATCATAACAAGATGGCAACCGCCATAATGACAATATGGCAACTGGCATAATGACAATATGGCAACTGCCATCATATTATTATGGCAACTGTCATCATACTATGATGGCAAATGCCATCATGGCAATATGGCAACTGCCATCACACTATGATGTGAACTAGCACATCTGAGATGGCAACTTCTTCTTTTTCTCTTCTTCATGCACCTCAACTTGATTATCATGGGAACATAGATTATCCTGTTTTTCCACAAAGTACCCATGATGGCAATCGATATTTCTTTCTTTTTAAAATTGTTGTACATCAGCTCATGTACGTCGACTGTCTTGATCTGTCCACCGTGGATTTCACTGGGACAGGAGGCCCGCCGCCTACGCACAAGTTTGCTGTTTCTGCGTGGACTATCAACGCTGTCAAGGCTGTGCTTGCCGCAGACAGGGTAACTGATACCAAATATGGAAAACTGCAGGTTAGTTCTGGTTTCTTTCTCCACACGGCATGCTTACAATTTGACATGAGGCAACCGTCTGTGGTTCATAAGAGATGACTACCTTTGTTATCCATGGCTGTCTGCGTATTGTATCCATGTCTCACTCCACATGGCAACTCTTTCATTCGTGCTGAAACTTACATTCTCTCTCTTACATCCTAGCTATTTTTTGTTTTTTCCGGTGATGGCCAAGCATGCTATAGACTACAGCGTGTTTGGGGGGCCTCAAAACTTTGGAAAGTGGATGGACATGCACTCAGCTCCGTCTTGCCCTACTGAGGTAATCAAAAGATCTACATCTATGGTTTCCCGTAGATTATTTTTGATGGCGCGCAAGTGACTGCAATATGGGTGGTTATTGATGCTTCTTGTTTCGTGCACAGGCGAGGGCCCCTGTTGAGCATCTAATTGGTCAGTTTGCATCCGGAATGACCGGCTTGCTCGGGAAGTTGGTTGAGGGTGGGCGTCCCTCGGTGGCTCGACAATGACAGCGGTTGCAAGGCGATTCACTTCATTTGTCCCGGAAGCGTACACATCGGCCAACTGGTTGCCGTGGCGGTATGACTACAACTTGATGCCAAGAGCCTCTTGACACACAAGGTGAACTAGATGGAGACGCTGGTCTCGGCAAGGATGACGACGATGACATGGAGAGCGTGCAACAGACACCGATGATGATGAACATCTTTGAAGTTCGTGCGGTGGTAGCTGTTGGGGAACGTTGCGTAAAATAAATTTTTCTCTGGTTTCACCAAGATCTATCTATGAGTTCATCTAGCAACGAGAGAGAGGAGTGCATCTACATACCCTTGTAGATCGCGAGCGGAAGCGTTCAAGAGAACGGGGTTGAAGGAGTCGTACTCGTTGTGATCCAAATCACTGGAGATCCTAGCGCCGAACGGACAGCACCACCGCGTTAAACACACGTACGGTCAGCGTGACGTCTCCTCCTTCTTGATCCAGCAAGGGGGAAGGAGAGGTTGATGAAGATCGGCCGACCTGACGGCGTGGTGGTGGATGCGACAGGATCCGGCAGGGCTTCGCCAAGCGTCTGCGGGAGGAAGAGGTGTAGCAAGGGGGAAGGGAGGCGCAAGGTGTAAGGGTGCGGCTACCCTCCCTCCCCCCTCTTTATATAGGGACCCCAGGGGGGCGCCGGCCCTAGGAGATTGAATCTCCAAGGGGGGGCGGCGACCAAGGGGGGAAACTTGCCCCCCAAGGCAAGTGGAGGCGCCCCCTCCCCTAGGGTTCCCAACCCTAGGCGCAGAGGGGGGCCCGGGGGGGCGCACCAGCCCACCAGGGGCTGGTTCCCCTCCCACTTCAGCCCATGGGGCCCTCCGGGATAGGTGGCCCCACCCGGTGGACCCCCGGGACCCTTCCGGTGGTCCCGGTACAATACCGGTGACCCCGAAACTTTCCCGATGGCCGAAACTCGACTTCCCATATATAATTCTTTACCTCCGGACCATTCCGGAACTCCTCGTGACGTCCGGGATCTCATCCGGGACTCCGAACAACTTTCTGTTTGCTGCACACTTATATCTCTACAACCCTAGCGTCATCGAACCTTAAGTGTGTAGACCCTACGGGTTCGGGAGACACGTAGACATGACCGAGACGGCTCTCCGGTCAATAACCAACAGCGGGATCTGGATACCCATGTTGGCTCCCACATGCTCCTCGATGATCTCATCGGATGAACCACGATGTCGAGGATTCAAGCAACCCGTATACAATTCCCTTTGTCAATCGATGCGTTACTTGCCCGAGATTCGATCGTCGGTATCCCAATACCTCGTTCAATCTCGTTACGGCAAGTCACTTTACTCGTACCGTAATGCATGATCCCGTGACCGGAGACTTGGTCACTTTGAGCTCATTATGATGATGCATTACCGAGTGGGCCCAGAGATACCTCTCCGTCATGCGGAGTGACAAATCCGATCTCGATTCGTGCCAACCCAATGACACTTTCGGAGATACCCGTGAGTGTACCTTTATAGTCACCCGATTCGTTGTGACGTTTGGCACACCCAAAGCACTCCTCTACGGTATCCGGAGTTGCACAATCTCATGGTCTAAGGAAATGATACTTGACACTTGGAAAAGCTCTAGCTAAACGAACTACACGATCTTTGAGCTATGCTTAGGATTGGTTCTTGTCCATCACATCATTCTCCTAATGATGTGATCCCGTTATCACTGACATCCAATGTCCATAGTCAGGAAACCATGACTATCTGTTGATCAACGGGCTAGTCAACTAGAGGCTTACTAGGGACATGTTGTGGTCTATATATTCACACGTGTATTACGATTTCCGGATAGCACAATTATAGCATGAATAACAGACTATTATCATGAACAAAGAAATATAATAATAACCATTTTATTATTGCGTCTAGGGCATATTTCCAACAGTCTCCCACTTGCACTAGAGTCAATATTCTAGTTACATTGTGATGAATCGAACACCCATAGCGTTACGGTGTTGATCATGTTTTGCTCTAGGGAGAGGTTTAGTCAGCGGATCTGCTACATTCAGATCCGTATGTACTTACAAATATCTATGTCTCCATCTTGAACATTTTCACGTATGGAGTTGAGCGGCGCTTGATGTGCTTGGTCTTTTGTGAAACCAGGCTCCTTGGCAAATGCAATAGCTCATTGTTGTCACGAGAAGAGTGCGATCGGCCCCGACGCATTGGGTATGACTCCTAGGTCGTTGATGAACTCCTTCACCCATATTGCTTCATCTGCTGCCTCCGAGGCTACCATGTACTCCGCTTCACATGTAGATCCCGCCACGACGCTTTGCTTGCAATCGCACCAGCTTCTTGCCCCACCATTCAAAATATACACGTATCCGATGCGTGACTTAGAGTCATCGGATCTGTGTCGAAGCTAAGCGTCGGCGTAACCCATTACGACGAGCTCTTCGTCACCTCCATAAACGAGAAACATATCCTTAGTCCTTTTCGGTACTTTAGGATGTTCTTGACCGCTGTCTAGTGTTCCTTGCGGGATTACTTTGGTACCTTCCTACCAAACTTACGGCAAGTTTTACATCAGGTCTGGTACACAGCATGGCATACATAATAGACCCTATGGCTGAGGCATAGGGGATGACACTCATCTCTTCTTTATCTTCTGCCGTGGTCGGGCATAGAGCCGAGCTCAATCTCACACCTTGCAGTACAGGAAAGAACCCTTTCTTGGACTGATCCATATTGAACTTCTTCAATATCTTATCAAGGTATGTGCTTTGTGAAAGACCTATGAGGCGTCTCGATCTATCCCTATAGATCTTGATGCCTAATATGTAAGCAGCTTCTCCAAGGTCCTTCATTGAAAAACACTTATTCAAGTAGGCCTTAATGCTGTCCAAAAGTTCTATACCATTCCCATCAAAAGTATGTCATCTACATATAATATGAGAAATGCTACAGAGCTCCCACTCACTTTCTTGTAAACGCAGGCTTCTCCATAAGTCTGCATAAACCCAAACGCTTTGATCATCTCATCAAAAGCGAATGTTCCAACTCCTAGATGCTTGCACCAGCCCATAAATGGATCGCTGGAGCTTGCATACCTTGTTAGCATTCTCAGGGTCGACAAAACCTTCCGGCTGCATCATATACAATTCTTCCTTAAGATGGCCGTTAAGGAATGCCGTTTTGACGTCCATTTGCCATATCTCATAATCATAGTATGCGGCAATTGCTAACATGATTGAGACGGACTTGACTTAAGCTGCGGAGAGAAAGTCTCATCGTAGTCAATTCCTTGAACTTGTCGATAACCCTTAGCGACAAGTCAAGCTTTATATATGGTAACATTACCATCCGCGTCCGTCTTCTTCTTAAAGATCCATTTGTTTTCTATTGCTCGCCAATCATCGGGCAAGTCTGTCAAAGTCCATTCTTTGTTTTCATACATGGATCCTATCTCGGATTGCATGGCTTCAAGCCATTTGTTGGAATCTGGGCCCGCCATCGCTTCTTCATAGTTTGAAGGTTCACCATTGTCTAACAACATGATTTCCAAGACAGGGTTGCCGTACCACTCTGGTGCGGAACGTGTCCTTCTGGACCTTCGAAGTTCAGTAGGAGCTTGATCTGAAGTATCTTGATCATCATCATTAACCTCCTCTCTTGTCGGTGCGAGCACCAGGGAACATCTTCCTGAGTTGCGCTACTTACCGTTTCAAGAGGCAATACTTCATCAAGCTGTACTTTCCTCCCACTTAATTCTTTCGAGAGAAACTCTTTCTCCGAAAGGACCCGTTCTTAACAACAAAGATCTTGCCTTCGGATCTTAAGTAGAAGGTATACCCAATGGTTTCCTTAGGGTATCCTATGAAGACACATTTTTCTGACTTGGGTTCGAGCTTGTCAGGTTGAAGTTTCTTGACATAAGCATCACATCCCCAAACTTTTAGAAACGGCAGCTTAGGTTTCTTCCCAAACCATAATTCATACGGTGTCGTCTCAACGGATTTAGACGGTGCCCTATTTAAAGTGAATGTAGTTGTCTCTAGGCGTATCCCCAAAATGATAGCGGTAAATCGGTAAGAGACATCATAGATCGCACCATATCCAATAAAGTGCGATTCTGACGTTCGGACACCGTTCTGTTGAGGTGTTCGGTAGGCGTGAGTTGTGAAACGATTCCACATTTCCTTAAGTGCGTGCGAATTCGTGACTTAGATATTCTCCCCACGATCGATCGTAAGAACTTTATCTTTCGGTCACGTTGATTATCTACCTCATTCTGAAATTGCTTGAACTTTTCAAAGGTCTCAGACTTGTGTTTCATCAAGTAGACATACCCATATCTACTCAAGTCGTTGGTGAGAGTGAGAACATAACGATATCCTCCGCGAGCCTCAACGCTCATTGGACCGCACTTTTACATCGGTATGTATGATTTCCAATAAGTTGGTTGCTCGCTCCATTGTTCCGGAGAACGGAGTCTTGGTCATTTTGCCCATGAGGCATGGTTCACATGTGTCAAATGATTCATAATCGAGAGACTCTAAAGTCCATCAGCATGGAGCTTCTTCATGCGTTTGACACCAATGTGACCAAAGGCGGCGATTGCCACAAGTATGTGGGACTATCGTTATCAACTTTACATCTTTTGGTATTCACACTATGAATATGTGTAACATCACGTTAAGATTCATTAAGAATAAACCATTGACCATCGAGCATGACCATAAAACATATCTCTCATATAAATAGAACAACCATTATTCTCGGATTTAAATGAGTAGCCATCTCGTATTAAACGAGATCCTCGATACGATGTTCATGCTCAAACTTGGAACTAAATAACAATTATTGAGGTTTAAAACTAATCCCGTGAGGTAAATGTAGAGGTAGCGTGCCGACGGCGATCACATCGACCTTGGAACCATTCCCGACGCGCATCGTCACCTCGTCCTTCGCCCGATCTCCGCTTATTCCGCAACTCACGCTTTGAGTTACAAATATGAGCAACCGCACGGTATCAAATACCCGGGATCTACTACGAGCACTGGTAAGGTACACATCAATTACATGTATATCAAATATACCTTTGGTTTTGCGGCCTTCTTGTCCGCTAAGTACTTGGGGCAGTTCCGCTTCCGATGACCACTTCCCTTGCAATAAAAGCACTCGGTCTCGAGGCTTGGGTCCATTGTTTGACTTCTTCCGGCAAGCTGGCTTGCGGCGCGGCAACTCCCTTGCCGCCCTTCTTGAAGTTCTTCTTACCCTTGCCTTTCTTGAACTTAGTGGTTTTATTCACCATCAACACTTGATGTTCCTTTTTGATCTCTACCTCCGCTGATTTCAGCATTGAATATACCTCAGGGATGGTCTTTTCCATCCCCTGCATATTGAAGTTCACCACAAAGCTCTTGTAGCTCGGTGGAAGCGGCGAAGGATTACATCAATGACCGCGTCATCCGGAGATTAACTCCCGGTGAGTCAAGCGGTTGTGTAACCCGGACATCTTGAGTATGTGCTCCTTGACAGAACTATTTTCCTCCATCTTACAGCTAAAGAACTTGTCGGAGACTTCATATCTCGACCGGGCATGAGCTTGGAAAACCATTTTCAGCTCTTGAACATCTCATATGCTCCGTGTTGCTCAAAAGCGCTTTTGGAGCCCGGTTCTAAGCTGTAAAGCATGCCGCCTTTGAGCGAGGGAGTAATCATCGGCCGCGAGACTGCCAAGTGTTCATAACGTCTTGGTTCTCTGGGTTGGAGCTTCACCTAGCGGTGCTTCTAGGACATAATCTTTCTTGGCAGCTATGAGGATGATCCTCAGGTTCCAGACCCAGTCCGTATAGTTGCTGCCATCATCTTTCAGCTTGGTTTTCTCTAGGAACGCGTTGAAGTTGAGGGTAACATGGGCCATTTGATCTACAAGACATATTGTAAAGATTTTAGACTAAGTTCATGATAATTAAGTTCATCTAATCAAATTATTTAATGAACTCCCACTCAGATTAGACATCCCTCTAGTCATCTAAGTGAAACATGATCCGAGTAAACTAGGCCGTGCACGATCATCACGTGAGACGGACAAGTCGACGCCGGTGAACATCTCCATGTTGATCGTATCTTCTATACGACTCATGCTCGACCTTTCGGTCTTCCATGTTCCGAGGCCATGCATACATGCTAGGCTCGTCAAGTCAACCTAAGTGTATTGCGTGTGTAAATCTGGCTTACACCCGTTGTATTCGAGCGTTAGGATCTATCACACCCGATCATCACGTGGTGCTTGAAACAACGAACCTTATAGCAGTGCAGTTAGGGGAACACTTTGTTGAAATTATTGAGGGATCATCTTATTTACTACCGTCGTTCTAAGTAAACAAGATGCAAAAACATGATAAAATCACATGCAATCAAATAGTAGTGACATGATATGGCCAATATCATATAGCTCCTTTGATCTCCATCTTCGGGGCTCCATGTTCATCTTTGTCACCGGCATGACACCATGATCTCCATCATCGTGTCTCCATGAAGTTGCTCAGCAACTATTACTTCTACTACTATAGCTAACGGTTTAGCAATAAAGTAAAGTAATTACATGGCATTGAATCAATGACACACAGGTCATACAATAATTAAGACAACTCCTATGGCTCCTGCCGGTTGTCATACTCATCGACATGCAAGTCGTGATTCCTATTACAAGAACATGATCTCATACATCACATATATCATTCATCATTCATCACAACTTTTGGCCATATCACATCACAATCACATGCTGCAAAACAAGTTAGACGTCCTCTAATTGTTGTTGCATGTTTTATGTGGCTGCAATAGGGTTCTAGCAAGAACGTTTTCTTACCTATGTAAAAGCCACAACGTGATTTGTCAACTTCTATTTACCCTTCATAAGGACCCTTTTCATCGAATCCGCTCCAACTAAAGTGGGAGAGACAGACACCCGCTAGCCACCTTATGCAACTAGTGCATGTCAGTCGGTGGAACCTGTCTCACGTAAGCGTACGTGTAAGGTCGGTTCGGGCCGCTTCATCCCACAATACCGTTGAAGAAAAATAAGACTAGTAGTGGCAAGAAAGTTGACAACATCTACGCCCACAAAAAATTGTGTTCTACTCGTGCAAAGAGAACTACACATAAACCTGGCTCATGATGCCACTGTTGGGGAACGTTGCAGAAAATAAAATTTTTCTACGGTTTCACCAAGATCTATCTATGAGTTCATCTAGCAACAAGAGAGAGGAGTGCATCTACATACCCTTGTAGATCCCGAGCGGAAGCGTTCAAGAGAACGGGGTTGAAGGAGTTGTACTCGTCGTGATCCAAATCACCGGAGATCCCATCGCCGAATGGACGGCACCTCCGCATCCAACACACGTACGGTCAGCGTGACGTCTCCTCCTTCTTGATCCAGCAAGGGGGAAGGAGAGGTTGATGAAGATCCAGCAGCACGACGGCGTGGTGGTGGATGCAGCAAGGATCCGGCAGGGGCTTCGCCAAGCGTCTGCGGGAGGAAGAGGTGTAGCAAGGGGGAAGGGAGGCGCCAGGTGTAAGGGTGCGGCTGCCCTCCCTCCCCCCTCTTTACATAGGGACCCTAGGGGGGCGCCGGCCCTAGGAGATTGAATCTCCAAGGGGAGGGGGGGGGGCCAAGGGGGGAAACTTGCCCCCCAAGGCAAGTGGAGGCGCCCGTCCCTAGGGTTCCCAACCCTAAGCGCAGAGGGGGCCCAGGCGCACCAGCCCACCGAGGCTGGTTCCCCTCCCACTTCAGCCCATGGGGCCCTCCGGGATAGGTGGCCCCACCCGGTGGACCCCCGGGACCCTTCCGGTGGTCCCGGTACAATACCGGTGACCCCCGAAACCTTCCCGATGGCCGAAACTCGACTTCCCGTATATAATTCTTTACCTCCGAACCATTCCGGAACTCCTCGTGATGTCCGGGATCTCATCCGGGACTCCAAACAACTTTCGGTTTGCTGCACACTTATATCTCTACAACCCTAGCGTCATCGAACCTTATGTGTGTAGACCCTACGGGTTCGGGAGACACGTAGACATGACCGAGACGGCTCTCCGGTCAATAACCAACAGCAGGATCTGGATACCCATGTTGGCTCCCACATGCTCCTCGATGATCTCATCGGATGAACCATGATGTCGAGGATTCAAGCAACCCCGTATACAATTCCCTTTGTCAATCGGTACGTTACTTGCCCGAGATTCGATCATCGGTATCCCAATACCTCGTTCAATCTCATTACCGGCAAGTTACTTTACTTGTACCATAATGCATGATCCCGTGACCAGACACTTGGTCACTTTGAGCTCATTATGATGATGCATTACCGAGTGGGCCCAGAGATACCTCTCCGTCATACGGAGTGACAAATCCCAGTCTCGATTTGTGCCAACCCAACAGACACTTTCGGAGATACCCGTAGTGTACCTTTCTAGTCACCCAGTTACGTTATGACGTTTGGCACACCCAAAGCACTCCTACGGTATCCGGGAGTTGCACAATCTCATGGTCTAAGGAAATGATACTTAACACTTGGAAAAGCTCTAGCTAAACGAACTACACGATCTTTGAGCTATGCTTAGGATTGGGTCTTGTCCATCACATCATTCTCCTAATGATGTGATCCGTTATCAACGACATCCAATGTCCATAGTCAGGAAACCATGACTATCTGTTGATCAACGGGCTAGTCAACTAGAGGCTTACTAGGGACATGTTGTGGTCTATATATTCACACGTGTATTACGATTTCCGGATAACATAGTTATAGCATGAATAACAGACTATTATCATGAACAAAGAAATATAATAATAACCTTTTTATTATTGCCTCTAGGGCATATTTCCAACAGTAACAAGGGCAAGGATGCAACAGATGTCCCCCCACCGGAGAAAGTCAAAGAACATACGACTGCGAGAGGCGAGGGGGTGTTGCCATCAAAGAGGGGGAGGGCTCCAGAGGATGTTGGGCAGGGTTCTCCTGGCAAGAGGTCTAGGACCGATCCGTGGCTGCCGAGGAGGAGGTTCGACTTTAATTTTAGTTTTTTTGCTTTGTCTATTTTCTTGGAACAGACTCATCCTTTTTTTGCACTTATTTTTGTCAAGCGCGGCACCGAGTTTGCTGTCTGACAATTGCCAGCTTTTTTTTCCTCCATCTCATACGTGCAGCGAGCCGTCAGCTGGTGGACGAGCAGTTACGAAGAAACAGGCGCCAATGCCAACCCGTGTTTCTGCTCGGTTGAACAAAGGCGCCCCCATTGCCGGTGACACCCCTTCCACCAGGTCATCTCCTCGTACGACGATGACCAACACCGGGATCTGTCGTGTTGCGGACACTGAGGAAGCCAGTCAGAAGTAGGTTTTTCCATGCGCTTTCATTGACATAGTGCTATATTTTCTTGATTTTCCAATGCATCCGTTCAGCTTGTCACATTGTCTACGGTCATCGCCCCCCCCCCCCCCGTGGCAACTGCTGTTTTTCAAATGATTTTTTCCTTCCTTTTTAAGTGTATGGCAAATCCTATTGGTTTTTACATGGCAACTGGCATCTAGGCCAAATGTCAACTCTTACTGTACCTAATGGCAACTGCCATCTTTACCGTTGGCTTGTGTGCTCATCCCATACCTAGGTTTGAAATTGCATTCATGGCAGATCAGACATTTTTATCATTCTTCAAGTTGGATAACATGTCTAATATTGTTGGATTTTGTATGGCAACTGCTAACTATGACACATGGCAACTCATGTTCCCCTTACATGGCAACTACCAGCTTTTCCACTTGTTTTTCATTTTTTTAAGATTTCTACCATGGCAAATATATTTGTTCATTTTTTAATACCTTTTTCATGTGCTTTATTTTTTTGCAGGGTGAAGAAGACTACTACGCGCGGGGCCAAGCATATCGATGAGACCCACTCGAATGCACGCATTCAAAGTTGTCAACAGGGGCAACTCGGATGTTCATGAGGCGCCCAGCGACAATCTTCTTTGCTGCACCGTCAGCTGCTCCCACTAACTCGATGCAAGTGGCCGACCATCTCCGCCCGGCTGCAGATGTGCGAGCTAGAACAACGAGCATCCGTACATCGGGGAGTGACGAGTCGGTATCTGCCGGGACAAGCTGAAATATTGCCAACTCTTACGGCAATGAAGGATCTTCTTGTGAGCCATGCCACCCCATCGCTAAGCGTTGAAGTGGACGCTCCCGAGACCAACCTAAGCAAGGAAGATTCCCGCTCATATGACACTGATTCCAAGCGCGTGCGTGGTGGCACTCCTGTGTCCACGACAGAAGCGGCTGAGGCAGCAGTTCACAATGATATGCCATCTACAGGTGAGAGTCTTGGCACAACAGCTCCAGCTCCTATCGGTGTAGATACTGCTAAGGCGACTGTTTCGCATGCTGGTCTTCCACCTAGGCATTGTAGCCCCCGCAAGCAATCAACAGACATACCCAACACACCAGCTGTAGCTAGGAGCAACAGAGACGAGTCTGGTTATGTTCCTGCGTCCACACTGTTCCCGCCACCTGCCAAAAGCAATGTGATGGAGAAACCGGAAGACCGGAGCACAAGCGATGCACGGTGTCAAGCCGAACGCAGTGGCCAGCGGTGAACGTCCGGAAGAGACTGCGTCTTTACCCGCAGTGGAAATCCCCAACTTAAATATGCGCACTTCCAGGCTCCCAGTCAATGTGGGTGTCCCCTACAGCCCAAACAAGAAGATTGTCAAGAAAGCTGCGGCTGATACCGCTGACGACACGCCCCGCCCTACAAATAAGCCCGATCATTCTGTAGCGGTCGATTCAGATATGTTTGTCGATCTTTCACCCTTGGATTCTGCCTCGCAAGTTGTTCGTGGTCCGGTCAGTAGGCATGAGAGGCACACAATGGCCTTCACCCGACCGAGCTTCAGCCTTGGCATCAGTCAAGATCAACCAGTGGTGCCAGATCCTATGCCAGTTGCCTTTGCTTTCTCGGGAGGCATGCCCGCAATGATGGCGCAGCCAATGGTCGAGGGCAGGAAGGCTTTCAAGTTCGTAGAGCCGATAGTCCAAGGTACATTTATCATGTCCTTATCATTTTTCTTGTATACATCTTTGTAGTTTGACTTTTGTCCCAATCATATTTTTTGGGGTTCTCACTTGTGATGGCAACTGATATGTGATGACATGCAACTGGATTTGATGCACCATGTCACCTAAATTTTTTTTGCTGCCATGCTGCATTTTACATTGGGCAACCACATGGCAACTGAAGTTGATTCAACATGGCATTTGTAGTTGTTGTCACATGGCAAATCTGATTGCAATACACATGGCAAGCTGGATTTCTTTGCACCATGTCACCTGCATTTTTTGTTTCCATGCTACATTTTTCCATACGGCAAGCACATGGCAAGTGGAGTTGACACAACATGGCAATTACAGTGCAACTACATGGCAAGTGTAGTTGCTGTGACATGGCAACTGTAGTTGCACCACACATGGCAACTCCCCACTTTTTGTGCCTACATTTCACATCATGCACCCTATCTTCTCACAATCCATCTATTTTTGATTTCTAGGTATCCTAATCCACTTTTTTTATCCTTGCAGGCGCCCCTGAGGAGATTTCACCGTCACTTGATGAAGCTTACCGCAGGATCGAGGAGGCAGCATTGCAGAGGAGGTCCTCACGAGGCGAGGGCAATCAAGTTCCAACGTGCTGCAAATACGGTATCTGAGGATACCATTAGGAGTGCCACCCTGGTTACGTGAGGCAGCGTGAGGGTAGTTCACCTACCTCCTGCAAAGACTACGAGCCCGAATTCAGGCCACAAAGGAACAGACCCAGCTGTATGATATTGTCAAGCGGTTTGGAAATGCGAGGGCCAGCAGCAAGCACATCAAGGAGCTGAAAGCATAAATGACCACACCACATAATCTCTCAGTTTGCTTTGCTCTCTTTTTACCATTCATCTTCTTCGTACTTTCTATACATGATCCGCTTACGTTTTAGTTCTTTTATTTTTTTACTTAGTAGGCATGATTATTTCATGTTATATCATTTTCATACAGCTCATGTTTGGACAGAACCAAGGTCATTCAATACGAAGCGACATACATCGACCTGGGTGATCTTGCCGAGTCCGTGAGGCCAAACGGTAAAATGTCGACGAATGTAGTTGCATGCGGGATTGACTACATCAACACTCATATGGATGTGTGTGCCGATAAAACAATCATGCATTACAGTGTGACCTGCAAAATATGGGATGGTGACTTCCACCACAAAATCCTGAGGAAGAATTTCGCTCAACACGATGAATTCAAGCTCACCTTTGAAGAAATATGTGAGTACTCCTTCCCTGTTTGCACTTTTTTTCACATGGTATGGTTTTTTGCCATCATCTGCACTCTGTTTATGTGGCAGATGTTTCATGTGGCAATAGCTGCCGTGCAAACTGACTTTTTGATTTTTGCATCCCGTGCAAACTATGTGGCAACTTCATAGTAAAATACACGGCAAATTTTGTTCATACATGGACGGCAACTTTCTTTCAACTACCCCCACCATAACTAAAACATTCTACATGATTCTACTTTTTTTGTCCCTCTGATGTTCTTCATGTGAACTCTGCTTCTCATTTCCTTCACTTTTACATGCAGGTCATGTTCCCCATGTTCCGAGCTTGCACCACGACCCACCACGACAAGTGTGGTCACCACTATCGATCTGTCTTGACACGAAGAACCAACGTTTTGAGGTGCTTGATTCAATGCGTTCGGCGGTGATCTGATGACCTTACTTCGCATGCTGAATTCTTCATCAACAACGTCAGAGAGACATGGAACCTTCACTATGAAAACTCAAAGGTCCAGATCAGACATTTCCCGACTGAGTACGTGGCAACTACGAATCAAGGGAACACGTAATTTCCTACCCCCTCCTTCATGTGCCATTTACATCAATCCCCCCCTCTTTTATTGTTACATCTGAATTGAAGTTTATCATTGCTATGTCTATCCTTTTTGCGAGTTCACCTGACTCTTTTCCTTGTGCAGGATGAACTGTGGCTTTCACACATTGGAATACTTTGCAAAGTGGGAAGGTAGACTTGTCCCTACTGTCCCAGCTGCAACGGTCGTTGAGCTCCGGAAAATTTACACATGGAACTGGTTGACGAATGAAGATTTCAACAAGCGGTCTGGAGCACGCGAGTTCGTGGAGGAAGCTGTCAAGAAAGTCATCAAGAAGTACAAGTGATCATGTGGCGTTACACACCAGACGCATACCTTACATTCTGTTGCCGAGGAATGTAAGGTACTATCTCTTTGTTCTCGTCAAAAACTATGTTAAGTGTGATATGTTATGACTGCAACCTGCGTAGCCTACTATGTAGTGGTGGTGTGTGGCGACATTTGAATAGTTTACGTAATATATGTGTGGATGTGAACCTTTTAGGCGTTACAACGAGATATGTTTTTATGTTTATCATTATTACTATGGTTTCATCATTTGTAGCACCAGTTTCTTTGTTTGAATCGTCTACGATGTTTTAAAACATGGCAAATGTAGCTCATCGGACATGGTTAGTGAAAGTCATAAATCGTTTTTCATTTGGCTGTTTTGCTTCTTCTTTTTCATCGCTAACTGCACCGGCTAGCATGGGTAGGTTGATCATGTAGCCACAACCTTTGCTGCGGTTTATGCATGTTATGCTTTTTCCAACTTGTTTCCCATACATTGCACACAACACACTATGTGTCACTAAACCGTGTCGAATTGTCATGGAAATATATGCCATGTAGAGTCATTACAAATACCATGGCATATTTTCAGTACAACTAACATGGCAGATCCAGTACAAACAACACCGCAGATCCAACATAATTAACATGGCAGATCCAGTACAACTAACATGGCAGATCCAGTACAACTAACATGGCAGATCCAGTACAACTAGCATGTCATATTTAGTATAAAATAGCATGGCAGATTAACTACACATAACATGGCAGATTAACTACACATAACATGGCAGATTAAGTACCCATAACATGGCAACTGCATTTATCCATTCAATGTATTTTCCTTCAACTTCTGATGCCCCTCAAGAGTCATTCTCCCAAATTAAAAAAAATTCACAGCATCTAGGGTGCAAAACAAAATGTCCACAAGGACCATGTCACAACGCCCCAATTTTTGCTTATGGATTGCCCGTCCCTTTCTTCGTTTTCTTGTGTTTTGCTTGAATCTCCAATCCTGATTTGTACCTTACCTCTCTTGGATGACCCTTTGTGATGGAAAGGGGTGGGTTCCTGACCTGGGTTTGTGTGCTTGCTGTTCCAGATCCTATCTCCGAGTTTTCAGATGATGGCCCCGTGGATGAAGGCACACTTGATGTGCGGGGGAACCGGTGTAAGGCTTCCTCAGCTTTCCTCTTCTTGATCTCACCAAGTTCTCTTTTTAGGGCCTTCCTGTGTTTTTCTGTGACTCTCGTTGTCTCATCACTCTTGCACGCTTCATCAATTAGCTCAGCATAGTTCTTTGTCAGCACAACGTGCCTCACGACTTCCATGGTTGACTCAGGTCTCTTGTCATGCACAGCCAGAACTGCGTTTGTTGTCTGCGGCGCCAACGCGTCGTCAGCGTCCCAAGTCCATCGCCGCCTTATCAAATGGCGGGGCATCCGTGTCACAGCGTTCATGTCCATTACTTTTAGTATGTGACAACACACAATGCCGTCCCATTCAAACTTGCAGCATTGGCAGTAGTACTCGCCTTCGCCTATCGAGGCTTTGACGAAGTAGTACCTTCCTTTGTCCGGGTCTTCAGGTTCTGAATCTGACATGCCCAAAATAGAACACACCTTGAACGTATGTTCGTCCACACAGAAAGCCGTGAACATCTTGTACGCTTTATTTCTTCTGGAATCTGCAAGTTTTGTGTGTTTTATGTTAAACTATAAATGCGCTCTTTTTTTGTAGCACCTTATGTTGTCATGGAAATAGAAATACATTTTGTTTGAACATGGCAAACATAGTACATTGAACATGGCAAATATAGTACCTTGAACATGGCGACTGTAGTACATTAGACATGGCAACTGCAGTACACGAGACATGGCAACTGCAGTACACTAGACATGGCAACTGTAGTACATTTTCAACTGGACATCGTCATTTCCACACCAACATTCCCCAATGGAAGCACATTGCATAAAACATGGCAACTGCATTTTTATTAAACATGGCATCTACTGATTGAGTAAACATGGCAATTGCATTTCAACAAACATGGCGGTTTCATTTTAGTAAACATGGCAATCGCATTTGACATATGTGTTGACAATATAACATTTTTCGATTGACATTGGCATTTGCATACCAACATGCCCCAATGGAAGTACGATTGCATTAAACATGGCAATCGCACTTCATTGAACATGGAAAATGCATCCGAGCAAGCATGGCAAACAGAATTTTCATTGAACATGGCAAGCTGCAATTTGAGTAAGCATGGCAAGCGATATTTCATTAAACATGGCAAGCGCATATCATGGCAACTGCATTGCACTCTATATGGCACCCTGCCTTAGTGCTTTTGCACAAATAAGACTATGTAACGCATATCGACTTACTTGTTAAAGATCTTGTTGGTGTATATCTTGCTCATTTGCCTCTCCATCGGTAAATCGTTAGCAATTTTGGCTGCTTTAGTCTTTGTGGTCGCTTCTTCTTTGTAGCTCGGATCCTGAAATTTTTTGTTGCAAAGCTGTGTACTGCTTGGCAAAGCTGTAACAATGAGTTGCCGGGGCTCACGCATCGCTTCAAAACAGCATTGAACCCCTTGCTGCCTTTGTGTAGTCTGCAGAAAGGGAAGAAGCCTTGCATGAAGTAGGCGGCACCAGTACATTTGCTTCTCCCACAGGCTAACAAGAGTCTCGTTTTCTTGGACTTGATGTGTTTCAGTCATGGCCATCCAGCTCCTTTCAAACTCCTCCACCGTCAAGCTGTGGTCCATGCACAGCTCGAATGACTTAATGCAGCTCACGGGCCAGGTCGGCAAAGAAACGGTCCTAAGCGTCTCCTCGGCCTTCTTTATAATGTGCCACCTGTAGTGCACATGCACTACCAGCGGAAAGACCTCCTCTATGCCTGCACGCATGCTGAAATCCTGATGCATTATTATGTTCATCGGAGCAAGTCCATCCATGCACTCCAAGAAGGTCTTGAACAGCCAAACGTACCCATCCGTGTCTTCGTTCCGAACGAGCCCGCAGCCAAACTGCAACGACTGATTGTGGTTATTTATTCCTATGAACGGAGCGCATGGCATCTTGTACATATTAGTGAGATACGTCGCGTCGAATGAAATGCAATCTCGGAAACGTTTGTAGGCTCTCCTTGCAGCACCATCCACCCAATACATGTTCCTGACACGGTCCTCATCGTCCAACCTTATCCTGTAGAAGAAATCTGGATCTTCCTTCGCTTTCTCATTGAAGTAGGCCATTGTGGCCTCTATGTCAGCCAATTTGCTCTCTCTACGGTACTTTGCACAGCAGGTTTGTGGCGTCGGTGGTATGTAGGGCATGCTACTCGAGTCCCCTTTTTGTGGATGAGTGATAGTATCTGGACCATTCTTGATGAACCGGCGTTACAATCATGTAGCAGCTTCTGGAATTGCCTTTCATTTGGGGTGAATCCTCGTGGGCGGTCGGAAATTTTACCAGTCGAACTTCTTTATGAGTTTGTGGTTGTGCTCGTCAAAATATTCAGTGACCACCCACTGTGCTCCATCTATGTTTAGCTTACACCGGACAGGGCATTCTGTCTTGAGAATGATACCTCTCTTTTGTTCCAGAACGACAGGCGCAACACCTTTCCTCTTCTTGTTCCTTCATGCCTTGTGGCACCTCATCTCACCTCTGCTGTACTCGTTAGTTTTCTTAATTTTCCTATGGTATTCGGTGTTGACCGCAAATCCATGGAACTTTGCATATGTCTGGTAGAATTCCTTTGCTTCTTCGAACGATTCAAATCTATGCCCAATGTACGGTGGCTGAGGTACCACGATCTCTGATTGCCCACCATGTTCATCCCCTTGTGCTTCGTCATCAGTTTCATCATTCACTTCAGTATCGGCGGCAGTTCCATCTACTTGAGTGTTTCTAGTGCTTGTGTTCAAAGGGGTGCTTGTCGGCATTGCTGGAATGATTGCCATTTCCGACTCTGACTCGACATTGTTTGCGGCATGATTGTCTGATGGCTGGTGGAGCAACGTCTTCCGTCTTTCGAGCTCCCCATGATAGATGTCCCAGCGCCGCTGTTCACTTTGTAGTTGTAGGCCCTGTAATAGAAAAAATAGGTGCGAGTAAGATTTTTGTTTGAATAACATGTTTATCATAGCGGATCACATCAACTTCGGTGATTTGGCATGACATCATTCAAACAGCAAGCCGTGAGTCTGCAGCGTGGACATGTATGGCAACTGTAGTTGTCCGATCATGGCAGCTACTGATCCAACAAACATGGCAACTATTGTTTGCCAATGCACGACAACCAG
This sequence comes from Aegilops bicornis, assembly GCA_021605145.1. NCBI lineage: Eukaryota > Viridiplantae > Streptophyta > Magnoliopsida > Poales > Poaceae > Aegilops > Aegilops bicornis. The sequence goes on from CM038669.1 coordinate 507,102,481, forward strand.
CTCCTTTTTAGTACGAAAACTTGGGTTACATATGCATGGCAGCTGCATCCACGCATACATGGCAAATACTGCTACCAACACATGGCAACCACTGTGTTCTAGCATCAAAACTATTGCATTCTAAGCCTGATCTCACTAGGCAAATGCGATCAACCATTAGTGCTGCACACATGCTTTTAGCAGTTGGCAAATTTTCGAAGACAATACATGACTCATTACACACAACCATTTGTTAGCGTTTTATGCTTGGTTTTGTCCACCATCACTGCTACAAATCTTCTTTTTTGTCACGTGCTATTTTTTGCCACAAAAACAAATATAGTGCTCTTTTGTGGTTCAACTTTTTCCTTACCTTGTTGTGCTGCATGTGCCCATCTTGTGTGGTCTGTGACACCAAATTGATGTGCTCTATCTGCAATCTGTGAAGCTTGCCACGAGAAGTTTGCCGGGTTATCACCACCGTAATAACCTGTAAGCATCGTAGTAGTTGGTCAATACATGGCAAATGAAGTTTGTGCTAGCATGGCAACTGCAGTTGCCCTGGTATGGCAACTGCAGTTGTCCTGGCATGGCAACTGCAGTTGCCACAACATGGCAACTACGATTGTCGAGGGCAACAACAGTTGCCCTGGCATGGCAACTGTAGTTTTTTATCCATGGCAATTGCAGTTGTCTAGTCATGGCAACTGCAGTTGACAACTATGCTCCTTCTTCTAATTCACCGTCCGCAACTTCACTTTTTATGGACTCACCCGTGTATGACGTCGATGGCAGGTTCATGGGTGCTGCCTGATGCCACGTGCTGCATGAAGGCTCTGCATTTTCACCCGTCATAACTCGTGAGTCTTTTTGCCAACTTTTGCAAGTTTATTTTTCAAGTCCAGACCAGTATGTGTTCTTTTTCGTATGCGTTACCTTGATTAGCCATATTAGCTAGTTGAAGTTGGTTGCCCGTACATTTGTCAGTGTTAGCGCCGTGTGACTGAACTTGCCACGGAGGCCTCCTGAGTGTGTTTTGGTCATAAGAACCTGCGAAAAAATGACAGTGTACGACATAAGTAGAATGTCATCTTCAACGTTGCGAACATGGCAACTGTTCTTTTCTTTTGTTATCACGCATCATACCAATGCCTGCATACTGTTCTAGTAGTGGCAGCAACTGCCCTGCAGAAATGAGTTGACTGTACTCTGATGCATCCTAAGGGGGCGTTTCTGGCCTTTGAGAACCCCAAGTATCAGCGCCATCTTCGTGATTCATTCTTTTCCGCGTCTCGCTTCTTCCAATGTGTTCTCAATCACTGCATGAACAAGAACGCATCAACAATCCACAAGAATTGTATTCTTCCGCTGCTTGCACATAGAAGATAACACGCCAGTGTTATTACATTTTCATGGGTAGGCAACCAACACATCGCGGCAAGTAGGACATGCACATGGACACTCTTTTTTTTTAATTTTTGGGTGCTAGCTATCCGTTCGATTAGATGGCAACATCCACTACAATAGGATGGCAAGCAACAGGTCAACTTGATGGCAGTTACTGACAACGAAAGGTGGCAACTGACGTTATACACAAGTGGCAATTAATTTTTCCCGCCCCCCTTTGTTCCAAGTTTGTCATTCCTCTCCTTTTTTAGGGATTCCTACTCATCCATTTCATTACCAACTACTTGCGTCAATCAAACTAGGAACTTAAGTTAATCTCAAGCGTAGTACATGGCAGATCTGGTGTATTCTGCTTGGCAAATGCGAAGATACACCGAACCATGTAGTGTTTTACCCCTATAGCATGGATCCAGTCGCCACCTTCATCTGTAAATTTGCAATTTTCTGCCCAGAAGAAGGATGAGAAGCAGTATGAGATCGGGAGATTTCACCTGCTTTTAGCTGATCGTCTTTGGAGGGCGGGGTTGGAGTGGGGGGCTGGGGGTGGGGGAGGGTTGGGGTGTGGTTTGCGGTGGGAAGGCCCTACGGATCTGCTCTGGTTGCCATGGCAACCAGAGAAGGCCGGCGATGGAGGTAGGGGTTCGAGAGGTGGGGGACGATGGCTGCAGTCGAGAGTGGGGATCGATCGGAGGCCGGGAACTGCTAGGTCGTGCGGGCAGCGGGGTCGTCTGGCCGGACGGGTCGTCTTGGCGGGGGTGCCACACACCGGACGTGCGGGCTGTGCAATTGCGCGCCCGGACGCGGTCGTGCGGGCGGGTTTCTGTCCATGCAACACGAGGCGTGCGGGCGGGTTTCTGTGCATGCCACACGTGTAGCAGTTATCGGGACCCTAAAAAAATATATCAAAGAGACATCCCGAGTGTTTATTTATCCATGAGGGAGGACATACAAACCAACAAAAGTAACCAGCAGCATACAACTGTCGACTCATCGGACATCATCAGTACCAAACACACACAGTCCGTTCATATCTATCTGACTGGCCTCAAATACAGATAGATCAGCAGCATATCTTCAGAGGAACCTGTTGAGTAAGTCGTCGACGGTGGTGTACTTGACGTCAGGGTACAGCTCGCTCGCCTCCACGCCGAACGACGGCGCGATCTCGATGTTGGTCTGGTCCCCCTTGATGTACGACGCGTGGCCGATCGAGAAGATGATGTTCATCGGGATCGGCGCCTCTGTAGCGCGTACACAAAGATGAATTAAGATATACTCCTACTACGTATAGCGCGTGAATGTATATATAAAGCTAGTATCCTAACCTTGGATCTGCTTGAGGACGGCGTCCTCGGGGACGTACACCCTCTGGAACGTCTTGCCGGTCTTCTTCTCCCACAGCGACGCCAGCTCGTTGTGCGACAGCGTGTTGGCCGGCGGCTTGATGTACAGCACCTTGTTCTCCGCCCGGGGGTCGTCCGCCGCCAGCACCGTGTACGTGCCGATGTCCGCCTCGTCCACGAAGACGACCTTGGTCTCGCCGTCGCCGAGGATGACGACGCTGTCGGTGGGGGGCGCCGGGGAGAGCACCTGCCCGATGGTGGGGAGCGAGTACCCGGCGAAGTAGTTGGCCACCACGTAGGTGTAGGGGATGCCCTCGGCCTCGACGGCACGACGGATGCCCGCCTTGAGGGCGAAGATGGACTTGGCCGGCTCCACGGCGCCGGTGCGGTCCACGTCCAGCCCGAACTCCGACGGGAAGAACCTCTGCACAGACAGAGCACTACGATTTGTGAAGCAGCCGTAGGTATGTACGTGCATGGATGCAAGTAACTGAGCTGCACGAGATAGTACCTTAACGTTGCCGGCCTCCTTGATGGCGGCGATGAGCTTGGTCTGGTCGGCGATCTGCATCGAGCCCAGCGTGGAGATGACGACGTCGGCCGCCTTGACGGCGCTCACCAGGCTGCCGTGGTCGTAGAGATCGCCCGTGAGGAGCGTGACGCCCGAGTCCTGGAAGATCTTGAGCAGCTGCGCCTTGGCCGGGTCGGAGGGGGCGGCGTCCCGGACCAGCGCCAGGGTGGGGTGGCCGAGCCGCGCGCTCGCCGCGACGACGTGCCTGCCGATGTACCCCGTCGCGCCGATCACAAGGATCTTGCTCTTTGCATCGGACGCCATGATCTTCCTCGTACCTTGTTGGCAGGTGCAAGATCCTATCGCCTTGGCTGGCTTGCTCTCTCTTGCACTGCCACGACTTTAAATATGAATGCGAGCCTTTGATGTTACACCTTCAATAATGGTGGATCCATGATAGCCGCTCCATCTCCGGCGATCTTCTGTCTGTCCATACCAAAAATAAGAGAGCTTACCACAGAGTCTGGATACGTGCGTGTATGTGGTTCACTTTTACGGTCAGGTCCATTGGAACGAATTGATGAGGCGTGCACTTTCAGAGACAGGTTCATGGTGACTGACAGGACACACCGTTTGCGTTTGGTAAGGTGGGGCGTGCATCACATCCCTCATCAGAAAACTACGGAACTTCTAGAAAATTGCTGATGTGGATTTATTATAACCGCATTATTAGAAATGACACTGAAAAAGAGATCCCATATTGTTGAGGCTCAGGGCTTGTTTACAGCGCTAGAAAATAGAAACACGGCTCACTCAAACTTTGTTGAGGCTCAGGGCTTGTTTACAGCGCTAGAAAATAGAAACACAAGTTATGTCACTCTAATAGGCTAGAATACATGCGTCTTGTTTGATTCGAACGGGATAAATGAGGTCTGAGCTCATATCTCATCGAAACGAATTGCCCTCTCTGACTCTCCTGTTTTTTCTCTTTTCTTCTTAATAAAAGTTCGTCAAAAACAAAACACTTCAAACGTAATAAAATTACACCGAGAGGTTACTAAATCACTGAACGACCACTACCGCTAATAGAACAAGCCGCCTATGCGCCACTATGGCCACTCCCTTATCAGAGACGACTTGACCTCGTCGGTGTGACAGCCGGAAAATCTTTGTGCGTACTCCAAAGGACCAGCGCCCTATAGCCACGTCGTCATTGTTGAACCACTGAATAGTTCTGAAGAATCTGAGACCAAATCTTGTGACACAATGAGAAAGTCTAACCTCACCGCCCCAATGAGACGGAAAGAATCTACACCGGAGATCCGTCGAGTACGTCTGGATGAACTAGATGAGGATCAGAGCCCGAACGACAAACTCAAAGAGGAAGCGTCGCCATCCACCCGAGCACCGCACCTGTGAGGATTAAAAAACTCTAACCTAAACTACTAGCTGGAGCAGAGGCACCGAGATTCTCCTCTCCACCACCAGTCCGGAGCGGTAGTCAAAGAAGAGGCGAATCCACAGACTCGTTCACGAAGTCTGGTGAGAAGAGTTTGTCCTGTCCATCAAAGGATAGGAAAGGAACGCTAGACCGGTTTCCTGCTTCTTATTACCCACTTTGACTCTCTTGTTCTATCACTACATTCCGAAGTCTTTCATAATTCATACCCTGACAATGTTATAACAATTCTTCCAAATCTTTCATTGCCAACAAACCATGGTACCTTCATCGCGAAAAAGAAGGTACCTTCATCTATATAGAAATAAAACATGCTATGTTGTGACTCCCATCAGGTCAACTCCAACGCACGATCCTAAATAGTTCGGTGGCGTCCGTTTGGAGGTAAACGAACACAAAACGTGGCCCAACGCATGGAAGCAAACAGACAAACATCCTTTTTTGTCCGATTTGACCAATTCCCGACCCAAATTTGGGCCGCGTTTGCGTCGAAACGGACACGCGCGGACAAGCGGGACACGTGCCCTTGTCCTCCCCTGGCCCGCCAGTCGGGGACACAGGCATCCCCTTTTTCTTTTCTCCGCTACCGGGCGCCCCCACCCCCACCTCCACCATAGCCGCCGTCGCCCATTTTCCCGGCCATCTCGTTGTCTAGCCCGGCCACCCCAAAGAACGACAACTGGATTTGTACCTTCCTCCCCCCGGCGCCGGCGGCCAACCGGTAGATCTGTGACAGCGGGATTAGCTGCATTTGGCCGCTGGATTTGCCGCATCCGATCATCGGCGAGTGCTCTTTGCCATGGATTGGTCGGTTACCGGACCACACAGCCCCGACAACGCCTCCGCGCTGCTTGCAGGCATTGAATCCGCCTCTAGCCACTGGATCTATTTCGTCGGCGCTTCGCCGACAAAGACACAACTGGCCATCGCCTGGGCTCGGTGCTGCCCAGCGGCTCGTCGGCTTACCGTTGCCGCTCATAAAGTGCGACTGCCTGCGGCAGGTCGGGCGCCGCGTTTCTACCACGCCGGAACATTCCGGATGGATGTTCTTAAAGTGTAAAAAAGATGGGGTATGTGCTTCTTTTGATTCGTTTTTGCTCCCGGATTCGGTGCATTTTCGGTATCTCAATACTCAAATTTGTGTGTATGATGAATGCAAGTTTTGGTATTGGGAAAAAGAATACATCGATCTATTGATAGCACGAAGATTGATAGATGATCATGCACTCGTTGCTAGAAAAGAGGCTAAAAATGAGACTAGAGATTATATTAGATGCGAAGCGAGTCTACTTCTTTAGAATACAAAAAGAAAAAAGTGTGCAAGCTCGAGAAGCCGCAGATCAACAATGAAGATATAGAAAAGATATTAATCCTATTAGTGGAGTTGAATATCTTTTAAAATATCTAATTATGATTCTTATTTTCTTTGGTCTTGCTCTACTTACGGAGAATTGGTGAACGTAATCCAATGAATCAAAATGTCGTTTATGAAATAAAAGAAATGTAATTTAGTGCCTAAAAATGTGTACATACGGGCAAACAGCAGGCCGTGGCGGGCGAGATGCATCCGCACATTGAGCACATAGCCAGCACATCCAAAGAAACGGCCAAACGCCACCCCATTTTTCTACCTAAACGAACAAAATTCGAATAAAACGGTGTTATACGAATTGGAGTGGCCTGAGTCCACCAACTCCCATGAGGCATGACTACTCGCTCAGTACTTCCCTCGAAACATCATTTCACCACCAACCCCCTCAGGAAGAAGTTCTAGAAAAAACGGAAAATGGAAAAGGTACACGAAGGTTCGGTGACGCATCACACATCAGGTTTCTGTTGTTGACGTCAGGGTAGCTCAACCGCTTGGTTCCTAGTTCTTTTTTTTACCCTGGAGTAGTATTCATTATATAGCTAGATAAATTTCACCCATGCCATTGATTTGTCTATTTCACACAAAACTTTGCATCAAGATATATACCACTCCTCAATGCAAAGTTCCTGGAAGGCTGGCACTTATGATATGAACTGAGGTCCCGATCTTTTGATGAGAGAAGATAACTATGATTTTGGAGGACTTGAGCCTCATGTTCCGGCTATCAATTATACAGAAAGAACGGTACATGTCTAACGTCCATGCCAATCGCTAAACCAACTCCATTGTGTTGTCGACCGAGCACGATAAACCTAACGACGAAGGATTGTTTTGTTGGCAAATTGAAGAACAAGCAAGAAAAAATAACAACATAAGCAATCTCAAATTGTGAATATTCAATTTGAAAATCTCATCATATGAAATATTCGGTGTTTCGATAGAATGTCTTGATGGTCGCACTAGGTGATACGAGGGTAGACAAAATAAAAGATAACATAGCTAAACTTCTCTAAACAAAATCAAACCTAACCTAAGAATAATTAGTTATTTATTAAAGGAGGAAATTATATTTTTCACCCTCAAATCCATCTCCATGTCTCCATGTCCCCCTGAACTTCAATACCTTATAATTTGGACCCTAAAATTGTCAATACCGGATAAATCAAACCCTTGAGTGGTTTTGAGTCACATCAAAAGCGGTTTTAGTCGCCGCGGGTTGGTCTAGCGTCGGCTTAGTTGCCTTGTCCGCGTCGGGGTCGGCGGGGAGTCCATGATTGATCGCTGGTGAGGAGGCGATTCGGGTGGTTACAACATAGAGTCCACTGCACGACTGGGGGTTGTGAGTCGGCTTTGTTCGAACTAATGGGCTTGGCTCACACATTTGCTGAAATTCCTAAGTAAATCTCAAAGGCCCCTGAATAGATGACAAGTGAAGGTGCGATCTTTAGTACCACCTTGCTAGTGGGGGGGGGGGGGGGAGACTAACTTAAATAGTTGAGTCTTCCCATACCACTAATTGGCATGAGAATAGAAAGAGAACACCGCACGCACGCGCTCGCCGCGCCTTGTCGGGATCAGGGCAAAGGGCGCATGCATGCAAAATGCACGTGAATGATCCACCGAAATCCGGTATGTGTGCTTGTAGGAAAGCAACTTCCTTTTTCTGTTTTATTTTTTGGTTCCTTAGCAGACAAGTTCATTATTTTCTTGACCAATAAGTGTTGGGAAACGTTGCATGCAATTAAAAAAAATCCTACGCTCACGCAAGACATGCATAACAACGAGAGGGGGAGAGTGTGTCCACGTACCCTCGTAGACCGAAAGCGGAAGCGTTTGACAACGCGGTTGATGTAGTCGAACTTCTTCTAGATCCGATCGATCAAGCACCGAACGTACGGCACCTCCGAGTTCTGCACACGTTCAGCTCGATGACGTCCCTCGTCCTCTTGATTCAGCAAAGGTTTCGAGGAAGAATATGAGTTCCGTCAGCACGACGGCGTGGTGACAGTGATGGTGAAGTAATCCACGCAGGGCTTCACGTAAGCACTACAAAGATATGACCGGAGGCGCAAACTGTGGAGGCACTACAAAAAAATACACTGCCGTGATGATACATGTTTGTCACAGTAGGTCACGTTTTCTGTCATGCATGTACATCCATGACAAATTTATGTCAGAATCAAGATAGTCATACCTGTGCTGTCGTAGAAGTGTTCCATGACATTACCAAAATTATCGTCACGGAAGAGTCAACTTCCATGACAATAAATCGCGTGTCACAGAAGTGCTTTCGTCAAGGGTGACCGACACATGGCACCCACCGTAACGGAACACCGTTAAGCTATCGGTTCCGGTTTTGGATCCGATAACCCGTTAACAGCCCGACCAATGAGGATTTTCCACGTGTAAAATCATCATTGGCTGGAGGAAACACGTGACAGCTCATCGTTGGGACAGATGTCATCCACTCATTGGACCGAAAGCGCCTATGATACGTCGACACGTGGCACGGCCCAACAGAGGCCCATTCTTGTGAAAAGGCCAGCCCGTTTGACTTGGTCAAAAGGTGGCGGGCGACCGCAACAAGCCTGTTAACGGCCTGTTCGCATATAACCCATTTACAGCCCGCTAACCCAGGGCCCGTTTATGGCCTATCCGAATTAGGCCCAGTAGCGTCATTTGGGCCGTCCAATATAATTTCAACCTATTTTAACTTCTGGCCCATGTATGGCCCATGATGTCTTTCGACCCATATGAGGCCCTTATTACTCTCAGCCCATTAACGACCTGTGGTAAAACTGGCCCGTAATGAACAATGTATCATTTTATACCCATTAACGACACGTGGTGAAACTGGCCCATAATGAACAGTGTATCACTTTATACCCGTTAACGGCCCATTATTCCGTTGGGCCGTTTCCAGCCCATGTTTTCTTTGGGCCTTCTCCGGGCCCATTTATTCTTGGGCTCATTTCCACATTCGTTTACTTACGGCCCGTTACTGTCATTTTCTGCTTGTGGGCCAAATTCAGCCCGTGGTTACAGTCGGCCCGTTTGTGGCCCGTTAATACGTTGGGCCGTTTTCATAGCGTTGTCAAAATACGGCCGATTAACGATGACCTGTTATGGTCGGCCCATGAACGGACGATTTCAACTCTAGCCCATTAACGGCCATAATATGGTCTGTTATTGGCCCATGTTTGGCCAACCGATCATACGGCCCGTAGAAGGCCCATTGATGATACGGCCCATAGAAGCCCCATTGTGTCTACGACCCATATAAGGCCCATTGTTTCTACGCCACGTAGAAGGCCCATTGTTTCTACGACCCTTAGAAGGCCCATTGTTTCTAAGGCCCGTAGGAGGCCCATGTTAACTACAAAGGTGGGCATCAAAGTTCGCCACCGATTGCAAATATAGGGAACACCCTACACTATACAAAAAAGGCTTGTTGTTTTCTTCAGCCGGTGGTTGCACGTTAAGAACAAATTTTGTATCGCACCAAAACAAATTACAACTATAAAACAAAAGGAAGGTTGGCAAAAAAGTTAACAGTCTAGCAAATAAATGCACCACCAGAAGTTCAGAAGCTCAGTTCATTTGACCTGACTGTTACGTTTTCATGATGTATTGTCCGATGGAGCACCATAACCTTCGCCTTCAGTTCTCCTATGCTCCTGAACAACATAGCAAATGTCTGATAGTCTGGTTTCAAAACCATGCATATCTTGACAACATCAAACAATGTCTCTCCTTGTTTCACAAAGGGTCTCTGTTAGGGTATGGACTTGTGTCTGGAGCGCAGATACAACATTTTTTTGAGCTTGCATATCTTGATCATGAGGCAGTTTGGACGAGATTGCCTTAACAACCAAGCAAGTATTACGCAGGAACGTGCTTTTGGCACTATTAGTGGATAGGTACTGACCCACTGTAGCAAGAGCTGACATTGCGGTTATAGTTGCCTCACCACCTTCAGAAGGTGGCGGTTCCACCATTTTTTCCATAACTCACTGAAAAGTTGAGGTTTTACATTAGTAGTACCAGAACAGAAGATATTAAGGAGGCATCAAAACCAAACAAAATAGCTTTGTTCTATATACAGAACTTATTCTGGTGAACCCATGTAAAATAATAGTTGTATTTTATCGCAAAGTACATAATAAAACCAGGTTCCAAACATATGACCATGTACCATCGCTAATGTATTGTCTATTTCTTCACATTGTATTAAGGGCTAAGGATAAAGAGATGAAGTTTATAATACGGTAAGCATAGTATGACATCATTCATATCACAAAACAAGCGAGAAACAGACAAAGCGAGCAATTGTAATGTTGTGTGGGCAAGTCCAAGACGGAACTAGATTACAGGTCAAGATCAAAGGAACATCACTCCTCTCTTTTAAACCTTGTAAGGTGCAATGATACGCTAAGACAATTGTGTATAAAATTGAAAAGAGTAATAGACATTGGCTGCAAACCATGCAGCTCAAGGCACAAGTCGAGTAAGTAGTAGTTAAAAGGCATGAGGATTAAGGACTTACAACAACGGCTTTGGCCCGGTGTAGTCATGCCCTTCTTCTTCTTGGTGTGACAGTCCTTGAAGATTTCCACAGCATTTGGTTCAGGTACTTTTTGGTCCTTGCGGGCTTTCCTCTGCATTTGGAACAAGTCAATATAGATCTGATAATATGGTACAACGAAAAGAGTGAAACAGCAGCTAATTACAAGAGCCTCACAGTGCACAATATAGCTACGAGATCATGTCGTCTGTTGGAATTTCACTTTCGTGCGGTTGACCTTGTTCTTTGAACAGTTCACCTACAAGAAGATAGATTTGTGTGGCACATGCGTAAATATGACTTCAACATGTGATCTGATCACATATATATAATGTGCCTGATACTTCGTATCAGACCAGTGTTTAACGAGGCCTCTCCAGTCTTCATCAGATATATTTTCCACTGGAGATGTTTGGGCAAGTTCACTGTTAGCCTTGCCTTCAAAGTGAGTTTTCCTCAAGTTATACCGATATTGTCGCAGAGCAGACTTGAAAACATGGGTGCAAGCTTGTCTGGTTGCATCATCTTGGCTATCCAACTTGGACCTAATCTATTGAAAATTATGGGAGTCTCATTATCAGCAACCTAGAAAGTATTGGACAGAGCAAGACGATATTACTAGTTTCCATACATAACCATACTTACAGATAAATGGTCGAGGAAGGTGTTGAACTGGGTTTCGTCTTTGTCATTCTTGTACTGAATCCATGTTGGGAGGATACGTACATGACACCTAACAGCAACCGCTGCTTCTGATACTAACTTGGCTGACTATGTAGCATCACCTGGCCTTTTTAAACCTGCCTCAAAACGGATCTCCATTCTTCCTCCTCTAGATTTAGTTAACCTATTTAGCATTAATTATCCCTGATGTTTGTTTCCTCTCGCGCCTAGGTGCTAGTCCAACAACAAACATAGGAAGTGTTAGTGTACATCAAACTGTGAGACTACATATAAAGAAGCATGCAACTGTAACTTGACTCCAGCAACTACCTTCTTGCTGTTGAAGCTCACGAAGTTCATCTGATCTTGCCAACTCATCTTGTGTCAAGAGTGCTTCGGAAGTAGTGTCAGGTGGCAAGGGAGCTTGGGAACGTGCTGCTAGCTGAGTTAACCAACGAGTAAATCGTGCGGGTGGTGGTACTGTGGAAGGTGTTGCAACAACTAGGGTTGTCTCTGCTTGTTTGGTGGAAGCTATTTGTTTCTGTTTGGCTTGTTCTGTAGCTCGTGTAGCATGGGATACCCTATCGGTACAATTTTCCGCTGGACTTTGACCTTCTATTCCACCATCATTACCAGCAGAATCTGCAGGATTGTTCCGCTTCCCTTTCCCTGTCGTTCTGTCTTGCTTCCTCTTTCTCTGTGCCATGTTAAGTCAAGCCGACAAGAAAAACGAATAACAATTTAGTTCTTAAGAACAAATGTACTTTGATCTAAGAACATGGTGTGATAGATGATATTGTATGTTCTAGAAAGCAGAACACGTGTCTTAGTCACAAGTATAATGTGTAAAGTAAGCGAGATGAAATTCAACAAAATTAGAAGCAATACAAGCTAGACATCATACATAACATGCAACCACATATAACTTGATTGCCAAGTTAGAGGGAGCACTGTGATGGTGCACTAGGGAGAGGCGTGCTCATCACCAACACAGCTACGTTGAGTGTCTATGCATGTGTTGTCTTGGAAATCATCTTGGGGGATGGAGGAGTAGAATCTGTAGAGGCCCTCCATTTGGAAGGAGCACCTTCATCCGCTGCCTTGCTAACTTCCTTCCGCTTTATTGATTTTGAATTGTCAAGTAAAACCGACAAGAAAAATCAATAAAATTCACTCTTGAGAAGTCATTCGTGCATGATACTGATACGTCTCCAACATATCTATAATTTATGAAGTATTCATGCTATTATATTATCCATCTTCGATGTTTAATGGGCTTTACTATGCACGTTTATATTATTTTTGGGACTAACTTATTAACCCAGAGCCCAGTGCCGTTTACATTTTCCCTTGTTTCAATGTTTCGCAGAAAAGGAATATCAAACGGAGTCCAAACGGAATGAAACCTTCGGGAGAGTTATTGTTGGAACGGAAGCAATCCAGGGGACCTGGAGTGCACGTAAGGGAAGCAAGAAGGAAGGCACGAGGCAGGGGGGCGCGCCCTCCACCCTCGTGGGCCCCTCGTGGCTCCCCTAACCGACTTCTTTCACCTATATATATCCATATACCCTAAAACCTTCGGGGAACAGAAGAGATCGGGAGTTCCGCTGCCGCAAGCCTCTGTAGCCACCAAAAACCAATCGGGACCCTGTTCCGGCACCCTGCCGGAGGGGGGATCCCTCACCGCTGGCCATCTTCATCATCCCGACGCTCTCCATGATGGGGAGGGAGTATTTCACTGAGGGAGTCCTGGATTAGGGGTCCTCGGACAGCCGGACTATATCCTTTGGCCGGATTGTTGGACTATGAAGATACAAGATTGAAGACTTCGCCCCGTGTCCGGATGGGACTCTCCTTGGCGTGGAAGGCAAGCTTGGCAAATACGAATATGTAGATTTCCTCCCTTGTAACCGACTCTGTGTAACCCTAGCCCCCTCCGGTATCTATATAAACCGTAGGGTTTAGTCCATAGGACAACAACAATCATACCATAGGCTAGCTTCTAGGGTTTAGCCTCTACAATCTCGTGGTAGATCAAATCTTGTATTACTCATATCATCAAGATCAATCAAGCAGGAAGTAGGGTATTACCTCCATCGAGAGGGCCCAAACCTGGGCAAACATCGTGTTCCCCGCCTCCTGTTACCATCCGCCTTAGACGCATAGTTCGGGACCCCCTACCCGAGATCCGCCGGTTTTGACACCGACATTGGTGCTTTCATTGAGAGTTCCACTGTGCCGTCACCACAAGGTTTGATGGCCCCTTCGATCATCGGCAATGATGCGATCCAGCGTGAGGTTTTCCTCCCCCGACAGATCTTTGTATTTGGAGGCTTCGCACTGCGGGCCAACTCGCTTGGCCATCTGGAGCAGATCGAGAGCTACGCCCCTGGCCATTAGGTCAGGTTTGGAAACTTGAACTATACTGCCGATATCTGCGGAGACTTGATCTTTGACGGATTCGAGCACATGTCGAGTCGCGCGCATAGTCACGGCATTTATCACGACTTAGCTCTGCGCGCTGCATTTATGTTCGGGAGATCACACATGTGCCTACTCCGGCCCTAGCTCCGGAGCCGATTACGCCGTCGAAGGACGGGTGGATGGACCCCGCCTCGGAGGCCACACACTCAGTGGCGATAGAGCCAAATACTGACTTCACCTCCTATGAGACCTGTGTCGCCGGATCCTCGGATTCATCCAGTGCCACAGGCCCCAAACCGCCTGCGCCCATGGCTATCGAATCTGATTGGGCGCCGATCATGGAGTTTACCTCCGCGGATATCTTTCAGCACTCACCTTTTGGCGATGTGCTAAATTCATTAAGGTCTCTCTCCTTGTCAGAGAACCTTGGCCGAACTATGTCCGGCTAGAATGGTAAGCGGACGACGAAGAAATTCGCTCCCCACCCACCACCCACTTAATAGCCACTATCGACGATTTAATCGACATGCTCGATTTCGACTCCGAGGACATCGACGGTATGGACGACAATGCAGGAGATGAACAGGAACCACCACCCACAGGGCGCTGGACAGCCACTTCATCACACGATATATATATGGTGGATACACCCAAAGAAAACAATGATGAGGAACGGAAGGATGCAGCGAAGGATAGCTCCCCCGAGAAGCAACCAAAGCGACGGCGTAGGCGCCGCTCCAAATCCCGCCTCAGCAAAAACAACGATAACAGCGCAAGAGAAAATAAGACCCCGGTCGACTCTAGAGGAAATGACGACCACATTGACCCAGCGACAGAGCAGGGTGAACCAGCGGACGGCGAACATAGTACGGAGCCGCTGTCCGATCACGTCGACGCCGAGGATAAAGCTCATCAACCTCTCTCCGGATAGGAAACAATCCGGACGACGATGCACACATCATCCCGGAAAGGCACTTGGAACAAGAGAACCTCCGTAGAAGGCTTATTGCCACCGCGAGGAGTCTGAAGAAGCAGAAGCAAAGGCTTAAGGCCATGCAGAATACGCTCAACAGTAGATGGAACAAAGTGCTCGACACTGAAGAAAAGTATGGTGGTAGTTGCCACACAAAGAGCTATCCAAAGCGCAAGCTGTTTCCTGAATTCGATGATGAGGCCTTAGAGCCCACACAGCCGAAAAATAAAACGGCCGACCCGTCGGATCGACCACCTCGTGGCCGCGATAGGGTGGCTAACGAGGCCGCACATAAGTCAACACATGATCCACGCGAGGACTTGCATCAAAAGGCCGGCGTGACCAGATCCATCTACAAATCTAGGAAGCGCGCTCCAACGCATAATCAAAACAGAACACTACAACCGTCAGAACGCCATGACACATCCAAATACAGGGGTGCCGCGCACCCCCTATGTTTCACCGTTGAGGTGCTAGATCATGAATTCCCAGAGGGATTCAAACCCGTGAACATAGAGGCGTACAATGAAACGACAGACCCTGGGGTCTGGATTGAGGACTTCATCCTCCATATCCATATGGCTCGCGGAGAAGATCTCCACGCCATCAAGTACCTGCCCCTCAAGCTGAAAGGACCAGCTCGGCACTGGCTGAAGAGCGTCCCCGAGAATTCAATCGGAAGTTGGGAGGAGCTCGAGGATGCTTTTAGGGACAACTTTCAAGGGACCTATGTCCGACCTCCGGATGCAGACGATTTAAGTCATATAATTCAACAGCCCGGAGAGTTAGCCCGAAAGCTTTGGAACAGATTTCTCACTAAGAAGAACCAAATCATCGACTGCCCGGACGCCGAAGCCTTAGCAGCTTTCAAACATAGCGTCCGAGAGGAATGGCTCACCAGACACCTCGGCCAAGAAAAACCAAGGACAATGGCAGCCCTAACAAGCCTTATGCCCCGCTTTTGCACGGGCGAAGATAGCTGGCTGGACCGTAGTAGCACCAGCGACCCAGGCACATCTGAAGTCAGGGATGGTAATGGAAAACCACGACGCAGTAAAAGCAAGCATCAAAATAATGAAGGCAGCCCAGACAACACGGTGGTAAACGCCGGATTCAGGGGCTCTCGACCCGGTCAACGGAAAAAGCCTTTGAAAGGCAACAGAGATGGACTGTCCATCCTTAACAAGATTCTAGACAAATTATGTCAGATTCACGGCACCTCCGATAAACCTGCAAATCACACCCACAAAGAATGCTGGGTCTTCAAGCAGGCCGGTAAGCTAAACGCCAAACACAAGGGGAGGGAGACACCAAGTGAAGACGAGGATGAGCCTCGTCAGCAAA
This sequence comes from Aegilops bicornis, assembly GCA_021605145.1. Taxonomy (NCBI): domain Eukaryota; kingdom Viridiplantae; phylum Streptophyta; class Magnoliopsida; order Poales; family Poaceae; genus Aegilops; species Aegilops bicornis. The sequence continues at coordinate 507,118,520 of CM038669.1, forward strand.
ACACTGGGGGACAGAAAAAGTTCCCACCAGAGGTCAAAACAGTGAACACGATTCACGTGACGAAGAAGAGGAGCAAACACGCACTCCGAGACGTATGCGCCGTAGAGCCCGTCACCCCCAAAATCAACCCTTGGTCAACCTGCCCGATCACTTTCGATCGCAGGGATAGCTCGACCAATGTCCAGCATGGAGGATCGGATGCCTTGGTGCTCGATCCAATAATCAACGGATACCATCTCACTCAAGTACTCATGGACGGCGGCAGTAGTCTTAATCTGATATATTAGGACATAGTCCGCAAAATGGGGATATATCCAACGAGAATTAGCCAAAGCAATACTACCTTTAAAGGAGTAATACTAGGCCCGGAGGCCTGCTGCACGGGCTATCTCGTACTAGAGGTTGTATTCGGTTCCCCCGACAACTTCTGAAGTGAAAAGTTAACCTTCGACATCGCTCCATTCCGAAGCGGCTATCAAGAACTACTCGGAAGAACGACCTTCGCTCGTTTTAATGCAGTACTGCATTATGCTTATCTCAAGCTTAAGATGCCCGGTCCACGCGGCATCATCACAGTTAGCGGAAACACTGAGCGTTTCTTACGCGCGGAAGAATGTGCGGCAGCTTTGGCAGCCGAACACTAAATGGCCTCTCCAACTAGCAATAACGATCGGTCGTTAAGACCGCGAACACGGCTAGACGAGTCCGGCGCACCACTAGCTGTAACAGCTTAGATAAACCTGAGACGGGGTTGATGGATATACCCCCGTAGACGGTGCTAGGGGCTTCCCGCATGTAAAAAAACAAAGTCTACAGTTGGCTCGACCTTCTTTTTTGAATTTTAATGGTTTGTTAAGAACAACCAATTTTTCGCACGACAAATTGCATCTAAGCTCTTCTCTTTTAACAGATGATAATCGTGCTACACCCTTACAGGATACGGCACAAAGGAGACACAGGCGCAGACGTGTAGCAGGGCCCCGCTCAAAGGTTTCTTTTTATATTAAGACCCTGTTGTGGGTGTCAAAACCGGCGGATCTCGGGTAGGGGGTCCCGATCTGTGCGTCTAGACTGATGGTAATAGGAAGCAAGGGACACAATGTTTACCCAGGTTCGGGCCCTCTCGATGGAGGTAAAACCCTACTTCCTGCTTGATTAATATTGACGATATGAGTAGTACAAGAGTAGATCTACCACGAGATCGTAGAGGCTAAACCCTAAGAGCTAGCCTATGATGGTATGATTGTAATTGTGATCGGCCTTCTAAGGACCAACCTCTCTGGTTTATATAGACACCGGAGAGGGCTAGGGTTTACATGGAGTCGGTTACAAGGAAGGGAATATAATATCCGAATCGCCAAGCTTGCCTTCCACGCCAAGGATAGTCCCATCCGGACACGGGACAGAGTCTTGAATCTTGTATCTTCACGCTTCAATAGTCCGGACGATGTATACAGTCCGGCTGTCCGGATACCCCCTAATCCAGGACTCCATCAGTAGCCCCTGAACCAGGCTTCAATGACGGTGAGTCCGGCGCGCAGTCATGTCTTCGGCATTGCAGGGCGGGTTCCATCTCCGAATACTCCAAAGTAATTATCGAACACTTAGACCGTGTTCGGATCAACGAGGTGATTCTCATATACCATCGCAGGGAACATAGCATAAATTTGATCTGCTGGCAATCTCCGTACTCGTGCCTTTGCATCGTGGCCCGGTCCAACACGAACCGGCATTTCTCGCCCCACCTCGACTCGCATTCCGAGGCGGTTTTATTGGCACGTCCCGCCAAAGCAGAGATCGTGTTCCTCTTATTACGGGATCTTCCATCAATATGGGCGTGCGTAACCCTACGACGGCCGTTGGTATGACTCCGTGTGTTCTTAGATAAGCTTCAAGCGGTCACACTGAGGACTCTTGATATTCTCCCTCTTTATAAAGGGGCCGAGGCCTATGCCTCTTTTCCACCTCCCTCGCGCCTTCTGGCACCTCGAGTTCTAACACCCGAGACCTAAGCTCCCATGCCCTAGATCCTCCAATATGTTCGGATCCAACCCTCAAGGCCGGTGGGTGGCCTCCTCGATCCAAGAGGAGGACATTGCGAGGCTTAGGGAGGTCGGATATCTGACCGCCGACATCCAGCACAGGCTTCCCGCTCCAGGGCAGGTCATCCCTACACCAGAGCCCAATGAGAGCGTCGTGTTTGTTCCTCACTTCCTCCGCGGTTTGGACCTCACCCTCAATCCCTTTGTGAGGGGGCTCATGTTCTATTACGGGTTGGATTTTCATGATCTAGCTCCGGACGCTATCCTCCATATCTCGTGTTTATCATTGTGTGCGAGGCTTTCCTCCACGTCACTCCACACTTCGGCTTATGGCTCAAGACCTTTAATGTGAAGCCGAAGATGATCGAGGGGCGACATGCAGAGTGCGGAGGTGCCATAATAAGCAGGAACGCCGATGCTCCATGGCCAGAGGGTTCTTTCCCAGAAGTATTCGATGTATGGCAACAAAGGTGGTTTTATGTTACGGCTCCCAGAGGCACAAAGTGGGTAGCCGCCCCCGAGTTCCGCTCGGGCCCTCCGTCACAACTAGCGTCTTGGACCGATGTAGGACGGAATTGGGGGCCCGCTGGTGATGTACCGGTACTGCAGAACCGCATCCGGGAGCTTCTTGAAAGGGCATTAACCTTGTCAGCATAATTCAAGTGATGTTAATCCGACAGATGTTGCCGTGCCAACGCCGGCCTCTCCGGATGTGGGAGTTCAATCCAGAGGGTCCGCGGACTGTTAAGCACTTCTTGGGCCTGAAGCTCGAAGGGATGTGTAAATTATTCTTCAGACCATAGGTAGAGTGTCCGGACACCACCGAGCATGCGGGCCTAAGCTGCAATCGCCCAGATACCCAAGTAAGAAAGCTTGATACCGGACACTTTGTTTTATATTGGTCATAGTTGTTATTCTGAAAATCATCCGTGGCCAGGAATGGCTCAGTAAGGCGGAGAGAATCAGGTGTCCGGCGCCACTTCCCGAAGGCTCGCCTAATCCCACCATTGCCAAGATGCTTGACCGGGTGCTCGGCAAAATGCCCTCAGGGAAAGACAAGGGGAAGAACGAAGAAACCGAACTTCACACGCTGCGTGTCCGAACCGGGGGAATTGTTACCTCCCCTGAGGAGGATAGTCGGGATGGGAGGCTAAAGCCTCCTCCCCGCGCGGGAAGAAAAGGGCTGCCTCCAAAGACTTGGAGACGGAGATGCCCAAACCAGGGAAAAAGGTATCCCCAGGGGGCTCTGCCACGACGGGCACCCTCACCGCGTCATGCCCGTCAACGGGCCAGCCCTCCACCGAGCTGTAAGTTAATCATTAATTCGAAGGTACTGTGTTTCTCCGAGATTAATAATCAGGATTTGTCTTTTGCAGTCCGGCTAGCAGCTCTTCTCTACAGAGTTCGTCTTCGGGGGATCTTCCTCCGGAGATGATGGAGAGCGAGACCCCACCCACCTCTTCGCCTCATGAAGCGGGCAACACCGAGGTGTCATCACGGAGGAGTCCGGATCTGCCGAAGCCGGAAGCCAATACGTCAGCCGCCCTGAGCCCAGAGCGTTTGGCTCCCACGGGGGGTGATAAGAAGGGTCCAGCACAGTTCGATGTCCGGCTGGACATACTGACAGGCCTTCTGGAGCGAGCTGCACTCTCGGAGGAGCACGACTCATTAATGAGCGCGGTGCTCAAGAAGATCTCATCCGCCACAAGCGGTTTGAATGAAGCATTTACGAGCCTGCTCAGAAGCTTTGAGGTATGTAGTGAAAAATACACTATTGTTTGGCTGTGAGGCACGCGCTAGGTGTGCTCCATATGGATAGTAGCCCCTGAGACTCTGGTTGCCCGCCCTAGGCGGCAAACGGGGGATCATATAGTAATGATTGTGCTGTGCATATGCGCAGGTATCTAAGGGTCCGGCAGCCGACCACTCCGTTGAAGTTGCCGAGCTAAGGAGGCAGATCGGATCTATTGATGACGATATCACGCTGGTGAACAAGCGGCTGGACGATTCACAAGGTATGTGATCTGCTTTCCTTATTATGTTGTATAGGAAAATAAGAGACGGGCGTAATATTAATGCAATATGCTTGGACTGCAGATGGTGCTGCTGCCGTGGAAGCCCTAATGGCGGAACTTGCCCAGGCCAAGGAGCAAGCTCGGGTTAGCAGTGCGGCTGCCCTAAAGGCGGCCGAAGAATTGAGAGCCGAACAGGCTGCTCATCGCCGAAGCAAGGAAAAGATAGACGAAATGGCTGTGGAGTTGAAAAACGCCGCCGACCGGTATGAACTCCTTGAAAAGGAGAATAAGGCTAATTTGGCCGACCTGAACAAGGCACATAATGCCACCTAGGAGATGCGGACCGAGGTCAGGGGTGTGCGGGAGGAGCTTCAACAGGCCGGTAAAATCACGGCTGGGGGCTCCTACTTACTGCGGACGAAGTTTTTGGATCTGTAGTATGCTCCCCTGGATGGACGCTGGAGTCATGCTGCGATCATTATCACGGACTTGGCGAAGAGTGCCGCTGATGCAGCCAAGTTTTTCAAGGATCAAGGTGATAAAGAAGTGGACAAGCTTTTCTGGTCGCAATTCAATGCTCCCGCGCGTCCGCTACTGTCACATCCCTGGTTCTGGCCTGCTCTGGGTTAGCTAGTCTTGTGTTGCATCATGTTTAAATTTCTCTTAAACCTGAAATGGGGAGCAACAAACCCCAAAGACTTCTCGAAAAATACCAGGTTCAACTGAAAAACATTTCAATGAACCCAGAATGCCCTTCATAAAAGTTCATCATTTTTGAATTGGTCTAGAACCTCTCCCAAAAATGGTGCACATTTTCCTAGGCCATTCTGTATTTTGGAATTAAATCGTTACTTATTTGCATTTGGGCATTTAAATACTATAAAATATTTTAAATGCTCAAATAATCCCAAACTGAAATGTTTACTGTAGGATATATTTCCAACAGTGGTCATGAGCAGTTGCATGATTTTTGGGATTGATTTAGTATTTTTAGAAAGCCACAAAGATTACAGAGTAATAGAAAAACTTAAATAAAGGAGAGAGAGAGAGAAACCCACCTGGGCCTCACCTGTGCTGGCCCAGCTCACCTGGCTTGTGCCAGTCGTCACCCACCTCTGCCAGTAGGCAGAGGCGTGTCGCCTGCGCGCGCACCCGCGGCCACCTCCTGCTTCCACCTCCTGCTGCCTCCCCGTCCCCATTCGAGCGCCACGGAGACTCCCAGCAACCCCCCTGCGCCTCTTCCCTCTCTCCCCTGGACCCCTTCCCCATCTCTGCTCTCTCTGCGTGGCACCATCGAACACACCCGTCGCCGCCGCTCGCTGTTGCCACGGCCACCGGCCCTCCCTCGCCATCCAACGTGCTCGAGAGATCCGCCACACCGTCCCCGTCAACTCCACCGTGCTACGTGAGCTGGGAAGCACCACAACGCCCTCGACGTCGTCGTCTTCTACCTCGGGCCACCGAGATCGCCGGCGCCGATTCGCGCCAACCGGGTCGTCCCCAGCCCCGCCGTCTGCACCCTTCACCTCGCCGTGAGCCCTGGTCCCTTTCCCCCTTCTTCCCTCGTCGTCCGCGTGTCGTAGCACACTACCCGCGAGCTCCCGTGCCTCCGTCCGCCATGGCTAGCAGGCCCGTGCTCCTGAGCTCTTCCGCTCACAGCCGAGCATAGCAACGCGCTCAGCGCGTCTCCAGGAGGCCGTAGCACCCAGCCGTTAGCCCCGCCGTGCCCCACAGCACCATTCCCAACCTCGCCCGAATTCCGGCCGCCGCATTCGTGCTCGCCGCCGTCGACTCAGACCACCCCAGCCCCTCCCGCTTGGCCTACCAGATGCGCGCGAGCCCCAGCTACGCGTAGGACCAAACCGCGGTCGATTTGGTCGACCGTGGGCAAATTCCGAGCCCCTCCGCCGTCTCGGGCTTCACCGGCGACGAGCCGTGGACCAAGTCCGGCGGGTTTGACCCCGCTTGACCGGGGTTTGACTTCCCCCCTGACCCACTGACGTGTGGGCCGCCCTTGTTTATTATTAGTTAGGTTAGTTTAGCGCTAATTAACCTATAATAGTGCTTAACCTAACACTAACTAACTCTGTTAAGTTAGTTATGACACTGACACACGGGACCCACATGTCAGGTTTGACCTAGACCGCCCCGTTGACCTGCTGACATCATCATGACGTAGTGCTGACGCAATAAACCCCTTTTCTGGATTATTTCTATTTTAGAAATATCTGAAAATTCCAGAAAATATCCTAAACTTCAAAAATTCATATAAATTCAACCGTAACTCCAAATGAAACAAATTATATATGAACAAATATCAGAAAAATCCAAAGAATATGTTTATGGCATTTTCATGCGTGTTTGATCAAGTTAACTTCACTGTTTAGGATGAAACATGAATAGGACAACTTTGATAATAGTTTTGGAGTTGGGATTTGATGTAGTTTTGAATTCCACTTCAATAAAAATGACTTGTTGTTGCATTAGCTTAAATCACAGCATATTGCCATGTCATGATCATCCATCATGTTGTGCATTGCATTGATTGTGTTCTTCTCGGTTTGCCGGCGTTGTTCCCCCTCGGTAGACGTTGTTCCGACGCTGTGATCGTTGACACTGATGAAGACCCAATGCTATCTTCAGAAGTGCCAGGGAAGCAAAACCCCCTTGTTCATTCCGATACAATCCCACTCTCTCGCTCCTGCTCTCTTTTACTGCATTAGGACAACAACGATTCAACTGTTACATGCTGCGGTAGTTGAACCCCTTTCCTCTGCATGACCTGTCATTGCCACAGTAAATAGATGAAACCCACTAGCATGAGTAGGAGTTGTTTGAGCCTGATGTGCCTACTCATTCATGCTTGCTTGTCGTGCCTGCTATTGCTTAGAGTTCTGTCAGTCTGATTCATCGGGATGAATCGGAGGTGTGTGAACATGTCCTCTTGTTGAGAGCTAAGTGTGTGAACACGATTTGGTAAAGGTAGCGGTGAGAGGCCATGTAGGAGTACATGGTGGGTTGTCTCATTGAAACTGTCCTCGTGAACCGAGTTACGTGTTTGTGATCCATGAGCAGTTAGTGCCACACAGTGGGTTCCGATAACTTCGACCCCTCTCGGCTTATTAATCAACTTGATCTCTGTCCGGGAGTTGCAACTAGTTTACGGTGTTTGTAGGTAGTGTTAGTAGTCTACCAAGTGGCACCCTTGCAGGTGGGCTTGGGACAGACTAGGCATAGTGGCCCGGTGTACCAAGTGGCACCCGGATGGTGGACTTGGGAACCCTGCACACATCGTTTGGGGCCGTGAGCGACACCCCGGCCGGATCTCCTTGCGGATGGAACCCGAATAGGCGATAAACCTGGACTAGAGACTTGTGTGGTTAGTCAGGTCATGGCCAACTCCCTCGCCAGGCTTCCGCTTGAAGGTTGCCGAGATACACAACGTGTACATGGTGGTAAGTGGCGAGAGTGTGTGTGAAGAAGTACACCCCTGCAGGGTTAACATCATCTATTCGAATAGCCGTGTCCGCAGTAAATGACTTCTGGGTTGCCTGTACAACTCATAGACAAGTGAAAGTGGATACTCTAAAACTCGCAAGATAAGCGTGAGTGCTATGGATGGCCTTCCCGTAGGGAGACGGGAGCGGATCCATAGTGGTGTATTGATTGGTGAATATGTGGACTCGTGTGCGCCACCTCAAAAGAGTTACTTGCAGTCGTAGTTCAGGATAGGCACTGAGTCAAAGCTGGCTTGCTGCAGTCAAACTCCACCACCCCCTTTATTGATACCGATGCATATGTAGTTAGTTCTGATGTAAGTCTTGGTGGGTACATTTGTACTCACATTTGCTTATTTTATGTTTTGCAGAGAGAGACGTCAGTCTCGCTAGTAGTTCCATGTGGACTTCGACGTTTAGCTTGTTACCTCAGCTACGATATTGTGCCCTCGGTAGGATCTGGTAGATAGTCAGGCTTCTCAGCCTTTTTCATTTGTAGATGTCTGTACTCAGACATGTTAAGCTTCCGCATGTGCTTTGACTTGTATGCTCTGAATGTTGGGTCATAAGACCCATGTTTGTAATATCTCGCTCCTCGGAGCCTAATGAATAAATACTTGAGTCGTAGAGTTATGTTGTGATGCCATGTTGTATTTACACATATCGAGCATATTGTGTGTATGATTGAAATTCTTGGTATGTGTGGGATCAGACAACCTAGTTGTTTATCCTTGGTAGCCTCTCTTATGGGGAAATGTAGTCTTGTGCTTCCATGAGCCATAGTAGTCCGCTTCTGGCCAGTTCACCGGAGTCCTGCTAGCCCAAAGACTACCGCTCGGAACACTTGACCGGCGGCATGTGATTCACTTGCTCTCAGGTTCTGTCCCTTCGGGGAAATGTCACGCGGTGTCATCCGGAGTCCTGCCTAGCCTGCTACAGCCCGGGTTCCTGGAATCCTGTTAGCCTAGTGCTACAGCCCGGATTCACACGCTGCTGACCGACATGCTCGATGTTGAATCATGTATGCCTGTACCTATAAGTTAGTGCCACTTTGGGTTCACGACTAGTCATGTCGGCCCGGATTCTCTGTCATATGGATGCTAGCAACACTATCATATACGTGAGCCAAAAGGCGCAAACGGTCCCGGGCCATGGCAAGGCGACACCCGTGGGAATACCGTGCGTGAGGCCGCAAAGTGATATGAGGTGTTACATGCTAGATCGGTGTGGCATTGAGTCGGGGTCCTGACAGCTTTGGTATCAGAGCCTGACTGCCTGTAGGATTACCAAGCCAAACCGGTCGAAGTTGTGTCTAGAAATGCTTTAGTTATATAAGGGAATTGATTGTGGAAGGGAATGTAAGGCTATTTTTACTCCTTATACCTCACGGCCTTCTGATCTGAGTCATCCTCTTCTCTTCTACGGGGTTTAAGAACTAGGCTTCTCATCTATCTATAAGGATGACGTGTTACTAATCCATAGACTTATAGAATTGATAGTTTCAAATCTTAGTTCACTTTTTACTACTTCCGTATGTTCATAGCTGGTCTCAGAACCTTGATATTGAGATGTTGAGTGGTCATGCCACTATTTTGCGGGATGTCTCAAATCATTTTGAGCATTTACAGCCGTTATGCTGTCCGAGTCATCCCAGATTTCTAAATAGTCTGATGCATTTGCAAATCCCTTCTCTCCATTTCTAATGTTCATTTGGGCCAGATTAATCACACAAATTAGTATGTTGAGGTACTCCGCTGCCTCGACATATATGTTGGAGTTATTATTATGACCCTAGGTGTTTTAGGGAGTCACCTAGTAAACTAGCCATGTTTTGTGTTTCCCGTGTGGTGATTCTGGCCATCATTCTCGAAAGCATCCTGTGATGTTATTAGTTAGTAGGTATTCTATTCCTGGGTTCTTGAACCCAAGATTCACCCTACTTACCTCCTGTTGATAGTGTTTGCTAGTTCCTTTAGGATATTAGTAATCTCTGTGATAGTCCTCTAGGCTCGTGGTACATCCTTCTTCCAATTACGATGAACCATTCTTGGCAGAAGTTCGTTGAACCAAAAGATCACAATAAGAGTGCTCTTCATGGGTTATCCATCCAAATTGTGAATCTACCAGTGCTTCTTCTTCTGCATGGGTTATACGGAAGAAATATGTTGAACTTGTTCGACATACTAATCCACGCGTCCACAACTCAGAAAGATATTTGTTCCTTTGAGTTTCCCCTCTCTCTAGTTGCATCATGATCTCCGTCTATCACTTGATAGTAAAGAGCATGTCATGCACTCATGCTCATCGATATCTCATATTCCTGTGGTCAGTCAAGCCATTCTATTCCGGAATGACTAGGAGAAACAAACTCCAGTACCTTATCCATTTCTAGGATTGGGTCAAAGCAGTTGTATTCTGCAGATCAAATGCCATCAAGCTTTTGTTCCGTTCTACCTTGGAGTATCACCCTCTTTCATAACAAGGGTATCATGGGAATTGCACCACCATCTGCAGTGATACTTCTCGCCCTCATTATTCATTTCTCGGCTCCCATGTTGTTGCCACCAGAATGCCGACAAGTGAACCATGATGTGTGAAATCAATACTCCTAGCAACCTTGTTGCCTGGTAGTTAAAGGACAATAACTTCATTCCTAGCGTGTTGGTTCCTGAACCATTGTGCTAAGATAGATTGTGCTACCTAGTCCATTTCCTGGTGCACTCATCGACCAAGGAGTTAGGATTGTGACAATCCCTCGCTCCTTGATCATATCGTCTTGCCCTGAAAAGCAAGATTGTTCTCGAGCTTAATAACATATCGATGGTTCGTGATTTTCCGAATATCTTCTCGGAAGTATTACCGGGTTGTTTCCTGACTGTTATGTTGAGCTCGTGATCATGTTGGTCTTCTTCTAAACCACCCATTCTCCAAGAATCTGTGTTGAATACCCTGAGCTAGTTGGTTAAGCTGAACAACAACTTGGAGAGTTGGAAGATAAAAGCTTGCCTAACTTAGTTTGTTCCAAAGGGATATTCTTGTGTAGTGTGTGTTGAAGAAAGATGATATCTTCATCGATTGGTCCCTGTGATCAGTTGTTGGACCTATTGTCTTATCAATCCTTTGATTTGAGTGTGGGCTATCGTCAAATCAAATTAGTACCAACGATGTTCGTAATGTTGTCTTACTCGTGGTTGATCCCTCGAGCATACACCATTACAACTTTTGGTCTGACCAATACCAACACATTGTTCACATAATGGTGGAAGTCCAGTGATATGGAAATTCCGATGAGTTCTTGTTGAGCCCAACAAAGACATCTTGTCTCCTCCATGATTCATGTTAAACATTGAGCTAGTGTTGGAAACTTTTGTAAGCATTGCCTTCGTGGTCCGTTCATGAGGTATATGTTTTGGTGAAAGAAGTGACTTTCTCTGATTCACGTGCATTTGGTGCAAGTTGCCGCTGTGAGTTCGAGGAAGATTGTTGTGTTTCCTATGGTACCATCCCAAGTCGGTCATGCACGTGCGAAGTGCTCTATGGTTTGATAGGTTGGCCGCCTCCACTCCATATGTGTTCCTAGCACACCAAGCCACTGACTGATTTGCTCAAGGAGAAGGAGTCCCTTCATAAGAGCTAATCCGGACTTATGAAAAGACTTCGATATCCTCGATGATGGTTCCCCCACCTGAACTCGGTAGTGTTTAATATAAGACTACTACGTGGCCATGCTTGTCTGGGACAGCGTGTTCACATGTTTGTAGCAGAACCTGCTCATGTTTTGGAGCTTACTACCATAGTCCATCTCCCGAGAATCTCGCAACATCATCTCGTCGATTTGTGTTGCAACCTTTCCTTTTCAGACATGCTGTCTGAAATGTCCTGTTACCAACCAGATCTGAATCTCAGGCAGATATGATGGTTGAAACATTCCCAGCATTTGCATTATGTTCCATCTTGCACCCCAGCAATTGTTGTTCAGGATCATCCTCAAAAGCGGTCCTACCATGGGTCCCATCCATCTCCGATGATAAGCAAAAATCATCCCTTGCGTTGTCTTCAACAAGGTAGTCCACATCATCCTATCTAGTCCGAGTATACCATCCCTTAGTACTCCACCAAATGATTATTGTGATTGCCTTAGGATGGTAAAAGAGTTTCAATGATCTCGGGATCAAAAGTAATTATTTTTGCCACTTAAGGGAATGTTTCTGCAAGTCACCTTCCTTAAGATGTCTCGTTATGATATCATGGCAACTCAACTCCCCGCTACGTCGTGATCAAGCGTGGAATTGTTTCCTACCAAATCGAGCCACCGCCTTCTATTTCCTATCACCCCGATAAGTGTCTCGTGTCTTAGCTCAAGAGATATTCCTACGTCTCATTCCGTGAGTTGATCGTCAGTTGTCCGATCTTCGAGAAGATCAAAATTTTGTAGAGTTTTCCTCCCCTCCGTCGCCATAGCTGGATGAAGATCTCGAAGGCAAGACATCAAGATCATGTGGTAGATCGAATCAGCATCTTCAATGAGGGCACTTGGATCATGAAGATTGTGTTAGTTTGTGTTCCCCATTGACCTCTTACCTCACGTCTTGAATCTCGGGACGAGATTCTTGTTTAGTGGGAGTGAGTTGTCACATCCCTGGTTCTGGCCTGCTCTGGGTTAGCTAGTCTTGTGTTGCATCATGTTTAAATTTCTCTTAAACCTGAAATGGGGAGCAACAAACCCCAGCATCCCCCCTGAAAATACCAGGTTCAACTAAAAAACATTTCAATGAACCCAGAATGCCCTTCACAAAAGTTCATCATTTTTGAATTGGTCTAGAACCTCTCCCAAAAATGGTGCACATTTTCCTAGGCCATTCTGGATTTTGGAATTAAATCGTTACTTATTTGCATTTGGGCATTTAAATACTATAAAATATTTTAAATGCTCAAATAATCCCAAACTGAAATGTTTACTGTAGGATATATTTCCAACAGTGGTCATGAGCAGTTGCATGATTTTTGGGATTGATTTAGTATTTTTTAGAAAGCCACAAAGATTACAGAGTAATAGAAAAACTTCAATAAAGGAGAGAGAGAGAGAAACCCACCTGGGCCTCACCTGTGCTGGCCCGGCTCACCTGGCTTGTGCCAGTCGCCACCCACCTCTGTCAAGAGGGCGGGAGGCGTGTCACTTCTTGGCACTCCATGACCACCTCCTGCTTCCACCTCTTGCTGCCTCCCCGTCCCCATTCGAGCGCCACGGAGACGGCCAGCAAACCCCTACACCTCTCCCCTCTCTCCCCTAGACCCCTTCCCCATCTCTGCTCTCTTCGCGCGGCAACATCGAACACACCTGTCGCCGCCGCTCGCTGTTGCCACGGCCACCGGACCTCCCTCGCCCATCCAACGTGCTCGAGAGATCCGCCACGCCGTCCCCGTCAACTCCACCGTGCTATGTGAGCTGGGAAGCACCACAATGCCCTCGACGACATCGTCTTCTACCTCGGACCACCGAGATCGCCGGTGCCGATTCGCGCCAACCGGGTCGTCCCCAGCCCCGCCGTCTGCACCCTTCACCTCACCGTGAGCCCTGGTCCCTTCCCCTCTTCTTCCCTCGTCGTCCGCGTGTCGTAGCGCAGTACCCCGCGAGCTCCCACGCCGCCGTCCGCCATGGCCGGCAGGCCCGTGCTCCTGAGCTCTTCTGCTCACAGCCGAGCATAGCAATGCGCTCAGCGCGTCTCCAGGAGGCCGTAGGACCCAGCCGTTCGCCCCGCCGTGCCCCACAGCACCATTCCCAACCTCGCCCGAATTCCGGCCGCCGCATTCGTGCTTTCACGCCGTCGACCTGCACCACCCCAGCCCCTCCCGCTTGGCCTACCAGATGCGCGCGAGCCCCAGCTACGCGTAGGGCCAAACCGCGGTCGATTTGGTCGACCATGGGCAAATTCCGAGCCCCTCCGCCGTCTCGGGCTTCACCGGCGACGAGCCGTGGACCAAGTCCGGCGGGTTTGACCCCGCTTGACCGGGGTTTGACTTCCCCCCTGACCCACTGACGTGTGGGCCGCCCTTGTTTATTATTAGTTAGGTTAGTTTAGCGCTAATTAACCTATAATAGTGCTTAACCTAACACTAACTAACTCTGTTAAGTTAGTTATGACACTAACACACGGGACCCACATGTCAGGTTTGACCTAGACCGCCCCGTTGACCTGCTGACATCATCATGACGTAGTGCTGACGCAATAAATCCCTTTTCTGGATTATTTCTATTTTGGAAATATCTGAAAATTCCAGAAAATATCCTAAACTTCAAAAATTCATATAAATTCAACCGTAACTCCAAATGAAACAAATTATATATGAAAAATTATCAGAAAATCCAAAGAATCTGTTTATAGCATTTTCATGCATGTTTGATCAAGTTAACTTCACTGTTTAGGATGAAACATGAATATGACAACTTTGATAATAGTGTTGGAGTTGAGATTTGATGTAGTTTTGAATTCCACTTCAATCAAAATGACTTGCTGTTGCATTAGCTTAAATCACAACATATTGCCATGTCATGATCATGCATCATGTTGTGCATTGCATTGATTGTGTTCTTCTCTGTTTGCAAGTGTTGTTCCCCCTCGGCAGACGTTGTTCCAACGCTGTGATCGTTGACACTAATGAAGACCCAATGCTATCTTCAGAAGTGCCAGGAAAGCAAAAACCCCTTGTTCATTCCGATAAAATCCCACTCTCTCGCTCCTGCTCTCTTTTACTGCATTAGGACAACAACGATTCAACTGTTACATGCTGCGGTAGTTGAACCCCTTTCCTCTGCATGACCTGTCATTGCCACAGTAAATAGATGAAACCCACTAGCATGAGTAGGAGTTGTTTGAGCCCTGATGTGCCTACTCATTCATGCTTGCTTGTCGTGCCTGCTATTGCTTAGAGTTGTGTCAGGTCTGATTCATCGGAGATGAATCGGAGGTGTGTGAACATGTCCTACTGTTGAGAGCTAAGTGTGTGAACACTATTTGGTAAAGGTAGCGGTGAGAGGCCATGTAGGAGTACATGGTGGGTTGTCTCATTGAAACCGTCCTCAGGAACTGAGTTCTGTGTTTGTGATCCTTGAACAATTACTACCTCACATTGGGTTCCGGTATCTCGACCCCTCTCGGCTTATTGATCAACTTGATCTCTGTCCAGGAGTTGCAACTAGTTTCTGGTGTTTGTAGGTAGTGTTAGTAGTCTACCAAGTGGCACCCGGTACAGGTGGGCTTGGGAAAGACTAGGCACAGTGGCCCGGTGTACCAAGTGGCACCCGGATGGTGGACTTGGGAACCCTGCACACATCGTTTGGGGCCGTGAGCGACACCCTGGCCGGATCTCCTTGCGGATGGAACCCGAATAGGCGATAAACCTGGACTAGAGACTTGTGTGGTTAGTCAGGTCGTGGCCGACTCCCTCGCCAGGCTTCCGCTTGAAGGTTGCCGAGATACACGACGTGTACATGGTGGTAAGTGGCGAGAGCGTGTGTGAAGAAGTACACCTCTGCAGGGTTAACATCATCTATTCAAATAGCCGTGTCCGCGATAAAGGACTTCTGGGTTGCCTGTACAGTTCATAGACAAGTGAAAGTGGATACTCTAAAACTCACAAGATAAGCGTGAGTGCTATGGATGGCCTTCTCGTAGGGAGACGGGAGCGGATCCATAGTGGTGTATTGATTGGTGAATATGTGTACTCGTGTGCGCCACCTCAAAAGAGTTACTTGCAGTTGTAGTTCAGGATAGCCACTGAGTCAAAGCTGGCTTGCTGCAGTCAAACTCCATCACCCCCTTTATTGATACCGATGCATATGTAGTTAGTTCTGATGTAAGTCTTGCTAGGTACATTTATACTCACGTTTTCTTATTTTATGTTTTGCAGAGAGAGACGTCAGTCTCGCTAGTAGTTCCGTGTGGACTTCGACGTTTAGCTTGTTACCTCAGCTACGATCTTGTGCCCTCGGCAGGATCTGGTAGATAGTCAGGCTTCTCAGCCTTTTTCATTTGTAGATGTCTGTACTCAGACATGTTAAGCTTTCGCATGTGCTGTGACTTGTATGCTATGAATGTTGGGTCATAAGACCCATGTTTGTAATATCTCGCTCCTCGGAGCCTAATGAATAAATACTTGAGTCGTAGAGTTATGTTGTGATGCCATGTTGTATTTACACATATCGAGCATATTGTGTGTATGATTGAAATGCTTGGTATGTGTGGGATCCGACAACCTAGTTGTTTATCCTTGGTAGCCTCTCTTATGGGGAAATGTAGTCTTGTGCTTCCATGAGCCATAGTAGTCCGCTTCTGACCTAGTTCACCGGTGTCCTGCTAGCCCAGCACTACTGCTCCGGAACACTTGACTGGCCGGCATGTGATTCACTTCGTTCCTGTGTCTGTCCCTTCGGGGAAATGTCACGCGGTGACATCCAGAGTCCTGCCTAGCCTGCTATAGCCCGGGTTCCCGGAGTCCTGTTAGCCTAGTGGTACAGCCCGGATTCATACGCTGCTGACTAACATGCTCGATGTTGAATCATGTATGCCTGTCCCTATAAGTTAGTGCCACTTTGGGTTCACGACTAGTCATGTTGGCCCGGATTCTGTGTCATATGGATGCTAGCGACACTATCATATACGTGAGCCAAAAGGCGCAAACGGTCCCGGACCATGGTAAGGCGACACCCGTGGGACTACCGTGCGTGAGGCCGCAAAGTGATATGAGGTGTTACATGCTAGATCGGTGTGGCATTGAGTCGGGGTCCTGACAGCTGCCGTTAAGTGAGAAGATGGCTGCTGTGGCGGAGCTTCACAGGTTGTCCGGGTTTGCAATGCGGTCTGTAATAGACCATCTTTGGCCAAAGCAGCCTCAGCCGGACAGTTACTTTGGTTTGGTGCAGCAGTTCCTTGGGGCCGTGCCTCATATTGATGCCATGAGGAGGTCGGCGTGCATAGAGGGTGCACGAATGGCTCTTGCCCGCGTTAAAGCATATTGGATAGATATGGAGGCCACCGTTGTAGCGACCCAGAATCCGGTGGGAGGACAGTATCCGGCCGAGCACTATTTGGTGCAGGTAATGTGAAGGTGCCCGCTTAATAGAGGCGCAGTGCGCGAAGAATGTCTTATTCGAGTGACAGATCAAACCATTGTAAAAACAATGTTATTTTGGTTGTAAGGCTATATTTATACTTTTTGCCGAAAGTATTATTGTGTATCCTGTGCGGCTGTTTTTATACATACATATATATATATATATATATATATATATATATATATGTGTGTGTGTGTGTGTGTGTGATCCGAAAGTTAGCAGTCGTTAGCTTCAGCCCCCACGCATACAATGGGGGGGTGTTCGCAAAAAATATGCATAATCACACTTGATCCAACGTCTTGGTCCATTAAGGAGGTGATCGCACGTCGATCTGGTGGGTGTAGTTCAGGTTTTCGAATCTGATCTGGTGGCCAGGGGCGTAGCTGTCGATCTGCTGCAAATGGCCAAGCGAATTAGCCCGCAGTGCGAAGCCGCCGAACACAAAGATCTGTCCGGGGAGAAAAGTTTCACCCTGGACCGTGTTGTTGACAATGATTGAAGGAGCCATCGAGCCATGCAGCAACGACACAGAGGAACTCTCAATGAAAGCACCAATGTCGGTGTCAAAACCGGCGGATCTCGGGTAGGGGGTCCCGATCTGTGCGTCTAGACTGATGGTAATAGGAAGCAAGGGACACAATGTTTACCCAGGTTCGGGCCCTCTCGATGGAGGTAAAACCCTACTTCCTTCTTGATTAATATTGACGATATGGGTAGTACAAGAGTAGATCTACCACGAGATCGTAGAGGCTAAATCCTAAGAGCTAGCCTATGATGGTATGATTGTAATTGTGATCGGCCTTCTAAGGACCAACCTCTCTGGTTTATATAGACACCGAAGAGGGCTAGGGTTTACATGGAGTCGGTTACAAGGAAGGGAATATAATATCCGAATCGCCAAGCTTGCCTTACACGCCAAGGAGAGTCCCATCCGGACACGGGACGGAGTCTTGAGTCTTGTATCTTCATGCTTCAATAGTCTGGACGACGTATACAGTCCGGCTGTCCGGATACCCCCTAATCCAGGACTCCCTCACCTGTGTAAACCTTTCTTACTGTCTCTTGTTGATTCACACCCTCCGGATACTCAACACAACCAAGAGGGACGCTGGCGTTATTGGCATTTCGCCATCTCAGACTAATGCACGCACCTAGAAATTCAGGGTTCAAGGGCGTTACTCAGCCCAGTATATGTTGTAAAGACCGAATACCTTAGGGAGTGTCCGGCGTCGCGAGTTTGGCCTTATATGCATCAGCTCCGAATCATGTCTTTGGTCAAATGTTGGGTTTGCCCGACTCCCGTGTTTTGCTACCTTACGTTCCGCTTTATCGGCTAAGGTGGCACCGGGAGAACTACTGCGATTGTGCCCTGGTTCATCCGGACGAGCACCTCCGTAGAGAAAGCCGAAAACTGACTGTTATGATAAAGTGCGAGACTGGTCAACCACTCGACGACTCATTGGAATCTTCGGGATTCCTTCGCATTAACGAAGGACCGGTTTTCCCGGTCATGTATATACGCGCACCATATTCGGAAAGACGCGGAAATACCAGGGGCTAGATAGTAGCACCACTGTCAAACTCCTATGGTTAAGTGAAAGTGTTAAAGCAATATAGTCCGATTGCCTCGTTTGCTGCGCTACCACCTCCTTAATGGACCAAGACGTTGGATAAAGTGTGAATACGCGCTTTTGCGAACACCCCCGCATTATATGTGTGGGGGCTGAAGCCGACGACTGCAAACTTTTAGGTTATATATATAGATATATACATAAACAACCGCACATGAGGCATAATAATACTTTCAGGCAAAAGTATAAACAAAGCCTTTATAATTCAAATAACATTGTTCTTACAGTTCGGATACATGTCACTTGAACATGATACTCTTCGAGCACTGAGTCTCTATTAAATGAGCACCTTCTAGGACTTCTTCAAAATAGTGCTCGGCCGATACCCGGCCTACGGCCGAACTCTGGGTTGCAATAGCGGTGGCCTCCATCTCTGCCCAGTATGTCTTGACACGTGCAAGAGCCATCTGTGCACCCTCTATGCACGCCGACCTCTTCACAGCGTTGATATGCGGCACAACACCCAGGAATCGTTGCACTAAGCCAAAATAACTATTTGGCCTTGGTCCTTCCGGCCAAAGATGATCCACAACAGACCTCATGGAAAGCCCGGACAACCTATGGAGCTCGGCCCACTCGGCCATTTGCTCATTTAACAGCAGCGGACGCACTCGAACATTGAACTGCGACCAAAACAGCTTTTCCACTTCGTGATCCTTTTGATCTTTGAAAAACTCGGTTGCATCAGCAGAACTTGCTGCCAAATCCAAGTATGCGTCTGCAGAACTCCATAATTGATCCTGACGGGCACACTTAGGATCTCCGAACTTTGTCCGCAACAAACATCTCAGATGGGGTTCACCAGCTCCATTGGTGCCTCTCCGATGATGTGTGAGTAGTTCTTTGTAGACCTCCGGGTCCGTATTTAGTAGCTACATGGCTTCATCTCTCTGTCTGAATTATCAATACAATGGTCTCTTCGAGATCCATATGATGTAACTCTTTTGCGGTGTGTTTGTTGGGATCGATGAACTTTGAGTTTATGATCAGATCTATCTTTATATATCCATGAAGATATTTGAGTTTCTTTGATCTCGTTTATGCATGATCTCGTATAGACTCGTATTTCTTCTCCGATATTTGGGTTTTATTTGGCCAACTTGATCTATTTATCTTGCAATGGGAAGAGGTGCTTTGTAGTGGGTTAGATCTTACTTCACGGTGCTTGACCCCAATGTGAGAGGGAACCGACACGTATGTATCGTTGCTACTAAGGATAAAATGATGGGGTCTATCTCTACATAGATAGATCTTGTCTACATCATGTCATCATTCTTATTGCATTACTTCGTTTTTCCATGAACTTAATACACTAGATGCATGCTGGATAGCGGTCGATGTGTGGAGTAATAGTAGTAGATGCAGGGAGGAGTCGGTCTACTAATCTTGGACGTGATGCCTATATAATGATCGTTGCCTGGATATCGTTATGACTATTTGAAGTTCTATCAATTTCCCAACAGTAATTTGTTCACCCACCGTTTGCTATTTCTCTCGAGAGAAGCCACTAGTGAAACCTACGGCCCCCGGGTCTCTTTCTCATATATTTGCCTTTGCGATCTATTTTATTTGCATTTATTTTTAGATCTATTAAAACAAAAATAAAAAAATACCTTGCTGCAATTTATTCTTATTTATTTTATTTGGCGTTCGATCTATCAATCTACTACAAATTTACCTCACGTCTGTTTGCCCATCTTGGGGCGCCGCTACCCGAAAGGGATTGACAACCCCTTTTACACGTCCGGTTGCGAGAAGTTGTTATTTGTATGCAGGTGCTGTTTGCGTTGTGTTGCTTGGTTCTCCTACTGGTTCGATAATCTTGTTTCACATCTGAGGGAAGTACCTACCGCCGCTGTGCTGCACCATCCCTTCCTCTTTGGGGAAATACCGACGTAGCTTCAAGCGACATCAGGGAGTAGTCCACCCTCGGGGCTGAGGGTTTGTACCAGTAGCTATGTGTTTAATCTCTCTCTCTCTCTCTCTCGTGTTCTTGAGATGTCACGATCTTGATGTATCGCGGGCTTTGTTAATATAGTCGGATCATATGGTGTTTTCCCCTCTCTATCTTGTTGTGATGAATTGAGTTTTTCCCTTTGAGATTTCGTTGTTATCGGATTGAATACTTTTATGGATTTGAGAACATTTGATATATGTCTTGTAATTGAATACTCGTGGTGACAATGGGGTGTCGTATTGATTCATTCGATATATGTTTTGGCACTCAACTCGCGGATTCCCGAGGTGACATTGGGGTAATCTATACATAGGGGTTGATGTACGTTCTTGTCTTTGTTTCTCCGGTAGAAATCTTGGGGCACTCTTTGAAGTTCTTTGTGTTGGATTCAGTATTATGAATATGAATTTGCTTTGGTGTTATTTTAGTAGGAACTCTAGGATAGATCGAACGGAAAGAATAGCCTTGTGTTATTTTTAGTATGAACTCTTGAATAGATCGAACAGAAAGAATAGCTTTGAGGTGGTTTCTTACCCTACAAAAAATTTATTCTTATGTTCTCCGCTAGATAGGAACTTTGGAGTGATTCTTCATCGCACTTTGAGGGGTGGTTATATGATCCGATTATATTAGCATTGTTGAGAGGTTTCACTAGCGAAAGTATGGACCTTAGGCCTCATTTTAAAGCATTGCAATACCGTTCTTGTGCCCGTTTACTATTTGCTACCTTGCTGTTTTTATTTAGTCAGATTGTAAAAATATATTTCTACCATCCACATTACACTTTTATCACCATCTCTTTGCCGAACTAGTGCACCTATACAATTTGCCATTTTATTAGGTGTGTTGGGGACACAAGAGAATTTTTTATTATTTGGTTGCAGGGTTGTTTGAGAGAGACTATCTTCATCCTACGCCTCCCACGGATTGATAAACGTTAGGTCATCCACTTGAGGGAAAATTGTTACTATCCTACAAAACTCTGTGCTTGGAGGCCCAACACGTGTCTATAAGAATAAAGTTCCGTAGTAGACATCACACCTCCGAGTTCTGCACACGTTCTGCTCGATGACGTCCCTCATCCTCTTGATCCAGCAAAGGTGTCGAGGAAGAAGATGAGTTCCGTCAGCACGATGGCGTGGTGACTGTGATGGTGAAGTGATCCGCGCAGGGCTTCGCCTAAGCACTACGAAGATATGTGACCGGGGGCGTAAACTGTGGAGGGGGGCGCCGCACACGGCTAACAATTGTTGGTGTGTGTTCCAGGCGCCCCCTCCCCACGTATATATAAGTGGTAGGGGGAAGGGAGCAGCCTTGGGGCACCCCAAGTAGGAGGAATCCTACTTGGGGTCCTATCCCAATTTGCCCCCCCTTCCCTTATTACCGGAAGGGGAAAAGGGAAGAAGGAAGCGAGGAAGGAAAGGGGGCCGAACCCCCTCTTCCTTCTCCTATTCGTCCTTCGGCCTAGGGGGGGGGGGCTCCACCCCTAGTGGGCTGGTGTGCTCCCCTCTTATAGCCCATAAGGCCGATTATTCCCCTCGGGGGTTCCGGTAACCCCACCCCCCGGTACTCCGACAAATACCCGATAGTATCCGGAACACTTCCGAAATCCGAATACTATCATCCTATATATCAATCTTTACCTCTCGACCGTTTCGAGACTCCTCTTCATGTCCGTGATCTCCAGGACTCCGAACAACATTCGGTCACCAAATCACATAACTCATATAATACTAAATCGTCATGGAACATTAAGCGTGCGGATCCTATGGGTTCGAGAACTATGTAGACATGACCGAGACCTCTCCGGTCAATAACCAATAGCGGAACCTGTATGCTCATATAAGATCTTTATCGGTCGAACCATTATGACAACATACGTTATTCCTATTGTGATCGGTATGTTACTTGCCCGAGATTCGATCGTCGGTATCTTCATACCTAGTTCAATCTCGTTACCGGCAAGTCTCTTTACTCGTTCCGTAATACATCATCCCCCAACTAACTCATTAGTTACTCTGCTTGCAAGGCTTATTATGATGTGTATTACCTAGAGGGCCCATAGATACCTCTCCGATACTCGGTGTGAAAAATCGTAATCTCGATCTATGCCAACCCAACAAACACCTTCGGAGATACCTGTAGAGCATATTTATAATCACCCGGTTATGTTGTGACGTTTGATAGCACACAAGGTATTCCTCCGGTATTCTGGAGTTGCATAATCTCATAGTCAATGGAATACGCATATGACATGAAGAAAGCAATAGCAATAAAACTGAACGATCAATATGCTAAGCTAACGGATGGGTCTTATCCATTACATCATTGTCCTAATGATTTGATCCCGTTCATCAAATGACAACACATGTTTATGGTTAGAAAACTTAACCATCTTTGATGAACGAGCTAGTCTAGTAGAGGCTTACTAGGGACACGGTGTTTTGTCTATGTATCCACACATGTATCAAGTTTCCGGTTAACACAATTCTAGCATGAATAATAAACATTTATCATGGTATAAGGAAATATAAAATAACAACTTTATTATTGCCTCTAGGGCATATTTCCTTCAATAAGTTGAAAACCAAGTCGATTTAGATTGTGACCGCGACGAGACCGCCAAGGACATACTGGAATCTAGTTAGGTTTTTGCCTCCTGTCGATGTTTACTCCACCTCAAACGCCAGCTTGCACCAACGAGCCGGAGAGCAGGTCTCCAGAACCTGATTAACTTGTGATCCTGCATCGGGAGAGGGGGAATTAGGTTTTTGGGAATTGCATTGTGCGATTGCTCGCGCTCTTCACGATGAGTCGTCTACTTCCAAGGTCAGGCATTGTTGCGCACCGTCATCGTCCAATGTCTGTTAGACTGGTCTTTTCTAACTTCGTCGTCAGCAACATCGCCTCTTTAACTGCCACTGTTACTTCATCTGCAACTAATCAGTATGTGTGTCATGATCCGATCCAAATATTTTATTATGGCTTTTGTTGCATGTTAGATGATGTTGATGTTCATGATGTTCTATTCATTTGGTACGCTAGATTTATGCATGCTAATATTTTTAGTGATGGTTTATTTAATGAAATTAACCATGAAATTGCTTAATTCTTCGACAACCCAAAGATCTCATTGTAAGCAATTTTTTGAGCTAACTATTGTTGGATTCGCTGATGCACTGAGGCCAAATAAGTTTATCGGTGCACATTTAAAGAGGTGGCAAGTGAAGTCCATACTCTGGCTTATTGTTCTAACAGTTTTTCACATCAGTACTAGCATGCTAGAGGGGTCTCTGATGAAGATGATAGGAAATTTCAGGAAGCCAATACTATCTTCGTGGAACGTGTTCTGGGTGTTCTCGTTGTCCGTCTGTGTGATGTTTACTGCTTCCTCTAACCTAGGAAGGTGTTGGTGGCCCCAAGTGCAAGGGTTTGTTGCAAGCAACCATTTTTATCAAGTGGATGACCTTAAGGTTTATCAAACCAGTAGGAGTTTGTAACGCAACCAATGATAAGTACATGCATACAGAAATATAAAACTGCCTTGGCCCCCAAGAAAACTAGGAGGTTGTAAATTTCACTATTAGTTACAAGGTTTAAATGCATTGTGTATGAATGATTGATTGCAACGGAAAATTAGAAGCAAGGGATTGTAAAAGAGGGCATTGATCGAGGTTGAAAGAAATAGAAAAAAGAATGGATCCATAGGTTCACTAGTGATATTTCTCCACAAGATAGCATGATGTGGTAAATAAATTACAGTTGCATATAGATTCAATCACAGTTTTATGACTATGATTATACATCGCATAACAAGAAATGAGCATCATGTCCAAACATTTATAGACCGCTATCCAACTGCATCTGTAGTTAATACTCCACCCAAGACCGCTAGTCAACATACAGAAGGAAATATGCCCTAGAGGCAATAATAAAGTTATTATTTTATATTTCCTTATTCATGATAAAGGTTTATTATTCATGCTAGAATTGTATAAATCGGAAACCTAAATACATGAGTGAATATAAAAACAAACACCATGTCCCTAGTGAGCCTCTACTTGACTAGCTTGTTGATCAAAGATGGTTAAGGTTTCCTAACCATGGACATGAGTTGTCATTTGATAACGGGATCACATCATTAGGATAATGATGTGATGGACAAGACCCATCTGTTAGCTTAGAATTATGATCGTTCAGTTTTATTGCTATTGCTTTCTTCATGTCAAGTACATATTCCTTCGACTATGAGATTATGCAACTCCCGGATACCGAAGGAATGCCTTGTGTGCTATCAAATGTCACAATGTAACTGGGTGATTATAAAGATGCTCTACAGGTATCTCCGAAGGTGTTTGTTGAGTTGGCATAGATCGAGATTAGGATTTGTCACTCCGAGTATCGGAGAGGTATCTCTGGGGCCTCTCGATAATACACATCATAAGCTTGCAAGCAAACGACTAAGGAGTTAGTCACGAGGTGATGTATTACGGAACGAGTAAAGAGACTTACCGGTAACGAGATTGAACTAGGTATGGAGATACCGACGATCGAATCTCAAGCAAGTAACATACCGATAGACAAAGGGAATTACGTATGTTGTATAATGGTTCGACCGATAAAGATCTTCGTAGAATATGTAGGAGCCAATATGGGCATCCAGGTTCCACTATTGTTTATTGACTAGAGAGGTGCCTCGGTCATGTCTACATAGTTCTCGAACTCGTAGGGTCCGCATGCTTAACGTTCGATGCTGATATAGTATTATATGAGTTATGTGATCTGGTGACCGAATGTTGTTCGGAGTCCCGGATGAGATCACAGACATGACGAGCAGTCTCGAAATGGTCGAGAGGTAAAGATTGATATATAGGACGATGGTATTCGGACAATGGAAGTGTTTCGGAGGGTATCGGGTACATATTGGGTCACCGGAAGGGGTTCCGGGCACCGCTGGCAAAAGATATTGGCCTTATGAGCCAAGTGGGGAAACGCATAAGCCACCAAGGGCTGGTGCGTCCCCCATATGGGCCAGACCAGGAGGAGAAGGAAAGAGGGGAAGAGAAAGGAAAGGGGGGTTGGCCTCCCCTCCCCTTCTCCCCACCCCCTCTTTCCTTCCCCTCAACTAATGTGGAAAGAGTAGCGACCAAATGGGAACCCAAGTAGGATTCGGTCCTACTTGGGGTGCCTCCTGGCCTCTCCCATCCCCCTCCCACCTATATATATATATGTGGGGGGGGGGGGTACCCCTAGTACACACCAGACAATTGCCTAGCCGTGTGCAGCGCCCCCTTCCACCGTTTACACCCCCGGTCATATTTGCGTAGTGCTTAGGCGAAGCCCTGCGAGGATCACTTCACCATCACTGTCACCACGCCGTCATCTACTACCTCGACATCTTGCCGGATGAAGAAGGCGAGGGACGTCACCAAGCTGAACGTGTGCAGAACTCGGAGGTGTCATACGTTCGGTACTTGATCGGTCGGAGCTAAAAGAAGTTCGACTACATCAACCGCGTTGTTAAACACTTCCGCTTACGGTCTACGAGGGTACGTAGACACACTCTCCCCTCGTTGCTATGCATCTCCATTGATAGATCATTGCGTGTGCGTAGCATTGTTTTGTTTTCCATGCAACGGTTCCCAATAGTGGCATCATGATCCAGGTCTATGCGTACATGATATGCATGAGTAGAACACAAAGAGTTGTGGGCGGTGATAGTCATACTGCTTACCACCAACGTCTTATTTTGATTCGGTGGTATTGTAAGATGAAGCAGCCGGACCAACCTTACATGTCCACGTACATGAGACCGGTTCCACCGACAGACATGCAACTAGTTTTGCATAAAGGTGGCTGGCGGGTGTGTGTTTCTGAGGGAGTCCTGGATTAGGGGGTCCTCGGACAGCCGAACTATATCCTTTAGCCATACTGTTGGACTATGAAGATACAAGATTGAAGACTTCGTCCCGTGTCCGGATGGGACTCTCCTTGGCGTGGAAGGCAAGCTTGGCAATACGGATATGTAGATCTCCTCCCTTGTGACCGACTACATGTAACCCTAGCCCCTCCGGTGCCTATATAAACCGGAGGGTTTAGTCTCAGAGGATAACAACAATCATACCATAGGCTAGCTTCTAGGGTTTAGCCTCTATGATCTCGTGGTAGATCAACTCTTGTAATACTCATATCATCAAGATCAATCAAGCAGGAAGTAGG
This sequence comes from Aegilops bicornis, assembly GCA_021605145.1. Taxonomy (NCBI): domain Eukaryota; kingdom Viridiplantae; phylum Streptophyta; class Magnoliopsida; order Poales; family Poaceae; genus Aegilops; species Aegilops bicornis. Next base: position 507,144,993 of record CM038669.1, read on the forward strand.
GTATTACCTCCATTGAGAGGGACCAAACCTGGGTAAACATCGTGTCCCTCGCCTCCTGTTACCATCCGCCTTAGACGCACAGTTCGGGACCCCCTACCCGAGATCCGCAGGTTTTGACACCGACATTGGTTCTTTCATTGAGAGTTCCACTATGCGTCACCACAAGGTTTGATGGCCCCTTCAATCATCGGCAACGATGCGATGCAAGGTGAGGTTTTCCTCCCCGGACAGATCTTCGTATTCGGCGGCTCCGCACTACGGGCCGATTCGCTTGGCCATCTAGAGAAGATAGAGAGCTACGCCCTTGGCCGTCAGGTCAGGGTTGGAAACTTGAACTATACTGCCGATATCCGCGGAGACTTGATCTTCGACGGATTCGAAAGATGTCGAAAGTCGCCGCGATCACGGACGAGCATGACTTAGCTCTGCTGCCGGACGATGTTCGGGAGATCACACCTATGCCTACTCTGGCCCTAGATCCGGAGTCGTTTGCGCCGCCCGAGGACGGGTGGATGGACCCCGCCTCGGAGGCCGCACACTCAGTGGCGATAGAGCCGAATACTGACTTCACCTCCTATGCGACACAGTGTCGCGGATCCCCGATTCCTCCCGGCCACAGGCCACGAACCGCCTGCGTCCATGCCTATCGAATCTGATTGGGCGCCGATCATGGAGTTCACCTCCGCGGATATCTTTCAGCACTCGCCTTTTGGCGATGTGCTAAATTCATTAAGGTCTCTCTCCTTGTCGGGAGAACCTTGGCTGAACTATGTCCGGCTAGAATGGGATGCGAAAAACGAAGAAATTCGCTCCCCACCCACCACCCACTTAGTAGCCACTATCGACGATTTAACCGACATGCTCGATTTCGGCTCCGAAGACATCGATGGTATGCACGACGATGTAGGAGACAAACAGGAACCACCGCCCATAGGGCGCTGGACTTCCACCTCATCATAGGTGGACATCCCCAAAGAAGGCGATGGCGATAAGACAACAGAGGATAATCCCTCCAAGCAGCAATCCAAGCACCGACTTCAGCGATGCCTCTCTAAGTCCCGCCATAGCAGCGATACCGGCCCAAGAGACAATAACGCTCCGGATAGCGCCGAAGACGATGACAATCCCCTCCAGCCAGATCTCGAGCGGGAGGATGAACAAGCTAGCCCTCCAGAACAGGCAGCAGACGGAGAATCAGAGGATGACAATTACACACCTCTCCCGAAGATGAAGTTAGCCTCGACAACGAAGAATTTATCGTGCCTGAGGATCCTGTCGAGCAGGAGTGCTTCAAGCGCCGGCTTATAGCCACAACAAACAGCCTAAAGAAAAAGCAACAACAGCTTCGAGCTGATCAAGATCTGCTAGCGGATATATGGACTAAAGTCCTGGCGGCCGAGGAATACGAACTCGAGCACCCAACCAAGAGTTACCCAAAGCGCAGGTTGCTACCCCAACTCAAGGAGGAAGCATTGAAACCTACATCACCAGCTGAAAGTGCAACTATCCCTAGGTGGTTTTGGTAATTCCTAACATATAGTTCATTGAGCTAATGCTATTTCAAGACGAAATTTTCAGGAAAGCTCAATGATTGGCATGCCATGGATGAGAAAAGTGGACCCCTCAAAATACTAAGGATAAAAGGATTGGCTCAAGCTCAAAAGTTCAAGACTCTACATTTTATATTTTAGTGATCCAAGATCACATTGAGTCTATAGTAAAAGCCAATACTATCAAGGAGGGATGAGGTGTTGCTTAATGAGGCTCTTGCTCAAAGTGCTTAGTGATATGCTCCAAATCCCTCAACTACATTCTCACATCCACATATGACCAAAACCCAAAGTCAAACTCGGCCCCACCGATTCTTTCTATCCGGCGCCACCGAGTTCAGATGTCATAGCCACTGGCACAAACCCTAGGCAAATCGGTCTCACTGATAGGGATCTCGGTCTCACCGAGATGGGGTTGTAATCTCTCTGTTTCCCTTCGTAACATTTCGGTCCCACTGAGATGAGCGATCGGTCCCACCGAGATTGCAATGTAAACTCTCTATCTCCCTTTTGTAACATTTCGGTCCCACCGAAATGAGCGAATCGGTCCCACCAAGTTTACGTGACCAACTCTCTGGTTAGCTTATTACCAAAATCAGTCTCACCGAGTTTGTGTAATCGGTCACACCGAGATTACGTTATGCCCTAACCCTAACCATATCGGTCCTACCGAGTTGCAAGTCGGTCCCATCGAAAATCCTAACGGTCACTAGATTTTCTGAATCGGTCCGACCGAGTTTTTCAATTCGGTCCCACAGAGTTTGGCAAGTTGTGTGTAACGGTTAGATTTTGTGTGGAGGCTATAAATACCCCTCCACCTCCTCTTCATTCGTGGAGAGAGCCATCAGAATGAACCTACACTTCCAACGTACATTATCTAAGAGAGAACCACCTACACTTGTGTTGAGGCCAAGATATTCCATTCCTACCATATGAATCTTGATCTCTAGCCTTCCCCAAGTTGTTTTCCACTCAAATCTTCTTTCCACCCAATCCAAATCCTGTGAGAGAGATTTGGGTGTTGGGGAGACTATCATTTGAAGCACAAGAGCAAGGAGTTCATCATCAACACACCATTTGTTACTTCTTGGAGAGTGGTGTCTCCTAGATTGGCTAGGTGTCACTTGGGAGCCTCCGACAAGATTGTGGAGTTGAACCAAGGAGTTTGTAAGGGCAAGCAGATCGCCTACTTCGTGAAGATCTACCGCTAGTGAGGCAAGTCCTTCGTGGGCGACGACCATGGTGGGATAGACAAGGTTGCTTCTTCGTGGACCCTACGTGGGTGGAGCCCTCCGTGGACTCAGCATAACTGTTACCCTTCGTGGGTTGAAGTCTCCATCAACGTGGATGTACGATAGCACCACCTATCGGAACCACGACAAAAACATCCGTGTCTCCAATTGCGTTTGAATCCTCCAAACCCTTCCCTTTACATTCTTGCAAGTTGCATGCTTTACTTTCCACTGCTCATATACTCTTTGCATGCTTGCTTGAATTCTGTTAAGATTGCTTGACTTGTTCTACGTTGCTAAAATCTGCCAAGAACTAAAATTGGGAAAAGGCTAGATTTTTATTTGGTGAAGTAGTCTAATCACCCCCCCTCTAGACATACTTTCGATCCTACAAGTGGTATCAGAGCTTTGATCTCCATTTGCTTTGGTTTCCATAGCTTCTGGTGGTCTTAGCCTTGGTTTCACAACATAGGAGAGTATGGCATCTAGCGAGGAAATTACCACCGTAGAGGTCCTTACTTTGATGGTACTAATTTTGCTAGTTGGAAGCATAAGATGAAAATGCACATTCTTGGACATAACCCCATTGTTTGGTCTATTGTGTGTGTTGGCTTGCAAGGTGACTTCTTTGATGGGAGAGAACCGAACCGTGAGGCTACTACGGAAGAGTTGAAGATGCTGCAATACAATGCCCAAGCTTGTGATATCCTCTTCAACGGATTGTGCCCCGAAGAATTCAACAAAATCAGCTGTCTTGAGAATGCAAAGGAAATTTGGGATACTTTGATTGATATGCACGAAGGTACCGACTCTATCAAGGAATCCAAATTGGATGTGCTTCAAAGTCAGCTTGACAAGTTTAAAATGAAGGATGGTGAAGGTGTCGCCGAAATGTACTCTAGGCTTGCTCTCATCACAAATGAGATTGCCGGCTTAGGAAGTGAAGAGATTTCGACAAATTCATCATCAAGAAGATCCTAAGAGACTTGGATAGAAAATATGATACTGTATGCACATTGATCCAAATGATGCCCAATTACAAAGATCTCAAGCCAACGGAAGTCATTGGAAGAATTGTTGCTCATAAGATGTCACTCAAGGATAAGGAGGAGCTCCATAACAAGTCAAGTGGTGCTTACAAAGCCTCATGTGAAGCTCCCACATCATCAAGTGAGAAGCAAACCTTCAATGAAGAATTGAGCCTAATGGCGAAGAACTTCAACAAGTTCTACAAGAGTAGAAGCAAAGAGAGAAGTTCCAAGTCAAGGTCCTACAATGATAAAAGATCTTCTAGTCGAGAGCGTAATTGCTACAATTGTGGAAGACCGGACACTACTCCAATGAGTGTACGGCCCCTACAAAAGAAGAGAAGATTCTCCAAAAAGAAGAAGTAGAAGAGAAGAATCACCATCAAAAGAGAGAAGGAGTAGAGATGATCGTTATGAACGAAGAACATCCTGGAGAAGCAAGGATTCAGAAAGAAAGGACAAGTCATCAAGGAGCTACCTAAAACAAAGACATCAAGCTCATGTTGGTGAATGGGTATCCGGCTCCGACTCCGACAATCACTCCGAGAGAAGCTATCACTCCGACTCCAAATATACTCAAGATGAAGGTGTTGCTGGTCTAGCACTTGTGTCAACCAACTCCTACGACAATATTTGATTCACCGAATGAAGGAATTGGAAGATGCTCCATGGCCAAAGGTCCAAAGGTATCACATCTCGAGTATGTTGATTTCAATAGTGATGAAGATGACTTGTTAGGTGATGATGATTTACTTGTTGACAACTCTAGTGATGAATACTATCATGAAAAGTCAACTAATCATTTAAATACATTATAACTGAGCACCCTCCCAGCCCTCTCAGGCCATCAGTATTTTTAATCGTTGGATCATCACTTTTAGTCGTTTTTGGCCGTCGGATTCACTCTTAATAGCACCTAAATCGCGCGCATAGTCTTCCTGACGAGCGCTGGCCTTCTCGTGCCGCTGCTCCGGTGGTTTTTTCGGAAGTTTGTGTTAATTGGGCCCAATGGGCTGTATCACACCCTCAATCGAGACGCATGATTGGTGGGGGCTCGTCTGAAGGATCCAACCGTCGCGGTCGGCAAGGGGATCGAGAGGTGCGCAAGGGAGATCCAGCAGATGAGTGAGATGCGACTGAATTCGACGATGGTGGATTCAATGGGCGATACGAAGGGGCGTTGATGCGCAGATGTTGAGAGTCGGAGCAGCGGAGTTACAATCAATAATGGCGGTCGAGGCGCGTTACTCTCCGGCACCGATGGTGGATGTGCGTTACAATCCCGCTGCCTCATCCTCCTTAGTTCACGCCCAGATATCTGTATATATGCTTTTCTTGTCTACGTTGATGCTATGTCTTCTTCCATGTTGCATATATTTTGTACCCCTGCGCTCCTCCTCCCCCATCAATGATGTTGTTTTCTCTCCGTAATTGTTGCTAGTGTTGTTAGTCAAGTTGTTGGAAGCGCTTCACATCTTTAAATCGCCTCAATCCGCCCATTCAACAACGGCCAGATCATCATAGCACTAGGCTTCTTCATCTCCTACTTGAGTCAGCGGTTCATGTGGAGGATCTGTTGTGGGTAAATGTCACGTGTGCCGATCCAAGGTAAGTTGTCTTTGATGTAAGATTATCCAAGGTCTTTGTAAGATTGGTTAGCCTTGATATAAAAACTATATAACATAGTTTAGAAATTAGTCTTTTTCTGGCTATAATATCTTTCTCTATTCAAATAAATATGTGATCTGGATGTTACTGATTACTCATGGAGTGATTTAATGGCGTTTTTGGCAAACATGAGTTGATGAGTATCAAAATGGGCATTGTTTGATCTATACTTTTTTGTTACTGCAGGTCCACAAGCGCAATGAAGGATTTTTCTCTCTCTTACAGTCATTTGAAAAGGAGTCGTTGAGAGATAAATCCTAGGACCATACTCCATGTACTTTCCTCCATTTATCTTTCAGCGAAATCATTTTTTTCACATTGAGGATATGTGCTCCAGCTTCATAATGTGTATACTTATATCAAATCAACATGAGTGTGTTATTACAACTTGCAGACTTGCACTATGTATGCAAGTGATTTGTACTTGTCTGGTAACCAGATCCATCTCTTCATTGGCTCTGCGGATATTTCCTACAAGTGATTGTTTCAACCTTTTATTATAGTGTGTATTACAGTATAAGAATGGAGCATAACAAGTTCTTTTGTTCTACTGAGCAATAGTTATTTTATTTGCATATTCATGTGACGAGCACGTAACATATCTTTTTTCTCATGCTTAGGCTCTACATCAGTAAATATATTATATAGCTCGCCAAGAAAATGAGAGTGTTGGTTATGTGCCGCCAAATTAGGCTTTGGTTAAATAGATATTACTAACTTTGGATTGTTATTCTGCAAAATTCAATGCATTGCCTAGGTTAATATTACGAAGGATCTTAACACCACTGCAGATTTATGAAGATTCATGAAAAAAAATATCTATATGTTCTGGTTAATTTTGATCTAATCTAGGTCATGTATCGATTGGAACTGAAAATTCAGAGTCATTGTCGAGGAACTAAAGAAGATACGACTTGTCAGGTCAGTTAGGCTCAACTCTCTAGAGTTACCTTTTCTATTTTTGGTCAGTTTTGTATTTCTCCAGCAAGGGATAAATCACATATCTAGAGATAAGGTTGTGGACCAACTTTTACTTTGCCAGCCATGTTACAATTACTAGGAGATTTTGCTTAGTTCACAGTTAAAACTCATTTTTGTTTTAGTTTCCATCTGAATTAGTTTTACAACTGAGTTTGCCTTGCTATGCGGTCCATGATTAATGGGTGTACTTTTAGTGGGCCAACGACCTGTTTATTTCAAATATCACTTTCTGTGGAGTTTCCTTCAATCATCACATTTGTTCTGGTTGGTGCTCTCATGTATTTGCGGAAATTTGAAAATGTATTAATATATTTCACTTTTGAAGTAGACAATATTTCATTCCATTTCCGGTATGTGTTGGTGCCAGTCGAATGACCGCTAATGGCAGCAAAGCGCCATCTAGGCACTATTCCAAAGGTCATGTCCATGATGTATCAATTGAGAACTTCCTTCTTGATCAATTCTAGAGGCGATAGTAACAATCAATAAAATCTGCTCATAGGTGTAGATCAAACGGTAGTTTTTCCTTTGAGGGTACATCTGATGGTTGCTCTACATTACCTATCAATAAGATTTAGACTTGTGATTTCATTTTCTCTTATTTTGATAGGCTTTCATACAGATATGAGTAATGCAGTATACGTTAGAACCCTTTTTTTGCGGGTATATGTTGGAACCTTAACTTATAAAAACAGTTCTTGAAGTAACTTATTATAGATCCATTTTATAAAGACACGTAATGTTACATGATTAAATTAATTGCTAAGTATTGTTCATTGTATTGCTATCGTGTGCACAGTGGAGAATTTGGTACATATGGTTCGCCTTGTCCCTATAATTCTTACCTTTTTTTATCAGGTATTCCCTTGTACTGCACATGCTTTCCATCTTCGGAAGCTACTGGCTAACTATTGCACTCCTTCATTGCCAAACTCCCTCTTCTTTTGTGGTGGCAACAAGTCACCTTAATGTTTTATCTCTCATATATTCATAAATATAACTACCATTTTATTGGAAAAATAAACGGGTGCAACAATGCGCGGCGTCATGGGCTAGTGCTAATCAAGATGAAACGAATGACAATGATAAGGAGAAGATTGAGTCTCTAACTAAAGAACTAAACACTCTTATGTTAGCTCATGAAACTATCTTAGGAGATCATCGAGAACTTTTAAGGACTCATGAGAAATTACGTTTTGAGAAGCTCAATCTTGAGCAAGAGCATCAGTTCTTAAAGGCAATCAATGATGATCTTCGCAAGAAAAGTTCTTCTTACATTTCCAAGCGTTTACTCTTATCCACTTACATGCCTCAAGTCAAGTCTAGTAACAAGAACAAGAAAGATTCTTCCTCTAGTAGTAACAATAATCATGCTAAATCCAATATTGTTGCTTCTAGTAGTTCTCTTGATTCCACTAATGATTCTCTTAGCCAAGTTACACTTGAGCAAGAAAATAGCTTATTGAAGGTAATTATAGAGAAAGGTGTTTACAAGAGCCTTGCCGGGAGTAAGCAATTCGAGGAAATTGTACGCAAGCAAGGAAGGCACCGGAAGAACCAAGGTATTGGTTTTGAACAAAAGTTCAATGCCAATGGAGTTGAGTGGGAAGAAGATCAATACCCCAAGATAAAGTTTGTTCCTCAACAAGAGAAGTATGATCCTACTTCTTTCAAAGGGACACAAGCTGAAGATGATCTTCCACCACAAGACCACAAGCCAAAAGGCAAGGATAAGCTTCAAGAGGAAATTGATGCATTTGAAGAAGCTCCTAAGGCCTTGGTCAAGTGGGTTCCCAAGACTACATCAAGTTCCACTTCATCAAGTACAACTACAACTCCGAGGATTCCCATCAAGATGGTGTGGATCCAAAAGAAGAACTAGAGAGTTCTTGAGGGTGACTCCGCCAACATACTTCACTCTTATCATTTTGGCAAGAACAAGTGCAATCAACCTCCACATCTTGCACTAGTTCAAGGAGTCACAAACCCTCTTGTTGGTAAGGCAAGGGACAAGGTAACCTAATGCTTTCATAGACATCATCTTGTGTATGCATCACTCTATGTCTATGGATATCCTTGTTTGTTCCTTGTGGGACTAACCCGTGTAGGTATTGAAAGTACAACTCACTCCAAAGGATTGCTCCAAATGATCCACATCAACATTGAGCATCCACATATTCAACACCTACATGAAGTCATCATCGACAAAACCCAAGGTTAGTTCATCCCTCTTAGGGGGGATCTCACATCTAGGGGGAGCTTTACTCTAAGAATTGAGCTAAAGCAACTCTAATGGTGTGAACACAACAATGCTTTATGTAAAAGTGGTAACCCCACTTGTGCTTAAAGCGATGAGTATGACCTATGATCAAATGTTCTCATTTGACTCCTAAGTCAATATACTCATATATAGATGACCTAGTCATCGCCAATTGCTTGATAGATGCTAGAATTGGCTGTGCATGCTTTGCCACATATTTCATTTGCCATTTTATTGTGTGAGCATGTTGGTTGCATAATTTACTCATTCGTGGACATCCACTTGTTGTTTTGATTGATTGGTTTCTTTTTCTCTTGCCAAGTGGATGGACAAGAATGCCTAAGAACCTTCTCTAGCTATCTATGCTCTTCTCGTCTCAAACTCTATTCATGCTGCATCACAAAGTTTGATCAAGTCAGATTCAAACCACTCTGTGTGAGGAGCACTCGGAGTCCCAGATTCGTCATAGACTTAAACTTCCAAAACTTCTTTGTGCGTTTCGGTCTGACCGATTCATCCATTTCGGTCCTACCGAGATCGCTAAGTCGATCTAGGCTTTCAATCTCGGTGCAACCGATTTGAACATTTTGGTCACACCGAGTTTCAGTAACTGCTTGCAGTTATGAATCTCGGTGCCACCGAGTTGTTCCATTCGGTCACACCGACAGGGTTAGGCTATATATACCCACGGGCAAAAATTTGGAAAACTTTCCGAACCTCTTCACCCGCGCTCAGCCTGCCCTGCCTCCGTGGGTCTCCAGATCGTCCTCCTCGTCGCTAGCCGCCTCCAGTCGCTGGTCTCTGCTGCCGTCAACGGGATCATCTCCGCCGTTGCCGTCGTAGCAAGTCCATCGCCGCACTAGGGTATGGACTTAATCTTTGTGCTATTCCCCTCCTATTCCTAGCACATTGTTTTGCCATGAATCTTGCCACGATTGAAATCACTCTATCCAATGAAAACACTCTGTAGTTTAATTGTGGATTGAAAATTTAGGGTTAGGTTTCTGCCGAAACCATCTCGGTCCGACCGAGTTGTTGAAATCGGTTCCACCGATTTGGCTTAGGCCATTGCACATGTGATTCTCCGTTTGACCGAGAATTGCAAATCAGTGAGACCGAGTTCAAGTCTCTGTGAAACCCTAGCAGTCTCGGTGCCACCAAACTGTGACTCGGTATGACCGAGTTTCACTAGTTTAGGTTCCAACTGCTGCTTCGGTATCACCGAGATTTCAAATCGGTAGATGAAATGCTTTCTGTGGAAAACTAAAACTAAGTTTTTGATTCATTCTTTTGCAAAAACCTCTGCACTTTTTGATGCTCATCCACTCTACCTCATCTATAATCTATTCACAAGGTCAGCTGTCAGTGTTTGCATCATGTCAGGTCAGAGTGACAGCCAGAACAAGTCTGAGGAGCAAGTTCACATGAGTGAGGGCACTAGTCCCTCTAGCAGCTCAGATGATGGAAGCAGGAGCACACCCAGCAACTTGCCAAAGGCTGCCACAAGGGCCAGCAAGAAAAGAACCTCAGAATCAGAGGATGAGGACTATGTGGCTGAAGAGGAAGAAGCCACCTCAAAGAAGAAGGTGCTCAAAAAGGAATATGGCACAAATGCTGCAACTAAGCCAGGTCTGAAGACCAGGAGGCCAGCAGGAAGACAGCCAATGTCTAAGCCAAGGAAAGTTGCCACAGGTGAGAAAATGGTGTTCACTCTTGAACCCAAGGAAGATGGAGATGGCAAGAAGAGGAAAGAGAGGGTCAAGAAGACCACTGCCAGAGTTCTAGGCAAGTCCTCTATGATGAGAGACTCTGAAGAGGAAGAGGAAGAGGTTGCTGCACCAGCACCTAAGGCACAAAAACTCATGGGAGATGCCATAAGGTCAGGGGCTGCTCCGTCTAAGCCCAATGAAGCTCCCAAGCCAGCTGCTCCAAAACCCAAAACTGCACCCAAGAGGAGCACCAGGAACATCCCAGCAGCAGAGAAGAACAAGGCCCCAGTGCCTGAAGCTGCAATGGAAGAAGAAGATGATGAGTCACATGTCTTGAGGAAGTTAAAGCCAAAAATCCCAGATCACAATGACGCTCACCCAGTAGCTGAGAACATGAAGATAAGGAAGGACTCAGGATTGAGGCATGGAGAGAGTCAGATCCATATGCCACTAGAAGAAGAACTGTTGTGGATTACAGGCTCCATACCAAGGAACAACATGACTTCTATGAGATAATTCTGCTTGACAAGAAGCCAATAGTGTGTGACATGAGATGGGTCAACTGGGAGTACATCAAGGAGAATGAAGAACACTATCCTGATGTCTATGACAGTTTCAAGGCTTGTGGAGTTGACAAGTTTGTGGGTCAGAAGCTCACAAAATGGAATGATGAGCTTATCATGCAGTTCTACTCCACAGCTCACTTCTACCCAGATGGGAAGATTGTCTGGATGCCTGAAAGTACTAGATACCAGTCAACACTTGCAGAATGGGCTCAATTGATCAATGCTCCTGAGGAGAGTGAATATGACTTGGATGTCTATGCCAAAAAGAAGAAGGATCACAACTCCATGGCGGCGCATGTACAAGGAGATTCACGATGCAGATCTTGAGACTCACCAGTTTGGATCTATCAAACACTTGTCATCTGGACTGCCCACAATCAACTGGATCCTCGTGCATACACTTCGCCCAAGTCGGTGATCACAGAATGATCGATGGTCACTCCATCAACTTGTTGCACATTTTTATGTTCCACAGAAGTTCAAGGTCATGAGCCTAATTGTGGAAACCATAAAGAGGAAAACTGCAGATCGAAGAGGAGTTGTGGGTATGACCCACGCATTCGTGGAGTCGATTAACTCCAAGATGGGCACTGGCACATATCTCTTGGACAAGGAGCACCTGCCCATCTACCCAGACTTTGAGGATTACACTGTTGTGATGGATGAAAATGAACCATCTTCTGTGCAAGCACAAGCAAAGAGGGAGAAGGCAAGGACTGAGAAAGCTGCAAACATGCCAACTATGGATGAGGCATCTCAATATCTACTGAAGAGCAAGCAAGATCAGCTAGGCTACTTGATTGCCTCCACTCTGAGGATTGAGAAGTGACTGGCCACCCTGACTCAAAACCAGGAGAGCTTGGAGAGGATCATGGAGCACAAGTTCTATGACTTAGATGTGAAGGTCTGTCACGACTGGTTTTTCAATAAAAATATTTATTGAACAACCGACTTATCAAGTCCAGTATGAGGAAAATCCTCCATACCGGTAGACACAACTTTGATACAATAAGCCAGTAGCATTACAATATTACAGGGTCGGACTGAAGATGCCCAACCAATTATTACAAACACGCAGATAATTATACAGGTTGGCGGATATGACACAATGGTGTGGGGTGGAAATACTACTGACTCGAGATATGAGTGGTTGGTGGAATAACACAAGGGTGGTTAAAAGACTATCAAGATCGGGCGGCTCATCGAAAGCGCCGAGGTGAGGCTCGATGAATTTATTTGGGTAGCGGAAGCGGATATATCACAATGACTAATCCAGGGGTCGCACGAGACTGACTGGGATTCCTCTAGGCATTGGACTCGCTATCGAACTCTTCATCCATGAGATCGCCTTTGTCAGCATCTGGCCAAATCAACAAGCCAGGTTAGTACTTTGAAAGTACTCGCAAGACAGTTCGGACAAAAGATATAACAAATGAATGCATGAATGCGACATGATTAATTTACAACAATGTGCTATCAATCAGTAACACAAGTAAGTAAAAACGGAATCGGCGGTAGTCCACTCGAAAACCCAAGGAAGATAAACTCAAACCGATGGGTCTCTGAAGTGACGCCTCGAAGGGTGGACAAATAAGTAAAACATGCCACAGTCGGGCGTCTAGGCGACACCTCATAAAGGGCTTATATTGAAAGAAAAGACATGCGTGCCATAGTCGGACATCGGAGCGACATCACAGAAAGGGCTTATAACAAAAGTAAATAATAACAATGTCAGCAATGGACGTCTGAGCGACATCGCAGTAAAGGGCTTATAACAAAAGTAAATAATAACAATGCCGCATGATCGGACGTCTGAGCGACATCGCAGAAAAGGGCATATAACAAAAGTAAATAATAACAATGCTGATCGGACGTCTGAGCGACCTCACAGAAAGGGCTTATAACAAAAGTAAATAATATCAATGCCGCGATGGACGTCTGAGCGACATCGCAGAAAGGGCTTATAATTCATTATTCATAACCGACAAGATATGGTGCTCACGGAAAATATTCATCACAAGACAATAAGCGGGTTAGTCCATTCACGTAAATAAACATTTAACACTCAAATGGTTATTAGGAGTTCTCACACCGAGACCGACATTTGACAAGATAAGGTGAACACGGTACTCGGACATGAATAAGATGAATTCAAGAATTTTGACTCTGCAGAGTTTGTACCAAAATTGTCCACAGCCAACGGATTTCCGTAGTCACAAAGGACTAGTTCCGTTTACGGTATTTCAGAGGAAACACAGCTAACTAGTACACACCCATCATACCTCACGTTGCCAGGAATCACCCTAGATAGCGTTTAAGAAAAACTTTGAGACGGGGAGATCACAATCTCGAATAGCATGGGATCAAATTTATTTCTGGCGCTCTAAGGTGCCCCCTCTCGGTCCCAACCGAAACACCCATGCCCCTAACCGGATGGAAGGCTTTAAAATCCAGGGCCATGGAACCTTCATCCCGCCTCTCGATTTGGTGTGTACCAGAAGTGGTTTGCAACTTACTAAGCCGTATCCCTTGCGGGAAGCAAGGTGGTAATCTGAAGGGGAGACGGACCGAATCTGGCGATTTGTGTTGACACAGAGGTCAACGATCCGCATAAGCCTGGCATGCTACAACACTGCCATCTTACCCATACTCATGCCAACTCATGGCCATGCAACATGTTTCCAACAACTCATGGATTTTCCAAACTCACTTGCCTCAACTCTTACGAGATAAACTATCATCGAAATGCTGATGAACGTGCCATGATACAAAAATAATGCAAACATGCCCAAACACTCATCATATCAAAAGTTCAAACATTGCTTGCCTGGTTCGGAGTAGTCGGGGTCTAGCTCGCCGAAATTCGCGGTTCCGTCACATCCTTCGGTATCTACGGTACACAAAACACACGCGCTAACGTAAATACCGTGGGGTACAGAAAGTCAATCCAAATATATTTCAAATAAATATGATAAAAAACTAGACAAAAATTTGAAGAGGACAGAAAAAGAATCACTAAAAAATCCCTTTCTGTTAAAAAGTTATAAGAGTTTTGGTCCAAGGACCCATCTATAATGAAACAGAAAACTCTCAGGGGCTTAAACAAAAAAGCGCAGAAAAACGGTTCAGAGTGGAAAGCGTATTTGCCAAAGTACGCTTTCAGAAAACGATTCAAAAAAACAATAGAGAGGCTGACGCGGGTCCCACCCGTCAGGTTTGAAATTTCAAACGAGAGAGACGGGGCTCGTCGGCGCCCGAGAGTCATGCGGTGGCCAAGCGGCGATCCACGGCGAGGTGAAGATCGGAGGGTACCTCCGTGTTCAGGCGCCATTCGCGTCTATGGGAGGTGGTGGTGGTCGCCAGTAGCACCACATCAACGGGCGGGTCCTGCTCCGTGGACGGTGGTTCGGGTGGTCTTGGGTCTCGTGAGAGTGTCTTGGAGGAGGAATTGAGGAGGGGGTTAGACTTGTGGTAGCATGAGGGGGTAGCTGACGGGATTTGGGCGCAGGAGACGACGTCACCGGAGTGAATCGAGGTGGAGGCCGAGGTGGAACGGGGCGGCCAGAGTCGAGGAAGAAGAGCCCCTCGAGGCCCTTCCAGGGGCTTGGCGAGGACTAGTGAGGTGGTGGAGGTGTGCGAGGCGAGCGCCGCCGGGGTGCTATATATAGCCCGAGGCGGTTGCCGAGAACGGGTTCTCCGCCAAGTTTACGGCGCGCAGGCATTGATCGGGGAGGTTCAGGGGTTTAGCGCCGTCGTGGGGGTTCACTGGTTCCGTTTAGGTGCTAAACGAGTCGGGGTTTGGTTGCTTAGGGCGTGCTCGACGGAATGGGGCGGCGCGGGCCCGTCGGTGGCAGGGAGCATGCTCTGTGCTTGTCGTGCCACGGCGACGGTGCCACGGGCGTGCACTGGCAAGGCAGGGACACGCGGAGAGCCAGGGGGCGATGGGCGGCGCCAGGTGGCGTGGCGAGCGGGCTCGAGCCCTCTCTGGCCACCACGGGTGGCGCGGCCACCGCAGAAGCTTCCAACACCGGCGATGCTCGTCGCCACCGACGCCAGGAATCGCCAAGCGTGCGTCTTAAGGGGTGCTGACCAGGGGAAGAGGCCGTGTGCATCGTGCCGAGCGCATCAGGCCGCTGGACCGAACTCGACGAAGAGAAGCGACATCAACTCGAACTTCTCTCAATCTCTCGAAAGTGCAATGAAACAGTTGTAGGTCGTGTGCTCGATGTAATGTTTTTGGTATGTGGGAGGCTCTGCTTGAGCTGATTTTTGGTGGAGGGGCCTCTCATTGCATCTAGAGGCTGCCTGAATTTTTGGAGCAGAGAAGATATGAATTTCACCAAATCTGACAAATCTGGTCCAAACTTGCAGAGACTGAAATTTGAAAATTTTTAAAAGAAGAGGAGTGGATCTTGATTGTTCTAGGTTGTGGGTACCAAGGACTATCGAGGGGAGTTGGTTTGAGGTCAAAGCTCAAATGCATTTAGGTACTTGCTTTGCAAATCTCCTAGGCTCAAAATAATGGACAGAAAAGATTTGGGAGGAGAAATAAATGAAATAAAATTCAGAAAAGGGTTGAACTTGTTGAGACAGAATGTTTGGATTTCCAAAAGTGGAAGGAGAGATTTTTGGGAAGATTTTACCATGTGGTGCATGGTAAAATCATGAGTGGATTTCAATATTGGAGAAGATGCAAAACTCCTAGAGTTTCTTTTTGAAAGAAAATAAACTCCAAAGATTTTTCTTGAAATTTTGAGAAGAGGGCAATCAGAAGAAAAATTTAAAACCAAACACCAGAGTTGAAGGAGATGCAAAATAAAATATTTGCTAAAGGGAAAAGCTTTTGAGAGAGATTTTTGGAAGGGTTTAGAAGACCTTCTTCAAATCCACCAAATTTTTTGAAGAAAACCAAAAGAATATTTTTGGAGTGTCACAACACCTACCCCTTAGGAAAATCTCGTCCCCGAGATTCTAGCTGATCCTCAAATAATTTAGGGTGCTCTGTCAAGGAAATCCTCTCTTTCCCAAGTGGCTTCATTTTCGTGTGGTTGCTCCAATGAACTTTGAAGAACTTGATGGTTTTCTGTCGGGTTCTCCTTTCGCACTCTTCCAAGATTTTTATCGGATGCTCCCGATATGTAAGGTCTGGCTGCACGTCAATGTTTTTATGGGGTTCTTGTTTCTGGGTTGCTTACGCACTTCCTCAATTGGGAGATGTGGAATACGCCGTGGATGTCGGATAATTCTTCTGTAAGTCTAGTCGGTAGGCCACCGTGCCTCTTCATGCCACTATGCGTAATGGTCCGATGAATCTTGGTGCTAGCTTCCCTTTAATCTTGAATCGATGCAGGCCTCTCATAGGGGATACTGTGAGGTACACAAATTCACCGGGTTCAAAATTGACTCCACGATGCTTCTGATCGTAATAACTCTTTTGTCGGCTTTGGGCTGTCTTGAGTCGGTCCTTAATTACCTTGACCCTCTCTTCAGCCTCTTTGAGCAGGTCTGGGCCGAAGATATGGCTGTCTCCGGTTTCCGACCAATTTAGCGGGGTACGACATCTTCGCCCTTATAGAGCTTCAAATGGTGCAATTTGCAGGCTGGACTGATAACTGTTGTTATATGCGAATTCTGCGTATGGTAAGCTCTCTTCCCAACTGGTCCCATAGGTGAGGACACATGCTCTCAACATATCTTCTAGAATCTGGTTTACTCGCTCAGTTTTCCCATCTGTCTGGGGATGGTATGCGGTACTGAATGCCAGCTGAGTTCCCAGAGCTTGTTGTAAGTGATCCCAAAATCGCGTATTTAATTGAGTGCCTCGGTCCGAGATTATTTTCTTTGGGACTCCATGTAAGCAAACGATACGGGAAAGGTAGAGCCTAGCAAGCTTCTGAGTGGTGTGGGTTGTCTTCATGGGGATGAAGTGTGCTACTTTAGTCAGTCTATCAGTGATGACCCATATGGCATCATGTCTGTCTCGTGATCGAGGTAGTCCAACAATAAAATCCATTCCAATCTCGTCCCATTTCCACTTGGGTATCTTATTTGGTTGCAATAGCCCGGCCGGTTTCTGGTGCTCGGCCTTGATGCGTTGACAAGAGTCACAACATGCAAATGTGGCTATGTCTCTTTCTATACCATGCCACCAAAATGTTTCCTGAAGATCTTTGTACATTTTTGTTCCTCCAGGATGGATTGAATACGGAGCGGTGTGGCCTTCAGCCAGGATTTGCTGTTTAAGGTCATGGATATTTGGTACGCAAAGCCTATTCCTGTACCACAATATTCCTTGCTCATCGATAATGAATTCTGAGGCCTTGCCCAAATTCATCTTCTGCTTTTATGCCTTCAATGTGGGGGTGTCCATGTTGAGCCTCTTTAACCTTCTCTATCGTGGTAGGCTGTAACTCTAAGTTCGACACACTGCCTTCGGTGACCACCATCGATTGAGCTTTGCGAATTCCTCGCTGGAATTCAGGTCTCAAGTTTGGCATGCTGTCGTAGTCCGGACTGGGGTTCCGACTCAGAGCATCTGCTACAACATTTGCTTTGCCTGGGTGGTAGTGGATTCCAACATCATAATCCTTTACTAATTCCAACCAGCGTTGCTGCCGTAAATTGAGTTCTGGTTGTGTGAAAATATACTTGAGGCTTTTGTGGTCCGTGTATATTTCTAACGATTACCAAGTAAGAAGTGTCTCCATTCCTTGAGTGCATGAATAATCGCCGCTAATTCCAGGTCATGAGTAGGATAATTTTCCTCATGCTTGCGAAGTTGTCTGGAAACATATGCGACATCCTTGCCTTCTTGCATTAATACGCACCCGAGGCCCTTTCGAGATGCGTCACAAAATACCTCAAAATTTTTGTGTATATCTGGCACAATTAATACCGGTGCTGTCGCCGCTTCCTCTTCGCTTCTTGGAAAATTTTCTACGCACGCTTCCGGCCCATTCAAACTTCCTGTCTTTCTTGAGTAGTTGCGTCATTGGCTTTGCTATGGTGGAGAATCCTTCAATAAATCTCCGTAGTATCCTGCCATTCCCAAGAAACTTCAGACATCCGTCACGCTGGCTGGTGGCTTCCAGCCCAAGACGGCCTTGACTTTTTCCGGTCTCACGATACCTTCTTGGGTCAAGACGCGGGCCCGTAAAACTCATTGCCTTAGCCAAAATTCACACTTGCTGAATTTGGCGTATAATTGATGTTTCCTGAGTTCTCCTAGTACGATTCGGAGATGTTCAGCATGCTCTTCTGGTGTTTTGGAGTATACCAGAATATCATCGATAAATACCACAACAAACTTGTCCATAAACTTCATGAATACTTTGTTCATGAGGTGAACAAAATATGCGGGGGCGTTTGTTAGTCCGAATGGCATTACGGTGAACTCATACAATCCGTATCTGGAGGTGAAAGCTGTCTTGGGAATATCTTCGGTTCGCACTTTCAGTTGATGGTATCCCGACCTCAAGTCAATCTTTGAGAACACCTTGGCCTGAGCGAGTTGATCGAATAAATCATTTATTCGTGGCATCGCATATTTGTTCTTGATTGTGACCATGTTTAGCGCTGGATAGTCTATGCACAATCTCAGTGTTCCATCCTTCTTTTTGGCAAACAAAATTGGTGAACCCCAAGGTGAGGAACTGGCTCGTATATACCCTTTTTCCAATAATTCCTTTATTTGCTTCTTGATTCTACCAATTCGGATGGTGCCATTCTGTATGGTTTCTTGTATATGGGAGCGGTTCCGGTGCTAGTTCAATGCTGAATTCTATCTCTCGATCTGGTGGCATGCCCGTAGCTCTTCGAAATACATCCGAAATTCACACACCATCGAACCTTGCTCAATTCAGAAATATCCACCTTCTTCAATCTCGGTTGCCGGATATTTTTCTTTCCTTGGCTGAAACCTTTATGGTCTTCCGTGGTGGTGGGTGAGAATTACGGTCCTGTTGAAGCAGTCAATAAAACCTTTGTTGGTGGTTAACCAATCCATCCCTAAGATGACATCCAGTCCTTTATTTTCCAACACGATAAGATTTGCGTGAAACTTCAACCCTTCAAACTCGATAACCACACCGGCAATAATTCCGGGTAGCTTGCTTAATTCCAGGACTTGACGATCATATATTTTTCCAAGGGAAGCATCGAAAAATTATTTTGCAAAGCAAAACTTTTCAAACGAATGAGTGAGAAGCTCCGAATCAAACAAAACCATGGCAGGTATTGTGTTGATGTGAAACGCATCGGTACGATATCTCGGGGCATTTTGTGCTTCCTATTTGGTCACGTGGTTCGGATGACCCTTCCCGTGGTTGTTATTTGGGTTGAAATTGTTGCGCTTTTGGAGTCAATTATTGCCTCCGTTGTTCGGCTTTGGGGTCGAAGTTCCTTGGCTTGGGGCACTGCTTGGCATAGTGCCTTTCTTCTGCACAAGCGTAACAGGTAACGCCTGGGCAGTATGTGAACTCCTTGTCCCTTGCATGGAAATTCTTGATTGGGCGTGAGACGCTTGTCCAGTTTGGGTGTCCAGTTTTTCTGAACATCTGTCTTGCTGCGGTGGTTGCGGGCGTGATTAGTCTGGTCCCTCTTCCGCTTGCGGAAATCTTCTAAGCTGCGTCTCTCATTTTCCAAGGTAATGGCCTTATCCACCAGCGTCTTAAAATATGGAAAGGTGTGTACGACCAATTGGCATTTAAGCCGGGTGTCAGACCGTCTAGGAATTTCTCCATCTTTTTGTTTTCCGACATACGCTCCTCGTTGGCGTAGCAAGATAGCAGAGTAAACTGAATGTTGTATTCTGACACCGTCATTGTCCTTTGCTTGAGGTCATCAAATTCTCTCTTTTTGATCTTCA
Organism: Aegilops bicornis; assembly: GCA_021605145.1. Lineage (NCBI taxonomy): Eukaryota > Viridiplantae > Streptophyta > Magnoliopsida > Poales > Poaceae > Aegilops > Aegilops bicornis. The sequence continues at coordinate 507,164,853 of CM038669.1, forward strand.
TAAGACTCTTAGGAATATGCGCCCCATGAAAACCTTCTTTAAATTCCTCCCATGTTATATTATTGTCGTTGGGGTGCATGTGTAGGAAATTTTCCCACCATGATGCGGCTACTCCAGTGAGATAGTGCGGAGCATAAAGCACTTTCTCAACATCTGAACACTGGCAATAATTAATTTTCTTTCCATGTCTTGAAGCCAGTCCTCGGCTTCAAGAGGTTTGTCAGTGTGAGAAAATGTTTGGGGACGGTCTTCAGAGCTCGAATAACTTTGATTGTCTGCCGACATCGCCCATGGTGATTCCCCATATTGATGACTTGGTTCATTATTTCCTGATGTTGCTGCTGACTTTGTTCATAAAGGCGGCACATTTAGGGAAAGTGCCGTTTCAACATCTGTTGACTTGTCTCGCCTCGTGTGAAATTGTTGCCTAGGGGTGTGCCATAATTTTCCTCTCTGTCGGGAGTTGGCATGGAGCGCCCCAAGGACGAGACATAGTTCACTCTGGGGATATATTTTGAAACACTCATAAGAAAAGAAATTGAGCCGCAAAAATCAATAAATTCAAGAAGATGGAAAAAGTCGCAATTGCTCCAGGATTTTTTTCAAGAGATTAAACGTTTGCGCATGGAGAAGGACTATCCATTACATATCTTACACGCAAGCAGTAATTATACAATACATCACTTAGGATATGCGTACATAATCCTGACATGTTATTTAGTCTAGTGCACTCCTCCAGATCCTACATGATGCGCAAACAAGCTACTTCTCATAGCCTATGTACATATAAACATATCGTACAAGTCGGTACATCGCATGGTGGCTAAGCGTACTTAGTCGGAGATGGTAAGGATTTCCCTTAGCCTGCCCAGGGTGAGGCGTAGTGAGGCTGGGGACTCAACCTCCTCTTCGGTGATAGGCTCCAGACGTGAGGTGCTGCGCTGAGTTGGTGGAGCAGGTGCCCTGTCTTGGGACAACTCGAACATGCGCTGGCACGAGGGTGGTGCGTAATCTAACCGAGTAGGCGCAATGACATGGTTGAACTCCTTCGTGGTAGGCAGGCGACGAGTGGTGGTGAGAGCAGTAGGAGTAAACGATGCTGATGACGAGACGAAAGTCAGTGGCGGTGCGGAGCGTAGGAGCTCCCTCCTGTTGGCGGCACAACCATGGACTGAGTCCATGCGGGCAGCTACAAAGTCGTCCACCAGGTTGTCGAAGGCTGCCTCCAAAGCCCGGAGATACTCGATGAGCATCTCAAAAGCTTCGTCCCGTTCTCCTCTGGGGCAAGAGAACGCGTAGTGGCAGGTATATGGCACGTGACATGGCAGTAGTGGTAACGACGAGTCTTCATCGAAGGAAGGATATCCCTGAGACGAGCTATCGCCTCACGGGCTGCCATCTGCAGTGCATGCTTCTCTCAGGCATGGCTCTCCCAAGAACCGGTAGCGCTCAACTGGCCCTCCCTTGAATTGCACCGCGGCTTGGTGCATGGTTAGACGGTCATTGATCTTGTGCTGAGAGAGTGAGAAGACTGGGCGCACAGCTGGCCCTATCGCGACTTGGACGATGAAGGAGAGAAGCTTGACAAACCCATCGGGCATGTTGGCGAACATCCGCGACTCGCAGTCGTTGCCAGCCATCTAAAAAAGTAGGCAAAAATCCTGAGTAGTCAAATCATAAATTTATGCCGATCGTCGAAATTGACTACATTTGTAAAAAATAATAAATAGCTCTATTCTGCTAATAACCGATTAGCGATCGCACCTAGTGGCTTCCTACAATCAGCTCGGCTCGTACTAAGTTTGTCACGACCGGTTTTTCAATAAAAATATTTATTGAACAACCGACCTATGAAGTCCAATATGAGGAAAATCCTCCATACTGTAGACAAAACTTTGATACAATAAGCCAAGTAGCATTACAATATTACAGTGGTCGGATCAAGATGCCCAACCAATTATTACAAACACGCCGATAATTATACAGGTTGGCGGATATGACACAATGGTGTGGGGTGGAAATACTCTTGACTCGAGATATGAGTGGTTGGTGGAATAACACAAAGGTGGTTAAAAGACTACCGTGACCGGGCGGCTCATCGAGCGTCGAGGTGAGGCTCGGCGAATTTATTTGGGTAGCGGAAGCGGATATATCACAATGACTAATCCAGGGTCGACGAGACTGGATCGGATTCCTCTAGGCGTCGGACTCGCTATCGAACTCTTCATCCATGAGATCGCCTTCACAAGATTCCGCCAAATCAACAAGCCACGTGAGTACTTTGAAAGTACTCGCAAGACAGTTCGGACAAAAGATATAACAAATGAATGCATGAATGCGACATGATTAATTTACAACAATGTGCTATCAAATCAGTAACACAAGTAAGTAAAAAGGGAATCGGCGGTAGTCCGCTCGAAAACCCAAGGAAGATAAACTCAAACCGATCGGGTGTCTGAAGCGACGCCTCGAAGGGTGGACAAATAAGTAAAACATGCCACAGTCGGGCGTCTAGGCGACACCTCATAAATGGCCTATATTGAAAGAAAAGACATGTAAAAGCATACCGGACGTCGGAGCGACATCACGTAAAGGGCTTATAACAAAAGTAAATAATAACGATTACAGCAATGGACGTCGAGCGACATCGCAGAAAGGGCTTATAACAAAAGTAAATAATAACAATGTCGCAGTCGGACGTCTGAGCGACATCGCAGAAAGGGCTTATAACAAAAGTAAATAATAACAATGCCGCAGTCGGACATCTGAGCGACATCGCAGAAAGGGCTTATAACAAAAGTAAATAATATCAATGCCGCAGTCGGACGTCTGAGCGACATCGCAGAAAGGGCTTATAATTCATTATTCATAACTGACAAGATATGGTGCTCACGGAAAATATTCATCACAAGACAATAAGCGGGTTAGTCCATTCACAAAAATAAACATTTAACACTCAAATGGTTATCGTGAGTTCATCACCGAGACCGACATTTGACAAGATAAGGTGAACACGGTACTTTCGGACATGAATAAGATGAATTCAAGAATTTTGACTCTGCAGAGTATGTACCAAAATTGTCCACAGCCAACGGATTTCGTAGTCACAAAGGACTAGTTCCACACGGTATTTCGGAGGAAACACAGCTAACTAGTACACACCCATCATACCTCACGCTGCCGTGAATCACCCTAGACAGCGCTTAAAAAAACTTTGAGACGGGAGATCACAATCTCGAATAGCATGGGATCAAATTTATTTACGCTACGCTCTAAGGGTGCCCCCTCTCGGTCCCAACCGAAACACCCATGCCCCCGACCGGATGAAAGGCTTTAATCCAGGCCATGGAACCTTCATCCCGCCTCTATTTGGTGTGTACCAGGAAGTGGTTTGCAACTTACTAAGCCATATCCCTTGCGGGAAACAGGTGGTAGTACGAAAGGGGAGACGGACCGGAATCTGACTGATTTGTGTTGACACGGGGTCAACGATCTGGCATAAGCCTGGCATGCTACAACACTGCCATCTTACCCATACTCATGCCAACTCATGGCCATGCAACATGTTTCCAACAACTCATGGATTTTCCGAACTCACTTGCCTCAGCTTCTACGAGATAAACTATCATCGAAATGCTCATGAACGTGCCATGATACAAAAATAAAGCAAACATGCCCAAACACTCATCATATCAAAAGTTCAAACATTGCTTGCCTGGTTCGGAGTAGTCGGGGTCTAGCTCGGCGAAATTCGCGGTTCCGTCACCTCCTTCGGTATCTACGGTACACAAAACACATGCGCTAACGTAAATACCGTGGGGTACAGAAAGTTATTCCAAATATTTCTCAAATAAATATGATAAAAGACTAGACAAAAAATTGAAGAGGACAGAAAAAGAATCACTAAAAAATCCCTTTCTGTTAAAAAGTTATAAGAGTTTTGGTCCAAGGACCCATCTGTAATGAAACAGAAAACTCTCAGGGGCTTAAACAGAAAAGCGCAGAAAAACGGTTCAGAGTGGAAAGCGTATTTGCCAAAGTACGCTTTCAGAAAGCGATTAAAAAACAATAGAGAGGTCGACGGTAGGTCCCACCCGTCAGGTTTGAAATTTCAAACGAGAGAGACGGGCCTGGCTGGCGCCCGAGAGTCATGGTGGTCGCCGCCATGCGATCCACGGCGAGGCAGGAAGATCGGAGGGTACCTCCGTGTTCAGGGCGCCATTCCGCGTCTATGGGAGGTGGTGGTGGTCGCCGGCGAGCACCACATCGACGGCGGCTCCTGCTCCGGCGGACGGTGGTTCGGGTGGTCGTGGGTCTTGTCGGAGAGTGCTGCGGAGGAGGAATTGAGGAGGGGGTTAGACTTGTGGTAGCATGAGGGGGTAGCTGACGGGATTTGGGCGCAGGAGACGACCTCACCAGAGTGAATCGAGGTGGAGGCCGAGGCGGAATTGGGCGGCCAGAGTCGAGGAAGAAGAGCCCCTCGAGGCCCTTCCAGGGGCTTGGTGAGGACCATTGAGGTGGTGGAGGTGTGCGGGGGCGAGAGCGCGCTCGGGGTGCTATATATAGCCGGCCCGAGGCGGTTGCCGAGAACGGGGTTCTCCGGCGAAGTTTACGGTGTGCAGGCATTGATCGGGAGGTTCAGGGTTTAAGCGCCGTCGTGGGGGTTCACTGGTTCCGTTTAGGTGCTAAACGAGTCGGGGTTTGGTTGGTTAGGGCGTGCTCGACGGAACGGGGCGGCGCGGGCCCGTCGGCGGCAGGGAGCATGCTCTGTGCTTGCCGTGCCACGACAACGGTGCCACGGGCGTGCGCTGGCAAGGCAGGGACACGCGGAGAGCCAGGGGGCGATGGGCGGCGCCGGGTGGCGTGGCGAGCGGGCTCGGGCCCTCTCTGGCCGCCATGGGTGGCGCGGCCACCGCAGAAGCTTCCAACGCCGGCGATGCTCGTCGCCACCGACGCCAGGAATCGGCCAAGCGTGCGTGCGGGGTGCTGGCCAGGGGGAAGAGGTCGTGTGCATCGTGCCAGAGCGCACTGTGGCCGCGTGACCGAACTCTGACGAAGAGAAGCGACACTGAACTCTAAACTTCTCTGAATCTCTGAAAGTGCAATGAAACAGTGTAGGTCAGGTGCTCGACAGAATGTTTTTGGTATGTGGGAGGCTCTGCTTGAGCTGGTTTTTTGTGGACGGGCCTCTCATTGCATCTAGAGGCTGCCTGAATTTTTGTGGAATATTTGGAGCAAAGAAGATATGAATTTCACCAAATCTGACAAATCTGGTCCAAACTTGCAGAGACTGAAATTTGAAATTTTTGAAAATAAGAGGAGTGAATCTTGATTGTTCTAGGTTGTGGGTACCAAGGACTATCCAGGGGAGTTGGTTTGAGGTCAAAGCTCAAATGCATTTAGGTACTTGCTTTGCAAATCTCCTAGGCTCAAAATAATGGATAGAAAAGATTTGGGAGGAGAAATAAATGAAATAAAATTCAGAAAAGGGTTGAACTTGTTGAGATAGAATGTTTGGATTGCCCAAAGTGGAAGGAGAGATTTTTGGGAAGATTTTACCATGTGGTGCATGGTAAAATCATGAGTGGATTTCAATATTGGAGAATATGCAAAACTCCTAGAGTTTCTTTTTGAAAGAAAATAAACTCCAAAGATTTTTCTTGAAATTTTGAGAAGAGGGCAATCAGAAGAAAAATTTAAAAACCAAACACCAGAGTTGAAGGAGATGCAAAAATAAAATATTTGCTAAATGGAAAAAGCTTTTGAGAGAGATTTTTGGAAGGGTTTAGAAGACCTTCTTCAAATCCAACAATTTTTTTGAAGAAAACCAAAAGAATATTTTTGGAGTGTCACAAGGTCATTGAGATACAGTCTGTTGTTGAGCAACTTCAGGAGGAAGTGCGGGAGAAGAAGGGCAAGACAACCACTGATGCCTTTGCTAGAGTTCCCAGAGGTCAGAGGTCTGCTGCTATGCCTGTCACAGAGACCAGAGCAACTTCATCTGCACCAGCTACAGCTTCAGTGCCACCAGCTCCAGCACCTACTCCTCCAGCACCATCTACATCGACCGATGCCTTCGTTCTTGGAGTTCTGTCTACACCACCACCTGAAGACCAAGCCTGTGTGTCGATCTAGCACTATGCATTTTTTGTGAACTTTTTGGTAACTTGTTGCCAAAGGGGGAGAAAATGTATAGATCATAGGCTTCGAGAGAGAGTATTGCTTTTGTTCTCTCTTGCATTTCTCTTTGGTGGTTGAACTTTGTTATTCGCTTGTTTGAGATACCTTATGCTTGTGTGATACTTGGATGATCATGTGTTTGATCATATGCTACCTTAATGCTTGTTGGATGACATTATCCTTTTATATTGTATATGATCACTCACTTTGCTTGGTGATGAGTGCATGTATTTTAATTATTATCATTTTGAGTGCTCCACCAAGATGTATGTGACATGGAAGAGTAACCCATGATCCTAACTCTTTGTGCATTTGCAGTCCAAAGCAAATCTTAAACCATGCACAAATTTAGGGGGAGCTCTTTCTTTTCACATACTTCTCAAAGCGACAATGTTTTTCACTCTTATTATCATTTGTCGAAGCTTTGATCTATATGTTGTCATCAATTACCAAAAAGGGGGAGATTGAAAGTGCAACTATCCCTAGGTGGTTTTGGTAATTCCTAACAACATATAGTTCATTGAGCTAATGCTATTTCAAGACAAATTTTTCAGGAAAGCTCAATGATTGGCATGGCATGGATGAGAAAAGTGGACCCCTCAAAATACTAAGGATAAAAGGATTGGCTCAAGCTCAAAATTTCAAGACTCTACATTTTCTATTTTAGTGATCCAAGATCACATTGAGTCTATAGGAAAAGCCAATACTATCAAGGAGGGATGAGGTGCTGCTTAATGAGGCTCTTGCTCAAAGTTCTTAGTGATATGCTCCACAGCCTTCAACTACATTCCCACATCCACATATGACCGAAACCCAAAGTCAAACTCGGCCCCACCGATTCTTTCTATCCGGCGCCACCGAGTTCAGATGTCATAGCCACTGCCACAAACCCTAGGCAAATCGGTCTCACCGATAGGGATCTCGGTCTCACCGAGATGGGGTTGTAATCTCTCTGTTTCCATTCGTAACATTTCGTTCCCACCGAGATTGAGCGATCGGTCCCACCGAGATTGCAATGTAAACTCTCTGTCTCCCTTTTGTAACATTTCGGTCCCACCAAAATGAGCGAATCGAGCCCTCCGAGTTTACCTGGCCAACTCTCTGGTTAGCTTATTACCAAAATTGGTCTCACCGAGTTTGTGTAATCGGTCACACCGAGATTACGTTATGCCCTAACCCTAACCATATCGGTCCTACCGAGTTGCATGTCGGTCCCACCAAAAATCCTAATGGTCACTTGATTTGCTGAATCGGTCCGACCGAGTTTTTCAATTTGGTCCCACCGAGTTTGGCAAGTTGTGTGTAACGGTTAGATTTTGTGTGGAGGCTATAAATACCCCTCCACCTCCTCTTCATTCATGGAGAGAGCCATCAGAACGAACCTACACTTCCAACCTACATTTTCTCGAGAGAGAACCACCTACACTTGTGTTGAGGCCAAGATATTCCATTCCTACCATATGAATCTTGATCTCTAGCCTTCCCCAAGTTGCTTTCCACTCAAATCTTCTTTCCACCCAATCCAAATCCTGTGAGAGAGAGTTGAGTGTTGGTGAGACTATCATTTGAAGCACAAGAGCAAGGAGTTCATCATCAACACACCATTTGTTACTTCTTGGAGAGTGGTGTCTCCTAGATTGGCTAGGTGTCACTTGGGAGCCTCCGACAAGATTGTGGAGTTGAACCAAGGAGTTTGTAAGGGCAAGGAGATCGCCTACTTCGTGAATATCTACCGCTAGTGAGGCAAGTCCTTCATGGGCGACGGCCATGGTGGGATAGACAAGGTTGCTTCTTCGTGGACCCTTCGTGGGTGGAGCCCTCCATGGACTCAGCAAGAACCGTTATCCTTCGTGGGTTGAAGCCTCCATCAACGTGGATGTACGATATCACCACCTATCGGAACCACGACAAAAATATCCGTGTCTCCAATTGCGTTTGAATCCTCCAAACCCTTCCCTTTACATTCTTGCAAGTTGCATGCTTTACTTTCTGGTCCTCATACACTCTTTGCATGCTTGCTTGAATTGTGTTAAGATTGCTTGACTTGTTCTACGTTGCTAAAATCTGCCAAGAACTAAAATTGGGAAAAGGCTAGATTTTTATTGGGTCAAGTAGTCTAATCACCCCCCCTCTAGACATACTTTCGATCCTACACCAGCGTATGATGCGGCTGGTCAGCCACCTCGTGGCCGAGACAGAGGGGCATACCAGCCCGAAGTCCAGCCCGCACCCCGCCGCCATTCAAACAAAAATACCAAGGTCAGGGGCAACACGCGGAACCTGCGAGACGTACTGGAAAACAAAGCAGGACATGCGAGATTGATCTACGGATCACGGGGGCGCGCCCCAACACGGGACGATGACCGTCACGCCGGATATACTAAAAGCAAATCCGGACGGGCCGAATATAGCAGACAAGACTCGTATGAACTGCGTCGTGATATAGCCCGGCACAGAGGCACCGCACACCCCCTATGCTTCACTAATGAAGTAATGAATCACGAATTCCTAGAGTGTTTTAAACCCGTAAACATCGAATCATACGATGGTACAATAGATCCGCGGTATGGATCGAGGATTTCCTCCTCCACATCCACATGGCATGCGGTGATGATCTACATGCCATCAAGTACCTCCCACTAAAACTCAAAGGACCATCTCGGCATTGGATGAATAGGTTGCCAGCAGACTCCATTGGCAGTTGGGAGGATTTGGAAGATGCATTCCTTGACAACTTCCAGGGCACTTATGTGCGACCACCGGATGTTGATGACTTGAGCCATATAATTCAGCAGCCAGGGGAATCAGCCAGAAATTTCTGGACCAGGTTCCTAACCAAGAAAAACCAAATCGTCGACTGTCCGGATGCAGAGGCCTTAGCGGAATTTAAGCATAACATCCGTGACGAGTGGCTCGCCCGGCACCTCGGCCAGGAGAAACCGAAATCCATGGCAGCCCTCGCGACATTCATGACCTGCTTTTGCGCGGGCGAGCATAGCTGGCTGGCTCGCAGCAACAACAAATCAAGAAATCCTGGCAATTCATATACCAAAGATACTAACGGAAAACCACATCGTAATAGACACAAGTGCCGCAGCAATGGCGATAACGCTGAAGACACGGCAGTCAATGCCGGATTCAGTGGCCCTAAATCCGGTCAGCGGAAAAAGTTGTTCAAAAGAAGTAATCCGGGCCCGTCCAGTTTGGACCGCATACTCGATCGCTCGTGTCAAATTCACGGCACCCCCAATCACACCAATAGAGAATGCTGGGTGTTCAAGCAGGCCGGCAAGTTGAATGCCGAAAACTAGGACAAGGGGCTGCATAGCGATGACGAGGAGGAGCCTCGGCCGCCGAACACAGGAGGACAGAAGAGGTTCCCTCCACAAGTGAAAATGATGAACATGATATACGCAACCCACATTCCCAAGAGGGAACGGAAGCGTGCACTAAGGGACGTCAATGCGATGGAGCCAGTCGCCCCAAAGTTCAACCCATGGTCCTCTTGTCTGACCACATTCGATCGCAGGGACCACCCCACTAGTATCCGTCATGGCGGTTCTGCCGCATTGGTCCTTGACCCCATCATCGACGGATTTCACCTCATTCCAGTCCTTATGGACGGCGGCAGCAGCCTGAACCTGCTCTATCAGGATACAGTGCGCAAAATGGGTATAGACCCCTCGAGGATCAAAACCAATAAAACCACCTTCAAAGGTGTTATCCCAGGTGTAGAGGCCCATTGCACGGGCTCAATCACATTGGAAGTGGTCTTCGGATCTCCGGACAACTTCCGAAGCGAGGAGTTAATCTTCAATATCGCCCCGTTCTGCAGTGGCTATCACGCACTGCTCTGGCGAACCGCATTTGCTAGATTCAATGCGGTACCGCATTATGCATACCTCAAGCTCAAAATGCCAGGACCTCGTGGGGTTATAATACCAATGGAAACACAGAACGCTCACTCCGCACGGAGGAGCACACTGCGGCCCCCGCAGCAGAAGCACAAAGCAGCCTTTTAAGGCAAACCGCCAATTCGGCGATAAATCCCCCGGACACCTTCAAGCGAGTCTGGAATAATCTGCAACAGGATCGCCTGGCACCTTCAGAGCTCGCCTAGCAATTCGGCCTCCGTCCTAGTCCTGGTCAAGCGACGAAATCTGTGCCGCGCGAACATAACTACACACTAAAAATACCATGGGCATAGGCGGGGGCACGGCCAAGGCATGTCCCACAATGCGGCTCAACCGCCCCAGGGGCTGTATACCTTTATCATTTTCTCTCTTTCAGGACCTTCCTCTCTGGAACACCTTCTCGACAGTCTGATTGCTGGACGCATTATATGAAGGAAATACCAAGGAAGCAAGAAGTTCTGACGTATAAGGGAATCCCCAGGTGGTCTCTGATAATGATCGAAATACTTGTTTTAAATACCCATACGCAGCTTGCCCTTGGATAGGACATGTCAAATAGTCCTATTTGTTGCTTATTGCACTACTTGTATCCGTACGCTTTGGCGTATTACTTAATAACAATGCATAATGTTAGTCTATTATTGCATTACCCTTCCCTTTTTTTTCTTGTCTGCTTATTTACGACAAATTGCACCCGTACATTCTGGTACGACCAGTACGCCAGGGGCTTCAGTATACCCCATAAATACGGCGTGAGAAGTCCGAACACTTTCGACAAGGTCACGGCACCCGAACTTATAGCACTATATGCATCAGCTCTGAATCATGTCTTGGGTCAATAGTTGGGTTTGCCCGGCTCCCATGTTTTGGTACCTTACGTTCCTCAATATCGGCTATGGTAGCGCTGGGAGAACTACTACGATTGTGTCTCGGTTCGTCCGGACGAGCACTTCATTAGAGAAAGCCGAAAACTGACTGTGATGATAAGGCGAGAGCTGGTCGATGTTCGAGAGGTCTCAAGTCCTTAAAGACTTTTTCCGCTTCGGTTGAGGAGTCGGCCTTGCCCGACCTAGGCGTATATAGCGCCCCAAATTCGTCCTTCCAAATACTAGGGGCTTCGCCAAAATTTAAAATTGTAGACTTCTATGGCTAAGTGAGAGTGATAAAGCCTTATAGTCCGATTGCCTGGTTCGTTGTGCTGAACACCTCCTTTAAGAACCCAAAATTGAGATAAAGAGTGCTCAGGTTTGTCCCGAAATCCTCAGTACTAGTTACATGGGGGCGTGGTTTAATGACCGCCAACTCTTAGATTTTATAAACGGCCGCACAGAAGGTAATATTTTAATTTCACAAGCGTTGCATGGCGCAAATGAACTCGTTTCATATTACAGGATCACATGAGTACATTTATTCAAATATTACATCCTTAGCACATTCCTTCGCTGCAAGGCGAGCGCCCTTCAGGACACTGTCATAATATAATTCGGGCTTGCGGTGCTCCTTCCCCTCTGGCGGCCCTTCGGTCACCAGCTTCTCAGCATCCATCTTCCCCTACTGCACCTTCGCCCAGGCAAAGGCCCTGCGCGCACCCTCGATGCAGACGGACCGCTTTATGACTTCAAGACGTGGGCAGGCATTCACAAGATGCCTCACTAGACCGAAGTAGCTGTCAGGCAGGGGATCTCCAGGCCACATCTGGACTATAAGACCCTTCATGGCCTGTTCGGCTGCCTTATGGAGCTCGACCAATTGCTTCAGCTGGTCGCTCAAGGGCATTGGGTGTTCGGTCCCAGTATACTGAGACCAGAACAACTTCTCTGTCGAGCTCCCCTCCTCAGCCTGGTAGAATTCCACGGCATCTGATACACTGCGGGGCAGACCTGTGAATGCTCCTAGAGAGCTCCGAACTCGGGTAAGTAAAAGGAAAGTTTCCCTCACATGCTTGCTTTGCATAGTGAATGCCTTTCCCACTGCTATCTTCTTAACCGCCTCAATCTCCTGGAGGGCCTTTTGGGCTTCGGCCTTTGCATTTTATGCGCTCTCGAGTGCCTTTGCAAGCTCGGACTCCTACGTCTTAGAGTCACGCTCCAAGGACTTATACTTCTCGGCAAAGTCCTGGAGCTCTTGCTGCACCTCGCCAACTCGGGCCTCTTGTTTCTACTTTCAGTGCGCCTCCTTGGCCGCTTTGTCTTCGGCCTTGGATAGCGCCTTCTTTAGGGCCGCCACTTCGGTCGTGGCCCCTAGCAAATTCATGGTGATCCTATTATTTTACAACCAACCTTTTTTTAATATATACATACGGGCTATCACTTACCTTTGTTCTCTTCGAGCTACCTCTTGGTAAGGCCAAGCTCTTCCTTGGACCGCTCAAGGTCACTCTGCTCAAGGCAGCGACCTCCATAAAGACGCGGCGGCAATGCCAGCAAAGGAAGCCTGCATATGCACATAGACATATTCTAATTAGACTCCTGTGGTTATTATTTGATCCTATGTTCACTCTTTCTTTGCGAATACCAAACAAAGCATCAGGGGCTACTATCTATGATGTGACATTCTCTCATAATTTGATTACTTACCTCAAAGCCTGTTAGGAGGCTGGCACAGGCTTCAGTCAGTCCGCTTTTGGCGGAATGAACCTTCTCGATCACCACACTCATGATAGTGCGGTGCTCTTCGTCGATGGAAGCGCCGCGAAGTGCTTCCAGCAAGTTGTCCGATGCGTCTAGATGGACAAAAGCCAGCGGCATAGGAGGCTTTCCCCTCTTAGGGAGGGGTCGCCTGGCAGAGTCCGAAACCACTGGAGGTTCCGGCGCAGTATTTGGCTGGGGGCCGAATTTGCTGCCCCCGTCATCGGAGCCCATGGGAGTCTTGCTCCCCTTGGCGCCCAAAGGTTCGAATATCGCCTTGAGGCACCTCCGTGACTACCTCCCTTGGTTCAAAGGCCCTTTGAGACAACACCTCGACGTTGTCCGTAGGGCGAGGGAGGAGGCGGTCGGAAGTGAATCGATGTTCAGGTCCGATGGGCCCAAAGAATAATCCGACGAAGATACGTTGATGTGGGCTAGGGAGGGGCTGCATAATCACGCGCAGCGTGATAGGAAATAGTACAATAAGACGTACCAAGAATTATTATGGTATCCGGATACTTACAACTTCGCAAGGGGCTTGTCCCGAGGCAACCACTCGTCGTCGCTATAGGCGGCCGTCGTGGAGCTGTTCGGCAGGAGGGTCCTTCCCTTCTTGGACGCTTCGGCCTCCCTGGATGGGGCGGCCTTCCTTTTCTTGTCCCCCCCCCCCCCGACTGGGGGGGGGGGACTTTCCTCTGCCTCCTCCTTGTATTCGTGGGAGGAGTGCGCCTTGGTGTTTTTGGACGATGAGTCCGATATAACCTGGCGCCGGAGACCCTTCCTGGTCACCGTGGCCTTCTTCTCCAGCACCTCATAAGGCGTCGGAACCAGCATCTCCCTTAGGAGAGCATCTGCTGGATCTTCGGGCTGGGGAGCCGGACAATCGATCTGCTCCGCTGTCGCTACCCAGTCCTGTTAAATGGCATGGAGGCTTAGATCCCGCGCGCGGTTATACCGGGGAAAAGAACATCCTATGAGATGTGAAAGGCTTGCCGGATTGGCAGGACACTTTGCGCTAAGTCCGCGGTCCTCGGTAAGGGGAGGAGGTACCTCGGTGCCCTTGAACAGCACCGTCTAGACGTCCTTGTGCGTCGTGTCGAAGAGCTCTCGCAGCGTCTGGTGCTCGGGCCGGTCGAACCCCCACAAATTGAATGCCCGTCTTTGACACGGGAGGATCCGGCGGAAGAGCATGACTTGGACCACGTTGACGAGCTTGATTTTATTGCTCATCATGTTTTTGACGCAGGTCTGGAGTCCGGTCAGCTCTACCGAGGAAACCCAGGACAGACCCTTCTCTTTCCAGGAGGTGAGCCGCATGGGGATTCTGGGTCGAAATTTGGGGGCCGCCACCCAGTTGGTGTCGCGCGGCTCGGTGATGTAGAACCACCCCGATTGCCACCCCTTGCTGGTCTCCACATAGGAGCTTTTGAGCCAGTGACGTTAGGCATTTTGCCCACCATGGCGCCTCCGCACTCGCTTGCTGGCCGACCACCACCTTCGGTTTAACGTTGAAGGTCTTCAGCCACAGTCAAGTGGGGCTTGATGCGGAGGAAAGTTTCGCATACCCACGATAAACGCCGAGATGTTGAGGATGAAATTGGGGGCCAGATCATGAAAATCCTGCCCGTAGTAGAACATGAGCCCGCGGACAAACGGGTGGAGGGGAAATCCCAGTCTGTGAACGAAGTGGGTAAGGAAAACCACCCTCTCATGGGGTTCTGGAGTATGGACGATCTGCCCCGCGTTTGGCAGCCGGTGTGCGATATCCGCGGCCAGATATCCTGCTCCTCGTAGCTTTGTGATGTGCTCCTCCATAATGGAGGAGACCATCCACTTGCCTCCCGCTCCGGACATACTTGGAGTGGTTTGAGGAGGAAATGCGAACTTGTGTGCTCGAGCTCAAGTGCGCAAGAATGGATGAGCAAGGAGGAAGATGGCATGGGTAAAAAGGGGAATCCATGTCCCTTTATAAAGGCAGAAGAAACAATATGCCTCCCCACCTGCCTGGTAAATTCACTTGTTCCCCAAGCGCCATAATTGATGGCGCGGTTGTGTTACCCACACCCGTATTGATGGGAATCCCATGATAAGGGGACACGATCTCTGCTTCTACAAGACGTGCCAAGAAAACCGCCTCGCAATGTGCGCAGTAGCTGGTTGAGAAAAAACGGTTCGAATAATGCCCGGGCCGTGGTATGATGTCATGCTGCCAAATGTGTCAGCAGATTAGATTTGTGGAAATATTATTCTCTCAACGGTGGTATGTGGAATTTGTTTGGCTGAGCCGAACACTATTCTTGTTCAAAATCTTCTATGGAATATTCCGAGGAGGAACCCGCCTTGCAATGCCGAAGACAATCTGCGCGCCGGACTGATCGTCATTGAAGCCTAGTTCAGGGGCTACTAAGGGAGTCCTGGATTAGGGGGTCCTCGGACAGCCGGACTATATCCTTTAGCCGGACTGTTGGACTATGAAGATACAAGATTGAAGACTTCGTCCCGTGTCCGGATGGGACTCTCCTTGGCGTGGAAGGCAAGTTTGGCAATACGGATATGTAGCTCTCTGTCGGTGTGGAACGACACCTATGGGATCACAAGAATCCCTACTACGGTTGCCGGGGCGCAGGGTTGCAAGGAGAGCAGGGCTAGTAGACAGCACAAGGATCGTTCACCCAGGTTCAGGCCGCAAAGATGTGTAAAACCCTAGTCCTGCTTTGGTGGGTGTATTTCTGAGAGTTCTTGAGCTCTCGAACTAGCTGTGGACAGCGTGTGGTTCGAAAGAGCCGAATCCTTTTCCTGGTCGCCTCGGGCCTCCTTTTATAGGAAAAAGGGGTTGCCACAGTGGCACATAGGAGGTGGAAAGGTGTACAGTGTTGCGAGGTTATCCCTCGCATTACAGGACAAGATGCATTTAATGCACCGCTTAGGTGTCCCCTTGCTTTATCGGGGACGGGGGCGAGGCCCGTCCCGTCCGTCGCCGCTCCTCCTTGCTTCGACACGCGCCCCGGCTAGTGATGCATGTGGTGCCATGTAGGCAGGCAGGCAGCTGAGGTGGCGCGGTGGTGGAACCTTCACGAAGATCTGCATGCCGCCATGCAGGCGCTTGATGAGTTGGCCTGGGAGCTGCATGTTGCCACGCAGGTGCCCGCCCAGCTGGTTGGGCTGGCAGCCGCATGCGAACGGCGGTGGAAGCTTGGTCGTCGGCGGGTCTGGCGGTGGCCCTGCTGGCGTCCTTGGTGAGGGCCTTGCCGGGTGGCCCGGCAAGGGTCTTGCCGTGGCGTGCTGTCGTCCCCGGCAATGGTCTTGCCGAGGGTCTTAGTAGCCTTCCTCGGCAAAGATCTTGCCGAGGATTGTCATCTTCTAATCCTCATCTGATCTTGAATATGTCTTCACAAAGATCTGCATGCCACCACAGAGGTGCCTTCCCGAGTCCTGGCCCCATGTTGATGATGATGTTGACGGCCGTGGGCTCAAGGGTGGCTCGCTCTGTTGGTGTGGGGCGAGCTGTCCTGGCTATGATCTTGCCGGGGCCGCTGAGGTTGCCCCGGCAAGGGTCTTGCCGGGGGAACCTGCTTCGTCCCTCTGCTCTTCGTGGTCTTGGCCTTGACATTGCTCTGATTATCTTGGGCTTCGGTCTTACCTTGGCTCACCTCCCCTGCTCTGCTTGGTGCGATCGTGGGCGCGGCTCTGACTGCCCGTGCATAGGTAAAGGGGTACAAAAGCGTACCCCTCTTTTTGTACATCGACAGGAGCCCCCGGGCCTGGGCCACACATAAGCCCGACACGTTGTTGGGTCAGGCCCAAAACGGTGCGCGGGCAGGTGGGGCGGTTTTTACCATGGTAAGACTTTTCGCGCACTCTGCCTCCCACGACCCGCGCGTGTGGCGCGGCATGGAGGGGTGTGCGTGACATGGGCAGCATGCGTGTGGCGGTTTCCATACGCATGCGTCCCGTCAAGATAAATGGGCATGCGCGACCTCAGCATCCCCATAAAAGGGATAACATGGGCGCCTTTGTTCCTTTTACCCTTCAAGAATCCCAATCTCGTAAACCTCCGCCCGACTTCCTCTTCTTCTCCATGCTTCGTTTCTGCCGCCATTGCGCCTGGGCTGCCCTCCGTCTCCGCCTCCTCCTCCAGCTGTCATGGCGCCAAAATCCACCAAGGGCAAGGGGGTGGCCAAGGACACCGGAGCTATGGAGCCGCCGGAGAGCGCGCTGGCGGGGCAGCGGACGCTGTCCGCCTTCTTCTTCCCCTTGACGGTTGATGTGTTCGAGCTTCAGGACTCCTTCAGGCCCCTGTGGGGAGTGAAGACCGGGGGGGGGGGGGGGATTCGAGGCATCCTGCCACGCGCGTCATCCCCGCCGACTGCGCTGAGCCTGCCCCAAATCGGTACCCCTTCTTTGTTGATTATTTTTCTTGTGGGCTCTGTCCTCCCTTCTTCGATTTCTTGAGCGACATCATGCACACCTTCAGCTTCCGCCTCCTGGATTTTACTCCGAATGCGGTGGCGTGCATGGCCCTTTTCGCGCATCTCTGTGAAGGCTTTGTCGGGGTGCACCCCAACACGGCGCTCTTCCTCCATTATTTCTTCCCTCGGATCCAGATGGGAGGTGCCATCTCAGGGTGCATCACCTGGATCCCAAAATTCAAGGGAGCGTACCCGGACGGTGCCATGAAGGAGAGCTGGGAGGAATGGCGGGGCCGGTGGTGCTGGATAGAAGAGAAGGACCCGCCGGCGTTCTGCAGTGTTCGCCGGGCGCCGCCGGTTCATGGCAGTGATTGGAGCGACGTCGACGCCGCCGACGGAAAGCTCACGGTTGGCACCACAAGGATTCTCTGGCTTACCCAGGCCGGGCTCACCCTTGAAATTATCGGGGCGGACTTCATCCGCCGCCGGATCGCTCCTCTGCATAACAAGGGGAGGCCAGCCTGGCTCTTCACGAACCCCGCCAACATCATGCGGCTCCGCCCCGGCCTCGACCACAACTTCACGGTGATGGCGCACGCCCATTTCTGCCAGCGGCTCTTCCAGCTTGATGTGGGCCGCGACGGCAAGGTCGAGCGGACTGGCAAGGTCGCAAGGGCCGCCGCGAAGGCCGGCAAGGTCCTCAAGGGGCCTTTGTTAAAGCTGCCAACGGTGGTGGTCCCGTTGTGCAACAATTCGCGTCAGTCCGAGATCATTGCCATGATGCCGAACTTCAATGCGCATGGCCCCGACCCGAGCTGGAAGGAGCAGGAGGACACCAAAGTGCTGCAGTTCTTTGATACCCTGCACGAGGGGTACGTCAACGCTAACGTCGAGCGGCTGCTTGTCCAGGACACCAGCCAGGCGGAGCTGGACTACATCGCCACCAGGGCGAGGGAGGCACAGCTTGCCAGGGAGGCCGGCAGCGCCGGTGGTGTGGAGGACAAGGCTGCGACAGCCGCGGAGGAGGAGGAGCTCGCCCGGTGGGCGGCGGCCGCCGGGGGAGCCAGCAGCACCGGCACCGAGGCTCCTCTGGTTGAGGATGTGACCGGTGAGTCGTCATCGGAGGAGGCCTAGACCGCAGACCCGACGCCGCCTATGGGGAGGGGGCGAGTCTTGCGGCAGGCCAGTTCCGGCGGGCCGGTCCGGCCCGGCAGGGCTGCGCGGCCGTAGCTGACCTTGGAGGGGTCCCGGCCCCACACGAGGGCCGAGGCGGCGAAGAAACCGACGAAGGTTGCGGTGAAGAAGAAGACAACCGCACCTTCTTCATCCAAGCATACCCAGACGCCGCCTCCCCCTTCCTCCGGCCGATGTTTGCACGGAGTTCACCTTTGATTATGGATCCCTCAGCCCGAGGAGGAAGAGGAAGACATCAGAGGAGGAGGCGGACGATGAGTAAGCATCTGGTTCCTTTTCGTTATCTCTACCTCCTCACTCTGCATTGCTTACCTTGACTTGTCGTAATCCTTGCAGGGACGTGGAGACGCTGGCCCAGAGAGTGAAGAGGGCCAGGGTCTCGGCGGGTGGCCAGCCCCCGGCTGGTACTTCGAGGGCGCCGTTGGTGGTGTTGAGCAGCCCGGACAGCAGCCCCCGGCACAGCCCCCAGCGTAAGTTCATCATTCTTTCCTCTTCGACATGTGTCAGGGGCACGACACTTTGGTGCTGACCTTGCCAGGTATGCAGGAGGGGAGCAGCAGCAGGAGGAGCCAAAGAGGGCTACTCCCAACACGCCGCCCCCATCGACCACGTCGCCCCGAGGGATGTCCCCGGCAAGGGAGCCAAGCACCGAGCCCACACACATGGAGTAGGAGGAAGAGAACTTGGGCGCCGGTGGCTTTGCCTCGACGCCAAATGTTGGTGGGGAGGGGACTTCCGTTACCCAGCAGGGCGCTGGCACCAGTAAGTCGTTCGCCGTTCGTCCCTGCTTCTTTTCCTTTCCGGTTCTTGGTCCTGGCCTTGCCTCACCCCCTTCTTCGGCATCCAGGTTCCTCCTCAGTGAACCCGGAGGACGTGGACGCCGTCATCGAGGATGTTGCCAAGGCCGCCGAGGTGGACGCCAAGAAGATCACTGCCGAGGGGCCTACCTGGGAGGCCGGTAAGGCTGCCGCTGAGGAAGCCGGCAAGGGGCCTGCCGGGGAGGACGGCGGGGCCGCTGCTGCCGAGGAGGAGGAGGAGGTGGACGAGGACCAGCCTTCCTCTTCCGCTGCTTCCGGCTCCGGCAAGTATCTGAGGGTGAGCGACGACTTGTTCGTCCACCTTCCAAGCGCGTCGAGCACCAGGACGCCCGTTGAGGGAGAGGTGTTTGACGACGAGGTGCTTGCCGCTGCCGGGCTTGAAGTCGTCGACGAGCCGATCGTTGGTGGCGACTGTTCGCAGGAGGAGCGGCTCCTCCATGCCATGGGCGCCAGCTTCCGGAAGCTCCAAGCGCTCCACCGTGCCCGTCTGGACAAGGTTAAGTCCAGGACGGCGATGGTGGAGAAGGCGGAGGCGGACCTCTAGAAGCGCGTTGCCGAGGCGCAGGACTGGTTCCGCGAGGCCCATGAGGAGCTCAAGGCTGCCCAGGGCGAGCAGGCCAGGGGCGACGTGGAGCTCTCCATGAAGCTCGCCGACATCGAGAAAAGCTCAGGAGACGGTGAAGAACTTGGCCACGGCCGCCGAAGCCGCTCGGACCCTGCGTGAGGCTGTGCTGAACTCTCAGGAGGAGGACCTCGCCGCACGCGAGGCGAAGCTTGCCGCCATGCTTCGCGGCAAGGATGCAGAGGTGGAGAAGTTTGTCTTGCAGCGGACCAGCGAGCTGGAGCAGAGGCACAAAGAGGCACTCAATGCCCAGGCCCAGGTTCACGCCGGCAAGGTGGAGGAGCTGGAGGCAGAGCGCGATAGGCTGTAGGAGCATGTCTTGAAGCTGTCCCAAGAGAGGGACACGCTTAACAGTGCTCTAACAGAGGCACAGGGTGCGGTCACCAGCAAGGCTGGGGAGCTCTCCAAGGCCAACAACTCCATCAAAGACCTCAAGCTGAAGCTGGAGGGTCTCGAGAAGGTGCTAGAGGAGGCCAAGACCCGAGAGGGGACCCTGGCCAAGGAGCTGGAGGCCGAGAAGGAGTTGCGGACGAACGAGGGCCTCAACTTCGCGGATCACGTGGCGGGCGAGAACCATTGGCTCGATCGCCTCGCCACCGTCGCCAACCAGGCCGCCGCCCAGCTGGCCATCATGGGGATGCCAGACATGAGGTATGTCCCGGAGCGGAGCGTGAGCGCCAATTGCAGCCTGACCTTGTTCTTTGAGAAGGTCGTCGGCGCTCTAGAGCAGCTCCACGCCAACCGGGCGGCCTCGCTGGCTGAGGAGTCCCGGAGGCTTTGCCAGGGTGCCATGACCTAGGTTCTCACCAAGGTGGCGCACTGGTACCCCGACCTCGATTTAAATCGCCGGCCTTGGAGAGCTTGCGGAGGTATCGACCTCGCGCCGCTCAGGGAGCGCATCAAGCCCATCATCAGCCATGTCGGCGGAATTCTGAGGGTGGAGGGCCAGCGCCGGGATTAGGCATCCTGTCCTTTATTGCCGCTACAGGTTCGAAACCAAGACAATTGCTATCTCTAGTTAGAACCGCAACAACAATTTGATGTAATATAACTCTGCAGCACTTTCAGTATTATGCATGTTATTTTCTTGTTCGATTTTCCTTTGTATGTCCACCCTACGTAACCGGGTAGGCTTTGCCAGCGCGTAAACCCAGGGCGGCGTCTTGGGGATGGATCCCCATTGGCCTGCCGGCTGTGCTTGCTGCCGGGCAAACCACCTTACTGCCCTTAGCGCGGCCGCCCGAACTGTCGAGTTTGACTCGAGTCAGAGTCAGGAGCATTGCCAGGTACGAAAGGCTACCCCGCCGCTCTCGACACGGCAGCTTTGAGCTATGGAGCGGACTAGAAATAGAACAAAGGCGTTGCCAATCGCGGGGGGGGGGGGGGTGGGGGGGGCTTTGCGTGCAGGTTTCCCATACATACGCCAGATCTCCGAGGACGATAACCTCAAGTGTAAAACGGAAATAATCCAAGGCTCTGAATAACTTGGCTTTTCTGTTGCCGAGCCGGTGTCGTTTCTCCAGCCGCCTTCTTCTCAGAGACCGAAAGCGACGAAGAACTGCTGTGGAACGACACCTATGGGATTCTCACAATTGTGCCTCCTACCTGGCACGCCAAAGGCTAACTACCAGACCAGATTCTCACAATTGTGCCTCCTACCTGGCACGCCAAAGATGTCGGTGTGGAACGACACCTATGGGATCACAAGAACCCCTACTACGGTTGCCGGGGCGCAGGGTTGCGAGGAGAGCAGGGCTAGTAGACAGCACAAGGATCGTTTACCCAGGTTCGGGCCGCAAAGATGCGTAAAACCCTAGTCATGCTTTCCTGGGTGTATTTCTGGGAGTTCTTGAGCTCTCGAACTAGCTGTGGACAGCGTGTGGTTCGAAAGAGACAAATCCTTATCTTGGTCGCCTCGGGCCTCCTTTTATAGGAAAAAGGGGTTGCCACAGTGGCACACAGGAGGTGGAAAGGTGTACAGTGTTGCGAGGTTATCCCTTGTATTACAGGACAAGATGCATTTAATGCACCGCTTAGGTGTCCCCTTGCTTTATCGGGGACGGGGGCGAGGCCCGTCCCGTCCGTCGCCGCTCCTCCTTGCTTCGACACGCGCCCCGGCCAGTGATGTGTGCGGTGCCATGTTGGCAGGCAGGCTGCTGAGGTGGCGCGGTGGTGGAGCCTTCACGAAGATCTGCATGCCACCACGCAGGCGCTTGATGAGTTGGCCTAGGAGCTGCATGTTGCCACGCAGGTGCCCGCCCAGCTTGTTGGGCTGGCAGCCACATGCGAACGGCGGTGGAAGCTTGGCCGTCGGAGGGTCTGGCGGTGGCCCTGCTGGCGTCCTTCGTGAGGGCCTTGCCGGGTGGCCCGGCAAGGGTCTTGCCGTGGCGTGCTGTCATCCCCGGCAACGGTCTTGCCGGGGGTCTTGGTAGCCTTCCTCGGCAAAGATCTTGCCGAGGATCGTCGTCTTCTAATCCTCATCTGATCTTGAATATGTATTCACAAAGATCTGCATGCCACCAGAGAGGTGCCTTCCCGAGTCCTAGCCCCACGTTGATGATGGTGTTGGCGGCCGTGGGCTCAAGAGTGGCTCGTTCTATTGGTGTGGGGTGAGCTGTCCCGACAAGGATCTTGCCGGGGCCGCTGAGGTTGCCCCGGCAAGGGTCTTGCCGGGGAACCTGCTTCGTCCCTCTGGTCTTCGTGGCCTTGGCCTTGGCGTTGCTCTGATTATCTTGGGCTTCGGTCTTACCTTGGCTCACCCCCTGCTCTGCTTGGTGTGGTCGTGGGCGCAGCTCTGACTGCCCGTGCATAGGTAAAGGGGTACAAAAGCGTGCCCCTCTTTTTGTACACCGACAATCTCCTCCCTTGTAACCGACTTTGTGTAACCCTAGCCCCCTCCGGTGCCTATATAAACCGGAGGGTTTAGTCCATAGGACAACAACAATCATACCATAGGCTAGCTTCTCACATGCAGGCCGGTGACAACTCCATTGATGACTACTCCATCTCACGTGATGATCGAACATGGATTAGTTGATTTGGATCACGTATCATTTAGATGACTTGAGGGATGTCTGTCTAAGTGGGAGTTCTTAAGTAATTTGACTAATTGAACTTAATTTATCATGAACTTAGTCCTGACAGTATTTGCATATCTATGTTATAGATCAATGGCCCATCCTACCGTTCCCCTGAATTTTAATGTGTTCCTAGAGAAAGCTAAGTTGAAAGATGATGGTAGCAACTACACGGACTGGGTCCGTAACTTGAGGATTATCCTCATTGATGCACAGAAGAATTATGTCCTTGATGCATCGCTAGGTGAAAGGCCTGCTGCAGAAGCGGATGCTGATGTTTTGAACATCTGGCAAGCTCGATCTGATGACTACTCGATAGTTCAGTGTGCCATGCTTAACGGCTTAGAATCGGGACTTCAAAGGTGTTTTGAACATCATGGAGCATATGAGATGTTCCAGGAATTGAAGTTAATATTTCAAGCAAATGCCCCAGTTGAGAGATATGAAGTCTCCAACAAGTTCTATAGCGGCAAGATGGAGGAGAACAGTTCTGTCACTGAACACATACTCAAAATGTCTGGGTTGCATAATCAATTGACTCAGCTGGAGTTATTCTTCTAGATGATAGTGTTATTGGCAGAGTTCTTCAATCACTTCCATCAATCTACAAAGGCTTCTTGATGAACTAACATGCAAGGGATGGAGAAGACAATCCTCGAGCTCTTCGCAACGCTCAAAGCTGCGGAAGTAGAAATCAAGAAGGAGCATCAAGTGTTGATGGTTAACAAGACCACTAGTTTCAAGAAAAAAGGCAAGGGAAAGAAGGGGAACTTCAAGAAGAATGGCAAGCAAGTTGCCACTCCCGGGAAGAAGCCCAAAGCTGGACCCAAGCCTGAAACTGAGTGCTTCTACTGCAAAGGGACTGGTCACTTGAAGCGGAACTGCCCCAAGTATTTGGTGGATAAGAAGGATGGCATAGTGAACAAAGGTATATTTGATATACATGTTATTGATGTGTACCTTACTAATGCTCGTAGTAGCGCCTGGGTATTTGACACTAGTTCGGTTGCTCATATTTGTAACTCGAAAATGGAGCTATGAATTAAATGAAGATTGGCTAAGGACGAGGTGACGATGCGCGTCGGGAATGGTTCCAAGGTCGATGAGAACGCCGTCGGCTCGCTACCTCTACATCTACCTTTAGGGTTAGTTTTAGACCAAAATAATTGTTATTTGGTGCCAGTGTTGAGCATGAACATTATATCTGGATCTTGTTTAGTGCGAGACGGTTATACATTTAAATCAGAGAATAATGGTTGTTCTATTTATATGAGTAATATCTTTCATGGTCCTGCACCCTTGAAGAGTGGTCTATTTCTGTTGAATCTCGATTGTGGTGATACAGATATTCATAACATTGATGCCAAAAGATGCAAAGTTGATAATGATAGTGCAAAATATTTGTGGCACTGCCGTTTAGGTCATATTGGTGTAAAGCGCATGAAGAAATTCCATTTAGATGGACTTTTGGAATCACTTGAGAATCATTAGATACTTGCGAACCATGCCTCATGGGCAAGATGACTAAAACTCCATTCTCTAGGACAATGGAGCGAGCCAATGACTTACTGGAAATAATACATACCGATGTATGCGGTCCGATGAGTGTTGAGGCACCCGGCGGGTATCGTTATTTTTTCACGTTCACAGATGAATTGAGCAGATATGGGTAAATCTACTTAATGAAACACAAGTCTGAAACATTTGAAAAGTTCAAAGAATTTCATAGTGAAGTAGAGAATCATCGTAATAAGAAAATAAAATTTCTACGATCTAGTCGTGGAGGCAAATATTGGAGTTATGAGTTTGGCCTTCATTTAAAACAATGTGGAATAGTTTCACAACTCACGCCACCTGGAACACCACAGCGTAATGGTGTGTCCGAACGTCGTAAACGTACTGTCGGCATTCTGGGAACAGGGGTCCCTAGACTTCCTGCCTGCAGCCTACGGCGTGGCTCAAGTGGGGGCCCAGTGCAGCCCATCTTCATCAGCTCAAGCTCAAGACCCTCGCAAGGGGCCGAGCATCGCGGGGTGGATGACAGGAAGCTTCCTCAGGAGCAGCCTCATCAGGAAGGCTCGCGAGGAGGCGGAGAGATCAAGGCAGGGCACCTCGCGAGGAGCTCGTGAAGCAATCCATGACGATCGAGACCAGGCGGGCACCGGCCTACACAGTGTCCTTGTTTCCCCTTCGGTGCAAAGGAGGCAAGCATAGGCCAAGGCATCAGGCAAAGGTTACCGTTTCGGTGCAACAAGACCAAGACCAGCAGAATGGAAGGATGGAGGTCATCGTGGAGCCCAGGACGGCCTCATCGTCAGAGCCTTTGGCAGCCGAAGACCAACTTTAGTCAGGATAAGTGTACCAGATGTTCCCTTTGAAAATGGCCAATTGTTGGCGCCCTTCCCACTCATTATTTGCGAAGAGGCCCATCGCCTCCCTCTATAAATAGGACTAGCCACCACAGTAGAAGGAGAGGATCCAGATCACGCATAGACGAGAGAGAAGAGACTGAACTCACCCAAGCAGTTCATCGCACCAGCTCAAGAACAGCCTTCGCGAGGTTGTTCTCCCTTTGTACTATTCATCATCAGCCCCTGAGGCAATCCACGACACCACACACTAGAGTAGGGTATTACACCACAATGGTGGCCTGAACCAGTATAAATCTCGTGTCCCTTGTGTGTTCTTCTTTCTAGCCTAGATCCTTTGCGAGACTTCGAGGCGTGAGCTAGTAGGGGAAAGATCTTCGCGCGCACCCCAGAGTTCGAACCTCAAGGCTCTGCCGGAACCCGAAATCTGACATTTGGCGCGCCAGGCAGGGGTGCGCCGGAATCCTTCTTCCGCCGCCATGCGTTTTGTCGCCTCGCGGTTCTAATGTCAAGCGACCTGACAGCCAACACCGACCGCTGGGCGGCGTGGCCCACCCACGCCGTACCGCCGACCCAGGGCGACCTCAACCTTGCGACTTAGGCAGCTCGCACTCCGCAGGGCGCTGCAGGGCGCGGGCGACGCGACCAAACGCCGCCTGCCCTCACGTCGCGCAGGTGCGGTCAGCAGCGAGAGCCTCAAACCACGTCGCGGCCACGGCGCCGCACACCCGACGGGAGCGGGCAAACTCCAGGGCCGCGCTCACGGTGGCCCGCGAGCTGCTACGATGCCGGCTGCTGGAGGGCGGCCGTGACATGTTGTTGGAGCGAGTGGCCGAGCTCCTGGATGCCACCGCCTCGGGAGCACCTCCTTTCTGCATCCAGCTGCCACCCCAGATCCAGAGCCGGCCGTATGGCGGCCCCATACGCGCCCATGCAGCTCCAAGCGGGCCCCAGGGCCTACTCAATGCCAACTTGGCCGGCAGCACCAGGCAACAAGTCGCGCCGACCCCATCTCCGGCCGGTGAAGGAGTGCACGCCGCGACCTTCAGCCTTGGCGGACCACCACGCCACCACCCTCAAGACAATGCTCCAGTCCAGACTGCGTGGCATGTGGGGCACTACGGCGAGACCCGCGGGGCGGTGGCCCCAGAAGCTTATGTGCCCCACATGGTGGATTGAGAGTGCGCACTGGAAGAAGACCATTGCTCGTTCCTCGGGCCAGGCTGGGGCGAGGAGACACCAGAAGCTGAGCTCTTTCAGGAACCCCAAGAAGGCCTCAGTGACCGCGCCGGTGGCAGCAACTATCTGGTACCACTAATTCCTCAGGAGCAAGGTTATGCTAACCATGAGTCGCAGGAGGTACAGGTCGCCACAGCGGATGGCTGCCCCAACGCTGCAGCCTCTTACCCCTCGGGAGGAGGGCACCGGGGGCTGCAGGAGAGGGGCCGATATCCAAGTTCATCCCCGCGGCGCACGGCGCAAGGCGTTCTCAGGAGGTAGGCCCTCTGCCGGGGAGGTGCCTGAGGGCCTGCCTCTGGCAGAGGACCCGTGGTCGTCGGGGGAACCGCTGGCGACCACTCTACCCCATTGGCGTCGTCCTTGGTCTCCGGCCGCCGTCAATGGCGGTAGAGTGTGGCGCAAGGCGGGGCCCTCGTCTGGCGATATGAAGCAAGGCCGGTACCTCTGAAGAAGGCCCAGTGCCTGTGAAGCTCGCCGCCCGTGACACTCTCACGTAATAATGAGGGGGGATGTACATGCCCCGGAGTGTCCGGAGAGCCGCCCTCTCGGGCCTTGGGGGCTCCATGCCCACGTGGCAGCACTTAGCTCCTGCTACCGGTGAGAAGACGTCAAAGACTAGACTAGGTGCCGGACGCGGCTTTTTGCTTTTTGCCTTTTCCTCTGTTGACGAGTTTCTTCGATTTGAATTTAAGTTGGATTTAAGCTTGAGGCTTGTGTGTGTTTGGGGAAGGGGTGTTTAGTCTCGTTCGAGCAATCTCTCGTGTTCTGGTTTCAGCTTTGCGCCCAAAGTTAGCGTCAGCTGCCTCCCCTCGCGAGCCCCTCGCGAGCCGGGCCGGGCCAAGCACGTCTACAATCTGGACCACTGTTGCCGCACCCTCTCCGGAGGTTCTCGTCGCAGGATCAATGGGTTCACCCAGAGTACACACGAGGCGCCATGTTTCACAGCCAGCTCGGGGACTCGTCGGGGTCAAACGGTAAGCAAGTTAGCTGACCCATCACCGGGCCAGTAGCTAAGCTCACACGCAGCGTTAAGCTTACCAGAGTACTGATCGCAAACCTTTACATGAGGGGCTTCCCCTCCCAAAATGCTCTTATAATCTTCAGGGCCAAGCCTGAACCTTCTTCATGCAGGGTAAACAGCGGTGACATACGATCAGTCGGACATATCACTCGCCGCGTCTTCTGGGGCGTCTCCGGAGGCGTTGCTGGGGTCACTGACATCATCGCCACCGCCAACACCTCCGCCAGCGCCAGGATCGTCCACAACACCGCCTTCATCGGCGGCCATGATCACGCCATCATCATCAGATGCGAAGGCCCTGACGAGGGTCTCCATGTTGTCCTCCACCCATTGCGCCAGATTGCCCCGGATGGCTATGGGCACGGGTGCGATGGCGGTGTCAAAATCGAAGTGGGGGTCCCTATCCTGTAGTTAGCTGAAGACACGGGAGAAGGCACACCCGAGCAGGGCTCGGCTCCTCTCCTCGACAAGCCAAGGAGACCTCTCAGAGCGGTTCTCCAGGAGCATCACCACGTCAATGAAATATTGGAGGTTGTCGGCATAGTTGGTCTCATGCGGCTCCTCGGTCGTGGCCTCGCAAATGTTGCCCAGGGCCGTGTTAGCCTGTTCCCTCAGCGTTCGGAGCATGGGGTCGTGCTCGTGCTCCAGAATCTGCCGCTAACGGATCTCATCCTCATTCCACCGTGCGATGTACTCGGCACCATCAACCCTCTGTTGGAGAAGAAGCAGCTCTGCGCGGGAAGAGGACAGCTCCTCCCAAGACGCCGAGGGCGGCTGAGGAGTCCGCACCCAGCCACTTCAGCCAGTTTGGCCCTGAGGGCCGCGGTCCTACCCTCAGCTTCGGCCCTAATCAACTCCAACCTCACTTCGTATTGACGCTCGAGATCCGAGCGAGCTTCCGCCACGCGGCGGTCGACCTATTCTTGGACTCGGGCTTCACGCACGGTGACGTCATCCTCCGCCTGAGCCACCAGGCGCTCCCTCTAGCGTCAGCGCCTCCTCACGCTTCTTGAGCTCCGCCTGGTCAACGGAAGCCCCATTCAGTGACACAAGGGCCGCCTGGAGCAGTTCCACTTGCTGCTCCATAGAGTTGCTCCAGGATTGGAGCTCCCACGCGCGCTCCTCCGCATCCTTGCACTGTCAGTCTGCTTCCTGGGCCTCCTCGACGGCTTGGGAGCAGGCCTTTTGCGAGGCCGCCAGCGACGCTTCAGCCTTCGCGTTGTCAAGGTCACGCTAGTGACGTGCAAGGGCGACGACTACCTTTAGCTTGCGCCTCTCCTCGGCGAGGCGCAAGCCCTCGGCCTCAAGGTGCGCATCCTCGCCAGCAAGCTCCTCCCCGATTTGGCTCATTGCGTCCGCCGCCCCCTGGAGGAACTCCTGACGAAGGGTGCGGCGTTCGCGAGCACGCCTGAGCACGTCTTCCGCGTCGCCCTCTGCCCCTGGCGTATGCGGAGGGCCCAGAGGCGGCATGCCCCCTCCCGGCGCAGGGCTGGGGGCTGGCGCCCCAGCAATCGACGGACGGACCTCGCCAGGAGCCCGGCCTGGCGCCGGTCCATCCCCAGAAGGGGAGCTCAAGACTGACTTCAGCCAATCACCGTCCACGATCAAGGAAGGAGCATGGGGCAAGCCGGCCGTGCCCCAGGAGAACTCGTGAAGGGAGGACAGCAGGCGCACGGGCTCGAGGTGACCGGTGGGACGGGCCACGTCCCCGACCAGCCGAGTGGCAGGGGCACTGCCCGAGCTCGGCGCGCCAAGGGTCAGCAGCAAGGACAAAACTTGGGGGGATGGCTCCTTGGCCGTCTCCGCGAATTCGGTAGGAAGGGCCCTGAAAGGTCGCGGTCAGCTGCCAGAACAGAGAAGTAAAGGAGCAAAGAGGGAAGAGGACTTACTCGTCCATGGAGAAGTACTTCCTGCGCTTCAACAGGCGGCAAGGGCGATCGTCACCACCCAAGGCCTCCTTCCTCTTGTGGAGGGCCTCAAAGTCTATGCGGAACCGGCCTAAGCGCTCGGCGCAGGGGTCGGTCTGCGGCATGGAAGAGGCGTCAAAGTGATCAGCGCCAAGGGGACCGGCCTGGGGGACACCACCAGGCGCCGCCTCGTGAGGAGCGGCCGGGACCACGGGAGCCCCATCCTCGGGAGCCGTAGGCCGCAACTCCTCGCCTGCCACGGCTACAGGACGGGCTTCGGCAGATGCCACCTTTGGGGCTCCGCGCGGCGTCAGCATCTCAACATCATCCCCTTCAGCTCCCGGCGGTTCTTGTCTCCCCGCTCCACCGCCTGAGACAGAGCCGCTTTGGGCGACCGAAAGAGCAATCACAGCGACTGGATTCTCGCGGGGCCCCATGAGGCCAGCCGGGCGCAGCCCCCACTCGTCAAAGCTGGGCACCTGCCTCACGGAATCGGCCTTGCCCGAGAAAAGATACAAGAGGGCACCATCGTGTCGAAGTCTGCCTGGGGAAGGGTCACCTGTCAGGACCCTAGCACCGTCCGCAGCGCTTCAGGCGCCAGGTCCTCCTCCTGAAACCGCATGCGGTCTTTGTGCCCCGCAAAGTCCCACATCCGGCGAGAGTGGCGCTGGAGAGGAGCAATGCAACGTTGGAGGAACTCCTTCACCACCTTGGGCGCCGTCGTGCCGAGCGCCCTCAAACTCTGGAAGCGGCGCTAGACGAAGGCGAGCCGGGGGCTCGTGAGCGTCTCATGATCCCAGCCTGAGTTGGGAACAACAGGCAAGGTTGGGTGTGAGAGCAGGGGTGTCGGTGTCAAAACCGGCGGATCTCGGGTAGGGGGTCCCGAACTGTGCGTCTAGGCGGATGGTAACAGGAGACAAGGGACACGATGTTTACCCAGGTTCGGGCCCTCTTGATGGATGTAAAACCCTACGTCCTGCTTGATTGATATTGATATTGTGGATGTTTACAAGAGTGGATCTACCACGAGATCAAGGAGGCTAAACCCTAGAAGCTAGCCTATGGTATGATTGTAAGGGTTGTGATTGTTGTCCTACGGACTAGAGCCATCCGGTTTATATAGACACCGGAGAGGGCTAGGGTTACATAGAATCGGTTACAATGGTAGGAGATCTACATATCCGTGACGCCAAGCTTGCCTTCCACGCCAAGGAAAGTCCCATCCGGACACGGGGTGAAGTCTTCAATCTTCTATCTTCATAGTCTTGGAGTCCGGTCGATCATGATAGTCCGGCAAATGATAGTTCGGCTGATGATGGTAGTCCGGCTATCCGGACATCCCCTAATCCAGGACTCCCTCAGTAGCCCCTGAACCAGGCTTCAATGACGATAAGTCCGGCGTGTATATTGCTTGGCATTGCAAGGCGGGTTCCTCCTCCAAATAAAACAAGATTGTGAACACCAGGATAGTGTCCGGCTCTGCAAAATAAATTCCACATTCCACCGTAGAGAGAATAATAACATATACACGAATTCAATCTGCTGACGTTTTCCGTGGTATGACATCACACCACTACCAAGCCATTACTCGAATTGTTTTTTGCTTTACCACCTCAGCGCATTTAACGAAGCGGTTTCCTTGGCACGTCTTGTCGAAGCGGAGATCGTGTTTCCCCTTAATCCGGGATTCTCATCAATACGGGTGTGGGCAACCCAACCGCATCATTGATGGTGACGCTTGGGAGATAAGCGAGTTTTACCAGGCCGGTGGGGGACGCGTGAGATTTCGCCCGCCCATATAAGGGATAAGGATTCACCTTCTCACCTCGCCTTCTTCCTCCTTTGCTTATCCATCTTCACAAGACTTTTCGAGCTCCAGTACCAAGTTCGCGCATCTCGTCTCAACCTTGTCCGACCATGTCCGGAGCGGGAGGTAAATGGTTGGCCTCCACCGCTAAGGAGGAGCAAATCGCCAGATCAAGCTATACGCGGATACCTCTCCAGCGACATCGCGCACCGGCTGCCCGACGAGGGGCAGCGCATCCCCACCCCTAGGCCCCATGAGAGGGTTGTCTTTCTTTCCCACTTCCTCCGCGGACTGGGCTTTCCACTCACCCCTTTGTTCGGGGTCTCATGTTCTACTACCGCCTGGATTTCCATGATCTGGCGTCGAACTTCATCCTCAACATCTCGGCGTTTATCGTCGTGTGCGAGGCCTTCCTCTGCATCCAGCCCCACTTCGGCTTGTGGCTCAAGACCTTCAATGTCAAGCCGAAGGTAGTGAAGGGCATTCAAGCGGAGTGCAAAGGCGCCATGTTGGGCAAGATGCCCAACGTCCTTTCGTTCGAAGGGGACTTCGTCGAATCCTTCAAGGTGAGGCAATCGGGGTGGTTCTACTTCACCGACCCGCTTGACCATAAATGGGAGGCGCCCCAAGTTTAGATCTGGTATCCCCACGCAGCTCACCTCCTGGAAAGAGAAGGGCTTGTTGTGGGGCAGTTTGAAGGAGCTGACGGGACTCCAGACCTGTATCAAGAAGCTGGTGAAGAAGCTCAAGCTGGTTAACGTGGTCCAAGTCATGCTCGTCCGCCGGATTCTCCCATGCCAAGAGCGGGCATTCAATCTATGGGAGTTCGATCCGGAACAGCACCAGGCGCTGAACAAGCTCTTCGACACAACGTACGAAGGCGCCTGGAAGGTGCTGTTCAAGGGCGCCGAAGCCCCCGCATCCGCGACTGAAGATCGCGGATTTCGCTCGCAGCGCCAGGCTGACGAGGTAAGTGATTCTACCCCTTTACGGGACACTTGTTTTTCATAGTTTGACTCTATGCGGGTTTTAACTTCCCCTTTTCCTTTGAC
The DNA here is from genome assembly GCA_021605145.1 of Aegilops bicornis. Classification (NCBI taxonomy): domain Eukaryota; kingdom Viridiplantae; phylum Streptophyta; class Magnoliopsida; order Poales; family Poaceae; genus Aegilops; species Aegilops bicornis. Next base: position 507,197,089 of record CM038669.1, read on the forward strand.
AGGACTGGATGAAGAAGGCGGAGCAGATTACCTGTCCGGCTCCTATGCCAGAAACTCCAGTAGACGCTCGTCTAGCGAGGCTGCTGGTTCCGGCACCGCACGTGGTGCCGGAGAAGAAGGCCAAGAAGGAGGCCACGGGTGCTCGAAAGAGTGCCCGTTTTCAGGTGTCCGACGACTCCGGGGCGAACTCCTCCCCCGAAAATGAGGAGGAGGAAGAGGACTCTCTCCCAGAGGAGGGAGAGAGGAAGAGGAAGGCTTCCCCAACAGGGGAGGCCGAAGGGTCCAAGAGGGGAAGGACTGTTCCCCCGGACAGCTCTGCCAACATCAACATTGGCGAGGAAGAATGGCCTTCAAGGGCCAGGCCTCCGGCGAGATCGTAAGTATCCGGATTCCTGAATGATTTATAATTTATTTTTCTACGTCACATAGTGTCATTCTAACGCCGCATGCTGCCTGTAGTCCGGCCAGTGATGATCTCCCTGCTTGCCGAAGCGGGTCGTTGGCTTCGTCGGATGTAGATTCCATCCCGACCGCCTCCACCCCTCGCGGCGCCGAAGACGCCGAGGTGCGATCCCCAGAAGGGACCCATCAGGGGGAGGCTCCGGAGGCGCCACAAGGCGCCCTCCCGGACTTTGCGCCGAACTCCACAATAGAACCCGCAGTGGTTCCGGAGTCCGGCAGGCGGCCCCTTCGATCGAAGGGCAAGACCGTGACACCGGCGGCTTCCGTCCAACCGGAGGCGCCGGGCAATTTGTTGGAGGCGCTGCAGAGCGCTTCCATCGAGGAAGAACACCGCACTATTATGAGTGCGGTGATTCAGAAGGTGCAGCTTCGCCAAAGGCGGGCCGACCAAGCTCGCAATTACCTTCTATCGTGCTTTGAGGTAAGAAGTTAAAAATATGCAATGTAATACCGCATAGACAGTAGCCCCTGATGCTCGGTTCGGTGTTCGGAAAGAAAAGCCGGACTGAGGATCTTAAAAAAGATATACGCAGGGTTGCTAAAAAATTATGTCAATATGGGTTGCAGGCTGCGCTGCTGACCTCTGCCGCACTTACTGCGGAGGTCGGTGCGTTGAAGCAGGAGCTCGAGCGGTCCGGGCAAGAGCTCGGCCGCGCCAGGAAGCAGCTCCAAGAAAAAGAAGGTGAGTAACACCACTTTGAATTTGTACCTTACAGAAAAGGATTTAGGTTGCGACAAAAAATAACAAGGATAACATGGGTACTGCAGGGGCCACGAACAAGGTGGCGGCCCTGAAGGAGGCCGTGTCCGTGGCCGAACGCAATGCAGCCACGGAACGGGCAGAGCGAGAGAAGCAAGAGGCGAGGGTGGCGGTGGTTCAGCAAGCGCTCCAGGCTCTCATGGAAAAGCATGAGAGTTTGGAGCGTGACTCAAAGTCTCGAGAGTCTGAGCTTGCCTCGGCTCTCGAAAGTGCCAAAACCGCCAAGGCCGAGGCCCATAAGTCCCTTCACGAGGTTGAATTGATGAAGAAGATAGCGGCGGGTAAGGCATTTTTCATGCAAAGCAAGCATGTGAATGTAAATTACGTGATACTTACCCGAATTCGAGCTCTGTATGCGTTTGCAGATCTGCCTCGCAGCGTGTCTCGATGCCACCGCATTCTACCGAGCCGAGGAGGGAGTTCAACGGAGAAGGTCTTCTGGTCTCGATGTCGAGGCCGGCCATCCGGTGCCCCTAGCGACCAAATGAAGCAGCTGGTCGAGCTTCACAAGGTGGCCGAGCAGGCCATGAAGGGGCTCATAGTCCGTCAGTGGCCCGGAGAGGCCATGCACAGGAGCTACTTCGGCCTCGTCACGGCGGCTGGTGGATGCGTGCCCCTGGTGGAGGTTATCAGCGCTCGCCTGTATTGAAGGTGCTTGTCGGGCCCTTGCCCGCAAAGGTGCATTGGGGCAAGCTGGATGCGGAGAAGCTAATCAGCGACGCGCGCCACCGGTGGCAAGGAGCATCGTGACGCCCGAACTTTACTATAAGGTTGTCCTGAAGGGTGCCCGCAAGATTGCGTATGAGTGCCCTGTGGATGTAATTATTGAGTGAATTCGCAATGTGTTATCCTGCGCGCTGAAAACTTTGTTCATATCGCTAAGCAACGCTTGTTTAATTTAAAATATTACCTTCAGGCGGCCGCTTATTAAATCTGAGAGATGGCAAGTCGTCGGCTTCAGCCCCCATGCCACGAGTCTTTGGGGTGTTCGATAAACTTGAGCACTCTTGTTCCCATTTTTGGGTCCATCTAGGGAGGCGCTCAACACAACGAACAAGGCAACCGGACTTATAGTGCTTGAACACTCTCACTTAGCCATAGAATTCTATAATTTTAAATTTGGCGAAGCCCCTAGTATTCGAAGACCGAATTGGGGCGCTATCCACGCCTTCGTCGGACATAATCCGAACTTCGCTCAAGCGGCGTGAGGTCTTTAAGGACCCGAAGGACCTCTCGAACAGCGACCAGTCTCACGCCTTATCATGCGTGTCAGTTTTAGCTTTCTCCATCGAGGCGTTAACCCGGCTCAACCGGGCGCAATCGCGATGGTTCTCCCAGTGCTACCTTAGCCGATAGAACGGAAACGTAAGGTGCCAAACATGGGAGCCGGGCAAACCCAACTATTGACCCAAGACATGATTCGAAGCCGATTTATATAATGCTATAAGTTCGGGGTGCCGCACTTGAGAAAGTGTGCGGACTTTATCACACCATAAAGCGGAGGACATAAGCCCCTGGTGTGTTTGGCCGTACCAAGATGCACGGGTGCAACATGTCGTAAATGAACATATATATATATATATATATATATATATAAAGTAATGCAATTATAGGCAAAAGTGCTGCATTTTATTCGAGAAGATATGCTATCAGTGCGAAATGATACAAATAGTGCGGAAAGCAAGGGAATGGACGAATTAATGGCGTCTCCCTCCGAGGGTAGGTCGAATGTTGTATTTAACAAATTTAAAACTTGTGATGAAGACCACCTGAGTGTCCGTCGCGGCCTCTGTCCTTCCCTGGCTGTTGCATCATGAGTTCGGCAGGTTCGCCGCCGGTCTGGATAAAAAAGAGAAAAATAAAAGAGCGACACACTTGGGAGCCCCTGGTGTGGTCGAACTGCACTCTGGACCTGTTGTGGTTGTGCCCTTCCCCCTATGCCCATGGTATCTCCAGGCGTAATGATGTACGCGGAGAGTTTGTCTTGCAGTTTTGCGAGGCTGGGGTTGGGGCCGCATTGCTCTGGCGATGCCGCGGAACGTGCTGTGGTCTTGGTTGATGTTGCTCCGGCACGTTTGGTCGTGTCCGGTCGCTTAATGGCCGGACTCGAGAATTGCCTTAAAAGGCTGCTCAGATTTCCGCGAGAGCCGTCAGTATGTTCCTCCGCTCGGAGGAGCGTTCCGTGTTTCCATTGACCGTGATGACTCTGCGAGGGCCTGGCATCTTGAGCTTAAGGTATGCATAATGCGGCACCGCGTTGAATTTTGCGAACGCGGTTCGTCCGAGCAGAGCGTGATAGCCGCTACGGAACGGGACTATGTCGAAGATTAACTCCTCGCTTCGGAAATTATCCGGGGATCCGAAGACCACTTCGTGTAATCGAGCCTGTACAATTGGCCTCGACACCGGTATGACGCCTTTGAAGGTCGTCGTTGTAGGTTTAATCCTTGAAGGGTCTATGCCCATCTTGCGCACTGTATCCTGATAAAGCAGGTTCAGGCTACTGCCGCCGTCCATCAGGACTCTCGTGAGGTGAAATCCATCAACTATTGGGTCTAAAACCAATGCGGAGAATCCTCCAGGGCGGATACTGGTCGGATGGTCTCTTCGATCGAAAGTGATCGGGCAAGAGGACCATGGGTTGAATTTTGGGGCGACTGGCTCCATCGCCAGATCGTCCTTTAGTGCACGCTTCCGCTCCCTCTTGGGAATATGCGTTGCGTATATCATGTTTACCGTCCGAACTTGAGGGGAATCCCTTTTGTCCTCTGTTGTTCGGGCGGCCGGGTCTCTTCCTCGTCATCGCTGTGTAGCCCTTGTCACTGCTTTTGGCGACTAATTTGCTCGCTGCTTGAATACCCAACAATCTCTGTTGGTATGGTTAGCTGGCTTTTCGGGGGTTCCATGAATTTGACAAGAGCGGTCGAGTATTCGGTCCAAATTGGACGGGCCCGGAGTGGTTCTTTTGAATGGCTTCTTCCGTTGACCGGGTTTGGAGCCTCGGAATCCGGCGTTGACTGCCGTATCCTCATTGCTGTCGCCGTTAATGCGGCATTTGTTTTTGTTTCGACGCAACCTGCCATTGCGGTCCTTGGTATCCGGACTGCCAGCGTTTTTGCTGAGGTTGTTACTGCGAGCGAGCCAGCTATCCTCTCCCGCACGTAAGCGGGTCATGAGGGATGTGAGGGCTGCCATGGATTTCGGCTTCTCCTGTCCTAGGTGCCGGGCCAGCCACTCATCGCGGATGTTATGTTTGAAGGCAGCGAGTGCCTCCGCATTCGGACAGTCGATGATTTGATTTTTCTTTGTTAGGAATCGTGTCCAGAATTGCCTGGCTGATTCGTCTGGCTGCTGGATTATGTGGCTTAGGTCATCTGTGTCCGGTGGTTGCACATACGTGCCCTGGAAGTTGTCGAGGAATGCGGCTTCCAGGTCTTCCCAGCATCCAATTGACTCTGCGGGCAGGCTGTTAAGCCAATGCCGAGCTGGTCCTTTAAGCTTGAGCGGGAGATATTTGATGGCGTGAAGATCGTCGACACGGGCCATGTGTATATGGAGGACATAATCCTCAATCCATACCGCGGGGTCTGTTGTGCCATCGTAGGATTCGATATTAACGGGTTTGAACCCTTCGGGGATTTGATGATCCATTACTTCGTCAGTGAAGCATAGTGGGTGTGCGGCGCCTCTGTATTGAGCAATATCGCGACGTAGCTCGAGAGAGCGTTGTCTGCTGTGTTCGGCCCGGCCGGAGTAGTTGTATCCGGTGCGACGGTATTCTTCATGGGCCGTTGGGCGTCCACGTGATCTATAGATAGATCTGGATTGTCTTGCCTTGTCCTCCAATATATCTCGCAAGTCCGGCGCGTTCCCCCGAGGCTTCCTGCTTTTAGAGCGATGCCGGGGTACGGTTTTGGTGGAGGGCTTGCACGCCTCTATCGCGACCACGAGGTGGTCAGTCTGCCAGACAGCGCTGGTGATGCTGCCTCCTCTAAGCGGGGAACAACTTGCGTTTTGGGTAACTTTTGAGGGGCGTTCGAGTTCATACTCTTCGACGCGAGGACCTCGGTCCATCTGTCGGCCAGTAGGTCTTGATCAGCTTGAAGCTGTTGTTGCTTTTTCTTTAGGTTGTTTGCTGTGGCCATCAGCCTGCGTCTAAAACGCTCTTGCTCGACGGGATCCTCATGCACGACGAATTCGTCGTCGCCGAGGCTTGCCTCGTCTCCGGAGGGAGGTAAGTAATTGTCATCCTCGACCTCTTCTTCTTCCGCCCTTTCCTGAGGGCTTGCTTCTGCTTCCTCCTCTACTGGATCGTCTTTGGAGGGAGTTGTCTTCGGCACTTTCTGGGGTGTTATTATCTCCTGTGTCGGAATCTCCATTCTTGCCGTCGCGGGATTTAGAGCGGCGCCGCTGACGTCGGCGCTTGGGCTGTTTCTTTAAGGAATCAGCCTCCGCTGCTTCTTCGCCGTCCCCATCTTTTGGGGTGTCCACCATGTATATGTCGTATGACGAGGTGGTTTTCCAGTGTCCTGTAGGCACCTTTGGTTCTGGTAGTCTCCGGCATCGTCGTCCATACCGTCGATGTCTTGGAGTCGTGGTCGAAATCGTCGGTTAAATAAATCGGCGGTGGCTACGAAGTGGGTGGTGGGTGGGATCTGAATTTCTTCGTCATCCGTGTCCCAACTGTCCTGGCCGTAGTTCGGCCAGGGCTCTCTGGATAGCGAGAGATGCTTCAATGAGTTTATGATATCGTCGAAGGGCGAGTGCTGAAATATGTCCGCAGCGGTGAATTCCATGATCGGCGCCCAATCGGATTCGACTGGCAGGGGCGCAGGAGGTTCGGAGTCCGGCAGGGAGTCCGGCACCTCGGAGTCATGGGCTTTACGGGGGACAAGGTAAGTGTTTGGCTCCATCGCCATAGGAATTGCAGCTCTTGAGGCGGTGTCCAGCCATCCGTCCTCGATTCGAGCGATCGGCTCCGGACTATGAGTCGGAGCGGATTCGTGTGCGGCCTCCAAGGGGCTGTCCGGCGGCAGAGTTAGGTCATACCCATCGTGACAGCGCGGCACGCCCGGCTGTGGCTCGGATCCGTCGAGGATCAGGTCCCTGCGGATATCGGCCGTGAAGTTTAGGCTTCCAAACCTGACCTGACGGCCAGGGGCGTAGCTTTCGATCTGCTCCAGATGGCCAAGGGAGTTGGCCCTTGCATGCGCAAGCCGCCGAATCACGAAGATCTGTCCGGGAGAAAGGTCTCACCCAGGATTGCGTCGTTGTTGATTGAAGAGGCCATCAAGCCTATCGGTGACGCATACAGATGAACTCTCAATGAAAGCACCAATGTCGGTGTCAAAACCGGCGGATCTCGGGTAGGGGGTCCCGAATCATGCGTCTAGGCGGATGGTAACAGGAGACAAGGGACACGATGTTTACCTGTGTTCGGGCCCTCTTGATGGAGGTAAAACCCTCGTCCTGCTTGATTGATATTGATATTGTGGATGTTTACAAGAGTGGATCTACCACGAGATCAAGGAGGCTAAACCCTAGAAGCTAGCCTATGGTATGATTGTAAGGTTGTGATTGTTGTCCTACGGACTAGAGCCATCCGGTTTATATAGACACCGGAGAGGGCTAGGGTTACATAGAGTCGGTTACAATGGTAGGAGATCTACATATCCGTATCGCCAAGCTTGCCTTCCACGCCAAGGAAAGTCCCATCCGGACACGGGGTGAAGTCTTCAATCTTATATCTTCATAGTCTTGGAGTCCGGTCGATGATGATAGTCCGGCAAATGATAGTTCGGCTGATGATGGTAGTCCGGCTATCCGGACACCCCCTAATCCAGGACTCCCTCAAGGGGGCTGGGCACCCCAACATCCACATACAACCACTGCTCTCTGAACCTGGCCTCAGGGGGAGGGAGGCCTAAATCGATCCCCGAAGCAGCCATCTCTGGCATGGCAAGGAAGCTCACACACCCCGAGCATCGAGTGGGGTCGCTCAGGAGCAAAGAGAAGAAGTGGTGCAGCAGGGCAACGGAAGGAGGAATGCCCACCATTTCCTCACAAACAAAAGTGAAGACAGCCAGGAGGGTAATGGACTCAGGCCCGAGGTGCATCATGTGGATCTGATAATGGGAGAGCACCGCATTGAAGAAAGCGGAAAAGGGGGGAACCAGACCCGCCCACAGGGCATCGGCGAAGAACCGGACCTCCGTGACGACCCTATCAAAGGAGGCATGGGACGCAGGCCAGACCATGGTCCTGCCGCACTCATTGAAGATGGTGGCAAGAGCAGAGCGGACCTTGTTCAAGGTTTCGGGGTTGAGTACGATTGACCGATCGACGGCGGGGGCCGCCACTGGAGGCGAGCAGGACGAAGGCGCGGGCTTCTTCCCCTTTTCCTTCTTCGCTGGCGCCATGGCAATGGGAAGGGGGGAGAGTTCAAATTGGATGGAAGGCGGAGGTTGGAGCCTGAGGAGGAAGGAAGGGCAGGAAGCACGCGGGCGGCGAAAGGGGAATGGCTGTGTGCAACCACGGGTCCGCCTAGCCGGGCGTGTAATGAGGCATCATGGGGAAGTGGAGACGCCCACGTCCAATCAACCGCCATGCGGCGCCCAAGGCCGCAGGATATTGGGGCCCGCGGGGCTTCGCACTTACCCCTTCGCTTCTCTGCTAAGCCAAGTCCGGGCGCGCCTTGGGCCCTGGGGCTACTCTCGGTGTTCTGGGAATGAGGGTCCCCAGACTTGCCTGCCTGCGGCCGCGGCGTGGCTCAAGTGGGGGCCCAGTGCAGCCCAGCTTCATCAGCTCAAGCCCAAGACCCTCGCGAGGGGCCGAGCCTCGCGGGGTGGACGATAGGAAGCTTCCTCAGGAGCAGCCTCATCAGGCAGGCTCGCGAGGAGGCGGAGAGATCAAGGCAGGGCACCTCGCGAGGAGCCCGTGACGCAAGCCATGACGATCGAGACCAGGCGGGCGCCAGGCGGGCGCCGGCCTGCGCAGTGTCCTTGTTTCCCCTTCGGTGCAAAGGGGGCAAGCACAGGCCAAGGCATCAGGCAAAGGTTACCGTTTCGGTGCAACTGCACCAAGACCAGCAGAACGGCAGGATGGAGGTCATCGTGGAGCCCAGGGCGGCCTCATCATCGTGAGCCTTTGGCAGCCAAGACCAACTTTAGTCAGGATAAGTGTACCAGATGTTCCCCTTCAAAATGGCCAATTGTTGGCGCCCTTCCCGCTCATTATTTGGGAAGAGGCCCAGCGCCTCCCTCTATAAATAGGACTAGCCACCACAGTAGAAGGAGAGGATCCAGATCACGCATAGACAAGAGAGAAGCGACTGAACTCACCCAAGCAGTTCATCGCACCAGCTCAAGAACAGCCTCATGAGGCTGTTCTCCCTTTGTACTATTCATCATCAGCCCTGAGGCAATCCACCACACCACACACTGGAGTAGGGTATTACACCACAATGGTGGCCTGAACCAGTATAAATCTCGTGTCCCTTGTGTGTTCTTCTTTCTAGCCTAGATCCTTTGCGAGACTTCGAGGCGTGAGCTAGTAGGGGAAAGATCTTCGCGCGCACCCCAGAGTTCGAACCTCAAGGGTCTGCCGGAACCCGAAATCCGACACGTACTTTATTAGACATGGTGCGATCTATGATGTCTCTTACCAATTTACCACTATCATTTTGGGGTTATGCATTAGAGATAACTGCATTCACGTTAAATAGGGCACCGTCTAAATCCATTGAGACGACACCGTATGAACTGTGGTTTGGCAAGAAACCTAAGTTGTCATTTCTTAAAGTTTGGGGTTGCGACACTTATGTCAAAACGCTTCAGCCTGATAGGCTCGAACCCTAATCGGAGAAGTGCGTCTTCATAGGATACCCTAAGGAAACAATTGGGTACACCTTCTACCACAGATCCGAAGGCAAGATCTTTGTTGCCAAGAATGGAACATTTCTAGAGAAGGAGTTTCTCTCGAAAGAAGTGAGTGGGAGGAAAGTATAACTTGATGAGGTAATTGTACCTTCTCTCAAATTGGAAAGTAGCACATCAGAGAAATCTGTTCCCGTGATGCCTACACCAACTAAAGAGGAAGCTAATGATGATGATCATGAAACTTCAGATCAATTTACTATTGGACCTCGTAGGTCGAATAGAACACACCGGAGTGGTATGATAATCCTGTCCTGGAAGTCATGTTACTAGACCATGCCGAACCTACGAACTATGAAGAAACTACGAAAGCCCAGATTCCAATAAATGGATTGACGCCATGAAATCTAAGATAGGATCCATGTATGAGGACAAAGTTTTGACTTTGGTGGACTTGCCAGATGATCGGTGATAAGCACATTTCATATAGACAATTTGATGCTCAAATATACCATTAACTGAGATATATCCATCCATTCTTGCTAAGAATTGTTGAATATTCAAATGATAATCATAAAAGGGAATGTTGACTAGTGAATTGTCTATTTTGCAGCAAAGTGCGCAAAGGCACTATAAACTACAAGTTTATGTCCATGTGGCAATCGAGATGAGCATATGAAAGAAGAGAAGGAAGAGGGACTTGAGTGTGATGAATATTAAAGCTTCAAGGGCAAGAAATAAAGAGTGGAGGGATCAACTTGTGAAGTAGGCAGAGAAGTAGAAGGGCCGAAGTGCAAAAGTGCAGATCTGAGGAGGGGGTCAAAACTCCTAGCAGCAGCCCCGATCCCCTTTCAGGCCTGGCATCTCCATTCCCCTCATCCCACATTCTCCACCACCGGCCGCCGCCACGGCCAGGCCGGCGCGGCAGTGCGCCAACCAGAGCCACCCAGCCACCCATCTTCGCCATCTCCATCACCCGTCGCTTCACCGTCCACCACCACCATCTCCAGCACCACACACCAGCGCCGCCACTCGCGCGACCCGCCAGACGAGTGTATGGTCCCCCGTGCGACCAGCACCTCATTTCCCTTGCTGCTCCTTCTCCCTTGTTCCGCTGCTTGCTGCTTCTTCTTCTTGCACCGATCTGCCGCTGCTCCTTCTTCTCCTGTACCTGCTGCTGCTCATCTTCTTCCCTCGCTCTAAACTGCTCCTCCCTCCTGCTTCACCCCTGCTGCTCCTCCTCTAAACGTCTTGCTGCTGCTCTTCTCTGAATCCCTCTGCTGCACCTTCTCTCCTCGCACCCCTGCTGAACCTCTTTCCCTTCACCCGCTGCTCTGTGTGTGTGTGTGTGTGTTAGTGAGTCCAGTGTGTGTGAGCATTCGTGTGTGTGTTTGTGTGTGTGTGTAATTTTGTGAACTGTTAGTGTTGAGACTTGATCAACTATATTTTGTACTAGTGCAATATTTGTGCCTTGTTAAATGCCGCTTATTGGTTTGTAAAACTTCAGATCACTTCTTGGTAATTATGTGTTGAACTTGAAGGATGGTTGATAGCTCCAAGACATGTGTTTTTTATGTTGTCTCAGTTTGTAGTCTATATATGTAGTGCTCGTGATGTGCTCTTTCCTTGTATCTCAAATATGCTTCTGTCCCAATCTTAAATGTTTGCTAGTGTATTTGTTTTCTCATTTGTTAGTCGATCTATCCACTGTGTGTAGTAATGAAAATCCTAAAAACATTGACTTGCAAGTTATTCTTTGTCCTGGCTTGTTATTTGCTTGTGTTGTTAAGAGGTAGGTGATCTTGTCCTACTTTGAGTGGGAAAACTTGTTTCATTTTCTTCTGTATTGAATTACCAAAAACCTTTTTGTTTGATCTAGCTTTAGCTGAGCACGACTGTCGTTGCCTAGTCCCTGTGGAGAACACGACATCCGTAGTTTGGGCGTAAAAACCCCACTATAGTTTCAATCGTTCATTTTCGCGCCATTGCCGCGGACTAGCGTCGAGCGATTGTGTGAGGTTATAGACTAGGATTTTCTTGTTTTTCCCTTTGTGCTATATATATGTGATAGATATATCTCCATCCCCTAACCCTTGTTCAAGTTATTTTCTCTTTCTTTGCTTGGTCATTCAGCAGGTTATTGCATCTTCTCAGATATGGCTTACTATTCAGATCATCATGCTTATGCGAGCAACACTACAAACAGCACGGAAAGTATTCATGACATGATAAGTAAGATTTCCCATCGATTAGATGATTTTGCTCGGCAGCGAGAAGTAGTTTTTGAGGATAGGCCTAGCTCTTATGATCATTATTCTAGAGGCCATCCTTATGTTGCTCCTACCTGCCATATGTGTGGATTTCAGGGGCATTCGCCCGCTGAATGTCAACGTGGGTACTCTTACCCTCCAGATTGTTTTGGCATGAGCTTCGCTCAAGAGCATAGCTCATACAAAAACAATTACTCACATGGGTGACCTGAAAACCAGAATATGTCATATAGGAGCAACAACCCTGAGATCTCATCGTTTGCCTATAGTTATCCAATGCAGGGATTTAGGTATGAAGAGGAGAGCAACAACTATGCACCACAGCAATTGTATTCACCTCCTACTCATATACCTCAACACCAGGAGATGTTGCCAATGGAGTTAAATGGTCCTCCATTTGGTCAACCAACAACGCCAGCACCTGTTGTGCAATCTCATGTGCAAGTGCCCACACAAGATGAGTTTGATGACATAGACAAGCTCACACTTTCGAGTCTCGAGTTCACTTGGAGTGCCAAGGATGATCCTATTAGGAAGATTATACTAGAGGAAGTGAAGAAGATTAAGAGTGGAAAGGAGCTAGTGGAAGAAGTAAGGAAGATTGAGAAGAACATCAACGCCGGGCAAGATTTATCTCTTCCCTCCTTGAGTTGAGTTTTGCTGGGATATCCCTTGAGGTGTGTGAGGTTTCAACATTGTCACATTCAGCTGAGCAAGATAGCGAGAGTCCAGAGGAAGAGACACTTCAGATCCAAGAAGAAATAGTTGAAGACAAGGAACAAGATGATCCAGAGCTCAACTACCCAAGTGATCAAGTCGAAGACCTTGAAGATCCAATGTATATCCTTCCTGAAGAAGTAAAAGAAGCTCCTGTAGTTGAATATGAAGAACCATAAATTCATTTGCCCATCGTCATACAAGAGCGTGATGTAGCAGGTTTATCTAATCCTCTTGATGACATTGCATTACATGATACCATCACTTAAGATTGATTTCAAAACTCATTTGCTTGGATATGATGATACATACACTATTGGTGCACTACAAAAAAAAGGCACATCCGTGACATTTTGGGCCGAACGAAAAAAAATTCTATCATACATATGACACTTCTATGACGATAATTGTGACAAAACCCGGTATCATCATAGATGTGGTGGGCTCCTACTTCTATGACAAAAAATCATGACAGAAAATGGGCTTTTCGTCCTGGGCGGGCCGGAGATGCAGCTGCATGACATTCTTTGGACCGTCCATGATGGAAAAAACCGTGGTAGAAGCGAGGGGGAGGAAAATTTCGGGGAGTTGCCGGTTACGGTGGGAGGTCGGGGCCGAGAGATGCGCGTTTCTCTCGTACACGTACGCGCGTGTGTGCGAGGCGTTGGCTCTAGCTGATACCGAGCGAGGCGTTGGGCTCTAACTGAACCCAAGCGATTGCACTTCAGGCTACGCGTTACTGAATCCGAGCGATCAATCGATGGCTGTTAACTGAACCCGATGGAGCGATTCCTACGCTGCTGCTGCTAACTGAAGCCGATCGATTGGATGAACAGTGAGCGTTGCGGGAGGGTTTGGATGAACAGTGAGCGGTGGCGTTGCCTCTGGATGAACGGGACCCCGTGGTGTGGAGGGTTGGATGAATTGTAGACGGTGGAGGGGTGGTTGAACAGGACCCCGTGGTGTGGAGGGCTGGATGAACAGTAGACGGTGGAGGGGTGCCCGTGGAGGGGTGGTTGAACAGTAGTCGGTGGAGTAGCGCGCGGTGGAGGCTAGATGAACAGGAGCCCGTGGTGGCTGGAGGAGGTCGACGGTAGCCCGTGGAGGCTGGAGGAGGTCGACGGTGGAGATGAACAGTATCCCGTGGAGTCCCGTTTTGCGGTACGACACACCCCTCCCGATGAACAGGACCCCCGTTTCGACCGTAGTGCTCCAACACAAGTCCGTTTCGTCCGTTTTGCGGTACGCCACACCCCTCCCGATGAACAGGACCCCCGTTTCGACCGTAGCGCTCCAACACAAGTCCGTTTCGTCCGTTTTGTGGTACGCCACACCCCTCCCAATCAACAGGACCCCCGTTTCGACCGTAGGAGGTCCGTTTCCTCGTTGTGCGGTACGCCAGGCCCCTCCCGATCAACAGGATCCCGTTTCAAACGTGGCCGGTCGAACACAAGGCCGTTTCCTCCGTTGTGCGGTACGCCAGGCCTCGTTTCCATCGCCTGTTCCGTCCAAGCCCTCCCGATGAACACGACCACGCATTCCGTTCCGACCCAGCCGGTTGGCTCCCCATGAACATGACGACGACGTTGTTTCTCCGTTCCGACCCAGCCATGTACATATGCACGAGTAGGCGTTCGAGACCCTGCCCGTATGTACGTACGTGGCCGTATTTTCTTTCTTGCACCCTCGCCGCTGTACGACGCGTGTACATGCTACGTGCGCCTCTACTACGACACGCGCGTGCCTCTACAACGACCAAGATGTACGCATAACGTTCACGACCAGAATGACAACCCCACGTGCGCTTGACCAGGTGGGTCCCGGTATCGAGCACTTCCTTACTGCGAACATGTTGCTTTGGTGGGTCCCTAGCGATCGGGGTGAATCGCCTTTTTGCTCGGACGCACTTCCTTGCGTGCGAAGATATAGCTTGTGGGTCCCAGCAGTCAGGGGGAAACTTTTTTTCGCGAAATACGGTGGCCCGTCTGGTGGGTCCCCGCTGTCAGGTGGAGGAATAATTATTTTGTGTGTAATAAGGAGGCACTTCCTTGCTGCGGCCGTGGACCCAGCTGTCAGCCTCTCCACGTACAGTCTGCGTCCGATGGAAGCCATTCCTTGACCATGTTGACCACGCCGTGCCAAGAGAACCAGGGCGGTGGACGACGGCGAGGCCTAGGAAGGGGACGACGCGGAGCCGGGGAAGACACGGCAGTGTATGCCCACGCGTAGAGGAGTACGAGGGTTCACTGGTTCGCTGCGGTGTGAGGCTACCGGTGCCGCAGAATAACAGGGGGTGTGGGTGCGTAGAGGGATGGCCTGGCCAGCGGTGGGAGTAGTAGGGGCGGTAAGGCCTCTGCCGCATCGCAGCCGGCCACGGGAGGCAGGAGCACGAGGCACGACCGGCGCTGGTTTGGGCGGTTGGAGCAAGAAGACCAGAGGTTGAAGAAGCACTACGGTCGTTGGATGGACATCGTACGGTCACTGGAGCTAGAATCGTGCATATTGACTGAGTTGACAAAGCCCTCCGTCCCCATCAACTTAGTAGGCCCACAAGTCAGCCTGCCACTATAATGGTTCCCAGCTAACAGGGGGAGTATTCATTTTTTTGTGCGTAATAAGGAGGCCCTTCCTTGCGTGCGAAGATATAGCCGGTGGGTCCGAGCTGTCAGCGGCGATAACGTTTTTTTCACGAAATACAGAGGCCCTTTCGGTGGGTCCCTGATGTCAGGTGGAGGAATCATTCTTTTGCGCATAATAAGGAGGCATTTCCATGCGTGCGGCCATGGACCCAGCTGTCGGCCTCTCCACATACAGTTCACTTCAGATGCATGTCGGTCGTTGACCATGTTGACCAGGCCGCGCCGAGAGCACCAGGGCGGTGGACGGCGGCGAGGCCTAGGAAGGGAATGTCACATCCCTAGTTCTGGTAATGCTTAGTGCTTGCATTAGAGTGTTGCATCATGTTTAAATTCTTTTGAATTTGAAATGGGGATTGTTGAAACCCTAGCACCAAATGAAATTCAACTAGGTTCAATAGAAATATTTTCAATGACCCAGAATGCCTTTTGGAAATGTTCATGATTTCTGTTAAAGGTGAAAACCTCTTCCAAAAATGATGAACATATTTATAGGCCATTCTGGATTTTTCAATTAAATCTTATTGTATTTGACTTTGGGCATTTAAATACTATAAATAATTTAAATGATCAAATAATGTTGGAACTATTTTTTGGGCCACTGAAATAATTCAGCAAGTGTCCATGAATATTTTTAGGATTTTAGGAAATGCCTTGGTATTTTTCCTAAGCTCAAAACAGAGGCAAACAATTAGAAAACAAAAACAAAATAGGAAACAGTTTGAAAGAGAGAGAAGGATTACCTGGCGCTCACCTGGCAGCCCATCTGGCCGGCCCAGCCCTCCAGGGGCAGGGAGGTCTTCTTCCTCCCGCCAGTCGGATGCAGTAGCGTGCCCAAGCGCGCCTGCGCCACCGCACGCCACCTCCTGCTTGCCGCTTCCCCCTCGTCGCCCTGGACCTCCCTCGCGACGCCACGCACCCCCCTGGACCTCTCTCACCCTCTCCCGTGCTTCTCCCCCCTCCTCTGCTCTCTCCCGCGGCGCCACCGAACGCTGTCGTCGCCGCCGACCGTCACCACCGCGGCCACCAGCATCCCCACGCCCAGCCAACTAGTGCCCGAGCTCCGCCTCCTCGTGCTAAACCTCTCCACGCCGAAGGAAACAAGCCGGAGGGCCCCGCTCCATCGCCATCGTTGCCGCCTTCGCCATCGGTCGCCGGAGATCCGCCTCGCCGCCCCACTCGCTCCGGTGCTTCCCGAGCATGCCGAAGCCACCCTGCATCCGCCATGAGCCACTCACCATCCTTCCCCTCTCCGTTCTCTCTACCACTCGCCGTAGTCGCCGCACCAAGCACACCCGCTCGTGTCGCCGCCTGAGCTCGCCGCCGACATGGCTCCGGCCACGCAACGGCCCCGTCATCCTGTCCACTGACCTCGCCGCATCTCGTAGGGCCCGTAGATACCTCGCACGCGCCGACTCGTCCGCTGTAGCCTTGATCTCGAGCTCACCCGAGCTCCGGCGACCGCCAAGGTCGTCGCCGGCGACAACTCCGGCCACCCCAGCCTCCGCCACCACCACGGCTGGATGCGGACGAGCGTCCGCATCCCGTAGCCGAGCTTCACGCACCAAACGGCGCTCTGTAGGCCAATCCCGAGCACCTCCACCGCGTTTGACCCTGCCGGTGGCTAAACGCCGGCAGGTTGACCGGTTTGACCGGCGATGATGACGTGGCCGCTTAATTAGGCACTAATCACCTCCAGTTAGCCCCTAACAGACACTGATAGTGGGCCCCAGGCCACTAACTAAATTAGATTAGTTAGGTTAGTCACTGACGGATGGGACCCATAGGTCAGGGTTGACCTGGACCGTCTCCGTTGACTGCTGATGTCGCGGTGACACAATGCTGATGAAGTAAAGGATTTTTGGATTTAAAATAAATCAGGAAATCTAGAAAATGTCCTAAACTTCTAAAAATCATAATAATTCAACCGTAACTCCAAATGAAATAAACTATATATGAAAAATGATCAGAAAAATCCAATCTATCCATCTGTACCATTTTCATGCATGTTAGAACAACTTATAGCTACTGTTTAGGACAAACCATATAAATGGCATTTAAACAACCACATGTGGAGTTTAAATTTGAATCTTAGGTTCAAACCAACTTCATTTAACTTGTTGCTAGTTGCATTAGGCCAATCAACAGCATATTGCCATGTCACATTCATGCATCATAATATTGCATTGCATTGATTGTGTTCTTTCTCTATTGCCGGTGTTTGTCCCTCCTCAGTAGACGTTGTACCGACGATGAGTTCGATGACACCGATGAAGAACTATATTATCTTCAGAAGTGCCAGGCAAGCAAACCCCCTTGTTCATTCTGATACAATCCCACTCTCTCGCTCCTGCTCTCTCATCGCATTAGGACAACAACGATTCATCTGTTACTTGCTGTGGTAGCTGAACCCCTTTATCCTCTGCATGACCTGTCATTCCACAGTAAATAGATGAAACCCATTAGCATGAGTAGGAGTTGTTTGAGGCTTGTTGTGCCTACTCATTCATGCTTGTTTGTCATGCCTGCTACTGCCTAGAGTTGAGTCAGGTCTGATTCATCGGGGATGAATCAGAGGTGTTTGATCATGTCCTACTGTTGAGAGCTAAGTGTGTGAACACTATTTGGTAAAGGTAGCGGTGAGAGGCCATGTAGGAGTACATGGTGGGTTGTCTCATTGAAGCCGTCCTTAGGAACTGAGTTCTGTGTTTGTGATCCATGATTCAACTACTACCATGCATTGGGCCCTGAAATATGACCCCGCTCGACTTCACCCTTGTCCTCTGTCCAGGAGTTGCAAGTAGTTTCTGGTGTTTGTAGTATGCTAGGGGCCGCACGCAGCGATGACCATAGGGGTGGGCTGTGTTGCGGTAGGCACGTGGCCGGGCATGCCGGGCGCCCGTTTGGTGTCTCGGAACCCTGTACACATCATTCAGGGCCATATGTGGAAACCTTGGCCGGACTCCCTGCGGATGGAACCTGAATAGGCGATAAACCTGGACTAGAGACTTGAGTGTTTAGGTAGGTCGTGGTCTACACCCACGTCGGCTTTCGTTTGAAGTCTGCCGAGCACATGTCGTGTGCAGACGCTAAGTGGTGGAAACATGTATGAAGAAGTACACCCCTGGAGGGTTAACATTATCTATTCGAATAGCCGTGTCCGCGGTAAAGGACTTCTGGGTTGCCTATGACAGTTCATAGACAAGTGAAAGTGGATACTCTAAAATGCGCAAGATAAGTGTCGTGGACTTGTCACGGCAGATGTCCTCATGAAAGGACTTAGTCGTAGGGCCATCGTACGGGTTTACCTAGAGAGGTTAAAGCGGACACAAGACACGGGAATTATACTGGTTCGGCCCCTTCGATGAAGGTAAAAACCTACGTCCAGTGGTGATGTGATTGATATGGTTTCGGCGACTAGGGAGCAATAGCTTTGCCTTAGCCTCGAAATCTGTCCCTAACTTCGCCACGGGTCGTCCCCTTATATACACGGATTGGCGCTTGGTCGGTTTACAGAGTCCCAATCCGGCTCATACAAGAGTCCGGCTTGATCTCTCCTTTCCTGTCTTACAACACAAGCTACAACGCTTAAGGCGGTTTACATACATGGACCTTAATTCGCCTCTGGGCTCCAGGCGTCCACATGGGCCTGGATCATGAACGAGGGTAAACCGGCCCTTCCGGGGCGGTTCACACTCAGTAGTTATATCCCCAACATTAGGCCCCAGATTGACTTGAACCGGTTCATGTTAATCTTCACACCTCAAGAAACTCTTGATCTCTTTCCTCATTTCAGTAAACCGCCACCTGCTTGAACCGCCGTGATGTCATCTTCCGATTCGCGTGTCGAGGCCCCGACGCGTCATCCTTAATAAAGAAATCCAAACAGTAAGATTCCTGCATTTAATGCCATTCCGAAATCGAGGCGGCCAGCACCTTCCGCCGCTTTTGACTCCTCGATTCTCGCCCGTTGATTGCTCCGGTCCCTTATAAATAGACCGGTCGGGCCATTCTCTTCTTCTTCTTCCTCTCTTCTTCTTCCTCGCGACCCGCCGACCACAAGCTCTTGCCGTCGCCCTCAACCTTCGACCGACGCTTCCCGCCGGGTCATTGCATCAACCTGATCTTACCAGAGTTTTAGCGCTCCTCCGTAGTTCCCGCTCGTCAGGTAAGGTTTTCTTTAAACCCTAGATCTCATCTGGAAACTCGGTTCGTCTCATAGCTCGTGAGCGTTCATGCAGATTCTTCATACCAGTTCCACCATGGCCGTACGGCTCAGCCGTACCGCTCCTCATATGCAAGCGGCTGCTTTCGCCGTTTATCCGACTCTAGGCATCTTCCCCCTTTGTTCAGATCCTTCACTTTAACATGCCTGAACCTTCCTGCCAGAGGAGGTCCGCATAGGTCGCAGAAATTTTCCTTATCAACCCCGGTAGATCTAGATTATTTCCTTTTGCATGGGAAACCTGTTTCGCCTATACTTAGCAACTTTTTCAGCTCTGCCTCCTCTGGCGGTTTAACTATCGATATCTAATCCGTCACTCCATTAGTCCTTAGTTAAGCCGGAATTTCCGGTTCTTTGGATTGCCGGTTTAACATTATTTGTAACTCCCGACCTGTTCAATGGTGAACCGTTTTCCTTTCTTTCGCAGCCTTAATCTTCCGGAATGGCTCCTCAATTTGCTGCTTGCAACCGGGTCCGGTCCAAAATCACCGAGACGCAGCTCAACGGCTACGCTACCACCGGGCGGTTTGGCTCCAAAAGACGTCCTCCATTGGCGTGTTCCGGAGGGCGAAGTTTCTCCCGAGCAGCGAGCGGGGAAGTAATTGTGTTTATGCAGCACCTAGACCGGGGTTCTGCCGCCGGTTCAAAGTTTTTCCGGACGTCCTTGCCAGTTTGCAACTCCATCCGCAGGATATCGCCCGAATTCGCTTTCGAACATATGCAACTTTCAAGTCTTACGTGAAGTCTATCTTCAAGAAGAACCGTCTGTGGAGTTGTTCCGGGATTTTTCCATTTGAACCGTCGCACAGAATTTTCTCGATGGTCCCAACACGGAGCTGGACGGGCGTTTCAATTCGTAAGAGGAAGGAAGCCGATTTCCCTCACGCCAAGCACCACAGCCATCCAAAGGATTGGAACCAAACTTGGTTCTACTGCCGTAACACCGCGCCTGCCAACGAAAAACCCTTGCCGGGTTACCGTCCTCACCGCTCGGCAACCATCATCCATCGCCTTCACGCTTAACCGCCATGAACGGAAAAACTTCGCGCCGCAAATAATCAAGCTCCGGGCTCTAATAGCCAATGGCTTAACCGGCGTGGATCTTGTGCGTTGCTGGGTCTCTTGGGGCGTGTTGCCACTAAGCCGTCGGCCCGGATTGATGCACGAGTACACCGGCAGCCTCAAAGATCCTCAAAGGCGTCACGAGCTACCCATAACCGAACAGAGACCACCGAGATCGTCAAGAAGATGCTCGATGAGCCAATCTCCGTCTGCAGCCTCACCGGTTGGCTCCATTTTGTGCCGCCAACAAACCGCCGGCGGTAAGCTCTTCTTCGTCTTCGGGCTCGTAACATCGCTGACATATGCTAATGCTTGCCGCTTCCTGTGCTGAAAGCTCCTTCGAAACGCACTGCATCGTCCGGCGCGCGTGCAAAGTCCAAGGCCACTAAGAAAGCTGGCAAGAAAAAGACCACCGAGTCCTCTGAATCACGGAGGACGAAGAATCGAAGCCGAGGTAAAACTGACATTTACGAGGGAGCCGCCATAAACCGGCTTTCCGCTTTGTATTTCTTCTTGCATATGCTTGGCCTCTTTACCTTCTTTTTACCGACACTTTTTCTTCCTGTGATGATGTGAAGCCAGTCATGCCGATCCTGTTGAGGTAATCCTTCTTTCTTCCGAATCTGAGCCATACCTGTTAAGAGAATTCGTCATACCGTCTGGAAAGTGAAAAAAATACCATTCCTGTGCTTATTTGAATCCAAATCTTTCCTTGAAGACACAGCAGACTGAAGAGCGCCGTACAACCCGGCACAGTGGTCAACAGCTTACCTCAGCCGGTTTACCAGACACCCCAATCCGGAAGCGTTATCCCTTAAAAGGTTTCTTCCGATGTCCTCTCAATCCATCTGACCCGAATTATCAGGCCTCTTCCAACTCGTCTGGCGGTTCATCCACCACACAACTGCCTCCGCTGAACATCGCCGCAGGGTATGTAATTACTGTCTGTCAATTCGATTCCCTATTACCTTGGTCAATTTATCTTGATCCAACTCTGAACATTGCAGTACCAAGGCTCGCTTGAGCAAGAAAGCGAAAACTCTTGATCCTACTCCGAATGTTGATCCGGAAAAACCCCGAACAGCCACATGAAAATCCTGAAGTCGCTAAGGAAAGCTCATGAGCTGTACAAGGACGATATCATTGACCCGCCAGAAGTTGAACCGGAGGTCCAAACGGAAACCTCACAGCCTGCTCCATCAAACCCGTCCACCGAGCGGATCGCGACTGCCGAACCGCCGAGCCAAAGCAAGACGACATCAAGCCCAAACAAGACCGCTGAAAATGATCATGTTATTGTGACAGTAATCGCTACACTGCTCCTAGCCAACCGTCGCTTTAGCAAAGCACAAAGATCAAAGAAAGTTCCACTACTATCAAGAAAGACAAGGGGAAGACTGACATGTCTGCTTACGATAATTTCTCCGCCCAAGAACTTCATTCCGGCTTTCTGAACCGGCTTTACACAAGCCGTGACCTTGAAGCCGGTCTAGTAAATCGCATGAAGGACCGCTATGAGGTAATAAGTTGACCTGTCTCATCTTTTCACTGCATAGTAGTCCCCAAGGGTCGGTTTAACTTTGCAAAGTTAAACCGGGACTTAAGTTGCGCTTCCTCTTAGCAAATTGAGATCAACTAGCCATTAGCCCCCAAGTGCCAAGTTGAATACTTGTATTAAGCTTGGGACTTGTATAATGAAACCACTAACATGCTTTCTTTGTCATCGTAATGAAATACACCAAAGAAGTCAGGCAACTGAAGGACCTCCGAACCAATCTGAAACCCAAATAGCGTAAGCCACCAAAACCAAGGATGAGCTAAAGACTGCCCTGACCACCATGGAGCAACCAAGGAATGGTACAAACCGAGCGGGACAATCGGGACACCGAGAAAGCCGGTTTAATAAAACGGGCGGAGGAAGCCGAGGCGGCCCTTAAACCGGTGATCAAGAGCTTATGGACTCAAACGCCAAGTGCATGCCATGACCTCTGCCGTCTTTGGTAAGTAAAATTATACCGAATATGCTCGTGTTTAACGCTCACGGTTTAACTTGAGCTGTCTAAACCTGGTGTAGGCAAGCGTATTGCTCATCCGGCTCGGACGTGCGAAAAAACTCAAGGCTTCAGACACCCTGATTGAACAGCTATATACCGGTGCCCGGGCCATATATGCGCCACTTCATATGACAACACGGGCGCCGTCCCTGATCGAGAGATATCGGACCAGCTGTCCATGATTTCGGGCAGCTTGAAGAGATGAAGCGATCCGCAGCCCGGGCTGGCGCCCTGCTGGCTCTGACTCGTGCCAAGGCATGGATAGCGGATCTTGATCCGGCTGACATAGCTAAAGGTTTTCCCAGCGCTCAAGAGAACGGCGAAGCCTTTGATAACGATGCCCTGAAACGGATTACAAAGGAAATGCGTCCGCTGGCGAGTCAACTGGCCGCTGAAGCCAATCTGGAAGTTCACCGATCTTTTTATGACGCAAACAACAAACGGGTGGATTTTGTCATCCCGGAAGTGCAGAGCCTGATTCCTCCAATCCGTAAGCACACTTACGCCCGACGTTGATCCTACCGAGCTGATAAGTGAAGAAGCTGTCTTTCGTGCCTTAACCCGGATTGACTGGTCTACCAATGACCTCCGGCTTTGGGTGAAGAAGAAGAGGAAGCTGAACCGACGCCAGCGCCGCGCCTCCACCTCGCGCCAACCCGGTGAGGCAGCGTAATCCGCCAAGCCGGGCGACATATTCAAATTTTCAAGGCATAACTCCGCGTGAAACGCCGGGCCTCAAAAGGCTTTGTAATAGGATAGCAAGTGTCTTTCTTTTGCATGGCAGTATGGGATCCGTTGGCTTTCATAGTAAATCCTGCAACATATTTTGCCTGCAATCACAAGTTCTTAAACCGCCGTGGCGGTTTACGCCGCTAGCCAAACTGATACCAATATATTTATATGAGATAATACCGAGGTATATGATCAAAACTATGTGATACGAACATACCTGCCAGTATTAGGCACACAGTTGGCTTTAGTCAAACCCGAAGTGAAGGCCTTATAAACCATCACTGTCACAGGAGAACAGTCCTTCTGTGTATAAAACCGATTTACCGTGTAAATCGCGTCGGGCATGATAAGCCCCTGTTACTCCATAATGGGATGTTAACAGAAAATCAAACCGGAACAAAAATCGCCAAATTTAAAAAGGTACTGAATGCGGAACATAAATCCGGTTTAAAGAATTTGGTCGGTTTAAGAAGGCCAACAAAAACCAAATGACAGGCATAAAAACCCCATGGAAGCAAAATCAATGAGGAAAATCACTTTGCAAGAAAAGGCTGCACTGAGCCGGATCAGATGGCGCTACCATGGTCGGACATGACCAAGCCCCCTATATGGTGTAGCGGTGGTTCAAGTCAGCCAGGTCCCCAATCGAACTCGTGGCATGACGCCGATCAAATGGCATTGCGATGGTTCGGGTTCGACCAAAGCCCCAAGTGATTCTATGGCCTTAGGCCGACCAAGAGGTGTGACTGGTTCAGACGTGACCATGCCCCCAAATGATCTGGTGGCTTTCGCCTGCCAAGAGGTGTTGCATTGGTTCGGACACGACCAAGCCCCCAAATGACAAAAATTGCTAAAAACAAGGCCAAGGGTTGAACCGGAGGCCGCTTTACGACATCATCTCCATGTACACAAACCGTCCTTTGTACGTAATGTATACCCCGCTTTAGCCGAGGATCCGGTTTATTGCTTTTATTCATAATATATACATCGTCTTGATATGTACATAAGTGGAGCCAATGGCTCAAGTATAATAAGGCCGAAGATGAGCTATGTTCCATGGCCTGTTGGTCTCCTCCTCTGACGTGCGTGAGTCTTTTCGCTCTCGAACATCAATCAGATAGTAGGACCCGTTGTATAGATTCTTACTGACCACAAAAGGCCCCTCCCAAGGCGGGGATAGCTTGTGCATATCTTTCTGATCTTGAATGAGCCGCAGCACTAAGTCTCCTTCCTGAAAGGTTCTGGTTTTAACCCGCCGGCTGTGATACCGACGAAGATCCTGGCGGTAGACCGCCGAGCGAGCTGCTGCCATATCGCGCTCTTCGTCCAAATCGATCCAAATCATCTTGCCGTGCTGCCTCGCTATCCGCCTCAACATAAGCTGCTACTCGGGTAGTCGTGACGGATATCACTCGAAGGACCGCCTCCGCTCCATAGACCATAAAGAACGGCGTGTATCCGGTGGATCGGTTGGGGGTAGTATTTATACTCCATATCACTGATGGTAGTTCTTCCACCCAGCAACCCGGCATCCTTTCTAAAGGGACCATAAGCCGGGGTTTGATACCTTTCAAAATTTCCTGATTAGCTTGTTCCGCTTGACCATTGGATTGTGGGTGGGCTACGGAAGAAACATCAAGCCGGATGTGCTCTCGTTCACAAAATTCCTTCATAGCTCCTTTGGACAAATTGGTGCCATTGTCTGTGATGATACTGTGTGGAAACCCAAACCGGAAAATCACCCGCTTGATGAACTGAACCGCCGTGGCCGCATCACACTTGCTAACAGGCTCTGCCTCGGCCCACTTGGTAAATTTATCCACCGCCACCAACAGTGAGTCTTTTGTCCTTGGATCGTTTGAAAGGTCCAACCATATCCAGCCCCAAGTCGCAAACGGCCAAGTAATTGGAATCATCCTCAATTCTTGGCTGGCACATGAGCACGCCTCGAGAACTTTTGGCAACCATCACACCGTCGACCAGATCCTCCGCATCAGCATGGGCGATCAACCAATAGAAGCCATGGCGGAACGCTTTGGCCGCCAAGGATTTTGAACCGCGTGGTGACCACAATCCCCTTCATGAATCTCTCGCAATATCTCACAGCCCTCTTCGGGGACACACAACGCTGAAACGCCTCGACACATCGCGACGGTGCAACTCGCCATTAACAATGGTCATGGACTTAGACCGCCGAACTATCTGCCGGGCCAACGTCTCATCCTCCGTAACTCGCCCGATTCATGTATGCCAAATAAGGGAGCGTCAATCCGGAATGACATGCAAGGCCGCCACCAATTGAGCCTCCGGATCGTGGATAGCCAAATCAATTTCATCAGGCAGCTTAACTGACGGTTTGTGCAGCACGTCAAGGAAAACGTTGGGCGGGACCGGTTTACGCTGGGACCCCAGCCGGCTCAAAGCATCAGCCGCTTCGTTCTTCCGACGATCCACATGGTCCACCTGGTATCCCTTAAAATGTCCTGCAACAACATCCACTTCCGACGATATGCAGCCATGAGCGGATCTTTGGAGTCCCAAGTGCGGATACTTGTCGGGCCACTAAGTCCGAATCACCAAAGCATTTAACCCGGCTGAGGTTCATTTCTTTGGCCATCCGGAAGCCATGGAGCAAAGCCTCGTACTCAGCTGCATTGTTAGTACAAGGGAACATTAGGCGGAGAACATAACAGAACTTATCACCTCGTGGGGAAGTTAATACGACTCCAGCCCCCGAGCCCTCCAATTGCCTGGACCCATCAAAATGGATGGTCCAATAGGTGTGATCCGGCTTCTCTCCGTGCTTGCAACTCCGTCCAATCATTAATGAAATCCACAAGTGCACGAGACTTTATGGCCGTCTGGGCACATACTTTAAACCGTATGCCCAAGCTCTATAGCCCACTTAGCAATCCGCCGCTTGCTTCCGGTTCAAGATGATATCGCCTAAAGGAGCCGAATCGACCATCGTGATGGGGTGCCCTTGGAAATATTGCTTCACTTCCGCTTGCCATAAAAACCCCATATACCAGCTTACGCCAATGTGGATATCTTTGCTTAGATTCAATGAGAACCTCACCGATGTAGTAAATCGTCACCGAACCGGATACTCCTTCCCGCCTCCTTGCGCCCACCACAATGGCCACACTCATCGCCTCGGCATTAGCATGCAACATATAACAGAGCGGCTCCTCGTCAATAGGGCAGCAAGAACAAAGGGTTGGCCAGCTGCCGCTTTAAGTCCTCCAATGCCTCATCAAGAATTGAACTCCGCATTTAATTGATCCGTCTTCTTCAAAGATCTGGTACAAAGGGATGGCCTTCTCTCCTAGGCGATCGATAAACCGGCTTAGCGCAGCAATCCGCCTGCTAAGCGTTGGACATCGTTGATGCATTTTGGCTTGGCTAAGGAGGTGATAGCTGTAATTTTCTCCGGATTAGCCTCAATCCCCGGTTAGACACGAAAACCCAACAATTTGCCTCTTTGGAACACCAAAGACGCACTTAAGGTGGTTGAGCATCATCTTGTACACCCGCAAGTTGTCGAAGGTTTCCCTTAAATCCTCAATCAATGTTTCCTTCGCATTGATTTCACCACGATATCATCCACGTAAGCGTCCACATTACGGCCGATCTGTTTATGCAAACAATTACATGCATAGCGCCGATAAGTTGCTTGGGCGCTCTTGAGCCCAAAAGGCATGGACACATAGCGAAGGCTCCAAAAGGTGATAAACGCCGTTTTCTCCTGGTCCTTAACCGCCATCTTAATCTGATGATAACCGGAATACTCATCCAGAAAGCTCAAACGCTCACAACCCGCCGTCGCATCAATAATCTGATCAATGCGGGGGAGGGCGAAAGGATCTGCTGGACAAGCTTTGTTAAGATCTGTGTAATCTATGCACATGCGCCAAGTGCCATTCTTTTTAAGGACCAGAACCGGGTTGGCGAGCCACTCCGGATGAAAGATTTCGACGATAAACCCTGCTGCCAACAGCCTAGCAACTTCTTCTCCGATGGCCTTGCGCCTTTCCTCATTAAACCGGCGAAGAAACTGTTTTACCGGTCTGTATTTCGGGTCAACATTAAGAGTGTGCTCAGCGAGTTCCCTCGGTACACCCGCATGTCGACGGCTTCCATGCAAAATGTCCCGATTCTCACGGATGAACTTCGATGAGCGCCGCTTTCCTATTTCGGATCCAGGTTGGCACCGATGGTGAACTGTTTGGATGAATCGCCGCACAAAATCAACAAGCTTCGCCTCACTACCGATTTGAACTTCAAGTCCGGATCATGCTCAGAAGTTGGCTTCTTCAAAGGGGTCATATCCGCCGGATCAACATTATCTTTATAATACTTTAGCTCTTCCGTGGCACAAACCGACTCGCAGAAGCCGCATCACCTTCCTCGCACTCTAGAGCGATCCGGCGGCTCCCATGAACCGTTATCGTTCCTTTGTGACCCGGCATTTTCAGCTGTAAGTAAACATAACAGGGCCGTGCCATAAATTTAGCATAAGCCGGCCGCCCAAAGAGGGCGTGGTAAGGGCTTTGAATTTTAACCACCTCAAATGTCAACGCTTACGCTCGAGTCATGTTCGTCCCAAAGGTCACCTCCGTAACTATCTTACCGACCGGCACGCCGACTTACTGTGCACCACTCCGTGAAACACCGTCTTTGGGCGGCCTAAGATGCCTATCTCATAACCCCATACGCCGGAAAGTCTCGTAGTACGTGATGTTGATGCTGCTTCCTCCATCCATAAGAACCTTGGTAAACTTGTACCCTCCTACCGGGTGCCACCACCAAGGCTAATCGACCCGGATTGTAAACCCGGGAGGATGATCCTCTCGCTCCACACAATCGGGCTGCTCGGACCAGCGTAGGTAATGCGGCGCAGCCGGTTCAATAACACTGACCGCCCGCCTCTGAAGTTTTCGGTCCCGTCGGTCCAAACTGGTGGTAAAGACGTGGTACTGCCCCCCATTCAACTGCTTTGGGTTGCTCTGATAGCCCGACTGCTGCTGCTGTTGATTGTAGCCCCCTTGGTTCTGACTGTTCTGATTACCTTGATTATTCTGATTGCCTTGCCCGCCCGGATTACCACCGAATCCCGGGCCGGAATTTCCTCCACCGTAACCCGGAGCGGACCCTGAACCGCCGCCGGTCCCTTGATCATACCGGAAAGAGTTGGAGTTTTTAAACTCCTGCATAATATAACAATCCTTCCAAAGGTGGTTCGCCGGTACCTCCTTCGTCCCGTGCTTCGGACAAGGTTGATTTAATATGAAGTTCAAACGATCCGGATTGTGACCGCCGGTTTGATCGCTTGCCCTCGCGCCCGACCCTTGTCCTGCGCATTGGTGTTGGCTACGAAACCCGTGTTGCCGTTAAACTGCGCTTTGTTCCCTCCATTGCACGCCAAATGGTGCTTTCTTTGGACCTCGAGCTGCCGTTCTATTTTCCCTTCCCACTTCATCATTATCAGATTCGGGATCCTTGGTACTATCGTAATCAGCGTACTTTTACCAACACGCCCATTAGAGTGCCCATGTCATGGCAAAAATGCTTCATGCGACCCAACTTCAATTTCAATGGCTCGAACCGGCAATTGGCTTCCAAGGTCAAGATCGCGGAATCAGGGTTGATCCGGTCTGAAAAGTGTAAAACTTCCAAAACGCGGCGCACCCAATGGGTTGTAGACTCTCCCTCTGCCTGGACACAAGCTGCCAGATCCACCACCGACATGGGCTGCTTACAGGTGTCTTTGAAATTTTGGATGAACCGGGTCCGCGAATCGGGTCCACGAGCTGATGGAGTTGGGCGGCAAGTTTTTAACCAAGTCCGGGCCGTACCTTCCAAAGATCATTGTAAAGTACTTCGCACATGCGGCTTCATCCACGCTCTAGCATCTCCATGGCCATCTCGTAGCTTTCTATCCACGCCTCGAGCCAAGTCGGCAAGATAATTCGCACCTTGCGTGGCCCCTTGAAGTCCTTGGGCAATCGCACGTTGCGCAAAGCGGGACGAGGCAAGGCACCCCAAAGAGCCGGACGTGACCCTGGTTCGAAGGTGGTCGGTCGAACCGCGCGGGCGGATGATCCTCCGCTTGTGCTACTAACTCGGCCTCCCCACGCGTTCTCGGGCGCGTCCACTACCACTTGAGCATCTTCAAAGCCGCTTGCCGGATTGTTGCCGCGAGGCGGACCACGCCGCGCATTGCTCGACACGGCCGGTTCATCGACGCGTCGGCTGTAGCTCCGGCTCGGGCGGGGTGGAGTGGATCCGATCTCGACAAGACGAGTACGCTTCTTGCCGAGCCAAGGCCGCCCCGAGGAGCTCCTTAACCCGGCGTGTCTCACCGCCGCGGTGAATCGCCTTCAATTGAATCGCCTCCAACCGTGCCGCAGCCGCCACGAGGTTATCCATCGGGTTGGAGTAGTGACCCGGAGGTGTCAGACGGTCTGGGCGCACCGGTATGATGGCGAGATAGATCTATCATACGGGCTGAACCGGTGCGGCCGTCCAGTGCTTCCGGCGGTTTACCAATGGCGGCGGATTATCGGTCCCCGCCTCGGGTATTGAAAAGCTCCCTTCCTCGAAAACGGAAGGTAAACGGGACCTGTACTTCCTTTTCATGACTTCGTGGACGCGCCAGTCCAGCTGAGCCTATAAGCTCGCGCATCCAAAGCGGCCTGCTCCGCTGCCATCCTTTCGTCCGCGGCTGCCAGTCCGCTTTAGCATTAGTGATCTGTTCCTCACCTTTGCAATCTCCGCCAGTAGGTCCTGATCCGCGGATTAGCTTCCGCCAAGAGCACGATAACGCGTCGAAGAGCTCGACAAAACTTGGGCGGCGGGCGACAGGCCTCCTTCCCGGCTGCCATCACCGCTGTTGACCCGGGCGACCAGGGCGCCATGTCGAAGAGTGAAGCGCCGCTGCGTACCGCCATGAAGATCCCAACCCGTTGGGTAGATCGAAGAGGTCCGAATACTCTCTCCGCCGGAACAGCCCCGATCCGCCATCTTGTAGCTGGTATAGAGACTCGGTTTCTCCGGCCGACGATTCGTCACCGTAGTAGACAACAGTTTCGTCACCAGATGCTGATCCGTCCTCGTAGTCTCCGTGGACGACTCCCACGAAACATGCTTGACCGCCGGTTTAGCTGAGGCAGGACTCTTCTTCGCCCGTTGAGCCGTCTCGACGAGGTCAAGGCAGACGTCCGGCCAGGCTCGCTCGCCGATCTTGCCGATAAACACGCAGTATGCCGCCAAAGGGGACCCGTACCAGATTAACCGAGCCGCCTCGGGGCCCCAAATCCGCATTGTCGATGTAGAGCTTGCCGCGACGACTCTTAGTCATCCGCCCATCGTGCATAGCCTTCGAGTCCTTCGAACTTGCCCTCTAAGATCATCAAACCGTCAGGCGATAGCCCCACGGTGGGCGCCAACTGTCGTGGACTTGTCACGGCAGATGTCCTCATGAAAGGACTTAGTCGTAGGGCCATCGTACGGGTTTACCTAGAGAGGTTAAAGCGGACACAAGACACGGGAATTATACTGGTTCGGCCCCTTCGATGAAGGTAAAAACCTACGTCCAGTTGTGATGTGATTGATATGGTTTCGGCGACTAGGGAGCAATAGCTTTGCCTTAGCCTCGAAATCTCTGTCCCTAACTCGCCGCCGGGTCGTCCCCTTATATACACGGATGGACGCCCGGTCGGTTTACAGAGTCCCAATCCGGCTCATACAAGAGTCCGGCTTGATCTCTCCTTTCTTGTCTTACAACACAAGCTACAACGCTAAGGCGGTTTACATACATGGACCTTAATTCGCCTCTGGGCTCCAGGCGTCCACATGGGCCTGGATCATGAACGAGGGTAAACCGGCCCTTCCGGGGCGGTTCACACTCAGTAGTTATATCCCCAACAATAAGCGTGAGTGCTATGGATGGCGTTCTCGTAGGGAGACGGGAACGGATCCATAGTGGTGTAATGATATGGTGAATATGTGGACTCGTGTGCGCCACCTCAAAAGAGTTACTTGCAGTCGTAGTTAGGATATCCACCGAGTCAAAGCTGGCTTGCTGCAGTCAAACTCCACCACCCCCTTCATTGATAATGATGCATATGTAGTTAGTTCTGACGTAAGTCTTGCTGAGTACATGTGTACTCACGTTTGCTTATTTTATGTTTTGCAGAGAGACGTCAGTCTTGCTAGTAGTTTCGTGTGGACTTCGAGGTTTAGCTTGATACCTCAGCTACGATCTTGTGCCCTCGACAGGATCTGGTAGATAGTCAGGCTTCTCAGCCTTTTTCATTTATAGTTGTCTGTACTCAGACATGTTAAGCTTCCGCATGTGTTTGACTTGTATGTTTCAATGCTTTGGGTCGAGAGACCCATGTTTGTAATATCTCGCCTCCTCGGAGCCTAATGAATAAATACTTTGAGTCGTAGAGTTATGTTGTGATGCCATGTTGTATTTACACATATCGAGCATATTGTGTGTATGTTTGAAATGCTTGGTATGTGTGGGATCCGACAATCTAGTTGTTTATCCTTGGCAGCCTCTCTTATGGGGAAATGTAGTCTAGTGGTTCCTTGAGCCATAGTAGTCCGCTACAGCCCGATTCACAGGAGTCCTGCTAGCCCGGACTACCGCTCGTGACACTTAATCGGGCCGGCATGTGTTTCACTTCGTTCATGTGTCTGTCCCTTCGGGGAAATGTCACGCGGTGACATCCGGAGTCCTGCCTAGCCTGCTACAGCCCGGGTTCCCGGAGTCCTGTTAGCCCAGTGCTACAGCCCGGATTCACACGCTGCTGACCGACATGCTCGATGTGATTCATGTATGCATGTCCCCATGGGTTAGCGCCGCTTTGGGTTCACGACTAGCCATGTCGGCCCGGGTTCTCTGTCATATGGATGCTAGCGACACCATCATATACGTGAGCCAAAAGGCGCAAACGGTGCCGGGCCATGGTAAGGCGACGCCCGTGGGAATACTGTGCGTGAGGCCGCAAAGTGATATGAGGTGTTACCGGCTAGATCGATGTGACTTGGAATCGGGGTCCTGACAGGGAACGACACAGAGGCAGGGAAGACTCGGCAGTTGTTTTGCACGCGGAGGGGAGTACGACTGTACGAGGGTTTACTGGTTCGTCTGCCGTCACCGAAGAATAACAGCAGGTGTGGGTGAGTAGAGGGATGGCTAGGCCAGCGATGGGAGTACGGTGGAGCCGTGAGGCTCAAGCGTGGTGACAGCCGCCACGGGAGGAGGGGAGCAGCAATCCCGTCGGCGCTTGTTTGAGCTGGCCGGAGCAGGAAGAGCAGAGATTGATGAAGACGGCGTCGTTGGATGGACATCCAACAGTCCAATCGCCAGCGTCAACCTTTTTTTAGGAAAGCCTCAAATCTGTGGAAAACAGCATACAACCCATCTGCCATTATTTCTAATAATTTACAGCTCATTTGCTAATTCTTAAGGTTTTTTTTGGAGCCCATATTCTTTTTGTTAGCACTAGCAAAAAGGCCCGTGCGTTGCAACAGGAGAAAAAATCTCTCATATCTCTAGCTGGGTCAGTTGGACAAACTGTGCGTGGCCGGTTGGCAGGTTATGAGATCGAACCCTCCCATCGGTAATTTGATTTTTTGCCAGCTCTTCGGACATGGGCCTCGGTTTGCCGCCAGTGGGCTTTCTTCGTTGGGCCAAAACGGGTGGCAAGTAACAAAACCAAATAGCGTACGCGAAATTAATTGAAGCGGGACCAAACAAAGCGGGACGAAACCAAGAATATCACCTCCTTTTAATAGTAGGTAGGTATAGATTACAGCCCATATTGTGGCCACGGTTAAAAAATTATACAAAATTTTGCATATTTCGGTGCGGTCCGAACTGTTTTTAATCCCGAAATTTCGACTCACATTCAATCTGATTTTAAAAATAAATGTATATCAATATAAAGTCCAACAAATTCTCCATGCATAAAAATTAATGTAATTTAAAATCTCGAAATGAAAAAAGATATTTGAAACTAATTGCCGGTTTGATGTGTTTTAAAAATGTACAACCCATTTCTCATTACTGACAGGCCATTTTCTCGGCCAACCGAATGAAGCTCTCCTCGTCTTGAAATATTTGCAGCCCAACAGCTCGACAAAGCAACTTACTTGGCAAATCACAAAAACTGGGTTGTGGCCTTGGACCCAGTGCCACCTCTCCACGTCTGATTTCTTCCGATGGAAGTCGGTCGTTGATCACATTGACCACGCCGCGCCGAGAGCACCAAGGCGGTGGACGACGGCAAGGCCTAGGAAGGGGACGACGTGGAGCCGGGGAAGACACAGCAGTGGATGCCCACGCGGAGAGGAGTACGAGGGTTCACTGGTTCAGTTGCGGCGTGAGGCTGCTGTCGCCACAGAATAACAGGGGGTGTGGGTGAGTAGAGGGATACCCTGGGCCAGCGGTGGGAGTAGTAGGGGGCGGTGAGGCCTCCGCGGCATCACAGCCGGCCACGAGAGGCAGGAGCACGCGGCACGACCAGCGCTGCTTTGGGCGGCTGGAGCAAGAAGACCTGAGGTTGATGAAGCACTATGGCCGTTGGATGGACATCGTACGGTCACTGGAGCTAGAATCGTTCATATTGACTAAGTTGACAAAGCCCTCCGTCCTCGTCAACTTAGTAGGCCCACAAGTCAGCCACCCACTATGGTGGGTCCCAGCTAAGTGGGGTATTCATTTTTGGTGCGTAATAAGGAGGCACTTCCTTGCGTGCGAAGATATAGCTGGTGGGTCCGACACAGCCGTGAGGGGGCCTTTTTTATGCGAAATACGTAAGCCCTTCCCACGTAGTACAAAGGCACGTCAAAGGCGTAATAAGGAGTAAATTTCCTTGCGTATGCGACCATGGACCTCGTGGGTCCCAGCCATCGTGCTCTCCACGTCTGATCCTCTTCCGATGACTCGTATGTTGACCACGCCAGGCCGAAAGCGCACCGAGGCGGTGGACGACGGCAAGGCCCCGTGATCGAACGACCTGGAGATGGGGAAGACGCGGCAGTGGAGTCGCAGACGGAGAGGAGTGGGAAACTTGACTGGTTCGGGTGTGGGGTGGGCCTACACTCTGCAGAGAATAAAAGGAGGTGCGGAGTGGACGGATGGCCTGGCCGTCGGCGGGGTAGCGTTTCGCTGAGGAGCGCAAAACAACGCCGCTGGACGCCGAAGGCTGGAGCAGGCGGTTCCGGCAGCGCTGGGGGAAGAAGACGAGAGATTGAAGAAGAATGCCGGCCGTTGGATGTAAATCCAACGCCTTCTTAAGCTTCGACCCATCGCCCACATGTTAGCCGGTCCATTTGTTTTTTTAGTCCATTTGGTGGGCTGGGTGAAACAATGATGTAGCATCTATGCAGCCCGTTTAAATCCCATTTGCATTTTTCTCGAAATCCGCAGACTTGCTGGGCTGGGTGAAAATATCATGTTGGGCTAGATGAAGAAATGTTATAAAAACATAAACACATGATTGCACGTCAGTAAAATCTTTGCAAGCTTATGTACGCAATGACTAGGAGTTAACTTGGCAAGTAATATATAAATAATAATAATTATTATTTTGTAAGAACTTTCAACTTATGAAATAAAATACCATTTTAATTTGATGAGTTAATAGTATGTGGGGTATTATTTTTTTTAGGCTAGACATGGGACGGTTGAGTTGGTTCTAGGGGAAAGTACTGGGAGAAAACTCAGTTTACATCGAAAAAGAAAGTGGGAGAAAATTCGAGACCTCTTGGGTCCACCCGAGGAGAGGAATACGTTGGGAGGAAGGAGATTCAAAGCACGGCAGCCGAGTGAACTAGTTTTTTTACGGACAAGTGAACTAGTTTACATACATAAGCAAATAGCCACTAAAAAAGCAATCAGGTTAATGGGTTCTTAAAAGAAATATTTGGACAAAACAGATAATTACGACACATAGGCTAATGCATGAAACACTCGGATGATAAAGGTGCTTATAAACAGATAAAGTACAACATCTAGACCTTCCTGGCACGCTTGATCATGACGCTGTGGCTGTCCGTGTACTCGTCGGTTACGGGAAGCAGTCACGCCCTCATGTCCAAGATCTGCCTGTACATGTCATAGCATGCGTATATGTGCTTGGCCGCGTAGGTTATGTAGGCTAGATTCAGAGGTACCTCCCACGTGTTCAGGTCATCTTCTTTCATGTTGGCGTATCAGGGGTCGATGATGGTCTCTGCGAGGTCAACCACGGAGTCCTTCTCCGCCTGCTGTCGATGATCTTGTATTGCTTCTGGATGTCGACAAGCTTGTTGCACCAGATGGCCGAATCGTCGCGTTCTTCCTTCTCTCCACCGTAGCGAAGGTGCAGTCGGCGGTGCCGATGAAACGGGCGAATTCTCCAGAACCTGGTGCAGCCATAGGACTGAGGCGAGGCAAAGCTTCACCGAGTCCGTATCGTTGGTGTACATCACATTCAACTTGGTGCAGCCATAGGACTAAGCGGCGAACTAACTCCTTGCTGAAGTCCATATCCAGCAGGCTCACCCCTCGGATCGCCATTGGAGTCTCTTCGAGTGAACGAGTGTGTAGGCGGCGGCAGTAGTTTGTTTTTCAGCTCTTGGGGAACTGGATTCAACAGTAAGCTGAGTGTGTACAGGCGACAACAGTTACTACCCCTCCCTCATCCGCTGCACGCCCGGCAGAAGATGCACCCTCGGCGCATTCAAACGCCTCCATTAAGAAACCTACTCCGGCCACACGTCGGTTCACGAGCGGGTCTGTATTGGTATTGTAATAACATGAGTTAGAGGTCACTTTACTTAAATTTAATTAGCTTTAATAGAAAGAAGGGTCGGAGGACCTCCTGAGCCGGCGCTGCGTCGGAGAGAACGGCACGGGCAGAGGATCGGGCCCCTCCGACAACTGTGGGTTTGCTCCCTCGGCGGTGATGACCGCGTGAACGATGCACCTTTAAGTGCTCTACACACACCGGCCGAAGGGATCAGGCCGGATCTGTGACCAGCGGTGAGCAGAGAGAAAATGTCGCTACCGTTGTCTTGTTTATATTTGGAGAGGATGAGAGAATGAAGAGAGCAACCCTAGTAAAGCAAGCGCTCAGGCCCCTGCGTCCATATATAGTGGAGTGATTACCTTTTTTCTCTCCACAACAAGCGTTTCAATTTGTGTACGTGGCATTAAAGAAAAGAAACTCTCTATTTAAGGTGACTACTCTAATTCTACTTACTACTACATTTGTGCTCCCCGCCCCTCCATTCATTGAACAACCCCACGGGTGAATAAACATAGAGTAAGTACTGTATTTATATAGAACGAACAAGCTCGAACTATTTTCGCGTAGTTAAAAGTTGAGGGCGTTGCTTTTCCCGGGCAGTATGCGCGGCAGTTTTCGGGTAGGCGGTTTGACAGAGAGGCGAGGAGGGTGAGCGAGTGGGGCTGTGCAATTTGACGGCGCATTACTGCTAGGAAGACTTGTGATATTTCCACTCACTATAGTCATGAATTACTGGCGCTCCGACCGGGGTGATGCCCGCCTTCCATTCCGCGCTCTAATCTGGTGCATGAAACATCGACCCGGATGCTGACTCTCCCACATGTCGGAGTAGTAAGTAGGAGCAAACAATGATGCGGTATATATACTCTCCCACATGTATGGAGTAGTAAGAAGGAGTATAAGTCTTTGGAGAGATTTCACTATGGACCACATACGGAGAAAAATGAGTGAATCTGCACATAAAATGCATCTATATACATCTGTATGTGGTCCACAGTGAAATATCTACGAAGACTTATATTTAGCAACGGAGGGAGTACTACTCAGGTCGGAGGAGTGTGAACCACGGCAGCCCAGTTAACCAGCCGTGTGAACTACGGTAGCCCAGTGAACCAGCAGTAGAAAATAATGTGGTGATATGGCCATAAAAAATAATGTGCTACAGTCCACACTGTAGCATGTACAGTAACACTCCTCTTTGTTTGGATCCCTGAGTTAGAGCTAGTTTGGGTTGAAATAGCCTCAAATTATTGAAACAAGAGGGGTTAGTTTGAGCTAGTTTCCTCTAACCCAGCTAAAAAAACTAGCCTGGTGGAGAGGTTCTAATTGGGTTAGTTATCTTCGGGCCCACTAAAAGAGAACTAAAAAAATCTCACCTGCCCGCACCAGATCGCTCCCCCCCTCTCGCACGACTCCTCTCTGTTCCCCATAGGGCCGCCCGCCCAAGCGCCGCTCGCCCTCTCTCTCCTTCGGCCGCCCTCTCCTTCCGGCCTCCGCCGCCCTACTCCGGCCGCCATGTCCTTCCGACCTTCGAAGGTCGCCCTGCTCCCCCTTCACCAGTCGTTTTTCTCCCTCTGTCATGCGCGGTGGCGGCGCATCTACCAGGGAGGCCGCGAGAGGGGTGAGTTTGTTTGTTCCTTCTCTATCTCACGGCCATATCATTGATCTTGCTTGCTCTACCGCTAATTCTGATTTGGAAAAGTAGATCCTGATCAAACTTGCTATAGATTTGTGGTGCATGCATGGAATTGTTTGATGCTGCTTGAGGAGGTAATAAATCTTTCTAGAGGCCCAAAGATTCAGGTCACCTTTCTAGGTATTTCAATTTCAGGCTTGCATTATTTGTAGAGGCCCAAAGATTCAGTTCACCTTTCTAGGTATTTCAATTTCAGGCTTGCATTGTTTCTAGAGGCCCAAAGATTCAGCTCACCTTTCTAGGTATTTCAGTTTCAGGCTTGCATTATTTCTAGAGGCCCAAAGATTCAGTTCACCTTTCTAGGTATTTCGGTTTCAGGCTTGCATTATTTCTAGAGGCCCAAACATTCAGTTCACCTTTCTAGGTATTTCAGTTTCAGGCTTGCATTATTTCTAGAGGACCAAATATTCAGTTCACCTTTCTAGGTATTTTAGTTTCAGGCTTGCATTATTTCTAGAGGCTCAAAGATTCAGTTCACCTTTCTAGGTATTTAAGTTTCAGGCTTGCATTATTTTCAGAGGCCCAAAGATTCAGTTCACCTTTCTAGGTATTTCAGTTTCAGGCTTAAATTATTTCTAGAGGCCCAAAGATTAAGTTCACCTTTCTAGGTATTTCAGTTTCAGGCTTAAATTATTTCTAGAGGCCCAAAGATTCAGTTCACCTTTCTAGGTATTTTAGTTACATGCTTTCATTATTTCTAGAGGCCCAAAGATTAAGTTCCCAGTCGGCGGCAAGCGGCCCTGCTACCCATGCTGGTGTCGACCCCAACTCGCAAGGGCCGGCATCGGAGGGGTTCCCGGGGCTTGGGCTCTACAGAGCCTTCCTCTAGAGCGACGATGGCGAGCTCCTCCCTTGGTGCGTGAGGGGCTCCGGGCTCCCTCCCTATCGTGAACGACTTCCGTGATGAGTGAGCTCATTCTTTGTTTCATGAAGTGTTTTTTTATTTTGTGAAGCTTGATTGACGACTTGTATGTTTAAGTGGGATATCTCATTTGTATGGATAAAGTAAAAATTATCATGTTTTGCATGCTTGATTTGTATAGATGGTTCGTTTATGTCAATTGTGAGAGGGAGGAGGCCACAGAAGAGCCGGCCACACCAAGAGGGTGCTTGGATCCAAGGGACTTATTTTAGTCTGACTAAAAATAGGGTCCAAAGTAGTCAAATGATTGAGATAGAGCATTCATTGTCAATCTAACCCTGCCATCCATACACCTCTTTGGTTTAGAGTTAGTTCAGGGTTAGAATCTAACTCTAACCTCTAACTGAGCTAGAGTTCTCCTCGTCTCGGTTCATCGCCATCATACTTTCCCCATTCATGTGTTTTCAAGATCCTCGAATCAAAGAGGCCCTTTTTTCGAAAAATCAAAGAGGCCCTTAGACTAGTTTAGGTCCCGGTCATTTTTATAAACGTGTTATGTCCAAAATTTAATGAACGCATTACTACGGTTTTCACGAAAATAATCCGGTTTCATGTAGTAATTCATTGATTTATTTATTCTTCATGAGGGGTTTGCATGTAATTCGTGAGGTCTGAATTGTAAAGTACCCCGGCATATGCTCCGGGTCGAGCATGCACTACGACCCAGATGCTCTATGTCCCACATGCCGGCGAATGGGAGCACGTGAAAATAGCCTAGGAGTACATATAGGAGGATAAATGCGTGAAAAATATGTACTGTGAAGTGTAGCCACGGTTCGAAAAGGAGACCTAAAGTGATGACAGCTATAGGTCGCACGCACCCAACTAGTGGTACTAGACATACGGCTAATTTTTCCTCAAAAAAAAAGATGCACGAGTGCTCAGTACTCCTATTCTATAAACACGAGTCCCACCTGACAACAGCGTCCGTGCTACAGCTAGCTCTCCTCCCTCGTTTCTCTCTTCTAATTTTAAACTCGGCCGACGCCTGGTGGGTGGGGTGGGTTTGCTCAACTGCGGCCCCACCTCATAGTGAAAACGTTACCACTGGAATAAAAAATGCCATATACTCCCTCCGTTCATAAATATAAGCCTTTTTAGATACTAGTTCAAATGGAATACAACATACAGATGTATGAAGACATAGTTTAGAGTGTAGATTCACTCATTTTGCTCCATATGTAGTAGTCACTTGCTGGAATCTTTAGAAAGACTTATATTTGGGAACGGAGGAGTACTATACTAATAAAACATTAAGGCCACGAGGCGATGCAAAGGTTGGTTACAGAGGCAAGAAGAAGAGATGCATCCATCGACGGCGCCCACCTCCTCGACTTCAGGCTGGCCCACCGAGCAGCGCCTAAGTAGCGGGCTTTCGTGGCCAGGTCGACGTGCTTCTGAACAATGGCGTCCAAAGATTCCAGCCGCTGGAAGAAGGCCAACGTCTTTCTGTCCTTGCTTGCCTTGTAGTGGCCTATGTAGATGATTTCCTCATAGACGTGGATGTGCAGGTCGACGGTTTCACGCATGGCGAGGCGCTGCGCGGCGAGCGCGGCCTCGAGGTGCACATTCTTCGTCGTGACCTCCCACCGCAGTAGGCCACCAGTGGCTTGAAAGAGCTCGTCACCATGTAGGCCGATGAGGGTGGCGGCAATGAGGAGCCCGCCGCTGGCTGGAGTAGTAACGGCAAGGTCATCCGCGCTTCTTGACGACGGTGAACTTGCGGATGGAGTTGACCATCATGTCGTCCATGCGAGGCGGTTGCCGGTGAGGGCTACGATGCTGCGGTCGCCCGACCGTCTGGAACGCTGCAGTGCGGCCGCAGGCCGGGCGCTTGGATGATTTGGCACAGCCGATCGCTCGCTGGCCCATCGCCTCCATAGGTGCTTGTGGCTTCTGGTCACTTGGTCTTGGATTGGAGTGAGCAGTGTTGCGCAGAGACTTGGAAGTAGTAGATGGATTGGAGTGGTGGGGCGCCTTTATTATATGAGAGTCCAAACTCTGTTGCATTCACATCGTGCTGGCTCTAGTCTGCTTCTCCAATTAATTCCCTCTGCATGTAATTGAGGATGCATCATTGACCGTTCAACGTCTCGGGAACCGCTACCCTCTTCCTACTTGGCATTCAAGCACCTATGGACCCGTCGACGACGAGGTGCCTATGGTGACTTCGTAAATTTCAAGATGATAGTGCCGTGCGTGTGTGCGTTCATAGGGGTGAGTGTATGCGCGTGTATATGAGCGCTTGCGTCTGTACTGTGTCAAAAAAAACATAAATGCGTGTCAAAAAGAGACTAGTCAGTATACTCAATATTGTGCACCTCGGAGAGGAAAACGATAGAACTAGTACGTATTTATTTACGGTGCAGATTCACTCATTTTGCTCCATATGTACTCCGTCTCGGTATAGTCTAGTCACTTGTTGAAATCTCTAGAAGGGCAAAAACTCCTTTCTGGTTTACAGGGCTATACTAGCAAGTAGTTGTACGTACTAGTACAATAGTGGGCTCACATGGCAATTTTTTCTCATGCAAGAGCACGGCTATATGCGTGCTCAATGTTCACAACTGCAACGCTCGGTTTGCGCTTGGCTCTTCGCCTCTTCGAGAAGACGAACAATGATGTTACTACTACTGCTTCTACGATGTCGAATCCATTACCGCATGTCCGCCCACCGCGAGCGAGACGGATAGCTTGTTGTAGAAGTAATACTAAGCAAAATCCTGTCCTTGTTTATGAAAGCAACAACATAGCACATGGGCGAGGAGAAGGCGTGTAGTAAAATCAAGCTTCTCCTCGTTCTCACGAGTTGACGCGACACATCATAGCACCGGCCCCACATGCTTGCCTCTAAACTTGGCTGAAAGACCCGCCAGTACAATATATTTGCTGCAACCTCTAACATTTACCCACCACAAATTAAAATATATGTGGCCGTATGCATCGTTCTGATGCAGAGGCCGGGGAGTCCCCCCTTTTCGAAAAAAAACAAATTAAAATATATATTCCTGTCTTGACCAGATGAGCGTGCAAACTACAATCACCAGGGTGACAGGTAGGTCCAGAAGACTATTTTAATTTAAAAAAAACTTCGAGACGGCCACAGAGCGTGGAGCCGACCCCAACGATTTTAAGCTTACATGCACGGTACATGCTATCTAGACTACTCTACACATGAAACTGCCACACGAGCGTCCGGGCTGCGCTTGGCTCTTCGCCTCTTTGGGAAGTCGAACAATGATGGTGTACTACTGCACTGGAGGAGTACTACACAAGACGCTTCCGCCATCTGACACCGATTGAACTGCTGCATGTCCATCGCGTACGGGAGAGCATGTAGCGAAAGCTTCTCCTATTCTTGCCAGCCACCACGCTCATGGGCGAGGGAGGGACGCTCCTGTCTTTGCGTGTATGACAGGTGGGCCCGACAGGTGTGTGGCCAACCTGTCATACAGCCAAAGGCAGGTGCAATTAAGTCCGCGAGGGAGAGGATAATCAAACTTCTCGTTGATGTAGGAGTTGACGCGACACATCAAAGCACTGCACTCGATATATTTCAATAATTTGTGTTTACCGATGCATTAATTACAACACATAATTTTAGTTCTAGATACATCCATTTCCGAGACAAGTAATTTCGAACGGAGGGAGTACATTTAGGAACGGAGGGAGTATAAAATATGTGACGGTAAGCTTTGTAATACCCAGGCCCAAGTCGAGAGATGGTTGTGCACGAGGAGGGCGAGATCATGCAGACCGAACAGGAACAGGACCCGACGATGGAGCACTCTAAGGTCTCGATGGACTTCACTGTGCTCCACTGCCCCTTGTTCCTCCGCCCCTTGACGCCTCCAGTGTATGAGGTTCGAATACACCTCGTCCGTTCGGCTGATTGAGCAAGGTGCAGGTTTCTTGATTGATGTGTTGTTGGATTGATTTCTGCGGTGCAAGGGAGGGCACTGCCTGCTTGGACTGTCGCGTCGAGCGCCCCGGGAACCAGCGGCAGTGCCAGAAGTGCGAGCGCAGCGGTGGCTTCGACGTGTGGAACACGGCGGTGGACTCCATACTTTCATCGGTTAGGGTGGAGTGCCCGCACGAAGGCTATGGGCTCTACGTCACTTACCACGAGCTCTCCGATCACCAGAGCGTGTGTCCGCTCGTGCCCTGCAAATGCCCCGTGCCCGTCTACGGCTACGAAGGCCCGCCGCCGGAGCTCTACCACCACATCAGCACCGCGCATCCCATGCCCGTGAACAGGATCCAGTACGGCAAGGTGCTCCAGCTGCAAGTGCCACTGTTGGAGCCACGACTCTTGCTGTTCACGAAGGAGGACCGCCGCGTGTTTTTCTTGGTCGGTGGCGTGCTCGACATCGGCGCGCCTATTGCCGTCTTGGTCGTCTGCATCAGGGCGGGGGCGTCCCCACTGCCGCACTACTTGGCTAAGCTGTGGGCGAACGGCCCGCCGGGGGAGCCCAACGGCACGACCGACGCCGTCAAGGCGGAAATGGAGGTGACAAGCAGCAAGGATCCCAGCGACATCGACGTGCAGGAGCTGACCTTCTTGACAGTTCCGCCCAAGCTGCTGGCCCGGGCTAAGCTTGTGTCCCTCCACATTCAGATTGACAAGCTCACGTCCTAAATGTTTTGACAGTGCCGTTTATCTTAGTAATATGCTAATATAGGGATTACCTTGGTCTACTTTAGCTTAAGAAATGGTGGGTTTTGGTGGCGATGCAGCAATTACTTCGACATCAGATCAGTAATTTCCAACAATCGAACGGATATTTTGTGTCTGTTGAATATAAAGTTCCTTTGGGTAAGAAGTACTACTTGTCATCAAAATGGATAAAAGGAGATGTATGTAGACGTATTTTAGTTCTAGATACGTCCTTTTATCCATTTTGATGACAAGCACTCCCTCCGTTCCACAATACATGCCTTCCATTTGTCAAAATATAGATGTATCTAGACATGTTTTAGTATATAGGTACATCCATGATAGAGCCAATTGGATGGTTGAGAACACTACATTCGTAGCTACAGATGCGTTTGTGACTCCCAGATGCAGAGGCCGGGGGTCATCATCCTCCTTTTTGAGAAAAAATAGACGCGTGTGTGAGAGGACGAGTGCGTGCGTGCACCTCTTCTCTTCCTGTATAACGTACTACTAAACTCAGAGTACTACAAGTTTTTGTGGGTGGCAAGATGGTGCGTCAAGTAGAAGTCTCGAGAGATAGGTTTAATGCGTCTGAAAAAGGACTAGCCTAGAGCTCGCCACTCGGCTATTCTGTCGAACGCCCCATTAACCGTAAGATATGTATACGACGGTGCCGGTTATTGCACGCATACAGCAGTACTCCTCCTTTCCGGTTTATGGTGAGTGGTGGAATATTTTTTGTAGTTTGCAAAAGCACCTAATTAGAGCTCTTGTTTTTCTCAAAAATTTATGTTTATCAATGAATTAATTGCAATGCATGCATGCATAAAGTACATGCATTGGTCAATTTTCTCTTAATACTTGCATGCAACGATTTAATGCACCTTGGAATCTGAACATGTGTTGGGGAACAACCAAATTGAGCCTTATAAAATGGAAAAACTAAAATTTTGAGATAAGCCCTATAAAACCGGAAAGGAGGGAGTAGAAAAAGTAGTACTCCATCCGGGAATAGTGCCGCACTTCGAAACTAGAACCGTCAATAAATTTTGAGCTTGTGTCTCGTCACAGTCCAAATTACTCCACGCTATATTGAATTGCAAACCTATTCACACCGATCACAACCTAAATGGTTTCCCACTTAGGAGCGTATTAGTACCACGCTATATTGAATTCCAAACCTGTTCACACCGATCACAACCTAAACGGTTTCCCACTCAGGGGCGTATTAGTACTCGGTTATAAATACTAGTATGCCAAGATGACTGCACATTCCTCCTCAACTCCTCATCCACAAAAACAAACAAGTCATTCAGCATCCTTCCCTTGCGTCGCCATGGCCATCGTGAGTTCTGGTCGAGAGATTGCCACCGTGGAGAAGGCGAGCATGGAAGCGGAAGCACGAGAGATGTCCCGCTTGCTGTGAGAGCAGCCGACATGTCCGCCGCTGAAGTAGCAACACATAGGTCCCGCCGCCGGCAAGCAGACGGAGGTCCCGCCGCACCGTCGATGCAGCAGACTGGTCCGGCCGCCATATGCAGAGATTTCCGCCGCACCACGAATGCAGCGAGAGATGTCCCCGCCGCGGCCTAAGAAAAAATTTCTCGCGGCAGGCGGCACGATCACATAAAGCGCATGCATGCGATCGTCCATAGC
Source organism: Aegilops bicornis (assembly GCA_021605145.1). NCBI lineage: Eukaryota > Viridiplantae > Streptophyta > Magnoliopsida > Poales > Poaceae > Aegilops > Aegilops bicornis. Next base: position 507,241,624 of record CM038669.1, read on the forward strand.
CAGATGGATCATATCTCCGGCTTGGCGAGGTTGCAGGACGACGTGAAAGCCTCGTTTGACAGGCTACCGGTGTCATCTGGCAACTAAGGGAGGGCAATGAGAGGCTTTGGGCCGAGCACAACCTGCTGAGGGAGAAGATCGTCCGAAGTGCAGACCAGTAGGAGGAGACCAGTGCCTTGTTGAAGAGGACCGGCGTCATCGTCAAGAAACTAATGGACGAGAATGACATGCTCCGCAACGAGCGCCAAAGGCTGGTGGAGGAATTCGTGGATGTTCTCAAGCAGCGTCTTGAGGACACGAAAGAGCTCATCGCCGCTCGCCGCAGAGACTAGTTCCTGCGGCCTGCAGCAACGCATCAAGAAAGTAGAGATCAGCGAGCCAGATCCTTGTCTTCCTTCTTATTTTACCCTTGTGTATTTCGGGCATAGCCGCATGTGACTTTTTTAATTATCTTTCTAATTATGTAAGACAATTAATCGTCCTTATCTTTCTGTGGAAGATCAATGTTGCGAGGCTGGAATGAAGAAAACTCTTGTTGTGGCGACCCTGGCGTTGCTATTCTTCTAGTTGTTGCTGGGCTTCCTTCAGTTTCCTGGTTTCTTTTGATGTAATAATCGGTTTAGGATGTGGATTGTGTTGTCGGTTGTGAAAAGTTGCGTTCTAGCGCGGATGTTTGGCCTTTGTTGGCCTCTTGGGATCTTGCGATTTCAATCTGGTACGTAGATTTTAGTCCTTCGTGTTAGGCTAGAGTTGTGCTGAACTTCTTGTGAATTGTGGTGGCTTTCAGTAATAAAAATCGGAAGGGGCAAGCCCTTCTTTAATAAAAAAAATAAAAATCGTCCTTATATATTCATTTGTCTTGCTATAAGTCGCAGTAGATGCTATATAGGTCCGTCGGATCTTACATCAAGATCCATGCTTTCAGATTTTCTTTTCTCTCTCTTAAATCTCAGTCGAGTGAGACATAGCCACACCATTAAACAGAGGCTCGAGCGCCATTAATGGAGACCTTGGGAGAGAGGTGGACGGCAGATGGAGGTCAAAGGGCTCTCCTCCCGATAAGCACGCGCAGGGGTCAGATTGCACGCCTCTCGTACTCAAATAGCTACCCTACACGACGCCTCCTAGCTAATAAAAAATGGGGACGCATGGCGGCACGTAAATGGTACTAGTAAGTAGAACGCCCACGGTTTCAATAATACTTGTGTTTCCGATTGTAACATGACAGCACTTGTTCCAAAATGACTTTGTTGATTCTTAATGTGTGCGCCTTCACAAATCGGACTGCAAATTTACCACAGCATGTTGGTGCCATGTCATGGCACCAAGCCAAGTTTCATTATTTTCATGCGTGTTTTGGATTTACAGGAATTAAAAACTAAGTTTCTCAATGTTTCCAACCCAGCCACGACGCCCAGAATTTTGAATTTCATTCCCATTTCTTGCATGGAACCTAGAAATTTACCGAGGACACACATGTGATTTTTCAACCAACTTTGGTGCACTTTGGAACATGTGCTTGTATTTCAAATTTGAATTATGCACACACAGTGACCACGTTCCCTCCGAGAACCACAAGCCTTCTTGAGAGAAGCTCCGATTTGCAAGAAGCTTATACCAAAATTTGTTCCTATTCGCCAATTTTTTACCACGGCATGGTACTACCATGACATGACACCATGCCAAGTTTCATGATTTTAAAACCAAGTTTCTCAATGTTCTCGACCGAGCCACGATGCCCGGATGTTTGAATCTTATTCTCATTTTTGCATGGGAGTAGAAATTCACCCGAGGACACAAATGTGATTTTCAACCAACTTTGGTGCAGGAGCACGTGCTTGTAGTTCAAATTTGAATTATGCACATTAAATGACCAAAAACTCAATTAATGTGTAAATAAGGCCAAACGAAGCCGGAATAATTCCAAAATTTAATAGGGCACTCATGTAGTTCTATGTTGCCTTTGTAAATAAACTCAAGGGGGACAACGTATATCGTTTCGCACTCAAAGGTGACACTTTCCCTATCAGAACCACGAGCCTTCTTGAGAGAAGCTTTGGTTTGCAAGAAGCTTATACCAAAATATGTTCCTATTCGGCAAATTTTTTACCACAACATGGTAGTACCATGACATGACATACATGCCAAGTTTCATGATTTTCAGACGTGTTTTGGATTTACAAGAATTTTAAAACCAAGTTTCTCAATGTTCTCGGCCGGGCCATGATGCTCAGATGTTTTAATTTTATTCTCATTTCTTGCATGGGACCTAGAAATTCACCCGAGGACACAAATGTGATTTTTTAGCCAACTTTGGTGCACGAGAGCATGTGCTTGTAGTTCAAATTTGACTTATGCACATTAAATGACCAGAAACTCAATTAATGTATAAAAAACGACAAACGAACCCGGAATAATTCCAAAATTTAACATGGCACTAATGTAGTTCTATGTTGCCTTTGTTAAGAAACTCAAGGGCGGGGAGGGGGGCAGCGTATATCGTTTCACACTCAAAGGTGGCATGTTCCCTCTTAGAACCACAGGCTTCCAAATCGGCCCAATTTTTTACCACAACATGTTAGTGCTATGACATGACACCATGCCAAGTTTCATGATTTCCAGCCGAGTTTCGGATTTACATGAATTTAAAATCTAAGTTTCTCGATGTTCTCGGCAGAGTCATGACGCCCAGATGTTTGAATTTCATTCTCATTTCTTCCATGGGACCTAGAAATTCAACCAAGGACACACATGTGATTTTTCAACCCACTTTGGTGCACCGGAGCATGTGCATGCAATTCATATTTAGATTATGCACATTAAAAGTCCAGAAAATCAATTAATGTATAAAAAGGCCAAATGAACCGGAAATAATTCCAAAATTTAACAGGGCACTCATATAGTTCTATGTTGCCTCTGTAAATAAAATCAGGGGGGAGGAACCGTATATCTTTCGCACACAAAGGTGACACGTTCCCTCTCGGAACCACGAGGCTTGTTGAGAGAATCTCCGGTTTTGCAAGAGGCTTATACCAAAACTTGTCCCAATTCAGCCAAAAATTATACGTATGAAAACAGGGTTTAGATTATCCCGAACATCTCGCTACCTAAACCAATAATGTACTATGATTTGAATTCAACATAAAATGGATACAAATATTTGAATTGGAGAGCGTATGGTACATGTAGTTCATAGTGAAATATGATTACTGCTATATGCACGTCTTTTTGTTATCAAGATAATATTTAAATTATTGTATAACTTGACAACAATCGTATTCAAATAAGGAATATTGATTCAAATTTAGTCCATATGGTAGACAACAATATATATGTTCACATGGTGGAGTAAAATGTTCATATATGATGGAAGATCAAAATGTATGACTACATCAATTATAAACCGCGAGGTCGCCTAATGATATATTCGAATTCAACATAACGTGGATTCAAAAATTGAAATTTGAGATCATGGCATCTCTAATCATATAAAAAGGGACATTACTCTTTCTTTGGTGGGAATTGATTTGTTTTTTGTTGTTGTTGAGGGAAGTGCGTATCGATTTGGTACTGTGCAGGGTAATCTTGTTCTCCCGATTTTTTTTACATTTTTCTTGTATTTTTTTCAATGGCATCTATAGCAATATAGTAAAAAGGGACATGACTCTCTTGTGTCCTATATGATTTTTTTACACGTTAAGTTTGTCCTGCCGAACAAGGAATCCGCACCTTGTTATCCCAAAATTTTCAAGCTCGAGTATCTTTTGTCTCACCTGCTTTGAAACTCCCGCTTCTTCAACCCGCGCCGCGCCTTGTTATCCCGAAATTTGGACGCACGCGAGAACTCCCTCCTCATCCGAAATCGCTCCCGCAGCCCAGACACGTGAAATCCCCCTTCTACCCCTCAGCCGGAAATGAAGCTCCATGTCGCGGTGTCAAAACCGGTGGGGGTACGCTGGTAACTTACCCTACATTTCGGACAAGCGCGTCCCTAAGCTTGGCTCCCCCCTCCCCCTTCGCCCCCCATTCGTACACCGAGGCCGCCAAAACCCGCGAAACCCCACGCTCCTCCGTCGGCCTCCCGACCGCCGCCCAGCCGGAGACTCTTCCCCGACTACGTCGTCCACCGCAACAGCTCGTTGTCCCTCATCCACCGCACCGGATGAGGATCCGTTGTCGATCTCGTCATCCCGCCGGATCAGCCGCCCCGTCCGCCACCTCCAAGGAGATGCCCCGACATTTGCCTCGTCTATCGCGCCACCTCAATCCCCACAGCACCGTCTTGACCTGCCCCACCGGAACCGCAGCACCCTCACCAATTCCTCCGATGAAGCCGAGGCCAACTCGGCGCCACCAAGGAGGTTCTGCACTCACCGCTGCATTTTATCTTTTATTCGATCTCACGGGGCTGCCGGTGCTCGATATCGAGCAGACATGGCATCTCCATCGATGGCGCCGTCACCGGCCACATCATCCACGGCGTCTCTCCCCCATGTCGTTGCTTCCTCGGGGGCGACTTCCACAATGGCACTAGCTGCAGCTGCTCCGGCCCTCGCTCGTGCTGCGGCTCTGTTCTTCTTTGTCGGTCATTTGTTGCCTTTGCTCCTGCTTTCGTTCGTCTTTGCTGCTCTGCTCTTGCTCTCGCTTGCCTTCTGTTGCTTCTGCTGCTGCGACCTCCGGCAGCTATAGGAGTTGCTGCTTTAGCACTCGCTTCAGCGGTGGTCTTGCCACGACTTGCTCTCTCCTAGTGCGTTCCCTGCTCGAGCGTCTGCTGATTTAGATCACTGCTTCTCTGCTACTAGTGCTCGAACGCCCTAAACATCTATTGCAATTCTCCGTTACTAGTTCAATAAGTTTCGACAGTAAAAATCAGTTTCGACTATGAAGTTCATTTTCTTCAGTTAAGTTCCGAGTGAACAGTTCTTACAGCATCTGTCGGAGCGGCTGTGGCGCGGCTGATGCATTTTACATCTAGCACTTTTTGGTGATGTATTTTACATCATCTATTGCAGATGATATTAGGGTCCCACTTTAGATTAAAGTTATGCATCTTGTCATGCTTCAGCCTCGTCATTTGTACACCTTAAGCGGAGTTGCTCCAACGACGGAACCGTCCATCACAATGTGAGCAGTACCCTCGGTGACGTTTCCAGAGGCCTTGGATCTTCTTCCCCACCTTCGACAAATACACCAAAGCATCATCACCATCCTCCACGTCCAACCCAATGATGCTGAGGTCCACAAGGCTATGCCAAAGAGGTTGTACACTCGTCGCATCACTTTGTTTCTCCATTCCTCTGCTCTTCCAATTCATGTGAGCCAAACACCCAGGTTGACTGAAATCCTATGTTTCCAAATGCTCTGTTTTGCACGTGCATTCCTATCCTATTCCTGTGTTTTTCCTGTCCCTGCGTTTATAGAATCCTCCAATTCTAAGTAGCCCTTACAGATTTACTTCATTTTCAGATTGGCCTCGAAGAAAACTCTATGTGTTATGTCCTGCTCTTGTCGTGCCATCATCCACCCCACCTGAGGTCCACCATCGATGAAGCGTTCATCGCAGCGTAGATCCCCCCTGCAGACTTTCTTTCACCGCCTCAGATCATCTTCCCCGTTGCCGGCAGCCATGCCAACTGCATTACCATCATCGACTGAGCAGATGAACCTGAGGACTAGATAGTTCCGGAAGAGAGGTCGCAGTCTTTCGTGTTTGCTTATGTTATACATCGGTTATTATTACCTGCTACTTTATCGTTCAATCTTGAGTTTTGAATTGCCCATGGGTCTCATATCGAGCCAGCAACGAATAGTATTTGTCTACTATCAGGTTCATCTGGGGTCTTCTATGTGGTTCATGTTGGGTGGGCAACAAACAATAGATGATCCATTGTCTATCTTTTTAAACTCAAGCTATAATCTACTTGCTATCATTAGTTTTGGATCCATCCACTCGTTTGCTACCATCAGTCTTGATTTTTGCATGCATCCCTTAGGCCTTACAAAATCTAACTTTTTTTTATTATGCATGTCAGATATTGTACACTATCGTACTGAACATGTAGAGAAAAGAGAAGACCGCTATGCGTGCGAATATAATGTCATGCAGAGGCTGCTCCATGGTGGGCTAAGTGCCCCCCCCCCTCTCCTGCATTTCCAGTTGTATTCCAGAGGAAGATAACTGCTCGTATGGAGATTCAGAAGGAGCCGACCATGCCTGTTTACCACCTGAGGTGTTTGCTCTAACCTGGCATGCTGATGTTGGTCATATCATGCATATGGCGCCTTGCATTGCTTACATTATATACATCTTATATGTCATCAGCTTAGTTTAGATTTGCTTTGTGTGAATGCCACCTGTTTGGTTTCTATATCATACTCCCATCATTCCTAAATATTTGTCTTTTTAGAGATTTCAACAAGTGACTACATACGGAACAAAATGAGTGAATCTACACTCTAAAATATGTCTATATACATCTGTATGTGGTAGTCCATTTGAAATCTCTAAAAACACAAATATTTAGGAACAGAGGGAGTATATGGGAATTATGCAATGCCATCTTCTTTAGCCAGGCATCATATACGTGAATCATGCAATGCATCCTGTTTAGCCAGTCATCGTATATGTGAATTGTATCGTGCCATATTTTTTTCCATAATGTATTCCATTTGTCAACAATGTTTATACATTCATCTACTCTTCCTGTGCATCGGCCATTTGAGTCTGCCATGGGAAAATCTGGAGTGAAAACAAGGTCTTACGAAAGCGATCGGTGCTACACATCGATGCAGATTTCTTGTTGGTTACAGATAGCTCCTCGTGAGGAGGATTTAGAGAGAAATGACCAACGTATCCCCCGAGGTGCATGCTCTAAATTGGCTGGGTTATATTGCTCATATCATGCATATGGTGTCTTGCATTGCCATGCCATCTGCTTAGATTAGACATGCTTTGTGTGAATGCCTCCTGTTTGCTTTCTATATCAGATATGAGAATTATGCAATGCCATGCTTTTTAGCCAGTTATCATATATGAGCATTATGCCCCGCCATTGAGCCTTGCATCATATATGTGAATTATCTCATGCCATCTTTTTTTCATTACGTATTCCATTTGTCGACAATCCGTGTATATTGAACTACTCTTCATGTGTATCATCCATTTGAGCCGGATATGGAAAAATATGGAGTAAAAACAAGGTCTTCAGAGCAGGCAATGGTACCTGTTAAAGCATATATCTCGATGGTTACAGGGAGCTCCTCAGAGGAGGATTCAGAGAAAGATGACAAGTCCTATATCCCACCTGAGGTGTATGCTCTAAGTTGCAATGTTTATATTTCTCATATGATGCATATGGTGTCTTGCAATGCTTAGTTTAGACAGAAAATGCACAATATTGAATTATATCTGGTTAGTTTAGAGATCATACATGCGAAAGTGCCATTTGTTAGTATATGAATCAATTATGTCAATTATATCATGCCATCCTGTATACTTAGACAACATGTATGTGAATTATTTCATCCCAACCTATTTTAGAAAGACATCATATAGTTTTGTCATGTCATCCTGTTTAGGTACTCATCATATGTTGAATTATGCCATTATATCATGTTAAGTTATCCATCATATATCTGAAACTGTGTCATGCTATCCTGTTTACTTAGGCATCATATATGTGAAATTGTGCCATGTTGTCCTGTTTGGTTAGACAACATATATGTGAATTAGCACATCCTGCTATCATACAATGTCTCAGACGTTCAATTTCTTTTCTTGTTTATCGCCCATTTGAATTGGAGGTGGTGATGGCAGTATCTAAGGGAGCAAAAACCCGTTCTTCACAAAAGACAGTGCTACCCGTCGATGTAGATAGAACCATGGTTGTACTGGCCCACAAACTAGCCCCACCTCACATAATCGAGACTCTTCCATATTGCACACTTACACTGTTGGGCAAAGAACCAGCTACAACCCATCTAACCGCAACCCCAGCAGACAGTAACCCACTTATAGTTGACAAAGCACCATGTCCACCACAGAGTACCCCCACACGAGCAGTTTGTAAAGCTATTGCAGTGCCCAAAGCACGAAGACCACCACAGCTAACCCAAACTCCACATTTAAAGCAGAAGAGCAATTGTTCTCGTGTCGATTCCGTAGCTATGGTCCACACTCCTTGACAGTTGCATCATCATATTTACTCATACCAACTACTTTCGAATTTGAAGGATCCAATTGAAACTCCAATGGCGCAATAGCAGGTATGTTTTAAACCTATTTCTTTAACTGGATTGTTGTTCTAACTTCTTGCTCTATGTTGATTTCAGTTTAAGTTGTATAAGCAGTTATGTTCTCATGTGATGCACATTACAAGTGCTGCCAATGATGTGTAATTTCTCACACTTATATTCTGTCTATGCTGTTGTGTCTTAAAAATATATGAGTTGAACTGTGTCTATATCTTCATTAGGGAACAAAAACTAGAATGATATGGACAATACAGTGACCATAGTTCATAGATATATGTTTGTATCATGCTATTATCCTATCCACCTTACTACTGAACCGGTTTACCAAAATGAGTTTGGTATACTACAAGCTAAACCTGTGATGTGTCTGCTTGTTTCTCTTGTAGTATGCAAACAGAATATTGGAGAAGAGCACCCCACTATGCAATGGTAGCGAAAGTAATGCGAGATAAGGTTCAAGATAGTGAGACAACCTGTTGGTCTCCAAGAAAGGTGATAAAATGATCTTGTAGACGGTGAGGAAACCCCACAGTCCTGCGTCGATGTAGTGTTCGAAGTTATCGTCCGCGATCACCGGCACAAGCTCTTCGAACTCGCTCGAATCACTTCGGCTTCTTCAGTCTCAGCTACAAGTTGAAAGGCATCAGTCAGCTGTGCTGCGGCAAGAAGCCGAAGGACTGAGGAAGTCCATGCAGAATTCAGATGCGTACTTTCTTGTGCAACAGCGAGCGCTGGAGGATTTAAGCGCCAAACAAGAGAAAGTTAATAAGCTTGCTAAGCATCTTGTCAGCATTATGGGTACCCAGGATATTGTTTCTTGAACTCTTCTGAAGTGGTTTCAGTTCTGGACTTGTTTTGCTACGGCGTTTATATGCTGCTGTGTTCCCTATATTTGCACTGGTGGTGAACTTTGATGCCCAGTGGATGAAATATGTGTAATAGCCGTGATATCCTAGCATAAGTTGCTTGCTTATTTATTTCCTTGTTTTCTTGTTTATTTTTTTGCTTGTAGTCAATGCAGTTCTTTTTCTGCGGTTTGCTAGTGGCTGGAATAACCTATTTTTGAAACTAGGCCACAATAACCATGGGCTAATATTTACTGTAGTGACAGTGGGCCTCCTACGGGTCAGAGAAAGCGATGGGCCTTCTACGGGCCAGAAAGCGATGGGCCTTCTACGAATTCGTAGAAAGCGAGTAGGCCTTCTACGGGTCATAGAAACATTGGGCCTTCTAAGGGCCGTAGAAACAATGGGCCTTCTACGGGCCGTATCATCAATAGGCCTTATACGGGCCGTATGATCGATTAATAAACATGGGCCAATAACAGGCCGCATTATGGCCGTAAACGGGCTAGAGTTGGAATCGTCCGTTCATGGGCTGACCATAACGGGCCATCGTTAATAGGCTGTATTTGATGACGCTATGAAAACGGCCCAATGTATTAACGGACCACAAACGGGCCGACTATAACCACATGCTGAATTTGGCCCACAAGTAGAAAATGATAGTAACGCGCCGTAAGTAAACGAATGCTCGAAATGAGCCCAAGAATAAATGGGCTCTGAGAAGGCCGAAAGATAACATGGGTTGGAAACGGCCCAACTGAAGAACGGGCCCTTAATGGGTATAAAGTGATACACTGTTTATTACGGGCCAGTTTCACCACGGGCCATTAATGGGTCTAAAGTGATACACTGCTCATTGCGGGGCAGTTTCACCACGGGCCGTTAATAGGCCAAGAGTTACATAGGGCCTCATATGGGCCGAAAGACGTCATGGGCCATACATGGGCCAGAAGTGAAAACGGGCTGGAATCATATTGGATGGCCCAGATGACGCTACTGGGCCTAATTCGGATAGGGCATAACGGGCCTTGGGTTAGCGGGCTGTAAATGGGCTATATGCGAACAGGTCGTTAACAGGCTTTCCATGGGCCGGCCCATCACCTTTTGTCCAAGTCAAACGGGCCGACCTTTTCACAGGAATGGGCCTCTATTGGGCCGTGCCACATGTCGACGTATCATAGGCGCCTTCTGTCCAATGAGTGGATGACATCTGTCCCAACAATGAGCCGACACGTGTTTCCTCCAGCCAATGATGATTTTACACGTGGAAAATCCCCATTGGTCGGGGCTGTTAACGGGTTATCGGATCCAAAACCCGACCCGATAGCTTAACGGTGTTCCGTTACGGTGGATGCCATGTGTCGGTCACCCTTGACGAAAGCACTTCTGTGACGCACGATTTATCGTCATGGAAGTGGACACTTCCGTGATGATAATTTTGGTAATGTCATGGAACACTTCTACGACAAAGACAGTATGACTATCTTGATTATGTCATAAATTTGTCATGGATGTACATGCATGACAAAAAACGCGACCTACTGTGACAACACGTATCATCACGGAAGTGTATTTTTTGTAGTGGTGGTATCGCTCTCATTTATGATTATGACACTTATTCTCCTCATGCTAGTCCTTTGCTTAATGAAAAATATCATTCCAATGCTAACCTTGAGCTTGATGATAAATATCATCCTCATGCTAGTGTTGACCTTGCTGATTCCTACCATCCTAAACATGTGCTTTATAGCTATGCTTATGTAATTGGATACTCGATTGATGACTTGGAGGGTATTATCCCTACCGCTTGCATCGTCTCTTTTGTGGAGTGTTCTTTCAGGTTTTTGCTTCTGCATCGTTCACTTCATGCTGACCAGGTTCGAGGTGACATTCCTTGGGACCCTAGTGGGCTCAGAGCATGGTGATGAGGAGAAGCAAGGGGGCACACACGAAGAAGAGTGAAGCTGGAGCATCCATGAGGAAGCAAAGGAGAAGAGCTGCAATTGGTGAGATGATTGAGCGAGTGCTACTTCACAGTGCCCGGTGAGCTGTTTCATGACCCATTCCGAGTATATCATCCATTGATACTTGCTGAAATCAAATGTTATTTGGGTTGCTTATTAAGCCATTTCATGAATGTTTCCCCACTGAATTTTATTTGACATATGGTGCTTGATGAGAATATGCGAACCGATTTTTGAATGCCATGTAAACTAGTGATCTACATATTGCGTGCTTTGCTGAAATTAGTGAGGACTATTAGTTTTGAGTGCTCAAATCCCTAGTACACTAGAAAACTTAATCATTTTCTGCTTTTACCTCGATACACCTAGATCATTAAGTGTCAGATGTTGAGTTTGTGCCTAATGTGTTCCCATTCAGAGCAATCACTTACCACTATGGATTACCATGCTATGTTCTCTGGATCGGTAGCATGTGAACCAGACCTGGTTGAGTGATGATTCTTGTGTTTGTTCATTAAAATAGGCATATCTTATAGTGAATAATTATCTGATCTACCTAACAGTAGCATGTCATGTTCCCTGGATCGGTGGCTTGTGAAATCTGGTTGGATTGGATAGGAGTTAATTATATACCATGTTCTCGGGATCGGTGGTATGTTCCTTTGGGGAGACAAACTAAAAAAAACTAATAATTGGTCGAGCCAGGTGTATACCATGTTCTTGGGATCAGTGGTATGTTCCTTTGGTGAGACTGATAAAATATTATCATTACTTCCTTCAAATTTAATAAGTGGTTCAACCACAATGTTATATTTCTGCAAATAAGTGATTTAATTCAAGTTCCTTTTGTTCTCAGGATCATGCTCTCTTTAGGAACCTTTTGGCACAATCAGCATTTGAAACTTGCTAATCTTCGTTTATCATTACAAAAGTTTAAAATGGTCGAGTTTACTAGTGTCCTATTGATATGTGGCACTCTTAACCATTAATTTTCACTAGCCAAGTCCAAAGTATGCACTGTTTAGAGATCTACTTCACTTGACATTCTCTAGTCAGTTCACTATTCATGTTCTTGCTCTTGTCATATTCCTTTGATTGAGGACAAGCAAAGATTTAAGTGTGGGGGAACTTGATAAGCACATTTCATATACATAATTTGATGCTCAAATATACCATTAACAGAGATATATCCATCCATTCTTGCTAAGAATTGTTGAATATTCGAATGATAATCATAAAAGGGAATGTTGACTAGTGAATTGTCTATTTTGCAGCAAAGTGCACAAAGGCACTATAAACTACAAGTTTCTGTCCATGTGGCAATCGAGATGAGCATATGAAATAAGAGATGGAAGAGGGACTTGAGTGTGATGAATATTAAAGCTTCAAGGGCAAGAAAGAAAGAGTGGAGGGATGAACTTGTGAAGTAGGCAGAGAAGTAGAAGGGCCGAAGTGCAAAAGTGCAGATCTGAGGAGAGGGTCAAAATCCCTAGCAGCAGCCCTGGCCCCCTTTCAGGCCTGGCATCTCCATTCCCCTCACACCACCTTCTCCACCACCGGCCGCTGCCGCGCCCAGGCCGGCACGGCGGTGCGCCACCCGGCGCCACCCAGCCACCCATCCTCGCCATCTCCATCACCCGCCGCTGCACCGTCCACCACCACCATCTCTAGCGCCACACACCAGTGCCGCCACTCGCGCGACCCGCTAGACGGGCATCTGATCCCCCATGCGACCAGCACCTCATCTCCCTTGCTGCTCCTTCTCCCTCCTTCCGCTGCTTGCTGCTTCTTCTTCTTGCGCCGATCTGCCGCTGCTCCTTCTTGTCATGTACATGCTGCTGTTCATCTTCTTCCCTCGCTCTGAACTGCTCCTCCCTCCTGCTTCATCCCTTCTGCTCCTCCTCTCGACGTCTTGCTGCTGCTCTTCTCTGAATAACTCTGTTGCACCTTCTCTCCTCGCACCCCTGCTAAACCTCTTTCCCTTCACCTGCTGCTTTGTGCGTGTGAGTGTGTGTGTGTGTAATTTTGTGAACTGTTAGTGTTGAGACTTGATCAACTATATTTTGTACTAGTGCAATATTTGTGCCTTGTTCGTCAGTTATTGGTTTGTAAAACTTCAGATCACTTCTTGGTAACTCTGTGTTGAACTTGAAGGATGGTTGATAGCTCCAGTACATATGTTTTTTATGTTGTCTCAGTTTATAGTCTATATATGTAGTGCTCGTGATGTGCTCTTTCCTTGTATCTCAAATATGCTTCTGTCCACAATCTTAAATGTTTGCTAGTGTATTTGTTTTCTCATTTGTTAGTCGATCTATCCAATCGTGTGTAGTAATGAAAATCCTAAAAACATTGACTTGCAAGTTATTCTTCGTCCTGTCTTGTTATTTGCTTGTGTTGTTAAGAGGTAGGTGATCTTGTCCTACTTTGAGTGGGAAAACTTGTTTCATTTTCTTTTGTATTGCATTACCAAAAACCTTTTCGTCTGATCTAGCTTTAGCTGAGCACGACTATCGTTGCCTAGTCCCTGTGGAGAACACGACATCCGTAGTTTGGGCGTAAAAACCCCACTATACTTTCAATCGATCAATAGGCGAGCCATAGAGAATAAATTGATCTTCAAGAACAAAACTTTGGCTGATGGTAATGTTACTATCTACAAAGCTCGACTTGTCGCAAAAGGTTTTTGACAAGTTCAGGGAGTTGACTATGATGAGACTTTCTCACCCGTAGCGATGCTTAATTCTATCCGAGTCATGTTAGCAATTGCCGCATTTTATGATTATGAAATCTTGCAAATGGACGTCAAAACTTCATTCCTTCATGGATTTCTTGAAGAAGAGTTGTACATGATGCAACCAGAAGGTTTTGTCGATCCGAAAGGTGCTAACAAAGTGTGCAAGCTCCAGCAATCCATCTATGGACTGGTGCAAGCATCTCGGAGTTGGAATATACGCTTTGACGAGGTGTTCAAAGCATATGGTTTTATACAGACTTTTGGAGAAGCCTGTATTTACAAGAAATTGAGTAGGAGCTCCGTATCATTTCTAATATTATTTGTGGATGACATAGTGTTAATTGGAAATGATGTAGAATTTCTGGATAGCATAAAAGGATACTTGATTAAGAGTTTGTCAATGAAAGACCTCGGTGAAGCTGCTTATATATTGGGCATCAAGATCTATAGAGATAGATCAAGACGCTTAATAGGACTTTCACAGAGCACATACCTTGACAAAGTTTTGAAGAAGTTCAAAATGGATTAGTCAAAGAAAGGGTTCTTTCCTGTGTTGCAAGGTGTGAAATTGAGTCAGACTCAAAGCCCGACCACTGCAGAAGATAGAGAGAAAACGAAAGTCATTCCTTACGCCTCAGCCATAGGTTCTATCATGTATGCTATGCTATGTACCAGACCTGATGTGTGCCTTGCCATAAGTCTGGCAGGGAGGTACCAAAGTAATCCAGGGGTGGATCACTAGACAGCGGTCAAGAACATCCTGAAGTACCTGAAAAGGACCAAGAATATGTTTCTCTTTTATGGAGGTGACAAAGAGCTCGTCGTAAATGGTTACATCGATGCTAGCTTTGACAGTGATCCAGATGACTCAAAGTAACAAACCTGATACGTATTTATATTGAATGGTGGAGCTGTCAGTTGGTGCAGTTCCAAGCAGAGCGTCGTGGCGGGATCTACATGTGAAGCAGAGTACATGGCTACTTCAGAAGCAGCAAATGAAGGAGTCTGGATGAAGGGGTTAATATCCGATCTAGGTCTAATACCTCATGCATCGGGTCCAATGAAAATCTTTTGTGACAATACTGGAGCAATTGCCTTGGCGAAGGAATCCAAATTTCACAAAAAGAACCAAACACATCAAGAGACGCTTCAACTCCATCCATGATCAAGTCAAGGAGGGAGATATAGAAATTTGTAAAATACATACGGATCTGAATGTAGTAGACCGTTGACTAAGCCTCTTCCATGAGCAAAACATGATCAACACCAAGACTCCATGGTGTTAGATTCATTACAATGTAATCTAGATTATTGACTCTAGTGAAAGTGGGATACTAAAGGAGATATGCCCTAGAGGCAACAATAAAGTTGTTATTTTATATTTCCTTATTCGTGATAAAGGTTTATTATTCATGCTAGAATTGTATTAATCGGAAACCTAAATACATGTGTGAATATATAAACAAACACCGTGTCCCTAGTGAGCCTCTACTTGACTAGCTCGTTTATCAAAGACGGTTAAGGTTTCCTAACCATGGATATGAGTTTTCTTTTGATAACGGGATCACATAATTAGGAGAATGATGTGATGGACAAGACCCATCCGTTAGCTTAGCATTATGATCGTTCAGTTTTATTTCTATTGCTTTCTTCATGTCAAATACATATTCCTTCGAGTATGAGATTATGCAACTCCTGGATACCGAAGGAATGCCTTCTGTGCTATCAATCATCACAACATAATTGGGTGATTATAAAGATGCTCTACATGTATCTCCGAAGGTGTTTGTTGAGTTGGCATAGATGGAGATTAGGATTTGTCACTCCGAGTATCAGAGAGGTATGTCTGGTCCCTCTCGGTAATACACATCATAAGCTTGCAAACAAACGACTAAGGAGTTAGTCACGAGGTGATGTATTGCGGAATGAGTAAAGATACTTGCTAGTAACAATATTGAACTAGGTATGAAGATACCGACAATCGAATCTCGGGCAAGTAACATACCGATAGACAAAGGGAATTACGTATGTTGTCATAACGGTTCGACCGATAAAGATCTTCGTGGAATAAGTAGGAGCCAATATGGGTATCCAGGTTCCGCTATTGGTTATTGACCGGAGAGGTGTCTCGGTCATGTCTACATAGTTCTTGAACCCGTAGGGTCCACACGCTTAACGTTCGATGACGATATAGTATTATATGAGTTATGTGATTTGGTGACCAAATTTTGTTCGGATTCCCGGATGAGAGCACGAACATGACGAGTAGTCTCGAAATGGTCGAGAGGTAAAGATTGATATATAGGACGATGGTATTCGGACACCGGAAGTGTTTCGGAGGGTACCGGGTACATATCAGGTCACCGGAAGGGATTCCGGGCATCCCCGGCAAAAGATATGGGCCTTATGGGCCAAGAGGGGAAACGCACCAGCCACCAGGGGCTGGTGCACCCCCCATATGGGCCAAACCATGGAGAAGGAAAGAGGGGAAGAGAAAGGAAAGGGGGGATTCGGCCTCCCCTTCCCTTTCTCCCCCCCCCCCCCCTGTCGGTGTCAAAACCGGTGGATCTCGGGTAGGGGGTCCCGAAGTGCGTGTCTAGGTTCGATGGTAACTGGAGATGGGGGACATGATGTTTACCTAGGTTTGGGCCTTCTTGATGGAGTAATACCCTACTTCCTGCTTGATTGATCTTGATGAATATGATGGTTACAAGAGTTCATCTACCACGAGATCATAATGGCTAAACCCTAGATGTCTAGCTTGTATGATTGTGATTGCCTCTACGGACTAAACCCTCCGGTTTATATAGGAACTAGAGGGGACTAGGGTTGTACAAAGTCGGTTACAGAGAAAGGAATATTCATATCCGAACGCCAAGCTTGCCATCCACGCAAAGGAGATTCCTATCCGGACACGGAGAGAGTCTTCTGTCTTGTATCTTCACGGCCCATGAGTCCGGCCATATCATATAACCCGGACGCCTGAGGACCCCCTAATCCAGGACTCCCTCAGTAGCCCCCGAACCATGCTTCAATGACAATGTATCCGACGCGCAGATTGTCTTCGGCATTGCAAGACGGGTTCCTCCTCCGATTACTTCAAAGCACCTGACTTAGAGAGTTGTATTCGTCTTGTGATTTAATGTCATGCCCATCGGCTTCTGTGCCTCCATTGCTTCTGCTTCCACCACTACAAAAAAAAAGACACATCCGTGACATTTTGGGCCGAACGAAAAAAAATTATGTCATACATATGACACTTCTATGACGATAATTGTGACAAAACCCGGTATCATCATAGATGTGGTGGGCTCCTACTTCTATGACAAAAAATCATGACAAAAAATGGGCTTTTCGTATTGGGCGGCCCAGAGACGCAGGTGCATGACATTCTTTGGGCCGTCCATGACGGAAAAACACGTGGTAGAAGCGAGGGGGAGGAAAATTTCGGGGAGTTGCCGGTTACGGTGGGAGGTCGGGGGCTGAGCGATGCGCGTTTCTCTCGAACGTACGCGCATGTGTGCCAGGCGTTGGCTCTAACTGAACCCGAGCGAGGCATTTGGCTCTAACTAAACTCGGCGACAGACCAAAGCTACGACATCGAACCCGAGCGATCGATCGATGGCTGTTAATCGAACCCGATGGAGCGATTCTTCGCTCTCGCTGCTAATCAAGCCGATCGATCGGATGAACAAAGGAGCGCTATGCGGGGAGGTTGGATGAATAAAGGAGCGGTGGCGTTGCCTCGGATGAACAGGACCCGTGGTGTGGAGGGCTGGATGAACATGAAGCGGTGGAGGAGTGGCCGTGGAGGGTTGTTGAACAGACCCCGTGGTGTGGAGGGCTGGATGAATGTAGACGGTGGAGGGGTGCCCGTGGAGGGGTGGTTGAACAGTAGCCGGTGGAGTAGCGCACGGTGGAGGCTGGATGAACAGGAGCCCGTGGAGGCTGGAGGAGGTCGACGGTAGCCCGTGGAGGCTGGAGGAGGTCGACGGTGGAGATGAACAGTATCTCGTGGAGTCCCGTTTTGCGGTACGCCACACCCCTCCCGATGAACAGGACCCCCATTTCGACCTAGCGCTCCAATACAAGTCCGTTACGTCCGTTTTGCGGTACGTCACACCCCTCCCGATCAACAGGACCCCCGTTTCGACCGTAGGAGGTCCGTTTCCTCCGTTTTGCGGTACGCCACACCCCTCCCGATCAAAAGGACCCCCGTTTCGACCGTAGGAGGTCGGGCCATCTGTTTTGCGATGCGCGGACCCCTCCCGATGAACAGGATCCCGTTTCGAACGTGGCCGGTCGAACACAAGGCCGTTTCCTCCGTTGTGCGGTACGCTAGGCCTCGTTTCCATCGCATGTTCCATCCAAGCCCTCCCAATGAACACGACCACGCATTTCGTTCTGACCTAGCCGGTTGGCTCCCCATGAACACGACGACGAAATTGTTTCTCCGTTCCGACCCAGCCATGTACACGAGCCCTCGCCGTACGTATACGCGAGTAGGCGTTCGAGACCCCGCCCGTATGTACACATATGTGGCCGTATTTTCTTTCTTGCACCCTGGCCGCTGTACGTACATGTACATGCTACGTGCGCGCCTCTACTATGACATGTGCGTGCCTCTACAACGACCAGTATGTACGTACACGTTTGCGACCAGAATGACAACGCTACGTACGCTTCGACCAGGTGGGTCCCGACTGTCAGGCACTTCCTTGCCTAAGAAGATGTAGCTGGTGGGTCCCAGCAGTCAGGCGGGCGAATCGTTTTGGGTTTTTTTGCCGGGACACACTTCCTTGCGTGCAAAGATGTAGCTAGTGGGTCCCAGCAGTTAGGGGGGCGAATCGTTTTTTTCGGACGCACTTCCTTGCGTGCGAAGATGTAGCTGGTGGGTCCCACCAGACAGGGGGAAATGTTTTTTTTGCGAAATACGGTGGCCCGTCCGGTGGATCCCCACTGTCAGGTGGAGGAATAATTATTTGCGCGTAATAAGGAGGCACTTCCTTGCTGTGGCCGTGGACCCAGCTGTCAGCCTCTCCACGTACAGTCCATGTCCGATGGAAGCCATTCCTTGACCACCTTGACCACGCCGCGCAGAGAGCACCAGGGCGGTGGACGACGGCGAGGCCTAGGAAGGGGACGACGCGGAGCCGGGGAAGATGTGACAGTGGATGCCCACGCGTAGAGGTGTATGAGGGTTCACTCGTTCGGCTACGGTGTGAGGTTGCCGTCGCCGCAGAATAACAGGGGGTGTGGGTGCGTAGAGGGATGGCCTAGCCAGCGGTGGGAGTAGTAGGGGGCGGTGAGGCCTCCGCGGCATCACAGCCGGCCACGGGCGGCAGGAGCAGGTGGCACGACCGGCACTGCTTTGGGCGGCTGGAGCAAGAAGACCAGAGGTTGAAGAAGCACTACGGCCGTGGGATGGACATCGTACGGTCACTGGAGCTAGAATCGTTCATATATTGACTAAAGTTGACAAAGGCCTCCGTCCCATCAACTTAGTAGGCCCACCACCAGCCTCCCACCAAGGTTGGTCCCAGCTAGCAGGGGGTATTCATTTTTTTTGTGCGTAATAAGGAGGCACTTCTGGTGGGTCCGAGCTGACAATGGGGGGGACGTTTTTTTCGTGAAATACAGTTGCCCGACCTGTGGGTCCCAGCAGTCAGGGGGAAACGTTTTTTCGCGAAATTCTGGTGGCTCGTCCAGTGGATCCTAGCTGTCAGGTGGAGGAATAATTATTTTCCACGTAATAAGGAGGCACTTCCTTGCGGCTGCCGTGGACCCAGCTGTCAGCCTCTCCATGTACAGTACTCTTCCGATGGAAGTCGGTCGTTGACCACATTGACAACGCCGCGCCGAGAGCACCACGGAAGTGGATGACGGCGAGGCCTAGGAAGGGGACGACGCGGAGCCGGGGAAGACGCGGCAGTGGAAGCCCGCGCGGAGAGGAGTATGAGGGTTCACCGGTCCGGCTGTGGTGTGAGGCTGCCGTCGCCGCAGAATAACAGGGGGTGTGGGTGAGTAGAGGGATGCCCTGGCCAGCGGTGGGAGTAGTAGGGGCGCTGAGGCCTGCGCGGCAGCACAGCCGGCCACAGGAGGCGGGAGCAGGCGGTCCCGCCGGCACTGCTTTGGCGGCTGGAGCAAGAAGATCAGAGATCGAAGAAACACGATGGCCGTTGGACTGACATCCAACGGTTACGTCTGCTAGAATCGTTTGTTGACGTAGTATATAATAACTAAAAAAAATCTTGCATACGCGTCAACTAAACAGGCCCACAAGTCAGACCACTCCCTCTTTTTTTAATAATTTATATATAGCTCATGGCAACTTCTTATGCAATTTATTGCAGTCATTTTTTTTGGTTGGCCAGGGCCAATTACGCATATTTCTGTGGGTTCCAAACTATTTTTAATACCGAAATATCGAGCCAGATTTAAAGTACTTTGAAGATATAATTGAATTAGGTTAATGCCCAGTGAAATAGGGATCTGAAAATGTGAAAAATAATCAGAAATTATAAAGTAATTGCCAATTTGTCATCTGTTTTTATATTTACAACCCATTTCATATTACTTTCAAGATTTGCAGGCGTCTTGAAAGAGTTGCAATCCATCAAGGCGTAGAAAAATAAGTAGGCCTGGATTGGGTATTCTTCAGAAAAAATAAACTGGGCTCATTTTCACAAAGAAAAAAAATAGCTGGGCTGGTCACATGGTGAACATAAAATATAAGCCTGGGCTAGACGGGCCACAGCCCAGTTCAAACCCTGCTCCGTCTCAACAATACCAAACAAAAAAATACTGCTCGAGTAGCTACGTCCCAGGTGTCAGCCGATCTTGTGTTGTTCTCTTGTCTATTAATTATATATGCTCACAATGTCGTAGGTCCCAGATGTCAGGAAAACACTAGGAGGAAGCATTTTATTTTTCCATACGCTGACGTGGTGGGCCCCTGCTGTCATCCTCTCCACGTACTTCTGCCGATTCATGTTGTTTGTTGACCATGTTGACAACACGAGAGGGCGGCGCCGCAGCGAGCGCACCAAAGCGCGCGGAGGACGTCGGCGTTAATGATTTAGGAGACGGTGGGGCGGCGATGCGTGCGCTGAGGCGCAGCCAGCCGTGGGAGGCGGAAGCAGGCGGCCCCACCGGCGCTGGTTTGGTTTTGGCGGCTGGAGGAAGACAGGACTGAAGAAACACGACATACTGTAAAAGCAGCAGGAGTACTTAACAACCTTAACTGAAACCAGTAGGGGCACTTAACAACCAAAGCTGAAAGCAGTATGAGTAGTTATATAGGTTCAACTGCATAAAGCACGCCTCGAACAAAGGCTACTTTGCCTCTGATTAACCAAGGGTGAGGCCGCCAAGGCCAGCGCCACCAGCGCATCCACAACCTTCTGAAAGCGGCTTCATTTCGCAACGTGGTCAATAAACAGAATATTTGCTTTAGAGCCATGGAAAAGCATGAACATAATCTTTTGTCCTATTCTCCAAGATGGACGGGCCTTCATTATATGAGACCACCCACGAATAAGTATCTTTTCACCTCCAAGGGGAATTGAGTAGGTCGACATAAACATCATGTTGTGACCAAGCGCAAGTCTGACCCGACCATGGTCGAGCATACAGATAGGAATAATAGAACTCGGCGGTTCCTTTTTCAAGAAGATCACAGTTGTAAAGCGTGTATAAGCAATAGTTTATGAACAACATATATAACGTAAAACAGCTCGTACCATAAGTTTCTCGACACAGTTGGACCTGTTCAACGAGTGCAGCAGTGGCACACATATCCCACCTGGCCTTCCACCATTGAAACGCCCCACAAGGACCTCAAGACGATCAATAAAGTGTAGGAACTTGTGGATGTCGCTCCAGTCAACTTCAGTGCCATTAGTAATAGCCGAGTTATTACAGAGTAACAAACGAGCAGACTTCTTAACTCTGAAAAAACCTACACGTGCCACCAATTATAAGAAAATATTAGTTAGAAGTAGCATCTTCGTGAGAGATCCGTTGCTACTTCTAAAGTTAAATTGTGATTAGTTAGACAGAATAGGTGGATTAAGAAGTAATTGAGGCAACAAGCAAGAACCAGATACAAAAACTAACATGGATGAACAATTGGAACGATGTCGGGGTGGAAGATCGCAGTGAAGATGAGAGCAGGTTCTGCTATTTCCATCAACATTCGTCGCCCAAATTTTCACCTGTAACACTTGAGGAAGTTTATCCAAGTTCGGCCATAAAAAAAGCAGCGATCTTCTTGGTTCATGAACCCAACTCGGAAGTAATATACATGGCTTCTCTTCACTGTGACCATTAAACTAGTGTATTTAGTTATGGCAAGGCTGAGCATCTTGAGTACATGTGTTCTGGCAGAGGAAATAATACACTGCAGGAAAAATAATATGACAACACAGCATGTTCAAAAAAACCCCACCCTCCCGGATAGAGAAGAGGATTCTAGGAACATACTGTGCGCGTTTCAAAATGCTGTGGTAGGATGAGAAGGAACAAGTGTGGCGTCTCTCCAGGGCGCAAAAATCTATAGGGTACTCGCACTTTGAGCACTGCAACTGAAACACACTAGATTCAGTACGAAGAAAAATGCATCAACGGCGGCGGCTGCCATCCTAGAATTACCTGCGACCAAGGGACTTGGATTTATCGGGGATGGATGAAGAATTTGTACCTGGTTCTCCATGAGAAAACCCTATGCAACTGTCGAGCGGGGGTTTTCTCTGAACAAGCAGACGAGGGAGAAGGGGATTCAGGCCCAGTGAAATATTGCTGCTTCGTCCGTCCAGCTTACTGCCAAAGCTAGAAAAGGGGGGGGGTTGTGATTTGACGGGTCATTGGGCATTACTGCGGTGCTACGACCGGGGTGTGTCTACCGTGAAGTTGTGCACTCTAATTTGTGCATATGGCACATGGACCCCGTTGCCGGTTGCCCCACATATCAGCGAAAGGAAGTAGAAAGACATGAGTAACTAGTTAAACATAAATATATTTTTTGACAGAGATACTCCCTCGTAAAGAAATATAAAAATCTTTATATCACAGGCTCACCTTGCCGAGAAATATACTCCCTACAACGCACGGGCATTATGGGGTTCAGCTTTTTATGGGGGTTCACCGAGAATATAATACTCAGATTTTTTACTCGAGATAGGCTCACGGTTTTGTACTTTGGGCATGAGCCGACCACTGCATGTTTGGGGGCCCATGTGTTCTACCTCGGCGCTTTTCATATTGCAAGCGATCGGTCTTGCGCTGGTTTTAGATCTTTGTTGCAAAGGCGAATATACAAAATTGAATAAAGCACGGCAATGTTGGAATAAAATCGAGCAGCAGTTCTAACCAGCAATCGAGTTGCAATTCTATCAATGATATACCATGTGATAAATAATCTTGTCGTACTACTTATACACATAGGACACTTGTTTCACCATGCCAGATTATTACATCAAAATCTCTCGGAGGATAGATTAGTTCGGCAGCTATGCGTCTTTGCCATCAAGAATTTCAAAGTTGATTTGGACCAGCTCTCCTTGCCGAGAAAGTTCGATTTTGACATCATCCCTACCACAAGATATGATTTAGATTTCAACCTTGACCATCCTTTAGCATCAATCATCATGCGACCATCCTTTGTACTTACGGTATATTGAGCGGGTTCATTCACACCAAGGCTGCGCATGGTAAGAGAAACTTGGCATGATGCCTGGGATAGTTGAACGACTCCCTCGTTGCTCTAGGAATTCTCTGTTTGCAAACAAGAAGACATACCCAAACAATTAGATCAACACAGTGAATCATGTGAAACAACATGAAAAGGAAAAAGAACGAAGCACTTGGGCGGCCAATGCTTAACAAGAAGGTGGACATGTTGGTTTGTGTAAGGACTTTGGTATATGAAGTGCGAACTGCAGCCTAGTCTCTGTTTGCAGGCAACTGCACGGGCCGGACCAAATGCAAGTGCAAGTGTTGGTGCACTTGCCGGAGCCGCCGCTGCTGCCGGAGATGGTGCTCCTTGTAGAGCTGGTGCCGGTGTCGATGCTCGATCCTCCGGTAGATCAGACTGGTCCGCTGACGCGGTCGGTGCCCAATCCTCAGCTGGATCAGACTGAGTGGTTGCCATTGCCGATGCTAGAGCAATCGCCGGTGCTCGATCTGCGAACAGACAAGCGATCGTGGT
Source organism: Aegilops bicornis (assembly GCA_021605145.1). Lineage (NCBI taxonomy): Eukaryota > Viridiplantae > Streptophyta > Magnoliopsida > Poales > Poaceae > Aegilops > Aegilops bicornis. The sequence continues at coordinate 507,265,630 of CM038669.1, forward strand.
CCGGTCTGCTATGATCAGCTTTCTAACTTGACTAGGATCCGTGACCGTGATCCAGTTTTTTCTTCATTTCTTTTAAACGCGAGAAGGACTAATTGTATGCGTTTTGTTAAACCAAACTGCAGTTCATCATAGGGATTCAGCTTGTATTCGCACAAATGACCGATCCAATTTTTTCCAAGAATATAAGTGATGGACAAGGTGCCTTCAAGCATCTTGACCACGACATAAGAAGTGAAACCTGCAAAATAGCCATCGTGAGAGCAAACCAACCGGTTTATTCTGTGATGAATGTCACATGGCAAAACCTGCATCGTAAAATTGTAGGAAAAGAAAGAAAACATGACATTAAGTCAATAAGATTTAGACAGTAAATCAATAAGATTTACTTGATGTGACATGAGTGAATCCTTACCAGGAAATCACTATGTTGAAGTACTAAACAGAAGATTGATCGTCCAACTACACGTGGCATGCAGGGGCCCTGCCTACTCCCACAAGCAGGATAGTCCAAAGGTCGTGATAAATCGTATGGACCAAACATCCATGGGACTGGAAATCCTGGTGGGTGCGATAAACCCTGCAATGTATACAGATATTGGAGTGTAACCATAATTGATAAACTGTCCTCACAAAAAATATGATCTGGATACTTTAAAATGTACAAACTGAATTGAGTGGACATACATTAACATAGACCATTCTCAGGACTGACCACACACCAAAAGCGGCAGTACTAATAAACAATACAGGGTTCACAAACACAAATCAAGTACTGAACAATAGTACTTACTACGCATAAGCAAAGTTGCACTAACTAAACTCTGCAGACTATTTCTTGCCACCGACCTACAGGATGAACCCCGCATAACTGACTAGGCCATGGACTTCGTGTGAAATGTCTACATGCACCATCACCATCTTGTCAACCTTGGAGAACCTAACAGAGTGGTCTTTCCACTCATAAACATGATGGTGAAGACATGCCGCATCAGATTTGTGGGGAAGCTTTACAAGAACCACACCCTTCAGAATCGAAGGCACAGCCAGAAATTGTTGTGGTCAAGTACAGCCTCGAGAACACGCTCGACAACAATGCTACAGGAAAACACTAGTTCAGACACGTGGCGACAAGGACACAAAGAATGGATACTTCAAAGAAGAGAACTCATCATCAGGTTTTCCAGTTCACATGGCATGACTTTGAGAACTTCATCTCCACCATGGACCTGATTCTAATTCAAATGTAAACCATATTTCATTACTACCTCCGTTCAGAAATATAAGATGATTTTCGATATTATACTCCAAATATGACTACATATACGCACAGAAATGAGTGGACAAAGACACTAGAACATGTCTTCAAAGGCATGAGAGCAGAGGGATTACATGCAATATCCATTACACAAGTTACTGAGGCAAATATACCCTCTTAAAAGGTAGCATTGATGTTCATAAAGTACTCCCTCCGTCCCAAAATTCTTGTCTTAGATTTGTCTAGATACGGATGTATCAAGTCACATTTTCGTATTAGATACATCCGTCTCTAGACAAATCTAAGACAAGAAACTTGGGACAGAGGGAGTAGTTGAAAGTAATCTATAAGAAATCAGTGTCAACCTCTCGCATGTTTTGGTTAAAAGAGGAATTTAGAACCGTCATTTGGCACAAAAAAATCACATGCAAGATCACCCAAAAAGTTGTACTACCAGTACTAGTACTGCGTGTTAGATGAAAAAACACAATCAAGATCGACAAAAAGATCGTCAACAAGAGACATTACCTGGACTTGCTTAATGAGGGATCCTGGAGAGGGGGGCTTGGACAGGGCGATGGCTTTGAGCTTGTCTGCGGTAGTATCGGCGGGGTGCTTGCGCTTCTTCGTACCATGAGCCTCGGTGGTTTTGGCCAGAGCCACAGACATCACGTCGGCCAGTGCTCCGGCGTCCATCCAAGAGAGGAAGCTGAGAGAGAAGAGTGAAAGGAGGAACGAGATGAGGGAGAAGCGAAGCGAGTGGGGGTTTTCTTCAAGAGAGGAAGCTGAGAGAGAAGAGTGAAATGATGGTTGCTTCGTCAGTCAACTTACTCTTTGGAAAGGAGGGGTTTTTTGATTTGACGGCTCATTGGGCATTCTTTGCAAGGCGGTTCGATCGGGGTAGTCTACCGTCACTCTACTACGAAGTAATTTAGTGATGGCTGGTGGACCAAGGTGCTGGCTGTCCCACACGTCGGCGAAAGTGAGTAATTTAGTGCATGGCTGGAGGAGGATCTGCACGGTAGAGCGTGTCCACTATTTTTCATTCTAAAGAAAAAAATGATTACAGCAAGCCTTTCCACTCTTACGACGGAGGAGTGCGAAACACGGCAGCCACTTGAACATACACAGTGCTCCTACTACTAGGCATGTGCAGTGGTTCATACGTCAGTACTACACAATCTTGTTGCTAGTGTAGTAAGATATGACGATAACAAATGATGTTGTGCGCATGTCAAATACTCCTATATGTAACATAGTACCGCTTTTTTCGACTGTCTGGTCGAGAATGAACGGTGAGATCAATGTTAACAGAACTAGGTCCACAACAAGACGGAGAGTACGGTGCTACAGTACTCCACGAAACATGAACCATATGAAGCACATCCTATAGTGTTAGACAGGGTGTATGAAGGGTGCACGGTATGGGAGCAAAAGTTCCCTTCTCGACCCACTTTTGGGTGTTTGGCAGAGTGCATGGAGGGTGCATGAGTCCAAACTAGTAGGTTGAAAAAAATACAAGAAGAGGAAACAACTATATTGAGATGAGAATGCAACCAAACACACCCACACGCTTTGTGCTACAAAGGATCGATCTGCACCGTCTGAGTTTGATCCAACGGTCATGTTGCACCGAGACATGGACATGCCCATGCAAAGGGCGCCTAAACACCACTGAAGTACCTCTGCTTCTCGAGGCGCACGATGTTGGTGATGCAGGGTGCAACCGCCCGCAGAGCGCGCTCTCGGTCGGACGGAGCTACCACTAAAGATCAAGGCCCAATGGCATGAATGGATTCCGGTGACGGAGCCCTGAAAGGATTCGCCGGGCAACGGCGACGGCAGCGCGCAACCCCTCCTTGTCTAGCTCAGCCCCCACCATCGTGCAGAGACGGCTCAGCTCCTCGGAGATATAGCTGAAGAAGCAAACCAGGTCAGGAAGCCACAGCTCGTTGAAGTCGACCGGGTGGTCGAACGGGTTTAGCCCGACGGCCGGCATCGTCGCGCTGGCACGACGGTAGGCATCGCGCAGCCGCAACACGTGCGTGGCAACTTGGTTAACCAAGTGGCTGAGGCGAACCTGGACCTCGTCACGATCGGCCCGCTCGCGCTCCAGCCGGCTCCCCTGACGGCCTATCATATCTCCCGCTTTCTGCAGCAACGCCGCCGACGCCTCGAGCATCTTTGTGGTGGACGCCTGCCGCTTTTGAAGCTCCGTGAACTCCCGCACATAACGGAGGAGCATGGCACTCCTCTCCTCCTTGAGCTCACGGAGCTCCACTGCCTTGGCCCTGAGCTCCGCATCCTTGGCATGGAGCTCCTGTGTCAGGCGCCTCACCTCAGACTCCGTGATCTGCTGCGCCGCCATGGCACCAGGTAGAAGCAATGGGGAGAGGAAGCAAAGGGGGTGAAACGTCTGAAAGGCAATGCAATCTACGGGAAGGCGGAGGGAGCCAGCCAAGGAGCGGGGAATCTTTTAGTTTTCACCACGGTAAAACACAAGTCGACGACTTCTCACATCAGGGAGCAGTGGGCTTTTACAGGCGGAGTCATCATGACTAATTGCTACCGCGCCTGCTCCCGTCAATCAAAAAATTAAAAATCCTATCGCGCATGCTCCCATCAATCAAAAAATTAAAAATCCTGCCGCACCCAAACACCAGAGCAATGCCGCGGTGGATATTTAAATTTACCTACCAGCAAGTAGATAAAAAATGGGTGAAAAAACAAATGTGGCGGCGGCCTAGCTAATCGATCGAACTAGCCCAACTAGCTAGCCACTATGCTTCACTGATGTACTCGGCGGGAAAGGTGGTCTTTCGTGATTTGACGACTCATTTACTTGCTTCAAGCGCCACGACCGAGGAGGATCCGAAAACGCGGTAGGGCGTCCCACATCAGGAAGAATATATGCGTGCACCACCCGGAGGACCCGAAACCGCAGCGGTAGGGTGTGCCACGTCTCGGCATGGAGGAAAAATGTGCGTGTAAAATATACGATGTCGGGCGTAGTACCTATGGTTCGACCTCGGGATCCAGCCAGTCGGTCGAAAACACCCCACTAGCCACACAGCTTCATCATGCAAACGTGGCACGGTAAGCTCCGTCTCGACCAGCCACAAACGTCTCTTGTTCTAGGCGATTCTTCTATTTTCCAAGCTTTTTTAAGTTGTAATAACACCACGGCAAGCTAGCACCGCTCTTCGTGTGTGCCCCTGCAAAGGTTAGACGATGGAGAGAAGAGAGATTGAGATCGCAGACCTGGGACCCACCCGTAAGTGAGACAACAGTCATGCACGTGTTGACGAGGCACTCCTCTACTCTACTCAACGCAAGTACTGTATAAAATCAAGTTATGGGGCAAAGCCAACAACCGTTCGTTTTTTCAGGCTATCGACTTACGCTTTGTAGTCCAGGTTGCCAGTTCAAATCTTGTCTTTCAGATTTGTTAGTTTTAGGTCCAAATTTGATCAATGACAAGTGGGACCCCCGTGTGTTGTTCCGATATCTCAGTGTCGGATGGTTTTTTATGAACAAACACTTTGCGTGGTTAGACAAGTAACGACGCGAGTTACATGTATTTTTGCAAGTTTAAGAACAAAAATGACAGCGACATAGAATATCACATCCACCCCGCAGCTTAGATACTATGGTGATACGAGTTTTTATACCGTTGGGTGTGAGTTCCAATGGCTTGGGAGTAGTCTTTGTAATTATGCGCAATTTCCAAACTCTCCAAAGTTTTTTTTTGCAAATAGAACATTCAGGGCTCGTTTGTGCCGCTGCATCTTCCATCCAACGGCTCCCCGGTGCTCATATTAGGTGCTCCCCGCAGCTTAATTACCCGCTACGGTGATATGAGCATCTAGGTCATATGATCAGTGATCAGATGGCACATGCATAGTACTTGTACTTTCTGCGCATTTCCCAAACTCTATCAGCCAGATATTGCAAAAAACATTCAAACCTCCTATTGTGGGCCGTTAGATCTCAGTGAACTCGTATCACCATAGAATCTACGGTGCGGGAGCACCTCATACTCTCCCGTGCGAGAAAACATAAGGTGCTATCGCAGCTTGGATGCTACGGTGATACGAGCTTGGAGGTCATTTGATCTGAGATCCAATGGCATCTGAAAGCAGCCTTTGTGCTTGTAAGCGATGGCGAACTCTTTTGGGGCTTTTTGCAAAAAAATCATTGAACCACCGAGGAGGTGTTGGGTCACACAGCCACCGCCTCCGAAGAGCTTGTATCACCAAATCATCTAAGGTGTGGTAGCACATGATATTCTTACATACAGGAGAATATGATGTCCTCCTTCCTCTTAGATGCTACGGTGATACGAGCTTCGAGGTCGTTGGATATGGGATCAAACGGCATCTAAGTAGTTTTTGTACAAATTGTGTGCAATTCTCAAACTCATCAAGGTTTCTGCAAAAAATTAAGACACATCATGTGAGCTGCTATATCTCAGATCTACAAGCTCCAAGCAACTCAGATCGGCATATAGCATCTAAGGTATGGGGGCACATGATATTCTCATGAGGGAGGAGGGTGGGGTGCACAACCAATCGGCGGTTGGGAGGGTGGGGACAAATATAATCTAAACAACCCTAAACAGAGCTCCACAATTTTATCTAAGGTCGAGGGTTGACCCCGACAATCATAGCTCCGCCTAAACACAACATTTGCATGTCTGTAGTACTAGACTTAATATTCATGTTTCAGTTTCATGTTCATTTTAAATATTGAACTGAGGACCATAGATGTCTTACATTTTACTCCCTTCGTTCCTAAATATTAGTCTTTTTAGAGGCTTCAAATGGACTGGCACATACGGATGTATATAGACATATTTTAGAGTCTAGATTCACTCATTTTGATCCGTATGTAGTCACTTGTTGAACTCTCTAAAAGACTAAGATTTAGGAATAGAAGGAGTATTTTTGAAATCGTGTCATACATGCATGGGTTGGAAAAGTAGATGCACTATACTTATTGGATTGTTGTTGTGTTCGTGCGTGTGTGTGTGTGTGTGTGTGTGTGTGTGTGTGTGTGGTCATATGCTTGATACATACAAAGTTTTCTCACCTCCATATTGTTCATCTTTTAAATTTGAATTTGCATAGGAAAACTTACTAGGGATACCATGAAATGTGAAATCGACGTTGAGATCACTATATCACAAATTCACTCTAATTCAACAACTCGCCATAAATAAATTACCATGTTGAGATTAGTATTTGCAAGGAATATACGGGTATTGTAATACACATAGATTCGTTCAGCAATTTAAAAGGTTCCTTTCGTAGTCTCAAATGGTAGGACCCAACGGCGTACCAGCCAGACCTTGGCTCGTGTTGATCCTTCAAAAAACGGGCTCGTGTCCTTCAGTGGCGTGCGTGGTACGCACATTAGGCAACCCCAACCAGTCGAGCCTCAGTGTTTCAAGTCGAAATATCTGGCGGCCAGAATTCCAGCCCTAGGAAATTCCCCTCATGTCCCCGGTCCATAATGACTACCGATGAACAACGGAGGGATGCTTTAGTAACTAGACAACGTTACCTACCGTGCGAGCATGGTTCAATTCCCTCGGTCACCGCTTCGTCAAGGTCACTGTCAACTGCATTGCCTAGTACTACTACTACTACACCAGGATGAGCACGAAATTGAAGCACGTTTGTTCGTGCCTAGTACTTGAGTTAATATATCGTGCAATACCTTTGATGCGGAGGGATTATCCTTTTACTCCCTCCTTTTCGGTTTATAGGGCTTATCTCAAAATTTTAGTTTTCCCATTTTATAAGTCTCAATTTGGTTGTTCCCCATCACATGTTCAGATTTCAATGTGCAATAAATCATTACATGCAAGTATTAAGAGAAAATTGACCAATGCATGTACTTTATGCATTCATGCATTGCAATTAATGCATTCGTAAACACAATTTTTGAGGAAAACAAGCGCATTAATTGAGTGGTTTTGCAAACTACAACAATTGTTCCACCACTCACCATCTACCTTGGTTGGTGAGATTTTTGAATTGAGCCCTATAAACCAGAAAGGAGGTTTTACTAAGAAAAATGTTTGACGAAATCCTTTCTTCAGAAATACAACAGGACAGATGTACGGCTTGAAAATTTATTGCATGATGCAGGTTATGATATTGTTTCGAATCCTGGATCTTAAATTTGAGAAAATCCAAAAGTGAGCATAAATTCTTGAAACTGAGCATGGTCACGTGATATGGCACAAATATTACTTCGTAAGTTTTTCTTCAATTCGAGACAAGCTTCTTATGACAAGTTGCACAAATGAAGAGCCAAGGTATTTTGGAACAAAGACCTTTCACGTTAAGGCGAACGCTTTCACTATTGAAACCGTGGGTGTTTACGTGCCGCCACGAGTCCCCTCTTCTCATCGGCAGGTGCTGTCCCAGCAAGCGTGTGAGTCGACGGGAGGCGTGCGAGCAGACCGCTGCACCGGCTGTCAGGGAGGCGTGCGAGCAGACCGCTGTGCAGAATCACTGGGAGGCGAGCCCTTTGACCAGGCTCCTCCGCCCACCATCGTCCCAACTGCTCCCACTTTTAATGTCGTCGGCGCCGCAGTTTAAAATCAACCCCGCACTACCCGCTATCGCTACAATCCTCTCTCTTCCTCTCCGATTCTCCTGTCGTCTACCTCCAACTAGCTTGGCCTAAATGTACGCCATGCCGCATCACGATGGTCTGCCCTTAGTGTTCTAATTTCATGAGCAAGACACCCAGCCGGAGTCTCAAGAACATAAGGCGCTTTGGGACGAGCTTGAACTGGCCTTGCGGGAAGACGCCGCGCGTGTCCCCGCTCCCATTCCGGCTCCCGTCGCCCCGACTGTGCCAGCGCACATCCCCGTGGCATTGATGGCCTGGGAGCAACACATTGTCGCCGAGCTTGATGCCACGGGGTTCCACGAGGTCCCCGCCGACTTTCACGCGCCCGTGCACTGCCCGGCGCATGCGCTGCGTCTGTGCAGCCTACACACCGATGCGGTGCCCGTGCCCTGCCGGCGCATGCGCTGCGCGTCTGGCAGCGTCGCAGCGCCCGTGCCGGTGCCCGTGCACATGAATGTCTCCGCCGTGCCATTGACGGCGCATGTCCCCGCGTGGGTGCCAGTGCCCCCCTCAGCGGCATGGATGGCCGCCGTCGACCGCTTCCTTGCACCAACGCTAGTCGCCTCCTCCCGCCAGTTGACTCGCTCCGAAGTCCAGAACATTTTGGCCTTCCTTGAAGCTAGGCCAATGTCCAGGAGTACGCCAACAACGGTGCAAGACGCCGCCGTCGCCGTCGATGTCTGACGACACACAAGCACGGCAGAGGAGCCGCTTCCCACCGCGAGACGCCCCCGCCGCCGCTGCGTAATCCAAATTTGCCATGAAAAATGTTCAGATTGCCATGATTAAAATCCAAACGTTTATCATTTCTGTTTATTTTATATCGATCGTCGTATAATTTAAAGTCGTAGTCAGACTGAACGAAATGTATGGTTTGATCGATTGAATGTTCTGCTAGAGCCGTATCAAATTAAATATAAAACGGCATCAAGCCACATGTATTCCTTGTCATCCAACGAACTAGACTGCTTCAATGTCGAGCGCTCAACACGTTTAGCATGCAGTTAATTTCATGCCAAAAATAGTGCTAATCACATGACAACACGCAAATAATATCCTAGTAGTTAATATCAGCATGCACTTAATATACTTCCAAATTAACGTGCATTGCACGTACACACTGACTAGTGCTGCTAGTACGTGAAACTGATGCCGTGACTTGTGAACGCGTCTAGATATGGTCAACGGCAACATTGCCCGTGAGTTCTTCCTGTTTGCACGTGCGTCTAAACGCAGAAGGGGAGGAGAGAGAGAGCACACATGGAACCCACCAGTAAGTGAAGGCGAATAGTACTAAAAATAATATTACATGTTATCCATTAATTATGCTGTGGTAATATAAAAACATTATGTGAACAAAGGGGGTACAACAAACATTGCTATTCTACGTAAGTTGCCTATTGACGTGCGGCTTGAAGGCTCGGTCGCATGTTCGATCCTCGTCCTTTATTTTTTAATTTGTATATGGGTCCAAATTTGTTTCATGACATGTGGGCCCCTCGGTGTGTAGTTTGTAGCACTTTAATTTGTGGGTCGAAATTTGTTCCATTCCAAGTGGACTATCGGTCTGTAGTTTTGTAGCTTATTTATAATAATTAAAGAGAACACCATACTTTTTTCAATAATACCATGGTGAGACATTGAAGGCGAGAAAGGACGTGTGAGAGAGCGTTGACCGAGCCAGAGGGAAATCAACTAGGGGAGTTGCGTGGGTTGCAACGGCGTTTGGAGTAGTTGTGGGCCGAATGCTACGAAAATCTAATCTAAACCGACCGGAATAAATGCCTACACAAATTAATCCAAGGTTGGAGTGCCCCTCGCAATGTAAATAGCCCCGGCTTTGCGAGGGATGGAGAGGTAGTAGCTTCAACGCGTGGACGATACGGTATGAGAAAGCGAGGTCAATCGAGAGACATATAGATAGAGAGACAAAGTGAGTGTGGCCTGACATTCATTGAACAAATATATATGCTCCGGAGAGATATTGTCCGATTGAGCTTTTGGTAAGGGTGAGGGCTGTAAGATAGAGCTTGAGAGATGATCTAGTCACAGACGTGTAGATCTGTTTTGTGCGTGGGAGGAAGCAAGGTCAACCGATCACATAGGGTCGCCGTGCGATCGAAAGAGTGGGACGGGTTGGAAAGAGTGACCTAGATAGACGATGTGAGTGAGATAGTATACAATGTGAATAGGTCGAATTGGGCTCAAACATGGTGATATATCGTTTTTGTCCGAGAAAGAGCGAGGTAAATCGAGACATACGGAGAGAGAGAGATAGAGAGAGAGAGAGAGAGAGATAGAGAGAGAGAGAGAGAGAGAGAGAGATTGAGTGAGCGTGGCCCACCATGAGGTCGAAAGAGTGGCGGCGGCTTGGATGGACTGACCTAGATAGACAATCTGCGTGAGAGAGTATAGAGTGTGTCGATCGAGGCCCGAACAGGGAGTTATATCATTTGTGTGTGAAAGAAAACGAGGTTAAACGAGACTCAGATAAAGAGAGCTAGATTGAGCGAGTGTGGCCCGCCGTGCGGAAGAAAGAGTGAGACAGTCTCGATGGAGTGGCCTAGATATACAATGTGCGTTCATGCACACGAGAGGTTGGGGGCTAGATAGGCAATGCATGTATTTAGCGCGAGAGGGTGAGAGGGAGAGGGGGGGAGAGAGAGAGCTCGGCATGGGGTGCAATGGCGGGTGTAACATCCCAAAATTCTAAATTTTGGAATGTTATAATAAATAGATTGATTTGATTGATTGTTTGATTGATTGACTGAAAGTGAGTGAGTTTGGAACTTTTTGAAAGTTAAATGAGAGGGAATAAAAGGACTTTCCCAAACTTTCATTTTTGCTTTTATGATCTTCGGGAATTCAAATTCTTTTTATCACAAAACCCTGGAGAGAAGATGACATGACTTCTTCCATTTATTTAAATGACAAGGGGTGTTGAAAATATTTGAATTTCATTTGAGAATATTTCCAATTCTGACTTTATGCAACTCAATGATTTTCACGAGCGAAGATAAAATGACTTCTTCAAATTATATGAAATATGAGTTGGGAGTTTCAAAGGATTAAATTCAAAGTTCTTTTGAATTTATTTTCAATTTGGAGTTATTTGAGTTTTATTCAAATTATTTTTCTCCAAAAATAAAATATATGTAAAATAGGGTAACATGATTCCCTACATCAGAAAAGTGGAGAGAAATAAATTTGAAACCATTTTGGTATTTTTAAAATGATTTTATTGGGTTTTAAATAGGTCAAGAGTAATCGTTGAATTATTTGAATTTTGAGGATTTTATTTGAAACTAAAATAATGTTCATGTTGTAGAAAATATATTTCTGAAAATTTTGATATATTATATGCCTATATAAAAATTTTATTTCTTTGGTTTTATTATTATTTTTGTCTCTTAGCCAGGCCGCGGCCCAGCTCCGCGCCGCCTTGCCCGTCGTCCCCGACCGGGACTCCTCCCCGGAGTCCGGCGCCGCCCCGCCACCGGCCGCCGCCTTCCCTTGCCCCTTCCCCACGCCACCTCCTCGCTCCCCGCCTATAAAGCCGCCGCCGCCCCGGCCCGGTTTCCCCCTCTCTCTCCTCGCCGCATCTCGCCGCCTCACTGAGCCCGAGATCCACCGCCGCCGCCTCGCTCCGTCCGCCCAGCCGGACCACCGCCGACGCCGCCATTCTCCTCGCCTCGCCGCGCCGCCCTCCCGGCCCCTTGGTGCCCGCCTCGGCAGACGAGCCGCTGCCCCGGTCGGACCCGAGCTGCCGCCGCCGTCTCCGTCGTCGCCGTCGACTTCCGCCGCCGCGGTAACTCCCCACTCCTTCCCCGCCGTTAGATCTGGATCCAATGGACCAGATCGAGTCTGTTTTTTTAACCGTTTTCTACTAAATAGCGAACGTTCATTAGTTAGGTTCGGTAGCAAACGATTTTCGTTCGTTAGGTTCTGTTAGCGAGCGTTCGCTCGATAGATTTTTCTTTTTATTTTAGATTTTGGCCAGGGACCCATTCGTGAATATTTCTTTTGGAGATTAGTCCCTGTTTTTCAAGCGACCATAACTTTTTACTCGTTTATCCAAATCCAACGAAACCAACGCTCACTTCTTCGTTGCGATCCCCTTTATCCAGTAATCCAACTCAAACATGTTTTTGAAAGTTTTAAAATTTGAATTCAAACATATTTGTATTCAAAATTCGTTTGATCGTAACTTGAGTTTTGTAACTCCGATTTAGTTGATTCTTTTTGCAAATTAAAGCTCTTGACATAAACTTTCTGATAAGGCCAAATACACACAATTTTGGTACTGTTAGAAATTGTTTTATGTTGCAATAGTTATTTGCTTGGTTTTGAAGTTTTCCGAATTGTTTCTTCGTTCTTTCCGATCGTTTGAGTGATTGCTTATGTGTGGCTACTATTTCTTGCTTACGATAGATTGACGGGAGTGTGACGAGTAGATCTATCAAGAGTTTTGAGTGCGAATCATCTTCATCAACTTTGCAGGCAAGTAACACTTGATCATACTCTTTTCCTACCCAGTTTTATGCATTAGCTCAATCCTCAAACATTGCATGATTAGGATGTCATTAATTTGTGGGTTGGGAAGTAGATGATGAGGTAGGAACCTATTACCCTGTTACTATCAAACCCTCGGGAGTTACTTCTACGTGTTGCTTATATTGCCATGCTATGCTCGTAGACGTGGTTTGGGGTTTGAGAGATATTCACGACAGATGTGAGATTGTTAATTAATGGTTTACTTTAAGGTGGCAACTTAAATACACATCTGCGTGGATTGAGGCACCTGGGGAACCCAGTGTTGTCTGTTTTATTTTTCGAAATCCCGGTGTACCCGTGTGATCTTCCTATGGACCGCCACCCAGGCTCAAAGGGAACTGAGATTATTCATGCTAGAAACTTCCGTGTGCAGCCACAAGCTATTATGGGCTCTAGCATAGTTGAGTAAGTTACGTGAAGCTCTCGAAGAGGTAGATCGGCAGGTAGTGGGTTTTATAGGTTTGGTATGATCTATCCGGAGTAGAGAATTAACGTTTACGAAAGATCGTGTCTCGGTCATCCGCTTTCTCAAACACCATGTTGTGCGAGAAATCAGCGGAGGCGATCGAGTCTTAATGTGGGGAAAAGTGCAAACCTCTCGTAGAGTGTACAATCTAATCATGGTTAGCCGTGTCCCGGTTATGGACAATTACGAGTATCTAGTACTTGAGTATTCACATGTATCTCATCACTCTAAATTAATATTGCTGGGTTGTTAATCACTTTAATTGGGATTGAGTTGGGGTTATACCTTCTCAATGTTGTTCCAACCACCATAATAGTTAAATAAAATTTATTCCTTTGATATAGGGAAAATTTGGCTTTATGAAAAACTGTAACCATAGAGCTTTCCACCAGCCATATATGCATGTAGTATAGGCTTATTCCTTCATTATTCTCTATGTGTTACTTTGCCAGCATATTCCATGTGCTGACCCGTTTTCGGGTTGCAACGTTTCATGTTACAGACTTTTCAGACGACGAGTAAGTGATACGTTAGGGTTATGATTTCCTGTACTCAACTTTGCCGTTGGTGTTGATGGGAATCCACAACCTTGTTGCTTCCGCTATCTTTTGGATTGAGGTAATAGTATTTATGCTACTTTATACATGTGATTTACCTCTGTTATAAATCCTTCGAGTACTGTGTGTGTCAGCATGCCGATCCAGGGATGACACTAAGCATAGAGACTTGATCCATTCGGATCGGGTCGCTACAAGATGGTATCAGAGCACATGTTGACGATAGGACGTGACCCTAGAAACTGACAAGCCCATAGGAAAGATTTTTCTCTACATCTTCATTTTCAAAAGATCTTTTACCTCTCTTCTCTTCTGAGCATATTCAATTTCCCTTTTCGTGAGACCATACCCCTTTTCCCCTTTTGACCACTTGAAGATTTGACTGATGAGACCACTCCAAGGAGATAAGATATCGGACAACTAAGACCATTTGGAATGAAGAGGATTTTACCGTGTAAATGGAAACTACAACTGTTGAAGACTCCGAAGACTATGAGATTTTGAAGGCTCTGAAGAATTCCCATATTTTTATGACCTAGGAAGGTTACGCTTATGGAATTTGACAGACTAAGGAAGTTGTCAATACCCAAGATCAAGGTGTATCGGAGAAAGACTAGAACATGGAGCATTAGAATTCAAAGTTCTGTCAAGGAAAACCCTAAGGCAGGAGATATCAACTATGGAATGCTAGCTCATGGAAATGACAAGAGCAGAAACATGCTATCCATGATGTTATCGCCCGCTTATGCTATTGTCACCGTGCGGAGTTAAGTATGCAGTTACATGGAATGATTGGATGGTAGAAGGCTGATGGAGCACCTATCAGCAAAAGATGCAGTTTTAACCTTAGCTGGTGTATCACCAGGATCTGGAGCATTACATCAAGAAGTTTAGGGTGGATCTGCAGGAAGCCGTATTTGACAAGGAAGCAGTTCATGAAGAACTCAGGACCCAGAAGCTGCAAGCAGCCAAGCCGGAGGAGCTAAACCTCGAGATACCGGAGATTCGTCACGAATTGGAGGACAGTAGGATCATGGTTCATGTCAAGGAAGTTGAATCCAGAAGTTGGAACGTAACTCCATAAATATTGAAGGACGCCATGAGAGACTTTGCGACAACAGAGATGACTTGGCAAAAGAACTTGAGAAGGACAAGCACGATCGGAAGAAGCCATTGGAGACATGATCAAGACTGGAAGAGTTTGACGACCTTGAAGATTATTGACCTTTAGAAGACCAAACCCCTGTTATATACCTACGTTAGATGCGACGATTGTGAGCTGTCATTTGTTTGATGTTGTTTTTCCGACAGCCACAATAAAATCTGCCTTTTCAAAACTTTTGTTTGCATTGTGTGCATCCCTCTCTATCTCTCTTGTCCCACCCCAAACCCATGGACCCAATAGAGGATGAATGGAGATGAGCTTGTATTGTCTGGACCAATGCGTCAATTGGAGACAGACCAATGGATTCAGAACATGGAGAATCACATGAAGAACAACCCTATAGTCAGAAAGGATATGGCCCAGCATGCTCTTAAGTGTTTTGAAAGAGGTGCTGCTACTTGGTGGAGGATGTACCAACCCATCAATGGATTGCAAGGAGTAACCACTTGGAAGGAATTTAAGTTGACTTTTCCAAAGTCTCGTCTTGTGTCCCAGAAATTGAGGCCTTATGGAAATGGATATGAAGAAAACTTGTGCATACAAGCTTTGTGGAGAAATAGGACACAACCATAAAGAAAATAAGGACAAATACCCTCATAAGCAGAGGATTACCAAAGGAGTTAGCCGAGGATCTCAGGGAACTTCGATTGGAGATTGTTCCCAAAGGTTTTGTTGCAGTAATGGAAGTTCAGTCTACATTGTTGGAAGAGATCAGTGAAGCTCAGAAGGATGACAAAGAGATTGCTGAGGTAAAATAGAGGATGAGCAAAGGAAGGGCCGAAGGTTTTCGTAAGGATAAGCACGATACCTTATGGTTTGAGGATAGTGTACATGTACCCAATAATGCAAAGATCAGGAAGTTAATACTTCAGGAGGCTCATGACTCACCATACTCGATTCGCCCTGGAAACACCAAGATGCATTTGGAATTGAAGGAGTGTTTCTGGTGGACTGGTATGAAGAAGGATACTGCCGAGTATGTAGCCGTATGTGATGTATGTCAGAGAGTGAAGGCAGAACATCAGAAGCCAGCAGGAGTACCACGGCCTATGCCAATCCCGAATGGAAGTGGGATAAGCTTGACATGAATTTCATTACCGGATTTCCCAGAACCCGATTGGGATATGATTCTATCTGGGTAGTAGTTGACTCGCTTGACCAAAGTGGCTCACTTTATCCCAGTGAAAACCACCTATACAAGTGCGAAGTTGGCCAAGATATATTTGACCAGGATCGTATGTCTGCATGGAGTTCCGAGGACCATTGTATCAGATAGAGGAACATAGTTTACCTCAAAGTTTTGGAATCAGTTGCGTGAAACTTTGGGTACTAGGCTAGAGTTCAGTACAGCCTTTCATCTGCAGACAGATGGATAGACCGAGAGAGTCAATCAGATTCTGGAGGTGTTGAGAGCGTGTGCACTAAATTTTGGATCTAGTAGGGATGATAATCTACCTTACGCAGAGTTCTCATACAACAATAGTTACCAAGCTAGTTTGAAGATGTCCCCTTTTGAAGCTTTGTATGGGAGAAGGAGCCAGACACCGTTGATGTGGGATGAAGTTGGAGACCGTCAGTTGTTTGGACCAAATATGAACAAGGAGTCAGAAGAGAATTTTAAGTTGATTCGAGATAGACTGAAGGTAGCTCAGTCCTGGCAGAAGAGTTATGCAGACTCAAAAACGCAAGGAGGAAGTCTATGAAATTGGAGATAGTGCATGTCTTCGTGTGTCCCCTCTGTGAGGAGTTAAAACGATTTGAAGTTAAGGCAAAGTTAGCCCCGAGATTTGTAGGACCATACCGAGTTTTGGAACGTATGGGAGAATTGGCTAACAAGTTGAAGTCACCCGAAGGATTGTCAGGAGTTCATGATGTGTTTCACGTTTCCCAGTTGAAGAAGTGCCATGCAGAGATGGACAAAATTACCCTGAAAGGACGCTTAACCCTAGAAAGGATAATGATGTTCCATGAAGTGGAGTATGGACTTCATAAGTATAAGTCTTCATCTCGGTAGGTGGGATATCCCATGAGGATGAAGAGATGAATTTACTATTGGATATAAAGGAGGTATGATGTTGGAAGTATGGATCAATGGAAATTCCATGAAGAGTCTGAGTAATCATGTCCCGTTTGGTGCAAATATAAGGAAAAGAGGCGAGACATTTGGATGGATTTTAAGTATGCCAGGAAGTTGGATGTTGGGATAATGATCAGTTGCCCAGATGATGTGTTCAAGGATTTTAAGTGATGAGATGGGCCATAACCCACAGGCTTCAGGACCTGCCAGGAAGCAAGCACACTCTTGAAGGAAAACCCTGGAAGAAGTTACGATTTTATCGACAGACGATCATATAGGAGTTTACGCAAAACCTGAGAGTTGTGAAGAAACGATAGATGTTTGTTTGGCTTGCAGAAATCAATGGATTTTCCGAACTTGGTTCGTCGACAAGAGAAATTCTGCAATGCTTGTGAGGATGACCGAGTGTTAGAATGCGAGATTCGCTAAACCATGTACAAGGTAATGATTTGGGTGCGGGATGTATTGATCACCATACCGACTTACTCTTATTATTCGCGTTGCTATATGGGATGGTAAATCTGAGTGACTTCCCTATATTAGAAAGACGCCGATCAAAACCTTGTTTAAACCATAGAATGGTATAGGTATTTCTTTCCCCTTGTACAAGGCAGTTGTTGCCAATCGTAGGTCATACGGTGAGGTTCAGCCCATACCCTTTCCTGCATGACAAACCATAAATTGTTGACCACCATGAGATATCGATAGCTGATTAGTATTGGCGCTAGACCCGTCAGCTATGAAGACCCAGTCTCGGAACAACCTTACCAAGAAGTAAAGGACAAAAGAATTGAGGAAAAGGTTATGCCACTACCAGAAGAGCCCAGAGAAGGAATTTTCCTTACAATCTGAGAAGACCGACACTGACAACGATAAGGATGGAGTATATGAGTTTTGATGGAACCGTAACCATGCTTCTAAGGGTGGTAGCACCCCAGACCCCTTGTGATGACCGATGGATTTTGAAGACCCCCAAACCCTAACCTATTTCTTTCTAGCCTCTCCGAATCTTGAGGACGAGATTCATTTTAAGGGTGGTAGGTTTGTAACATCCCAAAATTCTAAATTTTGGAATGTTATAATAAATAGATTGATTTGATTGATTGTTTGATTGATTGACTGAAAGTGAGTGAGTTTGAAACTTTTTGAAAGTTAAATGAGAGGGAATAAAAGGACTTTCCCAAACTTTCATTTTTGCTTTTATGATCTTCGAATTCAAATTCTTTTCATCACAAAACCACGGAGAGAAGATGACATGACTTCTTCCATTTATTTAAATGACAAGGGTGTTGAAAACATTTGAATTTCATTTGAGAATATTTCCAATTCTGAAACTTTATGCAACTCAATGATTTTCACGAGCGAAGATAAAATGACTTCTTCAAATTATATGAAATATGAGTTGGGAGTTTCAAAGGATTAAATTCAAAGTTCTTTTGAATTTATTTTCAATTTGGAGTTATTTGAGTTTTATTCAAATTATTTTTCTCCAAAAATAAAATATATGGAAAATAGGTAACATGATTCCCTACATCAGAAAAGTAGAGAGAAATAAATTTGAAACCATTTTGGTATTTTTAAAATGATTTTATTGGGTTTTAAATAGGTCAGTAGCACTGTTTGAATTATTTGAATTTTGTGGATTTTATTTGAAACTAAAATAAAGTTCATGTTGTAGAAAATATTTTTCTGAAAATTTTGATATATTATATGCCTATATAAAATTTTTATTTCTTTGGTTTTATTATTGTTTTTGTCTCTGTTTTAAAAAATGTTAAAAAACTTCCCTCGAATCGGGCCGCCCGGCTCCCAGCCAGCCTGGCCCAGCTCACCGCCTTGCCGTCGTCCCGACCGACTCCTCCCGAGTCCGGCGTCGCCCCGCCACCGGCCGCCGCCTTCCCTTGCCCCTTCCCCACGCCACCTCCTCGCTCCCCGCCTATAAAGCCGCCGCCGCCCCGGCCCCGTTTCCCCCTCTCTCTCCTCGCCGCATCTCGCCGCCTCGCCCGAGCCCGAGATCCACCGCCGCCCGCCTCGCTCCGTCCCGCCCGCGGACCACCGCCGACGCCGCCATTCTCCTCGCCTCATGCGCCGCCCTCCCGGCCCCTTCGTTGCCCTCCTCTCGGCAATGGAGCCGCTGCCCCGGACCCGAGCTGCCGCCCGTCTCCCTCGTCGCCGGTGACTTCCGCCGCCGCGGTAACTCCCCACTCCTTCCCCGCCGTTAGATCTGGATCCAATGGACCAGATCGAGTCTGTTTTTTTAACCGTTTTCTACTAAATAGCGAACATTCATTAGTTAGGTTCAGTAGCAAACGATTTTCGTTCGTTAGGTTCTGTTAGCGAGCGTTCGCTCGATATATTTTTCTTTTTATTTTAGATTTTGTCCAGGGACCCATTCGTGAATATTTCTTTTGCAGATTAGTCCCTGTTTTTCAAACGACCATAACTTTTTACTCGTTTATCCAAATCCAACGAAACCAACGCTCACTTCTTCGTTACGATCCCCTTTATCCAGTAATCCAACTCAAACATGTTTTTGAAAGTTTTAAATTTTGAATTCAAACATATTTGTATTCAAACTTCGTTTGATCGTAAATTGATTTTCGAAACTCCGATTTAGTGGATTATTATTGCAAATTAAAGCTCTTGACATAAACTTTCTGATAAGGCCAAATACACACAATTTTGGTACTGTTAGAAATTGTTTTATGTTGCAATAGTTATTTTCTTGGGTTTGAAGTTTTCCGAATTGTTTCTTCGTTCTTTCCGATCTTTTGAGTGATTGCTTATGTGTGGCTACTATTGCTTGCTTACGATAGATTGACCGGAATGTGACGAGTAGATCTATCAAGAGTTTTGAGTGCGAATCATCTTCATCAACTTTGCAGGCAAGTAACACTTGATCATACTCTTTTCCTACCCAGTTTTATGCATTAGCTCAATCCTCAAACATTGCATGATTAGGATGTCATTAATTTGTGGGTTGGGAAGTAGATGATGAGGTAGGAACCTATTACCCTGTTACTATCAAACCCTCGGGAGTTACTTCTACGTGTTGCTTATATTGCCATGCTATTCTCGTAGACGTGGTTTGGGGTTTGAGAGATATTCACGACATATGTGAGATTGTTAATTAATGGTTTACTTTAAGGTGGCAACTTAAATACACATCTGGGTGGATTGAGGCACCTGGGGAACCCAGTGTTGTCTGTTTTATTTTTGGAAATCCCGGGTACCCGTGTGATCTTCCTATGGACCGCCACCAGGGCTCTAAGGAACCGAGATTATTCATGCTAGAAACTTTCGTGTGCAGCCACAAGCTATTATGGGCTCTAGCATAGTTGAGTAAGTTACGTGAAGCTCTCGAAGAGGTAGATCAGCAGGTAGTGGGTTTTATAGGTTTGGTATGATCTATCCGGAGTAGAGAGTTAATGTTTCTGAAAGACTGTGTCTTGGTCATCCGTTTCTCAAACACCATGTAGTGCGAGAAATCAACGGAGGCGATCGAGTCTTGTGGGGAAAAGTGTGCAAACCTTTGTAGAGTGTACAATCTAATCATGGTTAGCCGTGTCCCCGGTTATGGACAATTCTGAGTATCTAGTACTTGAGTATTCACATGTATCTCATCACTCTAAATTAATATTGTTGGGTTGTTAATCACTTTAATTGGGATTGAGTTGGGGTTATACCTTCTCAATGTTGTTCCAACCACCATAATAGTTAAATAAAATTTATTCCTTTGATATAGGGGAAAATTGGCTTTATGCAAAACTGTAACCATAGAGCTTTCCACCAGCCATATATGCATGTAGTATAGGCTTATTCCTTCATTATTCTCTATGTGTTACTTTGCCAGCATATTCCATGTGTTGGCCCGTTTTCGGGCTGCAATGTTTCATGTTGTAGTCAGACGACGAGTAAGTGATACGTTAGGGTTACGATTTCCTATACTCAACTTTGCCGTTGGTGTTGATGGGAATCCACAACCTTGTTGCTTCCGCTATCTTTTGGATTGAGGTAATAGTATTTACGCTACTTTATACATGTGATTTACCTCTGTTATAAATCCTTCGAGTACTGTGTGTGTCAGCATACTGATCCAGGGATGACACTAAGCACGGAGACTTGATCCATTCGGGTCGGGTCGCTACAGCGGGTGTGTGAGGTAAATACATTTGGTAACAGGAGTGCAAAAAGGGGTTGTGTAGTTGAGAGACTTAGAGATCGAAACATGGAGAGAAAGAATGAACGTGTGTTGGAAACCGATAGCTTGCTAAGGTGGTTAGGAGAGGAAGATTGACCGTCTGAGGAAGTATGTAGCGTTTGTGCACCGGGGCTAAAAACAACATTTGAATGTACATAGTACGAGACTTAATATCGATGTTTCAATTCGGTGTACATTGTAAGATTTGAACCGATGACCAGGCATACGGGTAATTATTTCGAATTCGTGCCATACTAAGTTTCGAAAAGTTGACATTGGCTCAATTTGTTGTGCTATTTTGTAGGTCATATGTTTGAATCCGTCCAAAAGTTTTCTCACTACCATGGTGTTCATCATATACATATGAATTTGTATTAACAAAGTAGCATGGATACAGTGAAATGTGAAATCCACGTTAGAATTGGAGATCGCTACGTGACACACACTCTAATTCAAATAACTAACTACGTGACACACTCTCTAATTCAAATAACTAATTATGTGACACACTCTAATCCATGTTAGTGTGGCTACCGTTTTGATTTTTTTCACATAACTCCTCATTAATTAATTTATAGTACTCCCTCTGTTCACTTTTATAAGACCTTTCAGACAATGTGCAAAACAGTTCATTTTAAGTTGTCTGAAACGACTTACAAAAGTGAACGGATGGAGTATCTCGTTTCGAATGACTAATTATTGCAAGGAAAACACGGGCATGGTAATACATATAGATTCGTTTGCAAATGAAAGAAGATTCGTTTGCATTCTCAAATGTAGGCGCACCAGGCGGACCCGAGGTGGTCGTAAGTCGTGGTGAATTTCGGTGCCTTAAAGGAAACTGCCTTTGGGTGAGTGACATGTGGGCCAGCAACCTGTTGGGCCCACATGTCATGGACACAAAGGCAGGTGCCGTAAGGCACCGAAGCATAGTCCTGTCGGGGTGGTCGCGTGTGTCGGACGGACGCGTAGCACCCAGCCACCCACCTCCCCTCCCAAAAAAAGGACGACGACAATATAAGTTCGCGCTTCCACGTTTCGGATTGAAATATCTGGCGGCCCCAATTCCAGCCCTGCAAAATCTCTCTTCTCCACCGTCCCCTTCCGCGCCCAGATTGCTCAAATCCCTAATTTGCCGCCATCCCTCGAATCGCCCCTCGTCTCATATCTTTCCCCACTGTTCCCCACCTCTGTGTCGGACGACGACGACGAAGACGACGGTCGCGCTTCACCACCGCACCGAAGCTACCTCATCTACGCGCTCGTCCACCGCACCGGATGGTCCACCAACAACGTCGGCCGCCGCAACCGACGTGCCTCACAGACACCGAGTTCCACCGCATCAGGTGCGCTTCACCGATGCCATCTCTCAGCTCACCCGGGGCTACTTCACCGAGCACATCGTCGCACCTCCGCCCCCCGAGGCCGTTGGGGCTTCAACAACGGTCTCGTCCACCGCATCGTAGTGCTTCGCTGCCACTCAAGATTTGCATCCGTGCGCGGCCAGCCAACGCCAGCGCATCACCCTCAACGGCTCTGAAGTGACCCGCACTCTAGCTAGGCGAGCATGCCCAAACGCCGGCCCGAACTAGGTATCCACACATCACTCCTTTGTGCCTTTGTTCGATGATGTTTGGATATCCTTTCACCGCTCTCTTAGCTTACACGCCTATGCAACTCGACTTTAACTCTTATTTCTTACGGAGATATCATCTGAAACAAGCAAATCCATTTTTAGCGAAGCATGACGGGCTACGGGATCTGGTACACATCACGCACACCCGTATAACTTTGTAAGTATCTGTCCTCCGGTACAACACCAAGGTCGATTCCTCTTATTTGATCAACCATTCACCGTGTCAAAAATGCAGAGGGGGATGCAAGGAGCACAAGGCCTGCACATCCAAGCAACTGGTAACATGGACTTGTACATGGAACATCCCAAGCGCAGCAGAGCTGCGATGAGCACAGCCTAACGAGCTAGCGTAAGTCCACGCATTTCATTTAATTCATCTTGGCATTCGTGTATGATTTGTGTGCGATGGCTGATCCACGAATTCAAGTTACCAGGGGCGAACATTTAACTTAAAAAATACGAAGGCACTTGCACTCCGGAAATCAACATAACTTGACAAATGTGAAGCTACATGCACTTTGAAAACCAGCTAATGATCCAAAGTAGTTCAGATTATAAACACTAAATGATGCAAGCACCAAAAAACACAAAATGCAACATGGTGTACAAGGACTACAAACATGGTCTGTACCTGCTTGAATTATTCGTTCTATGGCTGAAAATATCGAAGTGTAATTGCACGTATAACCGGTCGCATAAACCGCATATCAATATATCTATCCTGCACAAGTATGCCAATAGTTTCAAACAACAGATTAGAAAAGTATTTATGCTATGTTGTCATGATATGGGGACTTTACGGTAGATGGCCTCGATGTTTCCTCAAGCTATGAAAATGCACTATAATTTGCTTGTCATCAATGCTCGCAAATCTCTGTCTCTCTCAACATAGTAGATCATCATTAGACACTAAATCCTTCAATGAGCTTGCAAAATGCTTGCATTAGATCCCTCATTAGACACTATATGTTCATCACCAGGAGCATGTAAAATGTTTGCATCAAATCCTTCATTAGCAGTTTGTTCATTAGACACTTGTGCTCAAGAACAACATGAGCTTGTATGTTTGCACGGAAACTTTATTAGATACATCAGATTCAATCGATTCGGTATTGATTGGGGGAGTTATAAAATAAGTAGAAATTGGTTTCATTTTCTCATAGATTCCCTACATACAAGCAGTTTTACAACACCGTCGAGTTTAACTATTGGCCAGAAATTGAAGAGTTGAATTAGATATAATCAGGATGTGATGTACCTGATCGTTGTGCACGCTTCTCTTGCAAGCTGCGACTTTCCGCTTATGCAAGCTCGATGCCATGCTTTACGTCTTTGCCGCCGCTGCCTCCCACGCAGGCTACACCTGAGGTTGGATCTTCATCTCCTTGTCCTTCCGTCTGCTTGAAGCCCGGCGGCCGCCCTCCAACGAGGGCACGAGGAAGTGGTCTGTCGGTCTGTCAAGTGGCGGCTAGGTTAAGAGCGAACCAGACTCGAGGTGGAGCGAATGAATTGGGGATTTTTCCTGCTGTCGATCGATATGGGAGGCGCTCGTTTGGGCCGCGAGCCTGCTATAGGGCCTGCCTTGCACTTATGTTATTAGCCCATCCAAATTGAAACATTTTCTTCATTTTTTACATTGCCTGCTCGTGCGTTAGGACGAACAAAACTAGCATGGGCCAACCTGGACGACTCAAACTAGGTGCACACTTTCCAGCCACCTGAGGCGGCCGCCCATACCAGCCCCTATAGTGGCGTCGCCCCTTTTTGCGTGTATGATTGGATAGTGAAAAATATTCCAAAGGCGCTTTTGATTTACCCACAGAATGGTTGAATTGCTTGTTTCTATGAACTGAGTTCGCCAATAATGTGAAGGATGCAGTCTTTTCATCCTATTGTAGATTGTTTAGATGTCGGTATGCCAAAAGTAATCGCATGAAGTATACAGTAAAAGCCAGTGTGATGTGTTTGGCTGCAACTAGTCTGACTACATGTCCTCATATAACATATCAAGGACGCACCATCTTACCAGATTAACCATTCGACTTACCCATGCAGTGTGGGAAGAAAGAAGTATCGGGACTGCGTATCCAAGCAATTGATGCCATGGACTCCTTTGTACAACCTTGTAAGCGAAAAAGAAGTTGCGGTGCCTGCATAAAGAACTAGCATAAGTTCAATTACGCTTCTCGGAATTTTAGTTAGCCACTTACTGCAAAATTGTTCAATTACGTTGCTTGGCTTAATTTAGTTTGCTACTGATTACATAATGGCACAGCCTGTTAATCATCTTGTAGACTGGGCCTATCTATGTGTTTGATACTTACTGTTAAGAATTACCTGTTTGTCTTAACTTAAATATCTACTTGTTTGTTTAATCGCTTTGTCTTTGCAATAAATGGGTTACAATGATGTTAATAACTAGTACTTTTCAGCATCCAATTGAAACTCTTTATTTCCTTGTTTGTTTAACTGGTTTCCTGTTATAACTCCCAATTGAGATGTTTTGCTAACTTCAACTTTTCTGAATCCAAACGGAACTTTAATGGCAAAACAGGTTAGCCCAAGATCAAAGAGCGAGGTCCCCATGGACGTTGCATCATCCCACAAAGAAGGGCACCGCCCAATCGTGCATTATGAATTGCCAACTTCGATGCTCTAGAGGCTAAACTAGTGGTAGAAAGAGATTCGCTTCGCACTTAGAGATGAAGTTGACATGTTGAGGAAGCAAACAG
This sequence comes from Aegilops bicornis, assembly GCA_021605145.1. NCBI lineage: Eukaryota > Viridiplantae > Streptophyta > Magnoliopsida > Poales > Poaceae > Aegilops > Aegilops bicornis. The sequence goes on from CM038669.1 coordinate 507,290,921, forward strand.
CACAATCACAAGCAGTACTCAAGACAACCATTAAATATTTGGTGGATTTCAAAACGAAGCAAGCTGAGACTGACCAGATTGTTAAGGTCCTGAAGGAAAAAGGAAATTAAATTCCTACTTGGTAAATCATAGATGAAATGTTCTTTCCATAGTTGAGTAACCTTTGTGTTGTCTGTTCATGTAATCAATCAAACCATTTGTTTTAGAGCTCGTGTAATAATTGTTTTTTTTTTGGTTTGCAATTTTATTTGAGCACAAGTCTGTATTAATTGATAAGACTCGGAGACATTTCATTTGGATTGCTGTGCCAGACCTACAAATATGCCAATCAGGCTGAATGTGCATTCAGGAATAGTAGTAGTATAGATGGACCATAAGTGGCACGCATCAGAAAGGGCCAAGAGCTGGCTAAAAAAAGGATGCTGTTGTAGCCAAAAAAAAAGTACAGCGGTCTGGCTTATGTATGTTAGTTGATATTATTGATCCATATACTCTATAAGTGTTTATATGTCTGTTAGTTCTGTACATTCTTGGTTGATTGACTCGGTATTTGAATCTTAATACATCGCTTGTGTACATATCTAAATGGGAGTACACATTATGATGCGTGTGACATTTGAGTTGGACATGAAGTGTTCCAAATATTCGAATTCACCTTAAACTGGATACTAGTTTCTGAATTTGAGTATCGGCATTTGTAACCCATATTCATATATGACAGTGGAGTACATCTTTGCCGTCCTTTTGAAGATATATAAAAACACATAGAATGATTTATAAAGATTCATATAGGAATACAAAATGGATTCAAATTTAGTTGCCAGGGTAAACGTGGATGCTTATTGTCCAAAAATTTGAAAGAAGCAGCAAAATGTCCACTCCCACGTCGGTTGCCCGAAGCCAAGTGTTTGGGAGATGGAAATTACTGTCTACCCATTATACGGACAATCCAACGGCCCGATTTCCACTGCTCTAAATAGGGGTAGTTTAGTAACTTCAATTAGACTTGACACGACCGCCTCTGAGCCCATTCCGACACGGTGGGCGTCAAACATGGGCGGCAAAACACATTTGATTCAAGATCGTCCGAAAGACCTCTATTTCTCCCTCCATTCCCCATTCATACATGGTGGGCGGCAAAACAAACTCGACTCGGCCAAAATCGATGTAGGCAAATATTTTCAATAGGGGCAGGTTTGTAACTTCACTCAGACGTGACACAACCGCCCTACCTGTCAGCCCCGTTCATACATCGTGGGCGCCAACCATGGGCGCCAACCACTCTCTCCTCGCCCGAAATAGCTCTGGGCAAATATTGGCGAGATGCGAGATTACCGTCCTATCCCCAACCGACGAGACGTCCAAATTTTAAACGGGGGCTAAGTTCATAACTTTCCCATATTTCGCAGTGCACGTCCCAAAAACATGGTTCCCGTACCTCTCCCTCCATTTTCCCATTCATACACCGTTCAAGCTTAGAACACCCCATCCCCACACCAGCCTCCGTCCGCCACCCCATCCATCGCCGCCGTCCTCCACCACATCCATCGCCACCGTCCTCCACCATGCCGGAGCGCCTACCAAGACCGCTTCGTCCACTGCTAGAGATGGACGTTTCTCATCCACGGCAACGAACCAATAGCCTTGCATCACGTCCTCTCGCTTCATCAGCGATGTCGTCCTCTTTGCCGGGGCCGCTCACACGACCTTCTCCGGGACTTATCCCCCGATGCACCCGTCTATCGTTGCAGATCTGCTTCAACGCCACCGACAGCCATCGCACCCCCGATGCCTACATGGCGCCGCAAGAGAGGTGGTACTTCATATCTCCTAAACTTTTTGATCTCAACTAGAAAATAGATCTTAACTTGGTTACTCTACTTTCTTTTCAGCTCTTAGAATTTAGTTCTTAGTTCGAAGCAAAAAATGGATGCTAAATATCATTTCTCCGGTTTGCAGCTTCAAATCTGCCATGGCACAGCCATAATACGGTTTAATTGATCATGCTTAGGGTTTAATTGACCATGTTGGTTCTGTGGTGGTTTCTTTAATAGAAATCAGAGGGGAAACCCTCTTTTGCTAAAAAAATATGCTTAGAGTTTCACCCTTTTATGATCACTATACGATCGTAATATGTGCTTCGTGTCATAATAACATCGCTTCCACGCATCAAGCTAAACAAGCTTAGATGTTCAAATACGAATCTGATATTATTAAAACAGAGTTGTTTAATTGGTCAGCTAAATGTTCCTAAATTAGTTTCGAAAATGCATGTTCGCTGCTCGGATGTGTATCTCTACAGGGTGCACGGTGGGCCGGCCCACCCTAGGATTTTGGGTCGTCCCAGGCCCCGATTCCCCTCTGTTCTGTTGCGCGCTTCCGATCTCTACTCGCCCCCAGCCGCCTGCCTCGCCGGTGACTTGCCGTCCCCGGACGACATGACTCTAGGAGGAGACGCCGGACTAACAGGAGGCCAGGAGCCGCTCGCCCAACAGCGTCACCGCTGCCCAGGCGCGCCGCCGTGCCTACCTTCCCAAATTGCTCGGGGCTCGGCGTGCAGCACCCACCAAGCCAACCCGATTTATCCCGAGATACGTCCTCAACACTCAAAGAGCCACTCCTCATCACCCATTTTATAATTGATTCATTACTCATTAGGCGGGACTATCATTAGGGTTTGTTGTGTGCTCGGTGCTACCTACACATAATGGTTTAGATGTATTTCGTAATCTTTAGTACCTCTAAAGTTCACAGGGTTTTCAAAATTCCGGCCCTCGGAACAGAAACTAGTCATTTTGGATTGTTGGTCGTAGTGACATTGACCCACATTACTACTGCAAGCCAGGTTTGTTGACAATTTTACTTGTCTTTCTTACTCATTCGATATAATATCCAATTATTCACGTTGATTAGTTGCAAACAATAAGTGCTAGACAAACTTCTTCATTCAGATTTTGGACGGTCTCTTACTGCAGTTACAATTCTGCATACTTGTCCTAATAAGCTCACAAGTAAATGATTGATTCACTACATCTATGCTTGCCTTGTCATATTTGTTGTCAATATTCTTTTAGGGTGGACCACCGTGTTTCTAAATACTGGAACCGTAGACCTGAGTGAATAGTATTTCTCTATGTGATCTCTTCCATCATGTGTGGGTAACGAACACTGCATTGTATAGAAATAAGGGACATTTACATCTGTGCCCCTAACTCGAACCCACTACTCATATTTGCCCCTAATTTTGAAGCATGCCCAAATTTGCCCCTCCGCTGTTAAGTCACTACTCAGAAATGCCCTTCCGTACAGTACTATAGCACTTTCCATCCAATACTGTAGCACTTTCCATCTGCTACAGTAAACATGGGCCTTTGACGGTCAAAGGCCTTTGACTGGACGGAAGGGCATTTCTGAGTAGTGACTTAACGGCAGAGCGGCAAATTTGAGCATGCTTTGAAATTAGGGGCAAATCTGAGTAGGTGGTTCGAGTTAGGGGCAGAAATGCAAATGGCCCTAGAAAGTAAGTGTCATTTCCAGTTTTTACATAGGTTTCGATCTTTTACATGGAATACAATCTGCCTACTTGCTTTGTGTCGCACTACCAACACTCCACCCTTGAAGCTAAACATTACGCCACTCATAATTTCTTAGTTTATTTGTTCAAATACGAATTTCATATGATTCTAATGTTCCTACTTCAGTTTTGAAATGTGTGTCTGCCTGTTATAGAGACATGAGGGGTTTGTATTTACGTGTGGTCCGGTCAGTTGGGGAGGTGAACTTTGCATATGCAGGGGTTTATAGGGAGACACTCTCCGAGTTGAATCCATAATGCATTCCATAGATAATCGGACTACTTTTTATGTTTTCATGAATCTCAGATTCTAACGAGATCATAATGATTATGAGCTTGCGCGCATGAAAATAATAAAATGTAACAATGCCATGGTCTGTCAAACTTGGCATTAAGGGACTGAAATCAAGTCTGGATGCAATGCAATGCAAATGCTCGCACCTATAGATTCATGCTCGTAATATGATCCTAACGGTGATTCTGAGCTAGAGGGAGACCTAAGTCAATGTAGCTCCCTAGTGGAGGAGTCGAGGAAGATGCCCTATCTTATTCACCCATCAAGGTACTTGCTCTAACTTTCCAAGGTTACATTGCTCGCACATATCTTGCAACTGATGCTTTGCATTGCTTCTACTTTGTTGAACTGCCATTAGCTTAGTTTACACATCGTGTAACACCCTGCCTATCCATTTTCAGTACATATTCCATCTGTCATCATACCATATTTATCCATTCAAATGATGTTCTTGTGTATCAGAAGTTCAAAAGGAAGAGGGCGATTGCTGATCGTGGAGGAGCACAAGCAAAGTATTTGGAAAAGGTAGTGGCACCTGATAAATCAAATAGCCCATTAGGTGTAGTTGCAATATCACCGACCCACAAAATACCCCAACTCTAGCGTACTCTAGCCCTACTACATCGGGTCATTTCTCGATGCCCCAACTCAGCAGACCCCAATCGCAGCAAACCGTATGATTATGCCGATTAACATAGCACCGCATTTATGACGCAAAACCCCATTCCGAAAGAGTACACCAAATCCAGTTGCCAAATCCTTTTCGAACCGTAGAGAGCCGCAATTGCAGCAAATAGGACCCCTGTTCCATTTCTTCCCGCTTTAGAAGACTAAGCTTATGTTGTTGTCGGGAACTTTGTGCGCATCTTTCCTTCATGGAAAGATTATACCGCATACGTAACAATTTCAGTCTTCCTCCGCAACTTACGCGTAAGTAATGTACTAATGTTATTCATGGTCATTATCGCATATGTTTCTACCGCGTAAGACACAAGATTTCATTCTTTTAAGTAGGCGATGAGCAAACTGGATTGTGATGACGAGCAAGAGTTGGTTGCGCTTTTCAAGCACTCGTTGATGAAGTATCGTTCCTACCTGAGGCAAGCGCACTTCGATGGCAAGCCTCTGAACGAAATTTCTGTAAAGTCTCTGGTGCTACATTTATCCGACGGTGACTGGAATAATCTTGTTACACATTGGTCTCGGCTGCAGCGTAAGGTACTGTCTATGATATCACATCACAATTTGAACTACATTTCTGCATTTGCCTTAATGTCTCACTTGTATGAAAATTGTTAGTAGAAGAACATTCGTTCTCAAGGGACCACAGAATCTCGCAACTATACTGCACACTACATTGCTCTTGTGAGTACCTCTTGCCCTGTATGACCATACTTACTTTCAAAGTTGTTTGATTATGTAGCATCACTGCACATGTTAGCCTCGTAATCGTCCATTTGGTGGACATTATAAGATCCGTATGGACTCTTACACAAATTTAGAATCAACCCAATGCATTTGAAGAGGTTTAGCTCTGCAGTCCTCTTGTAAGGACTGAACGTGGTCTATCACTGTACTTACATTAACAGCTACTCCCTCCGTCCCATAATATAAGAACATTTTGTACAGTACACAAGTGTTCAAAACACTCTTGTATTATGGGAAGAGGGATTGGTTCACTTTGTAGCATTCTGCATCTTATCTCCCTCGCCCACCATTTAATAAAAAAGATCAGATCTATATTTAATCTTACCAACAAGTAGAATACACAGACAATGCCGGTCAAGTGTAGCCCATTGCTCTTGTCAAGACATTTTGTCCTCAGAACGCTTGTACTTCCGAGGATTGGTAGTTGATTATGTAGCATCAATCTGCATCTTATCTTCATTATCCTCTATCTCTTCCAAAGTATTATCATATCTATAATTACTCTCTACAAAATGTAGAGTACAGGCAATGCTTATGAAGAAGATTCTCTTTGAAATTCTTGAGTTATCCTTCCCTTGACATGGAGAAGGGCATTATAAAGCCGGTGTTAATCGTTAATGTAAGTCAGTCCTTCTAAAGCCTTTATCCTTAATCTTTGTTTAATTTGCTCATACTCCCTATCGCCATCGCTGTTTAGTTTGCTGTTTCTACCAAAATGCATGTTCGTAAGAACCGCAAGTTCTAAGTTTTACTTGTAAAACAAAATTTCTTATTCATACCATGCACATTACTTAATACTCCCTATATGTATGCTTGGTTTTGTGGATCTATAATCCAAAGGTGTGGTGAAGCAGCCCACGTTTGCACCTTGTCATCTCTGTTTTATCTTACTAATGTGGGTGATGATATGAACAACATGCCATGCACATTATCCAAAATAGATGCAATGATTTTCTTTGCCCTTCATCTATGCTTGTTATGTTGACATGGTAATCCAAGAGTGTGGTGAAGCTCCCGCATTATGAACAATGCCAAATTATGCTATTGATATTTTGAACTTACTCTTTATTTTCTAATTTGAAATTGGATAGAATTGATGAACACTTATCATCTTTGTTTATACACGTGCAAAACCTGTCATCTCTCTCGCTTTGTTTCAGGTGATATGCCCGATGGCATGCACAAGTCTTGAAGGCTGTGAGACAAACCCAACATATATTGCAGCAAAGAAGGCAAAACATCTTGAAGATAGCGAGACAACCCCAAAGTCTTGTCTTGATGCAGGTTCAAGTTACTTGAGACTAACAAATGAGACAAGCTCACAGAATTTGTTGTCTGAATCAGTTCGACTTCTTCAGTCCCAAGTTCTAGCATAAAGGCATTCTGCAACTCAACTTCGACTTGAAGTCCTATCACTAAGAAAGATTGCGCAGAACACCAATGAGAACCTCATCGCTAAACAGCTACACCTGGAAGCTATGAACAACATGCTAGGCCGGTCTCACAGCCTTGCTCAGCAGCTTGCGTAGCAGTTCCCCCGCAAGGCTAACCTTTCTTGAACTGTCTTGGAAGTGGTCTCGGTTCAGTATTATTTTGTTACGCTGCAATGGTGCCCAGTTTTTGTAATCTGCTTCTTCATTGTGCTTTATGATCACTGGTGGCGAACTTCGATGCCCAATGGATGTAATACACCTTAAATCCTTTATTGTATAGTGTAGGTTTATTCTTAGTTACTATGCCGTAATTTCTTTATTGTATAGAGTAGGTTTGTTCTTAATTCCTACTAGTTACTGCCATCATTCACTATCTGAAAAAAAAACAGAAGTAGTCGACCGGGCCGAAACATTCGATAACGGGCCAGGTTTTTAGCGGGCCTCAATTGGGCCGGCCTGCGTCTTTCTTGGGCCCGAATGATTGGGGCCTTCACACATTGCGCCAGGCCCAAACTTACACTGGCCTATATTTTAGTTGGGCCTTTTGTCGACCCAGCGCTTAGTTTGGCCTAGGTAGCGTTGGGCCATTAACAGGCTGAATATTGTACTGGCCTGTTATGGCCAAGAAATAACCACGGGCCTTTAGCAGGCCAAAATGAATGTTGGGCCTCAATTTTCACTAGTTGTCGACGGGCCTTCAGCAGGCCGAAATGTAGACTGGGTCGTTATGGGCCCAGTTAGCTCATGGGCCGTTACCTGGCCGAAACATATCTCGGGCCTTAGTTGGCCCACTGATATCATGGGCCTTTAAGAGGCCGAAAGCTTAATCTGAGCATCAACGGGCGAATTACGCGACAGGCCTTTAACAGGCCCAAATTCACGCTTAATCAGTTGCCACCTTTAGCACGGGCCGTTAGTGGGCCCGATGTCCCGTCGGACCATATATGGCCCATGGGCAGCACGGGCCATTCCCAGGCCGAAAGTCACACCGGGCTGAAATGGGCCCATTTCTACATCAGGCCTCTAACAGGCCGAAAGTCACTGGGCTGTAGTTGGGCTCGAATATTCGGCAAACAATTAACAGGCCAGATCTGGCTTCGGTCTGTAAATGGACCCCAATATTGGGCGAACAATTAACGGGCCAGATCTGGTTTTGGGCTGTAAATGGGCCTTTATTAAGCAGGTCGTTATTGGGTTGGCCCACTAGTACCTGATTAAGTTCTACGGGCCTTCGACTGGGCCGGCCTTTTTAACCTATATGGGCCTCTGTTGGGCCCAGCCACGTGTCGACGTACCATAGGCATGTCGCCTTCAATGGACGGGCGACATCTGGCCCACTGACGGCCAATCATAATTTTACACGTGGAAATTTCCCATTGGTCGGGGCTGTTAACGGGTTATCGGATCCAAAATCCGACCCGATAGCTTAACGGCGTTCCGTTACGGTGGATGCCACGTGTCGGTCACCCTTGACGAAAGCACTTCTGTGACGCGCGATTTATCGTCATGGAAGTGGACACTTTCGTGATGATAATTTTGGTAATGTTATGGAACACTTCTACAATAGCACAGATATGACTATCTTGATTCTGTCATAAATTTGTCATGGATGTACATGCATGACAAAAAACGCGACCTACTGTGACAAACACGTATCATCACGGAAGTGTATTTTTTTGTAGTGCACGTGTCGAGCGAACATGAGAGGTCAGGGTTTTTTTTGCACATAACACCCCGGCCATGCAAGAAAGGCATCTATTTAAAGAGATTGGATCTCAGATCCCATTCCACATCCAAAGTGATAGCCAGAACAAGTCAGAGGAAGAGGTTCAGTTAAGTGAGGGCACTAGTCCCTCTAGCAGCTATGCTGAAAGCAGCAGGAGCACTCCAAGCAATGCCAAAGGTCGCTACTGTAACAAGGAAGAAGAGGACTTCTGACTCTGAAGATGAAGATTATGTGGTTGTTGAAGATGAAGCCACTTCAAAGAATAAAGTGCTGAAGAAAGAGTATGGCTCAGCTGCTGCAACTAAGCCAGGTCTGAAAACTAAGATGCCAGCAAGAAGACAGCCCATCTCTAAGCCAAGGAAAGTTGCCACAGGAGAAACAATGGAGTTCACTCTTGAATCCAAGAAACTGGAGATGGTAAGAAGAGGAAAGAAAGGGTCAAGAAGACCATTGCCAGAGTTATTGGTAAACCTTCAATGATGAGAGATTCTGAAGAAGAGGAAGAGGAAGAGGATGCAAGATCAAAGACCCAAAGCTCAAAAGCTTATGGGAGATGCAATTAAGGCAGGGGCTGCTCCATCTAAGCCCAAGACTACTCCTAAGACTGCTACTCCAGCTCCAAAGCCAAAACCCAAGAGGAGCACCAGGAACATCCCTGTTGAGGAAAAGAACAAGGCCCCAGTGCCTCAAGCTACTGAAGAAGAAGAGGAAGATGATTATGCTGTTTTGAGGAAGCTGAAGCCCAAGATCCCTGATCACAATGATGCACACCCAGTTGCAGAGAATATGAAAATCAGGAAGGATTCAGGATTGGGTCTATGGAGAGAGTCTGATCCATATGCCACCAGGAGAAGGACTGTTGTGGACTACAGATTCCACACTAACGAACAACAGGACTTCTATTAGACTGTTTTACTTGACAAAAAACCCATAGTGTGTGATATGAGATGGGTTGATTGGAAATTCATTAAGGAAAATGAGGATCACTTCCCTGGTGTGTACGACAACTTCAAGGCATGTGGAGTTGATGATTTTGTGGCTCAGAAGTTCACCAAGTGGAATGATGAGCTCATTATGCAATTTCACTCCATTGCACACTTCTATCTAGATGGAAAGATTGTGTGGATGTCTGAGGGTACTAGATACCAGTCTACAGTTGAAGAATGGACAGAACTCATAAATGCTCCTGAGGAACATGAGGATGACTTGGATGTCTATGCCAAGAAGAAGAAAGACCACAACTCTATGGCCAATATGTACAAAGAGATCCCTGATGCTGCTTTGGACACACATAAGTTTGGATCTGAACACTATTTGATGTCTCGTCTGCCAACAATCAATTGGATTCTGAGGCAGACACTTCTACCCAAGTCAGGTGATCACAAGATGATCAGAGGCCATGCTATCAACTTGCTGCACATATTTGATGTCCCACAAAAGTTCAAGGTTATGAGCCTGATTATGGAAACAATCAAGAGGACTGCAGCTGATCAGAAGAGAAGTTGTGGATATGCCCCACACATCCAGGAGCTCATCAACTCAAAGATGGGCAAAGGCAAGTACATCTTGGACAAGGAGCATCTAACCATCTATCCTGAATATGAGGACAACACAGTTGTCATGACTGAGAATGAACCATCATCTATGCAAGCACAAGAGAAGAAAGCCAAAGCTAAAGCTGAGAAGGCTGCAAAGATGCCAACTGTGGAAGAGGCATCTCAGGTCTTCTTAAAGAGCAAGCAAGAACAGCTTGGATATCTGATCCAATCCACTCAGAGGATTGAGCAGGGCATGGCCACCCTGACCAAGAACCAGGAGAGCTTGGAAAGGATTGTTGAGACAAAATTCTATGACCTTGATGTCAAGATCACAGAGATCCAAAATGCAGTTTAGCAACTTCAGGAGGAAGCAGAGGAGAAGAAGGGCAAGTCTACCACAGATGCATTTGCTAGAGTGGCCAGAGGACAAAGATCTTCTGCAGTGCTAGTGACAGACACTAGAGCTACAGCATCAGCACCACCAGCAGCTACAGCTCCAGTTCCAACTCCAGCAGCTACTCCACCAGCTCCAGCCACTTCATCAGAAGCTTTCGTCCTTGGCGTTCTCTCAACACCACCTCCCCAAGATCAAGCCTAAGAGTCGTTTAGCACTATGCATTTTCAAACTTTTTGGTAACTTGTTGCCAAAGGGGGAGAAAAATGTATAGATCATAGGCTTCGAGAGAGAGAGAGAGAGAGAGTTGGTTTTTATCTCTCTTTGCACACTTTTTGGTTGGTTTGAAACTTTATTGCACGCTTGTGTGATACTACTTTGTGTCCTTGTGACATACTTATTTGGTCAAGTGTTTGATCATATGCTACGCTTAATGCTTGTTGGATAATGCTATCTTTCATATCCTATTATGATCATTCACTTTGCTTGGTGATGAGTGCATGCTTTTAATCTGTATCATTTTGAGCGCTCCACCAAGATGTATGTGACATGGAAGAGTAACCCATGATCCTAATCGATTGTGCATTTGCATTCAAAAGCAAATCTTAAATAATGCACAAATTTAGGGGGAGCTCTTGCTTATCACATACTTCTCAAAGCGACGATGTTTTTCAATTTTATTTATCATTTGTCGAAGCTTTGATCTATATGTTGTCATCAATTACCAAAAAGGGGGAGATTGAAAGTGCAACTATCCCTGGGTGGTTTTGGTAGTTCCTAACAACATATAGCTCATATAGCTAATGCTATTCCAAGATAAATATTTCAGGAAAGCTCAATGTTTGGCATGGCATGGATTAGAAAGTGGACCCTTCAAAATGCTAAGGACAAAAGATTGGCTCAAGCTCAAAGCACAAGACTCTACATTTTCTATTTGAGTGATCCAAGATCACATTGAGTCTATAGGAAAAGCCAATACTATTATGAAGGGATGAGGTGTTGCTTAATGAGGATCTTGCTCAAAATGCTTAGTGATATGCTCCAAAACCCTCCGTTACTTTCTCATATTCACATATGTCCTAAATCAAAAATCCAACTAAGCCCCACCGATTCTTTCCATCCGGAGCCACCGAGTTCAGTTGACATAGCCACTGCCAGAAACCCTAATCAATTCGGTCTCACTGATAGGGATCTCGGTCTCACCGAGATGGGGTTGCGAACTCTCTGTTTCCGTTCGTAACGTTTTGGTCAAACCGAGATGAGCGATCGGTCCCACCGAGATTGCAATGCAAACTCTCTGTTTCCTTTTCGTAACGTTTCAGTCCAACCGAGATGAGTTAATCGGTCCCACCGAGTTTTCCTGACCAACTCTCTGTTTGGCTACTACCAAAATCGGTCTCACCGAGTTTGTGTAATCGGTCTTACCGAGATTACGTTATGCCCTAACCCTAATGACATCGGTCCCACCGAGTTGACATGTCGGTCCCACCGAGAATCCTAACATTCACATTTGGAACTAAATCGGTCCGACCGAGTTTAATGATTCGGTCCCATCGAGTTTGGTGATTTGTGTGTAACGGTTAGATTTTGTGTGGAGGCTATATATACCCCTCCACCCACTCTTCATTCGTGGAGAGAGCCATCAGAACATGCCTGCACTTCCAATACATATTTTCTGAGAGAGAACCACCTACACTTGTGTTGAGGTCAAGATATTCCATTCCAACCACATAAATCTTGATCTCTAGCCTTCCCCAAGTTGCTTTCCACTCAAATCTTCTTTCTACCAAATCCAATCCTATGAGAGAGAGAGAGAGTTGAGTGTTGGGGATACTATCATTTGAAGCACAAGATCAAGGAGTTCATCATCAACACACCATTTGTTACTTCTTGGAGAGTGGTGTCTCCTAGATTGGCTAGGTGTCACTTGGGAGCCTCTGACAAGATTGTGGAGTTGAACCAAGGAGTTTGTAAGGCCAAGGAGATCGCCTACTTCGTGAAGATCTACCCTAGTGAGGCAAGTCCTTCGTGGGCGACGGCCATGGTGGGATAGACAAGGTTGCTTCTTCGTGGACCCTTCGTGGGTGGAGCCCTCTATGGACTCGCGCAACCATTACCCTTCGTGGGTTGAAGTCTCCATCAACGTGGATGTACGATAGCACCACCTATCTTAACCACGGATAAAAAATCTCCGTGTCAACATTGCGTTTGCTCCCTCAAACTCATCCCTTTACCTTCATATGCAATTGTTTTACATTTCGCTGCTATACTCTTAGAATTGCATGTGTAGGTTGATTGCTTGACTTGTGCTAAGTTGCTAAAATCTGCCAAGAACTAAAATTGGGAAAAGGCCAGATTTTTATTTTGTCAAGTAGTCTAATCACCCCCCCCCCCTCTAGACATACTTCCGATCCTACAAGTGGTATCAGAGCTTTGGTCTCCATTTGATTGGATTTCCATAGCTTTTGGTGGTCATAGCCTTGGTTTCACAACCTAGGAGAGTACGGCGTCTAGCAAGGGAAATTACCACCGTCGAGGCCCTTAGTTTGATGGCACTAATTTTGCTAGTTGGAAGCATAAGATGAAAATGCATATTCTTGGACATAACCCCACCGTTTGGGCTATTGTGTGTATTGGCTTGCAAAGTGAATTCTTTGATGGGAGAGAATGGAACCGTGAAGCTACCGCGGAAGAGTTGAAGATGCTACAATACAATGCTCAAGCTTGTGATATTCTCTTCAACGGATTGTGCCCCGAAGAATTCAACAAAATCAGCCGTCTTGAGAATGCCAAGGAAATTTGGGATACTTTGATTGATATGCACGGAGGTACCGACTCCGTCAAGGAATCCAAATTGGAGGTGCTTCAAAGTCAACTTGACAAGTTCAAAATGAAGGATGGTGAAGGTGTCGCTGAAATGTACTCTAGGCTTGCTCTCATCACGATGAGATTGCCGGCTTAGGAAGTGAAGAGATGACCGATAAATTCATCGCCAAGAAGATCCTAAGAGCCTTGGATGGAAAATATGATACCGTGTGCACATTGATCCAAATGATGCCCAATTACAAAGATCTCAAGCCAACGGAAGTCATTGGAAGAATTTTTGCTCATGAGATGTCACTCAAGGATAAGGAAGAGCTTCACAACAAGTCAAGTGGTGCTTACAAAGCCTCATGTGATACTCCCACATCTTCAAGTGAGAAACAAACCTTCAATGAATAATTGAGCTTAATGGTGAAGAACTTCAACAAGTTCTACAAAAGTAGAAGCAAAGAAAGAAGTTCCAAGTCAAGGTCCTACAATGACAAAAGATCTTCTAGTCATGAGCGTAATTGCTACAATTGTGGAAGACCCGGACACTACTCCAATGAGTGTACGGCCCCCTACAAAAGAAGAGAAGATTCTCCCAAAAGAATAAGTAGAAGAGAAGAATCACCACCAAGAGAAAGGAGGAGTAGAGATGATCGTTATGAACGAAGACCCTCTCGGAGAAGCAAGGATTCAGAAAGAAAGGAAAAGTCATCAAGGAGCTACACAAAAATAAGACATCAAGCTCATGTTGGTGAATGGGTATCCGGCTCCGACTCCGAGAATCACTCCGAAAGAAGTTATCACTCTGACTCCGAATATACTCAAGATGAAGGTGTTGCCGGTCTAGCACTTGTGTCAACCAACTCCTATGACATATTTGACTCACCAAATGAAGGAATTGGAAGATGCTTCATGGCCAAAGGTCCAAAGGTAACACATCCCGAGTATGTTGATTTCAATAGTGATGAAGATTATTTGCTAGGTGATGATAATTTACTTGTTGACAACTCTAGTGATGAAAACTATGATGAAACGTCAATTAAACATACTAATCAAGATAAAATGAATGACGATGATAAGGAGATTGAGCGTCTAACTCAAGAACTAAACACTCTTAAGTTAGCTCATGAAACTACCTTGGAAAATCATCGAGAACTTTTAAAGACTCGTGATAAGCTACACTTTGAAAAGCTCAACCTTGAGCAAGAGCATGACTTTTTAAAGGCAATCAATGATGATCTTCACAAGAAAAGTTGTTCTTACATTGCCAAGCGTTTACTCTTGTCTACATACATGCCACAAGTTAAATCTAGCAACAAGAACAAGAAAGATTCTTCATCTAGTAGTAACAACAATCATGCTAAATCCAATGTTGATGCTTCTAGTAGTTCTCTTGATTCCACTAATGATTCTCTTAGCCAAGTTACACTTCAGCAAGAAAATATCTTATTGAAGGGAATCATAGAGAAAGGTGTTTACAAGAGTCTTGCCGGAAATAAGCAATTTGAGGAATTTGTGCGTAAACAAGGAAGACACCAGAAGAATCAAGGTGTTGTTTTTGAACGGAAGTTCGATGTCAATGGAGTCTAGTGGGAAGAAGATCAATACCCCAAGATGAAGTTTGTTCCTCAACAAGAGAAGTATGATCCTACTTCTTTCAAAGGGACACAAGCTCAAGATGATATTCGACCACAAGACCACAAGCAAAAAGGCAAGGATAAGCTTCAAGAGGAAATTGATGCATTTGAAGAAGCACCTAAGGCCTTGGTTAAGTGGGTTCCAAAGACTACATCAAGTTCCACTTCATCAAGTACAACTACGACTTCAAGGGTTCCCATCAAGATGGCGTGGATCCAGAAGAAGAAGAACTAGAGAGTTCTTGAGGGTGACTCCGCCAACATACTTCACTCCTATCATTTTGGCGAGGACAAGTGCAAACAACTTCCATATCTTGCACTAGTTCAAGGAGTCACAAACCCTCTTGTTGGTATGACAAGGGACAAGGTAACCTAATGACTTCATGGACATCATCTTGTGTATGCGTCACTCTATGTATATGGATATCCTTGTTTCTTCCCTGTGGGACTAACCCGTGTAGGTATTGAAAGTGCAAGTCACTCCAAAGGATTGCTCCAAATGATCTACATCAACATTGAGCATCTACATATTCAACACCTACATGAAGTCATCATCGACAAAACCCAAGGTTAGTTCATTCCCTTTAGGGGGGATATCACATCTAGGGGGAGCTTTACTCAAATCAATGAGCTAAAGCAACTCTAATGATGTGAACACAACAATGCTTTATGTATAAGTGGTAACCCCACTTGTGATTAAACGATGAGTATGACTTATGATCAAATGTTCTCATTTGACTCCTAAGTCAATATACTCATATATAGATGACCTAGTCATCGCCAAATTGCTTGATAGATGCTAGAGTGTTTGTGCATGCTTTGTCACATATTTCATTTGCCATTTTAATTGTTTGAGCATGTTGGATGCATATTTTACTCATTCGAGGACATCCATTTATTGCTATGATTGTTTGGCTCTTTCTCTTTTGCCAAATGGATGGACAAGAATGCCTAAGAACACCCTCTAGCTATCCATGATTTTCTCGTCTCAAACTCTATTCATGCTACATCACAAAGTTTGATCAAGTCAGATTCAAACCACTCTGTGTGAGGAGCACTCGAAGATCCCGATTCGTCATAGACTTAAACCTCCAAAACCTCTTTGTGCATCTCGGTCTAACCGATTCATCCTTTTCAGTCCTACCGAGTCACCAAGTTGATCTAGGGTTTTCAATCTCGGTGCAACCAATTAGAACTTTTCAGTCACACCGAGTTGCAGTAACTGCTTGCAGTTTTGCATCTCGGTGCCACCGAGTCATTCCACTCGGTCACACCGGCTGTGGTCAGTTATATATACCGCTGGGTCAAAATTTGGAAATTTCTCCAAACCCCTTCGCCCGCGCGTAACCTACTCTGCCTCCTCTGGTCTCCGGATCGTCCTCTCGTCGCTAGCGACCTCCCGCCGCTGGTCTCCGCCGCCATCAATGGAAATCTTCTCCGCCGTTGCCGCCGTAGCAAGTTCGTCGCTGCACTAGGGTACGGACTTGATCATTGTGCTAATGTTTAACTCCAATTCTTAGCACATTGCTTTGCCATGTTTCTTGCCACAATTTAAATCATCCTGTCCAGCGAAAACGTCCCGTAGATTAGTTTTGATTTGAAAATTTAGGGTTAGGCCTCCGCCGAATTCATCTCGGACCGACCGAGTTGTAGAAATCGGTCTCACCGATTTTGGCTTAGGCCAGAGCACACGCATATTCGGTCCGATCGAAAATTGCAAATCGGTGTGACCGAGTTTGATTCTTTGTGAAACCCTAGCAGTCTCGGTACCACCAAACTGTGACTCGGTCTGACCGAGTTCACTAGTTCAGGTTCCAAAAGCTACTTCGGTATCATCGAGTTTACAAATCGGTAGGTCTGAAATGCTTTCTGTGAAGAACTAAAACCAAGTTTCTAAGTCATTTGTTTTGCAAAAACTCGTGTACTTTGTGATGCTCGTCTACTCTACCTCATCTATAACCTATTCACAGGGTCTGCTGACACTGTACTTGCAAGATGTCTGACCAAAGTGACAGCTAGAACAAGTCAGAGGAACAGGTTTAGTTAAGTGAGGGCACTAGTCCCTCTAGCAGCTATGATGAAGGTAGCAGGAGCACTCCAAGCAATCTGCCAAAGGCTGCTACCAGAACAAGGAACAAGAGGACTTCTGACTCTGAAGATGAAGATTATGTGGCTGTTGAAGATAAAGCCACTTCAAAGAAGAAAGTGTTGAAGAAAGAGTATGGCTCAGCTGCTGCAACTAAGCCAGGTCTGAAAACTAAGATACCAGCAAGAAGACAGCCCATCTCTAAGCCAAGGAAAGTTGCCACAGGAGAAACAACGGAGTTCACTCTTGAACCCAAGGAAACTGGAGATGGTAAGAAGAGGAAAGAAAGGGTCAAGGAGACCATTGCCAGAGTTATTGGTAAACCTTCAATGATGATAGATTCTGAAGAAGAGGAAGAGGATGCAGCACCAGCCCCCAAAGCTCAAAAGCTTATGGGAGATGCAATTAAGGCAGGGGCTGCTCCATCTAAGCCCATGCTCCTAAGACTGCTGCTCCAGCTCCAAAGCCAAAACCCAAGAGGAGCACCAGGAACATCCTTGCTGAGGAAAAGAACAAGGCCCCAGTGCGTCAAGCTGCTGAAGAAGAAGAGGAAGATGATTCTATTGTTTTGGGGAAGCTGAAGCCCGAGATCCCTGATCACAATGATGCACACCCAGTTGCAGAGAATATGAAAATCAGGAAGAATTCAGGATTGAGGCTATGGAAAGAGTCTGATCCATATGCCGCCAGGAGAAGGACTGCCGTGGACTACATATTCCACACTAAGGAACAACAGGACTTCTATGAGACTGTTTTACTTGACAAGTAGCCCATAGTGTGTGATATGAGATGGGTTGATTGGAAATTCATTAAGGAAAATGAGGATGACTTCCCTGGTGTGTTTGACAGCTTCAAGGCATGTGGAGTTGATGAGTTTGTGACTAGGAAGTTCACCAAGTGGAATGATGAGCTCATTATGCAATTTCACTCCACTGCACACTTCTATCCATATGGAAAGATTGTGTGGATGTCTGAGGGTACTAGGTACCAGTCTACAGTTGAAGAATGGGCAGAACTCACAAATGCTCCTGAGGAACATGAGGATGACTTGGATGTCTATGCCAAGAAGATGAAAGACCACAACTCTATGGCCAATATGTACAAAGAGATCCCTGATGCTGCTTTGGACACACAGAAGTTTGGATCTGTACACTATTTGTTGTCTGGTCTGCCAACAATCAATTGGATTCTGAGGCACACACGTCTACCCAAGTCAGGTGATCACAAGATGATCAGAGGACATGTTATCAACTTGCTGCACATATTTGATGTCCCACAAAAGTTCAAGGTTATGAGCCTGATTGTGGAAACAATCAAGAGGACTGCAATGATCAGAAGAGAAGTTGTGGATATGCCCCACACATCCAGGAGCTCATCAACTCAAAGATGGGCAAAGGGCAAGTACATCTTGGACAAGGAGCATCTACCCATCTATCCTGAATTTGAGGACAACACAGTTGTCATGACTGAGAATGAACCATCATCTGTGCAAGCACAAGAGAAGAAAGCCAAAGCTAAAGCTGAGAAGGCTGCAAAGATGCCAACTTTGGAAGAGGCATCTCAGGTCTTCTTGAAGAGAAAGCAAGACCAGCTTGGATATCTGATCCAATCCACTCTGAGGATTGAGCGGGGCCTGGCCACCCTGACCAAGAACCAGGAGAGCTTGGAAAGGATTGTTGAGACAAAATTATATGACCTTGATGTCAAGATCACAGAGATCCAAACTGCAGTTGAGCAACTTCAGGAGGAAGCAGAGGAGAAGAAGGGCAAGTCTACCATAGATGCATTTGCTAGAGTGCCCAGAGGACAGAGATCTGCTGCAATGCCAGTGATAGACATTAGAGCTACAGCATCAGCACCAGCAGCTACAGCTCCAGTTCCAACTCCAGCAGCTACTCCACCAGCTCCAGCCACTTCATCAGAAGCTTTCGTACTTGGCGTTCTCTCAACACCACCTCCCGAAGATCAAGCCTCAGAGTCGTTTAGCATTATGCATTTTCAAACTTTTTGGTAACTTGTTGCCAAAGGGGGAGAAAAATGTATAGATCATAAGCTTCGAGAGAGAGTGTTGGTTTTTATCTCTCTTTGCACTCTTTTTGGTTGGTTTGAAACTTTATTGCATGCTTGTGTGACCTTGTGAGATACTTATTTGGGCAAGTGTTTGATCATATGCTATCTTTCATATTCTATTATGATCATTCACTTTGCTTGGTGATGAGTGCATGCTTTTAATTTCTATCATTTTGAGCGCTCCACCAAGATGTATGTGACATGGAAGAGTAACCCATGATCCTAATCGACTGTGCATTTGTATTCAAAAGCAAATCTTAAATAATGCACAAATTTAGGGGGAGCTCTTTCTTATCACATACTTCTAAAAGCGACGATGCTTTTCAATACTATTTATCATTTGTCGAAGCATTGATCTATATGTTGTCATCAATTACCAAAAAGGGGGAGATTGAAAGTGCAACTATCACTGGGTGGTTTTGGTAATTCCTAACAACATATAGCTCATTGAGCTAATGCTATTCCAAGATAAATATTTCAGGAAAGCTCAATGTTTGGCATGGCATGGATTAGAAAGTGGACCCTTCAAAATGCTAAGGACAAAAGATTGGGTCAAGCTCAAAGCACAAGACTCTACATTTTCTATTTTAGTGATCCAAGATCACATTGAGTCTGTAGGAAAAGCCAATACTATTAAGAAGGGATGAGGTGTTGCTTAATGAGCATCTTGCTCAAAATGCTTAGTGATATGCTCCAAAACCCTCCACTACTTTCTCATATCCACATATGTCCTAAACCAAAAATCCAACTCGGCCCCACCGATTCTTTCCATCCGGAGCCACCGAGTTCAGTTGACATAGCCACTGCCAGAAACCCTAATGAATTCGGTCTCACTGATAGGGATCTCGGTCTCACCGAGATGGGGTTGCAAACTCTCTGATTCCCTTCGTAACGTTTCGGTCAAACCGAGATGAGCAATCGGTCCCACCGATATTGCAATGCAAACTCTCTGTTTCCTTTTCCTAACGTTTTGGTCCAACCGAGATGAGCGAATCGGTCCCATCGAGTTTGCCTGACCAACTCTCTGTTTGACTATTACCAAAATCGGTCTCACCGAGTTTGTGTAATCGGTCTCACCGAGATTACGTTATGCCCTAACCCTAATGACATTGGTCCCGCCGAGAATCCTAATGTTCACATTTTGAACTAAATCGGTCCGACCGAGTTTAATGATTCGGTCCCACCGAGTTTGGTGATTTATGTGTAACGGTTAGATTTTGTGTGGAGGCTATATATACCCCTCCATCCACTCTTCATTCGTGGAGAGAGCCATCCGAACATGCCTACACTTCCAATACATATTTTCTGAGAGAGAACCACCTACACTTGTGTTGAGGTCAAGATATTCCATTCCAACCACATAAATCTTGATCTCTAGCCTTCCCCAAGTTGCTTTCCACTCAAATCTACTTTCTACCAAATTCAATCCTATGAGAGAGAGTTGAGTGTTGGGGAGACTATCATTTGAAGCACAAGAGCAAGGAGTTCATCATCAACACACCATTTGTTACTTCTTGGAGAGTGGTGTCTCCTAGATTGGCAAGGTGTCACTTGGGAGCCTCCGACAAGATTGTGGAGTTGAACCAAGGAGTTTGTAAGGGCAAGGAGATCACCTACTTCGTGAAGATCTACCCTAGTGAGGCAAGTCCTTCGTGGGCGACGGCCATGGTGGGATAGACAAGGTTGCTTCTTCGTGGACCCTTCGTGGGTGGAGCACTCCGTGGACTCGTGCAACCGTTACCCTTCATGGGTTGAAGTCTCCATCAACGTGGATGTACGATAGCACCACCTATCGGAACCGCGGATAAAAAATCTCCGTGTCAACATTGTGTTTGCTCCCTCAAACTCATCCCCTTACCTTCATATGCAATTGTTTTACATTCCGCTGCTATACTCTTAGAATTGCATGTGTAGGTTGATTGCTTGACTTGTGCTAAGTTGCTAAAATCTGTCGAGAACTAAAATTAAGAAAAGGCTAGATTTTTATTTTGTCAAGTAGTCTAATCACCCCCCTCTAGACATACTTCCGATCCTACAATTTCCAATCCACCCCTTCCTCCAAGGACTCCTTGTGTATTATGGCCTCCAGTTGCACAACCTCACACCAGCCTCAATCCTGCATATCGAGGGTTTTGTTGCTCTTTGCGAGCTATTCCTGGGCTATGAGGCCCATTTTGATTTATGGAGAAAACTATTCTGCCTCGTCCCTCGCACCCAAGAGGGATCAGTATTCGAGGTGGGTGGCGCTGAAGTAGGGCGCATATCCAGGAGCGGATACTTATCCGGCACACCGAAGAAGGCATCCGAAGAGTGGCCCTCAGAGTGGTTCTATATTGAGGACGTTGCTCTCCCCGACCCAATCCGCATGGGTCTTCTTGAATTTTCCATTGCTCCATTGAAGAAACGCCATAGCTGGCGCGCTCGGAGCCTCGAGGAGGAAGATAGTGCGGAAGTCCATCAATTAATGGGCAAGATAAGGACACTCGCCCAGTCCGGATTATCAATAATCGAGGTAATGGCGACTTCCATAGTGTGGGCTGTCCAGCCGCTCCAATTCAGAGGGCTCCCTATGTGGCACTACAATGGGGAAGGCGACGCCTCACGCTGTGGACGGAACGGTCCAGACACACCCGCCGCTTTGGCAAAAATATTGGCGAACTGTACGAAGGGGAGAAAGAGGGGTTCTGTCGCCTTAAACGCCAAGATGGATTTTCCATGTACAATCCTCCTAGCTGGGTGAGTTAATTTTAATCCCACCGCTTTACTCAATCCTCCCCCTGAGTCAATTTTGATTTACACTAACCCGTCCATTTGTAACAGGAATGGCGAAAGGTCATTGAGGGGATCTATAGCCCCGCTCCACAGCCGGAGAACCATAACCGGTATCTTGACCCCGGATTCGAAGAGGATCAGGACATATTTGTAAAGCTAGAGGAGGGTGTATTTTATCAGGCGAGCTACGACGGCACACAAGTGGCCATCATAGCCGACTATCCCGGCCTCCTTCCTGCCTCACATGTATGTAATCAGGAGACATCTACTCCGAAAGAGCTTCCTCATTCTGCCTCACCCACTGCACTGTCTCGTGCTCCAAAGGGGAGGCGCTCGGCGCGCCATGCTGCACCGGAGGTGACTTATAAGAGAACAACGCCCATGATGGTCAAGCGTTCGAAGAGGAAGGCAAATGAAAACACGGCCGAGCCTTCATCAAAGAGGTATAGCTTTTTAAATACGTCCCTTGGAAGTCACATCAAACTGTGACATTGTCCACTGAGGGAGTCCTGGACTAAGGGGTCCTCGGGCGTCCGGCCTGCTGGACATGGGCCGGACTAATGGGCTGTGAAGATACAAAACCGAAGACTCTCTCACGTGTCCGGATAGGACTCTCCTTGGCGTGGAAGGCAATCTTGGCGACCAAATATGAAGATTCCTTTCTCTGTAACCGACTTTGTACAACCCTAGTCCCCTCCGGTGTCTATATAAACCGGAGCGCTTAGTCCGGAAACGGAGACAGCCATATAGGCTAGACTTCTAGGGTTTTAGCCATTACGATCTCATGGTAGATCAACTCTTGTAATCCTCATATTCATCAAGATCAATCAAGCAGGAATTAGGGTATTACCTCCATAGAGAGGGCCTAAACCTGGGTAAACATTGTGTCCCCCGTCTCCTGTTACCATCGACCCTAGACGCACAGTTCGGGACCCCCTACCCGAGATCCGCCGGTTTTGACACCGGCATTGGTGCTTTCATTGAGAGTTCCACTGTGCCGTCCCCAAAAGGTTCGATGGCTCCTTCAATCTTCAACAACGATGCTGTCCAAGAAGAAACCTTCCTCCCCAGACAGATCTTCGTGTTCGGCGGTTTCCATCAAGGGCCAACTCACTTGGCCATCCGAGCAGATCGGACTCGCCCTGGCCATCAGGTCAAATTTGGGAGCTTTAACTATGTCGCGGACATCCGCGGAGACTTGGTCTTCGACGGATTCGATACCACTGCAGCCGCTCCCTATCCCTATGATGAACATGACTTAAATCTGTCATCGGGCCATACTCAGGAAATTGCACCTGTAACCGCTCCGGCCTAAGATCCGGAGCATATCGCGCCATCCGAGGATGGGAAGATCAACCCCGCCATGGAAACCGCTGACTCCGCGGCGTTGGAGCCGTACGTAGACCCGACCTCGGGTGATATCTGTGTCTCCGGAACCTCGGACTCGTTTCCGGTGATAAGTTCTGAACCATGTGCGTCTACTTATGCCAAGCCGGATCGGTCATCGATTGCCGAATTCAGCACAGCGGACATCTTCCGGCACTCGCCTTTAGGCGACGTGTTAAACTCATTAAAAAATCTGTCCTTAGCGGGGGACTCACAGCCGAACTACATCTGGTTCGAACTGGAGGCTGATGACGGGGAATTTCGTTTCCCACCCACCACCCACTACATAGCCACTGTCGAGGATTTAACTGACACGCTCGATTACGGCTCCGAAGACATCGACGGTATGGACGACGATGTAGATGAGGAGCATGGCCAAAGCCCGCCGTTTACCGGACGCTGGATGGCCACTTCTTCGTACGATGTATATATGGTGGATACACCCAAAGAGAATAACTGCGAGGACAAGGAAAAGCTAGTCGAGGACGAGCCTCCCAATACACAACAAAAGCGCCGGCGTCAGCGGCGCCGCTCTAAATCCCGTCGCAGCAAGGACAGCAACACCGTCACAGGAGACGATCACACTCCGTACGGTGCTGAAGACAGAGAAGATCCCGACGAAGAAACGGCCGAACAGGATGATCGGGGAGATGGGCAAGTCAGCCCTAATGAACAGGCCACAAACGATGACTCGGAGGGCAGCACTTATCTTCCACCCTCCGAGGATGAGGTGAGCCTTGGCAACGAGGATTTTATCGTGCCTGAGGAACCTCTCGAGCAAGAGCGCTTTAAGTGCCAGCTAATAGCCACTGCGAGGAGCCTAAAAAGAAGGAGCAGCAGCTTCAAGCTGATCAAGATCTGCTCAAACAATAGATGGACTGATGTCCTGGCAGCCGAAGAACACGACCTTAAACACCCAGCCAAAAGTTACCCGAAGGGCTGCTACCTCTTTAGCACTGCGTTAGTTTTCCCTTGAAGAGGAAAGGGTGATGCAGCAAAGTAGCATAAGTATTTCCCTCAGTTTTTGAGAACCAAGGTATCAATCCAGTAGGAGGCTACACGCGAGTCCCTCGCACCTACACAAACAAATAAATCCTCGCAACCAACGCGATAAGGGGTTGTCAATCCCTACACGGTCACTTACGAGAGTGAGATCTGATAGATATGATAAGATTATATTTTTGGTATTTTTATGATAAAGATACAAAATAAAATAAAAGAAACGGAAATATCTAAGTGTTGGAAGATTAATATGATGGAAGATAGACCCGGGGGCCATAGGTTTCACTAGTGGCTTCTCTCAAGAGCATAAGTATTTTACGGTGGGTGAACAAATTACTGTTGAGCAATTGACAGAATTGAGCATAGTTATGAGAATATCTAGGTATGATCATGTATATAGGCATCACGTCCGAGACAAGTAGACCGACTCACCTTTGCATCTACTACTATTACTCCACACATCGATCGCTATCCAGCATGCATCTAGACTATTAAGTTCATAAGAACAGAGTAACGCTTTAAGCAAGAAGACATGATGTAGAAGGATAAATTCATGCAATATGATAAAAAAAACCATCTTGTTATCCTCGATGGCAACAATACAATACGTGCCTTGCTGCCCCTACTATCACTGGGAAAGGACACCGCAAGATTGAACCCAAAGCTAAGCACTTCTCCCATTGCAAGAAAGATCAATCTAGTAGGCCAAACCAAACTGATAATTCGAAGAGACTTGCAAAGATAACCAATCATACATAAAAGAATTCAGAAGATTCAAATATTGGAACTTGATCATAAATCCACAATTCATCGGTCTCAACAAACAAACCGCAAAAGAAGATTACATCAAATAGATCTCCACAAGAGAGGGGGAGAACATTGTATTGAGATCCAAAAAGAGAGAGGAAGCCATCTAGCTAATAACTATGGACCCGAAGGTTTGAGGTAAACTACTCACACTTCATCGGAGAGGCTATGGTGTTGATGTAGAAGCCCTCCGTGATCGATGCCCCCTCTGGCGGAGCTCTGAAACAGGCCCCAAGATGGGATATCGTGGGTACAGAAGGTTGCGCCGGTGGAATTAGGTTTTTGGCTCCGTGTCGATCATTTGAAGTGCGTAGGTATATATAGGAGGAAGGAGTACGTCGGTGGAGCAACATGGGGCCCACGAGGGTGGAGGGCGCGCCTGGGGGGTAGGCGCGCCCCCCTACCTCGTGGCTTCCTGCTTGATTTCTTTACGTATGGTCCAAGTCCTCTGGATCATGTTCGTTCCAAAAATCACGTTCCCAAAGGTTTCGCTCGCTTTGGACTCCGCTTGATATTCTTTTTCTGAAACTGAAATAGGCAAAAAACAACGATTCTGGGTTGGGCCTCTGGTTAATAGGTTAGTCCCAAAAATAATATAAAAGTGAATAATAAAGCTCAATAATGTCCAAAACAGAAGATAATATTGCATTGAGCAATAAAAAATTATAGATACGTTGGAGACGTATCAAGCATCCCCAAGCTTAATTCCTGCTCGTCCTCGAGTAGGTAAATGATAAAAACAGAATTTTTTATGCGGAATGCTACTTGGCATAATTTCAATGTAATTCTTCTTAATTGTGGTATGAATATTCAGATCCGAAAGACTCAAGATAAAAGTTCAATATTGACATAAAAATAATAATACTTCAAGCATACTAACTAAGCAATTATGTCCTCTCAAAATAACATGGCCAAAGAAAGTTCATCCCTAGAAAATCATATAGTTTAGTCATGCTCCATTTTCATCACACAAGAATGCTCTCATCATGCACAACCCCGATGACAAGCCAAGCAATTGTTTCATACTTTAGTAATCTCAAACTTTTTCAACCTTCACGCAATACATAAGCGTGAGCCATGGATATAGGACTATGGGTGGAATAGAATATGATGATGGGGGTTATGTGGAGAAGACAAAAAAGGAGAAAGTCTCACATCAACGAGGCTAATCAATGAGCTATGGAGATGCACATCGATTGATGTTAATGCAAGGAGTAGCGATTGCCATGCAACGGATGCACTAGAGCTATAAATATATGAAAGCTCAACAAAAGAAACTAAGTGGGTGTGCATCCAACTTGCTTGCTCACGAAGACCTAGGGCACTTGAGGAGGCCCATTGTTGGAATATACAAGCCAATTTCTATAATTAAAAATTCCCACTAGTATATGAAAGTGACAAAACAAGAGACTCTCTATCATGAAGATTATGGTCCTACATTGAAGCACAAGTGTGGTAAAAGGATAGTGACATTGTCCCTTCTCTCTTTTTCTCTCATTTTTTTGGGGACTTCTCTTTTTTTATGGCCTTTCCCTTTTATTATTCCTCACTTGGAACAATGCTCTAGAAAAATGATGATCATCACACTTCTGTTTATTTACAACTCAATGATTACAACTCGATACTAGAACAAGTATGACTCTATAAGAATGCCTCCGGCGGTGTACCGGGATATGCAATGAACCAAGAGTGACATGTATTAAAGAATTATGAACGGTGGCTTTGCCACAAATACTATGTCAACTACATGATCATGCAAAGCAATATGACAACGATGAACGTGTCATGATAAATGGATGGTGGAAAGTTGCATGGCAATATATCTCGGAATGGCTATGGAAATGCCATAATAGGTAGGTATGGTGGCTGTTTTGAGGAAGATATAAGGAGGTTTATTTATGAAAGAGCGTATCATATCATGGGGTTTGGATGCACCGGCGAAGTTTGCACCAACTCTCATTGTGAGAAAGGGCAATGCACGGTACCGAAGAGGCTAGCAATGATGGAAAGGTAAGAGTGTGTATAATCCATGGACTCAACATTAGTTATAAAGAACTCACATACTTATTGCAAAAATCTACAAGTCATCAAAAACAAAGAACTACGTGCATGCTCCTAGGGGGATAGATTGGTAGGAAAAGACCACCGCTCATCCCCGACCGCCACTCATAAGGAGGACAATCAAAGAACACCTCATGTTTCAAATTTGTTACACAATGTTTACCATACGTGCATGCTACGGGACTTGCAAACTTCAACACAAGTATTTCTCAAATTCACAACTACTCAACTAGCACAACTTTGATATCACTACCTCCATGTCTCAAAACAATCATCAAGCATCAAACTTTTCTTAGTATTCAACGCACTTATAAGAAAGTTTTTACTAATCTTGGATGCCTATCATATTAGGACTAATTTCTCAATTTAAGCAAATTACTATGCTGTTTTGTAGGACTCTAAAAATGATATAAGTGAAGCATGAGAGAACAATAGTTTCTATAAAGCAAAACCACCACCGTGCTCTAAAAGATATAAGTGAAGCACTATAGCAAAAACTATATAGCTCAAAAGATATTAGTGAAGTACATAGAGTATTCTAATAAATTCCGAATCATGTGTGTCTCTCTCAAAAGGTGTGTATAGAAAGGATGATTGTGCTAAACTAAAAAGCCGAGACTCAAATCATACAAGACGCTCCAAGCAAAACACATATCATGTGGTGAATAAAAATATAGCTCCAAGTAAAGTTACCGACGGACGAAGACGAAAGAGGGGATGCCTTCCGGGGCATCCCCAAGCTTTGGCTTTTTGGTGTCCTTAGATTTACCTTGGGGCGCCTCGGGCATCCCCAAGCTTAGACTCTTGCCACTCCTTGTACCATAATCCATCAAATCTTTACCCAAAACTTGAAAACTTCACAACACAAAACTTAACAGAAAATCTCGTGAGCTCCGTTAGCGAAAGAAAACAAAACACCACTTCAATATACTGTAATGAACTCATTATTTATTTATATTGGTGTTAAACCTACGGTATTCCAAATTCTCTATGGTTTATAAACTATTTTACTAGCCATAGATTCATTAAAATAAGCAAACAACACACGGAAAACAGAATCTGTCAAAAACAGAACAGTCTGTAGTAATCTGTAACTAACTCAAACTTCTGGAACTCCAAAAAATCATAAAAAATAGGACGACCTAGAAAATTTGCTTATTGATCAGCAGAAATTGGAATCAATATTTTATCACGTTTT
Source organism: Aegilops bicornis (assembly GCA_021605145.1). Classification (NCBI taxonomy): domain Eukaryota; kingdom Viridiplantae; phylum Streptophyta; class Magnoliopsida; order Poales; family Poaceae; genus Aegilops; species Aegilops bicornis. The sequence goes on from CM038669.1 coordinate 507,319,139, forward strand.
GGTAATTTTTAACAATTATTTTCGTGAACAGAAAGTTTCTGGAAATTACATCAATATCAAATAACTATCATCCAAGAAGATCCTATAGGTTTAACTTGGCACAAACACTAACTAAACATAAAAACACATCTAACCTGAGGATAGATCAAATATTTATTCCTAAAAAGAAGCAAAAAGCAAAAAAAAAACTAAAAATAAAATTGGGTTGCCTCCCAACAAGCGCTATCGTTTAACGCCCCTAGCTAGGCATAAAAGCAAGGATAGATCTAGGTATTGCCATCTTTGGTAGGCAATCCATAAGTGTCTCTCATGATAGACTCATATGGTAAATTTATTTTCTTCCTAGGGAAGTGTTCCATGCCTTTCTTTAATGGAAATTGGAATCTAATATTCCCTTCCTTCGTATCAATAATTGCACCAATCGTTCTAAGGAAAGGTCTACCAAGAATAATAGGACATGAAGGATTGCAATCTATGTCAAGAACGATAAAATCTACGGGCACATAGTTCCTATTTGCAACAATAGTAACATCATTAATTCTTCCCATAGGTTTCTTAATAGTGGAATCCATAGGTGCAAGTTTAAAGAGCAATCAACAAAATCACGGAAACCTAGCAAATCACACAAAGTTTTTGGAATCGTGGAAACACTAGCACCCAAATCACACAAAGCATAGCATTCATGATCTTTAATCTTAATTTTAATAGTAGGTTCCCACTCATCATAAAGTTTTCTAGGGATAGAAACTTCCAACTCAAGATTTTCTTCATAAGATTGCATCAAGGCATCAACGATATGTTTGGTAAAAGCTTTATTTTGACTATAAGCATGAGGAGAATTTAGCACGGATTGCAACAAGGAAATACAATCTATCAAAGAGCAATTATCATAATTAAATTCCTTGAAATCCAAAATAGTGGGTTTATTAATATCTAGGGTTTTGTTCTCTTGAATCCCACTTTTGTCAATTTTAGCGTCAAGATCTAAAAACTCCGAATTTTTGGAACACCTTCTAGGTAAAGGTGGATCATATTCAGTCCCATCATTATCAAGATTCATATTGCAAAACAAAGATTTAATAGGGGACACATTGATAACTTTTAGATCTTCCTCTTTATTTTCATAGAAATTTGAAGAACACGCTCCATAAAGCAATCTTTCTTAGCACGCATCCTAGCGGTTCTTTCTTTGCACTCATCAATGGAAATTCTCATGGCTTTGAGAGACTCATTGATATCATGCTTAGGAGGAATAGATCTCAGTTTCAAAGAATCAACATCAAGAGAAATTCTATCAACGTTCCTAGCCAATTCATCAACTTTAAGCAATTTCTCTTCAAGAAAAGCATGGAAATTCTTTTGTGAATTCATAAATTCTTTAACACTAGTCTCAAATTCATAGGGCATCTTATCAAAATCTCCATAAGAAATGTTGTAGGAATTACTATAATTATTAGAGGAATTGCTAGGATAAGGCCTAGGATTAAAGTTTCCTCTATACGCGTTGTTACCAAAATTATTCCTACCAACGAAATTCACATCCAAAGATTCATTATTGTTCTCAATCATAGTAGACAAGGGCATATCATTAGGATCAGAAGAAACACTTTTACTAGCAAATAGTTTCATAAGTTTATCCATCTTTCCACTCAAAACATTAATTTCTTCTATCGCATGCACTTTTTTATTAGTAGATCTTTCAGTGTGCCATTGAAAATAATTAACCATAATATTATCTAGGAGTTTAGTATCTTCTCCTAAAGTGATTTGCATAAAAGTGCCTCCCGTGGCCGAATCTAAATATTTCTAGAAGCAAAATTCCATCCGGCATAAATTTTTTGTATAACCAACCACAAATTCAAACCATGTGTAGGGCAATTACGTATCATTAATTTCATCCTCTCCCAAGCTTGTGCAACATGTTCATGATCAAGTTGCTTAAAATTCATAATATCTATTCTAAGAGAGATAATCTTGGCGGGAGGAAAATACTTAGACATAAAAGCATCTTTGCACTTATTCCAAGAATCAATACTATTTTTAGGCAAAGATGAAAACCAAGCTTTAGCACGATCTCTAAGAGAAAAGGGAAATAGCTTCAATTTAACAATATCATTGTCAACATCTTTCTTATTTTGCATATCACACATATCAACGAAGCTATTTAGATGAGTAGCGGCATCTTCACTAGGAAGGCCGGCGAATTGATCTTTCATGACAAGATTCAACAAAGCAGCATTGATTTCACAAGATTCGGTATCGGTAAGAGGAGCAATCGGAGTGCTAAGGAAATCAATATTGTTGGTATTGGTAAAGTCACATAATTTGGTATTATCTTGAGCCATCGTGACAAACAAGCAATCCAACACACAAGCAAACAAGAAGCAAGCGAAAAAGAGGCGAACGAAAGAGAGAGGGCGAATAAAATGGAAACGGTGAAGTGGGGCAGAGGAAAACGAGAGGCAAATGGAAAATAATGTAATGCAGGAGATAAGGGTTTGTGATGGGTACTTGGTATGTTGACTTTTGCGTAGACCTCCCCGGCAACGGCGCCAGAAATCCTTCTTGCTATCTCTTGAGCACTGCGTTGGTTTTCCCTTGAACAGGAAAGGGTGATGCAGCAAAGTAGCGTAAGTATTTCCCTCAGTTTTTGAGAACCAAGGTATAAATACAGTAGGAGGCTACTCGCGAGTCCCTCGCACCTACACAAACAAATAAATCCTCGCAACCAACGCGATAAGGGGTTGTCAATCCCTACACGGTCACTTACAAGAGTGAGATCTGATAGATATGATAAGATAATATTTTTGGTATTTTTATGATAAACATGCAAAGTAAAATAAAAGCAACAGAAATAACTAAGTGTTGGAAGATTAATATGATGGAAGATAGACCCGGGGGCCATACGTTTCACTAGTGGCTTCTCTCAAGAGCATAAGTATTTTACGGTGGGTGAACAAATTATTGTTGAGCAATTGACAGAATTGAGCATAGTTATGAGAATATCTAGGTATGATCATGTATATAGGCATCACGTCCGAGACAAGTAGACCGACTCCTGCCTGCATCTACTACTATTACTCCACACATAGACCACTATCCAGCATGCATCTAGAGTATTAAGTTCATAAGAACAGAGTAATGCTTTAAGCAAGATGACATGATGTAGAGGGATAAATTCATGCAATATGATAAAAACCCCATCTTGTTATCCTCGATGGCAACAATACAATACGTGCCTTGTTGCCCCAACTGTCATTGGAAAGGAGACCGTAAGATTGAACCCAAAGCTAAGCACTTCTCCCATTGCAAGAAAGATCAATCTAGTAGGCCAAACCAAACTGATAATTCAAGAGACTTGCAAAGATAACCAATCATACATAAAACAATTCAGAAGATTCAAATATTGTTCATAGATAAACTTGATCATAAACCCACAATTCATCGATCTCAACAAACACACCGCAGAAAGAAGATTACATCGAATAGATCTCCACAAGAGAGGGGAGAACATTGTATTGAGATCCAAAAGGAGAGGAAGCCATCTAGCTAATAACTATGGACCCGAAGGTCTGAGGTAAACTACTCACACATCATCGGAGAGGCTATGGTGTTGATGTAGAAGCCCTCCGTGATCGATGCCCCCTCCGGCGGAGCTCCGGAACAGGCCCCAAGATGGGATCTCGTGGGTATAGAAGGTTGCGGCGGTGGAATTAGGTTTTTGGCTCCGTGTCGATCGTTTGAAGTGCGTGAGGTATATATAGGAGGAAGAATGCGTCGGTGGAGCAACATGGGGCCCATGAGGGTGGAGGCGCGCACAGGGGTAGGCGCGCCCCTACCTCGTGGCTTCCTGCTGATTTCTTGACGAGGGTCCAAGTCCTCTGGATCATGTTCGTTCGAAAATCATGTTCCCGAAGGTTTCATTCCGTTTGGACTCCATTTGATGTTCCTTTTCTGTGAAACTCTGAAATAGGCAAAAAAAAACAGCAATTCTGGGCTGGGCCTCCGGTTAATAGGTTAGTCCCAAAAATAATATAAAAGTGAATAATAAAGCCCAATAAAGTCCAAAATAGAAGATAATATAGCATGGAGCAATCAAAAATTATAGATACATTGGAGACGTATCAAGCGCAAATTGTTACCTCAGTAGATGACGAGGCGCCGGAGCCCGTACCATCATCGCGCAATGCGGCTGACCGACTATCACGTGGTCGGGATAAAGCGGCAACTCAAGCCGAACACCAGGCCGCCCCACCTCATCGTAAAGGCAGGGACAAAACAGCTCAGGGTTACACATATGACCTTCGGCGGGACCTGGATAGTAGAGCAGGACACACAAGATTGATCTATGGATCGCGAGGACGTGCCTTGACACGCGACGATAGCTACCTATTCGGACGTGACAAACCTGTTCACGCCCGGGCCGAAAACCGCAGACGGACTCCATCGGAGCTACGTCGCGATGCGGCCCGATACAGAGGCGCCGCACACCCTCTCTGCTTCACTGACAAAGTAATGGATCATGAATTCCTTGAAGGGTTTAAACCTGTAAACATCGAATCATACGATGGAACAGCAGATCCCGTGGTATGGATCGAGGATTTTATTCTCCACATCCATATGGCCTGCAGAGATGATCTTCAAGCCATCAAATACCTCCCACTAAAACTCAAAGGGCCAGCTCAGCACTGGTTAAACATTCTGCCTGAAAATTCTATTGGCAGCTGGGAGGACTTGGAAGAAGCCTTTCTCGACAACTTCCAAGGTACATATGTCCAGCCACCAGACGCCGATGACTTAAGTCACATAGTTCAACAGCCTAGAGAGTCAGCCAGGAAATTCTCGACAAGATTCCTAACTAAAAAGAACCAGATCATCGACTGTTCGGATGCCGAAGCCCTAGCGGCCTTTAAACATGGCATCCATGACGAATGGCTCACCCGTCACCTCGGCCAGGAAAAGCTGAAGTCCATGGCAGCCCTCACGGCACTCATGACCCGCTTTTGTGCGGGTGAGGATAGCTGGCTGGCCCGTAGCAAAAAGACAGAAAGCAAAATGGGCACCCCCGAGGTAAAAAATGGCAACGATAAGCTCCGACAAAGCAGACACAAACGCCGAAGCAATGGTGACAACACCGATGACACGACAGTCAACACCAGATTCAGTGGCTCCACGTCCGGTCAGCGGAAGAAGCCATATAAAAGAAATAATCAGGGACCATCCAGCCTGTACTGCATACTGATACGTCTCCAACGTATCTATAATTTTTTTATTGTTCCATGCTATATTATATTCTGTTTTGGGTGATTAATGGGCTTTATTATACACTTTTATATTATTTTTGGGACTAACCTACTAACCGGAGGCCCAGCCCAAATTGTTGTTTTTTTGCCTATTTCAGTGTTTCGCAGAAAAAGAATATCAAACGGAGTCCAAATGGAATGAAACCTTCAGGAACATGATTTTCGGAACAAACGTGATTCATAGGACTTGGAGTGGACGTCAAGCAACAGACGAGGAAGCCACAAGGTAGGGGAGCGCGCGTACCCCCCTGGGCGCGCCCTCCACCCTCATGGGCCCCTCGTGGCTCCACCGACCTACTTCTTCCTCCTATATATACCTACGTACCCCCAAACCATCAGAAGCGACCACGAAAACCTAATTCCGCAAACGCAACCTTCTGTACCTATGAGATCCCATCTTGGGGCCTTTTCTGGCGTCCTGCCGGAGGGGGCATTGATCACGCAAGGCTTCTACATCAACACCATAGCCTCTCCGATGATGTGTGTGTTGGGGAACGTAGTAATTTCAAAAAAAAATCCTACGCACACGCAAGATTATGGTGATGCATAGCAACGAGAGGGGAGAGTGTTGTCCACGTACCCTTGTAGATCGAAAGCGGAAGCGTTAGAACAACGCGGTTGATGTAGTCGTACGTCTTCACGGCCCGACCGATCAAGCACCGAAACTACGGCACCTCCGAGTTCTAGCACACGTTCAGCTCGATGACGATCCCCGGACTCCGATCCAGCAGAATGTCGGGGAAGAGTTTCGTCAGCACGACGGCGTGGTGACGATCTTGATGTTCTACCGTCGCAGGGCTTCACCTAAGCACTGCTACAATATTATCGAGGACTATGGTGGAGGGGGGCACAGCACATGGCTAAGGGATCAAGAGATCAATTGTTGTGTCTTTGGGGTGCCCCCCTGCCCCCGTATATAAAGGAGCAAGGGGGAGGCCGGCCGGCCCTCTCTGGTGCGCCCCCAAGAGGGGAATCCTACTAGGGGGAAGGAAGGAGAGGGAGAGGGAGAAGGAAAGGGGGGTGCCACCCCCCCTCTCCTAGTCCAATTCGGACCAGAGGGGGAGGGGCCGCACGGCCTGCCCTGGCCGCCCCTCTCTCTCTCCACTAAGGCCCATCTAGGCCCATTAGTTCCCCCGGGGGTTCCGATAACCCTCCGGCACTCCGGTTTTATCCGAAACTTCTCCGGAACACTTCCGGTGTCTGAATATAGTCGTCCAATATATCAATCTTAATGTCTCGACAATTTCGAGACTCCTCGTCATGTCCGTGATCACATCCGGGACTCTGAACAAACGGTACATCAAAACTCATAAACTCATAATATAACTGTCATCGAAACCTTAAGCGTGCGGACCCTACGGGTTCGAGAACTATGTAGACATGACCGAGAACCGTTCCGGGTCAACAACCAATAGCGGAACCTGGATGCTCATATTGGCTCCTACATATTCTACGAAGATCTTTATCGGTCAAACTGCATAACAACATACGTTGTTCCCTTTGTCATCGGTATGTTACTTGCCCGAGATTCGATCGACGGTATCTCAATACCTAGTTCAATCTCGTAACCGGCAAGTCTCTTTACTCGTTACGTAATGCATCATTCTGTAACTAACTCATTAGCTACATTGCTTGCAAGGCTTATAGTGATGTGCATTACCTAGAGGGCCCAGAGATACCTCTCCGACAATTGGAGTGAAAAAACCTAATCTCGAAATACGCCAACTCAACATGTACCTTTGGAGACATCTGTAGAGCTCATTTAAAATCACCCAGTTACATTGTGATGTTTGGTAGCACACAAAGTGTTCCTCCGATAAACGAGAGTTGCATAATCTCATAGTTATAGGAACTTGTATAAGTCATGAAGAAAGCAATAGCAACATACTAAACGATCAAGTGCTAAGCTAACGAAATGGGTCAAGTCAATCACATCATTCTCTTAATGATGTGATCTCGTTAATCAAATGACAACACATGTCTATGGTTAGGAAACATAACCATCTTTGATTAATGAGCTAGTCAAGTAGAGGCATACTAGTGACATTAAGTTTGTCTATGTATTCACACATGTATCATGTTTCCGGTTAATACAATTCTAGCATGAATAATAAACATTTATCATGATATGAGGAAATAAATAATAACTTTATTATTGCCTCTAGGGCATATTTCCTTCAGTCTCCCACTTGCACTAGAGTCAATAATCTAGATTACACAGTAATTATTCTAACACCCATGGACTCTTGGTGCTGATCATGTTTTGCTCGTGGAAGAGGCTTAGTCAACGGGTCTGCAATATTCAGATCCGTATGTATCTTGCAAATCTCTATGTATCCCACCTGGACTTGGTCTCGGATGGAATTGAAGCGTCTCTTGATATGCTTGGTCCTCTTGTGAAATCTGGATTCCTTTGCTAAGGCAATTGCACCAGTATTGTCAAAGAAGATCTTCATTGGTCCCGATGCACTAGGTATGACACCTAGATCGGAAATGAACTCTTTCATCCATACTCCTTCATTTGCTGCTTCCGAAGCAGCTATGTACTCCGCTTCATATGTAGATCCCGCCACAACGCTTTTTTTAGAACTACACCAACTGACGGCTCCACTGTTCAATATAAACACGTATCCGGTTTGCGATTTAGAATCGTCCGGATCAATGTCAAAGCTTGCATCGACGTAACCATTTACGACTAGCTCTTTGTCACCTCCATAAAGCGAAACATATCCTTAGTCCTTTTCGATATTTTAGGATATTCTTGACCGCTGTCCGATGATCCACTCTGGATTACTTTGGTACCTCCCTGCCAAACTTATTTCTAAGCATACGTCAGGTCTGGTACACAGCATTGCATACATGATAGAGCCTATGGCTGAAGCATAGGGAACATCTTTCATTTTCTCTCTATCTTCTGTTGTGGTCTGGCATTGAGTCTGACTCAACTTCACACCTTGTAATTCAGGCAAGAACCCTTTCTTTGCCTGATCCATTTTGAATCGTTTCAAAACTTTATCAAGGTATGTGCTTTGTGAAAGTCCAATTAAGCGTCTTGATCTATCTCTATAGATCTTGATGCCTAATATGTAAGCAGCTTCACCGAGGTCTTTCATTGAAAAACTTTTATTCAAGTATCCCTTTATGCTATCCAGAAATTCTATATCATTTCAATTAATAATATGTCATCTACATATAATATCAGAAATGCTACAGAGCTCCCACTCATTTTCTTGTCAATACAGGCTTCTCCAAAAGTCTATATAAAACCATATGCTTTGATCACACTATCAAAGCGTTTATTCCAACTCCGAGGGGCTTGCACCAGTCCATAAATGGATCATTTGGAGCTTGCACACTTTGTTAGCACCTTTTGGATCGACAAAACCTTACGGTTGCATCATATACAACTCTTCTTCCAGAAATCCATTCAGGAATGCATTTTTGACATCCATTTGCCATATTTCATAATCATAAAATGCGGCAATTGCTAACATGATTCGGACAGACTTAAGCATCGCTACGGGTGAGAAAGTCTCATCGTAGTCAACCCCTTGAACTTGTCGAAAACCTTTCTCAACAAGTCGAGCTTTCTAGACAGTCACATTACCATCAGCGTCAGCCTTCTTCTTGAAGATCCATTTATTCTCGATGGCTTGCTGATCATCGGGCAAGTCAACCAAAGTCCATAATTTGTTCTCATACATGGATCCCATCTCAGATTTCATGGCCTCAAGCCATTTTGCGGAATCTGGGCTCATCATCGCTTCCTCATAGTTCGTAGGTTCGCCATGGTCAAGTAACATGACTTCCAGAATAGGATTACCGTACCACTCTGGTGCGGATCTCACTCTGGTTGACCTACGAAGTTTGGTAGTAACTTGATCTGAAGTTTCATGATCATTATCATTAGCTTCCTCACTGATTGGTGTAGTCGTCACAGGAACCGGTTCTTGTGATGAACTACTTTCCAATAAGGGAGTAGGTATAGTTACCTCATCAAGTTCTACTTTCCTCCCACTCACTTCTTTCGAGAGAAACTCCTTCTCTAGAAAGGATCCGAATTTAGCAACAACAATCTTGCCCTCAGATCTGTGATAGAAGGTGTACCCAATAGTCTCTTTTGGTTATCCTATGAAGATACATTTCTCCGATTTGGGTTCGAGCTTATCTGGTTGAAGATTCTTCACATAAGCATCGCAGCCCCAAACTTTAAGAAACGACAACTTTGGTTTCTTGCCAAACTACAGTTCATAAGGCATCGTCTCAACGGATTTTGATGGTGCCCTATTTAATGTGAATGCGGCCGTCTCTAAAGCATAACCCCAAAACGATAGCGGTAAATCAGTAAGAGACATCATAGATCGCACCATATCTAGTAAAGTACGATTATGACGTTCGGACACACCATTACGTTGTGGTGTTCCGGGTGGCGTGAGTTGCGAAACTATTCGCATTGTTTCAAATGTAGACCAAACTCGTAACTCAAATATTCTCCTCCACGATCAGATCATAGAAACTTTATTTTCTTGTTACGATGATTTTCAACTTCACTCTGAAATTCTTTGAACTTTTCAAAAGTTTTAGACTTATGTTTCATCAAGTAGATATACCCATATCTGCTTAAATCATCTGTGAAGGTGAGAAAATAACGTATGTAACGCCCTCGATGCGGCTATATCTCCCACGTGTCGAAGCACGACTTAGAGGCATAACCGCATTGAAAGCAATGTCGCAAGTGAGGTAATCTTCACACAACCCATGTAATACATAAGGGAAAGAGATACATAGTTGGCTTACGATGCCACTTCACACAATACATAAATAAACATCCATCATCCAGAATACACTCAAGGTCCGACTACGGAACCAAAATAAAAGTAGATACCCCAAATGCTACACAGATCCCCGATCGTCCCAACTGGGCTCGACTACTGATCATCAGGAAAAGACACATAGTAATGACCACGTTCCTCATCGAACTCCCACTTGAGCTCGGTTGCGTCAACTGCACTGGCATCGTCGGCACCTGCAACTGTTTTGGTAGAATCTGTGAGTCACGGGGACTCAGCAATCTCACACCCGCGGGATCAAGACTATTTAAGCTTATAGGAAGGACAGAGTTGTGAGGTGGAGCTGCGACAGCGACTAGCATATATGGTGGCTACACTCGCAAAAGAGAGCGAGAAGAGAAGCAAGGCACGGTCGTGAAGCTAGTAGTGATCAAGAAGTGATCCTGATCTACTTACGTCAACCATAACTCCAACACCGTGTTCACTTCCCGGACTCCGCCGAGAAGAGACCATCACGGTTACACACGCGGTTGATGTGTATTTTAATTAAAGTCAACTTCGGGTTTTCTACAATCGGACATTAACAAATCCCCATCTGCCTCATAACCGCGGGCACGGCTTTCGAAAGATAATACCCTGCAGGGGTGTCCCAACTTAGCCCATTATAAGCTCTCACGGTCAACGAAGGATATTCCTTCTACCGAAGACCCGATCGATCTCGGAATCCCGGACTACAAGACATTTCGACAAGAATAAAACAAGACCAGCAAAGCCGCCCAATTGTGCCGACAAATCCCGATAGGAGCTGCACATATCTCGTTCTCTGGGCACATCCGGATGAGACATCCTACGAGTAAAACCAAGCCTCGAGTTTCCCGTGGTGGCCCTTGATCTGCTGCTCGTTTCGGGCCAGACTCGAAGGAGCACCGTCCGGGGTTAAAATAAAGATGACCCTCGGGCTCGCGAAAACCCGGGGGAAAAAGGCTTAGGTGGCAAATGGTAAAACCAAAGTTGGGCCTTGCTGGAGGACTCTTATTCAAAGCAAACTGTCAAGGGGGTCCCATAAATCACCCAACCGTGTAAGGAACGCGAAATCAAGGAATATAACACCGGTATGACGGAAACTAGGGCGGCAAGAGTGGAACAAAACACCAGGCATAAGGCCGAGTCTTCCACCCTTTACCAAGTATATAGATGCATTAATTATAGCAGATATATTGTGATATCCCCAACAAGTAAACATGTTCCAACAAGGAACAACATCTCCATGTTCCAACAAGGAACAAACTTCATCTTCACCGCAACTAGCAACGCTATAAGAGGGCTGAGCAAAGCGGTAACATAGCCAATCAACGGTTTGCTTTGGGAAAGGATGGTTAGGGCTTGACATGGCAATTATGGGAGGCATGATAAGCAAGTGATAGGCGTCGTAGCATAGGCATAGCAAAGAAGCGAGCATCTAGCATAGCAAAGATAGAAGTGATTTCGAGGGTATGGTCATCTTGCACGCAAGGTTCTCGGAGTTGTCGAAAGCTTGATCCTCGTAAGCATTCTCAACAGGTTCCTCGTTCACGTACTCGTCTCCCGGCTCTACCCAAAGCAAGAACACAAACAAAGGAACCACAAAAAATCACGGTGCAATGCACAAGCAACATGATGCAAAATATGACATGATATGCGGGATGTGATATGCAATGCGTATGCGTGCTCCGGAAGGAAAATGATGAACCAGGCATCAACTTGGCAAACCAAGTATGCCGCTGGAAAGATGAGATGATTTCGGTTGAAATCGATATAAAGATCACCGAAATCGGATGCACGGTTTGCAAATGACAAGCAAAACAAGAATGACACAAATCTGACATTAACAGCATGATACCACATAGCAAGCAACAAGAAACTAAGCTACTGCAGCCAAACGTACCAGAAAAACATATGGTAGTGATCTACTCAAGATGCTTGACAAAAGATGAACACTGAGCTACGGCTAAATCGCAACACAACAGGTCCAAACAAGCATGGAAAAAGTGCAAAATATATCAGCTTCACAGACTTAGGGAAATTACTGAACATGGCAAAATCAGCATCAGGAAGCAATGTTCAGAGCAATGAAACACCATGCTACATCAGCAATCAGTATCTCAAAATATGCATGGATCTCTCGGTAGCATCAAGTTAACGTGGCATAAAAATATCAGCAAAACAGGGGCTGAAATCAGCAACATCAGGAAGCCTAGTTTGCATGCTTGTGCTAGTCACCACAGAGATCACAAAAATACATAGCATACATCCCTGGAAAGATGGCATGGCATATTACAAAACACATCTAGGTCTCAGATTCATAGGATGCACACATCGATCATGGCAAAAATGACAAAAGTGCATGTTCTGTTACGAAACAGAAACTAACATCACATAGCCCTCTTCTAACAGCATTTCGGGCATCAAGATGAGCTCAAATGAAAATGATGCAATGATATAAAATGATCTACTCTTCGAGTCGAATATTTCTACATATAACACGCACGAAACGGAGCAATATGCAGAGAGTTATGGCATGACGAAAATGCAATAAAATAGTCACAGGAATATGACTTAGGATTCGGGAGGAAGGAGAAAGTCAACCCTTCGAGGTGGATCTCAGATCCGGCCGGAACGGAAGCCGAGGCGGCTCGAGGTGGCCGGCGGTGGCTCGCCGGAGCTCGGGCCGGGGAGGAGAGCGACGGCCGAGGAGGGCGCGCGGCGCCGGGCGGAGGCGCGGCGGCGGCGCCGGGGTCATGATGGCGCCGGGCGGCGGCGCGCGCGCCGACGAGGCGGCGGAGGGCGACGGCGGGCGCTGGCGCGGGACGCGCCTGTGAAGCGGCGGCGACTGGGAGGGGGGCCTGGCCCCGGCCGGGCGCGGGGCGGCGAGCGGGCGCGGCGCCCACGTGGCAGCGGCGGCGGCAGCGGCGCAAGGCGGACGTGTCCGCCTAGTCCGGACGCTGTCGGGCGGCGCGGAGAGGAGCGGGCTAGGGTTTGGAGGACGATTGATCCAAAATTCGGGGAGGGTGTTTTATAGGTAGAAGGAGCTAGGAAGCTCCAAATGGAGTCGGTTTCGCCCACACGATCGTGATCCGACGACGGAGAGCATGGAAGTGACTTAGATGGGTTATTGGGCTGTTTTGAAAGGGTGTTGGGCTGCAACTTAAAAGAGGCTTTTGCGAGAGTGCGGTTAACCGTTGGAGTACCAAACGAGCTCCAAATGACCCGAAACTTGACAGTGGTCTACGGTGGTATACCAAGGCCAGTTGACAAACCTCGGTCCATTCGAGAAAGTTTAGTACCGCTCACGGAAAAAGCGTAAAAGGGGCGCCGGGGACATAGGAGTCTTGGGATCGCAAAACGGACAACGGGGAAAATGCTCGGAATCATGAGACGAACACGTATGCAAATGCGATGCACATGATGACATGATATGGAAAGCATGACATGGACAAAAAGAAAAAAAAGAGGAAAACCCAACCACAGAGGGAATATCATATCACAATGCCGAAAATGGCAAGAGTTGGAGTTACAAATATGGAAAGTTACATCCGGGGTGTTACAACACTCCACCACTACAAGAGGATCTCGTCCCGAGATCTAGGACGGAAAGAACTCCGGATATTCGGAACGGAGGTGATCCTCGCGCTCCCAGGTGGCTTCTCGGTCGGAATGGTGTGACCACTTCACTTTTAGGAATTTGATTGACTTGTTGCGAGTCTTACGCTCGGTTTCTTCAAGAATAGCAACGGGGTGCTCATGATAAGAGAGATCTTCTTGAAGGTCAATTTCTTCGAAGTTGATAGTGCGTTCAGGAGTCTTGAAGCACTTGCGAAGCTGTGACACGTGAAACACATCGCGCACGCGTTCGCGAAGTTGGACGGAAGCTCAAGTTGATAGGCGAGATCGCCCTTTTGCCAATGATCTTGAAAGGGCCCACGTATCTAGGGGCAAGCTTCCCTTTGATACCGGGCGGCAGGTGCCTTTCATTGGAGACGCGGAGGTAGACATGGTCTCCGATTTCAAAAGCCACATCACGGTGCTTGTCATCATAATAGCTCTTCCGGAGCGATTCTTGCGGCTTTGAGATTCTCACGAATGACTTTGCACATTTCTTGACCTGTGATCAAGTCGTTGCCAAGAAGTTGGCGTTCACCTGTCTCGGACCAATTGAGAGGAGTACGGCACTTTACGCCATAGAGAATTTCGAATGGGGCCTTGCCCGAACTTCGCTTGGAAGCTGTTGTTGTAGGAGAACTTCGGCATATGGAAGACAATCTTCCCACTTCATACCGAAGGAAATGACACAAGCCACGAGCATATCTTCAAGGATTTGATTGACTCGCTCAACTTGGCCACTTGTTTGAGGATGGAAAGGCTGTCTTTGAAAGCGAATGTTGGTGCCCATGGCCTTCGAAAAGAATCCCAAAACTTGGAGGTAAAGATGATGCCACGATGCGAAGAGATCAATTGCGGAATGCCGTGCAAGGAGACAATCCTGGAGGTGTATAACTCTGCCAACTGAGCTGCTGTGATAGACTCTTTGATAGTAAGAAAATGAGCCACTTTAGTAAGCTTGTCAATGACAACGAAGATAGCATCATTTCCACGCTTGGACTTAGGAAATCCGATCCACGAAGTCCATTTCAATATGATCAAACTTCCATTCTGGAATAGCAAGAGGTTGGAGGAGACCAGCTGGTCTTTGGTGTTACTTTTCACTCTTCTGCGGACATCACACTCATTCACGAATTGAGCAATTTCTCGCTTCATTCGAGTCCACCAATATATTTGCTTGAGGTCATGGTACATCTTCGTACTTCCGGGATGAATGGATAGAAGCGAATTGTGTGCCTCGTTCATAATGACTTTACGTAGATCACCCTTAGGAACCACAATCCGGTCCTCGAAGAAAAGAGTATCTTTGTCATCAATGTGGAAGCACTTGTACTTGGAAATGCCCTTGTCGATACCACGTTTCACCTTTTTCACCATGGTATCCAGGAGTTGAGCCTCACGAATTTGGTCTTCCAAAGTAGGAGAGACTATGAGGTTGGCAAGAATGCCTTGAGGAACAACTTGAAGATTCGACTTATGGAAAGCTTCACAAAGGTCCGGTTGGAAGGGCTTGAGGATTAAGCTGTTGCAATAAGCCTTCCTGCTCAAAGCATCTGCAATGACATTGGCCTTGCCTGGAGTATATTCAATACTTGGGTTGTACTCTTGAATCATTTCGACCCATCGAGTTTGCACGAGGTTGAGGTTGGGTTGAGTGAAGATATACTTGAGGCTCTTGTGATCGGTGAAGATGTCCACTTTCCTTCCCAACAAGAGATGTCTCCATGTTATCAATGCATGGACAATCGCCGCCAACTCAAGATCGTGAGTGGGGTAGTTCTTTTCGTTGAGCTTCAAGCTGGCGAGAGGTATAGGCCACAACTCTCTTCTCTTGCATTAACACAGACCGAGACCTTGAAGAGAAGCATCACAGAAAACTTGAATGGCTTGGATTCATCAGAGGAGTCAAGGCAGAGCTGTGACGAGTTTCTCTTTGAGAGTATTGAAAGCAACGTCACACTCGGAGACCGGACATACTTCACATGCTTCGGAGGAGGTTGGAAAGAGGCTTTGCAATCTTAGAGAAGTTCTCAACGAATCTTCGGCAATAGCTTGCAAGACCAAGAAAACTGCGAAGCTGCTTGACATTCTGAGGAGGTTCCCAATTCACAACTGCAGACACCTTCTCGTGGTTAACAGCGATGCCCTTGGCGGAGATGATGTGACCAAGATAAAGCACTTCATCAAGCCAAAATTCACATTTGGAAAACTTCGCATAGAATTGATACTCTCTGAGCTTGTCTAGCACCAATCGCAAATGTTTGGCATGATCCTTCTTATTCTTGGAGAAGACCAAAATATCATCAAGATAGACCAAGGCGAATTCATTGGTGTAGGGGTTGAAGATGAAGTTCATCATTCGAGAGAAAGTTGGAGAAGCATTGACAAGGCGAAAGACATGACAAGTATATTCATAAGAACCAAAGCTTGTTCGAATGCTGTCTTGGGAATATCTTGTTCACGAATCTGAATCGATGATAACCCATACGAAGGTCAAGCTTGGAGAACACTTTAGCACCTTTGAGTTGCTCGAAAAGCTCATTGATGTTGGGAAGTGGATACTTGTTCTTGATAGTCTTCTTATTCAATGGATGGTAATCGACACAAAGACGGTCCGTGCCATCCTTCTCCTGGACAAAAAGAACACCACAACCCCAAGGAGATGAACTCGGTCTGATCAAACCCAGACGCTCTTGTTCATCGAGCTGCTTCTTCAATTCCTTCAGCTCATTAGGTCCAAGCTTGTATGGACGCTTGCAAACAGGTTCAGTGCCAGGCTCAAGATCGATAACGAACTCAAGCGGCGGTGAGGAGGCATTCTGGAAGCTCTTACGGAAAGACATCTTGGTACTCACAAAGCAATGGAATCGAGAGATAGCATCCAATTCGCCCTTCTCATTGAGAGAAAACAACCGAATGGTTTCATCACGAGCGGCATAGATGATCACATCATTAGAAGAGTGAGTCAATTGAATTTCCACAGCAGCACAATCAAGCTGAGCTTTGTCTGAGAAAGCCGATCCATCCCAAGAATAAGATCAATATCCGAGTCACCAAGGACAATTGGTTTAGCGAAATCTATAATTGCCCATCTTGATAGTGACATCGAGCAATCAAACTAGAAGTCATAAGCTTTCCGGGAGAAACAACTTGCATAACTTTGGACAAAATCTACGTGTCAACATTGTGCTTCGATGCAAAAGGATATGACATGAAAGAATGCGATGCACCAGTATCAAATAAGACTTTTGCAGGAATATCATTGACTGAGAGATTACCCATTATCACATCAGTAGATTCCTCCGCTTGAGCTGCATTCATCATGTTCACCTTTGCAGACTTGGGATTATGCTTGACCACTGCATTGCTGGAAGATTTCACAGGAGGAGGCGGAAGGCGCCTTTGGTTGAAGCATTTGTTCGCATAGTGACCTTTCTGCTGACATTTGTTGCAAGTCACCTCTGAGAGCGCACGGTGATAAGGAGCATTTGATCTTGGAGCTTGACAGTTAGACTTGTTCTGATAGCCTGGGTTGGGTGGGTGGGAAGATCCACGACCACTTGAGTTCTTCTGCTGATAAGGCTGACGGAACGGAGGAGGAGGAAGGTAGAACTTCCGCTGCTTAGCTGCCACTTGAGAGGAAGAAGAAGACTGAACTGCATCCCTGATTCTTTTCTTAGAAGCCTCACATTTGAGCTGGGCATCTTCTTGCTTCAGTGCCATGTTGTAGAATTCATCATACTTTTATGGCTCAAAAAGCACGAGAGCTAATTGCAGATCTTCTCCGAGACCACCTCCAATCGATAGATCATACTCTTTTCATCGTGGGCGTCTTGCTTAGCAAAGCGAGCAAGTTTACGAACTGGATATTGTATTGATACACGGACATGTTGCCTTGCTTGAGATTGCGGAACTCCTCACGCTTGCTCTCAACAACACTTTTGAATGTGGTGAGCTCTGAAGTCTCGGCGGAACTCATGCCGTAATGACACGACCTCCTCTGGAATCTTTGTATTGCCGGAACCACTCAGCAGCTTGGTCCTTGAGTTGAAAGCGAAGCAAACTTGACAAAGTCCTCGTGTCTGACATTGCTACATTCAAAATGTTTGCAGATGTCCACAAGCCAATCGTCGGCGTCTGTGGCCTCGACCACGAAACCGAAAGACTTCGCTGATTAGCGAGGAATTGATTGAGGGTAGCAAAGTGCGGCTGGTTGTTGCCTTGACCTTGATTTCCTTGATTGCCTTGCCCTTGAGTACGCTCTTGCAAGAGTTGCAAAATCATCTGAGCATTGGCATTGGTGGATGCCATGATAGCTTGTCATGCCTCCGGAGGCGGAGGTGGAGGTGGAGGGTTCGACTGACTCTCATCATTGCGATCCGGATTCAGGCAGCGTTGGCGGAGCCATCCTGAAGAGGGTGACATCCGTTAGCACTTTGATGAGACAGATAGACAAGTTGAATCAACGGATAGAAATTGCAACACATAGTCTTCACAATAAACATTCGAACAAGGATGAACGAATGAATTCCAAAAGCTAACATCACACGTCCATTAAGGTGAGAAGCCACTTGATTAAGGGTTGATGAAAAAAAATAACAAGGTACGACTGGAACAAATAAGTGGTAAGGATTACCCAATCACAAACCAAATATCTGCGGGAAGAAATGCTAAGAGCTACTTGAATCCCACCTATAAACTCGAAACTTTACGGTTATGCAATCTGGTGTTGGGGATACAGGGTACACAAAATATATCACCCAAACTAACAATACCTAGATCCAGCTGTATCCATCCGTCAACACATAACCAAGAAACCTTCGGAAATCGTGTACCTCGACCTTCGAAAAGCATCCGTTATACGAGTCATGGCAATACTCCCGAGCTCGCCCAGTACTGGGTTATCAGGGTTATCTCACCAACAACTGCACAAAAGAGATTTCAATGTCGGCAAATCTAAGGTATTCCAGAACTGCAACGATAAAATTGTGGCGACAACACCTCGGAGCTCAACTCCCGGACACCGCCACAACCCCTAAATGTCAGGAGGCACCTAGAACTATGTTCTCGTCACAAAACCATCGGAACGATCCCAAGATACCCGCGTGATCCTAAAATTTTTTTTAGTGAAATTTGAGGAGAGGAGAGTCAAAACTTCTACGTCAGGAGACCTCACCAGAGCGACGAAGGGACTGGGGAGTAAAAAGAATCCTACTCTCCGATATATATATAATCCTAAGACTCAAAACATTTTCCGTTCTAGACTCAATAACGCCAGCAAACAATCAAGCAAGGGGCTCCTAAGTCGGGGAAGGCTCTGATTACCAACTTGTAACGCCCTCGATGCGGCTATATCTCCCACGTGTCGAAGCACGACTTAGAGGCATAACCGCATTGAAAGCAATGTCGCAAGTGAGGTAATCTTCACACAACCCATGTAATACATAAGGGAAAGAGATACATAGTTGGCTTACAGTCGCCACTTCACACAATACATAAATAAACATCCATCATTCAGATTACACTCAAGGTCCGACTAAGGAACCAAAATAAAAGAAGATACCCCAAATACTACACAGATCCCCGATCGTCCCAACTGGGCTCCACTACTGATCATCAGGAAAAGACACATAGTAACGACCACGTTCCTCATCGAACTCCCACTTGAGCTCGGTTCGTCACCTGACCGCATCGTCGGCACCTGCAACTGTTTTGGGAGAATCTGTGAGTCATGGGGACTCAGCAATCTCACACCCGCGAGATCAAGACTATTTAAGTTTATAGGAAGGACAGAGTTGTGAGGTGGAGCTGCAGCAAGCGACTAGCATATATGGTGGCTACACTCGCAAAAGAGAGCGAGAAGAGAAGCAAGGCACGGTCGTGAAGCTAGTAGTGATCAAGAAGTGATCCTGATCTACTTACGTCAACCATAACTCCAACACCGTGTTCACTTCCCGGACTCCGAGAAGAGACCATCACGGTTACACACGCCGTTGATGTGTATTTTAATTAAAGTCAACTTCGGGTTTTCTACAACCGGACATTAACAAATCCCCATCTGCCTCATAACCGCGGGCACGGCTTTGAAAGATAATACCCTGCAGGGTGTCCCAACTTAGCCCATTATAAGCTCTCACGGTCAACGAAGGATATTCCTTCTACCGGGAAGACCCGATCGATCTCGGAATCCCGTACTACAAGACATTTCGACAAAGCAATAAAACAAGACCAGCAAAGCCGCCCGATTGTGCCGACAAATCCCGATAGGAGCTGCACATATCTCGTTCTCGAGGCACATCCGGATGAGACATCCTCTGAGTAAAACCAAGCCTCGAGTTTCCCGTGG
Source organism: Aegilops bicornis (assembly GCA_021605145.1). Classification (NCBI taxonomy): domain Eukaryota; kingdom Viridiplantae; phylum Streptophyta; class Magnoliopsida; order Poales; family Poaceae; genus Aegilops; species Aegilops bicornis. The sequence continues at coordinate 507,339,217 of CM038669.1, forward strand.
TGGTCCCTTGATCTGCTGCGTTTGGGCCAGCACTCGAAGGAGCACCGTCCGGGGTTAGAATAAAGATGACCCTCGGGCTCGCGAAAACCGGGGAAAAAAGGCTTAGGTGGCAAATGGTAAAACCAAAGTTGGGCCTTGCTTTGGAGGAGTCTTATTCAAAGGGAACTGTCAAGGGGTCCCATAAATCACCCAACCGTGGAAGGAACGCGAAATCAAGGAACATAACACCGCACGACGGAAACTACGGCGGCAAGAGTGGAACAAAACACCGTGCATAAGGCCGAGTATTCCACCCTTTACCAAGTATATAGATTCATTAATTATAGCAGATATATTGTGATATCCCCAACAAGTAAACATGTTCCAACAAGGAACAACATCTCCATGTTCCAACAAGGAACAAACTTCATCTTCACCTGCAACTAGCAACGCTATAAGAGGGGCTGAGCAAAGCGGTAACATAGCCAATCAACGGTTTGCTGGGAAAGGATGGTTAGGGGCTTGACATGGCAATTATGGGAGGCATGATAAGCAAGTGATAGGCGTCGTAGCATAGGCATAGCAAAAGAGCGAGCATCTAGCATAGCAAAGATAGAAGTGATTTCGAGGGTATGGTCATCTTGCCTGCAAGGTTCTCAGAGTTGTCGAAAGCTTGATCCTCGTAAGCGTTTTCAACAGGTTCCTCGTTCACGTACTCGTCTCCCGGCTCTACCGAAAGCAAGAACACAAACAAAGGAACCACAATAAATCACGGTGCAATGCACAAGCAACATGATGCAAAATATGACATGATATGCGGGATGTGATATGCAATGCGTATGCGTGCTCCGGAAGGAAAATGATGAACCAGGCATCAACTTGGCAAACCAAGTATGCCGCTGGAAAGATGAGATGATTTCGGTTGAAATCGATATAAAGATCACCGAAATCGGATGCACGGTTTGCAAATGACAAGCAAAACAAGAATGGCACAAATCTGACATTAACAGCATGATACCACATAGCAAGCAACAAGAAATTAAGCTACTGCACCCAAACGTACCAGAAAAACATATGGAAGTGATTTACTCAAGATGCTTGACAAAATATGAACACTGAGCTACGGCTAAATCGCATCACAACAGGTCCAAACAAGCATGGCAAAAGTGCAAAATATATCAGCTTCACAGACTTAGGGAAATTACTGAACATGGCAAAATCAGCATCAGGAAGCAATGTTCAGAGCAATGAAACACCATGCTACAGGAACTTATAATAGCAAAATAAGGCATGGCATGAATCAACTCAAAGCATAGAACAAAAGTACCTTACTGACCATAAGCTAAAAAGGATCAGAAAACATAATAGCACCCATGTAAACATAGCAAGTTTCGTTAACAGATTCAGCAACAGGGCATGACAAAAACAGATAACAAGTAGGCATGTTTAAGATCTCGATGCACTCACTACGGAGCATCTCATAATAAACTAAGCATACATCCATAAAGAAGACATGGAATAGAAGCTACACATGGCAAGAACAACATCATAGCCTACACGGATCAACTACAACAACCTTGGCAAAATTCAATAACATGTAAACAATCTGCCAGGAAACATTTTATAGCAAACGTAGACCTCGATTGACTCAAGCTATGGAACTCCATAATTGCAAACAAATGCATGGGTGGATAGAGCATAACCATATTTTCAAAACATCCTTACTTAAGTATCTCAAAATATGCATGGATCTCTCGGTAGCATCAAGTTAACATGGCTAAAAAATATCAGCAAAACAGGGGCTGAAATCAGCAACATCAGGAAGCCTAGTTTGCATGCTTGTGCTAGTCACCACAGAGATCACAAAAATACATAGCATACACCCCTGGAAAGATGGCATAGCATATTACAAAACACATGTAGGCCTCAAATTCATAGGATGCACACATCAATCATGGCAAAAATGACAAAAGTGCATGTTCTATTACAAAACAGAAACTAACATCACATAGCCCTCTTCTAACAGCATTTAGGGCATCAAGATGAGCTCAAATGAAAATGATGCAATGATATGAAATGATCTACTCTTCGAGTCGAACATTTCTACATATAACACGTACGAAACGGAGCAACACGCAGAGAGTTATGGCATAACGAAAATGCAATAAAATAGTCACAGGAATATGACTTAGAGGATTCGGGAGGAAGGAGAAAGTCAACCCTTCGAGGTGGATCTCAGATCCGGCCGGAATGGAAGCCGAGGCGGCTCGAGGTGGCTGGCGGCGGCTCACCGGAGCTCGGGCCGGGGAGGAGAGCGCCGGCCGAGGAGGGGCGCGGGCGGCGCCGGCGGGAGGCGCGGGCGGCGGGCGGCGCCGGGTTGGCCGGCGGTCACGTGGCGGCGCCGGGGTCATGATGGCTGGGCGGCCGGGCGGACAGCGCTGGCCGACGAGGCGGCGGAGCGGAGGGCGACGGCGGGGGCGCGGGCGCGGGGACGTGGCCTGGGAGGCGGCGGCGCGGAGAGGAGCGGGGCTAGGGTTTGGAGGAGGATTGATCCGAAAATTCGGGGGAGGGGGTGTTTTTATAGGTAGAAGGAGCTAGGAAGCTCCAAATGGAGTGCGGTTTTCGCCCACACGATCGTGATCCGATGACGGAGAGCATGGAAGTGACTCAGATGGGTTATTGGGCTGTTTTGAAAGGGTGTTGGGCTGCAACTTAAAAGAGGCTTTTGCGAGAGTGCGGTTAACCGTTGGAGTACCAAACGAGCTCCAAATGACGTGAAACTTGACAGGTGGTCTACCGGTGGTATACCAAGGCCACTTGACAAACCTCGGTCCATTCCGAGAAAGTTTAGTACCCGCTCACGGAAAAACGTAAAAGGGGACGCCGGGGGACATAGGAGTGCCGGATCGCAAAACGGACAACGGGGAAAATGCTCGGAATCATGAGACGAACACGTATGCAAATGCGATGCACATGATGACATGATATGGAAAGCATGACATGGACAAAAAGCAAAAAAAGAGGAAAACCCCACCATGAAGGGAATATCATATCACAATGCCGAAAATGGCAAGAGTTGGAGTTACAAATATGGAAAGTTACATCCGGGGTGTTACACGATATCCGCCACGAGACTCAACATTCATCGGACCACATACATCTGTATGTATGGTTTCCAACAAATCTGTTGCTCTCTCCATAGTTCCGGAGAATGGTGTTTTAGTCATCTTGCCCATGATGCACCGTTCACAAGTACCAAGTGATTCATAATCAAGTGATTCCAGAAGTCCATCAGTATGGAGTTTCTTCATGCACTTTACACCAATATGACCCAAACGGCAGTGCCACAAATAAGTTGCACTATCATTATCAACTCTGCATCTTTTGGCTTCAACATTATGAATATGTGTATCACTAGTATCGAGATTTAATAAAAATAGACCACTCTTCAATGGTGCATGACCATAAAAGATATTACTCATATAAATAGAACAACCATTATTCTCTCGATTTAAATGAATAACCGTCTCGCATCAAACAAGATCCAGATATAATGTTCATGCTCAACGCTAGCACCAAATAACAATTATTCAGGTCTAAAACTAATCCCGATGGTAGATGTAGAGGTAGCGTGCCGACCACGATCACATCGACTTTGGAACCATTTCCCACGCGCATCGCCACCTCGTCCTTAGCCAATCTTTGCTTAATCCGTAGTCACTGTTTCGAGTTGCAAATATTAGCAACAGAACCAGTATCAAATACCCAGGTGCTACTGCGAGCATTAGTAAGGTACACATCAATAACATGTATATCCCATATACCTTTGTTCACCTTGCCATCCCTCTTATCCGCCAAATACTTGGGGCAGTTCCGCTTCCAGTGTCCAGTCTGCTTGCAGTAAAGCACTCAGTCTCAGGCTTAGGTCTAGATTTGGGTTTCTTCTCTTGAGCAGCAACTTGCTTGCTGTTCTTCTTGAAGTTCCCCTTCTTCTTCCCTTTACCCTTTTTTCTTGAAACTGGTGGTCTTATTGACCATCAACACTTGATGCTCCTTCTTGATTTCTACCTCCACAGCCTTTAGCATTGCGAAGAGCTCGGGAATAGTCTTGTCCATCCCTTGCATATTATAGTTCATCACGAAGCTCTTGTAGCTTGGTGGCAGTGATTGAAGAATTCTGTTAATGACACTATCATCAGGAAGATTAACTCCCAGTTGAATCAAGTGATTATTATACCCAGACATTTTGAATATATGTTCACTGACAAAACTATTCTCCTCCATCTTACAGCTATAGAACTTATTGGAGACTTCATATCTCTCAATTCGGGCATTTGCTTGAAATATTAACTTAAACTCCTGAAACATCTCATATGCTCCATGACGCTCGTAACGCGTCGTTGAAGACCCAGTTCTAAGCCGTAAAGCATGGCACACTGAACTATCGAGTAGTCATCGACTTTGCTCGCCAGACGTTCTTAACGTCGTCGATTTACATCTGCGGCACTGGCACCCAGCGGTGCTTCCAGGACGTAATTCTTCTGTGCAACAATGAGGATAATCCTCAAGTTACGGACCCAGTCCGTGTCATTGCTACCATCATCTTTCAACTTAGCTTTCTCAAGGAACGCATTAAAATTCAACGGAACAATAGCACGGGCCATCTATCTACAACAAACATAGATAAGCAAAATACTATCAGGTACTAAGTTCATGATAAATTTAAGTTCAATTAATCATATTACTTAAGAACTCCCACTTAGACAGACATCTCTCTATTCATCTAAGTGATCACGTGACCCAAATCAACTAAACCATGTCCGATCATCACGTGAGATGGAGTAGTTTCAATGGTGAACATCACTATGTTGATCATATCTACTATATGATTCACGTTCGACCTTTCGGTCTCCGTGTTCCGAGGCCATATCTGTATATGCTAGGCTCGTCAAGTTTAACCTGAGTATTCTGCGTGTGCAACTGTTTTGCACCCGTTGTATTTGAACGTAGAGCCTATCACACCCGACCATCACGTGGTCTCTCAGCACGAAGAACTTTCGCAATGGTGCATACTCAGGGAGAACACTTCTTGATAATTAGTGAGAGATCATCTTAACATGCTACCGTCAATCAAAGCAAGATAAGATGCATAAAGGATAAACATCACATGCAATCAATATAAGTGATATGATATGGCCATCATCATCTTGTGCTTGTGATCTCCATCTCCGGAGCACCGCCATGGTCACCATCGTCACCGGCGCGACACCATGATCTCCATCGTAGCATCATTGTCGTTTACGCCATCTATTGCTTCTATGACTATCGCTACCGCTTAGTGATAAAGTAAAGCAATTACAGGGTGTTTGCATTTCATACAATAAAGCGACAACCATATGGCTCCTGCCAGTTGCCGATAACTTCGGTTACAAAACATGATCATCTCATACAATAAAATATAGCATCGCGTCTTGACCATATCACATCACAACATGCCCTGCAAAAACAAGTTAGACGTCCTCTACTTTGTTGTTGCAAATTTTACGTGGCTACTACGGTCTGAGCAAGAACCGTTCTTACATACGCATCAAAACCACAACGATAGTTCGTCAAGTTAGTGTTGTTTTAACCTTCGCAAGGACCGGGCGTAGCCACTTTTCAGTTCAACTAAAGTTGGAGAAACCGACACCGCTAGCCACCTCTGTGCAAAGCACGTCGGGAGAACCGGTCTCGGCGTAAGCGTCTGGCGTAATGTCGGTCTGGGCCGCTTCATCCAACAATACCGCCGAACCAAAGTATGACATGCTGGTAAGCAGTATGACTTGTATCGCCCACAACTCACTTGTGTTCTACTCGTGCATATAACATCTACGCATAAAACCAGGCTCGGATACCACTGTTGGGGAACGTAGTAATTTCAAAAAAATTCCTACGCACACGCAAGATCATGGTGATGCATAGCAACGAGAGGGGAGAGTGTTATCTACGTACCCTCGTAGACCGAAAGCGGAAGCGTTAGAACAACACGGTTGATGTAGTCGTACGTCTTCACGGCCCGACCGATCAAGCACCGAAACTACGGCACCTCCGAATTCTAGCACATGTTCAGCTCGATGCCGATCCCCGGACTCCGATCCAGCAGAATGTCGGGGAAGAGTTTCATCAGCACGACGACGTGGTGACGATCTTGATGTTCTACCGTCGCAGGGCTTCCCCTAAGCACCACTACAATATTATCGAGGACTATGGTGGAGGAGGGCACCGCACACGGCTAAGAGATCAAGAGATCAATTGTTGTGTCTTTGGGATGCCCCCTGCCCCCGTATATAAAGGAGCAAGGGGGAGGCCTGCCGGCCCTCTATGGCGCGCCCCCAAGAGGGGAATCCTACTAGGACTCCAAGTCCTTGTAGGTTTCCACCTAAAGGGAGACAGGGGGAAGGAAGGAGAGGGAGAGCGAGAAGGAAAGGGGGGTGCCGCCCCCCTCTCCTAGTCCAATTCAGACCAGAGGGGGAGGGGGCGCGCGGCCTGCCATGGCCGCCCCTCTCTCTCTCCACTAAGGCCCATCGAGGCCCATTAATTCCCCCGGGGGTTCCGATAACCCTCCGACACTCCGGTTTTATCCGAAACTTCTCCGAAACACTTCCGGTGTCTGAATATAGTCGTCCAATATATCAATCTTCATTCTCGACCATTTCGAGACTCCTCATCATGTCCGTGATCACATCCGGGACTCTGAACAAACTTTGGTATATCAAAACTCATAAACTCATAATATAACTGTCATCGAAACCTTAAGCGTGCGGACCCTATGTCGGAACCCCGATCCTAAGTCACACCGATCTAGCATGTAACACATCATATCACCTTGCGGCCTCACGCACGGTATTCCCACGGGTGTCGCCTTACCATGGCCCGGGACCGTTTGCGCCTTTTGGCTCACGTATATGATAGTGTCGCTAGCATCCATATGATAGAGAACCCGGGCCGACATGACTAGTCGTGAACCCAAAGTGGCACTAACCTATGGGGACAGGCATAAATGAATCACATCGAGCATGTCGGTCATCAACGTATGAATTCGGGCTGTAGCACTGGGCTAACAGGACTCCGGTATCCCAGGCTATAGCAGGCTAGGCAGGACTCCGAATATCACCGCGTGACATTTCCCCGAAGGGATAGACATAGGAACAAAGTGAAACACATGCCGGCCAGTCAAGTGTCCAAGCAGTAGTGCTGGGCTAGCAGGACTCCGGTGAACCGGGCAGTAGCGGACTACTATCGCTCAGAAGCACGGGACTACATTTCCCCATAAGAGAGGCTACCAAGGATAAACAACTAGGTTGTCGGATCCCACACATAGCAATACAAGTTACACGTACGCATAAGATGCAAGTATGTGCTGTACAACATGGCATCCCAACATAACGCAAACTCATATAGGTAAAGGCTCAGAAGAACCACATAGCATTAAATACAAACAGGGGTCACATGACCTATCATTCAGAGCATACAAGCAACAAGCGGAAGCATTACATGTCCGAAGTACGTACAACTACAAAAGAAAAAGGCTGAGAAGCCTGACTATCTACAAGACCCTCCCAAGGGTACAAGATCGTAGCTGAGGTAACAAGCTACTCGTCGAAGTCCAAGCGGAACTACTAGAAAGACCGAAGTCTCCGCTGCAAAAACATAAATAAAGCAACGTGAGTACAAAGGTACTCAGCAAGACTTACATCAGATCCTATTATACATGCATTTGTATCAAGAGGGTAATGTGGAGTTTAGTTGCAGCAAGCCAGCTTTGACTCTGTGGCTATCCTGTTTCTCGACTACCAGAACTTCTTCGAGGTGATTTGGCGCTATCGAGTCCACTAGTCACCACACAATACACTACTATGGATTCATTCCCGTCTCCATACGAGAAGGCCATCCATAGCACTCACACTTGTCTTGAGCATTTTAGAGTATCCACTTCAAGTTGTCTATGTACCACGTAAGCATCCAAGAAGTCCATAACCGAGGACACGGCTATTCGAATAGATCATGTTAACCCTGCAGGGGTGTACTTCTTCACACACGCTCTCGCCACTTACCGCCATATACACGTCATGTATCTCGGCAACCTTCAAGCGGAAGTCTGGCGAGGGTGTCGGCCACGACCTGACTAACCACACAAGGCTCTAGTCCAGGTTTATCGCCTATTCGGGTTCCATCCGCAAGGAGATCCGGCCGGGGTGTCGCTCACGCCCCCAAATGATGTGTGTAGGGTTCCCAAGCCCACCTCGCCGGATGGATCTACGCTTGGTACACCGTGCCACTTGTGCCTAGTCTGTCCCAAGCCCACCTGGCCGGGTGCCACTTGGTAGACTACTAACACTACCTACAAACACCAGAAACTAGTTGCGACTCACAGGCCAGAGGTCAAGTTGGTTAATAAGTCGAGAGGGGCACTTAAGCATTCCAATGTGTGGTAGTAGCTAGTCATTGGACAACATACACAGAACTCGATTAGCTTAAGGGCCGGTTCCGGTGAGACAACCCACCATGTACTCATACATGGCCTCTCACCGCTACCTTTACCAAATCATGTTCACACATTTCACTCTCGAGATCGTAACATAGAACTGTACTCCAATTCATTCCCAATGAATCAGACACGACACAGCTCTAAGCAATAGCAGGCATAGCATGGTAGGAACACAACATGGCTCAATCAACTCCTACACATGCTAGTGGGTTTCAACTATTTATCGTGGCAATGACAGGTCATGCAGAGGAATGGGTTCAACTACCGCAGACAAAGTAGCGAGATGAATCGTTGTTGTCCTAATGCAATAACTGAGAGCAGGAGCGAGAGAGTAGGATTGTATCGGAATGAACAAGGGGGTTTGCTTGCCTGGTAAATCAACAAGGAGGGCACTGCTTCACAGACAGGTACTCTGGAACGTCTCCGGAGCGGGACCTATCCAGAAGGAACGGTGCCAGCAATCAATACACAATCATATGCAACAATATGATGCCTGAACATGGCATGTAGATGTGATGCTGTTTGAGCTAATGCAACTAGTATTCAATTTGAATGAAGTCCATTTGAACCAAGAATTCAAATGCAACTCCAAGTTAAGCTCTTATATATGCCATTTGCATGTTTTCACATATACATCAGGTATAACTTGGTTTTTCATGCATGAAACTGGTACAGATGGGTAGATTGCATTTTTCTGATAATTTTTCATATATAAATTATTTCAATCTGAGCTACGGTTGAATTTATATGAATTTTTGAAGTTTGAATCATTTTCTGGAATTTCCTGATTTAATTTAATACCAGAAAATCAAATACTGCGTCAGCACTGCGTAAGCCTGACGTCAGCAAATCAACTGCGGCTGACTGGGGTCAAACCTGACGGCTGGGACCCACATGTCAGTGCAACATCTAACTAACAGAGTTAGTTAGTGTTAGGTTAGCACTAACCTAGGTTAATTAGGGCACAGGCCCACTGTCGGAAGAGACAACTAATTAAGCGGAGTTAATTAGCGCTAACTAAACTAACACCTAAACTAAACAGGGGCATGGCCCACGCGTCAGTGACCCTGGGGGGGTCAAACCCCAGGTCAAACAAGTCAAACCCGCTGGCGGTTAGTCGCCGGCGAGATCCACGGCGTACTTGTGCCCCGGGTTTCCTCTGTGGTGCTCCAAATGACGCGCGGCTAGGCGCGTTGGAGCTCCTTCGATGGCGCGTCGGCCGGTGGACCGTGGCTCGGCACAGGATGGCCGTGTCGGCGGCGGCGAAGTTCGATTCTGGCCGCCGGAGTTCGATCGTGCCGCACGGAACGCGTTTGGAGCTCGAAGACGAGAGAAGCAAAGCGCTAAGGGATGCTCTCTGAGGCCTTACGAGCTTGTTGGACTCGCGGGGTGACCAAATGGTCACCGGAGCTGCGTCGACGGCGAAGCTCGGCGGCGAAGGTTCGCCATGGTGGAGACGACAGGCTGGAGGGCGGCGCGACGGGGAGAAGAAGCGAGGCTCACGGCGGACTTGCGGGGCTGCTCGTTGTGGCGAGGGCCTGGAGGCAGCAAGCGGCGATGGCGATCTGCAGCGGCGGAGGTGATGAAAGCGGCGGCGGCGGCTCCACGGGCGCTCCGGCTTGTGTGGCTCGGCGGAGAGCTTGAGCGAGGAGGCGGAGCTCTGCGCATGTCGGAGAGGCGAGGGGAGGCGGTGGCTACGGCAACGGCGTGCGGCGGCGGCAACAGCGTTCGAACGCAGTGGGGAAAGCAGCGAGGGAGAGAACAGGGAGAGTGAGAGCGGTCGGGCGGCGTGGCGTCACGGGGCATCCAGACGACGAGGGGAGAAGCAGGAGGTGGAGGGAGACGTGGCCCCGGACGTGGCAGCCAAGGCGTGCCCCCCCTCCTCCGGGCGCGAGGAAGGGGACGATAGGCGTCGGCCACCGGCCGGGCCGGGCTGGGTCACTGGCCAGCCACAGCCCCTGTGCCGCGGGTAAGTCCGGTAGGGTTTACCTCTTTTATTTCTTTTCTATTTTTCTGACATTTGTTTGATTTAATTAAAATACTAAATCATTTTCTTACCTTATGCCAATTTTTGTAGGAGCTAAGCAGATTATTCCAGAGCTCCTCAGCAAACGGCATAATTTTTGGACATATATTATATATATGACATATATATATCCAATGCAAATAATTATCGGATTAATCCAAATGGCCAAAATATTTATCCGTGAGCTCCTAAAAATATTGGTTGGAATTTTACCTCTGACCAATATTTTTAGAGAAAATAGGAACATTTTCTTGGGCCAAATTGAAGCAAGTTTTATTTGGTCATTTCCAAAATGAATCGAGGGTCTCACAAATCCTCATTTCAATATTAAATGGAATTTAAACATGATGCACAAATGACTAGCTAGTCTAGGTCATACCAGAACTAGGGATGTGACAACTCGCCTCACTTGAAAGAATCTCGTCCGAGATTCGTGGGTCGATGGAAAGAAAGCGGGGTACTCGGTCGAAGGCGATCTTCTCGCTCCCAAGTAGCTTCTCTCTCGGAATGATGAGACCACTTGAACCTTGAGAAACTTGATGTTACGGCGTCGAGTGACTCGCTCTGCTTGATCAAGAATGCGAACAGGGTACTCTCGATATGTGAGGTTATCTTGGAGATCAAGCGTTTCATGGTCCACTCCACGGATAGGATCCGAGAAGCAATGCCTGAGTTGAGAGACGTGGAAGACATCATGAACTCGAGAAAGATGTGGGGGTAGTTCCAACTAGTAGGCAACCTCTCCTCGTTTAGCGAGAATGCGAAAGGGACCAATGTAACGAGGAGCCAACTTGCCCTTGATACCGAATCGATGGGTACCCTTTAGAGGAGTAACCCGAAGGTAAGCCTTGTCGCCAACTTCATAGGCCACTTCCTTATGACGACGGTCATACTAGCTCTTTTGACGAGATTGGGCTGTTTTCAAATTCTCACGAATGATGCGAACTTGCTCTTCTGCCTCCTGGATCATATCCGGTCCAAAGAATTGTCTTTCACTGGTTTCTGACCAGTTTAAAGGTGTTCGACATCTTCGTCCATAGAGAATCTCAAAAGGAGCTTTCTTGAGACTGGATTGATAGCTATTGTTATAAACAAACTCGGCGAAAGGAAGACATTTCTCCCAATCCATACCGAATGAGATAACGCAAGCTCTAAGCATGTCTTCGAGAATTTGGTTGACCCTTTCCACCTAACCACTCGACTGAGGGTGGAAAGCGGTACTGAAGGAAAGAAGGGTCCCCATGGCAGTTTGGAAACTCTCCCAGAGGAAGTGAAAAGACTGCCACGGTCTGAACTGATCTCTAGTGGAACACCATGAAGTGACACTATTCGAGAAATATATAAGTCAGTGAGCTGACTAGCGGTGATACTCTGTCGAACAGGAAGGAAGTGCGCCACTTTGGAGAGACGATCAATGACTACGAAGATAGCGTTATTCCCTTTCTTGGTCCTGGGAAAACCGGTGATGAAATCCATACCAACTTTATCCCATTTCCACTCAGGAATGGCTAAAGGCTGAAGGGTGCCAGCAGGTCTCTGATGCTCTGACTTAACGCGACGACAAACATCACAGTTAGCAATGAACTCAGCAATTTCTCTCTTCATCCTAGTCCACCAGAACCTCTGGCGTAGGTCCTGATACATCTTAGTACTACCGGGATGAATCGTGAGAGGAGATTCATGCGCCTCCTTAAGAATCAACTTTCGAAGATGCTGCTTGTTGGGGACCACCAGGCGGTTCCCAAAGAAAACAACACCACGATCACCCATAGAGAAACATCCACCAACTCCCTTCTTAATGTTTCTCTTGATGCGGATAACACCCCTATCAAACTTCTGGTCAGAGATGATCTGGTCCTCAAGGGTAGGTTTCGCCACCAAGGTAGAAAGGAATCCGTGAGGAGAAATGTGAAGGTTAAGCTTACAGAATTCCTCATGGAGAAGTGGTTGACCCTGCTGCAACATGAGATTGTTGCAATAGGATTTCTGACTTAAGCGCATCAGCCATGACATTAGCTTTGCACAGGGTGTAGGTAATCCCTAGATCATAATCTGAGATCAACTCCAACCAACGTCTTTGCCTAAGGTTCAAATCTGGTTGGGTGAAGATATACTTGAGGCTCGTGATCGGTGTAGATCTCATAGCGTTTACCAAGAAGGTAATGTCGCCAGGTCTTGAGTGCATAGACTACAGCCGCAAGCTCTAGATCATGTGTAGGATAATTCTCCTCATGTGGATGCAATCGGCGAGATGCATAGGCAATCACATGACGATCCTGCATAAGAATGCAACCTAGTCCACATCGTGAGGCATCGCGATGAGATAACAAAGTCTTTAGTGAAATCCGGTGGCACAAGTATGGGAGCAGAAGTCAGGCGTCGTTTCAGTTCCTGAAAACTGTACTCACACTGTGGGGACCACTCGAACCTTTTATCTTTCTTGAGAAGTTCCGTGAGGGGTTTAGCTACTTTGGAGAAGTTGTCAACAAAGCGGCGACAATAGCTGGCTAGACCAAGGAAACTCCTAACTTGTTTAAGGGTTTCAGGTGGAGTCCAATCAAGAACGGCCTGAACTCTCTAGGGATTGACAGCAATGCCCTTACCGGAGATTACGTGGCCTAGGTAGGTCACTTACGGCAACCAAAATTCACACTTGGAGAACTTGGCATAAAGGCGGTGCTCTCTGAGTTTTTCTAACACAAGTCTAAGATGTTCGGCATGCTCTTCCTCGTTCTTCGAGTAAATAATAATATCATCGAGGTAAACCACGACGAATTTGTCTAAGTACTCCATGAAGATCGAGTTCATCAAGCGGGAGAAGGTAGCTGGAGCATTGGTTAGACCAAAGGACATGACGGTGTACTCGTACTGGCCATAATGAGTGACAAAAGCCGTCTTGGGGATGTCCCCGTTTCTAATCTTGATTTGGTGGTAGCCTAACCTCAAATCCATTTTGGAAAAGACTGAGGATCCAGCGAGCTGATCATACAGGTCGTTGATCCTGGGGAGCGGATACTTGTTCTTTATCGTGACCAAATTAACGGGACGATAATCTACAACCATCCGGTCCGTACCATCCTTCTTCTTGACAAAGAGGACGGGGCAAGCCCAAGGAGAAGAACTAGGACGGATGAAACCCTTTTGCAAGGACTCATCAAGTTGTTTCTTAAGCTCGGCTAGTTCTAAGGGTGCCATCTTGTAAGGTCTCCTAGAGATTGGAGCGGTTCCTGGAATAAGATCTATGACGAACTCTACATCTCTGTCAGGTGGAATACCTGGCAGTTTTTCTAGAAAGACATCCAGAAAATCACGGACTATCGGGATATCTTCAAGGTCTGGAAGAGGGCTGGCATTAAGAGAATAGAGTTGACGCTTTGCAACTCTAGTGGAGACAGTGACTATCTTACCAGATGGGTGTGTAAGCTGAACAGATCTGGTGTAACAATCAATCTTGGCATGATGAGCTGTCATCCAGTCCATACCCAAGATGATGTTAATATCCGAAGACTTGAGGGCTATAAGTGAGGCAAGGAATACAAGTCTGTCAACAAGGATTTCGTTACCATGGCTTACACAAGAAGTTTGCCATTTGGATCCAGGAGTTTGAATGAGTAGCGGGGAGGGCATATCACAAAGTGACATGTCATGCAAGCGGGCATAGCTTTCAGAAATGAAGGAATGAGATGCTCCAGTATCGAACAGAACCGATGCTGGATGACAGTTGACAAGGAGTGTACCAAGAACGACATCTGGATCATCATGAGCGTCTTTAGCTGAGACGTGATGCACACGTCCATGTTCAGTGGGAGCTGACTTGGCATCGATCATCTTGCGTGATGGCTTATCGCCACGGCCAGCAGACTTCTCGGGCTGGGGTGGAGCAACTCTGTCTCGAGTACAAATACGGGCAATGTGGCCTGGCTCTCCACACTTGTAACAAATCTTGGAGGTAGGACGTGGACCCGTAATGGCAGGTGGTCCACCAATAGGCCTGGGTGGAGCATACTGCTGAACTGGATGAGGTGCCACGTAAGATGGCCTTGGTGTGTAGCCGGGTGGAAGAGCAGAGTTCGGAATCCAAATCCGGCGCTTCTGAGAACTAGAACCGGAAGAAGATCCCAACTCACGGGTGTGCTTACGACACTCCTCGTAAGTGAGCTGAGTTGTCTCTGCATTAATGGCCTTGTTCACAAGAGCTTGGAAAGTATCGCAATGATGCAGGTGGAGATCACGACGCAACTTGGGGTTGAGACCCTTCCGGAACCTAGCCTGCTTCTTGGCGTCCGTGGACACCTCTTCTGTAGCATAGCGGGCAAGGTTCTCAAACTCTCTGCTGTAAGCATCAACATCCATCTTACCCTGGATGAAACTACATAACTCTTCTCTCTTGCGATTGATGAGGGCTTCAGAATGTGATGCTCATGAAAAGCCTCGATGAAATCTCTCCGGTAGGAATCGACCAGCTGGAAGCATAGCCTCATAGTTCTGCCACCAAAGACTGGCATGACCTTCCAGGTGGTATGCAGCATAGGTGACCTTGTCACTTTCAGCTACGTTCGCTGAACGGAGCTTGCGTGTGATACTACGGAGCCAGTCATCTGCATTGAGTGGCTCGATGGAATGATGAAAGGTAGGTGGGTGCAAGTGAATGAAGTCATGAATGGTTGCAGACCCTTTGAACTGATGTGCGGTGTTCTCCTCGATACGTGCCAACAAGCGGTTAGACTCACGCTTGTTCCTCTCCATCTCTAACATGAACTCTACCAATGAAGGTTGGTCAGGAGGATCCTCATCCCTACCATCTCCGTGGTTCTGACTACAAGCAACAGAACTTCGCTTAACTGGTGACATCACGAGAAAGCGAAACCAAGGGCGGAATCAACATCACTACATCTTGAAAAATGTAGGACACGAGATTAGTAACTCTCGAACTCACAGGGCAATTCCGGCAGCTTGGCGATAAAATGCTCAAAATGAGACATCCTGCTAAAATGGGGTAGTAACATACCGACATCTCCACTCAAGGTTACGAGATATTACTAAGCAGGCTACACGGAGGTACTCGAGCCAGGATATGACTCGATCAACCAATCCTAAGAGACTACAGAGTAGTAACACGTGATCCTGATAGACAAAAGAGAAAGCCTAGTTCCTTAACCCCGTAGGAAAAGTAAGATGACTCAGATCAGAGGGCCATGAGGTAAAGGAGTAAAAAGAGCCTTACGTTCCCTTCCACAATCAATTCCCTTACATAACTAAAGAATTTCTAGACTCGACTTCGACCAGGTTGGCTCGGAAATCCTCTGAGCGATCAGCTCGGATACCAAAGCTGTCGGGACCCCGATCCTAAGTCACACCGATCTAGCATGTAACACATCATATCACTTTGCGGCCTCACGCACGGTATTCCCATGGGTGTCGCCTTACCATGGCCCGGGACCGTTTGCGCCTTTTAGCTCACATATATGATAGTGTCGCTAGCATCCATATGACAGAGAACCCGGACCGACATGACTAGTCGTGAACCCAAAGTGGCACTAACCTATGGGGACAAGCATACATGAATCACATCGAGCATGTCGGTCATCAACGTATGAATTGGGCTGTAGCAGGGCTATGAGGACTCCGGTATCCCGAGGCTGTAGCAAGCTAGGCAGGACTCGAATATCACAGCGTGACATTTCCACGAAGGACGGAACATAGGAACAAAGTGAAACACATGCCGGCCAGTCAAGTGTCCAAGCGATAGTGTTGGGCTAGCAGGACTCCGGTGAACCGGGCTGTAGCGGACTACTATCGCTCAGAAGCACGGGACTACATTTCCCCATAAGAGAGGCTACCAAGGATAAACAACTAGCTTGTCAGATCCCACACATAGCAATACAAGTTACACGTACGCATAACATGCAAGTATGTGTTGTACAACATGGCATCACAACATAACGCAAACTCATATAGGTAAAGGCTCAGAAGAACCACATAGCATTAAATACAAACAGGGTCACATGACCCATCATTGAAACATACAAGCAACAAGCGGAAGCATTACATGTCTGAGTACAGACAACTACAAAAGAAAAAGGCTAAGAAGCCTGACTATCTACAAGACCCTCCCAAGGGTACAAGATCGTAGCTGAGGTAACAAGCTACTCGTCGAAGTCCAAGCGGAACTACTAGAAAGACCGAAGTCACCGCTGCAAAAACATAAACAAAGCAACGTGAGTACAAAGGTACTCAGCAAGACTTACATCAGTTCCTATTATACATGCATTTGTATCAAGAGGGTAATGTGGAGTTTAGTTGCAGCAAGCCAGCTTTGACTCTGTGGCTATCCATTCTCTACGACTACAAGAACTTCTTTGAGGTGATATGGCGCACACGAGTCCACTAGTCACCACACAATACACTACTATGGATTCATTCCCATCTCCATACGAGAAGGCCATCCATAGCACTCACACTTGTCTTGAGCATTTTAGAGTATCCACTTCAAGTTGTCTATGTACCACGTAAGCATCCAAGAAGTCCATAACCGAGGGGCAGGGCTATTCGAATAGATCATGTTAACCCTGCAGGGTGTACTTCTTCACACACGCTCTAGCCACTTACCGCCATATACACGTCATGTATCTCGGCAACCTTCAAGCGGAAGTCTGGCGAGGGTGTCGGCCACGACCGACTAACCACACAAGGCTCTAGTCCGGGTTTATCGCCTATTCGGGTTCCATCCGCAAGGAGATCCGGCCGGTGTCGCTCCGGCCCCAAATGATGTGTGCAGGGTTCCCAAGCCCACCTCACGGATGGATCTACGCTTGGTACACCGTGCCACTTGTGCCTAGTCTGTCCCAAGCCCACACGGTCGGGTGCCACTTGGTAGACTACTAACACTACCTACAAACACGAGAAACTAGTTGCGACTCACGGGCCAGGTCAAGTTGGTTAATAAGTCGAGAGGGCACTTAAGCATTCCAATGTGTGGTAGTAGCTAGTCATTGGACAACATACACAGAACTCGATTAGCTTAGGGCGGTTCGGTGAGACAACCCACCATGTACTCATACATGGCCTCTCACCGCTACCTTTACCAAATCATGTTCACACATTTCACTCTCGACATCGTAACATAGAACTGTACTCCAATTCATTCCCAATGAATCGGACTGACACAGCTCTAAGCAATAGCGGGCATAGCATGGTAGGAACACAACATGGCTCAATCAACTCCTACACATGCTAGTGGGTTTCAACTATTCTTGTGGCAATGACAGGTCATGCAGAGGAATGGGTTCAACTACCGCAGCACAAAGTAGCGGATGAATCGTTGTTGTCCTAATGCAATAAGCGAGAGCAGGAGGCGAGAGAGTAGGATTGTATCGGAATGAACAAGGGGTTTGCTTGCACAGTAAATCAACAAGGAGGCCTTTGCTTCACAGACAGTACTCTGGAGCGTCTCGGGCCGGGACCTATCGAGAAGGAACGGTGCCGGCAATCAATACACAATCATATGCAACAATATGATGCATGAACATGGCATGTAGATGTGATGCTGTTTGAGCTAATGCAACTAGTATTCAATTTGAATGAAGTCCATTTGAACCAAGAATTCAAATGCAACTCCAAGTTAAGCTCTTATATATGCCATTTACATGTTTTCACTTATACAGCAGGTATAACTTTCATGCATGAAACTGGTACAGATGGGTAGATTGCATTTTTTTGATAATTTTTCATATATAAATTATTTCAATCTGAGCTACGGTTGAATTTATATGAATTTTTGAAGTTTGAATCATTTTCTGGAATTTCCTGATTTAATTTAATACCAAAAAATCAAATACTGCGTCAGCACTACGTAAGCAGACGTCGACAAGTCAATCGCAATTTGAGGTCAAACTCGACGGCCGGGACCCACATGTCGATGCAACATCTAACTAACGAGTTAGTTAGTGTTGGGTTAGCACTAACCTAGGTTAATTAGGGCACTGGGCCCACTGTCGGAAGAGACAACTAATTAACCGAGTTAATTAGCGCTAACTAAACTAACACCTAAACTAAACAGGGGCATGGCCCATGCGTCGATGACCACAGGGGTCAAACCCCAGTCAAACAAGTCAAACCCGGCGGTTAGTCGCCCGGCCGAGATCCATGCGTACTTGTGCCCCGGGTTTCCTCTGTGGTGCTCCAAATGACGCTTGTGCTAAGCGTTGGAGAGCCAGCTTCGATGGCGCGTCGGCCGGTGGCGTGGCTCGGCTGGGATGGCGAGTCGGCGGCGGCGAGCCTCGATTCTGACGCCGGATTTGATCGTGCGAAGCAGCGTTTGGAGCTCGAAGACGAGAGAAGCAAAGCGCTAGGGATGCTCTCTGAGGCCTTACGAGCTTGTTGGACTCGCCGGGGTGACCAAATGGTCACCGGAGCTGCGTCGACGGCGAGCTCGGCGGCGGCGAAGGTTCGGCCATGGTGGAGACGATAGCTGGAGGGCGAGCGCGGCCAGGGGAGAGAGGGGAGAAGAAGCAGGGCTCACGGCGGACTTGCAGGGCTGCTCGTTGTGGAGGGGGACGCGCTGGAGATGACGGTTGGCGATGGCGATCTGCGGCGGCCGGAGGTGATGAAAGCGGCAGCGGCGGCTCCACGGGCGCTCCGGCTTGTGTGGCTCGGCGGAGAGCTTCAGCGAGGAGGCGGAGCTCCTGCAGCGTGACGGAGAGGCGAGGGGAGGCGGTGGCTACGGCAGCGGCGTCTGGCGACGGCAACGTTCGGGCACGGTGGGGAAACGGCAAGGGAGAGAACAGGGGGAGAGTGAGAGCGGTCGGGGCGGCGCGTGGCGTCGCGCGGGGCATCCAGACGACGAGGGGGGAGAAGCAGGAGATGGCGGGGAGATGTGGCCCCAGCCGGACGCGTGGCAGCCGTGGCGTGCCTCTCCTCTGGCGCGAGGAAGGGATGATCAAGGCGTCGGCCCGGCTGGGCCTCTTTGACTGGGCATTGGGCCGAGCCACCTGATGCCGCGGGTAAGTCCAGGTAGGGTTTACCTCTTTTATTTCTTTTTCTATTTTTCTGACATTTGTTTGATTTAATTAAAATACTAAATCATTTTCTTACCTTATGCCAATTTTTGTAGGAGCTAACTATATTATTCGTAGCTCCTCAAATAAGCGGCATAATTTTTGGACATATAATATATATATGACATATATATATCCAATGCAAATAATTATCGGATTAATCCAAATGGCCAAAATATTTATCCATGAGCTCCTAAAAATATTGGTTGGAATTTTACCTCTGACCAATATTTTTAGAGAAAACAGGAACATTTTCTTGGGCCAAATTGAAGCAAGTTTTATTTGGTCATTTCCAAAAATGAATCTGAGGGTCTCACAAATCCTCATTTCAATATTAAATGGAATTTAAACATGATGCACAAATGACTAGCTAGTCTAGGTCATACCAGAAATAGGGATGTGACACCCTACGGGTTCGAGAACTATGTAGACATGACCGAGAACCGTTCCGGGTCAATAACCAATAGCGGAACCTGGATGCTCATATTGGCTCCTACATATTCTACGAAGATCTTTATCAGTTAAACCGCATAACAACATACGTTGTTCCCTTTGTCATCGGTATGTTACTTGCCCGAGATTCGATCATCGGTATCTCAATACCTAGTTCAATCTCGTTACCGGCAAGTCTCTTTACTCGTTACGTAATGCATCATTCCGTATCTAACTCATTAGCTACATTGCTTGCAAGGCTTATAGTGATGTGCATTACCGAGAGGGCCTAGAGATACCTCTCCGACAATCGGAGTGACAAAACCTAATCTCGAAATACGCCAACTCAACATGTACCTTTGGAGACACCTGTGGAGCTCCTTTATAATCACCCAGTTACATTGTGATGTTTGGTAGCACACAAAGTGTTCCTCCGGTAAACGGGAGTTGCATAATCTCATAGTTATAGGAACTTGTATAAGTCATGAAGAAAGCAATAGCAACATACTAAACGATGAAGTGCTAAGCTAACGGAATGGGTCAAGTCAATCACATCATTCTCTTAATGAAGTGATCTCGTTAATCAAATGACAACACATGTCTATGGTTAGGAAACATAACCATCTTTGATTAATGAGCTAGTCAAGTAGAGGCATACTAGTGACATTAAGTTTGTCTATGTATTCACACATGTATCATGTTTCCGGTTAATACAATTCTAGCATGAATAATAAACATTTATCATGATATGAGCAAATAAATAATAACTTTATTATTGCCTCTAGGGCATATTTCCTTCAGTGTGAGTAGTTTACCTCAGACCTTCGGGTCCATAGTTATTAGCTAGATGGCTTCTTCTCTCTCTTTGGATCTCAATACAAAGTTCTCCTCGATTCTTTTGATGTAACTCTTCTTTTTTGCGGTGTGTTTGTCGAGATCCGATGAATTGTGGGTTTATGATCAAGATTATCTATGAACAATATTTGAATCTCCTCTGAACTCTTTTATGTATGATTGGTTATCTTTGCAAGTCTCTTCGAATTATCAGTTTGGTTTGGCCTACTAGATTGATCTTTTTGCAATGGGAGAAGTGCTTAGCTTTGGGTTCAATCTTGCGGTGCTCGATCCCAGTGACAGTAGGGGAAATGACATGTATTGTATTGTTGCCATCGAGGATAAAAAGATGGTGTTTACATCATATTGCATGAGTTTATCCCTCTACATCATGTCATCTTGCTTAAAGCGTTACTCTGTTCTTATGAACTTAATACTCTAGATGCATGCTGGATAGCGGTCGATGTGTGGAGTAATAGTAGTAGATGCAGAATCGTTTCGGTCTACTTGTCACGGACGTGATGCCTATATACATGATCATACCTAGATATTCTCATAACTATGCTCAATTCTATCAATTGGTCGACATTAATTTGTTCATCCACCGTAATACTTATGGTATCTTGAGAGAAGCCACTAGTGAAATCTATGGTCCCTGGGTTTATTTTCCATCATATTAATCTCCCGTCAACAAGTTATTTCTATTACTGTTTATTTTGCTTTCTTTACTTTTTGTCTTTTTCATAAAAATACCAAAAATATTATCTTATCATCTCTATCAGATCTCACTCTCATAAGTGACCGTGAAAGGATTGACAACCCCTTTATCGCGTTGGTTGCGAGGTTCTTATTTGTTTGTGTAGGTGCGTGGGACTTGAGTGTGGTCTCCTACTGGATTGATATCTTGGTTCTCAAAAACTGAGGGAAATACTTACGCTACTTTACTGCATCACCCTTTCCTCTTCAAGGGAAAACCAACGCAGTGCTCAAGAGGTAGCAAGAAGGATTTCTGGCACCGTTGCCGGGGAGTCTACGCACAACTCAAGACATACTAAGTACCCATCACAAACTCTTATCCCTCGCATTACATTATTTGCCATTTGCCTCTCGTTTTCCTCTCCCCCACTTCACCCTTGCCGTTTTATTCTCCCTCTCTTTCCCTTCGCCTCTTTTTCCCTTGCCTATTGTTTGCTCGTGTGTTGTATTGCTTGCTTGTCATGATGGCTCAAGACAATACTAAATTGTGTGACTTTACCAATACCTACAACAATGATTTTCTTAGCACTCCAATTGTTCCTCTTACCGATGCTGAATCTTGTGAAATTAATGCTGCCTTGCTGAATCTTGTCATGAAAGATCAATTCGCCGGCCTTCCTAGTGAAGATGCCGCTACTCATCTAAATAGCTTTGTTGATTTGTGTGACATGCAAAATAAGAAAGATGTGGACAATGATATTGTTAAATTGAAGCTATTTTCGTTTTCTCTTAGAGATCTTGCTAAAACTAGGTTTTCATCTTTGCCTAAAAATAGTATTGTTTCTTGGAATAAGTGCAAAGATGCTTTTATCTCTAAGTATTTTCCTCCCGCTAAGATTATCTCTCTTAGAAACGATATTATGAATTTTAAGCAACTTGATCATGAACATGTTGCACAACCTTGGGATAGAATGAAATTAATGATACGTAATTGCCCTACTCATGGTTTGAATTTGTGGATGATTATACAAAAAAATTATGCTGGATTGCATTTTGCTTCTAGAAATCTTTTAGATTCGGCCGCGGGAGGCACTTTTATGGAAATCACCCTAGGAGAAGCTACTAAACTCCTAGATAATATTATGGTTAATTACTCTCAATGGCACAACGAAAGATCTACTAGTAAGAAAGTGCATGCGATAGAAGAAATTAATGTTTTGAGTGGAAAGATGGATGAACTTATGAAATTGTTTGCTAATAAGAGTGTTTCTTTTGATCCTAATGGTATGCCTTTGTCTACCTTGATTGATAATAATAATGAATCTATGGATGTGAATTTTTTTGGTAGGAATAATTTTGGTACCATCGCGTATAGAGGAAACTTTAATCCTAGGCCGTATCCTAGTAATTCCTCTAATAATTATGGTAATTCCTACAACATTCTTATGGAAATTTTAATAAGATGCCCTCTGATTTTGAGACTAGTGTTAAAGAGTTTATAAATTTTCCTCATATGCTTCATCTTTTTAATATCTTTCGTGAGAATGATGGAAAGGAAAATATTGCTCAAATGCTAGAAGAAGAATTCTATAAAATGTTTGGCACTAAATCTTTGAATGATGCGCATGATTGCAATGTTGTTAGTATGAACTCCTTGAATATCCATAGTACTAATGATGATTGCGCCAGTCATGATGAAAATGTCTCTTATAAGCATGTCAACTTTTGTGGAGTGCATAGAGTTTCAAAGTACACACCAAATAGGGAAGATAGATTTTGCAAGAGGCATTAGTATTTGGAAACTAAATGGTTGCAAGAAAGGCTAGATGTTTGTGCTGAGAATTTAAACTTTCTTTGCCGTCCTTGTGAACTTTGCAATGAACGTGATCATTTCAATACCCAATGCAAATTGTTTCATCGTATCGTGTCCAAATTGTGATGACTTGATTTCCCTTGCACATCATAATGAACTTAGTTTGCTTTTGGGTTATGAAGAAATGAAGCGTATAACTAAGGATCTTCCAGAATTTTTCCTTGATAAAGTTCTTGATTTTGATCTAGTAGAAATTTTTATGTATTGTGCGGTGAATTGCATTGAAAATCCTTATATTTCCAATTACATAAAGAAAAGAAAACAAATAGAGGATGAAGAGAATACTAATGAAAGGTAAGAGGCTTCCCAGTATCCTCCTATTATTTCTTATGATGAATCGGGTAACGAGGAGGAGCCTTCTATTCAACCAATCTCATTAATAAGGAGCTCAAAAAAGAGGGTTAAACCCACACATGATGTGAAGAAGAAAAAGAAAAGACGGAGAAGCAAAGGTGAAAAGGTATCCCTCCCAAATGATGTTGCTCCTATTACTCATTGTGATGATAATAATTGCTATACTATTGGTGCTATCCATATTATTAATGATGAGAGTGATTATGCTTATGATATGAAAAGGCCCAAGCTTGGGGATGCTATGTTTGATGAGAATGACATGTTTGAGAATATATTTTCTGCAATTAATGTTTGTCCCAAGCTTGGGGATGCTATGTTTAATGAAGATGATATTTTTAGCCTCCCAAGTTTTGATGAGCAAATTTGTTATGATGATAGCATGCCTCCTACTTATGATGACTATATTGATGAAAGTGGGTTTGGAAGAGTGTCAACTTTAGGAAGTAATGATCCCACTATTTTGGAGGATGTTGAATCTTATCGTGACAACTATGAAAGTGGATTTGGAGAGGTCATGACTTTATTTAGTAATGATTCCACTATCTTGGAAGAGGTTTCAATCGATTATGATGAGAACAAAGTTGCTACCTATGATGGTTATTGTGATGATACTTATGCTATAAAGAGTAGTGATGATTATATTTATAAAACTTGTCATGAATATGATTACCCTTTTTCTGAACATTACTCTTTTAATGTGGAAACAATTCATTACTCTGATTACCCTCTCGTTGGGTTTCGGTGTAGGGACGACTTGTCCCTTGGCCGGAAGCCGGTGGGTGATCACCTTCGCCAGATACCCGGCCTCCCGAAGCTCGGCGATGTCCTTCTCCTTGACGGAGGAGGCCATCCACTTGCCTTGCCCTCCAGAGCCGGACATGGTTGAGAGCTTGCTCGGAGTGGAAAGGCCGAGAACTTGGGCGCTGAAGCTCGAGAATGGGAGGGCAGAGGAAGAAATAAGGCGTGGGTGAAGAAGGGGGAATGCTTATCCCCTTATAAAGGCAAAAAATATCGAACGCCTCCCCACTCGCTTATTCCCAAGGGCTGTGTAAATGGCACGGTTGGATTACCCATGCCCGTATTGATGAGAATCCCGCAATAAGGGGACACGATCTCTGCTTTGACAAGACGTGCCAATGGAAACCGCATCTCGAAACGCGGAACGGCAAACGAAAACGGTTCGAAATAATGACCGGGAAGGCGTGATGTCATCTTGCGAAAAGTTGTCAGTGGATGGGACTCGTGAAATATTATACTCTCTACGACTGTGTGTGTGGTACTTGTGTTGCAGGTCCGGACATGTTCATTGCGTCCAAAGACTATCTTGGAGTATTTGGAAAGGAGAACCCGCCTTGCAATGCCGAAGACTATCTGCGCGTCGGACACCTCGTCATTGAAGCCTGGTTCAGGGGCTACTGAGGGAGTCCTGGATTAAGGGGTCCTCGAGCGTCCGACCTGCTGGACATGGGCCGGACTAATGGGCCGTGAAGATACAAAACCGAAGAATCTCTCCCATGTCCGGATAGAACTCTTCTTTGCGTGGAAGGCAAGCTTGGCGACCAAATATGAAGATTCCTTTCTCTGTAACCGACTTTGTACAACCCTAGTCCCCTCCGGTGTCTATATAAACCGGAGGGCTTAGTCCGGAAATGGAGTTAACCATACAGGCTAGACTTCTAGGGTTTTA
This sequence comes from Aegilops bicornis, assembly GCA_021605145.1. Lineage (NCBI taxonomy): Eukaryota > Viridiplantae > Streptophyta > Magnoliopsida > Poales > Poaceae > Aegilops > Aegilops bicornis. The sequence continues at coordinate 507,364,681 of CM038669.1, forward strand.
GCCATTACGATCTCGTGGTAGATAACTCTTGTAATACTCATATTCATCAAGATCAATCAAGCAGGAAGTAGGGGTATTGCCTCCATAGAGAGGGCCCGAACCTGGGTAAACATTATGTCCCCCATCTCATGTTACCATCGACCCTAGACGCATAGTTTGGGACCCCCTACCTGAGATCTGCCGGTTTTGACACCAACATCCACTGCATCTTATCAAAAAGAGCGTTCGCCGGACTATGTCCGGGGATCCTGCCGGTCGTGCCTCCACCAATCAGGTTCTTGATCATGCCTTAAGGACGCAGGCTGACACGGGAGTGACGTCGAATTGTCCTTCCACAGAGGATTCAGATGATATGTCCGTCACGAACTCTGAAGTGGAGAGTGCCATGAAGCATCCGCGCCGGAAGGCCGCTCTCCGTGACCCCGGCTTTTCAAAAGAGCCATTCAATGCTTTCAGCTCGGCTGATGCATACATCCAAGCTGCTCGGGATGGGCTTGCTAGAGCCACGGACTAGCATTTAAAATATTTGCGGGTAAATACAGATTTGGTAATCATATACCGGTACCCCCCCCCCCCCCCCGAGACTTGAAGCAGTTGGTACAACTGATTTAAGGATCATCGTATAATCAGGCACTCACGGAGAGGAATAGCCTGTTGTTGCTACCTCTTGAGCATTGTGTTGGTTTTCCCTTGAAGAGGAAAGGGTGTGAAAGTGCTAGTTATCGACTAGAGGGGGGTGAATAGGCGATTTTTAGGGAAGTCTTCAAATCACGGATGTTTCGAAGACAAACAATAGAAATGACCTAATTGATATGCAGCGGAAGATAAACTACAACAAGCAAGCCATAGTCAAGTATGCAATAATATGAATGGACATGATAATAGCAGCTAAGTAGTAAGGATCGGGATGGAAGATAGTATGAAGCCAAACAACAATAGAAGTCAAGCAATAAAGTCAAACAGATAAGACATATAAGCAATGACTTCACGAAGACAAACTTAGGGTAAAGGAGGGAAGGGATAGAACCAGTCACTTGTTGAAGACACAGGATTTTTTGGACCAGTTCCAATTGCTGTGACAACTGCACATCTGGTTAGGGAGGCTGAGATTCAACTCAGAAGACCGCGTCTTCACCTTATTCCCCTTGAGCTAAGGACACACAGTCCTCGCCCAATCACTCTGGTAAGTCTTCAAGGTAGACTTCCGAACCTTCATAGACTGCGTTCACCGGCAATCCACAATGACTCTTGGATGCTCAGAATGCGACGCCCAACCGGCTGGAGGATTCACAGTCCTCAAGTGTAATAAGTCTTGGTCACACAGACAGGAAAACTTCAGTGATGCCTAACACTCTTTGGCTCTGGGTGTTTGGGCTTTGTCCTCGCAAGGATTTCTCTCTCTCAAAGGCTTCGAGGTGGGTTGCTCTTAAACGACAAAAGTCGTGTACTAACTCTGAGCAGCCACCAATTTATGGTGTAGGGGGTGGGCTATTTATAGCCACTAGGCAACCTGACCTGTTATGTCCGAAATGACCCTGGGTCACTAAGGAACTGACACTTGTTCCAACGGTCAGATTTCAAACACACACGGCAACTTTACTTGGGCTACAAGCAAAGCTGACTCATCCAGATCTGGATAAGTTTTGCTCTCATTGTCTTTGCTCGAAGACATAGGATTTGGGTTGAGCATCACTTGGTCATTACGACTATGATCACTTGGACCCCACTTAATAGTACGGTGGTTCCTCTCGACTCAACAAAGAAGAAAAGGAAACAACAAAAGCGACCACGGTCTTGGCGCTCCATAGTCTTCACTCAATGTCTTCTCATGTCATAGTCTTCAATGTGAATATCTTCACATACCACCATTGTCGTCAATGTCTTCATACATTTTAGGGGTCATCTCCGGTAGGTAAACCCGAATCAATGAGGGACACTACTGCGTTATCCTGCAATTCTCACAAACGCATTAGTCCCTCAACCACATTTGTCGTCAATACTCCAAAACCAACTAGGGGTGGCACTAGATGCACTTACAATCTTCCCCTTTTTGGTGATTGATGACAAACTAGTTGAAGTTTTCAACGGGGATAAAATATGTGAAATTGTAAGGATAGGGTATTGTCTTCATAAGTGGCAAAGGCTCCCCCTGAAGATGTGCATATAAGTAGTTTGCTTTTGGAATGCAAATGCACATGGCAGGTTGTACTTGTGGAGATCCTCTTCAACTTATGAAGATAATTCATCATGCATGAAATGATATATCTATGAGTATGACATGCATAATGAAAAATGAACGTCTGCAGAATGATCTAAGTGCGGAAGTTATCGTCGCACATGCGGAATTTATCATCGCACCAGAGTAAAGCAAATAAGTAGCAGATGACCATCGAGTTTAAGTGTAAACACTAGGCAAAATATTTATGCAACCGCCCTTATGAACCCGCTTGAAGACTATCAAACTCATATGCTTCTCCCCCTTTTGTCAGTAAGGGCCAAAAAGGTTTGAAGACATAGAGCATCTACTCGTCCTCTTGAAGAAGATGATGCAGCGGGGTTGTCGTTGTTGGTTGGCGGTGCGAGGCGAACTTGGTGCGGTGTCGATTCGTGCGTAAGTAGAGGCGGTGAAGTAGCATCGGCTTCATCATCGATCACTCTGGCATTGTGATTGCCGCGGAGGAAGAATAGTCGAGTCTTCAAGTGATGGAGTTAAATCGTGGGACTGCATTCCATGGAGGAGTGGAGTCAAACTTGAAGGCGTTCGATTGAAGCCATCGTCTTGAAGATCTCGCTTCAAAGACCGAAAGGTGGTCAAACTCTTCCATGATCGCCGACAAGTCTCGTGAGTGACAAAAGCATTCTTGGTGGCAAGGTTTGAATGCGATTGGCGTCCACCAAGAGGCTTTGCATTTGACGCAACAGCCAGGGAGTGATGCTTATCTTGCTTTTGATGCAGCGCCACAAGAAGTTCTCGATCATTGAGGACTCGAGAGCGCTTCCGAGGCCTTTGGCCAATTGTGCTCTCAGTGGCTTCAGTCCGTGCACGATGAGGCAGACGTGTGTTCCCAGCTAGAGGATAAACACGAGATACCGCTTGGATGCCTTCCATGGGTTGAGAGAAGCTGTGGTGATCTGCGTTCTGAAGACTTAGTGGCGTTTTGGCAGGCTCAGGGTATATGGCTTCAACGGACATATCAACCTCTGGTAGAAAGATCAGATGATTGCGAGCAGAGGGTTGATAGTTGATAGCTGAGTGCATCTTAATGAGGCGCATGACCCATGGAGCATAGAACTTCAGACCAAACAGATCAGATCCAGACGCAACCAGTTGTCGGATGAAGAAATCTTGCCTGTTGAAGCTGATGCCATTGAGGATGTAGAAGACCAATGTCTTCATTGCTCCTTCTAGTTTTGCAGATGATGAATGCCCTTTGATTGGCCATAGAGTTACCGATGATGTGATATATGGTACGAGGCAGATACTCAAGGTCATCAACAAAGAAGTGCTCAGGGTATTCAGCATCGTGTGACAGTGGCTTCATCATGCTCAGCACCTGACTCATGTCTGGTTCTGGCTTATGAAATATGCTCTCCAAGGCATCGCGATGGAGTTGACATCCAGGTTCAAACAACTCTCCGGGAGTGGGTAGGCCTGTGATCTCAATGATGTCAAGAGCTTTGGCTTCATGATGGACATTTCCTGTCATCCACTCGAGAACCCATGTCTTCGTATCTCTGTTGTAGCCGCGGATGTGGAGGGTAGCATAGAATTGAAGCACTAATTCTTCATTCCGGTGTTCTTTATGCAGAACGAAACCAAGCAGACTGCATCATGAAAGCAATCAAGTGCTTCTTCTAAGCACGGTAGTCCGAATGGCTTCAAGTGTCGAGGCGCATATGAGGGAAAATCTGGCCTTGGTCATACAGAACACAGAGTAATAGCTTCTTTCTTGATAGCTCGAACCGGTCGGATGATATCCTTGGCCTTGTGTAGGGGTTCTTTGCCTTTGTCAAAGAAAGTATTGTGGGCTTTGAAGTCATTTGCATTGAAAGAACCTGTTGAGGTGGCAGTGCCTGGAAACCTTGGCAGTCTTGGCTTCGGCTTCTGGACCTGAGGCCTATGCCCAATATGATAGTCGAAAAGAGGACCAGAGGCATGAGGCGGAGGGACCAGAACGGGCCATCTTACTGTGACTAGCTCGCCATAGTTGTATGCTTGCTCTATTGTGGCGGAGCAGGGCGATGGCGACATCGAGGCTTCAAGCTGCTCGGCCGAGATGCTTGGGAGCAGTTGCCTCATTGGCTTGAGCACATTTCCTTCAGTTGCTTCAGGAGCAGTTGGTACAGGCTCCACATTGGCTTCAGCCATGACCACGTCATTGGCTTCATTGGTGTTGGAGGTGGCAGCCTCAATGTTTTCATCCTCCACTTGAGGAGCTGGAGGGTCGGGCACTGGCACGTTGATATCAGGTATGACTTCTTCAGTTACAGGGGTGTAGGGACACGTTCTTCTTCTTCTTGGTGTCTGCGGCTGATGCAGCCAGATTGTCTTCAGCAGCTTTGGCTTCAGACTCAGAGACATTCACAGTTGGAGTGGCTTATGAAAACACTTGTCGTGCAACAGGTTGGTGGTGCACTTCTCCTTCCTGAACGCCGAAAAGAGGTACTTGAGGCCTTTGACCTTTGCGAAGCCTGCGAAACGCTGGCGACGCCTTTGGAGATGGGGTTGCCTGGGCCTCAAAGTCTTCCTCTTCATCTTGTTGTTGTTGTTGGGGAGTGACTTGTTGTTGGGGAGTACTGGGGGAGTCTTGTTGTTGCGGGCGATCAGCCCATGAAGCATCCTGTGCAATTGGCGTCGGAAGGGCGACCAATCTTGATGAGTTCGCTGTTCGTATGAACAAAGCGATGATACCACATTGTACTCGATTTGAGGAAGAACTTCATCATCTTCAACATTGTCATGGTGACCAATGTCTTCGGCAGATGATGGGATCATTCTTTGGAATCTCTTCACCAGGAGCCTCTGTGGAAGCAGGCTCATGAACAGTCATCTGCGAAGTTCTTGGGTTGCGAGACGGGGCCAGAACCACGTAAATGGGTTCAACAATCAAAGGGCTCTGTGGGAGCAGCCCGATTCTTCTTGGTCTTTAGCTTCTTCTTGGAGGGAGCAGCATCGAGGCGTCGAGATTTTTCCTTTTACGGCTTCAGCCTCGGCAGCCCTCGTCTTCTTCATTGAAGCGGTTGACCGGACCTTTGGCTTGAGCCAGTCATGCTGCTTGGGAAGACTATGCGGGGCTCTTCACGCCTTGAAGGTGCAGCTTGGTCAGTTGAAGACTTCTTTTCTTTGCAGCCATCCACAGGGTCGATGCGGGGCGGCCAAGAGCCTTGGCGCTTCTCGGCCTCATTGTAGGCAAGCACACACTTGTCGGCCAGAGCCTTCATGCGCTCACGAGAGCCTCTGGCTTCTTCACGCTTCTTGACAAAGTTTTCTTTGAGGTCGTGCGGCATGACCTTGAAGTTTTTGACGCCTTGCACATCGAAAGTGCAACCATATGCTTCTTGAACTGAGCCTTTTCATAGTCAATCTTGTGCTTCAGTTCAACAATCCATTGAGCAAGAGCTAGCTTCGAAGCAATGGCGCCCGTTGAAAGAGACGCCGAGGCCAATAGGAAGTTGCAGATCTTCAAAACTGATGTTTGGGGTATCAAACCATTCATCAATGAAGTGATGGATGATTGCCACATCAAAGAGAGGCAAATTGTTGAAGATTTACCTTCTTCTTTGCTCTTGATAAGTTGCTCAAGGGAATCATCTGCAAGATCGTCATCACTCGACAGATCAATGTGCTCTTCACGCAGAATGGCAGCAGGGGTCAGTGTCAATTCAGTGTTCTTGACAATTTTATTTCTCTTCTCTGTCTTCTTGGAGATGCGGGATTGATCCTCAGACTGTGCACTGGCTTCAGGAGGTGCAGTTGCCAGTGGCTTCACACGTGAAGCTTTTGGAGGAGCAGCTGACTTTGGAGCCTTGACTTTCTTAAGCTTCTGCGGCTTTGGAGCAGGAGCAGGAGCTGGAGCTGGGGCTTCATCAGAATCAGCCTCGTCATCAGAGTGATCCACTTTGGCACCTTGGACCAAGATATAAGTGATGAGGCCATCAAGGTTCGAAAAGGGACCGATGACATTGGGTTCGGCGTCACGTGAGCCGTCAGCACGGGGAGCAGAGGGACCAGGGTTGAAGTCTAATCCAAATGACTTCTTGTTTTCCTTTGCAGAAGCCTTTGCGTGCTGGAAATTGCGCTTGAAGAGATTGTCATCACGACACCAGAGCAAAGACGTCGGGTCGGCATTCTCAGGCTGAGGTCCACGGACCATGCATGGATAGAACCATGCATGGATAGAAACCTTGTGCAATAGCTTCAGCCATGTTCTTGGGAGGAAGGCCTCGAAAGAGAATATCACCCCAAGGGCTTCTGATAGCATTCTTCTCGGCATATTCCTGTGTGACGAAATTGGATTCGCGTCTTGCGCTGATTATAAGTCTCTTCGGGATCTGTCTTGTACAGCTCTACGAGGTCATCAGGCAGATTTTTTGAGGTTCCCTCACGACGTTGTCTGCCGCCCTTCCTGACTGATTTATATGTAGCCATGATCTTCAAACTGAATGGCTTCACGTTAAAAGGCTTCAAAGGCTTGCGTTTGCTGGACAGACAGGAACTGGCTTCGGGAGAGTTAGGTTGCTGCTGTAAGAATTCTGTAAACGAATGCAGACTACGAGAACCAAGGGATTCTCCCACGGACATGTACTTGTGACAGCATTAGAGATGCGAGGGAAGGGGAAGAGGTCATATGCATTCTCAGAAGATTTTTAAGATAAGTCGGTTTGAAGACATTGACCTCATGATGCGAAGTCATTCACTTATACGCTGAGAGTTGGTTCCAGATTTGTACGAATCCGTGAATAAGTACAAGTGAGGAATCTAACTAGTTGTGAAGCTTAAGTGAATATACTAGGCGATCTGAGATGCGAGCAGAATAGATCTAACGTTGTATAGGCAGAAACCAATTTTGGCAAATAAGATGAATCTTGAAGATTAAAAAGATGGTAAAAATAGAGTTATATTTACCGCTTCGAAGAACTTCTAGACGGGAGGAAAGAGGCCGAGCAGTTCAGTCCACCGTGCCCTAACTTGGCGACGGAGGACACCTACGGCGGCGGCAGAGATGAAGATGTTCGCGGCCGGCGTGAAGACGGCGTCGGAGAGGTCACGGCAGCTAAGCGCTTCATCGCCGGCGTCGTCGAGAGCTAGCGGTGGCGCTAGGGTTTTGACGAGGTGGAGAGGTGGAAGAAGAGTTTCTTTACCGCAGGGGACAGGTATTTATAATGAGGTGTCTTGCGGTAGCGCAATTCTGTGAGTGCCCTGGCGGTTCACATCTGAGGGGCACGTGGCACGCATGCAACATGTTCTGAGTTGTCCCACGTTCCCACGCTCGCCAGGTTTGTCGGATGGTCGTTCCGGCTTCTCCGGAATTCAATAGTAAGAATGAATCATTTAAAATAGACTTAAAGTTTGTCTCGTGTCTTACTGTGAGGGGCCTTGAGAGAAGACATTCGACAGTTTCAGTAGAATGCATATGATTTGGACAGATAGAGTTTGAGATAGAAAGCATAGAGAGATTAGGGTCCGATCACATTCACTTAGTTCAAAAGATTCAACTTGAAGACATAGCTATAAGTGAATGTTGTAGAGGACAGAAATATATATATATATATCAGACAGCAACCAAATCAACATAGTGAAGAAAACCATGAAGATAGGTTGAAGTTGAAGACAAATCAAATGCGAATAGCTTCAAGAAATAACGCCATGAGTGAAACGCTTCAAACAAAGAAATTTGGTGGTGGCGTTACCCACCGTATAGGAAGTATTAGACCCAGACCACGGCGCACAATTATCGTGGCGCTCGAAGTCAAATTCCACGTTAATGTATTCACACTTAGAATGTAAGTCTTCATTGATTGAAGATATCGTTACTTCGTGTGTTGCACATCTAAGTCATCAACATGCATAAGTGTTAGGATGTGTGCTTGATCACGGGACATTTGAGGATTCCAAGATATTTAGCTCACACCGTAACTTGCAAAACCTTTTCTCATCCAAGGGCTTTGTGAAGATATCTGCCAGTTGCTCTTCAGTGTCGACGTGAATGATGTCAATATCTTTCTTCATGACATGATCCATGAGAAAATGATGAAGAATTTCAATGTGCTTTTTCTTCTAGTGCTGGACTGGATTGTTGGCAATCTTGATGGCGCTTTCGTTGTCATGAAAAGAGGTACTTGTGTCGATTGATGCCATAGTCCTTGAGAGTTTGCTTCATCCATAGAAGCTGAGCACAACAAGATCCAAAGCAGCAATGTATTCAGATTCTGCGGTTGAGAGTGACACAGTTACGCTTCTTTGAAGACCAACAGACGAGTGATCGTCCCAGAAAGTGACATGTGCCTGATGTAGACTTGCGATCGACCTTGTCACCAGCATAATCAGCATCCGAAAATCCAACTAAGTCAAATTTTGAGCCCTTTGGATACCATAATCCGAGTGTTGGGGTGTGAGCCAAATATCGAAGAATTAAACTTCACGGCTAAGTGATACGATTCCTTTGGTGCCGCTTGGAATCGAGCACACATGCAAACACTAAGCATAATATCTGGCCTAGATGCACATAGATAAAGTAAGGAACCAATCATGGAGCGGTGTACCTTTTGATCGACCTCTTTACCATTGTCGTCGGGACCCAAGTGGTGTTTGGGGCATTGGCGTCGTGTATCCTTTGCACTCTTGCATTCCAAACTTCTTCAGCAATCTTGGAGGTATTTTTCTTGAGATATAAAGATGCCATTCCTTTCTTGTGAATTTGAAGACCAAGGAAGAACTTGAGCTCTCCCATCATGGACACCTGATATTGTTCTTACATCATGTATCCAAATTCATCACTATACTTATGGTTGGTGCAGCCGAAGATAATGTCATCCACATATATTTGTCATACAAACAGTTCACCATCATATGTCTTCGTGAAGAGTGTGGGATCAAGGGATCCAGGTTTGAAGCCTTTGCTCTTCAGGAAGTCTTTGATTGTATCATACTAGGCGCGAGGAGCTTGTTTGAGGCCATCTGATTGCTTTATTTAGCTTGTACACCATATCCGGATGTTTTGGATCTTCAAAGCCAGGTGGTTGAGCGACATATACTTCTTCTTCAATCTTGCCGTTGAGAAATGCACTCTTCACATCCATTTGATAGAGCAAGATGTTGTGGTGGTTAGCATAGGCTAGTATTATGCGAATGCCTTCAAGCCTAGCTACAGGAGCAAATGTTTCATCGAAGTCAATTCCTTCAACTTGAGTATATCCTTGAGCCACAAGCCGTGCTTTGTTTCTGACGACTTGACCATGCTCATCTTGCTTGTTTCGATATATCCATTTGGTGCCAATAATGTTATGCTTGCAAGGGTCAGGACACTTGACAAGTTCCCAAACATTATTCAGCTTGAACTGTTGAAGTTCTTCTTGCATAGCTTGAATCCATTCTGGTTCCATAAAAGCTTGACAACTTTCTTGGGTTACGATATTGACACAAATGAAAAGTGCCCACAGAAATTTGCTAGTTGTGTTGCTCTTGAGCGAGTAAGCGAGACCAGGTGCATTGATGCTATCGATTATCTTCTCAATCATACTTCATTTGCAACTCGAGGATGAACTGGATGAAGACTTTGCTCATCTTTGATCATTGTCATCATTGGAAGGATTGTCTTGGTGAGCATTGTCTTCAAAGTTGGTTAGGTGCAGAAATGATAAGTTCCTCTTGAGGTTGTGCTTCATTTGGCATGATTTCACGGTTCCCATCGACTTGATAGATTCATTTGGGCGGAGCTTCGTCTAGTGTGCTTGGCAGGAACTCTCTTTGTGAACCATTGGTTTCATCAAATCGCACATCTACTGTTTCGACGATTTTGTAGAGGTAGAGATTGAAGACTCTGTAAGAGTGTGAGTCCTTTCCGTAACCGAGCATGAAGCCTTCGTGAGCTTTGGGTTCAAATTTTGACTTGTGATGAGGATCCTTGATCCGCACTTAGCCCCAAATACTCAAGTAATGGCGACATTTGGCTTCTTGCTAGTAAGGAGCTCATAGGAAGTTTTGTTCGAGAAGCTTATGGATATAAACACGGTTGATGGCGTGACAAGGCTGTATCAATGGCTTCTGTGCCGTAACTTTCTTGGTGTCTTGTACTCGTCGAGCATTGTTCGAGCCATCTCAATGAGGGTTACATTCTTGCGCTCCACGATGCCATTTCTTTGAGGTGTGTATGGAGCGAGAGAACTCATGAGTGATTCCCATGGTATCCGAGATAAAGATCAAGTCCGGTGTTCTTGAATTCGGTGCCGTTATCACTTACGATATGCTTGATCTTGATGCCATAATTGTTCATTGCTCGATTAGCGAAGCGTCTGAAGACATCTTGCACTTGATCTTGTAGAGAATTATGTGCACCCATGTGTATCTTGAGTAGTCATCAACAATGACGAAACCATAGAGACAAGCAGTTGTTGTGAGGGTAGAGTAATGAGTAGGGCCAAATAAATCCATGTGTAACAGCTCGAAGGGTTGAGATGTGGTCATGATTGTCTTCGAGGGGTGCTTTGCCCTAGTCATCTTTCCGGCTTCGCAGGCACCACACAAATGATCCTTCTTGAACTTGACACCTTCGATGCCTATGACATGCTTCTTCTTGGCGAGTGTGTGTAAGTTCCTCATGCAAGCATGCCCCAACCTCCGATGCGAGCCAACGTGCGAGCTTTTGCAAGAAGACATACGGCAAGTTGTGGACCTGTGAGAAATCTACCATGTATAGATCATCTTTCCTATACCCTTCAAAGACTAGAGACTTGTCCGATTCCATTAGTACAAGGCAACGATATTTTCCGAATATCAGAATCATGTTCAAGTCACAAAGCATTGAGACAGACATCAAGTTGAAACCAAGGGATTCAACAAGCATCACTTTATCCATGTGTTGATCCTTTGAAATTGCAACTCTACCTAGACCCAATACCTTGCTTTTACCAGTGTCAGCAAATGTGATGTGACTCTTGTCTGATGGACGTAAGGTCGAGTCCATGAGAAGACTTCAATCACCAATCATATGATTAGTGCATCCACTGTCCATAATCCATTCTGAAGCATGAGGTGTCATACCCTCTGATGCAGTTAGGGATAGGCTTCACCAAGAGCATTGTGAAGCATAAACATTTGACGAGCTAGTGGATTATTGAAGCTTAAATCAAGATTAGGACTGATAGGATGAATGGCAAAGCGATTCAGGAACAAAATACATAGTGAGACCATTTGGGCATTTGATCTTGTGCCCTACAAGATGTTTTAGGTCCTCGACAATAGCATCGGCGCCTTTGATTTTCGGTGGAGATCCTTTCTGCAAAGAGAGTTAATTCTTCTTAACCACCCACATCTTGAGGTGGCTTAGAAGCAATGAGTCTAAGTGCAGCATCTGAGAATTTCGGCTTTGGAGCCCTAGCAAATAGCCTTGCAGGAGATGAATGATACTCATATGAATAAGCAGAAAAGTTCTTAGTTCTATGAGCATAGCGGTTTGAAGACACACGCTCATATTCGTAAATTTGAGTACGGTTTCCTTGCAAAACATTGGCGTTAGGGTGACTCAGGTGAGTCATCTGTCTGTTCGAAGCCTTTGGACCATATGACGCCTTAGGTCTGGGGTTTGTCTTCTTCCCAGGTGGTGTCATGATCACATTTACTGTAAGATTCTCAAGACAACTTTTGGGAACCTAGATCTTCTTCATAGGTGGTCCATTCCTGCGATTAGGACCAATATACAGCAAACACTTCACCATTCTGATTCTTGAACAGCTTATAGTTTGCATCAAAGGATTCATCAATGATAATAGGGTTATAGCAGGTAAAGCCGGATAAGGTGGATGGATCCACTGAAGGTCCCTTTGCGACAACCCATGTGGTTTTGGGATCTTGCTCGGGGCTTCCGGTAGGAACCATCAACATTCATTTTCCTTTCAGACCCAACACCCTCTTTCCTAGGGTTTCGGTTCAGAATCTGATTTTTGAGGACATCATAAAGTGTCCGATGCCCTTCGCACTTTTATACATCCTGTTTCAAGCAATGTCTTCAACCTAGCATTTTCATCGACAATAGCGGTGGTATCCTCCGCAGAGGGGTTAGTTACCACATTAGTAGTTGAAGACAATGCAATAGTAGCAGCAGTTGAACATTCAAAGAACAGAGGTAGCTATATCATGCTCAAGGCATTTTAGACATGGTGGTTCAAATTCATCCTGGCGGAACTGATACATTGGCTGAAGTGACTCATTCTCTTTTTGAAGATCTTCATGAGCCGCTCTCAATTTCTCAACCTCTTGCTTCCTTTGAAGATAATCATAGGAGAGCCTTTCATGTGTAGTTGAGAGCGTTTCATGACGACTTTCAAGTTCTTGGTACTTAGCATGAAGATTTTTAATGTCTTCAACTAAGGACTGTGAATGTGTCATTTCCGCGTCCAACAGGTCATCGCTTTTGTCTAACAGTTTTTGAGTATGTTCCATAGCTCTTTGTTGTTCGGTTGCAATTTTAGCAAGTGTTTTGTAGCTGGGCTTGGATTCACAATCAGAGTCATCTTCACTTGATGTTTGAAAGTAAGCATCATGTGATTTTACCTTGGCAATCGCGTGCCATGAAGCGATAGAGTGGGAGCGAGGTCGTCATTGTCATCGGCTTGACGTTGGTGTAGAAGTCATTGTCTTGATGTTGAAGATGGACTTGGCAACATAGGCTGTGGCTAAAGCCGGACTTGCAACGCCGGGTCGAGACTCCTCTTGAGACTCCACCTCCACCTCCTCGAAGCGGACTCCTCCTCTGAATCCATTTCCTTGCCAACAAAAGCACGAGCTTTGCGGATGAGCTCTTCTTATGCGATGAAGACTTTGATGAAGACTTGGAAGAAGACTTTGAAGATTTCTTCTTTTTCTTGTCATCGAGAATCATATTCCTTGCTCTTCTTCTTCTTCTTCTTCTCATTGTCCCACTTGTGGACACTTTCGGAGATATAGTGTCCAGATTTTCTTGCACTTGTGATGTGTTCTCTTCTTGTAGTCATGAGTGGAAGCTTCATCATCTCTTGAGCTGGATCGTGAAGACTTTGAAGCCTTTCTTCCTAGTGAACTTGGAACTTCTTCACAAGCATAGCAAGTTCCTTTCCAATGTCTTGAGGATCATCGTAACCGCATGATCGATTCTTCTTGGATGAGGAAACAACTTTTTCCTTCAAAGCGCAAGTTCGGCCATAGTTGGGACCATAGATATCTCTTTTCTCGTAAAATTTGGAACTCATGTGTGTTGAGCCTCTCAAGTATATCAGACGGATCGAGTGTCTTGAAGTCGGGACGTTCTTGTATCATGAGGGCAAGGGTGTCAAAAGAGCATCAAGTGATCTCAATAGTGTCTTAGCGATTTCATGCTTGGTGACCTCATGGCGCCGAGAGCATGAAGCTCATTTGTGATGTCGGTGAGGCGATCAAGCGTGAGCTGGACATTTTCATTGTCGTTTCTCTTGAAGCGGTTGAAGAGGTTCACGAAGAACACCGATCCTTTGATCTCTACGGGTTGAGACGCATAGCCGTTGACCTTGGATAGCCAGTCCAGACTAAGCTTCGGCGTTTCGGAGCACTCACACGGCCATCTTGTCCTTTGGTCGATGACCACGAGATGATGTTCTTTGCGGTGGAGTCGATTGAATGAACTTCTTGACATCGGCGGGGTGACACCTTCACCAGGTTAGGAACGCCATTCTTGACAACATACCGTAGGTCGACATCAATGACTTCAAGATGCATGCGCATCTTATTCTTCCGATGAGGGATAGTCAGTTCCATCGAACACGGGGCAAGCAGCGGAGACTTTGATTATCCCTGCAGTCAACATAGCTAAAACTCCAGGTGGTTAAACCGAATCACACAGAACAAGGGAGTACCTTGCTCTGATACCAATTAAAAGTGCTAGTTATCGACTAGAGGGGGGGTGAATAGGCGATTTTTAGGAAAGTCTTCAAATCACGGATGCTTCGAAGACAAACAATAGAAATGACCTAATTGATATGCAGCGGAAGATAAACTACAACAAGCAAGCCATAGTCAAGTATGCAATAATGTGAATGGACATGACTAATAGCAGCTAAGTAGTAAGGATCAGGATGGAAGATAGTATGAAGCCAAACAACAATAGAAGTCAAGCAATGAAGTCAAACAGATAAGACATATAAGCAATGACTTCACGAAGACAAACTTAGGGTAAAGGAGGGAAGGGATAGAACCAGTCACTTGTTGAAGACATAGGATTTGTTGGACCAGTTCCAGTTGCTGTGACAACTGTACATCTGGTTAGGGAGGCTGAGATTCAACTCAGAAGACCGCGTCTTCACCTTATTCCCCTTGAGCTAAGGACACACAATCCTCGCCCAATCACTCTGGTAAGTCTTCAAGGTAGACTTCCGAACCTTCACTGAGCGGCGTTCACCGGCAATCCACAATGACTCTTGGATGCTCGTAGCAGCGACGCCTAAGCCCGGAGGATTCCACGGTCCTCAAGTGTAATAAGTCTTGAGTCACATGACAGGAAAACTTCGGTGATGCCTAACACTCTTTGGCTCAGGTGTTTGGGCTTTGTCCTCGCAAGGATTTCTCTCTCTCAAAGGCTTGAGGTGGGTTGCTCTCAAAGCGACAAAAGCCGTGTACTAACTCTGAGCAGCCACCAATTTATGGTGTAGGGGTGGGCTATTTATAGCCATTAGGCAACCCGACCTGTTATGTCCGAAATGACCACAGGTCACTAAGGAACCGACACGTGTTCCAACGGTCGATTTCAAACACACACGGCAACTTTACTTGGGCTACAAGCAAAGCTGACTCATCCAGCTCTGGATAAGTTTTGCTCTCATTGTCTTCGCTCGAAGACATAGGATTTGGGTTGAGCATCACTTGATCATTACGACTATGATCACTTGGACCCCACTTAACAAAGACGGTGGTTCCTCTGACTCAACAAAGAAGAAAAGGAAACAACGAAGCGACACGATCTTGGCGCTCCATAGTCTTCACTCAATGTCTTCTCATGTCATAGTCTTCAATGTGAATATCTTCACATACCACCATTGTCGTCAATGTCTTCATACATTTTAGGGGTCATCTCCGGTAGGTAAACCGAATCAATGAGGGACACTACCTGCGTTATCCTGCAATTCTCACAAACGCATTAGTCCCTCAACCACATTTGTCGTCAATACTCCAAAACCAACTAGGGTAGGCACTAGATGCACTTACAGGGTGATGCAGTAAAGTAGCATAAGTATTTCCCTCAGTTTTTCAGAACCAAAGTATCAATCCAGTAGGAGACCACGCACGAGTCCATCGCACCTACACAAACAAACAAGAACCTTGCAACCAACGCGATAAAGGGGTTGTTAATCCCTCAACAGTCACTTACGAGAGTGAGATCTGATAGATATGATAAGATAATATTTTTGGTATTTTTATGATAAAGATGCAAAGTAAAATAAAAGGCAATAAAAATAGCTAAGTGTTGGAAGATTAATATGATGGAAAATAGACCCGGGGGCCATAGGTTTCATTAGTGGCTTCTCTCGAGAGCATAAGTATTACGGTGGGTGAACAAATTACTGTTGAGCAACTGATAGAATTGAGCATAGTTATGAGAATATCTAGGTATGATCATGTATATAGGCATGACTTCTGAGACAAGTAGACCGACTCCTGCCTGCATCTACTACTATTACTCCAAACATCGACCGCTATCTAGCATGCATCTAGAGTATTAAGTTCAAAAGAATAGAGTAACGCTTTAAGTAAGATGACATGATGTAGAGGGATAAACTCATGCAATATGATATAAACCCCATCTTGTTATCCTCGATGGCAACAATACAATACGTGCCTTGCTGCCCTAACATCCTTTGGGAACGGACACCGCAAGATTGAACCCAAAGCTAAGCACTTCTCCCATTGCAAGAAAGATCAATCTAGTAGGCCAAACCAAACTGATAATTCGAAGAGACTTGCAAAGATAACCAATCATACATAAAAGAATTCAGAGAAGATTCAAATATTGTTCATAGATAAACTTGATCATAAACCCACAATTCATCGGTCTCAACAAACACACCACAAAAGAAGATTACATCGAAAAGATCTCCACGAGAATCATGGAGAACTTTGTATTGAGATCCAAAGAGAGAGAAGAAGCCATCTAGCTAATAACTATGGACCCGAAGGTCACGAGGTAAACTACTCATACATCATCGGAGAGGCTATGGTGTTGATGTAGAAGCCCTCCATGATCAATGCCCCCTCCGGCGGAGCGCCGGCAAAGGCCCCAAGATGGGATCTCACGGGTACAGAAGGTTGCGGCGGTGGAATTAGGTTTTTGGCTTCATATCTGGTAGTTTGGGGGTACGTAGGTATATATAGAAGGAAGAAGTACGTCGGTGGAGCAACATGGGCCCCAAGAGGGTGGAGGGCGCGCCTAGGGGGGTAGGAGCGCCCCCCCCCCCCTACCTCATGCCCTCCTGGTAGCTTTCTTGACGTAGGGTCCAAGTCCTCTGGATAACGTTCATTCCAAAAATCACGTTCCTGAAGGTTTCATTCCGTTTGGACTCCGTTTGATATTGTTTTTCTGCGAAACTCTGAAATAGGCAAAAACACAGCAATTCTGGGCTGGGCCTCCGGTTAATAAGTTAGTCCCAAAAATAATATAAAAGTGTATAATAAAGCCCATTAACATCCAAAACAGAATATAATATAGCATGAAGCAATCAAAAATTATAGATACGTTGGAGACGTATCAGTTGTCTCAAGAGCTGGAAAAGTGTCAGACCCGGCTAGCTGCGGTTACTGCCGAACTGGAGAAATCCAAGAAGGCAACGCCTGGTAATATTCCCTTCCATCCAGAAAAATGTAATCATATACCAGTAATGTTAATACTGTTGCGTTTCCGATGTGGGATCGCAGATCAACTGGAAGGCATGAAAGTCGCAAGAAAGGGCGAACAAGAGGCCAAAGGCAAGCGGCATGACGAACATGTGTTGACACGGGTCAGGGATGAAAAGAACAAGCTGCGGGATTCCAATACCCTGCTGGGCGAAGAACTAAAAGATGTGTGAGCCCGGCTGGCTAACGCCGTCAAGGAGAATAAGAGGCTACGAGGCGGCATATTCAGTATGCTCTTGACCTTACCTTCGTGTAATTCAGCGAAGAAAATGGTATAACAGATTTATGTCTGTAGGTATGCTGACTGGCCGTCCCGAAGAGGAAATGACCGGCTCTCAAGGCGACCTGCTGCAAGAGTTGTCCCAACTGCACGAGCGGGCTCGACAAGCAATGCAGAGCATTGCCAAAGCTTTGTGGCCATCCTCCTCTCCTCCAGGAAGTATGGAGGAGCTTGTGAAGCTATTCCAAGGAGCTCGGCGCGCTTCTGATTATGGAAGATATCAGTCTGCCGAGAAGGTGCATGACAGGCCTGGGCCATGGTAAAAACACGGTACACCAAGCTTGATCCAAATCATATGGCCCGGGTCGGGCCGTTAGGGTCAGATGGAAATGAAATTCTAGTTAGTCTGGTATATGACCAGGTAAAGATAGCCGCCAAGTATTCCCAACAGGATTGTAAGCTAGATAGCCTGTTAGATGGCATAGAGGAAGAAGTTTTTGAGTCCAAGTGACTATGTACTTCAATTGACAAATGTGTCCCTAGCCGGATTGTAAAATGATTGTCATGGCCGACCTTTTCGCTTCAACCTCTGGACCCGAAGGCGCGGAGTGTTTCCGAATACCGTAACGGTAATATAGACCGGGGTATGTGTGGAAACCAGGCATAGGGGTCATAGTTGCTTGAACAGACAAGTTGTATCCAGCTAGCTATCTTATATTACATGTTGAATGTAAGAAACATCTTCCAGGGAGAATAGTTCCATTAAGGGTTCCTTTCCCTAGGTGAACATGCGTTGGTATGCATGTCCGAACTATGATCAAAAATTCGCAGTAGACATGACATCCGGGGGTTCATAGTGTAAAGAATATAAAACATCTTTAGTCCGCCGACCGAATATTCCCTTAAGAACGCTAGCTTTCGGCTTCACCCAGTCTGAGGTACACGTCCGGATGACCCGGCTGTAACAATCGCAGAGGTCTCCCTTTATGCCCTAGCCGAACAAACCGGAACGTAGGGCATAAGCACAGGAGCCAGGCAACCCAGCTTGGCCAAAACTTAAGTCATAACGGTGCATATAATAGCGAAAAAAAGGTACATATGAGGTAAAGACACATATGTGTGGAGCTTGATGCTGGGAGATAATAATAAGTTTCTATAAAAGAAGCACCCAGGCATTATGGGGGTATACATTTAAAGATGTGTACGTCATGTGTGCGTGGTTCAGCCGCACAAGAGCTTAAAGCTAAAAAAACTGAAGAGAGGAAAAAACGGAGGCCAATGGAGAAGAAAACGAACAAAGGGTCCGGCTCTAGGCGTAGAATCTTCGGAGTCTACGGCGTTCCACGGGTTCGGCTCTAGGCGATTGTCCGATGCGTCACACAGGCGGTACGCTCCTCTAGTGAGAACTTCATCTATGATGAAGGGACTCTCCCACTTGGGCTTGAGTTTTTCCTTTTTCTTTTCTGGCAAACGTAGAGCGAGTTCACCAACATTATAAGTCTTGGCCCGCACCTCTCTACTTTGATATCTGCGAGCCTGTTGTTGATAGGATGCGGATCGGGCTTTTGCAACGTCACGCTCCTCCTCCAAGGCATCTAGGCTGTCCTGCCGATCCAACTCGGCTTCTCTCTCTTCATACATGCGCACTCGAGGTGAGTCATGAACAATGTCACAAGGAAAAACGGCCTCTGCACCATACACCATGAAGAATGGTGTGTATCCGGTAATGCGATTGGGCATGGCATGTAGCCCCCAGAGTACGGAGTCCAGCTCCTCAACCCAGTGCTTGTCTGATTCTTTCAAAGACTGCACTAGTCTAGGCTTAATGCCGCTCATAATAAGACCATTAGCTCGTTCGACCTGACCGTTTGTTTGTGGATGATATACCGAGACGTAATCAAGTTTAATGCCCAATTTAGCACACCAGGTTTTCACTTCGTCGGCCGTGAAATTGGAGTCGTTATCGGTGATGATGCTGTGTGGGACACCATAACAGTGCACGATACCGGATATAAAATCTATCACCGGTCCAGCTTCGGCCGTTTTCACTGGTTTGGCCTCTATCCACTTGGTGAATTTATCCACCATGACTAGCAGATATTTTTTCTTATGGCTTCCTCCTTTGAGGGGTCCTACCATATCAAGCCCCCAGACCACAAAAGGCTAGGTGATGGGGATTGTTTGTAGACCAGTAGGCGACATATGGCTTTGATTTGGCGAAGAGCTGGCATCCGACACAATGTTGGACCAAGTCCTGTGCATCTGCTCGGGCCATCGGCGAAAAGAAACCTGTACGGAAGGCCTTACTTACAAGGGCCCGAGCCGCGGCATGGTGGCCGCCAAGACCAGCATGGATTTCAGCCAGGAGTTGTCGCCCCTCTTCTCTGGGGATACATCTTTGAAGGACTCCGGTAGCACTTTTCTTGTAGAGCTCTCCGTCATGGACCTTGTAGGCTTTCGAATGCCGAACAATGCAGCGAGCCTCATTCTGGTCCTCAGGGAGCTCTCGCCTATTAAGGTAGGCCAAGAAGGGTTCAGTCCATGGGGCAATTACTGCCATTATCAGATGGGCCGATGGTGTTATTTCGGTGGCTGAGCCCCCGATGATATCGGTATTGTGTTTGGAATCTGGGGGTATAATCGGATTCAGACTAGTGTTGCCGCTCTCATCCTGCCACACCATGGATGGCTTGAAGAGCCTTTCCAAAAAGATGTTAGGCGGGCGGGGTCACGCTTGGCGCCCATGCGAGCAAGGACATCCGCCGCTTGATTGCTTTCTCGAGCCATGTGGTGAAACTCGAGTCCCTCGAACCGAGCTGATATTTTAAGTACGGCTTTGCGATAGGCCGCCATCTTTGGACCTTTGGCGTCGAAGTCTCCATTTATCTGGGATATTGCAAGATTTGAATCCTTGCGCACCTCCAGGCATTGTATGCCCATGGAGGTAGCCATCCGAAGACCGTGCAATAAGGCTTCGTATTCGGCTGCATTGTTGGAGTCTGTGTATAGTATTTGGAGTACGTACTGGATTGTGTCTCCTGTTGGGGCGTTAAAACGACGCCTGCTCCTAAAACGGCCAGCATTTTAGAGCCATCGAAGTACATGACCCAGTTGGAATATGTGTCGTACTCTTTAGGGAGTTTGGCCTCTGTCCATTCGGCGACGAAGTCGGCCAATACTTGGGATTTAATGACCCGACGCGGTTTGTATGTTACATCAAACGGCAGGAGCTCAATGGCCCATTTAGCAATCCGGCCCGTAGCGTCGCGGTTGTTTATTATGTCATTGAGTGGAACTTCGGAAGCCACCGTGATAGAGCACTCTTGGAAATAGTGTTGTAGCTTCCGGGATTCCATGAAGACCGCGTATGCTATCTTTTGGTAATGAGGGTACCGGGATTTGCATGGTGTGAGGACAGTGGATACATAGTATACCGGTTTCTGGAGTCGGAATTTGTGTCCGTCCGCCTCTCGTTCAACGACGAGCACCGCGCTCACCACCTGGTGTGTTGAGGAGATTTATAATAGCATTGGTTCGCCGACGCTCGACGCGGCCAGGATTGGGTTACTCGCTAAAAGAGCCTTTATTTCTTCCAGTCCAGCCGTTGTCGCGTCCGTCCACTCGAAGTGGTCGGTGCGTCGGAGAAGGCGATACAGTGGCAATGCTTTTTCTCCTAATCTGGAGATAAAGCGGCTTAAAGCTGCCACGCATCCGGCTAGTTTCTGGACCTGTTTAAGGTCTGTTGGTATAGCCAATTGTGACAAAGCCCAGATTTTGGCTAGATTGGCCTCAATTCCTCTATTGGAAACGATGAAGCCTAGCAGTTTTCCAGCGGGAACGCCGAAAACACACTTTTCCGGATTGAGCTTGATGTCATATGTACGGAGGTTGTTGAATGTGAGACGCAAGTCCTCTATTAGTGACTCGACGTGCCTAGTCTTGATGACTACGTCATCCACATATGCTTCAACTGTCTTGCCGATTTGTTTCTCGAGGCATGTTTGAATCGTGCGTTGGTAGGTGGCGCCGGCGTTTTTGAGCCCGAAGGGCATAGTGTTGAAGCAGAAAGGCCCGTATGGGGTAATGAATGCCGTTGCGGCTTGATCGGACTCCTTCATTTTGATTTGATGGTATCCGGAGTATGCGTCGAGGAAACATAGTGAGTCGTGTCCTGCGGTAGCATCGATAATCTGATCGATGCGTGGGAGGGGGAAGGGATCCTTAGGGCAGGCCTTGTTGAGGTCTTTGAAATCGACACACAGGCGCCAGGATTTATCCTTCTTTGGTACCATCACCAGGTTTGCTAGCCAGTCTGGATGTTCTATTTCTCTGATGAATCCGGCCTCGATTAACTTGGCTAGCTCCTCCCCCATAGCTTGTCGTTTGGGTTCGGAAAAGCGCCGCAGTGTTTGCTTGACCGGCTTATATCCCTTCAGTATATTGAGGTTGTGTTCGGCCAACCTGCGTGGGATTCCTGGCATATCAGAAGGGTGCCAGGCGAATATGTCCCAGTTTTCGCATAGGAACGCTCGTAGTGCAGCGTCAACTGTTGGGTCCAGCTGTGCCCCAATGGAGGCTGTCTTCTTGGGGTCCGTTGGGTGGACCTGAAATTTGACTATTTCATTTGCTGGTTTGAAAGAGGTGGATTTGGGGCGTTTATCAAGGATTACATCGTCCCTGTCCACCGTGGAGCATACCGCGGTTAACTCTTCGGCCGCGTGGGCCTCGGATAGTGCTTCGAGGGCCAGGGATGCGGTTTTGTTTTTGCCATGGAGGGCTATGTCCGGATCACTGGCGAGAGCGATAATACCGTTGGGCCCGAGCATCTTGAGCTTCATATACCCGTAGTGAGGTATGCCTTGAAAGCGTGTGAACGCATCTCGCCCCAACAGGGCATGATATCCACTGTTGAAAGGGGCCACTTGGAAGGTTATTTCTTCGGACCGTTAGTTCTTCGGCGTGCCGAATACCACGTCAAGTGTGATTTTCCCCGCGCACCGCGCCTCCCGGCTGGGAATTATTCCTCGAAAGGTCGTATTACTCTGCTCGATACGACTCCTGTCTATTTCCATTTTATTGAGTGTGTCCTCATAGATGAGGTTTAGCCCGCTGCCTCCGTCCATGAGCACTTTAGTGAGCCGAAAGCCATCCAAAATTGGATTGAGGACCAAGGCGGTTGGCGCCCGGACTGACCGGATTCTTGGTTTGTCAATGGCATTGAAAGTTATAGCCATGTCGTCCCAGGGGTTTATTGCTATGACTTGGCAGACTTCGGCGAGGTCACGGAGTGCCCTCTTGCGCCGATTGTTTGAAGCGAAAGTCTCGAAGACCGTCAGTACTCTAAGGTCGCCGTACTTGGGGGTGTCTTTGGTGAGGATATCCTCGCCGCTCTTGGCCACTTGCCGGAGTATCCAACATGCTCTAAGGTTGTGGGTTGGTTCGGTGTCCGGCGTCGTGTGTATTTTGCATGGCTTATCGAGCCATGCCTCCAGAATGGTTTCATGTCCCGTAACGGGCTTAGTTTTGTTCAATATGGGGCCGGGTGCCATGCGAGGGTGGACCCTCTTTGCCCGCCCGAGGGGTTGAGCGGAAACCGGGGGTTCCCAGCGAGCTGTCTGAGTTTTCCAGACGCTTTCCATTATGCAGTACTTCTGTATTATAGTTGCCAAGTTAGCGAAGTGTAATACACGACGGCGGTTGATGGCGTTGAGGATTCCTTCGTCCCTGCAATTATTGCAGAATACTGAAATCGCGTCCTCGTCGCGGCAATCTTTAATCTTGTCTTTTACAAGGAGGAACCTGGCCCAAAAGTGATGGACTGTTTCCTGAGACTGTTGTCGTATGCACGTGAGGTCGCATTATTCCGGATGACCGGAATTACTTGGTGAATATTGCTTGTGGTGGGTGGGTGGCTTTAAATCCGAACCCTGACCCAGTTTGGAGTCCGGAGTTTGAAGAATTTCCGAGCTTAATAGTTCGGGCTCCGGGATGTCAACTGATTTTTTAGGCCCAACGTCCGACTCTAGGTTCAGAGGGCTGGGGGTGTCGTTCCGCAGATAGGTATCCGGCTGTTCGAGCTGGATATCCGAACATAGTTCGTCTTCAACATAGGGGAAGAGTCGTTGTTTTGCTCCTCTAAGACCGCTATCTGATGGGTGATCGGCGGAGATTTAGTTTCTC
Organism: Aegilops bicornis; assembly: GCA_021605145.1. NCBI lineage: Eukaryota > Viridiplantae > Streptophyta > Magnoliopsida > Poales > Poaceae > Aegilops > Aegilops bicornis. Next base: position 507,388,191 of record CM038669.1, read on the forward strand.
TCTGATCGGGTTTAAGCCCAATCTGATCATAGTCTGTAGCGACCCCCATGGAGGCGATGCGATCCAGGAGTTCGTTTAAAGACGACAGCTCCGCCGGATCCATCCGTTTGGAGTATTTGGAGTCAACATGGAGGCGATTTTCGATGACCTGAGAGGTCACCGTCGGCTTAACGGCCAGACGGGCGATCATGGTAAAGTCGCCTAACTGGAGGGTTTGGCCTGAGGCCAGGGCTTCTCCGAAGGTGATGTTGTCCTTGATGACAAGGCGAGCCATCGATACTGTCTTCGATGTCACAGTGGAACTCTCAATGAAAGCACCAATGTCGGTGTCAAAATCGGCGGATTTCTGGTAGGGGGTCCCGAACTGCGCATCTAGGTTCGATGGTAACAGGAGACGGGGGACACGATGTTTACCCAGGTTCGGGCCCTCTCAATGGAGGTATTACCCTCCTTCCTGCTTGATTGATCTTGATGAATATGAGGGTTACAAGAGTTGATCTACCACGAGATCGTAATGGCTAAACCCTAGATGTCTAGCTTGTATGATTGTGATTGCCTCTACAGACTAAACCCTCCTGTTTATATAGACACTGGAGGGGGCTAGGTTTGTACAAAGTCGGTTACAGAGAAAGGAATCTTCATATCTGAACGCCAAGCTTGCCATCCACGCAAAGGAGAGTCCTATACGGACACGGGAGAGAGTCTTCTGTCTTGTATCTTCACGGCCCATTAGTCTGGCCCATATCATATAGGCCGGACGCCCGAGGACCCCCTAATCCAGGACTCCCTCACCCCCCTCTTTCCTTCCCCCTCCGGCTAATATGGAAAGGGGGGCGCGGCCAAAGGGGAACCCAAGTAGGATTCGGTCCTACTTGGGGCGCCTCCTGGCCTCTCCCCTTCCCATCCCACCTATATATATGTGGGGGGCACCCCTAGCACACACCAGACAATTGCCTAGCCGTGTGCGGCACCCCCTCCACCGTTTACACCCCCGGTCATATTTTCGTAGTGCTTACGCGAAGCCCTACGAGGATCACTTCACCATCACCGTCACCACGCCGTCATGCTGACGGAACTCATCTACTACCTCGACGTCTTACTGGATCAAGAAGGCGAGGGACATCACCAAGCTGAACGTGTGCAGAACTCGGAGGTGCCGTACGTTCGATACTTGATCGGTCAGACCTAGAAGAAGTTCGACTACATCAACCTCACTGTTAAACGCTTCCGCTTACGGTCTACGAGGGTACGTAGACACACTCTCCCCTTGTTGCTATGCATCTCCATGGATAGATCATTGCGTGTGCATAGAATTTTTTTTGTCTTCCATGCAGCGATTCCCAACACATACATCTTAAAGTATTAAGTAGTAAACAAACTATTGCATTAAGTATGATGACATGAAATAGGTGATATATTGTCTTCATCGTGCGTACAAAGTACAACTACACAATCATATTTTTATCCCTAGTGAGAACAACATAATACAAGACTTTTCCACTTTCTGTAGTTGTGGTAAACTACTTGCAAGATTGAACCCGACTATCATAAACAACTCCCTCTTGGAGATCACTGACAAAACTTGGCCAAACAAAGACAAATAGATCCGAGAGTATATATGAATAAGAATCATGCAACGAACAAACCACATTGATCTCAAAAGGAAGCATGGATAAATATAATTATGAAGTGACAATTCATCACACGGCAACAAACACACTAACAGATTACATCAGATGGATCATAATAATGTAGGCCAACTCATGTGATCTTTTGTATTGAGAAGCAAGGGAGAGAAAATCATCTAGCTACTGCTATGGACCCATACTCCAACGGAAACTACTTACGGGCAATCATAGTGACCTTCAAGTTAATGGAGATGGCCACCGTGATGATTTCCCCCTTCGGCGGAGTGCCCGAAAAGGCCTCCAGATTGGATCGACATGAAATAGAGAGGTGCGGCGACAAAAAATAGAAAAACTCCTCGATCATTAGGGTTTTCAGAGAACGGAAAATATAGGCGTCAAGAGGCGATAGAAAAGCACCGGGGGCCCGCGCGGCCCCTCCATACGCCCTTTGGTCGTGTGTTTAAAAAAATCGATCATCAGGGTTTTCAGAGTGACCAAAATCGATCACCACTGCCTTGTTAGTTTGTTGATGGCATAGTTTAAAAACGAATTGGTTAGTTATTGGGCTTCAGCGTGCCTTTTTTTCTAGATGGGTCTTTTGCCTGCTTTGCCTCAACACTAACAGATTACATCAGATGGATCATAATAATGTAGGCCAACTCATGTGATCTTTTGTATTGAGAAGCAAGGGAGAGAAAAGCATCTAGCTACTGCTATGGACCCATAGTCCAACGGAAACTACTTACGGGCAATCATAGTGACCTTCAAGTTAATGGAGATGGCCACCGTGATGATTTCCCCTTCAAGTGAGTGCCCAAAAGGCCTCCAGATTGGATCGACATGAAATAGAGAGGTCGCGCGACAAAAAAATAGAAAAACTCCTCGATCATTAGGGTTTTGAGAGAATGTAAAATATAGGCGTCAAGAGGCGATAGAAAAGCACCGGGGGCTTGGCCCTCCATACGCCCTTTGGTCGTGTGTTTAAAAAAATCGATCATCAGGGTTTTCAGAGTGACCAAAATCGATCACCACTGCCTTGTTAGTTTGTTGATGGCATAGTTTAAAAACGAATTGGTGAGGCTGTCGGTTCAGGTTATTACTGGTCGAACCGCCATTCATCGGTCCATTTGCGACAAAAAAAACAGAATATTTGAAATATTTTTTTAATTATTTGAATTTATATCAAATGAACACACATTAGATTATATTATTTTATTTTATTTTTGCAAATGAACACACTTTGTTGTTAGCCTAGTTAGTTATTGGGCTTCAGCGTGCCTTTTTTTCTAGATGGGTCTTTTGCCTGCTTTGCCTCAACACCGCGTCTATATCTCGCATTAAGCGAATCCGTAGAAAATCTCGCGTCAAGTTTTTCCTGCTCATGGTCGTTACGGGCCGGCCCATTCTTGTGCACAGTTAATGGGAAAAGGAGAAGGAAAATGGGAGTAGGAGAGGGATCGATCCCTAGTCGCCGCAAAGATAATCAGCAATACTAGCCATCATGCCAGCGGACAGTTTGTGAGATGTATAAGTACGCAATCTACTTGAAGCGTGTGCAGCCGGTTTTCTCTGTTTTGTTCTTTTTTTTGTTATTTCTTTTCTTTTTTCTTCTTTGTTTTTTCATTCTTGGTGCATTTTTTACTTTGTTTTTCTTTTCTTTATTTCTTTGGTCTTCATTTTTTTGTTTCCTTTGTTTCTTTTGGTTTTCATTCTACTTTCGTATATGTCAACAACATTTTTTAGTACATGTTTAACATTTTTTAATACATGATCATCACTTTTCTACACACTTTTCAACTTTTTCAAATGCTTGATTAATATTTTTCTAGTACAAGATCAGCATTTTTTAATACATGGTTAATATTTTTTCTATGCACATTTAACATTTTTCAAATGCTTGATTAACATTTTCTAAATGCAATATTAACTTTTTTGGAACACATTGTCAACATTTTCTAAACACATTCAACATTTCTCAAATGCTTTATTAGCCTTTTTCAATACTTGTTCAACATTTTTTCAAATGCTTGATTAACATTTTTTATATACATGGTCAAAAAATACATCATATTTTAATACATGTTCAACATTTTTGTATGTACATGTAACATTTTTTAAACGCTTGATCAACATTTTACAAATACTTGCTCAACATTTTTTTCAAATGCTTAATTAACATTTTGCATACATGATCAAGAAATTTTATCAATTTTTTAATACATGGTCAACATTTTTTCTATACACATTTAATATTTTTCAAATGTTTTGTCTATCATTTTATAAATACATGTTCAACTTTTTTTCAAATGCTTTGATTAATATTTTTATATACATGATCAAAAGAATTCATTATTTTTTAAGACATGATCAACAATTTTTTGTATACACATTCAATATTTTTCAACTGCATGATTAACATTTTTCAAAATATTATGTAAATTTTATTTTTAATATATATGTTTAGACTATTTAAAAGTGTAAATAAAATAAAAATGGAATAAAAAAGAAATAAAAACTTGAAAAAACCCAGAAGAAAACGAGGCAGTGTAGTACCCGCGAACTAGGCCAACCCATACGCTCGCGCGCTTCAGCGCTCCCTTAGCCAAGTTCTCTCTCTCCAGGTCAGGGGCGTCATGTCTGGCTTGGCCAACCTCATGATGTGAACTGTATCCCGCAAACTGTGATTTTTGATGAATAAGAACTTGGTCTACTCCTAAAAAAAGGCGCTCCCTTGCCTCAAGGCTTCGATTCCTTGTTTATGTATTTTGTTTTGATTTTTTTTTCGATTTTAGTAAAAGACCAGTACAGCTTAAAAAATCGGGTAAGGCGTCGGTTCCGATCGGTCTGGTTCCGTTTATAAAACTATGGCCGCACGAGATGCATCTTAGCTTCTCTCTCGCCGTTTGCGGCACGACACCGGCAATGGACGTAGAATCCATGGTTCAAAAATCCCCAAACGTGAATGCAGCTTTTGTTGGTCAACTGGTTACCACTGCTCGGTACAGCAAAAAATATAACGTGAACCAGGTCGCCGCTTTAGCTTTTGCTTTGATTGGTCCCAAACGCAAGACACGCGAAAATCTCCACACTGGTCCAGGACCAGGAGTGGCAATACACAGCTACAGGCTCGCGGGTGTGCACTGCAAGTCGCAGTTCCGGGTTTCTCTGCCCCATCCGTCCAAGCTCAGCTGCACACGAGCATGCACGTCCATCTCTTTTAAACAGGGGATGGTGAACATGAAGGTGCAAACCAAGTAGGAGGGCCGCCGAGCAGAGCGCTCTGTCTCCGCGGCCATGACTTGTGCTCGCGCATGCTTTCCTACCGCGCTTCCGCGTTTCAAATCTACGATCATCATACCATGCGCGGTGATGCTTGTATGCACAATGAAATCCCTTTGCTGCTTGCACTGCAATGGGGATTAGGGAATGCAGTAAGGTTTTTCCCTTATGTTTTTTTTTTGTATATGTAAAACACCCTGACTTTTGGAGGTTCTCCAGAAAAAGGATAGAAAAAAAGAACCCATGCCGATTGCCAGAGAGTCAAAGACAGGCAGATTACTGTCACAGCCGCTCCCGACCAGGCCATAACATGCGGAGGGAACAACGCAAGTGGAGACACCAGGCACGTCCAATGGCCCTGGCCCTAAAGACGGCGTGGCATGGCAATTGACGGCACCGCATGTCCATGCCAGCAATCATGAGGTTTCCCCCCTGATCATGAAATCCCCAAGTATCACACCAGTTGTCCATTGCCTTGCCCCTCCAAGTATCACACCAACAAATGTTCCAGACAGCCAACCCCCTCCAACTGCATCCCCGGCTACCACCACCATTATTCAGAGCGGGGATCATGGCCAAGCTGGACAGGCATAATGCCGCGGCCTCCACTTTTGGATTTCATGGTCCTGCCTGCCTGTGGTATGGTGTGCTGGTCAAAGGGAAAGTTGTTGCTCCTTGGCACTGTCCGTCCATCTGTCCACAGCTTGCTTGCCCTTCTCGCTGTTCGCTTGGGCCTTTTGCCTTTTGTTAACTGTACCACCCAACCCAACCCAAGCACGCCTGATGCTCATCATTAGCAGCGTGTTTTGGTTCGCCCTGCGCCCCTGTTTGTGTTTCCACTTTCAGAATGCTTCTCTTTCATCCAAATGGATGTCAAAGAATCTCTCTTGGCCCAACTAGGAATGCACTAGTAGTTTCAGTCAAAAACTGGATGCTCCCAAACAAGAGATGCTGTTTTTTTTTTTACTGAAAATAGGCAAACAAAACAATGGCCGAGACCCCGACGTCGCAGATCATTGCCATATGCAATGCACACAAACTGGCAAGAACAGCGACAAAAGGGAAGGAGCAGAGGAACATGGAGACTAACATGGGATTGGTGATCACAAAACATGAATAATTTCTAAGCAAAATCAACATGCGGACGAAAGAGAATCCATGGACACCATGTACAGATAGGTTTTTTTTACAGATCAGCAACACTTCTTCGGCCCCTCCAAGATGTCGACAGACCATCACTATCTCAATATTTCCCCACCCTCTGATCCCGGCTAGGGGTATCCCATTCATAGAACAAGCCCACTTTGGTTCCAAGTAAACACATATAAATCCGATCCCCAAAAAACAGCAAGCCAACAAATTAAAGAACCCGATACAAAAACGGCCATCTCCTATCATGCGACATGTTCAAATGGTGGTGGTATGGACCTGGTTGGCGATTGTATCAGCCGGAACCTCATCGGGCGGAGGATTCGGTGGAGCTCTTCACCTTGAATCGGCAGAGGAGCTTCTTCTTCTTCGATGCCGGGTTGTTGACGATGAGCACCACCTTGCCAGGCTCGCTCGCTTTGAAGCTACCCTTCATGATTGGCTCCTCGTTGGCGGGCACCTTCCTCGTCTTCTGAACGATGACCGTGTAGCCACCCTCTGCGTCCGGGGTGAACTCCACACCGTAGCTCACCTCCCATCCAAGCACACGGAGCTCCCACACGACCGTAGAGTTCTAAAATGACAGCACATTGACGAAATAAACTATGAGTGTTCATTCTAGTATTGTAGTGTAAATTTGAGGATAGAAGCGGGGACCAACCTCAGTAGCAGGAATCTCAACAGTTTCTTTGGAAGAAGGTTTGACAGTGAGCTCGGTGACGCCATCAGAAGTGGAGAATTCAGTATCATCCTCCTTGTAGAGGCCGCCAAATTGGACAGGGACCTGCTCCGGCGCGATGTATCTGCATCAGATTAGTGAAGGCAAACAAGAGGTGAGAACATGGTAAGAGAGTATGGCTGTCAAACAAGAGAAGAAGACTTGCAGAGATTATCTCGTGCGAACCTGAATAGGGTCTCGGCGGTCTTGGCTGGGCTGCAAAACGTGAATTTGCTCTTGGTGCGCTGTGTGAGGAACGGGCTCATCATCTTGTTTGCCGCAAGATACCACCATGGCACATTGATGAACACCTGCATATGGTCGAACAAATTGATCCTAATTCAGTTCACGCAATTCATCATATATCCAAGTCACTCCAGTCTCCTAACAAGCACATACCATATTCAATAGTAGAAGACATAATAATTCAAACAAGAAAGAGAGGAAAACTAGCACTGAAATGATGCCACCATCTCAGCTTACTTGCACCACTAATCCACCTTATCTAGTTAGATTAGTGAGCTGCAAGTGCTATAAGAAAGAAATTAATCAACTCCCCCCAAGGACATAGTAGTCATCACAGCATACATACATCAGATGAATTCACTTGAACCTACTACAACGTCGTGTTCATCAGATGAATTCATCATATAATGAGGTCGCTCCAGTTAGTAACAAGCAAATACCATTTTCAATAGCAAGGAACATAACTCAAAGAAGAATATAAGTGAAATGGCGCCACTATGTCATCCTACTTGCACCAACAATCCACCATATATAGTTAGACTATTGTGCTACGAGTGATATCAGAATGACACTGGTCAAATTTCCCACAGGACGAATCACAGCATATTCACTACCTACATCAGACGAATTCAGTTGAACCAACTAATAAAACAAACAAATGCCCAATCCTACTGCTGATGTTACCGAATTTTGGAGTAAGAATTAGGACACGATACCACAAAGGGAAGAAATAAGTTTAATACCTTCTTGGCGATGAATTCAGGGTAGTTGTCCTGGAGCAGTGCGAGCGCCTGGCGGGTGACGGCGCGGTGCTTGCCGAGCATGGGCGGCGAGTTCTTGAGGTCGGTGACCTGCACCATGGAGCAGATGCCGCTGGGCGAGAAGTCGAGCTGCTCCCGGATGCCGCGCTCGAGGAGCTGGATGCGCCACTTGAGGAAGCGCTCCCGCTTCTCGTCGTCGCCGAAGGCCTTCTCGTAGAGGTCCTTGTCCTGGAACTCGCTGTAGACGTTGTAGCAGACGGGGTGCCCCTCGCGGTCGGCGCCGCGGTAGAAGACGACGTTCTCCAGCTCCGGGACTCCGAGGTCGGCGCCGAGGAGCGCGTCGATGCCGAAGCTCTTGCGCCACAGCACCGCCGCCTTGAGCATCGCCATGGCCTCCTTCACCTTGAACTCGCGCGCGCGGAGGAACTTGAGGAGCACCGTGTCCGTGCGCTCGTCGCCGCCCACCAGCGGCACGCCCCAGATCAGCTCCTCCTTGGGCTCGGCGGCGGGCGCCGCCTCCGGCTCGGGCGCGGCGGGGACGGCGGTCTCCTCGATGGCCTCCACGGTTTTGGCGCCTTCCTCCTCGGCGACCACGACGGTTTTCTCCTCCGGCTTGGCCTCCTCGGCCGCCACCTCGGCCTTGGGCTCATCCGCGGCGGCCACCGCCGCCGGTGCCTCGGCCTTGGGCTCCTCCGCGACAGCCACCGCCGCCGGTGCCTCCGTCTTGGGCTCCTCCTTGGCAGGCTCCTCGGCCTTGGGCTCCTCCTGGGCCGGCGCTTCCGTCTTGGGCTCCTCCGGTGCGGGGGCGTCGGCCCTGGGCTCGCTGCTCTCGGCCGCCACCTCGGCCTTAGGCGCCTCGCCCTCGGCCGCCACATCGCTCTTGGCCGGCTCGTCGGTCTTGGCAGGCTCCTCTACCGCCGGGGCGGGCGGCGGCGGGGGCGGGGGCAGGTCGAACTCCCCGGCAGCGAGCGCGGCGGCGACGAGTTCCTTGAGCTGGGCGAGCGCCTTCTGCTCGGGGTCGGCGAGGTCGGCGACGAGGTTGCTCTCCTCCTTGAAGGAGGCGGTGCTGCCCTCGATGACCGCCGCCTCGTCGGCGCCGGCCTCCGCCACCGCCTCCTCCATCTTCTTCTCCTCCTCCTCCTCTTCCTTCGCCTCAGCCGCGGCCGCCGCGTCGACCTTCTTCTCCTCCACCTCGACGGCCTTGTCCTCCGCCTTGGTCTCCGGCTCCGGCTCCGTCACGGCCACCTCGGCCACCGCCGCCGCCGCAGAGGTCTCCTTCTTCGTCTCCTCGGCCATGTTACCTACCTGAGACGGCCGGCTGCTGGAACGGCCGGATGGAAATGGAAGTGTGCGCGTGCTGGCGGTGGAAGCTAGGAGCCCGTGCGCGCGCGAGAGAGAGAAGAATCTGTGGGGAGAGAGAGGGAGGGGGGCGAGAGATTTGTAGAGAGGGGGAGGGGGCAGAACGACCAGCTGGTGTGGTTTCCGTTTCCCCTGGTGGCTGGTGTTTGCTTTGCTGGAAGCATGCGCGACGCAGAGCCAGCACAGCGGAGGAGGCGCCTAGGTGGAGTAGACCGCTGCCGTGGGGTCCACCCACTCGCCACTCCCTCCGGCCTCCATGGTTCGCGTGCGTGACACAACCTTTTGCTCTGCTTTCGCTCCCTCTCTCTTTCTTTTTTTGCCTTCTTCTCCGAAGAAAGTCAAGACCAGCGAGGACAGCTGCAATTTTCCTGTACACCATCGCTGAGGTTTTGTTTTCACGTTGCTGCAAGAAACCGGTGGAATAAATGTTTACTCTCTTCATCCCATAATGTAGAGGTAATAGCACCCCAGGTCCCTGTACTTGCATGTCAGGTGATGATTTAGTTCTTGTACTTGAAAAAGTGAACTATTTCATCCTTGAACTTGCAATGGAGGAGCAAATTTAGTCCAAACCCAATCAAAAATCGCCAACTGGATGCCAAGTGGACTGGCTGGTCAGCGCGTGACTTTTTGCACTTAGCCCCCTGCTTTCTTGCCTTATCAACCCGCAGTTCAACACAGTGTGGCACCTGGTGTGTTGGTATATTCGCTGGAATATGCTGTCTGTCGGCAGCTCACACACTCACTCACCTCTCTGCTCCCTCACTTCCTTCCCCTGCTCCAACTCGTCGCCGCCGTTCAGCTCGTCGTCGCCGTCCAGCTCACCTCCGTTGCCAGCTCGCCGCCATGGTATCGTGGAGTGAAGGATCCAGCTCGTCGTCCGACGGCTACTCTGTCACAAGTGAGGTTAGTTCTTCACTATGCCTCTAGCAATTAGGGTTAGGGCTCCTGCTCCAGATCTTGAAATGGGGTATTTTTCTGACTATAATGTGTTGTAGGCTCCTGCTCCTGCCACCATTTTCTGCTCTGAGTGGAGAGGCCTTGCTCCAGATCTTGCAGCTAGATGCGAACACCAGTGTGTACGTGAGAAGTTTGTGTCTTTTGAATCAGTTGATAGTGGAAGGAGGTATCTTGCATGTGCACAAAAGGTTAGTAGATCTACTGGAATGTGTCATCTTATTCTGATCTGTGTAATAGTGTGTCAACAAAAGTTATCTGAAGAAAATTCAGTTCACTGAAGAAAAATGCAGTTAATTAACTGAATTTTTCAGTTAACAACATATTGTTGTCATGTAACAACATTTGAAATAACACATTCTTTCAGTTAACAACATCTTGTTTTCATGCAACAACATTTAAATTAACTGAATTTTTCGGTTAACAACATCTTGTTTGTGAACCTAACTAATTTTTCCAGTTAACAGCAGTTTGATAGTTAACTACATCTGAATTTAAATGAACTAATTGAACTAAACTGAACTTAACAACATCTAGTTTGTGAATTTAACTGAACCCAAGCTTTTTTCACTTATCTAAAGTTGTTTCTTTCTTATATGTAGGAAATACCTACATGCAACTTTGTGGAGTGGATTGACCCTGAATGGCCTGCCACTCTGAAGATGAGTTTAGCTAGGGTTTGGGGCATGTATGAAGATGAGAACAAGCTAAGGCTCAGAGAAAATGTAGTTAATGCTAAAGAAAATTTTAGGGTTGTCAAAGAGAAGGAAAAGATGGAAAAAGATCTGAGGTTTTTTAAACTAGATTCTGCCAAGATGGTGGCTGACAAGGAGCAGGCAATTACTGAGTTGGGCAATGCAAGAATTGCTCTTTCTGACCTAGAGCGAGAGCTTGAGAAGAAGAAGCTTTCTGATAAATCTAGCACTAGCATTCATCAGGTTTTGAGGGCTAAGGCAGAGAAAGAGAGGGATGAGATGAAGCAACAGATGGACAACATGAAGGAAGAGATGGACAAAGTGGTGTCACAAAGGGATGAGCTGAAGAAGGAGAAGAAGAAACTAGAGTACATGATTGGAGATTTATTCAAGCACAAGGAGGAGACCAAGAGCAAGATAAGGAGGATGAAGGAGATCTTTGATGAATTTGAATAATTCATTGTTGGTGTAATGCTCCCTTAAGTTGGAGCTATTAATTAGTTGTACTCCTTTAGTGAACTTGGTTGATTTGTGTGTCAGTATTATGTAAGGCACTGAATTGGTATGACTGCTTTTAGTTAACTGAATTTGTATGACTGCCCAAGTTATGTTGTTGCAAGTTGTTATTAGGTAACTGCTTTTTTACAGTGTTACTGCAGATTCAGTAAACTGAATTTCCAGTTCACTGAAGATTCAGTTAATTTCATATTCAGTTAACTCAATTTGTCTCTTTTTGCATGTCTACTTAACTGAAGTTGTAGTTAACTGTATGAGTTAACTTCATGAGTTAACTATACTTGTTTCAGTTAACATGAGTACAACTGAAGATGAGTTTAACTGAAGATGAGTTTAACTGAATGTTTAACTATAGAAAGCAGTGTACTGAATTTGTCTCACATATACTGGTAGGTGGAGGTCAAAATGTACTGAATTTGAACTACACAGAGATAAACTAGTAGAAGTACCTGATGAATCTACAATATTAAATTTATGCTATTTTTGGACAGAACAACACATGCTATCTATAGTACTACACACCACATTTGTACAACAAAGATGGCAAAGACAAAGAAGAAGAACATGGCAAGCAAAGAAAGAAGATGGCAAACACAGAAGAAGCAAAGATTGTAACCAAATGTAACACAACAGAATAGCAACATTGCAGCAAAGGATCAGTAGATCATCATAGCATCACTAGATCATCATAGCATAGGAGTTCAACCATAACCTTGCATCAGTTCAACCATAAACTTGCAGCAGTTCCCATTGCAGAACTACAGATAACTTATGTGCTGAAGCTATAATCAGCACACCTAACTTAACTAAACGCAAAATAGTTCTAACTTATATGCTGAACTTATAAGCAGCATACCTAACTACTTCACCTTCTTCTTCACATCTTCAGTCCTTCTTCACATCTTTAGGCGCTTGAGACGGTCTGAGCGGCGCACCTCCCCTGCAGAAAACCTCTTTGCACCCTTGTTGCCGATCCTTGCCGGCTCCGCCACCGCTGCCTCCTGCGCTGCCTCCTCCACCATCTCTTGCTTCACGATGTCTGGCACATCTGGAAGCAGGTCCACTTCGATTGGACGAGCACTGTGACCACCATCCCTGGCATCAACAACGGGCACCACCATCTGGATCTCTGGCTCGTCGTCGTCTGACAGGACGACGACCTCTATCTCCTCCTCGTCAGACGTGCCAGTGTCCCCCCTGTATCCAGAGTCGTTGTCGGATTCGACCTTGCAGTACTCGGAGTCGTCGTCGTCGGACGACCCCACATCGGAGATGTCGTCGTGGACGAGGAGCTCGGGCTGGAATCTATCCCAGTAGGCGATGTTGACCGTCGCGGGGAGGGCCAGGACGACGCCGCGCACGCTCTGCGCCCTGGACGGACGCGGAACGGATCCAGGTGCGGCGAGGGCGTGGTGTCGGAGCGATACATCCACCACCTCGCCCGCTACCTTGGGTCGTCGGAGCGCGTCTCCATCATGGCGAAGCGGAGGATCAGCGGAGGCGCAACCCCCGGCCCGGGGGGCATTTCTCGCCGCTTCTCATCGTCCGTCATGATCTTGATGAGGCCGCGGGCGTGGTGGCGCATCATGCCAATGTTAGGGAACCAGCGCGCGATCTCACATAGATCCGCGCGGGCCGCCTGGTCGTCGCCGGCGAGTTCCTCGATCGCTCGCTGCCACGCGGGCGAGTCCATGGCGTCGGCGTTGGCGTTGCGCTCGGCGGCGAGCGAGGGTTTCAATGCGAGGCGTGGAAGTTGGTGGAGTGGCGAGACCGAAGAGAGGTGGGTGGACTGGGGAGGGGAGTGGAGTTGGTTGAGTGGACGGGCAGAGCGGTGGGTGGTCTTAAAGGGCTGGGTTGGAAACCGAACGGGCGGACGAAGCCATGGCACATAATAACTACAGAGTGATCTACAATCTAACAAATCACTAATACTACTCTACTGGCATTGATCGCAGCGATTGTAACAACATGTCCTTGGTTCGAACCCCAGGCACAACATTTTTTAATTTTTTTGAAATTTTTCCTTTTCACATAATTTTATTAGATTTGGCAGAACACACTGTTCCACGCTCATTTCTGTTACTAATTTTTAAAATTTATTTCATTCTCAATGAACACTCATTTCTGTTCCACACTCATTTATCTGCATTTTCAGTTAACTACATGTGCAGTTATCTGCATTTTTAGTTAACTGAATCTTCAATTCACTCAAAAAACCTAACACAATCACCAATACTACTGGAATGAAACTAAATAACTGTAATACATCATAAAAGTTAGTTCCAAAAAGGGCAATGAATGCCAGTGTTTGCCATCAAAAAACATGCAATATAAGCATTTGTATTTGCATATGTTGCTCCTCCAATACAAGCAGTAGCATTTGCATTTACTTCTCCTCCTCTCAAGCATATGCATTTGCATTTGGTGCTCCTCCTCTCCCTGCAAATGGAACTTGGTCAACTGCATGTGCCCCTCTTCCTGTCCCTGTATTTGCATATGCTCCTCTGCCTCTCCCTGCAGCTTCAGTTGCTCCTCGTCCTCTCCCTGAAGATGCATTTGCTCCTCTGCCTCTCCCTAAAGTTTAAGTTGCTCCTCTGCCTCTTCCTCTCCCTGAAGAAGCACTTGCTCCTCTTCCTCTCCCTCTCCCTGAAGATGCACTTGCTCCTCTTCCTCCAACAGCAGCAGCATCTGGATCTTGCTCTTTTCTTTCCTCTTCCCCTACCAGCTACAGTTGCATTGTTTTCAGCTTGTGTGCTTGCCCTTGTTTGCCTCCCTATGTGCATTTCTGTAGTCACTCTTGGCTGAGGCATGGCAGCACCAGCAGCAGCGACAAATGAGGAAAGCTCAGGCAGTGGCACATGTACCTTTTCAGCACCTCTTCTTGCAACATCTCTTTGAGCCATGTTGAAAACCATACTGGTTGGTGACTCAGTTGGGTCCAACCTGGGATCTGGCTGGTTGGGGAAGATGTTCCGCAAAGCTTGTACTGAGTTAGATTCAGTTAAGTTAAGTTTAATACTGTTAAGCTCACTAAAATACAGTTTAGTTCAGTTAAGTTTAGTCAAATACAGTTAAGTTCAGTTACCTCAAGTTCATTTAACTTCATTTAAATAGAGTGAAGTTCATATAAAGTTGAACACTGGATTTACCTGGAGAAATGTAGGGTCATCATAGTTTTCATCAACCTCTTCTACACCCTCATGAATGTTACTTTCCTGCCATCTGTAGTGCCCTTTTCTGTTGTGATCAGCTCTACCACAAGTTGAGCAGTGCATTGTAAGACCTTTTCTGTTCAAAACCCTGACACCATTCTTCATCTTCTCTTCTGGTCTCTGCTTCCTGTTCTTCTTGGGCCTCCCCAACTGCTTAGTGAAGACAGGTGGAAATACCTTATATCCATTCTGTTCCACCCACTCCTTTGGGTCTCCTAGAGGGACTATAGTGTACCCATATGCCTTCAGATATGTTTGAACAGTATAGCATTCATGAACCATGGTCTCAGGATCAATTCTCTCCTCCCTGCAACAAGCTACAGCATGCCCACAGGGTACTCCCCCCAACTGCCATCTCCTGCAATCACAAGTGTTCAAGCAGAGGTTCACTATGTAGCTAGAATTACCTGATTGAACTTTGAACATCTGCTGGCCAGCTTCTGATACATGACAATTTGCAGAAAACTCAATATTCTTGTCCAATTTCTTCTTGATCTTAGGGCATATCCTCTGGTGAGCCCACTTTTCTATAGCTTCTCTCTGCTTACTCACTAGCCTATGCATGATCTTGTAGAAAATGTATTCAAGCATACTAAGCACTGGCATCTCTCTACCATCAAGGATGTAGCTGCACAAAGAGTGTAAGAATTCAGTTATGTATGATGTGCATAGCAATACTAATGATATGATGAAAGCACAGAGTTAAAGAACCAAAATTAACATCTAATTCACCTGTTAAACACTTCAGAGTTATTGTTGAGCAGAATATCACATTTGGGAAATTCACTGAAATATGCTTTGCACCAAGTCTTTGGCTCCACCTTTCGGTCCAATGAAATGCAATCAAGCAGTGATCATCCATCCTCTTACAATTTTCTCTCCACTTAACTTTGTTAGGTGATCTTGCAATGGCCCACAGGTCTTGCTTCAGAACCTCCCCTTTGTGCTTCTCATTGAAGTTCTGGTAGATGTGCCTCACACAAAACATGTGTTCTGAATCAGGCCAAGCTTTATGCACAACATTTATTAAACCTTTCTGCTTGTCACTCATAATTGTGTAGGGAGCAGTGTTAATGATGTTGAGATCATCTTTCAAACTGGTCAGAAACCACTCCCATGAACCAGTGCATTTTACTTCCACCCAACCCATTGCAATTGGGAAAATGCAGTCATTAGGGTCAATACCTACAACACTAAGCAGCACTCCTTTGAACCTTGTTTTCATATGACAGCCATCAATGAATATAATTGTCCTGCAGCCCTTTAGCCACCTATTTTACATGCATCATAGGACCAATATAATGTTTTCAAACACTTCCTGCCCAATGGAAACTTGGTATCCTTGACAAGTTCAGTAGTAACCAGAAATGTAGACCCAGGATTTTTGGTCCTTAATTCATTCCCATAATCCCATAACCTGCTGAACTGCTCCTCGTCATCACCATGGATCTGATTAAGTGCTTGCTTTCTAGCCCTTGCTAGCTTCCATCTATTAGGGGTAACATTGAATTCACTAGTACATTTACTTCAAAATGTGCCAAGTGACATCTTCTGGTCATCTCTGAACTGATCTATGAAAAAGTTGCACAAGAATTTAGCCGTCAAATCTTTTATTTTCCATTTCTTCTGGCAAACATGATCTGAATTGTAAGCCTTTATGACAAATCCTCCAGTCCTATTGTCATAGCTAGCCTTAAGCAGCCAAGGGCAGCCTGCAGTACACACTGCCTCCAATCTTATCTTATCATTTTTCAGTTTCTTGATCTGCACTCTGTTCCTTATTGAATATGCAGTAAGAGCTTTCCTCAGCTCAACCACATCAGCAAAGACCATGCCCACTTAAAAAACAGGTGATTTCATGTCCACCTTGGAACTGAAAGCTTTGAACTTGTACTTAAGTTGCTCCTGTTCTACAGTGGAGATGTCAAGATCTTCATCATCAAGTAGGTAGTCAGGCTCAATCTCTTCTTCCTCTAGCTCAGCTTGTTCATTAACATCAAAGTCAATGTTCTCTTCATAAAGATCATCATCACCATCATCTATGTCATAATCACTGTCACTGAAATCTGAATCTGACAGCACATTATGTTCAGATTCAGACTGTGCACCATAACTAAGCAAATTATCTTCAGATTGCAAATCTGCTGCAACCTCTGAAAGGGGACATTCAACATTCATTGAAATGAGGCTGTGAGATGATGGTGCACTGCCTACAACAACATTTGAGATGTCCATTGTGTCAGGGCTCTGAAATGATGGCACTATCAAATCTTCCCTAAAGTTACTGATGAAATCTGAATGGTCCACCATGATTACAAGCACTTTATGCTTAGCACTTTTTCTGATCATTTGCTGCACATCTTCATCACCTCTAATTCTCACCATCCCATCTGAAATTGGTTTTCCAGGTCATGGCCAGTAAATTATGTGCTCATGGACAGGATATCCCAGCCATTTTAGATGCTCTTCAATGACTGCATATGAGAATGTGCCAGCATCAACATAATCAATCACCTCCACAGATGGACTATAATACTCCATGCTATTTATTGCTCCACAGAAAATTCCACCATGCTCAAGTTCCAGTGTAAAGAAAGGAGTATCCACACTCTGTCCCATTGCTGAATCACACACTGCACCCACATAGAGCAGAATATAAGCACAAACATCACCATAACAAGAATATAGCAGAATATAAGCTCATTTAGTTAGTTAACTGCAAACATTCAGAATGCAGATAGTTAACTGCATCTTCTAAATTCAGAATATAAGCACATTCAATTAACTAGCATGCAGAATATAAGCACATTCAGTTAACTGCAAACATTCAGTTAACTGCATCTTCTAAATGCAGTTAGTTAACTGCATTTTCTAAATGCAGTTAGTTAACTGCAAGCATCCAGTTAACTAACTATTACAGATTTAGGAGAACAAATCCAATACAACAAAGTGCAGCAATATACTTAACTGAAGAAATATCAGTTACTGCTTCTTCAAGTGCAGCAATATATTTAACTGAAGAAATATTCGATTAGCGCATCTTGCGAGACTAATTTGAACAAATCTATAACAACTCAATATTTATGTTACACACATGATCTGTTGGCTATTCCACACAATTTTGCAGTGCCTACCATGCGTACTAAATACAGAGCACCGGATGAACCCTAAACCTTTACCACAAATAGAAATACCTAAACCCTAGCCTGGAATCTGTGGTCAAAATCAGCTCTTTAGGCCGCTGGAAGAACAATAAGCAATAGGCACCACTCGATGTACAAGAATCGCTCTCAAAACACGCCGATCCGCCGGTGCTACGTGCGATCAAGGAGGAGAAGAGAAGCAGAGGAGGACGAACAGAGCACATGATAAGAACTAACCGTAGTCAGGCGGGAAGACACCGTGCGGCCTGACTTGATGGACGGAAGGAGGCGACTGCACACAACCGGTGAGCTCCGGCGAGGTTGCCATGGGGGCTGACGCCAGCCGCGGCCAGCTCGAGTGGTAGCGTCTCGCTCGGTCGAAGGGATAAGGACAGGAGGGAACAGGAGATAATGATTGACCAGGGGGAGACAAATTTATTTCAGGTGTTTTCGATGGCATACTGCGGGTTGATAAGGCGAGAAAGCAGGGGGCTAAGTGCAAAAAGTCACGCGCTGACCAGCCAGTCCACTTGGCATCCAGTTGGCGAGTTCTGATTGGGTTTGGACTAAATTTGCTCCTCCATTGCAAGTTCAAGGATGAAATAGTTCACTTTTTCAAGTACAAGGACTAAACCATCACCTGACATGCAAGTACAGGGACCTGGGGTGCTATTACCTCCATAATGTAAGATGTAAGAGCATCTCCAACTGTATCCCCAAAAGGCCCCCAGGGCGCCTTTTTACACGCTGGCGCAGAAAAAAATCCTGACTTGCGTCTCCAAGACGCCGGAATCCGCCGGCTCGGCCCGTTTTTGGGTCCGGCGATCGCAGCCCGAACCCAGCGCACTGGGGGGCGCTCGGGGGCTTCGACGCAAGGGGAAAACACGCCTGGGCCACACTGTCAGGCGAAAAGTCAAGCCAATCGTCCAGATTCGCCCCCCACACCCCGCACGCTCGACCACCACCCTGCCGATCCCGGCGCCGCCCACCGCCCAAAGACCGCTAGATGTGCCATTCCCACGGAAAGAGAGAAGGTTTTGCCGCGGCAGCCTCTCCACCATCGTCCGGGCTAGTTTTCCGGCGCTCCGGCCGCGCAGGGCGGTATACCGGCGGGTGTGCGTCCACCACGCCCGCCATGTGTTCGGTGTTTTGTCTGCTCAGCGATGGATTCGAACGACGAGGAGGCGCTCGCGGCGCTGCTGCAGGAGGAAGTCGATGCCGACGTCCAGGACGAGGAACACCTCATGGTCCTCGCCGCCCTGATCACGAGCATTGAAAAGCCGCGGCGATGTTGCTCGACGCCGGAGCGGCTGAAAGCAAAGAACCGACATCGTCTAAAAGGCTATTGCATGCTCTACTCCGACTACTTCGCCGACGCTCCATTGCACGGCGACAAAGTATTTCGTCGCCGTTATCGGATGAGCCGAAAGCTTTTCCTCGGGATTGTGAATTCCATCCACGAGTTCGATAGCTACTTCAAGTGCAAGAAGGATTGCACCGGCAAACTTGGATTCACCTCAATCCAGAAGTGCACGATAGCTATGAGAATGCTTGCATACGGAGCTCCCGGTGATTCACTCGACGACTATGGGCGCATGGCCGAGTCCACGACCATTGAGTGTTTCTACAAGTTCTGCAGGGCAGTGGTGGCAGTGTTTGGACCGCAATATTTGCGATCACGCAATGCGAAAGACACTGCTCGGATCCTAGCACAGAATGTAGCAAGAGGATTCCCTGGGATGCTTGGAAGCATCGACTACATGCAATGAAAATGGAAGAACTACCCATTTGCTTGACAGGGGATGTACTAAGGCGCCAAAGGCGGTTGCAGTGTGGTACTTGAGGCGATGACCACACAGGACCTCTGGATTTGGCACTCCTTCTTTGGTATGCCAGGAACTCACAATGACATCAACGTGCTGCAGTGCTCCTTTGTCTTTGCCAAGCTTGTTGAAGGTCATTCTACTCCGGTGAACTTTGAGGTCAATGGGCAGCACTACAACAAGGGGTACTATCTAACTGATGGCATCTATCTGAGATGGTCTATATTTGTGAAGACTATCTCAAACGTTTTGCCAGGAGGCAAGAAGTCCCACTTTGCGAAGGTTCAGGAGGCTTGCAGGAAGGATGTCGAGCAGGCATTTGGTGTGCTTCAATCTCGATTTCTTTGTTATGCGGTACCTGCTTCGGACACTGGTCGAAAGATCAAATGTGGGAGATCATGACTTGCTGTGTCATTTTGCACAACATGATCATTGAGAGCGAGCAAGAAGAGCCAGTGTTTGACACTGAACCATATTACAGGCAAAGTCCTCTTGCACAAGTTGATCATCAGCTACCGGCAACCTGGACTACCTTCCTCAATATGCGTCAGGAGATCCGAGACTCACAGTTGCATCAACAACTGCAGCAGGATCTGGTGAAGCACCTATGAAAGCTCAAGGGCAACGCCTAGCTCGACGTGTGATGAAATATGATTTTTTATTTATTGAACTATTTGATTTCTATTGATTTTCTGTGATGAACTATGTGATAAAAAATTACTTATGTCGAATTCACGTGGAATATGAGCCGATTTGCATCGATATCAGGCCGATTTTTCGTCGAAGGTGGGTCGAAAAGCGGCCACATTTACGCCAAAAATGGGCTGATATCGGTGCCTGGGGGAGACCTGGGGGCGACGACTGGATACCCAATTGCCCCCAGTGCCGATTATACCGTCGACTCGCTTCCAGACGGCGATTTTTATGCCTTCTAAGGGGGCCAACGGCTGAAGATGCTCTAGGTAAGTATTCTATTGGGATTCATATTTTTACAAATCTGAACTTTATGTGAATTGCCATATGCGTGAACGACGATTGACTAGCACTCCGTTTCATGTACGCCAAGCAAGCATCCACTGTCAAATTGCCGTCTCTTATCAATAGAGATCGCTGTCTCTTTGATAGAGATCGCTGTCACGTTGCCCATCTACCGCCATCCACCATCCATCCGGGGCTTGCAGCGGACGGCCGACTGACTGACATGACAACACTTGCGCTGCTCTGGAAAAGCGTGCGGGGCAGCTAAATCTGCCCGTGGTTAGCGCGCCTAACCAATCGGATTACTCTACCTGCACAGCTTTGGAAGATACGCGGCACAGCTTTGAAACTTGCGGCCGGTGACAGCGACCGCGGGGAGGGAATATCTGTCCAATTGTATCCTTAAACAGTCTTCCATTGTTATCCTTAAACGAGCCACGAAATGTATGCTGCCCCGTTTCTGGATAGACATGCTCGCCGTTTAGCGGACGGCAAATCTAAAGCGCGTGGAAACGTGGCACGCTTCCTGCGAAATTGCGTAAACGTTTTTCGACAGCCATGGGTTCATCTTCATCCGGGCGAGAGCAAGTCGTGGTCTCTCGTTTTCTGTCGTCTTCGATCCGTCTTGAAGCAAAAGAGAAATGGCGTGTGTCCTGCGAAACAAACTAATTGCACGTCATTAATCATGGTTTATTCACCTGGTCCGGGTGGCTTGATAGCCACCCGTGCTGCGTGAGTTGCATCGTGGTTTTGTTGATTGATCTGTTGGCGGGTCTGATTTACTTATGGATTGTGGCTACTACGTGCATACAGTACATTTTTACACTGATGCAAAGACAAGGTGGCTGTATCCTTCTAAGAAACGTGATGGGGTCCTTATTTTAATACGTATTTTTATCTCACGACTCGTGTGTGTTGGCTGAAGAACACTGATGGTCAGTACCACTCCTTGCACGAGTGCCTCCTTTCACTACTTTTTCTTTCTTCTGCATTCCAAACTTTTTCTGTTTTCTACTATGTTCCAACTTATTTTAGTTTATTTGCACATATTGTTGAATTATATATGGGCTTTGGGTGTACGGCAAGTGGTGAGAAGTTTAGTACCATATCACAAGTTGAGGAGAGTTGATACCCCTTTTAGACTTACGTTTCCGTTTTATTTTTGCTGGCAGGAACGGTTAATTAATCCGATATTAATTAACAAGTCGCTACCAGATGTGTCACTTACCGAGACATTGGACAGTGGGCTGTTCGCCGGGTGCGACGACTCCCTTCTCGAGGATGTGTCGACTCGGTCATGGACCTAAGCTCAGGCCCACGACTCCCTACCTGACGGCCTATATATTAGAAGTGTTGGCCAGTGCAGCCGACATTGGCTCCATAGAGGCGTTGGCCAGTGCAACCGACACTGGCTCCCTCCTCGCGCAACCCTAGTCGTCATCTACTCTTTTGCTCACTGTGCTGCCTCCGGCGATCCCATCTTGTCAGCCGAGTGCACGGCTGGACAAAAGAGTAGGCCAGCTGGACCCCACTGAGGGAGTCCTGGATTAGGGGGTGTCCGGATAGCCGGACTACCATCATCAGCCGAACTATCATTTGCCGGACTATCATCATCGACCGGACTCCAAGACTATGAAGATACAAGATTGAAGACTACACCCCGTGTCCGGATGGGACTTTCCTTGGCGTGGAAGGCAAGCTTGGCTATACGGATATGTATATCTCCTACCATTGTAACCGACTCTATGTAACCCTAGCCCTCTCCGGTGTCTATATAAACCGGATGGCTTTAGTCCGTAGGACAACAATCACAACAACCCTTACAATCATACCATAGGCTAGCTTCTAGGGTTTAGCCTCCTTGATCTCGTGGTAGATCCACTCTTGTAAACATCCACAATATCAATATCAATCAAGCGGGGCGTAGGGTTTTACCTCCATCAAAAGGGCCCGAACACAGGTAAACATCGTGTCCCTTGTCTCCTGTTACCATCCGCCTAGACGCACAGTTCGGGACCCCCTACCCGAGATCCGCCGGTTTTGACACCGACATTGGTGCTTTCATTGAGAGTTCCCCTGTGTCGTCACCGATAGGCTTGATGGCCTCTTCAATCAACGACGACGCAGTCCTGGGCGAGACCTTTCTCCCCGGACAGATCTTCGTATTCGGCGGCTTCGCACTGCGGGCCAACTCCCTTGGCCATCTGGAGCAGATCGAAAGCTACGCCCCTGGCCGTCAGGTCAGGTTTGGAAGCCTAAACTTCACGGCCGATATCCGCGGGGACTTGATCCTCGATGGATCCGAGCCACTGGCCGGCGTGCCTTGCCATCCACGATGGGTATGACCTAACTCTGCGCCACGGACAGCCCCTTGAGGTCAAGCACGAATCCGCTCCGACTCATAGTCCGGAGCCGATCGCTTCGGATCGAGGACGGATGGCTGGACACCGCCTCGAGAGCCGCAATGCCTCTGGCGATGGAGCCGAACACGTACCTGGTCCCCCGTAAAGCCCATGACTCCGAGGTGCCGGAGTCCCTGCCGGACTCCGAACCTCCTGCGCCCCTGCCAGTCGAATCCGATTGGGCGCCGATCATGGAATTCACCGCTGCGGACATCTTTCAGCACTCGCCCTTCGGCGATATCATAAATTCACTGAAGCATCTCTCGCTATCCGGAGAGCCCTGGCGAATTCACGGCCAGGGGCGGTTGGGACGCGGATGACGAAGAAATTCAGATCCCACCACACCACCCACTTCAGTAGCCCGCCGGCGATTTAACCGACGTACTCGACTACGACTCAAGACATCGACGGTATGGACGGCGATGCCGGAGACTACCAAGAACCGGTGCCTACAGGACCTTTGGAAAACCACCTCGTCATACGACATATACATGGTGGACACCCCAAAAGATGGGGACGGCGAAGAAGCGTGGAGGCCGATTCCTTAAAGAAACAGCCCAAGCGCCGACGTCAGCGGCGCCGCTCTAAATCCCGCCACGGCAAGAACGGAGATTCCGGCACAGGAGATAATAACACCCCAGAAAGTGTCGAAGACAACTCCCTCCAACACGATCCAGCGCAGGAGGAGGCAGAAGCAAGCCCTCAGGAGAGGGCGGCAGACGAAGAGGTCGAGGATGACAATTACTTACCTCCTCCGGAGGCGAGGCAAGCCTCGGCGACGGCAATTCGTCGTGCTGAGGATCCCGTCGAGCAAGAGCGTTTTAGACCTTGAGCTAATGGCCACGGCAAACAGCCTAAGGTAAAAGCAACAACGACTTCAAGCTGATCAAGACCCTCTTGGCGATGGATGGACCGAGGTCCTCGCGGCAAGAGTATGAACTCGAGCGCCCCTCAAAAGTTACCCAAAGCAAGTTGCTCCCCGATTAGAGGAGGCAGCATCACCCGGCGCTGTCTGGCAGACCGACCACCTCGTGGCCACGATAGAGGCGTGCAAGCCCTCCACCAAAACCGTACCCGGCATCGCTCTAAAAGCGAGGAAGCCACGGGGAACGCTACGGACTTGCGAGATATATTGGAGGACAAGGCAAGACAATCCAGATCTATCTATGGATCACGTGGACGCCTAACGACCCACGCATTTAATACCGTCGCACCGGATACAACTACTCCGGCCGGGCGAACACAGCAGACAACGCTCTCTCGAGCTACGTCGCGATATTGCTCAATCTGAGGCGCCGCACACCCACTATGCTTCACCGGCGAAGTAATGGATCATCAAATCCACGAAGGGTTCAAACCCGTTAATATCGAATCCTACGATGGCTGTGAGACCCATGATGCGGATTGAGGATTATCTCCTCCATATACACATGGCCCACGGCGACGATCTTCACGCCATCAAATATCTCCCGCTCAAGCTTAAAGGACCAGCTCGGCATTGGCTTAACAGCCTGCCGCAGAGTCAATTGGATCTTTGGGAAGACACGGAAGCCGCATTCCTCGACAACTTCCAGAGACGCGTGTATGCGACCACGGACGCAGATGACCTAAGCCACATAATCCAGCGACCCGGGCGAATCGGCCAGCAATTACGGACACGGTTCCTAACAAAGAAAAATCAAATCGTCGACCGTCCGGATGCGAGGCACTCGCTGCCTTCAAACATAACATCCGCGACGAGTGGCTGGCCCGGCACCTAGGGACAGAGAAGCCGAAATCCATGGCAGCCCTCACATCCCTCATGACCCGCTTCATGCGGGAGAGGATAGCTGGCTCGCTTGCGATAACAACCTCAGCAAAAAGCGGCTGGCAGTCCGGATACCAAGGACCGCAATGGCAGGTTGCGTCGAAACAAAACAAACGCCGCGTGCCGGTGGCGGCAATGAGGATACGGCGATAACGCCGGATTCCGAGGCTCCAAACCCGGTCAACGGAAGAAGCCATTCAAAAGAACCACTCCGGGCCCGTCCAATTTGGACCGAATACTCGACCGCTCTTGTCAAATTCATGGAACCCCCGAAAAGCCAGCTAAACATACCAACAGAGATTGTTGGGTATTCAAGCAAGCAGGCAAATTAATCGCCGAAAGTGACAAGGGCTACACAAATGATGACGAGGAAGAGACCCGGCCACGAACAACAGAGGACAAAGGATTCCCCCTCAAGTTCGGGCGTTAAACATGATATACATAACGCATATTCCCAAGAGGGAGCGGAAGCGTGCACTAAAGGGCGATATCTGGCGATGGAGCCAGTCGCCCCAAAATTCAACCCATGGTCCTCTTGCCCGATCACTTTCGATCGAAGAGACCATCCGACCAGTATCCTCCATGGCGGATTCGCCGCATTGGTTTTAGACCCAATCATTGATGGATTTCACCTCACGAGAGTCCTGATGGACGTCGGCAGTAGCCTGAACCTGCTTTATCAGGATACAGTGCGCAAGATGGGCATAGACCCTTCAAGGATTAAACCTACAACGACGACCTTCAAAGGCGTCATACCAGTGTCGAGGCCAATTATGCGGGCTCGATTACACTGGAAGTGGTCTTCGGATCCCGGATAATTTCCGGCGAGGAGTTAATCTTCGACATAGTCCCGCATCAAGGCGGCTATCACGCTCTGCTCGGACGAACCGCGTTTGCAAAATTCAGCGCGTGCCGCATTATGCATACCTTAAGCTCAATATGCCAGGCCCTCGTGGAGTCATCACGGTCAATGGAAACAGGAACGCTCCCTCCGAGCGGAGGAACATACAGCGGCTCTCGCGGCGGAAATCTGAGCAGCCTTTTAAGGCAATTCTCGAGTCCGGCCGTTAAGCGACCGGACCACGACCAAACGATGCCGGAGAAACATCAACCAAGACCACACAGCACGTTCCGTTACGCCAGCGTAATGCGGCTAACCCCAGCCCTCGCAAAATTGCAAGACAAACTCTCCACGTACATTATTACGCATACGGAGATACCATGGGCATAGGGGAAGGGCACAACCACAATAGGCCCAGAGTGCGGTTCGACCACACCAAGGGCTCCCAAGTGTGTCGCTCTTTTTCTTTTATTTTCTCTTTTTATACAGAACTCAGTCCGTGGCGAACTCCGCCGAACTCATGATGCAACAGCCAGGAAGGACAAAGGCCGCGATGGACACTCGGTGGTCTCCATCACAAGCATTAAATTTGTTAAATACAACATTCCGCTGCCTACCCTCGAGGGAGACGCCTTTAATTCGTCCCATCCCTTGCTTACCTCACTATTTGTATCATTCCGCACTGAGAGCATATCTTCTCGAATAAAATGCAGCACTTGTGCCTATAATTTCATTACTATATATATATATATATATATATATATATATATATATACATATATGTTCATTTATGACATGTTGCACCCGTGCATCTTGGTACGGCCAAACACACCAGGGGCTTATGTCCTCCGCTTTATGGTGTGATAAAGTCCGCACACTTTCTCAAGTGCGGCACCCCGAACTTATAGCATTATATGAATCAGCTCCGAATCATGCCTTGGGTCAATAGTTGGGTTTGCCCGGCTCCCATGTTCGCACCTTACGTTCCATTCTATCGGCTAAGGTAGCACTTTGGGAGAACCACTGCGATCAGCCCGGTTGAGCCAGGTTAACACCTCGATGGAGAAAGCTAAAACTGACCGGCATGATAAGGCGAGACTGGTCGCTGTTCGAGAGGTCCTTTCGGGTCCTTAAAGACCTACGCCCGCTTGAGCGAAGTTCGGATTATGTCCGATGAAGGCGTGGATAGCGCCCCAATTCGGTCTTCCGAATACTAGGGGCTTCAAGAAATTTAAAATTATAGAATTATATGGCTAAGTGAGAGTGTTCAAGCACTATAAGTCCGGTTGCCTTGTTCATTGTGTTGGCGCCTCCTAGATGGACCCAAAAATGGGAACAAGACTGCTCAAGTTTATCCCGAACACCCCAACACTTTCGTGGCATGGGGGCTGAAGCCGACGACTTGCCATCTCTCAGATTTAATAAGCGGCCGCCTGTAAGGTAATATTTTAAATTAAACAAGCGTTGCTTAGCGCATATGAACAAGGTTTTCAGCGCCGTGATAACACATTGCGAATCCACTCAATAATTACGTCCACAGGGCACTCATCCGCAATCTTGCGGGCACCCTTCAGGACAGCCTTATAGTAAATTTGGCGTCGATGCTCCTTGCCCGTGGCAGCGCATCGATGATTAGCTTCTCCGCATCCAGCTTGCCCCAATGCACCTTTCTGGCAAGGGCCCGACGAGCACCTTCAATACAGGCAGAAGCGCTTGATAACCTCCACCGAGGGCACACATCCACCAGCCGTCGCACAAGGCCGGTAGCTCCCAGGCATGGCCTCTCCAGCCACAACCGTACTATGAGGCCCTTCATGGCCTGCTCGGCCACCTTAGGAAGCTTCGACCAGCTGCCCTTGAATTTGAGTCGCTAGAAGCACTGCCGGATGGCCGGCCTCAAGATCTTGAGACCGAAGACCTTCTCCGTTGAGCTCCCTCCTCGGCTCGGTAGAATGCGGCGACATCGAGACACGCTGCTAGGCAGATCTGCAACGCCTCGAGAGCTCCGAAGTCGGGTAAGCAACACGTAATTTACATTCACATGCTTGCTTTGCATGAAAAATGCCTTACCTGCCGCTATCTTCCTCATCAACTCAACCTCCTGAAGGGACTTATGGGCCTCGGCCTTGGCGGTTTTTGCACTTTTCGAGGCGAGGCAAGCTCGGACTCTCGAGTCTTTGAGTCACGCTCCAACCTCTCATGCTTTTCCATGAGAGCACAGAGCTCTTGCTGAACCACCGCCACCCGCGCCTCTTGTTTTTCTCGCTCTCCCGTTCCGTGGCGCATTGCGTTCGGCCGCGGACACGGCCTCCTTCGTGGCCGCCACCTCGTTCGTGGCCCTGCAGTACCATGTTATCCTTGTTATTTTTTGTCGCAACCTAAATCCTTTTACATGAAGGTACAAATTCAAAGCGGTGTTACTCACCTTCTTTGTCTTGGAGCTGCTTCTGGCGCTGCCGAGCTCTTGCCGGACCGCTCGAGCTCCTGCTTCAACGCATCGACCTTCGCAGTAAGTCTGGCAGAGGTCGGCGCAGCTCGCAACCCATATTGACATAATTTTTTAGCAACCTCACGTATATCTTTTTAAGATCCTCGGTCCGCTTTTCTTTCCGAACACCGAACCGAGCATCGAGGGCTACTGTCTATGCGGTATTACATTGCATATTTTTAACTTCTTACCTCAAAGCCTGATAGAAGGCTATTGCAGGCTTCGGTCAGCCCGCCTTTGGCGAGCTGCACCTTCTGAATCACCGCACTCATAATAGTGCGGTGTTCTTCCTCGGTGCAAGCGCTCTGCAGCGCCTCCAACAAATTGCCTGGTGCCTCCGGTTGGACGGAAGCCGCCGGTGTCACGGTCTTGCCCTTCGATCGAAGGGGCCGCCTGCCGGACTCCGGAAGCACTGCGGGTTCTATTGTGGAGTCCGGCGCAAAGTCCGGGAGGGCGCCTTGTGGCGCCTCCGGAGCCTCCCCCTGATGGGTCCCTTGAGATCCCACCTCGGCGTCTTCGGCGTCGCGAGGGGTGGAGGCGGCCGGGATGGAGTCTACATCCGACGAAGCCAACGGCCCGCTCGATGAAGCGGGGAGATCATCACTGGCCGGACTACAGGCAGCATGCGGCGTTAGAATGACACTACGTGACGCAGAAAAAGAAACTATAAATCATTCAGGAATCCGGATACTTACGATCTCGCCGGAGGCCTGGCCCTTGAAGGCCATTCTTCCTCGCCAACGTTGATGTTGGCGGAGCTGTCCGGGGGAACAGTCCTTCCCCTCTTGGACCCTTCGGCCTTCCTGTTGGGGAAGCCTTCCTCTTCCTCTC
Organism: Aegilops bicornis; assembly: GCA_021605145.1. Lineage (NCBI taxonomy): Eukaryota > Viridiplantae > Streptophyta > Magnoliopsida > Poales > Poaceae > Aegilops > Aegilops bicornis. The sequence continues at coordinate 507,417,024 of CM038669.1, forward strand.
TCCCTCCTCCGAGAGAGTCCTCTTCCTCCTCCTCATTTTCGGGAGGAGTCCGCCCCGAGTCGTCGGACACTGAAAACGGGCACTCTTTCGAGCACCCGTGGCCTCCTTCTTGGCCTTCTTCTCCGGCACCACGTGCGGTGCGGAACCAGCAGCCTCGCTAGACGGCGTCTCTGGATTTTCGGCATAGGAGCCGGACAGTAATCTGCTCCGCCTTCTTCATCCAGTCTGTCAAAGGAAAAGGGAAATTAAAACCGCATAGAGTCAAACTATGAACAACAAGTGTCCCGTAAAGGGTAGAATCACTTACCTCATTAGCACGGCGCTATGAGCGAAATCCGCGATCTTGATCGCGGATCACGAAACTTCAGCGCCCTTGAACAACACCTTCCGAGCGCCTTAAATGCGTTGTGTCGAAGAGCTTGTTCAGCGCCTGGTGCTGTTCCGGATCGAACTCCCATAGATTGAATGCCCGCTCTTGGTATGGGAGAATCCGGCGAACGAGCATGACCTGGACCACGTTAACCAGCCTGAGCTTCTTCACCGGCTTCTTGATACAGGCTTGGAGTCCCGTCAGCTCCTTCAAACTGCCCCACAGCAAGCCCTTCTCTTTCCAGGAGGTGAGCTGCGTGGGGATACCAGATCTAAACTCGGGGGCCGCCTCCCATTTAGGGTCACGCGACTCGGTGATGTAGAACCACCCCGATTGCCATCCCTTGACAGATTCCACGAAGGCCCCTTCGAACCAAAGGACGTTGGGCATCTTGCCCAACATGGCGCCTCCGCACTCCGCTTGAATGCCCTTCACTACCTTGACTTGACATTGAAGGTCTTGAGCCTGGCGAAGTGGGGCTGGATGCGAAGGAAGGCCTCGCATACCCACGATAAACGCCGAGATGTTGAGGATGAAGTTCGGCGCCAGATCATGGAAATCCAGGCCGTAGTAGAACATGAGCCCCCGGACAAAGGGGTGAAGTGGAAAGCCCAGTCCGCCGAGGAAGTGGGAAAGAAAGACAACCCTCTCATGGGGCCTAGGGGTGGGGATGAGCTGCCCCTGGTCGGGCAGCCGGTGCGCGATGTCGCCGGAGAGGTATCCGGCCCCGCGCAGTCTGGCGATTTGCGCCTCCTTAACGGTGGAGGCCAACCATTTACCTCCCGCTCCAGACATGGTCGGAGAAGGTTGAGACGAGATCTTGCGAACTTGGGCGCCTGGAGCTCGAGTCTTGTGAGATGGATAAGCAAATGAGGAAGAAGGCGTATGTGAGAAGGTGAATCCTTATCCCTTATATGGTAGGCGAAATCTCACGCGTCCCCACCGGCCTGGTAAAACTCGCTTATCTCCCAAGTGTCACCATCAATGATGCGGTTGGGTTACCCACGCCTGTATTGATGAGATTCCCGGATTAAGGAAACACGATCTACTGCTTCGACAAGGCGTGCCAAGGAAACCGCTTAGCTAAATGCTTGAGGTGGTAAAGTAAAAACAATTCGAGTAACGGCTTGGTAGTGGTGTGACGTCATGCCACGGAAAACGCCGAGATTGAACTTGTGTATATGTTATTATCCTCTCTACGGTGGAATGTGGAATTTATTTTGCGAGCCGGACACTATCCTGGTGTTCACAATCTTCTATCATTTGGAGGAGGAACCCGCCTTGCAATGCCAAGCAATATACACGCCGGACTTATCGTCATTGAAGCCTGGTTCGAGAGACTCTTGAGGAGTCCTGGATTAGGGGTGTCCGGATAGCCGGACTACCATCATCACCGAACTATCATTTGCCGGACTATCATTATCGATCGGACTCCAAGACTATGAAGATACAAGATTGAAGACTTCACCCGTGTCCGGATGGGACTTTCCTTGGCGTGGAAGGCAAGCTTGGCGATACGGATATGTAGATCTCCTACCATTGTAACCGACTCTATGTAACCCTAGCCCTCTCCGTTGTCTATATAAACCGGATGGCTTTAGTCCGTAGGACAACAATCACAACAACCCTTACAATCATACCATAGGCTAGCTTCTAGGGTTTAGCCTCCTTGATCTCGTGGTAGATCCACTCTTGTAAACATCCACAATATCAATATCAATCAAGCAGACGTAGGGTTTTACCTCCATCAAGAGGGCCCGAACCTGGGTAAACATCGTGTCCCTTGTCTCCTGTTACCATCCGCCTAGACGCACAGTTCGGGACCCCCTACCCGAGATCCGCCGGTTTTGACACCGACACCCACCCTTCAAGATCCTACACCAGGGGAAGGGCGATAAGGTCTTTGGGGAGCGTCTCAGTGTGAATGCTTGTGATCCATCCCCATCTTTGTCCTCTGCTTCGACTACTTCCCCGACAACAACCCCATGGTTGAAGACGCCCCCACAAGAAGAAGGCCACGAAGAGGATGAAGCCGCTGCGTGCGCTCGACCTTAGTTTGGCCTAGAGGAGGGGATGATTCGATCATCCCTACTTGCTCGTTCATGTGCTAGCCGTGTGTGCTCTATTAATAGATGTTTCAGTTATATGTTCTCTACATGCTCACGAGCTTAGGTATCGGTATAAGTTGCATGCTGTGAATGCCATGTTTATGATTTACTCGTGGATTGGATTAAGAAAAAATGTGCTCATATATCCAGCAATCCAAAAACCTTATTTTAGGCAATTTTTGATTCCAGGCTTTGCCGCTACATTGAAGTCGGTCCCGTCTACATGGACGCATTTTAAGTGTTCGCAGTCTAAAACCACCTCGTGGCTCACAGCCATGAATGTGTTCTGAGTCAGTGGTGTGACTCCAGTACGAACGATTGCTTCTAAACAGGAGAAGGCACTCCGGGAGGCAACCATTGTCTTTGTGGAAGCCATTCTGAATGTGATCGGAGAGAAGTTGGTTGACGAATATCTTCATATGTGTGTTTCCAAGAACCTGTGGGATGTGCTCGAAGCTGAGTTCGGCGGAACCGATGCTGGAAGCGAGCTATATGCTATGGAGCAGTTCCATGATTACAGGATGATTCATAACCATCTTGTACCGAATCAGGTCATGATATATAGTGCATCGCTAAGGAGATGGAGGTCCTGAAGTGTGAGTACCAGACAAGTTTGTCACGGGTTGCATTATTGCAAAATTCCCTCCTGGATGGAGGAACATTGTTACTTCTCTCAAGCACTTGATACATGAATTCTATGTTAAGGATGTCATCGGTCATCTAAATGTTGAGCAGAACTCGAGAGCAAAGGACTCACACGTGAAAGGGGCAAAGGGTGCTTCTAGCGTCAATGTGGTGCAGAAGAATTTCCACATGTTCAAGGGAAAGAAAACTTTGTCCAGCAGAATACTACCTTTAAGAGGAAGGGTAAGAATAAAGATGGCTACTTTACTTGTGGTTCGGGAGATCCTCTGCAGATCTTCAAGCAATTGATCATGTCCGCCATGATTGATCATGTCCGCCATGAGATCCTCTGCATCTTCGTAGTACGCCGGGTCGTCCGGCTCTGGAGCCGGCATTTCACCATACAGGTTGCGGGCATCGGGGATGTTGGGCGGGGCTTCCTTTGTGTCTCAGTTGACTCACACTAGTAGAAAACATGGCTTTGGTCCAGGCCGGGTAAGCCCATTAATCACGGTTCACTCACGAACCGGGACCCATGGGGGCATCGGTCCCTGTCGTGGTTTTGTCACGACAGATGTCCTCATGAAAGGACTTAGTCGTGGAGCCATCGCTACGGGTTAACTTGAAGGGGTTAAAGCGGACGCAAAGACACAAGAGTTTATACTAGTTCGGCCCCTTCGATGAAGGTAAAAGCCTACGCCTAGTTGTGATGGGATTGATCTGGTTTCGATGACTAGGGAGCAAATAAGCTTCGCCTAGGCCTCGAGTTGTTGTTGTCTGTCCTTGAACCGCCGCCGGTCGTCCCTTTATATACACAAAGTTGGCCTTGCGGCGGTTTCTGAGTCCCGAGCCGACCTATACAAACCTGTCTGCTCGGTCTCTCCTTTCTAACTTATATTACAAGTTTACATAATCATGGCGGTTTACCACTACGGGCCCTAATCCGCCTTTGGGCCGTGGGCTTCCAAGCTTTACTAGTTGAACGCCATCTTCAAGACCTTCATGGGCTTCAACACAGTCTAAGGTGAACCGGGCCCTCCTGGCCGGTTTATACTCAGTAGCTATGTCCTCAACATTAGGCCCCGGATTGATTTGAATTTATTCATGTCAATCTTCAACACTAAAAATCTTGTAAGCATCCTCTTGTATTTTCGTAAACCGCCATATTGACTTCTCCTGTGAATTTTTGTAAACCGCCGTGACGTCATGTTCGGAGCACCGCAACAGTCCGTCTTGACATCATCTCTGCATAAAAGGATTAAAAAGATTCCCTTCTCATTAATGATTATCTCGAAAAATGAGGCGACAGGCGCGCCCACTCGGCCGCTTCGGATGCCTTTATTCTCGCGCCTGCTTTTTACTCCTTCCCTTATAAATAAAGCCCGAGGGCTCCTTTTTCTCTCTCTTCTGCATCTTCTTCTTCCTCGCGACGCCCTCAGCTCCGAAGCTCCGCCGCCGTCCGCGACCTTCGAAAACTGCACCAACCAAGGCCGCTGCATCAACTCGAAGTTAGATCAGAGGCTCATCGCCTCCCTCCGCCGTGATCTGCAGCGGTAAACTTCTTCTGTTCTTCGTCTTTAGATCTGCATTAGGTCTTCGCAAGCTCATCCGCACAGTTCTCCATTTTTATCTTCATCCTACCTTCTGCCGCGGTAGTTTTGATCCAAAAAACGGTATAGATCTCCTGCGGTAGTCATTCCGCATCTGTTTTTAATACTAGCAGCCCTTCCTTTTCTTCTGGTAGAGTATTCATCCTTCTTTGTTTTACTTGAATGCCTTTTAAAGAACGCAGTAAAAACTGCTTTATAGATGTGCGGTAGATCCAAATAGATTGGAATATTGCGTGAAACCTGTTTCTGTCAACACTTAGTAGAAATTTTGAATCTGGGCCTTTCTGCCTATGGGCGGTTTAATCCTTGATGGCCAATCCGCCATATGTCATTAGCCCTCTCTTAAACCGCCAACTTGATCTTGCATTGTATTTTCACCGTTTAACACTGAATTTTTCACTTACAAACCGTGGACAGTAAACCGGCACATGTCTGATTTTCTTTCAGCTCCCTCCTTCCGGAATGGCGAAACAATTTACTGCTTGCAACTGGGTTCCGTCCCGGATCACGGAAACACAACTCAACGGCTACGTCACCACTGGCGTTTTAGCCTCAAAAAATGTTCTCCACTGGCGAGTTCCGGAATCGGAATGTCCACCTGAACCTCAAGAAGGAGAAGTGATTGTTTTTATGCAACACTTAGACCGGGGATACAACCCGCCCGGATCAAAAAATTTCCGGGATGTCCTCGCAAGCTTCCAACTCCATCCACAAGATATTGGTCCGAACTCCGTGTCCAATATATGCAACTTTCAAGTATTCTGCGAAGTCTATCTTCAAGAAGAACCAACCGTGGAGTTATTTCGAGATTTCTTTCATTTGAACCGCCGTACAGAGTTCTTGGACGGTCCTAACACAGAACTTGGCGGTGTTTCAATCCAGAAAAGGAAGGAAGTGGACTTCCCTCACACCAAACATCATAGCCATCCGAAATATTGGAATCAAACCTGGTTCTACTGCCGGAACACTGCTCCTAACGGAGAAAATCCCTTGCCGGGTTATCGCCCTCACCGGCTTAGCAACAGCCACCCATTGCCTTCGCGATTGACCGCCGCAGGACGGAAGAACTTTGCACCTCAAATTACCAAGCTCCAGGCTCTGATGGCCAACGGTTTAACTGGTATTGACCTTGTCCGCTGCTGGGTTTCTTGGGGCATCTTGCCATTAAGCCGCCGCCCCGGATTGATGCACGAATATACTGGTGACGTCAAAGATCCTCAACGACATCACGAACTATCAATAACCGAGCTTGAAGTTACCGAAACAGTGAAGAAAATGTTCGATGAACCGATCTCCGCATGCAGCCAAACCGGGTTGGCTCCGTTCTGCGTCTTCAACAAACCGCCCGCGGTAAGGTTCCTCTCATTACTCTACTGACTTGGATTCCATATTGATTGTATTGATCCCTCTGTATTAATTTTCAGGCTGACAGCTTCTTTTGGAAACGAACTAAACCGGCCCGCGTTCCTCGCGCAAAGACCAAGGCCACCAAGAAAACCGGCAAGAGGAAAACCGCCGAGTCTTCTGAACCGCCAGAAGATGAAGAATCAGATGCTGAGGTAGAGCTTGACTCACTTAGTTCTTTTTTTCATTCATTTTATTGACAGCAATTCCTGTGATGACGCCGAGGCCAGCCATGCGAGAACTGTTGAGGTAATCCTTCTTTCTTCCGATTACGATCTTGTACCGTTAAAAGAATTAGCATGATCGGAAAGTGAAACAATCTCACTCCTATGCTCATTTGGATCCAAAATTTTCTTTGAAGACACAGCAAACCGAAGAATGCCGTCACGACCGGCATAGCGGTCAACAAATTACGTCGTCGGTTTAGCTGACACACCAACCCGGAAACATCGTCCGAGAGGTGACTTGTTCTCCGAAAAGCATTATCCTTTGAAAGGTTTCTTCCGATGCCCTCTCAATCCGTCGACCCAATTACTGTGCTTCTTCCAACTCGTCTGGCGGTTCATCAACCACTCAGCTGCCTCCTCTCAAAGTTGCATTGGGTAAGTATATTACTCCTTAATTTGTTCCTTGTATTTGTCGGTTTATCATATTCTGACCCTTGATGTTGTAGCACCAAGGCTCGACTTAGTAAAAAGGCCAAGACTGTCGACCCTACTATGGACGTTGATCCGGAGAAAACCCCGGAGCATCATGGTGAGAATCCCGAAGTTGCTAAGGACAACTCTGTTGGAAAAGATCAAGATGCCAATGCTAATCCGCCAGAGGTTGAACCGGATGTCCAAGTTGAGACTTCACATCCTCCTGCTCCTCTGAGTCCTACAATAGAACAACGGACTCAATGCGATCCGCCAAGCCCGGGTATGAAAGCGCCAAGCCCTGTTGAAAATGTTAATCCGGCCAGTCCGCCCAAAGATGATGATGTCGTAGTTACGGGCACCGCATATACCGCCCCTGGCAATCCGGTTGCTCTATCAAAGCACAGTGCCAAAGAAGAATTTACTGCCATGAGCAAAGGGAAGGAGAAAACTGATCTGTCAGCTTATAACAATTTCTCTGCCCAAGACCTTCACTCTGGCTTCCTGAACCGGCTCTACACAAGCCGTGATTATGAAGCCGGTTTAGTAAATCTTATGAAGGAGCGCTATGAGGTAAACAGTTGTGCCTTTCTCTTGTACCTTCATTGCATAGTAGCCCCCAAGGGCCGGTTCAACTTAGTATAGTTAAACCGGGACTTAACATAACACTCAATGCTTCAGAATTCACTGATGTAGCCCCCAAGGGCCGGTTCAACTTAGTATAGTTAAACCGGGACTTTAATTTATGTCGCCGCATCAGAACATGTTCGAGCAAATAGCCATTAGCCCCCAAGTGCCAAGTTGAATACCTGTATTGAGCTTGGGACTTTGTGATTTTATTGGCAGATGAAGATCAAATATGCATTAGCCCCCAAGTGCCAAGTGTATGACTGGTTATGCGCTTGGGACTTCTAATGAAGATATTAACATGCTCCCTTTTTGTTGCAGAGTGAGATACGCCAACAAGTCGCTCAAATCAATGATCTTCAAGAAAATCTGAAATCTCAGCAAGCAGAAACCTCCAAAGCCAAGGATGAGCTGAAAACCACCTTAACTACCATGGAGCAGCTCAAGGAGTGGTTTAAGTCTGAGCGGGCCAGCTAGGATACTGAAAAGGCGGGCTTGCTAAAACGGGCGGAAGATGCTGAAGCAGCTCTTAAACCAGCGACGGAAGAGCTCACTGGATCAAAGCGCCAAATCAATGCCATGACCTCTGCAATATTTGGTAAGCAACGTTTCACCAAGGTTGTGATGAATATTCTGTTTTGAAATATCCTCCGGTTTAACCTGAACTTTCTTAAACCGGTATAGGTAGGCACATTGCTCATCTGGGCTCTGACATGCGGAAGAAACTCAAGGCCGCGTATACGCTAATTGAACAGCTGTATACCGGCACCCAACGAGTTATTTGCGCCACTTCTTATGATAATGCAGCTCCGACACTGATCAAGGACACACTGGACCGGCTATCTATGATACCAGCACAGATAGAAGAATTGAAACGATCCACGTTCGGGCCGGCACCTTATTGGCACTAACTCGCGCCAAAGCATGGATAGCTGACCTTGATCCGGCTGACATAGCCAAAGGCTTCCCCGGTGCTCAAGAAAATGGCGAAGTATTTGATAATGATGCTCTCAAACGAATAACAAGGGAGATGCGTCATCTGGCGAGTCAATCGCGAAGAGGCCAACTGACGGTTCACCGCTCCTTCTACGACGCGAACAATGTACGGGTTGAAGCTGTTATTCCGGAAGTGCGTAACCTTGTTCCACCAACCCGTAAGCACACTTATGCCCCTGACGTTGATCCGGCTGAGCTTATAAGTGAAGAGGCTGTCTTTCAGGCTTTAACCCGGATTGATTGGACCACCAATGACTTCCGGCCGTTGGATGATGAGGAGGAAGAAGTTGAACCGACGCCAGACGACCCATCTACTTCATGTCAACCCGGCAATGAAGCTTAATCCGTCAAGTCGGTTGATACGTCAGAAACTGCCCGCTTTGAAGTAACTCCAAATTTTGGGCCACTGAATGCCTTGTAATAAAACTATCTGACTCCTTTGGTGTTTATATGCCTTCGTGCATACGTTTTGCAACTTATGCCTCCTTTTGATTTGCCAATGATAAATTATCACCTGCAGCGAAAATCTTAAACCGCCACGGCGGTTTGTGCCGCCAGCCGGCTTGTGACGTTCATATATATATATGCAATTAAATATTGAGGTAGATGATCAAAATTTGTGATACAAAATACCTGCCATCGCTGGGCATGAAGTTGGCTTAGCCAATCTTGAAGCGGAGGTTGTATAAACCATTACCGTCAAAGGAGAAAACAGCTCCTGTGTTTATAATGCCGGTTTACCATGTAAACCGTGCCGGTTCATGACAAGCCCCCTGTTCATCCCGACTGGCATGTTAACAGAAAAGGTCAAACCGGAAAAATTACCTCCGGATTCAAAATGGACCGAATTCTGTCAATTGATAATTTGAACCGGTTTAAAAATGTTATCGGTTTAGAAAACATAACAATAACAGGTATGAACAAATATGGAAGCAAGGCAATGATAAAACCATTTGCAAAAAGAGGCTGTACTGACCCGATCAGATGGTGTTACCATGGTCGGACACGACCAAGCTCCCAATAAGGTGTAGATATGGTTCAAGTCAGCCAGGTCCCCAACTGAAACCGTGTCATTATACCGATCAAGTGGCGTGGCAATGGTTCGGGTTCGACCAAGCCCCCAAGTGACTCTATGGCCTTAGGCTGATCAAGAGGCGTGGTGGTTCAGACTTGACCATGTCCCCAAGTGATCTGGTGGCTTTCGCCTATCAAAAGGTGTTGCATTGGTTCGGACACGACCAAGCCCCCAAGTGATATCATAAAGCTTTTAAAAAGCAAACTCAGGGGGTAAACCGGAGGCCGCTTTAAGACATAACAGCTCCATGTAACCACGCATGATGTAATAGAACAGATACCCCGCTTTAGCTGAGGCTCCGGTTTATTACTTTATTCATAATATATACACTATCATAATATGTACATTAGTAGAGCCGATGGCTCAGGTATAATAAGGCCGAAGATGAGCTATGTTCCACGGCCTGTTGGTCTCCTCCTCTGACGTGCGTGAGTCTTTATGCTCCCGAATATCGATCAGATAAATGCGACCCGTTGTGCAGATTCTTGCTGACCACGAAAGGTCCCTCCCAAGGTGGGGATAACTTGTGCATATCAGTCTGGTCTTGGATGAGCCGAAGCACCAAATATCCTTCTTGAAAAGTTCTGGTTCTGACCCGGCGACTATGTTAACGACGAAGATCCTGTTGGTAAATCGCTGAGCGGGCAGCTGCTATATCACGCTCCTCATCCAACAGGTCCAAAGCGTCTTGCCGTGCCGTCTCGTTGTCCGCTTCAACATAAGCTGCCACACGAGGTGAATCATGACAGATGTCACTGGGGAGAACCGCCTCCGTTCCATAAACCATAAAGAACGGTGTGTATCCTGTGGATCTATTGGGCGTAGTGTTGATACTCCATAACACAGATGGTAGTTCTTCTACCCAACAACCCGGTCTCCTCTGCAAAGGGACCATGAGCCGGGGCTTGATGCCTCTCAAGATCTCTTGATTAGCCCTTTCCGCTTGACCATTGGACTGTTGGTGGGCTACTGAAGAAATGTCAAGCCGGATGTGTTCACGTTCGCAGAACTCTTTCATAGCGCCCTTGGACAAGTTGGTACCATTGTCAGTAATGATACTGTGTGGAAAGCCAAACCGGAAAATCACCTTTTAATGAACTTAACCGCTGTAGCTGCATCACACTTGCTGACGGGCTCCGCTTCAACCCACTTGGTAAACTTGTCAACCGCCTCCAAGAGGTGGGTCTTTTTGTCCTTGGACCTTTTGAAAGGTCCGACCATATCCAGCCCCCAAGTCGCAAACGTCCAAGTAATTGGAATCATCCTCAATTCTTGAGCCGGCACATGAGCACGCCGTGAAAATTTCTGACAGCCATCACATCGTCTAACTAGGTCCTCCGCATCAGCCTGAGCCGTCAACCAAGAGAACCCGTGATTTAAACGCCTTAGCCACCAGAGACTTTGAACCGGCGTGGTGACCACAATCCCCTTCATGGATTTCGCATAAAATTTCGCAACCTTCCTCAGGGGACACACAGCGTTGGAACGCGCCTGACACACTGCAATGATGCAATTCGCCATTGACAATGGTCATGGACTTGGATCGCCGAACTATCTGCTCGCCGTAGTCTCATCCTTCCGCAACTCGCCCCGGTTCATGTACGCAAGATAAGGAACTGTCCAATCCGGTATAACATGTAGGGCAGCCACCAACTGCGCCTCCAGATCAGGAATAGCCAAATCTGCTTCACCAGGGAGCTTGACGGACGGGTTATGCAACACATCTAAAAAGACATTAGGCGGGACCGGTTTACGCTGAGAGCCCAGCCGGCTTAAAGCGTCCGCCGCTTCATTCTTCCGTCATCCACATGATCCACCGATAACCCTTAAAGTGACCTGCAACAATGTCCACCTCACGTCGATAAGCTGCCATGAGGGGATCCTTGGAATCCCAAGTGTCGACACTGTTGAGCCACTAGGTCCGAGTCACCGAAGCACTTAACCCGGCTGAGATTCATCTCCTTCGCCATCCGAAGACCATGGAGTAAAGCTTCATACTCAGCTGCATTGTTAGTACAAGGGAACATCAAGTGGAGAAATTAACGGAATTTGTCACCTCGTGGGGAAGTTAACACGACTCCAGCCCCCGAGCCCTCCAATTGCCTGGATCCATCAAAATGAATCGTCCAATAGGTGTGATCCGGCTTCTCTTCAGGTGCCTGTAATTCCGTCCAATCATTGATGAAATCCACAAGTGCTTGAGATTTGATCGCCGTTCGAGGCACATACTGTAACCCGTGAGGCCCAAGCTCTATAGCCCACTTAGCAATCCGGCCAGTCGCTTCCCTGTTCTGAATTATATCGCCCAAAGGAGCAGAGCTGACCACTGTGATCGGATGGCCCTGGAAGTATTGCTTAAGCTTCCGGCTCGCCATAAAAACTCCGTATACTAGCTTTTGCCAATGCGGGTACCGTTGCTTGGATTCAATAAGCACCTCACTAATATAGTAAACCGGCCGCTGAACCGGGTATTCCTTGCCTCGCTCTTTGCGCTCTACCACAATAGCCACGCCGATCGCGCGAGCATTAGCCGCTACGTATAGTAACAACGGTTCTTTGTCGATCGAGCTGCAAGAACGGGCGGATTGGCTAATCGCCGCTTTAAGTCCTTCAACGCTTCATCGGGCGGCCGACTCGCATAAACTGACCGTCTTTTTCAGATTCGGTACAAAGGATAGCCTTCTCTCCGAGGCGGCCGATAAACCGGCTCAGCAAGGCAATCCGCCCGCCAAACGCCGGACATCATTAATACACTTCGGTTTAGCCAGGAAGTAATAGCCGTAATCTTCTCCGGATTAGCTTCAATTCCACTGTTGGACACGACAAAACCCAATAACTTGCTCGCCGAACACCAAAGACACATTTGGCCGGGTTGAGCATCATCTTGTAAACCCGCAGGTTGTCAAAGGTTTCCTTCAAATCGCCAATCGCTGACTCCTTCTCCCTTGACTTGACCACAATATCATCAACATAGGCGTGCACATTATGGCCGATCTGTTTATGCGAGCAATTTCGCATACAGCGTTGATAAGTTGCTTGGGCGCTCTTGAGCCCAAAAGGCATAGATACATAGCGTAAGGCTCCAAAGGGAGTGATAAACACCGCTTTCTCCTGGTCCTTAATCGCCATCTTGATCTCGATGATATCCGAATATGCATCCAAAAAGCTCAAATGCTCACAACCCGCAGCGGGCATCAATAATCTGGTCAATGCGGGAGGGCAAGAGGATCTGCCGGACAAGCCTTGTTAAGATCTGTGTAATCCACACACATCGCCAAGTGCCGCTTTCTTAAGAACCCGCACCGGATTAGCAAGCCACTCTGGATGGAAGACTTCAACGATAAAGCCAGCTGCTAATAGCCTGACCACCTCCTCTCCAATGGCCTTGCGCCTTTCTTCGTTAAACCGACGGAGAAACTGCTTCACCGGTTTGTACTTGGGATCAACATTAAGAGTGTGCTCAGCGAGTTGCCTCGGTACACCTGGCATGTCAGAAGGCTTCCATGCAAAAATGTCCCAATTCTCACGGATTAACTCGATGAGCGCGCTTTCCTATTTCGGATCCAAATTGGCACTGCTGCTGAACTTCTTGGACGAATTGCCAGGCACGAAGTCAACAAGCTTAGTCTCAGCTGCCGATTTGAACTTCAGGTCCGGATCATGTTCTGTAGTTGGCTTCTTCAAAGGGGTCATGTCCGCCGGATCAACGTTGTCCTTGTAATATTTCAACTCCTCCGTAGCACAAACCGACTCTGCATAGGCCGCATCACCTTCCTCACATTCCAAAGCGATCTTGCGGCTTCCATGAACCGTTATTGTCCCCTTGTGACCCGGCATCTTGAGCTGCAAATAGATATAACAAGGCCGTGCCATAAACTTGGCGTAAGCCGGTCGCCCGAACAGGGCATGATATGGACTTTGGATTTTTACCACTTCAAACGTCAATGTCTCCGATCTGGAGTCATAATCATCACCAAAGGCCACTTCTAGAGCTATTTTACCAATAAGATATGCTGACTTGCCAGGTACCACACCATGGAACACTGTATTGGACGGTTTGAGATGCTTATCCGTTAGCCCCATACGACGGAAGGTCTCATAGTACAGGATGTTAATGCTGCTCCCTCCATCCATGAGTACCTTGGTGAACTTATAACCTCCCACCTGAGATGCCACCACTGGGCTAGCTGACCCGGATTGTCGACCGGGGAGGATGATCCTCTCTACTCCATATAATGGGCTGCTCGGACCAGCGTAGGTAATGGGGCACACCGGTTCAACAATGTTGATCGCCCGCTTCAAGCTTCCGGTCTCGCTTGTCTAAGCTAGTGGTGAAGACATGGTACTGCCCACTATTCAACTGCTTTGGGTTGCTCTGATAACCCGACTGTTGCTGCTGCTGGTTGTAGCCACCTTGGTTATTCTGATTGCTATGTCCGCCCGGATTACCATTAAATCCTGAACCGGAATTTCCTCCACCGTAACCCGGCCCGGATCCTGAACCGCCGCCAGATCCGTGATCATACCGGAAAGCATCAGAATTCTTGAACTCCTGCATAATGTAACAGTCCTTCCAAAGGTGGTTGGCCGGCATCTCCTTCGTCCCGTGCTTTGGACAGGGCTGATTCAATAAGTAATTTAAGCGATCCGGGTTAGGATTCGGAGCCCCACCACGATTCGCCGCTTTACCTCTGCGTCGCTGACCCTTATCCTGCATGTTGGTATTAGCTACAAAGTCCATGTTGCCATCCGCTTAACGCTTGCCATTACCTGCTGAGTGATGTTGCTGGCCCTTGGAGTTGCTGTTCTTCCTTCCCTTCCCTGTCTTGTCATCGTCAGACTCGGGATCCTTGGTACTATCAGAATCAACATACTTCACTAAAGCGCCCATGAGAGTTCCCATGTCATTACAAAATCGCTTCATGCGCCCCAACTTTAACTTCAGAGGCTGAAACCGGCAGTTGCCCTCCAGGGTTAAGATCGCAGAGTCAGCGTTGATCCGGTCTGACGAGTGCAAGATCTCCGAAATGTGGCGTACCCAATGGGTTGTTGACTCCCCTTCCCCTTGGACACAAGCCGCCAAGTCCACTACGGACATGGGCTGCTTACATGTATCTTTGAAATTCTGGATAAACCGGGTTCGCAACTGGGCCCATGAACTGATAGAATTGGGCGGCAAGCTCTTCAACCAAGTGTGGGCCGTGCCTTTAAGCATCATGGTGAAGTACTTGGCACACGCGGCCTCATCCACATCCAGCATCTCCATGGCCATCTCATAGCTTTCTATCCATGCTTCGAGCTAAATCGGCGGATAACTTGGCACCTTGCGTGGACCCTTGAAGTCTTTGGGCAAGCGCACATTGCGTAAAGCGGGGACGAGGCAAGGCACCCCCAAAGAGCTAGAGGTAACCCTAGGCTCGACCGAGATGGTCGGACGAACCGGCGTAAGCTGATAAGCCTAATGCTGTGCTGCTAATTCGGCCTCCCTGCACGCTCGGGCCCGATCCACCACCTCCTGGGCATTATCGACACCACCTGCCGGGTTGTTGCCACGGGCGCACCATGCCGTGCATTACTTGATACGGCCGGTTCATCCATGTGCCTGCTATAGCTCCGGCTTGGGCGGGGGGTAGAGTGGATCCGATCGCGGTCTGAATACGCTTCTGTTGGACCAAAGCTGTCCTAAGGAGCTCCTTGACCCGACGCGTCTCTATCGCCTGTGGTGAATCACCTTCAATTGGAATAGCCTCCAGCCGTGCCGCAGCTGCAACAAGGTTATCCATCGGGTTGGAGTAGTGACCCGGAGGTGTTTGCACAGCCTGAGGTACACTGGCGTTATGGCGAGGTAGATCTATTAAGCGGGGCTGGACCGGCGCACCCGTCCCAGGTGCTTCCGCCCGGTTTACCACCGGCAGACATCGTTCCCGCCCGGGTGTTGAAGAGGTCTCGGCTTCAAAATCAAGGCAAACGGGATCTGTATTTCCTCTTCATGACTTCATGTGACGCGTTCTGATCCAACATGAGTCTATAAGCCTGCGCATCTAAAGCGGCCCGCTCTGCCGTCATCCTGGCGTCTGCAGCCGCTAGATCCGCTTTAGCCTGAGTGATTTGTTCCTTCACCTTTGCAATCTCTGCGTTATGAGCGTCCTGATCCGCCGGGTTAGCCTCTGCCATGAGCGCAGCCAACGCATCGAACAAATCTGATAAAACTTGAGCCGGCGGGCGACAGGCCTTCCTCGCCAGCAGCCGTCCGCTGTTGTTGAACCGGCGATCATTGCCGCAGCGGTCGAAGAGTGAAGCACTGCTTGTGTACTCGCCATGAATATTCCAACCCGGTTGGGTAGATCGGAGGGTCCGGAATCTCATCACCATCGGAACAGCCCCCAATCCGGCCATCTTGTAGCTGATATAGAGATTCAGTTTCTCCGGTTGACGACTCGACGTCCGAATAGACGACGGTCTCGCCACCAGACTCTGATCCGTCCTCGTAACTTCCTCCATGGATGACTCCCACAAAGGCACGCTTCACGGCCGGTTTAACCTGGGCATATCTCGTACGCTGAGCCGTCTCGACGAGGTCGGTGCAGATGTCCGGCTCAGGCCCTTGCTCACCAATCTTGCCGATGAAAACGTGTATGCCACCAAAGGGGACCCGCACCAGTACTCAATCGAGCCGGCCTCGTGGCCCCAGCCTGCATCGTCGATGTAGAGCTTGCCACGGCGACTCTTGGTCATCCGCCCACAAAGATAGCCTTCGAGTCCTTCGAGCTTGCCCTCCAAGATCATGAAACCATCGTGCGATAGCCCCACGGTGGGCGCCAACTGTCGTGGTTTTGTCACGGCAGATGTCCTCATGAAAGGACTTAGTCGTGGAGTCATCGCTATGGGTTAACTTGAAGGGGTTAAAGCGGACACAAAGACACAAGAGTTTATACTAGTTCGGCCCCTTCGATGAAGGTAAAAGCCTACGTCTAGTTGTGATGGGATTGATGTGGTTTCGATGACTAGGGAGCAAATAAACTTCACCTAGGCCTCGAGTTGTTGTTGTCTGTCTTGAACCGCCGCCGGGTCATCCCTTTATATACACAGGTTGACGCCCGGCTGGTTTACAGAGTCTCAAGCCGACCTATACAAAGTGTCCTGCTCGGTCTCTCCTTCCCAACTTATATTACAAGTTTACATAATCATGGCGGTTTACCACTACGGGCCCTAATCCGCCTTTGGGCCGTGGGCTTCCAAGCTTTACTAGTTGAACGCCATCTTCAAGACCTTCATGGGCTTCAGCACAGTCTAAGGTGAACCGGGCCCTCCTGGCCGGTTTATACTCAGTAGCTATATCCTCAACAGTCCCGCTTCATGAGGCCACGGGGCCGGCCGGGCCTCGTGGGCCATTGGTCCCGGTTCTTTTGGCCCCTTTGGTCCCGGTTCCAGACACAAACCGGGACCAATGGGCCTCGCTCCTGGCCCACAACCATTGGTCCCGGTTGAAGGAAATATGCCCTAGAGGCAATAATAAAGTTATTATTTATTTCCTTATTTCATGATAAATGTTTATTATTCATGCTAGAATTGTATTAACCGGAAACATAATACATGTGTGAATACATAGACAAACATAGTGTCACTAGTATGCCTCTACTTGACTAGCTCGTTAATCAAAGATGGTTAAGTTTCCTAGCCATAGACATGAGTTGTCATTTGGTTAACGGGGTCACATCATTAGGAGAATGATGTGATTGACTTGACCCATTCCGTTAGCTTAGCACTTGATCGTTTAGTATGTTGCTATTGCCTTCTTCATAACTTATACATGTTCCTATGACTATGAGATTATGCAACTCCCGTTTACCAAAGGAACACTTTATGTGCTACCAAACGTCACAACGTAACTGGGTGATTATAAAGGGGCTCTACAGATGTCTCCGAAGGTACATGTTGAGTTGGCGTATTTCGAGATTAGGATTTGTCACTCCGATTGTCGGAGAGGTATCTCTGGGCCCTCTCGGTAATGCACATCACTATAAGCCTTGCAAGCAATGTAGCTAATGAGTTAGTTACGTAATGATGCATTACATAACGAGTAAAGAGACTTGCCGGTAACGAGATTGAACTAGGTATTGAGATACCGACGATCGAATCTCGGGCAAGTAACATACCGATGACAAAGGGAACAACGTATGTTGTTATGCGGTTTGACCGATAAAGATCTTCGTAGAATATGTAGGAGCCAGTATGAGCATCCAGGTTCCGCTATTGGTTATTGACCGAAAACCTGTTTCGGTCCTGTCTACATAGTTCTCGAACCCGTAGGGTCCACACGCTTAAGGTTTCGATGACAGTTATATTATGAGTTTTGATGTACCGAAGGAGTTCGGAGTCCCGGATGAGATCGGGGACATGACGAGGAGTCTCGAGATGGTCGAGACGTAAAGATCGATATATTGGACGGCTATATTCGGACTTCGGAAAGGTTCCGAGTGATTCGGGTATTTTTCGGAGTACCGGAGAGTTACGGGAATTCGCCGGGGAGTATATGGGCCTTATTGGGCCATACGGGAAAGAGAGAGGGGCTGCCTAGGGCAGGCCACGCGCCCCCCCAAGGCCTAGTCCGAATTGGACTAAGGGGAGGGGCTGCGCCCCCTCCTTCCTTCCCTTCTCCCTTCCCCTTCCTTCTCTCCTACTCCTACTAGGAAAGGAGGAGTCCTACTTTCAGTGGGAGTAGGACTCCCCCCTTGGTGCGCCTCTCCCTGGCCGGCCGCCTCCTCCCCTTGCTCCTTTATATACGGGGGCAGGGGCACCCCATAGACACAACAATTGATCTCTTGATCTCTTAGCCGCAGCGGTGCCCCTCCACCATAGTCCTCGATAATATTGTAGCGGTGCTTAGCGAAGCCCTGCGACGGTAGAACATCAAGATCGTCACCACGCCGTCGTGCTGACGGAACTCTTCCCCAACATTCTGCTGGACCGGAGTCCGGGGATCGTCATCGAGCTGAACGTCTGCTAGAACTCGGAGGTGCCATAGTTTCGGTGCTTGATCGGTCGGGCCGTGAAGACGCACGACTACATCAACCGCGTTGTTCTAACGCTTCCGCTTTCGGTCTACGAGGGTACGTGGACAATACTCTCCCCTCTCGTTGCTAAGCATCACCATGGTCTTGCGTGTGCGTAGGATTTTTTTTGAAATTACTACGTTCCCCAACAGTGGCATCTGAGCCTAGGTTTTATGCGCAGATGTTATATGCACGAGTAGAACACAAGTGAGTTGTGGGCGATACAAATCATACTGCTTACCAGCATGTCATACTTTGGTTCGGCGGTATTGTTGGATGAAGCGGCCCGGACCGACATTACGCGTGCAGCTTCTGGCGAGACTGGTTCTATCGACGTGCTTTGCACACAGGTGGCTGGCGGGTGTCAGTTTCTCCAACTTTAGTTGAACCGGGTGTGGCTACGCCCGGTCCTTGCGAAGGTTAAAACAACACTAACTTGACGAACTATCGTTGTGATTTTGATGCGTAGGTAAGAACGGTTCTTGCTCAGACCGTAGCAGCCACGTAAAATTTGCAACAACAAAGTAGAGGACGTCTAACTTGTTTTTGCAGGGAATGTTGTGATGTGATATGGTCAAGACGTGATGCTATATTTTATTGTATGAGATGATCATGTTTTATAACCGAGTTATCGGCAACTGGCAGGAGCCATATGGTTGTCGCTTTATTGTATGAAATGCAAGCGCCGTGTAATTGCTTTACTTTATCACTAAGCGGTAGCCATAGTCGTAGAAGCAATAGGTGGCGAAACGACAAAGATGCTACGATGGAGATCAAGATGTCACGCCGGTGACGATGGTGATCACGACGGTGCTTCGGAGATGGAGATCACAAGCACAAGATGATGATGGCCATATCATATCACTTATATTGATTGCATGTGATGTTTATCCTTTATGCATCTTATTTTGCTTTGATTGACGGTAGCATTATAAGATGATCTCTCACTAATTATCAAGAAGTGTTCTCCATGAGTATGAACCGTTGCGAAAGTTCTTCGTCTTTGAGACTCCACGTGATGACCGGGTGTGATAGGCTCTACGTTCAAATACAACGGGTGCAAAACAGTTGCACACGCGGAATACTCGAGTTAAACTTGACGAGCCTAGCATATACAGATATGGCCTCGGAACACGGAGACCGAAAGGTCGAGCGTGAATAATCTGATGAGATATGATCAACATAGTGATGTTCACCATTGAAAACTACTCCATCTCGCGTGATGATCGGACATGGTTTAGTTGATTTGGATCACGTGATCACTTAGATGACTAGAGAGATGTCTGTCTAAGTGGGAGTTCTTTAGTAATATGATTAATTGAACTTAAATTATCATGAAGTTAGTCCTGGTAGTATTTTGCAAATTATGTTGTAGATCAATAGCTCGCGTTGTTGCTTTCATATGTTTATTTTGATATGTTCCTAGAGAAAACTGTGTTGAAAGATGTTAGTAGCAATGATGCGGATTGGATCCGTGATCCGAGGTTTATCCTCATTCTTGCACGTAAGAATTATGTCCTTGATGCACCGCTAGGTGGCAAACCTATTGCGAGGAGCGGAATCACGAGGCGTTATGAACGTTTGGCTAGCTCAAAATGATGACTACTTGATAGTTTAGTGCACCATGCATAAACGGCTTAGAATCGGGACTTCAAAGACGTTTTGAACGTCATGGACCATATGAGATGTTCCAGGAGTTGAAGTTAATATTTCCAGAATACCCGAGTTGAGAGATATGAAGTCTCCAACAAGTTCTATAGCTAAAAGATGGAGGAGAATCGCTCAACTAGTGAGCATGTGCTCAGATTGTCTGGGTACTACAATCTCTTGAATCAAGTTGGAGTTAATCTTCCAGATAATATAGTGATTGACAGAGTTTTCTAGTCACCATCACCAAGTTACTAGAACTTCGTGATGAACTATGGTATGCAAGGGATGACGAAAACAATTCCCGAGCTCTTCCTGATGTTGAAATCGACGAAGTTAGAAATCAAGAAAGAGCATCAAGTGTTGATGATTGACAAGACCACTAGTTTCAAGAAAAGGGCAAAGGGAAAGAAAGGGAAACTTCAAGTAGAATGACAAACAAGTTGTCACTTCCGTGAAGAAGCCCAAAGCTGAACCAAAGCCTGAAATCGAAAAGTCTTGCTCTTTGCAAAGGAAATGGTCACCGGAAGCGAAATGCCCCTGAATATTTGGTGGATAAGAAGGATGGCAAAGTAAACAAGGGTATATTTGATATACATGTTATTGATGTGTGCCTTACTAGTGTTTATAGTAGCCCCTGAGTATTTGATACTTGTTCGGTTGCTAAGATTAGTAACTCGAAACAGGAGTTACAGAATAAATAGAGACTAGTTGAGGGGAAGTAACGATGAGTGTTGGAAGTAGTTTCAAGATTGATATGATTATCATCACACACTCCATATACTTTCGGGATTAGTGTTAAACCTAAATAAATGTTATTTGGCGTTTGCGTTGAGCATGAATATGATTTGATCATGTTTATTGCAATACGGTTATTCATTTAAAATCAGAGAATAATTGTTGTTCTGTTTACATGAATAAAACCATCAATGGTCATACACCCAATGAAAATAGTTTGTTGGATCTCGATCGTAGTGATACACATATTCATAATATTGATGCCAAAAGATGCAAAGTTAATAATGATAGTGCAACTTATTTGTGGCACTGTCTTTTGGGTCATATCGATTAAAAGCGCATGAAGAAACTCCATAAAGATGGATTTTCGGAATCACTTGGTTATGAATCATTTGATGCTTGCGAACCGTGCCTTTTGGGCAAGATGACTAAAACTCCGTTCTCCGGAACAATGGAACGAGGTACTAACTTGTTGGAAATAATACATACCGATGTATGAGGTCCAATGAGTGTTGATGCTAGTGGCAGGGTATCGTTATTTTCTGACCTTCACAGATGATTTGAGCAGATATGCGTATATCTACTTAATGAAGCACAAGTCTGAAACATTTGAAAAGTTCAAAGAATTTTGGAGTGAAGTGGAGAATCATCGTAACAAGAAAATAAAAGTTTCTACAATCTGATCGTAGAAAAGAATATTTGAGTTACGAGTTTGACCTTCATTTTAAACAATGTGGAATAGTTTCACAACTCATGCCAGATGGAACACCACAGCGTAATGGTGTGTCCGAACGTCATAACCGCACTTTATTGGATATGGTGCGATCTATGATGTATCTTACCGATTTACCACTATCGTTTTGGGGTTATGCATTAGAGATAGCTGCATTCACTTTAAATAGGGCACCATCTAAATCCGTTGAGACGACACCATATGAACTATGGTTTAGCAGTAAACCTAAGCTGTCGTTTCTTAAAGTTTGGAGTTGCGATGCTTATGTGAAAAAGGTTTCAACCTGATAAGCTCGAACCCAAAATCGGAGAAGTGCGTCTTCATAGAATACCCAAAGGAAACTGTTGGGTACACCTTCTATCACAGATCCGAAGGCAAAACATTCGTTGCTAAGAATGGATCCTTTTTAGAGAAGGAGTTTCTCTCGAAAGAAGTGAGTGGGAGGGAAGTAGAGCTTGATAAGGTAATTTGTACCTTCTCCCGAATTGGAAAGTAGTTCATCACAGAAATCAGTTCCAGTGATTCCTACACCAATTAGTGAGGAAGCTAATGATGATGATCAGGAAACTTTAGATTAAGTTACTACAAAACCTTGTAGGTTTTCCAAAGTACAGTCCGCACCAGAGTGGTACGGTAATCCTGTTTTGGAAGTCATGTTACTAGACCATGATGAACATACGAACTATGAGGAAGCGATGATGAGCACAGATTCCGCGAAATGGCTTGAGGGCATGAAATCTGAGATGGGATCCATGTATGAGAACAAAGTGTGGACTTTGGTGGAGTTGCCCGATGATCGGCAAGCCATATTGTATAAATGGATCTTCAAGAGGAAGACATACGCTGATAAGTAGTGTTACTATCTACAAAGCTCGACTTGTCGCAAAAGGTTTTCGACAAGTTCAAGGTGTTGACTACAATGAGATTTTCTCAACTGTAGCGATGCTTAAGTCTGTCCGGATCATGTTACTCCCTCCTTCCATCTATATAGGGCCTAATACATTTTTCGAGACTAACTTTGACCAAATATTAAAGCAATAATATATGACATGCAACTTACACAAATCACACCGTTAAATTCGTGTGTGAAAGGAGCTTTCAATGATATAATTTTCACATTGTGCATGTCATGCACTATTAATATTGTCAATGGTCAAAGGCGGTCTTAAAAACACATTAGGCCCTATATAGATGGAAGGAGGGAGTAGCAATTGCCACATTTTATGAAATCTGGCAAATGGATGTCAAAACTGCATTCCTTAATGGTTTTCTTAAAGAAGAGTTGTATATGATGCAACCAGAAGGTTTTGTCAATCCTAAAGGTGCTAACAAAATGTGCAAGATCGAGCGATCCATATATGGACTGGTGCAAGCATCTCGGAGTTGGAATATACACTTTGATAAGTTGATCAAAGCATATAGTTTTATACGGACTTGCAGTGAAGCTTGTATTTACAATAAAGTGAGTGGGAGCACTACAACCTTTCTGATAAGTATATGTGAGTAACATATTGTTGATCAGAAATGATGTAGAATTTTTATGGAAAGCATAAAGAAGTGTTTGAAAGGAGTTCTTTAAAAGAAAGACCTCAGTAAAGCTACTTACGTATTGAGCATCAAGATCTATTGAGATAGATCAAGACGCTTGATAATATTTTCAATGAATACATACCGTGACAAGATTTTGAAGTAGTTCAAAATGGAACAATCAAAGAAAGAGTTCTTACCTGTGTTGCGAAGGTATGAAATTGAGTAAGACTCAAATCCCGACCACGACAGAATATAGAAAGAGAATGAAAAGTCATTCCCTATGCCTCAGTCATAGGTTCTATAAAGTATGCTATGCTGTGTACCAGACCTATTGTATACCTTGCTCCGAGTTTGGCAAGGGAGTATAATTTTGATCTAAGAGTAGATCACTGGACAACGATCAAGAATATCCTTAGTGAGGACTAAGGACATATTTCTCGATAATGGAAGTGATAAAAGAGCTCGTCATAAAAAGTTACAACGATGCAAGCTTTTACACCAAACCAGATGACTCTAAGTCTCAATCTGGATACATATTGAAAGTGGGAGCAATTAGCCAGAGTAGCTCCGTGCAGAGCATTATAGACATAGAATATTTGCAAAATACATACGGCTCTGAATGTGACAGACCCATTGACTAAAACTTCTCTCACGAGCAAAACATGATCATACCTTACTACTCTTTGGTTGTTAGTCACATAACGATGTGAACTAGATTATTGACTCTAGTAACCCTTTGGGTGTTGATCACATGACGATGTGAACTATGGGTATTAATCACATATAGATGTGAATATTGGTGTTAAATCACATGACGATGTGAACTAGATTATTGACTCTAGTGCCCTAGAGGCAATAATAAAGTTATTATTTATTTCCTTATTTCATGATAAATGTTTATTATTCATGCTAGAATAGTATTAACCGGAAACATAATACATGTGTGAATACATAGACAAACATAGTGTTACTAGTATGCCTCTACTTGACTAGCTCGTTAATCAAAGATGGTTAAGTTTCCTAGCCATAGACATGAGTTGTCATTTGGTTAACGGGGTCACATCATTAGGAGAATGACGTGATTGACTTGACCCATTGTGTTAGCTTAACACTTGATCGTTTAGTATGTTGCTATTGCTTTCTTCATAACTTATACATGTTCCTATGACTATGAGATTATGCAAATCCCGTTTACCGGAGGAACACTTTGTGTGCTACCAAACGTCACAACGTAACTGGGTGATTATAAAGGAGGTCTACAGGTGTCTCCGAAGGTACATGTTGAGTTGGCGTATTTCAAGATTAGGATTTGTCACTCCGATTGTCGGAGAGGTATGTCTGGGCCCTCTCGGTAATGCACATCACTATAAGCCTTGCAAGAAATGTAGCTAATGAGTTAGTTACAGAATGATGCATTACATAACGAGTAAAGAGACTTGCCGGTAACGAGATTGAACTAGGTATTGAGATACCGACGATCGAATCTCGGGCAAGTAACATACCGATGACAAAGGGAACAACGTATGTTGTTATGCGGTTTGACCGATAAAGATCTTCATAGAATATGTAGGAGCCAATATGAGCATCCAGGTTCCGCTATTGGTTATTGACCGAAAACGTGTTTCGGTCCTGTCTACATAGTTCTCGAACCCGTAGGGTCCATGCAACTTAAGGTTTCGATGACATTTATATTATGAGTTTTGATGTACGAAGGAGTTCGAGTCCCGGATGAGATCGGGGACATGACGAGGAGTCTCGAAATGGTCGACGTAAATATCGATATATTGGACGACTATATTCGGACTTGGAAAGGTTCCGAGTGATTCGGTATTTTTGGAGTACCGGAGAGTTACGAGAATTCGCCGGGGAGTATATGGGCCTTATTGGGCCATACGGGAAAGAGAGAGGGGCTGCCTAGGGCAGGCCGCGCGCCCCCCAAGGCCTAGTCCGAATTGGACTAAGGGGAGGGGCTGCGCCCCCTTCTTCCTTCCCTTCTCCCTTCCCCTTCCTTCTCTCCTACTCCTACTAGGAAAGGAGGAGTCCTACTCTCGGTGGGAGTAGGACTCTCCCCTTGGCGCGCCTCTCCCTGGCCGGCCGCCTCCTCCCCTTGCTCCTTTATATACGGGGGCAGGGGGCACCCCATAGGCACAACAATTGATCTCTTGATCTCTTAGCCGTGTGCGGTGCCCCTCCACCATAGTCCTCGATAATATTGTAACGGTGCTTAGGCGAAGCCCTGCGACGGTAGAACATCAAGATCGTCACCACGCCGTCGTGCTGACGGAACTCTTCCCCGATATTCTAGTGGATCAGAGTCCGGGGATCGTCATCGAGCTGAACGTGTGCTAGAACTCGGAGGTTCCATAGTTTCGGTGCTTGATCGGTCGGGCCGTGAAGACGTACGACTACATCAACCGCTATGTTCTAACGCTTCCGCTTTGGGTCTACGAGGGTACGTGGACAACACTCTCCCCTCTCGTTGCTATGCATCACCATGGTCTTGCGTGTGCGTAGGAATTTTTTTGAAATTACTACGTTCCCCAACACCAGTTTGTGGCTGGACTCGGGACCAAATGGGGTCCTTTAGTCCCGTTCCAGCCACGAACCGGGACCAATGAGATGCCTATATATACCCCCTTGCCCGCGAGTAGAGCAGTGGAGTGCTTTGTTTTTTTGGACGGCTGCGGGAGATCTTTGTGGTGCTCTAGCTCACCTCCTATGCACGTGAGGTGTTCGCTGAAATGCCCGAGCCATACTTAAGCTTTCTCCTCTCGAAGCTCCTTGTCCAAGCTCCATTTTCCTCAAGATTTGTCTAGGTTTGGCGGTCCATCCTGTCCGTCCCGTCCTCACCGCTGCCGATCGCCTGCCGCCGATCTGCCGCCGGCACCACCGTGGTGAGCCTCTTGATCTTATCTTCTTTCTAAAAGAAAAAAGTTCTTACTTGTATGATTTAGATAGATACTTGTGTAATTTTCTTACTTTTATTATTCTTTGTTATTATATAGTGCGATGGTTTTGGTATCTGCCTCCGTCGGCCCTAGTCCTGTCTATGATTCGGATGTGGTATGTATTATCTTTTATAACTATTTGGTTGATTTAGTGTTTATGAAAATTATGCCGACCAACGTGACATAGATTTTTTATCTAGGAGGTATATGAACCTGAAATTCCAACCGACCCTATTGTCGAGAGGTTAAATTTAGTTGAATAAGAAAACAATTACTTGAAGGAAAATTGAAAAAAAATGAGGAGGAGAAGATGATATTGGAGTTGCATGTTGCGGATGTCGTCGATGATCATAAGATAAAGATGGATGCAATGCGCTTGAAGATTAGAAAGATTAGAAAATATGCCATTCATACTGAGGCTTGGTATCATTATGCTGTTGGATCAATTGTTACCTTAGTTGCGATTATGATCGCATTTGTTGTTGCATTGAAATGTTTTAGATAGTTTCAATGTATGGTTTAATTAGATGCTCTGGAGAGCTATATGTTGTTCAATGAGAACTATGTATGTACTTTGGTTTTAATGTGATGATGAACTTCTATTAATTAGGTCACTTCCTGTATTCATGATGTTCTGTAATGGTTTTTGACACACTTAATTATATATAATGCACGCAGATGAACCGACAATGGATATACGGTAACAGACGCACCTCCGAGTACATTAAGGGCGCGCATAATTTTCTTGAAGTGGCTGAGGCAAACAAGTAGAATAGTTTTATGTGTTGTCCATGCCCTATATGTGGGAATACAAAGTCTTACTCTGACCGGAAAATCCTTCACAACCACCTGCTTTATAAGGGTTTCATGCCACACTATAATGTTTGGACCAAGCACGGAGAAAGAGGGGTTATAATGGAAGACAACAAAGAAGAAGAGGATAATGACAACTATGTGCCCCCTGAATACGGTGATGCTGCAATGGGGGAAGCTGAAGATCAAGAGGAACCAGACAGTGTGCCTGATGATGATCTTCGCCGGGTCATTGTTGATGCAAAGAGACAATGGGAAAGTGAAAAGGAGAAGCTGAAGTTCAATCACATGTTAGAGGATCACAAAAAAGGGTTGTACCCCAATTGCGAAGATGGCAACACAAAGCTCGGTACCACACTGGAATTGCTGCAGCGGAAGGCAGAGAATGGTGTACCTGACAAAGGATTTGAGAAGCTACTGAAATATTGAAGAAGAAGCTTCCAAAGGATAACGAATTGCCCGACAGTACGTACGCAACAAAGTAGGTTGTATGCCCTCTAGGATTGGAGGTGCAGAAGATACATGCATGCCCTAATGACTGCATCCTCTACATGGTGCGTCGAGGATTTGAACGCATGCAGGCATGCGGTGCATTGCGGTATAAGATCGACGAGATGACCTCGGTGATGTTAACGGCGAGCGCCCAGAAGAGGGTTCCTGCCAAGGTGATGTGGTATGCTCCTATAATACCACGGTTGAAACGTCTGCTCGTAAAACAAAGAGCATGCCAAGTTGATGCGATGGCACAAAGAGGACCGTAAGAAAGAAGGGAAGTTGAGAGCACCCGTTGACGGTCGCAGTGGAGAAAAATCAAGAGAAAGTGGGGGGACTTTGCAGGTGACGCAAGGAACTTATGGTTTGGCTTAAGCATGGATGGCATTAATCCTTTTGGGGAGTAGAGCAGCAATCACAGCACCTGGCCCGTGACTCTATGTATCTATAACCTTCCTCCTTGGTTGTGCATGAAGCGAAAGTTCATTATGATGCCAGTTCTCATCCAAGGCCCTAAGCAACCCGGCAATGACATTGATGTGTACCTAAGGCCATTAGTTGAAGAACTTTTACAGCTATGGAATGAGAACGGTGTACGTGTGTGGGATGAGCACAAATAGCAGGAATTTGACTTGCATGTGTTGCTGTTTGTAACCATCAATGATTGGCCTTCTCTCAAAGAACCTTCGTGACGTATAAACAAGGGATACCACGCATGCACGCACTGTTTAGATGACACTAAAAGTATATATCTGGACAAATGCAGGAAGAATGTGTACCTGGGGCATCGTCGATTTCTTCCGACCAACCATCAATGTCAAAAGAAAGGCAAGCATTTCAAAGGCGAGGCAGATCACCGGAAGAAGCCCGCCGTCTGTACCGGTGATCACATACTTGCTATGGTCAATTATTTACAAGTAATCTTTGGAAAGGGTCCCGACGGACTATCTATTTCGAATGACGTTGAGGGACGCGCACCCATGTGGAAGAAGAAATCTATATTTTGGGATCTACCCTACTGGAAAGACCTAGAGGTCCGCTCTGCATCGACGTGATGCACGTGACGAAGAATCTTTGCGTGAACCTGATAGGCTTGTATGGGAAGACAAAATATACATCGGAGGCACAAGAGGACCAGCAACGTGTGCACGAAAAAGATGGCATGCCTCCAAAGCAGTATGAAGGTCCTGCCAGCTACGCTCTTACCAAAGAAGAGAAGGAAATCTTCTTTGAATGCCTACTCAGTATGAAGGACCCGTCTGGCTTCTCATCGAATATAAAGGGAATAATAAATATGGCAGAGAAAAAGTTCCAGAACCTAAAGTCTCATGACTGCCACGTGATTATGACGCAACTGCTTCCGGTTGCAATGAGGCGGCTTCTACCGAAAACGCTCGATTAGACATTGTAAAGCTATATGCATTTCTGAATGCAATCTCTCGGAAGGTGATCGATCCAGAAATCCTACCAAGGTTAAGGAGTGATGTGGCGCAATGTCTTGTTAGTTTTGAGCTGGTGTTCCCACCATCCTTCTTCAATATCATGACGCACGTCCTAGTTCATCTAGTCGACGAGATTGTCGTTCTGGGCCCTGTATTTCTACACAATATGTTCCCCTTTGAGAGGTTCATGGGAGTCCTAAAGAAATATGTACGTTACCGCGCTAGGCCAAAAGGAAGCATCTCCATGGGCCATCAAACATAAGATGTCATTGGGTTTTGTGTTGACTTCATTCCTGACCTTAAGAAGATTGGTCTCCCTCAATCGTGGTATGAGGGGAGACTGGCTGGAAAAAGCACGCTAGGAGGGGACTCAATAATATGTAGGGACGGGCATTCTTGGTCTCAAGCACACTACACAGTTCTATAGAATTTTACCTTGGTGACCCCGTATGTTGATGAACACAATAACATTCTGCGCTCCAAACACCCGGAGCAATGTGACCACTGGATTACATGTGAACACATCAGGACTTTCGACAGTTGGTTGCAAACACGTCTCATGGGTGACAACACTGTTTCTGATGAGTTGTACTCGTTGTCCTGGGGACCATCTTCGACTGTATTGACTTACAAAGGGTACGAGATAAATGGGAATACATTTTACACGATCGCCCAAGATCAAAAGAGCACCAACCAAAACAGTGGTGTCCGCTTTGATGCAGCAACCAAGAGGGGAAAGGACACATATTATGGTTACATAGTGGACATATGGGAACTTGACTATGGACATGATTTTAAGGTCCCTTTGTTTCAGTGCAAATGGGTCAATCTATAAGGAGGCGGGGTACAGGTAGACCCACAGTACGGAATAACAACAGTGGATCTGAATAATCTTGAGTACATAGACGAACCATTCGTCCTAGCCAATGATGTGGCGCATGTTTTCTATGTGAAGGACATGTCTACCAAACCGAGAAAAATAAAAGATAAGGAAGCGAATACATCATACGATGAGCCAAAGCGCCACATAGTTCTTTCAGGAAAAAGAGACATCATGGGATTGGAGGGCAAGACATACATGTCTGAAGATTATGAAAAGTTTCATGAAATTCCTCCCTTCAAAGTCAAGGCTGACCCGAGCACCCTGTTAAACGATGAAGATTATCCATGGTTACGGTGCAATAAGCAAAGGACACAAGCGAAGAAAAGTGAAGACTTTCTCTCCACAACTATTATGATGATGCCTTTGATCTAGAATATCACCGCAGTTACATGTGAAGAAATGAAATGCCTTTTGTAACAAATGAGTTTTCGTCCGAAACCTTGATACTTCTAAAGAGATTGTCCGTTTTGTACACCAAGTGCATCCAGTTTTTGCCGTAACCCTCTCAACTTTTTATAACATGCTATGTGGGTGAAATGATGATACCATGCCAACTTTCAACCTTTTTGGAGTTCATTTGTAGTGCTTTTCAATTTCAGGGTCATATAGCTAAAAAAATCAGTAAATGCATGAAAAATAACAAATGAAGTCAGAAAGGGTTGAAAAATGGGTGATGTGGCTTTTAATGGTGCATTTTGAACACACGAAAAGGCTGGAGTTCAAATAAGTTCAAAAAAAATGAAATCCCTTTGTAACAGATGAGTTTTCCTCCGAAACCCTGATACTTCGATAGAGATTGTCCGTTCTGTACACGAAGTGCATCAAGTTTTTTGCCGTAACCCTCTCAACTTTTTAGCACATGCTATGTGGGTGAAATGATGATACCGTGCCAACTTTCAACTTTTTCAGAGTTCATTTGTAGTGCTTTTCAATTTCAGGGTCATATAGCTCAAAAATCAGTAAATGCATGAAAAATACCAAATGAAGTCAGAAAGGGTTGAAAATTTTTGACGTGGCTTTGAATGGTGCATTTTGAACACACAAAAAGTCAGGATTTCAAATATGTTCAAAAAATGAAATCCCTTTGTAACAGATGAGTTTTCGTCCGAAATCCTGATACTTTGAACGAGATTGTCTGTTTTGTGCACGAAGTGCATCCAGTTTTTGCCGTAACCCTCTCAACTTTTTAGCACATGATATGTGGGTGAAATGATGATACCATGCCAACTTTCAACCTTTTCAGAGTTCATTTGTAGTGCTTTTCAATTTCAGGGTCATATAGCTCAAAAAGATCAGTAAATGCATGAAAAACACCAAATGAAGTCAGAAAGGGTTGAAAATTGATGATGTGGCTTTGAAAGGTGGATTTTGAACACACAAAAAGTCTGGAGTTCAAATAAGTTCAAAAAAATGAAACCCCTTTGTAACAGATGAGTTTTCGTCCGAAATCCTGATACTTCGAAAGAGATTTTCCATTTTGTACACGGAGTGCATCCAGTTTTTGGCGTAACCCTCTCAACTTTATAGCACATGCTATGTGGGTGAAATGATGATACCATGCCAACTTTCAACCTTTTCAGAGTTCATTTGTAGTGCTTTTCAATTTCAGGGTCATTTAGCTCAAATAATGAACTAATAACAAAAAGAATGAACTAAAAATAATCAATTAAAATATTCTCTTATGATCAACTAAAGCAAAACTATACTATTTTTGAATAGCAAAAAGAATAAACTAAAAAGCTTTTATAAAACTCTAATAGCAAAAGGAATCAACTAAAAAGCTTTTATAAACCTCTAGTATTTTTGAAACTAAAATTATATAAAATTTATGCACCTAAAATTATCAAAGTATTTTCTGTTCAAAACATTAATAGCAAAAAGAATTTTCATAAAGAAATTTTTGTTAGAAACTTTAATAGCAAACTAAAATAACAAAATCTATTTTTCATTAAAACAAACATTTAAAATAACCTAAAAATTACCTAAAGCAAAATGATTCACTCAAAAACTCTAAAAAATAAGTAAAGCATAAAACAAAAAAGTACATAAAATAAAATAAAAAATGCCGTCTAAACGGCCCCACGACCTGCATACGACTTGAAACCCAACTAGCATGTTGGGCCAGGATGCAGGCCCGTAGTGGGCCTAGTAGGCCCACAGGCATAGCAGAGTTAGATTAGGCCCGTAGGCCTGGAATTCAGAGGATTTCGAGAGGATGAGTCAGCGGAGCTTATAAATCGGTGCGGGGCTCTTTCAACTAGCTAGGTGGAACTAAAGTCCCACCGTGCCGCTGTGCAAGGCAATTGGTCCCGGTCCGTGGCACCAACCGGGACCAATAACCCCCTTTGGTCCCGGTTCGTGCCACCAACCGAGAACAAAGGGTTGTGCTTCCCGCCCTTTCGCCTGGCCAAAAGAGACCTTTGGTTGCAGTTGGTGGCACGAACCAGGACCAAAGGGGCGTATTGGTCCCGGTTGGTGCCACCAACCGGCACTAAAGCCTTTGCTATATAAGCCAAGACTTAGCAGTTTCTCCTCATTCTTTCCCCCGACGCCGAAACGCACGACTGAGGAAGTCCTGGATTGGGGGGTCCTCGGGTGTCCGGGCTATTCGATATGGGCTGGACTGATGGGCCATGAAGATACAAAGCGAAAGACCTTTCCCCGTGTCCGGGTAGGACCCCCCTATGCGTGGATGGCAAGATTGGTGGCTGGATATGTAATTTCCTTTCTCTACAAACCGACTCTGTACAACCCTAGGCCCCTCCGGTGTGTATATATAACGGAGGGTTTAGTCTGTGGAGGCTATCAGAATTCACATAGGCTAGACATCTAGGGTTCAGCCATTATGATCTCGAGGTAGATCAACTCTTGTAACCTGGGTAAACATGGTGTCCCACTTGTCCTTTGTTACCATCGATCCTCCGACGCACAGTTCGGCACCCCCTACCTGAGATCGATCAGTTTTGACACCGACATTGGTGCTTTCATTGAGAGTTCCACCGTGTCGTCGATAGAAGGTTCGATGGCTTGTTTGATCATCGACAATGATGTTGTTTCCAGGGAAACATTCTTCCCTGGTCAACTTTTCGTGTTTGGCGGCTTCGCTCTGTGTGCCAATTCAACTGGTCGCCTTGAGCAGATCGACAACTACGCTCCTGGTCACCAGATCAAGTTCGGAAGACTGAACTATATCGCAGATATCCAAGGAAACTTGATCTTCGCAGGGTTCTTGGCCTCGACCGCCACTCCTCATCTACATGAGGGAAGCCTGTCGGATCCATCACCAGGCTCCGTTCAAGGATCAACTATAGCTCCTGCCCAGGCCTTAGATCCAGAGCGGACTACCCTGTCTGAAGACGGGAGTATGAACCCCACCGGACCCGCTCCTACTACGGAGCTCCCTACCGGAGACCCAGAGGTGACCGTATTATCGGTAGACCTGGAATCAAACAGGGCTCTCCCTATCATCGGGAAGCTGGGCTCACCTCTGGATGTTAACCCCGAACTCTTGAGGTATGCATTCATTGAGCATGATCAAGTGGTGATTTCCAGACCCAGCTCCGCAGGCCCTCAGTCACCCGTCCAGCTATTGCTCCTAAACGAGGCTCTGGACTTAATGCGATCTCTCGCTCTCACGGAAGTGTCACTTCCGAACTACACCCAGCTTGAAACAAGGGGCTGAGAGCGGGGAATTTTGCGTCCCACCCACTGTCGTGGTTCTAAGTCTGACAGTAGAATAGGGGGTACATAAGAGGAGGCAAGATCCTAGCTACGATGAGGTTGTGCATGCAAGATTTACGAGTTCAGACCCTTCTCAGAAGAAGTAAATGCCCTACGTCTCGGTGCCGGAGGCGGTCGACTGGATTAAGCGTGAAGTTGCAGGGGGTGCGAACCCTTGTGCCAGTGGAGGGGGTGGCTTATATAGAGTGCGCCAGGACCCCAGCCAGCCCATGTTACAAGAGGTTTAATGTACTTAAAGGGGAGACGTTACTGGTAACGCCAATGATAAAGGCATATAAATGATCATTAAGACTACGGAGTGAATGCCTGGCCGTTGCCATCCTGAGTGACTTTAGATCTTCTGTACTCCCAGTGACTTCTGATGTTGTCGAGTGAGTATATCCTGGTCGAATGGAATTGGGTTATCCGAGTGAAATGCTTCTGGTCGAGTGGGTTGCACTCTGAGGTGATTACAATCGATAGATGCTGCTGTGGTTTGAATGTATTAAACTCTTAGGGCAGTGTCCTTGGGAAGGGTGTTTAGGTCAGGCCCATTACCCTACCCTAGGTACATGCCATCGTCATTAGCCCCCGAATGGATCGGGGTCCGAGTGGAGAAGGGGTTGAAGATGATTCTAACCCAAATTTTTATGCTTCAGAGGCATTTTACCTGGGTCGGTGAACCATGCTAGAACTTTCGACTCCATCTTCAGTCGCCTTGATCCATTCAGAGTTTGTCGAGTGAACTTATGCGGATATGCTTCGAGTGTTGGAGCGGCATGAAATCTTGGGCGCGATTGGTTGCGTTGCTGTTCCCGGATCTCACGGGATTCGAAATTTGAAGAAGCGCGCGGGACGGAGGGCACCGCAGTAAACGGGATGGATTAGGCAGGGACACCTCAATCCTCGCACCGCCTTTTTCACCACGTACCAAGCGTGCGACTGTTGCGAGATTTGACAGGATCATCTGGGCCCATGCGTCAGCCACTCGGAAGTGAGCTCATAAAAGGCGTTGAGGTCGACGCGATTGCACAGTGTTCCTTATTCCCCTTCTTCCTCCTCTACTTATTGTAGCGACCCGACCTCAGATGGTCAAGTCTCTGTGCTTCCGTGTCATCCCTGGATCTGTAATGCTGACACACACAGTACTCGAAGGATTTATAACAGAGTAGCAATCACACACTTATTACATCGAATGTCTCAAAAGAGAACTTATTACAATAATATGGCTCAAGGCCATCTAATACGATAACAATGAAGGCTTGGAAGATAAAGTGAGTCCATCAACTCCAACGTCATAGCTGAGCTGCACGGCAACGACCTATCAAACCTTGCTCCTCGTCTGAAATGTCTGCAACATAATACGTTGCAGCCCGAGAACGGGTCAGCACATGGAATATGCTGGCAATGTAACACAATAGAGCAATAACAGAATAATGCTACCACTACATGCATATTTGACTGGTGGAAAGCTCTACGGTTACAATTTTGCGGAAAGCCAGTTTTTCCCTACAACAAAGGAATACATTTTAATTTAACTATCATGGTGGTTGAAACATCATTGAGAAGGTATAACCCCAACTCAATCCCAATTAAAATAGTTAACATCCCAGCAATATTAATTTAGAGTGTTGAGATACATGTGAATACTCAAGTACTAGATACTCGTAATTGTCCATAACCGGGACACGACTAACCATGATTAGATTGTACACTCTGCAGAGGTTTGCGACTTTTCCCCACAAGACTCGATCGCCTCCGTTGATTTCTCGCAATGCATGGTGTTTGAGAAACGGATGACCGAGACACGCTCTTCGTAAACACTAACTCTCTACTCCGGTAGACCATACCAAACCTACAAAACCCACTACCGCTGATCTACCTCTTCAAGAGCTTCACGTAACTTACTCAACTATGCTAGAGCCCATAATAACTTGTGGCTGCACACAAAAGTTTCTAGCATGAATAATCTCAGCCCTTTGAGCCTGGGTGGCGGTCCATAGGAAGATCACACGGATACCCCTGTGATTTCCAAAACAAAACAGATAACACCGGGTTCCCTGTGTGCCTCAATCCACCCAGATGTGTATTAAAGTTGCCACCTTAAGTTAACCATTAATTAACAATCTCACATCTGTCATGGAATACACTCAAACCCAACCACGTCTACGAGCATAACATAGCAATATAAGCAACACGTAGAAGTAACTCCCAAGGGTTTGACAGTAACAGGGCAATAGGTTCCTACCTCATCATCTACTTCTCAACCCACAAATTAATGACATCCTAACCATGCAAGGTTTGAGGGTCGAAACTAATGCATAAAAACTGGGTATGAAAAGAGTATGATCAAAGTGTTACTTGCCTTGCTGACGATCCGGAATCCTAGAGACTCGTAGTAACACGCTTCGCACTCCGGGAATTCTATCGCAAAAAACCAACAGCATACATAAGCAACAAGCAAAGATGCACAAACGAAACTTCAACTGAAAGAGGTTGACCGGAGAGTTCAACTTAACAACTCCGGTTCACAAGAAGAATCAAACCAAACGGAGCAACGAAACTCAAACGGCGAAAGAAACAAGATCCGTTTACTAATCTGAACTAGGGTCAAATTTTACAGAGGCAAAAACTTGTTTGAGTTGGCTATTCGGAAAGAGGGTTTCGAGATGAAACTCCAGGCGCTTGAATCACCTGATTCCGATAAACGAGCGAAAAGTTATACTAGTTCGAACATCGGATCCGAAATCGCGATCGGAAAAATTGCGGAATAAATCCGATAAAAGAAAACGACGAACGGCTAAACGAACGAACATTCGTTAGCAGAAACTAAACGACGAACACGTTCGTTAGAACGAACGAATGAGTGAACGCTCGCTAAACAAATAAACCAGAGAATAAAACCGATCTATAAAAAAACGAACTAGGGTTTTTTTTTCTAAAAAAACCCGAAGGGGTTTTTCTTTAAAAACCGCAAGGGGCGGCTACCTCCCAAGGTCGTCCGGCGAAGGGCGACTCGGCGGGCGAGGGCGGCGGGCTCGGCGAGGGCGCTGGGCTCGGCGCTGGAGGCGGGCGGGCGGCGACTCACGGCGGCAAGCGGGCGGCGGCTTGGGCGAGGCGCGCGAGGCGCTGGGCTCGCCTGGCTCAAGGGCGGGCGAGGCGAGTGGCGGTGGTGGTGGTTAGAGGGGGGGCGGCTTATATAGGTTGGTTGGAGGCTCCAACTTGGGGGAGGGGCAAGGCGGCGGCGGCGGTTGGCACTGTGGTTTGACACGGGCGGCGGGCGACGAGGGGAAGGCGGCGCGCCGGGCGGCCGGGTTCGCCGGTCAGGCCCTTGGCCCGCTGGTCATCTCTTTTTTTTCTTTTTTTTTTAAAACGTTCCGCCGACTAAGAAAATCCTAGAAAAATAAATAAAAATCTAAAAATTCCAAAATAAGTTTTCTTCGTCTAAATGGAATATTTAGAACAGGATGAACTTTTCTTGGCCCCTAAAATGCAATTTTTTTAAAACATGCAATTTTTTCTAGGGCGAATAAAATTCCAAAATAAATCAAATAAAAACCAAATAATGATTTTAACATTTTTCCTCTGATATTTCAATTATTTCGGAGAAGTCATATTATCTCCCCTCATTTATTATTTAAAAATGAAATATTTTCCTGAGAGAAAAATAATTAAAACCAAAAATCCTCGTCTTCATTATTTGATAAAATTCAAATATGAAAATTGAAAAAATCCCCAACTCTCTCCGAGGGTCCTTGAGTTGCTTAGGATTTCGAGGATTGCAAACAAAGGGAATAAAATATGATGTGCATGGATGACCTATGTATAACATTCCAAATTGAAAATTTGGGATGTTACAAACCTACCCCCTTAAGATGAATCTCGCCCTCGAGATTCGGGCTAGATAGAAAATAGGTGCGGATGGTCTCATGTAATATCCTCGCCTCGCCTCCCGTGTGGCTTCCTCCTCGGTATGGTGGCTCCAATCGAACTTTGCAAAACTTGATAACCTTGTCATGAAAGTGACTCGACCGTCGAAATCAAGAATCTTTATTGGCTTCTCCTCATAGGTCGATTACTATCCAGTGAATCACCTCCAAGGGCAATCAGATCATTTAACGGTATATCGGCCATCTCAAAGATGGCACTTCTTCACCGTGATACGTGAAACACATCGTTAACTCCCGACAATCCTTCGTAACTCCAGCTTGTAGGCAACTTCTCCCATCCGCTCCAAAACACGACACGGTCCTACAAATCTTGGGGCTAACTTTCCTTTACTCCAAAACGTTTCACTCCCTCAAGGGTGATACTCGCAGATAGGCTCGCTCTCCAATTTCATAGGTTACTTCCTTGCGCTTTTGAATCTGCATAACTCTTCCGCTCTAGACCGAGCAATCTTTAGTCCTGCCTCTCGATCGCTTTAACCTTCTCCTCTCGATTCCTTGATCAAGTCTGGTCCAAACAACTGACGGTCTCCTACCTCATCCCACATCAGTGGTGTTCTACATCTGCGCCCATACAGAGCTTCGAACGGTGCCATCTTCAAACTGGCCTGGTAGCTATTGTTGTATGAGAACTCACAGACGGAAAATTGTCATCCCAACTAGATCCATAATCTAGCGCATGTGCTCTCAACATGTCCTCCGTAATCTGATTGACTCTCTCTCGTCATTCCATCCGTCTCAAGGGTGAAAAGCGATCTTGAACTCCAATCTGGTACCCAAAGTCCGTGTAGCCGATGCCAAAACTTTGAAGTAAATCAAGCGCTCCTCTATCTCGACACGATGCTCCTCGAACTCCATGCAAACATACGATCCTGTTCATATATATCTTGGCCAACTTTGCACTTGTATAGGTTGTTTTCATCGGGATGAAATGGGCTACTTTGGTCAAACGATCCACAACTACCCATATTGAATCATATCCCGCCTTGGTTCTCGTAATCCGGTAATAAAGTCCATGCCAAGTTTGTCCCACTTCCATTCGGGTATTGGCATAGGCTGTCACAGTCCTGCTGGCTTCTGATGCTCTGCCTTCACTCTTTGACATACATCACATACGGCTATATACTCGGCAATATCCTTCTTCATACCAGTCCACCAGAAACGTTCCTTCAAGTCCAAATACATCTTGGTGTTTCCTGAAGTATTAACTTCCCGATCTCCGAATTGTTGGGCACATAAATCCGGTCCTCAAACCACAAGGTATCGTGCTCATCCTCGCGAAAACCTTTGGCTTTTCCTTCGCCCATCTTCTCTCTTATCTCAGCAATCTCTTTGTCCTCCTTCCGAGCTTCTCGAATCTTGTTCAACAACGCCGACCGAACCTCCATTGTTGCAAGAAAACCTCTTGGAACAATCTCCAATCGAAGTTCCGTGATCTCCGCAGCTAACTCCTTTGGCAATCCTTTGCTTTCAAGGATATTAGCATAACTCTTCCGGCTCAAAGCGTCTGCTACGATGTTGGCCTTTCCGGATGATAGTGTAGCTTCATGTCGTAATCCTTTATAAGTTCCAGCCATCTCCTCCGCCTCGAGGTTTAACTCCTTCTGTGTGAAAATGTACTTCAAACTCTTATGATCCGTGTACACATCACAACGGTTTCCAACAAGATAATGTCTCCAGGTCTTCAACGCATGTACTACAGCTGCTAACTCCAAATCATGCGTGGCATAGTTCAACTCATGTGGCTTCAGCTTGTCGTGGAGGCATACGAAACAACTTTTCCGGCCCCGCATAAGAACACATCCAAGTCCCAAGCGAGAGGCGCCACAATACACTTGAAACTCCTTATGTATATCTCGCAATGTCAAAGACTGGGCTATAGTCAACCGCTTTCTTCAACTCCCGAGAGCTTGTCTCGCAATCCTCCGTCCATTTGAACTTAGTATCCTTCTTTAGCAATTCAGTCATTGGCTTAGCAATCTTGGAAAAATTCTCAATGAATCTCCGATAATATCCTCGCCAGCCCAAGGAAATCATGCGGATCTCGCCAACTGAAGTGGGTGCCAACCATTCAAAGGATCGATCGAACTCATCGATCTATTGCTATACCCTCTCCTGATATAACATGCCCAAGAAATCCAACTTCCTTCAACCAAAACTCGCACTTGTTGAATTTGGCGCATAACTGGTGTTCCCTGAGTTTCTCGAGAACCAAACGCAAGTGTTCCGCGTGCTCCTCTTTGTTCTTCGAGTATACCATAATATCATCAATAAACACCACAACAAACTTGTCCAAATACTCCATGAACACTTTGGTCATCATACTCATGAAATAGGCAGGGGCGTTAGTCAGTCCAAATGACATGACCGTATACTCATATAATCCATACCGCGTGGTAAATGCTGTCTTTGGTATATCCTTCTCTCGGATCTTCAACTGATGGTATCCTGATCGTAGATCAATCTTCGAAAACACCTTAGCTCCTTGCAACTGATCAAACAGATCATTAATCATCGGTAAGGGATACTTGTTCTTTATCGTTACTTCATTCAGAGCTCGATAATCAACAACCATCCTCGTGGATTTATCCTTCTTCTCAACCAAAAGTACTGGCTCCCTAAGGTGATGAACTTCTACGAATGTAACCTTTCTCCAATAGCTCCTTGATCCGCTTCTTAATTTCCTCCGGATCATTTTATGGCATCCGATAGGGTCTCTTGGATATTGGCCCTGCACAGCAATAGCTCTATCGTAAACTTCGATGTCTCGATCCGTGGCATGCCCGGTAACTCCATTGGGAAAACATCCGGATAATCCTTTACTACATGTACTTCCTCCCTGCATAACTCCCGTGAGGGCATTCACTTGGCTCCTCCTAGGCACATGCCTAGATACATACTTAATCCTTTTTCCTCCTGGGTGGTAAGATAAATTGACTTGCTAGCATAGTCAATACTTCCTCCATACTTTGACATCCAGTCCATACCTAATATCACATCCAATCCTTGCGACTCCAAGATAATTAGGTCGACGGAAAAACATGCGTGCCAATGATTAGGGGTATCTGGGTGCACCATCTGCTAGCCATGTACTCTGCTCCAGGCGAGCTCACTAGAAGAGGGGTCCTAAGGGTTTGGGTTGGTAACTTAAATTTTTCCACAAATCCCCTTGATATGTATGAATGCGATGCACCAATATCGAAAAGAACAAGAGCGGTAAATGACTGAACCGAAAACTTACCTATTACCGCGTCCGGCTGCTCTTCAACTTCCTCCACGTTAACGTGGTTCACTTGTCCTTTGTTGAATGGATAGGGCTTCTTAGCGCTCCCATTTCGCTTTCCATTCTTTCCTTCGTGGCAGTCATTGGCATAGTGCCCTGTCTTCCCGCACTTAGAGCAAATAACTTGGCTTAAGTCCCTCTTGGCGGGTGTAGCTGGGTTAGAGCGATTCTGATTATTGTTGACTCCATTCCCATTCCCGTTCTTCGCACCATTTTGATTATGCGATCCTCCTCCAGTATGGTTATGACCTCCATGGTTATGAACAAGTCTTCCCGAGTTCGGGGTTAAGCGAGGCTTCTGGTGAGCTCCTGAGTTATACTTCCCTTGTCCATACTTCCTCTTACGACTCTCAATCTGTTGTTGCTTTCCTTCAATCATTAGGGCCTTATCTACCAACTCCTGGTAGTTGTTGAAAGTTGCCACCATCAACTGCATACTCATCTCATCATTCAGCCCTTCCATAAACTTCTCTTGCTTCATGCATCTGTGGCCACATCATCGTGGGCATAGCGTGATAACTTGCTAAACTCATCCACGCATCGGGCCACAAGACGGTTCCCTCGGGCGTAAGTTGCGAAACTCACGCTTCTTTATCTGCATGGCTCCAGCTTGAGACATGGGCCGTATGTAAAAGCTTGTTGGAACTGGTCCCAAATGACATTGGCTATAGGAAAAGTAGCCGTGTAATTCTCCCACCATGCGGCTGCTGGTCCATCCAATTGATGTGCGCAAAGCGCACTTTTAGCATCCGTGCATCCCGCGGTGGTTAACTCCTTCCAATACGGTGTAGCCAATCATCAAGAACTATTGGCTCGGTGCTACCGGAAAACACCGCGGTTGTAGCCCTGTGAAACGGGTTAAATTGTCCATCGGGCGGCGGGTTGTTGTTGGCATTGTTGTTGTTGTTGTTGCCTGGTTCAACTAGCAGTTGCATCAAGGCATTCTGCTGCTGGATCAACTGGGTGAGCTCCGTGGAAAACAAAACCGGGTCACGTCTCGGAGGCATCTCGAGGGTTTTAGATGGAAGAGATTAGAATAGAAAAAGATCTAGGGAGAAACACTACCCATATTCATATGAGGCAAACACACACATTCATTCAATCAATCAAGCAAGGGCATACAAAACGGTTCTAGGACTATCGCATAAGTGCTCAACTACTACTAATTACATGGGGAATACTACTATTATATGGTGGTCATCTAGAAATTTTGATCGGTGGAAGACTCCATGATGTCTCGCCCAGCCTTCGCCTTCGTAGTCATCATCACTTGGATCGTAGTCGGTGTCGCCGATGATAATGTAGTTGTCCGGACAAGTGGGATCTTCTTCCTCTTCTTATGTGCTGGTCCTCCCATGAAGACTCGATCTTCTTGACTAGGTCGTCATTCTTCTCCAAAGAGGGTCTTGATTTCTTCCTCATATCCATCGTGTAAACTTGAGTTCTTCCTCCATTTCGATGATCCTAGTTTTCGCCTTCTTCATATCCATCATGTCTCACAAGACATCCGGTTCTCCTCGACGCTAAA
Source organism: Aegilops bicornis (assembly GCA_021605145.1). Lineage (NCBI taxonomy): Eukaryota > Viridiplantae > Streptophyta > Magnoliopsida > Poales > Poaceae > Aegilops > Aegilops bicornis. The sequence goes on from CM038669.1 coordinate 507,459,233, forward strand.
TGTGCCGGGTTTAGCTCTCGGATGTAAGCTGCAATGGATCTATCCTTCTTGGTGCTGATTACTTCCCATTGCTCGCCCTGCCCACATATTTGATATATGGTGTCTTTAAGCTCCCGGTTGTAGACTTCTCCAATGCGTCCCATGGTAATGTGAGCTGCCATACTCTTGCCAAGGCTCCGTGTGGTGCTTCAAAAGAAAACTCTATGGGCTTGGAAGTTGGCGAGAACGTCCTTCCTGGAACTTGTACTTGAATCATCCAACACTCTTCTTCTGGTAAAGTGGCGTTGTACGTCCTGGTGAAGCTTGGTATTCCAATATTCAGGTACCTAGTGACTTCCTTCAAGTGGCGTCCAAAAGGTGTGTCTTCATCTGGTTGTGCAAACTTGTTCTTCATCTTCCGTTATCCTAAAGAGTGGAAAAATGGAGAGGAGTCAGAAATGAGTAGAGAAGAGTGACCTATGGTTTTATCTTAGTGGCCGTGTCCTACACTCGGCCAGGTGCTCGATACCATCTTGTAGCGACCCGACCTCGATGGTCAAGTCTTCGTGCTTCCGTGTCATCCCCGGATCGGTAATGCCGACACACACAAGATCAAGAATTTATAACAGAGTAGCAATCACACATTTATTACATCGAATGTCTCAAAAGAGAACTTATTACAATAATATGGCTTAAGGCCATCTAATACGATAACAGCGGAAGGCTTGGAAGATAAAGTGAGTCCATCAACTCCAACGACATAGCTGAACTGCACGGCAACGACCTATCGAACCTTACTCGTCTCAAAAGTCTGCAACATAATACGTTGCAGCCCGAGAACGGGTCAAGACATGGAATATGCCGCAATGTAACACAATAGAGCAATAACAGAATAATGCTACCACTACATGCATATTTGACCGTGGAAAGCTCTACGGTTACAATTTTATGGAAAGCCGCTTTTTCCCTACAACAAAGGAATACATTTTAATTTAACTATCATGGTGGTTGAAACATCATTGAGAAGGTATAACCCCAACTCAATCCCAATTAAAATAGTTAACATCCCAGCAATATTAATTTAGAGTGTTGAGATACATGTGAATACTCAAGTACTAGATACTCAGAATTGTCCATAACCGGGGACACGACTAACCATGATTAGATTGTACACTCTGCAGAGGTTTATGACTTTTCCCCACAAGACTCGATCGCCTCCGTTGATTTCTCGCACTGCATGGTGTTTGAGAAACGGATGACCGAGACACAGTCTTTCAGAAACACTAACTCTCTACTCCGGGTAGACCATACCAAACCTACAAAACCCACTACCTGCTGATCTACCTCTTCAAGAGCTTCACGTAACTTACTCAACTATGCTAGAGCCCATAATAACTTGTGGCTGCACACAAAAGTTTCTAGCATGAATAATCTCAGTTCCCTTTGAGCCTGGGTGGCGGTCCATAGGAAGATCACACGGATACCCCAGGATTTCCAAAACAAAACAGATAACACTGGGTTCCCCAGGTGCCTCAATCCACCCAGATGTGTATTAAAGTTGCCACCTTAAGTTAACCATTAATTAACAATCTCACATCTGTCATGGAATACACTCAAACCCAACCACGCCTACGAAAGCATAACATAGCAATATAAGCAACACGTAGAAGTAACTCCCAAGGGTTTGACAAGAATAGGCAATAGGTTCCTACCTCATCATCTACTTCTCAACCCACAAATTAATGACATCCTAACCATGCAAGGTTTGAGGGTCGAAACTAATGCATAAAAACTGGGTATGAAAAGAGTATGATCAAAGTGTTACTTGCCTTGCTGACGATCCGGGAATCCTAGAGACTCGTAGTAACACGCTTCGCACTCCGGGAATTCTATCGCAAAAAACCAACAGCATACATAAGCAACAAGCAAAGATGCACAAACGAAACTTCAACTGAAAGAGGTTGACCGGAGAGTTCAACTTAACAACTCCGGTTCACAAGAAGAATCAAACCAAACGGAGCAACGAAACTCAAACGGCGAAAGAAACAAGATCCGTTTACTAATCTGAACTAGGGTCAAATTTTACAGAGGCAAAAACTTGTTTGAGTTGGCTATTCGGAAAGAGGGTTTCGAGATGAAACTCCACGCGCTTGAATCGCCTGATTCCGATAAACGAGCGAAAAGTTATACTAGTTCAACATCGGATCCAAATCGCGATCGAAAAAATTGCGGAATAAATCCGATAAAAGAAAACGATTTAACGGCTAAACGAACGAACATTCGTTAGCAGAAACTAACGATTTAACACGTTCGTTAGAACGAACGAATGAGTGAACGCTCGCTAAACAAATAAACCAGAGAATAAAACCGATCTATAAAAAAACGAACTAGGGTTTTTTTTTCTAAAAAAACCCGAAGGGGTTTTTCTTTAAAAAAACCGGCGGCGGGGCGGCTACCTCCGGCAAGGTCGTCCGGCGAGCGGGGCGACTCCGGCGGGGCGGGCGAGGGCGGCGGGCCTGGCGAGGGCGCTGGGCTCAGCTGGAGGCGGCGGGCGGGCGACTCACGGCGGGCGGGCGGGCGCTTGGGCGAGGCGCGGGCGAGGGGCGCTGGGTTTCGGCTCAAGGGCGGCGAGGCGAGTGGCGGTGGTGGTGGTTAGAGGGGGGGCGGCTTATATAGGTTGGTTGGAGGCTCCAACTTGGGGGAGGGGCAAGGCGGCGGCGGCGGTTGCGACCCGTGTCGGACACGGCGGCGGCGACGAGGAAGGCGGCGGCGCCGGGCTGGCCGGGCCTGCTGCTGCAGGCCTTGGCCCACCGGGCGCTGGTCATCTTTTTTTTTCTTTTTTTAAAACGTCTACCGACTAAGAAAATCCTAGAAAATAAATAAAATCTAAAAATTCCAAAATAAGTTTTCTTCGCCTAAATGGAATATTTAGAACAGATGAACTTTTCTTGGCCCCTAAAATGCAATTTTTTAAAACATGCAATTTTTTCTAGGGCTTAATAAAATTCCAAAATAAATCAAATAAAAACCAAATAATGATTTTAACATTTTTCCTCCGATATTTCAATTATTTTCGAGAAGTCATATTATCTCCCTCATTTATTATTTAAAAATGAAATATTTTCCTGAGAGAAAAATAATTAAAACCAAAAATCCTCGTCTTCATTATTTGATAAAATTCAAATATGAAAATTGAAAAAATCCCCAACTCTCTCCGAGGGTCCTTGAGTTGCTTAGGATTTCGAGGATTGCAAACAAAGGGAATAAAATATGATGTGCATGGATGACCTATGTATAACATTCCAAATTGAAAATTTGGGATGTTACACTTATCCATCGTTCCCCTCTACGCTCTCGACGCCGCCGTTCCGCCCGAGAACCATCCTCGGCAATGGGGAAGGAGAAGACAGCGGCCCTGGAGCGCGCCAAGAAGGCGATGGCGAAGGAGAAGTCGAAGGGCAAGAAGAAAAGTCGGGGGTCGTCATCAAGGTCCGGATTGCCGTCCGGCTGGATTCAGGGGGACTGTACCGGTCTGCAATCTGGCAAGAAGATCTGGATGATCTGGAAGTGGGGGGCTTGATTGCCCCTGGATCTGGGAGGCTGCCGGGGAATGAACTCGAGCCGCAGCCGCAGGAGGGTGAGTTCGTCCTCCTCGCCACTCATGTCGACCGCGGCTTCTCTTTTTCAAGGTTTCTCGAACTTTTTCGGAGCCCAACTTCGTCATTTTTCTCCCAACACAATCACATATCTCGCCGCATATGTATCTTTGTGCGAAAACTTCTTGGTCTGTCGACCACACTGGGGTCTTTTCAAGCACATTTTTACTTGTCGCTCTCAGTCTGTGAAGAAGGACAGTCCAACGGATGATAAGACCTGAGTGATCCAGATATGTGGAGGTTTAGGGATCCAGACGAGAGGTAGGAGTGCTTTCCCTGCCATGACCCTTCCTGACTCGGTTAGGGGATGGCAGACGAGTTGGTTTTACTGCAAGGATGTTCCGACTACCGGTCAGTCGACCGGTCTTCCTCCCTTCACCATGGACTGAGTCCACCAACCCCCTTCGTTGCTCGAGACCCCGGAGGAGAAAGCTGAAGTGTTGATGCTAGTCGACCGGGTAGGTCAACTGGTCCGTGACGGTGTGACTGGTATGGATTTGATGGAGGTGTTCCTCAGTCGACAAATCCAGCCACTCCAGGAATGCGACCATCCGATGTGGATGTACTCGGGTGTCGGGGGGGATGAACCCCGGGCAGGCAACGGAACCCGGATCTATTTCAACAACAGCAGGGCCCGCATCGCCTCGCAAACCAGCGTGCGCCAGGCCGGGTCGCTCGATTCGGCAAGGCACGCAACCCGGCCAAGACCCTCGACTCGGCAAGGAACGCCAACCCGGCCGCAGCGGCTGGCGCAAGGCAACTCAACCCGACGCAGCCTTGGCTTCCCCAATAAGCCAACCCACTCGTGGCGTCCATGGCAACCCAGCCACGGGTCAGCTCCCGTCCCATCCAGGCCGTACGATGGGATGAGACCTCAGTCACTGATGACCAAGACTATAGTGCCCCCGCCCATGCCCGTGGTTAGCCAGAGCGTGGCAACAAGGTTCTTACCTACCACGACCAGGGCTGGCACGACAACAAAGGTTCCCGCCCTTATCACCGACGACAAAGAAGCGGAGGCCTGATGGAGAACATCAGGCGCGACTCGACCCGGCCACGCCCTGACGATCGACAAGACGGCGCACAGTCCCCTTAGGCACGCGGGGCCCGCACCTAGGGGAACCCGGCGAACCACAAGCCCCCAAGCGGGACCCAGCCCAGCATCCCGGACACCGACTATACAGACCCACCGACTCGGCATATTACCATTGTAACCCTGGGGCGGTTGGTCTATAAAACCCCCCAGGAGTCCGCGCCAATACACAACACAAGATATTCAACAGACACATAGCGACACCGAGGAGAAGGAGCAGCCGGAGCCTTGGCCAGCCTCCTTCCTCCTCCAAACAGCTCCAGGAGCAACATTATACTATCGACCATCCAACTAAACTCGGCAGGACTAGGGGTGTTATCTCTCCGAAGAGCCCCGAACCTGGTATGTCCGGCGTCTCGCGCGCAAGATATCAACCTCGCCACGGCCCACCAGCCTCGAGCCTCCTCCTCTCTTTAGCCATCCCTTGGCATCTGCCGTGCGCCCACCACGACAGTTGGTGCCCACCGTGGGGCTGCTCGAGGAACTGGCCGGAAGCATGCTTCGGACGGGGCCCTTCTCCTACTCCGACGAGTCCGTCGCTCTGGCAGACGACGTCATCGGCGCGCTCGCCGCTTCCTTCAGCGCGCTGCGCATCTCCGACGCGCCCGCGGCCGACGAGTACCCCAGCGAGGTTCTCAGCTACTCCGACTCCCCGCTTTCTCTCAGCGGCGGATTCACTGCCGGGGCGATGGACGCCCACGTGGAGGTCTTTGTCACCGGCGATGGCGCCTCTTCCTCGCCGAGCAAGACGAGAAGAGCCGCCGAAGCCGCGGCCGCCGCGCTCGACGGAGACGACCGACTCATTACGCCATGATGCGAGCCTCCGCATTCCCATTGGCACCGACGCCGATGCCACCAACGCGTTCAAGCCCGAACCAAGCTCGAGGACAGGCGCCAGCAAATGCTGGACCTGTCCGAGACGCTGGCCGCCACCAGACGCCGCCTGGAAGCTGCTCAGATGGAGCACGACGTCGCCCATGGATTCACGCCCGCCGCGGCAGAACCAAGCCGGGCCGCTAATACTCGCGCCCGGGGAGGAGAGATCGGTCGGGCCTTCGGCACTGGCCGGACCGTCTACGAGACCCCAGTCAAGAACGTGCGCGCTGCGGAGGCAGCCGTGGTCGGCCTTGACCAACTCATGGGCGAGGAGCTCAGGGAGCGCATCGGGCGGATGCACGAGCTCCTCCACGCCGCCAACACCCAGCAGGATCGCCTCAACCAGCTCGCCAAGCCGGCGGGGTCCGACTCCACCCGCCTTGGCGGACCCGGCGAACTTCTGCACACGGCCTCTTCGCTGCCCGGTGAGGCGTGACGCTGCCGGGCCGAGCCAGTGCAACCCGGCGGCACCGCCACCGATGCTCCGGGCAACGAGCCCGCCCGAAGACCAAGCGGACCGGCCAGCTGGCCGGGCGTCTGCTCCGGCCGACTTCGGCCCCTCGGGCTCGCCGCCACGACTTCGGCCCCAAGGCCATCGACGACCCGGCCGCGCCACCGCCTCGATCAACTCGCTCGCTCCATGGAGCTGGAGGAGAGCGGCGCTATCGGGCCGGCGTGTTTCGGCCCACGCATCCGGGAGGAGCCCTTCCCCAAGGGATTCGCGCTCCCCCGCGACACTCCCAAGTACAATTGGACCGTGAAGCCAAAAGACTGGCTCACCGACTACACCACGGCCATTGGCATCACCGGTGCCAATCGTCGTCTCGCCGTGCGCTACGCACCACTCATGCTCCAAGGATCGGCTCGCACATGGTTGAACAGCGTGCCGACGGGCAGCATCAATGCATGGGTCGATTTCGAGGAAGCGTTTGTCCGCAACTTCATGGGGACGTACAAGTGGCCCGGCCGCCCCAGTCAGCTCGCCATGTGCGTGCAGGGGCCGACGGAGACCGGCCGCGAGTACCTCGCACGCTGAACCAAGCTCCAGAACAGCTGTGAGGGCGTCCATGAAGTCCAGGCGATCCAATACTTTCGGCCGGGTGCCGAGACGGCACCTCCTCAAGCACAAGCTTCTACGCCCGAGCCGCCACCATGGCGGCGCTCATGGTGACGGCGGACAAGTACGCCAACACCGACTCCGCCATGAAGATCCAAGTGGCGCTGACGAGGCCGGCAAGGCGGCCGGTCCTCCACGGCCGACCGGCGAAGGCAGCCGGCAGCAGCACCACCAGAACAACAAGCGCAAGGCCGAGCAACCGGCGCAACGTCACGACAACCGGCTCATCACGGCCGCCGAGCCCGCGGCGGACCCGGCAGCGAAGCGCCGGCAGACCGGCAAGATGGCATGGCAACCCGCCATGAGCTTTGAAGAGATGCTCGACGCTCCATGCAAGCACCACAGCGGCGCAAGACCCTCCATGCACACGCTTCGGCGGTGCACCATCACCAAGCGCCTCATGAGGGGCGACGTCCCGCCTCCCCCGGCTCCGGATCCGGCACCGGGCGTGGGACAGCCGCCTCCGCCTCCACCGCCGCCCTCGCCGGCGGCGCGATGCGGAACGACGCCTACCCGGACCAGAATGCGGCCTACGTCGTTTTCACCAGCCTCGGTGATGACAAGCGCAGCGAGCGCCTCCTCCGGCAGGAGATGAACACCGTCGTCCCGGCCAAGGCGGATTTAATGCATTGGTCGGAGCGCCCGATCACCTGGACCCGGGAGGATCACCCGGCGGTCATGCCGAGGCCGGGTGGGTACGCCCTCGTCCTCAACCCTACGACAAGCCGCGGCGCACCCGCAAGTTCTCCCGAGTCCTCATCGACGGGCGGCAGAAAGATCAACATCCTCTACCGCGACACGATGACCAAGCTCGGCCTCAAGGCCGAAGACCTGGAGCCAACCCGGACCGTCTTCCACGGCATCGTACCCGGCCTCTCTTATTCACCCATTGGCCGGGTCCAGCTCGACGTTCTGTTTGGCGACAACAGCCACTTCCGACGCGAGACAATCTGGTTCGAGGTGGTGGACCTGTCCAGCGTGTACCACGCGCTGCTGGGCCGGCCGGCGCTCGCCAAGTTCATGGCGGTCCCCCACTAAGCGTACCTGAAGATGAAGATGCCGGGTCCCAAGAGCCTCATTACTGTCACCGGTGACTACCACAAGTCTCTGGAGTGCGCCCGAGACGGCGCCAAGTTGGCCGAGTCGATGGTCATTGCCGAGGAGCGGCGCCAGCTCGACCGGATCGTCGCCCTGGCCGGCGAGGCCTCCGACGCGTCGATCCCGACCCTGGACCCAGCTGATGAGGCCACCTTCAAGCCCTCGAAGGAAACCAAGAAAGTGAAGCTGAACCTGGAAGACCCCAGCCGGAGCAAGTACGTTGTCATAGGTGCCCGCCTCGACAGCAAATAGGAAGGCGAGCTCGTCGACTTCCTCCGTGAGAATCAGGATATCTTCACATGGACCCCCAAAGACATGCCGGGTATCCCGAGGAAGTATGCCAAGCACAAACTCCACATCCACAAGGACGCCAAGCCTGTCCGTCAACCCCTCCGTCGATTTTCCGAAGAGAAGAGAAGAACTGTCGGTGTCAAAACCGGCGGATCTCGGATAGGGGGTCCTGAACTGTGCGTCAAGGCGGATGGTAACAAGAGACAAGGGACACGATGTTTACCCAGGTTCGGGCCCTCTTGATGGAGGTAAAACCCTCACGCCCCGCTTGATTGATATTGATATTGTGGATGTTTACAAGAGTGGATCTACCACGAGATCAAGGAGGCTAAACCCTAGAAGCTAGCCTATGGTATGATTGTAAGGGTTGTTGTGATTGTTGTCCTACGGACTAAAGCCATCCGGTTTATATAGACACCGGAGAGGGCTAGGGTTACATAGAGTCGGTTACAATGGTAGGAGATCTACATATCCGTATCGCCAAGCTTGCCTTCCACGCCAAGGAAAGTTCCATCCGGACACGGGGTGAAGTCTTCAATCTTGTATCTTCATAGTCTTGGAGTCCGGTCGATGATGATAGTCCGGCAAATAATAGTTCGGCCGATGATGGTAGTCCGCTATCCGGACACCCGTAATCCAGACTCCTCAAGAGTCTCCTGAACCAAGGCTTCAATGACGATAAGTCCGGCGTGTATATTGCTTGGCATTGCAAGGCGGGTTCCTCCTCCAAATGATAGAAGATTGTGAACACCAGATAGTGTCCGCTCGCAAAATAAACTCCACATTCCACCGTAGAGAGGATAATAACATATACACAAGTTCAATCTGCTGACGTTTTCCGTGGCATGACGTCACACCACTACCAAGCCATTACTCGAATTGTTTTTACTTTACCACCTCAACAAGATTTAGCGAAGCGGTTTCCTTGGCACGTCTTGTCGAGCGTAGATCGTGTTTACCCTTAATCCGGGATTCTCATCAATACGGGCGTGGGTAACCCAACCGCGCCCGTTCACCACGCCCCCTCTATAGAAGACGTGTCCCAAACGGTCACGGAGACGGTTCTTGGTATCCTCCCTCTTTATAACGGGACCAAGGCTCGTTTCTTTTTCTTCGATCTTCCATCAAATCCTCTCCACGCTCCAAGTTCCAGTACCTAGAGCCCCAGATTCGAGCGCTTTGGACCTTCAACGATGTCCGGTTCCGACCTCCAGGGCCGGTGGACGCCCTCCTCCGTCACGGAGGAGGACGTGCTAAAGCTGCGGGAGGCCAAGTACCTGTCTTACGAGATTTCGCACAGGTTGCCTGCCGAAGGGCAGGCCATCCCCACCCCTGAGCCCGGCGAGTATGTCGTCTTCGTATCCCACCTCCGTCGGGGTTTAGGCTTCCCGATGGATCCTTTTGTGAGAGGGCTCATGTCTTACTATGGGTTGGATTTCCACGACTTGGCTCCGGAGTCCATCCTCCATATATCCGCATTTATTGTCATCTGCGAAGCCTTCCTCCGCGTCACCCCACACTTCGGCCTGTGGCTGAAGACTTTCAATGTGGCGCTGAAGATGATCGGGGGGCGTCAGCGGAGTGTGGCGGGCGGCCATAAGTAGGAGGGCGATGCCCGTGGCGGCTGGCTCCTTCCAAGAGGAGCTCGGGCTGTGGCAGCAAGAGTGGTTCTATATTACCGTTCCGAGGGGCCGCAGACAAAAGCTGCCGCCCCTATTCCGCCCGGGACCTCCACGACGATTGATGTCGTGGGTCAACCAAGGGCTCAACTGGGGTCCGTCAAAGGACGTGCCCCTACTGCAGGGCCAGATTCGAGATCTCTTAAAGAGGGAGATCAATATGGTGGTGGTGATGCAGGTTATGCTAATTAGGCGTCTCCTTCCCTGCAAATGCCGTCCTCTCCGGCTATGGGAGTTCAATCCGGAGGGCCCACTGATTCTTCAACACTTCATGGGTATGACACCCCTGGAGATGTATAGCTTGTTCTTCGGATCGCAAGAGGTGCGTCCAAAATTGACCGAGGATGCTGGACTAAGCTGCAATCGCCCGGATACTCAAGTAAGTAGTTCCAAGTCCGGACATACCGTTTGTTTGCCTTTCGATGATCCGTATTATGACCGATATCCTTCTACACAGGAGTGGATAGCGGAAGCAAAATTAATACGGTGTCCGGCCCCCCTCCCCGAGACCGGCCAGATCCCGTGCTGGTCCGGATGCTTGAGGTTGCGCCTTGGAGGAAGGCGAAGGGGAAAGCAGGAATTCACCGCCTCGCCTAAGGAGGCTCTTGAACGAGGGGATCGAGAATCCCTCCTACCAAGGGGAGAAGAGGACTGCCTCCGAGGACCTGGGAAAAAGCCCCTAAACGGGGAAGAAATCTTCACGGAGGGTCCTGCGTCCGGGAGGCCCCGGCCGCACAATCTCCCTTAATGAGCCAGCCCTCCAACGAGTCGTAAGTAGAAAGAAAGGAGTTTTATAATAAGGGACATCCCTATTTGTGCTTCTGAGAATAACTAAAGTTTTTACCTTGTAGTTCGGATCTCCGTCCTCCGCAGATGAGCTCGTCTTCGGGGGACCTTCGTCCGAAGATGATAGAGAGCGAGACGCCCCCGTCCGGGGCGCCGTTGGATAGGGCGGACGAGCCTGAAGTGTAAATCCTGGAGGAGCACCCGGGTGTGGCAAAGCCGGATAGTTCGGCGCCAACTGGTGTACGGCTGAAGGATCTGCTTGAGAAGGCGTCTATCTCAGAAGATCAGCACGCATTGATGAGCATGGTGATTGAAAGGATGTCGTCCGCCGAAGGCGGGTTGCATGATGCCGTCAGGAGTTTACTGGCGGGGTTTGAGGTACGTAAAAATGACACACCTTTTAACAGTTTTGCATATAGAATGCGCTGTATAGATAGTAGCCCCGAGACTCGGTAGGTTGTCGATATCGACGCTGCGTCGAGGATCAAAATCGCAGGTTTAAATTCCCGTCGTGCCGATGCAGGTGGCGGGTCGTCCGGGGGCCAGCCGGACTGATGGAGTTGCTGAACTAAAGCGACAACTTGATGTGGCGGATGAAGACATCGCGCTGATCAACAGGCGACTTGATGAGTCGCAAGGTAAGTGTTATCAGGCGGTCACGTGGTAAGGGAGCCGGCCGACTCCTTACAATATGTGCGTGAAATGCAGATAGTGCCGTTCTGTTGTGGAGAGTCTTCGGCCGAACTTGCTCAAGCCAAGGAGCAGGCCGAAGGAATGTCTGGCAGCCTCGAAGGCGGTCGAGGAGTTAGCGGCCGAAAGGGCCGCACACTGCCGGAGCAGGGAAGAGATAGTCGAAATGGCTGTGAAGTTAAAAGAGGCTACCTACCGCAATGAGGTTCTTGGGAAGGAGCGCCTAGCGGGGCAGGAAGACCTGCAGAAGGCCACCGCCGAAGCCAAGAATGCCCGTTCTGCAATGCGGGCTATGAAGGAAGAGCTGCGCCAGGCCGGGGAGATTTTAGCTGGCAAGCCTTTTCTGCTGCACCGAAGGTTCACGGATTCAAAATATGCTCAGCTGGGCCAACTGTGGTGTCCGGAGGACCCTTATATAGACTTAGCGGCGAGTGCGGCGGATGCCGTTTTGCATTTTCGAAGCTGTAGGATCACCAGACGGAAGAGCTGTTTTGGTCTCAATTCCATAGTCTCGAGCGTTCACTTCACGACCGATCGCTATGGCTGAGTGGGCTGAGCTAAATAGGTTGTCCGGGCTTGCTATGGCGGATATAGTGACCCATATCCGGCCGGATAGGCCCCAGCCGAAGAGTTACTTTGGCTTATTGCAGCAATTTCTTAGGGCGGTGCCGCATATCGAGGCGATGAAGCGGTCGGCCTGCATAGAGGGTGCGCGGATGGCGCTCGCCCGTGTGAAGACACATTGGACAGAGATGGATGCCACCGCTGTTGCGACCCCGGGTTCGGATAATAACCGGCTACCCGCCGAGCACTATTTTGGCGAAGTGCTGCCTGGTGCTCGTGTAATAGAGTCGCAGTGCTCGAAAAATGTTACATTCAAATGAACGTTTATATGATGTAAAAACAATTTTTATGATGTAAGCGCCTTTTATACTTGTGCGTTCAAGTAATAGAATATCTCCTTTGCGGCCGTTCATGTATAACGTATGTATAACCTGAAAGATGGCGCTGTCGGCTTCAGCCCCCACGCACAAGGTGCGGGGTTCGCAAAAAATAGAGCTTTAGCACACTTAATCCGACGTCTAGGTCCTGTAAAGGAGGTGGTAGCGTAGCAAACGAGGCAACCGGACTATAATGCTTTATCACTTTCACTTAGCCATGGAGTTCGAGGGTGGGGCTATGACATAGCCCCTGGGGGCACCGTGCTCTCCGAAGTTGGGCGTATGTGCTGGCCGGAAACGGCCCCGCCGTCAAAGCGGAGGAATCCTAAACATTCCCAAGGTCGATCGAGTGGTTGACCAGCCTCGTCAGATCATGACAAAGTTTCGGCTTTCTCTCGAGGTGCTCGCCCGGCCCGAGCGGGGCACAATCGCAGAGGTTCTCCACAGCCGCGTTAGCCGATGATACGGAACGTAAGGCAGCAAAACACGAGCCGGGCAAACCCAACATTTGACCAAAGACATGATTCGGAGCTGATGCATATAAGGCCTAACTCGAGACGCCGAACACTCCCGAAGGTGTTCGGTCTTTATAATAGCGGGCAAAACAAAGCCCTAAGCCCCTTGTGTCCAGGTACGGGCAGGTTCTTCTGGCGCGGCCGATGCCAAAACGCTAGTCTCCACTCTGGTTATACGGAAAAACCAGGGGATTATAGCAACAAGAGACAGTAAGAAAGGTTTACGTAGGGTCTTAGTCTAAAAAGAGTCCTTGCAATGGGTCCCTACTGCACGCCCGCTACCGTGTCTCCGCAGTCAGTATCCTCGACGGGTGTGCACGCTGTTCATCTGTAAAAGAGAGGAACTTGGTTGGAAAAGAAATCGTGGCAGAAAGTGCATAAAAATTGAAATATAGATTAAGAAAGCTGAGCCTATGCTAGCTCATTATGGCTTATATGCGCATAAACCCTTGTGAAGGGGTGTGCGGCTAGGTAGCCCCTAGCTTATTTATTCTCGACTCGCCCAGCCAGGTCCGGGTCTCAGCGACCCGATGATGAAACGATGCCACGTGGACTGGCATTTTAAGCGTAAGAGACGCGGAATGTGGTATTGTATTGAAGCGGACGAGAGCTTCCCTGGCCCAAAGGTGCTTTATAGCTGGCTTAAGGGCCTGGCGCCACTCCTTTGAAGGAAGTGCGGCTATGCCGAATTGTATTAGGGTCTATCCCCACTTGCGGATTGTGTCCGGATATAGCAGGTTTAAGTCACTGCCGCCGTCCATCAACACCTGCGTTAATTGCGGTCCGTCTATTATGGGATCCGATATCGTGGCAGTCTATCCTGCTGCTCCGGATACTTCGGGCTAATCCAGATGGTCGAAAGTGATTGGTTTTGACATCCAACCTTGGTCCACTGGGTGGATCGTCCGACACTTGTCATGGCGAGTGCCGTGTTGGCTTTCCGTGTTATCACGTGAAGCAAGTTTACTGCTTTGACTTCTCGAGGGAAAGTCTTTTGACTTGGTGCTCTGCTTGGTGGGGCTCACATCGTCCTCGCTTGGCATGATCGAGCCCCTTGTGTCTGGCGTTAAGTCTGCCGGACTGTTTGAAAACCCAACAATTTCGGTTGGTATGGTTTGCAGGCCTTCCGGGGGTACTTTGGATTTGACATATCCGATCTAAAATTTTGTTTAAATTCGATAGCTCGTCTCTGTTGTCCTTAAGAGGCCGTGTTTTATTGTCTGGCCGCGAGCTTTTGAATCCGGCGTTGACCGCTATGCCCTGTGGGCTTTTTCTTTATTCCGGCGCTGATCTTTCTGCGCCGTGACTTTCCGCTTTCCATCTCTCGATCTCGGATGTACTGGTCAGCTGGTCTTTGCATCTTGCTAGCCAATTTGTCTTCTCCTAGCAAAAGCGCGTCATGAGTCTTTTAGCGCTGCCATTGTTCTTGGCTTCTCTTGGTCGAGGTGTCATGGCGAGCCATTCGCCTTGGACGTTGTGTTTAAAAGCTGCTAAGGCTTCCGTCCCGGATAGTCGACTATTTGGTTCTTTTTGGTAAGGAACCTGTTCCAGAATTCTTGCTACCGACTCTCCGGGCTGTTGGGTTATATGACTCAGATCGTCAAGATCCTGAGGGCGGACATAAGTCCCTTGAAAATTTGCTCTAAACGCGTCCTCAAGCACTTCCCAACTTCCAACAGAGTTTTTACGGGAGGCTTTTGAGCCAATGCCGAAATGGCCCTTTGAGCTTGAGGGGTAGGTATTTTATGGCGTGGAGATCATCTCCTCTAGCCATGTGTATGTGTAGTATGTAGTCTTCTATCCAGACTCGGGTCTGTTGTGCGTCAGATGCCTCTATGTTTATGGGTTTAAACCTGCTGGAAATTCATGATCCAAAGACCTCATCGGTGAAACATAGCGGTGTGCGGCGCCCTGTATTTGGGTGTGTCTTTGTCTTGAACACTTGTCGTGGTGTGTTACTTCCTGGGGTCCTCTTTTTTGGCTCGTAGATGGACCTAGTTGGGCCGTCCGTTTTACCAGGATTATAATTCGGCTTGTGTGCGGCCCCGTTTGTCGCTTTGGGCCTGTCATCTGGCTGTCTATCCGGCCAGGCAGCCTCTTTATTTTTTGACTATGAAGGCTCGATGGCTTCCTCGTCAAATTCTGGCAGCAACTTGCGCTTCGGGTAGCTCTTAGTTTGATGGCCATTGCCATATTTGTCTGCGGTCTTGAATACTTTGCTCCACTTCATTCTGAGCGTGTCTTCTGCTGTTTTGAGCTTCCGCTTTCGCCTTCTTCAAACTTCTTGCGGTGGCGACGAGTTTTTGCATATGTTCTTATGCTCACGGTGTTGTGGCCGGACTGTTGATTGCTCCGTGAAGGGGTTGATTATCCGCTCGTCCTGTTCGCTGCTCATCGGGCTTGCCCTGCTCTATCGCTGGGTCGTTAGGAAGGCTGCTTTGATGGAGGCGGGACTTAGGGCGGCGTCTACGTCGCCGCTTTTGGTTCTTTATCGGCGAGATTATCCTCCGCCGCGTCCGTTGTTCCTCGTTATCGCTTCCTTCGGGTGTCCACCATGTATATGTCATATGACGAGGTGGTCTTCCGGTGTCCTGTAGGCACTGGTTCTTGGAGTCTCCTGCATCGCCGCCCATACCGCCGATGTCTTCGGAGTCGTAGTCGAGTATGTCGGTTAAATCGCCGATGGTGGCTACGTAAGTGGGTGGTGGGTGGGATCTGAATTTCTTCGTCATCCGCGTCCCAACCGCCCCGGCCAGAAGTTCGACTAGGGCTCTCCGGATAGCGAGAGATGCTTCAATGAATTTATGATATCGCCAAGGGCGAAGTGCCGAAAGATGTCCGCAGCGGTGAATTCCATGATCGGCGCCCAATCGGATTCGACCGCAGGGCGCAGGAGGTTCGAGTCCGCAGGAGTCCGCACCTCGAGTCATAGGCTTTTCGTGGGACAAGGTAAGTGTTCGGCTCCATCGCCGTAGAGATTGCGGCTCCCGAGGCGGTGTCCAGCCATCCGTCCTCGATTCGAGCGATCGGCTCTGGACTATGAGTCGGAGCGGGTCCGGGTGCGGCCTCCAAGGTGCTGTCCGGCGGCAGAGTTAGGTCATGCCCATCGTGACAACGCGGCACGCTCGGCTGTGGCTCAGATCCATCGAGGATCAAGTCCCCGCGGATACCGGCCGTGAAGTTTAGGCTTCAAACCGACTCGACGGCCAGGGGCGTAGCTTTCGATCTGCTCCAGATGGCTAAGGGAGTTGGGTTCAAAGCGGCCGCCAATACGAAGATCTGCCCGGGAGAAAGGTCTCGCCAGGACTGCGTCGTCGTTGATTGAAGAGGCCATCAAGTTTATCGGTGACGGCATATTGTGGGAACTCTCAATGAAAGCACCAATGTCGGTGTCAAAACCGGCGGATCTCGGTAGGGGGTCCCGAATCAGGCGTCTAGGCGGATGGTAACAGGAGACAAGGGACACGATGTTTACCTGTGTTCGGGCCCTTTTGATGGAGGTAAAACCCTACGTCCCGCTTGATTGATATTGATATTGTGGATGTTTACAAGAGTGGATCTACCACGAGATCAAGGAGGCTAAACCCTAGAAGCTAGCCTATGGTATGATTGTAAGGGTTGTTGTGATTGTTGTCCTACGGACTAAAGCCATCCGGTTTATATAGACATCGGAGAGGGCTAGGGTTACATAGAGTTGGTTACAATGGTAGGAGATCTACATATCCGTATCGCCAAGCTTGCCTTCCACGCCAAGGAAAGTTCCATCCGGACACGGGGTGAAGTCTTCAATCTTGTATCTTCATAGTCTTGGAGTCCGGTCGATGATGATAGTCCGGCAAATGATAGTTCGGCTGATGATGGTAGTCCGGCTATCCGGACACCCCCTAATCCAGGACTCCCTCAAGAACCATTGGTGAAGAGGTTGCCAAACTCTTGGCGGTCGACTTCATAATGGAAGTGTTTCACCCCGAGTGGCTGGCCAATCCAGTCCTCATCCTGAAGAAGAACAAGACCTGGCGCATGTGTATCGACTACACCAGCCTCAACAAGGCCTGTCCCAAGGATCCGTTCGCCCTCCCGTGGATCGACCAAGTCATCTACTCGACCGCCCGGTGCGAGCTGCTGTCCTTCCTTGACGCCTACTCCAGCTATCACCAGATCAAGCTGGACCCGGCCGATGCCCTGAAGACGTCCTTCATCACGCCCTTTGGAGCATACTGCTATATCACCATGTCGTTTGGGTTGAAGAACGCCGGCGCCACCTTCCAACGCTGCATGCAGAAGTGCCTGCTACTGCAACTCGGCAAGAACATCCACGTGTACATGGACGGTATCGTGGTGAAGACCAAGCAGCACCTCACGCTCCTCGACGATCTGAAGGAAACATTCGCCAACCTCCGTGAATACAAGGTCAAGCTCAACCCGGAAAAGTGTGTCTTCAGCGTCCCAGCCGGAAAGCTGCTCGGTTTCCTCGTCTCGGAACGCGGAATCGAGGCGAACCCGGAGAAGATCAAGGCCATCGAGCGGATGCGCAAGCCAACCCGGCTGTGCGATGTCCAGAAGTTCACAGGCTGCCTGGCCTCGGTCAGCCGGTTTCTAAGCTGGCTGGGCGAGAAGGCACTGCCCCTGTACAAGCTAATGAAGAAAACAAGCCCGTTCGAGTGGAACGACAAGGCGGATGAAGCTTTCAAAGACCTCAAGCGCATGCTCTCCACTGCACCCGTTCTGGCCGCGCCAACCGACAAGGAGCCGTTGTTGCTCTACATAGCCGCGACTCGCGGCGGTCAAGACGGTGTTGGTGGTCGAGCGACCGGAGAAGGGCAAGATCCAGGCCGCCCGGCGTCCGGTCTACTACCCGAGCGGCGTTTCCACCTCCAAGCAGAACTACCCGCACTACCGTAAGATGTGTTACGGCATGTACCTCAGCCAAGAAGCTGAAGCAAGATTTTCAAGAGCATGTCGTCACCGTCGTCAAGACGACGCCTATCGGAGAAATCATCGGTGCCGGACGCCTCCGGCCGGTCGCCAAGTGGGCGATCCAAATAGCCGCCACACCATCCTCTACGAGCCCCGCACCACGATCAAGTCGCAGGCCCTGGCCGATTTCCTCGTCGACTGGACCGAGACCCAGTACCTGCCTCCGCCTCCCGACTCGACGCATTGGCGCATGCACTTCGACGGGTCCAAGATGCGACTCAGCTTAGGGGCCAGCATCGTACTGTCATCCCCGAAGGGTGACCGACTCCGCTATGCACTCCAGATCCACTTCGCCGCCTCCAACAACGTCGCCGAATACGAAGCCCTTGTGCACGGCCTCCGGCTTGCCAAGGAACTCAAAGCATTCAACAGATCCCTGTACTAATGGCGACTGGACCGGTGGTACAAAGAAGGTTCGCGAGTGGGACGCCCGCGACCCCAACATGGCAAGCTATCGCTTCCTCATCCAGAAGCTGTCCGGATCCTTCTATGACTGTGAGTTCCTCCACGTCCCGCGCGTGGGGAATGAGGCAGCCGAGACGCTCGCCAAGATCGCCTCGTCACGTCCCGTCCGGCGTCTCCCTCGAGCACCTGCGCAAGCCATCCGTCAAGCCGTCGCCGGACTCTGAGCGTTGGAGATATGCCCTAGAGGCAATCATGTATGATGACATTTCCTATGTGTTTATGAATAAAGATAGTCCTTGGACATTATCAATGATGTGTATCAGCAAGTATGTGACTTGTTTGTGGGACTATGCATTGTATGATGACTGTCCTAAAAGGTCCTTAGTCAAAAGGGCTGTGTGGACGACAAATTACCGACTAGGATCGGCATATGACACGGTCGATGGCTTGGTCTCACTAGCCATGGAGCATTGGATGCTAACCGGATAATATGGACTTGGAAAGGTCTGGTCGGATTCGACATAGTCGGATCCGAAGTCGAGATAAGGTCTCGAGTCGATGCACTCCAACTATGAGACGCAGCGATATGTCATCTGTGAGTCTCTAGTACAACATACGCTCTATGTCCTAAGACCTGAGCCGACACATGTACTGGATGGTGACAGACTTGCTTTGGGCCGACCAAACGCTACTCCGCGGATCGGGTAGTTACAAAGGTAGGTTTCGGGTTTGTCCACCCCATGTCATGCGAGACACTGTCGAGCAAGATGGGATTTGCCCCTCCGATCGTGAGAGATATACTGGGCCCCTCGTGTGATCTCGACCAGAATAGCATGGCCATGTGACAAGGATTATGAGATAATCCGGATTGTGGTCGGTATCACCGAACGAGAAAGAGGTCGGGTTAGCACAAGGATGATGGCCTCGCCTTGAGCCCGGCTAAACATATATCGTATGACAAAGGGAAATGTATGTGACACGTTGCCAGGTGTTCGCTTAACCAGCTTCATCGCTCGCTTGGTGGTCGGCACACCTTGCTAGAGGTCGCTACCAACCGCAGGTCGGAGGTGATCCGAATCGTGACCAAGCCGACTTGAACCTAAGGGGTCACGCGCTTAAGGGAAGGAACCTATGAGGTCGGGCTTAGGACACCGGTCGGATGTGATCCGAATCGACTAGGAACGTGACCGAATAGACTTTGCTTTAGGGTCCGTGGCGAGGCCCAAGTGTTGAGCCCGCGACGGACGCCTATATAAAGTGGAGGTGCGGCACACTCGTGCAGTTGATCGCTTCGGTGCTGCGACTACGGTTTGCATGTGTTGCGAATAGCCACCTCCACTCGCCGCCGATCGTGATCGGACCTAGCAAGACGCTGCACGACGCTCCTCCCGCACGCTGCCGGATACCGTTAGAGGCGGTGCACTTGCGCCGCTCCGGCGAACTCGTACGTGGGATCGGACGACCAGCCGCTCGAGGGAGATCAAACGAGGAGACGATCCACGCAGACGCGCTGCCCCAACTCTTCTTCCGCTGCACGGCATCGCGCTGCCTAGTGGTAACGAATCGTGATCCATCTCCCATAGCATGTTCCCTGGATGTTCTCGCGCGTAGGAATTTTTAATTTGCAATGACGCACCCTACCAGAGAACCCAACACCGAGTCCATCCACGCCCCAGAAGACCCGCCGCGCCGCAAGCCGCCCGGGATCGCTGCTCAACCCAGCCCGGGGACTGCTGAAGCCGGCCCGGGGGCTGCTCAACCCAGCCCGGGGGCTGCTCAGCTCAACCCGGCCACCATCGCCCCGGACCCGGCCGTCGCCGCCACCAACCCGAGGGCTGCTCAACCCGGCCCAGGTGGCGTCGACACGGAACCCACCCAGGTGGCCGTCTTCACCACCATCACGGCCCCATCTTGGGCCCTGTCGATATTAGAATGGCTGGAGAACGGGGTTCTCCCCATGGACGAGACCGTGGCTCGGCAAGTTCAGCGCCAGGCATCCGCCTACACCATCATCAACAACGAGCTCGTCAAACGCAGCTCTACCGGCGTGTTCCAGCTGCGCCGAAAGGCAGACCGCTGCATCGACATCCTCCTCGACATTCACCAGTGGCGAAAAGGGCACCACGCCGCATCTCGGTCCATCATGGCTAAGGCGTTCCGCCACGGCTTCTACCGCCAACGGCCCTCGAAGATGCCGAGTCACTCGCCCTCGCGCGCGGCGATGCCGCGCTTCAAGAACGCAGCCACCAGCCGCGCCAAGACTCCGCACCATAGCGATCGCTCGCCCTTCGCGGTCCGGGGACTCGACATGGTGGGACCTTCAAAACCGCCGAGGCGGCATGACGCACTCCGCCGTGGCGATGGACAAGTTCACCAAGTGGATCGAGGCAAGACCAATCAAGAAACTGGACGGGCCAATAGCCGTCCGGTTCATCAAGGACATAGCGGTGCGCTACGGCATGCCGAACAACATCATCACCGACAACGGCACCAACTTCGCCGAGGGCGCGCTCGAGTAATACTGCTCCGTCTCCGGCATCCGCCTCGACCTGGCCTCCGTGGCACATCCGCAGTCCAACGGGCAGGTCGAGCGGGCCAACGGACTCAACCTGTCCGGCATCAAGCCGCGACTCGTCGAGCCACTTATCTGCTCACCCGGCAGTTGGCTCGACGAGTTGCCCGCGGTTCTCTGGAGTCTGCGCATGACACCAAACTTGTTGACCGGGTTCACCCCGTTCTTCCTTGTCTACGGATCAGAAGCCATCATCCCGACCGACGTCGAGTTCGACTCGCCGCACGTCGCGATGTACACTGAATAAGAGGCAAGAGAAGCACGCGAAGACGGTGTTGACCTGCTCGAAGAGGCGCCGCTTCTTCGCACTTAGCCGCCGGGTTATCTACCAAAGAAGGCTTGAGGCACTACCACAGCAAGAACATCAAGCCTCTCGCATTCCGCGAAGGCGACCTCATCCTCCGACTCGTCCAAGAGCAGGCAGGCCAGCACAAGCTGTCCTCTCCATGGGAAGGCCCGTTTATCGTGAGCAGGGCTTTGCGCGACCGCAACGCCTACTACCTCATCGATGCACGCAAATCAAAGAAGCGCAAGAGGGACACCGCCGGCGAAGAAACGACCCAGCCATGGAACGCGGAACTCCTCCGTCCGTTTTACAGTTAGCCGAACAAATGTATGTATCCACGCCTTTTGTAAGCATATTAAACTATGGGGTCCCCGAACGAGACTCGGGGGCTGCCTTTTGCCGACCAATTTATTGCGTCCATATTTCACACCACCTCACTACCAAACCCGGCCGCCGGCTCGACAAGCTCGACCCGGGGGCTCGTGGGCTGGCCGGCTTGATCACCACCCCGCCGCTTCGCTTAGTGATTCCTGATAAGTTAGGATGCCGCGCCCCCCCCCCCCACTTCGCCCTAAAACCGCAGATCTAGCTTTGGCTGACGGCGGGCAAGCACAACGGGCTAAAGCTCCCCTACGATTCATACACTCAGTCAAAGCCGCCGGGTCGAACAACCCGGCCCGACGCCACAACTAAGTTAGTCAGACGACCGATCGCTCACCAACCGGCCAAGACGGATTGCCGCCACCGCCCAAGGTGTTTTCGCTCAAGGCCAATGTTTTTAAAGGACCTAACTCCTGCAGCCGCCTCGAAGAGCCGAACCCTTGTCACGGACCGGAGCCTCGGCCGTCGACTCGCTGGGGGAGCTCGAGGAGGAGCAATGCATGAAATAAGTTCGAAAAAAGCGAAGGCAAAAGCAATAAACACTCACAACATTTACACATAAATGTTTCAAGCAAAGGCCAACGGCCCGAGTTCATTACACCTCGAAAACCCCCAAAGGTGGGTGGACCTGCTACTTAACAGAATTTCCTACAAAAGATTCTCACGCATTCCCAGCGCCGCGCCGCAACGTCGACGGCTCCCCCCGGCCGACCTCCGGGTCCAGCGAAGCACCTTTGTCCTCTCCGACCTCCGCGTTGTCGTAGACGCCCGTCTCCTCCGAGCTGCCCTCCGGGTCGTGAAGAAGCAAGGCGTAGTCATCGCCAGCCACGACTGCGCCGTCTTCCGTCCATTCCGGATGGAACTCGTCGTGGAAGGCGAACCCGACGATGTAGCTGGCCCGGGAGGCGATCCGGCCGGCATGCTCCTCGCAAAGAACGGCTCCGAGCCGCCGACCCATCGCGCGTCGGTAAGATCCGGATGCCAAGACAGCGTGATCCGGAAGCGCCATCTCAAGACTGCCCGGCGGCAGAACGCAGCGCCCGGTCGCTAAGGCGATCCGGCCCATCTTCCAACCAGCGCCAGACGCGAGAAGTCACGGATGGACGGAACCCTGCCACAAGGCCGCCGTCATCACGGTACCGGCTCGACAGCCACTCCATCTGCTCCCAAGGCCCCCACCGGGCCTCAAGAGCTGCAACGATCTCCGGAAGGTCCAAGCCGTCCGCCGATCCGTCCGGACCCTACAACCCCGGTCGAAGTCGCTACCGATATGAGCGACTTCCTCCGCCAGCCGCTGCGTCTCCGGAAAGGCCCCTGCAGCCAAAGGCGAAGCAAGTCAGAAGGGAAACAAGGAAGAAAGGGCCGGGTCCCGACCCGACAAACAACAAAGAAGCATCACTTACTGGAGAAGGACTCTTCCGGGTGCTGCGCCTCGAGCAACGTACCACGTCGCTCCCGCTCCAAGACATGGTCCCGCTCCCTGAGCGCCTTCTCCAGGTCGGCCGCCTTAGCAAGGGCCGGCTTCAGCTCGGCGTCCTTGTCTTCGGTCACCTTCTCGGCCGCCTCACGGCGGCGAGCCTCGGCCTGGCGGGCCTCATCCGCCGTGGTGGCTTGCTCCAGCAGACGCTCCACCTCGGCCTGGAGCTGGCCCTTGTCGTCGGCCAGCTGGCCGCGCTGCTGGTCCGCCTCGACCAGGCTCATGCGCCTCCACCGCCTTTGGCGGCCTCCGCCTTAAGAAGCTCCACCACGGCCTCGAGGCGGCTCTTGTGACCCGCCAGCTGCTCGTGCAGCCGGCTGGCCTCGTCAAGAGACCGACGGGCCGCGGCCGCCTCCGCCCTCGCCTGCGCCGCCTCGACGCCGAGACGGCCGGAATCAGCAACAAGCCGGTCATAGTGATGACCGGCCCGGAACAGCCGGGTCCGCCAAGACAACACCTCGGCTGCAAAGAAGAAGAACTCAGCAGGAAGAAAAAATAAGACAAGGCCTAAGATTTGGCCCAACTGTTACACAGTTGACCCGAATCTCGGGGGCTACACCCAGTGGGTGCGCTAGCGCGCCCCCACTAGAAGAAAAGAGCTCAACAAAGTACCTGCTGCGGCGCGAAGCTCCTCCTCCTTGGCAGCAGCCGCCCCTTGAGCTCCCGATGCTTGCCCAGGAGCCGGTTGTAGGCCTCAACCCGGAAGGCGTCAAGATGCTGAAAAGACAAGGCTTAAGATTTGGCCCAACTGTTACACAGTTGGCCCGAATCTCGGGGGCTACACCCAGTGGGTGCACTGGCGCGCCCCCAAAGAGATAAAATATCAAGAAAACAAGAAGAAGAAGGACTTACCAGGACGATGCGCTCCAGGTCACGCGTCCGCTCGTCTCGGCCTGGGCGAAGGCCTCAAAGCGCTCCGTCCGGCCTCGCAGACAGCGGCTGACGGCATCTAGAACCGCCTCCTCCTGGGTCTGGAGCCCGAAGATGGCCACGCCCCTGCTCCGTGCGGGCTGTGGCACGGCAGCTCGGCGCTCGTTCTGCCGGGCACTAGCGTGCTCCCGGCTGGCGCTTATGCGGCCAGCAAGATTCTCCTCGACGCTTTTCTGCACCGACGGTGATCCGGACATCGGGCGCTTTATGCGTCGCCACCTCAGGCACCGCCGCCTGTGGTGCCTCCTCCATAGCCGACGGCGCCTCCGGCGCCGCCACCAGTGGCGCCCCCTCTGGGACGCCGCCTCCACTACCATCAGCCCCCGCGCGCTCGACAATGTCGGCTCGCGGCGGGGTATCGCCCCCCACCTCCACGACCTCCTGGTCGAGGAGCACCACCTCGGGCCGGCCCCCACGGCTGCGCTCTCTCACCGATGACGGTTCAAAAACCGTCGCCTCCTCCACCATGCCCTCTGGCATCTCGCGCCAGGTCGACTCCGCGCCGCCTCGCGCCCACGCCATCGCCGAGTCGGTCCAAGCCCGGTTCTTGTCACGCCAGGCCAAGGCCTCGGCGTCGTCCAGGTCCAGGCCGAGGTCCGAGTCGCCTCGCCCCTCCTCCCCGGCCAGACCGGTGAGGTCGGACCGGCTCCTGCGGAACACGGTCCCCTTGGTGGCCGCGGCCTCCGCCGCCACCCTCGCCAGCGCAATCGGAGACCTGAAGAAGAAGGCAAAATTAGCAAAAAGACAGGAAATCCAGGGACAAGCGGCGAATAGAACTTACCCCGTCAAGGCCGGGACCGAGATCGGCTTCGCGCGTTTCTTCTTGGCCGGCCTTCCGGGCTCGGCCGGGTCCGCTGCGCGCTTTGGTCCGCGGGGTCGCGGTGCGACGCTGTCCTTGCCATGCGGGCGGCTCGGCGTCGCCACACGCGAGGACCCGGCTCCTCCTGCATCACCGCCTCCCTCGCTCAACGCTGCTACACCAAGCAACCGGCGTCAGCATCACCTTCACCGCGACGCGGGCAACAAATCAAGACAAAATGAAGAAGAGAAAGACTTGAAGCTTACCGGCTCGGCGCATAGCGCCGACGTCGGACTCGGCCACCTCCTCGCCGCCTTGGGCCGCGGGCTCCTCTGGTGCCACCGGCGCCACCTGTAGCGGAGCCCGGGCGTAAGGATGCCGGGTCGCATTCAGAAGAACCGCCCGCGACGCATCGAGACGAACAAGATGATGTGCGGTGGCAAAGTAAGGAGACCAGGTGCTCGCCTGGCTGTACGGCGCCTTGCCGAATCGCCAGTTCTCTCCAAGATTGGGCCTGGAGATGGTGTTGACGGCGCGCGCAGCCTGCTCCCCAGACAGCTGCGTCAACCCCATTTGGTTGGGGTCCTGCAGGCCAATCATCTCGCCGATGAGGCAGGAGCGCCTCTGAAGCGGGAGGACCCGGCGGGTGATGAACGCGGCAAGAAGATCTGTGCCGGTGAGCTCCTCCTGCGTCCTCATCACCGTCACCCGCTCGCAGAGGCTGACGATCTCCTGCGACGGGCGCCGGGGCGAGTAGCCCCAGTTCGTCTTCGCCCGCGGCGGCGCCATGGCGAAAGGGGGGAGATTGATGTGGTCCGCGCCAAGATTGCGGACGTAGAAGAAAGAATTCTACCACTTCTTGGCAGAATCCTCGAGCAGAATCTTGGGGAAGTCTACCCCCGGCCGCTTGGAGATGACGGCGGCACCGCAGTCAGCAAACTCGCCGGCCGACGGGCCCTGCTGCTTCAAGGAGAAGAAGCGCGCCCAGAGGTCGATCGTCGGCTCGACCCCCAGGTACCCCTCGCACAGGGTCACAAAGTCGGAGTTGGACGATGGCGCCGGCGTCGAGATGGTGCGGTTGAAGCCCGAAGAACTCCAGAAGGGCGCGGAAGAAGGCGCTCGCCGGCAGCCCGAGCCCGCGCTCGAAGTGGGTAAGGAAGACGACGCGCTCCTGCCCCTCGGGTCGGGGCCTTTGCTCGCCGCAGGCGGACACCAACGTCCGTCTCCCGCGGCAAGCGCCGCGGCTTCAAGCTGCGTGATGTCGTCGTCGATGACATTGGAGCCCATCCAAGAGCCCGACGACAGCGCCATGGATGGAAGCGGAAGGAAGAAGGACGACGGAGAAGAGCTCTGCTCGGGGCTGCGGGCGCAGCTGTGCGTCAGTAGCAAGGAGTAGGGTGAGAGCAGGGGGACAGGAGGGCGTGAGCGAGAATAATGCCCGCCGCTCCCTTGCCCCCCTCAATTTATAAGCCCTGGTTCAAACGTGGCGAAGTGGGATCGTCTGCACGCTCCCGTTCCACTACCCAGCAATAAGTGCGCCGCGTACACGCACTAACTGCGAGGAAGTGCAACCGCCCCAGACGCCGCAATAAATCCGCTGCAGGCGTGTG
Source organism: Aegilops bicornis (assembly GCA_021605145.1). Lineage (NCBI taxonomy): Eukaryota > Viridiplantae > Streptophyta > Magnoliopsida > Poales > Poaceae > Aegilops > Aegilops bicornis. Next base: position 507,485,391 of record CM038669.1, read on the forward strand.
GCCAAGAACGGCGGGCGGCCCTGACCCGTCGCCCGATCCGTCGCGCGAATGGCCTGTCAGGCCCCTCCGGCTTCCGAGCACCACGTGGCGCCAGCGGGAAGCCCGAGGGATCGCCTCAAGATTTGGCGGACTCCTCGGTTCCCGCCACGACCGGGACGTCGCGATCCGGTTTCCGAAAAAACCGGCACACAGTGGGTGTTGCCGGACCCGGCGTTCGCAGACTCCGCCCTGCTCAAGGGGGAAGCTGCGAAGGCCCACTCATCCGAAGACGGCGGACCTTCACAGCTTCGGGGACTACTGTCGGGGGGATGAACCCCGGGCAGGCAACGGAACCCGGATCTATTTCAAAAACAGCGGGGCCCGCATCGCCTCGCAAACCGGCGTGCGCCAGGCCGGGTCGCTCGACCCGGCAAGGCGCGCAACCCGGCCAAGACCCTCGACTCGGCAAGGAACGCCAACCCGGCCGCAGCGGCTAGCGCAAGGCAACTCGACCCGGCGCAGCCTTGGCTTCCCCAATAAGCCAACCCACCCGTGGAGTCCACGGCAACCCAGCCACGGGTCAGCTCTCGTCCCATCCAGGCTGTACGATGGGACGAGACCTCAGTCACTGACGACCAAGACTACAGTGCCCCAGCCCATGCCCGTGGTCAGCCAGAGCGTGCAACAAGGTTCTTACCTACCCACCACGACTGTGGTCGGCACGGCAACAAGGTTCCCGCCTCATCACGACGACGGCTAGCGGAGGCCTGACGGAGAACACTGTGCGCGACTCGACCCGGCCACGCCCTGACGATCGACAAGACGGCGCACAGTCCCCCTAGACACGCGGGGCCCACACCTAGGGGAACCCGGCGAACCACAAGCCCCCAAGCGGGACCCAGCCCGGCATCCCGGACATCGACTATACGGACCCACCGACTCGGCATATTACCATTGTAACCCTGGGTGGGTTGGTCTATAAAACCCCCTAGGAGTCCGCGCCAATACACAACACAAGATATTCAACAGACACTTAGCGACACCGAGGAGAAGGAGCAACCGGAGCCTTGGCCAGCCTCCTTCCTCCTCCAAACAGCTCCAGGAGCAACATTGTACTATCGACCATCCAACTAAACTCGGCAGGACTAGGTGTGTTATCTCTCCAGAGAGCCCTAAACCTGGGTATGTTCGGCGTCCCGCGCCCGCGCATCTCAACCTCGCCTCCGAAGCCCACCAGCGCCCTCGAGCCTCCTCCTCTCTTTAGCCATCCCTTGGCATCTGTCGTGCGCCCACCACGACATCGGGCGCGAACGACACCACTCGGATCCATCCTGAGGAGGTTGACGAGAAGATAGTTGCGCAGTGGTTACAGAGCATCACCAGAAACAAGGAGAACCCCAGGGGGTCTAGAAGAGTGGTGCCCTTTGCTACCTCTTGAGCATGCGTTGGTTTTCCCTTGAAGAGGAAAGGATGAAGCAACAAAGTAGCGTAAGTATTTCCCTCAGTATTTGAGAACCAAGGTATCAATCCAGTAGGAGGCTACACGCAAGTCCCTCGTACCTACACAAACAAATAAGAACCTTGCAACCAATGCGATAAAGGGGTTGTCAATCCCTTCACGGCCACTTGCAAAAGTGAGATCTGATAGAGATGATAAGATAATATTTTTGGTATTTTTATGATAAAGATTGAAAGTAAAGATTGCAAAGTAAAAATAGATTGGAAAAGTATATGATGGAAAATAGACCCGGGGGCCATAGATTTCACTAGTGGCTTCTCTCAAGATAGGATAAGTATTACGGTGGGTGAACAAATTACTGTCGAGCAATTGATAGAAAAGTGCATAATTATGAGAATATCTAGGTTTCATCATGTATATAGGCATCACGTCCGCAACAAGTAGACCGCCTCCTGCCTGCATCTACTACTATTACTCCACAAATCGACCACTATCCAGCATGCATCTAGAGTATTAAGTTCATAAGAACAGAGTAACGCATTAGGCAAGATGACATGATGTAGAGGGATAAACTCAAGCAATATGATATAAACCCCATCTTTTTATCCTCGATGGCAACAATACAATACATGTCGTTTCCCCTACTGTCACTGGGATCGAGCACCGCATGATTGAACCCAAAGCTAAGCACTTCTCCCATTGCAAAAAAGATCAATCTAGTAGGCCAAACCAAACTGATAATTTGAAGAGACTTGCAAAGATAACCAATCATACATAAAAGAATCCAAAGAAGATTCAAATATTCTTCATAGATAATCTTGATCATAAACCCACAATTCATCGGATCTCGACAAACACACCGCAAAAAGAGTTACATCGAATAGATCTCCAAGAAGATCGAGGAGAACTTTGTATTGAGATCCAGAGAGAGAGAAGAAGCCATCTAGCTAATAACTATGGACCAAGGTCTGTGGTAAACTACTCACACATCATCGGAGAGGCTATGGTGTTGATGTAGAAGCCCTCCGTGATCAATGCCCCCTCCGGCGGAGCGCTGGAAAAGGCCCCAAGATGGGATCTCACAGGTACAGAAGGTTGCGGCAGTGGAAATAGGGTTTCGTGGTGCTCCTGGTTCGTCTCGGGGTACGTAGGTATATATAGGAGGAAGAAGTAGGTCGGTGGAGCCACGAGGGTGGGGGCGCGCCCAGGGGGCAGGCGCGCCTCCCTGCCTCGTGGCCTCCTCGTTGATTTCTTGACATCCACTCCAAGTCCACTAGATCACGTTTATTCCAAAAATAACTCTCCCGAAGGTTTCATTCCGTTTGGACTCCATTTGATATTCCTTTTCTGCGAAACACTGAAATAGGGGAAAAATAGCAATTTGCACTGGGCCTTGGGTTAGTAGGTTATTCCCAAAAATAATTATAAAGTGTATAATAAAGCCCATTAAACATCCAAAAAAGAATATATAATAGCATGGAACAATAAAAATTTATAGATACGTTGGAGACGTATCAAGCATCCCCAAGCTTAACTCATGCTCGTCCTCGAGTAGGTAAATGATAAAAACAGAATTTTTGATGTGGAATTCTACCTAGCATATTTCTCAATGTAATTTTATTTATTGTGGCATGAATGTTCAGATCCGAAAGATTCAAGACAAAAGTTTAATATTGACATGAAAATAATAATACTTTAAGCATACTAACAAAGCAATAATGTCTTCTCAAAATAACATGGCCAAAGAAAGTTATCCCTACAAAATCATATAGTTTGGCTATGCTCTATCTTCACCACACAAAGTATTTAAATCATGCACAACCCCGATGACAAGCCAAGCAATTGTTTCATACTTTTGATGTTCTCAAACTTTTTCAATCTTCACGCAATACATGAGCGTGAGCCATGGACATAGCACTATAGGTGCAATAGAATGGTGGTTGTGGAGAAGAAAAAAAAGGAGAAGATAGTCTCACATCAACTAGGCGTATCAATGGGCTATGGAGATGCCCATCAATAGATATCAATGTGAGTGAGTAGGGATTGCCATGCAACGGATGCACTAGAGCTATAAGTGTATCAAAGCTCAACACAAGAAACTAAGTGGGTGTGCATCCAACTCGCTTGCTCACGAAGACCTAGGGCATTTTGAGGAAGCCCATCATTGGAATATACAAGCCAAGTTCTATAATGTAAAGTCCCCACTAGTATATAAAAGTTACAAAACAAGAAACTCTCTATCATGAAGATCATGGTGCTACTTTGAAGCACAAGTGTGGAAAAAGGATAGTAACATTGTCCCTTCTCTCTTTCTCTCTCTCTCTCTCTTTTTTGGGCCTTCTTTTTTTATGGCCTCTTTTTTTCTTTTTCTTTTCTTTCGTCCGGAGTCTCATCCCGACTTATGGGGGAATCATAGTCTCCATCATCCTTTCCTCACATGGGACAATGCTCTAATAATGATGATCATCACACTTTTATTTACTTACAACTCAAGAATTACAACTCGATACTTAGAACAAAATATGACTCTATGTGAATGCCTTCGGTGATGTACCGGGATATGCAATGAATCAAGAGTGACATGTATGAAACAATTATAAAGGTGGCTTCGCCACAAATACAATGTCAACTACATGGTCATGCAAAGCAATATGACAATAATGTAGCGTGTCATAATAAATGGAACGGTGGTAAGTTGCATGGCAATATATCTCGGAATGGCTATGGAAATGCCATAATAGGTAGGTATGGTGGCTGTTTTGAGGAAGGTATATGGTGGGTATATGATACCGGCGAAAAGTGCGCGGTATTAGAGAGGCTAGCAATGGTGGAAGGGTGAGAATGCGTATAATCCATTGACTCAACATTAGTCATAAAGAACTCACATACTTATTGCAAAATCCTATTAGTTATCGAAACGAAGTACAATGCGCATGCTCCTAGGGGGATAGATTGGTAGGAAAAGACCACCGCTTGTCCCCGACCGCCACTCATAAGGAAGACAATCAATAAATAAGTCATGCTCCGACTTCATCACATAACGGTTCACCATACGTGCATGCTACGGGAATCAAAAACTTTAGAACAAGTATTTCTCAAATTCACAACTACTCAAATAGCATTACTCTAATATCACCATCTTCATATCTCAAAACAATTATCAAGTATCAAACTTCTCATAATATTCAATGCACTATATATGATAGTTTTTATTATACTTATGTTGGATGCTCATCACTGAAGGACCAAAATTTTAACCAAAGAAAATTACCATGCTGTTCTAAAAGACTCTCAAAATAATATAAGTGAAGCATGAGAGATCAATAATTTCTATAAAATATTACCACCACCGTGCTCTAAAAGATATAAGTGAAGTGCTAGAGCAAAATTGTTTAGCTCAAAAGATATAAGTGAAGCACATAGAGTATTCTAATAAATTCCGATTAATGTGTGTCTCTCTCAAAAGGTGTGTATAGCAAAGATGATTGTGGGGAACTAAAAAGCAAAGAATCAAATCATACAATACGCTCCAAGCAAAACACATATCATGTGGTGAATAAAAATATAGCTCCAAGTAAAGTTACCGATGAACAAAGACAAAAGAGAGGATGCCTTCCGGGGCATCCCCAAGCTTAGGATTTTGGGTTTTCCTTAGATTTTACCTGGGGGTGCCTTGGGCATCCCCAAGATTAGGCTATTGCCACTCCTTGTTCCATAATCCATCAAATCTTTACCCAAAACATGAAAACTTCACAACACAAAACTTAACAAAAAATCTTGTGAGTTCCGTTAGCGAAAGAAAACAAAACATCACTTCAAGGTACTGTAATGAACTAATTATTTATTTATATTGGTTTTAAACCTACTGTATTCCAACTTCTCTATGGTTCATAACCTCCGATACTAGCCGTATATTCATCAAAATAAGCAAACAACACACGAAAAACAGAATCTGTCAAAAATAGAACAGTCTGTAGTAATCTGTATCAAACGCAAACTTTATGCAACTCAAAAATTCTACCAAAATAGGAAGACCTACATAATTTGTTTATTGATCTACTGCAATTGGAATTAGTATTTTATCACGTTCTGGTGATTTTTAACAATTGTTTTCGTGAGCAGAAAGTTTCTGACTTTTTCATCAAGATCAAATAACTATCATCCAAGAAGATCCTATAGGTTTTACTTGGCATAAACACTAATTAAAACATAAAACCACATCTAACCAGAGGCTAGATCAATTATTTATTGAATAACAGCAAGAAAAAATATTGGGTTGTCTCCCAACAAGCGCTTTTCTTCAAAGCCTATTAACTAGACATTGATAATATTAATGATGCTCACATGAAACACAAGAATTGAAGCACAAAGAGAGCATCATAAAACATGTGACAAACACACTTAAGTCTAACATACTTCCTATGCATAGTTATTTTATAAGCAAAAAATTATCAAGGCGAACAAAAACTAGCATATGCAAGGAAGATGAAAGGAACAATAGCAATCTCAACATAACGAGAGGTAATTTTGTAACATGAAAATTTATATAACCATATTTTCCTTTATCATAATAATTACACGTAGGATCATAATCAAATTCAACAATATAGCTATCACATAAAATATTTTCAACATGATCCACATACATGCAAAGTTGACACTCTTCCAAAATAGTGGGATTATCATTAACTAAAGTCATGACCTCTCCAAATCCACTTTTATCAAAAAATTCACAAGATGGAACATTCTCCATATATGTGGGATCTAAAGTTGACACTCTTCCAGAAATCCTTCTTGCTACCTCTTGAGCATGCGTTGGTTTTCCCTTGAAGAGCAAAGGGTGATGCAGCAAAGTAGCGTAAGTATTTCCCTCAGTTTTTGAGAACCAATGTATCAATCAAATAGGAGGCTACACGCAAGTCCCTCATACCTACACAAACAAATAAGAACCTTGCAACCAACGCGATAAAGGGGTTCTCAATCCCTTCACGGCCACTTGCAAAAGTGAGATCTGATAGAGATGATAAGATAATATTTTTGGTATTTTTATGATAAAGACCAAAAGTAAAGATTGCAAAGTGAAAATAGATTGGAAACGTATATGATGGAAAATAGACCCGGGGGCCATAGGTTTCACTAGTGGCTTCTCTCAAGATAGCATAAGTATTATGGTGGGTGAACAAATTATTGACGAGCAATTGATAGAAAAGTGCATAATTATGAGAATATCTAGTTATGATCATGTATATAGGCATCACGTCCGCAACAAGTAGACCGACTCCTGCATGCATCTACTGCTATTACTCCACACATCAATCACTATCCACCATGCATCTAGAGTATTAAGTTCATAAGAACAGACTAACGCATTAGGCAAGATGACATGATGTAGAGGGATAAACTCAAGCAATATGATATAAACCCCATCTTTTACCTTGTACATGGTTTGGCGAATCTCGCATTCTAACTCTCAGTCATCCTCACAAGCATTGCAGAATTTCTCTTGTCGACGAACCAAGTTCGGATAAATCCATTGATTCTGCAAGCCAAAAAAAACATCTATCGTTCCTTAACAATTCTGAGGTTTTGCGTAAACTCCTATAGAATCGTCGGTCGATACAATCGTAACTTCTTCCAGGGTTTCTCCTTCAGCAAGAGTGTGCTTGCTTCTTGGCAGGTTCTGGGGCCTGTGGGTTATGGCCCATCTCATCACTTGCAATCCTTGAACACATCATCTGGGCAACTGGTCATTATTCCAACTTCCAACTTCCTAGTATTCTTGAATCCATCCAATTGTACTGTCTTCCTTCCTTCTATTGGCACCAAACTAAAAACGTGATTACTCAGACTCGGCATGGAGTTACAGTTGCTCCATAATCAACATTCTACCTCCTTTATATCCAATAGTACTTCATCTCTTCATCCTCGTGGGTTATCCCACATACCAAGATAAAAACTTATACTTATGAAATCCATACTCCTCTTCATGGAACATCATTATCCTTTCCAGGGTCAAGCGTCCTTACAGGGGAATATTGGCCATCTCCGCATGGCACTTCTTCGACTGGGAATCGTGAAACACATCATGAACTCCTGCCAGTCCTTCGGGTGACTCCAACTTGTTGGTAACTTCTCCCATACGCTCCAAAACTCGGTATGGTCCTACAAATCTCGGGGCTAACTTTCCCTTAACACCAAATCGTTTAAATCCTCGCAGAGGGGACATACGAATACATGCTCTGTCTCCAATTTCATAGACTTCCTCCTTGCGTTTTTGAGTCTGCATAACTATTCTGCCTGGACTGAGCTACCTTCAGTCTATCTCGAATCCACTTAGCATTCTCTTCTGACTTCTTGATCACATTTGCTCCAAACAACTGACGGTCTCCAACTTCATCCCACATCAATGGTGTCTGGCTCCTTCTCCCATACAAAGCTTCAAAAGGGGGCCATTTTCAAACTGGATGGGTAACTGTTGTTGTATGAGAACTCCGCGTAAGGTAGATCATCATCACTACTAGATCCATAATCTAGCGCACACGCTCTCAACATGTCCTCCAGAATCTGATTGACTCTCTCGGTCTATCCATCTGTCTGCAGATGAAAGGCTGTACTGAACTCTAGCCTAGTACCCAAAGTATGGTGCAGCTGATTCCAAAACTTTGAGGTAAACTGTGTTCCTCTATGATGGTCCTCGGAACTCCATGCAGACATACGATCCTTGTCAAATATATCTTGGCCAACTTCGCACTTGTATAGGTGGTTTCACTGGGATAAAATGAGCCATTTTGGTCAATCGAGTCAACTACTACCCAGATAGAATCATATCCCAATCGGGTTCTGGGAAATCCGGTAATGAAATTCATGCCAAGCTTATCCTACTTCCATTCAGGTATTAGCATAAGTTGTAGTACTCCTGCTGGCTTCTGATGTTCTGCCTTCACACTCTGACATTCATCACATACGGCTACATATTCGGCAATATCCTTCTTCATACCAGTCCACCAGAAACACTCCTTCAAATCCAAATACATCTTGGTGTTTCCAGGGTGAATCGAGTATGGTGAGTCATGAGCCTTCTGAAGTATTAACTTCCTAATCTCTGCATTATTGGGTACATGTACACTATCCTCAAACCATAAGGTGTCGTGCTCATCCTTTTGGCCTTTCCTTTGCTCATCCTCTCTTTTAACTCAGCAATCTCTTTGTCATCCTTCTGAGCTTCACGGATCTTTCTCAACCATGTGGACTGAACTTCCATTGCTGCAACAAAACCTTTGGGAACAATCTCCAACCGAAGTTCCCTGAGATCCTCGGCTAACTCCTTTGGTAATCCTCCACTTATGAGGGTATTCATCCTTATTTTCTTTATGGTTGTGTCCTATTTCTCCACAAAGCTTGTATGCACAAGTTTTCTTCATATCCTTTTCCATAAGGCCTCAATTTACGGGACACAAGGCGAGACTTTGGCAAAGTCAACTTAAATTCCTTCCAAGTGGTTACTCCTTGCAATCCATTGATGGTTTGGTACATCCTCCACCAAGTAGCAGCTCCTCTTTCAAAACACTTAAGAGCATCTTTGGGCCATATCCTTTCTGACTATAGGGTTGTTCTTCATGTGATTCTCCATGTTCTGAATCCATCGGTCTGTCTCCAATTGACTCATCGGTCCATACAATACAAGCTCATCTCCATTCATCCTCTATTGGGTCCATGGGTTTTGGGATAGGAGAGATAGAGAGGGATGCACACAATATAAACAATGGTTTTGAAAATACAAGTTTTATTGTGGCTGTCGGAAAAACAACAAACAAATGACAGCTCACAATCGTCGCATCTAACGTAAGTACAACGGGGTTTTGGGCTTCTAATGGTCAATAGATCCCAAAGTCATCAAACTCTTCAAGTCCTGTTCATGTCTCCGATGGCTCCTTCTGATCATGCTTGTCCTTCTCAAGTTCTTTTGCAAGATCATCTCTGTTGACGCGAAGTCTCTCGTGACGTCCTTTAATATTCCTGGAGTTGTATTCCAAACTTCTGGTTTCAACTTCCTTGACATGAACCATGATCCTACTGTCTTTCAGTTCCTGACGAATCTCTGGTATCTCGATGTTTTTCTCCTTCAGTTTGTCTACTTTCAGCTTCTGGTTCCGAGTGCTTCACGAATTTGCCTCCTTGTCAAATATAGCTTCCTGCATATCCATATTAAAATCCTTGATGTAATGCTCCAGATCCTGGTGATACACCAGAAATGTTAAAACTGCATCCTTCGCTGACAGATGCTCCTTCAGCCTCCTACCATCCAATCCTTCTGAGGAAATGCATGCTTAACTCAGCACAGTGGCAATAGCATATGCGGGTGATAACCTCATGGATAGCCGTGTTTTTGCTCTTGTCATTTCCATGAGCTATCTCACCATAGTTGATATTCTCCTGCCTTAGGGTTTTCCTTGTGTAACTTTGAGTTACGATGCTCCATGTTCCGGTCTTTCTCCGATACACCTTGATCTCGTGTATTGTTAACTTCCATAGTCTGCCAAGTTCCATAAGCGTAACCTTCCTAGGTCATACAAATCCGGAAATTCTTCAAGCCTTCAAATTCTCCTAGTCTTCGGAGTCTTCACCGTTGTACTTTCCATTTACACGGTAAAATCCTCTTTATTCCAAATGGTCTTAGTTGTCCGATATCTGGTCTTTCTTGGAGTGGTCTCATCAGTCGAATCTTCGAGTGGTCAAAAGGGAAAAGGGGTATGGTCTCACTAAAAGGATTGTTTGAATAAGCTCAGAAGAGAAGAGAGGTAAAAGATCTTTTGAAATGGAAGTTGTAGAGAAAAATCTTTCCTATGGGCTTGCCTGTTTCTAGGGTCACGTCCTACAGTCAACATGTGCTCTGATACCATCTTGTAGCGACCCGACCCGAATGGATCAAGTCTCTGTGCTTTCGTGTCATCCCTGGATCGGTATCTTTGACACACAAGACTCGAAGGATTTATAACAGAGGTAAATCACATGTATAAAGTAACGTAAATACTATTACCTCAATCCAAAATATAGCGGAAGCAACAAGGTTGTGGATTCCCATCAACACCAATGGCAAAGTTGAGTATAGGAAATCGTAACCCTAACGTATCACTTACTAAATGTCAAAAAGTCTCGCAACATGAAAAGTTGCAGCCCAAAACGGTCAAGACATGGAATATCTTTGGCAATGTAACACATAGAGAGTAATGAAGGAATAAGCCTATACTACATGCATATATGGCTGGTGGAAAGCTCTATGGTTACGATTTTTATGAAAAGCCAATTTTTCCCTACTACAAAGGAATAAATTTATTTAACTATCATGGTGGTTGTGAAACATTGAGAATGGTTGACAGCATCCTCAATCCCAATTAAAAGTACTCATTAAAACCCAACAATATTAATTAGAGTAACGTGATGAGATCAACAGGATAATCCAAGAACTAGATACTCAAAATTGTCCATAACCGGGGACACGGCTAATCATGATTAGTTTATACACTCTGCAGAGGTTTGCGCAATTTTCCCCACAAGACTCGATCGCCTTCGTTTGATTTCTCGCACTCCATGGTGTCTGAGAGACGGATGACCGAGACATAGTCTTTCAGAAGCGTTTGCACCTTACGATGGGTAGACCGTACCACCTACAACCCCTACATCTGCTAGTCTACCACTGTAAGAGTTCACACGACTTAATCAACTATGCCAGAGCCCATAATGGCTTGTGGCTGCACACGGAAGTTACTAGCATGAATGATCTTATGATCCCTTTGAGCACAGGTGGCGGTCCAAGAAAAACAGGCAAGTCCTGATAGAAACCAGGTGCCTCAATCCACCCAGATGTGTGTTTAGGTTGCCACCTTAAGTAAACCATTAATTTAACAATCTCACATCTGTCATGGAATACACTCACCCAATCCACGTCTACTAGCATAGCATATCATAATAAGCAAACGTAGAAGTAACTCCCAAGGTTTCATAAGTAAAACAGGTAATAGGTACTACCTCAATCTACTTCCCATCCCACAATTTATTTAGATCCTAATCATGCAAGTGTTTGAGGATTGATCTAATGCATAAAAACTGGGTAGTAGAAAAGATATGATCAAGTGTTACTTGCCTGCAATGTTGATGAAGTTGATTCGCACTCAAACTCTTGATAGTTCTACTCGTCACACTCCGGTCAATCTATCGTAATCAAGCAATAGTAACCACACATAAGCAAACACTCAAAAGATCGGAAAAAACGAAGAAAACGATTCAGAAAACATCAAAACCAAGCAAATAACTCTTGCAACATAAAACAATTTCTAACAGTACCAAAATTATGTGAATTTGGCCTTATCAGAAAGTTTAGGTCAAGAGCTTCGATTTGCAAAAAGATTCAATTAAATCGGAGATTCTGAAACTCAAGTTACGATCAAACGAAGTTTGAATACAAATCTGATCTAATTTAAATTTTAAATTATCAAAAACATGTTTGAGTTGTATTCTTTGGATAGAGGGGATCGTAATGAAGAAGTGGGCGTTGGTTTCGTTGGATTCCGACTTACGAGTAAAAAGTTATGAGCGTTTGAAGATTAGGGACTAAAAAATAACACTACGGATAGGTCCCTGACGGAAATTAAAAATAAAAAGAAAAATTAAAAAACGGAATAACGAAACGGGATCAAATCCTACTAGGATTTGTAAAAGAATAGGAAACCTTGGCTCCCTGGCTCCCTAGGTGCGTGCGCGCGATGGCCTTGGCCGGCCGGATGGTTGGCGGCTTGGGCCTTTGGCCCAAGGCGCTGCAGATTTTTTTTTACAAACAGAGAGGAAAACAAAATGATAAAACAAAATAAAATGAAAATATTATATAGGAATATAATATATCAAAATTTTCAGAAAAAGATTTCCTACCTGATGAACATTATTAGAATTCCAAATAAAGTCCACACAAATTCAGATAATTAAAAGAGTGCTACTGGTCTAATAAAATCCAACGAAAATCATTTTAAAAATACCAAAATTGATTCAAATTTAGTTCTCTCCATTTTTTTACGATGTAGGGAATCATGTTACCCTATTTTCCATGTATTTTATTTTTGGAGAAAAATAATTTGAATAAACTCAAATAACTCCAAATTGAAAAATAAATTCAAAAGAACTTTGAATTTAATTCTTTGAAACTCCCAACTCATATTTCATATAATTTGAAGAAGTCATTTTATCTTCGCTCGTGAAAATCATTGAGTTGCATAAAGTTTCAGAATTGGAAATATTCTCAAATGAATTTCAAATATTTTCAACACCCCTTGTCATTTAAATAAATGGAAGAAGTCATGTCATCTTCTCTCCAGGGTTTTGTGGTGAAAAGAATTTGAATTCACGAAGATCATAAAAGCAAAAATGAAAGTTTGGGAAAGTCCTTTTATTCCCTCTCATTTAACTTTCAAAAGTTTCGAATTCACTCACTTTCAGTCAGTCACACAAACAATCAAATCAAATCTATCTATTTGTTTATAACATTCCAAATTTTAGAATTTTGGGATGTTACACTAATGAACGAGCGAACGCTCGCTTAAAAATTAAACCGATAAAACCGGTTAAAAAAACGAAACCCTAGGTTTTTCTAAAAAAACCGGGTTGGTTTTTCTCAGAAAACCGGGCGGCGGCTACCTCGCATTCCGGCTCGGGACTCGGCAGTGGGGTGGCTCGGCGGGCGGGCGGCTCAGCGGCGGCGGCACAAGGCGGGTGGGGCGGCTCCGGTGGCGAGGAAGTGGGGCGGTGCAGGCTGCGGCTTGGGGCTCCCTAGGGGCCCTGGGCTGGTATTTAAAGGGAAGGGTGCGGTGGCTTGGGAGGCAAGCGGCGGCGGAGGCGGAGTCCGCCTCGGACTCGATGGCGGTGGCCTTGAGGGAGGCGGCCAGCTGGGTTGGGCCAACTTTGGTGAGCTTGACCACCGGTATGGCTTGTGGCGTTTTTTAAAAAACAATTCACTAAACTTCGTAAAAATTCTAGAAAAATAAATAAAAATCAAAAAATTCCAAAACAAATTTTCACCGCCTAAATAAAATATTTAGGACGAGGTGAACATTTTCTTGGCTCTAAAATGCAGTTTTGGAAACGTGCAATTTTCCTAGATCCAAATAAAATAGCGAAAAACTCCAAAATAAAAACTTATTTGATTTTTTATTAAACCTTCAGTATTTCTTTATTTTGGGAAAGTCATTTTATTCCCTCTCGCTTATTTTGATAATATAAATAATTGAAGATAGAATAAATAAAAGCAAATGATCCTATTTTCAAAATTTGAGAAAACTCAAATATGAAAATAACGAATTCTCTAACTCTCTCCGTGGGTCCTTGAGTTGCGTGAAATTTCTAGGATCGAGCCCAAAATGCAATAAAATATGATATGCAATTGATGATCTATGTATAACATTCCAAATTGAAATTTTGGGATGTTACAAACCTACCCCCTTAAGATGAATCTCGCCCTCGAGATTCAGGTTGGCTAGAAAATAGGTGAGGGTGGTCCTTCAACAGATCTTCCTCTCGCTCCCAGGTGGCTTCATCCTTGGTGTGGTGGCTCCACTGAACTTTGCAAAACTTGATAACCTTGCTGCGGGTGATTCTGCTGGCATACTCGAGAATTTTGACTGGCTTCTCCTCGTAGGTCAAATCATTACCCAACTGAATAGCTTCCAACGGCACAGTATCTCTCAGAGGTATATCAGCCATCTCTGCGTGGCACTTCTTCAACTGAGAGACATGGAACACATCGTGAACTCCTGACAATCCTTCGGGAAATTCCAACTTGTAAGCAACTTCTCCCATGCGCTCCAAGACTTTGTATGGTCCCACAAAACGTGGCGCTAACTTTCCTTTAACTCCAAAGAGCTTAACTCCTCTAAGTGGAGATACTCGAAGATAAACTCTATCTCCGACTTTGAAAATTGTCTCCTTGCATTTAGAATCCGCATAGCTATTCTGCCTGGATTGGGCTACCTTGAGCCTATCGCGAATCAACTTCACCTTCTGTTCAGACTCCTTAATCAAATCTGGTCCAAACAATTATGGTCTCCAACTTCATCCCACAACAGCGGGGTTCTGCACCTCCTTCCGTACAAGGCTTCGAAAGGGGCCATTTTCAAACTGGATTGATAGCTGTTGTTATAAGAAAACTCCACATACGGCAAGTTGTCATCCCAACTTGATCCATAATCCAATGCACATGCTCTCAGCATATCCTCCAAAATCTGATTGACTCTCTCGGTCTATCCATCTGTCTGCGGATGAAAAGCTATACTGAACTCTAGCCTGGTTCCAAGAGTTTCGTGCAACTGATTCCAAAACTTTGAGGTGAATTGGGTTCCTCTATCTGATACGGTACTCCTCGGAACTCCATGTAGACATACGATCCTGGTCATGTATATCTTATCCAACTTGGCACTGCTGTAGGTAGTCTTCACTGGGATGAAATGAGCTACCTTCGTCAAACGATCGACTACAACCCAAATCGAGTCATAGCCTGAACGAGTCCTGGGCAATCCCGCGATGAAATCCATGCCTAATGTTTTCCCACTTCCATTCGGGTACCAAAGAACGGTCAGAATAAACCAAACCGGCTTCGATGTTCTACCTTCACTCTCGACATACATCACAAACTGCTACATACTCCGCAATATCCTTCTTCATTCCGGTCCACCAGAAAGTATCCTTCAAATCCAAATACATCTTGGTATTTCCTAGGTGAATTGAATACGACGAATCATGGGCCTCTTGTAAAATCAACTTCCTGATCTCCGGATCATTCGGCACATAAACGCGGTCCTCAAACCATAGGGTATCGTGCTCATCCTCACGAAATCCCTTAGATTTTCCCTTGCTCATTTTCTCCTTAATAGAGACAATCTACTTATCAGTCTTCTGAGCTTCTCTGATCTTATCCATCAACGTAGACTGTACCTCCAATGTTGCTACATAGCCTGCCGGAACTATCTCCAAACATAGTTCTCGAAATTCTTCGGCTAACTCTTTTGGTAAACCTCCGGTCATTAGCCTGTTGACATGACTCTTGTGGCTCAACGCATCTGCTACTACGTTAGCCTTTCCAGGGTGATAATGCAATCTCATATCATAATCCTTGATGAGCTCCAACCATCTCCTTTGCCTGAGATTCAACTCCTTCTGCGTGAAGATGTATTTCAAACTCTTGTGATCAGTGTACACCTCACAATGGTTTCCAATAAGAAAATGTCTCCAAGTCTTCAACACATGCACTACGGCTGCTAACTCCAAATCATGGGTGGCGTAATTTAACTCATGAGGTTTCATTTGTCGTGAAGCATACGAAAAAACTCTTCCCTCCTGCATAAGCACTGCTCCAAGTCCTCGACGTGAAGCGTCGCAATACACCTCATAATCTTTGCACTCATCCGGCAGAATCAACACTGGTAAGGTAACCAAACGTTTCTTCAACTCTTGGAAACTAGCCTCACATTCCTCAGTCCAATTAAACTTGATATCCTTCTTCAAAAACTCCGCCATAGGCTTTGCAATCTTCGAGAAATTCTCAATGAATCTCCGGTAGTATCCTGCCAGTCCAAGAAAACTCCGGATCTCTCCAACTGTTGTTGGTGATTCCCAGTTTGTCACAGTGACAACTTTGGTGGGATCCACTGCTATTCCTTCTCCGGATATAACATGTCCGAGAAATCCAACTTCCTTCAACCAAAACTCACATTTGCTGAACTTGGCATATAACTGATGTTCTCTGAGCTTCTCAAGTACTAAAGCAAATGCTCCTTATGCTCTTCTTCATTCTTCGAGTAAACCAAAATATCATCAATGAACACCACGACGAACTTATCCAAAAACTCCATAAACACCTTGTTCATCATGTTCATGAAATAGGCAGGTGCGTTAGTCAGACCAAATGACATAACGGTATACTCATACAGCCCGTACCTAGTGGTAAAAGCCGTCTTAGGTATATCCTGCTCCCGTATCTTTAACTGATGGTATCCTGATCGCAAATCGATCTTGGAAAATACCTTAGCTCCTTGCAATTGGTCAAACAAGTCATTGATCATCGGCAATGGGTACTTGTTCTTAATGGTCACTTCATTCAATCCTCGATAATCAACAACCATTCTCAAGGATCCATCCTTCTTTTCCACTAGAAGTACTGGCGAACCCCAAGGCGAAGAACTTGGGTGAATAAAACCTTTATCCAGTAACTCCTTAATCCGCTTCTTAATTTCTTCCAAATCTTGTGCGGGCATCCGGTACGGTCTCTTAGATATCGGCCCTGTGCCTGGCAACAATTCGATCAAAAACTCAGTGTCTCTGTCCGGTGGCATGCCTGGCAACTCTTCTGGGAATACAACCGGGTAATTATTCACCACTGGTACTTCCTCCTGCACAACTCCTAATACGGAATTTACTTGTGTCCTCCTCGGCTCATGCCGTGACACATACTTGATTCTTCTTCCTTCTGGGGTGGTAAGCAAAATCGACTTACTAGCGCAATCAATGTTCCCTCCATACTTTGATAACCAATACATGCCTAATATCATATCCAATCCTTGTGAATCCAAAACTATTAGATCCAAGGGAAACACATAGTTACCAATCCTTAATGGTAATCGATCACACCACAAACTGGCCATATATTCTGCTCCAGGCGAAGTTACTAGCATGGGTGACCTAAGGGCTTGGGTTGGCAACTTATACTTATCCACAAATCCCTTGATATGTATGAATGCGATGCACCAAGATATCAAAAAGAACGACCGAGTAAATGTCTTAACCAAAAACTTACCTATTACGCATCCGGCTAAGCTTCATCCTCCTCCACGCGTAGCGTGGTTCACCTATCCCCTGTTGAAAGGGTTCGGCTTCTTCCTGAGCTTCCATTGCCATTTCCATTCTGGGCTTCGGGACATTCATTTGCATAATGTCCGATCTTGACACTTAAAACAAGTGACTTGGCTCGGGTCTCTCTTGGCTGGGGTTGACGGGTTGGTGCGGTTTTGTCCATTGCTTCCTCCATTCCCGTTTCCATTCCTGGAACCATTATGATTGTGCGAGCTACCTCCTCCATGTGTATGCTGAAATTGTCCTCCTGGTTTTGGGGTAAAGCGTAGCTTCTGCTGAGCTCCAGAATTGTATTTCCCCTGTCCATACTTCCTCTTGCGGTTGTCAATCTGTTGCTGCTTCCCTTCAATCATAAGAGCATGATCTACCAACTCCTGGTAGTTATTGAAAGTGGCTACCATCAACTGCATGCTCAGCTCATCATTAAGTCCTTCCAGAAACTTCTCCTGCTTCGTTGCATCTGTAGCAACGTCATCTGGGGCATATCGTGCTAACTTACTAAAGTTCTCAACATACTGGCTTACAGTACGCCCTCCTTGGCGTAAGTTGCGAAACTCGCGCTTCTTCATGGCTATAGCTCCTGCTGAAACGTGTGCAGTACTGAAAGCTTGCTGAAACTGATCCCATGTGACAATGTCAATAGGGTGTGTGGCCGTGTAAATCTCCCACCAATATGATGCGGGTCCATCAAGCTGATGTGCGGCAAAACGCACTCTCTCCGCATATGTGCATCCTGCAGTGGACAGCTCCCTTCCAACCTTGCGGAGCCAATCATCTGCAACAATCGGCTCGGTGCTACTGGAAAACACCGGCGGATTTAGCCTCAAGAAATGAGTCAAATGGTCAACAGGTGGTGGTGGTGGTGGTGGGTTGTTATTGTTGTTGTTGTTGTTGTTGTTGCCTTAGTTCTGTACCAGTGTTTGAATCAAGGCATTCTGCTGCTGAATCAACTGAGTGATCTCCAGTGGGAAAACAAATCCGGTGTCGTGTCTCGGAGGCATCTGAGGGTTTAGAGAAGGTGAGAATATAGAATAGAATGAGGTCCAGTGAGAAAACACTACCCATATGCACATGAGACAAATTCAATCAATATCACTCCAATCAATTCAAACAAGGGCATACAACGGTCTAACTATCGTTACGAAAGTGCTTGGACTAAACTAGATACAATGGGGAAAATTCTACTACTGTTATGGTGGTCAACTAGAAAAACTGCTCCGATGAAGACTCCATAATATCTGCTCCAGCTTCATCAACATAGTCATCATCCCTGTCGTCGGGATCCGAGTCGGTGTCGTCGATGATGATATAGTTATTCGGGCAAGTGGAATCGTCGTCATTTCCCCCAGGTGCGGGATCTCCCATGAAAACTCCGAGCTTCCTGGTTAAGTGATCATTCTTCTCTACTAGCACTTCAATTTCTTCCATGTAATCTTCACGTGTAGCCTTGAGTTCTTCCTCTAGCTCCTTGATCTTGGTCAAGGGCTTCTGCAGGTCCTCCATGCCTGCACACATCTGGTTCTCCCGACGTCGGACATGCTGGTTTAACTCCTGGATATATGCTGCGATTGATCTATCCCTCCTGGTGCTGATCATCTCCCATTGCTCATCTCGGCGCCCACAAATTTGGTAGATAGTATTCTTGAGATCATTGCGGTAAACTTCTCCAATACGTCCCATGGCGATGTGGGCTGCCATGCTCTTTCCTAGACTCCAGGTTGGTGCATCAAAGGAAAACTCTATGGGCTCCGTGACTGGTGCGAATGTCCTTCCTGGAACTTGAACTTGAATCATCCAGCACTCCTCTTCGGGTAAAGTGGTGTTGTAGGTCCCGGTGAAGCTTGGTACTCCGATGTTCAGGTATCTAGTGACTTCCTTCAAGTGGCATCCAAAGGGTGTATCTTCATCCGGTTGTGTGAACTTGTTCCTTGCATCCGCCATCCTAAAAGAATAGAAAAGATGAGGAGTCGTAAATGAGAAGAAAGAGTAGTGATCTAGGGTTTTAGCTTAGTGGTCGTGTCTCTACGGTGTGATCTGACGATACCATCTTGTAGCGACCAGACCTCAAAGCGTCTGATCTCTGTGCTTCAGTGTCATCCCTGGATCAGTAATGCTGACATGCACAGTACTTGAAGGATTTATAACAGAGTAGCAATCACACACTTATTACATCAAATGTCTCAAAAGAGAACTTATTACAATAAATATGGCTTAAGGCCATCTAATAACGATAACAGCGGAAGGCTTGGAAGATAAGCGAGTCCATCAACTCCAACGGCATCACTGAGTATAGAACCACGACCTAAGGCACCTTACTCGTCGTTCTAAAAGTCTCGCAACATGAACGTTGCAGCCCGAAAACGGGTCAGCACATGGAATATGCTGGCGATGTAACACATAGAGAAACAATATGAAAGAGTAATGCTATACTACATGCATATTTGGCTGGTGGAAAGCTCTATGGTTACAGTTTTGCGTAAAGCCAGTTTTTCCCTACTGCAAAGGAATAAATTTTGTTTAACTATCATGGTGGTTGTTAAACATTGAGAATGGTTGACAGCATTCTCAATCCCAATTAAGTATCATCAATTAAAAACCCAACAATATTAATTAAAGTAACATGATGAGATTCACATGATAATCCAAGTACTAGATACTCAAGAAGTCCATAACCGAGGACATGGCTAACCATGATTAGTTTGATACACTCTGCAGAGGTTCTTGCACTTTTCCCCACAAGAGTTGATCTCCTCCATTTGATTTCTCGCACTACAAGGTGTTTGAGAAACGGATGACCGAGACATAGTCTTTCAGAAGCGCTAGCACCTTACGAACGGGTAGACCGTACCAACCTACATCCCCTACATCAGCTAGTATACCACTGTAAGAGTTCGGACGACTTAGTCAACTATGCTAGAGCCCATAGTAGCTTGTGGCTGCACACGGAAGTTTCTAGCATGAATAATCTCATGATCCCTTTGAGCCTGGGTGGCGGTCCATAAAGAAAAACAGGCAATCCTGGAATACCCAGGTACCTCAATCCACCTAGATGTGTGTTTAAGTTGCCACCTTAAATAAACCATTAATTAACAATCTCACATCTATCATGGATACACTCACCCAATCCACGTCTACTAGCATAGCATGCCATAATAAGCAAACATAGAGTAACTTACAAGGGTTTGATAATAAAACAGGTAATAGGTATTACCTCAACTACTTTCCCAAAACCCACAGTTTAATTAGATCCTAACCATGCAATGTTTGAGGATTGTTCTAATGCATAAAAACTGGGTATGAAAAGGGATATGATCAAAGTGTTACTTGCCTTGCTGATGATCCGTGAAACCTAGAGATTCGAAGTAGCAAGCGGCGCACCCCGGGTACTCTATTGAAAACAAAAAAGCACACAATAAGTACTCTTCTAATGCACAGGTAAAACTCGAATAAAAGATCTAACCAGAAAGTTCAACTTAAGAACTCCGGTTTGCAAAAAGAAACAACTGCGAAAGAAACAGGCTTCGTTTTACTAATCTGGACCTAAGTCAAATTTTACAGATGCAAAAACTTGTTTGAGTTGATTATTCGGAAAGAGGGTTTCGAGACGAAACTCTAGGCGCTTGAATCGCCTGATTCCGATAAACGAGCGAAAATTTATACTAGATCGAAAATCGGATCAGAAATCACGGAATAAATCCGAGAAAAAGAAAAACGACGAACAGCTTAACGAACGAACGTTCGTTAACTGTAACTAAATAGTGAGCGCGTTCATAAAAACTAATGAACGAGGGAACGCTCGCTAAAAAAATAAACCGATAAAACCGGTTAAAAAAACGAAACCCTAGGTTTTTCTAAAAAAACGGATTGGTTTTTCTCAGAAAACCGGGGCAGCGGCTACCTCGCGAACTCCAACGGCTCGGGACTCCGGCGGGGTGGGCGGCTCGGCGGCGGGCTCGGGCGGCGGGCGGCACAAGGCGGCGGGCGGCTCGGCGAGGAAATCTGGCCAGGCGGCTGACTTGGGGCTCCCTAGGGGGCCCCGGGCTGGGTATTTAAAGGGGGAAGGGGGGTGCGGCGGCTGGGGGGAGGGGCAAGCGGCAGCGGCGGGAGGCGGAGTCCGCCTCGGACTCTGCAACGGTGGTGGCGCTGGGTTGGGCCGGCCTGGCTGGGCTTCGGCCCAGTCGGGCGCGGGCGTGTTTAAAAAAAACAATTCCGCCGAAACTCAGAAAAATTCTAGAAAAATAAATTAAAATGTAAAAATGCCAAAACAAATTTTCACCGCCTAAATAAAATATTTAGGACGAGGTGAACATTTTCTTGGCTCTAAAATGCAGTTTTGAAAACGTGCAATTTTACTAGATCCAAATAAAATAGCGAAAAACTCCACAATAAAAACGTATTTGATTTTTTATTAAACCTTCAATATTTCTCTATTTTGGGAAAGTCATTTTATTCCCTCTCTCTTATTTTGATAATAGAAATAATTGAAGATAGAATAAATAAAATCAAATGATCCTATTTTCAAAATTTGAGAAAACTCAAATATGAAAATAACGGAATCTCCAACTCTCTCCGTGGGTCCTTGAGTTGCATGAAATTTCTAGGATCGAGCCCAAAATGCAATAAAATATGATATGCAATTGATGATCTATGTATAACATTCCAAATTGAAAATTTGGGATGTTACACAAACCCTGGCTCTCTTGGGTCGACTGGGATCCTCCGCTCATCGTTGTATGGGCGCCTGGCATCATATTGTCGGGGCACACATGATCCGCTCCTCGGAGGGGGCCTATGCACTCGACGACGGTCATCATGGCCGAGTCGATGATCATACTGCTCGTGGTTCCAACCCAAATACTGCTCGTGGCGATGCCCACGTCCCTTACGCCGCAGAGGCGATCTTGGGTTGTGAGCCGACTGAACTATGTCGGCCACCATAGATTTGCTATGGATCCTGTTGCAAGACTGAGAAACGACTGTGTTTTGCTCTCCTGCTTCCCGGAGCACCGCCCAGATCTACATCAAACCTCTTCCAGCCTCTGATTGGGACGGCTGAATCGACTCTGCTATTCGGGCTGCAGCTGTAAGATTCTGAATCGGAGTGCGGTATACATGAGGTCCAGGCGGGCACAAATGTTGCCGTCGAATGGATTAGGAATCTGTTGCCGAGCGCGCTCGTCGAGTGAACGTTGAAGGTTCTCCAGCCGTGCATGCTCAGCCAAAGTGGCCTGGCACGCAGCCTCCAAGGCCCGGGCCTCGGCGGTCTCCCCGACGATGGGAGTGTGGAGGGCCTCCACATTGCAGCGGTGCAGCTCCCCCCTCTGCTGCGAAGTGAGGGCTTCGGGATGATATTCCTCATGAACACGCGATGGATCGCTACCGTCTCCGCGACGGAAACCAGGCGGGCTGCGCGGTGTGTCGACCATCAGGACTTCCGCCGCGGGGTCGCTGCTGTCGCACTCGGACAGGGTCTCGACGAAGCCAGTCGACAGGTCGAATAGCCCGTAGAGAGATTCGTTGGGCTCGATTGCCACGACTTGAGGGGTGACTGACTGACGGGCCACCGCGTGCTTCACCCACTACTAAAGCCGCGATCGACCAGATCGCTTGCAGCGACGAGCAGCGGGAAGCGAAGACGTTGCGGGAGCCAGCCGATAATGAGTCGACGGCTACCGCGGAAGAACGCCGCGGACGCATGCACGAAAATGCGTCGCCCCGCGGATAGGGAGCGCCTCGACGTCGAGGGGAGCCTCCTGGAGCCAGGCGGAGTCGTCGGCAACGAAAACGAGCACGCCGAGACGGATCTCGCGGCCCTCAGTCAGTCCACCCCCGGAAACCATGATGATGGGAATCGGAAAAATCGCAACCTCACCGGAAAGTCGCTAAGACACCGGCCCCACGGTGGGCGCCAACTGTCGTGGTTCTATGTCTGATAGTAGAATAGGGGGTACATAAGAGGAGGCAAGATCCTAGCTATGATGAGGTTGTGCACGCAAGATTTACGAGTTCAGGCCCTTCTCAGAAGAAGTAAAAGCCCTACGTCTCGGTGCCCGGAGGCAGTCGACTGGATTATGCGTGAAGTTACAGGGGGTGCGAACCCTTTTGCAAGTGGAGGGGGTGGCTTATATACAGTGCGCCAGGACCCCAGCCAGCCCACGTTACAAGAGGTTCAATGTACATAAAGGGGAGACGTTACTGGTAACGCCAATGATAAAGGCATATAAATGATCATTAAAACTACGGAGTGAATGCCTGACCATTGCCATCCTGAGTGACTTTAGATCTTCTGTACTCCGAGTGACTTATGATGTGGTCGAGTGAGTATATCTTGGTCGACTGGAATTGGGTTATCCGAGTGAAATGCTTCTGGTCGAGTGGGTTGCACTATGAGATGATTACAATCGGTAGATGTTGTTGTGCTTTGAATGTCTTTAACTCTTAGGGAAGTGTCCTTGGGAAGGGTGTTTAGGTCAGGCCCATTAACCTACCCTAGGTACATGCCATCATCACCCACCACCCACTTAATAGCCACTGTCGAGGACTTGACCTACTTGCTAGACTACGCCTCCGAAGACGTCGACAGTATGGACGACGATGCCGGAGGCGAACCAAGCCAAAACCCACCTATCACTGGGTGTTGGACGACCACTTCTACTTACGACGTGTACATGGTGGATACCCCTGGAAAGAAGGACGACGACAGTGCCCAAGACCCGATTGAGGACAAGCCTGTCGAGGCACCACCAAAACACAGACGTCAGCGGCCCTGCTCACGATCGCGTCGCGAAAAGGAAAGCTATACCGGCACCGGAGACAATGACACTCCGGAGAATGCCGAAGACTCCGACCACCCCGTCGAGCCCGCTGTTGAGCAGGATGAGTGGGAAGATGGACAAGTCAATCCGGACGAACTTGTCAAGTATGAGGATTTGGAAGATAGTAACTATCTACAGGCATCCGAGGAGGATGTCAGCCTCAGCAATGAAGATTTCATCATGCCAGAGGAACCCCTCGAGCAAGAGCGCTTCAAGCGACAACTCATCGCCACTGCAAGGAGCCTCAAAAAGAAATAGCAACAGCTTCAAGCCGAACAGGATACGCTCGACGATAGATGGACCAAGGTCCTGGCTGCCGAAGAATACGGCTTCGAGCGCCCAAAAAAAAGTTACCCAAAGTGCAGGCTACTACCACAATTTGATGACGATGCCCTTGAGCCAATACCGTCAAGATATAATCATGATGATGAACCAGACCGACCACCACGTGGACGGGACAAAGCGGCTACCTACGCCGAACACCAGCTCGCGCCACCTCGTCGTCAAGGCAAAGAGGTAGCGGCTCTGGGCTATACCCACGACTTAATTATGACAGGACCTGGACAATAGAGCCAGTCATACTAGATCGATGTACGAATCAAGGGGACATGCTCCACCACGAGACGACAGCAATCAAGCTTGGCGTGATAAGCATAACCAAACTTGGGCCGAACACCAAAGACGGATATCGTCCGAGCTCTGTCGTGACGTTGACCGATACAGAGGCGCCTCACACCCCTTGTTCTTTACTGATGAGGTAATGCAACACCAGTTTCCAGAAGGGTTTAAACCTGTAAACATCGAAGCATATGATGGAATGACAGATCCCGCTGTATAGATTGAAGATTTTCTTCTCCATATTCACATGGCTGCGGTGACGATCTCCATGCCATTAAATACCTCCCCCTAAAGCTAAAAGGACTAGCACGGTACTGGTTGAATAGCCTCCCAGAGAACACTATTGGCAGTTGGGAAGACTTGGAGGATGCTTTTCGAGACAACTTCCAAGGTACTTATGTCCGGCCACCGGACACTGATGACCTTAGTCACATAGTCTAGGAGCCCGGAGAGTTAGCCCGCAAACTCTGGACTTGGTTCTTAATTAAAAAGAACCAAATCATCGACTGTCCGGATGCCGAAGCCTTAGCAGCCTTTAAACACAGCGTCCGTGATGAATGGCTCGCCCGACACCTCGGTCAGGAAAAGCCGAAGACTATGGCAGCTCTTACTGCACTTATGACCCGCTTCTACGCAGGCAAAGATAACTGGTTGGCTCGTAGAAGCAATAGTACCAGCGACCCTGGCACCTCTGAAGCCAGGGATGGCAACGGAAGGCCACGACGTAACAAAAACAAGCGTTGGAACAACAATGAAGAAACTGAAGATACGGCGGTCAACCCCGGATTCAGTGGCTCCAAACCCGGTCAGCGAAAGAAGCCATCAAAGGAAATAGAGACGATCCATCTAATTTGGATAAGATACTAGACATGCCTTGCCAGATTCATGGCACCCCCGACTAGCCTGCCAACCACTCCAACAGAAACTGCTGGGTTTTTAAACAGGCCGGTAAGTTAAATATCAAACACAAGGGGAAATGGCCTCAAAGCGAGGACGACGATGAGCCCCGTCCTCCGAACACAGGGGGACAGAAAAAATTCCCCCCGAGGTGAAAATAGTGAACATGATATATGTCACACATATCTCGAAGAGGGAGCGCAAGTGCGCACTAAGGGACGTCTACGCCGTAGAGCTTGTCACCCCAAAATTCAACCCATGGTCGGCTTGTCCGATCACCTTCGATCGCAGGGACCACCCAACTAGTATCTGTCATGGAGGTTCGGCGGCCCTAGTACTCGACCCAATCATTGATGGATACGATCTCACTCGAGTCCTTATGGACGGCGGCAGCAGTCTTAACCCGATTTATCAAGACATTGTCTATAAGATGGGTATCAACCAGTCAAGAATCAAGCCCAGTACCACTACTGTCGGTGTCAAAACCGGCGGATCTCGGGTAGGGGGTCCCGAACTGTGCGTCTAGGCGGATGGTAACAGGAGATGAGGGACACAATGTTTTTACCCAGGTTCGGGCCCTCTCGATGGAGGTAAAACCCTACTCCTGCTTGATTAATATTGATGATATGGGTAGTACAAGAGTAGATCTACCAAGAGATCAGAGAGGCTAAACCCTAGAAGCTAGCCTATGGTATGATTGTTGTCCATCCTACGGACTAAAACCCTCCGGTTTATATAGGCACCGAAGAGGGTTAGGGTTACACAGAGTCGGTTACAATGGTAGGAGATCTACATATCCGTATCGCCAAGCTTGCCTTCCACGCCAAGGAAAGTCTCATCCAGCCACGGGACGAAGTCTTCTATCTTGTATCTTCATAGTCCAGGAGTCCGGCCAAAGGCTATAGTCCGGCTATCCGGACACCCCCTAATCCAGGACTCCCTCAGTAGCTCCTGAACTAGGCTTCAATGACGACGAGTCCGGCGCGCATATTGTCTTCGGCATTGCAAGGCGGGTTCCTCCTCCGAATACTTCATAGAAGATTTTTAACACAAGAATAGTGTCCGGCTCTGAAAAATAAATTCCACATGCCACCGTAGAGAGAATAATATTTACACAAGTTCAATCTGCTGATGTATTCCGCAGCGTGACATCACACCACGGCCAAGCCTTTATTCGAATTGTTTTTACTATCCCACCTCAGCGCGTTTAGCGAGGCGGTTTCCTTGGCACGTCTTGTCAAAGCAGAGATCGTGTCCCCTTATTCCGGGATTCTCATTAATACGAGTGTCGGTGTCAAAACCGGCGGATCTCAGGTAGGGGGTCCCGAACTATGCGTCTAGGCGGATGGTAACAGGAGACAAGGGACATGATGTTTTACCCAGGTTCGGGCCCTCTTGATGGAGGTAAAACCCTACGTCCTGCTTGATTGATATTGATATTGTGGATGTTTACAAGAGTGGATCTACCACGAGATCAAGGAGGCTAAACCCTAGAAGCTAGCCTATGGTATGATTGTAAGGGTTGTTGATGTTGTCCTACGGACTAGAGCCATCCGGTTTATATAGACACCGGAGAGGGCTAGGGTTACATAGAGTCGGTTACAATGGTAGGAGATCTACATATCCGTATCGCCAAGCTTTTCTTCCACGCCAAGGAAAGTCCCATCCGGACACGGGGCGAAGTCTTCAATCTTGTATCTTCAAAGTCTTGGAGTCCGGTTGATGATGATAGTCCGGTAGATGATAGTTCGGCTGATGATGGTAGTCCGGCTATCCGGACACCTCCTAATCCAGGACTCCCTCAGTAGCCCCTGAACCAGGCTTCAATGACGATAAGTCCGGCTCTGAATGATAGAAGATTGTGAACACCAGGATAGTGTCCGGCTCTGCAAAATAAATTCCACATTCCACCGTAGAGAGAATAATAATATATACACAAGTTCAATCTGCTGATGTTTTTTGTGGCTTGACGTCACACCACTACCAAGCCATTACTCGAATTGTTTTTTACATTACCACCTCAGCGCATTTAGCGAGGCGGTTTCCTTGGCACGTCTTGTCGAAGCAGAGATCGTGTTTCCCATTAATCCGGAATTCTCATCAATATAGACGTGGGTAACCCAACCGCGCAATTGATGGTGACGCTTGGGGGATAAGCGAGTTTTACCAGGCCGGTGGGGAAGCGTAAGACTTCGCCCGCCCATATAAGGGATAAGGATTCACCTTCTCACCTATGCCTTCTTCCTCCTTTGCTTATCCATCTCCACGCTTTTCGAGCTCCAGCGCCCAAGTTCGCGCATCTCGTCTCAACCTTCTCCGACCATGTCCGAAGCAGGAGGTAAATGGTTGGCCTCCACCGTTAAGGAGGAGCACATCGCCAAACTGCACGGCGCCGGATACTTTTCCGGCGACATCGCGCACCGGCTGCCCGACGAGGGCAGCTCATCCCCACCCAGCCCCATGAGAGGGTCGTCTTTCTTCCCCACTTCCTCCATGGATGGGCTTTCCACTTCACCCCTTTGTCCGGGGCTCATGTTCTACTACGGCCTGGATTTCCATGATCTGGCGCTGAACTTCATCCTCAACATCTCGGCGTTTATAAATGGGTAATGCGAAACCTTCCTCTGCATCCAGCCCCACTTGACAGTGGCTCAAGACATTCAATGTCAAGCCGAAGGTAGTGAAGGGCACTCAAGCGGAGTGCGGAGATGCCATGTTGGGCAAGATGCCCAATGTCCTTTGGTTCGAAGGGGCCTTCGTGGAATCCGTCAAGGGGTGGCAATCGGGGTGGTTCTATATCACCGAGCCGCGTGACCCTAAATGGGCGGTGGCCCCCGAGTTTAGATCTGGTATCCCCACACAGCTCACCTCCTGGAAAGAGAAGGGCTTCTTTGTGGGGTAGTTCAAGGAGCCGACGGGACTCCAAGCACGTATCCAGCTGGTGAAGAAGCTCGAGCTGGTTAACGTGGTCCAAGTCATGCTCGTCGCCGGATTCTCCCATGCCAAGAGCGGGCATTCAATCTGTGGGAGTTCGATCCGGAAAAGCACCGGTAAGCGAGGCTCTTCGACCACGACGTCTGAAAGGCGCTGGAAGGTCTTTGTTCAAGGCGCTGAAGCCCCGCATCCGATCAAGATCGCGGATTTCGCCATAGCGCCTTGAGCCGGCGAGGTAAGTGATTCTACCCCTTTACGGGACACTTGTTTTCATAGTTTGACTCTATGCGGGTTTTAATTTCCCCTTTTCCTTTGGAGGACTGGATGAGGAAGGCGGAGCAGATTACTGTCCGGCTCCTATGCCGTAAAACCCAGTGAAGCGCTCATCTAGCGAAAGGCTGCTGGTTCCGGCACCGCACGTGGTGCCGGAGAAGAAGGCCAAGAAGGAGGCCACGGGTGCTCGAAAGAGCTCCGTTTTCAGGTGTCCGGCGACTCCGGGCGGACTCCTCCCAGCGAGGAGGAGAAAGAGGACTCTCTCGGAGGAGGGAGAGAGGAAGAGGAAGGCTTCCCGGCGGGGAGGCGAAGGGTCCAAGAGGGAAGGATTATTCCCGGACAGCTCGCCAACATCAACGTTGGCGAGGAAGAATGGCCTTCAAGGGCCAGGCCTCCGGCGAGATCATAAGTATCCGGATTCCTGAATGATCTATAATTTCTTTTCTGCGTCACATAGTGTCATTACGATGCCGCATGCTGCTGTAGTCCGGCCAGTGATGATCTTCCCGCTTCATCGAGCGGGTCGTTGGCTCCGTCGGATGTAGACTCCATCCCGACCGCCTCCACCCCTCGTGACGCCGAGGACGCCGAGGTGGGATCCCAAGAAGGGACCCATCAGGGGGAGGCTCCGGAGGCGCCACGAGGCGTCCTCCCGGACTTTGCACCGGACTCCACATCGGAACCCGCAGTGGCTCCGGAGTCCGGCCGGCGACCCCTTCGAACGAAGGGCAAGACCGTGACGCCGGCGGCTTCCGTCCAACGGAACCGCCGGGTAATTTGTTCGAGGCGCTGCAGAGCGCTTCCATCGAGGAAGAACACCGCACTATTATGAGTGCGGTGATCCAGAAGGTGTAGCTCGCCAAGAGCGGGCTGACCGAAGCCTGCAGTAGCCTTCTATCAGGCTTTGAGGTAAGAAGTTAAAAATGTGCAATGTAATACCGCATAGACAGTAGCCCCTGATGCTCGGTTCGGTGTTCGGAAAGAAAAGCCGGACTGTGGATCTGAAAAAAAGATATCATGAGGTTGCTAAAAAATTATCTCAATATGGGTTGCGAGGCTGCGCTGCTGACCTCTGCCGCTTGGCTGCGGAGGTCGGTGCTTTGAAGTAGGAGCTCGAGCGGTCCGAGCAAGAGCTCGGCCGCCAGAAGCAGCTCCAGGACAAAGAAGGTGAGTAACACCACTTTGAACTTGTACCTTCTGAGAAAAGGATTTAGGTTGCAACAAAAATAACAAGGATAACATGGGTACTGCGGGGCCACGAGCGAGGTGGCGACCACGAAGGAGGCCGTGTCCGCGTGACGAGCATAATGCGGCCACGCAGGCAGACGGAGCGAGAAAAGCAAGAGGCGCGGGTGGCGGTGGTTCAGACAAGAGCTCCAGGCTCTCATGGAGAAGCATGAGAGTTTGGGCGTGACTCAAAGACTTCGAGAGTCCGAGCTTGCCTCGCTCTCGAAAGTGCCAAAACTGCCAAGGCCGATGCCCATAAGTCCCTTCAGGAGATTGAGTTCATGAAGAAGATAGCGGCGGGTAAGGCATTTTTCATGCAAAGCAAGCATGTGAATGTAAATTACGTGTTACTTACCTGAATTCGGAGCTCTCCAGGGGCGTTTGCAGATCTACCTCGCAGCGTGTCTGATGCCGCCGCATTTTACCGGGCCGAGGAGGGGAGCTCAATGGAGAAGGTCTTCTGGTCTCAGTATGCTGAGGCCGGCCATCCGATGCCCCCTAGCGACCAGCTGAAGTAGCTGGCCGAGCTTCACAAGGTGGCCGAGCAGGCCATGAAGGGCCTCATAGTCCGGCTGTGGCCTGGAGAGGCCATGCCTGGGAGCTACTTCGGCCTCGTAGGACGGCTGGTGGATGCGTGCCCCTGGGTGGAGGTTATCAAAGCGCTCACTTTGTATTGAAGGTGCTCATCGGGCCCTTGCCAGCGCAAAAGGTGCATTGGGGCAAGCTGGATGCGGAGAAGCTAATCACTGACGCGCCACCAGCGGGCAAGGAACATCGTACGCCCGAAATGTACTATAAGGCTGTCCTGAAGGGTGCCCGCAAGATTGCGGATGAGTGCCCCAGGGATGTAATTTTTGAGTAAATTTGCAATGTGTTATCCTGTGCGCTGAAAACTTTGTTCATATGCGCTAAGCAACGCTTGTTAATTTAAAATATTACCTTCTGTGCGGCCGTTTATTAAATCTGAGAGATGGCAAGTCGTCGGCTTCAAATTTCCCCCATGCCACGAAAGTCTTTGGGGTGTTCGGGATAAACTTGAGCGCTCTTGTTCCCATTTTGGGTCCATCTAGGAGGCGCTCAACACAACGAACAAGGCAACCGGACTTATAGTGCTTGAACACTCTCACTTAGCCATAGAATTCTATAATTTTAAATTTCGGTGAAGCCCCTAGTATTCGGAGGACCGAATTGGGCGCTATCCACGCCTTCGTCGGACATAATCCGAACTTCGCTCAAGCGGCGTAGGTCTTTAAGGACCCGAAAGGACCTCTCGAGCAGCGACCAGTCTCGCCTTATCATGACAGTCGGTTTAGCTTTCTCCATCGAGGCGTTAACCCGGCTCAACCGGGGCGCAATCGCAGTGGTTCTCCCAGTGCTACCTTAGCCGATAGAACGGAACGTAAGGTGCCAAACATGGGAGCCAGGCAAACCCAACTCTTGACCCAAGACATGATTCGGAGCCGATTCATATAATGCTATAAGTTCGGGGTGCTGCACTTGTGAAAGTGTTCGGACTTTATCACACCATAATACGGAGAGCATAAGCCCCTGGTGTATTTGCCCGTACCAAAATGTACGGGTGCAACATGTCGTAAATGAACATATATATATAAGGTAATGCAATTATAGGCAAAAAAGTGCTGCATTTTATTCGAGAAGATATGCTATGAGTGCGGAATGATACAAATAGTGCGGAAAGCAAGGGATTGGACGAATTAAAGGCGTCTCCCTCGAGGTAGGCAGCGGAATGTTGCATTTAACAAATTTAATGCTCGTGATGGAGACCACCGAGTGTTAAATCGCGGTCTTTGTCCTTCCTGGCTGTTGCATCATTAGTTCGGCAGGTTCGCCGCCGGACTGAGTTCTGTATAAAAAAGAGAGAAATAAAAGAAAAAAGAGCGACACACTTGGGAGCCCCTGGTGTGGTCGAACCGCACTCTGGGTCTGTTGTGGTTGTGCCTTTCCCCCTATGCCCATGGTATCTCCAGGGCGTAATTATGTCTGTGGAGAGTTTGTTTTACAATTATCACGAGGGCTGGGGTTGAGGCCGCATTACTCTGGCGTGCTTTCGGGTGCCGTGGTCTTGGTTGATGTTGCTCCGGCGCGTTTGGCGTGTCCGGTCGCTTAACGGCCGGACTCGAAGTTGCCTGTAAAAGGCTGCTCAGTATTTCCGCCGCGAGAGCCATTGTATGTTCCTCCGTTCGGAGGAGGCGTTCCGTGTTCCCTTCACCGCTGATGACTCCACGAGGGCCTGGCATCTTGAGCTTAAGGTATGCATAATGCGGCACCGCGTTGAATTTTGCGAATGCGGTTCGTCCGGCGAGCATGATAGCGCTGCGGAACGGGACTATGTCGAAGATTAACTCCTCGCTTCGAAATTATCCGGGATCCAAGACCACTTCCGGTGTAATTGAGCTGTACAATTGGCCTCGACACCTGGTATGACGCCTTTTAAGGTTGTCTTTGTAGGTTTAATCCTTGAAGGGTCTATGCCCATCTTGCACTGCTGTATCTGATAAAGCGGGTTAGCTCTTTACGCCGTCCATCGGGACTCTCGTGAGGTGAAATCCATCGGCGATTGGGTCTAAAACCAATGCGCGAATCCGCCATGGCGGATCTTTGGTCGATGGTCTCTTCGATCGAAAGTGATCGGGCAAGAGGACCATGGGTTGAATTTTGGGGCGGCCCGGCTCCATCGCGTATCGTTCCTTAGTGCACGCTTCCGCTCCCTCTTGGGAATATGCATTGCGTATATCATGTTTACCGTCCGAACTTGAGGGGAATCCCTTTTGTCCTCTGTTGTTCGGGCGGCGGGTCTCTTCCTCGTCATCATTGTGTAGCCCCTTGTCACTGTTTTCGGTGATTAATTTGCCTGCTGCTTGAATACCCAACAATCTCTGTTGGTGTGGTTAGCTGGCTTTTCGGGGTTCCATGTATTTGACAGAGGCGGTCGAGTATTCGGTCCAAATTGGACGGGCCCGGAGTGGTTCTTTTGAATGGCTTCTTCCGTTGACCGGGTTTGGAGCCTCGGAATCCGGCGTTGACTGCCGTATCCTCATTGTTGTCGCCGTTAATGCGGTGTTTGTTTTTGTTTCAACGCAACCTGCCATTGCGGTCCTTGGTATCCGGACTGCCAGCGTTTTTGCTAAGGTTGTTGCTGCGAGCTAGCCAGCTATCCTCTCCCGCACAGAAGCGGGTCATGAGTGATGTGAGGGCTGCCATGGATTTCGGCTTCTCCTGTCCTAGGTGCCGGGCCAGCCACTCGTCACGGATGTTACGTTTGAAGGCCGCGAGGGCCTCTGCATCCGGACAGTCGACGATTTGATTTTTCTTTGTTAAGAACCGTGTCTAGAATTGCCTGGACGATTCGTCTGGCTGCTGGATTATGTGGCTTAGGTCGTCTGCGTCCGGTGGTCGCTTTGCGATGCCTGGAAGTTGTCGAGAATGCGGCTTCGTGTCTTCCCAAAGATCCAATTGACTCTGCGGGCAGGGTGTTAAGCCAATGCCGAGCTGGTCCTTTGAGCTTGAGCGGGAGATATTTGATGGCGTGAAGATCGGCGCCGCGTGCCATATGTATATGGAGGAGATAATCCTCAATCCAAACCGCGTCGTCTGTTGTGCCATCGTAGGATTCGATATTAACGGGTTTAAACCCTTCAGGGATTTGATGATCCATTACTTCGTCAGTGAAGCATAGTGGGTGTGCGGCGCCTCTGTATTCAGCAATATCGCGACGTAGCTCGAGACAGCGTTGTCTGCTGTGTTCGTCGTGGGTCTTGGGGCGCTCGCGTGATCCATAAATAGATCTGGATTGTCTTGCCTTGTCCTCCAATATATCTATAAGTCCGGTAGCGTTCCCCATGGCTTCATGCTTTTTGAGCGATGCGGGAATGCAGTTTTGGTGAAGGGCTTGCACGCCTCTATTCTTGGCCACGAGGTGGTCGGTCTGCCGTATTGTGCGCTGGTGATGCAGGTTTGTACGCTTCCTCCTCTAATCGGGGAGCAACTTACGTTTTAGGTAACTTTTGGAGGGCGCTCGAGTTCATACTCTTGACTGCGAGGACCTCGGTCCATCTGTCGGCCAAGAGGTCTTGATCAGCTTGAAGCTGTTGCTGCTTTTTCTTTAGGCTGTTTCTTTGTGGCCATTAGCCTGCGTGTGAAACACTCTTGTTTGACGGGATCCTCGTGCACGACGATTAAATGCTGTCGCCGAGGCTTGCCTAAATCTCCGTGAGGGAGGTAAGTAGTTGTCATCCTCGACCTCTTAAATGCCGCCCTCTCGTGAGGGCTTGCTTCTGCCTCCTCCTGCGCTGGATCGTGCTGGAGGGAGTTGTCTTCGGCACTTTCTGGGGTGTTATTATCTCCTGTGCCGGAATCTCCATTCTTTCCATGGTGGGATTTAGAGCGGCGCCGCTGACGTCGGCGCTTGGGCTGTTTCTTGAAGGAATCGGCCTCCGCTGCTTCTTCGCCGTCCCCATCTTTTGGGGTGTCCACCATGTATATGTCGTATGACGAGGTGGTCGTCCAGTGTCCTGTAGGCCCTGGTTCTCCGGCGTCGTCGTCCATACCGTCGATGTCTTCGGAGTCGTAGTCGAGTATGTCGGTTAAATCTTCGACGGTGGCTACGAAGTGGGTGGTGGGTGGGCTCTGAATTTCTTCGTCGTCCGCGTCCCAACCATCACAGCCGTGAATTCGGCCAGGGCTCTCCGGATAGCGAGAGATGCTTCAGTGAATTTATGATATCGCCGAAGGCGAAGTCTTTGAAAAGATGTCCGCAGCGGTGAATTCCATGATCGGCGCCCACCGGATTCGGACCGGGCAGGGGCGCAGGAGGTTCGGAGTCCGGCAGAGAGTCCGGCACCTCGGAGTCATGAGCTTTATGCGGGACAAGGTAAGTGTTCGGCTCTATCGCCGTAGAAGTTGCGGCTCCCGAGGCGGTGTCCAGCCATCCGTCCTTGATCCGAGCGATCGGCTCCGGACTATGAGTCGGAGCGGATTCGTTAATGGCCTCAAGGTGCTGTCCGTGGCGAGTTAGGTCATGCCCATCGTGGACAGCTGCTGCACGCCGACCGTGGCTCAGATCCATCGAAGATCAAGTCCCCGCGGATATCAGCCGTGAAGTTTAGGCTTCCAAACCTGAACTGACGGCCAGGGGCGTAGCTTTCGATCTGCTCCAGATGGCCAGTGAGTTGGCCATGCGGTGTAAGCCGCCCGAATCTGAAGATCTGTCCGGGAGAAAAGTCTCACCCAGGACTGCGTCGTTGTTGATTGAAGAGGCCATCAAGCCTATCGGTGGCGACACGGAAGGAACTCTCAATGAAAGCACCAATGTCGGTGTCAAAA
Organism: Aegilops bicornis; assembly: GCA_021605145.1. Lineage (NCBI taxonomy): Eukaryota > Viridiplantae > Streptophyta > Magnoliopsida > Poales > Poaceae > Aegilops > Aegilops bicornis. The sequence continues at coordinate 507,520,821 of CM038669.1, forward strand.
CCGGCGGATCTCGGGTAGGGGGTCCCGAGCTGTGCGTCTAGGCGGATGGTAACAGGAGACAAGGGACACGATGTTTTACCCGAGTTGGGCCCTCTTGATGGAGGTAAAACCCTACGTCCTGCTTGATTGATATTGATATTGTGGATGTTTATAAGAGTGGTTCTACCACGAGATCAAGGAGGCTAAACCCTAGAAGCTAGCCTATGGTATGATTGTAAGGGTTGTTGACGTTGTCCTACGGACTAGAGCCATCCGGTTTATATAGACACCGGAGAGGGCTAGGGTTACATAGAGTCGGTTACAATGGTAGGAGATCTACATATCCGTATCGCCAAGCTTGCCTTCCACGCCAAAGAAAGTCCCATCCGGACACGGGGCGAAGTCTTCAATCTTGTATCTTCATAGTCTTGGAGTCCGGTTGATGATGATAGTCCGGCAGATGATAGTTCGGCTGATGATGGTAGTCCGGCTATCCGGACACCCCCTAATCCAGGACTCCCTCAACGGGCGTGGGTAACCCAACCGCGCCATTGATTACGGCGCTTGGGAGATAAGCGGGTTTTATCAGGCCGGTGGGGACGCATAGCTTTGTCCGTCCATATAAGGGGATAAGGATCCACTTTTTCACACACACGCCTTCTTCCTCCTTTGGTCATCCATTTCCAGACTTTTCGAGCTCCAGCGCCCAAGTCCGCACATCCCACCTCCCCCTTCTCCAACTATGTCCGGAGCGGGAGGCAAGTGGATGGCCTCCACCGTCACGGAGGGGCACATCAAAAAGCTACGGAAGGCCGGATACTTGTCCGGCGACGCCATCGCGCATCGGCTCCCGACAAGGGCAGCTCATCCCCACCCCTGTGCCCCATGAGAGGGTGGTGTTCCTCCCCCACTTCCTCCGCGGACTAGGGTTCCCACTTCACCCATTTGTCCGGGGGCTCATGTTCTACTACGGCCTAGATTTCCAGGATCTAGCCCCGAATTTCATCCTCAACATCTCAACGTTCATCGTCGTGTGCGAGGCCTTCCTCTGCATCCAACCCCACTTCGGCTTATGGCTGAAGACTTTCAATGTCAAGCCGAAGGTAGTGGGCGGCCGCCAAGCGGAGTGCGGAGGTGCCATGGTGGGCAAGATGGCCAACGTCCTATGGCTCGAGGGCTCCTTCGTGGAGACCATAAAGGGGTGGGAATCGGGGTGGTTCTACATCACCAAGCCGCGCGACTCTCAATGGGCGGCGGCCTCTGAATTCCGATCTGGCTTCCCTACACGGCTCACCTCATGTAAAGAGATGGGTCTGACGTGGGGTAATTCGGAAGAGCTGACCGGACTCCAAACCTGCATCCGAAACCTGACGGACAAGAAGCTCAAGCTTGTCAACGTAGTCCAGGTTATGCTCATCCGCCGGATCCTCCCATGCCAGCAACGGGCCTTCAACTTGTGGGAGTTTGATGCCGCACAAAGATCGAACATTGAGCCGGCTCTTCGACACTACGTACGAAGATGCCTGGAAGGTGCTGTTCAAGGGCGCCGAGGCTCCCGCATCCGCTACGGAAGATCGCGGATTCAGCTCGCAACATCAAGCCAGCGAGGTAAGCTCTTCTACCCTTTACGTCACTCTTTTTTCATAGTTTGACTCTATGCGGGATCTAAAACTCCCTCACCTTTGACAGGACTGGCTGAAGACGTCCGGACAGGTTAACTGCCCAGCTCCCTTGCCAGAAGACCCAGCGGACGCCTGCTTGACAGGGCTGCTGGTTTCGACACCTTACGTGGTGCCAGAGAAGAAGGCCAAGAAGAAGGCCACGGTAACTCGGAGGAGTTCCCGGCGCCAGGTGTTGTCGGACTCATCGTCCGATGACTCCGAGGCGGACTCCTCCCGCAAAGACGAGGAGGAGGAAAAAGAGGCCTCTCCCCAGCGGGGGGAGAGAAGAAAAGGAAGGCCGCTAGCAGGGAGGCGGAGGGTCCAAGAAGGGAAGGACCCTCCCTCCGGACTACACCACCAACGCCGACGACGGCGGAGAGGAGTGGCCACCAAGGACAAAGCCCCTAGCAAAATCATAAGTGTCTGGACACCAGAATAACTCATGGCGTTCCATTTGTCACACATCATCTTCTAATGCCAAGTATAACCATGCAGCCCGCCCAAGGACGGGCTCGACAATTCGTCGAGCGGCTCCCTGGATTCGTCAGAGGTGAATAGCACCTCACTTCCGACCGCCTCGTCTCCTCCCGTCGCGGATGACGCCGGGGTGGAGTCCCAAAAGGGGCCTAGCCAGGAGGAGGTGGCCATGGAGGCGCCGCAAGGCGACCTCCCGGACTCCGGGCGCAAAGGGGATAAAACCCCGAAGGGCTTCAAGTCCGGCCCTGTGCCGGACTCCGTACCGGAACCTTCAGTGGTTCCGGAGTCCGACAGGCGACCCCTTTGTAAGAAGGGCAAGACTGCGACGCCGGTGACCTCCGTCCAACCGGAGGTACCGGATGATTGATGGAGGCGCTTAACGGCGCTTCCATCAACAAGGAGCACCGCACTGTTATGAGTGCGGTGATCCAGAAAGTTCGATCCGCCAAAGGCGGGCTGGCTGAAAGCTGTGCCAGCCTTCTAACAGGCTTTGAGGTATGTATTTAAGATATGTAAAAATATTACCGCATAGGCGGTAGCCCTGATGCTCGGTTTGGTGTTCGGAAAGAAATAGCCGAACTGAGGATCTAAAAAGATATCTGTGAGGAGTCTAACATCAGTATGTCAATATGGGAATGCAGGCTGCGCTGCTGACCTCTGCCGCACTGACTGCGGAGGTTGATGCATTAAAGCAGAGCCTCGAGTGGTCCAAGAACAAGCTCGGACTTGCCAAGAAGCGGCTCGAGGAAAAGGAGGGTAAGTAATACCTTATGGGAGTATTTAAAAGATGTGGTTGCAAAAGATGACAGGAATAACGTCAATACTGCAGTGGCCACAAACGAGGTGGTGACCCTGAAGGAAGCGGTGTCCAAGGCCGAAAGCAATGCGGCCTTGAGCTGTCGAGCGAGAGAAAGCAGGAGGCGCGGGTGGCGGAGGTGCAGCAAGAGCTCCGGGCTCTCGTGGAAAAACACGAGAGTTTGGGCGTGACTCAAAGACTCGAGAGTCGAGCTCGCCTCGGCCCTTGAGCGCCAAAGCCGCTAAGGCCGAAGCCCAAATAGCCCTCCGAGAAATTGAGGCGATGAAGAAGATAGGGCGGGTAAGGCATTCTATATGCAAAGCAAGCATGTGAAAGTGAATTATCATTACTTACCCGAATCCGAGCTCTGTAGGAGCATTCGTGAATCTGCCTGCGGTGTGTACGATCTTTGCCGCATTCTACCGAGCCGAGGATGGAAGCTTCGACGGAGAAGGTGTTACGGTCTCGGTATCTTGAGGCCGGACACCCGGTGCCCTTAAGAGACCAGTTGAAGCAGTTGGTCGAGCTCCATAAGGTGGCCGAACAGGCCATGAAGGGACTCATAGTTCGGCTGTGGCCTAAGGAAGCCATGCCTGGGAGCTACTTCGGGCTGGTGAGGCGGCTGGTGGACGCCTATCCATGGGTTGAAGTCATCAACTGCTCTGTCTACATCGAAGGTGCCTAGAGGGCCCTTGCCCTTGCTAAGGTGCACTGGGGCAAGATGGACGCTGAGAAGCTTGTGACGGATGGGCCACCACCACGCAAGGAGCATCGCAAGCCTGAAATGTATTATGAGGGCGTCCTGAAGGGTGCCCGCCTTATAGCGGATGAATGTTCCAAAGATGTAATATTTGAGTAGACTCGCATTTGTTATCCTGTACGCTGAAAACTTGTTTCATATGCGCTAACCAACACTTTTGAATTTAAAATATTACCTTCTGTGCGGACGTGTATTAAATTTGAGAGATGGCGAGTCGTCGGCTTCAGCCCCCATGCCACGAGTGCTGGGGTGTTCGGGATAAACTTGAGCGCTCTTTTTCCCATTCTTGGGTCCTTCGAGGGAGGCGCTCAACGCAACGAACAAGGCAACCGGATTATAATGCTTGAACACTCTCACTTAGCCATAGAATTCTATAATTTTAAATTTCGGCAAAGCCCCTAGTGTTCGGAAGACCGAGTTTGGGGCACTATCCACGCCTAGGCCGGACAATGCCGACTCCTCGCTCTAAGCGGCATAAGTCATTAGGGACTCGAAAACCTCTCGAATAGCGACCGGCTCACGCCCTATCATGACGGTCCGTTTTAGCTTTCTCCACTGAGGTGCTTAACCCAGCTCAACCGGGGCACAATCGCAGTGGTTCTCCCAGCGCTACCTTAGCCGATATAACGGAACGTAAGGTACCAAAACATGGGAGCTAGGCAAACCCAACTATTGACCCAAGACATGATTCGGAGCCGATGCATATAATGCTATAAGTTCGGGTGCCGCACTTGTGGAAGTGTTCGGACTTATCACACCATGTTGTGGGGTACTTAAGCCCCTGGTGTATTGCCCGTACCAAAGTGTACGGTTGCACAATGTCATAAATGAACATATATATATATATAGAAAAAAAGGAATTCAATAATAGGCAGAAGCTATGTACTATTTATTCAAAAGGGCTGCAGTAAGTGCAGAACGATACAAATAGTGCGATAAGCAAGGGACGGGACTTTTTAACATGTCCCCCTCCAGGGGTAAGCTGCAGGATGGTGTGTAAAACAGGTATAATGCTCGTGATAGAGACCACCTGGACACTCGACGTAGCTTTCTGCTTCCCTGGCTGTTGCATCGTGAGGTCGGCAATTCTAGTGCCGGACAAGACTTCTGGAAAACAGAGTCCTGAAAGTAAGAAAAAATAAGAAAGAAAAAGAATGACACAACCGGGAGCCCCTGGTGCGGTTGAGCCGCATTCTGGGCATGCCGTGGTCGTGCTCCTTCCCCTATGCCCATGGTATTTCCAGAGCGTAATTATGTACGCGTAGTACTGGTTTCGCAATTTTCGCGAGGGCTGGGGCTTTGGGCCGCATTGCTATGCGTGCTCGGAACGTGCCAGGCGGTCTTGTTGTAGGTTACTCCGGGTGCGCTTGACGGTGTCCGGGCGTTTAATAGCCGGACTCGAGAATTGCCTTAAGAGGCTGCTTTGTACTTCCGCCGTGAGGGCCGCCGTATGCTCCTCCATCCGGAGAGAGCGTTCGGTGTTTACATTTACCGTAATGACTCCTCGAGGATCTGGCATCTTGAGCTTGAGATATGCATAGTGCGGCACCGCATTGAACTTTGCAAATGCGGTTCGTCCGAGCAGTGTGTGATAGCCGCTACGGAACGGGACTATGTCGAAGATTAACTCCTCGCTTCGAAAGTTATCCGGGGATCCGAAGACCACTTCAAGTGTGGCGAGCTGTCTGCTTGGCCTCTACACAGTATGGCGCCTTTAAAGGTCGTCTTCGTGGGTTTAATCCTTGATGAGTCTATGCCCATTTTGCACACTGTGTCCTGATAAAGCAGGTTCAGGCTGCTCCTGCCGTCCATTAGGACTCTAGTGAGATGAAATCCGTCAATGATTGGGTCTAGAACCAATGCGGTGAATCTGCCCTGGCGGATGCTAGTGGGGTGGTCCCATCGATCAATAGTGATCGGGCAGGAAGACCACGGGTTGAACTTCGGGGCGACTGGCTCCATCGCATATACGTGCCTTAGTGCATGCTTCCGCTCCCTTTTGGGTATGCGGGTTGCGTATATCATGTTCACCGTCCGCACTTGCAAGAAAGTCTTGGTCAGCAAGGATTCAGTCCATCTGTCAGCTAGCAAGTCTTGGTCAGCTCTAAGCTGTTGCTGCTTTTTCTTGAGGCTGCTTGCCATGGCCATGAGCCTGCGTTTGAAACGCTCTTGTTCGACGGGATCCTCGGGCATGATGAATTAAATGCCGTCGTCGAGGCTTGCCTCATCTTCGGAGGGAGGCATGTAATTATCGTCCTCTACCTCTCTTTCTGCCGCTCTCTCATGAGGGCTGGCTTCTCCATCCTCCTGCACTAAATCCTGCTGGAGGGGGTTGTCTTCGGCACTGTCCGGGGTGTTATTGTCTCCCGTGCCGGAATCACTGTTTTTGCTTTGGCGGGATTTAGAGCGGCGCCGCTGACGCCGACGCTTAGGTTGTTTCTTGGAGGGGTCATCCTCCGCTATTCCATCGCCATTCCCATCTTTTGGGATGTCCACCATGTATATGTCGTATGACGAGGTGGCCTTCCAGTGCCCTGTGGGCGCTGGTTCCTGTTCTTCTCCTGCATCGTCGTCCATACCGTCGATGTCTTTGGAGTCGAAGTCGAGCATGTCGGTTAAATTATCGACAGTGGCTACGAAGTGGGTGGTTGGTGGACTTTGAATTTCTTCGTCGTCCGCATCCCAGCCTTCCTGGCCATAATCCGGCCAGGGCTCTCCTGATAAAGAGAGAGACTTTAGTGAATTCAGGATGTCGCCAAAGGGCGAGTCTTTGAAAGATGTCATGGCGGTGAATTCCATGATCGGCGCCCAATCGGGTTCGATTGGCGGGGGCGCGGAAGGCTCGGAGTCCGGAGAGGAGTCCGGCACCTTGGAGTCACGAGCTTCGCAAAGGACGGGGTAGGTGTACGGCTCAATCGCCGTAGAGATCGCAGCCCCCGAGGCGGTGTCCAGCCATCCGTCCTCGATTGGCGCAGTCGGCTCCGAGCTAAAGGTCGGAGCGGACACTGGTGCGGCCTCCAGGACACCTTTGTTGGCGGCGGCGCTAGATCATGCCCTCGTAGCGGTGCGGCGGCGCTTGGCGTGGCTCGAACACGCGTTGAAGATCAAGTCTCTGCGGACGTCCCGTGTAGTTCAAACTTCCAAATCTGACACTGGCGGCGAGCGTAGCTTCGATCTGCTCCGGATGGCCAAGCGAATTGGCCCGCAGCAAAGCCGCCTAATCTGAAGATCTGTCCGGGAGAAAAGTCTCACCACAGGCGCGCATCGTTGTTGATGATCGGAGGAGCCATCGGGCCTAAAGATGGCGACACGGAAGGAACTCTCAATGAAAGCACCAATGTCGGTGTCAAAACCGGCGGATCTCGGGTAGGGGTCCCGAACTATGCGTCTAGGCGGATGGTAACAGGAGACAAGGGACACGATGTTTTTACCCGAGTTCGGGCCCTCTCGATGGAGGTAAAACCCTACTCCTGCTTGATTAATATTGATGATATGGGTAGTACAAGAGTAGATCTACCACGAGATCGGAGAGGCTAAACCCTAGAAGCTAGCCTATGGTATGATTGTTGTTAGATCCCTACGGACTAATACCCTCCGGTTTATATAGGCACCGAAGGGGGTTAGGGTTACTCAGAGTCGGTTACAATGGTAGGAGATCTACATGTCCGTTTCGCGAAGCTTGCCTTCCTCTCCAAGGAAAGTCCCATCCGGACACGGGACGAAGTCTTCAATCTTGTATCTTCATAGTCCAGGAGTCCGGCCAAAGGCTATAGTCCGGCTATCCGGACACCCCCTAATCTAGGACTCCCTCAACTACCTTTAAAGGAGTGACTCCCGGCATAGAGGCCCGCTGCACGGGCTCCTTAACATTAGAAGTATTCTGCCGATAACTTCCAAAGCGAAGACTTGATCTTCGACATTGTCCCTTTTCGCAGTGGTTATGACGTGCTGCTCGGACGAACTGCTTTTGCCCGTTTTGATGCAGCCCGCACTATGCTTACTTAAAGCTCAAAATGCCCGGACCGCGCGGCGTTATCACAGTCAATGGAAATATGGAGCGCTCCCTCCATACTGAGGAGCACACCGCGGCCCTTGCAGCCGAAGTACAGAGCGGCCTCCTCAAGCCGAACAATCCATCGGTCATTAAGACCCCTGACACTGCCAAGCGAGTTCGGTCTACTCTCAGAACGACAGGTCGGTGGATCCGGAGCTTGAATAGCAGTTTCGCCTCCGCCGATCGCCCCATAAAACCGTGGCATACATACCGCACGTGCATAATTACGCACTTACAATACCTTGGCAGCGACGGACGCACACTGCAGAAAAGGTCTATAGTGTGGCTTGACCCTATTCGGACCTTAACTTTTTTCTCCTTCTTTCTTTTTTTTCCTATCTCGCATTACAGGTTCATTAAAAACCTACCTACCCTACGGTCATGCAAGGGCCCTTTTGAGGCCCCCCCTTTCGTATAGATGACCATCGACTTCTCCTCTCAAAGGATTCTTCACCAAGGAGAAATGGCGCAGACGTGTGGCAGGGCACCACTGGGATCTTCAAGACAACCTTTTCTTTTTGGCCCTGTATAAAGCTTCCCCTTGTGTATAAATTCTCGGCATGTCAAATAGCCTTGATGTTCATGGCATTATCTGTAATAGCAAATCTTGACGTATTAATCAGGGTATAAAGGAAACAGTTGATCGCCAGCTTTTGTTCGGTATTGGTTTATTTTACCATCTGTATTCCTTCCTTGCTTCAGATTGCCACATATGCTTTGGTCCGGCCTAAATGCCGGGGGCTCTTCCGGCTATGCATATGTTCAAAAGTCCGAACACCTATAGGGTACTCTTCAGCGTCCCGAGTATTGCATTATATGCATCAGCTCCGAATCATGTCTTTGGTCTATAGTTGGGTTGCCCGGCTCCTGTGCTTACCACCTTACGTTCCGCTAGTTCGGCTAAGGTAGTAAAGGGAGAACTACTGCGATTGTGTTTCTGGTTCGTCCGGTCAAATACCTCAGTAGAGAAAGCCGAAAACTGACTATCATGATATGGCGAGAGCTGTTCGGCATTCAGCGACTTACTACAAATCATTAGTGATTTACTCCGTGTTATACGAAGGGCTGGCCTTCACCCAGTTACGCGACAAAGCCATCCTAGTTCGGATTGCCGCATATGCACTAGGGGCTAGTACTTAGCCCCACCGTCAAACTCCTATGGCTAAGTGAAAGTAATAAAGCCACATAGTATGATTGCCCGGTTCACTGCGCGCACACCTCCTTTACGGACCAAGACGTTGGATAAAGTGTGATCACGCGCTATACCGAACACCCTTGTAGCATCTACGTGGGGGCCGAAGCCGACGACTGGCAAACTTTCAGAATTTAAACGGCCGCATAGGAGGAAAATAACTCAAGATAAAGGCATAAATATTTGACAAGCCTTGGTTCACAAAACAAAGTTTTGACAGCCCAGATACATTTACTCAAACATAACATCCTTTGAGAATTGGCCCTCTACTATTCGGGCACCCGCTAGGACATCTTTAAAGTATATCTCCGGCTTGCGGTGGTCCTTTCAGGCGGGCCTGGGGTCGCCACGTCAGTGGCCTTCATCTTTGCCCAGTGCATCTTGACACGGGCAAAGGCCATCCACGCACCCTCTATGCACCCCGAGCGCTTCACAGCTTCAACTCGAGGCAGCGCATCGACGAGTCGCCTCACCAAGCCAAAGTAGCTGCTAGGAATTGGTTCGGCTGTCCAAAGCCGGACTATGAGATCATTCATGGCCAAGCCGGACACCCTATGCAGCTCCGATAGCCGCTACATCTAGTTGTTCAGAGGCGTTGGATGCTCTGGCGCCAGGAACTGTGAACAGAACAGCTTCTCGGCCGAGTTCCCCTCCTGGGCTTGGAAGAACTGTGAAGCGTCGGCGGCACTCCTCGGAAGATCCGCAAAGGCGTTTGGAGAACTCCATAGTCGAGTGACCAAGGCATATCTTTGAACCCCAAATATACTCTGCAAGAGAAAGGGCTTACCAGCCGCAATCTGTTTGGCCTGCCGGATCTCCTCACGAGCACTCCGGTACTCGATCCGCGCCTCTTTCGCCTCTTGAAGGGCTTTGGCGAGTTCGGACGCCTGGGCCGAAGTCTTCTCCTCCAAAGCCTTGCACTTACCGATGGCGTCCTTCAGCTCTTGCTCCACTTCGGCCACCCTCTCTTCGTGTTGGCGGCGGGCGACTCGTTGGGTCTTTAGTTTCGCAGCAGCTATGTCAGCGGCTGCGCTTTATTCGCCTTTGCCTCCTCCTTGGCCTGGGCAAGGGTGCTCTTGACGGTCTCGACCTCGGCCGCGCCAACTGCGCTCATAATCACAGCAGTACATGAGCTAAACTCTGAATTTGAATATCACTTCAGATATATGATCAAAACTCTTTAAAATACATGCATCCCTTGTGTATCGTCGAATCGCTTGTTGATGCAACCTATTTCATCATCAGCCACGTTCGATTTCCGATTGAGTTTGGAAACTTCGGCGGCCAGGGCAGTTTCCGCCAACAGGGAAGCCTGTTATACAATAGAAAAGTACATCACCTGTTCCGAATACTATGTGTGTTGGGGAACGTATTATTTCAATTTTTTTGCCTACGATCACGCAAGATCTATCTAGGAGAAGCATAACAACGAGCGGGGAGAGTGTGTCCACATACCGTCGTAGACCGAAAGCGGAAGCGTTAAGTAACGTGGTTGATGCAGTCGAATGTCTTTGCAATTCAACCGATCAAGTACCAAACGCACGGCACCTCCGCGATCTGCACACGTTCAGCTTAGTGACGTCCCTCGTACTCTTGATGATGAAGTTACCGACGCAGGGCTTCGCCTAAGCACTACAACGATATGACCGAGGTGGAAATCTGTGTAGGGGGGCACCACACACGGCTAAAACAATTGGCAACTTGTGTGTTTATGGGGTGCCCCCTACCCCGTATATAAAGGAGTGGAGGGCCGACACTCTCTATGGCGAGCCCTAGGAGTAGGGTTCCCCCCCTTCCCTAGTTGGAGTAGGAGAAGAAGGAAGAGGGAGGAGAGAAGGAAAGCCCCCCCCCCAATTCGGATTGGGCTTGGGGGGCGCGTGCCTCCCACTTGGCCGCCTCCTCCTCTCTCCCATCATGGCCCATTAAGGCCCATTAACTACCCGGGGGGTTCCGATAACCCCCCGGTACTCCGAAAAATGCCCGAACTCATCCGAAACCTTTCCGGTGTCCAAACATAGCCTTCCAATATATCAATCTTTATGTATTGATCATTTCGAGACTCCTCGTCATGTCTGTGATCACATCCGGGACTCCGAACAACCTTCAGTACATCAAAACGCATAAACTCATAATACCGATAGTCATCGAACGTTAAGCGTGCGGACCCTACGGGTTTGAGAACTATGTAGACATGACCGAGAATCGTCTCCGGTCAATAACCAATAGCGGAACCTGGATGCTCATATTGGCTCCCACATATTCTACGAAGAACTTTATCGGTCAAACCGCATAACAACATACGTTGTTCCCTTTGTCATCGGTATGTTACTTGCCCGAGATTCGATCATCGGTATCACTATAGCTAGCTCATTCTCGTTACCGGCAAGTCTCTTTACTCATTCTGTAATGTTTCATCCCGTGACTAACTCATTAGTTACATTGCTTGTAAGGCTTATAGTGATATGCATTACCGAGAGGGCCCAGATATACCTCTCCGACAATCGGAGTGACAAATCCTAATCTCGATCTATGCCAACTCGGATACACCTGTAGAGCATCTTTATAATCACCCATTTATGTTGTGACATTTGATAGGACACTAAGTGTTTCTCCGGTATTCGGGAGTTGCATAATCTCATAGTCATAGGAACATGTATAAGTCATCACTACAAAAAAATACACTTCTGTGATGATACGTGTTTGTCACAAAGAGTCGCGTTTTTGTCATGCATGTACATCCATGACAAATTTATGATAGAATCAAGATAGTCATACTGTCTTTGTCGTAGAAGTGTTCCATGACATTACCAAAATTATCATCACGGAAGTGTCCACTTCCATGACGATAAATCGCGCGTCACAGAAGTGATTTCGTCAAGGGTGACCGACACGTGGCATCCACCGTAACGGAATGCCGTTAAGCTATCGGGTCGGATTTTGGATCCGATAACCCGTTAACAGCCACGACCAATGCCGGTTTTCCACGTGTAAAATTCTCATTGGCTGATGGATCCACGCGCCCATTCGCGTTAACACGGTGTCACTCATCCAACGGTCGAGATGGGCCTATGATATGTTGACACGTGGGACCGCCCAACAAAGGCCCACAAAGTTTAAATGGGTCGGCCCAACGAAGGCCCATAAGATTTAGCGGACCATAATGGGCGGCCCAGCTAAAAGGCCCACAAAATTTAGCGGACCATAATGGGCGGCCCAGCTAAAGGCCCACAAGATTTTGTAGACCATAATGGGCGGCCCAGCTAAAACCCACAAGATTTTATGGACCACAATGGGCCAGCCCAGCTAAAGGCCCACAAGATTCTGCAGACCATAATGGGTCGGCCCAGCTAAAGGCCCAACATTCTCTGTCAAATTGGCCCATCAACGGCCTGTCCTAAACTTGTCATCAACGCGGCCCATGGTCACTTCTGGCCCGTTAACAGTCCGCTAAGTAATTGGGCTTAATCACAGCCCGGTGTATTTCCGGCCTGTTAAAGGTCCGGCTTCATTTTGGCCCATTTACACGCCATCAAAACTTTCGGCCCATAAACGACCGTGAAGGATTTGGGTCATATTCGGCCATGTCTGACATTCGGCCTGTTAGAGGCCCACTATAGATTTGGGCCACTTTCGGCCTGTTGTCATTTTTGGCCTGTTAACGCCGGACGTAAACCATGGGCCATATGTGGCCCAATGTCATATTGGGCCTGTTAACGGCCCATATAAAAATGACGATAATCTAGCCCGACCGAAGTTTTGGCCTGTTAAAGGCCCGTGTATTAGGTCGGCGCATTTATGGCCTGTCCGAATTTCGGCCTGTCAAAGATCTACGTCGTAAATGGGCCACCATTTCGGGCTGCTAAGTCCAGTGGGTTATTTGGCACAATCAGGGCCCAATCTCACATTCGGTCTATTAAAGGCCCATGTTTTTTATGGGCTCGAGATATTTACACCTGTAAACGGCCTATTTTTACTGAGGGCCCAAATTATGTTTAGGCCTGTTAAAGGCCCACTATGGGCACAGGCCTACCAGAAAAATATGAAAGCTTATGCTGATTTAGGCCAAGATATTTTTAGTGGGCTACATGCCAATTTTGGCTCGTAATCGTTTTTAGCCCAATTGGAATGGGCCCGACGAATGTTGGTATGTTGGGCTCCCTCTGAAGCTTTCGGCGAATACATAACTAAGATAAACCTACACTATACAAAAATAGCGTCGTAATTACTGCAGCCTGGGGCAGCATCATAAATGTTGTATCACAACAAAATAAATTCCAACCATACAACAAAAGGCCTGTTGGCATAAAGTTTACAGTCCTTCTAGATAAAAGCACCATCACATGTATAGAAGCACAGATCATTTGACCTGAGTGCTAAGGTTTTGGGCTGTATAATCTGATGGAGCAGCACGATCTCCACCTTTTTTCCGCCATTGCTCTTGAACAACGAAGCGAATGTCTGATAGTCTGGTTTCAAAACCATTCATATCTTGAAGACATTTCTCAACCACTATTCTTGTTTCTGAAACAACATCCATTAGGGATTAGACTTGTGTCTGGAGCACAGATATATCACTCTGTCTAGCAGGAAGATTTTGTTCGATGGGTGATTTGGACGAGGTTACCTTGACAACCAACCCGAAATTACGCAGAAGGTGCTTTTTGCCTTTGTTAGTGGAGAGATATCTTGGCCTTGCTTGCAGCAAGAGGTGACATTGTGCCTATAGTAGCCTCGTCACCTTCGGTGGTTGTGGCTGTTCAATCATTTGTTCCATAGCTTCACGAAAGTTTGAAATTGTAGATTAGTGTACCGGATAAGTTACTAATGAGACAAAAACAAACAAAGTAGGTTAAACGTTTATACATAACTTATTTTAGTGAACTCTTGTAATACATTAGCATGTATTGTAGTGCCAACTACATAATAAAATCACTTTCGGAACATATGTCCATGTAGCATGCCTACTGTATTGTCTATTTCCTCACATTCATTGACATCTAAGGATAAAGAGACATGGTTTAAAGCAGGATGAACAGAGTATGACATCATTCATATCATGGGCAAACAGATATAAAACAAACAGCCTATTTTATCATTGTGTCCGCACGTGAACATAACAACTAGATTACAGATCAAGACCAAAAGAATATCCTTCATCTCTTTTAAACCATGTAAGGTGAAATGATACGTTAAGACAACTGTGTATTAAAGTGAACAGAGTAACTGACATTGGCTGCAAACCAAGTAGTTAAATGAACACATCACAGTACCAATCAGTTCAAAGGCGGGAGGAGTAAGGACTTACAATGCGGCTTGAACTGGTGTGCTCATGCCCTTCATCTTGCTGGTGTGGCAATCCTTGAAGATTTGCACTACATTCGGTTCAGGTTCTTTTTGGTGCGCACAGGCTTTCCTCTGTATTTGGAACAAGTCAATATAGATACGATAATTTGGCACAAAAAAATAAGGAAGTAGCAGCTATTTACAAGAGCCTCGCAGTGTGCAATATAGCTACGAGATCCTGTTGTCTGTTGGAATTTCACTTTAGAATGGTTGGTTTTGTTCTTAACAGTTAGCCTAGAAGAAGATACACTTGTAAGGCACATACATAAATACAAGTTCAATATGTGGTCTGATCAAATACATATAGCCTACCTGATACTTTGGATCAGACCAGTGTTTAACGAGGGTTGTCCGATCTTCATCTGTAATATATTCCCTTTGGAGATGTTTGGGCGATTTCATTGTTAGCCTTGCCTTCAAAGTGAGATTTTCTAAGGTGGTACCGATCTTTGTCATGAGAAGACTAAAAAACATGAGTGCATGCTTGTTTAGTTGCATCATCTTTCGGATCCAACTTGAACCTCATCTGTTGAAAAAAGAATGTGATTCTTATTAGGAGGAAGCTAGAAGGTGGTACCGATACTGTCGCAGAGAAGACTAAAAAACATGAGTGCATGCTTGTTTAGTTGCATCATCTTTCGGATCCAACTTGAACCTCATCTGTTGAAAAAAGAATGTGATTCTTATTAGGAGGAAGCTAGAAAGTATAGGACAGAGCAAGACAATATTACTAATTACGATGAATAACATTACTTATGGATAAATGGTGAAGGAAGGTGTTAAACTTGGTATTGTCTTTCTCATTCCTGTACTGGATCCGCGTTGGGAGGATACGTGCATGACACCTAACGGCAACGGCTGCCTCTGATACTAACTTGGCTGACTATGTAGCATTACGTGGCCTTTTTAAACCTGCCTCAAAATGGATCTCCATTCTTCCTCCTTTAGATTTTGTTAATCTGTCAAGCATTATCCCTGATGTATGTTTCCTCTTGCGCCGTGGTGCTAGTTCAACAACGAATATGGAAAGTGTTAGTGTACATCAAAGCGTGAGAGTACATATAAAGGATCATGCAAGCGCAACTTGACTCGGTCGGTACCGTCTTGGTGTTGATGCTCATGAGGTTCATCTGATCTTGCCAAGTCCTTTTTGTGTCAATAGTGCTTGAAAGTAGTGTTAGGTGTGAAGGCATCTTGGGAACTGGCGATTCGAGCAAACGAGCGAGTAACTGGTTGAGATCTTTGATGCAGTTGAAGCGGATCTTTGCAGCTCGTGGAAGCGGTGATACTGTGTTTGTAGATTTAGCCGTGGACTTGGACCTTCTACTCCACTATAAGTACCAGTGAGAATCTCGACGGCGTAGAACCTTTTCCGTTTCAACCGACGAGTAACAAAGACTCCCTACTATATTATTTTCCTTGCTCTTTTTTGACTTTGCCATGTCAAGCTGTACCCACAACAAAAAGAATAAAATCACTCTTCGTAACTCATTGATGCATGATCTGAGACAAGCAATACTTTGATGTAAGACAACCGTATGAGGATGGACTATGTAAGAAAAACAGGACGGCATGACATATTCACAGCTATGATGTGCAAACTAAGCAGAAGGATTTTCAAGAAAATAGAAGTAATGCAAGCTAGACACCATATGAAAGATGCAACCAATATTACTCGCCAAGTTAAAAGTGTCTTGTCATAAGTGGCAATTCGAAAAATTAGAAGCGAGTACAATGTAGAAATCAATGCAAGATGCAACCACTATCAAACTGCCATGTTAAAAGCGTCCGATCATGAGTGGTGATGCGGGATACACAACAGCAGTACTTTGATGTAAGAACATGATATGATAGATAGATGCAGTGTATTCTAGACACAGAAAGCCATGTCATATGCACATGTATAACGTATAAACTCAGCAAGTGCAATTTAATTAAAATAGAAGAAATATAGGCTAGACAACATATGAAAAATGAAACCAATTATCACACTGTCAACTTAGAGCAAGCAACTGCGATGGTGGAGTACGGGAGATGAACTCATCATGTAGACTTGGGACTTCAACTTCATTAGCGATGGCGAGGGCAAATCTAGAGAGTCTCTGTTTGCGTCGGTGCGGAGGACCACCAACATCCCCTAACACTCTTTTCCTTCCTATTTTACGATATTGCCTTATGAAGTCAAAACCACAAGAAGATGAATAAAATTAGCTCTGCATAACTGGTTGATGCATGATATAGACGAACACTACTTTGATGTAAGGCAAGCCCAGGATAGGAGGATGGAATATATACAAAAAAAAGACAGCATTTCATATTCACACGTACGATAGGAGGATGGAATATGTATCAAAAAACAGTAAGCGGAAGGCATTTCTACAAAATTAGAAGAAATGAAAGCTAGGCACCATATGAACATGCAACCAATACCACTCTTTCCGGTAAAAAGTGTCTCGTCGTAAGTGCCATTTCAAGAAATTAGAAGCAGTACAAGCTAGAAGACAATGCAAGATGCAACCTACATCACAGTACCAAGTTAAATGTGTCTTATGGGTAAGTGATCGTTGCAGGTATAAGTTGTAAGCTACGCAGATGCAATCCAACATAATCGTAAGCAATACAAACTAGACATCATACGGAAAACGCAACCACGTATAACAGTTCCAAGTAAGAGCAAGCACACTGTGATGGTGGAGTAGGGGAGATGTGCTCATCATGTACACGTATGTTCTAGAAAGCAGGAACACGTGTCATATTCACGGGCATTATGTGTAAAGTAAGCGAGATGCAATTCAAGTTAGAATCAATACCAGCTAGACATCATACGCAACATGAACCCACATATAATCTCGTCAAGTTAGAGCAAGCACCTGTGATGGTGGAGTAGGGGAGATGTGCTCATCATCTACACAGCTACGTTGACTGTCCAGCCTTGTGTTGTCTTGTGAATCTTGTTGGGAGGATGGCGGAGTATAATCTATAGAGACCCCCTATTCGAGTTGCTCCGAAGGACCACCATCATCCACTGCCGGACTAATTTCCTTTAGCTGTAATGATTTTGCATTGTGAAGTCAAACCGATAAGAAAAAGGAATAAAATTCGCTCTTCAGAACTCATTCATGCATGATACTGATGAACACTACTCGGATGAAAGGCAAACACATGATGCGAGGATGGAATATGTATGAAAAACAGGATGGTGTGACATATTCACACCTATGATGTGGTAACTAAGCGAAGGCATTTCAACAAATTAGAAGCACTGCAAGCTAGACACCATATGAAAGATGCAACCAATATCACTCTGCCAAGTTCAAACTATATGGCGTTTCAACAAATTAGAAGCAGTACATGCTAGAAATCATATGCAAGACACAACCAATATCACAGTGGCGACTTAAAGGTGCCTTATCATAAGTGACTGATGCGGGATATGCAAGAATAGTAGTCTGATGTAGAAACAGGAACACATGTCATATTCACATGCATTATGTGTAAAGTAAGAAGATGCAATTCAACAAAGTTAGAAGCAATACAAGCTAGACATCATACACAACATGCAACCACATATAATAGTGCCAAGTTAGAGTAAGCACCTGTGATGGTGGAGTAGGGGAGATGTGCTCATCATCTACACAACTATGTTGACTGTCTAGCCTTGCGTTGTCTTACGAATCTTGTTGGGAGGATGGCGGAATAGAATCTGTAGAGAACCTCCGTTTCAGTTGCTCGGAAGGACCACCATCATCCAATGCCTTGCCAATTTCCTTCAGCTTTAATAATTTTGCATTATGAGGTCATACCGACAAGAAAAAGGAATATCATTCGCTCTTAGGAACTCATTCATGCATGATACTGACGAACACTACTCTGATGAAAGGCAAAGTCAGGATACGAGGATGGAATATGTACGAAAAATGGACGGCTTGACATATTCACACCTATGATGTGGTAACTAAGCAAAAGGCACTTCAACAAATTAGAAACACTGCAAGACACCATATGGAAGGTGCAATCAATATCACTCTGCCAAGTTAAAATTGTCTCGTCATAGGTGGCGTTCATCAAACTAGAAGCAATACATGCTAGAAATCATATTCAAGACGCAAACCAATATCACACTGCCAACTTAAAGGTGTCCCATCATAAGTGACTGATGCAGGATACACAAGAAGAGTAGTTTCATGTAAGAACATGGTGTGATAGACAGATATAGTATGTACCAAAAGCAGGAAAGCGTGTCATATTCACATGTATCATGTGTAAGCTAAGCAGAATCTGATTTACACTAATTAGGAGCAATCTGAGCTAGACACCATATGCAACATGCAACCAGATATCCTGCTTGCCAAGTTAGAGCAAGCACCTTGGATGGTGGAGTAGGGGAGCGAAGACTTGGACCTTGTAATGCACTATCAGTACAAGGAGAATCGGTACAGATGCTCCGTTTATGTTGCTGCAGAGGACAACCATCATCGCCTTCCTTACTCTTATCCTTCCTCTTTCTTGATTTTTCCTTGTCAAGTCAAACCCACAAGAAAAATGAATAAAAAATGATCTTCAGAACTCATAGATTCATGATACTGACGAACACTACTTTCATGTAAGGCAGCCGCATGATAGGAGGATGGAATATGTATGAAAAACAGGACGGTGTGACATATTGACATGTATGATGTATAAAGTGTAAACTAAGAACAATGTGCTTGAACTTGTTAGAATCGATGCAAGCTAGAAACCATATGAAAGATGAAACCAATATCACTCTGCCAAATTAAAAGGGTGCCCTAACAAATGTATTTGACCAAATTAGATGCAATACATGGCAACATGCTAGAAATAATATGCAATATGCAACGAATAAAGGTGACTCATCGTAAGTGATTGATGTAGGATACAGAAGAGATGTAGTTTCATGTAAGAACAAGGTTAATACATAGATGTAGTGTGTACCAAAAATAGGAAGGCATGTCATATTCACAGGTATAGTGTGTAAACTAAGCAGATGCAATTTACCCTAATTGGAAGCAATACAAGCTAGACACCATATGCAACATGCAACCACATTTGACAAAGGTCGAAGTTAAAGCAAGCACACAGGATGGTTGTGTGTGGCAATTGAGATCATCAAGCTGCAGAGCTACGTTCTTGTCTCCAAGCTAGCGACATCGCACTCCATTAGAGCGCTGAAACGCTTAGTGCTTATCTTCGAATTACACTTTGAGCGACTTACTCTTTTCTTTTCTGCATTCATCAACACCGTGTCGTAGTCTGAAATACCCATGCATAAAAAACAATAGTGTGAGTATGGGTGAAGTGTGTGCACAATTAGTAAAGTGTAAAGGTAGCGAGATAGCAGGCGGTGAGAAATAAATGACGGGAGACATATGATAGCTCTACAACATGCATGGCACACTAAATTACTACAAGATTCTATGAAAATAACAATGATCGAAAGCAAATAGGTCAGTCCATTTTTTACGCACCGTCGATGTACAAAGAATGGGCGGATCGCCTTCATCTACCTCCGGCCGGTCGGTGTTGTGATCTTCCTCAAACGCCAGCGACCATCGGCCCAGTATTCCTCCCCTGCCTGCGCCCTCCCCTCGACCTCACCGCACCGCCATGCTTGGCACCCCGCCATCCATTCAAGCCCGCCGACCTCCGGATCGGGCGCAAGCAGCCTCCTGTGCCCCACACCCTATGATAGACACCGATGCGCGCTTCTTCGGGAACAAAGCGGACTAGGTGCTCCGCCGCCTAACCGGGTGCCGGTTCTTTTAATTGCGGTTCAACCGACCTGAATTGAAATCGAGGCGGACTCTTGACCTCTAGCAAAGGTGAAATAGTAAAAGGGAGGAAACCTTGTGCATTTAGTATCACGAAGAAGATGCGATGAAGCTCTCAACTAGTTTATTTCATGGGATGAATACGGTATGAGCGAGAGGCGTAAGATTTGCACGAATAAGGGAAGAGGAGTACATCTTTTCTGCTGGCGATCTTTGTGTCCTCCTTACATTTTCCGACGATCTTCTGTTTGTTCACCGAAAACCAGAAGTTGTGGAGGACGGTGCAGCCTTGGACGAACCCATGGCCAAGTTGTTGAGTGTGGTGCGGTGGCCGTCTGTCGGCAGCGGGGAAGCAGATCCGAGGCGGCGAACAACAGCGTAGCAGGAACAGCTCCGGTGCGGTGGACAGTTGCGACAGTGGAGCCGCAGTAGTGAGCCGCAGGACGGCGTAGTCGGAGTGGTTATGGTATGGCGCACGTCGGCGTCGGCATCGTGGAGGAAGCTGTGCCTCGTCTACAGATGCTAAGTCCTTGAGGGCGTTGCGGTTGCGGTTGCGTTGGACGACGACGTCGAGGTACCGGCTCCGGCGTGATGGAGGAGGGCGGCGGTGGATTGGCTGCTATGGGGTGGAGGACGGACCGACGGAGGAGGCTGGGGTTTCGCGGTTGGTGGAGAGGGTGTTTTCGCGCCCACGGAGTATGAATGGGGAAACAGAGGGAGGCGGGGAACTAAGGGGGAACAATGTTTCGGTTTGAGACGCGCTTGTTTGAAATTTGGGGAAAGTTACAAACTTTGCCCCCATCTAAAATTTCAGACATATTGCGGGTTGGGGGTAGGACAGTCATGTCAGGTGTCCCAAATGTGGGCAGGATAGAGTTCGGCCGAGCGCATGGGTGTTTAGGCGCCCACGGCGTATGAATGTTTCTCGGAGGCGGTTGAGACTGACGTCTTGGTGAAGTTACAAACCTACACCGGTTTAGACCTTTGGACATCGGGCCGATAGGCTACATGGGCCAGAGTCAGGACAATAATTTCCTACCACCAAAACATTAGTCTCGCGCGGTTTTGGGTGACCAGAGGCCTATTTGGCGCTTCGTTCAATATTTGGGAGCAGAGGCATTAACGTTTTCGGTTCTCTTGAATTGAACTTTCAGGATTTGTCAAACTTCACAAATCTTTACTCTTGAAAATCCTAAAGCTACGATTATTTTGGAATGGAGGGGGTACATTTGAATATACATTGTACACGAGTATATATTAAAAAATATGCAACTTACCTCAGTTCATGCATGGTTCCAGATATATTCTGCTTGGTTGCAAAAAAAAGTTTGATATGCGTATGAATATATATAGCATGTTTAAACTCACAACAAATATTGATGCCCCCTTTTACATCTCATTTACAAATGCCATTATCTCGGGTTCAAATAGATGAATGCACTTCCTATGAATTTGACTCTTTGAAACCCCTTTTATGTTGAATTCGACATGTATTCTGTTTCGTAGCTAGCAATTTGGAATGTATCCATGCAAGTGACAAATGTATAAAGTGCTTCACACTAACAACATGGAGTGCACTAATTAATGTTTATATATGAATTGCAAAAGCATCCATTGCATGTATTTCAAACCGCTCTCACTCTATGGATCGATAATATGAAATAAACACATGCACATGCTGGAATTCAATAGAGTATGGGTGTCTGATAGACCAATTTTCGTCCATACGCAATTTGCAAAATTCATGTTATCATCCAAAAATAATAATGCCATTTATATTTTAATTTAATGCGTAGAACCGCCTTTTACACGTAGATGCACTATGCCTCGCCCCGTTCTCACAGACGCGTTATATATCTCTCTATCTAACACATAAGTGCACACACTTTATATGCATCAGCATTTCTCTTTCACACATTCTCACAATCTCTCTCAGGGTGTCGGGGTGTCTCACGCACATGCTCTCTTTGTTTCTCTCTCTCTCTCTCTCTCTCTCTCTCTCTCTCTCTCTCTGACTACTATGTACCACTCTTTTTACTAATCTCAGTTGGAAAACACTATTTCTCTCACATGCATATATACACATACACTCTCTCTACAAGCCCACTATACGCACATATATGTGCCTCGTGTCTCCCCCATACGCACATTATCTTTAGGCCTCTCTACGCACACATTGCCCCCGACACACCTCTCTCTTAGTAGTTGGCAGATATGATTTCATCATATCATTCGTAGGATATCCACAGTTGCTAGGCTGGATGGTAATCTGAGGCAAAGTTTTACCCTAGTTCGGATCGGACCCTTGCGGTTGAAGAAAGAGCCTACTCACTGCATCAGTATATTAGTGATAGGGGTGTGTACAAAGTACACGTGAATACCAAGCATTGTGCGTGTGTGTATACTATCGACGAACTAGCCCCCAAGCTTGTATAACATACTAAGGGCCTAGGGTTACAAATCATATATAGTCGACTTATCACCGGTGGGGATAGAGTCCTCCATGACTCTGGTAGCTTCGTGTTATGCGTCGAGTCCTCCACATGGGTCTTCGTATAACACGTCTCGGTCCAACCTATATGTGGCGTAGGATGGAACCGACCCATGAGTCTTCATGTTGACCCACCACAACTAGAAATGATGTGCCCACCATACCACACATGCAATCGGCCACTAAGAAAATAAGCATATACAATAGTACAACGGTATCTAGCTCACGATACGTGTCCATATTTTGTTGATGACACTAACAGACTTTGCATTTGATGTGTGCTCTGTATTTTGTTGACGACACTTACGGACATTGTATTTGAAGCGAAAGCACGATATGGTCACTGGACTTCAGAATAAGCTCATCACGGTCACCACATACATTTTGTCATGCTAACCAACATGTGGTTGGATGGTTAGAGGACAGTGGTTTCTCGAGCCCACCAAGGTTAAAGTCCGGTGCTCGCATTTATCTTGTGTTAATTTCAGTATTTTCCGCGATGTCGTTCAATGGGAGGAGACGTTCCACTCGACTACGAGGCACCTATGGTGACTTCATAAAATCTCAAGATCATATATGCTGGCCCACTCTCTCGAAGGTGCTCATAGGGGTAGGGTTCGCGTGTGTGCGCTTATAGCGGTGAGTGCTTGCGCATATATATGAGCCCTTGCGTATGTACCGTGTTAAACAAATACATGTCATGATTATACAGTCACTGGCTCACCCGTACAAACCGTATTTTGTTGATGACACAATCAATTGACCAGTCAAACGTTCCACGTGGCGCAACTAGTATTGCACCATCGGGGCGCGTAACCGTGGGGCCCACCTTTCAGCCCGTATATGAAAGAAAGAAATGGTAGTTTGAGTCTGTACTGTGTTAATAAAATAGGAGTACATTTTAGGGTGATCATACGGTCACTGGCTCACCATACAGCTCCGTAATTTGTTGATAACACGATCAATTAACCAATCAAATGGTCCACATTCAGCAGCGCACATTACCATAGGGCCCACACGTCAGCGCGTATATATAGGACAGAAATGGTAATAAATTAGTGGTCGGTGGGTATTCGAAGTCGTGAGACCTCTGGGCAGTGGGGAAGCGAGCCGTCCTTTGAGCTGAAGCATATACCTCCGGGGCTCCCGGCAGTCCGGTGATCGTGCTGCCGGACATGAGGAACACAAATCGATCGGCGGGCGACCATTTAGGGTGTGTTTGGTAGGGTGTATGAATGGTGCATGAGCCTAAAAGTTCTCTTCTTGACCCACTTTTGGGTGTTTGGTAGAGTGTATGGAGGGTGCATGAGTCCACACTAGCTTAGCACAAATACACTAGGAGCATGCATGAAGAGGGGTGTTGAGTTGAGCATGCATGGAGAGGGAACAACTATGCTGAGATGAGAATGCAACCAAACACACCCTAGGCCAGGTATTATATACCTGTGCTGTCCAGAACTAGCACCGGGTAGTTCATTTGAATGTAATGAAATCTGTCATGTTTGTATGAAAATCCGGTATTTTATATGATTTCCGTCGTAGTTTATATGAAATATCAGTTTGTCTACGTGTTTGCGTAAATTTCGTCCGGTTGGTTGAGTTGCTCTCATAATGTGTGCGGCTACGGTTGGATGGCGTAATTTGCGGGTCGCCGGTCGGTCTGCGGGCGGCTTGGGCGGCGTTGTGGGACAAAAAACACAACTCGTGCGAGCTCGTCTCCAACGTGCGCGCTAGAGGATGCATGACAGCATGAGCACCCGAGCCATTCCTCGTTCATCGGTTGCAAAGGCACCGGTGGACAAAAGGGTCGCCAATATTTTGGCTACCCCAGGCAAGATCCAAACAGCCCCTCCCAACAGATTCAAATCCCTCGTTCGCCGTGGAATTTTTCCATGTGTTGTTTTCATGGACTAGCAAGATGCCCGTGCATTACACGGAACATCAAGATGCATTTTTTTCAAACTCCCGCATGCATGCAAGGGATAATTCATGTCCTCCTTTGCTAGTACCACGAGGCAAACACCATTTGTGTTAGTGGCCTTGTATATCTGCAAATTGTAATTTTTATAGTGGCCCCTTGTATATAAAAATGGAGGGAGAAAGATGAGAGATAAGGTGAGGAGGAGTGGGGCCTGGTGGTGGTGGTGGTCGGTGGGCGGAGGCATGGGGATGGAATGGCGCATTATGTCTAGGTTTGTATGTCTCTCACACACACCCACGTAGGTGGGGGACGCGCACGAAGAGAAGAGGTGCACGCACGGCGCACGTACTCCCGTCTCTTTCCCAACCACACCCGCGCGGGTACACGATGGAGCTCATTTCTTTACGAAAAAGGCAGCCCACGTGGTAATTTGGCACGTGTACTGGTTGTCCAGTTGGTGGAAGGAGGATCGTCTACCACGGGTGAACAAAAAAAATTCGACTAGACGCGTTATGTTAAATTAAAAAAAAAGAGGCAAACCATGTGGGGCCTACCTTAGAGGCAAGTCTCTATACACTAGAGTACTTTTGATGTGTCCCGTCAACTCGCAGAACGAGGAGAAGCTTGCTTAGTACGTCGTCTCCCCGCCCATGTAGCGGTGGCTCGCAGGATGAGGTGAAGCTTGCTTCTGAGTAGTACTACTACTACTACTATGACGCCTTTCGCGCTCCCTCGCCCAGCAAGAAGGGCTCATAGCACGAGGAATGTTTTTACTACTTCCTCCGTTTACTCCTCGTCCCTACTACGTACTACTTTGGTTACTACTCCCTCCATTTACTTATACAAGGCCACTATAAAATATACATTTTGCATCTATACAAGGCCACAAATAGTAATCGAGACAAAAGTTACTACTCCCTCCTTTCCAGTTTATGGCTCAATTTCAAAATCTCTCCAACCAAGGTAGACGGTGAGTGGTCGAATTAATTTCGTAGTTTGCACAAGTAATTAGTACGCTCGTTTTTCTCAAGAAGTTATGTTTACCGAGGCATTAATTAGAATGAATGCATGAATGACCACTAAATTTCCATGAACTTGTACATGCATTGGTTAGTTTCCTCTTGACACTGCTTGCGTCGGGTGATCTAACGCACCTCGAAATCCAACATGCAATGGTACTACTACTAGTATAGTAGAATTGAGACTTATCAAACGGAAAAACGAATGTCTTTTAGATGAGCCCTATAAACCCTAGTTGGTACGTACTCCGTAAAAACAGATTTTTCCAAACTAAGTCGCTCCCTTTCATGAATTCTGTAGTATACTCCTCCGTCGACGCTCCCTTTCATGAATTATGTACTTCCTATCGCCGACATGTGGGACATATAGCAACCGGGTCGACGTGTCAAGCACCAAATAACAGTGCAGAACAGCAGGGGGACGCACCCCACTCGTACCGGCCCAGTAGTAGTAAGGAGCAATGAGACATCAAATCACAATACCGCACCTTCCCAGACGGACGAATCAACCATGATTTCACACTTCGATTTGCCATCATCTCAAACCACGTAGTATTTCTTCTACCTCAAGAGGGACATGCGCATCGCCTTGGTACATCATGACACATGGGACCGCATGACAGGCCATGCTCCCCTGCCGATTGCTCGGTAAAATCACCTCATTTTTACTATAATTCCTTTGTATCGGTTTACTAGTACATGGCATGCACGTCGTTCTAGGTTGAGAATTTAACTGGCTATATATGTGATGAACAGTACTCTAACCTTTTAAAAAATGTATACTTTTGTACAGTAGTACTATCGATGGATTGCGCCATGGAGCAAAAATTGAATTAAAAAAAAAGATGGTACATATAGAGAGCGCTCATCGCCAAATTATGCATATAGTACTATTAAAAAAGCTGGTACGTGCTTAATTGGGGTGCTAAATTCTATTAAAGAAATACTAGTAGTATGTACATAATGAAGAGTTAAAGTAACGAGAAGAAACATAACATAGTTCTGTTGGGGGCTCAGCACAACACACCCCTCAAATTAAACTAAGCACACCTGAAATTAAACTATGCAACTAATCCGGTAGACACTGCATTAGAAGTTTAGAACCACCATGAGCAACGACACTGCCACCTTACTCGGAGTCCTCGTCCACGTCCTCGACTTCGTCCTTGTCCCTCTTCCTCTTGGCCGATACTTCTTTACTTGAACCGCACACTTGGTTGTTGCTCTTCATCCAACCCTTGTAGATATTCAAACAAAGGTAGCCATCCATTGCAGCATAGTGGATGTGGTCTATATCTAGTACATTCCGCTGCCATGCATGACGATGAAACGTGTAATGAGGTTTCTCCGATTTACGCTTCTGAAGGATGAACCATGGCTCCTGCCAGGTCGGCGTGAAGGGTGACGAGAGGGCACCGGCCGATTCTTACGGAGGTCGAAGGGGTTTCCTACAACGAGGCCTATCCGACCTGTGACTTCTTTGTCGTTCTTAAAGTCTACTGATGAATTTCACTGTTTTGTCCTTGAGGAAGTTCTTAAAATCACGGCACTCAACGTTGGCATGGTATATGTGGTAGACCAAGCAAGCGTTATGTATGCAAACACGGATCACGGCGGGCTTCTTCCTCTCTTCGTCCTTTAGATCCTTCTCTCGTCCCAGACTGTGGTGTACTCAACTCTAGCCCAGCGACCCACTCATCGTCTGAGTTTTCGAACATGCGCCTGAAGCGAGAAAGGCATCCTTTCACCGTCGCGGAAGAACGGGTGTAGATGATGTCGAACTCATCGTCGGTGATGGTTCTAACCTTGTACTCACCGCCGATCGTGGAGATTTGGGACGCCATGGATTTGGGAGGAGGGTTAGGATTAGTGGAATTGTCGTAATGTGAATGGACGGGACGACTAGGAGCGAGCCGCCGTAGTATTGAAGGACGTGCGGGGACGAGTAGGAGCGAACTGCCAGCGTGCAAACGGCAGGGTAGTGGCTTTCCATTCCCCATGATACGGGCTTCCGAGAGCCCTTGGATCTGAGATCTAACGGTTGCACGGCGTGATTCTAGACCTATGGGTGAATATCCTATCCTGGAGGGTTATTCTGCAAATTTTCAGCAACTTAGCATGCGACCGTTTGATCTCAGATCCAAGGGCTGCCAGCAGCCCTTATCATGGTCGCGCCTACCACGACCGTGGGGCCCCTCGCGCGGTCGCGCCCTTGGAGATTTAACACGGTGCGTTAGGCTATCTGATGTTGGCATGCCATACATAGTCATCACTTAGTCACTCATACTACAACAAGGTTGGCTATAAGGTTGGCTATAAGTGTATTTTTTTTACTTCTCTCTATCTCTTTCTTCATACTCCCTCCGTCCCATAATATAAGAACGCTTTTGACACTAGTGTAGTGCCAAAAACGTTCTTATATTATGGGACACAGGGAGTGCTAGTATTTATTGCATTTGCCAAGGAGTGACCTCTTCCAATGAAATGGTGTTGCTAAGTTTGCTTCATTTAATTAGCTATAGACACAAAATTGTCTTTTCACCTAGGTACACACGCTTAGCACCATTTCTTCCTTGGGTCACCAAACTAGTCTCTCTCTTCTTGATTTCAGACTTTATGCCTATGTGGCAAGCTTAAGCACCTGTAGGAGCAAGTAAAAGTAAGTACAATAGTGCGCTTTACATGGCATTTTTGCATATGTGGAGGAAAGAGAGGCAAGGAAAAAGTGGAGAAGTGGGCTCTCATGCAAGAGCCCGCTTCTACTACATGGTGGAGCATTGGGAGAGGCACCTGTATGGAGGTGGTCAGGAATCGGAGACTCGCGCGGTCGTGGCGCCTTGATTAAAATGATAATGGCAAGTCAAATCACGGGGCCTCACCATCCAGAAGAACTTCATTGTCAAATCACACAACCCTACGTTTGCAGCAGCCTACTCCCTCGTCTTCTCGCATCTCTGTCGAACCGACTAGGCGGAACTGCCCCGCCGCCTACCGCGCAGGAAAAGCCCCGCCCCTCGACTTTTAAATACAACTACATCCGCTTAAGAATCCAATGATATACTTTTTGTGACATAGTAACTCATATTTAGTTAGTCAAATGGATGACCTAGAACTACGTGCATGCCCTATAAACCGAGACGCCTAAAATAAAAAAACTGAGAGCGGAGAGGGTAGTTCAGCATGTATCTTTTAGATCAATATAGTCGGGATTCACCAAGGAGCAAAACCAAGTGGTAGGCTGCTCTGTCGTGTTGGTGTAGCAACTCAAGCGAGGTCGATCCGCACGAAATGGCGACACACTTAACAGGACCCCTTTGGCCGACATGTGGCTCATCCAGCGTCTTGTTCCATGTGCGATGCACCAAATTACAGTTCGAAGCAGCGGTTGGAATTGGAGGCACCCCGGTCGTAGTAATCACAGATAGTAGAAAATGAGCGATGAGGGTCAAATCACCAAGCCCCACCTTTCCGCATTAAAATTTGGAGTCTTTGGAAGGACGAAGCAACCATCATTTCACTCTAGGGCGCAAGAGCATAAAGAAAAGAGAAAACAATGATGTGTGTGCGGCAGCTACCTAGGGCACCCTAGGGTAGGGTCTCCACTAAAGATCCTTTTTAAAGCGCCTCCACTACAAATCGGCTTCTCCCTCAGGTTCTTGATGAAAACCGCTGTTGAGTGCGGCTGTTGGTTGTGTAGCAGTACTTCAGCTTGCGGGGCCACGTCATTGTAAACGGGTTCGAGTAGACGCAGTAAATATGTGTGTGCCGCTTGGTTTTACGGGAACGAGGCAACATTTTGGGTTCAGGACCGGTGGAGATATAATGCATTACAAAAATTGTGGACGTGGGTTAAATAGAAAAGGCAATGGTGCATGGGCCCTGCATTTTGATATACCGGGGCAGCGTGAAATTTGCTACTCTACTCAAAACTAGTAAGGTACACATGTATTGAACGCATGAGATTTGAAACCAAATTATGAATAAATACACACTATAGCATGTAAAGCTTTGAGTCATATATGCATGATGTAGATGTTCGTTTCGTTCTTATAGTTCATCTCATTCAAAATCAATTAGTTTTATAAAAATGTTAAGATTCATGTGGTAGTGCATTGTGAATCATAAAGTAAAAAACAAATAATGGCAATTCATTTAGAAAAAATAATCAATTATGATACAGAAGATTCTAGAACAAAGGAGAAGTGCTTGTGTTTTGAGGTTTGTGCATTATGCTTAAGTTCAACCATGGAGTCTTCTAAATTGTACATGTGGCGAGATCTGGTGGAATGTTGATGATATCCAACGGCCCGATGGTGCTTGGATTTGCCTATCTACTGCCTTTGTCGGGTTAGCTTCATCCAGCGACCATCTTTCAAAGTTATTGGCACACTATATAGTTCTTGTGCCATAGTTGCATGTTTTTGAATAAAACTACTAGTGGGTTGTACTATCTATTTAGGAATAGAAGATGTATACATGGAAGTTGTAGGGAAATAGATGACATGGAGCATCTCAATTCCTATGAGTAGGGATTGGAAAAGAGATGTCATTTGGTTCACATCATAGGAACTTTTCTATTGAATCTAGAGATGACATGTATCTCAATTCCTATAAGGAGGGATTTGAAATTAAGGGAGTATAGGAATCCTGATGCGGAGCATCCCACGATCATCCCCATGGATCTACAACCGTCTCATCAAGAGCCAAGAGGACCCATGACACGAGCTAGAGCTAGAGCTCTCGAGAACGAGGTGACTTTCTTCCTTAGTTATATCACATATGATCCACTCGAGACATGGCTACTACCTAAGTCCGATATGCTATGCATCATTAGGTGTCAAGAGGAACCTTCCAAGATGCACGTGAAGACGGACGAGCCGCCAAGTCCACGGATGAAGAGGGCCACGGAAGCGGGCAAGTTCACCCTCCAGGCCCCGGACATCCGGCCCCTGGAGACGCCAACACCGCAGCCGCGGCCCAGCCAGGAACCCTACAGGGCCCGGACATCCGGCCACCACGCCCCGGACATCCGGCCCAGCCCGGATATCCGGCCAAAAGCCCGGAAATCCGGCGCCACATACCTGATTCGGCAGAAGTGACCTCCTCCGGCCCGGACATCCGGCCCCCAGCCCGGACATCCGGCGCCTCCTGAAGCCCCGGACATCCGGCCCGACGCCCGGACATCCGGCTCCGCCTGTATGCCTGATGAAAGGCCGAAGCCCATGTACCTCTTCGCCCCCCTAGACTATATATACTCCATCCCCTTCCTCTTTCTAGGGTTAGCATTGGATTAGCTCATATTTTGTGTGAGAGCCCTTGCTCATCCACTTGGCTACTTCTCCTCGGAGCTCAGGACCTCTATGGAGAAGATCCCCCAAGCGGATTCAAGACCCCCTTCTAGGGTGGACCCCATCAAGACCTCCTCTCGGAGAAGAACGGCTACTCGTGTATCCTTACCTTTGTTGATTTTGGATCATATGTACCTCTTTGTGTTCGGTGATCTAGCACTTGTGTGATTGATTCCTTGTTGGTTGAGCGATCTCTCTCTAGTTTCCTCCGTGTTTCCCATTGTTCTTCCGCGTGTTCTTCGTGATTCCCCGTAGGATCCACTCCAAACGTGAAAGATCGTCTACGTAGGGTTCCGCCCTACATCATCTTGGTATCATGAGCCACGTTGATCACGCTTTTGGAGCCCCTATCCCGTGTTTTCTAGCTTGATTTTGTTGTTTTCGTCCTAAATCCGAAAATCCCCACCAAAAATAGCCCCAAAAAATGTTTTTTGTGATCTGTTGGTGTGATGAAGTTTTGTTGGATTTGATCCGCGGATTTCGTGTGTTGCGGTAGATCTAGCATTCCCCACCTTTTCCACAATTTCCATCCACAAAATCGCCTCAATTTTGCCCCGGATTTGACCTCTCCACGCGGTGTTCATCGAGTTCGTCCCACGGATCGAGCCGGACATCAGGCCCGACCAGCCCGGACATCCGGCACCCCGGACATCCGGCTTCCAGCCCAGACATCCGGCCCCTGGCAGCAGCAACTCCCATCCACCACCCCGTTTACCGCGTAACTCTCGCCAAATTTTGTCCCGGTGCCCACATACACTTCCGCATACCTCCACCACTTCCGCATAACACCACCATAGCCTTTCCCACTACCAACTTCGACAATGTTGCCAAATTTTGCTTTGAGAATTTGAGTTGGGGTTTCCGTATCCTTTTGTGTTTCGGCTATCTAGGTACGGTTCAAAATCAACATCACCACCGCTCATCTTCACCAAGGACGGTAACATCGTCGACATCTTTTTCATAACTTGCAATTGCATTGATAACCATCATAGCCAATCTTTTGCGTTGCTTACCCATCGAGACTAGCCATTGAGTATTGCCGGCAACGTGACTTGTGCACATTAGTGATCATACTCCATAGCATACATACAATACCAAAGTGGTGCATATCTTGGCATCAACTTGTGTGTCACAAAGTTGTCATCGCATACACAATTGCTATCTTGGTTCGTGAAGTTTCGCATGAAAAAAGAGCTCAAAAGAGAAAGAGCCAATCAAGCTTTTAAGCAAAAAGAGAAAGATAAGCAAAGAGCTTATGAGCAAGAACCATAGCATCATACAGCATTAAGATTGTCATACTTGATCATCTTGGATCAACACATCGAAACACCATACATATAGCATACTTGGGATAGAAGTCGTTGCATTTTTGCTTAGTAGGTTGTGCACAAGTTCGTATCCGCCTATTGTGCAATCGTGCTAGCGTCTCTCTAGTGTTGTGCAACAAGAGCATCTTGGTGAATTCCACATTTTGGCTCATCCTTGGTTGCATAACCCCATATTATCTATTTGCGTGTGTGTTTCCGTGTACCATATCTTGCTATTGGTCTACT
This sequence comes from Aegilops bicornis, assembly GCA_021605145.1. Classification (NCBI taxonomy): domain Eukaryota; kingdom Viridiplantae; phylum Streptophyta; class Magnoliopsida; order Poales; family Poaceae; genus Aegilops; species Aegilops bicornis. The sequence goes on from CM038669.1 coordinate 507,553,204, forward strand.
TGTTGCATTTGCAAATTTGTGAATCATTTCCAACATTATTGAGTCTCACTTACAATTGCATCAAATTTTGTGCCACCATCCTAACCGAGCTCCACCATAAGCTTTTATTTGTGTAGGTGTGAGAACCGACAAGAATTGGTACCAATAGTGCTATTTCATTGTCCGCATTTGAGTGAACTTGATTCATCATCAACATCGGTCAAAGGTACATTGGTATAAGTTCTTCTCCGTTCTACCACTCACATTTTTGCTTGGAATGATGGATAGGCCAAGTACTTCTACCAACCCACTCTTCATCGAACAAGGCAGCGACATGTCATCATACGTCACCAAGAACCACCTCTTTGGTGCACAACGAGCGTTGCACCAAGAACAACAAGCAATGAGCGACCGCATTGACAATCTCGCCACCGACTTGCGACTCTCCGAGCAACGAACAAGAGACTACTTCGACAACAAGTTTGACGCTCACAAGCAAGAGAATGATGCAAGAATGGACGAGATCCGCGCCTTGATGAGAAACCGGCATCATTCAACTTCTTCATCATCAAGACGGAGCCGATCGAGTCGACACTCCGACGACACCTTCTACGACTCAAGTACACCTACTTCGAACACTCTTCGTCGTGTCGCACGTCAAGACCGTCATGCATCTCGCAACCCGCTACATGACAAGCATTCACAAGAGCAAGTTGATGATCAAGTTACTCGTCCTCAATCAAACGAAGACGCTTTTGCTCAAGCTCGAGAACGACAACGACTACAGCGCCAAGAGGAAGAACGAGCGCGTCTACACCAAGACGAACAAGATGCCAAGGCTCAACGTCTTCAACAACAACAACGTGAAGCGCAAGCCCTTGAGGGGCAATGTGCCCTTCAAGAATCAAGTAGAGCCTTCGCCAACCGCAACCGCGAACGGCGCAATCAAGAGGAAGCCCTTCGAGAAGAAATCCAAGAGAGGAACTACCAACCTCACGGACAATGTCAAGTTCCTCAAGCTCCTCCACAAGCTCGTCAAGCTCCACTTCAACCTCAAGTTCAACAAGAGCAAGTTGATCATGGTCTTCCTCCACGCCAAGAGCAACATGAAGATGATTGCAATCCACGTCAAGGACGTCATCATCAACATCGCCAACAACACAATGAAGAGCAACGCTTCTGACAAGCTAAAATTCACCATGCCCAAGTTCAACGGAAGCAATGACCCCGAAGACTATCTCGCATGGGCATTGAAGGTTGACAAAATCTTCCGGTTGCACAACTACGAGGAAGCGAAGAAAATCGCTATGGCATCACTTGAGTTCCAATACTATGTGCTCATATGGTGGGAACAAATCATTGAGCGACGACAAGCAAGAGGTGAACCTCCAATCACCACTTGGGCTCAAATGAAGGATGTCATGCGAGCACGTTTTGTGCCAACCTACTACAACCGCGACCTCTTCAAGAAACTCCAACTTCTCAAGCAAGGAACAAACAAAGTGTTGAAGAATACTACAAGGAAATGGAGATAGCCATGATTCGAGCCAATGTCAAGGAAGATGATGAGCAAACTATGGCACGTTTCTTGAATGGACTCAATCATCCCATCAAGAAGATCGCCGACTTCCAACCATACTCCACCCTCATTGAGCTCGTACATCAAGCTACAAAGGCGGAACGTCAAGTGCAAGTTGACTTCAAATGCCAAGTACTCATCCAAGACCTCTGACTTCTCCAACAACCAAGCTTCAACACCTGCTCCAACATCTACATCAACCAAACCTTCTCCAAACAACGACGACAAGTCGACTTACAAGAGAAATTCGACAAGTTCAAGTCGTCCTCCTCCTACTACAAGCAACTTCAAGCCGCGTGCTTCATCATCTACTCCGACCGATGAGACCATCAAAACAAGCTCCTTCAAGTGTTTCACTTGCGGCGGCCAAGGCCACAAGTCCTATGAATGCACCAACAAGCGGACTATGATCCTCAACGACGACGGCACATATGACTCAATGAGTGATGAGGAGATGGAAGCCCTTGAGCAAGTGGCCATGCACCGGAAAGTGAACGAAGATGAAGATAATCAAGTCTTTTGCGATGAGGATTCGAGCCCCGCTCTCGTTGTCTCCAAGGTCTTGACCCTTCAACATCAACAATAAGTCGACCAAAGATGCAACATCTTCCACACAAAGGCCGGCATCAACGGAAGGTCCGTCAAGGTCATCATCGATGGAGGTAGTTGCCACAACTTGGCAAGTGAAGAACTATGTTCCAAACTTCAATTGGTCAAGAGGAAGCACCCGCACCCTACAAGGTTCAATGGCTAAGTGACTCCGGCACTATACGAGTCGAGCATACGGTCCAAGTCTCCTTCAAAATTGGTGCTTATGAAGACACGTTGGAGTGTGATGTGGTCCCAATGACCGTTTGCCACCTACTTCTAGGTCGACCATGGCAATTCGACCGTGGTGTCATCCACAATGGGCGCACCAATCACTATAGCTTCAAGATGAAAGGGAAGGAATATGTGCTCGACCTATGTCTCCTACTCAAGTGATAGCCGACAAGCAAGCCACCCATCATAGAGACAAGAGTGAGAAAGTGATCCACCCAAAAGTGAGTGAGAGCCACAAAACAAACTTGAGTGCCTCTTCGCCTAGAGAGAAAAACCTCATCCTATTTGCCACCAAAAGTGAGATGAGAGAAGTGTGTGAGAACCCATCGAGTGTGATGCACTTTGTCCTTGCATGCAAGGATGGAGAACCAAAAACTAACACCATTCACGAGCTACCTTTGGTGTTTCAATCTCTTTTGCAGGAATTTCAAGATGTTTTCCCCGATGAGCTACCTCCGGGTCTACCTCCTCTTCGAGGCATTGAGCATCGAATCGACCTCATCCCCGGAGCGCCTCTACCAAACAAAGCTCCATACCGAGTCAATCCCGAAGAAACCAAGGAGATTCAATGGCAAGTACAACAACTAATCAACAACGGTCATGTACGTGAAAGCTTAAGCCCTTGTGCCGTTCCCACTTGTGCCTAAGCCCGATGGAAGTTTTCGCTTGTGTTCCGATTGTAGACCTATAAATGCTATCACCGTCCGCTATAGGCATCCCATTCCTCGCTTAGATGATATGCTTGATGAACTTAGTGGAGCCAACTTTTTCTCAAAAATTGACCTTAAAAGTGGCTATTATCAAATCCGCATACAAGAGGGTGATGAATGGAAAACTGCTTTCAAAACCAAATTTGGTTTGTATGAGTGGTTAGTGATGCCTATGGGTCTTTCGGAGGCTCCCGGTACTTTCGTGCGTCTTGTGCATCATGTGCTTGGTCCTTACATTGGAGTCTTTGTTGTGGTTTACTTTGATGATATTCTTGTGTTTAGCAAAACCATGAAAGAGCACATCAATCATGTAAAATCTGTGTTGCAAACTCTTCGCAAGGAAAGCCTTTATGCAAACTTGAAAAAAATGCACTTTTAGGCGTTGACAAAGTGGTTTTCTTGGTTTTGTAGTATCCTCAAAGGGTGTCCATGTTGATGAATCTAAAATTGAAACAATTAAAACTTGGCCCCAACCCACCAATTTGCAACAAGTGCGAAGTTTTCTTGGTCTTGCGGGTTTTTATCGTCGCTTTGTGAAAGATTTTAGCACAATTACCGCTCCTTTGCATGCCTTGAGTAAGAAGAATACTCCCTTTGTTTGGGGAACTTTGCAATCAACCGCTTTTGATGAGCTCAAGTCTTTGCTTACTCATGCTCCGATTCTTGCTTTGCCCAATTTTGACAAAACTTTTGAGGTTCATTGTGATGCAAGTGGTACCGGAATTGGCGGAGTTTTGATGCAAGAAAACGAGCCATTGCTTATTTTAGTGAAAAACTCTCCGGTGCTCAACTCAATTATCCCATCTATGACAAAGAATTGTATGCTTTAGTGCGTGTGCTACATGTTTGGGAACATTACCTTAGACCTCATGAGTTTGTCATCCATACCGATCATGAAACGCTTAAGTACCTCAAAGGTCAAACTAAGTTGAACAAACGTCATGCAAAATGGAGTGAATTTATTGAATCTTTTCCTTATGTGATCAAGTACATTAAGGGTAAAGAAAATGTAGTTGCCGATGCGCTTTCCCGCATATGCATGCTTGTCACTCAACTTGAGTTGAATGTTATTGGTTTTGAGCATGTAAAAGACTTGTATGAGCATGATCCATCTTTTGCTATTCCTTATGCTAAGTGTTTGACGCATACTTCTTGGGAACAATATTACATCAAGGATGCTTATCTTATGAGACCTAACAAACTATGCATTCCCGAGTCTTCTCTTCGTTTGCTCCTTTTGCAAGAGGCTCATGGAGGCGGACTCATGGGACACTTTGGACGTGACAAGACATTCGCCACGCTCTCCAACAACTACTTTTGGCCCAAGATGTTCCTCGTCTCACGCTTCACCAACCGATGCTATACATGTCGCAAAGCTAAGTCTAAAGCTCAATCTCATGGTCTTTACATGCCTCTTCCTATTCCTTATCAACCATGGGAAGACATTAGTATGGATTTTGTACTTGGTTTGCCTAGGACTCAAAATGGAAAGGATTCCGTGTTTGTTGTTGTGGATAGATTTTCTAAGATGGCACATTTCATTCCTTGCAACAAGATAGACGATGCTTCACATGTTGCAAATCTCTTTTGTAGGTAAATCTTGCAACTCCATGGAGTACCAAAGACAATCGTCTCCGATCGTGACGTCAAGTTCTTGAGTTACTTTTGGAAGACCCTATGCGCCAAGCTCGGAATCAAGCTATTGTTCTCATCGGCATACCATCCTCAAACCGACGGCCAAACGGAGGTGACGAACCGCACACTATCCACTCTACTTCGTGTCTTGATCAAGAAGAACATCAAGGAGTGGTAAGCATGTCTACCCATCACCGAGTACGCCTACAACCATGCAAGACATTCGACTACCGGCAAGTCCCCCTTCGAGGTCGTCTACGGTTTCAACCCGTTGTCCCCATTGGACATTCTACCACTTCCTCTCCAAGAGCGCACCGACATGGATGCGAGTGCACGGGCAAGCTACATCAAGAAGATGCATGAAGATACAAGGCACACCATCGAGCGCCAAGTACAACGACTAGCAACCAAGCTCAACGCCAACAAACAACCCATGGTCTTCAACATTGGTGATCCAGTGTGGCTACACCTTCGCAAGGACCGCTTCCCCAAAGAACGCAAGTCCAAGCTTCTACCTCGAGCCGATGGACCTTTCAAGGTGCTAGCACGCTACAATGACAACGCTTACAAGATCGACCTACCTCGAGACAAATACAACATGAGCGACATCTTCAACGTCAAGGACCTCGCACCATACCATGGAGATGAAGCTTTTGATCCGAGGTCGGATCTCTCCCAAGGGGGGGGAGATGATGCGGAGCATCCCACGATCATCCCCATGGATCTACAACCGTCTCATCAAGAGCCAAGAGGACCCATGACACGAGCTAGAGCTAGAGATCTCGAGAACGAGGTGACTTCCTTCCTTAGTTATATCACATATGATCCACTCGAGACATGGCTACTACCTAAGTCCGATATGCTATGCATCATTAGGTGTCAAGAGGAACCTTCCGAAGATGCACGTGAAGACGGACGGGCCGCCAAGTCCACGGATGAAGAGGGCCACGGAAGTGGGCAAGTTCACCCTCCAGGCCCCGGACATCCGGCCCCTGGAGACGCCAACACCGCAGTTGTGGCCCAGCCAGGAACCCTACAGTGCCCGGACATCGGGACACCACGCCCCGGACATCCGGCCCCAGCCCGGATATCCGGCCAGAAGCCCGGAAATCCGGCGCCATGTACCCGATTCGGCAGAAGTGACCTCCTCTGGCCCGGACATCCGGCGCCTCCTGAAGCCCCGGACATCCGGCCCGACACCCGGACATCCGGCTCCGCTTTGTGTCAAGATAAAGGGCGAAGCCCATGTACGTCTTCGCCCCCCTAGACTATATATACTCCATCCCCTTCCTCTTTCTTGGGTTAGCATTGGATTAGCTCATATTTTGTGTGAGAGCCCTTGCTCATCCACTTGGCTACTTCTCCTTGGAGCTCAGGACCTCTACGGAGAAGATCCCCCAAGCGGATTCAAGACCCCCTTCTAGGGTGGACCCCATCAAGACCTCCTCTCGGAGAAGAACGGCTACTCGTGTATCCTTACCTTTGTTGATTTTGGATCATATGTACCTCTTTGTGTTCGGTGATCTAGCACTTGTGTGATTGATTCCTTGTTGGTTGAGCGATCTCTCTCTAGTTTCCTCCGTGTTTCCCGTTGTTCTTCCGCGTGTTCTTCGTGATTCCCCGTAGGATCCACTCCAAACGTGAAATATCATCTACGTAGGGTTCCGCCCTACATCAAATCCATTCATATGAACCAAGTGGCTCTAAAGCTATAGAAATGATATCATGTTTATTTCCTTTGAAATGTGGATATATGAATCTATTCCTATGAACCAATTGGCTTTAAAGGAAAAAATCCTATAAAAATCATATCATATAGAGTTCCTATGATATTCCTCGACACTAAAGGATGCTTGAAATTGTTGCGGGTGATACGATGGTCTTTCTTTGTAGACTCCTCACCCATCTTTATAGTTACCTCTCGAAGATGAATGAAATGATATATGCAGGGTATTCTACATGTGCAATTCGGTACACGAAAACTCGGTAAAAGTTTGCGAGGTTCGAATTTTCAATAAAGCTATATGCACTGCATTTCGGAACGGAGGGAGCATACGGCAGTTGCTACCACTCACATAGAAGATTTATGTCTAGGAGGAGTGGCTGTTACTGTTAAATGACATGGCAAACCGACCTTTGTCGGATGACGATCTAACGGTTCTTCTGGCGTTAAATCGGGAAAAGGCTTGTGGCGAATGTTTGTCGGATAATGATTTACGGACACATGCATTGCATTGATACGTGCCCCCCTCTCTCTCACGCACACGCACCCTCACGAGTCACGACTCTCCTGAGTCCTCTCGCAAACTCGCACGTCGCACCCACCATCTATCTGCAGGTAGACGTCACGCACATATGTGCTCTTCACACCCTACCCTCAGAACTTCTAAAAAACAAAAAACGGCGCGCACATTTTATTTTAGCTCACACGTCACACACTTATACTATTACTCTTGCGGCGAACGTTCTTTGGGCATAGTATAATGTACTCTCACGAAGAGAAGTGGTGCATTCACGCACTAGTTCTCTCACACCCACTGCATGGTACACGAGGGGCGCATTTTTGAAGCCGGTACAACAAAATCACTCCACTATATATAAAAGCAGGAGCCTTAGCGCTTGCTTTACTAGGGTTCCTCTCGTTCACTCTCTCATGCTCTCCAGATCTAAGCAAGACATAGGTGGCCACACTCTCTCTCAGCTCACGGCTGGTCACAAATCTGGCCGGACAACCTCGACCGGGGCAGGGGTGTAGGTGCATCGTTCACGCTGTCGTCGGCGGCGAGGGAGGAGACCAACGGCTGCCCGCGCGTCCTGATTGACGGCCATGCCGTTCTCTCCGAGAGAGCTCCGGCTCGGGAGGGCCTCCGACCCCTTCTTCCTCCCTGCGGTATTGTGGCCAAGATGCGGCCTCCCGACGCCATCTTTGCCACATGCCGACGACCCTCGGGTATATATTCCTTCGAAACCTGCCTTGCTCTACTGCCCCAGATCCCTTCGTGTGGATCCTTTTCTACTTCCGTCCGCTGTTCCAAAGCCACCTAGACTTGTACTATTATTAGAAGTAAAGCTAGTTCTTACAGTAAACTCAAAGCGTTGGTTCAAACAGGGAAGAAAGTGGGAAAGTTGTAGCATGAATATAGGACTTGGTTCTAAGAGGAAACGGGGGAAAGTAGTAATATTTGTCACTGTTTAAATAACCATATTTCATATTTGCGCAAACAGGGATGTCTGTCTCCATATCGTTTCGGGATGTCTGTCTCCGTATCGTTTCTATCCGCACAATCAAAAGCACACACCTCAGTTTTAGTACAACTGCGCAAAATGAGATGGCTATCCCTCGTTGCCGTCGTCTAACCTCCCGTCTTCAAGGTATCCCTACATTGGTAGTAACTAAGGTAGAATGACCAACGCAATGTAAAAGAAGCTGATTCGTACGTTTTAATTCCTGATTGCAGTGCAGGGACGAGCGAAAACAACTGCATCCTAGTCTGAAATGCACTTTCTACCAGTTCATCCATGGACCAAGGACTAGCTGGCATGGCTGCACGGCGGTTTTTTGGACAAGTGCGCGGACAAGAGGCATTGTGGTCTGCTTATTTCTGCAAATAGCGGTGCTTAAATTTAGTGGAATGCACAAGAATTTCACTTGGTCAAGATACCTTTGCATGGTTCGATTCTGCATTCCAGGTGAGACCACAATTATAATCTGGTTATTCTGGAATGAGAGAACCTAACCCTGAATGGTGGCAACAAGAAAAACCAGAGTGAACTCCAGAAATTTAAGCTGCCGGAGGCCCTTTGCAAAGAGAAGCCTTTTGCTTGTTGTTTCCTGATTTGTAAACCTTCTCACAACTTTGTCTTTTGCTGTGAACTAGTATATGTTTGTTATGTTCTATGAATCATTGAGATGTATAAAATTGTGTCGGTGTACAAAAAGAGGGGTACACTTTTTGTACCCCTATAACTGCAGTACCGGGCAGCCGAGCGGCACCACCAAGACCGGGCAAGGCAAGGGAGGTGAGCCAAGGTAAGGCCAAGCTCGAAAGGAGCAGAATCGACGCCAAGACCAAGACCACAAAGAGCAAAGGGGAAGCGGACTCCCCGGCAAGATCCTTGCCGGAGGCAGCTTTAGCAAACCCGGCAAGACCCTTGTCGTGGCAGCTCGCCCACACCTCTGAGCGAATCACCCTTGAGTCCACTTTGCCCCCCATGGGGCAAGGATTCAGGAGACATCCCCGTGGTGGCATGCATATCTTTGTGAAGACATTCAAGATCAGATACACACTATAGAAGATGACGACCCTTGGCGGGATCCCAGCCAAGGAGGACCACAAGGCCCCCGGCAAGAACCTTGCCGGGGATGACAACAGGCGCCACGATAAGACCCTTGCCGGGGCCCCGACAAGACCCTTGCCGGGGCTACGGCGAGGCCCTTGCCAAGAACACCCGTAGGGCCACCTTCAGGCCCACGCCAATCAAACCTCCACCACCGTTTGCATGCAGTGCCGACCCAACCGGTTGGGCGAGGCACTGCGTGGCGGCAAGCGGATCTTCGTGGAGACCCACCATCGCCACCTCACCTGCACGCCTACATGGCACCGCTGGCACCGCTGGCGTATGCGCGTGTCGACACGAAAGGGAGCGGCGACAGACGAGACAGGGCTCTCCCGTCCCCGATAAAGCAAGGACACCTAAGCAAGACGCATTAAAGGCGCCTTATCATGTAATGCGAGGGATAAACTCGCATCACTGTACCCTTTCCACCTCCTGTGTGCCATTGTGGCAACCCCTTTCCCCATAAAAGGAGGCCCAAGGCGACCAGGAGGGGGATTCAGGCTTTTTGGAGCTTCTCACGTCCCATTGCTAGTTCAAGAACACAGATAAACAAACCACCAAAGCAGGAGTAGGGTTTTACGCATCCTCGCGGCCCGAACCTGGATAAAGAAACGGTGTGCTATCTGTTTGATCCGCTCTTCTCACGACCCCGTCCCCGCGACCGTAGTAGGGATTCTTGTGATCCCATAGGTGTCGTTCCCACCGACATCTTTGGCACGCCAGGTAGGGGGGCGCAGTTGTGAGAATCGGCTCTAGCAGTTAGTTCGACGCTTCTTCATCGTCATGGCGCCCAAGAAGAAGATGACGGTGGTGGTTGGCCCGTCGGAGGCTGGACATCCCATCCCGACGCGGGCGAGCAGCGGACGATCGCAGAAAGGACCCGAGCGCCGTTCGCGAACACCAACACCGCCCCAAAGAGTCAAGTTTGGGAGGCGGTGGTGTTCGTGCGCCTGGTAACGGGCCGCACGCCGCCAAATCCAAAGACGGAGCTAGGCCCTCCGCGGGTGGCGCGGGGCCTTCCAAGATCGCTGCCACCCCGCCCAAAGGCGACGCGAGGGCTTCCAAGACTCCCACGCCGGCGCCGACGATGCGCTCATCTCAAGCGGCGCGCGACGAACGGCGTAATCACGCCGAGGACCCGGCGCCGCAGAACGGAAAGAGCCGAGCGCCACTCCGGGATTTAGAAGACCTGCCCGCCGCCGAGGCGCCGGTGAAGATGGCATGCGACCGGCTGGTCGTGATAGAGCTCCTTCTGACATGGTCAGAAGTCGAAGCGCGTCGCGATCCATGCAGGTTTCGCTGCCACCAATGCCAGCAGAAGCCCTGGCGCGCGCGCAGTTGCTCCTCGATTTACCTCCCACTACGGGGAAACTCGACGAGTGAAGAGCCACTATCCGAAGCCTTGTTGCGGTGGCCAACAAAGACGAACCGAGTCCGGTGGAGCCCCCGGGTCGATGCTCCGACGGAGTCCCACGCACCAGTGGCAGGAAAGCCGGCGGCACCGCGACCGCGGTGCACTCGCCTCCTCCTCGCCCGGTACCTCGGACGCCAGCCCGTCGCGACGTTACGGGTGACGAAATCTCCGTAGCATCGTCCGACCCGCGGGCCCACTGTGACCAGCGCCAAGTTCTTCGGGAACGAGAACATGAAAACACTCGAACCACTATCGAGCGCCGGCGCGGAGTGCGCCACCGATCAGACAGGCGAGCAGGGCCTGATGTGAGCCACCCAGCACCGGGGGGGCCTGGAGGCCTACCTTACGAGGTAGGCTGTCCGGCTTTTACCCATGAGCTGCGGCAGTTCCAGTGGCCCACTCACCGCACTTTCAAACCCGACGTGGGCGAAAAGTACAGCGGCAAGACCCACCCGTCCGAGTTCCTCAGCATCTACACCATCGCAATGCAAGCTGCCGGAGCCCGTGATGATAAGGTGCTTGCGAATTACTTTCCGTTGGCTCTTAAACCCAATGCCATGTCATGGTTGATGCACTTGTCGGTAGACTCTATTTCCTCCTGGTCGGATTTGTGCCATGAGTTCGTGGGCGCCTTCTTTGGAGGCCACCAAGCCCATGGCCAAGCAAGCGACCTGCACGTCATTCCCCGTAAGGGAGGCGAGAGTCTCCGCAAGTATATCTGAGACGTTCAGCCGTGCAGTACAAGATAATATCCACGATGTTCACCCTGCCGCCATCATCAGCGCTGCTCCATCGTAACGTGTGTAACCGCAAGATGCGCCAAGAGCTGGCAATGAACAAGGTGAAAGATGTAGCGTAACTCTATGTTCTTGCCGGCGAGATGTGCCCGGGCTGAAGAGGGAAGGAAGTACCCCGGCGAAGATGCCGGCGTGGAAACCGACTCCTCAGATGAGGATATTGCCGCCCCGGCGAAGAAAGGTCGGCGCCGCAACAGAAAGCGCAAAGGTAAATCTGTGCTTGCCGTCGAGGGATCTGATGACGCCGGCTCCACCAAGAAAACCAAGGCAGATGACCCCGGCAAGGAAGTTGCCAGATGTGTCGCCTGCCGGGCCTTGGCGGCTACCGAGAAGCCAGGAAACTCCGACAAGCGATACTTCTAGATGCATCGCACCAAAGGCCATGCTCTCCAAGATCGCCGACAGTTGAGCTCCTCGCTGAGAAGCAGAGGGCTGAGTATGAGAGGCGGGACAAGGAGAAGGGCCCAGACGGTGCTGAGGGGTCCAACAAGAAGCGTGACGGCCAGGCGAGCCGTCGCAGCAAGGATAAACAACAGGAGAGGCCCGCCCGGGGCCGAGACAGAAAGCCAGAAGACGGCGATCACGAAGAGGACGACGAATCCGGCGACCAAGAGTTTCAGAAAGCTACAGAGGCCATGTGCATCGACGGCGGCGCCTCGCTGCATACTTCTCACAGCCGGCTTAAGCGATTGGCGCGAGATTACAGCGGCAGAGCTGTCTGTTTGATGCCCAAAGGTCGGCAAGTGGTCCAGACACCTATCATTTTTACACCGAGGATCACCCTGATCTCACTACTGCGGTCGGGTGCTTGCCGTTGTTGGTTTCACCAACAATACGCAACCTCAAGGTGATGAAGATGCTAGTCGATGGCGGGGCCGGTCTGAACTTGATCTCGCCTGCCGTGATCGAGAAACTGCAGATTCCTGATGGAGACCTCGAAGAGACGGGCACGTTTCAGGGGGTCAACCCGGGAAGAAGCCAACCCAAGGGAAAGGTCACGCTGCCCGTGACTTTTGGAAGCGACCTGAACTACAGGACGGAGAGGATCGTGTTTGATGTTGCCAAGATCCCCTTGCCCTACAACGGAATCCTTGGCCGCCAAATACCGCCAAGTTCATGGCGGCATCACACTACGCCTACAACACCTCGAAGATGCCGGGACCTGGCGATCATCACCATCCTCCGATAAGAAAGATGCGCTGATTTGCGGCGACCAACTATACCAAAGAAGCGATTGCAAAGAAATGCCGCCACTAGGGCACTTGCTCCCCGCTGGGACCCCGGAGGGACGAAGAAGAAAAAGACCAGTGATACTTCGGACACCCACTCCGGCAAGCGCACCTCTTCGGAGTGTAGCACTACCGTCGAGGACGTGCCAGAGAGCTCCACCGGCGGAAACAAGAAGCCCAGGGCCATACCGTCGGGAACCAAGAAGGTTTCTGTCAATGAGGACGGCACGGAGGAGCTTTTACCATAAGCTCCACCCTTTACGACAAATAGGAAGACGCGCTCGTCACCTTCCTGCGGGCGAATGTCGATGTGTTTGCATGGCAAGCTTCCGACATCCTCGGTGTTCCCAGGGAGGTGATTGAGCACCACCTTGTTGTCTGCCCTCATGCGCGGCCCGTCAAGCGTAAGGTCGAGAAAGCATGCTTTGGAACGACAAGAGTTCATCACGAGAAGAGATCCGGAAGCTGGAAGCAGCGGGTTTGGTAAGAGGAGTGCTCCATCCAACGTGGTTGGCCAATCCGGTCGTGTGCGCCAAGGCAAATGGGAAGTGGAGGCTGTGTATTGATTACGAGATATCAATAAGGCTTGCCCTAAAGACCCCTTCCGTTGCGGCGCATCGACCAGATTGTTGACTCCACTGGGTGTGATCTGTTGTCATTCCTCGACGCCTACTCCGGCTACCACCAGATCTTCATGACAAGAGAAGACGAAGAAAACAGCATTCATCACCCCATGTGGTACGTATTGTTTCATGCGGATGCCTTCGGGTTGAAGAGTGCTGGTTCGACGCGTTTGCAAGGCGGTCCAGATTGGTTTTGAACCCAATCTCCATTGAAATATGGAAGCTTATATGGATGACATAGTGGTCAAAACCAAGGACAGGGCAACCCTCATACCAGATTTGCAAGAAACATTTGCAAACCTGCGCAAGATCAATATCAAGCTGAACCCTGAGAAGTGCGTCTTTGGCGTCCCGTCCGGCAAGCTTCTCGGGTTCCTGGTGTCACGGCGTGGGATAGAGGCCAATCCGGACAAAATCAAAGCTATAGAGCAGATTGAAGCACCCAAGCGAATCAAGGATGTGTGTCGGCTTGCTGGTTGCGTCGCTGCCATGGGCAGGTTCATTTCCAAGTCTGCCGAGCGCGCCCTTCCCTTTTTCAAGATCCTGAAAAAGGCGGGCCCGATGGAGTGGACGCCAAGCGAAGCAGCATTGCAAGGTTTGAAGAAGTACCTCTCCTCGCGCCAATACTAGTTGCGCCTAGGCCACACGAAGTCGTTCTTTGCTATACGGCGGCAACGGACGAATGGTCGGCGCCGCACTAGTGGCGCAGAGAGGTTGACGACGAGGTAATGGCAGCGGCAGAGCCCGACACGACCAATGTAGAGACGACACAGCCGGTTGAAGTGCCGCCCGAAGAAGAAAATGATGCAGCACCGGTCTACTTTGTTAGTTCCCTCCTGCAGGGGCTAGATCAAGGTACTCCGGCGTGCGAACTGCTCTTCGGCCTTCTTATGGCCTCGAGGAAGTTGCGTCACTACTTCCAGGCACACGAGATCACTATCGTCACTCGCCTCCCTCTGCAACGGATATTGCACAATCCGGATGCAGCGGGAAGAATTGTGGAATGGGCACTGGAGCTGTCCAGCTTTGGCCTCAAGTTTGAAAGTACTTCAACGATTCGTGAGCCGAGTCCTAGCGGAGTTCATTGCAGAATGGACCGCAACGCCTGACGAAGAAGCCCAAGAGACTGCTCTCCCCGGCAAGGTGGCAAGTTGCGATTGGATCATGTACTTTGATGGAGCTTTCTCCTTGCAAGGCGCCGGGGCTGGCGTACTGCTTGTCACGCCCACCGGAGAGCACCTCAAGTACGTGATCCAGATGCACTTCCCTAGGGAGGTGTCAACAAACAATACAGCAGAGTACGAAGGGCTGCTTGCCGGTCTTAGGAACGCGGCGGACCTCGGAATCAAGAAACTCATCGTCAGGGGAGACTCGCAGCTTGTCGTCAAGCAAGTCAGCAAGGATTACCAGAGCCCGTTGATGAAGGCCTACATCGATGAAGTGAGAAAGCTGGAAGAGTGTTTCGACGGTATATTGGTGAACACGTTCCCCGAGCGGAGAACGATATCGCCGATTACTGTCAAAACGCTGCTGCCCTCAAGCTACCCAGGAACCAGGTACCTTTGTGCTTCAAAGCTAACTCGGTCATCCGTTGATCCATCAATGAGCGAGAATAAGAGGAGGAAATCAGGGCCCGGCAGTACTTTCCCGCCGAAGCTCCCGGAGCCGCCGGCAAGGATGTTATGGGGATCTTGAGCCCGCCAGAGACGGCCCGGCTCGGCGGGCGTCAAGCTCTAGCCGTCGAGACAGCCGCTCCTATGACGGAGGAAATGCCTTTAGTCCTCGCCGTCGAGCCCCAGGCTCCAGCGTGGGCACAGCATACCGTCTGATTCCTCCAAACAGGGGAACTTCCTAAGGAGCAGGAAGAAGCGGAAAAAGTAGCCCGTCGCTCTACCATGTACCCGGTTCGTCGATGGCGTCACCTGCATGTAAAGAGGCCGAACGGTGTGAAATTTAAGTGTATCCCTCGAGAGGAAGGACTGGAGCTGTTGGCGGAGATACACGGAGGTATATGTGGATCCCACATTGGGTCAAGGGCCCTTGCCGGCAAGGCATTTCGGCAAGGCTTCTTCTGGCCCATCGCCCTCCGAGGATGCGGCGACACTAGTCACCAGTGTGAAGCGTGTCGATTCCATTCAAAGAAGCTTCATCAGCCAGCTCAAGCCCTTCAAACCATTCCTCTCTCCTGGCCCTTCTCGATGCAGGGCTCGACATACTAGGCCCTTTCCCCCTGGCTGTCGGGGCTTTGAGTACTTGTATGCGTTGCAATCAACAAGTTCACAAAGTGGTCGGAGGTGGAGGCGATGAGGAAGGTCACACCTCGGTCGGCCCAAGTTCTTCAAGGGACTAGTGTGCCGTTTTGGCGTACCCAACAGGGTTATCACCGACAACGGCACACAGTTCACAAGCCACACCTTCATGCAATATACCCAAGACCTCGGCAGCAAAGTCTGTTTCGCTTCCGTTGCTCACCCGCGAAGCAATGGTCAAGCTGAGAGGGCAAATGCTGAAATCTTTGCGAGGCTTAAGGACCAAGACCTTTGAAAGGCTGCACAAGAGTGGAAGGCCTTTGGATTGATGAGGTGCCGCGGTTCTTTGGTCGATCCGGACGACGCCAAATCGAGCCACCGCCGGACACCTTTATGCTAGTATACGGGGCGTAAGCAGTTCTCCCCATCGAACTCATATACGGGTCACCTCGAGTGCTCGCTTATGACGAGCTTGAGCAAGTGCAATCATGCAAGATGACGCAATGCTCCTTGAGGAAGATCGCTCTTGGTGGCCGTGAGAGCAGCACGCTACCAAGAAGCCTTGCGCCGCTACCATAGCCGCAAGGTTCCTGCCAAGCCTTGAGGAAGGCGACCTTGTCCTTCGGCGCGTTCAATCGGCCAAGAATTCCAACAAGTTGACGCCAAAGTGGGAAGGCCTTTATCGGGTAATACGAGTCACCAGGCCCGGCGCAGTCTGCCTGGAACATTGAGCATCTTCGCAAGTTTTACCCGTGAGGCGCGGCTTGCGGGCCCCCCGGCAAGCCACCTTTTGTACAAGCATTGCCGATGATGCATGTAACCCGTTGTACAAAGCCGGTAGCGGACCACGAGCATAAATAAATGAAGCGCTGGCGCCCTAAGTTATAGCATGCATGCTAGGTCGAGTCTCGTCCTTGGTTAGGGTTGATAGTGCTTAGCGGCGACTAACCCCTAGCTTAGAGGTCGAGTGTGCATCTCTTTGCCGTTCTTTTGTCTTCTTTGGTTCGCAGGACTCACAGATATCCTTGCTGGATCACTTGAGGACGAAAAAGAGAAGAGGGACAGACCGGCATCTCGACCCCGGCAAGCCAGGATTGCTGGGGGCTGCAAAGTGCAAAGATTCACCCACGGCAAACCCGGAGTTGCTTTGGGGCTACAACTTCAGATAAGTTCTTCATCCCTTATCATGCATTCCCTTATGGATCGAGGTATGTGAAACCTCGTTTTTCCTAAAACTATCGTGCTCCCTAAAAATCTAGGCCCTAGGGCTCGTTCACAGGGCCAGGTTTGGTCGTAGTCGCGGCAGCAGAAGGATGAAACGAGGAGCCTGAACCCACCTCATCCCTGCCTCCGCCAAAAGCGTGAGAAAGGTCGAGCAAAGTGGGAAGACGGCAGGGCCTGTTGCCGAGCAAGGAAATGTTTATCTTAGAGATATCAAGGATTTACTCCTTGTCGTGGGTTCTACCCGCAAACACATGACCCGGCAAGCATCCATTTTTCATTAAAAACATTCCACTCAGATACAGCCCATGGGGAATGAAATACATGAATGATGGGATTACAAGTTTTAAATTCAGCCAAGGCCCAAAGGCTTACAAGGTAAAAAGAGATAAGGTGCCCGTAACCCCTTTCTTGTCCCTCTCCTCAGGAGGCAGGTCAAGGAGGCGAAAAGGGCAGAAGGGACGCCTAGGCGAGCAACGGGTGGCAGAAGACACCAAGAGAACGTCTCGGTGGCCGTCCGAAGGCTGGATGGTGATGGCGGCAGACGAGGCGGCAGGACGTCAGCATGCGTCAAAGGCGTCGGTGCCCGCGTACTCCGATCTGACGGCCTTGCCGCCCGCCCTCTTCCTCTTCCGCAGCCTCCCAACGCCAGCCGCCCAAGGAGACGACCCCGAGAAATTCAGGAAGCCGGCGACACGGATGATGGGGTCGCCGGTGCCGCATGGAGCGGCGCCCGACACCTAGTCGGACCCGTCATCCTGCCGCCTGCTACCCTCGTCGTTGCTGCCGCTGTCCTCCTCGCCACTCCTGCCTGAGGAGGAGTCTTCGCTATCATAAGAGCTCTCCACGTAGCACCTTGCCCGGGTCCCGAAGAGCCCGAAGACCTTGACGGAGAGGAGGCCGCCCTCCATCAGCTTGAAATGGAGAGTGAGCCCCTCCGTCAAGCGGTGGATATGAGCGAACATCTTCCATCCCTGAAGAAGATACATCACGTGAGGGGCTGGGAAGTCGACGCGGACTCGCGTACCGTTGATCCCACAGCCCCTCATGTGCAGCCGCAATGACTCCGACGGATCCAGCTCCATCTCCCGCGCGAATGGAGTCGGGAGACGAAGGCGATGGCGAGGCGGCCGGCGCAGCCTGATGAAGAACTCGCAAGGGTCATCCCCAACATGGCCCTCCATGGGGGGAGGAACTACTGGCGGAGGCGAGACTGGCGCGCCGCCCGCCCCTCCTCTTCCCGGCGCCTCGGCCTCGCCCCTCCCCTTCCCCTGGTGGCTCTGCCACCGCTGGTGCAGGTTAAGGACGGACGCTTTGTCGAGCGGCGACCCACGCCGCCACGGTTGACGGGCCAGATTCCCTCTCTCTCCACGGCGGATGGAGGGGGAGCGAAGGCTGAAGGAAGGAGAAGATGGAAGAATGCGGACGCCATGCCCCCCCTCCCGCTCTTTATAAAGGAACGAGGTGGGGGCTCGGCCGCCTGGCCAGCCAATCAAGACGCGGAAGGCGCGAGGAATCGGACCAACCGCTGCCCCAGCCCGCGACGGCCGGTTTCCGCCTCCATCGTTCGCCACCCCAAGCGCATGAGAACCACGTGGCAGGCATGCGGGGCCAAGGCGACGGGTGAGGCGACCTCTCCCCACCCCGTGATCGTGGGGAGTGGACGCCTTGAAGGCCACGCCTCGGCCCCGTTCAGTAAATGGGCCGCGCCTCCACGCCTCCCTCCGTTTATGGGGAAGTTGCGAACCGCCCCCTTTACTACGATGTGACGCATGCGCGCAGAGCTCAGCCCCACGCATTCCGCCCACGTCACGCACGCCTCCCCACGCCGAGCCACGCGCGGGAGGCACGGGAAGCGCAGTGCGCAAAGAGACTTACCGCGGTAAAAACCACCCCGCCTGCCCGCGCACCATTTTTGGGCCTAGCCCAACGACGCGATTGTGCTTACGTGTGGCCCAGGCCCGGGGGCTCCTGTCGGTGTACAAAAAGAGGGGTACACTTTTTGTACCCCTATAACTGTGCACAGGCAGTCTGAGCCGCGGGCACCACCGCACTGAGCAAGGCAAGGGAGGTGAGCCAAGGTAAGGCCGAAGCTCAAAAGGAGCAGAACGACGCCAAGACCAAGACCACAAAGAGCAAAGGGGACGAAGCGGACTCCCCCGGCAAGATCCTTGCCGGTAGGCGGTTTTAGCAAACCCGGCAAGACCCTTGCCGTGGCAGCTCACCCCACACCTACGGAGCGAATCACCCTTGAGTCCACTGCCCCCATGGGGCAAGGATTCTGAGACATCCCCATGGTGGCATGCGATCTTTGTGAAGACATTCAAGATCGAGATACACACTATAGAAGATGACGACCCTTGGCGGGATCCCAGCCAAGGAGGACCACAAGGCCCCGGCAAGAACCTTGCCGGGATGACAACAGCGCCACGGCAAGACCCTTGCCGGGCCCCCTGCAAGACCCTTTGTCGGGGCTCTGGCCGAGGCCCTTGCCAAGAACACCCGTGAGGGCCACCTTCGAGCCCATGCCAATCAACCTCCACCACCGTTAGCATGCATTGCCGACCCAACCAGTTGGGCGGGCACTGCGTGGCGGCAAGTGGATCTTCGTGGAGACCCACCACTGCGCCACCTCACCGGTACTGCTTCGGCCTACATGGCACCTTGGCACCGCTGGCGAGTGCGTGTCGACACGAAAGGGAGCGGCGACGGACGAGACAGGGCTCTCCCCCGTCCCCGATAAAGCAAGGACACCTAAGCAAGATGCATTAAAGGCGCCTTGTCATGTAATGCGAGGGATAAACTCGCATCACTGTACCCTTTCCACCTCCTGTGTGCCACTGTGGCAACCCCTTTCCCTATAAAAGGAGGCCCAAGGCGACCAGGAGGGGAATTCGGGCTTTTTGGAGCTCCTCACGCCCCATTGCTAGTTAAAGAACACAGATAAACAAACCACCAAAGCAGGAGTAGGGTTTTACGCATCCTCGCGGCCCGAACCTGGATAAAGAAACCGTGTGCTATCTGTTTGATCCGCTCTTCTCACGACCCCGCGCCCCGCGACCGTAGTAGGGATTCTTGTGATCCCATAGGTGTAGTTCCCACCGACAAATTGCTTAACTTATGCTTTTCAAGTTTTTTATGAAGACGAGTTTAATGTGAGTGTTCCACATGAGCGCTGGACTAGCATGTGAACGTTTGGAATTTATTACATTGTGGCCTCAATTAACCGCATGAACCACTATAACAAGATACACAGTTGCTTATATGTCAGACAGCAGATTGTTGATTGTTAGCTGGTCGATAGCCTAGTGTTGAAGCGAGCTGAGCCAATGTGTCGTGGTTTTGCACAACTGGCTTACAAGTGGGTAGCACCAACAGTGTTTACAAGTACTTATGTATACGTCGGTATACGGTTCTCGAACGAGTGCTCTATTTCATTAAAACACACACTGCTTCGTATGATAAACCGTGACCACTTATGTCTTACCATGCCAGCTTCATGAAAAAACTAGTGAGGACGCATCTGTGTCTGCAACAATTACGATGGTTCTCACATGATTCACGGGCACACAAAAGTAGCAGCAGTTCCCATAGACGGATTCAAACAGAGTACTAGCCCCAAAGGGGTTGATAACAGGCAAGGTTCGGATAATTAGACACAATCCAAATTACTATTAAACACTAGCTGGGGCAACTATTTCATGCCTCGATCTTATTTGGGCTGGACACAAGACGGACCTTGCCATGAACATCATCGAGGACGTCCCGCAGCAGCTCAATCCTGTGAACCTTCGTGAAGACAACCTTGTGGCCTTGCCACTGATAAACTTGTTTGTGGAGGCATGCCACGTCATCTTCCCTCGTAAGCTTGACAAGAACGGTATGCCTCACAAACGAAGGAGTAGCTTTGAACTTCTTGTGCTTCAGTACACCCTGGACAACACGCCTGACAACAGTGAGGCTGGAATACAACTCTTCATTGGTATAACCGCAAATGGCTTCCAGGATCCAACATCCTAAGAACTCTGTTTTCCTAGTGCGTATATTCAGGTCATCCGCCTCTTAGCGAGTGACATGTACAACCACACAATCCTTGTCAGCATCAGGGCTCTAATTGAAACAGAAACATATTCTGAATTACTTTTCAGTATAAGAAACACAAGTTATTTAAACCACTATGTATAGCATGGCATGGAAGCTAATAAAATTTTGCATTATTAATCACCACATACTTCCTTTTCTATAAAAAATCACCACATACTTAGATAAAAAACCACAATCGAGATCGGCAAAGAAGGAAATCACCTTGGGCAGCTCAGTAGGGGGGGGGGGACACATCCTCGAAGGGGGAAAACTGCTCATGCAGTGCCACGGGGGCTGTAACCTCAAATGGGGCGTTGACCATCTCAGTAGTGGTCGTGAGCGTATCTGGGGTCGGCTTGGTGGTTGCCTCCATCTTCTTGGAGCTCTCTGTCTCGTGGGGATCAGCCTCCCGCGTCTGCTCCAATATCGGCAGATCTTTGCCTGGTTCTCCTTGGTCCAACTATAATAGCAAAGCTCGCGATACATCAAGATCGTGCCAAATCAAGAACACGAGAGAGAGAGAGATCAAACACATAGCTACTGGTACATACCCTCAGCCCCGAGGGTGAACTACTCCCTCCTCGTCATGGAGAGCGCCAGGATGATGAAGATGGCCACAGGTGAGGGTTCCCCCCTCCGGCAGGGTGCCGGAACGGGCTCCCGAAAGGTTTTTGGTGGCTACAAAGGCTTGCGGCAGCGGAACTCCCGATCTATCTTCTGTTCTGGAAGTTTTACGATACGTAGGTATATATGTGTGCAGGGGGTACGTCGGTGGAGCTACGGGGGGGCCCACGAGGCAGGGGAGCGCGCCCCCCACCCTCGTGAGCACCTCCCTCATCTCCTGACATAGGGTCCAAGTCTATCTGGTAGGTTTCCTTCCAAAAATAACTTCTCCAGTTGATTTCGTTCCATTTCGACTCCGTTTGATATTCCTTTTCCTCGAAACAACTTTGAAATAGGCATAAAAGCAACAAATCTGGCTGGGCCTTCGGTTAATAGGTTAGTCCCAAATATAATATAAAAGTGGATAATAAAGCCCAATATTGCCTAAAACAGTAGATAATATAGCATGGAGCAATCAAAAATTATAGATACGTTGGAGACGTATGAAGGCTCCTGTTCATCCAGCCTCCACCGCGCGCTACTCCACTGGCTACTGTTCAACCAGCCCTCTCCACGGTCTACTGTTCAACCACCCCTCCACGGGCTACTGTTCATCTAGCCCTCCATCGTCTATTGTTCATCCAGCCCTCCACGGGGTGGTCCTGTTCATCCAGCCCTCCACGGGGTCCTGTTCATCCAGCCCCAACCGGCTCGATCGATCGGAGTCATGTTCATCCAGAGGCAACACCACGGGGTCCTGTTCATCCACCCCCACCGGGAACTGTTCACCCAAACCCCTCAGCAACGCTCACTGTTCATCCAGAGGCAGCATTGATGGGCTTCAGTTAGCAGTAGTAGCGAAGGAATCGCTCGATCGGGTTCAGTTAACAGCCATCGATCGATCGCTCGGGTTCAGTAATGTCTAGCCTGCAGTGCAATCGCTCAGGTTCAGTTAGTGCCCAACGCCTCGCTCGGGTTCAGTTAGAGCCCAATGCCTTGCACCCACGCGCGTCCATGTACGAGAGAAACACGCATCGCTCGGCCCCGACCACCCACCGTAACCGGGAACACCCCGATATTTTCCTTGCCCTCGCTTCTACCACGGTTTTTTCCGTCATGGACAGCCCAAAGAGTGTCATGCAGCTGCGTCTCCGGCCCGCCCAAGACGAAAAGCCCATTTTCTGTCATGATTTTTTGTCATAGAAGTAGGACCCCATCACATCTATGATGATACCGGGTTTTGTCACAATTATCGTCATAGAAGTGTCATAATATGAAATAAAAAATTTCGTTCGGCCCAAAATGTCACGGATGTGTCTTTTTTTCTAGTGGTACTTCTACTGCGAGGGCCGCGGTGTGTTCCTCGGTACGGAGGGAGCGCTCCGTATTTCCGTTGATCGTTATTACACCGCGTGGTCCAGGCATCTTGAGCTTGAGGTAGGCATAGTGCGGCACCGCGTTGAATTTAGCTAATGCGGTTCGTCCAAGCAGTGCATGAGAACCACTGCAGAAAGGGACAATATCGAAGATTAACTCTTAGCTTCGGAAATTATCCGGTGATCTGAAGACCACTTCCAGTGTGATTGAGCCCGTGCAACAGGCCTCTACACCTGGTATGACCCCTTTGAAGTTAGTCCTTGTGGGTTTGATCCGGGATGGGTTTATGCCCATCTTCCGCACTGTGTCCTGATAGAGCAGATTGAGGCTGCTGCCACCGTCCATGAGGACTCGCGTCAGGTGGAATCCATCAATGATTGGGTCGAGGACTAGTGCGGCTGATCCGCCATGCCGGATACTGGTCGGATGATCCCGACGATCAAAAGTGATCAGGCACGCCCTCGTGATCCGTAGATCGATCTGGTATGTCCTGCATTATTGTCCAGTTTTTGCCGTATGTCATAGGCATGTCCTCGAGCTGTTTGATATCTACCTTTACAATGAGGTTGAGCGGGCTGGTGTTCGGCTTGAGTTGCCGCCTTGTCCCAACTCCATGGTGGTCGGTCAGCCACATTGCGCGATGATGGTATGGGCTCCAACGCCTCATCAAACTGAGGCAGCAATTTACGCTGTGGGTAGCTTTTGGCTGGGCGCTTAAGGCCGTATTCTTCGGCTGCCAGGACATCAGTCCACTTATCATTGAGCAGATCTTGATCAGCTTGAAGCTGCTACTGCTTCTTTTTCAGGCTCCTTGCAGTGGCTATTAGCAGACGCTTAAAGCGCTCCTGTTCGAGGGGCTCCTCGGGCACGATAAAGTCCTCGTTGCCGAGGCTCACCTCATACTCGGAGAGCGGATGATAACTACTGTCCTCCCAGTCTTCATTTATGGCCTGCTCGTCAGCGTTGACTTGCCCATCCTCTTGATTGTCCTATTCGGCAGTTTGTTCATCATGGTCTTCTACGTCTTCGACACCGTCCGGAGTGTTGTCGTCCTTGCTGCAGCGTGGTTTAGAGCAGCGCCGATGGCGCCGGCGCTTTGGTTGTGTCTTAGGGGGGCTATCCTCCACTGGGTTTTCCTTGTCGTCGCCGCTATTATCTTTCGGTGTATCCACCATGTATACATCATATGAGGAAGTGGCCGTCCATCGTCCGGTGAATGGCGGGTTTTGGGCCTCCTCTTCTCCAGCATCGTCGTCCATACCGTCGATATCTTTGGAGTCATAGTCGAGCGCGTCGGTTAAGTCATCGACAGTGGCTATGAAGTGGGTGGTGGGTGGGAAGTGAAATTCTCCATCATCAGCCTCCAGTTCGAACCGGACGTAATTCGGCTGTGAGTCTCCCGCCAAGGACAGGTTCTTTAATGAGTCTAGCACATCGTCGAAAGGCGGGTGTTGGAAGATGTCTGCGGCGCTGAATTCAAAGATCGATAACCGATCAAGCTCGGCGTCCGCGGACGCACAAGGTTCGGAACCTATAGCCGGAAACGAGTCCGG
The DNA here is from genome assembly GCA_021605145.1 of Aegilops bicornis. Classification (NCBI taxonomy): domain Eukaryota; kingdom Viridiplantae; phylum Streptophyta; class Magnoliopsida; order Poales; family Poaceae; genus Aegilops; species Aegilops bicornis. The sequence continues at coordinate 507,577,416 of CM038669.1, forward strand.
AGTTCCGGTGACACAGACATCATATGAGGCTAAGTCTGTGTGCGGCTCCGATGCCGCGGCATCTGCGGCCCCCGTGGCGGGGTTGAGCTTCCAGTCCTCGGATGGCGCGATTTGCTCCGGATCTAAGGCCAGAGTAGTTGCATGAGCTATCTCCTAGAGGTGGTCCGACGATAGATTTAAGTCATGTTCATCGAGGTGAGAGGGAGCGTCTGCCGCGGTCTCGAATCCATCAGAGATCAAGTCTCCACGGATGTCCGCGACGTAGTTCAAGCTCCCAAATCTGACCTGAGGGCCAGGGGCGTAGCTTTCGATCTGCTCCAGATGGCCAAGCGAGTTGGCCCGCAGTGCAAAGCCGCCGAATACGAAGATCTGCCCGGGGAGGAAGACTTCCCCCTAGACAGCATCGTTGTAGATGATTGAAGGGGCCATCAAACCTCTTAACGATGACATAGTGGAACTCTCAATGAAAGCACCAACGTCGGTGTCAAAACCGGCGGATCTCGAGTAGGGGGTCCCGAACTGTGCGTCTATGATCGATGGTAACAGGAGACGGGGGACACAATGTTTACCCAGGTTCGGGCCCTCTCTATGGAGGTAATACCCTACTTCCTGCTTGATTGATCTTGATGAATATGAGTATTACAAGAGTTGATCTACCACGAGATCGTAATGGCTAAACCCTAGAAGTCTAGCATGTATGACTATGGTCATGAATGTCCTCATCCGGACTAAGCCCTCCGGTTTATATAGACAACGGGGGGATCTAGGGTTACATAAGGTCGGTTACAGAGAAAGACAACCCTCATATTTGGTCGCCAAGCTTGCCACGCCAAGGAGAGTCCTATCCGGACACGGGTGAAGTCTTCGGTCTTCGTATCTTCACAGCCCATCAGTCCGGCCCATGGCTAACAGGCCGGACGCCCGAGGACCCCTTAGTCCAGGACTCCCTCACCTGTGCTGACTAATTGCTGCATTAATTGTTTTGGTATATGTATATTAACTCTTCTTTCTTCTTTTATAGCCCTCCGGATCGAGCCAAACTTCAGTAACGAGACGAGGCCCGAAGTAAAGGTTGAGCCAGGATGAAAGGTTCACGATCACAGCACTCGCGGATGATGGCCAACCGATTGAACCCAGGCGGACCAAGGAAGCATTTTCTGCTCAGTGCAAAACTATTGTTAGGGACAACATCCCGATCAGCATCCAGCTATGGGATAAGCCTAAGAACGAAGACCCTCAAGTTTCTTATGTCATCGATAGACAGAAAGATGATCTTTGGACCTCGCTGAAGGAAAATTTCACCCTACCGCCAGAGGAGAATCCGAATAAGCCAGTTATAGAGCCACTAGTCAAGGCGTGTGCTCTTAAGAAGATGGCAGGTCTATTCAGGAGGTGGAAGAATAAGTTGAAATCGACGTTTGTCGACAAAGGGAAGACTCCAGAATTCCCCGCCGATTTGAGAAGATAGAGATCACTGGCCCGCATTTTTGGCCTACAAGACATCGGACAAGAGTAAAAAAATGTCAGAGACAAACAAGATAAATGCTGCAAAGAAGCTGTATCACCATCGCAGGGGTCAGGTGGCTACCTCAAAGCCTGGCCGTTGTGGGACAAAGCTGAGAATGACCTGATTGATAAAGGTGTCGAACCAGAGACATTGAACTGGCCAGACCGTTCAAGGACTTGGTTCTTCGGGGTTGGGGGAACTTTGGACCCTGAAACAAGGAAGTGCCTTTGGAAATAAGTATATCACCCGTCAAGAAGCTTCAGAAGTATATCACCGCAGCGCAGGAAGGGACGTTTATTCCCGACAGAGTGAAGGACGAGCTGACTGAGGCCCTCGGGAATCCTAAGCACCCTGGATGAACACGAGGCACGCCAGGCTCCGTTCCATGGGTGGTTGGATTTCCCAGTGTAGGTGGTTACAGAAGCCGGGAGAAGAAGAGGAAACAGGAGCTGAGAGAAATGCAGAAGCTCAGTGCAAGACTACTAAAGCAAGAGGAACTTGAGAGCCAGCAAGTTGCCGGCCAACCATCTCGGCGGCACGAAGCTACCCCAGAAGCTACCCCACCATATCAGCTGAGAAGCAGCGTGGCTTCCACGCAGCTCGTTCAACAGCCTGACTTCACGGCTTCTAGCAACCCCGTGGATGCTATCACGGAGGCTCAACATTGCCAGCTTATGACAAAATGTCAGAACCTCACCTTGAAGGCGGCTGTCGGCTCTGTTGCACCTCCTCAACCTGACGGAACTTTTCACTGCCATCCAATTCCACATGGCTATGCTGTTGTGATGGTGGATGAAGTAATGGAGGGATTTGAGGAGCTCAAGCTTGACCACCCTACAGGTGAAGGGGAGAATCAGCTGGGTTATGCTCTAAGGACTACATGTCTATGGCGAAAGGTGTACATCAAGCTTCCGAACTGGACGCCTCCGCCTCCTCCTCCTCCTCCGGCGAGTCAGGGCACTCCTCCTCCTCCTCCTCCAGCGAGTGATCAGGGCACTCTGCCTCCTTCTCCGGCTCCTCCGGCGAGTGAGTGCACTCTGCCTCCTCCTTCGCCTCCTCCGGCGCGTCTGAGCAGTCCGTCTCCTCCTCCGCCTCATCAAGAATGGTGGAAGACAAACGCCGCTGCTCCGGGTCCTTTAGCGCGTCGGAGCCCTCCGCCTCCTTCTCCGCTTCGTAAGCAATGACGGAAGGACGCCGCCGCTCCGGCGGCTAGCAGTATAGCCAGAGGCGGGAGGCAATTCAGATATGGTACATCTCTCAAGCCTCTGGAAAAGTTACCATCTGAGAGGACCGAGAAGGAAAACGCGGAGATCTCTGTTGTCCAAGTGAGGGACCATTTTGCAAAGAAACCTCCACCTCCGAAGGACATAATAGATCCGGAGAAAGTGAAGCACACTATCGATGCCCTGAAGCGACCACCACCACCTCCGCCGGATACCAACTATGAACACTGTATTAAAAATACATATGAAGATGCGCGATGGTCGGGAAGTACTTCAAGTGATGCAAGGTTAGCACAACGAATAAGTGGGAAAAAATCCCCAGCTTGGCAAACAGGCGAACCGATCGTGTCCCCCGCTTAAGGTGTCTAGCAATATCGTCGCTAATCTGCCGGGGATGGTGCCCGGTACCGATCCTGGTGATTACATGGGCAATGATGTAGAGTTTCAAACAATGGAGGTGGAAGAATTCAGATACCAGTACGGGAAGCCTCTCGTCAAAGATGGAAATCCTCCTCTAACAATGATGATGTGAAGATTCCATGAATGGTACTTGAAAACCTGCAGGGAGTCTGGGAAGGATACTTTGGTGATGAGAATTTAAGAGGAGCACGACCTCGTTGGAATGGATCAGTTGTCTGTTGAATTTGACGAGTTATTCCAGTTATACAATCAGAAGGCCCTCGACAAATCACTCGTGACTTGCTACTGTTTGTAAGTACTACTTCTGTAATTAAGTCTCTATACATAGCTCAGCTCTTTCATTGCATGTATCTATAATTATCCTCACTATATTATGTAGATTGAAGATCGTCGAATGCAGAAAAGCACAAATCTATGACATTGGGTTCATTAACCCAAATGTCATACATGAATGGACGGTTGCCAATAATGTCACAGAAACCGAGGACAACTTGCTACAATCATTGGTTAAAAATCAAAACAAAGAGAAAATACTCTTTCCTTACAGTTTCAAGTGAGTGTTACTATCTTGTGCATATTTGGTTTCCCTTATTACTCGAGGTTATAGTAATGTAATTGATGTGTTATGCATGCATGCGCAGGTTCCACTTTATTCTGCTGGATATTAAGCTTGAGCGGGGAGTAGTAACCGTATTAGACTCGAGACGAAAAGATCCCCACGAGTATGCGGGTATGACTAAAATGCTCCAGAAGTAAGTTAAATCGATCATTATCGCACCATATCGGCAACTTTGCTTGTTTCCTGATATCAAGTAATTATTTTCTTTGTCTGACAGGGTTTGGAAAGAGTTCACCAAAATTGTTCCGGCACTGCCGAGGGAGCTGCGATTTACACACCTGAAAGTAAGTGTTACTAGCAAGTTCCGCGCAGCTCCCATTTATTCTAGTTTCATCAATACCATTTATAATGCTTGATTATCAGTTTGATTGAACTCTATTTCTCGTAAAGTGCTTGTGGCAGGAATCCGGGTATGATTATTGTGGATACTACGTTGCGAGTTCATCTACAACGCCACGACCTCTAAGCGGGGCTACTCTGAAAAACAATATGAAGTGCGTAAGCAATAATATTCACAATTTTATTTTATTACCATCATTTGTGTTGAGTTTCATTCATATATATGTATTGACCCCCTTCTTCAAATTAGATGTGGCAGATGCGGGATGAACTCCTACCACATGATCGCATATGAGCAATTCAAGAGGAATTTACGGGATTCTTTCTTGACCACGTCATAAATAAAGCCGGAGAATACCATGTGGAATTTGACATTAGATGTTAGGGATTGTAAGAGATCTTATATTGTATATATGTAGCTAGTAGCATCGGATAGACATACAAAAATTTGTTGTTCGACCAATCTCTTGGAGAAAGACAGGTCGATCACTTCTCTCTGTATATGTTCATGTCGATCTTGTGTACTTAATGGTTCTTCATTTGCTTACTAGCTAGCGTGTCGAGTTCTCTCTATACGATAGTAGCTAGCGTCGACTAAGCACGGAGAAAGAGAGGACACTTCTCCCTATTAGCTAGCTAACACAATATGAAACCCCTAAATTAACCCTCCAAAAAACCCTAAACCCCCTGAGGGAGTCCCGGATTAGGGGGTGTCCGGATAGCCGGACTACCATCATCGGCCGGACTATCGTTTGCCGGACTATCATCATCGACCGGACTCCAAGACTATGAAGATAGAAGATTGAAGACTTCACCCCGTGTCCGGATGGGACTTTCCTTGGCGTGGAAGGCAAGCTTGGCGATACGGATATGTAGATCTCCTACTGTTGTAACCGACTCTATGTAACCCTAGCCCTCTCCGGTGTCTATATAAACCGGATGGCTCTAGTCCGTAGGACAACAATCACAACAACCCCTACAATCATACCATAGGCTAGCTTCTAGGGTTTAGCCTCCTTGATCTCGTGGTAGATCCACTCTTGTAAACATCCACAATATCAATATCAATCAAGCGAGCGTAGGGTTTTACCTCCATCAAGAGGGCCCGAACCTGGGTAAACATCGTGTCCCTTGTCTCCTGTTACCATCCGCCTAGACGCACAGTTCGGGACCCCCTACCCAAGATCCGCCGGTTTTGACACCGACATTGGTGCTTTCATTGAGAGTTCCTCTGTGCCGTCACCGATAGGAAGGATGCCTCCTCGCGTCTTCAAGGATGGTATTTTCGCCAACGGAGCCTTGGCCGCCGGCCAAACAATCCGGCTAGGTGGTTTTCTTATGACCGCCTGTCCGGCCATCGCTTCGACAATGACCTCTCAAGTCATCAAAAGCAATCTTCACGTCAGCTCGGAATTCGCCGAGCGGCTGGATCCAATAGAGCTCTCGTCCGTAAACGAGCTCTTGGATCGCATCGCCCGCTCCCCAGGAGTCGCTTCTGAGACTACGATCAGATTGGGCTTAAAACCGATGCGAGAGAGATTAACTCTCCCGTGTCACCCTGCGTTGCGATGGTAGAGGAACAATGCGGCAACGCTTCTCCTGTATTGAAAACTAGTCATGTCCGGATCCCCAAACCCCTCATGCCGGATTCCCGCGGAGGGACGGGCTTCGATCGAACGCTGAACTTAAAGTCAGGCATCGGACCAGACTCGTTGGACAACGTCCAGAAAGCCAAGCTTCCAAAATTGGAAACTTCTCGGCCTTCGAGCCTTGAGGTGGGCAGGGTTCCGGACTTAGTTCCACCCACCCGCCCAGACATATGCGATCTAACTCTAATTCGGCAAGAGCCCGCCGAGACAGTACATCACTCTTGGGCGATTCCTCCCGGTTATGGGACAGGATAAAGGACTGCCGAGAGGAAAACGCAATCTCGGTCTTCGCAATAATTGCACGGACAAGGGAATCCTAAACGCCATAAGTCGTCGAAATTACACGCTTCTTGACTTGGTGACCATCGTACAAAAGTACTGTGCGATGGAGAGCGCCTGGAAAACCGAAAGTAAATTTTGGGATAATCCGGCCCCGAATACATCCCTAGTCCGGAACCAAAGGGTGCATCATCATCAAGCACCTGGGTTGAATACCAAAAAACCAAAACCCCCTAAAGGGTACAGAACCGTACTGGAGGGCTGGCTAAACGGACCCTGCAAAATTCATAGCACGTAGGGCGCCACTCCAACTCATAGCCTTCGAGCATGTTGGATACTCTGACGGTGGCCAAAAGTGGCGAAGAGCTTCTAGCTTCGTAATCCCAGCCCGGCAACACCAAGACGGTGTTAATAGTCTTCGAGACTTTCGCATCCAATAACATGCGAAACGACAACTCTGCAACCTTGCGAAGTCTACCAAGTAGCAACAATAAATCCATGGAGCGACACGGCTATTACCTTCAATGCCGATGGCGAACCTAAATTCGAACTGCCGGGCACCGGCCGCATTGGTCCTCGGCCCGATAGTAGACGGCTTTTGCCTTACTAAGGTACTCATGGATGGCGGCAGCGGACTAAACCTCATCTATGAGGAAACCCTCCGAAAAATGGAAATAGACTAGAACCGCATTGAGCGAAGCGGCACAACCTTTAGAGGAATAATCCCGGCCGGGAAGCATGCTGCACAGAAAAATCACGCTAGGCGTAGTGTTCGCTCACGGACAAGTACAGGTCCGTGGAGGTCACATTTCAAGTGGCTCCATTCAGCAGCGGATATCATGCTTTATTAGGACGAGAGGCATTCACAATTTTTCAAGCTATGCCCCATTATGGGTACATGAAGCTTAAAATGCCCGGTCCCAACGGAATTATCACTCTCGCTAGTGATCCGAACATAGCACTCCGCGCCGAAAATAAGACAGCCGCACTAGCCCTCGAGGCACTATCCGAAGCCCTAGCGGCCGAGGAACTCACCGCGATGCGCTCCACGGTAAAAAGGGACGATACGATACTTGATAAAAGATCCAAGTCCACCTCTTTTAAACCAGCGGATGAAATAGTCAAATTCCAGGTCCACCCAACGGACCCCACGAAGACGGCCTCCATCGGGGCACAATTGAACCCTGATGTAGACGCCGCCTTTGTGAGAATTCGCCGGAAAAATCGGGACATTTTTGCTTGGCACCCCTCGGATATGCCCGAATCCCACGCAGATTGGCGAACACAGCCTAAACATCCTAAAAAGATTCAAGCCAGTCAAACAGGCTCTTCGGCGATTTTCCGAACTAAAAAGACAGGCAATGGGAGAAGAGCTAGCCAAGCTATTGGAAGCCGGATTCATCAGAGACATCAAGCACCCAGATTGGCTAGCAAACTTGGTAATGGTACCAAAGAAGGACAAATCCTGGCGCCTATGTGTCGATTTCAAAGACCTAAATAAGGCCTGCCCAAAGGATCCCTTCCCCCTCCCCCGCATCGACCAAATCATCGATGCCACCGCCGACACGATTCATCTGTGCTTCACGGACGCATACTCGGCTATCATCAAATCAAGATGGCGAAGCGGATCAAGCCGCAGCGGCATTCATTACTCCATATGGACCATTACGCTTCAACACGATGCCCTTCGGACTTAAAAACGCCGGCGCAACATATCGGCGCATGATTCGGACATGTCCGGCTACCCAGATCGGCAAAAGCAGTAGAGGCATACGTGGACGACGTGGTCGTCAAAAATAAACACGTCGAAACTCTAATAGGCGACTTGAGGCTCACATTCGACGACCTCGGGCATATGACATCAAGCTGAATCCGGAAGAATGTGTTTTCGGCGTGCGGTGGAAAAGCTTTGGGCTTCATCGTATCCGGTAGAGGAATTGAAGCAAACCCAGCCAAGATCCGAGCTCTGTCACAGCTAGATATCCCAAAAGACCTCAAGCAAATACAAAATTGACCGGATGCATGGCGGCTCTAAGCCGCTTTATCTCCCGTCTAGGAGAAAAGGCATTACCCTCTATCGCCTCCTTAGGCGCACGAACACTTCGAGTGGGCGGAGGCCGCCACCGCCGGACTCGAAGAAATAAAGGCCATATTGGCAACAAATCCGGTCTGGCTGCGCCCAACTTTGGGCGAACCAATGTTGTTATACATCGCAGCTACGCATCAAGTTGTCGGTAGCGGTACTGTGGTCGAGCGAGAAGCGAAGGGCATAAATTCCCTCTTCAAAAAACCAGTATACTACGTATCCTTTGTGTTAACCCCGCAAGTCCCGTTACCGCACTATCGGAAGATAGCATACGCGGTGTTCATGGCATCCGGAAGCTCCGACACTACTTTCAAGAGTGTTCGATAATGATGGCCTCTGAAGTACCACTTAACGACATTATAAACAACCATGACGCGACGGGCAGGATTGCAAAATGGGCCATTGAGCTCTTACCATTTGATATATCTTACAAACCTCGGCGAGCTATAAAGTCACAAGTTTTGGCTGACTTCATCGCTGAATGGACCGAAGCCGAACTCCCTAAAGAATACGGCGCATACTCCAATTGGATTATGCACTTCGACGGCTCTAAAATGTTAGCCGGACTGGGGGCTGGCGTCGTATTGACGTCCCCGACCGGAGACACGATCAATACGTGCCGAGATAATGTACGGACTCCAACAACGCAGCCGAATCTGAGGCCCTTTTACACGGTCTCCGGATGGCAATCTCCATGGGCATTCAACGCCTAGAGGTGCGCGGGGACTCAAACCTCGCAATATCCCAAATAAGCGGAGACTTTGGCGCCAAAGATCCAAAAATGGCAGCATATCGCATAGCGTTGTCCTAAAAATGTCAGCCGGTTCGAAGGACTTGAATTCCATCATGTGGCAGGACAATAACCAAGCAGCCGACGTCTTGCACGCATTGGCGCAAAGCAGCGACGCTGTCCTCCTAACATCTTCTGGGCGGCTCTTCAAGCCATCCGTACTATGGGAAGAGGAGTCCGGAACTAACAATCCGGAACAAGCAGCACCAACCGGCGATCCGGCCGATGGCATAACACCTTCCGCCCACGACATAATGGCAGTAATTGCCCGTGGATGTAACCATTCCTCGCCTACTTGCTTAGGCAGGAGCTTCTGAAGACCAAAATGAGGCCCGCTGCATTGTCCGGCGATCTAAAGCCTACAAGGTCTATGAGGGAGAACTTTATAAGAAAAGCACAACCGAGTCCTTCAAAGGTGTATCTCCGAAGAGGAAGGGCGAAACCTCTGGCTGAAATTCATGTCGGACTAGGCGGACACCACGCCGCAGCTCGGGCCCTAGTAGGAAAGGCATTCCAGACATGATTTTATCGCCAACGGCCCGAAGCAGATGCAGGACCTAGTCCAAAGATGCGTCGGTTGTCAACTCTTTGCTAATCGAGCCATATGCCACCCACGCCCTCAAAACTATACCCATTACGGCCGTTCGCGGTCTGGGGGCTTGACATGGTTGGACCACTTAAAGGGGGAACCCACAAGAAAAGGTACCTATTGGTCATGGTGGATAAATTCACCAAATGGATAGAGGCCAAGCCAGTTAAAACGGCAAAGTCCGGACCAGTGATAGACTTCATATCCGGGGTAGTACACCGTTATGGTGTCCCCCACAGCATCATAACCGATAACGGCACGAACTTCACCGCCGATGAGGTTAAATCATGGTGCAAAAATATGGGCATCAAGCTCGATTACGCTTGATCTATCATCCTCAAACCAACGGTCAAGTGGAGCGAGCAAATGGTCTAATAATGAGCGGCATCAAACCCGGACTAGTGTGGTCCCTTACGAAATCGACACGCCTTTGGGTAGAGGAGCTCGACTCCGTACTACGGGGGCTGCGGACAACGCCCAACCGTACTACCGGATTCACACCATTTTTTATGGTATACGGCGTATGAAGCAGTTTTGCCTGCGACATCATTCATGACTCACCTCGAGTGCGCATGTACGAAGAAAGAGAAGCCGAGTTGGATCGGCGGGACAGCTTGGACACATTGGAGGAAGAGCGGCGTCGCCAAGGCTCGTTCCGCATTCTATCAACAGCAGGCTCGAAGATATCAAAGCAGAAATGCGGGCCAAGACTTACAACGTTGGCGAACTGGTTCTCGCTGCCGGACAAGAAAAAGGACAAGCTCAAGCCCAAATGGGAAGGCCCCTTCATCATCGATCAAGTCCGACCGGCGGGCGTACCGTCTCTGAAATGCATCGGATAACCGACTCGAGCCGAACCCATGGAGCGCAGCCCGCCTCCGACGATTCTATGCCTAGCGCCGGACTAAGAGTTCGTCCCTTTCCCCCGTCCAAATTTTTTTTACTTCAGCTGCCTTTTGTTTATCCTTTTTCTCCTCAACCCTATTCATCCAAGCCTCAAAGGGCTTCACCTGCGCAACGTTCGCACGCAATTGATGTGCTAACCGCACTCATCATACCTGGGGGCTTCTCTACCAGAAGCTTATTTATCTGAGCTTCATGCCCGCACATGTGTCAAGCCTCCACATGTACCTTTTATTCACCATTATATGCATCGATATGACTTAAGTTTTGGCCAAGCTGGGTTGCTGGCTCCTGCTTGCCCCTCGTTCCGATTGTTCGGCTAGGAGGTAAAGGGAGCACCTCTGCGATTATTCTGCCGGGTCAGCCGGATGTGTACCTCGGTAGGTGAAGCGAAAGCTAAGCGTTCTTAAGGGAATATTCGATTGGTGACTTAAAAGATGTTTTTATCCACTTATTTATCTGCCCCCGGATGTTTTTACGCTTTTTCGCAGTCCGGACATGCACTTTAGGGCATGCCACCCCAATGAAAGGAACCCTTAACGTAACTATTCTCCACGGAAGATGTTTCTTACTAACCATGTAATATAACATAACTAGTTGGGCACTTATGCGATAAAGCACTTGATGACCCCTCGCTGGTCTCCATGCATACCCGGTTGTTTCATAACCGAGAAGGTATTCGGACACACTCCGGACTCTAGGGTCCCGAGGTCGAAGCGAAAAGGTCGGCAAAGACAAAGCGATCTACAATTCGGCTAGAAGGCATTACGTATGTCATTTTATAATACATTGTCAAATCGGTGATTGTATTCTTCCTCAATCCCGTCTAACGGGTTGTCTAATTCTGATCTGTTGGGAAAATTTTATGACCAACTCCACTTGGCGTATACTAAACTCACAGGATCTCCTTCCCATCGGGCCCCACAGTCCGACTTGACCCATGTGGTTGGGATCCGCCTTCTTGTACCGCGTCTTTACCATGGCCCGAGCCTCCCTGGCACCTTGGCGGCAGGCGAAATCTTCCATACATGGAAGCGCTGCCGCCTCCTGCAGCTTCTCCGCAAGCTCCCCAAGACCCTCGGCACGGAGAAGGCTGGCCATAACGCCCGGATGACGCCGCTCATAGCCTGCCGAACTTCGTTCGATCGGTTGCAACAATTGAAGTTGATCACCCGTTATTACGGGCATCTCCTCCAGCAGGCGACACTGTGAGCATACCTACGGATATATTACATCAAATTGACTTCCTCGCCCGAACTCTTCTTTTCAAAGGAGTTCGCTCAAGCACTACTATATATGCCGCGATGAAGCCGTTGATTCTCCTTAACAGAGCCGGCTCGGCCGAGCATGCCTTTCAGCTCTTCTCCAAGCTGGGCATGGGCATCCTGGAGCTTGTTCCTTTCATCTTTGCACCTTATGCAGCACCCTCTCGCCGACCTTTAGTTGGCGCGAAGTTCTTGCATGTCCGGATCTTGTCCGCAGCACCGCAATGTCATTTTTCAGACTTGCGCAACGGCCAAGAGCTACTTATCTTTCTTACAATAATACGTTACCAGGAGAGGTCCTTGCGTTTCCTCCTGCGCCAGAAAATGCGGCCTCAAGTTGGGCCTTGCACTCTTGCAACTCCTGAGATAGTCGGGTATTCTTCTCGGTAAGATCCTGCATTTAATATGATCCTTAAATCAGTTAATATAACTACTTTAAGTCTCGGGGGCTACTGGCATATACAACTATTAAATTCTCTTACCCGTATGTCTTTTACATACTGCTCCGTGGCTCTGGTAAAACTATCTTGGCGGCACGAAGGTGCGCGTCCCCGTGTTAAAGGCATTCAACGCCTCGGGAGAAGCGCAGCGTCACGAAATCTTTGTCGGCGCGCATGTGATTGAGGCACTCTCCACCTCGGACTTGGTGGCGGACAGTCTTTCGGCACCTTCCGTCGGAGGAACGTCCGGCTCGCGCCTTTGCGCCTCCCCCTCTGGCGAGTGCGAGCCCGGCTGGTAGAGGTTGGATTGACAACCTCCACGCCCGCAGTCCGGCGGGCGCTTTTATCCCGATAAAAATCATGAGCACGCAAACGCTGCCTAGGACCGGGGCTCTGAAGATAATGAATTGTGAGCTACACCGTTGCGGCGGCGTCTCGATCCGCGCGCGCTCCTCTTCCGCCTACCGGTCGAACTGGCCCTTGTTGGTCGGCCGCTGAGCTCGGCTTCTCGCCCTAAAGGCGCCTCACACTGCAGTGCCATCATGTGCGGTGGTCGGAAATAAGCAAGGAAGGAATAGCGGTGTCGGGGCTTGGCCGCAATCACACAGGAGCCGGATTTAGTCCGGGATAGTCGGCCGTGATGGCGACTAAAGCATTGTCCATCTTTGGTGGTGGAACACCCGTCGATTAGCTCTACCTTTATGTCCGGATCCTCTTGAAGGCGGATCCGGGATCTCTCTGGATCCTCGAGCTGCGGGCCGGACTCGGCATTCCTCCACAGTCCGGCGCAGTTCCTGCGTCGAAAGAAGAACACAATATAAGAAACTTAAGTTTCAAAAGGCACGCAGGTCGGACACGCTGAGTGTTCACTTACCCAAGGCGAGGATTGTTCATGGAAAACCCATTTAACGGGTTCGTCAAGGAAATCCTCCTTCTCCCCCTTATGCAGGCGGACAAGATCGTCGCCGAGATCTTGACGATTTCGCCCTTTGGCCATGACGGGTGGCATCGTCCTCCCGTTGAAATCCCACATGGGGTGGCCCATTGCAAAGGATCGCACCCCGCGTAATACATGTTGCCATGACTCAATCATGGTCAATCGGGCATGGGCGATAACCTTATTATTGCCCATCGGATAATGGGACGCTCTTGTCTTCCTCCGGTGGGGCTCGCGGACGCCAACTAAAGCGTTTCTTCAGAGGAGCATTGCTGAACTCCGGGAGGCCGATCCGAACAGGTCCGGCGGTGGGCGTCTTCTATATAAAACCATTTGAAGGCCAGTCTTGAGCGCCTTCTTAGGGGTTCGGATGGATATCCGGTCCGGCAATGCGCCATATTTCGCCGCCCACTTGATATATGGACCCCTCATGAGAGGCGGGGTACAAGGCAAAACAACCTCTTCCACGGTAGCCAGTGGGGCTCGGCGCCCGAGAAAAGCTTCGCAAGAGCTACGTAACCCGCAATATGCGAGATTGAGGCGGGCGTGAGGTGATGGAGCTGGAGTCCGTAGAACTCCAGAGCCAGCGGAGGAATGGATGTCTGAAATCTGAGCCCCCTTATCATATAAGGGACGAAGCATACCCGCTTCCCTTTGTTGGGATTAGGGGTAACCTCTGCTTGCTTCCCACCTTTGTAGGTGGCAAGCCCGGCTCGAACCGGAACCATGAAGGCCGGAGGGAGATATCCCCCCATTTGGAGCTTCACCAGCTCGTTGTGCGAGACAGAGCATCTCCTCCAATCTCCTGGCAAAGGGCTGGGAGCGCGAGAAGAGGAGCCGCGTTGACGGTCCATGATGGAATGGATTCTTGGTCGAAAGCGCTCCGATGAGTATTTGCGAGAGGAAGATGGTGATTTGGATCTGGATTCTTGCCTCCCTTATAGGCAGATTGTTCGCACAACTAGGGGTTAAAACATAAAAGACACCACGGCTTTTCACATTACGCCTGACAGCGTGGAAGAAGGCCATTATTGGGCGTGGAAGCCCAGACGCGCAACATTGATAAGGAAGCCGGGACCTTTGTTCGGCGGGTACATGGAACTTAAAGGAGAACCCGCCTTGCAGCGTCGAAGACTACACGCATGTTGGACTTATCGTCATTGAAGCCTGGTTCGGGAGACTCTTGAGGAGTCCCGGATTAGGGGTGTCCGGATAGCGGACTACCATCATCGGCCGGACTATCGTTTGCGGACTATCATCATCGACCGGACTCCAAGACTATGAAGATAGAAGATTGAAGACTTCACCCCGTGTCCGAATGGGACTTTCCTTGGCGTGGAAGGCAAGCTTGGCGATACGGATATGTAGATCTCCTACCGTTGTAACCGACTCTATGTAACCCTATCCCTCTCCGGTGTCTATATAAACCGGATGGCTCTAGTCCGTAGGACAACAATCACAACAACCCCTACAATCATACCATAGGCTAGCTTCTAGGGTTTAGCCTCCTTGATCTCGTGGTAGATCCACTCTTGTAAACATCCACAATATCAATATCAATCAAGCAGGACGTAGGGTTTTACCTCCATCAAGAGGGCCCGAACACAGGTAAACATCGTGTCCCTTGTCTCCTGTTACCATCCGCCTAGACGCACAGTTCGGGACCCCCTACCCGAGATCCGCCGGTTTTGACACCGACACCCCCCCCCCCTAACAAGAACAACAAAAACCCTAGCTCCTGAGCTGCTGACGCGTGGATGCCTTTTGGTCCCGGTTGGTGTTACCAACCGGGACTAAAGGCCCTCCTGCATGGGCTCCCCGCAGTGGCCACGTGGAGCACCTTCTGTCCCCCTTCATAAACGAATCGGGACTAAAGGTTTTGGGCTTTAGTCCCGACCCTTTAGTCCCAGTTCTAGAACCGGGGCTAATGGGCCTATGGAACCGGGACAAATGGGCCATTTTTACTAGTGTCATCGGCCATAGGTGCGGCTCTGAGATCAATGGGTACGGCCGGCACGGAATCACCCACTTCCTACAAGCCGTCCCGAGGTGAGGTGGAGAAGCAGGCCGTTGTCGGGTCACGTCCGAGCAAGTACCCATTATCGGCGGCGATGTTGACATGGGTGGCGACTCCGGAAACCTGGGCGGGCGTGCTACTGACTAGCCCGAGCTGGCTATCACGGTGGCGGTGGCTAC
This sequence comes from Aegilops bicornis, assembly GCA_021605145.1. NCBI lineage: Eukaryota > Viridiplantae > Streptophyta > Magnoliopsida > Poales > Poaceae > Aegilops > Aegilops bicornis. The sequence continues at coordinate 507,592,658 of CM038669.1, forward strand.
GACAAGGGCTGGCTCGCGAACGATCCCTAGCATGAGGAGCGTGGCTTGCACGGCTTTGACAGCGATGGCCTTGGCGTCCACAGTGGCGGCCGTGCCTAAGAAGTGGCGCCAACGGCGGTTTCTTCTTTTTGTCTTGACCCTCATTCTCTGATTGGCCCATTTCGCCGTCTGGGCGGTCTCTGCTTCAGGGTGAGCTCTTTCTTCGGCTTCACCGAGGCCACGACAGGGACATGGGTGGCTTCGACGAGGACAGCGGAGGGTGGGTACGTCAGCCATGGTGCGAGATTTGGGAGAGGAAAGAGTGAGAGTGGAGATGGTGTGCCACTAGTGGGCGGGCCAGCGAAGGACAACACGGGCGTCCACAGCGTGTCTATGCGGACGCAAAACCATCCTAAATTTGGGTTGAAAATGGGTCAAAGTGGACAACAAAACGGAGATCGGTTTGTTTGCGTTGACGTGCTGGGTCCATATTAGGCCATGATTTTTCTCTGCGCGAACATACAACATAAACAGACACGGACGGACGAAATACGTCGGCAGTTGAAGTCATCTCCAACGCTGACCCTCAAACTGCCGCATACATATGAACCGCACAGTCCAGACCCGGAAGCCATCAAACATGGTCTTGTATTGCGGTTCAGACGCACTTTTTCCTACAAACCAAAGATAGAGTGGGGGAGGGGGCTTTGTGGATGTCCGGACCGCTGCCATGCTCGCTCCTGACTACCCTGACCAACCAAAAACCCTCCTCCTTCGCCCACGTGTGTTCCTGCCCGGCGCCAGCTGCCCGCATTCATGCTGCTATATAGCGGCCGCTCCACATTGACGCCGGCCCAGAGTGGTCCCATTGGCACCGATATTGAAGCGACGCGCCACGTCTCCATTGTCCATGCCTATTCAATTTCCGAGAGACGTTTACTGTACGGGACGGATATCTAACCCGCCCATTCAGTGCCCGTTTGTCCGTATTGCCGCCATTAAGCAGGCTCGCCGGCCGAGGACCAACTCCGGCGCCGCACATTGACGCACCCGGTCACTTGGCTTCACCGAAATCCGCTATTTAAAGGCAACCACACCCGGCTAAACTTCACCCCACATCCTCCTCCCTTGCACCACATCCGCCATGAACCGCCAGCAGAAACTCTTTATGGGAGAGCCTGTCGACGAAGATAAAGCACGAGATCTGCAGCCACGTGGACACGGTCATAAGTGGTATTTGACCCACGGGTTGGTCAGCATCCAGTCATGGTAAACCAACTAGGGACGGTTTTTGGCCGGTATGGGATTGTTTAGGAGGGTAAAGGAGCAGAAATATAGATCAAGGGGTATGTGAACCACCAAGTTTCTTCAAGTAATAAAATGGACTTTCTTTTTTTCCTAAATGTTTGAAATGTAATGAAAAATATTCAAAATGTCATGAAAAATGTAACAAATTTCATTCGATTTATATGAATATCTGCTGTTTTGCATGAATTTTGTCCGGTTAGTTGAAACATTGTTTAAAATATATGTGGATAGTGTTGGATGGACTCTCGCATACGTGTCCGTGAACACACGAGGGAGCAAATTCGCAGGTCGTTGGAGATAGGGGTGGAAAGTGGTAGCGGATAATCCGAAATATCCGATATTCGTATTCGAGAAAATGCCTATTCGTATCCGAAACATCCGCATCCGAACCAAAGTGGAAATGGAAATTATCCGTATCCGAATTTATTAAACAAATATAAAATAAAATATGGTAGGAGATTTTGACACAAATATGGATATGGAAGTGGATATATCCGTATCTGAATAAGATTATGGGAGGTAATTTTCAAAATTCTAGACCCAGTATTCCAATTATCCAACATAAAAGCCAAATAAGGGGTCAAATTTTACTCTTTATATGATTAAACTTATAAATTATTATGCATTACAATATTATTTATTCATAAACCTATTTACCATTGACTTATTGTATGTCACAAGTTGATTAATTTAGGTCACAGAGCTATCGACTAATTTACTTAAGAAATATGTTGATATTATTCATTATCCGTTCGAATCAAGAAAATATCCGATACGTATCCGTATTCGAATAATATCCGAGCCGCATCCGTATCCGATAACATCCGTATTCGGATTCGTATCCGTTTTGTAAATATGAAAATGGAAGTGGTAAGAGCACTATCCGATCCGCATCCGATCCGTTTCCACCCCTAGTTGGAGATGCCTTAGCGTCACAAACGTATCCAGAGTACCAAATATTCCGATGGCCTTGGCTGGCAAGGTCACATCCCTCAGTAACGGTCGAGTAGCTCGCCCCACGTCGAATTTTATGCAGCCTTGTGTCGGAGAGGTCCGACATGAACGTGGCACGTCGCCTCTTGCAGATCTGATCGGCGCTGCGAAATCTGCAGGCGGCACTATCTACCGCTTATATAATTCGTACAGAGAAATGATTATTCAGATCTTTGCCAGGAGCTTACAGTACCTTTGACGTCGAAATCTTACATGGTCACATTAGTAATTCTCGAAAAGAATTATTTACCCTGTGATTCGTGCCATCATGCATGAATCTTGGGCATCCTATGATGTGCTGATTTTGATATTCTCTGCTTCGTCAATGACTCAGCTTGCATGCATGCACCAGCTTAATTATTCGTCAACTCGAAATAAACAAGGAGGGAGGAATCAAACACTTAGAGCCGAGCCAAGGATCCAATGAGCAGCGGCGCACAGCTACTTAAGTTGGATCCGAGGGCGCAGGGGTTCTGAGTACGGTCATCAGCATACACAAATACCAGTGTGTCAAGTTCCAAGAATGGCTGGGAGGACGAAACAGCTCCGCGAAATCAGAGGGAATAATGTACGTTCCACCTGGCCAATAATCGGGTCCAGAAATAATGGTCGACCTCGCAATCTCCGGATCATTCTGCAATCTCTTCACGTATATTTTAAGTGAGAACCTCCAAATGAAGGAGCTAGTAGCCCCTCCTCCTCCCATCTGCTAAAGCTAAACGGAGCAATGATTGTTACAGGCACAAAGGAAAGGCTGGAATTCAAGACTTTGTGCGATCATCTCTGATTGCGACGGGCGGCAACAGACAGTGTGATTAAGCTAGCTTGGAACTTGGAATAAAGCCACGCACTTGGCACCAACAATCATGCCGAGCTAGCTAGCTGTTCCAAGCTGCCGGATATTTCCCTTGTTCTCGCCTGTACATTTTCCTCTCCATGGGAAGAGTTCCAACACGGCACACCACCAGTGTGCATTTAGATAAGCTGTTAGTGGTAATCGCTGGTACTAACGAGCACCAACCTTAACAGCACATGACAACCTTCCTTCGTTCGTCCATGTGTGCATCAATCAAGAGGCAGAATAAATTGTGACCTCCACTACTAGTACTTGAAAACTGGCTGAATTATGTCGGCCCCCATGACACATGGGTATGCCTCCAACGCATGCTAGCGTGTCTACGTGGTGTGCCGGTCATGAACGCGGCAGCGGCCGATCGAACCACATGATTCGTAGCTCCACCCCTGGACTGGATTCCATGCGTTCTCCCTCGCCCAGCCTGCGCGCCGCCGGCAATTACGCTCTGTCTGTCGCTGTCCCGGACAGCGCCAGTACGTGAGAGCAAACGTACGATTCTGTCTTCTGTTGTAACAGTCTTTGACATTTGGACTAGTGGATGTGGAATGTACAAATCCGCTTCAAAATTACTGCTCACCGACTTTCATTGTCCAATCGTGACCGAAGATAGCACGAGGAAAAGAATATGGTTTGTTTCCACTCCCTTCTTCTCCCCTCCTCTATCCTTGTGTGGTTATGTGGAAAAGAGCACCTGCCATTCTAAAAAAAAACAAATGTGGAATCAGTTCATTATCTTTTCTTTGGTGGTGGCCTAGGGTGTCATACTGTCATTGCAGCTTTACTGGGTTCCTCTCGTGTATCTAACCTCTTTTAACATTTTTTTTTTGCTTGTATGCGTATAATGGTCATTTCTGAGACGAGCGCGGAAAACTGTTAGGTCATGTACACCCCAACAAAGCACAATAAGTTTAACTTACTGCCGCCCGGTTAGCGATTTCATACCTCAAAATTGATATATGCAATCATACTTCACATGTTTACCTTAAGACTGCGAGATTTTTACTGTTTTGTTGTATCTTTGCCTAATCACCCTTTTTAGGGAGGGCGTGAGTGAGCAAATCCTATTCAACATTCATCGGGGGGAATAATACACCACGGGCCATGGGAAGTGTTTTGAAGGGGATTGAAATGGATTGCGGAGGATTTAATCTCATATACAAGTAGGGGTGCAGAGCGGCGCCCGAACCCGTCCCGCTTGGTATACAAAATGGAAAATTTTAGTTGTAGTTGGATTCCAGTACGCTAGTACAATTTGTGCTAGCTTAGCAAATTGGCGGGTCTTGGCGGGACGCCGCCCTGCACCCTTATATACAAGTCAAATTCCCCATTGATCCCCTCAAAATCACGAGAGGTTTAAACGAACAAGGCCTAGCGCATAATCTTCCCCACTTAGACCGATGGGGGCGAAACCAGATAGGATTCAGTCGCATAATGTGCAAACTATATATGCTATTTTATATTGTTGTTCGCATATATGGGTTGCACATTTTACAGTCGGCACATATGGAGAGCGCGGGAACCACTTCTCTTTTGAAGATCCAATAGCATGTGGAAGGGAAACCCTCATAAGGAGGTCTTAGTTTTGTTCGAGGTGATACTAAACGTCCCACACTATCATGACACCTCAAATGGGACTTTGAGATTTTTTTAGGGATTATTTCTTCTGTGGGCCCAAGGCCCATCTATAATGCAACACATAAACACTATAAAGACAATAAAATAATCCACATAAATTACTAAAAAGACATATGCCCAATTCATTGGCAAAGATAACATCATGTGTTGCTAGTTAATACTTAAAGTTTTACCAATGAATTGGATAACCATATTTAACACGTCAGATTATCCAAGAAGAAAAACATATTATTCTATTTTATTTAATATTAACAATACCATATCCTGTACCTTAAACTATCAACCAGGCACAAATTCAGATTGGAATGTGCTCAAATTTCAAAAACTCTTACCACATTCCACACCAGCGGAATTGAAAATGGGTTTTGTATGCCCTTGCACCAGCATCAAGGGGGTGTAGTTTTTTTTCCTTGTCCTGTTTATTTATGTTTGAGTTTCTTTTCCCCCTTTTTCTATTTTCATTTTTGGTGCCGCTTGCTTTTATATACTCATATTTTTTAATTACGATTTTATTTCCTAAACTTTCCATTCTCTTTGTTCCTCTTTCTTTAATTTTTATGTAATTCATTGAAGCATATGTATTTTGTGTTATTTTTACCACAAATATACAAGATATACGTTTTGTTGGCAGATTGATATATCTCTTGTTATATTATTTTTATTGTTTCGATGAGAAGCAAAATGTTTACCAATAGTAAGTCTGCCATGTTTAGCTGAGTAAAGTGTTTTTACATACTGATAGTTTAATTCATATGAACATTTTCATTTACGAAAAGGATATGAACATTTTCATGTGTGTTAGAACATAAATAAAAAATTCATTCCATGGGAATTTCACAAGTTCAATGGATACTTTATCAGAAATGCTATCTGCGAGCGTTCGCCAGGGGACCAATAGAGGTAAACTCCCTTCCCGTCGTCCGATCTAGCGGCACCTGATCCGTTGTCAGGTTAGCTCTCTGGAGTCGTTCACTATCCCACCTCTCCTGGCAAACGATCCATTTTTTATTTCTTCAAAGAAAACACATGTTTTTTAGGGGACAAAGAAAACGCATTGGGGACACAAACTTGTTCCCTCCTACACCAGCACCATGCCCACTCACCACTTGGGTTGAAGTGGGTTCTGTGAAACACTTGCGCTCAAACACCTTTGTGTATTTGAGTTATTTTGTCTTTTATATTCATTTTCATTGGAAAAAAACAAGAATCCCCAAAAAAGTACCCTTTTAAAGAATATGAATCCCTGTATTTCAAGGTTTTTTTCGTTCTAGACTTGCCATGTGCAATATTATTATAGGTAGCATGGCAAATTCTTTTTCTATTAAAACCATGACAATTTTTTGTCTTCCAAAACATGTCATTTTTTTCCTTTCTCACATTTTAGTTTTCTTATTAAGATCATTCCATTTTAATAATTAATAACATGCCATTTTTACTAATAAGAGGACGATAGTTTTATTTTCAAGAGCATGGCATTTTAATAGTCAATAACATAGCAGTTTTATTTCTAAGGGACGTCATTAATAATCAATAAGATGGCGTTTTATTAATAAAATGATGAAATTCTATTTTTCAAAGCATTGCCTTTTATTATCAATAACATAGTAGTTTTATTATTAAGAGCATGACATTGTAATAGTCAATAATAAGGCATTTTTATTTTAAAGAAGATGACATTTTTTTATTAACATGATGGCATTTTTGTTTTTTTATGGCATGGCAAATTGTTTCTTTTTTAATGTGAATTGCAAATTGTTTCTTGACCATAGCAATTCCTGTATGTGTTTTTTTTCTGTTTTTGGAGACAAAAATATATAATCTAATTGGGGCTTATCCAGATAAACCATTTTTTATCTAGAGGATGGGAGTTTTTAAAGTTTACAGATTTTTTCTAGATCACACGATCTTATTTTTGTTTTTATTCATACACAATGTCTATTTATAAATAATAGAAACAACGGTTTTATAAAGTAGCATGATATTTTTTTCATATTTCATGGTAATTGGGGTCTTTTTGTGGCATTTTTCAAATAAAAAGTTAAACTGGGCCTATGAGCCAGAGTGATCAAATGGCTATAGGGTATCCCACCCCAGCGAATGGCCCAAATGTTACAGTCCCCCCCACACACACACACACACACCCAAACTCCCCCATCAAACAAAATAGTTCGCTGGACACAATCCCCTAGCCGATGGACGCCAGTATCAGGGTCCTCCAGCTCATATTGGCTTTCATGACCTCCCGTGTTAATGGGCCATTTAGGCCAAATTCATGTCGCCCTTTCCTCGGCTCGTATTCACTTCCCTTACCTACCGTGAGAGAATGTGCTTCCAAGACATAGGGTTTGAGGGCGACAACAACGACCGTCAGAGATTTTCTCAGTCCCCTCACCTCCTGTTGTTATCCTGGCGCTGAGAGGTGGAGACATCGGATCTAAGTGTTTCGTGGTCTTCGTAAGCCTCTTCGGCTCTTCCTAGTGGTGATTTTTGTGAAAAGTATATATTCTTTCTACCATGGTTGTGCCATGTGGATAGATATGTTTGTCATCATAACTCCGTTATTCGTGCTGGTGAATCTATGTTATTGTGCCATGTTGCTTTTTTGGTTTGATTCTATGCAGAGATGGGATTTTCCCTTGCCGATATGTTGAGGATCCTGTGGTTTCATGGCACACACTTCACTAATCGTTCTTGATTTCTCATATTTTTGGATGGGCGATTCAAGGCATCTCCGTAAACCTTTATTGGTAATCAAGTTTGTGCAGGTGAACAAGTGGTTATATCGCTGCTGTGGACCAATTGTAGTTTCTTTACTGAAGTCTTGGAAGTAATTTTGTCTTGCGAAGATTGATACCATTGAGAAGATGTCTTTAAGGAATTTCACATAACTCTTAGTTGTACAATTACTATGTAGTTTCTTGCATCTTGGATCCAAAGCATTGGATCCGGTAATGATTATGAGGATGAATAAAGTTACATGTGCTTCAAGCAAATATCGGCTTTCCTCGTGGAACCATCTCCAACGTCAGTTACTGTTACCGTCCCTACCCCACTCCATGTTTTCTTGCCTAGCACCCCACACTTGTGCGCCCCCATCTCCGCTCATCTTCGCCTTGTTGTCGTTGTTGACACAACAACCAAATTTGTCATCGCCTGCTCCGATTAGTCTTCGCCTCAGCTCATCGCACAAAGTGCGGCCAACTGCATCATTTAAACTTGGCTCGGCTAGGCAGAATTTGCTATTAGGCACCTAAGGCACAAAATACTAGACAACCGACACGCGACGCACAGTCCATCCGAGCGCTAGTTCCCTAAGTGGGTTGGCCCAAGTAGGTTTTCTTTCACTCATTTTAGCAACTACCTTGAAGGTTCTACCAGGTTTGTTGACCAGTATTTTCTCTATGTTTTCTTTTCGTGTGTTTTGGAAGTTTTTTTACTTGGTTTTACTTTTTATTTTATTTTAATATTTACAATCATTTTAAAAATTGCAAACATTTTATAAAATCCTTGAACATTTAAATAAATTTATTAACATTTTTAAAATTGATGAAGATAAATTAAAATTACAAAGATTTTTCAAATTAGTGTTTTTTAAATCCATGAATTTGTTAAAATTTTCAATGAATAATTTTTTTCAATCTATAAAGGAGAGTAAATGGTTTTCTCCAGAAGTTAGTAGGGTGGGGAGCAGTAAAAGTGAATGAAAAAACAACTAGACCTGGTGAGCGATCGAGCAAGTAGTCACGCGAGGGAGGTGACACTATTGGGTTGCGTCACACGGAGAAATGAGAGACCGTTATATAGCCATTTTGGCACCAGTGTTATGTCTCTCTTATTGCGAGAAAGAATAATTTTTTATTTTTTTTCCGGAGAAGAGAAAGAAGAATTGTTCACCTACAGTATTCCCTTTGATGTGCTGGACCAATATGGAACCTTCTGTCTGGTTTTGGGAAAATTCCTACTTTTTTCTCATTTTCTCTGATTTTTATTACTTATGGGGTTTTGTGGTTTTCTATTTTAACCTTTTTACTTATGTTTTTCCTCCTTTTTATTTTTCCTATTTTTCAAATACATACCAACTTTTTTTTTAAATACATACTCAACTCTTTTCGTATATAGATTCAACAATTATCAAGTACACGGTGAACATCTATTTGAATTAAAGTTTAAATTTCTCAAACTCACATTGAACATTTTATAAATACACTTTGAACATTATTAGAAAAGTTCATGGACATTTTTTTGCTCTTATGATTTATTATATGTTATGAACATATTTTCAAAATTATGTGAAGAAATTTTAACATTGTACTAGAATTTCTATTAAATGTCGTTTGCATATTTTGAAATCCATGAACATTTTTTAAAATGTCATGAATTTCTTTCAAATGGTATGAACATTTTTTTAAATTACGTGAGCAAACTTTATACAATTTGTTTAATACATGGTGAGTAGTTTTGAAACTGATGAGAAATAGTTTTCTAATCCACAATGAACAATTTCTAAATACTCAATGAATATTCTTTTAAATTTGTGAACACTATTACATGAACATTTGTTAAATACATGGTGAATAGTTTTTGATATGCGATAAACATTTTTGTAAATACACGTTGATTTTTTAGGACATTAAAAGAAGTACAAACAACTTTAATAAAGATGCATACATGAACATTAAAACTAAATTAGGTTTCCATGTCTCTAAAATGTACATGAATATATAGTTTTTAGGGGGGGGGGGGGGGGACAAGTCGTGTACTAAGAAGAAAAAGAAGGAACCTAAGAGGAAGAAGGAAAGCGAACAGAACGAAGCGAGCCTATGCAAACTGAACAAAGCCGGCCTACACAAATGGAGCGAAGCACCTACCATCCCAATACACGTTCGTTGGATGAGAGGCGACCTCCAGCCTCCCTCCAAGAGGCATATAGACGCACCCTCAGTTTTGGCGCTAAAGGCGCCGAATAGGAACTCTGGCTCAACCAGTCACCCCATCTCCAAGCCAAATGGACTGGACCCATCGACTTGAGGGGGTGCATGAAGCTGGCAGGGTGAAAATGCTACCAAGGACAAATGCGGGTTGTCTAAAACTTTCAGGTGAGAAACGAACAATTCAAAAGGCACAACTTTGGACCCATAAATCAAATCAGGTAGTGATAGAGCTAGAATAAACAGACCGTACGAGTTACAATGCTCGTTTTCTGACATAGAAGAGAAGATTTTTGTGAAGCAACTCCAAAGGGAAGAAGTAGAAACTACACTACCCAAAAAGACAAATTGTTATGTGAAGCTGAAAAGAAAAATAGTTTTGATCTTGTCGTCGGTGTTGAGCAACCAATGTCAAAATTGCTCAAGAACTATACAAGGGGCGAGAAGGGGAAAAGGACACAAAAAAGAAGGCAAACCATTCACTTTGCAGCATTGTAATTCAGAGCTTGAGGTGAGGAGAACTGCAAGAACCATGAGTACAACAAAATTTCTCACGAGAAGAAGAGCTCAGGTGGAGATGCAACACAAGTTGGTGATGATGATGCATTAAGTGCCGATGAAGGAAAAATAAGCTCCCTTCCCAACTTAGTTGCTCCTAAGAAGATGACTGATGGAAGATAAAATGACAAGGAGAACTTTAACAAGGGATGATACTAATGTCAAGGAATCATTGGAAGCCACCGTGTTAATAACAGAAGAGATGTGAAGAAAGGAAGAACACAAAGGCCCAAGAAATAATGAGATGAGGGAAGCCTAGGAGAGGAGAACGAATATCAAGGAGAGGAGGGTGATGGCCAAGGAGAAGATGGCCGAGGTGGAGGAGAGTAAGCAAGTGATGGAAAAAAGAATCAAGAGCATGGAAAATGGGCAAAAACTCATGACGATGGACATGGTAAACTTGATGTGAAGGCAAGAGCATACATTGAGATGTGCCGCGTTCAAGTATTAGCGGCAAGGTCTACATGATGGACAGGGTTTTATATGGGAGGATTCATGGATGCTATGGGCGGCATGGAGGGGGGGGGGATGTATGATGCTATGGGAGCCATGGATGGAGGATCGGGAGCCATGGGTGGTGTCGTGGGAGCCGTGGGCGATAGTGTGAATGGTATCATGGATGGCAATGAAAGCAATGGTGCCAATGGAGTGGAAGTAAGCCATGAAGGGGCAACGAACGACAAAGAGGAAGTAAGCAATGAAGAGGCATCAAACGACAAAGAGGAAGCAAGCGGTGGGGGCAATGATATTTGATAGGTATGTATTCATATATGCACTTATATTTGAGTTTGTCATGCACAATGCTTATGGTTTGAATTTGAATTTAAATAGTGGGTTTGAACTTGAAATTTCATATGTTCTTTGATTATGTGTGTTGTTATTTTGTAAAGCTTAATCATATCATGTTTTGTTTCAATACGTATGAAACCGTGGAGAGGAAAATGACGGCCGAAGAGAGGAGGGCAAGATTTTTTGGGCACCACTTTACATCATTTGCTAAAGCAACAACCGTCCGGTGATGAATTTTTCTCTCTATTCTATCCTATATTCATTTTTTTTCATCACCAACTATTTTCAACCGTTGGAGATGCTCTTAGCGGAGCGCACTTATGTCCCGCTTATAGCGAGACGTAGGGCAACCATGCCTGGGCGACCGTGAGACTAGGCCGACCAAGTAGACTGGAGGCCACAGGCCGCAACCTCATTTTCCCCTATTTTTTACATTTTTACTTTTTGTGTTTTGCTTTTTCTCTACTTTTGTTTATACGTGCAAATATTCTAAAGATAAACAATATATTAATCAAGCATTTGGAAAATGTTAAATATTTATAGAAAAAATGTTTCTCCTATATACGAAAAATGTATAGAAAATATACAATGTATATGAAAAAGTTGATCATGTATTTACAAATGTTAATCAAACATTTGGAAAATGTCAATCAAGTATTTGAATTTTTTTAATCAAATGTTAAATGTGTATGAAAATAATGTTTCATGCATACCCAAAATATATACAAAAAACATACAATGCGCATAAAAAAAATTGATCACATATTTAAAAAAATATTAAACATGTACAAAAAATGTTCCCAATGTATATGAAAAAGTACAATGTACATTAAATTAAATTAGTCATCAAGAACCATATATTTTAGTTCTCTATTTAAAAAATGTTAAACATGTACATAAAAATGTTCATGATGTATATGAAAAATATGCATTGTGTTTTAGAAAATGTTTATTGCCATTAAAAATGTTCAACGTCATTTGAAAAATGTTCAAAACATGTACTTAAGAAAATGTACATCATGTACTTGAAAAATGTTCAACTTGTATTAAAAAAATGTTGCATGTGTATAAAAAGATATGTTATGTACTGAAAAAAGTAGACATGTTTTGAAAAATAAGAGAAAATAGATGAAAACCGACAAAGAAACAAAAGAAAACCGAAAAAAATGAAGAAACATAGAAAATCAAAGTAAAACAAAGGAAATAAATATAAAAACCGTATAAAACCAATGGAGAAGAGTTTGAACAATGGAACCCGTGTAAAAACCAAGACTAAAAAAACATAGAAAACAATTGAAAACTGAAACTAAACAAAGAAAGCTGAGAAAAAGTAGAAAATCGTTGCAAAACAGTTGAAAACAGCAGAAAATCCAGAAAACGTAGAAAAGCACTAAAAATAGAAAAATCAAAGAAAATAGAAAAACAACAAAAGAAGACAAAAACCGAAGAGAGATGCAGCGAACACCAAAAAGTCACTTTGGAGGATGAGCTCTAGTGAGCGCTATATTTTGAATGGAGCCAGTTTGATTTTGAAAAAAATCTGGAAAAAATAAACATATTCATATGGATGCATATTACACACGTGAAAGGTTTGTGCTGAAACAAGTAACCATGTAGTTACACAAAAATGACAAGATTGGAATTTTGGACAGATGAACAGTGCATGTATTATTGTTCGTCATTCAGAAATCGTCATTTTTTCATTTTTGTATAGCTCACATGTTTACTTTATTCCGTCACGAAACTTTACACATGTGTAATATATATCCATATGATTTTGCAGATTATTTTATTAACTTTTTTGAAAATTTAAATGTGATGTTTAATCTATTTAAACTAAAGTCCTCTAATGCATCTAGGATCCAAAAATCCATTCTACAGCAAACACAGCAACCAACAAGGGAGCGAGCACGGATGAAAAAAAGGCTAAAAATATACGTCCACGAAAAAGCTTCAGGCGAGACGAGAGCCACTCTCACATTAAGTGAGATATAGCTCTCATGCTCTTAGGGTCCCTATCCGGACTCCACTGGACCAGTGCTTGCACTGTTAATGGGCTCAGCCCAATTGCTATCACAGGCAGACATACAACAAATACAGAGATTTTCTCAAAAAAAGAAAACAACAAATAAAGAGGTAGACAACGTGCAGGGCAAACGGCTTCGTGGCATCCCAGTCCCCCTTCCTCCCTCTCTCTTTCTCAACTCTACTGTATCAAGGTTTTGGGTCTGAACTCAGTAGCGGCGAGAAGTGAATCCGTAGTTGAGTGTTAACAATGCACTTTACCTCTTCGGTCTTCACAACAAACAGAATATACAAACGACACACGACGGCCTGATCAGATCAGATCAAACAAGCAGGTGGTCGTGCAACCAGCTCTTCATCATGGCAAACGCGTCCTCGGCGTCGCCGTCGTCCTCCAGCGACTCCGGCCGGTGCGCGAACCCGTGGCCCCTGCCGGCGTACACGGCCGCCTTGGCGCCCCTCGCGCTCCTCTCCAGCTCCCGCACCGTCTCCACGGGGCACAGCGGGTCGCCGTCGCCGCACACGAACAGCACCGGCGCGGTGATCTGTGCCCCGAGCGACGCGTCCATCCGGGACCCGTAGAAGCAGACGCCCGCGCTGAAGCAGGCGGCATCGGCGTCGCGCGCCAGCGTCTCCACGAGGCGGCCGCCCCCGTAGCAGAACCCGACCACGCCCAGCTTCTTGGACGGCGCGGCCGCCAGGAAGTCGTCCACCAGCCATTTCCTGCACGTGTCGATGTCGCCGGCCACCCTCTCCGGGGCCTGCTCGGCGAGCCACGCCTGGAACCCGTCCATCGGCAGGCTCTTCTTCCACGGGTTCCCGCGGAACAAGTCCGGCACCAGAACGCTGCATACATGCAAGCATCCACCGATCAGACATGAAGAGGTGACAAATGCAGAGCAACTGCCAGAAGTAATTGGACCGGAGAAGGGGGGAAGGTTGGTTGGTTTACTTGTAGCCGTGGCAGGCGATGCGGTAGGCGAAGTCCCGGGTGGCGGAGTCCTCGAAGCCGAAGATGTCGGAGAGGAAGAGGACGCAGGTGCCGTTGTTGTTCTTGACGGCCTCGAGGAGGTAGGCGCGGACGCTCTCGTCGTCGCCCTGCCCGATGACGACGTCCGTGCCCCTCACCAGCTCGCACGCCTCGTCGTCGTCCACGGTGCTGCTCGCCACTTCGGCCTGGCTGCAGCGCGGCCCGGCGGGCCGGCGACTCCGGGGATGGGTGACGGTGCAGCGCCATCTCTGCAAGGGAACCGGAATTGTTACGTCGTCAGAGCGCGGAGAGCGCTGGCTTGAGTGCGTGCATCTGAAATTTCCCCAATATAGAAATTGCAATAGTTGCTACAATTTGCTCAATCACGGTGTCCAATTAAACACACAGAATAGATTACTACTCCAATTTTTGTGAGATCAGACCTCACAACCAATTCAAGCTGAAATGGGGTCCGGGCCATCAAAAGAGTGCAAGTGGATAACGCAGGAACGGAAACGAACACGTACTTACAGAGGACGGCGGCAAGCGTGTGGACGGCGCGCTGGTCGCCGGCGCAAGCGAGCAGCAGGCGGCGCTGCGCTCGCGCCGCGGAGGCGTGATGGGGAGAGACGGGCGCACTGCGGCTGCGGCCGCCGTGGCCGCCATGGGGTGCTGCTTCCGAGCAGCTCCGGAGGCTGGAACTGAGCGCGGGAGATAGCTTGCTGTGCTTGCCAGTGCCAGCCACCACACAGGCTCGGGTGTGGATATTTTTCCCCCTGACACGTGGGGTTTCCGTGTATGAAGTCCAGACGAATGGACGGCAGTTGCGTTTTGGGCGATGCAGGTCGTGAGTCGTGACCGCGTACAGTACGGTCTCGCTGCAGCTATGGATATGGTTTATAATCTCCGCGCTATATTACCGCAAAAAAAAAAATTATCTCCGCGCAATACTGGCACTGTGGCCTGGCAACTTCTATCTTGACGCATAATGCGTCAAGTAGTCGGCTTGTCGCATAGAAGCGACCGGGCTGCGCGGCCCATTTAACGCCAGCAGAGTTGGACGCTGGATGCTGGGAGGTTCATGTTCGTTTTTTCCTTTTCCTTTTCCTGTTGTATATTTAACCGTTTTCTTCTGTTTCTTTTTTCAAAGAAGTTCTAATTTTCAAAAAAATTTGAAATTTAAAAAACTATTTGAATTTCAAAACATGCTCCTTTTGTAAAAAAGTTGTTATTTTCAAAAAAAAATTGTGCTTTCATAATTGTCTGGAATTTAAGGAACTGTTCTTGTTTTGATACAGTTTGTATTTTTTCAAAAATCTTTGTGCTTTCAAGCATTGTTTGGAATTTCATAAAATATTTTTATTTTAAAAAATGTTCAGAAATTAATAAATAGATAGCTTTGGAAATTTAAAGTTTTATTCAGGAAATTTAAAATTTTGTTTGAAGTTTCAGAAAAACTTTAGAAATTACAAATTTTTTTGGAAAATTCAGAACGTGTCTGGAAATTGGTAAGTTTTTGGACAATTTTTATAAATGGAAATATCAAATTTTGTGTAGAACTTGGAAAATATTTGAAAAATTTATTTGTTTTAAGTTTCACCAAATGTTTGGAAATTTTAAATTTTATTCGGAAATTTGAAAATATTTGCAATTGTAAAAAAATTGTAATTTCCAAAAAAAGATTAAAAAGATTTTTTTTCACGTTCTTTTTATAAACGAACTTGAAAAATCCCGCGCGATATATTTCGTTGAAGTGATGTGCCGTTATAGGGTCATGTGTCGCTAGGGTGACGGTCTCCCGAGTGCATGGCCTAGGTAATGTGCGGCACACCTTCATCGACCGCCGTCACCTGTCCCCAACGCTAGCCAATAAATAAACCACCCCTCTTTGCACTTGTGTGCACAACACCCTCCAGTACCACCCAATTGTTTATTCAAGCCTCAAGGGAGGAATGGAAGGGCCTTCTGATACGTCTCCAATGTATCTATAATTTTTGATTGTTCCATGCTATTATATTATCTGTTTTGGATGTTTTATATGCATTAATATGCTATTTTATATTATTTTTGGGACTAACCTATTAACCTAGAGCCCAGTGCCAGTTTTGTTTTTTCATTGTTTTTGAGCTGGGTAGAGAAGGAATACCAAACGGAGTCCAAACGAAATAAAACCTTCGCAATGATTTTTCTTGGACCAGAAGACACCCAGGAGACTTGGAAATCAAGTCGGAAGAGCCACGAGGCGGCCACAAGGGGGAAGGGCGCGCCCAGGGGGGTAGGGCGCGCCCCATGCCTTGTGGGCCCCACGTGACTCCACCGACCTACTTCTTCGTCCTATATATTCACATATATCCCCAAACCACCAGAAGCATCCACGAAAACACTTTTTCACTGCCGCAAGCTTCTGTTCCCATGAGATCCCATCTAGGGGCCTTTTCCGGCATCCTACCGGAGGGAGGTTCGATCACGGAGGGCTTCTACATCAACTCTATTGCCCTTCCAATGAAACGCGAGTAGTTTACCTCAGACCAACGGGTCCATAGCTAGTAGCTAGATGGCTTCTTCTCTCTCTTTGATTATCAATACCATGTTCACCTCGATGTTCTTGGAGATCTATCCGATGCAATCTTCTTTTGCGGCCTGTTTGTCGAGATCGATGAATTGTGGACTTATGACCAACTTATCTATGAATATTATTTGAATCTTCTCTGAATTCTTATATGCATGATTTGATATTTTGGTAATTCTCTTCGAACTATCGGTTTAGTTTGGCCAACTAGATTGGTTTTTCTTGCAATGGGAAAAGTGCTTAGCTTTGGGTTCAATCTTGCAGTGTCCTTTTGAAGGAAATATGCCCTAGAGGCAATAATAAAGTTGTCATTTATATTTCCTTATATCATGATAAATGCTTATCATTCATGCTAAAATTGTATTAACAGGAAACTTGATACATGTGTGGATACATAGACAAAACACAGTGTCCCTAGTAAGCCTCTACTAGACTAGCTCGTTAATCAAAGATGGTTAAATTTCCTAGCCATAGACATGTGTTGTCATTTGATGAACGGGATCACATCATTAGAGAATGATGTGATGGACAAGACCCATCCGTTAGCTTAGCATAATGATCGTTTAGTTTATTGCTATTGCTTTCTTCATGACTTATACATGTTCCTCTGACTATGAGATTATGCAACTCCCGAATACCGGAGGAACACTTAGTGTGCTATTAAACGTCACACCGTAACTGGGTGATTATAAAGATGCTCTATAGGTGTCTCCGATGGTGTTTGTTGAGTTGGCATAGATCGAGATTAGGATTTGTCACTCCATGTATCAGAGAGGTATCTCTGGGCCCTCTCGGTAATGATCATCACTATAAGCCTTGCAAGCAATGTGACTAATGAGTTAGTTATGGGATGATGCATTACGGAACGAGTAAAGAGGCTTGACGATAACGAGATTGAACTAGGTATGAAGATACCGACGATCGAATCTCGGGCAAGTAACATACTGATGACAAAGGGTATAACGTATGTTGTCATTACAGTTTGACCGATAAAGATCTTCGTAGAATATGTAGGAACCAATATGAGCATCCAGGTTCCGGTATTGGTTATTGACCGGAGAGGAGTCTCGGTCATGTCTACATAGTTCTCGAACCCCTACGGTCCGCACGCTTAACGTTCGATGACGATTTTGTATTATATGAGTTAAGTGATTTGGTGACCGAATGTTGTTCGGAGTCCCAGCTAAGATCACGGACATGACGAGGAGTCTCGAAATGGTCGAGAGGTAAAGATTCATATATAGGATGATAGTATTTGGACACCAGAAGTGTTCCGAGGGTACCGGGTACGTATCGGGTCATCTGAAGGGGTTCCGAGCAACCCTCGGCAAGCTATATGGGCTTAATGGGCCTAGGGAGGGACAGACCAGCCCATAGGGGGCTGGTGTGCCCCTCCACCAGGCAGGCTAGCCCCTCTTTCCTTCCCCTTCTCAAGGGAGAAAGGAAGGGGGGGCGCCACCTCCTCCTTCCTTCTCCTAGTGCCAAAACAAGGAGGGGGGGGCGAATTGGGGTGGCACCCCAAGTAGGATTCGACCTACTTGGGCGCCCCTGGCTGCCTCTTCCCCCCTCCAACCTATATATATGTGGGGAGGGGGGCGCCTAGAGGACACACAAACATCTGTTAGCCGTGTGCGGCGCCCCCTCCACAGTTTAAGCCTCCGGTCATATGTTGTAGTGCTTAGGCGAAGCCCTGCGTGGATCAGTTCACCATCACCGTCACCACGCCGTCATACTGACGAAACTCTCCCTCGACACTTTGCTGGATCAAGAGTTCGAGGGACGTCATCGAGCTGAACGTGTGCAGAACTCGGAACTGCCGTACGTTCGGTGCTTGATCGGTCGGAATGAGAAGAAGTTCGACTACATCAACCGCGTTGTCAAACGCCTCTACTTTTGGTCTACGAGGGTACGTGGACACACTCTCCCCCTCTTGCTGCTATGCATCTCCTAGATAGATCTTGCGTGAGCATAGGATTTTTTTTGAAATTGCATGCTACCACTACTAGGGAAAACCTTATACCTGACATCTTAGCGATGTATTTGGACAAAATAGTGCGCTCGCTACTTAGTAGACGTGTTTAAATAAAGCTAGCTCTTGCTACTATTTTAGCGATGGCAGCGTGCTAGGAAAATGCGTTGCTGCTATGTTTGTACTGGGCGCAGATGGCTAGCCCCACTTAGCACTAGTGCGTATATGAACCTAGCGCTACTGCTACGTTCCGTAGCAGTAGCGCTTTTCGTGGACCCGCGCTACTACTACCTTACCATATCCCCACTACGCGCCCGACCCTCTCACTCACTCTCCCTCTCAATCACTCTCGCTCGCGCCGAACCCGTCGTCCGCCGCTGCCGCCGTGCTGCTCTTGGTCGGTGTCAAAACTGGCGGATCTCGGGTAGGGGGTCCCGAACTGTGCATCTAAGGTCGATGGTAACAGGAGACGGGGGACACGATGTTTACCTGTGTTGGGCCCTCTCTATGGAGGTAATACCCTACTTCCTGCTTGATTGGTCTTGATGAATATGAGTATTACAAGAGTAGATCTACCACGAGATCATAATGGCTAAAACCCTAAAAGTCTAGCCTGTATTACTATGATCATTCTGCCCTCTATGGACTAAGCCCTCCGGTTTATATAGACACTGGAGGGACTAGGGTTGTACAAAGTCGGTTACAGAGAAAGGAATCTTCATATCAGGACGCCAAGCTTGCCTTCCACGCCAAGGAGAGTCCTATCCGTACACGGGAGAGAGTCTTCGGTCTTGTATCTTCACAACCCACCAGTCCGGCCCACGTACCATAGTCTAGATGCCCAAGGACCCCTTAATCCAGGACTCGCTCAGTAGCCCCTGAACCAGGCTTCAATGACGATGTGTCCGGCGCACTAATTGTCTTCTGCATTGCAAGGCGGGTTCCTTCTCCGAATACTGCAACACAGTCTTCGGACTCAACGAACGTGTCCGGCTCTGCAAAGCAAATAGCACACACCACCGCAGACAGCATAATATTTCACGAGTCCAATCCGCTGACAACTTTTTGTAGCGTGACATCACGTCACCGCCTGGTGTTTATATCGAACCATCTTTTAGCATGTCGCTCCATGTTCCGAGACGCGGTTTCATTGGCACGTCTTGTCGCAGCAGAGATCGTGTCCCCTTATTACGGGATCCTCATCAACACGGGCGTAGGTATTCCAACCGTCCGGTTGGCATGATTCCTTAAGAATAGGCATGTTTTAAGGCCGAGGAGGAGGCGTTCGATATTCATTGTCTTTATAAAGGGACCAAGGCATGTCTTGCTTCTTTACACCAACCCTTTTCCTCAGCCTCTCCAACCTCGAGCTCCAGTGCCCAAGGTTTGATTGCTTCGAGCTTCCAAGTCATGTTCGGTCCCAGCCTTCAAGGTCGGTGGGTGCCATCCTCTGTCACAGAGGAGGATATCGTGAAGCTCCGGGCGGCAAGATACCTGACCGCGGAAATCCCCCACAGGCTTCCTGCTCAAGGGCAGGTTATTCCTACTCCCAAATCTAGCGAGAGGGTCGTATTCATCTCCCACTTCCTTCAAGGGCTAGGGTTCGCTCTCCACCCCTTTGTTCGAGGGCTCATGTTCTATTACGGGCTAGATATTTATGATCTAACTCCGGACTCCTTTCTTCATGTCTCGGCGTTCATTATCACGTGCGAGGCCTTCCTTTGTATTCCCCCACACTTTGGCTTGTGGCTTAAGACCTTTAATGTGAAGCCGAAGGTAGTTGACGGGAAACAAGTGGAGTGCAGTGGTGCTACAGTGAGCAAACTCATCAACGCTCCTTGGCTAAAAGGATCCTTCATAGAATCTTCCGACTTATGGCAGCGGGAGTGGTTTTACATCACTGAAACCCGTGGTACCAAGTGGGCAGCTACACCTGCGTTCCGATCTGGACCTCCAATTCAGCTCGCATCATGGGTCAATAAGGGGTTGGACTGGGGATCAATTGATGAAGTGCAGACTCTACAGAGCCGCATACGGAGTTTCCTTGAGAAGAACACCGAACTAATCGACGTGATTCAAGTAATGTTAGTCCACCGGGTCCTCCCGTCCCAGCAACGACGACTCCGTATGTGGGAGTTCAATCCGAAAGGACCACGAACCCTTCAGCACTTCTTCGGCGCGACACACAGAGGAATGTGGAAGTTATTCTTCGGGACACGAAAACAATGGTCGGATACTACAGAGGGCATCGGCCTTGACTGCAACCATCTGGATACCTCGGTAAGCATTCGACTCCCGAACACAGTTTAGTTAAACCTCTCATAATAAGATACTGAGAAGACCACCTTCTTCCAAGGCTGGATAAACAAGGCGGAGCGAATCAGGTGTTCGGCCCCCTCCCTGAAGACTCAGCTAGTCCCGTGCTAACAAGGATGCTGGTCCCGGCGCCATACCAGGCGCCGGTGAAAGAGGGCAATAAGGAGAGAGGGGGAGCCAAAGGTAGCCTCAAAGGTACACCAGACACTATGTTCGGGGAGATTAAGGCTCCCTCTTCCAAAGACAAAAGAGAAGGAGAAGCTGGCATCCTTTCTCCTCATGGTAAGAAAAGGTCCGCCTCTGAAGATTGGGAGGTAAAGGCTCCTAAGCGAGGTAAGACGCCCCTGTCAGGCAGTTCGAGCTCGGAAGGCGACTTTGTCGCACAGTTCCTCCATAAGGACAAGCCTTCAGCCGAATCGTAAGTGAACAAGGATGTTTTAAACATATCCCGTTCCTTTTCCTATTACCAGGGTGACATCTAGAATACATGTTTTTGCAGTCCGGCACACAGTCTTCCTCAACAATCCTCCTCTTTGGGGGATCTTCTTCCGGAGATGATGGAAAGCGAGACGCCTCCGCAAGCTTCCTCGCCCAACAGGGCGGACGACATCGAGGTGTTGTCCTGGAGGATCTCGCCCGATCAACAAAGGATAATGGAGACAACGCCCCAAGGTGAAACTTTGGCCGCCCGAGTGCAGGGTGTGCGGTCCCTGAGGGCTAACAATAAAGTATTTGGACTATCAAACTACAGTAGGAGACGACTCTAGGGTCAAGCAAACATACCCTTCCAAAGGGAGTCTGTGCTCCGACAGCTGCTTCCAAGAATCCGGAGGCGCCGGATACACTAATGGACATGTTGCGATATTCGCCGTCTCAGAGGAACATCGTACTTTGATGGGTACGGTGGTTGAGAGGATTCTGTCCGCGAAAGGCGGACTGAATGAAGCTTTCACGAGCCTACTAAGAGGCTTCGAGGTATGCAATGTTATATTTTCGATTGCTCTCTATACGCAAAATGCCCCTGTGTATAGATAGTAGCCCCTGAGACTCTGGTTGGCATCCAAAGGGAGGCAATCAGAGGATCGAAAAAGACTCGCCCAGGAAATAATCCAATTAATTTGCACACATGTTGTTACCTCCATGACGACTGCCCACGCTACAGAGGTTGCAGGTCTGAAGCAAAAACTTTATATGGCTTATGACGACATCAGGCTTATTAACAAGCGGCTCGACGAGGCACAAGGTATGTTTGGGGGCGGTTAGTGTATGTATGTATAATAACATGGGCACGAAGCTAGAATTATATTCTGAGACATGCGTTTTTGCAGATAGTGCCGCCGCGGTGGAGACCCTTCAGGCTGAACTTGCCCTAGCCAAGGAGAAAGCCCGGATAAGTAATGTGGCTGCCAAGAAGGCAATTGATGAGCTGAAAGCCGGACAGGCTGCTCAGCACCAATGTGAGGAGAAAATGTCTACCATGGCGCGCGAGCTGAAATAAGCCACTGTCCGGTGCGAATTCCTCGGGAGGGATAACAAAGCCAAAGCGGCCGATCCTGACAAGGCCTTACAAGAGGCGAGACGGGCACGATCTGAGTCTAGAGCGGCTCGGGAAGAGATCCGGCAAGCTGGGGAGATAGCGGTCGGTAAGCCTTTCTTATTACAGACTAAATTCAGCGATCCGAAGTATTCCCCGCTTAATCAAATGTGGATCTCTCCAGACGCATTCTTGGACTGGCCGAAGAGCGTCTCCGATGCGGCGTAGTTTTATGAAGCGCAAGAAGGGTATGCAACGGAGAAGCTTTTCTGGTCACAATTCGGCACGCCAAAGCGCCCGCTGTTGCTGAACGAACAGATGGCCCAGTGGGCCGAACTCCACAAGATATCCGGTTCTGCCATGAAGGACGTCGTGGTCCGGTTGTGGCCGACTGAGCCAATTCCGAATAGTTATTTCGGTTTGGTGCGGCGACTTGTCGATGCGGTGCCGCGTATCGACGCCGTTAAGCAGTCAACGTGCATTAAAGGTGCATGGATGGCCTTTGCCCGCGTCAAGACGTACTGGGCGAAGATGAAGGCCACCGATATTGCAGCAAAAAGTCCACCAAAGGGCAATGAGCATCACACGCCAGAGCATTATTTTGAGGATGTCTTAGAGGGCGCCCGCTTGATAGAGGGTCAGTGTTTGCAAGATATGATATTCAAGTGAAATGTATTGGGATTGTAAAAACAATATTATGATATTTTAAGGCTATGCCTAGAAATTTTGGCTCCTCCTATGCAGCCATTTTTTGTATAATCTGAAAGTTTTCTAGTCGATCGGCTTCAGCCCCCTCGCATAAAATATGGGGGTGTTCTGAAAAGCACTTGATCACTCTTGACCCAACGTCTTGGTCCATGAAGGAGGTGTCAATGCGGCGAACTAGGCAATTGGACTATAGGGCTTTAACACTTTCACTTAGCCATAGGAGTTTGACGGTGGGTCTATGATATTGCCTCTGGTATATACGCAGTTACCCGAATACGGTGCGTTACATGGGTGACCTTAAGAACGACCCTTTGTGTAAGACGGAAACAATCGCGAAAGATTCTAGTAAGTCATCGAGTGGTTGACCAACTCTTGCCGCATCATGACAGTCAGTTTTCGGCTTTCTCTACTATGGTGCTCGTTCGGATAAACCGGGACACAATCGCAGTAGTTCTCCCTTTACTACCCTAGCCGATATAGTGGAATGTAAGGTAGTAAGCACAGGAGCCGGGCAACCCAACTATTGACCAAAGACATGATTCGGAGCTGGCGCATATAAGGCCAAACTCGTGACGCCGAAGTGTTCTATAAAGCTGTTCGGACTTTGTCGGCAACTCATTTGTTCCCATATCGAGCCCCTGGCAATCTGTGCCGAGGTGCGAGTGTGAAACAACCGGAAAAATGTAGCTCTTTAGAAAAAGCGGATACTGAATACGGATTATGTTCACTGGAACCTGATTGATATGTCAATTGCCATTTTACAAATAATAATGCCACGACCCAGGCTATTTGACATGCCGGTAGTCGAAGGCTGAGGGAGAAGGCACTTTACAGGCTTGAAATGAGAGTGCGGTCTACATAAAATTATTTGGACCTCCTGTCGCACGTCTGCGTCGCCTTGCCTCGGTGAAAGGATTCCTTAACAGGAATAACCTTTGGGTGAGTGTATGAAGCCGAACTCCGAAAGAGTCCGCGAGAAGACCAGTGTTTGAGCCACCTGTGATAAGAGATAAGAAACGGTTAGAAAATAAAAGGATTAAATGGGAATGCTTGTAGGCTTGTCCGTATTGTGCCTCCGCCGATGACCAAGGTATTTTAAGTACATAATTATGCATGCGTGGTATTGACTTTGCGTGTGTGTAAGGCGAACGACGGAGGCCGAACTGCTAATCCAGCTTTGAGATTGATCGGTTCCATTTAATAGGGACCAGCGGCTTAATGGCCGCTGAGTTATGCGGCTTGATGAGGCCGCTTTGTCCTTCGGCCGTAATAGCCGTAGTATGGTCTTCTGAACGGAGGGAGTGTTCCGTATTTCCATTCAACATTATGGCCTTGGCGTGGACCGGGCATTTTAACTTTTCTTGTGGGCGTAGAGCGGGACCGCATTAAAACGAGCAAAAGCGGTATGCCCCAGAAGTGCATGGTAGCTACTGTGGAACGGGGCAATATCAAAGGTCAAGCCCTCGCTTCGGAAGTTGTTCGGCAAACCGAAAACGACTTCCAGTGTGATGAACCCGTGCAGCGAGCTTCCACGCCGGGTATTGCTCCCTTGAGGATAGTTGTGGTGGGCTTGATTCTTGAAGGATCAATGCCCATTTTGCGGACAGTGTCTTGGTAGAGTAGATTAAGGCGACTGCCGCCGTTTATAAGGACTTTCGTGAGATGGAACCCCTCGATAATTGGATCGATGATCAGAGCTGCCAAACCTTCGGGACGGATATGACTAAATTTTGGGGGGACCATCTCTATGGCGTATGCATCCTGTGGTGTGCGCCTGCGCTCCTCTGTAGGGGTGTGCGTCACGTATACCATGTTTACGGTTTTCACTTCAGGGGGAAATTGCTTTTGAACCCCGGTATTCAGCTGGCGCGTCTCTTCATCATCGCTATCACTGGGCAGCCTCTTCCCCTTGTGTTCGGCATTAAGCTTGCCGGCTTGTTTGAAGAGCCGGCAGCTCCTGTTAGTGTGAGTAGCTGGTTTATCGGGGGTGCCATGAATCTGGCAGGGCTGGTCCAGTATCTTGTCTAGATTGGATGGTCCGTCTCTATTTGCCTTGAATGGCTTTTTCCGCTGACCTGGTTTGGAGCCGCTAAACCCGGCGTTGACCGCCGTGTCTTGTGTTATTTCGTTATTATTGTGATGCTTGTGTTTATTGCGTCATGGCTTGCCGTTGCCATATCGGACTTCAAAAGTGCCCGGATAAATGGCCATAGCTTCTCTGACGAGCAGCTGTCCTCTCCAGCATAAGCGGGTCATTAGAGCGGTAAGGGCTGCCATGGATTTTGGTTTTTCTTCACCGAGGTGGCGGGCGAGCCACTCATCCTGGACGCTGTGTTTGAAGGCCGCGAGGGCTTCGGTGTCTGGACAATTGATACGTCTCCAACGTATCTATATTTTTTGATTGCTCCATGCTACTTTATCTATTGTTTTGGACTATAATGGGATTTATTTTCCACTTTTATATTACTTTTGGGACTAACCAATTAACCGGAGGCCCAGACCAGAATTGCTGTTTTTTACCTTTTTTGATGTTTGAAGAAAGCGGAATATCAAACGAGTCCAAAGCGGAATGAAACCTTGAAGCGTGATTTTCTCACGAGCGTGATCCAGGAGACTTGGGACCCTCGCCAAGGAACAATGGAGGCGGTCACGAGGTGGGGCGCCCCCTAGGCGCGCCCCGCCTCGTGGGCCCCTGTTGCTCCACCGATGTACTCCTTCCTCCTATATATACCTCGTACCCCAAGCGATCGAGCAGGGCCAAAACCTAATTCCGCCGCCCGCAACTTCCTGTATCCACGAGATCCCATCTTGGGGCCTGTTCGAGCTCCACGGAGGGCATCCACCACGGAGGGCTTCTACATCATCACCATAGCCTCTCCGATGAAGTGTGAGTAGTTTACTTGAGACCTTCGGGTCCATAGCTAGTAGCTAGATGGCTTCTTCTCTCTTTTTGGATCTCAATACAATGTTCTCCCCTCTCTCGTTGAGATCTATTCGATGGAATCTTCTTTTTTGGGGTGTGTTTGTTGAGAGCGCTGTATTTTGGGTTGATGCTCCAGCTTATCTTTGAATTATTTTGGAATGGTCTCTGAATTCTTTTATGTATGATTGACTTATCTTTGCAAGTCTCTTGAATTATCCGTTTGGTTTGGCCAACTAGATTGGTAGTTCTTGCAATGGGAGAAGTGCATGGCTTTGGGTTCAATCTTGCGGTGTCCTTACCCGATGTGAGAAAGGGTTGCAAGGCACGTATTGTATTGTTGCCATCGAGGATAACAAGATGGCGTATTTATCATATTGCATGAATTTATTCCTCTACATCATGTCATCTTGCTTAAGGCGTTACTCTGTTTTTAACTTAATACTCTAGATGCATCTTTGGATAGCGGTCGATGAGTGGAGTAATAGTAGTAGATGCAGAATCGTTTTGATCTACTTGTCTCGGACGTGATGCCTATATACATGATCATACCTAGATGTACTCATAACTATGCTCAATTCATCAATTGCTCAACAGTAATTTGTTCACCCACCGTAGAATACTTATGCTCTTGAGAGAAGCCACTAGTGAAACCTATGGCCCCCGGGTCTATTCTCATCATATCAATCTCCATCACTTTAATACTTGCTTTGTTTTTACTTTGCTTTTTACTTTTTACTTTGCATCTTTATACCAAAAATACCAAAACTATTATCTCTATCAGATCTCACTCTCGTAAGTGAGCGTGAAGGGATTGACAACCCCTAATCGCGTTGGTTGCGAGTAGCTACTGTTTTGTGAAGGTACGAGGGACTTGTGCGTGGCCTCCTACTGGATTGATACCTTGGTTCTCAAAAACTGAGGGAAATACTTACGCTACTCTGCTGCATCATCCTCTCCTCTTCGGGGAAAACCAACGCAAGCTCAAGACGTAGCAAGAATGATTTCTGGCGCCGTTGCTGGGGAGTCTACTCAAAAGTCAACATACCAAGTACCCATCACAATCCCTATCTCTCGCATTACATTATTTGCCATTTTCCTCTCGTTTTCCTCTCCCCCACTTCACCCTTGCCGTTTTATTCACCCTCTCTTTCCCAATTTCCTGCTCTTTTTCCCGTTGCCTTTTCCTTGTCCGTTTGTTTGCTCATGTGTTGGATTGCTTGTTTGTCGCAATGGCTCAAGATGCTACTAAATTGTGTGACTTCACCAATACCAATAATAATGATTTCCTTAGCACTCCGATTGCTCCTCTTGCCAATACCGAATCTTGTGAAATCAATACTGCTTTGTTGAATCTTATTATGAAAGATCAATTCGCGGCCTTCCTAGTGAAGATGCCGCTACTCATCTGAATAGCCGTTGATTTATGTGATATGCAAAAGAAAAAATATGTCGATAATGATGTCGTTAAATTGAAGCTATTTCCTTTTTAAGCTAGAGATCGTGCTAAAGCGCGGTTTTCATCTTTGCCTAAAAATAGTATTGATTCTTGGAACAAGTGCAAAGATGCTTTTATCTCTAAGTATTTTCCTCCCACTAAGATTATCTCTCTTAGAAACAATATTATGAATTTTAAGCAACTTGATCATGAACATGTTGCACAAGCTTGGGAGAGAATGAAATTAATGATACGTAATTGTCCTACTCATGGTTTGAATTTGTGGATGATTATACAAAAAATTTATGCCGGATTGAATTTTGCTTCTAGAAATCTTTTAGACTCGGCCGCGGGAGGCACTTTTATGGAAATCAATTTAGGAGATGCTACTAAACTCCTAGATAATATTATGGTTAATTATTCTCAATGGCATACTAAAAGATCTACTAATAAAAAAGTGCATGCGATAGAAGAAATCAATGTTTTGAGTGGAAAGATGGATGAACTTATGAAATTATTTTCTACTAAGAGTGTTTCTTCTGATCCTAATGATATGCCTTTGTCTACCTTGATTGAGAATAATAATGAATCTATGGATGTGAATTTTTTGGTAGGAATAATTTTGGTAACAACGCATTATAGAGGAATTTTAATCCTAGGCCTTATCCTAGTAATCCTTCTAATAATTATGGAAATTCCTACAACAACTCTTATGGAAATTTTAATAAGATGCCCTCTGAATTTGAGAATAGTGTTAAAGAGTTTATGAATTCACAAAAGAATTTTAATGCTTTGCTTGAAGAGAAATTGCTTAAAGTTGATGATTTGGCTAGGAACATTGATAGAATTTCTCTTGAGGTTGATTCTTTAAAGCTTAGATCTATTCCTCCTAAGCGTGATATCAATGAGTCTCTCAAAGCTATGAGAATTTCCATTGATGATTGCAAAGAAAAGAACCGCTAGGATGCGTGCTTCCAAAGATGCCTTTATTAAAGCGTGTTCTTCTAATTCCTATGAAAATCAAGATGAAGATCTAAAAGTTATTGATGTGTCCCCTATTAAATCTTTGTTTTGCAATATGAATCTTGATGAAACTGAATATGATATTCCTTTACCTAGAAGGCGTTCTAAGAATTCGGAGTTTTTAGATCTTGATGATGAAATTGATAAAAGTGGGATTGAAAGAAATAAAAATCTAGATGTTGATAAACCCACTATATTGGATCTCAAGGAATTTAATTATGAAAATTGCTCTTTAATTGATTGTATTTCCTTGTTGCAATCCGTGCTAAATTCTCCTCATGCTTATAGCCAAAATAAGGCCTTTACCGAACACATTGTTGATGCCTTGATGCAATCTTATGAAGAAAAACTTGAGTTGAAAGTTTCTATCCCTAGGAAACTCTATGATGAGTGGGAACCTACTATCAAAATTAAAATTAAATATCATGAGTTTAATGCTTTGTGTGATTTGGGTGCTAGTGTCTCTACTATTCCCAAAACTTTGTGTGATTTGCTAGATTTCCGTGACTTTGATGATTGCTCTCTAAAATTGCATCTTGGAGTTCCACTATTAAAAAGCCTATGGGAAGAATTAATGATGTTCTTATTGTTGCAAATAGTAATTATGTGCCCGTAGATTTTATCGTTCTTGATATAGATTGCAATCCTTCATGTCCTATTATTCTTGGTAGACCTTTCCTTAGAACGATTGGTGCAATTATTGATATGAAGGAGGGGAATATTAGATTCCAATTTCCATTAAAGAAAGGCATGGAACACTTTACTAGAAAGAAAATAAAATTACCATATGAATCTATTATGAGAGCCACTTATGGATTGCCTACCAAAGATGGCAATACCTAGATCTATCCATCCTTTTATGCCTAGCTAGGGGCGTTAAACGATAGCGCTTGTTGGGAGGCAACCCAATTTTATTTTTAGTTATTTGTTTTTGCTTATGTTTAGCAATAAATAATACATCTAGCCTCTGCTTGGATGTGGTTTTATGTTTTAATTAGTGTTTGTGCCAAGCTAGACCTGTTGGATCTTCTTGGATAATAGTTATATGATCTTGCTGTAATTTCCAGAAACTTTGCGCTCAGTGCCCGAATTGTTAAAAATCACCAGAACGTGATAAAATATTGATTCAAATTGCTGCTGATCAATAAACAAATTTTGTAGGTCTTATAAGTTTGGTAGAAGTTTTTGAGTTCCATAAGTTTGCGTTAGTTACAGATTACTACAGACTGTTCTGTTTTTGACAGATTCTATTTTCCGCGTGTTGTTTGCTTATTTTGATGAATCTATGGCTAGTAAAGTAGTTTATGATCCATAGAGAAGTTGTAATACAGTAGGTTTAACACCAATATTAATAAAGAATGAGTTCATTACAGTACCTTAAAGTAGTCTTTTGTTTTCTTTCTCTAATGGAGCTCACGAGATTTCTATTGAGTTTTGTGTTGTGAAGTTTTCAAGTTTTGGGTGAATTCTTTTGATGGATTATGGAACAAGGAGTGGCAAGAGCCTAAGCTTGGGGATGCCCATGGCACCCCAAGATAATCCAAGGACACCAAAATTCAAAGCTTGGGGATGCCCGGAAGGCATCCCCTCTTTAAATCGATTCCTTCGGTAATTTACTTGGAGCTATATTTTTATTCACCACATGATATGTGTTTTGCTTGGAGCGTCTTGTATTATTTGTGTATTTGCTTGTTAGTTTACCACAATCATACTTGCTGTACACACCTTTTGAGAGAGCCATACATAAATTGTAATTTGGTAGAATACTCTATGTGCTTCACTTATATCTTTTGAGCTTGATAGTTTTGCTCATAGTGCTTCACTTATATCTTTTGAGCGTGATAATTTTTGCTCTAGTGCTTCACTTAGATCTTTTAGAGCAAGGTGGTGGATTTGTTTTAAAGAAACTTGATATCTCATGCTTCACTTAGATTATTTTGAGAGTCGTTCATAGCATGGTAATTTGCTTAATGTTAATATACTTGGTATTCAAGATATGTGAAACTTTCTTTTGAGTGCGTTGAATACTAAGATAAGTTTGATGCTTGATAATTGTTTTGAGATATGAAGATGGTGATATTAGAGTCATGCTAGTTGAGTAGTTGTGAATTTAAAGAATACTTGTGTTGAAGTTTGTGATTCCGTAGCATGCATTATGGTGAACCGTTATGTGATGAATTCGGAGCATGATTTATTTATTGATTGTCTTCCTTATGAGTGGCGGTCGGGGACGAGCGATGGTCTTTTCCTACCAATCTATCCCCCTAGGAGCATGCACGTAATACTTTGCTTTGATAACTTCTAGATTTTTGCAATAAGTATATGAGTTCTTTATTACTAATGTTGAGTCCATGGATTATACACACTTTTTCCCATCCTTCCACCGTTGCTAGCCTCTCAAATACCGCGCACCTTTCGCCGGTATCATACATCCACCATATATATTCCTCAAAACAGCCACCATACCTACCTATTATGGGATTTCCATAGCCCTTCCGAGATATATTGCCATGCAACTTTCCACCGTTCCGTTTATTATGACACGCTCCATCATTGTCATATTGCTAGCATGATCATGTAGTTGACATCGTATTTGTGGCAAAGCCACCTTTCATAATTCTTTCATACATGTCACTCATATTTCATTGCATATCCCGGTACACCGCCGGAGGCATTCATATAGAGTCATATTTTGTTCTAAGTATTGAGTTGTAATTGTTGAGTTGTAAGAAAAATAAAAGTGTGATGATCATCATTATTAGAGCACTGTCCCAAGTGAGGAAAGGATGATGGAGACTATGATTCCCCCACAAGTCAGGATGAGACTCCGGACGAAAAATAAGAAAAAATAAAAAAAGAGGCCATAAAAAAAAGAAAAGGCCCAAATAAAAAAATGAGAGAAAAAGAGAGAAGGGACAATGTTACTATCCTTTTACCACACTTGTGCTTCAAAGTAGCACCATGATCTTCATGATAGAGAGTCTCTCATTTTGTCACTTTCATATACTAGTGGGAATCTTTCATTATAGAACTTGGCTTGTATATTCCAATGATGGGCTTCCTCAAATACCCTAGGTCTTCGTGAGCAAGCGAGTTGGATGCACACCCACTTAGTTTCTTTTGTTGAGCTTTCATATACTTATAGCTCTAGTGCATCCGTCGCATGGCAATCCCTACTCACTCACATTGATATCTATTGATGGGCATCTCCATAGCCCGTTGATCGCCTAGTTGATGTGAGACTATCTTCCCTCTTTTGTCTTCTCCACAACCACCATTCTATTCCACCTATAGTGCTATATCCATGGCTCACGCTCATGTATTGCGTGAAGATTGAAAAAGTTTTGAAAATGTTAAAGTATGAAACAATTGCTTGGCTTGTCATCGGGGTTGTGCATGATTTAAATTTTTTGTGTGGGGAAGATGGAGCATAGCCAGACTATATGATTTTGTAGGGATAACTTTCTTTGGCCATGTTATTTTGAGAAGACATAATTGCTTAGTTAGTACGATTGAAGTATTATTATTTTTATGTCAATATGAACTTTTGTCTTGAATCTTTCGGATCTGAATATTCATACCATGATTAAGAAGATTTACATTGAAATTATGCCAAAGTATCACTCCATCAAAAATTCTCTTTTTATCATTTACCTACTCGAGGACGAAAGGAATTAAGCTTGGGGATGCCTCGATACGTCTCCAACGTATCTATAATTTTTGATTGCTCCATGCTACTTTATCTATTGTTTGGGACTATAATGGGCTTTATTTTCCACTTTTATATTACTTTTGGGACTAACCTATTAACCGGAGGCCCAGCCCAGAATTGCTATTTTTGCCTTTTTCAGTGTTTCGAAGAAACGGAATATCAAACGGAGTCCAAACGGAATGAAACCTTGAAGCGTGATTTTCTCACCGAGCGTGATCCAGAGACTTGGACCCTCGCCAAGAAACAACGGAGGCGGTCACGAGGTGGGAGGCGCCCCCTAGGGCGCGCCACCTCGTGGGCCCCTGTTACTCCACCGACGTACTCCTTCCTCCTATATATACCTCGTACCCCAAGCGATCGTAACAGGAGCCAAAACCTAATTCCACCGCCACAACTTCCTGTATCCACGAGATCCCATCTTGGGGCCTGTTAGGAGCTCCACGAGGGGGCATCCACCACGGAGGGCTTCTACATCAACACCATAGCCTCTCCGATGAAGTGTGAGTAGTTTACTTGAGACCTTGGTCCATAGCTAGTAGCTAGATGGCTTCTTCTCTCTTTTGGATCTCAATACAATGTTCTCCCCTCTCTCATGGAGATCTATTCGATGTAATCTTCTTTTTTTGCGGTGTGTTTGTTGAGGCCGATGAATTGTGGGTTTATGATCCAGCTTATCTATGAATAATATTTGAATCTTCTCTGAATTATTTTATGTATGATTGAGTTATCTTTGCAAGTCTCTTCGAATTATCCGTTTGGTTTGGCCAACTAGATTGGTAGTTCTTGCAACGGGAGAAGTGCATGGCTTTGGGTTCAATCTTGTGTCCTTACCCAAAGGATGTAAAGGGTTGCAAAGGCACGTATTGTATTGTTGCCATCGAGGATAACAAGATGGGGTATTTATCATATTGCATGAATTTATTCCTCTACATCATGTCATCTTGTTTAAGGCGTTACTCTGTTTTTAACTTAATACTCTAGATGCATCTTTGGATAGCGGTCGATGAGTGGAGTAATAGTAGTAGATGCAGAATCGTTTCGATCTACTTGTCTCGGGCGTGATGCCTATATACATGATCATACCTAGATATACTCATAAATATGCTCAATTCTGTCAATTGCTCAATAGTAATTTGTTCACCCACCGTAGAATACTTATGCTCTTGAGAGAAGCCACTAGTGAAACCTATGGCCCCCCGGGTCTATTCTCATCATATCAATCTCCATCACTTTAATACTTGCTTTGTTTTTACTTTGCTTTTTACTTTTTTTACTTTGCATCTTTATACCAAAAATACCAAAAATATTATCTCTATCAGATCTCACTCTCGTAAGTGACTGTGAAGGGATTGACAACCCCTAATTGCGTTGGTTGCGAGTAGCTATCGCTTTGTCTTGGTCTGAGGGACTTGTCGTGGCCTCCCTCTTGGATTGATACCTTGGTTCTTAAAAGCGAGGGAAATACTTACGCTACTCTGCTGCATCATCCTCTCCTCTTCGGGGTAAACCAACGCAAGCTCAAGACGTAGCAACAATCAAAAATTTGGTTCTTTTTAATTAAGAACCTAGTCCACAGCTTCCTGGCTGACTCTCCGGGCTACTGGATGATGTGACTTAAGTCATTGGCGTCTGGCGGCCGGACATATGTGCCTTGGAAGTTATCGTGAAAGGCTTCTTCCAGGTCTTCCCAGCTGCCAATGGAGTTCTTGGGAAGGTTGTTTAGCCAGTGCCGCGCTGGTCCCTTTAGTTTTAGTGGGAGGTATTTGATGGCGTGGAGAACATCACCGCGGGCCATGTGGATATGGAGAAGGAAGTCCTCAGTCCATACCGCGGGACCTGTTGTTCCATCGTATGATTCGATGTTCATGGGTTTAAACCCCTCTAGGAATTCATGCTCCATTACTTCGTCCGTGAAGCAGAGGGGGTGTGCGGCGCCTCTATGTCGGGCCACGTCACGACGGAGCTCGGATGGAGTCCGTCTGCGGTTCTTGGCCCGGGCGTGAGTATGATTATTGTGTCCGGCTAGGTAGCCGTTGTCACATGTCGGGGTACATCCCCGTGATCCGTAGATCGATCTGTTCTGACCTGCTCTACTGTCCAAGTCCTGCCGTATGTCATATGCATGTCCCTGAGTTGTTTTATCTCTGCCTTTACGGTGAGGTGGGGCGGGCTGGTGTTCGGCTTGAGTTGCCGCTTTGTCCCGACCACGTGGTGGTCGGTCAGCCGCATTGCACGATGGTGGTGCGGGCTCCAGCGCCTCATCATCGAACTGAGTTAAGAATTTGCGCTTCAGGTAACTTTTGGTTGGGCGCTTGAGGACGTATTCCTCGGCTGCCAGGACATCAGTCCATCTATCATTGAGCAGGTCTTGATCAAATTGAAGCTCCTGCTTGATACATCTCCAACGTATCTATAATTTATGAAGTATTCATGCTATTATATTATCCTTCTAGGATGTTTTATATGCATTTATATGCTATTTTATATGATTTTTGGGACTAACCTATTAACCTGGAGCCCAGTGCGGTTTACATGTTTTCCTTGTTTTGAGTTTTACGTAAAAGGAATACCAAACGGAGTCCAATTGACGTGCCAATTTTTGATGATTTTTTATGGACCAAAAGAAGCCTCCAGAGCATAAGATTTGGGCCAGAAGAGTCCCGAGCTGTCCACGAGGGTGGAGGGCGCGCCCACCCCCCTGGGCATGGGCCCCTGGCTCATGGACGGCTCGGAGACCCCCCTGACGTGAAACCTACGCCAAAAATTCCTATAAATACAGAAACCTCCAGAAAATAACCTAGATCGGGAGGGCGCGCCACGAGGGTGGAGGGCGCGCCCACCCCCCAGGGAGCTGTCCACGAGGGTGGAGGGCGCGCCCACCCCCCTGGGCATGGGCCCCTGCCTGGTGGACGGCTCGGAGACCCCCCTGACGTGAAACCTACGCCAAAAATTCCTATAAATATAGAAACCTCCAGAAAATAACCTAGATCGGGAGTTCCGCCGCCGCAAGCCTCTGTAGCCACCAAAAACCAATCGGGACCTTGTTCCGGCACCCTGCCGGAGGGGGGAATCCCTCTCCGGTGGCCATCTTCATCATCCCAACGCTCTCCATGACGAGGAGGCAGTAGTTCACCCTCGGGGCTGAGGGTATGTACCAGTAGCTATGTGTTTGATCTCTCTCTCTCTCTCTCTCTCTCTCTCTCTCGTGTTCTTGATTCGGCACGATCTTGATGTATCGCGAGATTTGCTATTATAGTTGGATCTTATGATGTTTATCCCCCTCTACTCTCTTGTAATGGATTGAGTTTTCCCTTTGAAGTTATCTTATCGGATTGAGTCTTTAAGGATTTGAGAACACTTGATGTATGTCTTGCATGTGCTTATCTGTGGTGACAATGGGATATTCACGTGATCTACTTGATGTATGTTTTGGTGATCAACTTGCGGGTTCCGTAACATTGTGAACTTATGCATAGAGGTTGGCACACGTTTTCGTCTTGTCTCTCCAGTAGAAACTTTGGGGCACTCTTTGAAGTTCTTTGTGTTGGTTGAATAGATGAATCTGAGATTGTGTGATGAATATCGTATAATCATACCCACGGATACTTGAGGTGACATTGGAGTATCTAGGTGACATTAGGGTTTTGGTTGATATGTGTCTTAAGGTGTTATTCTAGTACGAAATCTTGAATAGATCGATCCGAAAGAATAACTTTGAGGTGGTTTCATGCCCTACAATAATCCCTTCGTTTGTTCTCCGCTATTAGTGACTTTGGAGTGACTCTTTGTTGCATGTTGAGGGATAATTATATGATCCAATTATGTTATTATTGTTGAGAGAACTTGCACTAGTGAAAGTATGAACCCTAGGCCTTGTTTCCTAGCATTGCAATACCGTTTGTGCTCACTTTTATCAATAGTTACCTTGCTGTTTTTATATTTTCAGATTACAAAAACCTATATCTACCATCCATATTGCACTTGTATCACCATCTCTTCACGAACTAGTACACCTATACAATTTACCGTTGTATTGGGTGTGTTGGGGACACAAGAGACTCTTTGTTATTTGGTTGCAGGGTTGTTTGAGAGAGACCATCTTCAACCTACGCCTCCCACGGATTGATAAACCTTAGGTCATCCACTTGAGGGAAATTTGCTAGTGTCCTAGAAACCTCTGCACTTGGAGGCCCAACAACGTCTACAAGAAGAAGGTTGCGTAGTAGACATCAAGCTCTTTTCTGGCGCCGTTGCCGGGGAGGTGAGTGCTTGAAGTTATATCTTTAGATCTTGCAATCGAATCTTTTAGTTTCTTGTTTTATCATTAGTTTATTTTATAAAGAAAACTACAAAAAAAATGGAATTGAGAGTGCCTCATATGCTTCATCTTTTTAATTTCTTTCGTGAAAATAAGGATTCCGATAATTGTGCTCAAGTGCTAGAAGAGAATGCATTAGAATGTTTGGCACTAAATATTTGAATGTGAGCATTATTGCTATGTTGTTAGTATGAATTCCTTGAATATCCATGATGCTAATGATATGCAAAGCCACAAGCTTGGGGAAGATATGTTTGATGAAGATGATATTTTTTGTCCCCCGAGTTTTGATGAGCAAATTTATTATGATGAAAGCATGCCTCCTATTTATGATGATTATATTGATGAAAGTGGATTTGGAGAGGTCATGACTTTATTTAGTGAAGAATCCACTATTTCGGAAGAGGTTCCAATTGATTATGATAACAAAGTTGCTATTTATGATGATTATTGTGATTACATGTATGCTATTAAGAATAATGATAACCATGAAACTTGTCATCATGATTTTAGTTTTCAATTGGATTATGCTTCACATGATAGTTATTTTGTTGAGATTGCTCCCACTACTATTGATGAGAATAAATTTGCTTATGTGGAGAGTAGTAAAATTTCTATGCAAGTAGATCATGAAAAGAATACTTTATGTGATGGTTATATTGTTGAATTCATTCATGATGCTACTGAAAATTACTATGAGGGAGGAATATATGCTTGTAGGAATTGCAATAATATCAAGTTTCCTCTTTATGTGCTTAAAATCTTGAAGTTATGCTTGTTTTGCCTTCCTATGCTAGTTGATTTTTGTTCCCATAATTTGTTTGCTCACAAAATCCCTATGCATAGGAAGTGGGTTAGACTTAAATGTGCTAGTCATATTATTCATGATGCTCCCGCTATGTTTCAACTCTTATCTTTTATGTAAGCATCATTGAAATCATCATGCCTAGCTAAAAAGGCATTAAAGAAAAGCGCTTGTTGGGAGGCAACCCAATATTTACCCCTACTGTTTTGTATGTTCACAGGATTAATCTACTGTAGTAATCATGTTTTACAGCTTTTGTTTCAATAAAGTGCCAAGTAGAACCTTTGGGAAGACTTGGGGTGGAAGTTAAGGTGATCTTGCTGTAAACAACAGAAACTTTGCGCTCACGAGTTTAGCTGTAATTTTTTACAGAAGAGTGATTTTAAGTTGATTATTTTTTCATAATATTAATAGACAAATTCCTCAGGTCCAACAATTTATTTCAGAATTTTTGGAGTTCCAGAAGTATACGTTGATACAGATTACTACAGACTGTTCTGTTTTTGACAGATTCTGTTTTCTATGTGTTGTTTGCTTATTTTCATGAATCTATGAGTAGTGTCGGAGGGTATGAACCATAGAGAAGTTGGCATACAGTAGATATTACACCAATATGAATTTAGAATGAGTTCACAACAGTACCAAAGTGGCGATTTATTTTCTTATACTAACGGAGCTCATAAGATTTTCTGTTGAGTTTTGTGTTGTGAAGTTTTCAAGTTTTGGGTAAAGATTCGATGGACTATGGAATAAGGAGTGGCAAGAGCATAATATTGGGGATGCCCAAGGCACCCCAAGGTAATATTCAAGGACAAACAAGAGCCTAAGCTTGGGGATGCCCCGGATGGCATCCCCTCTTTCGTCTTCGTTCATCGGTAACTTTACTTGGAGCTATATTTTTATTCACCACATGATATGTGTTTTTCTTGGAGCATCATTTTATTTTGTTAGTATTTGATTGATGTTATTTAGAATAATGTTTTGCATCTCTATTTTCAATAAAAATGTCAAGGATAGCCTTTACCATGCTTATTTTGCAAGTATACATGTTGCTGTTTCAAAACAGAAAGTTTACTGTTGTTGCAAAAATTCCCTAGAAAAGTCAGAATATGATAAAATGTTGAAACTTTTTGCATATTGAGCTCTGATAAATTTTCTACAGTGTGGTAGAATTTCATAATGTTTGGAGTTAGGGAAGTATGATGAATCTTGCATTCTTTATAGACTATACTGTTTTGGCAGATTGCTGTTATGTTTGCATTGTTTGCATATGTTTGCTTGTTTAATGATTCTATTTGAGGATAGGAGTATTAAATATGCAGAGGCATTTAGTATGCAATGTTCAATAATAATTTTAGTGATTTGTTACAGTAGAAATGATAAGGTTTTTGCATTGGTTTATACTAACTTATCTCACGAGTTCTTGTTGAGTTTGGTGTGGATGAAGTTTTCGAGATTTAGGAAACCGTGATATGAGAGGAAT
The DNA here is from genome assembly GCA_021605145.1 of Aegilops bicornis. Classification (NCBI taxonomy): domain Eukaryota; kingdom Viridiplantae; phylum Streptophyta; class Magnoliopsida; order Poales; family Poaceae; genus Aegilops; species Aegilops bicornis. The sequence continues at coordinate 507,631,494 of CM038669.1, forward strand.
TAAGGAGACACAAAATTTCAAGCTTGGGGATGCCCAAGGCACCCCAAGATAATATTTCAAGAAGTTTCAAGCATTTAAGCTTGGGGATGCCCCGGTAGGCATCCCACCTTTCTTCTTCAGCAATTATCGGTTAGTATCGGTTGAGCCTAAGTTTTAGCTTTTTCACATGATGAGTGCTATCCTTGAAATGTTGTTTTATTTTGTTTTGCTTGATGTTTGAATAATATCCCAAGATCTGAAATTCTTAAATGAGAGAGAGTCCTCACATAGCTACATAATTATTTAACTACTCATTGATCTTCACTTATATCTTTTTGGAGTAGTTTGTCATTTACTCGTGTGCTTCACTTATATCCTATGAGTAAGTGGTTGAATGATTTGAATGTCATAAATCTGAAATTATATATGTTTCATATGCCTTTCCCATGGGGAGTAATGCCTTCACATATAAGAAGTAGAAGTGGTAAATTTTTTGAAGGTTAGCAAACATTGTATTGGTCACTTGAACAATTCATGAAAGAATATTGAAGGAAGAGATATTTCACATATAAATATACTATCTTGGACATCTTCTATGATTGTGATCCCCATTAATTATTTTCTAACCTGAGCAAATTAGTTGAAGTTAGACAAGGAAGACAACATAATGAGTTATGCTTGGGTATATTTGTATAGAAGTTATATTGTTATAGATCCTATAACATGTGGTGCTTGCTATTTAGAATCCTTTGCTAGCCAAAATATCTGTACTAAGCAGGAATACTGCTTGTACATCCAAATTCCTTGAACCAAGTTTCTTCCATCAGTGTCCACCATATCTACCTATATGCGGTATTTACCTGCCGTTCCAAGTAAATTTGCATGTGCCAAACTCTAAACCTTCAAATAATAATATGTTTTGTATGCCCGAATCGCTCATGTATCGACTAGGGGCTGTCAGTATCTTCCATGCTAGGTGGGTTATTCTCATGATGAATGGACTCCGCTCATCATTCACGAGAAAATGGCTGGTAACTAGGGTGCCCAGTCCTATGATCAAAAGATCAAAAACAAATTCGCAAATAATTTAAACAAACTCCCCCAGGATTGTTGATAGTTGGACGGCACCCGTTGTTTCGGACAGGCCGTGGAGTGTGATTGTTGGTGGAGGGGGAGTAAAATATTTACCTTTCTTTTTGGGAACTGCCTATAATTATCTAGTATGGAAGATACTGGGAACTCTTGGTCGTTATGTTGACAATGAAAGCATACCTCTCAAAATTATTTTCATCTCTGTTTTAAAGCTTCGAGCTCTGGCACCTCCAAGAATCCTCGCTTCCTCATGCGGAGGGCCTATCTTTTACTTTCATGCAAGAGTCAGTAGTATTCCTTCTCATTCCAACCTAACTTTTAGTTGGTAAGCATCATGTGGTGGAGAAAGATCTAAGCATATATGGCCATTCAAATATATTTGATCATAAATTATTATTGTTGACAATTATCTATATGATAAATAAGTTGGGAGGCGAAACATTAAGCCCCTATCTTTCTCTGTGTTCGATGGATGTTATTTGTTCTAAAAATACGCTTTGAGTGGTAGCAATCATGGAAGACTATATGATAGTTGAGTATGTGGGATTTGCTAAATCAAAGCTCTTACATAGACCCTTCCTGAAAATAAGATGAATTGTAATTGTTTGATGACTGAGAACATAGTTTGTTAGTTTTCAAGAAAGTTTATGGTCTATGCTTTAACATGTGAATAGCTTGTTACTTGATCATGAAATTTTTTATGAGTTGAGCTACTATTATGACATATAATGATGCTATAAAAGGTGATTGAAATTATCATTGATCAAACTTGTGCACCTTCTAGCATTCACACTTAATAAATTACTTCTTTTATCATTTACCTACTCGAGAACGAGTAGGAATTAAGCTTGGGGATGCTGATACGTCTCCAACTTATCTATAATTTATGAAGTATTCATGCTATTATATTGTCCTTCTAGGATGTTTTATATGCATTTATATGCTATTTTATATGATTTTTGGGACTAACCTATTAACCTAGAGCCCAAAGTGCGCTTTCTGTTTTTTTTCTTGTTTTTGAGTTTTACAGAAAAGGAATACCAAACAGAGACCAATTGACGTGCCAATTTTTGATGATTTTTTATGGACCAAAAGAAGCCTCTGGAGCAAAAGAGTTGGGCTAGAAGAGTCCCGAGCTGTCCACGATGGTGGAGGGAGCGCCCCCCTGGGCGTGGGCCCCTGCCTTGTGGACGGCTCGGAGACCCCCCTGATGTGAAACCTACGCCAAAAATTCCTATAAATACAGAAACCTCTAGAAAATAACCTAGATCGGGAGTTCCGCCGCCGCAAGCCTCTATAGCCACCAAAAACCAATCGAGACCCTGTTCTGGCACCCTGCCGGAGGGGGAATCCCTCTCCGGTGGCCATCTTCATCATGTCGGCGCTCTCCATGACGAGGAGGGAGTAGTTCACCCTCGGGGCTGAGGGTATGTACCAGTAGCTATGTGTTTGATCTCTCTCTCTCGTGTTCTTGATTCGGCACGATCTTGATGTATCGCGAGCTTTGCTATTATAGTTGGATCTTATGATGTTTCTCCCCCTCTACTCTCTTGTAATGGATTGAGTTTTCCCTTTGAAGCTATCTTATCGGATTGAGTCTTTAAGGATTTGAGAACACTTGATGTATGTCTTGCATGTGCTTATCTGTGGTGACAATGGGATATTCACGTGATCTACTTGATGTATGTTTTGGTGATCAACTTATGCGGTTCCGTAACATTGTGAACGTATTCATAGAGGTTGGCACACGTTTTCGTCTTGACTCTCCGGTAGAAACTTTGGGGAACTCTTTGAAGTTCTTTGTGTTGGTTGAGTAGATGAATCTGAGATTGTGTGATGCATATCGTATAATCATACCCATAGGTACTTGAGGTGACATTGGAGTATCTAGGTGACATTAGGGTTTTGGTTGATATGTGTCTTAAGGTGTTATTCTAGTACGAACTCTTGAATAGATCAATCTGAAAGAATAACTTTGAGGTGGTTTCGTACCGTACAATAATCCCTTCGTTTGTTCTCCGCTATTAGTGACTTTGGAGTGACTCTTTGTTGCATGTTGAGGGATAGTTATATGATCCATTATGTTATTATTGTTGAGAGAACTTGCACTAGTGAAAGTATGAACCCTAGGCCTTGTTTCCTAGCATTGCAATACCGTTTGTGCTCACTTTTATCAATAGTTACCTTGCTGTTTTTATATTTTCAGATTACAAAAACCTATATCTACCATCCATATTGCACTTGTATCACCATCTCTTCGCCGAACTAGTGCACCTATACAATTTACCGTTGTATTGGGTGTGTTGGGGACACAAGAGACTCTTTGTTATTTTGTTGCAGGGTTGTTTGAGAGAGACCATGTTCAACCTACGCCTCCCACGGATTGATAAACCTTAGGTCATCCACTTGAGGGAAATTTGCTAGTGTCCTAGAAACCTCTGCACTTGGAGACCCAACAACGTCTACAAGAAGAAGGTTCCGTAGTAGACATCACTGCTGCTTCTTTTTCAGGCTCCTTGAAGTGGCTATTAGCCGACGCTTAAAGTGTTCCTGCTCGAGAGGTTTCTCAGGCATGATAAAATCCTCGTTGCCGAGGCTCATCTCATCTCGGAGAGAGGAAGATAATTGCTGTCCTCCGAGTCTTCGTGTATGGTCTGTTCATCAGGGCTAACTTGCCCATCTTCTCGATCGTCCTGTTCGGTAGTTTGTTCGTCGGGGTCTTCTCTGTCTTCGGCACCGTCCGGAGTGTTATCGTCTCGTGTGCCGGTGTTGCTGTCTTTGCTACGACATGATTTAGAGCGGCACCGCTGTCGCCGGCGCTTTGGTTGTATCTTAGGAGGTTCATCCTCAACTGGATCTTCTTTGTCATTGCAGCTATTCTCTTTTGGTGCATCCACCATGTATACGTCGTACGAGGAGGTGGACGTCCATCGTCCGGTGAGCGGCGGGTTTTCGGCCTGCTCCTCTCCAGCATCGTCGTCCATACCGTCGATGTCTTCGGAGCCGTAATCGAGCATGTCGGTTAAGTCTTCGGCAGTGGCTATTAAGTGGGCGGGAGGGGGGGACGATATTCTCAGTGATCAGCCTCCGGTTCGGACCGGATATAATTCGGCTGTGAGTCCCCCGCTAAGGAGAGTGTTTTTAATGAGTTTAGCACGTCGCCTAAAGGCGAGTGCCGAAAGATGTCCGCGGAGCTGAATTCGATGATCGACGCCTGATCAGGCTCGACGTGCGTGGACGCAAATGGTTCGGAAATTGTAGCCGGAAACAGGTCCGAGGTTCCGGTGACGCAGATCCCACTCGAGGTAGGGTTTGTGTGCGGCTCCGACGCCGCTGAGTCTGCGGCTTCCGTGGCGGGGTTGAGCCTCTCGTCCTCGGATGGCGCAACCTGCTTCGGATCTAGGGCCAGAGCAGTTACAGGTGCTATCTCCTGGGCGTAGTCCGATGACAGATTTAAGTCATGTTCATCGTGGTGACAGGGAGCGGCTGACGTGGTCTCGAATCCGTCGAAGATCAAGTCTCCGCGGATATCCGTGACGTAGTTCAAGCTTCCAAATCTGACCTGACGGCCAGGGGCATAGCTATCGATCTACTCTAGATGGCCAAGCGAGTTGGCCCGCAGGCGGTTACCGAATCTGAAGATCTGTCCGGGGAGGAAGGTTTCTCCCTGGACAGCATTGTTGTAGATGATTGACAGGGCCATCGAACCTCTTGATGACGAAGCAACGAAATTCTCAATGAAAGCACCGAGGTACTCCCTTCGTCCCTCCCCCCTCCCTCCTCCTCCCTCCTACTCCGGCCGCCCCCTCGTCCCTCCTCCCTCCTCTGCTGGTAGCCCTCCTCCCATCGCCCCTCCCTCGTCCTCCTCCGGCCGCCCCCTCACCCTCCTCCCTCGCCCCTCCCTCCTCCCCCGCCTCCTCTCTCCTTCCTCCTCCCTTCCCCTCCTCCCTCCATCTCTTTTTTCTGTTTTTTACTATTGTACAAAGTAGTTTTTTTACTATTTTTAGTATGTGTTTAATATAATTAGTAAGTAAATTAATAGAACTAATTGAACTAGTTTATTTTTAGTAATAACTAGTTGAATTAATAGAACTAATGTATTTTTTGTAAGAAAATTAATATAACTAGTTGAACTAGTTTATTTTTATTTACAATAAGTTTATTTTTAGTAAGAACTAGTTGAATTAATAGAACTAGTTGAACACCTCCGAGTGGCCTATGTTTTGCCGGAGTGTTGATTAATTTCCGTTCCGGCAAATTTCAGGCGCTCGATATGTCCTTTTTTAGCAAAGGTCATCCCGGAATTTTCCGTGAATTTTGGCATGACTTGTGCTAGAATATGTAGGAAATATTGAGTGGCCTGGATTTTCTAGAAACATAATTAAACGATATTTCGGGTTGACTTTAAGTCTGTCGAGGCTCCACCATATATGAGAGGACGAAGAATCCTGATTGTTGTCGTGGGGGTCGTTTCTCCTTCTTCTCCTTGTGCTAGACCTTTGTTATGCACTTGGGAACGAAAGGAGGAGCGACCATCACCAACGGTCGAATGTATACACCACGTGAGCTGAGAGTTTTCAAGAAAAGACTCAACATACCGATAGTCAACCCGTGATGAATAATAATAATCTAATTTAGTTTTTGTAGTACATATATTTAATTGTACAAGTTTAATCTTTGAATTATGAACATAGGAAATGTCATACTCGGACAATGAAAGTCTCCCGGGGGAGTGCGACTGGTGCAACGACGACCGAGGTCAGTGCGACAGGGCTCACCTAGACGAAGATCGGCACTTCAACATTAAGCTCTAGGAGACCTTCGATGTTGAAATGGTACGCAACGACGACAAGTGTTTTTTTCGTAATTAAGCATGACTTCAACTATTTCAACGTGTAATTTTCATCTTTTACAATTCGGCTAGCTTATCCCATGCCATGCAAGACGTTATGTCTTGGAGAGCATGGGTTTTGAAGACCATGAAAGTTTCGAAACAAAGAAAATTCACCTAAGGACCCATCATGGTATGATTTTTAAAGTAAATATGTACAATTCTCATAGCGTAACCCATTTTAGTTGCCCAAATTGGGAAGCACTTTGCAAGATGTATGATTTTTATGAGGATATGCTTGTCACCATGGATCTTGGTGATCCTGACATCGAGCAAACACAATATGGACATTTGGGTCCTTGTTGATACGCTTCCAATTCTACCGCTATGTGAGTTTCTCGAACATAGTTATTAACTAATTTATATTGTTTATTTAAAAATAGTTGACAACTTATTTCCATTGACAGCTTATTTTCATTCTTCAAACAATGTGCGGAAGATGGTAGACAGAACCTACTACACCGATGGCTCCGAATTAACTTATCAGGAGAAAAATCATCTGATCGCATTTTGTACCGATCTTGAGAATTACAATACCTATTATCAAACTCCTCCAAATTATGGTGAATACGTGCCACTAGTGCACGTGTTGAACCATGGTAACTTCTATGGAGATACCGTGGTAAGATTTTTTACTATTACGACATCCATGCATCTTTTGCATACTTCTAAAACTTAACTACATTGCTAACTACGAAGTTATTACTATGTTTTTCAACAGAAAATCCCGATGGATTGTGTGCCTCATCTGATGTATCAGAATGGTCGCCTTGATGTTTTGAACATACAGCCAGGTGACCCTACGAATCTCACCTGTCCATATCAGATTTCTAAAACCGGTGAACACATGCTAATCAAAGAATGGAAAAAATGTATGGACAGTCGTAAGGAGGTTCTTGGAAGCAACATTAAGTGAAAGGCAAGAATTGGAGATAGGATAATCTCCATTCTCCATAATGGAGAGTCAGGGGCTATCTTGTTTTATGCTATTTTACCTAAGAGAATATAGTAGGTCCTAAGAGAATGTAGTAGGTCCTATGAGGTACAATATGTTTATTATGTGGTACAATGTGTTTATTATGTGGTACAATGTGTTAGAGTTGATGATGAGGAGTAGTTGTGATTATGACTAGTGACCAACTTGCTATGTGATGTCTCATTGATGAAAACGATGATCATGAGGAGGTGTTATATGACAATGATGTGTTATGATGATAAGTTGTTAATGATATGATGATGATGATGATATTTATTATATCATTGGGTGAAAGAACCGCGGATTAGTTTCAAGTGGATGTCCATCCACTTGAAACTAGTCCACGGTTCTTTCATCCAGAGATGTAATAACTCATTATGATGTAAAAACAATCTCTAAATTGCTGGTGTATGAAAACTTGTATAAAGGTGTATGAATACAACATGAAATAAAAGTAAAATACGGAATAATAGTAGTAGCGCGGGCTGCGAGAAGCGCTACTAGTAATTACCAGTAGCGCTCTTTGATGAAAGCGCTACTACTAAGTCGACATAGCAGTAGCGTTGGTTAACACACGCTACTGCTAACCTTTAGTTGTAGCGCCTTACTAGTAGAACGGTTCCCCGTGCTACTGATAGGCATTAAACCCGCGCTACTGCTAAGGTTTTTCCTAGTAGTGTACGTTCCCCAACAGTGGCATCCAAGCCAGGTCTATGCGTAGATGATATTGTTGGGGAATGTAGTATTTCAAAAAAAATCCTACGATCACACAAGATCTATCTTGGAGAAGCATAGCAACGAGCAGGGAGAGTGTGTCCACTGTTGGAAATATGCCCTAGAGGCAATAATAAAATGATTATTATATTTCCTTGTTCATGATAATTGTCTATTGTTCTTGCTATAATTGTGTTATCCGGAAATCATAATACATGTGTGAATGCATAGACCACAACATGTCCCTAGTGAGCCTCTAGTTGACTAGCTCGTTGATCAATGGATGGTTACGGTTTCCTGACCATGGACATTTGATGTCACTGATAACGGGATCACATCATTGGGAGAATGATGTGATGGACAAGACCCAATCCTAAGCATAGCACAAGATCGTGTAGTTCGTTTGCTAGAGCTTTTCTAATGTCAAGTATCATTTCCTTAGACCATGAGATCATGCAACTCCCAGATACTGTAGGAGTGCTTTGGGTGTACCAAACGTCACAACGTAACTGGGTGACTATAAAGATACACTACAGGTATCTCCTAAAGTGTCTGTTGGGTTGGCACGGATCGAGACTGGGATTTGTCACTCCGTATGACAGAGAGGTATCTTTGGGCCCACTCAGTAATGCATCATCATAATGAGCTCAATGTGACCAAGGGGTTGGTCACGGGATCATGCATTATGGAACGAGTAAAGTGACTTGCCGATAACGAGATTGAACGAGGTATTGGGATACCGATGATCGAATCTCGGGCAAGTAACGTACCAATTGACAAAGGGAATTGAATACGGGATTGATTGAATCCTTGACATCGTGGTTCATCCGATGAGATCATCGTGGAGCATGTGGGAGCCAACATGGTTATCCAGATCCCGCTGTTGGTTATTGACCGGAGAGTCATCTTGGTCATGTCTGCATGTCTCCCGAACCCGTAGGGTCTACACACTTAAGGTTGGGTGACGCTAGGGTTGTAGAGATATTAGTATGCGGTAACCCGAAAGTTTTTCGGAGTCCCGGATGAGATCCTGGACATCACGAGGAGTTCCGGAATGGTCCGAAGGTAAAGATTTGTATATAGGAAGTCCAGTTTCGGCCATCAGGAAAGTTTCAGGGGTCACCGGTATTGTACCGGGACCACTGGAAGGGTCCCGGGGGTCCACCGGGTGGGGCCACCTATCCCGGAGGGCCCCATGGGCTGAAGTGGGAAGGGAACCAGCCCCTGGTGGGCTGGTGCGCCCCCCATGGGCCTCCCCCTACGCCTAGGGTTGGAAACCCTGGGGGTGGGGGCGCCCCACCTGACTTGGGGGGCAAGTCCCCCCCCCTTGAGATTGGATCTCTAGGGGGCCGGCGCCCCCGAGGGCCCCTATATATAGAGGGGGGGAGGGAGGGCTGCGCACCCAAGCCCCTGGAGCCTCCCTCTCCCCCCCGTAACACCTCTCCCTCTCGCTGAGCTTGGCGAAGCCCGCCGAGATCCTCGCTGCTTCCACCACCACGCCCGTCAGGTCTTTGGATCTCCATCAACCTCTCCCCCCTCCTTTGCTGGATCAAGAAGGAGGAGACGTCTTCCCCAACCGTACGTGTGTTGAACGCGGAGGTGCCGTCCGTTCGGCGCTAGGATCATCGGTGATTTGGATCACGACGAGTACGACTCCATCAACCCCGTTCTCTTGAACGCTTCCGCTCGTGATCTACAAGGGTATGTAGATGCACTCCTCTCTCTCTCTCTCTCTCTCTCTCTCTCTCTCTCGTTGCTAGATGACTCCATAGATTGATCTTGGTGATGCGTAGAATTTTTTTAAAATTTCTGCTATGATCCCCAACAGTGGCATCATGAGCTAGGTCTATACGTAGTTTCTATGCACGAGTAGAACACAAGTTTGTTGTGGGCGTCGATATTGTCAATTTACTTGCCGTTACTAGTCTTATCTTGATTCGGCGGCATTGTGGGATGAAGCGGCCCGGACCGACCTTACACGCATACTTACGTGAGACAAAGTTCCACCGACTGACATGCACTAGTTGCATAAGGTGGCTAGCGGGTATCTGTCTCTCCCACTTTAGTCGGATCGGATTTGATGAAAAGGGTCCTTATGAAGGGTAAATAGAAATTGCATATCACGTTGTGGTTTTGGCGTAGGTAAGAAACGTTCTTGCTAGAAACCTATAGCAGCCACGTAAAAATTTGCAACAACAATTAGAGGACGTCTAACTTGTTTTTGCATCATATGCCGTGTGATGTGATATGGCCAAAAGGATGTGATGAATGATATATATGTGATGTATGAGATTGATCATGTTCTTGTAATAGGAATCACGACTTGCATGTCGATGAGTATGACAACCGGCAGGAGCCATAGGAGTTGTCTTAATTTATTGTATGACCTGCTGTCAATGAATAATGCCATGTAATTACTTTACTTTATTGCTAAACCGTTAGCCATAGTAGTAGAAGTAATAGTTGGCGAGACAACTTCATGAAGACACGATGATGGAGATCATGGTATCATGCCGGTGACGATGATGATCATGGCGCCCCGAAGATGGAGATCAAAAGGAGCAAAATGATATTGGCCATATCATGTCACTATTTGATTGCATGTGATGTTTATCATGTTTTTGCATCTTATTTGCTTAGAACGACGGTAGCATGAATAAGATGATCCCTCATAATAATTTCAAGAAAGTGTTCCCCCTAACTGCGGCCGCTATGAAGTTCGTTGTCTCAAGCACCACGTGATGATCGGGTGTGATAGATTCTAACGTTCACATACAACGGGTGTAAGCCAGATTTACACATGCAAAACACTTAGGTTGACTTGACGAGCCTAGCATGTACAGACATGGCCTCGGAACACAAGAGACCGAAAGGTCGAACATGAGTCATATAGGAGATACGATCAACATGAAGATGTTCACCGATGATGACTAGTCCGTCTCACGTGATGATCGGACACGGCCTAGTTGACTCGGATCATGTATCACTTAGATGACTAGAGGGATGTCTGTCTGAGTGGGAGTTCATTAAATAATTTGATTAGATGAACTTAATTATCATGAACTTAGTCTAAACCTTTTGCAAATATATCTTGTAGATCAAATGGCCAACGCTCATGTCAACCTCAACTTCAACGAATTCCTAGAGAAAACCAAGTTGAAAGACGATGGTAGCAACTATACGCATCGGTCCGAACTTGAGGATCATCCTCATAGCTGCCAAGAAAGCATATGTCCCGAAGCACCGCTAGGTGATGCACCGCCAAATAACCAAGACGTTATCAACGCTTGGCAGTCGTGGTGTTGATGATTACTCCCTCGTTCACGGCATGCTTTACAGCTTAGAACCGGCTCCAAAAACGTTTCGAGCAACACGGAGCATATGAGATGTTCCAAGAGCTGAGAATGGTTTTCCAAGCTCATGCCCGGGTCGAGAGATATGAAGTCTCCGACAAGTTCTACAGTTGTAAGATGGAGGAGAATAGTTCTGTCAGCGAGCACATACTCAAAATGTCTGGGTTGCACAACCGCTTATCTCAGCTGGGAGTTAATCTCCCGGATGATGCGGTCGTTGACAGAATCCTTCAGTCGCTTCCACCAAGCTACAAGAGCTTTGTGATGAACTTCAATATGCAGGGGATGGAGAAAACCATTCCTGAAGTATATTCAATGCTGAAATCAACGGAGGTGGAAATCAAAAAGGAACATCAAGTGTTGATGGTGAATAAAACCACTAAGTTCAAGAAGGGCAAGGGTAAAAAGGGTTTCAAGAAAGACGGCAAGGAGGTAAGTTACCGGCAAGCAAGCTGCCGGAAGAAACCAAAGAATGGACCCAAGCCCGAGACCCAGTGTTTTTATTGCAAGGGAAGTGGTCACCGGAAGCTTAAACTGCCCCAAGTACTTAGCGGACAAGAAGGCCGGCAACACCAAAGGTATATGTGATATACATGTAATAGATGTGTACCTTACCAGTACTCGTAGTAGCTCCTGGGTATTTGATACCGGTGCATTTGCTCATATTTGTAACTCAAAATAGGAGCTGCGGAATAAGCGGAGACTGGCGAAGGAAGAGGTGACGATGTGCGTCGGGAATGGTTCCAAGGTCGATGTGATCGCCGTCGACACGTGATACGTCTCCAACGTATCTATAATTTTTGATTGCTCCATGCTATATTATCTACTGTTTTGGGCAATATTGGGCTTTATTTTCCACTTTTATATTACTTTTGGGACTAACCTATTAACCGGAGGCCCAACCCAGATTTGCTGTTTTTTGCCTATTTAAGTATTTCGAGGAAAAGGAATATCAAACGGAGTCAAAACGGAACGAAATCAACTGTAGAATTTATTTTTGGAAGGAAAGCAACACGATGGACTTGGATTGCACGTCAGGAAAGAAGGGAGGTGCTCACGAGGGTGGGGCACGCCCACCCCACGGGCGCGCCTCGTGGCCCCCTTCGTCCACCGACATACTTCTTTCACCCATATATACGTCACGCACCTAAAACTTCCGAGCAGAAGATAAATCGGAGTTCCGCCGCCGCAAGCCTCTGCAACCACCAAAAACCTCTCGGAGCCCGCTCCAAGGCACCTTTGGAGGGGGACCCATCACCGGTGGCCATCTTCATCATCCCGGCGCTATCCATGACGAGCAGTGAGTAGTTCACCCTCGGGGTTGAGGGTATGTACCAGTAGCTATGTGCTTGATCTCTCTCTCTCTCTCTCTCTCTCTCTCTCTCTCGTGTTCTCTCTCGTGTTCCCTCTATGGCACGATCTTGATGTATCGCGAGCTTTGCTATTATAGTTGGATCTTATGATGTTTCTCCCCCTCTACTCTCTTGTGATGAATTGAGTTTCCCTTTGAAGTTATCTTATCGGGTTGAGTCTTTTATGAGAACACTTGATGTATGTCTTGCCGTGTTTATCTGTGGTGACAATGGGATATCATGTGCCACTTGATGTATGTTTTGGTGACCAACTTGCGGGTTCCGCCCATGAACCTATGCATAGGGGTTGGCACACGTTTTCTTGACTCTCCGGTAGAAACTTTGGGGCACTCTTTGAAGTACCTTTGTGTTGGTTGATGAATTTGAGATTGTGTGATGCATATCGTATAATCATGCCCACGAATACTTGAGGTGACAATGGAGTATCTAGGTGACATTAGGGTTTTGGTTTATTTGTGTCTTAAGGTGTTATTCTAGTACAAACTCTTTAATAGATCGATCTGAAAGAATAACTTTGAGGTGGTTTCGTACCCTACCATAATCTCTATGTTTGTTCTCCGCTTTTAGTGGCTTTGGAGTGACTCTTTGTTGCATGTTGAGGGCTTGTTATATGATCTATCTATGTTATTATTGTTGAGAGAACTTGCACTAGTGAAAGTATGAACCCTAGGCCTTGTTTCCTAGCATTGCAATACCGTTTATGCTCACTTTTATCATTAGTTACCTTGCTGTTTTATATTTTCAAATTACAAAAACCTTTATCTACCATCCCTATTTCACTTGTATCACCATCTCTTCGCCGAACTAGTGCACCTATACAATTTACCAGTGTATTGGGTGTGTTGGGGACACAAGAGACTCTTTGTTATTTGGTTGCAGGGTTGTTTGAGAGAGACCATCTTCATCCTACGCCTCCCACGGATTGATAAACCTTAGGTCATCCACTTGAGGGAAATTTGCTACTGTCCTACAAACCTATGCACTTGCAGGCCCAACAACGTCTACAAGAAGAAGGTTGTGTACTAGACATCAAGCTCTTTTCTGACGCCGTTGCCGGGGAGGCTAGGTAAGTGAAGGTATATCTTTAGATCTTGCAATCGAATCTTTTTGTTTCTTGTTTTAGCACTAGTGTAGTTTATAAAAAAACTACCAAAAAATGGAATTGAGTTTGTCTCATACGCTTCATCTTTTTAATATCTTTCGTGAGTATGATGGAAAGGAAAATTGTGCCAAAGTGTTAGAAGAAGAATGCATTAAAATGTTTGACACTAATTCTTTGAATGATGAGTATGATTGCAATGTTGTTAGTATGAACTCCTTGAATATCCATAGTACTAATGATGATTGCACTAGTTATGATGAAAATATCTCTCATAAGCATGCTAACTTTTGTGGAGTGCATGTTTGCATTAACACACCAAATAAAGAAGATATATATTGCAAGAGGCATAAGTACTTAGAAACCAAATTGTTGCAAGAAGAGCTAGATGAATGTGCTGAAAGATTCAATATTTTTCATGCCCCTTGTGAACTTTGCAATGAACATGGTCATTTAAAGCTCCAATGCTATTTGTTTCATGATCAAGTCGTGTCCAAATATTGTGATAATTTGATTACCCTTGAGCATCATAAAGAACTTAGCCTTGTTTTGGGTTATGAAGAAATGAAACGTATAACTGAGGGTATTCCAAAATTTAATCTTGACAGATTTCTTGATTTTGATCTAGAGAAGATTTATATGTATTGTGCGGTGAATTGTATTGAAAATCCTTATATTGCCAATTACATAAAGAAAAGAAAACAAATAGAGGATGAAGAGAATACTAATGAAAGGGAAGATACTTCCCAATATCCTCATATTATTTCTTATGATGAATCAGGTAACGAGGAGGAGCCTTCTACTCAACCAATCTCATTAATAAGGAGCTCCAAAAACAAGATTGAACCCACACATGATGTGGTGAAGAAGAAGAAAAGAAAAAGGAAGAGAGGTAAAAAGGTATCTCTCCCAAATAAAGTTGCTACTATTATTGTTGTGCCTCATGAAAATGAAGATGATACACTTGACGATGATATCGTTATGCCTATTGCTTGTTGTGATGATTATGATTGGGAAGATAATGATACTTCTTATGATCTTGGAAATCTTTTTGGCACTTGCTTGGAAGAATATAATAATTGCTATACTATTTGTCGTGGAATTGTCATGGCAGATGTCCTAGTGTGAGGACTTAGTCGTGAGGCCAACACATCTACGCGGTAGCTTGAAGGGGTTGATCGGAATCGAGAGACGCAACATGCAAGACAAAGATTTAGACAGCTTCAGGCCCCGGGAAACATCATCCGGTAATAGCCCTACATGCTGTTTGTGGCTAGGTCTCATTATGCTCATGAGGGAGACGCCGCATAAGCCGGCCCTCCTCTAGTTGTGTCTAGCCTTAGCTTTTATTGAGCTTCTTCCTTGCTTCTTCCTCTTGGGGTGCCCTGCCCCTCCTTATATAAGTTGAAGGGGCGGGTTACATGTGGAGTCCTATTAGGATTAGGACTAGTCTATTACAAGTGTAATCCTAGTTTGCCCCCTTAAGGAAAAAAATCCTTATGCCTTTCCTCGTAAACCGGCCCACCATAACATGAGCCGGCCTTCTGGGCCTTGGGCCTAGTCTTCTATCTGACCCGCCGTTAGGGCCATCCGTGAGTCGCCAGGCTCGTGAGTCATCACTCCGGCGGGTTACCAATGAAAACGCCAAGCCCGGCGGGTCATACTTCGGTCGGGTCATACCATGCAGGTATATCCCGACATTAGCCCCAGTTTAATTTGGATTTATCCATGTTAAACTGATCCTGTAAAATAAACACAAGAACAAACTTGACAAGGTTGTGCTCCGGTTAAATATTTTCCTAACCGAACCCGATCATCTTTAAGTCCTTGTCACCTCCTCCCGGATGCATACTCAAGATCTTATAGAAAATCTCTTTTAACATATATGTCCAAACCTTGCCAATGCAAAAAATCCGTGTACTTCTTCTAAAAATCCAGGTCAATAGGCCAGCTTCATAACCAATTTGCTGACATTGGATCTTGTAGAAAAATATTATAAGAAATAATCCATTTGAGTCGGCCTTCAATGCTCTGACTTTACAAAAATATTGGTCTTGAAATATTCAACTGATATTCAGCCGGCTTAAAGATGTAGATCTTGCCGATTTATGATTGCCAAAATTGTCGGGTTATAAATAAATGGTGCGTGTCATGATTATTGCGCATACAAGGTTAATCTGATCTACTCCAAACTGAGAATTTAAAGATTTTTTCTCCCTTATATGCATATCACCTGTAGCCCCCAAGTGTCGGGTTGTCATGCTTGCAGCAACCTGGGACCTGTAATTGCCTTATGCTCATGAAAACTTCAACCAGTGTAGCCCCCAAGGGCCGGGTTATTATGCAATAATGAGTAGGGACTTTGTAGATATAACCATGTAAACTTGAACAGCAACGTGTAGCCCCCAAAGGCCGGCTTAGTAAGATAATACTGAGCTGGGACGTTGTATATGATTCATTGATAATAACATCATATGATGTAATCTCCACCATGGGGCTTGAACCCACGTCCACAAGGTTAAGAGCTTTGTACTCTACCAACTGAGTAGTGGATATTTCAATATAATGGATTAAGGCTTGTGTACCTTGAATTTTCGATATGAGCAATTGGTAGCCCCCAAGGGCCGGCTCATTACAATGTGATGAGTCGGGTCTTCAATAAGATGAGCAAAAAATGAATTTGCATTAGCCCCCAAGTGCCTTGGTGCATGCTGGCAGTGACATGGGACTTGCATATTTGATGTAATCTCAATTTGAATAATGTAGCCCTCAAGTGCCGGGTCGTAAGCCTGCAGCGACTCGGGACTATTCCTTCCATTGTAGAATAAATCATATCCATTGATAAAATAATAGCCATTGCGCCAAAGCGACTTTGAATACCTCATCTGTTGATAAGTAAATCCAGAGTTTAAATACCCGGCGGCTCGTGGCGGATGGCGATTTAATACGCCTCCATTGTAAACCGGAATTTTTATAACCCGGTGGCCTATAGCCCTTGAGAAAATCAATAATTGATAACCCTTTTGAGACACCAATTTCAGTGATGAGCTTGGACTGAAGCAGTTATATAAGTCATAGTTACGCAAATCCTGCATGTAGTTTAAACAACATATGCCCCGTGACTTAACGTCAAGAGCCAGGGCGGGTAACCACCCAAATGTAGTCTTACCCTGGACACAAGTAGATCACAAGAACCCTTGGCGGTTTGCCGTAGGGCGGGTCATAATACCTCACATATAACCATTGTGATATTGAATTTGTACTGC
Organism: Aegilops bicornis; assembly: GCA_021605145.1. Taxonomy (NCBI): domain Eukaryota; kingdom Viridiplantae; phylum Streptophyta; class Magnoliopsida; order Poales; family Poaceae; genus Aegilops; species Aegilops bicornis. Next base: position 507,648,237 of record CM038669.1, read on the forward strand.
CGGTTTACATGACCTGTGCAGTAAGGGTGATAACCCAATCCTTAGAAGCCAATGCTTCCACATAGATGATGGTTGTCATAAGCTGGCGACTTATAGTCAAAAGTCAAGCCGGGTTAAGCATAAAACACTTATATACATTTGAGATATAATCCAAAAAAGGTCTTAAGTCAAACCCAAAATTGTTCGCAAAAAAGACTTAAAAATTTAAGGCTTCTAATTCGTATACAATCAGAAAACCGTTCCAAAGGGGTTGAGCTAAGATTCGAATACGATCATATAGCCCCCAGTGGCTTTGGCGTTGCCGATCAAGAGGGTACCGACAGCTATGTTCTCTTTGGTTCGAATACGACCTATGTTTGAACAGAAGCCCCCAAATGACCTTGAGAGTTGTTTAACGATGCTGATTCAATCTGATCCACGTCGGACCCAAAAGAGGTTAAGCTATGATTCGGATACGATCAAGAAGTCCCATAGTGAGTTTGGCAGTGTGCCGATCAAAAGGGTTTCGACATCTATGTTCTCTTTGGTTCGAATACGACCTATGTTTGAACAAGAAGCCCCCAAGTGACCATATATTAGCATTGCACCGATCAAGAGGGTACCGACAGCTATGCTCGATGAGCAGGAAGCCCCCAAGTGACCATAATAAGATAAGCCGTAAGGCAGGATACCTATGTTTCAACCGCGCATCATGGCAACACGTTCGTTTTGGCAACTTTTAATTTTTCTTAGAACTCGAACTTGCGAGAGATTAATTCTTTTTGAACCGGAACTTTAAACCAGATTTGAAAGCTTCAAAAATTTGTGAGGAACAAATTCACCTTGAGCCGGATTTTGAACCAGATTTGAGAGCTTCAAAAATTTGTGAGGGACAAATTTACCCTGGGCCGGCTTTTGAAACCGGATATTAAGAGCTTCAGTGCTTTGTGGGAGAGATATATCTCTTGACCCGGATTTTAAACCAGAATCCTTATTTTGAGCCGGAAATCTTTTGACAGGCTTTAAATTTTCATCGATCTAGCAGTAATCTCCGGGGCCGGGTTATTTTTCCCTTCAATGACCCGGAGTTCTTGAATTTATTGAAACCGGCTAACTTTGCTTAGTCATACCATTGTAGCCCCCGAGTCTCAAGACGACTCGAGGAGTTGGCTTGAGATTATCCATATTTGACCATAGCAGAAAGGTCGCTGATAGCGCGATGTGAATCCACAGAAGGTTGAGGTGACTGCGGCGGGTTATAAATGATCCCGTACGAGCCATGTCAGCAACTTGGCCAATGGTTCCTTCCAACTGGTTGTTTGAAGTTAACCAAACTGTAGTGGCGGCGACTTGTGCACCTACCCATTGAGCCATCCAAAGGTGCATTTAGCGGCTGATAATATATGATAATTTGCCTCCAATTTGTTGGAAGAAAACCGGGCTTCCCAAGTAGTGACTTACTCATACTCAATAAACAGCTCATCCAGAAAAGGGTGGCCCGGTGTGTTGATGTAGACCAGGCCGCGAGAGACGGTCGGTAAAGACGACCGCCGCATCAGAGGCGGCTCAGAGGGATGAACCGGTCACGGCGTTGTAAGCCGGCGCGAACGGGCGAGTTAATCACAGGCGCGGTAAGCCGCGCGGAGAGGCGAGCCAACCACGTCATGTTGATGTAGTGAACAATTGTCCTGCATCAAAAACATTGCAAGCCAGAGTAATTGTTCTTTGACAAAAAGTAATATATGGTATAAAAATATACTGTACGGATTTCACCTGATACGTCAGGCCAGTAATTATCCACCACGGAGTTAATGATCACCATGGCAAAGCTGAAATCAATCACGGGTGAGCCGGCTGCAGCGTTGTAAGCCAGCGCGGACGGGAAAGTCAATCACAGGCGCGGTAAATCGTGTGGGCGGGCGAGTTAGCCACGTGTGTTGATGTAGCCGGAGCGGTGATTTGCGCATGTATCCGTCGAATAGCATGGCACAGACGATCGTGAATGCAAAAATAATCTTGATGCATGCCTCTTTACAACACCTTTAATGAATAATGGTCATCTCCTCTGTCTTTTCCATGCAATAGTGCTGGTAGTTTTAAACTTCTGATGCAACGGCCACCACCCTCCTTATCCTTCATTTTTTAATGAGTGCAATTGGGGTCACATAGTAGTACTCCCTCCGTTCTTGCGCATAGACTCCAGCACAAGCACCAATGTGTGCGCTTTGTCCCAGAGTGTTAGTATACAGGTACGCTGGCCACTGTTTGTCCCATGCGAGCATCCACAGTCAGCAAGCAAAAAACGGCAATAGAGCGAGACGCTGGCCAAGGACGCCGTGGCGCCGTCCGTGGACACTTGATGCAGATGGCTCTTTTGAGCCGCTGCCTCTGCCGCACAAGAAGCGGTCGCCTGCAATCTGCGGAGCAACCGATGTCGTGGTTCTAAGTATGACAGTAGAATGGGGGGTAGGTATGGAGAGGCAAGATCCTAGCTATGGAGTAGTTGTATACGCAAGGGATTTACGAGTTCAGGCCCTTCTCTGAGGAAGTAATAGCCCTCGCCTCGGAGCCCGAGGCGGTCGATTGGATTATATGCGTATGTGTTATGGGGGTCGAACCCTCTACTGTGGAGGGTGGCTTATATAGAGTGCGCCAAGACCCCAGCCAACCCACGTAGTAGAGGGTTTAAGGTGCGTTAAAGCTAGGCGTTACTGGTAACGCCTTACATAAAGTGTCATCATGGCCATAAAGACTACTTAATTACAGACCGTTAGGATACAGAGTGGCTTCTGATCTCCTGGTGGTCGAGTGAGTCTTCATGGTCGAGTGTCTCTGATTCTGTCGAGTGAAATCTTCCCAGGTCGACTGGAAGGCTGCTTCTCTTGTGAGTGTCCTTGTGGAGGGTACCTTTGGGCAGGTCTATGACCCTACCCTGTACATGACTTCATCATTAGCCCCCGAATGGATCGAGGTTTGAGTGAGGAAGGAGTTGATAATCTTTCCGACCTGTTCTTCGTGTTGTGAGTGTGTCTTACTCTAGATCAACGACCTTTTAGTGATGGCATCAACTTCTCTTTCAATCGCCTTGATCCATTCTTCACGTTTGTCGAGTGAACTTTGTGAACCTGAGGATTTCCGAGCGACGGATCGAAGGAAATCTGTTATCTGACGAGTTGCTCTGCGGTTAGCGGATTTCACGGGATCCGACTTTTTGGGAAGCGCGCGAAGCGGAGAAAACCGCGGCACTCGGATGGGATAAGACGATGACGCCTCGATCTTCGCGCCGCCTTTTTCGCCACGTATCGTGCGCGCGCCTGTTGCGGGATTGTGACGGGATTGCCTGGGCCTACCGGTCAGCCACTCGGAAGCGGCCCCATATAAAGCGTTGGACAGGGCATTTTGAACAGTGCGACCTCAGACTTCTCTCTCCGCCTCCAAACCTTCTTGCCGTGCTCTTAAATGCATCCGGCGCAAGCTCGGTACTTGCCTCGCCGGGCGACCATGGTGAAGGAGAAGACCGCAGCCTCGAACGGGTGAAGAAGGCGGCGACGAAGGCCAAGGGGAGAGCGCCCGATCAGGCGGCTCCTCTTCATGTCCAAGCTGCCGCATGGCTGGGTCCAAGGAGACTGGATCCGCTCGACCATCACCGAGAAGGATCTCGCCGATCTGGCCAATGAAGGACTGATCCCCCATGGGTCGGCGAGGCTTCCGGGCACGGAGTGGCAACCGCAGCCTGAAGAGGGTGAGTGTGTCCTCCTGGCCACCCACGTAGATCAGGGGTTTTCTCTGCCGCCAAATCCTTTTTTCCGGGGTTTTTTGAACTTTTTTGGAGCGCAACTCCATCATTTCACTCCAAACTCCATTGTCTATCTTGTGCTTTCATTTTGCTATGCGAGAATTTCTTGGGTTGTCGACCGCAGTGGGGTCTCTTCAAGCACATATTCACCTGTTGCTCTCAGACGGTGAAGAAAATGAACCCGAATGACGAGAGGACCCAAGTAATCCAGATGTGTGGGGGATTCGGGGTCCAGATGAGGGGGAAGAGCGCCATTCCAGCTATGACTCTCCCCGACTCGGTTAGAGGGTGGCGATGACCTGGTTTTACTGCCAAGACCAGCCGATGCCGGGCGTCGACCGGCTCCCTCCTTTCTCCATGAGTCGAGTGAACAAGCCATCTTCCCTGAAGGTGTTACCAGAGGAGAGGGCCCAAGTAAAGTTGCTGATGGAGCGTGTAGTCCAGCTTATTCGCGATGGGGTGACCGGCATGGATCTCCTGGAGGTTTTTCTCCGACGGGCGTATTCAGCCACTCCAATACCGAGGTCATCCGATGTGGATGTACTGCACGGATGATACCACTCGGGTCCATCCAGAGGAGGTCGATGACGCCCACGCTGGAGAAGTGGATGACTGCCATCACAGAAACAAAGACAACCCTCGTGGAGCTAGGAGGATTCCACCACTCGACCGTAGTTACCAACCGCATAAGGTATAACCACTTATCTCCATTCGTGATTCTGCTGCATTCATTCTGTTTTGATGCCAATTCGTCGACTAACTTTCACCTTGTTTTGTTGTCTTCTAGGTCACCACTGAGATGTACTCGATGCCCAACGGGGCGCAGGAAACAGTCGAAGAAGAAGAAGGAAGTGGAGCTGAAAGTCCGGAGGAATGGGAGTCCAACGGCGAGGAGGATGAGGAGGATGATAGCTTTGATGACGAGGAGGAGGAGGAGGAAGAGGAGGAAGACGTCGATCTTCCTCGCTCGGAGGGAAGGTCCAAGTTGACGCATGACCCGGCGGTAGCGCGGTAAAGCTGTTGTGCCCACCGGGCGATCGTGGCGACCTAGGACAACTTCTCCCACGCCGATCGAGAAACCGCCGAAGCAACCTCGAGCGACGTCGTCAAAGCCGGCGAAGGCTCTGCCCAAGATGCGGATGGTCATCCCCACCATCTCCGGGTAACCAACAGAACCTTGTATTTCCTTATTCAACATGAGTGAACTTTTGGTCGAATTGATGACTGAGTTCAGTGCCGCTACCTCCGAGACTTCAGCCAAGCACGAAGATCAGGAAATGGAGGATGCGGCCACCTCCAACCTTGGTAAGACCCCTGAGGTTTCGATTTTAGTCGATTGGAGCTTTTAGTCGATTGGACTTCCATGTTTACTTCTGAATCTTTCTTGTAGTTCCGCCTCACGTCATTGATCTCCCCGATGATGACGAGGAAGCGCCATTGAGGAAGAGGAAGAACAAGAAAGTACCTGCTGGCAAGGATGCTCCAGTCGCGGCCGATTCACGAGACGCTGATTTCGAGGGAGGCAACCCCACTCGGACTTCTCAGTGTCTTTTTTGTCAGATCACGACAAGTGCCCGACCCACTTCGTCGACTGCTGATCCACCATATCTCTTTGCTACACACCACGTCCCGGAAGACCAAGTAAGTGCTGCTAAGGAGGCCATACGCCAGGCAGGGATCATGATGGAGCAGGTGAAAGCGGTCCGAGAGGCTAGCCAGGCGGCCTATGATGCTAGTTCAGCTCTCCAGAGCAATGTCCAAGTAAGTCGGTCGTTGCTTGCTTCGTTAGGATATGCTACCTGAAACTACTTCCTTCTGGAGATTTCCATATCTGTACACCCAGTGGGTGTGTGTGTTGATTGAACTTTTGTGGGGGCACGCTGAGTGCACCCACTGGGTGTAGTCCCCGAGACTATGGTCGATTGCGTGCAGTCGGCTATAGTCTGTATGCTGTGATCTTCTTCACTCGACCTGGACGGACCAAGTCGAATGGGAATCAGAAACCGGTGGGGGCACGCTAAGTGCACCCACCGGTGTAGTCCCGAGACTATGGTCGATCGCCGATCGACTATAGTCTAAAGAGCTATATATATATATATTATCTATTTGACCGACGACAATTAGCCATGGTTTTAGAATCATAACCTTTTTGCCTCTTTTGGTAATTGGTCGAACCAAATTGGTAAACCAGTGGGGGAACGCCGAGTGCACCCGCTGGGTAATCCCCTAGACTACTATCGAATGTTTTGATTCGATTGTAGTCTTAGAAATGCTACTATTTTTCCTTAATCACTCGGAAGTGATCTGTCTTTGATGTCTTTCGTTGGTTGACTCTTTGTAGAAATCTTGCAGCTTGTGGCTCGCTATACCGAGATTAGAGAACAAGCAGATCCAGCTCAACCTCGATTTGAAGCTTGCTCGGGAGAATTTGCGAGAATGCAAAGGATGAAGCAAACGGTATGGCTGGTGAGAATTTTTGGCACGCCTTTGTTTTTCTCGTTCATTCTCAACTCTGTTCTCATTGTTGCTTTGCGAGATAAACTGGAAGAGACTTTGAAGAAGAAGGACCTTGACCTTGCAGAGAGCCTGTAAAGGCGGCTTTGGAGAAAACAAAGCTCGCTGAAGAGAAGCTTGCCTCAGTCGACAAACTCGAAGATGAAAATGCCAAGCTGAAAGCCGCTCTTGACGCGGCTAACAGGGAAGTTAGTCGACTGAAGAACGACAAGATTGTTCTATCTGACAAGGCTGGCCAACTGGCGGGGAAGCGAAACGACCTAGAGATTTATCTTGGAGGGCTCGCCAAGAAGCTGTTTCTCATTCTTGAAGGTAATCTCTTTTATCCGACTGTCTTGCTCTCACCGGCTCATCACAAGATCGTTATTTTGAGTCTGAGCTGTGTTTTCAGAATTCTGCCAAAACTTTGAAGAGGAAACCAGTCGAGTGGAAACCAGCTTGGACCCCATCAACTCTCCTGTGAAGGACGAAGCTGCTATGAATGTGCTCCAACTGGAGTCTCGCGTTGCTAGCGTGGTAGATTATCTTGCTCGACTGAAAGTTGCAGTGTCACGGATTGACTCGACTCTCTGGCCAGAACAGACTCTTTAGAATGATCTTGAATCCCTGATGACTCGACTGAATGAGATTCCAAGTCGAGTGCAAGAATGGAAAGTCTTCTGCCAGGTGTGGTGCTGATGTTGCTCTATCTCTGGTTCGTGTCCACCTTTGCAAGGAAGCACAAGAGGACAAGCTGGTGTCTCTCAAGGTTGCCAATACCAGGAAGCACGACTTCAGATCTTTCATGGAGACTTTCATCGCTGCTGCTACCCATATTGCCGACGGAATCGACCTCGACCAGTTTGTTGCACCTTCCAGTCCTCCGCCGGAGGAGTAAAAAACTTCTAAGTCCCACTTTAAATTTGCCTCGGAATGCCGAGTGGTTTCTGTAACCGATAAACTTTAACAGGCTTAACGCCTGAGCACCTTTGGATCCGTAGGACGTTTATCCGAACTTGATTTTTCCTTTAACATGCTTTGTTTGCCTTCGAGAGAACTTTATTCCTCATTCGAAAGATATTCCGTTGAAATTCCAGTCGACTTGTGCTTCATCTATCCTGCAGGTAGAGATGGAACACAGCCTGCGACTGACCTTGTCGTCCGTACGGATTGGGACGAACCGCACATTGTACTTGTGGCGAAGCTCCGAAGGAGGAGGTAGCAGTCGACCTGCACCTCGTCATCCTTGCGGATTGGGATGGACCGCACGTTGTACTTTGTGGCGAAGCTCAAGGAGGAGGTAGCAATCGACCTGCACCTCGTCAGTCCTTGCGGATTGGGATGGACCGCACATTGTACTTGTGGCAAAGCTCCGAAGGAGGAGGTAGCAATGACCTGCACCTCGTCAGTCCTTCTTGATTGGGATGGACCGCATGTTGTACTTGTGGCGAAGCTCAAGGAGGAGGTAGCGATCGACCTGCACCGCGTCGTCCTTATGGATTGGGATGAATTCCTTACTTAGGCGAGCACACGGCTGCAGCTAAGCCCCCGAGTGGGAGGTTTGCTCTCCACTCGGTAGGATTTTTATTACTTAGGCGAGCACTAGGCTGCAGCTAAGCCCCCGAGTGGGAGGTTTGCTCACCACTCGGTAGGATTTCTATTACTTAGGCGAGCACTGGGCTGCAGCTAAGCCCCGAGTGGGAGGTTTGCTCACCATTCGGTGGGATTTCTATGACTTAGGCGAGCACTGGGCTGCAGCTAAGCCCCCGAGTGGGAGGTTTGCTCGCCACTCGGTAGGATTTCTATTACTTAGGCGAGCACTGGGCTGCAGCTAAGCCTCCGAGTGGGAGGTTTGCTCTCCACTCGGTAGGATTTTTATTATTTTGGATGTTAAGGCAAATCCTTGGGCTGTTGTAAGCCCCTGAGTGGGAGGCTGGGTCACCACTCGGTAGGATTTGAATACTTAGGCGAGTACTTGGACTGTAGCTAAGCCTCCGAGTGGGAGGCTGGCTCGCCACTCGGTAGGATTTTGAATACTTAGGCGAGTACTTGGACTGCAGCTAAGCCTCCCGAGTGGGAGGCTGGCTCGCCACTCGGTGGGATTTTGAATACTTAGGCGAGTACTTGGACTGCAGCTAAGCCTCCGAGTGGGAGGCTGGCTCGCCACTCGGTGAGGATTTTGAATACTTAGGCGAGTACTTGGACTGCAGCTAAGCCTCCGAGTGGGAGGCTGGCTCGCCACTTGGTAGGATTTTGAATACTTAGGCTAAGTGGATCCATGAAGTTAAGCCCCCGAGTGAGAGACTGGCTCGCACTCGGAAAGGATTTTTTTACAAACTTAGGCGAATCGGATTCGCAACTAAGCCACCCACTGGGGGAAATTTCAACAAAAAGCAATAACAATCACTGGGAAGATTATAACATTCTTGTCTTAGATAAACAAACTACAAAAGTACTTTTATTACATCTCAACCGAGTGAGTTTTAAGTGTAAAAGGGGCGGAGCAGCTCCGCTCCAAGCTCGAGGCTCGTCGATCCGCGATCAACATTGTAGAGATGATATGCTCTGTTGTGGAGGACTCCTGTGACGATGAAGGGACCTTCCCAAGTGGGGGCGAGCTTGTGTGGTTTCTGTTGATCCACTCGGAGGACTAAATCTCCTCTTGGAAGGCTCGACTCTTCACATTTACGGCATGGAACCGGCGCAAGTCTTGGCGATAGATAGTCGAGCGGATCGTGGCCATTTCTCTCTCTCCTCTTCCAAGAGGTCGATCGCATCTTGCCGGGCTTGTTCCGCTTCTTCTTCAGTATAGCTCGACTCGAGGCGACATTGTGAAGCGAGTCACCGGCGAACTGCTTCAGCTCCATAGACCAGGAGGAATGGAGTTCTCCCAATCGACCGATTAGGAGTGGTCCTCAATCCCGAAGAACTGATGGAAGTTCGTCGACCCAAGCTCCTGCTGCGTGCTTGAGATCACGCATCGGCCGTGGTTTCAGCCCTTTGAGAATGAGGCCGTTAAGCTCGTTACGCTTGTCCATTCGGCGAGGATGAGCCATCAAGCATAGTCGACCAGCGTGCCTTGAGAGGCGCAGAAGGCTTTGAACTTGTCATTATCGAAGTTTGACCCATTGTCAGTGATGATGCTATGCGGAACTCCATATCTGAATATCAACTCTCTGATGAAACTGATAGCTGTGCATGCATCGAGGTTCTTGATGGGCTTGGCTTCGATCCACTTGGTGAACTTGTCGAGTGCTACTAGCAAATGAGTGAAGCCGCTTCGCCAGCTTCTCAATGGTCCAATCATGTCCAATCCCCAAACAGCGAAGGGCGGGACGAGTGGAATGGTCTTCAAGGCTGAGGCGGGCTTGTGCGACATGTTGGAATAGAATGACATCCTTCACACTTGTCAACTATTTCTTTTGCCATTTCATTTGCTTTTGGCCAAGTAAAATCCCGCCGGTATGCTTTAGCCACAATGGTCCGAGAGGACGATGATGGCCATAGGTCCCCGAGTGGATATCCTCAAGAATTATCTGACCTTCTTCTGGCGTGATGCACTTCTGGCCGACTCCAGTCACGCTTTCTCTGAACAACTGTCCCTTGATCACTCTAAAGGCCTTGGATCGTCGGATGATCTGTCGAGCCTCTTCTTCATTCTCTGGGAGCTCTTTCTTTAGGATATATGCGATGTACGGCACCGTCCAGTCGGGAGTGATGACCACCACTTCCATAATTAGGTTGACCACGGCTGGGATCTCAACTTCAGTCGGATCATTGGCACTCTTTTGCTGCGGGGCTTCTTCCATGAAAGGATCCTCCCTGCCTTTGAAGGTGCATGAATGTGCTCCAAAAGTACATTACTTTGGGAATGGCTTCCCTTTTGGATCCTATCTTCACCAAATCATCTGCAGCTTGATTTTTCGATTCGGGGTATATGATGAAGCTCTAACCCTCGAATTTCTTCTCCAGCTTTCTCCGCATTACAATAACCTGTCATAGATGGGCTTCTGACATCCCACTCCTTCATCACTTGATTAACAACCAGATCCGAGTCGCCGTAGACCATAAGGCGAGGGATGCCGAGTGAAATGGCCATGCGCAACCCATACAGGAGTGTTTCATATTCTGCTTCGTTGTTGGAAGAATCAAAGTGAATCTGGAGAACATACTTGAGCCTATCTCCTCGGGGAAACCAATACAACCCCTGCACTGTAACCGTTCAAAGATCTTGGAACCATCGAAAAACATAGTCCAAAGGTTTCGAGTGAACTTGAGTCGGAAGCTGTTGTTCACCCACTCGGCGAGGAAATCTGCTATTGCTTGGGACTTGATGGCTTTCTTTGCCTCGAATTTGATATCAAGGGAAGGAGTTCAATCGCCCATTTTTCCACTCGACCAGCTTGCATCTCTGTTATGAAGAATTTCCGACAAAGGGCGTCACGACGATCGTAATGGAATGATCGAGAAATAATGAGCAACCTTCTTCGTGGTCATATAGATCCCATAAACCAACCTTCGATAGTGAGGGTATCTTTGCTTTGATGGGGAATTGAATTCAGAAAGATAATAAACTGGGCGTTGAACTTTGAAGGCTTTTCCTTCTTCTTCCCGGCCGACCGTAAATGCAATCGACGACTTGTCCGATGGCTGCAATGTAAACCAGCAAATGCTCTTTGCTGATTGGAGCAAAGAAGCACCGGCTGGTGGAGAGCGAGCTTTGAGCTCGCAAAGCGCTGCATCGACTTCTAGAGTCCACTCGAACTTGTCGACTTCTTCATCACGGTAAAGAGGCAATGCCTTTTCACCGAGGCGAGAGATGAATCGACTTAAAGCGGCCAAGCATCCGGTAAGTTTCGGACATCGTGCACACGCATCGGGCGCTTCATTCGGAGTATGGTGCCAACCTTTTCGTTAGCATCGATTCCTCGCCGTAAACGAGAAAACCGAGTAACTTTCCACCAGGAACTCCAAATGTACACTTTGACGGGTTAAACTTGATATCATACCTCCTGAGATTGGCAAATGTTTCAGCAAGGTCAGTCAACAGGTCGGAACCTCTTCATGACTTGACCACTATATCATCCATGTACGCTTCCACATTCCGGTGATTTGAGTGAGCAAACACTTCCGAATCATCCTCATGAATGTGGCTCCGGCATTCTTGGGACCGAATGGCATGGTGACATAACAGAAGCACCCGAATGGAGTGATGAACGTTGTTTTAATCTCATCGGGTCCATACAGAAGGATCTGATGGTACCCGGAATAGGTGTCTAAAAAATACAACCTCTCGCATCCCACAGTTGAGTCGACTATTTGGTCGATGCGAGGAAGAGGGAAATGATCTTTCGGGCAGGCCCGATTGATATGCTTGAAATCGATGCACATGCTAACGACTTGTCCTTCTTGGGGACCATGACAACGTTGGCGAGCCACTCGAGTGGTAGATCTCTCGGATGAACTCTGCTGCTGCTAAGAGCCGAGCCACCTCCTCGCCAATGGCCTTTCTCTTACGGGCCGGACGGACCGAAGATACTCTTTAACCGGTTTGAATTTTGGGTTGACTTCGTGGCGATGCTCAGCCAGCCCCACAGGAACACTGGCATGTCGTGAGGCTTCCATGCAAAGATGTCCCAGTTCTCACGGAGGAACTAGATGAGCGCTTCTTCCTATTTTGAGTCGAGTGTTGTTGAGATGTTGGTCGGAGCAGCATTGGGGTCGATCGGGTGAATGTGAACCTGTTTCGTCTCGCCAATGATCGAAATGCTGACTCCGTGAGGGCTTCTTAGCTCGCAACAAATCACTCGGATCTGCAGTTTTCTGATACTCTTGTAGCTCTACCACCGCCAACTGAGCATCGGCAATCTTAGAGCCTTTCTGGAAGCGTTCTTCTGCCTTCTTCCGATTGCCCGTGACAGTGATCACGCCCTTGGGACCAAGCATCTTCAGTTTAAGATACACGTAACATGGTCGGGCCATGAAACGTGCATAAGCTGGTCTCCCCAGAATAGCGTGATAAGCACTCTGGAAATCCACGGCCTCAAAGGTCAACTTTTCTTTTCGGAAATGCTTTGAATCACGAAAAACTACATCAAGAGCAATTTGGCCGAGTGACTCAGCCTTCTTTCCAGGAATGACTCCGTGGAAGCTCATGTTACTGGTACTGAGTCTGGACATCGGAATGCCCATCCCTTTCAACGTCTCCGCGTATAATATGTTCAAGCCACTACCCACCATCCATCAGGACTTTGGTCACCGAGTGCCTTCAACAACCGGGTCGACCACCAATGCTTGCCTCCCGAGGGGTGGCAATGTGCGTCGGGTGATCGACCTGGTCGAATGTGATGGCGGTGCAGGACCATTTCAGATAATTGGGAGTCGCCGAGCAACCAAGTTCACTTCCCGATTGATAACCTTCAATCAACTTTTGCTTTCGACGTCGGCCAAAAATCATCAGGTGGAATTGACACGGGATATCCACCATCACTTGTCATCTCTCCTCAACTTTGTCTGCCTCCTTATCCTTATCCTTGAGCTGTTTCCCTTGGGCTGCTGAATCAAGAGCCAACAACATCGAGTGGTATGTTTCGGGTAAATGAGTTTACCCTCTTCATCTTTCTTTGTATGGATATGACATGGCAAATCCAACACGTCGTTTCCATCCTGGTCTTTCACCTTCTTGGGGTTCCAAGGACCCTTGGGTTTCTTGAACTTTCACAGGGTCACGGCCAAGGCCTCTCCGGAGCCGCTGGCTCGGCTTCTTTGCGCTTCCTTCGATCGAATTTCCTCACGGCCTCATTGGCGGCCGATTTATATTTACCACTCGGGCCGATCCTCTTCTTCACCATTTGCATACTTGGTGGCAATCTCCATCATCCGACTCGGGGTCATATCTCCGGTTCGACCAAATTTCAAACTCAATTCTCTATTCTTGACACCTTCCTTGAAGGCACAGACTGCCTGGTGATCAGATACATTCTCGACTGTGTGGTGCAAAGTGATCCACCTCTGGATATATTCTCTCAAAGTTTCACTCGAATTTTGCACACACGACTGCAACTCCGTCAAACCGGCTGGTCGTTTGCAAGTTCCTTCAAATGTCCTGACAAACACTCGGGCAAGATCTTCCCAAGTGTAAATCTTGCTTTGGGTGCTAACTGATTCAACCACGCATACAGCTGAACCCTCCAACATAAGAGGCAAATGCTTCATGGCTACCTCATCGTTGCCACCGCCGATCTGAACCGCCACTCGGTAATCTTCAAGCCAAGTGTCAGCCTTGGATTCTCCAATGAACTTACTAACTCCAGTCGCCAACCTGAAGTTGGGAGGAATCACTGCGGCTCTGATGGCTCTGCTGAAACACTCTGGTCCTGAGACATGGACTCTGCTGCTGGAAGGAACATCTCTATCATGTCCGTCTCGGTGAGCTCTGTTCTTGTCGACCAAACCTTGAACGATAATAGATCTCGCATCAAAGCCTGGTTCCCTGTGGTCGACTGGAACTCTTCGCCCAAAGACTGTGTTGGCGTCTCGTCTCTGGCGGCGACGGCGTATGATCCACCCCTTGGGGAGGAGTGGGCACTCGGCGTTGATTGTTGCGATCGAATCGGTGCTCATACTGCTCATGACCCTTGTATTAATCGTCACGCGGCCCCACGTTCCTCACGCCTCGAGGCGATCTCGGACTATGGGCCGATCGGATCAATTCGCAGCGACGGATCGGCTGCGAACCCTGTTCACGATCGATACAACTGAGTTTTGATCTCCTCGTCCGCCGGAGCAAATCCACGATTTCTTTGCAAACCTCTACCGCCTCCATTTGGGAAGGCTGAATTGACTACGCTATCTGGTGGCGGTGCTAAATTCTGAATCAGAGTTTGATATACCTGAGTTGGCGGTTGAAAGAGCTGACGTCGACTAGATTCTGGAACCCTTGGTCGCGTACGCTCGTCGAGTACAGTTGAAGATTCTCCAGTCGAGTGCGCTCAGCCAGGTTGGCCAAGCGCGCATCCTCCAAGGCGCGAGCCTCGGGGGTTTCTCCAACGATAGGAGTGTGAAGTGCATCCATGTTCCGACGGTGAAGCTCCTCCCTCTGGAGCGAAGTGAGGGGCTCGGGCAAGTACTCTTCGTGGGCTTGCTCCGGATCGTCTCCACCGCCACCTCCGTTGGTGCGGGTGAATCCAGGGGGACTGCATGGTCCATCGACCATCAGAACCTCTGCCGGAATCCTTTGCTATCGCATTCGACGCAGTCTCTCTGAGCCGGTCGGCCAGTCAAATAGGCCGTAGAGATTCGTCGGGCTCGATCGCCAGCGACTTGGGGATGGCCGATCGGCGGGCCACCGCATGCCTCACCCACCGCCGAAGCCTCGACCGACCAGGCACGCTTGCGCCCGGTGGGAGGCTGGGAGTGAAGAGGCGCGAGGAGCCGACCCATCTTGGGTCGGCCGGTTGCCGCAGAGGACGCCGCAGACACACGCAGCGAAAGTGCGCCGCATCGGACGGGAGCGCGCGTCCACGTCGAGTGGAGCCTCCTGAAGCCAAGCGGAGTCGTCGGCGTAGAACGTGAGCGCACCGAGACGGATCTCGTGGCCGTCAACCAGAACTCCACCGGAAACCATGGTGTAGGAGATTGAAAGAATCCCAACTTCTCCAACAAATCGCTAGAACACCTGCCCCAAGGTGGGCGCCAACTGTCGTGGTTCTAAGTATGACAGTAGAATGGGGGGTAGGTATGGAGAGGCAAGATCCTAGCTATGGAGTAGTTGTATCGCAAGGGATTTACGAGTTCAGGCCCTTCTCGGAGGAAGTAATAGCCCCTCGTCTCGGAGCCCGGAGGCGGTCATTGGATTATATGCGTATGTGTTACGGTCGAACCCCTCTACCTGTGGAGGGGGTGGCTTATATAGAGTCGCCAAGACCCCAGCCAGCCCACGTAGTAGAGGGTTTAAGGTGCGTTAAAGCTAGGCGTTCTTGGTAGCATGCTTACATAAAATGTCATCATGGCCATAAAGACTACTTAATTACAGACCGTTAGGATACTGGTGGCTTCGATCTCCACGGTGGTCGAAAGTGAGTCTTCATGGTCGAGTGTCTCTGATTCTGCCAAGTGAAATCTTCCCAGTCATTTGGAAGGCTGCTTCTCTTGTGAGTGTCCTTGTGGAGGGTACCTTTGGGCAGGTCTATGACCCTACCCCAGGTACATGACTTCATCAGCCGGCGCAAGGCAAAGGAGCACACGGCGAGGGCTGGATCAGGGCGGAGCAGAGAGGCCAACCCGGTCAGTGCAGAAGTGAGTCGGACAGCTGCGCACACCCCCTTTGAACAGTCAATGCGTGAGCCGGCCAAAAGAGGTGCGATGGCTCGGGCGACCTGAAGTGACCTACATCGGAGACGGAAAACAGCTTCCGTGTTCTGAAGGCGGGCGGCGGCTCAAGGGAAACCTTAGGGCGACTCAATGACGGCGGTTCAACACTGAGGCCAGCGACTTGGAGGTGGAGTTTTGCGGGGGCGGCTCACCCACGGCGGGTCACAACTATGGATGAGGTGGAAGCAGCGGCTCTGCGCGCGCTCCGGCAGTGAGGCAGAGACAGCGACCGTGGCAGGACCTTTCCGAGGCGGCGGCTCGGCAGAGGTTGGTGGAGCGAGGCTGAGGTTGATGAAGCAGCGACGGCTCAATAGTACTAGAGGCCGGGTTGAAGCGCAGAGTTGGGCGGCTCAAACGGCAGAGACCGGTTTATCGTTTGGAAACGGCCGAAAGGGTGGCTTGCGACAATGGCCTTGGGGCCGCAGATTCACGGCCGGAGGAGGCAGGGCGATAAGTGTTGGGGAACACAGTAATTTCAAAAAATTTCCTACGCACACACAGGACCATGGTGATGGCATAGCAACGAGAGGGGAGAGTGTTGTCTACGTACCCTCGTAGACCGTGGCGGAAGCGATCTGGCGTAGAGGAAGTAGTCGTCACGTTCTCCTCGCGATCCTGCCGATCCCAGCGCCGTTACTCCGGCACCTCCGAGTCGATGATGACGTAGAGGAAGTAGTCGTCACGTTCTCCTCACGATCCAGCCGATCCCAGCGCCCGTTACTCCGGCGCCTCCGAGTTCTTGGCACACGTTCAGCTCGATGGCGCTCCACGGGCTCCGATCCAGCAAAGCTCGGGGAGAGGAGTTCCGTCGGCCGACGGCGTGGTGACGATCTTGATGTTTCACCGATGCAGGCTTCGCCTAAGCACCGCTACGATATGACCGAGGTGGAATATGGTGGAGGGGCACCGCCACGGCTAAGGAACGATCTCAAGGATCAACTTGTGTGTCCTAGGGTGCCCCCCTCCCCCGTATATAAAGGAGGGAGGGAGGAGGTGGCCGGCCCAAAGGGGGGGGCGCAAGGGAGGAAACCTACTCCAAGTAGGTTTCCCTCTCCTTTCCTTATCTTATTTGGAGGGAAGGAAGGAGTACTAGTATTAGGAAGTAGTACTAGTAGTAGGAATAGGAAGAGGGGGAAGGAGAAAGGAAAGGGGGGGGGCCCCCTCCCCAATTCGGATTGGGCTTGGGGGGGCGCGCCCCCCTCCCTTGTTCCTTCTCCCTTCCTCCTATATGGGCCCAATAAGGCCCATAAACCTCCCAGGGGTTCGGTAACCTCCGGAGCTCCAAACTTCTCCGGAACCTTTCCGGTGTCCAAATATATCCGTCCAATATATTAATCTTTATGTCTCGACCATTTCGAGACTCCTCGTCATGTCCATGATCATATCCGGACTCGAACAACCTTGGTACATCAAAATACACAAACTCATAATATAACCGTCATCGAAACCTTAAGCGTGCGGACCCTACGGTTCGAGAACAATGTAGACATGACGAGACACATCTCCGATCAATAACCAATAGCGGGACCTGGATGCCCATATTGGCTCCTACATTTTCTACGAAGATCTTTATCGGTCAGACCGCATAACAACATACGTTGTTCCCTTTGTCATCGGTATATGTTACTTACCGAGATTCGATCGTCGGTATCCAATACCTAGTTCAATCTCGTTCTTGGCAAGTCTCTTTACTTGTTCCGTAATACATCATCTCACAACTAACTCATTAGTTGTAATGCTTGCAAAGGCTTATGTGATGTGTATTACCGAGAAGGCCAGAGATACCTCTCCGAGCAATCGGAGTGACAAAACCTAATCTCGAAATACACCAACCCAACAAGTACCTTTGGAGACACTGTAGTACTCCTTTATGATCACCCGATTCGTTGTGACGTTTGGTAGTACCAAAGTGTTCCTCCGTAAACGGAGTTGCATAATCTCATAGTTACAGGAACATGTATAAGTCATGAAGAAAGCAATAGCAACATACTAAGCGATCAAGTGCTAGGCTAACGGAATGGGTCATGTCAATCAGATCATTCTCCTAATGATGTGATCCCGTTAATCAAATGACAACTCATGTCTATGGTTAGGAAACATAACCATCTTTGATTAACGAGCTAGTCAAGTAGAGGCATACTAGTGACACTCTGTTTGTCTATGTATTCACACATGTACTATGTTTGCAGTTAATACAATTCTAGCATGAATAATAAACATTTATCATGATATAAGGAAATAAATAATAACTTTATTATTGCCTCTAGGGCATATTTCCTTGATCTCCCACTTGCACTAGAGTCAATAATCTAGTTCACTCAAGAATGATTCTAACACCCATGGAGTCTTGGTGCGATCATGTTTTGCTCGTGGAAGAGGCTTAGTCAACGGGTGCGCAGCGTTCAGATCCGTATGTATTTTGCAAATCTCTATGTCTCCCACTTGGACTTGGTCCCGAATGGAATTGAAGCGTCTCTTGATATGCTTGGTCCTCTTGTGAAATCTGGATTCCTTTGCCAAGGCAATTGCACCAGATTGTCACGTAAGATCTTCATTGGTCCCGATGCACTAGGTACAACACCTAGATCGAAATGAACTCTTTCATCCAGACTCCTTCATTTCTTTGCTTCCGAAGCAGCTATGTACTCCGCTTCACATGTAGATCCCGCCACGACGCTTTGTTTAGAACTGCACCAACCGACAGCTCCACCGTTTAACAAAAACACGTATCCGGTTTGCGATTTAGAATCGTCCGGATCGGTGTCAAAACTTGCATCGACGTAACCATTTACGACTAGCTCTTTGTCACCTCCATATACGAGAAACATATCCTTAGTCCTTTTCGTATTTCGGGATGTTCTTGACCGCTGTCCGATGATCCACTCTGGATTACTTTGGTACCTTCTGCCAAGCTTACAGCTAAGCATACGTCGGTCTCGTACAGCATTGCATACATGATAGAGCCTATGGTTGAAGCATAGGGAACATCTTTCATTTTCTCTCTATCTTCTGCCGTGGTCGGGCATTGAGTCGACTCAATTTCACACCTTGTAATACGTAAAAACCTTTCTTTGCACTGATCCATTTTGAACTTTTTCAAAACTTTATCAAGGTATGTGCTTTGTGAAAGTCCAATTAAGCGTCTTGATCTATCTCTATAGATCTTGATGCCCAATATGTAAGCAGCTTCACCAAGGTCTTTCATCGAAAAACTCTTGTTCAAGTATCCCTTTATGCTATCCAGAAATTCTATATCATTTCCGATCAATAATATGTCATCTACATATAATATCGTAAATGCTACAGAGCTCCCACTCACTTTCTTGTAAATACAGGCTTCTCCATAAGTGCATATAAACCCAAATACTTTGATCACACTATCAAAGCGTTTATTCCAACTCCGAGATGCTTGCACCAGTCCATAAATGGATCATTTGGAGCTTGCACACTTTGTTAGCTCCCTTTGGATCGATAAAACCTTCTGGTTGTATCATATACAACTCTTCTTCCGTAAACCCATTCAGAATGCGGTCTTTACATCCATTTGCCAAATTTCATAATCATAAAATGCGGCAATTGCTAACATGATTCGGACAGACTTAAGCATCGCTACGGGTGAGAAGGTCTCATCGTAGTCAACCCCTTGAACTTGTCGAAAACCCTTTGCGACAAGTCGAGCTTTGTAGACGACAATATTACCGTCGGCGTCGGTCTTCTTCTTGAAGATCCACTTGTTTTCTATTGCTTGCCGACCCTCGGGCAAGTCAACCAAAGTCCACACTTTGTTTTCATACATGGATCTCATCTCGGATTTCATGGCCTCAAGCCATTTTGCGAATCTGGGCTCACCATTGCTTCTTCATAGTTAAATGGGTTCATCATGATCTAGTAGCATGACTTCCGAGCAGGATTGCCGTACCACTCTGGTGTGGATTTTATTACGGTTGATCTACGAGGTTACGTAGTAACTTGATCTGAAGTTTCATGATCAACATCATCAACTTCCTCACTATTTGGTGTAGATATCGAGAAACTGGTTTACGTGATAAACTACTTTCAAATAAGGGAGAAGGTACGATTACCTCATCAAGTTCTACTTTCCTCCCACTCACTTCTTTAGAGAGAAACTCCTTCTCTAGAATGGATCCATTTTTAGCAACAAATGTCTTGCCTTCGGATCTGTGATAGAAGGTGTACCCAACTGTCTCCTTTGGGTATCCTATGAAGATACATTTCTCCGATTTAGGTTCGAGCTGATCAGGTTGAAGCTTTTTCACATAAGCATCGCATCCCCAAACTTTAAGAAAGCGACAACTTTGGTTTCTTGCTAAACCACAGCTTCATAAGGTGTCGTCTCAACGGATTTTGACGGTGTTCTATTCAGCGTGAATGCGCCGTCTCAATAGCATGACCCCAAAAGCGATAGCGGTAAATCTGTAAGAGACATCATAGATCGCACCATATCTAGTAAAGTGCGATTCTGACGTTCGGACACACCATTGCGCTGTGGTGTTCCGGGTGGCGTGAGTTGCGAAACTATTCCGCATTGTTTCAAATGTAGACCAAACTTCGTAACTCAAATATTCGCCTCCACGATCGGATCGTAGAAACTTTATTTTCTTATTACGATGATTTTCAACTTCACTCTGAAATTCTTTGAACTTTTCAAATGTTTCAGACTTATGTTTCATTAAGAAGATATACCCATATCTGCTTAAATCATCTGTGAAGGTGAGAAAATAACGATATCCGCCACGAGCCTCAACATTCATTGGACCACATACATCTGTATGTATGATTTCCAACAAATATGTTGCTCTCTCCATAGTACCGGAGAACGGGGTTTTAGTCATCTTGCCCATGAGGCACGGTTCGCAAGTGCCAAGTGATTCATAATCAAGTGACTCCAAAAGTCCATCAGTATGGAGTTTCTTCATGCGCTTTATACCGATATGACCTAAACGACAATGCCACAAATAAGTCGCACTATCATTATCAACTCTTGCATCTTTTGGTTTCAACTTTATGAATATGTGTATCACTACTATCGAGATTCATTAAAATAGACCACTCTTCAAGGGTGCATGACCATAAAAGATATTATTCATATAAATAGAACAACCTTTATTCTACGATTTAAATGAATAACCGTCTCGCATCAAACAAGATCCAGATATAATGTTCATGCTTAACGCGGCACCAAATAACAATTATTTAGGTCTAAAACTAATCACGAAGGTAGATGTAGAGGTAGCGTGCCGACCGCGATCACATCGACTTTGGAACCATTTCCCACGCGCATCGTCACGCGTCCTTTGCCGATGTTAAGCTAATCTGTAGTCCCTGTTTGAGTTGCAAATATTAGCAGAACCGATTATCAAATACCGTGTACTACTGCGAGCTCTAGTAAGGTACACATCAATAACATGTATATCACATATACCTTTGTTCACTTTGCCATCCTTCTTATCCGCCAAATACTTGGGGCAATTCCGCTTCGGTGACCAGTCTGCTTGCGGTAGAAGCACTCGAGCCAGGTTTAGGTCCAGACTTGGGTTTCTTCCCTTGAGCAACAACTTGTTTGCTGTTCTTCTTGAAGTTCCCCTTCTTCTTCCCTTTGCCTTTCTTCTTGAAACTAGTGGTCTTATTGACCATCAACACTTGATGCTCCTTCTTGATTTCTACCTCCATGACTTCGGCATTGCGAAGAGCTCGAGCATAGTCTTTACTAACCCTTGCATATTATAGTTCATCACGAAGCCTTTGTAGCTTGGTGGCGTTGATTGAAGAATTACATCAATGACACAATCATCCGGAAGATCAACTCCCAGTTGAGTCAAGTGATTGTAATACCCGGACATTACGGTATGTGCTCAGCAGCGGACCCATTCTCCTCCATTTTGCAGCTATAGAACTTATTGGAGACTTCATATCTCTCAATCCGGGCATTACATTTGAAATATCAACTTCAACTCTTGGAACATCTCATATGCTCCACGACTTTCAAAACGTCGTTGAAGACCCGGTTCTAAGCCGTAAAGCATGGCACACTGAACTATAGAGTAGTCATCAGCTACGCTCTGCGGGACGTTCTTAACGTCGTCGGTTGCATCAATCGGCAGACTGGCACCTAGCGGTGCATCCAGACGTAACTCTTACGTGCAGCAATGAGGATAATCCTCGAGATTCTGGACCCGATCCGTGTAATTGCTACCATCATCTTTCAACTTTGCTTTCTCAAGGAACGCATTAAAATTCAACGGAACAACGGCCACGAGCCATCTATCTACAAGCAGAGACATAGACAAGCAAGATACTATCGGTACTAAGTTCATGATAAATTTAAGTTCAATTAATCATATTACTTAAGAACTCCCACTTAGACGGACATCTCTCTAGTCATCTAAGTGATCACGTGATCCAAATCAACTAAACCATAACCGATCATCACGTGAGATGGAGTAGTTTTCAATGGTGAACATCTTATGTTGATCATATCTACTATATGATTCACGCCGACCTTTCGGTCTCCGTGTTCGAGGCCGGATCTCCATATGCTAGGCTCGTCAAGTATAACCTGAGTATTCTGCGTGTGCAAAACTGGCTTGCACCCGTTGTAGATGGACGTGAAGCTTATCACACCGATCATCACGTGGTGTCTCGGCACGACGAACTTTAGCAATTGCATACTCGGGGAGAACACTACTTGATAATTTTTAGTGAGAGATCATCTTAAAATGCTACCGTCAATCAAAGCAAAATAAGATGCATAAAGGATAAACATCACATGCAATCAATATAAGTGATATGATATGGCCATCATCATCTTGTGCTTGTGATCTCCATCTCCGAAGCAACGTCATGATCACCATCGTCACCGGTAGCGACACCTTGATCTCCATCGTAGCATCGTTGTCGCTTACGCCATCTATTGCTTCTACGACTATCGCTACCGCTTAGTGATAAAGTAAAGCAATTACAGGGCGTTGCATTTCATACAATAAAGCAACAACCATATGGCTCCTGCCCGATTGCGATAACTTCGGTCACAAAACATGATCATCTCATAAAATAAAATATAGCATCACGTCTTGACCATATCACATCACAACATGCCCTGCAAAAACAAGTTAGACGTCCTCTACTTTGTTGTTGCAAGTTTTACGTGGCTGCTACGGGCTGAGCAAGAACCGTTCTTACCTACGCATCAAAACCACAACGATACTTGGTCAAATAGACTCCGTTTAACCTTCTCAAGGACCGGGCGTATACACTCAGTTCAACTAAAGTGAGAGAGGCAGACACCGCCCGGCGACCTTTAAGCACGAATGCTCGTAACGGTGAAACCAGTCTCGCGTAAGCGTCTGGCGTAATGTCGGTCCGGGCCGCTTCATCTCACAATACCGCTGAACCAAAGTATGACATGCTGGTAGGCAGTATGACTTGTATCGCCCACAACTCACTTGTGTTCTACTCGTGTATATGACATCAACGCATAAAACCAGGCTCGGATGCCACTGTTGGGGAACGCAGTAATTTCAAAAATTTCCCTCGCACACACGGGACCATGGTGATGGCATAGCAACGAGAGGGGAGAGTGTTGTCTACGTACCCTCGTGGGCCGTGGCGAAGCGATCACAACGTAGAGGAAGTAGTCGACGTTCTCCTCGCGATCCTGCCGATCCCAGTAGCCGTTACTCCGGCACCTCCGAGTCGATGATGACGTAGAGGAAGTAGTCGTCACGTTCTCCTCACGATCCAGCCGATCCAGCGCCGTTACTCGGCGCCTCCGAAGTTCTTGGCACACGCGTTCAGCTCGATGGCGCTCCACGGGCTCCGATCCGGCAAAGCTCGGGGAGAGGGAGTTCCGTCGGCCGACGGCGTGGTGACGATCTTGATGTTTCACCGATGCAGGCTTCGCCTAAGCACCGCTACGATATGACCGAGGTGGAATATGGTGGAGGGGGCACCGCACACGGCTGAGGAACGATCTCAAGGATCAACTTGTGTGTCCTAGGTGCCCCCCTCCCGTATATAAAGGAGGGAGGGAGGAGGTGGCCGCCCAAGGGGCGCACCAAGGGAGGGGAAACCTACTCCAAGTAGGTTTCCCTCTCCTTCCTTATCTTATTTGGAGGGAAGGAAGGATTACTAGTATTAGGACGTAGCACTAG
Organism: Aegilops bicornis; assembly: GCA_021605145.1. NCBI lineage: Eukaryota > Viridiplantae > Streptophyta > Magnoliopsida > Poales > Poaceae > Aegilops > Aegilops bicornis. The sequence goes on from CM038669.1 coordinate 507,672,048, forward strand.
TAGAAGCAATAGCAACCGGGGGACGGAGACAGGCCCGGGGGGCCCGCCCCCCCTCCCCAAGGCGGATTGGGCTTGGGGGGGCGCGCCCCCCTCCCTTGTTCCTTCTCCCTTCCTCCTACATGGGCCCAATAAGGCCCATATACCTCCCGGGGGGTTCCGGTAACCTCCGGGCTCCAAACTTCTCCTAACCTTTCCGGTGTCCAAATATATCCGTCCAATATATTAATCTTTATGTCTCGACCATTTCGAGACTCCTCATCATGTCCGTGATCATATCCGGGACTCTGAACAACCTTCGGTACATCAAAATACACAAACTCATAATATAACCGTCATCGAAACCTTAAGCGTGCGGACCCTACGGTTCGAGAACAATGTAGACATGACCGAGACACATCTCCGATCAATAACCAATAGCGGGACCTGGATGCCCATATTGGCTCCTACATTTTCTCTGAAGATCTTTATCGGTCAGACCGCATAACAACATACGTTGTTCCCTTTGTCATCGGTATGTTACTTACCCGAGATTCGATCGTCGGTATCCAATACCTAGTTCAATCTAGATTCTTGGCAAGTCTCTTTACTTGTTCCGTAATACATCATCTCACAACTAACTCATTAGTTGTAATGCTTGCAAGGCTTATGTGATGTGTATTACCGAGAAGGCCCAGAGATACCTCTCCGACAATCGGAGTGACAAAACCTAATCTCGAAATACGCCGACCCAACAAGTACCTTTGGAGACACCTGTAGTAATCCTTTATGATCACCCAGTTACGTTGTGACGTTTGGTAGTACCCAAAGTGTTCCTCCGGTAAACGGGAGTTGCATAATCTCATAGTTACAGGAACATGTATAAGTCATGAAGAAAGCAATAGCAACATACTAAACGATCAAGTGCTAGGCTAACGGAATGGGTCATGTCAATCGGATCATTCTCCTAATGATGTGATCCCGTTAATCAAATGACAACTCATGTCTATGGTTAGGAAACATAACCATCTTTGATTAACGAGCTAGTCAAGTAGAGGCATACTAGTGACACTCTGTTTGTCTATGTATTCACACATGTATTATGTTACCGGTTAATACAATTCTAGCATGAATAATAAACATTTATCATGATATAAGGAAATAAATAATAACTTTATTATTGCCTCTAGGGCATATTTCCTTCAATAAGACGACGGCCCGCGGTTGAGAACCGTGTTCAAGACGGAGATGTGCTCCGCGATGAGTCGGCGAAGGCGCACGTCGGCTCGTCTCTACCAAGGTAGCGCAGGGGCCGATCGATCATCTTTTCTTTCTAAATCGTTGAACCTGTTGACCCTTCGACCAAAACGTGGAAGCACTTGGCAAAGGAACCTGTCCATTGGGATCAAGTACTCCCGTCCCCGTTCCCGTTGACGTATTTGGTCAGTCTTGGACTTGTATATTTTTTGGGTATGCGAGGACGAATCTGATTTTGATTCCGTGCCGGTCGTGTTGACGACTCGGACTTCTTGCGTCTGCAACTCCGGCTCTATCAGGTTGCAGCCTTAGCTCTTCACGTAATATACAGTAGATTTGACGCATGACGTGATGTGTTGATAGCAGCAATTTGTCTTGGCCCGTAGAACGATGATTGGTATGTTATACTCTGAACTTCTGCAGCTTGGCTGAATGCGGCGGCGGTGGAAATTGCGTTGGGTTTCATTGCTTTGCGAGATTTCTCACGAACACCCGTGAGTCGGAAACCATAAGATGGATCACCCATATATGACGTACGCCGCTGTCAAAGAAACCTTTTTCCTCTGATCTGTTTTATGCGGACGCTAAAACTTTTTTAATCTCAACTTATGTATTCGAAGTTGATGTAGATCCTTCCGCGCCCGCTTTCTGTCATCTGACTAATTGCAATCTTCTCAAACCCTAGAAAAGCTCCCTCCAAGAACTCAACACCAACGTGCGCAGGCTCTACGGTGGGCGCCAACTGTCGTGGAATTGTCACGGTAGATGTCCTAGTGTGAGGACTTAGTCGTGAGGCCAACACATCTACGGAGTAGCTTGAAGGGGTTGATCGGAATCGAGAGACGCAACACGCAAGACAAAGATTTAGACAGCTTCGGGCCCCAGGAAACATCATCCGGTAATAGCCCTACATGCTGTCTGTGGCTAGGTCTCATTATGCTCATGAGGGAGACGCCGCATAAGCCGGCCCTCCTCTAGTTGTGTCTAGCCTTAGCTTTTATTGAGCTTCTTCCTTGCTTCTTCCTCTTGGGGTGCCCTGCCCCTCCTTATATAAGTTGAAGGGGCGGGTTACATGTGGAGTCCTATTAGGATTAGGACTAGTCTATTACAAGTGGAATCCTAGTTTGCCCCCTTAAGGAAAAAAGTCCTTATGCCTTTCCTCGTAAACCAGCCCACCATAACATGAGCTGGCCTTCTGGGCCTTGGGCCTAGTCTTCTATCTGACCCGCCGTTAGGGCCATCCATGAGTCGTCAGGCTCGTGAGTCGCCACTCCGGCGGGTTACCAATGAAAATGCCAAGCCCGGCCGGGTCATACTTCCGGCCGTGTCATACCGCGGGGTATATCCCCGACACTATTGGTGCTATCCATACTATTAATGATCAGAGTGATTATGCTTATGATATGAAAAGGCCCAAGCTTGGGGAAGCTATGTTTGATGAGGATGACATATTTGAGAATATATTTGCTGCAATTAATGTTTATCCCAAGCTTGGGGATGTTATGTTTAATAATGATGATATTTTTAGTCTCCCAAGTTTTGATATACAAAGTAGTTATGATGATGGCGTGCCTTCTACTTATGATGATTATATTGATGAATGTGGGTTTGGAGAGGTCATGACTTTACTTAGTAATGATTCCACTATCTTGGAAGAGGTTTCAATTGATTATGATGAGAACAAAGTTGCTACTTATGATGATTATTGTGATAAAACTTATGCTATAAAGAGTAGTGATGATTATATTTATAAAACTTGTCATGATTATGAGTACCCTTTTTCTGAACATTACTCTTTTAATGTGGAAACAATTTATAGTATTCAAGTCTCTTATGATACTCCCACTATTCCGAATGAGAAGAATTTTGCTTATGTGGAGAGTAATAAAATTTCTATGCAAGTAGATCATGAAAATAATGCTTTAGGTGCTGGTTATATTGATGAATTCATTCATGATGCTACTGAAAATTATTATGAGGGAGGAATATATGCTTGTAGGAATTGCAATAATGTCAAGTTTCCTCTCTATGTGCTTAAATTTTTTAAGTTATGCTTGTGTTACCTTTCTATGCAAGTTGATTCTTGTTCCCATAAGTTGTTTGCTCACAAAATCCCTATGCATAGGAAGTGGGTTAGACTTAAATGTGCTAGTCATATTCTTCATGATGCTCTCTTTATGTTTCAATTCTTATCTTTTTGTGAGCATCATTGAAATCATCATGCCTAGCTAGGGGCTTTAAACGTTAGCGCTTGTTGGGAGGCAACCCAATTTTATTTTAGTTTCTTGCTTTTTGGTTCTGTTTAGGAATAAATAATACATCTAGCTTCTGGTTAGATGTGTTTTCATGTTTTAATTAGTTTTTGTGCCAAGTAGAACCTTTGGGAAGACTTGGGTGAAGTCTTTATGATCATGCTATAAAAAACAGAAACTTTAGCGCTCACGAGATTAGCTTCAACGTTTTACTGGAGAGTGCTATTTAGTTGATTCTTTTTGCAGATGATTACTAGACAAATTACTCAGGTCCACCAATTTATTTTAGAATTTTTGGAGTTCCAGAAGTTTGCGTTAGTTACAGATTACTACAGACTGTTCTGTTTGTGACATATTCTGTTTTTCGTGTGTTGTTTGCTTATTTTGATGACTCTATGGCTAGTAAAATAGTTTATAAACCATAGAGAAGTTGGAATACAGTATATTTAATGCCAATATAAATAAAGAATGAGTTCATTACAGTACCTTGAAGTGGTGTTTTGTTTTCTTTCGCTAACGGAGCTCACGAGTTTTCTGTTAAGTTTGTGTTGTGAAGCTTTCAAGTTTCGGGTAAAGATTCGATGGACTATGGAATAAGGAGTGGCAAGAGCCTAAGCTTGGGGATTCCCAAGGCACCCCAAGGTAATATTCAAGGACAACCAAGATCCTAAGCTTGTGTATGCCCCGGATGGCATCCCCTCTTTCGTCTTCGTTCATCGGTAACTTTACTTGGAGCTATATTTTTATTCACCACATGATATGTGTTTTTCTTGGAGCGTCATTTTATTTTCTTTAGATTTGCTTCCTGTTATTTATAATAATGTTTTGCATCTTTAGTTTCAATAAAAAAGTCAAGGATAGCCTTTGCCATGCTTATTTTGCAAGTATGCATGTTGCTGTTTGAAAACAGAAAGTTTACCGCTGTTGCAAAAATTCCCTAGAAAAGGCAGAGAGTGATATAATGTTGAATAATTTTGCATAATGAGCTCTGATAAATTTAATACAGTGGGAATTTTAGTTCATAATTTTTGGAGTTAGGTAAGTATTGATAATCTTGCATTCTTTACAGACTGTACTGTTTTGGCAGATTGCTGTTATGTTTGCATTGTTTGCATATGTTTGCTTGTTTAATGATTCTATTTAAGGATAAGAGTATTAAATATGCAGAGGCATTTAGTATGCAATGTTTAATAATAATTTTAGTGATTTGTTACAGTAGGAAATGATAAGGTTTTGCATTGGTTTATACTAACCTATCTCACGAGTTCTTGTTGAGTTTGTTGTGAATGAAGCTTTTGATAAAAAGAGAAACCGTGATATGAGAGGAATTAAGGAGACACAAAAGTTCAAGCTTGGGGATGCCCAAGGCACCCCAAGATAATATTTCAAGAAATATCAAGCATCTAAGCTTGGGGATGCCCCGGTAGGCATCCCACCTTTCTTCTTCAACAACTATCGGTTAGTATCGGTTGAGCCTAAGTTTTTGCTTCTTCACATGAGTTGTGCTATCCTTGCAATGTCATTTTTTTGCTTGCTGTTTGGATACAATACCAATATCTGAAATTATTAAATGGGAGAGTCTTCACATAGTTGTATAATTATTCGAATACTCATTGATCTTCACTTATATCTTTCGGAGTAGTTTGTCATTTGCTCTAGTGCATCACTTATATCTTTTAGGGCATGGCTGTAGTTTTATTTTTAAGAAATAGATGAACTCCCATGCTTCACTTATATTATTTTGAGAGTCTTAAATAGCATGGTAATTTGCTTAAATAATCATAATATGCTAAGCATACAAGATTTGTAAGAATTCTTATGAGTGCGTTGAATACTAAGAAAAGTTTGATACTTGATAATTGTTTTGAGATATGGAGGTGATAATATCAAAGTCGTGCTAGTTGAGTAGTTGTGAATTTGATAAATGCTTGTGTTGAAGTTTGCAAGTCCCATAGCATGCATGCATGGTTAAAGTTGTGTAACAAATTTGAAACATGAAGTGTACCTGGCTTGTGCATCCTTATGAGTGGCGGTCGGGGACGAGCGATGGTCTTTTCCTACCAATCTATCCCCCTAGGAGCATGCGCGTAGTACTTGATTTTTGATGACTTTTAAATTTTTTCAATAAGTATATGATTTCTTTTGACTAATGTCGAGTCCATGGATTATACGCACCTTCACCTTTCCGCCTTTGCTAGCCTCTTCGGTACCGTGCATTGCCCTTTCTCACCTTGAGAGTTGGTGCAAACTTTGCTGGTGCATCCAAACCCCGTGATATTATACGCTCTATCACACATAAACCTCCTTATATCTTCCTCAAAACAGCCACCATACCTACCTATTATGGCATTTCCATAGCCATTCCGAGATATATTGCCATGCAACTTTCCACCGTTCCGTTCATCATCATCATGACATATTTTACTTTTGTCATATTGACATTGCATGATCATGTAGTTGACATCGTAGTTGTGGCAAAGCCACCATGCATTATTTTTCATACATGTCACTTTTGATTCATTACACCATCCCGGTACACCGCCGGAGGCATTCATATAGAGTCATATCTTGTTCTAGTTTCGAGTTGTAATCCTTATGTTGTAATCAATAGAAGTGTGATGATCATCATTATTAGAGCATTGCCCAAAAAAAGAGAAAGGTCAAAAAGAAAAAAAAGAAAGGCCCAAAAAAAGAAAAAGAAAATAAATAAAAAGGGCAATGCTACTATCTCTTTTTCCACACTTGTGCTTCAAAGTAGCACCTTGTTCTTCATATAGTGAGTCTCATATATTGTGCTTCAAAGTAGAACCTTGATCTTCATGTAGTGAGTCTCATATATTGTGCTTCAAAGTAGCACCATGTTTTTCATATAGTGAGTCTCATAAGTTGTCTTTTTATACTAGTGGGAATTTTTCATTATAGAACTTGGCTTGTATATTCCTACAATGGGCTTCCTCAAATGCCCTAGGTCTTCATGAGCAAGCAAGTTGGATGCACACCCACTAGTTTTCTTTTGTTGAGCATTCATTCATAGATCTAGTGCATCCGTTGCATGGCAATCCCTACTCCTCATGTTGACATCAATTGATGGGCATCTCCATAGCCCGTTGATTATCCTCGTCAATGTGAGACTTTCTCCTTTTTTGTCTTCTCCACACAATCCCCATCATCATATTCTATTCCACCCATAGTGCTATATCCATGGCTCACGCTCATGTATTGCGTGAAGGTTGAAAAAGTTTGAGATTATTTAAGTATGAAACAATTGCTTGGCTTGTCATCGGGGTATAGAAGTTGGGAACATCTTTGTGTGACGAAAATGAAGCATAGCCTAACTATATGATTTTGTAGGGATGAACTTTCTTTTGCCATGCTATTTTGAGAAGACATAATTGCTTAGTTAGTATGCTTGAAGTATTGTTATTTTTATGTCAATATGAACTTTTGTCTTGAATCTTTCGGATCTGAATATTCATATCACAAGTAAGAAGAATTACATTGAAATTATGCCAACTAGCATTCCACATCAAAAATTGTCTTTTTTATCATTTACCTACTCAAGGACGAGCAGGAATTAAGCTTGGGGATGCTTGATACGTCTCCAACGTATCTATAATTTTTGATTGCTCCATGCTATATTATCTACTGTTTTGGGCAATATTGGGCTTTATTTTCCACTTATATATTACTTTTGGGACTAACCTATTAACCGGAGGCCCAGCCCAATTTCTTTGTTTTTTGCCTATTTCAGTATTTCGAGGAAAAGGAATATCAAACGGAGTCAAAACGGAACGAAATCAACTGGAGAAGTTATTTTTGGAAGGAAAGCCACCCGATGGACTTGGAGTGCACGTAAGGAAAGAAAGGAGGTGCTCACGAGGGTGGGGGCGCGCCCCGCCTCGTGGGTCTCCCCTTCGTCCACACCGACGATTTCTTTCACCCATATATACCTCTACGCATTCTAAAACTTCCGTAACAGAAGATAGATCAGGAGTTCCGCCGGCAAGCCTCTGTAGCCACCAAAACCTCTCGGGAGCCCGTTCCGGCACCTGGGAGGAACCCATCACCAGTGGCCATCTTCATCATTCCGGCGCTATCCATGACGAGGAGGGAGTAGTTCACCCTCGGGGCTGAGGGTACGTACCAGTAGCTATGTGTTTGATCTCTCTCTCTCTCTCGTGTTCCCTCTATGGCATGATCTTGATGTATCGCGAGCTTTGCTATTATAGTTGGATCTTATGATGTTTCTCCCCCTCTACTCTCTTGTGATGAATTGAGTTTCCCCTTTGAAGTTATCTTATCGGATTGAGTCTTTTATGAGAACACTTGATGTATGTCTTGCCGTGTTTATCTGTGGTGACAATGGGATATCATGTGCCACTTGATGTATGTTTTGGTGACCAACTAGCGGGTTCCACCCATGAACCTATGCATAGGGGTTGCACACGTTTTCTTGACTCTCCAGTAGAAACTTTGGGACACTCTTTGAAGTACCTTTGTGTTGGTTGGATGAATCTGAGATTGTGTGATGCATATCGTATAATCATGCCCACGGATACTTGAGGTGACAATGGAGTATCTAGGTGACATTAGGGTTTTGGTTGATTTGTGTCTTAAGGTGTTATTCTAGTACAAACTCTTTAATAGATCGATTCGAAAGAATAACTTTGAGGTGGTTTCTGCACCTACCATAATCTCTATGTTTGTTCTCCGCTATTAGTGGCTTTGGAGTGACTCTTTGTTGCATGTTGAGGGCTTGTTATATGATCTATCTATGTTATTATTGTTGAGAGAACTTGCACTAGTGAAAGTATGAACCCTAGGCCTTGTTTCCTAGCATTGCAATACCGTTTACGCTCACTTTTATCATTAGTTACCTTGCTGTTTTTATATTTTCAGATTACAAAAACCTTTATCTACTATCCCTGTTGCACTTGTATCACCATCTCTTCGCCGAACTAGTGCACCTATACAATTTACCATTGTATTGGGTGTGTTGGGGACACAAGAGACTCTTTGTTATTTGGTTGCAGGGTTGTTTGAGAGAGACCATCTTCATCCTACGCCTCCCACGGATTGATAAACCTTAGGTCATCCACTTGAGGGAAATTTGCAACTGTCCTACAAACCTATGCACTTGCAGGCCCAACAACGTCTACAAGAAGAAGGTTGTGTAGTAGACATCAGCACGATACCTCTACATTTACCTACGGGATTAGTTTTAAACCTCAATGTTTGTTATTTAGTGCCAGCTTTGAGCATGAACATTGTATCTATATCTCGTTTAATACGAGATGGATACTCATTTAAATCCGAGAATAATGGTTGTTCTATTTATATGAGAGATATGTTTTATGGTCATGCCCCGCTGGTCAATGGTTTATTCTTAATGAATCTCGAGCGTGATGTTACACATATTCATAGTGTGAATACCAAAAGATGTAAGGTTGATAATGATAGTCCCACATACTTGTGGCACTGCCGCCTTGGTCACATTGGTGTCAAACGCATGAAGAAGCTCCATGCAGATGAACTTTTGGAGTCTCTTTATTACGAATCATTTGACACGCGTCGAACCATGCCTCATGGGTAAAATGACCAAGACTCCGTTCTCCGGAACAATGGAGCGAGCAACCAACTTATTGGAAATCATACATCTTGATGTGTGCGGTCCAATGAGCGTTGAGGCACGCCTTGGTGGCTATCGTTATGTTCTCACCCTCACTGATGACTTGAGTAGATATGGGTATGTCTACTTAATGAAACACAAGTCTGGGACCTTTGAAAGGTTCAAGGAATTTCAGAGTGAGGTTGAAAATCAACGTGACAGAAAAATATAGTTCTTACAATCAGATCGTGGAGGGGAATATTTAAGTCACGAATCTGGCACACACTTAAGGAAATGTGGAATCGTTTCACAACTCACGCCGCCTGGAACACCTCAGCGTAATGGTGTGCCCGAACGTCGTAATCGCACTCTATTGGATATGGTGCGATCTATGATGTCTCTTACCGATCTACCGCTCTCATTTTGGGGCTATGCTTTAGAGACTGCCGCATTCACTTTAAATAGGGCTCCGTCGAAATCCGTTGAGACGACACCGTATGAATTATGGTTTGGGAAGAAACCTAAGCTGTCATTTCTAAAAGTTTGGGGATGTGATGCTTATGTCAAGAAACCGCAACTGAAAAGCTCGAACCCAAGTCGGAAAATGCGTCTTCATAGGATACCCTAAGGAAACCATTGGGTATACCTTCTACCTTAGATCCGAAGGCAAGATCTTTGTTGCCAAGAACGGGTCCTTTCTGGAGAAAGAATTTCCCTCGAAAGAAGTAAGTGGGAGGAAAATAGAACTTGATGAAGTACTGCCTCTTGAAGCGGAAAGTAGTGCAGCTCAGGAAGATGTTCTTGTGGTGCCTGCACCGGCTAGAGAGGAGGTTAATGGTGATGGTCAAGGTACTTCGGATCAAGTTTCTACTGAACTTCGTAGGTCCACGAGGACACGTTCCACACCAGAATGGTATGGCAACCCCGTCCTGGAAATCATGTTGTTAGACAACGGTGAACCTTTGAACTATGAAGCGATGGCAGGCCCAGATTCCAACAAATGGCTTGAAGCCATGCAATCCGAGATAGGATCCATGTATGAAAACAAAGTATGGACTTTGACAGACTTGCCCGATGATCGGCGAGCAATAGAAAATAAATGGATCTTTAAGAAGAAGATGGACGCAGATGGTAATGTTACCATCTACAAAGCTCGACTTGTTACTAAGGGTTATTGACAAGTTCAAGGGGTTGACTACGATGAGACCTTCTCACCCATAGCAAAGCTTAAGTCCGTCCGAATCATGTTAGCAATTGCCGCATTCTACGATTATGAGATATGGCAAATGGACGTCAAAACGGCATTCCTTAACGGCTTTCTTAAGGAAGAATTGTATGCGATGCAGCCGGAGGGTTTTGTCGATCCTAAGAATGCTAACAAGGTATGCAAGCTCCAACGCTCCATCTATGGGCTGGTGCAAGCATCTCGGAGTTGGAACATTCACTTTGATGAAATGATCAAAGCGTTTGGGTTTATGCTTGAGACTTATGGAGAAGCCTGCATTTACAAGAAAGTGAGTGGGAGCTCTATAGCATTTCTCATATTATATGTGGATGACATATCGTTGATGGGAAATGATATAGAACTCTTGGAGAGCATAAAGGCCTACTTGAATAAGTGTTTTTCAATGAAGGACCTTGGAGAAGCTGCTTACATATTAGGCATCAAGATCTATAGATATAGATCGAGACACCTCATAGGTCTTTCACAAAGCGCATACCTTGATAAGATATTGAAAAAGTTCAATATGGATCAGTCCAAGAAGGGGTTCTTGCATGTGTTGCAAGGTGTGAAATAGAGCTCAGCTCAATGTCCGACCATGGCAGAAGATAGAGAAAAGATGAGTGTCGTCCCCTATGCCTCGGCCATAGGTCTATCATGTATGCCATGATGTGTACCAGACCTGATGTAAACCTTGCCGTAAGTTTGGTAGGAAGGTACCAAAGTAATCCCGGTATGGAACACTGGACAGCGGTCAAGAATATCCTGAAGTACCTGAAAAGGACTAAGGATATGTTTCTCGTTTATGGAGGTGACGAAGAGCTCGTCGTAAAGGGTTATGTCGATGCTAGCTTCGACACGGATCTGGATGACTCTAAGTCACAAACCGGATAATGCGTGTATATTTTGAATGGTGGGGCGATGGCTAGTGCGATTTGCAAGCAAAGCATCGTGGCGGGATCTACATGTGAAGCGGAATACATGGCAGCCTCGGAGGCAGCGCATGAAGCAATCTGTATGAAGGAGTTCATTACCGACCTAGGAGTTATTCCCAATGCGTCCGGGCCGATGACTCTCTTCTGCGACAACACTGGAGACATTGCCCTTGCCAAGGAGCCCAGGTTTCACAAGAAGACCAGGCACATCAAGCGTCGCTTCAACTCCATTCGTGAAACTGTTCAAGATGGAGACATAGATATTTGCAAAGTGCATACGGATCCGAATGCTGCAGATCCGTTGACTAAACCTCTTCCGCAAGCAAAACATGATCAACACCAAAACTCTATGGGTGTTCGATTCATCACAATGTAACTAGATTATTGACTCTGGTGCAAGTGGGAGACTGTTGGAAATATGCCCTAGAGGCAATAATAATATGATTATTATATTTCCTTGTTCATGATAATTGTCTATTGTTCATGCTATAATTGTGTTATCCGGAAATCGTAATACATGTGTGAATACATAGACCACAACATGTCCCTAGTGAGCCTCTAGTTGACTAGCTCGTTGATCAATGGATGGTTACAGTTTCCTGACTATGGACATTTGATGTAATTGATAACGGGATCACATCATTGGGAGAATGATGTGATGGACAAGACCCAATCCTAAGCATAGTCCAAGATCGTGTAGTTCGTTTGCTAGAGCTTTTCTAATGTCAAGCATCATTTCCTTAGACCATGAGATCATGCAACTCCCGATACCGTAGGAGTGCTTTGGGTGTACCAAACGCGTCCTGGCATCTGGGTGGCTATAAAGGTACACTACGGTATCTCCGAAAGTGTCTGTTGGGTTGGCATGGATCGAGACTGGGATTTGTCACTCCGTATGACAGAGAGGTATCTCTGGGCCCACTCGGTAATGCATCATCATAATGAGCTCAATGTGACCAAGGGGTTGGTCACGGGATCAAGCATTATGGAACGAGTAAAGTGACTTGCTGGAAACGAGATTGAACGAGGTATTGGGATACCGACGATCGAATCTCGGGCAAGTAACATACCGATTGACAAAGGGAATTGAATACGGGATTGATTGAATCCTTGACATCGTGGTTCATCCGATGAGATCATCGTGGAGCATGTGGGAGCCAACATGGGTATCCAGATCCTGCTGTTGGTTATTGACCGGAGAGTCATCTCGGTCATGTCTCAAGATGTCTCCCGAACCCGTAGGGTCTACACACTTAAGGTTTGGTGACGCTAGGGTTGTAGAGATATTAGTATGCGGTAACCCGAAAGTTGTTCGGAGTCCCGGATGAGAACCCGGACGTCACAAGGAGTTCCGGAATGGTCCGGAGGTAAAGATTTGTATATAGGAAGTCCAGTTTCGGCCATCGGGAAAGTTTCGGGGGTCACCGGTATTGTACCGGGACCACCTGAAGGGTCCCGGGGGTCCATCGGGTGGGGCCACCTATCCCGGAGGGCCCCTTGGGCTGAAGTGGGAAGGGAACCAGCCCCTGGTGGGCTGGTGTGCCCCCCATGGGCCTCCCCCTACGCCTAGGGTTGCAAACCACAGGGGTGGGGCGCCCACGACTTGGGGGCAAGTCCCCCTTGGCCGCCCCTTGAGATTGGATCTCTAGGGGCCGGCGCCCAGGCCCCTATATATAGAGGGGAGGACTGTGCACCCAAGCCCTGGCGCCTCCCTCTCCCCGTAACAACTCTCCTCTCACGAGCTTGGCGAAGCCCTGCCGAGATCCTCGCCGCTTCCACCACCACGCCCGTCGTCTGCTGGATCTCCATCAACCTCTCCTTCCCCTTGCTGGATCAAGAAGGAGGAGACGTCTTCCCCAACCGTCTGCGTGTGTTGAGCACGCGGAGGTGCCGTCCGTTCGGCGCTAGGATCATCGGTGATTTGGATCATGACGAGTACGACTCCATCAACCCCGTTCTCTTGAACGCTTCCGCTCGCGATCTACAAGGGTATGTAGACGCACTCCTCTCTCTCTCTCTCTCTCGTTGCTAGATGACTCCATAGATTGATCTTGGTGATGCGTAGAATTTTTTAAAATTTCTGCTACGATCCCCAAAATCCACGTACCCTTGTAGACCGAAAGCGGAAGCATTAAGTAACGTGGTTGATGTAGTCGAACGTCTTCGCGATCTAACCGATCCAAGTACCGAACGTACGGCACCTCCGTGTTCAGCACATGTTCAACACGATGACGTCCCTCGAGCTCTTGATCCAGTTGGGGGCGAGGGAGAGTTCCGTCAGCACGACGGCGTGGTGACGGTGACGATGAAGTTACCGGCGCAGGGCTTCGCCTAAGCACTACCACGATATGACCAAGGTGTGTAACTGTGGAGGGGGGCACCACACACGGCTAAGAGAAGACTTGGTGTGTGATACGTCTCCATCGTATCTACTTTTCCAAACACTTTTGCCCTTGTTTTGGACTCTAACTTGCATGATTTTAATGGAACTAACCCCGGACTGACGCTGTTTTCAGCAGAATTGCCATAGTGTTATTTATGTGCAGAAACAGAACTTCTCGGAATGACTTGAAACTTCACGGAACATATTTTCGGAAATAATAAAACATCGTTGCAAAAGATGAAGGCCAGGGGGCCCACCACCTGTCCACGAGGGTGGGGGGCGCGCCCCCGTACCTCGTGGGCCCCCTGAAGCTCCTCCGACGCCAACTCCAACTCTATATATTTGCTTTCGGGGAGAAAAAAATCAAGGAGAAGAAATCATCGCGTTTTACGATAGGGAGCCGCCGCCAAGCCCTAAAACCTCTCGGGAGGGCTGATCTAGAGTCCATTCGGGGCTCCGTAGAGGGGGATTCGTCGCCGTCGTCATCATCAACCATTCTCCATCACCAATTTCATGATGCTCACCGCTGCGTGAGTAATTCCATCGTGAAGCTTGCTGGACGGTGATGGGTTGGATGAGATTTATCATGTAATCGAGTTAGTTTTGTTAGGGTTTGATCCCTAGTATCCACTATGTTACGAGATTGATGTTGCTATGACTTTGCTATGCTTAATGCTTGTCACTAGGGCCCGAAGTGCCATGATTTCAGATCTGAACCTATTATGTTTTCATGAATATATGTGTGTTCTTGATCCTATCTTGCAAGTCTATAGTCACCTACTATGTGTTATGATCCGGCAACCCCAGTGACAATAATCGGGACCACTCCCGGTGATGACCATAGTTTGAGGAGTTCATGTATTCACTTTGTGCTAATGCTTTGTTCCGGTTCTCTATTAAAAGGAGGCCTTAATATCCCTTAGTTTCCATTAGGACCCCGCTGCCACGGGAGGGTAGGACAAAAGATGTCATGCAAGTTCTTTTCCATAAGCATGTATGACTATATTCGGAATATATGCCTACATTACATTGATGAATTGGAGCTAGTTCTGTGTCACCCTATGTTATGACTGTTACATGATGAACCGCATCCGGCATAATTATCCATCACCGATCCAATGCCTATGAGCTTTCCATATACTGGTTTTCGCTTATTTACTTTCCCGTTGTTATTGTTACAATCACTACAAAACACCAAAAATATTACTTTTGCTTTTGTTACTCTTTTGTTACCGTTACCACTACTATCATATTACTTTGCTACTAAATACTCTGCTGCAGATAGTAAGTTATCCAGGTGTGGTTGAATTGACAACTCAACTGCTAATACTTGAGAATATTCTTTGGCTCCCCTTGTGTCGAATCAATAAATTTGGGTTGAATACTCTACCCTCGAAAGCTATTGCGATCCCCTACACTTGTGGGTTATCAAGACTAATTTCTGGCGCCGTTGCCGGGGAGCATAGCTCTATTCTTTGAGTCACTTGGGATTTATATCTGCTTGACACTATGAAGAACTTTAAAGACGCTAAGACAACAATTTATCCCTCAACTACGAGGGAGGTAAGGAACTGCCATCTAGCTCTCGCACTTGATTCACTTTCATTTTGAGTAAGCTTGCGACACCTAAACCTTCTTACGCTATTAGATTACGATATGTCGCATGTTATTGATGATGCCACTTACGCTATGCATGATACTTATGATGAAACTACTTCTATGCTTGATACTCTGTGCCCTTAGTGAATTTCTTGATGAACAAATTGCTAGGGCTAGAGAGAAAGAAATTATTGGTACCGATTATAATGATGAAAGTGATGATGAAGATAGGCTGTTATTCACGAGGGTTATATTTTTGATATGGAAGCCTCTGCAGCTATTTTAGCTTGTAAGGATAGATATGAACTCAAGAGGTTATTAGCTGAATGGAATAAGCAATCTCTTAGGGATAGAATGAGGCTTGACCCTGCTTTTGCTACTTCACCTATTTGTGTTGCCGATAAGGATTATGAATTCTCTGTTGATCCTGATATAATTACTTTGGTTGAATCTGATCCTTTTCATGGCTATGAATCTGAAACTGTTGTGGCACATCTTACTAAATTAAATGATATAGCCACCCTATTCACTAATGATGAGAGATCTCGCTACTTTTATATCCTTAAAATATTTCCGTTCTCGTTAAAGGGTGATGCTAAGATATGGTTTAATTCTCTTGATCCTGGTTGTGTGCGTAGTCCCCAGGATATGATTTATTACTTCTCTGCTAAATATTTCCCTACTCATAAGAAACAAGCTGCTTTAAAGGAAATATACAACTTTGTGCAAATTAAAGAAGAGAGTCTCCCACAAGCTTGGGGGAGGCTTCTCAAGTTACTTAATGCTTTGCCTGGTCATCCTCTTAAGAAAAATGAAATACTTGATATCTTTTATAATGGACTAACCAATGCTTCCAGAGATTACCTGGATAGTTGTGCTGGTTCTCTTTTCAGGGAAAGAACACCGGATGAGGCTGAAATCCTATTGAATAATATGTTGACAAATGGAAATAATTGGGCACCTCCTGAGCCAGCTCCTGCTCCAATTCGAGCCTATTCCTAAACCAACTCCGAAGAAGAAAGGTGTTCTATTTCTCGATCACGAAGATATGCAAGAGGCAAAGAAATCTATGAAAGAAAAAGGTATTAAAGCTGAAGATGTTAAGAATTTACCTCCTATTGAAGAAATACATGGTCTTAATCTACACTTTGTTGAAGAAACTTATGATCTTAATCCATTACCTATTGAAGAACCTCATGGTCTTGATAACCCGACACGTAGTAAAGGTAAATTCTCTCTATAGATTTGATGAAGGTGATATTCCTCATTATAAGTCTGCTAGACAATGCTTAGATGAGTTTGATAATTTTATTGTCAAACAAGAAAATTTCAATGCTTATTTTGGTAGACAATTGAAATACAATTCCGATATGATTAAACACTTGGGTGATTATATGGCCAATGTTAGAGGTGAACTTAAACTTGTTAGCAAACATGCTTCTATGGTTACCACTCAAGTAGAACAAGTACTTAAGGCTCAAAATGATTTGCTCAATGAAATGAATAGTAAGAAAAATGGTTATCTTTGTTAGAGTGGCTACTAGAACTGGTAGAATGACTCAGAACCTTTGTATCCTGAAGGCCACCCTAAGAGAATTGAGCAAGATTCTCAGAGAAATAATATTGATGTACCTAGTTCTTCTAAAAGGAAGAAAAAGAAAAATGATAGGAATTTGCAAACTTCTAGTGAACCTATTGCTGAACCACCTGAGAATCCAAATGATATATCTATTTCTGTTGCTGAAACACAATCTGGTAATGAACATGAACCTAGTGAAAATGTTAATGATGATGGTTATGATGATGCTCAACCTAGTAATGATAATGATGTAGAAGTTGAACCTGATGTTGATCTTGATAACCCACAATCAAAGAATCAACGTTATGATAAGAGAGACTTTGTTGCTAGGAAACATGGTAAAGAAAGAGAACCATGGGTTCGAAACCCATGCCTTTTCCTCCCAAACCATCTAAGAAAAAGGATGATGAGGATTTTGAGCGCTTTCTTTGAAATGATTAGACCTATCTTTTTGTGTATGCGATTGGTGATATGCTCAAAATGAATCCTTATGCTAAATATATGAAAGATATTGTTACAAATAAGAGAAAGATACCGAAGCTGAAATTTCCACCATGCTTGCTAATTATACTTTTAAGGGTGGAATACCAAAGAAACTTGGAGATCCAGGAGTACCTACTATACCATGCTCCATTAAAAGAAACTATGTTAAAACAGCTTTATGTGATCTTGGAGCTGGTGTTAGTGTTATGCCTCTCTCTTTATATCGTAGACTTGATTTGAATAAGTTGACACCCTCTTGAAATATCTTTGCAAATGGTGACAAATCAACTGCTATACACAGCCGGTATTTGTGAGGATGTGCCTGTTGTGGTTGCAAACGTTACTATTTTAACGGACTTTGTTATCCTTGATATTCCCGAGGATGATAGTATGTCTATTATTATTGGAAGACCTTTTCTGAACACTGCAGGTGCTGTTATTGATTGTAACAAAGGCAATGTCACTTTTCATGTTAATGGTAATGAGCATATGGTACACTTTCCGAGGAAACAACCTCAAGTTCATAGTATCAACTCTATTGGAAAAATTCCGTTGATTATATTTGGAGGTTTTGAATTTCCTCTTCCTACTGTCAAGAAGAAATATGATATTCTTATTATAGGGGATGTGCATATCCCCGTTGAGGTAACATAGTGTTATTCGAAATTTCTCCGATTCCATGTTAATCGGAATGAGTTTATTAACAAGACTTGAAACCTTGTTAGTGGATTCATTTTGATGAGCATGAAATGGATGAAACTAGAAGGCACAACCTTCTGTACCCTCTTTATACTTTCTGTTATTTAGTTGAAATAAAGTAAAAATAGTATTTGTCTGTCTGTTTTCTGATTTATCTGTGCAATATAAAAATACCCGGAAAATAAAAGTCCTCCAAATGCCATGCAAATTTAATATGATTTTTTTCTGGAATATTTGAGGATTTATGGTACTGAAAACACTGCAGGGGGAGCTGCCACCTGGCCACGAGGGTGGAGGGCGCCCTCCTGCCTCGTGGGCCCACGGTGGCCGTCCTCCACTTATTCCTGCACCCATCCTCTTCTTCTTCCTCCCACAAACACGAATATCCAGCTCAAGCACGAGTTCTAGCTCACTTTGCTGTGATTTTCGATCTCCTTGGTCAAAGCAACTCTCACAAAATTGCTGGGGAGATTGTTCCCTGGTATGTGACTCCTCCATTGGTCCAATTAGTTTTTGCTCTAGTGCTTTATTCATTGCAAATTTGTGCTGCATAAGGTGACCATGTTCTTGAGCTTGCATGTCAAATTTATATGGTTCCAAGTAATTCTAATGCATGATATATCCTCTAGGCACTTGTAGGAGTAGTTGCTATCGGTTTATTGAGTTTGGTTCACTTTTGTTTGAAGTTACTAAAAATTTCATAATATTTCAGAAAATGATGAAGAGACTTTTAAGGGGCTCATCGAGTCGAAGCTCGAAGGAAAAGCAAAATGAAGAAGCACAGAGGCCCAAATATAATTTGCCTCGTACCGCGGAGGTCCGGCCGTGTGAATGGCCTTCCGATGACTTCTTGAGACAAGCCGGGATTTATGAGGATTTTTATTCATTGGATGAGGATGCTGGCCTCACCGACTTCCTCCGCGACCAACGTCATTAGTATCTCTTACTCACTAATACTTTTGTGCAAAACTTCTACTATTTTCCTAAGGAATCACCTCCTTCAGTAGAGTTTCATTTATATGATGTTGTTAAGAAAATGCCACTAGATGAATTTTGCGAGGTTTGCAAAATACCCTTCGAGGGTACCTTAGATGAACCACATCGTAAGGATGTGGAAGAATTTATTAACACCGTCACTGTGGGGGAAACCAGGAAGGTTTCCGATGCAAGAATCACTAGCATACATTTTCCTGTTTTACGCTACTTTGCCTTATTTGCTAGTCGTTGCTTGATTGGTCGCGGAAACTGTGGAAACCTTAGTGTTCCTGATATTATAATTTTGTTCCATGGTTTATACCGTGATAACACTGTTAGTATGGGCGGAATTATTGCTAAACGGTTAAGTTTGAACCGTACTAAAGGCCCCATCTTTGGAGGTATTTATGCTTCGCCTAGCTGCACATTTTAACATACCCATTAGGCTTTATGAGAAAGAATAAAAATTGTTGCCTAGTGCTTATTTAGATTATAAGAGTATGCTAGCGCATGATTTTATTGTTAAGGGCAGGGAAGGGGAGCTTAAATATAAATTGTACTTTAATAAACATCACCTTGAGACTATTACCTTGCATGCTCCTTCCTTGTTTAATTTGTCTGAAGGTCCTTATCTCGTTCCGTGGGCGGCTGTTCAAGCCTACCGAACCCTACACCAACCGGGAGCCGAACCACCTGTCTGAGCCTCCACGCTAGTCTGTTTATTCTTGGGATCCGAAATGGCTGCCGGCCGATGTGGCGATCGAGTCCTCTTCATCACAAGATGCTGACCCGGCTACACCTCACGGGTATCCGCCAAGCCATCCTCGGCAATGAACCAACTTAGGCCAAAAGCCTAAGCTTGGGGAATACGTATTTCCCATCGACATTACATTTATGTTTACACACACTCATTGCTAGATGTCGGTGCTCATACTCTTTCACTGTAATATCCATGCTAGTTTATTTTCTTTTTCTTGCTTTCCTCTTGTGTGTTTGTTAAACCTTAAGAAAAACCAAAAAAATTAGTAGTAGTTTACTTTTCTTGCTGTAGTAGCAATAATTAAAAAGAAAACCCAAAAATATTTCATGTTCTTCTTTTGCTTGTTGGGAGCTTTCCCGTGTAAATAGTTTTATTTTCTTTTCTTTTCTTTGGGGTCAATAGGAGAAGACCATAATTAAATTGTTGAAGCAACTCTTATATGCATTATTGTTGATTTAACCAAGAGCCCATATTGCCTTGTCTTCTCCTGTTTATTGAATGCTCGCAGATTCCAGCTTAGTCCAATGCATGTGCACTCTTATTATTATTCACACCGTTCGGTCGTGCAAGTGAAAGGCAATTATGATGATATATGATGGATCGACCGAGGTGAGAAAAGCTGGTATGAACTCGACCTCTTTCTTTTGTAAATATGATGAGTTCATCGTTCTTGATTCAGCTTATTATGAATAAACATGTTTGCAATGACAATTAGAGATTATAGTTGCTCGTGCCATGCTTGATTAGCTATGAGTTATAATGGTTTACCTTGCGTGCCAACATGCTATTAAAATGGTTGTGATGTGGTATAGTGGGGTGGTATCCTCCTTTGAATGATTTAAGTGACTTGACTTGGCACATGTTCACACATGTAGTTGAAATAAATCAACATAGCCTTCACGATATTTATGTTCATGGTGGATTATATCCTACTCATGCTTGCATCCAATGTTTATTAATTTTAATGCATGTTCATGGTTGTTGTCGCTCTCTAGTTGGTCCCTTCCCAGTCTTTTGCTAGCCTTCACTTGTACTAAGCGGGAATACTGCTTGTGCATCCAATCCCTTAAACCCCAAAGTTATTCCATATGAGTCCACCATACCTTCCTATATACGGTATCTACCTGCCATTCCAAGTAAATTTGTATGTGCCAAACTCTAAACCTTCAAATAAACATTCTGTTTTGTATGCTCGAATAGCTCATGTATCAACTAGGGCTGCCCTTATCTTCCATGTTAGGCGGGTAATTCTCACGAGGAGTGGACTCCGCTCCTCACTCACGAGAAAATGGCTGGTCACCGGGATGCCCAGTCCCATGCTTTATGCAAACTAAATCAAAATTAATTGCAAATAAAACTCCCCCTGGGACTGTTGCTAGTTGGAGACACTCGTTGTTTCGAGCAAGTCATGGATTGATGCTTGTTGGTGGAGGGGGAGTATAAACTTTACCATTATGTTTGGGAACCGCCTATAATGTGTGTAGCATGGAAGATATCGCCATCTCTTAGTTGCTATGTTGACAATGAAAGTATGCCGCTCAAAATATTATTTATCTATATTTCAAAACCGAGCTCTGGCGCCTCTACAAATCCCTGCTTCCCTCTGCGAAGGGCCTATCTATTTACGTTTATGTTGAGTCATCACCCTCTTATTAAAAGCACTAGCTGGAGAGCGCATCTGTCATTTGCATTCATTGTTATTAATTTATATTGGATATGACTATGATTGGATCTCTTTTACCATGAATTACAATGTCTAGTCAGTTCTTGATCTTTAAAGGTGCTCTGCATTTATGTTTTGCGGTCTAAGAAAGGGCTAGCGAGATACCATCCTGTTATATCATATTATGATTGTTTTGAGAAAGTGTTGTCATCCGAGATTTATTATTATGGCTCGCTAGTTAATTATGCTATTGATATGAGTAAACATGAGACCTGAGAGTTATTGCAAGTGTGGTTAGTCATGATCTTTGCTGAAAACATGAATGCTGGCTTTACATATTTACAACAACAAGAGCAAACAAAGTTTGTAGAAGTTTTTCTTTATCACTTTCAGTTTGTCAACTGAATTGCTTGAGGACAAGAAAAGGTTTAAGCTTGGGGGAGTTCATACGTCTCCGCCGTATCTACTTTTCCAAACACTTTTGCCCTTGTTTTGGACTCTAACTTGCATGATTTGAATGGAACTAACCCCGGACTCACGCTGTTTTCAGCAGAATTGCCATAGTGTTATTTATGTGCGTAAATGTAACTTCTCGGAATGACACAGAAACTTCACGGAACATCTTTTTGGAAATAATAAAAAATCGTTGCAAAAGATGAAGGCCAGGGGGCCCACCACCTGTCCACGAGGGTGGGGGGCGCGCCCCCTACCTCGTGGGCCCGCTGAAGCTCCTCCGACGCCAACTCCAACTCTATATATTTGCTTTCGGGGAGAAAAAAATCAAGGAGAAGAAATCATCGCGTTTTACGATAGGGAGCCGCCGCCAAGCCCTAAAACCTCTCGGGAGGGCTGATCTGGAGTCCGTTCGGGGCTCCGGAGAGGGGTATTCGTCGCCGTCATCATCATCAACCATCCTCCATCACCAATTTCGTGATGCTCACTGCCGTGCATGAGTAATTCCATCGTAGGCTTGCTGGACGGTGATGGGTTGGATGAGATTTATCATGTAATCGAGTTAGTTTTGTTAGGGTTTGATCCCTAGTATCCACTATGTTTTAGATTGATGTTGCTATGACTTTGCTATGCTTAATGCTTGTCACTAGGGCCCGAGTGCCATGATTTCAGATCTGAACCTATTATGTTTTCATGAATATATGTGTGTTCTTGATCCCATCTTGCAAGTCTATGGTCACCTACTATGTGTTATGATCCGGCAGCCCCGAAGTGACAATAATTGGGACCACCCCGGTGATGACCATAGTTTGAGGAGTTCATGTATTCACTTTGTGCTAATGCTTTGTTCCGGTTCTCTATTAAAAGGAGGCCTTAATATCCCTTAGTTTCCATTAGGACCCCGCTGCCACGGGAGGGTAGGACAAAAGATGTCATGCAAGTTCTTTTCCATAAGCACATATGACTATATTCGAATATATGCCTACATTACATTGATGAATTGGAGCTAGTTCTCAGGTCACCCTATGATATGATTGTTACATGATGAACCACATCCGGCATAATTATCCATCACCGATCCAATGCCTACGAGCTTTCCATATACTGGTTTTCGCTTATTTACTTTCCCGTTGTTATTTTTACAATCACTACAAAACACCAAAAATATTACTTTTGCTTTTGTTACTCTTTTGTTACCATTACCACTACTATCATATTGCTTTGCTACTAAATACTCTGCTGCAGATATTAAGTTATCCAGGTGTGGTTGAATTGACAACTCAACTGCTAATACTTGAGAATATTCTTTGGCTCCCCTTGTGTTGAATAAATAAATTTGGGTTGAATACTCTACCCTCAAAAGCTGTTGCGATCCCCTACACTTGTGGGTTATCAGTGTGCCTCTGGGGTGCCCCCCTCCGACGTATATAAAGGAGGGAGGGAGAGAGGCCGACCCCCTAGAGGCGCGCCAAGAGTATGGAGTCCTACTAGGACTTCCAAGTCCTAGTAGGAATCCCTTTCCTTTTTCGGAGTAGGAGAGAAGGAAAGAGGGAAAGAGAGAAGGAGTAGGAAAAGGCAAGGGGGCGCCGCCCCCTTCCCCTAGTCCAATTCGGACCCATGGGGGAGGCGCGCTACCTCCCCTTGGCCTGCCTCCTCTTTTCCCGTATGGCCCAATAAGGCCCATTACTTCTTCCGGTGAATTCCCGTAACTCCGTGGTACTCTGAAAAACACCCGAATCACTCGGAACCTTTCCGATGTACGAATATAGCCTTCCAATATATGAATCTTTACCTCTCGACCATTTCAAGAATCCTCCACATGTCCGTGATCTCATCCAGGACTCAGAACAAACTTTGGTCATCAAATCACATAACTGATAATGCAAATCGTCATCGAACGTTAAGCATGCGGACCCTACGGGTTCGAGAATTTTGTAGACATGACCGACACACATCTCCGGTCAATAACCAATAGTGGAACCTGCATGCTCATATTGGCTCCTACATATTCTACGAAGATCTTTATCGGTCAAACCGCATAACAACATACGTCATTCCCTTTGTCATCGGTATGTTACTTGCCAGAGATTCGATCGTCGTTATGATCATACCTAGTTCAATCTCGTTACCGGCAAGTCTCTTTACTCGTTCCGTAATGCATCATCCCGCAACTAACTCATTAGTCACATTGCTTGGAAGGCTTATAGTGATGTGCATTACCGAGAGGGCCCAGAGATACCTCTCCGATACTTTGAGTGACAAATCCTAATCTCGGTCTATGCCAACCCAGCAAACACCTTCGGAGAAACCTGTAGAGCATCTTTATAATCACCTAGTTACGTTGTGACGTTTGATAGCACACAAGGTGTTCCTCCGGTATTCGGGAGTTGCATAATCTAATAGTCAGAGGAATATGTATAAGTCATGAAGAAAGCAATAGCAATAAAACTTAACGATCATTATGCTAAGCTAACGGATGGGTCTTGTCCATCACATCATTCTCTAATGATGTGATCCCGTCATCAAATGACAACACATGTCTATGGTTAGGAAACTTAACCATCTTTGATTAACGATCTAGTCAAGTAGGGGCATACTAGGGACACTCTGTTTGTCTATGTATTCACACATGTACTAAGTTTCCGGTTAATACAATTCTAGCATGAATAATAAACATTTATCATGATATAAGGAAATATAAATAACAACTTTATTATTGCCTCTAGGGCATATTTCCTTCAGTCCCCCACTTGCACTAGAGTCAATAATCTAGTTCACACCGCCATGTGATTTAACACCAATTGTTCACATCTATGTGATTAATACCCATAGTTCACATCACCATGTGACCAACACTCAAAGGGTTTACTAGAGTCAATAATCTAGTTCACATCGCTATGTGATTAACACCCAAGAGTAATAAGGTGTGATCATGTTTTTCTTGTGAGAGAAATTTAGTCAACGTGTCTGCCACATTCAGAGCCGTATGTATTTTGCAAATTTTCTATGTCTACAATGCTCTGCACGGAGCTACTCTAGCTAATTGCTCCCACTTTCAATATGTATCTAGATCGAGACTCAGAGTCATCCAGATCGGTATCAAAACTTGCATCGCGTAACTCTTTACGACGAACTCTTTATCACCTCCATAACCGAGAAATATTTCCTTAGTCCTCTAAGGATAATTTTTACCGTTGTCCAGTGATCTACTCCTGGATCACTATTATACCCTTTGCCAAACTCATGGCGAGGTACAAAATAGGTCTGGTATACATCATGGTATTCTTTATAGAACCTATGGCTGAGGCATAGGGAATGACTTTCATTCTCTCTCTATCTTCAGCCATGGTCGGGTTTTTGAGTCTTACTTAACTTCATACCTTACAATTCACGCAAGAACTCCTTCTTTGACTGATCCATTTTGAACTGCTTCAGAATCTTATCAAGGTATGTACTTATTGAAAAAACTTATCAAGCGTCTTGATCTATCTCTATAGATCTTGATGCCCAAATTCTTATTCAATATCCTTTTATGCTATCCAGAAATTCTGTATTATTTCCAATCAACAATATGTTATCCACATATAATATCAGAAATGCTACAGAGCTCCCACTCACTTTCTTTTATATGCAGGCTTCTCCAAAAGTTTGTGTAAAACCATATGCTTTGATCACACTATCAAAGCATACATTCCAATTCTGAGATGCTTGCACCAGTCCATAAATGGATCACTGGAGCTTACACACTTTGTTACCACCTTTCGGATTGAAAAAACCTTCAGGTTGCATCATATACAACTCTTCTTTAAGAAATCCATTAAGGAATGCAGTTTTACATCCATTTGCCAAATACGGCAATTGCTAACATGATTCAGACAGACTTTAAGCATAGATATGATTGAGAAATTCTCATCGTAGTCAGCACCTTGAACTTGTTGAAAACTTTTTGCGACAATTCGAGCTTTGTAGATAGTAACACTACTATCAACGTCCGTCTTCCTCTTGAAGATCCATTTATTCTCAATGGCTCGCCGATCATCGGGCAAGTCAATCAAAGTCCATACTTTGTTCTCATACATGGATCCCATCTCAGATTTCATGGCTTCAAGCCATTTCGCGGAATCTGGGATCATCATCGCTTCCTCATAGTTCGTAGGTTCATCATGGTCTAGTAACACGACTTCCAGAACAGAATTACCATACCACTCTGGTGCGGACCGTACTCTGGTTGACCTACGAGGTTCAGTAGTAACTTGATCTGAAGTTTCATGATCATCATCATTAGCTTCCTCACTAATTGGTGCAGGAATCACTGGAACTGATTTATGTGATGTACTACTTTCCAATTCGGGAGAAGGTACAATTACCTCATCAAGTTCTACTTTCCTCCCACACACTTCTTCCGAGAGAAACTCCTTCTCTAGAAAGGATCCATTCTTAGCAACGAATATCTTACCTTCGGATATGTGATAGAAGGTGTACCCAACAGTCTCCTTTGGGTGTCCTATGAAGACACATTTCTCCGATTTGGGTTCGAGCTTATCAGGTTGAAGCTTTTTCACATAAGCATCGCAGCCCCAAACTTTAAGAAACGACAGCTTAGGTTTCTGGCCAAACCATAGTTCATACGGTGTCGTCTCAATGGATTTAGATGGTGCCCTATATAACGTGAATGCAGCTGTCTCTAATGCATAGCTCCAAAACGATAGTGGTAAATTGGTAAGAGACATCATAGATCGCACCATATCTAATAAAGTGTGTTACGACGTTCGGACACACCATTACGCTGTGGTGTTCCAGGTGGCGTGAGTTGCGAAACTATTCCACATTGTTTCAAATAAAGACCAAACTCGTAACTCAAATATTCGCCTCTGCGATCAGATCGTAGAAAATTTATTTTCTTGTTATGATGATTTTCTACTTCACTATGAAATTCTTTGAACTTTTCAAATGTTTCAGACTTATGTTTCATTAAGTAGATATACCCATATCTGCTCAAATCATCCGTGAAGGTCAGAAAATAATGATACCCACCGCGAGCCTCAGCACTCATCGGACCGCATACATCGGTATGTATTATTTACAATAAGTCAGTGGCTCGCTCCAGTGTTCCGAAGAACGGAGTCTTAGTCATCTTGCCCATGAGGCATGGTTCGCAAGCATCAAGTGATTCATAATCAAGTGATTCCAAAAGCCCATCAGCATGGAGTTTCTTCATGTGCTTTACACCAATATGACCTAAACGGCAGTGCCACAAATATGTTGCACTATCATTATCAACTTTGCATCTTTTGGCATCAATATTATGAATATGTGTATCACTACAATCGAGATTCAATAAACCATTCACCTTGGGTGTATGACCATAGAAGGTTTTATTCACGTAACTAGAATAACAATTATTCTTTGACTTAAATAAATAACCATATTGCAATAAACATGATCCAATCATATTATGCTCAACGCAAACACCAAATAACATTTATTTTAGGTTCAACACTAACCCCGAAGGTAAAGGGAGTGTGCGATGGTGATCTTATCAACCTTGGAATCACTTCCAACACACATCGTCACCTTGCCTTCAACTAGTCTGTGTTCATTTTGTAACTCCTGTTTCAAGTTACTAATCATAGCAACTGAAATAGTATCGTATACCTAGGGCCTACTATGAATACTAGTAAAGTACACATCAATAACATGTATATCATATATACTTTTGTTCACTTTGCCATCCTTCTTATCCGCCAAGTATTTGGGGGAAGTTCCGCTTCTAGTGACCATTTCCTTTGCAGTAGAAGCACTCAGTTTCAGGCTTGGGTCTAGCTTTGGGCTTCTTCATGGGAGTGGCAACTTGCTTGTAATTCTTCTTGAAGTTCCCTTTCTTTCCCTTGCCCTTTTACTTGAAGCTAGTGGTCTTGTCAACCATCAACACTTGATGCTTTTCTTGATTTCTACCTTCGCCAATTTCAGCACCGCGAAGAGCTTGGGGAATCGTTTTCGTCATCCCTTGCATATTATAGTTCATCACGAAGTTCCCGTAACTTGGTGATAGTGACTAGAGAACTCTGTCAATCACTATCTTATCTGGAAGATTAACTCCCACTTGATTCAAGCGATAGTAGTACTCAGACATTCTGAGCACATGCCAACTGGTTGAGCTATTCTCCTCCATCTTGTAGGCAAAATACTTGTCAGAGGTCTCATACCTCTCGACACGGGCATGAGTCTGAAATACCAATTTCAGTTCTTGGAACATCTCATATGCTCCATGGCGTTCAAAACATTTTTGAAGTCCTAGTTCTAAGCCGTAAAGCATGGTGCACTAAACTATCAAGTAGTCATCATACCGAGCTCATAACGTTTGCATCTGCTCCTGCGACAGGTTCGTCACCTAGTGGTGCATCTAGGACATAATACTTCTGTGCAGCAATGAGGATAATCCACGGATCACAGACCTAGTCCACATCATTGCTACTATCATCTTTCAATTTAGTTTTTTCTAGGAACATATCAAAAATAAAATAGGGGAGCTATACGTGAGCTATTGATCTACAACATAGATATGCAAATACTATGAGGACTAAATTCATGATAAATTAAAGTTCAATTAATCATATTACTTAAGAACTCCCACTTAGATAGACATCCCTCTAGTCATCTAAATGATCACGTGATCCATATCAACTAAACCATGTCCGATCATCACGTGAAATGGAGTAGCTTTCTACGGTGAACATCAATATGTTGATCATATCTACTATATGATTCACGTTCGACTTTTCAGTCTCAGTGTTCCAAGGCCATATCGGCATATGCTAGGCTTGTCAAGTTTAACCCGAGTATTCTGCATGTGCAAAACTGGCTTCCACCCGTTGTATGTGAACGTAGAGCTTATCACACCCGATCATCACGTGGTGTCTCGGCACGAAGAACTGTCGTAACGGTGCATACTCAGGGAGAACACTTATACCTTGAAATTTTAGTAAGGGATCATCTCATAATGCTACCGTCGTACTAAGCAAAATAAGATGCATAAAAGATAAACATCACATGCAATCAAAATATGTGACATTATATGGCCATCATCATCTTGTGCCTTTGATCTCCATCTCCAAAGTACCGTCATGATCTCCATCGTCATCGGCATGACACCATGATCTCCATCGTCTTGATCTTTATCAATGTGTCGTCACATGGTCGTCTCACCAACTATTGTTTTTGCAACTATTTCTATCGCATAGCGATAAAGTAAAGCAATTATATGGCGCTTGCATCTTATGCAATAAAGAGACAACCATAAGGCTCCTGCCAGTTGCTGATAGCTTTAACAAAACATGATCATCTCATACAACAATTTATATCTCATCACGTCTTGACCATATCACATCACAACATGCCCTGCAAAAACAACTTAGACGTCCTCTACTTTGTTGTTGCAAGTTTTACGTGGCTGCTACGGGCTTCTAGCAAGAACCGTTCTTACCTACGCATCAAAACCACAACGATTTTTCGTCAAGTGTGTTGTTTTAACCTTCAACAAGGACCGGGCGTAGTCAAACTTGATTCAACTAAAGTTGGAGAAACAGACACCCACCAGCCACCTGTGTGCAAAGCACGTCGGTAGAACCAGTCTCATGAACGTGGTCATGTAATGTCGGTCCAGGCCGCTTCATCCAACAATACCGCCGAATCAAAGTAAGACGTTGCTGGTAAGCAGTATGACTATTATTGCCCGCAACTCTTTTGTGTTCTACTCGTGCATATAACATCAACGCATAGTCCTGGCTCGGATGCCACTATTGGGGAACGTAGTATTTCAATAAAATTCCTACGATCACACAAGATCTATCTAGGAGAAGCATAGCAATGAGCAGGGAGAGTGTGTCCACGTACCCTCGTAGACCGAAAACGGAAGCGTTAAGTAACGTGGTTGATGTTGTCGAATGTCTTCGCGATCCAACCGATCCAAGTACTGAACGTACGGCACGTAGGGGCACGCCAAGAGTATGGAGTCCTACTAGGACTTCCAAGTCCTAGTAGGAATCCCTTTCCTTTTTCGAAGTAGGAGAGAAGGAAAGAGGGAAAGAGAGAGGGAGTAGGAAAAGGCAAGGGGGGCGCCGCCCCTTCCCCTAGTCCAATTCGGACCCATGGGGGGGCGCCACCTCCCCTTGGCATGCCTCCTCTTTTCCCGTATGTCCCAATAAGGCCCATAACTTCTTCCGGTGAATTCACGTAACTCCCCGGTACTCCGAAAAACACCCGAATCACTCGGAACCTTTCCGATGTCCGAATATAGCCTTCCAATATATGAATCTTTACCTCTCGACCATTTTGAGACTCCTCTTCATGTCCGTGATCTCATCCGGGACTCCAAACAAACTTCGGTCATCAAATTACATAACTCATAATACAAATCATCATCGAACATTAAGCGTGTGGACCCTACGGGTTCGAGAATTATGTAGACATGACCGAGACACATCTCCAGTCAATAACCAATAGCGGAACCTGGATGCTCATATTGGCTCCTACATATTCTACGAAGATCTTTACCGGTCAAACCGCATAACAACATACGTCATTCCCTTTGTCATCAGTATGTTACTTGCCCGAGATTCGATCATCGGTATCATCATACCTAGTTCAATATCGTTACCAGCAAGTCTCTTTACTCGTTTAGTAATGCATCATCCTGCAACTAACTCATTAGTCACATTGCTTGCAAGACTTATAGTGATGTGCATTACTGAGAGGGCCCAGAGATACCTCTCCGATACTTGGAGTGACAAATCCTAATCTCGATCTATGCCAACCCAACAAACACCTTCGGAGACACACAGAGGGCATCTTTATAATCACCCGATTCGTTGTGACGTTTGACAGCACACAAGGTGTTCCTCCGGTATTCGGGGGTTGCATAATCTCATAGTCAGAGGAATATGTATAAGTCATGAAGAAAGCAATAGCAATAAAACTTAACGATCATTATGCTAAGCTAACGGATGGGTCTTGTCCATCACATCATTCTCTAATGATGTGATCCCATTCATCAAATGACAACACATGTCTATGGTTTGGAAACTTAACCATCTTTGATTAATGAGCTAGTCAAGTAGAGGCATACTAGGGACACTCTGTTTGTCTATGTATTCACACATGTACTAAGTTTCCGGTTAATACAATTCTAGCATGAATAATAAACGTTTATCATGATATAAGGAAATATAAATAACAACTTTATTATTGCCTCTATGGCATATTTCCTTCAGATATGCACGAGTAGAACACAAAGAGTTGTGGGCGGTGATCGTCATACTGCTTACCACCAATGTCTTATTTTGATACGGCAGTATTATTGGATGAAGCGGCCCGGACCAACCTTACATGACCACGTTCATGAGACCGGTTCCACCGTCAGACATGCAACTAGTTTTGCATAAAGGTGGCTCGCGGGTGTCTGTTTCTCCAACTTTAGTTGAATCAAATTTGACTGCGGCCAGTCCTTGTTGAAGGTTAAAACAGCAAACTTGATAAATCACCGTTGTGGTTTTGATGCATAGGTAAGAACGGTTCTTGCTAGAAGCCCATAGCAGCCACGTAAAAACTTGCAACAACAAAGTAGAGGACGTCTATCTTGTTTTTGCAGGGCATGTTGTGATGTGATATGGTCAAGACATGATGTGATATACGTTATTGTATGAGATGATCATGTTTTGTAAAAGTTATTGGCAACTGGCAGGAGCCTTATGATTGTCGCTTTATTGTATGAAATGTAAACGCCATGCAATTGCTTTACTTTATCACTATGTGTTAGCGATAGTTGTAGAAGCAATAGTTGGCGAGACGACCACGATGCTACAATGGAGATCAAGGTGTCAAGCCGGTGACAATGGAGATCATGACGGTGCTTTAGAGATGGAGATCAAAGGCACAAGATGATGATGGCCATATCATGTCACATATTTTGATTGCGTATGATGTTTATATTTTATGCATATTATTTTGCTTAGTACGGCGGTAGCATTATAAGATGATCCCTCACTAAAATTTCAAGGTATAAGTGTTCTCCCTGAGTATGCTCCGTTGCAACAATTCGTCATGCCGAGACACCACGTGATGATCGGGTGTGATAAGCTCTATGTTCACATACAATTGGTGCAAGACAATTTTGCACATGCGGAATACTCGGGTTAAACTTGACGAGTCTAGCATGTACAGACATGGCCTCGGAACACTGGAGACCGAAAGGTCGAACGTGAATCATATAATAGATATGATCAACATAGAGATGTTCACCATTGAAAACTACTCCATCTCACGTGATGATCGGACATGGGTTAGTTGATTTGGATCACGTGATCATTCAGATAACTCGAGGCATGTCTATCTGAGTGGGAGTTCTTAAGTAATATGATTAATTGAACTTAATTTATCATGAACTTAGTCCTGATAGTTTTTGCATATCTATGTTCTAGATCAATGGCCCATGCTACAGTTCCCTTGAATTTTAATGCGTTCCTAGAGAAAGCTAGATTGAAAGATGATGGTAGTAACTACACGGACTGGGTCCTTAACTTGAGGATTATCCTCGTTGCTGCACAGAAGAATTATGTCCTTGACGCACCGCTAGGTGAAAAGCCTGCTGCAGGAGCAGATGCTGATGTTATGAACGTCCGGCAAGCTCGATCTAATGACTACTCGATAGTTTAGTGTGCCATGCTTTACGGCTTAGAATCGGGACTTCAAAGACGTTTTGAACATCATGGACCATATGAGATGTTCCAGGAGTTGAAGTTAATATTTCAAGCTAATGCCCGAGTTGAGAGATACGAAGTCTCCAACAAGTTCTATAGCTGCAAGATGGAGGAGAACAGTTACATCGGTGAACACATACTCGTAATGTCCGGGTATCATAACCACTTGACTCATTTGGGAGTTAATCTCCCGGATGATAGTGTTATTAATGAGTTCTTCAATCACTGCCACCAAGCTACAAAGGCTTCGTCATGAACTATAATATGCAAGGGATGGAAAAGACAATTCCCGAGCTCTTCGCAATGCTCAAAGCTGCGGAGGTAGAAATCAAGAAGGAGCATCAAGTGTTGATGGTTAACAAGACCACTAGTTTCAAGAAAAAGGCAAAGGAATTAAAGAAGGGGAACTTCAAGAAGAATGGCAAGCAAGTTGCCACTCCCGGGAAGAAGCCCAAGTCTGGACCTAAGCCTGAAACTGAGTGCTTCTACTGCAAAGGGATTGGTCACTAGAAGCAGAACTGCCCCAAGTATTTGGCGGATAAGAAGGATGGAAAAGTGAACAAAGGTATATTTGATATACTTGTTATTGATGTGTACTTTACTAATGCTCGTAGTAGTGCCTGGGTATTTGATACCGGTTTGGTTGCTCATATTTGTAACTCGAAACAGGGGCTATGGATTAAACGAAGATTGGCTAAGGACGAGGTGACGATGCGCGTCGGGAATGGTTCCAAGGTCGATGTGATCGCCGTTGGCACACTACCTCTACATCTACCTCCGGGATTAGTTTTAGACCTAAATAATTGTTATTTGGTACCAGCGTTTAGCATGAACTTTATATCTGGATCTTGTTTAATGTGAAATGGTTATTCATTTAAATCAGAGAATAATGGTTCTTCTGTTTATATGAGTAATATCTTTTATGGTCATGCACCCTTGAAGAGTGGTCTATTTTTGTTGAATCTCGATCGTGGTGATACACATATTCATAATATTGATGCCAAAAGATGCAAAGTTGATAATGATTGTGCAACATATTTGTGGGGCTGCCATTTAGGTCATATTGGTGTAAAGCGCATGAGAAACCAACGCAAACTCAAGAAGTAGCACCTTCTTCCTCGTCTCCGACTGTGAGGTGTGCCGCTAGTCTCCACCATGGCGCGACTTCTTTGGTCGATCCCCTGTTGGAATCTTCGCCTCGTTCCACTCCTCTGGATCTCCCACTCCTCCTGTCCTGCTCACCCGAGTCAATCAACACAGGAATCAATGTCGGCGACCACCACTCAACAACTGACACCGCCGAGAGGAAGCGCGTGATGTCGTTCGTCGACCCCCACCCTGTTTCGACCACTGGCATGGCCGTCGCCGTCCCCTGCATCCAACCATCTTAGCCGTGAGACCAATTGAGCACCCTCATCATTGCTAGCCTCGCTAGTGAGCGTCGATGCCACTCTCTCTCTCTCTCTCTCTCTCTCTCTCTCTCTCTCTCTCTCTCTCTTTCTCTCTCTCATACAAACGCACACTCACTCCACCTCCCTTCCCACTGTGGTCCTCTATAGTTGAGTGGGTCCACCCAAAGCGGTACACGGAGGAAGCGTATTCTGGAACTTTGTCCACTCATAACTTCCAAACTACAAGTCCAAATGGCCTTTTTCTTTTTTGTAGTATTTTCTTATGAAATTGTCTTTCCAGAAAATGTTTTATTGCTATTTGTCGCTCTGTTAGCTAGTATCCACAATAGATTTGGATTTATGTGATATTTATAAATTATTTTCAAATATATATTTTCAGAGGAAGAAGAGCTTGATGGTGAAGATCTAGAGTACCTTGACTGTCATCTTCACCAAGAGGGGGGAAATATGAGACCACGGAAGTGGTAGAGCCTTTGGTAGGCAATGAGGCCCAAGATTCCTCCTCTGGGACATTACCCCAAGGGATATGTCGGTGACACGGTAAGAGTAGTGTGCAGAGTGTATACATCAACTCGAATAGCCAAGTCCAGGGTAATGGGCACAGTTCATACTAGGTCACACCAAATCGATGCCAATGATTAATACACATGAAGTTTTCATGGTGGTTAAGCTCAAAAATTTGTGTGGTTCACGAATATGATCTGGTGATAAGATATGGGTCACGAGGTGACTGAAGGTTGCTAAGTGGTCGTGGTGATCAAGTGTGGACATGACCAAGGTCATAGACGCAACCATGTGGTAAGTTGTAATGACCAATAGGCCAAGATGGTAAGGTTGCATAAAGCTAAGTGGTAAGTTTGCATAAGATCATGGTAGAAATAGTATTGTTCTTGTGTTTTGTGCTGCTTCTCGGCCATCTCATGCAGCTGCTGAGTTTCTCTTTGTAGCACTGCTCACATGCTCGGTGCTACTTTCCGGTCACCTTGGGCAGCTTCTTCTTCTTGTCCACACTGTTGTCATGCTCCGTGTCGTGCCCTGACCAACTATCTTGTGGCCAACAGTCTTTGGCAGCTATTCATTTATTACGGTGACACCCCAGAGCTTGGTGGCTACCGACTCATTTGTCGGTTTTATGCAAGAGTTCTAATCCACCGTCATTATGCTAACATAAAACTTGACCAAGATGTATCATTCATACATGTCTATGCATATGTGTGGTACGTATTTGACATGTTGCATGTTATTATTTGTCGTGAGCTTGCGATTACATTCAATGTACTCACCTGACTTATTATGCCAGATGTTGGAGATGCTGATTGTGATTATTTCGAGAACGATCTTGCATGAGCGCTATGATCGTGTCCTTCCAAGGATCCCTTTGGGATGAAGCCCCACCACCGTTGTCATTCCGTTGCTAGACTCCGAGGCCTTTAGTTAAATAATGTACATATTACCGCCGCACGTATAGTGCCTTTTGCCTCTCCAAGTGATGTATCGTGAAGACCTATGTACCCTATGTGTTGCAATATATTGTGGTTGTGCTTGATGCCAATTAGCATTATATACCAAAGGACGCGGATTCTTTGGGCTAGTATGCAGGGCACATCCAGATTGCGGAACCGGGTGCCACATAATGGCTTGGATGTATAAACCCTAAATTGTTTCAGCCAAGTAGCCAACACGCATCTTTGATCAAGCCTTCCAACTCTGACAAATCTAGATCGAATTATTGTTCCCCATGCAGATCCAACCCTTCAAATCTATCTTCAACTGATGGTTTAGGAAATGTTATTTATTTACCGCCGCCATCGCCTCCCTCATAAGATCCATCCGTCGTAGCCCTATTCGACGTCGGATCTGCCATGCAGTGACTTCTTGTGGTCTACAGGAAAGGATTGATGCACTTGCGCCCTGCCGAGACCCGTCAAGAACGATGAAACGATGGTTTTTGAACTAAGGTGGTGGTAGCCGTCAAAGGATATTTGAGAACCCTAGAAAGCTAGGTGAATTGCCTACCGCGCTCGATGATTGATGCAGTTGCTAACGACAACGAAGCTCTCTTTCTCTCTCCCCCTCCCTCCCCCATATGAGGTAACCTATCAACCCATATGAGGTAATAGACCGCCATGCCTAATCTAGACCAGTCGTTCAAATGCAATGGACGTCTAAAATTGTTCAAATTCATTAAATGGGGTAAAACAGAAAGAAAAAAACCTTAAAACATCTTAATTCATGTAAAAAATGCTATTTCGGGGCCCCACAAAAAAACTATTTGAGGGGCAAAAACTGGAATTGACCCATCTTTCCTTTTGCTACAATTGAAGAACATTCTTAACATTTCATGTGTCCTAAAATCTAAAATCCATGAGGAATCCGACATTGGCTTAACATTCAACCTCCACGTTTTCTTGTTCGCCCTTTTGTGCTACAATCAAAGACGCCCTTATAGCAAAGAGTGGATTCAACACTGCTAGTAGGGAACATTGCCTTGACATGCATCTCCAGCCATGTGTAGCCAGGCACGCAGTCACACTAATCATGGCACCACTAGCACAACAAGTTTAAAGAGTTGCCATGAAAAATGGCGCTGTCTCCCTTGATGGCAGACGACGCCGTTCCATACCTGTTTTATTTTGCCCTACCCGTCCTGCATTCACACCTGTCCAGTCCGGTATTCCCGCATACGGTCCCAAGCTGCTTATCTTTTTGTTGCCGACATGGAAAGGATCGCATGGTTTTATCTTGTTTGGTTAGAAAACACGCCGTGGTACCGGCTACCGGGGTCAAAAGGGTGGCCACGACCTTTCCGGTGGTTCTCTCAGTGCGGATCAGCGCACGGGAACTGCTCACCTACAGGACGGAAACCGCTGCTTCTTTTCTGCACTGAACCACGGAGTAACTGGCATCAGATCACGATAGATTAGTGCACATTCAGTAGCTGATCAACCCTAAGAAAACTCTGCCTGAACCACGGAGGGACTGACACCAGGTCACGCTGGATCAATGCACATACAGTGGCTGATCAACCGCTACAACAA
The DNA here is from genome assembly GCA_021605145.1 of Aegilops bicornis. Lineage (NCBI taxonomy): Eukaryota > Viridiplantae > Streptophyta > Magnoliopsida > Poales > Poaceae > Aegilops > Aegilops bicornis. The sequence goes on from CM038669.1 coordinate 507,709,096, forward strand.
AAAAAGTAGGCTAACGGCTACGACAATTCTGCACTGAACCACGGAGTAACTGACACCAGATCACACTAGATTACTGCACATTCAACAACTGATGAACTGGCGCAAATTCGCAGGCTCTTAAAGATGATGAACTTTACCAACATACCCAACATGGTATTCAACCAACCATGCTACAACAACGTCGTTAGAGGGGCATACTAGATATAAAGATAGTAGATGGATTTCTGGAGAAAATGGAAGGAACAGCACAGACTAGATATACAAGAACAAGATCAGGGGCAGGAACATGATCAATGGAACGGAATTAACAGAACATAAACAAAACTGGCACCAATACATAAACATAACATTCTGGAACTCAACTTGTGCTCAGCTCTACACCAGAAAACCCCAAAGCCAACATTTTTCATCCAAAACTACGAAGGGATCCCCCGGCCATTCCCTTCGTTTTCTGCCTAGCTAAGCAGACCAACATATAAACCGACACCTTATTACAGGGCCACCAGCTGCCTGGCTCTAAATTAATCAACTCATTAAGTATATTCACATCTGATCTGATGCTAACCAGAAGGAACAGAATGAGAGGGGGGACAATGTTACAAGGTTCCCCCATTTTGTCTTCTGTCGAATGCTCTGGCCTCAAATAAGCGAATCGGACTTGGCAGGCAATCTTCTGTAGAAGTTGAACGGGACAGAGGGCATCCTGCTGCGGAACCGGGGATGGCGCAGCAAGTAGAGCATAGTGATGACCAGCAATACCTGGAACGGCGTCACATACAGCACAATGGCCACCACCAGGGACAAGAATATGAAGATTGCGGTGGCACGAGGGTCCCTCCAGCTCAGCAACGCATGAGCTCTCTCACCTTGCGTCGCAAGGTCCCCGACCACCGTCTGCACACGACCTCCAACACTCCTCAGCCTGTCATAGCGCAACCTTACAATGTCAGCTGGTCTGTTGGATGGGAATGTGTCAAACTCCTCATCAAGTTCATCAGGGTGTGTAAACTCAGCCTGCGATAGCTTCGTATCCATGTGTGGTGGGTGCCTTGACCGGAAGCGATAGTTCCACAGGCCGATCATAAACATGTAGAGGAAGATGGTAGGCAGGATGAGCTCTGGGTAGCAGATCAGTATCAGGAACAACATGTGCACCAGCATTGTTGTGATCGGGTTTCGCCAGCTCCTGATGCCATCGTACCACTTGGCCATTGAGGCAAAACCACAGAACAGAGAGGTGATGCGATAGAAGTTGGCCTTGCTGCGCCGGAGACTGAACATGTGCGAGCCCACATCGAGCGTGTACTCAACCACCTCCCTGCGCAGTGGAGGCTCAGCACGGCTAAGCCTTGCCGAAACAATCTGCATCGCCTGGTGCCTCAGGTAGTCCAACTGCATCACTGATATTGGTTGTGAGTAGTGCATCTTCGGCAGCAGCGGACGGCCATACATTGCCATCATGTTCACCCATGCCGTGCAAGTAAACCGCACAGCCAAATGCAGCTCGCCGGTCTTCTTGAGGCCACTTGGCTTAAGAGCTAGCAAAGGATAGAAATGGGTGTACACCCGGTCAGTCTCCAGTGTCGAGAGACGAATTCTGACCTTGCCAATGCTTTCATCCCGGGCATCGCCATTCTTGCTCCCAATCTGGCTATTGTCGAACACCACCACTGTGATCACGGTGCACGGATCAAACACCTCCCATGTATACTGCTCATTCCACTGCGGATTCAGCGTGTTCATGATGGTTCTTGTGCGCACCCATTTCGGACCATACTTGGCGACGCAGTAAGCATCGGTGCTGCGACCATCCTTGGCCTTCATCGGTATCAAGTTGCGTGCACCAAGAACCCCCACCTCAAGGATACCAATGCTCGGCTTCCGGGTGTGCTTTGATGATGGCTGGAGATCACTGCTGTAGTAAGTGGACTCGTCAAGAACATGGTACCCAAAGTCCAGGGACATCCGAAGCTGTATCTTGCTCGCGAACTTGCCCTCCTTCTTCTCGCCGTCGTCGCTGGGACGCGCAAGGCTGTACCAGCGCGGCTCCACCGGCTTGCCGAAGTGGTCATGACGCGGCATTGCGGCGTTGAGGGGCAGCATAATGCGCCCGAGCGGCTCGTCGCGGCCTGGCCCGACGCGGTCCTCCACGGTGACGAGCAAGGGCTCGTCGAACGGCTCCGACGCGACAAACATGAACTCCTCGTTCCACATCGGGTTGGGCGAACCCGGCGGCCCGCCGGGGCGAGTGCGCCGAACCTGCCCGGCGAGCTGCAGCTTGACGGAGGCGTTCATGGGCCGCGACGTGTCGTGGGGCACGAGGTCCTGCGCCCCGATAGCGGCGACGCGGAGGTACACGAGCTTGGGCGAGAAGTATACCTTGGCGCGCGTGGAGGCGACGGCCGACGGACCAGCCGCCCCGTGCGCATCGGAATGCCAGGCCTCCGGGAACGCCTCGTCGGCCTGGGTCCCGAGCCAGACCGACAGCATGATCTCGCCGTGGTGGAGCTTCTCCCCGCGCTTGCCGTCGAGCCTGTACCACTGGGGCGCCAGCGGGGAGTCCGGCGGCACGCGGACCGGCACCTCGGAGAGGTCGAACCCTATGCGGCCGACCATGTCGTCGCCGCCGGCGAGATCCTTGGCCTTGACGGCGACCTCGAGCAGATGCGACTGGAGGTGCGTGGCCGAGAAGGCGAACACCTGGTGCCAGGAGGGGCTGTGGTGGCCGGCGAGGACGGCGGTGGTGCCCTTGAAGTTGCCGAGCTTGACCTCGACGAAGGGGTCGATGGAGCCGGTGGGGGAGACGGCGGGGAGGTCCCGCGCCTTGACCACGTGCACGTAGAGGAAGCGCATCGGCTCGACGAGGTCGTAGGTAGAGGAGATCTTGCCGGCCGCGCTGGCGGCGGCGGCGGAGGGGTTGAGGCCCGGGATGTTGAAGCGGGGCCGCAGCATGGCGGCCAGCGGCGGGCGCGTCTCAGTCAGCCCGAACTGCTGCTGCGGCGGCGCCATCGGGCCCCCCGGCCCGTGCATCATGAACGGCCGCGGCTGCATTGCTCCCTTCATCTCGGCCGACGGGGCGGCACCGTCGCTCCGCGGTGGCGGCGGCGGCGTGGGGAGTGGGAGGGGGAGTGGAGTGGGGGCTAGTGTGGCATTCCGTCGAGCAGTTGGTGGTGGTGTGGGAGCGCAACGGAGGAGAGCGTATGTGCGCAGGCCAGGGCACGGTAGAGGGATCTGTAGCGCCTCGAAACGAATCCCGGCCGTCAGATCCGCATCCGGTGGCCGGCGTATATCCGTATCTAACAAAAAGGGATAGATAAAGCGTGACGGCCCGCAGCCCGCGCGATAAAAGACGCTACGTCACCGACGTGTAGGTCAGCGCAGCCCGTGGCCGCCGTGTCAGTGACGTTGGAGGTACCCCGCACGGCGTGGGAAGGCGCTGGCGTAGTGGGAGGCGTGGCCTGTTGCGAGGCGGGCGGCCAACGATGGGCCCCACCCGGGAGGGAGGGAGGGATGGATGTGCTGGACAGCTCGACGGACCGGTGCGTCGGATCCTCTGTGAGATCCACCGGTGCGCCCCCACTGGGACTGGGTCTCCGCTGGCCCCCGCTACCCGAGCGTGCTGTTTGTTTCACTTTCTCAGCCCCTCTCAGCGGCATGGCCTACGTCCCCACCTCATCGGAGCTCTTGCTAGCCATTTTTACGTGCTCCCCATCTCCCACAGCCGCTCGCTCACATGGGCCCGCCCAAAGATGATTGAGAGAATTCTCGCCCATCCTGCAGCGAAACTTTCGTGCCACGAATCATGTTTCATACGAACTCCAAGGACAGTCACGTGGGCCGTTCGGCAGGACGAGCGATCCGATGTTCAGAGTAGCATTGGAGTAGTATGTGACAGATTCAGATCAGCAGGTGCTTTTGAATTCGAAGCTGCAGAGATGATCGCCGCAGACGATCTCATGCGTCGCAGCAAGCAAAGCCTGAGATACGGGGTTGTTGGCAATGCATGGCGCGGACGGACGTTGAGCTCGGTCGGTCGGTCCCTGTCATTTCCCCGAAATTGATGTTTGTTGATGGCTTCACGCCTTCGTCCGTGCAATCCGGACGTGAGCCGTTGCCTCGCTTCCTCTCCGTTTTCAAACATCCTCAGCCCTCAACAAATAAAACTCCACTTTCCTCCTCACTAATACTTCCTCCATTCCTAAATAATTGTCTTTCTAGAAATTTCAACAAATGACTACATACGGAGCAAAATAAATGAATCTACACTTTAAAACATGTCTACATACATCTGTATGTTGTAGTCCATTTGAGATGGCTAGAAAGACAAGTATTTGGGAACGGAGGGAGTAGTATATTCACTACGTACACATCCGTGCACTGCATCTAGTAGATTAATTTTCTTTTCTCTTCCGTGCGCCGTTTCCTTTTTCCTGTGCTCCTTCCATGTGCGGCCACGCACACTGTTGCTGCACGTCGAGCAGGCAGCAACTGTGCCAGACAATGCTGCGAAATCTCGAATAAATTTCGCGCTCGCTCCCTTTTACGCGTGCCACGGGCTAGTACTGCTATAGACATTTCATGCTAGCTTTTCCGAAAGCGTCTCTCTCTTTTTCCCAATAATAAACAAAGCGACCGCTCCTGTCGCGAAAGTCGGCGAGAAGGCTTCTCCCCTAGGGGGATACCTAGGGGGATAGCTCCAAACTCTGGTGAGTCAGCCGTGTCACGGCCGCCCGTTTTCGGAGTGAGAATTTCACGCTGGCGAGTAGAGTAGATCGCACAATGGCGCGCGTAGACACTAGACATAGGTCGCGTCACTTTCAAATGCCTCACTTTTGAGCGTTTTTGTAGATTAGATTAGACACGACAGGTGATTGACAAGCTACGATCGGTGACATGGACCATGCATGAGTGCGACGGAGGAAGGCGCTCACCTACCGCTCTTGTTCCTGGCTCTGGCTGGCAGCACGGCGAACGGTAGAATATGCATGCGTCGTCCACGCCGGGGGTGAGGTACCGTGCACTGCACTGTACTGCTGGCATCGCATTGCCAAGGGGAAACGTACGCCGAGCAGGACACGGGTGCTCAGGCCCAGGGCCAGGAGAGCGCTGAGTCAGTGAGCATAGACCAGCGCGACCATCTCGGGTAGGGGCGCACATGGGAGATGGAGCCAGGCCAACTCCACCGCGCGACCTTATCCTATCCAGCTCCATTTGTTTGGGGTAAAAAAGACAAAAGAGGCGGTCCAACGCACGGCGTCAAACGGACAAATGTCCGGAGTCCGTCCTTTTTTGACCCATCCCCGGCCCAAACTTGCGCTCGGTTTAGGGTGAAATGGACGCGCGCGGACGACCGCGACGCACGCCCTTGTCCCCTCCGTGGCCCGCCTGTCGGGGACACTAGCAGTCCCTCCGCTCTCAATGCTTCACCGTCTCTCCCCGCCCCGCCCCGCCGCCGGCGCCGCTGCTATTCTCCGGCCGCCTCCTCACCGCGCAGCCCCTCCGCCGTCCATACCAAACCACGTCTCGACATGGTTGCCACCACGTCCGCGCTTTCGCCGTAGTTTTGGTCATCTATCGGGGGAGGTTTGGCCGTCGCCGTCCTTGCCGGTGGCGGAGGGGACACGACTGCCGACGACGGACCACGGTGGCCGAGGCAGATTCCGACGAGAGCTCCAGAGGTATTCGACCTTTTCGCCACCAGAGGCAACCACCCCTGTTGCGTCGAGGTGATCATCGCGGCCTCTTCGCCACCACGACCGCAAGGTGTTCGACCTTTTGCCAACAAAGGTATGGACAGTGGAGACGAGTTTTTCTTCCATCACTTCCTTTGTTCATCGGACGATTAAATGCGTCGGATGATGAAGATCTTGTGGTGGCTGCCTTTGGTCGTTCACGACCATATTCAACAGCGGTTTCCTCGATGCGAGGTCACTCACGCCGTGCTCCCAACCTGAACCATAGCAGCGGAGAGGCCACGCCCTGCTCTATGCCGATTACTTTGCCAACACCCGCTCTTCAATTTGGATAAATTTAAATCACCGTTTTTAGTATGGCAAGGCATGTGTTCAATCGTATCCGAGAGGGTGGTTGCTCATGACCCGTACTTGACGCAAGACGGATGCCCTTGGCAAGCTTGAATTCTCCTCTTACCGAAATGCACATGACCATCCGCATGCTTGCATATGGTATTCGAGCGATCTGGTGGGCGAGTATGTGCGTGTCGTGAGACAAAATGTCGATGTCAATGTACAAGTTTTGCGGTTGTGATCGAGGTGTTTGGCCCAGTACTTGAGGCAGCCAAGCTATCATTGTCTGAGGAGATTGTTGGCGACAAACACAACTAGAGGCTTTCGAGCATGCTTGGCATAGATTGTATGCATTGGGAGTGGAAGAAGCTGTCCATTTGCTTGGCAGGACCGATTACAAGGGGCATGTTAACGGGTGCCTTTGTCATATTAGAAGCGGTGGCATCGCAAGATCTTTGGATATGGCATTCTTTCTTGACATGGCGAGTTCTCACAATGATATCAACGTCTTTGCGGCGTTCTCCAGTCTTCGCGAGGCTTGCAGAAGGCCACTCCCCACCTGTCAACTTTGAGATCAACGGCCACCAGTACAACATGGGATACTATCTAGCAAATGGTATATATCCTCAGTCGTCAACTTTTGTGAAGACAATCTCGAAACCCCAAGGTGAGAAGAGAAAGAGATTTTCCCAAATGCAAGAGAGTGTTAGAAAGGATGTGGAACGTGCTTTTGGTGTGCTTCAATCCCGGTGGGGTATTGTCGGTGTCAAAACCGGCGGATCTCGGGTAGGGGGTCCCGAACTGTGCGTCTAGGCGGATGGTAACAGGAGACAAGGGACACGATGTTTTTACCCAGGTCCGGACCCTCTCGATGGAGGTAATACCCTACTCACCTTGATTAATATTGGTGATATGGGTAGTACAAGAGTAGATCTACCACGAGATCGAGAGGCTAAACCCTAGAAGCTAGCCTATGGTATGATTGTTGTTAGATCCCTCGGACTAAAACCCTTCGGTTTATATAGACACCGAATAGGGTTAGGGTTACACACAGTCGGTTACAATGGTAGGAAATCTACATATCCGTATCGCCAAGCTTGCCTTCCACGCCAAGGAAAGTCCCTATCCAGGACACGGGGCGGAGTCTTCAATCTTGTATCTTCATAGTCTAGGAGTCCGGCCAAAGATGATAGTTCGACTATCCGGACACCCCCTAGTCCAGACTCCCTCGGTAGCCCCTGAACCAGGCTTCAATGACGGCGAGTCCGGTGGCGCATATTGTCTTCGGCATTGCAAGCGGGTTCCTCCTCGAATACTTCATAGAAGGTTTTGAACACAAGGATAATGTCCGGCTCGCAAAACAAGTTCCACATACCACCGTAGAGAGAATAATTTTTGCACAGATCTGCTGACGTTTTCCGGCGTGACATCACACCACGGGCGAGGCCTTTATTGAATCGTTTTTACTGTCCCACCTCGGTAGCGTTTAGCGAGGCGGTTTCCTTGACACGTCTTATCAAAGCATAGATCGTGCCCTTATTCGGGATTCTCATCAATACAGACGTGGGTAACCCAACCGTGCCCGTTAGCACGCCTCCTCCATCGGCGAGTCCCAATCGACCACGGGGAGGGCTCTTGGTATTCAACCTCTTTATAATGAGACCAAGGCCCTCTTCTTTTTTCTACCCTCCATCGAATTCGCCTTGCGCTTCGAGTTCTAACACCCAAAGCTTCAGAGTTAGGCGCTTCGGACCTTCGACGATATCCGGCTCCGACCAGCTCGGCCGATGGATGTCTTCTTCCGTCACAGAAGAAGATGTGCTAAAAGCTGCGACGCCAGTATCTAACCGCGAGATTTCGCATAGGCTGCTGCTCGAGGCAGGTCATTCCCACTCCGAGCCCGGCGAGGCGTGGTGTTCGTGTCTCACTTCCTTGAGGTTTAGGCTTCCCGACGGATCCCTTTGTGCGGGGGCTCATGTTTTATTATGGGCTGGATTTCCATTACTTGAATCCGGAGTCCATCCTCCATATCTCGTCATTCATTGTCGTATGTGAAGCCTTCCTCCATATTACCCCTCACTTTGGATTGTGGCTCAAGACCTTCAAGGTGGAGCCGAAGATGATCGAGGGCAACAAGCGAGCCGGGAGGGGCGGTCATAAGCAAGTGTCTTTGATGCTCCGTGGCCCGAGGGCTCTTTTCAAGAGGAGCTTGGTTTGTGGCAACGGGAGTGGTTTTATATCACCGCTCTCGGGGCACCAAATGGGTGGCGCCACCCGCCTTCCGCTCAGTCCACCACAATGGTGGCATCATGGGTCAACCGGGCTCGTGAGGGGCCGTCCAAGGGCGTTCCTCTCATTGCGGAGGCCGTGTTGAGACCTCCAAGAAAGAGAGATCAATCTGGTCGTGGCGGCGCATGTTATGCTGATTCGGCGCCTTCTGCCCTGCAAACGTCGCCCCTTCCGTTTGTGGGAGTTTAAGCTGGAGGGACCACGAGCTCTCCAACATTTTATGGGTGCGACGCCCAAGGAGATGTACAAACTGTTCTTCGGATCACAAGAGAAGTGTCCGGACTTGACCGAGGACGCAGGTCTAAGCTGCAATCACCCTGTAACCGGACAGGCTGTTCATTCATTTATCATATATATGCCCTTTAAGGGAGCCGTTTCTTGAACAGGAGTGGATAGCCAAGGCAAAGTTGATAAGGTGTCCGGCTCCCCTCCCAGAGACCACCAACGATCCAATCCTGAACAAGATCTTGAAGGCCGCCTTTTAAAGAAGGCGAAGGGGGGCGAGGAAGCAACTGCCTCCGTGAAGGAGGCTTTCAAGGAAGAGGGGATCAGGGATCCTCCCCTCCAAGGGGAGAAGAGGACCGCTTCCGAAGACCCGAAAGCCAAGGCCTCAAAACGGGGAAAGAAGTCTTCGTCGGAAAGTCCGGTGGGAAGTACCCCAGCCGCACTATTTTCCCAAGGATCAGCCCTCCAATGAGCCGTAAGTAAAAAGAAGGGGTCCTGTGAATAAAGAACATCCTGTATTTATTTACGAAGATAACCGAAATTGTACCTTGTAGTTCGGATCTCAGCCCTTCTCGTGAGCTTCGTCTTCGGGGATCTTCGTCCGGAGATGATAGAGAGCGAACGCCTCCACCTACTCGGCGCCTTCGTGCGGTAGGCGACCCTGAAGTGTCGTCACGGAGAGTTTCCCTGAGTCCGGCGGGGCCGGACGGTCTGGCGCCAACTGGCATGCGGTCGGAGGAGCTGAAGGACCTGCTCGGGCGAGCGTATATCTCAGAAGATCATCGTGCGCTAATGTCTACGGTAATTGAAATAATTGCATCCGCTGAGAGCGGATTGCATGAAGCCGCCGTTTCTTGTGACGGGTTTGAGGTCTGAAAAAATAATGTACCTTCGATAGTTATGCATATAGAATCGCCCTATATAGATAGTAGCCCACGAGACTCGGTATCTTGTCTGGCCCAGCGTCTGAGGATCATAATATCGATACTAACACGTCCGCCGTTCCTATGTAGGTTGCGGGCGTCCGGCTAAGCCGGACTGATGAATTTGCCGAACTAAAGCGGCAACTTGACGAGGCGGATGCGTACATCACGCTGGTCAATAAAGCGGTTTGACGAGTCACAAGGTATGCGACTTCTCCGCGGACACTGGTAAGGGAGCTTGACGCCCATGCCTTACTACTTGTATGCTTTAGTGCGGAGCGGTGCATTTCTTTGTGGAGAGGCTGCAGGCGGAACTTGCCCGAGCTAAAGAGCAAGCCCGAGCGTAATGCAGCCGCTTTAAAAGGCGTCAAGAGCTGAAAGCCGAGCAGGCTGCTCATCGCCGAAGCAAAGAGGAAATGGCCGATTTGGCCTCAAATCAAGAATACTACCGATCGCTGCGAGTTTCTTGAAAAAGAACATCAAGCGGAACAAGAGGACTGAAAAAGGCCACCGCCGAGTCCAAGGATGCCCGTTCCGCTATGAGAGCTGCCAAGGAGGAGCCGAGTCGAGCCGGGATATTGCGGCCGAAAACCGTTCTAACTGCGGAGGAAATATACGGATCCGGTATGCTCGATTGGACAAGCTGTGGAGTTCGGAGGATGCTTATCTGGACTTAGCGGCGAAGGCCGCTGGACGCGATTGAGGACTTCCGAGGCGGAAGGGGCATAGAAGGGAAGAGCTATTTTGGTCGCAATTCCATAGTCCGGGCGTCCTCTTCCGTTGACCGATCGGTTGGCGAATGGGCCGAGCTGAATCGATTCCGGACTTGCCATGAAGCATGTCATGACTCATTTGTGGCGGCGGACCCCAGCGAAGAGTTATTACGGCTTAGTGCAGCGGTTCCTTGATGCGGTACGGCGTGTCGACGCAATGAAGCGGTCGGCGTGTATTGAGGGGGGCGCGGATGGCTGTTGCCCGTGTCAAGGCATATTGGGCTGAGATGAAGGCCACCGATATTGCGTCCCCAGATTCGGACGACAATGAGTACCGGTCGGCGCTATTTTGAGGAAGTTCTTCCGGCGCTCGTTTAATAGAGACGATGCTTTCGAAGGATGTTATGTTTGAATGACATGTATAATTTTATGAAACAACGTTTCAATTTAATGTAAGAGCTTTCTATACTTGTGCCTTCAAGTAGTAAAGTACCTCCTGTGCGGCCGTTGATGTATATATGTATATAACCTGAAAGATGGTAGTCTTGACATTCCACGCACATAGTGCGGGGGTGTTTACAAAGAAGTCGCGCTTTCACACTTAATCCAACGTATTGGTCCTATAAAGGAGGTGGTAGCGTAGCAAACTAGGCAACCGGACTATAATGCTTTATCACTTTCACTTAGCCATAGGAGTTCGATGGTGGGGCTACTATATAGCCCCTGGGGGCACCGCACTCTCCCGAATTAAAGTGCGTATGTGCCTGACCGGAAAACGGTCCTTCGTTAATGCGGAGGAATTCTAAACATTCCGGTTTGTCATCGAGTGGTTGACCAATCTCTCGCTATATCATGACAGTCAGTTTTCGGCTTTCTCTACTGAGGTGCGGCCTTGCGGCGAAGGCACAACTGTCGCGATAGTTCTCCTGATGCAGCGTTAGCGATAGAGAGCGGAGCGTAAAGGCAGCAAAACACGAGCCGGGCAAACCCAACATTTGACCAAAGACATGATTCGAGCTGATGCATATAAGGCCTAACTCGAGACGCGAACACTCCCTAAGGTATTCGGTCTTTTATAAAGCGGGCGAACAATGCCCTTGGTAACAAGCCCACTGGTGTCCAGTGCGTGCAAACTTCGGCGGCCGATGCCAAACGCCAGCCTCCTCCTCGGTTATAATAAGAGACCGGGGATGAGTAACAACAAGAGACAGTGAAAAAGGTTTACGCAGGGTCTTAATCTGAAAAGAATCCTTGCAACGGGTCCTCGCTGCACGTCTGCGCTGTGTCTCCGTTGTGCCGTATCCTGGGCCGGGTATAGCACGGCGTTCATCTCGTAAAGAGAGGAACTTAGTTTGAAAAAGATCGCTAAAATGTAATTGGAAATAAAATAGAGTATGATTCAAAAATGAGTAAAATTGAGCTTTATTGTCTCTTGTTGTACATGCGTGGAGCCCCTTGTAAGAAGTGCAGCGGCTAGTAAGCATCATGTTTATTTATGCGGACTCGCCTAACCGTGTCCGGGGTCCGAACGACCTGGTTTAGACGCTTTTGGCCAACAAGGCCGTATTAGTGTGAAATTTGTTAAGGCAGTCTCACATTCTTTCCTTGAGGGACACGCGCAACTTCCCTTTAATGAAATGATGCTTCGTGGACCGGGCATTTTAAGTTTAAGAGATGCATAATGCAGTATTGCATTAAAGCGGGCGAAAGCTTCGCGTCCCAGTAGTGCTTGATGGCTACTTTTAAATAGGGCGATGTGGAAGACCAACTTTTCCCGACGAAAGTTGTCGGGTGAGCCGAACGTAACTTCCAGTAGTAGGGAGCCCGTACAATGGGCATATGTGCCTGGCATTATTCCTTGGAAGGAAGTGTTGCTATGGCTAATCCTGTTTGGGTTTATCCCCATGTTGCGGATTGTGTCCTGACATAGCAGGTTTAAATCACTGCCGTTGTCCATTAGGACTTGCGTAAATTGAAGACCGTCGATTATAGGTTCTAGTATCAAGGCAGTCCATCCTGCGTTAGGATACTTCGGAGTAGTCCGATGGTCGAAGGTAATTGGTTTTGACAACCGGTGTTGGGACTCATTGGGTAGATTGTGCGTGGCGTAATTCAATGGGTGCCGCTCTGTTTTCCTTTTGTTACTTGAAGTAAGTTTACTGTTTTGACCTCTTGTGGGAAATTCTTTTGTTTTCCGGGCTCGCTTGTAGTGCTCGTCATCATCCTCACTTGGTGTGTCGAGCCCCTTGTGTTCGGCGTTGAGCCTGCCGGATCGCTTGAAGACCCAACAATCTCTGTGGGTATGGTTTGCGTGCTTCGAGAGTCTTGTGGATTTGGCATATCTTGTCCAAGATTTTGTTTAAGTTGGATAGCTCATCCCTATTGTCCTTAAGGGGCAGTTTTTTTATTGTTCTGCAGTGAGCTTTTGAATCCGGCATTGACTGCCGCGCTCTTTGGACCATTCCCCTTAATTCGGCGCTGGTCCTTGCTGCGTCGTGGTTTCCCATTCCCATCCCTGACTTCGGATGTACTTGGGTCGCTGGTACTGCATCTTGCTAGCTGACTATCCTCTCCAGCAAAAGCGGGTCATGAGGCTTGTTAGTGCGGCCATTGTTCTTGGCTTTTCACGGCCAAGGTGTCAGCGAGCCATTCGTCTCGGGACGTTGTGTTTAAAAACTGCTAAGGCTTGGCGTCCGAACAATCGACTATTTGGTTCTTTTGGTGAGGAACCTGTTCTGAATTTTCGAGCTGACTCTCCGGGCTGTTGGGTTATGTGACTTAGATCGTCTGCGTTAGGTCGGACATAGGTTCCTGAAATTGGCCGAAAAGCATCCTCAAGCTCTTCCCAACTACCAATGGTGTTTTCGGGAGGCTTTTAAGCCAATGCCGGGCTAGCCCTTTGAGCTTGAGGGGTAGGTATTTTATGGCGTGGAGATCATCTCCTCTCGCCATGTGTATGTGGAGGATATAATCCTCAATCCGCTCTGTGGTATATCGTTCCGTCGTAAGCCTCTATGTTTACGGGCTTGAATCCCGAAATTCATGATCCAGCACCTCATCTGTGAAACATAGAGGGTGCGCCCCTGTATTTGGGTGTGCCGTGATGTTTGGATATTTAACGTGTTGTATTGCTCGCCAGAACTTGTTTCCTTGGCCCGTAGATAGATCTAACTGGGCCATCCTTTTGGTGCGAATCCTTATGCGGATCGCGTGCCGGCTTGTGCGGCGCCGCTTGCCGCTCTACGTTTGCCATGTGGTCGTCTATCCGACCCGGCGGCCTCTTTGTTTTTTGATTGTGGGGGCTCTACGGCCTCCTCATCGAATTCGGGCGATGGTTTGCGCTTTGGGTAGCTCTTTGCTCGGCGGTATCGCCATATTTGTCTGCGGTGTTGAGTAATTTACTCCATCTCATTCGGTCGTCTTTCGCTGTTACGAGCCTCTGTTTCTGCTTTTCCAAGCTACGCAGTGGCGAGGAGCTCTTTGTGGAGGTTCTTGATCCAATGACGTGTCCGGCGTGAGATCGTCTCTTGACCGTTGTCCTTGCCGGGGACGGGTTGTTTGTCCAAGTTGGCCTGTTCGGATGGTTGCTCAATGGCATGTTAAATGGTCGGCCGGCTCACCCTGCTCTATGGCTGGGTCTGTGGGCGCTATCTTTGTCGAGGTGGGGTTTTGGCGCGCTTACGCGCCGCTTTGGCCTTCGAGGGAATTTTCTTTCAGCCGTCTCGTCGTTCCTCGTTATCGCTTCCCTTAGGTGTGTCCACCATATATATATAAATGAAGTTGAGGTGGCCATCCGATTGCCACATGGTATTTGGTTCTTGGTCGTCTCCGTGCCGTCGTCCATATCGTCGATGTCCTCGAGTCAAGTCGAGCATGTCTGTTAAGTCATCGGCAGTGGCTACAAAGTGGGTGGTGGGTGGGTGTTGAATTTCTTCGTCATCTGAATCCCAACCTTCCTGACTGTAGTTCGGCCAGGGCTCCCCTGACAAAGAGAGAGACTTTAATGAGTTCAGGATATCGCCAAAGGGCGAGTGCTGAAAGATGTCCGTGATGGTGAACTCCATAACCGGCACCCAGTCGGATTAGACTGGTAGAGGCTCGGGAGGTTCGGAGTCCAGAAAGGAGTCCGGCACCTGGGAGTCATGAGCCGCCAAGACGAGGATGGTGTTCGGCTCAATCGCCGTGGAGATTTCAGCCCGAGGCGGTGTCCAACCAACCGTCCTCGATCGGGCGAGACCGACTCGGATTAAGTGTCGGCCGGATCTTGGTGCGGCCTCCAGGCGCTGTTCGGCAGAGCTAGATCGTACCCATCGAGACAGTCTGGTAGCGCTCGGTGTGGTTCGAATCCGTCGAAGTTCAAATCTCCGCGAACATCGGCCGTATAGTTTAGGCTTCCAAATCGACTGATGGCGGGGTGTAGCTTTCAATCTGCTCCGGATGGCCTAGCGAATTGGCCCGCAGCAAAGCCGCCGAATCTGAAGATCTGTCCGGGAGAAAAGTCTCACCGGATCAAGCGTCGTTGCTGATGATTGAAGGAGCCATCGGGCCTATAGGTGACGACACAGAGGAACTCTCAATGAAAGCACCAATGTCGGTGTCAAAACCGGCGGATCGCGGGCAGGGGGTCCCGAACTATGCGTCTAGGCGGATGGTATTAGGAGACAAGGGACACGATGTTTTTACCAGGTTCGGGCCCTCTCGATGGAGGTAATACCCTACTCCTGCTTGATTAATATTGATGATATGGATAGTACAAGAGTAGATCTACCACGAGATCAGAGAGGCTAAACCCTAGAATCTAGCCTATGGTATGATTGTTGTTCGTTCTACGGACTAAAACCCTTCGGTTTATATAGACACTGAATAGGGTTAGGGTTACACAGAGTCGGTTACAATGGTAGGAAATCTACATATACGTATCGTCAAGCTTGCCTTCCACGCCAAGGAAAGTCCTATCCGGACACGGGACAAAGTCTACAATCTTGTATCTTCATAGTCTAGGAGTCCGGCCAAAGATGATAGTTCGGCTATCCGGACACCCCCTAGTCCAGGACTCCCTCAGGTATCGTTCGAAACCCTGCACTGTCATGGGATGAAAGGAAGTTTTGGGAGGTGATGACTGCTTGTGTGATCATGCATAACATGATAGTCGAGGACGAGCGTGATGAGAGTATCTTCGACCAAGGATTTGATTATCAAGGTGAAAATATTGAGCCCCTGCACCAAGACCCGACCACATTTGAACAGTTTGTCCAATTCCACCGTGAGATGCGTGATTGGCACACTCATTCGAATCTTCAAAATGACTTGGTTGAGCACGTCTGGGATCACATTATCAACCAATAGATGTATTGGTCCATTTTATGTTCAGTCAGGACAATTTCGATTTGGTTGTAAAACTATTATATTAAAGACAATTTCAATTGGGTTGTAAAACTATTTTAATTTTCAGACAAATAATTGGGTTGAAAACTAGTTTTGATGCAAATTTGGGCATTTTTGGCCTGACGGAAAGGATGGAGCAAATGGATGCGGCCGCGTGCTGGACGCACGGCCACCATATTTCAGGACATACTCGGACACGACCCTAAATTCCTACCCAAACGGACAGAAACAGGAGAAAACGGACGTCCGTTTGGGGTCGCGCGGTGGAGTTGGCCTGACCACCTCCTCACCGGTCGAGCTCGCTCTGCATGGGCTGGGAAATGGGCGCCGCTGTGCTGTGGGCGCGCGCGGAGGCGCGGCGGGAACAGTTCAAAGGCGCCACCCACGGGAGCTGGACGGGACCAGCGCCCCACCGCCGGTCTCCCCGGTAAAACAAGGGACGCGGTCGTCGAGCCGACAGTCGAGACCGGTCTGAGCCATGCGTCCTTCCTCTCCGATTCCGTTCTGGATCCAGGACGGACGGTGGTCTTCGCCGCGACCGGCGTCTTAGGACATGTACAACGGTGGCAGTACCAAACGGTAGCCTCATGTATGCATGCGTATAAAGTTGTATGGAGCAGCTATGTATGGGAGCATGGAACCAACGGAAGCAGCAGCGCCCTGGGGCCACTCACCAGCTTTTCTTGTTCTTTTCTTTCCCTTAAATGAGCTCAACCGTCTCTGGCCCATCCTCTCTCTCCTCATTTTCTGTGCTTTATTGATGAAGCGCCTATCTCGGCTAAATTTCGTGTTTTGACCTTTTTCTGAAATCTATTCAAGATCTGACCTTAGGTTAATTTTTTTTAAGATCTGACCCTTTTGCTATCACCAAAGTCCATGGCGGTAGGGTCTAAAAGCTTACCGCCAGAGACTTTGACGGTAGGAAACATCGCTACCGTCAAACGGGTTGGCGGTAGCCTGCACAACCCTACCGCCAAGGTGCTTGGCGGTAGGCACGAGCACACACTGTGTTCAATACTTAAGAGGATTTTGGCGGTAGGGCATGCAATCCTACCGCCAGGGGCCTTGGCGGTAGGTCGTTATACCCTACTCATGGTCCTGGCAGTAGCAAAAGGGTCAGATCTCGAAATTTTTTCAAACTAGGGTCAGATCTCGAATAGGTTTGAAAAAAGGGTCAAAACACGAAATTTAGCCGCCTACCTCCTCTGCAAGAGGTCGTTCGGGTCTGCAGTCTTTTTAAGGTGGTGTTTGGTTTTCTAGTCCTAGGACTTTTTCTAGTCCCAATTAAAAAGTTCCTAGTTCCTAAAAAGTCCCTCTTTGTTTGTTTCCGGAGACTAAAAAGTCTCTAGTCCCTTTCTAGAGGCTATTAAATGACCATGTTGCCCTAGTATATAGAAAAATAACAATCAAACAACACCAAGGGGTGGCGGGCCAATGGGTGCATGGAAGGGCATTGCTGGAAAAGTCCCAAAAAAACTCTCCTTAAAAGTCTTCTTCATTTAGTCTCAAATGACTAGTTTAGTCCTAAAAAATCCCTCCCATTTGATAAAAAAATCTTTAAGAAAGACTTTTTCTAGACCCTACACGAAAAAGTCCCTGAAAACAAACACCACCTACTCGATTCTCCACGGCAGATGATTCTCCAACGTGGACAGGCGGAGCAGCTGTCCAGCGCGGAGCGTTGGCCATGCCCTTAGTAACTGCTCCTCTCTAGGTAAGTAGGTACAGTATGATCTCCGAGAAGAAAAACAGTAAAACAGTAGTATAAAAAGGGCGGGCAACGAGGGGGCTTCTCATGTGCGCGCGACCGTTGTTCGAGGGTGGCAGATGTGCGTGTGCTAGCTTCAAAGTGATCACATGGCCTGAGCTTCGGGGAGAAAAGAATATGCTTCGAGCGTAAGAAACGGGAAGGGGCTCCGTCTCGTCGCGTCGGGAGGGAGCGGCAGCAAAAGCAATAGAGGGGTGTGCCCGTGCCGTGTGCGTCTTCCGTCCCGTTTCCCCACGGCGCAGGGACAAACATGCCTACAGTAGCGCCAGTTCTGGCTTTTTCTATGGCAGCGATCACAGGAGGTAGTAGTACTAGGCTAATAAATGAGGTAATAGCACCCCAGATACCCTAACTTGCACAAAATGTGACAATTTAGTTCTAAACTTATAAAACTTGATTTCACCATACCCCAACTTGCACCTCATGTGATGATTTAGTCCCAAGCCAATCACAGGTCGACAATTGGCAGCCAGGTGCCTGGACCGGTCAGCGCACGCACTTTTGCACAAAACCCCTTGCCGTTTCTTTTAATCAACCCGCACTCACCTCCACCTGAATTAAATCTGTTGGAATCGAGTTCACGTCCGTTCGAGCTCTATCCACCTGAATAATCTAGCTGCCGCTGTTTCAGTTACATTGTTTGACTGGTAGGCATAATCTGACGACGGTCGAATGCCCCTATCGTGTCATCTTAAGCTCTGTTGTACTGTGGGCTTGCAGTATGCATTCAGTCATGTGGTGATCTTGGTTTGCTGTACTTGGTAGTCATGTTGTCTGACGTGGTTATTATGTTGGCCCGAATGAAGTTGTGATGCTATGTTCTGATGTCAAAATTAAAAAGGAAATGCGATTCTTTACCTGTATGCGATGAGCCTGTAACCCTCTGAATCTGAAGTATAGCACATGTCAGGCCCCATCCCCTTCGATCTCTGAAGAAATCGACACTCCGTTCTGCTTAGCTGAAGAAACCAAACAGTCCCAGCTGTTGGATCTGCATCTAACGGCAACTTATTGCTTCGTTGAGTTGCCTCGATGCACTACAGCCCTTCATCGCGGCTAATGCTGGTCTTCCTGTCTGTTTGAAATACGAGAAGAGCACTTGTGGCACTTTTTAATTTTCAGTCTCTGTTTCTCTTACTTTCTACAAAATGTAAGGCTATAAAAAGCCCAGGATCCCGATGGGGAAGAGACATCCATCTTGCACCGGGTATAAACCCTAGCCCCATGTTCTGTTTGGCCTAAGTGCGTATCCTAATTCGCCCTAAATTCCTCGCAATCGTCCCACAAAGTGTGCTACTTTGAGTGATTTTGACTGAATTTTCCCCCTCTTTAGTTCTTCAGGCTAGTAGCGCCTAATATGGCAGATCGTCCGCGCGTTCGTCTCAGCAGGGCTTCAGGAGCAATTCAAGTCATGTGTGATACAAGTTGAAGTTGAAGCCATATCCGCGTTGGATACGATCCCCTCCTGATATGAATTCTACATATTCTGAGATTGTAGTACGCTATAGCTAGTCGAGTCGATTCTCTCGGCGTGAGGTTCTCTCGTGCGCGATCGTCGAACCCCGTAGGCGTACGTACGTATCACCATGTGGCTCCTAATCAAGATCATCTACCACATGATCACATTCAAAGGGGCCATCGCGAAGCTCGAGGAGGCGGCGGCGCGCGCCCACGGCCGTCCGGCGAGGCTGGACCGGCTGCGCTCGGCCTGCCGCCACCTGCAAGGCGTGGACAGCCACCTCACCAGAATGGACGACTTCCTCGACAGCGACCTCCCCGGCGACGACCGGCTGGGGGTCTGGGGCCGGCGGGGCGCCGGCAAGACGTCGCTCCTCACGCCGCTCCGGCAGCCGAGCCCGTACCACGCCCTCTTCGACCGCGTGCTCTATTTGGAGGTGGGCAGCAGGTGGTCGGTGACGGACGTGCAGCTCGGCATCTGCTGCACCTGCCTGGGCTGCAGCTACGGCGTGATGTCGTCGGCGGACGAACGGAGCCGGGCCTGCCTCATCCGCGCGGAACTCTCGCGCAAAAGCTTCCTGCTGCTGATCGACGGGCCGCTGGAGGCGCCGGTCGGCCTGGCGCCGGTCGGCCTGCCGACGCCGCTCGGGAAGGGCGGCCGGCGCCAGAAGGTCGTCGTGTCCACTAGGAGCCCGGACGTGTGCGCCCTCATGAGGTGCGCCGCGGACAACGTCGTCGAGTTCGGGCGCCTGGGGGAAGACGACGCGTGGGGCCTCTTCGCAGACAGCGTTGGGGATAAAATCATCAGCTGGGACTGTTTGGTTTCTTCAGCTAAGCTCGAACGGAGGTGAACTCGATTCCGGACAGATTTAATTCAGGTGAAGGTGAGTGCGGGTTGATTAAAGGAAACGGCAGGGGGTTTTGTGCAAAAGTGCGTGCGCTGACCGGTCCAGCCACCTGGCTGCCAATTGTCGAGCTGTGATTGGCCCGGGACTAAATCATCACATGAGGTGCAAGTTGGGGTATGATTTGGTCAAGTTTTGCAACTTTGGGACTAAATCATCATATTGGGTGCAAGTTAAGGTATCTGGGATGCTATTACCTCCTAATAAATAATCCATGCTGGGCTCGCCCCTTTGGCAGCCTTGCTGCTTGCGGGCTGCAGGTTGGGCCAAAAGAACGGACGAGTTAGGCCAACTCCACCGCGCGACCCCAAACGGACGTCCGTTTGGTCCGGATTCTGTCCGTTTGGGTAAGGATTTGTGGTCGTGTCCGGCTGTCTGGATCACGGTGGCCGTCAGCCCGTGCAACGCATCCATTTGCCCCATCCTCGTCTGCCAGATATTTCTTTGCAAGTCCTTAAACTTTTTTTATCATTTATTTTTGGTACATGACAATACATCATCACATTTTGACTAATAAAACAAGGCCAAAGAAAACAAGAACCACAAGAATACATTTGAGAAGATACCCAACTTCCATAACTGCTCCCTTGAATTGGGTTAGGGCCTTCTCGATGCACTCATTGTTGATCTGTGGAGGAGGCACGGCGTTGCACCCTCCTTTCTTCTTCAAGCCAGAAGTCGATGTTGCTTCCTCACACGTAGTATCGTGCCTTGTTGCTTCTTCGCACGTAATATCGTGCCTAGCCTCTAATCTAGCAACAATTGCACTTGTCTCATCTAAAGCCTCTAGGCTAGCTAAAAGTGCACGAACATGCAATACATTTCGCTCTATCAACATATCGATGTACTCTTCTTCCTAATACCAAAACTTGCATCCGTTGTACACAATAAAACTTAAAAGTTAGCACCACTAGTCTAATCCAAGAGCACAAACCGAAGCTAAAAGAGCACATACCCTATCGTTTAAGCACTTGATGAACACCCATCCGGGATGCTCCGGCGTTGTAGACACGCGGCGCACGACCACCCTTGGGCAGTGGTCGCACTTGATGAGGGGCAACGGTGCGCCGACGAGCTTTTGGGCAAGCACCGAGCCCGGCCGGCCGCCATTCGCGTATCTGCCGGCGGGCCACCGACGGTGCAGATCCGAGCGGCTAGAGGACGAGCCACTGCCTGCATGTGGCCTTGCGGCTCGCCAGGCCTTCCGGCGAGGTTCCCGCCCATCCATGGCGCTGCCGGCCTCCCACAAATGGGCGAGCTCAAGACCGGACGGATCCGCCCCAAATCCGTCGTGGTGCGCAAGAACAAGGTGGCGTGCTTGGGTAGCTCGGCGGCGACGAGAGGAAGGGGCCGGGCAAGGTCTGAAGTTGCACGGCTGCAATGGCGGCGGGCGGCCGGCAAGCGATTGAAGAGAGGAAGAGTGGAGTGGATGCGGCCGAGGGAGGAGGAGGCGGATAGAAAAGGCCCATCCTGTACACCGACAAAGTGGCTGGGGAGGACACGCGCAGACGACCGGCGCGTCCGCGTGGAGTCCGTTTCACCCCAAAAGCGGCGCAAACTTGGGCCGCGGATGGGTCGAGAGGACACAAAGCGGACAAAAGTCCGTTTGCGCCCGCGCGCTGGGTCGTCTCGTTTGTCCCTTTTAACCCAAACGAACGGGGGCGGACAGGATAGGGTCGCGCGGTGGAGTTGGCCTTAGCGGGTACGGACGAATCTCTACTATATTTCTCTATATATATATACTACTCGAAAAAAGAATATTTTTCCTTGTGAGCATTCATTCAAAACCACATTAATTGTGCCATCTTGTATTGACATACCAAATAAACTATAAAATAACATACAAGATCGGGTAAACATTCATTTACAAAAAGTCCAACCTCTTTATATATGGTCCCCTTCCATTATCATGTTTGACTTTTTTTCTCCCACCTCTATTTTTTTTCACAAATAATAATATTCTTTTGTAAGTCAGTAAATTCTTACCAAATAAGTCCTTAACAATAAGAAGACATTTTTCCTTCCATCCCTGATATTTCTCGTAAATAATATATTCTTTGGTAAGTAAACCAATCCTTACCAAATGAGCACTTAACAATAAGATTACAGGTAAGTAATGGCAATTGCATACAAAAAGATGCTAAGATTTCAGCGCACCAGTGTTACACTCCCGTAGCAATGTCTGGACAATTATCTAGTTATTCTGAAATGAAGAAGGCGCACTACAGCCAGGGGAGCCGCCTGGGATGTGCGTTACGCTCTCCAGGCCCGAAGCCACTTGACACCACCAGCGTCGGTTAAAGGCAACTCAACAAACCGGCGCACAACCCACTGCCTCATGGTTGCAGGAAGTGAGATTCGAACAACGAACCTTAGAGGGTGTTTGTTTCCAGGGACTTATTGGTTTAGGGACTTAAAAAGGTCCCTAAGTCCCATCTAAACCAAACAGAAGGGACTTATAGGGACTTAAAGTGAGCATTTGGGACTTATGAAATAAGACTCTTAAGGAGGGACTTATAAGGACTTATAGTTGTAATATGGTCTTCTAGTCCATGTTAAGTCCCAGGAACCAAACAGATAGGGACTTTTTAGGGACTTGAGACTTATAAGTTGGGACTAAAAAAAGTACTAGGACTTATGAACCAAACAAGGCCTTATTGTATCCTTCCAACCGTAGTAACCAACTCGGACGTCTCACCTATTGTGTCTACTAATACTTCTTCAACGTCTTGTTCTGCGCCATCCAGAGTCTTTTTTCGGTTTTGTTTAGACGTTTTTTCTTCTCTTCTTTTTCCATTTTCTTTTACTTTCTAAAATTCATGAACTCTTTTCAAAATCACAAACTACTTATTAGTGAACATTTTCTCAAATTTGTGAACTTTTTCCAAATCAAAGAACTCGTTTTCGAATCCGTGAATTGTTTCAAATGCATGAATGTTTTTCAAATCCATGAACACTTTTCACTTTTCACCGGAGGCGTACCAGGAGATGGAGCGTGTGGTGCGGGAGAGATTCCCCGACCGCTCGATGTGGGCGGAGATCTCCTAGAGCATCCTGCAGTACGCCAGGTACGACGAATACGCGAGGTTCACCGGCGACGATGGCGCATCGGATGTGGAGTTTCTCTTCTGGGCGATCCAGGAAGCGGACTCGCCAGATCCGGCGCAGGCGGCGCGGTGGAGGGAATTCAGATCCAATCCTCCTCACCTCAACATCGCAAGGCCACGCATGGAGGCGATATCCAGGATCCCCTCCGGGATGCTTCCGCCCGGGGCTCTGCCTCCTCACCGGCAGTAGCGCCCGTCGATGCTGCTGGCCGTGGGGTGCTCGGTGGAGGTCGGCGTCCTGGTGGCCTACACCGAGCGAGTGCGGGCGGCCGGCGCGGCATCGAGCCCCCACCTTGGCCTGGCGACCAAGGTATGATTCCGGGCATCCTTTCTGTTCATTTTATGAGATTTTTGCGTGCATTTCGTGCGCGACACAGATGTGTTTCGACAGGAAAACTTGATTCAGTTGAAATTCATAGTTCTAGTGACCCGTGTGCTGGGATCTCCCCTTCTGTTGTCAGTTTTGTAGGAAAAAATCGAGAGGTAGCGGAATTGAGGGTTCTCCCTCAGGGTAATTTGTCAACAGAAATTCAGGTGGTGGTCGAGGGTAAGGTTAGCTCGTGTGAGGTCGATGGCGGTAGAATTACCCAATCTAGTTTTAATTCGAAAAGAGGGGAAAAGTTGGGAGCATGTGCTTCTGGAAAAGGTGATCAAAAGCAGAGAGGCCCCATTCCTGCTCTGAAGATTTGCAAAACCTCCATCCGTGGATGTATGGTTGTGAGGAAAACGAATTCTGAGAGTGCGCCTTCCCAGCCTAGCAATGACCTAGAATATATTGAGGAGCATTATGGCCAGTTGTGGTCGATCCCCTCTCCTCCCCGCCGCCGTAGTAACCCTAACCCTTTCCTCCCTAAACCTTTCCCCACTACCTTCTAGGTGAGGAAAGATCTGCTTGCGGCTGGGAAGTTCACTATTGGCCCTGGTTCTAGATCTTTTGTTGAGGTTGTTAAGGGAGGAGTAGAGATGGCTGATAAGCGTCCTTCTGGATCTAGCGCAGGGGCTACCTCTCAACCCGGGGGGGGGGGGGGGGGGGGTGGGCGCGAGCTCCGGCCCCTCAGCGCCGGCAAGGTGCAGCCAATTCTGGTAAAGACCCTGTTCCTGTGCAAAAAACTAAATCTACTGCGTCTACTGCCTCCTCTTCTCAAATCCCTACTCCAGTTGTGGTTGCTGAGGTAGAATAGGTGCTTGACCCTAGGTATAAGGATATGATTTACTTCAATTGTGGGGGCCCTGGTCACTATGTGGGGAACTGTGTGAAGACTAAGGCCTGCTTCATTTGCCAGCAAAATCACAATGTTAATAATTGTGCTGCTTGGGCTAAAATTCAACCTTCAGCCACCTTCTTTGGAAGTGGAGCTAGTGGTCTTGGTTTTTACCATGTGGAGGTACCTGCTGCTGCTGAAACCAAATGGCTGAATTACCAGATCTGTGCAGTTGTGAACATCATCAAAGAAGAAGTGCAGAAAACTGAGCTTTGTGGCCTGTTGTCTCATTTTCAGAAGAATAGGCAATGGCCATGGCAGGTGAGAGAGTTATCAAGCAAAACCTTTTTAGTTAGGTTCCCTCCATGGAAAAGTGCTGAGGATTTGATTGAATTTCCAGCTTTTGATCTCCCTAAAGATGGTGTGAATGTAAATGTGACTGAATGGAAAGGGGCTTGTGATCCTTTTGGAGAACTGGTTGAAGCCTGGGTCCTGATTGAGGGTATACCACCTAAATGGTGTACATGGGAGGTCTTCTACCAGATAGCCTCTATGTTTGGGGTTCTTACTGATGTAGACTGGAATGGCATGTTCAGGACATTTTTTGAGAATGTGAGAGTTAAGATTGCTTGCAGGGATCCAACCGAAATTCCTTTTGAAACATTGATAGAAATGAAGAAGAAGTTGTTTCTTATTGGATTTACTGTGGAAGGTTTTGAACAAACTGGTGGCCTGGATTCTGTGGTTAATGAGGAAGAAGATGATGATGAAGAGCTTGAGGAAGATAATGAGAATAACCATGAGGGCAAGGATGATGGTACTCAGGATGACATTTTATCCAATGATGAGAATGCTATAGATGATCTAGATAAGGCTAATTTAGGCTCTAAAAGGACTCATGATGCTGGTAACTACAAAAAATCCTTTGATGCCATTGATCATCAGGTTAGTTGGTCAGACACTGAACATGAGAATTTCATCATGGAATGTGCCGTGGTGAAACCTAAGCCTGTGTTGGAAAAAGAACCTGTTGAACTATCCAAAGATGTATGTGAGTTTGAAGCTTATGCTTCACCAGCTGTAACTGCAGTAGAAAAAACAACCTCTCCAACTGATCTTGGTGATGGACCTATGATGAACAAACACATTGCTTCTTGTGAAGCCAAGGATCCCTATGCCACCCCTGAGAATATAAATCCTATGGATACTGGGTTTAGTTATGACAGAGAAGGAAAGCTACTTGGAGAGGATAGTGTTGCTTATTGCAACATGGTTCTGAAGTCTATTGACTGCTCTGATTCTGATGAGGAAAAGAATACTGAGGATGACTTGGCAACCTTACCTATGGATGCTATTGAGCTGATCAAGTCCTCGGGGTTGAAAAGGTCTCTGCTATCTTCACTTGATGAGGTCTTTGGAGGTTGGGAAGAAGAAAGCAGACTAAGTCTAACTGGGGCCTGCTAGCCCAGAAGCCTCAAACCAGGGGACATGGTCATGTGAATATCATGCAGAAAGCTGCTGACTATAAGAGAAAGAAGAACTTGGAGGTGCCTCACACTTACAAAGGTAACTCATTTGTTGTTATTGATCCTGATCTCCTTGCTGTTCATTCTGAGAAAATCAATCTGAAAATTGGAAATGATGCCTGCTCTAAACATGTGATTATTGATGATTTAATTGCTGATGAGAAGGATAAATGCTTGATGTTTGCTAATAACAATCCTGAAACTGTTTTGCCTGATAATTTAGATGTTGATGAAGTAGTGGTTGGGTTCATTCTAGTGGGGTGCCCTCCCCAGTAATCAATGGGCACTGTTGATTGCTGTGAGAAATCCCCAGCTGTTTTGACCAAAGTTAAGCCATGTGGCTTGTCACATCCCTTTAAAATTGATTAGATATGATAGGTCTCATTTGGAATATTAGGGGGCTTGGACAACCAGGAAAAATTCAGTGCCTGTGTGATACTATTGCTAAGACTAACCCAGATTTTATTGGGTTTCAAGAAACTAAAAAGGAGCTCATTTCTGAGGGTCTCCTCAAGGCTGTTGACAGACAAAATCAATTTACTTGGCATTTTCTGCCTGCCTTGAATACTGCTGGAGGTATTTTGGTTGGGTTTAGAAGTGATATGTTTGAAGTTATTGGATTTATTAATAAAAAATTGGTGTGGTTTCTACCATTAAAACCAAAAGTGATAAGTTTGTGTGGCAATTAATTGTGGTGTATGGGTCTGCCTTACCCTGAGTTTAAGGTGGAGTTTGTTGCAGAGTTACATGACATCTTGGAGTCTCAGTATCTTACCCTGTATTGGTGTGTGGTGACTTTAATCTTATGAGACAACAATCGACAAAAGCAATGGTGTGATTAATCCACGCTTGCCTTCCTTTTCAATGATTGGGTTAATAAATGGGCCTTATTGGAAATTTCTATTTCCAATAGGTCTTTCACTTGGTCCAACAATCAGAATAATCCTATCGTTGCTATCTTAGATAGGGTGTTCACTTCTGTGGACTGGGATATGCATTTTCCTCTTTCTACTTTAACAACCTTGCCAAGGGTGGGGAGTGATCACACCCCCTAGTTTTAGACACTGGGGCTAGGAGAGTTAACTGTCCTAAGACGTTTAGGTTTGAGAAATGGTGGCTAGCCCAGCCTGGGTTCTCTCAGCTTGTTCTTGATGTGTGGACTAGGCATGGTGATGCTAGGTCTTCTATTGAGAATTGGATGTGTAAAACCAGAGTCCTGAGGAAAATCATTAAAGGTTGGAGTATTAATTTAGAGGCTGCCATGAAGAAAAAGAAGAAATCCCTCCTTATGGAGTTCAACATATTGGATGTGAAATCAGAGCATATTCAACTGTCTCCTAGTGAGGGGGAGAGACTGAATCTCATTAAGAAAGAGCTAGATGATACTTGGAAAAAAGGAAGAGACTGCCTTATGGCAAAGGTCCAGGGATAGGAAAATTTTGGAAGGGGACCGTAATAATGCTTATTTTATGGCTTTAGCTAATCATAGACATAGGAAGAACCATCTGGATGAACTAAATGGTCCTGATGGCTCTGTTACTAGCACTGAGGATTTGCTGGATGTTGCTACCACCTTTTATAAGAAACTCTTTTCTTATGAGCAAAAACCTGATATCCATCTAGATGATGGCTTTTGGGATGATGGTGACATGATCACTGAGGAAGAGAGAGAGATCTTGGAAAAACCCTTCTCTGAGGAGGAGATTAAAAAAGCAATTATGAGTTCATATGCTGGTGGGGCCCCTGGTCCTGATGGGTTGTCTTTTATTTTTTATCAAACATTTTGGGAGTTGATTAAAGATGACTTTATGTGGTTAGTGAAGGAATTTGAGAATGGTACCTTGGATGTATCTAGATTGAACTTTGCTATTATTACCCTGATCCCTAAGGTGAATGATCTAAAGATATGAAAAACTTTAGGCCTATTAGCCTTATAAACTGTTCTGTGAAGATTTTTTCAAAGGCTATGAATACTAGGGCTTCCCCTATCTGTGACAGAATCATCTCTCAAAATCAAACTGCATTTAGTAAGGGGAGATTTATTCTTGAAAGTGTGGTCATGGCTCATGGAGTGATTCATGAGATCCACAGATCTGGGTCTAGTGGCTTGGTTCTGAAATTGGATTATGAAAAAGCCTATATAGAGTTAATTGGGATTTCCTTGTGGAAATGTTGAGGTCTAGAGGTTTTGGTGAGAAGTGGATAGGTTGGGTTTGTAGCTACCTCTATCAAGGTACTTTTGCTGTGAAAATTAATGACACCATTGGTCCTCATTTTGTGGGGGGGAAGGGGGAAGCAAGGTGATCCTTCATTCCTCTTCTTTTTAACTTAGTTGCTGATGTTTTTTCTAAAATGCTTAAGAAAGCCACTAGCCATAACTTGATCAAAGGGCTATTGCCTCATGTTGTGCCTGGTGGTGTGGTCAGCTTGCAATATGCTGATGATACATTACTGTTCTTGGATGCTTCTGCTGACCATGCCAGACACTTGAAATGGATCCTGGCTTGTTTTGAAAAACTCTCTGGTCTTTGTATCAATTTCCACAAAAGTGATTTACATACCATCAATCTTGATGAGGAGACTGCTAAGGAATTTGCCCAAATTTTTTGTTGCCAAATTGGGGATTTCCCCTTTAAATGTCTTGGGGTTCCTCTTCACTCCAAGAAACTTAGAAGAGAAGACATACAACCCATTATTGATAGAATTATCAGGAAAATTTCTGGGTGGCTGGGCAGACATCTGTATTATAGGGGTAAATTGATTTTACTTACTACTTGCATTGCCAGTATTCCTACATAGTTAAAGTCCATTATGAAATTTCCTAAGTGGCCTATTGATGCTATCACTTCTCAAATGGCTCATTTTTTCTGGGGTAATGTTGGAGACAATCATAAGTACCATCTAGCCAAGTGGGGGCTGGTCTCTCAAAGGAAAGAATGGGGTGATTTGGGGGTTCCTAATCTCAGGGAATTCAATATGTCCTTGCTTGCTGCCTGGAGTAAACGTTTTTTTGATGATAGAGATAGTGACATGAAAAAATTGCTAGAATACAAGTATAATGTGAATAGACCAAATATACTATGGGCTAAGGCTGGAGTAGGCTCTCCCTTCTGGAAGAGTTTCACCTGGGCTTGCTCTGCTGCCAAAACCTTTTATAGGTGGATCCCTGGGAATGGGAGAAAAATCTCTTTCTGGCATGATACCTGGGTGGGTGATTGTTCACTCAAAACTAGATTTTGGGATCTTTTTGTGATCTGTCAACAACAAGAGGCCTCTGTTGCCCAGGTGTGGGATGGGGAGAATTTACAGCTAACCTTTAGAAGGTGTGTTAATGAGGATGTCTTGTGCTCCCGGAATGAACTACTTAATGTGATTAAAAATGTTCCTTTTAACAACATGGCTGATAAGCCTATTTGGTCCTTGGAAAGTAAAGGGTTATACTCTGTTAAATCTATGTATAAGATGATTAATTGGGGGGGCATGGTCTCTGTTTGGAGGGATTATATTTGGAAAATTAAAGTTCCCCCTAATATCCATGTGTTTCTGTGGCTAATTGTGCACAATAAGAGTCTGACTAGGGACAATCTGGCTAAACGCAGCATGTGGAAGACTTGACTTGTGTCTTCTGCTGTGAACCTGAGAGCATCCAACATTTGTTTTTTGAGTGTGTGGTGGCCAGACAAGTGTGGCTGGTGATAGCTAAATGTACCAAGATGCCTGTACCTGATTTGTTTGAATCATTGCTTCCTTTTTGGAAGAAGAAAAAGAGTTTTGATGCTGTAAACTTGATTTCTGTTGCTACCTTATGGAGCTTATGGTTGTTTCGAAATGAAATTGTGTTCCAGGGGCGAAGATGGTGAAGCATCAAATGCGTGCTGGAGATGGTGGGGAGACATATCTATCAATGGAAGATCCTGTGTGTGGACTCCCAAGCTGTGCTACTCCTCCAATGCTTGAAGCTGCTCGACCATCATCGCGGGGAGTTGCTTAGAATTGCCTGGCACGTTTGATGCGCCTGTAGGGAGTTCGTAGCCTCTGCGCTGGTAGTTCCTGTAAGGGCCATTTCGTAGTTTTCTGGTGGATTTTCAGACTGTTGATGCTTGCGTCTGTAATACTTCTGCTGTGGCTATTTCTGGCTGGAGCCGAGAGCTGTGAACTCTGATCTTTGGTTGCCTTTGCTTTTTTAATAAAAAGTTGGGGCAGGGGGGCAGCCCCTTTCGTTTCATTTTTTTTGGAAAACCCGCAAACTAATTTCAAATTTGTGAACTTTTTCAAATCTACAAAGCTTTTTTCAAAATCTTTGAACTTTTTCATCTTTCATGAACTTCTTCAAATCTCAAGGACTTTTTTTAACTTTTGTGAAGTTTGTGAATTTACTTTCAAACATTGTGAACTTTTAAAATTCACACGCTTTTTAAAATTGGTGAACTTTTTTAGATCTCAAACTATTTTTGAATTCTATAACTTCCTTCAAATTTGTGAATTTTTCTAAAAAAATATTAAAAAAATCAAATGTCATGAATTTGAAATTCATGAACTTATTTTTTAAAAATTTCTGAACTTTTTCAAATTTCATGTTTTTTTTAAATTCATGAACTTTTCAAGTTCTTAAACTTCTTTCAAATTCATGAATTTTTATCAAATCCATGATTTTTTGTCGAATTAGCGAACTTTTATTCATGAAAATTGAAAAATGTTCATTGATATTGAAAACCACTGGCCATGTGCAACAGTAGATAAAAACCAGAAGCCATGTAACAATAGTTTTTTTCTTTGAGGTGGGAACTATAGATTTTTTAGGGGCAGGTCGTACTATAGGTAATAACGAAAGAAAATAAAACCAGTGAACGTGAGAAAGCAAGAGGCGCGTGAGGAAGGTGGCACTATTAGGTCACGGGCCACGAACCACACTAGTGAGCTCCAGGTAGCCTTTTCAGCGCTCAAGCGTCAGACACGAGCTCTCTGGCCTCATCACGGGGACTAGCCAACGCGCATCCCCCTTCCCCCGCGCGTGATTTGGGTCGGCCCATATGGTGACATTATTTGATCGATTGCAGAATGGCGATGTGTACATGGGCGCTGGGTGACAAAGAACTCATGGAGCATCCAAAACAATAATATACGCATCAAGGGCGCTTGCTCGCGCGTGCCACGTTGGAGATGCTGTTCGCTCGAGAGTAAAAAAACGCACTGATGCACTCGAGCCCCACGCCCTCGTCCTCCCTTTTCCTTCGCAGGAACGTCTCCTCCCCTATCGCCTGCCTGATCCCCTTTCTCCTCCCGCTCCTCCCCTCCTCCGGCTGCATCCTCGTGATGTAGCAATTCGCCCTCTGTTGGTGTCAAAACCAGCCGATCTCGGGTAGGGGGTCCCGAACTATGCGTCTGAAGATCGAAGGTAATTGGAGACAAAGGGGACATGATTTTTACCCAGGTTCGGGCCCTCTTAATGAAGGTAATACCCTACTTCCTGCTTGATTGACTTTGATGAGTATAGGGGTTACAAGAGTTGATCTACCTCGAGATCGTAATGGCTAAACCCTAGATGTCTAGCCTATATAAATTCTGATAGCCTCTACGGACTAAACCCTTCGGTTTATATAGACACCAGAGGGCCCTAGGGTTGTACAGAGTCGGTTCACAGAGAAAGGAAACTATACATTGGACGCCAAACTTGCCATCCATGCAAAGGAAAGTCCCATCCGGAAACGGGGGAGGGCCTTCTATCTTGTATCTTCACGGCCCATCAGTCCGGCCCATATCACAAAGCTCGGACAACCGAGGACCCCATAATCCAGACTCCTCAAGAGCCCTCGAACCAGTCTTTCGATGACGATGTGTTCGGTACGCAGATTGTCTTCGGCATTGCAAGGCGGGTTCCTCCTCCAAATACTCTAGAGTAGTCTTATGAATTAGAGAACTGTAGCCGGCTCTGTATAACAGTCACAACCCTCAACCACAAGGGCATAATACTTAATCAAAATAAGGTCTGTCTATTGATAGCTTTTTCGGCGAGACATTACGTATGGCCTCTTTATCATTTTGAACTGTTTTTTGACCTCCTGCTTCGCGTTTCGAGGCGCGGCCTCTATTGATACGTCTTGTCAAAACATATATCGTGTCCGCTTATTGTGGGATCCTCATCAATGCGGGTTTGGGTAATCCAACCGTGCCGTTCGCACGACCCCTTGGGAACAGGCGAGTTTTAAGGCTTGTGGGGGGCGCTTGGTATTCACTGCCTATATAAGCGGATAAAGATCCATCTTTTACCCCACGCCTTCTTCCTTCCTCTGCTTCCCAATCCTCAAGCTCCAGCGCCCAAGCTTCAATCTTTCCCACCGCCACCAACCTCTCCGGCCATGTACGGATCCGGCTCTCAGGGCAAGTGGGTGGCCTCCTCTGTCATGGAGAAGGACGTCAAGGAGCTCCGGGAGGCGGGGTACCTCGCTGCGGACATCGCGCACAGGCTTCCTGCCAAAAAGCAAGTCATTCCCACTCCGGAGCCCGGCGAAAGAGTGGTGTTTATCCCCCACTTCCTCCACGGACTAGGGTTTACCCTCCATCCCTTTGTCTGCGGTCTCATGTTCTATTACGGGCTAGATTTCCACGATCTAGCCCCCAATTCCTTCCTCCACATCTCGGCGTTCATCTTCTTGTGCGAGGCGCTCCTCCGCATCCCCCCACACTTCGGCCTATGGCTATTCGCAACACATGCAAACCCTAGTGACAACGCCGAAGCGATCAATCCCCGAGTGTGCCGGACCTCCACTTTATATAGGCGTCCATCGCGGGCTCAACACTTGGGCCTCGCACGGACCCTAAAGCCCAAAAGTCTACTCGGCCACAATCCGAATACAGCTCGGATCACATCCGACCAGTGTCCTCGGATCCGACCTCGTAGGTTCCTTCCCTTAAGCGCGCGACCCCTTAGGTTCAAGTCGGCTTGGTCGCAGTTTGGTTCCCCTCCGAACTGCATGGTTGGTAGCGACTATCGGTGTCAAAACCGGCGGATCTCGGGTAGGGGGTCCCGAACTGTGCGTCTAAGGCGGATGGTAGCAGGAGGCGAGGGACACAATGTTTACCCAGGTTCGGGCCCTCTCGATGGAGGTAATACCCTACTTCCTGCTTGATTGATCTTGATGATATGAGTATTACGAGAGTTGATCTACCACGAGATCGTAGAGGCTAAACCCTAGAAGTTAGCCTATGATTATGATTGTCCTCCTTCTACGGACTAAACCCTCTGGTTTTTATAGACACCAGAGGGGGCTAGGGTTACACAGAGTCGGTTACAAGGGAGGAGATCTACATATACTAATTGCCAAGCTTGCCTTCCACGCAAAGGAGAGTCCCACCCAGACACGGGACGAAGTCTTCTATCTTCTATCTTCGTAGTCCAACAGTCCAGCCAAAGGATATAGTCCGGTTGTCCGAGGACCCCCTTATCCAGGACTCTCTCAGTAGCCCCTGAACCAGGCTTCAATGACGATGAGTCCGGCGCGCAGATTGTCTTCGGCATTGCAAGGCGGGTTCCTCCTCCGAATACTCCATAGAAGATCTTGAACACAAGGATCATGTCCGGCTCTGCAAAACAAATTCCACATACCACCGTAGGGAGTATAATATTTCCATAAATCTAATCTGTTGACAACTATTCATAACGCGACGTCCTGCCGTGGCCCGGTCATTACGAACCGTTTTTCCCAGCCTACCGCTGCACGTGTTGCGAGGCGGTTTTATTGGCACGTCTTGTCGAAGTAGAGATCGTGTTCCCCTTATCACGGGATTCTCATCAATATGTGCATGGGTAACCCAATCGTGCCTGCTGGTATGACTCCTCGATTTTAGGCAAGTTCCAAACGGACACGCGGAGGATGCTTGATATTCACCCTCTTTATAAAGGGGCCAAGGCCTGTCCTTTTCTTCTCGCGCCCGATCCTTCCCTTCCCCCATCTCGAATTCCAACCCCCAAGGCTCAGGCTAAGCGCTTCGGACCTTCAATCATGTCCGGATCCAACCTTCAAGGTCGGTGGATGGCCTCCTCTGTCATAGAGGAGGACATCAAGAAGCTAAGAGAAGCCAGGGATCTGACCGCCGAAATCTCGCACAGGCTGCCTCTCAATGGCAGGTCATCCCCACTCCCGAACCCAACGAGAGTGTCGTATTCGTTTCCCACTTCCTCCGAGGGCTAGGATTTAGCCTCGATCCCTTTGTTAGAGGGCTTATGTTCTATTACGGGCTCGATTTCCATGATCTGGCTCCGGATTCCATCCTGCACATCTCGTCGTTCATCGTCGTGTGTGAGGCCTTCCTCCGCATCACCCCACACTTCGGCTTATTGCTCAAGACCTTCAATGTGAAGCCAAAGATGATCGATGGGCGACATGCAGAATGCGGATGTGCCGTAATAAGAAAAGGTGCCGATGCTCCATGGCCAAAGGGTTCCTTCCCGGAGATGTCCGACTTATGGCAGCGGGAGTGGTTTTACATCACAGCTCCCCAAAGTACCAAGTGGGTAGCTGGCTCCGCCTTCCGTTCGCCCCCCCCGCCACAACTAGCGTCATGGGTCAACAAGGGGCTGGACTGGGGGCCAGTTAATGACGTGCCGACATTGCAGAGTCGCATCCGAGATCTCATCAGGAGAGATGTCAGCCTTGTCAAGGTAATGCAAGTCATGCTAGTTTGTCGGGTCCTGCCATGTCAACGTCGACCTCTCCGTATGTGGGAGTTCAACCCGGAAGGACCATGAACTATTCAACAATTCTTCGGCGTGACGCTCGAAGGGATGTATAGATTGTTCTTCGGATCACGAATAAAGTGTCCGGACACCACCGAGGATGCGGGTCTAAACTGCAATCGTCCAGATACCTAGGTAAGTAATTCTGCGGCCGAACACGCTGTCTTTCCATTTGTCCTAACATCATTCTGAAAATTGCTCTTGGCCAGGACCGGACAAGAAAGGCGAAGATGATCAGGTGTTTGGCCCCCCTTCCCGAAGGCTCACCGGATCCTGTACTAGCCAGGATGCTTGGGCTCGCACCTTATCAAGCGCCATCAGGGGAAGATAAAGGGAGGTGCGGTGTCAAAACCGGCGGATCTCGGGTAGGGGGTCCCGAACTGTGCGTCTAGGCGGATGGTAACAGGAGACAAGGGACATGATGTTTTTACCCAGGTTCGGGCCCTCTCGATTGAGGTAAAACCCTACTCCTGCTTGATTAATATTGATGATATGGGTAGTACAAGAGTAGATCTACCACGAGATCGAGAGGCTAAACCCTAGAAGCTAGCCTATGGTATGATTGTTGTTCGTCCCCACGGACTAAAACCCTCCGGTTTATATAGACACCAGAGAGGGCTAGGGTTACACGTAGTCGGTTACAATGGGAGGAGATCTACATATCCAGATCGCCAAGCTTGCCTTCCACGCCAAGGAAAGTCCCATCCGGACACGGGACGAAGTCTTCAATCTTGTATCTTCATAGTCCGTGAGTCCGCCAAAGGTTATAGTTCGCTATCCGGACACCCCCTAATCCGGGACTCGCCAGAGCTCCCAACCAAGCT
Source organism: Aegilops bicornis (assembly GCA_021605145.1). Lineage (NCBI taxonomy): Eukaryota > Viridiplantae > Streptophyta > Magnoliopsida > Poales > Poaceae > Aegilops > Aegilops bicornis. The sequence continues at coordinate 507,744,181 of CM038669.1, forward strand.
TCAATGACGATGAGTTCGCACGCAGATTTGTCTTCGCATTGCAAGGCGGGTTCTTCTCCAAATTTCGTGTACCTGTTGAATAGTGTCCGGCTTCTCGTGAATATTGTGCTCCTTGGCTTCCACGCCCAATAATGGCCGTCTTCCACGTGTCAAATGAATGCGAAAAGCCAGGGTGTTTTTACTTTTACCCCCCTAGCTGCGCAAATAAGCTGCCTTATAAAAGAGACGAGGATTTAGATCCGAATCACACCATCTTCCCTTCATGAAAGCATTCACCAGAGCGCATCCCACGTAAATCCATTCCATCATGGCTACCGACGCAGCTCCTCCTTTCGCCTCCCAGCCCTCAGCCCGAGATTGGGAGAGATGTTCCGTCCACACAAATGAGCTAGTGATGCTCCAAACCCAGGGATGTCGTCCCCCAGCCTTCATGGTCCCGGTTCGAGCCGGACTCGCCACCTATAATGGCGGAAAGCAGGCGGAGAGTGTCCCCAATCCCTCCAAAGGAGAGCGGGTATGCCTTGTCCCTTATTTTATAAGAGGTCTCGGATTTCCAATTCATCCGTTTCTCCGGGGGATCCTGGAGTTCTACGGCCTCCAGCTGCACAACCTTACTCCTGCCTCCATGTTGCATATTGCGGGCTTCGTAGCCCTTTGCGATCTGTTCTTGGGCGTCGAGGCTCATTTCGCGCTGTGGAAGAAGCTGTTCTACATTGTGCCCCGTTCTCAGGAGGGGTCGATATATCAAGTGGGCGAAGCCAAACTATGGCGCATCGCCGGGACCGGATATCTATCCGGAACCCCAAGGAAGGCGTCCGAAGACTGGCCTTCAGAATGGTTTTATATAGAAGATGTCCCTCTGCCGACCTCGCTCGGATCGGCCTCCCGAGTTCAATAATGCTCCCTTGAAGAAGCGCCTAAGTCAAGGCGTCCACGGAGCCCTCGTGAGGGAAAATGATAAGGACGCCCTTCACCGATGAGCCGGATAAGGTTGTTAGCTTATACCGGATCGACCATGATCGGGTCATGGCCACATGCATTATGCGGGGGGTGCAGCCGCTTCAGTATAGAGGCCACCCCATGTGGGATTTCAACGGGGAGGATGATGCCACCCGCTGCGGCCGTAAGGGGCCGGGATCGGTTGCTGCTTTGACGAAGGCCCTGTCCGCATTTTACAAGGGAGAAGAGGAGGAGTTTCTCCGCGTCAATCCACAAGGCGGATTTTCTGTGTACAATCCTCCAAGATGGGTAAGCGGACACTTCTTTTTGCCCATCCGTTCCATATTCCCATAGTTAAGTACCTTATCTTGTGATTTCGACGCAGGAATTGCGCCAGGCCGTAAAGGATATAAACAGCCCTCCTCCACAACCCGAGGATCCGGAACGGTCCCTCGATGCGGCCTCCCAAGAGGATCCGGACATATCCGTGGAGCTGATCGATGGGGTATTTTACCAACTGAGCATCGACAATGCCTTGGTCGCCATTACGGCTGATTACCCCGGAATATTTCTAGCCTCACAGGTAACTGAGACCGAAGTCCCAATACTTTGAAAATGATCCCTCTGTGCTTATTTTTGATCACCGTATATCAATGGTGTTTTGCAGGGGGAGCCCTTGAGGCGGAAGGCCGAGCCTGCGGTGGCTAGCCAACAAGGGGCAGCAAGGCCCAGCAGGCTGAAAATAAGTGCGGTCTGGATTGAGACGCCGGCGCAACGGTATGGCGTGCCATGTTATTCCCAGGTTTTATTCTGGGAAGGTATACTAATGCTCGTGCTCCCTTCAGGAAAAAGAGCGCTCGCCGGACTATATCCGGAGAGGTTGCCAATCGAGCCTCCACCAGCCAGGCTCCAAAGCCAGGTCCAGAAGCAGAGGCGAACACGAGGCGTGCGTCGGACACTCCTCCGACAGAGGAAGCTGACGAACTATCTGCCACCAATTCCGAGGTGGAGAGTGCCATGCATCACAGGCGTCGCCGGACAATTCTTCGTGACGCATGTTTCTCCCAAGAGGCATTGGATGCCTTCAATTCGGGAGATGCGCCGCTCAAAATGGTCTAGCCAGAGCCACAGAGCAGTATGTGAAAGACATACGGGTGAGAAAATTTGATGGTTATATGTACCAGTAGCCCCCGAGACTTGAAATAGTTAGAATAACTGGTTTAAGGATCATTTGTTATGCAGGATCTTACAAAAAAGAATACCCAACTGTCCCAGGAGCTGGAAGAGTGCAAAGCCCAACTCGAGGTCAAGACTAGTCACCGCAGGGGAGGCCAAGGAGACCCCCTCTGGTAATATACGCTTCGAAAGATAAGTATGTTGTGAAGTGTGGCGTGTGTGTAAATCTGACAATATCATTGCAGATGGCGCCGGAGTAGATCCGGACAAGCAACAACTCTTGGGCCGGTTAAAGGCCGGGGAGATTGTTCTTACGAGGGTGAGGCAGGAGAAGAATAATCTCCAAGATGCCAACACCCAGCTGGGCGAGGAACTAAAGGATGTCCATGCCTAGCTGTCGGACTCCGTGAAGGAGAATCGACGGTTTCGACGCGGCATTTTTAGTAAGTGCTTGAACGAACTTTAAAAATAGTTCGGCAAGGAAGTTGACTAACAGAGTTATGTCTGTAGGTATGCTCACAGGTCGTCCTGCAGAGGAAATGCCCGGTTCTATGGGTGACCTTCTTCCCGAGCTCTTACAACTGCATGAACGAGTTCGACAGGTGATGAAAGGCGCCGCCAGCCTTGTGGCCTCTCGCCTCCATGCCCGAAGGCCTTGGAGAGCTTGTAGAGAGGCTTAAGGGAGCGCGGCGGCGCTTTCGATTATGGAAGATATCAGCCTGCCGTCAAGGCGCCAGGGAGGCCTGGGCCATGGTGAAGACGCGGTACACGAAGGCTGACCCAAACCACATGGCCAAGGTCGGACCTGTGGGGCCCGATGGGAAGGAGATCCCTGTGAGCTTAGTGTACGGCCAAGTAGAATTGGCCGCAAAGTACTCCCAACAGGACTATAAACTAGACAGCCTATTAGATGGTATTGAGGAGGAATACACCCAGTCAAATTGACTATGTAATTGAAGATGACATGTAAAAATGCCTTCTAGCCGGATTGTAGATCGTTTGTCATGGCGGACCTTTTCGCCTCAACCTCAGGACCCTATAGTCCGGAGTGTGTCCGAATACCCTCACGGTTATGTAAGAACCGGTGCATGCGTGGAGACCAGGCGTAAGGGTCATTAGTGCTTGAACAGACAAGTGCCCAACTAGTTATGTTATATTACATGGTTAGTAAGAAACATCTTCCAGGGAGAATAGTTCCGTTAGGGGTTCCTTTCTCAGGAGGCATGCCTTAAAGTGCATGTCCGGACTATGAGAAAAGCGAGAAAAGCATCCGGGGCAGATAAATAAATAAGTGAGAAATCATCTTTAGTTCACCGACCGAATATTCCCTTAAGAACGCTTAGCTTTCGGCTTCACCCACCGAGGTACACATCCGCCTGACCCGGCAGTAACAATCGCAGAGGTGCTCCCTTTACCACCTAGCCGAACAATCGGGAACGTAGGGGTAAGCACAGGAGCCAGGCAACCCAGCTTGGCCAAAACTTAAGTCATATCGACGCATTATAATGGTGAATAAAAGGTCCGTGCGGAAGCGTGACACATGTGTTAGGCATGAAGCCCGTACAAATAAGCTTCTGTTAAAGAAGCCCCCAGGTATAATGAGCGTGAATAGCGCGTCAAGTGTGTGCGAACAATGCGCGAACGAGCCTTTGAAGGCTGTAAGAGAAAAAGAGGGAGAAGGAGAGAAATATAAGACATCTAATGTGTAAAAGATGGACAGAGGAAGGAGACGAACTCAGAATCCGGCGCTAGGCGTAGAATCTTCGGAGACGGGCTGCGTTCTATGGGTTCGGCTCGAGTCGGTTATCCGATGCATCTCGCAGACGGTACCCTCCACCGGTCAAGACTTGGTCGATAATAAAGGGACCTTCCCATTTGGGCTTGAGTTTGTCCTTTTTCTTGTCCGGCAGGCGTAGAACTAACTCGCCAACATTGTAAGTTTTGGCCCGTACTTCTCTGCTTTGATATCTTCGGGCCTGCTGTTGATAGAATGCGGAACGGGCTTTTGCCACGTCACGCTCCTCCTCCAAGGCATCCAAACTGTCCTGCCGATCGTGCTCGGCTTCTCTTTCTTCGTACATGCGCACGTGAGGTGAGTCATGAATTATGTCGCAGGGCAGAACTGTCTCTGCGCCGTATACCATAAAGAATGGTGTGAATCCGGTGGTGCGATTCGGCGTGGTCCGCAGCCCCCAGAGTACGGAGTTGAGCTCCTCTACCCAAAGGCGTGTTAGATTCCTTGAGGGACCTCACTAATCTGGGTTTGATGCCGCTCATGATTAGACCATTTGCTCGCTCGACTTGACCGTTAGTTTGAGGGTGATAGACTTAAGCATAGTCGAGCTTGATGCCCATGTTTTTGCACCAGAGTTTGACCTCGTCGGCCATGAAGTTCGTGCTGTTATCAGTGATGATGCTGTGGGGGACTCTGTAACGGTGTACGGCCCCTGATATGAAGTCTATCACCGGTCCGGATTCGGCTGTCTTAACAGTCTTGGCCTCTATCCATTTGGTGAATTTATCCACCATGACCAGTAGGTATTTTTGCTTGTGGGTTCCTCATTTAAGGGGTCCAACCATGTCAAGCCCCCAAACCGCGAAGGGCCAGGTTATGTGTATAGTTTGGAGGGCGATGGGTGGCATGTGGCTTTGATTAGCAAAGAGTCGGCAACCAACGCATCGTTGGACTAAGTCCCGAGCATCTGCCTGTGCCGCCGGCCAATAAAATCCTGTCTGGAAGGCCTTGCTTACAAGGGCCCGGCTGCGGCGTGGTGCCCGCCGAGTCCCGGCATGAATTTTAGCCGAAGGTTCCGCCTTCCTCTTCGGAGATACACCTTTGAAGGACTCGGTGGTGCTTTTCTTATAAAGCTCTCCCTCATGGACTTTATAGGCTTTAGATCGCCGCACTATGCAGCGTGCCTCGTTTTGGTCCTCGGGAAGTTCCTGCCTGGTTAGGTAGGCTAGGAATGGTTCCGTCCACGGGGCAATGACTGCCATTATTACATGGGCTGAAGATGTTACTTCGTTGGTAGAGCCTCCAATTGTGTCAGAATGTTCGATGTCGGGCAATGCTGTTGGGTCCGGGCTGTTATTTCCGGACTCCCCTTCCCATAATACGGATGGCTTGAACAGCCTCTCTAAGAAGATATTGGGGGGACGGCATCGCGCTTCACGCCAATGCGTGCCAAGACGTCACTGCTCGATTGTTTTCCTGCTATATGGTGAAATTCGAGCCCTTCAACCGAAATGACAATTTTAGGACGACGCTATGCGATAAGCTGCCATTTTCAGATCCTTGGCATCAAAGTCTCCATTTATTTGGGATATCGCGAGGTTCGAATCCTCGCGCACCTCTAGGCGTTGAATGCCCATGGATACCGCCATCCGGAGACCATGTAGAAGGGCCTCAGATTCGGCTACATTGTTGGAGTCCGTATACATTATTTGGAGTACGTATTGAATCAGATCTCCCTGTTGGGGACGTCAGAACGACGCCAGCCCCCAGACCAACCAACATTTTGGAGCTGTCGAAGTGCATGATCCAGTTGGAATATGTGACGTACTCTTTAGGGAGTTCGGCTTCAGTCCATTCGGCGACGAAGTCGGCCAAAATTTGCGACTTAATGGCTCACTGTGGCTTATAGGTTATGTCGAATGGGAGGAGCTCAATGGCCCATTTGGCAATCCGGCCCGTCGCGTCACGGTTGTTTATAATGTCGTTAAGAGGTACTTCGGAGGCTATCAAGCTATCGAACACTCTTGAAAGTAGTGTCGCAGCTTCCGGGATGCTATAAACACCGTCACGCTCTCTTTTGATAATGCGGATACCGTGACTTGCATGGAGTGAGGACAAGGGACACGTAGTAAACTGGTTTTGAAGGGGAACTTGTGTCCGTCCGCTTCGCTCGACAACGAGCACCGCGCTTACAACTTGATGAGTTGCCGCGATGTATAATAGCATTGGTTCGCCCATGTTGGGTGCGGCCAGGACCGGGTTTGTTGCCAATATGGCTTTTATTTCTTCGAGTCCGGCCGTGGCAGCGTCCGTCCACTCGAAGTGTTCGGTGCGCCGGAGGAGGCGATAAAGGGGTAATGCCTTTTCTCCCAAACGGGAGATAAAGCGGCTCAGAGCCGCCACGCATCCAGTCAATTTTTGTATTTGTTTGAGGTCCTTTGGGATATCCAATTGTGCTAGAGCTCGGATCTTGGCTGGGTTTGCTTCAATTCCTCTACCGAATACAATGAAGCCCAAGAGCTTTCCGGCTGGTATGCCCAAAACGCATTTTTCCGGGTTAAGCTTAATGTCATATGTTTGAAGATTATCGAATGTGAGCCTCAAGTCGTCTACTAGAGTTTCGACATGCTTGGTTTTAACGACCACATCATCTACGTATGCCTCCACTATTTTGCCGATCTGGTTTGCCAGACATGTCTGAATCATGCGCTGATATGTTGTGCCGGCATTTTTGAGCCCGAAGGGCATTGTGTTGAAGCAGAATGGGCCGTATGGGGTGATAAATGCTGTTGCGACTTGGTCGCTCGCCATCTTGATTTCTTGGTAGCCGGAGTATGCGTCGAGGAAACACAATGAATCGTGTCCTGCGGTAGCGTCGATAATTTGATCGATGCGGGGTGGGGGAAGGGATCCTTTGGGCAAGCCTTGTCCAGGTCCTTGAAATCGATGCATAGGCGCCAGGATTTGTCCTTCTTTGGTACCATCACCAGGTTTGCTAGCCAGTCCGGATGTTTTATATCTGTGATAAATCCGGCCTCCAATAGTTTGGCTAGCTCCTCTCCCATGGCTTGTCTCTTAGGTTCGGAGAAACGCCAAGAGCCTGTTTGACCGCTTGAATCCTTTTAGGATGTTTAGGCTGTGCTCGTCCAGCCGGCGTGGGATTCCTGGCATGTCTGAAGGGTGCCAGGCAAAAATGTCCCAATTTTCGCGTAGGAATTCTCGTAGTGCGGCGTCTACATAAGGGTTTAATTGTGCCCCGATGGAGGCCATTTTTGTAGGGTCCGTTGGGTGGACTTGGAATTTGACTATTTCGTCCGCTGGTTTAAAGGAGGTGGACTTGGATCTTTTATCGAGTATCACATCATCCCTGTTCACCGTGGAGCGCAGCGCAGTCAGTTCCTCGGCCGCTAGGGCTTCGGATAGTGCCTCAAGGGCTAGTGCGGCTGTCTTATTTTCGGCGCGGAGTGCTATGTCCGGGTCACTAGCAAGAGTGATGATTCCGTTGGGCCCGGGCATTTTGAGCTTCATGTACCCGTAATGGGGTATAGCTTGAAAAATTGTGAATGCCTCTTGCCCTAATAGGCGTGGTATCCGCTTCGAACGGGGCCACTTGGAACGTGACCTCCTCGGACCTGTAATTATCCGGCATGCCGAACACCACATCCAAGCAGATTTTTCCTGCAAAGACGCTTCTGACTGAGTATTATTCCTCTAAAGGTTGTGCTGCTTCGCTCAATGCGGCTCCAGTCTATTTCCATTTTTTGAAGGGTCAATCCGCTGCCACCGTCCATGAGTACCTTGGTAAGGCGAAAGCCGTCCACTATTGGACTGAGGACCAATGCTGCTGGTGCTCGGGCTGTTCGGAATTTAGGTTCATCACTGGCATTAAAGGTAATAGCCGTGTCACTCCATGGATTTAGTGTTGCTACTTGGTAGACTTCGACAAGGCTGCGGAGTGTTCGTTTTCGCATATTGTTTGATGCGGAAGTCTTGAAGACTGTTAATACCGTACTGGTATCCCTGGGCTGGTACTCTGTGGATGTCAGTTAGAAGCTCTTCGCCACTTTTGGCCACCGCCGGAGTATCCAACATGCTCTAAGGCTATGAGCTGGTGTGGCGCCTCTCGTACTATGAATTTTACAGGTCCATTGAGCCATCCATCCAAAGACGGTTCCATGCCCCGTAAGGGTTTTTTTGTTTTTGGTGTTTAACCCGGTGATTGGCGATAATGCACCCTTCTATTTCGGACTGGTTTGTCTTCGTACGGATTGTCCCAAAATCTTACTTCGGTTTTCCAGGCGCTTTCCATCGCACAGTACTTTCGTACTATGGACGCCAAGTCAGCAAAGCGTGTAATTTCACGACGACCGATGGCGTTGAGGATTCCCTTGTCCATGCAATTATTACAGAAGAATGAAATTGCGTCTTCCTCGCGGCAGTCCTTTATCCTGTTCATAACCAGGAGGAATCTGGCCCAGTAATGATGTAATCGCTTTCCTCGGCTCGCCTAATTTTGGATAGATCGCCTACGCTTGGGTGGGTGGGTGTAATTAGATCCGAAACCTCACCCAACTGAGGCTCAAGGGCCAAGGAGTTTCGAACTCGGAGGCTTGGATTCTTGGATGTTGTCCAATGAATCTAGCCCGTTGTTCGACTCTAAGTTCAGGTCTTGAGCGTCGCCCTCCCCTCCGCTGGGTATCCGGCTTGGAGGGATCGGGAATCCGGACATAGCTAGTCCTTAAGATAGATGAAGGGTCGCCAGACTGTTCCTCCACCACAAAGAACGTGATGCGTGACTGGGAGAGTTAATCTCTTAGATCGGGTTTAGGCCCAATCGATCAGAAGTCGTGGCGACTCTGTGGCAGCGATGCGATCCAGGAGCTCGTTTAAGGAAGAGAGCTCCGTCGGATCTAACTGCTCAGCGAGTTCCGAGTTGACGTGAAGATTGCTTCCGATGACCCGAGAAGTCATCGTCGGTGCGGCGGTCGAATAGGCGGTCATAAGAAAACCGCCTAGCCGGAGAGTTTGGCTGATAGCCAAAGCTCCTTTAGCAATAGTGCCGTCTTTAAAGACGGGATTAGGCATCCTTCCTGATGGCGACGACACAGAGGAACTCTCAATGAAAGCACCAATGTCGGTGTCAAAACCGGCGGATCTCGGGTAGGGGGTCCCGAACTGTGCGTCTAGGCGGATGGTAACCAGAGACAAGGGACACGATGTTTTTACCCAAGTTCGGTCCCTCTCGATGGAGGTAAAACCCTACTCCTGCTTGATTAATTTTGATGATATGGGTAGTACAAGAGTAGATGTACCATGAGATCAGAGAGGCTAAACCCTAGAGGCTAGCCTATGGTATGATTGTTGTTCCTCCTACGGACTAAAACCCTCCAGTTTATATAGACACCGGAGAGGGCTAGGGTTACACAGAGTCAGTTACAATGGGAGGATATCTACATATCCATATCGCCAAGTGTCGGTGTCAAAACCGGCGGATCTCGGGTAGGGGGTCCCGAACTGTGTGTCTAGGCGGATGGTAACTGGAGACAAGGGACACGATGGTTTTACCCAGGTTCGGGCCCTCTCGATGGAGGTAATACCCTACTCCTGCTTGATTAATATTGATGATATGGGTAGTACAAGAGTAGATCTACCACGAGATCGTGAGAGGCTAAACCCTAGAAGCTAGCCTATGGTATGATTGTTGTTCGCCCCACGGACTAAAACCCTCCGGTTTATATAGACATCGGATAGGGTTAGGGTTACACGTAGTCGGTTACAATAGTAGGAGATCTACATATCCGTATCTCCAAGCTTGCCTTCCACGCCAAGGAAAGTCCCATCCTGACACGGGACGAAGTCTTCAATCTTGTATCTTCATAGTACAGGAGTCATGCCAACGATGATAGTTCGGATATACGGACACCCCCTAGTCCAGACTCCTCAAGAGCCCACTGAACCAGGCTTCAATGACGACCAGTCCGGCGCGCATATTGTCTTCGCATTGCAAGGCGGGTTCCTCCTCCGAATACTTCATAGAAGGTTTTGAACATAAGGATAGTGTCCGACTGCAAAACAAGTTCCACATACTACCGTAGAGAGAATAATTTTTGCACGTATCTGCTGGCGTATTCCGCTGGCGTGACATCACACCACGGCCAGGCCTTTATATGAATCGCTTTTTACCGTTCCACCTAAGCGCTTAGCGAGGCGGTTTCCTTGGCATGTCTTATCAAAGCATAGATCGTGCCCCTTATTCCGGGATTCTCATCAAATACGGACGTGGGTAACCCAAGCGTGCCCGTTAGCACGCCTCCTCTATCGGCGAGTCCCAATCGACCACGGGAGGGCTCTTGGTATTCAACCTCTTTATAATGAGACCAAAGCCCTCTTCTTTTTCCACCCTCCATCGAAGTTCGCCTCGCGCCGAAGTTCTAACACCCAAAGCTTCAGATTTAGGCGCTTCGGACCTTCGACGATGTCCGGCTCCGACCAGCTCGGCCGATGGATGTCTTCTTCCGTCACAGAAGAAGATGTGCTAAAGCTGCGAGACACCAGGTATCTAACCAGCGAGATATCGCATAGGCTGCCTACTCCAGGGCAGGTCATTCCCACTCCCGAGCCCGGCGAGAGCGTGGCGTTCGTGTCACACTTCCTTCGGGGTTTAGGCTTCCCAACGGATCCCTTTGTGCGGGGGCTCATGTTTTATTATGGGCTGGATTTCCATGACTTGAATCCGGAGTCCATCCTCCATATCTCGTCATTCGTTGTCGTATGTGAAGCCTTCCTCCATATTACCCCTCACTTTGGATTATAGCTCAAGACCTTCAAGGTGGAGCCGAAGATGATCGAGGTGCAACAAGCAGAGTGCGGAGGGGCGGTCATAAGCAAGTGTCTTTGATGCTCTGCGGGTCTGAGGGCTCTTTTCAAGAGGAGCTTGGTTTGTGGCAACGGAGTGGTTTGATATCACCGCTCCTAGGGGCACCAAATGGGTGGCGCCACCCACCTTCCGGCCAGTCCACCACAGCCGGTGGCATCATGGGTCAACCGGGGCTCGACTGGGGCCGCCCAAGGACGTTCCTCACAGGGGGCCGTATTCGAGACCTCCAAGAAAGAGAGATCAATCCGGTCGCAGTGGCGGAGGTTATGTTGATTCGGCGCCTTCTGCCCTGCAAACGTCGCCCCTTCGTCTGTGGGAATTTAATCCAGAAGGACCACGAGCTCTCCAACATTTTATGGGTACGACGCCCGTGGAGATGTATAAACTGTTCTTCGGATCACAAGAGAAGTGTCCGGACCTGACTGAGGTCGCAGGACCAAGCTGCAATCGCCCAGATACTCAAGTAAGTAGTCCTGCATCTTGACAGGCTGTCCGCTCATTTATCTTAAACTTGCCCTTAAAGGAGCTGTTTCTTGAACAGGAGTGGATAGCGAAGGCAAAGTTGATAAGGTGTCCGGCTCCCCTCCCAGAGACCACGCCGGATCCCATGCTGACCAAGTTGTTGAAGGCCGTGCCTTTTAAAGAAGGCAAAGGGGGGAGCAGGGGAGCTACTGCCTCCACGAAGGAGGCTTTCGAGGAAGGGGGGGATCAAAAGTCCCTCCCTCCAAGGAGAGAAGAGGACCGCCTAAGATCCGGAGGTCAAGGCCTCAAAGAGGGAAAGAAATCTTTGTCGAGAGTCCGGGCGCTGGGAAGTACCCCAGCCGCACTATTTCCCCAAGGGATCAGCCCTCCAAATGAGCCGTAAGTAAAAAGAAGGGATCTTGTAATAAAGGTCATCCCTATATTTATTTCAAGATAACCGAAATTATACCTTGTAGTTCGGATCTCGGCCCTTCTCGCCAGAGCTCGTCTTCGGGGATCTTCTTCCGGAGATGATGGAGAGCGAACGCCTCCACCTGTCGCACCTTCATGTGAGGCGGACGCCCGAGGTGTCGCCGCGTAGGGTTTCCCGAGTCCGTCGGGCCGGAAGGTCCGGCGCCAACCGGGCGTAAGGCCGGAGGAGTCAAGGATCTGCCGGGCGAAGCGGTTATCTCGTAAAAATCACCGTGCGCTAATGGGTACGGTGATTGAAAGAATTGCATCCGTGGAGAGCGGATTGCATGAAGCCGTTAGAAGCTTACTGACGGGGTTCGAGGTACGCAAAAATGATGTACCTTCTGACAGTTATGCATATAGAATGCGCCTACCAGATAGATAGTAGCCCCGAGACACGGTATGTTGTCAAAATTGACAGCGTCGAGGATCATAATCTCAGTTATAACATTGCGCCGCCCTAAATAGGTGGCGGGCGTCCGGCCAGCCAGATCGATGAATTTGCCGAACTAAAGCGGCAACTTGACGAGGCGGATGCGGACATCGCTACCGGGTCAATAAACGGTTTGACGAGTCACAAGGTATGCGACTTCTCTGCAGACACCTGGTAAGGGAGCTTGACGCCCATGCCTTACTACTTGTATGCTTTTGATGCAGACAGTGCCGCTGCTGTGGAGGAGCTGCGGGCGGAACTCGCACGAGCGAAAGAGCAAGCCAGAAATAGTAATGCGACCGCTTTAAGGGCGGCTGAAGAGCTAAAAGCCGAACGGGCTGCTCACTGCCGAAGCAAAGAGGAAATTGGCAATATGACCATAAAGTTGAAGAATGCTACCGACCGCTGCGGGGTTCTTGAAAAATAACGTCAAGCGGAGCAAGAGGACCTGAAAAAGGCCACCGCCGAATCCAAGGATGGCCATTCCGCTATGAGAGCTGCCAAGGAGGAGCTGAGTCAGGCCGGGGTTATTGCGGCTGGAAAGCCTTTTCTGCTGCGGAGGAAATATACGGATCCGAAGTATGCTCAGTTGGACAAGTTGTGGAGTTCGAAGGATGCTTATCTGGACTTAGCGGGCGAAGCGCCGCGGACGCGATTGAGCACTTCCGAGGCCGTAAGGCGCAGAAGGGAAGAGCTATATTGGTCGCAATTCCATAGTCCGGAGCGCCGTCTTCCGTTGACCGATCGGTTGGCGAATGGGCCGAGCTGAATCGGTTATCCGGACTTGCCATGAAGCATGTCATGACTCATTTGTGGCCGTGCAGACCACCGAAGAGTTATTTTGGCTTAGTGCAGCAGTTCCTTGGTGCGGTATCGCAGACGACGCAATGAAGCGGTCGGCGTGTATTGAGGGAGCGCAGATGGCTCTTGCCCGTGTCAAGACATACCGGGCAGAAATGAAGGCCACCGACGTTGCATCCCAAGATTGAGACAGAAGTTTAGTACCGCCGAGCACTATTTTGAGGAAGTCCTGCAGGGCGCTCGTTTAATAGAGACGCAGTGCTCGAAGGATATTATGTTTAAATGACATGTATGATTTGTGAAAACAATGTTTCAATATAATAGAAGAGCTTTTTATACTTGTGCGTTCAAGTATTAAAACGCCTCCTGTCTTGGCCGTTGATGTATATGTGTATATAACCGTAAAGATGGCAGTCTTCTTCAGCCCCCACGCACATAGTGCGGGGGTGTTTGCAAAAAAGGCGCATTTTCACACTGAATCCAACGTCTTGGTCCTGTGAAGGAGGTGATAGCGTAGCAAACTAGGCAACCAGACTATAATGCTTTATCACTTTCACTTAGCCATAGGAGCTCGATGGTGGGGCTACAATATAGCCCCTAGGGGCACCGCGCTCTCCTGAATTCGGGGCGCGTATGTGCCTGACCAGAAAACGGCCCTTCGTCAATGCTGGGGAATTCTAAACATTCCGCTAGGTCATCGAGTGGTTGACCAGTCTCACGCTATATCATGACAGTCAGTTTTAGCTTTCTCCACTGAGGTGCTCAACCCAGCTCAACCGAGGCACAATCGCAGTGGTTCTCCCAGTGCTACCTTAGCCGATATAACGGAACGTAAGGTATCAAAACATGGGAGCCGGGCAAACCCAACATTTGACCAAAGACATGATTCGGAGTTGATGCATATAAGGCCTAACTTGAGACGCCGAACACTCCCTAAGGTATTCGGTCTTATGAAAATGGGCAGAATAATGCCCTAAGCCCCTGGTGTCCTGGTACGCGCAAAAATTCTGGTGCGGCCGATGTCAAAACGCCAGCCTCCTCCTCGGTTATAGTAAGAAACCGAGGGATGTATATCAACAAGAGACAGTAAAAAAGGTTTACGTAGGGTCTTAATCTGAAAAGAATCCTTGAGACGGGTCCCTGCTGCACGTCTGCGCCTGTGTCTTCAAGTAGCCGTGATCCTCGACGGGTGTAGCACGGTGTTCATCTCAGTAAAGAGAAGAACTTAGTTGCAAAGAAAAAATATCGTAGAAATGTACTTTATATTAAATAAACAGAGTACGGTTCGGAAGGTGAATAAAATTGAGCTTTATTGTCTCTTGTTGTACGTGCGTGCAGCCCCTTGTATGGGGGTATGCCGCTAGTAGGCGCCGGACTCGTCTAGCCGTGTCCGGGGTTTGAATGACCTATTTCGGTGCTTTGATTAGCGGAGCGGGATTGGTGTGGGGCTGTCAAGGAAGTCTCACATTCTTCCGTGCTCGAGTAACACTTAATACTCCCTTTTAATGAGTTGATGCCGCGTGGACCGGGCATTTTAAGTGTAAGAGATGCATAATGCGGTATTGCGTTAAAGCGGGCGAAAGCTTCACGCCCCAGTAGTGCTTGATAGCTACTTTCGGATGGGGCGATGTGGAAGGTTAAGTGTTCGCGGCGGAAGTTGTCGGATGAGCCGAACACAACTTCTAGCAGTAGGGAGCCCGTACAATGGGCATACAGGCCTGGCATTACCCCTTTGAAGGAGGTGTCGCTATGGCGAATTTTGGTTGGGTCTATCCCCATCCTGCGGATTGTGTCCTGATATATCAGGTTTATATCACTGCCGCCATCCATGAGGACTTGTGTGAATTGGAATCCGTTGATTATAGGATCCAATATCAAGGCAGTCCATCCTGCGTTCCGGATACTTTTGGAGTAGTCCTGATGGTCGAAGGTGATTGGTTTTGACAACCAGTGTTGGTACTCCGCTAGGGTAGTCTCAGGCGGGCGCATTTTAGTGGGCGCCGCCTGCTTTTCCCTTTTATCACGCCAAGTGAGTTTACTATTTTAACCTCTTGTGGGAAATTCTTTTGTTTTACTTGCTCGCTTGTGGGGTTCACATCGCCCTCGCTTGGTGTGTCGAGCCCTTGTGTTCGGCATTGAGTCTGCCGGATCGCTTGAAGACCCAACAATCTCTCGTGGGTATGGTTTGCGTGCTTCCCGAGTACTGTGGATTTGGCATATCTTGTCCAAGATTTTGTTTAAGTTGGATAGCTCATCGCTATTGTCCTTAAGGGCAGTTTTTATTGTTCTGCAGTGAGCTTTTGAATCCGGCGTTGACTGCCGCGCTCTTTGGACCATTCCCCTTAATCCGGCGCTGGTCCTTGCTGCGTCGTGGTTTTCCATTTCCATCCCTTACTTCGGATGTATTTGGGTCGCTAGTACTGCATCTTGCCAGCCAACTATCCTCTCCCGCGCAAAAGCGGGTCATGAGGCTTGTTAGTGCGGCCATGGTACTCAGCTTCTCCTGGCCGAGGTGTCTGGCGAGCCATTCGTCTCGGACGTTGTGTTTGAAAGCTGCTAAGGCTTTGGCGTCCGGACAGTCGACTATTTGGTTCTTTTTGGTGAGGAACCTGTTCCAGAATTTGCGGGCTGACTCTCCGGGTTGTTGAGTTATATGACTTAAATCATCTGCATCCGGGGGACGGACATAAGTCCCTTGAAAATTTGCCCGAAAGGCATCCTCGAGCTCTTCCCAACTTCCAATGGTATTTTCAGGGAGGCTTTTGAGCCAATGCCGGGCTGGCCCTTTGAGCTTGAGGGGTAAGTATTTTATGGCGTGGAGATCGTCTCCTCTAGCCATGTGTATGTGCAGGATGTAATCCTCAATCCAGACTCCAGGGTCTGTTGTTCCGTCGTATGCCTCTATGTTTATGGGTTTGAATCCCGCTGGGAATTCGTGATCCAGCACCTCATCGGTGAAACACAGGAGGTGTGCGGCACCCCTATATTTGGGTGTGCCGTGATGTTCGGATATTTGGCGTATTGCATTGCTTTGAAGAGCTTGCTTTCTTGGCCCATAGATGGACCTAACTGGGCCATCCTTTTGATGCGAATCCTTATGCGGATTGCGTACTAGCTTGTGTGCGACGCCATTTGCCGCTCTCTGTTTGCCGTGGAGTCGTCCATCCGACCGGGTGGCCTTCTTGCTTTTTGATTGTGGGGGCTCTACAGCCTCCTCATCAAATTCGGGCAGTAGTTTTCTCTTTGGGTAGTTTCTTGTTCGGCGATCGTCGCCAGATTTGTCTCATGGAGTTGAATACTTTGCTCCATCTGATTCTCGAGTGCATCTTCCATCGCTTTTGAGCTTCCGCTTACGCTTTTTCAGGCTACGCGCAGATGGCGACGCAGCCTTTTGTGGAGGTTCTTCTGCTCCAACAATTTGGCCGGGCGTGAGATCGCCCGCATCGTTATCTTTGCCGGGGACGGGTTGTTTATCCAAGTTGTCCTGTTCGGACGGTTGCTCGATAGCATGTTCGTCGTCCACCGGTTCGTCCTGCTCTATGGATGGGTCTTTGTCGAGGCGGGACTTGGTGCGGCGTTTACGTTGCCGTTTTGACTGCTTTTCGAGGATTTATCCTTCAGAAGGCCCCGTTGTGCCTCGTCGTCACTTCCTTTAGGTGTATCCACCATGTATACATCATGGGATGAGGTGGTTGTCCAAGCATCCTATAGGTGCTGGTTCATGGTTGTCTCCTACATCGCCGTCCATACCGCCGATGTCTTGAGTCGAAATCGAGCACGCCGTGTAAGCTTTCGACAGTAGCTACAAAGTGGGTGGTCGGTGGGCGTTGAATTTCTTCGTCAGTCCGCATCCCAACCTTCCCGACCGTAGTCCGCCAGGGCTCTCCGATAAAGAGAGAGACTTTAGTGATTTCAAGATGTCACCGAAGGGCGAGTCTTTGAAAGATGTCCGCGCGTTGAACTCCATGACCGCCCAATCGGATTCGATCGGTAGGGGCGCGGAGGGTTCGGAGTCCGGAGAGGAGTCCGACACCTTGGAGTCACGGTCTTCGCAAAGGACAGGGATGGAGTTCGGCTCAATCGCCGTTGAGATCATAGCCCCCGAGGCGGTGTCCAACCACTTGTCCTCGATCGGGGGAATCGGCTCCGAGCTAAGGGTCAGAGCGGATGCTGGTGCGGCCTCCAGGGCACTGTCCGGCGGCAGAGCTAGATCGTGCCCATCGAGACAAAGGCGACGCTGCTTGGTCAGTGGCTCGAATCCGTCGAAGATCAAGTCTCCGCGGACATCGGCCGTATAGTTCAAGCTTTCCAAATCTGACCTGATGGCGGGCGGAGCTTTCGATCTGCTCCAGATGGCCAAGTGAATTGGCCTGCAGCGGCAAAGCCTCCGAATACGAAGATCTGTCCGGGAGAAAAGTCTCACCTGTACTGCCGTTGTTGATGATCGAAGGAGCCATCGGGCCTATAGGTGATGACACAGAGGAACTCTCAATGAAAGCACCAATGTCGGTGTCAAAACCGCGGATCTCGGTAGGGGGTCCCGAACTGTGCGGCTAGGCGGATGGTAACAGGAGACAAGGGACACGATGTTTTTACCTGTGTTCGGGCCCTCTCGATGGAGGTAATACCCTACTCCTGCTTGATTAATGTTAATGATATGGGTAGTACAAGAGTAGATCTACCACGAGATCAGAGAGGCTAAACCCTAGAAGCTAGCCTATGGTATGATTGTTGTTCGTCCTACGGACTAGAACCCTCCGAATTATATATACACCGGATAGGGTTAGGGTTATACAGAGTCGGTTACAATGGTAGGAGATCTACATATCCGTATCGCCAAGCTTGCCTTCCACGCCAAGGAAAGTCCCATCCGGACACGGGATGAAGTCTTCAATCTTGTATCTTCATAGTCTAGGAGTCTGGCCAAAGATGATAGTTCGGCTATCCGGACACCCCCTAGTCCAGGACTCCCTCACCAAGCTTGCCTTCCACGCCAAGGAAAGTCTCATCCGGACACGGGACGAAGTCTTCAATCTTGTATCTTCATAGTCCAGGAGTCCGGCCAAAGGTTATAGTTCGGCTATCCGGACACCCCCTAATCCGGGACTCCCTCAGGAGGAATAAAGAAACCGAAAGCGGGCCTCACGCATTACTCATCCAAACCGAGGGAATTAGTGTCTCCACGAAGGAGGATAATCGGGGAGAAGAATATGAAATTCCCTCTCCCCAAGGATGGAAAAGGACCGCCTCTGAAGACTTGGAAACAAGGGATTCCAAACGAGGGAAGAAACCTTCGCCAGGGGGCCCTGCCCCGGAGGGCATTCTTACCGCACAATGCCGGCAAGGGGATCAGCCCTCCACCAAGCTGTAAGTGAACAAGAGTACTTTTGGTAAATATATCCTGCTTCATCTCCGAGGACTATAACCGAGACGTATGTCTTGCAGTTCGGATCATAGCCCTTCTCGACAGAGTTCGTCTTCGGGGGATCTTCTTTCGGAGATGATGGAGAGTGAAAGGCCTCCCCCTGTCTCCCCGCCTCATGAGGCGGACGATCCTGAGGTGTCGTCACGGAGGATTTCTCTCGATCCGCCAAGGACGGAAGGTAACCCTTTGGCCACCCGGAGTCCAGAGTATTCGGCTCCTAAGGAGAGCAACAAAAAGAGTCCGGGACTGTCCGATGCACGACCGGACGCACTAATGGGTCTTATGGAGCAAGCGGCTATCTCGGAGGCGCATCATACTTTAATGGGTACGGTGGTTGAGAGGATTTCATCCGCCAAGAGTGGGGTGCATGAAGCTTTTATGAGCCTGCTAAGAGGCTTTTAGGTACGCAAAGTAATGTATATTTTTTGACGGTATCGTACACGCTAGGTGTGCCCTATGCAGATAGTAGCCCCTGAGACTCTGGTTGCTGTCCAAAGGCGGCAAACAGAGGATCATAGTCCCAGGTAATGATCATGCTCCTTTCATGTGCAGGCGGCTGAGGGTCCGGTGGCTGGCCGGACTAGTGAGTTTGCTGAACTAAGGCGGCAACTTGATGCGGCAGATGCCGACATCGTGCTTGTAAACAAGCGGTTTGACGAGGCACATGGTATGTATTCTCCGGCGGTCAACAAATATTAAGAGGAGCATGATGCTAGTATTTGTAATATGCTGTGATTGCAGGTGGAGCTACCGCCGTGGAGACCCTTCGGGCGGAGCTTGCCCGAGCCAAGGAACAAGCCAGAGAAAGCGATGTCAGCCCTAAAGGCGGCCAAAGAGTTAAGAGCCGAACAAGCTGCTCATCGCCAGAGCGAAGATAAAATAGCCAAGATGGCTGTTGAGCTGAGGGATGCTGCCGACCGGTATGAGCTTCTTGATAAGGAAAGCCAAGCGAAACTGCGGACCTGAAGAAAGCCATGGTAGCTGAGGGAGTCCCGGATTAGGGGGTGTTCGGATAGCCGAACTATCACCGTTGGCCGGACTCCTGGACTATGAAGATACAAGATTGAAGACTTCGTCCCATGTCCGGATGGACTTTCCTTGGCGTGAAAGGCAAGCTTGGTGATACGGATATGTAGTTCTCCTACCATTGTAACCGACTCTGTGTAACCCTAACCCTATCCGGTGTCTATATAAACCGGAGGGTTTTAGTCCAGAGGACTAACAACAATCATACCATAGGCTAGCTTCTAGGGTTTAGCCTCTCTCGATCTCGTGGTAGATCTACTCTTGTACTACCCATATCATCAATATTAATCAAGCAGGAGTAGGGTATTACCTCCATCGAGAGGGCCCAACTCGGTAAAAACATCGTGTCCCTTGTCTCCTCGTTACCATCCGCCTAGACGCACGCTCGGGACCCCTACCCGAGATCCGCCGGTTTTGACACCGACATTGGTGCTTTCATTGAGAGTTCCTCTGTGCCGTCGCCGTCAGGAAGGATGCCTCATCCCGTCTTTAAAGATGATACTATCGCCAAATGAGCCTTGGCCACTGGCCAGACTCTCCGGCTAGGTGGTTTTCTTATGATCACCAGTTCGGCCACCGCGCCGACGATGACTTCTCGGGTCATCGAAACCAATCTTCATGTTTACTCGGAACTTGCCGAGAAGTTAGATCCGATCGAGCTCTCCTCCGTAAACGAGCTCTTGGATCGCATCGCCGCCCTGGGAGTCACCACAGACTACGACCGGATCGGGCCTAAAACCGATCTGAGAGAGATCAACTCTCCCTGCACTACCCATCATGTTGCTGTGATAGAGGAGCAACGCGCGATTCTTCTTCTATCTTAAGGACTAGCTACGTCCGGATTCCCGATCCCTCCATGCCGGATTCCCGCAGAGGGACGGATGTCGATCAAGCCCTCGAACTTAAAGTCAGCGGCGGGTTGGATTCATTGGATAGCATTCAAAATCCAAACTTCCGAAGTTCGGAAACTTCGCCCTCGAAGTCTTAAATTGGACAGGGTTCCGGATCTAGTTCCACCCGCCCACCCAAACATTAGCGATCTATCCCGAATTCGGCAAGAGCCCGTTGAAACAGTACATCATTACTGGGCCAGATTCCTCCTGGTTATGGACAGGATAAAGGACTGCCGAGAGGAGGACCCAATCCCACTTTTCTGCAATAATTGCACGGACAAAGGAATCCTAAACGCCATAAGTCGTCATAAATTACACGCTTTATTGACTTGGTGACCATAGTACAAAAGTACTGTGCGATGGAGAGTGCTTGGAAAACCGAAAGTAAATTTTGGGATAATCCGGCCATGAATACATCCCTAGTCCGAAATAAAAGGGTGCATCATCACCAAGCACCTGGGTTAAACACCAAAAAACCAAAACCCCCTAAAGAGTACGGCGCATACTCCAATTGGATCATGCACTTTGACGGCTCCAAAATGTTGGCCGGCCTGGGGGCTGGCGCCGTCCTGACGTCCCCAACCGGGGACACAGTCCAATACGTCCTTCAGATAATGTATACGGACTCCAACAACGCAGCCAAATACGAGGCCCTTCTGCATGGCCTCCGGATGGCAGTCTCCATGGGCATTAAACGCCTAGAGGTGCGCGGGGACTCGAACCTCGTGATATCTCAAATAAACGGAGACTTTGATGCCAAAGATCCAAAAATGGCAGCGTACCGCAATGCGGTCCTAAAAATGTCAAGACGGTTCAAGGGCTCAATTTCATCATATAGCCCGGATAACAACCAGCGGGCGGACATATTGGCACACATCGGGCAAGAAAACGCGATGCCGCCCCGCCAACATCTTCCTCGAACGGCTGTTCAAGCCATCCGCATTATGGGAAGGGGAGTCCGGAAATAACAATCCGGACCCAACCGCATCGCTCGACGCCAACACTTCGACATAATCGGAGGCTCTGCCACCGAGATAACACCCTCCGCCCACGAAATAATGGCGGTTATTGCCCCGTGGACGGCCATTCCTAGCCTACCTAACTAGGCAGGAACTCCCCGAAGACCAAAATGAGGCTCGCTGCATAGTACGGCGATCTAAAACCTATAAAGTCCATGAGGGAGAGCTTTATAAGAAAAGCACAACAGGAGTCCTTCAAAGGTGTATCTCCGAAGAGGAAGGGCGAAACCTCCTGGCTGAAATTCATGCCGGACTGGGTGGGCACCACGCCGCAGCCCGGGCCCTTGTAGGCAAGGCCTTCCATACAGGATTTTATTGGCCGACGGCCCGGGCAGATGCGCAGGATTTAGTCCAACGATGCGTCGGTTGCCAGCTTTTTGCTAACCAAAGCCACATGCCACCCACCGCCCTCAAAACTATACCCATCACCTGGCCGTCATGGTCCTGGGCTTGACATGGTTGGATCCCTTAAGGGAGGAACCCACAAGCAAAAATACCTATTGGTCATGGTGGATAAATTCACCAAATGGATAGAGGCCAAGCTCATTAAAACGGCCGAATCCGGACCGGTGATAGACTTCATATCGTGGGTAGTGCAATCGTTACGGTGTCCCCACAAGATCATCACCGATAACGGCACCAACTTCACGGCCGATGAGGTCAAATTATGGTGCAAAAACATGGGCATCAAGCTCAATTACGCCTCGCCTATCACCCTCAAACCAACGGCCAAGTCGAAGCGAGCAAACGGTCTAATCATGAGTGGCATTAAACCCGCATCAGTGCGGTCCCTCAAGGAATCTAACACGACCGGTTGTGGATCTCGACCAGACTCGGGGGCTGCGGACCACGCCAAATCGTACACGGATTCACACCATTTTTTATGGTGTACGGTGTAGCGATCTTGCCTGCGACATAATTCATGACTCACCTCGCGTGCGCATGTATGAAGAAAGAGAAGCCGAGCTCGATCGACAGGACAGTTTAGGACGCATTGGAGGAGGAGCGACGTGGCAAAAGCTCGTTCAAGCATTTTATCAACAAAGCAGCTCGAAGATATCAAAGCAAGGAAGTACGGGCCAAAGCTTACAATGTTGGCGAACTAGTTCTACGCATGCCGGACAAGAAAAAGGACAAACTCAAGCCCAAATGGGAAGGTCCCTTCATCATCGACCAGGTCCTGACCGGCGGAGCATACCGTCAGGAAACGATCGGATAACCGACTCGAGCCGAACCCATGGAACACAGCCCGTCTACGAAGATTCTACGCCTAAGCGCCGGACTCCAAGTTCGTCTCCTTCCTCCATCCACATTTTCTATTTTTGCTGTCTTTTATTTCTCTCCTTCCTCCTCCTTCTTCTTGAAGCCTTTAGAGGCTCGTTTGCGCCTTGTTTCGCACATACTTGACGCGCTGTCCGCGCTCATTATACCTGGGGGCTTCTTTAATGTAAGCTTATTTATACGGGCTTTATGCCCAACACATGTGTCAAACTTCCGCATGTACCTTTTGCTTGCCATTATATGCATCGATATGACTTAAGTTTTGGCCAAGCTGGGTTGCTCGCTCTGTGCTTACCCCTCACGCCCCCGATTGTTCGGCTAGGTGGTAAAGGGAGCACCTCTGCGATTGTTACCGCTGGTCACGGATGTGTACCTCAGACCGGTGAAGCTGAAAGCTAGCGTTCTTGAGGGAATATTCGGTCGGTGAACTGAAAGATGATTTTTAACTATTTATCCATCTGCCCCCAGATGATTTTCTGCTTTCTTAGCAGTTAGGATATGCACTTTAGGGCATGCCTCCCAGCGAAAGGAACCCTTAACGGACCTATTCTCCCTGGAAGATGTTTCTTACTATCCATGTAATATAACATAACTAGTTGGGCACTTGTCTGATACATCAATAATGACCCCTATGCCTTGTCTCCATGCATGCCCCAGTTTTTATATAACCGCGAGGGTATTCGGACACACTCTGGACTATTGGGTCCCGAGGTCGGCTTAAAAGGTCCGCTTATGACAAACGATCTACAATCCGCTAGAAGACATTTTTCATGTCATATTCAATTACATAGTCAACTCAACTCATTGTATTCCTCCTCAATGCCATCTAATAGGCTATCTAATTTACAATCTTGTTGAATACTTGGCGCCAATTCTACTTGGCCGCATACACTGCTTTACAGGATCTCCTTCCCATCAGCCCCACAGTCCGACCTCGCCATGTGGTTTGGGTCACCTTCGTGGTACCGCTGCCTTTACCATGGCCCATGCCTCCTCGGGCGCTTTGACGGCAGGCCGATATCTTCCATAGTCGGAAGCGCCGCTGCGTTCCTTGAAGCCGCTTCCGCCAGCTCCCCAATGCCTTCGGCGGGGAGACAAATGGCCACAAGGCTCGCCGACGCTTTTCATCACCTCGCCGAACTTCGTCAGGTACCGACGCAGCTCGGGAAGAAGATCACCAAGAAGGGGCATCTCCTCCTCAGACGCACCAGGAGCAAACCTACATACATGTTTATGTTAGTCGCCTTCCTCGCCAAATCTTTCAAAGTTCGCTCAAGCACTTATCGAAAATGCCGCGACGGCCGTCGATTCTCCTTCTACGGTCGCATAACCGGGCACGAACATCCTTTAGTTCCTCACCCAGCTTGGGTGTTGGCATCTTGGAGATTATTTTTCTCCCGCCGCACCCTCGTAAGCACGCTCTCGCCGCCTTTAGTCTGGCGCAGAGCTATTGCTTGTCCGGATCTAGTCCGCGCCATCTCGCAATATTATTGTCGACGCATACACACGCCGCACTTCATAAACTATTTATCTTTTGAAGCATATATTACCGTAGGGGGTCTCTGTGGCTCCCTCAGAGCGGCTAGTGCGGCTTCAAGTTGGGCCTTGCACTCATCAAGCTCCTGTGACAGTCGCGAATTATTTTTAGTAAGATCCTGCATAAAAAAAGATCCTTAAATCAGTTATAATAAATATTTTAAGTCTAGGGGCTACTGCATATATAATCACAAATTTCCTCACCAGATGTCCTTTACATACCGCCCTTGGCTCTGGCTAGACCATCTTGAGCGGCACGGAGGTGCGCATCTCCCGAATTGAAGGCATTCAAGGCCTCTTGGGAGAAACATGCGTCACGAAGAACTGTCCGGCGGCGCCTGTGATTCATGGCGCTCTCCACCTCGGAGTTGGTGGTGGACAATCTGTCGGCATCCTCTGTCGGAGGAGCATCCGACTCACGCCAGGCTCGCCTCCACTTCCCGGACCCGACTTTGGAGCCTGCGGCGGAGGCTCGATTATAACCTCTCCTGACTCAGTCCGGCGAGCGCTTTTTCCTGAAAAAAGCACCAAGAGTACACCTTCCAGAATCAATCACTGAATATGGTGACGCGCCATACCGCTATGGCGGCGGAGTTTCGATCCGCACCGCATTTCTTTTTTAGCTGCAAGGGGTCAGAGTGCCCTTGTTGGCCGATCATTGCTGGCTCGGCCTCCGCCTCAAGGCACCCCTCGCTAAACACCATTGGTATACGGTGATCAAGAAATGAGCACGGATGGGTCATTATCGAGTATTGGGACCTCGGTCTCGCCATTACTGTAATGGAAGTATTCCGGGTAATCGGCCGTAATGGCAACCAAAGCATTGTCGATGCTAAGTTGGTGGAACACCGCCGATCAACTCCACCTTTATATCCGGATCCTCTTCGAGGTCGGATCGAGGGACCGGCCCCGGATCCTCGGGTTGTGGGGGCGGGCTGTGTATCTTCTCCACGGCCCGGCGCAGTTCCTGCGTAGAAACCATGAAATGAGATATTTAACCACGGGAACATGGATCGAACAGGCTACTAAGGTATTTGCTTACCCAACTTCGAGGATTATTCGAAGAAAACCTGTTCAGTGGATTGACGCGGAGAAAATCCTCCTCTTCCCTTTTGTACATGCCGGACAAGGTCTTCACCAGTTCGGTGACCGATCCCGCCCTTTATGCCATGGCGGGTGGCATCATCCTCCTATTGAAATCCCACATGGGTGGCCCCTATATTGGAGCGGCTGCACTCCTCATAATGCAGATTGCCATGACTCCAGTCATGGTCAATCCGCATGAGCCAAGAATCTTATTCGGCTCATCAAATAAAGGACGCCCCGGTCATTTTCCCTCTGGGCTCCGTGGGCGCCATTTTAGGGCGCTTCTTCAGAGGAGCGCTATAACTCTCGGAAGGCCGATCCAAACAGATCCGCAGCGGACGCCCTCCATGTAAAACCATTCCAAGCCATCTTGGGACGCTTTTCTTCGGGGTTCCGGATAGATATCCGGTCCCGGCGATGCGCCATAGTTCGGCTCCGCCCACTTGATATATTGACCCCTCATGAGAACGGGGTACAAGGTAGAATAATCTCTTCCACAGCGCAAAATGATCCTCGACGCCCAAGAACAGTTCGCAAAGGGCCACGAAGCCCGCGATGTGCAAAATGGAGGCAAAGCGTAAGGTGGTGCAATCGAGGTCAGAGAACTCCAAGAGCCCCGGAGAAACGGATGGATTGGAAATCCGAGTCCTCTTACTAGATAAGAGATAAAGCATACCCGCTCTCCTTTAGAGGGATCGATGCTCTCCGCTGATTTCCGCCTTGTAGGTGGCAAGTCCGCTCGAACCGAACCATGAAGGCCGGGGAAGAAATCCCTTGGTTTGGAGTATAACTAGCTCGCTATGGGATCGAGCATCTCTCCCAATTTCAGGCCGAGGGCTGGGAGCGCGAGAGGAGGAGCCGCATCGGCTGTCCATGATGGAATGGGTTTTTGTCAGAGGCGCTCCGATGAAAGCTCGCAGAGGGGGGATGGTGTGACTCAGATCTAGATCCTCGTCCCTTTTATAGGCGGCTCATTTGCGCAGCTAGGGGGGTAAGTGTAAAAATACCCTGGCTTTTCGCATTTATTCAAACACGTGGAAGATGGCCATTATTGGGCGTAGAGGCCAAGGAGCGCAGCATTTATCGGAAGCCGGACACTATTCGACAAGTATATGGAATTTGGAGAAGAACCCGCTTCGCAATGCCGAAGACAATCAACGCGCCGGACTCATCGTCATTGAAGCCTGGTTCGGGGCTACCGAGGAGTCCCGGATTAGGGGTGTCCGGATAGCTTAACTATCACCGCTTGGCCGGACTCTGGACTATGAAGATACAAGATTGAAGACTTCGTCCCGTGTCCGGATGGACTTTCCTTGGCGTGGAAGGCAAGCTTGGCGTCTGGATATGTAGATCTCCTACCATTGTAACCGACTGTGTAACCCTAACCCTATCCGTGTCTATATAAACCGGAGGGTTTTAGTCCGAGAGGATCTAACAACAATCATACCATAGGCTAGTTTCTAGGGTTTAGCCTCTCGATCTCGTGGTAGATCTACTCTTGTACTACCCATATCATCAATATTAATCAAGGAGGAGTAGGGTATTACCTCCATCGAGAGGGCCCGAACCTGGGTAAAAACATCGTGTCCCTTGTCTCCTGTTACCATCCACCTAGACGCACAGTTCGGGACCCCCTACCTGAGATCCGCCGGTTTTGACACCGACAGTAGCAGCCAAGGAAACCCGCTCTAAAATCAAAGCGGCGAAGGAGGAGCTTCGTTAAGCCGGAGATATCACGGCTGGGAAGCCCTTTTTGTTGCGGACGAAGTTTGGAGATCCGGCATGCCCTCTCGATCAATTATGGAGTGCCGCAGACGCCAGATTTGGACTTGGCAACGAGTGCTGCTGATGCGACTGAGTTTTTCAAAGATCAAAAGATCACGAAGTGGAAAAGTTGTTCTGGTCGCAGTTCAGTGCTCCAACGTGGCCACTGTTGTTAAATGAACAAATGGACGAGTGGGCTGAACTCCATAGATTGTCCGGACTTGCCATGAGGTCTGTCGTGGATCATCTTTGGCTGGAAGGACCAAGGCCGAATAGTTATTTTGGTTTAGTGCAATGATTCCTTGGTGCTGTGACGCATATCGACGCTGTAAAGAGGTCGGCGTGCATAGACGGTGCGCGGATGGCTCTTGCCCGTGTTAAGACATACTTGGCAGAGATGAAGGCCACCGCTATTGCAACCTAGGATCCGGTCGTAGGCCAGGTCTTGGCCGAGCACTATTTTGAAGAAGTCCTAGAAGGTGCTCGTTTAATGGAGGCTCAGTGCTCGAAGAGTATCATGTTCGAGTGACATGTATCCCGATTGTAAAAACAATGCTATTTGGATTATAGAGGCTGTGTTTATACTTTTGCCTGAAAGTATTATGATGCCTCCTGTGCTACCGTTTATGTATGTATATAACCTGAAAGTTTGCGTCGTCGGTCAAATTTCACGCATATAATGCGGGTGTTCTAAAAGCGCGTATTCACACTTGATCCAACGTCTTGGTCCATTAAGGAGGTGATGGCGCAGCGAACAAGGCAATCAGACTATATAGCTTTGACACTTTCACTTAGCCATAGGAGTTTGACGGTGGGGCTACTATATAGCCCCTGGTACTTCGCCGCTTAATCCGAATCACGGGCACGCGATACATACATGGCCGGGAAACCGGCCCTTCGTTAATGCGGAGGAATCGCGAAGATTCCACTGAGTCATCGAGTGGTTGACCAGTCTCACGCTTTATCATGACGTTCAGTTTTCGGCTTTCTCTACTGAGGTGCTCGTCCAGATGAACCAGGGCACAATCGGTGTAGTTCTCCCGGTGCCACCTTAGCCGATAGAGCGGAACGTAAGGTAGCAAAACACGGGAGCCGAGCAAACCCATCTATTGACCAAAGACATGATTCGGAGCTGATGCATATAAGGCCAAAATCGCAACGCCGAACACTCCCTAAGGTATTCGGTCTTCACAACGTATACTGGGCTGAGTAACGCCCTCGATAATAAGCCCTGAATTTCCAGGTACGTGCATTAGTCTGACGTGGCGGAATGCTAATAACGCCTGCATCCCTCTCGGTTGTGTTGAGTATCCGGAGGGTGTGAAGCAACAAGAGACAGTAAGAAAGGTTTACACAGGGTCTTAATCTAAAAAGAAACCTTTGAGCGGGGCCCTGCTGCACGTCTGCACGTGTGTCTCCGTTGTGTCGTATCATGGAAGGGTGTAGCACGATTATCATCTGTAAAAGAGAAAAACTTGGGTGAAAGTATTCGTGCAAAAAATTGGTTATTCTTATTAAACCATTAAAATTCAATCTAAATAAGGTCAAGCTGAACTGTAGTTCCTTTTACATGCGGGAAGCCCCTAGCACCACCTATGGGGGTATATCCATCAACCCAATCTCAGGTATATCTGAGCTGTTTACAGCCAGTGGTGTGCCGGACTTGTCTAGCCGTGTCCGCGGTCTTGACGACCGATCATTTATTCTGGTTGGAGAGGCCATTCAATGTTCGGCTGCTAAAGCCGCCACACATTCTTCCGCACGTGAGGAACGCTCTAAGTTTCTGCTAACTATGATGATGCCACGTGGACCGGGCATCTTAAGCTTAAGATAAGCGTAATGTGGTACTGCATTAAAACGAGCGAAGGTCGTTCTTCGGAGTAGTGCTTGATAGCCGCTTCGGAATGGAGCGATGTCGAAGGTTAACTTTTCACTTCGGAAGTTGGCGGGAGAACCGAAGACAACCTCTAGTACTAGAGAGCCCGTGCAAATGGGCCTCCGGGCCCGTATTACTCCTTTAACGGTAGTATTGCTTTGGCTGATTCTTATCGGGTCTATCCCCATTTTGCGGATCGTGTCCTCGATATATCGATTAAGACTACTGCCGCCGTCCATAAGGACTCGGGTGAGATGGTATCTGTTAATTATTGGGTCTAGCACCAAGGCAGCCGATCCTCCGTGCCGGATACTAGTCGGGTGATCCCTGCGATCAAAAGTGATCGGGCAGGCCGACCAAGGTTTGAACTTGGGGGTGACGGGTTCTACGGCGCATATGTCTCGGAGTGCGCATTTGCTCCTCCTTTTTTTACGTGAATCATGTTCACTGTTTTAACCTCTGGTGGGAATTTTTTCTGTTCCGGATCGAGGGCCGGAGTTGCCACAGGGGCGATCTCCCGAACACTGTCTGGCGATAGCGCTAAGTCATGCTCGTCATGACTGTGCGGCGCACCTGACACGGGCTCGAATCCGTCGAAGATCAAGTCTCCGCGGATATCGGCTGTATAGTTTAAGTTTCCAAACCTGACCTGACGGCCAGGGGCGTAGCTCTCGATCTGCTCCAGATGGACAAGCGAGTTAGCCCATGATCGCGAAGCCGCCCGAATACAAAGATACATGCGGGAGAAAACCTCACCTGGATCACATCGCTTAGATGATCGGCGAGCCATCAAGCCTTATGGCGGCGACGCTACGTTGGAACTCTCAATGAAAGCACCAATGTCGGTGTCAAAACCGGCGGATCTCGGTAGGGGGTCCTGAATCGTATGCGTCTAAGGCGGATGGTAACAGAGGCGAGGACACAATGTTTACCCAGGTTCGCCCTCTCGATGGAGGTAATACCCTACTTCCTGCTTGATTGATCTTGATGATATGAGTATTACAAGAGTTGATCTACCACGAGATCGTAGAGGCTAAACCCTAGAAGTTAGCCTATGATTATGATTGTCCTCCTTCTACGGACTAAACCCTCCGGTTTATATAGATTGTCCTCCTTCTACGGACTAAACCCTCCGGTTTATATAGACACCGGAGGGGTCCAGGGTTACACAGAGTCGGTTACAAGGGAGGAGATCTACATATCCGAATTGCCAAGCTTGCCTTCCACACAAAGGAGATTCCCACCCGGACACGGGACGAAGTCTTCTATCTTGTATCTTCGTAGTCCAACAGTCTGGCCAAAGGATATAGTCCGGTTGTCCGAGGACCCCCTTATCCAGGACTCCCTCAGCGGCCTCTAGCAAGGCATGCCGAACACCAAGCAGACTATGAAGCTGGTTAGGCGAACTTGTACAACATACTTCCATTCCTTTTGCCACACGATATATGTTGTCGGGCTCAAGGCGAGTCTGTCATCCTTGTGCTAGCCAGACCTCTTTCTCATTCTAGTGATGCCAACCATAAATCGGACTATCTCATAATCCTTGTCGCATGGCCATGCTTTGTCGGATTTCGGGTTCCAGCAAAACCCTTGAGGTTGGAACACTGGGATGCACACGAAGATCTCTCCTCTCCCACGCTCTCGCACAACACGATCTAGCGTACTAACTCGCCGAACCCATAGAACACGAGGACACAAGATTTATACTAGTTTGGGCCACCATTGTGGTGTAATACCCTACTCCAGTGTGGTGGTGGTGGATGGCCTCTTGTGCTGGGGATGAACAGTACAAGAGGAAGAACAACCTCCTAAGGTGAGGTGTTCTTGTGCGCGATGAGCTGGAGAAGGGTTTGATCCGTCCCCTCCCTCTGTGGTGGCAAGTCCTATTTATAGAGGCCCGGGTCCTCTTCCCAAATATTGAGCGGGAAGGGATCCCACAACGGCCAAGTTTGAAGGGGAACAACTAGTACAACTTATCCTGACAAAAGCAGTCTTCGCCTGCCAAAGGCTCTGGTGGTGACACCGTCTTGGGTTCCACTGTGACCTCCATCCTACCGTCCTGCTGATCTTGGTCTCGTTGCACCGATATGGAAACCTGTGCTTGACGCCTCGGTACTCCTCGCCTGCGCTTGCCTCCTTAGCACCAAAGAGGAAGCAAGGACACTGTGCGCACTGGCGCCTGTCTGGCCTTGGTCGTCATGGCTTACGTCATGAGAACCTCGCGAGGTTTGCCTGGCCTTGATCTCTCCGCCCCTCATGAGCCAGCCTGGTGAGGCCGCTCCCGAGGAGGTCTTGTGTCATCTGCCTCACGAGGCTTGGCCCCTCGCGAGTGTCTTGAGTGCTTGCTGGTGAAGATGGGCCGTACGGACCCACTTGTGGAGCCACGCCGTGGGCCGCAGGCAGGCAAGTTTGGGGACCCCCATTCCCGGAACACCGACAGTAGCCCCCGGGCCCAAGGCACGCTCGGGCTTGGCTTCGAGGCGAAGCCAAAGTTCAAGTGCGGAGAGCCGCGGGCTCCAATAGCCTGCGGCCTTGGTTGACGCGTGGCGTTTGATTGGGCGTGGGCATCTCCGCTTCCCCACGCTGTCTCGGGAACTGCCCAACTTGACAAGTCCTTGCTGCATGCAAGGAAAAATCATCATTACCTGTGATCGTGGGGGGTGCTGGTTGGTCTTCTCCTTCTATAAATGGGGAGGGGGCGGAGCCCCCATCACCTATCTCTTCTCATTCCGCTCGCTTCTCCCCCTTTGCTCCATTGCCAGTAGCGACACCAATGGCGTCGTCGAAGAGGCTCTCCGCCGCGGAGAAGGAGAAGGCCCGTCAGGAGGGCCCCGGCTCTCCGGTGCCCAAGCGTGGATCAGACGTCTTGGCCCATAAGCACGACTCATCGCGCCCCCCCCCTCCCCGGCTATGGTGCCGCTTCGCGTGGTGGGGGTCGCCCCGGTCGTGGTAGCCCTGTCGGTGAAGAGAGACGTGCCGTGGTCGCGCGACCTCCCTGGCCGCGCTTCCACTCGGCGAAGGTGCTGCCGGAGTTCGTATTCTGGTCGGAGAACCCGGCCGACAACTGGCTTCAGCTCCTGCGCTTCTTCGCCGATGAGCTGCCGGCCGCAGGTCCAGGCGGGCTCTCGTTGCAGGCGGACGGCTGCTGCAGCAGGGCTTCATGGGTTGTGGTTGAGGTCTCCGTCACGGGCAACATAGCCCTGGCACACGGCTGGCAGACGTTTGCCCGCACGAGCGGCCTGGGCAGGCGGTGGACCCTCCATTTCAAGTACTACGGCGACGCAACCCTCTACGTGAGGGTGTTTGGGGAAGATGGTCGCCGCGCCGGGTGCTGCCCCGAGGTCAACGACGGCGATGAGGTGCTCGGCCTTGGCGACGGTGGAGATGAGGGCGAGGACGACCTCGCGCCCAGCTACGGCGACTCTCCCTCCGGCGACAGCTCCAGCAGCGGCGGCTATGACCAGCCGCCACGCCGCCGCGCCCGCTTCGAAAGTGGCAGCGGGTCATCTCGCCGTCGCGCCTCAGTGAAGCACGAGGAAGGGTCCGACTGAGCTCAGGAGAGCGCCGCGGGTCCGCCCTCACGAACTGCTGCAGAGGCACGCGCCGCTTTTGCTTTGTTCTTCCTTTTCTTCCTGCATCAAGAGAGACAAGTATGGGGCCCCGCAGGGGTGCGCAACAAAACTGTGTTTTCCGAGTTGTTATGCTATGTTTACCGTTCCTTTGTCGTGTCGCAGCATAAATGTCTTATATAGGCGCGTAGGAATAACTTAGTTTGCCGTGTTTGAAGTAGTTTCTGCCTTACGAGGCGCACATTCCTCAGCACCTGGCCAGTCTTTTTGGGAACTACAAAAATTTGTTAGTTAGGGAATTCCGAGCCCTGATCGCAGGCTCCGCCAGCCATGACTCAACGCCTCGCATCGCGGTACTCGTGGGGCACGGATTAGGGGAGGAGTGCCAGCTTGCGGCTCAAACAAGGGTGCCTCGTGAAAAAAATAAGACGCTCACGAGGGCACCTGTCCAGCCCCCTCACGAGGGACGCGCGAGAGAGTATAGGCCAAACAGAGAAATGGAGGCAGAACAGGCGTAGAAGCGGCGGGATGAGACCAACAAGAGAACACCGTAAAGCAAACTTTGATTAAAGAGGGCGAGCCAACTACTGGAAAGCAAATGAAAAGCAGCGTCCGGCGCCTAGTCTAGTCTTCTTGTCTTCTCACCAAAGACGCAGCTAAGTGCTGCTGTGAGGACGTGGGAGGGGCCCCTGAGGCCCGAGGCGGCACTCCTGAGACTCCGGTGTGTACATCCCACTCATTATTACGTGAGAGTGTCACGGCGTAGACCTTCACATGCACAGGCCTTCTTCACGTGCGTTGGGCCTTTCTTCATGGGTAGAACTTCCGGAGGTGCTAGATGTTCGAGCATTACGGATGGGTACCCGTCTGCATCTCGGTAGCGCGCGCCAGGCACAGTTCGAGACGTGGGCAACCCTAAACGGGCCCTCCCACATGGGTGAGAGCTTATGCAGCCCTTCCATGGAGAGCACCCGCCTTAGGATGACGTCACCCACCTCGAAAGGCCCCGAGCGGATGTTGCGGCAAGTGGTACGGTCGGCCACAGTCACCGCCGATATCTTGCCGCTCGTAGTGTGGCTTCATGGCGGCGTTCCTCCCCCAGCACGAGGTCCATCCCTCGCATGGCGTCCTGCTCACCTCATCAAACGCCAGGACCCGTGCGGAGTGATGTTTGACCTCGTGAGGGAGAACCGCTTCTGCTCTGTAGACGAGGAAGAATGGGGTCTCACCCGTCGGCTTGGTGGCGGTGGTGCGGATAGACCACAACACGGACTGGAGCTTGTCATGCCAGCCCCTGTCGCAGGCCTCGAGCTTCTTATTGAAGGTCCTAGTCTTGAGGCCCCACGGGACCTCCGCATTGGCGCGTTCGGCCTGACCATTGCTCCACAGGTGCGCCATCGAGCGTAGTAAAGATTCTGCGTTCCAAGGTTAGCACAATATGTCTTGAAGAGATTACTAGTGAACTGCGAGCCGTTATCGATGATGATGCGATTGGGGACCCCGAAACGGCTCACGAGACCCTTGATGAACTTGACCGCGGAGCGAGCTGGGATGGTGCGGACGGCTTCTACCTCCGTCCACTTGGTGAACTTGTCGATGGCGACGTAGAGGTAGCGGTAGCCCCCAGGCGCTCAAGGGAACGGGCCCAAGATATCCAGCCCCCAGACCGCGAATGGCCATGAGAGTGGGATTGTCTGGAGGCCCTGAGCCGACTGATGAATCTTCTTGGCGTGGAACTGGCAGGCCTCGTAGGACCTCACCAACCCAGTCGCGTCGTTGAGCGTCGTGGGCCAGTAGAATCCACTGCGAAACACCTTGCCGACGAGGGTCCATGACGATGAGTGGTGCCCGCAGTCCCCGCTGTATATGTCGACCCGGTGACTCTCTTCCTTGCTCCCTGGAGATGCAACGCAGGGAAACATCATTTGGCCGCTTCCTGTATAACTCACCGTCCCGGATGCAGTACGCCGTGGCTTGTCGGGCCACACGCTCCATGTCCTCCTCCTCTTCTGGCAGCGTCCCTTTCATCAGGTATTCCTTGAATTCCTTGATCCAGCACCCCTCTTGAGGTTCGAGTGCTAAGAGCAAGCGCGTTCCCGAGGTCGGGCCGCAGGCCGGGGCTCCTGAGGCAGGTGGTTGAGGGAGCTCCTCCCGAGGCAGCGTTGTTCTTGAGAGCGGCAGTGTTGCTGATGGTTCGAAGAGCCGCTCCTCAAAGACGCCAGGCTCTTGGGGGAGCCGCTTGGATGCCCTTCTGGCTATGTCGTCGGCTTCCTTGTTGGTGCCACGGGGCACATGCTGCAATTCCAGACCCGAGAACTGTTTCTCCATCTTGCGCACCTCCGCAAGGTACGCCTCCATGTTCTCGTCCTTTGGCTCATATACTTTGTTGGAGAAGTTGACAAGGAGCTGCGAGCCGCCCTTGATGGTGAGACGCCTCACCCCCAGGGCCACCGCAGCCCTGAGGCCAGCTATGAGGCCCTCGTCCTTTGCTATGTTGTTGGAGACCTTCTTGCCCTGCTGGAAGCAGAGCTGCACAACGTAGCAGAGCTTGTCCTGGGTGGGTGAGATAAGCACCGCTCCAGCCCCCGTGCCCTGGCGTGAGAACACGCTGTCAAAGTACATGACCCAGCCGTCCGGCACTTCGCTACCTGGAGATAGGGATTGGCTCTCGCCTGCTTCGAGCTCTGGGCGTCGGTCCATTCTACCACAAAGTCTGTGAGCGCAACCCCCTTGATGACCCTGGTCGTGCTGAACTCCAAGTCAAACACTTGCAGCTCGATGTTCCATTCAGCGACTCGCCCGACAGCATTGGGGCTCCTGAGCACTCTCTCCAGCGGGTAAGTCGAGACGACCTTCATGGGGTGACCCTGGAAGTAGTGGCCCAGCTTGCGCGAGGCCACCAGGAGCGCGAGTAGGATCTTCTAAGGCATGGGGTATCGTGCCCTCGCATCCCGCAGCACTATGCTCACGAAGTACACCGGGTGCTCGACGAGGGCGGGAGAGCTGATGGAGTCTTCGGCTTTCGGGGGTCGAGGTATCTCTTTGGGGTCTTCGGCTTCAGGGGCTTGGTGGTCTGCCAAAGCAGTCGCTGCTTCAGGAGCTTCACCTTAGTGCCGCGCCGTCTCGTCCGCCCTGGTGGTTCCACTTGGCGGGCCCTTGACCTGGCGCTCTTCTCTGAGGGCCACCAGCGCTGCGCTGGCGGAGTGGGGTGTGGCGGACAGGTAGAGCACCAAGGGCTCGAGGGGCCGAGGCGCCACCATCACTGGCGGGCTGGTCAGGTATCTCTTGAGGTCTTGAAACGCTTGGTCGGCCTCCGAAGTCCACTCGAATGGGCCCTTCTTCTTCATCAGCTTGAAGAACGGTAGGGCTCGCTCTCCCAGCTTGGAGATAAAGCGCCCCAATGCAGTGACACGGCCGACAAGCTTCTGCATCTCCTTGAGGGTCTGTGGTGGACTCATGTCTTCGATTGCCTTGACCTTTTCTGGGTTCGCCTTGATCCCTCTGTGGGACACGAGAAATCCCAGTAGCTTGCCGGAAGGGACACTAAGGAGTCCTGGACTAGGGGGTGTCCGGATAGCCGAACTATCATCTTCGGCCGGACTCCTAGACTATGAAGATACAAGATTGAAGACTTCGTCCCGTGTCCGGATGGAACTTTCCTTGGGGTGGAAGGCACGGTTGGCGATCGGTATTTGTAGTTCTCCTACCTTTTTAAACGACTCTGTGTAACCCTAACCCTATCCGGTGTCTATATAAACTGGAGGGTTTTAGTCCGTAGGACAAACAACAATCATACCATAGGCTAGCTTCTAGGTTTAGCCTCTCGATCTCGTGGTAGATCTACTCTTGTACTACCCATATCATCAATATTAATCAAGCAGGAGTAGGGTATTACCTCCATCGAGAGGGCCCGAACTCAGGTAAAACATCGTGTCCCTTGTCTCCTGTTACCATCCGCCCTGGAAGGCCTTGCATAGCTCGGGACCCCTACCCAAGATCCGCCGGTTTTGACACCGACATTGGTGCTTTCATTGAGAGTTCTTCCGTGTCGTCACCTATAGGTCCGATGGCTCCTTCGATCATCAACAACGACGCGGTCCAGGGTGAGACTTTTCTCCCCGGACAGATATTCATATTCGGCGGCTTTGCACTGCGGGCCAATTCACTTGGCCATCTGGAGCAGATCGGCTACTCCTGGCCATCGGTCAGATTTGAAGCTTGAACTATACGACCTATGTCCGCGGAGACTTGATCTTGGCGGATTCGAGCCACACCAAGCGCCACGCCTTTGTCTCGATGGACATGATCTAGCTCGCTGGCCGGACGGTGCCACAGAGGCGCACCAGAGTCCGCTCCGACCCTTAGCTCGGAGCCGACTCCCCTGATCGAGGACGAGTGGTTGGACACCGCCTCGGGGGCTATGATCTCAACGGCGATTGAGCCAAACTCCATCCCTGTCCTTTGTGAAGACCGTGACTCCAAGGTGCCGGACTCCTCCCCGGACTCCGAACCCTCCGCGCCCCTGCCAATCGAATCCGATTGGGCGCCGGTCATGGAGTTCACTGCCGTGGACATCTTCGGCACTCGCCCTTTGGCGACATCCTCAATTCACTAAAGTCTCTCTCTTTATCCGGAGAGCCCTGGCGGACTACGGTCGAGAAGGTTGGGATCTGGACGACGAAGAAATTCAACACCCACCCACCACCCACTTTGTAGCCAATGTCGATGATTTAATCGACATGCTCGACTTCGACTCCGAAGACATCAACGGTATGGGCGGCGATGCGGAGGCGACCAAGACCCAGCGCCTACAGGAGCACCGGAAGGCCACCTACGTCATATGACATATACATGGTGGACATCCCAAAAGATGGGAATGGCGATGGAGCGGCGGAGGATGACCCCTCCAAGAAACAACCCAAACACCGGCGTCGTGGCGCCGTTCTAAATCCCGCCACAAGTAAAAGCGGTGATTCCGGCACGGGAGATAATAACACCGGACAATGCGAAGACGACCCCCTCGGCGGGACTCGGCGCGGGGAGGAGGGAGAAGCAAGACCGCCGCGATAGTGCGGCGGAAAAAAAGTGGTAGAGGGCGATAATTATCGCCTCCCTCCAAGATGAGGCAAGCCTCGGCGACGATGAATTTGTCGTGCACGAGGATCCCGCCCGAATAGGAGGCGTTTCAAACACGGGCTTATGGCCACGACAAGCAGCCTCAAGAAAAAGCAGCACCGACTTAGAGTGACCAAGATTTGCTAGTCGACAAATGGACTGAAGTCCTTGCAGCGAAGAGTATGAACTCGAGCGCCCCTCCAAGAGATACCCCAACGCAAGCTGCTACCCCAATTATAGGAAGCGGCACCCAAACCTACATCACCGGCGCATGATGCGGCCGACCGCCACCCGTGGTCGCAATAGAGAGCCTCTAGACCCTCCATTCAAGCGTACTCCGGCGTCGCTCCGGAAAGTATGAAGGCATCGGAAAGCAGCGCCGGACCTGCGAGACATATTGGAGGACAAGGCAAGGCATACAAGATCGATCTCACGGATCGCGTGGGCGCCCACGACCGCGTGGCGATTTATAACCGTCACGCCGGATACATCAACTCCGGCGGGCGAACACGATGAAAAAAGCTCATATGAGCTACGTCGTGATATAGCCCAATACGTAGGCGCCAAGACACCCACTATGCTTCCACAGATGAAGTAATGGATCATCAAATCACGAGGGCTTCAAACCCGTAAACATCGAATCATACGATGGTACCCACAGATCCCGCGGTGCGGATCGAGGACTATCTCCTCCATATCCACATGGCCCGCGGTGATGATCTACATGCCATCAAATATCTCCCACTCAAGCTTAAAGGACCAGCTCGGCATTGGCTCAACAACTTGCCGTGAGAATCAATTGGTTCTTTGGGAGGACACGGAAGCCGCATTCCTTGATAACTTCCAGGCACATACGTGCGACCACCGACGCCGATGACCTCAACCACATAATTCAGCAGCGGAAGAATCGGCGGAACAATTACGGACACGGTTCCTAACCAAGAAAAATCAAATCGTTGACTGTCCGGATGCGGATGCCCTTGCAGCCTTCAAACATAACATCCATGACGAGTGGCTACCCGGCACCTAGGACAGAAAAGCCGAAATCCATGGCAGCCCTCACCACACTCATGACCGCTTTTGCGGCGGGAGAGGACAGCTGGCTAGCTCGTAATAACAACTTGACCAAAACCACGGTAGTTCGGCTACCAAGGACAGCAATGGAAGGTCGGCGTCGCAACAAGAACAAAGCGCCGCGTGCGGCGATAATGATGAAGATCTGGCGATCAATGCCGGATTCGAGGCTCTAAACCCGGTCGGTGGAAGAAGCCATTCAAAAGAAATATCCAGGCCCGTCAACTTGGACCAAATACTCGATAAACATGCGGATACATGGCACCCCGAAAAACCAGCCAATCACACCAGCGAGGATTGTTGGGTGTTCAAACAAGCGAGCAAGTTAAGTGCCGAACTCAATGACAAGGGGATGCATAGCGATGGCGAGGAAGAGCCCGGCCGCCAAACAATAGAGGACAGAAGGGCTTTCCCACACAAGTGCGGACGGTGAACATGATATACATAACCCACATACCCAAAAGGGAGCGGAAGCGTGCACTAAAGGGCGTGATATGCGATGGAGCCAGTCGCCCCGAAGTTCAACCCATGGTCCTCCTGCCCGATCACATTCGATCGAAGGGACCACCCCACTAGCATCCGTCACGGCGGTTTAGCCGCGTTGGTTCTTGACCCAATTATCGACGGATTTCACCTCACTAGAGTCCTGATGGACGGCGGTAGCAGCTTGAACCTGCTTTATCAGGATAAAGTGCGCAAAATGGGCATAGACCGCTCAAGGATTAAACCTACAAAGACAACCTTTAAAGGCGTCATACCGGGCGTAGAGGCCAATTGTACAGGCTCAGTTACACTCGAAGTGCTCTTCGGATCCCCGGATAACTTCCGAAGCGAAGAATTAATCTTCGACATAGTCCCGTTTCGCAGCGGCTATCACGCACTGCTTGGACGAACCGCATTTGCAAAGTTCAATGCGGTGCCGCACTATACATACCTCAAGCTCAAGATGCCAGGCCCTCGAGGAGTAATCACGGTCCTAGGAAACACCGAGCACTCTCTCCGAACGGAGGAGCACACGGTGGCCCTCGCGGCGGAGGTGCAAAGCAGCCTCTCACCGCAATTCTCGAGTCCGGCCACTAAAAGTCCGGACACTGTCAAGCGCGACCGGAGTAACCTACAACAAGACCGCCTGGCACGATACAAGCACGCGTAGCAATCCGGCCCCAACCCCAGCCCTCGCTTAACAAATGAAGCCCGATTACTACGCGCACATAACTACGCTCTGGAGATACCATGGGCCTAAGGAGGCACGACCACGACACGCCCAGAATGCGGCTCAACCGCACCAGGGGCTCCCGATTGTGTCATTCTTTTTCTTTTTTCTTTATTTTCTTACTTTCAGGACTCTGTTCTCCAGAAGCCCTTTCCGGCATTCACGCCGAATACACGATGCAACAGCCAGGGAAGCAGAAAACTACGTCGAGTGTCCAGGTGGTCTCTACTACGAGCATTATACCTGTTTTACATACCATCCCACAGCTTACCCCTGGAGGGGGACATGTTAAATAGTCCCATCCCTTGCTTATCGCACAATTTGTATCGTTCTGCTTTTATTTGCAGTTTCTTTTTAATAACCAATATATAGCTCTTATCTATTATTGCATTCTTTCCCATTATATATGTTCATTTATGACATTGCGCAACTGCATTACAATTTAGTGCGGCCAATACACCGAGGGACTTAAGTACCCCAAAAGTATGGTGTGATAAGTCCGAACACTTTCACAAGTGCGGCAACCCGAACTTATAGCATTATATGCATCGGCTCCGAATCATGTCTTGGGTCAATAGTTGGGTTTTCCCGGCTCCCATGTTTTGGTACCTTACGTTCCGTTATATCGGCTAAGGTAGCACTGGGAGAACCACTGCGATTGTTTCCCGGTTGAGCTGGGTTGAGCACCTCAGTGGAGAAAGCTAAAACTGACCGTCATGATAGTGCGAGAGCGATCATTGTTCGAGAGGTTTTTTGGGTCCCTAAAGACTTATGCCGCTTAGGCGAGGAACCGGCATTTTCCGACCAAGGCGTGGATAGCGCCCCGAACTCGGTCTTCCGAATACTAGGGCCTTCACCGAATTTTAAAATTATAGAATTCTATGGCTAAGTGAGAGTGTTCGAGCATTATAAGTCCGGTTGCCTTGTTCGTTGCGTTGAGCGCCTCCCTTGATGGACCCAAGAATGGGAACAAGAGCGCTCAAGTTTATCCCGAACACCCGAGCACTCGTGGCATGGGGGCTGAAGCCAACGACTTGCCATCTCTCAAATTTGATAAACGGCCGGACAGAAGGTAACATTTTAAATTAACAAGCGTTGCTTAGCGCATATGAACCATTTTTCAGCATACAGGATAACAAATGCGAGTCTATTCAAAAATTACATCTTTGGAGCACTCATCCGCTATACGGCGGCACCCTTCAGGACGCCCTCATAGTACATTTCGGGCGTGCGATGCTCCTTGCCCTTCGGTGGCCCGTCCGTCACAAGATTCTCCGCATCCAGCTTGCCCCAGTGCACTTTAGCACGGGCAAGGGCCAACAGGCACCTTCAATGCGCGGGAGGCGCTGATGACTTCAATCCATGGACAGGAGTCCACCAGCCGCGCACTAGCCCAAAGTAGCTCCCGGGCATGGCTTCCAATGGCCACAGCCGGAACTATGAGGCCCTCATGGCCTGTTGGCGACCTTGTGGAGCTTCGACCAGCTTCTGGTCGCTTAGGGGCACCGAATGTTCGGCCTCGGCATCTTGAGACAGAACACCTTCTCCGTCGAGCTCCCTCCTTGGCGGCGGTAGAACGCAGCGGCATCAGTACACACTCACAGAGGCAGATCTGCGAATGCTCGGAGAGCTCGAATCCGGGTAAGTAATAGGTAATTCACTTTCACATGCTTGCTTTTCATAAAGAATGCCTTACCCGCCGCTATCTTCTTTAATGATTCAATTTCTTGGAGGGCTTTTTGGGCTTCGGCCTTGGCGGCTTTTGCACTCTCAAGAGCCGAGGCGAGCTCGGACTCTTGAGTCTTCGAGTCACGCTCCAAACTCTCGTGTTTTTCCACGAGAGCCTGGAGCTCTTGCCGCACCTCCGCCACCCGCTCCTCCTGCTTCTCTCGCTCGGTGCGCTCTGCGGCCGCTTTGCTTTCGGCCGCGGACACCGCTTCCTTTAGGGTTGCAACCTCGTTCGCGGCCCTACAATACCCACGTTATTCCTGTCATTTTTTGCAACCGAATCCTTTCTATAAGGTATTTCTTTAATAAGGTATTACTTACCTTCCTTATCCTCGAGCTGCATCTTGGCAAGGCCGAGCTCGTTCTCGGACCGCTCGAGGCTCTGCTTCAATGCATTGACCTCCAGCGATCGGTCTGACGGCAGTCAAGAGCGCAGCCTTTGCATTCCCATATTGACAATATTTATGTTATACTCCTGCGTATATCTTTTTAGATCCTTAGTCCGGCTTTTCTTTCCGAACACGAACTAAGCATCGAGACTCTTGTCTTATAACGCCCGGATTCGATCGCCAGTGTCGCGATTATTCACCGTCGTTGCCATGTCATTTGCTTGCGTGTTGCATTTTATCATGTTCATCATGTTCATTGCATTACATACGTGTTCGTTTCTTGCATCTGAGCTTTTTCCCCGTTGTCCGTTTTGCAATCCAGCGCTCCTATGTCCTCCGGCGTCCCATTTTTGTCTCTCTTTGTGAGCGGGTGTTAAACGTTCACGGAATGGCCCGAGGTTTGCCAAGCGCCCTTGGTATAGCACCGGTAGACCGCCTGTCAAGTTTCGTGCCATTTGGAGGTCGTTTGATACTCCAACGGTTAACCGCGTAGCCCGAAACCCCTTCTCTTTGCAGCCCAACACCCCTTTGAAGTGGCCCAATAACCCATCCAAAACCCCTCCATGCTCTCGGTCGTTCGATCACGATCGTGTGGGCGAAAACCGCTCCTCATTTGGACTCTCCTAGCTCCCTCTACCTATAAATATGCCTTCCCTTCCAAATTTGCGGATGAAACCCTAGCCTCCTCTTCCTCGCGCCACCAGACGCGTCTCCATCGCCGCCCGGACATGTCCGCTCCACAGCGCCGCGGCCGCATGACCATCGAGGCGCGCCACATGGCACTCCACCACCGCCCGCCGCGCCTTCGATGAGCCCATTCTTGCGGGCCTTGAGCATAGCCGCCGCCGCCCGTTTGGCCGCTCCCCAGCCGCCGCCTCCTCGCCTCTGCCGGCGGCCGAAATGCGGCCCAGCCGCCATCTGGAAGCTCCGCCCGCGCCGCCCGTTCCCCTGCCGCCCGGCTTTGCTCCCGCCGTTCAGCGCCTCCGCGCCGCTGAGCAGCGGCAGCGCCGCCCTTGCCTCTCCGCTCCGGCCCCGCGTCCGTCCGCCGCCTCGTCGGCCTCGTCGCCGAGGTCGCCTGCCTCCCGCGACTTCGCCCGAATCGTCTCCGGCCGGATCGGCGAGATCCGGCCGGATCCGCCCGGTGAATGAGAATCCACCCATCCCGCAACCAAAAGGCGCCTCAACCCCGGATCCCTCCGTCTCGCTCCGTCTCGTCCCGCGTTGACTTTTCGCGGAGGTATAATTTTGCCAGTCCCGAGATATTTCAACATTATCATGCCATATTCATTGCATCATAACTCTCCATTTGTAGCTCCGGTTTGTGCGTGT
The DNA here is from genome assembly GCA_021605145.1 of Aegilops bicornis. Taxonomy (NCBI): domain Eukaryota; kingdom Viridiplantae; phylum Streptophyta; class Magnoliopsida; order Poales; family Poaceae; genus Aegilops; species Aegilops bicornis. Next base: position 507,787,398 of record CM038669.1, read on the forward strand.
AATATGTAAAATTGTTCGTCTCAGCGAGTACTTTATTTCGTTCCATTGCATCATATTCATTTGGGTCCATCTTGATGCCGGAATCATCGTTGCAAAAGTGCTATATGATGTTAATCTGCTGAAACTGTTATAACTTGATGATTTGTCATTTTTGCCATGTTTGATGTGTGCATGTTATGAGCATGAGCTCTACATGTGTTTTGTACTATGTCATGCCATCTTTACAGGGATGCCATCCATGTATTTTTGTGATTCTCTTACTGAGTGCATCAAGCTTGTTAAGTAGGGTACTTGCTGTTGCTATTTTGCTAGGCTGAATCTGTTATTTCTTGATGCTATGTAAACCTGCTGCTGCAAGTCATTCTATGCATAATCTGGAGATGTTCACTAAGGATGTTTTGTTATACATGTCTTACTCTATCCATTAATGCCCCTGGTTGCATTTATAGCCTGCTGTAAGATGTTGTTATCTTGCTCTGAACTTGCTAAATAATGTTGCTGTCAGCCTGTTAACATTAAGTGCAGTTTTTCGATGAGCTTTGCTAGTGATCCATGCACTCTATGAACTTTCTCTTGCCGTTCTTAGCTTCATAAACATGTATTCTTACTGTTGGTTGCCTTTCTATGCCATGTGTTGCTCTGTGGTGAGTGGTTCAAGCTCACCAACATGCCTACTTATTGTTGTTCCTGCCATGTATGAATCTGTAATATAACTTGCTATGTTTACATGGGTGCCATCATATTTTATGTGCCTTTTTGGCTCATGAAAAGTAAGGGACATTTGTTCTATGCAATTATTAGATTCATGCCATGCCTTTATTTACCATGATAAGTTCCCGTATCATGTTGTTTGATAGCACATTGTAACCTGATGTTATTTCTGCTAAGCCTGAAACTGTTATTATTTGCAATCTTGCCATGTCCTTTTGAGCATGTTCTAGTGATTTATGGAGATAGGCCAGTGTTCATGTTTTGTTGTGATTTACCTGTAAATCACGTCCATGCCTTTTGTTACCATGTTAAGATGCTGTAGCTTGTTGTTTAGGTGCTTGCATTATGCCTAGTTGCTGTTTTGGACAGTTTGGCCTTTAAACTTGTACAGAGTGTATGTGTTGAACCGTTGCTCCGTTTTGAGTGTGCTCTATATGAAACTTGCTTGATTTTGCACGTAGTTTCATATTATCATGTTGCATCCTTGTTTTGAGGTGTTTGCTTGATGTTTGGATGCATTTAGCATCAATGCCATGTTCAACTTGTTTTGCTCATATCTTCTAGGCCGTAGCTCTGAATTAAATGAACTTTATATGTAACTTGACTAGAATTTCGTGTAGATCATCTTGGTGCATCTTAACTTTCTGTTTAACAACTTGAACTTAAGGTTTATGCAGATCTGGAACAATTTCGAAATTTGCATATGAGGACTTACCGGAATTGTTCTATGTTGTTTCCGGCCTCATTTAAACTTGCTTTTATGTGTTGCTCTTGTATGCATCATCTCTTGCCATGAGTAGCTTCATGTAGCCTTGTCATGCATCATACTTGGTTGTGCATCATTCCTTGTTCACATGTGGAGTGTTTACCATGTTGTGTGCTTCTCTCGATAGTTCCGCTTTCATTGCGATCGTGAGGATTAGATTCGTCCACGCTTGGTTACGTCTTCATGGCTTCATCTTCTTCATGGACTCGTTCTTCTTCCTAAGCGGGATTTCAGGCAAGATGACCGCTACCACGGATCTCACTACTATCATTGCTATGCTAGTTGCTTCGTTCTATCGCTATGCCGCGCTACCTATCTCTTGTTGATCAAGCCTCCCAAATTGCCATGTCAGCCTCTAACCGTTGTCACCCTTCCTAGCAAACCGTTGTCTGGCTATGTTACCGCTTTTGCTCAGCCCTTCTTATAGCATTGCTAGTTGCAGGTGAAGATGAAGATTGCTCCATGTTGGATTATGTTTATGTTGGGATATCACAATATCTCTTATATTTTTAATGCATCTATACACTTGGTAAAGGGTGGAAGGCTCGACCTTATGCCTGGTGTTTTGTTCCACTCTTGCCGCCCTAGTTTCCGTCATATCGGTATTATGTTCCCGGATTTTGCGTCCCTAACGCGGTTGGGTGATTTATGGGACCCCCTTGACAGTTCGCTTTGAATAAAACTCCTGCAGCAAGGCCCAACATTGGTTTTACCATTTGCCTACCACCAATACCTTTCCCTTGGGAGTAGCTAACCCGAGGGCATCTTTATTCAGCCCCCCCGGGCCAATGCTTGTCTAAGCGTTGGTCCGAACTAGAGTCCTTTGCAGCGCCACCTTGGGGAAACTCGAGGGCTGGTTTTAGTTGTACGGTGTGCTACTCCGGTGTTGCCCTGAGAACGAGATATGTGCAGCTCCTATCGGGATTGTCGGCACATCGGGCGGTCTTGCTGGTCTTGTTTTATTACTGTCAAAATGTCTTGTAGCTGGGATTCCGAGACTGATCGGGTCTTCCCGGGGAGAAGGAATATCCTTCGTTGATCGCGAGAGCTTATCATGGGCTAAGTTGGGACACCCCTGCAAGGTTTGAACTTTCGAAAGCCGTGCCCGGTTATGTGGCGAGATGGGAATTTGTTAATATCCGGTTGTAGTAAACTTGAAGTAAACTCTTCTAAAATACACCAACCATGTGCGTAACCGTGAGTGTCTCTTTTCGGGTTGATCGAGAGGAGAACACGGTTTTACGGGTTATGTCGGCGTAAGTAGGAGTTCGGGATCACTTCTTGATCATTACTAGTTGACGACCGTTCCTTTGTTTCTCTTCTCGCTCTCATTTGCGTATGTTAGCCACCATATATGCTCAGTCGCTGCTGCAACCTCACCACTTTACCCCTTCCTTTCCCATTTAGCTTTGCTAGTATTGATACCCATGGTAATGGGATTGCTGAGTCCTCGTGGCTCACAGATTACTACAACAACAGTTGCAGGTACAGGTTATGCGATGATCATGACGCGAGAGTGATGTTTGCTTGTTTTGGAGTTCTTCTGCTTCTTCTTCGATCAGGGGATAGGTTCCAGGTCGGCAGCCTGGGCTAGCAGGGTGGATGTCGTTTGAGTTTATGTTTGTGTTTCATCCATAGTTGGATGATGCTCTTATGTATGATGATGTTGTATTCGTGTGGCATTGTATGCCTCTTGTATGTATCCCCATCTATTATGTAATGTTGATGTAGTGATATCCACCTTGCAAAAGCGTTTCAATATGTGGGTCTATCCTTGGTGGGACCTTCGAGTCCCTTTTGGATAGGGTCGCATATTGGATAGGGTCTATCCTTAGTCCGGCTTTTCTTTTCGAACACCGAACTAAGCATCAGGGGCTACTGTCTATGCGGTAATATCTTTACATATTTTAAACTTACCTCAAAGCCTGTTAGAAGGCTGGTACAGGCTTCGGTCAGCCCGCTCTTGGCGAACTGAACTTTCTGGATCACCATACTCATAACAGTGTGGTGCTCCTCGTCGATGGAGGCGCCGTTAAGCGCCTCCAGTAAGCTATCCGGTGCCTCCGGTTGGATGGAGGACACCAGCGTCTTACCCTTCTTACGAAGGGGCCGCTTGCGGACTTGAACCGCTGAAGGTTCCGTTATGGAGTCCGGACAAGGGTGAGCTTAGAAACCCCTGAGGTCTCGCTCCCCTCGTGCACAGGTCGGAAGGTTGCCTTGCGGGCGCCTCCTGCGCCACCTCCTCTTGACCAGGCCCCCTTGGGGCCCCACCTCGGCGTCGTCCATGGCGTGAGGCGAGGAGGCGGCCGGAAGTGAAGTACTCTCCATTTCCGGCGAACTCGAGACCCGCTCGATGAAGGCGAGCTTCGCCCTTGGCGGGCTGCATGATTGTTCGGCGTTAGAGAACACTATGCAATGAAAAAAAAGCCATGGGTATCCTGGACACTTACGATCTACGCCAGGCTTGGCCTTGTTGGCCACTCCTCCCTCGTCGTTGTCGGCGTTGGTGGAGAAATGCGGAGGAAGGTCCTTCCCTTCTTGGACCCTCCGGCCTCCCGGTTGGGCGGCCTTCCTTTTCTTCTCTCTCCCGGGAGAGGCTTCTTTTTCCTCCTCCTCTTCCTCAGAAGAGGATTCCGCCTCCGGGTTGTCGGGCGATGAGTCCGACAGCCCCTGGCGCCGGGAGCTCCTTCGAGTTCCTGTGGCCACCTTCTTGGCCTTCTTCTCCGGCACCACGTGAGGTCTTGCGAAGCCGGCCTGTCCCCATCAATCGGGCGTTATTTGGTCTTCGGCAATGGGGCCGACGGTTAATCTGTCCGGGCGTCTTGACCAGATCTGTCAAACGTTAGGGAGTTTTAGATCCCGCATAGAGTCAAACAATGAGAAAAGAGTCCCATAAAGGGTAAAAGAACTTACCTCGTTGGCTTGACGCTGCGAGCTGAATCCGCGATCTTGTATGGCGGATGTAGAACCTCGGCGTATGAACAACACCTTCCGGGCATCTTAAATGCGTAGTGTCGAAGAGCCTTTTCGAGATTGGGTGCTTTGTGCGGATCGAACTCCCACAATTTGAAGGCCCGTTGTTGGCATGGGAGAATCCGGCGGATGAGCATCACACGGATTACGTTGACAAGCACGAGATTCTTGGCCACGTGTTTGAACCACAGGTTTGGAGTCCGGACAGCTCGTCCGAATCCCCCCACGTCGGGCCGTCTCTTTCCATGATGTGAGCCGTGTGGGGAAGCCGGATCGAATTCGGGGCCGCCGCGTTTAGAGTCGCGCTGACTCGGTGATGTAGAACCACCCGATTGCACCCCTTCTGGTCTCCACAAAGGAGCCCTCGAGCCATAGGACTTTGGCCATCTTGCCAACCATGGCACCTTCGCACTCCGCTTGGCGGCCGCCCTTACCTTCGGCTGACATTGAAGATCTTCAGCCATAAGCGAAGTGGGGTTGGATGCAGAGGAAGGCCTCGCTGACGATAACGCCGAGATGTTGAGGATGAAATTGAGGCCAGATCGTGGAAGTCCAGGCCGTAGTAGAACATGAGCCCCGGACAAATGGTTGAAGTGGAAAACCTAGTCCGCGGAGGAAGTGGGGAGAAACACCACCCTCTCATGGTGCACAGGGGTTGGAATGAGCTGCCCCTCGTCGGGTAGCGATGCAGCGATGTCATTTGGACAAGTATCCGGCCTTCCGCAGCTTTTGATGTGTCCCTCCGTGGCGGAGGAGGCCATCCACCCTGCGTCCGCTCCGGACATAGTTGGAGAGAAGGTTGAGGTGGGGTGTGCGGACTTGAGCCTTTGGAGCTCGAGTCTTGTGAAATGGATGAGCAAAGGAGGAAGAAGGCGTAGGTGAAAAGGTGGATCCTTATCCCTTATATGAATGAACGAAGCTATGCATCTCACGCCACCTGGTAAAACTCGCTTATCTCCCAAGCGCCGTAATCAATGGCGCGGATGGGTTCTACGTCCGTATTGATGGGAATCCCGGAATAAGGGGCACGATCTCCGCTTTGATAAGGCGTGCCAAGGAAACCGCCTAAGCTAAACACGCTAAGGTGGAAGCAGTAAAAAATGATTCATATAAAGGCCTGGCCGTGGTGTAATGTCACGCCGCGGAATACGTCAGCAGATCTGTGCAAAAGTTATTCTCTCTACGGTGGTATGTGGAACTTGTTTTGCAGAGCCGGACACTACTAGAAAAAGGGCTATAGATGGGATTGACACTAATGGCGCACCAGAAAGTTGGTGCGCCATTAGTATATACTAATGGCGCACCACCTACTGATACGCCAGTAGTGTTGAAACTACTAATGGCGCACCGTGCAAAGGGTGCGCCATTAGTATCAATTTTTTGAAGTAGTCGCCTGTCCAAACATACTAATGGCGCATCTCGATAAAAGTGCGCCATTAGTAGTTGTAAGTACTAATGGCGCACCCTCTATGTCTTGCTACTAATGTTGTTTTTTATTATATTTTTTATTCCTTTTTTTGCAATACTACCAATGGCGCCTTTGATGGGTAAATGCGCCATTACTAGTTTAAACTAGTAATGGCGCACTGCGGATCGATGTGCCATTAGTATTTTTTTTTGCAAAACTACTAATGGCGCACCGCCCGGAAAGGTGCGCCATTAGTAACTCTGGATTACTAATGGCGCATTTATTGCTAGTGCGCCATTAGTAAGTGGGCAACAACTAGATATTTTGGACAGCCTCTCCTACCCACACTCACTTTCTCCCCACTTCATTCTCTCCACCTCCTCCTTGTTGTCTCGGGTGCCTCCTCTTTTCACCTCATTTCCACCATAGATTCATTCAAATTAAGTGGTTAAATTACCTTGTTTTAATAGGTAAGTAAGGGGAAGCTATATTTATGTTGTTCTCCCTACAACAATGTGCACATGCACTTTTTATGGCCTAGCTAGATCTATGTATGTTAGGTGGTGTTGCATATGTTTGTGGTGTTGCATATGTGTTTGTGTTTGGAGGTGTACGGTATTTGAAATCACGATAGTTGCCAATATTTTGCGGAATGTTGATTCATTTCCGTTTAGTAGAATTTTGGCATTAAGCATTCTTTTGGTCCTATTTTTAGGGAAAGTCATGCCAAATTTTTTGTTTGGTTCTAAAATATCGTTTTGCTCTACCCATGACGACCATGGTCCGCCATACGATGACGAAGGCATTGTGAATAGGTTTTTGAGGTCCATGAAGGCCGAGATGCTTCAAAAGAACAAGGCGGAGATAAGATGTCCGTGTCGAAGATGCAAGTGAAGAGCCTTATTGCGAGCCAGATTCGGGCAGGTGCGGGACCACCTGCTCTTGCGTGGTTTCATGGATGGCTATCGGTGGCAAGGTGATGAAGATGACTACTGAAAGTCGTCCATGGGGGCGGGCAAGAAATGAGGAAGGGCAGCAAGACAACCACCGGCTCGGGTGGGCGAGAAGACGAAGAATCCCGAGGAGATGATCACGCACGGTGATCTTTGTACCACGATCATCATGTAGAAGATGCGGGACATGATGATGAGGAAGATCTTGGGGCGGAACAACGGGCATGATCATGAAGATGATATGCGGCCGGAGGCGACGACGGCTGGACCATCGATGGGCTGGGTGCGGGACCCTCATATTCAAGAGCTGCTTCTCAAGCGGGCGGATAACGCCAGAGCTGCCGCCCGAGAGAAAGCCAAGATGGATCAACTTGAGTTAGACGCGGTTACTCCATTGTATGAAGGATGCAGGCCGAGGATACCGCTTTGAAAGTAACGCTCATGGCTCTGGAGATGAAGGTAAAACACAAAATGACCGGCGCGTAGCTTCGGCGAGAACATGTCATTACGGCGCGACGTCTTCCCAAAGGGAACAAGTGCCCGACCAGTTTGGAGGAGGCGAAGAAAATCGTGTGTCCTCTCGATTTACCGCACATGAAATACCATGTGTGCATGAACAATTGCATCATTTATCGGGAATGAGCACGCGGAGTCTACCATATGTCGGTGTCTTGGCGTCACTCGATACAAGAAGAGGAAGAGAAGCTCCTCGAAAAGTGGTGTGGTACTTTCCGATCACTCCTCGTCTGCGGCGGTATTTCGCGGACCCTAAGGTAGCAAAGCTCCTACGTTGGCACACGGATAGGGAGGAGAAGAAGCGAGAAGATGGCGCCAAATGATCCAGGAGATAGATAAAAAAAGACAAGATGTTGACTCACCCTAAGGATGCGAGCGGTGGCAAGCGTTGAACCGAAGACTCGTAATTTGGGAGCGATCCAAGGAACATCGTCTTTGGTAGCGAGCACCGATGGAGTCAATCCGTTTGGCAGCGGAGAAGCACACATAGCACCTGGCCTGTGTTTGTGTGGATGTACAACCTTCCCCTGGTTGTGCATGAAGAGGAAGTACATTCACATGAGTATGCTAATTGAAGGGCGAAACAACCAGGAGCGACATCAATGCATGTCACAGGGCTCTTTGAAAGAGGAGCTTGACACGCTGTGGAAAAACGCCAGCCAATACGTGGGGCCGCCGCAGAGAAAGAATATTTCCCTATGAGAGCCGCACTTTGCTCCTGGCGGTGCCACGACTATCTCGATTACGGATATCTCGCGGGCAGGTAGTCCACGGATTTTACGGATGCGTAAGGTGCATGGATGACTGGCGTATCGCCATCTAGATAGAGATCCGGGTCTTCAAAAACCGTGTTCATGGGACGCCGAAGGTGGCTTCGCTGACGATGACCCATGGAGGAAACGCAAGGATCTGTTCGATGGTGAAACCGAACCCAGCGCCCGTGTGTCGAGGAGCGGCGAGGAAATAGACAAGCTGTTGAAAATTGGAAAGAAGCGCCTTGTCGGGAAAGAAGCAAAAAGGCGCCCAGCCGGAAAGAAAGCGAAAGGCGCTGAGCGGCTGCTGAAGGTATGGAAAAGCGAGGCCTGTTTTACGGGACTTGCCGTCTTGGAAGATCCACCGTGTGCCTCACAGCCTTGATGTCATGCATATCACGAAGAACGTGTGCGAGAGTCTGCTTGGTACCACTGCTCAACATGCGAGAGAGGACCAAAGATGGGCCGAAAGCAATGGCGGACTTGAAATCAATGGGCATCGGCGGGAGCTTCACGCTAATGATGATGATGATGATGATGATGATGATGATGATGAGGAAGCAGGACCACGAAGAAAGTCGCCAAGGCAAAAAGGCCAAGAAGACCGGAAATGACTACCCTCCGCGTGCTTCACTCTAAGTCGAGGAGGAGATCGAGCAGTTTTTCACCTGCCTCCTAGGAGTAAAACTTCCTTACGATTCTGGCGGGAAGATAAGCGGATACCTAGACCCGGTGAAGCGAAGTTCAGCGGATGAAGTCTCACGGTATCGCGTCTGCCGATGACACGAATACTTCCGGTTGCAATCCATTGGGATCATGGACACGCACGTCCGTGAAACGCTATTTGGCCTATGCAACTTCTTCTCGGCGTCATCTCTCGGAAGTCGATTGGCGTGAGGCAACTCGGAAGGCTACGAGGAAGAGATCGTGGTGATACTATGCGAGCTTGAGATGTACTTCCCGCCCGCATTCTTCGACGTTATGGTGCATCTGCTGGTCCATATAGTGGAGGATATCATCCAACTCGGGCGGCGTTCTTGCACAGCATGATGCCGTTTGAAAGGATGAATGGTGTCATCAAAGGATACGTTCGCAACATGTCACGTCCGGAAGGAAGCATAGCCGGGGCTTTTACGACCCGAAGAGTGCATCTCCTACTACACGAATTATCTAGGCATCGAGAACCCCGTTGGTCTGCCCGTCAGCGAGCACCTCGGCGGGCTCGCTGGATGGGGAGTTCTTGTGAGGGTCGCCCATGAATGCATGTCGACTTCGAGGGTCGACTTCGCCGACTTTGAAAGAGCAAACCTAGTCGCGCTACAACACATAGGCGTGGTCGATCCTTGGGTGGTACAGCACAGAACCTTTATTAAGAAGGCATTACAATGGCCGAGGCCAACAGAGGGCCAGACGGAGATATACTCAAAGAGCACAACTCATGTTTCACGCGTTGGTTCAAGCGAAGCTTACAGCCGTACCCTTTACATGAGGATTCTTCCGTGGAAGAACAACTCATATTCGCCTTGTCACGAGGCCCGAGCACAACCTGATGTCCTATGAGGCGTCACGATATCAGCGGCTACACATTCTACACCGAGGCCAAGGACATGAAGAAGCGATGGTTATCGAACTCCGGGGTAACGATGGAATCCTACACGGTAACGACAAGGGCAGATACTACGGAAGGATCGAGGAGATCTGGGAGCTGAGCTTACTGTTGGAGAGAAGGTCGATGTTACGTGTCGAGATGGGCCAAGAACGTCATAAAAGAAGACCGGTATTTCACCACCATGGTTATACGAAGCCAAATCCAAGACATGGTATAAGCGTCACCCATGAAAAATGAGCCATGGGTACTGGCTTCCCAAGTGGACCAATGCTTCTTCATTACCGACCCGCCAAAGCCCGGTCGTGTTGTCGTGAGGAGAGGCAAAAGGAAGATCATCGGAATGGATGGAGTAGCCAATGAGCAAGACTTCGACAAATCTGGCGACCGAGGATCGAACATGGCAGCGATGATGAAGTAGCAGCATACACCACAAGAAGAAGCGAGGACCAGCCTACCTAAAGGGCGTCCGTTCCATAGAAGAACTCCATTTGCGAAAAAGAAGGGCAAGAAGATTGTGAAGAGATAGCTAGCTAAGATCGATTGTATTTAAATCGTGAGACTTCATTTCTCGATTGTATTTCATGGGCACTCTTTGAACTATCATGAATATTTTTTAATTTCATGGACACTCGACCCCCCTCCATCTCGATCCCCCTCCATCTCGATCGCTATCCCACCTCGCCAGATCCGGTCCATCGGCCGCCGCAGCCGACCGCCCGCACCCTCGATTCCCCTACTCAACACTTGCCCGCCCGACCCCCGCACCCCTCCCTACTCCAGCCGCCTTGCCGACCCCCGCACCTCCCTACTCAAGCGCCCGCGCGCCTCGACCCCCCGCACTTCCCGCACCTCCCCGCTCCACCGACATTCTTTGTTTGATGATATTTTAAAAAATATTACTGTCTTATAAAAAATATTACTGTTATGATTTAAACAAGTTTGAACATATTTAAACACAAGTAAGTATCAAACAGCATTTTTAATGCATAAAAAAATTTGTGGAGCACAGGGAATCGAACCAGAGACCTCTGGTGTGAGAGGCTGTGACGGTCGAGCTAGTAGAGGAACTTGATGTGGATCAGGTTAGGTGGGAGATAACCTGTTAGCTCGGCGAGAAATAAAAAAAAGTACTAATGGCGCACCAGGGTGGGGTGCGCCATTAGTATGGATGTACTTATGGCGCACCGAGGTGTGGTGCGCCATTAGTATTGTGCCGCCCCTCATCCATAGTTCCTCCCGGGCCCACACCTATCCCCTCTCCCTCGCCCCTCGCCCTCGATCCCCTTCCCCTCTCCTCTCCCGATGTCGCTGCCCCGCCGCCTCGACGCCGCCCCACCGCCTCGACGCCGCCCCGCCGCCTTGCCCTGCGCCCATCGCCGGCGCCCGTCGTCCACTGTCGCCCATCTCCAACCACCGCTGCTCGAGGCCCCAACGTGGCGCGCCGCTCTCCCGTCCACACCACCGTCGCCAGCCCTCGGCGACCCGGCCTTTCCCCGCCAGTGCCTCTCCTCCTTCCTCCTTCCTCCCTCTCCACCCTTCCTCCCCATTCCCTCCCTCCCTCCCCTTCCGCCGCGCCCTCCACATCCCCTCCGCCCTCCTCCCCGCCGTCAGAAGAAAGCGTCCCGAGGCGCCATCCTCGGGCAGAGGAGAAGAAGGCCCTGCTGCCGCCTAGGCCTAGCGGGCTTTGCCCAGCGACCTTCACCGGCGGTGGCGAGGAGGGCAAAGGAGGGAGGAGGGGCGAGGGGCGGAAAATCTAGGCTTCCCCCGGCAGCCCGCGGGGACAGCACGAGGAGAGGAGGGAGGAGCATCGATGATCCCCTTTAATAGTCTAGATAAGAGGTTGAGCTGCATGGCCACACAACCACAACTTTCCCATTTCAAACCTAGTCCCTCATTGTCTATCTACGCTCTGCTGCTGCTAGAATGGGTCATGAGTGGTAGCTCTAGCCCCATTTAGATTACCTCTGAACTTGCTAAAAGTAAGAAAGTTCTCTCTAAGTTTAACATTTTGGCTGGAATGGTACTCTGTCATGTGACGTATAGTTTACGAAATCTCGTGGTGGAAGTCCGAATGGTTATGCATCACCTCCCATCACTTTGTCGTTACGGTCATCCTTTGTCGGCGGGTGCTCTTGGATGTGCTATGTTGTTTGTGATCTTGTCTTCTGTTTGCCTGCTGTATGAAGTGAATTGAGTTACGAAAGTTTCAAGTCGGGGATCCGAATCTTCTTTTCTCTTCAATTACGAGGCGTCTTTGAACAATTTGCTGCTTTGCATGCAGCTTGTATATTAATTGTGGTGTTACGCACATTGAGTTGGGTCTCTCTTGTGAGATTTGGCCGGGGTGGCAGTCCGATTCCATTTATTTGTGGCAGCAATAGTTGGAGATCACTAGTGCACTAGTGCTCGGTGATGTGACAAAGCTGTGAAGAAAATAGTTAATATCATCGCATATACAAAAATTGTCGGTGAGCACAGTTTATTAAAATACAACTTGCAAAATGCAAGCCTGGTTAAAATAGGTCCATATGAGTCCCTAATTGAGCCAGGGCCATGAATTTTATAGAAAGGGCCTCTGAAACCTAAAACATTTACCATTTGAGGTCTTCATTCCCCTAAAGTATTTCTTATGAAATTGACCGCACTTATCATATTGGCTATGAACCACTTTATATCTCAAACTCCAAGACCTTTATACTTGTATATGCTGCCGGTGGGTTGGGATGATTCTTTGGTTATTGCGTCAATGAATGAGGGCACGCATACGACCCATTCTACAGTGAAGAGGAAAATAGGTACCCTTTAATGGTTGAGGTAGATAGGTATTTCATTCCTTGCAGCTTACTTGATTGGTTGGTATTTTGTTTAAGTAGGCATCGTCTGGGCTTTTCATGTTGTGCTTTCTCTATGGTGTGCTTTTCCAAATTGGAGGGCTATCTTTGGAAAATAGAAGCGTGGCTTGAAAGCATACATTGTAAGATCACCTAGGAGATATTAGCTTCCCGATTACGAATCTATGTTTTACACATGAGTAATCCTAAACCGTTGCTCATGGTTATACTTGTGGACTACTTTGTTGTTTCTAGAGGTCTTGTTGGGGTTGTTATGCTTATTTTCAGGGCTGCTGTCAACTCCTAGTGAGAAATGCTACATTGTCACTAATCTTCGTATTTCTACTTTTGATAGAAATCACAAGCACAGGAAATTTCTGTTTTCATGTATAATGTAAATTCACATCTTTAATTCCTATTTGTGCTAACAGCCAAGTACTAATGTTTCAGTGAGTTATGAACTTATCCAAACAAAATAACTCCTTTTTCAGATGCTTTTGTATTCTACTTATTGGTTGTTATGTATTGTAGATTACGATCTTACGATCTTGATGGTGTAAAATTATTTCAGGATTTACATTGTGTCAATATTATCACGGCTCTTGACTTTGAAGCATGCGGAACCTCGCTTTGCTGCATGTAGGTTATTGCTAACCCCTTCCCAGAGTTTAATGAACTTACTTTTGTGCTTGAAACCTCTGCTTTCCGGTGATGCAGCAGAACAGTTGCAGTTGATTGGGTGGCCTGGCTTCTTCAGCTGCAACTTGCAAAGTTCTGTATGTATCCCGTGGGTTGTTGCTTTTGAACTTTTTCTGCAACTTGTGGGTTCTTAATCATCATTAACCAATCGCATTATGCATTCAGTCACATGATGGACGGCTCATCCTTGTTACTAAATCATGTTCTGAATCATTTAAGTTCTGAACCATTATGCATTTAAGTTGGAGACAACATTTATGTTCCGAACCTTGTTACTAAATCATGTTCTGAATCATTTAAGTTACGAACCATTGGAATTTCTGAATCATTAACCTTGTTAAGTTTTTAAACAAGATGATTATCGGTACATCCGAGGACACATAGGCAACCCAAATCCAACATTTCAAGAAGATTTGCACTTTCTCAAAATTCACTCATGAACTCTGAAATTAGTACATTCTCAAAATTCAATAAGATTTGCTCATTGTTGTGCGATCTTGGAGTACCCAACCAAATTTTGCTCATTGTTGTGAAATTTATTTTTCTTCCTAGGTTTTGCTAGCAGATGCCTCTTTTCTTGTTTTCATACTCACATGCAGGTATTATGTTGTGTAACTAAAATGCTAGGATGCACAAGCTGACATTTGGTTGGCCAAGCAAAGCTGTTAAATTTATTAGCCCACCTCTTTTTACGATGTTGTCAACTTCTCATTAACTCTTATGTTGTCCACCAAACTTCATTTAGTTTCAGTTCGATTAACCAGATTCTTGAATCATGGAGTACATTGTGGCTCTGCAGGTCTGGCCCATCGACGACAACAACTCCTCCTCGTGCTCATCGGCCTTGTGCCCAAGTGCTCTGCAAGTCTGCATAGGGTAAATTCTGAAGTTTTTGATCTTTACTACTGCCAAAATTCACTAAACTTGTGGGTACAGTAAGTTAGTGTTCTAAGTTTGTCTCTGAAATTCACTAAGCCAGTCGGTGTCAAATTTGTCTCTGAAAAGCAGTAACTAATCTACTGCTTCAAGTTTGCTTCAAGTTAGTATCTGAAGGGTTAAGGGGCTGTGCTGTTGTATTATGCCTATAAAAACACTTGCTTCGTCAATTAAACAGGGCATTGAAAATTGACAGGGCATTTCTTATTAGCCCTCCATTCATCGCGAAATATCGTGTTGTTCGATGCTTTTGTGGTTTAACAATTTCAAACTGTAAGCGTCTTGGGGGGGCATTATAAAATGTTATGGTTGTAAATCTTGAAAGAAATAAAAGAATATTTCATGGTTGTCAATCTTGAAAAAAGAAAAGAATATGTTACGGTTGTTAATCTTGAAAAGAGAAAAGAATATGTTACGGTTGGTCATTTGTTCATCATGCATAACTCGAGGAGGCGGGTTTCTCAACTTAGCTGCAGGCAAAAATTTAAACTACCACTTACCCCTTGTTAGCCGTCCATTCATCGTGAATCTTTGTGTTGTTTGATACATTTGAGGTTGAACAATTTCAAAGCTATCGGTGTCTTGTGAGTCATTATAATATGATCTGGTTGTCAATCTTGAAAAAAGAAAATAATATGTTCTGGTTGGTCATTACTTCATCATGCACAAGTCATGCAAATATGCAATGTCACTTTCTTGTACTTCTCGGTGTCTCTCACCATGGGTTCGCCATTGTGTTTCCTACACTCTTTCATCTTGTTCTGTGTATGGTGCGGCGCAACTCCATCAGCATGATCTCTGTGGATGTTTCTCCTTTTATTTTCTTTTTATTACCTCATTCGCTATAGCTGATACCGGCAAGTTGTTATTATTTGGAAACACAAAACAAACGCAGACTCTCCATCAGAGCTCATCTTTGAGGCACATTGTAGGTGATGATTTAGTTGATTGACACTATGTTTTCTCGATTCGGTGCTAACCATATCGGTTAGATCTTAACCACGAACAATCGGGACCAAAACATCAATGGTGGGACCGCAAGCTCATGCCTAATTGGCGCATGCATTGTGTAGGCGATCTAGTTGTGCACAAATAACAACGGCCCATGTTGTTACGACTGAACTTTTACCTTCAGCTTTCTTTGTGTACTAGTTTATCTTGATATCATCTTGAACTGAAAGCGAGGAAAGTTTCATTTGCCTTGAAATGATACTTATATCCTGCCAGGGTTACTAGAAAAATGGCTTCAAGTCATAATAATATTGGTTATTGCTTTGCCTTATTTACCTAAAATGTATGCTAAGCAAACATCTTGTTCATTAAACCGCACTAGTGGCAGCTTGAGGCATAATAATATAAAGCTATAGATGATGTTGTACTTGTGATGATGCTACTTGTGATCTTCTGAAATGACCCATTGGCGACTTCATTACGCGGGGATAATGATATTGCAGGTACCCCAAGAGGCCCTTGAGTTTGCCGGAATGTTGATTAACTTCCGTTCCGGCAAATTCGGGTACTTCATATGTCCTATTTTCAGCAAAGGTCATGCTGAAATTTTCCGTGAATTTTAGCATGACTTTGCTAAAAATAGGACATATAAATTACTTGTGACTAATGCATGGGCAGGGGTATCTTTGTAGTTAATTAAGTAGGATCAAGTGCCCGGCGTACTTGTGACTAATGCATGGCTTTTAGGGTGCCTCGGTGTCGATAAAAACCGAAATGATGAAAGCTTAGGCTTTTAGGGTGCCTCGGCGTCGAAAAACCCTCAATGATAAAAGCTTAGATTTTAGGATGCCTCGGTGTCGACAAACCCTAAATGATGAGACCATGATCTTGTTCCTTGACAATAACCAACTTTTGACCAAACTTTGTTTCTATTTAGAGAAACATGGCCCTAACGATGAGGCCGGGGGTTGGCGGCAAGGCATTCAGGAGCTGTCCCGGAGATGGAGGAACAACCTCACTTGTATGAGGACGCCGCCTTCCCACCGATCCCGAGACCAGCGATGGTACCGCCGAGGATGAACCCACCGATGCCACCAGCGATGGTGCCGCCGAGGATGCCACCAGCGATGATGGCGGCGCGCATACGGATGGCAGCCAATGGAAGAGGCAACGGAAGGACCGGCGCCCGACCGTGCTCCGCACCCTCAAGGAGGAAGTTCTTGAAGTGGACTCCGACGGGAATCCAGCGGCGCCCGAGCGAATAGTCAAGGGTACTCGCTTCAGCTCGGGTGCATTCTCCGAACACCGTCTCGATCAACACCGAGAACACGAGGCATCCTGACCGAGGGAATTTGCAACCTCCTCTTCACGAAGCTGCATGAACGATACAAGTTCCCGCTGCTTTTGAAAACACAAGCCTCAAAGGAATAAAGTGAACAATGCTGCCCTCACGAAGATGAGCAAGGCCCTGTCTACTTGGAAAAGCAATGTGAAGAGAATGATCGAGAAAGGTGAGAGTTATGAGAAGATCAAGGAGAAAAATCCTTCGATCACCGAAGATGACTACAACGACTTCAAGATCAATTGCTCGAGCACCACAAACTCCCAATCAAGTCGATTGGGGAAAGAAATGCGGAGCTGAACTTAGAGGAACACACACTCGGTCCCGGCCCGGTTACTGAGTGGCGGAGCCTATATGGGACAAGGAGGACGCGGGCGTGTCGAGCAAGGCCTACCGCCCCTCTTTGATACATCTGGTGACAAGCGGACCAGGGACTTTGTCGGGGCCGGTACAAGAAGGACCGAAAACAAAGGAGCTTACCACGGATCCAAGACCAGGCGGCTTGAGGTTGTTACGGTAAGGAATACCACCCCGGGGTAATTAGCTCCATATGGTTGCATTCTAATTAATGAAGCCAAATTTCTAAATGGTTCACATTCCTTCCTTGAGGCGTGAAAGCGATGGCAGCGAATCGACTAAGAGCAACCCTTGGGACACCACTCTAAATAGGGCGTTGAATGTAATGAAGAACAAGGATAAGCTCGATGAAGCCGGCGTCGGCTGGTCGTGTGGCGGCAAAGGCTTGTCCACAAAATGGGGTCATACTATACATTTGGTGTGCGGAAGGAGAAAAAGACCAGCTCGGAAAGCTAAGCGCGAGGTTCAAGAACTCAAAGGCACGGTGGCGCGGATTCGAGAGATTGTCCAAGAGCAAGTGCAACAACAACTCGGGCGGCGATCACCGCCATTGTGCCTACCTTGATCCAGGGGTTGAGTCTGCGTGGATTGCGAGGCGTACCAGAGGCCGCCCGATTCCTAGCTTCACGGCCAGCAACTTCGCAGAATGCGATGGCGGGGCCATTGGTGTCTCCGGCCAGGCGGCATTGGTGTCTCCGGCGCCCGGCACGGGAGCTTAATGCACCGGGTGTCGCCGGC
Organism: Aegilops bicornis; assembly: GCA_021605145.1. Lineage (NCBI taxonomy): Eukaryota > Viridiplantae > Streptophyta > Magnoliopsida > Poales > Poaceae > Aegilops > Aegilops bicornis. Next base: position 507,804,940 of record CM038669.1, read on the forward strand.
GGCACCTCTGCAGCAAGCGGCCCCTCCGTCAACTGCTGCGCTTCGCCGTTGGCGGTGCCTCGACATTAGCCGAGCTCGGCGCCATCATCACGGTAACTAATTAAGCCTCTCTCGGTCAAGGACTTCATCTCCTTGCCTTTGTTGGGCATCCACGACGCCCTACATGTTTTCGCGGCGCCGCCCGGCGTTCCGTGCACTCTCACGCGCCGTGAACAATGAGTTGGTCGATGTCGCCAAGGGCAAAATCGTTCAACGGGCAACCTTGTTCCACGGTACCCGGATGCCACCCAACTTGTTTAGGGTTGAACTGGTTCGGTGCTGCCAGGCTGACGAGGTGTTACCTCCGATTCGACCCGTCGGGGCCGGCGATGATGACGTGATGACCCTTAGCGCTGCTGGCTGGCCCTGCTTTGGCGAAGAGCGATTCATTTGGGGCGGGGACACCACCCCAAAGACAACACCGCCAGGTCGTGCGTCGCCAAGTCGGCCCCATGGCAAGACCGCCGCAACGGTGCCGGACATCCCTATGCCATCGATCCAAACATGCATATGGCACGGGATCGAGCGACGGCAACGACGATACATTTGCCAACGTCGATAAGTACTTTGCCGATCATGGGTACGATGGCGAATTCATGGGGCCTCCTTCTCAAGAACCCAACCCAACAAAAGGCGTCGCGATCTAGCTGGTACCGCGGAGAAGCCAAGTTGCACAGCGCCGCCGTCTGCGTTCAGCTCTCAGAGCGCCTCCATTGCCGACTTCACCGAGCCTCGAGATAGGCGAGGTGCAAAAATATCAGCCCCAACACACTCAAGAAGGCGGTCGATGGCGAACTTCGGTCCCATTACGGGAGAAGAAGAAGGCACGCAAAGAAAGACTAACAAGGGTGCGGGCCAGCCGGCACCGAGTAATGCGATCCGTGCTCGGGGCGGGCCACCTTCACCTGAGGATATCTCCAGGAGGGTGCATGTGGCGGGTAGGGCGATGCTACCGACAAATATGCTCAATGCTGCAACCGGTGCTATGCGGAGTCTGCATGACAGTATTCTTTCTTTGGAGAAGCGGCGTCTCAGAGAGAAGGATGTGGCATACCTGGTTTTCGTGGCCAAGGTGCCAGAGGGCAAGGGCTTTGTGGATAACTCCATCGGGCGTACGATCGTCCTGCGGTTTGAAGACATCCACGCTATGTTGAACCTTCATCCGCTGCACTACACCTTCGTTCGGCTATTTTTATTTGAGTATGGAGATGCGGATCATTCACGACAAGACCCGGACATCGTGATATTCGACCCCTTCTACATGTGTGCCAAGATCTTGGGCAGCGCTGGGGACCCGGCAAGTCGCGAGTTCTTACCTCAAGGCGTCATTCGGCAAACCAAGATAAGGATAACTTCCTCGTGCCTTACTTTCCCGAGTAAGTCCTCCCCTCAACCGGCCCGTGACATATGAATTCTTAGATTTCGATCGTTTTTCTTTTAACATTCCGTGTTTTCTGCAGTGACACACATTGCACGCTCATCCTCCTAAGCCCCAAATATTCCATGGCCACATATTTCGACCCGACCGTCGATCGAAGGTAGACTACACAAATGTCAAGAAGGTTCTTGATGATGTTCTCCCGGCTCGCCCAATCTGGAAGCACCTTCACCGGGCCTATTAAATGAAATCACGGCAAGCACGTGTTCTCCCCTGTCTGACGTTACGCTGCGTCAAGCGGCCGTCTGTGATCGAGAAGGGTGCCTACTATGCTATCCATCACATGCGAGCGATCGTGCGGGACCATCATCAACTTCGCTACCGAGTAAACTCAAAAGATTGGGCGATGGCGTGTCGGCAATCCAGACGCGGACATCGGACAAGAATTCTTTCGCATCTAGTCGGAGTTTGCGGAAATCATCCATCAAGATGTCCTTTGTACCTCGGGCAGTTCTACCTCGAAATCAACCGTCCAACAATGACATCGACACAATGCTACAAATGCAGGTGACAATGCCCGTTCTTTCATGACTCCCATGATAGACGGCGGCTTCATCCACGCTCCGGTCCCTTGAGTCGAGTCGAAAGCGGTGATCTTGTGTCTAGTTCTGAAACATCGATTGGCTCATGTTGTAATTAAACTTTAATGAACTTGTAGTATGTCTCTTTGGTTTTGAGAGTCGTTCAACTTAGATGTAATCGATGCTATTAATGTCTTGCTTTTCTCTTCCGATCGTTACATTGCATACTTATATATTGCTTATGTATTGTGCGTGAATTGGTACTAACGTTTACGTTTGGCTAGTGCATAGCGATGCCGTCGTATATGTATGTACAAGGGTAAGGTTCCCGGAGTGTACGACGATCGGGAGGAGTGTCGGAGACAGGTTCACCGATTCAGCGGTAACAGTTACAAAGGGTACACCACTAGGGCGAGGCCGAATCTAGATCGCCCGCTATCTAGCGGGAGAGGGAGGGCGTTGGAGGAACCGGATGAAGACGAGTTTCATCGTGATGATGCTCATTGTGTTGACCGCAACTCTCTTCTATGTGATGGTAGTTTAGATGATCGATATCGACTTGTAATGTGAAGACAAACTCGCTACTCGCGGTCTCGAGACTTGTAATATAATGTTCTATCTTTGTTCGGTCTTTTCAATTCGGAGACTAATATGATGAATTGTATTCGAGACTAATATGATGAATTGTATTCAGAGACTAATCTTCTATTGTATTCGATGAATCTGTTGTTGATGTGTGCTGTCTATATTTTGTCCAATTATACATTTTGTAACCTGTGCAAAAACAGAAAATAAAATAAAAAAAACCTAATATTCATACTAATGGCGCATCACATCATAGTGCGCCATTAGTATGCCAAAGAATACTAATGGCGCATCATTAAACTGTGCGCCATTAGTGTGTCGAAGTTACTAATGGCGCATCATGCCGTTGTGCGCCATTAGTATCTTTGAAAGTTACTAATGGCGCATCATGCGATCAGCGCCATTAGTATGCCAAAGCAACTGGTATACATGGCCCCACAGGAGGTATACTAATGGCGCACCGTGGGCTATACTAATGGCGCACTACATGAGTGCGCCATTAGTATACCCGAATACTAATGGCGCATCGGTGGTGCGCCATTAGTAAAAAATACTAATGGCGTGCTAGTAATGGCGCACCGGTAGTGCGCCATTAGTAGGCAAAACCGGTGCGCCATTAGTAGGCCTTTTCCTAGTAGTGGGACACTATCCTTGTGTTCAAAACCTTCTATGGAGTATTCGGAGGAGGAACCCGCCTTGCAATGCCGAAGACAATATGCGCGCCGGACTCGTCGTCATTGAAGCCTGGTTCAGGGCTCTTGAGGAGTCTGGACTAGGGGTGTCCGGATAGCCAAACTATCATCTTCGACCAGACTCCTAGACTATGAAGATACAAGATTGAAGACTTCGTCCCGTGTCCGGATGGGACTTTCCATGGCGTGGAAGGCAAGCTTGGCGATACGGATATATAGATCTCCTACCATTGTAACCGACTCATGTAACCCTAACCCTATCCGGTGTCTATATAAACCGGAGGGTTTTAGTCCGTGGGGCGAACAACAATCATACCATAGGCTAGCTTCTAGGGTTTAGCCTCTCGATCTCGTGGTAGATCTACTCTTGTACTACCCATATCATGAATATTAATCAAGCGGGGTAGGGTATTACCTCCATCGAGAGGGCCCGAACCTGGGTAAAAACATCGTGTCCCTTGTCTCCTGTTACCATCCGCCTAGACGCACAGTTCGGGACCCCCTACCCGAGATCCGCCGGTTTTGACACCGACAGACACCGAACACGCACTTCTCCGGGTTGATCCGCAAGTTCACCTGGCGTAGCCTTGCGAAGGTCTCCTCAAGGTCTTGGATCAAAGTTTTGCCTCCCGAGACTTCACCACAATGTCGTCGACGTAGGCCTTCGTGTTTCTCCCGAGCTGCCGCCCTAAGGCAATGTGCATCAGCCGCTGGAAGGTCGCTCCCGTGTTGCGCAGCCTGAAAGGCATGAAAGTATAGCAGTACACCCCACACGGGGTCAGGAAGGTGGTATTCTCCACATCTTCTACCGCCATCTTGATCTGATGATAGCCTGAGAACGCATCCAGGAAGCACAACAAATCTTGATCTGGTCGATGCATGTAAGCGGGAACGGATCTTGGGGGCAGGCCTTGTTGATGTTGGTGAAGTCAACACACATGCGCTCCTTCCCGCCTTTCTTCGGCACAACAACGGGGTTTGTCAGCCACTTGGGGTACCGAACCTCACGAATGGCACCCACCGCCTCCAGCTTGCTGGTTTCTTGGACGATGAAGGCATGCTTCTCTGTGTACTGTCATCTCGCCCGCTGCTTCATAGGGCGTACATCGGGGCACACCTTTAAGTGATGCTCAATCACCTCTCTTGGGACCCCCACCTGCTATTTGGGTTCCCATGCGAATATCTCCTTGTTCGCGTGCAAGAACTTCACCAACGCTTCCTCTTGATCAGGGTCGAGGTCTGCACCTATGGTAAAGGTGGCTCCTGAGGACCCGTCTTCATCGACTGGCACCTGCTTGGTTTTAACCTTGTCTTGGGTGAACAACTGCTTCTTATTGGTTGGTGCAGCTCTCTTGGCCCCGAAGGCGCCCGCGCCGGCGGGCTGCGCCACCGCGTCGGTCTTGAGGGCAAGCTTGAGCACCACCAGAGCCTCCATGGTGTCCCCTTCGACGGTGAGGATGCCCTTGCTCCCAGGCATCTTCATGAGGTTGTAAGCCGGATGGGTTGCTGCCATAAACTGGGCCAGAGCTGGGTACCCGAGGATGGCGTTATGCAGAGGCCGATGTGTGGGCGATGTCGAAGTCGACCAGCTCGGTCACGGTGGTTGTCGCATGCGTGTTGAAGGTGACAGAAGGCGGATATGTCGAGGAGTGGGCGGTGCCGCCGCCAACTCTGAGAAAGTCTTCTTTGGCGGCGGGCATTGGAGTGGTACATGAAGAAGGTGAAGGCCTCCACGGAGAAACGCGTTGAAATTTGGCGCCGCCGCCGTCGATGAGGGTCTTGGTGACGGGCACGTTGCAGATGGTGGGCGTGCAAAGCATTGGGAGCACACGCGAGCCGGTGGTGGTGATGGGGTGGTCCCCTGAGTCGAAGGTGAGGTCGGCCTCGGGCGCCGCCCAGCCCGGGGAGCCCCCTGGAGCATGGAAGCGACGCCGATCTGGCAAAGGAACGACTTGAGGTGGCGGTCTGAGGGCGGCGCTTGTGAGCCACCGAGGAGGGCGCTTCTGGCGTGGGGTGCAGCGCCCATGAAGCCTGTGATGAAGAGGTCGCGCAACTCCTCCCAAGACGCCACGGAAGATCCTGGGAGGGTGAGCAGCCAGGCACGCGGAGTTCCTGTAAGGGCCATGGGAAGCAAGTTGGCCATGACCGTGTTGTCGCCCCCAGCTTTGAGGACGGACTCCTCGTATGCCAGCCGGAAAGCCACCGGATCCGCCGCGCCGTCGTAGCGCGGTGGCATCTCCGGCTTGAACTTGGGCGGCCACTGCACCTGTCGTAAGGCGGGGGCCAAGGCTCGGAGCCCCCTGGCCCCGCCGCTGGCATCGTTCGTCGGAGCAGAAAGCGCTGCGGTTGCCATGGGGGCGGAGCGCGGTGGCGGCGAAGCGCAAATTGTTAGAAGGAAAGCGTCGGTGCACCCCTACCTGGCGCGCCAAATGTCGGGTTTCGGGTTCCGGCAAAACCCTTGCGGTTCGAACACTGGGCTGCACACGAATATCTCTCCTCTCCCACGCTCTCGCACTCCACGATCTAGCAGACTAACTCGCCGAACCCAAAGAACACGAGGACACAAGATTGATACTGGTATGGGCCACCTTGTGGTGTAATACCCTACTCCACTGTGGTGGTGGTGGACTGCCTCTTGGGCTGGGGATGAACATTACAAGAGGAAGAACAACCTCCTGAGGTGAGGTGTTCTTGTGCTCGATGAGCTGGAGAAGGGTTCGATCCGTCCCCTCCCTCTGTGGTGTCTAGTCCTGTTTATAGAGGCCCGGGTCCTCTTCCCAAATATTGAGCGGGAAGGGATCCCACAACGGCCATGTTCGAAGGGGAACAACTAGTACACCTTATCCTGACAAAAATGGTCTTCGCCTGCCAAAGGCTCTGGTGGTGACGCCGTCTTGGGCTCCACGGTGACCTCCATCATGCCGTCCTGCTGGTCTTGGTCTCATTGCACCGATATGGAAACCTTTGCTTGACGCCTCGGTACTCCTCGCCTGCGCTTGCCTCCTTAGCACCAAAGAGGAAGCAAGGACACTGTGCGCACTGGCGCCCGCCTGGCCTAGGTCGTCATGGCTTACATCATGAGAACCTCGCGAGGTTTGCCTTGCCTTGATCTCTCTGCCCCTCATGAGCCAGCCTGGTGAGGCCGCTCTCGAGGAGGTCTTGTGTCGTCCGCCTCGCTTGGATTGGCCCCTCGCGAGGGTCTTGAGTGCTTGCTGGTGAAGATGGGCCGTACGGACCCACTTGTGGAGCCATGCTGTGGGCCGCAGGCAGGAAAGTCTAGGGACCCCCGTTCCCAGAACACCAACATGCTTATCTCAACATGTGCATCCATGTGAATTTTGCATAACTCTACATCACCATTCTTTACGATCTTTCGTAGCAGGTGATATTTTTGATCTATGTGTCTGACCTTGTGGTGATTCCTCGGCTACTTGGCTTGTGCGATGGCACCAAAATTATCACAATAAAGGTCCAACGGCTTTACCGAGGCTGGGAAAATACCAAGATCATCCAGAAAATGCCGGATCCAAACACCTTCCTTTGCAGCTTCACAAGCCGCAATGTATTCGGCTTCAATGGTATCTTGCTTGGAACTCATCTAGCTCACTACTCCTCCATTCATGACATACACGAATCCGGACTGTGACCGACAATCATCTCTGTTGGTTTGGAAACTAGCTTTGGCGTAACCCCTTACGACGAGCTCTTCCTCACCTCCATAAACTAGGAACATCTCTTTAGTCCTTTTCAGGTACTTCAAAATAGTCTTTACCGCTGCGAGTGACTATCACACAGGTTGGCACAGTATTCGCTTGTTAGGCTTATTGCAAAAGCAACATCAAGCCTTGTACATATCATGGCATACATGATGGATCTGATTGCCGAGGCATACAGAATCCTACTCATCCTGCTTCGTTCATCAGATGTCGAAGGATTCCGAGTCTCGCTTAGCCTTATACCATGTGAGAGTGGCAAGAACCCTTTCTTCGCCTCACTCATGTTGAACCGCTTCAACACTTTATCTATGTACGTGCTCTGGCTTAAGCCGAGCAGCCTCCTTGATCTATCTCTATAGATCTTAATGCCTAAAATATACACTGCCTCACCAAGGTCTTTCATCAAAAACTTGCCATTCGAATGACTCCTTGACTGAGTTCAGCATCGAAACATCGTTCCCGATCAACAATATGTCATCCACATACAAGATCAAAAACACTATCAAGCTCCCACTTAACTTCTTGTATAAACAAGCATCCTCTTCGCTTTTGATGAAACCGAGACCAGTGATGACCTCATCAAAACGAATATTCCAGCTCCGAGATGCTTGCCTCAACCCATAAATTGATCTCTTGAGCTTGCATACTTTACTAGTGCTAGTCAGACCGACAAAACCCTCGGGTTGTATCATATACACGTCCTCAGTTAAATTTCCGTGAAGGAAAGCCGTCTTGACATCCATCTGCCATATCTAATAATCGAAATATGCAGCTATAGCTAGTACGATCCTCACCGCCTTCAGCATTGCTACCGGCGAGTAAGTCTTGTCGTAGTCAATTCCTTGAACTTGTCTATAACCCTTAGCGACAAGCCATGTTTTGTGGATCTTAACATTTCCATCCACATCGGTTTTCTTCTTAAAGACCCATTTGCAACCAATGGCTATTACGCCAGGCGGTGGATCAACCAAGTCCCAGACTTGATTCTCATTCATGGACTTTAACTCGGATCTCATGGCCTCCAGCCATGCCTCGGAATCTGGGCTCACCATCGCTTCTGCATTTGTGGTCGGCTCATCGCTTTGTAGCAACAATACATCGCACACTCTACGCAATCTTTCCGACCTCTGTGGTCCCGGTGTCGCTTCCACTACGGGTTTCCTGACTAACTTCGGTATGATCTCATCACTAGTCGAGCCTTCCCCGAGTGGTCCTCGAATTTCCTCGAGTCGGGCCGTCCTCCCACTGGCCTCCCGACTGAGAAACTCTTTCTCAAGGAAAACCCCGTTCCGAGCAACAAACACTTTGTTCTCTTCCTAGTTGTAGAAGCTATATCCCAAGGTTTCCCTCGGATATCCCATGAATATGCATTTATATGACTTGGGTGTAAGCTTGTTGAAAGTGCAACTATCCCTGGGTGGTTTTGGTAATTCCAAACAACATATAGCTCATTGATCTAATGCTATTCCAAGATGAATATTTCTGGAAAGCTCAATGATTGGCAAGGCATGGATTAGAAAGTGGACCCTTCAAAATTGCTAAGGACAAAGGATTGGCTCAAGCTCAAAGCACAAGACTCTACATTTTCTATTTTAGTGATCCAAGATCACATTGAGTCTATAGGAAAAGCCAATACTATTAAGAAGGGATGAGGTGTTGCTTAATGAGGCTCTTGCTCAAAATGCTTAGTGATATGCTCCAAAACCCTCCACTACTTTCTCATATCCACTTATGTCCTAAACCAAAAAGTCCAACTCGGCCCCACCAAAATTTCATATCCGGAGCCACCGAGTTCCTTTGTCATAGCCACTGCCAGAAACCCTAATCAATTCGGTCTCACCGATAGGGATCTCGGTCCCACCGAGATGGGGTTGTAATCTCTCTATTTCCTTTTCGTAACATTTCGGTCAAACCGAGATGAGCGATCGGTCCCACCGAGATTGCAATGCAAACTCTCTGTTTTCCTTTCGTAACGTTTCGGTCCAACCGAGATGAGCAAATCGGTCCCATCGAGTTTGCCTGACCAACTCTCTATTTGACTATTACCAAAATCGGTCTCACTGAGTTTGTGTAATCGGTCTAACCGAGATTATATTATGCCCTAACCCTAATGACATCGGTCCCACCGAGTTGATCCAGTCGGTCCCACCGAGAATCCTAACGTTCACATTTTGAAGTAAATCGGTACGACCGAGTTTCATGATTCGGTCCCACCGAGTTTGGTGATTTGTGTATAGCAGTTAGATTTTGTGTGGAGGCTATATATACCCTCCACCCACTCTTCATTCGTGGAGAGAGCCATCAGAACATGCCTACACTTCCAACACATATTTTTTGAGAGAGAACCACCTACACTTGTGTTGAGGTCAAGATATTCCATTCCAACCACATGAATCTTGATCTCTAGCCTTCCCCAAGTTGCTTTCCACTCGAATCTTCTTTCTACCAAATCCAATCCTATGAGAGAGAGTTGAGTGTTGGGGAGACTATCATTTGAAGCATAAGAGCAAGGAGTTCATCATCAACACACCATTTGTTACTTCTTGGAGAGTGGTGTCTCCTAGATTGGCTAGGTGTCACATGGGAGCCTCCGTCAAGATTGTGGAGTTGAACCAAGGAGTTTGTAAGGGCAAGGAGATCGCCTACTTCGTGAAGATCTACCCGAGTGAGGCAAGTCCTTCGTGGGCGACGACCATGGTGGGATAGACAAGGTTGCTTCTTCATTGACCCTTCGTGGGTGGAGCCCTCTGTGGACTCGCGCAACCGTTACCCTTCGTGGGTTGAAGTATCCATCAACGTGGATGTACGATAGCACCACCTATCGGAACCACGGATAAAAAATCTCCGTGTCAACATTGCGTTTGCTCCTTCAAACTCATCCCTTTACCTTCGTATGCAATTGTTTTACATTCCGCTGCTATACTCTTAGAATTGCATGTGTAGGTTGATTGCTTGACTTGTGCTAAGTTTTTAAAATCTGCCAAGAACTAAAATTGGGAAAAGGCTAGATTTTTATTTGGTCAAGTAGTCTAATCACCCCCCCTCTAGACATACTTCCGATCCTACAAGTGGTATTAGAGCTTTGGTCTCCATTTGCCTTAGTTTCCATAGCTTTTGGTGGTCATTGCCTTGGTTTCACAACCTAGGAGAGTATGGCGTCTAGCGAGCGAAATTACCACCGTAGTGGTCCTTACTTTGATGGTACTAATTTTGCTAGTTGCAAGCATAAGATGAAAATGCATATTCTTGGACATAACCCCGCCGTTTGGGCTATTGTGTGTATTGGCTTGCAAGGTGAATTCTTTGATGGGAGAGAATCGAACCGTGAAGCTACCGCGGAAGAGTTGAAGATGCTACAATACAATGCTCAAGCTTGTGATATTTTCTTCAATGGATTGTGCCTCGAAGAATTCACAAAATCAGCCGTCTTGAGAATGCAAAGGAAATTTGGGATACTTTGATTGATATGCACGAAGGTACCGACTCCGTCGAGGAATCCAAATTGGATGTGATTCAAAGTCAACTTGACAAGTTCAAAATGAAGGATGGTGAAGGTGTCGCTGAAATGTACTCTAGGCTTGCTCTCATCACAAATGAGATTGCCGGCTTAGGATGTGAAGAGATGACCGATAGATTCATCATCAAGAAGATCCTAAGAGCCTTGGATGGAAAATATGATACCATGTGCACATTGATCTAAATGATGCCCAATTACAAAGATCTCAAGCCAACGGAAGTCATTGGAAGAATTGTTGCTCATGAGATGTCACTCAAGGATAAGGAAGAGCTTCACAACAAGTCAAGTGCTGCTTAGAAAGCCTCGTGTGATGCTGCCACATCATCTAGTGAGAAGCAAACCTTCAATGAAGAATTGAGCTTAATGGTGAAGAAGTTCAACAAGTTCTACAAGAGTAGAAGCAAAGAAAGAAGCTCCAAGTCAAGGTCCTACAATGACAAAAGATCTTCTAGTCGTGAGCGAAATTGCTACAATTGTGGAAGACCCGGACACTACTCCAATGACTGTACGCCCCCCTACAAAAGAAGAGAAGATTCTCCCAAGAGAAGAAGTAGAATAGAAGAATCACCACCAAGAGAAAGGAGGAGTAGAGATGATCATTATGAATGAAGACCCTCTCAAAGAAGAAAGGATTTAGAAAGAAAGGAAAATTCATCAAGGAGCTACACAAAAAGAAGACATCAAGCTCATGTTGGTGAACGGGTATCCGGCTCCGACTCTGACAATCACTCCGAAAGAAGTTATCACTCCACTCCGAATATACTCAAGACGAAGGTGTTGCCGGTCTACCACTTGTGTCAACCAACTCCTACGACATATTTGACTCACCAAATGAAGGAATTGGAAGATGCTTCATGGCCAAAGGTCCAAAGGTAACACATCCCGAGTATGTTGATTTCAATAGTGATGAATATGATTTGCTAGGTGATGATTGAGGGAGTCCTGGACTAGGGGGTGTCCGGATAGCCGAACTATCATCACGGCCGGACTCCAAGACTATGAAGATACAAGATTGAAGACTTCGTCCCGTGTCCGGATGGGACTTTCCTTGGCGTGGAAGGCAAGCTTGGCGATACGGATATGTAGATCTCCTACCATTGTAACCCGACTACGTGTAACCCTAACCTACCGGTGTCTATATAAACCGGAGGGTTTTAGTCCGTGGGGCGAACAACAATCATACCATAGGCTAGCTTCTAGGGTTTAGCCTCCTTGATCTCGTGGTAGATCTACTCTTGTACTACCCATATCATCAATATTAATCAAGCAGGAGTAGGGTATTACCTCCATCGAGAGGGCCCGAACCTGGGTAAAAAGATCGTGTCCCTTGTCTCCTGTTACCATCCGCCTAGACGCACAGTTCGGGACCCCCTACCCGAGATCCGCCGGTTTTGACACCGACATTGGTGCTTTCATTGAGAGTTCCTCTTTGTCGTCACCGATAAGCCCAATGGCTTCTTCGATCATCAACAACGACGCGGTCCAGGGTGAGACTTTTCTCCCCGGACAGATCTTCGTATTCGGCGGCTTTGCACTGCGGGCCAATTCGCTTGGCCATCTGGAGCAGATCGAAAGCTACGCCCCTGGCCATCAGGTTAGTTTTGGAAGTTTGAACTATACGGCCGATGTCCGCGGAGACTTGATCTTCGACGGATTCGAGCCACAGCCGAGCATGCCGCACTGTCTCGATGGGTACGATCTAGCTCTGCAGCGGAAAAGTTCCCTGGAGGCCGCACCAGCATCCGCTCCGACCCTTAATCCGGAGCCGGATTCCCCGATCGAGGACGAGTGGTTGGACGCCGCCTCGGGGGCTATGATCTCTACGGTGATTGAGCCAAACACCATCCCTGTCCTTTGCGAAGTCCTTGACTCCAGGGTGCCGGACTCCTCTCCGGACTCCGTACCCTCCGCGCCCCTACCAATTGAATCCGATTGGGCGCCGGTCATGGAGTTCACTGCCGCGGACATCTTTCAGCACTCGCCCTTTGGCGACATCCTAAATTCACTAAAGTCTCTCTCTTTATCCGGAGAGCCCTAGCCGGACTACGGACAGGAAGGTTGGGATACGGATGACAAAGAAATTCAACGCCCACCCACCACCCACTTTGTAGCCCGCCGATGATTTAACCGACATGCTCGACTTCGACTCCGAAGACATCGATGGTATGGACGACGATGCCGGAGGCGACCAAGACCCAGCGCCTAGAGGGCACTGGAAGGCCACCTCATCATATGACATATACATGGTGGACATCCCAAAAGATGGGAGCAGCGATGGAACAACGCAGGATGAGCCCTCAAGAAGCAACCCGAGCGCCAACGTCGGTGACACCGCTCTAAATCCCGCCAGCAAAAGCGGTGATTCCGCACGGAGATAATAACACCCAGGCGGTCAAGACAACCCCTCCAACAGGACTCAACGTGGGAGGAGGGAGAAGCAAGTCTGCACTGACGGTCTGCAGAAAAGAGAGGTCGAGGGCGATAATTATCGCCTCCCTCCGAAGATGAGGGAAGCCTCGGCGAAGGCGAATTTGTCGTCTTGGGAGGATCCCGCCGAATAGGAGGCGTTTCAAGCGCGGGCTTATAGCCACGACAAGCAGCCTCAAGAAAAAGCAGCAACAACTTAGAGCTGACCAAGACACGCTAGGTGACGGATGGGTGAAGTCCTTGCGGCGAAGAGTATGAACTCGAACGCCCCTCAAAAGCTACCCCAAAAGCAGGCCGTTGCCTCGATCGGAGGAGGAAGCACCCAAGTCACCGGCGACGACATGGCGGACCGGCCACCTCGTGGCGCGACAGAAGCCTCTCGGCCCTCCGCTCAAGCCACACCCCGACGCCGCTCAAAAAGTACCAAGGCGGGAAAAGCGCGCCAGACTTGCGAGATATATTGGAGGATAAGGCAAAACATACAAGATCGATCTCACGGATCGCATGGGCGTAACGACTCGGGTCAATTACCGTCGCCTTTGGATACAACAAACCCGGCGGGCGAACACACGATGAACAAAGCTCATATGTGCTACGTCGTGATATAGCCCAATCTGAGGCGCCACACACCCACTATGCTTCACGGATGAAGTAATGGATCATGAAATCCCGAGGGCTTCAAACCCGTGAACATCGAATCATACGATGGTACCCACAGATCCAAATGCGGATCGAGGACTATCTCCTCCATATCCACATGGCCCTTGCAGTGATGATCTACATGCCATCAAATACCTCCCACTCAAGCTTAAAGGACCAGCTCGGCATTGGCTCAACAGCTTGCGGCAGAATCAATTGGTTGTTGGGAGGACCTAGAAGCCGCATTCCTTGATAACTTCCGGGGCACATATGTCGACCACGGCGCCGATGACCTCAGCCATATAATTCAGCAGCGGAAGAATCGGCGGAACAATTACGGACACGGTTCCTAACAAAGAAAAATCAAATCGTTGATTGTCCGGGATCACGAGGCCCTTGCAGCCTTCAAACATAACATCCGCGATGAATGGCTTGCCCGGCACCTAGGACAGGAAAAGCCGAAATCCATGGTAGCCCTCACAACACTCATGACCGGCTTTTGTGCGAGGAGAGGACAGCTGGCTAGCTCGAAGCAACAACTTGGCCAAACACCACGATAGTTCGGATACCAAGGACAACAACGGCGGTCGGCGTCATAACAAGAACAAGCTCCACATTAATGGTGATAATGCCGAAGATCTGACCGTCAATGCCGGATTCGTGAGGCTCTAAACCCGGTCGTGAAGAAGCCATTCAAAAGAAATACCGGGCCCGTCCAACATGGACCCGAATACTCGATCGCTTGTGCGGATACATGGCACCCCCGAAACCAGCCAATCACACCAACGAGGGATTGTTGGGTGTTCAAACAAGCGAGCAAGTTAAGTGCGAACTCAATGACAAGGGGCTGCATAGCGATGACGAGGAAGAGCCCCGACCGCTGAACAATAGAGGACAGAAGGGTTTTCCCACACAAGTGCGGACGGTGAACATGATATACGCAACCCATATACCCAAAAGGGAGCGGAAGCGTGCACTAAGGGACGTATATGCGATGGAGCCATGCGCCCGAAGTTCAACCCATGGTCTTCCTGCCCGATCACCTTCGATCGAAGGACCAACCCACTAGCATCCATCACGGCGGTTTCGCCGCATTGGTTCTTGACCCGATTATTGTGGATTTCACCTCACGAGTCCCGATGGGCCGGCGGTAGCAACTGAACCTGCTTTATCGGGATACGGTCGCCAAAATGGGCATAGACCCTCAAGGATTAAACCTACAAAGACGACCTTTAAAGGCGTCATACCGTGTAGAGGCCAATTATGCAGGCTCGATTACACTCGAAGTGGTCTTGGATCCTGGATAACTTCGGCGAAGAGTTAATCTTTGACATCGCCCCATTCCGCAGCAGCCTATCACGCCTTTGCTCGGACGAACCGCATTTGGAAAGTTCAATGCGGTGCCGCTTTCGCATACCTCAAGCTCAAGATGCGGGCCCTCGAGGAGTAATCACGGTCAATGGAAACACCGAACGCTCTCTCCGAACGGAGGAGCACACGGCGGCCCTCGCGGCGGAGGTGCAAAGTAGCCTCTCACAGCAATTCTCGAGTCCGGCCACTAAGCGTCCGGACACTGTCAAGCGCGCCCGGAGTAACATACAACAGGACCGCCTGGCACAATTTAAGCACGCGTAGCAATCCGGCCCCAACCCCAGCCCTCGCGAAATTGCGAAGCCAGTACTACGCGTACATAACTACGCTCTGGAGATACCATGGGCTTTAGGGGAGGGGCACGACCACGGCACGCCCGGAATGCGGCTCAACCGCACCGGGGCTCCGATTGTGTCATTCTTTTCTTTTTCTTTTTCTTCCTTTTTCTTACTTTCAGGACTCCGTTTTCCAGAAGTCCTGTCCGGCACTAGAATCGCCGAACTCACGATGCAACAGCTAGGGAAGCAGAAAGCCACGTCGGGTGTTCAGGTGGTCTCTATTACGAGCATTATACCTGTTCTACATACCACCCCGCAGCTTACCCCTGGAGGGGGACATGTTATATAGTCCCATCCGTTGCTTATCGCACTATTTGTATCGTTCTGCCTTCATTGCAGTACCTTTTTGAATAAACAATACATAGCTTTGGCCTATTAATGCTTCTTTTTATCGATATATATGTTCATTTCATGACATGTCGCACCCGTACACTTTGGTACGGCCAATACACCAGGGGCTTAAGTACCCAAAATTATGGTGTGATAAGTCCGAACACTTTCACAAGTGCGGCACCCCGGACTTATAGCATTATATGAATCGGCTCCGAATCATGTCTTGGGTCAATAGTTGGGTTTCCCCGTCTCCCGTGTTTTGGTACCTTACGTTCCGTTATATCGGCTAAGGTAGCACCGGGAGAACCACTGCGATTGTGCCCGGTTGAGCTGGGTTGAGCACCTCAGTGGAGAAAGCTAAAACTGACCGTCATGATAGGGCGAGAACCGTTCACTGTTCGAGAGGTTTTTTCGGGTCCCTAAAGACCTATGCCGCTTAGAGCAAGGAACCGAAATTGTCCGGTCAAGGCGTGGATAGCGCCCCGAACTCGGTCTTCCGAATACTAGGGGCTTCGCCGAAATTTAAAATTATACAATTCTATGGCTAAGTGAGAGTGTTCAAGCATTATAAGTCCGGTTGCCTTGTTCGTTGCGTTGAGCTCCTCCCTAGAAGGACCCAAGAATGGGAACAAGAGTGCTCAAGTTTATCCCGAACACCCCAGCACTCATGGCATGGGGGCTGAAGCCAACGACTTGCCATCTCTCAAATTTGATAAACGGCCGCACAGAAGGTAATATTTTAAATTAACAAGCGTTGCTTAGCGCATATGAACAAGTTTTCAGCGTACATGATAACAAATGCGAGTCTATTAAAAAATTACATCTTTGGAGCACTCATCCGCTATTCGGCGGGCACCCTTCAGGAGGCCCTCATAGTACATTTCGGGCGTGCGATGCTCCTTGCCCTTGATTGGCCCGTCCGTCACAAGCTTCTCCGCATCCAGCTTGCCCCGGTGCACTTTAGCACGGGCAAGGGCCGACGGACACCTTCAATGCAGACGGGCAGCAGTGATGACTTCAATCCGTGGACGATCGTCCACCAGCCCGCACTAGCCCAAAAGTAGCTCCGGAAGGGCTTCCAATGGCCACGGCCGAACTATGAGGCCCCTCATGGCCTGTTCGGCGACCTTCTGAGCTCGACCAGCTGCTTCAGCTGGTCGCTTAGGGGCACCGGATGTCCGACCTCGACATCTTGAGACCAGAACACCTTCTCCGTCGAGCTCCCTCCTTGGCGTGGTAGAATGCGGCATCGGACACACCTCTGGGGTAGATCTGCGAATGCTCCTGGAGAGCTCCGAATCCGGGTAAGTAATAGGTAATTCACTTTCACGTGCTTGCTTTGCATAAAGAATGCCTTACCTGCCGCTATCTTCTTTAATGATTCAATCTCTTGGAGGGCTTTTTGGGCCTCGACCTTAGCAGCTTTGGCACTCTCAAGAGCTGAGGCAAGCTCGGACTCTCGGGTCTTTGAGTCACGCTCCAAACCCTCGTGTTACTTCACGAGAGCCTGGAGCTCTTGCCGCACCTCCGCCAGCTGCGCCTCCCCTTTCTCTCGCTCGGTGCGCTCCGCGGCCGCTTTGCTTTCGGCCACGGACACCGCTTCCTTCAGGGTCGCCACCTCGTTCGTGGCCCCTGCAGTACCCATGTTATTCCTGTTATTTTTCGCAACCGAAACCTTTCTATAAGGTATTTCTTTAATAAGGTATTACTTACCTTCCTTGTCCTCGAGCTGCTTCTTGGCAAGGCCGAGCTCGTTCTCGGACCGCTCGAGGCTCTGCTTCAATGCGATGGCGTCCATGATCGGTCTTGGCGAGAGGTCAGCGGCGTAGCCTGCATTCCCATATTGACATACTTATGTTAGACTCCTGCGTATATCTTTTTAGATCCTTAGTCCGGCTTTTCTTTGAACACCGAACTAATCATCGAGAGCCTCTTGTCTCTGTGTAATATTTTTACATATTCTAAACTTACCTCAAAGCCTATTAGAAGGCTGGTACAGGCTTCAGTCAGCCCGCTCTTGGCAGCCTGAACTGTCCGGATCACCGCACTCAGCCCACAGAGGTACTCTCCATTTTCGATGAACCCAGGGACCCGCTCGACGAAGCGGCGAACTCGCCCTTGGGCGGGCTGCATGATTGTTCGGCATTAAAAACACTATGCAATAAAAAAGCCATGGGTATCCGGACGCTTACGATCTTGCCAGGGGCTTGGCCCTTGTTGGCCAATCCTCCTCGTCGTTGTCGACGTTGGTTGAGAAGTCCGGAGGAAGGGTTCTTCCCTTCTTGGACCCTCCGGCCTCCCGGTTGGGGCGGCCTTCCTTTTCCTCTCCTCCCCGGCTGGGAGAGGCTTCTTTCCACCTCCTCATTCTCGGAGAAGATTACGCTTGAGAATCGACAAAGCACCGAACGTCGGGAGCTCCTTGAGTTCCCGTTGCCTCCTTCTTGGCCTTCTTCTCCGGCACCACATGAGGTGCGGGCCAGCAGCCCCATCAATCGAGGCGTCCGCTGGGTCTTCACGGCAAAGGCTGAGCAGGTAACCTGTCCGGGACGTCTTGACCAGACACATTAAATGTTAGGGAGTTTTAGATCCCGCATAGAGTCAAACTATGAAAAAGAGTCCCATAAAGGGTAAAATAACTCACCTCGCTGGCTTGATGCTGCGAGCTGAATCCGCGATCTTGATGGCGGATGTAGAACCTCGGCGCCCTTGGACAACACCTTCCGAGCATCTTCGTGCGTAGTGTCGAAGAGCCTTGTCGAGATTAGGTCTTTGTCTGCGGATCGAACTCCCACAATTTGAAGGCCCGTTGTTGGCATGGGAGAATCCGGCGGATGAGCATCACACGGATTATGTTGACAAGCACGAGATTCTTGTCCACCAGGTTTCGGACGCATGTTTGGAGTCCGGATAGCTCGTCCAAATTCCCCCACGTTAGGGCCGTCTCTTTCCATGACGAGAGCCGTGTGGGGAAGCCAGATCTAAATTCGGGGGCCGCCGCCCATTTTGGAGTCAGCGGCTCGGTGATATAGAACCACCCCGATTGCCACCCCTTTATTGTCTCCACGAAGGAGCCCTCGAGCCATAGGACTTTGGCCATCTTGCCAACCATGGCGCCTCCGCACTCCGCTTGACGGCAGCCCACTACCTTCGGCCTGACATTGAACATCTTCAGCCGTAAGCCGAAGTGGGGCTGGATGCAGAGGAAGGCCTCGCACACGATGATGAACGCCGAGATGTTGAGGATGAAATTCAGGGCCAGGTCGTTGAAGTCCAGGCCGTAGTAGAACATGAGCCCCCGGACAAATGGGTGAAGTGGAAAACCTAGTCCAGCGGAGGAAGTGGGGAGAAACACAACCCTCTCATGGGGCACAGGGGTTGGAATGAGCTGCCCGCATCGGGCAGCTTTGTGCGTGATGTTCTTTGGACAAGTATCCGGCCTCCCGCAGCTTTGTGATGTGCCCCTCCGTGTGGAGGAGGCCATCCACCTGCCTCCCGCTCCGGACATGGTTGGAGAAGGTTGAGGTGGGATGTGCGGACTTAGTATTTGGAGCTCGAGTCTGTGAAAATGGATGAGCAAAGGAGGAAGAAGGCGTGGGTGAAAAGGTGGATCCTTATCCCTTATATGGACAGACGAAGCTATCGTCCCCACCAGCCTGGTAAAACTAAACTTATCTCCCAAAGCGCCGTAATCAATGGCGGCGGATGGGTTACCCACGTCCGTATTGATGAGAATCCCGGAATAAGGGGGCACGATCTATGCTTTGATAAGACGTGCCAAGGAAACCGCCTCGCTAAACGCGCTGAAGTGGAACAGTAAAAAAAACGATTCATATAAAGGCATGGCCGTGGTGTGATGTCACGCCACGGAATACGTCAGCAGATCTTTGAAAAAGTTATTCTCTCTACGGTGGTATGTGGAACTTGTTTTGCAGAGCCGGACACTATCCTTGTGTTCAAAACCTTCTATGAAGTATTCGGAGGAGGAACCCGCCTTGCAATGCCGAAAACAATATGCGCGCCGGACTCGTCGTCATTGAAGCCTGGTTCGAGACTCTTGAGGAGTCTGGACTAGGGGTGTCCGGATAACCGAACTATCATCGCGGCGGACTCCAAGACTATGAAGATACAAGATTGAAGACTTCGTCCGTGTCCGGATGGGACTTTCCTTGGCGTGGAAGGCAAGCTTGGCGTCTGGATATGTAGATCTCCTACCATTGTAACCGACTCTGTGTAACCCTAACCTATCCGGTGTCTATATAAACCGGAGGGTTTTAGTCCATAGGACGAACAACAATCATACCATAGGCTAGCTTCTAGGGTTTAGCCTCCTTGATCTCGTGGTAGATCTACTCTTGTACTACCCATATCATCAATATTAATCAAGCGGGGAGTAGGGTATTACCTCCATCGAGAGGGCCCGAACCTGGGTAAAAACATCGTGTCCCTTGTCTCCTGTTACCATCCGCCTAGACGCATAGTTCGGGACCCCCTACCCGAGATCCGCCGGTTTTGACACCGACAATGATGATTTACTTGTTGACAACTCTAGTGATGAAAACTATGATGAAATGTCAATTAATCATGCTAATCAAGATAAAACGAATGATGATGATAAGAAGGAGATTGAGCGTCTAACTAAAGAACTAAACACTCTTAAGTTAGCTCATGAAACTACCTTGGAAAATCATCGAGAACTTTTAAAGACTCATGACAAGATACGCTTTGAAAATCTCAACCTTGAGCAAGAGCATGGGTTTTTAAAGGCAGTCAATGATGATCTTCGCAAGAAAAGTTCTTCTTACATTGCCAAGAGTTTACTCTTGTCTACTTACATGCCACAAGTTAAATCTAGCAACAAGAACAAAAAAGATTCTTCATCTAGTAGTAACAACAATCATGCTAAATCCAATGTTGTTGCTTCTAGTAGTTCTCTTGATTCCACTAATGATTCTCTTAGCCAAGTCACACTTGAGCAAGAAAATAGCTTATTGAAGGGAATCATAGAGAAAGGTGTTTACAAGAGTCTTGCCGGAAGTAAGCAATTTGAGGAAATTGTGTGCAAGCAAGGAAGACACCGAAAGAATCAAGGTGTTGGTTTTGATCGAAAGTTCAATGCCAATGGAGTTGAGTGGGAAGAAGATCAATACCCCAAGACGAATTTTGTTCCTCAACAAGAGAAGTATGATCCTACTTCTTTCAAATAAACACAAGCTCAAGATGATCTTCCACCACAAGACCACAAGCAAAAAGGCAAGGACAAGCTTCAAGAGGAAATTGATGCATTTGAAGAAGCACCTAAGGCTTTGGTCAAGTGGATTCCCAAGACTACATCAAGTTCTACTTCATCAAGCACAACTACGATTCCAAGGATTCCCATCAAGATGATGTGGATCCCGAAGAACAAGAACTAGAGAGTTCTTGAGGGTGACTCCGCCAACATACTTCACTCTTATCATTTTGGCGAGGAAAAGTGTAAATAACTTCCATATCTTGCACTAGTTCAAGGAGTCACAAACCCTCTTGTTGGTAAGACAAGGGACAAGGTAACCTAATGCTTTCATGGACATCATCTTGTGTGTGCATCACTCTATGTCTATGGATATCCTTGTTTGTTTCTTATGGGACTAACCCGTGTAGGTATTAAAAGTGCAACTCACTCCAAAGGATTGCTCCGAATGATCGACATCAACATTGAGCATCTACATCTTCAACACCTACATGAAGTCATCATCGACAAAACTCAAGGTTAGTTCATCCCTTTTAGGGGGGATATCACATCTAGGGGGAGCTTTACTCAAATCAGTGAGCTAAAGCAACTCCAATGGTGTGATCACAACAATGCTTTATGTAAAAGTGGTAACCCCACTTGTGCTTAAACGATGAGTATGACCTATGATCAAGTGTTCTCATTTGACTCCTAAGTCAATATACTTATATATAGATGACCTAGTCGTCGCCAATTGCTTGATAGATGCTAGAATGTTTGTGCATGCTTTGTCACATATTTCATTTGCCATTTCATTGTGTGAGCATGTTGGTTGCATATTTTACTCATCTGAGGACATCCATTTGTTCCTTCGATTGTTTGGTTTTTTTTATCTTTTTGCCAAATGGATGGACAAGAATGCCTAAGAACACCCTCTAGCTATCTATGCTTTTCTCGTCTCAAACTCTATTCATGCTACATCACAAAGTTTGATCAAGTCAGATTCGAACCACTCAGTGAGGAGCACTTTCGGAGATCCCGATTCGTCATAGACTTAAACCTCCAAAACCTCTTTGTGCATCTCGGTCTGACCGATTCATCCTTTTTGGTCCTACCGAGTCACCAAGTTGATCTAGGGTTTTCAATCTCGGTGCAACCGATTAGAACTTTTTGGTCACACCAAGTTGCAGTAACTGCTTGCCGTTTTGCATCTTGGTGCCACCGAGTCGTTCCACTCGGTCAGACCAACAGGGTCAGTTTATATATACCTCCGGGTCAAATTTTGGAAATTTCTTCGAACCCCTTCGCTCACGCGTAACCTACTCTGCCTCCGCTGGTCTCCAGATCATCCTCTTGTCGCCAGCGACCTCCCGTCGCTGGTCTCCGCCGCTGTCAACAGAAATCTCCACCATCGTTGCCGCCGTAGCAAGTTCGTCGCCGCACTAGGGTACGAACTTGAACTTTGTGCTAATCCTTAACTCTGATTCTTAGCACATTGCTTTGCCATGATTGAAATCATCCTGTCCAGCAAAATCATCCCGTAGATTAGTTTTGATTTGAAAATTTAGGGTTAGGTCTCCGCCGAATTCATCTCGGACTGACTGAGTTGTAGAAATCGGTCTCACTGATTTTGGCTTAGGCCAGAGCACATGCGTTTTCGGTCTGACCGAAAATTGCAAATCGGTGCAACCGAGTTCGATTCTCTTTGAAACCCTAGCAGTCTCGGTACCACCGATCTGTGACTCAGTCTGACCGAGTTCACTAGTTCAGGTTCCAAAAGCTGCTACGGTATCACCGAGTTTACAAATCGGTAGATCCGAAATGCTTTCTCTGAAGAACTAAAACTAAGTTTTTAAATCATCAGTTTTGTAAAAAACTCCTGTACTTTGTGATGCTCATCTACTCTTCCTCATCTATAACCTATTCACGGGGTCTGCTGACAGTTTGCCTGCAAGATGTCTGACCAAAATGACAGCCAGAACAAGTCAGAGGAACAGGTTCACTTAAGTGAGGGCACTAGTCCCTCTAGCAGCTATGATGAAGGCAGCAGGAGCACTCCAAGCAATCTTCCAAAGGCTGCTACCAGGACAAGGAAGAAGAGGACTTCTGACTCTGAAGATGAAGACTATGTGGCTGTTGAAGATGAAGCCACTTCAAAGAAGAAAGTGCTGAAGAAAGAGTATGGCTCAGCTGCCGCAACTAAGCCAGGTCTGAAAACAAAGATGCCCGCAAGAAGACAACCCATGTCTAAGCCAAGAAAAGTTGCCACAGGAGAAACAATGGAGTTCACTCTTGAACCCAAGGAAACTGGAGATGGCAAGAAGAGAAAATAAAGGGTCAATAAGACCATCGCCAGAGTTATTGGGAAGTCATCAATGATGAGAGATTCTGAAGAAGAGGAAGAGGATGCTGCACTAGCACCCAAAGCTCAGAAACTCATGGGAGATGCAATCAGATCAGGGGCTTCTCCATCTAAGCCCAAAGCTGCCCCCAAGGCTGCTGCTCCAGCTCCAAAGCCAAAACCCAAGAGGAGCACCAGGAACATCCCTGCTGAGGAGAAAAACAAGGCCCCAGTGCCTCAAGCTGCTGATGAGGAAGAAGATGATTCTGTTGTGTTGAGGAAGTTGAAGCCCAAGATCCCTGATCACAATGATGCACACCCAGTTGCAGAGAATATGAAAATCAGGGAGGATTCAGGATTGAGACTATGGAGAGAGTCTGATCCATATGCTACCAGGAGAAGGACTGCTGTGGGTTACATATTTCACACTAAGGAACAACAGGATTTCTATGAGACAATTCTGCTTGACAAGAAGCACATAGTGTGTGACATGAGATGGGTTGACTGGGAGTTCATCAAGGAGAATGAGGATCACTTCCCTGATGTATATGATAGCTTCAAGGCATGTGGAGTTGATAAGTTTGTGGCTCAGAAATTCACCAAGTTGAATGATGAGCTCATTATGCAATTCTACTCCACTGCCCACTTCTATCCAGATGGAAGGATTGTGTGGATGTCTGAGGGTACTAGGTACCAGTCTACAGTTGAAGAATGGGCTCAATTGATCAATGCTCCTGAAGAACATGAGGATGACTTGGATAGCTACGCAAAGAAGAAGAAAGACCACAACTCTATGGCCAACATGTACAAGGAGATCCCAGATGCTGCTTTGGATACACATAAGTTTGGATCTGTCCATTACCTATTGTCTGGTTTGCCAACAATTAATTGGATTCTAAGGCACACACTGCTACACAAGTCAGGTGATCACAAGATGATCAGTGGACATGCTATCAACTTGCTGCACATATTTGATGTCCCACAGAAGTTCCAGTTTATGATCCTGATTGTGGAAACAATCAAGAGGACTGCAGCTGATCAGAAGAGAAGTTGTGGATATGCCCCACACATCCAGGAGCTCATCAACTCAAAGATGGGCAAAGGCAAGTACATTTTGGACAAGGAGCACCTGCCCATCTACCATGAATTTGAGGACAACACTGTTGTGATGACTGAGAATGAACCATCATCTATGCAAGCACAAGAAAAGAGAGAGAAGGCTAAAGCTGAGAAGGACGCAAAGATGCCAACCGTGGAAGAGGCATCTCAGGTATTCTTGAAGAGCAAGCAAGACCAGCTTGGATGTCTGATCGAATCCACTCCGAGGATTGGCAGGGCTTGGCCACCCTGACCAAGAACCAGGAGAGCTTGGAAAGGATTATTGAGACGAAATTCTATGACCTTGATGTCAAGGTAACTGAAATCCAAACTGCAGTTGAGCAACTTCAGGAGGAAGCAGAGGAGAAGAAGGGCAAGTCTACTGTCGGTGTCAAAACCGGCGGATCTCGGGTAGGGGGTCCCGAACTGTGCGTCTAAGGCGGATGCTAACAGGAGGCGGGGGACACGATGTTTACCCAGGTTCGGGCCCTCTCGATGGAGGTAATACCCTACTTCACCTTGATTGATCTTGATGATATGAGTATTACAAGAGTTGATCTACCACGAGATCGTAGAGGCTAAGCCCTAGAAGCTAGCCTATGGTATGATTGTTGTTGTCCTACGGACTAAACCCTCCGATTTATATAGACACCGGAGGGGCTAGGGTTACACAGAGTCGGTTACAAGGGAGGAGATCTACATATCCGTATTGCCAAGCTTGCCTTCCACGCCAAGGAGAGTCCCATCCGGACACGGGACAAAGTCTTCAATCTTGTATCTTCATAGTCCAATAGTCCGACCAAAGGATATAGTCCGACTGTCCGGAGACCCCCTAATCCAGGACTCCCTCAGTAGCCCCTGAACCAGGCTTCAATGACGATGAGTTCGGCGCGCAGATTGTCTTCTACATTGCAAGGCGGGTTCTTCCTCTGAATACTCCATAGAAGATTTTGAACACAAGGATAGTGTCCGGCTCTACAAAACGAATTCCACATGCCACCGTAGAGAGAATAATATTTCCACAAATCTAATCTGCCGACGCATTTTGCAGTACGACACCACACCACGGCCCGGTCATTATTCGAACTGTTTTTTCACAACCAGCCACCGCACATATCACGAGGCGGTTTCCTTGCCCGTCTTGTCGAAGCAGAGATCGTGTCCCCTTATCATGGGATTATCATCAAATACGGATGTGGGTAACCTAACCGCGTCATCAATTACGATGCTTGGGAAATAAGAGGTTTAACCAGGAGAGTGGGGAGGCGCATCGCCTCTTCCGCCCTTATAAAGGGACAATGATCTACTCTTTTCACCCATGCCTTCTTCCCGATTCATCCCCTTCCGCTCAAGCTCCAACGCCCAAGCGCTCCTCTTCTCTGACCACAATAGGTCTTCCGAAGATGTCCGAATCCGTAGCAGGAGGCAAATGGATGGCCTCTACCGTCCGAGAGAAGGATATCAAAAAGCTCCAGAAGGCCGGGTATCTAACCAAGAAAATCAGCCACTGTCTCCCGACGGCGGGACAGATCGTCCCTACTCCGGAACCCCACGAGACGGTTGTATTCCTCCCTCACTTTGTCCACGGGCTGGGGTTTCCCCTTCACCCGTTTGTTCACGGCATCATGTATTATTATGGGATCAATCTTCATGATCTGTCCCCTAATTCCTTCCTCAACATCTCGACATTCATTGTCGTGTGCGAGGCTTTTCTCCGTATTTCACCGCACTTCGGTTTATGGCTGAAGATCTTTAATGTGAAGCCCAAGGTGGTGGGCGGCGAGCATGCTGAATGTGGGGGCGCCATGGTGAGCAAGATGCCCAACGTCATATGGCCAACGGGAACCTTTAATGATTCTGTCAAGGAGTGGCAATAGCAGTGGTTTAATATCACTGAACCGCGCGGCACAGAATGGGCCGCCTCTCCCGAGTTCTGATCCGGCGCCCCCCTGCAGCTTACATCCTGGGTCAAGAAAGGCCTAGACTGGTCTTCGTCCGACGAACTGTCGGTGCTCCAGACACGCGTTGAAGATATGGGAGACAAGAACATTGAACTTTTCAATGTGGTCCAAGTGATGTTAGTTTGCCGGATCTTGCCTTGTCAGCGCCGGACTTGCAATTTATGGGAATTTGATCCAGCCAGGCACCAAACCTTGCGAGAGCTTTTCGGCTCCTCGCACAAGGACATCTGGAAGGTGCTTTTCAAGTCCAGCAAATCGTGGCCGGACTCCGCCGAGGACCACGGGTTCCAACTGTCCCGCCCGGCAAGTTCGGTAAGTTATCAAACTTTTCTATCCGCGTAACCCAAAGGAAGCGCTCAACATGTTTTATACAATTCTCCCAGGGCTGGACGAAGAAGGTGGAGCTGATCCATTGTACGGCCCCGCTGCCCGAAGAACCGGCCATCGCACTTCAGACGAAGATGTTGGTTCCGACGCCTTACAAGGTGCCGAAGAAGACAGCCGAGAAGGAGGCCAAAAAGACCTGGGGCGGCCTTCGTCACCGCAGCACTTCGGACACAATATCCGAAGGTTCCAATGCCCATTCTGCCTCCGAAGAGGTCGACGAGGAGGAAGATAAATCCCCTGCGGGGGGAAGAAAGAAGAGGACGGCCTCCGCACACTTGGAGGCCGGGCTGCCCAAAAGGGGAAAGGCTCCTCTTCCGGAGGAGTCCACTGCAGCTGCCGACAGGGACCCGGCATGGGATCCCAGGGCCCAGCCCCTGGCGAACTCGTAAGTGTATGAAATCCGAGTACGTTTTAGGCGTCCGGACTCATCGTGACTTAGTGTTTTTAACCTAAGACACATTTTTTGCAGTCCGGCGAGATCCCGCACCAAACAATCCTTATCAGAGGACTTGCTGAGCTCAAATTCTATGGAGAGCGGGATGCCCCCAAAGGCCCTTTCCTCCATACAGGTGCATAACACCGAGGCTTTGTCCCAGAAGGACCCCGGCCAAGGAGGAAAGGAAAAAACTGTGAAGGTGGCGCCTGAAGGTCAAACCTCAGGGGCCCGACACATGGGGTCTGACTGCGGGAGTGATCCTGAGTTTGGCTCCCAGCCGGATGCGAATCCAGAGACCTATACAGCTCTAGGATCAAGCAGATAGCCTCCTTCGAGAGAGGGCGTGCCTGTTCCATCGGCGACCTCTATCTATCCAGAAGTGTCGGATGCTTTGTTGGTGGCGTTGAAAGACGCCTCCATCGTTGAAGAATACCGTGCCCTTATGGGTGCGGTGATTGAGAAGATTCATCAAGCGAGTGGGTGAACAAAGCTGTATCAGCCTTATAAAAGGCTTTGAGGTATGTTTTATGAGTTATCGAAGAGTGTCATAGTATAGATAGTAGGCCCTGATACTCTGTTCGGTGAAAGAAAGAACCGGACGGAGGATCGAATTGTATGTTCGCAGGAAGACTCATTGAATGGCATCTATTTCTCTTACATTATAAGCGAATGTATGCATGGCCGCTTCTTCTCATATTGCGTAGATCTTGGGCTGAATCAAAAGTGCAGGCGGGCCACAGAAGGACTTGGCCAATTGAAAATGCAGTTGAGGGATAAACAAGGTATGCATAAGTCTTGGTTGCTTTTATTGCGAATCAATTTTCAGGATGAACTGAGTTTTATGACATTGCGCTAGGGATTGTGACCGAAGTCGAAGCCCTTAGGAAGGTTGTGGCCGAGGCCGAGAAAAAGTCAGCCACTGAGCAGGCTCTTCGTGAGAAGCACGAGGCCAGGGTTATCAAAGCTGAGCAGGAGCTACAAGAGGCCGTGAGGAAATGCGAGACCCTGGAGCAGAGTTTAACGGAGAAGGAAGCCGAACTCATCAAGGCGCATCAGGCCATGAGCGATGCCCGGGAGGAAACCCAAAGCACCCTGCAGGAGATCCAAGAGGCGAGAAAGATCGCGGCCGGTAAGGCTTTTTCCCTGTAGAGTAAGTATTTGGGGGGAAAACTTATGTTTCTAATTTTGAATCCGGATTTCTCAGGGGTATTTGCCGAGCTACCTCGCAGCATATCAAATGCCGCTCAATTCTACCGAGCCGAAGAAAGGAAAACTGCAGATAAGCTCTTCTGGTCGCAATATTTGGCACCGAATTATCTGGTGCGTCTTGCCGATCAGCTGAAACAGCTGGTCGAACTGCACAAGGCGGCGGAACTAGCCATGAAAGATTTGGTTATCCGACTATCGCCTGCCGAGCCGATTCCCAGCAGCTACTTCGGGCTCGTGAAGCGGCTCGTAAGCGCTTGCCCTCGACTTGACGTCATCAAGCGGTCGGTCTGCATAGAAGGTGCGCAAATAGCCTTCGCCCGCGCGAAAGTGCACTGGGGAAGATGGATGCCGAAAAGCTGATGACCGAAGGACCGCCAGAGGGAAAGAAGCACCGCAAGCCTGAATTGTATTATGAGAGTGTCCTGAAAGGATCTTATCTTGCAGCGGGGCTATGCACCAAGGACATTATATTTCCATGAGTGCCAATCATGCTCTCCTTTGTAGTGTTTGAACAAGGTCGTTTATCTATCGCCTGTTATATAAAAGTTTACCCTCCTGTGCGGCCGTTTTATATGTTAAACCTGAAAGTTGGCCAGTCGTCGGCTTCTGCCCCCACGTAAGAAGTACGGGGGTGTTCGGGATAAACCTGAGCACTCTTTATCCTAGTTTTGGGTCCTTCGAAGGAGGTGCTCAGCACAACGAACCAGGCAATCGGACTATAGGGCTTTATCACTCTCACTTAGCCATAGGAGCTTTAGTATGGTCGGTGCAACCCCTAGTGTTCGGAAGACTGTACTAGGGGCTCTATAAGCACCTGATCGGAGAAAAAACCGATCCATCGCACGCTGCATTGGTTATGGCATTATGCGGGAGAAATACTTAAAGATTTTGTAACCTCTCGAACTGCTGACCAGCTCTCGCCGTATCATGACAGTCAGTTTTCGGCTTTCTCTACTGAGGTGCTCATCCAGAAGAACCGGGGCACAATCGCAGTAGTTCTCCCAGTGCTACCTTAGCCGATATAGAGGAACGTAAGGTACCAAACCATGGGAGCCGGGCAAACCCAACTATTGACCCAAGACATGATTTGGAGCTGATGCATATAATGCTATATGTTCGGGGTGCCGAGCTTCCATGAAGGTGTTCGGACTTTACTGCCGTGTTATGGGTAAAACGAAGCCCCTGGCATATTTGAAGGCATATCGCTATGTACGGATGCCACTTGAGAAAATTATTTCAACGAGAAATAACAGCAGGTAAACATCATATAAATCCACATGTTGTATTTGAATAGTACGTCTATGCGTATGGGTACAAGTAATGTAAAAAAAGGAATATGATTGCGGAACCTGCTGAGACCAGGGGAAGAGGCTGAGTGCGGATCCGTACTATAACCGGACAGTCACTGCGGGGAATCTCTAAGGATTCCCTTACGCGTTCAAGCTGCCTCCGTGTAGCCCATCCTGGTCGGCGCGAAGGTGAACCTGCGAAGGAAACGTAAGAAATATTTATGTGCCGGAGGGCGGTTGAGCCGCTGAATTCGGCCTGTCTTGGCCTTTACCGTAGTGTTTAGTTGAGCCCTGGACGGGCCGGGCTATCCTTCCGCGAAGTAGTTCGGAGTCCCTTGACGGTGTCCGGAAGCCTGGACATCAGCTCGCAGTTTGGCTGCAAGGTGTTGCTCGTTGTCTCTGCTGCTAAGGCAGTGGTGTATATGTTGGTGCCGAGGGAAGGTTCGGCCTTGCCATTAATAATGATGACGCCGCGTGGACCGGGCATCTTGAGCTTACGGTAGGCATAATGTGGCACCGCGTTGAATCGAGCGAATGCGGTTTGTCCGAGCAGTGCCTGATAACTACTGCGGAAAGGGACGATTTCGAAGATTAACTCTTCGATACGGCAATTTTCTGGTGGTCCGAAGACTACCTCAAGGGTGATGGAGCCTGTACAGCAAGTCTCCTCACCTAGTATAATGCCTCTGAAAGTGGCTTTAGTGGGTTTGATCGCCGAATGGTCGATGCCCATCTTGCGCACTGTGTCTTGGTAAAGCAGATTGAGACTGCTACCGCTATCCATAAGGACTCGAGTGAGGTGGAACCCGTCAATTATTGGGTCGAGGACTAGTGCGGCTGGATTGCCTTGATTGGCGTTAGCCGGATGATCCGTGCGGTTGAAGGTGACCGGCCCCAACTTGTATTATGGGACGGCTGGTTCCACTGAGTCGCCATCCCAAAGGATGCATGTCCGGTCTGCATTGGTAATTTGGGTGGTATTTACCACATTCACCGATTGAATATGCGGGGGAAATTTTGTTTGCCCTCCTATGTTCGGTGGTCTGGGCTCTTCGTCGCTATCGTCGCTTTGAGACCCCCCTTCGTTTTTGGCGCCTGCCCTGCCGGCTCGTTTGAAGACCCAGCATTCTCTGTTGGTATGGGTGACTGGCGTTTCTGGGGTGCCATGAATTTGGCATTGGCGATCGAGTATGCGGTCCAGGTTGGACGGACCCGGGATTTTACTTTTGGGTGGCCCCTTCCGTTGACCGGACTTTGAGCCCCTTAATCCGGCATTGATTGTCGTATTTTCGGCGTTTTCACCATATTTGCGGCGCTTGTGTTTGTTGCGTCATTGTTTGCCGTTGCTATCCCTGGCTTCTGATATGCCAGGTTTCCTTGCCGTATTGGTACTACGAGCCAACCAGCTATCTTCGCCCGCACAAAAGCGGTTCATAAGTGTCGTGAGGGCTGCCATGGATTTTGGCTTCTCTTGACCGAGGTGCCGGGCGAGCCATTCGTCGCGGATATTATGCTTAAATGCCGCTAGGGCCTCTGCATCCGTACAGTCGACTATTTGGTTCTTCTTGGTTAGGAACCGGGTCCAGAATTTCCTGGCCGATTCCCCTGGCTGCTGAGTTATATGACTTAAATAAATCGTCGTCCGTGACCGCACATAAGTGCCCTGGAAATTGTCCAGGAATGCCTTTTCTAGGCTCTCCCAGCTTCTGATGGTGTTTGCCGGCAAGCTATTGAGCCAATGCCGAGCTGGCCCGTTGAATTTTAGCGGGAGATACTTGATGGCATGTAGGTCATCCCCGCGGGCCATGTGAATGTGGAGGAAGAAGTCTTCTATCCATACCGCGGGGTCAGTAGTACCATCGTATGATTCAATGTTTACAGGTTTGAACCCTTCTAGGAATTCGTGATCCATTACTTCATCAGTGAAGCATAGGGGATGTGCGGCGCCTCTGTGCCGAGCTATATCATGACGCAGTTCATACGAATCTTGTCTGCCATGTTCGGCTTGGCCGGATTTACTTTTAGTGTATCCAGTGTGACGATCATCACGTGTTGGTGCGCGCCCCCGTGATCCGTAGAACGATCTTGCTTGTTTTGCCTTGTTTTCCAATACACCTCGCAGGTCCCGCGTGTTGCCCCGGCCCTTGGTATTTTTGTTTGATTGGCGGCCGGGTGCGGGCTGGACGTCAGGCTGAAATGCCTCTCTGTGTCGGCCAAGAGGTGGCCGATCAGCCGCATCATACGCTGGTGATGTAGGTTTCAATGCTTCCTCCTCTAGTTGAGGTAGCAACCTGCGCTTTGGATAACTTTTGGTTGGGCGTTCGAGTTCGTATTCCTCGGCCACAAGGACTTCGGTCCATCTGTCTGCTAGTAAATCTTGATCAGCTCGAAGCTGTTGTTGCTTTTTGTTCAGGCTATTTGCTGTGGCTATGAGCGGCGCTTGAAGCGCTCTGCTCGATGGGATCCTCAGCACGATAAGTTCTTCGTCAGCCGAGGCTCACCTCGTCTTCGGAGAGAGGCATGTAATTGTCATCCTCCGTTTCTCCATCTGCTGCCTGTTCTGGAGGCCTAGCTTGTTCATCCTCCTGCTCTAAATCTGGCTGGAGGGGATTGTCATCGTCTTCGGCACTATCCAGAGTGTTATTGTCTCTTGTGCCGGTATCATTGCTTTTGCTATGGCCGGACTTAGAGCGGCGCGCTGACGTTGGTGCTTGGGTTGCTTCTTGGAGGGGTCATCCTCCGCTGTTTTGTTGCCATTGCCTTCTTTGGGGGTATCCACCATATATATATATATCGTATGATGAGGTGGTGGTCCAGCGTGCTGTGGGAGGTGGTTCCTGTTCGTCTCCTTCATCGTCTTCCATATCATCGATGTCTTCGGAGTCGAAGTCGAGCATGTCGTTTAAATCGTCGACAGTAGCTACTAAGTGGGTGGTGGGTGTGCAGCAAATTTCTTCGTCGTACACATCCCATTCTAGCTGGACATAGTTCGGTCAAATTTCTCCTGACAAGGAGAGAGACCTTAATGAATTTAGCACGTCGCCGAAGGGCGAGTGCTGAGAGATATCCGCAGAGGTAAACTCCATGATCGGCGCCCAATCAGATTCGATGAAACGCACGGACGCGGTGACTCGGAGTCCGTGGTCGGAGACGAATCCGATGGTTTGGCAACACGGCTCTCGTAAGGGGTGAAATCAGTATCCGACTCCATCGCCACTGAGAGTGCGGCCTCCATGGCGGGGTCTATCCACCCGTCCTCGGATGGCGCAATTTGCTCCGGGTTGGAAGCCGTAGCGGTTGCAGGTGTGATTTCCAGAACACTGTCCGACGACAGAGCTAAATTATGCTCGTCGTGATCGTGCGGCGCACCTGGCATGGGCTCGAATCCGTCGAAGATCAAGTCCCCACGGATGTCGGCACTGTAGTTCAAGTTTCCGAACCTGACCTGGTGGCCAGGGGCGTAGCTCTCGATATGCTCCAGATGGCCAAGCGAGTTGGCCCGCGGTCTTGAAGCCGCCCGAATCTGAAGATCTGTCCGGGGAGGAAAACCTCACCCTGGACCGCATCGTTTTCGATGATCGAAGGAGCCATCAAGCCTTATGGTGACGACATAGTGGAACTCTCAATGAAAGCACCAATGTCGGTGTCAAAACCGGCGGATCTCGGGTAGGGGGTCCCGAACTGTGCGTCTAAAGGCGGATGGTAACAGGAGGCGGGGACACGATGTTTACCTGTGTTGGGCCTCTCGATGGAGGTAATACCCTACTTCCTGCTTGATTGATCTTGATGATATGAGTATTACAAGAGTTGATCTACCACGAGATCATAGAGGCTAAACCCTAGAAGCTAGCCTATGGTACGATTGTTGTTGTCCTACGGACTAAACCCTCCGGTTTATATAGACACGGAGGGGCTAGGGTTACACAGAGTCGGTTACAAGGGAGGAGATCTACATATCCGTATTTTAAAGCTTGCCTTCCACGCCAAGGAGAGTCCCATCCGGACACGGGACGAAGTCGTCAATCTTGTATCTTCATAGTCCAACAGTCCGTCCAAAGGATATAGTCCGGCTATCCGGAGACCCCCTAATCTAGGACTCCCTCATCTATCACAAATGCATTTGCTAGAGTGCCCAGAGGACAGAGGTCTGCTGCAGTGCCAGTGACTAACACCAGGGCTACAACATCAGCACCAGCAGCTACAGCTCCAGTTCCAGCTCCAGCAGCTACTCCACCAGCTCCAGCTACTTCATCAGAAGCCTTCGTACTTGGAGTTCTCTCAACACCACCTCCCGAAGATCAAGCCTGAGAGTCATTTAGCACTATACTTTTTTGAACTTTTTGGTAACTTGTTGCCAAAGGGGGAGAAAAATGCATAGATCATAGGCTTCGAGAGAGAGAGAGAGTGTTGGTTTTATCTCTCTTTGCACTTATTTGGTTTGATTTGAAACTTTATTGCGTGCTTGTGTGAGATACTTGTGAGATACTTATTTGATCATGTGTTTGATCATATGCTACCCTTAATGCTTGTTGGATAAAGCTATCTTTCATATCCTATTATGATCATTCACTTTGCTTGGTGATGAGTGCATGTTTTAATCTCTATCATTTTGAGCGCTCCACCAAGATGTATGTGACATGGAAGAGTAACCCATGATCCTAATCGATTGTGCATTTGCATTCAAAAGCAAATCTTAAATATTGCACAAATTTAGGGGGAGCTCTTGCTTATCACATACTTCTCAAAGCGACGATGTTTTTCAATACTATTTATCATTTGTCGAAGCTTTGATCTATATGTTGTCATCAATTACCAAAAAGGGGGAGATTGAAAGTGCAACTATCCCTGGGTGGTTTTGGTAATTCCTAACAACATATAGCTCATTGAGCTAATGCTGTTCCAAGATGAATATTTCAGGAAAGCTCAATGATTGGCATGGCATTAAGCAGGGATGAGGTGTTGCTTAATGAGGCTCTTGCTCAAAATGCTTAGTGATATGCTCCAAAATCCTCCACTACTTTCTCATATCCACATATGTCCTAAACCAAAAATTCCAACTCGGCCCCACCGAAATTTCATATCCGAAGCCACCGAGTTCAGTTGTCATAGCCACTGCCAGAAACCCTAATCAATTCGGTCCCACCGATAGGGATCTCGGTCCCACCGAGATGGGGTTGTAATCTCTCTGTTTCCTTTTCGTAACGTTTTGGTCAAACCGAGATGAGCGATCAGCCCCACCGAGATTGCAATGCAACTGTGTCTTTCCCTTTTGTAACGTTTCGGTCCAACCGAGATGAGCGAATCAGTCCCACCGAGTTTGCCTGACCAACTCTCTGTTTGACTATTACCAAAATCGGTCTCACCGAGTTTGTGTAATCGGTCTCACCGAGATTACGTTATGCCCTAACCCTAATGACATCGGTCCCACCGAGTTGATCCAGTCGGTCCCACCGAGAATCCTAGCGTTCACATTTTGAACTAAATCGGTTCGACCGAGTTTCATGATTCGGTCCCACCGAGTTTGGTGATTTGTGTGTAACGGTTAGATTTTGTGTGGATGCTATATATACCCCTCCACCCACTCTTCATTCTGGAGAAAGCCATCAGAACATGCCTACACTTCCAAAACATATTTTCTGAGAGAAAACCACCTACGCTTGTGTTGAGGTAAGGATATTCCATTCCAACCACATGAATCTTGATCTCTAGCCTTCCCCAAGTTTCTTTCCACTCAAATCTTCTTTCTACCAAATCCAATCCTATGAGAGAGAGTTGAGTGTTGGGGAGACTATCTATTGAAGCACAAGAGCAAGGAGTTCATCATCAACACACCATTTGTTACTTCTTGGAGAGTGGTGTCTCCTAGATTGGCTAGGTGTCACTTGGGAGCCTCCGTCAAGATTGTGGAGTTGAACCAAGGAGTTTGTAAGGGCAAGGAGATCGCCTACTTCGTGAAGATCTACCCGAGTGAGGCAAGTCCTTCGTGGGCGACGGCCATGGTGGGATAGACAACGTTTCTTCTTTGTGGACCCTTCATGGGTGGAGCCCTCCGTGGACTCGCGCAACCGTTACCCTTCGTGGGTTGAAGTCTCCATCAACATGGATGTACGATAGCACCACCTATCGGAACCACGGATAAAAAATCTCCGTGTCAACATTGCGTTTGCTCCTTCAAACTAATCCCTTTACCTTCATATGCAATTGTTTTACATTCCTCTGCTATACTCTTAGAATTGCATGTGTAGGTTGATTGCTTGACTTGTGCTAAGTTGTTAAAATCTGCCAAGAACTAAAATTGAGAAAGGGCTAGATTTTTATTTGGTCAAGTAGTCTAATCACCCCCCTCTAGACATACTTCCGATCCTACACTTGTCTGACATAAGTCGCTTGACAAATGCTTCACAACCCCAAATCTTTAGAAAAGAGAAACTAGAACTCTTCCCGGTCCACATCTCATGTGGTGTCTTGTCTACGGATTTTGATGGTACCCTGTTAAGTGTGAAAGCTGCAGTTTCTAGAGTGTATCCCCAGAATGACAAGGGTAAATCCAATTTTCTCATCATATACCGGACCATGTCCAACAAGATCCTATTACTCCATTCCGACACGTCGTTTCTCTGTGGCGTACCGCGTACTCGGAGGTGTGAGCTGAGTTACTATACCTTGGCTTTTCAGATGATCATCAAACTCCTGGCTCATGTACTCACCTCCACGATCAGATCGTAGGAGCTTTATAGTCTTGCCGAGCTGATTCTCAACCTCGTTCTGAAACTCTTTGAGCTTTTCATAAGTTTCTGACTTGTGCCTCATCAAATAGATATATCCATATCTACTCAAGTCATCGGTAAAAGTCACGAAGTACTGATAGCCACCTCTGGCAGTTGTGCTCATTGGTCCACACACATCACTGTGTATCAGTTCCAACAGCTCGGACGCCCTCTCGCAACTCTTTGCGAAAGGAGACTTAGTCATCTTGCCTAGCAAGCATGATTCACATGTCTCGAACGACCCAAAGTCGGACGAAGTTAGGAGCCCATCATCATGGAGCTTCTTCATGCATTTTAGACTAATGTGTCAAAGCCGGCAATGCCAGAAGTATGTCGGATTTATCTCATTAGGCTTATGCCTCTTGACATTCACGTTATAGACCGGTTCCTGTTCTAGATTCAATATAAATAGCCCATCAACAATGGGTGCATAGCCGTGGAACATACCATTCAAATAAAATGGACAACCATTGTCCTTTAAATTGAATTCATAACCCTGACTCATCAAGCATGAGGCAGAAATAATGTTCCGACTAAGTGCAGGAATGTAATAAACATTATTCAATTCCAAAATAAATCCAGAAGGAAGCTAGAGCTGCATCGTGCTGACCTCCAACGCAGCAACTCTTGCTTTGTTGCCGACCCTGATGTCAATCTCCCCTTGTGCCACATGCCTAGTTCTTACCAGCCCCTGCATCGAGTTGCAAATATGAACAACCGATCCGGTATCAAATACCCAAGAGCTACTAGGTATGCCAACAAGGTAAATGTCTATAACATATGCAACAACTATACCTTTGCCTGAAGAAGCATTCCGGCCTTCTTGCCATGCTCTGCAAGCCACTTGCTACAGTTCCTCTTCTAGTGACCGGTCTCCTTGCAATGATAGCAAATGTTCTTCGAGTCCGGTCCAGACTTAGGCGCAGCGGCAGAGGTTACCGTCTCCGTGCCCTTTGCCTTAGCATTCTTCTTGGACCAACTCTTCTTGAACCTAGCTGATTTCTGCACCATCAACACTTGATTCGTGCCTGCTCTGCCTCTTTGAGCATCCCATGCAATTCAGTGAGCTTCTTATCCATGCCATGCATATGATAGTTTGATATGAACGTACCATAGCTGGGCGGAAGAGAACCCAGAACTGCATTAGTAGCCAACTCACCCAAGAGCGGGAAGCCCAACCGATCCAAAGCTTGCACATATCCGATCATCTTGATCACATGTGAGCTCAGTGGATCACCTTCCTTCAGTTTGCAATCCATCAAGGATCGCCAGACGTTGAACCTTTCGGTCCTAGCACGTATGCGAAACATGCTCTTGAGACTCTCGATCATATCGTAAGCCTCAACATTTTTGAAATGCTGTTGCAAATCGGGCTCCATACAAGCCAACATCAGACAACTGATCTCCGTTGATTCATCAACGAGTTTTTGGTAGGCATTCTTAGTTGTGGTATTAGCATTATCGGCAGGTTCCTCTGGAAGTGGATCCTCTAGAACATGTTCCTTCTTATCGTGCTTGAGAACAATTCTCAGATTTCTATACCAGGTGGCAAAGATTGTTCCATTCAGTTTATCCTTTTCTAGAATTGATTTCAATGCAAAGTTGGGTTGAGCAGGTGGTGCCATTGATCTACAACAAAAAATATGCAATCACTAAGAATGTGTTTATGTAGAGTAATTCAAGCCTAAACAGAAATACTCCCACTGAAGTTAGCATCCCTCCGCAACCTCCTAGTGATTCAGGATCCGACTAGCACATGTGACTAGTGAGCTTTAGCATCACTTCTAAACAACATGCCTATTCGGTAAGCAACTCCTTGCTAATCGCATCTCTATATGACTCCTGTCGGTCGGGAAGGTATTTCATACCCCGGCTCCCAACCTTCTTTGCCACAAGGCCCAAAACCGTTTTGATAGCTTTGTCAAGTTAACCTGATGCAGTGCATGTCTGTGGTGTCCGACACGAACCATTCAGTTCAAGGACACCTAGTAGCACCCCAATTTTATGAGCCCACTACTAGACGTACTTGACGTGCGAAGGTGCAACATCTGGAATGGCAATTTACTTGATATTCATGAGGGGTCTTTCTACCATTCAAACATGCATAGAAAATAAGAAGCATAACAATCACAAATAAACATATATTGTGAAATAGTATGGCTCCTTCATGGATGTTCTTCCAGGTCGGCTCCGACTCCGATTACCATCTAGGAACTCCATCTTGTTTGTCACGCCGGGATGCCAAGCCACCAACCTGATCTCTATTATCCAAGTACTACTACTAGTAATGAATATTACATAGAGTCACAAGTCGACACACAGGTCATTATACATTATAATGACAACACTTTGGCTTCTGCCGGCTGACAAACATGACACGCAGGCCATGTATATATTACACACATGCATCACATACACATGGGCCATACAATTCACATCAAACCTGCAAAACAAAGTTTCGCATAGAATCGCATTCTACCGGCTTGAGTGATCGTGTACAAAATACAAGGCGCTATGCACACGGCGGTCCTGCTAGCCAGTTAGTGGGCAGGGTTCGAAGGGGCAGCGCCCCTCGCGGGTGCGGGCAGCGCCCGACGTTTTCAGAAACCACAGATCATATCTGAGCTCCGATCATGTTGAATTTTCCGATCTGGCCGATCTCATCGATCATCGTGAATCTGATTCGGATTTACGTTTCACTGTTAATCCCGATGGAGGATACCGACCGGTAGGGGTAGGTTGTGTCACGACCTCATCGACCCCGATTGACAGAAAACATAGCCTCATCGATCCCCATGTCCAGTTGATCTCATCAACCGTGCACACAGCCGATCTCATAAACGGCGACAGATCTCATCTACCGCCTCCACATATCTAACATGCATACGATCTGAATCCCAATCCTATAGCAGAGGCTCTGATACCACTGTTGGGTTCTACGGTAGGGTGCGTTGACTGCAAATTGAAATTTTCCTACGCGCAGAACATCCATGAACATGCTACGGGAGATGGGTCGCAGATCGTTACCACTAGACACGTAGTGCCGTGCAGCAGAAGAAGAGTTGGGGCAGCACATCCAGGTGGTTCGTCTCCTCCTCGTCCGATCTCCCTCGAATAGTCGGTCGTCCGATTCCACGTACAAGTTTGCCGGAGCGGTGCAGATACACCGCCTCTAACGGTATTCGCGTGTGCAGGAGGAACACCGTGCGGCGGACTGCTAGGTCCGATCACACAGTCGGCAGCGAGTGGAGGTGGCTATTCGCAACACATGCAAACCCTAGTGACAACACCGAAGCGATCAATCCCGGAGTGTGCCACACCTCCACTTTATATAGGCATCCGTCGCAGGCTCAACACTTGGGCCTAGCACGGACCCTAAAGCCCACAAGTCTACTCGGCCACAATCAGAATACAGCTCGGATCACATCTGACCAGTGTCCTCTGATCCGACCTCGTAGGTTCCTTCCCTTAAGCGCGCGACCCCTTAGGTTTAAGTCGGCTTGATCACAGTTCGGATCCCCTCCGAACTGCACGGTTGGTAGCGGCCTCTAGCAAGGCATGCCGAACACCAAGCAGACTATGAAGCTGGTTAGGCGTACCAGTACATCATACTTCCATTCCTTTTGGCACACAATATATGTTGTCGGGCTCAAGGCGAGTCTGTCATCCTTGTGCTAGCCCGATCTCTTTCTCGTTCCAGTGATGCCGACCATAAAATCGGATTATCTCATAATCCTTGTCGCATGGCCATGCTTATCCCGGTCGGGTCACATGAGGGGCCTAGAGTACATCTCTCCTTATCGGAGGGGCAAATCCCATCTTGATCGACCATGTCTCGCAACATGGGTCTGGACAAGCCCGAAACCTACCTTTGTAACACTAATCATGGACTAGCGTTTGGTCGGCCCAAAGTAATTCTGTCACCATCCCGAGTACATGTGCCAGCTAAGGTCATAGGAGATAGAACGTATGTTGTACTAGCGACTCACAGATGACATATCGCTGTGTCTCATAGTTGGGTATGTCCGACTCGGACCTTATCTCAACTCGGATTCGACTACGTCGAATCCGACCAGACCCTTCCAAGTCCATATTATCCGGTCAGCATCCAATGCTCCATGGCTAGTGAGACCAAGCCATCGACCGTGTCATATGCTAGTCTAGTTGGCTGCGCGTCCACACAACCCTTTCGACTAGGGACCTTTTAGGATAGTCATCATACAATGCATAGTCCCATAAACAAGTCACGTACTTGCTGATACACATTATTGATATTGTCCAGGGACTATCTTTATTCATAAGCACATAGGAAATATCATCATACATGATTGCCTCTAGGGCATATCTCCAACACGACGGTCAGCAAGCGGACTGCGGCGGCGCCATGGTGAGAAAGCTCCCCAACACCACCTGGCCCAAAGGGGACTTGGTGGAAACTATGAAGGTATGACAGCAAGAGGGGTTCTACATCACCGAACCTCGCGGCGCCAGATGGGCGGCCACTCCTGAGTTTAGATCCGGACCCCCAATGCGGCTCGCATCATGGACCAACAAGGGTCTGGACTGGGGGTCGACCGATGAAGTGGTGCTGCTGCAAAAGCGCATCAAAAATATGGTAGAGAAGAACACTAGTCTCACTGATGTGATTCGGGTGATGCTTTTCCGTTGAATCCTCCCCTGCCAGAGCCGACCTCTCCATATGTGGGAGTTCAATCCGTAAGGGCCGTGAACCCTGCAGCGATTCTTCGGCACAACGCACGAAGAGATCCGGAAGCTGCTCTTCAAGGCCCATAAAACGTGGCCGGAGACGACCGACGACATCAGCCTCGACAGTGCGCATCCGGCCACCCTGGTAAGCATTTAGTTTCCGAATAAAACTTCACTTCACAAATCAAAGGGTATGCTGAGGCTTCCATCCTTCAATCAGGGCTGGACAAAGAAGGCGGAGCAGATCAAGTGTTCAGCTCCGCTACCCAAAGACCCAGCCATTCCTCTGCTAACGAGGATGCTTGTCCCGGCGCCGTATGAGGCGCCGGAGAAAAAGGCCAAGAAGAAGAGCAAGGAGGCCAAAGGTGGCCTTCGCTGTAAAGGTAATTCGACCACTGTGTCCGGAGAGACATAAGCTCCCTCCTCCCACGAGGGAGAAGAAGACAAAGGGGAGGAGGAGGCAGAAAGTGATTCTCCCCTCAAGGGGAGGAAGAAGAAAAGGGCAGCCTCCATAGACCCGGAGGCGGAGGTGTAACGCCCCGGATTCGATGCGCCAGGTGTCCGTCAGTTATTCGTCGTTGTTGCCATGTCATTTGCTTGCGTGTTGCATTTTGCCATGTCATCATGTGCATCTCATTTTGCATACGTGTTCGTTTTATGCATCCGAGCATTTTCCCCGTTGTCCGTTTTGCAATCTGACACTCCTATGTCCTCCGGCGTTCCCCTTTTGTCTCCTGTTGTGAGCGGGTGTTAAACATTCTTGGAATAGACCGAGGTTTGTCAAGCGGCCTTGGTATAGCACCGGTAGACCTCCTGTCAAATTTCGTGCCATTTGGAGGTCGTTTGATACTCCAACGGTTAACCGGGTAACCGTAAAAGCCTCTTTTGTGTGCAGCCCAACACCCCTCCAAAGTGGCCCAAAACCCAGCAAGCCCCCTCCATGCTCTCGGTCGTTCGATCACGATCGTGTGGGCGAAAACCACACCTCATTTGGACACTCCTAGCTCCCTCTACCTATTTATATGTGCACCCCTCCGAAATTTCGGGTCCAAAACCCTCGTCTAGCATTTTTCCCCTTCGCGCCGCCGGACACGTCCGGACCAGGCCGGACATGTCCGCCCGTCCCCGCGCCGCCGCACCCAGCCAACGGGAAGCTGCCACGTGGCGCTCCCGCCCGGCCGCGCCGTCGGCCCGCCCGCCCGCCTCCGGCCCTCGGCCCCAGCCTCCGCCGCCTCATGCGCCGCCATGATGCGCCGCCCTTGGCGCCGTGCCTCCAGCCCGGCCACCGCAGTCCCGTGGTCGCCGTTGCCGCCCGGCCGCCCGGCTGCCGTTTCATACGCCCGGGCCCAGCGCCCCCGTTTTCTCCTCGAGCCGCCGCCTCCAGCGGCGAGTCCTCGCCTCCGGCCATGCGGCCATGGCGCCGCCCGCCTCCGCGTCGTCGGCCCCTCCTTCCCCGACCTCCGGCCAGATCCGGCCCGATCCGGCACGGAGCTCCCTTCCCCGGCCATCTTCGTCCAACTCCGGCGAGACTCCGGCCGCCTCGGTTCGCGTGCCCATGAGGAACCCTAGATCCGGAGTGGTAAAATCTGCCAAGTCCCTGAGATTTTCAACATTTTATGCCTCTGTTCATCATGCCATATCTCCATGCATAATGCTCCGTTTTGTGCGTGTAATATATCAAAATGTTCATCATGATGTGCTCTTTATTTTGTTACATTGTGCCATCTTTGTTTGAGGTCATCTTGATGCCTGAATCATCGATGCAAGAGTGCTATATAATGTTGTCTGCTGTCTGTTATCAGAACATGCTCATTTGTCATTTTTTCCATGTTTGATGTGTGCATCCTATGCGTATGAGTACTACATGAGTTTTGAACTATGCCATGCCATATTTAGAGAGGTGCCATCCATGTATTTTTTTGAGTCTTTTACTGAGTGCATCGAGCTTGTTAAGTAGGGTACTTGCTGTTACTGTTTTGCTACGCTGAATCTGTTATTTCGTGATGCTATGTTATCCTGCTTCTACAAGTCATTGTATGCATAATATGGAGATGTTTACAAAGGGTGTTTTGTTCTACATGTCATGATCTATGCATCCATGCCCCTGGTTGCAATTATAGCTTGCTGTAGCTTGTTCATAGTTTGCTCTCAAAGTTGCTAAATAATGTTGCTGTCAGCCTGTTAACATTAAGTTCAGTTTTTCCATGAGCTTTGATAGTGATCCATGCACCCTATGAACTTGTTTTTGCCATGTTTCGCTTAATAAACATGTCTACTTACTGTTGGTTGCCTTGCCATGCCATGTATTGCTCTGTGGTGACTGGTTCAAGCTCACCAACATGCTTACTTACTGTTGTTTCTGCCATGTATGAATCTGTCATATAACTTGCCATGTTTACATGGGTGCCATCATATCTTCTGATCCTTTTTGGCTCATGGTCAGTAAAGGACTTGTGTTTTATGAATTTATTAGTGAAATTCCATGCCTTTTTTTGCCATGATAAGTTCCGGTAACATGTTGTTTGATAGCTCTAAACATTGCAACCTGATGTTATTTTCTGCAAAGTCTGAAATTGTTATTACTTGCAATCTTACCATGTGTGTTTGAGCATGTTCTAGTGATTTCTGGAGATAGCTCAATGTTCATGTTTTGTTATGCTTTACCTGTACATCATTTCCAGGCCTTTTGTTTTCTTGTTGAGGTCCTGTAGCATGTTGTTTTGATGCTTGCAATATGCCTAGTTGCTGTTTTGGACAGTTTGTCCTTTAAACTTGTTCATGTGTGTGTGTTGAACTGTTGCTCCGTTTTGAGTGTGCTCTATATGAAACTTGCTTAGAATTGCATGTAGCTTCATATTATCATGTTGCATCCTTGTTTTGAGGTGTTTGCTTGATGTTTGTATGCATTTTGCATCAATGCCATGCTTATCTTGTTTTGCTCATATCTTCTCTGCCGTAGCTCCGAATTTAATGAACTTTATATGTAACTTGACTAGAATTTCGTGTAGATCATCGTGGTGCATCTTAACTTGCTGTTTAACAACTTGAACATAAGGTTTATTCAGATCTGAACCAATTTCGAAATTTGCA
Source organism: Aegilops bicornis (assembly GCA_021605145.1). Classification (NCBI taxonomy): domain Eukaryota; kingdom Viridiplantae; phylum Streptophyta; class Magnoliopsida; order Poales; family Poaceae; genus Aegilops; species Aegilops bicornis. The sequence goes on from CM038669.1 coordinate 507,849,047, forward strand.
TATGAGGACTTACCGGAATTGTTCCATGTTGTTTCCGGCCTCATTTAAACTTGCTTTGATGTGTTGTTCTTGGTTGCATCATCTCTTGCCATGAGTAGCTTCATGTAGCCTTTGTCATACATCATGCTTGGTTGAGCATCATGTCTTGTCTATGTGTGGTGTGTTTACTTTGTTGTGTGCTTCTCGATAGTTCCCGTTTCGTTGCGATCGTGAGGATTCGCTCGTCTACGCTTGGCTTCATCTTCTTCATGGACTCGTTCTTCTTCCTTGCGGGACTTCAGGCAAGATGACCGGTACCCTGGATCTCACTACTATCATTGCTATGCTAGTTGCTACGTTCTATCACTTTGCCGCGCTACCTATCTCTTGTTGCTCAAGCCTCACTAATTGCCATGTCAGCCTCTAACCTTTGTTACCCTTCCTAGCAAACCGTTGTTTGGCTATGTTACCGCTTTGCTCAGCCCCTCTTATAGCGTTGCTAGTTGCAGGTGAAGATGAATATTGCTCCATGTTGGATTATGTTTATGTTGGGATATCACAATATCTCTTATATTATTAATGCATCTATATATTTGGTAAAGGGTGGAAGGCTTGGCCTTATGCCTGGTGTTTTGTTCCACTCTTGCCGCCCTAGTTTCCGTCATATCGGTATTATGTTCCCGGATTTTGCGTCCCTAACGCGGTTGGGTGATTTATGGGACCCCCTTGACAGTTAAGCTTTGAATAAAACTCTTCCAGCAAGGCCCAACATTGGTTTTACCATTTGCCTCACCTAGCCCTTTTTCCCTTGGGAGTCGCGCTCTCAAGGGTCATCTTTATTTTAGCCCCCCCGGGCCAATGCTTGTCTAAGAGTTGGTCCAAACTAGAGCCACTTGCAGCGCCACCTCGGGGAAACTTGAGGGCTGGTTCTAGTTATGCGTCTTGCTCATTCGGTCGTGGCACGAGACGAGATCTGTGGCTACTATCGGGATGTCGACGCAAGGGAGGTCTTGCTGGTCTTGTTTTATTGCTGTCGAAATGTCTTGTAGCCGGGATTCCGAGACCGCTTCGGGTCTTCCGGGGAGAAGGAATATCCTTCGTTGATCGCGAGAGCTTATCATGGGCTAAGTTGGGACACCCTGCAGGTTTGAACTTTCGAGAGCCGTGCCGCGGTTATGTGGCGAGATGGGAATTTGTTAATATCCGGTTGTAGTAAACTTGAAGTAAACTCTTCTAAAATACACCAACCGTGTGCGTAACTGCGTGAGTGTCTCTTTTCGGGGTTGATCGAGAGGAGAACACGGTTTACGGGTTATGTCGGCGTAAGTAGGAGTTCAGGATCACTTCTTGATCATTACTAGTTGACGACCGTTCCTTTGTTTCTCTTCTCGCTCTCATTTGCGTATGCTAGCCACCATATATGCTTAGTCGTTGCTGCAACCTCACCACTTTACCCCTTCCTTTCCCATTAAGCTTTGCTAGTCTTGATACCCATGGTAGTGGGATTGCTGAGTCCTTGTGGCTCACAGATTACTACACCAACAGTTGCAGGTTCAGGTTTTGCGATGATCATGACGCGAGAGCGATGTTTACTTGTTTTGGAGTTCTTCTTCTGCTTGTTCTTCGATCGGGGATAGGTTCGTGTCTGCAGCCTGGGCTAGCGAAGTGGATATTGTTTGAGTTTCATTTATGTTTCATCCATAGGCGGATGTTGATCTCTTGTATGATTGTTGTATTCGTGTGGCATTGTATGCCTTATGTATGTATCCCCATCTATTATGTAATGTTGATGTAATGATATCCACCTTGCAAAAGCGTTTCAATATGCGGGTCTATCCTTGGTGGGACCGTCGAGTTCCTTGAGGATAGGGTCGCATATTGGGCGTGACAGGAGGCGTCCAAGAGAGGGAAGATATCCCTCTCGGACGGCTCGAATTCGGATGCCGAAGCCATCCCCGAGCGGCGCCCCAGGGTGAAGCCCCAGGCCGCATCATAAGTATCCAAGGATGCTTTACATATATCCGATCTTTTTATGATTGTAGGATAACATATTATTTTATGTGTTTCAGTCCAGCCAGCGACCTCCCCCAACCATCGTCGTTTGACGGGAACTCTCTGGCGCCGGAGATGGTGGAGAGCAAGATGCCTCCGCGAGCCTCTCCGCCAACCACCGCGGACGGCACCGAAGTGTTGTCCCAAAGGGCCTCTCCAGGCTATGGAGAGGTGCGGGAGGCCGCCAAGATGGCACCAGAGGGTAATGCCTCGGCTGCCGAAAACATGGGAGGTGCAAACCCCATGGAGACGGACGACGGGGGCCCTGACCAGTCTGGCCCCCAGCCGAACACCATTCAGTAGACCCATGTGGCTCCGGAATCGAGCGAGCAACCCCCTTCAAAGGAGGGGGGAGCACCAACTCCGGTGGCGACCTCCACTAATCCGAAGGCGCCGAACACACTGATGGAGGCACTGCAACGTGCTTCCATCGTGGAGGAGCAGCGCACCTTGATGGGTGTGGTGGTTGAGAAGGTTCAGTCCACCAAGAGCGGGCTGAACAAAGCCTTTACCAGCCTGTTAACAGGCTTCGAGGTATGCGATGTAATATTCTTAGCCGCTTTTCATATGAAAATATGCTTGTGTATATATAGTAGCCCCTGAGACTCTGCTCGGTTTTGAAAAAGGCCGAACAGAGGATCGCATAATAATCGCAGGAGGTAACGTACTCGTCTATTGGTAAACATGCTTCCCTGTTAGCGACGACCGCCCAGGCGGCTGAAGTGTCCGAACTCCATCGGAAGCTGAAGCTGGCCGATGATGATATCGTCCGCATTAACAAGCGGTTCGATGAGGCGCAAGGTATGTTTGAAAAATTATTTACACACCTGAAGTGATATGCCAATGCGGAGTTTAAGCTCGTGTGTTGCCCTGATCATTATTGCAGGTAGTGCGGCCGAGGTCGAGACCTTGAAGAGCGCCCTCGCCCAAGACATGGAGCAGGAACGGGTGAGCAAAGCGGCCGCTGATAAAGCGGCTGCAGATTTGAAGGCCGAACAGATCGCCCGCCGCCAGTATGAGGAGCGCGTGACTGAAGTGGAGCAGGAGCTCAAGGACGCCGCTGGCAAGTGTAAGGCCTTGGAGGAGAAGAATAAGGCCCAAGCGATCGATGTCGCCAAGGCTCTCCAAGAGGCCAAGGAGGCGCGGACCGAGTCCTGGGCGGCTCGCGAGGAGATCAAGCAGGCCGAACAGATAGCGGCTAGTAAGCCCTTTCGTTTGCAGAGTAAATTTGGTAGTCAGAAATATGCCTTGCTCACTCGACTATGGAGTTCTCCAGACGCGTTTGCGGATCTTCCGAAGAGCGTTACCGACGCCGTGCAGTTTTTCCGGGCCCAAGAGGGGAACACGACGGAGAAGCTCTTCTGGTCACAGTACCTGGCGCCGGAGCGTCCAGCGCTGTTGAACCACCAGATGATGCAGCTAGCGGAGCTACATAGTATGTACGGCTTGGCCATGAAGGACATCATAGTACGGCTGTGGCCAGCCGAACCCATTCCTAGCAGCTACTTCGGCCTGGTCAAGCGGCTCGTCGATGCCCTGCCCCGAGTCGAAGCTGTAAAGCGCTCGACGTGCATAGAGGGTGCGCGGATGGCCTTTGCCCATGTCAAGATGCACTGGGCAAAGATGAAGACTACCCTCGTGGCGACCGAGGGCCCACCCGAAGGCAAGGAGCACCGCAAGCCGGAGCGATATTTCGGCGATGTCCTGGAGGGTGGCAAGTTAGTAGTGGGCCAATGCTCAAAGGATAATATATTCGATTAAATGTATCCGGATTGTCCAGAGATTGTTTTATGAACCAAGCCTCTGTAATATATTTATGTCGTTATCTAAAATTAATTTCCTCCTGTGCGGCCATTATTAAATCTGAGAGTTTACCAGTCGTCGGCTTCAGCCCCACGTAGATGCTATGGGGGTGTTCGGAATAGCGCCCGATCACACTTGACCGTATGTCTTGGTCCATAAAGGAGGTCTCTGCAAAGCGAACCAGGCAATCGGACTATGCGGTTTTATCACTTTCACTTAGCCATAGGAGTTTGACAGTGGGACTAAGTACTAGCCCCTGGTGCGTATGTGGCTTTCCAAACTGGGATGTCTTAGACGCGTGACCGGACGAAGCCTAGTCCTTCGTATAATACGGAAGAAATCGTAGGAGATTTATAACAAGACGTTGAATCACCGACAAGCTCTCGCCGCATCATGACAGTCAGTTTTCAACTTTCTCTACTGAGGTGTTTGACCGGATGAACCAGAAACACAATCGCAGTAGTTCTCCCTTTACTACCCTAGCTGAACAAGCAGAACGTAAGGTAGTAACCTCAGGAGCCGGGCAACCCAATTATTGACCAAAGACATGATTCGGAGCTGATGCATATGATGCCAAATTCGGGACGCTGAAGTATATTCTAAAAGTGTTCGGACTTTTTTGAAAATATGTGTGGCCGAATAGAGCCCCTGGCATTGAAGTTGTGCCAGAATGTATATGTGGAAGTCTTAGCACAAAAGAGGAATGCAGATTATGAAACAAACCAAGACCGAACAAAGGTTGGTAAAAAAATGTTTTCATTATAATCTGTTTGATACGTCAAGACGTGCTATTATAGATTGTGTCCAGGCTATTTTACATGCCAAGTTTGTGCACAAGGGGAAGCTGTATACGGGGCCTAAAGAAAAAATGGTCTTGAAGATCTCATTGATGCCCTGCCGCACGTCTGCGCCGCTTTCGCCTTTGTGGAAAAGATCCTTTGAAAGGAGTGGTCCATGGTCGTCGATATGAAAACATGCCCGGTAAGAGTCCTGGCACGACCGTGGAATAGCTAGGTTTTAATGCACCTGCGGTACGAACAAAAAAAATAAAAAAAATATCAAAGAAGAAAGGTTAAGATCGAATAGGGTCCAGCCGTACTATCGACCTTGCCCGTGTGTGCCTTTGTCGTTGCCCAAGGTATTTTGAGTGCATAATTATGCACGCGCGGTACATATGTTGCATATGTGTGTGGCGATCGACGGAGGCGAGACTGCTAGTCTAGCTCTGAATTCACCGAGCTCTCGTTATGCAGAGTAGACCGGACGCATTTACCAGTATCCGGGGGCTTGATGGCTGATGAGGTGTTCGGCCTAAGGAGGCTGCTCTGCAATTCAGCCGCAAGGGCCGCAGTATGCTCCTCAGTGCGGAGGGAGCGCTCCATGTTTCCATTGACTGTGATAACACCGCGGGGTCCTATCATTTTGAGCTTTAAGTAAGCATAATGCGGGACCGCATTGAAGCGAACGAAGGCGGTTCGTCCGAGTAGTGCATGATAACCACTGGGGAAGGGGACGATGTCGAAGATCAAGTCTTCGCTTCGGAAGTTGTTTGGCGAACCGAAGACTACTTCTAATATTAATAAACCCGTGCAGCGGGCTTCGACGCCGGGTATCACTCCTTTAAAGGTGGTGTTACTAGGCTTGATTCTTGATGCGTCAATACCCATTTTTACTAACAGTGTCTTGATAAATCAGGTTAAGACTGTTGCCGCCGTACATAAGGACTCGAGTGAGATGGAATCCATCGATAATTGGATCGAGGACCAGAGCTGCCAAACCTCCATGACGGATACTGGTCGGGTGGTCCCTGTGATCAAAGGTGATCGGACAAGCCGACCACGGGTTGAATTTAGGGGCGACAGGCTCTACGGCATAGACGTCCCTCACGCGCGTTTGCGATCCCTCTTGGGGATATGGGTGACATTGATTATATTCACTGTTTTCACCTCAGGGGGGAATTTCTTTTGTACCCCTGTGTTCGGTGGGCGGGGCTCCTCATCCTCCTCGCTGGGCGGCCCTTTCCCCTTATGTTCAGTATTTAACTTACCGGCCTGTTTGAAGATCCAACAGTTTCTGTTGGAATGATTGGCAGGCTTGTCAGGGGTGCCATGAATCTGGTAAGGCCGATCGAGTATTTTGTCCAAATTAGATGGACCATCTTTATTTCCTTTGAATGGCTTCCTCCGCTGACCGGATTTAGAGCCGCGGAATCCGGCGTTAACCGCAGTGTCTTCAGTTTCTTCATTATTGTTCCGACGCTTATGTTTGTTGCGTCGTGGCCTGCCGTCGCCATCCCTGGGTTCCGAGGTTCCAGGGCCACTAGTACTGTTGCTTCTACGAGCCAACCAGCTGTCTTCGCCTGCGCAGAAGTGGGTCATCAGTGCGGTAAGAGCTGCCATAGACTTCGGCTTTTCCTGTCCGAGGTGTCGGGCGAGCCATTCGTCATGGACGTTATGTTTAAAGGCCGCGAGGGCTTCGGCGTCCAGAAAATCGATGATTTGGTTCTTTTTAATTAAGAACCTAGCCCAGAGTTTGCGGGCCGACTCTCCGGGTTGTTGGACTATATGACTAAGGTCATCGACATCCGGAGGCCGAACATAGGTACCCTGAAAGTTGTCTCGAAAGGCGTCCTCCAAATCTTCCCAGCTGCCAATGGAGTTCTCTGGGAGGATGTTTAGCCATAGCCATGCTGGTCCCTTTAGTTTTAGTGGGAGGTACTTGATGGCGTGGAGATCTTCACCGCGAGCCATGTGGATGTGGAGTAGAAAATCTTCAATCCATACCGCGGGATCTATCGTTCCGTCGTATGATTCAATGTTCACGTGTTTAAGCCCTTCTGGGAACTGGTGCTGAATTACCTCATCGGTGAAGCATAAGGTGTGTGTGGCGCGTCTGTATCGGGCGACGTCATGACGGAGTTCGGACGACATCGTGTTCGGTTTTCAGCCCGGGTGAGATTGTGCTTATCGTGCCGGGCTTGATGGCCGTCATTTTGCGTTGGAGCACGCCCCCTTGATCCATAGATTCATCTGGCCTGACCGGATCTATCGTCCAGGTCCTGGCGTAAGTCGTAGGTGTAGCCCGGAGCCGCTACCTCCTTGCCTCGACGGCGGGGTGGTGCAGGCTCGTGTTTGGCGTAAGTAGCCACTCTGTCCCGTCCATGTGGTGGCCGGTCGGGTTCGTCAGCAGGATTATACCTTGGTGGTATTGGCTCAAGGGCCTCGTTGTCAAATTGTGGTAGTAGCCTATGCTTCAGGTAGCTCTTTGTTGGGCGTTCGAGGCCATATTCTTCGGCCACCACGACTTTAGTCTATCTGTCATTGAGCGTATCCTGTTCGGCTTGAAGCTGTTGCTGTTTCTTTTTTAGGCTCCTCGCAGTTGCGATGAGTTGTCGCTTAAAGCGCTCTTGCTCGAGGGGTTCCTCTGGCATGATGAAGTCTTCGTTGCTGAGGCCGACGTGCTCCTCGGAGATCGGTGGATAGTTACTATCCTCCGAATCCTCATTCCCAACTGGCTCGTTGGGGTTAAATTGTCCCTCCTCCCGTTCGTCTACTCAGATGCAGGCTCGGCGGGGTCTTCAGGATCTTCGGCATCGTCCGGAGTATTGTTGTCTCCGGTGCCGGTGTTTCTTTCCTTCCCGCGGCGCGATTTTGAGCGGTGCCGCTGAAGTCGACGTTTCGGTGGCGCCTTGACGGGCTTGTCCTCGCTTGGATCTTTCCTGCTGTTGTCGTCATCTTCTTTAGGTGTATCCACCATATACACATCATATGTAGAGGTGGCCGTCCAACGCCCGGTAAAGGGTGGGTCCTGGCCTGGTTTGTCTCTGGCATCGTCGTCCATGCCGTCGATGTCTTCAGAGGCGTAGTCGAGCATGTTGATTAAGTCTTTGACAGTGGCTACCAAGTGGGTGGCGGGCAGGACACGAAATTCCTAGTGCTCAGCCCCTAGTTCGGGCTGGGCGTGGTTCGGAAGCGATACTTCCGTAATGGCGAGGGATCGCATTAAGTCCAAGGCCTTGCTTAAGGGCGAAGGTCGGACGAGGAACCGAGGACCTGCGGGGCTGGGCATGGCAGACTCTGCCAGGCTGTGCCCACTAGACGCGGGCCCTAAGAGTTTGGAGTTGGCATCCAGAGGCGAGTTCGGCTTTCCGGTGATGGGGATGAAGGAAATATGCCCTAGAGGCAATAATAAAGTTGTTATTTTATATTTCCTTATATGATGATAAATGTTTATATATTCATCCTAGAATTGTATTAATCGGAAACTTAGTACATGTGTGAATACATAGACAAACAAAGTGTCACTAGTATGCCTATATTTGACTAGCTCGTTGATCAAAGATGGTTAAGTTTCGTAGCCATTGGCATGAGTTGTCATTTGATTAATGGGATCACATCGTTAGAGAATGATGTGATTGACTTGACCAATCCGTTAGCTTAGCACTATGATCATTTAGTTTATTGCTATTGCTTTATTCATGACTTATACATGTTCCTATGACTATGAGATTATGCAACTCCCGAATACCGGAGGAACACTTAGTGTGCTATCAAACGAACCAACGTAACTGGGTGATTATAAGGTTGCTCTATAGGTGTCTCTGAACGTGTTTGTTGGGTTGGCATAGATCGAGATTAGGATTTGTTACGCATTGTATCAGAGAGGTATCTCTGGGCCCTCTCGGTAATGCACATCACTATAAGCCTTGCAAGCAATGTGACTAATGAGTTAGTTGCGGGATGATGCATTACAGAACGAGTAAAGAGACTTGCCGGTAACGAGATTGAACTAGTTATTGAGATACCGACGATCGGATCTCAGGCAAGTAACATACCGATGACAAATGGAACAACATATGTTGTTATGCGGTTTGACCGGAGACGAGTCTCGGTCATGTCTGCATAGTTTTCGAACCCGTAGGGTCCGCATGCTTAACGTTCGATGACGATCGGTATTATGAGTTTATGTGTTTTGATGTACCGAAGGTTGTTCGGAGTCCCGGATGTGATCACGAATATGACGAGGAGTCTCGAAATGGTCGAGACATAAAGATTGATATATTGGAAGGCTATGTTTGGACACCAGAAAGGTTCCGAGTGGTTCGGGCATTTTTCCGGAGTACCGAGGGGTTATCGGAACCCCCCGGGGAGTTAATGGGCCTTAATGGGCCATGGTGGAAGAGAGGAGGAGGCGGCCAAGGTCGGGGCGCGCCCCTCCAAGCCCTACTCCTAGTGGGAGTAGGACTTCCCCCCTTGGGTGCACCATAGGAGGCCGGCCCTCCCCCTCCTCCACTCCTTTATATATGGGGAGGGGGGCACCCCATAGACACACAAGTTGATTGTTTAGCCGTGTGCGGTGCCCCCCCCTCCACAGATTTCCACCTCGGTCATATCGTTGTAGTGCTTAGGCGAAGACCTGGGTCGGTAACTTCATCAACACCATCATCACGCTGTCGTGCTGACGAAACTCTCCCTAGACCTCAGCTGGATCTAGAGTTCGTGGGACGTCACCGAGCTGAACATGTGCAGATTGCGGAGGTGCCGTACGTTCAGTGCTAGGATCGGTCGGATCGTGAAGACGTACGACTACATCAACCGCGTTGTTATAACGCTTCCGCTTTCGGTCTAAGAGGGTACGTAGACAACACCCCCCCCCCTCTCATTGCTATGCGTCACCTAGATAGATCTTGCGTGTTCGTAGGATTTTTTTTGAAAATACTGTGTTCCCCAGCAGTGGCATCCGAGTCAGGTCTATGTGTAGATGTTATATGCACGAATAGAACACAAAGAGTTGTGGGCAATAATAGTCATACTGCTTACCATCATGTCATACTTTGGTTTGGCGGTATTGTTGGATGGAGTGGCCCAGACCGATATTACGCGTACGCTTACGTGAGACTGGTTCTACCGACATGCTTCACACACAGGTGGCTAGTGCGTGTCTGTTTCTCCAGCTTTAGTTGAATCGAGTGTGGCTACGCCCGGTCATTGTTGAAGGTTAAAACAACACACTTGACGAAAAATCATTGTGGTTTTTGATGCGTAGGTAAGTACGGTTCTTGCTAAGCCCGTAGCAGCCGCGTAAAACTTGCAACAATAAAGTAGAGGACGTCTAACTTGTTTTTGTAGGGCATGTTATGATGTGATATGGTCTAGATGTGATGATATATAAATTGTTGTATGCACTACAAAAAAAGACACATCCGTTGCATTTTGGGCCGAACGAATTTTTTTCTGTCATACATATGACACTTCTATGACGATAATTGTGACAAAACCCGGTATCATCATAGATGTGGTGGGCTCCTACTTCTATGACAAAAAGTCATGACAGAAAATGGGCTTTTCGTCCTAGGCGGGCCGTAGAGGCAGCTGCATGACATTCTTTGGGCCGTCCATTACGGAAAAAACCGTGGTAGAAGCAAGGGGGAGGAAAAATTCGGGGAGTTCCCGGGTACGGTGGGAGGTCGGGGCGAAGCGATGCTGCTTTCTCGTGCACGTGACGCTGCTGTGTGCGTAGGCGTTGGCTCTACTCGAACCCGAGCGAGGCGTTGGGCTCTAATCGAACCCGGCGATTGCACCGCAGGCTATGCATACTAAACCCGAGCGATCAATCGATGGTCGTTAATCAACCCGATCGAGCGATTCTTCGCTATCGCCGCTAATCGAGTCGATCGATGCTGCCTCTGGATGAAATAAAGTGGCGCTATGGGGGTGGATGAGCGATGGCGGTGGCGTTGAACAGTAGATGGTGGAGGGGTGCCCGTGGAGGGTGGTTGAACAGACCCGTGGTGTGGAGGGCTGGATGAACAATGGGATTGTGGATGGGTGGTTGAACAAGTAGCGGTGGAGTAAGCGCGGTGGAGGCTGGATGAACAGGAGCCCGTGGAGGCCGGAGGAGGCCGGCGGTAGCCCGTGGAGGCCGGAGGAGGTCGACGGTGGAGATGAACAGTATCCGTGGAGTCCCATTTTGCGATGCACGCCACACCCTCCCGTTGAACATGACCCCTTTTCGACAGTGGCGCTCCAACACAAGTCCGTTTCGTCTGCTTTTGCGGTACGCCACACCCCTCCACCCCTGTTTCAACCGTAGGAGGTCCGTTTCCTCCGTTTTGCAGTACACCACACCCCTCCCGATCAACAGGACCCCCGTTTCGACCGTAGGAGGTCCGTTTCCTCCGTTTTGCGGTATGCCACACCCCTCCCGATCAACAGGACCCCGTTCCGAATGTAGGAGGTCCGTTTCCTCCGTTGTGCGGTACGCCAGGCCTCGTTTCCATCGCCTGTTCCGTCCAAGCCCTCCCGATGAACACGACCACGCATTCCGTTCTGACCCAGCCGGTTGGCTCCCCATGAACACGACGACGACGCAGTTTCTCCATTCCGACCCAGCCATGTACGTATGCACAAGTAGGCGTTCGAGACCCTGCCCGTATGTACGTACGTGGCCGTATTTTCTTTCTTGCACACTCGCTGATGTATGTACGTGTATATGCTACGTGCGCGCCTCTACAACGACCAGTATGTACGCATTAACGTCACACCAGAATGACAACACTACGTACGCTTCGACCAGGTGGGTCCCGACTGTCAGGCACTTCCTTGCGTGCGAAGATGTAGCTGGTGGGTCCCAGCAGTTAGGGGGGCGAATCGTTTTTTTTTTGCCCGGACACACTTCCTTGCGTGCGAAGATGTAGTCGGTGGGTCCCAGCAGTCAGGGGGGCTGAGGGAGTCCTGGACTAGGGGGTGTCCGGATAGCCGAACTATCATCTTTGGTCGGACTCCTAGACTATGAAGATACAAGATTGAAGACTTCGTCCAGTGTCCGGATGGGACTTTCCTTGGCGTGGAAGGCAAGCTTGGCGATACGGATATTAGATCTCCTACCATTGTAACCGACTCTGTGTAACCCTAACCCTATCCGTGTCTATATAAATCGGAGGGTTTTAGTCCGTAGGACGAACAACAATCATACCATAGGCTAGGTTCTAGGGTTTAGCCTCTCGATCTCGTGGTAGATCTACTCTTGTACTACCCATATCATCAATATTAATCAAGCAGAGTAGGGTATTACCTCCATCGAGAGGGCCCGAACTCGGGTAAAAACATCGTGTCCCTTGCCTCCTGTTACCATCCGCCTAGACGCACAGTCGGGACCCCCTACTCGAGATCCGCCGGTTTGACACCGACATTGGTGCTTTCATTGAGAGTTCCTCCGTGTCGTCACCTATAGGCCTGATGGCTCCTTCGATCATCAACAACGACGCGGTCCAGGTGAGACTTTTCTCCCCCGACAGATCTTCGTATTCGGCGGCTTTGCACCGCGGGCCAATTCACTTGGCCATCTGGAGCAGATCGAAAGCTACGCCCCTGGCCATCAGGTCAGATTTGGAAGCTTGAACTATACGGCCGATGTCCGCGGAGACTTGATCTTCGACGGATTCGAGCCACAGCCAAGCGTGCCGCACTGTCTCGATGGGCACGATCTAGCTCTGCCGCCGGACAGTGCCCTGGAGGCGGCACTAGCGTCTGCTCTGACCGTTAGCTCGGAGCCGACTCCCCCGATCGAGGAGGAGTGGTTGGACACCGCCTCGGGGGCTACGATCTCAACGGCGATTGAGCCGAACTCCATCCCTGTCCTTTGCGAAGACCGTGACTCCAAGGTGCGGACTCCTCTCCGGACTCGAACCCTCCGCGCCCTACCGATCGAATCCGATTGGGCGCAGGTCATGGAGTTCACTGCCGCGGACATCTTTCAAAGACTCGCCCTTTGGCGACATCTTGAAATCACTAAAGTCTCTCTCTTTATCGTAGAGCCTGGCGGACTACGTTCAGGAAGGTTGGGATGCGGACCACGAAGAAATTCAACGCCCACCCACCACCCACTTTGTAGCCACTGTCGAAAGCTTACACGACGTGCTCGATTTCGACTCCGAAGACATTGACGGTATGGACGACGATGTAGGAGACAACCATCAACCAGCACCTATAGGATGCTAGATAACCACCTCATCCCATGATGTATACATGGTGGATACACCTAAAGGAAGTGATGACGAGGAACAATGGGACGCTATGAAGGATAAATCCCTCGAAAAGCAGTCAAAACGGCAACGTAAACGCCGCACCAAGTCCCGCCTCGACAAAGACCCAGCCATAGAGCAGGACGAACCGGTGGACGATGAACATGCTATCGAGCAACCGTCCGAACAGGACAACTTGGATAAACAACCCGTCCCCGGCGAAGATAACAGTCCGGACGATCTCACGCGGACAAATTGTTGGAGCAGAAGAACCTCCACAAAAGGCTCGTCGCCATCAAGGCGTAGCCTGAAAAAGCGTATGGAAGCTCAAAACAGCGGAAGATGCACTCGTAATCATATGGAGCAAAGTATTCAACACCGCAGACAAATACCGCGACAGTCGCCGAACAAAGAGCTACCCAAAGAGAAAACTACTGCCCGAATTTGATGAGGAGGCCGTAGAGTCCCCACAATCAAAAAGCAAGAAGGTCACCCGGTCGGATGGACGACTCCACAGCAAACAGAGAGCGGCAAATGGCGCCGCACACAAGCTGGTACACGATCCGCATAAGGATTCGCATCAAAAGGATGGCCCAGTTAGGTCCATCTATGGGCCGAGAAAGCAAGCTCTTCAAAGCAATGCAATACGCCAAATATCCGAACATCACGCAAGACACCCAAATATAGGGGTGCCGCACACTGTGTTTCACCGATGAGGTGCTGGATCACGAATTCCCAACGGGATTCAAACCCGTAAACATAGAGGCATACGACGGAACAACAGACCCTGGAGTCTGGATTGAGGATTACATCCTCCACATACACATGGCTAGAGGAGACGATCTACACGCCATAAAATACTTACCCCTCAAGCTCAAAGGGCCAGCCCGGCATTGGCTCAAAAGCCTCCCTGAAAATACCATTGGAAGTTGGGAAGAGCTCGAGGATGCCTTTCGGGCAAATTTTCAAGGGACTTATGTCCGTCCTCCGGATGCAGATGATTTAAGTCATATAACTCAACAACCCGGAGAGTCAGCCTGCAAATTCTGGAACAGGTTCCTCACCAAAAAGAACCAAATATTCGACTCTCCAGACGCCGAAGCCTTAGCAGCTTTCAAACACAACGTCCGAGACGAATGGCTCGCCAGACACCTCGGCCAGGAGAAGCCGAGTACCATGGCCGCACTAACAAGCCTCATGACCCGCTTTTGCGCGAGAGAGGATAGTTGGCTGGCAAGATGCAGTACCAGCGACCCAAATACATCCGAAGTAAGGGATGGAAATGGAAAACCATGACGCAGCAAGGACCAGCACCGGATTAAGGGGAATGGTCCAAAGAGCGCGGTTGTCAACGCCGGATTCAAAAGCTCACGGCAGAACAATAAAAAATTGCCCCTTAAGGACAATAGCGATGAGCTATCCAACTTAAACAAAATCTTGGAGAAGATATGCCAAATCCACAGTACTCCCGGGAAGCCTGCAAACCATACCCACAGAGATTGTTGGGTCTTCAAGAAGTCCGGCAGACTCGATGCTGAACACAAGGGGCTCGACACACCAAGCGAGGACGATGACGAACCCCACAAGCAGAGCACCGGAAAACAAAAGAATTTCCCACAAGAGATTAAAACAGTATACTCACTTCTCGTGATAAAAGGGAAAAACAGAGCGGCGCCCACTAAAATGCGCGCCGCACAGACTACCCTAGCGGAGTACCAACACTGGTTGTCAAAACCAATCACCTTCGACCATCAGGACTACTCCGAAAGTATCCGGAACGCAGGATGGACTGGCTGGATATTAGATCCTATAATCAACGGATTCCAACTCACACAAGTCCTCATGGATGGCGGCAGTGATATAAACCTGATATATCAGGACACAATCCGCAGGATGGGGATAGACCCAACCAAAATTCGCCATAGCAACACCTCCTTCAAAGGGGTAATGCCAGGCCTGTATGCCCATTGTATGGGCTCCCTACTGCTAGAAGTTGTGTTCGGCTCATCCGACAACTTCCGCCGCGAAGATTTAACCTTCCACATCGCCCCATTCGAAAGTAGCTATCAAGCACTACTGGGGCGTGAAGCTTTCGCCCACTTTAACGCAATACCGCATTATGCATCTCTTACACTTAAAATGCCCGGTCCACGCGGCATCATCTCATTAAAAGGGAGTATTAAGTGTTACTCGAGCACGGAAGAACGTGAGACTGCCTTGACAGCCCCACACCAATCCGGCCCCGCTAATCAAAGCACCGGAATAGGTCATTCAAACCCCGGACACGGCTAGACGAGTCCGGCGCCTACTAGCGGCATACCCCCATATAAGGGGCTGCACACACGTACAACAAGAGACAATAAAGCTCAATTTTATTCACCTTCCGAACCGTACTATGTTTATTTAATATAAAGTACATTTCTCGCACGATATTTTTTCTTTTCAACTAAGTTCTTCTCTTTTACAGATGAACACCGTGCTACACCCGTCCAGGATACGGAACAACTGAGACATTGTGCACGCACGTGCGCAGGGACCCGCCTCAAGGATTCTTTTCAGATTAAGACCTGCGTAAACCTTTTTTACTGTCTCTTGTTGATATACATCCCCCGGTTTCTTACTATAACCAGGGAGGAGGCTGGCGTTTTGGCATCGGCCGCACCAGAATTTTTGCGCGTACATGGACACCAGGGGCTTACGGCATTATTCTGCCCATTTTCATAAAGACCGAATACCTTAGGGAGTGTTCGGCGTCTCGAAAGTTAGGCCTTATATGCATCAGCTCGAATCATGTCTTTGGTCAAATGTTGGGTTTGCCCGGCTCCCATGTTTTGGTACCTTACGTTCCGTTATATCGGCTAAGGTAGCACCTGGGAGAACCACTGCAATTGTGCCCCGGTTGAGCTGGGTTGAGCACCTCAGAGGAGAAAGCTAAAACTGACTGTCATGATATAGCGTGAGACTGGTCAACCACTCGATGACCCAGCGGAATGTTTAGAATTCCCCCGCATTGACGAAGGGCCGTTTTTCGGTCAGGCACATACGCGCCCCGAATTTGGGAGAGCGCGGTGCCCCTAGGGGCTATATAGTAGCCCCACCATCGAGCTCCTATGGCTAAGTGAAAGTGATAAAGCATTATAGTCCGGTTGCCTAGTTTGCTACGCTATCACCTCCTTCACAGGACCAAGACGTTGGATTAAGTGTGAAAATGCGCCTTTTTGCAAACACCCCCGCACTATGTGCGTGGGGCTGAAAGTCAAGACTGCCATCTTTCAGGTTATATACACATATACATCAACGGCCGACAGAGGCGTTTTAATACTTGAACGCACAAGTATAAAAAGATCTTCTATTATATTGAAACATTGTTTTCACAAATCATACATGTCATTTATACATAATATCCTTCGAAACCTTTGCGTCTCTATTAAACGAAGCGCCTGCAGGACTTCCTCAAAATAGTGCTCGGCAGGTACTCGGCTTCTGTCCGAATCTTGGGATGCAACGTCGGTGGCCTTCATTTCTGCCCAGTATGTCTTGACACGGGCAAGAGCCATCCGCGCTCCCTCAATACACGCCGACCGCTTCATTGCGTCGATACGCGGTACCGCACCAAGGAACTGCTGCACTAAGCCAAAATAACTCTTTGGCTGGGGTCCGCCTGGCCACAAATGAGTCATGACATGCTTCATGGCAAGTCCGGATAACCGATTCAGCTCGGCCCATTCGGCCAACCGATCGGTCAACGGAAGAGGACGCTCCGGACTATGGAATTGCGACCAATATAGCTCTTCCCTTCTGCGCCCCTTCTGGCCTCGGAAGTGCTCAATCGCGTCCGCAGCGCTCGCCACTAAGTCCAGATAAGCATCCTCTGAACTCCACAACTTGTCCAACTGAGCATACTTTGGATCCATATATTTCCTCCGCAGCAGAAAAGGCTTTCCATCCGCAATAGCCCCGGCCCGACTCAGCTCCTCCTTGGCAGCTCTCATAGCGGAACGAGCATTCTTGGATTCGGCGGTGGCCTTTTTCAGGCCCTCTTGCTCCGCTTGACGTTATTTTTCAAGAACCCCGCAGCAGTCGGTAGCGTTCTTCAACTTTATGGCCATATCGTCCATTTCCTCTTTGCTTCGGCAGTGAGCAGCCCGTTCGGCTTTTAGCTCTTCGGCCGCCCTTAAAGCGGCCGCATTACTATTTCTGGCTTGCTCTTTCGCTCGGCGAGTTCCGCAAGCAGCTCCTCCACAAGCCGCACCGTCGCATCAAAAGCATACAAGTAGTAAGGCATGGGCGTCAAGCTCCCTTACCAGGTGTCCGCGAGAAGTCGAATACCTTGTGACGCGTCAAACCGTTTATTGACAATCGCTAGGTCCGCATCCGCCTCGTCAAGTTGCCGCTTTAGTTCGGCAAATTCATCAGTCCGGCTGGCCACCGGACGCCCCGCCACCTATTTAGGAGCGGCGCTATGTTATAACTGAGATTATAATCCTTGGCACGCTGTCAATTTTGACAACATACCGTGTCTCAGGGGCTACTATCTATACAGGGCGCATTCTATATGCATAACTGTCAGAAGGTACATCATTTTTGCATACCTCGAACCCCGTCAGTAAGCTTCTGACGGCTTCATGCAATCCGCTCTCCGCGGACGCAATACTTTCAATCACCGTACCCATTAGCGCATGGTGATCTTCTGAGATAGCCGCTCGCCCGAGCAGATCCTTCAGCTCCTCCGACCGCCGCGCCCGGTTGGCGCTGACCTTCCGGCCCCGCCGGACTCGGGGACCCCTCCATGACGACACCTCAGGGGCGTCCGCCTCACATGAAGGTGCGACAGGTGGAGGCGTTTCGCTCTCCGTCATTTCCAGAAGAATATCCCCCGAAGACGAGCTCTGCTGAGAAGGGCTGAGCCCAAACTACAAGGTATAATTTCGGTTATCTTCAGAAATAAATATAGGGATGACCTTTATTACAAGACCCCTTCTTTTTACTTACGTCTCGCTGGAGGGCTGATCCCCTTGGGGAAATAGTGCGGCTGGGGTACTTCCCAGCGCCGGACTCTCTGACGAAGATTTCTTTCCCCTCTTTGAGGCCTTGACCTTCGGATCTTCCGAAGAGGTCCTCTTCTCTCCTTGGAGGGAGGGACTTTTGATCCCCCCTTCCTCGAAAGCCTCCTTCGTGGAGGCAGTAGCTCCCCTGCTCCCCCCTTCGCCTTCTTTAAAAGGCGCGGCCTTCAACATCTTCGTCAGCATGGGATCCGGCGTGGTCTCTGGGAGGGGAGCCGGACACCTTATCAACTTTTCCTTCGCTATCCACTCCTGTTCAAGAAACAACTCCTTTAAGGGAAAGTTTATGATAAATGAACGGACGGCCTGTCCGGGTATAGGACTAGTTACTTGAGTATCTAGGCGATTGCAGCTTAGTCATGCGTCCTCAATCAGGTCCGGACACTTCTCTTGTGATCCGAAGAACAGTTTATACATCTCCACGGGCGTCGTACCCATAAAATGTTGGAGAGCTCGTGGTCCTTCCGGATTAAATTCCCACAGACGGAGGGGGGCAACGCTTTGCAGGCGTATAGGCGCCAAATCAACATAACCTGCGCCACTGCGACCAGATTGATCTCTCTTTCTTGGAGGTCTCGAATACGGCCCTTCAACAGAGGAACGTCCTTGGACGGCCCCCAGTCGAGCCCCCGGTTGTCCCATGATGCCAGCGCTGTGGTGGACCTGAGCGGAAGGCGGGTGGCGTCACCCATTTGGTGTCCCTGGGAGCGGTGATATAAAAACACTCCCGTTGCCACAAACCAAGCTCCTCTTGAAAATAGCCCTCGGGCCACAGAGCATCAGCACACTTGCTTATGACCGCCACTCCGCACTCTGCTTGTTGCCCCTCAATCATCTTCGGCTCCACCTTGAAGGTCTTGAGCCACAATCCAAAGTGAGGGGTAACATGGAGGAAGGCTTCACATACGACAACGAATGACGAGATATGGAGGATGGACTCCGGATTCAAGTCATGGAAATCCAGCCCATAATAAAACATGAGCCCCGCGACAAAGGGATCCGTCGGGAAGCCTAAACCCGAAGGAAGTGTGACCTGACGCCACGCTCTCGCCGGGCTCGGGAGTGGGAATGACCTGCCCCGAGCAGGCAGCCTATGCAAGATCTCGCCCGGTTAGATACAGCGTCTCGCCGCTTTAGCACATCTTCTTACGTGATGTAAGAAGACATCCATCGGCCAAGCTGGTCGGAGCGGACATCGTCGAAGGTCCGAAGCGCCTAAATCTGAAGCTTTGGGTGTTAGAACTCGAAGCGCGAGGCGAACTCGATGGAGGGTGGAAAAAAGAAGAGGGCTTTGGTCTCATTATAAAGAGGTTGAATACCAAGAGCCCTCCTCGTGGTCGATTGGGACTCGCCTTCGATAGAGGAGGCGTGCCAGCGAACGCACGTTGGAGTTACCCACGTCCATATTTGATGAGAATCCCGGAATAAGGGGCACGATCTATGCTTTGATAAGGCGTGCCAAGGAAACCGCCTCGCTAAACGCACTAAGGTGGAATGGTAAAAACAATCCGTATAAAGGCACGGCCGTGGTGTGATGTCACGCCACGGAATACGCCGCCAGATCTGTGCAAAAATTATTCTCTCTACGGTAGTATGTGGAACTTGTTTTGCAGAGCCGGACACTATCCTTATGTTCAAAACCTTCTATGAAGTATTCGGAGGAGGAACCCGCCTTGCAATGCCGAAGACAATATGTGCGCCGGACTCGTCATTGAAGCCTGGTTCAGGCTACCGAGGGAGTCCTGGACTAGGGGGTGTCCGGATAGCCGAACTATCATCTTTGGCGGACTCCTAGACTTCGTCCGTGTCCGGATGGGACTTTCCTTGGCATGGAAGGCAAGCTTGGCGTCTGAGATATGTAGATCTCCTACCATTGTAACCGACTCAGGTAACCCTAACCCTATCCGGTGTCTATATAAACCGGAGGGTTTTAGTCCGTGGGGCGAACAACAATCAGACCATAGGCTAGCTTCTAGGGTTTGGCCTCTCCGATCTCGTGGTAGATCTACTCTTGTACTACCCATATCATCAATATTAATCAAGTAGGAGTAGGGTATTACCTCCATCGAGAGGGCCCGAACCTGGGTAAAAACATCGTGTCCCTTGTCTCCTGTTACCATCCGCCTAGACGCACAGTTCGGGACCCCCTACCCGAGATCCGCCGGTTTTGACACCGACAGGGGCGAATCATTTTTTTCCTGGACGCACTTCCTTGCGTGCGAAGATGTAGCTGATGGGTCCCAGCAGTCAGGGGGGCGAATTGATTTTTTTTGCCCGGACGCACTTCCTTGCGTGCGAAGATGTAGCTGGTGGGTGGAAGCCATTCCTTGACCACGTTGACCACGCCGCGCCAAGAGCACCAGGGCGGTGGACGCCGGCGAGGCCTAGGAAGGGGACGACGCGGAGCCGGGGAACACGCGGCAGTGGATGCCCACGCGTAGAGGAGTACGAGGGTTCACTGGTTCGCTGCGGTGTGAGGTTGCCGTCGCTGCAGAATAACAGGGGGTGTGGGTGAGTAGAGGGATGGCCTGGCCAGCGGTGGGAGTTGTAGGGGCGGTGAGGCCTCCGCCGCATCGCAGTCGGCCACGGGAGGCAGGAGCACGAGGCACGACCGACGCTGGTTTGGGCAGCTAGAGCAAGAAGACCAGAGGTTGAAGAAGCACTACGGCCGTTGGATGGACATCGTACCGTCACTGGAGCTATAATCGTGCATATTGACTAAGTTGACAAAGCCCGCCGTCCCCGTCAACTTACTAGGCCCACAAGTCAGCCTGCCACTATACTGGGTCCCAGCTAACTGGCGGAGTATTCATTTTTTTGTGCGTAATAAGGAGGCACTTCCTTGCGTGCGAAGATATAGCTGGTGGGTCCGAGCTATCAGCGGCGGTAGCGTTTTTTTCGTGAAATACAGAGGCCGTTTCGATGGGTCCCTGATGTCATGTGGAGGAATCATTATTTTGCGCGTAATGAGGAGGCATTTCCTTGCGTGCTGCCGTGGACCCAGCTGTCGGCCTCTCCACGTACAGTCCACTTCAGATGCATCTCGGTCGTTTACCATGTTGACCAGGCCGCGCCGAGAGCACCAGGGCGGTGGACGACGGCGAGGCCTAGGAAGGGAAAACACGGAGGCAGGGAAGACACGGCAGTTGTTTCCCACGCGGAGGGGAGTACGACTGTACGAGGGTTTACTGGTTCGTCTGCCATCGCCGGAGAATAACAGCAGGTGTGGGTGAGTAGAGGGATGGCTAGGCCAGCGATGGGAGTACGGTGGGGCGGTGAGGCCTGCGTGGCAGCAGAGCCGGCCGCGGGGAGGAGGGAGCAGGCAGTCCCGCCGGCGCTTGTTCGAGAGGCTGGAGCACAAAGAGCAGAGATTGAAGAAGCACGACGGCCGTTGGATGGCCATCCAACGATCCTTTGCTTGTCGTCAACCTTTTTTTAGGAAAGCCTCAAATCTGTGGAAAACAGCATACAACCCATCTGCTATTATTTCAAATAATTTACAGCCCATTTGCTAATTCTTAAGGTTTTTTTTGGAGCCCATATTCTTTTTGTTAGCATTACAGCCCATATTGTGGCCACGGTTAAAAAATTATACAAAATTTTTCATATTTCGATGCGGTCCGAACTGTTTTTAATCCCGAAATTTTGACTCACATTCAAACTGATTTTAAAAATAAATTTATATCAATATAAAATCCAACAAATTCTCCACGCATAAAAATTAATGTAATTTAAAATCTCGAAATGAAAAAAAAGATATTTGAAACTAATTGCCGGTTTGATGTGTTTTAAAAATGTACAACCCATTTCTCATTACTAATGGGCCATTTTCTCGGCCAGCCGAATGAAAGCTCTCCTCATCTTGAAAGATTTGCAGCCCAACATGCCTGACAAAGCGACTTACTTGGCAAATCACAAAAAAACTGGGCTGTGGCCATGGACCCAGCTATCATCCTCTCCACGTAAAGTACTCTTCCGATGGAAGTCGTTCCTTGACCAAGTTGACCACGCCGCGCGGAGAGCACCACGGCGGCGAGACCTAGGAAGGAGACGCCACGGAGCCGGGGAAGACGCGGTAGTGGAAGCCCGCACAGAGAGGAGTGTGAGGGTTCACTGGTTCGGTTGCGGTGTGAGGCTGCCGTCGCCGCAGAGCCTGGCCAGCGGTGGGAATAGTAGGGGCGGTGAGGCCTCTGCGGCAGCACAGCCGGCCACGGGAGGCAGGAGCATGAGGCACGAACGGAGCTGGTTTGGGTGGCTGGAGCAAGAAGACCAGAGGTTGAAGAAGCACTACGGCCGTTGGTTGGACATCGTACGGTCACTGGAGCTAGAATCATTCATATTGACTAAGTTTTAGAAAGCTCTTCGTCCCCGTTAACTTAGTAGTCCCACAAGTCAGCCTCCAACCAAGGTGGGTCCCAGCTAGCAGGGGGAGAATTCATTTTTTTGTGCGTAATAAGGAGGCACTTCCGGTGGGTCCGAGCTGACAGCTGGGGGAACGTTTTTTTCGCGAAATACGGTGGCCCGTCAGGTGGGTCCCAGTAGTGAGGGGGCAAACGATTTTTTAGCGAAATACGGTACCCCGTCCAGTGGGTCCCTGCGGCCGTGGACCCAGCTGAGACTCTCCACTTACAGTATACTTCCGATGGAAGTCGTTCCTTGACCACGTTGACCTCGGCGCGTTTCGTTGCATGCATGTGTCCATGGGTGTGGTGCGTCCCCACTGTCAGCCTCTCACGTACAGTCATCTTCCGATGACTCTCGGTTGTTGACCACGTTGACCACACCGTGCCGAGCACACCCAGACTAGAATGACCCGGAGATGGGGAAGACGGGCAGTGGAGTCGCAGATGGAGAAGAGTGGGAAACTTCACTGGTTTGGGTGCGCGGCAGCACAGCCGCGGTGGCACCCACGGGAGACAGGAGCAAGAACAGAGGTTGAAGAAGGAGCACGGCTGTTGGATTAACATCCAACGGTGCAGATGCTAGAATCATTTGTTGATTAAGTTGACAAAGCCGTGCGTACACGTCCGCTTAGTAGGCCCACAAGTCACCACCAAATCACGGGTCCCAAATTGTCAACGGGATGAATAATTTTTTTCACAAAACAAGGAGGCACTTCCTTCCGTGCAAAGATACAGCCGGCGGGTCCCAGCTGTCAGGTGGAGGAAACATTTTTTTCAGCTTAATAAGGAGGAACTTTCCTTGCGTGCGACCATGGACCTCGTGGGTCCCAGCCGTCAGGCTCTCCACGTACAGTCCTCTTTCAATGACTCTCGTTTGTTGACCATGCCGCACCGAACACAGCGAGGCGGTGGACGACGGCGAGGCCTCAGACGGGAACGACTCGGAGATGGGAAAACACGGTAGTGGAGTCGCAGATTGAGAGGAGGACAAGGGGTATAACTGGTTCTGTTGCGGCGTGGGGCTGTAGTCTACTAGTCTGTGGAGAATAACAGGAGGTGTCGAGGGGTGTAGGGATAGCCTGGCCGGCAGTGGGGTAGCGCTTCACAGCGATGCATGCTAAGCAGAGCCGCTAGCCGCCGGAGGCTGGACCAGGCGGTCCTGGCGACGCTGGAGGAAGAAGACGAGAGATTGAAGGTGCATGCCGGCCGTTGGATATAAATCCAATGGCTGTGGATGACACAATCATTTGTTGACCAAGTTGAAAACGCCCTACGTAGGCTTCGACCTATTGGCCCACATGTCAGCCTGCAAAAATGTGGCATATATTTAACCCACGTTTTCTAGAATGTACAGTCCATTTGCTGGGCTGGGTGAACAAATGACTTCGCGTCAATCAGGCCCATTTATATTTTCTAAGAAATCCCAGCCCATTTGCACTTCCTTGAAATACACGTATTAGGTGGGCTCGTTATATATATAATGTTATGTTAGAAGGAGCAATTAATATCAAAGAATAAATCGGAGAGGCACATTATATATATATATATATATATATAATTAAGAAATTAGCGAGTTATTGCTCAAAATAAAAAATGAGCGTTATTATTAAATTGGTTCTTAAAATCTTCGCAAGCTTTTATGCATAATCACCAGGATTTTCCTTGCATGTGAGTCAAAAACAACCAGGATTTTCCGTTAAACATTTACTTTTATAAGTTAATAACACGTGGGATGTCTTTATAATGTATATATAAGTCTCTATAAAATATACGATAATAGTAATAATATAAATATATATAATGTGGTTAGAAGGGAAAACATAAATTGGACACAACATTACTTTTATAAGAGACCTGCATTTTATACCCTACAGTAGGCATACTAACAAGTTCACACACAAATACAACAGAAAAGTTAAACATTCATATCAAACTCAGTGTCGGTGTCAAAACAGGCGGATCTCTGGTAGGGGGTCCCGAACTGTGCGTCTAGGCGGATGGTAACAGGAGACAAGGGACACGATGTTTTACCCAGGTTCAGGCCCTCTTGATGGAGGTAAAACCCTACGTCCTGCTTGATTAATATTGATGATGTGTGTTACAAGACTGGATCTACCACGAGATCAAAGAGGCTAAACCCTAGAAGCTAGCCTATGGTATGATTGTTGTTCGTCCTACGGACTAAGACCCTCCCGTTTATATAGACACCGGATAGGGTTAGGGTTACACAGAGTCGGTTACAAAGGTAGGAGATCTACATATCCGTATCGCCAAGCTTGCCTTCCACGCCAAGGAAAGTCCCATCCGAACACGGGACGAAGTCTTCAATCTTGTATCTTCATAGTCTTGGAGTCCGCCGATGATGATAGTTCGCTATCCGGACACCCCTAGTCCGAACTCCCTCAAGAGTCCCTTAACCAGGCTTCAATGACGACGACATGTTGTCTTCGGCATTGCAAGGCGGGTTCTTCCTCCGAATAATTTATAGAAGATTGTGAACACCAGGATAGTGTCCGGCTCTGCAAAAATAAATTCCACATACCTCCGTAGAGAGAATAATATTACACAAGATCAATCTGCTGACGCATTCTATGGCGTGACGTCGCATCACTACCAAGCCTTTACACAAGTTGTTTTTATTGTTCCACCTCAGCACATTTAGCAAAGCGGTTTCCTTGGCACGTCTTGTCGAAGCAGAGATCGTGTTCCCCTTATTCCGGGATTCCCATCAATATGGACGTGGGTAACCCAACCGCGCCATTGATTGTGACGCTTGGGGGATAAGCGAGTTTTACCAGGCCGGTGGGGACACATGTTTCCGTCCGCTCATATAAGGGGATAAAGATCCAACCCTTTTACTTGCGCCTTCTTCCTCCTTGACTTATCCATCTCCGCGAACTCGAGCTCCAGCGCCCAAGTCCGCACTTCTCACCTCAACCTTCTCCAACTATGTCCGGAGCGGGAGGCAAGTGGATGGCCTCCTCCGTCACGGAGGGGCAGATCCAGAAGCTGCGCGACGCCGGATACTTGTCCATCAACATCGCGCATCGGCTCCCCGACGAGGGAGAGCTCATTCCCAACCCCAGGCCCCATGAGAGGGTAGTATTTCTTCCCCATTTCCTCCGCGGACTGGGCTTCCCGCTTCATCCCTTTGTCCGGGGGCTCATGTTCTACTACGGCCTAGATTGCCATGATCTGGCCCCGAATTTCATCCTCAACATCTCGGTGTTTATCGTCGTGTGTGAGGCCTTCCTCTGCATCCAGCCCCACTTCGGCTTGTGGCTCAAGACCTTCAGTGTCAAGCCGAAGGTTGTGAAGGGCAGCCAAGCGGAGTGCGGAGGAGCCATGGTGGGCAAGATGTCCCACGTTACGTGGTGGGAGGGCACTTTCGTGGAAACCATCAAGGGGTGGCAATCGGGGTGGTTCTACATCACCGAGCAGCGTGACCACGATTGGGCAGCGGCCCCAAATTCAGATCCGGCATCCCTACATGGCTCACCTCCCGAGAGAAAGTGGCCGGATTTGGGGAATTCGGAGGAGCTGACCGGACTCCAAGCTCATATCCAAGCTGGTGGACAAGAAGCTCAAGCTTGTCAACGTAGTCCAGGTCATGCTCATCCGCCGGATTCTCCCGTGCCAGTGACGGGAATTCAACATGTGGGAGTTTGATCCAGCGCAGCACCAAACCCTGAGCGGGCTCTTCGACACTACGTACGAAGATGTCTGGAAGGTGCTATTCAAAGGCGCCGAAGCTCCCGCATGCACTACCGAAGATCGCGGATTTAGCTCGCAGCGTCCAGCTGACGAGGTAAGTGATTTCACCACTTGTTTTCCATAGTTTGGCTCTATGCGGGATCTAAACTCCCTTTACCTTTAACAGGAATGGCTGGCGAAGGCCGAACGGTTTATCTGTCGGCCCCATTGCTGGAGGACCAATGACGCCCGCCTAACTTGGCTCCGCTCCAAGACACCACGTGGTGCCGGAGAAGAAGGCCAAGAAGACGGCCACGGGGACTCGAAGGAGTTCCCGTTTTCAGGTGCTATCGGATGATGAATCCGAGGCCGACTCCTCCCACTAAGGCAAGGAGGAGAAGAAGAAAGCCTCTCCCCCAGCGGGGGGAGGGAAGAAAAGGAAGGCTTCCCCAACAAGGGAGGCCGAAGGGTCCAAGAAGGGAAAAACTCTTCTCCCGGACTGCTCTGCCAACGCCAGTGGCGACGACGAGGACTGGCCTCCAAGGGCCAAGCCCCTGGCGAGATCGTAAGTATCCGGACTCCCGAATAACTTTAAGGTTTTTTCTCTTTCGCCACATAATGTCTTTCTAGTGCCGCATACAACCCTGTAGTCCGCCCAAGGATGATCTTCCCGTTTCGTCGAGCGGGTCCTTGCGTGCGTCGGATATGGATTCCCTTCCGACTGCCTCCACCCCCCGTGCCGCGGACGACGCCGAGGTGAGATCCCAAGAAAGGACCCACCAGGAGGAGGAGGCCCCGAAGGTGTCACAGGACACCCTTCCGGACTTTGCAACGGACTCAGCCCCGGAGGCCACAGTGACGCCGGCTGCCTCCGTCCAACCGGAGGTGCGGGATAATTTGCTGGAGGTGCTCAACGGCGCCTCCATCAAAGAGGAACACCGCACTGTTATGAGTGCGGTGATTCAGAAGGTTCAGCTCGCCAAGAGCGGGCTGACCGAAGCCTGCAGCAGCCTTCTAACAGGCTTTGAGGTAAGAATTTTAATATATGTAAAATGGTACCGCATAGACAGTAGCCCCTGATGCTCGGTTCAGTGTTCGGAAAGAAAAGCGGGACTGAGGATCTTTAGAAAGATAAACGCAGGAGTCATAAAAAATATGTCAATATGGGATTGCAGGTTGTGCTGCTGACCTCCGCCGCACTGACTGCAGAGGTCAATACTTTGAAGGAAAACCTCGAGCAGTCCGAGAACGAGCTCGGCCATGCCAAGAAGCAGCTCGAGGAAAAAGAAGGTGAGTAATACCTTATGAAAATTGTACCTTCTGAGAAAAGGATTTGGTTGCAAGAAAAATGACAAGGATAACGTGGGTATTGCGGGGCCACTAACAAGGTGGCGACCACTCAAGGAGGCGGTGGGCGTGGCCGACGCATAATGCGCCCAGCAGAGCGCACCCAGCGAGAGAAGCAGGAGGCGCGGGTGGTGGAGGTACAAAGCAAGAGTTCCAGGATCTCGTGAAAAAACATGAGAGCTTGGAGCGTGACTCAAGACTCGAGAGTCTCGAGCTTGCAACGGCTCTTGAGAGTGCCAAAGCCGCTAAGGCGAAGCCTACAAGGCCCTCCAGAGGTTGAGGCGGTGAAGAAAATAGCAGCTGGTCGTGCATTTTTCATGCAAAGTAAGCATGTGAGTGTTAATTTCCTATTGCTTACCAGAGTCGGAGCTCTCCAGAGGCGTTCGCAGATCTTCCTCATAGCGTGTCCGGTCTTTGCCGCATTCTACCAGGCCGAGGAGGGAGCTCAGAGAAGGTCTTCTGGTCTCGGTATCTTGAGGCGGACATTCAGTGCTTTTAGCGACCAGTGAAGCAGCTGGTCGAGCTCCACAAGGCGGTCGAACAGGCCATGAAGGGCCTCATAGTTCGGCTGTGGCCGAAGGAGGCCATGCCTGGGAGCTACTTCGGCCTGGTGCGGCGGCTGGTGGATGTGTGCCCGTGGGTAGAAGTCATCAAGCATTCTGCTTGTATTGAGGGTGCCCGTCGGGCCCTTGCCCGTGCAAAGGTGCACTGGGGCAAGATGGATGCCTGTGGCTCGTGGACGGACCCGCCACCAGAGGGCAAGGAGCATCGCATGCGCCCGAGATGTATTATAAGAGTGTCTTTGAAGGGCGCCCGCACTATTGCGGGTGAGTGCTCCAAAGATGTAATATTTGAGTAGACTCGCATTTTGTTATCCTATGCGCTGAAACTTAGTTCATATCGCTAAGCAACGCTTGTTAATTTAAAATATTACCTTACGTGCGGCTGTTTATCAAATCGAGAGATGGCAAGTCATCGGCTTCAAAGCCCCCATGCCACGAAAAGTCTTTGGGGTGTTACGATAAACTTGAGCGCTCTTGTTCCCATTTTTGGTCCATCTAGGGAGGCGCTCAACACAGCGAACAAGGCAACCGGACTTATAATGCTTGAACACTCTCACTTAGCCATAGAATTCTATAATTTTAAATTTCGGCGAAGCCCCTAGTCTTCGTAAGGCCGAATTTGGGGCGCTATCGACGCCTTGGCCGGACAGTATCCGACTCCTCGCTCTAAGCGGCATAAGTCTTTAAGGACTCGCAAAAAACCTCTCGAACAACGACCGGCACTCGCCTCATCATGACGGTCAGTTTTAGCTTTCTCCACTGAGGCGTTAACCCAGCCGAACTGGGGCGGAATCGCAGTGGTTCTCCCAGTGCTACCTTAGCCGATATAAAGGAACATAAGGTACCAAAACATGGGAGCCGGGCAAACCCAACTATTGACCCAAGACATGATTCGGAGCCGATGCATATAGTGCTATAAGTTCGGGGTGCCGCACTTGTGAAAGTCTTCGGACTCATCACACCATAATGCGGGGAACATAAGCCCCTGGTGTATATTAGCCGTACCAAAGTGTACGGATGCAACATGCCGTGAATGAACATATGTATGAAAAAGAAATGCAATTATAAGCAAAAAGGTGCTGCATTGTTTTATTTAATAAGTGCTGCTACGAATGCAGAACGATACAAATAGTGCGATAAACAAGGTATTGGACTGTTAAACATGTCCCCCTCCAGGGGTAGGCTGCAGATTGGTGTATAAAAATGCTCGTAATGGAGACCGCATGTTTATTCGTTGTAGCCTTTATCCTTCCCTGGCTGTTGTATCGTGAGTTCGGCAGGTCTGCTGCCGGATAGGGCCTCTGACAAATGGAGTCCTGTGGATAAAAAGTAAAAGGTAAAAAGAAAAGAAAAAGGAACGACACACTTGAGAGCACCTGGTGTGGTTGAGCCGCAGTCTGGGTTTGTCGTGGTCGTGCCCCTCTCCCCATGCCCATCGTATTTTCAGAGCGTAATGGTGTACGTGAAGGACCTGCTTTGACGTTTCGCAGGGGCTGGGGTTGGGGCCGCATTGCTCTGGCGATGCTCGGGCGTGCTGTGGTCTTGTTGTAAGTTACTCCGGGCGCGCTTAGCTGTGTCCGGCCGCTTAACGGCCGGACTCGAGAATTGCCTTAAGAGGCTGCATTGCACTTCTGCCGCGAGAGCCGCTGTATGTTCCTCCGTGTGGAGAGAACGTTCAGTGTTTCCGTTGACCGTGATGACTCCTCGAGGGCCTGGCATCTTGAGCTTGAGGTATGCGTAGTGCGGCACCGCGTTGAACTTTGCAACGCAGCAGATGCGTCCGAGCAAGGCATGATAGCCGCTGCGGAACGGGACTATGTCGAAGATTAACTCCTCGCTTCGGAAGTTATCCGGGTATCCGAAGACCACTTCCAGTGTAATTGAGCCTATACAATTGGCTTCTACACCTGGTATGACGCCTTTAAAGGTTGTTTTGGTAGGTTTAATCCTTGAGGGGTCTATGCCCATTTTGCGCCGTATCACAGTAAAGCAGGTTCAGTTGCCGCCGTCCATCGGGACTACGGTTAGGTGAAATCCATCGACGATTGGGTCTAAGACCGGTCTGGCCGAATCCGCCGTGGCGGATGCTCGTGAGGTGGTCCCTTGGTCAAAAGTGATCGGGCAGGAGGACCATGGATTGAACCGGGCAACTGGCTCCATCGCGTAGACATCCCTGAGTGCACGCTTCCGCTCCCTTTTGGGTATGTGCGTTGCGTATATCATGTTCATCGTCCGCACCTGTGGGGGGAAACCTTTCTGTCCTCTATTGTTTGGCGGTTGGGTCTCGTCCTCGTCATCGCTATGCAGCCCGTTGTCATTGTTTTCGGCAATTAACTTGCCTGCCTGCTTAAATACCCAACAGTCCCGGTTGGTGTGGTTAAGCTGGCTTTTGAAGTGCCGTGTATCCGCACAAGCGGTCGAGTATTCGGTCCAAATTGGACGGACCCGGAGTAGTTCTTTTGAATGGCTTTTTCCACTGACCGGGTTTAGAGCCTCTGAATCCGGCATTGACTGCCGTATCTTCAATATTGTCGTCGGTAATGCGGCGTTTGTTTTTGTTACGACGCGGCCTGCCATTTTGGTCCTTGAAGTCCGGACTGCCAGAATTTTTGCTGAGGTTGTTGCTGCGTGCTAGCTATGTCCTCACCCGCCAAGCGGGTCATGAGTGATGTGAGGGCTGCCATGGATTTCGGCTTTTCCTGTCCTAGGTGCCGGGCAAGCCACTCGTCACGGATGCTATGCTTGAAGGCCGCGAGGGCCTCCGCATCCGAGACGGTCGGCGATTTGGTTTTTCTTGGTTAAGAACCGTGTCGAATTGTCCGGCCGATTCGTCTGGCTGCTGAATTATGTGGCTTAGGTCATCGGCGTCTGGTGAGTCGCACATAAGTGCCACAGAAGTTATTGAGGAATGCGGCTTACAGGTCCTCCCAGCTCCCAATTAACTCTGCTGGCAAGCTGTTGAGCCAATGTCGGGCTGGTCCTTTAAGCTTGAGGGGGAGGTATTTGATGGCGTGAAGATCGTCACCGCGGGCCATGTGGATGTGAAGGAGATAGTCTTCGATCCAAACCGCGGGGTCTGTTGTGCCATCATAGGATTCAATATTGACGGGTTTAAACCCTTCGGGGATTTGATGATCCATTACTTCGTCTATGAAGCATAGTGGGTGTCTTGGCGCCTCAGTCTTTGGCGATATCACGACGGAGCTCAAAAGAGCTTGGTCTGCATTTTGTTCGCCCGGCCGGACTTATCGCGGTCCGCCGTGGCGGTTGTCGCCACGCATGTGATGCCCACGCCGATCCATAGATCGATCTTGATTGTCTTTCCTTGTCCTCCAATATATCTCGCAGGTCCGGAGCGTTCCGCTTTGGCCGTGTGCTTTTTGAGCGATGCCGGGGTACGGTTCTAGTGAAGGGCCTAGAGGCCTTTCTGTCGCGACCGCGGGGTGGTTGGTCAACCGTATTGTCTCCTGGTGATGCGGGTTCGTAAGCCTCCTCCTCTAATCGGGGGAGCAGCTTGCGTTTAGGGTAGCTTTTGGAGGGGTGTTCGAGCTCATGCTCTTCGGCCGCGAGGACTTCAGTCCATCTGTCGGCTAGCAGATCCTGATCAGCCCTAAGCTGTTGCTTCTTTTTCTTGAGGCTGTTCGCCGTGGGCATAAGCCTGCGTCTAAAACTCTCTCCGAACTCAAGGCTCCCATGATTTGGAGCGATAGCGAATTCATACGAGGACTACGAAGCGAATAATTGCATTCCTTCCAGGAGGTCGAGCGCACGCTTTCCTCGGTTTCGAATCAAGGGACACTTGTTCGACGGGATTCTCAGGCACGACGAATTCATCGTCGTCGAGGCTTGCTTCGTCTCCGGAGGGAGGCATATAATCCTCTACCTCTTTTTCTGCCGCTCTCTCGTGAGGGCTGGCGTCTCCATCTTCCTGCGCTGGATCTTGCTGGAGTGGATTGTCTTCGGCACTGTCCGGTGTATTGTTATCTCCGGTGCTGGAATCTTCATTCTTCCTGTGGCGGGATTTAGAGCGACGCCGCTGACGCCGGCGCTTGGGCTGCTTCTTGGAGGGGTCATCCTCCGTTGTTCCATCGCCGTTCCCATCTTTTGGGATGTCCACCATATATATGTCGTATGACGAGGTGGCGTTCCAGTGCCCTGTAGGCGCTGGGTCTTGTTCGTCTCCGGCATCGTCGTTCATACCGTCGATGTCTTCGGAGTTATAGTCTAGCATGTCGGTTAGATCATCGACTGCGGCTACCAAGTGGGTGGTGGGTGGGCTTTGAATTTCTTTGTCGTCCGCATCCCAACCGTCCTGACCCAGTCCGTCCAGGGCTCTCCTGATAACGAGAGATACTTTAGCGAACTCAAGATGTCACCAAAAGGTGAGTGCTGAAAGATGTCCGCGGCCGTGAACTCCATAACGGGCGTCCAATCGGATTCGATTGGCAAGGGCGCGGAGGGTTCGGAGTCCAAGAGGAGTCCGGCACCCTGGAGTCGAGGTCTTCGCAAAGGACAGGGATAGAGTTCGGCTCGATCGCCATAGAGATTAAAGCCCTCGAGGCGGTGTCCAACCACTCGTCCTCGATCGGGGAATCCGACTCCGGATTAAGGGTCGGAGCGGACTCTGGTGCGGCCTCCAGGCCTTTGTTAAAGCGAGCTAGATCATGCCCATCGAGCCGGTCGGCACGCTTGTCTCTGACCCGAATCCGTCGAAGATCAAG
The DNA here is from genome assembly GCA_021605145.1 of Aegilops bicornis. Taxonomy (NCBI): domain Eukaryota; kingdom Viridiplantae; phylum Streptophyta; class Magnoliopsida; order Poales; family Poaceae; genus Aegilops; species Aegilops bicornis. The sequence goes on from CM038669.1 coordinate 507,881,693, forward strand.
TCTCCGCGGATATCGGCCGTATAGTTTAAACTTCCAAATCTGACTGGACGGCGGGCGTAGCTTCGATCTGCTCCGGATGGCCAGCGAATTGGCCCGCATGCAAAAGCCCGCCGAACACGAAGATCTGTCCGGGAGAAAAGTCTCACCACGGACGCGTCGTTGTTGATGATCAAAGGAGCCATCGAGCCTATTGGTGACGACACAGAGGAACTCTCCATGAAAGCACCAATGTCGGTGTCAAAACCGGCGGATCACGGGTAGGGGGTCCCGAACTGTGTGTCTAGGCGGATGGTAACAGGAGACAAGGGACACGATGTTTTACCCAGGTTCGGGCCCTCTTGATGGAGGTAAAACCCTACGTCCTGCTTGATTAATATTGATGATGTGTGTTACAAGAGTGGATCTACCACGAGATCAAAGAGGCTAAACCCTAGAAGCTAGCCTATGGTATGATTGTTGTTCGTCTCTACGGACTAAAACCCTCCAGCTTTATATAGACATCGGATAGGGTTAGGGTTACACGTAGCCGGTTACAAAGGTAGGAGATCTACATATCAGACGCCAAGCTTGCCTTCCACGCCAAGGAAAGTCCCATCCGGACACGGGACGAAGTCTTCAATCTTGTATCTTCATAGTCTTGGAGTCCGGCCGATGATGATAGTTCGGCTATCCGGACACCCCCTAGTCCGGAACTCCCTCACTCGGGTTCACAGGACAGGTTCATATTCATAGCCAACATTCACTATCAACAACTCAAAAGATTCATATATACACATGCTCAGCATATCTATGCATCCAAATGATTGATATATCACACGACAATATTCATACACAATTCACAAAAAGATTCAGATATACACATGTTCAGTGTGTTTATGCATCCAAATGATTGAGATCACAACCAATATGATCCATGGACGAACTTTAATTACCTAGGGTACAGACTGGTAAATGGTGTTCAATCGGAGGTACTTCTTGCTAAAATTAGTTCTCGTACGAGTAAACTTTCGAGTACATAAGAGGCAACATGCATAATCTGAACTTTGCTTGTAGGTTTATCCTCAAATAGTGGCCTCGTGCGAGGGAGGTTTGAGCAACTTGGCCACTACTTTCATCCAACTAGTTCTTGGCTCATCTTGGTCCTCAGATCTCGCCAAAATTCTACATTGCGAGATGAGAAAGGAGGCGGTTGAGAAAATGAACCACCCAAATTTTTTGTGCAGTTCAACTGAAATGGAGCATCCTTGGCGTGCAGACCGATTAAGTGCCGATGAATATACTGGCGTCAACCAACTTGTCTGGAATCTTTAGACTCCATGCCATATAGTTCGCTATCATATGTGCCGATAACCAAAAGGCACAAGTTGGGACCAAAGACTGGACTGCGTTTTTCTGGGCTATGCACCAAGCAATATTTTTGGCGTTCACTCTTCTAATACTTGGAGTTTGACAATTGGTTGACGCCAGTTGATACTCGAATGAATATAGGCACTTCTTGTCAACATTGATGCTTGTCTGAGTGAACTTTTGAGTACATAGCAGCAGCATAAGTACCTGTCCATCTGATCATTTTGTGTAGTTCTACTGAAATCACCCGATGTAATGATTTGCCTGCGAGTTCAGGCTCCAAATTACTCCTTTATGAAATCGGCAAACAAGTAGCACAATACCAAATTACCAATACATATGATAGGCACAATAATCAGGATAAAGACCGGTACCATCCTGTGTGAGGTAGCATATCAATTACTATTTCCTTTATTTGGAAGCTGAGATAAGCCAGCGACTAACAAAAGGAAGAAAGCAAGCGGAGATTAGACACCTTGGGAAAGGACGAAAAGTCGAGGCAATGAAGCACCCAAAGTTTTTGTGCAGTTCCACCAAAATCGAGCATCCCCGCTTGGCACCTATATTGAGAGAGTGAGATTACGGTAATAGTGGGACTAGTTGATGAAACATACACTAACAAATAGAAGCACCCTCATTATCGTAATGGGTAAAGTTAGCAACATAGTAGTCTTGCTTAAAGAGATGTATTAGTTTATTTAATCAGTGCCAATTAGCTCAACTCAACACTCAAAGCATTGCCATTTATCATAGGTTGCAAAACTTAAAAGTGCAAAGATAAAGGAGTTTCTCATGACAGTAGAACGATACAAATAGAGATGACAGCAAACTAATATGGATGAAGGCTTTAGGCCCGTACCAACCTGAGAAAAAAAGCTTATTCATGTAGTCCCATAAGAGATGATAAAGCACTCACTGGAATCACACAATAGTATATATTTTTTTGCACTTCAAATGTATGGTTGAAATCACTCTTGTTTACCACTTCTGAGATTATATCGAAAGATTATGAAGAACTTCCAGCAGAGTTAAAGTGTATTGTCTTGTGTAGTTCCACTAAAATGTATGATTGGCACAACATGATCCCTGTTTGCACAAGTAGGAACAAGGTGAAACCTTCAGTAGCTTAGTGAGAAAGGATAGGAAGACATTAGCATATTACTCAAACAGTAGCATCAAATTCATGATGGACAATACGCAAAACATTGCCTCATTGAACCAATGGCAATAAATTGACATGCAAAACAATAGCACTATTATGTCATGACACTAATAATATTCCCTCCCTGCTCTACCACATGATTCACCTCCATAGACAAACATTCATACGTACATGATTCAACATAGGGTCCTACTAAAGATTTTTTTTAACTCCAACAGGAAAATTAGGCAGTAATAAATTAGTGATACTTAAGTACTCCTAATTAATTAAGTGAGACATCAGATGTGGAAGGGCTCCCTGGAGGATCGTCTCACATGTAAGGTAGTCGTTGCCGGAGCCCTTGAATGGCCTCAACTGAGGCCTCTGGCTTCAACAAGATCGCCTTGGCAATCGCTTATTCTTCTTCTTGTTCCTCTTCATGCTCTGTTTCTCTTTCTCCTCACCAGTTGGTGAAACCAAGTACATGATTGGCCTTCTAATTCAGAATTGGTTTTGTCAGTGAGGGAGTACAAGTGTACTAGTAAAAAACAACATTATTTTCTCATGGTAGTCGGAAAATAGAGATGAACACATGCATTAAATATCATTCTTACCAAAAGGAAGGTTATGGCGCCAATATGGATGATGAGGATTGGAACACAGATCTCCCTTTGTGCAGTTCAACCAAAATGAACCAACTGTTCCATTCTGACATTCCAGTTAAACAACACAAAAGTCAATTCTTTTAAGAAGAGTTTTGTGTAGTGCACCAAAAGGTCACAACAGCAACCAGGTGAATTGGATATCCTTGTTTGCACAAAAAGGCACAGAGGAAACAGTCAGAGTCTCAAACAATTACATGCAAAAAAAATTGGCTAAACTTGTCAGAGTCTCAAACAACTACAGGCAAAAACAGTGGCATGGCTTCAATTTTACCAGGGACATTATATTAAGAACAACTAAGGCTGCATTCGGTTCACAGGTTTGGTGCAGGATTTTCGTAGGAACACAATTCCTACGGTATTCTTTCCATTCCAACCGTTCGGAACACGGGAAAGGTGAATAGTGTTCATAGGAAAGCTAGTCTGGTAGTACTGGTTCCATAGGATTAGAAACATCCATGCGCTGCTCATTTTTTGGGCGGAAGCCCGAGGCGGGCGCTCGCTGCCATGCGTTAGACAGGTTGCTATGCTGTGTTTGCCGGAATAAAAAATCAGCCTACACTAAAAAAAGACACATCCGTGACATTTTGGGCCAAACGAATTTTTTTTCTGTCATACATATGACACTTCGTTGACGATAATTGTGACAAAACCCGGTATCATCATAGATGTGGTGGGCTCCTACTTCTATGACAAAAAATCATGACAGAAAATGGGCTTTTCGTCACAGGCGGGCGGAGACGCAGCTGCATGACATTCTTTGGGCCGTCCATGACGGAAAAAACCGTGGTAGAAGCGAGGCGAGGAAAATTTCGGGCGTTGCGATTACGGTGGGAGGTCGGGGGCCGGCGATGCGCTGCTTTCTCGTGACACGACGCTGCAGCGTGTGTCTAGGCGTTGGCTCTAATCAACCCGAAGCGAGGCGTTGGGCTCTAATCGAACCCGGCGATTGCACTACGATCTCTGGCGTTCTTGAACCCGAGCGATCGATCGATGGCTGTTAACGAACCCGATCGAGAAATTCCTTCGCTCTGCTGCTAATCAAGTCGATCGATGCCGCCTCTAGGGTGAGCGATGGCGTTGCGGGGGGTTGGATGAACAGTGAGTGGTGGCGTTTGCCTCTGGATGAACATGACCCCTTGGTGTGGAGGGCTGGATGAACAGTATATGGTGGAGGGGTGCCCGTGGAGGGGTGGTTGAACAGGACCCCGTGGTGTGGAGGGCTGGATGAACAGTAGACGGTGGAGGGGTGGTTGAACAGTAGCCGGTGGAGTAGCGCGCGGTGGAGGCTGGATGAACAGGAGCCCGTGGAGGCTGGAGGAGGTCGACGGTGGAGATGAACAGTATCCCGTGGAGTCCCATTTTGTGGTACGCCACACCCCTCCCGATGAACAGGACCCCCGTTTCAACCATAGGGCTCCAACACAAGTCCGTTTCGTCCGTTTTGCGGTACGCCACACCCCTCCCGGTCAATAGGACCCCCGTTTCGACCGTAGGAGGTCCGTTTCGTTCGTTTTGCGGTATGCCACACCCCTCCCGATCAATAGGACCCCTGTTTCGACCGTAGGAGGTCCGTTTCCTCCGTTTTGTGGTACGCCACACCCCTCCCGATCAACAGGACCATGTTCCGAACTTAGGAGGCCTCGTTTCCATCGCATGTTCCGTCCAAGCCCTCCCGATGAACACGACCACACATTCCGCCGACCCAGCCGGTTGGCTCCCACTCGTTCCATTGCCTCCCGATGAACATGACGCATTCCGTTGCCTCCCCATGAACACGGCGACGATGCTGTTTCTCCGTTCCGACCCAGCCATGTACACGAGCCCTGGCCGTAGGTACACATACGTGGTTGTATTTTCTTTCTTGCACCCTGGCCACTATATGTGCGTGTACATGGTACGTGCTCGCCTCTACTACGACACATGCGCGCCTCTACTACGACACGTGCGCGCCTCTACATCGACCAGTATGTACGTACACGTTCGCGACCAGAATGACAACGCTACGTACGCTTCGACCAGGTGGGTCCCAACTATCAGGCACTTCCTTGCGTACAAAGATGTAGCTGGTGGGTCCCAGCAGTCAGGGGGGCGAATCGTTTTTTTTGCCCGGACGCACTTCCTTGCGTGCGAAGATGTAGCTGGTGGGTACCCGGCGGTCGGAAGAAGCGGTTTTTTTGCCTGGACGCACTTCCTTGCGTGCGAAGGTGTAGCTGGTGGGTCCCAGCAGTCAGGAGGGAAACATTTTTTTCGCGAAATACGGTGGCCCGTCCGGTGGGTCCTTGCTGTCAGGTGGAGGAATCATTATTTTCCGCGTAATAAGGAGACACTTCCTTGCTGCGGCCGTGGATCCAGCTGTCAGCCTCTCCACGTAGAGTCCACGTCCGATGGAAGTCGTTCCTTGACCATGTTGACCACGCCGCGCCGAGAGCACCGAGGCGGTGGGACGGCAGCGAGGCCTAGGAAGGGGACGACGCGGAGCCGGTGAAGACGCGGCAGTGGATGCCCACGCAGAGTGGAGTATGAGGGTTCACTCGTTCGGCTGCAGTGTGAGGCTGCCGTCGCCGCAGGGCCTATCCAGCAGTGGGAATAGTAGGGGGCGGTGAGGCCTCCGCGGCAGCACAGCCGACCACGGGAGGCAGGAGTAGGCGGCACGACCGGCGCTGCTTTGGGCGGCTGGAGCAAGAAGACCAGAGGTTGAAGTAGCACTACGACCGTTCGATGGACATCGTACGGTCACTGGAGCTAGAATCGTTCATATTGACTAAGTTAACAAAGTCCTCCGTCCCCGTCAACTTAGTAGGCCCACAAGTCAGCCACCCACCAAGGTGGGTCCCTGCTAGTAGGGGGAGTATTCATTTTTTTGTGCGAAATAAAGAGGCACTTCCGGTGGGTCCGAGCTGACAAATGGGGCGTTTTTTCGCAAAATACGATAGCCCGTCCGGTGGGTCCCAGCAGTCGGAAACGTTTTTCGTGAAATAAGGTGGCCCGTCTGGTGGGTCCCTCTGTCAGTGGAGGAATAATTATTTTGCGTGTAATAAGGAGGCACTTCCTTGCGGCAGCCGTGGACCCATTGTCGGCCTCTCCACGTCTGATTACTCTTCCGATGGAAGTTGCTCTTTGACCACGTTGACCACACCGCGCCGAGAGCACCAGGGCGGTGGACGACGGCGACGCCTAGGAAGGGGACGACACGGAGCCGGGGAAGACGCAGCAGTGGAAGCCCGCGCCGAGAGGAGTACAAAGGGTTCACTGGTTCGGCTATGGTGTGAGGCTGCCGTCGCCGTAGAATAACAGGGGGTGTGGGTGAGTGGAGGGATGGCCTGGCCAGCGGTGGGAGTAGTATGGGGGCGGTGAGGCCTCCAGCAAAGACACCGGCCACGGGAGGCAGGAGCAGGCGGTGACCGGCCGGCGCTGCTTTGGGCGGCTGGACCAAGAAGACCAGAGGTTGAAGAAGCACTACGGCCGTTGGATGGACATCGTACGGTCACTGAAGCTAGAATCGTTTATATTGACTAAGTTGACAAAGCCCTTGGTACGCTCCAACTTAGTAGGCCCACAGGTCAGCCTCCGAAATGGTGCGCCCCAGATGTCAGGGGGAGGAATCATTTTTTGGGCTGCCGAAGCTAAGAATATCCAAGATTGAAGAAGAAGCACGACATCCGTTGGATAGACATCCAATATCCAACGGCCACTGCTGCTAGAACCGTGTGTTGACTATAATAAGTTGACAAAGCCTTGCATATGCATCAACTTATTTTTTTAGGGGACGCGTCACTTAGTAGGCCCACAAGTATGTGGCAGAGAACTTATAGCCCATTTGTGTTTTGTAAGAATGTACAGCCCATTTTTGAATTCTAATGGAATTTACAACAGCCCATTTACAGTTTTTTGAAAGTACAGCCCATTTTCTAGCTAGGGCAACGATTAATAATTTCAACCAACCGTTGAAGACAGAATTCAATAAAATTTCCCACATTTTGATGGGATCCGAAATATTTTATCCCGAAATTTCTAGTCAGATTAAATATAAATTTGTATTACGTAAAAATCCAACGAAACATTGCGCGCGCAACAATGAAAATTTAAGATTTTCAAAATCCATAAGTAATATTTTATAAACTAATTTCGTGTTTGGTGCATTTTTTATAGTTACTGCCCAGTTTTTATAATTACATCCCATTTATTATTTTTCAAAGCCCATTTTCCTGTTAAGCCTAATGCATCCCTCCAAGGAAAGATTTGCAGCCCAGCGGGGCGGAGAATAACAAGTTGACCTTGCCTGGGTATTCGTCAAAAAGACGTATAGCTGGGCTAGCCATTTTCATCTTGAAAAATTAGTATTTGGGCTGGATATTTGGCCTGGGCTAGACGGGCCACAGCCCGCCCAGTTAATACCCTGCTCTCCTCTGAACAACAACGAAATCATCGCCAAGAAAAACTCTGCGGTGCTCACGCCTCAAAAACACAAATCTTGCTCGAGCTGCTTGGTCCCAAATTGTCGGCCACACCTTGTGCAATTCTCTCAATTATATTGACTACATAGGTTGACAATGGTGAGGGACCGTGATGTCAGGAAACCATGAGAAAGCAAAAAAAATATAGTTGTACATAATAAGGAGGCACTTGCGTACGTACGACTATGGCCCTAGTGGGTCCCTAGTGTCATCCAGTCAAAAGAAAGTCATCTCCTGAATCCTCATGTTCATTGACCATGTTAACAATGCTCGGCGCCACGGCGAGCGCAACAACTCGAAGGACAATGGAGAGGGCCTCGCGGGCCCTATGGAGGTCTGATACAGCGCCCGCTGCTCATTCAGGAAGCCAGGATCATCAGACACCTATGAGCACCTTCGAGAAACTGAGACGACATGAAATGATAAGGCCGCGCTTGGGAGCTCTGCTTATTTCAAACCTGTATTAACATACAAGTGTAATTTACTATCATTGGAAACAACGCGTAAAATACAGGCGTAATGAAACCGAGGGCCCGAGGTCTGTAAGTGAAACCAGTGTATATTTTACGAGCACTGCTATATGGACGACATTACCAGACGATACATGCAAGACGTGCGTATCATGCCATCCATGGGCAAGGCTGAAATAACAGCTAACGGCTGGATTAACAATCGTCCGAGTGTCGTTCAACGTTTTTATCGTGTGTGAAGTACTTCTGATATTTTACTAGTCGAAATCGACCAACCTAGCGCCTTCGCCTGAGACCATCTGCTTTAATTTACACGCGTCAGTTTTACAAGCGGTTTTGGTTGGAAAATGACGATCCAATCACGGCCTAATATCATGAGTTGGTCGGAAGATTATATGGTTTCACGTCTAACCTACCCGACTTGTCGTATAGGCTATGAATGAAACATCAGACGATGAACTTCTTAAGCACGGAAACAACGGAACAGGATGATCTTCTTAACAAGCAAATCACTGGCATTAGATCGACATGCAAAACAATACGAAGCATTATTCTCAGGAGGCACGGTGAACAGCTCGTGATGCCGAATGCCACAACATTCCAAGCTCAACATTGCAATCAAACACAAGGCCTGGCATTACATAGACAATATTCAGAACAAACTCTTAACACACGAATATCTCAGCAGAGTAACTATTTACTTCTAAACTGAACACATGAATAGGACAAAACACTCGACGCTGCTCACAAAGAAGGGCGTCCCACTCAAAAATATCAAATGCATGTCTTCGGCTAACATCAATGAGCAAATTTTGACAAGGTTTTCCAATTCCAATATATTAAACTAACGTCTTCTTGCTAACATCAATGATTAAACTTTGACAAGCTTTTCCCATTCAAAATATGTAATGCCTATGATCGTGGAGTCCTGTTGCTTCTTGTACTTGTTTGGGCACTTTTTGCCCAGGGCACTCCACGTGTTGTTAAATTGCCAATGGTCTCTGCAGACTAGTCATGTCACCGGTGTCTAATATTTATGGCACCGGCTGAAGCAATGGAGGGATTCGGTGCCAAACTAATAAAAGGTGAAATTGGCACCTCTTTTGGCCTACATAGTGGAAGGCCTAATACTCTGTAAAGCTTCTCGGTCATTCCTTCTGTAATGTAGCGCAAACAATGACTGCTTCTTTCTGCAAAGTGGAACTACCAACTGGACCCAGTAATGCAGCAGTTTTCCTTGGACAAGTTGGCTCCTTTTGTGCAATTGAACTAAAATCGAAGTTGGAATAAAACCGAGCTTTAATTGTGATATCCCTGTAAGCAACAAAAGGTATAAGGGAAACAATTACTGAGAAATAACGGTTGATGACTTGTACTCCCAGAAGAAAAACATCTACTGATCTACCTTATCATAATGGGAAACAAAGCAGGAGAGTAGCAATTCTCAATCAGTGTGATTCATTCATATTTACTGAGACATTATCTTAACAATGCCTTGTTTCAACATGTATAAAGAACGAAAAAGCAGAAAAGTATCATTCCTAAAACAATGCAACTGATTCATTTTAACAGAGACATTATCTTAACAATACCTTGGTTAAACATGTAGAAAGAACTACATAGCAGGATAGTACCATTCCTAACAAGTGTTGCAGTTTTGAACTAAAATTCAATAGTTAATTAATTCTGAGAGTGGCATTGCTTAATTTTACCAGCGGCATTAGATTAACGAAAAGCATAAACAGTTCCAGGGGAGAGTGGACGCAACAACAGTATGTGCTTCCATCTACTTATAAAGGGGGTGATGCAGAGTTTGTTGTAACAAAGCAACAAGCATCGTGTCTGGGTTGGTCGCATTTTTGTTCACTACTTAATGGGAAAAGACAGCAATACAATAGCTTCAATTCAACATTTATTTAAAACAGTACCAATACAAGTAGCACAACATCTCGAAGCACACTACACAATCATGTGGATAAAGGCCTGTACTGACCTTTCATGAGAAGACCAGGATAAAATACGAATCTGCCAACATGAATAGGAAATCGAATCTCGTTTTGTGCAGTTGCATTGAAATCAAGCAAAGTGTTTCGCTTAGCGAAGCAAAATGTCGCAATAGCAACAAGTTGAATAGATATCCCTGTTTAAACAAAGGCAAAAAAGGAATCAATTACTGGCTAATAAAGGAGGATGAAACATGCGGCCACAAAATTGGTAATCCCGCCAATCCCTAACAAGTGTTGCAGTTTTGAAATAAGATTCAGTAGTTAATTCTGAGAGTGGCATCAATTACTGGCTTATAAAGGGGGTGATGCTGAATTTGTTGTAACAAAGCAACAAGCATCATGTCTGGGTTGGTCCCACTTTTGTTCACTACTTAATGGGAAAATACAACAATACAATAGCTTCAATTCAACATTTATTTAAAACAGTACCAAAACAAGTAGCACAACATCTCAAAGCACACTACACATCATGTGGATGAGACCAAGATTTGAAACAACTCGCCAAGAAGAGAGGAAACAAATCTCGATCTCCTTTTGTGCAGTTCCACAAAAATTAAGCAAAGTCACCGGTGTGACATTCAAGTTGAACTGCACAAAACACTCATAAAACGTAAGTGTTTCGAGTAGCGAAGCAAAGTGTCGCAATAGCAACAAGTTGAATCGATACCCCTGTTTTAACGGAGGCAAAAAAGGAAACAATTAGTTGCCGATAAAAGAGGATGAAACAAACGGTGACAGAAAGAAGCATCTAACTTATCTTGGATGGAAAACAAAGTAGGATAGTAGCATTTCTAAAACGGTTGCATTGATTCATATTAACAGAGACATTCTCTTGAAACAACATTCGTTAAAAAATGTAATTTACTTTTAACAGGGGCATTGCTTCAATTTTCCGGCGGCATTCTTAGATCAACAACAGCAAAATAGCTGTATGGGACATGCCAGCGCCCACACGTATAAATGGGTGATGCAGAGTATGTAGCCATGCAGCATATATGCGTTGGTCCCATATTTGTTCTCTTTGAACCTTTTTCCTAAGTGAGGGCAGCAAATCTAGTCCTGCACAAACTACCCGACCCCCCAGGTTCTTTCCCTTTTCAACAAAGAGATCGGTTCCTTACAAATGTGTGTACTAGGTTAACCCCTTTTCCCTTTTCGACCTACAAAGCGGCTGGATAGCCAGTCTATACTACTTTCCGCCCCTCCTTTCCTCATTGAACCACGTCCTAGATTCTTGCTCCAGCCCACCGCACCGGTCTTTCCTCTATGAACCAAGACCTAGATTCGACTACAGATCGAAAAAGATCCACATGCAGCTAGAGCAACGACGGTTTCAAAGAAACTTATACCTTAGGGTCGTCGGGATGTGGCAAGGCGTGCGGCGGGAGGCCGGATCTGCCCACACTACGTGCGGCAGCAAGGAAGAAGGGGTCGGTGGCCCTCCCGCAAATGGGTGATAGAGAACAAGCGGCGGGCAAGGATTGCCTCCCTCGCCAAGGCTTATAGAGTGAACGCTGCACCTCCTCCCCTTCCCGGTGCGACGGGATACGGACATCTCCTTCACCAGCTGTGAGGGGGGAGAGAGAGACAAGAGGCCAACGCAGTCTTGTTTAGATCTGGTGAAGAGAGGGTGAGAGACTGTGGATATAGCAAACCCTAGCAAATGAATGCTGAGCCTCCAGCGTGTAACATATATGTAGTGCGCCGAGCGTGTGGAGAGTGCAAACCCTAGCGAACAAGCGCTGAGGCTCCCGCTTATATATATATACTACTGTAGTACGGACTGAGCTCTTGTGCCTTCACTGCACCTGCTTCTGACTATATGACAGGTGAGCCAGCCACATTTTGGGCCCACCTGTCATAAACCCAAAGGCGGGTGCACTAAGTCAAGTCGCGTCTATCGATATCAAAACTGGCGGATCTCGGGTAGGGGGTCCCGAACTGTGCGTCTAGGCGGATGGTAACAGGAGACAAGGGACACGATGTTTTTACCCAGGTTCGGGCCCTCTCAATGGAGGTAATACCCTACTCCTGCTTGATTAATATTGATGATATGGGTAGTACAAGAGTAGATCTACCACGATATCGTAGAGGCTAAACCCTAGAAGCTAGCCTATGGTATGATTGTTGTTCGTCCTATGGACTAAAACCCTCCGGTTTATATAGACACCGGAGAGGGCTAGGGTTACACAGAGTCGGTTACACTGGGTGGAGATCTACATATCAGTATCGCCAAGCTTGCCTTCCACGCCAAGGAAAGTCCCATCCGGACACAGGACGAAGTCTTCAATCTTGTATCTTCATAGTCCAGGAGTCCGGCCAAAGGTCATAGTCCGGCCGTCCGGACACCCCATAATCCAGGACTCCCTCAGTAGCCCGTGAACCAGGCTTCAATGAAGATGAGTCCGGCGCGCAGATTGTCTTCGGCATTGCAAGGCGGGTTCCTCCTCCGAATACTTCATAGAAGATTTTTTACACAAGGATAGTGTCCGGCTCTGCAATATAATTTCCACATACCACCGTAGAGAGAATAACGTTTACACAAATCCAATCTTCTGATGTATTTCGCAGCATGACATCACACCACGGCCAAGCCTTTATTCGAATCGTTTTTACTGTCCCACCTCAGCGCACTTAACGAGGCAGTTTCCTTGGCACGTCTTGTAGAAGCAGAGATCGTGTTCCCTTATTCTGGGATTCTCATCAATACGGACGTGGGTAACCCAACTGTGCCATTAATTTACGGCGCTTGGGAGATAAGCGAGTTTTACCAGGCTGGTGGGGGCACGCAGTTTCGTCCGCCCATATAAGGGGATAAGGATCCACCTTTTCCATCTACGCCTTCTTCCTCCTTTGCTTATCCATTTTCGCGCACTCGAGCTCCAGCGCCCAAGTCTGCACATCCCGCCTCAACCTTCTCCAGTCATGTCCGGAGCGGGAGGCAAGTGGATGGCCTCCTCCGCCACGGAGTGGCACATCAAAAGGCTGAGGAAGGCCAGATACTTGTCCAACGACATCGCGCACCGGCTCCCCGACAAGGGGCAGCTCATCCCCACCCCCAGGCCCCATGAGAGGGTGGTGTTCCTCACCCACTTCCTCCACGAACTAGGTTTTCCACTTCACCCATTTGTCCGGAGGCTCATGTTCTACTACGGCCTGGATTTCCAGGATCTAGCCCCGAACTTCATCCTCAATATCTCGGCGTTCATCGTCGTGTGTGAGGCCTTCCTCTGCATCCAGCCCCACTTCGGCTTATGGCTGAAGACCTTCAATGTCAAGCCGAAGGTAGTGGGCGGCCGCCAAGCGGAGTGCGGAGCCGGCATGGTAGGCAAGATGCCCAATGTTACATGGCTTGAGGGCTCCTTTGTGGAGACCATAAAGGGGCGGCAATCGGGGAGGTTGTACATCACCGAGCCGCGTGACCCTAAATGGGTAGCGGCCCCCGAATTCCGATCTGGCTTCCCTACAAGGCTCACCTCCTGGAAAGAGACGGGCCTGTCATGGGGTAATTCGGAAGAGCTGACCGGACTCCAAACCTATGTCCAAAACTTGGTGAACAAGAAGCTCAAGCTCGTCAACGTAGTCCAGGTCATGCTCATCCATCTGATTCTCCCGTGCCAACAACGGGCTTATAGCTTGTGGGAGTTTGATCCAGCACAACACCAAACCGTGAGCAGGCTCTTCGACACTATGTACGAAGATGCCTGGAAGGTGCTGTTCAAGGGTGCCGAGGCTCCCGCATCCGCTATTGAAGATCGCGGATTCAACGCGCAGCATCAAGCCAACGCGGTAAGCTATTTTGCCCTTTACAGACACTTGTTTTTCATAGTTTGATTCTATGCGGGATCTAAACTCCCTTACCTTTGACCGGACTGGCAGAGGACGTCCGGGCAGATTGGCTGTCCGGCTCCCTTGCCAGAAGACCCAGCGGACGCTCGCTTGACGGGGCTGCTGGTTCCGGCACCTTACGTGGTGCCGGAGAAGAAGGCCAAGAAGAAGGCCAAGAAGAAGGCCACGGGAACTCGAAGGAGTTCCTGACGCCAGGTGGTGTCGGACTCATCGTCCGATGACTCCGAGGCGGACTCCTCCCGTGAAGACGAGGCGGAGGAAAGAGAGGTCTCTCCCCCAGCAGGGGGAGAGAAGAAAAGGAAGGCCGCCCCAACTGGGGGGGGGGGGGGGGCTGAGGGTCCAAAAAGGGAAGGACCCTCCCTCTGGACTAGTCCACCAACGCCGACGACGGCGAAAAAGAGTGGCCACCCAGGGCCAAGCCCCTGGAGAAATCGTAAGTATCCGGATACCATAATGACTCATGGCGCTTCTTCGTTGCACAGTACCTTCTGACGCCGAATATAATCATGCAGTCCGCCCAAGGCCGGGCTCGACGCTTCATCGAGTGGTTCCCTGGGTTCGTCGGATGTGAACAACACTTCACTTCTGGCCGCCTCCTCTCCTCGCGATGCGGATGATGCCGAGGCGACGTACCAAAAGGGGCGAGGCCAGGAGGAGGTGGTCCTGGAGGCGCCGCAAGGCAACCTCCCGGACTCCAGGCGCAAAGGGGATAAAACCCCAAAGGGCTCTAAGTCTGGCCCTGGGCCGGACTCCGCACCGGAACCTTCAGTGGTTCCGAGTCCGTAGGCGGCCCCACGTAAGAAGGGCAAGCCTACGACGCCGGTGACCTCCGTCCAATCGGAGGCACCGGATAATTTGCTGGAGGTGCTTAACGGCGCCTCCATCGACGAGGAGCACCGCACTATTATGAGTGTGGTGATCCAGAACGTTCAGTCCACCAAGAGAGGGCTGACCGAAGCCTGTGCCAGCCTTCTAACAGGCTTTGAGGTATGTATTTAAGATATGTAAAAATATTACCACATAGACAGTAGCCCCTGATGCTCAGTTTGGTGTTCGGAAAGAAAAGCCAAACTGAGGATCAAAAGATATCTGTGAGGAGTCTAACATAAGTATGTCAATATGGGAATGCAGGCTTCATTGCCGACCTCTGCCAAGACCGGATCATGGAGGTCGATGCATTGAAGCAGAGCCTCGAGCGGTCCAAGAACGAGCTCGGCCTTGCCAAGAAGCAGCTCGAGGACAAGGAAGGTAAGAAATACCTTATGTAAGTATATAAAAAAGATGTGGTTGCAAAAAATGACAGGACCAACGTGGGTATGCAGGGGCCACGAACGAGGTGGTGACCCTGAAGGAAGCGTTGTCCAAGGCCGAAGAAAATGCAGCCGTGGAGCGTACCCAGCGGGAAAAACAAGAGGCGCGGGTGGCAGAGGTGCAGCAAGAGCTCCAGGCTCTTGTGGAAAAACACGAGAGTTTGGAGCTTGACTCAAAGACTCGAGAGTCCGAGCTCGCCTCGACGCTTGAGAGCGCCAAATCTGCCAAGGCCGAAGCCCAAAAAGCCCTCCAGGAAATTGAGGCGATGAAGAAGATAGCGGCGGGTAAGGCATTCTTTATGCAAAGCAAGCACGTGAAAGTGAATTACTTGTTACTTACCCGAGTCCGGAGCTCTCCAGGAGCATTCACATATCTTCCCCGGAGTGTGTCCGACACTGCCGCATTCTACCGAGCCGAAGAGGGGAGCTCGACGGAGAAGGTGTTCTGGTCTCAGTATACTGAGGCCGGACACTCGGTGCCCTTGAGCGACCAGCTGAAGCAGCTGGTCGAGCTCCATAAGGTCGCCGAACAGGCTATGAAGCGTCTCGTATTCCGGCTGTGGCCTGGGGATGCCATGCCTAGGAGCTACTTCGGGCTGGTAAGGCCGCTGGTGGATGCCTGTCCAAGGCTTGAAGTCATCAAGCGCTCCATATACATCAAAGGTGCCTGTAGGGCCCTTGCCCGTGCTAAAGTGCACTGGGGCAAGATGGACGCTGAGAAGCTTGTGACGGACGGACCACCGCCGGGCAAGGAGCATCGCATGCCCGAGATGTATTATGAGGGCGTCCTGAAGGGTGCCCGTCATATAGTGGATGAGTGCTCCAAAAATTGTAATTTTTGAGTAAACTCGCCTTTGTGATCCTGTACGCTGAAAACTTGTTCATATGCACTAAGCAACGCTTTTGAATTTAAAATATTACCTTCTGTGCGGCTGTTTATTAAATTTGAGAGATGGCGAGTCGTCGGCTTCTACCCCCATGCCACGAGTGCTGGGGTGTTCGGGATAAACCTGAGCGCTCTTTTTCCCATTATTGGGTCCTTCGAGGGAGGCGCTTAGCACAATGAACAAGGCAATCGGACTATAATGCTTGAACACTCTCACTTAGCAATAGAATTCTATAATTTTAAATTTCGGCGAAGCCCCTAGTATTTGGAAAACCGAGTTCGGGGCGCTATCCACGCCTAGGCCGGACAAATCCGGCTCCTCGCTCTAAGCGGCATAAGTCTTTAAGGACTCGAAAACCTCTCGAACAGCGACCAACTTTCGCCCTATCATGACGGTCAGTTTTAACTTTCTTCACTGGGGTGCTTAGCCCAGCTCAACCGGGGCACAATCGCAGTGGTTCTCCTAGTGCTACCTTAGCCGATATAACGGAATCTAAGGTACCAAAACATGAAAGCCGGGCAAACCCAACTATTGACCCAAGACATGATTCGGAGCCGATGCATATAATGCTATAAGTTCGGGGTCCCGCACTCATGAGACTGTTCGGACTTCTCACACCATATTCTAGGTACGTAAGCCCCTGGTGTATTGGTCGTACCAAAGTGTACGGTTGCATAATGGCATAACTGAACATATTTTTATATAAAAAAGGAATGCAATAACAGACAAAAGCTATGTACTGTTTATTTGAAAAGTCTGCGGTAAAAGCAGAACGATACAAATAGTGCGATAAGCAAGAGATGGGACTATTTGACATGTCCCTCTCCAGGGGCGAGCTGCGGGATGATATGTGAAACAAGTATACTGCTTGTTATAGAGACCACCGGACACTCGGCGTAGCTTTCGCCTCCTGGCTGTTGCATCGTGTGTTCGGTGATTATCTTGCCGGACAGGCCTTCCGAAAAGTGGAGTCCGAAAGTAGGAAAAAAGAATGACAAGATCGGGAGCCCCTGGTGCGGTTGAGCCGCATTTTGGGCATGCCGTGGTCGTGCCCCTCCCCCTATGCCCATGGTATTTCCAGAGCGTAGTTATGTACGCATAGTACTGGTTTCGCAATTTCGCGAGGGCTGGGGTTGGGGCCGCATTGCTACGCGTGCTCGGAACATGCCAGGCGGTCTTGTTGTAGGTTACTCCGGGCGCGCTTGACGGTGTCCGGACGTTTAATGGCCGGACTGGAGAATTGCCTTGAGAGGCTGCTTTGTACTTCCGCCGTGAGGGCCTCCGTATGCTCCTTCGTTCGGAGAGAGCGTTCGGTGTTTCCATTGACCCGTAATGACTCCTCGAGGGCTTGGCATCTTGAGCTTGAGGTATGCGTAGTGCGGCACCGCATTGAACTTTGCAAACGCGGTTCGTCCGAGCAGTGCGTGATAGCCACTGCGGAACGGGACTATGTCGAAGATTAACTCCTCGCTTTGGAAATTATCCGGGGATCCGGAGACCACCTCAAGTGTAACTGAGCCCGTACAGTTGGCCTTTACACCTGGTATGACGCCTTTAAAGGTCGTCTTTGTGGGTTTAATCCTTGACGGATCTATGCCCATTTTTCGCACTGTATCTTGATAAAGCAGGTTCAGGCAGCTGCCTCCGTCCATAAGGACTCTAGTGAGGTGAAATCCGTCAATGATTGGGTCTAGAACCAATGCGGCGAATCCGCCATGGAGGATGCTAGTGGGGTGGTCCCTTCGATCAAAAGTGATCGGGCAGGAGGACCATGGGTTGAACTTTGGGGCGACTGGCTCCAACGCATATACGTCCCTGTGTGCACGCTTCCGCTCCCTTTTGGGTATGTGGGTTGCGTATATCATGTTCACCGTCCGCACTTGTGGGGGGAAGCCCTTCTATCCCCTATTGTTCGGCGACCGGGGCTCCTCCTCGTCATCGCTATGCAGCCCCTTGTTTTCGGTGTTTAACTTGCATGCCTGCTTGAACACCCAACAATCCCTGTTGGTGTGGTTGGCTGGTTTTTCGGGGGTGCCCGTGTATCTGGCACGAGCGATCGAGTATTCGATCCAAGTTGGATGGGCCCTGGGTATTTCTTTTGAATGGCTTCTTCCACTGACCGGGTTTAGAGCCTCTGAATCCGGCATTGACTGCCGTATCCTCAGCATTATCACCGTTAATGCGGCGCTTGTGCTTGTTGCGACGTGACCTGCCATTGTTGTCCTTGGTATCCGAATTACCGGGGCTCTTGGTCATGTTATTACTATGAGCTAGCCAGTTGTCTTCTCCCGCGCAAAAGCGGGTCATGAGTGTCGTGATGGCTGCCATGGATTTCGGCTTTTCCTGTCCTAGGTGCCGGGCAAGCCACTCGTCACGGATGTTATGCTTGCAGGCTGCAAGGGCCTCTGCATCCGGACAGTCGACTATTTGATTTTTCTTTGTTAGGAACTGTGTCCAGAATTTTCTGGCCGATTCCTCTGGCTGCTGAATTATGTGGCTTAGGTCATCGGCATCTGGTGGTCGCACATAGGTGCCCTGGAAGTTGTCGAGGAATGCGGCTTCCAGGTCCTCCCAGCAACCAATTGATTCTGCTGGCAAGCTGTTAAGCCAATGCCGAGCTGGTCCTTTAAGCTTGAGTGGGGGGTATTTTATGGCGTGTAGATCATCGCCGCGGGCCATGTGGATATGAAGGAGATAATCCTCGATCCATACCGCCGAATCTGTTGTGCCATCGTATGATTCGATGTTTACGGGTTTGAAACCCTTGGGGATTTGATGATCCATTACTTCATCCGTGAAGCATAGTGGGTGTGCGGCGCCTCTGTATTGGGCTATGTCACGACGTAGCTCAAATGAGCTTTGTCTACTGTGTTCGGCCCGACCGGATTTATCATATCCGGCATGACGGTTATCGTCACGTGTCGTGAGGCGCCCACGCGATCCATAGATCGATCTTGTTTGCCTTGCCCTGTCCTCCAATATATCTCGCAGGTCTGGCGCATTTCCCCGTGCCTTGGTATTCTTTGAGCGACGCCGGGGTGCGGCTTGAGTGGAGGGCCGAGAGGCCTCTCTGTCGCGGCCACAAGGTGGCCGGTCGGCCGTATCATGCGCTGGTGATGTAGGTCTAGGTGCTTCCTCCTCTAATCGGAGTAGCAGCCTGCGTTTTGGGTAGCTCTTGGAGGGCGTTCGAGTTCGTACTCTTCGGCTGCAAGGACATCAGTCCATCTGTCGGCTAGCAGGTCTTGGTCAACTCTAAGCTGTTGCTGTTTTTTCTTGAGGCTGCTCGCCGTGGCCATAAGCCTGTGTTTGAAACACTCTTGTTCGACGGGATCCTCGTGCACGACAAATTAAGTAAATGCCGTCGAGGCTTGCCTCGTCTTCGGAGGGAGGCATGTAATTATCGTCCTCTACCTCTCTGTCTGCCGCTCTCTCATGAGGGCTGGCTTCTCCATCCTCCTGCGCTGAATCCTGCTGGAGGGGATTGTCTTCGGCACTATCCGGGGTGTTATTATCTCCCGTGCCGGAATCGCCGTTTTTGCTGTGGCAGGATTTAGAGCGGCACCGCTGACGCCGGCGCTTAGGCTGTTTCTTGGAGGGGTCATCCTCCGTTGTTCCATCGCCGTTCCCTTCTTTTGGGGTGTCCACCATGTATATGTCATACGACGAGGTGGCCTTCCAGTGCCCTGTAGGCGCTGGTTCTTGATCGTCTCCCGCATCGGCGTCCATACGGTCGATGTCATTAGAGTCGAAGTCGAGCATGTCGGTTCAATCATCGACAGTGGCTATGAAGTGGGTGGTGGGTGGGCTTTCAATTTCTTCGTCGTGCGCATCCAAACCTTGTCAACCATAGTTCGCCGTGGCTCTCCGATAAAGAGAGACTTTAGTGAATTGAGAATGTCGCCAAAGGTCGAAAAATGAAAGATGTCCGCGCGGTGAACTCCATGATCGGCGCCCAATCGGATTCGATTGGCGGGGCGCGGAAGGTTCGGAGTCCGGAGAGGAGTCTCGCAATCAGAGAGTCACGAAGCCGCAAAGGACAGGTATGGTGTTCGCTCGATCGCCGTAAGATTGCAGCCCCGAGGCGGTGTCCAGCCACCCATCCTCGATTAGCACGATCGGCTCCAAGCTAAAGGTCGGGCCGGACACCGGTGCGACCTCGAGAGCCTTTGTTCGCGGTAGAGCTAGATCATGCCCATCGTGATAAAGGCGGCGCTCGGCCAGGCTCGAACCCGTCGAAGATCTAGTCTCCGCGACGTCGGCCGTGTAGTTCAAACTTCCAAATCTGACTCGATGGCCAGGGGCGTAGCTTTATCTGCTCCAGAT
This sequence comes from Aegilops bicornis, assembly GCA_021605145.1. Taxonomy (NCBI): domain Eukaryota; kingdom Viridiplantae; phylum Streptophyta; class Magnoliopsida; order Poales; family Poaceae; genus Aegilops; species Aegilops bicornis. The sequence goes on from CM038669.1 coordinate 507,902,145, forward strand.
GGCTGCGAATTGGCCCGCAGCGCAAAGCCGCCCGAATCACGAAGATCTGTCCGGGAGAAAAGTCTCACCTGGACCGCATCATTGTTGATGATCGGAGGAGCCATCGGGCCTAAAGATGACGACAGAGGAACTCTCAATGAAAGCACCAATGTCGGTGTCAAAACCGCGGATCTCGGGTAGGGGGTCCCGAACAATGCGTCTAGGCGGATGGTAACAGGAGTCAAGGGACACGATGTTTTTACCCAGGTTCGGGCCCTCTCGATGGAGGTAAAACCCTACTCCTGCTTGATTAATATTGATGATATGGGTAGTACAAGAGTAGATCTACCACGAGATCAGAGAGGCTAAACACTAGAAGCTAGCCTATGGTATGATTGTTGTTCATCCTATGGACTAAAACCCTCCGGTTTATATAGATACCGGAGAGGGCTAGGGTTACACAGAGTCGGTTACAATGGGAGGAGATCTACATATCCGTATCGCCAAGCTTGCCTTCCACGCCAAGGAATGTCCCATCCGGACATGGGACAAAGTCTTCAATCTTGTATCTTCATAGTCCAGGAGTCCGGCCAAAGGTCATAGGCCGGCTATCCGGACACCCCCTATTCCAGGACCCCCGCAGCGTCCATATAGTACTCTCGTGTATACGACTCATATATACTAGTGGAGTGGTTTTCTTATTCTCTCCATAACAATCGTTTTAAATTGTGTGATTACGAAAGGGAACTCTTTATTTAATGTACAGTGAAGAAAACCAGTACTACTTCCGATGAACTAACGATCCACGCCCACGCGTCCTGGTCGCACTTCCTGTCCTTCACGTGTGGTACACTACCCTCCCTTATTTGAACAACCACAAATGCGCCAAATTATCAGAAACGTGTGAGAGTGTGTACAAATAAAGAATTTTAATTTCAATTATCAAAAAGGTTTGAGAGTATTACAAAGTTTGAGTTCAGTCAAATATAATATGCGGAGTAAATAAAAATGGAGGGCTACTACGTCCATCCGGGTTTTTAGTCCACACCATTTTTTAAATCAAACTTAATAGCTGGACAAATAAAATTACAGGGGAGCTGGAGACACAGTTGTGAGAAGGCTAGAAATCAATACAAAACTTATGCTCTTAGTACCAACGTCGATCCTTCTTCGAGGAACATTTGGTTCATAGCCAATTGTGTGATAAAATTGCACCAACGTGAAAGACGACTGTGTCTCCAACGCAACCAAGGTGAACTGACGAAGGATATCATCTTTGTGCGTAACAAGCAAAGAGCACTGATGGAAGACATCTTGTTTTTCATTGAAAATCGATCAGCTTCACCAGCCGACGCAACCATGAGGCGCAACCATGAGCATCGATAGGTCATCATGGTGATGCATCATCCATTTGGCATCAAGTTTGGGTGAGGCACCTATGAAGTTCGACAAATCCTCACTGTGGTATGTTTCTTCTCAGTAATCAAGCTCGAGGAAGGAAGAACCACGTGGCAGAGTATAGTGAGGCGGAACAACAATGGCCATCCAATTTTGTGCAGTTCCACTAAAATTGAGGAAGACATGCCCGGGTATGGAGACACGCATCGCTGTTTTCAAAAATATAAAAAAAGGGTTAGCAAGGACATCTCAATTGTCAATAAGAATTAATGAAAAGTACACCAACAAACAGAAGCGTCATAATTATATCTTGATGGGAACTAAACCAGGATACCCGAGAAAAAAAGCATTTCTTCATTTAACCAGTGATAGCACTACCACCATATGGACAATGACCGAACAACCACCATGTACTTTTTGTCGAAACAACATGTATACCTCCACCGAGGCATAAATCAGGACAACTTTTCGAGTGGCATTTCCTCTATAATAGTTTTAGTAGGTGATGTTGGACCAGCCGATGAACCCTAGCTACTACTATGCATGGGGAGCTAGGGAGTAGTCGCACCTGGGGAGCTGGACCAGTACAAGAAGTTATACCTCAGGTGGGCGAGATGTCGTTTAGGCGGGCGGACGGGATCTGCCCACACGACGGCAGCGAACAAGGGCACGGTGGATCTTCGTTTGCGCCGGCTCCGAGAGGACGGTGCGCATCGGCTCCCTCCGTCGCCGACGGCGACAACGTCAACGCTGCACCTCCTCACCTCCCGCAGCGGACGGGATTCGGCCGGATCTGTGACCACCGGTGAGGAGAGAGATAGAGTGGACACTGTCATCTTGTTTTGATATGGAGAGGGTGAGAGAGCGAGACGCGAGAAACTCTATCAAACAAGAGGCTATAATGGAGTAAAAAATCTCTCCATAGCAATGGTTTTAAATAGAATACGCGCGTTCCCGGAAAAAAGAAACCAAAACTGGCGGACAATTTTTATGGGTCTGTTTAGGACACATCTAGATGTGACATAGTTATGTCACATTCTGATGTCCACTCTGTTTGTGGTCTATTTTTTTATTCTAGGTTATTTTATTTCTTGTTGCTACATTATCTATTTATGGAAGCTTAGATGTGACATTCTTAAAAAAACATCTAGATGTGAATTAGACAAACTGATTTTCTAACATACCAAGAAAGAAAACTCGATAAAAAACACGACCCCGCTTCCAGGTCGCGAGAGTCCTCGCGCACACACACATAGACATGGACATGCATATCTGTGTTTACGTAAAATTCCATTTCCATCTCCATCTCCAATCATATTTGTCCAACTGGCACATTATTTACGTTGTAATTATATACACAGCAATATTAACGTACAACATCTCTTGTTTGTGCACGTCCGGACCGCTGCCACGGTCGGTCCTGACCAACCCGAACCCTCTTCATCACCCGCGCGTGCTTCCCACCCGAAACGGTCAGTGCCGCATTCATGCCCGACCAGAGCGGACGCGACCTCTCACTGGCGTCGGCATTGAAGCGGCGCGCCGGCCGAGAGAGCGTCGGCCGTGCCGCTTTCGGGTGCACGCGGCTGCTCCGCGTTCAAAGGTTGCAATAGCCGGCTACAACATGCATGTAAAAAGTTCTTGGGAGTCCGTGCTATAGCTAGATGTCCTCCCCAACTCGTCAATCTCTTCCAGTAGTGCTAGTACTCCATGGCGCGATCCATCAGACAAGCAGGCGGGAAAGTTATCGTATACTCGGTTTGCGGTGAGTGGCATGCCGAGCGACCGTGTGGGGTCGAGCCGTGGAGGAGGGTGAGACACGTACATGACAAACGTGATTTAAACATTGGTTTTGCTCGATGGCGCGATCCAACGAAACGAAACGTTTGTTTCTCTCCGTTTCCATTTTTTCTCCGAAAAAATGGAAACTTTCCACTCCATTTTCATTCCTATTCCAAGGTTGCCCCGTTACAACATTCCATCAAATACAAAGGAAAACTAACACGCATGCTGATGCATCTCACTGATTCACAGATCATAGCCAATATGTACTTCACAACTAAAGAAAAAGTTGTGACAAATGTACGAAAGAAAGAAAACTACCGATGGGGTCACTATGACTTAAACCCTAAACATGATTTAATTCCCTGGCCAGGTAGAACCTGTCGAAGGAAAGGCAATTTGGCACCCTCGGATCATACGATGCTTTTGTGCAGTTCCACTAAAATTGACCTGACCATCCCTTATGGCAAAGATATTGAAGAAGTGTGATTAGAATAATAGTACTGGCACTAGTTCATGAGACATAAACTCATCACAAGTAGAAGCCGATAGAAGTAGAGAAAGATCGACATGGAGAGGATGAGAGTATGTGAATAGAGCAACCCTAGCAAGCAAGCACGGAGGCTCCGGCCTATATATAAGTAGTGGGGTAGTTTTCCTTTTTCACTCCATCAAAACAATCGTTAAAAATTGTGTACTACATGCCAGGTCGCGGGTTTCTTTAGTTGTTGATTGTTTTCTGAGATAGCTACCCGCTTGTTCCAAGTGGTGTTACGGTGTGGCAGGTTGCACTTTGTATCATTCAAGTCTGGTACTACAAGTCCCTCCATTAAATGAACAACCACCCCCTCGTAAAAATTTTGAACAAGCCCACGGCTAAAATTAGCGGAAACGTGGGTCGCCCCAACATGCATTATTATTTATATTTTCTACTCCCTCTGTTCCTAAATATAAGTCTTTTTTATTAGACACACCTAAGACAAGAATTTTTTATTAGCAGTGAACCCCACATGTCATAGACACAAAAATTGTGGCAAGATTCCCTTAGGCAAGCCAAAGTGTGTCTAACAATTTGAGCAACTCAGGTTAGGCAAGTGTGGCAAGTGTGGGAAAAATAATGTGGCAACATAAGACAAACATAGTCACAATCCAAACAGCCCCGTAATTTTTGTGACATGCATGAAAATTTGGTTAGTTAAATTTATAGTCCAAATTTGGCAAGGTGCATCAAATCAACACATGCAAGTATCAAAAGGAAAGTCACAGCATGCATGCATGCGTTGTACTCCCTCTGTTTCCAAATATACGTCTTTCTAGAGATTGCAAACAAGTGACTACATACGAAGCAGAATATGTCTACTCCTACATACGAAGCAGCCCATTTGAAATGTGTAAAAAGACTTTTATCGAGTGCAGTGCTTTGATGTCTCGCGTCAACTCGTACAAGACTGAGAAACTTGATTACTACGACGCCCTCTCCCTCATGGATCGAAGCTCTGGTGCCTTAACTGCACCTGCCTTTGGCTGCATGACAGGAGGGCCAACCACCTGTTGGGCCCACCTGTCATAGACGGAAATGCAGGAGCAGTAGGTAGAAGCTTTCGCTACACGCTATCCCTCCCGCACAAGGTGGATGGACATGTAGCAGTGGATTCGATACTGTAGAAGTAGGAGTAGCATCATTATTCGTCTTCTCGAAGAGGCGAAGAGCCAAGCGCAACCCGAACGTGGCAGTTGCGAACGATCGCGTGGTGCGGTTCCTTGGAGCACGCATATACTAGCCAGGCTCTTGCATGAGACAAAATTGATACTCCCTCCTTTCCGGTTTATAGTGCTCAATTCAAAAATCTCACCAATCAATGTAGATGGTGAGTGGTGGAATACAGTTTGTAGTTTTGCAAAAGCACCTAATTAATGCCCTTGTTTTCCTCAAAAAATTATGTTTATCAATGCATTAATTGCAATGGATGCATGCATAAAGTACATGCATTGGTCAATTTTCTCTTAATACTTGCATGCAATGATTTAATGCACCTTGGAATCTGAAAATGTGATGGAAAACAACCAAAATGAGCCTTATAAAATGTAAAACATAAAATTTTGAGATAAGTCCTATAAACCAGAAAGGAGGGAGTATTGTTTAACAATTAAACTCCATTATCCATTGGTTGATACTCATTCTGCATAGGTCCACGCACTTAGCATCGTTTCCTCCTAGGGACACCAATGTATATTTGCTAATTAAAAGCATAGCATGCAGTGAACTAGCCATTGCAAGTCATTAAAAGCATGCACACCTCTCATCTCTTATTGGTCGATATGTCAAGAAACAAGAAACAAGGTAGAAGTTAATGCACCACGCCTAAGTGTTTTGGGACTATTTGGTTTTCGTAAGATGACTTACACACCTAAACGGAGGGAGTAGTATAGACCTGTAAACCGGAAAGGAGTATTTGCCTTTCTAGAGATTTCAATAAGTGACTAGACTACACCATGTGCAGTACCCCCTCCCTTCCGGTTTATAGGGCTCAAATCTCAAATCTCATGAACCAAGGCATTTTGCGATTGGTGGAATCTATCTCATACTTTACAAAACTACCCTAATTAAACTCATGCATTAATTATGTAGTTATCTCGTTTTCCTCTCCGCCTTGGTCGCGGTGCACAATATTGAGCACTCCTATATGACTAGCCGTTCTATCTACATGCGGGACATTACAAAGCATCCGGGCCCGCGTGCCATCCACCAAATCACAGCGAGGTGCTACAGTCGAGACTCACATGTCACCTCGGTGTGGCTGTCATGACCCGTCATATCACAAAACCCACATCTTTACCAGCAGTGGTAAGGTGGCCTCCAAGTTGGACTGGACGAAGCAACCATCATTTCATTGGAACACTCGTTCAAGCCCTTTCTTCCCTTTCTTGAAGAAAACCTCACTCCGTGCTACTCACTTCTGCCATTTTCTTCTTCTCCAGACTGAAGGAAACGTGGGCGAATCAGTTATGCTGCTATATTTTCATTCCAATAATCTTCTTTTTGCGAAGCACCGACGGATTCTCACATCCTATTCTTTTCCCGTTTTCATTGCGATTGTGGTTTCCCTTCGATTGCTTTTTGTTTGTCAGTTCACTGATGGATCCTGGAGCACTAGGCAAAGAGTTGCCGGTGGACAACCCACTGGAGACAGCGATCTCCAGGAAGCGAGCACCGGCCAACGAGTTGACCATGTTGGCGGGCCAACCCATGGAGACGAAGAACTCCAAGAAACAAGCACTGGCCAAAGAGTGTGAGGACGTTGGCGGACGAACTCCTCAAAGAAAGTTGGAAGACCAGCAAGGGCCCCACCGTGCCTACCCAGAACTCGATTGCCACCTATGTGAGGCTCAAGACCGAGTTTGAGGAGATAGTCGCCGTTGAGAAGCAGTATTCCCCTGGCAAGGTGATGGCCCCCATCGAGGACGAGGAGATGGCCCCTGGAGGGATGAGAACCCCCGGTGCGCTGCACAAGATAAAAAATAATGGCTTATTGCCATAGTTGTGGTTTTTGATTATTTGCAATGTGCTTGCTAATATGTTAGGGTTGTGCACGTGCCGGTGGTTGTCCTTGATGATTCTAATGTCGTGGCCCGTCCTGTTGGCATCGCCCCGGAGATCGATTCTGATGCCGTTGTCCATCCTATGGACATCGCCCCAAAGATCGATTCTGGTGTCGCGGTCAGTCCTGTGGACATCGCCCCAGAAATCGATTCCCATGCCGCTGCCCGTGCTGTGGTCATTGCCCGAGAGATCGATGACAAGAAATATTTGGTCGCGCCAATCCTTCAGGGTAGTTTGCATTGCCCTGTGTTTAATTACCAGAACGATGCGTGTTATCAAACCATCTTAGGGCTAGTGCACTGTCTTGTGTGGGCGGGTCTTGCTACTTGTGTTTGATAGTGAATCATGCGAACCCTCTCCGAGTTATGGAAACAGATGTATCCTCACCAGCTTCTGATGTAATATATGGCATGCTTAGATGTAAGTTTGAACTGTTTATCATATCAACATGGCTTGTTTGATGATTCTTGGTGTTAGTAGGCTAGCTACTGTGCGAGCTATAGTACTTGCAAAACACTCACCGAAGAGAAATTTTGGGGCTGATGAGCTCGTGGTACGCTTATACTTATCCCTCGTCGATCGATCGATAGCCCTAGCTCCTTAAATTTTAGGCTTAGCGATCGATCAAACAATAGTCGACATACATTCAGGCCTCATTTGGTTCATAGGGTAGGAAAATCATTGCAAAAGTACAGAGAACGTGCAACACAAAATCAAAGTAGTGCAGAGACGTACTCCCTCCGTTCCAAAATAGATGACCTAGGCGGGCTAGTTTGGCATAGTGGGTTTCAGTGATATGACGTGGCACAGTGCCGTCCAGTCTTCGCGTGTGGTAGCAGTATTGCGGGTACAGTAAGTTTTCTTGAAGAAGCGGAATTCAACGAAGTCATGATGGTTCCTTCGTCCGAACAACTTACGTTGGAAAAGGTTGGGCCTCCGATACGACCGGGGTACACCAGGATAATTTTGTGCATGGCAGGTGGACCAGGATGGTCGACGTCCCACATGTCGGCGAACGAAAGTATTCTTTCCGATATAGAGGACGAGCAACGAGTATTCATTGTTTATTTTTGATGAAAGCGATTGTCTCCATTGTTACTCCTTGACTTTGTCAATGCCTCTCTCTCCTCCACATAAACGGGGACTACTTGCTATGCATGCAGCGGGCAGCTGGCGTCTTGAGGGGCCAGGGCGGTGACAGCGGGCTCCGGAAGCGGTCCAAACTCCAGCATGGCCCACCTCACATTATCACCATATACTTCTTGGAGTCCGTGCGCTGCGAGCGGGCGATCTCTTCTCCCTCCCCCGTTTCTCTCTTCTCAGCCGACGCCCGCCGAGCGATTAGATTTCGGCTATCGACGTTTTATTCAATTACGGTCCCACAGCGATGGCATCCCGTCGTGCCGAGTTCATCGCCGCTCGCGACCTCACAACTATGTGGGAGGAATTTGAAGATGCCAAGGCCGAATGGGCGGTAGAGCAAGAGGCGGCCAAAGCCGCACAGAGGGAGTGAAAAATTCAGAAAGCACTCAAGACAAGAGAGGCCCGCCGCCAAGAAGAAAGAAAAGGACGCACGCCTTTCTTGCGGAGAGGTCGGCGGAGATCCAAGCACGGTGGGTGTCGCCGACAAAGCCGGGAAGGAGAACGACGTGTTCCGCCAGCATGTGAGAAGTAGTAGTAGTAGTAGTTAGTGTGTGTGTGCGTATGCGAGTACGAGCATGTACCAAGATTACTAGTTACTACTGTAGTTTTTAGAGCAAATTACCAGTACATTAGCCTAGATTAAATGGAAAAATTCCTATCCTAAGCATCAAATGGCATCTCTTTCTCTGTAGGAATTGAGATGCATGTCATCTCACTTCCTATTATTTTCATATTCCTATCCTATGGATGAAAGGAGGCCTCTGTTGGAGTAAATCACAGCTAGCGATGCTAACAGTGCGATGGTTTTCTTCAAGAAGCGGAATTCAACGAAGTCATGATGGTTCCTTCCTCCGAGCAACTTCAAAGTGGGAAGTGGGCCTGTGATTTGACGGCTCATTAGTCATTGTTATCAGCGCTGACGACACTGGGTGACTCTCCCTTGGAGTTCTGCGTGCATGGCAAGTGGACCAGGATGGTCGACATCCCACATGTTCGCGAACGGAAGTATTTTTTCCGATATCGAGGAGCAAGGAAACCGTGTGGTATAGTATCACTACTGACACTACAAAAAATACACTTCCGTGATGATACATGTTTGTCACAGTAGGTCGCGTTTTTTGTCATGCATGTACATCCATGACAAATTTATGACAGTATGAAGATAGTCATACCTGTGCTGTCGTAGAAGTGTTCCATGACATTACCAAAATTATCATCACGGAAGTGTCCACTTCCATGACGATAAATCGCGCGTCACATAAGTGCTTTCATCAAGGGTGACCGACACGTGGCATCCACCGTAACAGAACGCCGTTAAGCTATCGGGTCGGGTTTTGGATCCGATAACCCGTTAACAACCCCGACCAATGGGAAATTTCCACGTGTAAAATTCTTATTGGCTGGGACGAAACACGCGTGTCGGCTAAATCGATTAGGTTTAGGCGCCTATGATATGTCGACATCGCGCCACGACCAACCATCGCCCATTTAGCTTACAAAGCCGCCCGTTTGACTTGGTCAAAAGTTAACGGGCTGGCCCATGAAAAGCCGGTTAACGGTCTCTTCGCAAATAGCCCATTTTACGGCCCGTTAGGCACTAAAGGAAATCGGCCCAACAACGTCATGTGGCCCGTAGAATATAACACCAACCATTTCACTTTCGGCCCATGTATGGCCCATGACGTCTTTTGGCCCATATGAGGCCTTCGTATCTTTCGGCCCTTTACAAGCCCATGGTGACTCTAGCACAAAATGAACAGTAATTTTCTTTGTACCCGTTAACGTCCCATGATTTACATGGGCCGTTTCCAGCCCGTGTTAGCTTTCGGCCTATTGACGACCCGTACGTTCTTGGGCTCCTTTTCGGCCCTCGATTACTTCCGGCCCGTTACTGGCCTATTCCCCTAATGGGCCAAATTCGTCCCATGGCAAGAGTCGGCCCGTTGCTGGCATGTTCCCCGCATGGGCCAAATTCGGCCCATGGCAAGAGTCAACCCGTTACTGGCCTGTTACCCTAATTGGCCAAATTCGGCCCATGGCAAGAGTCGGCCCGCTTCGCCAAATCCTATATTCTCGCCCATTAACGACCCGTTATGCCTGTGATGTAATTAAGCTTTTGTAGTCCCTACGGCTCGTTAACGGCCCGTTACCGTGCTGGGCCGATACCAATTACGCCTGATTACGGACCATGTAGATCCATTTATCCGACGACCCTAGGCCCATTTATCGACAGCCCGAGGCCCACCGATTACAGGCCCATTTATCGACGGCCCGTAGGAGACCCATGGATCCTACGACCCGTATATGGCCCCTGGGTAGTTGCGGCTAGTAGAAAACCAGGGAAAAAGAAGACTAGGAAATAAATAAGGCCCAAACTAACGCTAGGCTATTAAGGAGATTGCACAGATTACATCCACTCGGCATCAAAGATCGCCACCAGTGCAAATATAGGGAACACCCTACACTATACAAAAATGGCTTGCTGTTTTCTTCAGCCGGTGGCTGCACGTTAAGAATAAATTTTGTATCGCACCAAAACAAATTACAACTATATAACAAAAGGAAGGTTGGCATAAAACTTAACAGTCTAGCTGATAAATGCACCACCAGAAGTTCAGAAGCTCGGTTCATTTGACCTGACTGTTATGTTTTCATGTTGTATTGTCCGATGGAACACCATAACCCTCACCTTCATTTCCCCTCGGCTCCTGAACAACATAGCAAATGCCTGATAGTCTGGTTTCAAAACCATGCATATCTTGACGACATTGAGCAATGTTTCTCCTTGTTTCACAAAGGGCCTCTATTATGGAATGGACTTGTGTCTGGAGCGCAGATACAACATTGCTTTGAGCTTGCATATCTTGATCATGAGGTAGTTTGGACGATATTACCTTAACAACCAACCCAAAGATACGCAGAACATGCTTTTGGCACTTTGTTAGTGGACAGTCTTGACCCAACTGCGGCAAGAGTCGACATTGCGGTTATAGTTGCCTCGCCACCTTCGTAAGGTGGCGGTTCCACCGCTTTTTCCATAGCTCGCTGAAAAGTTGAGGTTTTACATTAGTAGTACCGTAATGTAAGATATTAAGGAGGCAGCAAAACCAAACAAAATAGCTTTGGTCTATATACGTAACTTATTCGTGAACCCATGTAAAATATTAGTTGTATTTTATTGCAAAGTACATAATAAAACCAGGTTCCAAACATATGACCATGTACCATCGCTAATGTATTGTCTATTTCTTCACATTGTATTGAGGGCTAAGGATAAAGAGACGAAGTTTATAATATGGTAAGCATAGTATGACATCATTCATATCACAAAACAACTGAGAACAGACAAACAGGCAATTGTAACGTTGTGTGGGCAAGTCCAACACGGAACTAGATTACGGGTCAAGATCAAAGGAACATCACTCCTCCCTTTTAAACCTTGTAAGGTGCAATGATACGCTTAGACAATTGTGTATAAAATTGAAAAGAGTAATAGACATTGGCTGCAAACCATGCAGTTCAAGGCACAAGTCAGAGTAAGTAGTAGTTAAAAGGCATGAGGATTAAGGACTTACAACAGCGGCTTTGACTGGTGTAGTCATGCTCTTCTTCTTGCTGGTGTGACAGTCCTTGAAGATTTCCACAACATTTGGTTCATGTACTTTTTGGTCCTTGCGGGCTTTCCTCTGCATTTCGAACAAGTAAATATAGATCTGATAATATGGTACAGCGAAAAGAGTGAAACACCAGCTAATTACAAGAGCCTCGCAATGTGCAATATAGCTAAGAGATCCTGTCGTCTGTTGGAATTTCACTTTCGTACGGTTGACCTTGTTCTTTGAACAATTCACCTACAAGAAGATAGATTTGTGTGGCACATGCGTCAATAGGACTTCAACATGTGATCTGATCACATATATATATAACGTACCTGATACTTTGGATCAGACCAGTGTTTAACAAGGCCCCTCCAGTCTTCATCCGATATATTTTCCACTGGAGATGTTTGGGAAAGTTCACTGTTAGCCTTGCCTTCAAAGTGAGTTTTCCTCAAGTTATACCGATAATGTCGCAGAGCAGACTTGAAAACATGGGTGCAAGCTTGTCTGGTTGCATCATCTTGGCTATCCAACTTGAACCTCATATGTTGAAAATTATGGGAGTCTCATTATCAGCAACCTAGAAAGTATGGGACAGAGAAGACGATATTACTAATTTCCATACATAACCATACTTACAGATAAATGATCGAGGAAGGTGTTGAACTGGGTTTCGTCTTTGTCATTCCTGTACTGAATCCATGTTAGGAGGATACGTACATGACACCTAACGGCAACCGCTGCCTCTGATACTAACTTGGCTGACTCTGTAGAATCACGTGGCCTTTTTAAACCTACCTCAAAACGGATCTCCATTCTTCCTCCTCTAGATTTAGTTAACTTATCGAGCATTATCCCTGATGTTTGTTTCCTCTTGCGCCTAGGTGCTAGTCCAACAACAAACATAGGAAGTGTTAGTGTACATCAAACTGTGAGACTACATATAAAGAAGCATACAACTGTAACTTGACTCCAGCAACTACCTTCTTGTTGTTGAATCTCACAAGGTTCATCTCATATTGCCAACTCGTCTTGTGTCAAGAGTGCTTGGGAAGTAGTGGCAGGTGGCAAGGGAGCTTGGGAACGTGCTGCTAGCTCAGTTGACACACGAGTATGTCGTGCAGCTGGTAGTACTGTGGTAGATGTTGCAAGAACTAGGGTTGTCTCTGCTTGTTTGGTGGCAGCTATTTGTTTCTATTTGGCTTTTTTTGCAGTTCATGTAGCATGAGATGCCGTGTTTGTAGAATTTTCCGCTGGACTTTCACCTTCTATTGCACCATCAGTACCAGCAGAATCTGCAGGATTCATCCGCTTCTCATTCCCTGCCATTCTCTGTTTCTTCCTCTTTCTCTGTGCCATGTTAAGTCAAGCTGTCGGGGAAGCTGATCGGACCCACGAACACCTATGGGACCGGCGGACCGAGTCCCTTTCGGTTCGGTGGAGGGCGGAGATCGCACGAAGAGCAGATCGAGGCGGCTAATACGAGCAGTTTACCCAGCTTCGGAGCTCTCCGGAGAGATAATACTCCTACTGCTGCTTGTCTGATTGTATTGTGTTCTTGCTAGAGAGCAATGAGAGCTACAAGACCTAGCGTGAGTGTTTTCTGTTTTCGAATGGGCTCAACCCCCTCTACGTTGTGCATGGGCCTCCTTTTATATGCTCAAGGGGTCTCCGACAGGTGGCAACGTAGACAAGGGAAAAAACGTAAAAGGACTCGTGGTTGGTACAACTACTTGTACAGTGTATTCTACCTAACCCTGATGGCAGGGGACAAAAGCATTAAATGCCCGTCTATGTCGCCTAAACAGTGCAACAGGGACCGTCAGGGCGCCACCGCTTGCCACGATGACAATCTTGTCAGCACCGCTTACCGCTGCGCTCCGCTGGCCGCGCAGCCTCTTGACACGCGCGCCTGGAATGGTCCCATGGCGACACGTTGGTGGATGAGCTGGAGCGGAGATAAAGAGTGGTTGCCTGCCGCGGCAAGCGCCTTGCCGCGGCAAGCGCCTTGCCGCGGCTGAATCCTTGTCGCGTCCGGAAGCTTGTCGCTCTCCGGGCCTTCCGGGCAAGCTCCTCTTGCCGGGGTCTTGTCTTCTGTGTGCCTTGCGTGGCCTTCCCGGCAAGCTCCTCTTGCCGGGGCCTTGTCTCCTTGGCTTAAATACTTTGTTCTTGAATGGCTCCAAAGGAACCACGGAGGATCTTGGCGGTCACCAGGCAAGCCTTGCCGCTGGGTCTTTGCAACCGCCCGGCACGAAGTTCGGGATACTAGGGTACCCTACTCTAGTACACCGGCAGAGCCCCGGCTGGGCCATACGGTGCAGCGCTGTTGGGCCAGGCCCAAAACAATGCACGGGCACCTTGCGGCCTAGATCACGCCCGTAACACTGCTGGACCCACCACGTCCCCCCACGAGCAGCCTGCGTCGAGCAGCGTTGTCGTGGGAGAGATCGTGGGGGTTTCTTTATTTGGAAAAGCGGAACGTCCGCCCCCTCTCCCTCCTTATAAACAGGGGAAACAGGGGCAGGTCGCCCACCTCGCCATTTGTTGTCTAATCTCGAAAACCACCGCCGCTCCCCCCCTTCTTCTCTAGTCTGAAGAGAGCAGCGCTCCGCCCCCATCGCCACCAGCGCCATCAACGCCGTCGGTCTCCTCCTCCGCCTCCGCCATGGCTCCGAAAGCCGATAAGGGGAAGGGCGTGAAGTCGGCCGAGGCACAGCTGCTCATGGCTGCGAAAGGAGCGGGCCGTCTTCCCCCCCAGCTCGCCGCAAGGGAGCTGAGGGAGAACTACTACCTCTTCTGGTCGACGGAGACACGAGCGCATCCGCGCACGAAGGTACTCCCAGCCGCTGCTTCGGAACTAGCCCCAACTGGGTACCCTTTCTTCGCATTGTTCTTCTATTGCGGGCTCTGCCCGCCCTTCTCTGAATTTTTCTGCGATATCATGAACACCTATGGGCTTCGCCTCCTTGACTTCACCCCAAATGCTGTCCTGACCATGGCAGTTTTCGCACACCTTTGCGAAAACTTTGTCGGAATCCACCCAAACGTAGCCCTCTTCCGCCACTTTTTCATGCCCCGAGTCGAGAGAGGAGAGCCACTTGCCGGAGGGATTGCTTGGATCTCAAGGATCGGCAAGAAGGAAGCCTATCTGGAAGGAGAGCTCCGCAGCAAGTGGGAGGAGTGGAGGGCCGATTGGTGTTGGATCGTTGAGGAGAACCCGCAGCCCTTCATCGCTTCACCAAACTCCAATAGTGCGCGGCAATGATTGGAGCAACTTGGCGCCGGAAGATGCTAGATTGAAGATTGCCGTGACCCGGATCTTGCGCCTCAGGCTTGCCGGACTCACCGTAGGCGCTGTTGGCGAGTGCTACTGCCGCCCAGAGCACCTTCAGGGAAAACATGGAGCACTGGACCGAAGGTCTTGTGAATGTTGCCGCCGCCATCGACAAGGAGCTGATGGAGCTGGGGATGGTGGATCTCGGCTACTCCTCTGATGAGCACCTCCAACCCAGCGCCAAGCTCAGCTTGTTCCTCAAGGGCGTGGTGACGGCTCTCCAGCGACTCCGGGAAGAGATCCCGAAGCAGCTGGCCGAGGAATCGCGCCAGATCTGCGCGGGAGCTCTCCAAAAGGTGTTGATGAAGGTGGCCTTCCGCAACCCAGGCCTCAACCTCACCGGCGTCCTCAGATCTCTGCCGCCGGATGCTGATGTGGAGGCGCTCAAAGCCCTTGTCGCACCCATTGTGGACAAGGTGGGCAAGATCAAGCGGGTTGATGGCGACCGCGTAGATTAGGCCGCCAACTTTATCTTTCCCTTGTCGCTGCTGATCATGTTTAGGAGAACAATTTATTAGATCTGCGACAAGCTATTTTGTAATATAACTCTATCTTGGGCAGTGATTGCGATGTTATTTCCTTTACTTGATTCCTTCCTTTGTATGTTTTTGCCTTACGCTTTCAGGGAACTTGTCGGCGCAAGCACCTTTGCCGCGAGCGCTGAGTGCGGAACATCAGCAGCCTGCTGGCGGTGCCGCCTCCGGCAAGCAACCTTGTCGCAACTAGTCGCAGCTCACTTAAGTTTGTTGAGCGGACTCGAAACAAAGTAAGGGCGCAACTAGCTGCGAGTTGGTTCCTCCGCGCACAGGTTTTCCATACAAAGTACTATCGTTCGAGGAAGATAACTTAAAGATTTAAAAACTGATTGCTCAAACTTTGGCAACTTAGCTTTTACGTCGTTTGCTTCCCGATAAAGGCGAAACTTCCTCGGCGGCGACGCTTGGTGGCCCACACCATTATCTTCTCCTTCCCCCCTGGTTAACTTGTGTGCGAGGGAACCTTCCTTTCTTTGAGAAAGAGAAAGAAGAGAAAATAAAGTTATGGAGCCCTACGGCTCGTTATAGCTTACCGGGTGTGGATGCTGCACAAAAAGACAGATAACACATGCAATAAGATGATGAAAGCATGAAGTTGACAATTTGTGCGCAACACATGAGCTTTACTTATGCATGGGATCTGCGCCCGGCTTTGTACAAAGGATTACATGCAACATCGGCAAGACTTGTACAAAAGGTGGTTGCCGGAACAGATTCCGGCAACCGCACCCTACGGGTAAAACTTACGAAGATGCTCAATGTTCCAGGAGGTGCTCACTGGGACGACATCTTCGGTCTCGAGGCGGACAGCGCCAGGCCTAGTGACTCGTTTCACCCGATAAGGGCCTTCCCACTTCGGCTTCAACTTGTTGGAATTCTTGGCGGACTGAACGCGCCGAAGAACAAGGTCGCCTTCCTCGAGGCTTCTGGCATTAACTCTGTGGCTATGGTAGCGACGCAAAGCTTGCTGGTAACGAGCAGCTCGTACAGCGGCCTGAAGACGGTCCTCCTCAAGGAGCAGTGCGTCATCTTGTCGCAACTGCTCTTGCTCAAGCTCATCATAAGCGAGTACTCGAGGTGACCCGTATCTGAGTTACGTGGGGAGAACTGCCTCTGCTCCATAGACTAGAGCGAAAGGTGTGTCGGCGGTGGCTCGATTTGGCGTCGTCTGATCGACCAAAGAACCACCGGCAGCTCCTCAATCCAGTTTCTTCCGCACTTGTGCAACTTTGCCGAAAGTTCTGGTCTTGAGCTCGCGCAGCACTTCAAAGATTTTCCTCTCTGCTTGACCGTTGCTTCTCGGATGAGCAACGAAGCAAAAGCGGACCATGGCGCCAAGATCTTGGACGTCTTTGCATGAAGGTGCGGCTCGTGAAGCGTGTGCCGTTGTCGGTGATGATCCTGTTAGGGATTCGAAGCGGCAAACAATCGACCTGAAGAACTTGATTGGATCGCGGTCACCTTCCTCACTGCTTCCACTTCCGGCCACTTTGTGAACTTGTCAATTACAACGTACAAGTACTCAAAGCCCCGACAGCTTCGGGAAAGGGGCCGAGGATGTCGAGCCCCGGACCGAAAATGGCCGGGATAAAGGGATCGTCTGGAGAGCTTGAGCTGGCTGGTGTATCTGCTTGGAATGAAACTGCACGCTTCACACTTGGTTACTTGTGCAGTGCATCTGGAGGGCTGTCGGCGGAAGAAACCTTGCCGGAAAGCTTTGCCGCAAGTGCTCTTCTTGTAATGTGGTGACCACATATGCCTCCGTGTATCTCTGCCAACAGCTTCTGTCCATCTTCCCGGTGAATACACTTCAATTTCACACCGTTGAGTCTTCTTCTGTACATCGTGCCGTCGACAAACTGGTACATACTTGACTGTCGGGCTACTCTTTCCGCTTCTTATTGCTCTTCGGGAAGTTCTCCTGTCTGAAGGAAATGGACAATCTGATGTGCCCATGCTGGAGCTTGTGGCTCGACAACAAGGACTAAAGGCACACATCTTTGCTTGGGAACATCCGCTTCTCTGGCAGAACCAGCGGCTCGGCGAGCTTGATGTTCCCGGCAAGCTTGCCGAGCAAAACTTGTCGGGGCGTGCAGCTTCAACGAAACAAACCCTAGAGCTTGTCGGAGCAGACTGCTCCTCAGCACTCTTGGTGTTGATATTGGGGACCTTTTTGGTGGCGGCTTCGGGAAGCTCTGCCAGAAAATAGTCATCAGAAATCAACTTCCTCTTCTTGTTTTTTCCAGTTGATGGCGTTACAGTCGGTTGAGTCGGCTTGAGCACAAAAATCCCTGGTTCCACAGGTAATTTGAGTGCGGCGCACTTTGACAGGCCATCAGCAATATCATTCTGAGCTCTTGGAACATGTTCCATCTGCAGGCCGTCAAAGTGTTCTTCTAGCTTTCTCACTTCATCAACGTAGGCTTCCATCAACGGACTCTGATAATCTTTGTTCACTTGGCGGACGACAAGCTGCGAGTCACCCCTGACAATGAGCTTCTTTATTCCAAGGTCTACTGCGATCCTGAGACCGGCAAGCAAACCTTCATACTCTGCAGTATTGTTTGTTGCTTGCTCGTTGGGAAAGTGCATCTGGACTATGTACTTGAGGTGCTCTCCGGTGGGTGCGACAAGCAGCACGCCGGCACCGGCGCCTTGCAACGAGAAGGCACCATCAAAGTACACCAGCCACTCTTTGCTTGCTTCCTTGACGGGGATGCTCGTCTCTGGAATTTCTCCATCTTGTGTTGGCGTCCATTCCGCTATGAACTCTGCCAGTGCTCTGCTTTGGGTAGTTGAAGTGCTTTCAAACTTGAGGCCAAAGCTTGACAGCTCCAGTGCCCACTCTACAATCCTGCCTGTTGCTTCTGGATTTTGCAATATCCTCTTCAGAGGAAAGCGAGTGAAAACTGTGATTTCGTGTGCTTGGAAGTAATGGCGCGGCTTTCTCGAGCCATGAGGAGACCGAAAAGCAATTTCTGCACACCAGAGTACCTTGACATAGCCCCCTGCAGAAGGGAACTGACAAAGTAAACTGGGCGCTGCACCATCCTTTTCTGCATCTTCTCGCACGTCTGCGCAGATCCATCGTTGTCGGGACCAGAGCTCGCCGGTGAAGCCCCCTACTTGTCGCTGGATGCATCTGCCTCGGTTGCCGGCTCGTCATCTGCCTCCCTTTCCGCTACAAACGCAGCACTAACCACTTGATTGGTTGCCGCTATATATAGCAGCAACTTCTCTTGTGGCTTAGGTGCGACAAGTATTGGAGTGGAGGACAGGTACCTCTTTAAGTCCTGCAGCGCAACCTCCGCTTCGGGAGTCCATTTCATTGGACCTGCCTTTTTCAAAATTTTGAAAAATGGCATGGCGCGTTCAGCAGATCTAGAGATAAACCTGCTGAGAGCAGCCATGCAACCGGCAAGTCTTCGTACATCCTTGACGCGCTTTGGTGCTTCAATCTGCTCAATGGCCTTGATCTTGTCGGGATTGGCTTCAATTCCCATTGAGACACGAAGAACCGAGAAGCTTGCTTGCCGGAAGGGACTCCGAATACGCACTTCTCGGGGTTGAGCTTGAGGTTGATCTTGCACAGATTTGTAAAGGTCTCATCTAAATCTTGAACCAGAGTTGCCCTGTCTTTGCTTTTGACCACTATGTCATCCATGTAGGCTTCTACATTTCTGTGCATTTGCGGCTCAAAAGCTTCGTGGACTACTCTTGCAAACGTTGAACCAGCATTCTTTAGCCCAAAAGGCATCCGTACAAAATAGTATGTGCCACATGGGGTGATGAATGCGGTTTTCTCCTCATCCTCTTCTGCCATGAAGATCTGATGGTATCCTGAATATGCATCAAGAAATGAAAGCAAATCACATCCCGCCGTGGAGTCAACAATCTGGTCGATGCGCGGCAAGGGAAATGGGTCTTTGGGACAAGCTTTATTAACATCTGTGAAGTCGATACAAAGTCTCCATTTCCCATTTGCCTTGCGTACAACTACAGGATTGGCCAACCACGTAGGATGGAGCACTCCTCTGACAAGGCATGCTGCTTCCAATTTCTTGATCTCTTCTGCAATGAATTCTTGGCGCTCCACTGCACCTTCTCGACTTTACGCTTGACGGGCGCGCGGAGGACAGACAGCTAGGTGATGCTCAATTACTTTCCTGGGAACACCGGGGGTGTCAGACGGTTGCCATGCAAACACGTCGACGTTCACCCGCAGGAAAGCAATGAGCGCGCCTTCCTATTTAGGGTCGAGAGTGGCACTAATGGTGAAGGTACCACCAGTGCCGTCCTCCTTGGCGGGCACCTTCTTGGTCTTCGGTGGAGCTGCCATCGTCTTCTTGCACTTGCCGGTGGAGCTCGATGGTGCGTCCTCGACGGTAGCGCAGCACCCAAAGAGGTGCGTTTGCCGGAGTGGGCATCAGAGCTCCTGCCGGACTTGGTCTTCTTCTTCCCCCCGGGAGCTTCAGCGGCAAGTGACTTGCTATCTGCTGCAGCTGCTACCTCCCGGTAAATCTTGTCGGCGCAGATAAGAGCATCCTTCTGGTCGCTATGGACAGAAATGACACTTATCGGGCCTGGCATCTTGAGCAATTTGTATGCATAATGAGAGGCTGCCATGAACTTGGCGAGTGCTGGACGGCCAAGTATCCCATTGTAAGGCAATGGAAAATTAGCAATGTCGAACGTGACCTTCTCAGTCCTGAAGTTCAGCTCGCTGCCAAATGTTATCGGCAACGTGATCTTCCCCTTCGGCTTGCTCCTTCCCGGATTGATTCCTTGGAATGTGCCAGTCTCTTCGAGCTCGCTGTCGAGGATTTGGAGTTTCGGAGCACCGCCGGAGGAGATTAGGTTCAAGCCGGCCCGCCGTCAACTAACATCTTAGTGACCTTGAGGTTGCGGATAGTTGGTGAAACCAACATCGGCAAGCACCACCGACGCTTGATGATGCGGTCAGGGTGGTCCTCAATATCAAAGATGATAGGCGTGCTGGACCATTTTAGAGGCTTGCGTGACTCTACGGATGGTTCTGCTGCATTGACTTCCCGCATCCACTGCTTGAGTTGTCGGTGTGAAGTATGCAGAGAAGCACCGCCGTCAACGAATAAAACCTCTGTGGCTTTCTGGAACTCCTGCTCATCGGTCTCGTCGTCTTCCATGTCTTCATCGTCGTCGTCATCTTCATCCTTGTCGCGCCACGGGAATCTGTCCCCCTTGCCTTGGCCTTGCTACTGCAGCGGCGTCCTCCCCGCCGGTCGCTTCTTGCTAACTCCCCAAAGACCTTCCTGGGCCTTCTCCTTGTCGCGCGCTCGTACTCAGCCTTCTGGCTGTTCAACAAGCTGCTCGACCTTCTTGCAGCTCGAGGTCATGGCCCTTGGTGCGGTGGATCTTGCAAGATCGCTTGTTGGAGCTGTCACATTGTCGGCTAACCGCCACCGGTGGCAGTCGGTGCTAGCGGCAACCTCCTTTCCGGAGCCACCAACTTTGGCTTTCTTGGCGGCACCACCGTTGCCGGACTACTCGACAACTAACACATCTTTGCCCTTCTTCCTTCTGTTATTCTGCCGTCGGCTTTTCTTTGCCGGAGCAGTCTCCTAACTATCAGATCCTGCTTCTGCATTCTCTCCTGGGAGTCTCCTCCCTTCCTCAGCACGTGCACACTTGTCGGCCAAGGCATACAGCTCACTAACGTCCTTGACTTTGCACATCGCCATCTCCTCCCTCATCCTGCGGTTCCGCATGTTACGATGAAACCGGCTGATTACATGCGGGGTGGACATCTGGGATGTTGTAGTGCACACGGCTGAATCTCTGAATGAACTTGCGCAAAGACTCTCCTTCCTTCAGGCGGCGGATGAAGGTCGCTCTCTTGGCCATGAGGCTTGTGGCCGCCTGTGAAGGCGCCGACAAACTGATGGCATAGATCTGCCCAAGAGGATATGGAGCTGTCCGGCAAGTGCATGAGCCAAGATCTGACATTGGGCTTGAGTACCAGCGGGAAGTAGTTGGCGAGGATCTTACCGTCTCGTCCCCCTGCAGCTTGCACCGCAATGGTGTAGATGTTGAGGAACTCTGACGGATGCGTCCTGCCATCGTACTTCTCTGGTACGTCTGGCTTGAAATTCTTCTTGTTGGGCCACTGGACTTGCCGCAGCTCACGAGTGAACGCAGGGCAACCTACAGCGTCTGACAAAGTCGCTGGTTCCCCTGGCGCATGCATATCGACAGAGGGCCCAGCGCGCTGGTCGGATTGACGTCGCGCTTCTCTTCGACGCTCGATGCGAGTTCGAGCGTCTTCTTGTTGTCGTTCGTGAAGAACTTGGCGCTGATCGCGGCGAGCTCGTGGATCCGATGACGCGGTGGAGTCGCTATCGAGGTGGATCCGACAAGTTGGCGATCTTGGCCTTCGGGGTGGAGAGTGCATGGTGGTTGCACCCCCGCAGGTTTCGTCGCCACTGGCTCGTGCCTTGTCGTCTTGCTGCGGCAGCGATGTAGTTGGTTGCCGCGGAGTGTCGCCGTTGGCAAAGCCGATGAGACTCTGGATGGTGGCCCTCCATTAAATCGACCTTGTCGGCTGTTGGAGGGTAGTCTGGGAGCAGTTGAGCTCTCGCCAAGGCTTCCGCTGGAGTGGTGGGTGGCAATGGTGAACGGTGCGAGGAGCGGGATATGCTCGGACTTCTAACCACGTTAGAAGGAGGAGCATCCCGTCCAGGCGACCGTACCCTGCTCGTGCCAGCATGTTGGCGTGTACGCTGGTCTTGAGGGCCCCGAGATCCTCCAGCTCGATCTTGATCCAACGAGCGTATGGTATTGTGAATACCAAGACGCTGTCGGTCCCGCTCCTCCTGAGATGGGCGTGGTGCGTGTACGGACGCCGAGGTCTGCGCGGCCTTGTCTTTGGACTTGGCAGCGTCATGAGCTCCCTCGCCGGCGCCCGTTGTTCCGCCGGTGTCAACCCCACCACCCATTTGCTCCGGAGGTGGCGGGTTCGACGTGGACGGCTCCTCTGCCGCTGAAGCCTTATTCTTCGGTGGCATATTGATGAAGATGATGAAGCTGTTGCTCGTGTGAACGCCGGATCAGGTTCACACAGCCTCGACGCCCCCTACCTGGCGCGCCAAAGATGTCGGGGAAGCTGATCGGACCCACGAACACCTATGGGACCGGCGGACCGAGTCCCTTGCGGTTCGGGGGAGGGCGGAGATCGCACGAAGAGCAGATCGAGGCGAAGCACACGAGCAGTTTACCCAGCTTCGGAGCTCTTCGGAGAGATAATACTCCTACTGCTGCTTTTCTGATTGTATTGTGTTCTTGCTAGAGAGCGATGAGAGCTACAAGACCTAGCGTGAGTGTTTTCTGGTTTCAAATGGGCTCAACCCCCTCTACGTTGCGCATGGGCCTCCTTTTATATGCTCAAGGGGTCTCCGACAGGTGGCAACGTAGACAAGGGCAAAAACGTAAAAGGACTCGTGGTTGGTACAGCTACTTGTACAGTGTATTCTACCTAACCCTGATGGCAGGGGACAAAAGCATTAAATGCCCGTCTATGTCGCCTAAGCGATTACAGCAGGGACCGTCGAGGCGCCACCGCTTGCCACGATGACAATCTTGTCGGTGCCGCTTCTGCATCTAACGCTCACCGCCGCACCGCCTCTTGACACGCGCGCCTGGAATGGTCCCATGGCGACACGTTGGTGGATGAGCTGGAGCGGAGATAAAGAGTGGTCGCCTGCCGTGGCAAGCGCCTTGCCGCGGCTGAATCCTTGTCGCGTCCGGAAGCTTGTCGCTCTCCGGGCCTTCCCGGCAAGCTCCTCTTGCCGGGGTCTTGTCTTCTGTGTGCCTTGAGTGGCCTTCCCGGCAAGCTCCTCTTGCCGGGCCTTGTCTCCTTGGCTTAAATACTTTGTTCTTGAATGGCTCCAAAGGAACCACGGAGGATCTTGGCGGTCACCGGGCAAGCCTTGCATGGTGTCTTTAACTGCCCGTCTTGAGTTCGGGATACTAGGGTACCCCTACTCTAGTACATCGACACAAGCCGACAAGAAAAAGGAATAAAATTTAGTTCTTCAGAACAAATTGATGCGTGATGCAGACGAATAAAACTTTGATGTTAGACAACCACATGATAGGAGGATGTAATATGTATGAAAAGCAGGGACGGAAGAGATAACCAGAACTATGATGTGTAAACTAAGAAGAAGACATTTCACCAAATTAGAAGCAATGCAATGGAAGGTAGACACCATATGAAAGATGCTACAAATATCGCTCTGCCAAGTTAACAGTGTCTCGACATAAATGGCATTCAAACAAATGCGAAGCAGTACAAGAAATAAATCATATGCAAGATGCAAACAACATCACACTACCATGTTAGAGGTCTCTCGTCATTAGTGCCATTGCATATTCACAGCATTGCATATTCACAGCTTATGATGTGTAAACTAAGGAGAAGGCATTTCAACAAATTAGAAGCAATGAAAGCTTGGCACCATATGAAAGATGCAAATAATATCACTCTACCAAGTTAAAATTGTCTCGTCATAAGTGCCATTTCAACAAATGAGTAGTGCAAGCTAGAAAAGAATGTGAGATGTAACCTATATCACACTCTGAAGTCAAATGTGTCTTATGATAAGTGATTGTTGCAGGTTACACAACAGTAGTAATTTGATGTAAGAACATGGTGTGATAGACATATATTGTATGTTCTAGAAATAGGAACAGGTGTCTTATTCAAGTATAATGTGTAAAATCAGCAGATGGAATTCAAAAAAATTAGAAGCAATACAAGCTAGACATCACACATAACATGCAACCACATATAACAGTGCCAAGTTAGAGGGAGCACCGGTGATGTCTTTGCACTAGGGGAGACGTGCTCATCATAAACACTGCTTTGTTGAGTGTCTATGCATGTGTTGTCTTGGAAATCATCTTGGGGGTGTGGAGGAGTAGAAACTATAGAGGCCCTCCATTTGCAACGAGCACCTTTATCCGCTGCCTTGCTAACTTCCTTCTGCTTTATTGATTTTGAATTTTCAAGTAAAACCGACAAGAAAAAGCAATAAAATTCTCTCTTCAGAACTCATTCATGCATGATACTGACAATCACTACTTTGATGTAAGGCAAACACATGATACCGGGATGGAATATTTACGAAAAACAGACGGCATGGCATGTTCACAACCTGTTTGTGTAAACTAAGCAGAAACCATTCCAGCAAATAAGTAGCAATGCAAGCTAGACACCACATGAAAGATGCAACCAATATGACTGCCAAGTTAAAAGCGTCCCATCATAAATGGAATATCAACAAATTATAAGCATTGCATGCTATAAATCATATGAAAGATGCAACTAATATCGCACCGCATATACTAAAGGTGTCTCGTCATATTGATTGATGCGGGATACAAAAAACAATAGTTTTATGTAAGGACATGCTTAATAGACAGATGTACTATGTACTAGATACGAGGAAGGCATGTCACATTAACAGTATAATGTCACATTTACAGGAGTATAAGCTAAGCGAGACTAGCACATGCAGTTTAACCAGATTGGAAGAATTACAATCTAGACACCATATGCAACATGCAACCACATATCACGCTGCCAAGTTAGAGCAAGCACCTGCAATGCTAGTGTAGGGGAAATGTTGTAATCAACTACAGAGCTACGTTCACTATCTTCATCTAGCATTTCTCTTTCTTGAGAATCATGTCGGGAGGCTGACGTTGCATTCTTTAAATGAGGAGTAGTCCCCTTGCCTGCCTGCCTCGTCATAAGTGATTGATGAGGGATCCACAAGAACATTAGTTTGATGTAAGAACATGGTTAATACGGATGTACTAGTATGTACCAAAAGCGAGAAAGGCATGTCATATTCAAAG
The DNA here is from genome assembly GCA_021605145.1 of Aegilops bicornis. Taxonomy (NCBI): domain Eukaryota; kingdom Viridiplantae; phylum Streptophyta; class Magnoliopsida; order Poales; family Poaceae; genus Aegilops; species Aegilops bicornis. The sequence goes on from CM038669.1 coordinate 507,927,417, forward strand.
GTATAATGTGTAAGCTAAGCGAGATGCAATTTAACCAAATTGGAAGCAATACAAGCTAGACATCCGGTGGAGTGGTGAACATGATCATCTAGGACACGAGAGCACGGTGGGAGGCGGGCTGCTCCGCCACCATCACGGCTTTTTAGTTGGATTCCGGTGATGCCTGTCTTTCTTTGGGCTTGTCCTTTGGCTCGGCCAAAGGCTCGACTAGCTATTTGTCTTCTGGTGCTCACGGGATGGTGGTTCATGTAAAAAATATCTTTCCTTGTCTTAATAAAGACCGACTTCGGCCTTTCGAATACAAGCTAGACACCAACATGCAACCACATATGACACCGCGAAGTTAAAGCAAGTGCGAGGTCATCAACTACAGAGCTACGTTTACCGTCTCCGTCTGCTGAGACTACACCCTTTATAGCGTTGTAATGTGTCTTGCCTACCCGTATACCAAGCTGGAGCGACTTCTCTCTTTTCTTTGCTGCTTCTCTTTCGGCAGGAGAGTCTGAAATACCCTTGCATAAAAACACAATAGTGAGAGTATGGGTGAAGTGTGTGCAGAACTAGTGCACTGTAAAAGTAGCAGATAGGAGGTGGCTTAAAAATAAATGACAGGAGACATATAATAGCTCTACAACATTGCATGTCAAACAAAATTAGATTCTACTCCATATGATTTTGTAATATATGAGCACAGGAAATGCAGTACTCCTCCGAGACACCACCACATGTGGTCATATCTAAGATAACGATGACCGAAAATAAATAGGTCAGTCGATTTTTTTAATGAACCATCCGATCTATAAGGAACGGGCAGATGGCCTTCATCTACCTCCCGCCAGTCACTGTTAACGATCTTTCACGAACCGCCAGCAACCACTAGCCCAGACCCGTGCCTCCGCCGCCCCGCCCTCCCATCGACCTCACACCATCGCCGTTCTTGGCAGTGCCCCCTAGCCATCCCTTTAATCCCGGCCGACCTCCAGATCGGGCGCCAGTAGCTCTAGGCCGTAGACGCCCCTAAGATAAACACCAAGGCGCTGCTTCCCCGGCGTAATAGTCGTACTAGCGCACATTACGCCGGGAATGCTTCCGTTAATTGGGAATCAACCGCCAGAAATTGAAATTCAGGGGGCGACGGACCTCTAGCTAAGGTGAAATAGTATATGAGGAGAAACCTTGTGCATCGTGAGTTACTAGGAACATCTAGTATCAAGAAGAAGCGTTCAACTAGTGTCTTCTGTGGGATGAATACCGTGCAAGCAGAGACGTAAGATTTGCACGAATAAGGGAAGATGAGTACCTTCTTCGGTTGCCGGTGTGGTCACCTCCACATGTCGCGCCAATCTTCTTGTTTTTACCGGGGAAACCGATGTTCTGGAGGGTGCAGGCTTGGACGAACCCATGGCCAAATTGTTGACTGTGTTGCTGTGGCTGTATGTCGGCGGAGGGGAAGAAGATCTGAGGCGGCAAAGGACGGCGTAGCAGGAACAACTCTGGTGCGGTGGAGGGTGGTGAAGTTGGAGCGGCAGCGGTGAGGTGCAGGACGACGTGGTTGAACTGGCTCGGGTACGGACGGCTCGGCCTCGGCTTGAACTACTAGCCGTGGAGTACGTTGCGGTTGAGGTTGCGGTGGACGACAACGTCGGGGTATCGGTTCTGGCGTGATGGAGGAGGGCGGCGGTTGATGGGTGGGATGGGGTGGCAGACAGAGGACGCTGGGGTTTCGTGGCTAGTGGAGAGGTAGCTTTGGCGCCCACGGAGTACGAATGGGGAATCGGACGGGTGGGGGGAACCATGTTTCGATGCAGGGCAGCGCTTGTTTTTGGCTTTTTGAGCAGAAGATGGGACGCGCTTGTTTGAAATTTGGGGAAAGTACAAACTTTGCCCCCACTTAAATTTCGGACCCTCTGCGGGTCGGGGTAGGATGGTAATCCCAGTGTCCCAAATAGTGGGCGGAGCGATTTTCGGCGTCTTGGCGTGTGCTTAATCGGCCATTGTGTATGAATGTTTTTCGGAGGCGGTTGCGTGGCGTCTAGGTGAAGCTACAAACCTACCCGGTTTAGACCTTTGGACGTCGGGCGGTAGGTTTCACAGGTCGGAGTTATTAGAAAAGTAATTTCCTTGTACTACCAAACATTGGTCTCCACAGCGGTTTCGGGTGAGTAGAGGCTCTTTGGTAACCGTTCGAAATTTTGAAACACAAACATTCACGTTTGAGTACTCTTGAACTATGAGAATTGACCTAAATAGACAACGTTATATTTGACCTTGTATGTTTGAAAACCTCATTAAATTATCCGCTTCCTTTTGAATTTTGACACTTGAAAATCCTATAACTACGATTATTTTGGAATGGAGGAGCTAAATTTGAATCTATTTTGTACACGACTACATATGCTATTATGTACAAAATCAGATCAAAGATTGGTACCCCCATAGTTTAGGTATGGTTTACAAATGCCATGATATCAAATTCAAATAATTGAATGGACTTCATGTTGAATTCGATTTTTTTAAACCACCTCAGGTTGAATTCAAATGTATACTAGTTCATAGGTAGCTATCTATAAATGTCCATTGTGTAACTTTCGTATGTATAATGTGCTTTACACACACAACATGAACTATACTCACGTTTATATTCGATTGCTAAAGCGATGCATTGTCTGGAGTTCAAAATACTAACTATGTGGATCAATTGTGTCGAATAATAACCTAGACATGCTCAAATTCAATAGAATCTAGATGTCTGATGGATTAATGACCGCTCCTTACGCGAATTGCAAATATCATGATCCCATCCTAATATTTGGATAAAATTTATATCTTTAATCAATGTGTAGAGCAGTCTTTTACGTGTAGTTTCACTCTCCATTGGTGGTCTCCACACATGCTCACACACTCTCTCCCGAGGTGTCTTTCTCGCACACATTCTCTAGATATAACCCTCCCTCCCTCTCGTAACCATTTACAACTGTTTTCACTAACCTTTATCACAAGCACTCTTCCTCTCGCAAACATACACATGCACAATCCTCATCGACCCTTTTTATATACATGGACCTGCCTCGTGTCTCATGTACGCACATTATCTTTACGCCTGTCTCTCACGCATTATCTCACACCTCTCTTCCTAATCGACGAGTATGATTCTAGCAGAGCATTCTGTAGGATGCCCCTTAAAGTTAGGTTGGATGAATAGTAATATCAAAGATAGAGGGGTTACCTTAGTCCGAGAACCTAGGGTTACAAATCCTAGCCGGCTTTGTCAGTGGACACAGAGTCCTTCACAACTCTGCTATCTTTGTCTTGTACGACTAGTCATCCATGGGTCTTCCTAAATGTGTCATGGGCCGACCAATGTGGCGCAGGACGGAACCGAACAAAGGGCCTCACCTCAACCCACCGGACCTCACGCGGTGACACACCCTCTGCCCCCACGTCTCATTATCTTCTCACACCCACACATACCAACACAAACACCACACACACAGAAAAATTCTCCCGGTGCCTCTATTCCCTCCCCCTTGCATATACACACTCAAGGGAACGTCATATTCCTCTCTTTCTCTCTCTCTCTCTCTAGACCACCCTCATTTCTCGTGCTATCTCTCCCACCCCCCCGCCCCCGCCCCCATCGGCCCCTCTATCCATGCCTCTCTCGAATACGTAATACACACACATACCTCTCTAGGCCCCGCCAAATGCATCAACTACACATTCACACATGTTACATCACGGACCCCATTGATCTAAAAAGCCCTCTCTTCACGTTTATTTCGCATACAACATTCCTTTTGAATAAAGTGTGGCCCAAAAATTATTTTAGAGTTTCTACATATATACAACATTACAAAGTTATATGGAGGAGTACTGAGCGCTAATTTGCATTGCATTGTGCCCACAATGATATTTATTCCACCTTTGTGAATTTGTATATTTTTATACTATATACAAAGTTAGTCATAATGAAGAGAAATGAAGATCATCTCTCTCTCCATCGCATACCCCCCTGTACGCCCCTTTCACGTATGCACACAAAACTATCTCCATGTCCTCTAAAAGTAAGCCCCCAGAAAATTCATGCGTGTTTCATCTTTCTCTCGCGATATATGCAATGACGATCATTGTATTTGAAGTGAAAGCACGATACATACATTGGACTTCATAATCCACTCATTACGGTCACTGTTTACGTTTAGTGGTTATTATACAGTCACGGGCTCACCGTACAACTTTGTATTTGCTCATGACATGACTAGTTGACCAGTTGAACGCTCCACGTGGCACCTAATCTAGTGTTGAATCACATTATCTCACTAACATCGTGCCCACCTGTCGACTTATATCTACTCTACATCTACACTATTATAAAATACATAAAATACACTCTTATAAAAAACAGAGTTGGTGATGATGGTGTGCTTGCCATCCTGCAATATAGGCCGTCCGATTTATATCTGACGGATAGGAAAGAAACTATGGCAGTTTTGCAAAAAGGTACCCACACACCTCTCCACATTTGCAAATAAGGCCTTCCCTTGTTTATCCTTTTTTCTCACAAGATAAACAAGTCATACAAATGCATCTTGATGTTACGTGCAACGCACGGGCATCTTGCTAGTAAGAATGAAAACAAACGACAAAAAAATATTTTGACGGTGGTGCGAAGTCATGACCGCGGGCACAGCGGACAAGGTGGCCTTGTATTGGTATGCTGAGCCGTCTGTTTTAATACACAGGAGCTGGTGTGGTCATTATACACACACGCACGCATGCACACGAACTCCATCCACGCAACACTCACACAAACACATGCACCCACGCACACACGCATAACTCACACATACACACGCAGCCACGCACGCACGCAACACTCACACGCACACACGCACGCATGCATGCACACACCAGTACACCACACGACCAACACACACTCTCACGCTCAAGTGCTCAAACTACACGTGCATGCGCACACATCAGCCCCGATGCATACATACACAACCAGGTGATTCCCGCGCACGGGTTTGAGCCTTGTCGCGCCTGCGTAAATTTGTGTTTATCTGACCTTTTCCCTATGCGCACTAACAGGTGGGATCCACAAGGAATGTGGTCAATTTAACTAGTCAACATGGCAACACGCAGACTATTTGGCCGGTCAACAGAGTGCAATCCGATGCTGAACTGTGAGCAAGTGACTGGATAATCACCGCAAAACGTATATAGTGACCGTAATCAGCTTATTCTGAAGTTCAGTGACCGTATTACGCTTTTCTCTCTGTAGGCCCTCCAAAACTACATCTCTACACGTTCTCGCATGTTACATCTAACAACTATGCAATACAACACTACTACTACACTCTAACACAATAAATCATATGTGTTTTTAGTTTTACTAGATATCATATTGTTACTTATAATTATTCAGTTTGCATACATTAAAATTGCCTTTGAAATGTATGGCCAACATCTACCGCGCGGTAAAATCCCGCCCTTTCCTGTTTAATCGGGTTTGTATCGATGGATCGTAAGCTTGACAAAACTATAGTACTATGCAGTACAAGTGACAGTTAACTGGGCCGTCGTGTCGTATACTCCTCCATCGTAAGAGTGGAGCGCTCGCTTTCATAAATCTTCTATTCCCTTTCGCCGACATGTGGGACATCAAGCTACCGGGTCCACGTGCCATACCGAATCTGATCGCGAGCAGCGGGGTAAAGCACCCCAGTCGTGGGGCCCGTGTAGTAATGGGCAATGAGGCGTCAAATCACAAAGCTGCACCTTTCCCGTAGTTTAGTTGGAGGGACGAAGTAATAATGCTAAAAAAGCAATGAGGCGTCAAATCACAAAGCTGCATCTTCTTCAACTTAACCACGTGTTGCTTCTGCCGTTGTTCTGCCTCATGTGGGGCGCGAATCAGCTTGGTCGCTTCTCCCTCATCTTCTTCAACTTAACCACGTGTTGCTTATGCCGTTGTTCTGCCTCATGTGGGACGCGGATCAGCTTGGTAAAGCACTGACACGTGGGACCGCATGTTAGCAAACCGCCAGGACAACGTCCTCTGAAAATAAGAAACCTCCCCCGCCATCTGCGCGGCAAAATCATCTGCTTTTTACTAATCTTTGATTTTATAATTTTTTAGCTCAATATAATTGAGATTTGTATAGATAGCACACAGGAGCAAAACCAAGTGGTACGGTTAAGGGCATCCACAGTGTGTAGCCAAATGTGAAAATAGCTTTTGGCATCGTGGGAACCTTTGTGGATGGCGTTGCCAAAGCCAAAAAGATGGAACCGAAGCTCCCTGATTGATTGATTGAAGGAATAGAAAAATGCAACATCTCTCCTCTGTCTCCCATGCTTGGACGCATGTAGGAGTAGTACAGTAAAGAGCATAGAGTCTACTCCCCTGTCCCTTCTATCACAAATCACAAAGCAGTGAGGCGTCAAATCACAAAGCACGGACGAAGCAACTATCATTTCACTCTTCGCTGACTCCGCTTCTCCATCGTCTTCTTCGAGAAACCATCTCACCGCACTAGTACTCCTAGTAGTAGTACTAGTAAAGGACTTCCTGGATGCAAATAAGGTGGTTGTCTCGGCTTGGAGGCGACAATTGCGAACGACTTACCGTGGTCTCCCTCAATGGTGTTCTCCGTCGAACGCACTTCGCCAAACCACAAAAAAAAGTCATTGACGTCACCGCAATGGGCAAGGAATTCAAATATAGTTACTACCTCCATTTTTTTGTACACAAGGCCAGTATATCAAAATTACAAATTGCAAAGGGCCACTAACACTAATCGAGGCAAAATTGATGGGGTTAGCAACCAAGGACATTAATATCCCCTGCATGCATGCGGAAGTGAGAAGGTTCGTTTGCATGGCGCTGCATTAATCAAGCGATGAGGAGTGAGATGGTTAGCTCTTTGGTCTTTCGAGAAAAAAATACGAATTAATTGACACGTGAAACGAGGATTTGTACCGAAGGAAAACCCCGCCTTTCTTTTTTAACACTAGTACTCCTAGTACGTACTACCTCCGTCCTGGTTTATAGGTCCCTTTTATAGTTTGTGCCAAATTTTGACTAAGGATTTAACTAACAAAATGTTAATGCATGTCAAGAAAAATTATCTCATTGGATTCGTATTTGAACATAGTTTTTAAAAATATAATGTTTGGTGACATGTGTGAACATTTTCTTAGTTTAATCTATGGTCAAAATTTGGCACGAAATACAATGGGGACCAATAAACCCGGACAGCAGTAGTACATACTTATCCTGTTTGGGTCTAGGCCTTGCATTGCCAAACTTCGCCACACATTTTTGCCAAGCTTGCCTAAAGTTTTCAAAATGAGAAGGAGGTACACTTGCGCACAGCTGTCGCGGTCGCACCGCACCCTCACACGGTCGCTCCTGCACGCCGCGGTCGCACCGCACCCTCACACTTCGCTCCTGCACACCGCAAACCCAACCAAGGGAACGCACCCTCACTGACACGTGCTGTCGCATGTGAACAAACCAAACTCAGACATCCTATCGCTGACACATAATTTTCGTTCATAGAGTATGTTTATCCAACCGGGGTATCCGTACGGCCCGTGCGATGGTCTGTTGGGGAAGAAGAAGAGGTGAGGAAGAAGGAAAGAAGGGTTAGGAGACGTAGGATATTCATCCAACCGCCTGAAATGGTAGACTCAGGCGACTTGCATAACAAATAGTATGTTTTTACACAGCAAAAGATCCATAATAATAAAAACAACAACATAAATAAAAACTATCACTTCTCGCGAAAAGAGACGGCCTCGTCGTCTTTGGCTGCCGGCGCGAACCAGTCGTCGCTGCCGACGTGTGTCTCCGCACCGTGGTTGTCCTCGGCCTCCAGCTACTCGTTCAAGCGGCGGGCGTCTTGGGCGCTTCTGCGGGCGAGCACAGCCAGTTCAAGTCGAGGGCGTCGGTTCCGCTGCGGAAGGGCCTCGATGGCGGCGGCATCCAGCGCGCTCAGCGTCGGTCGAGCATCCGCCGCCCGGTTCAAGTCCAGGACTTCCGGCTCCGCCTGCAGGAGGGTGTCGATGAGAGCGGCATCCGCGCGCTCCGCGTCGAGTCGAGCCTCTGCCGCTCGGTTCAAGTCCAGGATTTCCGGTTCCGCCCGCAGGAGGGCGTCGATGAGAGCGGCATCCGCGCCCTCTATGTCGAGTCGAGCCTCTGCCGCCCGGTTCATGTCCAGGACGTCCGTTTCCGCCTGCAGGAGGGCCTCGATGGCAGCGGCATCCGCGCACTCCGCCTCAAGTTGAGCCTCCGCCGCCCGGTTCAGATCCACGACGCCGAGTTCCGCTGCGGAGAGCCTCGATGGCAGCGGCATCGCGCGCACTCCGCGTCGAGTTGAGCCTCTGCCTCCGGTCCTCCTTTAGTATCGCCATGTTGAACCGCTGGTCACTTTGCACCATGGGGACTCGGACGCCGCACGAAGTCGACGTCCGAGGAGTCCTGGATTAGGGGTTTTCGGATAGCGGACTACCATCATCACCGAACTATCATTTGCGGACTATCAACATCGACCGGACTCCAAGACTATGAAGATACAAGATTGAAGACTTCACCCCGTGTCCGGATGGGACTTTCCTTGGCGTGGATGGAATGCTTGGTGATTTGGATATGTAGATCTCCTACCTTTGTAACCGACTCTATGTAACCCTAGCCCTCTCCTGTGTCTATATAAACCGGATGGCTTTAGTCCGTAGGACAACAATCACAACAACCCTTACAATCATACCATAGGCTAGCTTCTAGGGTTTAGCCTCCTTGATCTCGTGGTAGATCCACTCTTGTAAACATCCACAATATCAATATGAATCAAGCGGGGCGTGGGGTTTTACCTCCAAAGCAAGAGGGCCCGAACACAGGTAAACATCGTGTCCCTTGTCTCCTGTTACCATCCGCCTTGGCCTTGCAGTTCGGGACCCCCTACCCGAGATCTGCCGGTTTTGACACCGACATTGGTGCTTTCATTGAGAGTTCCTCAGTATGCGTCACCGATAGGCTTGATGGCCCTTCAATCAACAACGACGCAGTCCTGGGTGAGACCTTTCTCCCGGACAGATCTTCAGATTCGGGCGGCTTCGCATGCGGACCGGCTCATTCGCCATCTAGAGCGGATCGAAGCTACGCCCTGGCCGTCGAGTCAGGTTTGGAAGCCTAAACTTCACGGCCGATATCGCGGGGACTTGATCCTCGATGGATCGAGCCACAACCCGAGCGTGCCGCGCTGTCACGATGGGCATGACCTAACTCTGCCGCCGGACAGCACCTTGGAGGCCGCACCCGGACCCGCTCCGACTCATAGTCCGGAGCCGATCGCTCAAATCGAGGACGAATGGCTGGACACCGCCTCGGGAGCCGCAATCTCTATGGAGATGGAGCCGAACACTTGCCTTGTCCCACGTAAAGCCTATGACTCCGAGGTGCCGGACTCCCAGCCGGACTTCGAACCTCCTGCGCCCTTGCCAGTCGAATCCGATTGGGCGCCGATCATGGAATTCACCGCTGCGGACATCTTTCAGCACTCGCCCTTCGGCGATATCATAAATTCATTGAAGCATCTCTCGCTATCCGGAGAGCCCTGGCCGAACTACGTCCAGGACGGTTGGGACACGGATGACGAAGAAATTCAGATCCCACCCACCACCCACTTCGTAGCCACCGTCGACGATTTAACCGACATACTCGACTACGACTCCGAAGACATCGACGGTATGGACGACGATACCGGAGACCCAGTGCCTACAGGACACTGGAAGACCACCTCATCATACGACATATACATGGTGGACACCCCGAAGGGAAGCGATAACGAGGAACAACGGGACGCGGCAGAGGATAATCTCGCCGATAAAGAACCAAAACGGCGACGTAGACGCCGCCCTAAGTCCCGCCTCGATCAAAGAAGCCTTCCTAACGACCCAGCGATAGAGCAGGGCAAGCCAGCAGACGACGAACAGGATGAGCCGGATAATCAACCCCTTCACGGAGCAATCAACAGTCCGGCCACAACACCAGAGCATAAGAACATACGCAAAAAACTCGTCGCCACTGCAAGAAGTTTGAAGAAGGCGAAATGGAAGCTCAAAACAGCGTAAGACACGCCGTAATGAAGTGGAGCAAAGTATTCAAGACCGCAGACAAATATGGCAATGGCCATCAAACTAAGAGCTACCCGAAGCGCAAGTTGCTACCAGAATTTGATGAGGAAGCCATCGAGCCTTCACAGTCAAAAAATAAAGAGGCTGCCTGGCCGGATAGACAGCCAGATGACAGGCCCAAAGCGACAAACGGGGCCGCACACAAGCCGAATTATAATCACGGTAAAGCAGACGGCCCAACTAGGTCCATCTACGGGCCAAACAAGAGGACCCCAGGAAGTAACACACCACGACAAGTGTTCAAGACAGCGGCACACACCCAAATACTGAGGCGGCCACCCGCTATGTTTCACCGATGAGGTGCTGGATCATGAATTTCCAAAGCAGGGTTTAAACCCATAAACATAGAGGCATCTGACAACAACAGACCCCGGAATCTAGATAGAAGACTACATACTACACATACACATGGCTAGAGGAGATGGTCTCCACGCCATAAAATACCTACCCCTCAAGCTCAAAGGGCCAGCTCGGCATTGGCTCAAAAGTCTCCCAGAAAACACTGTTGGAAGTTGGGAAGAGCTTGAGGACGCGTTTGAAACAAATTTTCAAGGGACTTATGTCCGCCCTCAGGATCTTGACGGTCTGAGTCATATAACCCAACAGCCCGGAGAGTCGGTAGCATGTCTGGAAAAGGTTCCTTACCAAAAGAACCAAATAGTCGATTGTCCGGACGCGGAAGCCTTAGCAGCTTTTAAACACAACGTCAAGGACGAATGGCTCGCCAGACACCTCGGCCAAGAGAAGCCAAGAACAATGGCCGCGTTAAAAAGCCTCATGGCGCTTTTTGCGGAGAAGACAGCTGGCTAGCAAGATGCAGCACCAGCGACCCGTACATCCGAGATCGGAGATGGAAAGCGGAAAGTCACGGCAGGAAAGATCAGCGGAATAAAGAAAAAAAGCCCACAGGGCTAACGGTCAACGCCGGATTCAAAAGCTCGCGGCGGACAATAAAACCACGGCCTCTTAAGGACAACAGAGATGAGCTATCGAATTTAAACAAAATTTTAGATCGGATATGTCAAATCAAAGTACCCCGGAAGGCACGCAAACCATACCAACGAAATTGTTGGGTTTTCAAACAGTCCGGCAGACTTAACGCCCGAGACACAAGGGCTCGTCGCCAAGCGAGGGCGATGACGAGCCCCACCGGAAAGCACCGGATGTCAAAAGACTTTCCCTCGAGAAGTCAAAGCGGTAAACTTGCTTCACGTGATAACACGGAAAGCCAACACGGCACTCGCCATGACAAGTGTCGGACGATCCACCCAAGTGGACCAAGGTTGGATGTCAAAACCAATCACTTTCGACCATCTGGATTAGCCCAGAAGTATCCGGAGCGCAGGATAGACTGCCCTGATATCGGATCCCATAATAGACGGACTGCAATTAACGCAGGTGTTGATGGACGGCGGCAGTGACTTAAACCTGCTATATCCGGACACAATCCGCAAGTGGGGATAGACCCTATTACAATTCGGCATAGCCGCACTTCCTTCAAAGGAGTGGCGCCAGGCCCTTAAGCCAGCTATAAAGCACCACTGGACGGGAAGCTCTTGTCCGCTTCAATACAATACCACATTTCGCGTCTCTTACGCTTAAAATGCCCGGTCCACGTGGCATCGTTTCATCATCGGGTCGCTTTGAGACCCCGGACACGGCTGGGCGAGTCCGAATAAATAAGCTAGGGGCTACCTAGCCACACACCCCTTCACAAGGGTTTGCGCATATAAGCCATAATGAGCTAGCATAGGCTCAGCTTTCTTAATCTATATTTCAATTTTTATGCACTTTCTCGCACGATTTCTTTTCCAACCAAGTTCCTCTCTTTTTCTGAGATGAACAGCGTGCACACCCGTCGAGGATACGGCTAACGGAGACACAAAGCGCGTGCAGTAGGGACCCGTTGCAAGGACTCTTTTCAGACTAAGACCCTATGTAAACCTTTCTTACTGTCTCTTGTTACTATAATCCCCTGGTTTTTTCAGTATAACCAGAGTGGAGACTGGCGTTTTGGCATCGGCCGTGCCAGAAGAACCTGCCCGTACCTAGACAAAAGGGGCCTAGGGCTTTGTTTTGCCTGCTATTATAAAGACCGAACACCTTCGGGAGTGTTCGGCGTCTCGAGTTAGGCCTTATATGCATCAGCTCCGAATCATGTCTTTGGTCAAATGTTGGGTTTGCCCAGCTCCTGTGTTTTGCTGCCTTACGTTCCGTATCATCGGCTAACGCGGCTCCAGGAGAACTACTGCGATTGTGCCCCAGTTCGGTGGCGAGCACCTCGAGAGAAAGCCAAACTGGCTGTCATGATACAGACGAGACCGGTCAACCACTCGATCGACCTTGGGAATGTTTAGGATTCCTCCGCTTTGACGGAGGGCCGTTTCCCGGCAGCACATCTGGCGCCCAATTAGCACGGTGCCCCGGGGGCTATGTCGTAGCCCCACCCTCGAACTCCATGGCTAAGTGAAAGTGATAAAGCATTATAGTCCGGTTGCCTCGTTTGCTACGCTACCACCTCCTTCTGAGGACCGAGACGTTGGATTAAGTGTGAAAACACGCTATTTTTTGCGAACACCCCGCACCTTGTGCGTGGGGGCTGAAACCGACGGCCCGCCATCTTTCAGGTTATACATATGTATACATGAACGGCCGCAAAGGAGATATTCTATTACTTGAACGCACAAGTATAAAAGGCGCTTACATCATACAAATTGTTTTTACATCATATAAACGTTCATTCGAACGTAACATTTTTCGAGCACTGCGACTCTATTACACGAGCACCAGGCAGCACTTCGCCAAAATAGTGCTCGGCGGGTAGCCGGTTATTATCCGAACCCGGGGTCGCAACAGCGGTGGCATCCATCTCTGTCCAATGTGTCTTCACACGGGCGAGCGCCATCCGTGCACCCTCTATGCAGGCCGACCGCTTCATCGCCTTGATATGCGGCACCGCCCTAAGAAATTGCTGCAATAAGCCAAAGTAACTCTTGGTGGGGCCTATCCGGCCGGATATGGGTCACTATATCCGCCATAGCAAGCCCGGACAACCTATTTAGCTCAGCCCACTCAGCCAAGCGATCGGCCAGCGGAAGTGAACGCTCCGGACTATGGAATTGGGATCAAAACAGCTCTTCCGTCTGGTGATCCTTCTGGCTTCGAAAATGCAAAACGGCATCCGCCGCACTCGCTGCTAAGTCCATATAAGGGTCCTCCGGACACCACAGTTGGCCCAGCTGAGCATATTTTGAATCCGTGAACCTTTGGCGCAGCAGAAAAGGCTTGCCAGCTACAATCTCCCCGGCCTTGCGCAGCTCTTCCTTCATAGCCCGCATTGCAGAGCGGGCATTCTTGGCTTCGGCGGTGGCCTTCTGCAGGTCTTCCTGCCCCGCTAGGCGCTCCTTCCCAAGAACCTCATTGCGGTCGGTAGCCTCTTTTAACTTCACAGCCATTTCGGCTATCTCTTCCTCGCTTTCGGTGATGTCGGCCCTTTCGGCCGCTAACTCCTCGACCGCCTTCGAGGCTACCGCATTACTCCTTCTGGCCTGCTCCTTGGCTTGAGCAAGTTCGGCCCGAAGATTCTCCACGGCAGTGGCACTATCTGCATTTCACGCACATATTGTAAGGAGTCGGCCTCGGCTCCCTTACCACGTGACCGCACAGTAACACTTACCTTGCGACTCATCAAGTCGCTTTGTTGATCGGCGATGTCTTCATCCGCCACATCAAGTTGCCGCTTTAGTTCAGCAACTCCATCATCCGGTGGCCCCGGACGACCGCCACCTGCATCGGCATGGCGGAATTTAAACCTGCGATTTTGATCCTCGACGCGTTGTCGATATCGACAACCCTACCGAGTCTCGAGGCTACTATCTATATAGGGCGCATTCTATTTGCAAAACTGTTAAAAGGTGTGTCATTTTTACGTACCTCAAACCCCGCCAGTAAACTCCTGACGGCATCATGCAACCCGCCTTCGGCGGACGAAATCCTTTCAATCACCATGCTCATCAATGCGTGCTGATCTTACGAGATAGACGCCTTCTCAAGCAGATCCTTGACCGTACACGATTGGCGCGCCGAACTATCCGGCTTTGCCACACCCGGGCTCCCTCCGTGGCGACACTTCAGGCTCGTCCGCCTATCCAACGGCGCCCGGACGGGGCGTCTCTCTCTCTATCATCTCCGGACGAAGGTCCCCAGCAACGAGCTCATCTGCGAAGGGCGGAGATCCGAACTACAAGGTAAAAACTTTAGTTATCCTCGAAGCACAAATAGGGATGTCCCTTATTATAAAACTCCTTTCTTTCTACTTACGGCTCGTTGGAGGCTGGCTCATTATGGGAGATGGTGCGGCGGGGCCCGCCCCGCCCGCAGGACCCTCCGGCAAAGATTTCTTCCCAGTTTAGGGCTTTTTTTCCCCGGGTCCTCGGAGGCAGTCCTCTTCTCCCCTTGGTAGGAGGGATTCTCGATCCCCCCTCGTTCAAGAGCCTCGTTAGGCGAGGCAGTAGATTTCCTGCTTTCCCCTTCGCCTTCCTCCGAAGGCGCAACCTCAAGCATCCGGACCAACACGGGATCCGGCGCGGTCTCGGGGAGGGGGGCCGGACACCGTATTAATTTTGCTTCCGCTATCCACTCCTGTGTAGAAGGAGATCGGTCATATCTGGATCATCGAAGGCAAACAAAGCGGTATGTCCGGACTTGGAACTACTTACTTGAGTATCCGGCGATTGCAGCTTAGTCCGGCATCCTCGGTCAATTCGGACGCACCTCTTGCGATCCGAAGAACAAGCTATACATCTCCGAGGGTGTCATACCCATGAAGTGTTGAAGAATCCGTGGGCCCTCGGATTGAACTCCCATAACCCGGAGAGGGCCCGGCGTTTGCGAGGCGAGACGCCTAATTAGCATAACCTGCATCACCACCACCATATCAATCTCCCTCGTTAAGAGATCTCGAATCCGGCCCTGCAGTAGGGGCACGTCCTTTGACGGCCCCCAGTTGAGCCCTTGGTTGACCCACGACATCAATCGTCGTGGAGGTCCCGGGCGGAATAGGGCGGCGGCTTTGTCTGCGGCCCCTCGAGCGGTAATATAGAACCACTCTTGCTACCACAGGCCGAGCTCCTCTTGGAAGGAGCCAGCGGGCCACGGGGCATCGGCCCTCCTACTTATGGCCGCCCCGCCACACTCCGCTTGACGCCCCCCAATCATCTTTGGCGCCACATTGAAAGTCTTCAGCCACAGGCCAAAGTGTGGGGTGACGCGGAGGAAGGCTTCGCAGATGACAAAAAATGCGGATATATGGAGGATGGACTCCAGAGCCAAGTCGTGGAAATGCAACCCATAGTAAGACATGAGCCCTCTCACAAAAGGATCCATCGAGAAGCCTAAACCCCGACGGAGGTGGGATACGAAGACGACATACTCGCCGGGCTCAGGGGTGGGGATGGCCTGCCCTTCGGCGGGCAACCTGTGCGAAATATCGTAAGGCAGGTACTTGGCCTCCCGCAGCTTTAGCACGTCCTCCTCCGTGACGGAGGAGGGCGTCCACCGGCCCTGGAGGTTGGAACCGGACATCATTGAAGGTCCAAAGCGCTCGAATCTGGGGCTCTAGGTGCTGGAACTTGGAGCGTGGAGAGGATTCGATGGAAGATTGAAGAAAAAGAAACGAGCCTTGGTCCCGTTATAAAGAGGAGGATACCAAGAGCCGTCTCCGTGACCGCTTGGGACACGTGTTCGATAGAGGCGTGGCGAGCAGGCGCGATTGGGTTACCACGCCCGTATTGATGAGAATCCGGATTAAGAAACACGATCTACGCTCGACAAGACGTGCCAAGGAAACCGCTTCGCTAAATGCGATGAGGTGGTAAAGTAAAAAACAATTCGAGTAATGTCTTGGTAGTGGTGTGACGTCATGCCACGGAAAACGTCAGCAGATTGAACTTGTGTATATGTTATTATCCTCTCTACGGTGGAATGTGGAATTTATTTTGCGAGCGGACACTATCCTGGTGTTCACAATCTTCTATCATTTGGAGGAGGAACCCGCCTTGCAATGCCAAGCAATATACACGCCGGACTTATCGTCATTGAAGCCTGGTTCAGGGGCTCTTGAGGAGTCCTGGATTAGGGGTGTCCGGATAGCCGGAATACCATCATCACCGAACTATCATTTGCGGACTATCATCATCGACCGGACTCCAAGACTATGAAGATACAAGATTGAAGACTTCACCCCGTGTCCGGATGGGACTTTCCTTGGCGTGGAAGGCAAGCTTGGCGATACGGATATGTAGATCTCCTACCATTGTAACCGACTCTATGTAACCCTAGCCCTCTCCGGTGTCTATATAAACCAGATGGCTTTAGTCCGTAGGACAACAATCACAACAACCCTTACAATCATACCATAGGCTAGCTTCTAGGGTTTAGCCTCCTTGATCTCGTGGTAGATCCACTCTTGTAAACATCCACAATATTAATATCAATCAAGCAGGACGTAGGGTTTTACCTCCATCAAGAGGGCCCGAACCTGGGTAAACATCGTGTCCCTTGTCTCCTGTTACCATCCGCCTTGACGCACAGTTCGGGACCCCCTACCCGAGATCCGCCGGTTTTGACACTGACAACGTCCATTGTCTCATACCCATCGGGGGCCTTCTACGCCGCGACCTCCGCAGTGAACATTGGATCAGCTTCCTCCTCCTTGTAGCTTGGCTCCAGAGAACTCGGGGATTGGCCTGCCGCAAAGCGAGCTTGGGAGCAGTGCAATGGCGCCGACCGCCGCCCGCAATTTCTGCGCGGTGCTTGGCGTCGACATCTTGTAGTAAGTGATCTTGCGGCGCACCATGGCTTTCCGGCGAACTAGGGGCGCTTGATGCGGGCTAGGGGATCGAAAGGTGGGGAATGGGCTGGAGATTTGGTTTGGTTTTAGGGCGTTGGCTGGCGTGAAGCGGCGTGAAGGTTACGGTGTGAATAGTGGTTCCGGTGACGACGGTCAATCGGTTTTGACTGTACATCGCTGTTGTTGCGTTAGCGTTGCAGCCCGCACGCTGGACCCTCCACGGCGCTCACCGAATGGAGCAGCGCTTGCCTTGCGTTTTAGCTCGCTTGTGGGACCGCGGATTGAGAGCAAACCGACGTCCCTCCCCCTCCCCCGCCCGCATAATTTATTATACCACTACTCCCTCCGTTTTATGCGGTGTAAATAAAAAAACAGAGGGAGTATACTATGGATGAGGATCCCCTGACGTGGCCGAACCCATTGAGTAACTGACATGCGGGGCCTAGCAAGCATGGGGTCCGCCAGTAAGTGACCGAAAGGGAGGGTAAGGCAGGGAGACCTACGTCAGAGGATCCACTTCCACTGTACTCTGACCAAATGCTAGAGTAATAATATATGACATGCAACTTACACAAATGTTAGAGTAATAATATATGACATGCAACTTACACAAAGCATACAGGGTCTAATGCATTTTTCGAGGCTAACTTTGACCAAATGTTAGAGTAATAATATATGACATGCAACTTACACAAAGCATATGGTCAATTTAGGTATGTGAAAGGAGTTTCCAATGATATAATTTTCACATTATACATCTCATGTACTCCCTCCGTCTAGGTGTGTAAGTCATCTTACGAAAACCAAATAATCCCAAAATACGTAAGCGCGGTGCATTAACTTCTACCTCGTTTCTTGTTTCTTGACATATGAACCAATAAGAGATGAGGGTGTGCATGCTTTTAATGACCTGAGACTATCAAACATGACATGCAGTGGTTAGTTCATTGCATGCAATACAATTAATTAGCAAATAAACATTAATGTCTCTCGTTTTCCCCTCCACCTTGGTCACGGTGCACAGCCTAAGATGACTTACTCACCTATGTGAAAGGAGTACTATTAATCTTGTCAATAGTCAAATTGGAAACCATCTCGAGTACAAATCTAGGAGTACGTACGAATCTAACAATATTGATTGGGCGTTGTTGAATGTTGATACCTTTTTTTATCATAGTAGAGGTATTTTGACTACACATAAAACTTATATGTAAGGTAGAAAGGATAGGAGGGAGTATATTGTACGTTCAAAAACGAAACGAACATTGAATACCTTTTATATATGATTTGCGGATGTTATGATCACCGGTTCAAAATTTTGAATCCGCCTTAGGTATCACGTGCCCCCACTCGTTCCCTCTCGATTTCATCTCAGGGTCCGGAGGTCTATTGAAAGAGGACAAGGGTGGGTACATGCAAATGATACTCGGCGGAATGTTCAAATGAGGTATGCGGGAGGATGGACTCGACTGGAGGGCGACATGATCGATGAAGAAGAGGGTTGGAGAGGAATGAGAAATAAGCAAACGCCACATGATTACACTTGAATGGCTCAAATAAACAATAAGTTGTCTCGCTTGGCCTACATAGTGAAAGGCCTAATGCGCAACGCAGAGCACTGACGCTCGAATATGGCCGGAAAACAGGGAAACCGACATGTAGGGCACACCCGTCGGAACGACGTACGAACTAGTCCAATGGAGGATCTGGCCCACGACCTCCTCGCCACCGACAACCGTTCATGTGGGTCTTTGGGGCCAACAACGGGGCGCAACACCAGCACCGCCTCTGGACACGACGACCGTGGTGAGCGATACGCTCATATCGTCGATACACATGGTCGATTTCAGTGTGCCGAGGGTGGCGTTTGTGCTGTGGCACGAGCAACGGTATGTTTGGTTTGTGCCCAAGGTTGCCCCATCAAAGCATTGGGTAGCCAAAATTTTGGTTGAGGTATTGGTTGCCCATGATTTGGCCGACATTGGCAAGAAAAATGAACTAGAGTTGGCTAGAGTTCATTGGCATGCCAAAGAAATGGCAACCATCCAAACAAAGACCAATCTTTGGGTCATGACCCAAATTTTGGTAAGGTGCACTTTGGCCACAATCCAAACACACCCCAACACCCGGCTCGTCGCGGATGCACGGGCGCCAGCAACGCGTCCGCGGAGTGGTGTAGCGCGGCCAACTGCATCCTCTGGACCTGAGACCATGTCGGGTCGTCTTGCTTTTTCAATGACATGCGGGGATCGCATTTGAGCAAAGGGCATCTCCAACGTTGCCACGACCGCAGCTGACTACCCTGGCACACCAAAGCCCTCGTCCCTCACTCCGTCGCGCGGTGCGTTCCCAGCCGGCGCCAGCTGCCCGCATTCATGCCGTCCGTTTGTATGTCGTCGTTAAGAGGCTCGGTGCCCGAAGAACCAACTCCGGTGACTTAATGACGCACCCGGACGCTTGGCCTCACCGGAATGCGCTACTTAAAGCGGCAACGCCCAGCTAACCTCCACACCATAGCGCATCGTCCTCCTACGACACCACATCCGCCATGACCGCAAGTGCGAGCGCTCTGCAGGAGAGCTTGCCTTCGGGATGAAGCTTCGAGCCGCCGCCCTCGCTCAAGTCGCCTCTCGCGACGCAATAGCGGCGTGGCAGACGTGAACGCGACCGCTGGCGGTGGCCACGCTGGCGACCAACGACGGGAGCACCGTCGACCACGCGTCCTACTTGCCGCCGTCAACGTCCGGCACCGCCGAGGTCGGGACTCCTCCGAGGATGAGTAGGGCATGGAGGCGGCGGGGCATGGTGTGCCAACTGGCGGTCCGTATCCCGTGTTCTACTCTTCCTCGCCGGAGACCGCACCTTCACTTCACGGGTCTTGAACCCCACCCCGTACATAGAGATCGCGAGATGGAGGGCGTCGGTCGCCGCCCGTAGAATAGGTTTAGGGTCGGGTTTCTTTTATTTTTCTGTCTTATAAAATTTGAAATGTAATGAAAATCTGCCGTGTTTGCATTAATCTCGGCGGTGTATATGAACTTTCACAATAATATACATATTGTAGGAGCACTAGTGCACGGAAGATCAAGATCTTGTGGGAGAAAAGGATGAACGAGGGAAAGCCTTATCTGCAAATGTGGAGAGGAGTGCGGGTAAATTGTCATAGTTTCCTTCCTATCCGTTAGATATAGATCGGACGGCCTATATTGCAGGATGACAGGCACACCATCATCACCGACTCTGCTTTTTAGTGAACCGAGACAAATCTAAAAACCCAACTAAGCCAACCTCCCAGCATATCGCGCGGGAAAAGACCCGGCCGCGCTGTTTTATTCGGGATTACCGGATTACTAGTCGCGCGAAGCAACATTTTTTTGAGGGGGAGAAGCAACTAGTTTAAAAGGAAAAAAGGCGGTACACTCACAGCACTCCTGTCGCGGTCGCATTGCACCCCACACACGTTTGGTCCTGCACACGGCTCACGCATAAGCGGGCAGCGCTTGGCTTGCCTCTTCAACGACACGTGGGACTGCACTTGGAGAAACCGACCATGTGCCAAACTCCCCCGCCCACAGCGAAAATCCTCCCCCACAAAATTCCCCCAAATTGATTCAACCGCCCTTCGCCAAATATTGCCCAAACCCCCTCCCCTGTCCCCCTCCACTCCATTCCTCCATAAAGCCGCCCTCCCCTTGGCCCGTCGTCGGCCATGATTCGTCGAGGGGCCTGCAGCGATCCTCTCGCTCCCACAAAGACGATCTCGTAGACTGCCGTCCTCTAGCCGCGCCGCCACCTCTAGCTACGTTCTTGTGGAGGCGCCTGGCCGGTCAGCGCCACCACCGGCGGCGTTCAGTGTGGAGACGCACGACGGTCGATTCTCCCACGGCACGCATTCTAGACTGAGGCCCGTTCATGTCGGTGTAGCGCTGAATGTTAGCCGATAGACGCCTGTTAATGTCACCGCTTGTCAAGTAGTTTACTATCAATATGCCCCGCTTAGAAGCTTCCTTGCCTGTTACGCACTCAATCTGCTTAGCTGAGATAGCATGCCAAGGCCGATTAGTTGCTAAAATATCCTACCATATATTTATTGTGACGTAGATTGCCATGGTCTAGTAGCCAATCTGTTAGGTGAAATAGCTCTACACCGTTTTATACTCGATCTTTGTTGCTGCGATGACCTTCGATAGTTCGGTGGCTGTGTGCTCGGGCTCATTGACTGCTGAAATAGCCTGCCATAATTTAGCACTCAAATCTGTTTGCTGAATAAGCTTTACATATATTTCATTACTTAGATCTGCTCGTCAAATATCTTGCCATAGCTTTAGACATCGACCTAGGTACTTTTTTCTAGACTTCATAAAAAAGCATATATGTTTTTCCTGTAATATCTAGTAGAATAACTAATTTGTATGTCTAACAGATGGACAGGACTTGGATAACTTCTTTCAAGATTCTCCGCTGCATATGTCGAGGGGTTGAAAACTTCATGAACTTTATCGAGCTGAGTACGGTGGTCCCAAATCAGATGTGCTCTACCGATGTAGCAGTTGTATGAATTCAGTTACAAGACCCCGATCAACTGTGCAAAATCATCTACACTTATGCGGGATGTCGGTCCACATATACTAGGTGGGTTCATCATGGTGAAGGCTGTGAGCGTCAATGTTATTGACTACGTGGAAGCAAAGCGGATCACCATCTTGATCACTTTGATGCTCGGTGGAAGAGGAGGAGGAGGTGGTGGTGGCGGAGCCGATGAGTTTGACCAACATTGAAACAATGCTACAAAATGCTCGTGCATTCCGTGAACTTTCACTGCGGAAGAAAAAGCGATGGGCCCGCATGTTGGAATAATGCAACGTTGCTGTCACCCCAGGAAATAAGCTGTCGGTATTCTCAGCTATGGTCACCTTTCTTCAGGTGAAGACATTTGAGCGGATGACCAACAAATCATTTGATGCGATGTTGGCTGCTTTCCGCAAATCTTTCCCAGATGATTCTGAGCTGCCACACACCTACAGTAAAATGAAGAATTTCCTTCGTGCAGTTGGAATTGGATATGATATGATCCATGTTTGTAAGAATAATTGTGTTACGTGCGGAAGCATTATGCCAACTTAAGTGAATGCCCGAAATGCAAATCATCAAGATGGAAAGATGGCGTCTTTGTGAAGAGGGTTCCTCATAATGTTACGAGACATTTTCCAATTACACCAAGATTGCAGAGGTTGTTTCATGATCTTTGAAACAAGAGAGGATGTCTTGTGGCATTCTAGGAACCGAGAGTACAGAGATGAGAATGTAATGAGCCATCCATCTCATGGTAGTGAGTGGAAAAGCTTCAATGATAAACACAAAGAGTTTCTTCTTGATCCAAGAAACATTAGAATTGGCTTAGCTTGGATGGATTTAACCCATTTGGCCACGAGCATACATATAACATGTGGCCGATTAGCTTGTTATCCCTTACAACATGCCTCCAAATGTCTGCACCAAAGAATCAAACTACATGATGGCCTTGCTCATCCCAGGTCCAAAAAGTCCTGGAAAGGATTTTGATTTGTTCATGGAGCCTCTTGTGGAGGAACTTCAACAGCTATGGAAGGGTGTTCTCACTCGAGACCTATATAGCAGCCCACCAGCTGATTTCTTTCTGCGTCTTTGTTGTAATTTGGTGCATCCATGATTATCCGGCTTTGGGCACTATGTCGAGCAAAGCGACACATGGTTACAATGCATGTGTTCACTGTGACAGGAATCAGCTATCATAAACTATACTTAGGAATATCTGTTACATTGGACACCGCCGTTTCCTTGCCAAGGACAAGCCGCATCCTAGAAAATACCGAAGACATGTGTTCAATGCAAAGCATGAAAACCGTGATGCGCCAAAGAGGCTCACCGCTGATGAGTTGCAAGTGGAATTAGAGAAGGTCAGGCATATTAAACCAGGAAACCATCATGGTAATGGTAGCGGGAAAAGGAAGCGTGGCACGGTAGAAGAGAGATTATTGTTTACCCGCAGGTCCACTTTGTGGGACTTGGAGTATTGGAAAGATTTGGATCTGCGGCATAATCTTGATGTGATGCACATCGAGAAAAATATATGTGACAGCATTATCGGCACACTTCTTAACATTGAAGGCAAGAAGAAAGATACCTTAAAATCTAGGATTGATTTGACACACCTGGGTATCAGAAAGGATTTGCAGTGCAAGATGAAGGTAAACCACGGGATATGGCACCGGTTGTAATGCGTCTTGGACAAGGTAAAAAGAAAAGAATTCTGCGAGGTCATCACGTGTGAGATTCCCACATGGATTTGCATCCAACCACGAAAGGAGAGTCAATGTAGATGGAAACAAGGTACAAGGGTTGAAAACTCATGACCTGCCACGTCCTACTTCAAAGGGTTTTACTGTTATCCTTAGAGGATTGGGCATACGACTTATACTGAGGCGATTCTTGAGTTGGGACAATTCTTCAGGGAAATCTGCAGTAGAAATATCAGGATAGATGCTTTGGAGCCTCTTAGAGGCAAGATACCAACTATCCTATGCGACCTTGAGAAGATATATCCTCCAGCCTTCTTTGATGTGATGGTGCATTTGGCTGTTCATCTACCTAATGAGGCACTACTTAGAGGTCCAGTACAGTATGGTTGGATGTACCCTATTGAAAGGCGGCTAGGCACTTTCAAGGGCTATGTTAGAAATAGAGCTAGACCCGAGGGTTCCATTGCAGAGGCCTACATTGCTACAGAAGCGTTGACATTCTGCTCAAAATACATTGAAACTGCTGATCAGCTTAGCAAAGAGGTGGGTGAAGACAATACCGGGCTCAATGTTTTTGATTATTCTGTTCGAGTTACAGGGAAGAGTCGACAAGAGGACAAACCTAAATATTTGGACAAAATGGTTTGGTATGTGTTGAATAAGCATCACGAGATACTACCTTATATCAAGTAAGTGCAGTACTACAGCTTATACATTGTAATCTACTAAACTTATAGCACATTCTTATATATTTAGATGTTTGATGCGATCACTATGTTGTGCAGCATGTACAAAGAGGAGTTACTGCCGCAAAATCCAAGAAACATTGACAAACTGGTTATGGCAGGATTTGCAAAATGGTTCAAGAACCATGTAAGCTTTTGAAGTGCTTGCCGGTTTTTAATATATTGAGTACATAAGATGATCAGCTTGTCTATTTTCTAACCATAGGTTAAGAAGATGCGGGGGATGAGCAGGCGATTGATGATGCCCTTTACTCACTAGCAATGGGTCACGATACTCGGGTAAGACATTATGAATCTTGCGTTGTTGGAGATGTGCGCTACAACACCCTTGCACGAGACGAAGCGGGAAGACACAAAAGCGAGTGCCATCATGAGCACGGATACGTATGACAAAGAGACAATAAGCGTATGCTAACATAACATACATTGTTCGGTTGTAGTATATCTCTAGTTTCGAGGATCATCGGTGTGTGGTTACATTGTGTTGTCGTTGGTATAACCTATTTTCGAGGATCGCAAAACCCAGAGCTGATGATTATTTCAAATCCATCAATGTCAAGGCGGCGTACTGCACCAACGAGCCTTTAATTTTGGCAAATCAAGCAACACAAATATTTTTCTTGGAAGACACATTTGCACGTAGCGATGACTGGAGAGTATTGCAAAGGTTTGAGCGGAGGAATTCGTTTAATGAAGTTGCACAACAAGATGATGCTTACACTGCTCACGATGTACAAGATAACACGGATGTTCCTAATATCTTTGAGAACCATCACGTCAATGGCGCTTGTGAAAAGATTGCATGTCGTCTTTGTGGATATACAAGAGTTGATCAAGAAGAAGCCAACGTTCGAGGACGTTGAGGACGAAGAAGAAGATGACACCATGGGGAATTCCGATTTAGACCGATACACATGGCGAAGATGTTGACGTTGATGCTGCGGATGATGATTACATTGCTTTTGTCGTATTTGCCTGTCAGAAGACGTTTTTTATCTACTATGTGAAATTGTGTTTGCTATGACAATTGAAACCTGATGAACATGTTGTTTAGTATTTTGCTGTGAGAACATCACTTGTTATGTATGCTGATTTGTGTTTGGTGATTGTATGACAACTAAAACATGATGGCATTGTTGTTTAGTTGTACTCATATTTGGCTGTGAAACTTGAATTTGATGACATAGTTTGCTGTTGGACTGCAATTTGCTCGACGTCTTGAATGAGAACAAAAGCTGACCCGACAGGGGCCTCTGCTATCTATTTATTTATATGAGAAAATGGAGATACCCCTGATTTCCGTTAATAGAAATCATTAGATGTTCACAACACTACGCCCAGCCTGCTACAGGTTTCATTCATTACTAGTTTCAAGAAAGTGCTCATGTCATAGCCACCGAATACATCACGAGTGCTACATACACTGCAAATAAAGAGACAATCATCCTACAGAGCACATCGATTTTGCCCATTATCTTCACAAGCTCTTTCATCTCCTCATTGTTGTCAAGGCCGTTCAGCAGCTGTTGCTTGGCCATGATCAGAGGAACTGCGTCTTTAACCTTCTGCTCTGCATCTTCCTCTTCTGTCGTTCCTTCAGTTACTTGTCCAACACCCCAACCTGCTGGTATTGGGATTCCTCTGCTAACCAAATAATCAGCGTAGTTGCATTCCCCCACATCAGCAACTTCCTAGAAATACAAATCACACAAATCTTCCCTTTTCTGCACGAACCAAATTGGAAGATCATCAACCAAACTATTAAAAAATCAGCAACTGAAAGCAGCAGAACAACACTTAAACATATTATTACCCCATGATTCGGGCATTTGTAGAAGACTCGGCCAGGGTTGCGGATTGTGGTTGAGACGCGACGGATGACTCTGCGTGATTTGCAGCAGTGGCACCACACCAACGGCAGCGGGTTGCGATGAGAAATCAGCTCCGAAGCGCGTGTCGGCGGGGGTGTGATGAGACCCACAGGCGATGGTACGGGTGGCGACTTGGCGCATATCTGGTTGTTGCCTGCTGAAGAGCAAGTGGACGAGCAGCCAGCGG
This sequence comes from Aegilops bicornis, assembly GCA_021605145.1. Lineage (NCBI taxonomy): Eukaryota > Viridiplantae > Streptophyta > Magnoliopsida > Poales > Poaceae > Aegilops > Aegilops bicornis. Next base: position 507,953,549 of record CM038669.1, read on the forward strand.
ACATGGTTGCTTGCGGCGAGCTTCGATGCTAGGAAGAGTAAGTAGAAGAGGAGAAGCGAGCGTTGGATATGTCGGTTTAATTACTTGCGGTAGCATAGCACCATATATAGTCATAGTCTAGGTTTGGATTCGAACCAGCTACGAGAACCGCGTCTTTCTTTTTCTAAAACTTCGGCAGCGTCTCTTTCTTTGATGCGGTAGCTTGTTACATATGCCTTCCCAAGTCTTTGATTTTCTTTCCCTTTTTTGCGAGGAAGGAAGGAGGACAAAATTGAGAGTTCCTCGGACTCGAACCCAAGACCTCTCGGTTGAAAACCAAGGGTGCTAGTCACTTATGTGGCAAGCGTTCCTGTGAGGAGGCGCAGACGAACGCATTTTTCGCCGCAGTTTTCTTCCTATATATAAAAAGTATGCTACTTGGTGTCCGCTTAGTAAAAAAAAGATTGTGCCAACCTTGACCGTTCGATTGACATTCAACGTCTGTCACGTTTCTTCAGTCTCTTCTTCCTCGAGCCGCCAAAGCCAAACCAGCGCCGGCGGGACCACCTGCTCCAGCCTCCTGCGGCTGGCTGTGATCTTCCCCGGCTCCTGTTCGTTCCCGTCCGAGGCCTCACCATCGTCCTCCGCGCTCGCCGCGGCGCCGCCCTTCAGTGTTGTCAACATGGTCAACAACCGAGAAGAATAAGGAGATGACTGTACATGGTGAGGATGACAGTAGGGACCCAAAGACAGCCTTGATAATTTGTGTTTTCGGGATGGAGAAGAAGGGTATCAAGCCCCGGGTTGTATGCGGGACCCGTGGCCCGTCTAGCCCAAACTTTTATTTCATATGTTTAGCACATGACCAGCCCAGTTTGTTTTTCCTTTACGAAAAATGGCTAGCCAGCTATTTTGTTTTTGGAGAATAACCAACATAGGCCTACTTGCTTTTCTACGCCCTGCTGGGCAAGAAATCTTTCAAGACGAGGAGGGATGCATTTTTCCCAGAAAATGGGCTGTAAGTAATAAGAAATGGGCTATAAGTAATAAGAAATGGGCTATAAGTAATAATAAATGGGCTGTAAAATCAAAAAATAAAAAAATCTGACAAGCAGGCAATTAGTTCCCAAATACTGTTTTCTTTCGGATTTTGATATTTTAAATTTCATTTTTTTGTGAGGGTAAAATTCCATTGAATTTAAATTAAGGTATATTTAGATTTAAAATTAATTTGAATCCGGCTACAAATTTCGAGTTGTATGCTGTTTGCGACAGATTTGGAGGCTGACTTGTGGGTCTACTAGGTTGACGTGTACTTTGGCTTTGTCAACTTAGTCCACAAACGATTCTAGCAGTAGTGACCGTTGGATGTTAATCCAACGGCCGTCTTCTTCTTCAATATCTGATCTTCTTGCTCCGGCCGCCCAAACCAGCTCCGGTGGGACTGCTGCTCCCGCCTCCGTGGCCGGTTTGTGCTACCGCCACAGCCGCCCGCCCACCTACTTCATTTCGGCGGGCCATTCCTCTACTCACCCACACCTCCTGTTATTTTTCGGTGGCGGCAGCGGACCAGTAAACCCTCGTACGCCCCACCGCGTGGGCAACCATTGCTGAGTCTTCCCCGGCTCCGTGTCGTTCCCTTCCTAGGCCTCGCTGTCGTCCACCGCCATGGTGCTCTCGGCGCGGCCTGGTCAACGTGGTCAACGAATGACATCCATCGGCCGTGGACTGTACGCGCAAAATAATGATTCCTCCACCTGACAGCTGGGACCCACCGGAATGGCCTCTGTATTACGAGAAAAAAACGTTTCCCCCGCTGACATGTCGGACCCACCAGCTATATTTCGCACGCAAGGAAGTGCCTCCTTATTACGCACAAAAAATGAATACCCACCCTGCTAGATGGGACCCACCATAGTGGGAGGATGACTTGTGGGCCAACTAAGTTGACGGGGACGGAGGGCTTTGTCAACTTAGTCAATATGAACGATTCTAGCTCCAGTGACCGTACGATGTCCATCCAATGGCCATAGTGCTTCTTCAACCTCTGGTCTTCTTGCTCCATCCACCCAAAGTAGCGCCGGTCGTGCCGGGTGCTCCTGCCTCTCGTGGCCGGCTGTGATGACGCGGAGGCCTCACCGCCCCCTACTACTCCCACCGCCGTCCCAGGGTATCCCTCTACTCACCCACACCCCCTGTGATTCTGCAGCAACGGCAGCCTCACGCCGCAGCCGAACCAGTGAACCCTCGTACTCCTCTCCGCGCGGGCTACCACTGCTGCGTCTTCCGCGGCTCCGCGTCGTCCCCTTCCTAGGCCTCGCCGTCATCTAGACCACCGCCCTGGTGCTCTCGGCATAGCGTGGTCAACATGGTCAACGACCGACTTCCATCAGAAGAGTACTATACGTGGAGAGGCTGACAGCTGGGTCCAGGCGGCCGCAAGGAAGTGCCTCCTTATTACGCGCAAAATAATTATTCCTTCACCTGACAGCAGGGACCCACCGAACGGGCCACCTTATTTCGCTAAAAAAACGTTTCCCCACATTGCTGGGACCCACCGACAGGCCAGCGTATTTCGTGAAAAAAAAAGCGTTCCCAGCTGTCAGCTCGGACCCACCGGAAGTGCCTCCTTATTACGCACAAAAAATGAATACTCCCTTGCTAGCTAGGACCCACCATGGTGGGAGGCTGACTTGTGGGCCTACTAAGTTGACTGGGACGGTGGCCTTTGTCAACTTTAGTCAATATGAACGATTCTAGCTCCACTGACCGTACGATGTCCATCCAACGGCCGTAGTGCTTCTTCAACCTCTGGTCTTCTTGCTCCAGCCGCCCAAAGCAGCGCCGGTCGTGCCGCATGCTCCTGCCTCCCGTGGCCGGCTGTCTTTGCCCGAGGCCTCACCGCCTCCTACTATTCCCACCACTGGCCAGGCCCTGCAGTGACGGCAGCCTCACACCGCAGCCGAACCAGTGAACCCTCGTACTCCTCTCCGCGCGGGCTTCCACTGCCGCGTCTTCCCCGGCTCCCCGTAGTCCCCATCCTAGGGCTCGCCGTCGTCCACCGCCCTGGTGCTCTCGGTGCAGCATGGTCAACATGGTCAAGGAATGACTTCCATCGGACATGGACTGTACATGGAGAGGCTGACAGCTGGGTCCACGGCCGCAGCAAGGAAGTGCCTCCTTATTACGCGGAAAATAATGATTCCTCCACCTGACAGCTGGGACCGACCGTACGGGCCACTGTATTCCGCGAAAAAACGTTTCCCCCTGACTGCTGGGACCCACCAGCTACATCTTCACACGCAAGGAAGTGCGTTCGGGCAAAAAAAACAAAACGATTCACCCCCCCTGACTGCTGGGACCCACCAGCTACATCTTCGCACGCAAGGAAGTGCCTGACAGTTGGGACCCACCTGGTCGAAGCGTACGTAGCGTTGTCATTCTGGTCGCGAATGTGTACGTACATACTGGTCGATGTAGAGAGGCACACGTGTTGTAGATGTAGCGGCGCGCACGTGTCATAGTAGAGGCGCGCACGTAGCATGTACACGTACTACAGCGGCGAGGGGGCAAGAAAGAAAATACGGCCACGTACGTACATACGGGCAGGGTCTCGAACGCCTACTCGCGCATAAGTACATAGCTGGGTCGAAAAGGAGAAACAGCGTCGTCGTCGTGTTCATGGGGAGCCAACCGGCTGGGTCGGAACAGAATGCGTGGTCGTGTTCATCGGGAGGGCTTGGACGGAACAGGTGATGGAAACGAGGCCTGGCGTACCGCTGGCGGAGGAAAGCGGCCTTGTGTTCGACCGGCCACATTCAAATGGGGTCCTGTTGATCGGAGGGGCTGGCGTCTGCCAAAATGGAGAAGCGGACCTCCCTACGGTCAAAGCAGGGGTCCTATTGATCGGGAGGGTGTGGCATACCGCCAAAAGCGGAGGAAATGGACCTCCTACGGTCGAAACGGGGTCCTGTTGATCGGGAGGGTGTGGCGTGCACGCAAAATGGGCCAAACGGACTTGTGTTGGAACGCTACGGTCGAAACGGGGGGAGGGGGAGGGTGTGGCGTCAAAAGCAGGACTCCACGGGATACTGTTCATCTCCACCGTCGACCTCCTCCAGCCTCCACGGGCTACCGTCGACCTCCTCCAGCCTCCACGGGCTCCTGTTCATCCAGCCTCCACCGCGCGCTACTCCATTGGCTACTGTTCAACCACCCCTCCACGGGCACCCCTCCATCGTCTACTGTTCATCCAGCCCTCCACACCACGGGGTCGTATTCAACCACCCCTCCACGGCCACCCCTCCACCGTCTACTTCCAGCCCTCCACACCACGGGTTCCTATTCATCCAGAGGCAATGCCACCGCTCACTGTTCATCCACCTCCCCCCATAGCGCTCACTAGCAGCAGTAGCGGCGAATCGCTCCATCTGGTTCGATTAACAGCCATCGATCGATCGCTCGGGTTCGATGCCAGCGTAGCGTCGGTCTGTCCTTCGGGTTCGATTAAAGCCCAACGCCCGCCGGGTTCACTTAGAGCCAACGCCTCGCACACACGCCACAGACGTCGTCTGAGAAAGCAGCGCATCGCTCCGCCCCGACCTCCCACCGTAATCGCAACTCCCTGAAATATTCCTCCCCCTCGCTTCTACCACGGTTTTTTCCGTCATGGACGGCCCAAAGAATGTCATGCAGCTGCGTCTCCGGCCCGCCCAAGACGAAAAGCCCATTTTATGTCATGATTTTTTGTCATAGAAGTAGGAGCCCACCACATCTATGATGATACCGGGTTTTGTCACAATTATCGTCATAGAAGTGTCATATGTATGACAGAAAAAAAATTCGTTTGGCCCAAAATGTCACGGATGTGTCTTTTTTTGTAGTGTAATTGGTTTGCAAAAAAATAGTATCACTGCCGATTTATAATTATTTTTTATTTCTGATGAATGCTAGTGTTTCAACTCTTACGACGAAGGGTGCCAAACATGGCACGTGCTGGATGTTCCACACGTCAGCGAAAGGAGTGGGACATGAACAGGGTGGTAGAGCCCAGCATAAAAAAACAGAGTGGTAGAGCGTCTCCACTTCTTCCACTTCTGGGTCGGAGACCACACGTAGTAGTACTTAGTGGTATGAATGATATAAAGTGCGACCTGGAGAGAAAGACACGTCTAGTTGGAAGGTCTCGGGGCATACATGTAAACAAATATAAAAGTTAATATGTGCCTCCAACTAATATAGTAGTAGTAGAGTACTTAGGCACGTACTCCATAACATCAGCGTGCATTGCACGTACAACATTTAGTGGTAGTACTCCCTCCGTTCCAAAATAGATGACCCAACTTTGTACTAAAGTTAGTACAAAGTTGAGTCATCTATTTTGGAACGGAGGGAGTACGTAGTAAGAGACAAATGCCGCCTAAGAGTTCCCTTCTCGACCTACTTTTTGGTGTTTGGTAGAGTGTATGGAGGGTGCATGAGTCCACACTAGTTTAGCACAAATACACTAGAAGCATGCATCAAGAGAGCATGCATGAAGAGGGGTGTTGAGTTGAGCATGCATGAAGAGGGAACAACTATCTTTGAGGCGAGCATGACCAAACACACCCTATATGCCACGCATGTTCCTACCATTTGTTCCTTTCTACTTCACTTCTTTGCGCTACATTACTCAGGTTAAATGCGTCCACTCCACAGGTACATGTCCGTCTCGTAGTTCCAGTCCACGCGTTTTCTTCATATAGATGGAACGATCCTTGCATAACACGTGCACCTTGATGCTAGATGTCTCGCGTGTTGGCAAAAGGATGAACAAAGCTCACGTAAAAAAATAGAGTGGAAGAACATAGATTCTGGATGACCGAGAAGGAGCAAGGAACCTCGTGGTGGAGCGCCTGCACTCATAATATTTAATATTATTCAGCGATATAAAATTAACCAATCATCTCCACAATAGATTGGAAGAGTACGAAACACGGCAGCCCAGTGTAGTAACATCATACTAGTACATGGCTAACCCACGCTATCACCATATTTCTTGGCTTCACTATCTCTAGTAATCCAGCAGCCTGTATCGCTTCTCCCTCCTCGTCTCAATCAAAGTGCGGCGGGCTAGCGTTTCTGCCGTCTATTGAGGTCGGTTAACTATCACATGTTAGCGATATGCCAAGAGCATTCTATAATAATTCCTTCCATGTTCCGTTTTCAAAAAGAAAAAAATCCTTTTACGTACGAATTTGCATGTATGCTTTGAGCAACTTGCATATCCTATACTGCTCCTGTTTGATACTCTAACTTAGCTAGAGGTTAGACTAACTCATGACTAACCCTGAACTAACTATAGCCAAAGAGGTGTTTGGGTGACAGGGTTAGATTGACAACAAATGCACTTCATGGAGACAGAAAGGTGATTTTTCAGTGGTCCCAATGAGAACTATCTCCAGTTAGCACCTCTTGGGTGGGATAGTTTTTTTTGGTGGGTTCGGTGCAACTTGCTCCAATTTAAACGCTCATGCTTGGATACTTTAGGGCTATTTGAGCCCCAACTAGCTCAAACTAACTCTAACCCATGGATCCACACAGGGCCTATGGCCAGTCTCGACACGGAGCAGTCGCGTGCACCGGGAAGCGGCGCTCTCTCGGCCGTCGCGCCACTTCAAAGCCGGCGCCACTGAGAGGTCGCCTCCGCTCTGGTCGGGCATTAATGCAGCACTGATGCTCCAGGGCGACGTTGACTGAGGGAGTCCTGGATTAGGGGGTGTCCGGATAGCCGGACTACCATCATCAGCCGAACTATCATTGGCCGGACTATCATCATCGACCGGACTCCAAGACTATGAAGATACAAGATTGAAGACTTCTCCCCGTGTCCGGATGGGACTCTCCTTGGCGTGGAAGGCAAGCTTGGCTATACGGATATGTAGATCTCCTACCATTGTAACCGACTCTATGTAACCCTAGCCCTCTCCGGTGTCTATATAAATCGGATGGCTTTAGTCCGCAGGACTAGAATCACAACAACCCTTACAATCATACCATAGGCTAGCTTCTAGGGTTTAGCCTCCTTGATCTCGTGGTAGATCCACTCTTGTAAACATCCACAATATCAATATCAATCAATCGGGACGTAGGGTTTTACCTCCATTGAGAGGGCCCGAACCTGGGTAAACATCGTGCCCCTTGTCTCCTGTTACCATCCGCCTAGACACACAGTTCGGGACACCCTACCCGAGATCCGCCGGTTTTGACACCGACATTGGTGCTTTCATTGAGAGTTCCTCTGTGTCGTCATCGATAGGCTTGATGGCCTCTTCAATCAACAACGACGCAATCCTGGGTGAGACCTTTCTCCCCAGACAGATCTTCGTATTCGGCCGCTTCACGCTGCGGGCCAACTCGCTTGGCCATCTGGAGCAGATCGAAAGCTACGCCCCTGGCCGCCAGGTCAGGTTTGGAAGCTTAAACTTCACGGCCGATATCCGCGGAGACTTGATCTTCGATGGATCTGAGCCACAGCCGAGCGTGCCGCGCTGTCACGATGGGCATGACCTAACTCTGCCATCGGACAGCACCTTGGAGGCCGCACAGGAATCCGCTCCGACTCATAGTCCGGAGCCGGTCGCTTGGATCGAGGACGGATGGCTGGACACCGCCTCGAGAGCTGCAACTCCTACGGCGATGGAGCCGAACACCTACCTTGTCCCGCATAAAGCTCATGACTCCGAGGTGCCGGACTCTCTTCCGGACTCCGAACCTCCTGCGCCCCTGCCAGTCGAATCCGATTGGGCGCCGATCATGGAATTCACCGCTGCGGACATCTTTCAGCACTCGCCCTTCGGCGATATCATAAATTCATTGAAGCATCTCTCGCTATCCGGAGAGCCCTGGTCGAACTACGGCCAGGACGGTTGGGACGCGGACGACGAAGAAATTCAGAGCCCACCCACCACCCACTTCGTAGCCACCGTCGATGATTTAACCGACATACTCGACTACGACTCTGAATACATCGACGGTATGGACGACGATGCCGGAGACTACCAAGAACCAGTGCCTACAGGCCACTGGAAGACCACCTCGTCATACGACATATACATGGTGGACACCCCAAAAGAATGGGACGGCGAAGAAGCGTGAGGCCGATTCATAAAGAAACAGCCCAAGCGCCCGACGTCGTGGCGCCGCTCTAAATCCCGCCACGTCAAGAATGGAGATTCCGCACAGAGATAATAACACCCCGTAAAGTGCCGAAGACAACTCCCTCCAAAGACGATCCAAATAAGAGGAGGAGGCGAAGCAAGCCCTCACGAGAGGGCGGCGGACAAAGAGGTCGAGGATGACAATTACTTACCTCCCTCCAGAGATTTAGGCAAGCCTCGGCGACGACGAATTCGTCGTGCTCGAGGATCCTGTCGAACAAGAGCGTTTCAGACGCGGGCTATTATTACGGCAAACAGCCTAAAGAAAAGCAGCAACAGCTTCAAGCTGATCAAGACCCTCTTGGCCGACAGATGGACCGAGGTTCTCGCGGCGAAGAGTATCAACTCGAGCGCCCTCCAAAAGTTACCCAAAAGCGCAAGTTGCTCCCCTGATTAGAGGAGGAGGCATACAAACCTGCATCACCAGCGCTGTCTGGCGGACCCGGCCACCTCGTGGCGCGGCAGAGGCGTGCAAGCCCTCCACCAAAACCGTACCCCGGCATCGCTCAAAAAGCATGAAGCCACGGGGGAACGCGCCGGACTTGCGGGATATATTGGAGGACAAGGCAAGACAATCCAGATCTATCTATCGATCGCGTGGGTGCCCCACGACCCACGACGAATACCGTCGCGCCGGATATAACTACTCCGGCCGGGCCGAACATAGCAGACAACGCTCTCTCGATCTACGTCGAGATATTGCTCAATACAGAGGCGCCGCACACCCACTATGCTTCACGGACGAAGTAATGGATCATCAAATCCCTGAATGGTTTAAACCCGTTAATATCGAACCCTACGATGGCACAACAGACCCCCGCGTTTGGATTGAGGATTATCTTCTCCATATACACATGGCCCATGGCGGCAATCTTCACGCCATCAAATATTTCCCGCTCAAGCTTAAAGGACCAGCTCGGCATTGGCTTAACAGCCTGCCCGCAGAGTCAATTGGATCTTTGGGAGGACACGGAAGCCGCATTCCTCGACAACTTCCAGGGCACGTATGTGCGACCACCGAAGGCAGATGACCTAAGCCACATAATCCAGCAGCCAGACGAATCGGCCAGGCAATTCTGGACACGGTTCTTAACAAAGAAAAATCAAATCGTCGACTGTCCGGATGCAGAGGCACTCGCTGCCTTCAAACATAACGTCCGTGACGAGTGGTTGGCCCGGCACCTAGGACAGGAGAAGCCGAAATCCATGGCAGCCCTCACATCACTCATGACCCGCTTCTGTGCGGGAGAGGATAGCTGGCCACCTCGCAGCAACAACCTCAGTAAAAACGCTGGCAGTCCGGATACCAAGGACCGCAATGGTAGGTTGCGTCGAAACAAAAACAAACGCCGCATTAACAGCGACATCAATGAGGATACGGCAGTCAACGCCGGATTCCGAGGCTCCAAGCCCGGTCAACGGAAGAAGCCATTCAAAAGAACCCCTCCGGGCCCGTCCAATTTGGACCGAATACTCGACCGCTCTTGTCAAATACATGGAACCCCGAAAAGCCAGCTAACCACACCAACAGAGATTGTTGGGTATTCAAGCAGGCAAATTAATCGCCGAAAGCGGGACAAGGGGCTACCACGGCGATGACGAGGAAGAGACCCGGCCACCGAACAACGATGGACAAAAGGGATTCCCCTCAAGTTCGGACGGTAAACATGATATACATAACGCATATTCCCAAAAGGAGCGGAAGCGTGCACTAAAGGGCGATATCTGGCGATGGAGCCAAGATCCGCCATGGCGGATTCGCGCGTGGTTTTAGACCCAATCGTTGATGGATTTCACCTCGCGAGAGTCCCGATGGACGGCGGCGTGCTTTGAACCTGCTTTATCGAGGATACAAGGTCGCAAGATGGGCATAGACCCTTCAAGGATTAAACCTACAAAGACAACCCTCAAAGGCGTCATACCAGGTGTCGAGGCCAATTATGCAGGCTCGGTTAGGCGGAAGTGGTCTTCGGATCCCGGATAATTTCGGCGAGGAGTTAATCTTCGACATAGTCCCGTTCATGGCGGCTATCACGCTCTGCTTTCGGACGAACGCGTTTGCAAAATTCAGCGGTGCCGCATTATGCATACCCTAAGCTCAAGATGCCAGGCCCTCGTGGAGTCATCACGGTCAATGCAAACACGGAACGTTCCCTCCGAGCGGAGGAACATACAATGCTCTCATGGCGGAAATCTGAGCAGCCTTTTAAGGCAATTCTCGAGTCCGCCGCTAAACGACCGGACACGACCAAACGCGCCGGAGCAACATCAAGCAAGACCACACAGCACGTTCCGAGCACGCCAGCGTAGCAATGCGGCCTCAACCCCAGCCCTCGCAAAATTGTAAGAGAAACTCTCCGCGTACGCCATCGCCTTGGAGATACCATGGGCATAGGGGAAGGGCACAACCACAACAGACTCCAGTGCGGTTCGACCACACCAGGGCTCCCAAGTGTGTCGCTCTTTTTCTTTTATTTTTCCCTTTTTATACAGAACTCAGTCCGGTGGCGAACCTGCCCGAACTCATGATGCAACAGCACATGAAGGACAAAGGCCATGACGAACACTCGTGTGGTCTCCATCACGAGCAATATATTTGTTAAATACAACATTCCGCGCCCTACCCCTGGAGGGAGACGCCTTTAATTCGTCCAATCCCTTGCTTTCCGCACTATTTGTATCATTCCGCACTGATAGCATATCTTCTCGAATAAAATGCAGCACTTTTTGCCTATAATTGCATTACTTTATATATATATATATATGTTCATTTACGACATGTTGCACACGTGAATCTTAGTACTGACCAAATACACCGAGGGCTTATGTCCTCCGCATTATGGTGTGATAAAGTCCGCACACTTTCACAAGTCACGGCACCCGAACTTATAGCATTATATGAATCGGCTCCGAATCATGTCTTGGGTCAATAGTTGGGTTTGCCGGCTCCGATATTTGTACGGCGTTCCGTTCTATCGGCTAAGGTAGCACTGGGAGAACCACTGCGATTGCGCCCCGGTTGAGCCGGGTTAACGCCTCAGTGGAGAAAGCTAAAACTGACATTCATGATAAAGCGAGAGACTGGTCGCTGTTCGAGAGGTCCTTTCGGGTCCTTAAAGACCTCGCCGCTTGACGAAGTTCCGGATTATGTCCGACGAAGGCGTGGATAGCGCCCCAATTCGGTCCTCCGAATACTAGGTGCTTCACCGAAATTTAAAATTATAGAATTCTATGGCTAAGTGAGAATGTTCAAGCACTATAAGTCCGATTGCCTTGTTCGCTGTGTTGAGCGCCTCCCTCGATGGACCCAAAAATGGGAACTAGAGCGCTCAAGTTTATCCCGAACACCCCAAAGACTGTCGTGGCATGGGGGCTGAAGCCGAGGAATTGCCATCTCTCGATTTAATAAACGGCCGCATTGAAGGTAATATTTTAAATTAACAAGCGTTGCTTAGCGCATATGAACAAAGTTTTCAAGCGCATGTGATAACACATTGCGAATTCACTCAAAATTACATCCACAGGGCACTCATCCGCAATCTTGCGGGCACCCTTCAGACAGCCTTATAGTATAGTTCGGGCTTACGATGTTCCTTGCCGCTGGTGGCGCGTCGATGATTAGCTTCTCCGCATCCAGCTTGCCCCAATGCACCTTTTGCGCGCGGGCAAGGGCCCCGAGCACCTTCAATACAAAGTGAGCGCTTGATAACCTCCACCCGAGGCACGCATCCACCAGCCCGTCGCGTGAGGCGAAGTAGCTCCAGTGCATGGCCTCTCCAGCCACAAGCCGGACTATGAGGCCCTTCATGGCCTGCTTTCGGCCACCTTATGGAGCTCGACCACCGCTTCACCGGGTCGCTAGGGGTACCGGATGGCCGGCCTCAAGATACTGAGACCGTAAGACCTTCTCCGTTGAGCTCCCTCCTCGGCTCGGTAGAATGCGGCATCGAGACACCTTGCGAGGCAGATCTGCAAACGCCCCTGGAGAACTCCGAATTCAGGTAAGTAACACGTAATTTACATTCACATGCTTGCTTTGCATGAAAAATGCCTTACCCGCCGCTATCTTCCTCATCAACTCAATCTCCTGACAGGACTTATGGGCCTTGGCCTTGCCGGTTTTGGCACTTTCGAGAGCCGAGGCAAGCTCAGACTCTTGAGTCTTTGAGTCACGCTCCAAACCCTCATGCTTTTCCATGAGAGCCTGGAGCTCTTGATGAACCACCGCCAACCGCGCCTCCTGCTTTTCTCGCTCTGCCTGTTCCATGGCCGCATTATGCGTTCGACGCAGACACGGCCTCCTTGAGTCGCCACCTCGTTAAGTGGCCCCTGCAGTACCCATGTTATCCTTGTTATTTTTGTTGCAACCTAAATCCTTTTCTCAGAAGGTACAAGTTCAAAGTGGTGTTACTCACCTTCTTTGTCCTGGAGCTGCTTCTGGCGCGGCCGAGCTCTTGCTCGGACCGCTCGAGCTCTGCTTTAAGGCACCGACCTCCAGCGGTCGGTGCGGCCGAGGTCGGCGCAGCCTGCAACCCATATTGACATAATTTTAGCAACCACTGCATATATCTTTTTCAGATCCTCGGTCGGCTTTCCTTTCCGAACACCGAACCGAGCATCGAGGGGCTACTGTCTATGCGGTATTACATTGCATGTTTTAACTTCTTACCTCAAAGCACGATAGAAGGCTCTGCGAAGCTTCGGTCAGCCCGCCCTTGGCGAGCTGCACCTTCTGAATCACCGCACTCATAATAGTGCGGTGTTCTTCCTCGATGGAAGCGCTTTGCAGCGCCTCCAACAAATTGTTCGGCGCCTCCGGTTGGACGGAAGCCGCCAGCGTCACGGTCTTGCCCTTCGTTCGAAGGGGCCACCGGCCGGACTCCGGAACCACTGCGGGTTCTGATGTGGAGTCCGGCGCAAAGTCCGATGGGTCCCTTCTTGGGATCCCACCTCGGCGTCCTCGGCGTCGCGAGGGGTGGAGCCGGTCGGGATGGAGTCTACATCCGACGGAGCCAGATCATCACTGGCCGGACTACAGGCAGTATGTGGCATTAGAATGACACTATGTGATGCAGAAAAACAAATTATAAATCATTCAGGAATCCGGATACTTACGATCTCGCTGGAGGCCTGGCCCTTGAAGGCCATTCTTCCTCGCCAACGTTGATGTTGGCGGAACTGTCCGGGGGAATAGTCCTTCCCCTCTTGGACCCTTCGGCCTCCCCTATTGGGGAAGCATTCCTCTTCCTCTCTCCCTCCTCTGGGAGAGAGTCCTCTTCCTCCTCCTCATTTTCGGGGGAGGAGTCTGCCCCGGAGTCGTCGGACACCTGAAAACGGGCACTCTTTCGAGCACCCGTGGCCTCCTTCTTGGCCTTCTTCTCCGGCACCACGTGCGGTGCCGGAACCAGTAGCCTCGCTAGACGGCGTCATCGAAGTTTTTCGGCATAGGAGCCGGACAGTAATCTGCTCCGCCTTCCTCATCCAGTCCTATCAAAGGAAAAGGAAATTAAAACCCGCATAGAGTCAAACTATGAAAAACAAGTGTCCCGTAAAGGGTAGAATCACTTACCTCGTCCGCGGTAGCTGCGGCGAAAATCCGCGATCTTCGATCAGCGGATGCGGGCTTCAGCGCCTGAACAGCACCTTCCGAGCGCCTTCAGACGTTGTGTCGAAGAGCTTGCTCAGCGCTGGTGCTGTTCGGATCGAACTCCCATAGATTGAATGCCCGCTCTTGGCATGGGAGAATCCGTGAGGACGAGCATGACTGGACCATGTTAACCAGCCTGAGCTTCTTCACCAGCTTCTTGATACAGGCTTGGAGTCCGTCGGCTCCTTCAAACTACCCCACAAAGAAGCCCTTCTCTTTCCGTGAGGTGAGCTGCGTGGGGATACCAGATGTAAACTTCGGGGCCGCCGCCCATTTAGGGTCATGCGGCTCGGTGATATAGAACCACCCGATTGCCACCCCTTGGCCGGATTCCACGAAGGCCCCTTGAACCAAGGGCGTTGGGCATCTTGCCCAACATGGCGCCTCCGCACTCCGGCTTGAGTGCCCTTCACTACCTTCGCTTGACATTGAAGGTCTTGAGCCTAAGCGAAGTGGGGCTGGATGCGAAGGAAGGCCTCGCATTACCCATTTATAAACGCCGAGATGTTGAGGATGAAGTTGGCGCCAGATCATGGAATTCCAGGCCGGAGGAGAACATGAGCCCCCGGACAACGGGGTGACGTGGAAAGCCCAGGCCGCGGCGGAAGTGGGGAAGGAAGACGACCCTCTCAGGGGGCCTGGGGGTGGGGTTGAGCGGCCCCTCGTCCGGGCGGCCGGTCTGTGATGTCACCGGGAGAGGTATCCGGCGCTGCTTGATTTGGCGATGTGCTCCTCCTTAACGGTGGAGGCCAACCATTTACCTCCCGCTCCGGACATGGTCGGAGGAGGTTGAGACGAGATCTTGTGAACTTGGGCGCTGGAGCTCGAGTCTTGGCGGATATTGATAAGCAAAGGAGGAAGAAGGCGTAGGTGAGAAGGTGAATCCTTATCCCTTATATGGGCGGGCGAAGTCTACGCGTCCCCCACCGGCCTAGTAAAACTCGCTTATCTCCCAAGCGTCACCATCAATGGCGTGGTTGGGTTACTCACGTCCGTATTGATGAGAATCCCGGATTAAGGGGAAACACGATCTCTGCTTTGACAAGATGTGCCAAGGAAACCGCTTCGCTAAATGGGCTGAGGTGGTAAAGTAAAAAACAATTCGAGTAATGGCTTGGTAGTGGTGTGACGTCATGCCACAGAAAACGTCAGCAGATTGAACTTGTGTATATATTATTTTTCTCTCTACGGTGGAATGTGGAATTTATTTTGCGAGAGCGGACACTATCCTGGTGTTCACAATCTTCTATCATTTGGAGGAGGAACCCGCCTTGCAATGCCAAGCAATATACACGCCCGGACTTATCGTCATTGAAGCCTGGTTCGAGGAGCTCCGAGGGAGTCCTGGATTAGGGGGTTTCGGATAGCGGACTACCATCATCAGCCGAACTATCATTGGCCGGACTATCATCATCGACCGGACTCCAAGACTCTGAAGATACAAGATTGAAGACTTCTCCCCGTGTCCGGATGGGACTCTCCTTGGCGTGGAAGGCAAGCTTGGCGATACGGATATGTAGACTCCTACCATTGTAACCGACTCTATGTAACCCTAGCCCTCTCCGGTGTCTATAAAAACCGGATGGCTTTAGTCCATAGGACTAGAATCACAACAACCCTTACAATCATACCAGAGGCTAGCTTCTACGGTTTAGCCTCCTTGATATCGTGGTAGATCCACTCTTGTAAACATCCACAATATCAATATCAATCAAGCAGGACGTAGGGTTTTACCTCCATCAAGAGGGACCGAACCTGGGTAAACATCGTGTCCCTTGTCTCCTGTTACCATCCGCCTAGATGCACAGTTCGGGACCCCCTACCCGAGATCCGCCGGTTTTGACACCGACATTGACCGATTCACGTGGGAAGCGCGCGCTGGCAAGGGAGTATAGGTTTTGAACCGTTTCAGGTGTAGTACTGGTAGTTTGCAAAACTACTCAATTATTGCACTCAGTTTCCTAAGAAATTTTGGTAAAAAACATTACTCCACAGCCCGCTTCCTTCTCCTTCCTCTTCCACCGCCAAGACGTCCAAGGAAGCGACCGGTCAACCCTTATATGGGAGTGCTAGCACAAAAAGATGCATGCATGACCACTAAATTTCCAAATTAAAGAGCCGCTCCGGCGGGAGTATGACGCATGTTGTTACCTTCGGCCGGCCCATGGCTACCGGGCGACGGCGACCAGAGAAGAGGCGGCGGGAGGGGAATGAGTGCAGCTACTGTTTGGGTTCGCCTTCCGGCTTAAATAAATGCGCAGCATCACGTGTACCTGCGGGTGCACAAATTATAACATACTCGTGTCTCCTTAAGTGGGCGTCACGTAACTGGTGTGTGTGAGAGATTCTGAGAGACAGAGTGCGTGTGTGCAACTCTACTCTTCAGACATGTACTCAACCTTTTGCATCGGGATATAAGTATAATGGTATTTACTTTAGCTAGTGATTTACGTGGCCATGTTAACGTGGTTGTGTCAAAAAATGTCACTTCCTGCTCGTGATTTGCGTTATATAATTACAAGCAAGATTCTCGTGCATTGCACGGAACATCAATATGCATTTTTTACAAAACACATGTTGTGATTGACCCATGCAGGAGTAATCCCATGTGTAAAAACTAATGATATCTCGAGAATTTTATCGGTAAACTGGTATCTCGAGAATGTCATCGAAAAAATGAAAGATGAGAGATAAGGCGAGGAGGAGTGGAGCGTGGTGGTGACTGGTGGTCGGAATGGGCGGAGGCATGGGGATGGACGGCGCCGGCAGGCAGCAGTGGCCACCATGCATGCTAGATTGTTCCAGAGGCTTATTCCTTTTTTAATTGTTGAGCAATGAGGTTGCGGGAGATAATGATGTGGAGAGAGGTGCGGGTATCTTTTGTAAAATTATCATAGTTTGCTTTCTATCCGTCAGATATAGATAATACGGTCTGTATTACAAGATGGCAGGCACACCATCATCGCCAACTCGTTTTTTATAAGGGTACAGATGATAAGTTTGTGGACTACTAACGTAAAGTGGAATTTGTCCATGTTATGCAAGTAAATAAAGGTGATTGTTTATCATACGGGTAAGGTTGGATGAAGGGTGGTAGGAACAAATACTCCGCCTAGAGCATGTGTGTGTGAGATGGAGTCTTAGTGTGTGTGTGGGGTGTGTGTGTGTGAGAGAGAGAGAGAGAGAGAGGAGAGAGAGAGATGGAGTCTTAGTTGTGTGTGTGAGAGAGAGAGAGAGAGATGGAGTCTAAGTGTGTGGGGGGGGTGCGTGCGTGTGTGTGTGTGTGTTTGTGTGTGTGTGAGAGAGATAGAGAGAGAGATGGAGTCTTAGTGTGTGGGGGGGTGTGCGTGCGTGCATGCGTGCGTGCGTGTGTGATTGTGTGTGTCGCGGGGTCCCCTGTGGCGGATGTAATTTAAGTGTGCATGGCTTCATCATAGAGAGGTGATGTGTATGGCAGAGGCCACCAACGATGGGGTGCGAGAGAGAAAATGCCCGTAGAGAGGGAAGATAAGGTGCGTCTTGTGAGAGGAGTCGACATCGAGAGAATGTGTTTGTTCGAGAGACACCGAGGAAGACTACTATATATCGATGGTGCATGTAGGCGGAATTAAACAAAGGGATGGTCTTATTGGTTTCGGGGATATAGGGGAAGAGTGAGAGGCGCGGGGGGGGGGGGTTGTTAAGTGTGAGTGTGTGTTTTACCCATCCAGGCGGAAGTTATGTGCACAAAAGAGGAGAACGATTTGATGTGGCGTTAGGATTGAGGGTAATTAACTACATATGGAGACATAGAGACCTTGAACGTGCATGTGTGAGAGGTATACATGTATACGTGGGATGTGTGTGTGTGCGCATGATCGAGGTAAAAGAAAGAAGACATAAGTCATAAGATCAACGACATGGGAGAGACGGATCGGAATGACAATATGGATGCATGTGAGAATGCAGGGAAGAAGGCCCGACAATTGAGCATGTGTTTTTGTCTTTAAGAGATAGTGGTGTGGGCTGGAGCATGCATCTATGGCGGCGAGAGGGGTGAGGCGCAACGATTGTGCAAAAGAGATCAACCTATAAATGCATATGTATCGAGAGACATATATAGTGTGGGTGATAGGAAGCAAAACTCCGTGCGAGAAAGAAATATTGACGGAGAAACTAAAGATAGATACAGAGATGGAGATGCTAGCTAGAGGGACATTCGCTAGTTTGGGTGTTAGAGATGACCGTCGGGTGGTTCAAAGGTTGAAGTTATATATGTGTGTGAGAGGGCACTTGACTGCATGTAGAGAGAAACATATGTAGGGTGCGTGATAGGAATCAAGAGTCAGGGCGAGAAAGAAGGTTGATGGAGAAACAGATAAATAGAAAGATAAAGATGCTAGCTAGTGTGCATTGATAGGAGTCGAGTGGATCAGAAGGCTGGGTTATGTGTGTGGGTGTGAGAGAGATAGAGAGAGGGTGCATCTGAGTCACATACAAACAGATATCAGAGAGAAATGAGATCCAGAGAGACGGAGTTTTGTCTCTGCGAGAGAGAAAGATATTTCACAATGAGAGTGATAGCTAGAGAGACATATGAGGGAACGCAAGATATCTCTAGGAAGAGAGGGTGTGTGTGAGCGACATACAAGAGAACAATGGAGAAATATGAGACCACAGGAGGCAGTGCGTGTTTGTGTGTGAGAAAGAGATGTTGAAGAGGAAGAGTCGTGGGTTCTCATATCTAAGGAGCGAAAGACATCTCAGATGAGGGGTGTGCGAGTGGCACACATGGGAATAGTAGAGAGAAATGAGACCCGGAGACAAAGTTTAGTGTTTGTATGAGAGAAAGAGATTCCACATGGAGAATCATAGTTAGAGACACATAGCAGGAGCGAGATATACTTAGAGAGAGATAGAGTGATGAAGGTCGAGGAGAGAGTACTGTCGATTGTGTTACGAAGATAAAAGATCATTGTCGACATACAGTAGCACGAGAGATACCTGAGAGACGATGAACGCAGAGTATAGGTCCGTAGAGAGATAGTCCTATATAAGCATGAGTGATAGCTATATGAGACGAATATCTGGATAAAAGGGGATTCAAATATTTAAACTGGAGATCACGACATTGATAATATCATAACGCAAATTGGTGTATCAAACATGCATATTCATTTGAATTTGGGCACACGTGTAGTGTTATATAGTTTATCAATATTGGTGATCCATAGATTCTTCAATTACAAAGAATGCATGGTTTATATGCAATTAATATCTAAACGGGATTACACTATATGTTGCGTGTGTGAAACACATTATACATGTTTGAGAAGTTAAAAAAACCCGCATGAAACACACATTAATTGGAGACAGCTAGCGAGGAATGCATACATTGGATTTCAACATAAAGTGGTTTCAAATATTTGAAAATCCAAATTGATGGATACAACATTATGAATCTGAGATCATGCCATTTGTAAACCATATTTATGTATAAATGGTGTCGTGCTTTTGAAAGTATATATAAAAAATGATGTATATATAATGTAATTCCAATTGAAAATGGAGCCCGCTCAAAAACAAATAGAATACAAACAGGATTCGAATTGAGTTGGCACGGTAAAGTGCACTCTGCAAAATTTGAACGAAGCGGAGAAAGTCGCAGTAACCGCCCGAAACCAAAATCTGCGAGATGGAAATCACTACTGCCTATCCCTGCCACGCAAAGCCTATGTGCTGGATTTCTATAGGTTTCGATAGGGGTAGGTTTGTAATTTCACCCAAACGTGACGTAACCGCCTCTCACCCGGATTCATACACGGTGGGCGCCAAAACACAGTGTGTCCTCGGCCGAAATTGATTCCCTCCCCGATTCATATTCATACGGTGGGCACCAAAAACAAACTCTCAATCGGCAAATATTCGGTGTATGCGAGATTACCGTCCTATCCCCAACCGACTAGTGTTGCTGTGATGCAGTAGAAATTTGAAACAGGGGCTAAGTTTGTAAATTTCCTCGCATTTGAGACAAGCGTGCCCTGAATACATGGTTCCCCCCTTCCTCTCTACCTCCCTTTTCCCCATCCGTACTCCATGGGCGCCAAAACACCCTCTCCACCCCACCCTCCTCCGTCCGCTGCCGTCCGGCACCACATCCACCGCCATCCTCCTCCACCATGCCAGAGCTGATACCCCGACACCGCCATCCATTACAAGAGATCGACCTCTCTCATCCACGCCTTCGGACCGGGATCCTTGCATCCCGTCCTCTCGCTTCATCCCCGCCGTCGTCCACCTTGCCGGGCGCCGCCTCGCGACCGTCTCGCCCACGCCCCGCCACCGCCACCCTACCCTCCTAGATCTGCTTCAATGCCGCCGACAGCCATCGCTACCGCAACACCGTCAAATTCTCGCAGATGCGTACATGGCGCCCGCACTGCAGGCGGTACTCTTTCAGATTCTGCTCAACTTATTTATCGCAGCAAGAAAATAGAACGCCGCTGCTTTACTCTGATTTCTTGTCTTGGTTGCGAAGTTGCCTTTGTCCGGTTTGCACCTTCAGATCCGCCATGGCACGCTCAACACTATACTCCAAATGCTTATGGTTTTCCCCTTTTATATTTCACACTAGTTAAATCACAGTAGACTAAATTTCAAAATTGGATTAGTCAATTTTTCAGAGCTCGTCGGAGTTCGCCGGTTTGATCGAAGGGAATGGGTGGTTGTGGGGCCTCGCCGAACGAAGAAAACTCGACGCGGGTGGGGGTTGGGCGGGTGGGGGTGGGGTGGTGGAGGAACACAGCGGTGGGGGCGGTGGTCCGGCCAGCGGCCCTTGCGGTGTTGTGTATGGGAAGAATCGAGAGGCGAGGAAGAAGAAGGGCTAGGAGATGTAGGATCTTCATCCAACCGCTGAAATGGTCGAGACAACTGGGAGTTGCATTCTTAATGCGCTCTGGTTCATCATGTGTGGGCACTGCGCAACCAACATTTTATTATCCAAAATCTGCTTGCTCTTCTTTACCATGTTCGATAGAGCTAGCCTGTACGTGATCGATAGGCTTTCAATTACTAGCGGCAATAGAACACCGTATTTTCAAGCCAGTTCCACTTTCTCGATTTATATATCGTGGTTATGGTGTACCCCTGTTATGTACACTATGATCTGCCTAGTTGCTGTGTGCTCTTGTTATCATGGTTTGGCAATAAACTCTCTATACAGGATATTATGAACCTATCATCTTCCATCTATCCTTACTTCTGGAGCCTATTTTTTGTGTACTTGTGCCAGATTATATAAATGCACGCACCATATTACAGCACACATGAGCTCTCTCATCAAAATCCAGTGATAGCACATAAGTGTTTAAAGGGGCGCCCCTATATTAGAATATCATTTGCATTACAAAGATAATATCACGACTATTTATGTTTTCATGGTTCTCAGATATTATACGCAATTACAGTGAATATCAGAATCCGCGCATCAGAAGAATATTGTGGAACACTGCAATGACTTACAAAATTGGCACCAAGGCATTGAGTGCCATTCTAGAAGCAATGAAACTCGTACGCTCCCCACCTGTTGATTCTTGTTTAGAATATCATCCTAATGACTATTCTAACCTCGAGGAGTCAAAGGCATATGGCTTGTCCTGTTCACCCATCAAGGTGCCTGTTCTAATTTGGCAAGGTTTTATTGATTGCGCGTATCTTGCATATGTTGTCTTGCATTTCTTCTACTTTGTTGCACCGCCATCTGCTTAGTTTACTCATCATATAACTCGAGATGCCATGCCCATCCATTATCAATACATATTCCATCTATCATCATACCATGTTTTTTCACTCAAATGCGGTTCTTGTCCATCAGATATCAAAAAGGAAGAGGGTGATTGCTGAACCTGAAGGAGCACCAGCAAAGTCCTTGAAAAACATGGTGGTGCCGGAGAAATCAGACAGCGCCCCACTTATATTGGCTGTACAACCAGTGACACAAAACATAGGATCGACTCCAGCAGACTGTACCCATACTTCACTAGCCACACCACTAGCCCCACCACACAGGACCCGCACTCCAGCAAAAGGTATACCAATTTCATTTGCCATAGCACCAAATTGCACCACGTAAAAATCCCACCCAAAGAAAAAGTACAAAGAAGTACACCGTCGAAGACCAATCCCAACTGCAGAGACGGCCAATTCCTGCAGATTGGAACACCATTACATTTATTACCAGTTTAAAAGACAATGCGTTCAATGTTGTTAGGGACTACGTGCATATATTCCCATTGTGGGAAGATTATAGTGAAGACAAACACCATTTTCACATCTTCCTGTCCAACTTACGAGTAAGTGCTATTATTCATGGTTATTATTTTCCTGTTTTCTGTTGATCGAACACATCAATGTTTTACATTACATTGTTGTAACTAGGCGAGGGTCAATCTGGATAGTCATGACGAGCAAAGCTTGCTTGTGCTTTTCAAGGAAGCATTGTAGCAGTATCGGTGTTACCTGAGGAAATCACACTTTGATGGCAAGTCTATAAACGAATTTCCGGTGAAGTCTCCTGTGCTAAATTTAGAAGACATTGAATGGAAAAACCTTGTTATGCACTGGTCTCGTTCCGAGGATGAGGTACTGTCTATGAAATCACATGACAATTTGAACTTCTACTTTTCCGCATGTGCCTTACGGATCTTTTTTGCAGGAAATCTGCTCGAAGAAGAATTCCGGTTTGAAAAGAACGATAGGATATCGCAAATATGCTGCCCACTGCTTTGCTCTTGTTAGTACATGTTGTCATGTATCACTGTACTTGCATACATACCTGGTTCATTATGTGACAACAGTATGCACGATAGCTTGCTTATCAATTGTTTGCTCCAAATTATCTGATATGTATGAATAGTTACATTAGTGTAGAATATATCCAATGCCAATGAATTTTTTAGCTCTGCATTGTTCTTGTAAGTACATGCTGTCCTTTATCGATTAATACTTATATTTAAAGGTAGTTGTTCATGTACCATCACTCTGCAGCTTATTTTCCTTTGCCCTCCATTTTCTACACATTAGATCTATATTTACTCTAACCATAAGGTTGGTACTGAAGAAGTTTAGCTGTGCATTGCTCTTGGTTGTGCCTTTTGCCTGTATCGCTGCACATACATTTATAGCTACTTGGTTATGTAGCATCACTCTTCATCTTATCTTAAATATTCTGCATTTTTTCGTATATTATCACATCTATATTTACTCCTAACAAAATGTAGAATAAAGGCAATGCTTATGAAGAAGATTTTGTGCTAAACTTCTTGAATTGCCCCCCCCCATCAGCATGGACAAGGGCTTTATAGAGCCTGTCTTCACCAAAGAATGTAAGTTTGTCCTTCTCAAGCCTTCAAACTTTGTTGTGTATATTTGGTTCGGCATGACCGCAAATAACCTGTTTATTTTCGTGTTTGCATCAAATTGCATGTTTAAAGTTTATTATGTACTAGTTCATAAACAAAAGTTTGTCCTTCTCAATTTAAGTTTTCAGTTGTACAACCAAGTTCCTTCTTCATACCATGTAAATTAAACTGTATAGAGCAAGTGATCTTCTTTTGCATTGCATGTATGCTTCTGTTCTTCATCCGTAATCCAGTGGTGTGGTGAACCTACCCACTACAAAGACAATGTCATATTCTGCAATGTCTTAACTATGAATAATGTCATATCATTCTACTATTATTTCAACCGTCTCTTTATTTACCAATCTGAAATGGGATAAATTGACAAAGACACTAACCATTGATACTTATGAGTTCTTGATCTGTAATCCAAGGTGTCGTGAAGTCGCCAACTCCTTCACAATGTCATGTCCTGCCATGTCTTGACCTGAACAATACCATATTGTGTTAATGCAATTTTAAACTGTGTCACTTTATTCGTCAGTAAGAAATGTGATGAATTGTCAGCACTGATACTTTTATGTGCAAAACATGTCATCTGTCTGCTTGTTTATCTTTCAGAGTGAGGAAGATATAAGTGTTGAACAAGCGCAGTCTCATCATCTTGCTCACCGCTATGCTTATGACTCCCAATAGGCTAACCTTTCTTGAACTCTATTGAAGTGTTGTCGGTTTTGTATATTATTTTGTCGGTAGCGTTTATTTGCACTTTCGTATGCGATCTTTGATGCCCAAAGGTATGTAATCTGATGTCCGCTTGTGCTTTATTATCATAGTGGCAAACTTTGATGCTCGATGGATGTAATATGCCGTAATTTCTTTATTGTATAGTCTAGGTTTTTCTTATTCATGATGCTGCAGTTATTTTATCAGATATATATCCTGTCTTCACAGTAAACCGGCCAAACCATAAAATTACGTTACATAATCGGGCCGTCATGCAATCACGATGTATGATCCGCATCATGGGCCCCGTCAAACTGGCCCACTAGTAGATTCGGGCCTTTAATAGGCCGAGTAACCCCCGGCCCTCTTTTCGCAAGAAAACTCAATGGGCTTTTAGGAGGCTGAGAAGTAGGTTGGGCCTGAAACGTGCCGAATAGCTCATGGGCCGGCAGCAGCCCAAAATGGACCTGGCCCATGATTGTGCGAATCAATTCACGGGCTTTTAACAGGCCAAAGTTGTCTCAGTCCTTGTTTGGCCCATCGACATTTCCAGCGAAAGCGGTGTCGATGCAAAGCGGGCCGTAGTTAGGCCCAACTATATGACGGGCTTTTAATAGGCCAAAATTAATATGGGGCTGAAATGTTAAACGGGCCCTTAACAGGCCGAAACTAATATCAGGCCGAATTACTAAATGTGCCTTTAGCAAGTGGGCCCAAAAGCATAGCGTCCAGTTAACGGGCCGAATCTGATATGGGAAATAATTGAGCCCAAAGCCTCTTAAAGGGTCGGACCTGATCTGGGCCGTGATTTGGCCCAGAAAGTGGGAGGCTTTTAACGGGCCGGATCTTATATGGGCCATTATTAGGCCCGGAACGTGGCAGGCCATTAATGGACCGGATCAAATATGGGCCGGCATTTGGCCCAAAACATGGCACCAGTTAATGGGCCAGCCTACTAGGGTCCTCAAAATCTTGTGGGCCTACAGCTGGGCCGGCCCATTAATGTCGGCGAAATCTCGTGGGCCTTTAGCTGGGCCGGCCATTATGATCCGCAAGAATTTTGTGGGCCTTTACCAGGGCCGGCCCATTATGGCACACAAAAATCTTGTGGGCCTTTACCTGGGCTGGCCTATTATGGCCCGCGAAATCTTGTGGGCCTTTAGCTGGGCGAGCCCATTATGGTCCACAAAATCTCGTGGGCCTTTAGCTGGGCCGGCCCATTATGGTCCGCAAAATCTTGTGGGCCTTTATTTGGGCCGGCCCATTTAAACTTGATGGGCCGTGCCACGTGTCAACGTATCATAGGCGCCTTATGTCCAATGAGTGGATGACATATGTCCCAACGATGAGCCGACACGTGTTTCCTCCAGCCAATAATGATTTTACATGTGGAAAATCCCCATTGGTCTGGGCTGTTAATGGGTTATCGGATCCAAAACCTGACCCGATAGCTTAACGGCGTTCTGTTACGGTGGATGCCACGTGTCGGTCACCCTTGACGAAAGCACTTCTGTGACGCGCAATTTATCGTCATGGAAGTGGACACTTCCGTGATGATAATTTTGGTAATGTCATGGAACACTTCTCTACGACAAAGACAGGTATGACTATCTTGATTATGTCATAAAATCGTCATGGATGTACATGCATGACAAAAAACGCGACCTACTGTGACAAACACGTATCATCACGGAAGTGTATTTTTTTTGTAGTGATGAGATGATCATGTTTTGTAGAAGTTATCGGCAATTGGCAGGAGCCTTATGGTTGTGGCTTTATTGTATGAAATGCAATCGCCATGTGATTGCTTTACTTTTCACTAAGCGATAGCAATAGTTGTGATAGCAATAGTTGGCGAGACGACAACGATGCTTCGATGGAGATTAAGGTGTCAAGCCGGTGACGATGGTGATCATGACGGTGCTTTGGAGATGGAGATCAAAGGCACAAGATGATGATGGCCATATCATATCACTTATATTGATTGCATGTGATGTTTATCCTTTATGCATCTTATTTTGCTTAGTTTGGCGGTAGCATTATAAGATGATCTCTCACTAAATTTCAGGGTATAAGTGTTCTCCCTAGGTATGCACCGTTGTGATAGTTCGTCGTGCCGAGACACCACGTGATGATCGGGTGTGATAAGCTCTACGTTCACATACAACGGGTGCAAGCCAGTTTTGCACACGCAGAATACTCGGGTTAAACTTGATGAGCCTATCATATGAAGATATGGCCTCGGAACACTGAGACCGAAAGGTCGAGTGTGAATCATATAGTAGATATGATCAACATAGTGATGTTCACCATTGGAAACTACTCCATCTCACGTGATGTTCGGATATGGTTTAGTTGATTTGGATCACGTGATCACTTAGATGATTAGAGGGATGTCTATCTAAGTGGGAGTTCTTAAGTAATATGATTAATTGAACTTTAATTTATCAGGAACTTAGTCCTGGTAGTATTAGCATATCTATGTTGTAGATCAATAGCTCGCGATGTAGCTCCCTGTTTATTTTTTATATGTTCCTAGAGAAATATTAGTTGAAAGATGATAGTAGCAATGATGCGGACTTGGTCCGTGATCTGTGGATTTTCCTCATTGCTGCGCAGAAGTATTATGTCCTTGATGCACCGCTAGGTGACAGACCTATTGCAGGAGCAGATGTAGACGTTATGAACGTTTCAACAAAAGCTCGGTATGATGACTACTTGATAGTTTAGTGCACCATGCTTTACGGCTTAGAACCGGGACTTCAAAAATGTTTTGAACGCCACGGAGCATATAAGATGTTCCAAGAGTTGAAATTGGTATTTAATACTCATGCCCGTGTTGAGAGGTATGAGACCTCTAACAATACTTTGCCTACAAGATGGAGGATAATAGCTCAACCAGTGAGCATGTACTCAGATTGTCTAGGTACTACAATTGCTTGAATCAAGTGGGAGTTAGTCTTCCAGATAAGATTGTAATTGACAAAGTTCTCTAGTCACTATCACCAAGTTACTATAACTTCGTGATGAACTATAATATGCAAGGGATCATGAAAGTAATTCCCGAGCTCTTCGCGATGCTGAAATCGGCGGAAGTAGAAATCAAGGAAGGGCATCAATTGTTGATGATTAACAAGACCACTAGTTTCAAGAAAAGGGCAAAGGAAAAGAAAGGAAACTTCAAGAAGGATAGCAAGCAAGTTGTCACTCCCATGAAGAAGCCCAAAGCTAGACCAAAACCTGGAACTGAGTGCTTCTACTGCAAAGGGAATGGTCACTGGAATCGGAACTACCCCAAACATTTGGCGGATAAGAAGGATGGCAAAGTGAACAAAGGTATATTTGATATACATGTTAGTGATGTGTATTTTACTAGTGTTTATAGCAACCCCACGATATTTGATAGTTGTTCAGTTGCTAAGAGTAGTAACTCGAAACGGGAGAGGCAAAATCAACAGAGACTAGTTAAGGGTGAGATGTTGATGTGTGTTGGAAGTGATTCCAAGGTTGATAAGATCACCATCGCACACTTCCTTTACCTTCGGGATTAGTGTTGAACCTAAAATAAATGTTATTTGGTGTTTGCATTGAGCATGAATATGATTGGATCATGTTTATTGCAATACGGTTATTCATTTAAGTCAAAGAATAATTGTTGTTCTATTTAGATGAATAAAACCTTCTATGCTCATACACTTAATATAAATGGTTTATTGAATCTCGATCGTAGTGATACATATTCAAAATATTGATGCCAAAAGATGCAAAGTTGATAATTATAGTGCAACATACTTGTGGCACTGCCATTTAGGTCATATTGGTGTAAAGCGCATGAAGAAACTCCATGCTGATGGACTTTTGGAATCACTTGATTATGAATCATTTGATGCTTGCGAACCATGACTCATGGGCAAGATGACTAAGACTCCATTCTCCAGATTAATGGAGCGAGCAAATGAATTATTGGAAATAATACATATTGATGTATGCAGTCCAATGAGTATTGAGGCTCGCGGTGGGTATCGTTATTTTCTGACCTTCACAGATGATTTGAGAAGATATGGGTATATCTATTTGATGAAACATAAGTCTGAAACATTTTAAAAGTTCAAAGGATTTCAGAGTGAAGTGGAAAATCATCGTAACAAGAAAATAAAGTTTCTACGATCTGATCGTGGAGGTGAATATTTGAGTTATGAGTTTGGTCTTCATTTGAAACAATGTGTAATAGTTTGGCAACTCATGCCACCTGGAACACCATAGCGTAATGGTGTGTACGAACATCGTAACAGCACTTTATTAGATATGGTGTGATCTATGATGTCTCTTGCCAATTTACTAGTATCATTTTGGGGTCATGCATTAGAGATAGATGTATTCACATTAAATAGGGCAACATCTAAATCCGTTGAGACGACACCGTATGAACTATGGTTTGGCAAGAAACCTAAGCTGTCGTTTCTTAAAGTTTGGGGCTGCGATGCTTATGTGAAAAAGGTTCAGCCTAATAAGCTCGAACCCAAATTAGAGAAGTGCGTCTTCATAGGATACCCAAAGGAAACTGTTGGGTACACCTTCTATCACAGATCCGAAGGCAAGATATTTGTTGCTAAGAATGGATCCTTTCTAGAGAAGGAGTTTCTCTCGAAAGAAGTGAGTGGGAGGAAAGTAGAACTTGATGAGGTAAATTGTACCTTCTCCCGAATTGGAAAGTAGTTCATCACAGAAATCAGTTCCAGTGATTTCTACACCAATTAGTGAGGAAGCTAATGATAGTGATCATGAAACTTCAGATCAAGTTACTACTGATTCTCATAGGTATGATAATCCTATTCTGGACGTCATGTTACTAGACCATAATGAACCTACGAACTATGAGGAAGCGATGATGAGCCCAGATTCCGCGAAATGGCTTGAGGCCATGAAATCTGAGATGGGATCCGTGTATGAGAACAAAGTGTGGACTTTGATTGACTTGCCCGATGATCGGCAAGCCATTGAGAATAAATGGATCTTCAAGAGGAAGATGGACGATGATGGTAGTATTACTATCTACAAAGCTCGAATTGTCGCAAAAATGTTTTTGACAAGTTCAAGGTGTTGACTACGATGAGATTTTCTCACTTGTATCGATGCTTAAAAGTCTGTCCAAATCATGTTAGGAATTGCCGCATTTTATGAAATTTGGAAAATGGATGTCATACCTGCATTCCTTCATGGATTTCTTAAAGAAGAGTTGTATATGATGCAACTAGAAGGTTTTGTCAATCCTAAAGGTACTAACAAAATATGCAAGCTCCAGCGATCCATCTATGGACTAGTGCAAGCATCTCGGAGTTGGAATATACGCCTTAATGAGTTGATCTAAGCATATAGTTTTATATAGAGTTGCGGTGAAGCCTGTATTTACAAGAAAGTGAGTGGGAGCCCTACAGCCTTTCTGATAAGTATATGTGAATGCCATATTGTTGATCGGTGATGATGTAGAATTTTCTAGAAAGCATAAATGTCGTGGAATTGTCACGACAAATGTGCTAGTGAAAGGACTTAGTCGTGGAGCCATCGCAACTAGGATGCAAGAAGGGGTTAATCGGGACAAAGGACGCGAGGTTTATACTGGTTCAGCCCCTTGCGGTGAAGGTAAAAGCCTACGATCCAGCTTTGAGTTGGATTATGTATGTCTCGATAACCAGGGAGCGAATCCGCTTGACCTAGCTCTCGATTTGATGTTACTTGCCCTGAACCGCCGCCTGGCCGTCCCTTTATATACAGAAGTTGACGCCCAGCAGCTCATAGAGTCCCGGCCGGCTCATAAATAGTGTCTGGCTCGGTTTCTCTCATTCCTACCTTATAATACAAGTTTACACATATATGGCGGTTTATCTCTATGGGCCTTAAGTCGCCCTTTGGGCCCCGGGCCCTTAACTAACCCGCCATCTCCAGGAGCTGTCTTGGGCTTCAAGAGTCGTCATGAGTATAACCCGGCCCCTCCTGGGCGGGTCATACTAATAATTATATCCCCAACATTAGGCCCCAGATTGATTTGAACTGGTTCATGTCAATTTTCATCACTTTAGGAAAAGTCTTCTGTTCTCTGTCGATTGAAAATTTGTAACCCGTCATGACATCATCTTCTGGATTTGCAATGACCCGCCATGACGTCATCTGTCATTAATTCATAATTTATCCAATATATCTCAACGGATCCTTATCTTTAATAACCATCCCGAGAATCGAGGAGTCCTGACAAGCTGGATACCCATAATTTTTGGCCTCCTCGTTGTTCGCGCCCACTTTATCAGTTTTTTCTTTATAAATAGGCGCAACTGGTCTTTATCCATTCTCCCCCTTTCTGTCGTCTTATTCCTCTCGCGACCCTACTGCTGCTCGAGCTCCGCCGCCGCCGCAGTGCACTTCGTCTTCCTCGACCCCGGCCGCTGCATCAACCTGAGCTCGTCCAGAGAACGGCGGCGACCCTCCGCAGTAGATCTGCATCCGTAAGTCTCTGCTTTTCTGCACCTTAGATCCGCATTAGGGTTTGCGAGTTCCTCTGTGTTCTTCGTTGTTCATCATGGATTCTCCGTGGTTTCTCCATTGCGTCCTCTTTTGATCTAAAAGAAGTACTAAACTCATGCGGTAGCTGTTTCGCATCCATTTCAGATGCTTGTAGATCCCCTTTTCTTGTAATAAGGCTTCTTTAGAACTGATGAACTCCTCTGTACTGGTTTGTTAGGTTTAGAATATTTTTCCTTCTCTGAGCATCCGTTGATCCAAAATAATGATTACAATCTGTGAAACCTGTTTTTATAACACTTAGTCGATGTCTGTATCTTGATAGATCCACCTAGCCATGGTAGCTCACACCACCGGCTTTAAATTGAAATGCTCAATAGATAATTTCAACCACACATGGTGGCTCAAATAACTTAACTGCTCATGGCAGCTTAAATAATCTGACATAATTAGCCATATGCCGTTAGGCCCCTTTATAAGCCGCCATCTTGAATATGAATTGAAGTATTTCTCTCCGGCTTAAATTTTAACCGGATTTTTTTTGTCGTAGGCTTCCATCACAATGCCGCCCAAGGCACCCAAAGCACCCGTTACATGCAACTGGGTCAAATCCATCGTCACAGATATCACACTTAATAATTTTGTGAAGACTGGCTATCTGCCAAAGAAGGAAATCAGGTCCTACCGTGCTCCTGATCCAACAGAGGAAAAGCCTCAAACCAAAGAAGGGGAAGTCATCGTCTTTACTGATCACATGAACCGGGGCTTTTCTCCACTTGGCTCAAAGTTTTTCAGAGACGTCCTGCACTTTTTTGATCTCCGGCCTCAAGATATCGGGCCCGACCCCGTATCTAACATTTGCAACTTCCAAGTGTTCTGTGAGGTGTACCTTGGAGAAGAACACAACTTGCTGCTCTTCATAGAATTATTTTATTTGAACCGCCAGATTGAAGGCCTAGCTTGGAACTTGGTGGGATCTCCATCCAGCGACGGAGAGACTGCATTTTTCCGTATGTCGATCCACCGAGTCACCCCAAGGACTGGAACCAGACATGGTTCTATTGTCAAGATACTTCTCCTGCTGGTGAGAACCCTTTGCCCGGCTTTCGCGCCCTGCGCCTCGAGCCCACTCATCCTCTAGCAGATAAACTGTCTCCTGCTGAATGCCAGAAACATGCCCCCACCATGAGTAAAGTCAAAGCTCTTTTGGGGAATGGCTTAAATGGCATTGATTTGGTCCGGGTTTGGCTTGCATGGCGGGTTATTCCATTAAGCCACCGCCCTGGTTTGATGTGCGACTACACAGGCCAAAAAATGATCCTCTGTGGCACAGCCCTAATGATTTACTTGACGACGTCATTGATGATATGACAAACTCGCTCCTGAATGAGAGCCTGGCAGACTGTGGCAAAGTGGGTTTGAGTCCTTTCTGCAAAGCTAACCCGGCTCCAGCGGTAAGCTAGTAATTCACACATTTTTATTTTCATCTTTGAAGTTTTACCTTTACTCAAACTCCTGTTTGAAATTCACAGGCAACTGACGAATTTTGGAAAGCCAAATATGATCATGAAGCTGCAAAGAAGGCCAGAAAAGCTAAGAAATCCGCTGCCAAGAAGAAAGGAAATAAACCCAGCGCCTCAGACATGCTTCGACTAGAGGACACCTCTGAGTCAGAGGTAGCTCTTGATTCTCTAGGCTCCTTTTTTAACTATCTTATTGACTCTGATTATCATCAGGAGAATACAGGAGCGAGTC
Organism: Aegilops bicornis; assembly: GCA_021605145.1. Classification (NCBI taxonomy): domain Eukaryota; kingdom Viridiplantae; phylum Streptophyta; class Magnoliopsida; order Poales; family Poaceae; genus Aegilops; species Aegilops bicornis. The sequence goes on from CM038669.1 coordinate 507,985,744, forward strand.
ATGCAGTGGTTGAAGAGGTAACTATTATTTCCTCCGACTCCGAGCCTTTGCCAAGACAGAAAATCCGAAGAGTAACCCGGAAAGTAAGATTTTCACATCCTATAGCTTACCAAGATCCTCAATTTCTTTTGAAGCGACAGATTCGTGAGAGCCGGAGGCAGATCCGGACCAGCAAAGATGCGGAACTCTCCTCCGGCTTACCCAATACACCAAGAAAGCGTCAGAACAAGGTCACCTCCGACTTATATCCATTTTATCCTTTGGCGGGTCTCACCCGTTAACCACTCAATTCTTCTGACTCAATTTATCAGGAAACTTCACCTTATTCCGGCGAATCAATGCAGTCCAATTTGCCGGCTTTTAAAACCGCTCCAGGGTAATGATAACCTGCTTATCTTGTGTCCCTTTCAATTTGCTACATTTGCACTGACCTTTTGATTTTATGCAGTGGACAAGCAAAGCCCATCAAAAGGGCGAAAAAGAACAAGCCGACCAAAGAGCCGACTTTAAACGAGCCGGAGCTTGGAATAGCCGCACCTGAAACCTCCACTCATGAGCCACCAGCTGAGGCAGCTCATGATATACCAACACCAAGTGTTGATCCGCCTGTCGAGCAAGCTGTCAATGGTTCTGATTATCCAGAATTCCCTAGCCTGGCCAAGACGGATGACCCTCAAGATCTTGATATCAAAATCACCAAGACCAGTTTTGTTGAGCCGGGGAGACCAACCGTGCTGGCCAAGTGTTCTGCCAAAGAAGAACTTCTGGAACGCCACAGAGCTAAGCTAGATGTCGCTGATTATACTCACATGAGTATCGGAGAAATCTTTTCTGGCTATATGAACCAAGTACATAGCGGCCGTGACACAGAAATTGATATGGTGAAGCAGATGCAGCAAAAGTTTGAGGTACAGTTGTTTCTCTGTACCTATTTATCCTTACTATGCCAGCCCCCAAGTCTATTGCTTATGATGAAATATGTTGTAGACTTAAAAAACAAGTTGATAACATTAGTAATGTCTCTGGGCAAAATATATAAGAAATTCGGCTTACGCTATAGCCCCCAAGGGCCGGCTTAAACGGCATGTTTGAACCGGTCCTTATTATGCCTGAATCAAATAAAATACCATGTAGTAGCAATATGCATTAGCCCCCAAGTGCCAAGTATCTTTGCTTGCAAAGTGCTTGGGACTTTACTATCATGAACCGCCATTTTAAGCAAATATCTTCAGTATACATTAGCCCCCAAGTGCCAAGTGTTGTTGCTTGCAAAAGACTTGGGACTTAATACTGTATGCCAATACTCATGATTGTTTGACCCGGCATTTGTGCAGGCCACGACTGCTCAACTTCAAGCAGAACTGTCTGAACTGAAGAGCAGCCTGGAGGCCCAAGAAATTGAAACTCAGAAGGCTAATTCCAAATTTGAATTCAGTGTATCTGAACAGGAGAAACTAAAATAGGGATTTGAAGTTGAAACAAATGCATGGGCTGACGATTTTTTTTAACCCAACGAGCTGAAGCAGCGGAGAAAACTCTTGAAGAGGTAACCACTGAAATATCCGGCTTAAAACACCGTGTATCTCAGATGGTCTCCGCAATCTTTGGTAAGTCGCCTTGCAAGTGTTATATATTTGAATATTTCTAATAAGCATAATATTGTCATGAACTCACCTGACATTGTAATGCAGGCCCCAGGAGCTCCAGTCTGAACCAAAACATGCTGATAAAGCTGAAAGCGGTTTATACGTTGGTGGAACAACTCTACACCGGATCTCAGCATGCCTTGGCTGTAGTTGCTCTATCAAAAGAAGTCCCCACACTCCTGGCGGATGTATTGAAACGGCTTGTTGTGCTGCCCCAGCGGTTCAATGAGCTAAGGCGACCTTCTGCGAGAGCCGGAGCCGTAGCTGCTTTAAGCCGGGCCAAGGCGTGGCTACCGGAACTAGACCCGACCGACATCGCCATTGGATATCCAAGCCTGAAGGAGGACGGCTCAACATTTGATCCGAAAGACTTCACTGCTTGTGTGAAGGAAATACGCCCTACGGCCACTCTGATTGATAATGACACGGATCTTACTAAGTACCAACCGGGTTATGACGCAGAAAATCAGAGAATTCCAACGCCACATAATGTAGTGACCAGCCTGATCCCTCCAATTCGTAAGCATACCTTCGCTCCTGAAGTTGACCCGACCGGATTAATTGATGATGAAGCTGAATTTGAAGCTTTGAGTGGCATTGACTGGTCATCATCAACCTTCCAGGACAGGGAACAAGATGGAGGAGCGGAAAGAGATGATTCGGAAGCTTCAGGCCAACAAAACAATTGATCCGTCTGGTGGCTCATATTTGTGTGTTGCTGAAAAACAATGTTAATCACTTGGACTCGGGGAGTCATGTAATAGGGTAGAAATAACTTGATTTTGCCGTGCCATCGTGCACGTGCTTGGTGCTTCAATACTGTTAAGCCGCCATGTTATATTCACCCGTGTCATACTTACCATGCGTTTTCCTTATGCTTAAGAAAGCTTTTAAACTGTCCTGCATATAGAAATAAATCACAAGTCCCTTGGCGGCTTACCGCAGGGCGGGTCATATATCTTACATAGAACCTGGAATATGAAAAAGAGTCATAGATAAGCCGGTTATCAATTATAGCTTTGAAATATAACTATAATATCATACCTGCGATCCTTTGATTTATACTACCGGTTTATGTGATCCGAACAGTTAAGGGTGATAACCCAATCCTGTAAAAGCTGGTACTTCCACACATATGATTATTGTTATATTCTGGCGACTTATTGACTAAGGTCAAGCCGGGTTAAATAGAAGCCACTCATTATACGCTTTCAATAGGATAAAAAACTCTCAAGACAAACTCAAAAAAGACTGTTTGCAAAAGCGTCAGAAGAAATAAACAAAATTCTGAGGCTTCTGATTCGAATACGATCAGTAAACTGTTCCAAAGGGGTTAAGCTAGGATTCGAATATGATCATGTAGCTCCCAGTGGCTTTGGCATTGCGCCGATCAAGAGGGTACCGACAACTATGTTCTCTTTGGTTCGAATACGACCTATGTTTGAACAGGAAGCCCCCAAATGACCTTGAGAGTTTTTTAACGACGCTGATTCGAATACGATCAACGTCGGACCCAAAAGGGGTTGAGCTATGATTCAGATACGATCAAGAAGCCCCCTAGTGAGTTTGGCAGTGTGCCGATCAAAAGGGTATCGAGAGCTATGTTCTCTTTGGTTCGAATACGACCTATGTTTGAACAGGAAGCCCCCTAGTGAGCATGTGGTTTAACGGCTAGATTCGAATACGATCATGAGCCGGACCAAGAGAGTTAAGCTAGATTCGAATACGATCAGCCCCCAACTGGTCGTTTATGGTTAGAATAATAAGAACATATGATCATTGAGGATGAAACGGACAGAGGTCCTGCTTTATTACTTATCATAATATATACATTTCAAAATATGCACATCATGGGAGCCGGTCGCTCAAGTGTAGTAAGGCCAAAGATGAGCAATGTTCCACTGCCGGTGGGTCTCCTCCTCCGACTTATGTGAGTCTTTGTGCTCTCAAACATCAATAAGGTAGTATGACCCATTGTTTAGGTTCTTGCTGACCACAAAGGGTCCTTCCCAAGGTGGGGATAGCTTGTGCGCATCATACTGATCCTGGATGAGCCGGAGCACCAAGTCACCTTCTTGAAAGGTTCTGGACTTAACCCGGCAGCTGTGATAACGACGCAGATCCTGTTGATAAATCGCCGAGCGGGCTGCTGCTAAATCGCGCTTCTCATCCAACAGGTCAAGTGCATCTTGACGGGCTTATTCATTATCAGCTTCAACATAAGCCGCCACACGGGGCGAGTCATGACGGATGTCACTTGGTAGAACCGCCTCTGCTCCGTAAACCATGAAGAAAGGCATATAAACCATAGGTCTGTTAGGTGTAGTATTGATGCTCCATATCACAGAAGGCAACTCCTCCACCCAATAACCCGGTGTCCGCTGTAAAGGAACCATGAGCTGGGGTTTTATGCCTTTCAAGATCTCCTAGTTGGCTCTTTCAGCTTGACCATTGGATTGAGGATGAGCTACTGATGAAAGATCAAGCCGGATATGCTCACGTTGACATAACTCTTCCATGGCACCTTTGGACAGATTAGTACCATTTTCAGTTATGATGTTGTGTGGAAAACCAAAACGAAAGATCACCTTTTTCATGAATTGAACCGTTGTGGCTGCATCACACTTGCTGACCGGCTCTGCCTCAACCCACTTCGTGAATTTATCAACCGCCACCAGGAGGTGTGTCTTTTTATCTTTGGACCTTTTGAAAGGCCCAACCATGTCAAGCCCCCAGACTGCAAACGGCCAAGTAATTGGAATTATCCTCAACTCTTGAGCCGGCACATGAGCCCGTCGTGAGAATTTCTGGCAACCATCACATTTACTGACCAGATCCTCTGCATCAGCATGAGCTGTCAGCCAATAAAAACCATGACGGAAAGCTTTGGCCACAAGAGATTTTGAACCGGCATGATGGCCACAATCTCCTTCATGGATTTCACGAAGAATATCTTGACCTTCCTCAGGCGAGACACAACGTTGAAACGCCCCAGTAACACTGCGATGATGTAACTCCCCATTAACAATCGTCATTGACTTAGACCGCCGGGTTATCTGCCTAGCCAAGGTTTCGTCCTCAGGCAGTTCGCCCCGGGTCATGTAAGCCAAATATGGCACTGTCCAATCTGGGATAACGTAAAGAGCCGCCACCAGTTTTGCTTCTAGGTCAGGAACAGCCAAGTCTTCCTCTGTAGGTAACTTGACAAAAGGGTTATACAAAACATCCAAAAAGGTGTTAGGTGGTACCGGCTTACGCTGAGACCCCAGCCGGCTTCAAGCATCGGCTACCTCGTTCTTTCTTCGATCAATGTGTTCCACCTGGTAACCCTTGAAGTGTCCAGCAATGGCATCAACTTCACGGTGATAAGCCACCATGAGGGGATCCTTAGAATCCCATTTGCCTGATACTTGTTGAGCCACCAAATCTGAGTCACCAACTTCACGGTGATAAGCCACCATGAGGGGATCCTTAGAATCCCATTTGCCTGATACTTGTTGAGCCACCAAATCTGAGTCACCAAAGCACCTTACCCGGCTTAAGTTCATCTCTTTACCAATCCGAAGACCATGGAGCAAGGCCTCATACTCAGCTGCATTGTTAGTACAGGGAAACATCAACCAGAGCACATAACAAAATTTGTCACCTCGAGGGGAAGCTAAGACAACTCCAGCCCCCGAGCCTTCCAATTGCCTGGACCCATCAAAATGAATTGTCCAATATGTATTGTCCGGCTTTTCTTCAGGCATCTGTAGCTCCGTCCAAGTGTTGATGAAATCCACCAGTCCTTGACACTTAATAGCAGTGCGCGGCACATACTTTAAGCCATGAGGCCCAAGTTCAATGGCCCACTTGGCGACTCGTCCCGTGGCCTCTCTGTTTTGAATGATATCGCCCAAAGGAGCATAACTGACCACAGTGATGGGGTGACCCTGGAAGTATTGCTTAATCTTCCGGCTTGCCATGAATACCCCATAAACAAGTTTCTGCCAATGTGGATACCTTTGCTTGGACTCAATAAGCACCTCACTGATGTAATAAACCGGCCGTTGAACCGGATGCTCCTTGCCAGCCTCCTTGCGCTCCACCACAATGGCCACGCTGACGGCACGTGTATTGGCAGCCACATACAACAATAAGGGCTCCTTATCAATAGGAGCAGCAAGGACCGGCGGCTCAGATAATTGTCTCTTCAAATCTTCAAAGACAGCGTTAGCAGCATCACTCCAGACAAAGTCGTCCGTCTTCTTCATCATCTGGTACAGTGGTATGGCCTTCTCACCTAACCGGCTTATGAACTGGCTTAAAGCAGCAATATGACCCGCCAGACGCTGAACATCATTGATACACACCGGTTTAGCCAAAGAGGTAATTGACTTGATCTTCTCCGGGTTAGCCTCAATGCCCCTGTTAGAAACCAGAAAACCCAAAAGCTTGACAGCCGACACTCCAAAAACGCACTTGGTCGGGTTAAGCATCATCTTGTAGACCCGGAGATTATCAAAGGTTTCCTTCAGATCATCTATCAAAGTCCCCTTCTCTCTTGACTTCAGCACAATGTCATCCACATAAGCATGAACATTGCGCCCAATCTGATTGTGGAGACAGTTCTGCACACATCGTTGATAAGTCGCCTGGGCACTCTTAAGCCCAAAAGGCATAGACACATAACAGAAGGCTCCAAACGGAGTGATGAAAGCCGTCTTCTCCTGGTCCTTAACTGCCATTTTGATCTGATGATATCCAGAGTAAGCATCCAAAAAGCTCAAACGCTCACAACCCGCTATAGCATCAATGATTTGATCAATACGGGGAAGAGCAAAAGGATCAGCCGGACAAGGCTTGTTTAAGTCTGTGTAATCCACACACATACGCCAGGTGCCGTTCTTTTTTAGCACAAGTACCGGGTTAGCCAACCACACTGGGTGAAAGTCTTCAATAATAAACCCGGCGGCCAAAAGCCGAGCCACCTCCTCTCCAATAGCTTTGCGCCTCTCTTCATTAAACCGCTGAAGGAACAGTTTGACCGGTGCCGGTGTCACGGTGGATCTCGGGCAGGGGGTCCCGAACTGTGCGTCTAAGGCGGATGGCAACAGGAGGCGGGGGACACGATGTTTACCCAGGATCGGCCCTCTCGATGGAGGTAATACCCTACTTGCTGCTTGATTGATCTTGATGATATGAGTATTACAAGAGTTGATCTACCACGAGATCGTAGAGGCTAAACCCTAGAAGCTACCCTATGGTATGATTGTTGTTGTCCTACGGACTAAACCCTCCGGTTTATATAGACACCGGAGGGGGCTAGGGTTACACAGAGTCGGTTACAAGGAAGGAGATCTACATATCCGTATTGCCAAGCTTGCCTTCCACGCCAAGGAGAGTCCCATCCGGACCCGAGACGAAGTCTTCAATCTTGTATCTTCATAGTCCAACAGTCCGGCCAAAGGATATAGTTCGGCTGTCCGAATACCCTAATCCAGACTCCCTCAAGAGCCCCCAACCTGGCTTCAATGACGATGAGTCCGGCGCGTAGTTTGTCTTCGGCATTGCAAGGCGGGTTCCTCCTTCGAATACTCCATAGAAGATTTTGAACACAAGGATAGTGTCCGGCTCTGCAAAACAAGTTCCACATACCATCATAGAGAGAATAATTTTTACACAAATCTAATCTGCTGACACACTTAGTAGCATGACATCACACCACGGCCCGGTCATTATTTGAACCGTTTTTCTCAACCAGCCTCGGCGCATATTGCGAGACGGTTTCCTTGGCACGTCTTGTCAAAGCAGAGATCGGGTCCCCTTATCACGGGATTCTCATCAATACGGACGTGGGTAACCCAACTGTGCCATCAATTACGACGCTTGGGGAATAAGCGAGTTTACTAGGCAGGTGGGGCGTATAGTTTCGTCCGCCCTTATAAAGGGACAAGGGTTCACCCTTTTCACCCATGCCTTCTTCCTCCTTGCTCATCCATTCTCGCGCACTCGAGCTCCAACACCCAAGTTTGTGTCTTTCTCCTCAAAATGTTCCAAGCATGTCCGGAGCGGGAGGCAAGTGGATGAAATCCTCCGTCACGGAGGAGGACATCAAAAAGTTGCGGGGAGCCGGATACTTGGCCGCAGATATCGCGCATCGGCTTCCCAACGCGGGTCAGATCGTCCCTACCCCGGAATCTCATGAGAGGGTAGTTTTTCTCACCCACTTCGTCCGCGGACTTGGATTTCCCCACCACCCGTTCGTCCGAGGCCTCATGTTTTACTACGGGCTGGATTTCCATGATCTGGCCCCAAACTTTATCCTCAACATCTTGGCGTTTAGCGTCATGTGCGAGGCCTTCCTTCGCATCCGGCCCCACATCGGCCTATGGCTGAAGACCTTCAATGTTAAAGCGAAGGTAGTAGGCGGGCAGCAAGCGAAATGCGGAGGCACCATGGTGGGCAAAATGCCCAACATCACATGGCTCGAGGGCTCCTATGTTGAGACCATAAAGGGGTGGCAATCGGGGTGGTTCTACATCACTGAGTCGCACGACACCAACTGGGTGGCGGCCCCCGAGTTCTGATCCGGAATCTCCATGTGGCACACCTCCTGGAAAGAGAAGGGTCTGTTTAGGGGTAATCCGGTAGAGCTGACCGGACTCCAGACCTGCATCAAGAACACGATGAACAAGAAAATCAAGCTCGTCAACGTGGTCCAGGTCATGCTATTCCGCCGGATCCTCCCGTGTTAACAACGGGCATTCAATTTGTGGCAGTTCAGCCCGGCCAAGCACTACACTCTGCGCGAGCTTCTTGACACGACGGGCAAGGACGTCTGGAAGGTGATGTTCAAGGGCGCTGAGGTGCCTCCTTCCCTTACCGAAGACCGCGGACTCAGCGCACAGCGCCATGCCAGCCCGGTAAGTTCTTTATACCTTACAGGGTATTTATTTTCCCCAGTTTAATCATGTTCGGGATCTAGGCTCCCATGCCTTTAACAGGAATGGGTGGATACGGCGGAGCAGATTGACTGTCCAGCCCCCCTGCCCGAAGATCCAGCAGATGCTCTCCTAACGGAGATGCTGGCTCCGGCACCTTACGAGGTGCCGGAGAAGAAGACCATGAAGACCACGAGGACCCGCAAGGGTCTTCGGCGCGCGGTCGTGTCGGACTCATCGTCCGAACACTCTGAGGAGCACTCCTCCCACGAAAACGAGGAGGAGGAGGAGGAAAGTTCTCCCCCCCCCCCAACCGGGGGAGATAAGAAAAGGAAGGCCGCCCCAACCGGGGGGGGCCGAAGGGTCTTGGAGGGGAAGGACTCTCCCTCCGGACTGTTCCACGACCGCCGCTTATAGTGAAGACGAGTGGTTGCCCAGGGACAAGCCCCTAGCGAAATCATAAGTATCTGGATACCCTAGTAATTCACAATATGTTTCTATTGCACTACTTCACCTTACGCCGAACATGATTATGCAGTCCGTCCCGAGCCCGTATCGACATATCTTCGTCGGACGGTTCTTTGGACCCGTCGGATATGAGTAGCGGTTCTCTTCCGACCGCCTCCACCCCTCGCCCTACGGACAACATTGAGGTGTTGTCTTAGAAGGCATCGGGCCGAGGGGAGGTAGTCCTGGAGGCGCCTCAAGGCGAACTTCCGGACCCTGGGCGCAAAGGGAGCAAGACTCCCACGGGCTCCAAGTTCGGCCCCCAGCCGAACACTGCGCCAGAACATCCGGTGGTTCCGGACTCCGGCAAGCGACCCCCTATTAAGAGGGGCAAGCCGCCCGTGCCGGTGACTTCTGTCCATCCAGAGGCACCTGATAACTTGCTGGAAGCGCTTCGCAGCGCTTCCATCGACAAAGAGCACCACACTATCATGAGTGCGGTGATCGAGAAGGTTCAGTCCGCCAAAAGCGGACTAACTGAAGCTTGTGCCAGCCTCCTAACAGGCTTTCAGGTAAGTAATTAAATTGTAGGAAAATAGTACCGCATAGACAAGAGCCCCCGATGCTCGCTTACGCTCGCAAAGAAAAGCCGAATAGAGGATCGAATAATAATCACAAGAGTCTAATCATAATATGTCTATGTGAATATGCAGGCTTCAATGTTGGCCGCTGCCGCACGTACTGCGGAGATCGATGCACTAAAGCAGGACCTGGAGCGGTCTGAGGAAGAGCTCGGCCATGCCAAGAGGCAGCTCGAGGAGAGCAAAGGTAAGCAATACCTTATCTATATGAAAAAAGATTTGGTTGCAGAATAATAGGATCATCATGAATGTGCCAGGAGCCACGACCGAAGTGGCGACCCTGAAGAAGGCGCTGTCCGAGGCTGAAAAAAAGCGGCCCAGGAGCGCATCGAGCGAGAAAAACAAGAGGCCCGAGTAGGCGAGGTACAGCAAGAGCTCCAGGCTCTCAGAAGCACGAGGCTCTGGAGCTTGACTCGAAGACGCGAGAGTCCGATCTTGCAAAGGCGCTCGACAGCACAAAACATGCCAAGGCCGAAGCCCAAAAGGCCCTCCAGGAAGTTGAGGCGGTTAAGAATATAGCGGCGAGTAAGGCATTCATTATGCAAAGCAAGCACGTGAAAGAAAATTTCTTTTTACTTACCCGAGTTCGGAGCTCTCCAGGAGCGTTCACAGATCTGCCCCGCAGTGTGACTGATGCCGCGGAGTTCTACCGGGCCGAGGAGGGGAGCTCAACGGAGAAGTTGTTCTGATGCCCTTGAGCGACCAGCTGAAGCAAATGGTTGAGCTCCACAAGGCGGCCGAACAGGCCATGAAGGGCCTTATAGTCCGGATGTGGCCTGGCGATCCCCTGCACAACAGCTACTACGGTCTGGTGAGGTGGCTTGTGGATGCGTGCCCCCGGTTTGAAGTCATCAAGCGGTCCGTCTGCATCGAAGGTGCATGCAGGGCTTTTGCCCGTGCGAAGGTGCACTGGGCGAAGATGGACGCCGAGAAGCTGGTGAAGGAGGGGCCGCCGCAGGGCAAGGAGCATCGCCACCCCGAAATGTATTATTACGGTGTCCTGAAGGGTCCCCGCCTTGTGGCAGAGGAGTGTACCAAAGATGTAATTTTTGAATGAATTTGCACATGTGATCCTGTAATATGAAAAGTAGTTCATTTGCGCTATGCATCGCTTTTTGAATTTAAAATATTACCTTCTGTGCGGCCGTTTATCAAATCTGAGAGTTGGCCAGTCGTCGGCTTCTGCCCCCATGCAGCTAGTACTGGGGTGTTCGGGATAAATCTGAGCACTCTTTTTCCCATTTTTGGGTCCTCCGAGGGAGGTGCTCAGCGCAGCGAACCAGGCAATCGGACTATAATGATTTATCACTCTCACTTAGCCATAGAAGTCTACAATTTTAAATTTTGGCGAAGCCCCTATTATTCGGAAGGCCGAATTTGGGGTGCTATACACGCCTAAGTCGGACAAGGCCAACTCCTCGCCCGAAGCGGAAAAAGTCTTTAAGGACTTGAGACCTCTCGAACAGCGACCAGCTCTCGCCTCATCATGACAGTCAGTTTTGGCTTTCTCTACTGAGGTGCTCATCCGAAAGAACCAGGACACAATCGCAGTAGTTCTCCCAGTGCTACCTTAGCCGATACAGCGGAACGTAAGGTACCAAAACATGGGAGCCGGGCAAACCCAACTATTGACCCAAGACATGATTCGGAGTTGATGCATATAATGCTATAATTTCGGGGTGCCGCACTATCGAGAGTGTTCGTACTTCTCATGCCGTATTATGGGGTATACGAAAGCCCCTGGCGTACTGGCCGTACCAGAATGTACGTGTGCTGATTGTCGTAAATAAACATATAAGAAAAAAGAATAGGTAATGCAATAATAGACTAATGCTATTTATTGTTATTTAAAGAATACGTCTAAGCATACTGATACAAGTAGTGCAATAAGCAAAAAATAGGACAATTTGACATGTCCTATCCAAGGGCAAGCTGCGGACTGGTATTTAAAGCAGGTATTTCGCTCATTATCGGAGACCACCTGGGGATTCCGTTGTACGACGTAGCTTCCTGCCTCCTTGGTTGTTGTATTATGTGTCCGGCAATCGCACTGTCGGATAGGGCTTCCAGAGAGTAAGGTCCTGAAAGAGAGATAATGATAAAGGTATTCAGCCCCTAGGGCAGTTGAGCCACACTGTGGGACGTGCCATGGTCGTGCCCCCGCCTATGTCCATGGTATTTTCAATGCATAATTGTGTATGCGCGGCATGGATTTCGCCGTTTAACTAGGACTAGGGCAGGGGCCGAATTGCTAGGCTAGCTCTGAACGTGCCAGGCGATCCTGTTGCAGGTTACTCCGGACTCGCTTGACGGTGTCCGGGGGCTTTATCGCCGAATTGGTGGATTTCCTTAAGATGCTGCTTTGTGCTTATGCTGCGAGGGCCGCAGTGTGCTCCTCCATGAGGAGCGAGCGTTTTGTGTTTCCATTGACTGTTATGACACCCCCTAGGTCCTGGCATCTTGAGCTTGAGGTATGTGTAGTGCGGTACCGCATTGAATTTTGCAAATGCGGTTCGCCCGAGCAGTGAATGATAGCCACTACGGAACGGGACGATATCGAAGATTAACTCCTCGCTTCAGAAGTTGTCCGGAGATCCGAAGACCACTTCCAGTGTGATTGAGCCCGTACAATGGGCCTCTACAACTGGGATGACACCCTTAAAGGTGGTTTTGGTGGGTTTGATCCTTGAGGGATCTATACCCATTTTGCGCACTGTATCCTGATAGAGCAGGTTCAGGTTTCTGCCGCCGTCCATGAGGACTCGAGTGAGGTGAAATCCGTCAATGATGGGGTCGAGGACCAATGCGGCGGATCCACCATGATGGGTACTAGTGGGGTGGTCCCTGCGGTCGAAGGTGATCGGACAAGAGGAACACGGGTTGAACTTTGGGGCAACAGCTCCATCGCATAGACGCCCCTTAGTGCACGCCTGCTCCTCTTGGGAATGTGGGTTGCGTATATCATATTCACCATCTTCACTTGTGGGGGGAATCTCTTCTGTCCTCCCGTGTTCGGCGGCCGGGACTCCTCCTCCTTCTAATCGCTATGCAACCCCTTGTCCTTGTTTTCGGTGTTCAACTTGCCGGCCTTCTTGAACACCAAGCATTCTCTGTTGGTATGATTGGCTGGCTTATCGGGGGTGCCGTGTATTTGACACGAGTGATCGAGTATGCGGTCCAAACTGGACGGGCCCGGAGTACTTCTTTTGAATGGCTTTTTCCGCTGACCGGATCTAGGGCCTCTGAATCCGGCATTGTCTGCCGTATCTTTAGTGTTATCGCCGTTGTTGCGGCGCTTGTGTCTGTTATGACGTGGTCTGCCGTTAGCATCTTTAGTATCTGAAGTGCCCGGATTTCTTGATGTATTGTTGCTACGAGCCAGCCAGCTATCCTCGCCCGCGCAAAAGCGGGTCATGAGTGTCGTGAGGGCTGCCATAGATTTTGGCTTCTCCTGGCCGAGGTGTCGGGCAAGCCACTCGTCATGGATGTTATGCTTAAATGCCGCTAAGGCCTCAGCATCCGGACAGTCGACAATTTGGTTCTTCTTAGTTAGGAACCGCGTCCAGAATTGCTTGGCCGATTCCCCCGGCTGCTGGGTTATGTGGCTCAAGTCGTCAGCATGCGGTGGTCGCACATAATTGCCCTGGAAGTTGTCAAGTAATGCATCTTCCAAATCCTCCCAACTGCCGACGGAGTTTGCTAGCAAGCTATTCAGCCAATGCTGAGCTGGTCCATTGAGTTTTAGTGGGAGGTACTTGATGGCATGTAGATCATCACCGCGAGCCATGTGGATATGGAGGAGGAAATCCTCAATCCATACTGCGGGATCTGTTGTACCATCGTATGATTCGATATTTACGGGTTTAAAACCCTCCGGGAATTCGTGATCCATAACTTCATCAGTGAAGCATAGGGGGGTGTGGCGCTTCTGTGCCGGGATATGTCACGACACAGTTCATATGAGTCTTGTCTGCTGTATTCGGCCTCGGATTTAACTTTAGTGTGTCCGGCGTGACGGTCATCGTCCCGCATTGGTGCGCGCCCCCGTGACTCGTATATTGATCTTGCATGTTTTGCCCTGTGTCGGTGTCAAAACTGGCGGATCTCGGGTAGGGGGTCCCGAACTGTGCGTCTAGGCGGATGGTAACAGGAGACAAGGGACACGATGTTTACCCAGGTTCGGGCCCTCTTGATGGAGGTAAAACCCCACGCCCCGCTTGATTGATATTGATATTGTGTATGTTTACAAGAGTGGATCTACCACGAGATCAAGGAGGCTAAACCCTAGAAGCTAGCCTATGGTATGATTGTAAGGGTTGTTGTGATTGTTGTCCTACGGACTAAAGCCATTCGGTTTATATAGACACCGGAGAGGGCTAGGGTTACATAGAGTCGGTTACAATGGTAGGAGATCTACATATCCGTATCGCCAAGCATGCCATCCACGCCAAGGAAAGTCCCATCCGCACACGGGTGAAGTCTTCAATCTTGTATCTTCATAGTCTTGGAGTCCGGTCGATGATGATAGTCCGCAAATGATAGTTCGGTCGATGATGGTAGTCCGCTATCCGGACACCCCTAATCCAGACTCCTCGGTAGCCCCTGAACCAGGCTTCAATGACGATAAGTCCGGCGTGTATATTGCTTGGCATTGCAAGGCGGGTTCCTCCTCCAAATGATAGAAGATTGTGAGCACCAGGATAGTGTCCGCTCGCAAAATAAATTCCACATTCCACCGTAGAGAGGATAATAACATATACACAAGTTCAATCTGTCGACGCTTCCGTGGCATGATGTCACACCACTACCAAGCCATTACTCGAATTGTTTTTACTTTACCACCTCAGCGCATTTAGTGAAGCGGTTTCCTTGGCACGCCTTGTCGGGCAGAGATCGTGTTTCCCCTTAATCCGGGATTCTCATCAATACGGGCGTGGGTAACCCAACCGCATCATTGATGGTGACGCTTGGGAGATAAGCGAGTTTTACCAGGCCGGTGGGGGACGCGTGAGATTTCGCCCACCCATATAAGGGATAAGGATTCACCTTCTCACCTACGCCTTCTTCCTCCTTTGCTTATCCATCTCCGCGCACTCGAGCTCCAGCACCCAAGTTCACGCATCTCGTCTCAACCTTCTCCGACCATGTCTGGAGCGGGAGGTAAATGGTTGGCCTCCACCGTTAAGGAGGAGCAATCGCCAGATCAAGGGCGCCGGATACCTCTCCCATGACATCACAGACCGGCTGCCCGACGAGGGCAGCTCATCCCCACCCCTAGGCCCCATGAGAGGGTTGTCTTTCTTTCCCACTTCCTCCGCTGGATCGGGCTTTCCACTTCACCCCTTTGTCCGGGGCTCATGTTCTACTACGGCCTGGATTTCCATGATCCGCGCCAAACTTCATCCTCAACATCTCGGCGTTTATCGTCAGGTGCGAGGCCTTCCTTCGCATCTAGCCCCACTTCAGCTTGTGGCTCAAGACCTTCAATGTCAAGTCAAGGTAGTGAAGGGCATTCAAGCGGAGTGCGGAGGCGCCATGTTGGGCAAGATGCCCAACGCCCTTTGGTTCAAGGGGCCTTCATGAATCTGTCAAGGGGTGGCAATCGGGTGGTTCTACATCACCGAGCCGCGTGGACTTAAATGGGCGGCGCCCCGAAGTTTAGATCTGGTATCCCCACGCAGCTCACCTCCCGGAAAGAGAAGGGCTTGCTGTGGGGCAGTTTGAAGGAGCCGACGGACTCCAAACTCAGTATCAAGAAGCCGTGAAGAAGCTCAGCTGGTTAACGTGGTCCAAGTCATGCTCGTCCGCCGGATTCTCCCATGCCAAGAGCGGCATTCAATCTATGGGACTTTGATCCGGAACAGCACCAGCGCTGAACAAGCTCTTCGACACAACGCATTTAAGGCGCTCGAAGGTGCTGTTCAAGGGCGCCGGTTTCGCATCCGCTGATCAAGATCGCGGATTTCGCTCGCAGCGCCAGGCTGACGAGGTAAGTGATTCTACCCCTTTACGGGACACTTGTTGTTCATAGTTTGACTCTATGCGGGTTTTAATTTTCCCTTTTCCTTTGACAGGACTGGATGAAGAAGGCGGAGCAGATTACTGTCCAGCTCCTATGCCGTAAAATCCAAAGAGACGCCGTCTAGCGAGGTTTCTTGGTTCCGCACCGCACGTGGTGCCGGAGAAGAAGGCCAAGAAGGAGGCCATGGGTGCTCGAAGAGTGCCCGTTTCAGTGTCCGACGACTCGGGCGGACTCCTCCCGAAAATGAGGAGGAGGAAGAGGACTCTCCCGGAGGAGGGAGAGAGGAAGGAAGGCTTCCCCAACAGGGAGGCCGAAGGGTCCAAGAGGGAAGGACTGTTCCCCGGACAGCTCCGCCAACGCCAACGTTGGCGAGGAAGGATGGCCTTCAAGGGCCAGGCCTCCGGCGAGATCGTAAGTATCTGGAGTCCTGAATGATTTATAATTTCTTTTTCTGCGTCACATAGTGTCATTCTAACGCCGCATGCTGCCTGTAGTCCAGCCAGTGATGATCTCCCCGCTTCATCGAGCGGGTCGTTGGCTTCGTCGGATGTAGACTCCATCCCGACCGCCTCCACCCCTCGCGACGCCGAAGACGCCGAGGTGGGATCCCCAGAAGGGACCCATCAGGGGGAGGCTCCGGAGGCGCCACAAGGCACCCTCCCGGACTTTGCGCCGGACTCCACAACAGAACCCGCAGTGGTTCCGGAGTCCGGTAGGCTGCCCCTTCAATCGAAGGGCAAGACCGTGACGCCGGCGGCTTCCGTCCAACCGGAGGCGCCGGGCAATTTGTTGGAGGCGCTGCAGAGCGCTTCCATCGAGGAAGAACACCGCACTATTATGAGTGCGGTGATTCAGAAGGTGCAGCTCGCCAAAGGCGGGCTGACCGAAGCCTGCAATAGCCTTCTATCAGGCTTTGAGGTAAGAAGTTAAAAATATGCAATGTAATACCGCATAGACAGTAGCCCCGATGCTCGGTTCGGTGTTCGGAAAGAAAAGCGGATCGAGGATCTTAAAAAGATATACGCGAGGTTGCTAAAAATTATGTCAATATGGGTTGCAGGCTGCACTGCTGACCTCTCCGCCGCACTTATCATGCGGAGGTCGGTGCGTTGAAGCAGAGCTCGAGCGGTCCGGCAAGAGCTCGGCCGCCAGGAAGCAGCTCCAAGACAAAGAAGGTGAGTAACACCGCTTTGAATTTGTACCTTACAGAAAAGGCTTTAGGTTGCGACAAAAAATATCAAGGATAACATGGGTACTGCAGGGGCCATGAACGAGGTGGCGGCCCTGAAGGAGGCCGTGTCCGCGGCCGAATGCAATGCGGCCACGGAACGGGGAGAGCGAGAAAAGCAAGAGGCGCGGGTGGCGGTGGTTCAGCAAGAGCTCCAGGCTCTCATGGAAAAGCATGAGAGGTTGGAGCGTGACTCAAAGACTCGAGAGTCCGAGCTTGCCTCGGCTCTCGAAAGTGCCAAAACCGCCAAGGCCGAGGCCCATAAGTCCCTTCAGGAGGTTGAGTTGATGAGGAAGATAGCGGCGGGTAAGGCATTTTTCATGCAAAGCAAGCATGTGAATGTAAATTACGTGTTACTTGCCCGAATTTGGAGCTCTCCTGTATGCGTTGCAGATCTGCCTCGCAGCTGTCTGATGCCGCCGCATTCTACCGAGCCGAGGAGGGGAGCTCAACGGAGAAGGTCTTCTGGTCTCAGTATGCTGAGGCCGGCCATCCGGTGCCCCCTAGCGACCAGCTGAAGCAGCTGGTCGAGCTTCACAAGGTGGCCGAGCAGGCCATGAAGGGCCTCATAGTCCGGCTAGGCCATGCCTGGGAGCTACTTCGGCCTCGTGCGACGGCTGGTGGATGCGTGCCCCTGGGTGGAGGTTACCAAGCGCTCCGCCTGTATTGAAGGTGCTCGTCGGGCCCTTGCCCGCGCAAAGGTGCATTGGGGCAAGCTGGATGCGGAGAAGCTAATCATCGACGCCGCCCGGGCAAGGAGCATCGTCGCCCAAATTTACTATAAGGCTGTCCTGAAGGGTGCCCGCAAGATTGCGTATGAGTGCCCAGCATGTAATTATTGAGTGAATTCGCAATGTGTTATCCTGCGCGCTGAAAACCTTGTTCATATGCGCTAAGCAACGCTTGTTTAATTTAAAATATTACCTTCAGGCGGCCGCTTATTAAATCTGAGAGATGGCAAGTCGTCGGCTTCAGCCCCCATGCCACGAGTGTCGGGTGTTCGATAAACTTGAGCACTCTTGTTCCCATTTTGGGTCCATCTAGGAGGCGCTCAACACAACGAACAAGGCAACCGGACTTATAGTGCTTGAACACTCTCACTTAGCCATAGAATTCTATAATTTTAAATTTCGGCGAAGCCCCTAGTATTCGGAAGACCGAATTGGGGCGCTATCCACGCCTTCATCGGACATAATCCGAACTTATTTCAAGCGGCGTAGGTCTTTAAGGACCCGAAGGACCTCTCGAACAGCGACCAGTCTCGCCTTATCATGCCGGTCAGTTTTAGCTTTCTCCATCGAGGCGTTAACCCGGCTCAACCGGGCGCAATCGCAGTGGTTCTCCAGTGCTACCTTAGCCGATAGAACGGGCGTAAGGTGCCGAACATGGGAGCCGGCAAACCCAACTATTGACCCAAGGCAAGATTCGGAGCTGATTCATATAATGCTATAAGTTCGGGGTGCCGCACTTGAGAAAGTGTGCGGATTCTATCACACCATAAACCGGAGGACATAAGCCCCTGGTGTGTTTGGCCGTACCAAGATGCACAGGTGCAACATGTCGTAAATGAACATATATATATATATATATAAAGTAATGCAATTATAGGCAAAAGTGCTGCATTTTATTCGAGAAGATATGCTATGAGTGCGGAATGATACAAATAGTGCGGAAAGCAAGGGATTGGACGAATTAAAGGCGTCTCCCTCCGTGGGTAGGCCATGGAATGTTGTATTTAACAAATTTAATGCTTGTGATGGAGACCACCTGAGTATCCGTCGCGGCCTTTGTCCTTCCCTGGCTGTTGCATCATGAGTTCGGCAGGTTCGCCGCCGGACTGAATTCTGTATAAAAAAGAGAAAAATAAAATAAAAAAGAGTGACACACTTGGGAGCCCCTGGTGTGGTCGAACCGCACTCTGGGCCTGTTGTGGTTGTGCCCTTCCCCCTATGCCCATGGTATCTCCAGGGCGTAATAATGTACGCGAAGAGTTTGTCTTGCAATTTTGCGAGGGCTGGGGTTGGGGCCGCATTACGCTGGCGTGCAGGAACGCGCTGTGGTCTTGGTTGATGTTGCTCGGCACGTTTGGTCGTGTCCGGTCGTTTAACGGCCGGACTTCGAGAATTGCCTTGAAAGGCTGCTCAGATTTCTGCCGCGAGAGCCGCTGTATGTCCCTCCGTCCGGAGGGAGCGTTCCGTGTTTCCATTGACCGTGATGACTCCACGAGGGCCTGGCATCTTGAGCTTAAGGTATGCATAATGCGGCACCGCATTGAATTTTGTAAACGCGGTTCGTCCGAGCAGAGCGTGATAGCCGCTATGAACGGGACTATGTCAAGATTAACTCCTCGCTTTGGAAATTATCCGGGATCCGAAGACCACTTCCAAAGGTAATCGAGCCTGCATAATTGGCCTCGACACTGGTATGACGCCTTTGAAGGTCGCTGTTGTAGGTTTAATCCTTGAAGGGTCTATGCCCATCTTGGCGCATTGTATCCTCGATAAAGCAGGTTCAGGCACGCCGCCGTCCATCGTGACTCTCGTGAGGTGAAATCCATCAGCGATTGGGTCTAAAACCAATGCGCGAATCCGCCATGGCGGATATCGGTCGGATGGTCTCTTCGATCGAAAGTGATCGGGCAAGAGGACCATGGGTTGAATTTTTGGGCGATCGGCTCCATCGCGATATGTCCCTTAGTGCACGCTTCCGCTCCCTCTTGGGAATATGCGTTGCGTATATCATGTTTACCGCCCGAACTTGAGGGGGGAATCCCTGTTGTCCTCTGTTGTTCGGCGGCCGGGTCTCTTCCTCGTCATCGCTGTGTAGCCCCTTGTCACTGTTTTCGGCGATTAATTTGCCTGCCTGCTTGAATACCCAACAATCTCTGTTGGTATGGTTAGCTGGCTTTTCGGGGGTTCCATGAATTTGACAAGAGCGGTCGAGTATTCGGTCCAAATTGGACGGGCCCGGAGTGGTTCTTTTGAATGGCTTCTTCCGCTGACCGATTTTGAGCCTCGGAATCCGGCGTTGACTGCCAGATCCTCATTGCCGCCGCCCGTTAATGCAGCGCTTTGTTTTTGTTTCGACGCAACCTGCCATTGCGGTCCTTCAGATCCGGACTGCCAGCCGCTTTTGCCGACAAGCGTTATTCTGCGAGCGAGCCAGCTATCCTCTCCGCGCAGTAAGCAGGTCATGAGGGATGTGAGGGCTGCCATGGATTTCGGCTTCTCTGTCCTAGGTGCCGGGCCAGCCACTCGTCATGGATGTTATGTTTGAAGGCAGCGAGTGCCTCGCATCCGGACAATCGACGATTTGATTTTTCTTTGTTAGGAACCGTGTCC
This sequence comes from Aegilops bicornis, assembly GCA_021605145.1. Taxonomy (NCBI): domain Eukaryota; kingdom Viridiplantae; phylum Streptophyta; class Magnoliopsida; order Poales; family Poaceae; genus Aegilops; species Aegilops bicornis. Next base: position 508,005,992 of record CM038669.1, read on the forward strand.
AGAATTGCCTGGCCAATTCGTCTGGCTGCTGGATTAGGTGGCTTAGGTCATCTGCGTCCGGTGGTCGCACATACGTGCCCTGGAAGTTGTCGAGGAATGCGGCTTCCGTGTCTTCCCAAAGATCCAATTGACTCTGCGGGCAGGCTGTTAAGCCAATGCCGAGCTGGTCCTTTAAGCTTGAGCGGGAGATATTTGATGGCGTGAAGATTGCCGCCCGGGCCATGTGTATATGTAGGAGATAATCCTCAATCCATACCGCGGGGTCTGTTGTGCCATCGTAGGATTCGATATTAACGGGTTTGAACCCTTCAGGGATTTGATGATCCATTACTTCGTCAGTGAAGCATAGTGGGTGTGCGGCGCCTCTGTATTGAGCAATATCGCGACGTAGCTCGAGAGAGAATTGTCTGCTGTGTTCGGCCCGGCCGGAGTAGTTGTATCCGGTGCGACGGTATTCGTCGTGGGTCGCTACGTCCCACGTGATCCATAGATAGATCTGGATTGTCTTGCCTTGTCCTCCAATATATCTCGCAAGTCCGGTAGCGTTCCCGTGGCTTCCTGCTTTTAGAGCGATGCCGGGGTACGGTTTTGGTGGAGGGCTTGCACGCCTCTCTATCGCGGCGACGAGGTGGTCGGTCTGCCGTATTGTGCGCTAGTGATGCTGCCTCCTCTAATCGGGGGAGCAACTTGCGTTTTGGGTAACTTTTGGAGGGGCGTTCGAGTTCATACTCTTCGGCCGCAAGGACCTCGGTCCATCTGTCGGCCAGTAGGTCTTGATCAGCTTGAAGCTGTTGTTGCTTTTTCTTTAGGCTGTTTGCCGTGGCCATTAGCCTGCGTCTAAAACGCTCTTGCTCGACGGGATCCTCAGGCACGACGAATTCGTCGTCGCCGAGGCTTGCCTCGTCTCCGGAGGGAGGTAAGTAATTGTCATCCTCGACCTCTTCGTCTGCCGCCCTCTCCTGAGGGCTTGCTTCTGCCTCCTCCTGCGCTGGATCGTGCTGGAGGGAGTTGTCTTCGGCACTTTCTGGGGTGTTATTATCTCCTGTGCCGGAATCTCCGTTCTTGCCGTGGCGGGATTTAGAGCGGCGCCGCTGACGTCGGCGCTTGGGCTGTTTCTTTAAGGAATCGGCCTCCGCTGCTTCTTCGCCGTCCCCATCTTTTGGGGTGTCCACCATGTATATGTCGTATGACAGGTGGTTTTCCAAAGGTCCTGTAGGCACCGGTTCTTGGTAGTCTCCGCATCGTCGTCCATACCGCCGATGTCTTGAGTCGTAGTCGAGTACGTCGGTTAAATCGCCGACGGTGGCTACGAAGTGGGTGGTGGGTGGGATCTGAATTTCTTCGTCATCCGCGTCCCAACCGCCCTGGCCGTAGTTCGCCAGGGCTCTTCGGATAGCGAGAGATGCTTCAATGAATTTATGATATCGCCAAGGGCGAAGTGCTGAAAAGATGTCCGCAGCGGTGAATTCCATGATCGGCGCCCAATCGGATTCGACCGCGGGCGCAGGAGGTTCGAGTCCGGCAGGAGTCCGCACCTCGGATTCATGGGCTTTACGGGGACAAGGTAAGTGTTCGGCTCCATCGCCCGTAGGAATTGCGGCTCTCGAGGCGGTGTCCAGCCATCCGTCCTCGATCCGAGCGATCGGCTCCGGACTATGAGTCGGAGCGGATTCGTGTGCGGCCTCCAAGGGGCTGTCCGGCGGCAGAGTTAGGTCATACCCATTGTGACAGAGCGGCACGCCCGGCTGTGGCTCGGATCCATCGAGGATCAAGTCCCCGCGGATATCGGCCGTGAAGTTTAGGGTTTTCCAAACCTGACTCGACGGCCAGGCGTAGCTTCGATCTGCTCCAGATGGCCAAGGGAGTTGGCCCGCAGAAGCCGCCCGAATCTGAAGATCTGTCCGGGAGAAAGGTCTCGCCAGATCAAGGACTGCGTCGTCGTTGATTGAAGAGGCCATCAAGCCTATCGGTGACGACACAGAGGAACTCTCAATGAAAGCACCAATGTCGGTGTCAAAACCGGCGGATCTCGGGTAGGGGGTCCCGAACTGTGCGTCTAGGCGGATGGTAACAGGAGACAAGGGACACGATGTTTACCCTGTGTTCGGGCCCTCTTGATGGAGGTAAAACCCTACGCCCCTGCTTGATTGATATTGATATTGTGGATGTTTACAAGAGTGGATCTACCACGAGATCAAGGAGGCTAAACCCTAGAAGCTAGCCTATGGTATGATTGTAAGGGTTGTTGTGATTGTTGTCCTCTGAGACTAAAGCCATCCGGTTTATATAGACACCGGAGAGGGCTAGGGTTACATAGATTCGGTTACAATGGTAGGAGATCTACATATCCGTATCGCCAAGCTTGCCTTCCACACCAAGGAAAGTCCCATCCGGACACGGGGTGAAGTCTTCAATCTTGTATCTTCACTGTCTTGGAGTCCGGTCGATGATGATAGTCCGGCAAATGATAGTTCGGCTGATGATGGTAGTCCGGCTATCCGGACACCCCCTAATTCAGGACTCCCTCACCCTGCTTTCCAATTCATCTCGCAGGTCCCGCGTGTTGCCCGGGCCTTGGTATTTTTGTTTGAGTGGCGGCGGGGTGCAGGCTGAACTTCAGGCTGGAACACCTCTCTATCTCGGCCACGCGGTGGCTGGTCAGCCGCATCGTACGCTGGTGAAGAAGGTTTCACTGCTTCCTTCTCGAGTAGTGACCTACGTCTTGGGTAACTCTTGGAGGGGCGTTCGAGTTCGTATTCCTTGGCCGCAAGGACTTCGGTCCATCTGTCATCTAGGAAATCTTGATCAGCTCGAAGCTGTTGTTGCTTTTTCTTCAGGCTATTTGATGTGGCAATAAGCCGGCGCTTAAAGCGCTCCTGCTCGACGGGATCCTCAGGCACGATAAATTCTTCGTCGCCGAGGCTCACCTCGTCTTCGGAGAGATGCATGTAATTGTCATCCTCTGTTTCTCCATCTGCCGCCTGTTCTAGAGGGCTAGCTTGTTCATCCTCCTGCTCTAAATCTGGCTGGATGGGATTGTCATCGTCTTTGGCACTATCCGGAGTGTTATTGTCTCTTGTGCCGGTATCATTGTTTTTGCTATGGCGGGACTTAGAGCGGCGCCGCTGACGTTGGTACCTGGGCTGCTTTTTGGAGGGGTCATCCTCCGATGTCTTGTCGCCATTGCCTTCTTTGGGGGTATCCACCATATATATATCGTATGATGAGGTGGCGGTCCAGCGCCCTAAGGCGGTGGTTCCAGTTCGTCTCCTGCATCATCGTCCATACCGTCGATGTCTTCGGAGTCGAAGTCGAGCATGTCGGTTAAATAAATCGCCGATGCTGGCTACTAAGTGGGTGGTGGGTGGGCGGCGAATTTCTTCGTCCGTCTCATCCCACTCTTGCCGGACATAGTTCGCCAAGGTTCTCGACAAGGAGAGATACCTTAATAATTTAGCACGTCACGAAAGGCGAAGTGCCGAAGATATCCGCGGAGGTGAACTCCATGATCGGCGCCCAATCGGATTCGATAGGTACGGACGCAGGCGGCTCGGAATCCGTGGCCGGAGATGAATCCAGTGGTTCGGCATCATGGCTCTCATGAGGGGTAAGGTCAGTATCCGGCTCTATCGCCGCTGATAGTACGACCTCCATGGCGGGGTCTATCCACCCGTCCTCGAATGGCGCAATTTGCTTCGGATTAAAAGCCGGAGTAGTTGCTTCGGCAGTGTAATTCAAGTTTTCGAACCTGACCTGGTGGCCAGGGGCGTAGTCTCGATCTGCTCCAGCTGGCCAAGTGAGTTTTCTCGCAGTGCGAAGCCGCCGAATACAAAGATCTGTCCGGGGAGGAAGACCTCACCCTGGACTGCATCGTTACCGATGATCGAAGGGGCCATCAAGCCTTACGGTGACGGCACAGTGGAACTCTCAATGAAAGCACCAATGTTGGTGTCAAAACCAGCGGATCTCGGGTAGGGGGTCCCGAACTATGCGTCTAAGGTGGATGGTAACAGGAGGCGGGGGACACGATGTTTACCCAAGTTCGGGCCCTCTCGATGGAGGTAATACCCTACTTCCTGCTTGATTGATTTTGATGATATGAGTATTACAAGAGTTGATCTACCATGATATCATAGAGGCTAAACCCTAGAAGCTAGCCTATGGTATGATTGTCGTTGTCCTACGGACTAAACCTTCCGGTTTATATAGACACCGGAGGGGGCTAGGGTTACACAGAGCCTGTTACAAGGAAGGAGATCCACATATCCGTATTTCCAAGCTTGCCTTCCACACCAAGGAGAGTCCCATCCGGACACGAGACGAAGTCTTCAATCTTGTATCTTCATAGTCCAACAGTCCGGCCAAAGGATATAGTCCGGCTGTCCGGATACCCCCTAATCCAGGACTCCCTGAACCGGCTTAAATTTTGGATCAATATTAAGAGTGTGCTCAGCTAGTTCTGGCGGTACACCCGACATGTCAGAAGGTTTCCATGCAAAGATGTCCGGTTCTCAAGGATGAACTCGACGAGCGCGCTTTCCTATTTGGGATCCAGATTGGCACTGATACTGAACTGCTTAGATGAATCGTCTGGAACAAAATCAACAAGCTTGGCATCATCGGCCGACTTAAATTTCATCACCGTCTCATGTTCTGTGGTTGGTTTTTTCAAAGATGTCATGTCTGCCGGGTCAACATTGTCCTTGTAGAACTTCAATTCTTCTGTTACACAAACAAATTCTGCATAAGCAACATCGCCTTCCTCACATTCCAAGGCTATCTTCTGACTCCCATGTACTGTGATGGTCCCTTATGACCCGGCGTTTTGAGCTGCAGGTAAACATAACACGGTTGTGCCATGAACTTGGCATAAGCCGGTCGTCCAAACAGCGCGTGATACGGGCTCCGGATTTTGACTACCTCAAAAGTTAGTTTCTCAGCCCTGGAATCATGCTCATCCCCAAAGGCCACTTCCAGCTCAATCTTACCCACCGGGTACGCCGACTTGCCGGGCACGACTCCATGAAAAACTGTTTTGGATGTCTTGAGACTCTTATCAGTCAACCCCATGCGACGAAAGGTCTCGTAATAGATGATGTTGATGCTGCTGCCTCCATCCATGAGCACTTTTGTGAATTTGTATCCACCAACTTGATGTGCCACCACTAAGGCCAAGTGACCTGGATTGTCAACCCGTGGAGGGTGATCCTCCCTACTCCATAGAATAGGCTGCTCAGACCATCTCAGATAATGCGGAACCGTCGGTTCAACCGCGTTCACCGCCCTCTTATGAAGTTTCTGGTCCCATTTGCATAAGCTAGTCTCACTGCCACACATGATACTGCCCACTATTCAGCTGCTTTGGGTTACTCTGATACCCGGATTGCTACTCCTGTTGACCTCCCTGACCAGATTGCTGATTATAACCACCTTGATGACCTTGAGGGCCCTGGCCATGAAAGCCGCCACCACCTGAGCCGCCGCCTGGGCCATGAAAACCGCCACCGCCTGAGCCGCCGCTCGGCCCGTGATTGTCGCCGAACATGTTAGAATTCTTGAAAGCCTTCATAATCGTACAGTCTTTCCACAGATAAGTGGTCGGCTTCTCCCGGGTGTCATGTCTTGGACAAGGCTCATTCAGCAACTGCTCAAGGGTGGGACCTGACGTGCCAGACCGAGGAGGTGGCCTCCCCTTGTGTCGTTGATTGTTGCCCTGTGTATTCGCCACAAACTCCGAGCTACCGTCAGCCTTACGTTTATTATTGCCTCCTTGATTCACCGGGTTATGCTGAAGACCCTTAGTGTTACCGTTCTTCTTTCCCTTCCCTGTCTTCTCTTCATCAGACGCGGGATCCTTGGTACTATCAGAATCGGTGTATTTGACTAGAGCCGCCATCAGTTGGCCCATGTCATTACAATCACGCTTGAGCCGCCCAAGCTTCTGTTTTAGAGGCTCAAAACGGGAATTTTTCTCCAACATTAAGACCGCAGAGCCGGCATCCATCTTATCAGATTAATGTATTATTTCCTTCACCCGGCGCACCCAATGGGTCGTGGATTCACCTTCCTCTTGTTTGCAATTAGTCAAGTCCACAATCGACATGGGCTGCTTGCATGTATCTTTGAAGTTCTGAATAAACCGGGCCTTTAACTCGGCCCAGGAACCAATGGAGTTAGGTGGCAGCCCCTTTAACCAAGTGCGGGCCGTTCCATCCCGCATCATAGTGAAGTACTTGGCCATTGCCGCATCACTGACCTCCAGCAATTCCCTAGCCATCTCGTAACTTTCAATCCATACCCCGGGCTGTAAGTCAGCCATGTAGTTAGGCACCTTTCGAGGCCCCTTAAAATCCTTGGGCAAACGCTCATTACGGTGTGCTGGCACTAGGCAAGGGACACCTCCGGTTCTCATGGTCGCGCCTGCCTCAATAGAAGTCGTGGGATAAGCCGGAAAAGGTTGGTAAGCCACCTGCTAAGCCGCCTGTTCCATCGCCTGCTGAGCCGCCCGCTCAGCCTCTTAGCGTACCCTATCCTGATTAGCCAAGTTAGGGGCTCCATCTCACGCCGGGTCTCGCCCGCCTGGCTGGTCACGGCGCCGGATATTGCTTGAAACTGCCGCCGAGTCCATATGCCTGCTGTAACTCGGGCTCCGGCTTGGACGAGGGGTGGAATGAATCATGTCTCGACTGTAAGAGTATGCCTCCTGCTGTACCAGAGCCGTCTGAAGAAGTTCTCTGACCCTTCGTGTTTCAATCACCATCGGAGAATCGCCCTCCACCAGGAGAGCCGCCAATCGCGCCGCCGCAGCGATCATGTTCTCCAATGGATTAGAATAATGACCCAGTGGTGTTGGCACGTACTGAGGCGGAGCAGTGTTCACTCGGGGAGGTTCCGTCACCCGTGGTTGAACCGGCGCCCCAGCTCCGGGTGTCGCAGCCGGGTTTACCTCTGGCAGATTACTGGGACCTGCACCAGGTGTGCGGAAGAGATCTCTAGGATCGTAAATCAAAGGCAGACGGGATTGAGACTTCTGGTGCCTTCTCCTCATGACCTCATTTGATGCGTTTAAATCCATCGTAAGCTGGAACGCTTCTGACTGAAGCTGCTGAGCTCGAGCATCCAAAGCTGCCAGTTCTGTTGCCAATCTAGTGCCCTCAGCTGCTAGGTTTTCCTTGGCTTGTGCTCTCTCCTCACACAATCGAGCCACCTCCGCATCATGTTCAGCCTGATCCGTCGGATTAACTATGGCGGTTAACAGGGTTGTCAGCCTATCCGTGAGACCAATTAGCCTGAGCCGGCGGGTGCACAGGGCCTCATGCCCCAGTTGTCGCTGACTCGGAGGTTATTGCTTCCGCAGCTGTAGAGTTTTGACCTGGTTGAGTGCCAGCCATGAAGATCCCTACTCTGCTCGGCGGCTCAAAGGGGTCCGGAATACTGTTGCCATTGGAACAACCCCCAAGCCCGCCATCTTGTAATTGATACAACGAATCCGTCGCACCCATGGATGACTCGCCGTCAGAATAGATGGCCGTCTCACCGCCAGACACGGATCCTTCAGGAAGTTCTCCTCCATGGACGCATCCCACGAAGGCACGCTTCACGGTAGGCGGAGCCTAGGCGGGTCTCGCACGCTGAGCCGTCTCGATGATGTCAGTGCAGATGTCCGGCTCAAGGCCCGGCTCGCCGATCCGGCCGATGAAGACGTGAATTCCGCCAAAGGGGACCCGGTACCCTTACTCAATTGAGCCGGCGTCGGGGCCCCGGCCTGCGCCATTGATGTAGAGCTTGTCGCGATGACTCTTGGTCATCCGGCCCATAGCGTATCCCTTGAGCCCTTTGAAGCTGCCCTTCAAGAACTCAAATCCACTGTGTGTTGGCCCCACGGTGGGCGCCAACTGTCGTTGAATTGTCACGGCAGATGTCCTAGTGAAAGGACTTAGTCGTGGAGCCATCACAACTAGGAAGCAAGAAGGGGTTAATCGGGACAAAGGACACGAGGTTTATACTGGTTCGGCCCCTTGCGGTGAAGGTAAAAGCCTATGATCCAGTTTTGAGTGGGATTATGTATGTCTCGGTAACCAGGGAGCGAATCCGCTTGACCTAGCTCCCGATTTGATGCAACTTGCCCTGAATCACCGCCGGGTCGTCCCTTCATATACAGAAGTCGACGCCCAACAGCTCATACAGTCCCGGCCAGCTCATAAACAGTGTCCGGCTCGGTTTCTCTCTCTATTCCTACCTTATAATACAAGTTTACACATATATGGCGGTTTATCTCTACGGGTCTTAAGCCGCCCTTTGGGCCCCGGGCCCTTAACTAACCCGCCATCTCCAGGAGCTGTCTTGGGCTTCAAGAGTCGTCATGAGTATAACACGGCCCCTCCTGGGCGGGTCATACTAATAATTATATCCCCAACAATAAAGGAGTACTTGAAAGGAGTTTTTTAAAGAAAGACCTCGGTGAAGCCGCTTACATATTGAGTATCAAGATCTATAGAGATAGATCAAGACGCTTGATAAGTTTTTTTAGTAAGTACATACCTTGACAAGTTTTTTAAGTAGTTCAAAATGGAACAGTCAAAGAAGGAGTTCTTACCTGTATTGCAAGGTGTGAAGTTGGGTAAGACTCAAAGCCCGACCACGGCATAAGATAGAGACAGAATGAAAGTCATTCCCTATGCCTAAGCCATAGGTTCTATAAAGTATGCCATGTCAGTGTACTGCACCTATTGTATACCCTGCCCTGAAGTTAGGCAAGGAGTACAATAGTGATCTAGGAGTAGATCATCGACATTGGTCAAAATTATCCTTAGAGGACTAAGGAAATATTTCTCGGTTATGGAGGTGATAAAGAGTTCGTCATAAAAAGTTACGTCGATGCAAGCTTTGACACCGTTCTAGTTGACTCTAATCTCGATCTAGATACATATTGGAAGTGGGAGCAATTAGCTAGAGTAGCTCCATGCAGAGCATTGTAGACATAGAAATTTGCAAAATACATTCGGATCTAAATATTGCAGACCCGTAGACTAAAATTTCTCTCACAAGTAAAACATGATCATACCTTATTACTCTTGGGTGTTAATCACATAGCGATGTGAACTATATTATTGACTCTAGTAAACCCTTTGAGTATTGATCACATGGTGATGTGAACTACGGATGTTAATCACATAAAGATGTGAACTATTGGTGTTAAATCACATGGCGATGTGAACTAGATTATTGACTCTAGTGCAAGTGGGAGACTGAAGGAAATATGCCCTAGAGGCAATAATAAAGTTGTTATTTTATATTTCCTTATATCATGATAAATTTTTATTATTCATGCTAGAACTGTATTAACCGGAAACTTAGTACATGTGTGAATACATAGACAAATAGGGTGTCACTAGTATGCCTCTACTTGACTGGCTCGTTGATCAAAGATGGTTAAGTTTCCTAGCCATTGACATGAGTTGTCATTTGATTAACGGGATCACATCATTAGAGAATGATGTGATTGACTTGACCCATCCGTTAGCTTAGCACTATGATCGTTTAGTTTATTGCTATTGATTTCTTCATGACTTATACATGTTCCTATGACTATGAGATTATGCAACTCCCGAATACCGGAGGAACGTTTAGTGTGCTATCAAACGTCACAACGTAACTGGGTGATTATAAAGATGCTCTACAGGTGTCTCCGAAGGTGTTTGTTGGGTTGGCATAGATCGAGATTAGGATTTGTCACTCCGTGTATCGGAGAGGAATCTCTGGGCCCTCTCGGTAATGCACATCACTATAAGCCTTGCAAGCAATGTGACTAATGATTTAGTTGCGGGATGATGCATTACGGAACGAGTAAAGAGACTTGCCGGTAACAAGATTGAACTAGGTATTGAGATATCGACGATCGAATCTCGGGAAAGTAACATACCGATGACAAAGGGAACAACATACGTTGTTCTGCGGTTTGACCGTAAAGATCTTTGTAGAATATGTAGGAACCAATATGAGCATCCAGGTTCCGCTATTGGTTATTGACCGGAGATGAGTGATACGTCTCCGTCGTATCTATAATTTTTTATTTTTCCATGTCAATATTATACAACTTTCATATACTTTTGGCAACTTTTCATACTATTTTTGGGTACTAACATATTGATCCAGTGCCCAGTGCCAGTTCATGTTTGTTGCATGTTTTTGTTTCACAGAATATCCATATCAAATGGAGTCCAAACGGGATAAAAATGGACGGAGATTATTTTTGGAATATTCCGAGAATATGGGAAGGAAAATCCACGCGAGACGGTGCCCGAGGGAGACACGAGGCAGGGGGCGCCCCACCCCCTGGGCGCGCCCATGACCCTCGTGGGGCCCCCGTAAGGCGGTTGATGCCCTTCTTTGGCCGCAAGAAAGCTAATTTTTAGGAAAAAAACATGACGAAGATTTCAGTCCAATCAGAGTTACGAATCTCCATATGTATACGAAACAATGAAAGGGCAGCAGAAGAGAATGCAGAAACAGAGAGAAACAGAGCGACAGATCCAATCTCGTAGGGGCTCTCGCCCCTCCCATGCCATGGAGACCATGGACTAGAGGGGAAACCCTTCTCCCATCTAGGGAGAAGGCCAAGGAAGAAGAATAAGGAGGGGGGGCTCTCTCCCCCTCTCTCCCGGTGGCGCAGGAACGCCACCGGGGCCATCATCATCACCGCGATCTACACCAACACATCCATCATCTTCACCAACATCTCCGTCACCTTCCCCCATCTATCTACAGCGGTCCACTCCCCCGCAACCCGTTGTACCCTCTACTTGAACATGGTGCTTTATGCTTCATATTATTATCCAATGATATGTTGCCATCCTATGATGTCTGGGTAGATTTTCGTTATCCTACCGGTGGTTGATGAATTGCTATGATTGATTTAACTCGCCTGTGGTTATGTTGTTGTCCTTTGGTGCCCATCATATAAGCGCGTGCGTGGATCACACCATAGGGTTAGTTGTATGTTGATAGGACTATGTATTGGAGGGCAAGAGTGACAGAAGCTTCAGCCTAGCATAGAAATTGATGCATACGGGATTGAAGGGGGACCAATATATCTTAATGCTATGTTTTGGTTTTACCTTAATGAACGTTAGTAGTTGCGGGCGCTTGCTAATAGTTCCAATCATAAGTGCATAGAATTCCAAGTCAGGGATGACATGCTAGCAGTGGCCTCTCCCACATGATACTTTCTATCGGTCTAGTAAAGTAGTCAATTGCTTAACGACAATTTCGCAACTCCTACCACCACTTTTCCACACTCACTATATTTACTTTATTGTTTCTTTATCTAAACATCCCCTACTTTTTATTTACGCGTTCTTTATTTTCTTGCAAACCTATCCAAAAACACCTACAAAGTATTTCTAGTTCTAGGTAAAGCGGAACGTTAAGCGTGCGTAGAGTTGTATCGGTGGTCGATAGAACTTGAGGGAATATTTGTTCTACCTTTAGCTCCTCGTTGAGTTCGACACTCTTACTTATCAGAAGAGGCTACAATTGATCCCCTATACTTGTGGGTAATCAAGACCTTTTTCTGGCGCCGTTGCGGGGAGCAATAGCATGGGGTGAATATTCTCGTGTGTGCTTGTTTGCTTTATCACTAAGTAATTTTTATTTGCTGTTCTTAGTTGTTCTTTATCTTTAGTTGTGGATATGGAACATGAAATACCAAAAAAATTAGGTATACTTGCTACTCATGGAGATGAGGAACCTCCTAAAACCCTCGATGATCATTATGTGAAAAATATTATGTACCACTTTGATAATCCTGAGAAAACCTCATTCAATTATGTAATGGGAGAAACGTTGGATCGACGTGAATACTTTAGGGATTATCGCTTGACTCAAAAAAGGGAAACTATTACGGGATCAAATTTATATGTTGCGTGTGTATGCTAGGCAACTATGCTTGAGATATGATTATACTTGTTGCTCTAGGATGAAGGCTCCACACCTTCCCTTTTCATGCAAATTTAATGATAATAAAACCTTTGCTTCTTATGCTAATGGTATATATGATTACTATGATGTGGAACAACTAGAAGAATTTGTTGCTTTTAGGGTGCTTATGAAATTGAATCTTTGTTTGAAAAGTATGAAGCTTTTGATGATGATGTTTATAGGCCTGAAAATTTTGCTATATTGAAATATTGCTATGAGAATTATGAATACAATTCCTATATTGATGCATTTATTGAGAAAGTCTCCGCTGTCCAAGAAGAGACTAATATTTTGCAGGAGTCTATGGAAGAAGAAATTGATGAAACTGTGAGCTCATTGGATGAAATATATGATGAGGAGAGCGAAGAACAAAAGGAGGAATAGCAGATTAGCTACCCGTGCCCACCTTCTAATGAGAGTAACTCTTCAACTCATACATTGTTTAATTTCCCTTCGTGCTTACCGAAGGATGATTGCTATGATGATTGTTATGATCCCGTTGATTCTTTTGAAATATCCCTTTTTGATGATGCTTGCTATGCTTGTGGCCATGATGCCAATATGAATTATGCTTATGGAGATGAACTTGCTATAGTTCCTTATTTTAAACATGAAATTGTTGCTATTCCACCCACGCATGATAGTCCTATTATCTTTTTGAATTCTCCCATCTACACTATATCGGAGAAGTTTGCACTTATTAAGGATTATATTGATGGGTTGCGTTTTACTATTACACATGATGAACTTGATAGATATAATATGCATGTGCTTGCTGCTCCTACTTGCAGTTATTATGAGAGAGGAACTATATCTCCACCTCTCTATGTTTCCAACATGGTAAAATTGCAAGAAACTGTTTATACTATGCATTGGCCTTTACTATGTGTGCATGAATTGTTCTTTTATGACATGCCGATGAATAGGAAGAGGGTTAGACTTTTTCATTACTTGATATATGTTGATTTGTGCTCACTACTAAATGCCAAATCATTGCTAATTAAAATTGGCTTTGATATACCTTGGGATCCGGGTGGATCCATTACTTCAGCACTATATGCCTAGCTTAATGGCTTTAAAGAAAGCGCTGCCAGGGAGACAAAGCGGAAGTTTTAGAGAGTCATTTATTTCTGTTGTGTGCTTTTATAGAGTCTAAAAATAAAAATAATGTGCCAAGGTTTGCCTTTAGGATGTTTACAATGCTTGTTGGTTTGTGCGGTGCAGGACAGAAAGTTTTGCTGTAGTGCGCGATTACATTTTTTTAGTGGAACGTCAAACGGTTCTTATTCTTTTTGCACTGTCTTTCTATACAAATTTTTTATTTTTCCTAATTTTTGCAGAATTTTTCAAGTATCATAAGTATGGTGGATGTTTAGATTATTACAGACTGTTCTGTTTTAGACAGATTTTGTTTTTGATGCATAGTTTGCTTGTTTTGATGAAACTATCGATTTATATCAGTGGATTAAGCCATGAAAAAGTTATAATACAGTAGACACAATGCAAAAACAAAATATGAATTGGTTTGCAATAGTACTTAGAGGAGTGATTTGCTTTATTATACTAACGGATCTTACCGAAGTTTTACATTGAAGTTTTGTGTGGATGAAGTGTTCGATGATCGAGAAGGTCTCGATGTGAGAAGAAGGAAGAGAGGCAAGAGCTCAAGCTTGGGGATGCCCGAAGCACCCCAAGTAAATATTCAAGGAGTCTCAAGTGTCTACGCTTGGGGATGCCCCGGAAGGCAATCCTCTCTTTCTTCAACAAGTATCGGTATGTTTTCGGATTCGTTTCATTCATGCGATATGTGCAATCTTGGAGCGTATTTTGCATTTAGTTTTCATTTTTCCTTTTATGCACCATGCTGGTATGAGATAGTCCTTGGTTGATTTATAGAATGCTCTTTGCACTTCACTTATATTTTTTGAGTATGGCTTTATAGAATGCTTCATGTGCTTCACTTATATCATTTGAAGTTTGGATTGCCTGTTTCTCTTCACATAGAAAACCGCCATTTGTAGAATGCTCTTTTTCTTCACTTATACTTGTTAGAGCATGGGCATATATTTTGTATTGTCAATGAAAGCACCAATGTCGGTGTCAAAACCGCCGATCTCGGGTAGGGGGTCCCGAACTATGCGTCTGAAGATCGAAGGTAATAGGAGACAAAGGGGTCACGATTTTTACCCAGGTTCGGGCCCTCTTAATGGAGCTAATACCCTACTTCCTTCTTGACTGACTTTGATGAGTATAGGGGTTACAAGAGTTGATCTACCTTGAGATCGTAATGGCTAAACCCTAGAATTCTAGCCTATATAAATTCTGATAGCCTCTATGGACTAAACCCTCCGGTTTATATAGACACCGGAGGGGCCTAGGGTTGTACAAAGTCTGTTCAGAGAGAAAGGAAACTATACATTGGACGCCAAACTTGCCATCCACGCAGAGGGGAGTCCCATCCGGATACGGGGGAAGGCCTTCTATCTTGTATCTTCATGGTCCATCAGTCCGACCCATATCACAAAGCCCGGACACCCGAGTACCCCATAATCCAGGACTCCCTCACCCTCCTCCCTTCTCCCTTGTTAGTCGTCGTCGGGTATTCTCACCGGAGATGGAGGAGTAGGGGATTCCGCCAGATCCAAGCCGGCTCGCGCGACCTCCCTTGGCTCCCCGCCCTCGCCTGCTACGACGAAGACTAGGTCGCGATGCGCCTCCAGTCCCAGCTCATGCTCGTGCAAGCCCGCGGAGGATGGGAGTTCGAGATGCTACCTATGGTTGCGCCGTCTCTGGCCACTGCCGCCACTGCAGCGGTTGGCCAGCTCTCCGGGGCAGGGCTCATTGCTGGTTTGGTGAGGTTGCCGAGGGGGCTTCCATCTGTGGCAGGGTCGACAGTCTGCTTCAGGGCCACGGCGAAGGGGAAGGAGGTGCTCAGCAGGGTGATGTTCCAGGCTTCCAGCCATTTGAGGAGCTCAAGCGGAAGCTCTCCCTCCTGTAGCAGGGCAAGGAACAGTCACTCGTCAGGCACAAGTTTTTCAATGAGTGCAGATAAAGTGAGTGTTTCTCTGCTTAGTAATGGTAAAATGAATCCTTCTACTCTTTGCATGTTTTTCTGACCAATCATGGAGATATTTACTAGTATTTCTATATACGTATCATAAGATTGGTTTAAACTGCCACAAGAGACAGTTTCTGCGATGATTCCAATACGAAATGGATGCAAATGCCGATTTAATCTTCAAAATTGCCATTGTAGTGTGAAGTACAATGGCTTGTACGGATCGTCTTGGCGGCTGGGATCAGGCATCGCTGGATCGGTGGCACCAAAGGTGGGTTGTGGAAGACTGCATCGGGGAGCATCGAGCCATCGACCGAACAAGGTCTTAGAGTCGTTTATGATCCCGTAGGCCTCCAAAAACATAAATAATAAGGGTAGGAGTTGTCTGCTTCATATCACCTCCGTCTCCACCCATGTTTCAGTTTGCAGGTTATTCTCTTTTCTTTCTTTTCTTGGGCTCTTCTCTCTTATCTTAACTAATCAGATTTGATTTGGAATGAACTGCAGGACGTGTTTGAGGGTGGCTTCCGCTTGTTCATGAAGGCAACTAAGAAGGAGAATTTGATTAAATTTCTTGAAGGAAACAAAGAT
Organism: Aegilops bicornis; assembly: GCA_021605145.1. NCBI lineage: Eukaryota > Viridiplantae > Streptophyta > Magnoliopsida > Poales > Poaceae > Aegilops > Aegilops bicornis. The sequence goes on from CM038669.1 coordinate 508,021,620, forward strand.
TTCATTGATGAGCCACAAGTATAGGGGATCAATTGTACTCCCTCCATTCCAAATTACTCGTCACAGAAATGGATGTACCTAGAACTAAAATACATCTAGATACATCCATACCTGCGACAAGTAATTTGAAATGGAGGGAGTAGCTCTTTTTGATAAGTAAGAGTGTCAAACCCAACGAGGAGCAGAAGGAAATGACAAGTAGTTTTCAGTAAGGTGATGTCGGCAAGTTCTGAAATTGTAAGTAGCGAGTAGTTTGATAGCAAGATAATTTGTAACGAGCAAGTAACGATAATAGAAATAAGTATGCATCAAGGTAGCCCAATCCATTTGGGGCAAAGGACAAGCCAAAACGGTCTCTTATGATAAGCAAAGCGTTCTTGAGGGTATGCGGGAATTTCATCTAGTCACTTTCATCATGTTGGTTTAATTCGTGTTCGCTACTTTGATAATTTGATATGTTGGTGGACCGGTGCTTAGGTGATGTTCTTCCTTTAACAAACCTCCTACTTATGATTAACCCTCCCGCAAGCATCCGCAACTACGAGAAAATTATTAAGAATAAATTCTAACCATAGCATTAAACTCTAGGATCCAATCGGTCCCTTACGGAATAGCGCATAAACTGGGGTTTAAGCTTCTGTCACTCTCGCAACCCATCATCTAATTGCTACTCCACAATGCATTCCCTTAGGCCCAAATATGGTGAAGTGTCATGTAGTCGACGTTCATATGACACCACTAAGGGAGTCACAACATACATACTATCAAAATATCGAACACATATCAAATTCACATGATTACTTGCAACATGATTTATCCCGTGACCTCAAGAACAAAGCTAACTACTCACAAATGATAAACATGCTCATGATCACAGGAGTATTAAATATCATCATGGATCTGAAGATATAATCTTCCACCAAATAAACCATATAGTAATCAACTACAAGATGTAATCAACGCTACTAGTCGCCCCCTAGCACCAATCTATAGTTCCGGTAACAAGATTGAATACAAGAGATGAACTAGGGTTTGAGATGAGATGGTGCTGTTGAAGATGTTGATGGAGATTGCCCTCCCCAAGATGGGAGAGTTGTTGGTGAGGATGATGACGATTATTTCCCCCTCCGGGAGGGAAGTTCCCCCGGCAGAATCGCTCTACCGGGGGGCAAAAGTGCTCCTGCCCTAGTTCCGCCTCGAGACGGCAGTGCTCCGTCCCGAAAGCCTTCTCCTTATATTTTCTAGGTCAAAATGACTTATATACTAGAAGATTGGCACCGGAGGTGGGCCGAGAAGGCCACAACCCACCAGGGCGCGCCTGTGGGGCCTGGCGCGCCCAGGTGGGTTGTGCCCACCTGGTGGCCCCTCTCTGTTGGTTATTGGCTCCAATATTTCTTAAATAATCCATAAAAAATCTCAGTGAAGTTTCAGCTCATTTGGAGTTGTGCAGAATAGGTGTCGTGACGTTGCTTTTTCAGGTCCAGATTTCCAGCTGCCGGAATTGTCCCTCTTGGTGTCTACCTTGCAAATTATGAGAGAAAAGGCATTAAAATTACTCCAAAAAGAATTATTATGGATAAAAACATTATAAATAATAGTAAGAAAACATGATGAAAAATGGACGTATCAACTCCCCAAGCTTAGACCTCGCTTGTCCTCAAGCGAAAACCGAAAGCGAAAAACATGTCCACATGCTTTGAGAGAGAGGTGTCGATAAAAACAAAATACGAACATAGAAGCATCATGTTGATTATTATAACAACAACAAAATTAAACATAGGACTTTTATCATAGAACTTTTATCATAGAACTTTTATCATATACTTCCCATGAATAAGTAACAGTTCATCACATAATCGAAGTATAAAGCAAAAACTCTATTAGAAACCAACAAACTATATTCTCGGTCAACTTTGCAACTACAATTCATCATCTTTTCAGGAAGGGTCACGTGTCGGAGCCTTTAGGCAAGTCCACATACTCAACCATCATATAGTCTTCTATGATTGCTAACACTCACCTTGTACCCATGAGCAAAACGTTTCAACTGGACAAATAGAAAGATAGGGGCTTATAGTTTCGCCTCCCAACATACTCACCTCAAGGGTGATGTCAACAATAATAAATCATGCTGTCTATATTCAACTGGACATATGTGCCTAGATCTTTCCTCACCACATGATGTTTGTCAAAAGAGAAAATAAAAAGGAATAGAAGGAAAACTTTGACTCTTTGCATATAAGTAAATACATAAAAGTAAAGGATAGGCCCTTCGCAGAGGGAAGCAGAGGTTGTCATGCGCTTATTTGTTTGTATGCTCCATCCCTTAGTGCAAGAGAATGTCACGTTGTATTGCCCCTTAAGATGACAACCTTTATTATGTAGTTTATCGCTTTTATTCTTTGTCATCCAAGTTCGTACAACGCTCAATTTTCTCTTACACTAAATGATCTCACATATTTAGAATCAATTTTTATTGCCTTTTTGCACCGATGACAACTTACTTGAGGGATCTTCCTCAATCCCTGGGTAGGTATGGTGGACACTTGAAAAAGATTTGGGTTTAAGGGTTTTTGGATGCACACGTAGTATCTCCACTTAGTGCGGGATTTTTGGCTAGCAAAGATAGGGGCAAGCACCACATGTTAGAGGATCTATGACAATATGACTTCTATGTGAATATAAACAAACATAAACCATTACGTTGTCTTCATTGTCTAGCGTCAACAATTTTGGCATATAATATTTTGATGAGGGCTCACGGTCACAAAACATTTCTAGGATGGTATATTTATATGTGAATCTTCTCTTCCCTTATCAATTCTTTCATGAGTTGCATCATTGACTAATGCTATGTTTGTCAATATCTAATAAAATTTTCTTACTCATACTTTTGCTTATGTGGTGCCATCACCTGCCATAGGATTAGTATATAATCTTATTGATTTATTTCCTTCCTTTTATATGCTTTCTTTTTCTTTTTCTTTCTTTATTTCTTTTCTTTATTTGCAACATGAAAGTAAAGAAAGTAAAAACTCAAACTAAACTTTATTATATAACTTAAACATGATTACAATGATAGATCACTAAGCAAACTCTCAAAGAGGAAAGGATCGAACTAAATTTTATTTCATCTAAAGAAAAAAGATCAAACTAAGATAAGTAAAAGCAAAAAGATAGTGGGATGATACGATACCGGGGCACCTCCCCCAAGCTTGGCGAAATCCAAGGGGTGCCCATTGACAACCTTCGAGTTAGTACCTTCGGAATTATTTATTTTGATGGCTCCAGACCGGTAAACCTCCTAGATGACATATGGGCCTTCCCATTTTGAGAGGAGCTTCCCTGCAAAAAATCTAAAACGAGAGTTGTACAAAAGAACATATTCTCCGACTTTAAACTCATGCTTTTGGATTCTTTTGTCATGCCATCTTTTAACTTTTTCTTTGAATAATTTTGCATTTTCATAAGCTTGGGTTCTCCATTCATCTAATGAGCTAATATCAAATAACCTCTTTTCACCGGCAAGTTTGAAATCATAATTGAGTTCTTTAACTGCCCAATATGCTTTATGTTCTAACTCAAGAGGCAAAGGACAAGCTTTTCCATAGACCATTTTATAAGGAGACATGCCCATAGGATCTATATGCTGTTCTATAGGCCCAAAGTGCATCATCTAATTTCTTAGACCAATTCTTCCTGGACCTATTAACAGTCTTTTGCAAAATTAATTTTATTTCTCTATTACTAAGTTCAACTTGACCACTAGATTGAGGATGATAGGGTGATCCAATTCTATGGTTAACATCATACTTAGCAAGCATCTTACAGAAAGCACCATGAATAAAGTGTGAACCACCATCAGTCATTAAATATCTAGGGATTCCAAACGTTGGGAAAATAACTTCCTTAAGCATTTTAATAGAGGTGTTGTGATCAGCACTACTGGTTGGAATAGCTTCTACCCATTTAGTAACATAATCAACAGCAACCAAAATATGTGTATACCCATTAGAGAAAGGAAAAGGTCCGATGTAATCAAATCCCCAAACATCAAATGGTTCAACAGTAAGAGAATAATTCATAGGAATTTCTTGACGCTTACCGATATTACCTATTCTTTGGCATTCATCACAAGATGAGACGTACTTACGGGCATCCTTGAAGAGAGTAGGCCAATAAAATCCAGATTGCAATACCTTATGAGCAGTTCTATCTCCAGCATGATGCCCTCCATAAGCCTCGGAGTGAAATTTCCGTAGGATTTGTCCCTGCTCATGCTCAGGTACACAACATCTAATAATACCATCTACTCCTTCTTTATAAAGATGTGGTCATCCCAAAAGTAATATCTTAAATCATAGAAGATTTTTTTCTTTTGTTGGTATGTAAAGCTAGGTGGTAAATATTTAGCAACAATGTAATTAGCATAGTCAGCATACTAAGGAGTACTATGAGAAACATTTATTGCAGCTAACTGCTCATCAGGAAAACTATCATCAATAGGTAGTGGGTCATCAAGCACATTTTCAAGCCTAGACAAGTTATCAGCTACGGGGTTCTCAGCTCCTTTTCTATCAATAATATGCAAATCAAATTCTTGTAACAAGAGAACCCAACAAATAAGTCTAGGTTTAGCATCTTTCTTTTCCATAATAAGATATTTAATAGCAGCATGGTCTGTGTGAACAGTTACTTTGGAATCAACAATATAAGGTCTAAATTTATCACAAGCAAACACCACTGCTAAGAATTATTTTTCATTAGTAGCATAATTTCTTTGAGCACTGTCTAGATTTTTGCTAGCATAATAAATAACATTCAATTTCTTATCAACTCTTTGTCCTAGAACAACGCCAACAGCATAGTCACTAGCATCACACATAATTTCAAAAGGCACGTTCCAATCAGGTGGTTGAACAATAGGTGCAGAAATTAAGGCTTTCTTGAGTGTTTCAAAGGCTTCAAGACAATCTTCATCAAAAACAAAAGGAATATCCTTTTGCAAAAGATTAGTAAGATGCCTAGAAATTTTAGAAAAGTCTTTGATAAATCTCCTATAGAAACCAGCATGGCCTAGGAAACTACGAATACCTTTGATGTCCTTGGGACATGGCATTTTCTCAATGCATCAACCTTAGCTTGGTCCACTTCAATACCTCTTTCAGAAATTTTATGACCCAAGACAATGCCTTCATTAACCATAAAGTGGCACTTCTCCCAATTCAAGACAATATTTGTTTGTTCACATCTCTGCAAAACTCGATCAAGATTGCTTAAACAATCATCAAAAGACTTCCCATAAATAGAAAATTCATCCATGAAAACCTCAACAATCTTTTCACGAAAGTCAGAGAATATAGCCATCATACATCTTTGAAAGGTAGCAGGTGCATTACATAAACCAAAAGGCATACGTCTATAAGAATATGTTCCAAAAGGATAAGTAAAAGTGGTCTTTTCTTGATTAGGTTGAGAGTATCCATCAAGGAAGCAAAAGTGTGTGTGCTTAGATAATCTTTCAAGCATTTGATCAATAAAAGGCAAAGGGTAATGATCTTTTCTAGTAGCTTTATTTAATTTTCTAAAATCAATTACCATTCTATAGCCTGTAACAATTCTTTGTGGAATAAGTTCATTCTTATCATTAGGAACAACAGTAATACCTCCTTTCTTAGGACTTACCCATCTACTATCAGCTATAGGATAGAATATACCTGCTTCCAGAAGTTTTAATATTTCCCTTCTTACCACTTCTTTCATCTTCGGATTCAACCGACGTTGGTGATCAACAACTGGTTCAGCATCAGGTTCCATATTAATTTTGTGTTGACATAGAGTGGGACTAATGCCCTTTAAATCATCAAGAGTATATCCAATAGCATCTCAGTACTTCCTTAGAACTTTCAATAATCTTTCTTCTTCATGTTATGAAAGGTTAGCACTAAGAATAACAGTATATATTTTATTTTCATCAAGATAATCATATTTCAAAGTGTCTAGCAATTATTTTAATTCAAACACAGGATCACCTTTAGGTGGAGGAGGAACTCCGAGAGTTTCAATAGGAAAATTGTGTTTAAGCAGAGGACGTTGTTCAAAGAAAATCTTATCTATTTCATTTCTTTCATGCATATGTAAATCATTTTCATGGTCTAGCAAATATTGTTCTAAAGGATCAGTAGGTGGCACAGCAATAGAAGCAAGACCAATTAATTCATCCTTATTAGGTAATTCTTTTTCATGATGTTTTCTACTAAACATGGAAAAATTAAACTCATGAGACTCATCACCAAAGCTAACACCAACAGTTTGTTTCTTGCAATCTATCTTAGCATTAACTGTGTTCAAGAAAGGTCTACCAAAGATAATGGGACATAAGTCATCTTGTGGGGAACCAAGAACAAGAAAATCAGTGGGGTATTTTATTTTCCCACACAAGACTTCAACATCTCTAATAATCCCACAAGGTGTCTCTATTGGCAAGTTAAATAGTAACATCTATGTCTTCTATCTTTGCAGGTGCCATGTCTTTCTTAATTTCTTGATATAAAGTGTAAGGAATAGCACTCACACTAGCACCCATGTCACATAAACCATGATAATAGTGACCTCCTATTTTAACTGAAATGACAGGTGTCGGTGTCAAAACCGGCAGATCTCGGGTAGGGGATCCCGAACTATGCGTCTAGGCGGATGGTAACAGGAGACAAGGGACACGATGTTTTTACCCAGGTTCGGGCCCTCTCGATGGAGGTAAAACCCTACTCCTGATTGATTAATATTGATGATATGGGTAGTACAAGAGTGGATCTACCACGAGATCAAAGAGGCTAAACCCTAGAAGCTAGCCTATGGTATGATTGTTGTTCGTCCTACGGACTAAAACCCTCCGGTTTATATAGGCACCGGATAGGGTTAGGGTTACACATAGTCGGTTACAATGGTAGGAGATCTACATATCCGTATCGCCAAGCTTGCCTTCCACGCCAAGGAAAGTCCCATCCCGGACACGGGACAAAGTCTTCAATCTTGTATCTTCATAGGCCAGAGTCCGCCAACGGTGATAGTTCGCTATCCGGACACCCCTAATCGAGGACTCCCTCAGTAGCCCCTGAACCAGGCTTCAATGACGACGAGTCCGGCGTGCATATTGTCTTCGGCATTGCAAGGCGGGTTCCTCCTCCGAATACTTCATAGAAGATTTTGAACACAAGGATAGTGTTCGTCTCTGCAAAACAAGTTCCACATACCACCGTAGAGAGAATAACCTTTGCACAGATCTGCTGACATATTCCACGGCGTGACATCACACCATGGCCAGGCCTTTATACGAATCATTTTTACTGTTCCACATCAGCGTGTTTAGCGAGGCGTTTTCCTTGGCACGTCTTATCAGAGCGGAGATCGTGCCCCCTTATTCCGGGATTCTCATCAATACGGGCGTGGGTAACCCAGTTGTGCCTGTTGGCACGCCTCCCCCATCGAAGGCGAGTCCCGAACGGTCACGGGGAGGGCTCTTGGTATTCAACCTCTTTATAATGAGACCAAGGCCCGCTCCTTTCTTTCAATCTCAATCAAATCCGCCCCTCGCCTCGAGTTCCAACACCCAAAGCTCCAGATTTAGGCGCTTCGGACCTTCAACGATGTCCGGCTCCGACCTGCACGGCCGGTGGATGTCTTCCTCCGTCACGGAAGAAGATGTACTAAAGCTGAGAGACGCCAGGTATCTAACCGGCGAAATTTCGCATAGGATGCTTGCCCAAGGGCAGGTTATTCCCACTCCCGAGCCTGGTGAGAGCGTGGTATTCGTGTCTCACTTCCTTCGGGGTTTAGGCTTCCCGACGGACCCCTTTGTGAGGGGGCTCATGTTTTATTATGGGCTGGAATTTCATGACTTGGATCAGGAGTCCATCCTCCCCATCTCGCTGCTCATTGTCGTGATGAAGCCTTCCTCCGCATTACCCTCACTTCGGATTGTGGCTCAAGACCTTCAAAGTGGAGCCAAGATGATCAAGGGGCATCAGAAGAGTGCGGAGGGGCTGTTATAAGCAAGAATGCGGACGCCCATGGCCCGAGGTCTCTTTTCAAGAGGAGCTCAATTTATGGCAACAGGAGTGGTTTTATATCACCGCCCTGTGGGCACCAAATGGGCGGCACCACCTGCCTTCCGCTCGGGTCCTCCACTGCGACGGGCGTCATGGGTCAATAAAGGGCTCGACTGGGGACCGTCCAAGGACGTACCTCTGTTGCAAGGCCGTATTCGAGACCTCCGAGAGAGAGAGAGATCAATCTGGTCATAGTAGCGCAGGTTATGTTGATTCGTCGCACCTTGCCCTGCAAATGTCGCCCCCTCCGCCTGTGGGAGTTTAATCCGGAGGGACCACGAGCTCTCCAACATTTTATGGGCGTAATGCCCGTGGAGATGTACCAACTGTTCTTCGGATCACAAGCAATGTGTCCGGACTTAACCGAGGACGCAGGTCTGAGCTGCAATTGCCCGGATACTCAAGTAAGTAGTCATGTACCCGGACATGCTATCCGCATATTTATCATACACTTGCCCTTAAAAGAGTTGTCCTTTAAACAGGAGTGGATAGTAAAAGCAAAACTGATCAGGTGTCCCGCCCCCCTCCCTGAGACCACGCCGGATCCTCAGATAACCAAGATGCTAGAGGTTGTGCCTTTTGAAGAAGCCAAGGGGGAACAAGGGAACTACTACCTCCGTGAAGGAGGCTATCAAGAAAGGGGATCGAGAATCCTCCCTCCAAGGGGAGAAGAGGACCGCTTCTGAAGATCCGGAGGCCAAAGCCTCGAAGCGGGGGAAGAAAACTTCACCAGAGGGTCCTGCGGCGGGAGATGCCCCGTCCGCACTATTTCCCCAAAGAGATCAGCCCTCCAGCGAGCCGTAAGTAAAGGGGGCGTTTTTTCTTAAAAGAGAGACATCCCCGTTTTATTTCTGAAGGTAACCGAAAGTTTACCTTGTAGTTCGGATCTCAACCCTTCACAGCAGAGCTCGCCTTCAGGGGATCTTGATCCGGAGATGATGGAGAGCGAAACGCCCGCCTCGCCATACCAAGAGGCGAGGTGGACGACCACGAGGTGTCGCCGCGAGGGCTTCTCCGAATCCGCGGGCCGTATAGGCAGCCAGATGTCCCTCAAAGTCCTCCGTGTTCGGCCTTCAAAAGGCCAATCGACGAGTCCGCACCAACGGGTGTATGGTCGGAGGAGTCAAGGATCTGCCGGGCGAGCATCTATCTCGGAAGATCACCGTAAGTTAATGGGTACGGTGATTGAAAGGATTTCATCCGCTGAGAGCGGATTGCATGAAGCCGTCGTAAGTTTGCTGACGGGTTTTGAGGTACGCAAAATGATGTACCTTTCCGGCGCTTTTGCATATAAAATGCGCCCTGTATAGATAATAGCCCCGAGACTTGGTGCGGTGTCAAAATGACGGCGCGTCGAGGATCATAACCCTAGGTATAATATGCGATCTTCCTATGTAGGTGGCGGCGTCCGGCTAGCCGGATCGATGAATTTGCCGAACTGAAGCGGCAACTTGACGTGGCGGATGCGACATCACGCTTTTTAATAAGCGGCTTGACGAGTCACAAGGTATGCAACCTCTCCGCGACACCGGTAAGGGAGCTTGATGCCCATGCCTTACAACATGTATGCTTAATGCAGATGGTGCCGCTGCTATGGAGAACCTTCGGGCGGAGCTCGCCCGAGCCAAGGAGCAATCCAGAAAAAGTGATGCGGCGGCCTTAAAGGCGGCCGCAGAGCTAAAAGCCGAACAGGCTGCTCACTGTCGAAGGAAGAAAGAAATGGCCGAGATGGCCGTGAAATTGAAGAATGCTACTGACCATTGCGAGCTTCTTGAAAAAGAAGATCGAGCGAAACAAGAGGACCTAAAAAAGGCCGCCACCGAGGCCAAGGATACTCGCTCTGCAATGAGAGCTATGAAGGAGGAGCTACATCAGGCCGGAGATATTGCGGCTGCAAAGCCCTTTCTGATGCGGAGGAAATTCACATATCCTAAGTACGCTCAGTTGGACTGGCTGTGGGGTTCGGAGGATGCTTATCTGGACTTGGCGGCGAGTGCCGCAGACGCGGCCGAACACTTCCGAGGTCAAAAGGATCACGGAATGGAAGAGCTTTTTTGGTCGCAGTTCCATAGTCCGGGGCATCCACTTTCATTAACCGATCGTTTGGCTGAATGGGCGGAGCTGAATAGGTTGTCCGGACTTGCCATGAAGGATGTCGTGACTCATTTGTGGCTGAAAAGGCCCGAGCCAAAGAGTTATTTTGGCTTGGTGTAACAGTTCCTTGGTGCGGTGCCGCATATCGATGCAATGAAGCGGTCAGCATGCATAGAGTGTGCGCGGATGGCTCTTTCCCGTGTCAAGACATACTGGGCGGAGATAAAGGCCACCGACGTTGCATCCCAAGATTCGGACAGAAGCCGAGTACCTGCCAAGCACTATTTTGAGGAAGTCCTGCAGGGCGCTCGTTTAATAGAGACGCAGTGCTCGAAGGATATTATGACATGTATGATATGTGAAAACAATGTTTCAATATAATATAAGAGCTTTTTATACTTGTGCGTTCAAGTATTAAAACCCTCCTGTGCGGCCGTTGATGTGTATATGTATATAACCTGAAAGATGGCAGTCTTCGGCTTCAGCCCCCACGCACATAGTGCGGGGGTGTTTGCAAAAAGGCGCATTTTCACACTTAATCCAACGTCTTGGTCCTGTAAAGGAGGTAATAGCGTAGCAAACTAGGCAACCGGACTATAATGCTTTATCACTTTCACTTAGCCATAGGAGTTCGATGGTGGGGCTACTATATAGCCCCTAGGGGCACCGCGCTCTCCCGAATTCGGGCGCCAGATGTGCCCGACCGAAACGCCCTTCGTCAATGCGGGGGAATTCTAAACATTCCGCTGGGTCATCGAGTGGTTGACCAGTCTCAAGCTATATCATGACAGTCAGTTTTCGGCTTTCTCTACTGAGGTGCTCACCAGGCCGAACCCGGGCACAATCGCAGTAGTTCTCCTGGTGCCGCGTTAGCCGATAAAACGGAACGTAAGGCAGCAAAACACAGAAGCCAAGCAAACCCAACATTTGACCAAAGACATGATTCGGAGCTGATGCATATAAGGCCTAACTCGAGACGTCGAACACTCCCTAAGGTACTCGGTCTTTATGAAAACGGGCAGAACAATGCCCTAAGCCCCTTGTGTCCAGGTACGCACCAAAATTCTGGTGCGGCCAATGCCAAACGCCAGCCTCCTCCTCGGTCATAGCAAGAAACCGGGGATGTGTATCAACAAGAGACAAGAAAAAGGTTTACGCAGGGTCTTAATCTGAAAAGAATCCTTGCAACAGGAACCTATTGCACGCCTCACAAGATGTGTCTCCGCAGCCGTATCCTCGACGGGTGTAGCACGGTGTTCATCTCAGAAAAGAGAAGAACTTAGTTGAAAAGAAAAAATATCGTATGTAAAAATGTACTTTATATTAAATAAACAGAGTACGGTTCGAAAAGTGAATACAATTGAGCTTTATTGTCTCTTGTTGTGCATGCGTGCAGCCCCTTGTACGGGGGTATGCCGCTAGTAGGCGTTTATATGTTTACACCGGACTTGTCTAGCCATGTCCGGGGTTCGAATGACCTATTCAGGTGCTTTGATTAACGGAGCCGAATTAGTATGGGGCTGTCAAGGCAGTCTCACGTTCTTCCGTGCTCGAGTAACACTTGGTACTCCCTTTTAATGAGATGATGTCGCGTGGACCGGGCATTTTAAGTGTAAGAGATGCATAATGCGGTATTGCATTAAAGCGGGCGAAAGCTTCACGTCCCAGTAGTGCTTGATAGCTACTTTCGAATGGGGCGATGTGGAAGGTTAACTTTTCACGGCGGAAGTTGTCGGATGAGCCGAACACAACTTCTAGCAATAGGGAGCCCGTACAATGGGCATATAGGCCTGGCATTACCCCTTTGAAGGAGGTGTTGCTATGGCGAATTTTGGTTGGGTCTATCCCCATTTTGCGGATTGTGTCCTCGATATAGCAGGTTTAGATCGCTACCTCCGCCCATTAGGACTTGTGTAAATTGGAGTCCGTCGATTATAGGATCTAATATCAAGGCAGTCCATCCTGCTCCGGCTACTTCGAAATAGTCCTCGATGATCGAAGGTGATTGGTTTTGACAACCATCGTTGGGACTCTGCTGGGATAGACTGCAGGCGTGTTTACGTGGGCGCCGCCTGCTTTTTCCCTTTTGTCACTTGAAGTGAGTTCACTGCTTTGACTTTTTGTGGGAAATTCTTTTGTTTTCCTTGCACCGCCAGGGGTTCGTCATCGCCCTCGCTTGGGTGTCGAGCCCTTGTGTTCGGCATTGAGTTTGCCGGACTGCTTGAAGACCCAGCAATCTCTGTGGGTATGGTTTGCGTGCTTCCGGAGTACCGTGGATTTGGCATATTTTCTCCAAGATTTTGTTTAGGCTGGATAGCTCGTCATTGTTGTCCTTGAGGGGCAGTTTTTTATGATTCTGCCGGGAGCTTCTGAATCCGGCATTGACTGTCGTGCTCTTCGGGCTGTTTCCCTTTGTCCGGCGCTGGTCCTTGCTGCGTCGTGGTTTTCCGTTTCCATCCCTGACTTCGGATGTACTTGGGTCGCTGTTACTGCATCTTGCCAGCCAACTATCCTCTCCCGCGCAAAAGGGGGTCATGAGGCTTGTTAATGCAGCCATTGTTCTCGGCTTCTCCTGGCCGAGGTGTCTGGCGAGCCATTCGTCTCGGACGTTGTGCTTGAAAGCTGCTAAGGCTTCGGCGTCCGGACAGTCGACTATTTGGTTCTTTTTGATGAGGAACCTGTTCCAGAATTTGCGGGCTGACTCTCCGGGTTGAGTTATGTGACTTAAATCGTCTCAAGAACCGGAGGACGGACATAAGTCCCTTGAAAATTTGCCTCAAAAGCATCCTCGAGCTCTTCCCAACTTCCAATGGTATTTTCAGGAGGCTTTTGAGCCAATGCCGGGCTGGCCCTTTGAGCTTGAGGGGTAAGTATTTTATGGCATGGAGATCATCTCCTCTAGCTATGTGTATGTGGAGGATGTAATCCTCAATCCGCACTCTGTGGTCTCATTGTTCCATCATATGCCTCTATGTTTACGGGTTTGAATCCTCGGGAATTCATGATCCAGCACATCATCGGTGAAACACAGGGGGTGTGCGGCACCCCTATATTTGGGTGTGCCGTGATGTTTGGATATTTGGCGTGTTGCATTGCTTGGAAGAGCTTGCTTTCTCGGCCCATAGATGGACCTAACTGGGTCATCCTTTCGATGTGAATCCTTATGCGGATCGCGTGCCGGCTTGTGTGCGGCGCCGCTTGCCGCTCCATGTTTGCCATGTGGTTGTCTATCCGACCGGGCGGCCTCTTTGTTCTTTGATTGCGGGGGTTCTACGGCCTCCTCATCGAATTCGGGCTGTAATTTGCGCTTCGGGTAGCTCTTTGTTTGGCGACTGTCGCCGTATTTCTCTGCGGTGTTGAGTACTTTGCTCCATCTGATTCTGAGTGCATCTTCCGCTGTTTTGAGCTTCCGCTTCTGCTTTTTCAGGCTACGCGCAGTGGCGACGAGCCTTTTGTGGAAGTTCTTCTGCTCCAACAATTTGTCCGGCGTGAGATCGTTCGGACTCTTATCTTCGCCGGGGACGGGTTGTTTATCCAAGTTGTCCTGTTCAGACGGTTGCTCGATAGCATGTTCGTCGTCCACCGGTTCGCCCTGCTCTATGGCTGGGTCTTTGTCGAGGCGGGACTTGGTGCGGCGTTTACGTTGTCGTTTTGACTGCTTTTCGAGGGATTTATCCTTCGTAGTGTCCCGTTGTTCCTCGTCGTCACTTCCTTTAGGTGTATCCACCATGTATAACTCGTGGGATGAAGTGGTTGTCCAGTATCCTATAGGTGCTGGTTCATGGTTGTCTCCCACATCGTCGCCCATACTGTCGATGTCTTCGGAGTCGAAATCGAGCACGTCGTTTAAGCTTTCGACAGTGGCTACAAAGTGGGCGGTGGGTGGGCGTTGAATTTCTTCGTCGTCTGCATCCCAACCATCCTGATCGTAGTCCGCCAGGCTCTCCGATAAAGAGAGAGACTTTAGTGAATTCAGGATGTCGCCAAAGGGCGAGTGTCGAAAGATGTCCGCGGCAAGAACTCCATAACCGTGCCCAATTGGATTCGATTGGCGGGGGGCACGGAGGGTTCGGAGTCCCGAGAGGAGTCCGCACCCTGGAGTCACGGTCTTCGCAGCGACAGGATGGAGTTCGGCTCAATCGCCATAGAGATTGTAGCCCCGAAGGCGGTGTCCAACCACTCGTCCTCGATCGGGGGAGTCGGCTCCGAGCTAAGGGTCGGAGCGGACGCTGGTGCGGCCTCCAGGGCACTGTTCGGCGGCAGAGCTAGATCGTGCCCATCGAGACAGTGCGGCGCGCTTGGCTGTGGCTCGAATCCGTCAAAGATCAAGTCTCCGCGGATGTCGGCCGTGTAGTTCAAACTCCCAAATCTGACCTGATGGCCAGGGGCGTAGCTTTCGATCTGCTCCAGATGGCCAAGTGAATTGGCCCGCAGCGGCAAAAGCCGCCGAATCTGAAGATCTGTCCGGGAGAAAAGTCTCACCCTGGACCGCGTCGTTGTTGATGATCGAAGGAGCCATCGGGCCTAAGGATGACGACACGTAGGAGCTCTCGGTGAAAGCACCAATGTCGGTGTCAAACCTGCGGATCTCGGGTAGGGGTCCCGAACTGTGCGTCTAGGCGGATGGTAACAGGAGACAAGGGACACGATGTTTTTACCTGTGTTCGCCCTCTCGATGGAGGTAAAACCCTACTCCCGCTTGATTAATATTGATGATATGGGTAGTACAAGAGTGGATCTACCACGAGATCGGAGAGGCTAAACCTTAGAAGCTAGCCTATGGTATGATTGTTGTTCGTCCCACGGACTAAAACCCTCCGGTTTATATAGGCACCGGATAGGGTTAGGGTTACACAGTCGGTTACAATGGTAGGAGATCTACATATCTCAGATCGCCAAGCTTGCCTTCCACGCCAAGGAAAGTCCCATCCGGACACGGGGCGAAGTCTTCAATCTTGTATCTTCATAGTCCAGGAGTCCGGCCAACGGTGATAGTTCGGCTATCCGGACACCCCCTAATCCAGGACTCCCTCAACAGGCATGCCAACAACTGGTCTATGTTTATCCCTTTTATTGGGTTTAGCAATTCTAGTAGGTTCTGCACAGAAGTAAATAACATGCCCATCTATATCTTCTTCCAAGAGATCTTTAACCATAGCAACATTAGGTTCTACTCCAATTTGTTCATCTGGTTTAGGTGTTCTAACATAGCTTTTTTTAACCACGGTTGAAACTTTAGCATGTTCCTTTATCCTAACAGGAAAAGGGGGGTTCTCAATATAAGCAGTAGGAACAACTGGATCAACATTATAGAGTATAGTTTCTTCTTTAACTGGCACCGGTTCTTTAATTTCTTATTTAATAGGTGGGTGATATTTAAACCACTTCTCTTTACGGAGTTCAACATGAGTAGCAAATGATTCACAAAAGGAGGCTACTATCTCAGAGACAAGTCCATATTTAGTGCTAAACTTTTGAAAAGCATCGGTATCCATAAAAGATTTAACACACTCATACTTAAGCTTAATACCTGACTCTTTACCTTCGTCGATTTCCCAATCTTCAGAGTTGCGTTTAATTCTTTCCAAAAGATCCCACCGGAATTCAATAGTTTTCTTCATAAAAGAACCAGCACAAGAAGTATCCAGCGTGGTTTGATCATTACGAGAAAGCCGAGCATAAAAGTTCTGAATAATAATTTCATTTGAGAGCTCATGATTGGGGCAAGAATATAAAGTTGACTTAAGCCTCCCCCAAGCTAGAGCGATACTTTCTCCTTCACGAGGCCAAAAATTATATATATAATTCCAATCACGATGAACTAGATGCATAGGATAATTTTTTTGGTGGAACTCCAATTTTAAACGATTCAAATTCCGTGATCCAATATCATCGCATAGCCTATACCATGTCAATGCTTTTACCTTCAAAGATAAAGGGAAAAACTTTTTCATCACCTCATCTCCGGGTAAACCTGCAAGCTTGAACAATCCACAAATTTGTTCTACATATATCAAGTGCATATCAGGATGTTTGGTTCCATCTCCTACATAAGGATTAGCTAGCAGTTGTTCCATCATACCCGAAGGAATTTCATATTCAATTTTTTCAGTAGGTGCAGTAGGTTGAGGGGTAGCTAATTGTGGTTCTGGACGAGGTGAAGATACCCCGAACAAACCCCTCAAAGGATTGTTTTCCATAGTAACAAGTGACAATAAATTTCAGCACGTAGTAATAATTTTTCCTTACCAATTTCCACTTACCAAGAGCGCTTCACTCCCCGGCAACAGCGCCAGAAAATAGCGTTGATGAGCCACAAGTATAGGGGATCAATTGTAGCTCTTTTCAATAAGTAAGAGTGTCGAACCCAACGAGGAGCAGAAGGAAATGACAAGCAGTTTTCAGTAAGGTGATGTCTACAAGTGCTGAAATTGTAAGTAGCGAGTAGTTTGATAGCAAGATAATTTGTAACGAGCAAGTAACGATAATAGAAATAAGTATGCAGCAAGGTAGCCCAATCCTTTTGAGGCAAAGGACGGGCCAAAATGGTCTCTTATGATAAGCAACGTATTCTTGAGGGTACACGGGAATTTCATCTAGTCACTTTCATCATGTTGGTTTAATTTGTGCTCGCTACTCTGGTAATTTGATATGTGGGTGGACCGGTGCTTAGGTGCTGTTCTTACTTGAACAAACCTCCTACTTATGATTAACCCTCCCGCAAGCATCCGCAACTACGAGAAAAGTATTAAGAATAAATTCTAACCATAACATTAAACTCTAGGATCCAATCGGTCCCTTACGAAATAGCGCATAAACTGGGGTTTAAGCTTCTGTCACTCTCGCAACCCATCATCTATTGCTACTCCACAATGCATTCCCTTAGGCCCAACTATGGTGAAGTGTCATGTAGTCGACGTTCACATGACACTACTAAGGGAATCACAACATACATACTATAAAAGTATCAAACACATATCAAATTCACATGATTACTTGCAACATGATTTATCCCGTGACCTCAAGAACAGAGGTAACTACTCACAAATGATAAACATGCTCATGATCACAGGAGTATTAAATAGCATCATGGATCTGAACATATAATCTTCCACCAAATAAACATGCTCAAATATTTCTTAAATAATCCATAAAAACTCCATGAAGTTTCAGCTCATTTGGAGTTGTGCAGAATAGGTGGCCTGACGTAGCTTTTTCAGGTCTAGATTTCCAGCTGCCGGAATTCTCCCTCTTGGTGTGTACCTTGCAAATTATGAGAGACAAAACATTAGAATTACTCCAAAAAGCATTATTATGGATAAAAACATTACAAATAACAGTAAGAAGACATGATGCAAAATGGACGTATCATTCATTTTCAGGCAGGTATGAAACTATGAATGCCCTGTTATTATGCATCGTAAAGCCTTGACAGTAGTGTAGGTGTTCTTTGTGTTGTTCATGTTGAGGGCATTGATGATGAGTTGCGAGAGTGTCTTGATTGGCTAGGGAATCTGGCTATTTATGCTTCTTAATTTATATATTTGTATTCGAACTATTTACTAAATTGTATCCCAACACAAGTTTAGTATCCTTTTGATAATATATTAGTTACACATCTGATCTATGTCAGTTCGTTGTTGTCAAAGACAAAATGTTTTTATTTGAACACCATAAATACTTATCGGCATAACAAAACGCAACTAACGCATATAGATAATAAGCATTAATTTGTACTTTTGATTTTAAGATCTGAGTCAATCTAAATTGCTCAGTTGATAGCTATGTACTATACTTTTTTGTAAAAAATATATGAATTAGAACTCCATCGCTGTGATTTGTCGAAGCAACTAAGTTGTTGTTTCTCGTCATGTGGCTAAGACCTGGGAGCTTTTCTTGAGCCTTTGTTTGCTTTATGACATTGAGCTCTTCAAAAGGCGGCGAGGAGTGTTTTGAGATCTTCCTCCTTAAAAACATCTTGTTAGAACTTAGAACATGCCCGGATTAGTTTTTGTGCATGTGGTGTTCGTGCTGCTGGAGGTGTGCGTGTGTGCTAGATGCGTGGTGTGAGCCTACGCCAATATCAGACCATGCAACAACTTTCTTGGCTACAAGACAATATGATGATGTGAACCTTGTGACAATCCATGAAAATATTGAGCGAGAGTATAGTGGCCTTGAGCATCAGGTGTGGTGTATTCATTCCTAAAGATAATCTTGTTTCCACT
Organism: Aegilops bicornis; assembly: GCA_021605145.1. Taxonomy (NCBI): domain Eukaryota; kingdom Viridiplantae; phylum Streptophyta; class Magnoliopsida; order Poales; family Poaceae; genus Aegilops; species Aegilops bicornis. Next base: position 508,040,050 of record CM038669.1, read on the forward strand.
GTTCTTTTTAGTCATGGCACGATTCTTTTTCTTCCGGGTGTATGGAGTGTTACTTGTTACCCGCCAAACAAGTTTGAGAGTGGTAGAGTATACTTCCCATTATGCCAAAACCAATGACATGGAGAGGGTCTCTGCGATACATAAAGCTAATATCATTGAGGAAAACAGACGGACTTTTACTCCAGGTTTGATGCTAACCCTAACAGCCAATTGTGATTCTTTGTTGGTGAAATGATCTACCCAGATAATCATATAATGATAATTATTGTGTTGGGTTATTATTACTGGATTTTCATGTTAGTGAGTGCTGAGTAGATACTATGCTAAACTTAATTAAATAGCTATGAGTAATTAGATCAGTGACTACTACTATGTAAATTTTAGTTCAAAGGATACTTAGTCACTACTATGTAAATTATAGTTCAACGGATACTCCATCTGTAAATGTGTCAAAACTTTCCTTTGAAATTCATTTCCTAAAATTTGAAAGCATTTCATTTGTGAAGCATAGATCAATTGCTATATATCCATTTTTGTACAAGTGAATCATAGTCAGTTTATTCCCCTGCTATATTTGAGCTACTCATGTGCTAAATCAAGTTATGTGCATAGTATTCTGTATATGATGTCATACAAATATGTTAACAAGTATGGCATCATGATTAGTGCACACAATTCCGCCTAAGAGACGCACCAAGGGCGCGTCCCAGCCACTGACGAACACAATTGACTAAAACGCTGAACCAAAAGCACAGTAAGAAGGCTGAAAACCTTCAAAGAAAAATGGTGAAACCAAGCACCATGGTATATATTTATTTTTCGTTTGATGTGTAATGATGCAGCAACAAGACTTGTTGGTCAAATATTACAAACTTTTTATGAGATCCAAGCCCATATGTGTTCATGATTTCTGTATCATTAATGATCTTATTTACAGAACCTTTGTAGGTGAGTCATATTATGATTGGCTTAGGATGAAATTTACTTTTGTGCATTTCATATATAAGTGAGCTAATTTTATTAGAAGATGCCTTTTATGGATAAAAAATGTTCCTATTTTTTAAAACGATGACAATATCTTTCTCAATTACTTCCAAGCCTAAATTTTCCTCTTGATTTCTTTTTCCTCCATACAAGATACTTTCTCTATAGGTTTGGTCATGGCGTCAACTGCCTATCTTGACGACATTGATGCTGAAGTTATCGACCCTTCAAAGAATGAGATGTTAGATGCCGCAAAACTCGTTGGAGATGTTATCGAGCATTTACTGAAAACAAATGTCATAGTTTCTAGCAATGTGTGTGAGCTATTGAAATGCCTTGTGTGTTAAGTTCCCATGTATCCTCTACTTCATTAGGTAGGCCTTATTGCTGAACTAATCTCATTTAACTATAGCATCTTGGTTGTGCTATACAGGTACACATGTTATTCTTACATATGTACATGGATGTCTCTGCTGAAACTCTTCATGACAGTGCTTCTGTCTGCTTAAAGGGGAGGCATCATGAAACAGGGCTACTGGACCAATCAGTATGAACCAATACTCTTGGAAAAGATAGATTCTATAACAGTAAGTATTTTAAGTTCCTCTATTTTGATTTGTGGTAACGCCTTCTTCGTATTGTTGTAAGTCAAAATGACGCACCCTCCTTAACAGACTGTGGATCAATACAATCATCTTTTGGCAAGCCAACTTGAAACTTAGTGAAAGATCGTGGATGCCGCCTAGAGGGGGGGTGAATAGGCGCTTTAGAATAATTACGGTTGAGGCTTGAACAAATGCGGAATAAACCTAGCGGTTAATTTGTCAAGCACAAAACCTACAACAACTAGGCTCACCTATGTGCACCAACAACTTATGCTAAGCAAGAAAAACTACTTAGGTGATAGCAAGATATATGACAAGAAACAATATGGCTATCACAAAGTAAAGTGCATAAGTAAAGGGCTCGGGTAAGAGATAACCGAGGCACGCGGAGATGACGATGTATCCCGAAGTTCACACCCTTGCGGATGCTAATCTCCATTTGGAGCGGTGTGGAGGCACAATGCTCCCCAAGAAGCCACTAGGGTCACCGTAAGCTCCTCACGCCCTCGCACAATGCAAGATGCCGTGATTCCACTAAGGGACCCTTGAGGGCGGTCACCGAACCCATACAAATGGCAACCCTTGGGGGCGGTCACCGAACCCGTACACTTTGGCATCCCTTGGGGCGGTCACGGTGCAGTCAAATTGCTCGAGGCGATCTCCACAACCTAATTGGAGACCCCGACGCTTGCCGGAGCTTTACACCACAATGATTGAGCTTGAACACCACCATCCGTCTAGGGCGCCCAAGCACCCAAGAGGAACAAGCTCAAGGGCACCAAGAACCCAAGAGTAATAAGCTTCTCAACTTGTAACTTCCACGTATCACCGTGGAGAACTCAAACCGATGCACCAAATGCAATGGCAAGGGCACACGGAGTGCCTAAGTCCTTCTCTCTCAAATCCCACCGAGGCAACTAATGCTAGGGAAGAAAATGAGAGGAAGAACAAGAAGGAGAACACCAAGAACTCCAAGATCTAGATCCAAGGGTTCCCCTCACATAGAGGAGAAAGTGATTGGTGGAAATGTGGATCTAGATCTCCTCTCTTTTCCCTCAAAAACTAGCAAGAATCCATGGAGGGATTGAGAGTTAGCAAGCTCGAAGAAGGTCAACAATGGGGGAAGAACATGATCTCAAAGGATAAGGTTCAATGGGGAAGAAGACCCCCTTTTATAGGTGGGGTAAAATCCAACCGCTATGCTCACAACCCGCACAGAGCGGTACTACCGCTCGTCCTCACGGTACTACCGCTAGGGATTGCGGTACTACTGCTTGCGGTACAAAAAAAATACTTCCGTACCTACCTCCGCAGGACTTGGGACAAGTTTTTTGGTCCGGAGCGGTACTACCGCTGTAGGAGTCATGATAGTACCGCTCTGGAGCGGTAGTAAAAATTACATCCGCTCCAATTCGCGGTAGTACCGCCTGCAGCCTTTCGTAACACCAAAACTACCATAACTTCTGCATTCGGACTCGAATTCGTGAAACCAAGTTTGTTGGAAAGCTAGGGACAAGGGCTAACACAATCTTGAGAAAAATACCAATAATAAGCAAATGAGAAAAGGCCCAAAAGAAAATGGTGAGAACCCTTCCTCAGAAAAGACCGGTAAAACCTCCAACACCGAAAACATCATAGAAGACGCATGCAAACTCCGTTTTCGATGAACTCAAGCTTGTAATAAAGATGACCATAAGCTCTAAGGCTCACAAAGAGAACCAAACAAGAACCAAGAAACATGATGCAATGATGCAATGGTTTGAGCTCTCGACGAACGATACGATCAAGCTACTCACTTGAGAGCCCCCCTTGATAGTACGGCTATCGATCCTATAACCCGATCTCCCAACTACCACCATGAGACCGGTAAAATAGAAAACCTATCAAGGGCAAACCTTTGCCTTGCACATGATCCACTTGAGCTAGATGATGACGATCTTGTCCTCCTCAAGATGGACCACCTTTCTTGATTGTGTTGGATCGATGGAGACTAGATGATTGCTCCCCCATACTCCACTATGGGTGAGCCACTCTTCGGCACATCTTCACAAGTCCATTGACACCACAATGGATGGCAAGCTTCAAGCACTTGATCTCTTCGTGATGCTCCACTTGAACTTGCACACAACAATCTTGATGACGATCACCACTTGATGTCATCCTTTCCATGGGTTGTATGATATCTTCCTCTTGGCGCAAGCCCATGGACACGCATCTAACCCCACATAGACTCTCACATAGACCATGGGTTAGTACACAAAGTGCAATGGATAATGCTTACCATACCATGGGATCACTTGATCCCTCTCGGTACATCTTTCACGCTTTGTGAGTTGATCAACTTGATTCACTCTTGACTTAGTCTTGATCAACCTTGAATCTTTCCAACTCTATTCGTTTGGATGATGTCTTGAAGGTAAACATGAATGATCACACAATCTTCTTCTTCAAGACATGCTTGCAATAAGCTCAATACTCACATGACCAATCTTTGGATAATTCCTTAATAGCACCTTGGTCAACACATAAACTCCTTGAAACCAACACATGGACTTCAAGAAATGTCTATGGACAAATCCTTCAAATATAACTCAATGCAACCATTAGTCCATAGAGAATGTCATCAATTACCAAAACCACACATGGGGGCACCGCATGTCCTTTCACTTAGCAAGAGGTGCGGTCCTATTTCCTTTTTCCTATTTCCATTGTGTTGTTTTAGAGTTTCTCGTATAGTTTTTTGGAGAAATTCGTTAGTTATTATGTAGTGTATCTGATGCATTTATATGAGTGTGTTTGTTCATATTCATAGTGTCACGATGCTCTTTTGTCAGACCCTAATAAAGAAAGGGAACATCACGTTTATGTTGTTGTGGACAAAACTATAAATGATAAGCTTAAAGAGATGCAACTTAACCTTGAAAATATAATGTTGGAGAAAAAGGAAGTTGCTAAAATGAGCCTATCCAAATCACATATCTTTCCATTATAAAGTACAACCAGCTTGGCTGTTGGTGTAACTGATATCACTTTTGATCACAAAGATACCTTTTAAGAACTCTGTAATCGGAACAAAACAGAGAGTGCGTGGTAGACATAGTATGGTAGGGGTAACCTTCAAACAAATGAAAAAATTAATTTAGCACATTCCCAGAATCAGTTAGGTGTTGTTTTTATAGTGGATTGTCAGGCAACACAAGGAGGGCCAACCTGTGCGACACCATTCACACATTTTTCTCTTTTGCATTCGCTAACGCCGTCTTAACTGGTTGTATGTATGCGACACAACTGGAAAGAAACCACCACGTATGGTGCAATATGTGTTAAAAGGGCACTGCCTTAATAGGCATGAATTAGAATACTGACTACTCGTACCTATAAATGTATTGTCTGCAGCAGAGAACAATGATCCAGGTATAGAATTCAAAGCACCTAAATAGGTGATTTACACATAAGTTCACACCGCACACAATGTAATATTCTAATAAAAAGAATTATGATCATGGCAAACCGTAATGCACTTCGGAACAGGGCGAGACATGCTGCTACTCTCTTACGATGTTGAGAAACATATCGACCACATGTAGCAGCACGACCTGCAACGGGATCAGCAGAATTCATGTTCCTTGTTTCTTGACGCGTACCAGGGAAAGAAGTGTGAATAAACATACGCAATCCAAGCACAAGTAGATAAAAGAAAGTGCAAAGCGCACCTCAGTCACAGAGCCGATCTCCTGAGCAGATCAAATTACGAGCCAAACTCGATTATGAATTGATCACGGCAATTTCTGAGAAAAAAAGAGTGTAATGTAAGCCAATCATACGTGTTAATTTTAATTAAGAGCAAACACATGATGAGAAGTAGATGTTATATTCAGTAACATTGAGTTTCTTATGAAATCTGTTATGATCATGTGATATTCATTATGAAGTCAAAGACTTTGTAATGAACTTGTTATTTTGGTTTAACAAAATATTTGAACTGTTCCATGTTATTATATATGTGTTTGTTTGCTTATAGCCCTATAATGGTCTTTATTATTTTCTGTCATGTTGTACTCATGCATAACTTTTCTTGCATGCAGTCAGTTTTCTCCATATACTTGCATGCAGTCATTTAATTTTTCGGTTTACCCCCTGTCTTTTTATTGCATTTTTATGGTTATCGTGTGGTTTTATTGCATTTTTTAACTTTACTATATATGAAAATTGTGGAGTAGCGAACAACCCTTTGTACCATATGGTTGTTAATATAAGCAAGTTTCTGTGAGATGTAATGTAGGATATGCAAATTCTCAGTTTAGCATGAGTTTTAATTATGTATGTGCCCATGGCTACTCACAACATCCAATCTGAAGCCATGAATGCATCTGAAGTCGGTTGAAGGTATGAGATCTGCAAGTACCCCGCTTCGTAAATTTGAAAGATAAAGATAATCTTTGTTACCACCGTTCTCCTTGAAGCAGGATTTAATCCTGATTGGGGTAATTCTGCTATGTATAGGGTGATGCTGTTGAGATCAAAACATGGTGGCAAGCTGATGGAAAGGCCGATACTCGGCATGATTGGATGCTTAAGGATTTAGCTAAAGGTGAAGTTATTGGAAGAACTACAAGGTACATACTGCTCAAGTGTGAAGCTTAATTTTTTTTCTGTTGGAGATAGTCATCATGCTTGCTCACAGTTAGAACTACATATGTGTGCAGGGGGAAAAGAAAAGAAAAAGGAAAACTAATTTTTTTAACTAAACATATTTCTTGCCTTTTTGAAGTTCCATCCCCACCTTCTTATCTGCACTTTTTCTTGTCCATGCAAATCTAGCAAATGGTGTGCTACACTGTACTTATGTGCTGCTTGTCGACTTAATAGCATCCCTGATCATCCATGCTTAATAATGAGTATTGATGGGACTTTATTTAGCTTTCCAACATAAGTTTACAGAACTGAAGTTTTATAGTTTATTAGGTAGATCTCTCACTACGCTTAGCAAAGGTAATGAAGTCATATCACTTAGCTTTCTAGCAAGTGGGTCATACGAACCAATTTATGTTCTGCTCTCTTGCATTTGGATGCCCACGTTCATACTGATCTGATCTCTATTGCAGGTTCCACGGAAGCACCTAACTTGTTGATTTTGTAGCCTCCTCGCAGCAGGGCCACGGGAGGAGCACCAGTTTGGGAACTGCTACGGCCAGGTATGCCTCTCTTCCTCCCCGTCCTCTCGATCCACTGCCTCTCGACGACGATGATGAATACTAGCCCGTGATCTTGAGACAGTGGATGCAATAGATCGAGGTGAAGACCAGACACTCCATCACGATCACTGTTTTTTTTCATTCTTTTTGAGGAGATGATTTTAGCACTCTTTATCAATGTGATTCTAGAACCAAGATGCATGTGTCGCTCGTTTCATCGAGTGTGTAATGAACTTTCAACTTTGTTCTTGTTCCTGATGATCTGAAATCCCTGGTTTATCTTGGCTCCCTGCTGCTTAATATGCCTATGATGCAATAACACTACATGGTATAAGAAGGAAAGTGGAAGAGGCGCTGAAATCCCTGGTTTATCCTTGCCCCCTACCGCTTAATATGTCAATGATGTAGTAACACTACATAGTATAAGAAGGAAAGTGGAAGGGGCTCATCCCACCTGGCACCACCCCAACTTCCTCTAGGCGGCGCCACCGGGTGGCGCCCCAACCGCTAGTGTGATATCAAACAACTGCGAAGATGCTCGCTTGTGGCTATTCTGGTTATTCGAGACTACCAGTCAGCATGATCCAGCATGTATATTAGTGACTTTATGGTCCATTAGGTGGGCTAGGAGGAGAGACATTCATGACAATGAGTTCCAAAGTGCGATGACAACAAGGTGCTTCATCAACAGATATCTTGAAGACCTTGAGATCGCTAGTGCTCGACAACCTAATGCTCTCAATGCTCGGCCAGCTCAATATGCCCGCGGATGGTTATCTCCAGCAGGGTCGACAGCGAAATTTAATGTGGATGGTGGTATTTCTCACCATGGTGCAGCAACAGTGATATGTAGAGACAGTTTCGGCTGTTTTCTAGGAGCATCGGTTGTTGTGTTTGATGGTCGCATTGATGCAGCATCTCTCGAGGCGCATGCTTGCAATGAAGTACTAGCTCTAGCTAAGGATCTAAACATCCACTGTTCAGTAATTGCGTCGGACTGCCTCGAGTTTGTGACGAACATCAACAAAGGAGCAACGTTAGTTTATGCAACAGACCAACAGTATTAGCTGAAAATCAAGCTTAGATGTGTCTTTCTTGTTTTAGCATAGGGAATGTAACTATGAAGCTCATTCTTTAGTTAAAGCAGCAGTTTCGCTGCCAGTTGGTCGCCATTTGTGGCTAGGGTTATTACCATACATTATCTCTATTCCAAGCATTGTTCGGTTTGAATAAAGACCCTAATTCACTTTTAAAAAGTTCTTTTCTAGTATTTATTGGGGTTTCTTTTCCTTTTTTTTTTTCCTTTTCACTTCAAAAATGTCCACGAATCCCAAATTCGAAAAAAATGTTTGGGATTTTCAAAAATCTGAAATGTTCACATATTTGAAAAATGTCCATGATTTTAGAAGATGTGCTTGTTTTGTTTCTAAACTCATGAATTTGGAAAAAATTTCTTCCATTTCAAAAACTGATCATGATTACAACAATTTTTCTGAATTTCAGAAAAATATTCATGGATGCATAAAAACTCATTGTTTTCAAAAAATATTCACAATCTTGAACAACTTTCTTGCATTTCAATAAATGTTCATGAGTTATATAATTGTTCTAATTTCAGAAAAATATTCAAGATTTTTGATAAAATGTTGATGATTGGAAAACTATTCATGAATTTTAACAACTTTCTCACAATTCAAAAACTGTTCACAAGATATAAAAATAATCCCGAGTTCCAGAAAATGTTTACAATTTAAAAAATCGAAAAAATAATACGGGAAAAATGAAAAAGTAAGTAAAGACCGAAAATAAAAAAAGCAGTAAAATAGGATAACCGTTCTGGGAGAACCTCCCCAAAACCTTAAAGGAGATAGTTAGTCGCTATTTCGCAACCTACGCGCCAAATAGAATCGGCCCTTATGACGGGCCTATCTCATCTGTTTGATTATTCTTTGCAGATTTTTTTTATTATTCTTAAAAGAAACGTCCGTTTGATGATCCCATATACGTCATTTCCCATTTTGTTCTTGGTGGACGTCTTACAGACGCTCCCGCCATACTGTTTTATATATGATTTTTTTTTACAAAGTTTTACATATGCGGTTACGCGGAGAAGGGAACAAGGATGAGAGAAATGGTGCGATGTGTTCGTTCTTTAGCAATTAGCACCGAGTCGTTCGTGCGGCCGGGTTGGAGTCCAGCACCACCTCAACTAATTAGCCCGGCCGGGTGAAAGTGAAAAATGGTGGCTCCGGACCTAGATGCTGCCCGTCTTTAGCACGGCAGTGTCTCGCACGCGTCGCCTTTGCTTTCACACATGTCACGCGACGGATCGAACAATGTGATATCACCTGCATCTCGTACCATCATGTCACAACACTATCCTAACATATACTCCCTCTATTCGAAAAAAACTTGTCTCACAAATGAATGTATCTAGCATCAATTTAATGCTAGATACATTCATTTAAGGGACAACCTTGGGATAAACTTTTTTGAACGGTGAATCAAGGCCATGATTATGTTGCTGGTCTACTAGTGTTGTTTTTCAGTTTCAGGCTAGTAATACATGATAAGTTGTACTGGTATTCTGAAGAAAAGACTGGACTAGCAGTACCACATAATTATTTACAGACTACTCTCTCTGTTCGAAATTACTTAAAAAAAAAACTAAAAAATGTTTAATACATCCATTTCTACGACAAGTAATCTGAACGGAGGGAGTAGCTGGCAAGAATGTTCTTTCTCAAAACGAGCTGGCAAGAATGTTGTAACAGAACATTGCTACCAATTGGCAAAGACCAATAATGCTTCTCCCTTTGTGTTGTTTGGCGGGCCGATTCGTGCCAGCTCCACGGGATGGATATGGAAAGGGTCAGATATATCTGCAGGTCCGGTTGGTTCCAACGTCTAGCCTTGTGCAGTACCAACAGAGGACGACATCGGTACCAGAATTCTGGTTGCAACTAACCGTACTTCATCCAGCCAACATTCTGTTCGCGGCCAGCCCGCCACCATTGTAGTTGGGAACAGATAATCTCTGCATCTTCCCAGGAGGTGGTCTAGACTCAAGAGTAGCCACATGGTCCAAGAGATGAGATATGATCATAGGATGCATGCAGGAGCACTGCGGAGGCCGTGCTAGCTTCTAGGCACGCACGCACGCTGCTAGCTGCAACTGGTGCTGACCTGGACAAATAACAAAGTACTACTTATTTGGGACGCGGTGTTTTGGCTTCTAGGTGTATATGTACCTATTGTCCAAATACACATTTTAAAAAGTTGAAATATTCGAAATAAAAATTTCATGGGTATATCTGGACATTCTATGTGCGTGCACAAAGTTATGATGAAAAATGACATTTTTTATGGCTTGTGTAAAAAAGATGTTAAGTATAATGTTTATTAGGAAAGACGAGATAGACTAGGATTTGTTCTGGCTTGTCTTGTAGTCCAAGTAGATCATTGCACTCCTATATATATGCCCACGAGGCTCAAGCAATACAACGAACAATTCCACCAAACATCCCTCTCCCTTCTAACATGGTATCGGGCTCGGTTCTAAACCCTAGTCACTGTCGCTTCCGCTCCGCTGCCGCTTCGGCGGTCGGCCTTCACGACCGTCGCCGGGGGCTGTGTCGCCCGTACCTAGGGTTCGTCCGCTGGTCGTGTCGACCGACTGCCCTAGAGAGTCTTTTTCCCGATCCTTTGATCCGGGTTTTTCTCTCTCTTGCCGGTCGCTTTAATCGGCGTCTACTTTTTAATTTTCCGATCTAAGATCGGTTTGCGTCGCCCACCGCCGCCGTCGAACCTGGCGTGCCTCTACTCCGACATCGGCACGACTACGCGGCTTCTTCTCGGACACGATGGCCACGCGCGACACGTGGCGGCCGTCGTCCACACATCCGTCGCTCGCGTCGTTCTGCGCCGACCGTTGTCGCCTTGATTTGATCGGGATCCTCCTTCAACCTCGCCTTCATCCAGCTGGCTCCATCATGCTCCTCCCTGCAGGACGGCACACGCGTGGTGCGTTGGTGCAAACGCTCTGCCCCGCGTCCGCATGTGGTTATCCACACCGTGCGGCCCGAGGTCAGCCTCACGCGCGCTGGATGCATGCCTGAAGTGCACTAGCCCTTGCTCGTGCATGTGTTGGATGGCAGTGCACTAATACATGCAGCCAGGCCACCTACATCACGCAACTTGCATTGGCTCAACGCATTGCAGGCTCCTGCTATGTTCGGCCGCAAAATCGCACCACGCAATACCTTCATCGCCAGCCGAGCAGCTACCCAGCCTCGCAAGTGATTGGGTTGATCATCCGATCGCCTGCGATCCGCTTTATTTACGCCGTGCGACCGATCTGGCTCGTCGGTTGCGCGCGTCTCCGCAGGTCCCGTGAAGATCGTTCCCGGATTTAACACGTCTCTCCACCGATCGAGCATCAGGCTGCCGCTGTGTCGCCCCGTCGGGCCGCAGCGTCGCCGCCCCGTGGTTCTTTTTCCGGCTGCACCGATTCGCGTCACCGCTGCGTCGCCCCTTAGGACCGTAGTGTCGCGGCCCGCGGTCCACCGCCGCCTCGAGGTCATCCGCTCTAGGTCGTCCCCGTGGCAGCATCGACCCTCGCACCGCCGCTGCGTCGCCCCGTCGGGCCGTAGCGGCGTGCACGCGGTCCCGGCCGCCGTCACGAGCCGTGCCGTGTGGCTGCACCGACTTCGCAAACCGTCGTTCGTCGCCCCGCCAGACGCGGCGTCGCGGCCTGATCCCCGCCGCCGCCCGAGGTCTTCCCGCCATCGCCCCGAACCGCCTGCCGCTGTTGCGTCGCCCCTTCGGGCCGTAGCGCCGCGGCCCGTGGTCCGCTTCGCCGTCACCACGCGTCGACCTCCCGTGGTATGCGCCGCGTCGTCTTCCTTGGCGCGGGAACGCCACCGTCCGCGCCGGTCTTCGTCACGCTGTCAGGGTTCTTCGCCTACTTCGAGCACCGCCGCCGCACTCTTAACCTAGCCGCCGCCGCCGCCGTCAGGCCGCCGCCGCCGCTCTTCTTTGGCCACGGCCGCCGCTACCTTCGTAGCCGCCGCCGACGCCCGTCCACCCCCTTCGTCTTCGTCCAGCACCGGCCCCTCGCCAGCGTCGCCGTCATCTACCCCGACCACTTCGTCTACTCCGACAACCGCAGGCGACATCGGCCCTGCGCCGATTGACGCCGCAACCGTCGTCAAGTCCTTCTCTGTTGGCTTCTCCGACTTCTTCGACATGGTGTACAGCTCGTGCAGGTCCCAGTCTACGCATGTCCGGTGCTGGCAACACCGAAGTGTGCCTTCGTCCACGACGTTTCCCCGGGCCTGGCATGCCTGGTGCGGCGCTTCGTCAACTTCGTTTTCGTCCGTCTACGCATGCCCGATGCTGGCAACACTGGTGCGTGCCTTCGTCTACGATGAGTCCCCGGGCTTGGCAAACCCGTCGCGACGCGTCGTCAACAACATCTTCCCGGCGCACCACTACTTCGACACCAATGCGCCCATGCTAACTCGGCGCCTCCTTGCGCCCGCGGCTCCACGTCGACTTCCTCGACACCGGCCACCCCGACTCGTCATCGACCACGGCATTCTTCGCACGGCTACCTCGACCACGGCTCCACCACCCATGCTCTCGGCTACCTCGACAAACGGCCCAAAGGGCTATCGCCTTGCTTGAGCAACCTCGTCGGTTGCCACTCCAGCCATGATTGTGACTGCGGGGGGTGTCCATCGGCTTGCCTTCAGATTCTTCTCCAGTCTCACCGTCTGCGTCGCTACCGTTCCGTTGTGACTGCGGGGGGATGTTGAGTATAATGTTTATTAGGAAAGACGAGATAGACTAGGATTTGTTTTGGCTTGTCTTGTACTCCAAGTAGATCATTGTACTCCTATATATATGCCCACGAGGTTCAAGCAATACAACGAACAATTCCACCAAACATCCCTCTCCCTTCTAACAAAAGATAAAGAAATGCCTCATGAATAGTTATAATGAAGCATCAGAAATTGTCTTTTTTACACAAGCCACAAAAAATCTTGTTTTTCACCGGAAACTTTGTGCACGCACATAGAGTTCCGGATATACACGCGGGATTTTTGTTCGGGGTTTTTCAACTTTTCAATATGTATGTTTAGACAATGGATGCATATGCATGTAGGAGCCATAGCCAATTACCGACTTATTTGGTACTACATTTTTTTTCCAGACGAAGGTACTACGTGGTAGGATAGGTTGGTGAGAGAGGATATATCCAGAATGGGCCAATGTAATAATTGTGTTTGAGAAAACCAGTCTGGCAATACCCACCATTTCCTGTCCATACATAGTTTTGGTGAGGCACTGACCGATTCCATCACTGTTGCACCCAACTTACTTAACCCTGCTGCAAATGCCAAGAACCCTTCTAGATGCCTTTTTGTGGGCTCTGAGCTTCTGACGTCCGGGAGAAAGATACGCTGAGATCGAACTAAAATGGATATCCATGCCCGATAGGGAGTTGCCTAACCTAACAACCACCTTTTCAGGTGGGGGTCTCTTTTTTTTTCTTGCGGATGCAGACGGGCGTCTTTGTGAGCTCACACACATGATGCAGTACGTGGTACATGCACAAGCTAAGAGCATATACAGCTGGGTGTCTCAAACAGGCCCCAAACGTTCGGATGGACGGTCCGTTCACGAAAATTTGATCCAAACGGGTGTCTCAAACGGGTCTCAAATATCCGGGTTGACTGGCACTCCTCATATCCACATCCACGCGGCTATCGAGGCGCCTGGGCGGACTGACGATAGGGTCCCATACGGAATCACCCAAAAACCTGACGGTCCGAAGGACGTCTCCTCCGGCGGGTGGTGTCAACACCGCGTGGGCGTGGCGCTACTCCGGCTTGCCGCCCGAGGCCAAATCCAGCTATTAAGCCGGCCGGCGTCCCCCAACGCTCGCCCATCCACTTCCTCCCTCTCCGCGTCGCAGCTCGAGCCCATCCACCTCCTCTCTCCCACTCCGCCGCTCTTCCCACGCTCTCCGGACTTCAACATGGAGTTTGTCGTCACCCAAGAGGAGGAGATGGCGGAGCAGCAGGCCATCCTGGAGTCCAACCAAGATGAGGCTTTTGTGGAGGCCAACCGACAGTTCATCCAGCAGGAACGAGCAGCGACCGACGTGCTTTTCGACGAGGTCGAAGTGGAGATGAATGACATCTCCGACGAGGACTAGAGTAGTAGATCTACGTAGTACGTGGGTTTTTTTATCGCCTTTCTAGTGGCCGTTTCCGTTGCCTCGCCGGTGCGACAACCACTGTCACACAAGCAACTGCTAAGATGACAGCATGATCGGCTCATCAGCATGATTAAACCAGAGCTGACATGGACGTCCATGTAATAAAAAAGCTAAAATATTCCATCTATGGTAATACGTACTATCTTTTGCGTCTCTCTACGCAATGATCGATCAGTGGAACCTTCTACCGCGGCACGGGATCAGCGTTTATTTTGGCAGAGAAGTGGCAGACAGCCGTGTAATTTAGGTTGGTGCAAGTGCAACCGGTGATGTTGTCATGCTACCAACCTCTAGCTACCGCCCTCCGATTCATGCAGTTTGCAGATTCCTTCCGCACTGAAATCATGAAATGTACGTGCTCGATACTATATATGATGTGTACGTGCTCGATACTATATATGTGAGTGCTAGGCTTGTTCGAACTGTTGAATTTGGTACTTTAGGATATACTTCAAAAACGTCTTGTATTTTGATACAGAGGAAGTATACGATGTAGAGTGGTGAGCCTCAGAATCAAAGTCGTGCGCATATCAGTGGTGTATATCGTCACCACCACGCGATCAAATTTATGTGTATGAGCATAGATCTGTCGCAAAATGAGAAGAGTCGAATGTAGTCGGAAACCATCATACATGCACATACTCCAAAACCGATGTGGTATAGGACGACGGCAACAACGTCGTCAAGCCATACCGACAATTTTTTGGCCACCGCAAGCCATAAACATACAACCCCTAATCTACTGTTGCACCCCTTTGTGTTGCCGTCATCGTTGTTGTTTCACCGCTGCCATGGCCGACCAAACCCCGAGCAGCCGCCATCAGATCAAGGCAATGGAGAGCCATCACCGTACACGGCCGCCCACGCAATACAACAACGTCGCAACATGACAACCACCTAGGAGAACAGGCGGCCACCGCCATGACGACCAAACTCCATCGACTGCACCGAGCCGCGGCACTGAAGAGCTTTATACGCAAGGCATCCCCCCCCCCCCCCCCCCACCCCTCCCCATCCTCTGCTCGAGGACGATGCAGGCGACCTAGAGAGTTGTTACACACCTAAGTCCTTCCCTCCTGTCCATCCAGAAAATATGTTAGGTAAATATGATGATATAAAAATCAAACAACATAAAATATTTTGTAATGTTGTGTCGGATTGTATCTGGAAACTACTCTGTACCAATGTGTATGCGTGCATAAAGTGGCAAACATTCCATGAAAAAGGTGCACAGAACAAAAATCATGGGAGAAGCACCCAACGGGAAGATTTTGGTTTGATAATAGATTAGGCCGTGAAGTTGACTCCTAGCATGATTTGTCACTTTTGTACTGCGTTAAAAAAAAACATGACTTGTCACTGCCACGATATCTCACCACCTTGGCGACGTACACCTAATTCGATCATTACTCAGTTGAAACGACGCACCTTTTCGAACATGCAGAATTAACCTTTACGTCCCAAGTCTTCGTTCTCAGGATAAACACAAAGTTCAAAGCTATCGTTGAAATTACGTGCACCTGCACATGTGATGAAAACGAAAATCGACCGATGTACTCCCTCTGTTCCGAAATAGTTGTCGTTGGGGGATTTTTCAGACCAGGTGAAAACGAGCAAATGTACAAAAATACCCCTGATTTGAAAACGAGTCATCGTCTTCCTCCGCCAGGCTCCTCCTCGTAGTCTTCCTCCACCAGGCCACCTGCGCCTCCATCTCCTCCAGCTGCTAGTCCGCCACCTCCTCCTCCGCCTCCACCACCACCTCCTCCTCCTCCTTCGCCTCCTCCTCCTCACTTGATCTGGTGGCGACCGCTCCCAATTTGATCGCCGCTGCCCCAGCCTAGCCGCCCCACCGCTCCTCCCAATCTAGTCCTCGCTGCACCAACCTGGTCCTCTCAACCGCACCGACCAGCTTGATCCTTGCTGCTCCCCCGCCCGGTCCTTGCTGCTCCCCTGCCTGGTCCTCGCCAGGTACTCCTCTCATTGCTTCCAATTCTTATCGTTTCGCCAGATGCAGAATTGGGAGAATTTGTCGATGCTTTTAGGTACAATAGTTTGTAAAGGTCAAGAGACATTCAATCAGGAAGAATTTGTTAAGATCAATAACTATGGCAATCAGACAAGATCATCACCCTCACAATTGGCATCAGAAGAAATTACTGGAGTGCAATGATCAATTGGGAAACCTATAATGCATGAGAAAATGATGTTGTTGCTATCCTCCCTGCTGATGTTGTCCAATTGTCAAATTTAGAGATGATGATCATTGTTACACACCATTTGTCCAATTGCAAACATGCCTACAGTTTCTGCGAGTCAATGAAAACAAATTCAATAGACCATTTGAGATCAATACTTGGATATTTAAAAAACTTTCTATAAAACGATGTATCCTGATGAATGATACCAACAGTAAGAAAAGCCAACAGTCCTGACAGTAAATAAGAATGAAAATTGTGAAAAGTGTGAATGACAGATTGGTGTTATCATGATTACACCTAGGGAGTATACTTATAGAGCGATCTAGGGCAAGGTGGCAACATTTTGCCATGTGATTTTGTGACAGCAATGTCCACATGCTTCTAATAATGGGGAAAAAAGAGGTATCTCAATCCAATGAAAATATGGGATCACTTACTCTGTTGACATAGTGTGTGTGTTGATGATCTCACTCACAGGATGGATTATTGCTTATTTTCCCTGACACAAGCAAACCAAATGAAATGGGATCTTATTTATTTACAATCAAATCAAAACAAGGAAGCAAGGAAAGGTGAAAATGGACTGCACTTTAGTTTACTTCATTTCATTTCGCATAAGCAAACCAAAAGAGAGCCTTAAATGGACTGCACTCATCGAACTACAAGATCGATCAAGAACTACTCATCGAACTACGATCTTTGGATCACAGAACCCATTTTAAATCAGAGTTGCAGAGTGAGGGGCTCACCGAGGTAGAAGGTCTTGGCGTAGGCGTCGCCAAGGCGGCCCCAGCCGAGCTTGGCGATGGCCTCCTGCTCCAGCTGCTCGTCCCGCCACTAGCAGCGCCTGCCTGCCTCGGCCTACCGCGCAACATTCTGATGCAGAAGCCGGGGGTTATCCTCCTTTTCAAAAAAAAGTTAAATACTCAACTTGGTACATGCACCTTAATTTACTTCAATTCAGGGTACAGGCAACTTAACGAAACCCTCAACTTGGTAGAACTAATATAGCACCACATGCAACAATTGATTATGATTAAGTTGGGGCCTACTCCAGTTAAAGATTATGATTATGGTTACTCCAAAACCAAAACCAAAAAAATCAAGTTCAATAACTCGTTCAAGATTTTTCTATTGATGATATATCATTGTCGGAGTTGCTGTAAGCCACAGAAGAAAATAAAGTGGGTCCTCAAAGTAGTTGGGCATCTCATTAATTATGCAAAGCTAGAGGACATCAAGTCTCTGTTGGAGCAGGTTGAACGAGAGGGCATGGAAAAGACTAGAGAAAGAGAGAAGATAATAAAGATGACTCTTCCTCCTCTTTGCCCATTTATGAGTAATTTACAGTTCTGTCGCCCATATGTTCTCCTTAATTTAGCCAGAAAGAAAATAAGTAATTTCAGCAAAACTTGCAGGGCAGCCCTGGCATGATTTTTGCAAGGCAAATAAAAACTTATCAAAACAAATTTCTTGCAGTTGCAGAATCAGCCATGCATAGAAGAACTCTAGCCATCGATCGCAATGCAAGGCCTCGTGTTCTTTTAGTACTTGAACAAACCTTCAGTAAGACTCTCTACAGTCTACACACTACAAATCGAACAGCCCCCCTAACGCGGCCCTGCTTGGGAGCTGTATTACCAAGTTTAACTGAAACTAAAACTACCAAGCAGGTATACTGAAACTTAATTTCAGTTAATCTTGTCAATTTCAGTTAATCATTTTGTGTTGCCTTGCCTAGAAAAACGTGGAGTATATAATGCATGGTGTTATATATTTACCTTATAAACCGGCAAAATCCACCTTCGCCAAGTTTGTTTTCCTCGTAAAAGTTACTTGTAGCCTCTAATATCTGATGAAACTCATATACTGAAAATTCAGACAACTCTGCTTCCACTTCCCAAACAAGTTCATCTCCTTGAAACTGGTGAGTACTTTTTTCCTGTAACTTCACTTTACCTGAAAATTGTGAACTGGCACTATCAATATCGATCTCTGTAATTACGACTCTTTATATTTCTGTTGAGCATTTTAGTAATTAATCGGCTAATTTACCCACCTTTTGTGTGCCTTTTTCTAAGCCGACAACAGTAAACGATGAAGCAGCAGAGAGCAACCAGTGTTACAGGTGCAGCTACCGATAAGGCTATTACCCAACGTACGGGTAGATTTACCACCCAACAGCAACGATTCATTCTGAGCAAGTAACAGCAGGTACTTCATAACAGGTGCACAAACAAGAACACAGTACGGGAGTATTACTGCATGCAGCTTCAGGTTGCCGTTTCAAGACTCTGTTTGGGTGGCTCAATGGCTGCGTGAGCAATTCCTCACCCTCTAATTTCATTACTCACCCACTGCAGGCACAAAAAAGATGGGCAAAATATGTTTATTAACTTTCCACAGCTCGCAAACTTGCTTTTGACTCTGAATCCTCCAAGCAGGGCATGAAACTTCCCAAAGCAACAATAGGTAAAGTAGCATTTCGAGAGAAAAGAGCATGAAACTTCTCATGACTGAAACATCCAGGTACCAAATTACAGAAACTTTGTCAATTCATCAAAGAGATAACCAGCGGAAGTAACGCTCTATAATTCATAAGGACGCAAGTAACCAACGGAAGGTCAAGAATCGACTAACTGAGGAGGATGCAGCAGGCAGTACCGAGAGAACGCAGCATGCGCAGATTGAATGCGTCGGCAAGGTGGGGACGTCCGACGAAGACGACAACGTGGGCACCGTGAGGACAAAGACTCTGCTCCAGATCCGCCGCTCCACTGCTCCGGTGCTGCTCCAGATCCACCGCTCTAGTGCCGCTCCACATCCATGCCTCCCTCGCCCAGATCCAGCGCTGGCGCTCCACATCCATGCCTCCCTCGCCCAGATCCAGCGCTGGCGCTCCACATCCACGCCTCTATTGCATATTCCAGAGTAGAAGCTCGTCGCCGGCTCAAAAGATTGATTTTTTTACCTCCGGGGTGTGAGTGGGCGGGGAGGTGGAAAGGAAGAGGAGAGAGGAGAGGAGGTGAGGTCGGCGATAGGGAGAGGGAGGGTGAGGACGGCGAGCGGCGGGAGAGGAGAGGCAGGCGAGAAGGGAAGGCCATGGCGGCGAGAAGCGTCTGAGAGAACGAGCGAGTGAGTGCGGGCGAGTGAGTGAGCGAGCGAGTGCGAAGGCCGGCGAGGGCAAAATTGGAAAGTGGGGATATTTCTGTACTACGCGAAAGTTGAACTAGAAACCTCCAACGACAACTATTTCGGAACAGAGGGAGTACCAAACAGATTAGGGAAAGGATGGCACACCCACATGAGGCGAGGAGATAGCATTTCACAATCATTGATCGCGAAGTTTTTTTTATTAGAGTCTTTGAATTGAAGCCGAATGCATGTGCCTTCTATGAATGGTTGCCCATATCGTATTGCATCAAGACACACCTATTGCCGACTAGTTCACGCAATGATTGGGAATGGGCTCCGTTGCTGGATAGAAACATCCTAAATTCTCCACCCCTGTTCCGTCTCGAAATAGAGTTGACTCTAGATCGATGTTCATGATGTAGACGCCATCGGTCCAAAGCATATTGCGGTTTCTTTACGGAGGGCGTCAAAGACGGCATCAAATCTTTGGTTTTGGAGTTCACCGTCAAAAGTGTGAATTCGGGCGGGGCACTGTTGATTTGTGTCTTAAAAATGTGTCATGCCAAAAAAACTAATATAAAAAATTATCACCTGTTTAAACAATTACTACTCCTTCCGTGCTATAATATAAGATCATTTTGCAAGCTGCAAAACAATCTTATATTATGGGACGAAGGAGGTAATAATTTGGCAAGCAATACCCCTTTTCTCGTCGATACTGGAGCAACAATTGTCCCCTGTGACTTAGCATTGCATTCTTTGAGCGCACCGCACAACGGCAACAAGAAAGCGACACAACCTCGCATCACACTCGGAAATGATTTGCTAAAAGGTATCCTACAGTTCACAGAAGCTTCACCTGGACACCTTTCTGTGTCAAACCAAAGCAGCAGCAACTACTCCAGAAATGCTCTCATACTAGAAGGGTTGGGAGCACTTTTCTATGCCTTTGATGTTGTTGAGATTCTTAAAAAAATTACTCATTTTGTTTTAAAATATATGTTGTATTACTTTTTTGAAAAGTCCAACCACTTCAAGTTTGATCAAATTTATAAAGAAATATATTAAAATTCATAATATCAAATTGATGTCATTAGATTTATCATGAAATGAATTTTCATAATCTTTCGGTTTAATATTGTGAATGTTGATATTTTTTACACTAAACTTGGTCAAAGTTAAATAAATTTGACTATCCAAAGAACTAATACCCCTAGTATTTTGGAACTGATGGAATACGGATGGGGGAGACGATGGAGTGTATTTTATGTTTATTTATAATGCGATTATTTGGTAGATCTTTCATGATGTGATTCTGTGTTATGCACTAATCAACTTATACTTTTATGGGTAAATTTCTGCGTCGGTGACCACATGTACTATATTGGTGTTATAGTATCATCACATGGTGGCGCTTTTTTTTCTAGGTGGTAAGAGCAAGCACGGGGTTGATATGTTTTTCTAGCCGATTGGTGTTGATTGATTTGAAAATCGTTGGCCTGATCAAAATCGTAAATCAATTCAAAATTGAATATCTCAATTGAATAAAAGAGCTTCAAATTAGGGAATATGGTGAATTAAAATAATTAAATGGGGGAGCTCTTTGAGAAATTATTGACCCGGTCAAAATCAGATGACCAAGTTCTAAATTGAATACCTCAATTAATTATGAGGATTCAAAAATTAGAAAGCATAGAGTATAATATAAAAGAATTAAATGAGAACTTTAAGAAATTGTTGACTTGGTCAAAATCGAATGACCGAATTTCAATTAGACACCTCAATTAATTGCAAGGCCTTTTAACCCTGAGGAGCTTAGTGATATAGTAAATTATGGAATGGAGGGAGTACATCAGTCTACTAATAACATATTGGTGTATTAGCAGGATATTTGGCAGTTCGGTTTAATTATATTAAGCTAGTAGTAGAACATTGTGAATGTTTCCAGGGAAGCTAGTCAGAACTGCAACAGAGAGGTTTTATAGTCAACCTACTAGCACAACTAGGTTAATTAAAGCATCTACAGGTGGACTTAGCAAATTCGACCCCTCAAACGCCCACGGATGCGATCGGGCACGCCCGTGATCCCATTCGGACGGTCCCTCATATTTTCTTTCGGGCATCCACATATCTTAAATCCGGACTCTCAAATCCACTCAAATACATGCACGTCAATTATGCAACACAATGTCGCACGAAAATAGCAATTGTTGGTATCAAGCATAGGTAGCGTTTATACAAAATTTATTTTAAGTGCGAAACTCAAGCATTGTCTCCTTGATTGCCATTGTGGGTCCACATATGCTTCACAAGATCATTGAGTAGTTCCGTGTGCACCTATTGATTTCAAAGATTCTGATGCATCTGTGGAAAGTTCATCAGCTGAGCCGTACCTTGATCTTTCGGGATTTCAACTTGTTCCTCAGGTGCTTCGAAATCATGGGTTTGGGTTACACCATCACCCTCATCCTCGACAATCATATTGTGCAGAATAACACAACATGTCATCAGTTGTCACCAAGTTTCTGATTCCTACATCATTGCAGCGCTCTGCACAATTCTCCAACGAGCCTGAAGCACACTAAATGCCCTCTCCACATCCTTCCTAGCCGCTTCCTTCATTGTTAAAAAGTGGTTCTGTTTATTGCCACACGGCTTGAATATGGTCTTCACAAACGTCGCCCACTGAGGATAGATACCATTGGCAAGGTAGTATCCCACGTTGTAGTCTCGGTCGTTGACGGTGTAGTTGCACGGCGATGATTCCCCATTGCAAAGCCTCCTGAACACCGGAGATCGTTGAAGCACGTTGATGTCGTTGTGAGAACCGGGCATTCCAAAGAAAGCATGCCAAATTCATAAGTCATGTGATGCCATCGCTTCTAGTATGATGGTGGCCTCTTTGGTGTGACCTTGATACATCCCCCCCAGACCTTTGGGGCAGTTCTTCCATTGCCAATGCATATTGATCCGAGCATTCCTAGAAACCCTCTTGGCTCTCCAGTAGCCAACAACTTCTCCGTGTCCTCCACATTTGGTTCTCTGAGATACCCAGATCCAAACACCTCCGCCACGACGCGAGCAAACTTGACAGTAGTCTTCAGGCACGTGCTCTCCCCCATCCCGACCATCTCACCAACGACGTCTGCAGCAGTACCAAGTGCAAGCATCCTCAGAGCAGCTGCGAACTTCTGCTTAGCCGAGAAAGAGAGTTTGCCGCAGCAATCCCTTCTGAGCTTGAAGTAGTCGTCGTGTGCCTCCACTCCCTCCACAATGCGCAAAAACAATGGTTTCCGCATGCGAAAACGGCGACGAAACCATGGATCATCTGGAAAAGCAGGTTTGGGAGCAAATTAGTCCTTGTGCAATAGCTTTGCTCTGGACATCCTATCTTGGTTGATCACTCTTCTCCCTTTGATTGAGCCCCTGAAGTTAGGAATATGCTTCACTTGCCGGTCCATTTCCTCTTGCATGCTCATGAGCATGATCATGTCCACTTCTTCGTCCGAGTCCGACGAATCAAAAAATTCATCTTGAACCATTTGGTCAAGCTCCGTCGATCCATACTACTTGTCCGACGAAGCATCGGAATCCATCGTTTTACCTAATAAAATCAAAAAAATCCGGTCGAACAATGTGTCGAACACATCAAGCGCAAGACCGAGCCGGAGAGTTGCCGAACATACCATGGTAGCGTCCGGGCCGGCGACGACGTTCCCCGCGGCGAGGACGGGAGGGCTCTTCCGGAGCTAGCGTCGGAGAGCCTGGGAACGGCTGCAGAGCGGGCGTGACGGCAGAGCGCGAGACGGACAACGCGGAGGAGAAAAAAGAGAGGAGATAGCAAATGGATCCGGCTGGTCTTCGCGGTGAATTTGGTGCAATTTAGGGTGGGGTCGGGCTGTCGGGTCTGACATGACGGGCGTGCCCGGGCGCCCCCATATCCGCCACATATTTGAGCTGGATATAGGGGTGTCGGTCAACCTGGGCGTTTGAAGGGTTTGTCTAGGTCAAAAAATCGTGATCAGACATTGACCGAGCGACCCGCTCGGGCATATGAGGCAGGTTTGAAAGATCCAACTATAGATGCTCTTAGCTGTCAAAGTCAGCGTTTTAGCGGCATGTACGTATGCGTAGACTCAGCCTAGTTCGATGCGCACTGACTTGTTAAGCGAACACATTCAGATGTGGCCGCCCATGATCGCAGCTCCCGTTCAGCTACGATGTCGAAGTGCACTCGATTGTATATTCAGATGTACCATGTACGTATGCAAAGGCCACCAGGGCTCGCATATTTGGCGCGCAAGCAAAGAATACCAGAACGGGAGGCTGGCGCTTCTTCGCCCCACAAAATAAAACAAAAGAAATGGCGCGGACTCGTGAGCTCTGGATATGCAAAGTGTGCTACGACTAGCTAGCAAGGAGGACGTCTGAAGCAAAAGAGGGGGCCGCAGCACTGCGCCAAATCAGTCCACCAACTACGCTACCGCTACCAGTTCAGTGTTCCGAGCTGATGATGAGCGCATTGCATCGGCGCAGGACAGTCCCCGCCTTTCCCGGGTTGTAAAGCGCTTTCCCTCGGTGTACTCCCTACGTCCGAAAATACTTGTCATCAAAATAAATAAAAAAGATGTATCTAGATGTATTTTAATACTAGATGCATCTTTTCTTATCCATTTTGATGACAAGTGTTTTCAGACGGAGGGAGTACCATGTAAGATTGGGCTACCAAACAACGCAGGCACGCGCAAATGCATGCTTACTCGATCTCGTCTCATGCAGATTCTGGCCCACTCAGCTTGTTTTGCACTCTTAATGAAAATTTTGAGCATAAAATCTCTCAAGGTCAGAAGAACCGCATTTCCCAGGGCACCAAACGTGAAAATAGAATAGCATAGTTCGGCCATATGAGTTTCTCATATACATCTAGGGGGTGTTTGGTTCCCTGCTTTGCATCTGCCTCGCATCCATGGTGCAAAATTTTGGTTGTTTGGTACCCTGCATGGGTTCTTCAACCTGGCCCGTGGATGCAAAAAGGGGCCGCTACCAGGCTGAGGGAAACGCGGGAATCGAGCATATCACGGTGCAGGCTTGTCCGCTCGTTGTTTTCTTATCCCTTTAGTCTTCACCGCGTAGATCAAGCACGCAGCCAAGGCATCTCCTCCCCGTAACCTGTTGCTGTCGTCCTTGAGCAAGCACCGCCGTCGTCACCCTCAACCAAGGGGTCGCAGATAGGCTCCTTTCCGTAGCCTGCTGCCGCCGCCCTCGAACAAGCACGGCCTCCGCGTTCGCCAAGCGCCAAGGCCCTGTCCTCGTCAAGTGTCGCGGCCGTCCTCAACCAAGCGTCGCCGCCTCCTTCTACCAAGCGCAGCCGCCATCCCCGGATCCCTCGTCAGCCGTCGTCCTCGTCAAGCACTGTCGGATCCCTCGTCAAGCGCCGCTATCCTTGGCCAAGCGCCGCCACCGTCCCTAGATCCCTAGTCAAGCGCCACTGTCGTCCCTAGATCATAGTCAAGCGCCGCCGTCGTCCTCGATAAAGTGCCGCCGCGTCCCCGGATCCCGTCGTCCGCGCTGCCGCGTGATACCTATTCCTCCCTGATTTCAGTGACATTCAACACCTCATACATGTATACCGTACAAGTTCACCAAACAATCATCTCGACCAGGCCACACTCATCCAGGATCCCACATTCAATGCAGCCTAAAGCTACCCAAGGAACCAAACACGCCCCTAACATTTTTAATACACATGTAACATTTTTTAAATACATTATTACACTTTTCAAGTACATTTTTTATGACAACTTTTTCATATAAATCTAAATATTTTTATATGTGTTTTAACATTTTATAAATACAGTTTTTAAATTATTATTTTCTAAAGACATATTATAAGTGGATGATTAACATTTTTAAATAAATGATTTAACATTTTGTAAATACAATGATTTTTTAAAATACATGTTTTGGTGTCTACTTTTTTTCTTACACATTGTACATTTTTCCTGTAGATCTGAAACCTTTATTGGATATATGTTTAACATTTTCAAATACATGATTAACATCTTTTTAAACACATGTTTTTGAAAAATAAATCAAATATGTGTTGTAACATTTTTTTAAATGTTATCAACAGTTTTTTAACACTGCAAAAACAATTTTTACAATAGTGAAGTAATTCTTCGTGAAATACTACATGTATTTTAGATATTTTAAAAATATAAAAAGGTAAAAAACAAAGCAAAAAGAACAATGAGCGAACAAGTAAACAAATAAGCGTTACTGGTTTGGCTGATGTCCACGCTGCTTCAGGCGAGGGGACGGTCTATCTCACTATAAGATGTGGTGCAGCCAGAGCAACGGTCTATCTCGCCCTTTTGATTATTCAAGAAATAAAATCTTCGGTTTGATGATCCCATATACGTTCACTGATATATTTTTTTGTGCAACACTGAGGATCTTTATTCAACAAATGCAGACCTAGCACAATCAGCCATCAGGCTCCTAACTACTTCCTCCATCTCATAATGTAAGACATTTTTTAACATTACACTAGTGTCAAAAAACATCTTACATTATGAGACGGAGAGAGTAGGAAAGAAGGAACAGAATCCAGTCACCATTTACGGGCATGCCGCTTAGCACATAGGTGGGCTGGAAAGTTGGTTGATCGAGATAGATGTTAAATACAAACTAAAATCTGAAGATATGCAGGTGCCGCAGCGGCTATCTGTTGCGATGAGGCTGGAATTCATTTGAGCTCTTCTGCCGTGGTTTTTTAAGGTACAATTGACACTAGTAGAAAAGGGGGCAATGTCCCAGGCCAGTTCAGTCCATTAGTCCCGGTTTAATCCAAAACCGGGACCAATGGAGCTATTTGCCCCGGTTCATGAGTCCATAGGGCCGGCCGGGCCAGGTGAGTCATTGGTCCCGGTTCGTCCGGACCTTTTGGTCCCGGTTGATGGGACGAACCGGGACCAATGGGCCTGGCTCCTGGCCCACCACTATTGGTCCCGGTTGGTGGCATGAACCGGGACCAAAGGCTTCCCTTTAGTCTCGGTTTATGCCACCAACCGGGGCTAATGGTGCTGCCTATATATAGCCCCTCGCGCAAGAGCAGAGCACACTGCTCTTTTTTTTCTGGCCGAGGGGAGAGGGCTTGGTGGTGCTCTAGCTCACCTCCTATGCACACAAGGTGTTCGATGGAATGCCCGAGTCACACTACTTAAGGTTTCTTCTCTCCAAGCTCGACCGCCAAGCTCCATTTTTCTCAATATTTATCTAGGTTTAGTGGTCCGTCACGCCCCGTCCCCGTCTTCATCGCCGTCGATCACCCGCGCCGATCTCGCCATCGGCACCACCGTGGTGAGCCTCTTGTTCTTATCTTCTTTCTGAAAGGAAAAATATTCTTACTTGTATGTTTAGATATATACTTGTATTATTTTCTTACTTTTATTATTGCATCTTATATAGTGCGAAGGTTTTGGTATCCGCCCCCATCGGCCCTCGTCACATCTATGATTCGGATGTGGTATATATTATCTTTTCATAACTATTGGTTCATTTATTGTTTATGAAAATTATGCCGACCAACGTGACATAGATTTTATTTATCTAGGAGGTTGTTGAACCGGAAATTCCAACCGACCCTATTGTCGAGAGGTTAAATTTAGTTGAAGAAGAAAACAATTTCTTGAAGGAAAAAATAGAAAAACTTGAGGAGGAGAAGATGATATTGGAGTTGCATGTTGCGGATGTCGTCGACGATCACAAGATCAAGATGGATGCAATGCGCTTGAAGATTAGAAAGATTAGAAAATATGCAATTCATACCGAGGTTTGGTATCATTATGCCGTTGGATCAGTTGTTACCTTGGTTGCGATTATGATCGCATTTGTTTTCGCATTGAAATGTTTTACATAGTTTCAATGTATGGTTTAATTTATTTAGATGCTCTGCAGAGCTTTATGTTGTTAGATAAGAACTATGTATGTACTTTGGTTTTTATGTGATGATGAACATCTATTAATTTGGTCACTTAATTATCTATTCATGATGTTCTGTAATGATTTTTGACACACTTAATTATATATAATGCACGCAGATGAACCGACAATGGATGTACGGTGACAGACACACCTCCGAGTACAATAAGGGCGTGCATGATTTTCTCGAAGTGGCTGAGGCAAACAAGCAGAATGGTTTTATGTGTTGTCCATGCCCTATATGTGGGAATACGAAGTCTTACCCTGACCGGAAAATCCTTCACACCCACCTGCTTTACAAGGGTTTCATGCCACACTATAATGTTTGGACGAGGCACGGAGAAATAGGGGTTATGATGGAAGACGAGAAAGAAGAAGAGTATGATGACAACTATGTGCCCCTGAATACGGTGATGCTCTTGAACATCAAGAGGAAATGCAGCGATGTGCACGATGGTGTCAACGGGCGAAGCTGCTGAAGATCAAGAGGAACCAGACGATGTGCCCGATGATGATGATCTCCGCCGGGTCATTGTCAATGCAAGGACGCAATGCGAAAGTCAAAAGGAGAAGCTGAAGTTCGATCGCATGTTAGAAGATCACAAAAAAGGGTTGTACCCCAATTGCGAAGATGGCAACACAAAGCTCGGTACCGTCTTTGGAATTTCTGCAGTGGAAGGCGAGAATGTTGTGCTCGATAAATGATTTGAGAAGCTACTGAAAATAATGAAGAAGAAGCTTCCAAAGGATAACGAATTGCCCGGACAAGACATACGCAGCAAAGAAGGTCGTAAGCCTGTAGCATTGGAGGTGGAGAAGATACATACATGCCCTAATGATCGCATCCTCTACTGCGGTGCATACAAGGATCTGAACGCATGCCCGGTATGCGGTGCATTGCGGTATAAGATCGGATGAGATGACCACAGTGATGTTGACGGCGAGCCTACCAGAAGAGGGTTCTGCGAAGGTGATGTGGTATGCTCCTATAATACCACGGTTGAAAGCGTCTGCTCGTAAACGGAGAGCATGCCAAGTTGATGCGATGGCACAGTGAGGACCGTAAGAAAGACAGAAGTTGAGAGCACCGACGGGTCGCAGTGGAGAAAAATCGAGAGAAAGTACTAGGATGAGTTTGCAAAGGATCCAAGGAACGTATGGTTTGCTTTAAGCGCGGATGGCATTAATCCTTTCGGGAGCAGAGCAGCAATCACAAAGCACTGGCCCGTGACTCTATGTATGTATAACCTTTCTCCTTGGATGTGCATGAAGCGAAAGTTCATTATGATGCCGCTTCTCATCCAAGGCCCTAAGCAACCCGGGAACGACATTGATGTGTACCTAAGGCCATTAGTTGAAGAACTTTTACAGTTGTGGAATGGAAACGGTGTACGTACGTGGGATGAGCACAAAAAGGAGGAATTTCACCTAAAGGCGTTGTTGTTCGTGACTATCAACGATTGGCCCGCTCTCAGTAACCTTTCAGGACAAACAAACAAGGGATACCACACATGCACGCACTGTTTACTTGACACCGATAGTATATACCTGGGAAGCTGTAGGAAGAATGTGTACCTGGGCCATCGTCGATTTCTTCCGACCAACCATCAATGTCGAAAGAAAGGCAAGCATTTCAAAGGCGAGGCAGATCATCGGAAGAAGCCCACCATGTGTACCGGTGATCACGTACTTGCTATGGTCAATGATTTACACGAAATCTTTGGAAAGGGTCCCGACAGACTAGCTGTTCCGAATGACGCTGACAATCACGCACCCATGTGGAAGAAGAAATCTATATTTTGGGACCTACCCTCGAAAGACCTAGAGGTCCGCTCTTCGATCGACGTGATGCACGTGACGAAGAACCTTTGCGTGAACACCTGCTAGGCTTCTTGGGCGTGTATGGGAAGACAAAAGATACACCGAGGCACGGAGGACCTGCAACGCTTGCACGAAAAAGAGGGCATGCCTCCGAAGCGGTATGAAGGTCCCGCCAGCTACGCTCTTACGAAAGAAGAGAAAGAAATCTTCTTTGAATGCCTGCCAAGATGAAGGTCCCGACCGGCTTCTCGTCGAATATAAAGGGAATAATAAATATGCCGGAGAAAAAGTTCCGTAACCTAAAGTCTCATGATCGCCACGTGATTATGACGCAATCGCTTCCGGTTGCATTGAAGGGGCTTCTACCGTAAAACGTCCGATTAGCCATTGTGAAGCTATGTGCATTCCTCAATGCAATATCTCGTAAGGTGATCGATCCGTAAATCGCATTAACGCTTAAGGAGTGGTGTGGCGCAATGTCTTGTCGGTTTAGCTGGTGTTCCCACCATCCTTCTTCAATATCATGACGCATGTCCTAGTTCATCTAGTCGTGAGATTGTCATTACGGGGCCCGTATTTCTACACAATATGTACCCCTTTGAGAGGTTCATGGAGTCCTAAAGAAATATGTTCAGAATCGCGCTTAGGCCGAAGGAAGCATCTCCATGGGCCATCAAATAGAGGATGTCATCGGGTTTTGTGTTGACTTCATTCCTGGCCTTAAGAAGATAGGTTTCCCTAAATCGCGGTATGAGGGGAGATCGATCGAAAAGGCACGCTTGGAAGGGACTCAATAATATGCAGGGACGGATATTCTTGATCTCAAGCGCACTACACAGTTCTACGTAACTCTACCTTGGTGACCCGTATGTCGATGAACACAAGAACAGTCCGCGCCCAAACACCCGGGCAAAGGCGACGACCGGATTACATGTGAACACATCAGACTTTCAGCAGTTGGTTGGAAACACGTCTCGGAGGTGACAAGACTGTTTGTGATGAACTGTACTTGTTGTCCGAGGACCATCTTTGACCTGTAATGATTTGGAAAGGATACGAGATAAATGGGAATACATTTTACACGATTGACCAAGATCAAAAGAGCACCAACCAAAACAGCGGTGTCCGCTTTGATGCAAAGCAACCGGCTGTGGAAAGGACACATATTATGGTTACATAGTAGACATATGGGAACTTGACTACGGAGTAGATTTTATGGTCCCTTTGTTTAAGTGCATGTGGGTCAATCTGTCAGGAGGCGGGGTACAGTTAGACCCACAGTACGGAATGACAACAGTGGATCTGAAAAATCTTGGATACACTGACGAACCGTTCGTCCTAGCCAATGATGTGGCACAGGTTATATATGTGAAGGACATGTCTACCAGACCGAGGAAAAGAAAAGATAAGGAAGCGAATACATCATACGATGAGCCAAAGCACCACATAGTTCTTTCAGAAAAAGGACATCCCGGGAGTGGAGGGCAAGATGTACATGTCTCAAGAGTATGAAAAGTTTCATGAAATTCCTCCTTCAAAGTCAAGGCTGACCCAAGCATCCCGATAAACGATGAAGATTATCCATGGTTACGGCGCAATAAGCAAATGACACAAGCGAAGAAAAAATGAAGACTTTCTCCATAACTATTATGATGATACCATGCCAACTTTGTAACAGACAGTATGATACCATTGTCCGCTTGTACATGCACATACTATGCCAACTTTTTCGTAGTTCATTTGAAAACTATGAATTTCAAAGAATTTAAATTTTAACTATTCAAATTTGAAAACTAATGGCACAAACAGAAAGTCTAAAACTAATGGCACTAACAGAAAGTTTATAATTTTGCTGACCTAAAAGCAAAAAGAATTAAAAAATAAAGCAAAAAACAAAAGAAAATAATTAATGCAAAAACAAAACAAAAAACTGGAAAAAAAAATAAAATAGCAACAATAACTATTTTATTGTAAGTAGAAACAAAATAAAATGAATAAAGCAACAAAGAAAACAAAAAAGTGTTTTCAAAATTGAAAACTAATGGCCCTAACAGAAAGTTTATAATTTTTCTAAAACTAAAAGCAAAAAGAATTAAAAAATAAAGCAAAAAAAAGAAAATAAATAATGCAGAAAACAAAACAAAAGCTGAAAAAAATAAAAATAGCAACAATAAGTATTTTGTTGTAAGTAGAAACAAAATAAAATGAATAAAGCAACAAAGAAAACAAAAAAAGTGTTTTCAAATTTGAAAACTAATGGCACTAATGTAAAGTTTATAATTTTTCTAAAACTAAAAGCAAAAATTATTAAAAAATAAAGCAAAAAACAAAAGAAAATAAATAATGCAGAAAACAAAACAAAAAACTGGAAAATAAATAAATATAGCAACAATAAGTATTTTGTTGTAAATAGAAACAAAATAAACTAAATAAAGCAACAAATAAAACAAAAAAACAAAAAAAAGTGCCATCTACTGGGCCCCCACGGCCTGAATACGACTAGAAACCCTACCATGGGCCAGGATTCAGGCCCGCACGAGGCCCAGTAGGCCCACATGCACAGATTGCAGTGTTAGGCCCGAAAGCCTTCTTAAGAGAGGAGCTCGAGAGGGAAGGCGCACCACACCTTATAAACAGGTGCGCCTCCCTCTCAACTAGCGGGGTGGGACAAAATATTTGGTTCGGGGCAGCACATGCCTTTGGTCCCGGTTGGTGGCACCAACCGGGGCTAAAGGGGTGCATTAGTCCCGGTTGGTGCTACGACCCGGGACTAATGCCCCCCTTTAGTCCCGGTTGGTGCCACGAACCGGGACAAAAGGCCGAGGTTGCCGCCCGACGACGCCGGACCTCCTCGACGCCGCCAGCTGCCCGCCGCCGTCGCCCATGCCCCCGAGCCCACGCCGACGCCGTCCGCCGCTCGAGCCCACGCCGTCAGCCGCGCCGCACCACGCCCGACGCCGTCCCGCCTCGCCCGGCGCCTGCCGCCCTCGACGCCATCTGCCCTGACAGCGCTGCTCACCGCCTCGGACGCCGCCTCCGTGCCCGCCGCCCCTGTGAGCACCTGCCCTACTCCCGCCTCGCCTCGTGCCCCTGCCTCGCCTCGCCTCGCCCCGGCTCCACCGCTGCCGCCACGCCTGTTTTTTAGTTTAATTTTTTCATATATATATATATATAATTTATGTGTATGTATGTGGCTATGTGTTTTTGTTCATATGTTGCAATATGTTTTTTTTATTAGTTTATTTTTTGTTCATATGTGATGTATATGTGTATGTGGCTATAATGTATATGTGTATGTGATGTATGTGATGTTTTTTTGGTTCATAGAAAGTTTTTTGTTCATATATAGAAAGTTACAATTTTAGAAAAGTTTTATATATGCAAAAGTTACAATTTTAGAAAAAGAAGGATAGGAAAGAAGAAAATATAAGAAGAGGAAAGAAAGAAGAAGAGGAGAAATAAGTAAGAAGAAGAAAAAAGAAGAAAAAGAGAGGAGAAGAAGAAAGGAATAGTGGAGAGGAAGAGAAAATAGAATATTCTATTTTCTCTTCCTCTCCACTATTCCTTTCTTCTTCTCCTCTTTTTTTTCTTCTTTTTTTTCTTCGATCTTCTCCTCTAGCTATTCCTTTCTTCTTCTCCTCTTTCTTCTTCTTCTTCTTCTTCTTCTTCTTCTTCTTCTTCTTCTTCTTCTTCTTCTTCTTCTTCTTCTTCTTAGTTTTTATCAGGAACGAGGGTGTCGAGGATCGCCGAGGTGTCGAGGGTCGGGAACTAGGGTAGAGGGTCGAGGGTCGTTAAGGGGTCAAGGGTCGAGGGTTTGTGGTCGAGGGTTCGAGGGTTCTATAGGGTCGAGGATCGAGGGTCGAGGGTTCGAGGTTGTCTAGGAGTCGAGGGTTCGTGGTCGCCGAGGGTTCGAGGGTCGAGAGGTTTCCTAGTGTCAAAGTATTGAAGAAATTCATGGCTTCATCATTAGTCGGAAGTAACCAGGCATGATGGTACGAAGTCCTCCAAAGTTATTCTGGAATGGAGTCCCGGATAGGATAATTTGCCTTTTTGTACGAATTTCAGCAAAGTCCTTCCAAATAACGATATTCAGAAGGTTCTTGCTGAACTTTGTACCAAAAAGCGAATTATCCTATTTGGGACTATGTTCCAAAATAACTTTGGAGAGCTTCGTACCATCATGCACCTGCATTTTCACTTAATGATGAAGACATGGTTTTGTTGAATCCTTTGACACTAGGCAACCTCCCGACCGCCGGGCGATCCTCGACCCTTGACCTCGACCGCCGGGCGATCCTCGACCCTTGACCCTCGACCTCGGCGATCCTCGACCCCTTGATAAAAAGAAGAAGAAGAAAAAAAAAGCGAATAAAGAATAGAGGAGTTCGTCTCATCTATTCTTTCTTCTCCTCTTTTTTTTCTTCTTCTTCCTCTTTATTTTATCGAGAACGAGGGTCGTCGAGGGTCGCCGAACGGTAGAGGAAACCCTAATTAAATAGCAAGTATCATCGGTGTGAGATACATGTGGCCGTCGGTGTCGGACACTACATCCACGTCCCACAAGTGACGCGAAAGGCCGATGCCCACGCCACTTGTGGGACATAGATGTAGTGTCGTCGTTGTTGTTGTCGATATACCCCCTCCGATAGCTTCAACACGTGGGGGGGGGGGGGTCGATATTACCCCCTCCTTGAAGCGTTCTCGAGGCCACCCCCTAACCCTCGAAGCAAAATGCTGAGAATGATCTGCTTGATAAAGGGATCAAACCAGAGACAATGAACTGGCCAGACCGTTGCTGGACTTGGTTCTTCGGGGCTGGCGGAACCTTGGACCCTGTATCAGGGAAGTGCATTTGGACGGACGAGCAATTGTACATACCAGTAAAGAGGCTAAAGCAATATATCGAAGCAGCGCAACAAGGGAAGTTCGTTCCAGACAGGGAGAAGGACGAGCTCACAATTGGCCTCGGGAATCCTGAGCACCCTGGACGGACACGAGGCACGCCAGGCTCCCTTTCGTGGAAGGCTAGATTTCCGGACGCAGGGGGTTACAAAACCCATGAGAGGAGGAAGAAACTGGAGCATAGCCAAATGCAGGCGC
This sequence comes from Aegilops bicornis, assembly GCA_021605145.1. Taxonomy (NCBI): domain Eukaryota; kingdom Viridiplantae; phylum Streptophyta; class Magnoliopsida; order Poales; family Poaceae; genus Aegilops; species Aegilops bicornis. The sequence continues at coordinate 508,074,362 of CM038669.1, forward strand.
TGCACGAAAGGGTAATGGGGCTAGAGGAACGAGAAGAGGAATGAGAAGTAGCAGATCGCAGCAAACAACCTGCCGAAGCTTCCCCCGAAGCTACCCCACCATCTCAGCGGAGAAGCAGCGTGGCTTCCACCGAGCTGCTTCAGCCGGAGCATGCCTTGACGGCTCCTGCCAGCTATCCCGTGGATGCTATCACGGAGTCTCAAAATTGCCACCTTATGGCATAATGGAGCAATTTGAAGGTCAAGGCGGCTGTTGGCTCTGTTTATCCTACTAAACCCGACTCAACTTTTCACTGTCGGCCGATTCCAGAAGGATATGCTAAGGTGATGGTGGATGAAATAACGGAGGGATTTGAGGACCTCCGGCTTGACCACCCTACCGGTGAAGGGGAGTATCGGCTGGGTTCTGCTCTGAAGACTCCATGCCTATGGCGGAAGGATCTCATCAACCTTCCGAATTGGACGCCTCCGCCTCCTCCTCCTCCTCCGGCGAGTCAGGGCACTCCGCCTCCTCCACCGCCTCCTCCTCCGGCGAGTGACGATCAGGGCACTCGCCCGGCTCCTTCTCCAGCGCGTGGCGGCACTCTGCCTCCTTCTCCATCTGCACCGGCACGCCCGAGCAGCCAGCCTCCTCCTTCTCCGCCTCGTCAGCAAGGGCGGAAGAGACCCGCCGCCGCTCCGGCTGCTCCGGCACGTCGTAGTCCTTCTCCTCCGCCTCATAAGCAAGGAAAAAAGACATCCGCTCCGTCTGCTCTGCCGGCGTCTAGCAGTTCAGCCAAAGGCGGGAGGAGATACGGATTCGATCCTTCTCTGAAGAATCCAGAGAAGTTACCGTACGAGAGGACCGACGAGGAAAACGCGAAGATCCGCAGACCGAAGTGCATGACTGGTTTGAAGGGTTGAAAGCAAAGAGACATCCACCTCCAGAGGAGAAGGTAGATCCGGTGAAAGCGAAGCGCACTCTGGCTGCCCTGACAAAACCACCCAAGTCTCCGCCGAAAGGCAACTATGAGCGCATTATTGGAAAGGCATTTGCCGAAGCGGAGAGGTCGGGAAGTACTAAAAGTGATCAAAGAATGAAAGAACGATGAGCTGGGAAACAAATTGCCCAGCTCGGCGAACAAGCGAAGCAATCGTGCCCCCCGCTCAAGGTGCCTGCTAGCGACATCGTCGATCCGAGGATGGTGCCCGGTTATGGCAATCCTGAAGATTACCTGCCTGACGATGTACATTATGATTTCTTGGAGGTGCAGATATAAAGATACGAGTACGGGAAGCCTCTCGTCAAAGATGAAAGCTCTCTATCAACGATGATGTGAAGATTGCATGATTGGTACATGAAAACCTGCAGAGAGTCCGAGGGAGGAGTACTTTGTATGTGAGAGTTAAAAGGAGCATGACCTTGTTGGAATTGAACTGTTGCCTATTCAATTTGAGGAGTTCTATCAGTTTTTCAATCAATTGGCCCTCGATAAAGCAACGGTCACCGCTATCGTCTGTAAGTAGTACTACTTCTGTCATTAAGTCTCTCTATATAACTCAGCTCTTTCATTTCATGTATTTATAATTATCCTCACTATATTATGCAGATGGAAGATCACCGAATTGAAGAAAAGACAAGTGGGTTCCATTGGGTTCATTAACACATATCTCATAGATGCAACTGAGGTTGAATTTCATGCCGAATATACCGAGGCCAACTTGCTACAATCGTTCGTAATAAATGAACACAAGGATATAATACTCTTTCCTTACAACTTCAAGTGAGTGTTACTGTCTTGTGGCATATTCAGTTTCCCTTATTAGTCCAGGTTATAGTAATGTAGTTGATGAGTTATGCATGCGTTCATGAGGTTCCACTATATTCTCCTAGAGATTAAGCTTGAGCAGGAGTAGTAAATCGCCTTTAGACTCGAGATGAAAAGATCCCAAGGAGTATGCGGACATGACCTGAAATGCTCGAGAAGTAAGTTAAATCAATCATTATCCACCATATCAGCAACTTTGTTCATTTCTGATATCAAGTAATTGTTTTCTTTGTATGGCAGGGTTTGGAGAAAATTCACCAAAAAGCTCCGGACTGCCGAAGAAGCTGCAATTTAGACACCAAAGTAAGTACTATAGTAGCATATTCCACGCATCTCCTAGTGATTCAAGCGCTAGTTTCATCAATACCATTTAACATGCTTGCTAATTATCAGTTTGATTGACCTCTATTTCTTGTAAAGTGGTTGTGGCAGGAACAAGGGAATGATTTTTGTGGATACTACGTTTGCGAGTCCATCGGCCACACGACCTGTGAGCGGGGCTACTCTGACAAACAATATGAAGTGCGTAAATAACAATATTCACAATTTTATTTTATTACCATTATTTGTGTTGAGTTTCATTCATTCATATATATATGTATTGACCCCCTTCTTAAAATTAGATGTTTCGGATGCGGGATGAACTACTAGCACCAGATCGCATGCGAGCAATTCAAGAGGAATTGGCGGCATTCTTTCTTGACCACGTGATCGCTGAAGACAGAGAATACTATGTGGACCACGCGTCCGTATGTTAGGAGATTATTTTTGTAAAAGATAATTATTGTATATATGTAGCCAGTAGTGTCGGATAGATATACGAGAACTTGTTGTTCGACCAATCTCTCGGAGAAGGAGAGGTGGTCGATATCACTTCCCTCCGTATGCATATATGTTCATGACGATCTTCTGCTTCCTTCATTTTCTTACTAGCTAGCTAGCGTGTCTAGCTAGTCCTCTCTATACGTATGTATAGTACGTAGCGTCGACTAAGCACGGACAAAAGAGAGGACACTTCTCTCTATTAATTAGCTAGCTAACACAATATATGAAACACCTAAATTAACCCCCAAAACTCCCAAACCCCCCTTTCAAAAAACAAAAACCCCAGCCACGTAAATGCCGACGCGTGGATGACTATTGGTCCCGGTTGGTGCTACCAACCGGGACCAAAGGCCCTCCCGCCTGGGCTCAAGCAGAGGCCACATGGAGGCCCATCAGTCCAGTTCTGGATTTAACCGGGACTAAAGGGCCAGGGTATTAGTACCGACCCTTTAGTCCCGGTTCATGAACCGGGGCTAAAGGCCCTCACCAACCGGGTCAATAGGCCCCTTTTCTACTAGTGTGATCCTGTGTTGCTCGAGACTTACGCTTGCAGGGAGGCATTGTCACTAGCTGAGGACCTCGGCGTACAGAGGGCATTGGTGGCATCCGATTGCAAGAATGTCATCAACCACATTAACCATGGGACAGGAGGTCCCCATGCTACTATTATACATGAAATATTAGAACGTAAAGTTAGTTTTCAGTTCCGTGGTTTCATCCATGAACCCATGTAAGTGCATCTAGTGCCCCTTAGTGATTTTGGTGAGTTGAAGACTTATAGGTTAAGTAACTGATGCGTTTGTAAGTGTACACAGGTCTATAAGTCTATGAGGAGTTTGATATTTACAGAGAAAGTCGACCCCTAAAAATAAATTTCTTCAACTGAAGAATTTGACATTCTGAAGACTTTCTGAAGACTTTGAAAGTGAAGAAATTGGTGTGATCCTGAAGACTTGGTATTCGCTTGAGGAACATGAAGCGTGAAGACTAGTTTCATTTTCTCTTTCTTGAGTCATAGGAAACACCGTACTGTTAAAGGGGGTCGAGGAAATACTAAGGAAAAATTTCCATTTGATGCTCAACTCAAAATCCTCACCTACCAATCCCTTCGAGTGAAGCCTTTGGAAATCTCATACAGTTCAGTCAATTTCTTCGGTAACAGAGACGAAGCTCTTCTGGTCACTGAGGAATTTGTTCTGACTGAGGAGTTAGGAATTCGCCAGTGCGAATTGCCTACACAGTGAGGAACATGATAGCCCTGAAGAATTTGATATTCCAAATTCCGACCGTTGCTGTGCTGCGCGCCAGCTGTCCCCAAAATATCTCCACCTAACGGTCATATCATTGAAGGGCATTTATGTCTTATCATGTCGGGCTGCTCCCTAGGCTATAAATAGCCGCCCCCTACAACCACTAGTTGGTTGGCTGCTCGAGAGAACTTGACACTTGTCATTTGAGAGCAACCCATCCTCCGAGGACTTTGAGCGAAAATCATCAAGTGAGGAAAACCCAAAGTGAGGAAAAACCCAAAACCAAACCCAACAAACCCAAAGTGATTGAGCATCATCAAGAAATTGATCCCGCGTGGATCCGACGCTTTTACCTTTGAAGACTGTGCTTCTTCCAGACGGTTAGGCGTCACGGTCTAGAAGCATCCAAGAGGAATTGTGGATCGCCGGTGACCAAGTATGTGAAGGTTTGGAAGTCGCTCAAGACTTACCACGAAAGTGATTGGACGAGGTCTGTGTGACCTTAGTTCAAGGAGAATACGGTGAGGACTTGGTGTCCCGAGCTGCGTGCTCAAGGATCGGGTGTCCGGACTGTGTCCTCGAGTTTAAATACTCAGCCGCTCCAACTGCATCGTACAACCGAGACAAAGCAGCTTGGAACTGGTCTACCAAATCATTGTCTTCACCAACCTAATCGGTTCTATTTCCTCAACCCTTTCATTTCCTCATAAATGTGTTGAGTGTTTATCATATCTGTGTTTGAAGACTTTGATCAAGACTTTCTCAATTTCCTCAGTTCAATTTCTTCACCGCTTTGTCTTCATCTTGTGTTATCCTGTGATTACGCTTTCGTACTGTGATTGTCTTCATTTCATCATGATGACTTTGCTTGTAATCTGCTATGCTTACTTCTGAGTACTTATTCCGCTGCATGTATTTCTTCGCTAAGGAATTTCCTCACCGGCAAATTCCTCAGTGAAGAATTTGTAAAATTCTCTAAAAATCGCCTATTCACCCCCCCTCTAGTCGATATAACGCACTTTCAACCCAGAAACTTCAATTTCATGGACGATAATCTCGCCAAATCTTGCTATAGGTAGACATGTGTGGTTGGGCAATTCTCATGATCCAACGGTTGTATCTATGAACATTACTTTCAATCAATAATGGTTGGCGAGATTTTTTCTCAAAAAACTAAAATCTGAATATAAATCCCCTATTTTTAAAAGAAGCAAAGCCGCAACCGAACGAGAGTTAGGGGGAGAATTTCAGAGGTGCACAACCTCCAGTAGTCAATCTCCATGACAACGGTCTTTAAATCTTCTGAGATTTACAAAGACTACACCATCCCGGAGCACCAAAGCTTCAGCTATCATAGATCAGTAACCCCATGATGAGGTCTACACCAAGCTCCTAGAGAACTGGTAGCAGACCTCGCTATCCTCCAGCTCCCACATTCCTTTGTTACTATGAACTAATGACAGCATCGGTAGTTATCTTGATAATACAACTGACATCCGTCATTTCCCTTTTTCTTGTGTTTTTTCTTCTTGTTGGTGGACGCCTTACCGATCCTGCCGCCCTAGTGTTTTTGCGTACGAAGTTTACGCGGAGAAGGGAACAAGGATGCGGACTGATGAGCTAGCCCCGAAACGTTTTCCTAGGGTTTCGAGTGGCAAGGCGGCGCACGAGGCGATCTCGGGGCGCAAGTCTAGGGTTTGCTGATCGCTGACCTCCGGCTGCCCGGGATCCCTGATCCTTGCAGCTTGCTTGCTAGGGGTGATCAAGGGGGATCCTTGCATCCCTACCCACCCTTGGCGGCGCCGCAGGAGAAGGGGTTCGGGGCGGAGGCGAGGCGTAGATGGCGGAGTCGAGCGCCACGGGAGGAAGGAGAGGGAAGACGACGGAGACAGCGTCAGTGGAGGAGATGATGGATAGGCTGGATCTAACAGAGAAGGAGAAGGCAAAACTAGTAGTTGATGATGAGGAAGATCAGAGGGAAGATGAGCTCCATGCTTTGATCAGGAAAGTGTTGCACAGGAAGATACTTCATGTGAATACCATTGGAGATGCGCTACGCCCAGCATGGGGTAATCCAAGGGGACTGAATTTCAGGCCGTCGGGCGAGAACGTCTTTGTGGCGAGTTTCATGAACAAGCGTGACGGTGATCGGATCTTCGACGGGGTCCATGGATGGTTGGAAAGCATTGTGTGGTTTTGGAAAGGTTTAACATCAGATCGCGTCCCTCGGAACTGAAGTTTGAAAAGATTAAGGTATGGGTGCGGGTGATCAACCTTCCGTTCAACTTGTTGTGCCCACCATGGCCGAAGCGCATTGCAGCTATGGTTGGAGAAGTCATAACCCTTGATGCGGATGAAAAAGGGTTTGCTTTTGGTGACTGCTTGAGATTCAGAGCATGGATCCATGTGGATGAACCTTTGATGCGTTGGGTGCAATTGGAGAAAGCAAAGACAAAAGTTATAGAGTCTTTTGACATCCAATACGAAAATTTGCCCTACTTTTGCTTCTCTTGTGGGCTGCTGGGACATGCAGAGTTGATGTGTCCTACACCTGCGGGGAGGGACGAATATGGGCGACCACCATACCGTGAGTCTTTGAGGCACTCTCTGAGTAAGAACAGGGGTTGGGGTGGAGCTCCATCCTACAAGCAAGAGGGCACCGGTAATGGTGGGAGACAGAAAGAATCAGATGCTACAGAGGAGGAGGTGGAACCGGGGATGGAAGTCAATTCACCTCAAAAACAGACCGATGGCAGGGTGAAGCAAACGGTCTACCAGTTAAATGCTCGAAGCAGGGGGTCAAATGGTCGAGGAAACCGGGGAGGGCGAGGCCCAAACACGGTCTATCGACGAGTTGAAATGGATAACACGAATGTATGTGGGAGGGGTAACAACACTCTACTGCTGCAGGACAGTGAGACAGTGCTCAAGAAGAGACAGAACGAGGAGAGCGAGTCGTCGGGCTCAAGAGATGATAGTCGCGACTCCAAGAAGAAAAAAGCGGTTGATGGGGCTGCAAATGTTATCGCGGAGCCTGTGCAGCAGCCCCGCGGTTCGCAATGAATTTCTTATCTTGGAACTGTCGCGGGCTTGGGAACCCGGAGACAGTTCGAGAGCTTCACGATCTAGTGAAGATGGAAGGTCCCGCCCTGGTCTTTCTGTGTGAGACAAAGATCGAGGGGAGAAGAGTTAGTGAACTTACTAATAGGCTTGGTTTCAAGGTTGTTACCCAGCTTAATAGCACTGGTCTGAGCGGCGGCTTGGCTTTGTTTTGGTCAAAAGATGTAGATGTGACTCTGAATAATTTCTCAGATCAACATATTGATGTAATGGTGAAAAACATAAGTGGAGACAATAAAGTGTGGCGGTTTACAGACTTCTACGCTAAATCAAGAAGAAGTGAACGCGCGGAAAGTTGGAATTTGTTACGTTGGCTCAAGGCTCAAAGCGATGCACCTTGGTTGTGCGGAGGCGATTTCAATGAAATTACACTTATTTCTGAATACTTTGGAGCCCATGATCGGCCGGAATGGCAAATGGATGGTTTCTGTCAGTGTCTTGACGATTGTGAGCTGCAAGACCCGGGGTACCAGGGAGTCCCTTTCAGTTGGGATAACATGCAGCATGGCGACTCAAATGTGAAAGTGAGACTCGACAGGTTTCTAATGAACCCAGCAATGATGTCGTGGAAATCAGCATCGGTTGTCAAGCATGTGATTAGCCCAAAATCTGATCATTGCTTGCTAGCTATAAACTTGAAGAGGGTGGCAGAGGCCACGCATGCACATACACGCATCGCTCATGTATGAGGAAGCATGGCGAAGGATGGCACATATGATTCCACCGTTCTACAAGGGTGGCGCCAAGGTGCGGGCCTGCAGGGCTTACACGGCATAGAGGAGGCCCTTTCTACCATGCAAACTCGGCTAACAGGCTGGAAGACGAAGAATTTTGGGGATGTTAGAAGGAAGATAAAGAAAGTACATAAGGAGTATGAAACGGAAAGGTCGAACTCACTGTTTAGGGGACCGGCCAAGAAGGAGAAGGATCTATGCCGCCAGCTCTCTGATCTCCTGCACAAGGTAGAAATCATGGCCCGTCAAAGATCGAGAGCGGACTGGCTTAAGGCGGGTGACCGTAACACGGGTTTTTTCCAAGCTCGTGCTGCTGCCCGCAAGAGTAGGAATCGATATCTGAAGCCTCGCAAGCCGCGGATGGTTCTCAGATGCGAGACCAAGGAGGATATACATGCAGAGGTACATCAGTTTTATACTAGCTTGTACACGGCAAGAAGAATGTATTTGATGTTCAAGCATTTCTTCACCACGTGCCACATAAAATTACAGAACCCATGAATGAACGGCTGTTGCGGCCATTCAAGAAGGAAGAAGTGAGGGCTGCAGTATTTGTTATGGGGCCTTCAAAGGCGCCCGGGAGAGATGGCTTTCACGCTGCCTTCTACCAGAAACATTGGGAGCTGATAGGGCCTGATGTTACTATGGCTGTCCTAGGTTTTCTGAACGGAGGACAAATGCCTGACACAGTGAACAACACAATTATTGTTCTTATACCAAAAGTGAGAAATCCACAAAATATCACTCAGTATAGACCAATATTGTGTAATGTTCTCTATAAAATATGCTCGAAGGTGCTTGCTAACCGTCTGAAAGAGATCCTTGATGAGATTATTGCAGAGGAGCAAAGTGCCTTCGTTCCGGGACAATTGATTACCGACAACATCCTAGTGGCTTATGAATGTATACATTCGATGAAAAGGAAGAGGGGGAAGCAAGGATGGTGTGCGGTGAAGATTGACATGATAAAGGCGTATGACCGAGTGGAATGGTCGTATTTGGAAGGGATAATGCACCAACTGGGTTTTCATGAACGATGGATTTCTCTTATTATGAGATGAGTAAACACCGTAAGCTTCCAAGTGAAGGTCAACGGTGAGTTGTTACCAGCCTTTTTACCTTCAAGAGGATTTCGTCAAGGAGACCCGATATCGCCATACCTATTTCTTCTATGTGGGGAGGGTCTCTCCTCTATGCTCCTAAACTACGATGGTGGCTAGATAGATAGGGGCATCCGAGTGAGTGCTTCTGCACCTTGGATATCACATCTCCTCTTTGCAGATGATTGCTTGATCTTCATGAAAGCTGACTCGAGGAGTGCTACCAAAGTTAAGCTTAGATTTTGGAACAATACAGTGTGGGCTCGGGGCAAAGTGCAAACAAAATGAAGAGCTCGGTTTATTTTAGCCCAAACAGTGGGGCGTCCGGTAAAAGGGGTGTTAAGTACGCCCTCCAGATACATAGGGAGGCAATGTCCGAGAAATACCATGGCCTTCCAACGGCCGCGGGGAAGATTACTGAGCAAAGTTTTGAACACATCAATGAGCGGTCAAGGTCGAAGGTGCAAGGGTGGTGTGAGAGGAAGATGCCATGCGCTGCTAAAGAAGTCCTTCTAAAATCAGTGGTTCAAGCCTTACCGGCCTTCTCTATGAGTTGCTTCAAATCACAAAAGGTCTATGCAAGAAACTGACGACGAACATGTCAAAATATTGGTGGGTTGGATCACTTGATAAGAAGGGAATGCACTGGCAGGCGTGGGATAAGATGTGTGTAGCAAAGTCAAAAGGAGGTCTCGGATTCCGGGACTTTGAAACCTTCAATGATGCTATGCTGGCCAAGCAAGCTTGGAGAATTCTTGACAATCCAAACAGCTTGTGTGCCCGTGTTCTAAAGGGAAGATATTTCCCAAATGAGGGGTTCCTAACTGCGGGTTGTCCAAAGAGTGCATCTAAAACATGGAAGGCTATAATTGTAGGGAGAGAGATGCTCAAGAAAGGACTAATTCGTAGAGTTGGAGATGGATCCACAACCGAAGTGTGGCATGACCATTGTATAGAGGGCTCGACATCCATGACTCCAATGGGTGCGCTCAAGCCAAATTCTGTTCAGCTTGTGGCTGATTTGATTGATCCGGGGACAAATCAATGGGACGTAGATAACATCTGAAGTCTGTTTTTCCCCCGGATGCGGATGCGATCTTGGCCATGCCTAGACCGAGAACAGAAGGTACAGACATATGGGCATGGGCCTGGGAGAAGTCGGGCATTTTCACAGTCCGGTCAGCCTACCGGCAAACGATGCAAGCTAAGCTTCAGCTGTCGGCAATGGCAGGTTCATCTTCTGGCGACAAAGGAGTATGGCATGCTTTGTGGAAGCTGAATGTGCTTCCTAAGATTCGAGTGTTCTGGTGGCGAGTGCTTAAAGGTTTCCTACCAAATTATGGGGAGCTTCGACGACGCCATATCAAACAGACGCCAACTGTCCCATGTGTGGACATGAAAATGAAACTCTGTTTCACTCACTGATGGAGTGTGACCATGCGGTATGGTTCTGGGAGGCGGCGGAGCGCTTCTTTGATATTCGTATCCCAAGGCTACACCCGATGACATGGTCAAGGGACCTGATCGATCATGAGCTGTTTAAGCAAGAGGATGCTGCTATTATGATTACGGTGATGTGGGCGGTGTGGCACTCAAGAAATAGATATACGCATGGTGAACAAGTGTATCAGCCGTCGCAATCGATGATCATCATAGAAGAAATAGTCCGAGCGCCAGAAGTTCCTCGTTAGTGTGAAGAACCAGCTGTTCTGTCCCCCTCGGTGGTTGCCACCGCATTTGAGGGTTGGGTCAAGATCAATACGGATGGAGCTACACACTCGGCTCGGATGCGAGGAGGAACGGGTTTTGTTGCCCGTGATCATCATGGCTTCTTTCTTAGAGCAGGAGGCTCAAGGTATGAGGGGATAATTGATCCATTGGCACTTGAACTTCTTGCATGCAGAGATGGACTGTCCATGGCATATGATATGGGGCTCAATCAAGTTGAAGTCCAAACTGATTGCCAGGAGATTATACGGATGTGGGAGTCACCGCAGAAATCGTCATGTTATCATCTCTTGAAAGAGATTGAAGTATTGAGCACTTTTTTCCAGGTATTTAAGCTATGGTTTGCCAACCGGCTTTGTAATAAGGTGGCTCACCGGGTAGCTAGACTATCTTTAGAACTTTCTTCTTCTCAGATTTTGTATGAGACAATCCCTGGGTGGCTGGCTGATTCTTTACAGTCAGACATGCTAGCGCCAAGTGAATAAAGAGCCAAATGGCGTTTTAGCTTTAAAAAAAGGGAACAAAGATGCGACAAAAAGACAAATGGTGGGATGTGTCCGCCACGAGTCGTTCCTGTGGCTCGGGTAGGACTCCAATACGACCTCAACTAATTAAGAGCAACTCCAATGGGGCGACCCATTTCGTTCGCGGCCGTCCGTTTGGGTCGGCACGGACAAAAAAGCTGGCGCAACGCACTGACCCAAACGGACGCGCGTCCGCTTTTGTCCGCCTGCTGACCCATTCCCGGCCCATTTTTGAGTTTTATTTACGTCGGCGCGGACACAAGACGGACGCGCTCGCCCTCTTTCCTCACCGGGCCCGCTGGTCGGTGGCACATTGGATTCACACACTCGCCCGCCTGCTACGTCGCCGACGCCGCCGGTCATTTTTTCAGATTAAAATGGATACATAGATAGTTCTAGCGTACACAGATAAAAAAAGACCACTACTCGTCGCTTTCTGACTACGACTCGGTAATGTCCTCCTCCGACGTCTGAATGTAGGCGTCATCAAGCTTCTCGTCTTCAAAGTTCCAACCCGACGTTTCTCGTGGCTTCAGTTTCAATTGAGCCGCCTACTTCCGCGAACGCTTGTTGAGGGAGTCCTGGATTAGAGGGTATCCGGACAGTCGGACTATATCCTTTGGCCGGACTGTTGGAGTATGAAGATACAAGATTGAAGACTTCGTCCCGTGTCCGGATGGGACTCTCCTTGGCGTGGAAGGCAAGCTTGGCAAGTACGGATATGTAGACCTCCTCCCTTGTAACCGACTCTGTGTAACCCTAGCCCCCTCTGGTGTCTATATAAACCGGAGGGTTTAGTCCGTAGGACAACAACAATCATACCATAGGCTAGCTTCTAGGGTTTAGCCTCTACGATCTCGTGGTAGATCAACTCTTGTAATACTCATATCATCAAGATCAATCAAGAAGGAAGTAGGGTATTACCTCAATCAAGAGGGCCCGAACCTGGGTAAACATTGTGTCCCCCGCCTCCTGTTACCATCCGCCTTTAGAAGCACAGTTCGGAACCCCCTACCCGAGATCCGCCGGTTTTGACACCGACATTGGTGGTTTCATTGAGAGTTCCACTGTGCCATCACCGTAAGGCTTGATGGCTCCTTCGATCATCGGTAACGATGCGGTCCAGGGTGAGGTCTTCCTCCTCGAAAAGATCTTTGTATTCGGCGGTTTCGCACTGCGGGCCAAATCGCTTGGCCATCTGGAGCAGATCGAGAGCTGCGCCCCTGGCCACCAGGTCAGGTTCGAAAACTTGAATTATACTGCCGACATCCGTGGAGGATTGATCTTTGACGGATTCGAGCCCAGGTCAGGTGCACCGCACGATCACGACGAGGATGATTTAGCTCTACCGTCGGACAGTGTTCGGGAGATCGCACCTGCAACTACTCCGGCTTTTAATTCAGAGCGAATTGCGCTATCCGAGGACGGGTGGATAGACCCCGCTATGGAGGTCGTACTCTCAGTGGCGATAGATCCGGATACTGACCTTACCCCTCACGAGAGTCGTGATGCCGAACCACTGGATTCATCTCCGGCCACGGACTCCGAGCCGCCTGCGTCCGTACCTATCGAATCCGATTGGGCGCCGATCATGGAGTTCACCTCCGCGGATATCTTTCAGCACTCGCCTTTCGGCGACGTGCTAAATTCATTAAGGTCTCTCTCCTTGTCAGGAGAACCCTGGCCGAACTATGTCCGGCTAGAGTGGGTTGCGGACGACGAAGAAATTCGCTGCCCACCCACCACCCACTTAGTAGCCACCGCCGATTTATTTAACCGACATGCTCGACTTCGACTCCGAAGACATCGATCAAGGAAATATGCCCTAGAGGCAATAATAAAGTTATTATTTATTTCCTCATATCATGATAAATGTTTATTATTCATGCTAGAATTGTATTAACCGGAAACATGATACATGTGTGAATACATAGACAAACATATAGTTACTAGTATGCCTCTACTTGACTAGCTCATTCATCAAAGATGGTTATGTTTCCTAACCATAGACATGTGTTGTTATTTCATTAATGGGATCACATCATTAGGAGAATGATGTGATTGACATGAACCATTCCGTTAGCCTAGCACTTGATCGTTTAGTATATTGCTATTGCTTTCTTCATGACTTATACATGTTCCTGTAACTATGAGATTATGCAACTCCTGTTTACCGGAGGAACACTTTGGGTGCTACCAAACGTCACAACATAACTGGGTGATTATAAAGGAGTACTACAGGTGTCTCCAAAGGTACATGTTGGGTTGGCGATTTCGAGATTAGGTTTTGTCATCCGATTGTCTGGAGAGGTATCTCTGGGCCCTCTCGGTAATGCACATCACTATAAGCCTTGCAAGCAATGTAGCTAATGAGTTAGTTACGAATGATGCATTACGTATCTAGTAAAGAGACTTGCCAAGAATCTAGATTGAACTAGGTATTGGATACCGACGATCGAATCTCGGGCAAGTAACATACCGATGACAAAGGGAACAACGTATGTTGTTATGCGGTTTGACCGATAAAGATCTTCGTAGAATATGTAGGAGCCAATAAGAGCATCCAGGTTCCGCTATTGGTTATTGACCGAGAATAGTTCTAGGTCATGTCTACATAGTTCTCTAACCCGTAGGTTCCGCACGCTTAACGTTACGATGACAGTTTTATTATGAGTTTATAAGTTTTGAAATAGTTCTAGGTCATGTCTACATAGTTCTCTAACCCGTAGGGTCCGCACGCTTAACGTTACGATGACAGTTTTATTATGAGTTTATAAGTTTGGATGTACCGAAGATTGTTCGGAGTCCCGGATGTGATCGCGGACATGACGAGGAGTCTCGAAATGGTCGAGACATAAAGATTGATATATTGGAAGCCTATATTTGGATATCGGAATGGTTCCGGGTGAAATCGGGATTTTTAGGAACACCGGGGTTACCGGAACCTCCCGGGGTTAATGGGCCTTAATGGGCCATGAGGGAGAAGAGGAGGGCCGCTGGGGCAGGCCGCGCCTCCCCCCTAGTCCCAATAGGACAAGGAAGGGGCGGCGCCCTTTCCTCTTCCCTCCCCCTTTCCTTCTCCACCAAGGCAGAGGGGGAGTCCTACTCCCGTGGGAGTAGGACTCCTCCAGGCGCACCCCTAGGGGGCCGGCCACACCTCCCCCCACCCTCCTTTATATACGGGGGCAGGGGGGCACCCTAGGACACACAAGTTGATCTTCGTGATCGTTCCTTAGCCGTGTGCGGTGCCCCCCTCCACCATATTCCACCTCGGTCATATCATCGCGGAGTTTAGGCGAAGCCCTGCGCCGGTAGAACATCATCATCGTCACCACGCCGTCAGGTCGACGGAACTCATCCCCGACACTTTGCTGGATCGGAGTCCGGGGATCGTCATCGAGCTGAACGTGTGCTGAACTCGGAGGTGCCGTACGTTCGATACTTGGATCAGTCGGATCGTGAAGACGTACGACTACATCAACCGCGTTGTCATAACGCTTCCGCTTAGCGATCTTCAAGGGTATGAAGATACACTCCCCTCTCGTTGCTATACATCACCATGATCTTGCGTGTGCGTAGGAAATTTTTTGAAATTACTACGTTCCCCAACAGTGGCATCCGAGCCAGGTTTTATGCGTAGATGTCATATGCACGAGTAGAACACAAGTGAGTTGTGGGTGATATAAGTCATACTGCTTACCAGCATGTCATACTTTGGCTCAGCGGTATTGTGAGATGAAGCGGCCCGGACTGAGATTACGCGTACGCTTATGAGAGACTGGTTTCACCGTTACGACCACCCGTGCTTAAAGGTGACTGGCGGGTGTCTGTCTCTCTCACTTTAGCTGAATCAAGTGTGGCTACGCCCGGTCCTTGCGAAGGTTAAAACAGCACCAACTTGACAAACTATCGTTGTGGTTTTGATGCGTAGGTAAGAACGGTTCTTGCTCAGCCCGTAGCAGCCACGTAAAATTTGCAACAACAAAGTAGAGGACGTCTAACTTGTTTTTGCAGGCATGTTGTGATGTGATATGGTCAAGACGTGATGCTATATTTTATTGTATGAGATGATCATGTTTTGTAACCGAAGTTATCGGCAATCGGCAGGAGCCATATGGTTGTCGCTTTATTGTATGAAATGCAACGCTCTGTAATTGCTTTACTTTATCACTAAGCGATAGCGATAGTCGAGAAGCAATAGATGGCGTAACGACAACGATGCTACGATGGAGATCAAGGTGTCGCTACCGGTGACGATGGCGATCACGACGGTGCTTGGAGATGGAGATCACAAGCACAAGATGATGATGGCCATATCATATCACTTATATTGATTGCATGTGATGTTTATCCTTTATGCATCTTATCTTGCTTTTGATTGACGGTAGCATTTTAAGATGATCTCTCACTAAAATTATCAAGAAGTGTTCTCCGAGTATGCACCATTGCGAAGTTCTTCGTGGCCGAGACACCACGTGATGATCGGGTGTGATAGGCTCTACGTTCAAATACAACGGGTGCAAAACAGTTGCACACGCTGAATACTCAAAGTTAAACTTGACGAGCCTAGCATATAACAGATATGGCCTCGGAACACGGAGACCGAAAGGTCGAGCGTGAATCATATAGTAGATATGATCAACATATTGATGTTCACCGTTGAAACTACTCCATCTCACGTGACGACCGGACATGGTGTAGTTAATATGGATCACGTAATTACTTAGAAGATTAGAGGGATGTCTATCTAAGTGGGAGTTCTTAAGTAATATGATTAATTGAACTTAAATTTATCATGAACTTAGTACCTGATAGTATTTTGCTTGTCTATGTTTACTGTAGATAGATGGCTCGTCTTTGTTGTTCCGTTGAATTTTAATGCGTTCCTTGAGAAAGCAAAGTTGAAAGATGATGGTAGCAATTACACGGATCGGGTCCAGAATCGAGGATTATCCTCATTGCTGCACGTAAGAATTACATCTTGGAAGCACCGCTGGGTGCCGAACTGCTGGCGATGCAACCGACGATGTTAAGAACGTCTGGCAGAAAGCAAAGTGATGACTACTCGATAGTTCGATGTGCCATGCTTTACGGCTTAGAATCGGGCCTTCAACGACATTTTGAACGTCATGGAGCATATGAGATGTTCCAGGAGTTGAAGTTAATATTTCAAGCAAATGCCCGGATTAAGAGATATGAAGTCTCCAATAAGTTCTATAGCTGCAAGATGGAGGAAAATAGTTATGTCGGTGAACACATACTCAAAATGTCCGGATATAATAATCACTTGATTCAACCGGGAGTTAATCTTGTTGATGATAGTGTCATTGATGTAATTCTTCAATCACTGCCACCTAGCTACAAGAGCTTCGTGATGAACTATAATATGCAAGGGATGGACAAGACTATTCCCGAGCTCTTCGCAATGCTAAAAGCCGCGGAGGTAGAAATCAAAAAGGGGCATCAAGTGTTGATGGTCAACAAGACCACCAGTTTCAAGAAAAAGGGCAAAGGGAAGAAGAAGGGGAACTTCAAAAGAAGAACAGCAAACAAGTTGTTGCTCAAGAGAAGAAACCCAAGTCTGGACCTAAGCCCGAGATCGAGTGCTTCTACCGCAAGCGACCGACATCGAAGCGGAACTGCCCCTAGTTTTTGGCGGATAAGAAGGATGGCAAAGTGAACAAAGGTATATGTGATATACATGTTATTGATGTGTACCTTACTAATGCTCGCAGTAGTACCTGGGTATTTGATACTGGTTTTGTTGCTAATATTTGCAACTCGAAACAGGAACTACGGATTAAGCGAAGATTGGCTAAGGACGAGGTGAATATGCGCGTGGGAAATGGTTCCAAAGTCGATGTGATCGCGGTCGGCACGCTACCTCTACATCTACCATCGGGATTAGTTTTAGACCTAAATAATTGTTATTTGGTGCCGCGTTAAGCATGAACATTATCTGGATCTTGTTTGATGCGAGACGGTTATTCATTTAAGTCAGAGAATAATGGTTGTTCTATTTATATGAATAATATCTTTTATGGTCATGCACCCTTGAAGAGTGGTCTATTTTTATTAAATCTCGATAGTAGTAATACACATATTCATAGTGTTGAAACCAAAAGATGCAGAGTTGATAATGATAGTGCAACTTATTTGTGGCAATCGCCGCTTAGGTCATATCGGTGTAAAGCGCATGAAGAAACTCCATACTGATGGGCTTTTGGAATCACTTGATTATGAATCACTTGGTACTTGCGAATCGTGCCTCATGGGCAAATGACTAAAACGCCGTTCTCCAGAACTATGGAGCGAGCAACTGATTTGTTGGAAATCATACATACTGATGTTTGTGGTCCAATGAATGTTGAGGCTCATGGCGAGTATCAAGTTATTTGCTCACCTTCACAGATGATTTGAGCAGATATGGGTATATCTACTTAATGAAACACAAATTTGAAACATTTGAAAAGTTCAAAGAATTTCAGAGTGAAGTGAAAAATCATCGTAACAAGAAAATAAAATTTCTACGATCTGATCATGGAGGAGAATATTTGAGTTACGAGTTTGGTTTACATTTGAAACAATGCGGAATAGTTTCGCAACTCACGCCACCCGGAACACCACAATGAAATGGTGTGTCCGAACGTCAGAATCGTGACTTTACTAGATATGGTGTGATCTATGATGTCTCTTACTGATTTACCGCTATCGTTTTGGGGTTATGCTTTAGAGACGGCCGCATTCACGTTAAATAGGGCACCATCAAAATCCGTTGAGACGACGCCTCATGAACTGTGGTTTGGCAAGAAACCAAAGTTGTCGTTTCTTAAAGTTTGGGGCTGTGATGCTTATGTGAAGAAACCTCAACCAGATAAGCTTGAACCCAAATCGGAGATATGTGTCTTCATAGGATACCCAAAGGAGACTGTTGGGTACACCTTCTATCACAGATCTGAAGGCAAGATTTTCGTTGCTAAATTTGGATCCTTTCTAGAGAAAGAGTTTCTCTCGAAAGAAGTGAGTGGGAGGAAATTAGAACTTGATGAGATAACTGTACTTGCTCCCTTATTGGAAATTAGTTCATCACAAGAACCGGTTCCTGTGACAACTACACCAATTAGTGAGGAAGCTAATGATATTGATCATGAAACTTCAGATCAAGTTTCTACTGAACTTCGTAGGTCAACCAGAGTAAGATCCGCACCAGGGTGGTACGGTAATCCTATTCTGGAAGTCATGTTAATTGACTATGGCGAACCTACGAACTATGAAGAAGCGATGGTGATCCCAGATTCCGCAAAATGGCTAGAAGCCATGAAATCTGAGATGAGATCCATGTACGAGAACAAAGTATGGACTTTGGTTGACTTGCCAGATGATCGGCAAGCCATTGAGAATAAATGGATTTTTAAGAAGAAGACTGACGCTGATGGTAATGTAACTGTCTATAAAGCTTGACTTGTTGCGAAAGGTTTTCGACAAGTTCAAGGGGTTGACTACGATGAGACTTTCTCACCAGAAGCGATGCTTAAGTCTGTCCGAATCATGTTAGCAATTGCTGCATTTTATGATTATGAAATTTGGCAAATGGATGTCAAAATTGCATTCTTGAATGGATTTCTAGAAGAAGAGTTGTATATGATGCAACCAGAAGGTTTTGTTGATCCAAAAGGTGCTAACAAAGTGTGCAAGCTCCAAATGATCCATTTATGGACTGGTGCAAGCATCTCGGAGTTGGAATAAACGCTTTGATAGTGTGATCAAAGCATATGGTTTTATATGCACTTTTGGAGAAGCCTGTATTTACAAGAAAGTGAGTGGGAGCTCAGAGCATTTCCGATATTATATGTAGATGACATATTATTGATTGGAAATGATATAGAATTTCTGGATAGCATAAAAGGATACTTGAATAAAAGTTTTTCAATGAAAGACCTCGGTGAAGCTGCTTACATATTGGGCATTAAGATCTATAGAGATAGATCAAGACACTTGATTGGACTTTCACAAAGCACATACGTTGATAAAGTTTTGAAAAAGTTCAAAATGGATCAGGCAAAGAAAGGATTCTTACATGTATTACAAGGTGTGAAATTGAGTCAGACTCAATGCCCAACCACAGCAGAAGATAGAGAGAAAATGAAAGATGTTCCCTATGCTTCAGCCATAGGCTCTATCATGTATGCAATGTTGTGTACCTGACCTGACGTATGCTTAGCAATAAGCTTGGCAGGAAGGTACCAAAGTAATCCAGAGTGGATCATCGGACAGCGGTCAAGAACATCCCGAATACCTAAAAAGGACTAAGGATATGTTTCTCAGATATGGAGGTGACAAAGAGCTAGTCGTAAATGGTTACGTCGATGCAAGCTTTGACACTGATCCGGACGATTCTAAATCGCAAACCGGATACGTATTTTTATTAAACGGTGGAGCTGTAAGTTGGTGCAGTTTTAAACAAAGCATCGTGGCAGGATCTACATGTGAAGCGGACTACATAGCTGCTTCGGAAGCAGCAAATGAAGGAGTCTGGATGAAAGAGTTCATTTCCGATCTAGGTGTCATACCTAGTGCATCGGGACCAATGAAGATCTTCGTGACAATCTGGTGCAATTGCCTTGGCAAAGGAATCCAGATTTCACAAGAGGACCAAGCACATCAAGAGACGCTTCAATTCCATCCGGGACCAAGTCCGTGGGAGACATAGAGATTTGCAAGATACATACGGATCTGCATGTTGCAGACCCGTTGACTAAGCCTCTTCCACGAGCAAAACATAATCAGCACCAAGACTCCATGGGTGTTAGAATCATTACTATGTAATCTAGATTATTGACTCTAGTGCAAGTGGGAGACTGGAGGAAATATGCCCTAGAGGCAATAATAAAGTTATTATTTATTTCCTCATATCATGATAAATGTTTATTATTCATGCTAGAATTGTATTAACCGGAAACATGATACATGTGTGAATACATAGACAAACATATAGTCACTAGTATGCCTCTACTTGACTAGCTCATTAATCAAAGATGGTTATGTTTCCTAACCATGGACATGTGTTGTTATTTGATTAATGGGATCACATCATTAGGAGAATGATGTGATTGACATGACCCATTCCGTTAGCCTAGCACTTGATTGTTTAGTATATTGCTATTGCTTTCTTCATGACTTATACATGTTCATGTAACTATGAGATTATGCAACTCCCGTTTACCGGAGGAACACTTTGGGTGCTACCAAACATCACAACGTAATCGGGTGATTATAAAGGAGTACTACAGTGTCTCCAAAGGTACATGTTGGGTTGGCGTATTTCGAGATTAGGTTTTGTCACTCCGATTGTCGGAGAGGTATCTCTGGGCCCTCTCGGTAATGCACATCACTATAAGCCTTGCAAGCAATGTATCTAATGAGTTAGTTACGGAATGATGCATTACGTAACGAGTAAAGAGACTTGCCAGTAACGAGATTGAATTTGGTATTGTATACCATCGATCGAATCTCGGGCAAGTAACATACCGATGACAAAGGGAACAACGTATGTTGTTATGCGGTTTGACCGATAAAGATCTTCGTAGAATATGTAGGAGCCAATAAGAGCATCCAGGTTCCGCTATTGGTTATTGACCGAGAATAGTTCTAGGTCATGTCTACATAGTTCTCGAACCAGTAGGTTCCGCACGCTTAACGTTACGATGACAGTTTTATTATGAGTTTATAAGTTTTGATGTACCGAAGATTGTTCGGAGTCCCGTATGTGATCACGGACATGACGAGGAGTCTCGAAATGGTCAAGACATAAAGATTGATATATTGGAAGCCTATATTTGGATATCGGAATGGTTCCGTGAAATCGGATTTTACGGAACACCGGGGTTACTGAACCCTCCCGGGGGTTAATGGGCCTTAATGGGCCATGAGGGAGAAGAGGAGGGCCGGCCAGGGCAGGCCGCGCGCCCCCTCCCCCCCTAGTCTGAATAGGACAAGGAAGGGGGGGCGCCCCCCTTTCCTCTTTCCTCTCCCCCCTTTCCTTCTCCACCAAGGCAAGAGGGGGGAGTCCTACTCTCGGTGGGAGTAGGACTCCTCCAGGCGCACCCCTAGGGGGCCGGCCGCACCTCCCACCTCCCTCCTTTATATACGGGGGTAGGGGGCACCCTAGGACACACAAGTTGATCTTCGTGATCGTTCCTTAGCCGTGTGCGGTGCCCCCCTCCACCATATTCCACCTCGGTCATATCGTCGCGGAGTTTAGGCGAAGCCTCGCGCCGGTAGAACATCATCATCGTCGACGCCCGTCAGGCCGACGGAACTCATCCCCGACACTTTGCTGGATCGGAGTCCGAGGGTCGTCATCGAGCTGAACGTGTGCTGAACTCGGAGGTGCCGTACGTTCGGTACTTGGATCGGTCGGATCGTGAAGACGTACGACTACATCAACCGCGTTGTCATAACGCTTCCGCTTAGCGATCTTCAAGGGTATGAAGATACACTCCCCTCTCATTGCTATACATCACCATGATCTTGCGTGTGCATAGGAATTTTTTTGAAATTACTACGTTCCCTAACATCGACAGTATGGACAACGATGCAGGAGACGAACAGGAACCACCGCCTATAGCTCGCTGGACCGCCACCTCATCATATGATGTATATATGGTGGATACCCCCAAAGAAGGCAACGGCGACAAGACAACGAAGGATGACCCCTCCAAAAAGCAGCCCAGGCACCGACATCACCGGCGCCGCTCTAAGTCCCGCCATAGCAAAAACAATGATACCGGCACAAGAGACAATAACACTCCGGATAGTGCCGAAGACGATGACAATCCCCTCTAGCCAGATTTGGAGCAGGAGGATGAACAAGCCAGCCCTCGAGAACAGGCAGTAGATAGAGAAACAGAGGATGACAATTACATGCCTCTCTCCGAAGACGAGGTGAGCCTCGGCGACAAAGAATTTATCGTGCCCGAGGATCCCATCGAGCAGGAGAGCTTCAAGCGCCGGCTTATAGCCACAGCAAATAGCCTGAAGAAAAAGCCACAACAGCTTTGAGCTGATCAAGATTTGCTTGCAGACAGATGGACTGAAGTCCTTGCGGCCGAAGAATATGAACTCGAACGCCCCTCCAAGGGTTACCCAAAGCGCAGGTTGCTACCCCGACTTGAGGAGGAAGCATCGAAACCTACATCACCAGCGTACGATGCGGCGGATCGGCCACCTCGTGGACGAGACAGAGAGGCATTTCAGCCTGAAGCTCAGCCTACACCCCGGTGCCACTCAAACAAAAATACCAAGGCATGGGGCAACACGCGGGACCTGCGAAACATATTGGAGAACAGGGCAAATCACGCAAGATCGATCTACGGATCACGGGGGTGCGCACCTATGCGGGACGATGACTGTCACGCCGGATACACCAAAAGTAAATCCGGCCGGGCCGAACACAGCAGACAAGACTCATATGAACTGCGTCATGATATAGCCCAGCACAGAGGCGCCGCACACCCCCTATGCTTCACTGACGAAGTAATGGATCATGAATTCCCAGAGGGTTTTAAACCCGTAAACATCGAATCATATGATGGTACAACAGATCCCGCGGTATGGATCGAGGATTTCCTCCTCTACATCCACATGGCCCACGGTGATGATCTACATGCCATCAAGTACATCCCACTAAAACTCAAAGAATCAGCTCGGCATTGGCTGAATAGCTTGCCAGCAGACTCCGTTGGCTGTTGGAGAGGATCTGGAAGATGCATTCCTTGACAACTTCCAGGGCACTTATGTGTGACCACCGGATGCCGATGACTTGAGCCATATAACTCAGCAGCCGGGGGAATCGGCCAGGCAATTCTGGGCACGGTTCCTAAGCAAGAAAAATCAAATTGTCGATTGTCCGGATGCAGAGGCCTTAGCAGCATTTAAGCATAACATCCGTGATGAGTGGATTGCCCGGCACCTCGGCCAGGAGAAGCCGAAGTCTATGGCAGCCCTCACGACACTCATGACCCGCTTTTGCGCAGGAGAGGATAGCTGGCTGGCTCGCAGCAACAATATATCAAAGAACCTTGGCACTTCGGATACCAAGGATAGTAACGGAAGACTACGTCGTAGTAGACACAAGCGTCGCAACAACGGCGATAACGCCGAGGATACGGCAGCCAATGCCGGAATTAGTGGCTCTAAATCCGGTCAGCGAAAATAGCCATTTAAAAGAAGTATTCCAGGCCCGTCCAGTTTGGACCACATACTCGATCGCTCGTGTCAAATACACGGCACCCCCGATAAGCCAACCAATCACACCAACAGAGAATGCTGAGTGTTCAAGCAGACTGGCAAGTTAAATGCCAAAAAAAGGACAAGGGGCTGCATAGTGATGACAAGGAGGAGCCCCGGCCGCCGAACACAGGAGGACAGAAGAGGTTCCCCCCACAAGTGAGGACGGTGAACATGATATACGCAACCCACATCCCCAAGAGGGAACGGAAGCGTGCACTAAGGGACGTCTATGCGATGGAGCCCGTCGCCCCAAAGTTCAAACCATGGTCCTCTTGTCCGATCACCTTCGATCGCAGGGACCACCCCACTAGTATCCGTCATGGCGGATCTGCCGCGTTGGTCTTAGACCCCATCATTGACGGATTTCACCTCACTCGAGTCCTTATGGACGGCGGCAGCAGACTGAACCTGCTCTATCAGGATACAGTGTGCAAAATGGGTATAGATCCCTCGAGGATCAAACCCACAAAAACGACCTTTAAAGGCGTCATCCCAGGTGTAGAGGCCCATTGCACGGGCTCAATCACACTGGAAGTGGTCTTCGGATCTCCGGACAACTTCCAAAGCGAGGAGTTAATCTTCGATATAGTCCCGTTCTGCAGCGGCTATCACGCCTCGCTCAAAGCGAACCGCATGACGGTAAGATTCAATGCGGTACCGCACTACGCATACCTTAAGCTCAAGATGCCAGGACCTAGGAGGATCATAACAGTCAATGGAAACACAGAGCGCTCGCTCCGCACGGAGGAGCACACTGCGGCCCTCGCAGCAGAAGCACAAAGCAGCCTCTTAAGGCAATCCACCAATTTGGCGATAAAACCCCCGGACACCGTCAAGCAAGTCCGGAGTAACCTGCAACAGGATCGCCTGGCACGTTCAGAGCTCGCCTAGCAATTCGGCCCCCGCCCTAGTCCCAGTCAAATAGCAAAATTCGTGCCGTGCGTACATAATTATGCATTGAAAATACAATGGGCATAGGACCTTACTCTCTGGAAGCCCTATCCGACAGTGCGATTGCCGGACACATAATACAACAACCAAGGAGGCAGGAAGCTACGTCGTACAATGGAATCCCCAGGTGGTCTCTGATAATGAGTGAAATACCTGCTTTAAATACCAGTCCGCAGCTTGCCCTTGGATAGGACATGTCAAATAGTCCTATTTTTTGCTTATTCCACTACTTGTATCAGTACGCTTCAACGTATTCTTTAAATAACAATGCATAGCATTAGTCTATTATTGCATTATCTATTCTTTATTATATGTTTATTTACGACAATCAGCATCCGTACATTCTGGTACAGCCAATACGCCAGGGGCTTTCGTATACCCCATAATATGGCGTGAGAAGTCCGAACACTTTCGACAGTGCGGCACCCTGAACTTATAGCATTATAGGCATCAGCTCCGAATCATGTCTTGGGTCAATAGTTGGGTTTGCCCGGCTCCCATGTTTTGGTACCTTACGTTCCGCTATATCGGCTAAGGTAGCACAGGGAGAACTACTGCGATTGTGTCCCGGTTCTTCCGGACGAGCACCTCGAGAGAAAGCTAAACTGACATCATGATGAGGCGAGAGCTGGTCGCTGTTCGAGAGGTCTCAAGTCCTTAAAGCTTTTTGCGCTTCGGGCGAGGAGTCGGCCTTGTCCGACTTAGGCGTATATAGCGCCCCAAATTCGGTCTTCCGAATACTAGGAGCTTCGCCAAAATTTAAAATTGTAGACTTCTATGGCTAAGTGAGAGTGATAAAGCATTATAGTTTGATTGCCCGGTTCGTTGCGCTGAGCACCTCCCTCGAAGGACTCAAAAATGGGAAAAAGAGTGCTCAGATTTATCCCGAACACCCCAGTACTAGTGCATGGGGGCAGAAGCCGACGACTAGCCAACTCTCAGATTTGATAAACGGCCGCACGGAAGGTAATATTTTAAATTCAGAAAGCGTTGCATAGCACAAATGAACTAGTTTTCATATTACAGGATCACATGAGCAAAGTTCATTCAAAAATTACATCTTTGGTACACTCCTCCGCCACAAGGCGGGCACCCTTCAGGACACCGTAATAATACATTTCGGGTTGGCGATGCTCCCTGCCCTGCGGCAGCCCCTCCTTAACCAGCTTCTTGGCGTCCACCTTCGCCCAGTGCACTTTCGCACGGGCAAAGGCCCTGCGTGCACCTTCGATGCAGATGGGCCGCTTGATGAATTCAAACCGGGGGCAGGCATCCACAAGCCACCTCACCAAACCGAAGTAACTGTTGGAAAGGGGATCGCCAGGCCACATCCGGACTATAAGGCCCTTCATGGCCTGTTCGGCCTCCTTGTGGAGCTCGACCAGTTGCTTCAGCTTGTCGCTCAAAGGCATCGGGTGTTCGGTACCAGTATACTGAGACCACAACAACTTCTCCGTCGAGCTCCCCCCCTCGGCCCGGTAGAACTCCGCGACATCAGACACACTGCGGGGTAGATCTGCGAACGCTCCTGGAGAGCTTCGAACTCGGGTAAGTAAAAAGAAATTTTCTTTCACGTGCTGGCTTTGCATAATGAATGCCTTACCCGCTGCTATCTTCTTAACCGCCTCAATTTCCTCGAGGGCCATTTGGGCTTCAGCCTTGGCATGTTCTGCACTTTCGAGGGCCTTCGCAAGCTCGGACTCTCGCGTCTTAGAGTCAAGCTCCAAGGACTCGTGCTTCTTCACAAGAGCCTGGAGCTCTTGATGCACCTCGCCTACTCAGGCCTCTAGTTTTTCTCGATCGGTACGCTCCTCGGCCGCTTTGTTTTCGGCCTCGGACAGCGCCTGCCTCAGGGTCGCCACTTCGGTCGTGGCCCCTAGCACATTCATGATGATCCTATTATTTTGCAACCAAATTTCTTTTTAATATATAGATAAGGTATTGCTTACCTTTGCTCTCCTCGAGCTGCCTCTTGGTAAGGCTGAGCTTTTCCTCGGACCGCTCAAAGTCCTGCTTCAGGGCATTGACCTCCGCAGTACGTGCGGCGGCGGCCAGTAGCGACGCCTGCATACGCATATAGATATATTATGATTAGACTCCTGTGATTATTATTCGATCCTCTATTCGGCTTTTCTTCGCGAACACCAAACAGAGCATCAGGGGCTACTGTCTATATGGTAATATTTTCCCATATTTCGGTTACATACCTGAAAGCCTGTTAGAAGGCTGGCACAAGCTTCAGTTAGTCCGCTTTTGGCGGACTGAACCTTCTTGGTCACCACACTCATGATAGTGCGATGTTTCTTCGTCGATGGAAGCGCCATGGCGCTTCAAAGAAGTTGTCCGTGCCTCTGGATGGACAGAGGTCACCGCACGGGCGGCTTGTCCCTCTTAACAGGAGTCGCCGGAGTCCGGAACCACGTAGGTTCCGCACGTTGTTCGGTGGGGGCGAACTTGGAGCCCGTGGAGTCTTGCTCCCTTTGAGCCCGGGTCCGGAAGGTCGCCGAGGCGCCTCGAGACTACCTCCTCGGCTTGGTGCCTTTTGAGACAACACCTCAATGTTGTCCGTAGGGCGAGGGGTGGAGGCGGTCGGAAGTGAACCGCTACTCATATCCGACGGGTCCAAAGAACCGTCCGACGAGGATACGTTGATGCGGGATCGGGACGGACTGCATAATCATATTCGGCGTAAGGAGAAGCAGTGCAATAAAAGCATACCATGAAGTACTCTGGTATCCGAATACTTACGACTTCGCCAGGGGCTTGTCCCTGGGCAGCCACTCGTCTTCACTATAAGCGGCGGTTGTGGAATAGTCCGGAGGGAGAGTCCTTCCCTTCTTGGACCTTTCGGCCTCCCCGGTTGGGGCGGCCTTCCTTTTCTTGTCTCCCCCGGCTGGAGGGGGAGAACCTTCCTCTTCGTCCTCCTCGTTTTCACGAGAGGAGTGCGTCTCAGAGTTATCGGACGATGAGTCCGATATCACCTGACGCCGGAGACCCTTTCGGGTCCCCGTGGCCTTCTTCTTGGTCTTCTTCTCCGGCACCTCATAAGGTGCCGGAGTCAGCATCTCCGTTAGGAGAGCGTCGGCTGGATCTTCGGGCAGGGGGGCTGGACAGTCAATCTGCTCCGCTGTCTCCACCCAGTCCTGTTAAAGGCATGGAGGCTTAGATCCCGCACATGATTAAACTGGGGATAATAAATACCCTATAAGGAATAAAAGAACTTACCGAGCTGGAGTGGCGTTGTGCGCTGAGTCCGCGATCCTCGGTAAGGGAAGGGGGCACCTCGGCGCCCTTGAACAGCACCCTCCAGACGTCCTTGTGCGTCGTGTCAAAGAGCTCGCGCAGAGTCTGGTGCTGGGCCGGGTTGAACTCCCATAAATTGAACGCCTGTTGTTGACACGGGAGGATCCGGCGGAAGAGCATGACCTGAACCACGTTGACGAGCTTGATTTTCTTGTTCATCATGTTCTTGATGCGGGTCTGGAGTCCGGTCAGCTCCACCGGGTTACCCCAGGATAGGCCCTTCTCTTTCTAGGAGGTGAGCCGCATGGGGATTCCGGATCGAAACTCGGGGGCCGCCACCCATTTCGTGTTGCACGGCTCGGTGATGTAGAACCACCCCGATTGCCACCCCTTTATGGTCTCCACATAGGAGCCCTCGAGCCATGTGACGTTAGGCATTTTGCATACCATGGCGC
Organism: Aegilops bicornis; assembly: GCA_021605145.1. Lineage (NCBI taxonomy): Eukaryota > Viridiplantae > Streptophyta > Magnoliopsida > Poales > Poaceae > Aegilops > Aegilops bicornis. The sequence goes on from CM038669.1 coordinate 508,102,390, forward strand.
CTCCGCACTCCGCTTGCTGACCGCCCACCACCTTCGGTTTAACATTGAAGGTCTTCAGCCACAGGCCGAAGTGGGGCCGGACGCGGAGGAAGGCCTCGCACACGATGATAAACACCGAGATGTTGAGGATGAAGTTTGGGGCCAGATCATGAAAGTCCAGCCCGTAGTAGAACATGAGGCCACGGACGAACGGGTGGAGAGGAAATCCCAGCCCGCGGACGAAGTGGGTGAGAAAAACTACCCTCTCATGAGATCCCGGGGTAGGGACGACCTGCCCCGCGTTGGGCAGCCGATGCGCGATATCCGCGGCCAAGTATCCGGCTCCCCGTAGCTTTTTGATGTCCTCCTCCGTGACGGAGGATTTCATTCACCTGCCTCCCGCTCCGGACATGCTGGGAACGGTTTGAGGAGAAAGACGCAAACTTGGGTGTTGGAGCTCGAGTGCGCGAGAATGGATGAGCAAGGAGGAACAAGGCGTGGGTGAAAAGGGTGAACCCTTATCCCTTTATAAGGGCGGATTTAAACTGCACGCCCCACCTGCCTAGTAAACTCGCTTATTCCCCAAGCGCCGTAATTGATGGCGCGGTTGGGTTACCCACGTCCGTATTGATGAGAATCCCGTGATAAGGGGACACGATCTCTACTTCGACAAGACGTGCCAAGGAAACCACCTCGCAATATGTGCCGAGGCTGGTTGAGAAAAACGGTTCGAATAATGACAGGGTCGTAGTGTGATGTCATGCTACCGAATGCGTCAGCAGATTAGATTTGTGTAATATTATTCTCTCTACGGTGGTATGTGGAACTTGTTTTGCAGAGCCGGACACTATCCTTGTGTTCAAAATCTTCCATGAAGTATTCGAAGGAGGAACCCGCCTTGCAATGCCGAAGACAAACTGCGTGCCGGACTCATCGCCATTGAAGCCTGGTTCAGGGGCTACTGGGGGAGTCCTAGATTAGGGGGTATCCGGACAGCCGAACTATATCCTTGGCCGGACTGTTGGACTATGAAGATACAAGATTGAAGACTTCGTCCCGTGTCCGGATGGGACTCTCCTTGGCGTGGAAGGCAAGCTTGGCAACACGGATATGTAGATCTCCTCCCTTGTAACCGACTCTGTGTAACCCTAGCCCCCTCCGGTGTCTATATAAACCGGAGGGTTTAGTCCGTAGGACAACAACAATCATACCATAGGCTATCTTCTAGGGTTTAGCCTCTACAATCTCGTGGTAGATCAACTCTTGTAATACTCATATCATCAAGATCAATCAAGCAGGAAGTAGGGTATTACATCCATCGAGAGGGCCCGAACCTGGGTAAACATTATGTCCGCCGCCTCCCGTTACCATCCGCCTTAGACGCACAGTACGGGACCCCCTACCCGAGATCCGCCGGTTTTGACGCCGACACTTGTCCTCCCGATAGGAGGCTCGCTCCCTCCTCCTCGCGTCCCTCTCCAACCTCAATTGCGTGTGGAACTGGCGCTCGTCGACGATGCCTTGCGGGAAGCCTCCACGCCACACCACCAAGGCTTCCACGTCCTTCTCTGCGATGGCGAGGCAACGTTGCCGCCTCCGGTGGACACGACGATCCTCGTCGGTGAAAAGCCGCGGGAGAGGCGCCAGATCCTGCGCCCGCTGGCTCGACACGTTGAGAAAATTCATATCCCGACGAGGCCTCCGGAAGCGCCACGCCGCCGCATCGTGCGCGCGGGCCGCCTCCTCTTCGGTGTCGAAGGTGCCGAGGATGAGACGTTTCTCGCGAAAGCAGATCTCGGAGGAGAAGGCGCCGGAGCGGAGCTTGCGGACTCCGCGAAAATCCGAAGCGCCCAGGCGGCGGATCGACATGGTGGCGCAGAGGCGGCGAGAGTGGGCGGCGGACAGAGTGTGGAGGGAGCGCCTTCTTTATAACAAGGGCCGGCGGCGCTGCTGAACCTTACCTGCTACCGAGCACCAAAACCAGCGCTAGGTCGCTTTCCCTCACGAACCTTTTCCTACCGGAGCGCCAAAACCAAGGCAACGACATGATCTTAAACGCGCGCGGTCATGAAATGGGTCGACCCGTTGAACGCACTGCTGACCCAAAACTAAAAGAGGACGGACGGCGGGCGGGCGGCCAACCCAAACGTATAAAAAGCGAACAAAAACACCGTCCATTTAGATCGGTCCGTTGGAGTTGCTCTAACCCCGGCCGGGTGAAAGTGGGCAATGGTGGCTCCGCTGCTGGATGCTGCCCGTCTTTTAGCATGGCAGTATCTCGCACGCATCGCCTTTGCTTTCACACATGTCTCGGCCAGCTCTCGCGGTCGATACAATGTCGGTACTTTGAGGCGTGATATCACCTGCATCTCGTACCATTCCTTCACAGCACAATCCTAACATAGTAAGATGCAAGGAAAATTATTACTACAAAGGACCCGTATTATAGACTACCAGCTGGCAAGAATATTGCAACAATAACACTACTTCTCCATTTGTGTTGTTTGGCGGGCCGATTCGTGCCAGCCGCACAGGATGGGTACGGAAAAAGGTCAGATATATCTGCAGGCCCGGTTGGTTCCAACGTCTAACCTTGTGCGGTACCAAGGACGGTACCAGAATTCTGGTTGCACCTAACCACCCTGATCCAGCCAACATTCTGCTGCTCTTCTGTTCGCGGCCAGCCCGCCACCATTCTAGTTGGGAATAGATAATCTCTGCATCTTCCCAGAAGGTGGTCAAGACTCAAGAGTGGTCATTATGGTCCAAGGGATGAGATAGGATCATATTCATAGGATGCATGCGGCAGTGTTGGGAAAGGCCGTGCTAGCTTCTACACACGCATGCTGCTAGCCGCAGCGGGTGCTAGGCTGCTAGCCTGGACAAATCACAAATATATGGTACTACATGGCAGGTAGGTGAGAAACGATATATCCAGAATGGACCAACGTAATTATTGTGTTTGAGAAAACCAGTCCAGCGATGCCCACCATTTCATGTCCATACACAGTTTTGGTGAGGCACTGACCCATTCCATCACTGTTGCACCAAACTTACTAATCCTAGATCAGAAGAGTCCTTCTAGATGCCTTTTTGTGGGCTCTGACGTCCATGAGAAAGATACGTTGAGGTCGAACTAAAATGGGGATCGATGCCCGATTGGGAGTTGCCTAACCTAACCACCACCTTTTCAGACGGGCATCTCTGTTAGCTCACATGATGTTCGTAGCAAAACATGCACCAAGCTGCACGGCCACGAGATGGTATTTCCACCAAGGAATGGAAAGTGAGCCGCCCAACTGCCTTTCCAGTGGCCGTTTCCGTTGCCCCGCCGGCGCGGCAACCATAGTCACACACACAAGCAACTGCTACGATGACGGCATGATCGGCTCATCAGCATGATTAAGCCAGGGCTGACATGGTCGTCCATGTATATAAAAAAGCTAAAATATTTATGTTTCTGCGCACAATGATCGATCAATGGAACCTTCTACCGCGGCACGGGATCCACGTTTATTTTAGCAGCGATTGAAGCGGCAGACACAAGTGTAGTTTAGGTAGGTGCAAGTGTAGCCGGTGATGTTGTCATGCTACCAACCTTCAGTGACCGCCGTCCGATTCATGCAGTTTCCAGATTCCTTCCGCATTGAAATCATGAAACGAAGTTTTATTTTCTTCTCATCTAACTAAGGCCTTCTTTGGTTCATAGGGTAGGAAAATTATAGGAATAGAAAAGTCATAGGAAATGAGATGACATGTATCTCAAATCCTATGAGTAGGAATATGAAAGAAGATGCCCTTTGATTCATATCATAGGATTTTTTCCATTGAGTCTAGGCTAATGTTTATTTCCCTATGAAATGTGAAGGATATGAAGAATTCCTCCATAGAAATAGGATTCCATTCCTACAAATCAAAGGGCTCTAAAGGAATTTTTCTATAAAAAATCCTATCCTATGAAATTCTTACAAGATTCCTCTAAACCAAAGGAGGCCTAAAGGAATATATGATGTGTACATGCTCGATACTACAGTATATACTAGTATGTGAGAGATAGATTTGTTGGAATTGTTGAATTTGTTCACAATAGCTTTCAATGAAGGAAGGAGTCTAGGGTGAGGCCGGTGGTGGACGACCGGGGGCTTTATCGAAGAAACAACGAGACACGGGCGGGACTACACTAGTAGATAAACTACCATTAGTCCCGGTTGGTAAGGGCCTTTTATCCCGGTTCCTGAACCGGGACTAAAGGATCGTTACTAATGCCCTGGCCCTTTAGTACCGGTTCAGTCCAGAACCAGGACAGATGGGCCTCCACATGGCCGGTGTGCCGAGCCCACGCAGGAGGGCCTTTGGTCCCGGTTGGTGGCACCAACCGGTACCAATAGGCATCCACGCGTCAGCATTTCAGGGGCTGTGGTTTTTTTTTTTTTTTCAAGGGGGGTGTTGGGGTTTTTGGGGGGTTAATTTAGGTGTTTCATATATTGTGTTAGCTAGCTAATTAATAGAGAGAAGTGTCCTCTCTTATGTCCGTGCTTGGTCGACGCTACGTACAATACATAGAGAGGCCCTCGACATGCTAGCTAGTAAGAAAATGAAGGAAACCATTAAGTACGTAAGTTCGCTCATGCATACCGAGAGAAGTGATCGATTGACCTCTCCTTCTCCGAGAGATTGGTCGAACAACAAGTTTTCGTATTATCTATCCGACGCCACTCGCTACATACATATACAATATGTAAGATCTCTTACAATCCCTAGCATTTGAAATCAACTTCCACATGGTATTCTCCGGCTTTATTGATGACGTGGTCAAGAAAGTATCCCGCCAATTCCTCTTGAATTGCTTTCATGCGATCTTGTGGTAGGAGTTCATTCCGCATCTGCCACGCCTAATTTGAAGAAGGGGTTAATACATATATATGAATGAAACTCACCAGAAATGATGGTGTAATAAAATGAAATTGTGAATATTATTGCTTACGCACTTCATATTGTCTTTTAGAGTAGCCCCGCTTATTTTTCAAAGTCGCGTTGTAGATGAACTCGCACACGTAATATCCTCCACAATAATTATTCCCTTGTTCCTGCCACAAGCACTTTACGAGAAATAGAGGTCAATCAAACTGATAATGAAGCATTATAAATGGCATTGATGAAAGTATAGCTATAGAATCAACGGGAGATGCGCGCAACTAGCTAGCTAGTAGTACTTACTTTCTGGTATGTATATCGCAGCTCCTTCGGCAGTCCCGGAGCTTCTGCGGTGAACTGTTTCCAAACCCTGCAAGACAAAGAAAATAATTATTATTACTTGAGATATCAGGAAATGAACAAAAAGTTACCGATATGGTGCGATAATGATCGATTGAACTTACTTGTTGAGCAATTTAGTCATGTCCACATAGGTTTCGGGATCTTTTCGTCTCGAGTCTAAGACGGTTACTAGTCCCCGCTCAAGCTTAATCTCCAGAAGAACATAGTGGAAGCTGCGCACGCATGCATAACTCATCAATTACATTACTATAACCTCCCTCGAGTAATAAGGGAAACCGAATATGCACACGACAGTAACACTCACTTGAAGTTGTAAGGAAAGAGTATGGTATCTTTGTTTTGATTTTTGATCAACGATTGTAGCAAGTTGGCCTCGGCATCTTCAGCGTGCTTTTTAACCTGAATTTCATTTATGATATTTGTGTTAATAAACCCAGTATCATACATTTCTTGTTTTCTGCACTCGACGATCTTCAATCTGCATAATATAGTGAGGATAATTAATTATAAATACATGCAATGAAAGAGCTGAGCTATATATAGAGACTTAATGACAGAAATAGTACTTATGCATGTAGCAAAAGACCGTTAATTTATCGATGGCCTTTCGATTGAAGAACTCGAAGAACTCCTCAAATGGAACAGGCAACAGATCAGTTCCAACGAGGTCGTGCTCCTCTTTAATTCTCAGATGCAAAGTATTCGTCCCCCCAGACTCTTTGCAGGTTTTCATGTACCAATTATGGAATCTTCGCATCATCGCTGTTAGAGATTTTTCATCTTTGACGAGAGGCTTCCCGTACTAAATGTCGTGTTCGACCACCTCCATGAAATCAAAATTTACATCGTCAGGCAGGTAATCTTCAAGATTACTATAACCGGGCACCGTCCCCGGAGCATTAGCGACGATGTCGCTAGACACATTGAGCGGGGGGCACGATTGGTTCGCTTGTTCGCTAAGCTGGGCAATTTTTTTCCTAGCTGCTCGTCGTTCTTTTAACCTTTGATCACTGTACTTCCCGACCGCGACGCTTCTTGATATGCCTTTCGAGTAATACGCTCATAGTTAGTTTTCGGCAAAGACTTTGGTGGTTTCCTCAGGGCATCGATAGTGCGCTTTGCTTTCACCGGATCTACCTTCTCCTCCGGAGGTGGATGTCTCTTTGCTTTCAACCCTTCAAATAAGTCATTCACTTCGGTCCGCGCGATCTTCGCGTTTTTCTCCTCGGTCCTCTCGTACGGTAACTTCTCTAGAGGCTTGAGAGGTGGACCGTATCTGTATTGCCTCCCGCCTCTGGCTGTACTGCTAGACACCAGAGCAAATGGAGCGGCTGCGGCTGTCTTTTTTCGTGCTTGCTTACGAGGCGGAGGAGAAGGACTACGACGCGCCGGAGCAGCCGGGGCAGCGGCGGGTCTCTTCCGCCCTTGCTGGCGAGGCGGAGAAGGAGGAGGCTGCTGGCTGCTCGGGCGCGCCGGCGCAGGCGGAGAAGGAGGCGGAGTGCCTCCACGCGCCGGAGAAGGAGGCCGAGTGCCCTGATCGTCACTCGCCAAAGGAGGAGGCGGAGTGCCCTGACTCGCCGCAGGAGGAGGAGGAGGTAGAGGCGTCCAGTTCGGAAGGTTGATGAGCTCCTTCTGCCATAGGCATGGAGTCTTCACAGCAGAACCCAGCCTAGTCTCCCCTTCACAGGTAGGATGGTCTAGCTGGAGGTCCCCAAATCCCTCCGTTATTTCATCCACCATCACCCTAGCATATCCTTCTGGAATCGGCCGGCAGCGAAAAGTTGCGCCGGGTTCAGTATGATAAACAGAGCCAACAGCCGCCTTGACCTTCAAATTCATCCATTGCGTCATAATGTGGCAATTTTGAGACTCCGTGATAGCATCCATGGGATAGCTGGCAGGAGCCGTCAAGACATGTCTCCGCATTTGAAGCGCAGCTCGGTGGAAGCCACGCCGCTTCTCGGCGAGATGGCGGTAACCGGGGAAGCTTGGCGATTCGTTTGCTGCGATTTGCTTCTCGTTCCTCTATCGCTTGTACCCTTGCGTGCAGCGCTGCGATTGGGTCTGCTGCACTTTTTTCCTCCTCTCCTGGCATTTGTAACCGCCTGCGTCCGGAAAACCAGCATTCCACGAAACGGACCCTGGCGTGCCTCATGTCCGTCCAGGGTGCTCAGGATTCCCGAGTGCCATTGTGAGCTCGTCGTTCTCTCTGTCTGGAACGAACTTCCCTTGCTGCGCTGCATCGATATAGTGTTGAAGCCTCTTGACTGGTATTTCCAATTGCTCGTCCGTCCAAATGCACTTCCCTCATACAGGTTCCAAGGTTCCGCCAGCCCCGAAGAACCAAGTCCTGCAACGGTCTGGCCAGTTCATTATCTCTGGTTCGATCCCTTTATCAACCAGATCATTCTCAGCCTTGGCCCACTTAGGCCGGGCTTTGAGGTAGCCACCTGACCCCGTGCGATGGTGATTCTTCTTCTTCGCAGCATTTTGCTTGTTTGTCGCCGACATCTTCTTACTCTTTTTCGATGTCTTGTGGGCCACAAATGCGGGCCAGTGATCTCTGATCTTCTCATATTTGCCCTTGAATTCTGGTGTGTCTTTTTGTCGACAAACGTATTCAGGTCTTTCTTCCACCTCCTGAATAGGTCTGCCATCCTCTTAAGAGCAAAGACTTGATTAATTGCTCTTTAACTGGCTTCTCCGGATCATCCTCTGGCGGTAGGGTGAAATTTGTCTTCAACTCAGTCCAAAGATCATTTTTCTGCATATCATTGACATAAGACACCTCAGGGACTTCGTTCTTAGGCTTATACCATTGGTGGATGCTGATCGGGATCTTGTCCCTAAGCAGAACCCCGCACTGAGCAACAAATGTGTTCTTTGTCCGGATGGGTCCAATCGGTTGGCCGTCACGCGTGATTGCTATGATCCCAAACCTTTCATCCGAGCTCAACTTTTTCTTCGGGCCTCGTCTCTTTACCGAAGTTGTGCTCGATCCGGAGGGCTAGAAAAAAGAAAAAGACGAGAGTTAATTAATATGTGTACATACCAAAACAATGAGTGCATCAATTAGCTAGTCGACAGGCTTAACTAATATATATACCTGGTCGGACTCGGTTCGGTCACCGGAGCCGTCATCACGGTCTCCTTCTTGCACCGTCATTGGGTCACCGGAGCCGTCCTCACGGTCTCCTTCTTGCACCGGCATTGGGTCACCGGAGCCATCATAATCATAGCCTGCTTCTTCACCCTGTCCTTCCAGACCATCGGTGTCGTTGAGAAACAACGAGCAGACGGCATCACTTCCTTGTGCGATTATGTCCCCCAACAACGCTTCTTGTGCTCGTCTCGGGGGGTGTCCATAGTTTCTACAAATATTTACAACATGGCAATTATTATTCAAACATGACAGATGGATATATTAGCTAGTGGCAAACGTAGAACTAGCTAGCTAATCACGATGAAGGAATCATATTAATTAGTGGCCTCGACGCTGCTTCTCTAGGGTTTGGGGTGGCCTCGACAACGCTTCAAGGGGGTAATATATACAACGACGAGATACATACACGGGAAAATAATGTTATCAGGGAGGTGGTATATCGACCCCCACCCCCCACGTGTTGAAGTTATCGGGAGGCGTTTATATAGACAACGATGACATACGTACATGGGAAAATAATATTATCGGGGGGGTATATCGACCCCCCCCACGTGTTGAAGTTATCGGGAGGGGGTATATCGACCCCCCCCCCACGTGTTGAAGTTATTGGGAGGGGTTTATATCGACAACGACGACATACGTACATGGGAAAATAATAGTAACGGGGAGGGGTATATCGAATTTCCACGTGTTGAAGTTATCGGGAGGGCGTATATCGACCCCCCCTCGTGTCGAAGTTATCGGGAGGGGGTATATCGACCCCCCCCCCACGTGTTGAAGTTATCAGGAGTTTATATCGACACGACATACGTACATGGGAAAATAATATTATCGGGAGGGTATATCGACCCCTCCCCTCGTGTTGAAGTTTTGGGTAGGGGTATATGGACGACGACAGACCGGATAAAACATAAGAAAACAAAGAAGAAATAAAAAGAGGAGAAGAAGAAAGGAATAGAGGAAAAGATTGAAGAAAAAAAAAGAAAAAAAAGAGGAGAAGAAGAAAGGAATAGAGGAGAAGAAGAAAGGAATAGAGGAAAAAAATTTCTATTATTTCTTCTTCTCCTCTATTCCTTTCTTCTTCTCCTCTTCCTTTTCTTCTTTTTTCCTCTTCTTATTTATTTCTCCTCTTCTTCTTTCTTTCCTCTTCTTATTTTCTTCTTTCCTATCCTTCTTTTTCTTCTTCCTCCCTTCCTAGCTAGATATATAAAACTTTTCTAAAATTGTTTTTGCATATATAAAACTTTTCCATGGATCATCATTTCTCATATATATCGAATATATATCCATTGTCATATATATAAAACTTTCTATATATGAACAAAAAACTTTCTATGAACAAAAAACATTTTTGAAATATATATTTAATTAGCATATTCTAGCCACATACACATATACATTATAGCCACATACACATATACATCACATATGAACAAAAAAATTAAACTAATAAAAATAAAAAAACATATAGCCACATATGAACAAAAACATATAGCCACATACATACACATATACATTATATATATATATGAACAAAAAATTAAACTAATAAAAAAAAGAGCAGGCGGCAGCTCACGTGGGGCAGGCGGCGCCTGTGGCGGGACGGGCAGGGCAGGGCGACGGCGACGAGGAGCGGGTGGCGACAGCGAGCACGTGGTAGGGGCTCGGGGCTGAGGCGCAGCAAGGGAGCTCGAGGCGACGGCGGGGCGGCAAGAGCGCCGAGCGCGGGCGGACGGGCAGGGCAGGGCGACGGCGACGAGGAGCGGGCGGCGACGGCGAGCACGGGGCAGGGGCACGGGGCGACGGTGAGGAGGAGCGGGCGGCGACGGCGATGAGGAGCGGGCGGCGACGGCGAGCACGGGCAGCCTGGCGGCGTCGAGGAGGTCGTCGGCGTCGTTGGGGGCAACTGGCGAGGGAAATCTGAAAATTTCTCGAGTGTTGCTTATATAGCAAAGGCTTTTGTCTCGGTTCGTGGCACAAACCGGGACCAATGCCCCCCTTTAGTCCCGGTTGGTGCCACCAACCGGGACCAAAGGCCTCTTTTCAGCAGCCCAAAGGACGGGAAGCGGCGGCCTTTGGTCCCGGTTGGTGGCACCAACCGGGACTAAAGGGGGCATTGGTCCCGGTTTGTGCCACAAATCGGTACCAATGCACCCATTTAGTCCCGGTTGGTGGCACCAACCGTGACCAAAGGCCTTGTCTTTGGGCTGGCGGTGCGGTGGGATGTTTAGTCCCTGACGCTAGTCGAGAGGGCTCGGACAGGTGGTTTATAAGCGCTGCTGCTGACCACTTCGAGCTCCTCTCAAATCTTGACTTACGGGTCTAAAGTCACTTATCTGCTGTGGGCCTACTAGGCCTCCTGCGGGCTGAATCACGGCCCATGGTAGGGTTTCTAGTCGTGCTCGGGCCGTGGGGGCCCGATGGGAGGCACTTTTGTTTTCTTTACTTATTGTTGCTATTTTTATTTTTTCAGTTTTTTTGTTTTGTTTTCTGCATTATTTATTTTCTTTTGTTTTTTGCTTTATTTATAATTCTGTTTGCTTTTAGTTTTAGAAAAATTATAAACTTTCTGTTAGTGCCATTAGTTTTCAAATTTGAAAACACTTTTTTATTTTTTTTGTTTTCTTTCTTGCTTTATTTATTTTATTTTGTTTCTACTTACAACAAAATACTTATTGTTACTATTTTTATTTTTTCAGTTTTTTGTTTTGTTTTCTGCATTATTTATTTTCTTTTTGTTTTTGCTTTATTTTTTAATTCTTTTTTGCTTTTAGTTTTAGAAAAATTATAAACTTTCTGTTAGTGCCATTAGTTTTCAAATATGAAAACACTTTTTTTTTGTTTTCGTTTTTGCTTTATTTATTTTATTTTGTTTCTACTTACAACAAAATACTTATTGTTGCTATTTTTATTTTGTTTCCAGTTTTTTTGTTTTGTTTTCTGCATTATTTATTTTCTTTGTTTTTTGCTTTATTTTTTAATTCTTTTTTGTTTTTAGGTCAGCAAAATTATAAACTTTCTGTTAGTGCCATTAGTTTTAGAAAAATTATAAACTTTCTGTTAGTGCCATTAGTTTTCAAATTTGAATAGTTAAAATTTGAAATCTTTGAAATTTGTGTGAATCACAAGTTTGTGATTTACTTTACTAAAAAAATGAACATAGATGCGCCTATAGAGAAAATTCAACCTAAATTCATAATAAATTTCTATGAATTTCAGAGAAATTCACTATGAATTTAGGTCAAATTCCTGTATAGTGGCATCTATTTTCACTTTGAGAGGAGCTCAACAAGGCAAAGAGGGACGGGCTTATAAACCGGTGTGAGCGCCCTTCGGTTGGTGATGTGGGACTAAACTCTGAGCGCAACGAGGACCAACCCTTTAGTCCCGGTTTGTGGCACAAACCGGAACTAATGGTCATGGGCCATTCGTGCGTGGAACCGGGACCGAAAGGTCCAGACGAACCGGGACCAATGGCCCACATGGCTGCCCTCTTGAGAGTGTTCTTGGTGAGAACATAGTTGACAAGGAGCGAACCGGGCTTAATGGTATTACGAGGGCCGAACCATAAGACATTAAATCATTTCAAATGAACTCTAAAAAAGTTGAAAGTTGGCATGGTATCATAATTTCACCCACATAGCATGTGCATGTACAAAACGGACAATGGTATCATACTCGTCATTTACAAAGTTGGCGTGGTATCATCATAATAGTTGCGGGAGAAAGTCTTCACTTTTCTTCGCTTGTGTCATTTGCTTATTGCGCCAGTAACCATGGATAATCTTCATCGTTTATCGGGATGCTTGGGTCAGCCTTGACTTTGAAGGAGGAATTTCATGAAACTTTTCATAATCTTCAGATATGTCCGTCTTGCCCTCCACTCCCACGATGTCCCTTTTTCCCGAAAAGAACTATGTGGCGCTTTGGCTCATCGTATGATGTATTCGCTTCCTTATCTTTTCTTTTTCTCGGTGCGGTAGACATGTCCTTCACATAGATAACCTATGCCACATCATTGGCTAGGACGAAGCGGTTCGTCAGTGTACCCAAGATTTTTCGGATCCACTGTTGTCATTCCGTACTTTGGGACTACTGCATTCCGCCTCCTGACCGATTGACCCATTTGCACTTAAACAAAGGGACCTTAAAATCATGTCCGTAGTCAAGTTCCCATATGTCCACTATGTAACCATAATATGTGTCCTTTCCCCTCTCGGTTGTTGCATCAAAGCGGACATCGCTGTTTTGGTTGGTGCTCTTTTGATCTTGGTCAATCGTGTAAAATGTATTCCCATTTATCTCGTATCCTTTGTAAATCAATACAGTCAAAGATGGTCCACTGGACAACAAGTACAGCTCAACACAAACAGTGTTGTCACCTCTGAGACGTGTTTCCAACCAACTGCTGAAAGTCCTGATGTGTTCACATGTAATCCGATCGTCGCCTTTGCTCACGGGTGTTTGGAGCGCAGATCGTTTCTTGTGTTCATCGACATACGGGTCATCAAGTTAGAGTTACGTAGAACTGTAGTGTGCTTGAGACCAAGAATATCCGTCCCCTGCATATTATTGAGTCCCTTCCAAGCGTGCCTTTTCGGTCGATCTCCCCTCATATCGCGATTTAGGGATACCTATCTTCTTAAGGCCAGGAATGAAGTCAACACAAAACCCGATGACATCCTCTGTTTGATGGCCCATGGAGATGCTTCCTTTTGACCTAGCGCGGTTATGGACATATTTCTTTAGGACTCCCATGAACCTCTCAAAGGGAAACATATTGTGTAGAAATACGGGCCCCAGAATGACAATCTCGTCGACTAGATGAACTAGGACGTGCGTCATGATATTGAAGAAGGATGGTGGGAACACTAGCTCGAAACTGACATTGCGCCACATCACTCCTTAGCCTTGGTACGATTTCTGGATCGATCACCTTCTGAGAGATTGCATTGAGGAATGCACATAGCTTCTCAATGGCTAATCGACGCGTTTTCCGGTAGAAGCCCCTCAATGCAACCGGAAGCAGTTAGCGTCATAATCACGTGGCGATCATGAGACTTTAGGTTCGGAACTTTTTCTCCGGCATATTTATTATTCCCTTTATATTCGATGAGAAGCGGTCGGGACCTTCACACCGAAAGCAGGCATTCAAAGAAGATTTCTTTCTCTTCTTCGTAAGAGCGTGGCTGGCAGGACCTTCATACTTTGCCCGGAGGCATGCCGTCTTTTTCGTGCAAACGTTGCAGGTCCTCCCGTGCCTCAGGTGTATCTTTTGTCTTTCCATACACGCCCAAGAAGCCTAGCAGGTTCACGCAAAGGTTCTTCGTCACGTGCATCACGTCGATTGAAGAGCGGACCTCTAGGTCTTTCCAGTAGGGTAGGTCCCAAAATATAGATTTCTTCTTCCACATGGGTGCATGTCCCTCAGCGTCATTCGGAACAGCTAGTGCGCCGGGACCCTTTCCAAAAATTACGTGTAAATCATTGACCATAGCAAGTAGGTGATCACCGGTACGCATGGCGGGCTTCTTCCTGTGATCTGCCTCGCCTTTGAAATGCTTGCCTTTCTTTCGACATTGATGGTTGGTCGGAAGAAATCGATGATGGCCCAGGTACACATTCTTCCGGCATTTCTCCAGGTATATACTTTCAGTGTCATCTAAACAGTGCGTGCATGCGTGGTATCCCTTGTTTGTCTGTCTTGAAAGGTTACTGAGAGCGGGCCAATCGTTGATGGTCACGAACAGCAACGCCTTTAGGTTAAATTCCTGTTGTCTGTACTCATCCCACGTACGTACACCATTTCCATTCCACGGCTGTAAAAGTTCTTCAACTAATGGCCTTAGGTGCACATCAATGTCGTTGCCGGGTTGCTTAGGGCCTTGGATGAGAACTGGCATCATAATGAACTTCCGCTTCATGCACATCCAAGGAGGAAGGTTATACATACATAGAGTCACGGCCAGGTGTTGTGATTGCTGCTCTGCTCCCGAAAGGATTAATGCCATCCGCGCTTAAAGCAAACCATACGTTCCTTGGGTCCTTTGCAAACTCATCCCAGTACTTTCTCTCGATTTTTCTCCATGCGACCCGTCGTGGTGCTCTCAACTTCCCGTCTTTCTTACGGTCCTCACTGTGCCATCGCATCAACTTGGCATGCTCTCCGTTTACGAGCAGACGTTTCAACCGTGGTATTATAGGAGCATACCACATCACCTTCGCAGGAACCCTCTTCTTGGGGGGCTCGCCGTCAACATCACCAGGGTCATCTCGTCTAATCTTATACCGCAATGCACCGCATACCGGGCATGCGTTCAGATCCTTGTATGCACCATGATGAGGATGCAGTCATTAGGGCATGCATGTATCTTCTGCACCTCCAATCCTAGAGGGCATACGACCTTGTTTGTTGCGTATGTACTGTCGGGAAATTCGTTATCCTTTGGAAGCTTCTTCTTCAATATTTTTAGTAGCTTCTCAAATCCTTTGTCAGGCACAGCATTCTCTGCCTTCCACTGCAGCAATTCCGATGCAGTACCGAGCTTTGTGTTGCCATCTTCGCAATTGGGGTACAACCCTTTTTTGTGATCCTCTAACATGCGATCGAACTTCAGCTTATCCTTTTGACTCTCGCATTGCGTCCTTGCATCGACAATGACCCGGCGGAGATCATCATCATCGGGCACATCGGCCGGTTCCTCTTGATCTTCAGTAGCTTCACCCGTTGCAGCATCATTGGGCACATCGTCTGGTTCCTCTTGATCTTCACCATCTCCCCCGTTGCAGCATCACCATATTTAGGGGGCACATAGTTGTCATCGTACTCTTCTTCTTCGCCGTCTTCCATCATAACCCCTATTTCTCCGTGCCTCGTCCAAACATTATAGTGTGGCATGAAACCCTTAGCAGGTGGGCGTGAAGGATTTTCCGGTTAGAGTAAGACATCGTATTCCCACATTTAATGCATGGACAACACATAAAACCATTCTGCTTGTTTGCCTCAGCCGCTTCGAGAAACTCATGCGCGCCTTTAATGTACTCGGAGGTGTGTCTGTCACCGTACATCCATTGCCGGTTCATCTGCGTGCATTACATATAATTAAGTGTGTCAAAAACCATTACAGAACATCATGAATAGATAAATAAGTGACCAAATTAATGGAAGTTCATCATCACATTAAAACCAAAATACATACATAGTTCTCATCTAACAACATATAGTTCTCCAAAGCATCTAATTAATTAAACCATACATTGAAACTATGTAAAACATTTCAATGCGAAAACAAATGCGATCATAATCGCAACCAAGGTAACAATTGATCCAACGGCATAATGATACCAAGCCTCGGTATGAATGACATATTTTCTAATCTTTCTAATCTTCAAGCGCATTGCATCCATCTTGATCTTGTGATCATCGACGACATCCGCAACATGCAACTCCAATATCATCTTCTCCTCCTCAATTTTTTTATTTTTTCCTTCAAGAAATTGTTTTCTTCTTCAACTAATTTTAACCTCTCGACAATAGGGTCGGTTGGAATTTCTGGTTCACATACCTCCTAGATAAATAAAATCTATGTCACGTTGGTCGGCATAATTCTCATAAACAATAAATGAACCAATAGTTATAAAGATAATATATACCATATCCGAATCATAGACAGGACGAGGGCCGACGGGGGCGGATACCAAAACCATCGCACTATATAAGATACAATAATAAAAGTAAGAAACTAATACAAGTATCTATCTAAACATACAAGTAAGAATATTTTTCCTTTCAGAAAGAAGATAAAAACAAGAGGCTCACCACGGCGGTGCCGGCGATGAGATCGGTGCGGGTGATCGACGGCGGTGAAGACGGGGACGGGGCGTAACGGACCGCTAAACCTAGACAAATATTAAGGAAAATGGAGCTTGGAGGTCGAGCATTGGAGAGCAGAAAGCTTAAGTAGTGTGGCTCGGGCATTCCATTGAACACCTTGTGTGCATAGGAGGTGAGCTAGAGCACCACCAAGCCCTCTCCCCCTTGGCGGCCAAAAAAAACATAGCAGTGTGCTCTGCTCTTACGCGAGGGGGTATATATAGGCACCTCATTGGTCCCGGTTGATGGCATGAACCGGGACTGAAGGGCGGCCTTTGGTCCCGGTTCAAGCCACCAACCAGGACCAATGGTGATGGGCCAGGAGCGAGGCCCATTGGTCCCGGTTCGTCCCACCAACCGGGACCAAAAGGTCTGAACGAACCGGGACCAATGGCCCATGTGGCCGGCCCCCGGGGCTCACGAACCGGGTCCAATGCCCCCATGGGTCCCGGTTCTGGACTGAACCGGGACTAATGGGCTGACCCGGCCTGGACCTTTGCCCCCTTTTCTACTAGTGCTAGTGGGATGGCCGGGGGGGTTTAGGGGAGGGCGAGGCGGTGGCCGGCGGTTAGGCCTGTGGCACGTTGGGCGGGTGGAAGAAGAAGAAGTCTGGAGATAGAAGAAACAATCTGCACCATTTATTTTTTGGCCAACGGCTGAAACAAAATCGACTGACCCAAATTCGTTTTTCAAGCGACTTACGTCTAGCCATTCCCGAATTTGTTAGTTTAGGATTAGAGTCGTGTGCATACCCTTGGTGTGGATATCATCGCACGTGAGCAAATCTATGCGTATGAGCATAGAAATGTCGCAAAATCAGAAGAATAGGATGTCGTCGTGAAACCATCACACATGCACATACTCTAGAACATATGTGGTATAGGCCGTAGACAACAACGACGCTAAGCCATAATGACAATTATGTAGCCACCGCAAGCCGTAGACATACAACCCCTGGTCTACCGTTGCACCTCTTTGTGTCGCCGCCAGCACTATCGCTTTGCCGCTGCACCGGCCAGACCCCAAGCAATCACCGTCAAATCAAGGCAATAGAGAGTCGTCACTGTGCATGCCCGCCCACGACGGACAACGCTGCCCACACAACACAACAACATTGCAACATGACGACCACCTATAGGAGAACGGGGGGCACCGCCACGACGACCAAACTCCATCGACTATGCTGCACTGCGTCACTGAAGGGATTTATTCACAAGGCATGTCAATGCCGCCGGCGTCCTCCAATGGCAGCTAGCCCCCCCCCCCCCCCCCCCTCGGGAAAATATCTGGTACTCCCATCCATATGGTGCTCCCGGAGCTCCAAACTCGGTAGCACATCGGAAAATTCTGAAAAAAAAAACCCAGCACACAGACACAACATAAATGTATGCTGTCACAAAATTTGAAACATAACTTGAGAAACATAAATGACAAATTCGACATCATTGGTATTGTGTCAATGTGCTAGATTTTGTTCAGAATTTTTTGAACATTTAAAAATGTGTTACCGAGTTTGAAGCACCCTAGCCCCCCCACACCAATTTCCACCTCAAGGCTGATGCAAGCGACCTAGAGAGTTTATACACACCTAAGTCCTTCCTTCCTCTCCACTGAAAAATATGTTAGGTAAATATGATGATGTAGAAACCAAACAATATAAAATAATGTGTAATGGTATTTTACAGTGTTTTTTTTGCATAAATAAGGTGGCAAATATTCTAAGAAAAAGGTGCACAGAACAAAAGGCATGAGAGAAGCACCCAACGGGAAGATTTTGGTCTGATCATGGATTAGGCCGTGAAGTTGACTCCTAGCAGCATGATTTGTCACCGCCACAATATCTCGCCACTTTGTCGGCGTACACCTAACTCGGTCATTACTCAGTTGAAACGATGCACCTTTCCGAACATGCAGAATTAACCTTTACGTCCCAAGTCTCTGTTCTCAGGATAAACACAAAGTTCAAAGCTGTCGTTGAAATTACGTGCACCTGCACATGTGATATGCGATCCTTCTTCCACAGCCACATCGTGGAGGGGCACGCATGCACTTGGTGATGAAAAGGAAAACCGACCGATGTACCAAACAGATCAGGGCAAGGATAGATAGCACATCCACAACACGAGGAGGAGCTAGCATTTCACAATCATTGATCGCGGTATCACGCATATAGATCGTTCAAAAGTCTTTGAACTGAGCGGATGCATGTACGTGTTGTGAATGGACGATCTTGCCGACTCTATATTTTTTTTTGTTTGACCCTGATCTTGCCGACTAGTTCACGCAGTGATTGGGAATGGGCTCCGTTGTTGGATAGGAACATCCTAAAGTCGCCACCCCTGCTCTGCTTCAAAATAGGGTTGACTCTAGATTGATGTTCATGATGTAGACGCCATCGGTCAAAAGCATTGCGGTTTATGGACGGTGTCAAAGGCGACGGCAGATAGTGTGAACTCGGCAGGGCACGGTTGATTTGTGTCTTAAAAAATATGTCATATCAGAAGAAAAATGTTACTCTCTCCGTCTAGGTGTCTAAGTGTGTAAGTCATTTTATAAAAACCAAATAATCCCAAAACACTTAGGCGCGGTGCATTAGCTTCTACCTTGTTTCTTGTTTCTTGACATATCAACCAATAAGAGATGTGAGGTGTGCATGCTTTTAATGACTTGAGACTATCAAACATGACATGCAGTGGTTAGTTCATTACATGCAATACTATTAATTAGCAAATAAACATTAAATTCTCTCGTTTTCCTCTTCTCCTTGGCCACGGTGCATAAGGCTGGTCATAGTGGAGAGTAACTTAGACTAGTAACATGCATATGTTACTAGTCTATGTTACTACCTTCATAGTGGATAGTATCATATATGTGGTAACATAGATGTCTTCATTTATTACTTTGTAGACTCATTTTGCATTGGAAAGCGCTATGTGATGGTAACATATTATGTTATTCTATTTGCCTCTCTCCTCATTAACTACTTGCCACCTCATCATTTTTGCTTATGTGGCATCTAAGTTACTACCTATGTTACTCCCACTATGACCAACCTAACCTAAGATGACTTATTCACCTAGACGGAGGGAGTATGTCATTTATAAAAAAAATCTACGGCTTAAGTCATTATTTTGCAGGCCATACCCCTTTTGTCATCGATACTGGAGCAACAATTACCCCCTATGCGTTCAAAGAGCGATATTACACCTACGAATAAGTTACGTGGATTTTTACGTAAACAGCCAGTTGGCAACTTGTGATTGGGACTAGGGGGGAGCGGCCCATCCCCTGAAATTCAAGGGGGAACAGGTAAGGGGAAGTTACGTAAAATAAATCGAAACTCTTCGTAGGTCTAGGATTACCGGCCTTCAAATTGCAACCTTTGATCGCACCATTCAATAGCAAGTAGGAAATGACCCAACCGCGCATCATACTGTTGAATTGTTTGCTAAATGGTAGTACTAGCTTCGCTCGGCCACCTCTCTACGTCAAATGAGAGCAGCAGCAACATCAATTTACTATACATATGTATCAGCAGATCGGACGTGAAGTTTAGCTCGGGTGAACTGTAAAATCGATTAAAATTGTTAAAAAACTGAAAAATAAAACAGGCAAACTTCGACAAATGTTCTAAGAGCTAGCAAAGTTTCATCACAAAATCACATTGAGGAAGTCGTAACAAAAAAATCGATACCCTGAAAATGCTACTTTCAAAAACAGTTTGGAGCATTGATTTTGTTTTTCGTTGCCACAACTTTCATAAATGTGATTTCATGATGAAATTTTGCAAGCTTTTAGAACATTTGTCAAAGTTTGCCTAGAAATTCAGATTATTTTTAAACATTTTTTAAAGGCCTTTCGAGTTACTGTTCATCCCGAGCTCATCCGGAGCTCGGGTGTAGAAGGACACTTTCGCAGGATATTTCGGTAGATTTGGCTTGTTATAAGCTACTAGTAGGAGTACCACATTGTGCACGTTTCCGGAGAAGCCGGTCAGTAACAGATGGGGTTTTACAGTCAACCTACCTGATACAGCTACAGTCAAGAAATGCTCAAGAGTCAGCGCGTTAACAGCACGTACTCCTACGTATGCCTAGACTCGGCGCGTCCAGCTCCGTCTCCACTGACTTGTTATTCGAAGCGACGGAAGCTTTCGCCTTTGACCCGATCACATTCTAGTGGCCGCCCATGATTGCAGCTCCTGCTCAGCTACGATGTCGAAGTGCACTCGATTGTAAGTATTTCAGATGTACGTATGCAAAGGCCACCAGGGCTCGCATATTTGGCGCGCAAGCAAAGAATACCAGAACGGGAGGCCGGCGCTTCTTCGTCCCAGAAAATAAAACAAAAGAAATTGTACCCGCAAAAAAAAAGGAGGAGCCGCAGCACTGCACCAAATTCGTCCACCAACTTCTGCTACCAGTTCAGGATCAGTGTTCCGAGCTGCTGATGAGGGCTTTGTATCGGCGCAGGACAGTCTCCACCTTTCCCGCTTCCTGGGCTGTAAAGCGCTTTTCTCTCGGTACCATGTAAGATTCGGCTACCAAACAGACGAGGCAGGCACACACGAATGCTTGCTTGCTCGATCTCGTCTCATGCAGATTCTGGCCAGTCTAGTCAGCTTGTTTTGCTTTCAAGACGATCTCGTAAGGGCATCTTCAACTGCAACCTGCAAAAATTCTCTCATCTGTCCGCCGGTAGAGACGATCAGTCCACGAACTCGGATGCAGGGGATGTTATCCAACGCTAATTGCATACATTTCAAACTGTATTTTAATTAATCAAACAAAATTTATGTGAACCAGTCGGTATTCATTAAATTCGGATAGAAAATAGCATAAATCATCCATACATAGCATGCAAATTAAGTCCAGTACAACAATCTCTCTAATTCGGCTAGATCCCACATGTCCAATAAATTTTTCACGAACGGATCATGTCGTTTCACACATACCCCTTTCAGCTCCATCCAACAATGTGTGCACGTAAATGTCCGTCACTCTGTCTTGTGGTACACCACGGCGTCGCGTGCAGGCTACACATAACGCATTGACCAACATTGAGTGAATGAATCAATAAACAAGTTGAGCAAGAGGAAGTAAAACTTACTATGTCATCCTCTGCCGCGTGCAATGACCCCCTTTCCTTGAGCTGACAAACCACGTTGCAAAACTTGATGACGCTACCTGAATAGCCTGCCAGCGATACGACAACAACCTCATGTTGCATGGTTGAATGATGTACATGCCGTAGGGCGCAATGTGCTTTCGTGCGTGAAACTTTTCATGCACTTGCTCCCAGAAGGGCTCCCCTCTGCCCCCGCCTATAAAATCCGCGGATACGGCCACCCCCGCATCGCACAACAACTTATGCTCGATGGTCACCATCCTTCGTATTCTAAAAACGACACATCATTTAAAAATAAGCTCAGTGCATTTGAACAAACACCTGTCGGGCGTGGTGTTCGCCATGGAGGTCGTCGACAGGGGGTGGAATACCCGGGTACAAATGGCTCTGGGGTGGGCAGCTCCGTCGTAGGCGCGTCGCTGCTGGTTGCGGACGTCCGGCAATGGCTTTGTGGCGGTCGGAGACGTACAGCAGCCGGAGTCCTACAGGCGATTGGGTGGGCCAGGGGTGTCGGAGTCCTACAGGGCCGGTTGGATGGAAGCCGGCCACAGGCGAGCATTTGGTTGGCTGCCGATATTTCGGATCTAGCCAATTTTTTGGTCACCGCATCCAGTTTTTCCTGCAGGGCGATTCGGCGGCCGCGAAATCTTTCACCAAATAGTTGGCGCGCCAAGCGTTGGTAGGGCGACTGCGGGCGCCATCCAAATAGTCTCTATGTTTCGGTTGTCAGGACTCCCGCAAAGATCACTCACTTTGTCTTCAATTTACGAGAGAAATTGCGTCCATATCGCCCGGCGGACTGATACAGATCGGCGCTCAATGGCTTTTACGGTTCGGATGAGCGCGGTCTGCACGGTTGCGGGAGGTTTGTCGTGTCCACACTTGAAGATGCCCTAATAGTTCTTCGAAATGCTTCCATTTCACCTCTTTATAACCAATCCAAATGGAAATTTTAAGCATAGATAAAATCTCTCAAGTTCAGAAGAACCGCATTCCCCAAGGCACCAAACCTGAAAATAGAATAGCATAGTTTGGCCAGACGAGTTTCTTCACTGCCTAATAACTCCCTGCCAACTGAAGAATTCGTGGAGTGCAAACACAGACAAGCCGAAATACCTACCAGAAAAACACACCACATGATTGCCCTGCGCAACATCCATCCACACGACCAAAACTGCACAGGAAAGGAACACCGGAATCTGATGCCCGAAACAATAATGTGCCCGCTACCTCACATCAGGTCCTCACTTTTTTCCACAAAAAACACACACCAACCTTTGTCACATTATCCCCTCGTTTTTTTCACAGCACAGCAGCACCAACCAACGATACAAAATTAGGGACAGAGAGGACAAATTCATGGTTGAAATATTATGAACAGATTAGATATTCTTTCACCGTTTTTTTCACCGTTTTCTGAGACGGTGGTGCTGTGGAGGGATGTGGAAAAATTCACCGTCTTACAAATTGCTGTGGAGCCTAGGCCTGGCCGTCTGCGTCTCGTCTCTCTCATATGTACTGGCCTTCCTCCAACGGCCTGAAATATCTGAACCCGCCCCCCTGGTTGCCCGGGCTGTCGGCCCGGCGGCAGCTGCACGCCGCCCCGCCGCGGAAGCCGAGGTGGCGGCAGAGGCAGACCGGGTGCGAGGTCGGCGTGTCGGCCGCCGGCGGGCCCACCGACAGGTCGAGGTTCAGGTCGGGGCACCGCGGCTCCCCCGTGCTCGTCGCGCCGCTGCTGCCGTCGTCGGACGAGGAATCCACGGGCGCCTGCTTTGAGGGCAGGGAGAACATCGTGGGTGGCGCTGCCCTCGCCGGCACTGCGATGTGTGCCGGGCGGGACGCCGCGGCGCTGCCGTCGACGACGGCCGTGAGCGGGCGGTGCGTGTGGGGGTCCATGCCGCGGGAGAGGAGCTTGCGCTTGATGTGCGTATTCCAGTAGTTCTTGATCTCGTTGTCCGTCCTGCCCGGCAGCTGGCCGGCGATCAGAGACCACCTTCACGAGCGAGCATTCCCGTCGTCAGCAAAGAAGTCATACCATACCATATATAGGAAGAGCAAGTCGGCGAGGTTGATCGACCACCGATCGGTAGGCGGTAGCGAGCGGCTTACTTGTTGCCGAGGAGGCTGTGGAGGCGGATGATGAGCTCGTCCTCGTCGTCGGTGAAGTTGCCGCGCTTGAGGTCGGGGCGGAGGTAGTTCATCCAGCGGAGGCGGCAGCTCTTGCCGCACCGCAGCAGGCCGGCCGCCTTGGGCAGCGAGCGCCAGCAGCCCTCGCCGTTGGCCCTGATGTAGGCGATCAGCCGCTGGTCCTCCTCCTTGGTCCACGCCCCCTTGTTGGTGTGCTCCTTCTCGCAGCACGGCGACCTCCCCATGCCGATCGACCCGATCCTAGCAAGTAGCTCCTCTCTTGCAACTTAGCCACAGGCGCGGAGTAGAGCAGAGCGGAGGCGGAGCGGTATATATGGCGGTGGTGTGTGTGTTGGTTGGCCTTTTTCTCTGCCCGCATTGACTCGGCAGCATGTAGTGAGTTTGACGGGGGGCGAGGTGGGGTGGGGTGGGTTGGGTTGGGTGGTGGTTGCGGAAGGGAGGGAGGCGGTGCGGTTGCGGCGGTGGAGCCCGCGTGTTTTTTGTTCCCGCCCCTCCCGTACTTAGCACGTACCGCTACAGTTTTGAGTTTGCCAGAGTTGGCTGGGGATTTTTAATCACGAATCAACAGACGTCGCTGCAGGGTGCGGGTACAGTTGGAAGATGTTCGCCTTTATGAGTTAGCTAGGTTTAGTTAGTAGAAGTTGGTGCTCCGTAGAGTACTATTGTACTCCCTGTTAGATGTGTAGAAATACGGAACACATTGACCGGCGAACAGTGGCATACATACACTCATATAGAGCTGGTACAGTACGACTGTACAACACAACAAACACCCCAGTAAATGCAAAAGAAATACAGTTTAGCCACACATCAGTCAGGTGATTCTCGGATTCGGCGTAAGTCGATTTTTGAATGAAGGAAGGACAAGGAAGGGCCTCGCCGGAGAGAAAGAAGGGGCTCGCCATCATCACCCGAGTATCTATATTAGGGTTCGGGGCGGGGGTGGCGGTGGTATGGGGATTCACTGAAGAAAAAGCTCCGCACGGGGGACCGTAGAGGGATGGCCGGGGGCCGGGGCGGCGAAAGACCGACGGTGGGGAGTGGTTCCCGAGAAGGCGGGGCGGCGAGGCGTCAAGAGGTTGAAGAAAGACCGTGGACCATTGATTTCGCATCCAACGGTTCACATAATCGACTGATCTGAAACAAAATTTTCAGCTGACTGATTTCTAGCGGCACCCAAAGAAATACTACTAGTATGTCAATTCAAGCCAAGACAAGAATCTCCCGAATTCCACGTAGGTGGTTCTTGCGAAATTGCGTGCGGTGGATTTTGCAAAGTGCTCGAACCGATCGATGAAGCTTCTGCACGCGGAAGGAATCAGCAACAACCAACTGTGGTACTAGTACTGTACGTGCGTATGCAAGCTTTACGGGCAGTAGTAGGTGCAGCACGACACCCTATAGGAGGAAATCCTCTAGAAGGGTGCAATAATTTAGGACTTGGGTTAGGTGACGTGCATCTGGTATTCTGGTTACGAGTTTAGGTCGAGTTTGGTAGCAGCCCAGCCCAGCCCAGCCTCGGTTGGCAGGCTAGCTCGGATCGGATAAAGAATCCGGTAAAGGTGCCCGCCCCCCGGGTCAAAGCTAACGTGCCAAGCTTCCCTTTTCGTTGGGAACCGCTTTTGGTCGTATCGGGTCGGGTCCTTCGGGTCCCCCGTCCCCGGGGCCCGGCCGTGCATGGAGCAGACCTTCGTGCCGACCTGTTCGTTGTGCACGAGAAAAATGGCACGCCGTGTTTAAGTGAACTCGTCCGAGTGTACCCGGTCAGCGACAGTGAGCTAGTGCTACTTATGCGGATCGGCGGGAATCGGTCGTGTCCCGTGCCGAAAAGGGAGTCAAGTTGGAGGGAGGCTCCACCACAGTCCACACCGCGTGTTTTTCTTGCGGGCGCAGGCTAGCTGAGATACTATCATGGGCGAGATCTCGGCAGGCAGGGCACGGGCCATCGTATCGTTGGCAAGTAGAGTAGATGGACTGAATCCGACCGGGGCGAAAAGGATCGGCGTAAAGCGGGTCAGCGGTTGGGATCCCGGCACGAGAAGAGGGGTGGAGACTGACTGGGAGCATCTTGATCTTGGGCGAAAGCAGTGGCGGCGGGCCGGGACGGAAAAGTCCGCGTGCGGCCTCAAGTCAACTCCACGCGCGCTCCGCAACTTGCCGCAGGAGCTCTGGCTGTGCAAATGCACGCACGCGTGCATGGGTTCCGAAGCGCCAAAAGTCGCTGCTTATCTGATATGATCACCGATCGCAAGCGAGGCCGCGGCGGAGATGCTGCTCACCTCGAGGGGGCAAATTTGACAAATTTAATTTATAGATGAAATTAAATCAAAGAATGAACTGTCCATAAAACTATTTCACGCGGCTGACCCGTGGCGCGCTACTCGGCGCTGCACTAGTCTGACAACGCAGGGTAATGCACTAGTGTAACGCTTCAGAGCTAGCGGCGCCTTAGCTCAAGCGCCGCACGACTTAGTAATTTTTCGATCACACGCGTGTGCGACAACACCGTGTAAGCGCCTATCTGTGAGGCGTTGCACAGTGTAGTGTGGCGTCTTCGTGTCGGGCGTCACACAAAAAGGTCAGCCGCGTGGAATAGTTTCACGGATAGTTCATTCTATGATATGATTCCGTATATAGGTCAAATTTATTAAATTTGCCCCTCGAGGGTGGGCAAAATTTCGTGTTTTGACCCTTTTCTAAAACCTATTCGAGATCTGATCCTAGGTTGAAAAAAATTCGAGATCTGACCCTTTTACTATCGCCAGAGTCCATGGCGGTAGGGTCTGACAGCCTACCGCCAGAGGCTTTGGCGGTAGAAAACATCGCTACCGCCAAACGGGCTGATTTAGTCAAGATAACCCTACCGCCAAGCACCTTGGCGGTAGGCACGGGCACGCACTGTGTTCAATACTTAAAAGGTTTTTGGCGGTAGGGCATGCAACCCTACCGCTGGGGTCCTTGGCGGTAGGCTGTTATACCCTACCGCCATGGTCTCTGGCGGTAGCAAAAGGGTCAGATCTTGATTTTTTTTTAAACTGAGGTCAGATCTCGAATAGGTTTAAGAAAAGGGTTAAAACACGAAATTTAGCCTCGACGATGCAGCTCGGAACAAGGTGTGGGTTGTTGTTTATGCAGGCGATCGGTCTTGCTGCAACTTGTCATCTCGGTTCATGGTGCCCTCAACGGCATAGATGGTAGTAGTATAAAACCATCTCTAACGCTTGCTTGCAAATTTGCTTTGGCATACAAGGGATCAATCCATGGACACAAATGTGAAACCGGCCATCCAATGCTATCATATATTTGTACTCAGTAAAGGGCAACTTGAAATTTAAATCTTATCCGGTCCATAGCGCGCGTTGGATCACAGCGGCGCCAGATCACATGCCCGACCGTAACTAAAAAGAGGCAAATACGCTTAAGTTTTTACATGCTCGATGCCGATCACAAAAGAATTTCAGTATGGTAGCCCGTGCAGAAAATTGAGATTTTTTGCCCTGTCGGACCGGCAATCCGAGCCTCCTTCATGCTCAAGGTGCCGCCGTCGTCGTGTATGCACCTTCCGCCTCATTCTCCGCCGCCGCCGTCGCCTCCAGCTCATCTTTCTGCCGCCGCAACATCTTGTAGCGGACGGCTTGCACGGTCATTTTTACGCCAGTATCCAAAGGCTCCACCGTCAAGGACAACATCTTGGCGTTCTCCGCATCGGCTGCGATCTTCGCCTTCTTTTCTTGGAGCTCCACCTTCTTCTCCTCGAGCATGGCCTTCTTCTCTTTGATCAAGACCCTCTTCTCTTCGAGTGCTAGCTTCTTCTCGGTCACCTCCATCAACAGTTTGAACCTCTCAGTTTTTTTCCTTCTTGATGTCCGAGCGCTTGATGAATGCCTCCTCTTTCTTGGACAAGATGTCCTCGAACCTCTCATCGTTGCACCTTCTCGCCCCCCCCCCCACCTCCTCCCACTTCTTTCCCCGAAACCCTCTTCTAACCTTCTTGGGTGGTTCTTTCTTTGGTCGGTTGGGTCACCGGTTTCTTCCCTGGTGGCTTGGGCAGCGGTCTTGGTTATGAATAGGTTCCACTTTGGTTGCTCATTCAACTACAATCAACAGTGCATGACGGTGAAGTTTTTCTTCTCCAACTTCTTGAACACCGTACACGCACGAGAAGGCTAAAAAAAGCCAACGATCAACAAAACTATGCATATCGGCTATCAACAAAACTATGTATATCTGGCCAGAGATTAAAAAAGTATGCATATCCGGCTAGTGATCAAGAAAACTAAGCATATCCGGCCAATGATAAACAAAACTATGCATATCCAACGCCTAAACTGTTCATATCCGACCAATGATCAACAAAAGTATATCCGGCTACAAAATGGTCAACATAACTATGCATTTCCGGTAAGTGATGACTTACTTGCTCGGTGATTTGGGCATCACTAGGTCACCGTGTAATGTGATGTGCCAAGGGGCAGCATACTTCAACAGGGCCTCTTGGATGGTGTAGCATCGATGGTTGAGGGACTTTGTGAAGGAAATATGCCCTAGAAGCAATAATAAAGTTATTATTTATTTCCTTATATCATGATAAATGTTTATTATTCATGCTAGAATTGTATTAACCGGAAACATAATACATGTGTGAATACATAGACAAAGCAGTGTCACTAGTATGCCTCTACTTGACTAGCTCGTTAATCAAAGATGGTTATGTTTCCTAACCATAGACATGAGTTGTCATTTGAATAACGGGATCACATCATTAGGAGAATGATCGATTGACATGACCCATTCCGTTAGCCTAGCACTTGATCGTTTAGTATGTTGCTATTGCTTTCTTCATGACTTATACATGTTCCTGTAACTATGAGATTATGCAACTCCCGTTTACCGGAGGAACACTTTGGGTGCTACCAAACGTCATAACGTAACTGGGTGATTATAAAGGAGTACTACAGGTGTCTCCAAAGGTACATGTTGGGTTGGCGTATTTCGAGATTAGGTTTTGTCACTCCGATTGTCGGAGAGGTATCTCTGGGCACTCTCGGTAATGCACATCATTATAAGCCTTGCAAGCAATGTGACCAATGAGCTGGTTACGGGATGATGCATTACAGAACGAGTAAAGAGACTTGCCGGTGATGAGATTGAACTAGGTATTGGATACCGACGATCGAATCTCGGGCAAGTAACATACCGATGACAAAGGGAACAACGTATGTTGTTATGCGGTTTGACCGATAAAGATCTTCGTAGAATATGTAGGAGCCAATATGGGCATCCAGGTCCCGCTATTGGTTATTGACCGAGAATAGTTCTAGGTCATGTCTACATAGTTCTCGAACCCGTAGGGTCCGCACGCTTAAGGTTTCGATGTGATGCTTATATTATGAGTTTATGAGTTTTGATGTACCGAAGGAGTTCGAGTCCCGGATGAGATCGGGGACATGACGAGGAGTCTCGAAATGGTCGAGACGTAAAGATCGATATATTGGACGACTATATTCGGACATCGGAAAGGTTCCGAGTGATTCGGGTATTTTGAGTACTGGGAGAGTTACGGGAATACGTATTGGGCCTTATTGGGCCATACAGGGAAAGAAGGAAAAGGGCCTCAAGGGTGGCCGCACCCTTCCCTTGGTCTGGTCCGAATTGGACTAGGGAAGGGGGGCGGGGGGTGCCTTCCTTCTCCTTTTCCGGGCCCTTTCCTTCTCTCCTACTCCGACTACATGGAAGGTTTCCTAGTTGGACTAGGAAAGGGGCATCCTACTCCCGGTGGGAGTAGGACTCCCCTAGGCGCGCCATAGAGAGGGCCGGCCCTCCCTCCTCCACTCCTTTATATACACGCGGGGGCACCCCATGGACACACAAGTTGATCTACGGATCGTTCCTTAGCCGTGTGCGGTGCCCCTCCACCATATTCCACTTGGTCATATCGTCAGCGGAGCTTAGGCGAAGCCCTGCGCCGGAGAAGTCATATCGTCATGAGCTTAAGCGAAGCCCTGCGTCGGTGGAGCATCATCATCGTCCACCACGCCGTCGTCTTGACGGAACTCATCCCCGACACTTTGCTTTGGATCGAGTCCGGGATCGCCATCGAGCTGAGCGTGTGCGTAACTCCGGAGGTGCCGTCACGTTCGGTACTTGGATCGGTCGGATCGTGAAGACGTCGACTACATCAACCGCGTTGTTATAACGCTTCCGCTTACGGTCTACGAGGGTACGTGGACATACACTCTCCCCTCTCGTTGCTATGCATCACCATGATCTTGCGTGTGCGTAGGAAAATTTTTGAAATTACTACGTTCCCCAACACTTTGGTTCATAGTTGCAGATGACCGCGACAAAGTAGGGCGTGAATGTTGGCCAAAAAACTTGAGCTCTTTTGCTCCGTGCGATGGATCGGATCAAGACTAGTGGCCAACCATGCATCGCACAACAACTCCTCCTCCCGCATGTTGAAGCTTCCTTATCTACCCTTCTTCTTCGGATTGCCGCAAAAACCATCCGGTTCATCATATTCGCCGTCCTCCTCCGCATGTCCGAAGGCCCAATCCTCCAACTGATGTGTGCCCATGCCGGTCTGTTGCGTGCCGGCCTAGGAGTAGCCCTGCTGTGTGTGTGGGTGTAGTTGCCGGACTGGGTGGGATTTGAATTTTCCACCTGGCGGTCCTCATAGCCTCCTCCTCCGGTGCCGTCCTGGATGATATCCAACATCTCCATGTCCGCGTCATCGTACGCCTTCTCACCAGCTTTAGGCATAACAACGAACAGCGTGCGTGCACCCATGTGCTTCCTTCCGTCATCTGCGCCCGGACGAGCTGTGGTGAAGCAGACTTCGAGAAGAGCGGCTGCGCCACATTGGCGTCGGCAATTTAAGGCACTTGCTCGGCGACGGTTTCCGTGGACTACCTATCGAGCTGCTTGGCAGCGTAGTGGTACGGAGCCTTGTAATGCTCCGGCCATGGCGGCGTCTGGATGGTGGGAGCCACCATCGGCGCTCTGTGGCCCTGGTTGCCACCTCCACCACGTCCGCGACTAGCATGCCCATCGCCACAGACGCCATCAACACGCCCTCCACCAGCCTTAATGTTGCCTCCTTTGCGGCCTTCGCTTTGACACGGCGATTTTGCCGTGTTGCCGAGTTGATCTTCCGGGCAAGGGTGATGCTGGGATCCTCCTGCGCCTTCAATCCGCCAGGCTCTCGTCCGATTCCATGCGCCAACGGCGGGATGGGGAAGAGAGTGGGAGAAATGGGAGGGAATTGGGTGGAGAGCGGCAGGATGGAGGAAGAGAGTGGGGGTTTTACCGTGGAAACGGGACGGACGGCTACAAAAGCGCGGGCTCCACCTTCCTTTTGGGTGGGCCATGACTGTAAGAGTGCGACGTGTTTCGTGTCCGGACTCCCGCAAATCCCCCGTCCCCGTTTGGTTCTAGTTTGTGTGAAAAAATGTGGTCCGGCCCGCTCGGCAGACCGATACATGACCGCGTTGGATGGGCTCCGCGGTGTGGACGTATGCGGGCGGTTTGAGAGTCGGTGTTCTAGATGCCCTAACACCGACTGCACTTAAGGGTTTCTCGCCAAATTGTTGACTACCGTAATTAGTTAGGAAACATGGGATAGTTTATGATTTATTTCTACCTTATTTTGTACTCCTATGATCATATACTCTATATACTACGAGGCTCAAGCAATACATCGTACAATTCCACTAATCTCCCAGTCTAACCCTGATCCAAAACCCTAGCCGTTGCCGCTTCTGCACCACACCGCCTCGGGGCCGTCGATCTCCTGGATCGCCAGCGGGAGGGGTTCGTCCGCCGAGCCGGTTGATCGGCTACCGTAGAGTCTTTTTCTCGATACTTTAATCTGGGTTCTCTCTCTCATGTCGATCACATTGATCGCTTTTTCTTGTTGATTTCTGATATAAGATCGATTTGCATCTCTCGTCACCACCGTCGATCCCTGCGCACCTCTTCTCCGACACCGACGCGATCACCCGGCGGCCCGTTACGGCCGTCATTCGCGCGTCCGCCGCCCGTCGGCTCTTAAAATAAATGATGGACACACGTGCGCTTTAACCTAGCAACACGCGCACCGTAAGAACGACCCCTGATGCAGCGAGTTAAAACGGAACGGGCAGGTGAGACGTGACTTACGAGGGAATGTGTGAACGCCGTACGAAAAGCTCCACAGGAGAAGTACGTACTGCTGATCGGCCACGGTTTTGCTGCGACCGTTGGCAGTAGGCAGTACCTTTCATCCGTGGCGGAGCGGAGCGGAGGGAATCCATCCATCCTCCGACGCACGCCGAATAAATTGCCTAAACTAGTCGCATGTGCAAACCGCGGCAGAGACAGCGAGCCAGACAGACAAGCGCACACATCCATCCATCCGTCGACCATATCATATCCCATCATCCGCTGCAAATGCAAACGCAAATGCGGACGCGGGAGGTAGGCGCACGGGTGGTTCGCGATACTTAACTCGCAGTTGGTGACGAGTCCAATGAGAACGAACGAACCAACCCGCTTATAATTAGCCAACGCGCGCTGTCCGTCACCCTGACCCGGCCGTGATCGAGCCACCATGAGTAGGTACGGGTAGCACACAAATGTGGTGTCAATGTGTCAAGCGGCGACCAGTAACCAACCAGGCAGCCACTGATCGATAGCACATCTGTTGTACTAGTACATAGGTGCATTCATGTGCACAGAGCGATGTGCAGGGCTACCAAACCGAACCAAGCCTGTGGCGTGGTGGTTCACGGTAGCTAGCGAGCTAGCCCTCCCTCCCTCTTTAATGGACGGGGGCTTACCAGAAAACAGTATCCGATCGATCCTATCATCATAAACCTGATCGATCCGCTCCGACGCGGACGCCATCCGCTCCGAATAATGGGAGCCTCCTGTTGGTTGTGCGATGCTCGGAGAATCATCGTCGGGCTGTGGCCTGCGGGCGTGAGGTGTCCCTCCGCTAACCAAATCATGGGTAGCAGGGGATAATGTTGTGTATTGCTGTGCGGAACCGATTATGGATGGGTTGGGGTGGGTTGATTCGTCGGTTATGTATGTAGATGCTTGCTGACAATTCCTTTCGATTGGAAAATGGAGCCGCTGTTGGTGCTGCTGCTGGTGCTAGTGGTGGTGCTTGTGACTCTTTGGGTGCAAGTCTGTCGCTAATGTATTGTATTCGACCTAATTCTCCATGGTCAGTGCTTCGGAAACCTGGAGAATCAGAGGCTAATGATTTGCCTCTCCAATGGGAATGTCTGTTGCGATGAGTGCCCGGTTGTTACGACCACACGATAGCAAATCTGATGTGCAATGTTTTTGTTTTGCTTCCTCTTGTTGAGCAACCACGTTCAGTTTTAGACTTGTCCGTCCAAAACGGATGTGTACATGCTTGACATGGCACTTCTGGGTCTGTCTGGTTTCATTCTGAGTAATGGAACAGGGGAGGGCTTCCCTGATCTTCTAAAAAAACGGATGTGTACCTCCGATGTGTACCTCGCTAGTGATGGCCTCCGTTCCAAATTACTCCCTCCGTCCGGAAATACTTGTCCAAGGAATGAATGTATCTAGATGTATTTTAGTTCTAGATACACCCATTTGTATCCATTTCTATGACAAGTATTTTCGGACGGAGGGAATACTTGTCTAGATATGGATGTATCCAACACTAAAGCATGATTTTTTTCCCGAAACGGAGGCAAAATATTTGCCTCGCGATTAATTAAGAAGAAGAGAATTGCCCAGTTAATTTTCAGAAAACCGGGCGGAAACGATACAAACAACCCGAAACAGGCTACTCGGGAAGCACGAAACACGGTGACCACACAGACAACCCGTCACATGCTCCTAACACAACAGTCGTACCTCACCACACTTACACAACTCAACAGAACCCTAACAAGAACACCAACAACGATGACTCGGACAATCAAAGCCACATCGACAACACAAGAAACTGAGCATCATCCATCAAGAAACCGCAGACGCCTTCCCATTTGCGCACACACCGGCCACATCAATATCCTCAACCACATGCACCTCCGACCCGAAGGACTCAGAAGACGCCTCTGGATGCTCACATGACAGACATGAATCATCTCCCTCACACGAGGTCACTAGTGAGTCCACCTTCATGTGCTTCATTGACAAAAGCAAAGCAGAGCTCATACATAGCTCCCTAATCTCAGGCATGATTTGCAGCACCGGAGCCACGAGCATGGCGATGGACTCGTCTTGAGTGGTACATAACACAGGGGGCGAGGCAGACATCGACGATGAAATGTCCCCAACACGGGGGGAGAAACAAACATATAACTTTACCTCTGTGTCCTCCTCGGAGCAAACACCAGCTGCAATAGGAGGATGTGACATCATAGCAGTCTGCAGCATAGCTGGCACAAGGGAGAGTCTACTTAGAGCAACCTCCACCCGCTCCAAAAAGCTCCCAACCCGTACCAGGCAGCCTTGCAGAAGCGCAATCTGATTAGCTAGAGCGGACTCCAGCACCACTTCAGATGAGGTTGTCGAGTCCGCCGTAGCAGATACAACAGACGCCCAAGACCCACGGTGAAGCGCCTTGGAGGGGGGCGCGAGTTTCACTGGACCCTTGTGTAAAGCTGATGTAGGACCATGCATGGTGTTGACTCTGGCCACGAGCGGCGTGGCAAGGCATGCCAGCGAGCTTAGAAGGACGCCAGGGATTGTGACATCCGTGCGCACAATGACCATTCTCCAAACAACGTGAGCACCGCAACGGATCTCTGCAATTAGTCGCACGATGCCCATGAGCAAAGCATCTGTAGCATCTACCATGAAGCCAAGCAGGAATGGGACGAGGAGCCATTGTTGTGGATGGCGGCGACAATGTCAGCCGATGCGGGCTGCGGCGCGGCAGCACCTCCTGCCAACCCCCACCCATTTCCACCTCATGACCCACACACATCTCGCCGGAGTCGACGACCTTGGCTGCAGCCGGCAGCGTCTGAGGGGCCAGCTCCTCTTCGTCTTCGTCTTCATCGTCATTGTCAGCGGCAGATGCCCACAAAACAGATCTTTGCGCACTGGTCAGCAAATCCCCCATGCCAACGATGATGCCCTCTGCGTTAGCTGATGGAGACAGGGAGGGTAGCTCCTCTTTGCAGTCCATGCCATCACCATTGGCCGGGGCAACAAGAGCCGGCAGCAGCAGGCCCGTGTCGCACTGGCAAGTAGGGCGGGGGTGGCAGGCCGCAGTGCCGAAGCAGCTGTTGTCGCGGTCTTGGAAGGCAGCGAGGCCTTAACACCCCCAGCTTCCTTCCTAAATCTGAAACTTGGGGGCACCGGATATGTATGTATATAGATAAATCTAATACTCCTACAAGTAACTCAGGGCGAACGAAGTAGTTCCCAATCATTGGACAAAAAAAGACAATTGCTCCACCTAAAAAAACACACTTAATGTCTGAATCAATATACATTTTCATTTAGTATGTAAATGTCACCGTGGTAGAGGCGAATTTTTTGGTTCCGGGGTCTAGGCGCACCTATATGTGTATTCTTAATTTTTTTAATATAAAAAAATGTGGCGACAAGGCTTTGGTGTTCTACTAAAATATGAAATTTCGCGAAGAAATAACTTCAATGTTCTTTTTGGCAATAAAAAAAATCACTACAGAAGACCAGAGTGAAACTTTACATGATGATTTGATTTGATTATTATTCGCACAGAAGACCAGAGTGAAACTTTACATGTGAATATAACACTAGACCATATTCGTTATAAAAAGATTTCAGAAACATTTGACTTTTTTACGTTGGTAAAATCAATTAGGGTGTGCCTTGACCCAGGTTCATTTGGGTATTTTCACAGTGATGGGTTCATAACATATTTATTTTATGTAGTTCTCGTCAGGCTAACGTCATGGTTACCTTTGAGACAGGGGTGGAGATAGGATTTACACATAAGGTAGGCGAAGAATACATATTCATGGAAGACATGCAATATGTCAAGGCTTAACCATTCGACATGAATGGTGAGCTATTTCAAAAACAATGAACAAAAAAATGTTAAGGCTTGGTTGTTGTCAGAGTCTCCCATTCGTTTTATAGGAATAACAAAACTTTGTTAACATGTGTATAAGGAATCTCGGTTATCTTTCGCTGTCTTTTGATAACCATCCAAAGCTTCCTTCTCACCAGACACGTCCTAGGTGACGCTCGTGTTTATCAACTTTTTTTAGGCAAACTCGCTAGCTTTATTAGATCGTCACAATGTTTACAGGGTCGAATAAAGGTCTCCGGGTTGGCCTAACCACACACAACGGCCAACCCCTAAAGATAGTGAGTGCTTAGCGTAAATGCGAGCCCCGACATTCGAGGTCCTAGACTCATAACTAAAAACGAAAGAATTAAAAAAAACTAGCTCTATCTATGATTTCATGTATCGCTGCTCCATATGATGTTGCGCTTCCCTCTTGATCGCTTCAACTGCCACTTTGCAATCTGAAGCTACAGCTATTCTTGTGATGTATAAGTTCTCGGCCGGTGCCAAGGCTTCTCGTATCGCCAGTGTTTCAAGGGTGGTCGGATCATCAATGTGAGTGATCACCACTACCGATGCCCCTTGATAAATTCCCGCTTGGTTTCTGCACATTTCCGCAATAGCTCCTCTTCCTCCTGTCCGCAACACCGCCGCCAACATTTATCTTAGCATGGACGTCCATAGAAGGTAGCTTGTGCCTTGGTCTTGGAGGCATCGAGGAGACCACCGCAACACTAGCTGGCATCTGCAAAATCTTGATCTCTTGCAAGAAACTGTTAATGAATGAGTTTGTCATGAACAGAGTCTGGTATAATGTCCTCATGGGTAATCTTCCGCCGCGCGGCCCAAATCGTCCATAAGGTCATGATCATTCGAGTATACTCCTCCTACTGCATTGTTTCGTTCATGGCGAACAACCAACCTTTGGCATCCATACTCTGAATAGTGCACATGTGCTCCATTATATCACGGTAGACAGGGCCCAAACATTGCGTGACATGTTGCAGTTTAAAAGTGAATTACTCCAAATATCTATCGCGTCGCAAAGTGCACGCACTTGGGACGTAGCCTTGGGATGTAGCCATGTTCTGGTGGTGTACGGCATTGTCGGTCGGCAGGGAATGTTGTGCTAAACTCCATGTGAAGATGTTGATTTTCGATGGAACATGTTTTTTATAAAGAGGACCATGCCTGGCTCTTTGCAACTAAGTCCGAGCTGCCCTGGCGCACTTCCAGCCATTCATCTTCATCTGAGTAATAAGATTATACGATGACCGAACTGAGAAGCGGCCCCTGCAATCATCATTCCATGCCCAGAAATCTCCAACGTTTCTTGTGCAAAGGGGTATCTTTAGGATAGCATCTGCATCAATCGGTCAACTAAGGGTGGCTTCGCTGAAGAAAACGCAAATGAGCTGGCCCACTTTGTCAGCGAGCTATTTATTATTTTGCCTTATTCTGTTTTCAACTTAAAAAGCGGCCATTGTTTTTAGGAGCTAGATATTTTAAAATACTGTTAGAAAATAGAACTATATATTTTAGAAAAATGTTTAGTATGTGTTTTATAGAAATGTTTAGAGTATATTAAAACATTCACCATATAAATAAATGTTCAATTTTATTAGTTCATCATATAATAAAAATATCATCGTATATTAAAAATTGTTCAATGTATATAAAAAAATGTTCATCATATATTATTAAAATGTTCATTGTGTATTTGAAAAATTGACACTAGAAACCTTCAGTTCGTACTTGAAAAAATGTTCACCGTATATTGGAATAATAGTTCACCATATATTAAAAAATATAAAAAGGAGAAATGTGTAAAAATAAAAACTGAAAAAACTTTAGAAAACCCAAGATCCAGAAAGAGAGAGAAAAAAAGAGCAAAACAGAACAACTGATAGGTCGTCCGGCCCGTGTGGGGTAGTCATTACCAAAGCCTCAACTATTGACGCTCATGGGCGACATATAGGATTGGCGCCGAACATATTAATTATAGACCAAATTTGCATTAACATTACACTAATATTGTATAAATTGGAAACGGTCAACATAGAATTATAGGACAAGTGATGTGCAACATTAAGTGAGTAAGTTTATTAGTATACAGTTGCTATTGTTTTCTTTAGGCCTTCTCTTGCCTGTATGGTTTTCTATTCCTTTTTGAGTTGGCTTTCTTGGCACCACATTTTGTACTATTTTTTGAAAAATCAATAAAATACGCAGTAGAATCCCATTGTTTCCCCAAAGTGCAAGTTTTTCATCAAATTTGTTGGCAATTCAAATTATCAACAGGAAACTAAGACACGCTTATAATTGGTTGCCTTTATGCAATTTAAATAGTACAATAGTGCATATTTTTCTTACCAGTGGTA
Organism: Aegilops bicornis; assembly: GCA_021605145.1. Lineage (NCBI taxonomy): Eukaryota > Viridiplantae > Streptophyta > Magnoliopsida > Poales > Poaceae > Aegilops > Aegilops bicornis. The sequence continues at coordinate 508,140,372 of CM038669.1, forward strand.
GTCCGTGTATACGGATGTACATTGGGATTTAATTTTGATTTAGTATGTGGTAATGTACTTGATGGCGAAACAAACAACACGTCGAAACCACAGGAGAATCAATAACGAATCATAGACGTCATAACTAGCACTGCAATGGCATCGTCGGCGCATTGATACAATGTTGATGTCTTTAAGAGCCCGAAGACTGGCTAGCTTAGCAGCGAGCAGTAACATGCATAGATTAGATCGGTGATGCACGATTCTCAGTTCTATGTGAGTGTGGCAGAATACCCAGGAGATCGATCAGCTAAACTTTTCTCAAAGAATGTGGGGGAGGAGGGGGAGGGGATGGGCCCCTCGAAGCTCAGTGACTATATTTTATATGGACACGAGAGATGGCAAGATATCTCTCAAGTATGGTATGCTACTATTCAACTAGTTCGTATGTTGCACAAGTCCAAAAAGTATCAGTTTTTTAAAATTATCTCTCTTTGATTTTCTTTTTTGAGGTCCCCTCTCTTCGACTTTTCTTTCTTAGACAGTTTGGCATGTCTCCCACAGGACCGGTATGCTACCATTTAACATGTTCTTATATTATACAAGTTTAGGCAGCCCCATTTCTTATTTTATCTCTCTCCAACTTTTTTTTCTTAGATGGTATGTTGTCGAGAGTTTTGAGCTCGAGGGAAGGTTTGCCTACTCCCAAGAATTTAGTTGTCACTTGCCATATGCGATAATGCTCACCTCTATGTATTTACCAATGGGAAGGCTGATATCACAGTGACACAATCGACAGGGGAGATGGAACACCCTCTCACTAATGGCGCCTAAAAATATAGAGTGGAGCTTCACATTTGCTTTTAACTGCAAATTTAGAGTGTGTTAGACATATGTTCTTTGTGTCGGGAAAACCCTGTTGGACGCCCTTTGCGTCAATTAGAAGGGAACATGCAAAGTCGGTTCACTCCTGGGCCGGCCCTATTAACTTTTTTAGCGCTTCTTCTATCGCGATTTTTTATTTACTCTGGTTGTTTCTTTGTTTTTTGGGTTGGGTTTATGTTCCCACGTTTCTTTTTTGTCTTCTTTTTTTCTATTTACTTTTTATTTTTAAAATTTCATTTATAAATCTATATTTTATACATGAAAATTTTTCAATTGCACGGTGAACATTTTCTCTAAAGGATGGTGTATGTTTTTAATACAAGATGGACATTTTTTAATACACGGTTATTTTTTTTTAAATATGCGATGGACATTTTTCAAACACTGGGTGAACAATTTATAAAAGTATCATTAAATATATTTCGTAACATATATTTTTAAAAAGCTGTTCTCGGAGGAAAGACCATATTGTTATTGCGCCACGCTTGGGCGGCCCATACAGGGAGAGGGGTGAGTGGTTTCACTGTTTTTGATGCAGTAGGCGTCATATAGGGAGTCTCAAATCCTACTCCCAGCTAGCGCTACGCCCACGCGCAATGGGTGGCCCAGCTACCCCACTTCGCTCGGCTGGTTTTTCTAATTTCAAATTTTTGAAAAGTCATGACTTCAAAAAACGTTTGAGGGTTCAAAAAATGTTCATGGGTTAGAAAACAAATCATGAAATTCGCGAAAAATGTTCATGGGTTTGGAAAAATCCATAAATTTTGAAAAAATGTTCACGAAATTGATTAAAATTTTACAAACTCAAAAAGTTCAATACTTGGAAAAGTTCATTGTTTGTAAAAAAATTACATCATGAAGTACATGTTTTTTTATAAAAACCACATTAAATTAAAGAAGATAGAGAATTTGGAAAAACCAAAAATAGAGAAGAATTAGAAATAGGTATAAAAACAAAGAAAAACAGATAAATAGTAGAAAAGCAAAAAAACGTGTTGAAAGCTTTCCTAAGGTGCTTCTGACCGGATCGCACACTATGCTACGGTGGGCTGGCCTTTCAAAGACAATCGATGAGGTATGCGCCGGATACCAAACATACTATATTTGGCCCAAATAGGATTTCACTCACATCATTGACTAATCAAATGGTGCATGCTTAGATGCCAGTTTCAAGCCCAAGTCCATCACATTATTTATAATCAACCTAGTCCTTTGCTTACAAAAACTCAGCCCCACATCATCCTAATAATAATTAAAAAAAGGTATTCACTTCTTCTTTTACTTGTGAATATAATTAGATCTATCATAAAAGTTTACCAGAAGTACAAAGCATCTCGAACATAATAAAAATTGCATCGAGATTCTGAGGCTACCAAACGACCACTACTACCATCAAAATGAGCCGCCGATGTGTCGCTATCACCGCTCTTCTACCAGAGCCGGCTTGACCTTGTCGATGACAGTTGGGAAGTCTCCGTGCACGTGACCCTAAGGACCAGTACCCCAGAGCCGCAAGCGTCACCGTTAAACTCTTGCATAGATCTGAAACACATCACACCAAATCTCGCCATATGACTGAAAATCCTAAACATGAGTTAACTTTAATGTACAACTTAATACTCGACCATAATAGGAGGTTCGAATGACTACACATATTTTTGTTTCAATAGTCTGTGCATGATCATGAATGATGGGCATGCATTACTAAATCTTCTCAGGCCTCTCCCAATGTATCGTCTCTTAGCATGTTATAAAACACTTAAAATACAACTAACCCAATGCTTTGTTTCTTAGGATTGTATCTAAATCTAATGATTTGGGCCTTATGTATAATGTGACTGTGCTAGTGATTATTTTGCCTATGGCCATGTGCGAGGGTTGTACGTTAGCTAAAGCATGGTTAATAGTAGATCTATCTGCTGGTTGTACCAAGTATCCATGCCATCTACAACCAACTCATATCTCTACTCCTAATGGACGAGTTGGTTGAATAGTCCCATCACTTTCGTCTGGTTTTTTTTTGTCCGGTTTTACTTCATCCCACTTTCTTCCATTGATTTTTCTTCCTCCCATTGAAAAACCAAACCCCATTAAGGAGAGATCTTGTTTCATGGTTCCTTTGGTAGGTGCCGATTCAATTCAATTATGTAAAGTAATTCAGAATTCAGAAATTACATTATATATGTGAGATCACCTTCCTGAAATAGAGACACAAGATTTTCTCGATAATCTTTCATGATAAAATAAGATATTTCTTTCTTCATAACAAATCACTAATCACGCGTGCCATACTTGACAATCACAAGTTTCGTATGGGATCACCTTCCTAAAAACCCCACGCTTTGGATCCCCGCCTCCCATCGATCGAATGAAACCCCACCCCCTTCGTCCGCCTATCCCGTAAATCTTGCTTCCTTCCTCCGCAGACTCCTCAAATCCTCCTCGTCTCTCCCCCAAGATGTTTTGGACGAGGCAGATGCGGCGTCGGCGGAGAATGTGCGCATGGTCGGGTGAGTTTTGAACGTGCACATGGTAGGGCGAGCAGAGCAGAACTCGTTGGTGCACCTACTGCCGGCCAAGGGAGCGTAGCGCTGCCTCGTGCGGCCACCGTGGACGCGCCGGATCGCCTTGCCAGTGCGTTCCTTCCTTTCGACGGCCGGGTCCGATCGTGACGGCACCGTGCTGTTCTCGTCGATGCCGGCCACCTCCGACCAGCTACTCGCCATCCGACAAAACCGCATCCTGGGCGGACCTCTCGTCCCCGCCATGCCCTACCCGGCCGCACACCACCATGGTCGTCCTCTTCAACGCGACACGAGATCGTAATCTGCCAAGGCGCCATGTGGGACTCGGAGATCAGCTCTGCCGGGGGCAAGCTCCACTGCGCCGCGCGCCGGCACCAACGTCGCCAGTTCACTGGAGCTCGGAGGAGGCTGTCGCGAAGCTGCTGCCAGCCTGCCACCTCGGCAGACTATACCTAGACAGAACGAAAACGGGGCCGGCCGGTGCTCTGGACTTAGAGGAGGAGGAGCATGGTGGAGGACGCGCCAGTGGTTCACCCAGATTGTGTACCATTGGTATTATTCCAGTCATCTACTTAGTTGAGGAGCATGCGAATCCACCTCGAAGGTAAATTTCATAGCTGATGTTCCTCTTATACATAGCAGGATGTGGATCCACCTCCTTTGTCAACGACTCCCATTATGTCTAGGTAAGTACTCCGTCCGTAAAGAAATATAAAAGCGTTTAGATCACTACTTTAGTGATTTAAACGCTCTTATATTTCTTTACGGAGGGAGTAGTTATTAGTAAAATTATGGCGCATGTATGTGGTGTATGTTTGTTACTCTTTCCACCTTCAGTTGTTATGCATCTACGCTAGATTTAGAGGATACTCTTTTTTAATTAATTCTTTTTGGAAGCTTCTATGTTCAATAGAATCCTTGCAACTTATGTCGTTATGGGTACAAACTTATTTTTTTCTCTGAAACTCAAATATATGCTTCTTTTGGGGGCTTACAACACTAGAAAGAGTTCATGGATTCTACTTCGGTGACAGCACATATGAATTTAATAAGAAGATATGGGATGGTTTCACAGAAAGATTATCCAAGGTGGGTATTTCCATTTGTATGTGGAACAGTGTCGCTCCAGCAAGGTTCTGTTTCATGTAATCTTCAGAATATTATAAATCACACATCTGTTCTTGAGCAATGTTTTACTTGTTGAACTCTAGCAGCAGTTTTTCTTGATACATTTTTTTTCTTCTTCGAAAAGGGGGGTCTCCTCGGCCTCTGCATCAGAAAAATGCATACGGCCATCTTATTAAACCAAATAAAATAGTTCCAACAAGGTCTCCAAAAGTAAAAAGTGAATAAAGAAAGGGCTCACACAGAACCAAAAAGGCTAGAAACACAAACTAGCCAAAAGAATGAAATCTACGGCTTCTTCTCTTCTGCGGCGCTCCAGGAGGACGGTTTCTTAGTGGTTTGGTTACTCGTTTTGCTGGCCTGCGCGCCATGATAGGCTGGATGCCTTGTACTCATATTTCTTAGCCGTTTCTGTTAAACTTTGTGGTGCCGTCTATTTGTTGTGACTCTGCCTGATGGCTTTATTTATAAAGTCGGGCTTTCGCCTTTTCTCTAAAAAAAACTAGCCAAAAGAAGGATGCCACAACCGGCTGGCTAAAAAGAGACAGGAAAACTAATTGCCTATCCTATTACATGACCGCCATCGAAACCGGTTGAAGATATCCCGAGCTACCGTCTCCCAGCGGATAGATCCAGTAACCAAACGCTCCCTGGCCTCTGTCGGAGAAAATAGGTTTTTAATCTATTGTCCAGAATTGAATGTATCATTTTTCCTCATTCTGAACTTGTGTAGAGGGTGGGCAGAGAATATGTAATTATATTTGGGTGTTTCTTTTTCATCTTAGGTATTGAAGGATACAATGAGTTGACTAGTTATGATTCCCTTCAATCCGTCAAATACATATTTCAATACATCACTATTTTTTCTAGAAGAGCCATGGCTTCAATTCTTGATGATGCGTTGGCGGCTTCATTTGTAGCTCCGTTCGATAGAAGATGACAACCAGCCAACAAGTTTTTTATTTTGTTTTTGGCCTCTAACAAGTTTTTTTTGGCCTCTAACAAGTTTTTTTTGGCCTCTAACAAGTTTTTTTTTTGGCCTCTAACAAGTTAGCCTAACCAATCAATCATAAACAACATCCTGCATCCATAGTACATTGTCGCTGTCAAGTTTGTATCTTGCATAGCAACATCACTCTTATTCTTAAGAATTCGTACAATAGACAATGACGTTGACGGGCGGAGGACCCGAAGGCGAGGAATTGATGGTCAAGGCACAGCTGCACAATGGCTTTCGTCCCTTTGATGAATATATGTCACTGATAATATGTAATCACTGATGGGTTGATGCGTAAATAAATATTGGAGCACAAGAAAAAGTACGATACTAATATGAAACCCATCCATCAAACCAAATAAAGGAATCTTATAGTGGTCTATTTGATCTGACTGTGACACAATTCAGTGACATACTCAATTCCTTAGAGATTCAACCGAAGTTTCGATGATCGTGTAGAAATTGATGTTGTGTTTTTAATGATGCCTCTAGCCATGGTAGAAATGTATTCAGAATACATGGAAGTGCAAATGCATGTCATGGTCATGCTATGGGAGGATAAATCAGGCAAATTAATATTCCATATGAGCTTTATCTTGTACAACTATTTTTTGTTTTCTCTCTTGACAGTGGGTTGTGACCGTTCATAAATGGGTCCAATTTGGTAATTTCCTAATCTTATCAAGATATTTCGCACCATATGGATTAATTATTGTTAGTAAATTATGCATGATATTGATCTCTTATGGCATGCAACTACATGGATTAACTGGTTTTGAACTTCCCTTTCTTGGTCAAGTGACATTTACAGTTTGCACTTCTCAGATATTATAATAGCTACAATAAGCTTATATTAAGTTGTCATGTGAGCTTGATTCGTTCATTGGGTGTGCGCTTTAGATTTTCTCTTTGTATAGATTTTTGTTTATTATGTTTTAGCTGGTTTTCCTCGATAACTCCGAACATTTTGAATGTTGTATTTAGCTTACGGGTCCAACTTGTGTTGAAGGGAAACTCAAGGTTCCAACATGATATGCCCTCTATTTCATTGGGTTTATTGGAGCGTAGAATTGGTAAATTTTGTGACATCAAGACAGTTTTTGGTGTAGGAGATAGAAAGTGAGGGGATTTTTTCTTGCTCTTCTCACGGGTACATAAATTTGTATCACAAATCAGGCATGTGCGCGCGAGAGAGGGAAGAGGAGAGAAACATTGACATTTTTCATGCTTTGGAATAATATTTCTATTCATAGTTTTCTTTTTCTGTGGCCACACATGAGTGTCGTGCCGTCATGGTAGAGCCTGGATGAAGGGTAAGTCCAATATAGAACCAGGAGGTAGTAGCACTAAGACAGGAGGATGATTGTCACCCTTGTCCCGTGTTGCAAGCATGCCACAGCGTTGTCGGTCATTGACTCACTTAGAACATGAGTTAATGTACTTTGTGATAAGAGTGAGGGTTGAGAGTGAGCCGAATGTGGATTGGGATTGGTCGGATCAATTACGGCTATCTAAGTGGAATAATATCCCTACTTTAGAAAATGTGGCCGATTGCATTTCATTAGTGATGCCATCTGTAGCAAACTGCATGAGCGGGCGGTTCATATTTTTTTCATCAACACGTACAATTGGTTGGTTAGGATAGAAGGGTAAATGCATTGGTTTGGTTGCTTCAAGAGTTAATAACGGGCAGGGTATGTATCAATTGCATGCCCAACAACAGACACCATATTTTGTTTCGTCGCAATGCATGACATTGTACGTTATGGTACAATGTGGCAATGATTCAAGAGACATCAGATCCTTCTTCTTAGCTTGGGGGCGTCATGAGCAGCACACTCCTCCCCCCCCCCTCTGATGGCGGTGATGAGTAGACACAAACACATGGAAAGGTGATCATGGTGGAAAGCAGGGCGGTTGGCGGGGCACTCATCCTTGGCGTTCCGCGGGTAAGTACGGTTTGAAGGAGAGAGGGCGCCATGGTGAAGATGAGCTGGGTCTCATCATGTTTTAGAGGAGAGGGCTCCAACGAGAAATGCCCCGCTGCAGCAGGAAATGAGCGAGAAGGGGAGGGTCCGGCAGGAAAAAGGAAAAGTGTGTCATGGGGTGGGTTTTTTGTGTTGGGACTACGTGTTCAAGATAACATGACATATAGTCCGGGCAATCACATTTATCCCCGTATGAGCCGGATTTGGGGGAGCCCGGACTATCCAGTTGGTTATTGAGAGCCCGCATGGCGCCCGTTTAATGTCCGAACACGCCCGGACATTTGAGAGAGAAATGAGCTTCGACCTTGGAGACGACCTTAATTTGTTTTATTTATTTATATGTATTATAGCCCGTAGCAATGCACGGGCATTCTACTAGTAATAGTTACTACTTACTATAGAGATTTACTAATTTATCACTGCCTGTCCCACATTCTACCCTCATAGAGTATTTTGGAGCTTGTGATGTAGCTGACTACTAATCTACAACCCACTTCTTTTCTCTCCTATCCAACTTAACAATAATATTATATGGATCGAAATGAGTGAATCGTTAGGAGTACGGACGGGCGACAGCATAGGCGACGCGCCGCGGACGGTGGAACCAGAGGGCTGGTCGTTGCTGGTGCGTCGGGGCTCAGGGTGCTCTCCGGTGCGGGGCTTGCTGAAAGTGCAACTATCCCTAGGTGGTTTTGGTAATTCCTAACAACATATAGCTCATTGAGCTAACATCATTCCAAGGTGAATATTTCAGGAAAAGCTCAATGGATGGCATGGCATGGATGAGAAAAGTGGATCCCTCAAAATGCTAAGGATAAAAGGATTGGCTCAAGCTCAAAAGCTCAAGACTCTACATATTATATTTTAGTGATCCAAGATCACATTGAGTCCATAGGAAAAGCCAATACTATCAAGGAGGGATGAGGTGTTGCTTAATGAGTTTCTTGCTCTACAGTGCTTAGTGATATGCTCCAAAACCCTCAACTACTTTCTCATATCCACATATGACCTAAACCAAAAGTCAAACTCGGCCCTACCGATTCTTTCTACCCGGCGCCACCGAGTTCAGATGTCATAGCCACTGCCACAAACCCTAGGCAAATCGGTCTCACCGATAGGGATCTCGGTCTCACCAAGATGGGATTGTAGGTTTCCCTTCGTAACGATTCGGTACCACCAAGATGAGCGATCGGTCCCACCGAGATTGCAATGTAAACTCTCTGTTTCCCTTTCGTAACATTTCGGTGTCGGTGTAGGAACGACACCTATGGGATCACAAGAATCCCTACTACGGTTGCGGGGCGCGGGGGTCGTGAGAAGAGCGGATCAAACAGATATCATACGTTCTCTTTATCCAGGTTCGGGCCGCGAGAATGCGTAAAACCCTACTCCTGCTTTGGTGGTTTGTTTATCTGGTGTTCTTGAACTAGCAATGGGGCGTGAGGAGCTCCAAAAAGCCGAATCCTCCTCCTGGTCGCCTTGGGCCTCCTTTTATAGGGAAAGGGGTTGCCACAGTGGCACACATGAGGTGGAAAGGGTACAGTAATGCGAGTCTATCCCTCGCATTACATGACAAGGCACCATTAATGCGTCTTGCTTAGGTGTCCTTGCTTTATCGGGGACGGGGGAGAGCCCTGTCTCGTCCGTTGCCGCTCCCCTTCGTGTCGACACGCTACGGCGATGGTGCCTGTGGTGCCATGCAGGCGTGCAGGCACCGAGGTGGCGACCGGTGGGTCTCCACGAAGATCCGCTTGTCACACGCAGTGCCTACCCAACTGGTTGGGTCGGCATTTGCATGCGAACGGCGGTGAAGGTTTGATTGGCGTGGGCCCGATGGTGGCCCTCGGGTGTCCTTGGCAAGGGCCTCGCCGTAGCCCGACAAAGGGTCTTGCCGGAGCTTCGACAAAGGGTCTTGCCGTGGCGCTGTTGTCATCCCCGGCAAGGCTCTTGCCGGGCCTTAGGTCCTCCTTGGCTGGGATCCCGCCAAGGGTCGCTGCCTTCTATAGTGTGTATCTGATTTTGAATGTCTTCACAAAGATCTGCATGCCACCACGGGATGTCTCCGAATCCTTGCCCCATGGGGCGGTGGACTCAAGGGTGATTCGCTCCGTGGGTGTGGGCGAGCGCCCGGCAAGGGCCTTGCCAGGTTTGCTAAAACCGCCCCCCGGCAAGGATCTTGCCGGGGGAGTCCGCTTCGTCCCCTTTGCTCTTTGTGGTCTTGGTCTTGGCGTCGTTCTGCTTCTTTCGAGCTTCGTCCTTACCTCGTCTCACCTCCCTTTCCTTGCTCAGTGTGGTGGTGCCCGTGGCTCGGGATCGCCTGCACGCTTATAGGGGTACAAAAATGCACCCTCTTTTTGTACACCGACAGGAGCCCCCGGGCCTGGGCCACACGTAAGCGCAATCGCGTCGTTGGGCTAGGACCAAAAATGGTGTGCGGGCAGGCGGGGTGGTTGAGCTCTGCGCGCATGCGCCACATCGCAGTAAAAGGGGGGCGGTTTGCGCCTTCCCCATAAACGGAGGGAGGCGTGGAGGCGCGGCCCATTTACTGAACGGGGCCGGGGCGTGGTCTTCAAGGCCTCCACTCCCCACGATCACGGGGTGGGGAGAAGTCGCCTCACCCGTCGCCTCGGTCCCGCATGCCTGCCACATGGTTCTCATGCGCTTGGGGTGATGAACGGTGGAGGCGGGAAACCAGGCCGTCGCGGGCCGGGGCAGCGGGTTGGTCCGAGTTCCTCGTGCCTTCCGTCTTGATTGGCTGTCTGGCGGCCGTGCCCCACCCCATTCCTTTATAAACAGCGCTGGGACGGCGTCCGCACTCTTTCATCTTCTCCTTCCTTCGCGCTCCCCTCCCTCCATCCTCCATGGAGAGAGGAATCTGGTTCATCAACGGTGGCGGCAAGGGTCGCCGCCGACAACGTCCTTTCTTCCCTGCACTGCGGTGGCAGAGCCAGCCACGAGGGGAAGGGGAGAGGTGAGGCCGTGGCGAGGCCGTGGGCGAGGCCGAGGCGCCAGGAAGAGGAGAACGGGCGCGCCGCGGTCTCGCCTCCGCCAAGAGTTCCTCCCCCATGGAGGGCCATGTTGGGGATGACCCTTGCGAGTTCATCGTCAGGTTCTGCGCCCGGCCGCCTCGCCATCGCCGTCTCCCGACTCCATTCATGGCGAGATGGAGCTGGATCCACGGAGTCATTATGCGGTTGCACATGAGGGGCTGTTGGATCAGCGATGCACGCGAAGTTCGCGTCGACTTTCCAGCCCCTCAAGTGATGTATCTTGGTCGAGGGTGGAAGACGTTCGCCCATATCCACCGCTTGACGGGCGGGCTCACTCTCCATTTCAAGGCGATGGAGGGCGGCCTCCTCTCCGTCAAAGTCTTGGTGCCGGGACTCGGGCAAGGTGCTGCGTGGAGAGCTCTTCTGATAGCGAAGACTCCTCCTCGGGCGGGAGTGGCGAGGAGGACAGCGGCAGGGACGAAGAGGGTAGCAGGCGGCAGGATGACGGGTCCGACTAGGTGTCGGGCGCCCGCTCCGTCTTGGCACCGGGCGATCCCATCATCCGTGTCGCCGGCTTCCTGAACTTCTGGGTCGTCTCCTTGGGCGGCCGGGCGTTGGGAGGCTGCGGAAGAGGAAGAGGGCGGGCGGCAAGGCCGTCAAATCGAGTACGCTGAGCACCGACGCCTTCGACAGCGTCTTGACGTCGTGCCGCCTCGTCTTCGAAGCTCGCTCGGGCGCCGCCATCACCATCCAGCCCTCGGACGGCCACCGAGATGTTCTCTTGGTGCCTCCTGCCACCCGTAGCTCGCCTAGGCGCCCCTTTTTCCCTTTTCGCCTCCTTGACCTGCCTCCTGAGGAGAGGGACAAGAAAGGCATTACGGGCACCTTATCTCTTTTTAGCTTGTAAGCCTTTAGGCCTTAGCTGAATTTAAAACTTGTAATCCCATCATTCATGTTTTTCATTCCCCATGGACTGTATCTGAATGGAATGTTTTTAATGAAAAAGGGATGCTATCCTGTTCATTTGTTTGCGGGTAGAACCCACGACAAGGAGTAAATCCTTGATATCCTTAAGATAAACATTTCCTTGCCTGGCAACAGGCCTTGCCGTCTTCCCACTTGGCTCGACCTTTCGCACGCTTTTGGCGGAGGCAGGGATGAGGTGGGTTCAGGCCTCTCATTTCATCCTCTTGCTGCCGCGACTACGACCAAACCTGGCCCGAGAACGAGCCCTAGGGCCTAGAGTTTTAGGGAGCACGGTAGCTTTGGGAAAAAACGAGGTTTCACATACCTCGGTCCATAAGAGAATGCATGATAAGGGATGACGAACTTATCTGAAGCTACAGCCCGTCAACTCGGTTTTGCCGTGGGTGAATCTTTGTACTTGCAGCCCCTGCATCTTGGCTTGCCGGGGTCTGGATGCCGGTCTGTCCCTCTTCTCTTTTTCGTCCTCAAGTGATCCGACAAGGATATCTGTGAGTCCTGCGAACCAAAGAAGACGAAAGAATGGCAAAGAGACGTACGCTCGACCTCTAAGCTAGGGGTTAGTCGCCGCTAAGCACTATCAACCCTAACCAAGGACGAGACTCGACCTAGCATGCATGCTATAACTTAGGGTGCCAGCGCTTCATTTATTTATGCTCAGGGTCTGCGCTTTGGCTTTGTACAAAGGGTTACATGCATCATCGGCAATGCGTGAACAAAAGGTGGCTTTCCGGGGGCCCGGCAAGCCGCGCCTCACGGGTAAAACTTGCGAAGATGCTCAATGTTCCAGGAGTTACTCACCGGAACGGCATCTTCGGTCTCTAGGCGGACTGCACCAGGCCTGGTGACTCGTATTACCCGATAAGGGCCTTCCCACTTGTCGGGGGTTGGGTGCGACATATGCCAAAGGATGGCTTATCATGGAGGGGGCGAGTAGAACGTCGCTGGTGCCTGGAAACGGGATAAGACGAAGACATGCACGCCGGCGAATCTTACCCAGCTTCAGGGCACTCCAAGGAGATAACACCCCTACTACTGCTCTGCGGGGTCTCCGCATGGTCACTATGGCAAAATGGGTACAAGAGGCTCCTTGAGCTGTTCGGGGTGAGGAAGGAGAAGGGCTTGGCTTGCTCTTCTCTCCCTCTATGTGTGTGTCTAAAGCTACTAGCTTCCAACCCTTTGCATGGGTGCCCCGGGGGGTTTATATAGGCCTACCCCCCGGGGGTACAACAATAATCCGGCCTGGTGTGGGCCCAAGTCGTCAGTCTCTAAGTTGCCGTCTTCTCCGCCGACTCCTGGGGTCCGCCGACTAGCGGGCCCTGCCGACGGCCCAGCACGGGGCCGACAGCCCTTGTCCACATGGCGGAGTCTTGCTGCAGATCACTGTAGCCGTGCTTCTAATGATGCGAGCTTGGTCATGAGGTTATGGCAACAGTGCCGCCGCCTGGCGGGCGATCACTGTTGCCATTCCCTGTCTTGTCTGGTTAATGGCGTGCGGATCCCGGGGGAGGGGCCGGCCGGCTTCCGGAGGCCGACTCCATCGGGTCCGTCTTTGGGGTGCTCGCCGTCTTCGGTACTCCCGACAAAGCGGGTCCCGCCATCTTCGGTCAGACAGACAGCCAACGTGGGTGTGAGTCGCCCACGGTGATGATGTCGAGCCGGCATGGCAAGTGCTGCACCGCACGGAGATCTCCGTTGATGCCTGTAGCCGCAAATTCGCCTTTATGGATGGCGGGGATGGGCCGCGAGGCGGCTTTACCCCATAGTCGCCCAGGCACTAGGCGGTGGAGGTCGCAGGCCGACTCCTTGTAGCCGGCCTCGCTGGAGGTCGCCTGGCTTGGAGTCGGCTTGTCCTGAAGGCGGCCCCTGGGACTCGGCCCAGAGGGGTAGTCGGCCGGCGCTGCTGCCGACCATCCGAAGGCGGCTCTTCGTCTTGGTGCCTTCAGGGGCGCAGCCTGCCCTGATGTTTTGAAAGGTTCAGGGGCTCGGGTCTGCCTACCCATAGTCCATTACTCTGACACCACTTTTGCGTCAACTTGTTGGAATTCTTGGCCGATTGAACGCGCCGAAGGACAAGGTCGCCTTCCACAAGGCTTCGGGCATGAACCTTGTGGCTATGGTAGCGGCGCAAGGCTTGCTGGTAGCGTGCTGCTCTCACAGCCGCCCGAAGATGATCTTCCTCAAGGAGCATCACGTCATCTTGGCGCAACTGCTCTTGCTCAAGCTTCGTCATAAGCGAGCACTCGAGGTGACCCGTATATGAGTTCAATGGGAGAAGCGCTTCGCCCCGTATACCAGGAGCAAAAGGTGTCCGGCGGTGGCTCGATTTAGCGTCGTCTGATCGACGGAAGAACCGCCCGGCAACTCATCAATCCAGCGCCTTCCACTCTTGTGCAGCCTGTCAAAGGTGTTGGTCATTTAGCCTCGCAGTACTTCAGCATTTGCCCTCTCAGCTTGACCATTGTTTCGCGGATGAGCAACGGAAGCGAAACAGACTTTGCTGCCGAGGTCTTGGGTATATTGCATGAAGGTGCGGCTCGTGAACTGTGTGTCGTTGTCGGTGATAACCCTGTTGGGTACACCAAAACGGCACACTAGTTCCTTGAAGAACTTGACGGCTGACTGAGCTGTGACCTTCCTCACCGCCTCCACCTCCCGCCACTTTGTGAACTTGTCAATTGCAACGTACAAGTACTCAAAGCCCCCGACAGCGCGGGGGAAGGGGCCCAGTATGTCGAGCCCCCAGACCGAGAAGGGCCAGGAGAGAGGAATAGTTTGAAGGGCTTGAGCTGGCTGATGAAGCTTCTTTGAATGGAACCAACGCGCTTCACACCTGGTGACTAGTGTCGTCGCATCCTAGAGGGCGGTGGGCCAGAAGAAGCCTTGCCGGAATGCCTTGCCGGCAAGGGCCCTTGACCCAATGTGGGATCCTCATATGCCTCCGTGTATCTCTGCCAACAGCTCCAGTCCTTCCTCTCGAGGGATACACTTCAATTTCACAAAGTTCGGCCTCTTTTTCTGCATGGGCGTCATCGACGAATTGGTACATGGTAGAGCGACGGGCTACTTTTTTCCGCTTCTTCCCGCTCCTCGTGAAGTTCCCTGTTGAAGGAATCAGACGGTATGTTGTGCCCACGCCGGAGCACAGGGCTCGGCGGCAAGGACTAAAGGCATTTCCTCCGCTTCAGAGCGGCCGTCTCGGCGGCAAGAGCTTGACGCTCCGCCGGAGCCGGTCGTTCGTGGCGGGCTCGATATCCCGGCAACATTCTTGCCGGTGGCTCCGAGAGCTTCGGCGGGAAAGTACTTGCCAGCCCTGATTTCCTCCTCTTATTCTCGCTGTTGATGGATCAACGGATGGCTGAGTTAGCTGAAGCACAAAGGTACCGGTTCCACAGTGTAGCTTGAGGGGAGCGCGTTTTGATGTGTAATCGGCGATATCGTTCTTCGCCGGGGAACGTGTTCAGCTCAGATACCGTCAAACGCTCTTCCAGCTTTCTCACTTCATCGACGTAGGCCTTCATCAACGGGCTCGTAATCCTTGTTGACTTGCTTGACGACAAGCTGCGAGTCTCCCCGACGATGAGTTTCTTGATTCCGAGGTCCGCCATGATCCTAAGACCGGCAAGCAGCCCTTCAGACTGCCGTATTGTTGGTTGACACCTCCACAGGGAAGTGCATCCGGATCACGTGCTTGAGGTGCTCTCCGTGGGCGCGACAAGCAAGACGCCAGCCCGGTGCCACAGAAGGAAAAAGCTCCATCAAAGTACATGATCCAATCACAACTTGCCTCCTTGCCTGGGAGAGCAGTCTCTTGGACTTCTTCGTCAAGCCTTGCAGTCCATTCTGCAATGAACTCCGCTAGGACTCAGCTCTGAATCGTCGAAGTACTTTCAAACTTGAGGCCAAAGCTGGACAGCTCCAGTGCCCATTCCACAATTCTTCCCGTTGCATCCGGATTGTGCAATATCTGTTGCAGAGGGAAGCGAGTGACGACAGTGATCTCGTGTGCCTGGAAGTAGTGACGCAGCTTCCTCGAGGCCATCAGAAGGCCGAAAAGCAGTTTCTGCACGCCGGAGTACCTTGATCTGGCCCCCTGCAGGAGGGAACTAACAAAGTAGACCGGGTGCTGCATCATTTTATTCTTCGGTGGCACTCCAACTGGCTGTGTCGTCTCTGCATTGGTGGTGCCGGGCTCCGCCGCTGCCATCTCCTCGTCGTCAACCTCTCTCTGCGCCACCAGTGCGGCACTGACCACCTGGTCCGTTGCCGCCAGGTATAGCAGCAATGGCTCCTGTGGCCTAGGCACAATTAGTATTGGCGCGGAGGAGAGGTACTTCTTCAAACCTTGCAATGCTGCTTCGTCTTCTGGCGTCCACTCCATCGGGCCTGCCTTTTTCAGGATCTTGAAAAAGGGAAGGGCGCGCTCGGTAGACTTGGAAATGAACCTGCCCATGGCGGCGACGCAACCAGCAAGCCGACGCACATCCTTGATTCACTTGGGTGCTTCAATCTGCTCTATAGCTTTGATTTTGTCCGGATTGGCCTCTATCCCACGCTGTGACACCAAGAACACGAGAAGCTTGCGGAAGGGCGCCAAAGACGCACTTCTTAGGGTTCAACTTGAGATTGATCTTGCGCAGGTTTGCAAATGTTTCTTGCAAATCTGGTATGAGGGTTGCCACATCCTTGGTTTTGACCACTATGTCATCCATGTAAGCTTCCATATTTCTATGGAGCTGGGGTTCAAAACCAATCTGGACCGCCCTTGCAAATGTCGAACCAGCACTCTTCAACCCGAAAGGCATCCGCATGAAACAATACATACCACATGGGGTGATGAATGCTGTCTTCTCTTCGTCTTCTCTTGTCATGAAGATCTGGTGGTAGCCGGAGTAGGCGTCGAGGAATGACAACAGATCACACCCAGCCGCGGAGTCAACAATCTGATCGATGCGCGGCAATGGGAAGGGGTCTTTAGGGCAAGCCTTATTGATATCTGTGTAATCAATACACAACCTCCACTTCCCATTCGCCTTGTGCACCACGACCGGATTGGCCAACCACGTTGGATGGAGCACTCCTCTTACCAAACCCGCTGCTTCCAGTTTCCAGATCTCTTCTGTGATGAACTCTTGTCGTTCCAAAGCTTGCTTTCTGACCTTCTGCTTGACGGGCCGCGCATGAGGGCAGACAACAAGGTGGTGCTCAATCACCTCCCCGGGAACACCGGGGATGTCGGAAGCTTGCCATGCAAACACATCGACATTCGCCCGCAGGAAGGTGACGAGCGCGTCTTCCTATTTGTCGTCAAGGGTGGAGCTCATGGTAAAAGCTCCTCCCGTGCCGTCCTCATTGGCAGGAACCTTCTTGGTTCCCGGCGGTATGGCCCTGGGCTTCTTGCTTCCGCCGGCAGAGCTCTCCGGCACGTCCTCGATGGTAGCGCTACACTCCGAAGAGGTGCGCTTGTCGGAGTGGGCGCCCGAGGTCGCACCGATCTTCTTCTTCTCCTTCCCTCCCGGGGTCCCAGCGGCAGGAGCAAGCGCCCTAGCGGTGGCAGCTGCTGCAACTGCTTGCTGGTATAGTTGGTTAGCGCAAATCAGCGTATCTTTCTTGTCGGAGGGGATGGTGATGATCGTCATAGGTCCTGGCATCTTCAGGGTGTTGTAGGCGTAGTGTGACGCCGCCATGAACTTGACCGGTATTTGGGCGGCCAAGGATCCCGTTGTAGGGCAAGGGGATCTTGGCAACATCGAACCCGATCCTCTCCGTCCTGAAGTTCTAGTCGCTTCCAAAGGTCACGGGCAGCGTGACCTTTCCCTTGGGTTGGCTTCTTCCCGGGTTGACCCCTGAAGCGTGCCCGTCTCTTCGAGGTCTCCATCAGAATCTGCGGTTTCTCGACCACGGCAAAGTAGATCAAGTTCAGACCGGCCCCGCCATCGACTAGCATCTTCGTCACCTTGAGGTTACGTATTGTTGGTGAAACCAACAATGGCAAGCACCCGACCGCTGTAGTGCGATCAGGGTGGTCCTCGGTGTCAAAAATGATAGGTGTGCTGGACCACTTCAGCGGCCTTCGGGCATCAAACGACGGCTCTGCCGCTGTAATCTCTCGTGCCCACTGTTTAAGCCGGCGGTGAGAAGTATGCAGCGAGGCGCCGCCGTTGACGCCTTTATGGCCTCTATAGCTTTCGAAACTCTTGGTCGCCGGATTAAATGCGTCCTCTTCGTGATCGTCGTCTTCTGGCTTTCTGTCACGACCCTGGGCGGGCCTCTCCTGTTGCTTATCCTTGCCGTGACGGCCCGCCTGGCGGTCACGCTTCTTGCCGGACCCCTCAGCATCGTCTGGGCCCTTCTCCTCGTCCCGCCTCTCATACTCAGCCCTCTGCTTCTCAGCGATGAGCTCAACCTGTCGGCAGTCCTGGAGAGCATGGTCTTTGGTGCGATGGATCTTGCAGTATCTCTTGTCGGAGTTTCCTGGCTTCTCGGCAGCCGCCAAGGCCCGGCAGGCGACACATCCGGCAACCTCCTTGCCGGGGTCGTCTGCCTTGGTCTTCTTGGTGGAGCCGGTGTCAACAGATCCCTCGACGGCAAGCATGGCTTTTCTTTTGTGCTTCCTGTTGCGGTGCCGGCCTTTCTTTGCCGGGGCGGCAATATCCCCATCTGAGGAGTCGGTTTCCACGCCGGCGTCTTCGCCGGGGTACTTCCTTCCCTCTTCAGCTCGGGCACATTTGTCAGCAAGAACATAGAGTTCTGCTACATCTCTCACCTTGTTCATTGCCAGCTCTTTGTGCATCTTGCGATTACGCACGTTCTGATGGAACGCTACCGATGATGGCGGCAGGTGAACATCGTGGATATTGTACTGCACCGGCTGAACCTCTCAGATATACTTGCGGAGACTCTCGCCTCCCTTCTAGGGAATGACGTGCAGGTCGCTTGCTTGGCCATGGGCTTGGTGGCCTCCAGTAAAGGCGCCCATGAACTCAATGCACAAATCCGACCAGGAGGAAATAAAGTCTACCGGCAAGTGCATCAACCATGACATGGCGTTGGGTTTAAGAGCCAATGGAAAGTAATTCGCAAGCACCTTATATCGCCGGGCTCCGCGGCTTGCATCGCGATGGTGTAAATGCTAAGGAACTTCGGACGGGTGGGTCATGCCATCGCATTTCTTTCGCCCACGTCGGGTTTGAAGGTGCGGTGAGTGGGCCATCGAACTGCCGCAGCTCACGGGTAAAGCCGGACAGCCTACCTCGTAAGGCAGGCCTCCGTGGCTCCCCGGTGCGGGTGGCTCACAGCAGGCCCGCCGCCGTTCGATTGGTGGCGCTTCCGGCCGCGCCGATAGTGGTTCGAGCGTCTTCATAGTCTCGTTCCCGAAGAACTTGGCGCTGGTCACAGTGGGCCCGCGGGTCGGACGATGCTATGGAGATTTCGTCGCCCGTAACGTCGCGATGGGCTGGCGTCCGCGGTACCGGGCGAGGAGGAGGCAAGTGCATCATGGTCGCGGCGCCGCCGTCTCTCCCGCCACTGGTGCGTGGGACTCCGTTGGAGCGTCGACCCGAGGGCTCCACTGGACTTGGTTCGCCTTTGTTGGCCACCGCAACAAGGCTTCGGATGGTGGCTCTCCATTCGTCGAGTTTCCCCGTAGTGGGAGGAAAATCGAGGAGCAACTGCGCGCGTGCCAGGGCTTCTGTTAGCGTTGGTGGGAGCGAAACCTGCACGGATCGCGACGCGCTTCGACTTCTGACCATGTCAGAAGGAGCTCTATCACGATCCCGCGGTCGCATGCCACCTTCACCAACGCCTCGGCGAGCGGGCATGTCTTCTAAATCCCGGGAGTGGCGCTTGGGGCTCTTTCCGCGGCGACGCCCGGGGTCCTCGGCGTGATTACGCCGTTCGTCGTGTGCCGCTTGAGAAGAGCGCGCCGTCGGCGCCGACGTTGGAGTCTTGGAAGCCCTCGCGTCGCCTGCGAGCGGGGTGGCAGCGATCTTGGAAGGCCCCGCGCCACCCGCGGAGGGCCTGGCTCCGTCTTGGGATTTGGCGGCGTGCAGCCCGTTACCAGGCGCACGAACATCGCCGCCTCCCAAACTTCGGCTGCTGGGACGGTGTTGGTGTTCACGAACGGCGCCCCGGGTCCTTTCTGCGACCGGTCCGCTGCTCGCCCGTGTCAGGGCGGGATGTCCGGCTTCCGACGGGCCAACCGCCACCGTCGTCTTCTTCTTGGGCGCCATGACGATGAAGAGATGTCGAACTAACTGCTACAGCCGATTCTCACAATCAAGCGCTTCTACCGGGCGCGCCAAAGATGTCGGTGTAGGAACGACACCTATGGGATCACAAGAATCCCTACTACGGTTATGGGCGCTGGGGTCGTGAGAAGAGCAGATCAAACAGATAGCACACGGTCTCTTTATCTGAGTTCGGGCCGCAAGGATGCGTAAAACCCTACTCCTGCTTTGGTGGTTTGTTTATCCGGTGTTCTTGAACTAGCAATGGGGCGTGAGGAGCTCCAAAGCCGAATCCTCCTCCGGTCGCCTTGGGCCTCCTTTTTATAGGGAAAGGGGTTGCCACAAGGCACACATGAGGTGGAAAAGTGCGATGTCTGAGTCTATCCTCGCATTACATGAAAAAGGCGCCATTAATGCGTCTTGCATAGGTGTCCTTGCTTTATCGGGACGGGAGAGCCTGTCTCGTCTGTCGCCGCTCCTTTCGTGTCGACACGCATACAGCCAGCGGTGCCCGTGGTGCCATGTAGGCAGGCAGGCAACTGATGTGGTGCAGCGGTGGGTCTCCACGAAGATCCGCTTGCCGCCACGCAGGTGCCTGCCCAACTGGTTGGGTCGGCAGCTGCATGCGAACGGCGGTGAAGGTTTGATTGGCGTGGGCCCGATGGTGGCCCCTCGGGTGTCCTTGGCAAGGGCCTCGCCGTAGCCCCGACAAGGGTCTTGCCGTGGCGTATGCTTTCATCCCCGGCAAGGCTCTTGCCGGGGGCCTTGTGGTCCTCCTTGGCTGGGATCCCGCCAAGGGTCGTCGTCTTCTATAGTGTGTATCTGATTTTGAATGTCCTCACAAAGATCTGCATGCCACCACGGGATGTCTCGAATCCTTGCCCCATGGGGCGGTGGACTCAAGGGTGATTCGCTCCGTGGGTGTGGGCGAAACCGCCCGGCAAGGGCCTTGCCGGGTTTTCTAAAACCGCCCCGGCAAGGATCTTGCCGGGAGTCCGCTCATTCCCTTTGCTCTTTGTGGTCTTGGTCTTGGCGTCGTTCTGCTTCTTTCGAGCTTCGTCCTTTCCTCGGCTCACCTCCCTTGCCTTGATCAGTGTGGTGGTGCCCGCGGCTCAGACTGCCCCTGCACAGTTATAGGGGTACAAAAAATGCACCCCTCTTTTTGTACACCGACATTCGGTCCCACCGAAATGAGCGAATCGGTCCCACCGAGTTTACCTGAGAAACTCTCTGGTTAGCTTATTACCAAAATCGGTCTCACCGAGTTTGTGTAATCAGTCTCACCGAAAATCCTAACAGTCACTAGATTTGCTAATCAGTCCGACCAAGTTTATCAATTCGGTCCCACCGAGTTTGGCAAGTTGTGTGTAACGGTTAGATTTTGTGTGGAGGCTATATATACCCCTCCACCTCCTCTTCATTCGTGGAGAGAGCCATCGAACAAACCTACACTTCCAACTTGTTGTTTACGAGAAGGAACCACCTACTCATGTGTTGAGGCCAAGATATTCCATTCCTACCATATGAATCTTGATCTCTGGCCTTCCCCAAGTTGCTTTTCACTCAAATCTTCTTTCCACCAAATCCAAATCCTGTGAGAGAGAGTTGAGTGTTGGGGAGACTATCATTTGAAGCACCAGAGCAAGGAGTTCATCATCAACACATCATTTGTTACTTCTTGGAGAGTTGTGTCTCCTAGATTGGCTAGGTGTCACTTGGGAGCCTCCGACAAGATTGTGGAGTTGAACCAAGAAGTTTGTAAGGGCAAGGAGATCGCCTACTTCGTGAAGATCTACTGCTAGTGAGGCAAGTCCTTCGTGGGTGACGGCCATGGTGGGATAGACAAGGTTGCTTCTCCGTGGACCCTTTGTGGGTGGAGCCCTCCATGGACTCGCGCAACCGTTACCCTTCGTGGGTTGAAGTCTCCATCAACGTGGATGTACGATAGCACCACCTATCGGAACCACGACAAAAACATCCGTGTCTCCAATTGCTTTTGAATTCTCCAAACCCTTCCCTTTATATTCTTGCAAGTTGCATGCTTTACTTTCCGCTGCTCATATACTCTTTAAATGCTTGCTTGAATTGTGTTAAGATTGCTTGACTTGTGCTAAGATAGATAAAATCTGCCAAAGACTAAAATTGGGAAAAGGATAAGTTTTTATTTGGTCAAGTAGTCTAATCACCCCCCTCTGGACATACTTTCGATCCTACAAGTGGTATAAGAGCTTTGGTCTCCATTTGCTTTGATTTCCATAGCGTTTGGTGGTCATAGCCTTGGTTTCACAACCTAGGAGAGTATGGCGTCTAGCGAGGGAAATTATCACCGTAGAGGTCCTTACTTTGATGGTACTAATTTTGCTAGTTGGAAGCATAAGATGAAAATGCATATTCTTGGACATAACCCCGCCGTTTGGGCTATTGTGTGTATTGGCTTGCAAGGTGAATTCTTTGATGGGAGAGAACCGAACCATGAAGCTAGTGCAGAAGAGTTGAAGATGCTGCAATACAACGCTCAAGCTTGTGATATCCTCTTCAACGGATTGTGCCCCGAAGAATTCAACAAAATCAGCCGTCTTGAGAATGCAAAGGAAATTTGGGACACTTTGATTGATATGCATGAAGGTACCGACTCCGTCAAGGAATCCAAGTTGGATGTGCTCCAAAGTCAACTTGACAAGTTGAAAATGAAGGATGGTGAAGGTGTCGCTGAAATGTACTCTAGGCTTGCTCTTATCACAAATGAGATTGCCGGCTTAGGAAGTGAAGAGATGACCGACAAGTTCATCATCAAGAAGATCCTAAGAGCTTTGGATGGAAAATATGATACCATGTGCACATTGATCCAAATGATGCCCAATTACAAAGATCTCAAGCCAACGGAAGTCATTGGAAGAATTGTTGCTCATGAGATGTCGCTCAAGGATAAGGAGGAACTTCACAACAAGTCAAGTGGTGCTAACAAAGCCTCATGTGAAGCCCCCACATCATCAAGTGAGAAACAGACCTTCAATGAAGAATTGAGCTTAATGGTGAAGAACTTCAAGAAATTCTACAAGAGTAGAAGCAAAGAGAGAAGCTCCAAGTCAAGGTCCTACAATGACAAAAGATCTTCTAGTCGGGAGCGTAATTGCTACAATTGTGGAAGACTCAGACACTATTCCAATGAATGTACGACACCCTACAAAAGAAGAGAAGATTCTCCAAAAAGAAGAAGCAGAAGAGAGGAATCACCACCAAGAGAGAGGAGAAGTAGAGATGATCGTTATGAACGAAGACCCTCACGGAGAAGCAAGGATTCGGAAAGGAAGGACAAGTCATCAAGGAGCTACACAAAACAAAGACATCAAGATCATGTTGGTGAATGGGTATCCGCTCCGACTCAGGCAATCACTCCGAGAGAAGTTATCACTCCGACTCGAATATACTCAAGATGAAGGTGTTGCCGGTCTAGCACTTGTGTCAACCAACTCCTATGACATATTTGATTCACCTAATGAAGGAATTGGAAGATGCTTCATGGCTAAGGGCCCAAAGGTAACACACCCCGGGTATGTTGATTTCAATAGTGATGAAGATGACTTGCTAGGTGATGATGATTTACTTGTTGACAACTCTAGTGATGAATACTATGATGAAACGTCAATTAATCATGCTAATCAAGATAAAACGAATGACAATGATAAGGAGAAGATTGAGCTTCTAACTAAAGAACTAAACACTCTTAAGTTAGCTCATGAAACTATCTTAGAAGATCATCGAGAACTTTTAAGGACTCATGAGAAGTTACGCTTTGAAAAGCTCAATCTTGAGCAAGAGCATGAGTTCTTAAAGGCAATCAATGATGATATTCGTAAGAAAAGTTCTTCTTACATTGCCAAGCGTTTAGTCTTATCTACTTACATGCCTCAAGTCAAGTCCACTAACAAAAACAAGAAGGATTCTTCCTCTAGTAGTAACAATAATCATGCTAAATCAAATGTTGTTGCTTCTAGTAGTTCTCTTGATTCCACTAATGATTCTCTTAGCCAAGTTACACTTGAGCAAGAAAATAGCTTATTGAAGGGAATTATAGAGAAAGGTGTTTACAAGAGCCTTGCCGGGAGTAAGCAATTTGAGGAAATTGTATGCAAGCAAGGAAGGCACCGGAAGAATCAAGGTGTTGGTTTTGAACGAAAGTTCAGTGCCAATGGAGTTGAGTGGGAAGAAGATCAATATCCCAAGACGAAGTTTGTTCCTCAATAAGAGAAGTATGATCCTACTTCCTTCAAGGGGACACAAGCTCAAGATGATCTTCCACCACAAGACCACAAGCAAAAAGGCAAGGACAAGCTTCAAGAGGAGATTGATGCATTTGAAGAAGCTCCTAAGGCCTTGGTCAAGTGGGTTCCCAAGACTACGACAAGTTCTACTTCATCAAGTACGACTACAACTCCAAGGATTCCCATCAAGATGATGTGGATCCCGAAGAAGAAGAACTAGAGAGTTCTTGAGGGTGACTCCGCCAACATATTTCACTCATATTATTTTGGCAACAACGAGTGCAATCAACTTCCACATTTTGCACTAGTTCAAGGAGTCACAAACCCTCTTGTTGTTAAGACAAGGGACAAGGTAACCTAATGCTTTCATAGACATCATCTTATGTGTGCATCACTCTATGTCTATGGATATCCTTGTTTGTTCCTTGTGGGACTAACCCGTGTAGGTATTGAAAGTGCAACTCACTCCAAAAGGATTTCTCCAAATGATCTTCATCAACATTGTGCATCCACATCTACAACACCTACATGAAGTCATCATCGACCAAAACCCAAGGTTAGTTCTTCCCTCTACGGGTGGATCTCACATCTAGGGGGAGCTTTACTCTAAAGAATTGAGCTAAAGCAACTCTAATGGTGTGAACACATCAATGCTTTATGTAAAAGTGGTAACCCCACTTGAGCTTAAACGATGAGTATGACCTATGATCCAATGTTCTCATTTGACTCCTAAGTCAATATACTCATATATAGATGACCTAGTCATCGCCAATTGTTTGATAGATGCTAGAATTGTTTGTGCATGCTTTGTCACATATTTCATTTGCTATTTTATTGTGTGAGCATGTTGGTTGCATATTTTACTCACTTGAGGACATCCACTTGTTGTTTTGATTGATTGGTTTCTTTTTATTTGGCCAAGTGGATGGACAAGAATGCCTAAGAACCTTCTCTAGCTATCTATGCTCTTCTCGTCTCAAACTCTATTCGTGCTACATCAAAAAATTTGATCAAGTCAGATTCAAACCACTCTGTGTGAGGAGCACTCGGAGTCCCCGATTCGTCATAGACTTAAACTTCCAAAAATTCTTTGTGCGTTTCGGTCTGATCGATTCCTCCATTTCGGTCATACCGAGATCACTAAATCGATCTAGGTTTTCAATCTCGGTGGAACCGATTTGAACTTTTCGGTCACGCTGAGTTGCTGTAACTATCAACAGTTCTGCATCTTGGTGCCACCGAGTTGTTCCACTCGGTCACACCAACAGGGCCGGGCTATATATACTCACGGGCAAAAATTTGGAAACTTCCTCAAAACTCCTTCGCTCACAAGATAGCTCGCTTCTGCCTCCGTGGTCTCCGGATCGTCCTCCTCATCGCCAACCGCCTCCATCGCTGGTCTCCCGCCACGTCAACGGAATTCAACCCCGCCATTGCCGCCGTAGCGAGTTCATCGCCGAACTAGGGTATGGACTCGATCACAGTGCTATCCCCGTCCGATTCCTAGCACATTGTATTCATCATGATTCATGCCACGATTGAAACTATTCTATCCAGTCAAAACACTCCGTAGATTAGAGATGAATTGAAAATTTAGGGTTAGGTTTCTGCCGAAACCATCTCGGACCCACCGAGTTGCAGAACTCAGTTCCACCGATTCGGTTAAGGCAATTGCACATGTGGTTCTCGGTCTGACCGAGAATTGCAAATCGGTGTGACCGAGTTCAGGACTTTGTGAAACCCTAGCAACAAGGTTAAGAACTGTGACTCGGTCTGACCGAGTTCACTAGTTTAGGTTCCAAAAGCTGCTTCGGTATCACCGAGTTTGCAAATCGGTTGATCCGAAATGCTTTCTCTGGAAAACTAAAACTAAGTTTTTGGCTCATTCTTTTGCAAAAATATCTGTATTTTGTGATGCTCATCCACTCTATCTCATCTATATCTATTCATTGTGGTCTGGGTGTTTGTGACATGTCTGATCAGAGTGACAGCCAGAACAAGTCAGAGGAGCAGATTCAGATGAGTGAGGACACTAGTCCCTCTAGCAGCTCAGATGAGGGTAGCAGAAGCACTCCCAGCAACTTACCCAAAGAAGGCACCAGGACAAGGAAGAAGAGAACCTCAGAATCGGAGGATGAAGACTATGTGGCAGTAGAGGATGAGGCCATTTCAAAGAAAAAGGTGCTCAAGAAGGAGTATAGCTCAGCTGCAGTTAAGCCAGGTCTGAAGACCAAAAGGCCAGCAGGAAGACAACCCATGTCTAAAGCCAGAGCCTCCACTCAAGCATCTTTGGAATCTGAACCCAAAGAGGCTGCTGCAGAAGGGAAGAAGAGAAAGGAAAGGGTCAAGAAGACTGAGGGAGTCCCGGACTAGGGGGTGTCCGGATAGCCGGACTATCGTCACGGCCGGACTCCAAGACTATGAAGATACAAGATTGAAGACTTCGTCCCGTGTCCGGATGGGACTTTCCTTGGCGTGGAAGGCAAGCTTGGCGATACGGATATGTAGATCTCCTACCATTGTAACCGACTCTGTGTAACCCTAACCTATCCGGTGTCTATATAAACCGGAGGGTTTTAGTCCGTAGGGAGAACAACAATCATACCATAGGCTAGCTTCTAGGGTTTAGCCTCCTTGATCTCGTGGTAGATCTACTCTTGTACTACCCATATCATCAATATTAATCAAGCGAGAGTAGGGTATTACCTCCATCGAGAGGGCCCGAACACAGGTAAAAACATCGTGTCCCTTGTCTCCTGTTACCATCCGCCTAGACGCACAGTTCGGGACCCCCTACGAGATCCGCCGGTTTTGACACCGACATTGGTGCTTTCATTGAGAGTTCCTCCGTCGCCACCGATAGGCCCGATGGCTCCTTCGATCATCAACAACGACGCAGTCCGGTGAGGCTTTTCTCCCGGACAGATCTTCGTTTTCGGCGGCTTTGCACTGCGGGCAATTAAGCAGCCATCCGGAGCGGTCGAAAGCTACGCCCCTGGCCATCAGGTCAGATTTGGAAGTTTGAACTATACGGCCGATATCCGCGGAGACTTGATCTTCGACGGATTCGAGCCTCAGCCAAGCGTGCCGCACTGTCTCGATGGGCATGATCTAGCTCTGCAGCCGAACAGTGCCCTGGAGGCCGCACCAGAATCCGCTCCAACCCTTAATCCGGAGCCGGACTCCCCGATCGGGGACGAGTGGTTGGACACCGCCTCGGCGGCTACAATCTCTACGGCGATCGAGCGAACTCCATCCCTGTCCTTTGCAAAGACCTCGACTCGTGGTGCCGGACTCCTCTCCGGACTCGAACCCTCCGTGCCCCTGCCAATCGAATCCGATTGGGCGCCCGTTATGGAGTTCACTGCCGCGGACATCTTTCAGCACTCGCCCTTTGGCGACATCCTGAATTCACTAAAGTCTCTCTCTTTATCCGGAGAGCCCTGGCCAGACCACGGCCAGGAAGGTTGGGATACGGACGGCAAAGAAATTCAACGCCCACCCACCACCCACTTCGTAGCCACCGTCAAAAGCTTACACGACGTGCTCGATTTTGACTCCGAAGACATCGACGGTATGGACGACGATGTAGGAGACAACAATGAACCAGCACCCATAGGATGCTGGACAACCACCTCATCTCATGATGTATACATGGTGGATACACCTAAAGGAAATGAAGACGAGGAACAACGGGACACTACGAAGGATAAATCCCTCGAAAAGCAGTCAAAACGGCAACGTAAACGCCGAACCAAGTCCCGCCTCAACAGAGACCCAGCCATAGAGCAGGGCGAACCGGTGGACGACGAACACGCTGTCGAGCAATCGTCCAAACAAGACAACTTGGATAAACAATCTGTCCCCGGCAAAGACAACAGTCCGGACAATCTCACGCCAGACAAACTATTGGAGCAAAATGACCTCCAGAAAAGGCTCGTCGCCACTGCGCGTAGCCTGAAAAAGCAGAAGCGGAAGCTCAAAACAGCGGAAGATGCACTCAGGATCAGATGGAGCAAAGTATTCAGCACCGCAGAGAAGTACGGCGACAGTCCCCGGACACCGAGCTACCCGAGAAGAAAGCTACTGCCCGAATTCGACGAGGAGGCCTTAGAGCCCCCACAATTAAAAAGTAAGAAGGCCACCCGGTCGGATGGACGACCCCACGGCAAAAAGAGAGCGGCGAATGGTGCCGCACACAAGCCAATATGCGATCCGCATAAGGATTCACATCAAAAGGATGGTCCAGTTAGGTCCATCTACGGGCCAAGAAAGCAGGCTCGTCAAAGCAATGCAACACGCCAAAATCCCGAAGATCACGACACACCCAAATATAGGGGCGCTGCACACCCCCTATGTTTTACCGATGAGGTGCTGGATCATGAATTTCAATGATTCAAACCCGTAAACACGAGAGGCATACGACGGAACAATGACCACTGAGTATGGATCGAGGATTACATCCTCCACATACACATGGCTAGAGGAGATGATCTCACGCCATAAAATACTTACCCTTAAACTCAAAGGGCCAGCTTGGCATTGGCTTAAAAGCCTCCCGAAAATACCATTGGAAGCTGGGAAGAGCTCGAGGATGCGTTTGAGGCAAATTTTGAGGGACCTATGTCCGCCCTCCGGATCTGAGCGATCTAAGTCACATAACTCAACAGCCCGGAGAGTCAACCCGGAAATTCTGGAACAGGTTCCTTACTAAAAAGAACCAAATAGTCGACTGTCCGGACGCCGAAGCCTTAGAAGCTTTCAAACACAACGTCCGAGACGAACGGCTCGCCAGACACCTCGGCCAAGTAAAACCAAGAACAATGGCCGCATTAACAAGCCTCATGACCCGCTTTTGCGCGGGAGAGGACAGCTGGCTAGCAAGATGCAGTACCAGCGACCCAAGTACATCCGAAGTCAGGGATGGAAACGGGAAACCACGGTGCAACAAGGACCAACGCCGGATTAAAGGGAACGGTCCAAAGAGCGCGGCGGTCAACGCCGGATTCAAAAGCTCACGGTAGAACAACAAAAAACTGCCCCTTAAGGACAATAGCGATGAGCTATCCAACTTCAACAAAATCTTGGACAAGATATGTCAAATCCACAAGACTCACAGGAGGCCTGCTAACCATACCCACAGAAATTGTTGGGTCTTCAAACAGTCCGGCAGATTGAATGCTGAACACAAGGGGCTCGACACACCAAGTGAAGACGACGACGAGCACCACAAGCAGAGCCCCGGAAAACAAAAGACTTTCCCACAAGAGGTTAAAACAGTAAACTCACTTCACGTGATCAAAGGGAAAAACAGAGCGGCGCCCACTAAAAGGCGCACCGCACACTGGTTGTCAAAAAAAATCACCTTCGACCATCGTGACTATTCCAAAAAATATCCGAACGCAGGATGGACTGCCTTGATATTGGATCCTATAATCGACGGATTCCAATTTACACAAGTCCTCATGGATGGCGGCGATGACATAAACCTGATATATCGAGGACACAATCCGCAGGATGGGGATAAACCCAACCAAAATTCGGCCGTAGCAACACCTCCTTTAAAGGAGTAATGCTGAGCCCATATGCCCATTGTACGGGCTCCATCTTTGTTAGAAGTTGTGTTCGGTTCATCCGACAACTTCCGTCGTAAGCTAGTCTTCCATGTCGCCCGTTTAAAACTAGCCATCAAGCACTATTGGGACGCGAAGCTTTCGCCCGCTTTAACGCAATACCGCATTATGCATCTCTAACACTTAAAATGCCCGGTCCACGCGGCATCATCTCGTTAAGAGGAAGTACTAAGTGTTACTCGAGCACGGAAGAACGTGAGACTGCCTCGGCAGCCCCACACCTATCCGGCCCTGCTAGTCAAAGAAACTGAATAGGTCATTCAAACCCCGGACACGGCTAGACGAGTCCGGCGCCTACTAGCGGCGTACCCCCATACAAGGGGTTGCATGCATGTACAACAAGAGACAATAAAGCTCAATTTTCTTCACCTCTTCAAATCGTACTCTGTTTATTTAATGTACAGTACATCTTTCGCACGACCTTTTTTTTCAAAGTAAGTTCCTCTCTTTTACAGATGAACAACGTGCTACACCCATCCAGGATACGGCTGCGGAGATACTGCGTAGACGCGTGCAGTAGGGACCCGTTGCGAGGATTCTATTCAGATTAAGACCCTGCGTAAACCTTTTTTAATGTCTCTTGTTGATATACATCCCCCGGTTCCTTACTATAACCGAGGAGGAGGCTGGTGTTTTGGCATCGGCCGCACCAGAATTTTTGCGCGTACCTGGACACCAGGGGCTTAGGGCATTATTCTGCCCATTTTCATAAAGACCGAATACCTTAGGGAGTATTCGGCGTCTCGAGTTAGGCCTTATATGCATCAGCTCCGAATCATGTCTTTGGTCAAATGTTGGGTTGCCCGACTCCTATGTTTTGCTGCCTTACGTTCCGTTTTCACGGCTAACGCGGCACCAGGAGAACTACTGTGATTGTGCCCCGGTTCGGTAGGCGAGCACCTCGAGAGAAAGCCGAAAACTGATCATTCATGATATAGCGAGAGACTGGTCAACCACTCGATGACTCACTTTGGAATGTTTAGGATTCCTCCGCATTAATGAAGGACCGGTTTTCGGTCAGCACATACGCACCCGACTTGGAGAGTGCGGTGCCCCGAGGCTATATAGTAGCCCAACCTCGAACTCCTATGGCTAAGTGAAAGTGATAAAGCATTATAGTCCGGTTGCCTGGTTTGCTACGCTATCACCTCCTTAACAGGACCAAGACGTTGGATTAAGTGTGAAAAAGCGCTTTTTTTGCAAACACCCCCGCACTATGTGCATGGGGGCTGAAGCCAAGGACTGCCATCTTTCAGGTTATATATACATATACATAAACGGCCGCACAGGGAGTAGATTACTACTTGAACGCACAAGTATAAAAACCTCTTATATTATATTGAAACATTGTTTTCACAAATCATACATGTCATTTAAACATAATATCCGTCGAGCACTGCGCCTCTATTAAAGCAAGCGCCAGCGGGACTTCTTCAAAGTAGTGCTCGGCGGTACTAAACATCCGAATCTTGGGATGCAACGTCGGTGGCCCTCATCTCTGCCCGGTATGTCTTGACACGGGCGAGCCATCCAGCGCTCCTCAATACACGCTGATCGCCTCATTGCGTCGATACGCGGTACCGCACCAAGGAACTGCTGCACTAAACCAAAATAGCTCTTCGGCTGGGGTCCGCCCGGCCACAAGTGAGTCAAGACATGCTTCATGGCAAATCCTGACAATCGATTCAACTCGGCCCATTCGGCAAACCGATCGGTCAGCGGCAGAGGACGCTCCGGACTATGGAATTGCGGCCAATATAGCTCTTCCCTTATGTGCCCTTACATCCCGGAAGTGCTCAACGCGTCCATGGCGCTTCGCCGCCAAGTCCAGATAAGCATCCTCCGAACTCCACAACTTATCCAACTGAGCATACTTTGGATCCGTATATTTCCTCCGCAGCGAAAGCGGTTTTCCAGCCGCAATTGCCCGGCCCGACTCGGCTCCTCCTTGGCAGCTCTCAAAGCCGACTAGGCATTCTTGATTCGGCAGCCGGCCCTTTTCAGCCCTCTTGTTCCGCTTGACGTTCTTTTTCAAGAACCTCGCAGCGATCGGTAGTATTCCTCAACTTTTTGGCCATATCGGCCATTTCCTCTTTGCTTCGGCAGTGAGCAGCCCGTTCGGCTTCTAGCTCTTCAGCCGCCTTTAAAGCGGCCGCATTACTATTTCTGGCTTGCTCTTTCGCTCGGGCGAGCTCCGCCCGCAGCTCCTCCACAGCAGCGGCACCATCTGCATTAAGCATACAAATAGTGAGACATGGGCGTCAAGCTCCCTTACCAGGTGTCCGCATAGAAGTCGCATACCTTGTGAGTCGTCAAACCGTTTATTGACCAGCGCAATGTCCGCATCCGCCTCGTCAAGTTGCCGCTTTAGTTCGGCATATTCATCAGTCCGGCTGGCCACCGGACGCCCCGCCACCTGTTTAGGAGCGGCGATATGTTATAATCGAGAATTTGATCCTCGACACGTTGTCAATTTTGACAACATACCGAGTCTCGAACTACTATCTATACAGTATGCATTTTATATGCATAACTATCGAAGGTACATCATTTTTTGCGTACCTCAAACCCCGTCGATAAGCTTCGACGGCTTCATGCAATCCGCTCTCCGGATGCAATTCTTTCAATCACCGTACCCATTAGATCACGATGATCTTACGAGATAGCCGCCGCCCGAGCAGATCCTTCAGCTCCTCCGACCGCACACCACTTGGCGCCCGGACCTTCCGGCCCGCCCGGACTTGGGGAACCCTCATGACGACACCTCCGGGTCGTCCGCTTCACATGAGGGTGTGACAGGTGGAGGCGTTTCGCTCTCCATCATCTCCGGAAGAAGATCCCCCGAAGACGAGCTCTGCTGAGAAGGGCTGAGGTCCGAACTACAAGGTACAATTTCGGTTATCTTCATAAATAAATAGAGGGATGTTCCTTATTTACAAGACCCCTTCTTTTTTACTTACGGCTCATTTGGAGGGCTGATCCCCTTGGGGAAATAGTGCGGCTGGGTTACTTCCCAGCGCCGGACTCTCCGACGAAGATTCCCTTCCCCTCTTTGAGGCCTTGACCTCCGGATCTTCCGAAGCGGTCCTCTTCTCTCCTTGAAAGACGAGACTTTTAATCCCTCCTTCCTTGATAGCCTCCTTCGTAAAGGCAGTTGCTTCCCCGCTCCCCCCTTCGCCTTCTTCAAAAGGCGCGACCTTCAACATCTTGGTTAGCATGGGATCCGGCGTGGTCTCCGGAGGAGAGCGGACACCTTATTAACTTTTCCTTGGCTATCCACTCCTGTTCAAGAAACGGCTCCTTTAAAGGGCATATATATATATGATGAATGAATGAACAGCTTGTCCGGTTACAGGACTACTTACTTGAGTATCTGGGCGATTGCAGCTTAGTCCTGCGTCCTCAGTCAGGTCCGGACACTTCTCTTGTGATCCGAAGAACAGTTTATACATCTCCACGGGCGCCGTGCCCATAAAATTTTAGAGAGCTCGTGGTCCCTCGGATTAAATTCCCACAGTGAGGAGGGGCGACGCTTGCAGGCGTAAGGACGCCGGATCACCATAACCTGCGCCACTGCAACCAGATTGATCTCTCTTTCCTAGAGGTCTCGAATACGGCCCTGCAGCAAGGGAACGTCCTTGGACGGCCCCCAGTCGAGCCCCTTGTTGACCCATGACGCCAGCCGCTGTGGTGGACCTGAGCCGGAAGGCAGGAGCGCCACCCATTTGGTGCCCACCGAGCGATGATATAAAACCACTCCCGTTGCCACAAACCAAGCTCCTCTTGAAAAGAGCCCTCGGGCCACGGAGCATCAGCACATTTGCTTATGACCGCCCCTCCGTACTCTGCTTGTTGCCCCTCGATCATCTTTGGCTCCACCTTGAAGGTCTTGAGCCACAATCCAAAGTGCGGGGTAATATGGAGGAAGGCCTCACATACTACAATGAATGACGAGATATGGAGGATGGACTCCGGATTCAAGTCATGGAAATCAAGCCCATAATAAAACATGAGCCCCCTTGCGAAGGGATCCGTCGGGAAGCCTAAACCCGAAGGAAGTGAGACACGAACACCACATTCTCATGGGCTCGGGAGTGGGAATGACCTGCCCTGGAGCGGGCAGCCTATCTGAGATCTCGCCGGTTAGATACTGGCGTCTCGCAGCTTTAGCACATCTTCTTACGTGATGGAGGAAGACATCCATCGGCCGTCTTTGGTCGGAGCCGACATCATCGAAAGTCCGGCGCTGAATCTGAAGCTTTGGGTGTTGGAACTCAAAGCGCGAGGCGAACTTCGATGGAGGGTGTAAAAAGAAGGGCCTTGGTCTCATTATAAAGAGGTTGAATACCAAGAGCCCACCCCGTGGTCGATTAGGACTCGCCTTCGATAGAGGAGGCATGCCAACGGGCACGGTTGGGTTACCCACGTCCGTATTGATGAGAGTCCCGGAATAAGGGGGGCACGATCTATGCTTTGATAAGACGTGCCAAAAAAACCGCCTCGCTAAACGCGCTAAGGTGAAACGGTAAAAAACGATTCATAAAAAGGCCTGGCCGTGGTGTGATGTCACGCCGTGGAATACGTCAGCAGATCTGTGCAAAAGTTATTCTCTCTACGGTGGAGTGTGGAACTTGTTTGGCAGAGCCGGACACTATCCTTGTGTTCAAAACCTTCTATGAAGTATTCGGAGAGGAACCCGCCTTGCAATGCCGAAGACAATATGCGCTCCGGACTCGTCGTCATTGAAGCCTGGTTCAGGGAGACTCTTGAGGAGTCCCGGACTAGGGGTGTCCGGATAGCGGACTATCGTCACCGCCGGACTCCAAGGCTATGAAGATATGAAGTTACAAGATTGAAGACTTCGTCCGTGTCCGGATGGGACTTTCCTGGGCGTGGAAGGCAAGGTGGGCTTACGGATTTGTAGATCTACTACCATTGTAACCGACTCTGTGTAACCCTAACCTATCCGGTGTCTTTATAAACCGGAGGGTTTTAGTCCGTAGGGCGAACAACAATCATACCATAGGCTAGCTTCTAGGGTTTAGCCTCCTTGATCTCGTGGTAGATCTACTCTTGTACTACCCATATCATCAATATTAATCAAGCGAGGAGTAGGGTATTACCTCCATCGAGAGGGCCCGAACCTGGGTAAAAACATCGTGTCCCTTGTCTCCTGTTACCATCCGCCTAGACGCACAGTTCGGGACCCCCTACCCGAGATCCGCCGGTTTTGACACCGACAAAGACCATGGCCAGAGTTATTAGAAAGCCTTCCATGATGGAAGAGGAGGAAGAAGAAGAGGTTGCTGCACCAGCACCCAAGGCTCAGAAGCTTATGGGTGATGCTATTAGGTCAGGGGCTGCATCATCAAAGCCCAAAGAAGCACCCAAAGCTGTCTCCAAACCAAAGATTGCACCAAAGAGGAATACCAGAACCATATCTGCTGCTGAGAAGAACAAGGCCCCAATGCCTGAGACTGTTGCTGAAGAAGAAGAAGATGAAGAGCATATCCTGAGAAAGTTGAAGCCAAAGATTCCAGACAACAATGATGCTCATCCTGTGGCTGAGAACATGAAGATCGGGAGAGACTCGAGATTGAGGCTATGGAGAGAGTCGATCCATATGCCACGGAAGGAGGACTGCTGTTGATTACTGGTTCCACACAAAGGAGCAGCAGGACTTCTATGAGACAATCTTGTTGGACAAGAAGCCTATAGTGTGTGACATGAGGTGGGTCGACTGGACCTACATAAAGGAGAATGAGGAACACTATCCTAGTGTGTATGACAGTTTGATGCTTGTGGAGTTGCAGACTTTGTTGGGCAGAAGCTCACAAAGTGGAATGAGGAGCTCATAATGCAATTCTACTCCACAACCCACTTCTATCCAGATGGCAGGATAGTATGGATGTCTGAAGTTACAAGGTACCAATCAACTATTAAGGAATGGGCCAATATGATAAATGCACCTAAGGAGGAAGAGGATGACTTGGATGTCTATGCCAAGAAAAAGATGGATCACAACTCTATGGCACGTATGTACAAAGAGATTCCTGAAGCAGATCTTGAGACTCACCAGTTTGGATCGGTGAAACACTTCTTTGTCGGGACTGCCTACAATAAATTGGATCCTCATGCACACTCTCTTGCCCAAGTCTGGTGATCACATAATGATCAGAGTCCATGCAATAAACTTGCTACATATATTTGATGCACCACAGAAGTTCAAGGTCATGAGCCTTATAGTTGAGACTATCAAGAGGACGGCAGCTGACCAGAAAAGAAGTTGTGGATATGCCCCACAGATCTAGGAGCTGATAAACTCCAAGATGGGCACAAGCACATACCTGTTGGATAAGGAGCACATGCCTATCTATCCAGACTTCGAGGACAACCAAGTGGTTATGGATGAAGATGAACCATCCTCAGTGCAAGCACAAGCTAAAAAGGAGAAGGCAAGGCGAGAGAAGGCTGCGAAGATGCCAACAATGGAAGAGGCATCTCGGTACCTCTGAAGAGCAAACAGGATCAACTTGGCTACTTGATTGCATCCACTCGAGGATTGAGAAGGGCTGGCCACCTTGACTCGAAACCGGAGAGCTTGGAAAGGATCATGTAGCGAAGTTCTATGACATGGATGTGAAGGTCACAGAGATCCAATCCGTTGTTGAGCAGCTTCAGGGCGATATTCGTGAGAGGAAGGGCAAGTCAACCACTAAGGCATTTGCCAGAGTGCCTAGAGCTCACAGATCGAAGAAGTGCGATGGATGACACCGAGCCACTTCATCTCGCACTACCATACAGCCTTCAGTGCCACCAGCTCCATCACCTACACCTCCAGCTCCAAACTACATCAACTGATGCTTTCGTCCTTGGCGTTCTGTCTACACCACCATCTACATCAGTTGAGCCACTATTCATTTTTGAACTTTTTGGTAACTTGTTGCCAAAGGGGGAGAAAAATGTATAGATCATAGGCTTCGAGAGAGAGTGTTTCTTTTTGTTCTCTCTTGCTTCGGTGGTTGAACTTTATTTGCTTGTTTGAGATACATTATGTCTGTGTGATACCTGGATGATCATGTGTTTGATCATATGCTACATTTATGCTTGTTGGATGACATTATCCTTTTTATCTCCATATGATCATTCACTTTGCTTGGTGATGAGTGCATGTATTCGATCATTATCATTTTGAGCGCTCCACCAAGATGTATGTGACATTGAAGAGTTACCCATGAGCCTAACTCCTTGTGCATTTGCAGTCCAAAACAAATCTTAAACTATGCACAAATTTAGGGGGAGCTCTTGCTTATCACATACATCTCAAAGCGACAATGTTTTTCGCTCTTATTATCATTTGTTGAAGCTTTGATCTATATGTTGTCATCAATTACCAAAAAGGGGGAGATTGAAAGTGCAACTATCCCTAGGTGGTTTTGGTAATTCCTAACAACATATAGTTCATTGAGCTAACATCATTCCAAGATGAATATTTCAGGAAAAGCTCAATGGATGGCATGGCATGGATGAGAAAAGTGGATCCCTCAAAATGCTAAGGATAAAAGGATTGGCTCAAGCTCAAAAGCTCAAGACTCTACATTTTATATTTTAGTGATCCAAGATCACATTGAGTCCATAGGAAAACCCAATACTATCAAGGAGGGATGAGGTGTTGCTTAATGAGTTTCTTGCTCTATGAAAGTGCGTTATATCGACTAGAGGGGGGGGGTGAATAGGCGATTTTTAATAATTCTTCACTGAGGAATTTGCCGGTGAGGAAATTCCTTAGCGAAGAACTACTTGCAGCGGAATAAGTACTCAGAAGTAAGCATAACAGAATACACGCATGGTCATCATGATGAAATGAAGACTAACACAGAGTACAAAAGGTGAAATCACAGGATAACACAAGATGAAGACAAACTGACTGAAGAAATTGAACTGAGGAAAGTGAGAAAGTCTTCAGTCAAAGTCTTCAAACACAGATATGAACAAACACTCAACACAGTAATGAGGAAATGGAAGGGTTGAGGAAATAGAACCGATTAGGTTGGTGAAGACAATGATTTGGTAGACCAGTTCCAACTGCTGTCTCGGTTATGCGTCTGGTTGGAGCGGTGAGTATTTAAACTCGAGGACACACAGTCCGGACACCCGATCGCCGAGCACGCAGCTCAGGACACCAAGTCCTCACCGTATTCTCCTTGAACTAAGGTCACACAGACCTCGTCCAATCACTCGTGGTAAGTCTTGAGCGACTTCCAAACCTTCACAGACTTGGTCACTCGGCGATCCACAATTCCTCTTGGATGCTCTAGACCATGACGCCTAACCGTCTGGAAGAAGCACAGTCTTCAAAGGTAACAAGCGTCGGATCCACGCAGGATCGATTTCTTCAGTGATGCTCAATCACTTTGGGTTTGTAGGGGTTTGGTTTTTGGGTTTTTCCTCACTTGATGATTTTCGCCCAAAGTCCTCAGAGGATGGGTTGCTCTCAAATGACAAGTGTCACGTTTCTCCCGGAGCAGCCAACCAGCTAGTGGTTGTAGGGGGCGGCTATTTATAGCCTAGGGAGCAGCCCGACATGATAAGACATAAATGCCCTTCAATGATATGACCGTTAGGTGGATAAGATATTTCGGGACAGGTAGTGCGCAACCTGACAGCAGATCGGAAATTTGACTCTCAAATTCCTCGGGGCTATCATGTTCCTCCTTTGTGTAGGCAATCCAAGACCGGCGAATTCCTAACTCCTCAATCAGAACAAATTCCTCGGCGACCGGAAGAACTTCGTCTCATCCTTTGAAGAAATTGACCGAATCGTATGAGATTTCCAAAGGCTTCACTCGAAGGGATTGGTAGGTGTAGGATTTTGAGTTGAGCATCACATGGAAATTTTTCCTTAGTATTTCCTCGACCCCCTTTAACAATACGGTGATTCCTATGACTCAAGAAAGAGAAAATGAAACTACGAAAACAAAAGTCTTCACGCTTCATGTTCCTCGAATGAATACCGAGTCTTCAAGGTCACACCAATTTCTTCACTTTGAAAGTCTTCAAAATATCAAAGTCTTCAGTCGAAGAACTTCATTTTTAGGGGTCGACTTTCTCTGTAAATATCAAACTCGTCATAGACTTATAGACCTGTGTACGCTCACAAACGCATTAGTCCCTTAACCTATAAGTCTTCAATGCACCAAAATCACTAAGGGGCACTAGATGCACTTACAATCTCCCCCTTTTTGGTGATTGATGACAATATTGATTAAGTATTCAACGGGGATAAACATATGAAGTGTAAATACTGATAATGAGGAATTTGATTGCAAGATATAGAAGAAATCCCCCTGAAGATGTGCATAGTGAGGAATTTGCTTTTGAGGCAATGCACATTTGAAGAGTTGAATCATGGAGATCTCCCCCTATATCTTGCAATTCATACACGCATTTGACATATAATATGAAGAATTTGAAATGCATGATGAAATATGGTGCTTGATGAAATTCAGCATGAGGAATCGTGAGCACATAAAGTATCGAGCACAAGTAGATTTGCTATGAAGCATAGTGCAAAATCATAATGCATCAAAAGTATCAAAGCACCATCGGGTTTAAGATTACAACTCGATCCAATAAAAGTTTGGAAGAGCGAGAGTTGTAACTTAACAAAAATAAATTACTGTATATAGGCAATAAACTAGACCCGCTTGAAGACTAACTCAAATTTCTCCCCCTTTGTCATCAAATGACCAAAAGGATCGAAACTGAGGACTAACGCTCCGGAAGAATTTCAAGTTGAAGAAGGAGGCGCCCGGCGTTGTTAGGGGTCGGTTGTTGTAGTAGGACCTGCAGCGGTGTCATCCAAGTCTTCATTTTCATCGATTAATCGTGATGAAGAATAGGAGCTGGCCACCAAGGAAGGAACTTTGACCTTCTTGTATTTCTTCGGAGGAGGTGCAGACCAGTCAAATTCTTCCTTGAGTCCCATTGACTTCAGTTCTTCTGCATCGTAGACATGTGAAAGAACAGCCCAGGTGCGTTTGAAGGTTTCATGGAGGTAGTAGTGGTTTTTCTTCACTGCATTGTGTGTTGAGGTCATGTTGTGAAGAATTGAACCAAACTGACGCTTGACCCATTTGTGATTGCGATCAACCTTCCGATGAAGGCGAGGAGTAACTCACGATCGATCATCACCACAGGTGCGATTGCTTGAGGACTTTGCTTGGTAGAGGTATTTGCGGCGAGTCATGAGTGGCGAGTCATCATTGGTGGAGTAGGATGCTTTGCTTTGCGAAATTGTCCATCCAATGGACGAATGCCTTCATCGATCACAACATAGCCTTGCCCTTGTCATCATCCCGAGGTAAATGTCTGTTTGAGGACTTCAATCGGGGCAAGTAGGCTGTAGTGGTTCGTAGTATCAGCCTTGTAATTGAGTGAAGACCTTGTCCTGATGAATCTCATTATCCAAGGTGCATAAGGCTTCAGCTCAAATGGTGACATAGCGATGTTAGCCAGAGTCCTCATGAAGAAATCATGGAAGTTGACGGGTATGCCATGGATGATGTAGAAAAGCATGTTCTTCATGATGCCAACGACTTCTTCATCACTTGAGTCGTGGCCTTTGATAGGACTCATTGTCTTCGTCAGAATCCGATAGACAGTCCGAGGCACATACAATAATTCCTTGACGAGGAATTTGGTTCTTGGGGCCTGCCTTGGCTTCAAAGGCTTCATCAAGACTTGCATATAGTGATTTGAAAGTTACGGTTCATTGTAGATACACCGTGCACCACCAAGTGGAGGACTGAGTGGTAGGGCACGAAGCAATTCAGTTGCTGGTGCCTTGTAGTGAGTATTTTCAGACATCCAGTCTAATACCCATGAGTTCACGTCTTCAACGTCTCCGGTGATGTGCAACGTTGCATAGAATTGAAGAATTAGTTCTTCATTCCAGTCACATACATCAGTCTGAAATTCGTAAGTCCTGCGTCGTGAAGAACATCGAGAACTGGCTCAAAGCTGGCGGAGACTCCATGTCCACATGAGGAATATGAGCATGCTCGAAGATTTTGTCCTTGTTGAAGAGCACTGAGGAATAGAAGTTGGCTTGGCTGGCAGTCCAGAAACGCCTCTTCCTAATGCGAGCAGAGTCATATGGGTTGTAATCTGTGAAGAAAACATGCTCGCCAAAGAAATCTTCAGCCTTGAACTTTTGCTTCATCGAGAAAGGATTCTTTTGCTTGGGCAGAGGGGTGTCAGTGAGTTGCATCACCACCTCAGGAATCGCAAGTTCAGGTTCTTGGTGAGGAATTTCTTGTTCCTCAACAGTCTTGATCTGAGAATTAGTAGCGGTGTTCATCGGCACTAGTGGCTGGAATTTCTTCATGCACAGAGCCGGTGGGTTGATTTTCTTGAGTCCATTTGGACTGTTTGTGCTTTGGAGGCCCGAGGAATCTGTTGAAGCGGGGTGAAGAGAGGAGTATTGGGATGCTGACTTTCCCAAAAGTCATCATTCATCACTGGTGTGGTGCACCCAATATCCACATCTTCATCTTGAATTTCCTCAACACCAGCCTCTTTAGCTATGAACTGAGGCATAGGTGAGGAAATGACTGGGGTTGAAGGGATTGCGTCCACTTCAATTTCTTCATCAATCTGCTATGTCGAAGCAGCAGAATGATGTTCTTCATCAGATCCGATTGGGATCTCATAGTCTTCTCCAAAAGGAACAAGGTCCTTTGATGGCTTGGAGGAAATCGGAACATCATCAATTGGATTTTCGAATGAGCTGGTCATTGGCTTCATTTTCTTCGCAGCCGAAGAATCTGACGCATCTGATGCTTTCCTTTTCTTCACAACAGCTCGTTCTGCAGCCTTGGTTTTCTTCACGTCAGAGGCAGATGGAAGAATTGGAGTTGGAGTTGGCGCAGGAGGAGCTGAGGAATTTGGTTGATTTTCTTGAGCTGGCCCGATGCGATTGCCCTGATTTCTTCGATTTCATCAGCGCACCACTTGCGTATACCACAGCAATTTCTTGGTGGTGGAATTGAGTCATCAGCCCTGGAACTTGTATTTTCATCAGCAGGCTGAAAATCATCAGTCGTGCTGGCATGTTCTTCAGCAGGCTGAGCAGAGGCTGCAGCTTGAGGTATTTCCTGTTGCGTTGGGGTTGCAACATTTGTGAGATTCTTCGTCAGGTTGACGAATCTGACCTTGGCTCCTTGCCAATCAGCATAGTAAGAATTGAAGTTTTTGCTGAGGTCTTGAATTTCAGTCTGGATCTTGAGAAGTTCCTCAGGTGTCATTTTGACAACATTTTTCTTCAGAAACTTCTCCTTTCTGTATTGAGCCTTCTTGATTTCTCTTGCCTTTTCAAACCTCCATTTCTCTTGGCGATGAAATGGGTCAAGATATGACTTTGTCCAGGGTCGATGAAAGTCGGCATAGGAGTATTGGGATCTTTGTGCGAGAGGTCAATATAGTCGAGGATTTTCTTGGATCCAACAACGATTGGCACAAAAGTGCCTTTGGCTCTAGCGGCCCTTTCTTGGCGATTTCGATGATTTCCACAAGTTCTTCATCGTAAGCTTCATCATCGAAGGCACATGGAATGCAACTTGTTTCTTCTTTGGACTTGGCGA
Organism: Aegilops bicornis; assembly: GCA_021605145.1. Lineage (NCBI taxonomy): Eukaryota > Viridiplantae > Streptophyta > Magnoliopsida > Poales > Poaceae > Aegilops > Aegilops bicornis. The sequence continues at coordinate 508,182,612 of CM038669.1, forward strand.
GGACCACGTCCGGTGTTGTTTTGATCTTCAAAGACAGTCGGGCCGGATGATGAAATGGGAGCTGCCGAGGAACTTGCGTAAACGCTGAGGCAATTGAGAAGCCAGCAGTCCTTTGACATGTAGCCGGATGCACAAAGGCGAGGACTTTGACGGAGCTGTTGAGGACTTTGGTGGAGCTGGAGCGTGAGGAATTTGCCGTGAGGGCGCCACGGTGAAGCACTTGGCTTATGAGCGAGCTTCTTTGGCATGGATTTCCTCGGTTTGACCGAGGCCTCGATGCGATAGCGATGGCATAATCCTCATTGAATTTCTTCACTGCATCCTTGGCTTGTCTTGCCAATTTAGCTTGGCGCTTAGCCCATTCTTCAGGAAAGTCCTCACCACGTTTGATGCTAGTGGGATCAGCTACTTGCCCAGGTGCCAATGGAGCTCTTGGGCATGGAGGATTGAGAGCGAATTTCTTCATGTATTTTGGAGTCACATATCTGTACTCCCTCCATTCCCGTGCCCATCTCCGTTCAATCTTCTGAATGCGCACCTTGCGCTGGTTTTTGCTTTGTTCATCAGGTGTGCAATAGTCAGCATAGATTTACTCAGGGATCTCAAACGCAGTCATAACCTCAGGTTTCTTTCCTCCTCTCTGTTGCTTCTTGTCATCTGCCATTTTCTTCAGTGGAGGAAATTGAACAATTGAGTTTTCTGAAGAAGTATGCAGTTTTTATTCGAGGAACGCTGCAAATGAGTTAAGTTGATGAGAACCTAGTGATTCATAAGCAGTCTTTTGTACCTTTGAACAGAGTATAGTTGCGAGGAATTTGGAGAGGTCATATGCGTTCTCAGAAGGTTTTTCAAAAAGAACAAGTTTTGAGGATTTTGACCAGATGAGCCTTGAGGAATTTCACTAAGCGTTCCTTTTCTTAGGTTCCAGAGTTGTATAGATCGAGGATCCACACAATTGAGGAATCTTGAAGAAAATCATTGCTTAGAGAAGCGAATCAAGAGATTTGAGGTGTTCATATGTGTGACGTTTTGAAGAATAAACACCTTTGAAGATTTTGAAGAAGGTTTGAGAATCAAAGCGAGTAATAAAGGTAACTTTTAATTACCCGAAGTGAAGAACACGACGAACTAGGAAGAACAGTTGGGATGTTCGTCAGTTCAGATCTTCCACGCCCTAACTTGGCGGAGGAAGACAGCTACGGCAGCGGCGGAGTGAGGATTTCCGCGGTCGGTAGCATGCGTTAGCGGCGAAGGTCGAGGCAGTGAAGCTTTTCCTCACCGGCGATGATGGAGTAGCGGCGGCGCTAGGGTTTGAAGAGCTCGAGCGGGAGAGAGAGGTCGAGCGGAGTAAAAGAAGTGAGGAAGGGGAGAGGGGTATTTATAGACATGGTGAAAAACGGATCGCTCGAAGATTTAGGACGAACGTGCCCCTGACCATTTCCCTTCTCACGACATGTGTCATCCACGTACTGTGTAGTGTAGATCGTGTACGATCGTGGGTGAGTAAAGTAATGCATCGTGGGATGCGGAACGGTTTGAGCGGCAAAAACCGAAAATCTGGATAAGATCAGTTTTAAAGTTTCGTTCGCAATTTCTTCAGCTGACAAGGACACAGTGAAGATTTTGAACGAGTTTCAAATAGAACGCACATGAAGAATTTGTGAATGGATTGGGTTGAGTATAGCATAGAGGGGGAAGGGTCCGATCACATTCACTTAGCAAAAAAAACGACTTGAAGAAATAGCCATAAGTGAATATTGTAGAGGACATAAACCCATATATATATATATATATATATATATATATATATATATATATATATATATATATATATATATATATATATATATATATATAGCCAATGAAGAAAGACGACGGAACCAGTGAAGATTTTGCAAAGTTGAAGAATTTGAAAGCGAAGAATTTCAAAAGCGAGGAAAAACTCAAATTGAAGATTTTCAACTTTGGTGGTGGCGTGACCCACCGTATAAGAATGATGATTTCAGACACCGCGTACAATTGTCGTTGGGTTCTGAGAATCAAATTCTTCATTAATTTCTTCACACTTAGAGTGTTATTCTTCATTGATTGAAGAAAAACGTTTCTTCATGTGTTGCACATCTAAGTCATTAATTTTGCATAAGTGTCGTGGATGTGTGTCCTTTTCAAAGAACGTTCAAGATTCTAAGATATTTAGCTCACACCGCAACTTGCTAAATCTCTTCTCATCCAAGGGCTTAGTGAAGATATCAGCTAGTTGTTCTTGATCTTCACGTGCTCGATGGAGATGTCGCCTTCAACACATGATCACGAAGAAAATGATGACGAATTTGAATGTGCTTTGTCTTCGAAAGTGCTGAACTGGGTTGTGAGCAATCTTGATGGCACTCTCATTGTCACAGTGAGAGAGGCACATTCTTCACGTTGATGCCATAGTCCTTGAGAGTTTGCTTCATCCACAAAGAATCGAGCACAACACGAGCCAACAACAATGTATTCAGCTTCCGCGATGAGCGGTGATACGCAGATTCTGTTTCTTCGAGGACCAACGGACCAAAGATCGTCGAGGAAATGACAAGTGCCGAAGTTGACTTGCGATCCACACGATCACCAAAGATAGTCGAGTCGAATATCCAATGAGATCAAAAGTAGAGCCCTTGGGGTACCATAATCCTAGTGTTGGTGTGTGAGCTAGATATCGAAGAATATGCTTCACAGCCTTATGGTGTGATTCCTTCGTAGCTTGAAATCGAGCACACATGCAAACACTAAGCATTATATCTGGCCTAGATGCACATAAGTACAATAAAGAACCAATCATGGAGCGGTATACCTTGTGATCAAGTCAATACCATTTTCATCGATTAAAGATGGCCATTTGTGGGCATAGGAATTTTAGCGCCTATGCAATCTTGCATGCCAAATTTCTTCAGACATCTTTGAGGTATTTCTCACGAGATATGAATATGCCATTGTGTTGTTGTGAATTTGAAGACCTAAGAAGAATTTCAACTCTCCCATCATAGACATTTGATATTCTTCACTCATCATATAGGCAAATTCATCACTATAGCGTTGGTCAGTACAGCCAAAGATAATATCATCAACATATATTTGGCACACAAACAGTTCACCATCATAAGATTTAGTAAAGAGAGTAGGGTCGAGTGAACTGGGGGTGAAGCCATTCTTCACGAAGAATTCCTTCAAAGTATCATACCACGCCCGTGGGGCTTGTTTGAGACCATAGAGGGCCTTGTTGAGTCTGAAGACTTTGTCAGGATTCTTTGATTCTTCAAAACCTGGGGGTTGAGCAACATATACTTCTTCCTCAAGCTTACCATTGAGGAATGCACTTTTCACATCCATTTGATATAAAGTGATATTGTGATGGTTAGCATAGGCGAGTAATATGTGAATAGACTCAAGTCTAGCAACAGGTGCAAAATTTTCATCGAAATCGATTCCTTCAACCTGTGTGTAGCCTTGAGCTACTAGTCGTGCCTTATTCCTCACCGCAAGGCCATTTTCATCTTGCTTGTTGCGGTAGATCCACTTTGTGCCAATGATATTATGCTTGCGAGGATCTCGGACGTTTGACCAGTTCCTGACATTGTTGAGCTCGAATCGATGTAATTCTTCTTGCATAGCTTTGAATCCACTCGGCTCGAAATGCTTCATCTACCTTAGTGGGCTCTGTGATAGAGACAAAAGCATAGTGCCCACAAAAGTTAGATAAATGTGAAGCTTTTGAGCGAGTGAGAGGACCTGGCGCTTTAATGTCATCGATGATCTTCTCCACTTGTACTTCTTTTGCAACGCGAGGATGAGCTGGTTGTCGTCGAGGAATTTGATCATTTTCCTCAAAGACCATTTTCTTCAAAGATTATCTTGAGTGCATCATTTCGACGTTCTTCTCGAACAGGAATAAATTCTTCAAAGCTTTCTTGATAGGAATGACATCCTCATTTGCCTTGAACTTGATGGATTCCTCGGGTCAGGTTCATCTAACACGAAGGTAGGTGCTCTCTTTGCGAGCCATTAGTTTCATCGAACCGCACATCTACGATGTCAACAATCTTGTGAAGAGCGATGTTGAAGACTCAGAGGTGTCTGAGTCCTTTCCGTAACCAAGCATAAAACCTTCATGTGCTTTCGGTGCAAATTTAGAATTGTGATGAGGATCTCCAATCCAAAGCATTTAGCAATCAAGACTTTGAAATAACTTACATTGGGTTTCTTGTCACTGAGGAGTTCATAGGCAGTCTTTTTGAAGAATTTGTGAAGATATACTCTGTTGATAATGTGGCATGCCGTATCAATTGCATCAATCCAAAAACGACTAGGCGTTTTGTATTCATCAAGCATAGTGCGAGCCATCTCAACAAGAGTTCTGTTCTTGCGCTCCACGACGCCATTTTGCTGAGGAGTATAAGGAGCAGATAACTCATGAGTAATACCAAGTTCATCAAGATAGTCATCAAGACCAGAATTCTTGAACTCAGTTCCATTGTCACTTCTGATGTGCTTGATCTTCACACCAAAGTTAGTTGAAGCCCTCGAGGAAAATCGTTTGAAGACTTCACACTTGATTTTTGTAAGTAACGATGTGTACCCATGTGTAGCGAGAGTAATCATCAACAATAACAAAGCCATATAGAGATGCATCATTAGTGACTGCTGAGTAATGATTAGGACCAAAGAGGTCCATGTGAAGCAATTCGAAGGGACGAGTAGTGGTCATGATAGTCTTCGCTGGATGCTTGGCCTTGGTCATTTTTCCAGCTTCACAGGCTCCACACAAGTGATCCTTGAGGAACTTGACATTTTCAATGCCAATGACATGCTTCTTCTTTGCTAGCATGTTTAAATTTCTCATGCCCTGCGTGACCAAGTCGTCGATGCCATAGCCAGCCTTTCCAAGCTTTTGCAAGTAAACACCACGGCTGGTTGTGGTCCTCAGAGAGAAGTCAACAATATACAAGTCTCCTCTCCTAAAGCCTTCAAGACTTTGGAATTGTCGACTTCCATAATCACAACACAACGATACTTGCCAAAGATCACAACCATATCAAGATCACAAAGCATTGAGATCGACATGAGGTTGTATCCTAAGGACTCAACAAGCATGACTTTGTCCATGTGTTTATCCTTAGAGATTGCAACCTTACCAAGACCCAATACCGACTTTTGCCTTTGTCAAAGAAGATGATATGCTTTAGATGTGACGGTGATAAGGGAGCATCCATCAATAGATTCTTGTCACCGGTCATGTGATTTGTACAACCACTATCGAGAACCCACTCGGTGGCTTTGGGTTGATCATCCTGCAGATGAATTAGTACAACTTACGATCTCATATACTTCATCGCTGAAGAATATGATATCAAGTTCATCGGATGAATTTCATCACCAAGATTAATCGAGATAAGCAAGATGAGGACGTGTGAAATGAAAGTTCATTTCATCATGATTAGCTCAAGGCCCTTTCGTGCAATTTCGTCAGTCCCGGCAGAAATTCTTCAGACGTTAAGGCACGCCCGAGACCTGACTCTGCAGAAGAGATTAGTTCTTTTTCTTCACCACCCACATCTGAAGGGGTGGCAAAGAGTTCATCATTCTGCGAGCACCATACGAGAATGGTGACATAGAAGCCAAACCATTTCGTTTCACATAAGAGGGGTTAGGGTAGTCATATGAATAAGCAGAGAAATTCTTCGAGGACTTATGAACATATTGGTTTGAAGAATAATGCACATATTCAAAGCCCTTAGCTCTACCCGGCGAAACATAGTTGTTAGCACGATGATAATCATATGAGGATTTTGATCCACGTGAGGAATTTGGTCCGTATGAGGACTTGGATTCATATGAAGAATTTGATCTGGGGTTCCTATTCTTCACAGGTGGTGTCATGAGGACATTCACCTGAAGACTTTCAAGGCACTTCTTGGGAACCCAGATTTTCTTCATAGGGGAACCGTTCCTGCAGTTAGTGCCAACATATCTAGCAAATACTTCACCACTCTGATTTTTGAACAATTTATAGTTGGAGTCAAAAGACTCATCAGAAGAATGAAGAGATTCGCATGTAAAGCCAGATAGGTTAGATGGATCAACTGGAGGTCCCTTTGCAGCAACCCATGAGGTTTTGGGATCTTGCTCAAAGCTTCCAGTATGTTCCATCAGCATTGAGTTTCCTCTCAAAAGCAATACCCTCTTTCCTAGGGTTCCTGTTGAGGATTTGCTTTTTAAGCACATCACAAAGAGTCTGATGCCCTTTGAGGCTTTTGTACATGCCTGTCATGTACAATTCCTTCAGCCCTGCATCGTCAGTGATACTAGTAATGTCCTCAGACGAGGATTTAGTGATAGCAGAGGCAGGTGAAGAATTTGGAACAGTTGAAGCATTTGAACATTCAGGTGAAGAATTAGCAGATTCACGTTCAATGCACTTTAAGCATGGAGGAACAAATTCTTCCTGAGAAGTGTTGATTTGTTGAGCAAGTAATGAATCGCGCTCCTTCTGAAGATCTTCATAACTCACTCTTAGTTTCTCAAGATCTTGCTTTCTTTGAAGAAATTCATAAGAAAGTTTCTCATGATCAGATAAGAGAGTGTTATGATGACCTTGAAGGTTGTCAAACCTAGACTGAAGTCTCTGAAGATTTTCAGTCAGGGCTTTAGTGCGATCAATTTCTTCACCTAACATATCATCACTCTTGTCTAGCATATTTTGAACCTTTTCCAAAGCCCTTTGTTGTTTTACAGCAATTTCAGCAAGTTTTGAGTAACTGGGCTTTAGATCTTTATCAGATTCATTTTCACTAGATTCAGAGGAGGTATAGTTGAGTACCTTGGCACCCTTTGCCATGAAGCAATAGGTGGGAGCGTAGTCATCACTATCTTCATCGCATTGTTGATGAGGTCATTTTCTTCAGAGTTGAAGATGGACTTGTCGACGAAAGCGATGGCGAGAGCTAGACTTGCCACACCGCACTTCAGATTCTTCTCGATGCCTCCTCTTCCTCATGTTCCTCAGATTCAGCTTCAGAGTCCATTTCCTTGCCAATGAATGCCCGAGCCTTTCTGGAGCTGTCCTTCTTGTGAGAAGAAGGTTTTGAGGATTTTGATGATGAAGATTTCGATGATTTCTTCTTCTTTAATTCCTTTTCCCACTGAGGACAATCTTGGATGTAGTGACCAGGTTTCTTGCATTTGTGACAAAGTCTTCTCTTATAGTCATTGGATGAGGAATCACTGCTTCTTGAGGATTTTCCAAAGCGACCACGTCTTGTGAACTTTTGGAATTTCTTCACGAGCAGTGCTAGCTCCTGGCCTAACTCTTCAGGATCTCCAAGGCTACTACCGAGTCTTCACAAATGATTCGAGACACAGCCTTGGCCTTCGTGGCACGTGTTTTTCCATAGCTAGAACCATAGAGATCTCTGTTTCAAAGTCGAACTCATGAGTATTTAGCCTCTCGAGGATATCACCGGATCAAGTGACTTGTAGTCAAGACGCTCTTGTATCATCGGTGCGGAGTATCAAATGAGGAATCAAGCGATCTTAACAATTTCTTCAAAGCACCTCATGGTCGGTGATGTCGGTGCCAAGAGCTTGAAGCTCATTTGAGATGTCAGTGAGGCGTTCGATGGTTTGTTGAACATTTTCGTTGTCGAGTCTTTTGAAGCGGTTGAAGAGATTCTGAAGAACATCAACTCGAGAGTCACGCTGAGTTGAGACTCCTTCATTCACTTTGGACATCCTTTCCCAGATGAGCTTGGCAGATTCCAACGCACTCACTCTTCCATATTGACCGTTGCTCAGATGGCCGCATATGATATTCTTCGCTTGAGAATCGAGTTGCTTGAATCTCTTCACATCAATGACATTCGTGAGAAGGTGTGACCGAGGAACACCATTTTCCACAACATACCGTAGATCGTTGTCAATTGCTTCAAGATGCATTCGCATCTTATTCTTCCAAGAGGGGTAGTCCGTCCCATCAAAGGTAGGACACCCTATTTGAGACCTTGATCATACCTGCGGTCGACATAACTAAAACTCCAGGTGGTTAAACCAAAATCACACAGAACAAGGGAGTACCTTGCTCTGATACCAATTGAAAGTGCGTTATATCGACTAGAGGGGGGGTGAATAGGCGATTTTTAATAATTCTTCACTGAGGAATTTGCCGGTGAGGAAATTCCTTAGCGAAGAACTACTTGCAGCGGAATAAGTACTCAGAAGTAAGCATAACAGAATACACGCATGGTCATCATGATGAAATGAAGACTAACACAGAGTACAAAAGGTGAAATCACAGGATAACACAAGATGAAGACAAACTGACTGAAGAAATTGAACTGAGGAAAGTGAGAAAGTCTTCAGTCAAAGTCTTCAAACACAGATATGAACAAACACTCAACACAAGAATGAGGAAATGGAAGGGTTGAGGAAATAGAACCAGTTAGGTTGGTGAAGACAATGATTTGGTAGACCAGTTCCAATCTTTGTCTTAGTTGTACGTCCGGTTGGAGCGGCCGAGTATTTAAACTCGAGGACACACAGTCCCGGACACCCAAGCCGAGCACGCAGCTCAGACACCAAGTCCTCACCGTATTCTCCTTGAACTAAGGTCACACAGACCTCATCCAATCACTCGTGGTAAGTCTTCAGGCGACTTCCAAACCTTCATAGACTTGGTCACTCGGCGATCCACAATTCCTCTTGGATGCTCTAGACCATGACGCCTAACCGTCTGGAAGAAGCACAGTCTTCAAAGGTAACAAGCGTCGGATCCACGCAGGATCAATTTCTTCAGTGATGCTCAATCACTTTGGGTTTGTAGGGGTTTGGTTTTTGGGTTTTTCCTCACTTGATGATTTTCGCTCAAAGTCCTCAGAGGATGGGTTGCTCTCAAATGACAAGTGTCACGTTTCTCTCGGAGCAGCCAACCAGCTAGTGGTTGTAGGGGGCGGCTATTTATAGCCTAGGGAGCAGCCCGACATGATAAGACATAAATGCCCTTCAATGATATGACCGTTAGGTGGATAAGATATTTTGGGACAGCTGGTGCATAACCACGACAGAACGGTCGGAAATTTGACTCTCAAATTCCTCGGGGCTATCATGTTCCTCATCGTAGGCAATCCAAGACTGGCGAATTCCTAACTCCTCGGTCAGAACAAATTCCTCGTGACCAAAAGAACTTCGTCTCATCCTTTGAAGAAATTGACTCGAATCAGTATGAGATTTCCAAAGGCTTCACTCGAAGGGATTTGTAGGAGTAGGATTTTTAGTTGAGCCTCACAAGGAAATAATTCCTTAGTATTTCCTCGACCCCCATAAACACAACCGTTATTCCTATGACTCAAGAAAGAGAAAATGAAACTACGAAAACAAAAGTCTTCACGCTTCATGTTCCTCGAATGAATACCGAGTCTTCAAGGTCACACCAATTTCTTCACTTTGAAAGTCTTCAAAATATCAAAGTCTTCAGTCGAAGAACTTCATTTTTAGGGGTCGACTTTCTCTGTAAATATCAAACTCCTCATAGACTTATAGACCTGTGTACACTCACAAACGCATTAGTCCCTTAACCTATAAGTCTTCAATCCACCAAAATCACTAAGGGGCACTAGATGCACTTACACTCTACAGTGCTTAGTGATATGCTCCAAAACCCTCAACTACTTTCTCATATCCACATATGACCTAAACCAAAAGTCAAACTCGGCCCTACCGATTCTTTCTACCCGGCGCCACCGAGTTCAGATGTCATAGCCAGTGCCACAAACCCTAGGCAAATCGGTCTCACCGATAGGGATCTCGGTCTCACCGAGATGGGATTGTAATCTCTCTGTTTCCCTTCGTAACGTTTCGGTACCACCGAGATGAGCGACCGGTCCTACCGAGATTGCAATGTAAACTCTTTGTTTCCCTTTCGTAACATTTCGGTCCCACCGAAATGAGCGAATCGGTCCCACCGAGTTTACCTGACCAACTCTCTGGTTAGCTTATTACCAAAATCGGTCTCACCGAGTTTGTGTAATCAGTCTCACCGAGATTACGTTATGCCCTAACCCTAACCACATCGGTCCTACCGAGTTGCATGTCGGTCCCATCGAAAATCCTAACGGTCACTAGATTTGCTAAATCGGTCGGACCAAGTTTATCAATTCGGTCCCACCGAGTTTGGCAAGTTGTGTGTAACGGTTAGATTTTGTGTGGAGGCTATATATACCCCTCCACCTCCTCTTCATTCGTGGAGAGAGCCATCAGAACAAACCTACACTTCCAACTTGCTGTTTCTGAAAAGGAACCACCTACTCATGTGTTGAGGCCAAATATTACATTCCTACCATATGAATCTTGATCTCTAGCCTTCCCCAAGTTGCTTTCCACTCAAATCTTCTTTCCACCAAATCCAAATCCTGTGAGAGAGAGTTGAGTGTTGGGGAGACTATCATTTGAAGCACAAGAGCAAGGAGTTCATCATCAACACACCCTTTGTTACTTCTTGGAGAGTGGTGTCTCCTAGATTGGCTAGGTGTCACTTGGGAGCCTCCGACAAGATTGTGGAGTTGAACCAAGGAGTTTGTAAGGGCAAGGAGATCGCCTACTTAATGAAGATCTAACGCTAGTGAGGCAAGTCCTTCGTGGGCGACGGCCATGGTGGGATAGACAAGGTTGCTTCTTCTTGGACCCTTCGTGGGTGGAGCCCTCCGTGGACTCGCGCAACCGTTACCCTTCGTGGGTTGAAGTATCCATCAACGTGATTGTACGATAGCACCACCTATCAGAACCACGACAGAAACATCCGTGTCTCCAATTGCTTTTGAATTCTCCAAACCCTTCCCTTTACATTCTTGCAAGTTGCATGCTTTACTTTCCGCTGCTCATATACTCTTTGCATGCTTGCTTGAATTGTGTTAAGATTGCTTGACTTGTGCTAAGATAGCTAAAATCTTCCAAAGACTAAAATTGGGAAAAGCATAACTTTTTATTTGGTCAAGTAGTCTAATCACCCCCCTCTAGACATACTTTCGATCCTACACTTTCAGGCCCCAAGCTCGGGCGCTGGGGCGGCCCTGGGAGGTAGCCGTTTCTGGGCGCTGCCGGGAGTGGATTCTGAGCATGAAGACGACATCGTCGAGGGGGAGATGCGGGCGGCGCCGTTGGTATGCGAATTCATAGCGTCCACGCAAGCGAAGGGCAGCGGCTCTGCAGGTTTAGGACGTCGCTTCGCCCTGGGCGGGTGGGGCCCGAGGGCCACAGCCTCCCCCATCTAGCGGTCGTCAACGCAGGCGGGTAGGGGCCTGATGCCGGCGTGGGGGGCAACTTCGGTGATTCGTGCGCAGGCGGCGGAGGAGCTTATGGCCTCGGGTGGCCCTCCGGCCCTCGTCGAGGCATGGTCGTGCCTTTCGTCCACCTCTTCACGTCGGCAGGCGACGGCGAAGATGGCGGCGGATGGGGCGACCTCGCTGGTGCCTAGGATTGGTGTTGGTGGGCCACGGGCTGAGGCTGTGGGTGTGGGCCTTGGGATAGGCCGTGTGCTTTGGTGGGGTCTAGTGCGGGTGCTGGCCAGGCAGCTTCTGGGCCGGCTGGGTTGGCAAGGCCCTCTCCTGACATCTCATAGCCGCGGCCTCTCTCTGGCTATATATGGCTGAGACGCGGCTGCCAGAACCCTCGGCCAGGGTTTCCCGCAACCACAAGTGAAGTGCAGCGGCTGGCTCATCTGGCTCGCACCATCCACATCTCTTCCCCACCACCCCCTCTCTCCATTTCCTACGCAGCGGCGGTGATGGGCGACCGGAGGGCAGATAAGAGGCTGATGGAGGCTCCAGATCTAGTGGGGGAGAAGCGCAGGGAGCGAGAGCTAGGTGAGAAGGCCAAGCGGGAGATGCGCGGGCGGTAGGGGAGCCGCGACGAGCGCTACCAGCGTGGTCTCTCTCAAGACCAAGATGGGCGTGAGGGGGATTGGGGTCATCCTCCCATATGGCGGATCCAGCAGCAAGAGCGCAAGGGAAAGAAGAAGGCGGGTGTCATGGATCTAAGTCTGACAGTAGAATGGGGGGTAGGTATGAGGAGGCAAGATCCTAGCTATGGCGAAGTTGTACACATGAGTTTTACGAGTTCAGGCCCTTCGCGGAGGAAGTAATAGCCCTACGTCTCAGTGCCCGGAGGCGGTCGGCTGGATTATGCGTGTGTGTGTTACAGGGGGTGCGATCCCTTGTGCCAGTGGAGGGGGGTGGCTTATATAGAGTGCGCCAGGACCCCAGCCAGCCCACGTTACAAAGAGTTCAATGTACATAAAGAGGGAGCGTTACAGGTAACGTCCGTAATAAAGTTATATAAATGATCATTAAGTCTATGAGTAACGCCCGACCGTTGCTGTGTAGAGTGACTTTAGATCTTCTTTCTGTCGAGTGCTTTCTGTTTCAGTCGAGTGACATAGAACCTTCCGAGTGGAATGCTTCTGGTCGAGTGGATGCTGTTATCCTTTGAATACTTCTGACTTTAAGGTGATGTCCTAGGGGACGGTGTCTAGGTCAGGCCTATGACCCTACCCTAGGTGCATAGCTTCATCATTAGCCCCCGAATGGTTTAGGGTTCGAGTGGAGAAGGAGTTGAGAATACTGCCGACTCAATTTTTCCACTTCAGAAGTGTCTTGCCTGGTCTAATGAACCAACACGATGACTCCAACTTATTTTTCTGTCGCCTTGATCCATTCTTGGTTTTGTCGAGTGAACTTTCATTGTTAAGCTTCGAGTGCTGATATGGAAATAATCTTCAGTCTGACAGATTGCTCTGCCGTTGGCGGATCTCCCGGGATTCGAATTTTGGGAAGCGCGCGAGGTGGAGTGGGTCGCAGTAACCGGGACGGATTAGGCAGGGTCGCCTCGATCCTTGCGCCACCTTTTTTGCCATGTATCGCGTGTGCGTCTGTTGCGGGATTTTACAGGATCGCCTGGGCCCACGGGTCAGCCACTCGGAAAAGATCTGATATAAGGCGCTGGCCTGGGGTTTTCGCACCGTGCATTCTCATTCCTCTTCCTCCTCTTCCATTTTCTCCGCCACAGCCACCTCTGCTCTTAGCGCCACCGCTCTGTTCGAGCTTCGCCCGCAGCGATGGGGAAGGAGAAGACGGTGGCCTTGGAGCGTGCGAAGAAGGCGACGGCGGAGGCGAAGGGGAAGAAGTCCAGCCGGGGCGGATCCTCATCAAGGTCCGGCCTGCCGCGCGGCTGGATCCAGGGCGACTGGATTCGGTCGACGATCCATCAGGACGACCTCGACGATCTGGCCGAGGGGGGACTGATCCCCCACGGATCCGCTGCGGCTCGAAGAAGCGAGACCGAGCCGCGCCCGCGAGAGGGTGAGTGCGTTCTTCTCACCACCCACGTCGACCGCGGATTTTCTCTGCCTCCTCATCCTTTCTTCCGAGATTTCTTGAAATTCTTTGGACCACAACTCCGCCACTTTTCCCCAACACCATCATGTACCTTGCTGCCTTCGTGTCTATGTGCGAGAATTTCTTGGGTTGTCGACCACACTAGGGCCTCTTCAAGCACATTTTCACGTGTCGCTCTCAGTCGGTCAAGAAGGCCAATCCGAGTGATGAGAGGATGCAAGTGATCCAGATGTGTGGGGGTCTTGGGATTCAGATGAGGGGGTAAAAGCTCTTTCCCAGCTATGATCCTTCCCGAGACAGTCCGAGGGTGGCAGTCGACCTGGTTCAACTGCAAAGACCAGCCAACTCCAGGTCAGTCGACTGGACTTCCTCCCTTTTCCATGGCTCGAGTAGAGAAGCCCTCCGCCTTGAAAGTGACCCCGGAGGAGAAAGCGGAGGTGAAGGTGCTGGTCAAGCGAGTGGTCCAGCTTGTCCATGATGGCGTGACCGGTATGGATCTGTTGGAGGTCTTCCTCAGACGCCACATTCAGCCACTTCAAGCTCGCGACCATCCGATGTGGATGTATTCGGGAATTGATGATTCCCCTCGGATCCACCCAGAGGAGGTCGACGAGGATGCAGTGGAGAAGTGGTTGAGGGGTATCACTGGCAACAAAGATAATCCCAGGGGGTCTAGGAGAGTCCCTCCACTCGACAACTTGTACGAAACAGACAAGGTCCAACTCTGAATTGTCGAGTGTTTTCTTGATTTATCATGTAACTGCTTTTTGTCAACGGACTGACTTTTGACTTGCTTGTTGTCTTCCAGGCCCTTACTGAAATGTACTCGATGCCCAACGGGGAGCAGGAGCAGGATCCAGAGGGGGAGGCGAGCGAAGGCGAGAGCAGCGAGTGGCACTCTGACGGAGAGGACGACGAGGAGAGCGACGACCCGAGTGATGAAGAAGAGGTCAACTCACCTCCCCGTAGGGAAAGGCGATCCAAGCACACTCATGATCAGGCAAGCATCCGCGGCAAAGTGACCGCGCAGACCGGGCAGTCGTCAAAGCACCCTCAGATGTCTTCTCCAGCGCCGACTGAGAAGGCACCGAAGCAATCGAAAGCTGCGCCGTCAAAACCGCAGAAAGCCTTGCCCAAGATCAAAGTGACCATTCCCACTGTTTCCGGGTAATAGTTGGACTTGAATTCTTTGTTTAGTGCGAATTAGGTTTTGGTCGACTCACAGTTATAGACCTGACCGATTGAATCTTGAAATTTGTAGTGCTGCTACCTCCGAGACTCCCGCTTAAAAGAATGAAGATGAAGAAATGGAAGATGCAGTCACCTCCAATTCGGGTACGATTCTCGTAATCCTGTCCTCATTTACTCGGTCGCTTCATTGGTCGATTGAATTTCTGGCAATTGATTCTTTTTGCAACTCCTCCCAATGTCATTGATCTTCCAGATGATGACGAGGATGTGCCACTGAGGTCCCGGGGGAGAAGAAACCGGAAGGCGTCAGCTGGAAAAACACCTCAGTCTGCATCGGCGACCGAAACGGCAATCTAGGAAGGTGGCAATGCCGATCGGACTTCTGTAACTTTCACTGTACCACTGACGAGTGCTCAGCCTTCAGCGTCGACTGCCCAAACTCCAGCCGATCCATCTTCGCTCTTTACTGCACATCACTTCCCAGAGGACCAAGTGGGTGCTGCGAAGGAAGCTATACGCCAGGCGGGCATCATGATGGAGCAAATGAAGGTGGTCCGGGAAGCCAGCCAAGCGGCTTACGACGACAGCTCAGCCCTTCAGAGCAACGTCCAGGTTGGTTGATCACCGACTGACTCTTTAGCTTGTCGGTTGTTCTGTTAGGATATGCTACCTGAAAACTTTCTTTGAAGAATCTTTTCATCTGTCTGCGTTTCGTATTCGTACACCGGCTGGGTGTTTTGATTTGCCACTGAGCAAACTTGTATCTTGAGTCGACTAGGTTGTGTTGATTGGATCTTTGAACTAGTGGGGTAACGCTGAGTGCACCCACTGGGTGTAGTCCCCGAGACCATAGTTGACTGCGGGCAGTCGACTGTGGTCTGAGAAGCTAAATTTTCCACTCGGCCTGGACGGACCATGTCGAGTGGAACCTGAACCAGTGGGGGCACGCTAAGTGCACCCACTGGGTGTAGCCCCCGAGACCGTGGTCGACTGCGGGCAGTCGACTACGGTCTGAGAACAACTTGCCTCTTTTTTTACACTCGGCCTGAACAGACCACGTGGAGTGGAAACTGGACCTGTGGGGGCACGCTAAGTGCACCCAGTGGGTGTAGTCCCCGAGACTACTGTTGGATGTTTGATTCGGCAGTAGTCTTAGAACTTGTTGAATTTATCAGACCATTGCTGTGAAGTAACCAATCTTTCCATCTGTCGATTGATTGTCTTTTGATTACAGAAATCTTGTGAACTTGGAGCTTGTTTTGCTGACCTGGAGAAGAACCAGATTTAGCTCAACCTCGATCTGGAGCTGGCCAAGACAAATTTATAGAAGGCCAAGGATGAAGCCGCTGGTAAGAGAAAACTTGTCGACTGATTTGTCTCTGAACCAGGTGTTATTTGCTTTCTCTAAACCGAGCGTTATTTGCTTTCAGAAAAACTGAACCAAGCTCTGGCGAAAAAGGATCAAGATCTTGTAGCCGCATAGAAAATAGTTGATGTGAAAACTGCACTCGCTGAACAGAAGCTAGCTTCAGTCAGCAAACTGGAAGAAGAAAATGCCAAGCTGAAAACTGCCCTTGATGAAGCCAATAAGGAAGCGACTCGCCTGAAGAAAGACAAGAACAATCTAAACGAGAAGATGGAAGGCATTGCTCGCAAGAGGGACGATCTGGAGAACTATCTGGGAGGTCTTGCCAAGAAGCTGTTCGTCATGCTTGAAGGTATTTTTTTCGGCCCGACTGACTTGTTACTGTCGACTCGACATACAACCACTGACTCATCTTTGAATTGTGCATGCAGAATTTTGCCAGAACTTCGAGGAAGAGACTGGGCGAGTTGAGACAAGCTTGGACCCCATCCATTCTCCAGTGAAGGATGAAGCTGCTATGAACGTACTCCGATTGGAGTCTCGCGTTGCTGGTGTCGTCGACTATCTTGCTCGACTGAAAGTCGCAATGTCACGGATCGACACAGCACTCTGGCCAAGGGCGACGCTCCAGAATGACCTCGAGTCTCTGATGACTCGACTTAATGAGGTTCTCGGTCGAGTGCAAGAATGGAAGAAATCTTCTGCTCGGTGCAGCGCTGACGTGGCTCTGTCCTTGGTCCGTGTCCACTGCAAGGAAGCGCGAGAAGAGAAGCTGGCGGCCATCAAGGTTGCCAATACCAAGAGGCACGACTTCTAATCTTTCATGGAGACCTTTATTGCTGCTACCACTCGGATTGCAGATGGAATCGACACAGGCGAGTTAAATCGAGCACTAGCCCTCCTCCTGCGGAGTGAACAAACTTTTATGCCTCACCTTAAATTTGCCTCGGAATGCCGAGTGATTTTGTAACCATTAAACTCCTTCGGGCTGGATGCCTGCGTACTTTAACCCGTGGTTCGGAACCTTGGGATTTATCTGAACTTGGTTTATCTCTGAATATGCCTGTGTTTGCCTTCGAGTGGAACTTGTTCTTCACTCGGAATAGTCTTTGTACTTGATATGCAGCTCTGAAGAGGAGGTCCCAGTCGACCTGCACCTCGTCGTCCTTGCGGATGAGGATGAAGCACACGTTATACTTGGGGCGCAGTTCTGAAGAGGAGGTTGCAGTCGACTTGCACTTCGTCGTCCTTGCGGACCAGGATGGAGTGCACGTTGTATTTGTGGCGCAGCTCTGAAAAGGGGGTTGCAGTCGACTTGCACCTCATCGTCCTTGCGGATTGGGATGGAGCGTACGTTGTATTTGTGGCGCAGCTCTGAAGAGGGGGTTGCAGTTGACTTGCACCTCGTCGTCCTTGCAGATCGGGATGGGGCGTGCGTTATACTTGTGGCGCAGGCTCCGAAGAGGGGGTTGCAGACGACCTGCACCTCGTCATCCTTGCAGATAGGGACGTGTTTCAAACTTAGGCGAGTACTGGACTGCAGCTAAGCCCCCGAGTGGGAGGGTTGCTCACCACTCGGTAGGATTCTGAAACTTAGGCGAAATCTTGGACTGCAGCTAAGCCCCCGAGTGAGAGGCTTGCTCACCACTCGGTAGGAGTTTTCAAACTTAGGCGAGTACTGGACTGCAGCTAAGCCTCCGAGTGGTGGGTTGCTCACCACCCGGTAGGATTTTTCAAACTTAGGCGAGCACTGGACCGTAGCTAAGCCCCCGAGTGGGAGGGTTGCTCACCACTCGGTAGGATTTTACGAACTTAGGCGAGTACTGGACTGCAGCTAAGCCTCCAAGTGGGAGGGTTGCTGTCGGATTTCAGGTTCCGGCAGACCCTTGAGGTTCGAACACTAGGGTGCGCATGGAAATCTAGCCCTCTACCTACCTGCACCCTGCCGCCTCGCTAGGATCTAAACTACGAAAGGAACAACACAAGAGACACAAGGTTTATACTAGTTCGGGCCACCATTGTGGTGTAATAGCCTACTCTAGTTTGTGGTGTGGTGGATTGCCTCTTGGGCTGGTGGTGATGAACAATACAAGGAAGAACAGCCTCGCGAGCGTCTATTCTTGGCCGGGGCGATGAACTGATAGGGGGAGTTCAGCCGCCTTCACTCTCTCTCTCTCTCTCTCTCTCTCTCTTTCTAGATTGCTTGACCTCTAGCTCTGTTCTGGATTCCGGATCAAGCTCTCCTCCTTACCCTATGGGAGACTAGTCCTATTAAGACAGAGGCCCTGGGCCTCTTCCCAAATATTGAGCGGGAAGGGCGCCAACAATTGGCCATTTTGAAGGGGAACATCTGGTACACTTATCCACGACTAAAGTTGGTCCTCGCCGTCAAAGGCTCTGGTGGTGGCCTTGGCTTGGGCTCCACAATGACTTCCTTCCTGCCGTTGGGCTGGTCTTGGTGTTGTTGCACGAAATGGATGCCTTTGCTTGATGCTCTACTTTGCGCTTGCTCCCTTTGCACCAAAGAGGAAAGGAGGACACTGCTGGTGGCGCCACCTGGCGCCCTTGGTCGTCATGGCTTGTGTCATGGGAACCTCGTGAGGTACCCCGCTTGATCTCTCCGCCTCCTCGCGAGCCCGGCTGATGAGGCCGTGCCCGAGGAAGCTCATCATCATCCGCCCATGAGGCTTGGCCCCTCGCGAGGGTCTTGAGCTTGTGTTGATGAAGATGGGCCATGATGGGCCCCCCTTTGAGCCACGCCATAGGCCGCAGGCAGGCAAGTCTGGGGACCCCCGTTCCCAGAACGCCAACAGTAGCCCCCGGGCCCAAGGCGCGCCCGGGCTTGGCCGAGCAAAGAGGCGAAGGGGCAAGTGCGAAGCGCCGTGGGCCCTAACAGCCTGTGGCCTTGGGCGCCGCGTGGCGGTTGATTGGACGTGGGTGCCTTAGCAACCGCGCGAGTTGATAAAGGAGCGGCGTCTACCTAGGCTTTGCTTCCCTTGCTTTCTCTGGTTACTGCTCAGATCCCCTTTCTTGTGCCTCTCCTTTCTGCCTTCGAAATCTTCAGATCCACATCGGCTGCACGCCCTAGCAAGGCATGGTGCCTCGCCAGACCCCGGCCGGATCTTGGTACTCACCTGCCCTGGACTCGCCGAACGTGTCAGAGGCGAGCCTTGCCCGGGTGCGCCAGATGGTGGCGGCGCAGGGCATCAACGGGGCGAAGGTGTTCAAGGCCGGCTCCGCCCTCCCAGGGCCAAGGGAGCACCTTCTATCCGCTCTTTGTAAGCGCCATTGTTGCCGGTCTGATGCCTCCCTTTTCCGAGTTCTTCTTCTCTGTCCTCATCATTACAAGCTACAAGCTCTGCATCTCCACCCCAACTCTGTTCTCCTTCTGGCGATCTTCGCCTACTATTGTGAGGCTCACGTCGGGGTGCAGCCCTCAGTGGCCCTGCTGCGCCACTATTTCTCCCCCCGGACCTCTCGTGGTTCCATCTCTGCATGTGCGAGCTTCGTCGCGTACGGTAGCTCCATCGCCATTTCGAACCCCGGGAAGAGAATTGAGGGCTTCAGGAGCAAGTGGGTCTTGGTAGATGTTGGGCGCATCCACCTCATTAATCTTGCCCACGGGCACCCCACACACTCCGACGATTGGTCTCAAGTGGAGCTCGTGGACCCCGCTTGAGGCCGGTGTTGGAGAAGATGGACATGGATCTCGAGGCCGGCCAAAGACGGGCGGCGGTTGACCGGGCTGCCGCTGCTGAGGGAATTCCTGGAGCACCAGCTGGCTCCGCTTCGTTTGTACCCACTTCCGATGTGGAGGCCCCACCCGAGCCCCACGGTCTTGGCCGACGAAGACCTGGCTGTGGTTCTCCAATCTTTGGTCGGGGGCGATGTGGCGAGGTTGGAGGGCGCTCCTACGCCCCTGTTCCTCCGCGACGACTGGGAGCAGGTAGTGGAGTCCATGCCCGTCTTCAACGGGGATGGGCCCGTGCCCATGAGGTTCCCGAGGACCCGGTGGACATGTCCTCCAGACTCCAAAGAAAGAGAAGGGAGAAGGGGAGCGGGAAGGAGGGCTCGACTCCGAGGCGACTGACGGAGAGTTGAGGGCTCCCCTCCCTCGGCGCAAGTCCCGCGTTCTCCGCCTCTCACCGAGCGACGACGACGACGAGGATGATGACGAGCAGGGCGGCGGTAGCTTGCCCCCGATCCCGAAGAAGGATAGGATCGGGCTGACCCCCCATGGGTCTGCCCCGGCCCCGAGGCGATCCGTAGGCGCGCCTTCTGCTCCCAAGCTCCTTGAGGCGGATCCTTGCAGCCGGCTCTCGGGCTTCAAATATGGCCGGAGGTTGCTCGAGCTCGCGAGCAAAGACCAGTAAGTGCTCGATTCCCATCTTATTTCTTGTTTTGTCGCTGGGGCTTGACATCCGTTTCTCTTGGCTAGGCTGGCGCCCGCAGCAAAGAAGCCGAAGGGATTTCCTGAGGTTCCGTCTGGGGCAGCGCCTCTGCCCACGAAAGAAGGTGACCACAATGCACGGGCCTCTCCTGCCTGGTCGTCCTCACGAGGCCTGGCTGAGCGGTGCACGAAGCTCATTAAATGGCCCAAGCGGCTCTGAGGTGCCCTTGCTCGATGTTGCCACCACAGCCGTTAGGCGCAGCGACTTCGCCTCGAGATCTTGTGTAGTCCTGTTCTTGCCTTCTCCTCCTACCCCACCGACTGCTGTCTCTCCGACTCCTCCTACCGTTCTGGATTGTGCTGCTGCCAAACTGGATCGGCTGCGGCAGGATCTTTTGGGCGCTGGCCCTCGTCTAGTGGCCGGGCGCTTGGAGCTGGCTTCTGGCTGGATTCGCTCCGACGCTTCGATTCGGGCGGCGCTGGTCCAGGCCTCGATGGCTTGCGATGAGGAGAAGCATGCCGTCCTTGGGGCGAAAGCTGCTCACGACGCCGCCTTGGGGGAGGTAGCCGGTGTCCGAGGTCGCTGCAAGGCGCTGGAGAGCGAGCTGCAGGGCCTGCGGGACCAGCTCGCCAAGGAGGCCCGCCTTTGCCAAGAGCAGGAGGAAGGCATGAAAGCTCGCGAGGTGGCCGTCAAGGACCGGGACGCCAAGCTCAAGAAGCGTCGTGACCGCCTAAGCGCCTTTGGAGCAAGAGTTGGAGGCGAGGAAGGTCGAGCTGGGCGGCAAGGCAGGTCCTTGCCGAGGATCGCGTTGCCTTCACGGAGATGGAGGTGAAGGCTCGCACCTTGCTGAGGGAGCTTTACGATAGCGGCCTGGAGAGCCCGTTGGCCGGTGCAGAGGACGGCCCCGCCAAGCTGCTTCCCTTCCTCGTTCGTGCTCTTGAAGATGTCACCCTTGGCCTTGGCCCTACGGCTGATGCCGAGGCGCATGCCTTGTCTTCTGCAGCGCTGACGCGGGTCCTTACCCACATCTACCTTCGTGATCCCAACGTCGACCTTGACAGCCTGCTGGAGCCAGCGAGCGGCGAGCTTGCCACTGCCGCTGCTGAGGCCGTGAAGGGTCGTGCGGAGGCTCTACTGGGGAAGTTCTGGGCCTTCAGCACCAAGCCGAAGCGGGGCGGTCCCAACCCTGTGGCTCCACAAGGCGAACCCGCTCCGCGCAGCTCCACCGCTGACAAGTGACTTCGTTGTGGCTCCTGTTCTGCTTTTAATTCCTGCACATGTATCATGCCTCGGGGAGGCGTTTAAACTTGCATTTGGCGTTGTGATAACAGTTATGGATTGTAATATTTGCTTTTGAATTCCTTGAAATTTGCTTTTCCTTCCTACTTGCTTATGTTCTCGCGCCGCAGAGCCGGCCTTTTACCTCAGCCGCCGTTAGCCCCGATCAGAAACCAGGACGAGACCAAGGAGTGAGGGGCTACGTGACAAGTTAGGCTCCTGAGTCGCGATGCTCAGGAGTTCCCCTTGGCGCACGAACAACAAGTAGGGAGGTGAGATGTGGGTGGATCTATCGTTCTACGTCTGTAGAGCCCGGCCCCGAGCATACCTCAACCGCCGTTAGCCTTTCGGAACTAAGGAGTGAGGGGCTACGTTACCAGTTAGGCTCCTGAGTCGCGATGCTCAGGAGTCCCCCTTGACGCTCAAGCGGCCTTGCCTTGGCTCCGCTCGGGGAGGGCGTCTGACGAACCAGGCCCGAGGGCTGGCTGGGTGGCGTCGTCTGGGCGTGACCAGGCGCAGCCTCGTGCCCAGCCCCTCGCGGCACTCCCGAGGGAGGCGTTGCGATGAGGCGGACATCGAGCTCTGGGCTCCACGAGGTTGATGCAGCCCGGGGCCACCCTCGATTGTTTATCACCAGCCGAGCATAGCTCTTCCGTATGTGTATGGGCATAGCCGCTCCTCGGCGGTGTTGTCGGCCAGTAGCGAGCATGGTGCTTCCATCAGTGCGTGGGAGGGGCTCCCCTCGGGAGGAGCCCCGGGCGTGTACATCCTCGGCCTCGACACTTGGCCGGGTACGGTGGGCCTGACGAGGTGTATCTGGGCACCCGTGATCCAGCGCAGGACTCACGGGGCCCTACCTCAAGGCAGGTTGCGCCTGGCACTGGGCCTTATCTTGTGATGTGTTCCTGCAGATTTGGTTAGATGTCGGCGCTCTACGTCCTCGGGTCCCGGCCCTCGAGCGGGTCTCAGCCGTCGCTGATATGCCAGGCCGCGATGCCGTGGACAAGGCCAGAGGGTGAGGGCTGGAGAGCCAGTAGGAGCCCTGAGTGGCGATGCTCAGGTACCCCCCCCCCCCCTTTAACGTGCAAGCGGTCGACATGAACGAAGAAAAGGTGCCGTGGATTGGCATCAAATAACAAGCATGATGGGTCGAACGCATGACCTGAAATAAACGCAAGAGGGATACATGCCACTGGGTCTGGCCCGAGCGGCTTGGGGATGATGCAGCCCGAGGGGCGCCCCCAACAAGATAAGCTAGGAGCATGAAATAAAATGGATACACGCCGCAGGGATGGACCCACGCGGCCTGGGAATAATGCAGCCCTGGGGGGCGCTCCCAGCTGGAAATGAAACTTTAAAGATGTCACCTGATAGTGTTGAAGACGAAAGGGTGTTGGTGCATCAGACTCGGTGGGCTGCAGGAGCCGATCCTCACGAGCCCCCAGGCTCAGGGGCCTCAGGAGGCTCCGGAGGCGCTGGTGGCTCCTCGTGGACCATCTCCATCTCTGCCAGGGCTACGGAACACCTGGCCTCTTGAGCCTCTAGGATGCTCCTCATGAGGCGCTGGTGCGTGGCAGCCGCGTTTGGCAAGCCGTAAGGCATGCGAACGTAGCTGTGGGGTGGACCTTCGCAACGCCCCACGCGAGAGGGCCAGAGGCGCTCTTGAGAGGCGGCTCGGTTGAGCCCTGGTATGTCGATGCAGACGCACAGCCCACCATCCTTGCCTGGATGGGGAGCTCTGGCAGTGGCAGCGGCTGCCACTCATGACTCTTGACTCCTGCAGCTCCTCAATGATCTTTGCCGACGAACTCCACGAGGGTTTGGCCCTCCTTGCCTTGCTCCTTCTTGAGGGAAGCGTGCTTGAAACACGCCTCCAAGTGGTGCCCAAGCGCCTCCCTCGTGACCTTAGCAAGGTCGGTGGCCCTCGGGAGCCCCCGAGCCCTGCCGAGGAGGCGCCAGCGCTTTCCTATGCGATAGAAGGAGGTTCCCCCTGAGCGGTAGCGGACCACAGGGGCCTGCCTCTGAGGGCCGGGCAGACGATGTCTTCTTCTTCTTGGGGCGGTCTCGGCAAGCCTCCTGCTTCCCATGATCCGGGTCTTCCAGTGATCTGGCTGAAAGGCTCGCTCGAGGGGAGCACACTGCGTCTTTCTATTTGCAGGGCACCGTGATGACTCCGCCACTTCCACGGCATCTTGAGGACGTTATGGCTGGTGGGTTAAGGCCATGAACTTGGCCAGCGGTGGGTACCCGAGGATGGCGTTGTATGGCAGGCGAATGTGGGCGACGTCAAAGTCGATGAGCTCGGTGCGGTAGTTGTCGCGCGCGCCGAAGGTGACAGGGAGGAGAACCTGCCCAATCGGGACTGTGGAGCCGTCGGTGACCCCAGAGAAAGGCTTGGTCGGCTGAAGCTGATTGTAAGGCACTTGGGGATTGTTGAACGTTTCCACAGACAGGACGTTGAGCCCTGCCCCGCCATCGATGAGGGTCTTGGTGACTAGCACGTTGCTGATGATTGGGGAGCAAAGCATCGGGAGGACTCCGGCTGTGGCCGCACACTTGAGCTAATCTGCTGAGCTGAACGTGATCGCGCACGCCGACCACCTGAGGGGGCGTGTGGCTTCGAGCTTGGGGAGGACTGCATTCACTTCACGGGCGAACTGCTTGAAGATGCGTTGAGAGGCTAGGGCTTGAGCTCCACCCAGGATGCAGGCGATCGCGCGCGGCTCCTGATGATGGTCTTCATTTCTCCTTGGCTGTGGTGGCAGAGGAGGGAGGCCTGCGTTGCCTTGCGGGCGATCCTCGCGAGGCTGATCCCTCCAGCCTCCCTCGTGAGGCGGGTCCCGCCAGCGATCCTCGCGAGGTTGGTCGCGCCACCCTTGGCGAGGGCCGCGGTCTTCCCAGCGTCCTGCGTTCCTTCCTCCTCCTCGGCCGTAGCCCCGGTCGCTACGGTCGGGACGTCGGCCGATCCTCCCTTCTCGCACGGCTCTAAGCTCTTGACATTCGATGGTGTTGTGGGTGTGGAGGTCATGGTACACGCAGTACCGGTTGCCCTTGGAAGACTCGGGCTGATCTCTGCCCCGATTGGTGTCCGGCTCTGCCGCGAGCACGGCAGCCCCCTTGCGCTTCACATCCTTGGCCTTGGGTTTCTTCTCTTCTAGGTCTGCGGCAGGCAGCTCGAGGAGGGAGAGACGCCCTTCCTAAACCTGGCGCACTTGGTCGCCAAGTTGAACAGATCCAAGGAAGTGCACAAGTCTTCATGCATCGCCAGCTCCTCCTTCATCTTGACGTCGCGCTGCCGTTGGAGAAAGCGGAGATGATGGCCTCCTCGGTCACCTTGGGAATCTTGAGGCGTGCGTTGTTGAAGCGAGGATGTATTTCTGCGGGTCTCCACAGTTCTTTGCTTGATGCAGCGCATGTCGCTCACGGTGGGTGGCCGGTCACGAGTACCTTGCAAGTTGGCGATGAAGCGGGTGCACATCTTGTCCCAGGAGGAGATCGTGCTTGGAGCCAGGTTCAGGAGCCAGGTGCGGGCCCCGTCCTTGAGCGCCATGGGAAACCAGTTCGCCATGACCTTCTCGTCTCCGTTGGCAGCTTCGATGCCCAACTCGTAGAGCTGGAGTAACTCTGCGGGGTCGGCCGTACCGTTGTAGCGAGGAGGCAGGTCTGGCTTGAACTTGCCGGGCCACACGACGCTGCGCAGCTCGGTGGTGAAGGCACGGCAGCCCTTTGTGGCCACGAGAGGCCTTGGGTGATGAAGAGCTTGGTCTTGCGGGTCCCCACGCGCTGCAGCTGGGAGCAGCGCGGGGTCTTGACGTGCTGGAGCAGGAGCGTGGTCGCGACGAGCTGGAGCGGGGAGCACTCGGGCAGCTTCTTGCGGGCGAGGGACTTCACAGCAGCTCTGCTCTTGTCCTGCTGGCGCCGGACTGGCCAGGTTCCGCCAGGACCACACGCCTTGGGTCCAGGCGCCTTCTTGAGGAGGCGGCCGAGGCGCCCGGAGCTTCGTCGCCCAGCGCATTGCGGGTGCGCAGTCTGCAGCCAGGGCCAGACAGAGAGCCCCCTACTGGCCTTGAGCGAGCTCGGCAGCAGTCGAGCCACTCTTCGCAGACATCGCCGATCGGCTGATGGCCAGTAGCGCAGGAGCTTCGTTTGCCGCGATGAGCGCAACTCGGGCCTCCATGGGCGCGCGGAATGCGCGAGACGAAGAACCAGCCGGGGCGAGTGAGGCGGTAGCAGTGCGGCCGTATTGCCTCACGGAGGGATGCTGGGACGATGCTTGCTGCTCATTCCCCGCCGGGCCGGTGGCGGCGTTGATGGCAGGCGACGGGGAACAACGAGGGCGCCCGCCGACGGGAGCCGTCTGGGTGACGCGGGAAGCGAGAGCGGCTCGGCGCTGTAGCGGGCCGACGAGCGTCGAGACATGGATGCGGTGGTCGACGGAGAATAGGGGCGTGGAAGGCAATTCCAGCGCACCCCTACTGGTGCGCCAAATGTCGGATTTGGGTTCCGCAGACCCTTGAGGTTCGAACACCGGGTGCACGAAAATCTCGCCCTCTACCTACCTGCACCCCGCCGCCTCGCTAGGATCTAAACTACGAAAGGAACAACACAAGAGACACAAGGTTTATACTAGTTCGGGCCACCATTGTGGTGTAATACCGTACTCTAGTTTGTGGTGTGGTGGATTGCCTCTTGGGCTGGTGGTGATGAACAATACAAGGAAGAACAGCCTCGCGAGCGTCTATTCTTGGCCGGGGCGATGAACTGCTAGGGGGAGTTCAGCCGCCTTCACTCTCTCTCTCTCTCTCTCTCTCTCTCTCTCTCTCTCTCTCTCTCTCTCTCTCTCTTTCTAGATTGCTTGACCTCTAGCTCTGTTCTGGATTCCGGATCAAGCTCTCCTCCTTACCCTATGGGAGACTAGTCCTATTAAGACAGAGGCCCTGGGCCTCTTCCCAAATATTGAGCGGGAAGGGCGCCAACAATTGGCCATTTTGAAGGGGAACATCTGGTACACTTATCCTGACTAAAGTTGGTCCTCGCCTGTCAAAGGCTCTCTGGTGGTGGCCGGCTTGGGCTCCACAATGACTTCCTTCCTGCCGTTGGGCTGGTCTTGGTCTTGTTGCACCGAAACGGATGCCTTTGCTTGATGCTCTCACCTGCGCTTGCTCCCTTTGCAATAAAGAGGAAAGGAGGACACCTGCGCTGGCGCCCGCCTGGCGCCCTTGGTCGTCATGGCTTGCGTCATGGGAACCTCGTGAGGTACCCCGCCTTGATCTCTCCGCCTCCTCGCGAGCCAGCCTGATGAGGCCGTGCCTGAGGAAGCTCCCTGTCGTCCGCCCCGCGAGGCTTGGCCCCTCGCGAGGGTCTTGAGCTTGTGTTGATGAAGATGGGCTGTGATGGGCCCCCCTTTGAGCCACGCTACAGGCCGCAGGCAGGCTAGTCTGGGGACCCCCGTTCCCAGAACGCCGACAATTGCTCACCACTCGGTAGGATTTTACGAACTTAGGCGAGTACTGGACTGCAGCTAAGCCTCCGAGTGAGAGGCTTGCTCACCACTCGGCAGGATATTTCAAACTTAGGCGAGTACTAGACTGCAGCTAAGCCCCCGAGTGAGAGGCTTGCTCACCACTCGATAGGATTTTTCAAACTTAGGCGAAACGGATTCGCAGCTAAGCCCCCGAGTGAGAGGCTTGCTCACCACTCGGTAGGATTTTTTAAACTTCGGCGAAACGGATTCGCAGCTAAACCTCCGAGTGAGAGGCTTACTCTTCACTCAGCAGGATTTTTTTCAAACTTAGGCGAAACGGATCCGCATCTAAGGCACCCACTGGGGGATTTGAAACATATAAAAAAGAAATAGCAATCATTTAGGAGACTGTAAAACTGTGTCTTTGATAATCAAACTAGAAGGTATTTCTTATTACATCTCAACAGTCTGAATGCTTAAGTGTAAAACGGGCGCAGCAGCTCCGCATTCCAAGCGCGTGGCTCGTCTTTCTTGTGCTCGACGTTGTAAAGGCGGTTCGCTCCGTTCTGGAGCACTCTGGTGACAATGAAGAGGCCTTCCCAAGCAGGAGCAAGATTGTGTGGTTTCTGCTGATCCACTCGAAGAACCAAGTCTCCCTCTTGAAATGCTCGACCCCTCGTGTTTCTGGCGTGGAATCGACGCAGGTCTTGCTGATAGATGGTCGACCGGATCAAGGCCATCTCTCTTTCCTCTTCCAGGAGATCAACTGCGTCTTGCCGTGCCTGTTCTGCTTCATCTTCTGAGAAAAGCTTGACTCGAGGTGCATTGTGAAGCAAGTCACTCGAAAGTACGGCCTCAGCTCCATAGACCAAGAAGAATGGAGTTCGGCCAGTCGACCGATTGGGAGTTGTCCTCAATCCCCAAAGCACTGATGGAAGTTCATCGACCCAGGCGCCTGCTGCGTGCTTGAGATCACGCATTAGTCGGGGTTTCAGTCCTTTGAGAATCAATCAGTTTTGTCTTTCAGCTTTTCCATTCGACTGGGGGTGGGCGACTGAAGCATAGTCGACTCGAGTGCCTTGGGAAGCACAGAAGGCTCTGAACTCATCAGAGTTGAAGTTCGACCCATTGTCAGTGATGATGCTGTGCGGAACACCATATCTGAATGTTAACTCTCTGATGAAGTTGACAACAGTACTAGCTTCAAGATTTTTGATAGGCTTGGCTTCAATCCATTTGGTGAAATTGTCAACTGCCACGAGCACATGAGTGAAGCCGCTCCTACCAGTCCTCAGAGGTCCAACCATATCCAATCCACACACAGCAAAGGGCCGCAGGTGGAATGGTCTTGAGGGCTGATGCAAAGCTTGTGAGACATGTTGGAGTAAAATTGGCAACCTTCACATTTGTCGACTATTTCTTTTGCCATCTCATTTGCTCGTGGCCAATAAAATCCCGCTCGGTATGCTTTGGCCACAATGGTCTAAGAGGACGCATGGTGACCACAGGTCCCCGAGTGGATGTCTTGAGGATCACTCGACCTTCTTCTGGTGTTATGCATTTTTGGCAGACTCCAGTCACACTTTCTCTGAACAGCTGTCCCCTTATCACAGTGAAGGCTTTGGATCGACAGACAATCTGTCGAGCCTCTTCTTCATCCTCTGGGAGTTCCTTCCTAAGAATGTACGCGATGTACAGTACTTTCTAGTCGGGAGTGATGACCAAAACCTCCATGATCAAGTCGACCACGGCTGGGACTTCGACTTCAGTCGGATCAGTGGCACTCTTTGGTTGCGGGGGCTCTTTAGTGAAAGCATCTTCTGGAACTGAAGGTGTATGAATATGTTCCAAGAACACATTGCTGGGAATGGCCTCCCTCTTGGAACCTATCTTTGCCAGATCATCGGCTGCTTGATTTTTCAGTCGGGGTATGTGATGGAGCTCTAACCCCTCAAACTTCTTCTCTAACTTCCTCACTGCATTACAATAGCCAGTCATAGCTGGGCTTTTGACTTCCCACTCCTTCATCACTTGATTAACCACTAAATCCGAGTCGCCGTAGACCATGAGGTGACGGACGCCGACTGAAATGGCCATACGCAACCCGTACAGAAGTGCTTCATATTCAGCTTCGTTGTTGGAGGAGTCAAAATGAATCTGGAGAACATAGCTGAGTTTGTCACCTCGAGGGGATACTAATACCACCCCAGCACCGGAACCATTCAGCATCTTGGATTCATCGAAGAACATGGTCCAATGCTCCGAGTGAATCTGAGTCAGTAGTTGCTGTTCGACCCACTCGGCGAGGAAATCTGCTATTGCTTGGGACTTGATAGATTTCTTTCCCTCAAATTTTATATCCATGGGAAGGATTTCAATCGCCCACTTTGCCACTCGACCAGTTGCATCTCTGTTGTTCAGGATCTCTGACAATGGTGCATCGCTGGACTGTAATGGAGTGATCAGAGAAATAGTGAGCAACCTTCTTCGTGGTCATGTAAATTTCATAAACAAGCTTTTGATAATGTGGATATCTTTGCTTGGATGGAGTCAGAACTTTAGAAACATAGTATATTGGGCGCTGAACTTTATAGGCTTTTCCTTCTTCTTCCCGCTCAACCGTGAGTACTGTACTGACAACTTGTCCAGTGGCTGCAATATAAAGCAGTAAAGGCTCTTTGCTGATTGGGGCAGCGAGCACTGGCTGGGTGGAAAGGAGGACTTTGAGCTCCGAAAATGCTGCATCGGCTTCAGGAGTCCACTCGAACTTATTAGATTTCTTCATCAGTCGGTAAAGAGGCAATGCCTTTTCACCGAGGCGAGAAATGAATCGACTCAAGGCGGCCAAACAACCAGTAAGCTTCTGGACATAATGCACACGCACATGGCGTTTCATCCAAAGTATAGCACCAACTTTTTCTGGGTTAGCGTCGATCCCTCGTTCGGAAACGAGGAAGTCGAGTAACTTTCCGCCAGGAACTCCGAATGTGCACTTTGATGGATTAAGATTGATATCATACCATCTGAGATTTGCAAAAGTTTTAGCAAGGTCAGCCCGGTCGGAACCCTTCATTGACTTGACCACAATGTCATCCATGTATGCTTCCACATTCCGACTGGTTTGAGCGAGCAAACACTTCTGAGTCATCCTCATGAATGTGGCTCCGGCGTTATTCAAGCCGAATGGCATGGTGACATAACAGAAGCATCCGAATGGAGTGAGGAAAGCCGTTTTTATCTCATCGGGTCCATACAGTCGGATCTGATGATACCCGGAATAGGCATCCAGAAAAGACAATCACTCACACCCCGTAGTCGAGTCGACGATTTGGTTGATGCGGGGGAGAGGAAAATGATCTTTCGGGCAGGCCCGAATGATATGCTTGAAGTCAATGCACATGCGAAGTGAGTCGTCCTTCTTGGGGACCATGACAACATTGGCGAGCCACTCGGAGTGGTAAATCTCTCGGATGAACTCAGCTGCCAGGAGCCGAGCCACTTCCTCACCAATTGCTTTTATCTTCTGTACGGCGGACCATCGAAGATATTCCTTGACTGGTTTTACTTTCAGGTCGACTCGCAAAGGATGCTCAGCAAGTCCCCTGGGTACACCCGGCATGTCAGAAGGTTTCCATGCAAAGATGTCCCAGTTCTCACGGAGAAATTGGATGAGCGCTTCTTCCTATTTGCTGTCGAATGATGTTGAGATATGGGTAGGAGCAGCATTAGGATCGGTCTGGTGAATATGAATCGGCTTGGTTTCACCGGACGACTGAAATGCAGAATCAGTGGCAGGCTTCTTGGAGCACAACAAATCACTCGGATCTGCATTCTTCTAGTATTCTTGCATTTCGACTGCTGCCATTTGTGCATCAGCGATCTTTGAGCCCTTTTGAAAGCACTCTTCTGCCTTCTGCCGATTGCCAGTGATAGTGATCACTCCTCTGGGACCAGGCATTTTCAATTTGAGGTACACGTAACATGGTAGAGCCATGAAACGTGCATAGGCAGACCTGCCCAGAATAGCATGAGAAGCACTCTGGAAATCCACTACTTCAAATGTCAACTTCTCTTTGCGGTAATTCTTGGAATCACCGAAAACCACATCAAGGGCGACCTGGCCGAGTGATTCAGCCTTCTTGCCAGATATAACGCCATGGAAACTCATATTGCTTTCACTAAGCTTGGACATTGGAATGCCCATTCCATTCAAGGTTTCAGCATAAAGGATATTCAGGCCACTACCACCATCCATCAGCACTTTAATCAGTCGAGTGCCTTCAACAACTGGGTCGACCACCAACTCTTGCCTCCCGGGGGTGGCTATACGTGCTGGATGGTCAGACTGGTCGAATGTGATGGTAGTCTAGGACCACTTCAAATAACTTGGTGTTGCCGGAGCAACCATGTTCACTTCTCTGTTGAGAACTTTCAGTCGACTTTTGCTCTCAACATCAGGAAAAATCATCAGAGTGGAATTGACGTTGGGAAAACCATCATCATCTTCTTCCTTATCCTCACCCTTGTCCGACTCCTTTTCCTTCTCATTGGGTTGTTTCTCTCGGGCTAATTGGATCGTGAGTCGACACTGTCGAGTGGTGTGTTAAGGGTAAATGAGATTACCCTCTTCATCTTTCTTGGTATGAATGTGGCATTGTAAATCCAACACATCATTTCCGGCTTGATCTTTCACTTTCTTGGGGTTCCAGGGCTTCCCCTTGAACTTTCCTTGAGCCACAACCAAAGCTTCACCAGGGGCTGCTGGTTCGGCCTTGCGTTTCTATTTCCGACTGGAGTTCCCTCCACCAGTTTCTTGGGCGACTGTTTTGTGTTTGACACTCCGGAGTCGGTCTTCCTCTTCACCATTAGTGTACTTGGTGGCAATCTCCATCATCCGAGTCAGGGACATATCTCTTGTCCGACCAAATTTCAGATTCAACTCTCGATACTTAACACCCTCCTTAAAGGCACAAACTGCTTGGTGATCTGACACATTCTCCACTGTATGGTGCAATGTGATCCATCTCTGGATATAGTCTCTCAAGGTCTCATTCAGTTTCTGCACGCAAGACTGCAATTCTGTTAACCCTGCTGGCCGTTTGCAAGTAACCTCAAAAGTTCTAACAAACACTCGGGCGAGTTCCTCCCAACTATAAATGCTGCCAGGTGCCAACTGAGTCAACCATGCTCTGGTCGAGCCTTCCAACATCAGAGGAAGGTGCTTCATGGCCACTTCATCATTGCCACCACCAATCTGTACAGCCACTCGGTAATCCTCAAGCCAAGTGTCGTGTTTGGACTCACCAGTGAACTTGCTGACTCCAGTCGCCAACCTGAAGTTGGGAGGAATCACCGCAGCCCTGATGGCTCTGCTGAAGCACTTTGGACCTGAAACATGCACTCCGTTGTCAGTTGGGTGATCTCTGTCATGACCCTCTCTATGTGCTCTGTTCCTGTCAACCAGACCTTGAACGAGAATAGATCTCGCATCAAAGCCCAGCTCCTTGGGGTCGACCGGAATTCTTCAACCGCCACTGTGATGGTGTCTGTCATCGTGCTGTCAAGGCACATATGACCCATTCCTCGGGGGAGGTGTGGGCACTCGACGACGGTCATCATATTGCTCGTAGTTTCTGTACTGATCTTGCCGGTGCCCACGTCCCTCACGCCGCGGAGGCGATCTTGGGCTGTGAGCCGATCGGATCTGTGGTCTCGCCATCACAGATCTGCTATGAATCCTATTCGGCGACTGAGACACTGCTGTGTTCTGCTCGCCGGCTGCCCGGAGCAAAGCCCGGATCTGCATCAAACCTCTGCCAGCTTCTGACTAAGAAGGCTGAATTGACTCTGCTATTCAGGCCGCTGCTGTGAGATTTTGGATCGGAGTGTGGTATACCTGAGTTTGAGGCGGAAAAAGCTGTCATCGACTGGATTCAGGGATCCGCTGCTGAGCATGCTCATCGAGTGCGTGCTGGAAGTTCTCCAGTCGAGTGCGCTCAACCAAGTTGGCTAGGCGCACATCCTCCAAGGCCCGGGCCTCGGGGGTTTCTCCAACGATAGGAGTGTGAAGTGCATCCATATTGCGGCGGCGAAGCTCTTCCCTCTGCTGCGAAGAAAGGGGCTCGGGGCGGTACTCCTCATGAGCACGCGACGGATCGCAACCACCATCGCCACCGTCGTTGGCGGGGAATCCAGGAGGACTGCGCGGTCCATTGACCATCAAGACTTCCGCTGCGGGATCGCTGCTGTCGCACTCGGATGCGATCTCGACGGAGCCAGTCGAACAGGCCGTAGAGAGTTTCATCAGGCTCGATTCCCGCGACTTGTGGGGTGGCCGACTGATGGGCCACCGCGTGTCTCACCCACCGCTGGAGCCGCGACCGACCAGAATGCTTGCACCGACGAACAGCAGGGAGCAAGGACACCACAGGAGCCGACCGATACTGGGTTGACGGCTGCGAGAGAAGGACGCCGCGGACGCACGCGTGAAAGTGCATCGCCCCGCGGACGGGGACCGCCTCGACGTCGAGTGGATCCTGTTGAGGCCAGGCGGAGTCGTCGGCGACGAAGACGAGCGCGCCAAGACAAATCTCGCGGCCCTCAGCCAATCCTCCGCCAGAAACCATGATGATGGGAATTGGAAAAAATGCAACTTCACCAAAAAGTCGCTAAGACACCTGCCCCACAGTGGGCGCCAACTGTCGTGGATCTAAGACTGACAGTAGAATGGGGGGTAGGTATGAGGAGGCAAGATCCTAGCTATGGCGAAGTTGTACACACGAGGTTTGCGAGTTCAGGCCCTTCGCGGAGGAAGTAATAGCCCTACGTCTCAGTGCCCGGAGGCGGTCGACTGGATTATGCGTGTGTGTGTGTGTTACAGGGGGTGCGAACCCTTGTGCCAGTGGAGGGGGTGGCTTATATAGAGTGCGCCAGGACCCCAGCCAGCCCACGTTACAAGGAGTTCAATGTACATAAAGAGGGAGCGTTACAGGTAACGTCCGTAATAAAGTGACATAAATGGTCATTAAGTCTATGAGTAACGCCCGACCGTTGCTATGCAGAGTGACTTTAGATCTTCTATCTGTCGAGTGTTTTCTGTTTCGGTCGAGTGACATAGAACCTTCCGAGTAGAATGCTTCTGGTCGAGTGGATGCTATTATAATTTGAATACTTCTGACTTTAAGGTGATGTCCTAGGGGAGGGTGTCTAGGTCAGGCCTATGACCCTACCCTAGGTACATAGCTTCATCAGCGGGCGCTCGGCGGAGGGAGCTAGAGGGCAAACCTATGGAGTTGCCGAACTACGGGGGTGGCCATGGGGACCCGCTGGCTAAGAAGCCTAGGTATTTTGCTGAGCCACTGGCGATGGCGCTCCCGTCCTTGTTGAAGGGCACGGCGGGCGAGCCCATCCCGGTGGAGGACGCGTGTGAGGCCCCGGAGGTGGAGTGCTTCAAGTGCAGGAGGCTTGTGAACTTCCAGTCCAAGTGCAAATTCAAGCCGCTCCGTGTGCTCTGTAAGGAGGAGGGGCACACATCCGCAAACTACCCGACGCGTGGTCGGCAACTTAGCCTGCAGATCATGGGAATTGCCATCTCGGGGGAGGGTTTCTTTTGCCTACAGTTTGAAGAAGAGGAGGAATAGGATGGACCTCCGATGCTCGCAACTGAAAATACTGCCATCCTCTCTGCTGAACCTGGCAACCTCAGTCTGCATGTTCTGAAACAAGAGCTCAAGCACATGGTGGCTGGGGATTGGGACTAGCAGATTACCCAAGTGGGGGATGACGATTTCATGGTGGTCTTTCCATCTGCGCGCCTTCTGCACATGGCCAGGTCCAGCGGTAAGCTCTTCCTGCCAATCAACGATATTACTGCTCGGGTCCGGGACATGGTCCATGAAGAGATACCACTGATAATCCCCAAGTGCAGGGAATCATCGTAGCAATTTCCAAAGGTGGAAGTGATAAGTATGAAGTGTTGAACCCACAAGGAGCTAAAGGTAAGATCAATATTCTCTCAAGCCCTATCTGCCACTGATACGACTCTACGTACACCGAACGTTTGCTTCCAACTAGAAACGAGAAATAAAACTGTGTTGTGGGTATGAAGAGGATAACTTTGCTTGATATCGGAGAGCTAAAATATAAAAGTAGTTGATGTTATCATAAAGTTAGAATATACTACTAAATATTATAAATAGCGAGTGTGGAATAATGATGGATCGGTGTGCGGAATTGTCCTAGGCAATTGTTAACAAGACCGATAGTCGTCATTGCAATTTCATATGAGGGAGATGCATAAGCTAACATACTTTCTCTTCTTGGATCATATGCACTTATGATTGGAACTCTAGCAAGCATCCGCAACTACTAAAGATCATTAAGGTAAAACCCAACCATATCATTAAAGCATCAAGTCCTCTTTATTCCCATACGCAACAACCCCCTTACTCGGGTTTGTGTTTCAGTCACTCACCAACCCACTATAAGCGAATCATGAACGTATTGCAACACCCTACAACAGGAATCCCTCACGCTTGCGCGACACAGAGAGCACCATAGGACAACACCAATAATAAAACATACAACTCGTACCAATCTAGATCATCAATCAACCCAAAGACAAAGGATATCTACTCAAAACAGCATAGGATGGCAACGCATCATTGGATCATAATATGTGGCATAAAGCACCATGTTCAAGTAGGGATTACACACTACAGAAAAAAGACACATCCGTGACATTTTGGGCCGAACGAAATTTTTTCTGTCATACATATGACACTTCTATGACAATAATTGTGACAAAACCCGGTATCATCATAGATGTGGTGGGCTCCTACTTCTAAGACAAAAAATCATGACAGAAAATGGGCTTTTCGTCCTGGGCGGGCTGGAGACGCAGCTGCATGACATTCTTTGGGCCGTCCATGACGGAAAAAACCATGGTAGAAGTGAGGGGAGGAAAATTTGGGGAGTTGCGGTTACGGTGGGAGGTCGGGGCGAAGCGATGCGCGTTTCTCTCGTACACGTCTGGCGTGTGTGTGCGGTGTTGGCTCTAATCGAACCCGGCGGATTGCCGCAGGCTACGCGTTCATCGAACCCGAGCGATCGATCGATGGCTGTTAATCGAACCCGATCGGCGATTCCTTTACTCTAATCGCTAATGCGGTGATCGATGCTGCCTCTGGGATGAACAGTGAGTGTTGTGGGGGGGGGGGGGGTTTGGAGGAACAGTGAGCAGTGGGGTTTGCCTCGGGATGAACAGGACCCCGGGGGGGGGGGGAGGGCTGGATGAACAGTAGATGATAGAGGGGTGCCCGTGGAGGGGTGGTTGAACAGGACCCCGTGGTGTCGAGGGCTGGATGGACAGTAGACGGTGGAGGGGTGCCCGTGGAGGGGTGGTTGAACAGGACCCCGTGGTGTGGAGGCCTGGATGAATAGTAGACAGTGGAGGGGTGGTTAAACAAGAGCCAGGTGGAGTAAGCGGCGCGGTCTGGTGGATGAACAGGAGCCCGTGGAGGCCGGAGGAGGTCGACGGTAGCCCGTTGAGGCTGGAGGAGGTCGACGGTGGAGATGAACAAGATCCCGTGGAGTCCTGCTTTTGCGATGCGCCACACCCCTCCGATGAACAGGACCCCATTTCGACCGTGGCGCTCCAACACAAGTCCGTTTCGTCCGCTTTTGCGATACACTGCACCCTCCACCCCCGTTTCGACCGTAGGAGGTCCGTTTCGTCCGTTTTGCGGTACGCCACACCCCTCCCGATCAACAGGACCCCCATTTTGACCGTAGGAGGTCCGTTTCCTCCGTTTTGCGGTACGCCACACCCCTCCCGATCAACAGGACCCCGTTCCGAACCTAGGAGGTCCGTTTCCTCCGTTGTCAGCAAAGACGCCAGCCTCGTTTCCATCACCTGTTCCGTCCAAGCCCTCCCGATGAACACGACCACGCATTCCGTTCCGACCCAGCCGGTTGGCTCCCACGCGTTCCGTTGCCTCCCGATGAACACGACGCATTCCGTTGCCTCGCCATGAACACGACGCACTCCGTTGCCTCCCCATGAACACGACGACGACGCTGTTTCTCCGTTCTGACCCAGCCATGTGCACGAGCCCTGGCCGTATGTATGCGTGAGTAGGCGTTCGAGACCACGCACGTATGTACACATACGTGGCCGTATTTTCTTTCTTGCACCACGGCGCTGACGTGCGTGTACATGCTACGTCGCGGCGCCTCTACTACGACACGTGCGCGCCTTTACAACGACCAGTATGTACGTACACGTTCGCGACCAGAATGACAACGCTACGTACGCTTCGACCAGGTGGGTCCCGACTATCAGGTGGGTCCCAGCAGTCAGGGGGACGAATCGTTTTTTTTGCCCAGACGCACTTCCTTGCGTGCGAAGCCGGTGGGTCCCAGCAGTCAGGGGGGAGAATCATTTTTTTTGCCCGGACGCACTTCCTTGCGTGCGAAGATGTAGCTGGTGGGTCCCAGCTGTCAGGGGGGCGAATCATTTTGGTTTTTTTTTCCCGGACGCATTTCCATGCATGCGAAGGTGTAGCTGCTGGGTCCCAACAGTCAGGGGGGCGAATCGTTTTTTTGCCCGGACGCACTTCCTTACGTGCGATGGTGTAGCAGGTGGGTCCCAGCAGTTGGGGGCGAATTGTTTTTTTCAGACGCACTTCCTTGCGTGCGAAGATGTAGCTGGTGGGTCCCAGCAGTCAGGGGGGTGAATCGTTTTTTTTCGGACGCACTTCCTTGTGTGCGAAGATGTAGCTCGTGGGTCCCAGCAGTCAGGGGGCGAATCATTTTTTTCGTGAAATACGATGGACCGTCCGGTGGGTCCCCGCTGTCAGGTGGAGGAATAATTATTTTGCACGTAATAAGGAGGCACTTCCTTGCGGCTGCCGTAGACCCAGCTGTCAGCCTCTCCACGTATAGTCCACGTCTGATGGAATTCATTCCTTGACCACGTTGACTACGCCGCGCCGAGAGTACCACAGCGGTGGACGACGGCGAGGCCTAGGAAGGGGACGACACAGAGCCAGGGAAGACGTGGCAATGGATGCACACGCGGGGAGGAGTACGAGGGTTTACTGGTTCGGCTGCGCTGCCGTCACCGCAGAATAACATGGGGTGTGGGTGAGTGGAGGGATGGCCTGGCCAGCAGTGGGAGTAGTTGGGGGCGGTGAGGCCTCCGCGGCAGCACAGCCGGCCACGGGAGGCAGGAGCAGGCGGTACGACCGGCGCTGCTTTGGGCAGCTGGAGCAAGACGACCAAAGGTTGAAGAAGCACGACGGCCGTTGGATGGACATCGTACGGTCACTACAGCTAGAATCGTTTATATTGACTAAGTTGACAAATCCCTTGGTACATCAACTTAGTAGGCCCACAGGTCAGCTTCCGAAATGGTGCGCCCCAGATGTCAGGGGGAGGAATCATTTTTTGGGTGGGTGAAGCTAGAATACCCGAGATTGAAGAAGAAGCACGACATCCGTTGGATGGACATCCAATGGCCACTGCTGCTATAACCGTGTGTTGACTATAAGTTCACAAAGCCTTGCATACGCGTCAACTCTGTTTTTTTAGGGGACGCGTCAACTTAGTAAGGCCAGAAGTGTGTGGCAGAGAACTTATAGCCCATTTGAGATTTGTAAGAATGTGTAGCCCATTTTTGAATTCTAATGGAATTTACTACAGCCCATTTACAGTTTGTTAAAAGTACAGCCCATTTCAACCAACCGTTCAAAACATAATTCAATAAAATTTCCCACATTTTGATGGGATCCGAAATATTTTTATCCCGAAATTTCTAGTCAGATAAATATAATTTCAATATAAATTTATATTATGTAATAATCCAATGAAACATTGCGCTCGCAATAATTAATAAAATTAAAATTTTCAATATCCAAAAATAATAATTTATAAAGTAATCACGTGTTTGGTGCATTTTTTATAGTTCTTGCCAGTTTTTACAATTACATCCCATTTATTATTTCTTAAAGCCCATTTTCTTGTTAAGCCTAATGCATCCCTCCTAGGAACGATTTGCAGCCAATGAAGCGGAGAATAACAACTTGACCTTGCACAGGTATTCCTAAAAAAGTATAGCTGGGCTACCCATTTTCAGCTTGAAAAAATTAATATCTAGGTCAGTATATCGCACAGGCTAGACGGGCCACAGCCCGCCAAGTTAATACCTGCAGCGATGTTTTCGTTGTTGTTCGTGAGGAGAAAAATTAATATCTGGGCTAAACATCAAAAACTCTGCACAAATACTGCTCGAGCTGCTTGGTCCCGGTATCGGCCGCTTCTTGTGCAATTCTCTCGTTTATTGACTACTCGGAAAGGTTAACAATGGTGTGGGACCGTGATGTCGAGAAACAGGAGGAAGCAAAATAAATTATAGTTATATATATATATATATATATATATATATATATATATAATAAGGAGGCACTTGCGCGTGAGGCTATGGACCTGGTTGGTCCCCATTGTCATCCTCTCCATGTAAAGTCATCTCCTCGCATGCACGCGCTTTCCGCCTGAAACAGTCAGCGCCGCCCGCCCCGCTTCCCGGTGCAGGCGATTTATCCGCCTTCAAATGACACAAGTGCCGTCCGTCCGTCCATCTACCGCCCACATTAATGATACGCGGTTGTCGAGGCGGCTACTCCGGCGCCACACATCCGTCCCTCCGCCCACCCACCATTGCTATATAAACTGCTACGCCGGCCATAGCCGTAGTCATCCTCATCCGTTCCCTTTCTCCTGTCCACACCATTACTACCCACCATGGCTTCCTCGCGCTCCAGCACTCTTTGGGACGGGCAGACGATGGACCACAAGGAGATGGTAGCCATTGCTGCCGACCGGATGGCCGGCAGGCAGCCGAAGGATGACGATGTCCCAATGGAGACCATGGTAGTCGACGATCCAGCACCAACCCCCTCCTCCGTGCCATCCTCGTCGGTGCATTGCACCATGACCATCGGCGAGGCCCGTGCCCAATATATGGACAGGGTGAGGCCGATGCGTGAGGAGCAGTTCCGGGAGGCACAGGCCGACGCCGCCTACAACCACCATCTCCTCTAGGAGCACTTGCAGGCGGAGGAGCAGATCGCCGCGGAGCGGGCGGAGCGGGAGGCGCTGCTCGACTCGTACCACTCCGCCCGCAAGGGCCGCCTCAAGCGCTGGCGGTACCGCATGCGGGTGGCGGAGGCTTCGGCCGCCTACAAAGAGGCTAGCAAAGAGGGCGATGAAGCGGGCGAGGCGTTGTTTGGCGAGACCAAGGACGAGGCAGAGGATGATGCCTGCTTTGACGAGTCCCCGCTCCGCTAGCGTCGACGAGGCAGAGGACATCGCTAGCTCAGCTGAGGCCCCACCCTGCCGGCAACGTGGGGGAGGATTTCCACCACTCCGCTGAGGCGCCGCCCGCCGGTAACGAGACAGAGGATATCGCCGGCTCCGCCGAGGCCCCTCCCCGCTGCCAACGAGGCCGCGCCACATAGAAAACGAGGAAGAGTAGAACACGGTAGGTCGCAGCCGCTCGGGTCCAAGTAAGGCCACCGCTGCTACCCTCCGGTTGAAGCCAAGCTAGGCGGGTTGACCATTGACAGCCGGTTAGCTTCTTGGCGGCGACGTGGAGTCGGAGAGCTACTGCGGAGAAGAACGCTGCTTCTACTTAACTGGCTGTAGTTGGCTGGATCGACACGTGGGCCCAACAGGCCACATGTCGATTCATAACTTCACCTGCGATTCAAATCCAAGCTTCTGTTCGTCGGCCAGGACACATGTGGGTAGCTTCGGTTAATTAATTATACCTCCGGTGCACCTTTTAGTTGAAGAATGTATGAAATGTAATGAAATCCGGCATGTTTATATGAAATCCGACCGTGTATTAATGAATTTATTTCGATTAGTTCAAT
The DNA here is from genome assembly GCA_021605145.1 of Aegilops bicornis. Classification (NCBI taxonomy): domain Eukaryota; kingdom Viridiplantae; phylum Streptophyta; class Magnoliopsida; order Poales; family Poaceae; genus Aegilops; species Aegilops bicornis. The sequence goes on from CM038669.1 coordinate 508,223,654, forward strand.
TCCTGTATCAACGGCATTGGATGAACATGCAAAACAATATGTACTAGCATTATTCCTGTGGTGATCACCTCGTTTGTAGCGATTTCACATGTACTCCCTCCGGTCCTTTCTAGTCTGCATACAAGTTTTGTCTGCAGTCAAAGTATCTCTACTTTGACCAATCTTATACAAAAGTATGCACTTTCACAATGTGCAAAGTGAAAAGGAAATGTATGAGTACAAAGAGTTTGAGCAGCATTTTAGCGTTTACATGCATTGCAATCAAACACACAGGCACGGCAATTCATAGAAAACATTCAAAACAATCGATGATTATGCATCTCGGCGACTCACATGTCGAGGCAATATTTACTTCACAACTAAAGAATAAAGAAAAAAAATTGATCGACGCTTGACAAAGAAGGGCGTCCCATTCAAAAATATCAAACGCATGTCTTGCTAAAATCAATGAGCAAAATTTGACAAGGTTTTCCCATTCCAAAATATCAAATGCCTACAATTGTGGAATGGGCAGGGTTTGCCATCAGTTCGGACATTGACATGGCACCTCGTGCTAAATAAACCAGCTGTTCTTTTCTGCAGTTCCACCAAAATCAACCAAATTCGCGCGTAGCTTGTATGATTTCGCCCTTATATGTTGCAACGCCTTGAACTTGTCGGCACCTCCTTTCTTGTGGTGGAAATAAATGATTCGATGTATTCATGAACATTTTGTGCAGTTCCCATTGAAATCAAGCTGAGCACCCATGTTTGCACAAATACAAAAAGTGATTAGTATAAAGCAAACTGTACTATGATTTGACAGTTTCAACAGGCACATACATGGTCCATGTAGAGCACACTTTTAGAAAAATGGAACTCACCAGAAAGAATCCTAGAACAACATTGTACTCGCGCATCACAGCAAAAAATGGAGATTTGTCAGTCCTTCTGAGCTGAAGTTAGTTTGGTCTTGTAAGGAGTAATGTAACCATCCTTCAACTGCTCCTTCTGATGAGAAGATAGACAGGGCTTCTTCATCCTGGCATAATCGGAACTAGTCACTTCACGTACTCCATATTCTTCTTCAGAGGAAGATGATCCTGTTGTGCAAAGACAAGAGGACTACTAAATGCTAGCATCCATGTTTGCTCAAAAAAAGGAAAGGAAATATTAAAACAGCACAGATGAAGCACTTCTCAAGGACAATACCACTTTTCCATGACAGTATCTAAAAAGTGGCACAACACCAATAGAGATGACAAAGCTCAATCATATGGATGAAATCAGTGGGCGAGTACCAACCTTTGTCAGGAGGCTGATTGTGTAGAGCATACAGATGAAGCACTTCTCTGGAACCATATGTTGCTATCTACGGGGGTGGCCGTGCTTACTATATACTCCTCGATTAGTTAAATGTTTCCAACATCTTCTTGTGCAGTTCCACTAAAATATATTGTACCTTCAAAGAAGATCCCTGTTTGCACAAGTAGAGATAATTACGTATGGCATCAAATCAGTGGCAAAACAATTGCTCGTTCCAGCCATAGCAATAAATTAAGATGCAAAACTATATCATTACTTGTGTCAACACAGTTCCAGTGCTTTATTCCAGCACCGGGAGTTGATTTTTGTTTTTCTTCCGCTTGTTCTTCCCCATCATCACTTGGTTCAATAACAGACAAGATTCGCCTGCAATGTAAGATTTGGCATGTTAATTAGGGAGCACAAGTATAGTACTAAACTTAATTTTATGATGAAAGTGGCAAAATACAGGCCAGCAGTTGTGAAATATCTTTATCTTACCTCAATGGGGTATTACGGCGCACATACAGATTGGAAGTCTTGTCTCCATTTGTGCAGTTCACTAAAATCAAGCAACATTATCGTACAAGTAGCACAACATATGAAAGCACACTGCAGAATCATGTGAAAGAAGGCTAGTACTGACCTCTCATGATGCGGAATTCAAACAACTCACAAGAAGAAGATCTGAACCAAATTTGCCTTAACGGATAGGAAGTAAGATCTCCTCTTGTGTAGTTCCACTAAGATCAAGCAATCAAGCAACGTTGTCGGTGTGACATTTTGGTTGAACTGCACAAAACACTCTTAAAACAAAAGTGTTTTGTGCAGTGCAACAAAAGGTTACAATGGCAACGAGGTGAAGTAGATAACCCTGTTTACACAGAGGTGCAAAGGAAACAATTAGTGGTCAATAGCGGTGGATGACACAGAAGCCAACAAAAAGAAGCATCTACCTTATCTAAATGGGAAAGAAAGCAAGACAGTAGCATTTCTCAAACGGGGGCATTGATTAATATTAACATAAGGATTATATTAACAATAAAATTTGTTAAACATGTAATTTGCTTTTAACCATGGCATTGCATCAATTTTCCAGCGGCATTATTAGAGGGTGTTTGTTTACAGGGACTTTTTGGTGTAGGGACTAAAAACTCCGTGTCATCCCATCTAAACCAAACAGGAGGGACTTTTAGGGACTAAAGTGGGCATTTGGGACTAAAGAAAGAAGACCCCAAGGAGTCTTTTTGGGACTTTTTTCCAACAATTGCCCTGCCACGCATCGCACCTTGTTTCTATTAGTTCATTATTAGGGGTAACATGGTCTTTTAGCATGTCATTTAATAACCTCTATTCCATGTTTAGTCCACGGAACCAAGCGGTAGGGACTAGGGAGTTTTAACCAAACAGGGCCTTAGATTAACAACAGCTAATGAGTTGCATGGGGACGGTGGGCCTTTTGACACCATGTGCATCTACCGATGTACTATGGTCATGCAAGATATTGCAACAAAGAACAAACAACCAAGGAGCATATTTGTGTTGGTCCCAGCTTTTGTTATCTTTAGACACCTTTCCCTATGTGAGCGCTAAAGCAAATCTAGTCCTGCTCAAACTCTGACCTTGTCCCTTCCTTTCCTTTTTGAACTAGTACTTTTGCCCCTTCCTTTCCTCTTTGAACCATGTCCTAGATTTATGTGATACAACTTTCCCCACTACTTTCCCACATTCCTTTCCTCTTTGAACCACGCCCTAGATTCATGCTATACAACTTTCCCCCTTCATTTCCTCTTTGAACCACATCCTAGATTCATTCTATATACTTCCTCCGTTCCTAAATATAAGTCTTTATAAAGATTCCACTATGAACCACATACGGATGTATATATAGATGCATTTTAGAGTGTAGATTCATTCATTTTGCTCTGTATGTAGTCCTAGTAAAATCTCTGCAAAGACTTATATTTAGGAACGGAGGGAGTACAACTTTTCCCACTACTTTTCCCCACTCCTTTCCTCTTTGAACCACGACCTAGATTCATGGGCTGCCTTTTTTGTACAGAACTGAGCTCCACTGTGTACCCGCGCGGGTGTGGTTGGGAAAGAGACGGGAGTACATGCACCGTGCATGCACCTCATCTCTTCCTGCACGCCCCCCACCTACGTGGGTGTGTTTGAGAGATACAAACTGCGTTCGTGAGTGTTTTTTGTTTCAGGGTGGGGGTGGGGGTGGGGTGGGGGGTTGATTTCGTGAATTATTTGTGGGATTATGTGTCGATGACATCTCAAACAAAATTTTGCATGCAATGTGTGTGAAATGGAGGCCTGTCCATATCATACATAGAGGGTCCGGCAATCCACGAGAAGAGAGGGAGGGGTCATAGCTATCGATTGAGTCGAAGAGAGGATAAAGTGGGTGGGTGCGAGATCGATGAAGAGAGCCATCGAAATTGTGTGTGTGTGCAAGTCAAAGATATAGGGCGACTGGCCTACCGGAACGTTAGAGGGCACATGTCAAGTTTGTGTGTGGCAGGGAGACATGACTAGAGTGCTCGATGTATCGGTGTGTGTGGGGGGAGGGGGTGGGGGGAGGGGTAGGGAGAGGCCTAACTATAGAGGTAGAACTACTTGTATATGTGTTGAGAAGGAGAGACCCAGCTATGTCTTGAGGGAGATCGGTCGACATCCATACATAACTGAAGGACGGGAAATATGATGGGACAGAGAGAGAGAGGACAGAGAGAGGGAGGGAGAGGGAGGAAGAGGGGTAGAGTGCTGGATGGGTGATGGAGTTGCTTCTCGGAGATGGTGGGAGAGGCCTACTAGACAAACTGAGGGTGTAACTGCAATGTTATCAATAAGAGTGGAGATGTGTTTCTGTGTGTGCCTGTGCGTGATAGATCTGTCGGGACGCATCCATGGATGATGAAGGGGAACCATGTGTTTGGTAAGCAAACCTACCTACATTGGTAGATCAATTGTTGTTTGTTGGAGGAAGGGAGAGACACAACTAATGAGGTAGATCGATCAACGTGTGGGTAAAAACGAGTTATAAGGACCTAGCTAGCTATATGTATAGCGAGAGACCGGTCGGTGTACGTCCATTTGTTAGAGGCAAATAAGGCCCAGCGAGACGGATAGATAGAGAGAATGGAGCTAGGAGGTGGTGCGAGAGGCCCAACTACTAGCTAGATAGGGGAGGAGTATGCTGTTGTGAGATCGATGAAAAGAGGCGAGAGTTTACACGCAGTGTCTCGACCGTATGAGAGACACGAGGCAAGGACACATAAAGGAGGAGATTGAAGGTGTGCGTGTATGTTGTAGGCAGGCATCACCGGAGAGGTTTATCGATCGGTGTGTGTCGGAAAGGAGTTGTGGAGACTACGGGAGAACGACCTGAAGAAAATATGAATGTGCCCGGTGGATTGAATGCCGAGGGAGGGGGAGGGCGAGGAGGGCGTGTGCATGCACGAGAGAAAGTTAGTGGTAGCTACAAAGGTTAGAGGATTGTGTGGGTGTAAGAGACTAACAAAGATCATAATTTTATATGAAAGCAGATTCATATATTTGAACAGGAGATCATAGTGTTTTAAACATTGCATGCAATATAGCGGTGATACACGTGTTGTGCACATGTTATACCATAATGTGGTAATGCATGGCGTTTGCAACTCACAACTAAATGCCGAACAATCTAAACCATACTATACATCAAACAATCTCACATTTTATTTGAATTTGTGATAATGTGTGGTGTTTGCAGCTTACAACTAAATATCGAACAATCTAAACAATACTATATATCAAACATTCTCACATTTTATTTGAATTTGTGGTAATGTGTGGTGTTTGCAACTCACATCTAAATACTTGTAGGCGTAGGGGGCGGGGCACCATACATAATGTGATAAACACATTATACATATGAGACATGGTTTTGATTATGAAGATCTAGCTAGAGCTAGAAATGTAATATGATTTGAAATCAAAATAAAGTGGATTCAAAAAATCTAGTTTGAGTTCATATAGTACACATAGTTCATATGTAACTCGATACTAATCATGTGGTGTGCTGTGAAGATAATACACAAACGATGGTTTAACTTGACAATAATGATGATTGTAGATCTTGTTAAAACAGAGAAACGAATTCAAATGCTTTGACTTCACAACAATCATTATTATAGATCTTATTCAAATAGAGAAACGAATTCAAATTTAGTTCATATTGAAGCGGTAGTATATACGTTTGGAATGCACTAAAACGTTCATTTGAGTACTAGGTTGCATGCATTATACACGTGGCGGAATATTTTAATTGAACATAACATGACTTCAAAGTTTTGAATGACATTTGTAGTGCGCATTGATTTGGTACGAAGACACGTTAGGCTTGTCCGAAAATTTCAAACCGCGCCTTGTTAGCCCGAAATATTTAAGATATATCTTTGTCTCGTTGTGCTCCGACAACTCCCTCCATCTCAACCCGCGCCTTGCTATTCCGAAATTACAACGCGCGCGAAAAATCCCACGTCCTGTGAAATCCCGACATGCGAAATGCCCGTGGTACCCCTGAACCGAAAGAACCGCCTCAAATCGGTGGGGGTACTTTTGTAACTTACACCACATTTCGGACAAGCACGTCTCTAAGCCATGGTTCCCCACTGCCATCCCATCCGCCCACCCATTCGTACACCGAGGCCGCGAAAACCCACGACGAAACCCCACACCCTGCTCCTTCCGCCACCCAGCCGGAGCCTCTTCCCCGACGATGTCGTCCACAGCAACACCTCGACGTCCCTCATCCACCGTACCGGATGAGGATCCGTCGTCGATCTCGTCGTCCCGCCGGTTCAGCCACCCCGTCCTCCACCTCCAAGGAGCTGCCCCGATGTTCCCCTCGTCTTTCGCGCCACCTCCATTCCCACACCATCGTCTTCACCTGCACCACCGGAAGAGCATCATCATCACTGTTTCCTCGGATGAAGTTGCGGCCTAATCGGCGCCACCAAAGAGGTTGTACACTAATCGCCGCATTTTCTTCTTGATTCGATCTCACGGTGCTGCCGGCGCTCTGTCCCGAGCCGAGACGTCGCGGCTCCGTCCACGGCGGCATCGCAGCGCCACTTCCTCCACGGCGTCGCTCCCTTGGCGGCGACGTCCACATCAGTAGGAGCTGCTGCTGCTTTAGCTCTCGCTCGCGCTGCTACTCTGCTCTTGCTCTCGGTCCCCTGCCTAGTCTGCTCTTGCTCGCGCTGCTGCTCTCGCTCTTGCTCTTGCTCTTGCTTGCGATGCTGCTCCGATTTAGCTACACTTCAGTCGACTGAATCAACTTTTGGGTCAGTCAATTTTCAGGGGGGGCTCGCTAGGGTGAAGGAAGAACCAACCGCCGCAGGGAGGGGGGCTCGCCGGAGAGGTACCCCACTATATATCTTAGGGTTCAGGATGGGGCGGTGGTCGCCGGCGGTGGCGGGGCGTTGGCGGGGCGGTGGCGTGGGGATCACCGGAGAAAAAGCTCGACACGTGGGGGGGCCTAGAGGGATGGCCGGGGCGGCGGCGGACCGGTGGTGGGGTTCGGGCGGGCGGGCGGCACACCGCCCGAACGCGGGCGGCCCGAGGCTGCTTGGCCGATGGTGGCTTGCGGCTTAGGGGGTGGAGGTTGAAGATGAACCGTAGGCCCTTGATTTCGTATCCATGGCTACAAAATCGACCGACCAGAGATGAAAAGTCGATCGACCGACGTGTAGCCTCACCTTGCTAGTGCGTTCAGTTTGACAAAGAAAATTCAGTTTCGACAAAGAAAATTCAGTTTCGATAGTTAAGTTCAGTTTACAGTTAAGTTCAGTTTCGACAGTTAAGTTCAGTTTGACGATTAAGTTCGGAAGATGAGCGGCTGATGTATTTTACATCTAGCACTTTGTGGTTATGTATTTTACGTCATGTATTGGAGATGCTATTAGAATTCCACTCAGGTTAACGTTGTTCGTTGTCTCTCTTGTCCTGCTTCAGCCTCGGCATCGTACAACTCACCGGAGTTGCTCCAACGATGAAACCCTCCATCACAGCGGAGCAGTACCTCGGGCTCCATCTCCAGAAGCCTAAGATCTTCTTCCCCTCCTCCGACAAAGAAAGTCAGCCGGAGCATCCTCACCGGCCAACCCAATCACACTGAGATCGACATGGCTTCGTCGAAGAGGTTGTACACTTGTTGCATCTCTTTTTTACTCTACATGTTATATATATTGTCCACTGAGCACACGGATTTTTTCCTTTAGTGTCTCCTTGAAAGAAAAAATGTAGTAATTAATTTTCACGTGTCCTCCTTTTCAAATTCCTATTCGTGAAGCAGAAGACTAAGAGATAGTAGCATAATAGCATTATAACCGTACATTTTCTTGTGGTTTGACTTAATCTCACCATGCTTCTTTGCATCCTGTGCTCTTCCAATTGTTGTGAATCAAACACCCAAATTGGCAGAAAACCTGTGTTTTTAAATTCTCTGCTTTGCACGTGCATTCCAATCCTATTCCTGTCTATTTCCTATCCCTGCATTGTTGGAATCCTCCAATTCAAACAAGCACTTACAGAATTACTTCTCTTCTGAGATAGTTGTCAAATAAAACCTTCCGTGGTTTGTCCCGCTCTCGCTTGCCGTCGTCAACCCCAGCTCACCGCTCCAACGATGTAGGGTCTAGCACAAGAGGATCCGCCTCGGTATCGCCTTTTCGCCGCCTCAGATCTTCTTCCCCGCCGCTGGCAGCCATGAAAACAACATTACCATCATCAACCGAGCAGATGACCTCGAGGACTACACTGGTCCGCAAGAGAGGTCGCACTCTTTCATGTCTACTTACGTTATGCATCGCTTAATATTACATGCTACTTTATCGTCCTATTCACCGATTAGACTCTGAGTCAGCTCCAAACTAATGGTCAAACTTGAGTTTTTAAATGGTTGTGCGATACATATCGGGGCCGCTATCAATAGTATCTATCTACTATCTGGTTAATCTCCGGTGTCTACTATGAGTTTCATGTTGGGTGGGAAACAAACAGAAAGAAGCCATTATCTGTATTTTTAACCAAGCCATTATCCGCCAGCTATTATCGGTTTTGGGTCTATCCACAGTTGCTACCATCACTCTGGATTTCAGCATGCACTCCTTACATAATCTCACTATGTTTTATTCCTATGCATGATGCTTATTGTAAACAATGGAACCGAACATGTAGAGCAAAAGAGACGAGCCTTGCGTGGCAATAAAATTTCATGCAGACGTCGCTCCATGGTAGGCGCAAAGGCAGCCCCCTCCATGCATTTCGGATTGTAATCGAGAGGAAGATATCTGTTCTGAGGGGGGTTCAGAAGGAGAAGACAACTCCTATTTACCCCCCGAGGTCTTCACTCTAACTTGGCATGCTGATGTTGGTTATATCATGCATATGGTGTCTTGCATTGCTTACTTTATACATCAAATATGTCATCTGCTTAGTTTAGACATCCTTTGTGTGAATGCCATCTGTTTAGCTTATTCATCATTTGTGTGAATTATGCAACGCCATCTTGTTTAGCCATGCATCATATATGTGAATTTTGCAATGCCATCCTGCTTAGCCAGTCATCTTATATGTAAATTATATCAGGCCATCCTTTTTTTTGCGTTACATATTACATTTGTCAACAATGTTAGTACATTCAACTACTCTTCATGTGCATCAGCCATTTGACACGGTGATGGCAAATTCTGGAGTGAAAACAAGGTCTTCAGAGCGGGCTAAGCTATCTGACAAAGCGCATATCTCGCTAGTTACGGATAGCTCCTCAGAGGAGGATTCGACAGATGATGACCAGTCCTATTCCCCCGAGGTGTATGCTCTAAATTGGCGTGGTTATGTTGCTCATATCGTATGTATGGTGTCTCGCATTGCTATGTCATTTGATTAGTTTAGAAATGCTTTGTGTGAATGCCACATTGCTCAGTGTCTAATTACCATATATGTGAATTATGCATTGCCATCTTGTTGCAAGACATTATATATGTGAATTATACAATGCTATCTTGTTGCAAAGGCATTATATATGTGAATTATGCAATGCCATGTTGTTTAGCCAATCATCATGTATGTGAATTATATCATGCTATCATTTTTTTGTAATACGTGTTCCATTTGTCGACAACGTTTGTATATTCAACTACTCTTCCTGTGCATCAGCCATTTGAAGCGGTGATGGAAGTATCTGGAGTGAAAACTAGGTATTCAGAGTGCATAATGCTACTCGCCGCAGCAGACATCTTGTTGATTCTGAGAGCTCCTCAGAGGAGGATTCAGAGACTGATGACCAGTCCTATTTCCCCCCTGAGGTCTATTCTCGAACTTGGCCGGGTTATATTACCCATGTCATGCATGTTGTCTTGCATTGCTTAGTTTTTACATCATATATGGATTGCCATCTGCTTACTTGCTTAAAATATAAATCATATATTTGAATTATATCATGCCATCATGTTTACATAGTACATACACATCATCTATCTGAATTATGGCATGGCAACCCATTTAATAAAGACATCATATAGTTATATCATCTCATCCTGTTTAGTGTTTACAGTCATCATACTTTGAATTATGGCATTCTATCCGTGAATGTATGTGAATTATGGCATGCCAACCTATTTAATAAACACATTATATAGTTATGTCATGGCATCCTGTTTACATAGTCTCATGTTTTGAACTATGTATTTCCATCTTTTTTAGTTAGCCATCATAATGTGAAATCGTGTCATGCTATCCTGTTTAGTTAGCCATCATATATGTGAAATTGTGTCATGCTATCCTGTTTGGTTAGACAACATAAATATGAATTATTTCATGCCCTCTTTTATTCCTCACTATCCATTGCACCTCTCTATCATACAATGTCTATACTTTCAATTACTTTTCTTGTTTATCAGCCATTTGAATTGGAGAGCGTGATGGCAGTATCTAAGGGAGTAACAACACGGTCTTCAGAAAAGATAGTGCTACCTGTTGATGCAGATAGAACCACGGTTGTACTTGCCCAAGGACCAGATCCACCACACATAACCCAGACTCTCGCAGATTGTACCCCTACCTAGTTGGACAGAGAACCAACTACACCCCTTCTAACCCCAACCCCGGCAAATAGTAACCAAGTCCAGTTGACACAGCACCATCTCCACCACGGAGCACCCAAACACGAGCAGTTAGTAAGGGAACTGCAGTGCCCAAAGCATGAGGACCACCACTCCGAAGCCCAACTAAACGCTTAAAGGAGAAGAAGATTTGTTCTCAGGTCAGGTTCTATAGCTATGGTTCATACTCCTTTCTTTGTTGCATTACGTATTTACTCATACCAACTATTTTCAAATTTGAAGGATGGAATTGAAACTCCAATGGCGCAACAGTATGTTTTAAACTTGTTTCTTTAAGCTGGTTTAATGTTGTAACCTGCTCTATGTTGATTTCAGTTTCAATTGAATAAACAGTTATGTTCTCATGTCATGCACATTACAAGTGTTGTTATTGCTCTATAGTTACCCACACTTATATTCTGTCTCTTCTGCTTTGTCTTGAACAAATATTATTTGAACTGTGTCTCTATCTTGATTTGGCAACAAAAACTAGAATGATATAGACCATAAAGTGACCATGGTACATAGATATATGTTTGTTACATCTTTGTTATCATGTCCACTTTACTACCGAACTCATTTACCAAAATGAGTTTCATATACAACATGGTAAACATGTGATGTGTCCGCTTGTTTCTCGTTTAGAATGCGGACAAAATATTGGAGAAACGATGCCGCGTTATCCAATGGTAAAGGAAGTAATGCAGATAAGGTTCAAGATAGTGAGACATCCTGTTGGTCTCCAAGAAAGTCGATAAAAACTATCTTGATGACATTGAGGGAACCCAAAAGTCCTGTCTTGATGTAGTGTTCGAGTTCTTGGCCACTATCACCGGGCACAAGCTCTTCGAACTTCTTTCCTGAATCAGTTCGTCTTCTTGAGTCTCAACTTCAAGTTGAAAGACATCGATCAGATGTGTTGCGACAGGAAGCTGAAGGACTGAGGAAGTCCTTGCAGAATTCAGATGCATATTTTCTGGTGCAACGACAAGCTACTGGAGGATTTAAGCGCCAAACAAGAGAAAGTTAATAAGCTTGCTAAGCATCTTGCCACATTATGGGTCCCCGGGATATTGTTTCTTGAGATCTTCTCAAGTGGTTTGATTCTGGATTTGTTCTGCTATGGCGTTTATTTGCGCTGGTCGCCAACTTTGACAACCAAAGGTATATGATATGCTGCTTTGTTCCCTATATTTGCACTGGTGGCGAACTTTGATGCCCAGTGGATGTAATATGTGTAATAGCCGTGATAGCCTAGCATAAGTTGCTTGCTTATTTATTTCCTTGTTGTCTTGTTTATTTTTGTTTGCTTGTAGTCAGTGCAGTTCTTTTCCGCGGATTGCTAGTGGCTGCAATAACCTATTTTTTAAAAATAGGCCACAATAACCATGGGCTAATATTTATTGTAATGACACTGGGCCTCCTACGGGCCATAGAAACAGTGGTCCTTCTACGGGCCGTAGAAACAGTAGGCCTTCTACGGGCCGTAGAAACAATGGGCCTTCTACGGGTTGTATCATCAATGGGCCTTATACGGGCCGTATGATCGATTGGCCAAACATGGGCCAATAACAGGCCGCATTATGGACGTAAACAGGCTAGAGTTGGAATCTTCCGTTCATGGGCCGACCATAATGGGCCATCGTTAATAGGCCGTATTTGATGACGCTATGAAATCGGCCCAACATATTAACGGACCACAAACGGGCTGACTATAACCACGGGCTGAATTTGGCCCAAAAGCAGAAAATGACAGTAATGGGCCGTAAGTAAACGAATGCTGGAAATGATCCCAAGAATAAATGGGCTCTGAGAAGGCCGAAAGATAACATCGGCTGGAAACGGCCCAACTGAATAACAGGCTCTTAATAGGTATAAAGTGATACACTGTTCATTACGGGCCAGTTTCACCACAGATCGTTAATGGGTGTAAAGTGATACATTGTTCATTGCGGGCCAGTTTCACCACGGGCCGTTAATAGGCCAAGAGTTACATAGGGCCTCATATGGGCCAAAAGATGTCATGGGCCATACATGGGCCAGAAGTGAAAACGAGCTGGAGTCATATTGGATGGCCCAGATGACGCTATTGGGCCTAATTCGGATAGGGCGTAACGAGCCTTGGGTTAGCGGGCTGTAAATGGGCTATATGCGAACATGCCGTTAACAGGATTTCCATGGGCCGGCCCGCCACCTTTTGACCAAGTCAAACGGGCCGGCCTTTTCACAGGAATGGGCCTCTGTTGGGCCGTGCGACGTGTCGACGTATCATAGGCGCCTTCTGTCCAATGAGTGGATGACATCAGTCCCAACGACGAGCCGACACGTGCTTCCTCCAGCCAACGATGATTTTACACGTGGAAAATCCCCATTGGTCGGGGCTGTTAACGGGTTATCGGATCCAAAACCCGACCCGATAGCTTAACGGCGTTCCGTTACGGTGGAGGCCACGTGTCGGTCACCCTTGACGAAAGCACTTCTGTGACGCGCGATTTATCGTCATGAAAGTGGACACTTCTGTGATGATAATTTTGGTAATGTCATGGAACACTTCTACGACAAAGACGGTATGACTATCTTGATTATGTCATAAAATCGTCATGGATGTACATGCATGACAAAAAACGTGACCTACTGTGACAAACACATATCATCATGGAAGTGTATTTTTTTAGAGACAGTGGGGTGCGGGAGAATGGACCACGTAAAAGAGACGAGGATGGTGATGATGGTGGTGATGTTGATGAAGACGATCACCGCGGCGATGATTCCCCTCCCGATGGCACTCCGGCGCCACTGAGAGAGAGGAGGCACTACAAAAAAAAGAGACATCCGTGACATTTTGGGCCGAACGAAAAAAATTTATGTCATACATATGACACTTCTATGATGATAATTGTGACAGAACCCGGTATCATCATAGATGTGGTGGGCTCCTACTTCTATGACAAAAATCATGATGTAAAATGGGCTTTTCGTCTGGGCGGGCCGGAGACGCAGCTGCATGACATTCTTTGGGATGTCCATGACGGAAAAATCGTGGTAGAAGCGAGGGTAGGAAAATTTCGGGAGTTGCCGGTTACGGAAGTCGGGGCCGAGCGATGCGCTGCTTTCTCTCGTGCGTCTGCTGCGTGTGTAGGCGTTGGCTCTAATCAACTCGAAAGCGAGGCGTTGGGCTCTAATCAACCCGGCGATAGCATCGCGAACTTACGCGTTCATCGAACCCGAGCGATCGATCGATGGCTGTTAATCAACCCGATGGAGTGATTCTTCGCCATCTGCCGCTAATTGAAGCCGGTCGATTGGATGAGCGAGTGAGCGTTATGGGGGGTGGATGAACAGTGGTGGTGGCGTTTCCTCCGGATGAACAGGACCCGTGGTGTGGAGGGCTGGATGAGCGATGAGACGATGGAGGGGTGGCCGTGGAGGGGTGGTTGAACAGGACCCTATGGTGTGGAGGGCTGGATGAATAGTAGACGGTGGAGGGGTGCCCGTGGAGGGGTGGTTGAACAGTAGCCGGTGGAGTAGCGCGCGGTGGAGGCTGGATGAACAGGAACCCGTGGAGGCCGGAGGAGGTCGACGGTAGCCCGTGGAGGTTGGAGGAGGTCGACGGTGGAGATGAATAGTATCACGTGGAGTCTCGTTTTGTGGTACGCCACACTCCTCCCGATGAACAGGACCCCTGTTTCGACTGTAGGAGGTCCGTTTCCTCCGTTTTGCGGTATGTCACACCCCTCCCGATCAACAGGACCCCCGTTTCGACCGTAGGAGGTCTGTTTCCTCCGTTTCTGATGCGCCACACCCCTCCCGATCAACAGGACCCCCGTTTCGACCGTAGGAGGTCCGTTTCCTCCGTTGTGCGCTACGCCAGACCTCGTTTCCATCGCCTGTTCCGTCCAAGCCGGTTGGCTCCCACGCGTTCCGTTGCCTCCCGATGAACATGACGCATTCCGTTACCTCCCCATGAACACAACGCATTCCGTTTCCTCCCCATGAACACGACGCATTTCGTTGCCTCCCCATGAACACGAGCCCTCGTCGTACGTATGCGCGACTAGGCGTTCGAGACCCTGCCCGTATGTACACATACATGGCTGTATTTTCTTTCTTGCACCATGGCCGCTATACGTACGTGTACATGCCACGTGCGCGCCTCTACTACAACACGTGCGCGCCTCTACTACGACACGTGCGCGCCTCTACATCGACCAGTATGTACGTACACGTTCGCGACCAGGATGACAGCGCTACATACGCTTCGACCAGGTGGGCCCCGACTGTCACGCACTTCCTTGCCTGCGAAGATGTAGCTGGTGGGTCCCAGCAGTCAGGGGGGCGAATCGTTTTGTTTTTATTTTTTGCCCGGACGCACTTCCTTGTGTGCGAAGGTGTAGTCATGGGTCCCGGCAATCGAGGCGAATCATTTTTTTTGCCCGGACGCACTTCCTTGCGTGCGAAGGTGTAGCTGCTGGGTCCCAGCAGACAGGGGGGCGAATCATTTTTTTTTTGCCCGGACGCACTTCCTTGCATGCGAAGGTGTAGCTAGTGGGTCCCAGCAGTCGGGGGGCGAACCGTTTTTTTGCGGACACACTTCCTTGCGTGCGAAGATGTAGCTGGTGGGTCCCAGCAGTCAGGGGGCGAATTATTTTTTTTTTCGGACGCACTTCCTTGTGTGCGAAGATGTAGCTCGTGGGTCCCAGCAGTTAGGGGGCGAATCATTTTTTTCGCGAAATACGGTGGCCCGTCCGGTGGGTCCCCGCTGTCAGGTGGAGGAATAATTATTTTGCGCGTAATAAGGAGGCACTTCCTTGCGGTTGCCGTGGACCCAATTGTCGGCCTCTCCACGTCTGATCCACGTCCGATGGAATTCGTTCCTTGACCACGTTGACCACACCGCCGAGAGCACCACGGCGGTGGACGACGGCGAGGCCTAGGAAGGGGACGACGCGAGTCGGGAAGACGCGGCGATGGATGCACGCGGTGAGGAGTACGAGGGTTCACTGGTTCGGCTGAGCTGCCGTCGCCGCAGAATAACAGGGGGTGTGGGTGAGTGGAAGGATGGCCTGGCCAGCGGTGGGAGTAGTAGGGGGCGGTGAGGCCTCCGCGGCAAAGACAATGATCGACCACGAGAGGCGGTGAGCAAAGCGGCACGGCGCTGCTTTGGGCGGCTGGAGCAAGAAGACCAGAGGTTGAAGAAGCACGACGGCCGTTGGATGGACATCGTACGGTCACTGCAGCTAGAATCGTTTATTTATTGACTACGTTGACAAAGCCCTTGGTACGTCAACTTAGTAGGCCCACAGGTCAGCTTTCGAAACGGTGCGCCCCATATGTTAGGGGGAGGAATCATTTTTTGGGCGGGTGAAGCTAGAATATCCGAGATTGAAGAAGAAGCACGGCATCCGTTGGATGGACATCCAACGACGTCGCTGCTAGAACCATGTGTTGACTATAAGTTGACAAAGCCTTGCACACGCAGCGTCAACTCTGTTTTTTTTAGGGGACGCGTCAACTTAGTAAGGCCGTAAGTGTGTGGCGTAGAACTTATAGCCCATTTGAGATTTGTAAGAATGTGTAGCCCATTTTTTAATTCTAATGGAATTTACTACAGCCCATTTACAGTTTGTTAAAAGTACAGCCCATTTCAACCAACCGTTCAAAACAGAATTCAATAAAATTTCCCACATTTTGATGGGCTCCGAATATTTTTATACCGAAATTTCTAGTCAGATAAATATAATTTCAATATAAATTTATATTACGTAAAAATCCAACGAAACATTGCGCTCGCAACAATTAATGAAATTAAAATTTTCAATATTCCAAAAATAATATTTTATAAAGTAATCATTGTTTGGTGCATTTTTTAATAGTTACTACCTAGTTTTTATAATTACATCCCATTTATTATTTCTTAAAGCCCATTTTCTTGTCAAGCCTAATGCATCCCTCCTAGGAAAGATTTGCAGCCAATGAGCGGTGAATAACAACTTGACCTTGCCTGGGTATTCCTAAAAAAAAGTATAGCTGGGCTAGCCATTTTCAGCTTGAAAAAAATTAATATCTTGGCTGGATATTTGGCCTAGGCTAGACGGGCCACAGCCCGCCCAGTTAATACCTGCAGTGTTGTTTTCGTTGTTGTTCATAGGAGAAAAATTAATATCTGGGGTAATCATCGAAAAATCTGCAAAGGTTTCACCTCAAAAACACAAATACTGCTCGAGCTGCTTGGTCCCAAATTGCCGGCCGCTTCTTGTGCAATTCTCTCATTTATTGACTAGAGTACATAGGTTGATAATGGTGTGGAACCGTGATGTCAGGAAACCAGGAGGAAGCAAAATAAATTATAGTTATATATATATATATATATATATATATATATATATATATATATATAATAAGGAGGCACTTGCGTACGTGAGGCTATGGACCTGGTGGGTCCCCATTGTCACCCTATCCAAGTAAAGTCATCTCCTCGCCCACGCGCGCTTTCCACCCGAAACAGTCAGCGCCGGCCGCCCCGCTTCCCGTTGCAGGCGATTGCTCTGCCTTCAAACGACACAAGTGCCGTTCGTCCGTCCATCTGCCGCACACATTAACGGTGCGCCGTTGCCGAGGCGGCTACTCCGGTGCCACACGTCCGTCCCTCCGCCCGCCCACCATTGCTATATAAACTGCTGCGCCGGCCATAGCCGCAGTCATCCGCATATGTTCTCTTTCTCCTGTCAACACCACTACTGCCCACCATGGCTTCCTCGCGCTCCAGCACTCTTTGGGACGGGCGGACGACGGACCACAAGGAGATGGCAGCCATTGCTGCTGACCGGCAGGCCGGCAGGCAGCCGGAGGACGACGACGTCCTAATGGAGAACATGGTAGTCGATGATCCGGTGCCAACCCCCTCCTCTGCGCCATCCTCGTCGGTGCATTGCACCATGACCATCGGCGAGGCCCGTGCCCAATATATGGACAGGGTGAGGCCGATGCGTGAGGAGCAGTTCTGGGAGGCGCAGGCCGACGCCGCCTACAACCACCATCTCCTCCAGGAGCACCTGCAGGCGGAGGAGCAGATCGCCGCGGAGCAGGCGGAGCAGGAGGCGCTGCTCGACTCGTACCGCTCCGCCCGCAAGGGCCGCCTCAAGCGCTGGCGGTACCGCATGCGGGTGGCGGAGGCTGCGGCCGCCTACAAAGAGGCTAGCAAAGAGGACGATGAAGCGGGCGAGGCGCTATTTGGCGAGACCGAGGACGAGGCAGAGGACAATGCCGGCTCCGACGAGTCCCTGCTCCGCTTGCGTCGACGACTCCATGCTCCGCCGAGGCCCCGCGGCGCCAACAACGAGGCAGAGGACACCGTCGGCTCCGCCGAGGCCCTGCCCCGCCAACAACGAGGCAGAGGACATCGCCGGCTCAGCCGAGGCCCCACCCTGCCATCAACGTGGGGGAGGATTTCCACCGCTCCGAGGCGCCGCCTCGCCCGCAGACAGAGGACATCGCCCGGCTCACGAGGCCCCGCCCGCTACCAACGAGGCCGCGCCACCACGTAAAACGAGGAAGAGTAGAACACGGTAGGTCGCCGCCACTCGGGTCCAAGTAAGGCCACCGCTGCTACCCTCGGTTGAAGCCAAGCTAAGCGGGTTGACCATTGTGGCGGTTAGCTTCTTGGCGGCGATGTGGAGTCGGAGAGCTGCGGCCCGGAGAAGAACGCTGCTTCTACTTAGCTATTTGATGCGATTGGTGGTCACACGTGGGCCCAACAGGCCACATGTCGATTCTGCAATCGCACCTGCAGCTAAATCAAGCTTTCTGTTCGTCTCGATGGGACACAGTGGGTAACCGGTTAATTAATTATACCTCCAGTAGCACCCTTTTAGTTTTTTTTTTAAAGGAGGATGACCCCGGCCTCGCATGCAGGAGATGCATGCGGCCACAAACACCCCTTTTTAGTTGAACAATGTATGAAATGTAATGAAATCCGGCATGTTTATATGAAATCTGACCGTGTATGAATGAATTTATTTCGGTTAGTACGAATTCCTGTATCACTGGCATTGGATGAACATGCAAAACAATACCTACTAGCATTATTCCCAGGGTGATCACCACGTTTGCAGCAGTTTCACATGTACTCCCTCTGGTCCTTTATAGTCTGCATACAAGTTTTGTCTGCAGTCAAATATCTCTACTTTGACCAATCTTATACAAAAAAGTATGCATTTTCACAATGTGCGAAGTAAAAAGGAACAAAAGGAGTACAAAGAGTTTGAGCAGCTTTTTAGCGTTTCTATACATTGCAATCAAACACACATGCCTGGCAATTCATAGAGAACATTCAAAACAATCGATGATTATGCATCTCAGCGACTCACATGTCGAGGCAATATTTACTTCACAATTAAAGAATAAAGAAAAATTAATCGCCATTGGCCGACAAAGAAAGGGCGTCCCATTCGAAAATATCAAACGCATATCTTGCTAAAATCAATGAGCAAATTTTGACAAGGTTGTCCCATTCCAAAATATCAAATGCCTACGATTGTGGAATGGGCAGGGTTTGCCATCAGTTCGAACATTGACATGGCACCTCGTGCTAATAAACCCATTTGTTCTTTTTGTGCGGTTCCACCAAAATCAACCAAATTCAGCGTAGCTTGTATGATTTCGCCCTTATATGTTGCAACGCCTTGAACTTATGGGCACCTCCTTCCTTGTGGTGGAAATGAATGATTTGATGTATTCATGAACATTTTGTGCAGTTCCCGTTGAAATCAAGCTGAGCACCCCTGTTTGCACAAATACAAAAAAGTGATTAGTATAAAGCAAACTGTACTATGAATCGACAGTTTCAACAGGCACATACATGGTCCATGTAGAGCACACTTTTAGAAAATGGAACTCACCAGAAAAAATCCTAGAACAACATTGTACTCGCGCATCACAGCAAAAAAATGGAGATTTGTCGGTCCTTCTGAGCTGAAGTTAGTTTGGTCTTGTGGGGAGTAATGTAACCAGCCTTCAACTGCTCCTTCTGATGAGAAGATAGATAAGGCTTCTTCATCCTGGCATAATCGGAACTAGTCACTTCACGTACTCCATATTCTTCTTCAGAGGAAGATGATCCTGTTGTGCAAAGACAAGAGGATTACTAAATGCTAGCATCCATGTTTGCTTGAAAAAAAGGAAAGGAAATATTTAAAACAACACAGATGAAGCACTTCTTAAGGACAATACCACTTTTTCATGACAGTATCTAAACAGTAGCACAACACCAATAGAGATGACAAAGCTCAATCATATGGATGAAATCAGTGGGTGAGTACCAACATTTGTCAGGAGGCTGATTTTGTAGAGCATACAGATGAAGCACTTCTCCGGAACCATCTGTTGCTATCTACGGGGTGGCCATGCTCACTATATACTCCTCGATTAGTTTAATGTTTCCAACATCTTCTTGTGCAATTCCACTAAAATATATGGTATCTTCAAAGAAGATCCCTGTTTGCACAAGTAGAGATAATTACGTATGGCATCAAATCAGTGGCAAAACAATTGCTCGTTCCAGCCATAGCAATAAATTAAGATGCAAAACTATATCATTACTTGTGTCATCACAGTTCTAGTGCTTCATTACAGCACCGGCAGTTGATTTTTGTTTTTGTTCCACTTGTTCTTCTCGTTCATCACTTGGTTCAATAACAGACAAGCTTCGCCTTCAATGTAAGATTTGGCATGTCAATTAGGGAGCAAAAGTATAGTACTAAACTTAATTTTCTGATGAAAGTGGCAAAATACAGGCCGGCAGTTGTGAAATATCCTTATCTTACCTCAATGGGATATTATGGTGCACATACAGATTGGAAGTCTTGTGTCCATTTGTGCAGTTCACTAAAATCAAGCAACATTATAGTACAAGTAGCACAACATATGAAAGCACACTGCAGAATCATGTGAAAGAAGGCTAGTACTGACCTCTCATGATGCGGAATTCAAACAACTCACAAGAAGAAGATCTGAACCAAATTCGCCTTAACGGATAGGAAGTAAGATCTCTTCTTGTGCAGTTCCACTAAGATCAAACAATCAAGCAACATTTTCGGTGTGACATTTTGGTTGAACTGCACAAAACACACTTAAAACAAAAGTGTTTTGTGCAGTGCAACAAAAGGTCACAATGGCAACGAGGTTAGGTAGATAACCCTGTTTACACAGAGGTGCAAAGGAAACAATTAGTGGTCGATAACGGTGGATGACACGTAAGCCAACAAAAGAAGCATCTACCTTATCTAAATGGGAAAGAAAGCAAGACAGTAGCATTTCTCAAACGGTGGCATTGATTAATATTAACATAGAGATTATATTAACAATAAAATTCGTTAAACATGTAATTTGTTTTAACTGTGGCATTACATCAATTTTCCAGCGGCATTATTAGAGGGTGTTTGTTTACAGGGACATTTTGGTGTAGGGACTAAAAAAACTCCATGTCAGTCACATCTAAACCAAACAGGAGGGACTTTTCGGGACTAAAAGTGGGCATTTGGGACTAAAGAAAGAAGACCCCGAGGGAGTCTTTTTGGGACTTTTCCGACAGTTGCCCCTGCCACGCATTGCACCTTATTTCTATTAGTTCATTACTAGGGGTAACATGGTCTTTTATCATGTCATTTAATAACCTCTAGTCCATGTTTAGTCCCTGGAACCAAGCAGGTAGGGACAAGGGAGTTTTTAACCAAACAGGGCCTTAGATTAACAACAGCTAATGAGTTGCATCGGGACGATGGGCCTTTCAAAGACCATGTGCATCTACCGATGTACTATGGTCATGCACAATCTGTTGCAACAAAGAACAAACAACCAAGGAGCATATTTGTGTTGGTCCCAGTTTTGTTATCTTTAGACACCTTTCCCTATGTGAGCGCAGAAATCTAGTCCTGCTCAAACTCTCTGACCTTGTCCCTTCCTTTCCTTTCTGAACTAGTACTTTCGCCCCTTCCTTTCCTGTTTGAACCACGTCCTAGATTTATGCGATACAACTGTTCCCACTACTTTCCCCCATTCCTTTCCTGTTTGAACCACGTCCTAGATTCATGCTATACAACTTTCCCCCTTCATTTCCTCTTTGAACCACGTCCTAGATTCATGCTATATACAACTTTTCCCACTACTTTCCCCCACTCATTTCCTCTTTGAACCACGTCCTAGATTCATGGTATACATGCAGCTAGAGCAATGCATGTGGAGTAAGTAAAATATACCTTAAGGTTCTTGGAGAGTGGTTCGTGGGCGACGGGCGGCTGCGAAGAAGAAGGGTCGGAGGCCCTCCCGCGCCCGCTGGGTGGAAAGTGAACAGCGGCTGTAGTGGATTCCCTCCCTCGCCGGGCGGCAGTGTTAAGCCTCCTTCCCTTCCTCATGGACGGATCCTGCCGGCTCTTTGAGCAGCAGTGAGGAGAGAGAGGCCAACAAAGTCTTGTTTAGATCCGGAGAGGGAGAGAGTGTGAAGAGAGCAACTACAAGCCCGAGGCTCCAGTGAGAGAGGCGTAGAGTGTGAAGAGAGCAACTACAAGCGCTGAGGCTCCAGCGTGTATATATATACTGGAGAGAGAGTGTGAAGCGTGCAAACCCTAGAAAACATTTTGACCAGTCAAAGAATCCTCCTGGCAAAAATTATGCTCAAGTGTAGTTATCGAACCCGAGACCTCAAGTTTGATGAGCGAACAGGCTAACTAGCTACACAACCCTCCCTTATGTTCAACAAGAGGAAAATAACCTTTTATACATTCCTGCATTCGTGTGACAGGCATGCCGTGTTTTTTGTGTGTGTGTGGGAGTCATTAGGATTTCAATCATAATCGTGTCATGTGGCTTTGGTGGTAAGACTATCCACAGTGGTGTAGAAATAATGCAGCCTTAGTCACCTTACCTCTCTCCACATAGTACGTTGGGTCCCACCAGTCAGAGGGTGAAACGAACAAATTAATAAGAAAAATTAAAAGCGCCCGGTGATGTATCTTACCTCACACATCTCGCTACTGCTCGGGAACACTGTCCAATTGATCCCTCTGTTCGCTCACGTACTATTTTAAGTGAATCCTTATTATAGCATGCACACAAATTTTGGGCACTTGTATTCGACTTAAGTCAGTGTGCCACCGTATCTCGTATACTTACTACTCCCTCCGTCTAGGTGTAATAAGTCACGTTAGAAGGTGCAACGGGACCAAGGTGCGTGTGTGTGTTTAACAGCATGTGTGTGTTAGAGAGTGCAACAGATCGACCTACTCCTATAGAGATATAGTGTGTAGTGTATGATTTTAGCCGCGAGAGTCGGTGCATCCTCTTGTTTTCGGGCGTGCCCGGTAGGGACATGCGGACAGCTGCCATGCCCGCTCCTCACCAGCCTGGCCCCCCAAAGCCCCTCCATCGCCCGCGCGCGCTTCCCGCCCGAAACGGTCAGCGCCGCTCCAAAGAATCGGTGCCGCATTCATGCCCGGGCAGAGCGGACGCGACCTCTCACTGGCGCAAGAGTGATGGTTGCTTCGTCCGTCCAACTTACTGTTGGGTCTATGTGATTTGACGGCTCATTGGTCTTTATTACTGAGGTGGTAGGACATTTGGATGTCCCACGCCGTGAAAGGAGGTAGTAGAATACAATTTTCTCCATTCTTACAGCGGAGGAGTGCAAGAGCAGTGAGAACACACAGGCTCAGTGATTACATGGCCCACCTCACACTATCACCGCGCGACACCTAACTCTTTACATAGTACTCCCTCCGTTCCTAAATATTACTAGACGAGTCCCCGCGCGTTGCCGCATAACAGCGATATATCTCTCTTCGTAAAATTATCGATTTCATAGAACTAAAAAAACTCTATAACCGCATGACAAATGTGGTAGCCAAACTAAATAAACTCCCATCATCATTTAGATCATCCCATGTAAGGAAAAAAGATCAGCCAACTCCTACTGCATAATGGGATTATATTTTTCTTTTGACATGTTAATGGGACTTAAAAGCTCACTTACATCCATGCTACCGGTGCATGCTTGCATGCGAACATGTTGATGTGATTTAAAACCCACTCACATGCATGTGCCACGGTATTTCTGCATGCTTGCATGTGGCTTAGTCTTGAGCCTCTCAACGTCTAGATCAGACGGCTATTATGACTGATTTACTTCATCTAACGGCTACGTCAATTTTGATGATGTGGCTCAAGGAGAGGATAGAGAATTCCTAGCGTGAGGGCTAGCTATTACTAGTAGATAAGTCTTTGTAGAGATTCCACTAGGTGAACTACATACGGAACAAAATGAATGAAGCTACACTTAAAATGCATCTATATACATCCGCATGTGGTTAATGGTGAAATCTCTACAAAGACTTATATTTAGGAACGGAGGAAGTACTAGTATAGTACTAGTACGCATCTTGTAATTTATCAATGAGATAAATTTGTACAATGCTATCAAGCTTCTAGCTCCTGTTACATGTATCTTGCGTCCAAGGTTGCCCGTTGCAACATTTCATCAAATACAAAGGAGACTAACATGCATGCTATTGCATCTCAATGATTAACAGATCATAGCAAATATGTACTCCCTCCGTTCCAAAATAAGTATCTCAACTTTGTGCAAACTTTAGTACAAAGTTGTACTACTACTAAAGTTGACACTTATTTTGGAACAGAGGCAGCTAAAGAAGAAATCGATCCATGCAGTCCCTAGCCCTTGAACCGTGAACCACGACTGTGCTTCAATTTCTTTGGCAACGTTCGAGCTTCCTAATAAATGAAGTTTGCAACCTTTTGACCACCGGATCATTTTGTGCAGTTTCACCAAAATCGAGATGAGCATCCATGTGGCAAACAAATTGAAGAAGCGTGATTAGAATAAGATTACTAGGACTAGTTGATGAGACATAAACTCATCCCAAATACAGTACATAGAAGCCAGTAGAGGTATCAGGTATGTGCATGGCAAAGAAGTAGAGAAATATCCACAGGGAGTGATGTGGGCAGCTGGAGTAGTGGTGTAAGCCGGCTGTAAAGGGAGTTGTACCTGAGGAACGTAGCTCAACCTTGAGGAGGGCGGCGGGAGGCGGCAATCGCCCACGTCAGCGGCAAAGGAGCAAGGGCGAAGGCAACCTCACCGGCTTTGTGAGAGAGAACGGCGGGGACCCCTGATCGGGGACGCCGACAGTGGGTTTCGCCCGTCGGCGGCAGCCACCGCATCTACACTAAGCATCCACCCCTTCCCCAAGCGGACGTGATCCGCCGGATGTTAGAGATGTGGCCACAGTAGTTTTTTGCGAGAGTGTGAAGAGAGCAACCCCAGCAAGCAACCGTGTAGGCTGGCCCGTCCTGACTATGTATATAGTGGAGCGGTTTCCTTTTCTCTCCATATGAACCTATCATATTGTGTACGTGCCACTGAAGGAAAAAATATTTATAAATGACGCGGCACCTACTAACCTTGCACTTGGCATCTCCAAAATATTAACCTTGCGATTGGCTCTTCGCCTCTTCGGGAAGTCGAGCAATAATGGCAGTGCAGTATATATCGTTCTAGCTATATGAGACCGAATGAATTGCTGCACGTCCACCGCGTGGGCGAGGGTCGAGGGGCGAGGGAGAGTTCTACTACATATGGAGCAAAATGAGTGAATGTACACTCTAAAATACGTCTATATACATCAGTGTTTGGAGTATGTACTAGTAGTTCATATTGAAATCTACTAAAGGACATATATATTCCAAACAATATGATATAATCTCTATAACCAAGGTAGTAGGGACGAGGAGTAAGCGGAGCGAGTAGTAAATTTTTCTCCTCGTCTCCTGCGAGCCATCACAGCATGGGCGAGGGAGGAGCAAGCTTCACCTCATCCTGCGAGCCACCGCGCCCGTGGGCGGGGAGGCAGCGTGCTAAGCAAGCTTCTCCTCGCTCATGAGTTGACGGGACACATCAAAAGTACTCCGGTGTATAGAGCCTTGCCTCTAAGGTAGGCCCCACATGGTTTGCCTCTTTTTTAATTTAACATAACGTCAAAGTCGCAATTTGTTTGTTCACCCGTGGTAGACGATCCTCCCTCCACCAAGTGGACAACCAAGACATCGTGCCAAATTACCACGTGGGCTGCCTTTTTCGTCTGTAAATGAGCTCCACCGTGTACCCGCGGGTGTGCTTGGGAAAGAGGCAGAGTACGTGCGCCCGTGCATGCACCTCTTCTCTTCGTGCACGTCCCCGCCTACGTGGGTGTGTGTGAGAGATACAAACCGCGTTAAAGGAGTGTTTTTGTTTTGTGGTGGGGGTGGGGTGGGGTGGGGGTTGATTTCGTGAATTATTTGTGGGAATATGTGTCGATGACATCTCAAACAAAATTTTGCATTCAATGTGTGTGAAATATAGGCCTATCCATATCATACATAGAGGGTCGGGCGGGGTCATAGCTATCGATAGAGTCGAAGAGACGATAAAGTGGGTGGGTGCGAGATCGATGAAGAGAGCCATCGAAATTGTGTGTGTGTGTGTGGGGGGGTGTGTGTGTGTGTGTGTGTGTGTGTGTGTGCAAGTCAAAGATATAGGCGGCGGCCTCTAGGAATGTTAGAGGGCACATGTCAAGTTTGTGTGTGGCAGGGAGACATGACTAGAGCGCTTGATGTATCGGTGTGTGTGGGAGGGAGGGGTGGGGGAGGGGTAGGCAGAGGCCTAACTATAGAGGTAGAACGACTCGTATATGTGTTGAGAAGGAGAGACCCAGCTATGTCTTGAGGGAGACCGGTTGACGTCCATACATAACTGAAGGATGGGAAATATGATGGGACGGAGAGAGAGAGGAGAGAGAGAGGGAGGGAGAGGGGTAGAGTGCTGGATGGGTGATGGAGTTGATTCTCGGGGATGTTGGGAGAGGCCTACTAGACAAATTGAGGGTGGAACTGCAATGTTATCAATAAGAGTGGGAATGTGTTTACGTATGTGTGCACATGCGTGATAGATCTGTCGGGACGCATCCATTGATGATGAAGGGGAACCATGTGTTTGGTAAGCAAACCTAACTAGATCGGTAGATCAATCGTTGTTCTTGCCGGAGGAAAGGAGAGACACAACTAATGAGGTAGATCGATCGATGTGTGGGTAAAAGCGAGTTATAAGGACCTAGTTGGCTATATGTATAGCGAGAGATCGGTCGGTGTACGTCCATTTGTTAGAGGCAAATAAGGCCCAATGAGACGGATAGACAGAGAGAATGGAGCTAGGAGGTGGTGCGAGAGGCCCAACTACTAGCTAGATAGGGGAGGAGTGTGCGGTTGTGAGATTGATGAAAAGAGGCGAGAGTTTACACGTGTGTCGACCATATGAGAGACACGAGGCAAGGACACATAAAGGAGGAGATTGAAGCTGTGTGTGTATGTTGTAGGCAGGCATCATTTGGAGAGGTTTATCGATCGGTGTGTGTCGGAAAGGAGTTGTGGAGACTCTGGGAGAACGACCCAAAGAAAAAAATGAATGTGCCCAGTGGATAGAATGCCGAGGGAGGAGGAGGGCGAGGAGGGCGTGTGCATGCACGAGAGAAAGTTAGTGGTAGCTACAAATGCTAGAGGATTGTGTGGGTGTAAGAGACTAACAAAGATCATAATTTGATATGAAAGCGGATTCATATATTTGAATAGGAGATCATAGTGTTTTAAACATTGCATGCATGAATATAGCGGTGATACACGTGTTGTGCACATGTTATACCATAATGTGATAATGCATGGCGTTTGCAACTCACAGCTAAATGCCGAACAATCTAAACCATACTATACATCAAACAATCTCACTTTATTTGAATTTGTGATAATGTGCGGCGTTTGAAGCTTACAACTAAATATCGAGCAATCTAAACAATACTATATATCGAACATTCTCACATTTTATTTGAATTTGTGGTAATGTGTGGTGTTTGCAACTCACATCTAAATATCTCAGAGGCGTGAGGGCGGGGCACCATACATAATGTGATAAACACATTATACATATGAGACATGGTTTTGATTATGAAGATCTAGCTAGAGCTAGTAATGTTATGTTATTTGTAATCAAAATAAATTGGATTCAAATATCTAGTTCGAGTTCATATAGTACACATAGTTCATATGTAACTCGAGACTAATCATGTGGTGTGCTGTGAAGATAATACACAAACGATGGTTTAACTTGACAATAATGATGATTGTAGATCTTATTAAAACAGAGAAACGAATTCAAATGCTTTGACTTCACAACAATCATTACTGTAGATCTTATTCAAATTTAGTTCATATTGAAGCGGTAGTATATACGTTTGGAATGAACTAAAAGGTTCATTTGAGTAGTAGGTTGCATGCATTATACACGTAGCGAAATATTTTAATTGAACATAACATGAATTCAAAGTTTTGAATCACATTTGTAGTGCGCATTGATTTGGTACAGTACATGTTAGGCTTGTCCGGAAATTTCAACCCGCGCCTTGTTAGCCCAAAATATTTAAGATATATCTTTGTCTCGTTGTGCTCCGCCAACTCCCTCCATCTCAACCCGCGCCTTGCCATTCCGAAATTACAACGCGCACGAAAACTCCCACCTCCTGTGAAATCCCGACACGCAAAATGCCCGTGGTACCCCTGAACCGAAAGAACTGCCTCAAATCGGTGGGGGGTACTTTCGTAACATACCCCACATTTCGGACAAGCGCGTCTCTAAGCCATGGTTCCCCACTGCCATCCCATCCGCCCACCCATTCATACACCGAGGCCGTGAAAACCCACGACGAAGCCCCACACCCTCCTCTGTCCGCCACCCAGCCAGAGCCTCTTCCCCGGTGACGTCGTCCACAGCAACACCTCGACGTCCCTCATCCACCGTACCGGATGAGGATCCGTCGTTGATCTCATCGTCCCGCCGGTTTAGCCACCCCATCCTCCACCTCCAAGGAGCTGCCCCGACGTTCCCGTCGTCTTTCGCGCCACCTCCATTCCCACACCGCCGTCTTCACCTGCACCACCGGAAGAGCATCATCATCACCGTTTCCTCGGATGAAGCTGCAGCCTAATCGGCGCCACCAAAGAGGTTGTACACTAATCGCCGCGTTTTCATCTTGATTCGATCTCACGGTGCTGTCGGCGCTCGTTCCCGAGCCGACACGGCGTGGCTCCATCCATGGTGGCATCGCCGGCCACTTCCTCCACGGCGTCGCTCCCTCGGCGGCGACGTCCACATAAGTAGGAGATGCTGCTGCTTTAGGTCTCGCTCGTGCTGCTGCTCTGCTCTTGCTCTCGGTCCCCTGCCTGGTCTGCTCTTGCTATTTCTCTAGCTCGCGCTGCTGCTCTCGCTCTTGCTTTTGCTTGCGATGCTGCTTCGATTTGGCTACACTTCAGTCGACTGAATCGACTTTTGGGTCAGTCGATTTTCAAGGGGTGGGCTCGCCGGGGTGAAGGAAGAACCAGCCACAGCGGGGAGGGGGGCTCGCCGAAGAGGTACCCCACTATCTATTTTAGGGTTCAGGATGGGGGCGGTGGTCGCCGGCGGTGGCGGGGCGTTGGCAGGGCGGTGGCGTGGGGACCGCCGGAGAGAAAGGTCGGCACGTGGGGGCCTAGAGGGATGGCCGGGGCGGCGGCGGACCGGCGGCGGGGAGTGTTTTTCGGGGCGGGCGGGGCGGCGCACCGCCCGGCCGTCATGGCGGGGGGCTGCTGGTTGGCAGTGGTCTTTGGCGGCTCGAAGTGGAGGTCGAAGATGAACCGCAGGCCCTTGATTTTGTATCCAACGGCCGCAAAATCGATCGACCGAAGATGAAAAATCAGTCGACCGACATGTAGCCTCACCTTGCTAGTGCGTTCAGTTTGACAAGAAAATTCAATTTCGACGATTAGGTTCAGTTTGACGATTAAGTTCGGTTTGACGATTAACTTCATTTGACAGTTAAGTTCAAATATGAGCGGTGATGTTTGACGATTAGGTTCAGTTTGACGATTAAGTTCGATTTGACGATTAACTTCTGTTTGACGATTAAGTTCAGATATGAGCGGCTGATGTATTTTACATCTAGCACTTTGTGGTTATGTATTTTACGTCATGTATTGGAGATGCTATTAGAATTCCACTCAGGTTAACGTTGTTCGTTGTCTCTCTTGTCCTGCTTCAGCCTCGGCGTCGTACAAGTCACCGGAGCTGCTCCAACGACGAAACCCTCCATCACAGCGGAGCAGTACCTCAGGCTCCATCTCCAGACGCCTAAGATCTTCTTCCCCTCCTCCAACAGAAAAGTCAGCAGGAGCATCCTCACCGGCCAACCCAATCACGTTGAGATCGACATGGCTTCGCCAAAGAGGTTGTACACTTGTTGCATCTCTTTTTTACTCTACATGTTATATATATTATCCACTGAGCACACGGATTTTTTCCTTTAGTGTCTCCTTGAAAGAAAAAACATAGGAATTTTAATTTTCACTTGTCTTCCTTTTCAAATTCCTATTAATGAAGCACAAGACTAAGAGATAGTAGCATAATAGCATTATAACCGTACATTTTCTTGTGGTTTGACTTAATCTCACCATGCTTCTTTACATCCTGTGATCTTCCAATTGTTGTGAATCAAACACCCAGATTGGCAGAAATCCTGTGTTTTTAAATTCTTTGTTTTGCACATGCATTCCTATCATATTCCTGTCTATTTCCTATCCCAGCATTGTTGGAATCCTCCAATTCAAACGAGCCCTTACAGAATTACTTCTCTTACAGATAGTTGTCAAAGAAAATCTTGCGTGGTTTGTCCCGCTCCTGCTGCGTCGTCGTCCACCCCAGCTCATCTGCTCCAACGACAGAAGGGTCCAGACACAGAGGATCCGCCTCCGGACTGTCTTTCGCCGCCTCGAGATCTTCTTCCCTTTCTTTGGCAGCCATGAAAACAGCATTACCATCATCAACCGAGCAGATGACCTCGAGGACTACACGGGTCCGCAAGAGAGGTTGCACTCTTTCGTGTCTGCTTACATTATGCATCGCTTAATATTACATACTACTTTATCATCGTGTTCACCGATTAGACTCTGAGTCAGCTCCAAACTAATGGTCAAACTTGAGTTCTTAAATGGTTGTGGGGTACATATCGGGGCCGCTATCAATAGTATCTATCTACTATCTCGTTAATCTCCGGTGTCTACTATGAGTTTCATGTTGGGTGGGAAACAAAGCAAAGAAGCCATTATCTGTATTTATTAACTGAAGCCATTATCACTTTGCTATTATTGGTTTTGGGTCTATCCACAGGTTGCTACCATCACTTTGGATTTCTGCATGCACTCCTTACATAATCTCACTATGTTTTATTCCTATGCATGACAGTTATTGTAAACAATGGAACTAAACATGTAGAGAAAAAGAGATGAGCCTTGCGTGGCAATATAATTTCATGCAGACGCCGCTCCATGGTAGGCGCAAAGTCAGCCCCCCCCTCCACACATTTCAGATTGTAATCGAGAGGAAGATATCTGTTCCGAGGGGGATTCAGAAGGAGAAGATAACTCCTATTTACCCCTGAGGTCTTCGCTCTAACTTGGCATGCTGATGTTGGTTATATCATGCATATGGTGTCTTGCATTGCATACTTTATACATCAAATATGTCATCTGCTTAGTTTAGACATCCTTTGTGTGAATGCTATCTGTTTAGTTTATTCATCGTTTATGTGAACTATGCAACGCCACCTTGTTTAGCCAGGCATCATATATGTGAATTTTGCAATGCCATCCCTTGTAGCTACCATCTTATATGTAAATTATATCGTGCCATCCTTTTTTTCGTTACATATTACATTTGTCAACAATGTTAGTACATTCAAGCTGCTCTTCGTGTGCATCATCCATTTGACACGGTGATGGCAAATTCGAGTGAAAACAAGGTCTTCTCGAGCAGACTATGCTATCTGACGAAGCGCATATCTCGCTGGTTACGGATAGCTCCTCGTGAGGAGGATTCGTAGACAGATGACCAGTCCTATTCCCCCAGTGTATGCTCTAACTTGGCGAGGTTATGTTGCTCATATCGTGCGTATGGTGTCTCGCATTGCTATGCCATTTGATTATTTTAGACATTCTTTGTGTGAATGCCACATTGCTCGTGTCTAATTACCATATATGTGAATTATGCATTGCCATCTTGTTGCAAGACATTATATATGTGAATTATACAATGCTATCTTGTTGCAAAGGCATTATATATGTGACTTATGCAATGCCATGCTGTTTAGCCAATCATCATGTATGTGAATTATATCATGCTATCATTTTTTGTATTACGTGTTCCATTTGTCGACAATGTTTGTATATTCAACTACTCTTCCTGTGCATCAGCCATTTGAAGCGGTGATGGAAGTATCTGGAGTGAAAACAAGGTATTGAGCAGACAATGCTACTCACCAAGCAGACATCTTGGTGGCTACAGAGAGCTCCTCAGAGGAGGATTCAGAGACTGATGACCAGTCGTATTTCCCCCTGAGGTCTATGCTCAAATGTGGCAGGGTTATATTACCCATGTCATGCATGTTGTCTTGCATTGCTTAGTTTTTACATATATATAGATTGTCGTCTGCTTACTTGCTTACTATATAAATCATATATTTGAATTATATCATGCCATCATGTTTACATAGTACATACACATCATCTATCTGAATTATGGCATGGCAACCCATTTAATAAAGACATCATATAGTTATATCATCTCATCATGTTTAGTGTTTACAGTCATCATATTTAGAATTATGGCATTCTATCCATGAATGTATGTGAATTATGGCATGCCAACCTATTTAATAAACACATTATATAGTTATGTCATGTCATCCTATTTACATAGTCTCATATTTTGAACTATGTCTTTCCATGTTTTTTAGTTAGCCATCATAATGTGAAATTGTGTCATGCTTTCCTGTTTAGTTAGCCATCATATATGTGAAATTGTGTCATGCTATCATGTTTGGTTAGACAACATAAATATGAATTATTTCATGCCCTCTTTTATTCCCCACTATCCATTGCACATGTCTATCATACAATGTCTATACTTTCAATTACTTTTCTTGTTTATCAGCCATTTGAATTGGAGAGCGCGATGGCGGTATCTGAGGGAGTAACAACACGGTCTTCAGAAAATATAGTGCTACCAGTTGAAGCAGATAGAACCACGGTTGTACTTGCCCAAGGACCAGATCCACCACACATAACCTGCACTCTCGCAGATTGTACCCCTACCCAGCTTGGACAGAGAACCAGCTACACCCCTTCTAACCCCAACCCCGGCAGATAGTAACCAGTTCAGCTTGACACTGCACCATCTCCACCACAGAGCACCCAAACACGGCGGTTAGTAAAGGGAATTGCAGTGCCCAAAGCACGAGGACCACCACTCCGAATCCCAACTCAACGCTTAAAGGAGAAGAAGATTTGTTCTCGTGTCAGGTTACGTAGCTATGGTTCATACTCCTTTGTTGTTGCATTACCGTATTTACTCATACCAACTATTTTCAAATTTGAAGGATGGAATTGAAACTCCAATGGCGCATAGCAGTATGTTTTAAACCTGTTTCTTTAACTAGTTTCTTTGTTGTAACCTGCTCTATGTTGATTTCAGTTTCAATTGAATAAACAGTTATGTTCTCATGTCATGCACATTACAAGTGTTGTTATTGCTCTATAGTTACCCACACTTATATTCTGTCTATTCTGCTTTGTCTTGAACAAATATTATTTCAATTGTGTCTCTATCTTGATTTGGCAACAAAAACTAGAATGATATAGACCATAAAGTGACCATGGTACATAGATATATCTTTGTTTCATGCTATTATCCTGTCCACTTTACTACTGAACTCATTTAGCAAAATGAGTTTCATATACAACATAGTAAACATGTGATGTGTCTCGCTTGTTTCTCTTTTAGAATGCGGACAAAATCTTTGGAGAAACGATGCAGCGTTATCCAATGGTAAAGGAAGTAATGCAGATAAGGTTCAAGATAGTGAGACATCCCTGTTGGTCTCCAAGAAAGCTGATAAAAACTATCTTGATGACAGTGAGGGAACCCAAAAGTCCTGTCTTGATGTAGTGTTCGAGTTACTGGCCACTACTGCCGGCACAAGCTCTTCGAACTCGCTACCTGAATCAGTTCGTCTTCTTGAGTCTCAACTTCAAGTTGAAAGACATCGATCGGATGTCTTTGCGACGAAAAGTCAAGGATCGAGGAAGTCCCCTGCAGAATGCAGATGCATATTTTTCGGTGCAATGACAATATTTGGAGGATTTAAGCGCCAAACAAGAGAAAGTTAATAAGCTTGCTAAGCATCTTGCCGACATTATGGGTACCGAGGATATTGTTTCTTGAGATCTTACGAAGTGGTTTTGATTACGGATTTGTTTTCTTCTTGGCGTTTATTTGCGTTGGTCGCCAACTTTGACAACCAGTGTATATGATATGCTGCTTTGTTCCCTATATTTGCACTGGTGGCAAACTTTGATGCCTAGTGTATGTAATATGTGTAACAGCCGTGATAGCCTAGCATAAGTTGCTTGCTTATTTATTTCCTTGTTGTCTTGTTTATTTGTTTGCTTGTAGTCAGTGCAGTTCTTTTTAAAACTAGGCCACAATAACCATGGGCTAATATTTACTGTAGTGACACTGGGCCTCCTACGGGCCGTAGAAACAGTAGACCTTCTACGGGCCGTAGAAACAATGGGCCTTCTACGGGCCGTAAAAACAATGGGCCTTCTACGGGCCGTAGAAACAATGGGGCTTCTACGGGCCGTATCATCAATGGGCCTTATACGGGTCGTATGACCATAACGGGCCATCATTAATAGGCCGTATTTGATGACGCTATGAAAACGGCCCAACATATTAACGGACCACAAATGGGCCGATGTAACCACGGGCTGAATTTGTGGTCTGAGAAATGTTGGAAATGAGCCCAAGAATAAATGGGCTCTGAGAAGGCCGAAAGATAACATTTGTTGGAAACGGCCCAACTGAATAACGGGCCCTTAATAGGTATAAAGTGATATATTGTTCATTACGGGCCAGTTTCACCACGGGCCGTTAATGGGTGTAAAGTGATACACTGTTCATTGCGGGCCAGTTTCACCACGGGCCGTTAATAGGCCAAGAGTTACATAGGGCCTCATATGGGCCGAAAGACGTCATGGGCCATACATGGGCAGAAGTGAAAATTTGGAATCATATTGGATGGCCCGGATGACGCTCTTGGGCCTAATTCAGATAGGGCGTAACGGGCCTTGGGTTAGCGGGCCGTAAATGGGCTATATGCGAACAAGCCGTTAACAGGCTTTCCATGGGCCGGCCCACCACCTTTTGACCAAGTCAAACAGGCCGGCCTTTTCACAGGAATGGGCCTCTGTTGGGCCTGCCACATGTCGACGTATCATAGGCGCCTTCTGTCCAATGAGTGGATGACATCTGTCCCAACGATGAGTCGACACGTGTTTCCTCCGACCAATGATGATTTTACACGTGGAAAATCCCCATTGGTCGGGCTGTTAACGGGTTATCAGATCCAAAACCCGACCCGATAGCTTAAAGGCGTTCCGTTACGGTGGATGCCACGTGTCGGTCACCCTTGAGGAAAGCACTTCAGTGACACGCGATTTATCGTCATGGAAGTGGACACTTCCGTGATGATAATTTTGGTAATGTCATGGAACACTTCTCTGACGACAGTATGACTATCTTGATTCTGTCATAAATTTATCATGGATGTACATGCATGACAAAAAACGCGACCTACTGTGACAAACACGTATCATCACGGAAGTGTATTTTTTTTGTAGTGAGGAGAGGTTCTCTCCCTTGTGCTTCCTCCTCCATGGCCTCCACCCTAGATGGGGAGAGGTTCTCCCTCTGGTCCTTGGCCTTCATGGCGATGATGGCCCCTCCGGGATCCTCCTCCATGGCCTCCGGTGATGATGGCCCCCTCCGGCAGGGTGCCAGAGAGGGCCTAGATTGATTTCTCGTGACTACAGAGGCTTGCGGCGGCGGAACTTCTGATCTAGGTTATTTTCTGGAGGTTTCTGTATTTATAGGAATTTTTGGCGTTGGTTTCACGTCAGGGGGGTCTCCGAGTCGTCCATGAGGCAGGGGCCCATGCCCAGGGGGGGTGGGCGCGCCCCCACCCTCGTGGACAGCCCGGGACTCTTCTGGCCCAACTCTTTTGCTCCAGGGGCTTCTTTTGGTCCATAAAAAATCAACAAAAATTGGCACGTCAACTGGACTCCATTTGGTATTCCTTTTCTGTAAAACTCAAAAACAAGGAAAAAACAGAAACTGGCACTGGGCTCTAGGTTAATAGGTTAGTCCCAAAAATCATATAAAATAGCATATAAAACATCTAAGATGGATAATATAATAGCATGAATACTTCATAAATTATAGATACGTGGAGACGTATCAGCATCCCCAAGCTTAATTACTGCTCGTCCTCGAGTAGGTAAATGATAAAAGAAATAATTTATGAAGTGTGAATGCTAGCAGGTGCACAAGTTTGATCAATGATAATTTCAATCACCTTTTCTAGCATCATTATATGTCATAACAGTAGCTCATCTCATAATCCTTTTCATGATCAAGTAACAAACTATTCACATGTTAAAGTATAGATCATAAACTTTCTTGAAAACTAACAAACAGTGCTCTTAGTCATCAAACAATTGCAATTCATCTTATTTTCAGGAAGGGTCTATGTCAGAGCTTTGATTTAGCAAACTCCACATACTCAACTATCAATTAATCTTTCGCAATTGCTAACACTCACGTGATATTTATGGGTTCAAAGTTTTAATCGGACATAGAGAAAGATAGGGGCTTATAGATTCGCCTCCCAACCTTTTACCTCAAGGGTAATGTCAACAATAATAGTTCATGATAACTTACATCCAATTGGATATATGTATCAGGATCTTTCCAACACAATGTGATTGCCAAAGGATAAAATGTAAGAAGAAAAGGTGAAGATCACCATGACTCTTGCATAAGGTAGAAGATAAAAGTAAAAGATAGGCCATTCGCAGAGGGAAGCAGAGGTTGTCGTGCGAATTTAAGGTTGGATGCACAAAATCTTAATGCAAAAGAACGTCACTTTATATTGCCACTTGTGATAGGGACCTTTATTATGCAGTCCGTCGCTTTTATTGCTTCCCTATCACAAGTTCGTATAAAGCTTATTTTCTTCGCACTAATAGATCATACATATTTAGAGAGCAATTTTTATTGCATGCACCGATGACAACTTACTTGAAGGATCTTACTCAATCCATAGGTAGGTATGGTGGACTCTCATGGCAAAACTAGTTTAAGGGATATTTGGAAGCACAAGTAGTATCTCTACTTGGTGCAAAAAATTTAGCTAGCATAAGGGGAAAGGCAAGCTCAGCATGTTGGATGATCCATGACAATATACTTTATGTCGGATATAAGAAAACATAACCCATTATGTTGTCTTCCTTGTCCAACATCAACCTTTTAGCATGTCATATTTTAATGAGTGCTCACAATTACAAAAGATGTCCAAGATAGTATATTTATATGTGAAATTTCTCTTCCTTCAATATTCTTTCATGAATTGTTCAAGTGACCAATTCTGAGTTTGCTAACCTTCAATAAGTTTACTACCTATACTTATTATGTGTGAAGTCATTACCCCCCATGTTATAAGCATATGAAACATATATAAATTCAGATTTATGATATTCAATTCATTCTACCATTTACTCATAGGATATACTTGAAGCACATGAGTAAATGACAAACTACTCCAAAAAGATATAAGTGAAGAACACTGAGTAGTCAAATAGTTAACTAGCCATGGGAGGATTATTTTTCATTCAATATTTTAGATCCAATGATTTTATTCAAACATCAAGTAAAATTGAAAATACGCTCCAAGAAAAACACATATCATGTGACAAAAAAAATAGCTCCGAGTAAGGTATACCGATAGTTATGAAGACGAAAGAGGGGATGCCTTCCGGGGCATCCCCAAGCTTATGCGCTTGAGTCTTCCTTGAATATTACCTTGGGGTGCCTTGGGCATCCCCAAGCTTAGGGTCTTTCCACTCCTTATTCTCCTCATATCGATATCTCACACAAAGCTTGAAAACTTCAATCACACAAAACTTAACGGAACATCGTGAGATAGGTTAGTATGATAAAGAGTAAACCATTCACTTTGGTACTGTCAAAGACAAGGTTCATAATTGTTATCACACAATGCCTACTGTACCATATCATTTCTACAATTTATATTGAGAAATATAAGCCATAGAAACTAGAAAACAAGCAAACTATGCGATGAAAACAGAATCTGTCAGAAACAGAACAGTCTGTAATGATCTGAACAGCAACCATACTTATGCTACTCCAAAAATTATGAAATAAATTGGAGGACGTCAGGAATTTGTCTAT
The DNA here is from genome assembly GCA_021605145.1 of Aegilops bicornis. Lineage (NCBI taxonomy): Eukaryota > Viridiplantae > Streptophyta > Magnoliopsida > Poales > Poaceae > Aegilops > Aegilops bicornis. Next base: position 508,261,583 of record CM038669.1, read on the forward strand.
CAATCATCTGCAAAAAGAATCAACTCAAAAGCACTCTTCTGCAAAAAAAATTACAGCTAATCTCGTGAGCGCAAAGTTTCTGTTTTTTACAGCAAGATTACATTAACTTTCACCCAAGTATTTTCCCAAAGGTCTTACTTGGCACTTTATTGAAACAAAAGCTATAAAAAATGATTACTACAGTATCTTAATCATGTTAACAAACAAAAACAGTAAGGGTAAATATTGGGTTGTCTCCCAACAAGCGCTTTTGTTTAATGCCTTTTAGCTAGGCATGATGATTTCAATGATGCTCACATAAAAGATAAGAATTGAAACATAAATAGAGCATCATGAAGAATATGACTAGCACATTTGATTCTAACCAACTTCCTATGCATAGGGATTTTGTGAACACATAATTTATAGGAACAAGAATCAACTAGCATAGGAAGGCAAAACAAGTATAACTTCAAAACTTTAAGCACATAGAGAGGAAACTTGATATTATTGCAACTCCTACAAGCATATATTCCTCCCTCATAATAATTTTCAGTAGCATCATGAATGAATTCGACAATATAACCATCACATAAATCATTCTTTTCATGATCTATAAGCATAGAAATTTTTCTACTCTCCACATAAATAAAATTCTTCTTATTCGGAATAATGGGATCACTAATTCCTAAAGTTGACACTCTTCCAAATCCACTTTAGATGATAGTATTATTCATACTCCAAATATATAAGTGAAGTTCATGGAGCATTCTACAAATAATATAGACTAACCAATATCCAAGCTCAAAAATGTATAAGTGAAGCACACGAAGCATTCTATAAAACCATACTCAAAAGATTTAAGTGAAGCACAAAGAGCAATTCTATAAGATCGTACTTAAAAGATATAAGTGAAGCATATGAAGTGTTCTATAAATAAATGAAGGGCTATCTCATACTAGCATGGTTCTTAAAGAAAAAGAAAAACACAAAGGACACAAATCATGTGAACAAAACAAAAACCGAGGTATACCGATAATTGTTGAAGAAGAAAGATGGGATGCCTTGGGCATCCCCAAGCTTGAACTCTCGCCTCTATTTATTCTTCTCACATCGGTAACTCCACGTTCTTCGAACACTTCATCCACAAAAACTTTAACAAAAACTTGTGAGATCCGTTAGTGTAATAAAGCAAATCACTACCTTTAGGTATTGTAATGAACTCATTATTTATTTATATTGGTGTTAAACCTACTGTATTCCAACTTCTCTATGGTTTATACCACCCAATACTAGCCATAGATTCATCAAAATAAGCAAACAACACACGCAAAACAGAACCTGTCAAAAACAGGACAGTCTGTAGTAATCTGGAGGTTTAGCAAACTTCTGTAACTCCAAAAATTATGAAATAAATTTGAAAATTTGAAACATTTGTACATAAGTAATGTTCAAAAGGTTTCAGACCCATTTGACTTTCCAGTAAAAAATGTAAAATCACGCGCTACAGCCAAAGTTTCTGTTTTTGTTCTGCACATATTAAACAAGCAATATAATCATCCTAAAGCCAAAGCTTGGCACATTATTTTTATAATACAATGGATATAAACAAGGGGATAATTATTTACAGAGAAACTTCCATGAAAATTCTACATTGTTTCCGTGAGCATGAACACAAGTGCTCAAGGTCGACCCTCACTTCTTCAATGCATAACTTTCCAATCACTTCTCTTTTTGAAAAACTTTTTAGGCATGAGAGGCAAGTAATTTTTTTTGGTATTTTCATTATTTAATTTTTTTGTATGTTTCACCCACAACTAAACACAAACAAAAAGGAAAAACAAAATCTACTTAGTGAAGAAAGCAAACAAGCACACACGAGAATATCAACCCCACGCTATTGCTCCCTGGCAACGGCGCCAAAAAAGAGCTTGATAATCCCCAACTGCAGGGAATCATCGTAGCAATTTTCAAAGGTGGAAGTGATAAGTATGAAGTGTCGAACCCACAAGGAGCTAAAGGTAAGATCAATATTCTCTCAAGCCCTATCTGCCACTGATACGACTCTACGTACACCGAACGTTTGCTTCCAACTAGAAACGAGAAATAAAACTGCGTTGTGGGTATGAAGAGGATAACTTTGCATGATATCGGAGAGATAAAATATAGAAGTAGTTGTTGTTATCATAAAGTTAGAATATACTAATAAATATTATAAATAGCGAGTGTGGAATAATGATGGATCGGTGTACGTAATTGTCCTAGGCAATTGTTAACAAGACCGATAGTCGTCATTGCAATTTCATATGAGGGAGAGGCATAAGCTAACATACTTTCTCTTCTTGGATCATATGCACTTATGACTGGAACTCTAGCAAGCATCCGTAACTACTAAAGATCATTAAGGTAAAACCCAACCATAGCATTAAAGCATCAAGTCCTCTTTATTCCCATACGCAACAACCCCCTTACTCGAGTTTGTGTTTCAGTCACTCACCAACCCACTATAAGAGAATCATGAACGTATTGTAACACCCTACAGCAGGAATCCCTCACGCTTGTGTGACACGGAGAGCACCATAGGACAGCACCAATAATAAAACATACAACTCGTACCAATCTAGATCATCAATCAACCCAAAGACAAAGGATATCTACTCAAAACATCATAGGATGGCAACACATCATTGGATCATAATATGTGGCATAAAGCACCATGTTCAAGTAGGGATTACAGCGGGGTGCGGGAGAGTGGACCGCGTAAAAGAGATGAGGATGGTGATGATGGTGGTGATGTTGATGAAGACGATCACCGCAGCGATGATTCCCCTCCCGATGGCACTCCGGCGCCACCGAGAGAGAGGAGGAGAGGTTCTCCCCCTTGTGCTTCCTCCTCCATGGCCTCCCCCCTAGATGGGGAGAGGTTCTACCTCTGGTCCTTGGCCTTCATGGCAATGATGGCCCCTCCGGAATCCTCCTCCATGGTCTTCGGTGATGATGGCCCCCTCCGGCAGGGTGCCAGAGAGGGCCTAGATTAATTTCTCATGGCTACAGAGGCTTGCGGCGGCGGAACTTCCGATCTAGGTTATTTTCTGGAGGTTTCTGTATTTATAGGAATTTTTGGCGTTGGTTTAACCTCAGGGGGGTCTCCGAGTCGTCCATGAGGCAGGGGCCCACGCACAGGGGGGTGGGCGCGCCCCCCACCCTCGTGGACAGCCCGGGACTCTTCTGGCCCAACTCTTTTGCTCAAGGGGCTTCTTTTGGTCCATAAAAAATCAACAAAAATTGGCACGTCAACTGGACTCCATTTGGTATTCCTTTTCTGTAAAACTCAAAAACAAGGAAAAAAAGAACTGCACTTTGGGCTCTAGGTTAATAGGTTAGTCCCAAAAATCATATAAAATAGCACATAAATGCATATAAAACACCTAAGATGGATAATATAAGAACATGAATACTTCATAAATTATAGATACGTTGGAGATGTATCAACCACCTATGGTAATTCCCGAGGCATGGGTGCACCTCCATGGCATTCCTAAGAAGCACCGCAGGGTGGAGCGCATTAAGGAAGCTTTCAAGATGATGGGTCGTCCGATTATGGTCGATGAGCTCCCCCTCATCAGGTTGGGGCCGGTGAGGATGAAATTGGCATGCAAGGCATCGGAGAAGCTTAACGGCACGGTTCAGGTGTGGTTTAACCACACGGGCTTTCAAATGAAGGTGGAGCTTGAACGCCTCCCTCATCGGCTGGGGGATGGCGGTGTGCCTGGATCGGGCCCCTCTGCCCAGCAGCCCCCAAGCCAGCCCGACAAGTCTGGGCAGCACTAGCCAGCGGCCAACATCATCAAAAGCAGCCGGGGAGACTTGAGTAAAGACAAGCAAGCTCCGTCTGGGAATCAAAGGGAGCCCGCGGCCAGAGATGTGGTGATGGCGGGGCAAGATGTGGTGATGGAGGGACAGGAAGATGACCCCGAGGACAGCATCCAGGACACATCTATTGACACGAAGACATGGGACAAGGTGGGAATTTCTAGTGGGGGCAATATGGTGGTGGCGACTCAGGACACAGCGGTCAACATCCCCCCTCGCCAGCTCCCTGGGGCTGGCCTTTGATGAGTACGGCTCAAACCTCCCTGCCACGGGGCCCCCGGTAGCTGCTCCAGTGGCAGAGCTGGAGGTCATCCAGCCCTCCTCTCTGGTGGTGGGAGGGGGGTCGATTCTGGATGTGTGCTCAATGGGGACTCAGATCTCACTCTGGCGTCGGGGCGTCGTGTTTCGAGCGGATCTGGCAGGCAGCCTAAGAAGACGGCGGGGCGGAAGCCCGTGTCCAAGACGGTGGCGCCAGCAGCTCCTGGGTCCATGGAGGCGATGCGGGGCGATCTTAGGGCGGCTCTGGTGGCGTCCGGTTCGTCTGTCAAGGCCAAGCGATCCAAGGCGACCCCCAGCGTTCGAGCCAAGGCCAAGCTGGGGGACATGACGTCCCTGGAAAGTGCCAAGCCGCGCATTTCTGACAAGAACATGGAAGCTTCAGGTAATTCGATCCCCTCCTTTACGATTTTGAACGCGTTTTCGGACAATCATCTTGCTTCGATTCTGAATGATAGTGGCGTCGCGGTAGAGACCTCCAATGAGGATATTATTTCGCCTGTGCGCGCGAGGGAGGAAGCTCAGGCCGCTCTCGCTGCCGCTGTTGCTCGTTGCGTAGCAGAGCGTGCATTGGCTGAGCCGGCAACGACATATGCAGGGGCTGGTGCTAGCCTTGGGCCCAATGAGGGAGCCGAAGCTAGGGAAGCTTTCGACGTCCCTTCTTCCAGCCGTGCTCCGGCTCGGAAGAGAGTGTCCAAAGCAGTGAGCTCCCGTGGAGTTCGCCTCCGCAATCATATTATCTAATGTGGTACATTTCCTGGAATATTCACGGTTGTGGCCACATGTGCCGTCGAGCGCAACTTAGAGAATACATGGCCAAAGAGCGTATTGATGTCGTGCGCTGCAGGAAACTATTAAAGCCGACTTCACTTTTAGAGATCTTCTCGCTTTCAATCCCTTGCAGCGTTTCAACTGGTTCTGGTTGCCTTCTTCTGGCCACTTGGATGGTCTTCTTATGGGTTGTAATCGTGAAATATGTGATGTAATATTGTGGGAATCTGGTGTGTTTTTTATCGTTGCGACAGTTCGACACCGTGTTTCCTGGCTGACTTGGGTGATTGTGAGTGTTTACGGGCCAGCCGATCATGCGAGGTCAGCTGATTTCTTAGGGAGATCACGACTTTGGTCGGGGCCAAAAGAGCGATTAGCCTTCCCCTGGTTGTTGGCAGAGATTTTAACTTGAACCGCTCGAGGGCGGACAAGAACAACGACAATGTGGACTGGGCACAGGTGTCTCTTTTCAATAATGCCATCGTAGCCGCTGCGCTACGTGAAATCGCTAGGACAGGTGCCAGATTCACCTGGACTAATAAACAAAGGGCGCCAGTACGCTGCATCCTAGACCGTGTTTTTTGCGTCGGAGAATGGGAGGTGCTTTTTCCTCTGTGTTCCTTGGTGGCAGAGATGCGCATAGGCTCGGATCATGTCCCTCTCCTGACATCAGGGGAGGACAGTGCCCGCCGTAGCAGAAAAATTTACTTCAAAACGGCATGGTTCGAGGCCGAAGGTTTTGTCCAGATGGTCACAGATCGTTGGGTGGTCGCCAACGCTGCCCTGCGGAGTTCTTGGCCTCCGCGGCTGCGACCTTATGGGCCTTCCTCCATGGATGGGGGACTATTCACGGGAGTGCGTCTAAAAGGGAAAGGGAGCGGCTTATTGACGAGATCACAGCCCTGGATGCTTAGGCAGATGCTAGACCATTCTATGAAGTGGAGTGGGACCATAGATACTTACTTGAAAATCAAGTCTTGGCGATCCTGAGAGCGGAAGAGGAATACTGGTGTCGTAGGGGCGGTGTCAACTGGGTCACTAAGGGGATGCCAATACCGGCTACTTGCATGCCTACGCGAATGGCCGAAAGCGCAAAAGCTCCATTTTGCGCCTTAAGGCAGAAAACGGCCCCCTAGTGACCCAAAGTGAGATCGTGAGGCACATTTATGAGTTCTTCATTGGCCTGTTGGGAACAGCCGAGGAGAAAAAGACTCATCCTTCAGGAAAATTTGTGGGATCCAGCGGGGAAAGTATCTCAGCAGGAGAACGATGCCCTAGCCATGTCCTTCCTGGCGCGAGAGATAGATAGGGCCCTAGCTAACATGAAGATCGACACGACGCCAGGTCTGGACGGATGGCCTGTGGAGTTCTTCAAAAAGTTTTGGCCAATCCTTAGACACCTGTTCTATTGATCGCGAACGGCTTTGCCCTAAGCACAGTGGATCTGTCCCGCCTTAACTACGTGCCATTTACCTGATCCCTAAGGTCAAAGGTGCAGACACCATCAAGCTGTTCCGGCCAATCACCCTCATTAACGTACCTTTCAAGATCTATGCTAAGGACTACGCCACTAGGCTGGCGCCAGTCGCACAACGCATAATTCTCAATAGTCAAACGGCTTTCCTCAAGGGTAGGAATATCCTTGAAGGCCCGATTGCGCTCTTAGAAATAGTTCACGAGCTGAAGCGCACCAAACAGAAGGGCATTATCCTAAAATCAGACTTCGAAAAAGCCTATGACCGTGTGAACTGAGAGTTCGTGCGGGAGGTCCTCCTCAAAAAGGGTTTTGAGGCAGGATTTGTGCATCGTATCATGCACCTGATCAGCGGAGGTCACATCGCGGTTATAATTAACGGAGAGATGGGAAAAAATTCAGCAACGAAAAAGGGCTCCGTCAAGGAGACCCCATCTCACCGCTGATCTTCAACTTCGTTGTGGATGCCCTGTCGGCGATGACAGCCAAAGCAAGGGCGGCGGGCCACGTCAAGGGGTTGGTGCCCCACCTCATCCCTGGGGGGTGACCCACCTCCAATACGTTGATGACACGATGTTGCTGTTCGAGCCAGATCACAACATCGCCTCTATCAAACTCCTGCTGCTATCATTTGAAATCTTATCAGGTTTGAAAATCAACTTCCTGAAAAGCAAGTTCATCACCATGGGGATGGTTAACCAAGATAGCGGGCGGGTAGCTAACTTTCTTAACTGTAAGCTAGGGAGCTTTCCAATTAAGTACCTTGGCCTACCGATATCCCACCGGAAACTCTCTATCCAGGGATGGGAGCACCTCTATGGGAAGGTAGCCAATAGAGTAAGCCCGTGGAGAGGTATATTTATGTCGTCGGCGGCTAGGCTTATCCTCACTAACTCGAGTCTATCCTCCCTACCACTGTTTACTATGGGGATGTTTCTCCTCGCTGATGGAGTCCACTCTAAGCTAGACACCCCTCATTCAAGGTTCTTTTGGGAAGGAACCGGCATCAAGCGTAAATACCACCTGGTTAAATGGGCTGCATTTTGTAGGTCAAAAAAATTGGGGGTTTGGGCATCACAAACTCTAAGCTCATGAATGTGGCCTTGCTCACAAAGTGGTGGTGGCGTCTATCCCAAAACGAGTCGGGACTCTGGGCAGAGCTTCTCCATGCAAAATACTTCCCGGATGGGAACCTCTTCACGGCAAATAGTCCGAATCCGCGTTCTGGAATGGGATCCAAGCGGTTCGGCCAGCTTTCGCGGTTGGGGCCAAGTTTAGGATCAACAACGGTCAATCCACTCGGTTCCGGCTTGACTGTTTGTTGGGGCCAGTCCCATCATGGCAGAGTCACCCCTCCGTCTATCAAGTGGCCACCGATACTAACATTATGGTGGGTGAGGCACTAAGACCCTCTCCTCCCTCCATCCACTTTGTACGGGCTCTCTCCCCGGCCGAACGGGCGGTTTGGGAAGACCTAGTACAAAAGATTGGAGGAACGTCATTTGGCTCGGGGGCCGATACCGTGCACTGGAGCCTGTCTGCCTCCAGGAAGTTCTCGGTAAAATCTCTATATAGAAGTTGACCGAAGGGAATGCGCTGGATATAGCCAGGGGGCTATGGAAGGCTGGCTACCACTCAAGATAAAAATCTTCTTGTGGCAAATGTTTAGAAACCGCCTCCCAACATCCGACAACTTAGCTAAGCAAAACGGTCCGTCAGACGGGTCTGTGTGGTTTGTGGCCTGGGAGAGGACGCAAACCATGTGTTTTTTCGCTACCATCTAGCCAAGTTTGCGTGGAGCACGGTTAGGGACGCGTTTCAGACAAACTGGAACCCCTCCTAGGGTGCAGATTTACTCACCTTGATTAAAACCCATAAGGGGGACGCTAGGATAGCTTGGCGTTGCGTAAGGGCGCTGCTTTGGGCTATTTGGACGATTCGTAACAAAATTACAGTAGAGAACAAATTCCCTAACCACCCCGCTGAGGTGATTTTCAAATGGCATCTCTTTCTACACTCCTGGATACCGTTGGGGAAGGAGCGTGATGCTGAGCGCATGCTGGAAGTCTTAGAACGGATCAGAATGACTCAGGTGCTGGCAAGGCAAGACGCGACGCATGATTGAGCCTCTTTTGGGAGTCCCTTCACTTATGAGGAGGATGGTTGTAGGGGATGTGTTAGAGTTCTACCATGTTTAATATTTGCTGGTCTGACCGTGTTGTCGTAGCACTTTGAATCTTGTTTCGATGCCGCCTAGTGGCTTTATTAATTTAAGTCGGACGCTTCTAGCGTCTTTCTTCAAAAAAAATCAATAATATTATATTCAAATCCTTATAGTCTGCTTATATCATCTTATTGTATTTGCTTTAAGACTGTACTAAGAAATCAGCATTGGGAGAGCCCTCAAAAGTGCAGCTCTGATTCCAAAATCAAGTGATACACTGGGGGACATGTCTGAAACTGAACAAATGTTTTAGTCCATTGGAAAAAACTCAAGGGTTTTGCAGGAAATGCAGGATGGTTTCTTTATCCATTTATGTCGTTTGTTGGATTTAAGTGTCAATACAATTCTTGGAAGGCACATCTAGTCCTGAAAAGTGACATGGACAAGGACGGGGATAGTACCGTGCTTTGAAACTTTAGCATCGGCTAGTCTTTTCTTGTGTGTGGTCAATTTAGAGAGCTTTATCCAAAATAAAACGTTGCTAGGACAAGCAGCCACCAGGCTGATCCCTACGAGCAAAAGACCCTTAAGCTTTTCCCAGTGAAATAAAATAGTTGTTCATAAATGCTCAAGGGTTTACAAAAAGGTGGACAGTAGATTTGAGCAATTTTTACACGTGCTCCTTTGTCTTTTGAAACAAATTTAATTTAAATAATAAATTATTTTATAGCAAAAATTGATACATATGAACAAACTTTTTATATTTGTTAAGTTTATGGCCAAATTTTGATCTAAAAAAATGAGGGATCCTGTGACACGCCAAAACCATGTTTCAGTATTTGATTGATACGAGAGCATCTCTAACCGGCGCGGCAAAAGGCGTGCCCGCACGGTAAAGTTTGGTTTAGCGCGCGCCGGCTCGTTCCGCGTGCTCCAGCTGTGGCGGGAACTTACCGCGCGCCGGAAGCGTTTACGCGCGCACGGGAGAAAGCGGCATGCGGCGCGGTAGATTTGGCGCGCCGCTTCGCGCGCGCCTATAAAATCCCGCGCTCGCCACGCGCCCTCGCCATAACCTCGCCCGCCGCCCGCTTTCCAGCGTCACCATGCCGCCGCGCCGCCGGTTCTTGAACTTCTGCGCGGCGTCGCGGCGCTTAACGGTACAGTACTCCGCCGAGATCCGGTCCGGCGACGTCCGGCTCGGCCTCGGGTCGTTCCAGAGCGCGCACGAGGCGGCCCGCGCATACGACGCGGCGGCATGGCGCTTGGAAAGGCCCCGGTCGCAGATGAACTTCTGAGACGTCTTCACGCGCGAGCAGGCGCAGCGCGTCGTCCCTCCGCCGCGTCTCATCACCGACATGGACCGTGCCGACCACGCTCGGCGACAGTGCCGACTCCTCATCGTCGAGGAGGACGAAGCGAAACCATGAGTAAGCGCCGTCGCCACCGAAGGGCGTCGCCGACGACAGCGTGCCCTCTTTGGCGGAGAGGACGGCAAGGCGCCGCTGAGCGGAATGGCGGACCGACGTCGGCGGAAGGCATTAGCGAATGCGCAGTCCGATATCGTTGCAGCAGGTGGGAGGTCGATCTTCACGTCAGACGATGAACGTTGGGACGACATGTGGCTCGATACCTTGGACAACACCGACGAGGATGATGATGATGATGATGGTAGCGACTTGGAGTAGTTTCTATCTATGTATGCCGTAGTAGTTTCTATCTAGTTGCACCGTAGTTCTATCTATCTATGCTTTTGAACTATCTATCTAGTTGCACCGATGTAAAATATCTTCATATCGTTTTTTATCTATGCAATTTTTATAAAAAGAAATGTTGTAGAATAAGCGCTGCATTTTCTTGCCTTCTTTGGAGTTCTTGGCGTCTTGTATTGCTTTTCATGCTCTTTGGGCCGTTTGACGCCGTCTTAAAAGGCGATGGACGTCTTGGCAAAGCGGTTTTTAAGCCTTGTGGCGTTTGGCGCCTGTTAAAGATGCTCTGATATCGCAGCAACTTGGCACTGGAGTACACCACCTCGAAGTGCATATTAAAACGGGGATAGTCTACTTTTCCTCCTCGGGCCAAGTGCTCAATCTAATTCAAGTGTTAAGGTGGTGAATTTATTCGAAATCCCAATGGCTCATCTCTCGCTCTCGCTCGAAACAAACCATCATCACCCGTCTCCGAGCAGCAGCGACTTGACGATGACATCGGGCATCCCGTCGGCCACCGGGAACAGGTGGCCGGCCGTCGGGAGCTCGTGGTAGATCACCCAGGGGAGCCTCTTGCTGATGTACCGGGACAGGGCAACAGGCACGAACAGGTCCTCGACCCCGTGCCACAGGTGCACCTTCACATCGTCGCCGACGCCGGCGAACGGGTTGCCCGGCTGCAGCGGGCTCCATCCCCACTTCCCGAACCCGACGATCATGTCCCGGTGCAGGGACTCTTGCTCCCCTTGCTGCGTGACCTGCTTCTGCACATCACCCCAACAAGCAAGCAAACCAAAGCGTCAGATCAGGAGCTTAATTATTACTGTAGTTCATTCAAGTAGTGTTCTTCTTGCATTGTGGGCTCGCTGGGCGAACTTGGCGGTGAGCGGCTTGTCTTCCTTGGAGTAGATCGCGGGGTTCCGGGCCTTGACGCTGGAGCTTGGGAACAGCCTCTGGGTGTTCCACCAGTTGGCCATCCACGGGAGGTGGTGGGCGACCCAGACGGCGGCTCGGTCCTGCGGGAACTGCACGTACCACGCCTCCTGGTACACGTCCGGCGGCAGGCCGGACCACCAGTAGTTGCCTACCGGTGCGAGAATGGCCACGCCGGCGAGCCTGCGCTTGCCGATTCCATGGTTAGGACGTCACACGTTGAAATGGGGAAGAAGATGAGGTTCCACCACTTGTTACCTGTGCGGGATGTGCTTGAGGCAGCTCCACATGATCTCGCCGCCCATGGAGAAGCCCATGAGGTGGAACTTGGGTCCCAGCTGCAGGTTGTCGGCCAGCTCCGCGATGTCGACGGCGATGCTCTCCTCCGTCCGCGCCGGGTGCGCGTCGCTCTCGCAGTACCCCGGCCTGTCAAAGGACAGCAGGTAGATGCCCAGTTCCTGTAGTAGCCCCTGAAAACAGAGTGCACCTCAGACCATTCAACGCTCTGGTTCGTCTGCGTATGATGCATAGAAAGATGGATTCCAATTACCTGGGAGACGTTGAGCACGTCGTATCTGCAGCAGAAGAAGCCATGGACGAAAATGACCTTGTACTTGGCCTGCTCCTTCGGGACGCCAGATTCCAGGTAGGCCAGGTGCCTGCCGTCCCTCAGCTTTGTCCGGTTTGCCGTGACCGGAGGCCCGCCCGGCGAGCCAGGGACCTTTGGCGGCGGCGGCTGAATCTGGTTGTAGAGCAGGGCCGAGAAGAACACGAGCAGAGCCAGTGGCAGCTTCTTGGCAACGCCTGTGGGACAAGAAAAATCAGCCATGGATAAATCTTTGCTTGGTCAAGCGAGCCAGAGCAACCGAGGTGGACCGAGAGGAAGAAGAAGAGGCGATGATAACCAGAGTACGCTGTGGCCGGCGCTACAGGCCTGCTGCCGGCACCACGGCCGCGGAGGGGCTCACCGGCCGGCATCGCTCCGGCGCACCGCTCGCACGGGAGGGAGAAGATTTCGATGCTCGCGGCAACGTGCGTTGCTGGCTGGCTCGCTGCCCCCTTATAGCGCGCTGCGTGCACATGTGCTTCTGTCGTGTACCAGAATAAATGAGCGTAACTCAGCGTCAGCAGGATAGGTTCGGTGTGGTGAAAATCTACATTTAAATCCAAGATTAGCACATGTGCTCACATTTTACTAGATTTATTTTAATCTTTTCGACTCTGTTATTTTTTAATGGGATGACACACCCTTCGACTATGAATTACGCGTGGCGACTTCGTCAATATTAATATATGCCGGTTCCATCTCTCGAAGGTAGGATGTACCTCCGTGCATTCATAAAGGATAGGTGTATGTGTGTATATGTATATACAAGCATTTGCTCTTGTACTGTGTTTTTCAAACGAGAAATATGCGCATGACTGTTTTCAGTGTGTACACCAATCTAATATTTTTATTGTGCTCCCTCTGTCCCTTGATATAAGACGTTTTTGCAATTTTAAGTACGGTTCTAAGAGAAGGAACTGCATATTCCGATCGAGAAGAACATGCCATTCTACAGGGTATTTCGGAAATTGCGGAAGTTTGGTTTGGTCAAGCTGCTTAATATTGGAAACAAGCTATAGCACTAACTCAGGGAAATTATATTGAAGCACAGACCTGGCTGAAGATTATGAAGCGCTTTGTATTTGAATAAGACCATGCTCCTTCTTTTTCACAAAATTGGTGGTTCGGTCGTTGATCCATCAATCAAATAAATTAGACCGTATGATCGAATCAAGAATTTCATTATATCCATGCCTTATACCTTCCATTTTATATCCATTTCTTATACCTTCCATTTTGTATTTCATAAGAATAAACCATGGGGATAGGATCTAGAAGATATGTAATAAAGTGAATAAAAAAAGAAGGAAAAGACCGCAAAAATATCTTATATTACGGGACAGACGTAGTACTGTTTTAGAGCGATAGAAAATAAACGGTGAAAAGTAACACACGGCCTGTGAAAAAGGGGGAAAGAAACGAAGAGTAGCACACGGACATGCAGTTGCCTGATTGATTTCCATCTCAAGCATATCCACCCGGACTCGGCAAAGCTCCACTGATATAAAGACAAGGTAACAGACGCATGAAAGAAAATCTCCAATACATTCCAACACACAAGTTGGGTATCAACACACGCCATGACGCCGGGACCAAGCCAGACTGCAGTGCATCCACAGGAACTACGGTGACACGTAACAGTAATGCAGAGACATGAAGTGATTGCGAGACATTTGTTTTTTTCATTTAGCGTACATCTATTTCAGCGTTAAGTAATGCCAGACGAAGGTAATATACATTCACACTGTGATGCACGTCAGGTGAAGCATCAATGCGAGAACCGCCTGCATCCAAGGCACAATAATAGTGCATTCCATGCACTGGCAATGTCATGACACCTAACAGATTGAAGGAAGGCAAGGCAACAACGCCATCAAATTTGGATTTAGGTAATATTTCCATGCCTCCATGCGTGTTTAGATGTTTGCATATTAGCAGGTCTTTATAGCTTCCTCTGTACGTAACAAGCAGCTTTCATGTCCTTTGTTATATAGTTAAAACATTGATTTCTCATAAAATTTTGTAAGTACAGTATCAATAAACAACTACTCCCTCCGTATGAAAAAGAGCTTTTTCGGACGGAGGGAGTATCTTTTAAAATAGTTTTGAAGACAACAGCAATATGATGTCCAAGAACAAAGAGTGAATAATCACGAAAAAATGAAATGTTAAAGTGAAAATAGTGAGAATGTAAGATTCGATCAGCCCATGAATTTATAAGCACCGGTATGATCTTGACAGGCAAACATGTACTTTATTTGTCTATTTAACAACGGTTCCGTCCATTGCCAAAAAATTACTAAGAATAAGTGTTGTTTTTTAATGGCGATTACAATTCATGCATCTAGAAAATATTATAACAATTACATATCATTATACTAACGAGATTTTTATGTGTATTTTGAAAGCTTTTAAGCTGTATAATCTACTAACAAATATCATGAGGTGTCTATTACAAATAAAACTATCATTACTTTTCCGTAGAACAGGACCGGGGGAGTGGTCTACTGATAGCAATGAAATCAAACCAGCAAGCTACAATGCAGATGAAAGGATCACTTTCATGAAAATGCACTTTTTGCTTAGCTTATAAGGAAGATATGTTGAAAAATTACTCACATTGGAGCATGAAAAGTTGCGTAAATGTACTCACACAGTTGTCTAATCGACTTCACTGTCCTTTTGATTTTACTACTTACCAAATACAATGACGAATTCTTTTGGCAATTTCTGATGTGATACCGACAAGACGACTAAAGGTAATGAAGACTCAACAAATGCAGTACACCGTAAGTAACAAAGGTGGGAAAGATGGGAATTATGCATCAATATGCCAACTTTCGCAAGTCTTTGCTGAGCCATAAAATAAGAAATGTTATTATCAGTACTTTAACCGAACTTTAACCATGCTAACCCACAACAGAAAATTTCAGGGAGGGTAAAGTATGTCGAACCAATTGATCGGGAAACTATAACACCAACAGAAAAGTTTATGTACTCCTGTCAGTTGATGGCTTTGTTAATTCGAAATCGGGCTTTTTGTCGAGCCTTTGTTCTAAAAAAAATGATCGGGATACTTGAGTAAGGTTATGAAGGAGAAATTATTACACGTGTAATTTCAGATACCTGGTAACTGAAACTCCAAAGAAACATTATCGAGAGCGAGCAACACAAAGTACAACGCGAACACAACGACAAAACCCAATAAACTGCAAGTGAAATGTTTTGCTTCATGTCCATATCAACTTTTTTCAGTATTCTGCTACTGACAAAGATGCAGATTACTTTGATGTCATTTTTGCTTTTCTATAAATTCTTTTTGTCCGCCACCAAAACAAATTGCTTCCTTTCGTTGATAGTAGTGTTCAGAAGTCGTCATCTATGTGTACACTTTGAGATGCTGTTGGGTGTAAGAAGGAAACAAGTAAGTCAGTTGAGGGGAAGATTCAACCACTTAGGAGAATGACAGTAATTATGCATTCGTGTTTGGTGAACTTGACAAATGATTTTCGATAATTGAACCAAATAACATATTTATATTACCGTCCTGTCTGTGTCTGTCATTTTTAAAACCTATGGTTCAGAGTTCTTTTTATTGGTATTGCTACTCGACCAGTTATTCACTTTGCATTAATAGGAAATAATTAAGAACCTATCTTTATAATATTACTATATCTAGTTAAATATTTAGTATTTAATTTCCAAAAAATTCCATATGGTTGTTCATCCAATCGGAATGCATTTGTCTGTTGTACGCATATACTTCACTCAAAGAAGAGCGAGCACAACCAGGTGCGATGAATATCAAATGTTTTGATTTTTGCTAATTCTAGTGACGACTTATACAAATGTGACAATTGCCTTTGAAATAAAATGATAAATGAGTGAATGTGTGCAACGAACGTGTGTCCTGTACACAGCAAATAACTTTTGATACATAATGTAGTACAGTAATTTTTCTTGTTGCGGGGATCTTGTACAGGAAATGTGGATCTACTGGCCAAACAAAACAAGCAAAACCACATAAATAAACAAACAAATCACAACATAACGTCAGGTATAGAGTTGTAGCAATGGCACTATCCAAAATTTATTTAATTTTATAGAAAACATGTTTTTTCAGCAAGCCATCTATGGACTTGAATACAATGGCACAAATTATGTATATGTGGCCTGAAAAAAGCTTAAAGGCATCTCCAAACGCGGATCATCCAAACGCCCGCAAATGTCCAGGTCAAGCCATTCAAACACTTTTAGATCTGCTCCCTACCTCCCCTCTTGTCATCATCCGCACGGGGAAAAGGGAGAAAAGAGAGCGCAGAACCCCATCTCACGTCGTTGGCCCACCTTGCCCCCGTTTGAACTACCGCTGCCCCGCTTGCCTCCTCGCCGTCGTCTACGTTCGTAGCCTCGTTGCTACCGGCGAAGCAATCGCCTCCACCTCGTCATGTCGTGCGTTCCTCGCCGGCTCCACGCATGCAACAACGTGTATCACGGTTGCAGCTCCGGTGTGACTGTTGCAGCTCAAGTGGCGATGGCCCCTGGTCGCTGCACCCGTCAACCAGCTCATAGTGTACCCTCACCTCACTTATCGGTCGCACCAAAAATCTAGCAGGTCGTAGCAAAAATCCTTGCCGATTCCAGCAAAAATGCCTCGCTGTCGCTAATCCCAGCAAAAGTGACTGTCCCTATTCCAGCAAAATTCCTCACTGGTTGTAGCTTTATGTCGTGCCGGTTGCAACATCTTGTCTTGCCGCCGTGTCGGCAACACCTCGTTCAACCACCGGCAGTTGCCGGTCACAGCAACAAAACTCATCGTTCGTAGCAAAAAAGCTTGCCGGTTCCAGCATTAGAGGAACTCGGTTCCAACATCCCTCTGCATTGCTTGCATCTTCTCCCTGATGTCACAACTTTCTCTTTCCAGCAAAAAACTACACCTGTCGTAACATTTGTGTTGCTGGTTGTGTAAGTGCATCTAGTGCCCCTTAGTGATTTTGGTGTATTGAAGACTTATAGGTTAAGGGACTGATGCGTTTGTAAGTGTACACAAGTCTATAAGTCTATGAGGAGCTTGATATTTACAGAGAAAGTCGACCCCTAAAAATGAATGTCTTCAACTGAAGACTTTGGATTTCTGAAGACTTTGAAAGTGAAGAAATTGGTGTGACCGTGAAGACTTGATATTCATGCGAGGAATATGAAGCGTGAAGACTTTTGTTTTCGTAATTTCATTTTCTCTTTCTTGAGTCATAGGAAACACCGTACTGTTAAAGGGGGTCGAGGAAAAATTAAGGAAAAGTTTCCAAGTGATGCTCATCTCAAAATCCCACACCTACAAATCCGTTCGAGTGAAGCCATTGGAAATCTCATGCAGTTCAGTCAATTTCTTTAGTGACAGAGACGAAGCTCTTCTGGTCTCTGAGGAATTTGTTCTGACTGAGGAGTTAGGAATTCGCCAGTGCAGATTGCCTACAAGTGAGGAACATGATAACCCTGAGGAATTTGAGCCTCAAATTTCCGACCGTTGGTGTGCTACGCGCCAGCTGTCCCAAAATATCTACCCACCTAACGGTCATATCATTGAAGGGCATTTATGTCTTATTATGTCGAGCTGCTCCCTAGGCTATAAATAGCCGCCCCTACAACCACTAGCTGGTTGGCTGCTCCGAGAGAAACTGACACTTGTCATTGAGAGCTCCCATCCTCCGAGGATTTTGAGCGAAAATCATCTAGTGAGGAAAACCCAAACACCTACAAATCCAAAGTGATTGAGCATCACTGAAGAGATTGATCATGTGTGGATCCGACGCTTGTTACCTTTGAAGACTGTGCATTTTCCAGACGGTTAGGCGTCATGGTCTAGAGCATCCAAGAGGAAATTGTGAATCGTCGAGTGACCGAGTTTGTGAAGGTTTGGAAGTCACCTGAAGACTTACCACAAGTGATTGGGCGAGGTCTATGTGACATTAACTCAAGGAAAATACGGTGAGGACTGTGTGTCCTCAGGTTTAAATACCTAGCCGCTCCAAACAGAGTATAATTGTCACAGCAGTTGGAACTGGTCTACCAAATCTCTATCTTCACCAAGCCTACTGGTTCTATTTCCTCAACCCTTTCATTTCCTCGTTACTGTGTTGTGTACTTTATCGTTAATGTTTGAAGACTTTGACTGAAGACTTTCTCAATTTCCTTAGCGCTGCGTTTGGATGTCTGTATTGAGGACCTCCGTATTGAATTGATTTCAATTCCAATTCAGCGAGGAAATTGTAATGGACACGAATACGAATTCGCTTGTTTGGATGCTCATGGAATTGGCTCATGGAATGACAAGGAGGTTTCAATACCAAATTCGGTTTGGATGGCAAACTATGGAATTGCATCTTCGTTATGCATCAAATCAAAATTTATACAATGTGTAAGTATAATTGATTATGTAGCATTAAAATTTATCTTCCAAGAAGAAACTGCAACACTGTTACATAAGGCTAATAATTCATGAGAAGAATGGTTGTAAATACATGAAATTTTCTGCTAGGGCAGATTATAAGAGAAGAGTATGATCTGCTCGGTTCCGGTCATCCCTTCTCGCGTTCTCCGACTATCAGATAAACTTATAAGATTCAGATTTACAAGAGCTATTACACTGCAGCAACAGAAAAAATTACATGATTTAGAAACTGTAAAGCAAAGTCAACAAAAAATGACCCAAGGGAAGATCCAGGGAGGGGAAGAACAGAGGGCGAGACGAGGGATCTGGCGGTTGGCGGCTGACCACGAAGAAGAAGATGGGGAACCGGCGGCACAGGAAGAGGGGGTCCAGTGGGACGCGCGCCGGAGCAGGGGAAGAGGATAAGGAGCAGTGGCGGATGGGGAGAGCCAGGCCGTGGCAGCCATGGGTAGAGGAGATGCGGCGGATGGGGAGAGCCAGGTCGTGGCAGCCATGGCAGAGGAGATGACGAGGGGATGAGGAGAAGGGCCGGCAGAGGGCATGAGAAGGAGAAATGGCGGTGGGGGTGAGGAGGACGGCCGCCATCTGGTGCTTCCTAGGCGCCGGCGCTGCCGGCGCCGCCTCCTCTCGTCGCTCGGGGTGGGGAGTGGCTGCTTCAGTAGAACGGAGGAGAAAGGATGGGCCGCGAAACGTTTTCTTTTGCGGGAGGAATGAATACAGGCCAAATCGGAGGGGTTGGGCTCCGTATCGTGCGAGGCTTCGGCGCGTGCGACTGGTTTCATCGATGTATTGGATCGATTTCAGACTGTTGTTTCGGTAGGCATGCCAAACACTCGAATTGGTGGTTGAGGAATACGAAATCCAATTCAGGACCCCAATATAGACATCCAAACGCAGTGTAGTTCAATTTCTGCAGTCAGTTTGTCTTCAGCCCGCTTATCCTGTGCTTACGCTTTTTGTACTGTGTGTTTGTTTTCATTTCATCATGATGATTGTGCTTATGTTATGTTATGTCTGCTTCTGAGTACTTATTTCGCTGCAAGTAGTTCTTCGCTCAGGAATTTCCTCACCTGAAATTCCTCAGTGAAAAATTCATAAAAATCACCTATTCACCCCCCCCCCCTCTAGTCGACTTAACGCACTTTCAGGTTGCAACTTCACTGGGCGCCGGATGCACCACCTGTCGTGGTTCTAAGTCTGACAGTAGAATGGGGGGTAGGTATGGAGAGGCAAGATCCTAGCTATGGAGTAGTTGTATACGCAAGAGATTTACGAGTTCAGACCCTTCTCGGAGGAAGTAACAGCCCCACGTCTCGGAGCCCCGAGGCGGTCGAATCGGATTATATGCGTATGTGTTACAGGGTGCGAACCCTTCTACCGTGGAGGGGGTGGCTTATATGGAGGCGCCAGACCCCAGCCAGCCCACGTAGCAGAGGGTTTAAGGTACGTTAAGGCTAGGAGTTACTGGTAACGCCTTACATAAAGTATTATTATGATCATAAAGACTATTTAACTACAGACCGTTTGGACACCGAGTGGCTCTTGGACTCCTGGTGGTCGAGTGGGTCTTCATGGTCGAGTGTCTTTGAATCTGTCGAGTGGACACCTACCAGGTCGACCGGAAGGCCGCTTCTCATGAAAGTGTCCTTGTGGAGGGTACCTTTGGGCAGGTCTATGACCCTACCCCAGGTACATGAATTCATCATTAGCCCCCGAATGGATCGAGGTTTGAGTGAGGAAGGAGTCGATAATCTTTCCGACCTGTTCTTCGTGTCACGAGTGTGTCTTACTCTGGATCAACGACCTTTTAGTGATGGCATCAACTTCTCTTTCAGTCGCCTTGATCCATTCTTCACATTTGTCGAGTGAACTCTGTGAACTTGAGGGTTTTCGAGCGACGGATCGGAGGAAATCTGCTATCTGACAGGTTGCTCCGCGGTTAGCGGATTTCGCGGGATCTGAATTTTGGGAAGCGCGCGAAGCGGAGAAAACTGCGGCACTCGGATGGGATAAGACGATGACGCCTCGATCTTCACGCCGCCTTTTTCGCCACGTATCGCGTCTTGGCGCTGTTCTTGATTTGGCCGGGATTGCAGGCCTACCGGTCAGCCACTCGGAAGCGGCCCCATATAAAGCATCGGGCGGGGTATTTTGAACAGTGCGACCTCAATCTTCCCCTCCCTCCGCCTCCAAACCTTCTTGTTGCGCTCTTAGCCTGTTCAGCGCCGCAGCTCAGTACTTGCTTCGCCGGCGACCATGGTGAAGGAGAAGACCGCAGCCTTGGAACGGGTGAAGAAGGCGGCGGTGAAGGCTAAGGGGACAGCGCCCAGTCGGGGCGGATCTTCTTCGCGGTCCAAATTGCCGCAAGGTTGGGTCCAGGGAGATTGGATCCGCTCGACCATCGCCGAGAAGGACCTCACCGATCTGGCCAATGAAGGACTGATCCCCCATGGGTCGGCGAGGCTTCCGGGAACGGAGTGGCAACCCTTGACTGAAGAGGGTGAGTGCGTTCTCCTAGCCACTCACGTAGATCGGGGATTTTCTCTGCCGCCGAATCCTTTTTTCCGGGGGTTTCTGAACTTTTTTGGAGCGCAACTCCATCATTTCACTCCCAACTCCATTGTCTACCTTGTTCCTTTCATTTCATTATGCGAAAACTTCTTGGGCTGTCGGCCGCACTGGGGCCTCTTCAAGCACATATTCACTTGTCGCTCTCAGACGGTGAAGAAAATGAACCCGAATGACGAGAGAACCCAAGTAATCCAGATGTGTGGGGGACTCGGGGTCCATATGAGGGGGAAGAGCGCTTTTCCGGCTATGACTCTCCCCGACTCGGTTAGAGGGTGGCAGTCGACCTGGTTCTACTGCCAAGACCAGCCGACGCCGGGGCAGTTGACTGGACTCTCCCTTTCTCCATGAGTCGAGTGAACAAGCCATCTTCCCTGCAGGTGCTACCAGAGGAGAAGGCCCAAGTAAAATTGTTGATGGAACGCGTAGTCCAGCTCATTCGCGACGGGGTGACCGGCATGGATCTCCTGGAGGTTTTCCTCCGACGGCGTATTCAACCACTCCAATACCGAGGCCATCCGATGTGGATGTACTGCTGCGGATGATACCACTCGGGTCCATCCGGAGGAGGTCGATGACGCCACGCTGGATAAGTGGATGACTGCCATCACAGAAACAAAGATAACCCTCATGGAGCTAGGAGGATTCCACCACTCGACCAGACTTACGAAGTAGACAAGGTACAACCACTTATCTCCGACTGTGATTCGGCTGCATTCATTCTGTTTAGATGCCAATTCGTCGACTGACTTTCGCCTTGTTTTGTTGTCTTCTGTGTCACCACTGAGATGTACTCGATGCCCACGGGGCGCAGGAAACAGTCGAAGAAGAAGAAGGAAGCGAAGGTGAAAGCCAGGAGGAATGGGGGTCCAACGGCGAGGAGGATGAGGGGGATGACAGGTCTGATGAAGAGGAGGAGGAGGAGGAAGAGGAGGAAGACGTCGATCCTCCCCGCTCGGAGGGAAGGTCCAAGTTGACGCATGACCCAGCGGCCGGGTGCAGTAAAGCTGTTGCGCCTTTGGGCGGATCAAAGCGACCTAGGACAACTTCCCTGCCGACTGAGAAACCGCCGAAGCAACCTCGAGCAACGTCGTCAAAGCCGGCGAAGGCCCTGCCCAAGATGCGGATGGTCATCCCCACCATCTCCAGGTAACCAGCAGAATCTTGTATTTCCTTATTCAACATGAGTGAACTTTTGGTCGACTTGATGACTGATCAGCCGATTCTGGAAATCTCTGATCTTTGCTACCTCCGAGACCTCAGCCAAGCACGAAGATCGTGAAATGGAAGATGCTGCCACCTACAACCTTGGTATGATCTCTGTAGTTTCGCTTTTAGTCGATTGGATTTCCATGTTTACTTTTGAATCTTTCTTGTAGTTCCGCCTCATGTCATTGATCTCCCCGACGATGACGAGGAAGCGCCGTTGAGGAAGAGGAAGAACAAGAGGGTGCCTGCTGGCAAGGCTGCTCCAGTCGTGACGATACCTGAGATGCTGGTTTCCGAGGGAGGCAACCCCACTCGGGCTTCTGTGTCTTTTGTTGTACCGCTGACAAGTGCCCGACCCACTTCGCCGATCGCTGATCCACCATCTCTCTTTGCTATACACCACGTCCGGAAGACCAAGTGAGTGTTGCTAAGGAGGCTATACGCCGTGCAGGGATCATGATGGAGCAAGTGAAGGCGGTCCGAGAGGCCAGCCAGCGGCCTATGATACTAGTTCAGCTCTCCGCAGCAATGTCCAAGTAAGTCGATCGCTGCTTGCTCTGTTAGGATATGCTACCAAACTGCTTCTTTCTCAAGATTTCCATATCTGTACACACCCACCGGGTGGGTGTGTCGATTGAGTTTTTGTGGGGGCACGCTGAGTGCACCCACTGGGTGTAGTCCCCGAGACTATGGTGGACTGCGTGCAGTTGACTATAGTCTTTATACTGTGAACTTCTTCACTCGACCTGGTCGGACCAAGTCAAATGGAACCGTAAAAAACGGTGGGGGCACGCTGAGTGCACCCACTAGGTGTAGTCCCCTAGACTATGGTGGACAGCGTGCAGTCGACTATAGTCTAAAGAACTGTTTTTTTACTGCGGCTGACCGCTGACAATTAGCCATGGTTTTAGAATCATAACCTTTTTGCCTCTTTTGGTCGACTGGTCGAACCAAATTGGTAAAACCAGTGGGGGCACGCTGAGTGCACCCGCTGGGTGTAGTCCCCGAGACTACTGTCGAATGTTTTGATTCGACTGTAGTCTTAGAAATGCTACTATTTTTCCTTAATCACTCGGAAGTGATCTGTCTTTGATGTCTTTCGTTGATTGACTATTTGTAGAAATCTTGTGAGCTTGTGGCTCGCTATACTGAGTTAGAGAAAAAACAGATCCAGCTCAACCTCGACTTGAAGCTTGCTCGGGAGAATTTGCGTATGCGAAGGATGAAGCAAAAGGTATGGCTGGTGAGAACTTTGACGACTGTCTTTATTTTTCTTGTTCATTCTCAACTCTGTTCTCATTGTTGCTTTGCAGATAAACCGAAGAGACTCAAGAAGAAAGACCTTGACCTTGCGAGAGGCACGTATATGACTCGAGAAAACAAAACTCGCTGAAGAGAAACTTGCCTCAGTCGACAAACTTGAAGACGAAAATGCCAAGCTGAAAGCCGCTCTTGAGGCGGCCAACAAGGAAGTTAGTCGACTGAAGAACGACAAGATTGCTCTGTCTGACAAGGCCGGCCAACTGGCGGGGAAGCGAAATGACCTAGAGATTTATCTTGGAGGGCTCACCAAGAAGTTGTTTCTCATGCTTGAAGGTAATCTCTTTTACCCGACTGTCTTGTTATCTCCGGCTCATCGCATGATTGTTATTTTGAGTCTGAGCTGTGTTTTCGCATTCACAAAACTTCAAGAAGAAACCGGTCAGTGGAAACCAGCTTGGACCCCATCAACTCTCCGTGAAGGATGAAGCTGCTATGAATGTGCTTCGATCGAATCTCGCATTGCTAAGCGTGGTGGATTATCTTGCTCGATTGAAAGCTGCGATTATCGCGGATCGACTCAACTCTCCGCCGGATCGGACACTTCAATGACCTTGAATCATAATGACTCGACCGAATGAGATTCCAAGTCGAGTGTAAGAATGGAAAAAGTCTTCGCCAGTGTGGTGCTGATGTTGCTCTGTCTGCGGTTCGTGTCCACCGCAAGGAAGCGCAAGAGGACAAGTCAAGGCGTCCCTCAAAGTTGCCAACACCGTGAAGTACGACTTGAGATCTTTCATGGAGACTTTCATCGCTGCTGCTACCCGTATTGCCGACGGGATCGACCTCGACCAGTTTGTTGCACCTTCCAGTCCTCCGCCGGAGGAGTAAAAAACTTCTAAGTCCCACCTTAAATTTGCCTCGGAATGCCGAGTGGTTTTTGTAACCGACAAACTTTAACAGGCTTAACACCTGAGCACCTTTGGATCCGTAGGACATTTATCCGAACTTGATTTATCCTTGAACATGCTTTATTTGCCTTCGAGAGAACTTTGTTCCTCATTCGAAAGATATTTCGTTGAAACTCCAGTCGACTTGTACTTCATCTATCCTGCAGGTAGAGATGGAGCACAGACTGCGACTGACCTCGTCGTTCTTGCGGGTTGGGATGAACCGCATGTTGTACTTGTGGCGAAGCTCCGAAGGAGAAGGTAGCAATCGACCTGCACCTCGTCGTCCTTGCGGATTGGGATGGACTGCACGTTGTACTTGTGGCGAAGCTCCGAAGGAGAAGGTAGCAGTCGACCTGCACCTCGTCGTCCTTGCGGATTGCGATGGACCGCACGTTGTACTTGTGGTGAAGCTCCGAAGGAGAAGGTAGCAGTCGACCTGCACCTCGTCATCCTTGCGGATTGGGATGAATTCCTTACTTAGGCGAGCACTGGACCGCAGCTAAGCCCCCGAGTGGGAGGTTTGCTCTCCACTCGGTAGGATTTCTATTACTTAGGCGAAACCTTGGGCTGCAGCTAAGCCCCGAGTGAGAGGTTTGATCTCCATTCGGTAGGATTTCTATCACTTAGGCGAGCACTAGGCTGCAGCTAAGCCCCCGAGTGGGAGGTTTGCTCTCCACTCGGTAGGATTTCTATTACTTAGGCGAGCACTGGGCTGCAGCTAAGCCCCCGAGTGGGAGGTTTGCTCTCACTCGGTAGGATTTCTATTACTTAGGCGAGCACTAGGCTGCAGCTAAGCCCCGAGTGGGAGGTTTGCTCTCCACTCGGTAGGATTTCTATTACTTAGGCGAGCACTGGCTGCAGCTAAGCCCCGAGTGGGAGGTTTGCTCTCCACTCGGTAGGATTTCTATTACTTAGGCGAGCACTGGCTGCAGCTAAGCCCCTGAGTGGGAGGTTTGCTCTCCACTCAGTAGGATTTCTATTACTTAGGCGAGCACTGGGCTGCAGCTAAGCCCCCGAGTGGGAGGTTTGCTCTCCACTCGGTAGGATTTTTATGGCGTAGCTTTGAAGGAGAAGGTAGCGATGACCTGCACCTAGTCGCCCTTGGTTGCGTTCATTATTTTGGAGGTTAAGGTGAATCCTTGGGCTGTTGCTAAGCCCCCGAGTGAGAGGCTGACTCTCCACCCGGTAGGATTTAAATACTTAGGCGAGTACTTGGACTGCAGCTAAGCCCCCGAGTGGGAGGCTGGCTATTGGAGATATGCCCTAGAGGCAATCATGTATGATGATATTTCCTATGTGTTTATGAATAAAGATAGTCCTTGGACATTATCAATGATGTGTATCAGCAAGTATGTGACTTGTTTGTGGGACTATGCATTGTATGATGACTATCCTAAAAGGTCCCTAGTCAAAAGGGTTGTGTGGACGCCAGCAGTGACTAGATCGGCATATGACACGGTCGATGGCTTGGTCTCACTAGCCATGGAGCATTGGATGCTAACCGGATAATATGGACTTGGAAAGGTCTCGTCGGATTCGACATAGTCGGATCCGAGTCGAGATAAGGTCTCGAGTCGGATAGACCCAACTATGAGACGCAGCGATATGTCATCTGTGAGTCTCTAGTACAACATACGTTCTATGTCCTAAGACCTGAGTGACACATGTACTGGATGGTGACAGAGACTTGCTTTGGGCCGACCAAACGCTACTCCGTGATCGGGTAGTTACAAAGGTAGGTTTCGGGTTTGTCCAGTCCCATCTTTGCGAGACACGGTCGAGCAAGATGGGATTGCCCCTCCGATCGGAGAGATATACTCTGGGCCCTCGTGTGATTTGACCAGAATAGCATGGCCATGCGACAAGGATTATGAGATAATCCGGATTGTGGTCGGTATCACCGAACGAGAAAGAGGTCGGGTTAGCACAAGGATGACAGTCTACTTTGAGCCCGACAACATATATCGTCTTGCAAAGGGAATGTAAGTGTGACACGTTATGCTGTGTTCGCCTAACCAGCTTCATCGCTCGCTTGGTGGTCGGCACGCCTTGCTAGAGGCCGCTACCAACCGTCTGAGCCGGAGGTGATCCGAACTGTGACCAAGCCGACTTGAACCTAAGGGGTCGCGCAGCAAGGGAAGGAACCTATGAGGTCAGTTCGTGGGACACTGGTCGGATGTGATCCGAATCGACTAGGAATGTGACCGAATAGACTTTGGGCTTTAGGGTCCGTGCGAGGCCCAAGTGTTGAGCCCGCGACGAACGCCTATATAAAGTGGAGGTGCGGCACACTCAGGCAGTTGATCGCTTTGGCGCTGCAACTAGGGTTTGCATGTGTTGCGAATAGCCACCTCCACTCGCCGCCGACTGTGTGATCGGACCTAGCAGTCCGCCGCACGACGTTCCTCCCGCACGCGCGGATACCGTTAGAGGCGGTGCACTTGCGCCGCTCCGGCGAACTCGTACGTGGGATCGGACGACCGGCCGCTCGAGGGAGATCGAACGAGGAGGAGACGATCCACGCAGGCCCCAACTCTTCTTCCGCTGCACGGCACTGCGCGTCTAGTGGTAACGAACTGTGATCCATCTCCCGTAGCATGTTCCTGGATGTTCTGCGCGTAGGAATTTTTAATTTGCAGTCGACGCACCCTACCGTAGAACCCAACACTGGCTCACCACTCGGTAGGATTTTGAATACTTAGGTGAGTACTTGGACTGCAGCTAAGCCCCCGAGTGGGAGGCTGGCTCACCACTCGGTAGGATTTTGAATACTTAGGCGAGTACTTGGATCAAGCTAAGCCCCCGAGTGGGAGGCTGGCTCACCACTCGGTAGGATTTTGAATACTTAGGCGAGTACTCGGACTGCAGCTAAGCCCCCGAGTGGGAGGCTGGTTCACCACTCGGTAGGATTTTGAATACTTAGGCGAGTACTTGGACTGCAGCTAAGCCCCCGAGTGGGAGGCTGGCTCACCACTCGGTAGGATTTTGAATACTTAGGTGAGTACTTGGACTGCAGCTAAGCCCCCGAGTGGGAGGCTGGTTCACCACTCGGTAAGATTTTGAATACTTAGGCGAAGCGGATTCGCAGCTAAGCCCCCGAGTGAGAGACTGGCTCGCCACTCGGAAAGGATTTTTTTTACAAACTTAGGCGAACCGGATTGGCTAAGCCACCCACTGGGAAATTTCAACAAAAAGTAATAACGATCACCGGGAAAATCATAACATTCTTGTCTTAGATAGCAAACTACAAAAGTACTTTTATTACATCTCAACCGGTGAGTATTTAAGTATAAAGGGGCGGAGCAGCTCCGCATTCCAAGCTCGAGGCTCGTCGATCCGCGATCAACGTTGTAGAGATGATATGCTCCATTGTGGAGAACTCTTGTGACGATGAAGGGACCTTCCCAAGTGGGAACGAGCTTGTGTGGTTTCTGTTGATCCACTCGGAGGACCAAATCTCCCTCTTGGAAGGCTCGACTCTTCACATTTCTGGCATGGAATCGACGCAAGTCTTGGCGATAGATAGTCGAGCGGATCAGGGACATTTCTCTCTCCTCTTCCAAGAGGTCGACTGCATCTTGTCGGGCTTGTTCCGCTTCTTCTTCAGAGTATAGTTCGACTCGAGGCGCATTGTGAAGCAGGTCACTCGGCAGAACTGCTTCAGCTCCATAGACCAGGAAGAATGGAGTTCTTCCAGTCGACCGATCAGGAGTGGTCCTCAATCCCCAGAGAACTTATGGAAGTTC
Source organism: Aegilops bicornis (assembly GCA_021605145.1). NCBI lineage: Eukaryota > Viridiplantae > Streptophyta > Magnoliopsida > Poales > Poaceae > Aegilops > Aegilops bicornis. Next base: position 508,289,550 of record CM038669.1, read on the forward strand.
GTTGACCCAAGCTCCTGCTGCGTGCTTGAGATCACGCATCAACCGTGGTTTCAGCCCTTTGAGAATGAGGCCGTTTGCACGTTCTGCTTGTCCATTCGACTGAGGATGAGCAACTGAAGCATAGTCGACCCGCGTGCCTTGAGAGGCGCAGAAGGCTTTGAACTTGTCATTATCGAAGTTTGACCCATTGTCGGTGATGATGCTATGCGGAACTCCATATCTGAATATCAACTCTCTGATGAAACTGATAGCATTGCATGCATCGAGGTTCTTGATGGGCTTGGCTCCGATCCACTTGGTGAACTTGTCGACTGCTACTAGCAAATGAGTGAAGCCGCTTCTTCCAGTTCTCAGTGGTCCAATCATGTCTAATCCCCAAACAACGAAGGGCCAGACGAGTGGAATGGTCTTCAAGGCTGAGGCGGGCTTGTGTGACATGTTGGAATAGAACTGACACCCTTCACACTTGTCAACTATTTCTTTTACCATTTCATTTGCTTTTGGCCAGTAAAATCCCGCTCGGTATGCTGTAGCCACGATGGTCCGAGAGGACGCATGATGGACACAGGTCCCCGAGTGGATATCCTCAAGAATTATCTGACCTTCTTTTGGCGTGATACACTTACGGCCGACTCGATCCACGCTTTCTCTGAACAACTGTCCCTTGATCATTTGTAAAGGCCTTGGATCGACAGACGATCTGTCAAGCCTCTTCTTCATTCTCCGGGAGCTCTTTCCTTAGGATATATGCGATGTACGGCAATGTCCGGTCGGGAGTGATGACCACAACTTCCATAATCAGGTCGACCACGGCTGGGACCTCAACTTCACCGGATCATTGGCACTCTTTTGCTGCGGGGCTTCTTCGTGAAAGGATCCTCCTGCCGATGGTGCATGGATGTGCTCCAAAATACATTACCGGGAATGGCTTCCCTCTTGGACCCTATCTTCGCCAAATCATCCGCAGCTTGATTTTTCGATTGGGTATAGGATGAAGCTCTAACCCTCGAATTTCTTCTCCGACTTTCTCATCAGACATTACGGTAACTTTGTCATAGCTGGGCTTCGACATCCCACTCCTTCATCACTTGATTAACAACGAGATCCGAGTCGCCAGTAAACCATAAGGCGGCGGACACCGAAAGTGAAATGGCCATGCGCAACCCATACAGGAGTGCTTCATATTACGCTTCGTTGTTGGAAGAATCAAAGTGAATCTGGAGAACATATTTGAGCTTATCTCCTCGGGGAAACCAATACAACGCCGCACTGTAACCGTTCAGATCTTGGAACCGTCGAAAAACATAGTCCAAAGGTTCGAGTGAACTTGAGTCGAAGCTGCTGTTCACCCACTCGGCGAGGAAGTCTGCTATTGCTTGGGACTTGATGGCTTTCTTTGCCTCAAATTTGATATCAAGGGAAGGAGTTCAATCGCCCATTTTGCCACTCGACCGATTGCATCTACATTATGAAGAATTTCCGACAATGGGCGTCACCGACGATCAGTAATGGAATGATCGGAGAAATAATGAGCAACCTTATCTGTGGTCATATAGATCCCATAAACAAGCTTCGATAGTGAGGGTATCTTTGCTTTGATGGGGTCAGCACTTGACGTAAAGATAATAAACTGGGCGTTGAACTTTGAAGGCTTTTCCTTCTTCTTCCCGCTCGACTGTAAGTACGGTACTGACGACTTGTCCAGTGGCTGCAATGTAAAGCAACAAAGGCTCTTTACTGATAGGAGCAGCAAGCATCGGCTGGGTGGAGAGCAGAGCTTTTAGCTCTTTAAACGCTGCATCAGCTTCTAGAGTCCACTCGAACTTGTTTGATTTCTTCATCATTCGGTAAAGAGGCAATGCCTTTTCACCGAGGCGAGAGATGAATCGACTTAAAGCGGCCAAGCATCCAGTAAGCTTCTGGACATCGTGCACATGCACAGGGCGCTTCATTCGGAGTATAGTGCCAACCTTTTCGGGGTTAGCATCGATTCCTCGCTCAGAAACGAGAAAACCGAGTAACTTTCCAGCAGGAACTCCAAATGTGCACTTTGATGGGTTAAGCTTGATATCATACCTCCTGAGATTGGCAAATGTTTCAGCAAGGTCAGTCAACAGGTCGGAACCCTTTCGTGACTTGACCACTATATCATCCATGTACGTTTCCACATTCCGGTGATTTGAGTGAGCAAACACTTCGAATCATCCTCATGAATGTGGCTCCGCATTCTTGAGACCGAATGGCATGGTGACATAATGAAGCACCCGAATGGAGTGATGAACGTTGTTTTAATCTCATCGGGTCCATACAGACGGATCTGATGGTACCCGGAATAGGCGTCTAAAAAAGACAACCTCTCACATCCCGCAGTTGAGTCGACTATTTGGTCAATGCGAGGAAGAGGGAAATGATCTTTCGGGCAGGCCCGATTGATATGCTTGAAATCGATGCACATGCACAACGATTTGTCCTTCTTGGGGACCATTACGACATTGGCGAGCCACCCGGAGTGGTAGATCTCTCGGATGAACTCTGCCGCTAAAAGTCGAGCCACTTCTTCGCCAATGGCCTTTCTCTTCTGGACGGCGGACCGCCGAAGAATATCTTTAACCGGTTTGAATTTTGGGCCGACTCGTAGGCGATGCTCAGCCAGCTCCCTGGGAACACCGGCATGTCGTGAGCTTCCATGCAAAGATGTCCCAGTTCTCATGGAGGAACTGGATGAGCGCTTCTTCCTATTTTGAGTCGAATGTTGTTGAGATGTTGGTCGGAGCAGCATTGTTGGGATCAGTCGGGTGAATGTGAACCTGTTTCGTCTCACCGGTCATTGAAATGTCGACTCCGTGGCGAGCTTCTTAGCTCGCAACAAATCACTTTCCGGATCTGTAGTTTTCTCGATACTCTTGTAGCTCTACCATCGCCAACCGAGCATCGGCGATCTTAGAGCCTTCGGAAGCACTCTTCCGCCTTCTTCCGATTGCCTGCAATAAAGGATCACGCCCTTGGGGCCAGGCATCTTCAGTTTAAGATACACGTAACATGGTCGGGCCATGAAGCGTGCATATCTTTGGCCTTCCAGAATAGCGTGATAAGCGCTCTGGAAATCCACGACTTCAAAGGTCAACTTTTCTTTCCGGAAATGCTTCGAATCACCAAAAACTACATCAAGAGCAATTTGGCTGAGTGACTCAGCCTTCTTTCCAGGAATGACTCCGTGGAAGCTCATGTTACTGGTACTGAGTCTGGACATCGGAATGCCCATCCCTTTCAACGTCTTTGCGTACAATATGTTCAAGCCACTACCACCATCCATCAAAACTTTGGTCAGTCGAATGCCTTCGACGACTGGGTCGACCACCAATGCTTGCCTGCCAGGGGTGGCAATGTCGTCGGGTGATCGACCGGTCGAATGTGATGGCGGTCCGGGACCATTTCAGATAATTGGGCGTCACGAGCGACCAAGTTCACTTCCGATTGATAACCTTCAATCGACTTTTGCTTTCGACGCCAAAGAAAATCATCGGTGGAATTGACACGGGATATCCATCATCACTTTGTCATCTTTGTCCTCAACTTTGTCTGCCTCCTTATCCTTATCCTTGGGTTGTTTCCCTTGGAACTGTTGAATCAAGAGCCGACACTGTCGAGTGGTATGTTTCGGGTAAATGAGTTTACCCTCTTCATCTTTATTCGTGTGAATATGACATGGCAAATCCAACACGTCTTTTCCATCCTGGTCTTTCACCTTCTTGGGGTTCCAAGGACCCTTGGGTTTCCCCTTGAACTTTCACAGGGTCACAGCCAAGGCCTCTCCGGAGCAATGGCTCGTCTTTGCGCTTCGCTTCCGACCGAATTTCCTCCGCCGGCCTCATTGGCGGCCGATTTGTATTTACCGCTCGAGCCGATCCTCTTCTTCACCATTTGCATACTTGGTGGCAATCTCCATCATCCGATCGAGGGTCATATCTCGGTTAGGCAATTTCAAACTCAACTCTCTGTTCTTGACACCTTCTTTGAAGGCACAGACTACCTGGTGATCAGATACATTCTCAACTGTGTGGTGCAAAGTGATCCACCTCTGGATATAATCTCTCAAAGTTTCACTCGATTTTTGCACACACGACTGCAACTCCGTCAATCCTGCTGGTCGTTTGCAAGTCCCTTCAAATGTCCTGACAAACACTCGGGCATGATCTTCCCAAGTGTAAATACTGCTGGGTGCTAACTGATTCAACCACGCTCTGACTGAACCCTCCAACATAAGAGGCAAATGCTTCATGGCTACCTCATCGTTGCCGCCGCTGGTCTGAACAGCCACTCGGTAATCTTCAAGCCAAGTGTCGGGCTTGGATTCACCAAAGGAACTTATCGACTCGATCGCCAACCTGAAATTGGGAGGAATCACCGCGGCTCGATGTCTCTCTGAAACACTCTGGTCCCGAGACATGAACTTTCTGCTCTTTGGAGGAACATCTCTATCATAGCCGTCTCGGTGAGCTCGTTCTGTCGACCAAACCTTGAACGATAATAGATCTTGCATCAAAGTGCGGTTCCGATGCGGTCGATCGAACTCTTCGCCTAATCTTGTCTTTGGCGTCTGTCGTCCTGCTGCCGAGGAGCGTATGATCCACCCCTTGGGGGAGGAGTGGGCACTCGACGTCGATCATTGCGATCGAATCGGTGCTCATACTGCTCGCGGCTCTTGTAGCGATCATCACGCCGGCCCCCACGTTCATCACGCCTCGGGGGCGATCTCGGACTATGGGCCGACCGGACTGAATTCACAGCGACGATCGGTTGTGAATCCTGTTCCGTGACTGTGATACGACTGAGTTTTGGTCTCCTGCCGCACGGAGCAGATCTCTGATTTGTAGCAAACCTCTACCCGCCTCCGACTGGGAAAGCTGAATTGACTCTGCTATACGGGCGGCAATGCTAAATTCTGAATCGGAGTTCGATATACGAGTTGGTGGTCTGGAAGAGCCGACGTCGATCGGATTCTGGAACCCTTGATGTCGCGCTTCGTCGAGTACTCGCTAAAGGTTCTCGGTCGAGTGCGCTCAGCCGAGGTTATTAGCGCGCATCCTCCAAGGCACGAGCCTCGGGGGTTTATCCAACGATAGGAGTGTGAAGCGCATCCATGTTCCGACGGCGAAGCTCCTCCCTCTGAAGCGAAGTGAGGGGTGTTGGGGAACATAGTAATTTCAAAAAAATTCCTACGCACACGCAAGATCATGGTGATGCATAGCAACGAGAGGGGAGAGTGTTGTCCACTTACCCTCGTAGACCGAAAGCGGAAGCGTTATGACAACGCGGTTGATGTAGTCGTACGTCTTCACGATCGACCGATCCAAGTACCGAACGTACGACACCTCCGAGTTCAGCACACGTTCAGCTCGATGATGATCCCCGGACTCCGATCCAGCAAAGTGTCGGGATGAGTTCCACAAGACGACGGCGTGGTGACGATCTTGATGTTCTACCGTCGCAGGGCTTCGCCTAAGCACCGCTACAATATTATCGAGGTGGAATATGGTGGAGGGGGCACCGCACACGGCTAAGGAACGATCTTGAAGATCAACTTGTGTGTCATGGGGTGCCCCCCTGACACCGTATATAAAGGAGCAAGGGAGGGGGCGGCCGGCCTAGGAGGGGGTGCACCAAGGAGGAGTCCTACTCCCACCGGGAGTAGGATTCCCCCCTTCCAAGTAGTAGGAGTAGGAGTCAAGGAAAGGGGAAAGAGAAGAGAAGGAAGGAGGGGGCGCAGCCCTCCCCTAGTCCACCCGGACTAGGCCTTGGGGAGCGCCCAACCTCTCCTCTCTTTTTCCCCTAAAGCCCAATAAGGCCCATATACTCCCCGGCGAATTCCCGTAACTCTCCGGTACTCCGAAAAATACCCGAATCACTCGGAACCTTTCCGAACTCCGAATATAGTCGTCCAATATATCGATCTTTCTGTCTCGACCATTTCGAGACTCCTCGTCATGTCCCCGATCTCATCCGGGACTCCGAACTCCTTCGGTACATCAAAACTCATAAACTCATAATATAACCGCCATCGAAACCTTGCGTGCGGACCCTACGGGTTCGAGAACTATGTAGACATGACCTAGAACTATTCTTGGTCAATAACCAATAAGCGGAACCTGGATGCTCATATTGGCTCCTACATATTCTACGAAGATCTTTATCGGTCAAACCGCATAACAACATACGTTGTTCCCTTTGTCATCGGTATGTTACTGCTTGAGATTCGATCGTCGGTATCCAATACCTAGTTCAATCTCGTTACCGGCAAGTATCTTTACTCGTTACGTAATGCATCATTCCGTAACTAACTCATTAGCTACATTGCTTGCAAGGCTTATAGTGATGTGCATTACCGAGAGGCCCAGAGATACCTCTCCAGACAATCGGAGTGACAAAACCTAATCTCGAAATACGCCAGCCCAACATGTACCTTTGGAGACACCTGTAGTACTCCTTTATAATCACCCGATTACGTTGTGACGTTTGGTAGCACCCAAAGTGTTCCTCCGGTAAACGGAGTTGCATAATCTCATAGTTACGGGAACATGTATAAGTCATGAAGAAAGCAATAGCAACATACTAAACGATCAAGTGCTAGGCTAACGGAATGGGTCAAGTCAATCACATCATTCTCCTAATGATGTGATCCCGTTAATCAAATGACAACTCATGTCTATGGCTAGGAAACTTAACCATCTTTGATTCAACGGGCTAGTCAAGTAGAGGCATACTAGTGACACTATGTTTGTCTATGTATTCACACATGTATTATGTTTCCGGTTAATACAATTCTAGCATGAATAATAAACATTTATCATGATATAAGGAAATAAATAATAACTTTATTATTGCCTCTAGGGCATATTTCCTTCAGTCTCCCACTTGCACTAGAGTCAATAATCTAGTTCACATCATCATGTGATTCAACATCAATATTCACATCTGTATGTGATTAACACCCATAGTTCACATCGTCATGTGACCAACACCCAAAGGGTTTACTAGAGTCAATAATCTAGTTCACATCGCTACGTGACCAACACCCAAAGAGTACTAAGGTATGATCATGTTTTGCTCGTGAGAGAAGTTTAGTCAATGGGTCTGTCACATTCAGAGCCGTATGTATTTTGCAAATACTCTATGTCTACAATGCTCTGCACGGAGCTACTCTAGCTAATTGCTCCCACTTTCAATATGTATCCAGATTGAGACTTAGAGTCATCTGGATCGGTATAAAAAGCTTGCATCGATGTAACTCTTTACGACGGGCTATTTTATCACCTCCATAATCGAGAAATATTTCTTTAGTCCTCACTAAGGATGTTCTTGACCGCTGTCCAGTAATCTACTATTAGATCAAAAATTGTATTCCTTTGCCAAACCCAGAGCAAGGTATATAATAGGTCTGGTATACAGCATAGCATACTTTATAGAACCTATGACTGAGGCATAGGGAATGACTTCCATTCTTATTTTCTATTTTTCTGCTGTGGTCGGGATTTGAGTCTTACTCAATTTCACACCTTTGTAACACAGGCAAGAACTCTTTCTTTGACTGTTCCATTTTAAACTATTTCAAAATCTTGACAAGGTATGTACTTATTGAAAAACTTATCAAGCGTCTTGATCTATCTCAATAGATCTTGATGCTCAATATGTAAGCAGCTTCACCGAGGTCCTTCTTTGAAAAACTCCTTTCAAATATTCCTTTATGCTTTGCAGAATAATTCTACATTATTTCCAATCAAGAATATGTCATTCACATATACTTATCAGAAATGTTGTAGTGCTTCCACTCACTTTCTTGTAAATACAGGCTTCTCCAAAAGTCTCAGATAAAACCATATGCTTTGATCACACTATCAAAGCGTTTATTCCAACTCCGAGATGCTTGCACCAGTCCATAGATGGATCGCTGAAGCTTGCACATTTTGTTAGCTCCTTTAGGATTGACAAAACTTTCTGGTTGCATCATATACAACTCTTCTTTAATAAATCCATTAAAGAATGTAGTTTTGACATCCATTTACCAGATTTCATAAAATGTGGCAATTGCTAACATGATTCGGACAAACTTAAGCATCGCTACGCTTGAGAAAATCTCATTGTAGTCAACACCTTGAACTTGTCGAAAACCTTTTTGTGACAAGTCGAGCTTTGTAGATAGTAACACTACTATCAGTGTTCGTCTTCCTCTTGAAGATCCATTTATTTAACATGGCTTGCTGATCATCGAGCAAGTCAATCAAAGTACATACTTTGTTCTCATACATGGATCCTATCTCAGATTTCATGGCCTCAAGCCATTTCGCGGAATCTGGGCTCATCATCGCTTCCTCATAGTTCGTAGGTTCATCATGGTCTAGTAACATGACTTCCGGAACATGATTACCGTACTACTCAGTGCGGATCTTAATCTAGAAGACCTACGAGGTTTGGTAGCAACTTGATCTGAAGTTTCATGATCATCATCATTAACTTCCTCACTAATTGGTGTAGGAATCACTGGAACTGATTTCTATGATGAACTACTTTCCAATAAGGGAGAAGGTACAATTACCTCATCAAGTTCTACTTTCCTCCCACTCACTTCTTTCAAGAGAAACTTCTTCTCTAGAAAGGATCCATCTTAGCAACGAATAACTTGCCTTCGGATCTGTGATAGAAGGTGTACCCAATAGTTACCTTTGGGTATTCTATGAAGACGCACTTCTCCGATTTGGGTTCGAGCTTATCGGTGAAAACTTTTTCACATAAGCATCACAACTCCAAACTTTAAGAAACGACTTAGGTTTACCGTTAAACCATAGTTCATACGGTGTCGTCTCAACGGATTTAGATGGTGCCCTATTAAACGTGAATGCAATTTGTCTCTAATGCATAACCCCAAAACAATAGTGGTAAATCGGTAAGCTACATCATAGATCGCACCATATCCAATAAAGTGCGGTTATGACGTTCGGGCACACCATTACGTTGTGGTGTTCCATGTGGCGTGAGCTGTGAAACTATTCCACATTGTTTTATATGAAGGCCAAACTCGTAATTCAAATATTCTCCTCCATGATCAGATCATAGAAAATTGTATTTTCTTGTTACGATGATTCTCCACTTCACTCTGAAATTCTTTGAACTTTTCAAATGTTTCAGACTTGTGTTTCATTAAGTAGATATACCCATATCTGCTCAAATCATCTGTGAAGGTGAGAAAATAACGATACCCGCCGCGAGCCTCAACATTCATTGGACCACAAACATCAATATGTATGATTTCCAACAAATCAGTTGCTCGCTCCATAGTTCTGGAGAACGGTGTTTTAGTCATCTTGCCCATGAGGCACGGTTACTTAAGTACCAAGTGATTCATTATCAATTGATTCCAAAATCCCATCACTATGGAGTTTCTTCATGCGCTTTACACCAATATGACCTAAACGGCAGTGCCACAAATAAGTTTCACTATCATTATTAACTTTACATCTTTTGGTTTCAATATTATGAATATGTGTATCACACGATCGAGATCCAACAAACCATTCTCATTGGGTGTATGACCATAGAAGGTTTTATTCATGTAAACAGAACAATAATTATTCTCTAACTTACATGAATAACCGTATTGCAATAAACATGATCAAATCATATTCATGCTCAACGTAAACGCCAAATAACATTTATTTAGGTTCAACACTAATCCCGAAAGTATAGGGGAGTGCGATGATGATCATATCAATCTTGGAACTACTTCCAACACTCATCGTCACTTCCCTCAACTAGTCTCTGTTTATTTTGTAACTCCTGTTTGAGTTACTAATTTTAGCAACCGAACAAGCATCAAATACTCGGGGCTACTATAAACACTAGTAAGGCATACATCAATAACATGTATATCAAATATACCCTTGTTCACTTTGCCATCCTTCTTATCCACCAAATATTCAGGGCATTTCCGCTTCCAGTGACCATTTCCTTTGCAGTGTAAGCACTCAGTTTCCGGCTTTGGTCCAGCTTTGGTCTTCTTCACGGGAGTGATAACTTATTTGCCATTCTACTTGAAGTTTCCCTTTCTTTCCCTTTGCCCTTTTCTTGAAACTAGTGGTCTTGTAAATCATCAACACTTGATGCTCTTTCTTGATTTCTACCTTAAATCGATTTCAACATCACGAAGAGCTCGGGAATCCTTTTCGTCATCCCTTGTATACTATAGTTCATCACGAAGTTCTACTAACTTGGTGGTGGTGACTAGAGAATTACATCAATCACTATCTTATCCGAAGATTAACTCCCACTTGATTCAAGCGATTGTAGTACCTGCACAATCTGAGCACATGCTCACTAGTTGAGCGATTCTCCTCCATCTTACAGTTATAGAACTTGTTGGAGACTTCATATCTCTCAACTCGGGTATTTGCTTGAAATATTAACTTCAACTATGGAACATCTCATATGGTCCATGACGTTCAAAACGTCTTTGAAGTCCCGATTCTAAGCCGTTTAAGTATGGTGCACTAAACTATCGAGTAGTCATCATATTGAGCTAGCCAAACGTTCATAACGCCGCATTTGCTCCTGCAATAGGTCCGCTACCTAGCGGTGCATTAAGGACATAATTCTTCTATGCAGCAATGAGGATAAACCTCAGATCACGGATCCAATCCGCATCATTGCTACTAACATTTTTCAATACAATTTTCTCTAGGAACACATATAAAAACATAGGGAAGCCGTACGTTCGGTACTTGGATCGGTCGGATCGTGAATACGTACGACTACATCAACCGCGTTGTCATAATGCTTCCGCTTACGGTCTACGAGGGTACGTGGACAATACTCTCCCCTCTCGTTGCTATGCCATCACCATGATCTTGCGTGTGCGTAGGAAAATTCTTGAAATTACTACATTCCCCAACAGTGGCATCCGAGCCTGGTTTTATGCGTAGATGCCATATGCACGAGTAGAACACAAGTGAGTTGTGGGCGATACAAGTCATACTGCTTACCAGCATGTCATACTTTGGTTCGGCGGTATTTTGAGATGAAGCGGCCCGGACCGACATTACGCGTACGCTTACGCGAGACTGGTTTCACCGCTATGAGCACTCGTGCTTAAAGGTGACCGGCGGTGTGTGTCTCTCTCACTTTAGTTGAACTGAGTATGGCTACGCCCGGTCCTTGCGAAGGTTAAAACAGCACCAACTTGACAAACTATCGCTGTGGTTTTCATGCGTAGGTAAGAACGGTTCTTGCTCAGCCCGTAGCAGTACCACGTAAAATTTGCAACAACAAAGTAGAGGACGTCTAACTTGTTCTTGCAGGGCATGTTGTGATGTGATATGGTCAAGATGTGATGATATATTTTATTGTATGAGATGATCATGTTGTGTAACCGAAGTTATCGGCAACTGGCAGGAGCCATATGGATGTCGCTTTATTGTATGAAATGCAAACGCCCTGTAATTGCTTTACTTTATCACTAAGCGGTAGCGATAGTCGTAGAAGCAATAGATGCCGTAACGACAACAATGCTACGATGGAGATCAAGGTGTTGCGCCGGTGACGATGGTGATCACGACGGTGCTTCGGAGATGGAGATCACAAGCACAAGATGATGATGGACATATCATATCACTTATATTGATTGAATGTGATGTTTATCCTTTATGCATCTTATCTTGCTTTGATTGACGGTAGCATTTTAAGATGATCTCTCACTAAAAGTATCAAGAAGTGTTCTCCCTGAGTATGCACCGTTGCGAAAGTTCTTCGTATGAGACACCACGTGATGATCGGGTGTGATAGGCTCTACGTTCAAATACAACGGCGCAAAACAGTTGCACACGCTGAATACTCGAGTTAAACTTGACGAGCCTAGCATATACAGATATGGCCTCGGAACACGGAGACCGAAAGGTCGAACGTGAATCATATAGTAGATATGATCAACATATTGATGTTCACTGTTGAAACTACTCCATCTCACGTGGCGATCGGACATGGTGTAGTTGATATGGATCACGTAATCACTTAGAAGATTAGTGGGATGTCTATCTAAGTGGGAGTTCTTAAATAATATGATTAATTGAACTTTAATTTATCATGAACTTAGTCCCGGTAGTATTTTGCAAATTATGTTGTAGATCAATAGCTCGCGTTGTTGCTTCCCTATGTTTTTGCTTCCCTATGTTTTTATATGTGTTCCTAAGGAAAATTGTATTGAAAAATGTTAGTAGCAATGATGCGGATTGGATCTGTGATCTGAGGTTTATCCTCATTGCTGCACAGAATAATTATGTCCTTAATGCACCGCTAGATGACAGACCTATTGCAGGAGCAAATGCAGACGTTATGAACGTTTGGCTAGCTCAATATGATGACTACTTGATAGTTTAGTGCACCATACTTAACGGCTTAGAATCGGGACTTCAAAGACGTTTTGAACGTCATGGACCATATGAGATGTTCCAGGAGTTGAAGTTAATATTTCAAGCAAATACCCGAGGTGAGAGATATGAAGTCTCCAACAAGTTCTATAGCTAAAAGATGGAGGAGAATCGCTCAACTAGTGAGCATGTGCTCAGATTGTCTGGGTACTTCAATCACTTGAATCAAGTGGGAGTTAATCTTCCAGATAAGATAGTGATTGATGTAATTCTCTAGTCACCATCACCAAGTTAGTAGAACTTCGTGATGAACTATAGTATGCAAGGGATGACGGAAAAGATTCCCGAGCTCTTCGTGATGTTGAAATCGACGAAGGTAGAAATCAAGAAAGAGCATCAAGTGTTGATGATTGACAAGACCACTAGTTTCAAGAAAAGGGCAAAGGGAAAGAAAGGGAAACTTCAAGTAGAATGGCAAACAAGTTGTCACTCCCGCCGAAGAAGCCCAAAGCTGGACCAAAGCACGAAACTAAGTGCTTCTACCGCAAAGGAAATGGTCACCGAAGCGGAAATGCCCCAATATTTGGTGGATAAGAAAGATGGCAAAGTGAACAAGAGTATATTTGATATACAGGTTATTGATGTGTGCCTTACTAGTGTTTATAGTAGCCCCTGAGTATTTGATACTCGTTCGGTTGCTAAGATTAGTAACTCGAAACAGGAGTTACAGAATAAACAGAGACTAGTTGAAGGGGAAGTGACGATGAGTGTTGGAAGTAGTTCCAAGATTAATATGATCATCATCACACACTCCCTATACTTTCGGGATTAGTGTCAATAACCAATAGTGGAACCTGGATGCTCATATTGGCTCCTACATATTCTACGAAGATCTTTATCGGTCAAACCGCATAACAACATACGTTGTTCCCTTTGTCATTGGTATGTTACTTGCCCGAGATTCGATCGTCGGTATCCAATACCTAGTTCAATCTCGTTATTTGGCTTTTGCGTTGAGCATGAATATGATTTGATCATGTTTATTGCAATACAGTTATTCATTTAAAGTCAGAGAATAATTGTTGTTCTGTTTACATGAATAAAACCTTCAATGGTCATACACCCAGTGAAAATAGTTTATTGGATCTCGATCGTAGTGATACACATATTCATAATATTGATGCCAAAAGATGCAAATTTAATAATGATAGTGCAACTTATTTGTGGTAATCGCCGTATGGGTCATATCGGTGTAAACGCATGAAGAAACTCCATAAAGATGGATTTTGGAATCACTTGGTTATGAATCATTTGATGCTTTAAGTAACCGTGCCTTTTGGGCAAGATGACTAAAACTCCGTTCTTCGAACAATGGAACGAGCAACAAACTTGTTGGAAATAATACATACCGATGTATGCGCACCAATGAGTTTTAAGGCTCGTGGCGAGTATCGTTATTTTCTCGACCTTCACATATGATTTGAGCAGATATAGGTATATCTACTTGATGAAACATAAGTCTGAAATAGTTGAAAGGTTCAAAGAATTTCAGAGTGAAGTGGAAAATCATCATAACAAGAAAATAAAGTTTATGCGATCTGATCGTAGAGATGAATATTCGAGTTACGAGTTTGGTCTTCAATTAAAACAATGTGGAATAGTTTCACAGCTCACGCTACCTGGAACACCACAACGTTATGGTGTGTCCTGGACGTCAGAATCAAGACTTTATTTGATATGGTGCGATCATTGATGTCTCTTACCGATTTACCAATATTGTTTTGGGGTTATGCATTAGAGACAACTGCATTCACGTTAAATAGGGCACCATCTAAATCCCTTGAGACGACGCCTTATGAACTGTGGTTTGGCAAGAAACCAAAGCTATCATTTCTTAAAGTTTGGGATTGCGATGCTTATGTGAAAAAGTTTCAACCTGATAAGCTCGAACCATAATCGGAGAAGTGCGTCTTCATAGAATACCCAAAGGAAACTATTGGGTACACCTTCTATCACAGATCCGAAAGCAAGATATTTGTTGCTAAGATGGATCCTTTCTAGAGCAGGAGTTTCTCTCGAAAGAAGTGAGTGGGAGGAAAGTAGAACTTGATGAGGTAACTGTACCTGCTTCCTTATTGGGAAATAGTTCATCACAGAAATCAGTTCCTGTGATTCCTGCACCAATTAGTGAGGAAGCTAATGATGATGATCATGAAGCTTCAGATCAAGTTACTACCAAACCTCGTAGGTCTTCCAGAATAAGATCCGCACCAAAGTGGTACGGTAATCCTGTTCTAGAAGTCATGTTACTAGACCATGATGAACCTACGAACTAGAGGAAGCAATGATGAGCCCAGATTCCGCAAAATGGCTTGAGGCCATAAAATCTGAGGTATGATCCATGTATGAGAACAAAGTATGGACTTTGATTGACTTGCTCAATGATCAGCAAGCCATGTTAAATAAATGGATCTTCAAGAGGAAGATGGACACTGATAGTAGTGTTACTATCTACAAAGCTCGACTTGTCACAAAAAGGTTTTCGACAAGTTCAAGGTGTTGACTACAATGAGATTTTCTCAACTGTAGCGATGCTTAAGTCTGTCCGAATCATGTTAGCAATTGCCATATTTTATGAAATCTGGCAAATGGATGTCAAAACTACATTCTTTAATGGATTTATTAAAGAAGAGTTGTATATGATGCAACCGTAAGGTTTTGTCAATCCTAAAGGAGCTAACAAAATGTGCAAGCTTCAGCGATCCATCTATGGAATGGTGCAAGCATCTCGAGTTGGAATAAACGCTTTGATAGTGTTATCAAAGCATATGGTTTTATACAGACTTTTGGAGAAGCCTGTATTTACAATAAAGTGAGTGGGAGCACTACCACTTCTGATAAATATATGTGAGTAACATATTGTTGATCAGAAATGATGTAGAATTTTTCTAGAAAGCATAAAGGAGTATTTGAAAGGAGTTCTTTAAAAAAAGACCTCAGTAAAGCTACTTACATATTGAGCATCAAGATCTATTGAGATAGATCAAGACGCTTGATAAGTTTTTTCAATAAGTAAATACCTTGTCAAGATTTTGAAGTAGTTCAAAATGGAACAGTCAAAGAAAAGTTCTTGCCTGTGTTGCAAAGGTGTGAAATTGAGTAAGAAAGAGAATGAAAGTCATTCCCTATGCCTCAGTCATAGGTTCTATAAAGTATGCTATGCTATGTACCAGACCTATTGTATACCTTGCTCTGAATTTGGCAAGGGAGTACAATAGTGATCTAGGAGTAGATCATCGACATTGGTCAAGAACATCCTTAGTGAGGACTAAGGAAATATTTCTCGATTATGGAGGTGATAAAAGAGCCCGTCAGAAAGAGTTACATCGATGCAAGCCTTTTACACCGATCCGTATGACTCTAAGTCTCAATCTGGATACATATTAAAAGTGGGAGCAATTAGCTATAGTAGCTCCGCAAGTGCAGCATTGTAGACATAGAATATTTGCAAAATACATACGGCTCTGAATATGATGTAATCTGCTGGACTAAGCCTCTCTCACGAGCAAAACATGATCACACCTTAGTACTCTTTTGGATGTTAATCACATAGCGATGTGAACTAGATTATTGACTCTAGTAAACCCTTTGAGTGTTGGTCACATGACGATGTGAACTATGGGTGTTAATCATATACAGATATGAATATTGGTGTTAAATCACATGGCGATGTGAACTAGATTATTGACTCTAGTGCAAGTGGGAGACTCAAGGAAATATGCCCTAGAGGCAATAATAAAGTTATTATTTATTTCCTTATATCATGATAAATGTTTATTATTCATGCTAGAATTGTATTAACCGGAAACATAATACATGTGTGAATACATAGACAAACACAAAGGTCACTAGTATGCCTCTACTTGACTAGCTCGTTGAATCAAAGATGGTTAAGTTTCCTAGCCATAGACATGAGTTGTCATTTGATTAACGGGATCACATCATTAGGAGAATGATGTGATTGACTTGACCCATTCCGTTAGCCTAGCACTTGATCGTTTAGTACATTGCTATTGCTTTCTTCATGACTTGTATATGTTCCTGTAACTATGAGATTATGCAACTCCCGTTTACCGGTGGAACACTTTGGTGCTACCAAACGTCACAACGTGAATCGGGTGATTATAAAGGAGTACTACAGTGTGTCTCCAAAGGTACATGTTGGGTTGGCGATTTTCGAGATTAGGTTTTGTCACTCCGAATTTTGAGAGGTATCTCCGCCCTCTCGGTAATGCACATCACTATAAGCCTTGCAAGAAATGTAGCTAATGAGTTAGTTACGGAATGATGCATTACGTAACGAGTAAAGAGACTTGCCAAGAACGAGATTGAACTAGGTATTGGATACCGACGATCAAATCTCGGGCAAGTAACATATACCGATGACAAAGGGAACAACGTATGTTGTTATGCGGTTTGACCGATAAAGATCTTCGTGAGAATATGTAGGAGCCAATATGAGCATCCAGGTTCCGCTTATTGGTTATTGACCAAGAATAGTTCTAGGTCATGTCTACATAGTTCTCGAACCCGTAGGGTCCGCACGCTTAAGGTTTCGGCGATGCTTATATTATGAGTTTATGAGTTTTGATGTACCGAAGGAGTTCGAGTCCCGGATGAGATCGGGCCATGACGAGGAGTCTCGAAATGGTCGAGACGTAAAGATCGATATATTGGACGACTATATTCGGAGTTCGGAAAGGTTCCGAGTGATTCGGGTATTTTTTGGAGTACCGGATAGTTACGGGAATTCGTGGGGGAGTATATGGGCCTTATTGGGCCATACGGGAATAGAGGAGAGAGGCCAAAAGGAAGGAGGCCTGCGCCCCCCCTCTGGTCCGAATTGGACAAGGGCGCAGCCCCTTTCCTTATTCCTCTCCCCTTTCCCCTTCTCCTACTCCAACAAGGGAGGTGGAATCCTACTAGGACTAGGGAGTCCTAGTAGGACTCCACACTTGGCGCCGCCTCCTAGGGCCGGCCTCCTCCCCTTGCTCCTTTATATACGGGGCAGGGGGCACCCCATGACACACAAGTTGATCTACGGATCGTTCCTTAGCCGTGCGGTGCCCCCTCCACCATATTCCACCTCGGTCATATCGTCATGAGTTTAGGCGAAGCCTCGCGCCGTAGAGCATCATCATCGTTACCACGCCGTCGTGCTGACGGAACTCATCCCCGACACTTTGCTGGATCGGAGTCCGGGGATCGTCATCGAGCTGAACGTGTGCTGAACTCGGAGGTGTCGTACGTTCGGTACTTGGATCGGTCGGATCGTGAAGACGTACGACTACATCAACCGCGTTGTCATAACGCTTCCGCTTACGGTCTACGAGGGTACGTGGACAATACTCTCCCTTCTCGTTGCTATGCCATCACCATGATCTTGCGTGTGCGTAGGATTTTTTTTAAATTACTACGTTCCCCAACACCATGACGTTCAAAACGTCTTTGAAGTCCCGATTCTAAGCTGTTAAGTATGGTGCACTAAACTATCGAGTAGTCATCATATTGAGCTAGCCAAACGTTCATAACATCTGCATTTGCTCCTGTAATAGGTCTGTCATCTAGCGGTGCATTAAGGACATAATTATTCTGTGCAGCAATGAGGATAAACCTCAGATCACGGATCCAATCCGCATCATTGCTACTAACATTTTTCAATACAATTTTCTCTAGGAACACATATAAAAACATAGGGAAGCAACAATGCGAGCTATTGATCTACAACATAATTTGCAAAATACTACCAGGACTAAGTTCATGATAAATTAAAGTTCAATTAATCATATTACTTAAGAACTCCCACTTAGATAGACATCCCTCTAATCTTCTAAGTGATTACGTGATCCATATCAACTACACCATGTCCGATCGTCACGTGAGATGGAGTAGTTTCAACGGTGAACATCAATATGTTGATCATATCTACTATATGATTCACGCCGACCTTTCGGTCTCCGTGTTCCGAGGCCATATCTCAGTATATGCTAGGCTCGTCAAGTTTAACCTGAGTATTCCGCTGCGTGTGCAACTGTTTTGCACCCGTTGTATTTGAACGTAGAGCCTATCACACCCGATCATCACGTGGTGTCTCAAAGATGAAGAACTTTCACAACGGTGCATACTCGTGGAGAACACTTCTTGATAATTTTAGTGAGAGATCATCTTAAAATGCTACCGCCAATCAAAGCAAGATAAGATGCATAAAGGATAAACCTCACATGCAATCAATATAAGTGATATGATATGGCCATCATCATCTTGTGCTTGTGATCTCCATCTCAAGCACCGTCGTGATCACCATCGCCACCGGCGCGACACCTTGATCTCCATCGTAGCATCGTTGTCGTTACGCCATCTATTGCTTCTACGACTATCGCTACCGCTTAGTGATAAAGTAAAGCAATTACAGTATGCGTTGCATTTCATACAATAAAGCGACAACCATATGGCTCCCCGCCATTGTCGATAACTTCGTTACAAAACATGATCATCTCATACAATAAAATATAGCATCACGCCTTGACCATATCACATCACAACATGCCCCTGCAAAAACAAGTTAGACGTCCTCTACTTTGTTGTTGCAAGTTTTACGTGGCAGCTACGGATCGAAAGCAACAACCGCTCTTACGCATTTAATCAAAACCACAACGATAGTTCGTCAAGTTAGTGCTGTTTTAACCTTCACAAGGACCGGGCGTAGCCATACTCGGTTCAACTAAAGTTGGAGAAACAGACACCGCCAGCCACAATTGTGCAAAGCACGTAGGTAGAACCGATCTCGCGTAAGCGTCGCATAATGTCGGTCCGGGCCGCTTCATCCAACAATACCGCCAACCAAAGTATGACATGTCGGTAAGCAAGATGACTTGTATCGCCCACAACTCACTTGTGTTCTACTCGTGCATATAACATCAACGCATAAAACCCGGCTCGGATGCCACTGTTGGGGAGAACGTAGTAATTTCAAAAAATTCCCACGCACACACAAGATCATGGTGATGCATAGCAACGAGAGGGGAGAGTGTTGTCCACGCACTCGTGAGACCGAAAGCGAAGCGTTATGACAACGCTGGTTGATGTAGTCAGACGTCTTCACGATCGACCGATCCAAGTACCGAACGACGGC
This sequence comes from Aegilops bicornis, assembly GCA_021605145.1. Lineage (NCBI taxonomy): Eukaryota > Viridiplantae > Streptophyta > Magnoliopsida > Poales > Poaceae > Aegilops > Aegilops bicornis. Next base: position 508,309,152 of record CM038669.1, read on the forward strand.
ACCTCCGAGTTCAGCACACGCTCAGCTCGATGACGATCCCCGGACTCCGATCCAAAGAAAGTGTCGGGATGAGTTCTCACAAGACGACGTGGCAGGACGATCTTGATGTTCTACCGTCGCAAGGCTTCGCCTAAGCACCGCTACAATATTATCGAGGTGGACTATGGTGGAGGGGGGCACCGCACACGGCTAAGGAACGATCTTGAAGATCAACTTGTGTGTCATGGGGTGTCCCCCTGCCCCCGTATATAAAGGAGCAAGGGAGGGGGCAGCCGGCCTAGGAGGGGGTGCACCAAGGAGGAGTCCTACTCCCACCGGGAGTAGGATTCCTCCCCTTCCAAGTAGTAGGAGTAGGAGTCAAGGAAAGGGGAAAGAGAAGAGAAGGAAGGAGGGGGCGCAGCCCCTCCCCCTAGTCCACCCGGACTAGGCCTTGGGGAGCGCCCAACCTCTCCTCACTATTTCCCTAAAGCCCAATAAGGCCCATATACTCCCCGGCGAATTCCTCGTAACTCTCCCAGACTCAAATACCCGAATCACTCGGAACCTTTCCGAACTCCGAATATAATCGTCCAATATATCGATCTTTACGTCTTAACCATTTCGAGACTCCTCGTCATGTCCCTGATCTCATCCGGGACTCTTAACTCCTTCGGTACATCAAAACTCATAAACTCATAATATATCCACATCGAAACCTTGTTGCAAGGGACCCTACGGTTCGAGAACTATTTAGAAATGACCTAGAACTATTCTCGGTCAATAACCAATAGCGGAACCTGGATGCTCATATTGGCTCCTACATATTCTATTTAAGATCTTTATCGGTCAAACCGCATAACAACATACGTTGTTCCCTTTGTCATCGGTATGTTACTCGCCCGAGATTCGATCGTCGGTATCCAATACCTAGTTCAATATCGCTACCGCAAGTCTCTTTACTCGTTACGTAATGCATCATTCCGTAACTAACTCATTAGCTACATTGCTTGCAAGGCTTATAGTGATGTGCATTACCGAGAGGGCCCAGAGATACCTCTCCGACAATCGGAGTGACAAAACCTAATCTCGATGTGACGCCCGGATAATTAGACTACAGTAACCCTCCGCTAATGATGCCACGTCACATCTGTTACTGTTGATAAACTCACATTAGTTTAAAAACCGAATCAATTTAAATCTGAATTAAAGTCAAACAATAAATTTTTTAAATATTAGAACTAAATTGTTCGGGTTGTGCCAAATAATGCATAGATGATTATGATGGAGAAACCACATTTTTATAAAAGATTTAAATGCCCTTAAGTAATTAAAACAAGAGGTAAACCAACTAAATAAATGCCTTTTAGATTTTATAAAAATACAAACTTTTAAATAACCACCAAAACTCTTGTGGCGTTGTCTAATCGCATCACTAATTACGGGCCAAGACTCAAATATTAAAAGACCGATGTAGTAAACAAAGTAGATAGAAAACAAAGTAAATAAAATGAAAAGACAAAAAAATATAAATCACGACCCAACTGGGCCACGACCTATCAATTAGCAACCGGCCGCCCAGCCACCCACCTCAGACATGCGCTGGCCTACTAGGCCGACCGCCTCACCGCTAACCCTAACTCCCCATCCCGATCCCCACTCCCCTGCGATCTGGATCGGGCGCCACAACAGACGCCGCCTCGATCCTGTTGCTCCCGAGCCCGACGCCGGGCCCGACGCCGGCTGCCTCGCCACCACTCCGTCACGGCCGCCATCGCCACCTCCCCACGGACCGCCACACCTCCCCACCCCGGAGGCCGCCACGCCCAAACACCGTCCTCGTGATCCCACAAAGGAGCCTGCCTCGCCGCTCCCTCTCCTCACACATGGACGGCCACTTCCGCCTGCTCGGCCACATGTATCGCGGCCTCGTCACGAGCTCGGCTCGCCTCACGCCTCGGCAAGGCGGCCTCGGCACGGCACCACACCACGCCCGCCAGCTGCCTAAGACTGCCAAGGCCCCCGCCCATCGACAATTGGGGCCCACGCCTTAACGCTTTTAATTTTAAAAAAAGAATTAAAAATAAAAATAATAATAATAATAATAATAATAAAATAGATAGATAATAATAATTAAATTAATTAATTAACGAATTAATTAAGTTAATTAATCACAATTAGATTAACCTAATTAACTGTTAGTTATTTAATCAAATAATGATAGTGGGGCCCACCCCCTAATTAATTATGATTAGTTTAATTAATCTGTTAATTAAAATGTGTCACCCACTGCTGGGACCCATCGTCAGGTTGACTACCAACCCTGTTGGCTGCTGACATCAGCATGACATCATGCTGATGTCATTAATCTATTTTCGAATTAAATTAAATACTTATTTAAATTCTAGAAATTAATAAAATCTTTAGAAAATCATATCTTTTAATCCATTACTCGGATTAAAATATTTTCAACATGAAAGTTGCTCAGAACGGCGAGACAAACCAGGATACACAGCCCGTTCGTCCGCCACGCATCCCTAACCTATCGAACTCGCAACTTTCCCCCTCCGGCTCCTTTGCCCGAAAATGCGGAACACGGGGATACTTTCTCTATACTGCTTGCATTAGAGTAGTGTAGCATGTCACTACTTTCAGTTAATCCTATACTGGTGCATAGTCTGTCCTTGCTACTACTGTTGTTACCTTTACCTGCTATCCTACTGCTTATTATAGGATGCTAGTGTTCCATCAGTGGCCCTACATTCTTGTCCGTCTGCCATGCTATACTACTGGGCTGTGATCACTTCGGGAGGTGATCATGGGCATATACTATTTACTTTACACTATTACATTACCTGTGGTACTGTTCGGAGATGGGGTCAAGGGACGGTGGCTCCATCCCAGAGAGGTGGGCCTGGGTTCCGACGGCCCCGATTGTTACTTTAATGGCGGGCGACATGGCAGGTTGAGACCACCTAGGAGAGAGGTGGGCCCGGCCCGGTCGGCGTCATGATACTTAACACGCTTAACGAGATCTCGGTATTTGATCCGAGTCCGCCATTTGGTCTATACGCGACTAACCATCTACGCGGAGTAGTTATGGGTATCCCGCGTCGTGGTATCACCGGCCTTCGTGGACGCCGGGCCGACGAGCGGCTGCCGCCAGACAATGCAGAACGTGACTTCCTTTGTAATGGAGGTTGCTAGGTTCTGCTTCGGCCGCGTTATAGCGTGCGGGTGTGCTAAGGCGATAGGCCCGCATCCTGGCGCTTAGGTTTGAACCGGCGTCTTGACCGCTCTGTTGGCCTAGGTCGGGCTGCGACGTGTTGATCTTCCGCGGCGGGCATGACCCATGAAAGTGTGTCCGCCAAATGGGATCAAGCGTGTTGGGTTATGTGGTGCACCCTGCAGGGAAGTTAATCTATTCGAATAGCCGTGATCTTCGGTAACAGGACGACTTGGAGTTGTACCTTGACCTTATGACAACTAGAACCGGATACTTAATAAAACACACCCTTTCAAGTGCCAGATATAACCCGGTGGTCGCTCTCTCTCTGGGTTACGAGGAGGGGATCGCCGGGTAGGATTATTGCTATGCGATGTTACTTGGAGGACTTCAGTCTACTCTCTTCTACATGTTGTAAGACGGAGGCTGCCGTGGTTTAGGTCTTCGGCGTAATTAGCTATCCCCTCTTATTCGGCATTCTGCAGCTCAGTCCACTGATATGGCCCTTTACACATATATCCATGCATATGTAGTGTAGTTCCTTGCTTTAAGTAGTACTTTGGATGAGTACTCACGGTTGCCTTGTTCCCCTTTTCCCCTTTCTTTACCCGATTGTTGCAACTGCACGATGGAGCCTGTGGAGCGACGCCACCGTCGATGATTTACTACTACACCGGAGGTGCCTACTACTACGTGCAGCAGCCCTACCGACGATTTACCAGAGTAGTTTAGGAGGATCCTGCAGGAGGCCTGCGCCTCTTTCGATCTCATATCCGGCTTGGTGCTAGCCATCTTATGGCAACTTGTTTAACTTATGTCCGTACTCAGATATTGTTGCTTCCACGACTTCGTCTATGATCGGGCACTTGTATTCGAGCCCTCGAGGCCCTGGCTTGTATTATGATGCTTGTATGACTTATTTATGTTTTAGAGTTGTGTTGTGATATCTTCCCATGAGTCCCTGATCTTGATCGTACACATTTGCGTGCATGATTAGTGTACGATTGAATCGGGGGCGTCACACTCGAAATACGCCAACCCAACATGTACCTTTGGAGACACCTGTAGTACTCCTTTATAATCACCCAGTTACGTTGTGACGTTTGGTAGCACCCAAAGTGTTCCTCCGGTAAACAGGAGTTGCATAATCTCATAGTTACAGAACATGTATAAGTCATGAAGAAAGCAATAGCAACATACTAAACGATCAAGTGCTAGGCTAACGGAATGGGTCAAGTCAATCACATCATTCTCCTAATGATGTGATCCCGTTAATCAAATGACAACTCATGTCTATGGCTAGGAAACTTAACCATCTTTGATTCAACGAGCTAGTCAAGTAGAGGCATACTAGTGACACTATGTTTGTCTATGTATTCACACATGTATTATGTTTCCGGTTAATACAATTCTAGCATGAATAATAAACATTTATCATGATATAAGGAAATAAATAATAACTTTATTATTGCCTCTAGGGCATATTTCCTTCAAGGGGCTCGGGCAGGTACTCTTCGTGGGCTTGCTCCGGATCGCCTCCACCGTCACCTCCGTTGGTGCGGGTGAATCCGGGGGGACTGCGTGGTCCATCGACCATCGTAACCTCTCGCCACGGGTCATCGCTATCGCATTCGGACGCAGTCATGGAGCCACCGACAGTCGAAAAGTCAGAGAGAGATTCGTCGGGCTCGATCATCATGACTTGGGGGTGGCTGATGGCGGCCACCGTGATGCCTCACCCACCGCCGAAGCCTCGACCGACCGGGTCGCTATGCGCCCGGCGGGAGATCGGGAGCGAGGACGGGCAGAGCCGACCCATACCGGGTCGACGGTTGCCGCAGGAGGACGCCATGGACACACGCCAGCGAAAGTCGTCGCCCATGGACGGGAGCGCGTCCACGCCGAGTGGAGCCTCCTGAAGCCAAGCGGAGTCGTCGGCATTTAATGTGAGCGCATCGAGACGGATCTCGTGGCCGTCGACCGTAACTCCACCAAACCATGATGTAGGAGATCGAAAGAATCCCAACTTCTCTAACAAATCGCTAGAACACCGTCCCACGGTGGGCGCCAACCGTCGTGGGTTCTAAGTCCGATAAAGAGAATGGGGGTAGGTATGGAGAGGCAGGATCCTAGCTATGAAGTAGTTGTATACGCAAGAGATTTACGAGTTCAGCCCTTCTCGGAGGAAGTAATGCCCCACGCCCCGGAGCCCCGAGGCGGTCATCGGATTATATGCGATGTGTTACAGGGTGCGAACCCTTCTATTTGTGGAGGGGGTGGCTTATATAGAGTGCACCAGACCCCAGCCAGCCCACGAAAGGTAGGGTTTAAGGTACGTTAAGACTAGGCGTTACTGGTAACGCCTTACATAAAGTATCATTATGATCATAAAGACTATTTAACTACAGACCGTTTGGACACCGAGTGGCTCTTTGACTCCTGGTGGTCGAGTGTCTTTGAATCTATCGAGTGGAAACCTACCAGGTCGACTGGAAGGCCGCTTCTCTCGCGAGTGTCCTTGTGGAGGGTACCTTTGGGCAGGTCTATGACCCTACCCCAGGTACATGACTTCATCACCACCCGTTTTTCTGGTTTCAAGCAAAGAAAAGCGATAGTCGTAGCATTATGCATGTACGGTTGCAGCTCCGGCCAATGCCAGTTGTGACATTCCCCTTGACGAGAGCAACCACCCCCTAGTTTTCGCCGATCGGCAGTTTCAGCAACCTCCTCATCCTAGTCGTCCACAACAGCTAGCCGTGATTCGCAATGCTGCCTCGCCGATCCTCGTGAACAGTGACAGTTGAGCGCCGCCACAAAGACACATCAGGAACGAGGGAAGAGAGTTGGGCAACAACTTTGCTTGCCACGATAAGGAGGAGTCTGGGCACGAGTAGCGGCAGTGGAGGAGCCTCTCCCGTGTGGGATGGGGAAAGGGCGGACGACGAGAGGGATGAAGATGAGGGAGGAAGAAAGAGGTAAGATTGGGCCTACACGAACATGTGTGACGTTTTGGTTGGTTTATTCGGTCGCGTGCCTGGGCCTGGCGAGGCGACTGGCTGGGAATTGGGTCGGAATCGTTTACCTTCTTCTAGATACATTAACTCTCTATAAAATACATGAACTTCTTTAACGGTGAACATTTTTTCTGTCAAACAAAAAATATGGAACGTTTTTTAACACAGTACAAACGCAAGCGCTCATACATATGTACATACGCTCACCCCTATGAACACACACACGCACACCCTACCCCTACGAGAGACTGAACCGACATATCATCTTGAGATTTACGAAGTCACCATAGGCGTCTCATCGTCGATGGAAACGTCTTCTCCCACTGAAAGGGCGTCGCCGAGAATTCTAAAATAAATCCAGAAATAATGCGAGCACAGGGAATTGAACACTAGTGGGCTGGGATACCATTGTCCTTCTAAGAGCAACTCTAGTAGACCCCGCAAAAACTTGACCCGCAAAACGCGTTTGCAGTTTCACAAAGTTCGCGTTTGCGGGTCGAAAACTAGCGCGGCCGAACAGATACTATAAAACAAACTGCAAAACTGGAATAAAGAGCTCCGTCCTTCACCGCCGTTGCCGCTTTTCTCCAACCGCCGCGCCAACCCGTCGGCCACGCCCCCATCGCCGCAGCCATGCTCGTCGCTCGTCACCGCGCTTCATCTTCCATTGGTCGCGCCCGTCCTTGCCGGTTCGCCCATCACCGCTGCCGCGCCAGCCTCGCCGGCCACGCCTCGTCCGTCTGCCCAGCCTTGCCGGCCACGCCCCGTCGCCTCCGTCGTCCGCGCCTTGATCTATTGCCAGGCGAGCCGTGTCCCTTTGCTTGCCGCGTCAGGAGGATTCCAGCGGCCAGGCTGAGGTCATGGGAGGCCACGACGATGTCCAGCTCGTCCAATTCGAACCGGCGGGGAGCGATTGCGGCGTCTAGCGGCCTTTTCCGATGTGCAGTGATGAATTCCGGCGAGTTTAGGGCGGATTCCGGCAAACTCCGCGGCGGCGTGTTTGCTCCGACGAGGTTTGACCGGTATACGGGCCCCCCTAAATTCGGCCTTCCAACCTCCAAAAATAAGGGTTTCGGGTGTGCATTTGCGGTGGCCCTTAAAAATTTTACGGGTTTGGACCACTTTTACGGTTTCTGTTCTGGACACTTTTTTCGCCTAAAACTGTAAAACACAAAAATTTTGTGGGTTTGACCACTTATGCGGGGTCTGCTAGAGATGCTCTAACCATCCAACCACAGGTTGGTTCATGGAACATTTTTTTCTCAACACTAGTAAATGTGTACGTGCAATGCACGTTAATATTAGGTAATATATTAATTACACATAAATATTAGGTACTCCCTCCGTAAACAAATATAAGAGCGTTTAGATTATTAAAATAATGATCTATATGCTCTTATATTTCTTTACAGGGGGAGTAGGATATTATTTGCGTATTAATTATGTGATTAGCAGTGGCATTAATATTTGGTATGATATTAACTGTACACTAAACATGTTGAGCGCTCACCATTGAAGCAGTCTGGCTCGTTGGATTGACCTGATTTGACGGCCGGGATTTGTTGGATCTGTCCTTTTGGGTCCTTTTATATTGGTATAGATACAAACATTGAATATTTTTTATTAATATATGAAATTTTTATTTTGTACTAGTTGGTTTAATAATATCTTTTAGCAATATGTAAAATAAACACATTCCTTCTGAAAAAAATATTTGCCAGTAAAATAAAAAATAATATTAAGCATTTAGGGCCGAGCCAGTGGCTAATCCACATACCACGAAATATAAGCCTATTTATATTGGGTTTGGCCCAAACACCAAAACCACTAACTTGACGGCATAAATGTTATTTTCTTGAGATTTCGGCGTGCTCAGTGGTGCGGATGTTTGTTTCACCTCAAGGAAGGCGCACACTTTTTTAGATGAAAAAGGCGGAACCATCTGAAAGCTCAAAATTCAAATGCACGTAGTGGTTCCAGGGCAAAGCAGCCGACCACCAGCAGAAAGCGTGACCATTTCCCGGCTGATGAAAAAGCCCGCGAGCGCCGTACACCGGTTCCAGCGACACGCTCCCGAAACCGGGGCGCCGATACAACAGCGACAGGCCCACATTCCGCGCGCAAACAATTCGGTCGCCCGTGCTGCCCCGTCCCCGCGGACCCACCCGGCAGCCTCCCGGCGGCCCCACCCGCGGTCCACCGAGACCGCTCTACCTCGGCCGCCTCCCCCTTCCCGCTCCCCGACGACACAGCTCACGGTCAGTCACAGGCCGCGGGGATAACTCCGAACCAAAACCCTCCCCAAACCCTAGCCCGCCCCCACCCACCCACCCATTGATGACCTCCGCCGCCGCCGTCGTAGATGCACAGGCTCTCCCTCCTCCCTGCCGCCGCCGCAGCGACCGCAGTCATTGACGCCGCCACGGTGCCCTTCCTGCTCCCCCCCTCCTCCATGCCCTCCCTCCGCCTCGGCTCCCCCGCGCTCCTCGCCGCGCGCCGGGGCCCGCCGCCCTGGCTGCGCTGCGGCGGCGGCGGGGCGACGAGGGGCGCGTTCTGCACCCTCGAGGCGTCCAGGCGCGCGGACGGCGGGTCGGAGGATGAGAAGCGGGGCGGGGACGGGGCCCGCGCGGTGGCCGAGAGGAGGCTGCGGGGCGTCAGCGCCGTGGCCGGGAGCGGCGAGCTCCTCGCCATCCCCGGGGTCGGCCCGCGCAACCTCAGGAAGCTCGTCGACAACGGCTTCGAGGGCGTCGCGCATCTCAAGCAGCTCTACAGGGATAAGGTGCGTGTTTCCCTGCTTGGATTGCTGGAAATGCTACTACCCAATACGTGCGTTTCTGTCACGCCCCAAGGCAAGAATACAAACTCTTATCCACGGGCGTTGAAATCGTTACTCAAGTAGTATCGGTCATAATAAGTCAGAAAGTGTTACAGGGCATACATGATGGGGTCACCTTCACCTTTCAGTTTTGTTTAACAACTGTAGTGCAAGTCTTGTTACATCTACGTTGTATGATTACCATAGCCCACACTGGCTATGTTTCGGACCCACGCACAAGACAGAAGGGTGCGCCGCATGAAAATAGTGGTACCTGCCATTTGAGCTTTTGAAATCTTATAATGGAGCCCATGGCATTGCCTTTTACAGGGACTTTATAGGCTCGTGGTTGTACTATTTGAAGAAACAAACAGTTGCATGAAAGTGTGTTCTACTGGCATAACATACTCTTCTGTTCGTGGCGTTAACAGCAACATTGCACGTTACAGCTTTAGAAATTATGTATGGAAAACCAGCTTGTCTCTTCAAACACACATCCATAACCAAGATTGTTCTCTCATGTGGATTGTTCTGAAAGTAAAGAAGCTGATGCTCTGTTATGTCACCTTCTTTTTCCGTTTATGCTAATGCCAATAGTATTCGTTATATTTGTATTGTACTCCCTCCGTTCCTAAATATAAGGTTTTTTAGAGATTCCAATATGAACTACATATGGAGCAAAATGAGTGAATCTACACTCTAAAATATGTCTATCTACATCGTATCCGTATGTAGTCCATATTGAAATCTCTAAGAAGTCTTTTATTTAGAAACGGGGGAAGTAATAGTTAAGGGAACTCTGATGCTTTATATTTCTATTTTGAACTCGGCGTCCAGAAATTCAGAACTGTAGATTGATTTTGTCACTTGTTCTTGCGTGCTCTGATTAGCGAAGTTATTATTTCATCCTGGGACAGACTTGTGATACTTTAGTGGTGTGGAAATTAACGAATGGTAATAGGATACCATAGCTTCCTGCCACTATTCTACATTGTATTGTAATATTATGTACTTCTTTTGAGTGCTGCTCTCCTAACTTATACTGACAGTTTTGGTAATTTACATGCATGTGCAGTTCTTTGGGAAGTCTAGTGAGAAGATGGTTGAGTTCTTGCAGAGCTCTGTTGGCATCATACATAAGAACCATGCTGAGAGTATAACTTCATTCATTAAAGAGAGTGTTGTTGAGGAGTTAGAGGATACCAACTCATCTAAGCCTCCTCAGAAGAAGAGGCTAACCTTTTGTGTGGAAGGAAATATCAGTGTTGGAAAGAGCACCTTTCTCCAGAGAATTGCTAATGAGACTATTGAACTACGTGATCTTGTAGAAATAGTACCTGAACCTGTTGCTAAGTGGCAGGATGTTGGCCCTGATCACTTCAATATACTGGATGCCTTCTATGCCGAGCCCCAAAGATATGCTTACACGTTTCAGAACTATGTGTTTGTGACAAGGGTTATGCAAGAAAGGGAATCTTCAAGTGGCATCAAACCTCTCAGACTAATGGAAAGAAGTGTTTTCAGTGACAGGATGGTAGGCCTTATCTTACTTGCTAATGCTAGTTCATATATGAACTGTGTTTTTTTTCCTGGTTCAGCTGACTAGTATATACCGTGCAACTAAATTCTAAATATTCGCCAGGTATTTGTCCGTGCTGTTCACGAAGCTAATTGGATGAATGAGATGGAGATCAGCATCTACGACTCCTGGTTCGATCCTGTGGTGTCATCGCTCCCAGGTCTTATCCCAGATGGATTTATTTATTTAAGAGCCAGCCCAGACACTTGTCACAAAAGGATGATGCTCCGAAAAAGATCAGAGGAAGGTGGTGTTAGTCTTGACTACTTGCAAGGTCTGCATGAGAAACATGAGAGCTGGCTATTTCCTTCCAAAGGAGGAGGCCGTGGTGTGTTGTCAGTAAGTCAGCTGCCCACGCATATGGAGGGCTCCTTGCCTCCAGGAATACGGGATCGTGTCTTTTACCTGGAAGGAGATCACATGCATTCTAGTATCCAGAAGGTAGGTGCATTCTCCTGCTTCTGTAGGCTTCTCTTGTTCTAAAGCACCTCGGTTACATTTGAGACTTTTTGCTATGTAGGTTCCTGCTCTGGTCTTGGATTGTGAACCTGACATTGATTTCAACAGAGACATACAAGCGAAACGGCAGTAAGTTTTGCATACCCTCATTGTACCAATTACATTGTAGTGCCAATTATATTTGGATAATCAGCTTTGGTAGGCCCAGTGCATTTTTTTTCCAATTATATTTGAATATCAGCTTTGGTAGGCCCAATGCATTTTTTTGTGTTTTTGTTATTATATGTTCAATTAGGCTATTGCTATGCTGTTCTATTTACTAGTTGTACTGGATATAAACATCACAAAGTAGCTACTCCTAAGTGCTTGTAAAATCACGTGTTCCCATTTAAGTTCGGATCTTTTGCCCATGCAGATACGCCCAGCAAGTTGCAGAGTTCTTTGAATTTGTGAACAACAAAAAGGAAGCTCCACCCGAGCAAACAAGCACTGAGAAGGACCGCATGAATCCAAAGATCATGTTCCCTAACAAAGGGGGTTTGTGGGTCCCTGAAGGTGTGCCGCCTTTCGCGGGCTCTGCAATGAATCTGGATTTCAGAAGAGCCATGTCTTCATATCTCCCAACTTAAGGCCTCAGCTTCGAAAGTACCCGGGCCTGTTTGGTTGAAGGCTAAGAATGCCATAATCATGCTAACTTTTTGTCGAAATCGGTTTATGGCCAAGGAAAAGGAGCCACAAGCATGACAAGCTTAGCTAAAAAGACCAGTGCCTGTGACAGACGGGCCATGAGGCTAAGCAGGTTGTGGCAAGCCATAGGTGTGGTAGGCAACCAAACACATGACCCTCAGCTCACTGACCTTGTAAAAATCGCTGATGCTTTTCACTACCTATTAGCTTTGCCTGATGCTAGCAGATGATGTAGAATAGTGTGTCCGTATCCCCATCTTGTAAATTGGCGATCTCGCTCGTAGTTTCACGTTCTGTGGTAGCAGTAGCTTATGTTTGTCTGAACCATGGTGAGGACCGATGTGTGTACCGCATGTTTTGTTGCTGGCTGCATTCTGTTCAGAGGATTCAGAACTACTACTACATCGTTTGGCTAATGGTGCTGTCTACTTGTTCACTGTGATTTTGTCATCTGGAAGTTTAACTGCATGTCATGTGTTAGGTGTTCACTGTGATTTTGTCATCTGGAAGTTTAACTGCATGTCATGTGTTAGGTTTAAAATTGCTGCAGGTCGTGTTTACTCAGGATTAACTTTCTGAAAGATGCTTTGAACAGTTCTAAAAGGTTGTGGTTGGTTGATGTCACAAGCTTGTAAAACAAGTACAGTAGGCACCTGTTAACGACGTTTCTTGAAGGAAGCCACAGGCATTTAAACAACTAAAGCATGTAAATGTGATCAGTGCATGTACCTAAGAGCCTGCCATCCAAAAAACGCACACATGCAAAGAAGAGACACATTGTATTTCATTGTCACAGTCGCTAGAAGCTTTCGCTTTTTTCGCTTGCTAAGATACGTGAACTATTTGTGCGTATTAATAAAATTTCGCTAATTCTTAGGTGCTCAACTTTTTTTCTAGGGTTTTTATCATTTATGCCACCAGTTGTGTCCCACTACTCAGTTTTGCCACTAGGATTTTCAACTGCTCAAAAGTGCCATCGCTTTGTTAGACACATGCTAAAAAAATGCCATTGGACACCATTATTGTGATCTCAAATCTCTTTTGCCATGTCACAATGACATAAATAAATACCTATGGACCAACATGCCAGCTCTCCCTTTCTCTCACTACAATCAAGTATGAGGCCCACTTGATCCCAACAGCATTACTATTTGCTTGCTTACTCCTGACAAGTGGGGCCACACTTATTATTGTGAGATAGAGAGAATTGACATGTGGCTCTAGGCTTATTTTTGTCATATAACATGGTCTAACGGGTTTGACGTGAAAATAACAATGTCTAATGGCATTTTTGAGCAAACATCTAATGGAACAATGGCATTTTTGAGATATCTAATGGCATTTTGAGAAAGCATCTCACAGATCGATGGCATTTTTGAGCAGTTGAAAATCCTAATGGCAAAACTGAGTAGTGGGACACAACTGGTGGCATAAACGATAAAAACCCTTTTTTCTAACCTGAAATTATGCATTGCTTTAGCAAACCACTGGATTTTTCGGTTTGTACACAATACAATTTTCCTTTTAAATGGTCCCTCGAGACATGAGTTTTTTTTTGCGGGGCAAGACTTGAGTTATTTTAAAAAGGTAGATTCGGGTTGTGCAGTTAATCTGCGGGAAACCAGGGGAAACCAATGAATTTTGAGTCAGTTGGAGATGAGAGAATGGTTGAGTGTTTTTTTTGAACACGGTACAGACGCAAACGCTCATATACACGCGCATACACTCACCCCTATTAACGCACACAGGCATACCCTATCCCTATGAGCACCTCCAAAAGACTGAGCCGGCATATCATCTTGAAATTTACGAAGTCACCTCGTCATCGACGGGAACGTCTCCTCCCACTGAATACACATCGCCGCAAATCCTGAAAGTCCTGAAATAATTTCAGGAATAAATGCGAGCACCAGGACTTGAACCCTGGTGGGCTGGGGATACCACAGTCCCTCTAACCATCCAACCACAGGTTGGTTCGCAGAATGGTTGAGTGTTGATCCAAAGGGGCCACTAAAATTTGAGAAAAATCAAACAACGTATGAATAGAAATTCATATCCGGACGCGGATCGGTAGGACATGGTTCCACGGGAACCCTTATGAATAATAATTCAAAAAAAATACTAGGAAAAATAAAAAACACCTGATTAACAACATGGTTGGCTGGTATACCCACGTGCCAAGTTTCCCGAAGAAATGACATCCATAATATTCTGGGCAAAATGACAAAATCAAATCTATATGTAACAATACTTTTTGAAGGAATAGTAAGGTCGGATTATATTTTCTTCACTATGGAATAGCCCAGGTGTCATTCCTTCACAAAAATTTACATGCAAGTACAATGGTGGGACAAGTTTAATACCCAAAATTTTATAATTTATTGTTTATTTTTAAAATTTACTATTCACGGATGCACGTGAAACCATGTTCATCTGTATATTTTCGTTCCCCTAAAAAATGTATATTTCGTAGACGACCCCCGTTGATTAAGCAGTAAAAATACGATGCTCTGTTTGCAAGCGAATAGGTGAGTGGTGCTGGGGTTCATTTAGCACAACACACTCAATTAAATGCCGGAAGTTGACTGGCAGAGTGAGGATGTTCCTGTCTGAAGTCCAGCTGGAAACCACGATCGCACTTTTCTATGGATAATTCCGGGCTTTTTAAAACGGCATTGCACTTTTCAGTGTACTCCAGGAATGGCGCCATTCCACTTCTCAGTTCTGAGCTCAGATGTCGTTAGGCAAAAGAAAAAGCAAGAGAAATGTAAAGAAGGAAGCAAATACTCCCTTCGTTCGAAAATAACTGACATGATTTTAGTTCAAGACAGTACTGCAAACTAGCAAGCCATGACCTGCTTTCACAACAGTTTTATTCTTACGTACGTACAAACAAAGGCATGCCAGGAACAACGGATATTTCCGGTCAGAAGAACTAGAGCAGCCGAGCAAGCAAGCGGCTGGTTTGGTGTTGCAAATTTGCCACCATCGCACTTGGATTTGTCGTCTCTTCTTCTACTAGTGCTCTTCAGCTTGGTGTTCACGGCTCTACCTTCATTATTGTTTACTCGCGACGTGTATTGGTGGTCGCCGCCCCACTAGTTGCACCAATCCAATGAGAGTGCACAAGCATGGTATTCCGTATTGACCGACTACGTTGTCTCAAAAGGAAGAGCAAAAATATATCTGAGTGCATAACGTGCTAGTGCTTTTCTTTAGAATATGTTCTTTTTTTCTGGAGTTAAGATAATTCTTTGTAAAGTATAAGTTGCTATACGATTTACGAGACTCGTTTTACCTTTTGCGAAACATATCGCTTATGCTCACAAGCAAGTACATACGCCCTATTTGTAAAAAAAAATATACACTTATCCTTATGAATGCACGTATACACACATCCTACTCTATGAACATCTTCAAGAAAGTGAGCTGATGTGTCTCAAGATTGATGAAGTCATCACATACGTCTAGCTATCGACGAAGAAGTCTTGCGATGCTATTAACGTAAAAATTGTGGCAATTTCGTGTACCCTCAATTGGGGGGCAATGAACAATGTACTAGTTTCACATGGTTTACTACTTGGATATATTTAAAAGTTATCTACTCCCTCTGTTCACTTTTATAAGTCGTTTCAGACAAGTGAAATTGAGCTGTTTTGCATAATATTTGAAACATCTACAAAGCCTTATAAAAATGAACAGAGGAAGTATTTATTATGAATTCATAGTCATATTCAAATCACAGTCACCCATAGTTATAATAATATCTAGAATCTTTTTTTTCCTAAGTACTATAGCAATTTTTTCGTGCCTTCCAACGGAAGTCTTTTCCCACTGAACGAACATCACCGGAAGCTTGAAATAAATCTAGAAATAATGCGAGCATCAGTATCAAGTAGGAACTCTGGTGGACTGTGGATACCACTGTTCTCCTCATCATCAAACCATAGGTTGATTAGTTTTCTAGCGACACAAGAAACAATTGAGTGAAGGTGTGGACCACCAGTAAATCAGACTTGCGGTGGGTTTTGATCTCCATCATAGGCGCATCAAACCGGGCATTTTTTAT
The DNA here is from genome assembly GCA_021605145.1 of Aegilops bicornis. Lineage (NCBI taxonomy): Eukaryota > Viridiplantae > Streptophyta > Magnoliopsida > Poales > Poaceae > Aegilops > Aegilops bicornis. The sequence goes on from CM038669.1 coordinate 508,324,977, forward strand.
GTTGCATGTGAGAGAAGAAACTCTTATCCACCGCTTTTGGAGATGCCCGCATGCAGTTTTATCTCTGGAAAATGATGCGTGAAGCTGTTGGTGCTCAGCTGCCTCGTTTACACACAGGAGATCAATTCGTTTAGTGGCATGCGGTCCTGGATGCTTGAGTGCCTCGGAGGTACATGCGATGAAGAAAAGGTAGTGGTATTTTGAGGGTTGTATTATCTTTGTATTTTATGTCAAATTTTGATTATAAAATTAATTACCGAAATATTAATGCATGTCATAAAAAATTATAGCATTAGGTTCGTATTTGAATATAGCTTTCGATAATATTATTTTGCTATGCCAGCTGCTTTAGGGGTTGTTTGGATACGTGGTTATACAAAATCAGTTTCCACTAATCACGTTTAGAACTCTAACCACCTAAAACCATGTTGGTTACTCTAAAAAACCCATGGATAAGAAAAAGTTAGTTTCCCAAAAACCCAAAAAACGAGTATTAGAAAATCCTTCCTTTCAATCGGAGAGGGCTTTACCTTCCATTACCCCATTAGAGCATTATTAGTAGTACCCCTAAACCCTCAAACCCTAAAAAATAACCGCTTTTTTACGGGTTGCAATAAAAAAAACGCAAAGACTAGAACCCTTAAACCCTCAAACCCTCAAAAAAAAGTAAGGGTCCAACCCTCAAACCCAATTTCAAACCGTAGAAGTGAGGGTTGGAGGCGCTCGACCCCAGCCCGCACTCCCTTCCCGTCGCGGGAGGGAAGTTTCCTCCCCAACCTCCCGCTTCCTCCTCCCACGCCCGTCGCCCGCCCAAATCCGGCCCCCCGCCTCCTCGGCCGCGCCGTTCCCGCCGCCTCCCGGCCCAGCCGCCGCCTCCCGCCCGGCCCCGCCCGCCTCCCGCCTCCGGCCCGCCGCCTCCGCCTCGCCCAGGCGCGCCCGCCTCTGCCCGCCGCCTCCCGCCCGGCCCGCGCCTCGCCTCCGCCCCGGCCTCCTGCCCGCCGCCTCCGCCCGGCCCGCCCCCGCCTCCGCCCCGGCCGCCTCCCGCCTCAGGCCTCCTCGAGCCGCCGCGCCAGAGGCCAGGCAGGCCAGAGGCAGCCCCGCCGCCGCCCCGAGCTCCCCGTAGGTATGCTTTCCTTTCTTTCTTTTTGTTTTATTTTTTCCTTTTTGATTCATTGTTGGCACTCACAATTTATTGTTTGTTGTATTGTGTAGATGGAGGTGAACAACAACGACATGGACTCGTTGTCCGATTCGTCGGGTTGGTGCGTCATCCGACGATTCGGACATCGATGAGTTGTTGCAAGACGATGACGCCGAGATGATGAGCCTCCTCATCGACGTGCAATCCTTTGAAAACCGCGCGTGAAGTCGATGGATCGAGAGGAGAGGGTCAAGATGGGGCGAGTCACCATCTACCGGAACCGCGCTCTCGGACACGAACATTTGATGGAAGACTACTTCTCGAGGTACCTACGCATTCTCCTCGTCTCTTCCGCAGAAGGTACCGAATGCGGCGTGGTTTGTTTGTGAAGATTGTCACCGATTGTGAGGCCGCCTCATATTACTTTAAACGTCAGAGATCCGCCGCCGGTATCATGGGGTTTAGTGCATATCAAAAGATATCGGCGGTAATGCGTACTCGCTTATGGCATACCCGCGGATTATACCGACGAGTATCTTCAAGCATTAGGCAAGATACAACCACGGAGTCAGTCCGTAGGTTTGCCAAGTTGGTCATTCGGTTGTACGGTGAGCGGTATCTTGGGCACCAAACGAGGAAGATACAAAGAGATTAATGGAAATGAATGAAAAAAGGGGATGGCCGGGGATGCTAGGTAGTCTTGACTGCATGCATTGGAGGTGGAAAAATTGCCCAAAGGCATGGCACGGAATGTATTGCGGTAAAAGCCGTGATGCTACCATTGTGCTTGAGGCCGTAGCATCTCGGGACACATGGATTTGGCATGCATTCTTTGGGTTGCCGGAACACTCAATGATATCAATATCCTCAATAGATCTCCTTTGTTCAAAAGATTAATTTGGGGATGCTCCAGCTTGCAACTACAAAATCATGGACAATGAGTACTCAATGGGATACTATCTCACCGATGGCATCTATCCCGAATGGGCAACTCTTGTGAAGTCCATCAAGGAGAAAATGGGGTGCCCTTAACAAGAAAAGAGGCTCATTTCACCAAGGCACAAGAGGCAGCCCGCAAGGATATTGAGAGAGCTTTTGTGTTTTGCAAGCAAGGTTTGCCATAGTTCATGGTCCAGCTCGGTTTTGGGACAAAAAAACCTTGATGAACATCATGAAATGTTGTGTGATTCTACACAACATGATCCTAGAGGATGAAAGAGGGTTAAACCTCCCTTGTTTCTATGACAATGTTGGTACCCGTGTGCAACCGGAAAGAAACCCATCTCGCATACACTCTTTTCTTCAAGCACATCGTGAGATTGAGGATGCAACCACTCATGGTCGGCTCCGGGATGATCTAATAGAGCACCACTGGCAGTTGGATGGGCGGCGCATTGGCCCATGATGTATCTTTGTTTTACTTTTCTATGTCCTATTTGATTCGAACAATTAGTGTAATTTGCTCAAACATTGTTGTAATAATTTGAATGATTATTGTTTTATTCGGTGTTGTAATAATAACTAGAATGATTATTGTTTTATGTCAAATGTGATGGAATTTGGGATATGTCATATGATGAAATGTGATGAAATGTGTGATATATGAAATGATAGTTTTAAAGGTTGGGGTTGAGGTGAAGATTAGAACCCTCAAATCCAACCTTTAAAGCAGTTTACGGGTTGGGTTTGAGGGTTCTAGTCTTTGCCCCTGTTTTTCAACCCTTAAAAGTGTCAAAAACTGGCACTTCTCAACCCTTAAAACTGCTATGAGGGTTTGAGGGTTTGAGGGTTCTGAAGGAAATATGCCCTAGAGGCAATAATAAAGTTATTATTTATTTCCTTATATCATGATAAATGTTTATTATTCATGCTAGAATTGTATTAACCGGAAACATAATACATGTGTGAATATATAGACAAACGGTATGTCACTAGTATGCCTCTACTTGACTAGCTTGTTAATCAAAGATGGTTATGTTTCCTAACCATGAACAAGGAGTTGTTATTTGATCAACAAGGTCACATCATTAGTTGAATGATCTGATTGACATGACCCATTCCGTTAGCTTAACACTTGATCGCTTAGTATGTTAATGCTTTCTTCATGACCCATACATGTTCCTATAACTATGAGATTATGCAACTCCCGTTTACGGAGGAACACTTTGGGTACTACCAAACGTCACAACGTAATCGGGTGATTATAAAGGAGTACTACAGGTGTCTCCAAAGGTACTTGTTGGGTTGGCGTATTTCGAGATTAGGTTTTGTCACTCCGATTGTCGGAGAGGTATCTCCAGCCTTCTCGGTAATACACATCACTTAAGCCTTGCAAGCATTACAACTAATGAGTTAGTTGTGAGATGATGTATTACGGAACGAGTAAAGAGACTTACCGGTAACGAGATTGAACTAGGTATTGGATACCGACGATCGAATCTCGGGTAAGTAACATACCGATGACAAAGGGAACAACGTATGTTGTTATGCGGTTTGACCGATAAAGATCTTCGTAGAATATGTAGGAACCAATATGGGCATCCAGGTTCCGCTATTGGTTATTGACCAAGAATAGTTCTAGGTCATGTCTACATAGTTCTCGAACCCGTAGGGTCCGCACGCTAAGGTTTCGATGACAATTATATTATGAGTTTATGAGTTTTGATGTACCGAAGGAGTTCGGAGTCCCAGATGAGATCGGGGACATGACGAGGAGTCTCGAAATGGTCGAGACGTAAAGATCGATATATTGGACGACTATATTCGGAGTTCGGAAAGGTTCCGAGTCATTCGGGTATTTTTCGAGTACCGGAGAGTTACGGGAATTCGCCGGGGAGTATATGGGCCTTATTGGGCCATACGGGAATAGAGAAGAGATGCCAAAGGAAAGAGGCCTGCGCCCCTTCTGGTCCGAATTGGACAAGGGAGCAGCCCCTTTCCTTCTCCCTCCTCCTCTTTCCTTCTCTCCTACTCCAACAAGGAAAGGAGGAGTCCTACTCCCACCGGGAGTAGGACTCCCCCCTTGGTGCGCCTCCTCCTAGGCCGGCCACCCCCTCCCTTGCTCCTTTATATACGGGGCAGGGGCACCCCATGAGACACAAGTTGATCTACGGATCGTTCCTTAGCCGTGTGTGGTGTCCCCTCCACCATATTCCACTTCGGTCATATCGTCATGAGCTTAAGCGAAGCCTCGCCGGAGAAGTCATATCGTCGCGGAGCTTAGGCGAAGCTTCTGCGTCGGTGGAGCATCATCATCGCTACCACGCCGTCGTCTTGACGGAACTCATCCCCGACGCTTTGCGGATCGGAGCCCGGGATCGCCATCGAGCTGAACGTGTCTTTGAACACGGAGGTGCCGTACGTTCGGTACTTGGATCGGTCGGATCGTGAAGACGTACGACTACATCAACCGCGTTGTTATAACGCTTCCGCTTACGGTCTACGAGGGCACGTGGACGGACACTCTCCCCTCTCGTTGCTATGCCGTCACCATGGTCTTGCGTGTGCGAGGAAAATTTTGAAATTACTACGCTCCCCAACAAAGGGCATCCGAGCCTGGTTTTATGCGTTGATGTCATATGCACGAGTAGAACACAAGTGAGTTGTGGGCGATACAAGTCATACTACCTACCAAAGATGTCATACTTTGGTTCAGCGGTATTGTGAGATGAAGCGGCCCGGACCGACATTACGCCAGACGCTTACGCGAGACTGGTTTCACCGCCTCCGAGCACTCGTTGCTTAAAGGTGACCGGCGGGTGTCTCTGCCTCTCTCACTTTAGTTGAATCGAGTGGCTACGCCCGGTCCTTGAGAAGGTTAAAACGAGTCTATTTGACGAAGTATCGTTGTGGTTTTGATGCGTAGGTAAGAACGGTTCTTGCTCAGCCCGTAGCAGCCACGTAAAACTTGCAACAACAAAGTAGAGGACGTCTAACTTGTTTTTGCAGGGCATGTTGTGATGTGATGTGGTCAAGACGTGATGCTATATTTTATTGTATGAGATGATCATGTTTTGTAACCGAAGTTATCGGCAATCGGCAGGAGCCATATAGTTGTCGCTTTATTGTATGAAATGCAACGCCATGTAATTGCTTACTTTATCACTAAGTAGTAGCGATAGTCGTAGAAGCAATAGTTGGCGAGACGACAACGATGCTACGATGGAGATCAAGGTGTCGCGCCGGTGACGATGGTGATCATGACGGTGCTTCGGCGATGGAGATCACAAGCACAAGATGATGATGACCATATCATATCACTTATATTGATTGCATGTGATGTTTATCCTTTATGCATCTTATCTTGCTTTGATTGACGGTAGCATTATAAGATGATCTCTCACTAAAATTATCAAGAAGTGTTCTCCCGAGTATGCACCGCTATGCGAAAGTTCTTCGTCTTTGAGACACCACGCGTGATGATCGGGTGTGATAGGCTCTACGCTCAAATACAACGGGTGCAAAACAGTTGCGCACGCAGAATACTCGAGTTAAACTTGACGAGCCTAGCATATAACAGATATGGCCTCGGAACACGGAGACCGAAAGGTCGAGCGTGAATCATATAGTAGATATGATCAACATAAGATGTTCACCATTGAAAACTACTCCATCTCACGTGATGATCGGTTATGGTTTAGTTGATTTGGATCACGTGATCACTTAGATGACTAGAGAGATGTCCGCTCTAAGTAGGAGTTCTTAAGTAATATGATTAATTGAACTTTAATATATCATGAACTTAGTCCTGGTAGTATTTTGCAAATTATGTTGTAGATCAATAGCTCGCGTGGTTGCTTCCCTATGTTTTTATATGTGTTCCTAGAGAAAATTGTATTGAAAAATGTTAGTAGCAATATTGCGGATTGGATCCGTGATCCGAGGTTTATCCTCATTGCTGCACGTAAGAATTATGTCCTTGATGCACCGCTAGGTGATGTACCTATTGCAGGAGCAGATGCAGACGTTATGAACGTTTAGCTAGCTCAATATGATGACTACTTGATAGTTTAGTGCACCATGCTTAAATGGCTTAGAATCGGGACTTCAAAGACGTTTTGAACGTCATGGACCATATGAGATGTTCCAGGAGTTGAAGTTAATATTTCAAGCAAATACCGAGTTGAGAGATATGAAGTCTCCAACAAGTTCTATAGCTAAAAGATGGAGGAGAATCGCTCAACTAGTGAGCATGTTCTCGATTGTCCGGTACTTCAATCGCTTGAATCAAGTGGGAGTTAATCTTCCGGATAAGATAGTGATTGACAGAATTCTCTAGTCACCATCACCAAGTTAGTAGAACTTCGTGATGAACTATAATATGCAAGGGATGACAAAAGTAATTCCCAAGCTCTTCGTGATGCCGAAATCGTGAAGGTAGAAATCAAGAAAAGAGCATCAAGTGTTGATGATTGACAAGACCACTAGTCTCAAGGAAAAGGGCAAAGGAAGAAGGGAACTTCAAAAGAACGGCAAGCAAGTTGCTACTCGAGTGAAGAAGCCCAAGTCTGGACCTAAGCACGAGACTAAGTACTTTTGTTGCAATGGAACTGGTCACGGAAGCGGAGCTACCCACGAATATTTGGTGGAAAAGAAGGATGGCAAAGTGAACAAGGTTATATTTGATATACAGGTTATTGATATGTGCCTTACTAGTGTTTATAGTAGCCCCCTGAGTATTTGATACTTGTTCGGTTGCTAAGATTAGTAACTCAAAGCAGGAGTTACGAATAAACAGAGACTAGTTGAAGGGGAAGTGACGATGAGTGTTGGAAGTAGTTCCAAAATTGATATGATCATCATCGCACACTCCCTATACTTTCGGGATTAGTGTGGAACCTAAATAAGTGTTATTTGGTGTTGAGCATAAATATGATTTGATCATGTTTGTTGCAATACGGTTATTCATTTAAGTAAGAGAATAAATTGTTGTTCTGTTTACATGAATAAAACCTTATATGGTTATACGCCCAATGAAAATGGTTCATTGGATCTCGATCATAGTGATACACATATTCATAATATTGAAACCAAAAGATGCAAAGTTAATAATGATAGTGCAACTTATTTGTGGCAATCGCCGCTTTGGGTCATATCGGTGTAAAGCGCATGAAGAAACTCCATGCTTTGATGGGTTTTTGGAATCACTTGATTATGAATCATTTGATGCTTGCAAACCGTGCCTTTTGGGCAAGATGACTAAAACTCCGCTTCTCCTAACAATGGAACAAGCTCTTGACTTATTGGAAATAATACATACCGATGTATGCGATTCAATGAGTGTTGATGCTCGTGGCAAGTATCGTTATTTTCTGACCTTCACAAGATGATTTGAGCAGATATGGGTATATCTACTTGATGAAACATAATTCTGAAATAATTGAAAAGTTCAAAGAATTTCAGAGTGAAGTGGAAAATCATCGTAACAAGAAAATAAAGTTTCGCGATCTGATCGTGGAGATAAATATTTGAGTTACGAGTTTGGTCTTCATTTGAAACAATGTGAAATAGTTTAGCAACTCATGCCATATGGAACACCACAAAGATAATGGTGTGTCCGAAAGTCGTAACCGCACTTTATTGGATATGGTGCGATCTATGATGTCTCTTATCGGTTTACCACTATCGCTTTGGGGTTATGCATTAGAGACAGTGCATTCACGCTTAATAGGGCACCATCTAAATCCGTTGAGACGACAACATCTCGAATCAGTGGTTTAGCAAGAAACCCAAGTTGACGTTTCTTAAAGTTTGGGGCTGCGATGCTTATGTGAAAAAGTTTCACCCTGATAAGCTCAAACCCAAATCGGAAAAATGTGTCTTCATAGGATACCCAAAGGAAACTGTTGGGTACACCTTCTATCACAGATCTTAAGGCAAGATTTTCGTTGCTAAATTCGGATCCTTTCTAGAGAAGGAGTTTCTCTCGAAAGAAGTGAGTGGGAGGAAAGTAGAACTTGATGAGATAACTGTATCTGCTCCCTTATTGAAAAGTAGTTCATCACAAGAAATGGTTCCTGTGACAACTACACCAATTAGTGAAGAAACTAATGATGATGATCATGAAGCTTCAGATCAAGTTACTCACTGAACCTCGTAGGTCAACCAGAGTAAAATACGCACTGCAGTGGTACGGTAATCCTATTCGGAAGTCATGTTACTTGACCATGGCGAACCTACGAACTATGAGGAAGCGATGATGAGCCCAGATTCGCGAAATGGCTCGAGGCCATAAAATCTGAGATATGATCCATGTAAGAGAACAAAGTATGGACTTTGATCGACTTGCTCGATGATCAGCAAGCCATGTTAAATAAATGGATCTTCAAGAGGAAGACGGACACCGATAGTAGTGTTACTATCTACAAAGCTAGACTTGTCGAAAAAGGTTTTTGACAAAGTTCAAGATGTTGAATACAATGAGATTTTCTCACTCAGACGATGCTTAAAAGTCTGTCCGAATCATGTTAGCAATTGCCACACTTTATGAAATCGGCAAATGGATGTCAAAACTGCATTCCTTAATGGATTTATTAAAGAAGAGTTGTATATGATGCAACCAGAAGGTTTTGTCGATCCTAAAGGTGTTAACAAAATATGCAAGCTCCAATGATCCATCTATGGACCGGTGCAAGCATCTCGAGTTGGAATATACGCTTTGATAAGTTGATCAAAGCATATGATTTTATCTGAGACTTTTGGAAAGGCCTGTATTTACAAGAAAGTGAGTGGGAGCACTACAAAGATTTCGATAAGTATATGTGAATGACATATTGTTGATCGGAAATAATGTAGAATTATTCTGCAAAGCATAAAGGAGTATTTGAAAGGAGTTTTTCAAAGAAGGACCTCGGTGAAGCTGCTTACATATTGAGCATCAAGATCTATAGAGATAGATCAAGACGCTTGATAAGTTTTTCAATAAATACATACCTTGTCAAGATTTTGAAGTAGTTCAAAATGGAGCAGTCAAAGAAAAGTTCTTGCACATGTTGCAAAAGCGTATGAAATTGAGTAAGACTCAAATCCCGACCACGGCAGAAAATAGAAAAGAGAATGAAAGTCATTCCCTATGCCTCGATCATAGGTTCTATAAAGTATGCTATGCTATGTACCGGACCTATTGTATACCTTTGCTCCAAATTTGGCAAGGAGTACAATAGTGATCTAGGAGTAGATCCTTTGGACATTGGTCAAAGACATCCTTAGTGAGGACTAAGGAAATATTTCTCGATTATGGAGGTGATAAAAGAGCCCGTCGTAAAGGGTTACGTCGATGCAAGTTTTAACACTAATCTAGATGACTTTGAATCTCAATCTGGATACATATTGAAAGTGGGAGCAATTAGCTAGAGTAGCTCCGTGCGTAACATTGTAGACATATAAATTTGCAAAATACTCACGGCTCACAGATGTATGAGACCCGTTGACTAAAATTATCTCACAAGCAAAACATGATCACACCTTAGTACTCTTTGGGTGTTAATCACATAGCGATGTGAACTAGATTACTGACTCTAGTAAACCCTTTGGGTGTTGGTCACATGTCGATGTGAACTATGGGTGTTAACCACATATAGATGTGAACTATTGATGTTAAATCACATGGCGATGTGAACTAGATTATTGACTCTAGTGCAAGTGGGAGATCAAGGAAATATGCCCTAGAGGCAATAATAAAGTTATTATTTATTTCCTTATATCATGATAAATGTTTATTATTCATGCTAGAATTGTATTAACCGGAAACATAATACATGTGTGAATATATAGACAAACAAGTATGTCACTAGTATGCCTCTACTTGACTAGCTTGTTAATCAAAGATGGTTATGTTTCCTAACCATGAACAAGGAGTTGTTATTTGATCAACAAGGTCACATCATTAGTTGAATGATCTGATTGACATGACCCATTCCGTTAGCTTAACACTTGATCGCTTAGTATGTTAATGCTTTCTTCATGACCCATACATGTTCCTATAACTATGAGATTATGCAACTCCGTTTACGGAGGAACACTTTGGGTACTACCAAACGTCACAACGTAATCGGGTGATTATAAAGGAGTACTACAGGTGTCTCCAAAGGTACTTGTTGGGTTGGCGTATTTCGAGATTAGGTTTTGTCACTCCGATTGTCGGAGAGGTATCTCCAGCCTTCTCGGTAATACACATCACTTAAGCCTTGCAAGCATTACAACTAATGAGTTAGTTGTGAGATGATGTATTACGGAACGAGTAAAGAGACTTACGATAACGAGATTGAACTAGGTATTGGATACCGACGATCGAATCTCGGGTAAGTAACATACCGATGACAAAGGGAACAACGTATGTTGTTATGCGGTTTGACCGATAAAGATCTTCAGAGAATATGTAGGAACCAATATGGGCATCCAGGTTCCGCTATTGGTTATTGACCAAGAATAGTTCTAGGTCATGTCTACATAGTTCTCGAACCCGTAGGGTCCGCACGCTTAAGGTTTCGATGACAATTATATTATGAGTTTATGAGTTTTGATGTACCGAAGGAGTTCGGAGTCCCAGATGAGATCGGGGACATGACGAGGAGTCTCGAAATGGTCGAGACGTAAAGATCGATATATTGGACGACTATATTCGGAGTTCGGAAAGGTTCCGAGTCATTCGGGTATTTTTCGGAGTACCGGAGAGTTACGGGAATTCGCCGGGGAGTATATGGGCCTTATTGGGCCATACGGGAATAGAGAAGAGATGCCAAAAGGAAAGAGGCCTGCGCCCCCCTTCTGGTCCGAATTGGACAAGGGGAGCAGCCCCCTTTTCCTTCTCCCTCTCCTCCTCTTTCCTTCTCTCCTACTCCAACAAGGAAAGGAGGAGTCCTACTCCCACCGGGAGTAGGACTCCCCCCTTGGTGCGCCTCCTCCTAGGCCGGCCACCCCCTCCCTTGCTCCTTTATATACGGGGGCAGGGGGGCACCCCATGAGACACAAGTTGATCTACGGATCGTTCCTTAGCCGTGTGTGGTGTCCCCCTCCACCATATTCCACTTCGGTCATATCGTCATGAGCTTAGGCGAAGCCTGCGCCGGAGAAGTCATATCGTCGCGGAGCTTAAGGCGGCTTCTGCGTCGGTGGAGCATCATCATCGTCACCACGCCGTCGTCGACGGAACTCATCCCCGACGCTTTGCCGGATCGGAGCCCGGGATCGTCATTGAGCTGAGCGTGTCTTTGAACACGGAGGTGCCGTCGTTCGGTACTTGGATCGGTCGGATCGTGAAGACGTACGACTACATCAACCGCGTTGTTATAACGCTTCCGCTTTCGGTCTACGAGGGTACGTGGACAGACACTCTCCCCTCTCGTTGCTATGCCATCACCATGGTCTTGTGTGTGCGTAGGGAAAATTTTGAAATTACTACGTTCCCCAACAGGTTCTACTAGTAATGCTCTTAGACACCGGTGGGCAGCGTCCGGTGCATCTACCGCAAGGTCAGTTGTGTGCATCTATCACGACGGAGTTGGCCGTTCCAGGTGTCGTGACGGCTGCTCCCGGCGACGGTGGCGCACAATAAAGTACGACAAGGTCAGCCGATTCCAGGTTTATATGTTACTCTGTAATGTAGGTTCATTGTGGCTCAGTCACACTAGGGTCTCCATAATACTCGGGGCGGCCCTGGCTGTGGATGTCCAGGAGTCTTGCCAAGGATGAGACGGCGAATTCAAGACCCGGCAACCATCAAGGAATGTGTCGATGGGTCACAGAGTTTAGTAGCTACACCGGCTGCTGCTACTTGGTGTAAGCCAAATCTTAGATGGATCAAAACGAACTCTGACGACGCACTTTCATAGAACAAGGAGTTTGGAGGGGGGGGGGGACAGTCCTGCGGAACCATCATTTTGTCTTCACTGTTGGGGCATGCCATTTTTCCCTCTTGCCAACGATCCAGAGCTGGCCGAACTGATGGCCTGCCGTCGAGCTGTCCATCTAGCGCAATAATTGAACGTTCAGAGGGTGGTACCGGAGACGGATTCTCTAAATGCGGTTAGGACAATCAATGATGAATTGACATATTTATCTGTTCATGGGCATCTTGTTCAAGAGGTGAAGGACTTATGAAATCCTTCGAGAATTCTAAGGTTGTCAGGACCCCGATTCCAAGTCACATCGATCTAGCCGGTAACACCTCATATCACTTTGCAGCCTCACGCATGGTATTCCCACGGATGTCGCCTTACCATGGCCCGGGACCGTTTGCGCCTTTTGGCTCACGTATATGATAGTGTCGCTAGCATCCATATGACAGAGAACCCGGGCCGATATGGCTAGTCGTGAACCCAAAGCGACACTAACCCATGGGGACAGGCATACATGAATCAACTTGAGCATGTCGATTGGTGACGTGTGAATCCGGGCTGTAGCACTGGCTAACAGGACCCCGGAAACCCGGGCTGTAGCTAGGCAGGACTCCGGATGTCACCGCGTGACATTTCCCGAAGGGATGTATACGAGAACGAAGTGAAACACATGCCGGCCATCAAGCGTCTGACGAAAAGAGGTCTTTGGGCTAGCGAGACTCCGGTGAACCGGGTCAGAAGCGGACTACTATGGCTCAAGGAAGCACTAGACTACATTTCCCCATAAGAGAGGCTGCCAAGGATAAACAACTAGATTGTCGGATCCCACACATACCAAGCATTTCAAACATACACACAATATGCTCGATATGTGTAAATACAACATGGCATCACAACATAACTCTCGACTCAAATATTTATTCATTAGGCTCCGAGGAGCGAGATATTACAAACATGGGTCTCATGACCCAACATACGAAACATACAAGTCAAGGCACAAGCGGAAGCTTAACATGTCTGAGTACAGACATCTACAAATGAAAAAAATCTGATAAGCCTGACTAACTACCAGATCCTGCCGAGGGCACAAGATCGTAGCTGAGGTATCAAGCTAAATGTCGAAGTCCACACGGAACTACTAGCGAGAGTGAAGTCTCTCTGCAAAAACATAAAATAAGCAAACGTGAGTACAAATGTACCCAGCAAGACTTACATCAGAACTATCTACATATGCATCGGTATCAACAAAGGGGTGGTGGAGTTTAACTGCAGCAAGCCAACTTTGACTCGGCGGCTATCCTAAACTACGACTGCAAGTAACTCTTTTGAGGTGGCGCACACGAGTCCACATATTCACCATATCTATACACCATTATGGATCCGCTCTCGTCTCCCTACGAGAACGCCATCCATAGCACTCACGCTTATCTTGCGCATTTTAAAGTATCCACTTTCACTTGTCTATGAACTGTACAGGCAACCTAGAAGTCCTTTACCGCGGACATGGCTATTCGAATAGATGATGTTAACCCTGCAGGGGTGTACTTCTTCACACACTCTCTCGCCACTTACCACCATGTACATGTCGTGTATCTCGGCAACCTTCAAGCGGAAGCTTTGGCGAGGAGTCGGCCACGACCTAACTAACCACACAAGTCTCTAGTCCAGGTTTATCGCCTATTCGGGTTCCATCCGCGAGGATATCCGTCCGGGGTGTCGCTCATGGCCCCAAACAATGAGAGCAGGGTTCCCGAGGCATCAAACGGGCGTTCCGGTACACCGTGCCTCGTGTCTCTACCGCAACATTGCCCACCCCTAGGGTCAGCGCTACGCACGGCCCCCAACACATATCCTACAAACACCAGAAACTAGTTGCAACTCCTGGACAGAGATCGAGTTGATTAATAAGTCGAGAGGGGCACTTAAGCATTCCAATGTGTGGTAGTAGCTGTTCATGGATCACAAACACAGAACTCAGTTCCTGAGGACGGCTTCAATGAGACAACCCACCATGTATTGTTGGAAATATGCCCTAGAGGCAATAATAAAAGGATTATTATTATATTTCCTTGTTCGTGATAATTGTCTTTTATTCATGCTATAATTGTATTATCCGGAAATCGTAATACACATGTGAATACATAGACTACTATATGTCCCTAGTGAGCCTCTAGTTGACTAGCTCGTTGATCAACAGATAGTCATGGTTTCCTGACTATGGACATTGGATGTCATTGATAACGGGATCACATCATTAGGAGAATGATGTGATGGACAAGACCCAATCCTAAGCATAGCACAAGATCGTGTAGTTCGTTTGCTAGAGCTTTTCCAATGTCAAGTATCTTTTCCTTAGACCATGAGATCGTGTAACTCCCGGATACCGTAGGAGTGCTTTGGGTGTACCAAACGTCACAACGTAACTGGGTGACTATAAAGATGCACTACATGTATCTCCGAAAGTGTCTGTTGGGTTGTCACGGATCGAGACTGGGATTTGTCACTCCGTATTACGAAGAGGTATCACTGGGGCCACTCGTTAATGCATCATCATAATGAGCTCAAAGTGACCAAGTGTTTGGTCACAGGATCATGCATTACGGTACGAGTAAAGTGACTTACCGGTAACGAGATTGAACGAGGTATTGGGATACCGACGATTGAATCTTGGGCAAGTAACATACCGATTGACAAAGGGAATTGTATACGGGGTTGCTTGAATCCTCGACATCGGGGTTCTTCCGATGAGATCATCGAGGAGCATGTGGGAGCCAACATGGGTATCCAGATCCAGCTATTGGTTATTGACCGGAGAGCCGTCTCGGTCATGTCTGCATGTCTCCCGAACCCGTAGGGTCTACACACTTAAGGTTCGGTGACGCTAGGGTTGTATGAATATGAGTATGCAGCAAACCAAATGTTGTTCGGAGTCCCGGATAAGATCCCGGACATCACGAGAAGTTCCGGAATGGTCCAGAGGTAAAGAATTATATATAGGAAGTGCGGTTTCGGCCATCGGGAAAGTTTCGGGGTCACCCGGTATTGTATCGGGACCACCGGGATGGTCCCGGGGGTCCACCGGGTGGGGCCACCTATCCCGGAGGGCCCCGTGGGCTGAAGTGGGAGGGGAACCAGCCCCTAGTGGGCTGGTGCGCCTTGAGCTCCCCGCGCCTAGGGTTGAAAACCCTAGGGTGAAGCGCACCCCACTTGCCTTGGGGGCACTCCACCCCTGCAGCCGCCGCCCCTTGGGAGATTCCCATCACTAGGGCAGGCGCCCCCAGGGGCCTATATAAGGAGGGGGAGGAGGGCAGCCGCACCTAAGTCTTGGCGCCTCCTCCTCGCTACACCTCCTCCTCCTCCCGTAGTTGCTTGGCGAAGCCTGCGAACCTGTGCATCCACCACCACGCCCGTCGTCTTTGGATCTTCATCAACCTCTCCTTCCCCCTTGCTGGATCAAGACGGAGGAAACGTCACGCTGACCGTACGTGTGTTTAACGCAGAGGTGCCGTCCGTTCGGCGCTAGGATCTCCGGTGATTTGGATCACGACGAGAACGACTCCCTCAACCGCGTTCTCTTGAACGCTTCCGCACGCGATCTACAAGGGTATGTAGATGCTTCTCTCTCTCTCGTTGCTAGATGAACTCATAGATGGATCTTGGTGAAACCGTAGGAAAATTTTTATTTTCTGCAACGTTCCCCAACAGTGGCATCTTGAGCTAGGTCTATGCGCAGTTCTCTATTGCACGAGTAGAACACAATTTGTTGTGGGCGTAGATGTTGTCAACTTTCTTGCCGCTACTAGTCTTATTTTGCTTCGCGGTATTGTGGGATGAAGCGGCCCGGACCGACCTTACACGTACGCTTACGTGAGACAGGTTCCATCGATTGACATGCACTAGTTGCATAAGGTGGCTAGCGGGTGTCTGTCTCTCCCGCTTTAGTTGGAGCGGATTCAACGAAAAGGGTCCTTATGAAGGGTAAACAGAAGTTGACAAATCATGTTGTGGCTTTTTTCAGAGGGTAAGAAAACGTTCTTGCTAGAACCCTATTGCAGCCACGTAAAATATGCAACAACAATTAGAGGACGTCTAACTTGTTTTTGCAGCAATTGCCTTGTGATGTGATATGGCCAAAAGTTGTGATGAATGATGAATGACATACTGTGATGTATGAGATCATGTTCTTGTAATAGGAATCACGACTTGCATGTCGATGAGTATGACGGCAGGAGCCATAGGAGTTGTCTTAATTATTGTATGACCTACGTGTCATTGATTCAACGCCATGTATTTACTTTGCTTTATTGCTAAACCGTTAGCTATAGTAGTAGAAGTAATAGTTGGCGAGCAACCTCATGGAGACACGATGATGGAGATCATGATGATGGAGATCATGGTGTCATGCCGGTGACAAGATGATCATGGAGCCCGAAGATGGAGATCAAAGGAGCTATATGATATTGGCCATATCATGTCACTACTATATAATTGCATGTGATGTTTATTATGTTTATGCATCTTGTTTAATTAGAACGACGGTAGTAAATAAGATGATCCCTTATAATAATTTCAAGAAAGTGTTCTCCCTAACTGCAAGGCCGTTGCTAGAGTTCGTCGTTTCAAGCACCACGTGATGATCGGGTGTGATAGATTCCTACGTTCACATACAACAAGTGTAAGACAGTTTTACACATGCAAAACACTTAGGTTAACTTGACGAGCCTAGCATGTATAGACATGGCCTCGGAACACAAGAGAACGAAAGGTCGAACATGAGTCGTATGGAAGATACGATCAACATGGAGATGTTCACCGACGATGACTAGTCCGTCTCACGTGATGATCGGACACGGCCTAGTCGAATCGGATCATGTAACACTTAGATGACTAGAGGGATGTCAAATCTGAGTGGGAGTTCATTAAATAATTTGATTAGATGAACTTAATTATCATGAACATTAGTCTAAAATCTTTGCAAAATGTCTTGTAGATCAAATGGCCAACACTCATGTCACCATGAACTTCAACGCGTTCCTAGAGAAAACCAAGATGAAAGATGATGGCAGCAACTATTCGGATCGGGTCCTAACCTGAGGATCATCCTCATAGCTGCCAAGAAACAATATGTCCTAGAAGCAGCGCTAGGTGAAGCACCCATCCCAGAGAACCAAGACGTTATGAACGCTTGGCAGTCACGGGCTGATGATTACTCCCTCGTTCAGTGCGACATGCTTTACAGCTTAGAACCGGGGCTCCAAAAGCGTTTTGAGCAACACGGAGCATATGAGATGTTCGAGGAGCTGAAAATGGTTTTCCAAGCTCATGCCCGGTCGAGAGATATGAACTCTCCGACAAGTTCTATAGTTGTAAGATGGAGGAAAATAGTTATGTCGGTGAGCACATACTCAAAATGTCCGGGTTGCATAACCTTTGTCCCAAATGGACATTAACCTCCCTGACGAGGCGGTCATTGACAGAATCCTTGATCGCTCCCACCAAGCTACAAGAGCTTTGTGATGAACTACAATATGCAGGGATGGTGAAAACTATTCTGAAGTATTTTCAATGTTGAAGTCAGCAGAGGTAGAAATCAAGAAAGAACATCAAGTGTTGATGGTCAATAAAACCACTAAGTTCAAGAAGGGCAAGGGTAAGAAGAACTTCAAGAAGGACGGCAAGGATGTTGCCGCGCCCGATAAGCCAGTTGCCGGGAAGAAGTCAAAGAATGGACCCAAGCCTGAGACCGAAAGTGCTTTTATTGCAAAGGGAAGGGTCACCGAAGCGGAACTGCCCCAAATACTTAGCGAACAAGAAGGCCGGCAACACTAAAGGTATATTTGATATACATGTAATTGATGTGTACCTTACCCGATTACTCGTAGTAACTCCTGGGTATTTGATACCGGTGCCGTTGCTCATATTTGTAACTCACGTATGAGCTGCGGAATAAGCGGAGGCCAGCGGCGAAGGACGAGGTGACGATGCGCGTCGGGAATGGTTCCAAGGTCGATGTGATCGCGGTCGGCACGCTACCTCTACATTTACCTACAGGATTAGTTTTAAACCTCAATAATTGTTATTTAGTGCCAAGTTTGAGCATGAACATTGTATCAGGATCTCATTTAAAACGAGATGGCTACTCATTTAAATCCGAGAATAATGGTTGTTCTATTTATATGAGAGATATGTTTTATGGTCATGCTCCGATGGTCAATGGTTTATTCTTAATGAATCTCGAACGTGATGTTACACATATTCATAGTGTGAATACCAAAAGATGTAAAGTTGATAACGATAGTCCCACATACTTGTGGCAGTGCCGCCTTGGTCACATTGGTGTCAAGCGCATGAAGAAGCTCCATGCTGATGGACTTTTAGAGTCTCTCGATTATGAATAATTTGACACATGCGAACCATGCCTTATGGGCAAAATGACCAAGACTCCGTTCTCCGGAACAATGGAGCGAGCAACCAACTTATTGGAAATCATACGTACCAATG
The DNA here is from genome assembly GCA_021605145.1 of Aegilops bicornis. Lineage (NCBI taxonomy): Eukaryota > Viridiplantae > Streptophyta > Magnoliopsida > Poales > Poaceae > Aegilops > Aegilops bicornis. The sequence goes on from CM038669.1 coordinate 508,343,454, forward strand.
TGTGCAGTCCAATGAGCGTTGAGGCTCGCGGAGAATATCGTTATGTTCTCACTCTCACTGATGACTTGAGTAGATATGGGTATGTCTACTTGATGAAACACAAGTCTGAGACCTTTGAAAAGTTCATGGAATTTCAGAATGAGGTAGAGAATCAGCTTGACCAAAAAATAAAGTTCTTACGATCAGATCGTGGAGGAGAATATTTAAGTCACGAATTTGGTACACACTTAAGGAAATGTGGAATCGTTTCACAACTCACACCGCCTGGAACACCTCAAACAGAACGGTGTGTCCGAACGTCGTAATCGCACTCTATTGGATATGGTGCGATCTATGATGTCTCTTATTCCTTTACCGCTATCATTTTGGGGATACGCTCTAGAGACAGCTACATTCACTTTAAATAGGGCACCGTCTAAATCCGTTGAGACGACATCGTATGAATTATGGTTTGGGAAGAAACCTAAGCTGTCGTTTCTAAAAGTTTGGGGATGCGATGCTTATGTCAAGAAACTTCAACCTGAAAAGCTCGAACCCAAGTCGGAAAAATGTGTCTTCATAGGATACCCTAAGGAAACCATTGGGTATACCTTCTACCTTAGATCCGAAGGCAAGATCTTTGTTGCCAAGAATGGATCCTTTCGGAAAAGAGTTTTTCTCGAAAGGAGTAAGTGGGAGGAAAGTAGAACTTCGATGAAGTACTACCTCTTGAGCCGGAAAGTAGTGCAGCTCGGAAAATGTTCCTGTGGTGCCTACACCTCTTGGAGAGGAAATTAATGATGATGATCAAGGTACTTCGGATCAAGTTGCTCTTGAACTCGTGGGTCCACAAGGACACGTTCCACACCAGAGTGGTATGGCAACCCTGTCACGGAAATCATGTTGTTAGACAACGGTGAACCTTGAACTATGAAGAAGCGATGGCGGGCCCAGATTCCAACAAATGGCTTGAAGCCATGCAATCCGAGATAGGATCCATGTATGAAAACAAAGTATGGACTTTGACAGACTTGCCCGATGATCGGCGGCGATAGAAAACAAATGGATCTTTAAGAAGAAGATTTGACGCGGATGGTAATGTTACCATCTATAAAGCTCGACTTGTCGCTAAGGGTTATGGGCAAGTTCAAGGGGTTGACTACGATGAGACTTTCTCTCCGTAGCGAAGCTGAAGTCCGTCTGAATCATGTTAGCAATTGCCGCATACTATGATTATGAGATATGGCAAATGGACGTCAAAACGGCATTCCTTAACGGCTATCTTAAGGAAGAACTGTATATGATGCAGCCGGAAGGTTTGTCGACCCTAAGAATGTTGGGGAACGTTGCATAAAATAAAATTTTTCCTACGTTCACCAAGATCCATCTATGAGTTCATCTAGCAACGAGTGAGAGAGATGCATCTACATACCCTTTGTAGATCGCGTGCGGAAGCGTTCAAGAGAACGGGGTTGAGGGAGTCGTTCTCGTCGTGATCCAAATCACCGGAGATCCTAGCACCGAACGGACGGCACCTCCGCGTTCAACACACGTACGGTCAGCGTGACGTCTCCTCCGTCTTGATCCAGCAAGGGGGAAGGAGAGGTTGATGAAGATCCAGCAGCACGACGGCGTGGTGGTGGATGCAAGAAGATTCTCAGGCTTCGCCAAGCAACCGGGAGGAGGAGGAAGAGGTGTAGCAGGGAGGGAGGCGCCAAGTGCAAGGTGCGGCTGCCTCCCTCCCCCTTTATATAGGCCCCCTTGGGGGGGCGCCGGCCCCTCTAGAACCCATCTCGATGGGGGGGGCGGCCAAGGGGGGAGGCTTGCCCCCCAAGGCAAGTGGGGCGCCCCCACCCTAGGGTTTCCAACCCTAGGCGCAGGGGGGCCCAAGTGGGGGGCACACCAGCCCACCAGGGGCTGGTTCCCTCCCACTTCAGCCCAAGGGACCCTCCGGGATAGGTGGCCCCACCCGGTGGACCCCCGGGACCCTTCCGGTGGTCCCGGTACAATACCGGTAACCCCCGAAATTCTCCCGATGGCCGAAATAGCACTTCCTATATATAATTCTTTACCTCCGGACCATTCTGGAACTCCTCGTGACGTCTGGGATCTCATCCGGGACTCCCAACAACATTCGGTTTGCTGCATACTCATATTCATACAACCCTAGCGTCACCGAACCTTAAGTGTGTAGACCCTACGGGTTCGGGAGACACGTAGACATGACCGAGACGGCTCTCGGTCAATAACCAACAGCGGGATCTGGATACCCATGTTGGCTCCCACATGCTCCTCGATGATCTCATCGGACGAACCACGATGTCGAGGATTCAAGCAACCCCGTATAAAATTCCCTTTGTCAATCGGTATGTTACTTGCCAGAGATTCGATCGTCGGTATCCCAATACCTCGTTCAATCTCGTTACCGGCAAGTCACTTTACTCGTACCGTAATGCATGATCCTGTGACCAAACACTTGGTCACTTTGAGCTCATTATGATGATGCATTAACGAGTGGGCCCAGTGATACCTCTCCGTAATACGGAGTGACAAATCCCAGTCTTGATCCGTGTCAACCCAACAGACACTTTCGGAGATACCTGTAGTGCACCTTTATAGTCACCCAGTTACGTTGTGACGTCTGGTACACCCAAAGCACTCCTACAAGATCCGGAGTTACACGATCTCATGGTCTAAGGAAAAGATACTTGACATTGGAAAAGCTCTAGCAAAACGAACTACACGATCTTGTGCTATGCTTAGGATTGGGTCTTGTCCATCACATCATTCTTCTAATGATGTGATCCCGTTATCAATGACATCCAATGTCCATAATCAGGAAACCATGACTATCTATTGATCACCGAGCTAGTCAACTAGAGGCTCACTAGGGACATGTTGTGGTCTATGTATTCACACGTGTATTACGATTTCCGGATAATACAATTATAGCATGAATAAAAGACAATTATCACGAACAAGGAAATATAATAATAATCCTTTTATTATTGCCTCTAGGGCATATTTCCAACAGTCTCCCACTTGCACTAGAGTCAATAATCTAGTTACATTGTGATGAATCGAACACCCATAGAGTTCTCGTGTTGATCATGTTTTGCTTTCATGGAAGAGGTTTAGTCAACGGATCTGCGACATTCAGATCCGTATGCACTTTGCAAATTTCTATGTCTCCATCTTGAACATTTTCACGAATGGAGTTGAAGCGACGCTTGATGTGCCTGGTCTTCTTGTGAAACCTGGGCTCCTTGGCAAGTGCAATAGCTCCAGTGTTGTCATAGAAAAGTTTGATCGGCCCCGACGCATTGGGTATGACTCCTAGGTCGGTGATGAACTCCTTCACCCAAATTGCTTCATGCGCTGCCTCCGAGGCTGCCATGTACTCCGCTTCACATGTAGATCCCGCCACGACGCTTCGCTTGCAATGCACTACCATCGCTTCCACCATTCAACATATACACGTATCCGGTTTGTGACTTAGAGTCATCCAGATCTGTGTCGAAGCTAGCGTCGACGTAACCCTTTACGACGAGCTCTTCGTCACCTCCATAAACGATAAAACATGTCCTTAGTCCTTTTCAGGTACTTCAGGATATTCTTGACCGCTGTCCAGTGTTCCTTGCCGGGATTACTTTGGTACCTTCCTACCAAACTTACGGCAAGGTTTACATCAGGTCTGGTACACGGCATGGCATACATAATAGAACCTATGGCTGATGCATAGGGGATGACACTCATCTCCTCTATATCTTTTGCCGTGGTTGGACATTGAGCTGAGCTCAATTTCACACCTTGTAATACTGTGCAAGAACCCTTTCTTGGACTGATCCATTTTGAACTTCTTCAATATCTTATCAAGGTATGTGCTTTGTGAAAGACCTATGAGGCGTCTCGATCTATCTCTATAGATCTTGATGCCTAATATATAAGCAGCTTCTCCAAGGTCCTTCATTGAAAAACTTTTATTCAAGTAGGCCTTGATGCTGTCCAAGAGTTCTATATCATTTCCCATCAAAAGTATGTCATCTACATATAATATGAGAAATGCTACAGAGCTCCCACTCACTTTCTTGTAAACGCAGGCTTCTCCATAAGTCTCCATAAACCCAAACGCTTTGATCATCTCATCAAAGCGAATGTTCCAACTCCGAGATGCTTGCACCAGCCCATAAATGGATCGCTGGAGCTTGCATACCTTGTTAGCATTCTTAGGGTCGACAAAACCTTCCGGATGCATCATATACAGTTCTTCCTTAAGATAGTCGTTAAGGAATGCCGTTTTGACGTCCATTTGCCATATCTCATAATCATAGTACGCGGCAATTGCTAACATGATTCGGACGGACTTCAGCTTCGCTACGGGAGAGAAAGTCTCATCATAGTCAATCCCTTGAACTTGCCGATAACCTTTAGCGACAAGTCGAGCTTTATAGATGGTAACATTACCATCCGCGTCCGTCTTCTTCTTAAAGATCCATTTGTTTTCTATCGCTCGCCGATCATCGGGCAAGTCTGTCAAAGTCCATACTTTGTTTTCATACATGGATCCTATCTCGGATTGCATGGCTTCAAGCCATTTGTTGGAATCTGGGCCCGCCATTGCTTCTTCATAGTTCGAAGGTTCACCGTTGTCTAACAACATGATTTCCTGTGCAGGTTGCCATACCACTGGGTGTGGAACGTGTCCTTGTGGACCTCACGAAGTTCAGTAGCAACTTGATCTGAAGTACCTTGATCATCATCATTAATTTCCTCTCCAAGTGGTGTAGGCACCACAGGAACATTTTCCTGAGCTGCACTACTTTCCGGCTCAAGAGGTAGTACTTCATCGAGTTCTACTTTCCTCCCACTTACTCCTTTCGAGAGAAACTCTTTTTCAAGAAAGGATCCGTTCTTGGCAACAAAGATCTTGCCCTCGGATCTAAGGTAGAAGGTATACCCAATGGTTTCCTTAGGGTATCCTATAAAGACGCATTTTTCCGACTTGGGTTCGAGCTTTTCAGGTTGAAGTTTCTTGACATAAGCATCGCATCCCCAAACTTTTATAAACGATACTTAGGTTTCTTCCCAAACCATAATTCATACGGTGTCGTCTCAACGGATTTAGACGGTGCCCTATTTAAAGTGAATGTAGCTGTCTCTAGAGCGTATCCCCAAAATGATAGCGATAAATCAGTGAGAGACATCATAGATCGCACCATATCCAATAGGGTGCGATTACGACGTTCGGACACACCATTACGCTGAGGTGTTCCAGGTGGCGTGAGTTGTGAAACGATTCCACATTTTCTTAAGTGTGTACCAAATTCGTGACTTAAATATTCTCCTCCACGATCTGATCGTAAAAACTTTATTTTTCGGTCACGTTGATTCTCTACCTCATTCTGAAATTCCTTGAACTTTTCAAAGGTCTCAGACTTGTGTTTCATCAAGTAGACATACCCATATCTACTCAAGTCATCGGTGGCGTGAGAACATAAAGATATCCTCCATGAGCCTCAACGCTCATTGGACCGCATACATCGGTATGTATGATTTCCAATAAGTTGGTTGCTCGCTCCATTGTTCCGGAGAACGGAGTCTTGGTCATTTTGCCCATGAGGCATGGTTCGCATGTGTCAAATAATTCATAATCGAGAGACTCTAAAAGTCCATCGAATGGAGCTTCTTCATGCGCTTGACACCAATGTGACCAAGGCGGCGATTACACAAGTATGTGGGACTATCGTTATCAACTTTACATCTTTTGGTATTCACACTATGAATATGTGTAACATTACGTTCGAGATTCATTAAGAATAAACCATTGACCATCGGAGCATGACCATAAAACATATCTCTCATATAAATAGAACAACCATTATTCTCGGATTTAAATGAGTAGCCATCTCGCATAAAACGAGATCCTGATACAATGTTCATGCTCAAACTTGGCACTAAATAACAATTATTGAGGTTTAAAACTAATCCCGTAGGTAAATGTAGAGGTAGCGTGCCGACGGCGATCACATCGACCTTGGAACCATTCCCGACGCCAAGATCGTCACCTCGCCCTTCGCCAGCCTCCGCTTATTCCGCAGCTCTGTTGTGAGTTACATATATGAGCAACGACACCGGTATCAAATACCCAGGAGTTACTATGAGTACTGGTAAGGTACACATCAATTACATGTATATCAAATATACCTTTAGTGTTGTCGGCCTTCTTGTCTGCTAAGTATTTGGGGCAGTTCCGCTTCCAGTGACCCTTCCCTTTGCAATAAAAGCACTCAGTCTCAGGCTTGGGTCCATTCTTTGACTTCTTCCCGGCAACTGGCTTAACGGGCGCGGCAACATCCTTGCCGTCCTTCTTGAAGTTCTTCTTACCCTTGCCCTTCTTGAACTTAGTGGTTTTATTGACCATCAACACTTGATGTTCTTTCTTGATTTCTACCTCTGCTGACTTCAACATAGAAAATACTTCATGAATAGTTTTCACCAACCCCTGCATATTGTAGTTCATCACAAAGCTCTTGTAGCTTGGTGGGGAGCGATCAAGGATTCTGTCAATGACCGCCTCGTCCAGGAGGTTAATGTCCAGGGACAAAGCGGTTATGCAACCCGGACATTTTGAGTATGTGCTCACCGATGTAACTATTTTCCTCCATCTTACAACTATAGAACTTGTCGGAGACTTCATATCTCTCGACCGGGCATGAGCTTGAAAACCATTTTCAGCTCCTCGAACATCTCATATGCTCCGTGTTGCTCAAAAGCGCTTTTGGAGCCCCGGTTCTAAGTTGTAAAGCATGCCGCATCGAACGAGGGAGTAATCATCAAGACGAGACCGCCAAGCATTCATAATGTCTTGGTTCTTCTGGGATGGGTGCTTCACCTAGCGGTGCTTCTAGGACATATTGTTTCTTGGCCCAATCCGAATAGGTGCTGCCATCATCTTTCAGCTTGGTTTTCTCTAGGAACGCGTTGAAGTTCATGGTGACATGAGCGTTGGCCATTTGATCTACAAGACATTTTGCAAGGATTTTAGACTAATGTTCATGATAATTAAGTTCATCTAATCAAATTATTTAATGAACTCCCACTCAGATTTGACATCCCTCTAGTCATCTAAGTGTTACATGATCCGAGTCGACTAGGCCGTGTCCGATCATCACGTGAGACGGACTAGTCATCGTCGGTGAACATCTCCATGTTGATTGTATCTTCCATACGACTCATGTTCGACCTTTCGGTCTCTTGTGTTCCGAGGCCATGTTTGTACATGCTAGGCTCGTCAAGTTAACCCTAAGTGTTTTGCATGTGTAAAACTGTCTTACACCCGTTGTATGTGAACGTAAGGATCTATCACACCCGATCATCACGTGGTGCTTCGAAACGACGAACTTTAGCAACGGTGCACAGTTAGGGGGAACACTTTCTTGAAATTATTATAGGGGATCATCTTATTTACTACCGCCATTCTAAGTAAACAAGATGCATAAAACATAATTAACATCACATGCAATTATATAAAGTAGTGACATGATATGGCCAATATCATATAGCTCCTTTGATCTTCATCTTCGGGGCTCCATGATCATCTTGTCACCGGCATGACACCATGATCTCCATCATCGTGTCTCCATGAAGTTGCTCGCCAACTATTACTTCTACTACTATGGCTAACACGTTTAGCAATAAAGTAAAGTAATTTACATGGCGTTGAATCAATGACACACAGGTCATACAATAATTAAGACAACTCCTATGGCTCTGCCGGTTGTCATACTCATCGACATGCAAGTCGTGATTCCTATTACAAGAACATGATCTCATACATCACAATATATCATTCATCATTCATCACAACTTATGGCCATATCACATCACATGAAAATTGCTGCAAAAACAAGTTAGACGTCCTCTAATTGTTGTTGCATCCTTTACGTGGCTGCAATTGGGTTCTAGCATGAACGTTTTCTTACCTACGAATAACCACAACGTGATTTGTCAACTTCTATTTACCCTTCATAAGGACCCTTTTCGTCGAATCCGCTCCAACTAAAGTGGGAGAGACAGACACCCGCTAGCCACCTTATGCAACTAGTGCATGTCGATCGGTGGAACCTATCTCACGTAAGCGTACGTGTAAGGTCGGTCCGGGCCGCTTCATCCCACAATACCGCTGAAGCAAAATAAGACTAGTAGCGGCAAGAAAGTTGACAACATCTACGCCCACAACAAATTGTGTTCTACTCGTGCAAAAGAGAACTACGCATAGACCTAGCTCATGATGCCACCGTTGGGGAACGTTGCATAAAATAAAAAATTTCCTACGCTCACCAAGATCCATCTATGAGTTCATCTAGCAACGAGTGAGAGAGATGCATCTACATACCCTTTGTAGATCGCGTGCGGAAGCGTTCAAGAGAACGGGGTTGAGGGAGTCGTTCTCGTCGTGATCCAAATCATCGGAGATCCTAGCGCCGAATGGACGGCACCTCCGCGTTCAACACACGTACGGTCAGTGTGACGTCTCCTCCGTCTTGATCCAGCAAGGGGGGAGGAGAGGTTGATGAAGATCCAGCAGCACGACGGCGTGGTGGTGGATGCAAGAAGATTCCGGGGCTTCGCCAAGCAACTAGGGAGGAGGAAGAGGTGTAGCAGGGGGAGGGAGGCGCCAAGTGCAAGGGTGCAGCTGCCCTCCCTCCCCCCTTTATATAGGCCCCCTTGGGGGGGCGCCGGCCCCTCTAGAACCCATCTCGATGGGGGGGGGGCGGCCAAGGGGAGAGGCTTGCCCCCCAAGGCAAGTGGGGCGCCCCCCACCCTAGGGTTTCCAACCCTAGGCGCAGGGGGGCCCAAGTGGGGGGTGCTACAGCCCACCAGGGGCTGGTTCCCTCCCACTTCAGCCCAAGGGGCCCTCCGGGATAGGTGGCCCCACCCGGTGGACCCCCGGGACCCTTCCGGTGGTCTCGGTACAATACCGGTAACCCCCAAAATTCTCCCGATGGACGAAATAGCACTTCCTATATATAATTCTTTACCACCGGACCATTCCGGAACTCCTCGTGACGTCCAGATCTCATCCGGACTCCCAACAACATTCGCTTTGCTGCATACTCATATTCATACAACCCTAAGCGTCACCGAACCTTAAGTGTGTAGACCCTACGGGTTCTGGAGACACGTGAGACATGACCGAGATGGCTCTCGGTCAATAACCAACAGCGGGATTTGGATACCCATGTTGGCTCCCACATGCTCCTCGATGATCTCATCGGATGAACCACGATGTCGAGGATTCAAGCAACCCCGTATACAACTCCCTTTGTCAATCGGTATGTTACTTGCCCGAGATTCGATCGTCGGTATCCCAATACCTCGTTCAATCTCGTTACCGGCAAGTCACTTTACTCGTACCATAATGCATGATCCCGTGACCAGACACTTGGTCACTTTGAGCTCATTATGATGATGCACTACCAAGTGGGCCTGTGATACCTCTCCGTAATACGGAGTGACAAATCCGATCTCGATCCGTGTCAACCCAATGTACACTTTCGGAGATACCGTAGTGCACCTTTATAGTCACCCAGATTACGTTGTGACATTTGGTACACCCAAAGCACTCCTACGGTATCCGGGAGTTACACGATCTCATGGTCTAAGGAAAAGATACTTGACATTGGAAAAGCTCTAGCAAAACGAACTACACGATCTTGTGCTATGCTTAGGATTGGGTCTTGTCCATCACATCATTCTCCTAATGATGTGATCCCGTTATCAATGACATCCAATGTCCATAGTCGTGAAACCATGACTATCTATTGATCACCGAGCTAGTCAACTAGAGGCTCACTAGGGACATGTTGTGGTCTATCTATTCACACGTGTATTACGATTTCCGGATAATACAATTATAGCATGAATAAAAGACAATTATCACGAACAAGGAAATATAATAATAATCCTTTTATTATTGCCTCTAGGGCATATTTCCAACAAAGAATGCTAACAAGGTATGCAAGCTCCAGCAATCCATTTATGGGCTGGTGCAAGCATCTCAGAGTTGGAACATTCGCTTTGATGAGATGATCAAAGCGTTTGGGTTTATGCAGACTTATGGAGAAGCCTGCGTTTATAAGAAAGTGAGTGGGAGCTCTGTAGCATTTCTCATATTATATGTAGATGACATACTTTTGATGGGAAATGATATAGAACTTTTGGACAGCATTAATGCCTACTTGAATAAGAGTTTTTCAATGAAGGACCTTGGAGAAGTTGCTTATATATTAGGCATCAAGATCTATAGAGATAGATCGATACGCCTCATAGTTCTTTCACAAAGCACATACCTTGATAAGATATTGAAGAAGTTTAAAATGGATCAGTCCAAGAAAGGGTTCTTGCCTCAGACATAAGGTGTGAAATTGAGCTCGGCTCAATGTCCCACCACGGAAGATATAGAAGAGATGAGTGTCATCCCCTATGCATCAGCCATAGGGTCTATTATGTATGCCATGTCATGTACTGCACTGATGTAAACCTTGCCGTAAGTTTGGTAGGAAGGTACCAAAGTAATCCCGCAAGGAACACCGGACAGCGGTCAAGAATATCCTGAAGTACGAAAAGGACTAAGGACATGTTTCTCGTTTATGGAGGTGACGAAGAGCTCGTCAGAAGGGTTACGTCGACGCTAGCTTCGACACGCATCTGAATGACTCTAAGTCACAAACCGGATACGTGTATATGTTGAATGGTGGAGCAAGAGCTGGTGCAAATGCAAGCGAAGCGTCGTGGCGGGATCTACATGTGAAGCGGAGTACATGGCAGCCTCGGAGGCAGCGCATGAAGCAATTTGGGTGAAGGAGTTCATCACCCACCTAGGAGTCATACCCAATGCGTCGGGGCCGATCAAACTTTTCTCGTGACAACACTGGAGCTATTGCACTTGCCAAGGAGCCCAGGTTTCACAAGAAGACCAGCACATCAAGCGTCGCTTCAACTCCATTCGTGAAAATGTTCAAGATGGAGACATAGAAATTTGCAAAGTGCATACGGATCTGAATGTCGCAGATCCGCTGACTAAACCTCTTCCATGAAAGCAAAACATGATCAACACCGTAACTCTATGGGTGTTCGATTCATCACAATGTAACTAGATTATTGACTCTAGTGCAAGTGGGAGACTGTTGGAAATATGCCCTAGAGGCAATAATAAAAGGATTATTATTATATTTCCTTGTTCGTGATAATTGTCTTTTATTCATGCTATAATTGTATTATCCGAAAATCATAATACACGTGTGAATACATAGACTACTATATGTCCCTATGAGCCTCTAGTTGACTAGCTCGTTGATCAACAGATAGTCATGGTTTCCTGACTATGGACATTGGATGTCATTGATAACGGGATCACATCATTAGAAGAATGATGTGATGGACAAGACCCAATCCTAAGCATAGCACAAGATCGTGTAGTTCGTTTGCTAGAGCTTTTCCAATGTCAAGTATCTTTTCCTTAGACCATGAGATCGTGTAACTCCCGGATACCTTAGGAGTGCTTTGGGTGTACCAAACGTCCACAACGTAATCGGGTGACTACAAAGGTGCACTCATGTATCTCCGAAAGTGTCTGGGGTTGTCACGGATCAAGATCGATTTGTCACTCCGTGACACGGAGAGGTATCATCGGGCCCACTCGTTAATGCATCATCATAATGAGCTCAAAGTGACCAAGTGTTTGGTCACGAGGATCATGCATTACTGATGCGAGTAAAGTGACTTGCCGGTAACGAGATTGAACGAGGTATTGGGATACCGACGATCGAATCTCCGCAAGTAACATACCGATTGACAAAGGGAATTTTATACGGGGTTGCTTGAATCCTCGACATCGTGGTTCGTCCGATGAGATCATCGAGGAGCATGTGGGAGCCAACATGGGTATCCATATCCCGCTGTTGGTTATTGACCGGAGAGCCGTCTCGGTCATGTCTCAAGATGTCTCCGAACCCGTAGGGTCTACACACTTAAGGTTCGGTGACGCTAGGGTTGTATGAATATGAGTATGCAGCAAGCCGAATGTTGTTCGGAGTCCCGGATGAGATCCGGAAGTCACGAGGAGTTCCGGAATGGTCCGGAGGTAAAGAATTATATATAGGAAGTGCGGTTTCGCCATCGGGAAAGTTTCGGTCACCCAGATTGTACCGGACCACCGGAATGGTCCTGGGGTCCACCGGGTGGGGCCACCTATCCCGGAGGGCCCTGTGGGATGAAGTGGGAGGAACCAGCCCCTAGTGGGCTGGTGCGCCTCTTGCCCCTGCGCCTAGGGTTGAAAACCCTAGGGTGAAGCGCACCCCACTTGCCTTGGGGCACTCCACCCCTGCCGCCGCCCCTTGGGAGATTCCCATCTCAGGCCGGGCGCCCCAGGGGCCTATATAAAGGAGGGGAGGGAGGCAGCCGCACCTAAGTCTTGGCGCCTCCTCCCCCGCTACACCTCCTCCTCCTCCCGTAGTTGCTTGGCGAAGCCTGCTTGGGAACCTGCCGCATCCACCACCACGCCGTCGTCTTCTTGGATCTTCATCAACCTCTCCTTCCCCCTTGCTTTGGATCGAGATGGAGGAGACGTCATGCCGATCAGACGTGTGTTGAACGCGGAGGTGCCGTCCGTTCGGCGCTAGGATCTCCGGTGATTTGGATCACGACGAGAATGACTCCCTCAACCCCGTTCTCTTGAACGCTTCCGCACGCGATCTACAAGGGGTATGTAGATGCTTCTCTCTCTCTCTCTCGTTGCTAGATGAACTCATAGATGGATCTTGGTGAAACCGTAGGAAATTTTTTATTTTCTGCAACGTTCCCCAACATGTACTCCTACATGGCCTCTCACCGCTACCTTTACCAAATCGTGTTCACACACTTAGCTCACACACAGTAGGACATGTTCACACACCTCCAATTCATCCCCGATGAATCAGACTGACTCAACTCTAAGCAAGATGGCAGGCATGACAAACAAGCATGAATGAGTAGGCACATCAGGGCTCAAACAACTGCTACTCATGCTAGTGGTTTCATCTATTTACTGTGGCAATGACAGGTCATGCAGAGGAAAGGGGTTCAACTACCACAACATGTAACAGTTGAATCGATGTTGTCCTAATGCAGTAAAAGAGAGCACGAGCGAGAGAGTGGGATTGTATCGAAATGAACAAGGGGGTTTTGCTTGCCTGGCACTTCTGAAGATAGCATTGAGTCTTCATTAGTGTCAATGATTACAACGTCGGTACAACGTCTACCGAGGGGCAACAACACCGGCAAACAGAGAAGAAACACGATCAATGCAATGCACAATATGATGCATGCTATGACATGGCAATATGAATGTGTTTTGGGCTAATGCAAGTTAGAACAGATTGAGATGAGTCCATTTGAACCAAAGATTCAAATGCAAACCCAGTTTAAGAGGTCATATTAGTGCACTAACTTGTTTCACCTAAACAACAAGGTTAAAGTGTTCTAACATGCATGAGAAAGGTACAGATGTATAGATTGGATTTTTTGATCATTTTTCATATATAATTTGTTTGATTTGGAGTTACGGTTGAATTACTATGAATTTTAGAAGTTTTGGTTATTTTCTGGAATTTCCTGTATAAGAATAAATCCAGAAAATAAGTTACCGCCACAAGATGACTTGGTGTGAAGTCAAGAGGTCAATCAGCTATTAGATCAAACCCGACGTGTGGGGTCCACACGCCGGTGACACGGTTAAACAGGGGTTAGCTTTATTTTAATTAAAGGATTAGTGGCACCGCCCACCGGTCGAGTCGGGAAGAAGTTAACGGTGATTAGCTTTTGCTAATCACCGACCCACGGGCCCACCCGACGGGCCGGCGAGGTCAAAGAGTCAAACCCCACCGGTGTTTAGCCGCCGACGAGGCCGAACACGGCGGAGGGGCTCGGGGTCGCATCTCCGGCGTCCAAATGGCCCGCGGAGACCACCGGGGCGTAACCCGGGCTCGTCCGCATCCAACAAGGTGAAGGAGGAGGAGGGTGGCCGAGAGCTCACGGAGCGAGTTTCGGGCGGCGGCCGAGCACGGCTTCGAAGCGGGAGCGGTCATGGGCACGGCAGGCCACCCGAGGGGCTCAAGCACCCTCGTGGCACCAGAGCACGACTGCAGTGCTCGGGTGCGACTAACGCGAAGCTAGAACGACGGCGCGACACGGCCGCGGCGAGAGCTACGGCCATGGCGGGGAAGGGGCTACGACGCTGAACGGGGAACGGGAGAGGGAGACAGGCGAGGCTCATTGCGGACTCGACGGTGTCGACGGAGAGCTCGGGAAGGCCGGACGACAAATGGCGGCGAGGACGATCTCCGGCGGCGGAGGCGAAGATGGTGATGTTGACGGGCGTTCAGGCTTCCGCGTCGCGTGGCTCGGACGGAGAGGTGGACGATTTACGTGTGAGCTTCCGAAATGGGCCGGAGAGGCGAGGAGGCGGTGGCAGCGGCAATGGCGTCGGGCGGCGACGGTGGTGCTCGGGCGGTCGCGGAGAGAACCAGGAGGATGGAGAGCGAGGAGAGAGGAGAGAGGTCGGGCGGCGTGGCGTCACGCTGGGCATCCGAACGGCGAGGGGAGAAGCGAGGAGGTGGCGAGAGCGTGGCCCGGCCGGGACAGCGTGGCAGCGTGCACCCTGTCCTCTGGCGCGAGAGAAGAGACGGCAGCACGACCAACTGGCTGGGCCAGCCTGCTGGGCTGCGGTAAGTGCCAGGTGGGTTTTTCCTCTCTCTCTCTCTCTCTCTCTCTCTCTCTGTTTTTTCTAATTCTGTTATGTTTCTATTTTGCAGGTTTGTTTTGAATTTGGTTTTGAAACCAATTCAATTTTGTTGCTTCTGATAATATTTTTAAAAGCTAAAAGAATTAAACCAAAGCTCCACAAAATATTTCAGAATTATTGGACCTATATTTATTAATAGTAGATATAAATCCAATTCAAATAGCTATTGATTTAATTCAAATGCCCATAATAAATGTTTCTGAGACACCAAAAATATTGGTTTAGATTTTACCTCTTGCCAATATTTCCAGAGAATAACAGGAACATTTTCTTGGACTTATTTGAAGCAATTTTATCTTGATCATTTTTAAAAGGATTCTGAGGCTTTAAAAATTCCTCAATTCAAATTTCATTTTAATCTAAACATGATGCAACAACCAAGCTAGACCAAGGCCAAGGTAAAGCTAGGGATGTGACAAAGGTAGTCTGGGTGCGACGGTCGGCGAACAAAGCCGCACACGTCCTAACTAGGGAGGGTTGTACAATAAATTATGTAAAACTTGGTTCCGGGTACCTTCAGCATGTGTTAGTTCGGAGGTTACCGATGAGGTTGCCGTGACTGTTGAATAAAATTGCAACAATTTTCACTCAAAAAAAGAAGAAGACAAGATCGACACATGTAACGAACATAAACCATACTGTTGGAATTATGTGCAACTATATTCAAATTGCTTGGAATTGTTAATATTCGAAATACCTCATTATAGAATTGTACATGTATTTATACATGGAATTGATTTACATGTTTAGCATGGAATTGTTACTTGCTGGAATGTACTTAAGTAATCTATATCTATACCTATACCTATACCTATACAATAAAAGAAATAGGTATTCTTAGTCCGTCATGCTATTTTATAGAAAACCCCTTGATGTTTCTGACATTAAACTCGTAATACATATCAAATGTTTTTTTAAATACTCATATCTTTTAAACCGTAACTCCAAATTTAACATATTATATATGGAATTTGATTAGAAAAATATGTAGAATCTAAATATGATGTTATTTTACCTGTTAACAATTAAAAAAATATTATCTAGGCTGCAATGTTAATCAACAATGCATTATCCGTTTCTTTTTCATATCGGTACTGATTCAGATTGGGGATGAACACCTCAGCAAAAATCAGGATTGGACATCAAATTGAAGATAAATTTGTTAGAGACACCTAAATAAGGACATGCATGACAAGAAATAAAAGGACCCAATAAAGATGAGATGTCCGCTATAAAATAAATAAAAGAGAAATGCAGAGGCGATCTAATAAAGATGAGATGTTACGCTATTCTCCTATATATAAGAAGAAGAAGAAAAAGAGGACATGCATGAAAAAAAATGGAGGCATGCATGAAAAGAAAATAAAATCAAAGACAAGTTTGATCAGAAATAAATAGTGATGAAACAGGGACCAATACCTATGACATGTACGGCGAGAAATAGTGATGAAATATGGGCGTCAACAGGAGATCATAAAAAATGTTTTTTTCCAGACAAAACAAAATCTCTTTTTATGATTAAAAAATCATGTATCTTTTTAACAACCTTTTAAACTCTTCATTTATTTAAGAAATAGCTACATATTCTCAATTATAGAATGTTTTTTGTAAATTAAGAGCGTGTGGTATTTTTTTCTCCCGTTGCAACGCACGGGCCTTTTTGCTAGTATATGCTTAAGGAAGTTGGTCGATTATCAGTGAAATACAATATACTATTTATATTGAAAAGACTACCCGGGTACACTGATGATTGGAAGGAGCTAGATCATATAGTTAGATTACAGCCCTAATGTTGGTCTATATAACTAGAGGAATTTACACTTTATTATGGCGCGTTACTCACAAGCGCGTGCTCCGGGGACATAACAGGTAGAATCCGTTAACAGACAAATATGATTGTGATTGATAATTTGATCTGGACTCTATCCCGGAAACTAGTGGAAAAGACTAGGAATCTTATATCTGTATAAAAGGTGGACTCTTTGGAAAGATAGTATAAGAAGGTCCCTACCACCTAGCCTCGTATTTGAAATTGTGAGCGGCACCACGGATAAGCGCAGAAGAATAGGGGGTAGACCACAAATCCTACATTTCTAACACATGCTACACTTTTTTTTGAATTTAAACACCACAAAAAATTAACCCACAAAGAAAAAACACACACAAAATTTAGACCATGCATGCCACACAAAGAGATTTTGTGCCGAAGCAACAAAACAATGTGGGCTGTGTGTACACACGACTGTGTGGCGGTAGCAGTTGACCGTGTGAACTCGTCCACTCGCGTCTCCGCAACAGCAGCCGAAGCTCCTCTCCCCTGTTCCCCGTCTCCGCCGCTCCTCTTCCCCAAATCCGTCGAACCCCAACGCCGAGCCACGATCTCCGCGCCCCCGCGGACTGCCGGGGCCCCCGGCCGATCCTCACCAGGTTCGTCTCCGCCGCTTTTCCCGCTCAGATTCCGCTGCAAGTATCATGTCCTTTCTCCGGGAAAGACATGAAATTGGGCGTCGTTTCTGAGCTGCGCCGTTCGTCTGGTTTCTGGCAGGCAGGCAGGCAGGCGCTCGTTACATGGATTGGAGCTGCTGGGATCGTGCTGCGGCGTAAACCCTCGTGCCTGAGCTGGTCCGGTTCGGCCTGGTTGGTTGGTTTGGTCAGGTCTTGGTGGGTTGAGTGGTTCCTGGAGGAGGGGCCGATTGGGGAATTCTGGTAGCTGCTGGAATTGGAGTCGCTAGATCGCTTTAGCTTTGTGGAAGGTTACAAAATAATACGGTATCATGATGAATGGGAGGTGAGCAGTTGGGTTAGCATAAGTCGGGGATCAGGGATTTTGGTTAGGAAGGAGGGGGGATGGGAGGCCTCTGCTCAAAGGTCTCTGCAGTAGACAAGTCGCCGAGCGACACCGCGCTCGGAAGGAACCAGGTATTCGATCATGAGCCGGTGGTGGCGTTGAAGGAGGAGGAGAAGAAGTCGGTGTCCGAAGAGGCCACGGCTAAGAGGGTGGAAGAGCAGCAGCAGCAGCAGCAGCAGTCTTTCTCGTTCTTGGAGAGCGTTGTGCCCGGCCTTGCTGTGCACAATGGTGCAGATGCTGAGCACACAGGGTCCAGGACACCACAACTGGCTCGGACACTGTCGCAAAGGGCTGGTCTGGGCAAGGCCAAGGTTAGAGGAGTTTTTGTCCCATTTCTTTCAATCTATGACGAATTAGGCCGCAGGGTACCGCATTTCGTTAACTGATAGCTTTTCAAAGTAATTCTCCGGTCCTTAGTTTGTTAGGTTGTACCACAGTTGTAGTGACATATGGCGTTCCTGTTTTATCATATGCATAGGTACTATGTTTTTTTTACTGTAAGAAAAATAATTAGTCAGGTAGCTATCTTATGAAGAATAGTTTTGCTTATTACTTATTAGCAACCTCACGAAATAAAGTGTCCATTACTCCAAATGCCCTTTTTTTTTCCTTGTTCTAGATGGTGCACATGTAGTTGAGTCTAGTGAATGCATTGTATCGAATCCAACTGTAGTGGGTTGGGGCTGAAGCATGTACATCAATTCGGTTATATTTTTATAATTTCATACTGTACTGTGTGGCCTGGATATTTTTTGATCTTTTCGCGGTACTGATATGCTAAAGCAGGGAATTAGAAATCCTAATTTATAACTTCCAAGCAAACACTTCAATGAGTATATAACACTCACCCCAGTTTAAAAGTCTTGATTAACAATCGCGAGTGGTTTTCAGTGATATGTAGTGGTGAGCTAAGTGTGATTAACAATATTCTGCAGATACTTTTAAAGTTTTTAATGCTGAGGAGAAACTCATATCATCTTACAAATTAAACCAAACTGCCAGATGCATGACTTTGCATATCATCCTTCCTGGCTATCCTATGCAAGGTTGTTCCATGCAAGCAGCAAAAAATTCCTCAATTATTTTGGGCTTCTCAGTCTTAAATAGAAAAAATTGTCATGCTATGAAAATTATTATGTAATACTCCTTCCGTCCGAAAAAGCTTGCCCCTCAAATGGATACTAGCCAATAAAAAATGCAATTTTTGTGAGCTTTTCCTACTATAAGGATCACTTCGTTTTTTGCATATAAATTAGGTGTACACTTGTCTTTGCTCATTTCGAGTGTCCAGAGTGTTCATTCCATAAAACATTGTTAGGCTGCTTAATGGTTGCTTGCTATACTGACTATTGAAACAGGTTTCGGAAATGAGCACAATTTTAGGTAGAGCTAGCACTGTTGGACTTGGGAAAGCTGTGGAGGTGCTAGACACACTTGGTAGTAGCATGGCGAAGTTTAAATGCTAGCAGTGGCTTTGTGTCAAGTTCTGGAGCAAAGGGAAATAAAATATCTATTTTGGCTTTTGAGGTGGCAAATACAATAGTTAAGGGTTCCAATCTAATGCGTTCTCTGTCAAATTCTAACATAAAGCATATAAAAGAAGTGGTGCTGCATTCAGAAGGTGTCCAACACCTGATATCCAAAGATATGGATGAACTACTTGAGATTGCAGCTGCTGACAAAAGGTAAGTGTTGAATCTACACTGCTTATTACTCCCTCCATTTTAATATATCTATCACTGGCCTTACGAGTGGCCATTTAAAAATATATGACCATTGAAGTAATCGAGAATGCAGTTAATATTTCAATACTTTGCCCGTACTTTAATGCTTTGGAAGGAGTTAAGTGGTAGCATGTCATTTTATAGGGGGATGCATGATGATTTTCATTAAATATATCTAAGATTTAGTGCTACCTTCGTCTGTGCGCATGGTAGGCTGATGACAGATATAACAAAACAAAGGGAGTAGTTTCATTACCCCAGTAGAACTGTATTCACTATTTGGAGAACTTCAGCAGAACCTTTCTTGCATCTTCTTGTCAAGTGGTTAATTGTTTTGTTTGATTCCAACAGGGAAGAGTTAGATGTATTCTCAAAAGAGATTATTCGTTTTGGCAATCGTTGCAAGGATCCTCAGTGGCACAACTTGGACCGCTACTTTGAAAAGTACAGTTCGTTTTCTATCCTTGTCTTTGGCAAAGGTGATTATTATAAGGTACTAACTTGTGTTTCACTGTTGCCATTCTTAGGTTGGCGTCAGAAAGAACTTCCCAGCATTCCCTGAAACGAGATGCCGAGACCGTGATGCAGCAGTTGATAATTTGTGTTCAGTATACAGCTGTAAGGATCACCATGCTAATTTAGGATGGTTTTTAAATAAGTCATTTGCCTTATGTGCCATTTTGATTACTTAAATTTTGCACATGATCGTAACTGCAAATGAATTTAGCACTGAATGATAGCTACATGATGAATAGAACGTAGCAATTTCTGGGCCATTTCAGTTGTCAATACTTTATTTGAGTGGTCCATGATCAAATTTGTTCGATCACTTGGATTTTTCTAGTAACTGTTGCATTTGCTCCAAGCCTGCAAGTGCAAAGAACCATGTAGTGTACTCCTTCTAGTTTGAAATGTAAGCGTTCAGTTTTGACCATCAATAAATGAAGAGATCTCTAGAAATCTAGATTGGCTGCATGATTTCAGTACTAGTAGATTCGTCTTGAAAGCAACAATGTATTGTGATGGAAATTCATAATCAAACTGGTATCTTGTGGACCGTGTAAATTCCCAAAACGACCTATATTTTGTGACTTTTGCTAGATGTCCGTCTTTTGAACTTCTGATATTATTTTGGTCTTTTGAACTTCTGATATTATTCTGGTTAGTTTTTATTATAACATAAGTTATTCTGCTTATTGATTTCATGTTATTGACTTTGCTTCACTTATTTACCTTTCTCCCCTCAGGAATTATATCATGAGTTGCATGCATTGGATAGGTTTGAGCAAGACTATCGTCGTAAACATCAAGAACATGATGACTTGAGTTTAACAGGTTATTTTTGTTTCTGAACTGTAGTCCTGTTTGATTTATCAGGCCTAGCTACACATTTTTTGCATGTTTTTGGCTAGGTTCGTCCTGTTCTGTAACCATTTAAGAAATAGAACATAGGCATTGCCCTTTTTTTATACGAATAATCATATATCCCATTGGATGCAGTCTTCGATTAGGTTGCTTGTATAGTTCTTATGTTGCCATTTATCGATATTTTGTAAAAACTCATCCCCAGAGTAATGCCTTTCTTGTGTGCATAGTAGGTACAGAATATCATAATATGGTGCATCTCAATGATTTGTGGGCTTTCCATTAGAAAACAGTCTTTAAGGATTGATATTTATCATTGGATGCCATTTATCTGTAAAACTATAATCTATAGCTACATAACTATAGCGAGTTAAGTTCGATCTAATCAATCCAGACCATCCAAGCGGGACTGGTCCAATGGATGAGAAAATACGTTGGAGCCTTGCACTATGATCACTCACACAGCATCACCCTCTTAATTGCACAACTACTATTTTTCACCCTCTTAATTACATCTTGATGTTTCAAATTCTAGCATATTCACCCTCTTCCATTTGCACGCTGTGCTGTTGCGGAGGGTGCTCCCCTTGGCCCCTTCTCTTGGTTGCTTAGCTCACTACATAATTCTTATGAGTTATGATATATACCTCGTCTCGGTTTCATTTGTCAGTATGCATTCACGCAATATATGTTCTGTAAAATGTGCATTGCACTTAGAGGGATGCTAGTGACGAGCTAAAGGAAAACTTATGATTTATTTGCAGGTGACAGTCTGCATATACTAAAGCAGGAAGTGAAGAGCCAAAGCAAGCATGTTAAAAGTTTGAAAAGAAAGTCACTTTGGTCCAAGAATTTGGAAGAGGTCAGTAGTATAGAGTTTGTTATAATAAAATCTATTACAATAAGAAATGCTGGCTCTAGGAAGGCATTGGTTATGTTTTAGGTTAGTACTAGATGTTTACACTACGTGGATTTTTATATCACCTCATGCTCCCAGATTTGAAGAAAACTACTCTCTTTGCAGGTGATTGAAAAGCTTGTAGACATCGTCCACTTCTTAGATCTGGAGATTTACGACGCCTTTGGTCATGCTGGTATTGATCCTTATGGCTGCTGTCTTACAAGAGTGAATGTTGTTGCTAGTAATTATGGTGATTTGAAGGATCATATATATGCTTGGCCATAATCAACTTCCCCTGCATATGTATTAGGAATGCATTCTGATGTCTTTGGTTAAGTTTTTCATGTCAGCCAGTTTTTCTGATATTAATCCACTAAAAAAAATCTTAAAGGGGTCGGTTCTCTTGCCTGGATAGATGACCCTCAGTTTCCTTGCATCCATATCGAATAATGCTCTTATCGAATTTAGCTAGTCTGGCACCCTTAGCCAAGCAAAGGTAATGTATCTTTATTGAGATAATGCCTTGAACTTATTCACGCTCAGCAGGGGGGACAAGGTACATACTACCTCCGTCCGGAATTACTTGTCGCAGAAATAGATGTATCTAGACGTATTTTTAGTTCTAGATACATTCATTTCTGTGACAAGTAATTCAGGACGGAGGGAGTATGTTCCATGCTATAGTATAAATGTGTTCTTGGGTTTTTATAGCAGCTTTCGAAAATATGATAGTATATCCAGTGCTCAGTTTAATTGCATGTACTTGCTATGGAGTGTGCAATGGTTTTTTGGGAAAAAATGGCTTTTGTGCATGCATGAACACACACTTTTAACTGCAATATGGTAATCTAAATTGTTTACCTCAATAGGTAATGTAAGTGTAGGCTGATTCTTGTCAAAACATTGTGATTTTATTATGAATCATCATTCATTGTGGCAATGATTTAGAGGTTCCTGCTCCTATTAACTGTAGAGAGTGAAGAACCACAAGAACCCGTGAAACGCCATAAGAGATTGGGACCAGCAGGCCTTGCGCTCCATTATGCAAATATCATCAATCAGATTGATACACTTGTAAGTTAACACTCTACTGGAAATATCACAACTATTCTGCAATCACAGTAATATCACAGATTCTGATCTATCTCTAATACAAAGATGTCTACTTCAGTTCAAGATTCTTACAAAATTAGCACCATTTTCATAGGCTACATGTGTTGTGCAGTCACCCTTTGTTGTGGCTCATGCAATTGTCTTTGGTTTTGGGCACCCATCATCTTTTCATACATTTTAAGGTTGAAGTTAAAATACTAAAGGGCACTACGGCATTCTAGATACTGCACCATCATCTTTTTGGGAATTTTTCATATGTTGAGCAATATTGTTGATTGTGGACCCAAAATCGTGAGTTTTCTTTTCTTTTAGAGAAAACACAAAACCCGGTATTACAACATGACACCTCTCAACGCTTGACACCGCCTCTGCCGGTAGCAATGCCTCAAGACCCCTCTCCCCTGTCATTGCCTGGCTTCCACATTGATTGTGTTAAGGAGGTGAGCTAAGCTGAGTGGGGCGTGCTAGACATATGCTGCAGGCCTCACCGTGCTAGACGGTCAGCCATCTTGGCAGACGAGCCACACGAAAAACTAGTTCCTGTGGGGAGCCCAGGACCTCCAGTTCAACTTCCAAGAGCTCAAACTGACCGCTCCCTGAAAGAAGGCGGCGTAGCAGCTCTTAGGCATGTACTGAGCCATCCGATATCCAGCACCACTGGAGGACGTCTGGCGAGGTAGAAAGCTGCACCTTTGCTCCATCCGCCAGACCTTGATGTACTGCCATAAGGCCAGCAGACTGAAGACCCCCCTGATTGCATGAGTACCTCAAAGGTTGATTGCATGGCATATCTTGCGATATTTATAAGTATCATGCTCAATTGCACTATCAGATGTTGCGAATTAGCCACAGCAACCACGTGCAGCAGCTCATATTCGTGTGGTGATACATCCTTTGACTTGAATTTCTTTTGATATTTACTAAAAAGGATTTGCAACTTGGCAGGTTTCCCGGTCAAGTTCTATCTCTTCAAACACGAGGGATAATCTATACCAAGGTTTGCCGCCTACCGTCAAATCTGCTCTCCGGCCTAAGCTACAATCTTTTGAGATAAAAGAAGAGGTATGCCACACTGGAGGCTCATATTCGCTGCTACTATGAGCAGACAGTTGTGAATCGCGATGCCATGCTGTGGAATCGTGAATCATAATTCCTTGCTATGGTGATGTATTTTATAACACTGGAACATGGATATGCTAAATGGATGCAGCTTACGGTTTCTCAAATCAAAGCTGAAATGGAGAAAACTTTGCGATGGCTTGTCCCTATTGCCCATAATACGACCAAGTACTTATCATCACCTATGACCTGTTCTTTTTAATTACAAAAACTATCCATATCTGACTGAGAATGTGATTATCTATTCATATCAGGGCACACCACGGCTTTGGTTGGGTTGGAGAGTGGGCAAATACAGGGTTAGCTTATGATTACAATAATTTTGAAGAATACTAGTGAAAATAGAATTTCTCAAGAGTGTCAATCTTTGTGTTCTATGCAGATCTGAGCTGAGCTGCAAGCTATCAGGACAGATGGACTTGACCCGGATCGAGACACTGTATCATGCTGAGAAGGACAAGACTGAAGCACATATCCTTGAGCTTGTTGTGTGGCTTCATCATCTCATCAGTAAATCCAGAGCAGCCAATGGAGATATAAGGTCTCCTATCAAATCTCCTGTCCGTTCACCGACACAAAAGGGTCATACAATTAGGTTGCAGCTGGACCCAGCGAACAATTCATCGCCGATTCTCACACCAGAGGATCAGGATATGCTAAGGTGTGTCAAGTACAGGAAATTCGTCCCTGGGATAAGCAAAAGTCAAGAATTCGACACGAAGTCGAGGCACGACAAACATAGCAGATTGTGCAAGAGCAATAGCCATTCTCCAACCAGTGGCAACAGGAAAGATCTGCTATCATTTAGGAGGTTCTCCATGCTCCCTGTCATAGACTTCGAGCTTGATAGGACAAAGGCTTTGGATTTAATTGACAGGCTTGATGGTCTGGAAACTCAGTCAGGAATCAACTGAAAGAAACGCGAATGAACCTGGATACTGTGTAGTCATCTTCTGTCCTGAAATCCATAGCTCTGGCAAGGATGTAAAAAGTTGGTGTTTACCTACAGGCTAGCGAGGCCACCCGTCCGAGGGAAGACCTAGCAGTATGTCAATTTGAGAGTATCTGGTGTAGCAAACATTGTATTGTATACCATGTTCTGAACAGAGGAACGGAGTTATTGTAAAAACTATCTAATGTTTAGTTGCTTGTATAAAACACAAGTTTTGAAGAAAATAGGATATCTGTGTTGTGAATATTACATGGCCTGCAAATTCCAGTGCTTGATGAATTGTATAACAGCATAACATTTCAAATGTGGATGTAAGGCTGATCAAATTTCACCAAAGTAGCCATGGGTAGTCCGGAAAATGAGAGCGAGCATTCAATCGTGCAAAATTGGAACCAAGCTCCATTTATCCATACTTATTCTGTAACAGATTACAAAATAGAGTTAACCCAGCTTTCACATGCTCATACAGATCAGCTCAGACCCCTAGACAACCATGTAACTACATGGCAATTTCTGATGTGCCGTCAGACTTGTGATGTAGGGAATACCACCCTATCCTCTAGATTCCTCATTCCACACATAGGTAAGGTCCAGAGAAATTGTCCTATGGTGGCACTACAAAGGACATTGTGATCGATACACGTTGTATGGTGAGTATGATCTCTGGTGAAGTGTTATATTCATTGTTCATGTTGGAGGTCTCTCTAGGGCAACCCAACCAAATCTTCCTTTCCGGAAGTCGGATAAGATGCGGAAAGCTGCTTGAGTGGTATCTCCATTGAACAAGTGGACTGAGAGCTTCGTGACAAACCTGTAAAATGTCAACTATGGTATAAGAACATCGGCTCAACTCCAAAATTGTAATATCATTTCAAAGAACTGCAGTTGATCAAAACATACAGTTTGCCGCAGTCACAGTCCACATCAATCTTGTATCGTTTTCGAAATGCCTCAGGACCTGTTTCACACAACCTGTCAGTAACGATTTTGACTCGCACCCGCACTTGATGATGGAATGGTATGTAGTTTTTTTTCAACTGGAGAGAGTATGCAGGATGCACTACGCTCAAAACATATCATTAGATTGTCAGACCACTCACCCACAGCCGGATGTCTTAACAATATCTGCACAAGAATTGCTGCCACATCAGCAAAATCATATGACCTTTCTCCAATATCATCACAGATAGCAAGCTTAAGTGCAGCTGTCTGATCACTAATTCTCATTGGCAAAATTCCAGGTGAGTCTAATAGCTCTAGATCCTTCCCAAAACGAACCCACCTATTTGAAGTTTCAAATGTTAGAATTTGAATGGAGAAAACATCACATTGTTTCCTACTAAGAGAAACTACAATATGTGTATACAAATAACCATCAATGTTAAGACCACGTATGCAAACTTACTTCAGTTCTCTTGTGACACCTGGTCTAGGTGCTGCTGGACACATTCTTCGTTTTAGCAAGCGATTAATCAAGGAAGATTTACCGACATTTGGATATCCAACAATTCCAGCTCGAACCTTCAAACAAAAACAAGGTACAACAGAGACAATGAATAAGGTAAACAGATCGCCGTTACCTGGATGGTTACTTAAATTGAAAAAGGATCAAGAAATATTGCCTTTACACAAGTCTGCCAAACATATCTAATGTAACTAACAAACCAATGACTTTACACAAGTCTTCCAAACAAATCTAACTGCGGCCTATATGAAACCAAGTTTTTCAGAGTTCAGAAGGGATGCACGCAAACATTACTTCTATGATATCGTAACCAAGTTGCACAGTGTACCTCTTCTTATGGAAAAGTTCCAGAACAAATAATTTGCATGTATAGAGAAAAAAAAAGACAGAAAGCAAAACAAATCAATAGAGTTACCGGACGAGGAAGCAATCCCTTTTCTCTTCGCCTTGTGTTCACAGTAGATGCTGCTGATTTTGCCATTCTGCCTAATTTCATCGTACCCTGACCACGAATGGAAAAGTGATATACTGCATCAGGGCATAAACCAGCACATACCTGACCAGTTGGCAACAAAGATTACATAACGGTTGTCTTACCATGCCCAGCTGGCCGTTTGAGTAAATAACTTTGATACCCTGACTAGAAAAGTAAGTTGCCCATGCATTTCTGTCGTCGGCCGACACCATGTCCTCGCGGTTCATCACTATGATCCTTCTCCTGTTGCCTAGCCAGGAATCCATCTGGTCATTCAGAACATGTCTCAGCACTACCCAAAGCCACTGCTTCTAGAAATAAACATGAGAAACTGCCAAAACCACTACCTTAGGATGGGTGGTGGCCAAGGGAATTCTAGCATCCCGGACTTCTATGACAACATCCATGAGTTTTAACTGTCCTTTCAGTTCCTTCTCTGTTTTTGCAATATGACCAGGATACCACTGCAAGGTGCAGATATTAATGAGTAAATGAAGACACTAGACATTACTAGCTGATTTTTACAAGCTAGAGCTATTACAATGTTGAGCATATATGTATGACCACTTATTCCACTATGAAGCACACCTGATATATACCTGCACCGGGCGCAGGGATCTGGTCCAGTACTGCAAATCAGCGTCCAAGGTTTCCCAGAACACGTCTTCTCTGGACTCCTCGTCGGCGTACCGTGAGAGGCCTAACCTCTCTTTCTCGTACAGACCCAGCAGTGTGTCGCCAAACTAATCATTTGAAGCAAAGCAATGTAAACATCAGAGAAATACAATTTTCACCATTCCAACTGATAAGGTCATAATTTCTGTAAGCAGTATCCCAATTTCGCTGTTTGATTATCTACAGGAAGCGAATCCACGAGGCAGGAGCATCGTACCACGGGAGGTGTCGCTGACGTCGCCCTCGCCGTCGCCGCTCGACCATGCTGTCGCCGGAACCGGAGGGAGGGCCGCGCAGGGGAGATGTACGGCTGGACGGATGGGCGGGAAGGGGCAGCAGGGAGGCGGCGCGTCGGGAGGAGCATGGGGGGCGGCGGGGTGGAAAGACGCCGGCGAAGTAGGTCAGAGAGGGCTCGAGCTGAGCTGAGTTCGGGTGCCCACTGTGTGTGCAGCGAGGGAGAGGGATTATGGCTGGGTGGCCCAAAACCTTATCTTCCTCGCATTCTTTTATCTTTCTCTAAATTTCATAGTCGACACAGTAGAAACAGATTTTTTTGGAACTAGTACTCCCTATGTAAACTAATAAAAAAGCGTTTAAATTACTAAAGTAGTAATTTTAGTAATTTAAACTCTTATATTAGTTTACGGACGAGGATCCCCTGATGTGGCCCATCCTGCCATTGAGACACTGACATATGGGTCCCACCTGTCAGCGACCGATAGGCAGTGAAAGGCAGGGTTAGCTACGTCAGAGGATCCGTGTCCAGGAATTTCACATAGCCAACAAGCAGTCCTGCCCTCCGTTCTTCCATGGTCAGCCAGACAGTCAGTAACCCAATTCCGTTCACAAATAATCTTACATAACAAGTGGAGTTTGATCTCCGAGATGAGGTGGCCATTTACCGTAAGAAAAACTAACAAGTGACGAACGCGTCCGGAAGTGACAGAAAAGAGTTTGCATAAGGAGTTACCCAAGAGTTCAGGCCCTCACGGTGAGGCAATACTCTACATCGTGTTTCAAATGTGTATTAATAGTGGAGCACCTCGTGCGAGGGGGTTACAAAAGGGATGATGAATATATCTACCGAGAGTATGTCTACATAGTAGATGGCTGAGAACTACCCCTAACCTCGCCTTATAAAGGGAGCGAGAACCAGGGTTTACGGGCTCTGTAACCAACATCATGCCGAGGGTTCCTTGGCGTGTACACCAACTCTCCAAGATGCTTCTTTCGCCCCGCGCTAGGTCCCCTGGACTGCTTCCTGGAGCCAGGCTGCCTCCTGGACCTTGAGGCCAACCCAACATTGTGTTCATTGGTCGATGGGCTACCCCCAGTGTATTGCATGGCCAGCAGCCCCCGAGCGTGACTGGATTTTGGAGTCTCATGTTCTTTGGGGACGAATTCTAGGTGGGCTCTTTTGGTTCTAGTGACAGATGCAGTACGTCTTTCCTGGTTTGGCTTCTTGAAGCTTTTGAGCTAGCGGATTTCGCGGCCTCCGGCAGATCGTGCCTTGAAGTTGACGGCAACGGTATGTCTGCATGACCCTAGGCCTTGCAGCTTGTGGGCAACGCTTCTGTGTCTGAGGTCTTTAGGCCTCCATCTCGCGTCGTAACAAGCAGCCATCCCCGTCTCCCGCGGCTTCCAGTCTTGCTTTTGGGTCGAATCCTTGAGGGGAAGGCCATGACGACGACCCATCATGAGGGTCGGGCTCGGTCTTGCAGGATCATAGAAAATACTCCCCCGGCGAGTCGTGACCAGTTAATTTGTAACAGTAATTTCATCTCGCCTCTCGTGCCAAGGATCCACATGTCGCCCTACTTCCGGCGCAATATCCAGGGATCTTG
The DNA here is from genome assembly GCA_021605145.1 of Aegilops bicornis. NCBI lineage: Eukaryota > Viridiplantae > Streptophyta > Magnoliopsida > Poales > Poaceae > Aegilops > Aegilops bicornis. The sequence goes on from CM038669.1 coordinate 508,372,756, forward strand.
TTGCTGCTTCGTGCTCTGCGCACATCTTTATAAGCCATGGGGGACGAAAAAGGCCGCGTGCCTTCTTTTTCCTCCAACCTTTCTGACGGTCCAAAATACCGCCAGATCCCTTGGTAGGGTTCCTGACGTGGTTGGAAGTTTCGGGACAGAGGCCGCACACACAAGTTACCCAGGTTTGGTCCTCCGGAGAGTAATACCCTACATCCCACTTCTTGTTATTACTCATGGTGATGGGATACCTCGTGCGGGGGATTACAATGGAGTATGGGGTTGCTACCGACAATTGTTCTTCTCTAGATTGGATCCGTAGGTGTTCCCCTGACTCCCCTTATATAAGTGTTGGAGGCTAGGGTTTTACAGGGAGGAGATGCAATCTAGGCCGTTGACGGCGTCCTGCACCGGGGGCGGCTCTCTCAAGGGAGCTTGGCCTCGATGTCTACAAGGGGCCCACTTGGCCCAGTATAAGGAATAAGTCCTAAGGGAGTGCCAGATGTTGGGAAACGTAGAATGCAATTTCAAAAACTTTCATACGCTCACGCAAGATCTATCTAGTATGTCTACGTACCCTCGTAGACCGAAAGTGGAAGCGTTTGACAACGCGGTTGATGTAGTCGAACTTCTTCTCGTTCCGACCGATCAAGTACCGAACGTACGACACCTCCGAGTTCTGCACACGTTTAGCTCGATGACGTCCCTCGTCCTCTTGATACAGCAAGATGTCGAGGAATTAGATGAGTTCCGTCAGCACGACGGCGTGGTGACAGTGATGGTGAAGTGATCCGCGCAGGGCTTCGCCTAAGCACTACGAAGATATGACCGTGGCCTTAAACGATGGAGGGGGGCACCACACATGGCTATGCAATAGTCTGAGGTGTGCTAGGGGCGCCCCCCCCCCCCACACACACACACACACACACACACACACATATATATATATATATATATATATATATATATATATATATATATATATATATATATATAGTGGGAGGGGGAGGGGAGGCAGCCAGGGCGCACCCTAGGGTTGGCCGCCGCCCCTAGGGGCCCTGCCTTGCCCTACGCCCCCCTTTCCATGTATGCATGAAGGGGAAGGAAAGAGGGGGCGGGGGTGAGGGAAGGAAGTGGGAATCTTAATCCACACTTTCCTTTCCCGTCCCCCTTTCCTTCTCCTCCTATGGCCTTATAGGGCACACCAGCCCCTTGTGGGATGATGTGTTCCTTCACAAGGCCCATATGGCCCATAGGATTGCCGGGGGTACCCGAAACACCTTCCGGTGACCCGATAAGTACCCAATACCCTCTGAAACACTTCCGGTGTCCGAATACCATCGTCCTATATATCTATCTTTACCTCTCGACCATTTTGAGAGTCCTCGTCTTATCCGTGATCTCATCTGGGACTCCGAACAACATTCGGTCACCAAATCACATAACTCATATAATACTATATCATCATCGAACGTTAAGCGTGCGAACCCTACGGGTTCGAGAACTATGTAGACATGACCGAGACACCTCTCCGGTCAATAACCAATAGCGGAACCTGGATGCTCATATTGGCTCCTACATATTCTACGAAGATCTTTATCGGTCGAACTGTTCTGACAACATACGTTATTCCCTTTGTCCATCGGTATGTTACTTGCCCGAGATTCGATCGTTGGTATCTACATACCTAGTTCAATCTCGTTACCGGCAAGTCTCTTTACTTGTTCCGTAATACATCATCCTGCAACTAACCCATTAGTCACTTTGCTTGCAAGGCTTCTTATGATGTGTATTACCGAGAGGGCCCAGAGATACCTATCCGATACTCGGAGTGACAAATCCTAATCTCGATCTATGCCAACCCAACAAACACCTTCGGATATACCTGTAGAGCATCTTTATAATCACCCAGTTACGTTGTGACATTTGAAAGCACACAAAGCGTTCCTCCGGTATCCGGGAGTTGCATAATCTCATAGCCGAAGGAATATGTATTTGACATGAAGAAAGCAATAGCAATAAACTGAAGATCAATATGCTAAGCTAACAGATGGGTCTTGTCCATCACATCATTCTCCTACAGATGTGATTCCGTTCATCAAATGACAACACATGTCTATGGTTAGGAAACTTAACCATCTTTGATTAACGAGCTAGTCTAGTAGAGGCTTACTAGGGACACGGTGTTTTGTCTATGTATCCTCACATGTATCAAGTTTCCGGTTAATACAATTCTAGCATGAATAATAAACATTTATCATGATATAAGGAAATATAAAACAATAACTTTATTATTGCCTCTAGGGCATATTTCCTTTAGTCTCCCAGTTGCACTAGACACTACTGCAGGATGGTCCAAACGCGACACTACGATCAGAGACCCTTCGACAAAACTGTGTGTGATGCCATAATCACAAACGGTGGTGTAAAAAACCCATCAAAAAAGGTGCAAAACATTTGCGATGACGGATGCATCAAACACGGTTCAGATTTTAGTTGCGTGTGCGATGCAGAGCATACGGTTCAGCTCAATTAACTGTTTGGGACGAGGAGGAACAAAGTAAATGGACAACCAGATGAAGGCGTGTGCGATATACAACATACGGTTCACTAGGATGAACTGTGTGTGATTAGGCAACACAATGGAAACGGTTCAACTGAATAAGATGTGTGTGATACGCGGCAAACAGGTCCGTAATCAGAAATGTGTGCGAAGACCAATAATAACACAAACGATTGCTGCTAAAAAAAGCCGTGTGATTTGCTCTGTCTACAGTAGAATAACATGTACACATATAAATGAAATAAACATCCAATTACATAAGTGACTATACAGATCATTCGCACACACCTCAATAAACAATTGCATGCATTCTAAAGTAGGAGAAACGATCGTCTAGTCATCTACTTCTTGTGACGCTCCCACCACTGCTATGTGGCTCGATCCCTCGTCTGGGTGAGGAAGAAGACAGTTCCTCATGTCAACAATCTGCCTGTACATCTCGTAGCTTGTGTCTGCGTCCATGGCCGCGTACTTGACATGTTGTTCATCCAGTCTCTCATGCCACACACTGTGCTAGGCGTTCTTGTCCTTATTGCTCTCATTCTTCATCTTCATGTAGTAGGGGTCGATGATGGCCAAGGCGAGGTCAACCAGGGAGTTCAGTTTGTTTTTGTCGCTGCCCCAGACCTTGTAGTGGCGCTGGATGTTGACAAGATTCGGGCATTTCAAGCCCGAAACCTTGAGCGCTTTTAGATCGTTGGTGGTGTCCACCGCAGCAAAACTGTAGTCGGAGCTGTTGATAAACCTGGAGAAACGCTCGCAAGGCATTGTGGCCAGGTGGTAGTGGTAGACAAGGACGTCATGTCGCACACACAACTGGGTGACGGCAACCTTCCGACCGTGCACGACACGACCCATGGTGTACTCAAGGTCGAAGTCGACCACTTGGTACTTGTCCTCGGCAAGGAACCGCTCCATAGTTTGGATGGAGCTCTCCACCGAGACCAAGTCGTTCGTGTACACCACCGAGAGAGCCTTCCCCCTCACTTGGGTGTCCACGATGTATTGCGTGGTGAACTACCCGCCGTTGTCGTCGTCGGCCGCTGGGAGCGCCATTGGAGCCACGGGGAGCGTGATTGGAGACGCTGGATGTCCTCTTTGTATGTGTCCTTGTGGGTGTTCTTACGAGAGATGAAGGTAAATGGCCACAAGAATAAAAGGGAGCCGGGTGGCGTGGATTCTCAGCACGTCCGCATGGCAGTTTTTGTAGCGGTAATCAGATTCGTCATACGCCGGCGCAACCGCATGCACACGAACGTGCGTGATCGTGCGCCGGCCCCAAACACTAGCAGCGCGCGTGGAGGGACAAGGGAAGAGCACCCGGAGGGACGCAAGAGCAGAGCGCGCGCGGCGGGACGCGAGCAGAGCGCGCCAAGCAACCACACGCATAGAGCAATTGAACACGCAGGAAATGGTCGCCTACAAGCTGGCCGACAGTTGCGTCGCTGCGTAGAGAGCGGCCGTGTGCTACCACCTCCGTCTAGTCTATAGTCTCCTTTATATTCTGTGCGATACTTTGCCCTCAAATTTAACCAACAAAATGTTAATGCATGTTATAAAAATTATATAATTGGAAACTATGTTCAAATACGAATCCAACTATATAATCTTTGGCGACATGCATTCGTATTTTATTATTTAAATCATACTTATAAACCAGGACGGGGGTATAGTAGATAATTAAATCACGAACTTTTTTTATTAACCGTATGTGTACGTGGCCTTTCGTCCTCCTCTCGCACGTCTTGTCACCCTGCTGCCGCAGACGGCTTACACAAGAAGCTTATGCAGCTGGGGGCGTTCTTTTGGCCAAACGGTGGTGCCAATGAATCGTCGGTGAGCCCGTTCCCGCGCAACCTCGTAGGTTCCCGCGGAAGCTTGCCGCCCGACTCGGTGAAATCCCCCAAAATCCCAATGCTTACCGGCCTGCTATAAAAACCCTCACGGCCGGCGAGTCCTGCGTCGCATTTTCCCCTCCCTCCCTGTAGCTTATCTCGTCTGCTTCTCCCACAATCGCTAAATGGCACCGGTCCATTGTCGTCGCTCAGCCACTCCGCCATCATCAGAGGACAACTCCAGCTAGGAGGCTACACCACGGCGGCGGTGCAGTCCCCGGCATAATGTAGTGCGCGTGGCGTCCCTGTTGGGTGTGCACGGAACACCCACCACACGCTCCGCCACCGGTGTCCGTCGACAGCTGTTGCCGGCCGCCGTTGCCGCCACACCACCGTCAAAAGCCAGGGCCATCGCCTGCTCCGCTGCCGCGGCTCGAAGGCGGGAGGTGGCCTCGTGGCCGCCACCCCACTGCCGGTCACTGTGGCCATCACCCGCTCCGCCACCGCGGCCCGAAGGCGGGAGGTGGTGGTCGTGGACGCCAGCCCATCATCAAACGCCGGGGTCATCACCCGCTCCGCCACCGCCGCCCGAAGGTGGGAGGCGGAGGTGGATGCCCGCACGTGCGTCAACGACCTTGGGCGCTACACCGAGTTCCTGCAGGAGGAGGAGGAGCGCCTCGTCGAGCACGCAAAGAGCCTTACCGCCGCCGTGGCCGCGGCAAATGCCGCCTCAGAGGCGAGGAATCAGGAGATCTACGAGGAGAACCACCGCATCGAGAGGGGTCGTCTGGAGCGGCAGAGGGCGTTCGAGGTGAGTGTCATCAAGCCGTAATAAATGCGAGCAGTAATTCGGTTGCCAGCTGCCGGTAGGCTCCTCCTCCTCCGCCTCTTACTGAGCGCGCTCGGCAGAGGAGAGGCAGCCGGAAGTAGTATAAAGCCCCTCCGCAGTAGTAGTAGTAATATTTAGGGGCTATTTTGTTCAGTTCATCTGACTATGGATGTGGTGGAACTGTACAACGTACTTAAAATTAGATAGTATATATAGTTGAACTAGCTATTTCCGTATGTGGTTGGCAACAATTGGGAGTTTGGTCGGTTCAGCTGTCGAGTTGAACTGTTTGTATAAATTAAGAACGACTGCTTAATCTATGAATGAAATCTATGCTTAATTACTGAATTTTAGTTGCACAAATTAGATACTGCTAGTGATTTTTAGCTTCATATTTTGACAAATCACAGTGTTACAAGGTTGACAAATGGCAATGTTCCTAGATCAACAAATGTCAATCTTTCCAGTTTGAGAAATGGTAACATACCCAATATGACAGATGCAAATCGCACCAAATTGTTTGTAAGTGGTTGCACACGGGTCATCCAAAAGAACCGTTTGCGTTGAAGAGATGCACAAATCCTACTCTCACTTTGCATCATGTCATCCCGGGGTCGACAGACGAGGCGTGGGAGGACGGCAGCTGGTGGCGCTGAGAGGTAGCGTTCGACGGCAGCATCCCATGCCGCTGAGGGGGGCGCACGCACGGAAAGGAAGGCGGGCGGCCATGGAAGTCAAAGGGCTCGCTTCCCAGTGAGCCTGTGCAGCATACAACTCGCGCACTTCCTGGTGAGCATGCGCATTCATGGACAGCTTGCACGCCTCTAGGTCAGCTGCACAGATCGGATCAAGCGCCAGACGCCTCCGCTTCGATCAAGGTCAAGCAGCTGTCCGCATCGGCACCTCCTACAGCCATTAAAACCAAGACATGTGGCGTCACGTGAATGGTTAATGTAACGCACACGGTTTGAATTATACAAACGTTTGAGATATTAAAGTGGCAGCTATTTTTTCAAAATGCCTTTGTTGGCTGTCATTATTCGAGTGCGCCTTCTCTCAAAATGGACACGAAAAATACCACAACATGTCGGGTGCCATTCCATGATAGAATGCCAAGTTTAACTAATTTCAGACGAGTTTTGGATTCACTAGAATTTAAAAATAAAGTATCTCAACGTTTTGCCGGCAATCAACGGTGCCCTGGTGTTTGAAATTCATTCCCATTTCTTGCATGGGACCTAAGCATGCACCCAAGGACACAAAAAAATTACCACGACATGTTGATGCCGCTCCATGATAGCATGCCAAGTTTCATGAATTTCAGATGAGTTTTGGATTTACTAGAATTTAAAAACCAGGCATCTCAATGTTTTGCCGACAATCAACAGTGCCCTGGTGTTTGAAATTCATTCCCAATTTTGCATGGGACCTAAGCATGCACCCAAGAAAACAGATTTGATTTTTCAACCAATTTATATGCACTGGAGCATGTGCATGTAGTTCAAATTTGAATTATGCACATAAATGCATTGAAAACTCAGATAATGCATAAAAATGTCCAAACGAACCCAAAAAATCACAAAAATTGACACAACACTCCTGTTGTTCTCTGTTGACACGAGAAAAACATTGGAAGCAATAAGAGGCAATGGATATCGTTTCATCCCCAAAGGTGGGACGTTCCCTACCAAAACCATCATGCTTGTTGTGAGAATCTTTTGTTTGTGAGAAGCATACACCCAAACCTGCCCCAAATGGGACAAAAATTTTACCACGACATGTTGATGCCGCTCCATGATAGAATGCCAAGTTTCATGAATTTCAGACGAGTTTTGGATTTGCTAGAATTTAAAAATAAAGTATCTCAACGTTTTGCCGACAATCAACGACGCCCTGGTGTTTGAAATTCATTCCCATTTCTTGCATGGGACCTAAGCATGCACCCAAGGACACATATTTGATTTTCAACCAATTTATATGCACTAGAGCATGTGCATGTAGTTCAAATTTGAATTATGCACATAAATGCATTGAAAACTCAGTTAATGCGTAAAAATGTCCAAACGAACCCCGAAAAATCACAAAAATTGACACAACACTCCTGTTGTTCTATGGTTACACGAGAAATTTTTTGGAAGCAATAAGATGCAATGGATATCGTTCGTCCCCAAAGGTGGGACGTTCCCTACCGAAACCATCATGACTGTTGTGAGAAGCTCTGGTTTGTGAGAAGCATATACCCAAACCTGCCCCAAATGGGACAAAAAATTTACCATGACATGTTGGCGCCGCTCCATGATAGAATGCCAAGTTTCATGAATTTCAGACGAGTTTTGGATTTACTAGAATTTAAAAATAAAGTATCTCAACGTTTTGCCGGCAATCAACGATGCCCTGGTGTTTGAAATTCATTCCCATTTCTTGCATGAGACCTATGCATGCACCCGAGGACACAGATTTAATTTTTCAACCAACTTATATGCACTGGAGCATGTGCATGTAGTTCAAATTTGAATTATGCACATAAATGCATTGAAAACTCAGTTAATGCATAAAAATGTCCAAACGAACCCCGAAAAATCACAGAAATTGACACAACACTCCTGTGTTCTATGTTGACACAAGAAAAACTTTGAAAGCAATAAGAGGCAACGGATATCGTTTCATCCCCAAAGGTGGGACGTTCTCTACCGAAACCATCATGCTTGTTGTGAGAAGCTCTGGTTTGTGAGAAGCATATACCCAAACCTGCCCCAAATGGGGCAAAAAAATTACCACGACTATCGGCGTTCTGGGAACGGGGGTCCCCAGACTTGCCTGCCTGTGGCCCACGGCGTGGCTAAGCTAGCGGGCCGTACGACCCATCTTCATCAACAAGGCAATCAAGACCTTCGCGAGGGGCCAAGCCTCGCGAGGCGGACGACGCAAGACCTCCTCAGGAGCGGCCTAGCCAGGCAGGCTCACGAGGAGAGGAGTTATCAAGGCGAGGAAAACCTCACGAGGCTCTCGTGACGTGAGCCATGACGATCGACACCAGGTAGGCGCCAGGGCGCGCAGCGTCCTTGTTTCCTCTTTGGTGCTAAAGAGGCAGGCGTAGGCGCGGAGTACCGAGGCATCAAGCAAAGGTTTCCATATCGGTGCAACGAGACCAAGACCAGCAGGACGGCAAGACGGAGGTCACCATGGAGCCCAAGACGACGTCATCACCAGAGCCTTTTGCAGGCGAAGATCGCTTTTGTCAGGATAGCTTGTACTAGCTGTCCCCTTCCAAATTTGCCCGCCATTGTTGGCTCCCTTCCCGCTCAATATTTGGGGAGAGGACCAGGGCCTATATAAGTAGAGCTAGCCACCACAGTAGAGAGGAGGTCGCGCTCTCACCGCACAAGTTCACCAAGCACAAGAACACCTCAACCTCAGGAGTCTGTTCTTCCCCTTGTACTGCTCATCATCAGCCCAAGAGGCAATCCACCACCACACACTGGAGTAGGGTATTACACCACAACGGTGGCCCGAACCAGTATAAATCTCGTGTCTTTCTGTGTTGCGAGTTCATTGAGTTCGTCCGTGAGATCTTAGCAAGCTAGGGCGTGGATCGGTAGGAGGGAAAGAACTTCACGCGCACCCCAGAGTTCGAACCTTAAGGGTTTTGTCGGAACCCGAGATCCGACAACAACATGTTGATGCCGCTCCATGATAGCATGCCAAGTTTCATGAATTTCAGACGAGTTTTGAATTTACTAGAATTTAAAAACAAGGAATCTCAATGTTTTGCCAGCAATCAACAGTGCCCTGGTGTTTGAAATTCATTCCCATTTCTTGCATGGGACCTAAGCATGCACGCAAGGACACAAATCCAATTTATATGTACTGGAGCGTGTGCATGTAGTTCAAATTTGAATTATGCAAATAAATGCATTAAAAACACAGTTAATGCATAAAAATGTCCAAACAAACCCTGAAAAAACACTAAAATTGACACAACACTCCTGTTGTTCTATGTTGACACGAGAATTTTTTTGGAAGCAATAAGAGGCAATGGATATCGTTTCGTCCCCAAAGGTGGGACGTTCGCTACCGACACCATCATGCTTGTTGTGAGAAGCTCTGGTTTGTGAGAAGCATATACCCAAACCTGCCCCAAAGGGGACAAAATTTTTACCACAACATGTTGATGCCGCTCCATGATAGCATGCCAAGTTTCATGAATTTCAGACGAGTTTTGGATTTACTAGAATTTAAAAACCAGGTATCTCAATGTTTGCAGTAAAGTGACGGTGGCAAGGTGGTGTTTGACATTCATTCCCATTTCTTGCATGGGACCTAAGCAGCAACCAAGGACACATATTTGAATTTTCAACTAATTTATATGCATTAGAGCATGTGCCTGTAGTTCAAATTTGAATTATGCACATGAATGCATAGAAAACTCAGTTAATGTATAAAAATGTCCAAGCGAACCCTGAAAATCCCAAAAATTGACACAACACTCCTACTGTTCTATGTTGACACTAGGAAAAAAATTGAAATCGAGAAGAGGCAACGGATATCGTTTCGTCCAGAAAGGCGAAACATTCCCTACCGAAACCATCACACTTGTTGTGAGAAGCTCTGGTTTATGAGAAGCTTATACCCAAACCTGCCCCAAATGGGATAGAATTTTTACCACGACATGTTGATGCCGCTCCATGATAGCATGCCAAGTTTCATGAATTTTGGACGAATTTTGGATTTACTAGAATTACAAAAGCAAGTACATCGACGTTTGCCGGAGAGCCACGGTGCCGTGGTGTTCGAATTTCATCCCCATTTCTAGCATGAGAGATAAGCTTAAACCCATGGACACATATATGATTTTAAAACCCATGTTGGTGCACCGGAGCATGTGCATGTAGTTTAATTTTGAATTGTGCACCTGAAATGGCTAGAAAACCAATTTAATGCATAAAATGTTCAAACGAACCGTGAACAATTCCAATTCTTTTACGACACACATATAGTTGCATGTTCACTCCAGATAAAAGGTCTAGCAATTCAAACACCGTCCATTGCCGTTGTGACCCCATTATGTAATTCAATTCAAGATGAAAAATCAAGTAGATCGCACACAGTTTATTATCACCAACCGTGTGAGATGCAACATAAAATATCCTAGAGCACCGTCGGTGTATAGTACGCCTATGGCTTATGCGAGAAGGTGCGTCAGCTACAGTCCACAGCCGGCGTCTCAAGCACACTAGCTCGCTCCCCAAATATCATTTCACTGTTCAATCATCGCCGGTGAAAGATGGGCACGTGGACCCGCTTCATGAGGGCAACTTCGGTGGCCCACCCCGGCGAGAGCGCGGCCGCAGCCGCCATGCGCGTGCTAACAAGGTGCATGAGCGCGACCGCAATCTGCGACCGGGCGGCAAAGGCAGCCCAAACGACCGCTGTTGCTTCTCAGGTGGTGGCAACAACATCCGCCTCGGGGATAGCAATCGGCGAGAGCGGCACAACAATGTCCGTTGCGCAATGCGGCCTTAGCCCTGATGGAGGCCGCCCACGACCATGTCCAGCCCGCCCACGCCCAGCTCCTGGCGGTCATCGCACAAATCGAACGAAGCTTCTCTGACAATGGTCGGCAACCCACGGCTGAAGAGCTGGCAATCGCCGAGAGTGTTCGAGCAGCCGTCCATTCCTCCGCCGCATACCTTGCAACGACGGAGCCCGTCCAAGCCCAGATTGCGTCCACCCACGCCCAGCTCGTGGCGGCCTTTTCCAAAGAGATGGCGGACGCGGATGGTGAGATGTTTGCCGAGTATGGTGCGATGAATGCCATGGAGCCCCTTCCCCAGGAGACCGTCAAGCGCGAGGTGGACATGGAGGCGGCGGCAGAGATCGACGAGCACCAGCCGTAGTAGTACTCTTTGTTTTGTTTAATTAAGAGCGCCGGTCTTTAATTTGTTAGAGTAATGTTTAGGTCAGCTAGCTCTGTTTAATTGCTGAACTTGCTCGATTAAGAAGTGTGGGTGTGCTGTAGTCTCCTTTGTGTACCCAAATTATGCAATGACGTGGATGACCACTGTAACCATGGAAATTCGAACCAAAAATTTTGACGTTCAAACTCATCACACACGGGTTAAGCTATGTGAATCGTTTGTCATGTTCACATATCATACACAGTTCTGAATAAGGGATCGTGTCTTATGACACTTTGCGCGCCAGTTTTTTCGCTGAAGCGATTCCAAATTTTTGGCTTCCGCGGAAATATCTACCTCCCCGCCCTCCCCCTTATCAAAAGCCACATTTCCCCTGTTTCCGCCTTGCTTTCCAAGTTGAAACCTTCACTCCTTGCTTGCAGTGCCACCTCCTCGTCGGTGACCCTCCTTCACACTGCTGGGCCTTGTCTATCCAGGCAGGTAATCCACACCCGACCCCCATCCTCCTCCTCCTTCCACATCCCACATGCCCCGACCGCCGGCGCGAGAGCGACACCTTCCACCCAGATCACTGACCCCTCCACCAAATAAGCGCCGCCCTAAGCCATGGTGCATGCAGTATAGCCAGGATCTCAAGGAGCATTTGGCAACGGAGAAGCACATCGCGGCCGCACGCACGGATGAGGTCGCGATGGCTGCCATTCATGCCGACCCCCAGATCTTGGAGGAGCACCTTGCCATTTGCTAGCTATGCCGGTTAAGCATGCTCGGTTTACTCGCTATGCGTGTGCTGCTCGCCTTTCCTTCACAAATTCTAGTGAATTGTGCTATCTAATTTTACCATGCAATCTGTTGCTCTAGTGTATATGTTCTATATGTCGTGCAGTGTGGTGCTCACTTATTAACTATTTTGTTAATTAGTTGTCGTCTTTAGTTAACTGTTTGGTTCAATTCTGCAAATGTGATGTTCAATTCTTCTGGATGCAATTTTGTATTGTCTTCCATGTGAGAAATAAATCGAAATTATCTTTACAAAATACATGAGAAACGAATACAATTGCTATATTTCCAAGTTGTCAAGCATGCTTGGTTTGGTTATACATTGTGCAATGTGGTGCTTAGTTAACGTTTGGTTCATTTGTGTTGTGGTGTTTAGTTAACTGTTTGGTTCAAATCTTCAATGCGATGTTCAATAGTTGTGGGTGCATTCTGCTATTGTATACCATGTGAGAAGTAAATCGAATTTGGCTGTACTAAATACATGAGAAACAAATACAATTGCTTGGATCAATGAACTGTGTTGGATCAATGAACAATCACACACGACTTTCTCTTGAAAACTGTTTGCATTAGGCCACCTTGCGCAAACGTTTACCACATAAAAACTGTGTGTGATGGACAACCTTTGCCACACAATTTCTTCTACGGACCGTGTGTGATACATTCAATAACGCAAACGATTTAACAGAAAAAATTGTGTGTGATTACCTATGAACGGAAATGTTTTCCTTGGAGCGACTGTGTGGGATGTACATACGAACGGAAACGTTTAGCGGGGACTGGCTGTGTGGGATGTACTTGTAACCGGAAACAATTTCGAATGTACAATTTTATTTTTTTAGCTCTACTGTACCTATTTCCGTATTTGACGCTCGCCGGTCGCACACGACCTCATTTTGCCGAGCGTGTGTGCCAGGAGGGCATATCCCCGACGGTTTCTAGGTCGTGTGGGAAGGACCCCCCCTATCGCCCACACTCACTAGCCGACGGTTCCAAATGCCGTCGCGTAAAGGGGTTAAAAACCTTGTATAGCACCGACGCGCACCAGTGAGAGTCAATAATCCAGTTCACATCACCATGTGATTTAACACCTATAGTTCACATCTTTATGTGATTAACACCCATAGTTCACATTACCGTGTGACCAATACTGAAAGGATCGATATAGTTGACTAGAGGGGTGGGGGTGAATAGGCAACTAACAATTTTTAGCTTTTCTTTACCAATTTAAACTTTGCATCAAAGTAGGTTGTCTAGATATGCAACTAGGTGAGCAACCTATATGATGCAACAACAGCAAGCACACAAGCAAGAAAGGGATACAACACAATATAAGCTTGCACAAGTAAAGGTGAGAGATAACCAAGAATGGAGTCGGTGGAGACGAGGATGTGTTACCGAAGTTCCTTCCCTTTGAGACAAAGTACGTCTCTGCTGGAGCGGTGTGGAGGCACAATGCTCCCCAAGAAGCCACCAGGGCCACCATATTCTCCTCACGCCCTCACACAATGAGAGATGCCGTGATTCCACTATTGGTGCCCTTGGAGGCGGTGACTGAACCTTTACAAACAGGGTTGGGGCAATCTCCACAACTTAATCGGAGGCTCCCAACTACACCACGAAGCTTCACCACAATGGAATATGGCTCCATAGTGACCTCAACCGTCTAGGGTTCTCAAACACCTAAGAGTAACAAGATCCGCAAGGGATTAGTGGGGGGAATCAAATTTCTCTTGGTGGAAGTGTAGATCGGGGCCTTCTCAACCAATCCCTAGAAAATCAACAAGTTTGATTGGCTAGGGAGAGAGATCGGGCGAAAATGGAGCTGTGAGCAACAATGGAGCTTGGGGAGGGAAGAGGTAGTCAACTTGGGGAAGAAGACCCCCTTTATATAGTGTGTGTGTGGGGGGGGGGGGGAAGATCCAACCGTTACCCACTTATTCAGCCCGCGACATGCGGTACTACCGCACCGACACGCGGTACTACCGCAAGGTCTTGCGGTACTACTGCTAGAAGGTGCGGTGCTACCGCTCACGTGGCAGAGACCAGACGAGGCCCTGTTGCATATAGCAACGAGCGATTGAACCGCCGGAGCGATACTACCGCAAGGCACTATTCAACTGGACTGGGAAGGCTCGAACTAATAAAATTAAATCCGTGGCTACTTCCACTGAGTTTCGGTCTGTGTGAAAATCTGGCATGGTACTACCGCTCACAGGGAGCGGTACTACCGCGTAGGGGCGGAAGTAAAAAATTACTTCCGCACCTACTTCCATGACTGCCAGCTTTCTGGGCTAGATGCCATGGTACTACCGCTAACGAGGAGCGGTACTACCGCACATCGCGGTACTACCATGGACTGTTGCGGTACTACTGCTTCCTTGAGAAGTACTACCGCACGCCACAGAAACTATAGCACTTGGAGGCCTTTATCTTTGCACGGACAAGGGAAAACGACCCGTGTTCCAATGAAGTGAAGGAAAGGTGGTGCAAAGGAACAGATGTGTATGTGTTGATTCCACCCTAACCTTTCCGAAGCGGCCCCCCTCTTAATAGTACAGCTTTCCTACGATTCAAATCCACTGAAAAGAAACGTAGAGAACCGTCGTCTTCGATAGGATCCGAGGGGCACCGAATTGTCTTGTGCCTAGACATGAGATATCTGAAATGCTCAATGCACAAGATTAGTCCGTAAATGCATTGTCATCAATCACCAAAACCACATAGGGAGAAATATGCCCTTACAATCTCCCCCTTTTTGGTGGATTGATGACAATATGGGATTTGCACATAAGGATATAGAATGATCATAAGCAAACCCAACATCTATGAAATATAGACAGGCTCCCCTAGATGTGTGCACTCTATAGATATGCGTTGGACTGCACGACACACATACTAGGGTCAACACTCCCCCTATATTTTATAGACAAGGCAGTCCTTGCAACAATATAAATGACACTAAGCATGGAGGCAAGGTAAAGTGCGTGAGCATGAAGTAAAGGGCACAAGATAACATAAGCTCACAATCTACTAAACATACTAGACAATAAGATAAGCTTGAGGGCATATGTCTCACACCATATGATAGCATAGATCTCCTGGTCTCACACGCACACCAACACAAACCAACAAACCAAAGCAACGAAGGTTCAACGAAAGCAAAGCGACACAAGACTCGACACAAGACTCGCAAATCCTACACTCTCCCCCTTTGGCATCGAGACACCAAAAAGGCAGAGAGGACACCTACGACACAGGTGGTAGTAGAATGCCAAGGCATCACCAATCATGTTCCTCCTCCTCAGACTCCTCTACAGCACGGGATGAAGAGCGAACTCCAGTATCCTCCTCAGACTCACTCCACCGGCAGTGATGTCTTGTCCATATGTCCTCATCTGTGATCCTCTCCTCGGAGCCACTCTCAACCTCAAGACCAACCTGCCTCATAATAGCCTTTTCGGGATGACGAGCCATCTTGGCGTTCACATGAGCTGTGTACTGGCCCTTGGCCTGCATGCAGAACAGAGCCTTCATCTTGGCCTTGAGCTTCTTAGCCCAAGATGGCTCAGCAGAGGGAGGAGTGTACCCCTCAGATCTGACCTTAGCCTCCTCCTTCGCAGCCTCATCCTCATCAACATCCATCTGTGCAGCCTCAGCCTCAGTCCGGGAAGTGGTATTAGCCCACTTGTTCTTCTGGCGCAGCTTGATAGGCTCATGGCGAACCCAGTTTGGAGCAAGAAACTCTTCACAAGGAAAGAGCTTCTCCCAAGTCTTCGAGATCAAGAGGTGCAAATACGGTCCATAGATGAGAACTTTGCGATTGAAGACCGCAAACCGGAGCTCACACCACATGATATGAGAGACATCAAGTGGTTCAGGAATTTGACAACGCGCCTTCTCACAAAGAAGCATCATGTCCACGAGATAAGCGTGCACCTTGTCCTTGTCACCAATGCGCGGAAAGAGAGTGTTGCGGAAGATCCGGTGCATGATGTCAAGGAATGGGTTCAACATCCAAGTCTTCTTGCCATTGGCTAACTTCTTCTCAACAAGGTAGGGTTGAAGCTTGTTCTTGTTGGCAGCTTCTGGGTTTCCATGAGGGCGGGCACTAACGGGCACTTCTAGCCCCTCATCACGAACATGCAGTAGATCCATGAACTCCTTACACTCAGTATACATCCTCTTCCCATTCGTCATCCAAGTCATGGTCCGCTTCCCATCCGTGTGGAAATGGACGGAAGCAAAGAACCGAGCCACGATCTCCGGGTCAAATTCCATGTGGAACGTGAGTAACTCTTCAATGCCAAACTACTCCACCAAATCCAAAGGCTCACCAAAGTATGCCCGGCCCTTCTTCAGATGATTCATATCAATCCACTGAACTAGAACATAGATGTTCTGCTTGGACTTGATCACATCAAGGTAGATGAGATTTTGCTGCTTGGTCCAGAACAAATCATTTCCTCTGACATTCTCACGAGGCTTCACATAGGGGTTGAGCCTCCTTCGAATCAAAAACTCCGCTTGAGGCATCTCATCCATGCCAACATTTGGCTCCTTGAACTTGCAAGCAGTGGTCCTGACATGGCGTGGTGAGGCATTGGACCACTACTAGGGAAAACCCTATACACAGAACTTTAGCAGTAGCGTGGGTCAAAAAAGAACGCTGGTGCTAACTAGCAAGAGCGCTTTGAGGTAACCGCTACCGCAGATAAAGATCTAGCAAAGAGCGCATCTTGTCAGCATACACGTTACTACTAAAATTCCCACGGCTTAGCCCATAAGCTACACATAGTAATAGCGATCTATGATTTAATCAAGCGCTATCACATTGCTATTTATAGCAGCGGTTTTAATATAAACTCGCTGTCGCTAAAGGTTATAAAATTAAATGGAAAGAAAATGGAAAGGTAATTGAAAATGAAAGAAATAGAATAAGGTGAAAGGAAACAAATAAAATGTGAAGAAAACTAAATGAAAAAGGGAAAAAGAGAAAGGAGTAGCAGATGGCGTGTATCGTGAACGCCAGAAGCTAAGGTAGCAGCAGCTTTTCTCGAACGCTGCCATCGCTACTTCGACTTAACCACGGGCCGGGTTCGTCCTTCCCCACGCCCACTTTCCCCAAATCCAACTCTCCACTCTCGCCATGCCGCCTGTCGGCCGTCAAGGCCTCCGCACCCTCTCGCCTACCGACCCGACCTCAACGCCGCCCGCCTCGACCTCAACGCCTCGACCCCAGATTCAACGCCGCCCCCACCCCGACCTCGACGCCGCCCGGATGCTGCCCGATCCCGACCTCGACGCGGCCGCCATCCGCCAAGGCCTCGAGCCCCGACCCGACCCCGACCTCGGCGCCTGCCCCTCCCTCGTCAGTAGCACCCGAGGTGAGCACGCCTGGCCTCCCTCCCCTACCTCTGCCTAGGGTTTCTTTATATTTTAGTTGCATATTAAGTTTGTTTTTATTTATAGTAAGTTTATTTTAGTTGCATATTAAGAACTAGGTACTAATTAGGTATTAGAATATTTTTATTTATAGTAAGTTTATTTTTAGTAAGAACTAGTTGAATTAATAGAACTAGTTAGTAAGAACTTGTTGCTATTTTTTAGTTAAAGCAATTTTTCCCGCCTTGACGTGGATTTATGCCTATCCCGCATCCTCGCTGCCGAGTCGGCGGAGGACGACACCTGCTTGACCAGATCGGCCATGTCCGGACCTGGCTCACGGGTGGTACTGGAGGCGCCACTCACCGGGGCGCAGGTTGGTGAGGAGCCACCTGCTGCTGACCAACCTTCTTTGGTGGCGGTCGCGTGGGCGATTTATCCAGAGGCTTGAGGACTCATGGAGGTGGTGCGCCACCGTGTCGATGAGGAGGACGCGCACGTCCGTCGCTACTTGTTTGCGTTGGAGCATAGGTCGCTCTCCAATACCGGCAGGTTCTCCGTGGATCTCACCGAGCTATGATCCCGTGATGGTTCCTTCTCTCAGGTGTCCACCGCCACGCCGATACCCGTCGTGGTGCTAGGGTTTTAGTTGTATTAGTGATGTTATATGTATGACACTATTCGTGATGTATTAGTGATAATATTCGACGATGTAGGGACGCATGAGATGATTTACTTTTGCTTATTGAATGCATGCTAATTTGAGTCCTATAAGATATTTTGAAATGTATATCTTGTGTTGCTCAATATCCAAGTGGCCGGTCATGTTTGCATGTTACACCTCCGAGTGGCCTATGTTTTGCCGTGAGTGTTGATTCATTTCCGCTCCGGCAAATTTCAGGCGCTCGATATGTCCTATTTTAGCAAAGGTCATGCCGGATTTTTCCGTGAATTTTGGCATGACTTGTGCCAGAATATGTAGGAAATATCGAGTGCCCCGGATTTGTGTGTTGAGTATCCTAGTAGTTGTCTTCGATCGATTTTCAATTAATGTTTTAACTATGAACGCGGCCTGTGCCCCAGGATTTCGGTATTTGCAAATACTGCGAAGACGAGCGCGGCCTGTGCGACAGAATCTTCCTAGATGATGATAGGCGCTTCAGCATCAAGCTCGACGAGAACTTCGAAGTGGATACAAAGAAGTCATAACGACAAGTCTTTTTCATAGCTAAGCATGACATCTGCTTCATTTGCTTGAACTTATTTTTTACTATTCTACTAGCGTATCCCCTACCATGCAAGAGTTTTTGTATTGGATAAGATAGGTTTCACCATACCATGGAGGTAAAGAATGTTTATTTGAAGACCGAGCATGGTTATATTTTCCATGCAAAATTATACAATTCAGACGATTACACCTATTTTGGATGCAAAACATGGCGAGCGCTATGCAAGACTTATGCATTTGAGCCTGATATGGTTATCACCTTTGATATTCGGCCCGTAAGATGATATTGAAGGTAATACCGACATCCGGGTCGATGTGCGCATCGCCTCGATTATACCATTATGTAAGTTTCTCAACCATATTTATGTCTTTGATATTGTTTATTCAAAATATTTGACAACTAATTTGTATTGTCAGCTTATTTCGGTGCAAGCAAACATGTCCAAAGCTTGGTAGACAGGACCTACTACCGTCCCGAGGCTGAACTAAACTGCGAGGAGCTAAGTCATTATGTTTCATGGCTTGAGGATCTTGATACCGCCAAGGCAAATTTTCTTCCTGGATTTAGAAATGTTAGTATCGAAAACGCATGCGACCAATAGTGTTCGTAATGAACTACGGTCACATCCATTTAGGAAGGATGGTAAGATTTTTACTATTTGTCCTCATTGCATCTTTTCCATACATTATTTTTGAAGCTAAACTTCATTGCTAAGTATGTTACCATACGATGTTCTTCAACAGGGACTCGATGAATGTTGTAACTTATGGGATCGAGACTAAAGGTACCATGAGTATTATCACCACTGGCCAAGATATCCCATGATTACTTTAGTGCATTCAAGATTAGCGACGGATGCTTAATAGTGCAAGAGTGGACCAAATATGTGTTGGGGAGCGCAGAGAAGTACTAGGGGCAGCAAACAGAGGCGCTTTCCACGATTATTAGGAGACAAGTTCATCTCGCATGCTCCAACTTGATCAAGGAGGAGAGCTACACATGTTTTATGTTGTTTTACCTAAGAGAGAGCAGCAGGAGTGATTAGCTAGCTAGAAATGAGTTTCAGGATGATGATGTGCTACACTATTACTATGATGATAAAATAGCTAGTGTTGGTGGTAATGACTATGATGATGATTATTAGCTAGTGTTAGTGGTGATTAAATAAATACTGTTGGTGGTAATGACCATGATGATGATTAAATATCTTGTCTTTGTGGATTAGATTCAAGTGGAGGCAACATGTGGTGCACATCGAAAGTACTACTAGTCCAAACTAGATCAAGTTTGGATTAGTAGTATACTTTTGACATGCACCACATATTGCCTCCACTTGAACCTAATCCACCTTCATTTGACACACTGTTATGGACAATGATGTAAACCTCATAACTAGTATTGTACCAATATTTGTATGATGGCGCATAAATACAATAAAAAAAGTAGTAGTAGCGATGGGCAGAAAACACGTTGCAAGTAGTTACCTTAGCAGCAGCATGGTAACGAACAAACGCTGCAGCTATTTGTCCTAGCAGTAGCGCGGGCTGGCACGCTACCGCTGCTAAGCAATAAATAGTCGCCTTATTAGTAGCGCCTATACCCGCGCTACTGATACATCTAAAACCCGCGCTGCTGCTAGCCTTTTCCCTAGTAGTGGACTCCTCGGGAGCTTCTTGGTTGCGAAGCCACTTGGGGCTCGTGTCGTGGCTGGGATTCGAGCACCGAACATTGGAGCCACCACTTATGACACACCACACAAACACACGAGAAGAACAAGAAAAGGATTATTTCAAATACCAAGGCCAAAACCAAATGAAACATGTAGAAATGAGACTGAGCGGACACAACAAAGTAATTTTTTAACTCAACAGTAGTACCGGGCCAGGATACAGACGTAAAATTTTATAGCGCTCTAGCCGCGATAGTATGGTGCCGGGTTGGCACGGTAGTACCGCGCCTGGAGCGGTAAAATTTTACTTCCGCGCCCGGGCGGTAGTACCGCTCCAGCCGAGCGGTAGTACCGCACGGGATGCAGATGTAAAATTTTACAGCCACTCTAGCCGCGGTAGTACGGTGCCGGGTTGGCACGGTAGTATCGCACCTGGAGCGGAAGTAAAATTTTACTTCCGCGCACCGGGCGGTAGTACCGCTCCAGGAGGAGCGGTAGTACCGCACGGAACTGCATCTCGCACAAACGGATCTAGGAACATCCGTAAAAATAGATCGGTACTACAAACTTGCATCACACCAAATAGCAAATCTAATGCACTAGCACTCTCCAACAATCTTCTCTTGCAAAGATTTAGCCAAAAATCACAAGAACTACACATGCATCTCCCCAAAACCTAAAAGCACAACAACGGGGCAAAGAGAGAGGAACTAGGGGAGATACCGGGTTCCATGGCAAGAGGGTGAGGTGGGTGTCGGTGTACAAAAGTAGGGGCACTCCTTTGTACTCCTTTACGTGTGCACGGGCAATCGGAGCCACGCGCCACGGCCACACTTAACAGGGCAAGGGAGGGAAGCCAGAGAGAAGCCAAAGGCACAAGACGGTCAAGGCAACGCCAAGACCAGAAACACCAAAGAGCAAGAGGGCGAGGGGGACCGCCCCGGCAAGGCCCTTGCCGGGGCGGCCTCCGCGGCCCCGGCAAGAGCCTTGCCGGAGCAACTTGCCCAACACCAACAGAGCGAGCCACCCTTGAGCCCACGAGGTCCGACCCAACCAACTACGTTGGAACCAAGGCTCGGGAGGCACCTCTGTGGTGGCATGCAGATCTTTGTCAAGATCATAAACATGTGAGATCAGATGAGGACCAGAAGACGACGACCCTCGGCGGGATCCCAGCCGAGGGAATCCACAAGACCCCCGGCAAGCGCCTTGCCGGGGACGACTGCAACACCACGGCAAGACCCTTGCCGGGCCCCCGACAATACCCTTGCCGAGGGCATCAGCGAGGCCACTGCCAGGCCCGCACCAGCCAAGACTCCACCGCCGTCCCCAAGCAGCTGCTAGCTCAACAAGCTGGGCAGGCACCTGCGTGGCGACGGGCGGCCTCCATGCCAACTCAGCAAGCACCTGCGTGGTGGCATGCAGATCTTCGCGAAGACCCTACCACCGCGCCACCTCAGCTGCCTGCCTGCCTACATGGCGCTGCATGCATCGCTGGCCTGGGCGCGTGTCGAAGCAAGGCGGAGCGGCGACGGACAGGACGGGCCTCATTCCCGTCCTGATAAAGCTAAGGGACACCTAAGCGATGCATTAAATGCATCTTGTCCTGTAATACGGGCGATAAGTTCGCATCACTGTAGACCTTTCCACCTCCTGTGTGCCACTGTGGCGGCCCCTTTCGACTATAAAAGGAGGCCCATGGCATACTGGAGAGGGATTCGTCTCTCTTGGGCAAGTTGCACCCCGTAGCTAGCTCAAGAACACAAGAACACTCAATACATCCACCAAAGCAGGACTAGGGTATTACGCATCCTCGCGGCCCGAACCTGGGTAAACAATCCGTGTGCTTTCTATTAGACCTGCTCTTCTCACGACCCCGCGCCCCGCCAACCGTAGTAGGGATTCTTGTGATCCCATAGGTGTCGTTTTCCACTGACAGTGGGGATCGATCCTGCCGGTCGGAACGCGAGGAGAGCGGCCGGAGAAGGAGATCCGGTGAGGTCCTCCGGCACCGTTATTTGGCAAGAGAGAGAGAGAGACACAGTGAGGGAAGAGATGAATGGGTATGGGGGAGTTGGAAATCCCCCTGCCTGCTCTTAACCCCCACGCGCTCGCGACGGCGCGGTAGTACCGCGGGTCATCGCGGTAGTACCGCCCGGGCAGAAGTACCGCACACAGGGCGGTAGTACCGCTCTTCCAGCGGTAGTAAAAAATTACTGCCGCAATGGAAGCGGTAGTACCTTGCCTGGGACGCAATTGTGCGCGCACAGAAGCAACCCATCTCCAGTGGTAGTATCGTGACTTGCCACAGTAGTATCGTATACCCAAGAAAGTGCATGTTTCGACAAAAACAGAGAAACACGACCTTTGCAATGCAAACTTCAAGCAACCGGACATGCAAACGAGCACACACACACAAGGCAACTCAAACACAAACACGGCTCAAAAAGAAGGCAAAAGACAACGAGGACCAAACACGAACCACAACCTCTCAAAGAGAGAGGGCGGTGGTCGGAGCCACCTATGTTTGAGTCAATTGGTATGGCACCGCGAAGAATTATCCTTGGGCCCATGACCAAAACTCGTCTTTGAAGCACAAGTACCATAAAAAATGGCTAATGTGAAAGAGTTGTTCAATTTATGCATAATGCGGGGAGGGAGAGTTCATTGAGAGAACAACACTCCCCCTATGTCCATGCCTGCACCTAAACAAGACATCACGATGAGTATGGTGGGGTGTGCAAAGGTTCAAGCCACATTGCTTGAATCAATGATAGTTAGCTCATGCCTTAACTCACGAAATCTTGCTTCATCCAAGGGCTTCGTGAAGATATCTGCAAGGTTATCATGAGTGTTGACATAGTTGAGCTTGATCTCCCCTCGCCTAATGTGATCCCGGATGAAGTGATACCGAATCTCAATATGCTTTGTCTTGAAGTGTTGCACCGGGTTGAGAGAAATCTTGATGGCACTTTCATTGTCACACCAAAGAGGCACTTTGTCACAAATGACACCGTAATCCTTTAAAGTTTGCCTTATCCAAAGAAGTTGAGCACAACAACTATCGGCGGCCACATACTCCGCTTCGGTGGACGAGAGAGACACACAACTTTGCTTCTTAGAATACCAACTCACCAAAGAGCAACCAAGAAATTGTCACCCTCAAGAAGTTGACTTCCTATCCACTTTGTCTCCCGCCCAATCCGAGTCTGAAAAGCCAACAAGGTTGAAGTTAGCTCCTCTTTGGTACCATAAGCCAAAGTTTGGGGTATGAGCCAAATATCGAAAGATTCGGTTGACCGCCACATAGTGGCTTTCCTTAGGTGCGGCTTGAAACCATGCACAAATTCCCACACTCAACATGATATCCGGTCTAGATGCACAAAGGTAAAGCAAGGAGCCAATCATGGAGCGATATACCTTTTGATCCACCGCTTTACCATTGGGACTATGCCAAGTTGGCATTTTACGGGCATTGGAGTGGAAGCCGGCTTGACATCACTTAGCTTGAATCTCTTGAGCATGTCTTGAGTGTATTTGGCTTGGTTGATGAAGGTTCGTTCTCTTCTTTGTTTGATTTCGAACCCCAGAAAGAACTTCAACTCTCCCATCATGGACATCTTGAACTTTGAGGTCATGAGAGCGGCAAACTCCTCATTGTAAGCTTTGTTAGGAGAACCAAAGATAATATCATCAACATATAGTTGGCATACAAACAACTCCCCTTTGAACTTCTTAGTAAAAAGAGTGGGGTCGATTTTCCCAATTTCAATCCCACGATCTTGCAACAATTCGGTAAGGTGCTCATACCACGCACGTGGGGCTTGTTTAAGGCCATAGAGTGCCTTATCGAGTTGGTACACATGATTGGGGAACTCAGGATCCTCAAACGCCAGGGGTTGTTTGACATACACCAACTCATTAATAGGACCATTAAGAAAAGCACTCTTCACATCCATTTGTTGCAACTTGAATTTATGATGAGAAGCATAAGCAATCAACAAACGAATAGATTCAAGGCGAGCAACGGGAGCAAAGGTTTCACCGTAGTCGATACCCTCGACTCGGGAGTAGCCTTGTGCTACCAAATGAGCCTTGTTGCGAACAATAATCCCATGAGCATCTTGCTTGTTCTTGAATATCCACTTGGTTCCAATGACATTATGGTTCCCCTTTGGCCTTGGCACCAATCTCCACACCTTGTTGTGCTCGAAGTTGTTGAGTTCTTCATGCATGACATTAAGCCAATCCGGATCCTCGAGTGCCTCATAGACATTTTGGGGTTCAACACAAGAAATAAACGCGTGATGTTCACAATAGCTTTCTAATTTTCTACGAGTGCTTACCCCCTTTCTTAAGCTTCCAAGCACATTCATCATGAGATGATCTTTGGTACAGAGCTTGGATGCAATCTTGGCGGCACGACGCTCCAAATCCTCCTCAGGAGAGAGTTGAGGAACAGTAACTTGATCATCTTGAGCTTGTTCTTGATCTTGAGCTTGCTCTTGATCTTGAACTTGCTCGGTGGTGAGAACTTGACCTTGGGCATCACTTGGTGGTTCACCACCATCTTGAGGTTGATCTTGCCCTTGATCTTGTTCAATTGGTTGAGGGCCTTCACTTTGTTCTTCGGAAGCGTGTGGGTCTTGGGTTGGTGATGGTTCCACTTGAGTAGAACATTGTCCTTCTCCTTCGGCCACAAGGGGTTCCTCAATGGGTAGGATATGACCAACACCCATTCTTCTTATGGCTTGGGGACGAATTTCATCACCTACATCACAAGTACCACTTTGCTCCACTTGGGAGCCGTTATTCTCATCAAACTCCACGTTACACGTCTCCTCAATGAGTCTGAGGACACGGTAAGCATGAGAGTTTGTACCATAACCAACAAATATGCCCTCATGAGCTCTTGCCTCAAATTTAGACAAACGAACACCTTTCTTGAGAATGAAACACTTACACCCAAACACCCAGAAGTACTTGAGTTTGGGCTTGTTACCGGTGAGTATCTCATATGGAGTCTTGTTCAAGCCTTTGCAGAGATAGATCCGATTGGATGCATGACAAGCGGTGTTGATGGCTTCGGCCCAAAAGTTGTATGGAGACTTGAACTCCGCCATCATGGTCCTTGCCGCATCGATTAACGTCCGGTTCTTCCTCTCTGCTACACCATTTTGTTGAGGGGTGTAAGATGCGGAATATTGATGCTTGATCCCCTCATCACTAAGAAACTCATCCAAGGTGTAGTTCTTGAACTCGGTGCCGTTGTCACTTCTTGCAGTCAAGATCTTTGCATAGTGTTGACGTTGAGCTTCATTTGCAAAGTCGATGATGGTTTGTTGGGTCTCACTCTTCCTCTTGAAGAAATATACCCAAGTGTATCTTGAATAATCATCCACAATCACCAAGCAATACTTTCTACCCCCAAGACTATCAAAGGATGGATGCCCAAAGAGATCCAAGTGAAGGAGCTCCAAGGGCCTCTTCGAGTAGATAATAGTCGTGGGAGGGTGAGCCTTCTCATGTAGTTTTCCTTCGATACAAGCACTGCAAGCATGATCTTTAGCAAAACTAACATTTGTTAGTCCTCGGACATGGTCCCCCTTGAGAAGACTTTGCAAATATCTCATATTGACGTGGGCTAAACGGTGATGCCAAAGCCATCCCACATCAATTTTAGCCATTAGGCATGTTGCGGTCTTAGTGGGTTGCTCCGAAAAGTTAATCACATATAGACTGTTCTCGACATGCCCAACAAACGCTACTTTAAGAGTCTTGCTCCACAAGAGGGCCACGGTATCAATATCAAAGAAAGTGGCAAAGCCCATAAGTGCAAGTTGATGAACGGAAAGTAAGTTGTATGCAAGGGACTCAACAAACATGACTTTCTAGATCATGAGATCATGAGAAATGACAACCTTGCCGAGACCCAATAGCTTAGAAGATGAGGCATCACCCCACTCGACATTGGTGGGCATAGATGAAACCTTGTGCACGTCCACCACCAAGTCCTTGCTTCCGGTCATATGATTTGTGGCTCCACTATCGAGCAACCATGATCCCCCACCCAAGCAAACACCTACAAGAGATCAATGCTTGGTTTTAGGTACCCATTTTGTAATGGGTCCTTTGATGTTAGTAACAAGGGTCTTAGGAACCCAAATAGACCATTCAATGTGCTCATAAGGAGAACCAACAAATTTGGCATAAACATGCCCATCACTAGCACGACATAATACATAAGAAGGGTTAAAGTCGCCGACTTTGTTGGAAGGGGTGGCATTGTCCTTCTTGACACCACCACCCTTCACATTGTTCTTCTTCTTCTTCTTAGAAGCACCCTCTCCCTCCTTCACAAAAGATTGCTTGAGAAGAGGAGGTGGTTTGGCCTTGTCATTCTTCTTCTTATTCTTGGACTTGGGTGCAAACCCAATTCCCTCCTTGCCCACAACTTCCTTTTGATTGCTCAAAAGGTTGTCGTGGTATTCTCACGGGGAGTGCAGGACGACATATGCCACAAGGTGGCTTCGTGTGAGGGAAGGACTGCTGCCGGAATATCCAGGGACGGGTATGCGAGTAGCATACGCTAGTTTACCCAGGTTCGGGGCTCTCCGAAGAGATAATACCCCTACTCCTGCATGTCTGAGTATATCTGGTATATCTGGTACAGAGTGCTCCGGAGTCAGTATCTAAGGTCGATCTTTGTAGGCATCTGGCCTCGTATATGCATATGAGCACAAGTGAGAGAGTGGCTAGCTAGTGGTCCAATGGAATGGCCGTGGTGGTGCTTGTGTGCTCATGCGTGAGTGAGTGTGAGAGTGGATGGTGGATGGATGGATGGTTGCTATATATGGGCATGGCTAGCTTAGCATGTAAGCTATGTGGTGGCATGGGAGCAAGGGGGTATGGTGAGGTGTCATGCTTGTCCCCTGGGTCACTTCATAAATAGTGCCAAGGGACAAGTGACACTATACATGATGGCATCGAGGTACAGCCGTCTCGTCCGCGGTATGGCCGCCACGTCGGGTCTTGTCGGTGTCAGTGGCTGGGCAGCCAACAACACTGGTGGAGCAATCGGCAGCCAAAGAATGGCAGGGCGGCGAAGTCGGCAGCCAGAAATGTAGGGGTGGCTTGGCAATCGGCAGCCAAGAATGGCCCTGGTGGAGCAACAAGAATGGTCTGGTGGAGCAACAAGAGCCAAAGAGCCAAGAGTCACCGGTAGTTGGACTGAGGGGCTTTGCTAGCCTCGATGTCTTGAATTATTGTCTCGCCGTCTTCGGGGTATCCGTGTCCAATTACTCCGACAGTAGCCCCAAGCCTCCGGGCAACTTGGCAAAGTTGGGCAGAGGTTTTTTGGTGAGTGTTCATGGAAATGATCATGAAAAAGACAAAGTTAGTCCACGCAGATATATCAAATGTTTGCTTTTATCATTGCAAGTTTTATGTGGAGGGTGCCGACTCGGTTTCGTCCGAGCCCCCTTAATCTTTTTCGTGTTCCCTCCGCTTTTTGGCTTGTGCTCCTGCTTGCCGGACAGCCGCTCTGCGGTCTGCAGCTGAGAGTGGGCCGCAAAGCGGAGTGTACAGTACTCAGACTCTGGGAGTGGATTTAACCGAGCAGATACTTGTAAAGGAAACGGCCTGGTCGCCCGAACCATTTTTCTTCCCGGACATTTTTTGCGTGGGTGGCCTCCAGCGCTCACTCTTGCTAGCCGGACAGCCGCTCTGCGGTCTGTGACTAAGAGTGGGCCTTTGGTACCGCGCACGCTACTAAGCCGTTTGCGGAAACTAATGTCTCAGGCCAAGCGGCCAGCCCCCGGGCCAACTCTGGCTGGCGCCGGGGCGAACAGTGATGCAACTGTAATAATATGCGGAGACAGCCCCCGAGCATCGCTCGGGGTTATTCGTGCTTGCGTTGTGCAAAAAATATGTGGGCGAGGAGCTCACATTATTTTTTGTGTAGTCACGGTTGTTGTCGAAGACAGCTGGCGCGACTCGATGCTCGCGGAGTGCGCTGGCACACCTGCTAGGTGCAGCTTTCGAGCCTCCGGGTGCTCGAAGGGGGGGCGGGGTCCCGGCCGGTCAGGCTCGACCGGCCAGGCGGCGAGGGGTCTTGCAGCGCCTTTTTTCTTCTCTTTTTTTCAAGGCCAGCTGGCCTTTGATTTTTATTTTGTCAGCCAGCCTCCCACTTCTTTTTCTCTTTTCCTCACATGGGGCAGCCGGCCTCTTCTTTTTCTTCAGGACAGAAGGCGGCTGCAGTGGGATTTGGCGGGAGCGTGCGAGGCGCAGCAAGCCAGCCGGCGGGAAGGCGGGCGGGTGCGGCACCAGTCGGCTAGAGAAGCCGGCAGGCGGGCGCAGCATCGGCCGGCTGGAGAAGCCGGCAGGCGGGCGCGGCATCGTCCGGCCGGAGAAGCTCGCAGTGGAGCGGAGGTCAAGGCGGCGGAGCTGGCCTGAACGGGCGCTGGAGACGGGCGCAAGGCGGTGAGCCGCCACGGAGTGAGCGGGAGTCGGGCTGCCCGCCAGTCGGCGGGAGCCGATGGAGCCGGGCACGCTGGCAGGGAGCCACTGGCGCCGAGCGGCGGGGAGGAGCCGGATGCTCGGGGCTGGCTAGGCGAGAAGGCAGAGCCGGCGCGGGGAGGCGGCCGGATGCTCGGGCGCGGAGGAGGGCAGGCAGCGGGGACGAAGCGCTCAGCGGTCCGGCAATGGCCGGCAAGGCGAGAAGGCTCCTAAGCGCGCTCAGCACAATGAGTCGGAGCGAGCGCCCTGCTGCTTGGGCGCGCAGCCATGCGGCAAGGGCCTTCGCGCGCATGAGGGCAATGGTGCAGGCGACCTGGCCATGGGTGGAGGCGAAGGCGGGCGTGCGGGCGCAGCATCCGAAGCGGGGCGGAGCCCGTGAGCGAGGCCGAGCAGCTCGGCGGCGCCTGCACAGGCCGGCGCGGTGCGACGAGCATGGGGGTGCAGCCACACGGGGCTGGAGGCGGGCGTAGGATTCATTGAATCCCAAGTGGGTGCTCGCAGGTGACGAAGCTTGAGTGCGGCGAGAGCAGCTCCAACGAGGCAGCAACGCAATGGCGAGTTAGCGGTGGAGGCAGCAGGAGAGAAGGGAGCGAGGCGCCGGATGCGAGTACGGCCGGAGATGCACGAAGCATGGTGCAGGAAACGCATTGTTCTAGGAAGTGCATCTGACCATTGTATGGGTAGCATCTGACCACGGTTTTGCTAATGGTTTGACTAGGGTTGACTTGCATCTAGCTAGCTAGTCTGGATGATATATGGAGGAGCGAACGCGCGTTCCAGCCGGGAGCAAGGTGCAGCACGGAGGGGAGCAGACACGAATGATGTGTGGATGGACACGGCCAACCGAAGCGAGCCCGCGCGCGGCGCGTGCACGGACGGACTGTCGGTGTTGCAATGATGGTGACGAAGACGCACCACCCAGCACGGACGCAGAGAGGGTGTGCTGATGTCGAGCCCTCGACCGATGCCGGAGAGGTGGCGACGTCATGGTGGTGATGAAGATGGCGAGGCCGACAGCGAGGACACGCCGCCCCTCACAGCCGCTCCTGGGACGTGTCGATGTCGGGCCCCCGAGCGCTACCGGAGATACGACGGCGACGTCGCGACGAAGATGACGAAGATGGTCCCGCCCGGACTGCGAAACCAACAGCAGCGCAGTACCATAGTACCGCCCCACGGTGAGCGCCAAATGTCGTGGTATTCTCACAGGGGGTGCAGGACGACATATGCCACAAGGTGGCTTCGTGTGAGGGCAAGACTGCTGCCGGAATATCCAGGGACGGGTATGCGAGTAGTACGCGCTAGTTTACCCAGGTTCGGGGCTCTCCGGAGAGATAATACCCCTACTCCTGCATGTCTGAGTATATCTGGTATATCTGGTATAGAGTGCTCCTGGAATAGGCATCTGGTTTGAGGTCAGTGCCGTAGTCATCTGGCCTCGTATATGCATATGAGCACAAGTGAGAGAGTGGCTAGATAGTGGCCCAATGGAATGGCCGTGGTGGTGCTTGTGTGCTCATGCGTGAGCGAGCGTGAGAGTGGATGGTGGATGGATGGATGGTTGCTATATATAGGCATGGCTAGCTTAGCATGTAAGCTATGTGGTGGCATGGGAGCAAGGGGGTACGGTGGGGTGTCATGCTTGTCCCCTGGGTTACTTCATAAATAGTGCCAGGGGACAAGTGACACTATACATGATGGCATCAAGGTACAACCGTCCTGCCCACGGTATGGCCGCCACGCCGGATTCTTGTCGTTGTCGGTCGGGCTGCAATCGGCAGCCAAGAAATGGCCCGGTGGAGCAACGGTAGCAATGCCGTGCGAGCAGCCGAGAAGTCGGCAGCCAGCAGCCGGCAGGGGTGGCCGGGCAGTCGGTAGCCAGCAGTCGGTGGGGCGGCCCGGAAGTCGGCACCCAGCAGCCGACAGTGGTGACCGGGCAGTTGGCAGCCAGCAGTCGGCCTGGTGGAGCAACAATGATCGGCTGGTGGAGCGATCACAGCCAGCAGCCAAAATTTGGGTAGTTGGACTGAGAGGCTTTGCTAGCCCCGATGTCTTGAATTATTTTCTCGCCGTCTTCGGGGTATCCGTGTCCAATTACTCCCACAAAGGTCGTTGAGGTTCTTCTCACCTTGTATGCAAGACACAAGGCCTTTCTCAAGTTGCTCCTGAATCTTGGCATTCTCTTCCACAAGATGCACATGCTCACAACATGGGTTAGTAGCATTTGCATTATCAATTAAAACCATATGAGTAAATGTGGCTTTCTCCTTGGTTAGCTTCACTTGGAGTTGATCATGAGACTCCTTGAGGCTAGCATGAGCACCCTTCAAGGCCTAGTGAGCCTTGTCAAGTATATTAAACTCCTCCTTGAGTCTAGCATGGTCAACCCCAAGTTTGGCCTTGTCGGAATTGAGCACACGAGATACATGATACGTCTCCAACGTATGTATAATTTATGAAGTATTCATGCCAATATATTATCATTCTTGGGTGTTTTACAATCATTTTATAGCAACTTTATATCATTTTTTGGGACTAACCTATTGACCCAAAGGCTCAAAGGCTGCTTGCTTTTTTTCCTTGTTTTTACATCGCAGAAATCAATATCAAACAAAGTCCAAACACTGCAAAACTCCATGGAGATTTTTTATGGCCCAGAAGACTCCTGATGGGCCAAATAAGCACCTGGGGGGTGCCCCGAGGGGGGCACAACCCACCAGGGCGCGCCAGGGTGCCCCCCTCGGGGCACCCCCTCAGGTGCGCCCGGGTGGGTTGTGCCCACCTCGGTGGCCTCCCGCACCCCTTCTTTGTAATATAAATTCCCAAATATTCCAAAACCCTTCGGGGTTACCCTAGATCAGAAGTTCCGCCGCCGCAAGGATCTGTATCCACCGAAAACCAATCTAGCTCCATTCCGGCACCCTGCCGGAGGGGGGAATCATCTCCGGTGGCCATCTTCATCACCCCGGCGGCCACCATGATGAGGAGGGAGTAGTCCACCCTCGGGGCTGAGGGTTTGTACAAGTAGCTATGTGTTTGACCTCTCTCTCTCATGATCTATATCATGGGCTTTGTTAATATAATTGGATCATATGATGTTTCTCCCCTCTATACTCTTGTTATGATTAATTGAATCTTTACCCTTCAAAGTTTTGTCTTGTGGATTGAATATTCAGAGATGAGAACACATGATATATGTCTTGCAATATGAATACTTGAGGTGACAATTGGGGTATCTTATTGATTCACTTGACATATGTTATGGCATTCAACTCGCGGATTCCCGCGGTGATATTGGGGTAATCTATGCATAGGGGCTGATGCACATTTTTCTCTGACAGAAACTTTGGGGTCTCTTTATAGTTCTTTGTGTGGATTGAGTATTATGCATATGAATTTTCTTTGGTGTTATTCTAGTACGAACTCTAGGATAGATCGAACGGAAAGAATAGCTTTGTGTTATCTTAGTACGAACTCTTGAATAGATCGAACAAAAAGAATAGCTTTGAGTGGTTTCGTACCCTACAAACAAATCCCTATCTTTTGTTCTCCGCTAATAGGAACTCGAGAGTGATTCTTTGCTGCACTTTGAGGGATAATCATATGATCCAACTATGTTAGCATTGTTGAGAGGTTGCACTAGCGAAAGTATGGACCCTAGGCCTCATTCTTAAGCATTGCAATACCGTTTTTGTGCCTGTTTACTATTTGCTACCTTGCTGTTTTTATTTATTCAGATTATAAAAATTTATTTCTACCATCAATATTACACTTTTATCACCATCTCTTCGCCGAACTAGTGCACCTATACAATTTGCCATTGTATTGGGTGTGTTGGGGACACAAGAGATTTCTTGTATTTGGTTGCAGGGTCATTTGAGATAGACCATCTTCATCCTACACCTCTCACGGACTGATAAACCTTAGGTCATCCACTTGAGGGAAAATTGCTACTGTCCTACAAAACTCTGCGCTTGGAGGCCCGACACGTGTCTACAAGAATAAATTTGCGTAGTAGAAATCAATACAACAACAGAATGATCAAGATCTTTCTTTAATTTAGCATGAACATCGTTGTGTGACTCGTCAAGAGCCAAACGATGACCACGCTCTTCCTCAAGCGCATTAGAGAGATCCGATATCTCATCGGCATACTCACGACTATGTCCTTCCATCTTAGAGATGGTTTCTTCGTGAGCCTCGATCATGTCATTGGCTTCACCAAGTTGTTCCAAGAGAGCAACAAAGTTCTTCTTGGATTTACCATTGATCTTACTCATAAAAGACTCAAAATCATTTTCTTCCTCATTTGATCCCTCACTTTCATCAATGCAATCCGTCAAAGAAGGATTAGTAGTGATGGTAGTTTTGATGTTTGGGGTTACCTTGTTGGTGGCTTTGGCCATGAGGCACTTGGCGGTGATGTTCTCGTTGGGTGAATCGAAGAGGGACACCAGTGGAGTTATGGCAATGGAAACGGAGGCCATGGCAACCGTCTCACTGTCTTCATCCTCATCCTCATTGTACTCTTCTTGTGCCACCAACTCCTTGAGAGGAGTCTTCTTGGTGAAGTTGTTCTTGTTGGGGAAGGACTTGGCCTTGTCTTTTCGGATAAGCTTGCCACCATTGTCTGCCCTCTTCTCGTACGGGCAATCCGCGACAAAGTGGCTCACATTGCCACAATTATAGCATGTCCTCACATGTTGCTTGCCCTTGGCGCCACTTGAGTTGTTCTTTTTGAAGTTGGGCCTTGAGTTCTTCTTGCTCCAAAATTGCCGTGAAGCGAGAGCCATGTGCTCATGATATGCATACTTGGTATCTTCGGGGAAACACTCCTCTTGTTCCTCTTCACCCTCTTCTTCCACACTAGCCTTGGCCTTCAAGGCAAGGTTGGGCTTCTTTGATCATTGAGAACGCAACCTGCATTGTCGGCGGTCTTTTCCAAGATCCTCATTGCAACAAACTCATCCAACACTTCACTTGAGGATGACAGAGGACATGGCCTTATGGTAAGGCATCATGGCCTTGGAAAACTTGTTCTTGATCCAATTGTCATACGTATCCTTGCTCCCATGATCTTGGAGTGAGACCGCTAGAGTGGTTAATCTCCGGTAAAGCTCTCGAGGTTCTGCATCTTCATTCATTGCAAACTCATCGGCTTCATCTTGCACCACTTCAAAGTTTGAGTGTTGAATGCTTGCGCTCCCCTTGTAAATGGAAACAACATGTTGCCATGCTTCCTTGGCCACTGTGAAAGGTCGGAGATGCGCAATATCCTCGGGTGGAATTGCTTCTTGGAGAATGAAGAGAGCGGACTAATTGAATTGATGATCCGTGGCTTCTCTAGGAGTGAAGTTGCTTGGGTCGTGCGGATAGAAACCTTGCTCAATAATTCTCCAAAGATTAGTAGAACTATGATTTAATGACGTTTAAAGAAATAGACCCAAGAGGCAAAATCCTCATTTTTCACAAGCTTAGGAGGAGGACCAACATGATTCATATGCGTGGAGGGAACCGGTCCTCCATAAGTAATGGGAGGTTCAACATGGGCAAAGATGCCATTTCCACTTCTACCACTAGGCGAAGGAACGTGTTCACTCGTAGCTTCCCCCTTATTGGAGTTAGCATCCATCACCTTGTTAGCGGGATCACCCACTTTTATCGGTGCGGTGGATAATTTAAGGCCATCTAAAAACTTACTGAACATGCCTTCAACCTCAATCGTCATGGAGGTTTTTGATACGTCTCCGTCGTATCTATAATTTTTGATTGTTCCATGCCAATATTCTACAACTTTCATATACTTTTTGGCAACTTTTTATACTATTTTTGGGATTAACATATTGATCTAGTGCCCAGTGCCAGTTCCTGTCTGTTGCATGTTTTTGGTTTCACAGAATATCCATATCAAACGGAATCCAAACGGGATAAAAATGGATGGAGAATTATATTGGAATATTTGGAAGATCTGGGAGAAAGATCAACACGAAATGGTGTCCGAGGTGGGCACAAGGTAGGGGGGCGCGCCCTACCCCCCCAAGGCGCGCCCTGACCCTCGTGGGCCACCCGTAAGGCGGTTGATGCCCTTCTTCGGCCGCAAGAAAGCTAATTTTTGGTAAAAAATCACGGCGAAGGTTTCAGTCCACGGAGTTACGGATCTCCGGGTATAAAAGAAACGGTGAAAGGGCAGCAGAACAGAACGCAGAAACAGAGAGAAACAGAGATACAGATCCAATCTCGGAGGGCCTCTCGCCCCTCCCACGCCATGGAGGCCAAGGAACAGAGGGGAAACCCTTCTCCCATCTAGGGAGGAGGTCAAGGAAGAAGAAGACGAAGGGGCCCCCCTCTCCCCTTCTATTCCGGTGGCGCCGGAACGCCGTCGTGGCCATCATCATCACCGCAATCTTCTCCAACAACTTCACCGCCATCATCACCAACTCTTCCCCCTCTATGTAGCGGTGTAACCTCTCTCTTACCCACTGTAATCTCTACTTAAACATGGTGCTCAACGCTATATATTATTTCCCAATGATGTATGGCTATCCTATGATGTTTGAGTAGACCCGTTTTGTCCTATGGGTTAATTGATGATCATGATTCGTTTGAGTTGCATGTTTTATTATTGGTGCTATGCTATGGTGCTCTGCATGTCGCGTGAGCGTGAGGGATCCCCGCTGCAGGGTTTGCAATATGTTCATGATTTGCTTATGGTGGGTGGCGTGAGTGACAGACACTACAAAAAAATACACTTCCGTGATGATACGTGTTTGTCACAGTAGGCCACGTTTTTTGTCATGCATGTACATCCATGACGATTTTATGACAGAATCAAGATAGTCATACATGTGCTGTCGTAGAAGTGTTCCATGACATTACCAAAATTATCATCACGGAAGTGTCCACTTCCATGACGATAAATCGCGCGTAACAGAAGTGCTTTCTTCAAGGGTGACCGACACGTGGCATCCGCCGTAACGGAACGCCGTTAAGCTATCAGGTCGGGTTTTGGATCCGATAACCCGTTAACAGCCCCGACCAATGGGGATTTTCCACGTGTAAAATCATCATTGGCTGGAGGAAACACGTGTCGGCTCATCGTTGGGACAGATGTCATCCACTCACTGGACAGAAGGCGCCTATGATACGTTGACACGTGGCACGGCCCATCAAGTTTAAATGGGCGGCCCAACTAAAAGGCCCACAAGAATTTGCGGACCATAATGGGCCGACCAAATAAAGGCCCACGAGATTTTGCGGACCATAATGGGCTGGCCCAGTGAAAGGCCCACAAGATTTCACAGCCATAATAGGTCGGCCGAGTAAAGGCCCACAAGATTTTGTGTGCCATAATGGGCGGCCGGTAAAGGCCCACAAAATTCTTGCGGATCATAATGGGCGGCCCACTAAAACCCACAGATTTCGCCGACATTAATGGGCCGGCCCAGCTGTAGGCCCACAAGATTTTGAGGACCCTAGTAGACCGGCCCATTAACTGGCTGCCATGTTTTGGGCCAAATGCTGGCCCATATTTTATCCGGTCCATTAATGGCCTGCCATGTTCCGGGCCTAATAATGGCCCATATAAGATCCGGCCCGTTAAAAGCCTCCCTCTTTCTAGGCCAAATCACGGCCCAGATCAGGTCCGGCCCTTTAAGAGGCTTTGGGCTCAATTATGGCCCATATCAGATTCGGGCCGTTAACTTGACGC
This sequence comes from Aegilops bicornis, assembly GCA_021605145.1. Classification (NCBI taxonomy): domain Eukaryota; kingdom Viridiplantae; phylum Streptophyta; class Magnoliopsida; order Poales; family Poaceae; genus Aegilops; species Aegilops bicornis. Next base: position 508,409,177 of record CM038669.1, read on the forward strand.
TATGCTTTTGGGCCCACTTGCTAAAGGCACATTTAGTAATTCGGCCTGATATTAGTTTCGGCCTGTTAAGGGCCCGTTTAACATTTCGGCCCTACATTAATTTCGACCTGTTAAAAGCCCGTCATATAGTTGGGCCTAACTACGGCCCGGTTTGCATCCGCCGCTTTCGCGGCGGATATCCGATTGGGCCAAACAAGGACCGAGACAACTTTGGCTGTTAAAAGCCCATGAATTGATTCGCACAATCATGGGCCGGGTCCATTTCGGCTGCCGCCGCCCGTGAGCTATTCGCACGCTTTCGTGCCCAACCTACTTCTCGGCCTCCTAAAGCCCATTGAGTTTTCTTGCGAAAAGAGGGTCGGGGTTACTCGGCCTATTAAAGGCCCGAATCTACTAGTGGGCGGTTGACGGGGCTCATGATGCGGATCATACATCGTGATTGCATGACGGCCCGATTATGTACCGTAATTTTATGGTTTGGCCGGTTTACTGCGAAGACAGGATATATATATAGTAAAATAACTACAGCATCGTGAATAAGAAAAAACCTAGACTATACAATAAAGAAATTACGGCATATTACATCCACTGGGCATCAAAGTTCGCCACTATGATAATAAAGCACAAGCAGACAACAGATTACATACACTTGGCATCAAAGATCGCCACCAGTGCAAATAAACACACCGACAAAATAATATACAAAACCGACAGCACTTCAATAGAGTTCAAGAAAGGTTAGCCTCATTGGGAGCTGCAGTAAGCAGTGAGCAAGATGATGAGATCAAGCACTTGTTCAACACTTATATCTTCCTCACTCTGAAAAGATAAACAAGGCAGATGACATGTTTTGCACATAAAAGTATCGATCTTGACAATTCATCACATTTCTTCTTGTGAATAAAGTGACACAGTTTAAAATTGCATTAACACAATATGGTATTGTTCAGGTCAAGACATGGCAGGAAATGACATTGTGAAGGAGTTGGCAGCTTCACGACACCACCGGATTACAGATCAAGAACTCATAAGTATCAATGGTTAGTGTCTTTGTCAATTTATCCCATTTCAGATTAGCAAATAAAGAGACGGTTTAAATAATAGTAGAATGATATGACATTGTTCATAGTTAAGACATTGCAGAATATGACATTGTGCTATAGTGGGTAGGTTCACCACACCACTGGATTACGGATGAAGAACATAAGCATACATGCAAAGGCAAAAGAAGATCACTTGCTCAGATAGTTTAATTTACATGGTATGAAGAAGGAACTTGGTTGTACAACCGAAAACTTAAATTGAGAAGGACAAACTTTTGTTTATGTACATAATAAACTTTAAACATGCAATTTGATGCAAACACCAAAAATAAACAAATTGCAGTCATGCCTAACCAAATATACACAACAAAGTTTGAAGGCTTGAGAAGGACAAACTTACATTCTTGGTGAAGACAGGCTCTATAAAGCCCTTGTCCATCTTGATGGGGGCCAATTCAAGAAGTTTAGCACAAAATCTTCTTCATAAGCATTGCCTTTATTCTACATTTTGTTAAGAGTAAATATAGATGTGATAATATACGAAAAAATGGAGAATATTTAAGATAAGATGAAGAGTGATGCTACGTAACCAAGTAGCTATAAATGTATGTGCAGCGATACAGGCAAAAGGCACAGCCAAGAGCAATGCACCTTAAACTTCTTCAAGACCAACCTTATGGTAAGAGTAAATATAGATCCGATGTGTAGAAAATGGAGGGCAAAGGAAAATAAGCTGCAGAGTGATGGTACATGAACAACTACCTATCACTATAAGTACACTGATAAAGGACATCATGTACTTACAAGAACAATGCAGAGCTAAAAAAATTCATTGGCATTGGATATATTCTACACTAGTGTAACCATTCATACAGATCGAGATAATTTGGAGCGAACAATTGATAAGCAAGCTATCATGCATACCGCTGTCACATAATGAACCAGGTATGTATGCAAATGCAGTGATACAGGACAACAGGTACTAACAAGAGCAAAGCAGCGGGCAGCATATTTGTGATATACTGTCGTTCTTTTCAAACCGGAATTCTTCTTCGAGCAGATTTCCTGCAAAAAAGATCCGTAAGGCACATGCAGAAAAGTAGAAGTTCAAATTGTCATGTGATTTCATAGAAAGTACCTCATCCTAGGAATGAGACCAGTGCATAACAAGGTTTTTCCATTCAATGTCTTCTAAATTTAGCACAGGAGACTTCACCGGAAATTTGTTTATAGACTTGCCATCAAAGTGTGATTTCCTCAGGTAACACCGATCTTTGCTGCAATGTTTCCTTGAAAAGCACAAGCAAGCTTTGCTCGTCATGACTATCCAGATTGACCCTCGCCTAGTTACAACAATGTAATGTAAAACATTGATGTGTTCGATCAGCAGAAAACAGGAAAATAATAACCATGAATAAAAGCACTTACACGTAAGTTGGACAGGAAGATGTGAAAATGGTGTTTGTCTTCACTATCATCTTCCCATGATGGGAATATATGCATGTAGTCCCTAACAACATTGAAAGCATTGTCTTTTAAACTGGGAATAAATGGAATGGGGTTCCAATCTGCAGGAATTGGCTGTCTCTACAGTTGGGATAGGTCTTGGTGGACCTGCTTGTACTTTTTTCTTTGAGTGGGATTTTTACGTGGTACGGCTGGTGCTATGGCAAATGAAATCGGTATACCTTTTCTTTGGAGTGCAGTCCTGTGGTGGTGGGGCTAGTGGTGTGGCCCGGTGAAGTATGGGTACATTTTGTCGAGTCGGTCCTATGTTTTGTGTCACTTGTTGTACAACCAATATAAGTGGGGCGTTGTCTGATTTCTCGGCACCACCACATTTTCAAGGACTTTGCCGGTGCTCCTTCGTGTTCGGCAATCACCCTCTTCCTTTTGATGTCCGATGCACAAGAACAACATTTGAGTGGAAAAACATGGTATGATGATGATGGAATATGTATTGATAATGGATGGGCATGGCATCTCGAGTTATATGATGAGTAAACTAAGCAAATGGTGGTGCAACAAAGTAGAAGAAATGCAAGGCAACATATGCAAGATAAGCGCAATCAATAAAACCTTGCCAAATTAGAACAGGCACCTTGATGGGTGAACAAGACAGGCCATCTGCCTTTGACTCCTCGAGGTTAGAATAGTCATTAGGATGATATTCTGAACAAGAATCAACAGGTGGGGAGTGTACGAGTTTCATTGCTTCCAGAATGGCACTCAATGCCTTGGTGCCAATTTTGTAAGTCATTGCAGTGTTCCACAATATTCTTCTGATGCACGGATTTTGATATTCACTGTAATTACGTATAATATCTGAGAACCATGAAAACATAAATAGTTGTGAGATTATCTTTGTAATGCAGATGATATTCTAATATAGGCGCCCAGTAAACACTTATGTGCTATCACTTTGGATTACGATGAGAGAGCTCATGTGTGCTGTAATATGGTGCGTGCATTTATATAATCTGGCACAAGTACACAAAAAATAGGCTCAGTAAGGATAGTGGCGGATGATAGGTTCATAATATCTTGTATAGAGAGTTTATTGCCAAACCATGATAACAAGAGCACACAACAACTAGGCAGATCATAGTGTACATAACAGGGTACACCATAACCATGATATATAAATCGGGAAAGTGGAACGGCTTGAAAATACGGTGTTGTATTGCCGCTAGTAATTGAAAGCCTATCGATCACGTGACAGCCAGCTCTATCGAACATGGTAAAGAAGAGCAAGCAGATTTTGGATAATAAAATGTTGGTTCTTGCGGTGCCCACACATGATGAACTAGAGCGCATTAAGAATGCAACTCCCAGCTGTCTCTCGACCATTTCAGGCGGTTGGATGAAGATCCTACGTCTCCTAACACTTCTTCTTCCTCGTCTATGATTCTTCCCATACAGAACACCGCACGGGCCGCCGGCGGGACCAACGGCCCCCACCGCCTGTGTTCCTCCGCCACCCCCACCCCCACCCGCGCCCCAACCCCCACCCGCGTCGAGTTTTCTTCGTTTGGCGAGGCCACACAACCACCCGTGCCCCTTCGATCGCACCGGCGAACTCCGTGAGCTCGACAAATCGACCGACCCAATTTTGAAATTTAGTCTCTGTGATTTAACTAGTGTGGAATATAAAAGGGAAAACCATAAGCATTGGTAGTATAGTGTTGAGCGTGCCATGGCGGATCTGATGGTGCAAACCGTACAAAGGCAACTTCGCAACCAAGACAAGAAATCAGAGTAAAGCAGTGGCGATCTATTTTCTTGCTGCGATAAATAAGTTGAACAGATACGAAAGAGTGCCGCCTCTGGTGCGGCGTCGTGTACGCATCTGCTGAGAATTTGATGGTGTTGCGGTAGCGATGGCTGTCGGCAGCGTGGAAGCAGATCTAGGAGGGTAGACGGTGGCGGCAGGGCGCGGTGGACGAGACGGTCGTAGGAGCGGCGCCGGCAAGGTGGACGACGGCGGGGATGAAGCGAGAGGACGGGATGCAAGGATCCCGGTCCGAAGGCGTGGATGAGGGAGGTCGATCTCTTGTAATGGAAGGCGGCATCGGGGTATTAGCTCCGGCATGGTGGAGGAGGACGACGGTGGATGGGGTGGCGGACGGCGGCAGACGGAGGAGGGTGGGGTGGAGAGGGTGTTTTGGCGCCCACGGAGTACGAATGGGGAAAAGGGAGGTAGAGAGGAAGGGGGAACAATGTATTCAGGGCGCTTGTCTCAAATGCGAGGAAATTTACAAACTTAGTCCCTGTTTCAAATTTCTACTACATCACAAAGAACATTAGTCGGTTGGGGATAGAACGGTAATCTCGCATACACGAATATTTGCCGATTTAGAGTTTATTTTGGCGCCCACCGTGTATGAATATGAACCGGAGGAGTCGATTTCGGCCGAGGACACACTGTGTTTTGGCGCCCACCGTGTATGAATCCGGGTGAGAGGCGGTTGCGTCACGTTTGGGTGAAATTACAAACCTACCCCTATCGAAACCTATAGAAATCCAGCAGATAGGCTTTGCGTGGCACGGATAGGCAGTAGTGATTTCCATCTCGCAGATTTTGGTTTCAAGCGATCTTTGCGACTTACCCCGCTTCGTTCAAATTTTGCGAGTGCACGCCGTTTACGTGCCAACTCAATTCGAATCCCATTTGTATTCTATTTTTTTTCGGGCGAGATCCATTTTCAATTGGAATTACATTCTATATACATCATTTTTTTATATATACTTTCAAAAGCACAACACAATTTATACATAAATATGGTTTACAAATGGCATGATCTCAGATTCATAAGATTGTATCCATCAATTTGGATTTTCAAATATTTGAAACCACTTTATGTTGAAATCCAATGTATGCATTCCTCGCTAACTGTCTCCAATTAATGTGTGTTTCATGCGGGTTTTTTTAACTTCTCAAACATGTATAATGTGTTTCACACACGCAACATATAGTGTAATCCCATTTAGACATTAATTGCATATAGACCATGCATTGTTTGTAACTGAAGAATATATGGATCACCAATATTGATAAATTATATAACATTACATGTGTGCCAAAATTCAAATGAATATGCATGTTTGATACACCAATTTGCGTTATGATATTATCGATGTCGTGATCTCCAGTTTAAATATTTGAATCCCCTTTAATCCAGATATTCGTCTCATATAGCTATCACTCATGCTTATATAGGACTATCTCTCTGGACCTATACGCGTTCATCGTCTCTCAGGTATCTCATGCTACCTGTATGTCGACAATGATCTTTTATCTTCGTAACACACTAACGGTACTCTCTCCCTCGACCTTCATCACTCTATCTCTCTCTAAGTATATCTCGCTCTCTGCTATGTGTCTCTAACTATGATTCTCCATGTGGAATCTCTTTCTCTCACACAAACACAAAACTTTGTCTTCCGGGGTCTCATTTCTCTCTACTATTCCCATGTGTGCCACTCGCACACCCCTTGTCGGTGTCAAAACCGGCGGATCTCGGGTAGGGGGTCCCGAACTGTGCGTCTAGGCGGATGGTAACAGGAGACAAGGGACACGATGTTTTTACCCAGGTTCGGGCCCTCTCGATGGAGGTAATACCCTACTCCTGCTTGATTAATATTGATGATATGGGTAGTACAAGAGTAGATCTACCACGAGATCAAGGAGGCTAAACCCTAGAAGCTAGCCTATGGTATGATTGTTTTTCGTCCTACGGACTAAAACCCTCCGGTTTATATAGACACCGGATAGGGTTAGGGTTACACAGAGTCGGTTACAATGGTAGGAGATCTACATATCCGTATCGCCAAGCTTGCCTTCCACGCCAAGGAAAGTCCCATCCGGACACGGGACAAAGTCTTCAATCTTGTATCTTCATAGTCCAGGAGTCCGGCCAACGGTGATAGTCCGGCTATCCGGACACCCCCTAATCCGGGACTCCTCAGTAGCCCCTGAACCAGGCTTCAATGACGACGAGTCCGGCGCGCATATTGTCTTCGGCATTGCAAGGCGGGTTCCTCCTCCGAATACTTCATAGAAGATTTTGAACACCAGGATAGTGTTCGGCTCTACAAAACAAGTTCCACATACCACCGTAGAGAGAATAATTTTTGCACAGATCTGCTGACGTATTCCGCGGCGTGACATCACACCACGGCCAGGCCTTCATATGAATCGTTTTTTAATGTTCCACCTTAGCGCATTTAGCGAGGCGGTTTCCTTGGCACGTCTTATCAAATCATAGATTGTGCCCCCTTATTCCGGGATTCTCATCAATACGGACATGGGTAACCCAACCGTGCCCGTTGGCACGCCTCCTCTATCGAAGGCGAGTCCTAATCGACCACAGGGAGGGCTCTTGGTATTCGACCTCTTTATAATGAGACCAAGGCCCCCTTCTTTTTTCCACCCTCCATCGAGTTCACCTCGCGCTTCGAGTTCTAACACCCAAAGCTTCAGATTTAGGCGCTTCGGACCTTCGAAGATGTCCGGCTCCGACCAGCTCGGCCGATGGATGTCTTCTTCCGTCACAGAAGAAGATGTGCTAAAGCTGCGAGACGCCAGGTATCTAACCAGCGAGATTTCGCATAGGCTGCCTACTCCAGGGCAGGTCATTCCCACTCCCGAGCCCGGCAAGAGCGTGGTGTTCGTGTCTCACTTCCTTCGGGGTTTAGGCTTCCAGCGGATCCCTTTGTCTGCGGGGCCTCATGTTTTATTATGGGCTGGATTTCCATGACTTGAATGCGGAGTCCATCCTCCATATCTCGTCATTCATTGTCGTATGTGAGGCCTTCCTCCATATTACCCCTCACTTTGGATTGTGGCTCAAGACCTTCAAGGTGGAGCCAAAGATGATCGAGGGGCAACAAGCAGAGTGAGGGGCGGTCATAAGCAAGTGTCTTTGATGCTCTCCGTGGCCGAGGGCTCTTTTCAAGAGGAGCTTGGTTTGTGGTAACAGGAGTGGTTTTATATCACCGCTCCTGTGGGCACCAAATGGGTGGCGCTTCCGCCTTCCGCTCAGTCCACCACAGTGGCGTCATGGGTCAACAAGGGGCTCGACTGGGGGCCGTCCAAGGACGTTCCTATGTTGCAGGGCTGTATTCGAGACCTCCAAGAAAGAGAGATCAATCTGGTCGCAGTGGCGCATGTTATGTTGATTCGGCGCCTTCTGCCGTGCAAACGTTGCCCCCTCTGTCTGTGGGAATTTAATCCGGAGGGACCACGAGCTCTCCAACATTTTATGGGTACGACGCCCGTGGAGATGTATAAACTGTTCTTCGCATCACAAGAGAAGTGTCCGGACCTGACTGAGAACGCAGGACTAAGCTGCAATCACCCAGATACTCAAGTAAGTAGCCCTGTACCCGGACAGGCTGTCCGTTCATTTATCGTAAACTTGCCCTTAAAGGAGTTGTTTCTTGAACAGGAGTGGATAGTGAAGGCAAAGTTGATAAGGTGTCCGGCTCCCCTCCCAGAGACCATGCCGGATCCCATTCTGACCAAGATGTTGAAGGCCGCGCCTTTTAAAGAAGGTGAAGGGGGAGCAGAAGCAACCGCCTCCACGAAGGAGGCTTCGGCGAAGGAGGGATCAAAGTCCCACCCTCCAAGGAGAGAAGAGGACCGCTTGAAGATCCGGAGGTCAAGGCCTCAAAGAGGGAAAGAAATCTTCGTCGGAGAGTCTCGCTGGGAAGTATCCCAGCCGCACTATTTCCCAAGGGGATCAGCCCTCCAATGAGCCGTAAGTAAAAAGAAGGGTCTTGTAAATAAGGAACATCCTCAGTATTTATTTACGAAGATAATCGAAATTGTACCTTGTAGTTCGGATCTCAGCCCTTCTCAGTGAGCTCGTGTCCGGGATCTTCTTCCCGGAGATGATGGAGAGCGAAATGCCTCCACTGTCGCACCCTCATGCGAGGCGGACGACCACGAGGTGTCGTCATGAGAGTTTCCCAAGTCCGGGGCGGAAGGTCCAGCGCCAAGTGGTGTCTTGATCGGAGGAGTGAAGGATCTGCTTTCGGCGAAGCGGCTATCTCGTAAGATCACCAGCGCTAATGGGTATGGTGATTGAAAGAATTGCATCCGCCGAGAGCGGATTGCATGAAGCCGTCGAAGCTTCTTGGCGGGGTTCGAGGTACGCAAAATGATGTACCTTCCGGCGCTTATGCATATAGAATGCGCCTGTATAGATAGTAGCCCCTGAGACTCGGTATGTTGTCAAAATTGACAGCGTGCCGAGGATCATAATCTCAGTTATAACATATCGCCGCTCCTAAATAGGTGGTGGGGCGTTCGGTGGCCAGCCGGACTGATGATTTTGCCGAACTAAAGCGGCAACTTGACGAGGCGGATGCGGACATCGCGCTGGTCAATAAACGGTTTGACGAGTCACAAGGTATGCCACTTCTCCGCGGACACCTGGTAAGGGAGCTTGACGCTCGTGCCTTACAACTTGTATGCTTAATGCAGGTGGTGCCGCTGCTGTGGAGGAGCTGCGGGCGGAACTCGCCCGAGCTAAAGAGCAAGCCAGAAATAGTAATGCAACCGCTTTAAGGGCGGGCAAAGAGCTAAAAGCCGAACAGGCTGCTCACTGCCGAAGCAAAGAGGAAATGGCCGATATGGCCATAAAGTTGAAGAATGCTACCGACCGCTGCGGAGTTCTTGAAAAAGAACGTCAAGCAGAGCAAGAGGACCTGAAAAAGGCCATTGCCGAAGCCAAGGATGCCCGCTCTGCAATGAGAGCTGCAAAGGAGGAGCTGCATCAGGCTGTGGATGTTGCTGCTGGAAAGCCTTTTCTGCTGCGGAGGAAATATATGGATCCGAAGTATGCTCAGTTGGACAAGTTGTGGAGTTCGAAGGATGCTTATCTGAACTTAGCAGCGAGTGCTGCGGACGCGATTGAGCACTTCTGAGGCCAGAAGGGGCACAGAAGGGAAGAGCTATATTGGTCGCAATTCCATAGTCTGGAGCCTCCTCTTCCATTGACCGATCGGTTGGCCGAATGGGCTGAGCTGAATCGATTATCCGGACTTGCCATGAAGCATGTCATGACTCATTTGTGGCCAGGCGGACCCCAGCCGAAGAGTTATTTTGGCTTAGTGCAGCAGTTCCTTGATGCGGTACCGCATATCGATGCAATGAAGCGGTCAAGATGCATAGAGGGAGCACGGATGGCTCTTTCCGTGTCAAGACATCTTGGGCGGAGATGAAGGCCACCGACGTTGCATCCCAAGATTCGGACAGAAGCCGAGTACCTGCCGAGCATTATTTTGAGGAAGTCCTGCAGGGCGCTCGTTTAATAGAGATGCAGTGCTCGAAGGATATTATATTTAAATGACATGTATGATTTGTGAAAACAATGTTTCAATATAATATGAGAGCTTTTTCTACTTGTGCGTTCAAGTAATAAACTACTCCCTGTGCGGCCGTTGATGTATATGTATATATAACACGAAAGATGGCGATCTTGACATTACGCACATAGTGCGGGGTGTTAACAAAGAAGGCGCTTTTCACACTTAATCCAACGTCTTGGTCCTGTGAAGGAGGTGATAGCGTAGCAAACTAGGCAACCGGACTATAATGCTTTATCACTTTCACTTAGCCATAGGAGTTGAAGGTGGGGCTACTATATAGCCCACAGGGCACCGCACTCTCCGGTCGAGTGCGTATGTGCACGACCGAAAACGGTCCTTCGTTAATACAAAGGAATTCTAAACATTCCGGTGAGTCATCGAGTGGTTGACCGGTCTCTTGCTATATCATGATAGTCGGTTTTGGCTTTCTCTCGAGGTGCTCGCTTGCGGCGAACCGGGCACGATCGCGATAGTTCTCCGGTGCCGCGTTAGCGATAAAGCGGGCGTAAGGCAGCAAAACACAGGAGCCGGGCAAACGCAACATTTGACCAAAGACATGATTCGGAGCTGATGCCTATAAGGCCTAACTCGAGACGCCGAACACTCCCTAAGGTATTCGGTCTTTATAAAAACTGGCAAAATAATGCCCTAAGCCCCTGGTGTCCAGGTACGCACAAAAATTCTGGTGCGGCCGATGCCAAAACGCCAGCCTCCTCCTCGATTATAGTAAGAAACCGGGGGATGTATATCAACAAGAGACAGTAAAAAAGGTTTACGCAGGGTCTTAATCTGAAATGAATCCTTGCAACGGGTCCCTCCGCATGTCTGCGCTGTGTCTCCGTTGTGCAGTATCCTCGACGGGTGTAGCACGTTGTTCATCCGTAAAAGAGAGGAACTTAGTTGAAAAGAAAAAGATCGTCTGAAAAATGTATTTTATATTAAATAAACAGAGTACGGTTTGGAAGGTGAATAAAATTGAGCTTTATTGTCTCTTGTTGTACATGCGTGCAGCCCCTTATGCGGGGTATGCCGCTAGTAGGCGCCAGACTTCGTCTAGCCGTGTCCGGGTTCGAATGACCTATTCATGTGCTTTGATTAGCGGAGCCGGATAGGTGTGGGGCTGTCAAGGCAGTCTCACATTCTTCCGTGCTTGAGTAACACTTAATACTCCCTTTTAATGAGATGATGCCGCGTGGACCGGGCATTTTAAGTGTAAGAGATGCATAATGCGGTATTGCGTTAAAGCGGGCGAAAGCTTCACGCCCCAGTAGTGCTTGATAGCTACTGTCGAATGGGGCGATGTGGAAGGTTAACTTTTCGCGGCGGAAGTTGTCGGATGAGCCGAACACAACTTCTAGCAGTGGGGAGCCCGTACAATGGGCATACATGACTGGCATTACCCCTTTGAAGGAGGTGTTGCTATGGCTAATCATGTTTGGGTTTATCCCCATGTTGCGGATTGTGTCCTGATATAGCAGGTTTAAATCACTGCCATTGTCCATTAGGACTTTGCGTAAATTGAAGACCGTCGATTATAGGTTCTAGTATCAAGGCAGTCCATCCTGCGTTAGGATACTTCGGAATAGTCCCGATGGTCGAAGGTAATTGGTTTTGACAACCAGTGTTGGGACTCATTGGGGTAGATTGTGCGGTAGCGTAATTCAGTGGGTGCCGCTCTGTTTTCCCCTTTTGTTACTTGAAGTAAGTTTACTGTTTTGACTTCTTATGGGAAATTCTTTTGTTTTCCGGGGCTCTACTTGTGGTGCTCGTCATCATCTTCACTTGGTGTGTCAAGCCCCTTGCGTTTGGCGTTGAGTCTGCCGGACTGTTTGAAGACCCAACAATCTCTGTGGGTATGGTTTGCAGGCTTCCCGGGAGTACTGTGAATTTGGCATATGTTGTCCAAGATTTTGTTTAAGTTGGATAGCTCATCGCTATTGTCTTTAAGGGGCAGTTTTTTATTGTTCTGCCGTGAGCTTTTGAATCCGGCGTTGACTGCCGTGCTCTTTGGACCGTTCCTCTTAATCCAGCGCTGGTCCTTGCTCCGTCGTGGTTTTCCATTTCCATCCCTTACTTCGGATGTACTTGGGTCGCTGGTACTGCATCTTGCCAGCCAACTATCCTCTCCCGCGCAAAAGCGGGTCATGAGGCTTGTTAATGCAGCCATGGTTCTCAGCTTCTCCTGGCCGAGGTGTCTGGCGAGCCATTCATCTCGGACGTTGTGTTTGAAAGCTGCTAAGGCTTCGACGTCCGGACAGTCGACTATTTGGTTCTTTTTGGTGAGGAACCTGTTCCAGAATTTGCGGGCTGACTCTCCGGGTTGTTGAGTTATATGACTTAAGTCCCTTGAAAATTTGCCCGAAAAGCATCCTCGAGCTCCTCCCAACTTCCAATGGTATTTTCAGGGAGGCTTTTGAGCCAATGCCGGGCTGGCCCTTTGAGCTTGAGGGGTAAGTATTTTATGGCGTGGAGATCATCTCCTCTAGCCATGTGTATCTGGAGGATGTAATCCTCAATCCGCACTCGTGGTCTGTTGTTCCGTCAGATGCCTCTATGTTTACGGGTTTGAATCCCACCGGAATTCGTGATCCAAAGACCTCATCGGTGAAACACAGGGGGTGTGCGGCACTCCTATATTTGGGTGTGCCGTGATGTTCGGATATTTGGCGTGTTGCATTGCTTTGAAGAGCTTGCTTTCTTGGCCCATAAATGGACCTAACTGGGCCATCCTTTTGATGTGAATCCTTATGCGGATCGCGTACCGGCTTGTGTGCGGCGCCATTTGCTGCTCTCTGTTTGCCATGGGGTCGTCCATCCGACCGGGTGGCTTTCTTGCTTTTTGATTATGGGGGCTCTACGGCCTCCTCATCAAATTCAGGCAGTAGTTTTCTCTTTGGGTAGCTCTTTGTTCGGCGATCGTCAGCCAGATTTGTCTGCGGTGTTGAATACCTTGCTCCATCTGATTCTGAGTGCATCTTCCGCTGTTTTGAGCTTCCACTTCTGCTTTTTCAGGCTACGCGAAGTGGCGACGAGCCTTTCGTGGAGGCTCTTCTGCTCCAACAATTTGTACGGCATGAGATCGTCCGGACTGTTATCTTCGCCGGGGACGGGTTGTTTATCCAAGTTGTCCTGTTCGGACGGTTGCTCGATAGCATGTTTGTCGTCCACCGGTTCGCCCTGCTCTATGGCTGGGTCTTTGTCGAGGCGGGACTTGGTGCGCCGTTTACGTTGCCGCTTTGACTGCTTTTTAGAGGATTTATCCTTCGTAGTGTCCCGTTGTTCCTCGTCGTCAATTCCTTTAGGTGTATCCACCATGTATACATCATGGGATGAGGTGATTGTCCAGTATCCCATAGGTGCTGGTTCATGGCTGTGTCCTACATCGTCGTCCATACCGTTGATGTCTTCGGAGTCGAAATCGAGCACGTCGTGTAAGCTTTCGACAGTGGCTACAAAGTGGGTGGTGGGTGGGCGTTGAATTTCTTCGTCGTCCGCATCCCAACCTTCCTGACCGTAGTCCGGCCAGGGCTCTCCTGATAAAGAGAGAGATTTTAGTGATTTCGAGATGTCGCCAAAGGGCGAGTGCTGAAAGATGTCCGCGGTAGTGAACTCCATGACCGGCGCCCAATCGGATTCGATCAGCAGGGGCGCGGAGGGTTCGGAGTCCGGAGAGGAGTCCGGCACCTTGGAGTCACGGTCTTCGCAAAGGACAGGGATGGAGTTCGGCTCAATCGCCGTTGAGATCGTAGGCCCCGAGGCGGTGTCCAACCACTCGTCCTCGATCGGGAGTCGGCCCGAGCTAAGGGTCGGAGCGGACGCTGGTGCGGCCTCCAGGACACTGTTCGGCGGCAGAGCTAGATTGTGCCCATCGAGACAGTGCGGCGCACTTGGCTGTGGCTCGAATCCGTTGAAGATCAAGTCTCCACGGATGTCGGCCGTGTAGTTCAAACTCCCGAATCTGACCTGATGGCCAGGGTGTAGCTTTCGATCTGCTCCAGACGGCCAAGTGAATTGGCCCGCAGTGCAAAGCCGCCGAATACGAAGATCTGTCCAGGGAGAAAAGTCTCACCCTGGACCGCGTCGTTGTTGATGATCGAAGGAGCCATCGGGCCTATAGGTGACGAGACAGAGGAACTCTCAATGAAAGCACCAATGTCGGTGTCAAAACGGGCGGATCTCGGGTAGGGGGTCCCGAACTGTGCGTCTAGGCGGATGGTAACAGGAGACAAGGGACACGATGTTTTTACCCAGGTTTGGGCCCTCTCGATGGAGGTAATACCCTACTCACCTTGATTAATATTGATGATATGGGTAGTACAAGAGTAGATCTACCACGAGATCAAGGAGGCTAAACCCTAGAAGCTAGCCTATGGTATGATTGTTTTTCGTCCTCTTGACTAAAACCCTCCGGTTTATATAGACATCGGATAGGGTTAGGGTTACACAGAGTCGGTTACAATGGTAGGAGATCTACATATCCGTATCGCCAAGCTTGCCTTCCACGCCAAGGAAAGTCCCATCCGGACACGGGACGAAGTCTTCAATCTTGTATCTTCATAGTCTAGGAGTCCGGCCAACGGTGATAGTCCGGCTATCCGGACACCCCCTAATCCAGGACTCCCTCACCCCTCATACAAAGATGTCTTTTGCTCCTTAGATATGAGAACCTATGACTCTACCTCTTCAATATCTATTTCTCACACACAAACACAAACTCTGTCTCCCAGGGTCTCATATTTCTCCATTGTTCTCTTGTATGTCGCTCACACACACCCTCTCTCCCTAGAGATATGTTGCGTTCCCTCATATGTCTCTCTAGCTATCACTCTCATTGTGAAATATCTTTCTCTCTGAGACACAAAACTCCGCCTCTCTGGATCTCATTTCTCTCTGATATCTGTTTGTATATGACTCACATGCACCCTCTCTCTATCTCTCTCACACCCACACACATAACCCAGCCTTCTGATCCACTCGACTCCTATCTCTAACGCACACTAGCTAGCATCTTTATCTTTCTATTTATTTGTGTCTCCATCAACCTTCTTTTTCGCCCTCACTCTTGATTCCTATCACGCACACTACATATGTTTCTCTCTACATGCAGTCAAGTGCCCTCTCACACACACATATAACTTCACCCTTTGAACCACCCGACGGTCATCTCCAACACCCAAACTAGCGGATGTCCCTCTAGCTAGCATCTCCATCTCTATATCTATCTGTAGTTTCTCCGTCAACATTTCTTTCTCGCACGGAGTCTTGCTTCCTATCACCCACACTATATATGTCTCTCCATACATATGCATTTATAGGTTGATCTCTTTTGCACAATCGTTGCGCCTCACCCCCTCTGCTCGCCATAGATGCATGCTCCAGCCCATGCCACTATCTCTTAAAGACAAAAACACATGCTCAATTGTCGGGCCTTCTTCCCTGCATTCTCACATGCGTGCATATTGTCATACCGATCCGTCTCTCCCGTGTCGTTGATCTTATGACTTATGTCTTCTTTCTTTTATCTCGATCATGCGCGCGCGCACACACACATCCCACGTATACATGTATACCTCTCACACATGCACGTTCAAGGTCTCTATATCTCAATACGTAGTTAATTACCCTCAATCCTAACACCACATCAAATCGTTCTCCTCTTTTGTGCACATAACTTCCGCCTGGATGGATAAAACACACACTCACACTTAACAATCTCCTTCTAGACACCCCCCCGCGCCTCTCACCCTTCCCCTATATCCTCGAAACCAATAAGACCATCCCTTTGTTTAATTCCTGCCTACATGCACCATCGATATATAGTAGTCTTCCTCGGTGTCTCTCGAACAAACATGTTCTCTCGATGTCGACTCCTTTCACGCGCACGCACCTTCTCTTCCCTCTCTACGGGCATTTTATCTCTCGCACCCCATCGTTGGTGGCCTCTGCCATACACATCACCTCTCTATGATGAAGCCATGCACACTTAAATTACATCCGCCACAGAGGACCCGCGACACACACACACACACAGACACATACACACACACACACACACGCACGCACGCACACCACCCCACACACACTAAGGCTCCATCTCTCTCTCTCTCTCACACACACACAAACACACACACATGCACGCACCCCCCCACACACACACACTTAGACTCCATCTCTCTCTCTCACACACACACAAACTAAGACTCCATCTCTCTCTCTCCTCTCTCTCTCTCTCTCACACACACACACACACACACACACCCACACACACTAAGACTCCATCTCACACACACACATGCTCTAGGCGGAGCATTTGTTCCTACCACCCTTCATCCAACCTTACCCGTATGATAAACAATCACCTTTATTTAATTGCATAACATGGACAAATTCCACTTTAATTTAGTAGTCAGCAAACTTATCATACATGCCCTTATAAAAAATGAGTTGGCGATGATGGTGTCCCTGCCATCTTGTAATATAGACCATATGATCTATATCTGACGGATAGAAAGCAAACTATGATAATTTTACAAAAGATACCCGCACCTCTCTGCACATCATTATCTCCCGCAACCTCATTGCTCAGCAATTAAAAAAGGAATAAGTTTCTGGAACAATCTAGCATGCATGGTGGCTGCTGCAGCCTGCCAGCGCCGTCCATCCACATGCCTCCGCCCATTCTGACCACCAGTCACCACCACGCTCCACTCCTCCTCGCCTTATCTCTCATCTTTCATTTTTTCGATGACATTCTCGAGATACCAGTTTTCCGATAAAATTCTTGAGATATCATTAGTTTTTACACATGGGATTACTCCTGCATGGGTCAACCACAACAGGTGTTTTGTAAAAAAAATGCATATTGATGTTCCGTGCAATGCACGAGAATCTTGCTTGTAATTATATAATGCAAATCAAGAGCAGGAAGTGACATTTATTGACACAAACAAGTAAACATGGCCACGTAAATAACTAGCTAAAGTAAATACCATTATACTTATATCCCGATGCAAAAGGTTGAGTACATGTCTCAAGAGTATAGTCACACAAAAGCACACTATCTCTCAGAATCACTCTCTCACACACACCGATTCGTGACGCCCACTTAAGCATACCAGTATGTTACAATTTGTGCACCCGCGGGTACACGTGATGCTGCACATTTATTTAAGTCGAAAGGCGAACCCAAACAGTAGCTGCATTCATTTTCCTCCCGCCGCCTCTTCTGTGGTCGCCGCCCGGTAGCCATGGGCGGCGAAGGTAACAACATACGCCATACTCACGTGAATGGCGCTTTAATAAGGAAATTTTAGTGGTCATGCATGCATCTTTTTGTGCTAGCACTCCTATATAAGGGTTGATCGGCCGCTTCCTTGGACGTCTTGTGGCGATGGAAGAGGAAGGAGAAGGAAGCGGGCTGTGGAGTAACAATTTTACCACAATTTCTTAGGAAATTGAGTGCAATAATTGAGTAGTTTTGCAAACTACCAAGATTACTACACCAAACGGTTCAAAACCTATACCCCCTTGCCCGGTAGCGCTTCCGCGTGAAACGGTCACGCCACAGGCGTCGATGATGCATTAATGCCCAGCCAGAGCGGAGGCGACCTCTCACCGGGCGCCCGGCTTTGAAGTGGCGCGATGGCTGAGAGAGCGTCTTCCTCGGCACGCGATCTCTGCGTCGAGATCGCCATAGGCCCTGTTTGGATCCATGGGTTAGAGTTAGTTTGAGCTAGTTGGGGCTCAAATAGCCCTAAAGTATCCAAGCATGAGGGTTTAAATTGGAGCAAGTTGCAGCGAACCCACCAAAAAACTATCCCACCCAAGAGGTGCTAATCGGAGATAGTTCTCATTGGGACCACCGAAAAATCACTTTTCTCTCGCCATGAAGTGCATTTATTGTCAATCTAACTCTCATCACCCAAACACCTCTTTGGCTACAGTTAGTTCAGGGTTAGTCATGAGTTAGTCTAACCTCTAGCTAAGTTAGAGTATCAAACATGAGCAGTATAGGACATGCAAGTTGCTCAAAGCATACAGGCAAATTCGTACGTGAAAGGATTTTTTTTTCTTGTAACGTGAAAGGAATTTTTTTAGAATGCTCTTGGCATGTCGCTAACATGTGATAGTTAACCGACCTCAATACACGGCAGAAACGCCAGCCCGCCGCACTTTGATAGAGACGAGGAGGGAGAAGCGTCTGAGGCTGCTGGATTACTAGAGATATATAGGTGTCGCATACGGAAGCCAAGAAATATGGTGATAGCGTGGGTTAGCCATGTACTAGTATGATGTAACTACACCGGGCTGCCGTGTTTCGTACTCTTCCAAATCCTTTGTGGAGATGATTGGTTAATTTTATATCGCTGAATAATATTAAATATTATGAGTGCAGACGCTCCACCACGAGGTTCCTTGATCCTTCTCGGCCGTCCGGAATCTATGTTCTTCCACTCTATTTTTTTTACGTGAGCTTTGTTCATCCTTTTGCCAACACGCGAGACATCTAGCATCAAGGTGCACGTGTTATGCAAGGATCGTTCCATCTATATGAAGAACACGTGGGACTGTAACTACTGAGGCGAACATGTACCCGTGGAGTGGGACGTATGAACTGAGTAATGTAGCGCAGTAAGTGAAGTAGAAAGGCACAAATGGTATGAACATGCGTGGCATATAGGGTGTGTTTGGTTGCGTTCTCGTCTCAAAGATAGTTGTTTCCTCTTCATGCATGCTAAACTCAACACCCCTCTTCATGCATGCTCTCTTCATGCATGCTTCTAGTGTATTTGTGCTAAAATAGTGTGGACTCATGCACCCTCCATACAATCTACCAAACACCCAAAAGTAGGTCGAGAAGGGAACTCTGAGGCGGCATTTGTCTCTTACTACGTACTACCACTAAATGTTGTACGTGCAATGCACGGTGATGTTATGGAGTACGTGCCTAAGTACTCTACTACTACTATATTAGTTGGAGGCACATATTAACTTTTATATTTGTTTACGTGTATGCCCCGAGACCTTCCAACTAGATGTGTCTTTCTCTCCAGGTCGCACTTTGTATCGTTCATACCACTAAGTACTACTACGTGTGGTCTCCCACCCGTAAGTGGAAGAAGTGGAGACGCTCTACCACGCTGTTTTTTTCTGCTGGGCTCTACCACGCTGTTCATGTCCCACTCCTTTCACGACGTGTGGGACATCCAAAGACGCGTCGTGTTTGGCACCCTTCGTCGTAAAGAGTTGAAACGCTAGCATTCATCGTAAATAAAAATAATTATAAATTGGCAGTGATACTATTTTTTTCGAACCAATCAGCAATGATACTATACCACGCGGTTTCCTTGCTCCTCGATATCGGAAAGAATACTTCCGTTTGCCAACATGTGGGACGTCGACCATCCTGGTCCACTTGCCATGCACGCAGAACTCCAAGGGAGAGTCACCCAGGTCGTCACGCCGCAGTAACAATGACTAATGAGCCGTCAAATCACAGGCCCACTTCCCACTTTGAAGTTGCTCGGACGAAGGAACTATCATGACTTCGTTGAATTCTGCTTCTTGAAGAAAACTACTGTACCAGCAGTACTGCTAGCTACAGTATTTACTCCGCATTCACGCCCGACGAACCTACTCCAGCGCCAGTTGTCCATCCATCTGCCGCGGTTCATTGCCATTCGCCCGCTATATTAACTTGAGCCCCAGCTCCCAGCCATAGCCAAAGACCCACACTTATTCTCCTCCGGTCCCTTCCTTCTGTCAGCACCACTTCAACCATGGCCTCCTGGAGCTCCGAAGCTCTCTTGGATGTACTGTCGCAGGAGCAGACGAGGGACATCGGCGGCTCCGCTCCGGGTGCGCTCCAAAGCTCTCTTCGACGTACCATCGCAGGAGCAAACGGAGGAGATCGCTGGCACCCCCCGGACGCCCTCCACCGCCACGACGACGAAGCCGGCGCACGTGCGCGGGCGTAGCCGGCAGCGAGGAAGAGTAGTGCATGGTAGGTCACCGTCGCTCTGGTCCCGGGAAGGCCACCGCTACTCTACTCAGTCGACGCCAGCTTGGTGGGGTAAACATCGGCGGCCGATTAGCCGCTCGACGGCGACGTGGAGGCAGAAATCTTCAGAACCTTGTGCTCCGGAGGAGGAGGTTGTCGAGGCGGATGAGGAGGAGAAAAAGGCAATGGCCGGCTTTCTCGGGTTCATGGCCGGACATGGTGGTCGGGCGCCGACGATCGTTTAGATTAGGTTTACAGTAGGTTTTAGCACGGTTTGTGTGAAATATGTAATGAATTTCGTCTAGTTTGTAGGAAAAGTTTACGAAATGTAATGAATTTCATCCGGTTAATTTCATCCGATTAATTTGAAATTTGCTTTGTTTGCACGAATTTTGTCCAGTTAGTTCATATAGTTGTCGAAAGGTATGCGGGCAGCATCGGATGGCATCCATCAGTGTCCTCGGACAGATGCCGGTGTAAATTTGTGGGCTGGAGATGCCCTAACTATCATGCTATAATCGCTAACAATCCTCCATTATTTGGCAGGGAACAGTTATGCCTCGGTCAAAATCAGATCCATGATTGTTTCGCACTCCTCCCGCGTAAGAGTGTAAACTCTTGCTTACATAAAAATGGAGCAAGTGAACGGCACTGTAGCACGTCATATCACTCGAACTAGCCCGCCAAACGAGCGGGAAAGCACCACCCCCATAATTTTGTTTTGGATTTCTATCGATCGATCGCGTGGAACTGTTACGCTTCGCAAGTTCTAAAGGAAAAGGCGGCACACCTACGACTTGTACGCGTCGCAACCCCGATAGTCCGGCTCGCACGCCGCTCACCAGAGGGGACACGCGTTGTCTTGCAATTTCACTGACATGTGGGACCGTAATTGAATAAACTGTTGATAGCCGAAATCTAATCGCTCGTGAGCGTCGGCCGAGAAGAGAGAAAGCGGGGAGGAGAAGAGATCGCCCGCCCGCCGTGCACGGACTCCAAGAAATATATGGTTATAATGTGAGGTGGGCCATGCTGGAGTACATACCGCTTCCGGAGCCCGCTCTCACCGCCCTGGCCCCTCAAGACGCCAACTGCCCGCTGCATGCATAGCAAGTAGTCCCCGCTTATGTGGAGGAGAGAGAGGCATTGACAAAGTCGAGGAGTAACAGTGGATACAATAGCTTTCATAAAAAATAAACAATGAATACTCGTTGCTCATCCTCTATATCAGAAATAATACTTTCATTCACCGACATGTGGGATGTCGACCATCCTGGTCCACCTGCCATGCACAAAATTATCCTGGTCTACCCCGGTCGTATCGCAGGCCCAACCTTTCCCATCGTAAGTTGTTGGACGAAGGAACCATCATGACTTCGTTGAATTCCGCTTCTTCAAGAAAACTTACTGCATTCTAATATCGCTACCACACGCGAAGACCGGACGGCACTGTACCATGTCATATCATCGAAACCCAAGAGGGCCAAACTAGCCCACCTAGGTCATCTATTTTGGAGCGGAGAATGCGTCTCTGCACTATGATTTTGTGTTGCACGTTCTCTATATTTTTGCTACGATTTTCCTACCCTATGAACCAAATGAGGCCTGAATGTATGTCGACTATTGTCTGATCGATCGCTAAGCCTACAATTTTAGGAGCTAGGGCTATTGGTTGATCGATGAGGGATAAGTATAAGCGTACCACGAGTTCATCAGCCCCAACGTTTCTCTTCGGTGAGTGTTTTGCAAGTACTATAGCTCACACAGTAGCTAGCCTACTAACACCAAGAATCATCAAACAAGCCCTGGCGATATGATAAACAGTTCAAACTTACATCTAAGCATGCCATATATTACATCAAAAGCTGGTGAGGATACATACATTTCCATAACTCGGAGAGGGTTCACATGATTCATCGCATGATTCATTATCAAACAAAAGTAGCAAGATCCACCCACACAAGACAGTGCACTAGCCCTAAGATGGTTTGATAACATGCATCGTTCTGGTAATTAAACATAGGGCAATGCAAACTACCCTGAAGGATTAGCGCGACCAACTATTTCTTGTCATCGATCTCTCGGCAATGACCACAAAGACGGACAGCGGCATGGGAATCGATTTACGGGGCGATGTCCACAGGGTCGACCGCGACACCGGAATCGATCTCTGGGGCGATGTCCACAGGATGGACAGCGGCATCGGAATCGATCTCCGGGGCGATGCCAACAGGACGGGCCACGACATCGGAATCATCAAGGACAACCACCGGCACCTGCACAACCCTAACATATTAGCAAGCACATTGCAAATAATCAAAAACCACAACTATGGTAATAAGCCATTATTTTTTACCTTGTGCAGCTCACCGGGGGATCTCATCCCTCCGGGGTCCATCTCCTCGTCCTCGATGGGGCCATCACCTTGCCGGGAATACTGCTTCTCAACGGCGACTATCTCCTCAAACTCGGTCTTGAGCCTCACATAGGTGGCAATCAGAGTTCCCTGGGGGCGGTGCGGCCCTTGCTGTTCTTCCAACTTTCTTTGAGGAGTTCGTCCGCCAACGTCCTCAACTCTTTGGCCAGTGCTTGTTTCTTGGAGTTCTTTGTCTCCATGGGTTGGCCCGCCAACATGGTCAACTCGTTGGTCGGTGCTCGCTTCCTGGAGATCGCTGTCTCCAGTGGGTTGTCCGCCGGCAACTCTTTGCCTAGTGCTCCAGAATCCATCAATGAACTGACAAACAAAAAACAAATCGAAAGGAAACCACAATCGCAATGAAAACGGGAAAAGAATAGGATGTGAGAATCGGTCGGTGCTTCGCAAAAAGTAGATTATTGGAATGAAAATATAGCAGCATAACTGATTCGCCCACCTTTCCTTCGCTCTGCATGTAAGAAAAATGGCGTAAGTGAGTAGCACGGAGTGAGGTTTTCTTCAAGAAAGGGAAGAAAGGGCTTGAACGAGCGTTCCAATGAAATGATGGTTGCTTCGTCCATCCAACTTGGAGGCCACCTTACCACCGTAAAGATGTGGGTTTTGTGATATGACGGATCATGACGGCCACACCGGGTGACAATTGAGTCTCATTGTAGCACCTCGCCGTGATTTGGTGGATGGCACGCGGCCCGGATGCTTTGAAATGTCCCGCATGTAGATAGAGCGGCTAGTCATATAGGAGTGCTCAATATTGTGCACCGCGACCAAGGCGAAGAGGAAAATGAGAGAACTACGTAATTAATGCATGAGTTTAATTAGGGTAGTTTTGTAAAGTACGAGATACATTCCTCCAATCGCAAAATGCCTTGGTTCATGAGATTTGAATTTGAGCCCTATAAACCGGAAGGGAGCGGAGTCGCACACGGTGTAGTCTAGTCACTTGTTGAAATCTCTAGAAAGGCAAATACTCCTTTCCGATTTACAGGTCTATACTACTCCCTCCGTCTAGGTGTGTAAGTCATCTTACGAAAACTAAATAGTCCCAAAACACTTAGGCGCGGTGCATTAACTTCTACCTTGTTTCTTGTGTCTTGACATATCAACCAATAAGAGATGAGAGGTCTGCATGCTTTTAATGACTTGCAATGGCTAGTTCATTGCATGCAATGCTATTAATTAGCGAATAAACATTGGTGACCCCAGGAGGAAAGCGGTGCTAAAGCGCATTGGACCTATGCGTAATGAGTATCAACCAATGGATAATGGAGTTTAATTGTTAAACAATACTCCCTCCTTTCCGGTTTATAGGGCTTATCTCAAAATTTTATGTTTTCCATTTTCTAAGGCTCAATTTGGTTGTTTTCCATCACATTTTCAGATTCCAAGGTGCATTAAATCATTGCATGCAAGTATTAAGAGAAAATTGACCAATGCATGTACTTTATGCATGCATGCATTGCAATTAATGCATTGATAAACATAATTTTTGAGGAAAACAAGAGCATTAATTAGGTGCTTTTGCAAAACTACAAATCAGATTCCACCACTCACCATCTACATTGATTGGTGAGATTTTTGAATTGAGCACTATAAACCGGAAAGGAGGGAGTAGCAATTTTGTCTCATGCAAGAGCCTGGCTAGTATATGCGTGCTCCAAGGAACCGCACCACACGAGTGTTCGCAACTGCCACGTTCGGGTTGCGCTTGGCTCTTCGCATCTTCGAGAAGACGAACAATGATGCTACTCCTACTTCTACATTTTCGAATCCACTGCTGCATGTCCGTCCACCTCGTGCAGGAGGGATAGCGTGTAGCAAAAGCTTCTACTTCATCGCTCTCCTCGCTTTGCATCTATGACAGTGGGCCCAACAGTGGTTGGCCCTCCCATCATGCAGCCAAAGGCAGGTGCTTAAGGCACCAGAGCTCAGTCCCATGAGTGAGAGGGCGTCGTAGTAATCAAATTTCTCGGTCTTGTACGAGTTGACGCGACACGTCAAAGCACTGCACTTGATAAAAGTCTTTTTACACATTTCAAATGGGCTACTTCGTATGTAGCAGTAGACATATTCTGCTTCGTATGTAGTCACTTGTTGCAATCTCTAAAAAGACTTATATTTGGAAACGGAGGGAGTACAACGCATGCATGCATGCATGCCGTGACTTTCCTTTTGATACTTGCATGTGTTGATTTGATGCACCTTGCCAAATTTTGACTATAAATTTAACTAACCAAATTTTCATGCATGTCACAAAAATTACGGGCTGTTTGGATTGTGACTATGTTTGTCTTATGTTGCCACATTATTTTTCCCACACGTGCCACACTTGCCTAACTTTGAGTTGCTCAAATTGTTAGACACACTTTGGCTTGCCTAAGGGAATCTTGCCACAATTTTTGTGTCTATGACATGTGGGGTTCACTGCTAATAAAAAAATTCTTGTCTTAGGTGTGGCTAATAAAAAAGACTTATATTTAGGAACGGATGGAGTAGAAAATATAAATAATAATGCATGTTGGGGCAACCCATGTTTCCGCTAATTTTAGTCGTGGGCTTGTTCACAATTTTTATGAGGGGGTGGTTGTTCATTTAATGGAGGGACTTGTAGTACCAGACTTGAACAATACAAAGTGCAACCTGGCACATCGTAACACCACTTGGAACAAGCGGGTAGCTATCTCAAAAAACAATCAACAACTAAAAAAACCGCGACCTGGCATGCAGTAGTACACAATTTTAAACGATTGTTTTGATGGAGTGAAAAAGGAAAACTACCCCACTACTTATATATAGGTCGGAGCCTCCGCGCTTGCTTGTTAGGGTTGCTCTATTCACATACTCTCATCCTCTCCAGATCTAAACAAGATAGGGGTAGTAACACTGTCTTTCTCCATTAAAAAAACATTGGCTTTCTATCCTCACCGCTGGTTACAGATCCGGACGTATGCCCCTCCGTCGGTGAAGGGGAGGAGGGGCAGCGTTTAGGCCGTCGTCGACAGCGAGGGAGGAGACCCACTGCCGGCCGCACCGTTATCTTTGGCCGAGCGCCGGCGCGAGAGGTCCTCCGATCCTTTTGTCGTTGCCTGTGGGCGGATCCGGCCTCCCGCCGCCCACCTATCCACATCCCGACGACCTTCAGGTATATCTTTGTTTGAAACCACCTTAGCTCTACTTCCCCAGCTCGCTACGTCGCTGCATGTGCATCATTTTCTACCTCTCAGCCCCTCTCAATCGGGTGGTCCAACGCCACCTATTTTTCTTCTTCTATTGTTAGAGGTAAAGCTACTTCATGGAGTTGAATCTTGTACTCCCTCCGTACGAAAATACTTGTCATTGAAATGGATGTATCTATATGTATTTTAGTTCTAGACACATCCATTTTGATGACAAGTAGTTCCAGACGGAGGGAGTACTTGGTTCAAACAAGAAATAAAGTGGGGGTGGGGGAATTTAGTATGTACATCAGACTTGATACAAACAGGAAGGAAAGGGGGTGAAAGTAGTACAGACTGGTCATCCAACCGGTCTCTTGGTCGAAAAGGGAAATATAGGTGTAACGTTGTACACAGTGGTATGACCGGGACTAGATTTGCTATCCACACATAGGAGTAGGTGGCTAGAGTGAACAAAAATGGGACCAACCAGATATGTTTCTTGGATGTTTGTTTCTCGGGAAACAAACTATGAATCACCACTTTATGCCCCCGTTTACATTACATGGTGTTGTCTTCTTGGTGCACCTTGTCCCATGCCCTTATACCAAATATTTAGGCTCCGGTCGGAATAAAGGGGCACACAACATAGATCTTGATGAAAATAGAGGAATAGGAAAGGAATGTAGGTATAAAACTATGGAACAGCGAACCGGAGGAAACTCTCAAGAGAATGTGTTCGGATGGACTACAGAATGTACATATTTGTTTTTTAGAGTAGCATGCTTGGCAGTATGAGATGCTATTTGTTTATTCAGCCGCATAGTGACTACTCTTGTCCTCACCTCACGTACCACACATAGGTTGATTTTTTTATTCTGGCAAACACAGCACATCAACATGTCTAACGATGGCATGGCGTGGCGCTGCCTCGGGCTTCCGCCCAAAAAATGAGCAGCGTGGATGTTTCTAATCCTATGGAATCAGTACTACCAGACCAGCTTTCCTATGAAACACTATTCATCTTTCCCGTGTTCCGAACGGTTGGAAGGGAAAGAATACCGTAGGAATTGTGTTCCTACGAAAATCTGCACCAAACCTGTGAACCGAATGCAGCCTTAGCTGTTCTTAATATAATGTCCTTGGTAAAAATGAAGCCATGCCACTGTTTTTGCATGTAACTGTTTGAGACTCTGACAAGTTTAGCCAAATGTTTTTGCCTGTAATTGTTTGAGACTCTGACTGTTTCCTCTGTGCCTTTTTGTGCAAACAGGGATATCCAATTCACCTGGTTGCCGTTGTGACCTTTTGGTGCACTGCACAAAACTTTTTTTAAAAGAAGTGACTTTTGTGCTGTTTAACTGGAAAGTCAGAATGGAACAGTTGGTTCATTTTGGTGGAACTGCACAAAGGGAGATCTGTGTTCCAATCCTCAGCATCCATATTGGCGCCATAACCTTCCTTTAGGTAAGAATGATATTTAATGCATGTGTACATCTCTATTTTCTGACTGCCATGAGAAAATAATGTTGTTTTTTACTAGTACACTTGTACTCCCTCACTGACAAAACCAATTCTGAATTAGAAGGCCAATCATGTACTTGGTTTCACCAACTGGTGAGGAGAAAGAGAAACAGAGCATGAAGAGGAAGAAGAAGAAGAATAAACATTGCCAAGGCGATCTTGCTGAAGCCAGAGGCCTCAGTCGAGGCCATTCAAGGGCTCCGGCAACGACTACCTTACATGTGAGACGATCCTCCAGTGAGCCCTTCCACTTCTGCTGTCTCACTTAATTAATTAGGAGTACTTAAGTACAACTAATTTATTACTGCCTAATTTTCCTGTTGGAGTTAAACAAATCTTTAGTAGGACCCTATGTTGAATCATGTACGTGTGAATGTTTGTCTATGGAGGTGAATCATGTGGTGGAGCAGGGAGGGAACATTATTAGTGTCATGACATAATAGTGCTATTGTTTTGCATGTCAATTTATTGCCATTGGTTCAATGAGGCAATGTTTTGCGTATTGTCCATCATGAATTTGATGCTACTGTTTGAGTAATATGCTAATGTCTTCCTATCCTTTCTCACTAAGCTAATGAAGGTTTCACCTTGTTCCTACTTGTGCAAACAGGGATCATGTTGTGCCAATCATACATTTTAGTGGAACTACACAAGACAATACAATGAACTGTATCTTAGCCAGTGCTTTAACTCTGCTGGAAGTTCTTGATAATCTTTTGATATAATCTCAGCACTGGTAAACAAGAGTGATTTCAACCATACATTTGAAGTGCACAAAAATATATACTATTGTGTGATTCCAGTGAGTGCTTTATCATCTCTTATGGGACTACATGAATAAGCTTTTTTCTCAGGTTGGTACGGGCCTAAGGCCTTCATCCATATTAGTTTGTCATTATCTCTATTTGTATCGTACTCATCATGAGAAACTCCTTTATCTTTGCACTTTTAAGTTTTGCAACCTATGATAAATGGCAATGCTTTGAGTGTTGAGTTGAGCTAAGCACCTTTGGTTAAATAAACTAATACCTCTCTTTAAGCAAGACTACTATGTTGCTAACTTTACCCATTAAGATAATGAGGGTGCTTCTATTTGTTAGTGTATGTTTCATCAATTAGTCCCACTATTACAGTAATCTCACTCTCTCAATATATGTGCCAACAGGGATGCTCGATTTTGGTGGAACTGCACAAAAACTTTGGGTGCTTCATTGCCTCGACACTTCATGCTTTCCTGTCGATTGCTAATCTCCGCTTGCTTTCTTCCTTTCTTTGTCACCGCTTGGCTTATCTCGGCTTCGGTCAAAGGAAATAGTAATTGATATGCTACCTCACACATGTTGGTACTGGTCTTTATCATGATTATTGTGCCTGTCATATGTATTGGTAATTTGGTATTGTGCTCTTGTTTGCCGATTTCATAAAGGAGTAGTTTGGAGCTGAACTCGCAGCAAATCATTACATCGGGTGATTTCAGAGAACTGCACAAAATGATCGGATGGACAGGTACTTATGCTGCTGCTATGTATTCCAAAGTTCACTCAGACAAGCATCGATGTTGACAAGAAGTGCCTATATTCATTCGAGTATCAACCGGCGTCAACCAATTGTCAAACTCCAAGTATTAGGAGAGTGAACGCCGAAAATATTGCTTGGTGCATAGCCCAGAAAAACGCAGTCCAGTCTTTGGTCCCAACTTGTGCATTTTGGTTATCGGCACATATGGTAGCAAACTATATGGCATGGACTCTAAAGATTCCAGACAAGTTGGTTGACGCCAGATATTCATCGGCACTTAATCGGCCTCGCACACCAAGGATGCTCCATTTCAGCTTGAACTGCACAAAAATTTGGGTGGTTCATTTTCTCAACCGCCTCCTTTCTCCCGCAATGTAGAATTTTGGCGAGATACAAGACCAAGATGAGCCAAGAACTAGTTGGATGAAAGTAGTGGCCAAGTTGCTCGAACCTCCCTCGACGCGAGGCCAATATTTGAGGATAAACCTACAAGCAAAGTTCAGATTGTCTGCTACCTCTTATGTACTCGAAAGTTTACTCGTACAAGAACTAATTTTAGCGAAGTACCTCCAATTGAACACCATTTACCATGCATCCTAGGTAATTAAAGTTCGTCCATGGATCATATTGGATGTGATCTCAATCATTTGGATGCATAAACATACTGAACATGTGTATATCTGAATCTTTTTGTGAATTATGTATGAATATTGTCGTGTGATCTATCAATCATTTGGTTGCATAGATATGCTGAGCTTGTGTATATATGAATCTTTTGGGTTGTTGATAGTGAATGTTGGCTATGAATATGAACGTGTCCTGTGAACCTGAGTTTGATATGAATGTTTACCTTTTCTGTTGTATTTGTGTGTGAACTTGTTAGTATGCCTACTGTGGGGTATAAAACACAGGTCTCTTATAAAAGTAATGTTGTGTCCAATTTATGTTTTCCCTTCTAACCACATTATATATATTTACATTATAAAAACATCCCACGTGTTATTAACTTATAAAAGTAAATGTTTAATGGAAAATCCTGGTTGTTTTGACTCATAGGCAAGGAAAATCCTGGTGATTGCGTACAAAAGCTTGCGAAGATTTTAAGGACCAATTTAATAATAACGCGCTCATTTTTATTTTGAGCAATAACTCGCTGATTTCTTAATTATATATATAAAAAATGTGCCTCTCTGGTTTATTCTTTGATATTAATTGCTCCTTCTAACATAACATTATATATATAACGAGCCCACCTAATACGTGTATTTCAAGGAAGTGCAAGTGGGCTGGGATTTCTTAGAAAATATAAATGGGCCCGATTGACGTGAAATTATTTGTTCACCCAGCCCAACAAATGGACTGTACATTCTAGAAAATATGGGTTAAATATATGCCACATTTTTGCAGGCTGACATGTGGGCCAATAGGTCGAAGCCTACGCAGAGCATTGTCAACCTGGTCAACAAATCATTGTGTCATCCACAACCATTGGATTTATATCCAACGGCCGACATGCACCTTCAATCTCTCGTCTTCTTCTTCCAGCGTCAGCCGGACCGCTGGTCCGCCTCCGGCGACTAAGCGGCTCTGCTTAGCATCGGCTGCGAAGCGCTACCCCAAAGACCGCCAGGCTATCCCTCCGACCTCGACACCTCCTGTTATTCTCCACAGACTACAGCCCGCCGCAATGTAATCTAGTTATAACCCTTCTCCTCCTCTCAATCTGCGACTCCACCGCCGCGTTTTCCCATCTCCGAAGTCGTTCCCGTCCGGGGCCTCGCCGTCGTCCACCGCCTCGCTGTGTTCGGTGCGGCGTGGTCAACAAACGAGAGTCATCGGAAGAGGACTGTACGTGAAGATCCTGACGGCTGGGACCCACGCGGTTCATGGTCGCACGCAAGGAAAGCTCCTCCTTATTAAGCTGGAAAAAAATGTTTCCTCCACCTGACAGCTGGGACCCGCCGGCTGTATCTTCACACGGAAGGAAGTGCCTCCTTGTTTTGCAAAAAAAATTATTCATCCTGCTGATTTGGGACCCGTCGATTTCGTGGATCGACTTGTGGGCCTACTAAGCGGACGGTACGCATCGGCTTTGTCAACTTAATCAACAAATGATTCTAGCAGCTGGACCGTTGGATGTTAATCCAACAGCCGTGCTCCTTCTTCAACCTCTATTCTTGCTCCTGTCTCCCGTGGGCGGCACCGCGGCTGTCGCCACCAACCGATGAAGTTTCCCTCCACTCCATCTGCGACTCCACCGCCCGTCTTCCCCATCTTCGGTCGTTCCGATCTGGTGCGCCGCACGCAGTGTGGTCAACGTGGTCAACAACCGAGAGTCATCGGAAGATAGCTGTACGTGAGAGGCTGACAATGGGGACGCATCACGCCCATGGACGCATGCATGCAACGGAACGCGGCGAGGTCAACGTGGTCAAGGAACGACTTCCATCGGAAGTATAATGTACATGGAGAGTCTCAGCTGGGTCCACGGCCGCAGCAAGTAAGTGCCTCCTTGTTACACGGAAAATAATGATTCCTCCAACTGACAGCAGGGACCCACTGGACGGGCCACCGTATTTTGCAAAAAGAACGTTTTCCCCCTGACTGCTAGGACCCACCCGACGGGCCATCGTATTTCGTGAAAAAATGTTCCCCCCGCTGTCAGCTCGGACCCATCGGAAGTGCCTCCTTATTACGCACAAAAAATGAATACTCCCCCTGCTAGCTGGGACCCACCTTGGTGGGAGGCTGACTTTTGGGACTACTAAGTTGACGGGGACGAAGGGCTTTGTCAACTTAGTCAATATGAACGATTCTAGCTCCAGTGACCGTACGATGTCCATCCAACGACCGTAGTGCTTCTTCAACCTCTGGTCCTCTTGCTCCAGCTGCCCAAACCAGCACCGGCCGTGCCTCATGCTCCTGCCTCCCGTGGCCGGCTGTGCTGCCGCGGAGGCCGCACCGCCACCTACTATTCCAACCGCTGGCCAGGCCCTGCGGCGACGGCAGCCTCACACCGCAGCCGAACCAGTGAACCCTCGTACTCCTCTCCACGCGGGCTTCCACTGCCGAGTGTTCCCCGGCTCCGCGTCGTCCCCTTCCTAGGCCTCGCCGTCGTCCACCGCCGTGGTGCTCTCTGCACGGCGTGGTCAACGTGGTCAAGGAACGACTTCCATCGGAAGATTACTGTACGTGGAGAGGCTAACAGCTGGGTCCACGGCCACAACCCAGTTTTTTTGTGATTTGCCAAGTAAGTCGCTTTGTCAGGCCTGTTGGGCTGCAAATCTTTCAAGACGAGGAGAGCTTTCATTAATTTGGCCGAGAAAATGGCCCATCAAGAATGAGAAATGAGTTGTACATTTTAAAACACATCAAACCGCAATTAGTTTCAAATATCTTTTTTTCATTTCGAGATTTTAAATTACATTAATTTTTATGCGTGGAGAATTTGTTGGATTTTATATTGATATAATTTTAAAATCAATTTGAATGTGAGTCGAAATTTTGGGATTAAAAACAGTTCGGACCGCACCAAAATATGCAAGTTTTCGTATAATTTTTTAACCGTGGCCACAATATGGGCTGTAATGCTAACAAAAATAATATTGGCTCCAAAAAAACCTTAAGAATTAGCAAATGGGCTGTAAATTATTAGAAATAATGGCAGATGGGTTGTATGCTGTTTTCCACAGATTTGAGGCTTTCCTAAAAAAATAGGTTGGCGCACAAGCAATGACTGTTGGATGGCCATCCAACGGCCATCCTGCTTCTTCAATCTCTGCTCTTCCTGCTCCAGCCGCTCAAACAAGCGCCGGCGGGACTGCCTGCTCCCTCCTCCCCGCAGCCGGCTCTGCTGCCTGATACTTCTCCAACGTACCTATAATTTTTGATTGCTCCATGTTATATTATCTATTGTTTTGGACTATATTGGGCTTTATTTTCAACTTTTATATTACTTTTAGGACTAACCTATTAACCGGAGGCCCAACCCAGAATTGCTGTTCTTTTTGCCTATTTCAGTGTTTCGAAGAAACGGAATATCAAACGGAGTCCAAACGGAATGAAATCTTCGGGAACGTGATTTTCTCATCAGATAAGACCCAGGAGACTTGGACCCTCCGTCAAGAAAGCCACGAGGCGGTCACGAGGGTGGAGGGCGTGCCCCCTGCCTCGTGGGCCCCTCGAAGCTCCACCGACGTACTCCTTCCTCCTATATATACCTATGTACCCCCAACAGATCAGATACAGATCCAAAAACCTAATTCCACCGCCGCAACTTTCTGTATCCACGAGATCCCACCTTGGGGCCAGTTCCGGAGCTCCGCCGAAAGGGGATTCCACCATGGAGGGCTTCTACATCAACATCATAGCCTCTCCGATGAAGTGTGAGTAGTTTACCTCAGACCTTTGGGTCCATAGTTAGTAGCTAGATGGCTTCTTCTCTCTTTTTGGATCTCAATACAATGTTCTCCCCCTCTCTCGTGGAGATCTATTTGATGTAATCTTCTTCTTTTTGCAGTGTGTTTGTTGAGACAGATGAATTGTGGGTTTTTGATCAAGATTATCTATGAGCAATATTTGAATCTTCTCTGAATTATTTTATGTATGATTGAGTTATCTTTGCAAGTCTCTTCAATTATCCGCTTGGTTTGGCCAACTAGATTGGTAGTTCTTGCAATGGGAGAAGTGTTTAGCTTTGGGTTCAATCTTGCGGTGTCCTTACCCAAAGGATGTAAAGGGTTGCAAGGCACATATTGTATTGTTGCCATCGAGGATAACAAGATGGGGTATTTATCATATTGCATGAATTTATTCCTCTACATAATGCCATCTTGCTTAAGGCGTTACTCTGTTTTCATTAACTTAATACTCTAGATGCATGCTGGATAGCGGTCGATGAGTGGAGTAATAGTAGTAGATGCAGGTGAGTCGGTCTACTTGTCTCGGACGTGATGCCTATGTACATGATCATACCTAGATACTCTCATAACTATGCTCAATTCATCAATTGCTCAACAAGAATTGCTCACCCACCGTAAAATACCTATGCTCTTGAGAGAAGCCACTAGTGAATCTATGGCCCCCGGGTCTATTTTCATCATATTAATATTCCTACGCTTTATTATTGCTTTGCTCTTTACTTTGACTTTTTGTTTTACTTTGCATCTTTATACCAAAAATACCAAAAATATTATCTATCATCTCTATAAGATCTCACTCTCGTAAGTGACCGTGAAGGGATTGACAACCCCTATTCACATTGGTTGCGAGGAGCTATTTGTTTTGTGTAGGTACGAGGGACTTGCGCGTGGCCTCCTACTGGATTGATACCTAGGTTCTCAAAAACCGAGGGAAATACTTACGCTACTCTGCTGCATCATCCTCTCCTCTTCGGGGAAAACCAAAGCAAGCTCAAGACGTAGCAAGAAGGATTTCTGGCGCCGTTGCTGGGGAGTCTACGCAAAAGTCAGCATACCAAGTACCCATCACAATCCCTTATCTCTCGCATTACATTATTTGCCATTTGCCTCTCGTTTTCCTCTCCCCCACTTCACCCTTGCCGTTTTATTCGCCCTTTCTTTCCCAATCTCCTGCTCTCTTTTTGCTTGCCTTTTTCTGTTTGCTCGTATGTTGGATTGCTTGCTTGTCACTATGGCTTAGGATAATACCAAATTGTGTGACTTTACCAATACCAACAATAATGATTTCCTTAGCACTCCGATTGCTCCTCTTGCCAATACTGAATCTTGTGAAATCAATGTTGCTTTATTGAATCTCGTTATGAAAGATCAATTCGCCGGCCTTCCTAGTGAAGATGCCGCTACTCATTTAAATAGCTTCGTGGATTTGTGTGATATGCAAAAGAAGAAAGATGTCGACAATGATGTTGTTAAATTGAAGCTATTTCCTTTTTCGCTTAGAGATCATGCTAAAGCTTGGTTGTAACATCCCAAAATTCTAAATTTTGGAATGTTATAACAAATAGATAGTTTTGATTGATTGTTTTATTGATTGACTGAAAGTGAGTGAATTCGAAACTTTTGAAAGTTAAATGAGAGGGAATAAAAGGAATTTCCCAAACTTTCATTTTTGCTTTTATGATCTTCGGGAATTCAAATTCTTTTCATCACAAAACCACGGAGAGAAGATGACACGACTTCTTCCATTTATTTAAATGACAAGGGGTGTTGAAAATATTTGAATTTCATTTGAGAATATTTCCAATTCTAAAACTTTATGCAACTCAATGATTTTCACGAGAGAAGATAAAATGACTTCTTCAAATTATATGAAATATGAGTTGGGAGTTACAAAGAATTAAATTCAAAGTTCTTTTGAATTTATTTTCAATTTGGAGTTATTTGGGTTTTATTCAAATTATTTTTCTCCAAAAATAAAATATATGGAAAATAGGGTAACATGATTCCCTACATCAGAAAATTGGAGAGAAACAAATTTGAATTAATTTTGGTATTTTTAAAATGATTTTCTCTGGAATTTATTAGGGCAGAAGCACTCTTTGCTTTATTTGAATTTGTGTGAATTTTATTTAATGCTATAGAAATGTTCAGCTTGTAGGAAATCTTTTTCTGAAAATTTTGATATATAATATGCCTATATTATATTTTGTATTTACCTCTTTTGTTTTATTTCTTTGTCTGTTAAAAAGAGACTTCCTCCGCCGAACTGGGCTTACCAGCCTCCTCGCCAGTCAGCTGCCCAGCCCAACACCGCTTTTCCTCCCGAAGCGGAGTCCGCCACAAGACGCCGCCATTGCTGACCGACCCGGCCACCCGCCGCCTTGGCCCCTCCTCCACGCCACCATCGCCTCCTATAAAACCCTCACCACCCGTCCCTCTCGCTTCACAGACTCCACCGCCCGCATCGCGGATCTTGCCCGCCGCCGCCGAACTCCACTGCCGCCCGCCTCTCCGTCGACCTCGCCGACACCACCACTGCGTCGCCCGTCTCAAGGCCGCTTCTCCTCGACGTCTCCGCTGCCCTTCAAGGATCACGAGCCACCGCCGAGTTCGCCGAGCCGCCTTTCTCGCCGGAGACCGCCGTCATGGAATCCGCTCCGCCGCCGACCTGCTGGTTTTTCCCGGTCCGTATTAAACCACCCGGTCCGACGGTTTTTATTTAGGGTTTCGGTTTTGTTTAAAAACCCCGTTGTTTTATTTAGTTAGTTTATATAGTGAGCGTCATTGCTTAGATCTCCTTAGCGAACAGTTTTAAATCGATTTAGGTTACATGTAGCGGCGTTAGCTCGATTGATTTTTCTTTTATTTTTAATTTCCGCCAGGGACCTATCTGTGATGTTTTCCTTTACAGATTAGTCCCTGATTTTCAAACCCCCATAACTTTTTACTCGTTAGTCCAAATCCAACGAAACCAATGCTCACTTCTTCGTTACGATTTCCTCTATCCAGTAATCCAACTCAAACATGTTTTTGAAAGTTTAAAATTTGAATTAGATCAGATTTGAATTCAAACTTCGTTTGATCATAACTTGAGTTTTACAACTCCGTTTGAGTTGATTCTTTTTGCAAATCGAAGCTCTTGACCTAAACTTTCTGATAAGGCCAAATTCACATAATTTTGGTACTGTTAGAAATTGTTTTATGTTGCAAGAGTTATTTGCTTGATTTTGATGTTTTCCGAATAGTTTTCTTCGTTCTTTCCGATCTTTTGAGTGATTGCTTATGTGTGGTTACTATTGCTTGATTACGATAGATTGACCGGAGTGTGACAAGTAGAACTATCAAGAGTTTTGAGTGCGAATCATCTTCTTCAACATTGCAGGCAAGTAACACTTGATCATACCTTTTCATACCTAGTTTTATGCATTAGCTCAATCCTCAAACATTGCATGATTAGGATGGCATTAATTTGTGGGTTGGGAAGTAGATGATGAGGTAGGAACCTATTGCCCTGTTACTATCAAAACCTTGGGAGTTACTTCTACGTGTTGCTTATATTGCTATGCTATGTGTAGACGTGGTTTGGGTTTCAGAGATATTCACGACAGATGTGAGATTGTTAATTAATGGTTTACTTTAAGGTGGCAACTTAAATACACATCTGGGTGGACCGAGGCACCTGGGGAACCCAAAGGTTGTCTGCTTTTATTTTGGAAATCCCGGTACCCGTGTGATCTTCCTATGGACCGCCACCTGTGCTCAAAGGAACTGAGATTATTCATGCTAGAAACTTCAGTGTGCAGCCACAAGCTATTATGGGCTCTAGCATAGTTGAGTAAGTTACGTGAAGCTCTCGAAGAGGTAGATCAGCAGGTAGTGGTTTTTATAGGTTTGGTATGATCTATCCGGAGTAGAGAGTTAATGTTTCTGAAAGACTGTGTCTCGGTCATCCGTTTCTCAAATACCATGTAGTGCGAGAAACCAACAGAGGCGATCGAGTCTTGTGGGGAAAAGTGCGCAAACCTCTACAGAGTGTACAATCTAATCATGGTTAGTCATGTCCCCGGTTATGGACAATTCTGAGTATCTTGTACTTGAGTATTCACATGTATCTCATCACTCTAAATTAATATTGCTGGGTTGTTAATCACTTTAATTGGGATTGAGTTGGGGTTATACCTTCTCAATGATGTTTCAACCACCATGATAGTTAAATAAAATTTATACCTTTGATATAGGGAAAAATTGGCTTTATGCAAAACTGTAACCATAGAGCTATTCCACCAGCCATATATGCATGTAGTATAGCTTATTCTTTCATTACTCTCTATGTGTTACATTGCCAGCATATTCCATGTGCTGACCCGTTTTCGGGCTGCAACGTTTCATGTTGCATACTTTTTCAGACGACGAGTAAGTGATATGTTAGGGTTACGATTACATATACTCAACTTTGCCGTTGGTGTTGATGGGAATCCACAACCTTGTCGCTTCCGCTATACTTTGGATTGAGGTAATAGTATTTACATTACTTTATACATGTGATTTACCTCTGTTATAAATCCTTCGAGTACTGTGTGTGTCAGCATACCGATCCAGGGATGACACCTAAGCACGTAGACTTGATCCATTCGGGTCGGGTCGCTACAAGATGGTATCGATGCACATGTTGACCGTAGGACGTGACCCTAGAAACCCATAAGCCAATAGGAAAGATTTTTCTCTACTACTTCATTTTCAAAAGATCTTTTACCTCTCTTCTCTCGAGCTTATTCAAATATTCCCTTTTAGTGAGACCATACCCTTTTCCTTTTGACCACTCGAAGATTCTACCGATGAGACCACTCCAAGAAGTACAAGATATCGCATAACTAAGACTACTTTGGAATAAAGAGGATTTTTACCGTGCATTATAATGACGGAAACTACAACGGTGAAGACTCCGAAGACTAGGAGAATTTGAAGGCTTTGAAGAATTTCCGGATTTGTATGACCTAGGAAGGCACCCCTTATGGAACTTGGCAGACTATGGAAGCTGTCAATACCCGAGATTAAGGTGTATCGGAGAAAGACCAGAACATGGAGCATTAGAATTCAAAGTTCTATCAAGGAAAACCCTAAGGCAGGAGATATCAACTATGGAATGCTAGCTCATGGAAATGACAAGAGCAGAAACACGCTATCCATGATGTTATCACCCGTTTATGCTATTGACACCGTCTTTGAGTTAAGCATGCATATGCATGGAAGGATTGGATGGTAGAAGGTCGATGGAGCACCTATCGGCAAGAGGTGAAGTTTTAACCTTAGCTGATGTAACACCGGGATCTGGAGCATTACATCAAGGAGTTAAGAT
Source organism: Aegilops bicornis (assembly GCA_021605145.1). Lineage (NCBI taxonomy): Eukaryota > Viridiplantae > Streptophyta > Magnoliopsida > Poales > Poaceae > Aegilops > Aegilops bicornis. The sequence continues at coordinate 508,447,505 of CM038669.1, forward strand.
GGACCTACAAGAAGCAGTATTTGATAAAGAAGCAGTTCGTGAAGAACTCAGGACCCAGAAGCTGAAAGTAGACAAGCTGAAGGAGCAAAACATCGAGATACCGGAGATTCGTCGAGAACTGAAGGACAGTAGGACCATGGCTCATGCCAAGGATGTTGAAACCCAGAAGTCGGAACGCAACTCCAGAATACTAAAGGACGTCATGAGAGACTTCGCGTCAACAGAGATGATCTGGCAAAAGAACTTGAGAAAGACAAGCACGATCGGAAGAAGCCATTGGAGACATGATAAGACTAGAAGAGTTTGATGACTTGGAAGATTTATTGACCTTTAGAAGACCAAACCCCTATTATATACCTGCGTTAGATGCGACGATTGTGAGCTATCATTTGTTTGATGTTTTTCCTACAGCCACAATAAAACAGTCTTTTCAAAACTATTGTTTGTATTGTGTGTATCCCTCTCTATCTCTCTTGTCCCACCCCAAACCCATGGACCCAATAAAGTATGAATGGAGATGAACTCATGTTTCCTGGACCGATGAGTCAATTGGAGACAAATTCGATGGATTCGTAACATGGAGGAATAAATGGAGAATAACCCTATAGCCGGAAAGAATATGGCCCAGCATGCTCTACAGTGCTTTGTAAAAGGTGCCACTACCTGGTAGAAGATGTACCAAACCATCAATGGATGGCAAGGAGTAACCACTTGGAAGGAATTTAAGTGGATTTTGTTAAATTCTTGGCTTGTGCCCCAGAAATTGAGGCCTTATGGAAAGGATGTGAAGAAACCTTGTGGATACAAGCTTTGTGGAGAAATAGGACACAACCATAAAGAAAATAAGGACGAATACCCTCATAAGCAGAGGATTACCAAAGGAGTAGCCGAGGATCTCAGGGAACTTCGAATGGAGATTTTTCCCAAAGGTTTTGTTGCAGCAATGGAAGTTAAGTCTACATTGTTGGCAAAGATCCGTGAAGCTCAGAAGGATGACAAAGAGATTGCTGAGGTAAAAGAGAGGATGAGCAAAGGAAAGGCCGAAGGTTTTCGTAAGGATGAGCACGACACCTTATGGTTCGAGGATCGTGTATATGTGCCTAATAATGCAAAAATCAGGAAGTTAATACTTCAGGAGGCTCATGACTCACCATACTCGATTCACCCTGGAAACACCAAGATGTATTTGGATTGGAAGGAGCGTTTCTGGTGGACTGGTATGAAGAAGGATATTGCGGAGTATGTAGTCATAGGTGATGTATGCCAGAGAGTAAATGCAGAGCATCAGAAGCCAGTCGGATTACTACAGCCTATGCCGATACCCGAATGGAAGCAGGATAAGCTTGGCATGGATTTCATTACCGGATTTCCCCGAACCTGATCGGGATATGATTCTATCTGGGTAGTAGTTGATTCGCTTGACCAAAGTGGCTCACTTTTTCCCAGTGAAACCACCTATACAAGTGCGAAGTTGGCCAAGATATATATGACTAGGACCGTATGTCTGCATGGAGTTCCGAGGACCATCGTATCAGATAGAGGAACACAGTTTACCTCAAAGTTTTGGAATCAGCTGCACCGGACTTTGGGTACTAAGCTAGAGTTCAAGATGACCTTTCATCCGCAGATGCATGGATAGACCGAGAGAGTCAATCAGATTCTGGAGGACATGTTGAGAACGTGTGAGCTAGATTATGGATCTAGTAGGGATGATAATCTACCTTACGCGGAGTTCTCATACAACAACAGCTACCAAGTCAGTTTGAAGATGGCCCCTTTTTAAGCTTTGTATGGGAGAAGGTGCAGGACACCGTTGATGTGGGATGAACTTGGAGACCGTCAGTTGTTTGGACCAAATGTGATCAAGGAGTCAGAAGAGAATGTTAAGTTGATTCGAGATAGACCAAGGTAGCTCACCAGCGTAAGAGTTATGCAGACTCAAAAACGCAAGGAGGTAGTCTATGAAATTGGAGACAGAGCATGTCTTCATGTGTCCCCTCTGCGAGGAGTTAAATGATTTGGAGTTAAGGGAAAGTTAGCCCCGAGATTTGTAGGACCATACCGAGTTTTGGAGCGTATGGGAGCAGTGGCCAACAAGTTGGAGTCACCCGAAGGACTGTCAGAAGTTCATGATGTGTTTCACATTTCCCAGTTGAAGAAGTGCCATGCGTAGATGGCCAATATTCCCTGTAAGGACGCTTGACCCTGGAAAAGATAATGATGTTCCACGAAGTGAGTATGGACTTCATAAGTATAAGTTTTTATCTCGGTATGTGGGACATCCCACGAGGATGAAGAGATGAATTACTATTGGATATAAAGGAGGTATGATGTTGGAAATATGGATCAATGGAAATTCCATGATGAGTTTGAGTAATCATGTCCTAGTTTGGTGCCAATAGAAGGAAGGAAGACATTACAATTGGATGGATTTAAGAATACTAGGAAGTTGGAAGTTGGAATAATGATCAGAAGCCCGAGGATAAGTTCAAGGACTACAAGTGATGAGATGGGCCATAACCCACAGGCCCCAGGGCCTGCCAAAAAGCAAGCACACTCTTGCTGAAGGAAAAACCCTGGAAGAAGTTACGATTTTATCGGTAGACGATCTTATAGGAGTAATGCAAAACCTGAGAGTTGTTAAGGAACGATAGATGTTTGGTTGGCTTGCAGAATCAATGGATTTATCCGAACTTGGTTCGTCGACAAAAGAAAATTCTGCAATGCTTGTGAGAATGACCGAGTGTTAGAATGCGAGATTCGCTAAACCATGTACAAGGTAATGATTTGGGTGCAGGGTGGATTGATCACCATACCAACTTACTCTTATTATTCGCCTTGATATACGGGATGGTAAATCTGAGTGACTTACCTATAGTAGAGAGACGACGATCAAAACCTTGTTTAAACCTTAGAATGCTATAAGCATTTTTCCCTTGTACACGGCAGTTGTTGCCAACCGTAGGTTATACGGTGAGGTTCAACCCAGACCCGTTTTCTGCAGGAGAAACCATAAATTGTTGACCACCATGAGATATCGATAGTTGTTTAACATTGGCGCCAGACCCGTCAGCTAAGAAGACTGTCGGGGAGGCTGATCGTACCCACGGACACCTATGGGGCCGGCGGAGCAGCCCCTTGTGGTTCGGAGGGGGGCGGAGGTCGCATGAAGAGCGGATCGAGGCGATGCACACGAGCGGTTTACCCAGCTTCGGAGCTCTCCGGAGAGATAAAACTCCTACTGCTGCTTGTTTGATCTATTTTGTTCTTGCTAGGGAGCAATGCGGGCTACAAAACCTAGAGTGAGTGTGGCTAGTCTACGGTGGGTCGAATGAATCGAAACTTGGCCAACCGCGGAACCCCCTCCACGTTGCACTCGGGCCTCCTTTTATATGCAAGGGTCTCCGGCGGTGGCAACATAGGCGGGGTACAAACGTAAAACAGGGGTTGGTACACCTACTTGAACAAAGGTACAGTGCAAAAATACCTAACTCGACGGCAAGGGACAAAAGCAATAAATGCCATCGTTGTCGCCCAAAGCGATTATAACAGAAGACCGTCAGTACGCCTCCGCCGCCACGATGGCGAGCCTGTCAGCCGCCGCTCATCGCTGCTCTCCGCTGGCTGCACTGCTCGACACGCGCCCATGGGGACGGTCCCATGGCGACACGTCGCCGGGTGAGCTGGAGCGAGAGACGGAGAGGAGTTGCATGTCATGACAAGCGCCTTGCGATGGCCGGATCCTTGTCGCGCCCGGAGGCTTGTCGCGCTCCGAGCCTTCCCGGCAAGCTCCTCTTGCCGGGCCTTGTCTTCTCCGTGCCTGGGGTGGCCTTCCCGACAAGCTCCTCTTGTCGGGGCCTTGTCTGCCTAGAGAGGCCTTCCCGACAAGCTTCTCTTGCCGGGGTCTTGCCTTCTGAATGGCCATGGAGGGTCTTGGCGGACGCCCGGCGAGGCTTGCCGCGGGGACGCTGCGACTGTCCGTGCACAAGTTCGGGGTACTAAGGTACCCCTACTTTAGTACACCGACAGGAGCCCCGGGTCTGGGCCATACACTGTGCCGAGCGCTGTTGGGCCAGGCCCAAAACAGGGCACGCGCGGCCTGGGTCCAAACCAAACCCACTCCAGATCCGCCGTCCCCGTAGAACGGCACGCGTCGATTGCGGCGTCGTGGGGGAAGCAGGCGGCGTGCGGGGTCGCTCCACCCGTCGCCTCCGCTCTGCATTCCCGCCACGTGGTTCCCATGCTCTTGGGGTCACGGACGGTGGAAGTAGAAAACTGGGCCGTCATGAGCAGAGGCAGCAGGTCGGCCCCGATTCCCTGCTCTTCCTATGCCCTGATTTGTCGGCCAGGCGGTTGAGCCCCACCTTGCTTCCTTAAAAGGGCGGAAGGGGAGCGCAGAAGGCCGCACTCTCCCATCTCCTCCTTTCTTGATTTGCTCCCCTTTCTCTCATTCGCCATGGAGAAAAAGAGCCTTGGTTCTTCATTGGTGGCGGCGAGGGTCGCCCGCTAGACAGCGCTCCTCCCAACCCCACGCCTGGGCGGCAGAGCCAGCCCCAAGAGGAAGAGGGAGGGGCGAGGTCGAGGACGAGGTCGAGGAAGAGGCGGACGGGCGGCGCGCCGTCTCCGCCTCCGCCGGCCGGTTCCCCTCCTCACGGTCCATACTGGGACGACCCTTGCGAAGTTCTTCTTCGTCAGCTGCGCCGGGCGCCTCGTCGTCGCCTCCGGCTTCCAGCTCCGCTTATGCGCGATGGAGTCGGATCCGCCCGAGACACTGAGATTGCACATGAGGGGCTGTGGAATCAGCGGCATGCGAGTCCGTGTTGTATTCCCAGCCCCTAATGTGATGTATCTTGATCGTGGGTGGAAGACGTTCACCCGCATCCATAGCCCGAGGGCGGGGTTTACCCTCCATTTTAAGTTAATGGAGGGTGATCTCCTCTCCGTCAAGGTCTTCGGGGATCTTGGCACTCGGGCGAAGTGCTGCGTGGACAGCTCCTCCGACAACGAAGATTCCTCGAGCGAGAGTGACGAGGAGGGGAGCGATAATGACGACGAGGTTGGCGGGCCCGATTAGTTGTCGAGCGCCCGTCGTCACCGCGACCCCATCATCCGTGTCGCTGCTCCCCGAACTCCCGGGTCGTCTCCTTGGGCGAGGCGTGGGGAGGCTGCGGAAGGGAAGAGGATGGCGACAAGGCCGTCAAGTCGGAGTACGAGGCGTAGTGCCCTCGACAAGCGTCTGACGCCCTGCCGCCCGATCTTGAACCCGCTTGGCGCCGCCATCTCCGTCAAGCCCTCGGGAGCTCCCTGGATGTTCTCTTGGTGTCTTCGCACCCGTAGCCTCGCCTAGGCGTTTCTTTTGCCCTTCCGCCCCTTGACCTACCTCCGGAAAGAGGGACAGAAAAGGATTACGGGCATCTTATCTTTTTAATTTGTAAGCCTTCGGGCCTTATCCGCATTTAAAGCTTGTAATCCTCTCTTTCAGGTTTTTCATTCCCCACGGATTGGATCCGAGTAGAATGTTTTTAATGAAAAAGGGATGTTTGAAAAAGGACGAAGGGCTTATCTCGATATCTCAGCAACTCTCGCTTGCCGCTGCCCCCCGGAAACCTGCTTGCCGCAGCTCCCGGCAACTCGCTTGCCGCAGCCCCGCAACTCCTCGGGCTTGCCGGGCTTGGGTGCCGCGCGCCTTCTTCTCCTCTTCGCTGTTATTTCAGTTCGAGGACGATTTAGCCAAAGGCCGCAATAAGTTATCTTTGTAACATAACTTTATTCGGCAACATCTAATACGTTACTTCCTTTACTCGACCCTTGGCTTTGTATGTTATTACCCAACGCCAGTGGAAACTTGCGGTGCAGGCACCCTTGCCGCGAAAGCACCGAAAAGGGACTTCAAGAACCTCTTTGGCGGGTCGCTACCGACAAGCAACCTTGTCGCGGACTAGTCGCAGCTCGCTTAAGTTGTTGAGCGGACTCGAAACAAAGTAAGGGCGCCACCAGCCACGATTTGGTTCCTCCGCACGGGTTTTTTTATACAAAGCGCCGGTCGCTCAAGGAAGATAACTTTACAAATTTATTACTGATCTGAATCGATCGATGCAATGTTATTTCCTCTACTTGATTTCTTCCTTTGTACGTTGTTGCCCTCGCCTTTCGTGGAAACTTGCCGTGCAGTGCACCCTTGCCATGAAGCGCCGAAAGTGCGCAACTTCAAAGAGCTCGTCAAGGGTCGCCACCGACAAGAAACCTTGTCGCGGACTAGCCGCAGCTCACTTAAGTTGTTGAGCGGACTCGAAACAAAGTAAGGGCGACCAGTCACGATTTGGTTCCTCTGCGCAAGATGTGTTTTCCATACAAAGTACTATCGCTCGAGGAAGATAACGAAAATTTAAAATTGATTGCTCAAACTTTGGCAACTTAGCTTTTCTGCTTTCTTGCTTCCCGATGAGGCTTAAACTTCCTCGAGCGGTGCCTGGTCCATAGTATTATCTCCTCCTCCCCCCTGGTTAACTTGTGCGCGAGGGAGCCTCCCTTTCTTTGATAGAAGAAAAAGAAGAGGAAATAACATCATGGAGCCTAGCGGCTCGATTCTGCTTACCGGGTGTGGTTGCTGCACAAAGTGTTAGCCAAAACATGCAATAACTTGATGAAAGCATGAACTTGACAGGTTGTGCGCAACACATGGGCTTTACTGATGCACGGGGTCTGCGCGGCTTTGTACAAAGGATCACATGCAACAGCGGCAAGACTTGTACAAAAGGTGGTTGCCGGACGGGTCCCGACAACCGCGCCTTTATGGGTAAAACTTACGAAGATGCTCAATGTTCCAGGAGTTGCTCACCGAATGCCATCTTCGGTCTCAAAGCGACAGCGCCAGGCCTAGTGACTCGTTTCACCCGATAAGGGCCTTCCCACTTCAAGGCCAACTTGTTTGAATTCTTGGCGGATTGAACGCTACCAAGAACAAGGTCGCCTTCCTCGAGACTTCGCATTAACTCTGCGGCCATGGTAGCGACGCAGAGCTTGTCAGAAGCGAGCGGCTCGCATAAAGCTCAAGACGATCCTCCTCAAGGAGCAAGCGTCATCTTGTCGCAGCTGCTCTTGCTCAAACTCATCGTGGCGAGCACTCGAGGCGACCCGATACGAAGTTCCATGGGGAGAACTGCCTCTGCTCCATAGACTAGAGCAAAGGGTGCCCGCCGCTGGCTCGATTTGGTGTCGCTCGATTGACCAAAGAACCACCGCAGCTCCTCGATCCAGTTTCTTCCGCACTTGTGCAGCCCGTCGAAAGTTCTGGTCTTGAGACCGCGCAGCACTTCAGCGTTGCCCTCTCTCGCTTGACCGCTGCTTCTCGGGTGAGCAATGCAAATCGCACCTTGGCGCCAAGGTCTTGGACGTCTTGCATGAAGGTGCGACTCAGAATTGGGTGCCGTTGTCGGTGATGATCCTGTTAGGGATTCCAAACGCGCATAATCGACCTAAAGAACTTGATCACGACCGTGTTGTCACCTTTCTCATCGCTTCCACTTCCGCCACTTTGTGAACTTGTCGATGGCGACGCATAAGTACTCAAAGCCCCGACAGCTTCGGGGAAGGGGCCGAGGATGTCGAGCCCCTGCACCGAAAATGGCCAGGATAAAGGGATCGTCTGGAGAGCTTGAGCAGTTGGTGTATCTGCTTGGAATGGAACCGCACGCTTCACACTTGGTTACTTGTGCGGTTGCATCCGGAGGGCTGCCGGCGGAAGAAACCTTGCCTTAAAGCTTTGCCGCAAGTGCTCTTTTGCGCCAATGTGGTGACCACATATGCCTCCATGTATCTCTCGCCAACAGCTTTTGTCCATCTTCCCGAATACACTTCAATTTCACACCGTTGAGTCTTCTTACATGCAGATGTCGTCGACAAACTGGTACATACTTGATCGCCGGGCTACTCTTTCCGCTTCTTCCGCTTCTTCGGAAGTTCTCCGTCTCAAGGAAATGGACAATCTGCGCCAGCCGGAGCTTGTTGATCGACAACATGGAATAAAGGCTCATCTGCTGCTGTGGGAACATCAGCTTCTACGGCAAGGGCCGGTGGCTCTGCCGGAGCTAGATGCTCCCCGACGAGCTTGTCGCGCCAGAGATGTCGGGGAGGCTGATCGTACCCACGGACACCTATGGGGCCGGCGGAGCAGGCCCCTTGTGGTTCGGAGGGGGGCGGAGGTCGCACGAAGAGCGGATCGAGGCGATGCACACGAAGCGGTTTACCCAGCTTCGGAGCTCTCCGGAGAGATAAAACTCCCATCGCTGCTTGTTTGATCTATTGTGTTCTTGCTAGGGAGCAATGCGGGCTACAAAACCTAGCGTGAGTGTGGCTAGTCTACGGTGGGTCGAATGAATCGAAACTTGGCCAACCGCGGAAACCCCTCTACGTTGCACTCGGGCCTCCTTTTATATGCAAGGGGTCTCCAACAGGTGGCAACATAGGCGGGGGTACAAACGTAAAAACAGGGGTTGGTACACCTAATTGAACAAAGGTACAAAGGTAAAAATACCTAACTCGACGGCAAGGGACAAAAGCAATAAATGTCTGCTGTTGTCGCCCAAACAAAGGTAACAGAGACCGTCAGTATGCCTCGCCGCCACGATGGCGAGCTTTAACGCCATTATCGCTGCTCTCCGCTGGCTGCACAGCTGCTCGACACGCGCCCATGGGACGGTCCCATGGCGACACGTCGCTGGGTGAGCTGGAGCGGAGACGGAGAGGAGTTGCATGCCGCGGCAAGCGCCTTGCCACGGCCGGATCCTTGTCGCGCCCGTAGGCTTGTCGCGCTCCGAGCCTTCCCGGCAAGCTCCTCTTGCCGGGGCCTTGTCTTCTCCGTGCCTGGGGTGGTCTTCCCGACAAGCTCCTTTTGTCGGGGCCTTGTCTGCCTAGAGAGGCCTTTCCGACAAGCTCCTCTTGCCGGGGTCTTGCCTTCTGAATGGCCGTGGAGGGTCTTGGCGGACGCCCGAGGCTTGCCGCTGAGGACGCTGCGATCGTCTGGTGCACAAGTTCGGGGTACTAAGGTACCCCTACTTTAGTACACCGACAAAGACCCAGTCTCGGAATAACCTTACCAAGAGTAAAGGACAGAAGAGATTGAGGAAAAGGTTATGCCACTACCGGAAGAGCCCAGAAAATTAATTATCCAGAGGATCTGATAAGATCGACACCGCCAACAACAAGGATGGAGTATATGAGTTTTGATGGAACCGTAACCATGCTTCTAAGGGTGGTAGCACCCGAGACCCCCGGAGACGATCAATGGATTTTTGAGAAGACCCCCAAACCCTAACCTATTTCTTTCTAGCCTCTCCGAATCTCGAGGACGAGATTCATTTTAAGGGTGGTAGGTTTGTAACATCCCAAAATTCTAAATTTTGGAATGCTATAACAAATAGATAGTTTTGATTGATTGTTTGATTGATTGACTGAAAGTGAGTGAATTCGAAACTTTTGAAAGTTAAATGAGAGGGAATAAAAGGACTTTCCCAAACTTTCACTTTTGCTTTTATGATCTTCGGGAATTCAAATACTTTTCATCACAAAACCCTGGAGAGAAGATGACATGACTTCTTCCATTTATTTAAATGACAAGGTGTTGAAAATATTTGAATTTCATTTGAGAATATTTCCAATTCTAAAACTTTATGCAACTCAATGATTTTCACGAGAGAAGATAAAATGACTTCTTCAAATTATATGAAATATGAGTTGGGAGTTTCAAAGAATTAAATTCAAAGTTCTTTTGAATTTATTTTCAATTTGGAGTTATTTGGGTTTTATTCAAATTATTTTTTCCAAAAATAAAATATATTGAAAATTGGGTAACATGATTCCCTACATCTGAAAATTGGAGAGAAATAAATTTGAATTAATTTTGGTATTTTTAAAATGATTTTCAAAGTGAATTTATTAGGGCGTAAGCACTCTTTGCTTTATTTGAATTTGTGTGAATTTTATTTAATGCTATAGAAATGTTCAGCTTGTAGGAAATCTTTTTCTGAAAATTTTGATATATAATATGCCTATATTATATTTTGTATTTACCTCTTTTGTTTTATTTCTTTGTCTGTTAAAAAAAAACCTTCCCTCCGGGGCTTACCAGCCTCGCCAGCCGTGGCCCAGCCAGCCACACCGCCTTCCTCCCGAGCGGAGTCCGCCAAGACGCCGCCCAGTGACCGACCCGGCCACCCCGCCTTGGCCCCTCCTCCACGCCACCGTCGCCCTCCTATAAAACCTCACTCGACCCGTCCCTCTCCTCGCCACAGACTCCACCGCATCGCCGGATCTTGCCGCGCCGCCGAACTCCACCGCCGCCTCTCGCCGACCCTCGACACCACCCGCGTCCGCTCAATCTCGCCCTCCCGACGCCTCCGCTCCTCTGCGATCACGGAGCCACCGCTGAAGTTCGCCGGAGCCGCCGCCTTTCTCGGAGACCGCCGTCGCTGAATCCGCTCCGCCCGACCGCCGGTTTTTCCCGGTCCGTATTAAACCACCCGGTCCGACGGTTTTTATTTTAGGGTTTTCGGTTTTGTTTAAAAACCCGCTTTTTATTTAGTTAGTTTATATAGTGAGCGTCATTGTTTAGATCTCCTTAGCGAACGGTTTTCGCCGATTTAGGTTACATGGCGGCGTTAAGCTCGATTGATTTTTCTTTTTATTTTTAATTTCCGGCCAGGGACCTATCTGTGATGTTTTCCTTTACAGATTAGTCCCTGATTTTCAAGCCACCATAACTTTTTACTCGTTAGTCCAAATCCAACGAAACCAACGCTCACTTCTTCGTTACGATTTCCTCTATTCAGTAATCCAACTCAAACATGTTTTTGAAAGTTTAAAATTTGAATTAGATCAGATTTGAATTCAAACTTCGTTTGATCATAACTTGAGTTTTACAACTCCGTTTGAGTTGATTCTTTTTGCAAATCGAAGCTCTTGACCTAAACTTTCTGATAAGGCCAAATTCACATAATTTTGGTACTGTTAGAAATTGTTTTATGTTGCAAGAGTTATTTGCTTGATTTTGTTGTTTTCCGAATAGTTTTCTTCGTTCTTTCCGATCTTTTGAGCGATTGCTTATGTGTGGTTACTATTGCTTGATTACGATAGATTGACCGGAGTGTGACGAGTAGAACTATCAAGAGTTTTGAGTGCGAATCATCTTCATCAACATTGCATGCAAGTAACACTTGATCATACCTTTTCATACCTAGTTTTATGCATTAGCTCAATCCTCAAACATTGCATGATTAGGATGGCATTAATTTGTGGGTTGGGAAGTAGATGATGAGGTAGGAACCTATTGCTCGTTACTATCAAACCCTTGGGAGTTACTTCTACGTGTTGCTTATATTGCTATGCTATGCGTGAGACGTGGTTTGGGTTTGAGAGATATTCACGACAGATGTGAGATTGTTAATTAATGGTTTACTTTAAGGTGGCAATTTAAATAGACATTTGGGTGGACTGAGGCACCTGGGAACCCAGTGTTGTCTGTTTTATTTTTGGAAATCCCGGGGTACCCGTGTGATCTTCCTATGGACCGCCACCCAGGCTCAAAGGGAACTGAGATTATTCATGCTAGAAACTTCAGTGTGCAGCCACAAGCTATTATGGGCTCTATCATAGTCGAGTAAGTTACGTGAAGCTCTCAAGAGGTAGATCAGCAGTAGTGGGTTTTATAGGTTTGGTAATCTATCCGGAGTAGAGAGTTAATGTTTACGAAAGATCGTGTCTCGGCCATCCGCTTCTCAAATACCATGTAGTGCGAGAAACCAACGGAGGCGATCGAGTCTTGTGGGGAAAAGTGCATAAACCTCTGCAGAGTGTACAATCTAATCATGGTTAACCGTGTCCCGGTTATGGACAATTCTGAGTATCTTGTACTTGAGTATTCACATGTATCTCATCACTCTAAATTAATATTGCCGGGTTGTTAATCACTTTAATTGGGATTGAGTTGGGGTTATACCTTCTCAATGATGTTTCAACCACCATGATAGTTAAATAAAATTTATTCCTTTGATATAGGGAAAAATTGGCTTTATGCAAAACTGTAACCATAGAGCTATTCCACCAGCCATATATGCATGTAGTATAGCTTATTCTTTCATTACTCTCTATGTGTTACATTAACAGCATATTCCATGTGTTGACCCGTTTTCGAGCTGCAACGTTTCATGTTGCAGAATTTTTCAGACGACGAGTAAGTGATATGTTAGGGTTACGATTACCTATACTCAACTTTGCCGTTGGTGTTGATGGGAATCCACAACCTTGTCGCTTCCGCTATACTTTGGATTGAGGTAATAGTATTTACGTTACTTTATACATGTGATTTACCTCTGTTATAAATCCTTCGAGTACTGTGTGTGTCAGCATACCGATCCAGGGATGACACCTAAGCACAGAGACTTGATCCATTCGGGTCGGGTCGCTACATTGGTTTTCGTCTTTGCCTAAAAATAGTATTGATTCTTGGAACAAGTGCAAAGATGCTTTTATCTCAGTATTTCCCTCCCGCTAAGATCATCTCTCTTAGGAACGATATTATGAATTTTAAGCAACTTGATCATGAACATGTTCCACAAGATTGGGAGAGAATGAAATTAATGATACGTAATTGCCCTACTCATGGTTTAAACTTGTGGATGATTATACAATTTTTTTATGCCGGATTGAATTTTGGTTCTAGAAACCTTTTAGATTCGGCCGCGGGAGGTACTTTTATGGAAATCACTTTAGGAGATGCTACTAAACTCCTAGATAATATTATGGTTAATTATTCTCAATGGCATCTTGAAAGATCTACTAATAAAAAAGTGCATGCGATAGAAGAAATCAATGTTTTGAGTGGAAAGATGGATGAACTTATGAAATTATTTGCTATTAAGAGTGTTTCTTCTGATCCTAATGATATGCCTTTGTCTACTTTGACTGAGAATAATAATGAATCTATGGGTGTGAATTTTGTTGGTAGGAATAATTTTGGTAACAACGCGTATAGAGAGAATTTTAATCCTAGGCCTTATCCTATCAATCCTTCTAATAATTATGGAAATTCCTACAACAACTCTTATGGAAATTTTAATAAGATGCCCTCTGAATTTGAGAATAGTGTTAAAGAGTTTATGAATTCACAAAAGAATTTTAATGCTTTGCTTGAAGAGAAATTACTTAAAGTTGATGAATTGGCTAGGAACGTTGATAGAATTTCATTTGATGTTGATTCTTTAAAGCTTAGATCTATTCCTCTTAAGCATGATATCAATGAGTCTCTCAAAGCCATGAGAACTTCCATTGATGAGTGCAAGGAAAGAACCGCTAGGATGCGTGCTATGAAAGATGCCTTTACTAAAGCGTGTTCTTCCAATTTCCATGAAAATCAAGATGAATATCTAAAAGTTATTGATGTGTCTCCCATTAAATCCTTGTTTTCAATATGAATCTTGATAATGATGAGATTGAATATGAGTCACCTTTACCTAGAAGGCGTTCTAAAAATTCGGAGCTTTTAGATTATGATGCTAAAATTGATAAAAGTGGGATTGAAGAAAGTAAAACCTTAGATGTTGCTAAACCCACTATTTTGGATTTCAAGGAATTTAATTACGAAAGTTGCTCTTTAATTGATTGTATTTCCTTGTTGCAATCCGTGCTAAATTCTCCGCATGCTTATAGTCAAAATAAAGCGTTTACTAAACATATTCAGAAGCGACCCGACCTCGTGACGGTCAAGCCTCTGTGTTGTCGTGCCATCCTCGATCAAGATGTCGGGCACACACAAGTACATCAATGTATATATCAAAGTGCAATCACATGTATAATTAACGTAAACTGATATATACCTCATAAGTCACAGCTGAAACAATTAGTCGGGTGTGGAGTCCCATCAACGCCATCGGCAGGTTGAGTGTAGACCGTAACCCTGCACTGCACTCTTACTGTCGAGGAAATATCTCGCAACATGATACGTTGCAGCCGTAGGTCAAGACATTGAATGTACCCCAAGATCACAACATGAGAAAACAGATGATAAAACTATACTATATGCAATATGGCTTTGTGGCTCGTGTCTCGAGTTTTGTTTATGTAAAAGCTGATTTATTTTCCCTACATCAAAGGAATAAATGAAGTCTGTACTATAGAGTTTTCTATCATGACATGGTTCCGCCAACCGATGTCTCATAGCCCAAATTCATCATAAGTTGCCCACAATTAAGTTATCAGTCCGGTGTTGAGAGTTCCGAGATAGATCCAAGTCCAGATGCTCAAGTTGTCCGTGAATCGGGACACGGCTAATCGATTAGGGTTTTAACCCTCTGCAGAGGTTTGTACACTTTACCCGCAAGATTCGATCCCTCTCTTTACGCTCTCGCACTTCGTGGTGTTTGAGAACAAGATGACCGAAACATGGTCTTCAAGAGTTCCTCCGACCACCGTCCGGTGCTCATCCAATCCTACCGTAGTTCTACATCTCGCTAGCACCGCCCCAGCCAGATTCACCACTAAGGTCAACCAAGCCAGAGCCCATAGTGACTTGCGGTTGCAGGTAAGCTTCCTGCATGAAGTATTCTTCCGCCTCTTTGAGTCCTGGGTGAAGCTTTCCGCAAGATGTCATTGCGCTTCTCCATGCATCCCGCCAACCACCGGGTTTCTCCAGGTGCCCACAACCGCCCTTCACCCAGTAGTGTGTATTGAATTCTTGTCTCGAGTCTTGAAGTCTTGAGGCCTTGGAGGTGCAGTCCTTGCAGATTTCATCATGGTGTTGTCGTCATTGACGTAAATCCTCCATTCTCACACCAATCCTGAGCACTCATACCAAACCCCGTCTACTATAGCGTAGCATTAAAACAAATAACGTCCCGGCTTGGTAACAGGTGATGGGTTCCTACCTCATGCATACTACTCAACTACAAGGATTCAATAACACTCTTGAGGGGTGGTTGCAAAGATGCCACTAAATGCAATAAACATAGGTATGAAAGCATGGTCAAAGTGAACTTGCCTTGCCGACGATCTTCGAAAACTAGGGACTCGTGGTAGCAAGCTTCAGACCGGAAATTCTACCGAGACAAACAACAATCATAATAAGCATACAACATATGACCACTTAACATAATAGCATGCTAACATAACACACAAAGCACTTGAACCAAAACCCAAAGAAAAACTCAAAGAAATCCAACTCAAGTTTTCCCATATCCAACAACACTAAAGGAATAGTTTTGCACTAAAAAATTTTTCTTAACAGAACCTAAGCATGGGTTTATGCTACCTAATATAAAAGAATTCATCAAGCTACTATGAGCAAAAAGAATAAACTTAAAATCTATTATAAAACTCCTATTAGGCCTAAAGCAAATTCTAGTAGGAAAAATAAAATAAAAGTTTTATTTATTATAAATAAAAGTTCATGCTCTAAAGTGACAGAAACTAACCTAGAATAATCTATCACATAGGAAAAATAAATTTATTTGCTAATTAAAACAATAGGAAAACAGTAGCTAGGTAATTAATTAAGAATAACATGATTCTGGTTAAAACTAATTTTTTTATTGATCCTAAAATGCCCAAATAAATTCCTATGGTTAGGCAATGTCAAAACAGAGTAGTGACAAAAAGAATCACTAAAAAATAATATTCCTGGCTCTTTTTATAGCAGAATTACTAATCTGTCTAAAACTAAAATAAAACAATTTTTAATAATTTTAACATGACTAAACATATTTTCTGCAGGAACTACAATAAATTCGCAAATCAACAAAAAAATAATCAATTAAAAATATTAAGTATATTAAAAGTTATGGATTTTACAAAACTGAAACTATTCTCATTAAAAATGTAAACGAAAAATATTAACTAAAAAGAAAACTGGGCTAATGGGCCTATCTAACGTTCGGTCGTTAAATAGCTAAAACGTGCCGGGGAATTAATCGAGTCGGGCCGGTCTAATTGAATCTAACTAAAACCAAACTGAACCGGAATAAAACCGGTCTATTAAACTAAAACCTAAATAGACCGTACCCCTTCGGGGGATCTAATCTAGCGCGTCCATTTCCGATCGGACGGCGGAGAGGCGTTCCGGTGGCGTACCGTGGCGGCGACGGCGGCGATGGCCGACGGCGGCTCGGCGACGACGGCTCCGGTGGCTCCGGTGGTCGGGGACGACGGCGAAGGCCTCCGGCGGGTGCGGCGGAGCAAGGGGGGCTCGGGGTGGAGTCGGGCGAGGTCGAGGGGGTTCGGGGTGACCGATGGGGCGGCAATGGCGCGGCGGCGCACTCGGGCTCCGGCGGGCGATTGCGGGCGAGGGGAGGGGTTAGGCGAGGGGGCGAGGGGCGGAACGGGGCGAGGGGGGGTTTATATAGGGGGGGCACCCGGCTTGGAGGAGGGGTAGATCGGGCGAGGGGATCGGGGAGGATCCCGGAGATCGCGGGATCTCCGGCGAGCGGCGGCGCGGTTTGGCGTGGGCGAGGGGAAGGTGACGGGGTGGGGGCCACCCACGCTGAGCGGGAGGGGAGGCGGCGGCTTGGCCGAGGCGAGAGGGTTTCAAGGGCTCGGTCGGGCCGGGCTCGTCGGGCCGGGCAGTTGGCTCACTGGTCAATGGGTCACTGGTGTTGGTCAGTTATTGGCCTACCAGGGCTTTTTCTTTTTTCCAATTTTTTTTGAATAATTAGGGAGAGAGAAAATAATATAAATATAAATATTTTATATAGGACATATATATATATCAAAATGATCAAGGAATATTCCTATCATTTGAACATTTTTCCAGAGGCAAAATCCAAACTTTATAAAAATTCATTTTTTCAAAAATTCCAAATAAAACTCAAATTTGAAAGGGGTTTTCAAGGCACTTTCAAATGACTTTTCATTTGATTCTTTTTAACTTCCAACTCATATTTCATATAATTGAAGAAGTCATTTTATCTTCCCTCATGAAAATCATTGAGTTGCATAAAGCTTTGAATTTGAAATATTCTCAAATGAAATTCAAATCTTTTCAAAACCCTTTTCATTTCAAATGGAAGAAGTCATTTCATCTTCACTCTAGGGTTTTGGTGTTGGAATGGAACTGAATTCATTGAGATCCAAAAAGGGCAAAATGGGATAGTTTTGGGAAAGTCATTTTTATTCCCTCTCATCCAACTTTCAAAAGTTTCAAATTCCACTCAATTTCACTCAATCAATCAAACAAACGATCAGACAACAAGCATAGTTATTTATCTAATATAACATTCCAAAATTTAGAATTTTGGGATGTTACAAACCTACTACACTTAAAATGAATCTCGTCCTCGAGATTCAAGAGGCTAGCAAGAAAGGGTTAGGGTTGGGGTCCGCTAGCAAACGCTTGGTCGGAAGGTCGTGGTGCTACCACACTTAAAACAAGGTTACGGTCCCAATAAACTCAGATACTTCCTATGGAGTGCCGACAATGTATGTCCCTTCACATATCTTACAATAGCTCCTCCATTAATGCTCTTCTGTCAGAAGCATAGGGTTTTCCTCCAAATCTTGGGTCGGTTTATCAAAGTTGAAGTTCGTCCAAGACTGGATCGTCTTAGCTGATAGGTCTGTGTCCATTCTAGACTACTATCGAAATACTCATGGTGGTCTACCATTAATGGTTGCTCCTGCAGAAAACGGGTCTGGTTGAACCTCACCGTATGACCTACGATTGGCAACGCTGTCAGAAGGGGTTCCATCGTCCTACCATTCTATGGTTTTATGGCTTATCGCTACGACACTCTTCTAAGGTTTTCGAGGCTCTCGATTTTCCATCAACATATGATAGTTCATGATAGAAGTCTCCGTATGGGGCCAATCCATCCTGCATTTCTGAATCATTACCACATACGTAAATATCGAATCACGTATTCTAACACTTGGGCATACTCACAAGCATTGCAGAATTTCTCTTGTTCTCTAACCGGTTCGAGTAAATCCTTTGGTTCAAGTTTAACAAAACATCTATCGTTACTTCACCACCCTCGTGTTTTTTGTGTAACCTCCTACGAAACGTATGCTGATTGGATCACTGATTCTTCCAAATTTATTCCTTTATCAAGGTTACATCCGTTCCTTTTCAAAATCCTGGGCCTGTGGGTTATGGCCCACTTCAACACTAGTGCAGCTTTAACTCATCCTTGGAGTAACTCTCTTGTTCCATATTACACCTCCTTTAAATCCAGAGTACTTTGTTTCTTCATACCCTTGTGGTGACGATCATACAAAATTCCAACTTATTTTGTCCAGCCTCCTTCTATGGACCGTCATGAATAACACATTTCTTTCTTCATTGATCATGTGGCTTTACGGAGTACTACGACACCAAAAGAATGCACTAGTTTATCCATAAATCTCATTATTTTCATATCGATCTTTTATTACATCCTTAACCATTTTTTGTGAATCCAAATTCCAAAAAGTACTTTGGTTACAAATGCTGCCACCCACATGATTTGGTATGGTCAGACATTACTTCCAACTTTATTTATTTATCCTCCTCGAGGATTCTTTAGTCTTGCTGGAATAGTGCGACATGCGCCTTGAAATCTTCAATCTTCTGCTTCATCGTGGTGGCCTTGAGCTTTACTTCCACCATTTCTGCATGCACTTCTCTTAGGTATTCCTGAGTATGATGGAGTCTTGCTTCAAGTATTTCTCCGATCTGGCGTATGGCTTCCATGGCTGCTTCACGAACAGCATCGAAGAAAGTTGCTTGTGGCACACGTGAGATGAAAAAGTACTGCCCCATCATCTTTGGGCAAACTCCTTTCGAACGGTGGAGGTGTACCTCCACATACCAAAGTTCCACTCCCTTTTGCATGAAGGGTAGCCTTTGTAGACCGTGCATCTCCTTCAAGGTGAATATGCTTCATCATGTCCTTCAGATCTTCGGGTAATCATGATCACTCGTCAGTGGTCATGATTGTTTCCGGACCTTTAAGGAAGGACTCATAAAGGGTTGTCATCTGCATGTGTAGGATAAGAGGGTACTCGTAACAAAGAATGTATCTCCATGGGGAAATTGCAATTGTCTCCGTAAAAGTTTGGTGTTCAGTTGTCCATGGGTTCAAGATTTCGGGTCCTGTTGAGATAGAAAGAGAAAGCAAATACCCACCCATCAACAAAAGAATCCTAGCTCAAAAGTACCGCTTGTAATGGGCCGTTCTACTATGGTTTCATTTCTAAGTCCTCATTTCTTCGTGTCTTCAATGCTCGGGAGTTTCCAATTCTCGATGCTTTTCCCATATGAAGGCCTTCTACCATTCTTCCGTAACTTACGCCTCTCATGGTTGAAATAAATACAAGCCTCATTTAATATCGCATCTATCCAACCATTCAATAAACACAAAAAATAGCAACCAAGCATTCATTTATTCAATCAATTCTACAGTATCGCCACCCACATAAATTGGTATGGTCAGATACTTAAATCGAGAAGGCGTTCATCTTTATTTCTCTCATGGTGGGATACTACTAAGCTAATTTACCGGGAACTTGATCATTGTCCCCATTGGGGCTTCTTAATCTCCTCCAATTTTTCTGCTAGATTTTCCCTGTCGATGTGGAGTTTCTTGTGACGACCCTGTATGTCCTGAAGTTGTTCCTTGAGCTCGGATCTCAACGTCCTTGGCATGAGACAGGTCCTACTGCTTTTCAGTTCTCGACGCATTCTCGGGATCTCGAGGTTCTCCTCCTCCGTGTTGTTTACCTTCACCTCTGAGTCTCAACTTCTTCTCGTAGTGCTTCATTGTCAAATAGGGCTTCCGAGGTCCATCTCAAGATTCTTGACGTATTGTTCTAGATCCCGATTGTACACTAAAATTGGGAGAACTTCATCTTTTGCGCTTCCACAAGGCAATAGTTGCTACATCAAACTTCTGCCATCCAATCCTTCCAAAGAAGTGTGGGTTTAGTGCAGCACGATGACGATAGCATAAACGTGCAATAGCATCATGGACGGCAGTGTTGATGCCCATATCACAGTCACCATTTATACTTCCGAAGATGATGTCTGCCGTCTTGGGGTCTTCTTTACGACCAAAAACTTGGGTCTTGACTCCCCACGATCTAGATGTCCTCTTAGTTGCCTTGATCTTAGGTATCGGTAACTTCAGCAGCCTGACTAGCTCCACAAGGAAAGGGCCTCCAAGAACCTTCTCGTATTGTTCTTTTTTGTTCAGAATGTAGCTCTCCATCTATAGTTTGAAATAAGGAAGGTTCAGTAAAAGAAATCAGGTGTTACGAGAGTAGTACAAAACAAAGGTCATTCCTATTGGGGTCTTCATATTACTAAGTCATTTTCTAGGGTCACGTCCTACAGCCAACATGTGCTCGATACCATATCTCAGAAGCGACCCGACCTCAGACGGTCAAGCTCTACGTGTTGTCGTGCCATCCTCGATCAGTATGCTGGCACACACAGTACATTAATGTATATATCAAAGTGCAATCACATGTATAATTAACGTAAAACTGATATATACCTCATAAGTCACAACGGAAACAATTAGTCGGGTGTGGAGTCCCATCAACGCCATCGGCAAAGTTGAGTGTAGACCGTAACCTGCACTGCATTTTACTGTCGAGGAAATATCTGCAACATGATACGTTGCAGCCGTGTAGGTCAAGACATTGAATGTACCGCAAGATCACAACATGAGAAAACAGATGATAAAACTATACTATATGCAATATGGCTTTGTGGCTCTGTGTCTGAGTTTTGTTTGCGTAAAAGCTGATTTATTTTCCCTACATCAAAGGAATAAATGAAGTCTGTACTATAGAGTTTTCTATCATGACATGGTTCCGCCAACCGATGTCTCATAGCCCAAATTCATCATAAGTTGCCCACAATTAAGTTATCATCCGGTGTTGAGAGTTCCGAGATAGATCCAAGTCCAGATGCTCAAGTTGTCCGTGAATCGGGACACGGCTAATCGATTAGGTTTTAACCCTCTGCAGAGGTTTGTACACTTTACCCGCAAGATTCGATCCCTCTCTTTACGCTCTCGCACTTCGTGGTGTTTGAGAACAAGATGACCAAACATGGTCTTCCGAAGAGTTCCTCTGACCACTGTCCGGTGCTCATCCAATCCTACCGTAGTTCTACATCTGCTAGCACCGTCCCAGCCAGATTCACCACTAAGGTCAACCAAGCCAGAGCCCATAGTGACTTGCGGTTGCACAGGTAAGCTTCCGCGGATGGAGTATTCTTCCGCCTCTTTGAGTCTGGGTGAAGCTTTCCGCAAGATGTCATGGCGCTTCTCCATGCATCCCGCCAACCACTGGTTTCTCCAGGTGCCCGTCAACCGTCCTTCACCCAGTAGTGTGTATTGAATTCTTGTCTCGAGTCTTGAAGTCTTGAGGCCTTGAAGGTGCAGTCCTTGTAGATTTCCTCATGGTGTTGTCGTCATTGACGTAAATCCTCCATTCTCACACCAATCCTGAGCACTCATACCAAACCCTGTCTACTATAGCGTAGCATTAAAACAAATAACGTCCCTGGCTTGGTAATGAGGTGATGGGTTCCTACCTCATGCATACTACTCAACTACAAGGATTCAATAACACTATCGAGGGGTGGTTGCAAAGATGCCACTAAATGCAATAAACATAGGTATGAAAGCATGGTCAAAGTGAACTTGCCTTTGCCGACGATCTTCGAAAACTAGGGACTCGTGGTAGCAAGCTTCAGACCGGAAATTCTACCGAGACAAACAACAATCATAATAAGCATACAACATATGACCACTTAACGTAATAGCATGCTAACATAACACATAAAGCACTTGAACCAAAACCCAAAGAAAAACTCAAAGAAATCCAACTCAAAGTTTTCCCATATCCAACAACAATCAAGAAATAGTTTTGCACTACAAAATTTTTCTTAACATAACCTAAGCATGGGTTTATGCTACCTAATGTAAAAGAATTCATCAAGCAACTAGGAGCAAAAAGAATCACCTTAAAAATATATTATAAAACTCCTATTAGGCCTAAAGCAAATTCTAGTAGAAAAAATAAAATAAAAGTTTTATTTATTATAAATAAAAGTTAATGCTCTAAAGTGACGTAAACTAACCTAGAATAATCTATCGATAGGAAAAATAAATTTATTTGCTAATTAAAACAATAGGAAAAGAGTAGCTAGGTAATTAATTAAGAATAACATGATTCTGGTTAAAACTAATTTTTTTATTGATCCTAAAATGCCCAAATAAATTCCTATGGTTAGGCAATGTCAAAACAAAGTAGTGACAAAAAGAATCACTAAAAATAATATTCCTAACTCTTTTTATAGCAGAATTACTAATCTGTCTAAAACTAAAATAAAACAATTTTTAATAATTTTAACATGACTAAACATATTTTCTGCAGAAACTACAATAAATTTGCAAATCAACAAAAAAATAATCAATTAAAAATATTAAGTATATTAAAAGTTATGGATTTTACAAAATTGAAACTATTCTGTTAAAACAAAACGAAAAATATTAACTAAAAAGAAAAGCGGGCTAATGGGCCTATCTAACGTTCGGGCGTTAAATAGCTAAAACGTGCCGGGGAATTAATCGAGTCGGGCCGGTCTAATTGAACCTAACTAAAACCGAACTGAACCGGAATAAAACCGGTCTATTAAACTAAAACCTAAATAGACCGTACCCCTTCGGGGGATCTAATCTAGCGCGTCCATTTCCGATCGGACGGCGGAGAGGCGTTCCGGTGACGTACCGTGGCGGCGACGGCGGCGATGGCCGACGGCGGCTCGGCGACGACGGCTCCGTGGTTCGGTGGTCGGGGACGACGGCGGAGATTTCCTATGGTGCGGCGGAGCAAGGGGGCTCGGGGTGGAGTTCGAGGTCGAGGGGGTTCGGGTGACCGATGGGGCGGCAATGGCGCCAAGGGCGCACTGGCTCCGGGCGATTGCGGCGAGGTGGGGTTAGGCGAGGGGGCGAGGCGGAACGGGCGAGGGACGGGTTTATATAGGGGGCACCCGGCTTGGAGGAGGGGTAGATCGGGCGAGGGATCGGGAGGATCCCGAGATCGCGATCTCCGGCGAGCGCGGCGCGGTTTAGGCGTGGGCGAGGAAGGTGACGGGTGGGGCCACCACGTTGAGCGGGAGGGGAGTGCGGCCGGTTGGCCGAGGCGAGAGGGTTTCAGTGAGGCTCGGTCGGGCCGGGCCAAGCGGGCTATGGCTGGCTCGCTGGTTGGGCCGCCTGGTGTTATCGGGCCGTTTGGCCGGCGCCCTGTGGGCTTTTTCTTTTTTCCAATTTTTTTTTGAATAATTAGGGAGAGAGAAAGTAATATAAATATAAATATTTTATATAGGACATATATATATATCAAAATGATCAGGGGAATATTCCCTATCATTTGAACATTTTTCCAGAGGCAAAATCCAAACTTTATAAAAATTCATTTTTTCAAAATTCCAAATAAAACTCAAATTTGAAAGGGGTTTTCAAGGCACTTTCAAATGACTTTCAATTTGATTCTTTTTAACTTCCAACTCATATTTCATATAATTGAAGAAGTCATTTTATCTTCCCTCATGAAAATCATTGAGTTGCATAAAGCTTTGAATTTGAAATATTCTCAAATAAAATTCAAATCTTTTCAAAACCCTTTTCATTTCAAATGGAAGAAGTCATTTCATCTTCACTCTAGGGTTTTGGTGTTGGAATGGAACTGAATTCATTGAGATCCAAAAAGGGCAAAAGGGGATAGTTTTGGGAAAGTCATTTTTATTCCCTCTCATCCAACTTTCAAATGTTTCAAATTCCACTCAATTTCACTCAATCAATCAAACAAACGATCAGACAACAAGCATAGTTATTTATCTAATATAACATTCCAAAATTTAGAATTTTGGGATGTTACAATATCGTTGATGCCCTGATGCAATCTTATGAGGAAAAACTTGAGTTGGAAGTCTCTATCCCTAGAAAAATTTATGATAAGTGGGAACCAACTATTAAAATTAAGATTAAGGATCATGAATTTTATGCTTTATGTGATTTTGGTGCTAGTGTTTCCACTATTCCCAAAACTTTGTGTGATTTGCTAGATTTCCGCGATTTTGATGAATGCTCTCTAAACTTGCACCTCATGGATTCCACTATTAAGAAACCTATGGGAAGAATTAATGATGTTCTTATTGTTGCAAATAGGAATTATGTGCCCGTAGACTTTATCGTTCTTGATATAGATTGCAATCCTTCATGTCCTATTATTCTTGGTAGACCTTTCCTTAGAACAATTGGTGCAATTATTGATGTGAAAGAAGGGAGTATTAGATTCCAATTCCCATTAAAGAAAGGCATGGAACACTTCCCTAGGAAGAAGATAAAATTACCATATGAATCTATTATGAGAGCCACCTATGGATTTCCCACCAAAGACGGCAATACCTAGATCTATCCTCGCTTTTATGCCTAGCTAGGGGCGTTAAACGATAGCGCTTGTTGGGAGGCAACCCAATTTTATTTTTAGTTTTTTAGTTTTTGTTTCTGTTTAGGAATAAATAATCCATCTACCTTATATTTATATGTGGTTTCATGTTTTAATTAGTGTTTGTGCCAAGTTAAACCTATAGGATCTTCTTGGATAATAGTTATTTGATCTTGCTGTAATTTCCAGAAACTTTTGGTTCACGAAAACAATTGTTAAAAATAACCAGAACGTGATAAAATAGTGATTCCAATTTCTTCTGATCAATAAACAAATTTCCTAGGTCTTCCTATTTTTACTTAATTTTTGGAGTTCCAGAAGTTTACGTTAGTTACAGATTACTACAGACTGTTTTGTTTTTGACAGATTCTGTTTTTCATGTGTTGTTTGCTTATTTTGATGAATCTATGGCTAGTAAAATAGTTTATGATCCATAGAGAAGTTGGAATACAGTAGGTTTAACATCAATATAAATAAATAATGAGTTAATTACAGTACCTTGAAGTGGTCTTTTGTTTTCTTTCGCTAACGGAGCTTACGAGATTTCTGTTGAGTTTTGTGTTGTGAAGTTTTCAAGTTTTGGGTGAAATCTTTTGATGGATTATGGAACAAGGAGTGGCAAGAGCCTAAGCTTGGGGATGACCATGGAACCCCAAGATAATCCAAGGACACCAAAAAGTCAAAGCTTGGGGATGCCCCGGAAGGCATCCCCTTTTTCGTCCACTTCCATCGGTAACTTGGAGCTATATTTTTATTCACCACATGATATGTTTTTTGCTTGGAGCGTCTTGTATTATTTGCGTCTTTGCTTGTTAGTTTACCACAATCATCCTTTCTATACACACCTTTTGAGAGAGCCATACATGAATTGGAATTTGTTGAATACTCTATGTGCTTCACTTATATCTTTTGAGCTTTATAGTTTTGCTCTAGTACTTCACTTATATCTTTTAGAGCATGATGGTGGATTTGTTTTAAAGAAACTATTGATCTCTCATGCTTCACTTAGATTATTTTGAGAGTCTTAAATAGCATGGTAATTTGCTTAATAATAATATGCTTGGTATTCAAGATTTGTAAAACTTTCTTTTGAGTGCGTTGAATACTAAGAAAAGTTTGATGCTTGATAATTGTTTTGAGATATGGAGGTTATAATATCAAAGTCGTGCTAGTTGAGTAGTTGTGAATTTGAGAAATTCTTGTGTTGAAGTTTGCAAGTTCCGTAGCATGCACGTATGGTAAACATTATGTAACAAATTTTAAACATGAGGTGTTATTTGATTGTCCTCCTTATGAGTGGCGGTCGGGGACGAGCGATGGTCTTTTCCTACCAATCTATCCCCCTAGGAGCATGCACGTAGTGCTTTGGTTTTTTATGGCTTGTAGATTTTTGCAATAAGTATGTGAGTTCTTTATGACTAATATTGAGTCCATGGATTATACGCACTCTTACCCTTCCATCATTGCTAGCCTCTTCGGTACCGTGCATTGCCCTTTCTCACATTGAGAGTTGGTGCAAACTTCACGGTGCATCCAAACCCCGTGATATGATACGCTCTTTCACACATAAACCTCCTTATATCTTCCTCAAAACAGCCACCATACCTACCTATTATGGCATTTCCATAGCCATTCTGAGATATATTGCCATGCAACTTTCCACCATACCGCTCTTCATGACACATTCATCATTGTCATATTGCTTAGCATGATCATGTAGTTGACATAGTATTTGTGGCAAAGCCACCGTTCATAATTCTTTCATACATGTCACTCTTGGTTCATTGCATATCCTGGTACACCGTCGGAGGCATTCATATAGAGTCATACTTTGTTCTAGTATCGAGTTGTAATCATTGAGTTGTAAATAAATAGAAGTGTGATGAACATCATTTTCTAGAGCATTCTCCCAAAAAAAGAAGAAGAGAAAGGCCAAAGAAAAAAAAAGAAGGCCCAAAAAAGAAGAAATAAAAAGGGGCAATGTTACTATCTCTTTTTCCACACTTGTGCTTCAAAGTAGCACCATGTTCTTCATATAGCGAGTCTCATATATTGTGCTTCAAAGTAGCACCATGTTCTTCATATAGCGAGTCTCATATATTGTGCTTCAAAGTAGCACCATGTTTTTCTTATAGAGAGTTTCATATGTTGTCACTTTCATATACTAGTGGGAATTTTTCATTATAGAACTTGGCTTGTATATTCCAACGATGGGCTTCCTCAAATGCCCTAGGTCTTTGTGAGCAAGCAAGTTGGATGCACACCCACTTAGTTTCTTTTGTTGAGCTTTCATACATTTATAGCTCTAGTGCATCCATTGCATGGCAATCCCTACTCCTTGCATTGACATCAATTGATGGGCATCTCCATAGCCCGTTGATTAGCCTCGTTGATGTGAGACCTTCTCCTTTTTGTCTTCTCCACATAACCCCCATCATTATATTCTATTCCACCCATAGTGCTATGTCCATGGCTCACGCTCATATATTGCGTGAAAGTTTATAGGTTTGAGATTACTAAAGTATGAAACAATTGCTTGGCGTGTCATCGGGGTTGTGCATGATGAGAGCATTCTTGTGTGACGAAAATGGAGCATGACTAAACTATATGATTTTGTAGGGATGAACTTTCCTTGGCCATGTTATTTTGAGAAGACATAATTGCTTAGTTAGTATGCTTGAAGTATTATTATTTTTTATGTCAATATGAACTTTTGTATTGAATCTTTCGGATCTGAATATTCATACCACAATTAAGAAGAGTTACATTGAAATTATGCCAAGTAGCACTGCATCAAAAATTCTCTTTTATCATTTACCTACTCGAGGACGAGCAGGAATTAAGCTTGGGATGCCCGATACGTCTCCAACGTATCTATAATTTTTTATTGCTCCATGCTATATTATCTATTGTTTTGGACTATATTGGGCTTTATTTTCCACTTTTATATTACTTTTGGGACTAACCTATTAACCGGAGGCCCAGCCCACAATTGCTGTTTTTGCCTATTTCAGTGTTTCGAAGAAACGGAATATCAAACGGAGTCCAAATGGAATGAAATCTTACGAACGTGATTTTCTCATCGATAAGACCAGGAGACTTGGACCCTCCGTCAAGAAAGCCACGAGGCGGTCACGAGGTGGAGGGCGCCCCCTAGGGCGCCCCGCCTCGTGGGCCCCTCAAGCTCCACGACGTACTCCTTCCTCCTATATATACCTCACGCACTTCAACAGATCAGATACGGAGCCAAAACCTAATTCCACCGCCGCAACTTTCTCAGATCCACGAGATCCCATCTTGGGGCCTGTTCCGAGTTCGCCGAAGGAGATTCCACCATGGAGGGCTTCTACATCAACGTCATAGCCTCTCCGATGAAGTGTGAGTAGTTTACCTCAGACGTTCGGGTCCATAGTTAGTAGCTAGATGGCTTCCTCTCTCTTTTTGGATCTCAATACAATGTTCTCCCCCTCTCGTGGAGATCTATTCGATGTAATCTTCTTTTTGCGGTGTGTTTGTTGAGACCGATGAATTGTGGGTTTATGATCAAGATTATCTATGAGCAATATTTGAATCTTCTCTGAATTATTTTGTGTATGATTGAGTTATCTTTGCAAGTCTCTTCGAATTATTCGTTTGGTTTGGCCAACTACATTGGTAGTTCTTGCAATGGGAGAAGTGTTTAGCTTTGGGTTCAATCTTGCGGTGTCCTTACCCAAAGGATGTAAAGGGTTGCAAGGCACGTATTGTATTGTTTCCATCGAGGATAACAAGATGGGGTATTTATCATATTGCATGAATTTATTCCTCTACATCATGTCATCTTGCTTAAGGCATTACTGTTTTCATTAACTTAATACTCTAGATGCATGCTTTGGATAGCGGTCGATGAGTGGAGTAATAGTAGTAGATGCAAAGGAGTCGGTCTACTTGTCTCGGACGTGATGCCTATATACATGATCATACCTAGATACTCTCATAACTATGCTCAATTCTGTCAATTGCTCAACATTAATTCGTTCACCCACCATAAAATACCTATGCTCTTGAGAGAAGCCACTAGTGAAATCTATGGCCCCCGGGTCTATTTTCATCATATTAATCTTCCTATGCTTTGTTATTGCTTTGCTCTTTACTTTGCCTTTTTATTTTACTTTGCATCTTTATACCAAAATACCAAAAATATTATCTATCATCTCTATCAGATCTCACTCTAAGTAAGAGACCGTGAAGGGATTGACAACCCCTATTCGCGTTGGTAGCGAGGAGCTATTTGTTTTGTGTAGGTACGAGGGACTTGCGCGTGGCCTCCTACTGGATTGATACCTTGGTTCTCAAAAACTGAGGGAAATACTTACGCTACTCTGCTGCATCATCCTCTCCTCTTCGGGGAAAACCAATGCAAGCTCAAGACGTAGCACTGCCACCTAGGCCTCACCGCCCCACCGTACTCCCATCGCTGGCCTAGCCATCCCTCTACTCACCCACACCTGCTGTTATTCTCCGCAGCGGCGGGCAGACGATAAACCCTAAATGCAGTCGTACTCCCCTCCGCATGGGAAACAACTGCCGAGTCTTCCCTGCCTCCGTGTCGTTCCCTTCCTAGGCCTCGCCTCGTCCACCGCCCTGGTGCTCTCGGCGCGGCCTGGCCAACTCGGTCAATGACCGACATGCATCTGAAGTGGACTGTACGTGGAGAGGCCGATAGCTGGGTCCACGGCCGCACGCAAGGAAATGCCTCCTTATTACGCGCAAAATAATGATTCCTCCACCTGACATCAGGGACCCATTGAAAGGGCCTCTGTATTTCGCGAAAAAAATGTTACCGTCGCTGACAACTCGGACCCACCAGTTATATCTTCGCACGCAAGGAAGTGCCTCCTTATTACGCACAAAAAAAATGAATACTCCGCCTGTTAGCTGGGACCCAGTATAGTGGCAGGCTGACTTGTGGGCCTACTAAGTTGACAGGGACGGAGGGCTTTGTCAACTTAGTCAATATGCACGATTCTAGCTCCAGTGACCGTACGATGTCCATCCAACGGCCTTAGTGCTTCTTCAACCTCTGGTCTTCTTGCTCCAGCTGCCCAAACCAGCGCTGGTCGTGCCTCGTGCTCCTGCCTCCCGTGGCCGGCTGTGATGCGACGGAGGCCTCACCGCCCCCTACTACTCCCACCGCTGGCCAGGCCATCCCTCTACTCACCCACACCACCTGTTATTCTGCGGCGACGGCAGCCTCACACCGCAGCGAACCAGTGCACCCTCGTACTCCTCAACGCGTGGGCATCCACTACCGCGTGTTCCCCGGCTCCGCGTCGTCCCCTTCCTAGGCCTCACCGTCGTCCACCGCCCTGGTGCTATCAGCGCGGCGTGGTCAACGTGGTCAAGGAATGGCTTCCATCGGGCGTGGACTATACGTGGAGAGGCTGACAGCTTGGTCCACGGCCGCAGCAAGGAAGTGCCTCCTTATTACGTGCAAAATAATTATTCCTCCACCTGACAGCGGGGACCCACCGGACGGGCCACCGTATTTCATGAAAAAACTATTCACCCCCTGACTGCTGGGACCCACCAGCTACATCTTCGCACGCAAGGAAGTGAGTTCGAAAAAAAAAACGATTCACCCCCCTGACTGCTGGGACCCACGAGCTACATGTTCGCACGCAAGGAAGTGCGTCCGGGCAAAAAGAACGATTCGCCCCCCTGACTGTTGGGACCCACCAGCTACATCTTCGCACGCAAGGAAGTGCGTCCGAAAAAAAAACGATTCGCTCCCCTGACTGCTGGGACCCACCGGCTACATCTTCGCACGCAAGGAAGTGCGTTCGGGTAAAAAAAAATCGGTTCGCCCCCCTGACTGCTGGGAACCACTAGCTACATCTTCGCACGCAAGGAAGTGCTCGGCCCGGGACCCACCTGGTCGAAGCGCACGTGGCGTTGTCATTCTCGTCGCGAACGGTACGCATATACCGGTCGCTGTAGAGGCGCCGCACGTGTTGTAGTAGAGGCGCGCACGTAGCATGTACACGTACGAACGACGAGGGTGCAAGAAAGAAAATACGGCCACGTACGTACATACGGGCAGGGTCTCGAACGCCTACTCGCGCATACGTACACGGCTGGGTCAGAACGGAGAAACAGCGTCGTCGTCGTGTTCATGGGGAGCCAACCGACTGGGTCGGAACGGAATGCGTGGTCGTGTTCATCGGGAGGGCTTGGACGGAACAGGCGATGGAAACAAGGCCTGGCATACCGCACAACGGAGGAAACGGACCTCCTGCGTTCAGAACGGGGTCCTGTTGATCGGGAGGGGTGTGGCGTACCGCAAAACAGAGGAAACAGACCTCCTACGATCCAAACGGGGGTCCTGTTGATCGGGAGGGGTGTGGCGTACCGCAAAACGGACGAAACGGACCTCCTACGGTCGAAACGGGGGTCCTGTTGATAGGGAGGGGTGTGGCGTACCGCAAAATGGACGAAACGGACCTCCTACGGTCGAAACGGGGGTCCTGTTCATCGGGAGGGGTGTGGCGTACCGCAAAATGGGACTCCACGGGATACTGTTCATCTCCACCGTCGACCTCCTCCAGCCTCCACGGGCTCCTGTTCATCCAGCCTCCACCGCGCGCTACTCCACCGCCATCGCTCAACCACCCTCCACCATCTACCGCTCATCCAGCCCTCCACACCACGGGTCCCTGTTCAACCACCCTCCATGGGCATCCCTCCACCGTCTCATCGCTCATCCAGCCCTCCACCACACCACGGGTCCTGTTCATCCAGAGGCAATGCCACCGCCATCGCTCATCCAACCCCCCCCACAACGCCATCGCTCATTCCAGAGGCAGCATCGATCGGCTTCGATTAGCAGCAGAGCGGCGAATCGCTTGATCGGGTTCAAGAACACGTAACTGCAGCGCAATCGCCGGGTTCGATTAGAGCCCAACGCCTCGCTTCGGGTTTAGTTAGAGCCAACGCCTACACACGCCACGCGCCGCGTGTACGAGGGAAACGCGCATCGCTCTGCCCCTGACCTCCCGCCGTAACAGGAAACTCCCCGAAATTTTCCTCCCCCTCGCTTCTACCACGGTTTATTCCGTCATGGACGGCCCAAAGAATGTCATGCAGCTGCGTCTCCGGCCCGCCCAGGACGAAAAGCCCATTTTCTGTCATGATTTTTTGTCATAGAAGTAGGAGCCCACCACATCTAAGATGATACCAGGTTTTGTCACAATTATCGTCATAGAAGTGTCATATGTATGACAGAATTTTTTTTTGTTCGGCCCAAAATGTCACGGATGTGTCTTTTTTTTGTAGTGAGAAGCACAGACCCGAGTAAGTAGGTTGTTTGCGTATGGGATAAAGAGGACTTGACGCTTTAATGCTATGGTTGGGTTTTACCTTAATGATCTTTAGTAGTTGCGGATGCTTGCTAGAGTTCCAATCATAAGTGCATATGATCCAAGTAGAGAAAGTATGTTAGCTTATTCCTCTCCCTCAAATAAAATTGCAATAATGATTACCGGTCTAGTTATCGATTGCCTAGGGACAAATAACTTTCTCGTAACAAAAAGCTCTTTACTAAAACTAATTTAGTTGTGTCTTTATCTAATCAGCCCCTAGCTTTTATTTACGTGCTCTTTATTTTCTTGCAAGCCTATCCAACAACACCTACAAAGTACTTCTAGTTTCATACTTGTTCTAGGTAAAGCGAACGTCAAGCGTGCGTAGAGTTGTATCGGTGGTCGATAGAACTTGAGGGAATATTTGTTCTACCTTTAGCTCCTCGTTGGGTTTGACACTCTTACTTATCGAAAGAGGCTACAATTGATCTATATGATGCAACAACAACAAGCACACAAGCAAGCAAGGGATACACCACAATATAAGCTTGCACAAGTAAAGGTGAGAGATAACCAATAGTGGAGTCAGTGAAGACGAGGATGTGTTACCGAAGCTCCTTCCCTTTGAGAGGAAATACGTCTCCGTTGGAGTGGTGTGGAGGCACAATGCTCCCCAAGAAGCCACCAGGGCCACCATATTCTCCTCACGCCCTCACACAATGCAAGATGCCATGATTAAACTATTGGTGCCCTTGGAGGCGGCGACCGAACCTTTACAAACAAGGTTGGGGCAATCTCCACAACTTAATCGGAGGCTCCCAACTACACCACGAAGCTTCACCACAATGGAATATGGCTCCGCGGAACCGTCTAGGGTGCTCAAATACCTAAGAGTAACAAGATATGCAAGGGATTAGTGGGGGGAATCAAATTTCCGTTGGTGGAAGTGTAGATCGGGGCCTTCTCAACCAATCCCTAGAAAATCAACAAGCTTGATTGGCTAGGGAGAGAGATCGGGCGAAAATGGAGCTTTGAGCAACAATGGAGCTTGGGGAGGGAAGAGGTAGTCAACTTGGGGAAGAAGACCCCCTTTATATAGTGCCGGGGGGGGGGGGGAGATCCAACCGTTACCCACTTATTCAGCCCGCGACATGCGGTACTACCGCACCAACATGCGGTACTATGATACGTCTCCGTCATATCTACTTTTCCAAACACTTTTGCCCTTGTTTTGGACTCTAACTTGCATGATTTGAACGGAACGAACCCGGACTGACGCTGTTTTCAGCAGAATTGCCATGGTGTTATCTTTGTGCAGAAACAAAAGTTCTCGGAATGACCTGAAATTTCACGGAGATTATTTTTGGAAATAATAAAAATACTGGCGAAAGAATCAAGGCCAGGGGGCCCACACCCTGTCCACGAGGGTGGGAGGCGCGCCTGCCCCCCTGGGCGCACCCCCTGCCTCGTGGGCCCCCCGGAGCTCCACCGACCTCAACTCCAACTCTATATATTCACGTTCGGGGAGAAAAAAAATCAGAGAGGAGGATTCATCGCGTTTTACGATATGGAGCCGCCGCCAAGCCCTAAACTCTCTTGGGAGGGTTGATCTGGAGTCCTTTCGGGCCTCCGGAGAGGGGAATCCGTCGCCATCATCATCATCAAACATCCTCCATCACCAATTTCATGATGCTCACCGCCATGCGTGAGTAATTCCATCGTAGGCTTGCTGGACGGTGATGGGTTTGATGAGATTTATCATGTAATTGAGTTAGTTTTTTTAGGGTTTGATCCCTAGTATCCACCATGTTCTGAGATTGATGTTGCTATGACTTTGCTATGCTTAATGCTTGTCACTAGGGCCCAAGTGCCATGATTTCAGATCTGAACCTTTTATGTTTTCATGAATATATGTGAGTTCTTGATCCTATCTTGCAAGTCAATAGTCACCTACTATGTGTTATGATCCGCAACCCCGAGTGACAATAATCGACCACTCCCGATGATGACCGTAGTTTGAGGAGTTCATGTATTCACTATGTGTTAATGCTTTGGTCCGTACTCTATTAAAAGGAGGCCTTAATATCCCTTAGTTTCCAATAGGACCCGCTGCCACGGGAGGGTAGGACAAAAGATGTCATGCAAGTTCTTTTCCATAAGCACGTATGACTATATTCGGAATACATGCCTACATTACATTGATGAATTGGAGCTAGTTCTGTGTCACCCTATGTTATGACTGTTACATGATGAACCGCATCCGGCATAATTCTCCATGACCGATCAATGCCTACGAGCTTTTTACATATTGTTCTTCGCTTATTTACTTTTCCATTGCTACTGTTAAAATCACTACAAAACCCAAAAATATTACTTTTGCTACTGCTATCACATTTCCATACTACTTTGCTACTAAATACTTTGTTGCAGATACTAAGTTATCCAGGTGTGGTTGAATTGACAACTCAGCTGCTAATACTTGAGAATATTCTTTGGCTCCCCTTGTGTCAAATCAATAAATTTGGGTTGAATACTCTACCCTCGAAAACTATTGCGATCCCTATACTTGTGGGTTATCAAGACTATTTTCTTGCGTCGTTGCTGGGGAGCATAGCTCTATTCTTTGAGTCACTTGGGATTTATATTTTCTGGTCACTATGAAGAACTTGAAAGATGCGAAAACAAAAATTTATCCCTCAACTATGAGGGGAGGTAAGGAACTGCCATCTAGCTCTACACTTGATTCACCTTCTGTTTTGAGTAAGCTTGCCACACCTAAACCTGCTTCTGCTATTAATTCTGATATGTCGCATGTTATTGATGATGCCACTTCTGCTATGCATGATACTTATGATGAAACTACTTCTATGCTTGATACTACTGTGCCACTTGGTGAATTTCTTGATGAACAACTTGCTAGGGCTAGAGAGAACGAAATTATTGAAACCGATTATATTGATGAAAGTGATGATGAAGATTCTCCCCCTAGATATGAATTGCCTGTTGTGCCTGAGGGTTATGTTATGGTTGAAGAAACTGCTAGAGACTTTCTTGCTTGCAATAATAGGAATGATCTTAAGAAATTATTAGCTAAGCTGAAACAAAAATCTCTGAATGCTAGAATGAAGTATGATCCTGGTTATGCTACTTCACCTATCTTTATTACTGATAAGGATTATGAATTCTCTGTCGACCCAGATATAATTACTTTGGTTGAATCTGATCCTTTTTATGGCTATGAATCTGAAACTGTTGTGGTATATCTTACTAAATTAAATGATATAGCCACCCTGTTCACTAATGATGAGAAAACTCGCTACTATTATATCCTTAAGATATTTCTGTTCTCATTAAAGGGTGATGCTAAGATATGGTTTAATTTTCTTGATCCTGTTTGTGTGCGTAGTCCCCAGGATATGATTTATTACTTCTCTGCTAAATATTTCCCCACTCATAAGAAACAAGCTGCTTTAAGGGACATATATAATTTTATGCAAATTGAAGAAGAGAGTCTCCCACAAGGTTGGGGGAGGCTTCTCCAATTACTCAATGCTTTGCCTGATCATCCTCTTAAGAAAAATGAAATACTTGATATCTTTTATAATGGACTAACCAATGCTTCCAGAGACCACCTGGATAGTTGTGCTGGTTGTGTTTTCAGGGAAAGAACTGTCGATTAAGCTGAAATTCTATTGAATAATATGTTCACCAATGAAAATAATTGGACACTTCCTGAACCAACTCCTAAGCCAACTCCAAAGAAAAGGGGTGTTCTATTTCTTAGTCCTGAAGATATGCAAGAGGCAAAGAAATCTAGGAAGGAAAAAGGTATAAAAGCTGAAGATGTTAAGAATTTACCTCCTGATGAAGAAATACATGGTCTTAATTTACCGCATGTTTAATAAACATGGTTTTAATCCATCACCTATTGAATAAATACATGGTCTTAATAACCCGACACTGGTAGTAAAGGTAAATTCTCTCTATAGATATGATAAAGCTGAAATCCCGCCTACTAAGTTTGCTAGCCAATGCTTAGATGAGTTTGATAATTTTATGGTTAAGCAAGAAGACTTCAATGCTTATTTTGGTAGAGAATTAAAACGCAATGCTTATATGATTGAACACTTGAGTGATTATATGTCTAGAGTTAAAGGTGAACTTAAACTCATTAGTAAACATGCTTCTATGGTTACCACTCAAGTAGAACAAGTACTTAAAGCTCAGAATGATTTGCTCAATGAATTGAATAGTAAGAATAATGACTTTGATGTTAGAGTTGCAACTAGAGGAGGTAAAGTGACTCAGGAACCTTTGTATCCTGAGGGCC
Organism: Aegilops bicornis; assembly: GCA_021605145.1. Lineage (NCBI taxonomy): Eukaryota > Viridiplantae > Streptophyta > Magnoliopsida > Poales > Poaceae > Aegilops > Aegilops bicornis. The sequence goes on from CM038669.1 coordinate 508,483,658, forward strand.
ACCCTAAGAGAATTGAGCAGGATTCTCAAAGAAATAATGTTGATACACCTAGTTCTTCTAAAAAGAAGAAAAAGAAAAATGATAGGACTTTGCATGCTTCTAGTGAACCTGTTGTTGACACACCTGAGAATCCCAATGATATTTCTAATTCTGATGCTGAAACACAATCTGGTAATGAACATGAACCTAGTGATAATGTTAATGATGATGTTCATGTAGATGCTCAACCTAGCAATGATAATGATGTAGAAATTGAACCTGCTGTTGATCTTGATAACCCACAATCAAAGAATCAACATTACAATAAGAAAGACTTTGTTGCTAGGAAGCACGGTAAGGAAAGAGAACCTTGGGTTCAGAATGCCTTTTCCTCCTCAACCATCCAAGAAAAAGGATGACGAGGATTTTGAGCGCTTTGATGAAATGATTAGACCTATCTTTTTGCGTATGCGTTTGACTGATATGCTCAAAATGAATCCTTATGCTAAGTATATGAAGGATATTGTTACAAATAAGAGAAAGATACCGGAAGCTGAAATTTCCACCATGCTTGCTAATTATACTTTGAAGGGTGGAATACCTAAGAAACTTGGAGATCCAGGAATACCAACTATACCATGCTCCAATTAAACAAACTATGTTAAAACTGCTTTATGTGATCTTGGAGCCGGTGTTAGTGTTATGCCTCTCTCTTTATATCGTAGACTTGATTTGAATAAGTTGACATCTACTGAAATATCTTTGCAAATGGCCGATAAATCAACTGTTATACCTGTCGGTATTTGTGAGGATGTGCCTGTTGTGGTTGCAAATGTTACTATTTTAACGGACTTTGTTATTCTTGATATTCCCGAGGACGATAGTATGTCTATTATTCTTGGAAGACCCTTTTTGAATACTGCATGGGCTGTTATTGATTGCAACAAAGGCAATTTCAATTTTCATGTTAATGGTAATGAGTATACGGTACACTTTCCGAGGAAACAACCTCAAGTTCATAGTATAAACTCTATTGGAAAAATTCCATCGATTATTTTTGGAGGTTTTGAATTTCCTCTACCTACTGTCAAGAAGAAATATGATATTCTTATTATTGGGGATGTGCATATCCCCGTTGAGTTAACGTAGTGTTATTTGAAATTTCTCCGGTTTCATGTGATTCGGAATAAGCTTGTTAACAAGACCTGAGCAACCTTGTTAGCGGATTCCTTTTTATGAGCATGAGATGGATGAAGTTAGAAAGCACAACCTTCTGTACCCTCCTTTTACATTCTGTTATTTAGTTAAAATAAAGCAAAAATAGTATTTTCTGCCAGTTTTCTAAATTATGCGTGCAATAAAAAATACCCGAAAAAAAGTTCTCCAAATGCCCCAAAATTGAAATATGATTTTTTCTAGAATATTTGAGAATATCTGGCACTGAGCACACAGCAGGGGGAGCAAGCACCTGGCCATGAGGGTTCTGTTGGAAATATGCCATAGAAGCAATAATAAATTGGTTATTATTATATTCCCTTGTTCATGATAATCGTTTATTATCCATGCTATAATTGTATTGATAGGAAACTCAGATACATGTGTGGATACATAGACAATACCATGTCCCTAGTAAGCCTCTAGTTGACTAGCTCGTTGATCAATGATGGTTACGGTTTCGACCATGGACATTGGATGTCATTGATAACGGGATCACATCATTTGGAGAATGATGTGATGGACAAGACCCAATCCTAAGCCTAGCACAAAGATCGTGTAGTTCGTATGCTAAAGCTTTTCTAAAGTCAAGTATCTTTTCCTTAGACCATGAGATTGTGCAACTCCCAGATACCGTAGGAATGCTTTGGGTGTACCAAACGTCACAACATAACTGGGTGGCTATAAAGGTGCACTACGTATCTCCGAAAGTGTCTCATTGGGTTGGTACGAATCGAGACTGGGATTTGTCACTCTGTGTAAATGGAGAGGTATCTCTGGGCCCACTCGGTAGGACATCATCATAATGTGCACAATGTGACCAAGGGGTTGATCACGGAATGATGTGTTATGGAACGAGTAAAGAGACTTGCCGGCAACGAGATTGAACAACGTATCGGTAAACCGACGATCGAATCTCGAGCAAGTACAATACCGTTAGACAAAGGAAATTGTATACGGGATCGATTGAGTCCTTGACATCGTGGTTCATCCGATGAGATCATCGTGGAACATGTGGGAGCCAACATGGGTATCCAGATCCCGCTGTTGGTTATTGACCGGAGAACGCCTCGGTCATGTTCCAGATGGTTCCCGAACCCGTAGGGTCTACACTTAAGGTCTGATGATGCTAGGGTTATAGGGAATAGATATACGTGGTTACCGAATGTTGTTTGGAGTCCCGGATGAGATCCCGGACGTCACGAGGAGTTCTGGAATGGTCCGGAGGTAAAGATTTATATATGGGAAGTCCTATTTTGGCCACCGGAAAATGTTCGAGATTTTTTGGTATTGTACCGGGAAGGTTCTAGAAGGTTCCGGAGTGGGGCCCACCTGCATGGGGGGACCCACATGAACGTGGTAGTGGGGGCAAGGCCCCACACCCCTGGTCAAGCGCACCAAGATCCCCCTTAGAAGGAATAAGATCATATCCCGAAGGGATAAGATCAAGATCCCTAAAAAGGGGGGATAACAATAGGTGGGGAAAGGAAAGGATGGGATTTCTTTCCTCCCACCTTTGCCAACGCCCCAATGGACTTGGACGGCAAGAAATAATCCCCCTCCACCCCTATATATAGTGGGGAGGCGCATGGGAGCTGCACCCTTGCCCTCGGCACAGCCCTCCCTCTCCCAAGTCCTCATCCTCTCCCGGTGCTTGGCGGAGCCCTGCAGATTGCCACGCTCCTCCATCACCACCACACCGTCAGGTTGCTGCTGGATGGAGTCTTCCCCAACCTCTCCCTATCTCCTTGCTGGATCAAGGCATGGGAGACGCCACCGGGCTGTACGTGTGTTGAACGCGGAGGTGCCGTCTGCTGGGCACTAGGATCTCCGGTGATTTGGATCACGACGAGTAGGACTCCTTCAACCCTGTTCTCTTGAACGCTTCCGCTTAGAGATCTACAAGGGTATGTATATGCACTCTCCTTCCCCTCGTTGCTAGTTTCTCCATAGATAGATCTTGGTGACACGTAGGAAAATTTTGAATTTCTGCTACGTTCCCCAACAGTGGCATCATGAGCCAGGTTTGTTGCGTAGATTCTTTGCACGAGTAGAACACAAAGTAGTTGTGGGCGTTGATTTTGTTCAATATGATTACTGTTACTAGTCCAATCTTGATTCAGCGGCATTGTGGGATGAAGCGGCCCGGACCGACCTTACACGTACACTTACGTGAGACAGGTTCCACCAACTGACATGCACTTGTTGCATAAGGTGGCTAGTGGGTGCCAATCTCTCCCACTTTAGTCGGATCAGATTCGATGAAAAGGGTCCTTATGAAGGGTAAATAGCAATTGACATATCACGTTGTGGTTTTGCGTAGGTAAGAAACGTTCTTGCTAGAAACCCATAGCAGCCACGTAAAACATGCAAACAACAATTAGAGGACGCCGAACTTGTTTTTGCGGTGGTATGCTATGTGATGTGATATGGCCAAAAGAATGTGATGAATGATATGTGATGTATGAGATTGATCATGTTCTTGTAATAGGAATCACGACTTGCATGTCGATGAGTATGACAACCGCAGGAGCCATAGGAGTTGTCTTTATTTATTGTATGACCTGCGTGTCATTGAACAACGCCATGTAATTACTTTACTTTATTGCTAACCGTTAGCCATAGTAGTAGAAGTAATAAGTTGGCGAGGCAACTTCATGGAGACACGATGATGGAGATCATGGTGTCATGCCGGTGACGATGATGATCGTGGAGCCCCGAAGATGGAGATCAAAAGGAGCAATATGATATTGGCCATATCATGTCACTATTTGATTGCATGTGATGTTTGTCATGTTTATACATCTTATTTGCTTAGAACGACGGTAGTAAATAAGATGATCCTCATTAAAATTTCAAGAAAGTGTTCCCCTAACTGCACCGCTATAAAGTTCGCTGCTTCAAGCACCACGTGATGATCGGGTGTGATAGATTCTTACGCTCACATACAACGGGTGTAAGCCAGATTTACACATGCGAAACACTTAGGTTAACTTGACGAGCCTAGCATGTACGTACATGGCCTCGAACACAAGAGACCGAAAGGTCGAGCATGAGTCGTATGGAGGATACGATCAACATGAAGATGTTCACCGATGATGACTAGTCCGTCTCACGTGATGATCGGACACGGCCTAGTTGACTCGGATCATGTAATCACTTTGATGACTAGAGGGATGTCTATCTGAGTGGGAGTTCATGAGATGAACTTAATTATCCTGAACATATTCAAAAGATCTTTGCAAATTATGTCGTAAACTCGCACTTTAGTTTCACTGTTTAGATATGTTCCTAGAGAAAATATAGTTGAAAGTTGACAGTAGCGATTATGCGGACAAAAAAAGCTTATGTCCTTAATGCACCGCTCAGTGTGCTGAACCCCAAACGTCTTCTGTGGATGTTGCGAACATCGGACATACACGTTTTGATAACTACGTGATAGTTCGCTTAAACGGTTTAGAGTTGAGGCACCAAAGACGTTTTTCAAACGTCATGAACATATGAGATGTTTCGAGGGCTGAAATTGGGATTTCAGGCTCGTGCCCACGTCAAGAGGTATAAGACCTCCGACGATTTTCTTAGCCTGCAAACTAAGGGAGAAAAGCTCAATCGTTGAGCTTGTGCTCAGATTGTCTGAGTGCAACAATCACTTGAATCGAGTGGGAGTTAACTTCCAGAGATAGTGATAAGTCATTGCCACTAAGCTGCTAGAGCTTCTTGATGAACTATAACAAATCAGGGATAAATATGATGATCCTTGAGATATTCGTGATGTTTGACACCGCGAAAGTAGGAATCAGGAAGGAGCATCAATTGTTGATGGTAGGTGAAACCACTAGTTTCAAGAAGGGCAAGGGCAAGAAGGGATACTTCATGAAACAGCAAATCAGCTGCTGCTCTAATGAAGAAACCCAAGGTTGAACCCAAACCCGAGACTAAGTTCTTCTGTAATAAGGGGAACAACCACTGGAGCAGAATTACCCTAGATACTTGTTAGATGAGAAGGCTGGCAAGGTCGATAGAAGTATATTGGATATACTTTAATTTATTGTGTACTTTACTAGTACTCCTAGTCGCACTGTGGTATTAGATACCGGTTACATTGCTAAGTGTTAGTAACTCGAAATAAAAGGCTACGGAATAAACGGAGACTAGCTAAAGGTGAGTCGACGATATGTGTTGAAGTGTTTCCAAGTTTGATGTGATCAAACATCGCACGCTCCCTCTACCATCAAGATTAGTATTAAACCAGAATAATTGTCATTTGGTGTTTGCGTTGAGCATAGACATGATTGGATTATGTCTATCACAATACAATTATTCATTTAAGGAGAATAATGGTTACTCTATTTATTTGAATAATACCTTCAATGGTCTTGCACCTAAAGGAATGGTTTATTGAATCTCGATCATAGTAATACACATTTTCATGCCAAAAGATATAACATAGTAATGATGGTACCACTTACTTGTGGCACTGCCATGTAAGTCATATTGGTATAAAACGCATGAAGAAGCTCCATGTTGATGGATCTTTGGACTCACTCGTTTTGAAAAGTTTGAGACATGCAAACCATTTCTATTGGTGTATACGCATGAAGAAACTCCATGCAGATGGATCATTTGGAATCACTTGATTTTGAATCACTTGAGATATGCAAATCATACCACATGGGCAAAATGACTGAAAAGCCTCGGTTTCAAAGAAGATGGAACAAGATAGCAACTTGTTGGAAGTAACACATTTTGATGTGTGCAGTCCAATGAGTGCTGAGGAATGCAGTGAATATCGTTATGTTCTTACTTCACGGATGATTTGAGTAGATACTGAGTGTATTTACTTGATGAAACACAAGTCTGAATTATTGAATGGTTCAAGTAATTTCAGAGTGAAGTTGAAGATCATCGTGACAAGAGGATAAAATGTCTATGATATGACCATAGAGATGAGTATCTGAGTTACGAGCTTTGGCACGCAATTAAGACACTGTGGAAATTGTTTCACAATAAATACCGCTTTGGAACACCATAGTGTGATGGTGTGTCCGAACATCATAGTTGCACCCTATTAGATATGTTATGTACCATGATGTCTCTTATCGAATTACCACTATCGTTCATGGGTTAGGCACTAGAGACAACCGCACTCACTTTAATAGGGCACCACGTAATTCCGTTGAGACGACACTGTTTGAACTATGGTTTGGAGAAACCTAAGTTGTCGTTTCTTAAAAGTTTGAGGCTGCGACGCTTATGTGAAAAGGTTTCATCGTGATAAGCTCGAACCCAAAACGGATAAATACATCTTCATAGGACACCCAAAACAGTTGGGTATACCTCCTGTCACAGATCCGGAAGCAAAAGTAATTGTTTCTAGAAACGGGTCCTTTCTCGAGGGAAAGTTTCTCTCGAAAGAATTGAGTGGGAGGATGGTGGAGACTTAATGAGGTTATTAAACCATCACTTCAACCAGTGTGTAGCAGGGCACGTGAAGTTGTTCATGTGGCACCTACACCAATTGAAGTGGAAGCTGATGATAGTGATCATGATGCTTGGATCAAGTCACTACCGGACCTCGTGAGGGTCGACAAGGACGCCGCACTACTTCGTGAGTGGTACGTAATCCTGTCTTAGAGGTCATGTTGCTAGACAACAATGAACCTACGAGCTATGGAGAAGCGATGGTGGGCCCGGATTCCGACGAATGGCTCAAGGCCATAACATCCGAGAGAGGATCCATGACTTTGGAAGAAATACTTGATGGTCGTAAGGACGTTGGGTAAAGATGGATTTTAAAAGGAAGATGCATAATGATGGTAAGTATCACCATTAAGAAAGCTCGACTTGTCATTAAAGATGTTTTCCGACAAGTTCAAGGAGTTGACTACGGTGAGGCTTTCTCACCAGAAGCGATGCTAAGAGTCTGTTGGAATTGGATTAGCAATTACTGCATGATTGATGAAATCTTGCGTATAGGATGTCAAAACATTGTTTCCTCGACGTTATACTTGAGGAAAGGTTGTATGTGATACAACCGTAAGGTTTTGTCAATCCCGAAGATGCTAACAAGTATGCAAATCTCCAAAGAATCCTTCTAAGGACTGGAGTAAGCATCTCGGAGTTGGAATGTACGCTTTGATGAGATGATCAAAGATTTTGGGTTTATACAAAGTTTGTGAGAAACTTGTATTTCCAAAGAAGTGAGTGGGAGCACTAAAGAATTTCTGATAAGTATATGTGAATGACATATTGTTGATCGGAAATGATGTAGAATTTCTGGAAAGCATATAGGGTTATTTGAAAAGTGTTTTTCAATAGAAAACCTGAATTAAGTTGCTTGAACATTGAGCATCAAGATCTATGAGGATAGATAAAAACGCTAAATGGTACTTTCAAATGAGCACATACCTTGACATGATCTTGAAGGTGTTCAAGATGGATCACCAAAGAAGGAGTTCTTGCCTGAGTTGTATGGTATGAAGTTAAGAGTTAAAGCTCGACCACGGCAGAAGAGAGAGAAAGGACGAAGGTCGCCCCTATGCTTCGCATATAGGCTCAGAGTATGCTATGCTGTGTACCGTGACTGGAAGTGTGCCTTGCCATGAGTCTGGCAAGGGGGTACAATAGTGATCCAGGAATGGATCATTGGACAGCGGTGAAAATTGTCCTTGGAGCAAATAAGGACATGTTTCTCGATTATGTAGGTGATAAAGAGTTCGGCGTAAAGGGTTACGTCGATGCAAGCTTTAACACCTATCCGAAAGTGACTCGAGTAGCAAACCGGATAATGATAGTGGAGTAACCATTTGGAATAGCTCCAAGTGGAGCGTGGAAGCAGCATTTACAATATGACATAGAGATTTATGAAGTACATACGGATCTGAATGTTGCAGACCCGTTGACTAAAACCTCTCTCACAAGCAAAACATGATCAAACCCCGTAACTCATTGAGTCTTAATCACATGATGATGTGAACTAGTTTAGTGACACTAGTAAATCTTGGATGTTGGTCACATGGAGATGTGACCTATGAGTGTTGATCACATAGCGATGTGAACTAGATTATTGACTCTAGTGCAAGTGGGAGACTGTTGGAAATATGCCCTAGAAGCAATAATAAATTGGTTATTATTATATTCCCTTGTTCATGATAATCGTTTATTATCCATGCTATAATTGTATTGATAGGAAACTCAGATACATGTGTGGATACATAGACAACACCATGTCCCTAGTAAGCCTCTAGTTGACTAGCTCGTTGATCAACAGATGGTTACAGATTCCTGACCATGGACATTGGATGTCATTGATAACGGGATCACATCATTTGGAGAATGATGTGATGGACAAGACCCAATCCTAAGCCTAGCACAAAGATCGTAGTTCAGATGCTAAAGCTTTTCTAATGTCAAGTATCTTTTCCTTAGACCATGAGATTGTGCAACTCCCGGATTCCGTAGGGAATGCTTTGGTGTACCAAACGTCACAACGTGAATCGGGTGGCTATAAAGGTGCACTACAGGTATCTCCGAAAGTGTCTGTTGGGTTGGCACGAATCGAGACTGGGATTTGTCACTCTGTGTAAATGGAGAGGTATCTCTGGGCCCACTCGGTAGGACATCATCATAATGTGCACAATGTGACCAAGGGGTTGATCACGGGATGATGTGTTATGGAACGAGTAAAGAGACTTGCCGGTAACGAGATTGAACAACGTATCGGTATACCGACGATCGAATCTCGGGCAAGTACAATCCCGTTAGACAAAGGGAATTGTATACGGGATCGATTGAGTCCTTGACATCGTGGTTCATCCGATGAGATCATCATGGAACATGTGGGAGCCAACATGGGTATCCAGATCCCGCTGTTGGTTATTGACCGGAGAACGTCTCGGTCATGTCTGCATGGTTCCCGAACCCGTAGGGTCTACACACTTAAGGTTCGATGATGCTAGGGTTATAGGGAATAGATATACGTGGTTACCGAATGTTGTTCGGAGTCCCGGATGAGATCCCGGACGTCACAAGGAGTTCTGGAATGGTCCGGAGGTAAAGATTTATATATGGGAAGTCCTATTTTGGCCACCGGAAAATGTTCGAGATTTTTTGGTATTGTACCGGAAGGTTCTAGAAGGTTCCGGAGTGGGGCCCACCTGCATGGGGGACCCACATGAACGTGGGTAGTGGGGGCAAGGCCCCACACCCCTGGTCAAGCGCACCAAGATCCCCCTTAGAAGGAATAAGATCATATCCCAAGGGATAAGATCAAGATCCCTAAAAGGGGGGGATAACAATCGATGGGGAAAGGAAAGGATGGGATTTCTTTCCTCCCACCTTTGCCAACGCCCCAATGGACTTGGAGGGCAAGAAATAATCCCCTCCACCCCTATATATAGTGGGGAGGCGCATGGGAGCTGCACCCTTGCCCCTCGCACAGCCCTCCCTCTCCCAAGTCCTCATCCTCTCCATGGTGCTTGGTGAAGCCCCGCAGATTGCCACGCTCCTCCATCACCACCACACCGTCAGGCTGCTGCTGGATGGAGTCTTCCCCAACCTCTCCCTCTCTCCTTGCTGGATCAAGGCATGGGAGACGCCACCGGGCTGTACGTGTGTTGAACGCGGAGGTGCCGTCTGCTGGGCACTAGGATCTCCGGTGATTTGGATCACGACGAGTACGACTCCTTCAACCCCTGTTCTCTTGAACGCCTCGCTTAGCGATCTACAAGGGTATGTAGATGCACTCTCCTTCCCCTCGTTGCTAGTTTCTCCATAGATAGATCTTGGTGACACGTAGGAAAATTTTGAATTTCTGCTACGTTCCCCAACAGGATCAGGGCGCGCCCACCCCCCTGGGCGTGCCCACTGCCTCGTGGGCCCATGGTGGCTCCCCTCCACTTATCCCAGCCACCACACACTCCTTCTTCCTCCCAAAAAAATCACCAACCAGCTCAAGCACGAGTTCTAGCTCATTTTGCTGTGATTTTTGATCTCCTAGCTCAAAGCTCCACTTACAAAACTGCTTTGGGAGATTGTTCTTCGGTATGTGACTCCTCCAATGGTCCAATTAGTTTTTGTTCTAGTGCTTTATTCATTACAAATTTTTGCTGCTTAGGTGACCCTGTTCTTGAGCTTGCATGTCAAATTTATATGGTCCCAAGTAGTTCTAATGCATGATATAGTCTCTAGGCACTTGTGGGAGTAGTTGCTATCAATTTTGTTGAGTTTGGTTCACTTTTATTTGAAGTTACTAAAATTTTCAGAAATTTTTCAGAGGAAGAAACATGTTTAGGAAAATGTACCAAGGTGGTCCTTCAAGGAAGCAAGGGCCCAAGCCCGCAATACGCGATGCAGACGATGAACCACCGAGGGAAGCTCAAGTGCGGGCTTGTGAATGGCCTTCAGAGGACTTTATGGATCGAGCAGGAATCAAGGAAGAATTTAACGCATATGTGGGTAACGCTGATCTTGTGAGCTTCGAGGCACATAAGTGCCGTCAGTACCACTATCTCACTGATTCCTTTGTGAGGAGGTTTGAGTTTTCATCATCACGCAATTCTCAAACTGTCCTGTTTGATCTTTATGAAAATTCTTATACTTTGGACCTAGAGGATTTTAGCACTGCATGTAAACTCCCGCAATGGGGTAGCACTAGTGAGCCTCGCAAATCCGAGTTTAGAGATTTTCTTGTTGGTATAACTGTGGGGGAGTCTAGAGATATAACACAAGCTACCATAGGGAGCATTCATTTTCCTGCTATACATTATTTTGCTCTCTTCACAGGTAGGTGCATCAATGGTAAGGATGAAGCATGTCACATGTGTGTCCCTGATCTCAGTGTTCTTAGGAGTGCTGTATTGGGAGATAAACATTATAATTTGGGAGCCATTGTTGCACGTAGGTTGCATGATAATAGAATTAATGGAGATTTCTTTGGCGGAATATATGCAACCTGTCTAGCTAGTTTTCTTGGAATACCTATTCGTGATTATGATATGGAATTGCCTCCTTCTTATCTGGATTTTAATGCCATGGTTCACCATCAGTTTGTTGAGAGGAATGAACCGCCTCTCCAGTACCTACTAATCTTTGACAGGCATCAAGCCATCAATATTGTCCTTCTTGCTCCTACTCTCTTTGACTTTCAGGCAAAGGGGAGATATGTTATAACCAGAGAGGAGGCAAATGAGTGTGAGAGGAGGACGAGGGCAGCTCGCCTCCAAGCTGCAGCCCACGATGCAATAGCCACTGCATCTCAGTACGACCCCAGTTACAACTTCGAATATCCGCCAGGCCAGCCGTGGCAATAGACCAACTTAGGCCAAAAGACTAAGCTTGGGGGAGTACATATTTCTCACCGACATTACATTTATATTCACACACTCATTGCTAGTTGTCGGTGCTCATACTCTTTCATTGTACTATCCATGCTAGTTTATTTTCCTTTTTTTGCCTTCTTCTTGTGTGTTTGAAAAACCTTAAGAAAAACAAAACAAAAATTAGTTGTAGCTTTTAGCTAGTTTACTTTTCATGCTGTAGTAGTAATAATTAAAAGAAAACCCAAAAAGATTTCTTGTTCTTCTTTTTCTTGTTAGGAGCTTTCCCGTGTAAATAGTTTTATTTATTTTCTTTTCTTTGGGGGTCAATAGGAGAATACCATAATAAAATTGTTGAAGTGGCTCTTATATGCATTATTGTTGATTTAACCAAGAGCTCATATTGTCTTGTCTTCTCCTGTTTATTGAATGCTCGCATATTCTAGCTTAGTCCAATGCACGTGCACTATTATTATTATTATTATTATTCACATCGTTCGGTCGTGCAAGTGAATGGCAATTATGACGATATATGATGGACTGATTGAGATGAGAGAAGCTGGTATGAACTCGACCTCTCTTGTTTTTGTAAATATGATTAGTTCATCGGTCCTGATTCAGCCTATTATGAATAAACATGTTTGCAATGACGATTAGAGTTTATATTTGCTTATGCCATGCTTAATTATCTAGGAGTTTATAATGGTTTACCTTGCGTGCCAACATGCTATTAAAATGGTTGTGATGTGGTATGATAGGGTGGTATCCTCCTTTGAATGATTTGAGTGACTTGACTTGGCACATGTTCACGCATGTAGTTGAAACAAAATCAACATAGCCTTCATGAAATTTAAGTTCATGGTGGATTATATCCTAGTCATGCTTGCACTCAATGTTTATTAATTTTAATGCATGTTCATGACTGTTGTCGCTCTCTAGTTGGTCGCTTCCCAGTCTTTTTCTAGCCTTCACTTGTACTAAGCGGGAATACTGCTTGTGCATCCAATCCCTTAAACCCCAAAGTTATTCCATATGAGTCCACTATACCTTCCTATATGCGGTATCTACCTGCCGTTCCAAGTAAATTTGAATGTGCCGAACTCTAAACCTTCAAATAAAATTCTGTTTTGCATGCTCGAATAGCTCATGTATCAACTAGGGCTGTCTGTATCTTCCATGCTAGGCGGGTTATTCTCAAGAGGAGTGGACTCCGCTCCTCACTCACGAGAAAATGGCTGGTCACCGGGATGCCCAGTCCCATGCTTTATGCAAACCAAATCAAAATAATTGCAAACAAAACTCCCCCGGGACTCTTGTTAGTTGGAGGCACTCGTTGTTTCGAGCAAGCCATGGATTGATGCTTGTTGGTGGAGGGAGAGTATAAACTTTACCATTCTGTTTGGGAATTGCCTATAATGTGTGTAGCATGGAAGATATCGCCATCTCTTGGTTGTCATGTTGACATTGAAAGTATGCCGCTCAAAATATTATTTATCTCTATTTCAAAATCGAGCTCTGGCACCTCTACAAATCCCTGCTTCAATCTGTGAAGGGCCTATCTATTTACTTTTATGTTGAGTCATCACCCTCTTATTAAAAAGCATCAGCTGGAGAGCACCACTGTCATTTGCATCCATTATTATTAATTCATATTGTGTATGACTATGACTGGATCTCTTTTACCATGAATTACAATGTTTAGTCAGTCCTTGATCTTTAAAGGTGCTCGGCATTTATGTTTTGCGGTCTCAGAAAGGGCTAGTGAGATACCATCTTGTTATATCATATTATGATTGTTTTGAGAAAGTGTTGTCATCCGAGATTTATTATTATTGCTCGCTAGTTGATTATGCCATTAACATGAGTAAACATGAGACCTAAGTGTTATCGTAAATATGGTTAGTTCATAATCTTTGCTGAAAACTTGAATGCTGGCTTTACATATTTACAACAACAAGAGCAAACAGAGTTTGTAAAAGTTTTTCTTTATCACTTTCAGTTTATCAACTGAATTGCTTGAGGACAAGCAAAGGTTTAAGCTTGGGGGAGTTGATACGTCTCCGTCGTATCTACTTTTCCAAACACTTTTGCCCTTGTTTTGGACTCTAACTTGCATGCTTTTAATGGAACTAACCCGGACTAACGCTGTTTTCAGCAGAATTGCCATGGTGTTATCTTTGTGCAGAAACAAAAGTTCTCGGAATGACCTGAAACTTCACGGAGATTATTTTTGGAAATAATAAAAAATACTGGCAAAAGAATCAATGCCAGGGGGCCCACACCCTATCCATGAGGGTGGGAGGCGCGCCCCCTGCCTCGTGGCCCCCCCTGGAGCTCCATCGACCTCAACTCCAACTCTATATATTCACGTTCGGGGAGAAAAAAATCAGAGAGGAGGATTCATCGCGTTTTACGATACGGAGCCGCCGCCAAGCCCTAAACTCTCTCGGGAGGGCTGATCTGGAGTCCGTTCGGGGCTCCGGAGAGGGGAATCCGTCACCGTCGTCATCATCAACCATCCTCCATCACCAATTTCATGATGCTCACCGCCGTGCGTGAGTAATTCCATCGTAGGCTTGCTAGACGGTGATGAGTTGGATGAGATTTATCATGTAATCGAGTTAGTTTTGTCAGGATTTGATCCCTAGTATCCACTATGTTCTGAGATTGATGTTGCTATGACTTTGCTATGCTTAATGCTTGTCACTAGGGCCCGAGTGCCATGATTTCAGATCTGAACCTATTATGTTTTCATGAATATATGTGAGTTCTTGATCCTATCTTGCAAGTCAATAGTCACCTACTATGTGTTATGATCCGACAATCCCGAAGTGACAATAATCGGGACCACTCCCAGTGATGACCGTAGTTTGAGGAGTTCATGTATTCACTATGTGTTAGTGCTTTGGTCCGGTACTTTATTAAAAGGAGGCCTTAATATCCCTTAGTTTCCAATAGGACCCCGCTGCCACGGGAGGGTAGGACAAAAGATCTCATGCAAGTTCTTTTCCATAAGCACGTATGACTATATTAGGAATAGATGCCTACATTACATTGATGAATTGGAGCTAGTTCTGTGCCACCCTATGTTATGACTGTTACATGAGGAACCACATCCGACATAATTCTCCATCACCGATCCAATGCCTACGAGCTTTTTACAGATTGTGCTTCGCTTATTTACTTTTCTGTTGCTACTGTTAAAATCACTACAAAACCCAAAAATATTACTTTTTCTACCGTTACGTTACTTTCACACTACTTTGCTACTAAATACTTTGCTACAGATACTAAGTTATCCAGGTGTGGTTGAATTGACAACTCACCTGCTAATACTTGAGAATATTCTTTGGCTCCCCTTGTGTCGAATCAATAAATTTGGGTTGAATACTTTACCCTCGAAAACTGTTGCGATCCCCTATACTTGTGGGTTATCATACTACCACAAGGTCTGGCGGTACTACCGCTAGAAGGTGCGGTACTACCGCTCGCGCAACAGAGACCGGACGAGGCCCTGTTGAGTATAGCAACGAGCGGCAGAACCGCCGGAACGGTACTACCGTGTGCCCTTGAGGTATTACCGCAAGGTAGGGTTTGTTCAAAAATTACATCCGTGGCTACTTCCCTGTGTTTCGATCTGTTCGAAAATCTGGCACGGTACTACCGCTCACAGGGAGCGGTACTACCTCGTAGGCGGAAGTAAAAAAATTACTTCCGCACCTACTTCCGTGAGTGCCAGCGTTCTGGGCTAGAGGCCACGGTACTACTGCTCACGAGAGCGGCACTACCGCACAATGCGGTACTACCGTTACCCTGGGCGGTACTACCATGGACTATTGCGGTACTACTGCTTCCTTGAGCAGCACTACCGCACGCCACAGAAACTATAGCACTTGGAGGCCTTTATCTTTGCATGGACAAGGTAAAACGCCTGGTGCTCCAATGAAGCGAAGGAAAGGTGGTGCAAAGGAACATATGTGTACATGTTCATTCCACCCTAACCTTTTCGAAGCGGGCCCCCTCTTAATAGTACGGCTTTCCTACGACTCAAATCCACTGAAAAAAAACATAGAGAACCGCCATCTTCGATAGGCTCTGAGGGGCACCGAATCGTCTTGTGCCTAGACATGAGATATTTGAAATGCTCAATGCACACGATTAGTCCGCAAATGCATTTTCATCAATCACCAAAACCACATAGGGAGAAATATGCCCTTACAAATACCCAAAGAGTTACTAGAGTAAATAATCTAGTTCACATCGCTATGTGATTAACACCCAAAGAGTACTAAGGTGTGATCATGTTTTGCTTATGAGAGAGGTTTAGTCAACGGGTCTGCCACATTCAGATCCGTATCTATTTTGCAATTTTTTTATGTCTACAATGCTCTGCACGGAGCTACTCTAGCTAATTGCTCCCACTTTCAATATATTACCATATTGAGACTCAGAGTCATCCTGATCAGTGTCAAAGCTTGCATCGACGTAACCCTTTACGATGAACTCTTTGTTACCTCCATAACCGATAATCATTTCCATAGTCCTCTTCAGGTACCTAAGGATAATTTTGACCGCCGTCCAGTGTTCTACTCCTGGATCACTATTGTACCCCCTTGCCAAACTCATGGCAAGGTAAACAATAGGTCTAGTATACAACATGGCATACTTTATAGAACCTATGGCTGAGGCATAGGGAATGACTTTCATTCTCTCTCTATCTTCTGCCGTGGTCGGGTTTTGAGTCTTACTCAACTTCATACCTTACAACTCAGGCAAGAACTCCTTCTTTGACTGATCCATTTTGAACTCCTTCAAAATCTTATCAAGGTATGTACTCATCGAAAGTCTTATCAAGCGTCTTGATCTATCTCTATAAATCTTGATGCCCAATATGTAAGCAACTTCACCGAGGTCTTTCTTTGAAAAAAACTCCTTTCAAACACTCCTTCATGCTTTCCAGAAAATTCTACATCATTTCCGATCAACAATATGTCACTCACATATACTTATCGTAAAGGTCAGAGTGCTCCCACTCACTTTCCTGTAAATACATGCTTCACCGCAAGTCTGTATAAAACTATATGCTTTGATCAACTCATCAAAGTGTATATTTCCAACTCCAAGATGCTTGCACCAGTCCATAGATGGATTGTTGGAGCTTGCACATTTTGTTAGCACCTTTAGGATTGACAAAATCTTCTGGTTGCATCATATACAACTCTTCTTTAATAAATCCATTAAAGAATGCAGTCTTGATATCCATTTATCAGATTTCATAAAATGCGGCAATTGCTAACATGATTCAGATAGACTTAAGCATCGATACGAGTGAGAAAATCTCATCATAGTCAACACCTTGAACTTGTTGAAAACCTTTTACGACAATTCGAGCTTTGTAGATAGTAACACTACCATCAGCACCCATCTTCCTCTTGAAGATCCATTTATTCTCAATGGCTTGCCGATCATCGGGCAAGTCCACCAAAGTCCATACTTTGTTCTCATACATGGATCCTATCTCGGATTTCATGGCCTCAAGCCATTTAACAGAATCTGGGCTCATCATAGCTTCTTCATAGTTCATTAGTTCGTTATGGTCAAGTAACATGACTTCTAGAACAGGATTACCATACCACTCCCGTGCGGATCGTGCTTTGGTTGACCTACGAGGTTCAGTAGTAACTTGATCTGAAGTTTCATGATCATTATCATTAGCTTCCTCTCTAGTTGGTGTAGGCATCACGGGAACTGTTTTCTGTGATGAGCTACCTTCCAATTTGAGAGAAGGTACAATTACCTCATCAAGTTCTACTTTCCTCCCACTCACTTCTTTCGAGAGAAACTCCTTCTCTAGCAAGGTTCCATTCTCGGCAACGAAGATCTTGCCTTCGGATCTATGGTAGAAGGTGTACCCAATTGCTTCTTAGGGTATCCTATGAAGATGCACTTCTCTGATTTGTGTTCGAGCTTATCAGGCTGAAGCCTTTTGACATAAGTGTCGCAACCCCAAACTTTAAGAAATGACAGCTTAGGTTTCTTGCCAAACCACAATTAATATGGTGTCATCTCAACGGACTTAGACGGTGCCCATTTTAACATGAATGCAGCTGTCTCTAATGCATAACCCCAAAATGATAGTGGTAAATCGGTTAAGAGACACCATAGATCGTACCATATCTAATAAAGTACGGTTACGACGTTCGGACACACCATTACGCTGTGGTGTTCCAGGTGGCTTGAGTTCTGAAACTATTTCAAATTATTTTAAATGAAGGCCAAACTCGTAACTCAAATATTCACCTCTGCGATCAGATCGTAGAAACTTTATTTGCTTGTTACGATGATGTAACATCCCAAAATTCTAAATTTTGGAATGTTATATTAGATAAATAACTATGCTTGTTGTCTGATGGTTTGTTTGAGTGATTGAGTGAAATTGAGTGGAATTTGAAATTTTTGAAAGTTGGATGAGAGGGAATAAAATGACTTTCCCAAAACTATCCCCTTGCCCTTTTGGATCTCAATGAATTCAATTCCATTCCAACATCAAAACCCTAGAGTGAAGATGAAATGACTTCTTCCATTTGAAATGAAAAGGGTTTTGAAAAGATTTGAATTTCATTTGAGAATATTTCAAATTCAAAACTTTATGCAACTCAATGATTTTCATGAGGGAAGATAAAATGACTTCTTCAATTATATGAAATATGAGTTGGAAGTTAAAAAGAATCAAATTGAAAGTCATTTGAAGGTATTTTGAAACTCCCCTTCAAATTTGGAATTATTTGGATTTATTCAAAATTATTTTTCTAAAAATAAATAAATGGAAATATGGGTAAAATGATTCCCTTCAATGGAAAATTAGGAGAAAATAAATTTGAAGTCATTTTGGTATTTTTAAAATGATTTTTATAGGATTTTATTAGAGCAGAAACACTCTTTGTTTTATTTGATTTTTGTGTATTTTATTTAAACTTGAAAAATAGTTCATGTTGTAGGAAATCTTTTTCTGATCATTTTGATATATATATGTCCTATATAAAATATTTATATATTTTCTCTCTGTTTTTATTTTCAAAAAAAAAATAGAAAAAGAAAATACCCAGGCGCCAGCCGCCGACCGGCCCAAAGACTGGCGACCACCGAGCCAGCCCACCGTGATCGAGCCGGCCCAGTGAGCCACGAACCCCCGCGCCAAAACCCCCTCGCGTTGGTCGCCCGACCCATTTCCCGCTTCCCCCTCTCGCTCACGGGTGGTCCCCACCCGTCACCTACCCCTCGCGCACGCCACCCTCCTCGCCGCTGCTCGCCGGATCCCGCCGGATCCGGGATTCGCCGCGATTCGCTCGCCGGGCTTGCCCCTCGCCCAAGCCGTGCCCGCCCTATAAATACCCCCTCCGCACCCTGCTCCCCCTCGCCTCACCGACCTCTCTCCCTCCGCTTTCGCTGGAGCCCGAGCACGCCACCGCCGCCATTTGCCTCACCCGACTCACCCCGGCCACCCCAATCTCGGCCGGACTCCACCTGCACTCCACCCCTCGCCCGTCTGCACTCACGAGCACTCCGACGCCCCCCACCACTGAGACGCCGACGCACTCGCCGCCCGAGCCGCCGCCACCGTCGATCTCCGGTAAGCCACCGGAGTTCCCCCTCGCCGTTAGATCCCGAACGGACGGTGTAGATTAGAACCCCCAAAGGGGTAAGTTAGTTCAAATAAAACCGGGTTTTAGTTCCGGTTTAGTTTAGTTAGGTTTTTTTTATTTGAACCGGCCCTATTCGGTTTAAACCCTAGGGCGTAGTTTAGTTATTTAACGCCGAAGCGTTAGTTAGGCCCACTAGGCCATTTTTCTTTTATTTTCATTTTCTGTTTTAACAGAATAGTTTCAGATTTGAAAAATTCATATCTTTTAATCTACTTAATATTTTTAAGTGATTCTTTTTTTGTTGGTTTGCCAATTTCTTATAGTTTCCGCAGAAAATATAATTAGCTATGTTAAAATTATTTATAATTGCTTTATTTTAGATTTAGTCAGAATAGTAAATCTGCTATAAAATGAGTTAGGAAAATTATTTTTTAATGATTCTTTTTGTCCCCACTTTGTTTTGACATTGCCTAACCGTAGGAATTTATTTGGGCATTTTAGGATTTATAAAAAAAATAGTTTTAAATCAGAATCATGTTTTTCTTAATTAATTAACTAGCTACTGTTTTCCTATTGTTTTACTTAGCAAATAAATTTATTTTTCATATGTGATAGATTATTCTAGGTTAGTTTCTGTCACTTTAGAGCATGAACTTTTATTTATAATGAATAAAACTTTTATTTTATTTTTCTTAATAGAATTTGAATTAGGCCTAATAGGAGTTTTATAATAGCTTTTAAATTGATTCTTTTTGCTCCTAGTTGCTTAATGCATTCTTTTCTGTTAAGTTAACATAAACCCATGCTTAGGTTATGTTAAGAAAATTTTTGTTATGTAAAAACTATTTTTAGTTGTTGCTTGAAGTAGGAAAACTTTGAGTTGGATTTCTTCGAGTTTTCCTTTGGGTGTTGATTCGTTTGTTTTGGTGTGATTATGTTACTATGCTATTGTGTTAAGTGATCATATGATATGTGCTTATTATGGTTATTGTTTGCCTCGTTAGAATTTCCGAGTGCGTAAGCTTGCTACCACGAGTCCCTAGTTTTCAAGATCGGCCAAGAAGGCAAGTTCACTTTGACCATGCTTTCATACCCATGTTTTATTGCATTTAGTGGCATCTTTGCAACCACCCCTCAAGAGTGTTATTGAATCCTTATAGTTGAGTAGTATGCATGAGGTAGGAACCCATCACCTCGTTACCAAGCCCGGACGTTATTTATTTTAATGCTACGCTATAGTAGACGGGTTTGGTATGAGTGCTCAGGAGTGGTGTGAGAATGGAGGATCTACGTCAATGACGACAACACCATGATGAAATCTGCAAGGATCTGCATCTTCAAGGCCTCAAGACTTCAAGACTCGAGACAAGAATTCAATACACACTCATCGGGTGAAGGACGGTTGATGGGCACCTGGAGAAACCAAAGTGGTTGGCCGATGCATGGAGAAGCGCCATGACATCTTGCGGAAAGCTTCACCTGCACTCAAAGAGACGGAAGAATACTTCATGCCCGGAAGCTTACCTGCAACCACAAGTCAATATGGGCTCGCTTGGTTGACCTTAGTTGTGACTCTGGCTGGGACGGTGCTAGCAGATGTAGAACGACGGTAGGATTGGATGGGCACCGAACGGTGGTCGAGGAACTCTTCGAAGACCATGTTTCGGTCATCTTGTTCTCAAACACCACGAAGTGCGAGAACGTAAAGAGAGGGATCGAATCTTATGGAAAAGTGTACAAACCTCTGCAGAGGGTTTTAAACCTAATCGATTAGCCGTGTCCCCGGTTACGGACAATTTGAGCCTCTGGACTTGGATCTATCTCGGAAGTCTCAACACCGGATTGATAACTTAATTGTGGGCAACTTATGAAGAATTTGGGCTATGAGACATCGGTTGGCGGAATCATGTCATGATAGAAAACTCCATAGTACAGACTTCATTTATTCCTTTGATGTAGGGAAAATAAAACCAGCTTTTACGCAAACAAAACTCAGATACAGAGCCATAAAGCCATATTGCATATAGTATAGTTTTATCATCTGTTTTCTCATATTGTGATCTTGCCGGTACATTCAATGTAATCGACCTACACGGCTGCAACGTATCATGTTGCGTATATTTCCTCGACGAGTAAGAGTTACGATACAGGGTTACGGTCTACACTCAACCCGCCGATGGCGTTGATGGGACTCCACACCGATTATTTGTTTCACTGTGACTTATGAGGTATATATCAGTTTTACGTTAACTATACATGTGATTGCACTTTGATATATACATTGATGTACTGTGTAAAGCCAAAGATACTGATCCAGGGATGGCACAGATACACAGAGGCTTGACCGTCTGAGGTCGGGTTGCTACAGAAATGGTATCAGAGCACATGTTGGCTGTAGGACGTGACCCTAGAAAATGACTTAGTAATATGAAAACCCCAACGGGAACGACCTTTGTTTTTGTTACTACTCTCGTAACACCTGTTTCCTTTTACTAAACCTTCCTTAATTCAAACTATAGATGGAGAGCTACATTCTGAACAAAAGAGAACACTACGAGAAGGTTCTTGGAGGCCCCTTCCTTGTGGAGCTAGTCAGGCTGCTGAAGTTACCGATACCTGAGATCAAGGCAACTAAGAGGACGTCTAGATCGTGGGGAGTCAAGACCCAAGTTTTTGGTCGTAAAGAAGACCCCAAGACTGCAGACATCAGCTTCGGCACCATAAATGGTGACTGCGATATGGGCATCAACACTGCCGTCCACGATGCTATTGCACGTTTATGCTATCGTCATCGTGCTGCACTAAACCCATACTTCTTTGGAAGGTTTGGATGGCAGAAGTTTGATGGAGCAACCATTGCCTTGACGGAAGTGCAAAAGATGAAGTTCTCCCCACTGCTAGTATACAATCAGGATCTAGAACAATACATCAAGAATCTTCAGATGGACCTCCTGGAAGCCCTATTTGATAATGAAGCACTACGAGAAGAGGTTGAGACTCGTAGACCAAGGTAAACAACCTGGAGGAGGAGAACCTCGAGATCCCGAGAATGCGTCAGGAACTGAAAAGCAGCAGGACCATGTCTCATGCCAAGGACGTTGAAATCCAGAAGCTCAAGGAACAACTTCAGGACATACAGGGTCATCACAAGAAACTCCGCATCGACAGGGAAAATCTAGCAGAAAAACTGGAGGAGATCAAGTCCACACAGAAGAAGCCCCAGGTGGGACAATGATCAAGTTCCTAATAAATTAGCTTAGTAGTATCCCACCATGAGAGAAATAAAGATGAACGCTTTCTCGATTTAAGTATCTGACCATACCAACTTATGTGGGTGGCGATACTAAAGAATTGATTGAATAAATGAATGCTTGGTTGCTAGTATTTTTTTTGTGTTTATTGAATGGTTGGATAGATGCGATATTCGTAGGCTTGTATTTATTTCAACCTTGAGAGACGTAAGTTACGGAAGAATGGTAGAAGGCCTTCATATGGGAAAAGCTTCAGGAATTGGAAACTCCCGAGCATTGAAGACCTGAAGAAATGAGGACTTAGAAACGACACCATAGTAAAACGACCCATTACAAATGGTACTTTTGAGCTAGGATTCTTTTGTTGATGGGTGGGTATTTGCTTTCTCTTTCTATCTCAACCAGACCCCGAAATCTTGAACCCATGGACAACTGAACACCAAACTCTTCTGGAAACAATTGCAATTTCCCCATGGAGATACATTCTTTGTTCTGAGTACCCCTCTTATCCTACACATGCAGATGACAACCCTTTATGAGTCCTTCCTTAAAGGTCCGGAAACAATCATGACCCTGACGAGTGATCATGATTAGCCGAACATCCTGAAGGACATGATGAAGCATATTCACCTTGAAGGAGATGCAGTCTACAAAGGCTACCCCTTCATGCAAAAGGGAGTGGAACTTTGGTATGTGGAGGTACACCTCCACCGTTCGAAAGGAGTTTGCCCAAAGATGATGGGGCAGTACTTTTTCATCTCACGTGTACCACAAGCAACTTTCTTCGACGCTGTTCGTGAAGCAGCCATGGAAGCCATACGCCAGATCGGAGAAATACTTGAAGCAAGACTCCGTTATACTCAGGAATACCTCAGAGAAGTGCATGCACAGATGATGGAGGTGAAGCTCAAGGCCACCACGAAGAAACAGAAGATGGAAGATTTCAAGGCGCATGTCGCACAATTCCAGTGGGACTGAAGAATCCCCAAGGAGGAAAAATGAATAAAGTTGGAAGTAATGTCTGACCATACCGAACCATGTGGGTGGCAGCATTTGTAATAGACTTTTTGGAATTTGGATTCACGAAAAATGGTTAAGGATGTAATAAAAGATTTGATATGAAAAAATAATATGATTTATGGATAAACTAGTGCATTTCATTTTAAGTGTGGTAGTACTCCGTAAAGCCACAAGATCAATGAAGAAAGAAATGTGTTATTCATGACGGTCCATAGAAGGGAGCTGGACCAAATAAGTTGGATTTTTGTATGATCATCACCACAAGGGTATGAAGGAAGAAGTACTATTGGATTTACAGGAGATGAAGTGTTGGAATATGGAATGATAATCCTCAGAAGGATGAGTTAAACTTGTACAAGAGTTGAAGTGGGCCATAACCCACAGGCCTGTGGAGTTAATAAGAAGCAAGGACACTCTTGCTGAAGGAAGATATTTTGGAAGAAAACTCTGAGTTAATCATCCGACATTTTTAGGAGGATACGAAAACCCGAGGATTGTGAAGAACGATAGATGTCTTGTTCAGTTTGCAGAAACCATGGATTTATACGAACTCAGTTCGTCGACAAGGGAAATTCTGCAATGCTTGTGAGTATGCCCAAGTGTTAGAATACGTGATTCGATATTTACGTATGTGGTAATGATTCAAGTACGGGATGGATTGGCCCCCATACCGGAGACTTCTATCATGAACTATCATATGTTGATGGAAAATCGGAGAGACTTGAAAACCTTAGAAGAGTGTCGACGCGATAAGCCATAAAACCATAGAATGGTAGGACGATGGAACCCTTTACAGCAACCGCTGCCAATCGTAGATTATACGGTGAGGTTCAACCTGCACTGCTTTTCCGCAAGAGAAACCATTAATGGTAGACCACCATGAGGATTTCGATAGTTGTCTAGAATGGACATGCACCTATCAGCTAAGAAGATCCAGTCTCATTTAACTTCAACTTTGACGAACCGACCCAAGATTTTGAGGAAAACTCTATGCTTCTGACAGAAGAGCGTTAATGAAGGAGCTATTGTAAGATAGGTGAAGAGACATGCATTGTCGGCACTCCAGAGGAAGTATCTGAGTTTATTGGAACCGTAACCTTGTTTTAAGTGTGGTAGCACCCCTGACCTTTCCGACCAAACGTTTGCAAGCAGACCCCCAACCCCTAACCTTTTCTTGCTAGCCTCTTCGAATCTCGAGGACGAGATTCATTTTAAGTGTGGTAGGTTTGTAACATCCCAAAATTCTAAATTTTGGAATGTTATATTAGATAAATAACTATGCTTCTTGTCTGATGGTTTGTTTGAGTGATTGAGTGAAATTGAGTGGAATTTGAAATTTTTGAAAGTTGGATGAGAGGGAATAAAATGACTTTCCCAAAACTATCCCTTGCTCTTTTGGATCTCAATGAATTCAATTCCATTCCAACATCAAAACCCTAGAGTGAAGATGAAATGACTTCTTCCATTTGAAATGAAAAGGGTTTTGAAAAGATATGAATTTCATTTGAGAATATTTCAAATTCAAAACTTTATACAACTCAATGATTTTCATGAGGGAAGATAAAATGACTTCTTCAATTATATGAAATATGAGTTGGAAGTTAAAAAGAATCAAATTGAAAGTCATTTGAAGGTATTTTGAAACTCCCCTTCAAATTTGGAATTATTTGGATTTATTTTCTCCTAAAAATAAATAAATGGAAATATGGGTAAAATGATTCCCTTCAATGGAAAATTAGGAGAAAATAAATTTGAAGTCATTTTGGTATTTTTAAAATGATTTTTATTGGATTTTATTAGAGCAGAAACACTCTTTGTTTTATTTGAATTTTTGTGTATTTTATTTAAACTTGAAAAATAGTTCATGTTGTAGGAAATCTTTTTCTGATCATTTTGATATATATATGTCCTATATAAAATATTTATATATTTTCTCTCTGTTTTTATTTAAAAAATAGAAAGAAAATACCAGCGCCACCAGCCGATCGCCCACCAAAGACTGGCGACCCGAGCCAGGCCCACCAATGATCGAGCCGGCCCACGAGCCAACGCCCGAACCCCCGCCGAAACCCCTCGCCGGTCTGGCCGCCCGACCCATTCCCCGCTTCCTTCACGACGGGTGGTCCCCACCGTCACCTACCCTCACAAGACGCCACCCTCCTCGCCGCCACGGATCCCGCCGGATCCGGATTCGCCATGATTCGCTCGGGCTTGCCCTCGCCCAAGCCGTGCCCGCCCTATAAATACCCCCTCCCGCACCCTGCTCCCTCGCCTCACTGACCTCTCTCCCTCCGCACGCGCCGGAGCCCGAGCACGCCACCGCCGCCATTTGCCTCACCCCGACTCACCCCGGCCACCCCGATCTCGCCGGACTCCACCAGACCCACCCCCTCGCCCGTCCGCACCCGCCGGAGCACTCCGCCGACGCCCCCGACCACCGGAGACGCCGACGCACTCGCCGCCCGAGCCGCCGCCGCCGTCGATCTCCGGTAAGCCACCGGAGTTCCCCCTCGCCGTTAGATCCCGAACGGACGGCGTAGATTAGAACCCCCGAAGGTAAGTTAGTTCAAATAAAACCGGGTTTTAGTTCCGTTTAGTTTAGTTAGGTTTTTTTATTTGAACCGCCCGATTCAGTTTAAACCCTAGGGCGAAGTTTAGTTATTTAACGC
The DNA here is from genome assembly GCA_021605145.1 of Aegilops bicornis. NCBI lineage: Eukaryota > Viridiplantae > Streptophyta > Magnoliopsida > Poales > Poaceae > Aegilops > Aegilops bicornis. Next base: position 508,509,751 of record CM038669.1, read on the forward strand.
CAAGTTGCTAGTTAGGCCCATTAGGCCATTTTTCTTTTATTTTCATTTTCTGCTTTTAATGTAATAGTTTCAGATTTGAAAAATTCATATCTTTTAATCTACTTAATATTTTTAAGTTATTCTTTTTTTGTTGGTTTGCCAATTTCTTATAGTTTCTGTAGAAAATATAATTAGCTATGTTAAAATTATTTATAATTGCTTTATTTTAGATTTAGTCAGAATAGTAAATCTGCTATAAAATGAGTTAGGAAAATTATTTTTTAATGATTCTTTTTGTCCCCACTTTGTTTTGACATTGCCTAACCGTAGGAATTTATTTGGGCATTTTAGGATTTATAAAAAAATAGTTTTAAATCAGAATCATGTTTTTCTTAATTAATTAACTAGCTACTGTTTTCCTATTGTTTTACTTAGCAAATAAATTTATTTTTCATATGTGATAGATTATTCTAGGTTAGTTTCTGTCACTTTAGAGCATGAACTTTTATTTATAATGAATAAAACTTTTATTTTATTTTTCTTAATAGAATTTGAATTAGGCCTAATAGGAGTTTTATAATAGCTTTTAAATTGATTCTTTTACTCCTAGTTGCTTAATGCATTCTTTTCGTTAAGTTAACATAAACCCATGCTTAGGTTATGTTAAGAAAATTTTTGTTATGTAAAAACTATTTTTAGTTGTTGCTTGAAGTAGGAAAACTTTGAGTTGGATTTCTTCGAGTTTTCCTTTGGGTTTTGATTCGTTTGTTTTGGTGTGATTATGTTACTATGCTATTGTGTTAAGTGATCATATGATATGTGCTTATTATGGTTATTGTTTGCCTCGTTAGAATTTCCGGAGTGCGAAGCTTGCTACCACGAGTCCCTAGTTTTCGAAGATCGTCAGCAAGGCAAGTTCACTTTGACCATGCTTTCATACCCATGTTTTATTGCATTTAGTGGCATCTTTGCAACCACCCCTCAGTAGTGTTATTGAATCCTTGTAGTTGAGTAGTATGCATGAGGTAGGAACCCATCACCCTGTTACCAAGCCCGGACGTTATTTATTTTAATGCTACGCTATAGTAGACGGGTTTGGTATGAGTGCTCAGAGTGGTGTGAGAATGGAGGATCTACGTCAATGACGACAACACCATGATGAAATCTGCAAGGACTGCATCTTCAAGGCCTCAAGACTTCAAGACTCGAGACAAGAATTCAATACACACCATCGGGTGAAGGACGGTTGACGGGCACCTGGAGAAACCAAAGTGGTTGGCCAGATGCATGGAGAAGCGCCATGACATCTTGCGGAAAGCTTCACCCAGACTCAAAGAGACGGAAGAATACTTCATGCCCGGAAGCTTACCTGTGCAACCGCAAGTCAATATGGGCTCTGGCTTGGTTGACCTTAGTTGTGACACTGGCTGGGACGGTGCTAGCAGATGTAGAACGACGGTAGGATTGGATGGGCACCGGAAAGTGGTCAGAGGAACTCTTCGGAAGACCATGTTTCGGTCATCTTGTTCTCAAACACCCTGAAGTGCGAGAACATAAAGAGGGGGATTGAATCTTTCGGGTAAAGTGTACAAACCTCTGCAGAGGGTTTTAAACCTAATCGATTAGCCATGTCCCCGGTTACGAACAATTTGAGCCTCTGGACTTGGATCTATCTCGGAACTCTCAACACCGGATTGATAACTTAATTGTGGGCAACTTATGAAGAATTTGGGCTATGAGACATCGGTTGGCGGAATCATGTCATGATAGAAAACTCCATAGTACAGACTTCATTTATTCCTTTGATGTAGGGAAAATATTACCAGCTTTTACGCAAAACAAAACTCGATACGTAGCCATAAAGCCATATTGCATATAGTATAGTTTTATCATCTGTTTTCTCATATTGTGATCTTGCCGTACATTCAATGTAATCGACCTACACAGCTGCAACGTATCATGTTGCAGATATTTCCTCGACGAGTAAGAGTTATGATACAGGGTTACGGTCTACACTCAACCTGCCGATGGCGTTGATGGGACTCCACACCCGACTATTTGTTTCCGCTGTGACTTATGAGGTATATATCAGTTTTACATTAACTATACATGTGATTGCACTTTGATATATACATTGATGTACTGTGTGTGCCAGCATACTGATCCAGGGATGGCACAGATACACAGAGGCTTGACCGTCTGAGGTCGGGTCGCTACAGATGATTCTCCACTTCACTCTGAAATTCCTTGAACTTTTCAAATGTTTCAGACTTGCGTTTCATTAATCAAGTAGATATACCCATATATGCTCAAATCATCTGTGAAGGTCAGAAAATAACGATACCCGCCACGTGCCTCAACACTCATCGGACCGCATACATCGGTTTGTATTATTTCCAATAAGTCATTGGCTCGCTCCATTGTTTCGGAGAACGGAGTTTTAGTCATCTTGCTGAAGGAAATATGCCCTAGAAGCAATAATAAAGTTGTTATTTATATTTCCTTATATCAAGATAAATATTTATTATTCATGCTAGAATTGTATTAACCGGAAACTTAGTACATGTCTGAATACATAGACAAACAGAGTGTCCCTAGTATGCCTCTACTTGACTAGCTCATTAATCAAAGATGGTTAAGTTTCCTAGCCATAGACATGTGTTGTCATTTGATGAACGGGATCACATCATTAGAGAATGATGTGATGGACAAGACCCATCCGTTAGCTTAGCAGTATGATCGTTTAGTTTTATTGCTATTGCTTTCCTCATGACTTATACATGTTCCTCTAACTATGAGATTATGCAACTCCCGAATACTGGAGGAACACCTTGTGTGCTATCAAATGTCACAACATAACTGGGTGATTATAAAGATGCTCTACAGGTGTCTCTGAAGGTGTTTGTTGAGTTGGCATATATCAAGATTAGGATTTGTCACTCCGTGTATCAGAGAGGTATCTCTGGGCCCTCTCGGTAATGCACATCACTATAAGCCTTGCAAGCAATGTGACTAATGAGTTAGTTATGGGATGATGCACTACAGAATGAGTAAAGAAACTTGCCGGTAACGAGATTGAACTAGGTATGATGATACCGACGATCGAATCTCGGGCAAGTAACATACCGATGACAAAGGGAACAAAGTATGTTGTTATGCGGTTTGACCGATAAAGATCTTCGTAGAATATGTAGGAGCCAATATGAGCATCCAGTTTCCGCTATTGTTTATTGACCGGAGATGTGTCTCGGTCATGTCGACATAGTTCTCGAACCTGTAGGGTCCGCACGCTTAACGTTCGATGACGATTTGTATTATGAGTTATGTGATTTGATGACCGAAGTTTGTTCGGAGTCCCGGATAAGATCACGTACATGACGAGGAGTCTCGAAATGATCGAGACATAAAGATTGATATATTGGACGATGTTATTCGGACCCCGGATGAGTTCCGGGAGGTACCGGATAAATATCGGAGTGCCGGAGGGTTATCGGAACCCCCCGGGGGAACTAATTGGCCTTCATGGGCCTTAGTGGGGAGAGAGAAGGGCCGCAACGGGCTGCCCACGCCCCCTGGGTCCGAATTGGACTTGGGGAAGGGGGCGGCGCCCCCCTTTCCTTCCCTTCCTTCTTCCCCCTTCCTCCAGATGGAATCCTACTAGGACTTTGAGTCCTAGTACGACTCCTCTCTCCTGGCGCACCCTACAGGGGCCGGCCAGTTTTCTAGTGCCTTCTTAGGAGTGCCGGATAGGTATTCGGTCTCGGCAATACGCCATACTTCGGCCCCGCCCACTTGACATAGGGACTCCCCCTGGGTGCGGGCGACGAGGCAGAACAGCTTCCGCCATAATCCGAAGTGTGTTTCGCAGCCTAGAAATAGCTCGTACAGGGAAACATACCCCGCTATGTGCATAATAGAGCCAGGGGTAAGATCGTGTAACTGGAGGCCGTAGAACTCCAGGAGCCCGCGAAGAAACGGGTGGATAGGGAACCCAACGCCCCTCAGCAGATGAGGGATCCGACATATACGCTCCTCCGGAGATGGGTTAGGAGATCCCTCAACTTGGCCTCCTCCGTCATAAGTGGCTATTCCAGCTTGGACGGAGACCATGAACGCCGGTGGGAGAAACCCTTGGGTTTGTAACTTTGTCAAACGGCTATGAGGAACTGAACACTCTCCCCAATCCCCCGACTTGGAACGAGAAGGGCAAGCAGAAGAGCTACGACGGCCGGCCATGTTGGAATTGCTTTTCGCGGAGCACTCTGTTGGATGCTGGCTCTGGGAGGGAGAGTGAGGTTTGGATCTGAGAACCCCCGTCCCTTCAAATAGGCGGTTCGACCGGAGGATCGAGGGTGGCAAATGCAAAAATGCCTCGACTCCTCGCATTCGCTCGACACGTGGGGATGGTCATTACTGAGGCACCGAAGCCGAGGAGCACAACATTGATGGGAGGTCGGACACTATTCACCGTAACAAGCACTTTGGAGTATTTGGAGAAGGAACCCGCCCTGCAATGCCGAAGACAAGACTGCGCGCCGGACTCATCGTCATTGAAGCCTGGTTAAGGGGCTACTGAGGGAGTCCTGGATTAGGGGGTATCCGGACAGCCGGACTATGTACAACGTCCGGACTATTGAAGCGTGAAGATACAAGACTCAAGACTTCGGCCCATGTCCGGATGGGACTTTCCTTGGCGTGGAAGGCAAGCTTGGCGATCCGGATATTATATTTCCTTCCTTGTAACCGACTCCATGTAAACCCTAGGCCTCTCCGGTGCCTATATAAACCGGAGAGGTTGGTCCTTAGAAGGCCGATCACAATTACATTCATACCATCATAGGCTAGCTCTTAGGGTTTAGCCTCTACGATCTCGTGGTAGATATACTCTTGTACTACCCATATCATCAATATTAATCAAGCAGGAAGTAGGGTTTTACCTCCATCGAGAGGGCCTGAACCTGGGTAAACATCTGTGTCCCTTGCTTCCTATTACCATCAGCCTTGACGCACAGATCGGGACCCCCTACCCGAGATCCGCCGGTTTTGACACCGACATTGGTGCTTTCATTGAGAGTTCCTATGTGTCGTCGCCATCAGGCTTGATGGCTCGTATTATTGTCAAGGACGACATTACTTCGGAGGGGGCTCTGGCTGTAGGCCAGACGCTCCGGCTCGGCGGCTTTATCATGGCCGCCCCATCGGTGATGGCGCCGACGATGACTTCTCGGGTCATCAATCATAACCTTCGCGTCAGTTTGGAACTTGCCGAACAGATGGATCCAATGGAGCTCTCCTCCCTTAACGAACTCTTGGATCGCTTCACGCCTCAGAGTCGCTACAGACTACGACCGGATTGGGCTTAAACCCGACCAAAGGGACATCAGGTTCCCGTCGGCCACCCATGAGATAGCGATAGTGGAGGAACCACACGCGGATTGCCCCTCAACTTTGAGGACAAGTTGTGTTCGGATCACCGAACTCCTTGAGCCGAAGACCTGCTCAAAGGAAAACCTGAACCAGGTCCCGGACTTAGAGTCGGGCATCGGGCTGAAGAAATTGGGCACCCCGGATCCTGAGCTGTTTAGCCCGGGACCGCCCGCGCCCTTGGGCGATAGATCGGATCAAAATCCGGACCCTAAACTGAACCTAAACTGCCTCTCCCGCATCAGGCAAGAGCCCCAGGAAACCGTACATCACTACTAGGCCAGATTCCTCCTTGCGCTTAACAAGGTCAGGGGCTGCCGCGAAGAGGACATGGTCTCACTTTTCTGCAAAAACTGCACGGACGAAGGACTCCTCAATGCTATAAGCCGCTGCGACATAGTACGCTTAGCGGACTTGGCAACCATAGTACGGAAGTACTGTGCGATGGAGAGCGCTTGGAAGACCCAAACAGAATTTTGGGATAGCATCGCCTCGCCAAAACCTTTGTCCGAACTAAACGGATGAACTCTCGTAAGTCGTCCGACCCAACCCCCAAGAAACCAAAGCCCACGCCAGGGCGGAGATCCGTATTGGAAGAATGGCTCAACGGGCCATGTAAGCTCCATAGTACTCCGGATACAACACCTACTCATAGCCTTAAGGCATGTTGGATACTCTGGCAGGTGGCAAAAAGCGGCGAGGATCTTCTTGTGGGCCATAAAGCGGAACAACATCCCGCCAGCGAACACAATATGGTACTAATAGTATTCGAGACTTTCGCCTCAAACAATAGGCGCAAGCGAGCTCGCCGAAGCTCCGTTGAAATTTACCGTGTGGCAAAAATAAACCCTTGGGACGACACTGCTATAACTTTTAATGCCAGTGATGAACCTCGATCCCGGGCTGTCCGGGCACCAACCGCTCTGGTCCTTAGTCCGATCGTAGCTTTTGGCTTACCAAAGTACTCATGGACGGCGGAAGCGGATTAAATCTGATTTATGAAGAAACACTTAGCAAGATGGAGATTGATAAAAGCCGCATTGAACAAAGCGGCACAACCTTCAGGGGAATTATCGCTACCCGGAAGCGCTGCAAAGGGAAAAATCACACTCGATGTGGTATTCGGTGCCGGAGAATTATAGGTCCGAGGAAATCACATTCCAGTGTGGCTCCTTTTAACAGCGGACACCACGCCCTTCTAGGGCGAGACGCTGCTCACAAGCTTTCAAGCTGTACCCCATTATGGGTACATGAAGCTTAAAATGCGGACCCAATGGAATAATCACTCTAGCCGATGATCCGGACGTTGCGCTTCACGCCGAAAATAAAACCGCAGATCTAGCCTTGAGGCATTATCCAAGCCCTAGCAGCCAAGAATTAACAAAGACTACGGGCCACCGTGGGGATGTGGACGTAATACTCGACAAACGACCCAAGTCCACCTCATTCAAACCTGTAGACGAGATAGTCAAATTCCAGGTCCACCCAACGGACCCCATGAACACAGCTTCCATCGGGACACAGCTGAGCCCCACGATTGACGCCGCACTTCGAGATTTCCTACGCGAGAACTGGGACATTTTTGCCTAGCACCCATCGGACATGCCAGGCATCCCACGCAGACTGGCCGAACACAGCCTTAATATCCTAAAAGGATATAAACCAGTCAAGCAGACCCTAAGGCGGTTCTCGTGAGCCCAAACGACAGTGCAATGGGGAAGAATTAGCCAAGCTACTCGAGGTCGGATTTATTAGAGATATTAAACATCCGGATTGGTGGCTAATTTGGTGATGGTGCCAAAGAAGGATAAATCCGGCGCCTATGCGCCGATTTCAAAGACCTCAACAAGGCTTGCCCCAAGGATCCCTTTCCTCCCTCGCATCAATCAAATCATCGATGCCACATTTGGACACGACTCATTTGTGTTTCCTCGAAGCATACTCGATACCATCAAATAAAGATGGCAGAGTCCACCAAGCCGCAACAGCTTTCATAACGCCATATGGCCCTTTCGCTTCAACACTATGCCTTTCGGGCTCAAGAACGCCGGTGCAACCTACCAACGCATGATTCAAACATGCCTGGAAAAGCAAATCGGCAAAACAGTGGAGGCATACGTGGACGACGTGGTTATAAAAACAAGACGCGTCGAAACCCTGGTAGACGACTTGAGGCTTAGATTTGACAATCTCCGGACATACGACATCAAGCTGAATCCGGAAAAATGCGTTTTTGGCGTCCCCTCGGGGAAGCTTCTCGGCTTCATCGTTTCCAACAGAGGAATTGAAGCGAATCCGCAAAGATCCGAAGCTCATCACAGTTGGCTATACCAACAGACCTCAAGCACATCCAAAAACTAGCGGGATGCGTGGCTGCTCTCAGCCGCTTTATCTCTAGGTTAGGAGAAAAGGCACTACCGCTTTATCGCCTTCTTCGGCCCACCGAACACTTCGCATGGATGGACGCAGCCGCGGCCGGACTGGATGAAATAAAGACCCTATTGGCCAGTAATCCAGTATTAACAACGCCAAATATCGACGAACCTATGCTGTTGTACATAGCTGCAACGCATCAAGTCGTAAGCGCAGTGCTCGTCGTTAAACGAGAGGCCGACAGATACAAATACCCGCTCCAGAGGCTAGTCTACTACGTGTCCACGGTCCTAACCCCATGCAAATCCCGATACCCACACTATCAAAAAATAGCATACGTGGTGTTCATGGCATCCTGGAAGCTACGACACTACTTTCAAGAGTGTTCGATTACGGTGGCCTCCGAAGTACCACTCAATGACATAATAAATAACCGCGATGCTATGGGCCGGATTGCCAAGTGGGATATTGAGCTCCTGTCGTTCGACATAACATACAAACCACGGCGGGCCATCAAGTCGCAAGTGTTGGCCGACTTCATCGCCGAATGGACAGAAGCCAAACTCCCTAAAGAGTACGGTGCATACTCAAACTGGATCATGCACTTTGACGGCTCTAAAATGCTGGCCGGATTGGGAGCAGGGGTAGTCCTGACATCTCCCACCGGCGACACGGTCCAGTACATCCTCCAAATATTATACACAGACTCCAACAATGCAGCCGAATACGAGGCTCTGTTGCACGGTCTTCGGATGACAGTCTCTATGGGCATTCAACGCCTAGAGGTGCGCGGGGACTCAAACCTCGCAATATCACAGATAAACGGAGATTTTGATGCCAAGGACCCGAAAATGGCGGCCACCGTAATGCCATCCTCAAAATGTCAGCTCGGTTCGAGGGGCTCAATTCCACCATGTGGCTCGAGAAAACAATCAAGCGGCGGATGTCCTCGCCGCATCGGCGCTTAAACGCCGACCTGTCCCACCTAATATATTTTTGGAGCGACTGTTCAAGCCATCCGTAGTATGGGAAGGGGAATCCGGCAATACTAGCACGGATCCGAATACATCCCCAGATTCGGAACCATCAGACATAGTCGGAGGTTCTACCCCCGAAATAACGTCCTCGACCCACGAAGTCATGGCTGTAATTGCCCCGTGGACCGATCCCTTCTTGGATTACCTAAATAGGCAGGAGCTCCCCGAAGACCAAAATGAAGTGCGCTGCATCGTTCGGCGTTCTAAAGCTTAAAAGGTCTACGAAGGGGAACACTACAAGAAAAGCGCTACCGGAGTACTACAAAGATGCATCTCCGAAGAGGAAGGGCGGCAACTCTTGGCTGAAATCCACGCCGGCTCAAGGGCACCACGCTGGCTCGGGCATTAGTCGCCAAGGCCTTCCAGACAAGCTTCATTGGCCGACGGCCCGAGCGGACGACAAGACCTTGTCCAACATTGCGTCGGTTGCCAGCTCTTTGCCAATCAAATTCACATGCCCCTACCGCCTCCAAACAATCCCCATAACTTGGCCCTTTGCGGTCTGGGGCTGGATATGGTCGGACCTCTTAAAGGGAAGCCATAAGAAGAAATACTTATTGGTCATGGTGGAAAAATTCACCAAATGGATAGAAGCTAAACCAGTCAAAACGGCTGAATTCGGACCAAGAATAGACTTCATATCCGGGTCGCATAATCGACACGGTGTCCCCACAAAGATCATCACTGATAATGGCTCAAATTTTACAGCCGTCGAAGTGAAAACTTGGTACGCAAAAATGGGCATCAAGCTCGATTACGCTTCCGTCTACCATCCACAAACTAACGGCCAGGTAGAGTGGGCAAATGGTCTCATTATGAGAGGCATCAAACCCAGGCTAGTGCGATCCTTGACAGATTCGGATACGCACTGGGTGGAGGAGCTTGACTCTACTCTGGGGGCTGAGGACCACGCCAAATCGCACCACCGGATACACACCATTTTTTATGGTGTACGGCGCGGAAGCAGTATTACCTTGCGACATAATACATGATTCGCCACGCGTACGCATGTACGAAGAGAAGGAAGCGGAGTTAGATCGGTAGGTTAATTTGGATGCCTTGGAGGAGGAGCGGGACGTCGCGAAAGCCCATTCCGCACTTTATCAGCAGCAGGCTCGACGATACCAAAGCAGAGAAGTGCGGGCCAAAACTTACAATATTGGCGAGCTCGTTCTACGACTACCGGAGAAGAAGAAGGACAAACTCAAACCCAAGTGGGAGGGTCCCTTCGTCATTGACAAAGTTCTCACCGGAGGAGCTGCATCGCCACGTTATGCATCCGATAATGCACTCGAGCCGAACCCATGGAACGCGGCAAGACTACGGAGATTCTACGCCTAGCGCCGAACACAAAGTGTTCGCCTCCTAACCCTCCCTTTTAATTATGCCCCATCCTCTTTTCCTTTCTCGACCTTTTCTCTCTTCACACAAAGTATTCAATACAGTGCGGATTTCCGGATCACTCCGGCCGCACTAAGTGTGTAAGCAATACCTGGGGGCTTCCCATACGGAAGCTAAAAATGATTACTCACATGGCTTTTTTCCCGTCGCATATGCATTCTTTTTTCCATATGTGCCTTGTCTTCACCATTATATGCATCAATATGACTTAAGATGTTGCCAAGCTGGGTTGCCTGGCTCTTGTGTTTATGCCCTATGTTCCCATTAATTCGGCTAGGGCATAAGGGGAGCACCTCTGCGATTGTTACTGCCGGTTCAGCCGGATCTGTACCTTAGACTGGGTGAAGCCGAAAGCTAGCTTCCTTAAGAGAATATTCGGTTGGTGAACAAAAGATGTATTAGTTTATCATAACATAAATTCCCAGAAGTCTTGTATCCTGCGCCATCGCTCGCAGTCCGGACATGCGCATCGCCGCATGCGTACCCAGGGAAAGGAACCCCTAACAGAACTATTCTCTCTGGAAGATGTTTCTTACTATCCATGTAATATAACATAACTAGTTGGGTACTTGTCTGTTCAAGCACTTATGACCCCTACGCCTTGTTTCCACGCATACCCCGGTTTTGTATAGCTGAGCGGGTATTCGGACACACCCCGGACTATAGGATCCGGGGGCTGAAGTGAAAAGGTCCGCCATGACAAATGATTTTAACCCGGCTAGGGGCTAATCACGCCCATTAAATTACACATTTATTTGGACTGATTACATTCCTCTTCTATACCGTCCAACAGGCTATCTAGCTTACAATCCTGTTGAGAATACTTAGAGGCTAACGCTACCTAGTCATACACCAGACTAACGGGAATTTCTTGCCCATCGGGCCCCGCCGGTCCCACTTTGGCCATATGGTTCGGGTCCAGCTTGGTGTAGCGTGTCTTCACCATTGCCTGTGCTTCTCTTGCTCCTTACCGGCATGCTGATATCTTCCATAGACGGAAGCGCTACCGCCCTTGAAGCAGGTCCACAAGTTCCCCATGCCATTAGGCAAGAGGCTTGATGGCCACAAAGCCCGAGCAACACCGCATCACTTGCCGAGCTCGCCTCTGCAGTCGCGAAAAGATCTTGCAAGAAATCATTTACAGATGAGGGCATCTCCTCCTCGTATGCGACCCATTAACATTCCTGCAAGCAAAATTCTTTCAATATACTTCCTCGCCGAACTGTACAATAGTTCGTCTAGGCACTTACTGTAAATGCCGCGTCGAAGCCTCTTGTTCTCCTTCATGGAGTCCGCCAGCTGAGCCTGGAGATCTTTTAACACCACGTCTAGCTGGACTTTGGCATCTTGAAGATCGTTCTTCTCCCGCCTAACTCGCGTAAGAATGCGCTCGCCAGCCTCTAGCTGCTTTTTGAGATGCGACGCGTCCTCTCCTACGCCCTCCGGATTCACCCCGGGATTGTTTGCAGAATTTTCTGTTAGACTTGTCGTATTATCCATTTACTAACTGGTGCATCTTCGCACAATTTTGATAATCGTTACCAGATGAGTGCCTTTGGGGTTCCTCTAACTTGGCAATCATGCGCCCTCGGTTCGCCTTGCAGTCCTCCAGCTCCCAAACAATTGCTCGTTCTTCTCTACAAGGACTCAGACATAAATTGATCCTTAAAACTGTTGTTTCAACCATTTCAAGTCTCAGGGCTACTGCTATACATACTTATCAAAATTCCTCACCCGTATGTCTTTGGTATACTGGTTTGTCGCTGGGCAAGCCCGCCTCGAAAGCAGCTTGGACGTGACGCTGCCCATCGAATTGAAGGCATTAAACGCCTCTTTGGAAAAGATGTTGTTCCGAAGTACGGCCCGTCGGCGCCTATGATTCATGGCGCTCTCTACTTCGGAATTCGTGGCTGAGAGCAGGTCCGCACTCTTTGTTGGAGAGCAATGCGGCGCTCGCCCCGTGTCCGCCTCCGCCCCTGAAGCTGGTTCTGCAATCCGGCTGGTGGAGGCGTGATTGGTAGGGTCTCTGGATATAGTCCGGTTATTCTTCTTCTTCCCGCTGCATACAAAGGGCGCTGTCATATTTTAAATTCTATAATTACAGGACAGGTTATTGTTTTACCTCTGTAGCGGTGTGTCAACTCTCACCGCCTTCCTCTTGCGCCTGCCCGATCTGGACACCCGTGGTTGACGAGTCCCTAGGGGCTCGGCCCCTCGCTCCGACCGTCTTTTCTGCAAATAGAACGATGCCTCAAGGGTAAATTATAACACCTGGGGGGAGTCCTCTTCGAAGGACAGGGCTTTCTAGTTCGGCTTACACATGAAGAGGGGAGTAGTCCAGGGTAGTCGGCCGTAATGGCCACTAGGGCGCCATCCCAGCTCGCCTGATAAAATACCCCGTTGACAAGCTCCACAGTGATATCCGGATCCACTTTAAGTCCCGGATCTAGGGCCCTTCCAGGGTCCTCTGGTTGCAGGGAGGGGCTGAAGATTCCTTCTACGACCCTCCTTAATTCCTGCCCAGAAGCATTGATGCAAGTAATCTTAGCACAAGAACGCTAGAGGAAAGCGGGGAAAAAGAATGGCAACTTACCCACGCTGGGGGGTCGTACATGGAGAATCCTTCCCGTGTTTGTATGCGAAGGAATTCCTCCTCTTCCCCTTTGTACAGATCGGACAATATCCTTGCCAGAGCGGCAGCGGAGTCCGGACCTTTACGGCCGCAGCGGGAGGCGTCGTCTTCCCCGTTGAAATGCCACATGGGCTTCCCCCGATATTGGAGCGGTTGCACTCCCCGTCTTATGCATATCGCCATAACATCAACTATTGTCAATCCGGATTTGGCCAGTAACTTTATCCTGTCCATCAGGAGGAATATTTCCCTCGTGTCCTCTTCTTGAGGACCCCGGGGGCGCCAGCTTAGGCGTGCCCTCGGCAGGGCGTTGCTGAACTCGCGGAGACCTGTCCGGACTGGATCCCAAAGGGGTACGTCGTTTATATAAAACCACTCTGAAGGCCAGTTTTCTGGTCCCTTCTTAGGAGTGCCGAATAGGTATCCGGTCTCGGCAATACGCCATACTTCGGCCCCGCCCACTTGACATAGGGACTCCCCCTGGGTGCGGGGGACGAGGCAGAACAGCTTCCGCCATAATCCGAAGTGTGGTTCGCAGCCTAGAAACAGCTCGGACAGGCAACATACCCCGCTATGTGCGTAATAGAGCCAGGGTAAGATCGTAATCGGAGGCTGTAGAACTCCAGGAGCCAGCGAAGAAACGGGTGGATAGGGAACCCAACGCCCCTCGGCAGATGAGGGATCAGACATATACGCTCCTCCGGAGATGGGTTAGGAGATCCCTCAACTTGGCCTCCTCCGTCATAAGTGTCTATTCCAGCTCGGACGGAATATGAGGAACTTTGTCAAACGGCTATGAGGAACTGAACACTCTCCCCAATCCCCCGACTTGGAACGAGAAGGGCAAGCAGAAGAGCTACGACGGCCGGCCATGTTGGAATTGCTTTTCGCGGAGCACTCTGTTGGATGTCGGCCTGGGAGGAGAGTGAGGTTTGGATCTCGAGAACCCCGTCCCTTCAAATAGGCGGTTCTCCCGGAGGATCGAGGGTGGCAAATGCAAAATGCCTCGACTCTCGCATTCGCCGACACGTGGAGATGGTCACATCGAGGCACCGAAGCCGAGGAGCACAACATTGATGGGAGGCGGACACTATTCGGCCGTAATAAGCACTTTGGAGTATTCGGAGAAGGAACCCGCCTGCAATGCCGAAGACAAGATCGCTACCGGACTCATCGTCATTGAAGCCTGGTTAAGGGGCTACTGAGGGAGTCCAGGATTAGGGGGTATCCGGACAGCCGGACTGTGTACTACGTCCGGACTATTGAAGCGTGAAGATACAAGACTCAAGACTTCGGCCCGTGTCCGGATGGGACTTTCCTTGGCGTGGAAGGCAAGCTTGGCGATCCAGATATTATATTTCCTTCCTTGTAACCGACTCCATGTAAACCCTAGCCCTCTCCGGTGCCTATATAAACCGGAGAGGTTGGTCCTTAGAAGGCCGATCACAATTACATTCATACCATCATAGGCTAGCTCTTAGGGTTTAGCCTCTACGATCTCGTGGTAGATCTACTCTTGTATTACCCATATCATCAATACAAATCAAGCAGGAAGTAGGGTTTTACCTCCATCGAGAGGGCCCGAACCTGGGTAAACATCTGTGTCCCTTGCTTCCTGTTACCATCAGCCTTGACGCACAGATCGGGACCACCTACCCGAGATCCGCCGGTTTGGACACCGACACTCCCCCTCCCCTCCTTTATATACAGGGGCAGGGGGCACCCTAGAACACACAAGATCAATTGTCTTAGCGGAAGTAAATATGCCCTAGAGGCTAATAAAATTGTTATTTATATTTCCTTATATCATGATAAATGTTTATTATTCATGCTAGAATTGTATTAACCGGAAACATAGTACATGTGTGAATACATAGACAAACAGAGTGTCACTAGTATGCCTCTACTTGACTAGCTCGTTGAATCAAAGATGGTTAAGTTTCCTAGCCATAGACATGAGTTGTCATTTGATTAACAGGATCACATCATTAGATAATGATGTGATTGACTTGACCCATTCCGTTAGCTTAGTACTTGATCATTTAGTATGTTGCTATTGCTTTCTTCATGACTTATACATGTTCCTATGACTATGCGATTATGCAACTACCGAATATCGGAGGAACACCTTGTGTGCTATCAAACGTCACAACGTAACTGGGTGATTATAAAAATGCTCTACAGGTGTCTCCGAAGGTGTTTGTTGGGTTGGCATAGATCGAGATTAGGATTTGTCACTCCGAGTATCGGAGAGGTATCTCTGGGCCCTCTGTAGGATCTTGAGAAGAGCTGTCTAGAGGGGGGGGGGGTGATTAGATACTAAGTACCAAAGTTGCAGTTTTTAACTTCTTTAGGTTTAAGTGGAGTTTAGGCACAAGTTTAACATTCACAATACATAACAAGCAAGCATGCAAGGAGTATATGAGCAGCGGAAAGTAAAGCATGCAACTTGCAAGAATGTAAAGGGAAGGGTTTTGGAGGATTCAAACGCAATTGGAGACACGTATGTTTTTGTTGTGGTTCCGATAGGTGGTGCTATCGTACATCCACGTTGATGGAGACTTCAACCCACGAAGGGTAACGGTTGCGCGAGTCCACGGAGGGCTCCACCCACGAAGGGTCCACGAAGAAGCAACCTTGTCTATCCCACCATGGCCGTCGCCCATGAAGGACTTGCCTCACTAGGGTAGATCTTGACGAAGTAGGCGATCTCCTTGCCCTTACAAACTCCTTGGTTCAACTCCACAATCTTGTCGGAGGCTCCCAAGTGACACCTAGCCAATCTAGGAGACACCACTCTCCAAGAAGTAACAAATGGTGTGGTAATGATGAACTCCTTGCTCTTGTGCTTCAAATGATAGTCTCCCCAAAACTCAACTCTCTCTCACAGGATTTGGATTTGGTGGAAATAAGATTTGAGTGGAAAGCAACCTGGGGAAGGCTAGAGATCAAGATTCATATGGTAGGAATGGAATATCTTGGCCTCAACACATGAGTAGGTTGTTCTCTCTCAGAACTGGTAAGTTGGAAGTGTAGGCTTGTTCTGATGGCACTCTCCACGAATGAAGAGGAGGTGGAGGGGTATATATAGCCTCCACACAAAATCTAACTGTTACACACAATTTACCAAACTCGGTGGGACCGAATCAACAAACTCGGTCGGACCGATTCAGTAAACCTAGTGACCTTTAGGGTTTTTGGTGGGACCGATATGGTTAGGGTTAGGGCATAACGTAATCTCGATGAGAGCGATTACACAAACTCGGTGAAACCGATTTTGGTAATTAGCTAACCAGAGAGTTTGTCAGACAAACTCGGTGGGACCGATTTTGGTAATAAGTTAACCAGAGAGTTTGCGTTGTAATCTCGGTAGTACCAATTGCACAAACTCGGTGAGACCGGTTTTGGTAATGGACATACACAGAGAGATTACAATCCCATCTTGGTGAGACCGAGATCCCTATCGGTGAGACCGAGATCCCTATCGGTGAAACCGATTTGCCTAGGGTTTGTGGCAGTGGCTATGACAAATGAACTCGGTGGCGCCGGATAGAAAGAATCGGTGGGGCCGAGTTTGACTTTAGGTTTAGGTCATATGTGTGGAAGTGGGAAAGTAGTTGAGGGTTTTGGAGCATATAACTAAGCACTGTGGAGCAAGAAACTCATTAAGCAACACCTCATCCCTTCTTGATAGTATTGGCTTTTCCTATAGACTCAATGTGATCTTGGATCACTAAAATATAAAATGAAGAGTCTTGAGCTTGAAGCTTGAGCCAATCCTTTGTCCTTAGCATCTTGAAGGAGTTCCCACATCCTTTAGTCCATGCCCCTCCATTGTTGAACTTATCTGAAACATACTAGATAAAAGTGTTAGTCCAACAAGAGATATGTTGACATTAATTACCAAAACCACCTACGGAGCACTTGTGCTTTCAATCTCCCTTTTTGGTAATTGATGACAACATACATCAAAGCTTTAGATAAAGATATAAAAATAGCAAGTAAAGCTTCGGAAAGACATGTAACAAGCATAGGCTCCCCCTACATGTATGCAATCATGTGAATATGGAAATTAGAAGCATGTGAGAGCATAACCATGATAGAGTAGGCAATGTGTTACATGTATCTTGGCCATATGCATCAGAGCAAAGAATATTAAAGAAAATACCTTCATGCTTATGAGTCCTTCTTGCAAACAGTATGTACATCAGCAAGAATTCCTCATACACATGAGTGTGATGCATATACTTACCTTGTAGTCTTGAGTTGGCTTAGGATGGAATGAACCTGCATAAACAAGGTTAGATAACACAGGTACATCTACTAGCCAGAGCAAACAGAAGAAACCACAAGAATACCAAGACTGGGATGACATGTAGATAGTGAGTACTAAGTAATACATTGGATTAGACATGTCCCCAAGGGTAAAGGTATGCAATGAATTTAAATGATTTCTTTCCCTTAGATGTCTTGCTCCCCCTGAATCTAGCATGGGATACTGGGAGAAGATAGGGAACAGAAAACCAGAGCTGAAAGATATAAATGAACAGAGCTAATGCAAATAAGCACATATGAACATGTCTTTCCCCTCAGGAAGACATGTGGCATCTCTCCTCTTGAACACCAAGCATCTGGGATCCTTGAGAAATACTTTCTACTTGAGTATTCTCTTCCCCTGGAGATCTCTTTCTCCCCCTGTGGAAGTAATACTCTCTCCCTTTTGAAAGTGATGAGCTTTGATGTGATCTCTCTCTCCCCCTTTGTCATCAATTTACAAGAAGGGTTTGATCCTTGAGTCACAGCACAAAGCATTTATATTAATGTGATGCTTGTAGAGGACAAGATTTATTGAGTGGAGCTGGATCAGAAGAAACACAGAATAAGTGGCAAACTGTTTTTCCTGTTGTGAAATCGGTGGCACCAAGTAGTATGCTTCGGTTGTACCGAAAGGATTCAGTTGGACCAAAAACAACAAATCGGTGAAGCCGAGTTCATCACAGAGAAAACACTTGTCACCTCAGCTCACTAGACTAGTAAGATCTCACAAAGATTTGCAAGGAATTTACTGAATGATATGCAATGAATTGGATGCAGGAAATGCAGAGCAAACAGTAAAGAAAAGAAAGAAATCTAGATGAAGTTTCTTTGAAAGGGAAACAAATATGCATGAGACAAATGCAAAAAAAAACAGAAAAGAACATGAGAGAACTTCATCTAGAGATGGTCGGCGACAAAGTCACCTATGTTAGAGTATATTGACTTAGGAGTCAAGTGAGATCACTTGATCATAGGTCATACTCATCGTTTAAGCTCAAAATGGGGTTACCATTTTTCGTTTAAGCATCTTGATGTATTCACATCTTGTCGAGTTGCTTTAGCTCATGACTTAGAGTAAAGCTGCTCTAAGATGGAATAACATACCTTGGTTGGCGGTGTTGATCATGTAGTTGAACATGTGTGGGTTGCTCAAGGTTGATGTAGCTCATCAAGAGTTGGGAGCACCACTTGGAATTTGAGTCCATCTACCTACATGGGTTAGTTCTTGCAAGGAGTAGCACTTGTGTATCCAAAAATGTCAATCATGAAGCTCAACATAGAGTTTTTTAAAGGATATGTTTGAATGATTCCGTGCTTCCTTGTCTTCAACCACCATAGTGTAGAGACTTGGTGATGTAGAGATTGCTCAAGATGTGAGTAGATTACAGTCTCATGGAATTTGATTCAACCAAGTACTTACATGGGTTATATAACAAGCAAGATGCAAATATATCCAAGACATAAGATTTTCATCATAAGATAAATATCAAGGGTTAGTCATAAGCTCATGTCTTGCATGTATCCAATGGAGTTTCTACTCCAAGTTTGAAGCATCAATGATGTTCAATTCTCCTCTCAACCTGCAAAACACTTTCTCATCAAGAGGTTTAGTGAATATATCTGCTAATTGCTTTTCGGTGCGAACATGCTTAAGATTAATGTCACCCTTAACAACATGATCTCGAATGAAATGATGACGAACTTCAATATGCTTAGTTCGAGAATGTTGTACGATTATGACCAATTTTGATAGCACTTTCATTGTCGCAAAGCAATGGAACATGTTTCACATATATCCCATAATCTTTAAGAGTTTGGGTCATCCAAAGTAATTGAGCACAACATGAACCAGCGGCAATGTATTCCGCTTTGGCGGTAGATAAGGATACCGAGTTTTGTTTCTTGGAGGACCAAGACACAAGAGATCTACCAAGAATTTGACAAGTACCCGAAGTGGACTTTCTATCAACCTTGTCTCCGGCATAGTCCGAGTCGGAGTAGCCAACAAGATCGAAAGAGGCCCTCTTAGGATACCAAATGCCAAAATTTGGTGTATGAATTAAGTATCTCACTATCCTTTTTACGGCCTTAAGATGACATTCTTTAGGAGCAGCTTGATATTTTGCACACATGCACAATCTTAGCATAATATCGGGACGTGAAGCACATAGGTATAACAATGAACCAATCATAGAGCGATAAACCTTTTGGTCAACTGGTTTACCATCTTTGGTCAAATCAAGATGTCCAAGGCATGGGTGTAGACATACCTTTGCACTCTTGCATATTGAACTTCTTGAATAAGTCCTTAGTGTAGTTCGTTTGAGAAACAAAAGTACCTTCCTTAGTTTGCTTGATTTGCAACCCAAGAAATAATTTGAGTTCACTCATCATTGACATTTCAAACTTCTCCGACATTAGCTTTCCAAACTTCTCACTAAAATGAGGGTTAGTTGATCCAAATATGATATCATCAACATAAATTTGGCATACAAATAATTCTCCATTAACCCTTTTAGTAAAAAGTGTGGAATCAATTTTCCCCATTTCAAATCCCTTTTCAAGAAGAAACTTGGTCAAGCATTTATACCAAGCTCTAGGAGCTTGTTTAAGACCATAAAGAGCTTTGTGAAGTTTGTAAACATGATTGGGTTTCTTAGGATTGATAAAGACGGGAGGTTGTTTAACATAAACTTCCTCCTCTATTTCACCATTTAGAAAGGCACTTTTAATGTCCACTTGGTATAAGGTGATATCATGGTGATTAGCATAGGCAAGTAAGATGCGAATGGATTCAAGCCTAGCAACAGGAGCATAAGTCTCACCATAGTCCATACCTTCGACTTGTGTGTAGCCTTGGGCGATTTAGACGTGCTTTGTTGCGTAACTACTTGTCCATCTTCATCTTGCTTGTTACTTAAACACCCATTTGGTACCGATGATGTTGTGGTTGTTGTCGGGCTTCTCAACCAATGTCCAAACTCGGTTTCTCTCAAAGTTGTGTAGCTCTTCATGCATAGCATTTATCCAATCCGGATCTTCCAATGCTTCTTCGACCTTCATAGGTTCAATGCTAGAGATGAAAGAATAGTTTTCACAAAAGTTAGCTAAACAAGTTTTAGAGCGAGTGATTCTCCGGTTTGAATATGATTGTATATTTGCTCTACGGTATGGTCTTTAGCAATTCTTGCTCAAACTCGTGAAAGCTTTTGCTTGGGTTTTGGTTGAACATCTTCTTCATCTTGTTCTTCTTCTTCTTCTTGATCTTCTTCATTGTTGGCGTTGTTGTTTTCTTGTCGTGGTGGAGAAGGAGGTTGTTGACGTTCGTGATGTTCTTCCTCATTTTCTTCATCTTGGTGTGTTCCACTTTTGGATGCTTCCGTATCAACTCTTGGTTCACCTTGTCGTGAAGTAGAAGCTTCCACTTGGACGGACGAGGTACTCTCCTTCACCTCCGTTGGACGGACCTTGCCAATAGACAAGTCTTGGATTGCTTCCGAAGGATCTTTGTCTCCCACACCAATTGGCATTTGCTCTACTTGCGAGCCGTTAGATTCATCAAACTTCACATCTACCGTCTCTTCAAATACTCGAAAGTATCCAATTTGGGGTTTGTTACCGGTGAGGAGCTCGTATGCTGTCTTGCCGAGTAGCTTGTGAAGATACAAGCGATTTGTTGCATGACAAGCTGTCTCAACCGCTTCGCCTGTAAGTGCTTTTACGCCTTGTACTCATCAAGCATCGTTCTCGCCATTTCGATGAGCGTCCGGTTCTTCCTCTGAACAACTCCATTTTGTTGAGGTGTGTACGTAGCCGAGAACTCGTGTGAAATCCCTTCTTCGTCAAGAAAGGTGTCCACATTTGCATTCGTGAACTCCGTCCATTGTCGCTGCGAACCTTCTTGATCTTCACTTCAAACTGATTTTGGGCCTTCCTGGCGAAGTTTTTGAAGATCTTTTGGACCTGCGATTTATCATTGAGAAGGAACACCCACGTGAATCTTGAAAAATCATCAACTATAACTAGACCAAAATAATTTCCACCGAGACTCTTGTAAGCGTTGGGACCAAAAAGATCCATGTGTAGTAGCTCAAGTGGCCTCCTTGTGGTCATGATGTTTTTCACGGGATGCCTTCCTCCAACATGTTTACCTGCTCAAGCACTGCAAAGTCTATCCTTATCAAATATGACATCATTAACACCAAGGATATGATTCCCTTTAATAAGCTTGTCAAGGTTTCTCATGCCAACGTGACCTAGTCGTCTATGCCATAACCAACCTTTTGAGGATTTAGCAATGAGGCAAGTTTTATGTTGGGCCTTTTTTGAGAAATCAACAATGTAAAGATCACCTCTACGTATACCGGTAAAAGACCATTTTATGATTGTCTCGACGAAACACTTGGCAATATACTTTAGTAAATAGGACATTGAAACCAAAATCAGCAAGTCTAGATACTGAAAGTAAGTTGTAGCCAAGAGATTCAACGAGGATAACATTCTGAATGGAGCTATCATGTAGATGGCCACCTTACCGAGGCCAACCACCTTACCCTTTGAGTTGTCACCGAAAGTGACATACTTTCGAGGACTATCATTTTCAGCAAGCTCACGAAACATGTCTTTATCTCCGGTCATGTGATCGGTACATCCACTGTCAAGAACCCATTCCTTTCCTCCTGACATATATCCCTAAAGATTTGCCATAAGACCAAAATGTCTCATTGCATCGTCAAGATCGAAGTCACTATCATCATCCTCATCATAGTATCCATGTTCAACATCGTCATGTGGTGGATCAAGTCCTAGAGAGGATAATTCGTTAGAGTGAGTTTGACAATGATCTTGCTTATGAATTCTTATAGCTTCGGAAATAATATCACCAATAATTCCAACATCTCCTTTGGCACGCATAAGGTCCTCAGAAGTTCAAATAGACGATCATCAAACATAGGATCACTAGTATTTATCTTACTCAAGGCAATAGACTTATGGAGAATTTCATCTAGATTTTTCAAGGAATAATTGGGAAAGCGTTCCTCAAGAAATTTCCATATAGTGTAGGCACACTCAAGAGTAGGTAAGTTTCTAATTAAGTTTCTAGGCAAGCCTCTAGTGATAAGATTAACAGTTCTAAGATTCCTAATCATGTCAATTGATTCATCAAGGGTAGGATGCATAGGATCAACATGAGGTGCACAAGGGCTAGCAATGTACTTGTTCAAATGATATTGATTGAAAATTACAAGCATCTCATTTTTCCACTCATGAAAATACTCTCCATCAAGAATAGGCACTCTATGTCTAAGACTCCCCAAAGTAGACTCACCCATCTTCCTCCAATGGTGATTAAACCAAGGCAATGGAGACCAATGCTCTGATACCACTTGTAGGATCTTGAGAAGAGGTGTCTAGAGGGGGGGTGATTAGACACTAAGTACCAAAGTTGCATTTTTTAACTTCTTTAGGTCTAAGTGGAGTTTAGGCACAAGTTTAACATTCACAATACATAACAAGCAAGCATGCAAGGAGTATATGAGCAGCGGAAAGTAAAGCATGCAACTTGCAAGAATGTAAAGGTAAGGGTTTTGGAGGATTCCAACGCAATTGGAGACACGGATGTTTTTGTCGTGGTTCCGATAGGTGGTGCTATCGTACATCCATGTTGATGAAGACTTCAACCCACGAAGGGTAGCGGTTGCGCGAGTCTACGGAGGGCTCCACCCACGAAGGGTCCACGAAGAAGCAACCTTGTCTATCCCACCATGGCCGTCGCCCACGAAGGACTTGCCTCACTAGCGGTAGATCTTCATGAAGTAGGCGATATCCTTGCCCTTACAAACTCCTTGGTTCAACTCCACAATCTTGTCGGAGGCTCCCAAGTGACACCTAGCCAATCTAGGAGACACCACTCTCCAAGAAGTAACAAATGGTGTGTTGATAATGAATTCCTTGATCTTGTGCTTCAAATGATAGTCTCCCCAACACTCAACTCTCTCTCACAGGATTTGGATTTGGTGGAAAGAAGATTTGAGTGGAAAGCAACCTGGGGAAGGCTAGAGATCAAGATTCATATGGTAGGAATGGAATATCTTGGCCTCAACACATGAGTAGGTTGTTCTCTCTAAGAACTGGTAAGTTGGAAGTGTAGGCTTGTTCTGATGGCTCTCTCCACGAATGAAGAGGAGGTGGAGGGGTATATATAGCCTCCACATAAAATCTAACCGTTACACACAATTTACCAAACTCGGTGGGACCGAATCAACAAACTCGGTCGGACCGATTCAGTAAACCTAGTGACCGTTAGGGTTTTCGGTGGGACCGATATGCAACTCGGTAGGACCGATATGGTTAGGGTTAGGGCATAACGTAATATCGATGAGACCGATTACACAAACTCGGTGAGCCCGATTTTGGTAATTAGCTAACCAGAGAGTTGGTCAGACAAACTCGGTGGGACCGATTACTCAAACTCGGTGGGACCGATTTTGGTAATAAGTTAACCAGAGAGTTTGCATTATAATCTCGGTAGTACCGATTGCACAAATTCGGTGAGACCTGTTTTGGTAATGGACATACACAGAGAAATTACAATCCCATCTCGGTGAGACCGAGATCCCTATCGGTGAAACCGATTTGCCTAGGGTTTGTGGCATTTGCTATGACAAATGAACTCGGTTGCGACGTATAGAAAGAATCGGTGGGGCCGAATTTGACTTTAGGTTTAGGTAATATGTGTGGAAGTGGGAAAGTAGTTGAGGGTTTTGGAGCATATCACTAAGCAATCGTGGAGCAAGAAACTCATTAAGCAACACCTCATCCCTTCTTGATAGTATTGGCTTTTCCTATAGACTCAATGTGATCTTGGATCAATAAAATATAAAATGAAGAGTCTTGAGCTTGAAGCTTGAGCCAATCCTTTGTCCTTAGCATCTTGAAGGAGTTCCCACATCCTTTAGTCCATGCCACTCCATTGTTGAACTTATCTGAAACATACTAGATAAAAGTGTTAGTCCAACAAGAGATATGTTGACATTAATTACCAAAACCACCTAGGGAGCACTTGTGCTTTCACCCTCTCGGTAATGCACATCACTATAAGCCTTGCAAGAAATGTAACTAATGAGTTAGTTGCGGGATGATGCATTACGAAACGAGTAAAGAGACTTGCCGGTAACGAGATTGAACTAGGTATTGAGATACCAACGATCGAATCTCGAGCAAGTAACATATCGATGACAAACACTACAAAAAAAATACACTTCCGTGATGATACGTGTTTGTCACAGTAGGTCACGTTTTCTGTCATGCATGTACATCCATGACAAATTTATGACAGAATCAAGATGGTCATACCTGTGCTGTCATAGAAGTGTTCCATGACATTACCATAATTATCATCACGGAAGTGTCCACTTCCATGACGATAAATCGCGCATCACAGAAGTGCTTTCGTCAAGGGTGACCGACACGTGGCATCCGCCGTAACGGAACGCCGTTAAGGTATCGGGTCCGGTTTTGGATCCGATAAACCATTAACAGCCCCGAGCAATGGGGATTTTCCACGTGTAAAATCATCATTGGCTGGAGGAAACACGTGTCGGCTCACCGTTGGGACAGACGTCATCCACTCATTGGATCCAAAGCACCTATGATACGCCGACACGTGGGACGGCCTAACAGAGGCCCATTCGTGTGAAAAGGCCGACCCATTTGACTTGGTCAAAAGGTAGCGGGCCGGCCCAAGGCAAGCATGTTAACGGCCTGTTCTCATATAGCCCATTTACAGCCCGCTATCCCAGGGCCCGTTTACGGCCTATCCGAATTAGGCCCAGTAGCGTCATCTGGGCCGTCCAATATAATTCTGGCACGTTTTAACTTCCGGCCCATGTATGTGTGACGCCCTCGATTCAATCATACACTAATCATACACGCAAATGTGTACGATCAAGATCAAGGACTCACGAGAAGATATCACAACACAACTCTAGACACAAATTAAAATAATAAAGCTTTATATTACAAGCCAGGGGCCTCGAGGGCTCGAATACATCAGCTTGAATACACAAGAGTCAGCGGAAGCAACAATATCTGTGCACAGACATGAGTTAGACAAGTTTTCCTTAAGAAGGCTAGCATAAAAGCAACAACGATCGAAAAGGCAAGGCCTCCTTCCTGGGAGCCTCCTAACTACTCCTGGTTGTCAATGGTCTCCAAGTGTTCGTTACCATAGGACAGGCTATCGATAGATGTTTTCTTCCCTGCAGGGGTGCACCAACTTACCCACGACGCTCGATTAACTCCGGCCGGACACACTTTCCTGGGTCATGCCCGGCCTCGGCCAAACAATACGCCGCAATCCGACCTAGGCTTAATAGAGAGGTCAAGACGCCGACTAAACCTATGCCCCAAGGGGTCATGGGCCATCTCCCTGAACTCTCAAGATGCTATGACGCTGCCGGTGAGCGGACCTAGCTACCTCCTTTAAAAGGTAGGTGCTT
Organism: Aegilops bicornis; assembly: GCA_021605145.1. NCBI lineage: Eukaryota > Viridiplantae > Streptophyta > Magnoliopsida > Poales > Poaceae > Aegilops > Aegilops bicornis. The sequence goes on from CM038669.1 coordinate 508,535,415, forward strand.
ACCAGTCCAACTCCAAGGCCGGGCCAGACGCCTATTTAGCTTTGGCTGATGCATACGACGCAGAAACGCCCATACTATGCCCACGTGATTATTAGTGCTATCAGGCAAGAGGCCCCTCAGATCAAATATCAAAATCGTAGTGGATTAGGAACGCGTGGTAACAAGCAGAGATTCACGAAAGATGTGACCCCGTTGCCCCATCTTGAGGACTTGCGGCAAGGTCTAGGAATGCCCGGCCACGCCTCATAATTATCTCGCGGGCACCCTCCAGGTCAACCCGACTCCTCATCACTCGCAAATATGCTCGCGCGGGTACCCCTTAGGGCCGACCCGTCTTTAGTAACAGGGTTCAGTGTAAACTCATAGTAACCATAGTAACCATGTGTCCAAACATGAAGGGGAAAACCCGAGGAATCACCCCTGGTGAATTCCACTCGACGTAATCATCAAGGTGAACATAAGAGGAACCACCTCCGAGGTTCACACTTGAGGGGTTGCACGACAGAGTCGTATCGGAAGTGGTTAAGGCAGAATCACCCCCATGACCACGACCGAATAGCTACACTACAGGGTTAACGTCAGAAGTGTTGTAGAGGTCTCACCCTCGGCACTCAATAGTAACCCAGTAGTGTCGAGCAACTAAGGGGAAAGTGATGTGCAATGCCGGGGCCTGGTCTTCGATCCCATTGATCGGGTCTTCAATGATGAAGCAGGGGTAACAAGGACAAGTTGGGGGGTCACCAATGGATCACTAACCAACCTATACTAAGCAGTTTAGGATAAGCAGGTAAGATACAATGAGCAGGTTACCAAAAGCAGGCTATGCATCAGAATAGGAGCAAACAATGACAATAGCAAAATCTAATGCAAGCATGAGAGAATGGAATGGGAGATATCGGGATGATCAAAGGGGGGGGGGGGCTTTCCTGGTTGCTCTAGCAAGGAGGGGTCGTCGTCAACGTAGTCGATCACTGGGGCATCATCGGCCTCGGGGGCACCTGAGAGAAGAGGGGGAAGAAACAGTAAATATAAGCAAACAAATGCAACGCTAAGCATGACAAGACGATAAGCAGAACTAGGGTCGACCGAACGTAGTATTACACGTTGCAGACGGAGGGAATAAACATCCGAGGATGAATTCCCGACGTTAGGTGGACTTTGGACAAAGGAAAAGAGGGGGAAAGTTCCAAGTTCAGCATGCTAGGGGCATGTGACGGATGAACGGACCACATATTCGGATTCGTTGGATTTTTCTGAGCAACTTTCATGTACAAACATTTTCATCCGAGTTACGGTTGAATTTATATGAATTTTTAAAGATTTAAACATTTTCTGAAATTATTTGATTTATTAGAATTATTCAGAAAAAGAGAAATGACGTCAGCATGACGCGAGGACGATGTCAGCAGCTAGCTGGTCGGCTGACCAGGTCAAACCTGACCTGTGGGTCTAGTGGGACCCACTAGTCAGTGAGAGTGGCTATAACAGTGAATTAAGTAATCTAACTAAACTAGTTAGGGGTGCGGGCCCCATATGTCAGTGAGACATTAGACTAATCTAATTATTTTAAATAAAAAAACGTTTTAGTTAGAACATTGAGCGGCGGGGCCCACACGTTAGCATCACAGGGACGCCCAGTCAGCACGTTGACTGGTCAAACCAGCCAACGGGGCCACCAGGGCCCACTGGTCAGCGACCCAGGGGCGGGACCCATGGAGCCACGTCGGCGTCGATGCCGGAGAGAGCTCCAGCGACCAAAAATGACGGTGGTCGGGCTTCGCGCACAGGGCGCCGTTTCTAGCGCGGCCGGGCTCGTTCGAACGAGAAGACGACGGCAAGGCGATCTGGGGTGGTGGCAGAGGCAGCGGTGGTCGGGAACGTCGATGGCGAGCGGCGAGGCGGATGTCGGACTTCGGTCATCGTCAGGATCGGGGCTGGGGTGCGTTTGCAGGAAACCCAAGCGGCTAGCCGAGGCCTACGCGGTGCGGTGATCGCGATGGTGGCACGCACGGGCCCCTATGGTCGCCGTGGCTACGCCGGCGACAAGGCCAGGCGGTGTAGGGTGCGGCCTAACGCCGGAGCATGGGCTACGAGCGACTAAAGGGTGGGGGGGGGGTAGGGAAGGTGTGGAGCTCACCGAGCAGTCTCGAAAGACCCTTGGTGGCTTAGGAGCAGCAGAGCTCGCCGGGGAGGAAGGGGATCGCCGGCGGCCGTCGAGGAAGAAGACGATGCGTGCGGCGACAGTGGAGCTCCCCCGCTCCGATCCAAGGGCGTAGGCGATGTAGGTGAAGGCGCCGGCGCTACTGGACATGCGCGGACGGTGCGGGGTGGCCGGCGGCCGCGCCTATGGCGAGGAGTAGGCGATGGTGTCGTCGGCCCCTCTCCAAATCCGCGGAGAGGGAGAGGGGGAGAAATGGATGAGGACACTAGGGGGAGTGGGGTGGTGCAAGTGGAGGCGGGGATCGAGGAGGCGGGGAGGTGCATGCCTTATCCCCTCGCCAGGGGCATCGCCGGCGAGGCGGGTCCGGCGGGGATGGTGCCTGTAGCGACTCGGGTCGGGGAACAGTGTGAGGGGGAGGAGGCGACTGGGGGGAGTGTGGCCGGCCTGCTGGGATGGGCCGAGGCCCATGGGAAGGCCAGGAAGGCCAGGGGCTCTCCCACCCCTTTGCTTTTCCTTTTTCTTTTTTAAGCTTTTCTGTTTTAGCTATTTTAGGCCACTTAGACATTTTGCAAAAATGTTGGTTCACCACCAATATTACCAGAAGAATACTTTCCACATGATGAACATTTTAGTTTTCATGTTTGAGCATTTTTTATTTTCACACATAATTTGAAATTGAATTCAACTGGAATTTGGAAAGGAATATTGATCGAAGTGACTAAGCACCGTTATAGCAAAATGATTAGCTTGATCTCAGGGATTACTGTAGCATCATTACACCGGGGTGTTACAACTCTCCTCCTCTAAAAGAAATTCTCGTCCCGGGAATTAAGAGGTAGAAGGGAACAGGTCGGGGTATTCATCCCGGAGGTTATCTTTGCGTTCCCAAGTGGCTTCATCTTTAGTATGATTCGACCATTGCACCTTGAGGAACTTGGTAACCTTCTGGCGGGTTCGACGTTCAGCTTCTTCAAGAATGCGGATCGGATGCTCTTTGTATGTGAGATCATCTTGTATTTCAATCAATTCCGGATCCACTTCACGTTTTGGATCGTTGAAACATCGACGAAGTTGCGACACGTGGAAGACGTCATGGACGCGAGAGAACTGAGGGGGCAACTCCAATTGATAAGCCACCAGTCCACGACGGGCCAGAATGCGAAAAGGACCAATGTAGCACGGAGCTAGCTTGCCCTTGACTCCGAACCGATGAGTGCCTCTCAAAGGAGTGACACGCAGATAAGCTTGTTCACCAGGTTGATAAGTTGAACCCTAGTGTTTCCGGTCATAGTTGCTCTTTTGGCGGGACTGGGCCGCCTTTGAGATTATCCCGGACAATGCGAACTCGCTCTTCACTTGTTGAATAATGTTCGGACCAATGAGCGTCCGTTCCCCAGTTTCTGACCAATTCAGAGGGGTTCGGCACTTACGTCCATAGAGCACTTCAAAGGGTGCCATCTTCAAGCTGGCTTGATAACTGTTTTTATAAGAGGACTCCGCATAAGGAGAGATTCTTCCCACTTCTTACCGAAAGAAATAACACCGAAACATGTCTTCAAGAATTTGATTGAATCGCTCGACTTGGCCTTGGGATTGGGGATGATAAGCAGTGCTCCAGGTAATATCAGTTCCCATTGCCTCTTGGAAACTATCCCAGAACTTCGAAGTGAATATACTTCTGTGGTCTGAACTGGTCTCCTTCGGAATGCCGTGGAGTGACACAATTCTAGAGATATACAAGTTTGCTAATTGACTAGCAGTGATAGTCTCCTTGACTGGCAGAAAGTGAGCAACCTTCGAGAATTGGTCGATGACGACAAAGATAGCATCGTTACCTTTCTGAGACTTGGGAAGGCCCGATTTAAGTCCATTTGGATCTTATCCCACTTCCATTCAGGAATCGGAAGCGGTTGTAGAAGTCCAGCCGGTTTCTGATGTTCTGCTTTGACGCGACGACAAACGTCACATTCTTCAATATATCGAGCAATGTCTTTCTTCATCTTAGACCACCAGTACTTCTGACAGATGTCTAGATACATCTTGGTACTTCCCGAATGAATAGAGAGAGGGGTGTCATGCGCTTATTTCATCACCTTCTCTGTCATAAGCTCGAACCGGGGTACTACAATGCGATCTCTGAAGTATAAGGTTCCATCTTCACCAAGTGAGAAATCTCTGGATTTCTCTAAGGCAAGATCCTTTTTCATCAAATCAACATGAGCATCTTTGGCTTGAGCAGACTTAATAGCTTTGAGAAGAGTTGGTTCCAGGACAAGGTTATTCAGAGAACCCTGTGGACCTAGTTGAAGGTTCAGCTTGCATAGCTCTTCATAAAGGCGGGGTTGAGCTTTGAAAACCATGTGACTATTGCAATAAGACTTACGGCTCAGGGCATCGGCCATTACATTAGCCTTACCAGGGGTATAGGATATACCGCAGTTGTAGTCAGCAATAGCTTCCATCCATCGCTGGGAGGTTCAGATCTAGCTGGGTAAACGGGTACTTCAGACTCTGATGATCAGTGAAGATCTCACAACGATTACCGAGAAGGTACTGTCACCATAGCTTCAGTGCAAAGATAACCGCAGCAAGCTCGAGGTCATGAACTGGGTAGTTCTCTTTGTGGGGACGCACTTGACATGAGGCATAAGCAATCACTCTGCTCTCTTGCATTAGGACACAGCCTAATCCTTGTCGTGAAGCATCACTATAGATGACGAAGTCCTTGCGAGAATCAGGGGGAGCAAGCACTGTGGTAGAAGTCAGCTTCTCCTTGAGTGCCTGGAAACTTTCCTGACATTTGTCTGTCCAATCGAACTTAACGCCCTTGTGAAGCAGATTAGTCAGGGGCTTGGCGATCTTGGAGAAGTTCTCGACAAAGCGACGACGATAGCTGGCTAGTCCGAGAAAGCTTCTGACTTGCTTGACAGTCTTTGGAGCGGTCCAGTCAAGAATAGCCTGAACGCGCTCTGGGTTGACGGCAATACCATCCTTGGAGATGACATGACCAAGGTAGGTAACTTCGGGAAGCCAGAATTCACACTTGGAATACTTGGCATAAAGTTGATGCTCTCGAAGCTTTTCCAGAACAAGACGAAGATGTTCAGCATGTTCTTCTTTATTCTTCGAATATACCAGAATATCATCCAGATAGACTACGAAGAACTTGTTGAGGTAATCCATGAATATGTAGTTCATCAGATGGGAGAATGTGGCTGGAGCATTGGTCAAGCCGAAAGACATGACGGTGTACTCGTAAGAACCATAACGAGTGACGAAGGCGGTCTTTGTAATATCCTCTTCATGAACACGGATCTGGTGGTAACCCAACCTCAAGTCGAATTTAGAGAATATCGATGAACCAGCCAGTTGATCATACAGATCATTGATCTGAGGAAGGGGATATTTGTTCTGAATTGTAGCTTGGTTGATAGGACAGTAGTCTTGGACCAAACGGTTCGTTCTGTCCTTCTTCTTGACGAAGAGAGAAGGTGCTCCCCAAGCAGAGGAACTGGGACGAACGAAACCCTTGCGAAGAGATTTGTCGATTTCCTCCTTAAGTTCAAGGAGTTCATGAGGTGGCATCTTGTAGGGTCGTTTGGCAATAGGAACGGTGCCTGGTTTCAAGTCGATGACGAACTCGACAGCCTGGGCAGGGGGTATTCCTGGAAGTTCTTCTGGAAATACGTCTTGGAAGTCACGAACGACTGGAATCTTTTCAATTCCCTCAAGAGGTGATGCGTTCAACGCATTCAAAACATAAAGTCGTGCTTCAGCGTTTTGAACAATCTGAGCATGGTAGCTTACTATCTCATCGAAAGGATGTAGGAGATGAACGACTTTGGTGGCGCAAACGGTAGAGGCAGTATGTGCTTTCAACCATTCCATTCCTAGAATGAGGTCAATATTGGAAGACTCCAGAATAATGGGAGAAACAAGGAATTCCAACCCTTCCATCTCAACGGGAACATCACGACCAATCATGGTAGTTTGACATCGGCCCGCGGGGGTGCTTACCACTATTGGAGTGTTCATGGGCTCGCATCGAATGTCGTGTGCGTATGCAAAATTTTCTGACATGTATGAATGTGATGCTCCTGAATCGAATAAAACAGAAGCTGGTACTGAATTAAATAGGAGGGTGCCCATCACAGTGGTAGGCTGGTCTTGAGCTTCATTCAGATCAAGATGATTAGCCTGACCACGACCATAAGGTCCGGCATTGTTGTTATGGGGCTAATTGTTACGGCCAGTAGAAGGCAGAGCCAACTGACTCTTTTTTCTGATTGCACTCTTTGGCAAGGTGACCTGGGCGGTCACATCTGAAGCACATACCATCATTGGGATCTGGAGCAGGAGCTTGGGATGGTACATCTCGAAGAGGCTGCCTCTGCGGTGGAGGAGGAAGACGAGGTGCAGCATAGGACTGTCTTGGTGCAGGTGCAGTTGGACGATACATGCTGTGGGGAATCCATATCCGACGCTTCTGCGCTGACGGGCCCGAAGATGAAGCCATCGTCACGGTTGCACCTGAGGGATCCCTGATGTTCCTGCAGACCAGTTTCAACATGAATGGCCTTGTTGACCAAGGTGGCGAGGTCGACAAAGTCATGAACGAGCAGTGCTAGCTTGATATCCGGGTGAAGTCCATCATGAAACTTCTCTTGCTTATGAGCATCAGTTGCAACGTCTTCTTCAGCATAACGCGACAAGTCTAGAAATTCCCGCTGATAAGCATCTACAGCCTTATTGCCTTGGGTGAGGTTGCGGAACTCGCGCTTCTTCTTGTCCATGATTCCCTGAGGAATAAAATGAGCATGGAAGGCAGCTTGGAAATCCGGCCAAATGACGACCGTTCTAGCAGGTAGGGTATGCCTGTGGCTGTCCCACCATTGAGCAGCAGGACCCTTCAGGAAGAATGATGCAAAGGTGACATAGCTAGCAGGGGCCACACTAGCAGACTCCATTTCATACGTGATGTCACGGAGCCATTCATCAGCATCAAGGGGTTGAGTTGAGTTGCGGTAGATAGTTGGGTTGAGGCGCATGAAGTCCTGCAGAGTTACTGGGGTTGGCTATTGATTCATGTTCGGACGAGGAAACTGAGCCATCATTCCTTCCATGAACTGACGGTTTAGCTCAAATTGTTGCATCATTCCAGCAAAGAATTCGGGCGGTGGTGGATCATTGGCACCACGGCCACGACCAGCGGGTCTAACCATCCTGCTAACATGTAACAGGGGGTAGTTTAGCATTGAGCATTTGCAAAGACAAGGATCATTCATGATGAAACATGCATAATGAAAGAGGTATGATGGATACCACTTCATAGTCAACACGACAGTGTGTGTACTATTCAGAATACTATTCTAAGAACTATGGCTTATCCAACTTTGGGGTGAATGTGGTCACGGGATCCTAATGTTAGAGTTAGTAAATTCGTTTAACCCGAATGGAAGAGAGGTCAGAGTCCCAGAGTATAGACGAGGAATTAAAGATCCTAATACCACCCAATGGCAACGTGGGACCGTAAGCCACACAGCCAATGTTAGTAAAAGTTTTTCAGTGACTAGACTCAACTTCGGCCAAGGAGTTGGAAAGGGGGCTACCTACAGGCAGTCGACTCTGATACCAACTTGTCCGCCCTCGATTCAATCGTAATCTGATCATACACGCAAATGTGTACGATCAAGATCAAGGACTCACGGGAAGATATCACAACACAACTCTAGACACAAATTAAAATAATACAAGCTTTATATTACAAGCCAGGGGCCTCGAGGGCTCGAATACATCAGCTTGAATACACAAGAGTCAGCGGAAGCAACAATATCTGAGCACATGCATGAGTTAGACAAGTTTGCCTTAAGAAGGCTAGCACAAAAGCAACAACGATCGAAAAGGCAAGGCCTCCTGCCTGGGAGCCTCCTAACTACTCCTGGTCGTCGACGGTCTCCACGTAGCAGTAAGCATCGGCGGTGGCATCCGCTCTGGGATCCGACATCTGGTTGCATCAACCGGAAAGAAGAAGAAAGGGGAAAAGGGGAGCAAAGCAACCATGAGTACTCATCCAAAGTACTCGCAAGCAAGGATCTACACTACATATGCAACATTATCAAAGGAAGGTCATATATGTGGACCGGCTGCAAAAATGCCGTAATAGAGAGAAGGCCTAGTCCTATCGAAGACTAGCATCTTCGAAACCACCATCTTGCAGCAACAGGAGGGAGTAGAGTAGCATAAAGTAAAGTAGTAGTAGTGTTATCAACCTCGGCCAGAGATCCTTTCTCGACTCCCTGCGAGAAAGCAATCCCAGAGCCATACTATCCAGTTATCACCTCATATCCAAGTCTCATCTCAAGTATCCAGTTCTAGTTGTATCGATCGGGATACAACTCCAAGTGTTCGTTACCATAGGACAGGCTATCGATAGATGTTTTCTTCCCTGCAGGGGTGCACCAACTTACCCACGACGCTCGATTAACTCCGGCCGGACACACTTTCCTGGGTCATGCCCGGCCTCGGCCAAACAATACGCCGCAATCCGACCTAGGCTTAATAGAGAGGTCAGCACGCCGGACTAAACCTATGCCCCAAGGGGTCATGGGCCATCTCCCGAACTCCTCAAGACGTTATGTGACGCTGCCGGTGAGCAGACCTAGCTACCTCCTTTAAAAAGGTAGGTGCTTACCAGTCCAACCCGGCGCGCGCCGCTCAGTCGCTGACGTCTATTTAGCTTTGGCTGATGCATACGACGCAGAACGCCCATACTATGCCCACGTGATTATTAGTGCTATCAGGCAAGAGGCCCCTCAGATCAAATATCAAAATCGTAGTGGATTAGGAACGCGTGGTAACAAGCAGAGATTCACGAAAGATGTGACCCCGTTGCCCCGTCTTGAGGACTTGCGGCAAGGTCTAGGAATGCCCGGCCACGCCTCATAATTATCTCGCGGGCACCCTCCAGGTCAACCCGACTCCTCATCACTCGCAAATATGCTCGCGCGGGTACCCCTCAGGGCTGACCCGTCTTTAGTAACAGGTTTCCGTGTAAAGTCATAGTAACCATAGTAACTGTGTGTCCAAACATCAAGGGGAAAACCCGAGGAATCACCCCCGGTGAATTCCACTCGATGTAATCATCAAGGTGAACGTAAGAGGAACAACCCCCGAGGTTCATACTTGAGGGGTTGCACCACGTAGTCGTGTCGGAAGTGGTTAAGGCGGAATCACCCCGATGACCACGACCAAATAGCTACACTACAGGTTAACATCGTAAGTCAGTAGAGGTCTCACCCTCGGCACTCTATAGTAACCCAAAGAGTGTCGAGCAACTAAGGGGAAAGTGATGTGCGGTGTCGGGCCTGGTCTTCGATCCCGCTGATCGGGTCTTCAATGATGAAGCAGGGCAACAAGGACAAGGTGGGGGTCACCGATGGATCACTAACCAACCTATACTAAGTAGTTTAGGATAAGGTGTAAGGTACAATGAGCAGGTTACCAAAAGCAGGCTATGCATCAGAATAGGAGCAAGCAATAACAGTAGCAAAATCTAATGCAAGCATGAGAGAATGGAATGGGCGATATCGGGATGATCAAAGGGGGGCTTGCCTGGTTGCTCTGGCAAGGAGGGGTCGTCGTCGACGTAGTCGATCACCGGGGCATCATCGGCCTCGGGGTCTACCGGAGAGAAGAGGGGGAAGAAACAGTAAATATAAGCAAACAAATGCAACGCTAAGCATGACAAGACGATAAGCAGAACTAGGGTCGACCTAACGTAGTACTACACGTTGCAGACGGAGGGGATAAACATCCGAGGATGAAATCCCGACGTTAGGTGGACTCGGACAAAGGAAAATAGGGGGAAAGTTCCAAGTTCAGCATGCTAGGGACATGTGACGGATGAACGAACCACGTATTCGGATTGGTTGGATTTTTCTGAGCAACTTTCATGTAGAAAAGATTTTCATCCAAGTTACGGTTTAATTTATATGAATTTTTAAAGATTTAAACATTTTCTGAAATTATTTGATTTTTATAGAATTATTTAGAAAAAGAGAAATTACGTCAGCATGACGCGAGGACGATGTCAGCAGCTAGCTGATCGGCTGACCAGGTCAAACTTGACCTGTGGGTCCAGTGGGACCCACTGGTGAGTGAGAGTGGCTATAACAGTGAATTAACTAATCTAACTAAACTAGTTAGGGGTGCGGGCCCATATGTCAGTGAGACATTAGACTAATCTAATTACTTTAATTAAAAAAACGTTTTAGTTAGCGCATTGAGATACGGGGCCCACACGTCAGCGTCACATGGACGCCTTCGGACGCTGACCGTCAAACCAGCAACGGGCCACCAGGCGATCGTCAGCCCCAGGCGGGACCCGTGGAGCCACGTCGGCGCCGGAGAGAGCTCCGGCGAGCAAAAATGACGGCGGCGCGCTCGGGAGGTGGTTGGGCTTCGCGCACAGGGCGCCGTTTCTAGCGCGGCCGGGCTCGTTCGAACGAGAAGATGACAGCGAGGCGATCTGGGGTGGTGGCAGAGGCTGCGGTGGTCGGGAACATCGACGGCGATCGGCGAGGCGGACGCTAGACTTCGGTCGTCGTCGGAATCGGGTCTGGGTGCGTTCGTAGGCAACCCAAGCGGCTAGACGAGGCCTACGCGGTGCGATGAGCGCGATGGTGGCACGCACGGGACCCTATGGTCGCCGTGGCTACGCCGTCGACGAGGCCAGGCGGTGTAGGGTGCGGCCTAACGCCGGAGCACGGGCTACGGGCAACTAGGGGGGGGGGGTAGGGAAGGTGTGTAGCTCATCAAGCGGTCATGAAAGACCCTTGGTGGCTTAGGAGCAGCAGAGCTCGCCGGGGAGGAAGGGGATCGCCGGCGGCTGTCGAGGAAGAAGACGATGCGTGCAGCGATAGTGGAGCTCCCCCGCTCTGATCCAAGGGCGTAGGCGATGTAGGTGAAGGTGCCGGCGCTACTGGACATGCGCAGACGACACGGGGTGGCTGGCGGCCGCGCCTATGGCGAGGACTAGGCGACGGTGTCGTCGGCCCTTCTTCAAATCCGCGGAGAGGGAGAGGGGGAGAAATGGATGAGGACGCCAGGTGGAGTGGGGTGGTGCAAGTGGAGGCTGGGATCGAGGAGGCGGGGAGGCGCAGGCCTTATCCCTCGCCTCAAGGCCGCCAATGAGGCGTGTTCACGGGACGGCGCCAGAAGGCTGCTCGGGTCGGGAACAAGGCGAGGGGAGGAGGCGACTGGGAGTGTGGCTGGCTCATTGGGATGGGCCGGGGCCCATGGGAAGGCCAGGAAGGCCAGGGGCTCTCCCACCCCTTTGCTTTCCCTTTTTCTTTTTTTAAGCTTTTCTGTTTTAGCTATTTTAGGCCACTTAGACATTTTGCAAAAATGTTTGGTCACCACCAATATTATCAGAAGAATACTTTCCACATGATGAACATTTTAGTTTTCATGTTTGAGAATTTTTGAATTTCACACATAATTTGAAAATTAATTCAACTGGAATTTGAAAAGGAATATTGATCAAAATGACTAAGCACTATTATAGCAAAATGATTAGCTTGATCTCAGGGATTACTGTAGCATCATTACACCGGGTTGTTACAGTATGGTCCATGTCGTCTTTTGGCCCATATGAGGCCCTTAGTAAACCTCGGCCCATTAACGGCCCGTGGTAAAACTGGCCCGTAATGAATAGTGTATCACTTTATACCCATTAACGGCCCATTATTCCGTTTCCATCCCATGTTATCTTTCGGCCTTCTTAGGGCCCATTTATTCTTGGGCTCATTTCCGGCATTCATTTACTTTCGCCCGTTCTTCGTCATTTTTCAGCTTGTGGGCCAAATACAGCCCGTGGTTATAGTCGGCCCGTTTGTGGCCCGTTAATACGTTGGTCCGTTTTCATAGCGCATCAAATACGGCCTATTAACGACGGCCCGTTATGGTTGGCCCATGAACGGACGATTTCAACTATAGCCCATTTACGGCCATAATGTGGTCTGTTATTGGCCCATGGCCAACCGATCATACGGCCCGTAGAAGGCCCATTGATGATACGGCCCGTAGAAGGCCCATTGTGTCTACGCCCCGTAGAAGGCCCATTGTGTCTACGCCTCGTAGAAGGCCCATTGTGTCTATGGCCCTTAGAAGGCCCATTGTGCCTATGGCCCTTAGAAGGCCCATTGTTTCTACGGCCCGTAGGAGGCCTACAGTAAATATGTAGCCCATTGTTAATGTGGCCTAGTTTAAAAAAATAGGTTATTCCGGCCACTAGCAAACCGCGGAAAAAGAACTGCACTGACTACAAGAGAACAAATAAACAAGACAATGGAAATAAATAAGCAAGTAACTTACGCTAGGCTATCACGGCTATTATACATATTACATCCACTGGGCATCAAAGTTCGCCACGAGTGCAAATATAGGGAACAAAGCAGCATATAAACACCGCAACAAAACAAGTCCAGAACTGAAACCACTTTAGAAGAGCTCAAGAAACAATATCCTGGGTACACATAATGCTGGCAAGATGGTTAGCAAGCTTATTAACTTTCTCTTGTTTGGCGCTTAAATCCTCCAACACTTGTTGTTGCACCAGAAAGTATGCATCTGAATTCTGCGCAGGACTTCCTCGCCCTTCGGCTTCCTATCGCATAACATCTCGATCGATGTCTTTCAACTTGAAGTTGAGACTCAAGAAGTTTAACTGATTCAGCAAATAGTACTAAGAGTGCCGCCAGTAGTAGCCAAGAATCTCGAACACTTCATCAAGACATGACTGTGGGGTTGTCTCAGTGTCTTCAATATAGTTTTTATTAGCTTTCTTGGAGAACAACAGGGATGTCTCACTATCTTGAACCTGATCTGCATTACTTCCTTTACCATTGCATAACGGGGTACTCTTCTCCAATATTTTATCCGCATTCTAAAGGAGAAACAAACAAACACATGACAGGTTTACAATGTAGTATATGAAACTCATTTTGGTAAACCAGTTCAGTAGTAAGGGACATGATAACAGCATGAAACAAACATATATCTATGTAGTATGGTCACTGTATGGTCTATATCACTCGAGTTTATGTTGCCAAATCAAGATAGATACAGTTCGAATCATATCTATTTAAGACAAAGCAAAGATGACAAAATATAAGTGTGGGAAACTACACAAGAATAACAACACTGTAATGTGCATGGCATGAGAACATAACTGTTTATTCAATTGAAACTGAAATCAACATAGAGCAAGTTACAACAGCAAACACGTTAAAGAAATAGGTTTAAAACATACCTGTTGCGCCATTGGAGTTTCAATTGCATCCTTCAAATTTGAAATTAGTTGGTATCAGTAAATACAGTAATGCAAGAGCAAAGTAGTATGAACCATAGCTACAGAACCTGACCTCAGAATAATTCTTCTTCTGCTTTAAGCATTGACTTGGGGTTCGGAGTGGTGGTCCTCGTGCTTTGGGCACTGCAGTTGCCTTACTAACTGCTCGTGTTTGGGTGCTCTGTGGTGGAGATGGTGCTGTGTCAATGGGAACTGGGTTACTATCTATTGGGGTTGGTGTTAGAAGGGGTGTAGCTGGTTCTCTGTCCAACTGGGTAGGGGTACAATCTGCGTGAGTCTGGGTTATGTGTGGTGGGGCTGGTTCTTGGGCAAGTACAACTGTGGTTCTATCTCCATCGACAGGTAGCACCATATTTTCCGAAGACCGTGTTTTTACTCCCACAGATACTGCCATCACCCCCTCCAATTGAAATGGCTGATAAACAAGAAAAGTAATTGAATGTATAGACATTGTAAGATAGACAGGTGCAATGGATAGTAGGGAAGAAAACAGGGCATGAAATAATTCACATTTATGTTGTCTAACCAAATGTAATAGCAAGACATAATTTCAAATATATGATGGCTAATTAAACATGATAGCATGACACAATTTCACATGTATGATGGCTAACTAAACAGTATAGAATGACATACTTCAAAATATGATGACTATGTAAACAGGATGACATGATATAACTATACGATGTGTCTATTAAAGTGGTTGGCATGCCGTAAATCACAAACATGCCGTTGATGGAAACATGATGGCATGATATAATTCACGGATATAATGACATAATTCAAAATATGATGACTATGTGAACAGGATGAGATGATATAACTATATTATGTCTTTATAAAATGGGTTAGCATGCCATAATTCAGATACATGATGTCTATGTAAACATCATGGCATGATATAATTCAAATATATGATTTATATACTAAGGAAGTGAGCAGAGGGCAATCACATATATGATGTGTCAACTAAGGAGATGGCATTCAACGTCGTGTATATGATGTAAAAACTAAGCATTGCAATACAACATATGCATGATATGAGTAATATAACCCTGCCAAGTTTGAGCATACACCTCAGGTGGATAATAGGACTGGTCATCTCGCCTCGTAATCCTCCTCTGAAGAGCTATCTGTAAGCAGCAACATATCTGCTTCACCAGGTAGCATTGTCTGCTCTAAAGACCTTGTTTTCACTCCAGATTTCTCCATCACCAATTCAAATGGCTGATGCACAGGAAGAGCAGTTGAATATACAAACATTGTCGACAAAACCAATGAGAAATACAAAAAAAGGACGGCATGATGTAATTCACATATATGACGCTTGGATAAACAGCATGGCATTGCATAATTCACATATATAATGCCTTGCAACAAGATAGCATTGCATAATTCACATATATAATGTTTTGCAAAAAGATGGCATTGCATAATTCACATATATGGTAATTAGAGACTAAACAGGTGGCATTCACACAAAGCATGTCTAAACTAAGCAGTTGACATATTTGATGTATAAAGTAAGAAATGCAAGGCACCATATGCATGATATAACCAACATCAACATGCCAAGTTGAGCAAAGACCTCATGGGGTAAATAGGAGTGGTCTTCTGCTTCTGAATCCCCCTTAGAATAGTTATCTTCCTCTTGATTACGATCCGAAATGGGTGGAGGGGGGGGGGGGGCTGCCTTTGTGCCCACCATGGAGCGACGTCTCCATGGAATTTTATTGCCACGCAAGGCCCGTCTCTTTTGCTGTACATGTTTAGTTCCATTGTGTACAATAACTGACATGCATAGGAATAAAACATAGTGAGATTATGTAAGGAGTGCATGCACAAATCCAGAGTGATGGTAGCAAACTGTGGATAGACCCAAAACCAATGATAGCGCATGATAATAGCTTTAGTTAAAATACAGATAATGGCTCCTTTAATGTTTGTTTGCACCCAACATGAAACTCATAGTAGACACCCGAGATTAACCAGATAGTAGACAGATAGTACTGATTGCTGCCCTAATATGTACCCCACAACCATTTAAAAACTCAAGTTTCAGCATAAGTTTGGACCTAAGTCGGAGTCTAATAGGCGAACATGACGCATGTCATCATATTAAGCGATGCATAACGTAAGCAGACACGGAAGAGTGCGACCTCTCTTGCGGACCCGTGCGACCTCTCTTGCGGACCCGTGTAGTCCTCAAGGTCATCTGCTCAGTTGATGATGGTAATGCAGGTCGATGCTGGCAAGGGAAGAAGATCTGAGGCGGCGAAAGACAGTGTGGAGAGCGGATCCATGCTGTGGTGAACCCTTCCATCATTGGAGCAGCTGAGCTGGGGTGGAACACAACACCTCAGGAGCAAGACAAACCACACAAGGTTTTCTTTGACACATATCTGTAACAGAAGTAATTGTGTAAGGGCTTGTTTGAATTTGAGGATTCTAACAATGTAGGGATAGGAAATAGACAGGAATAGGATAGGAATGCAGGTGCAAAACAGAGAATTTAAAAACACAGGATTTCTGCCAATCTGGCTGTTTGGTTCACAAGAATTGGAAGATCACAGGATGCAAAGAAGTATGGTGAGATTAAGTCAAACCACAAGAAGTGTACAACCTCTTTGGCGAAGCCATGTTGATCTCAGCGTGATTGGGTTGGCCGGTGAGGATGCTCCGACTGACTTGGCTGTCGGAGGAGGGGAAGAAGATCTTAGGCGTCTGGAGATGGAGCCCGAGGTACTGCTCCGCTGTGATGGAGGGTTTCGTCATTGGAGCAGCTCCGTGAGTTGTACGACGCCGAGGCTAAAGCAGGACAAGAGAGACAATGTTAACCTGAGTGGAATTCTAATAGCATCTCCAATAGACGACGTAAAATACATAACCACAAAGTGCTAGATGTATACATCAGCCGCTCATCTCTGAACTTAACTATCGAAACTGAATTTAACTGTCGAAACTGAACTTAACTGTCGAAACTGAATTTTGCGGTCAAAACTGAATTTTACTGTCGAAACTGAACGCACTAGAGGTGAGGCTACACGTCAGTCGACTGACTTTTTCATCTCTGGTCAGTCGATTTTGCAGCCGTTGGATACGAAATCAAGGGCCTGCAGTTCATCTTCAACCTCCACCCCTCTGAGCCGCCAGCCACCCCCGGCTAAACAGCCGCCTCACCACTCAAAACACTCCCCACCGCCGGGTCCGCCACCGCCTCGACCATCCCTCTAGCCCCCGGTGCCGAAGTTTTTCTCCGGCGATCCCCACGCCACCGCCCACCACCGGCGACCATCGCCCCCACCCTGAACCCTAAGATAGATAGTGGGGTACTTCTCCGGCGAGCCCTCCTCCCCGCTGCGGCTGGTTCTTCCTTAACTCCAGCGAGCCCTCCCCCTGGAAATCGACTGACCCAAAAGTCGATTCAGTCGACTGAAGTGTAGCTAAATTGGAGCAGCACCGCAAGCAAGAGCAAGAGCGAGAGCAGCAGCGCGAGCAAGAACAAGAGCAAGAGCGCACTGTGCAGGGACCGAGAGCAAGAGCAGAGTAGCAGCGCGAGCGAGAGCTAAAGCAGCAGCAGCTCCTACTAATGTGGATGTCACCGTCGAGGGAGCGACGCCATGGAGGAAGTGGCCGGCGACGCCGCGGTGGATGGAGCCGCGCCGTGTCGGCTCAGGACCGAGCGCCGGCAGCACAGTGAGATCGAATCAAGAAGAAAATGCGGCGATTAGTGTACAACCTCTTTGGTGGCGCCGATTAGGCTGCAGCTTCATTCGAGGAAACGGTGATGCTGATGCTCTTCCGGTGGTGTAGATGAAGACGATGGTGTGGGAATGGAGGTGGCGCAAAAGACGAGGGGAACATCAGGGCAGCTCCTTGGAGGTGGAGGATGGGGTGGCTGAACCGGTAGGACGACCAGATCGATGACGGATCCTCATCCGGTATGGTGGACGAGGGACGTCGAGGTGTTGCTGTGGACGTCGTCGTCGGGGAAGAGGCTCCGGCTGGGTGGATGACGGAGGAGGGTGTGGGGCTTCGCGGGTTTTCCCGGCCTCGGTGTACGAATGGGTGGGCGGATGGGATGGGAGTGGGGAACCATGGCTTAGGGACGTGCTTGTACGAAATGTGGGGTAAGTTACGAAAGTGCCCCCACCGATTTGAGGCGGTTCTTTCGGTTCAGGGTTATCACGAGTGTCGGTGTCAAAACCGGCGGATCTCGGGTAGGGGGTCCCGAACTGTGCGTCTAGGCGGATGGTAACAAGAGACAAGGGACACGATGTTTTTACCCAGGTTCGGGCCCTCTCGATGGAGGTAATACCCTACTCCTGCTTGAGTAATATTGATGATATGGGTAGTACAAGAGTAGATCTACCACGAGATCGTAGAGGCTAAACCCAAGAAGCTAGCCTATGGTCTGATTGTTGTTCGTCCTACGGACAAAAACCCTTCGGTTTATATAGACACCGAATAGGGTTAGGGTTACACAGTCCTGTTACAATGGTAGGAAATCTACATATCCCAGACGCCAAGCTTGCCTTCCACGCCAAGGAAAGTCCCATCCGCACACGGACGAAGTCTTCAATCTTGTATCTTCATAGTCCAGAGTCCGCCAACGATGATAGTTCGCTATCCCGACACCCCTAGTCCAGACTCCCTCGGTAGCCTCGAACCAGGCTTCAATGACTTCGAGTCCGGCGCGCATATTGTCTTCGGCATTGCAAGGCAGGTTCCTCCTCCGAATACTTCATAGAAGGTTTTGAACACAAGGATAGTGTCCTGCTCTGCAAAACAAGTTCCACATACTGCCGTAGAGAGAATAACTTTTGCACAGATCTGCTGACGTATTCCGCGGCGTGACATCACACCACGGCCAGGCCTTTATACGAATCGTTTTTACTGTTCCACCTCGCCGCTGCGTTTAGCAAGGCGGTTTCCTTGGCACGCCTTATCAAAGCGGAGGTCGTGCCCCTTATTTCGGGATTCTCATCAATACGGACGTGGGTAACCCAACCGCGCCATTGATTACGGGCGCTTGGGAGATAAGCGAGTTTTACCAGTCAAGCGGGGACGATAGCTTCGTCCGTCCATATAAGGGGATAAGGATCCACCTTTTCACCTACGCCTTCTTCCTCCTTTGCTCATCCATTTCCGCGCACTCGAGCTCCAGCGCCCAAGTCCGCATATCCCACCTCAACCTTCTCCAACTATGTCCGGAGCGGGAGGCAGGTGGATGGCCTCCTCCGTCACGGAGGGGCACATCAAAAAGCTGCGGAAGGCCGGATACTTGTCTAGCAACATCGCGCACCGGCTACCCGACGAGGGGCAGCTCATTCCAACCCCCAGGCCCCATGAGAGGGTGGTGTTTCTCACCCACTTCCTCCGCGGACTAGGTTTTCCACTTCACCCATTTTTCCGGGGGCTCATGTTCTTCTACGGCCTGGACTTCCACGATCTGGCCCCGAATTTCATCCTCAACATCTCGGCGTTCATCGTCAGGTAAGCGAGGCCTTCCTTCAGATCTAGCCCTACTTCGCTTATGGCTGAAGATCTTCAATGTCAAGCCAAGGTAGTGGGCGGCCACCAAGCGGAGTGCGGAGGTGCCATGGTTGGCAAGATGGCCAAAGTCCTATGGCTCGAGGGCTCCTTTGTGGAGACCATAAAGGGGTGGCAATCGGGGTGGTTCTACATCACCGGGCCGCGCGACTCTGAATGGGCGGCGGCTCCCGAATTCCGATCTGGCTTCCCCACACGGCTCACATCATGGAAAGAGATGGGCCTGTCGTGGGGTGATTCGGACGAGTTATCCGGACTCCAAACCTGCGTCCGAAACCTGGCGGACAAGAATCTCAAGCTTGTCGACGTTATCCAGGTGATGCTCATCCGCCGGATTCTCCCATGCCAACAACGGGCCTTCAAATTGTGGGAGTTCGATCCGGCACATCACCCAACTCTTAAAAGGCTCTTCGACACTACGTACGAAGATGCCTGGAAGGTGCTGTTCAAGGGCGCCGAGGCTCCCACATCCGCTACCAAAGATCGCGGATTCAGCTCGCAGCGTCAAGCTAGCGAGGTAAGTTATTTTACCCTTTATGGGACTCTTTTTTCATAGTTTGACTCTATGCGGGATCTAAAACTCCCTAACCTTTGACAGATCGGTTGAAGACGCCCCGGACAGATTAACCGTCCGCCCCTTTGCTAGAAGACCCAGCGGACGCCTTTGATTTGGTTAGCTGGCTCCGGCACCTCCCGTGGTGCCGGAGAAGAAGGCCAAGAAGAAGGCCACAGGACCTCAAAGGAGCTCCCGGCGCCAGGTGCTATCGGACTCACCGCCCGACAACTCTGAGGCGGAATCCTCCTCTGAGGAAGAGGAGGAGGAAAAAGAAGCCTCTCCCCCAGCGGGGGGAGAGAAGAAAAGGAAGGCCGCCCCGACTGGGGAGGCCGGAGGGTCCAAGAAAGGAAGGACCCTCCCTCCGGACTTCTCCACCAACGCCAACAGCGACGAGGAGGAGTGGCCAACAAGGGCCAAGCCCCTGGCAAGATCGTAAGTGTCCGGACTCCGGAATAGTTCATGACTTTTTATTTGTCGCATAGTGTCTTCTAACGCCGAATATGACCATGTAGCCCGCCTAGGGACGAGCTTGCCGCTTCGTCGAGCGGCTCCCTGGGCTCGTCGGATGGGAATAGTACTTCACTTCCGACCGCCTCCTCTCCTCGTGTCGCCGACGACACTGCGGTGGAGTCCCAAGAGGGGCCCAGCCAGAGGAGGTGGTCTGGAGGCGCCGCAAGGCGACCTCCCGGACTCCAGCGCTGGAGGGGCGAGACCCCAGAGGGCTCTAAGTCTGGCCCTGTCACTCCGTGAGCGGAACCTTCTGGTTCCAAGTCCGCAAGCGCCCCTTCATAAGAAGGGTAAGACTACGACGCTGGTGACCTCCGTCCATCCGGAGGCACCGGATAGCTTGCTGGAGGCGCTTAAAGGCGCCTCCATCGACGAGGAGCACCGCACTGTTATGAGTGTGGTGATCTAGAAAGTTCAGTCCGCCAAGAGCGGGCTGACTGAAGCCTGTACCAGCCTTCTAACAGGCTTTGAGGTAAGTTTAGAATATGTAAAAATATTACCGCATAGACAAGAGTTCTCGATGCTTAGTTCGGTGTTCGGAAAGAAAAGCCGGACTAAGGATCTAAAAAGATATACGCAGGAGTCTAACATAAGTATGTCAATATGCGAATGCAGGCTGCACCGCTGACCTCTGCCGCACTGACTGCGGAGGTCAATGCATTAAAGAAGAGCCTCGAGCGGTCCGAGAACGAGCTCGGCCTTGCCAAGAAGCAGCTCGAGGACAGGGAAGGTAAGCAATACCTTATTAAAGAAATACCTTATAGAAAGGATTCGCTTGCAAAAAATGACAGGAATAACGTGGGTATTGTAGGGGCCACGAACGAGGTGGCGACCCTGAAGGAAGCGGTGTCCGCGGCCGAAAGCAAAGCGGCCGCGGAGCGCACCGAGCGAGAGAAGCAGGAGGAGCGGGTGGCGGAGGTGCGGCAAGAGCTCCAGGCTCTCGTGGAAAAACACGAGAGTTTGGAGCGTGACTCGAAGACTCGAGAGTCCGAGCTCGCCTCGACTCTTGAGAGTGCCAAAGCCGCTAAGGCCGAAGCCCAAAAAGCCCTCCAAGAAATTGAATCATTAAAGAAGATAGCGGAGGGTAAGGCATTCTTTATGCAAAGCAAGCATGTGAAAGTGAATTACCTATTACTTACCCGGATTCGGAGCTCTCCAGGAGCATTTGCAGATCTGCCCCGTAGTGTGTCTGATGCTGCCGCGTTCTACCGCGCCAAGGAGGGGAGCTCGACGGAGAAGGTGTTCTGGTCTCAGTATGCTGAGGCCGAACGTCCGGTGCCCCTGAGCGACCAACTGAAGCAGCTGGTCGAGCTCCACAAGGTCGCCGAACAGGCCATGAAGGGCCTCATAGTTCGGCTGTGGCCATTGGAAGCCATGCCTGGGAGCTACTTTGGGCTAGTGCGGCGGCTGGTGGACGCCTGTCCATGGATTGAAGTTATCAAGCGCTCCGTCTGCATTGAAGGTGCCCGTCGGGCCCTTGCCCGTGCTAAAGTGCACTGGGGCAAGCTGGATGCTGAGAAGCTTGTGACGGACGGGCCACCGAAGGGCAAGGAGCATCGCAAGCCCGAAATATACTATGAGGGCGTCCTGAAGGGTGCCCGCCTTATAGCGGGTGAATGCTCCAAAGATGTAATTTTTTAATAGACTCGCATTTGTTATCCTCAGACGCTGAAAACTTGTTCATATGCGCTTAAGCAACGCTTGTTAATTTAAAATATTACCTTCACATGGCCGTTTATCAAATTTGAGAGATGGCAAGTCGTTATTTCAGCCCCCATGCCACGAAAGTGCCGGGTGTTCGGGATAAACTTGAGCGCTCTTGTTCCCATTCTTGGGGTCCGTCGAGGGAGGCGCTCAACACAACGGACAAGGCAACCGGACTTATAGTGCTTGAACACTCTCACTTAGCCATAGAATTCTATAATTTTAAATTTCGGCGAAGCCCCTAGTATTCGGAAGACCGAGTTCGGGGCGCTATCCACGCCTTGGCCGAACAATGCCGGTTCATCGCTCTAAGCGGCATAAGTCTTTAGGGACTCGAATAAACCTCTCGAACAGCGACCGGCTCTCGCCCTATCATGACGGTCAGTTTTAGCTTTCTCCACTGAGGTGCTCAACCCAGCTCAACTGGGGCACAATCGCAGTGGTTTTCCCAGTGCAACCTTAGCCGATATAACGGAACGTAAGGTACCAAAACATGGGAGCCGGGCAAACCCAACTATTGACCCAAGACATGATTGGAGCCGATGCATATAATGCTATAAGTTCGGGGTGCCGCACTTGTGAAAGTGTTCGGACTTATCACACCATACTTTTGGGGTACATAAGCCCCTGGTGTATTGGCCGTACCAAATTGTACGGTTGCGCAATGTCATAAATGAACATGGGAAAGAATGCAATAATAGGCAAGAGCTATATATTGGTTATTCAAAAGAACCTGCAAATAAAAGCAGAACGATAGAAATTGTGCGATAAGCAAGGTACGGGACTTTTTAACATGTCCCACCTCCAGAGGTAAGCTGCGGGATGGTATGTAAAACATGTATAATGCTCGTAGTAGAGACCACCTGGACACTCGACGTAGCTTTCTGCTTCCCTGGCTGTTGCATCGTGAGTTCGACAATTCTAGTGCCGGACAGGACTTCTGGAAAACGGAGTCCTGAAAGTAAAAAAAAAGGAAGAAAGAAAAAGAATGACACAATCGGGAGCCCCTGGTGCGGTTGAGCCGCATTCGGGCGTATCGTGGTCGTGCCCTCCCCTTATGCCCATGGTATCTCCAGAGCGTAGTTATGCACGCGTAGTAATCGCTTCGCAGCCGCGAGGGCTGGGGTTGGGGCGGATTGCTACGCTGCGTTTCGGATCGTGCCAGGCGGTCTTGTTGTAGGTTACTCCGGGCACGCTTAACGGTGGCCAGACGTTTAATAGCCGGACTCGAGAATTGCTGTAAGAGGCTGCTTTGCACCTCCACCGCGAGGGCCGCCGTGTGCTCCTCCGTGCGGAGAGAGCGTTCGGTGTTTCCATTGACCGTGATTACTCCTCGAGGGCCTGGCATCTTGAGCTTGAGGTATGCGTAGTGCGGCACCGCATTGAACTTTGCAAATGCGGTTCGGCCCAAGCAAAGGCGTGATAGCCGCCATGAACGGGACTATGTCGAAGATTAACTCTTCACTTCGGAAGTTATCCGGGGATCTGAAGACCACTTCGAGTGTAACTGAGCCTGTACAATTGGCCTCTACACCTAGTATGACGCCTTTAAAGGTCGTATTTGTGGGTTTAATCCTTGAGGGGTCTATGGCCATATTGCGCACTGTATCCTGATAAAGCAGGTTCAGGCTGCTACCGCCGTCCATCAGGACTCTCGTGAGGTGAAATCCGTCGATAATTGGGTCATGAACCAATGCGGCGAAACCGCCGTGACGGATGCTAGTAGGGTGGTCCCTTCGATCGAAGGTGATCGGGCAGGAAGACCATGGGTTGAACTTGGCGACCGCTCCATCGCCATATCGTCCCTTAGTGCGCGCTTCCGCTCCCTTTTGGGTATGTGGGTTGCGTATATCATGTTCACCGTCTGCACTTGTGTGGGAAATCCTTCTGTCCTCTATTGTTCGGGCGGCCGGGCTCTTCCTCGTCATCGCTATGCAGCCCTTGTCGTTGTTTTCGCGCTTAGCTTGCTTGCTTGAACACCCAACAATCCCTGTTGGTGTGGTTGGCTGGTTTTTCGGGGGTGCCATGTATCTGGCACAAGCGATCGAGTATTCGGTCCAGATTGGCCGAGCCCTGAGTATTTCTTTTGAACGCCTTTTTCCGCTGACCGGGTTTAGAGCCTCTGAATCCGGCATTTACTGTCGTATCTTCAGCATTATCACCGTTAATGCGGCGTTTATGCTTGTTGCGACGCGACCTGCCATTGCTGTCCTTGGTATCCGAACTACCAGGGTTTTTGGTCAAGTTGTTCCTACGAGCTAGCCAGCTGTCCTCTCCCGCGCAAAAGCGGGTCATGAGCGTTGTGAGGGCTTCCATGGATTTCGGCTTTTCCTGTCCTAGGTGCCGGGCAAGCCACTCGTCATGGATGTTATTTTTAAAGGCTGCAAGGGCCTCCTGCATCCCGGACAAATAACGATTTGATTTTTCTTGGTTAGGAACCGTGTCCGTAATTGTTCCGCCGATTCTTCTGGCTGCTGAATTATGTGGCTGAGGTCATCGGGTCTGGTGGTCGCACGTATGTGCCCTGGAAGTTATCAAGGAATGCGGCTTCCAGGTCCTCCCAACAACCAATTGATTCTGCTGGCAAGCTGTTAAGCCAATGCCGAGCTGGTCCTGTAAGATTGAGTTGGAGGTATTTGATGGCGTGTAGATCATCACCGCGGGCCATGTGGATATGGAGGTAGTCCTTGATCCAAACCGCAGGATCTGTTGTGCCATCGTATGATTCGATGTTTACGGGTTTGAAACCCTCGGGGATTTGATGATCCATTACTTCATCTGTGAAGCATAGTGGGTGTCTTGGCGCCTCAGATTGAGCTATATCACGACGCAGCTCAAATGAGCTTTGTCTACAGTGTTCGGCCCGGCCGGAATTGCTGTATTCGGCGTGAAGGTTATCGTCACGTGTCGTGGGGCGCCCACGCGATCCGTAGATCGATCTTGTTTGCCATGCCTTGTCCTCCAATATGTCTCGCAGGTCTGACGCGTTTCCCCGTGCCTTGGTACTTTTCGAGTGACGCTGGAGTGCGGCTTGAATGGAGGGTCTAGAGGCCTCTCTGTCGCGACCACGGGGTGGCCGGTCGGCCGCATCATGCGCCTGGTGATGTAGGTTTGGGTGCTGCTTCCTCTAATTGGGGTAGCAGCCTGCGTTCAGGGTATCTCTTGGAGGGTGTTCGAGTTCATACTCTTCGCTGCAAGGACTTCACCCACCTGTCGCCTAGCAAGTCTTGGTCAGCTCTAAGCTGCTGCTTTTTCTTGAGGCTGCTTTCCGTGGCCATAAGCCTGCGTTTGAAACGCTCCTGTTCGGCAGATCCTCGAGCACGACAAATTAAATTGCCGTCGAGGCTTGCCTCATCTTCGAGGGGCGATAATTATCGCCCTCTACCTCTCTTTGTGCCACATCGTCAGGCGGACTTTCTTCTCCCCCCTCCTGTGCTGAGTCCTACTGGAGGGGGTCGTCTTCGGCACTGTCCGGGGTATTATTGTCTCCCGTGCCGGAATCACCGTTTTTACTGTGGCGGGATTTAGAGCGGCGCCGCTGACGTCGGCGCTTGGGTTGTTTCTTGGAGGGGTCGTCCTCCGCCGTTCCATCGCCATTCCCATCTTTTGGGATGTCCACCATGTATATGTCATATGACGAGATGGCCTTCCAGTGCCCTGTAGGCGCTGGTTCTTTGTCGTCTCCGGCATCGTCGTCCATACCGTCGATGTCTTCGGATTCGAAGTCGAGCATGTCGGTTAAATCATCGACAGTGGCTACAAAGTGGGTGGTGGGTGGGCGTTGAATTTCTTCGTCGTCCGCATCCCAACCTTCCTGACCGTAGTCCGGCTAGGGCTCTCCTGATAAAGAGAGAGACTTTAGTGAATTCAGGATGTCGCCAAAGGGCGAGTGCTGAAAGATGTCGTGACGATGAACTCCATGACCGGCACCCAATCGGATTCGATTGGCGGTATGAGGAGGGTTCGGAGTCCCGGAGAGGAGTCCGGCACCTTGGAGTCACGGCCTTCGCAAAGCGATAGGATGGAGTTCGCTCAATCGCCGCGTTGAGATCGTAGCCACGAGGCGGTGTCCAACCACTCGTCCTCGATCGGGGAGTCGGCTCCAAGCTAAGGGTCGGGCCGGACGCCGGTGCGGCCTCCGAGCACCGTTCGGCAGAGCTAGATCGTGCCCATCGAGACAAGTCTTGGCGCGCTTGGCTGTGGCTCGAATCCGTCGAAGATGAAGTCTCCGCGGATGTCGGCGTGTAGTTCAAACTCCCAAATCTGACCTGATGGCTAGCGTAGCTTCGATCTGCTCTAGATGGCCAAGTGAATTGCCCGCGATGCAAAGCCGCCGAATCTGAAGATCTGTCCGGGGAGAAAAAGTCTCACCCTGGACCGCATCGTTGTTGATGATCGAAGGAGCCATCGGGCCTATAGGTGACGACACAGAGGAACTCTCAATGAAAGCACCAATGTCGGTGTCAAAACCGGCGGATCTCGGGTAGGGGGTCCCGAATTGTGCGTCTAGGCGGATGGTAACAGGAGACAAGGGACACGATGTTTTTACCTAGGTTCAGCCCTCTCGATGGAGGTAATACCCTACTCTGCTTGATTAATATTGATGATATGGGTAGTACAAGAGTATATCTACCACGAGATCGTAGAGGCTAAACCCTAGAAGCTAGCCTATGGTATGATTGTTGTTCGTCCTCTGGGACTAAAACCCTTCGGTTTATATAGACACTGAATAGGGTTAGTGTTACACAGAGTCGGTTACAATGGTAGGAAATCTACATATACGTATCGCCAAGCTTGCCTTCCACGCCAAGGAAAGTCCCATCCGGACACGGGACGAAGTCTTCAATCTTGTATCTTCATAGTCCAGGAGTCCGGCCAACGATGATAGTTCGGCTATCCGGACACCCCCTAGTCCAGGACTCCCTCAACGGGCATTTCGCGTGTCGGGATTCCACAGGAAGTGGGAGTTTTCGCACGCGTTGTAATTTTGGAATAGCAAGGCGCGGGTTGATTGTCGGAGCACAACGAGACAAAGATATATCTTAAATATTTCAGGCTAACAAGGCGCGGGTTGAAATTTCCGGACAAGCCTAACGTGTACTGTACCAAATCAATTCGCACTACAAATGTCATTCAAAACTTTGAATTCATGTTATGTTCAATTAAAATATTTCGCTACGTGTATAATGCATCCAACCTAGTACTCAAACGAACGTTTTAGTGCATTCCAAATGTATATACTACCGCGTCAATATGAACTAAATTCGAATTCGTTTCTCTATTTGAATAAGATCTACAATAATGATTGTTGTGAAGTCAAAGCGTTTGAATTCGTTTCTCTGTTTTAATAAGATCTACAATCGTCAATATTGTCAAGTTAAACCATCGTTTGTGTATTATCTTCACAGCACACCACATGATTAGTCTCGAGTTACATATGAACTATGTGTACTATATGAACTCGAACTCGATTTTTTGAATCCAATTTATGTTGATTTCAAATCATAGTACATTTCAAGATCTAGCTAGATCTTCACAAACTAAACCATGTCTCATATGTATAATGTGTTTATCACATTATGTATGGTGCCCCGCCCCCTACGCCTACAAGTATTTAGATGTGAGTTGTAAACACCACACATTACCACAAATTCAAATAAAATGTGAGAATGTTCGATATATAGTATTGTTTAGATTGTTCGATGTTTAGTTGTAAGCTGCAAACGCCACACATTATCATAAATTCAAATAAAATGTGAGATTGTTCGATGTATAGTATGGTTTAGATTGTTCGACATTTAGCTGTGAGTTGCAAATGCCATGCATTATCACATTATGGTATAACATGTGCAAAACCACAACACGCGTATCAACGCTATATTCATGCATGCATATGTTTAAAACACTATGATCTCCTATTCAAATATATGAATCCACTTTCATATCAAATTATGATCTTTTTTAGTCTCTTACACCCACACAATCCTCTAACCTTTGTAGCTACCACTAACTTTCTCTCGTGCATGGACACGCCCTCCTCGCTCTCCCCCTCCCTCAGCATTCTATCCATCGCGCACATTCATTTTTATTCTTTAGGTTGTTCTCCCACAGTATCCACACCTCCTTTCCGACTCACACCGATCGATAAACCTCTCCAGCGATGTCTACCTACAACATACACACGCACCTTCAATCTCCTCCTTTATGTGTCCTAGCCTTGTGTCTCTCATACGGTCTCACTCACGTGTAAACTCTCGCGCCTCTTTTCATCGATCTCACAACCGCACACTCCTCCCCCTATCTAGCTAGTAGCTGGGCCTCTCGCACCACCTCCTAGCTCCATTTTATCTGTCTATCCGTCTCATCGGGCCTTATTTGCCTCTAACAAATGGACGTACACCGACCGATCTCCCGCTATACATATAGCTAGCTAGGTCCTTATAACTCATTTTCCCCACGCGTCGATCGATCTAACTCATTAGTTATGTCTCTCCCGTCCTCCGACAAACAACAATTGATCTACCGATCTAGTTAGGTTTGCTTACCAAACACATGGTTCCCCTTCATCATCCATGGATGTGTCCCGATAGATCTATCACGCATGTACACACACGTAAACACATCCCCACTCTTATTGATAATATTGCAGTTCCACCCTCAGTTTGTCTAGTAGGCCTCTCCCACCATCTTCGGGAAGCAACTCCATCACCCATCCAGCACTCTACCCCTCTCCCTCCCTCTCTCTCTCTCCTCTCTCTCTATCCCATCCTATTTCCCGTCCTTCAGTTATGTATGGATGTCGACCGATATCCCTCAAGACATAGCTGGGTCTCTCCTTCTCAACACATATATGAGTCGTTTTACCTCTATAGTTAGGCCTCTGCCTACCCCTCCCCCACCCCTCGCACACACACACACCGATACATCGAGCGCTCTAGTCATGTCTCCCTGCCACACACAAACTTGACCTGTGCCCTTTGACGTTCCGGTAGCTAGGTCAATCGCCCTATATGTTTGACTTGCACACACACACAATTTCGATGGCTCTCTTCATCGACCTCGCACCCACCCACTTGATCCTCTCTTCGACTCTATCGATATCTATGACCCCTCCCTCTCTTCTCGTGGATCACCCGACCCTCTATATATGATATGGATAGGCCTCCATTTCACACACATTGCATGCAATTTTTTTTGAGATGTCATCGGCACATATTTCCACAAATACATTCATGAAATCAACCTCTCCCCCAAAAAAAACAATAAACACTCATGAACGCACAAGCCATTTGTCTAGGTTTGTATCTCTCACACACACCCACGTAGGTGGGGGACGTGCACGAAGAGAAGACGTGCACGCACGGCGCACGTACTCCCGTCTCTTTCCCAACCACACCCGCTGGTACACGGTGGAGCTCATTTATGCGAAAAAGGCAGCCCACGTGGTAACTTGACACGTGTACTGGTTGTCCACTAGATGGAGGGAGGATCGTCTACCACAGGTGAACAAACAAATTGCGACTTGACGCGTTATGTTAAATAAAAAAGAGGCAAACCATGTGGGACCTACCTTAGAGGCAAGGCTCTATACACTAGAGTACTTTTGATGTGTCTCGTCAACTCGCAAAACAAGGAGAAGCTTGCTTAGTACGCCGTCTCCCCCGCCCACGGGCGCGGTGGCTCGCAGGATGAGGTGAAGCTTGCTTCCTTACGCCCGCTCCCTCGCCCATCGCCTTGTGGCTCATGAGACGAGGAGAAAATTTTACTAGTACTCCCTTAGTTTACTCCTCGTCCCTACTGCCTTTGTTAGAGAGATTGTCATATTGTTTGGATATATGTCCTTTAGTAGATTTCAATATGAACTACTAGTACATACAGCAAACACTGATGTATATAGACGTATTTTAGAGTGTAGATTCACTCATTTTGCTCCGTATGTAGTCCATATTGAAACGGATGTAATAGTATGCACTCTCCCTCGCCCCTCGACCCTTGCCACGTGGTGGATGTGCAGCAATTCATTCGGTCTCATATAGACAGAACGATATATACTCCAGAATGATTATTGCTCGACTTCCCGAAGAGGCAAAGAGCCAATCGCAGGGTTAATAGTTTGGAGATGCCAAGCGCAAGGTTTATAGGAGAACGAGTAGTAGGTGCCACATCATTTATAAATAAAGTTTTTTTCTTCGGTGGCACGTACGCAATATAAATAGGTTCTATGGAGAGAAAAGGAAACCGCTCCACTATATACATAGGCAGGACGAGCCTACACGGTTGCTCGCTGGGGTTGCTCTCTTCAGTTTTCACACTCTCTCGCACAAAACCACTATGGACACATCTCTAACATCCCGGCGGATCACGTCCGCCGGGAGAAGGGGTGGATGCTTAGTGTAGATGCGGTCGCCGTTGCCGACGGCGAAAACCCACTATTGGCACGTTCCGGTCAGGGGTCCCCGCCATTCTCTCTCACAAAGCCGGTGAGGTTGCCTTCGTCCATTGCTCACTGCCGTGACGTGGTAGTTGCCTCCTCCCGCCGCCCTCCTCTAGGTCGAGCTACGTCCCGACATCCCTCAGGTACAACTCCCTTTACAGCCGGCTTGCACCACTGCTCTAACTGCTCACATCAGTCCATGTGGATATTTCTCTACTTCTTTGACCCGCACATACCTCTACTGGCTTCTACGTACTGTATTTGTGATGAGTTTATGTCTCATCAACTAGTCCTAGTAATATTATTCTAATCACGCTTCTTCAATTTCTTTGCCGCGGGGATGCTCAACTCGATTTTGGTGAAACTGCACAAAATGATCCGATGGTCAAAGGGTTGCAAACTTCATTTCTTACGAAGCGCCAACGTTGCCAGCAAATTAAAGCCTGGTTAGGGTTAACGGTTCAAGGGCTAGGGACTGCATGGATCATTTTTTTCTTTAGCTGTCTCTGTTTCAATGGCTAGGGACTGCATGAGTAGTAGTAGTAATCTTTGTCACGCCTTCTCAGCTCCCTCGCATGCCTTGATGGCTCGCAGGACGAGGAGAAAATTTTACTAGTACTCCCTCCGGTTACTCCTCGTCCCTACTACCTTGGTTAGAGAGACTATCATATTGTTTGGAATATATATGCCCTTTAGTAGATTTCAATATGAACTACTAGTACATACTCCAAACACTGATGTATATAGACGTATTTTAGAGTGTAGATTCACTCATTTTGCTCCGTATGTAGCATAAAGTTGAGACACTTATTTTGGAACGGAGGGAGTACATATTTGCTATGATATGTCAATCATTGAGATGCAATAGCATGCATGTTAGTCTCCTTTGTATTTGACGAAATGTTGCAACGGCCAACCTTGGACTCAAGATACATGTAACAGAACTTGGAAGCTTCATAGCATTGTACTATCTCGCTGATAAATTACAGTATGTACTATACAAGTAGTACTATGTAAAGAGTTAGGTGTCGCACGGTGTCCAGAAAATATGGTGATAGTGTGAGGTGGGCCATGTAATCACTGAGCCTGCGTGTTTTCACTGCTCTTGCACTCCTCCGCCGTAAGAATGGAGAAAACTGTAATCTAGTAGTACCTCCTTTCGCCGAAAGCGTGGGACATCCAGCAGTCCTACCACCTCAGTAATAATGACCAATGAGCCTTCAAATCACATAGACCCAGCAGTAAGTTGGACGGACGAAGCAACCATCACTCTTGAATCCGCTTCTCCCTTCAACGCAGGCGCCAGTGAGAGGTCGCGTCCGCTCTGCCCGGGCATGAATGCGGCACCGATTCTTTGGAGTGGCGCTGACCGTTTCGGGCAGGAAGCGCGCGCGGGCGATGGAGGGGCTTTGGGTGGGCCAGGCTGGTCAGGAGCGGGCGTGGCAGCTGTCCTCCTGTCCCTACTGGACGCCCGGAAACGAGAGGATGCACCGTCTCTCGCGGCTAAAATCGTACACTACACACCATCACTCTGTAGGAGTAGGTCGATCTGTCGCTCTCTCTAACACACACATGCTGTTAAACACACACACACACACGGACACGCACATGGACACGCACACACAGGTTCATAGAATAGGAAAATCGTGCGAGTGCGAAGCCACAGGAAGTGAGATACAAATGGAGTACGTACAACAAGAGAAGAGGCATCTCTTAGTTGTTTGGATTAATTGTTGCGTTTAGAGACAGAAATCAGGGCTTTGATTGGAGGAATGACCGGTCAAGTTTCTCCTTCTCCTCCAATCTGCTTGCACCTTGGTCCCGCTGCACCTTCTAACGTGACTTATTACACCTAGATGGAGGGAGTCGTACGAGATACGGTGGCACACTGACTTAGGTCGAATACAACTGCCCAAATTGTGTGCATGTTATAATAAGGATTCACTTAAAATAATACGTGAGCGAACAGAGGGATCAATTGGACAGTGTTCCTGAGTAGTAGCGAGATGTGTGAGGTAAGATACACCGCTGACGCTTTTAATTTTTCTTATTAATTTGTTTGTTTCACCCTCTAACTGGTGGGACCCAACATACTACATGGAGAGAGGTAAGGTGACCAAGGCTGCATTATTTCTGCACCAGTGTGGATAGTCTTACCACCAAAGCCACATGACACGATTATGATTTAAATCCCAATGACTCCCACACACAAAAAAACACGGCATGCTTGTCACACGAATGCAGGAATGTATGAAAGGTTATTTTCCTCTCGTTGAACATAACGGGAGGGTTGTGTAGCTGGTTAGCCTGTTCGCTCATCAAACTTGAGGTCTTGGATTCGGTAACTTCACTTGAGCATAATTCGTGCCAGGAGGATTCTTTGACTGGTCAAAATGGATGGATACGGAGCTATACGATCTCGTAGTGACCGTATAATCACCTCATCACGTATAAGCTGCAGCCTTGGCGCTTGTTTTCTAGGGTTTGCACTCTTCACACTCTCTCTAGTATATATATACACGCTGGAGCCTCAGATCTTGTAGTTGCTCTCTTCACACTCTCTCACCCTCTCCAGATCTAAACAAGACTTCATTGGCCTCTCTCTCTCTCCCCTCACTACTGGTCTGCTTCTAGTTGCTCTCTTCACACTCTCTCACCCTCTCCAGATCTAAACAAGACTTCGCTGGTCTCTCTCTCTCCCCTTACTGCTGGTCAAAGAGCCGTCCGCCGGGACGGGAAGGAGGCTTAACGTTGTCGCCGTCAGCGAGGGAGGGAATCCACTACCGGCGCAGATGTTCACTTTCACCCAGCGGCGACGCGGGAGGGCCTCCGACCCCTTCTTCTTCGCTGTCATACATAGTGTGGGTCGAACAGCCTCCGGTCGCCCACCGAACCACACCCCAAGAAACTTAAGGTATAATTTACTTATTCCACATGCATTGCTCTAGCTGCATGTGGGCTTTTTCCGCTTCTGCACTCGAATCAAGGTGTTGGATCAAACAGGAAATTAGTGGGGAAAGTTGTATACCATGAATCTAGGACGTGGTTCAAAGAGGAAAGGAACGGGGGAAAGTAGTGGGAAAAGTTGTATAGCATGAATCTAGGACGTGGTTCAAAAAGGAAAGGAAGGGGGAAAGTAGTGGCGAAAGTTGTAACACATGAATCTAAGACGTGGTTCAAAGAGGACAGGAATGGGGGAAAGTTGTATAGCATAAATCTAGGACGTGGTTCACAGAGGAAAGGAAGTGGGGAAAGTACTAGTACAGACTGGCTATCCATCACCTATGTTGGTCGAAAAGGGGAAACAATGACAAAGGCAGTACGCACATCTGTAACGAACTGGTCTTTTGTTTTGGAGGACAAGGCTGTAGAGTTTGAGCAGGACTAGAATTGCTGCGCTCACATAGGGAAAGGTGTCTAAAGATAAAAAAAACTGGGACAAACACAAATATGCTCCTTGGTTGTTTGTTCTTTGTTGCAACAAACTGTGCATCACCCCAGTACATCGATAGATGCACATCGTGCCGGAAAGGCCCACCGTCCATGCAACTCTTTAGCTGTTGTTAATCTAAGGCCCTGTTTGGTTAAAAACTCCCTAGTCCCTACCTGCTTGGTTCCAGGGACTAAACATGGACTAGAGGTTATTAAATGACATGCTAAAATACCATGTTACCCCTAGTAGTGAACTAATAGAGACAAGGTGCGATGTGTGGCCGGGCCAACTGTGGGAAAAAGTCCCAAAAAGACTCCCTTGGGGTCTTCTTTCTTTAGTCCCAAATGCCCACTTTTAGTCCCTAGAAGTCCCTCCTGTTTGGTTTAGATGGGACTGACACGGAGTTTTTTTGTCCCTTCACCAAAATGTCCCTGTAAACAAACACCCTCTTATAAATGCCGCTGGAAAATTGATGCAATGCCATAGTTAAAAGCAAATTACATGTTTAACGAATTTTATTGTTAAGATAATCTCTCTGTTAATATTAATCAATGCCACCGTTTGAGAAATGCTACTGTCTTGCTTTCTTTCCCATTTAGATAAGGTAGATGCTTCTTTTTGTTGGCTTCTGTGTCATCCACCGTTATTGACCACTAGTTGTTTCCTTTGCACCTCTGTGTAAACATGGTTATCTACTTCACCTCGTTGCCATTGTGACTGAGGGAGTCCTGGACTAGGGGGTGTCCGGATAGCCGAACTATCATCGTGGCCAGACTCCAAGACTATGAAGATACAAGATTGAAGACTTCGTCCCGTGTCCGGATGGGACTTTCCTTGGCGTGGAAGGCAAGCTTGGCGATACGGATATGTAGATCTCCTACCATTGTAACCGACTCTGGGTAACCCTAACCTATCTGTTGTCTATATAAACCGGAGGGTTTTAGTCCATAGGACGAACAACAATCATACCATAGGCTAGCTTCTAGGGTTTAGCCTCCTTGATCACGTGGTAGATCTACTCTTGTACTACCCATATCATCAATATTAATCAAGCAGGAGTAGGGTATTACCTCCATCGAGAGGGCCCGAACCTGGGTAAAAACATCGTGTCCCTTGTCTCCCGTTACCATCCCCTAGGACGCATAGTTCGGGATCCCCTACCGAGATCCGCCGGTTTTGACACCGACATTGGTGCTTTCATTGAGAGTTCCTCCGTCGCCACCGATAGGGCCCGATGGCTCCTTCAATCATCAACAACGATGCGGTCCAGGGTGAGACTTTTCTCCCTGGAAAGATCTTCGTATTCGGCGGCTTTGCACAGCGGGCCAATTCGCTTGGCCATCTGGAGCAGATCGAAAGCTACGCCCCTGGCCATCAGGTCAGATTTGGAAGTTTGAACTATATAGCCGATGTCCGCGGAGACTTGATCTTCAACGGATTCGAGCCACAGCCGAGCGTGCCGCACTGTCTCGATGGGTATGATCTAGCTCTGCCGCCAAACAGTGCCCTGGAGGCCACACCAACGTCCGCTCCGACCCTTAATCCGGAGCCGGATGCCCCGATCGAGGACGAGTGGTTGGACGCCGCCTCGGGGGCTACGATCTCTACGGCGATTGAGCCAAACTCCATCCCTGTCCTTTGCGAAGACCTTGACTCCAGGGTGCCGGACTCCTCTCCGGACTCCGAACCCTCCGCGCCCCTGCCAATCGAATCCGATCGGGCACCGGTCATTGAGTTCACTACCGCGGACACCTTTCAGCACTCGCCCTTTGGCGACATCCTGAATTCACTAAAGTCTCTCTCTTTATTCGGAGAGCCATGGCCGGATTACGGTCAGGAAGGTTGGGATGCGGACGACGAAGAAATTCAACGCCCACCCACCACCCACTTCGTAGCCACTGTCGAAAGCTTACACGACGTGCTCGATTTCGACTCCAAAGACATCGATGATATGGACGACGATGTAGGAGACAACAATGAACCAGCGCCTATAGGATGCTGGACAACCACCTCATCCCATGATGTATACATGGTGGATACACCTAAAGGAAATGAAGACGAGGAACATCGGGACGCTAGGAAGGATAAATCCCTCGAAAAGCAGTCAAAACGGCAACGTAAACGCCGAACCAAGTCCCGCCTCAACAAAGACCCAGCCCTAGAGCAGGCGAACCGGTGGATCAGCGAACATGCTATCGAGCAATCGTCCGAACAAGACAACTTGGATAAACAACCCGTCCCCGGCGAAGAAAACAGTCCGGACGATCTCACGCCGGACAAATTGTTGGAGCAGAATAACCTCCACAAAAGGCTCATCGCCACTGCGTGTAGCCTGAAAAACCAGAAGCGGAAGCTCAAAACAGCGGAAGATGCACTCAGAATCAGATGGAGCAGAGTATTCAACACCGCAGACAAATACGGCGACAGTCGCCGAACAAAGAGCTACCCAAAGAGAAAACTATCGCCCGAATTTGATGAGGAGGCCATAGAGCCCCACAATCAAAAAGTAAGAAGGCCACCCGGTCGGATGGACGACCCACGGCAAAAGAGAGCGGCAAATGGCGCCCACAAGCCGATACGCGATCCGCATAAGGATTCACATCAAAAGGATGGCCCGGTTAGGTCCATCTATGGGCCGAAAGCAAGCTCTTCAAAGCAATGCAACACGCCAAATATCCGAACATCACGGCACACCCAAATACAGGGGCGCCGCACACCCCCTATGTTTCACCGATGAGGTGCTGGATCATGAATTTCCAGCGGGGTTAAAACCCGTAAACATAGAGGCATACGACGGAACAACAGAGACCACTGAGTCTGGATTGAGGATTACATCCTCCACATACACATGGCTAGCGGAGATGATCTCCACGCCATAAAATACTTACCCCTCAAACTCAAAGGGCCAGCTCGGCATTGGCTTAAAAGCCTCCCCGAAAATACCATTGCAAGCTGGGAAGAGCTCGAAGATGCGTTTCGGGCAAATTTTCAGGGGACCTATGTCCGCCCTCCGGATGCAGACGATCTAAGTCACATAACTCAACAGCCTGGAGAGTCAGCCCGGAAATTCTGGAACAGGTTCCTTACTAAAAAGAACCAAATAGTCGACTGTCCGGACGACGAAGCCTTAGCAGCCTTCAAACACAACGTCCGAGACGAATGGCTCGCCAGATACCTCGGCCAAGAAAAGCCAAGGACAATGGCCGCATTAACAAGCCTCATGACCCGCTTTTGCGTGGGAGAGGATAGCTGGCTAGCAAGATGCAACACCAGCGACCCAAGTACATCCGAAGTCAGGGATGGAAATGGGAAACCACGGCGCAACAAGGACCAGCTCCGTATTATGGGGAACGGTCCAAAGAGCGCGGCAGTCAACGCCGGATTCAAAAGCTCACGGCAGAACAATAAAAAACTGCCCCTTAAGGACAATAGCAATGAGCTATCCAACTTAAACAAAATCTTGGACAAGATATGTCAAATCCACAGTACTCCCGGGAGGCCTGCAAACCATACCCACAGAGATTGTTGGGTCTTCAAACAGTCCGGCAGACTCAACGCCGAACACAAGGGGCTCGACACACCAAGTGAAGATGATGACGAGCACCACAAGCAGAGCCCGGAAAACAAAAGAATTTCCCACAAGAGGTTAAAACAGTAAACTCACTTCACGTGATCAAAGGGAAAAACAGAGCGGCACCCACTAAAATGCGCGCCGCACAAACTACCCTAGCAGAGTACCAACACTGGTTGTCAAAACCAATCACCTTCGACCATCAGGACTATCCCGAAAGTATCCGGAACACAGGATGGACTGCCTTGATATTGGATCCTATAATCGACGGATTCCAATTTACACAAGTCCTCATGGATGGTGGCAGTGACATAAACCTGATATATCAGGACACAATCCGCAGGATGGGGATAGACCCAACCAAAATTCGCCAGGCAACACCTCCTTTAAAGGAGTAATGCCAGCCCATATGCCCATTGTAACGGGCTCCATACTGCTAGAAGTTGTGTTCGGTTCATCCGACAACTTCCGTCATGAAAAGTTAATCTTCCATGTCGCCTGCTTAAAAGTAGCCATCAAGCACTATTGGGACGCCAAGCTTTCACCGCTTTAACACAATACCGCATCATGCATCTCTTACACTTAAAATGCCGGTCCACGCGGCATCATCTCATTAAAAGGGAGTATTAAGTGTTACTCGAAAGCACGGAGGAACGTGAGACTGCCTTGACAGCCCCACACCTATCCGGCTACGCTAGTCAAAGAACCTGAATAGGTCATTCAAACACCGGACACGGCTAGACGTGTCCGGCGCCTACTAGCGGCATGCCCCCATACAAGGGGCTGCATGCATGTACAACAAGAGACAATAAAGCTCAATTTTATTCACTCCTTCGAATCGTACTCTGTTTAATTAATATAAAGTACATCTTTCGCACGATCTTTTTTTCTTTCAAACTAAGTTCCTCTCTTTTACAGATGAACAAAGTGCTACACCCGTCCAGGATACAGCACAACGGAGACACAGGTGCAGACGTGCAGTAGGGACCTGTTGCAAGGATTCTTTTCAGATTAAGACCCTGCGTAAACCTTTTTTACTGTCGCTTGTTGATATACATCCCCCGGTTGCTTACTATAACCGAGGAGGAGGCTGGCGTTTTGGCATTGACCGCACCAGAATTTTTGTGCGTGCACTGACACCGAGGGCTTAGGGCATTATTCTGCCCGTTTTATAAAGACCGAATACCTTAGGGAGTGTTCGCGTCTCGAAAGTTAGGCCTTATATGCATCAGCTCGAATCATGTCTTTGGTCAAATGTTGGGTTTTCCGGCTCTTGTGTTTTGCTGCCTTACGTTCCTGTTCTATCGGCTAACGCGGCACGGAGAACTCTGCGATTGTGCCCCAGTTTGGCGGGCGAGCACCTCGAGAGAAAGCCGAAAACTGTCATGATATAGCGAGAGACCGGTCAACCACTCGATGACTCACCAGAATGTTTAGAATTCCTCCGCATTAACGAAGGACCATTTTTCGTCAGCACATACGCACCCAATTCGGGAGAGTGTGGTGCCCCAGGGCTATATAGTAGCCCCACCCTCGAACTCCTATGGCTAAGTGAAAGTGATAAAGCATTATAGTCCGGTTGCCTAGTTTGCTATGCTACCACCTCCTTAACAGACCAAGATGTTGGATTAAGTGTGAAAAAGCGCCTTCTTTGCAAACACCCCGCACTATGTGCGTGGGGCTGAAAGCCAAGGACTGCCATCTTTCAAAGTTATATATACATATACATCAACGACCGCACAAGGAGTAGTTTACTACTTGAACGCACAAGTATAAAAAGCTCTTATATTATATTGAAACATTGTTTTCACAAATCATACATGTCATTTAAACATAATATCCTTCGAGCACTGCGTCTCTATTAAACGAGCGCCTTGCAGTACTTCCTCAAAATAGTGCTCAGCAGGTACTCGGCTTTTGTCCAAATCTTGGGATGCAACGTCGGTGGCCTTCATCTCCGCCCAGTATGTCTTGACACGGGCCAGAGCCATCCGCGCTCCCTCAATACACGCCGA
The DNA here is from genome assembly GCA_021605145.1 of Aegilops bicornis. Taxonomy (NCBI): domain Eukaryota; kingdom Viridiplantae; phylum Streptophyta; class Magnoliopsida; order Poales; family Poaceae; genus Aegilops; species Aegilops bicornis. Next base: position 508,574,720 of record CM038669.1, read on the forward strand.
CCACTTTATTGCGTCGATACGCGGTTCCACACCAAGGAACTGCTGCACTAAACCAAAATAACTCTTCGGCTGGGGTCCGCTTGGCCACAAATGAGTCATGACATGCTTCATGGCAAGTCCGGATAATCGATTCAGCTCGGCTCATTCGGCCAACCGATCGGTCAACGGAAGAGGACGCTCCGGACTATAGAATATTGACCAATATAGCTCTTCCCTTCTGTGCCCCTTCTGGCCTCGGAAATGCTCAATCGCATCCGCAGCGCTCGCCGCTAAGTCCAGATAAGCATCGTCTGAACTCCACAACTTGTCCAACTGAGCATACTTCAAATCCGTATATTTCCTCCGCAGCAGAAACGGTTTTCCAGCCGCAATAGCCCCGGCCTGAATCAGCTCCTCCTTGGCAGCTCTCAAAGCCGAACGGGCATCCTTGAATTTGGCGGCGGCCTTTTTCAGGCCCTCTTGCTCCGCTTGACGTTCTTTTTCAAGAACCTCGCAGCGATTGGTAGTATTCTTCAACTTTCCGGCCAGATCGGCCATTTCCTCTTTGCTTCGGCAGTGAGCAGTCCGTTCGGCTTCTAGCTCTTCGGCCACCCTTAAAGCGGCCACATTACTATTTTTGGCTTGCTCTTTCGCTCGGGCGAGTTCCGCCCGCAGCTCCTCCACAGCAGTGGCACCATCTGCATTAAGCATACAAGTAATAAGGCATGGGCGTCAAGCTCCCTTATCAGGTGTCCGCGTAGAAGTCGCATACCTTGTGACTCGTCAAACCGTTTATTGACCAGCGATATGCGCATCCGCCTCGTCAAGTTGCCGCTTTAGTTCGGCATATTCATCGAGTCGGCTGGCCACGGACGCCCGCCACCTATTTAGGAGCGGCGATATGTTATAATCGAGATTTTGATCCTCGGCACGCTGTCAATTTTGACAACATACTGAGTCTCAGGGGCTACTATCTATACAGGGCGCATTCTATATGCATAATTGTCAGAAGGTACATCATTTTTGCGTACCTCGAACCCCGTCAGTAAGCTTCTGACGGCTTCATGCAATCCGCTCTCCACGGATGCAATTCTTTCAATCAACGTACCCATTAGCATACGGTGATCCTCTGAGATAGCCGCTCGCCCGAGCAGATCCTTCAGCTCCTCCGACCGCACACCACTTGGCGCTGGACCTTCCGGCCCCGCCGGACTTGGGGGAACCCTCCGCGACGACACCTCAGGGTCGTCCGCCTCGCATGAGGGTGCGACAGGTGGAGGCGTTTCGCTCTCCATCATCTCTGGAAGAAGATCCCCCGACGACGAGCTCTGCTGAGAAGGGCTGAGATCCGAACTACCAGGTACAATTTTGGTTATCTTCAGAAATAAATAGAGGGATGTTCCTTACTTACAAAACCCCTTCTTTTTTACTTACGGCTCGCTGGAGAGCTGATCCCCTTGGGGAAGCTTGACGCTGGGTTACTTCCCAACGCCGGACTCTCGACGCAATTTCTTTCCCCTCTTTGAGGCCTTGACCTCCGGATCTTCCGAAGCGTTCCTCTTCTCTCCTTGGAGGGTGGGACCTTTCATCCCTCCTTCCTCGAAGGTCTCCTTCATGGAGGCAGTTGCTTCCCCGCTCCCCCCTTCACCTTCTTTAAAAGGCGCAGCCTTCAACATCTTGGTCAGCATGGGATCCAACGTGGTCTCTGGGAGGGGAGCCGGACACCTTCTTAATTTTGCCTTGGCTATCCACTCCTGTTCAAGAAACAACTCCTTTAAGGGCAAGTTTACGATAAATGAACGGACAGCATGTTCGGGTACAGGACTACTTACTTGAGTATCTGGGCGATTACAGCTTAGTCCTGCGTCCTCAGTCAGATCCGGACACTTCTCTTGTGATCCGAAGAACAATTTATACATCTCCACGGGCGTCGTACCCATAAAATGTTGGAGAGCTCGTGGTCCCTCCGGATTAAATACCCACAGACGGAGGGGGCGACGCTTGTAGGGCAGAAGGCGCCGAATCAACATAACCTGCGCCACTACGACCAGATTGATCTCTCTTTCTTGGAGGTCTCGAATACGGCCCTGCAAAACAGGAACGTCCTTGGACGGCCCCCAGTCGAGCCCCTTGTTGACCCATGACGCCAACCGCTGTGGTGGACCTGAGCGAAAGGCGAGTGGCGCCACCCATTTGGTGCCCCTTGGAGCGGTGATATAAAACCACTCCCATTGCCACAAACCAAGCTCCTCTTGAAAAGAGCCCTCGGGCCACGGAGCATCAGCACATTTGCTTATGACCGCCCCTCCATACTTTTCGCTTGCTGCCCCTCGATCATCTTTGGCTCCACCTCAAAGGTCTTGAGCCACAATCCAAAGTGAGGGGTAATATGGAGGAAGGCCTCACATACGACAATGAATGACGAGATATGGAGGATGGACTCCGGATTCAAGTCATGGAAATCCAGCCCATAATAAAACATGAGCCCCTTTTACAAAGGGATCCGTCGGAAGCCTAAACCCGAAGGAAGTGAGACACGAACACCACGCTCTCGCCGGGCTCGGGAGTGGGAATGACCTGCCTTGGAGCAGGCAGCCTATGTGAAATCTCGCCGGTCAGATACCTGGCGTCTCGCAGCTTTAGCACATCTTCTTCTGTGACGGAAGAAGACATCCATCGGCCATGTTGATCGGAGCCGGACATCGTCGAAGGTCTGAAGCGCCTAAATCTGAAGCTTTGGGTGTTAGAACTCGAAGCGCGAGGCGAACTCGATGGAGGGTGTAAAAAGAAGAGGGCCTTGGTCTCATTATAAAGAGGTTTAATACCAATAGCCCTCCCGTGGTCGATTAGGACTGCGCCTTTGATAGAGGAGGCGTGCCAACGGCACGCACGGTTGGGTTACCCATGTCCGTATTGATGAAAATCACGGAAAAAGGGGCACGATCTATGCTTTGATAAGACGTGCCAAGGAAACCACCTCGCTAAACGCGCTAAGGTGGAGCGGTAAAAAACGATTCATATAAAGGCCTGGCCGTGGTGTGATGTCACGCCACGGAATACGTCAGCAGATCTGTGCAAAAGTTATTCTCTCTACGGTGGTATGTGGAACTTGTTTTGTAGAGCCGGACACTGTACTTGTGTTCAAAACCTTCTATGAAGTATTCGGAGGAGGAACCCGCCTTGCAATGCCGAAGACAATATGCGCGCCGGACTCGTCGTCATTGAAGCCTGGTTCAGGGCTCTTGAGGAGTCCTGGACTAGGGGTGTCCGGATAGCCGAACTATCATCGCGGCCGGACTCCAAGACTATGAAGATACAAGATTGAAGACTTCGTCCCGTGTCCGGATGGGACTTTCCTTGGCGTGGAAGGCAAGCTTGGCGTCTGGATATGGAGATCTCCTACCATTGTAACCGACTCTGTAACCCTAACCTATCCGGTGTCTATATAAACCGGAGGGTTTTAGTCCGTAGGACAGAACAACAATCATACCATAGGCTAGCTTCTTGGGTTTAGCCTCCTTGATCTCGTGGTAGATCTACTCTTGTACTACCCATATCATCAATATTAATCAAGCAGGAGTAGGGTATTACCTCCATCGAGAGGGCCCGAACCTGGTTAAAAACATCGTGTCCCTTGTCTCCTGTTACCATCCGCCTAGACACACAGTTCGGGACCCCCTACCCGAGATCCGCCTGTTTTGACACCGACAGTGACCTTTTGTTGCACTGCACAAAACACTTTTGTTTTAAGAGTGTTTTGCGCAGTTCAACCAAAATGTCACACCGACAATGTTGCTTGATTGCTTGATCTTAGTGGAACTACACAAGAGGAGATCTTACTTCCTATCCGTGTTGGCAAATTTTGTTCAGAACTTCTTCTTGTGAGTTGTTTGAATTCCGCATCATGAGAGGTCAGTACTAGCTTTCTTTCACATGATTCTGCAGTGTGCTTTCATATGTTGTGCTACTTGTACGGTAATGTTGCTTGATTTTAGTGAACTGCACAAATGGAGACAAGACTTCCAATCTATATGTGCACCGTAATATCCCATTGAGGAAAGATAAGGGTATTTCACAACTGTTGGCCTGTATTTTGCTGCCACTTTCATCAGTAAATTAATGTCATTGTTTAGTGCTATACTTGTGCAACCTAATTTACATGCCAAATCTTACATTGAAGGCCAAGCTTGTCTGTTATTGAACCAAGTGATGAAGGGGAAGAACAAGCAGAAGAAAAACAAAAATCAACTCCACTGGTCAGTAATGAAGCCTTTGGAATTGTGATGACACAAGTAATGATATATTTTTGCATCTTAATTTATTGCTATGGCTGGAATGAGCAATTTTTTGCCATTGATTTGATGCCACTCTTAATGTAATACGTAATTATCTCTACTTGTGCAAACAGGGATCTTCTTTGAAGATACCATATATTTTAGTGGAACTGCACAAGAAGATGTTGGAAACATTAATCTAATCGAGGAGTATATAGTAAGCATGGCCACCACGGTGAGATAGCAACAGATGGTTCCGGAGAAGTGCTTCATCTGTATGCTCTACACAATAAGCCTCCTAACAAAGGTTGGTACTCGCCCGCTGATTTCATCCATATGGTTGAGCTTTGTCATCTCTATTGGTGTTGTGCTACTGTTTAGATGTTGTCATCAAAAAGTGGTATTGTCCTTGAGAAGTGCTTCACCAGTGCTGTTTTAAATATTTCCTTTCCTTTTTTTCGAGCAAACAAGGATGCTAGCATTTAGTTATCCTCATGTCTTTGCACAACAGGATCATCCTCCTCTGAAGAAGAATATGGAGTACATGAAGTGACTAGTTCCGATTATGCTAGGATGAAGAAGCCCTGTCTATCTTCTCATTAGAAGGAGCAGTTGAAGGATGGTTACATTACCCCCCACAAGACCAAACTAAATTCAACTCAGAAGGACTGACAAATCTCCATTTTCTTGTTGTGATGCGTGAGTACAATGTTGTTCTAGGATTCTTTCCGGTGAGTTCCATTTTTCTAAAAGTGTGCTCCACATGGACCATGTAGGTGCCTGTTTAAACTGTCAATTCATATTACAGTTTGCTTTATACTAATCACTTTTTTTGTATTTGTGCAAACAGGGGTGCTCAGCTTGATTTCAATGGGAACTGCACAAAATGTTCATGAATACATCGAATCATTCATTTCCACCACAAGAAAGAAGGTGCCAATAAGTTCAAGGCGTTGCAACATATAAGGGCGAAATCATACAAGCTACGCGTGAATTTGGTTGATTTTGGGTGGAACCGCACAAAAAGAACAGCTGGTTTATTTAGCACGAGGTGCCATGTCAATGTCCGAACTGATGGCAAACCCTGCCCATTCCACAATCATAGGCATTTGATATTTTGGAACGGGAAAACCTTGTCAAATTTTGCTCATTGATTTTAGCAAGAAGACATGCGTTTGATATTTTCGAATGGGACGCCCTTTGCTGTCAGCAGCGTCAATCCATTTTTTCTTTATTCTTTAGTTGTGAAGTAAATATTGGCTCTGACATGTGAACCGCTGAGATGGGACGCCCTTTGCTGTCAGCAGCGTCAATCCATTTTTTCTTTATTCTTTAGTTGTGAAGTAAATATTGGCTCTGACATGTGAACCGCTGAGATGCATAATCATCGATTGTTTTGAATGTTCTCTATGACATGTGAGTCTCTATGATTGCAATGTACAGGAACACTAAAAAGCTGCTCAAACTCTTTGTACTCCTTCTATTCCTTTTTACTTCGCACATTGTCCGGTAGCATACAACTGAAGTGCTCAAGTTCTCTAGCAAATGACTATCTCATGAGCTTGCTCAACCATGGAGCTCTCTTCAATCAGCCTGTAATCATAGAATTGCTCCATGATGTACAACTCAGTGCCAGCAACCGGAGGGTAGCAGCGGTGGCCTTACTTGGACCTGAGCGGCGGTGACCTACCGGGGTTCTACTCTTCCTCGTTTTCTGTGTGGCACGGCCTCGGCGGAGCTGGCGATGTCCTCTTTCTCGTTGCCGGCAGGCAACACCTCGGCGGAGTGGGGGAAAATCCTCCCGCTCGTTGCCGGCAGGGTGCGGCCTCGGCGGAGCCGACGGTGTCCTCTGCCTCGTTGTTGGCGCCACGGGGCCTCGGTGGTGCCGGCATTGTCCTCCGCCTCGTCCTCGGTCTCGCCAAACAGTGCCTCGGCTGCTTCATCGCGCTCTTTGTAGGCGGCCGCAGCCTCCGCCACCCGCATGCGATACCGGCAGCGCTCGAAGCAGCCCTCACGGGCGGAGTGGTACGAGTTGAGCAGCGCCTCCTGCTCTACCCTCTCCACGGTGATCTGCTCCTCCGCCTGCAGGTGCTCCTAGAGGAGATGGTGGTTGTAGGCGGCGTCGGCCTGCGCCTCCCGGAACTGCACCTCATGCTTCTGCCTCACCGTGTCCATATATTGGGCACGAAACTCGCCGATGGTCATGGTGCAATGCACCGGCGAGGATGGCACGGAGGAGGGGGTTGGCGCCGGATCATCGACTACCATGTTCTCCATTGGGACGTCGTCGTCCTCCGACTGCCTGCCGGCCAGCCAGTCGGCAGCAATGGCTGCCATCTCCTTGTGGTCCGTCGTCCGCCCGTCCCGAAGAGCGCTGGAGCGCGAGGAAGCCATGGTGGGTAGTAGTGGCGTGGACAGGAGAATAGGAACGGATGCGGATGACAGCGGCTATGGCCGGCACAGCAGTTGATATAGCAATGGTGGATGGCGGAGGGAGGGACGTGTGGCGCCGGAGTAGCCGCCTCGGCAACCGCGTATCATTAATGTGGGCGGCAGAAGGACAGACGGACGGCACTTGTGTCGTTTGAAGGTGGAGCAATCGCATGCACCGGGAAGCGGGGCGGGCGGCGCTGACCGTTTCGGGCAAAAAGCGCGCGCGCGAGGGAGGCGGTCTGGGTGGGCCAGGGCAGTCAGACTCATGCTTGGCAGCGGGTCGTTCTAGCAGCCAGACATGCTGGCTCGCCAGCTACCTCGCGAGCTGAGCGACGACAATCAGATGATGGACGTAGCTTCCGACCAGGAGCCGGCGCCACTGTCCAGGCCGGTTTATGCCGTGTTCACCATAGAGCAGGTGCGGCCGCACTTCGATGCCCTAATGGTGGAAGAGCTACCAGCACAGGAGGACCTATGCTGCAACCTCTGTCTCCTCAACGAGCTCCGATGAACAAGCGAACGACAATGCCGTCGCGGACATGTGGCCCTATGATCTTGGCTACCCGAATGAGCAGCAGGCGCTGTATCAGACCATCCGTAGGGCCCGCGAGGCCCTCTTCGTCGTCCTTCGAGTTGTTGCGCTCGCCGTGGCGCCGCCATCTCGCGTTGTCAACATGGTCAACGGACATGAGGATGAGGATATGACTTTACTTAGAGAGGATGACATCAAGTGCCTCCTTATTAGTATATAAAACTATAATTTTTTTTGCTTCCTCCTAGTTTCCTGACATCACAGTCCAACACCATTGTGAACCTATTAGTCAATAAACGAGAGAATTTCACAAGAAGCGGCCGATAGCTGGGACCAAGCAGCTCGAGCAATATATGTGTTTTTGAGGTGTGAGCACTGCAGAGTTTTTCTTGAGCGATGTTTAGCCCAGATATTAATTTTTCTCCTCTGAACAACAATGAAAACATCGCTGCAGCTATTAACTGGGCGGGCTGTGGCCCGTCTAACCCAGGCCAGATATTAACTTTTTTCAAGCTGAAAATGGCTAGCCCAACTATACTTTTTTTAGGAATACCCAGGCAAGGTCAAGTTGTTATTCTCCGCCCCGTTGGGCTGCAAATCTTTCCTAGGAGGGATGCATTAGGCTTAACAAGAAAATGCGCTTTAAGAAATAATAAATGGGATGTAATTATAAAAACTGGGCAGTAACTATAAAAAATGCACCAAACACGTAATTACTTTATAAAATATTATTTTTGGATATTGAAAATTTTAATTTCATTAATTGTTGCGTGCATAATGTTTCATTGGATTTTACGTAATATAAATTTATATTGAAATTGTATTTAATCTGACTAGAAATTTCGGGATAAAAATATTTCGGATCCAATCAAAATGTGGGAAATTTTATTGAATTCTGTTTTGAACGGTTGGTTGAAATGGGCTGTACTTTTAACAAACTGTAAATGGGCTGTAATAAATTCCATTAGAATTGAAAAATGGGTTGTACATTCCTACAAATCGCGAATGGGCTATAAGTTCTCTCCCACACACTTGTGAGCCTACTAAGTTGACGCGTCCCCTAAAAAAGCAAGTTGACGCCTATGCAAGGCTTTGTCAACTTATTATAGTCAACACATGGTTCTAGCAGCAGTGGCCGTTGGATGTCCATCCGACGGATGCCGTGCATCTTCTTCAATCTCGGATATTCTAGCTTCACCCGCCCAAAAAATGATTCCTCCCCCTGACATCTGGGGCGCACCGTTTCGGAAGCTGACCTGTTGGCCTACTAAGTTGACGCTTACCAAGGGCTTTGTCAGCTTAGTCAATATGAACGATTCTAGCTGCAGTGACCGTACGATGTCCATCCAACGGCCATAGTGCTTCTTCAACCTCTGGTCTTCTTGCTCCAGCCGCCCAGAGGAGCACCGGTCGTGCCGCGTGCTCCTGCCTCCCATGGCCGACTGTGATGCCGCGGAGGCCTCACCGCCCCCTACTACTCCCACCGCTGGCCAGGCCATCCCTCTACTCACCCACACCCCTTGTTATTCCGCGGCGATGGTAGCCTCACACCGCAGCCGAAGCAGTGAACCCTCGTACTCCTCTCCGCGCGGGCTTCCACTGCCGCGTCTTCCCTGGCTCCGTGTCGTCCCCTTCCTAGGCCTCGCCGTCCACCATCGCCCCGGTGCTCTCGGCGCGGCGTGGTTAACGTGGTCAAGGAACGACTTCCATTAGACGTGGACTGTACGTGGAGAGGCTAACAGCTGGGGTCCACGACGGCAGCAAGGAAGTGCCTCCTTATTACGTGGAAAATAATGATTCCTCCATCTGACAGCAGGGACCCACCGGACGGGCCACCGTATTGCGCGAAAAAAACATTCCCCCCGCTGTCAGCTCGGACCCACCGGAAGTGCCTCCTTATTATGCACAAAAAAATGAATACTCCCCCTGCTGGTTGGGACCCACCTTGGTGGGAGGCTGACTTGTGGGCCTACTAAGTTGACGGGGACGGAGTGCTTTGTCAACTTAGTCAATATGAACGATTCTAGCTCCAGTGACCGTACGATGTCCACCCAACGGCCGTAGTGCTTCTTCAACCTCTGGTCTTGTTGCTCCAGCCGCCCAAAGCAGCTCCGGTCGTGCCGCATGTTCCTGCCTCCCGTGGACGGCTGTACTGCCGCGGAGGCCTCACCGCCCCCTACTATTCCCACCATTGGCCAGGCCATCCCTCTACTCACCCACACCCCCTGTTATTCTGCGGCGACAGCAGCCTCACACTGCAGCGAACCAGTGAACCCTCGTACTCCTCTACGCGTGGGCATCCAATGCCACGTCTCCCCCGGCTCCGCGTCGTCCCCTTCCTAGGCCTCGCCGTTGTCCACCGCCCTTGTGCTCTCGGCGCGGCGTGGTCAACGTGGTCAAGGAACGGCTTCCATTGGACATGGACTGTACGTAGAGAGGCTGACAGCTGGGTCCACAGCCGCATCAAGGAAGTGCCTCCTTATTACACGCAAAATAATTATTCCACCACCTGATAATGGGGACCCACCAGACGGGCCACCGTATTTCATGAAAAAAACGTTTCCCCCTGACTGCTGGGACCTACCAGCTACATCTTCGCACGCAAGGAAGTGCGTCTGGGCAAAAAAACGATTCGCCCCCCTGACTGCTGGGACCCACCAGCTACATCTTCGCAGGCAAGGAAGTGCCTGACAGTCGGGACCCACCTGGTCGAAGCGTACGTAGCGTTGTCATTCTGGTCACGAACGTGTACGTACATACCAGTCGATGTAAAGGCGCGCACATGTCGTAGTAGAGGCGCACACGTAGCATGTACACGCACGTACAGCGCCCAGTGTGCAAGAAAGAAAATACGGCCACGTACATATATACGGGCAGGGTCTCGAACGCCTACTCGCGTATACGTTCGGCCAGGGCTTGTGTACATGGCTGGGTCGAAACGGAGAAACAGCGTCATTGTCGTGTTGATGGGGAGGCAACGAAATGCGTCGTGTTCATTGTGAGGCAATGGAACGCGTGGGAGCCAACCGGCTTGGACGGAACAGCCGATGGAAACGACGCCTAGCGTACCGTAGAACAAAGGAAACGGCCTTGTGTTCGACCGGCCACGTTCGAAACAGGATCCTGTTCATCGGGAGGGGTCTGGCGTACCGCAAAATGGAGGAAACAGACCTCCTATGGTTGAAACGGGGGTTCTGTTGATCGGGAGGGGTGTGGCGTACCGCAAAACGAAGGAAACAGACTTGTGTTGGAGCACTACGGTCGAAACGGGGGTCCTGTATATCGGGAGGGGTGTGGCGTACCGCAAAACGGGACTCCACGGGATACTGTTCATCTCCACCGTCGACCCCCTCCAGCCTCCACAGACTGTTCATCCACCGTCGACCTCCTCCAGCCTCCACCTGCGACTGTTCATCCACGGGCTCCTGTCCATCCAGCCTCCACCGCGCGCTACTCCACCGGCTACTGTTCAACCAGCCCTCTCCACGGGCTCCTGTTCAACCACCCCTCCACGTCTACTGTTCATCCTGCCCTCCATCGTCTACTGTTCATCCTGCCCTCCACGGGATGCTCCTGTTCATCCTGCCCTCCACGGGGTCCTGTTCATCCAGCCCCAACCGGCTCGAACGATCGGGGTCCTGTTCATCCACCCCACCGGAACTGTTCATCCAAACCCCCAAAGAACGCCATCGCTCATCCAGATGCAACACCACGGGTCCTTTTCATCCACGCCCCCACCGGGAACTTTTCATCCAACCCCCCCCCCCCCCCCAACAATGCTCATTGTTCATCAAGAGGCAACATCGATCGACTTGATTAGCAGCGATGGCGAAGGAATCGCTCAATCGGGTTCGATTAACGAGCCATCGATCGATCGCCGGGTTCGATAATGCATAACTGCAGTGCAATCGCTCAGGTTCAGTTAGAGCCCAACGCCTCGCTCGGGTTCAGTTAGAGCCCAATGCCTCGCACCCACGCGCGTGCGTGTATGAGAGAAACGCGCATCGCTCGGCCCCGACCACCCACCGTAACCGGGAACACCCGATATTTTCCTCGCCCTCGCTTCAACCACGGTTTTTTCCGTCATGGACGGCCCAAAGAATGTCATGCAGCTGCGCCTCCGGCCCGCCTAGGAAGAAAAGCCCATTTTCTATCACGATTTTTTCATAGAAGTAGGACCCCACCACATCTATGATGATACCGGGTTTTGTCACAATTATAATCATAGAAGTGTCATAAGTATGACAGAAAAGATTTTCGTTCGGCCCAAAATGTCACGGATGTGTCTTTTTTTGTAGTGAAAGGGAACAAAGTATGTTGTTATGTGGTTTGACCGGTAAAGATCTTCGTAGAATATGTAGGAGCCAATATGAGCATCCAGGTTCCGCTGTTGGTTATTGACCGGAGATGAGTCTCGTTCATGTCTACATAGTTCTCAAACCCGTAGGGTCCGCACGCTTAACGTTCGGTGACGATCGGTATTATGGGTTTATGTGTTTTGATGTACCAAAGGTTGTTCAGTGTCCCGGATGAGATCAGGGACATGACGAGGAATCTCGAAATGTTCGAGACGTAAAGATCGATATATTTGAAGGCTATATTTGGACATCGGAAAGGTTCTGAGTGGTTTGGGTTATTATCGGAATACCGGAGAGTTACAGGAATTCGACGGGGAGTATATGGGCCTTATTGGGCTCTAGGGGAAAGAGAGAGGGGCTGCCTAGGGCAGGTTGCGCGCCTCCCCAAGGCCTAGTCTGTATTGGACTAGGGGGAGGGGCGGCGCCCCCTCCTTCCTTCTCTTCTCTCTTCCCCTTCCTTCTCACCTACTCCTACTACTTGGAAGGGGGGAATCCTACTCCCGGTGGGAGTAGGACTCCCAGTATGCCATAGTAGAGGGCTGGCCCTCCCCCTCCTCCACTCCTTTATATACGGGGGAGGGGGCACCCCATAGACACACAAGTTAATCATTGATCTCTTAGCCGTGTGAGGTGCCCCCCTCCACCATAATCCACCTCGGTCATATCATCATAGTGCTTAGGCGAAGCCCTACACCGGTAGTTTCATCATCACCGTCATCACGTCGTCGTGCTGACGAAGCTCTCCCTCAAAGCTCTACTGGATCATGAGTTCGTGGGACGCCACCGAGCTGAACGTGTGCAGATCGCGGAGGTGCCGTATGTTTGGTACTAGGATCGATCGATCATGAAGATGTACGACTACATCAACCGCGTTGTCATAACGCTTCCACTTTCGGTCTACGAGGGTACGTGGACAACACTCTCCTCTCTCGTTGCTATGCATCACCATGATCTTGCGTGTGCGTAGGAATTTTTTTGAAATTACTACGTTCGCCAACAGTGGCATCCGAGCCAGGTTTATCCGTAGATGTTATATGCACGAGTAGAACACATGTGAGTTATGGGCGATACTAGTCATACTGCTTACGAGCATGTCATACTTTGATTCGGCGGTATTGTTGGACGAAGCGGCCTGGACCGACATTACGCGTACGCTTATGCGAGACTGGTTCTACCGACGTGCTTCGCACACAGGTGGCTGGCGGGTCTCAGTTTCTCCAACTTTAGTTGAATCGAATGTGGCTACGCTCGGTCCTTGTTGAAGGCTAAAGCAGCACATACTTGACGAAATATCGTTGTGGTTTTGATGCGTAGGTAAGAACGTTTCTTGCTCAGCCCGTAGCAGCCACGTAAAACTTGCAACAACAAAGTAGAGTACGTCTAACTTGTTTTTGCAGGGCATGTTGTAATATGATATGGTCAAGACATGATGCTAAATTTTATTGTATGAGACGATCATGTTTTGTAACAGAGTTATCGACAACTGGCAGGAGCCATATGGTTGTCGCTTTATTGTATGAAATGCAATCGCCATGTAATTGCTTTATTTTATCGCTAAGCGGTAGCGATAGTCGTAGAAGCAATAGTTGGCGAGATGACAATGATGCTACGATGGAGATCAAGGTGTCGCGTCGGTGACGATGGTGATCATGATGGTGCTTTGGAGATGGAGATCAAAGGCACAAGATGATGATGGCCATATCATATCACTTACATTGATCACATGTGATGGTTATCCTTTATGCATCTTATTTTGCTTAGTTCGACGGTAGCTTTATAAGATGATCTCTCACTAAATTTCAAGGTACAAGTGTTCTCCCTGAGTATGCACCGCTATGGCCAGTTTTCGTCTTTGAGACACCACGTGATGATCGGCTGTGATAAGCTCTACGTTCACATACAACGGGTGCAAGCCAGTTTTGCACACGCAGAATACTCAGGTTAAACTTGACGAGCCTAGCATATGCAAATATGGCCTCGGAACACTAGAGACCGAAAGGTCGAGCGTGAATCATATAGAAGATATGATCAACATAGTGATGTTCACCATTGAAAACTACTCCATCTCACGTGATGATCGGACAAGGTTTAGTTGATATGGATCATGTGATCACTTAGATGATTAGAGCGATGTCTATCTAAGTGGGAGTTCTTAAGTAATATGATTAATTGAACTTTAATTTATGATGAACTTAGTCTTGGTAGTATTAGCATATCTATGTTGTAGATCAATAGCTCGCGTTTAGCTCCCCTGTTTTATTTTTGATATGTTCCTAGAGAAAACTAAGTTGAAAGATTTTAGTAGCAATGATGCGGATTGGATCCATGATCTGAGGATTATCCTCATTGCTGCACAGAAGAATAATGTCCTTGATGCACCGCTAGGTGACAGACCAATTGCAGGAGCAAATGTAGACGTTATGAATGTTTGGCAAGCTCGATATGTTGACTACTTGATATTTTAGTGCACCATGCTTTACAGCTTAGAATTGGGGCTTCAAAGACGTTTTTGAAATGCCACGGAGCATATGAGATGTTCCAAGAGTTGAAATTAGTATTTCAGACTCATGCCCATGTCGAAAGGTATGAGACCTTTGACAAGTACTTTGCCTACAAGATGGAGGAGAATAGCTCAGCTAGTGAGCATGTGCTCAGAATATCTGAGTACTAGAATCACTTGAATCAAGTGGGAGTTAATCTTCCAGATAAGATAGTGATTGACAGAGTTCTCTAGTCACTATCACCAAGTTACTAGAACTTCCTGATGAACTATAATATGCAAGGGATAACGAAAACGATTCCCAAGCTCTTCGTGATGCTGAAATCGACGAAGGTAGAAATCAAGAAAAGCATCAAGTGTGGATGGTTGACAAGACCACTAGTTTCAAGAAAAGGGCAAAGGGAAGAAGGGGAACTTCAAAAAGAACGGCAAGCAAGTTGCTACTCCCGTGAAGAAGCCCAAAGCTAGAGCCAAGCCTGAAACTGAGTGCTTCTACTGCAAAGGAAATGGTCACTAGAAGTGGAACTGCCCTAGATACTTGGCGGATAAGAAGGATGGCAAAGTGAACAAAGGTATATTGGATATACATGTTATTGATGTGTACTTCACTAGTGTTTATAGCAACCCCTCGGCATTTGATATTGGTTCAGTTGCTAAGAGTAACTCGAAAAAGGAGTTGCAGAATGAAAAGAAACTAGTTAAGGGCGAGGTGACGATGTGTGTTGGAAGTAGTTCCAAGATTGATATGATCATCATCGTCACTCCCTATACTTTCGGGATTAGTGTTGAACCTAAATAAGTGTTATTTGGTGTTTGCGTTGAGCATGAATATGATTTGTTCATGTTTATTGCAATACGGTTATTCATTTAAGTTAGAGAATAATTGTTGTTCTGTTTACATGAATAAAACCTTCTATGGTCATACACCCAATGAAAATGGTTTGTTGGATCTCGATCGTAGTGATACACATATTCATAATACTAAGGACAAAAGATGCAAAGTTAATAATGATAGTGCAACTTATTTGTCGGACTGCCGTCTAGGTCATATTGGTGTAAAGTGCATGAAGAAACTCCATGCTGATGGCATTTTGGAATCACTTGATTATGAATCACTTGATGCTTGCGAACCATGCCTTATGGGCAAGATGACTAAGACTCCGTTCTCCAGAACAATGGAGCGAGCAACTGACTTATTGGAAATAATACATACTGATGTATGCGATCCGATGAGTGTTGAGGCTCGCGGCGGGTATCATTATTTTCTGACCGTCACAGAGGATTTGAGCAGATATGGGTATATCTACTAGATGAAACATGAGTCTGAAACATTTGAAAAGTTCATATAATTTCAGAGTGAAGTGGAAAATCATCATAACAAGAAAATAAAGTTTCTACGATCTGATCGTGGAGGAGAATATTTGAGTTACGAGTTTGGTCTTCATTTGAAACAATGCGGAATAGTTTCGCAACTCACGCCACCTGGAACACCACAGCGTAATGATGTGTCCGAACATCGTAACCGTACTTTATTAGATATATGGTGCAATCTATGATATCTCTTACTGATTCCACTGTCGTTTTGGGGTTATGCATTAGAGACAGCTGCATTCACGTTAAATAGGGCACCATCTAAATCTGTTGAGACGACACCATATGAACTGTGGTTTGGCAAGAAACCAAAGTTTCCGTTTCTTAAAGTCTGGGGTTGCGATGCTTATGTGAAAAAGTTTCATCCTGATAAGCTCAAACCCAAATCGGATAAATGTTTCTTCATAGGATACCCAAAGGAGACAGTTGGGTACACCTTCTATCACAGACCCGAAGGCAAGACATTCCTTGCTAAGAATGGATCCTTTCTAGAGAAGAAGTTTCTCTCGAAAGAAATGAGTCGGTGGAAAGTTGAACTTGATGAGGTAACTGTACCTGCTCCCTTATTGGAAAGTAGTTCATCACAGAAATATGTTACTTTGACTCCTACACCAATTAGTGAGGAAGCTAATGATGATGATCATGTAACTTTAGATCAAGCTACTACCGAACATCGTAGGTCAACCAGAGTGAGATCCGCACCAGAGTGGTATGGTAATCCTGTTCTAGAGGTCATGTTACTTGACCATGACGAACCTACGAACTACGAGGAAGCGATGATGAGCCCAGATTCCGCGAAATGGCTTGAGGCCATGGAATCTGAGATGGGATCCATGTATGAGAACAAAGAGTGGACTTTGGTTGACTTGCCCGATGATCGGCAAGCCATAGAAAATAAATGGATTTTCAAGAGGAAGACGGACGCTGATAGTAGTGTTACTATCTACAAAGCTAGACTTGTCAAAAAAGGTTTTGACAAAGTTCAAGGTGTTGACTACGATGAGATTTTCTCACCAGTGGCGATGCTTAAGTCTGTCCGAATCATGTTAGCAAATTGCCATATTTTATGAAATCTGGCAAATGGATGTCAAAACTACATTCCTTAATGGATTTCTTAAAGAAGAGTTGTATATGATGCAACCAGAAGGTTTTGTCGATCCCAAAGGTGCTAACCAAATGTGCAAGCTCCAGCGATCCACCTATGGACTGGTGCAAGCATCTCGGAGTTTTATACAGACTTGCGGTGAAGCCTGTATATTTACACGAAAGTGAGTGGGAGCACTACAACATTTCTGATAAATTTATGTGAATTACATATTGTTGATCGGAAATAATGTAGAATTTTCTGGAAAGCATAAAGTAGTATTTGAAAGGAGTTTTTCAAAGAAAGACCTCGGTGAAGCTGCTTACATATTGAGCATCAAGATCTATAGAGATAGATCAAGACGCTTGATAAGTTTTTTCAATGAGTACATACCTTGACAAGATTTTGAGGTAGTTCAAAATGGAACAGTCAAAGAAAGAGTTCTTGCCTGTGTTACAAGGTGTGAAATTGAGTAAGACTCAAAACCCGACCATGGCAGAAGATAGGAAGAGAATGAAAGTCATTCCCTATGCCTCAGCCATAGGTTCTATAAAGTATGCCATGCTGTATACCAGATCTATTGTATACCCTACACTGAGTTTGGCAAGGGAGTACAATAGTGATCTATGAGTAGATCACTAAACATCGGTCAAAATTATCCTTAGTGGAATAAGGATATGTTTCTCGATTATTGAGGTGACAAAAGGTTCGTCGTAAAGGGTTACGTCGATGCAAGTTTTGACACTGATCCAGATGACTCTAAATCTCAATCTGGATACATATTGAAAGTGTGAGAAATTATCTAAAATAGCTCTGTGCAGAGCATTGTAGACATAGAAATTTGCAAAATACATACGGATCTGAATTTGGCAGTCCCGTTGACTAAACTTCTCTCACAAGAAAAACATGATCACACCTTACTACTCTGAGTGTTAATCACATGGCGATGTGCACTAGATTACTGACTCTAGTAAACCCTTTGAGTGTTGGCCACATGGCGATGTGAACTATGGATATTAATCACATGGTGATATGAACTATTGGTGTTAAATCACATGGCGATTTGAACTAGATTATTGACTCTAGTGCAAGTGGGAGACTGAAGGAAATATGCCCTAGAGGCAATACTAAATTTTTTATTTATATTTCCTTATTTCATGGTAAATGTTTATTATTCATGCTAGAATTGTATTAACCGGAAAATTAGTACATGTGTGAATACATAGACAAGGATAGTGTCACTAGTATGCCTCTACTTGACTAGCTCGTTGAATCAAAGATGGTTAAGTTTCCTAGCCATAGACATGGGTTGTCATTTGATTAGCGGGATCACATCATTAGAGAATGATGTGATTGACTTGACCAATTCCGTTATCTTAGCACTTGATCATTTAGTATGTTGCTATTGCTTTCTTCATGACTTATACATGTTCCTATGACTATGAGATTATGCAACTCCTGAATACCGGAGGAACACCTTGTGTGCTATCAAACGTCACAACGTAACTGGGTGATAATAAAGATGCTCTACAGGTGTATCTGAATGTGTTTGTTGGGTTGGCATAGATCGAGATTAGGATTTGTCACTCTGAGTATCAGAGAGGTATCTCTGGGCCCTCTCGGTAATGCACATAACTATAAGCCTTGCAAGCAATGTAACTAATGAGTTAGTTGCGGGATGATGCATTACGGAACGAGTAAAGTGACTTGCCGGTAACGAGATTGAACTAGGTATTGCGATACCAACGCTCAAATCTCGGGCAAGTAACATACCGATGACAAAGGGAACAACGTATGTTGTTATGCGGTTTGACCGATAAAGATCTTCGTAGAATATGTAGGAGCCAATATGAGCATCCAGGTTCCGCTGTTGGTTCTTCACCGGAGATGAGTCTCGGTCATGTCTACATAGTTCTCAAACCCGTAGGGTCCGCATGCTTAACGTTCAGTGACGATCGGTATTATGAGTTTATGTGTTTTGATGTACCGAAGGTTGTTCGGAGCCCGGATGAGATCAAGGACATGACGAGGAGTCTCGAAATGTTCGAGGCATAAAGATCGATATATTGGAAGGCTATATTCGGACATCGGAAAGGTTCTGAGTGGTTCGGGTATTTATCGGAGTACCGGTGAGGTACGGGAATTCGCCGGGGAGTATATGGGCCTTATTGGGCTTTAGGAGAGAGAGAGGGGCTGCCTAGGGCAGGCTGCGCCCCCCCGAAGGCCTAGTCCGACTGGACTAGGGGAGGGGCGCGCCTCCTTCCTTCTCTTCTCTCTTCCTTCCTTCTCTCCTACTCCTATCGCTTGGGGGAATCCTACTCCCGGTGGGAGTAGGACTCCCCAGGGCGCGCCATAGTAGAGGGCCGGCCCTCCCCCTCCTCCACTCCTTTATATCCGGCGGAGGGGGGCACCCCATAGACACACAAGTTGATCATTGTTCTCTTAGTCGTGTGCGGCGCCCCCCTCCACCATAATTCACCTCGGTCATATTGTCGTAGTGCTTAGGCGAAGCCCTGCGCCGGTAGTTTCATCATTACCGTCATCACGCCATCATGCTGACGAAGCTCTCCCTCGAAGCTCTACTGGATCGTGAGTTCATGGGACATCACAGAGCTGAATGTGTGTAGATTGCGGAGGTGCCGTACGTTCCGTACTAGGATCGATCGATCATGAAGACGTACGACTACATCAACTGTGTTGTCATAACGCTTCCGCTTTCGGTCTACGAGGGTACGTGGACAACACTCTCCCCTCTCGTTGCTATGCATCACCATGATCTTGCGTGTGCGTAGGATTTTTTTTTGAAATTACTACGTTCCCCAACCTTAGCCGTGTGCGGTGCCCCCTCCATAGTTTCACACCTCGGTCATATCGTCATAGTGCTTAGGCGAAGCCCTGTGCCGGTAACTTCATCATCACCGTCGCCACGCCGTCGCGCTGACGGAACTCTCCCTCGGCCTCAACTGGATCAAGAGCTCAAGGGACGTCATCAAGCTGAACCTGTGCTAAACACGGAGGTGCCATACATTCGGTGCTTGGATCGGTTGGATCGTGAAGACGTTCGACTACATCAATCGCGTTGCTAAACGCTTCCGCTTTTGGTCTACGAGGGTATGTGGATACACTCTCCCCGCTCGTTGCTATGCTTCTCCTAGATAGATCTTGCGTGATCGTAGGTTTTTTTTTGAAATACTACGTTCCCCAACACTTGCCCAAGAGGCATGGTTCGCAAGTATCAAATGATTCATAATTACTCCAAAAATCCATCTACATGGAGTTTCTTCATGCGCTTTACACCAATATGACCTAAACGGCAGTGCAAAAAATATGTTGCACTATCATTATCAACATTGCATCTTTTGGCATCAATATTATGAATATGTGTATCACTACGATCGAGATTCAATAAACAATTTAGATTGGGTGCATGACCATAGACGGTTTTATTCATGTAAGCAGAACAACAATTATTCTCTGACTTAAATAAATAACCGTATAGCAATAAACATGATCCAATCATATTCATGCTCAATGCAAACACCAAATACCATTTATTTAGGTCCAACACTAATCCCGAAGGTAGAGGGAGTGTGCGATAGTGATCTTATCAACCTTGGAATCACTTCCAACACACATCGTCACCTCACCTTTATCTAGTCTTTGTTCATTTTGCAACTCCTATTTTGAGTTACTACACTACTGCAGGATGCTGCTAACGCGACACTACGATCAGAGACCCTTCGACGAAACTATGTGCGATGCCATAATCGCAAACGATGGTGTAAAAAACCCGTCAAAAAAGGAGCAAAACATTTGCGATGGCGGAGCCATCAAACACGGTTCAGATTTTAGTTGCGTGTGCGATGCAGGGCATACGGTTCAGTTCAATTAACTGTTTGCGATGAGGAGGAACAAAAGAAATGGGCAGGTAGATGGAGGTGTGTGCAATATACAGCATACGGTTCACTCCGATGAACTGTTTGTGATTAAGCAACACAAAAGAAACGGTCAACCAGATGAAGGTGTGTGCGATATACGGAATGTGGTTCACTCGGATGAACTATTTGCGTTGAGACATGAGAACAGAAACGGTTCAACTTAACAAGATGTGTGTGATACGCGGCAAACAGGTCTGTAGTCAGAAATGTGTGTGAAGACTGATAATAACACAGACGGTTGCGGCTAATAAGAAGTGTGTGTTGTGCGATGGGATTGCAGACAGAACAAAAACACACACACACACACACACACACACACACACATATATATATATATATATATATATATAGACACACACACACACACACACACACACTTATAAGGACATGCTTGCATAACCAAATTAAACATCCACTTACATAGGTGGCTACTACAACCATGGCATTTGCATACACCAAAGTAAACTATTACATGCATAATTACATAGGTGGCTCCTACACACATGACATTTCCACACACGAATAAAGTAAACTATATATTACATGCATGATTAACTAGCATAAACGATCATCCGATCATCATCTACTTCTTGTGACACTTGCTCTGCTTGTGGCTCGATCTGGGCTCGTCGATTTGGGTAACGAGGCACTTCCTCATGTCAACGATCCGCCTGTGCATCTCGTAGCATGTGTACATGCTCTTGGCCGCGAACCTGGGGTGAGGTTCATCCAGTTGCCGCATCCAGGCCCTGTGCCAGGATATGGCACTTGTTCTCTAGGCATCCTGCTTCATCTTTTCGTAGTAGGGGTCGATGATGGCCGAGGCGAGTTCGACCAGGGAGTCCTTGTTCGTGCTGCCCCAGACCCTGTAGTGGTCACGGATTTCGACAAGGTTCTTGCAGGCCAAGCCCGTAACACTGAGCGAATTTACATTGTCTTTGGTTCCCGCCATGGCGAACTTGTAGTCGGTGTTGTTGACAAACCTGTTGAAACGGTTGCAAGGCTCTGTGGCCATGCAGTAGTGGTTGATGAGGACATGATGGCGCACATACAACTGGGCGACGGCAACCTTCTGATCTACGTCAGGACGACCAGCGGCGTACTGGAGGTTGATGCCGACCACCTTGTACTTGTCTCGAGCAAGCAACTGCTCAACGCTGTTGATGTAGTCGTCCACCACGGCCGGGTCGATGGTGTACACCACCGAGAGATCCGTCTCCCTCGCGTGGGTCTCCACTCTATGCTCGTCGAACTCCATTGGAGCACCGCTGGACATCCCCTCTCTATGTGTCATCATGGGTGTGCTTGTTGTGTTGTGGGGCGCGATCGAAAGGTTGAAGAGACTAAGGTCATAATGGCCGCGGGAATTAAAGGGGAAGCCGGATGGCCAGGAATATCGGTAGGCCCTTGTTGGCAGTTCTAATTTGCAGCGTGTAACTCCATCGTGCCGCACGTAACTGCATCGCGTGGTAACGCGCGCAGCGCAACCGCATGCATATGGGGCCCCCGACGTGATCGTGCGCACGCCCAACCACCGCAGAGCGCCAAGGCAGAGGATGGGAGCAGAAGGCCCGCCTCGCCTCAACGGCGAAAGCAACCATATATATATATATATATATATATATATATATATATATATATATATATATATATATGTCACGCGCGGTTTTCCAATAAAAATATTTATTGAGAAACCGATCAATTAATTCCAAAGGTGAGGAAAATCCTCCTCACCGGTAGACAAAACCATGATACAATAAGCCAAGAGCATTTAATATATTACGAGGTCGAGCTGATCTTGCTCAACAATTTATTACAAGCACGCCAATAATTATACATAGTGGCGGATATGACACAAAGGAGTGGTGGCATACTCTTGACTCGAGGTAAAGTAGTGGAATAACACAAGAGAGTGGATGATATGACTCAGATCTTGGCGGCTCACCGAGCGCCGAGGTGAGGCTCGGTGAATTTATTTGGGTAGCGGAAGCGAATATAACACGATGACTACTGTGGGTCGCACGAGACCGACCGGGATCCTCTAGGCGTCGGACCCGCTATCGAACTCTTCATCCATGAGATCGCCTTCACAAGATCCGCCAAATCAACAAGCTAGGTGATTACTTTGAAAGTACTCGCAAGACAGTTCGGACAAAAGATATAACAACTGTATGCACGAATGCGTCATGAGTAATTTAACAATGCGCAATCAAATCAGTATAGCAAGGTAAGTAAAAAGGGAATCGGCAGTAGTCTGCTCGAAAACCCAAAGAAAATAAACTAAAAACCGATCGGGTGTCTGAAGTGACACCTCGAAGAGCGAACAAAAAAGTAAAGCATGCCACAGTCGGGCGTCTAAGCGACACCTCATAAAGGGCTTATACTGGAAGAAAAGACATGCGTGCCACAGTCGGACGTCGGAGCGACATCACAGAAAGGGCTTGTATCAGAGATAAGTAAATAACAATGCCACAGTCGGACGTCTGAGCAACATCGCAGAGAAGGCTCATATCAAAAGTAAATGAATAACAATGCCGCAGCCGAATGTCTAAGCGACATCGCAGGAAGGGCTTATATCAAGAGTAAGTAAATAATAACAGTGCCACAGTCGGACGTCTGAGCAACATCACAGAAAGGGCTTATATCGAAACAAGTAAATAACAATGCCACAGTCGGACGTCTGAGCAACATCGCAGAAAGGGCTTATACTTCATTTTACAAGAAATGGTACTCACGGAAAATATTCATCACAAGACAGTAAACGAGTTAGTCCATCCACAGGAAATAAACCTTTAACACTCATGTGGTTCTTAGGAGTTTCTGTCTCCGGGACTGACATTTGACAAGATAAGATGAACATATCACTTGGATCTGAATAAGATGATTTCAAGGATTTTTGACTCTGCAGAGTTTGTACTAAATTATCCACAGCCAACGGATTCCTGTAGTCACGGGGGACTCGTTCCGTTTACGGTATTTCGGAGGAAACACAGCTAAGCAGTACACACCCATCCTACCTCACATTGCCAGGAATCACCCTAGACAGCGTTCAAGAAAAATTTTGAGACGAGGAGATCACAATGTCGAATTGCATGGGATCAAATTTATATACGCGCGCTCTAAGGGGTGCCCCCCTCTCGGTCCCAACCGGAAACACCCATGCCCCCTGACCGGATGATATGCTTTAATCCAGGGCCATGGAACCCCATCTCGATTTGGTGTGTACCAGAAAGTGGTTTGCAACTTACTAAGTCGTATCCCTTGCGGAAAACGTGTGGTAGTACGAAAGGGGAGACGGACGGGAATTGGACTGATTTATGTTGACACTGGGTCAATGGTCTGGCATAAGACTGGCATGCTACAACACTGCCATCTTACCCATTCTCATGCCAACTCATGGCCATGCAACTCGTTTCCAACAACTCATGGATTTCCGAAACTCACTTGCCTCAACTTTTTACGTGATAAAACTTTCATCGAGATGCTCATGAACATGCCATGATACTAATTAATGCACACATGCCTAAACACTCATCATATCAAAAGTTCAAACATGCTTGCCTGGTTCGGAGTAGTCGGGGCCTAGCTCGGTGAAGTTCGCGGTTCCGTCACCTCCTTCGGTATCTACGGTATACAAAAATATACGCACTAACGTAAATACCAAGGGGTGCTCAAAAAATATTCCAAATAATTTTCAAATAAATCTGATAGAAAACTAGACAAAATTTTGAAGAGGACAGAAAAAGAATCACTCAAAAATTCATTTCTGTTTAAAAGTTATAAGTGTTTTGGTCCAAGGACCTTTCCGTAATGAAACAGAAAATACTCAGGGGGCAGAACAGAAAAGTTCAGAAAACGATTCAGATTGGAAAGCGCATTTGTCAGAATACGCTTTCAGAAAACGGTTCAAAAAAAAGAACAGAGAGGCTGACGGGCGGGTCCCACCCGTCAGGTTTGAAAATTCAAACGAGGGGACGGAGCTCGTCGGCGCCCGAGAGCTGCGGTGGTCGCCAGCGGCGATCCACGGCGAGGCAGGAGGATCGGGTGGTACCTCCGTGCTCAGTGTGTCATTCCGCATCGGTGGGTGGTGGTGGTGGTCGCCGGCGAGCACCACGTCGACGGCGGCCCTTGCTCCGGAGGACGGTGGCTCGGGTGGAGTGTGATCTCATCGGGGAGGGCTGCGAAGGCCAAATTGAAGCGGGGGTTAGCTTACTGGGTGCTAGAGGAGGCTATCGACGAGATTTGGGCGACGGGGACGGCCTCACCGGAGTGAAACGAGGTGGCGGCCGAGGCGGAACGGGCGGCCGGAGTTGGGAGGAGACCTCCTAGAGGTCCTCCTAGTGGCTGGCGGGGTGTTGATGAGGTGCAGAGGTGGTGCATGCTTGAGGGCGAGCTCGGGGCCCCTTTTTATAGGCGGTCCGAGGCGGTGGCCGTGAACGGAGTTCTCCGGCGAAGGTTACGGCGGCGCAGAGCTTGGTCGGGGAGGTTTAGGGGGTTGAGCGTCATCGTGGAGGCCCACTGGTTCCATTCAGACGCTAAACGGACTTGGATTAGGAGCTTTGAGTGGGTTTTGACTACAGGTGGCGCGGCCCGTCGTGGCCAGCAGAGGCCGCGCCTGCTAGCCGGGCCACGGGTGACGGTGCCAGCTGGTGTGCTGGCGTGCATGAGGCCACGCTGAAGGCAGGGGAGCGTTAGGCGGCTGACGGCGTGGCGAGTAGCTGGCTCAGCCCTCGCTAGCCGCCAAGGGAGGCTCGGCCACCGCAGAATCGCCAACGCCGGGCGACGCCGCCACCGACGCCTGCACCCGTCCACGGGAGCGTGCGGTGCTCTGGCCAGGGAGGAGGGGTCGTGCGCAACGCGCCAGGGCGCACAGTTGACAGGTGACAACTCTCTGACGAAGAAACGACACTGAACTTCTCTGAATTTCTGAATTTTCTGGAAGTGCAAAGTGACAGTGCATGCTAGGTGTTCGACAAAATGTTTTTGGCATGTGGGGATTTTTCCTTGAGCTGATCTTTGGTAGTGTGGCCTCTCATTGCATCTGGGGGCTGCCTGAATTTTGGTGGAATTTTTGGAGAAGAGTAGATATGAATTTCACCAAGTTTGACAAATCTGGTCCAAACTTGCAGAGGATGAAATTTGAAAATTTTGAAAAGAAGGAGAGTAGATCTTGATGGTTCTAGGTTGTGGGTGCTAGGGACTATCCAGAGGAGTTGATTTGAGATCAAAGTTCAAAGGCATTAAGGTACTTGCTTTGCAAATCACCTAGGCTCAAAAATATGGACAAAATTGTTTTGGGCAAAGAAATAAATGAAATAAAGAATCCAAAAATGAGTTGGGCTGGTTTGGTCAAAATATTTGGATTGCCTCAAAGTGGAAGGAGGGGTTTTGGGAAGATTTACCACAAGAGGCAAGATAAAATCATGGGTGTTTTTTTTAAATAATAGAAGAACCAAAACTCCTAGGGTTTTCTTCTAAAGAAAAAAATATATAAATCCAAAAAAATAAATTTGAGAAGGAGAGAATCAGAAGAAAGGTTTTTAAAATAACCAACACCATAGTTGAAGAAGATGCCAAAGTAAAATCCTTTGTCAAAGGGAAAAATTCTTGAGAGAAAGAGATTTTTGGAAGGGTTTAAATGACCTCCTCCAAAACCAACCAAGTTTTTGTTAAAAACCAAAACAAAAATTTTGGAGTGCCACAACACCTACCCCCTTAGGAAAAATCTCGTCCCGAGATTTCAGCTGATTCTCAAATAAGTGTGGGTGCTCGTCCAAGAAAATCCTCTCTTTCCCAAGTGGCTTCACTCTCGGTGTAGTTGCTCCAATCGAACTTTGAAGAACTTGATGGTTTTCTGTCGGGTTCTCCTTTCAGACTCCTCCAAGATTTTTATTGGATGCTCTCGATATGTGAGGTCTGGCTGCACGTCAATGTTTTCATGGGATACTTGCTTCTCCGGGTTGCTCACGCACTTCCTCAATTGCGAGACGTGGAACACGTCGTGGACGTCGGATAAATCTTCGGGTAAGTCTAGCTGGTAGGCTACCGTGCCTCTCCGTGCCACTATGCAGAATGGTTCGATGAATCTTGGTGCCAGCTTCCCTTCAATCTTGAATCGATGCAGGCCTCTCATAGGGGATACTCGTAGGTACACAAATTCACCGTGTTCAAAGCTGATTCCCCGATGTTTTTGATCGTAATAACTCTTACATCGACTTTGGGCTGTCTTGAGTCGATCCCTAATCACCTTGACTTTATCTTCAGCCTCCTTGAGCATGTCTCGGGCGAAGATATGGCTGTCTCGATTTCTGACCAATTTAGCAGGGTACGACATCTTCGCCCGTATAGAGCCTCAAATGGTGCCATTTGCAGGCTGGCCTGATAACTGTTGTTATATGCGAACTTTGCGTATGGTAATCTCTCTTCCCAACTGGTCCCATAGGTGAGGACACATGCTCTCAGCATATCTTCTAGAATCTAGTTCTGGCGCTCGGTTTGCCCATCCGTCTGGGGTGGTATGTGGTCTTGAATGCCGCTTGAGTTCCCAGAGCTTGTTGTAAGTGATCCCAAAATCGGGAGGCAATTGAGTGCCTCTCGTCCGAGATTATTTTCTTTGGGACTCCATGTAAGCGAGGCGATACGGGAAAGATAAAGCCTAGCAAGTTTCTGAGTGGTGTGGGTTGTCTTCACGGGGATGAAGTGTGCTACTTTAGTCAGTCTATTAGTGATGACCCAAATGGCATTATTTCCGTGCCGTGACCGAGGTAGCCCAACAATAAAATCCATCCCAATCTCGTCCCATTTCCACTCGGGTACTTCATTTGGCTGTAAAAGTCCGGCCGGTTTCTGGTGCTCGGCTTTGATGCGTTGACAAGAGTCACAACATGCGATGAATGTGGCTATGTCCCTTTTTAGACCGTGCCACCAATATTTTTCCTGAATATCCTTGTACATTTTTGTCCCTCCGGGATGTATCAAATACGGGGCGGTGTGGCCTTCAGCTAAGATCTGCTATTTAAGATCCTTGATATTTGGTACGCAAAGTCTATCTCCGTACCACAATATTCCCTGCTTATCAATAATGAATTCTGGGGCCTTGCCCAAACTCACTTTCCGTTTAACGCCTTCAATGCTGGGGTGTCCATGCCGAGCCTCTTTAATTGTTTCCATTAGGGTAGGCTGTATTTCTAAATTTGATACGCTGCCTTCGGTGACTACCAGCAAGTTGAGTTTAGCAAACTCCTGCCGAAATTCAGGTCTCAGGTTTGGCAGGCCGTCGTCGTTTGGGCTAGGGTTCCGACTTAGAGCGTCTGCCACTACATTTGCTTTTCCTGGGTGGTAGTGGATTCCAACGTCATAATCCTTCACTATTTCCAACCAGCGTCGTTGCCTTAAATTCAGTTCCGGTTGTGTGAAAATATACTTGAGGCTCTTATGGTCCGTGTATATCTCACAACAATTCCAAGTAAAAAGTGTCTCCATTCTTTGAGTGCATGAATAACTGCTGCTAACTCTAGGTCATGAGTAGGATAATTTTCCTCATGCTTGCGAAGTTTTCTGGAGACATATGCGATTGCCTTGCCTTCTTGCATCAACACGCATCCGAGGCCTTTCCGGGATGCGTCGCAATACACCTCAAAATTCTTGTGTATGTCCGCACAATTAATACCGGTCTTGACGTTAATTTCCTTTTAATTCTTGGAAACTTTTCTGCAAGCTTCCGTCCATTCAAACTTCTTGTCTTTCTTGAGTAGCTGCGTCATTGGCTTTGCTATGGTGGAGAATCCTTCAATAAATCTTCGGTAGTATCATGCCATTCCCAAGAAACTTCGTACGTCCGTTACGCTGGCTGGCGGCTTCAAGCCAAGTACGGCCTTGACTTTTTCCGGGTCTACGGCAATACCTTCTTGGGTCAGTACGTGGCCCAGAAAACCTACTTGCCTTAGCCAAAATTCACACTTACTGAATTTAGCGTACAATTGATGTTTCCTGAGTTCCCCTAGTACAATTCGGAGATGTTCAGCGTGCTCTTCTGGTGTCTTGGAGTATACCAGAATATGATCGATAAATACCCCAACAAACTTGTCCATAAATTTCATAAATACTTTGTTCATGAGGTGAACAAAATATGCGGGGGCGTTTGTTAGTCCAAATGGCATTACGGTGAACTCATACAATCCATATTTGGAGGTGAAAGCCGTCTTGGGAATATCTTCGGTTCGCACTTTTAATTGATGGTATCCTGACCTCAAGTCAATTTTTTAGAACACCTTGGCCTGAGCGAGCTGATCAAATAAATCATTTATCCGTGGCATCGGATATTTGTTCTTGATTGTGACCATGTTAAGCACTCGATAGTCTATGCACAATCTCAGGGTTCCATCCTTCTTTTGGCAAATAAAATTGGTGAACCCCGGGGTGAGGAGGCTGGCTCGTATATAACCTTTGTCCGAGAATTCTTTTATTTGCTTCTTCAGTTCTACCAATTCGGATGGTGCCATTCAGTATGGTTTCTTGTATATGGGGCGGTTCCGGTGCTAGCTCAATGCTGAATTCTATCTCTCGGTCTGGTGGCATGCACGGTAGTTCTTCGGAAATACGCCTGAAATTCACACACCATCGAACCTTGCTCAATTCAGAAATATCCACCTTGTTCAATCTTGGTTGCGGGATATTTTTCTTTCCTTGGCTGAAACTTTTATGGTCTTCCCGTGGTGGTGGTTGAGAATCACGGTCCGGTTGAAGCGATCAATAAAACCTTTGTTGGTGGTTAACCAATCCATCCCTAGGATGACATCCAGCCCTTTATTTTCCAACACGATAAGATTTGCGTGAAACTTCAACCCTTCAAACTCAATAATTACTCCCTGGCAATAACTCTGGGTAACTTGCTTAATCCCAGGGGACTTGATGATCATAGATTTTTCCAAAGGAAGCATCGAAAAATTATTTTGCGAGGCAAAACTTTTCGAAATGAAAGAGTGAGAAGCTCCAGAATCAAACAAAACCATGGCAGGTATTGTGTTGACAGGAAACGCATCTAGTCACGATATCTGGGGCATTCTGTGCTTCCTCTTTGGTCACGTGGTTCAGATGACCCTTCCTGTGGTTGTTATTTGGGTTGAAATTGTTGCGCTTTGGCGCCGAATTATTGCCTCCGTTGTTCGGCTTTGGGGGTCGTGTTCCTTGGCTTGGGGCACTGCTTGGCATAATGCCCTTCTTCTCCACAAGCGTAACAGGTAACGCCTGGGCGGTATGTGAACTCCTTGTCCCTTGCATGAAAATTCTTGATTGGACGTGAGACGCTTGTCATGGGTTTGGGTGCCCAGTTTTTCTGAACATCTGTCTTGCTGCGGTGGTTGCGGGCATGATTAGTCTGGTCCCTCTTCCGCTTGCGGAAATCTTCTAAGCTGCGTCTCTCATTCTCCAAGGTAATGGCCTTATCCACTAGCGTCTTCAAATCTGGAAAGGTGTGCATGACCAGTTGGCATTTAAGCGCGGGCGTCAGACCATCTAGGAATTTCTCCATCTTCTTCCTTTCCGACATACGCTCCTCGTCGGCGTAGCGAGACAACAGAGTAAACTGACTGTTGTATTCTGACACCGTCATTGTCCTTTGCTTGAGGTCATCAAATTCTCTCTTTTTGATCTTCATAAGACTCTTAGGAATGTGTGCCCCATGAAAACCTTCTTTAAACTCCTCCCATGTTATATTATTTTCGTTGGGGTGCATGTGTAGGAAATTTTCCCACCACGATGCGGCTGCTCCAGTGAGATAGTGCGGTGCGTCTGATTACTTTCTCCAGATCTGAACACTGGGCAATAATTAATTTTCTTTCCATGTCTCGAAGCCAGTCCTCGGCTTCAAGAGGTTTGTCAGTGTGAGAAAATGTTTGGGGACGCGTCTTTTGTAGCTCGGATAACTTTGATTGCCGCTGAAACTGCCCACGGTGATTTCCGATATTGATGACTTGGTTCAACATTTCCTGATGTTGTTGCTGACTTTGCTCATAAAGACGGCACAGTTGGGAAAGTGTTGTTTCACTGTCCTGTTGACTTGACTGCCCCTGTGTGAAATTGTTGCTGGGTTGTGTGTCATAATTTTGCTCTGGCGGAGTTGGCATGGAGCGCGTCCAAGAATGAGACATTGTTCACTCTGGGGTCATATTTTGTGAAACTCATAAGAAAAGAAATTTGAGTCACAAAAGTCAATAAATTCATGAAGACGGAAGAAGTCTCGAATGCTCCAAATTTTTTCAAGAGAATAAACGTTTGCGCACGGAGAAGGACTGCTCATTACATATCTTACACGCAAGCAGTAATTATACAATACATCACTCAGGATATGCGTACATATTCCTGACATGTTATTTAGGCTAGTGCACTCCTCCAGTTCCTACATGATTCGCAAACAAGCTACTTCTCACAGCTTATGTACATATAAACATATCGCACAAGTCGGTACTTCGCATGGCGGCTAAGCATACTCAGTTGGAGATGGTAAGGATTTCCCTTGGCCTGCCAAGGGTGAGGCACAGTGAGGCTGGGGACTCAACCTCCTCTTCGGAGATAGGCTCCATACATGAAGTGCCGCGCTGAGTTGGTGGAGCAGGTGCCCTATGTGGGACAACTCGAACATCAGCGGGCGCAAGGGGTGGTGCAGAACGAACTGGAGAAGGTGCAATGACATGGTTGAACTCCTCCGTGGTAGGCAGGCAACGAGTAGTAGCGAGAGCAGTAGGAGCAAAAGATGCTGATGATGAGACGAAAGTTAGTGGCGGTGCGGTGCGCAGGAGCTCCCTCCTGTTGGCGGCACAGCCATGGACTGAGGCCATGTGGGCAGCTACAAAGTCGTCCACCAGGTTGTCGAAGGCTGCCTCCAAAGCCCGGAGATACTCGATAAGCATCTCAAAAGCTTCGTCTCGTTCTCCTCTGGGGCAAGAAGGCAGCGTAGTGGCAGGTGTATGGCACGTGACATGGAAGGTAGCGGTAACGACGAGTCTCCATCGAAGGAAGGATATCCCTGAGACGAGCCATCGCCTCACGAGCTGCCATCTGCAGTGCATGCTTCTCCGTGGGCATGGATCTCCCCAAGAACCGGAAACGCTCAACTCGCCCTCCCTTTAATTGC
This sequence comes from Aegilops bicornis, assembly GCA_021605145.1. Classification (NCBI taxonomy): domain Eukaryota; kingdom Viridiplantae; phylum Streptophyta; class Magnoliopsida; order Poales; family Poaceae; genus Aegilops; species Aegilops bicornis. Next base: position 508,606,320 of record CM038669.1, read on the forward strand.
ACCGCGGCCTGGTGCATGGTTAGACGGTCATTGACCTTGTGCTGAGAGAGTGAGAAGACGGGGCGCACAGATGGCCCCATCGCGACTTGGATGATGAAGGAGAGAAGCTTGACGAACCCATCGGGCATGTTGGCGAACATCTATGACTCGCAATCGTTGCCAGCCATCTACAAAAGTAGGCAAAAATCCTGAGTGGTCAGATCATAAATTTATCTTGTTGTCGAAATTGACTACATTTGTAAAATTTAGAAATAGCTCTATATGCTAATAACCGATTAGCGATCGCATCTAGTGGCTTCCTACAGTCAGCCTGGCTCTGGTACCAAGCTTGTCACGACCGGTTTCCCAATAAAAATATTTATTGAGAAACCGATCTATTAATTCCAGTGTGAGGAAAATCCTCCTCACTGGTAGACTAAACCTTGATACAATAAGCCAGTAGCATTTAATATATTACAGGGTCGAGCTAATCTTGCTCAACAATTTTACAAGCACGCCAATAATTATACATAGTGGCGGATATGACACAGTGGAGTGGTGGCATACTACTGACTCGAGGTAAAGTAGTGGAATAACACAGTAGAGTGGATGATATGACTCCTGTACTGGCGGCTCATCGAGCGTCGAGGTGAGGCTCGGTGAATTTATTTGGGTAGCGGAAGCGAATATAACACAGTGACTACTCCAGGGGTCGCACGAGACTGACTGGGATTCCTCTAGGCGTCGGACTCGCTATCGAACTCTTCATCCATGAGATCGCCTTCGTCAGCATCTGGCCAAATCAACAAGCTAGGTGAGTACTTTGAATGTTCTCGCAAGGCAGTTCGAACAAAAGATATAACAATCGTATGCACGAATGCGTCATGAGTAAGTTAACAATGCGCAATCAAATCAGTATAGCAAGGTAAGTAAAAAGGGAATCGGCGGTAGTCCGCTCGAAAACCCAAAGAAAATAAACTAAAAACCGATCGGGTGTCTGAAGCGACACCTCGAAGAGCGAACAAAAAAGTAAAGCATGCCACAGTCGGGCGTCTAAGCGACACCTCATAAAGGGCTTATTTCTGAAAGAAAAGACATGTGTGCCACAGTCGGACGTCGGAGCGACATCACAGAAAGGGCTTGTATCAGAGATAAGTAAATAACAATGCCACAGTCGGACGTCTGAGCGACATCTCAGAAAGGGCTTATATCAAAAGTAAATGAATAACAATGCCGCAGCCGGATGTCTGAGCAACATCGCAGAAAGGGCTTATATCAAGAATAAGTAAATAACAGTGCCACAGTCGGACGTTTGAGCGACATCGAAGACAGGGCTTATATCGAAACAAGTAAATAACAATGCCACAGTCGGACGTCTGAGCGACATCACAGAAAGGGCTTATACTTCATTTTACAAGAAATGGTACTCACGGAAAATATTCATCACAAGATAGTAAACGAGTTAGTCCATCCACAGGAAATAAACCTTTAACACTCATGTGGTTCTCAGGAGTTTCTGTCTCCGGGACTGACATTTGAGAAGATAAGATGAACATAGCACTTGGATCTGAATAAGATGATTTCAAGGATTTTTGACTCTGCAGAGTTTGTACTAAATTATCCACAGCCAACGGATTCCCGTAGTCACGGGGGACTAGTTCCGTTTACGGTATTTCGGAGGAAACACAGCCAACCAGTACACACCGATCCTACCTCACGTTGCCAGGAATCACCCTAGACAGCGTTCAAGAAAAACTTTGAGACGGGGAGATCACAATCTCGAATAGCATGGGATCAAATTTATATTAGAGCTCTCTAAGGGGTGCCCCCCTCTCGGTCCCAACCAGAAACACCCATGCACCCTGACCGGATGATAGTCTTTAATCCAGGGCCATGGAACCCTCATCCCGCCCTCTCGATTTGGTGTGTACCAGAAAGTGGTTTGCAACTTACTAAGCCGTATCCCTTGTGGAAAACGTGTGGTAGTACGAAAGGGGAGACGGACGGGAACTGGACTGATTTGTGTTGACACTGGGTCAACGGTCTGGAATAAGACTGGCATGCTACAACACTGCCATCTTACCCATTCTCATGCCAACTCAAGGCCATGCAACTCGTTTCCAACAACTCATGGATTTCCGAAACTCACTTGCCTCAACTTTTTACGTGATAAAACTTTCATCGAGATGCTCATGAACATGCCATGATACTAATTAATGCACACATGCCCAAACACTCATCATATCAAAAGTTCAAACATGCTTGCCTGGTTCGGAGTAGTCGGGGCCTAGCTCGGTGAAGTTCACAGTTCCGTCACCTCCTTCGGTATCTACAGTATACAAAAATATACGCACTAACGTAAATACCAAGGGGTGCTCAAAATATATTCCAAATATTTTTCAAATAAATCTGATAAAAAACTAGATAAAATTTTGAAGAGGACAGAAAAAGAATCACTCAAAAATCCTTTTCTGTTTAAAAGTTATAAGTGTTTTGGTCCAAGGACCTTTCTGTAATGAATGAGAAAGTACTCAGGGGGCAGAACAGAAAAGTTCAGAAAACGATTCAGATTGGAAAGCGCATTTGTCAGAATACGCTTTCAGAAAACGTTTAAAAAAAGAACAGAGAGGCTGACGGGCGGGTCCCACCCGTCAGGTTTGAAAATTCAAACGAGGGGACGGAGCTCGTCGGCGCCCGAGAGTCATGCAGTGGTCGCCAAGCGATCCACGGCGAGGCAGGAGGATCGGGTGGTACCTCCGTGCTCGGTCGTCATTCCGCGTCGGTGGGTGGTGGTGGTGGTGGCGAGCACCACGTCGACGGCGGCCCTTGCTCCGTGGACGGCTCGGGCGGAGTGTGATCTCGTCGGGGAGGCTGCGAAGCCCAAATTGCAGCGAGGTTAGCTTATCGGGTGCTAGAGGAGGCTATCGGCGAGATTTGGGTGTGACGGGACGGCCTCACCGGAGTGAAAGCAGGTGGTGGCTGAGGCGGAGCAGGCGGCCGGTTGGGAGGAGACCTCCTAGAGGTCCTCCTAGTGGCCTGGCGGGGTGTTGGTGAGGTGCAGAGGTGGCGCGTGCTTGAGGGCGAGCTCGGGGCCCCTTTTTATAGGCGGTCCGAGGCGGTGGCCGTGAACGGAGTTCTCCGGTAAAGGTTACGGCGACGCAGAGCTTGGTCGGGGAAGTTTAGGGGGTTGAGCGTCATCGTGGAGGCCCACTGGTTCCATTCAGACGCTAAACGGACTTGGATTAGGAGCTTTGAGTGGGTTTCGACGGAACGGGGTGGCGCGGGCCGTCGGCGGCAGAGGGCGCGCCTGTGCTAGCCCCACGGCGACGGTGCCGCTGGTTGTGCCGGGCGTGCATGAGGCCACGCGGAAGGCAGGGGAGCGTTGGGCGGCGCTGGACGGCGTGGCGAGCTGGCTCAGGCCCTCGCTGGCCGCCAAGGGAGGCTCGGCCACCGCAGAAACTGCCAACGCCGGCGACGCTCGCCGCCACCGACGCCTGCACCCGTCCAAGGGAGCGTGCGGTGCTCTGGCCAGGGAGGAGGGGCCGTGCGCAACGTGCCAGGGCGCACAGTTGACAGGTGACAACTCTCTGACGAAGAAAAGACACTCAACTTGTCTGAATCTCTGAATTTTCTGAAAGTGCAAAGTGACAGTGCATGCTAGGTGTTCGACAGAATGTTTTTGGCATGTGGGGATTTTTCCTTGAGCTGATCTTTGGTAGTGTGGCCTCTCATTGCATCTGGGGGCTGCCTGAATTTTGGTGGAATTTTTGGAGAAGAGTAGATATGAATTTCACCAAGTTTGACAAATCTGGTCCAAACTTGCAGAGGCTGAAATTTGAAAATTTTGAAAAGAAGGAGAATAGATCTTGATGGTTCTAGGTTGTGGGTGCTAGGGACTATCCAGAGGAGTTGATTTGAGATCAAGGTTCAAAGGCATTAAGGTACTTGCTTTGCAAATCACCTAGGCTCAAAAATATGGACAAAATTGTTTTGGGCAAAGAAATAAATGAAATAAAGAATCCAAAAATGAGTTGGGCTGGTTTGGTCAAAATATTTGGATTGCCTCAAAGTGGAAGGAGGGGTTTTGGGAAGATTTACCACAAGAGGCAAGATAAAATCATGGGTGTTTTTTTTAAATAATAGAAGAACCAAAACTCCTAGGGTTTCCTTCTAAAGAAAAAATATATAAATCCAAAAAAAATAAATTTGAGAAGGAGAGAATCAGAAGAAAGGTTTCTAAAATAACCAACACTATAGCTGAAGAATATGCCAAAGTAAAATCCTTTGTCAAAGGGAAAAATTCTTGAGAGAAAGAGATTTTTGGAAGGGTTTAAATGACCTCCTCCAAAACCAACCAAGTTTTTGTTAAAAACCAAAACAAAAATTTTGGAGTGCCACAACATATATATATATATATATATATATATATATATATATATATATATATATATATATATATATGCATATAGCAGTTGAACGCGCAAGGAAAAGCTGTCCACAAGCCGAGCGCGCCGACGGACGAGAGCAGAGCGCGCCGCGGCTCCTAATGGCGAGCACAGCATGCTGCTGAGGGACACAAGCAGAGGCCGGCACAGTGATACGTGGCAAATAAGACGAACTGTGCGAGCGGTGTGGAGACATCAAGCACGAATCAGATTAGAGTTGCATGTGTGATACGTGGTATACAGTTGATCCATCCGAGCTGTTTGTGATGGAATAAGTGGTGTGTGTTGCGGGCGAACACTTGCTGGTATATAACCTTAAATTTAACCAAAAAAGTGTTAATGCATGTTACAAAAATTGTATAGCTGGAAACTATGTTCAAATACGACTCCAACAATATAATCTTTGGCGACATGCATTCGTATTTTATTTAAATCCTACTTATAAACCAGGACGGGGGTATAGTAGTTAATTAAATTGCAAACATTTTTTATTAACCGTATGTGTACGCGTCCTTTTGTCCTCCTCTCGCACGTCTTGTCACCCCGCCACAGACGGCTTACAGCGCAAGCTTGTGCAATGCGCGGGGGCGTTCTTTTGGCCAAACGGTGGCGCCAATGAATCGTCGGTGAGCCCGTTCCTGCGCAACCTCGCAGGTTCCCGCACAAGCCTCCCGCCCGACTCAGTGAAAACCCCCCAAATCCCAATGCTTACCGGCCTGCTATAAAAACCCTCACGGCCGGTGAGTACTACGTCGCAATTCCCCTCCCTCCCTGTAGCTTATCTCGTCTGCTTCTCCCAGAATTGCCAATGGCACCGGTCTGTCGTCGTCGCTCAGCCACTCCACCGTCATCAGAGGACAGCTCCAGCTGGGAGGCTACACCGCGGCGGCGGCGCAGTCCCCGGCATAGTGTAGTCCGCGTGGCGTCCCTATTGGATGTGCGCGGAACACCCACCACACGCTCCGCCGCCGCTGCCCGTCGATAGCTATTGCCGGCCGCCATTACCGCCACACCACCATCAAAATCTAGGGCCATCTCCTGCTCCGCTGCCGTGGCCCGAAGGCGGGAGGTGGCCGTTGTGGCCGCCACCCCACTGCCGGCCACCGTGGCCATCACCCGCTCCGCCACCGCGGCCCGAAGGCGGGAGGTGGTGGTCGTGGCCGCCACCCCATCATCGGCCGCCATGGCCGCCAGCCCACCGTCGACCACCAGGATCATCATCGTCTCTGCCACCACTGCCCGAAGGAGGGAGGCGGAGGTGGAGGGCCACATGTGCGTCAGCGACCTTGCATGTTACATCGAGTTCCTGCGGGAGGAGGAGGAGCGCCTCGTCGAGCACGCAAAGAGCCTTACTGCATCCGTGTCTGCAGCACACGCCGACGCAGAGCCAAGGAATCGGGAGATCTACGAGCAGTCTGGCCGCTTCGAGAGGGGTCGTCTGGAGGAGCAGTGGGCATTCGAGCTGGCAAGCATCGTTGAACGTGCAGCAGCAGCAGGCACCATATTGCATTTCTCCAGCTCATCGGTAGGCTCCTCCTCCTCCTCCTCCTTTGCCTCTTACTGAGCGTGCTCGGCAGATGAGAGGCTGCCGGAAGTAGCACAAAGCCCCTCCATGGTAGTAGTAGTATTTAGGGGCTATTTTGTTCAGTTCATCTGACTATAGATGTGTGGTCGAACTGTACAACGTACTTAAAATTAGCTAGTATATATAGTTGAACTAGCTATTTCAGTACGTGGTTGGCAACAATTGGGGAAAAGTTTGGTCGGTTCAGCTGTCGAGTTGAACTGTTTGTATAAATTAAGACCAACTGCTTAATCTATGAATGAAATCTATGCTTAATTACTGAATTTTAGTTGCAAAAATTAGATACTGCTAGTGATTTTTAGATTCATATTTTGACAAATCGCAGTGTTACAAGGATTGACAAATCTTACCAAATTGTTTGTACGTGGTTGCACACGGGGTCATCCAAAACAACCATTTGTGTTGAAGGGATGCACAAATCCTGCTGTTCACACTTTGCATACGGGTGTTCTTGAGGGAGTCCTGGATTAGGGGGTCCTCGGACAGCCGGACTATATCATTTGGCCGGACTGTTGGACTATGAAGATACAATATTGAAGACTTCGTCCCGTGTCCGGATGGGACTCTCCTTGGCGTGGAAGGCAAGCTTGGCAATCCGGATATGTAGATCTCCTCCCTTGTAACCGACTCTGTGTAACCCTAGCCCCCTCCGGTGTCCATATAAACCGGAGGGTTTAGTCCGTAGGAAGAGAACAATCATAATCATAGGCTAGCTTCTAGGGTTTAGCCTCTACGATCTCGTGGTAGATCAACTCTTGTAATACTCATATCATCAAGATCAATCAAGCAGGAAGTAGGGTATTACCTCCATTGAGAGGGCCCGAACCTGGGTAAACATTGTGTCCCCTGCCTCCTGTTACCATCCACCTTAGACGCACAGTTCGGGACCCCCTACCCGAGATCCATCGGTTTTGACACCGACATTGATGCTTTCATTGAGAGTTCCACTGTGCCGTCATCATAAGGCTTGATGTCTCATCTTGTTGTCAAGGACAACATCACCTCGGGGGGAGCCCTGGCTGTAGTTCAAACCCTCCGATTAGGCGGCTTCGTCATGACCGCCCGTTCGGCCGTTGCACCGACGATGACTTCTCGGGTCATCAAAAACAGCTTCCACGTCGACTCGGGATTCGCCGAGCAGATGGATCCAATGGAGCTCTCTTCCCTGAACGAGCTCTTGGATCACATCACCGCCTTGGGAGTCGCTACGAACTGTGATCGGATCGGGCTTAAACCCGACCAAAGGGAGATTAATTCTCCGCCGGTCACCCATCAGATAGCGGTGGTGGAGGAGCAACGCAGCGATTCTTCCTCTATCTTGAGGGCGAATTATGTCCTATTCCTGAGCTCTCCGAGCCGGATACCCATCTACGGGAGGACATGGCCCAAGCTTTGAACCTAGAATCAGACAGCAGGCCAGATCTATTGGGCAACATCTCGGACCCCAAACTGCCAAGCTCGGAAACTCCTTCGCCCCTGGGTCTCAGATCGGGTCAGGGTTCGGACCTAAATCTACCCACCCACCTAGATATAAGTGATCTTTCCCACATTAGACAAGATCCCCAAGAGACAGTACATCACTATTGGGCCAGATTCCTCCTTGTAATGAGCAAGGTCAAGGACTGTCGCGAGGAAGACGCAATTTCATTCTTTTGCAAAAATTTAACGGACAAGGGAATCCTCAACGCCATAAGTCGCCGTGACATAGCAAACTTCACTGACTTGGCTGCCATAGTACAGAAGTATTGTGCGATGGAAAGCGCCTGGAAAACCCAAACAAAATTCTGGGATCCTCCGGCTCTCACTAAACCCCCCGTCCGAACTAAAAGGGTGCACTCTCGTAAGTCACCCGATCCAATAACAAAGAAATCAAATCCCACTGCAGGGCGTGGAACTGTATTGGAGGGCTGGCTCAATGGGCCATGCAAAATTCACAGTACAGCGGATACCATGCCAACACATAGCCTTAGACCATGTTGGATACTCCGGCAGGTGGCCAAGAGCGGCGAGGATATCCTCATCAACAATACAACAGAGCACCATCCCGTGGAAAATAACAATACAGTATTGACAGTCTTCGAGACCTTCGCCTCAAATAATAGGCCCAAGCGAGCACTCCGCAGCCTAGCCAAAGTCTGCCACGTGGCAGCAATAAATCCATGGAGCAATACGGCTATAACCTTCAATGCCAGTGACGAACCTAAATTGCGAACAGCCCGAGCACCAGCCGCCTTGGTCCTTAGTCCAATTGTGGACGACTTCCGGCTTACTAAAGTGCTCATGGATGGTGGCAGCGGATTAAACCTCATCTATGAGGAAACCCTTCGAAAAATGGAAATAGACAAGAGCTGCATTCAGCAAAGCAGCACGACCTTCAGAGGATTCATCCCTAGTCGGGAGGCACGATGTGCAGGAAAAATCACACTAGATGTGGTATTCGGCACGCCGGAGATTTATAGGTCTGAAGAAATCACATTCCAAGTGGCCCCGTTCAGTAGTGGATATCACGCCCTTTTAGGGCGGGAGGCATTCACGATCTTCCAAGCTATACCCCATTACGGGTACATGAAGCTCAAAATGCCCGGGCCCAATGGAATCATCACTCTAGCTAGTGATCCGGACATAACACTTTGCGCCGAAAATAAAACCGCCGCACTAGCCCTCGAGGCGTTATCCGCACCACCTCTTTTAAACCACGAAATAGTCAACTTCCAAGTCCACCCAACGGACCCTGCAAAAACAGCATCCATCGGGGCACGGTTAAACCCCACAGTAGACGCCGCACTGCGGGAGTTCTTGCATGAGAATTGGGACATGTTCGCCTGGCATCCTTCAGACATGCCAGGAATCCCACGCAGGCTGGCCGAGCATAGCCTTAACATTCTAAAGGGGTTCAAACCGGTCAAGCAGACTCTTCGTTGTTTCACCGAGCCTAAGCAACAAGCCATGGGAGAAGAGCTAGCCAAGTTACTTGAGGCCGGATTCATTAGAGAAATAAAACATCCGAACTGGCTAGCAAACCTGGTGATGGTACCAAAGAAGGAAAAATCTTGGCGCCTATGTGTCGATTTCAAGGACCTTAACAAGGCTTGCCCCAAGGATCCCTTCCCCCTCCCCTGCATCGATCAAATTATCGACGCTACCGCAGGACACGACTCATTGTGTTTCCTCGACGCATACTCCGGATACCATCAAATTAAGAAGGCGGAGTCCGATCAAGCCGCAACGACATTTACCACTCCATATGGCCCCTTCTGTTTTAACACCATGCCTTTCGGGCTCAAAAACGCCGGTGCAACCTATCAACGCATGATTGAGACATGCCTGGAAACACAAATCGGCAAAACAATGGAGGCATAGGTAGACTACGTGGTCATTAAAACCAGACACGTCGAATCCTTAATAGACGACTTGAGGCTCACGTTCGACAATCTCCGAATATATGACATCAAGCTCAATCCGGAAAAATGCGTTTTCGGTGTGCGCGCCGGAAAGCTCTTGGGCTTCATCATCTCCAGCAGAGGAAATGAAGCAAATCCGGCTAAAATATGAGCTCTGTCACAGTTGGCTATCCCAACAGACCTCAAGCAAATCCAAAAATTAACTGGATGTGTGGCTGCCTTGAGCCGCTTTATCTCCCGATTAGGGGAAAAGACACTACCCCTTTATCGCCTTCTTCGACGCACCAAACACTTCGAGTGGACAGATGCGGCCACGGCCGGATTGGAAGATATAAAAGCCGTTTTGGCCACCAACCAATCTTGGCCGCGCCAAATGTCGGCGAACCAATGCTATTATATATAGTGGCAACACACCAAGTTGTAAGCGCAGTGCTCATCGTCGAACGAGAGACGGACGGACATAAGTTCCGCTTCAAAAGCCGGTATACTATGTATCCACTGTCCTCACTCCATGCAAATCACGGTACCCACATTATCAAAAGATAGCATACACGGTCTTCATGGCATCCCGGAAATTACGACACTACTTTCAAGAGTGTTCAATTATGGTGGCCTCTGAAGTACCACTCAAAGACATAATAAATAACCGCCATGCCACGGGCCGGATTGTTAAATGGGCTATTGAGCTCCTCCCGTTCGACATAACATACAAACCATGGCGAGCCATTAAGTCACAAGTACTGGCTGATTTCGTGGCCGAATGGATGTAAGTTTAACTCCCTAAAGAGTAATCGCAGCGTACTCAATTGGATCATGCACTTTGACGGCTCTAAGATGCTGGCTGGTCTGGGGGCAGGCGTCGTCCTGACATCCCCCACCGGAGATACATTCCAATACGTACTCCAAATATTATACCCAGACTCCAACAATGCAACAGAATATGAGGCCCTATTGCATGGTCTTCGGATAGCAGTCTCCATGGGCATTCAACGCCTAGAGGTGCGTGGGGATTCAAACCTTGCAATATCTCAAATAAATGGAGACTTTGACGCCAAGGACCCAAAAATGGTGGCTTACCGCAATGCCGTCCTCAAAATGTCAGCTCGGTTCGAGGGGCTTGGATTCCACCATGTGGTCAGGGAAAACAATCAAGCGGCGGATATCCTCGCCCACATCGGCGCTAAGTGAGACCCTGTCCCACCTAATATCTTCTTGGAAAGGCTGTTTAAGCCATCTGTGGTATGGGAAGGAGAGACCGGCAACAACAGTCCGGACCTGGCCACAACACCAGATACCGAACACTCTGACGTAATCGGAGGCTCTGCCACCGAAATAACGCCTTCGGCCCATGTGATTATGGCTGTCATCGCCCCGTGGACATAACCCTTCTTGGCCTACCTAATTAGGCAAGAACTCCCTCAGGACCCAAACCAGGCACGTTGCATTGTGCGGCAGTCCAAAGCCTACAAGGTCCACGAGGGAGAGCTTTATAAGAAAAGCGCTACCAGAGTACTTCAAAGATGCATCTCCGAAGAGGAAGGACGACAACTTTTGGAAGAAATTCATGCTGGACTTGGCGGCCACCACGCCGCAGCTCGGGCCCTTGTAAGCAAGGCCTTCCGTCTTGGTTTTCTTGGCCGACAGAAGCGAGCAGCGACAGACCTCGTTCGATTCTGCGTTGGTTGCCGACTTTTCGCAAACCAAAGCCATATGCCACCTCTCGCTCTCCAAACAATCCCCATTACTTGGCCTTTTTGCGGTCCGGGGCTTGATATGGTCGGACCCCTTAAAGGGGAAGCCATAAGAAAAAATACCTATTGGTCATGGTGGATAAATTCACTAAATGGATAGAAGCCAAACCAGTTAAAACGGTCGAGTCCGGACCAGTGATAGACTTCATATCCGGGGTTGTACACCGTTACGGCGACCCCCACAGCATCATCACCGATAACGGCTCCAACTTTACAGCCGACAAGGTAAAAACTTGGTGCGGCAACATGGGCATTAAGATCGATTATGCCTCTGTCTATCACCCCCAAACAAACGGTCAGGTGGAGCGGGCAATGGTATCATTATGAGCTGCATTAAACCTAGATTAGTACGATCCTTGAAGGAATCAGATATGCACTAGGTCGAGGAGCTCGACTCCGTACTATGGGGGTTGCGGACCACGCCGAATAGCACTACTGGATACACACCGTTCTTTATGGTGTACGGCACAGAGGCGGTACTGCCCTACGACATAATTCATTACTCACCTCGAGTGCGCATGTATGAAGAGAAAGAAGCCGAGCTTGATCGGCAGGTCAGTTTGGATGCCCTGGAGGAGGAGCGTGACGTGGCAAAAGCCCGCTTCGCATTCTATCAGCAACAGTCTTGACGGTATCAAAGCAGAGAAGTACGGGCCAAAACTTATAACGTTGGCGAACTCGTTCTACGCCTACCGGAGAAGAAAAAGAACAAGCTCAAGCCCAAATGGGAAGGTCCCTTCGTTATTGACAAAGTTCTGACCGGTGGAGCGTACCGTCTGCGGGATGCATTGGATAATAGACTCGAGCCAAACCCATGGAATGCAGCCAGACTCCGAAGGTTCTACGCCTAGTGCCGGACTATGTGTTCGTCTCCTTACCTCCGTCAATTTTTTATATATCCGTTATCTGTCTTTTCTTTCTTTCCCCCCTTTTTTCTCACAACCTCAAAAGGTTAAAATGTGTCTTGACTACACAATCTTGACGCGCTAGATGTGCTCATTATACCTGGGGGCTTCTTATACAGAAGCTTAATATAATTATGTTCAGGGCTTTATGCCCCCCGCACATGTGTTACTTCTCCACATGTACCTTTTCTTCGCCATTATATGCATCGATATGACTTAAGTTTTGGCCAAGCTGGGTTGCCTGGCTCTTGTGTTTATGCCCTACGTTCCCGTTAATTCGGCTAGGGCATAAGGGGAGCACCTCTGCGATTGTTACTTCCGGGGCAGCCGGAAGTGTACCTCAGATTGGGTGAAGCAGAAAGCTAGCGTTCTTAAGGGAATATTCGGTCAGTGAACAAAAGTTGACTTTTATTTATTGTAATACATGCCCCCAGATGTTTATATCCTGCGTCTCTTTTCGCAATTCGGACATGCACATTAATACATGCGTACCCAGGGAAAGGAACCCTTAACGGAACTATTCTCCCTGGAAGATGTTTCTTACTATCCATGTAATATAACATAGCTAGTTGGGTACTTATGCATTCAAGCACTTATGACCCCTACGCCTGGTTTCCACGCGTACCCGGTTTTTACATAACTGGCGGGTATTCGGATACACTCCGGTTGTCGGGTCCGAGGTCGGGCGAAAAGGTCCACCATGACAAATGATTTACAATCCGGCTAGGGACAATATATGTCACTTGAAGTACACACGATACTTAGGTGACTAAATTCTTCTTCTATACCTTCCAACAGGTTGTCTAGCCTACAATCCTGTTGGGAATACTTTGCGGCTAATTTCACCTGGTCATACACCAAACTGACGGGGATCTCTTTCCCATCGATCCCGCAGGTCCGACCTCGGCCATGTGGGTCGGGTCAGCCTTGGTATATCGCGTCTTCACCATGGCCCAGGCTTCCCTTGCACCTTGTTGACAGGCTGATATCTTCCATAATCGGAAGCGCCGCCGCGATCCCTTGAGCATCTCTACAAGCTCCCCCATGCCTCCTGGCAGGGAGGCGGATGGCCACAATGCTTGGGCAATGCCCTGCATCACCTTCCGCACTTGTTCGTGCAGTTGTGAGAGCTCTGGCAAAAGATCATCCGCAGACCCGGGCATCTCCTCCGCGGGACGAACCGTCAGCATACCTACAGATATAACGTTGTTAGCCGGTTTCTTTGCCGAACTCCATAAAAGTTCGTTCAAGCACTTACTAAAAATGCCGCGTCGAAGCCTCTTATTCTCCTTCATGGAGTCAGCAAGCTGGGCTCGAACATCTTTCAGTTCAACGCCCAGCCGGGTATTGGCATCTTGGAGATCGTTTTTCTCCCACCTAACCTACGTAAGCACGCGCTCGCCAGAATTTAGCTGTCATTGAGCATGTTGCTCATCCCCTCGTACGACCTCCGGATTCCCTCCAGGGTCATCTGCAAAATCTATTGTTAGATTTGCATTCATGCCGAATAATAACTGGTACATGTCATTCTTTTCGATAGAAACAAGTGTTACCAGATGGGGCCTTCTCGGCCTCCTTCATTGCGGCGACTGTGGCCCGTAGCTGGGCTTTGCACTCCTCTAGCTCTTGGGACAACTGGGTATTCTTCTTGTAAGAACCTACGCAAACAATGATCCTTAAATTAGTTGTGCCAACTGTTTCAAGTCTCAGGGGCTACTGATATACATAATTATTAGATTTTCTTACCCGTATACCCTTTACATACTGGTCCGTGGCTCTGGCAAGACCATTTTGAGCAGCTCGGATGTACGCGTCTCCTGAGTTGAAGGCATTGAACGCCTCTTGAGAGAAACAAGCGTCGCGGAGTACGGCCCGACGACGCCTGTGATTCATGGCACTCTCCACTTAGGAATTCGTGGCGGACAGCCTATCCGCATCCTCTGCAGGAGGAACATTCGGTGTTGGCCCCACGTTAGCGTCTGCCTCTAAGTCCGGCTCTGGAGCCCAGCTGGTAGAGGCGTGGCCGGCAAGCTCACCGGATATGGTCCGGCGAGCGTTTTTTCTACTAGGAAACATGGACGTTGTTACATTTTAAAAGACGACAACCACAGAGCGGGGTTCTTTTTCATACCTCTGCGATGGTGTCTCAGTCCTGATCGCCTTCCTTTTAAGCCTACCCGGTTTTGATGCCCCTTGTTGGTGAGTCACTGCGGGTTCGGCATGGCGTCCCGAAGACCTTCCCTGTAAGACACCATATGTGTGCGGTAGGTGAAGTGCGAAAAAAGGGATCCTTCTCAGAAGTTGGGACTCCAGTTTTACTTACATGCGATGCAAGGAGTAGTCCAGGATAATCGGCTATGATGGCCACAAAGGCACCATCGCAGCTTAATTGATAGAACGTCCTGTCGATGAGCTACAAAAATGTGTCCGGATCTTCTTCGAGTCCGGGGTCGAGGGCACGGTCAGGGTCCTGTGATTGTGGAGGCGGGTTGCGGACCTCCCTCACAGCTTTTCGCAGTTCCTGCTATCAAATAGCAAGGTAAATACTTATGACAGAGAATGCGGGAAGGTTCAGAGTAAAAAGTAGCAGCTCACCCAGTTTGGGGGTTGTACATGGAGAATCCATCCCGTGGCTTAATGCGGATGAACCCCTCTTCTTCTCCTTTATATAAATCGGACAGAATTTTCGCTAGAGCAGCGACGGAGTCCGGACCTTTACGGCCGCAGTGGGTGGCATCGTCTTCTCCATTGAAGTGCCACATGGGTTGTCCCTGATATTGAAGTGGCTGCACCCCCGGCATTACACATATTGACATAACCTTGATTATTCGCAATCCTGATCTGGCCAGCATCTTTATCTGGCCCATCAGGTAAAGGACCTTTCTGTTATCTTCCTCCTGGGGGCTCCGAGGGTGCCAGCTACGGCGTTTCTTCAAAGGGGCGTTATTAAACTCAGGAAGGCCCATCCGAATAGGGTCCGGAAGGGGGACGCCCTCCATATAAAACCACTCTGAAGGCCAGTCTTCGGACGTCTTCTTCGGAGTACCAGACAGGTATCCGGTCCCGGCGATGTGCTATATCTCGGCTCCACCCACTTGATATATCGATCCCTCCTGTGTATGGGGTACGAGGCAGAATAGCCTCTTCCAAAGCTCAAAATGAGCTTCGCAGCCCAAAAACAGCTCGCAAAGGGCGACGTAGCCAGCGATGTGTAAGATGGAGGCGGGAGTAAGGTTATGCAGCTGGAGGCCGTAGAACTCCAGGAGCCCGCGGAGGAACGGATGGATTGGAAATCCGAGTCCCCTCAATAAGTAAGGGACAAGGCATACCCGCTCCCCCATGGATGGGTTGGGAAAGCTCTCTGCTTGCTCCCCGCCATTGTAAGTGGCAAATCCGGCTCGGACGGGGACCATATACGCAGGAGAGAGAAACCCCTATGTCTGTAACTCTACTAATTGGCTGTGGGGAGCGGAACACTTCTTCCAATTGCCTGGCTTAGGGCTACGTCAGCGAGAAGAGCTGCGATGGCCGGCCATGATGGGACGGATTTTTTGGGGCGCTCGCCAATGGATGCTCGCTGTGGGAGAATGGTGTGATCTGGATATGAGGATCCCCGTCTCTTTAAATAGACGATTTGCTTACATGGTTAGGGTGGCAAGTGTAAAAATGCCCTGACTTCTCGCATTCGCTCGACACGTGGAGGATAGCCATTATTAGGCCCAGAAGCCGAGGAGTGCAACATTCATGGGAAGACGAACACTACTCGACAGGTACTCAGAATTTGGAGAAGAACCCGCCTTGCAATGCCGAAGACAATCTACGCGCCGGACTCATCGTCATTGAAGCCTGGTTCGGGGCGTACTGAGGGAGTCCTGGATTAGGGGGTCCTCGAACAGCCGGACTATATCCTTTGGCCGGACTATTGGACTATGAAGATACAAGATTGAAGACTTCGTCCCGTGTCCGGATGGGACTCTCCTTGGCGTGGAAGGCAAGCTTGGCAATTCGGATATGTAGATCTCCTCCCTTGTAACTGACTCTGTGTAACCCTAGCCCCCTTCGGTGTCTATATAAACCGGAGGGTTTAGTCCGTAGGACGAGGACAATCATAATCATAGGCTAGCTTCTAGGGTTTAGCCTCTATGATCCTTTGGCCGGACTGTTGGACTATGAAGATACAAGATTTAAGACTTCGACCCGTGTCCGGATGGGACTCTCCTTGGCATGGAAGGCAAGCTTGGCAATACGGATATGTAGATCTCCTCCTTTGTAACCGACTCTGTGTAACCCTAGCCCCCTCCGGTGTCTATATGAACCGGAGGGTTTAGTCCGTAGGACGACAACAATCATACCATAGTCCAGCTTCTAGGGTTTAGCCTCCATGATCTCGTGGTAGATCAACTCTTGTAATACTCATATCATCAAGATCAATCAAGCAGGAAGTAGGGTATTACCTCCATCGAGAGGGCCCGAACCTGGGTAAACATTGTGTCCCCCGCCTCCTGTTACCATCCACCTTAGACGCACAGTTCAGGACCCCCTACCCGAGATCCGCCGGTTTTGACACCGACAGTTCTATCTAAAACGTTTGCAATCAAGAGCTACAGAAATCCTGCTTGTCATGGAATTGTCACGGCAGATGTCCTAGCGTGAGGACTTAGTCGTGAGGCCAACGCATCTGTGTGGTAGCTTGAGAGGGGTTGAGCGGAATCGATAGATGCAACACAAGATAAGGGTATAGACAGCTTCGGGCCCCGGGAAACATCATCCGGTAATAGCCCTACATGCTGTTTCTGGCTAGGTCTCATTATCATCACGAGAGAGTCGCCGGTAAAATGGCTCTTTGTGTCTAGCCCTAGAGATTGTTTCTTCTTCCTTGTCCCTCTTTGGGGATCCCTGCCCCTCCTTATATATGTTGAAGGGGCGGTTTACATGACTAGTCCTAGTTGGATTAGGACTACTCTATACAAGTGGAGTCCTAGTCTTGTTTCCTTTATAAGGGAATATTCCTTATGCCTTTCCTCATAAACCGGCCCACCATAGTATGGACCGGACTTTCATGAACCGCCAGTTGGGCCACCGGGTCTTGTCGCTCCTCGGACCCGCCTGCCGGATTACCAATGAATCGTAAACCGCCAGGTCCAAGCGGGTCGCCAGTGAATCGCCAAGCTCTAGCCGGGTCATACATCCCGCGGTTTATACCACGGGGTATATCCCTGACATTAGCCCCCAGTTTAAGTTGGATTTATCCATGTTAAACTAATCCTGCAACATAAACACAAGAACGAATTTGACAGGTTGTGCTCCAGGTTAAATATTCTTGTAAGCCGACATCTGATCATCCTTAAGTCCTTGTTATTTCTTCCTTCTGAAAATCCGAGTCAATAGACCAGCTTCATAATCAATTTTCTTGCAGAAGGTATTTTCTAAATAAAGAATCCATTTGAATCAGCCTTCAATGCTCTGATTTGACAAAAATATTGGTCTTCAAATATTCAACTGATATCCGCCGGTTTGAAAATGTAGAACTTGCCGGTTTATCATTGCCAAAATCGCCGGGTTATAAAAACTGATAATTCCGGGTCATGATTGTTTGCAACGCCGGTTCATGATTGTTGCTAACACCGGTTCATGATTATTGATGACGCCAGGTTGCAGACACAGGGTCAATATGATTGGTGACGCCGGGTTAATCTGGTTTGCTCAAAACAGAAAATTTGAAAATATTTCTTCAATATAATACCTGTTGCCCCCATGTCTTGAGAAGAACAAAGTGATGGCTTAAGACTTGCTTCAATATAAATACTGCCACTTTTGAAGAAATCCATGTTTGTTCATCCCAGTCCCTAGTAAAAACTGTGTACTCCATATTATGTAGCCCCCAAGTGTCGGGCTGTCATGCTTGCAGCAACCTGGGACTTGTAATTGCCTGATGCTCAAAAAACTTCAACCAGTGTAGCCCCCAAGGGCCGGGTCATTATGTAATAATGAGCAGAGACTATAAATATGATCATCTAGATTTGAACAGCAACGTGTAGCCCCCAAGGGCCGGGTCAGTAAGATAATATTGAGCTGGGACTTTGTATATACTTCTTTGAAAAGAACATCATATGATTTAACCCCCATCATGAGGCTTGAACCCACGTCCACAAGGTTAAGAGCTTTGTGCTTTACCAACTGAGCAGTGGACCCTTCAATATAGTGGATTAAGACTTGTGTACCTTGAATTGTTGACAGGAGCAATTGGTAGCCCCCAAGGGCCGGTTTGGTACAATGTGATGAGTCGGGTCTTTAATAAGGCCAGTAAAAATGACTTTGCATTAGCCCCCAAGTGTCATGGTGCATGCTTGCAGCGACATGAGACTTGCACATTTGATGTAATCTAACTTGAATAATGTAGCCCCCAAGGGCGACTCGGGACTATTCCCTCCATTGTAAAAATAAATCATGTCCATTAATAAAATAATAACCATTGCGCTGAAGCGACTTTGAAGACCTCCGTCATAATATTGGCTATTGATAACCATAATAAAAATCCAGCCATGTTGGCTATTAAAGATTTGAATAATATAATCCAGTTTGGAAAACCTCAACCATTCAATATCATAATGAAAATCCAGCCAAGTTTGGCTATTTAGAGGTTCAAATACCTTATCTGTTGACAAGTAAATCCGTAGTTTTAAGTACCCACCATCTCTTGGCCGATGGCGACTTAATATGCCTCCGTTGTAATCCGGAATTGTTATAAACCGACGGCTTATAGCCTTTCAGAAAACCGAGAGTGAATAATCATTTTGAATCATCAATTTTAATGATGAGCTTGGACTTAAGCATTTATATAAGTCATAGTTCTGCAAATCCTGCACAAAGTTTAAACAACATACGCCCTGGCGACTTAATGTCAAAAGCCAAGGCGGGTAATCACCCAAATGTAGTCTTATCCTGCACACAACTAGATCACAAGAACACTTGGTGGTTTACCACAGGGCGGGTCATAATATCTTACATATGACCACTGATGTGTAAAAAAGGAGTCACAGATAAGCCTGTTATGAATCATAACTTTGAAACATAACTATAATATCATACCTGTAATATTGAATTTGTACTGTCGGTTTATGTGACCTGTACAGTAAGGGTGATAACCCAATCTTTGATATGCGCATGATTCCAATGGCGCAATTCAAAATATACCGGCGGTTAATAGAAACCACATATATATGCTTCAGATATGAGCAAAAGGTCTCAAAACCCAAAAGATTGTGTTCAAAAAACTTAATCCAGACAAAAAGAAAATCAAGGCCTCTGATTCGAATATGATCAGTAAACCGTTCCAAAGGGGTTAAGCTAGGATTCGAATATGATCATGTAGCCCCAAGTGGCTTTGGCGTTGCCGATCAAGAGAGTACCGACAGCTATATTCTCTTTGGTTCAAATACGACCTATGTTTGAACAGGAAGCCCCCAAATGACCTTGAGAGTTTGTTTAACAACGTTGATTCGAATACGATCCACGTCGGATCCAAAAGGGATTGAGCTATGATTCGAATACGATCAAGAAGCCCCCTAGTGAGTTTGGCAGTGTGCCGATCAAGAGGGTACCGACAGCTATGTTCTCTTTGGTTCGAATACGACCTATGTTTGAACAGGAAGCCCCCAAGTGACCATAGAGGCAGGGTACCTATATGTGAGTTGTGCTTTGCAACAGACTCTCTTTGGTCCCCCTAATTTTATCTGAGAACTCAAATTTTGCGAGGGATAAATTTTTGAACCGGAAATTCTTAAACCGGATATTGAGAGTTTCAAAGCTTTATGAGAGACAAATTTACCTTGAACCGGATTTTAGTCCGGAATTCTTTTTAAGCCGGACATTTTTCCGATGGTCTTTAAATTTTCATCGATAGAACAATAATCTCTGGGGCCAGATTATTTTTCCCTCCAATGACCCGGAGTTTTTGAATGTATTGGAACCGGCCAATTCTGCCAAGTCATACCATTGTAGCCCCCGAGTCTCAAGACGACTCGAGGTGTTGGCTTGAGATTCTCCATGTTTGACCATAACAGAAGGTGTATATCATTGGCATTGATAGCGCGATGTGAATCCACAGAAGGTTGAGGTGACTGCGGCGGGTTTATAAATGATCCCATATGAGCCGTGTCAGCAACTCGGCCAATGGTTCCTTCCAACTAGCTGTTTGAAGTTTAACCAAACTGTAGTGATGGCGACTTGTACGCCTGCCCATTGAGCCATACAGTGCAGATGGCAGATGATAATACATGATAATTTGCCTCCAATTTGTTGGAAGAAAACCGAGCTTTCCAAGCAGTGACTTGCTCATACTCAATAAACAGCTCATGCAGACAGGTGCGGCCCGATGTGTTGATGTAGACCAGGCCGCGAGAGACGGACGGTAAAGACGACCGCAACATCTGAGGCGGCACAGACAGATGAACCGGCCGTGGCGTTGTAAGCCCGTGCGGACGGGCAAGTTGTCCTCCTTGTTGTCAGCCGGCGTGGTCGCGAAAGCAGCCCACGACGTTATGGCCAGCCTTGATCGCGAGAGGCAACCCGCGGCGTTGTAAGCCAGCCTTGATCGCGAGAGGCAACCCGCGGCGTTGTAAGCCGGAGCGGTCGCGAGAGACGGACACGGCGTTGTAAGCCGGTGCGGGAGTCCGTTGAGTAACGATGACCACCTGTGCCACAAGATATTGGCGTGCCTCCATCTCCGTGGTATAATATCACTTTTTGTCATAAATAATTGCCCTGCATAAACAATATTGCAGACCAAGGCAAAGATAAACTTGTTCTTTGACAAAAAACCACATGTGCTAATAAAACAAACTTGGATGGATATCACCTGATTTGTTTGGACGAGGATGATCCGTTTATCGCGACAGAGGTGGCTCAGGCAGACCAGCGGCTCAATATAATTCTGACGGCTCAAGCAGACCAGCGACTTAATATAACCCCGGCGGCTCAAAGCGGCAAGGGCGGCTCAACGCGGCACCGGCGGGTTGACGTAGATTAAGATGCACTGGCGGCGACTTGCGCACACCTGTTCCATCAGTAAGCCGGCGCAAACGCCGATGCGTGATGGTGCTGACGTACACTTCATAGGCACAACATAGCACCACCTTTGCTGCACATAAAAATATACAGACCAAAGTAATTGTTCTTTGATGAAAACAATATGTTTAATAAAATAATCTTAAAGGGATATCACCTGGTTTTTTTTCTTCGGATGAACGTGGATACTGGGATCAGAACATATCAAATGTCTGATGTGGCCCTAGCACCGTAATCCATGTTCCTCTATACAATGGCAAACCAGCGACAACACTTGTACTTGTAGTAGTTATACTCCTAATAATACGTGGGTCGGGTGGTTGACCCTTTAACTTTCCAGCCTCCAGCAATAGAGCCTGTTTTTGGCTACTGCAACTCCACAGCGCGAAGAGCATGCAGGGGTGCGGCGTAGGGCATCATGCAACCGATTCAGTCGGCTCGGATGGCAGCAGAGGCAGTTTTGGAGGTGACGACGTCGACCCGGCAACGGCGACTTGCAACGACACAGGCAGGTGGCCGCAGGAGCGACATGGCGAGGCCGACGTCAAGCGATGGCATGTGAGGATGAATTAACTAACTCCTCAAATGGTCAAACCCCGTGTTGCATGCAGAGTTGAGCTATTAGGCTCATGTGGGTACGTATGTATTTTCCCTCTTGACCCTTCATGGAGTACTTACTGTTTGATGATTCCTCCTCAATTGTTTAATGTCTGAGTGCTACTGGAGCTCGGAGTGGGCATATCCACACCATGAACCTGTAGTCCTCAAAATTCGTGTTCGCTTCGTATAGTCACCACCAGATGCACACACTCTGGTCTTCTGCAGAACGGTTGACGTTAAGATGCGTTGGAACACTGGGGCGAGGCGAGCGCCACGGCGTTGAGCGGCGTTTCTTGGCGGCTCAGCGTGGGTGAGGCCGGCGACTCAAAGTAGTTCCAAGGCAGCTGTTCAAAACAATAGAGACCAGCAGGGGCGGCTTAGGCAAGCGCGAGGGTGCACCGGTGTTTCAACAACAGCGTGAGGCGGAAACCGGGGCATCTCGCGGCAGCGGCAAACCGCCGGAGCGACTTGGGGTGCAGCCTAGCAGGGAGCCGGTTCGATGTATTTTCCAGTAACGAGGCGACTTCATAGACGGCGACTCGGATCAGAGTGGCGGGTCCAGCAGCGGATTTAACCACAACGGTGGAAGGCAACTGGCGAGGCGGACGGCGTCTTGATCTGCGCGGCTCAGGCAGCTTGGCGTCCATGGCGGTTCTGCCAGCAACTTTGAGGCGGGGCGGTCGGCGAGATGGAGCGACTTATAGGGTCGGCCAGAGGCGACGCTGCGCGGGGCAGCGCGGCGCCTGCTCAAAGGCAACGAGGCCGTGGAGGTGACGAAAATTGCTGAGGCTCAAAGTGCGGCGGATTGTGGTGTCAAAGGCAATGTGCAAGACGCGGGCCAGCACTCAGGCATGGCGGCTCAAGGTAGCGCGGCTGACGCACGATGGCTCAGGTCGGCACAATCACCGCACGACGGCTCAAGCGGCAAAGCAGGCGAAGGTGATGGTGGTTTGTCCGGGGTGACTCAACACGGACGACTGAGGGGGACCCGTGATTCGAAGTGACTCGAGGTTGAAGCAGCTCGGATGCGGAGCAGTCTCGGCGGTGACTCAATAGTTTGGGCCGCTCTTTGGCCGGCGGGTCAATGAGGTGAAGCTAGGAGGCTCAGAGCAGTCCATGTGCTCCACCTGCTGTACGAGCAGAGGATGCTTGCGATCCGTATCAGCCGACTCACACAGGAACGACGACTCGTGGTGGTGCTGGCGGGTTGGAAGAAAGGGCCGTGGCAGTGACCTTGGCGCTAGAAGACGGGACACGGCTGCGTCCTTTTACAGCAGCGAGGCGATTTAAACAGGGCGGCCCTTAGCGGCGGTAGCTCCGGCTCAATGATGGTTTGACAGCAGCGAAGGTAACCCGGCAGAGGCCAGAGCGGTCCGTCCGCAGAGACGGAAAGAGGCCGCCAGGGCAGCTCACAGCCGGGCTGACCACCACGGAGGCGAGGCGGAGCCGATGGCGGCCAGCTCAAGGCATACCTGCAGCAGCAACGACGACTTGGGATAGACAGGGCAGAGCAGGTGATTGAGCAGCTTGGAAGGGTGGGTAAAACCACAACGGCGGTTCAGAAACAGCGGGCCGACTTATTGCCGAGGTGTGGCAACTTGTCGATGGCGGTTTTCAGGCGACCCGCGGGTGGCACAGATGACCAGGAAGCGGCGAGTTGCTCGGATGTGAGGCGACTCAGGGACGAGCGCTTTGAAATAGGCGGCTCAAAGAACCGTCGTGGCATGGTTGATGCAGGTATAAGGCGGCGGAAATAACCCGGCCGCGGGTAGTGTTGCTGTGGGAGGAGAGTCATGGCGCGGCTGGCCAAGCGGCAGGCGGCTCGAGGGCCCTGGAGCTGTTTGGAGCAGCGGAGGTTTGGCAGGTGTCCGCGACAGCGGCTCTGGGCGCGGCCGGCGGTGCCGCGAGGCAGAGTCGAAGACGGAGACCAGGTGGCGACTCGTCCGTGGAGTCGTCGGAGCCCCAACCCATCTCTGGGTCGTGAATCTTTTTGACTTGACTTCGTGTTCTCTGTTTTGGAGCTGAAACAGCAACAGTGCACGCACACGTGACGGCAGCGGTTGATCGGACACATCCTCTTTAGGAAAATCCTTTGATCTCGGCGACTCATAGTCCATAAATTTAGTCGTAGGATGGTGGCGTAACCCTAACTCCTCCTGGCCTCAACTTTGACTAATCCATCGCTGATAAACTCCTTTGATCTTTGACTGATGAACTTGTAGTTGATGTGAATCCTTCCACACCGGTTATTTTTCATCCGAAAAATTGCAAACTTCTCGATCTCCGGAACAGATCCCTTCAAGAACTCATGACCACCGTGCGCAGGCCCCATGGTGGGCGCCAATTGTCGTGGAATTGTCACGACAGATGTCCTAGCGTGAGGAATTAGTCGTGAGGCCAACGCATCTATGTGGTAGCTTGAGAGGGGTTGAGCGGAATCGATAGACGCAACACAAGATAAGGGTTTAGACAGCTTCGGGCCCTGGGAAAACATCATCCGGTAATAGCCCTACATGTTGTTTGTGGCTAGGTCTCATTATCATCACGAGAGAGTCGCCGGTAAACCGGCTCTTTGTTCTAGCCCTAGAGATTGTTTCTTCTTCCTTGTCCCTCTTTGGGGAGCCCCCGCCTCCTTATATATGTTGAAGGGGCGGTTTACATGACTAGTCCTAGTTGGATTAGGACTACTCTATACAAGCGGAGTCCTAGTCTTGTTTCCTTTATAAGGGAATATTCCTTATGCCTTTCCTCGTAAACCGGCCCACTATAGTATGGACCGGCCTTTCATGAACCGCCCGTTGGACCATCGGGTCTTGTCGCTCCTCGGACCCGCCTGGCAAATTACCAATGAATCGTAAACCGCCAGGTCCAAGCGGGTCGCCAGTGAATCGCCAAGCTCTAGCCGGGTCATACACCCCGCGGTTTATACCGCGGGGTATATCCCCGACACTGCTCGGCACATTTTCTCTTGGCTTCCTGGGGAAGCTGTCGGTTTTCATACGGGTCTTCTAACTAAAATGTTTGCGATGAGTGTTTTATATTTAAAAAGCGAATTAAACGCTTGGGCGCCATTAATGGAGAGGATGCGAGCAAGGCGGGCGGCCATGGAAGTCAAAGGGCTCGCTTGCTAGTGACCCTGTGTAGCGTACAGCTCGCACACATCCCGGTGAGCCTACGCATTCAAGGACAGCTTGCACGCCTCTCGGTCAGCCTGTGCACCGGACGGTGCTCGCACGCCTCCCATTCAGTCAAGGTCAAGCAGTTGTCCACACGGCACCTCCTACAGCCATTAAAACCAAGACACGTGGCGTCACGTGAATGGTTAATAGAAAGCACACAATTTAAATTATACAAAACGTTTGAGATGTTACAGTGGCAGCTATTTGTTTCAAAAGGCCTTTGTTGGCTGTTATTTGAGTGCGCCTTCTCTCAAAATGGACATGAAAAATACCACAACATGTCGGGTGCCATTCCATTATAGCATGCCAAGTTTCATGAATTTCAGACGAGTTTTGGATTTACTAGAATTTAAAACAAAGTATCTCAACGTTTTGCCGGCAATCAGCAGTGCCCTGGTGTTTGAAATTCATTCCCATTTCTTGCATGGGACCTAAGTATGCCCCGAAGGACACACATTTGATTTTTCAACCAATTTATATGCACTGGAGCTTGTGCATGTAGTTCAAATTTGAATTATGCACATGAAATGCCTAGAAAACCTAGTTAATGTATAAAATGTCCAAACGAACCCCGAAAAATTCCAATAGTAAACACAACACTCCTGTTGTTCTATGTTTACAATAGAAATTTTTTGAAAGCAATAAGAAGCAACGGATATCGTTTCGTCCCCAAAGGTGGCACATTTCCTACCGAAACCATCACGCTTGTTGTGTGAACGTAAGGTTTGTGAGAAGCTTATACCCAAACCTGCCCCAAATAGGACAATAATTTTACCACGGCATGTTGATTATGCTCCATGATAGCATGCCAAGTTTCATGAATTTCAGACGAGTTTTGGATTTACTAAAATTTAAAAGCCATGTATCTCAATGTTTGCGGCTGAAAGTGCAACTATCCCTGGGTGGTTTTGGTAATTCCGAACAACATATAGCTCATTGAGCTAATGCTATTCAAGATAAATATTTCAGGAAAGCTCAATGATTGGCATGGCATGGATTAGAAAGTGGACCCTTCAAAATGCTAAGGACAAAAGATTGGCTCAAGCTCAAAGCACAAGACTCTTCATTTTCTATTTTAGTGATCCAAGATCACATTGAGTCTATAGGAAAAGCCAATACTATTAAGAAGGGATGAGGTGTTTCTTAATGAGGTTCTTGCTCAAAATGCTTAGTGATATGCTCCAAAACCCTCCACTACTTTCCCATATCCACATATGTCCCAAACCAAATATCCAACTCGGCCCACCGATTCTTTCCATCCGGAGCCACCGAGTTCAGTTGACATAGCCACTGCCAGGAACTCTAGTCTTTTCGGTCTCACCGATAGGGATCTCGATCTCACCGAGATGGGATTGCAAACTCTCTGTTTCCCTTCGTAACGTTTCGGTTAAACCGAGATGAGCGATCGGTCCCACCGAGATTGCAATGCAAACACTCTATTTCCTTTTTGTAACGTTTCGGTCCAACCGAGATGAGCGAATCGGTCCCACCGAGTTTGCCTGACCAACTCTCTGTTTGACTAGTACCAAAATCGGTCTCACCGAGTTTGTGTAATCGGTCTCACCGAGATTACGTTATGCCCTAACCCTAATGATATCGGTCCCACCGAGTTGACATGTCGGTCCCACCGAGAATCCTAACGTTCACATTTTGAACTAAATATTTTTTTACCGAGTTCTCTGAATCGGTACCACCGAGTTTGGTGATTTGTGTGTAATGGTTAAATTTTGTGTGGAGGCTATATATACCCCTCCACCCACTCTGCATTGGCGGAGAGAGCCATTAGAACATGCCTACTCTTCCAACACATATTTTCTTAGAGAGAACCGCCTACAGTTGTGTTGAGGTCAAGATATTCAATTCCAACCACATGAATCTTGACCTCTAGCCTTCCCCAAGTTGCTTTCCACTCAAATCTTCTTTCCACCAAATCCAATCCTATGAGAGAGAGTTGAGTGTTGGGGAGACTATCGTTTGAAGTACAAGAGCAAGGAGTTCATCATCAACACACCATTTGTTACTTCTTGGAGAGTGGTGTCTCCTAGATTGGCTAGGTGTCACTTGGGAGCCTCCGTCAAGATTGTGGAGTTGAACCAAGGAGTTTGTAAGGGAAAGGAGACCGCCGACTTCGTGAAGATCTACCCTAGTGAGGCAAGTCCTTCGTGTGCGACGGCCATGGTGGGATAGACAAGGTTGCTTCTTCGTGGACCCTTTGTGGGTGGAGCCCTCCGTGGACTCGCGCAGTCTCCATCAACGTGGATGTACGATAGCACCACCTATCGGAACCATGGATAAAAAATCTCCATGTCAACATTGCGTTTGCTCCCTTAAACTCCGCCCTTTACCTTCATATGCAATTGTTTTACATTCCGCTGCTATATTCTTAGGATTGCATGTGTAGGTTGATTGCTTGATTTGTGCTAAGTTGCTAAAATCTGCCAAGAACTAAAATTGGGAAAAGGCTAGATTTTTATTTGGTCAAGTAGTCTAATCACCCCCACTCTAGACATACTTTTGATCCTACAAGTGGTATCAGAGCTTTGGTCCCCATTTGCTTTGATTTTCATATATTTTTGTGGTCATAGCCTTGGTTT
This sequence comes from Aegilops bicornis, assembly GCA_021605145.1. Classification (NCBI taxonomy): domain Eukaryota; kingdom Viridiplantae; phylum Streptophyta; class Magnoliopsida; order Poales; family Poaceae; genus Aegilops; species Aegilops bicornis. The sequence goes on from CM038669.1 coordinate 508,633,825, forward strand.
CACAACCTAGAAGAGTATGGCATCTAGCGAGGGAAATTACCACCGTAGAGGTCCTTACTTTGATGGTACAAATTTTGCTAGTTGGAAGCATAAGATGAAAATGCATATTCTTGGACATAACCCCGCCGTTTGGGCTATTGTGTATTGGCTTGCAAGGTGAATTCTTCGACGGGAAAGAACCTAATCATGAAGCTACCGCGGAAGAGTTGAAGATGCTACAATACAATGCTCAAGGTTGTTACATTCTCTTCAATGGATTGTGCCCCGAAGAATTCAACAAAATCAGCCGTCTTGAGAATGCAAAGGAAATTTGGGATACTTTGATTGATATGCATGAAGGTACCGACTCCGTCAAGGAATCCAAATTGGATGTGCTTCAAAGTCAACTTGACAAGTTCAAAATGAAGGATGGTAAAGGTGTCGCTGAAATGTACTCTAGGCTTGCTCTCATCACAAATGAGATTGGCGGCTTAGGAAGTGAAGAGATGACCGAAAATTTCATCATCAAGGAGATCCTAAGAGCCTTGGATGGGAAATATCATACCGTGTGCACATTGATCCAAATGATGCCCAATTACAAAGATCTCAAGCCAACGGAAGTCATTGGAAGAATTGTTGCTCATGAGATGTCACTCAAGGATAAGGAAGAGCTTCACAACAACTCAAGTGGTGCTTACAAAGCCTCGTGTGATGCTCCCACTGAGGGAGTCCTGGATTAAGGTTTCCTCGGACAGCCGGACTATATCCTTTGGCCGGACTGTTGGACTATGAAGATACAAGATTGAAGACTTCGACCCGTGTCCGGATGGGACTCTCCTTGGCATGGAATGCAAGCTTGGCAATACGGATATGTAGATCTCCTCCTTTGTAACCGACTCTGTGTAACCCTAGCCCCCTCCAGTGTCTATATAAACCGGAGGGTTTAGTCCGTAGGACGACAACAATCATACCATAGTCTAGCTTCTAGGGTTTAGCCTCCATGATCTCGTGGTAGATCAACTCTTGTAATACTCATATCATCAAGATCAATCAAGCAGGAAGTAGGGTATTACCTCCATCAAGAGGGCCCGAACTTGGGTAAACATCGTGTTCCCGCCTCTGCTATCACCGCCTTAGACGCACAGTTCGGGACCCCCTACCCGAGATCCGCCGGTTTTGACACCGACATTGGTGGTTTCATTGAGAGTTCCACTGTGTCGTCACGATAAAGGCTTGATGGCTCCGTCGACTATCGATAATGATGCAATCCAGGGTGAGGTTTTCCTCCCCGGACAGATCTTCATATTCGGCGGCTTCGTACTGTGGGCCAACTCGCATGGCCATCTGGAGCAGATCAAAAGCTACGCCCCTAGCCATCAGGTCAGGTTTGGAAGCTTGAACTATACTGCCGATATCCGCAGACACTTGATCTTCGACGGATTCGGGCCCATGTCAGATGTGTCGCACAGTCACGAAAGTCATGACTTAGCTCTACCGACGGACAGTGTTCGGGAGAGCCCACCTGCAGCTACTTTGGCCCTCGATCCGGAGCAGATTACGCCATCCAAGGACGGGTGGATGGACCCTGCCATGGAGGCCGCACACTGAGCAGCGATAGAGCCGAATACTGACTTCACCTCATATGAGACCCGTGTTGCCGGACATTTGGATTCGACCCCGGCCACGGGCTCAGAACCGCCTGCGTCCGTACCTATCGAATATGATTGGGCACCGATCATGGAGTTTTCCTCCGCGGATATCTTTCAGCACTCACCACTGGGCGACGTGCCAAACTCATTGAGGTCTCTCTCTATCGACGTTCTGGGAATGGGGGTACCCAGACTTGCCTGCCTGCGGCCCGCGGCGTGGCTCAAGGGGTGGCCCAGTACGGCCCATCTTCATCAACACAAGCTCAAGACCCTCGCGAGGGGCCAAGCCTCGCGGGGCGGATGACGGGAAGCTTCCTCGAGCCTGCACGCCTCGTCGGTGGCTTGCGAGGAGGCGGAGAGATCAAGGCGGGGTACCTCACGAGGTGCCCATGGCGCAAGCCATGACGCACCAAGGCGCGGTGAGCGCCCAGCCAGCGATGTCCTCATTTCTTCTTTGGTGCAAAGGAGGCAAGCGCGGCGAGAGCATCAAGCAAAGGCAACCATTTCGATTGCAACAAGACCAAGACCAGCAGAGCGGCGGAAGGAGGTCATCGTGGATCCCAAGCCGGCGTCACCGTCGAGTCTTTGGCGGCGAGGACTGACTTTAGTCGGGATAAGTGTACTAGATGTTCCCCTTCAAAATGGCCAATTGTTGGCGCCCTTCCCGCTCAATATTTGGGAAGAGGCCCAGGGCCTCTGCCTATAAATAGGACTAGCCACCCACAGGATAGGGGGAGGCCGGATCGGATCAGAAAGAGAGTAAGGAAGAGAGAGAGAGAGAGAGAGAGAGAGAGAGAGAGAGAGAGAGAGAGAAGCGATTGAACTCCCCCTAGCAGTTCATCGCACCGGCCAAGAACAAACCCTCGCGAGGCTGTTCTTCCTTGTATTGTTCATCATCAGCCCCTGAGGCAATCCACCACATCACACACTGGAGTAGGGTATTACACCACAATGGTGGCCCGAACCAGTATAAACCTTGTGTCCCTTGTGTTGCTCTCTGTGTAGTTTAGATCCTTGTGAGGCAACGAGGTGTAGGTAGGTTGGAGGTGAGATCTCCGCGTGCACCCCAGAGTTCGAACCTAGAGGGTCTGCCGGAACCCGAAATCCAACATTTGGCGCCCAGGGAGTCTTGCGCTGAATCCTCTCGCGCCCGTCGCATCGTCATCATCATGTCTGGCGACCCAACGGGCAACCCTGATCCCTGGGCGGCTGGCCGGCCCACGCAGAGCCGCTTGCCCCGCGACCTCAACCCGTGCCCCAGGCAGCCCATGTCCGTAGGGCGCTGCGGGCAGCAGGCGCTGCAGTCGAACAACGTCGGCTCTCATCTTTGCGGCAAGTGCGGTCGGCGGCGAGGGCCTCAAACCACGCCATGGCCACGACACCGTACACCCGACGGGAGCAGGCGAACTCAAGGGCCGCGCTCACGGTGGCCCGAGAGCTACTGCAATGCAGGCTGCTGGAAGGCGGCCACGACGTGCTGCTGGAGCGGGTGGCTAAGCTCCTGGGCTTCACCGCATCGGGGGCTCACCCCTTCTGCACCCAGCTGCCACCTCAGGTCCAGGGCAGGCCACACGGAGGCCCCACGCGCGCCCGCACAGCTCCAAGCGGACTCCAAGGCCACTCCAACGCCAACCAGGCCGTCAGCACCGGGCTAATATCGGCGTTGCCTTTGCCCCCGGCCAGCGAAGGAGGACTCGCCATAGCCCATGGTCCCAGTGGGCCGCCGCTACCACCCCCAGGTTGGCGCCTCAAGCAGGGCTGCGTGGCACACGGGGCACTACATCGAAGCATTCGGGGTGGCGGCCCGGAAGAGTATGTGCCCCACATGATGGATCAAGGGCACGCGCAGGAGGATGAACATGGCTCGCTCCTCGGCCCAAGCTGGGGGGGACGAGACACCCGAAGATGAGCTCTTTCAGGAGCCCCGGGAAGGCCCCGTCGACCGCACTGGAGGCAGCGATTATCGGGTACTGCTAAGTCCTCAGGAGCAGGCATACGCTAACCATGGGTCCCAGGAGGTACAGGTTGTCACAGCGGGTGGCTGCCCCAATCCAGCAGCTTCCTACCCCTGAAGAGGAGGGCGCCGGGGGCTGCAGGAGAGGGGCCGAGATCCGGCATCACCACCACGGTGTTCGGAGCAAGGCGTCCTAAGGAGGTAGGCCCTCTGCCGGGGAGGCGCCAGGCCTACTCCCCGACAGAGGACCCGTGGTCGCCGGGGAACTGGCGCGACCGCTCTACCCCATCGGCGGCGTCCTCGGTCTCCGGCCGTCATCGATGGCACTAGAGTGTGGCACAAGGCGGGGCCCTAAATGCAGCGATATGAAGAAAGGCGGTACTTGTGAAGAAGGCCCGGTGCTGTGAAGCTTCGCCGCACCGTGACACTCTCACATAATAATGAGTGGGGCTGTACACGCCCGGAGTCTCGTGGCGCCCGGCTTGTGCCCTGGGCTCCCTCCCACGCCCAAAGGGCAGCACTTAGCTCCGTGCTGGTGAGAAGACGTCCAATACTAGACTAGGTGCCGGACGCGGCTTTTTCTGCTTTTCTTGCTTTTCCCCTTGGCTGTCGCTTTTTCCCCTGTTTGGATTTAAGTGGGATTTGAGCTTGAGATTTGTGTGTGTTCGGGGAAGGGGTGTTTAGTCTCGTTCGAGCAATCTCTCACGTTCTGGTTACCACTTTGCCTCAGCTGCCTCCCCTCGTGAGCCCCTCACGAGCCGGGCCAGGCCTAGCGTGCGTGCAGCCCGGACTGCTATCACCACGCCCTCTCAGGAGGTTCTCATTACAGGTTCAATGGGCCTCGTTAGAGGCACTCAGGACACCACAGCCCTCCGCAGGCTATCTCGAGGCCCACGCGGGTCGAAGGTAAACAAGCCAGCCAGCTCATCGCAAGGCCAGCCACTTGGCGCGGGCGTACGGGTGATATCGTATCTACTAATACGCTAACTACAAGTTTTTACACGAGGGGCCCCCCCTCCCAAAATGCTCTTACAACCTTCAGGGCCAAGCCCGAACTCTATCTGCGCAGGGTAGAAAGCGGGAACAACACGCGGTAAATTGGATAAATCCCCCAATGCATCCTCAAGGGCACCTCTTGAATCGCCGCTGGCGTCGCTGGCCTCGCCGTCAGCCCGTCACCCTCCGCGTCACCGTCGGCGGCGTCAGGGTCGTTCACCACGCCGCCTTCATCAGCAACCACGACCACGCCGTCGTTGTCAGTAGTGAAGGCCTTGACAAAGGCATCCACGTTGTCTTCCACCCAATGCGCCAGGTCGTCTCGGATGGCCTGGGGTACCGGGGCGATGGCGGCATCAAAGTCAAAGTGGGGATCCATGTTCAAGATGGCGAAGACGCGAGAAAAAGCACGCTGGCGAGGGCACGGCTCCTCTCCTCCACCAACCTGTTGGCTCTGCCCGACCGCCCCTCCAGCTGCGTCACCACATCAGTGAAGAACAGGAGGTTACCAGCATAGTTAACCACATGAGGCTCGCCAATGGCCGCCTCGCTGATGTTGCCCAAGGCCGTGTTAGCTCTTTCCCGGAGCGTGCGAAGCATAGGGCCATGCTCATGCTCCAGGACCTGCCGCTGGCGTTTCTTGTCCTCGCTCCACCACGCAACGGCCTCAGCCACGTCCACCCGTTGACGGAGAGAAGCACCTCGGCGCGGGAGGAGGTCAGCTCCTCCTGTGCCGCGCCAAGGGCGACTCGGGAAGCGTCAACCTGCCGCGTCACTTCATCCAGCTTGGCCCTCAGGGCGGCGGTCCTGCCGTTCGCTTCGACCTTGATCAACTCCAGCCTCTCCTCGAACTCGCGCTCGAGGTTCGAGCGGGCCGCCTCCGCCCGGTGATCAACCTCTTCCAGGACTCGGGCCTCCCGCGCAGCAACATCATCCTCCGCTTGCGCCACCAAGCGCTCCCTCGTCTCCAGCTGCTCAAGGTCACGGGCGCGCTCGGCAGCTTCCAGCGTCAGTGCCTCCTCACGTCTCTGGAGCTCCGCCTGGTCGACCGAAGCCCCCTTCATCGACGCAAGGGCCGCCTCACGTAGCTCCACCTGCTGCTCCAGGGAATTGCTCCAGGCCTGGAGCTCCCACGCCCGCTCCTCCGCCACCTCACGCCGCCAGACAGCCTCCTGGGCCTCCTCGACGGCCCGGGAGCGGGCCTCCCGAGAAGCCGCCAGCGACACCTTGGCTTTCTCATTGTCGAGGTCACGCTGGTGGCGCGCAAGGGCAACGGCCACCTTCAGCTTGAGCCTCTCTTCAGCCAGGCGCAGCCCCTCAGCTTCAAGGCGCGCGTCCTCGTCAGCAAGCTCTACACCAAGCTGGCTCACTGTGTCAGCCGCCCTCCGGAGAAACCCTTGGCTAAGGGCACGGCGCTCCCGGGCACGCTCGAGCACGTCTTCCGCGTCGTCCTCCGCCCTAGGCGTGCGCGGGGGGCCACAAACCAGCACACCCCCCTGGGCAGGGGGCTGGGGGCTGGCGCTCTCGCAATGGCCGGACGCGCCCCGCCAGGAGCCCGGCCCAGAGCCGGCTCATCCTTAAAGGAAGAGCGCAGGGCCAACCTCAGCCAGTCGCCGTCCACGACCAATCAAAGAGCCCAAGGTAGGCTGGCTATACCCCGGGAAGGCTCGCGAGGTGCGCAGAACCATGATGCATCGCAGGATGGCTCACCTCTCCAATCGGCCTCACCACAAGGGCAGTGCTTGAGCTCGAAGCGCTTGGGGACGGTGGAGAGGGCGAGGCCTGGGGGGATGGATCCTCAGCCATCTCCGTGAGCTCGGCAGGAAGGGCCCTGCAGAGCAAGGGTCAGCCGAAGCAACGGGAAAATAAGGAACTAAGAAAGGGGAAGGCTTACTCATCAATGGCTAAATACTTCCTGCGCTTCAGTAGGCGGCAAGGGTAATCATCACCCAAAGCCTCCTTTCTCTTTCGGAGAGCCTCGAAGTCCACGCGGAAGCGGCCCAGGAGCTCGGCGCAGGGGTCAGCCTGTGACGAGGAAAAAGCGCCAAAGTGACCAGCGTCAGGGGTGTCGTCCTGGCGCACGCCGCCAGTCGCCTCACCAAAAAGGGTGGCCGGGGCATCAGGGGCCTCTGCCACGGGAGCCGCGGGCCGCGGCTCAACGCATTCAGCCGCCGTAGGGCGGGCCACAGGAGCTGCCACCCTAGGAGTGCCGCCTGGCGTCGTCATCCCGGCGGAGGCCCCCTCAACCCCCGATGGCCCTTGCCACCCAGCTCCACCACTCGAGGAAGGACCACCGTGGGCAACCGGAAGGGCAACCACCACAACTGGGTTTTCACGAGGTCCCGTGAGGCCTTCGGAGCGCAGCCCCTATTCGTAGAAGCTGGGCATCTGTTTCGCGAAATCACCCCTATTTGAGCAAAGGTACAACAGGGCACCCCCTTGCCGGATGCTGCCAGGAGAAGGGTCCCCAGTCAGGATTATGAGAACCTTCCTCAGCACTTCAAACATCAGATCCTCCTCCTGGAGCCTCATGCGGTCTTCGCGCCCCCGAAGGCCCACATCCAGCGGGAATTGCGCTGGAGAGGGGCAATGCGTCATAGGAGGAACTCCTTCACCACCTTGGGTGCCGTCACGCCGAGCGCCCTCAAGTACATGAAGCGATGCCATACAAAGACGAGCCAGGGGCTCGTGAGCGTCTCCTGGTCCCAGCCCGAATTGGGGATAGCGGGTAATGTTGGCTCCGAAAACAGGGGCTGGGCACCCCGATGTCCACATACAACCACCGCTCGCAGAACCCAGGCGCGGGCGGAGGAAGGCTGAAATCAATTCCTGAAGCCGTTGTTTCTGGTGCGGCAATGAAGCACACGCACCCCGAGCATTGGGCGGGGTCGCTGAGGCGTAAAGAGAAGAAGTGGCGCAACAAAGCAACTGAAGGAGGAATGCCCATCATCGCCTCGCAGACAAAAGCGAAAACGGCAAGAAGAGTAATGGATTCGGGACCCAAATGCATCATGTGGATCTAGTAATGGGAAAGCACAGCAGTGACGAACTTGGAAAAGGGGGAACCAGTCCGCCCATAGGCGTCGTAATGCTGGGACCTCGGTGACTATTCTGTCAATGGAGAAGTGAGACGCGGGCGGTAGTCATCCTCCGCTTTTCGTTGAAGATGGTGGTGAGGGCAGAACTGACCTTGTCCAAGCCTTCTCGGTTGAGTATGATCAACCGATCGACAGCAGGAGCCGTCGGCGACGGTGAGCGGGGCGGAGGCACATGCTTTTTCCCTTTCCCCTTCTTCGTCGGAGCTATGGTGACAGGAAGGGGGAGGATTCGAGATTGGATTTGAAGCGGAGACTGGAGCTCGAGAGGAGGAAGAGCAGGAGACGCTCGAGTGATGAGAAGAGGGATGACTGTGTGCAACCACGGGTCCGCCTAGCTGGGCGCAAAATAAGGAGGCGTGGGGGAACAGGGACGCCCACGTCCAATCAATTGCCATGCAGTGCCCAAGGCCGCAGGCTGTTGGGGCCTGCGGCACTTCAAACTTGCCCCTTCGCTTCTCTCCTAAGCCATGTCCAGGCGCGCCTTGGGCCCGGGGGCTTCTCTCGGCGTTCTGGGAATGGGGGAACCCAGACTTGCCTGTCTGCGGCCTGCGGCGTGGCTCAAGGGGTGGCCCAGTACGGCCCATCTTCATCAACACAAGCTCAAGACCCTCGCGAAGGGCCAAGCCTCGCGGGGCGGATGATAGGAAGCTTCCTCAGGCACGGCCTCGTCAGGCTGGCTCGCGAGGCGGAGAGATCAAGCGGGGTACCTCACGAGGTGCCCATGACGCAAGCCATGACGACCAATCTACGCCCGGTGAGCGCCAGCCCGAAAGTGTCCTCATTTCCTCTATGGTGCAAAGGAGGCAAGTGCAGGCGAGAGCATCAAGAAAGGCAACCATTTCGGTGCAACAAGACCAAGACCAGTAGAACGGACGGAAGGAGGTCATCGTGGAGCCCAAGCCGGCGTCACCGTCAGAGTCTTTGGCAGGCGAGGACCGACTTTTGTCAGGATAAGTGAACTAGATGTTCCCCTTCAAAATGGCCAATTGTTGGCGCCCTTCCTGCTCAATATTTGGGAAGAGGCCCAGGGCCTCTGCCTATAAATAGGACTAGCCACCCACAGGATAGGGGGAGGCCGGATCGGATCAGAAAGAGAGTAAGAAAGAGAGAGAGAGAAGCGACTGAACTCCCCCTAGCAGTTCATCGCACCGGCCAAGAACAGACCCTTGCGAGGTTGTTCTTCCTTGTATTGTTCATCATCAGCCCCTGAGGCAATCCACCACATCACACACTGGAGTAGGGTATTACACCACAATGGTGGCCCGAACCAGTATAAACCTTGTGTCCCATTGTGTTGCTCTCTGTGTAGTTTAGATCCTTGCAAGGCGATGAGGTGTAGGTAGGTTGGAGGTGAGATCTCCGCGTGCACCCCAGAGTTCGAACCTAGAGGGTCTGTCAGAACCCAAAATCCGACGCTCTCCTTGTCAGGAGACTCTTGGCCGAACTATGTCCGGCTAGAATGGGATGCGGACGACAAAGAAATTAGCTGCCCACCCACCACCCACTTAGTAGCTACTATCGATGATTTAACTGACATGCTCGATTTCGGCTCCGAAGACATCGACGGTATGGACGACGATGCAGGAGACGAACAAGAACCACCGCCCACAGGGCACTGGTCTACCACTTCATCACACGATATATATATGGTGGATACACCCAAAGAAAACAACGACGAGGAACGGAAGGATGCAGCGAAGGATAGCTCCCTCGAGAAGCAACCAAAGCGACAGCATAGGCGCCACTCCAAATCCCGCCTCGGCAAGAACAGCGATAACAGCGCAAGAAAAAATAACACCCCGGTCGACTCCAGAGGAAACGACGACCACATTGACCCAGCGACAGAACATGATGAACCAGCGGACGGCGAACATAGTACGGAGCCGCTGTCCGATCACGGCGACGCCGAGGATAAAGCTCATCAACCTCTCTCCGGAGAGGAAAACAGACCGGACGACGATGCACACATCATCCCGGAAAGGCACTTGGAACAAGAAAACCTCCGTAGAAGGCTTATTGCCACCGCGAGGAGTCTAAAGAAGTAGAAGCAAAGGCTTAAGGCCGCGCAGAATACGCTCAAAAGTAGATGGAACAAAGTGCTCGACACTGAAGAAAAGTATGGTGGCAGTCGCCACACAAAGAGCTATCCAAAGCGCAAGTTGTTGCCTGAATTCAATGATGAGGCCTTAGATCCCACATAGCCGAAAACACAAAACGGCCGACCGGTCGGATCGACCACCTCGTGGCCGCGATAGGGTGGCTAACGAGGCCGCACATAAGTCAGCACACGGTCTAGGCGAGGACTTGCATAAAAAGGCCGACGTGACCAGATCCATCTATGGATCTAGGAAGCGCGCTCTAGCGCATAATCAAAACCAAACACTACAACCGTCAGAACGCCATGACACATCCAAATACAGGGGTGCCGCGCACCCCCTATGTTTCACCGACGAGGTGCTGGATCACGAATTTCCAGAGGGATTCAAACCCGTGAACATAGAGGCATACGACGGAACGATAGACCCTGGGGTATGGATTGAGGACTTCATCCTCCACATCCATATGGATCGCGGAGACGATCTCCACGCCATCAAGTACTTGCTCCTCAAGCTGAAGGGACCATCTCGGCACTGGCTGAAGAGCCTCCCTGAAAATTCAATTGGAAGTTGGGAGGACCTTGAGGATGCTTTTAGGGCTAACTTTCAAGGGACCTATGTCCGACCTCCGGATACAGACGATTTAAGTCTTATAATTCAACAGCCCAGAGAGTCAGCCCGAAAGCTTTGGAACAGATTTCTCACTAAGAAGAATCAAATCATCGACTGCCCGGATGCCAAAGCCTTAGCAGCTTTCAAACATTGCGTCCGAGACGAATGGCTTGCCAGTCACCTCGGCCAAAGAAAAGCCAAGAACAATGGCAGCCCTAACAAGCCTCATGACCCGCTTTTGCACGGGCGAAGATAGCTGGCTGGCATGTAGTAGCACCAGCAACCCAGGCACATCTGAAGTCAGGGATGGTAATGGAAAACCACGACACAGTAAAAGCAAGCGTCGAAATAACGAAGACAGCCCAGAAAACACGGCGGTAAACGTCGGATTTAGGGGCTCTCGACCCGGTCAGCGGAAAAAGCCTTTCAGAGGCAACAGAGATGGACCATCCAGCCTAAACAAGATTCTAGACAAATTATGTCAGATTCATGGAACCTCCGATAAACCTGCAAATCACACCCATAGAGAATGTTGGGTCTTCAAGCAGGCTGGCAAGTTAAACGCCGAACACAAGGGGAGGGATACACCAAGTGAAGACGAGGATGAGCCTCACCAGCAAAGCGCCGGGGGACAGAAACAATTCCCACCAGAGGTCAAAATAGTGAACATGATTCACGTAACAAAAAGAAGAAGCAAACATGCACTCCGAGACATGCGCACCGTAGAGCCCGTCACCCCTAAGTCCAACCCTTGGTTGGCCTTCCTGATCACTTTTGATCGCAGGGATCACTTGACAAGTATCCGGCACGGAAGATTGGCTGCCTTCGTGTTAGACCCAATTATCGACGGGTACCATCTCACCCAAGTCCTCATGGACTGCGGCAGTAGTCTTAATCTGATATATCAGGACACAGTCCGCAAAATGGGGATAGACCCGACAAGATCGGCCACAACAATACTACCTTTAAACGAGTAATACCAGGCCCAGAGACCCACTGTACGGGCTCTCTAGTACTAGAGGTTGTATTCGGTTCTCCCGACAACTTCCGAAGTAAAAAATTAACCTTCAACATCGCTCCATTCCGAAGTGGCTATCAAGCACTACTCGGAAGAACAGCTTTCGCTCGTTTTAATGCAATACCGCATTTCGCTTCTCTTAAGCTTAAGATGCTCGGTCCACGTGGCATCATCACAGTTAGTGGCATTGTTGAGCGTTCCTTACGCGTGGAGGAACGTGTGGCGGCTTTAGCAGCCGAACACTAAAACGGCCCCTCCAACCAGAATAAACGATCGGTCGTCAAGACCGCGGACACGGCTCGACGAGTCTGGCGCATCACTAGTTGTAACAGCTTAGATAAACCTGAGATTGGTTTGATGAATATACCCCCATAGGCGGTACCAGGGGCTTCCCGCATGTACAAAGGACTACAGTTCAGCTCGATCTTACTTATCTTGAATTTTAATGGTTTATTAAGAATAACCAATTTTTCGCACGACAACTTTAACCTAAGTTCTTCTCTTTTGCACGTCATAATCGTACTACACCCTTCCAGGATATGGCACAACGGAGACACAGGCGCAGACGTGCAGCAGGGCCCCGCTCAAAGGTTTCTTTTTAGATTAAGACCCTGTGTAAACCTTTTTTACTGTCTCTTGTTGCTTCACATCCTACGGATACTCAGTATAACCAAGAGGGATGCTGACGTTATTGGCATTTCGCCACGTCAGAATAATGCACGTACCTGGACACTCGGGGTTCATTATCAAGAGCTTTACTCAGCCCGGTATATGTTGTAAAGACCGAATACCTTAGGGAGTGTTCAACGTCGCGAGTTTGGGCTTATATGCATCAGCTCTGAATCATGTCTTTGGTCGAATATTGGGTTTGCCCGGCTCCCGCGTTTTGCTACCTTACGTTCCGCTCCATCGGCTAAGGTGGCACCGGGAGAACTCCTGCGATTGTGCCCTGGTTCATCCGGATGAGCACCTCAGTAGAGAAAGCCGAAAACTGACTGTCATGATAAAGCGTGAGACTGGTCAACCACTCGATGACTTAGCAGAATCTTCGGGATTCCTCCGCATTAACGAAGGGCCGGTTTTCCCGGTCATGTACGTACGCGCACCGTATTCGGATAGCTGTAGAAATACCAGGGGCTATATAGTAGCACCATTGTCAAACTCCTATGGTTAAGTGAAAGTGTTAAAGCAATATAGTCTGATTGCCTCGTTCGCCGCATTACCACCTCCTTAATATACCAAGACGTTGGATCAAGTGTGAAGACGCGCTTTTGCAAACACCCCCGCATTATATGCGTGGGGGCTGAAGCCGACAACTACAAACTTTCAGGATATATATACATACATAAACGACCACACAGGAGGCATAATAATACTTTCAGGCAAAAGTACAAACACAACCTTTATAATTAAAATAACATTGTTCTTACAATTGGGATACATGTCACTAGAGCATGATACTCTTCGAGCACTGAGCCTCTATTAAACGAGCGCCTTCTAAGACTTCTTCAAAATAGTGCTCGGTCGATATCCGACCTACGGCCGAACTCTTGGTTGCAATAGCGGTGGCCTCCATCTCTGCCCAGTATGTCTTGACACGGGCAAGAGCCATCCACACACCCTCTATGCACGCCGACCTCTTCACAGCATCGATATGCGGCACAACACCAAGGAATCGTTACACTAAGCCAAAATAGCTATTCGGCCTTGGTCCTCCTGGCCAAAGATGATCCACAACAGACCTCATGGCAAGCTCGGACAAGCTATGGAGCTCGGTCCACTCGGCCATTTGCTCATTTAACAGCAGCGAACGCGCCGGAGCATTGAACTGCGACCAGAACAACTTTTCCACTTCGTGATACGCATCCGCAGAACTCCATAATTGATCCAGAAGGGCATACTTAGGAACTTCGAACTTCGTCCGCAACAAAAAGGACTTCCCAGCCGCGATATCTCCAGCTTGACGTAGCTCCTCCTTCGCCGCTCTGATTTTAGAGCGGGCTTCCTTGGCTGCTACCGTGGCTTTCTCCAGGTCCGCCGTCTTCGTTTGGCTTTCCTTTTCAAGAAGCTCATAACGGTCGGCGGCATCTTTCAGCTCAACAACCATCTTGGCTATTTTCTCTTTGCCCTGGCAATGCGGAGCCTGTTCGGCTCTTAGCTCTTCGACCGCCTTTAGGGCGGCCGCATCACTCTTCCTGGCTTGTTCCTTGGCTCGGGCAAGTTCTGCCCGAAGGGTCTCCACGGCGACAGCTCCATCTGCAGCAGATACTAGCATCATGCTCCTCTTAATGTGTGTTGATCATAGGAGAATACATACCATGTGCCTCGTCAAGCCGCTTGTTTACAAGCACGATGTCGGCATCTGCCGCATCAAGTTGCCGCTTCAGTTCGGCAAACTCACTAGTCCGGCTAGCCACCGGACCCTCAGCCACCTGCACGTGAAAGCAACACGGTTATCACCTAGGACTATGATCCTTTATTTGCCATCTTTTTTTACAGCAACCAGAGTCTCAGGGGCTACTATCTGCATAGGGCACACCTAGCGTGTGCAGTACCGTCAAAAAGTATGTATTACTTTGTGTACCTCAAAGCCTCTCAGCAGGCTCATAAAAGCTTCATGCAACCCGCTTTCAGCGGATGAAATCCTCTCAACCACCGTACCCATTAGTGTATGATGCGCTTCTGAGATAGCCGCTTGCTCCAGAAGATTAATCAGTATGTCTAGTCGCGCACCGGACAGTCCCAGACTCTTTCTGTTGCTCTCCTTAGGAGCCGAATACTCCGGACTTCGGGTGGACGAAGGGTAACCCTCTGGCCTTGGCGGATCAGGAGAAATCCTCTGTGACGATACCTCAGGGTCGTCCGCGTCACGAGGCGGGGAGGCACGGGGAGGTGTTTCGCTCTCCATCATCTCCGAAAGAAGATCCCCCGAAGACGAACTCTGTCAAGAAGGGCTACATTCCGAACTACAAGACATACGTCTCGGTTATTGTTCTCAGAAATGAAGCAGGGTATATTTACTATAAAGTACTTTTGTTTACTTACAGCTCGGTGGAGCGCAGGTCCCCTTGCGGGTATTGTGCGGTAAGGATGCCCTCCGGGTTAGGGCCCTCTGACGAAGGTCTCTTCCCTCATTTGAATACCATTGTTTCCAAGTCTTCAGAGACAGCCCTCTTCCTTCCTTGGGGAGAGGGAATTTTAGATTCTTCACCCTGGTTATCCTCCTTCACGGAGGCACTAATTCCCTTGGTTTGGATGAATAATGAGTGAGGCTCACTTTCGGCTTCTTTGTTCCTCCCTTTGTCTTCCCCTGATGGCTCTTGATAAGGCGCAAGCTCAAGCATCCTGGCTAGTACAGGATCCGGTGAGCCCTCGGGAAGGGGGGCCGAACACCTGATCATCTTCGCCTTTTTTATCCAACCATGGTCAAAAGGCAACTTTTCAGAATGATGATGTGGTAAACTAAAAGACAACGTGTTCGGCCGCGGAGTTACTTCCTTGGGTGTCTGGACGATTGCGGTTCAGACCCGCATCCTCGATGGTGTCCGGACACTTTATTCGTGATCCGAAGAACAATCCATACATCTCTTCGGGCGTCGCGCCAAAGAATTGCTGAATAGTTCGTGGTCCTTCCGGGTTGAACTCCCACATACGGAGAGGTCGACGTTGGCATGGCAGGACCCGATGAACTAGCATGACTTGCATTACCTTGATAAGGCTGACATCTCCCTTGAAGAGATCTCGGATGCGGCTCTGCAACGTCGGCACATCATTAGCTGGCCCCCAGTCCATCCCTTTGTTGACCCATGATGCCAATTGTGGCGGGGGGCCCGGACGGAAGGCGGGGGCAGCTACCCACTTAGCGCTTCGGGGAGCGGTGATGTAAAATCACTCCCGCTGCCATAACTTGGATGTCTCTGGGAAGGAACCCTTTGGCCATGGAGCATCGGCGCCTTTGTTTATTATGGCGCCTCCGCATTCTGCGTGTCGCCCCTCAATCATCTTCGGCTTCACATTGAAGGTCTTGAGCCATAAGCCGAAGTGTGGGGTTATGCGGAGGAAGGCTTCACACACGACGATGAACAACGAGATGTGAAGGATGGAATCCGGAGCCAGATCATGGAAATCGAGCCCGTAGTAGAACATAAGCCCTCTGACAAAGGGATCAAGACTATAGCCTAGCCCTCGGAGGAAGTGGGAAATAAATACGACACTCTCGTTGGGTTTGGGAGTGGGGATGACCTGCCCTCGAACAGGCAGCCTGTGCGAGATTTCGGCGTTCAGATACCTGGCTTCTCTTAGCTTCTTGATGTCCTCCTTTGTGACAGAGGAGGGCATCCACCGACCTTGAAGGTTGGATCCGGACATGACTGAAGGTCCGAAGCGCCTAGCCTGATCCTTGGGTGTTGGAACTCGAGGTGGGGGAAGGATTCGATTGAGCGCGAGAAGAAAAGGACAGGCCTTGACCCCTTTATAAAGAGGGTGAATATCAAGCGTCCTCCGTGTGGCCGTTTGGAACTTGCCTAAAATCGAGGAGTCATACCAGCAGGCACGATGGGGTTACCCACGTCCGTATTGATGAGAATCCCATGAAAAAAGGGACACGATCTCTGCTTCGACAGGACGTGCCAATAAAACCGCCTCATAACACGCGTGCGATGGCGAGGCTCGTAAAAAGCGGTTCGTTATGACCGCACCACGGCGGTATGTCACGTTATGAAAAAGCTGTCGTGATTAGATTTGTGGAAATATTATTCTCTCTACGGTGGTATGTGGAATTTCTTTTGCAGAGCCGGACACTATCCTTCTGTTCAAAATCTTCTATGGAGTATTCGGAGGAGGAACCCGCCTTGCAATGCCGAAGACAATCTGCACGTCAGACTCATCGTCATTGAAGCCTGGTTCAGGGGCTACTGAGGGAGTCCTGGATTAAGGGGTCCTCAGACAGCCGGACTATATCCTTTGGCCGGACTGTTGGACTATGAAGATACAAGATTAAAGACTTCGACCCGTGTCCGGATGGGACTCTCCTTGGCGTGGAAGGCAAGCTTGGCAATACGGATATGTAGATCTCCTCCTTTGTAACCGACTCTGTGTAACCCTAGCCCCCTCTGGTGTCTATATAAACCGGAGGGTATAGTCCGTAGGACGACAACAATCATACCATAGGCTAGCTTCTAGGGTTTAGCCTCCATGATCTCGTGGTAGATCAACTGTTGTAATACTCATATCATCAAGATCAATCAAGCAGGAAGTAGGGTATTACCTCCATCGAGAGGGCCCGAACCTGGGTAAACATCGTGTCCCCCGCCTCCTATTACCATCCACCTTAGACGCACAGTTCGGGACCCCCTACCCGAGATCCGCCGGTTTTGACACCGACACCCACATCATCAAGTGAGAAGCAAACCTTCAATGAAGAATTGAGCCTAATGGTAAAGAACTTCAACAAGTTCTACAAGAATAGAAGCAAAGAAAGAAGTTCCAAGTCAAGGTCCTACAATGACAAAAGATCTTCTAGTCGTGAGCGAAATTGCTACAATTGTGGAAGACCTAGACACTACTCCAATGAGTGTACGCCCCCCTACAAAAGAAGAGAAGATTCTCCCAAAAGAAGAAGTAAAAGAGAAGAATCACCACCAAGAGAAAGGAGGAGTAGAGATGATCGTTATGAACGAAGACCCTCTCGGAGAAGCAAGGATTCGGAAAGGAAGGAAAAGTCATCAAGGAGCTACACAAAAAGAAGACATCAAGCTCATGTGAATGGGTATCCGGCTCCGACTCCGACAATCACTCCGAATCTGAATATACTCAAGATGAAAGTGTTGCCGGTCTAGCACTTGTGTCAACCAACTCCTACGGCATATTTGACTCACCAAATGAAGGAACCGGAAGATGCTTCATGGCCAAAGGTCCAAAGGTAACACATCTCGAGTATGTTGATTTCAATAGTGATGAAGATGATTTGCTAGGTGATGATGATTTACTTGTTGACAACTCTAGTGATGAAGACTATGATGAAGCGTCAATTAATCATGCTAATCAAGATAAAACGAATGATGATGATAAGAAGGAGATTGAGCGTCTAACTAAAGAACTAAGCACTCTTAAGCTAGCTCATGAAACTACCTTGGAAAATCATCGAGAACTTTTAAAGACTCATGATAAGCTAAGCTTTGAAAAGCTCAACCTTGAGCAAGAGCATGAGTTTTTAAAGGCAATCAATGATGATCTTCGCAAGAAAAGTTCTTCTTACATTGCCAAGTGTTTACTCTTGTTAATTACATGCCACAAGTTAAATCTAGCAACAAGAACAAGAAAGATGCTTCATCTAGTAGTAACAACAATCATGCTAAATCCAATGTTGTTGCTTCTAGTAATTCTCTTGATTCCACTCATGATTCTCTTAGCCAAGTTACACTTGAGCAAGAAAATAGCTTATTGAAGGGAATTATAGAGAAAGGTGTTTACAAGAGCCTTGCCGGAAGTAAGCAATTTGAGGAAATTGTACGCAATCAAGGAAGACACTGGAAGAATTAAGGTGTTGGTTTTGAACGAAAGTTCAATGCCAATGGAGTTGAGTGGGAAGAAGATCAATACCCCAAGACGAAGTTTGTTCCTCAACAAGAGAAGTATGATCCTACTTCTTTCAAAGGGACACGGGCTCAAGATGATCTTCCACCACAAGACCACAAGCAAAAAGGCAAGGACAAGCTTCAAGAGGAAATTGATGCATTTGAAGAAGCACCTAAGGCCTTGGTCAAGTGGGTTCCCAAGACTACATCAAGTTCTACTTCATCAAGTACAATTACAACTCCAAGGATATTCCCATCAAGATGGTGTGGATCCAGAAGAAGAATAACTAGATAGTTCTTGAGGGTGACTCCGCCAACATACTTCACACTTATCATTTTGGCAAGGACAAGTGCAAACAACTTCCATATCTTGCACTCGTTCAAGGAGTCACAAACCCTCTTGTTGGTAAGACAAGGGACAAGGTAACCTAATGCTTTCATGGACATCATCTTGTGTATGCATCACTCTGTGTCTATGGATATCCTTGTTTGTTCCTTGTGGGACTAACTCGTGTAGGTACTGAAAGTGCAACTAACTCCAAAGGATTGTTCCAAATGATCTACATCAACATTGAGCATCTACATCTTCAACACCTACATGAAGTCATCATCGACAAAACCCAAGGTTAGTTCATCCCTCTTAGGGGGGATATCACATCTAGGGGGAGCTTTACTCTAATCAATGGAGCTAAAGCAACTCTAATGGTGTGAACACAACAATGCTTTATGTAAAAGTGGTAACCCCACTTGTGCTTAAACGATGAGTATGACCAATGATCAAATGTTCTCATTTGACTCCTATGTCAATATACTCATATATAGATGACCTAGTCATCGCCAAATTGCTTGATAGATGCTAGAGTGTTTGTGCATGCTTTGTCACATATTTCATTTGCCATTTTATTGTGTGAGCATGTTGGTTGCACATTTTACTCATTCGAGGACATCCATTTGTTGCTTTGATTGTTTGGCTCTTTCTCTTTTACCAAATGGATGGACAAGAATGCCTAAGAACTCCCTCTAGCTATCTATGCTTTTCTCGTCTCAAACTCTGTTCATGCTACATCACAAAGTTTGATCAAGTCAGATTCGAACCACTCTATGTGAGGAGCACTCGGAGTTCCCGATTCGTCATAGGCTTAAACCTCCAAAACCTCTTTGTGCATCTCGGTCTGACCGATTCATCCTTTTTGGTCCTACCGAGTCACTAAGTTGATCTAGGGTTTTCAATCTCGGTGCAACCGATTGGAACTTTTTGGTCACACCGAGTTGCAGTAACTACTTGCAGTTTTGCATGTCGGTGCCACCGAGTCGTTCCACTTGGTCACACTGACAGGGTCAGGTTATATATACCGACGGGCCAAATTTTGGAAAATTTTCTGAACCTCCTCGCCCGCGCATAACCTGCTCTGCCTCCTCGGGTCTTCGGATCGTCCTCTCGTCGCCAGCGACCTCCCGCCGCTGGTCTCCGCCGCCGTCAACGGAAATCTTCACCGTCGTTGCCGCTGTAGCAAGTCCGTCGCCGAACTAGGGTACGAACTTGAACTTTGTGCTAATCCTTACCTCCGATTCTTAGCAGATTGCTTTGCCATGATTGAAATCATCCCTGTCCAGCGAAAACATCCTGTAGATTAGTTTTGATTTGAAAATTTAGGGTTAGGTCTTCGCCAAATTCTTCTCGGACCGACCGAGTTGTAGAAATCGGTCTCATCGATTTTGGCTTAGGCCAGAGCACATGCGTTTTCGGTCCGACCGAAAATTGCAAATCGGTGTGACTAAGTTCGATTCTCTGTGAAACCCTAGCAGTCTCGGTACCACCAAACTGTGACTCGGTCTGACCGAGTTCACTAGTTTACGTTCCAAAAGCTGCTTCGGTATCACCGAGTTTACAAATCGGTAGATCCAAAATGCTTTCTGTGAAGAACTAAAACTAAGTTTTTAAGTCATCCTTCTTGCAAAACTTCTGTACTTTGTGATGCTCATCTACTCTACCTCATCTATAACCTATTCACAAGGTCTGCTGTCAGAGTATTTGCAGAGATGTCTGACCAGAGTGATATTCAGAACAGGTCTGAGCAACAAATGCAGATGAGTGAGGGTTCAGATCCCTCTAGCAGCTATGATGAAGGCAGCAGGAGCACTCCAAGCAATCTGCCAAAGGCTGCCACCAGGACAAGGAAGAAGAGAACTTCTGACTCTGAGGATGAAGATTATGTGGCTGTTGAAGATGAAGCCACTTCAAAGAAGAAGGTGCTTAAGAAAGAGTATGACACAGCTGCTGCAACAAAACCTGGTCTGAAAACAAAGATGCCAGCAAGAAGACAGCCCACGTCAAAAGTCAGAACATCAACTGGTGAAGCTTCAAAATCAGCTGCTGAAGAAGCTGAAAAAGGGAAGAAGAAAAGGAGAGGGTTAAGAAAACAATGGCCAGAGTCATTGGAAATCCCTCCATGATGCAAGAACCTTCAAAATAAGAGGAAGAGGAAGAGGATGCTGCACCAGCACCCAAAGCACAAAAGCTTATGGGAGACGCAACTAAATTAGGGGCTGCTCCATCAAAGCCCAAAGCTGCTCCCAAGGCTGCTGCTCCAGCTCCAAAACCAAAACCCGAGAGAAGCACTAGGAACATACCTACTGAAGAGAAGAACAAGGCCCCAGTGCCTCAAGCTGTTGCTGAAGAAGAAGATGATTCTGTTGTTTTGAGAAACCTGAAGCCCAAGATCCCTGACCACACTGATGCACACCCAGTTGCAGAGAACATGAAAATTAGGAAGGATGCGGGATTGAGACTATGGAGACAGTTTCATCCATATGCTATCAGGAGAAGGATTGCTGTGGACTACAGATTTCACACTAAGGAACAACAGAACTTCTATGAGACTATTCTGCTTGACAAGAAGCCCATTGTGTGTGATATGAGATGGGTTGACTGGGAATTCATCAAGGAAAATGAGGATCACTTCCCTAGTGTGCTTGATAGCTTAAGGCATGTGGAGTGGACACTTTTGTTGCCCAGAAGCTCACCAAGTGGAATGATTAGCTCATCATGCAATTCTACTCCACTTCACACTTCTATCCAGATGGAATGATAGTATGGATGTCTGAGGGTACTAGGTACCAGTCTACAGTTGAGGAATGGGCTAAGCTTATAAATGCTCTTGAGGAACATGAGGATGACTTGGACATTTATGAAGAGAAGAAGAAAGACCACAACACTATGGCCAACATGTACAAAGAGATCCTAGATGCTGCCTTGGATACACATAAGTCTGCATCTGTCCACTACCTGTTGTCTGGTCTGCCAACTATAAACTGGATCTTAAGGCACACACTGCTACCCAAGTCAGGTGATCACAAGATGATCAGAGGACATGCTATAAACTTGCTGCACATATTTGATGTCCCACAGAAATTCAAAGTCATGAGCCTAATTGTTGATACAATCAAGAGGACTGCTGTTGATCAAAAGAGAAGTTGTGGGTATGCTCCACACATTTAGGAGCTCATCAACTCAAAGATGGGCACAGACACATATCTTTTGGACAAGGAGCACCTGCCCATCTATCCTGAATTTGAAGATAACACTATAGTGATGAATAAGAATGAACCATCTTCAGCTCAAGCACATGAGAAGAGAGAGAAGGCTAAAGCTGAGAAGGCTGCTAAGATGCCAACTGTGGAAGAGGCATCTCATGTATTCTTAAAGAGCAAGCAAGACCAGATTGGATACTTGATCCAATCCACCATGAGGATTGAGAAGGGCTTGGCCACCCTGACCAAGAACAAGGAGAGTCTGGAGAGGATCATTGAGCAGAAATTCTATGACCTTGATGTCAAGGTAACAAAGATCCAAACTGTAGTAGAGCAACTTCAGGAGGAAGCTAAGGAGAAGAAGGGCAAGTCTACCACAGATGTTTTTGCTAGAGTGCCCAGCGGACAAAGATCTGCTGCAGTGGCAGTGACAGACACCAGAGCTACAACATTAGCACCAGCAGCTACAGCTCCAGTTCCACCTCCAGCAGCTACTCCACCAGCTCCAGCTACTTCATCTGAAGCCTTCGTTCTTGGAGTTCTCTCAACACCTCCTACCGAAGATCAAGCCCGAGAGTCGTTTAGCACTATTCATTTTTGAACTTTTTGGTAACTTGTTGCCAAAGGGGAAGAAAAATGTATAGATCATAGTCTTCGAGAGAGAGAGTGTTGGTTTTTATCTGTCTTTGAACTTATTTGGTTTGGTTTGAAACTTTATTGTGTGCTTGTGTGATCTACTTGTGAGATACTTGTTTGATCATGTGTCTGATCATAAGCTACCCTTAATGCTTGTTGGATGATATTATCTTTTATATCCTTATATGATCATTCACTTGTTTTGGTGATGGGTCCATGCCTTAACTTCTATCATTTTGAGCGCTCCACCAAGATGTATGTGACATGGAAGAGTAACCCATGATCCTAATCGATAGTGCATTTGCATTCACAAGCAAATTTTAAATAATGCACATATTTAGGGGGAGCTCTTGCTTATCACATACTTCTCAAAGCGACAATGTTTTTCAATCTTATTTATCAATTGTCGAAGCTATGATCTATATGTTGTCATCAATTACCAAAAAGGGGGAGATTGAAAGTGCAATTATCCCTGGGTGGTCTTGGTAATTCCTAACAACATATAGCTCATTGAGCTAATGCTATTCCAAGATAAATATTTCAGGAAAGCTCAATGATTGGCATGGCATGGATTAGAAAGTGGACCCTTCAAAATGCTAAGGACAAAAGATTGGCTCAAGATCAAAGCACAAGACTCTACATTTTCTATTTTAGTGATCCAAGATCACATTGAGTCTATAGGAAAAGCCAATACTATTAAGAAGGGATGAGGTGTTGCTTAATGAGGTTCTTGCTCAAAATGCTTAGTGATATGCTCCAAAACCCTCCACTACTTTCCCATATCCACATATGTCCCAAACCAAATATCCAACTCGGCCCCATCGATTCTTTCTATCCGGAGCCACCGAGTTCAGTTGACATAGCCACTGCCAA
The DNA here is from genome assembly GCA_021605145.1 of Aegilops bicornis. Classification (NCBI taxonomy): domain Eukaryota; kingdom Viridiplantae; phylum Streptophyta; class Magnoliopsida; order Poales; family Poaceae; genus Aegilops; species Aegilops bicornis. Next base: position 508,656,842 of record CM038669.1, read on the forward strand.
GAACTCTAGTCTTTTCGGTCTCACCGATAGGGATCTCGGTCTCACCGAGATGGGATTGCAAACTCTCTATTTCCCTTCATAACGTTTCGGTCAAACGGAGATGAGCGATCGGTCCCACCGAGATTGCAATGCAAACACTCTGTTTCCTTTTTGTAACGTTTCAGTCCAACCGAGATGAGCGAATCGGTGCCACCGAGTTTGCCTGATCAACTCTCTATTTGACTATTGCCAAAATCGGTCTCACCGAGTTTGTGTAATCGGTCTCACCGAGATTACGTTATGCCCTAACCCTAATGATATCGGTCCCACCGAGTTGACATGTCGGTCCCACCGAGAATCCTAACGTTCACATTTTGAACTAAATCAGTCTGACCGAGTTTCTGAATTGGTCCCACCGAGTTTGGTGATTTGTGTGTAACGGTTAGATTTTGTGTGGAGGCTATATATACCCCTCCACCCACTCTTCATTCGTGGAGAGAGCCATCAGAACATGCCTACACTTCCAACACATATTTTCTGAGAGAGAACCACCTACACTTGTGTTGAGGTCAAGATATTCCATTCCAACCACATGAATCTTGATCTCTAGCCTTCCCCAAGTTGCTTTCCACTCAAATCTTCTTTCCACCAAATCCAATCCTATGAGAGAGAGTTGAGTGTTCGGGAGACTATCATTTGAACCACAAGAGCAAGGAGTTCATCATCAACACACCATTTGTTACTTCTTGGAGAGTGGTGTCTCCTAGATTGGCTAGGTGTCACTTGGGAGCCTCCGTCAAGATTGTGGAGTTGAACCAAGGAGTTTCTAAGGGCAAGGAGATCGCCTACTTCGTGAAGATCTACCCTAGTGAGGCAAGTCCTTCGTGGGCGACGACCATGGTGGGATAGACAAGGTTGCTTCTTCATGGACCCTTCGTGGGTGGAGCCCTCTGTGGACTCTCAAGGCAACTGCTACCCTTCGTGGGTTGAAGTCTCCATCAACGTGGATGTACGATAGCACCACCTATCGGAACCACGGATAAAAAATCTCCATGTCAACATTGCGTTTGCTCCCTCAAATTCCTCCCTTTACCTTCATATGCAATTGTTTTACGTTCCGCTGCTATACTCTTAGAATTGCATGTGTAGGTTGATTTCTTGACTTGTGCTAAGTTGCTAAAATCTGCCAAGAACTGAAATTGGGAAAAGGCTAGATTTTTATTTGGTCAAGTAGTCTAATCACCCCCCCCCCTAGACATACTTACGATCCTACAGCGGCCGAGTGGCGGTGGCAGGGTGTTTGAAATTCATTCCCTTTTCTTGCATGGGACATAAACATGCAACCAAGGACACAGATTTGATTTTTCAACCAGTTTATATGCATTGGAGAATGTGCATGTAGTTCAAATTTTAATTATGCGCATAAAATGCCAGGGAAACCCAGCTAATTTATAAAAATGTCCAAACAAACCCCGAAAAATTCCAAAATTGAACACAACACTCCTGTTGTTCTATGTTGACACTCGAAAGATTTTGAAAGCAATAAGAGGCAACGGATATCGTTTCATCCCCAAAGGTGGCATGTTCCCTACCGAAACCATCACGCTTGTTGTGAGAAGCTAAGGTTTGTGAGAAGCCTATACCCAAACCCGCCCCCAAATGGGACAAAAAATTTACCACAACATGTTGATGCCACTCCATGATAGCATGCCAAGTTTCATGAATTTCATACGAGTTTTGGATTTACTAGAATTTAAAAAACATGTATCTCAATGTTTGCGGCCGAGTGGCGGTGGCAGGGTGTGTGAAATTCATTCACTTTTCTTGCATGGGACCTAAGCATGCAACCAAGGACACATATTTGATTTTTCAACAAATTTATATGTACTGGAGAATGTGCATGTAGTTCAAATTTGAATTATGCGCATAAAATGCCTGGAAAACCAAGTTAATGTATAAAAATGTCCAAACGAACCCCAAAAAATTCCAAAATTGAACACAACACTCCTGTTGTTCTATGTTGACACTCAAAAGATTTTGAAAGCAATAAGAGGCAACGGATATCATTTCGGCCCCAAAAGGTGGCACGTTCCCTACTGAAACCATCACGCTTTTTGTGAGAAGCTCTGGTTTGTGAGAAGCTTATACCCAAACCTGCCCCAAATGGGACAAAACATTTATCACGGCATGTTGATGCCGCTCCATGATAGCATGCCAAGTTTCATGAATTTCAGACGAGTTTTGGATTTACTAGAATTTAGAAACCAGGTATCTCAATGTTTGCGGCCGAGTGACGGTGGCAGGGTGTGTGAAATTTATTCCCATTTCATGCATGGGATCTAAGCATGCAACCAAGGACACATATTTGATTTTCCAACCAGTTTACATGCACTGGAGAATGTGCATGTAGTTCAAATTTGAATTATGCGCATAAAATGCCTGGAAAACCCAGTTAATGTATAAAAATGTCCAAACGAACCCCGAAAAATTCCAAAATTGAACACTACACTCATGTTGTTCTATGTTGACACTCGAAAGATTTTGAAAGAAAGAAGAGGCAACGGATATCGTTGCGTGCCCAAAGGTGGCACGTTCCCTACCGAAACCATCACACTTGTTGTGAGAAGCTAAGGTTTGTGAGAAGCTTATACCCAAACCTGCCCCAAATGGGAAAAAAATTTACCACGGCATGCTCCACTCCATGATAGCATGCCAGCTTTCATGAATTTCAGACGAGTTTTGGATTTACTAGAATTTAAAAACCATGTATCTCAATGTTTGCGGCCGAGTGGCGGTGGCAGGGTGTGTGAAATTCATTCCCATTTCTTGCATGGGACCTAAGCATGCACCAAGGACACATATTTGATTTTTCAACCGGTTTATATGTACTAGAGAATGTGCATGTAGTTCAAATTTGAATTGTGCGCATAAAATGCCTGGAAAACCCAGTTAATGTATAAAAATGTCCAAACGAACCCCGAAAAATTCCAAAATTGAACACAACACTCCTATTGTTCTATGTTGACACTCGAAAGATTTTGAAAGAAATAAGAGGCAACGGATATCGTTTCGTCCCCAAAGGTGGCATGTTCCCTACCGAAACCATCATGCTTGTTGTGAGAAGCTAAGGTTTGTGACAAGCTTATACCCAAACCTGCCCCAAATGGGAAAAAAATTTACCACGGTATGCTGATGCCGCTCCATGATAGCATGCCAAGTTTCATGAATTTCAGACGATTTTTGGATTTACTAGAATTTAAAAACCATGTATCTCAATGTTTGCGGCCAAGTGGCGGTGGCAGGTTGTGTGAAATTCATTCCCATTTCTTGCATGGGACCTAATCATGCACCAAGGACACATATTTGATTTTTCAACCGGTTTATATGTACTGGAGAATGTGCATGTAGTTCAAATTTGAATTGTGCGCATAAAATGCCTGGAAAACCCAGTTAATGTATAAAAATGTCCAAACGAACCCCAAAAATTCCAAAATTGAACACAACACTCCTGTTGTTCTATGTAGACAAATATTTTGAAAGCAATAAGAGCCAACGGATATCGTTTCGGTCCCAAAGGAGGCACGTTCCCTACCGTAACCATCACACATGTTGTGAGAAGCTCTGCTTTGTGAGAAGCTTATACCCAAACCTGCCCCAAATGGGACAAAAACTTTACCACGGCATTTTGATGCCGCTCCATGATAGCATGCCTAGGTTCATGCATTTCCGCCGCGTTGTGGATTTACTAGAATTTAAAAACCAGGTATCTCAATGTTTGCGGCCGAGTGACGGTGGCAGGGTGTTTTAAATTCATTCCCATTTCTTGCATGGGACCTAAGCATGCAACCAAGGACACATATTTAATTTTCCAACCAGTTTACATGCACTGGAGAATGTGCATGTAGTTCAAATTTGAATTATGCGCATAAAATGCCTGGAAAACCCAGTTAATGTATAAAAATGTCCGAATGAACCCCGAAAAATTCCAAAATTGAACACAACACTCCTATTGTTCTATGTTGACACTCGAAAGATTTTGAAAGCAATAAGAGGCAACGGATATCATTTCGTCCCCAAAGGTGGCACGTTCCCTACCAAAACCATCATGCTTGTTGTGAGAAGCTAAGGTTTGTGAGAAGCTTATACCCAAACCTGCCCCAAATGGGACAAATTTTTTACCACGGCATGTTGATGCCGCTCCATGATAGCATGCCAAGTTTCATGAATTTTAGGCAAGTTTTGGATTTACTAGAATTTAAAAACCATGTATCTCAATGTTTGCGGCCGAGTGGCAGTGGCAGGGTGTGTGAAATTCATTCCCATATCTTGCATGGGACCTAAGCATGCAACCAAGGACACATATTTCATTTTCCAACCAGTTTATATGCACTGGAGAATGTGCATGTAGTTCAAATTTGAATTATGCGCATAAAATGCCTGGAAAATCCAGTTAATGTATAAAAATGTCCAAACGAACCCCCAAATATTCCAAAATTGAACACAACGCTCCTGTTGTTCTATGTTGACACTCAAAAAGTTTTGAAAGCAATAAGAGGCTACGGATATCGTTTCGTCCCGAAATGTGGCACGTTCCCTACCGAAACCGTCACACTTGTTGTGAGAAGCTCTGGTTTGTGAGAAGCTTATACCCAAACCTGCCCCAAATGGGACAAAAAAATTACCACGACATGTTGATGCCGCTCCATGATAGCATGCCAAGTTTCATGAATTTTAGAAGAGTTTTGGATTTACTAGAATTAAAAAACCAGGTATCTCAATGTTTGCGGCCGAGTGACGGTGGCAAGGTGTTTGAAATTCTTTCCCATTTCTTGCATGGGACCTAGGCATGCAACCAAGGACACATATTTGATTTTTCAACCAGTTTATATGCACTGGAGAATGTGCATGTAGTTAAAATTTGAATTATGCACCCGCAATGCCTACAAAACCAAGTTAATGTATAAAAACGTCCAAACGAACCCAGAATAATTCCCCTGTGACCACATTACGTAATTCAAATCGAGACGAGAAATCAAGTAGATCGCACACAATTTATTATCACCAACCGTGTGAGATGCAGCACAAAATATCTTGGAGCACCGTCGATGTATAGTACGCCTATGGCTTACGCGAGTAGGTGCGTCGGCTACAGTCCACAGCTGGCGTGTCAAGCACACTAGCTCACTCCCCAAATATCATTTCACTGTTCATTTGTCGCCGGTGAAAGATGGGGACGTGGACCCACGTCGTGCGGGAAACTTCGGCGGCCCACTCCGGCGAGAGCGCGGCTGCAGCCGCCAGGCGCGTGCTAAAAAGCTTCGTGAGGGCGACCGCAGTCTGCGTCCGGGCGGCCAAGGCAGCCCAAACGGCCGTTGTTGCTTCTCTGGTGGCGGCGGCATCATCTGCCTTGGGGATAGCCACTGGCGAGAGCGGCAAGCAGCTGTCCGTTCCGCAGCGGTGGCCTTAGCCCTGATGGAGGCCGCCCACTACCATGTCGAGGCCGTCGACGCCCAGCTCGTTGTGGTCACCACACAAATCGAACGAAGCTTCTCCGACAACGATCAACAACCCACGACCGAAGAGCTGGCAATCACCAAGAGAGTTCAAGCAACCAACCGTTCCTGCGCGGCATACCTTGCCATGACGGAGCCCGCCAGAGACCAGATCGCGGCCGCTCATGCCCAGCTCGTGGTGGCCTATGCCAAAGATATGGCGGACGCGGATGGCGAGATGCTTGCCGAGTATGGTGCAAATGATGCCATGGAGCCCCTTCCCCAGGAGACCGTCGGGCGAGAGCTGGACATGGAGGCAGCGGCGGAGATTGACGAGCACCAGCCGTAGTAGTACTCTTTTGTTTTGTTTAGTTAAGAGCGCTGGTCTTTAATTTGTTAGAGTAATGTTTAGGTCAGCTAGCTCTGTTTAATTGCTGAACTTGCTCGATTAAGAACTTAGTCTCCTTTGTGTACCCAAATTATGCAATGACGTGGATGACCACTGTTACCAGGGAAATTCGAACCAAAATTTTTGACGTTCAAACTCAACACACATGGGTTAAGCTATCTGAATCGTTTGTGATGTTCACATATCATACACAGTTCTGAATAAGGGACCGTGTCTGATGACACTTTGCGCCAGTTTTTTCGCTGAAGCGATTCCAAATTTTCGGCTTCCGCGGGAATATCAACCTCCCCACCCCTCCCCCTTACCAAAAGCCACATTTCCCCTCTTTCCGCCTTCCTTTACAAGTTGAAACATTCACTCCTTGCTTGCAGCGCCGCCTCCTTGCCGGCAACCCTCCTTCACGATGCTCGGCCTCGCCTATCCAGGCAGGTAATCCACACCCGACCCCCATCCTCCTCCTCCATCCACATCCCACATGCCCCGACCACCGGCGCGAGCGCGACACCTTCCACCCAAATGACCAACCCCTCCACCAAGTAAGTGCCGCCCTAAACCATGGTGCACGCAGTATAGATAGGATCTCAAGGAGCATTTGGCAGCGGAGAAGCAAATCGCGGCCGCACGCGCGCATGAGGTCGCGATGGCTGCCATTCGTGTCGACCCCCAGATCTTGGAGGAGCACCTTGCCGTCGAGGCCACCATTGACACCTCGTGCGGCGATGCCGCGACGCGGTTGGCTACTTTAAACGACAGTTCGTGGCGTTTTCTCGAGGCCATCGTTTGCTAGCTACTGACTTTCCTTAACAAATTCTAGTGAATTGTGCTATCTAGTTTTACCATGCAATTTTCTGCTATAGTGTATATGTTCTATATGTCGTGCAATGTGGTGTTCAATTAACTTCTTGGTTCAATTTTGCAAATGTGATGTTCAATTCTTCAGGGTGCAATATTTCCAAGTTGTTAAACATGCTTGGTTTGGTTAACTGTCTGATCTTCTATTACGAGTATGTTATATTGTGCAATGTGGTGCTCAGTTAACATTTGGTTCATTTGTCGTGGTGTTTAGTTAACTACTTGGTTCAATTCTTCAATGCGATGTTCAATTGTTGTGGCTGCATTCTGTTATTGTATACCATGTGAGAAATAAATCGAATTTGGCTGTACAAAATACATGAGAAACAAATACAATTGCTATATTTCCAAGTTGTTAATCATGCTTGGTTTGGTTAACTGTCTGATCTTCTATTAGGAGTATGTTATATTGTGTAATGTGGTACTCAGTTAATGTTTGGTTCATTTGTTGTGTTGTTTAGCTAACTGCTTGGTTCAATTCTACACTGCGATGTCCAATTGTTGTGGGTAGAATTTTTTATTGTTGTGCATGTGAGGAATAAATCGAATTTGGCTGCACTTAATACATGAGAAACATATACAATTGCTATATTTCCTAGTACTTAATCATGCTTGGTTTGGATAAATGGGTTTTCCATGTGGCTTGAATTAATTTGATGAATCTACAATGTGCTTATTTTCATCAACATATTTTACTGATAGCATGCGAACCCTTACTTAACCTGATGACTAACTACCTTATATGTGTTGCAGGGAAACAATGGGAAGCACTGAGGTTTACAATCGAGGTTAGCAAGTGCATGGTCCGTTGTCTGATATCTCATTATTGTGCAATTGCATGAACCATTCTAATTTTTTGGTTTTTAACAATTTGGTCTTGCACATGTAGGTCCTGCTGTCAGAGGTTTTGATCCACTGTTCAACCCTTTTTGCATATGGTGAAATGAGTTGTCCATGAATATCAGTCAAATCAAGAAACTTAGAAAGATTGTTAGGATAAAGAAATTAGCGACAAAAAACAACAAGATCTTTGTCTGCACAATGAAGAAGACATCAGTTCACTACAGGATGGTACTAACTATTATAGCTTGCCTTTTTTATTCCTTTGCCCCATTTCCAATATAGAGAAGATATTTATGCACATCCTTGTTTTCAGGCCTTTCCAAAGCAATTCACTGATGATTACCTCTCAAACCACCTGTATGGTCAGGAGGCGAGGAATGTATTCACACAACACCCACGGTTCAATATTGAAGTGTTCCTGAAGAGGACAAAGGATGGACGGTCAATCATCCACAAGCACTGGCCTAAAGTTACAAAGACCTTCAACATCAATGAAGGCTCAATATTCGCCTTCTGCTTCAGCAGCAGTTTTCCGTATGAGATACATCTGTCTATGTACCATCTATGATGCTAATTTCGAAAGGTTATAGATGTTGCATGTGAAACTTGGTCCTGGTGTAGTTGTGTAATGGGGTAGCTGAGTGCTGAAGCTATATGATGTTGTACTTTGATGTATTTCAATTATGAAAATTAAATATATTGTGTGCTTAATATGAAATCTCAATTAGATTACTAAATGGATTATGAATAATCGGATAATTAGACTGCTAATTGGGTTTTTCTGTTGCAAACGGTTATTGAGAAAACACCATTTGTGATGCATTCTATAACGCACACAGTTTCTAGGAATAAACCGTGTTAGATTAATGAACAATCACACACGACATCCTCTTGAAAACTGTTTGCATTAGGCCACCTGGTGCAAACTATTACCACATAAAAAATGTGTGTGATGGACAGCCTTTGCCACATAGTTTCTTCTATGCACCGTGTGTGATGGATCCAATAACGCAAATGATAAAATTATTAATATCGTGTGCAATGGCAACGCTATCACAAATGATTTAACGGGACAAATTGTGTGTGATGTACTTGTGAACGGAAACATTTTCCTTGGAGCGACTATGTGGGATGTACACACAAACGGAAACGTTTAGCGGGGACTGTCTGTGTGGCATGTACTTGCGAACGGAAACACGTTCGTCGTATAATTGTATTTTTTAGCTCTACTGTATGTATTTTCGTATTTGAGAGCTCGCCGGTCGCACATGACCTCATTTTGCCGAGCGTGTGTGCCATGAGGGCATATCCCCGACGGTTTCTGGGTCCATGTGGGAAGGACCCCCCCCCCCTATCGCCCACACTCACTTGGCGACGGTTCCGAAGGCCGTCGTGGAAAGGGGTTAAAAACCGTTTGTTTAGCAGCTCATTGTACTAGTGCTAATCTTAGCAACTGAACCGGTATCAAATACCCTGGGGTTACTATGAACACTAGTAAAATACACATCATTAACATGTATATCAAATGTACCATTGTTCACTTTGCCATCCTTCTTATCCGCCAAGTTTTTGCGGCAGTTCTGCTTCGAGTGGCCATTTTGTTTGCAGTAGAGGCACTCAGTTTCAAGCTTGGGGTCCAACTTTGGGCTTGTTCATGGGAGCGGCAACTTGCTTGCCATTCTGCTTGAAGTTCCCTTTCTTTCCCTTGCCCTTTTTTTTGAAACTAGTGGTCTTGTTAATCATCAACACGTGATGCTCTTTCTTGATTTCTACCTTCACCGATTTCAGCATCGCGAAGAGCTCGGGAATCATTTTCATCATCCCTTGCATATTATAGTTCATCACAAATTTCTAGTAACTTGGTGATAGTGACTAGAGAACTCTGCCAATCACTATCTTATCTAGAAGATTAACTCCCACTTGATTCAAGTGATTGTAGTACCCAGACATTTTGAGCACATGCTCACTGGTTGAGCTATTCTCCTCCATCTTGTAGGCAAAGTACTTGTCGGAGGTCTCATACCTCTCGACACGGGCATGAGTCTGAAATACCAATTTCATCTCTTGGAACATCTCATATGCTCAGTGGCGTTCAAAACATTTTTTAGGTCCCGGTTCTAAGCCTTAAAGCATGGCGCACTAAACTGTCAAGGAGTCATCATATCAAGCTTGCCAAACATTCATACCGTCCACATCTGCTCCTGCAATAGGTCTGTCACCTAGCGGTGCATCAAGGACATAATTCTTCTGTGCAACATAATCCTTAGATCATGGACCCAGTCCGCATCATTGCTACTATCATCTTTCAACTTATTTTTCTCTAGGAACATATCAAAAAACATAGGGGAGCTACAACGCGAGCTATTGATCTACAACATAAATTGCAAATACTATCAGGACTAAATCATGATAAATTAAAGTTCAATTAATTGAATTACATAAGAACTCCCACTTAAATAGACATCCCTCAAGTCATCTAAGTGATACCTGATCCAAATCAACTAACCTATGTATGATCATCTTGTGAGATGGGATAGTCATCAATGGTGAACATCTCTATGTTGATCATATCTACTATATGATTCACGTTCGACCTTTCGGTGTCCAGTGTTCCGAGGCCATGTCTGTACATGCTAGGCTCGTCAAGTTTAACCCAAGTATTCCGCATGTGCAAAACTGTCTTGCACCCGTTGTATGTGAACTTAGAGCCTATCACACCCGATCATCACGTGGTGTCTCAGCAAGAAGAACTATCGCAACGGTGCATACTCAGGGAGAACACTTATACCTTGAAATTTTAGTTAAGGGATCATATTATAATGCTACCACCGTACTAAGAAAAATAAGATGCATAAAAGATAAACATCACATCACTACATAAAAAGACACATCCGTGACATTTTGGGCCGAACGAATTTTTTTCTGTCATGCTTATGACACTTCTATGACGATAATTGTGACAAAACCCGGTATCATCATAGATGTGGTCCTACTTCTATGACAAAAAATCATGACAGAAAATGGGCTTTTCGTCCTGGGCGGGCTGGCGACGCAGTTGCATGACATTCTCTGGGTCGTCCATGACGGAGAACACCGTGGTAGAAGCGAGGGCGAGGAAAATTTCTGGGGGAGTTCCCGGTTACGGTTGGTGGTCGGGGGCCGAGCGATGCGCGTTTCTCTCTCATACGTCTGGCGTGTGTGAGAGGCGCTTGCGCTAACTGAACCCGAAGCGAGGCGTTGGGCTCTAATCGAACCCGGCGATTGCCTTTCGCAGTTACGCACATCTTGGACCCGATCGATCGATCGATCCCTTGTTGTTAACTGAACCCGAGTGATTCCTTCGCTACTGCTGCTAACTAAAGTCGATCGATGCTGCCTCTCGATGAACAGTGAGCATTGTTGGGGGGTTTGGATGAACAGTTCCCGGTGGGGGATGGATGAACAGGAACCCGTGGTAGTAGAGGCCATTGCTGTGGATGAACAGTGCCCCGATCGATCGAGCCGGTGGATGAACAGGACCCCGTGGAGGGCTAGTTGAATAGTAGCTGGTGGAGGGCTGGTTGAACAGTAGCCGGTGGAGGGCTGGATGAACAGTAGCCCGTGGAGGGGTGGTTGAACAGGACACCGTGGAGAGGGCTGGTTGAACAGTAGCCGGTGGAGGAGCACGCGGTGGAGGCTGGATGAACAGGAGCCCGTGGACGAACAGTCGCTGGTGGAGGCTGGAGGAGGTCGACAGTGGATGAATAGTAGCCTATGGAGGCTGGAGGAGGTCGACGGTGGAGATGAACAGTATCCCGTGGAGTCCCGTTTTGCGGTACGCCACACCCTTCCCGATGAACAGGACCCCCGTTTCGACCGTAGCTCCAACACAAGTCAGTTTCCTCTGTTTTGCGGTACGCCACACCCCTCCCGATCAACAGGACCCTGTTTCCATCGTAGGAGGTCCGTTTCCTCCGTTTTGCGGTACGCTAGACCCCTCCCGATGAACAGGATCCCGTTTCGACCATGGCCGGTCGAACACAAGGCAGTTTCCTCCATTCTGCGGTATGCCATGCCTCGTTTCCATCGGCTGTTCCGTCCAAGCTGGTTGGCTCTCGATGAACAGCACGCATTTCATTGCCTCCCGATGAACATGATGCATTTGAACACGACGACGACACAGTTTCTCCGTTCTGACCCAGCCATGTACACGAGCCCTGGACATACGTATGCACGAGTAGGCATTCGAGACCCCGCCCGTATGCACGTATGTGGCCGTATTTACTTTCTTGCACCCTGGCCGATGTACGTACGTGTACATGCTATGTGCACGCCTCTACTACGACACATGCGCGCCTCTACATCGACCAGAATGTACGTACACGTTCAGGACCAGAATGACAACGCTACGTACGCTTCGACCAGGTGGGTCCCGACTGTCAGGCACTTCCTTGCGTGGGAAGATGTAGCTGGTGGGTCCCAGAAGTCAGGGAAACATTTTTCTGTGAAAGACGATGGCCCGTCCGGTGGGTCCCTGCTGTCAGGTGGAGGAATCATTATTTTCCGCATAATAAGGCGGCACTTCCTTGCTTCGGCCGTGGACCAAGCTGTCTGCCTCTCAACGTACAGTACTCTTCCGATGGAAGTCGTTCATTGACCACATTGACCATGCCGCTCCCAGAGCACCAAGGCGATGGACGACGGCGAGGCCTAGGAAGGGAACGACGCGGAGCTAGGGAAGATGCGACAGTGGATGCCCACGCGGAGAGGAGTACAAGGGTTCATTGGTTCGGCTGCGGTGTGAGGCTGCCGTTGCCGCAGGGCCTGGCCAGCGGGGGAGTAGTAGGGGGCGGTGAGGCCTCCGCGGCATCATAGCCGGACATGGGAAGCAGGAGCACGCGGCACGACCGACGCTGGTTTGGGCGGCTGGGGCAACAAGACCAGAGGTTGAAGAAGCACTACGACCATTGGATGGACATTGTATGGTCACTGGAGCTAGAATCGTTTATATTGACTAAGTTGACAAAGCCCTCCGTCCCCATCAACTAAGTAGGCCCACAAGTCAGCCTCCCACTATGGTGGGTCCTAGCTAGCAAGGGGTATTCATTTTTGCGCGTAATAAGGAGGCACTTCCTTGTGTGCGAAGATATAGCTGGTGGGTCCGACCTGTCAGCGGGGCGATGTTTTTTTTTGTGAAATAGAGAGGCCCTTCCGGTGGGTCCCAGCTGTTAGGTGGAGGAATCATTATTTTGCGTGTAATAAGGTGGAATTTCCTTATGTTCGGCCATGGACCTAGCTGTCAGCCTCTCCACGTACAATCCATGTCCGATGGATGTCGTTCGTTGACTTTGTTGACCACGCCACACTGAGAGCACCAGGGCGGTGGATGACAGCGAGACCTAGGAAGGGAACGACACGGAGCCTGGGAAGACACGGCAGTGGTTGCCCACGCGGTGGGGAGTACGAGAGTTTACTGGTCCGGTTGTCGTCGCCGGAAAATAACAGGAGGTGTGGGTGAGTAGAGGAATGGCATGGCCAGCAATGGAGTAGGGTGGGGCGGTGCGGCCTGTGCGGCAGCACAGACGGCCACGGAGGCGGAGCGAGCGGTACCACCGCGCTGGTTTGGGCGGTGGAGCAAGAAGATCGATATCGAAGAAGAAGACGGCCGTTGGATTAACATCCAACGATCCATCGCTACTAGAATCGTTTGTGGACTAAGTTGACAAAGCCTTTCAGTACACGCCAACCTAGTAAACCCACAAGTCAGCCTCCAAATCATCCCAAACAGCATACAACCCGAAATTTCTAGCCAGATTCAAATTAATTTAAAAACTAAACATACCTTAATTTAAATCCAATGAAATTTTACCCGCACAAAAACAATGAAATTTAAAATGTCAAAATCCCAAAGAAAAAAGTATTTTGGAACTAATTGCCTGTTTGCTGTATTTTCTCATTTCACGGCTCATTTATTATTACTTACAGCCCATTTCTTATTACTTATAGCCCAATTTCTGGGCAAAATGCATCCCTCCTCGTCTTGAAAGATTTCCGGCCCAGCAGGGCGTAGAAAAGCAAGTAGGCCTACGTTGGTTATTGTGCAAAAAACAAAATAGCTGGGCTAGCCATTTTTAGAAAGGAAAAAAACAAACTGGGCTGGTCATGTGCTCATATGAAATAAAAGCCTGGGCTAGACGGGCCACAGCTCCCGCACAACCCAGTTGATACCCTTCTCCCGTTCTCCGTCCTGAAAAAACAAAATTATTGTGTGCTGCTGTGTCCCTACTGTCATCCTCGCCATGCACAGCCATCTCCTTATTCCTCTCGGTTGTTGACGATGTTGACAACACCGGAGGGCGGCGCCGCGGCGAGCGAACCAAGGTGGAGGACGATGGTGAGGCCTCGGACGGGAACGGACATGAGCCGGGGAAGATGCGCAGAGTTTTAGGGTGCGATGTGGCCATGATGCCTGCGCGACAGCATAGCAAGCCGTGGGAGGCGGGAGCAGGCGGTCCCGTCGGCGCTGGTTTGGCTTTGGCGGCTGGAGGAAGAAGAGGCTGAAGAAACATGACAAACGTTGAATGTCAATCCAACGGCCAAGGTTGGCACAATCGTTTGTTGACTAAGCCGACACCAAATAGCATACTTTTTTATATATAGGAAGAAAAGAAAAAGTGGGCTCGTTTGCCTGGTAACATTCCCGAAATTTCGACCGTTCGATCTTGCGTCGCAACTAAAAATGCGAGGAAAATGCGTTCATTTCCCGTCCTCCTCCCAGGGAACGTTCGCCACATAAGTGACTAGCAACCTTGGTTTTCAACCGAGAGGACTTGGGTTCGAGTCCCAGGAACTCTCAATTGTGTCCTCCTTCCTTCCTCGCAAAAAAATAGAACGAAAATCAAAGACTTGAGAAGGCGTACAGAACAAGCTAGTGTACCAGTAAAGAGACATTGCTGAGTTTTAGAAAAAAGAGAGACGTGCTCCTGTAGCTGGTTCGAATCCAAACCTAGACTATTACTATATATGGTGCTATGCTACTCTGCAAGTAATGAAACTGACATATCCAACGTTCGCTTCTCCTCTTCTCTACTTACTCTGCCTAGCATCAGAAGCTCTGGCCGCAGCAACCATGTCCGTTGGCTGCTCGTCCAGCTGCTCTTCAGCAGGCAACAACCAGATATGCACCACGTTGCCACCCGTACCATCACCTGTGGATCTCATCACACCCCCGCCGGCACACGCACCACAGCCGGTTGCTCATCGCAACCCGCTGCCGTTGGTGGGTGCCACTGCTGCAAATCACGCAGAGTCATCTGTCGCGTCTCAACCACAATCCTCAACCCTGGCCGAGTCTTCTACAAATGCCCGAATCATGGGGTAATAATATGTTTAAGTGTTGTGCTACTGCTTTCAGTTTTTAATAGTTTGGTTGATGATCTTCCAATTTGATTCGTGCAGAAAAGGGAAGATTCGTGTGATTTGTATTTCTGGGAAGTTGCTGATGTGGGGGAATGCAACTATGCTGATTGTTTGGTTAGCCGAGGAATCCCAATACCATCAGTTTGGGGTATTGGACAAGTAACTGAAGGAACGGCAGAAGAGGAAGATGCAGAGAAGAAGGTTAAAGATGCAGTTCCTCTGATCATGGCCAAGCAATAGCTGCTGAACAGCCTTGACAGCAACGAGGAGATGAAAGAGCTTGTGAAGATAATGGGAAAAATCGATGTGCTCTGTAGGATGATTATCTCTTTATTTGCAGTGTATGTAGCACTCATGATTTATTCAATGGCTATGACATGAGCACTTTGCTGAAACTAGTAATGAATTATACCTATGTAGCAGGATGGGCGTAGTGTTGTGAACATCTAATGATTTCTATTAACCAAAAACGAGGGGTATCCCCTTTTGCTCATAAATAAATAAATAGCAGAGGCCCTTTTGGTAATAAATAAATAAATTAGCAGAGGCCCTGTCGGGTCAGCTTTGTTCCCATTCGAAGACATCGAGCAAATTGCAGTCCAACAGCAAACTATGTCAACAAATTCAAGTTTCACAGCCAAATATGAGTACAACTAAACAACAATGTCATCATGTTTTACTCGTCATACAATCACCAAACACAAATCAACATACATAACAAGTGATGTTCTCACAGCAAAATACTAAACAACACGTTCATCAGGTTTTAGTTGTCATAGCAAACACAATTTCACATAGTAGATAAAAAACGTCTTCTGACAGGCAAATACGACAAAAGCAATCTAATCATCATCGCAGCAGCAGCGTCAACATCTTCGCCATGTGTATCAGTCTGAATCGTAATTCCCCAGAGTGTCATATTCTTCTTCATCCTCAATGTCCTTGAACATTGGCTTCTTCTTGATCAACTTTTGTATGTCCACAGCACGATAGGCAATATTTTCGCCAGCATCATTGACGTGATGGTTCTCAAAGATATTAGGAACATCTATGGAATCTTGTACATCAGGAGCGGTGTAAGCATCATCTTGTTGAGCAACTTCATTAAACGAATTCCTCTGCTCAAATCTTTGCAATACTCCCCAGTCATCGCTATGTGCAAATGGGTCTTCCAAGAAAAAAATATGTGTTGCTTGATTTGCCAAAATAAAAGGCTCGTTGATGCAGTACGCGCCTTGACATTGATGGATTTGAAATAATCATCAGCTCTGGGTTTTGCGATCCTAGAAAACAAGTTATACCAACGATAGCACAACAGAACCACACACCGATGATCCTCGAAACTGGAGATATACTACAACTGAACAATGTCTGTTATGTTAGCATACATTTCATTTGTTACTCTATCGTACGTATCCGTGCTCATGATGGCACTGTTTTGTGTCTTCCTGCCTTCATTGCATGCAAGGGTGTTGTAGCACATCTCCACCAACGCAAGATTCATAATGTCTTACCCGATTATCAGGAACCATTGCTAGTGCGTAAAGGGCATCATCAACTGCCTGCCCATCATCCCACATCTTCTTAACCTATGTTTAGAAAATAGACAAGCTGATCATCTTATGTACTCAATATATTAAAAAAACTGACAGTGCAATTCAAAAGCTTACATGGCTCTTGAACCATTTCGCAAATCCTGCCATAACCAGTTTGTCAATGTTTCTTGGATTTTGCGGCAGTAACTCCTTTTGTAGATGTTGCACAACATAGTGATCGCGTCAAACATCTAAATATATAAGAATGTGCTGCAAGTTTAGTAGATTACGATGTATAAGCTGCAGTACTTAGCACTTACTTGATATAAGGTAGTATCTCAGACAGTTATTCAACATATACCAAACCATTTTGTCCAAATCTTTAGGTTTGTCCTCTTGTCGACTCTTCCCTGTAACTCAAACAGAATAATCGAAAACATTGAGCCCGGGATTGTCTTCACCCACCTCTTTGCTAAGCTGATCAGCTATTTCAATGTATTTTGAGCAGAATGTCACGCTTTTGTAGCAATGTAGGCCTCTGCAGTGGAACCCTTGGGTCTAGCTTTGTTCCTAACATAGCCCTTGAAAGTGCCTAGCCGCCTTTCAATAGGGTACATCCAGCCATACTATACTGGACCTCTAAGTAGTGCCCCATCAGGTAGATGAACAGTCAAGTGCACCATCACATCAAAGAAGGCTGGAGGATATATCTTCTCAAGGTTGCATAGGATAGTTGGTATCTTGTCTCTAAGACGCTCCAAAGCATCTATCATGATAGTTCTACTGTAGAGTTCCCTGAAGAATTGTCCCAACTATGCAACTGCTCTGTATAAGTCAGGGCGGCCCAATCCTCTAATGATAACAGGTAAAACCCTTTGAATTAGGATGTGGCAGTCATGAGTTTTCAACCCTTGTACCTTGTTTCCATCTGCACTGACTCTCCTTTTAGGTTTGGAAGCAAATCCATGTGGGAATCTCACACGTGACAGGACCTCGCAGAATTCTTTTCTTTTTACCTTGTCCAAGACGTACACAGCTGGTGCCATATCCCATGGTTTACCTTCATTTTGCACCTGCAAATCCCTTCTGATACCCAGGTGTGTCAAATCAATCCTAGATTTTAAGGTATCTTTCGTCTTGCCTTCAATATTAAGAAGTGTGCCGATAATGTTGTCACATATATTTTTCTCGATGTGCATCACATCAAGATTATGCCGCAGATCCAAATCTTTCCAATACTCCAAGTCCCACAAAGTGGACCTGCGGGTAAACAATAATCTCTCTTCTGCGCTGACACGCTTCCTTTTCCCGCTACCATTACCATGATGGTTTCCTGGTGTAATATGTCTGACCTTCTCTAATTCCACTTGCAACTCATCGGCGGTGAGCCTCTTTGGCGCATCACGGTTTTCATGCTTTGCATTGAACACATGTCTTCGATATTTTGTAGGACGCGGCTAGTCCTTGGCAAGGAAATGGCGGTGTCGAACGTAACAGATCTTGCTAAGTATTGCGTGATGACAATGATTCCTGTCACAAATAACACATGCATTGTAACCACGTGTCGTTCGCCCTGACATAGTGCCCAAAGCCGGATAATCATGGATGCACCAAATTATAACAACACGCAGAAAGAAATCAGCAGGTGGGCTGCTATATAGGTCTCGAGTGAGAACACCCCTCCATAGCTGTTGAAGTTCCTCCACAAGAGGCTCCATGAATAAATCAAAATCATATCCAGGACTTTTTGGACCAGGATGAGCAAGGCCATCATGTAGTTTGATTCTTTGGTGCGTACATTTGGAGGCATGTTGTAAGGGATAACAAGCACTGGCCACATGCTATATGTGGCGCTCTGGTTTCCAAATGGGTTAAATCCATCTGAAGCTAAGCCAAGTCTAATGTTTCTCGGGTCAACAACAAACTTTTTGTGTTTCTGATTGAAGGTTTGCCACTCACTACCATGAGATGGATGGCTCATTACATTCTGATCTCTGTACTCCTGGTTCCTAGAATGCCACAGTACATCCTCTCTAGTTTCAGCATCATGAAACAACCTCTGTAATCGTGGTGTAATTGGAAAATCTCTCAGAACATTATGAGGAATCCTCTTCACAGCATCGCCATCTTTCCATCTTGATGAGTTGCATTTCAGGCATTCACTTAAGTTGCACTGGTGCGCGTCGGTCCTAAACAAACGGTTTTTACCCCTTTCCGCGACGGCATTTGGAACCGTCGCCAAGTGAGTGTGTGCGATAGGGTGTCCTTCCCACACGACCTAGAAATCGTCGGGGATAGTCCCTCCTGGGACCCAGGCCGGGGTCGTGTGCGATCAGGCGAGGCATCGAAACCCATTCATTTCCGTAGGTATGTACATCCCACACGGTAATCTGAGAAAATCATTTCCGTAGGTATGTACATCCCACATGGTAATCCGAGAAAATCATTTCCGTAGGTATGTACATCCCACACGGTGAATCCCAGAAAAACATTTCCGTTCGTATGTATATCACACAGTCAATCTAAGGAATACGTTTCCGTTCTTGTGTACATCCCACACAGTCAATCTAGGGAAAACGTTTCTGTTCGGATGTACATCCCACACGGTTTTATGTATACGCTCATGTGTGAAAGGTGTAACTATCACACGCGCTCTGCCTTGGTTAATTGTTTGCTTTCATTAACTACATCACACACGATTTGATGTATAAAACTGTGTGGCATCGGGCTATTTATCGCAAGCGCTTTTACTCCTAGAACCGTTTGCAAAGGTCCATGACCGTCTGTTCTATTTTTATTTTTGCCTGTAATTTATTATTCTAATTGGAAATTTTGAAATACGAAACATGCAATTCAAATTCTCAGCACAATGGTTCAACAACGAATCCATAAATAAAACTGCCAGTACAATATGTTCAGTAATTATAGGATTAGGTAGCAATTAACTATGATGAACCGCAGTATTTAAAGGCGGTAAATGTGAAGAGACAAGTGTAAATCATTTTGACTGCCGAGGGTGTTGAAGAAGCGGAATGCCCATAATGTGCCTTCCTGCATGCCATAGGCATGAACCACTTTTGTCCAACCCCTTGTGACGATCGCCCGCCCATCCTTCACCGCCTTTAGGAAGACTTCTAGAGCATTATCATGGTAGCATGAATTATATACTTTAACCTTAGTTGCATCCACTCCGGTCATGTAGTTTGCAAGGTAATCATCAGTAAATAGCTTCGGAAACCATTGAAAAGAGAAAAATATCATATACTGAGGTCTAATAGAGTAACTTGTTGTGGGCAGGGGGAAAGGCAACACATTACTTACCATCCTAAAGTTCACTGTTGTCTTCGACAAAGTGTAAATAAAGAGCTTAGTTCCAATCACCCGTTTGTTTCGCCTAACAATCTTTCTTAGTTTCCTCACTTGATGCTTGTTCATGAATATCTCATTGCCCCATACGCAAAAGGGATCGAAGCGTGGATTAGTACCCCTCATATATGTACCTACAAGCAACCAGTAAATGTAAGAAGCTAAAGTGAGATTGCACAAATGATGTAAAATACAACTACCTATGTTCCTAAGTATAAGTAATTTTTTGAGATTTCAATATGAACTACATACGGCTGTATATAGAATTATAGATATAGTTTAGATTCGAATCTAGATTCAATCATTTTGCTCCTTATGTAGTCTATATTGAAATCTCTAAAAATACTTACATTTAGGAATAGATGGTGTATAAGACATGGGATGCAGCTAACCTTGACGGCAAACAACAACATCACCCATTGTAGCCCTATGTAAGTACATGGAAAGCCAATGTTAACTACAACAGGGTTAACATCCACCAAAAATAGCAAATGGTGATAAAACGGCAGCATCTGTAGTGATATCTTCATTTCGAAAGAGTAGCACGGTAGCAAAGTGGTGGATTAAAAAATGGATACAACTGTTAATTGCAACAGGCTTAACAACATCCTAATTCATGTTTTGTAAGTTTGTAGCCATTGAAATACAACTCTTTAAAAATGGATACAACTGTTAATTGCAACAGGCTTAGTGGCCATTGAAACTGTAATCGATAAAAATGCAATTGGCGTAGTTAAACATCACAGGCAGGTCTTTGCCAGAAGCGAGATAATGGCCCAGCTTGTCTATAAAAGGTAGGGAAAATAGCTCAAACATGTTAGGCATGTTTATCGCAACATGCTTAATACATCAACAAAGACAAAACATAGCCATTAATTGCAACCGGTATTGGTAAGATTGAACTGGTGGGTACATACTTGGTAAGTCCCGAGAGGTAGTTCTTTGGGGCACTTCATCTTGGCCAGAGCCCGCCCAAAGTTAGCGGCGGCGGAGGCGAGCTGTTCCTCCGGGTCGAAGCGTGGATCAGTGCCACTGACATGTGTACCTACAGGCAACCAGTAAATGGTAGAAGTTAAACTGCAATTGCACAAATGATGTGAAATACCGTAAGACATCGGATGCAGCTAACCTTGATGGCAAACAACAGCATCGGCCGTTATGACCCTGCGTAAGTACATGGACAAGCATGTTAAGTACAACAGGGTTAGCATCCACCAAAAAAAGCAAATGGGGCAGCATCTCTAGTATATCTTCATTGCGAAGAGTAGCATGGTAGCAAATGGACAGATTAAAAATGGATACAACTGTTAATTGCTACAGGCTTAACAACATCCTAAGTCATGCTTTGTAAGTTTGTAGCCATTGAAATGCAACTGTTTAAAAATGGATTCAACTGTTAATTGCAACAGGCTTAATAGACATTGAAACTGGTACTGATAAAAATGCAATTGGCATAATTAAACATCACAAGGCAGGTGCTGCCGGAGCAGAGAATGGCCCAGATGTCTATAAAAAGGTAGGGAGAGTAGAAAAAATGTGTTAGGCATGTTTACTAAAACATACTTAATACATCGACCGTACAGAACATAGCCATTAATTGCAACTGGTATTGGTAAGATTGAACTAGTGAGTACATACTTGGTAAGTCCTGAGAGGTAGTTGCTGGGCCACTTCATCTTGGCCAGAGCTCACCCAAAGTCAGCGATGGCGGAGGCAAGCTATTCCTCTGGGTTGAAGCGTGGATCGGTGCCACTGACATGGGTACCTACAGGCAACTAGTAAATGGGTAGAAGTTAAACTGCAATTGTGCAAATTATGTGAAATACTGTAAGACATGGGATGCAGCTCATCTCGACGGCAAACAAAAGCATCGGCCGTTATGACCCTGCGTAAGTACATGGACATGCATGTTAAGTGCAACAGGGTTAGCAACCACTAAAAATAGCAAATGGGCAGCATCTCTAGTGATATCCTGAGTCATGTATTGTAAGTTTGTTGTTGGTATTGATGAAATTGAGCTGGACACGGTAATATTTGAACATCACACAATGTGTAGTACTGAAATAAACAAGGCACGAACATGCTTAATACATCAACCGCACAAATCATAGCCGTTGCAAGTGGTATTGGTAAGATTTAGCTGGTCAGATCTTACCTGCTAAGTCCTAGGGGGGTAGTCGCTGGGGGGCTTCATCTGGGCCAGAGCCTGCACCATGTTGGCGGCGGCGGCGGAGGCAAGGTGTTCCTCTAGGTTAACACGCACAGCGGCCATCGCACCATGGACCGCCATCAGCTCCTGGCGGGGGGGATTTGGAGGCATGAGTATGTTTCGCAGGTGCCATTTAAGCAATCAGGCCGGGGACGTGATAGAGATCGGTGGGTTACCTGACTGGATCCGAGCAGAACGTAGATGTGGTTGAAGCTGTGGTTGCGGCGGCGGCGGTTTGAGATTCAGGTAGGGGGAGGCGCGAGGGAGGGGGGATACTGGGGGGAAGGGGATGTGGTTGGAGGAATAAATTCTGAAATCGCGCGCCTAATGAAAATTTTGGTGTGAAATTTCAAACTTGGGCGGGGGAAACACACAACACAAACGAAGCGCGTAAAATACTCGTGTGCGAGAAAAAAGAAAGTTGGCAGATCCCGTCTCCAAAAAAATGTACACGTGTACTTGATTTTTTTTGGTCAATGGTACGCCTGGTTTATTAGGAAATATCGCACAGGTAACTGAATTATGGGTCATTAACGCAAAAAACGCAGACGGGTACAACATAGAAACCGTGTGTTTTGTGATCTTCTAATGATTAACGCAAAAAAGGCACACGGGCACACATGCTAATCAACGCTCAAAGCCCTCAAAGGATGCTCTTACCGACATTGTACGTTAATACTACAAACTTAAAGTACTACTGATAATTTGCTCTAATACTACAAACTTAAACTACTTCTCACATGCTGCCATCAGGGCATGCTGGCCAGACGCTGGCGTTGTCCTTCTCGGCCTTGTAGGCGGCAGCCCGCCATGCTTCGATCTCCGCCAAGCTCTCCTCACCACGGCGTGCGGCCTCTTTTTTCTTGCGACGGCCGGACTCTCTTTTCTCGACTGCTTTCTGCCTTTTCCGCTCCTTCTACGCGGCTTTGGCCGCCTCTATATCCACCACCCATTCGGCCATGGCAGCCTCAAAGTCCGCCCATGTAACTGTCTGGCCGCCAGCGGTGATGAACTAGGCGCGGTGAGATGCCATCGCTTCCTTACCATGTGTGCGGTCGCGGGCGGCGAGGAACGTGGCGCGGAGGGATGCCATCACTTCCTTACACTACTAGGGAAAACCTTATACACAGAACTTTAGCAGTAGTGTGGGTCAAAAAAGCACGCTGCTGCTAAGTAGCAGTAGCGCGCCATAAACAGCTGCAGATAAAGATCTAGCAAGAGCGCGTACGTCTTTAAACACGTTGCTACTAAAATTCACACGGCCTGGACGATAGGCTACACATAGTAGTAGCGACCTGTAATGACGAATCAAGGCTACCGCTACTTCATTTGTAGCAGCTGCTTTAATAAAAACTCGCCATCGCTAAAGGTTATAAAATTAAATGGAAAGAAAATAGAAAGGTAATTGAAAATGAAAAAAATAGAATAAGGTGAAAGGAAAAAAATAAAATGTGAAGAAAACTAAATGAAAAAGAGGGAAAAAGAGATAGGAGTAGTAGTAGCGTGTATCATGGAACGCGCTGTAGCTATGATTGCAGCAGCGCTTTTCCTGGAACGCGCTACTGCTACTGCTGACTTAACCACGGGGTTCGTCCTTCCCCATGTGTCCACTTCCCCAACATCCAACTCTCTCCATCAGTAGCCGCCGTCATTGTCGCCTGTCGGCCGCCTCCTCCGCACCCTCTCCACGCCTCGACCCAGATTCAACGCCGCCCGCCTCGACCTCAACGCCGCCTCGACCTCGACCTCGACGCCGGGCCGCCATCCGCCACGCCTCGAGCCCGACCTGACCTCGACATCGCCTGCCCCTCCCTCGTCAGGCACCCGAGGTGAGCACGCCCGCTCCTCCCTCTCCCTACCTCTGCCTAGGGTTTGTTTATATTTTAGTTGCATCAAATTAGTTAGGGTTCATGTACGAGTGGAAACAAATCGGATGCGGATGCGGCTCAAATGAGTTAGGGTTCATGTAAGGGTGAAAACGAATCAAATTTCTAAGATGAATCATAAAACGAGTAAAATTTGACCACTTATTTCACTTTATAGTTGGATAATTGAAATATCCGCTACCACTTTCCACCCTATAGGTTCATCATATTAGATGGTAATTAGGGCAGTAGTTCCTAGGTACTAATTAGTTAGTAAGAACTAGGTACTAATTAGGTACTAGAATATTTTTATTTATAGTAAGTTTATTTTTAGTAAGAACTAGTTGAATTAATAGAACTAGTTAGTAAGAACTTGTTGCTATTTTTTAGTTAAAGCAATTTTTCCTGCCTCGACGTGGACGATGCCTATCCCGCATCCTCGTCGTCGAGTCGGCGGAGGACAACACATGCTTGACCAGATCGGCCATGTCCGGGACTGGGCTCCGCCGGGTGGTACTTGAGGCGCTACTCACCGGGGCGCAGGTTGGTGAGGAGCCAGGCTGTCGTTGACCCGAACCTTCTATGGTGGCGGTCGCGTGGGCCAGTGATGATCCAGAGGCTCGAGGACTCCGCAGAGGTGGTGCGTCACCGTGTCATTGAGGAGGACGCGCACGTCCGTCGCTACTTGTTTGCGTTGGAGCACAGGTCGTTCTCTAATACCTGGCAGGTTCTCCAGGGATCTCACTGGAGCTATGATCCCGTGATGGTGCCTTCTCTGTGGGTGTCCACCGCCCGCGCCGATACCCGTCGTGTGCTAGGGTTTTAGTTGTATTAGTGATGTTATATGTATGACACTATTCCTGATATATTAGTGATAATATTCGACGATGTAGGGACGCATGAGATGATTTACTTTTGCTTATTGAATGCATGGTAATTTGAGTCCTATAAGATATTTTGAAATGTATATCTTGTGTTGCTCAATATCCAAGTGGCCGGTCATGTTTGCATGTTACACCTCCGAGTGGCATATGTTTTGCCAGAGTGTTGATTCATTTCTGTTCCAGCAAATTTCAGGCGCTCGATATGTCCTATTTTAGCAAAGGTCATGCCGGATTTTTCCGTGAATTTTGGCATGACTTGTGCCAGAATATGTAGGAAATATCGAGTGCCCCGGATTTGTGTGTTGAGTATCCTGGTAGTTGTCTACGATCGATTTTCAATTAATTTTTTAACTATGAACATAGGAAATGTCCGATTTACCTAAAAGGATTTCGGTATTTGCAAATACTGCGAAGACGAAGCGTGGCATGTGCGACGGAATCTTCCTAGATGATGATAGGCGCTTGACATCAAGTCGGACGAGAACTTCGAAGTGGATACAGTAAGTCATAACGACAAGTCTTTTTTCGTAGCTAAGCATGACATCTGCTTCATTTGCTTGAACTTATATTTTTTTTACTATTCTACTAGCATATCCCCTGCCGTGCAAGAGTTTTTGTATTGGATAAGATAGGTTTGAGTCATACTGCGGAGGTAAAGAAAGTTTATTTGAAGACCGAGCATGGTTATATTTTCCATGCAAAATTATACAATTCAGACAACTACACCTATTTTGGATGCAAAACATGGCGAGCACTATGCAAGACTTATGCATTTGAGCCTGATATGGTTATCACCTTTGATATTCGTCCGGAAGATGATATTGAAGGTAATACCGACATCCGGTCGATGTGCGCACGCCTCCAGTTATACCATTATGTAAGTTTCTCAACCATATTTATGTCTTTGATATTGTTTATTCAAAAATAGTTGACAACTAATTTGTATTTTCATCTTATTTCGGTGCAAGCAAACATGTCCAGCGCTTGGTAGACAGGACCTACTACTGTCACGAGGCTGAACTAAACTGCGAGGAGCTAAGTCATTATGTTTCATGGCTTGAGGATCTTCATACTGTCAAGGCAAATTTTCTTCCTGGATTTAGAAATGTTAGTACTGAAAACGTGCGACCAATAGTGTTCGTAATGAACTACGGTCACATCCATTTAGGAAGGATGGTAAGATTTTTACTATTTGTCCTCATTGCATCTTTTCCATACATTATTTTTGAAGCTAAACTTCATTGCTAAGTATGTTACCATACGATGTTCTTCAACAGGACTCCCGATGAATGTTGTGCCTTATGGGATCGAGACTAAAGGTACCATGAGTATTATCACTTCGCCCAAGATATGCTACAGATTACTTTAGTGCATTCAAGATTAGCGACGGATGCTTAATAGTGCAAGACTGGACCAAATATGTGTTGGGGGAGCGCAGAGAAGTACTAGGGGCAGCAAATGCAGGCGCTTTCCACGATTAGGAGATGTGTTCATCTGCATGCTCCAACTTGATCAAGGAGGAGATCTACACATGTTTTATGTTGTTTTACCTAAGAGAGAGCAACAGGAGTGATTAGCTAGCTAGAAATGAGTTTCGGGATGATGATGTGCTACACTATTACTATGATGATAAAATAGCTAGTGTTGGTGGTAATGACTATGATGATTATTATTAGCTAGTGTTAGTGGTGATTAAATAAATACTGTTGGTGGTAATGACCATGATGATGATTAAATATCTTGTCTTTGGTCAAGGATTATATTCAAGTGGAGGCAACATGTGGTGCACATCGAAAGTACTACTAGTCCAAACTAGATCAAGTTTGGATTAGTAGTATACTTTTGACATGCACCACATATTGCCTCCACTTGAACCTAATCCACCTTCATTTGACACTGTTATGGAAATAATGATGTAAACCTCATAACTGGTATTGTATCAATATTTGTATGATGGCGAATAAATAAACTAAAAACGAAAAAATAAAAAAAGAATACTAGTAGCGATGGAGAGAAAACACGCTGCCAGTAGTTACATTAGCAGTAGCATGGGAGTGAAACAACGCTACAGTTATTCGTCCTAGCAGATGGCGCGTGCGGGCACGCTACATCGCTAAGCAAGAGTCTGTAGCGCCTTATTAGTAGCGCGCCTACCCGCACTACTAGTGAGCACAAAACCAGCGCCATCGCTAGGGTTTTCCCTAGTAGTGTTACCGATTCTTGTCGCCATGGGTGCCATGGACGACGCTCGAGAGAGCTCGGGCGGAGGGGCCGGGCAGCCGTACAGTGTGGTGGTATTCAAGAGCTCAACCACAAACGACAACAGAAATTTGGCCTCCCTTACAATTTTGCTCGTTCACGATCGCACATGGTTCATCCGTCGCTTCCAGAAACAGTGTGCACTGAGCCTATTGTGTGTTGCGTTATGATTGGCCGGAACCCCAGCCATGCGGATCACGCGTGTGCACCGTTGGATGGGTTGCGATCGAACGGCAATCCACGTCCCTCACATCACACCCGTGCACCTGTAGCTGGATTGGATTTATATGCGCTAAATGCCTAGAAAATGCACATAATCCCCTAAATATGGTAAATGAGCCCGGAAAAATGCCAAATTTGAACACGGTGATTTGCAGGCTGTATGTTCATCATAGAAAAAAAACTCCAGGGCAAACAACGAAGAAAATTTGGATTCCCCTTCAATCTTGAGGATTTCCCTTTCGAAAGCAACGAACTTCCTCGGTGATGCTTCGATTTATGAAGGGCGTGCATGACAACATAAGCCAAACCTTCTCAAATTTTTACCAAGGCATGGTGAGGTCATACCATGGCACCATGCCAGGCGTCATGTTTTTTAAGCATTTATTTC
The DNA here is from genome assembly GCA_021605145.1 of Aegilops bicornis. Classification (NCBI taxonomy): domain Eukaryota; kingdom Viridiplantae; phylum Streptophyta; class Magnoliopsida; order Poales; family Poaceae; genus Aegilops; species Aegilops bicornis. The sequence goes on from CM038669.1 coordinate 508,684,543, forward strand.
ATTTTTTTATAGTTGAAAACCCAACAAATAGACATTTGTGGTTGACTATTACCACACATTTCATCGAAATATCTGTCCATTCCTTGTAAAAGGCATGCGAATTTACTAAATGGCAGGAGCATGGTTTTCTAGGCCATTCTTGTGGACCCTTTTATGCATTGATTGTTTGAACTTAAATTATGCGCATTAATGCCAAGGAAATGCACATAATCCCCTAAATATGGCAAATGAACCCGGAAAAGTGCCAAATTTGAACACGATGGTTTGCAGGTTGTGAGCTCATCATAGAAAAAAAACTCGTGAACAAAGGACAAAGGAAATTTGGATCCCCCTTCATTCTTGATGATTTCCCCCTCGAAACCATGAAACTTCCTCAGATGATGGTTCGTTTTATGAAAGGCGCGCATCACGACATAAGGAAAACATTCTCCAATTTTTACCAGGGCAAGGTGAGGCCATACCATGGCACCACACAAGGAGTCATGTTTCCCATGTGTTTCATTTTTTGTATAGCACGATCATGGTTTTCCAGGCTGTTCTTGTGCACCTTTTCATGCACTAATTGTTCGAATTTGAATTATGTGCATACTTAATGCCTAGAAAATGCACACAATCCCCTAAATATGGTAAATGAGTTCGGAAAAATGTCAAATTTGAACACGTTTCATTTTAGGTGGTATGTTGATTGTTGGAAAAAACTGAATGACAAACTAGGAAGAAAATTTGGATCCCCCTTCAATCTTAGTGATTTCCCTCTCAAAAGCATTGAAATTCCTCGGTGATGGTTCGATTTATGAAGGGCGTGCATAACAACATAAATCAAACCTTCTCAGCTTTCAACCAGGGCACGGTGAGGCCATACCATGGCACCATGCCAGCCGTCATGTTTTTCAAGCACATATTTCATTGTTCTATAGTTCATAACCCAGTAAATGACGCGTTTGTGGTTGACTATTCCCACGCATTCCATTGAAATCTCTGCCCATTCCTTGTAAAAGGCTTGAGAAATTACTAAATACCATGAGTATGGTGTTTCCGGACCGTTTTTGTGCACCCTTTCATGCACCAATTGTTTGAATTTGAATTACATGCATTAATGCCTACAAAATGCACATAATCCCCTAAATATTGTAAATAAACCCGGAACCGTGCAAAATTTGAACACGGTGATTAGCAGGGTTTATGTTCATCGTAGAAAAAAACTCATGGATGAAGGACAGAGGAAATTTGGATTCCCATTCAATCTTGGTGATTTACTATCGCACACAAGTCATCTATGTTGCCTCTACGAACCATGTGTGTTCACTCACACATGCAACAGGAAAAGAAAACCCTCGCCCACGTCGTCCCCACTCACTCGCTGCGGACTACTCCACAACTTTGCACCCTAAGCTTGACGGCTGTTGGCGGGGGGCGTAGGTCGCGCTCCAAACGGCACCGGATTTCGCCTCCACCGCTTTCCGCCGCCTATCTGCACCGACATTCTAGACTCTAGTCGACTGTGGTTTTCTGCGGGATTGGGCCGGGGATTTTTCTCATGGAGAAGGTAATCAACTTAATTAGCAAAATATTCACTCATCTCTTATCGCAGTCCGTCCGTCGCTTTTAATCAACCGGCGGAAATCACCGTGGAATCATTTTTGTTCTAGCTGATTCGTGGGTGTTCATTCATGTGTGCACAATGCGAGCACAAATCGAGCAACTGTGGTCGTGGCCAGTCGAAAACGAAGTTCTATCTCACCATTCCGGATGACTCCAGGGAGCGCTCAATATGTTCAATCTCAACCTACCATGGTCGGCATGGCCTAAATTTGTGAACATATACCGTCTGTTGCTACATTATCTATATATTTGCAACAAAACTTTGTTACATTATCTATTTTTAATTCTATATTTTTTTACTTTGCTTGCATCTATATATGGATATTTTCTATCAGTTACTCCCATATTTGCATCTTTCTCGGTTATTTCAATATATCTAATTTACGATCTTAATTTTGATTTCAAGCAGTACATCCCTTACTTTGCAAGAACATGAGTAGAAGGAAATCTTGGGCTTTACTTTGCTGATGACTCCCAGGATGCCATATTGACAACGCAACATGGATTTACAATGTCGGTTAGCGTAAAACTTGATAAACATGGTCACTCCTATTTTAAAGCGGACCTTTGGAGAAAAATGTCTAAATGTTATGAAATGAAAGCTGGCAATAAAATTCTAGTGTGTGCACCACAGCCTGGTCTAATTAACATGGATGTTTACTTCCCCAACGTCATCAGCCGATCAAAGTCTGATCAAGGTTATTGTCCTTTCAACTTTCTCCATGCTGTCATGTTACTATTTAAGCAACCAATTGATCACTATTTAAGCAACCAATTGTGATATCATATTCTGACTCCGTTCCTAGGCAGTAACAAATTCTGTTTACCAATTTATGCGCACTATATATTCTTCTGCCATGTTCTGAATAAATAATACCTTTCCAGCTTTTTGCGAGGATATGTTGGATTCATAGTGAGCGATCCGTATGTTACTAAGCATACCAAATTTCACTAGAAGGACTTGAAGCATGTCATAAACTTTGTTGATAATGTGATGAGATAGCACAAAGATATGAACGCTGGATTTTGGATGGGATTAATTAGACCTATGGTGCACACCTTTGAACAAGACCAATTGTGTGCACAAAGCTACCGGTAAAAGTCTTATTTTAATGTTGATTCTCATAAACTATGTATATCTTCAACGATATGTTACAATTGTTTTTATTCTACATGTCAATGAAATTGCCCCCGTAGCTGCTCGTGATCGATTTCCCAGCGTGGTCGAATTACACTTGTGCCTTCTAATAACGCCAAAGTGATTGCAAGGTACTACATTTCCCGCAAAAATGGAACCATTCAAATTAACAATTTCTCGCTTCTCATGGCAATGCATCCATATTGGAAAATTGGAGACACTGAACTACTACTGCTCTACCAGGGCACAGGAGGGTTCTTCCTTTTCATTGACGAGATGCCGAGTCGCCGTGATCAAGCTGCTTCCAGTGGATAGTTGTGGTTGTTCGCCCTCGGCCTCTTAAAATGTGCTGGTTGTTACTATATATGTTAAGTATGTAGATATGGGCCATATGGTTATTGGCCCTTAGCCTCTTAAAATGTGATAGTTGTTACTATGTTAAGTATGGAGATATGGACCATATGGTTGTCAAAACCGTGTTACGAAGATCCTCCTTTTGTCGAATAGTGTAACCACTATATATATGTTACTCAAAGGCTGTTACCCAGGTTCATAAATTTTCATGGAAAGTATTAGTATCGTACACAGTTCATTGAGTTTAAGCGTGTGTCCGATGTCCAGAAGGCATTTGCATATTAACTGTCCATATTGCAAATTCACACACATGTTCACATAAGGAAACGTATGTGTAACATACAAATCATCGCACATGACACTACAAAAAATAGACACATCCGTGACATTTTGGGCCGAACAAAAAAATTTATGTCATACATATGACACTTCTATGACGATAATTGTGACAAAACCCGGTATCATCATAGATGTGGTGGGATCCTACTTCTATGACAAAAAATCATGATGTAAAATGGGCTTTTCATCCTAGGCGGCCGGAGACGCAGCTGCATGACATTCTTTGGGCGTCCATGACGGAAAAACCGTGGTAGAAGCGAGGGCGAGGAAAATTTTGGGGAGTTCCGGTTACGGTGGAAGGTCGGGCCGGCGATGTGCTTTCTCACACGTGACGCTGCTGCAGCGTGTGCGAGGCGTTAGCTCTAATCGATCTGAAGCTAGGCGTTGGGCTCTAATCGAAACCGGCGATTGAACTGCAGGCTACGCGTTCATCGAACCCGGCGATTGATCGATGGCTGTTAATCGAACCCGATCGAGCGATTCTTCGCTCTGTACCGCTAATCAAGCCGATCGATGCCGCCTGCAGGATGAGCGAGTGAGCGTTGGGGGTTGGATGAACAGTGAGAGGTGGTGTTGCCTCTGGATGAACAGGACCCCGTGGTGTGGAGGGCTGGATGAACAATAGACGGTGGAGGGGTGGTTGAACAGTAGCCAGTGGAGTAGCGCGTGGTGGAGGCTGGGTGAACAGGAGCCCGTGCATGAACAGTCGCAGGTGGAGGCTGGAGGAGGTCGACGGTGGATGAATAGTAGCCCATGGAGGCTGGAGGAGGTCGACGGTGGAGATGAACAGTATCCCGTGGAGTCCCATTTTGCGGTACGCCGCACCCCTCCCAATGAACAGGACCCCGTTTCGACCGTAGGAGGTTCGTTTCGTCCGTTTTGCGGTACGCCACACCCCTCCCGATCAACAGGACCCCCGTTTCAACCGTAGTAGGTCCGTTTCCTCCGTTTTGCGGTACGCCACACCCCTCCCGATCAACAGGACCCCCGTTTCGACCGTAAGAGGTCCGTTTCCTCCGTTTTGTGATACGCCACACCCCTCCCGATCAACAGGACCCCCGTTTCGACCGTGGGAGGTCTGCTTCCTCCGTTTTGCGGTACGCCACACCCCTCCCGATCAACAGGACCCCCGTTTCGAACATGGTCGGTCGAATACAAGGCCGTTTCCTCCGTTCTGCGGTACGCCAGGCCTCGTTTCCATCGCCTGTTTCATCCAAGCCGGTTGGCTCCCACGCGTTCTGTTGCCTCCCGATGAACACGACGCATTCCGTTGCCTCCCCATGAACGCGACGCATACCGTTGCCTCCCCATGAACACGACGACGATGTTGTTTCTACGTTCTGACCCAGCCATGTACACGAGCCCTCGCCGTACGTATGCGCGAGTAGGCGTTCGAGACCCCGCTCGTATGTACACATACGTGGCCGTATTTTCTTTCTTGCACCCTGGCCGCTGTACATACGTGTACATGCTACGTGCGCGCCTCTACTACGACACGTGCGCGCCTCTACATCCACCAGTATATATGTACGTACACATTAGCGACCAGAATGACAACGCCACGTATGCTTCGACCAGGTGGGTCCCGACTGTCAGGCACTTCCTTGCATGCAAACATGTCGCTGGTGGGTCCCAGCAGTCAGGGGGGCGAATCATTTTTTTTTTGCCCGGAAGCACTTCCTTTCGTGCAAAGATGTAGCTGGTGGGTCCCAGCAGTCAGGGGGGCGAATCGTTTTTCTTTTTTTTGCTCGGACACACTTCCTTGCATGCGAAGATGTAGCTGGTGGGTCCCAGCAGTCAGGGGGAAATGTTTTTTCACGAAATACGGTGGCCCGTCCGGTGGGTCCTCGCTGTCAGGTGGAGGATTAATTATTTTGCGCGTAATAAGGAGGCACTTCCTTGCTGCGGCCGTGGACCCAGCTGTCAGCCTCTCCATGTACAGTCCACGTCCGATGGAAGCCGTTCCTTGACCACGTTGACCACGGCGCGCCGAGAGCACCAGGGCGGTGGACGACGGCGTGGCCTAGGAAGGGGACGACGGGGAGCCGGGGAAGACGCGGCAGTGGAAGCCGCTCGGAGAGGAGTACGAGGGTTCACTGGTTCGGCTGCGGTGTGAGGTTGCCGTCGCCCGCGAGCCTGGCAGTGGGAATAGTAGGGGCGGTGAGGCCTCCGCGGCAGCACATCCGGCCACGGGAGGCAGGAGCATGCGGCACGACCGGCGCTGCTTTGGGCAGCTGGAGCAAGAAGTCCAGAGGTTGAAGAAGCACTACGGCCGTTGGATGGACATCGTACGGTCACTGGAGCTAGAATCGTTTATATTGACTAAGTTGACTAAGCCATCCGTCCCCGTCAACTTGGTAGGCCCACAAGTCAGCCTCCCACTATGCTTTGGGTTCCACCGGTGGGGGGTATTCATTTTTGTGCGTAATAAGGAGGCACTTCCTTGCGTGCGAAGATAGCTGGTTGGTCCGACCTATCGCCGGGGCACGCTTTTTCGCGAAATCTGAGAGGCCCTTCCGTGGGTCCCAGATGTCGTGGAGGAATCATTATTTTGCGCGTAATAAGGAGGCATTTCCTTGTGTGCGGCCATGGACCCGGTATCGACCTCTCCACGCCTGATCTACTTCCGATGGTGTCGTTCGTTGACCAAGCCGCGCCGAGCGCATCCAAGGTGGCGGACGACGGTGAGGCCCCGGACAGCAACGAGCCGGAGATGGGAATACGCGGGAGTAGAGTCGCAGACGGAGAGGTGTCTGAGGGTTAATCGTTCTAGTGCGGTGTGGTTCGGCAATCGGTGGAGAAGAACAGGAGGTGTGGAGGGGTGGAGGGATGGCCCGACCAACGGTGGAGTAGTGCTTCATAGCGGCGTGCTAAGCGAAGTAGCTAGCAGGAGGAGGCGGGAGGTGGTCCCGGCGGCGCTGGAGGAAGAAGACGAGAGATTGAAGATGGATGCCGGTCGTTAGATGTAAATCCAATGGATAACATGTCAGAATCATTTGTTGACTAAATTGACAACGACTTGCGTTGGCTTCAACCTATTGGCCCACATTCCAGCCTCAAAAAACGTGGCATGTATTCAACCCATTTTTTCAGAATTTACAGTCTTTTTTTGCGCGGTAGAATTTACAGTCAATTTGATCTTTTTTTGAATTACAACCATTAGCTGGCTTGGGAGAACAAATTATGTAGGGTCCATGCTGCCCATTTATTTTATTTCCTAAAAAATTACAGGTCATTTGCACTTTCTCGAAATACACGATTTTGTTGTGCTGATTCAAATTAAAATGTTTGGTTGGGCGAGCAATGTTATCAAAAAATAAAAAGGGGCTGAGCATTTTGTTATAAATATATTTAAATAATAAGTGATATTATTACATTCGTCCTTTTCCTGTTAGTTTGTAAGACGTGGTGATTTCTATTAATGGAAACCGGAGGGGAAACTCTCTTGTATCAAAAAAAAAAACATTCGTCCTTAAATCTTACCAAGCTTTTGTACACAATCACTAGGATTTTCGTGCCAAAACAATCCAGGATTTTATTGTTAAGAAATTATTTTTATAAGTTAATAAGATGTGGGATATTGTTTTCTTACATATGTAAGTATCGATTAAATATATGATGACAATAACACTAATATATAATAACATATAAAATAATTTAAATATATATAATATAGTTATAAGGGAAACATAAGTTGGACCTGGCGTTCCTATTCTTATATAGAAAAATAGAACAGACCTATGCATTTTCTTCAAAAAAATACATAAATTGGGCTGCCGATATTAAGGAAAAATAAAACCTCGGATGGGAGGTCCATAGGCCGGTCGATACATGACGGCCCTCAAGAAAATACAAACAGGCCTATGGACCTCCCATCTGAGGTCGTGGGCTGCGATGTTAAAAATGAAAGCCTAGACGGGCAGCCCAAAACCACGCCCAACACTTGCCAAAACTTCATCCCTCGTTTTTCTCGTGTTTCGCTTTTCGACATTGTGTGGGCATTTTGACTGTGCATCATATGAAGATGTGTTATGCATGAATGTTGATTAGCATGATGTTAACTGACTGGTAGTTCCATTTTCGACCATGAATAAAACTTCCAACATGATGTTAACCCTGTTTGAAAAGGCCGTGTTAATATAAATGCTCTGCCTCTGAAAGTTGCAGTTTCTTATCTGAAACTGAAACTTCCAGTTTCTTATCTGAAACTGAACTTGTAGTTTCTTATCTGAAACTGAAACTTGCAGTTTCTTCTCTGAGAATCACATTGTCTGCACTATTGTACTCCTATAAAACTACATTTTTTTATGTGCTAAAAATAGATCTCTAGAATTCATAAAATACTTCATATGCTCAATACTGCAAATCTGAAATTCAAAAGACATTCATATCTGAAGTACTCTCAAAATACACAACACAAAACACAATTCACAACCTGCAAATACTGACAACCCTAAGCTCCTCCTGACAATTCACAACCTGCCCGACTATTGGGCTGGGGGGGCAGTCCCCTCCTATTCCTCGGCGGTAGACAGCCGCCCCGTGAGATGATGTGAACGACGAGGGAGACGGTGGCGGGGAAGCGTCGTCGGGCCAACTGCTTTTCTCCTCTTGCAGTTGGGTTCAGTCGACGAAGACTCCGCTCGCTTCCTTCGCAGGACACCCTCACAAACGGCACCTCAGAGATGCTCCATCCTTCAATCTGGTGGATGCTCCATCTGGGATCGATACTCCCACCACCGCTCCCTCACGATCGGATTCGGTGAATCTGTTTGCTCCATGGCCCGGAGGAGCAGCTCTATGTACTCGGTGCGACTCCCCTCAGGGAGTATCGCCAGCCTTTTCTGTTGCAGATATTTGGCCATGGATGTCGCCGTCGCTGCTAGTTGGTCCTTGTTGTCAAACCAAGACTGTATCTCCAACATCCTAGCTAGCTTCATAGGGTCGCCATCTGCGATCCTCACGTATCGGTTGTATTCCTCCATCGATCTACTTCTCCACAGCACCTTCACTCGTCGGCGGTGGTTTTTGAATGGAAGAGGAGAGGAGCAGCGCTGGTTTTGGATTAGAACATGAGAGGAGCGACGCTGGTTTTGGACTGGAACCGGAGAGGAGGGGCGGTGGTTTTGAAATGGAAGAGGAGAGGAGCGGCGCTGGATTTAGATTGGAACAGGAGAGGAGCGGCGGTGGTTTAAGAGGAGAAGAAGCGGAAGAGCGGCGCTGGTCTTGGAAGTATTTTTTTGTTGTTTTATGATTTTGGGTCAAAGTTTGACCACGTACTGTATTTGACAAGCAAAATGTGAATGCATGTCACCAAAAAATGTATCGTTTGGTTCGTATCTAAATGTACTTTCAAATTATATTATTTTTGCAATGTATAACATATAATTTATGTGCAAAAATCATGGTCAATTATGACCCAGAATAAAAGGGAGACTAGTTGATGTGGTCGCTTTCTTAATTGAAGGGTAAATTGATTTTGATTTTGATCCAGTCACAGCGCGCCAGCCCTCTCGTCCAATCCTAAATCGCTGCCGCACGCTCCTCTCCCTCTTGTCCATTGCAAGACCACCTCCTCTCCTCTCCATCATCTCCATTCCAAAACCACCGTCTCGCCTCTCCCTCTTCTGATCTTCTCCATTGCAAAACCACCTCCTCTCCTCTCCATCATCTCCATTCCAAAACCACCATCTCGCCTCTCCCTCTTCTGATCTTCTCCATTGCAAAACCACCTCCTCTCCTCTCCATCATCTCCATTCCAAAACCACCTTCTCGCCTCTCCCTCTTCTCTATTGCAAGACCACCGTCTCTCCTCCCATCTTCCAAAGCTAGCACCGGACCACCTAGAAGGACATCTATGGAGAGGATGCAGCAGCGAATCAGGCATATCGCCGTGGCGACTGTGCAAAGTTAGCCAGGTTGAAGGAGATCCTTACTTGGTTTGACAATGAGTGGGAAATTTCGAGGACGGTGCGGGCCATATGGCAATGTATGCGAAAGAGCGAGACAGCAGCGATGAGAGCGGTGATGTACATGTACTCCTCGGCAGCAGTCACGCCGCAGTCCTCCGAGTTCATCGAGTATCTCCTCTAGGCGATGGAGCAGACAGATTCGCCCGAGGCGACAGTCAGGCGGAGGTGGTGGGCGTACAGGTCGAAGGTCGAGCACCCAGAGGATAACGAATCGATCGAGTATGGTGTGCCGTTCGTGAGGGTGCAGAGCCAGCCGGATCCACAGGAGTATTCGTTCTCCCATCGCAAGAGGAGGCCGGATGGCGCGACGTCGCTTCCCCGCCGTTCTCCATGGTTCCCTCGACACTCGCTTCGTTTCAACGGCGGTGGTAGGGTTTAAGGTAAGCTTGGCACTAACCTAATCTTCCACCTGCTCATGCTTACAATCAGTGTGACAACTAATGAAAATCATGCTTACAATCAGTCTCCGAGTACTACACCAATCACCCTAAAATAGCTCTGGACCTTTGGTTCAAAGTTGTGACACAATGTACAAATAAAGAAAAATAGATTGGTGCTTCTTTCAGAAAAGAGTACTCCCTAGAAAACTGCCAATATAAGCTACTAGTATTTGGTTAGAGGATTTGCTACCGAGAAAGATCCATCCACAGAGAGCGCCACACATGACACATCCCACTGGTGGTGGTGGATGTCAGTGCGTGCATGCAGCATGGTTGGTGTCGGTAATTTTTACTTGGCACACCTTGCACTCTGCATATATGTCGGTTCCATACGTACATTTGTGCAGTTCCACCAAAATGCAGCTGAGTAACCCTGTTTGCACAGATAATGAAAAAGCGTGATTATATTATAGTGGCACTAGTTGATGAAACACACAAAATAAATAGAAGAAAATATTGCGATAGTATCATAGTATGCCATGCTGCAAGGGCGAGATGGGCCCTGTGACGCCTCATACGGTACGCCTCATACTGGACATCATCCCAAGTCTCCCAGATACACCTTCTACCAGTGATGAACATCAGTGTACAGCGGTAGTACAAGGAGGCGCCTTGAGACATTCAAATCTCTATTTTTGTACAGATCAACTAAAATTAAGCACCCAGTTTGCAGAAACGCTTAAACATTAACAATGGGACTAGTTGATGAAACATACATTAACAAAGAGAAGCACTTTCTTTATCTACATTGGAAATAAAATGATAGAGATGACACTCGCTCTATTTTAAGCGTACTATTACTTCATTTTATCGGTGACACTAGGGTCGAAAGGTGTGGCAAACGAGGTGTACCGCAAGGCCGCCGAGGATGGAGGCCGAGGGTGCTTAGGCGGGATCTTTGAAGCTGGATATTTCAGTCACCAACATGGATGATTCAATTCATGGGACCTTTTGGTGCAGTTTACCTAAAATGAAGCAATGTCCCCTGAGCTAGCAGCTTCTTCTTCAAAAAAAATTAAGAAAATGGCTCCAGCCCTGGTTCCATTTCCATCAGAAAACGAAACCCACAGATCTTCTTCTTCATTAGTTGCAATAAAATTGAGCAACATCAAGGTTGGTTGTGAAGCTCTTGGAATGCTCAACTATAATTTGGATATCATTTGTGCAGTTCAACTAAGGTCGAGCGTGAAATGTATATCTCTGTTTGCACAAAAAAGGTGGAAAGGAGGGTGACTAACAAGTGATGAAACATGCATCAAATGAAAAGAAGCATGTTCCTTATCTGAATGGCAATCCTACAAGGACGTAGCAGTTTCTAAAGCGGTGGCATTGCTAGATATTAGTGTGGGCATTAGGATTAACTATGACAACCGTTAAATACGACATCACTTTGGGCACGGGAGAGTAGGCGGACCAGATGCTTGCATTTCTAACGAAAAGAACCAACTTATCTTAATGGGAAATTTTAGCAGGACATGTAAAGAAGTTCCATTGATTCATATTACTGGAGGCATTACATTGAAAACAACATCGGTTTAACGTGTCCTTACTTTTAACAGTGCGACTGCTACATTTTACCAGTGGCATTACATAAGAGTGGCTCGGGGCAACAAACATCAGAACAGGATATCTGGATTGGTCCCATTTTTTGGGTATAGCCACCTTATACTGTTTGAGGCTAGCAAATCTAGTGTTGGACTTACTATGTTGACTTGTCCCCCAGTCCCCACTTTCTTTCCTTTTTCAACCAATAGATCGGGTTTATATTGAGTTTGTACTGCGTTTCCCTTTATTTCCCTATTAGACATAGAGACCAGTTGGATAGCCAGTCTACCGCTACTTTTCGCCCCATTATTTCCTCTTTCGACCAAGTCCTAGATTCAGGTAACAAATCCTCCCCCACCCCCACCCCCTTTCTTCCTTGTTTGAACCAAGTAGTACTAGATTCGAGTGCATGAACTAGTTTTACCTCTTAAACATAAAAAAAAAATAAGGTGGTTTTCAAACAGCCGATCGATCCTATCTACGAGGGGGCCTGAGAAATAGTAAAAGATACAAATGCAGCGACGTTAGGAGCTCGGGAAGTAGAGCAAGGCCGGTTTCGAAGGAAGTTATACCTGATGGTCGCCGGGATGTCGCTACGGCGGGAAGCCGGATCTGCCCACACTACGGCAGCGAGGAAGAAGGGGTCGGAGGCCCTCCCTCGCCAGCGGTGCTTGGGAGAGAACGGCAAGGCAGGCTAATCGGGACGCGCCAGCAGTGGGTAAGAGCCGTAGCCGAGGACAACCGCGTGAACGTTGCACCTTCTCACCTTCCCCGGAGGAGAGGATCCGGCTAGATCTATGACCAACGGTGAGCAGAGAGAGAGAGTGAGTGGCCACCACTGTCGTGTTTAGATCTGGAGAGGCCGAGACAGTGTGAAGAGAGCAACACTAGCAAGCAAGCGCGGAGGCTCCTGCCTATAGTGGAGTAGTACTAGTTTTCTTTTGTCTACCGGAGCCGGCTTGACCTCGTCAATGACTGTCGAGAAGTCTTCATGCACGTGGCCCGGAGGCTTAGTTGTCGTCATTTTGATCTGAAGCGCCGGATTATAACATATAACACGAAAAAATGCCACATGACAAGAAATCATAACCTCACTGCCCAAAGGAGACAACATGAATCCCGACGGACAAACTAGACGAGGAACAAAGCTCAAATTAAAGCTAGACTCGTAGAAAAGGGGTCCGTCGGTAGATGTCCTAATTAATATAGCCGGCTTGACCTAGATGGCAGCCGAGTAGTCTTCGTGCATGTGCCCCCAATAACAAGCCCAACTCAGTTGTCGCTGTTTAACCCTCGCAGTGATCCGAAGCACATGACACCTAATTTTGCGAGATGACAAGAAACCTTTTTTTAGATTTCTCAACACAACTACATCCATGTACAACACAACCTGCACGATATGTAGACGATAGCCAATCCAGGCGTGTCTGCTAAAGTCTGGTCACATGCATGGACGAACTGATCTTCCGTGTCTTGTAGGGATCGTCCAGGCACCAACGTAGTACAACACTTCTCTAGTACTATCACTCGTCTCCATCTTCTATTAAGTCACCCGACTTGCGGGGCCGGGGAGTGTGCATATGGTCGGTTCTAAATTGCGGTCCCACATGTGTGTGCAAACGCATATCACGCATGTTCCATTTGGAGAGCAGCGTGCCAGACCGACCGACCATCTGGGGTGCGACGCGAACGCGACAGGCGTGCTGTATACTCCGTACATGTGTACCGCCGTTTTCTAGAGGCTTTGCTCCATGGCGCAATCCATGGATACAAAATTAGTATACTGTATACTATTTAAAAGTCGAGGGCGGGGCTTTTCCTGCGCGGTAGGCGGCGGGGCAGTTCTGCCTAGTCGGTTCGACAGAGACGCGAGAAGACGAGGGAGTAGGCTGCTGCAAACATAGGGCTATGTGATTTGGACGGTGAGTTCTTCTTTGGACAGGTGGGGCCCCGTGATTTGACTTGCCATTATCATTTTAACTAAGGCGCTACGACCGGCGTGAGTCTCCCGATTCCTGACCACCTCCATACAGGTGCCTCTCCCAATGCTCCACCATGAGAGCCCACTTCTCCACTTTTTCCTTGCCTCTCTTTCCTCCACATATGCAAAAATGCCATGTAAAGAGCACTATTGTACTTACTTGCTCCTACAGGTGCTTAAGCTTGCCACATAGGCATAAAGTCTGATGTGGCAAGTTAATCAAGAAGAGAGAGACTAGTTTGGTGACCCAAGGAAGAAACGGTGCTAAGCGCGTGTACCTATGTGAAAAGACAATTTTGAGTCTATAGCTAATTAAATGAAGCAAACTTAGCAACACCATTTCATTGGAAGAGGTCACTCCTTGGCAAATGCAATAAACACTAGTACTCCCTGTGTCCCATAATATAAGAACGTTTTTGGCACTACACTAGTGTCAAAACGTTCTTATATTATGGGACGAGGGAGTACTGAAGAAAGAGATAGAGAGAAGTAAAAAATACACTTATAGCCAACCTTATAGCTAACCTTGTTGTAGTATGAGTGACTAAGTGATGACTATGTATGACATGCCAACATCGGATAGCCTAACGCACCGTGTTAAATCTCCAAAGGCGCGACCAGCGAGCTGACGCGGTCGTGGTAGGCGCGACCATGATACGGGCTGCTGGCACCCTTGGATCTGAGATCAAACGGTCGCATGCTAAGTTGCTGAAAATTTGCAGAATAACCCTCCCGTGGCAACCGGCAAATTTCCTCCCGCGGGCCGGAGTAGGTTTCTCGGTTTGCATGCGGGCTTAATGGAGGCGAGGAGGCGTGTTCAGCCGGGCGTGCAGTGGACGGCGCAGTACTATTCGATTTGACAACTACAACTAGTATATTATAAAAAAAACAAAGAAGAGTAGTAGAGATAGACATAAGAATAGAGACTAGGGAGGAGCACCATCTACTGCTTCGTGGGCTACTCCTGCGCTCCATTCGGCGGACGCTGTTGACATTTGGGGAGCGCACTCTCGCGACTGCTAGCAGCGACGAATTCACCGACGACGACTTCTTCCCCGACCTCGGGAACCTCTTCCTCAACGACATGGGCGACAACCTCAATGCCAATGGTGCTGCTCCCGTTACACCGTATGTATTTCTGTCCTTCCTGTTTGAAATCGTGGTAGAATTCATGTTTCTACTCTGTGTCCTAGACTTGATCTGTTCATCTACTATGCTAGTCCGCATGATTAGTTTAATCTCTGTTATAGCCATCATGATTTATTTTGTAGTAAATCTCGTAGTAACTTGCTCATATATTCAACTAACAGAACGTCCCCTGACCACTCCGTTTCATGGATGGCACAGTCGATGCCTCCAAGGAGCCCTTCGTCTCATCGCTATGAGTGCCGGTGCGTTTTGGGGCTCGCCGCGGACATCATGCATCACCGACGCAGCGTGCGGCGATCACCATCGCCCTTGGCGAAGAACATCAAGTACGAGACGTGCTACCCGTTCACCATGCCGGAGTCATTTGGAGGATCAGCGTCGCTGCTAGTCTCGGAGGAGGACGGCAGCGTCTTCTTCTTGATCGTGGCCCTTTGGCGAGGCCAGCGCAGCCGCCGCCACATCTTCATAGTGTGCGTCGAGGCGGCGCCACGACACTGACACTGACACGAGGCCGATGTACGGGTGCGTGCTCACTATAACTACCCCTTGGAGGTCCGTGGGCGGCGACACTGGCTACGTCAAGCTGACTTGGACTCTGCTGAGCTGGGACCTTCCCGCCATGTGGACATGGAAGACGCATGGTATTATTTGACCCCCAACAATGTGCATGGGGACTCCAAGGAGGTTCACCTGGACATCTGCATTACTAAGTTAAATGTTGATTATTAGTCTTCGCTCAATGTAATCTATTGTCTAAGCATGTGGAGACTTCCATGCATGATCTTGCTCTATTGGAGTATCGCGCATGAATAAAAGTGTATCCATTTATGGTTTAGTCTAGAATCTTCCATGTATGAATTTTTACTACAGTACCGGTGAAAGACTTATGATGAACCATTTCCTGCAAAGCACAATAAGAGTTGTTTCTTCACAAGTTTTGGATGCAGGTTGAACAGTTGAACGCTTTTGTTTGCACAAGATAGTTTTTTATCTATTTCACACGGATGTTTCTGAGCTCTAGAGATGAAATAATATCCGAAGAAACCTATCGATCTGCTGGCAGCCCTTGGATCTGAGATCAAACGGTCGCATGCTAAGTTGCTGAAAATTTGCAGAATAACCCTCCAGGATAGGATATTCACCCATAGGTCTAGAATCATGCCATGCAACCATTCGAACTCAGATCCAAGGCTCTCGGAAGCCCGTATCATGGGAGAATGGAAAGCCACTACCCTGCCGTTTGCACGCTGGCAGTTCGCTCCTACTCGTCCCCGCACGTCCTTCAATACTATGGCGGTTCGCTCCTAGTCGTCCCGTCCATTCACATTACGTCAGTTCCACTAATCCTAACCCTCCTCCCAAATCCATGGCGTCTCAAATCTCCACGATCGGCGTTGAGTACAAGGTTAGAACCATCACCGGCGATGAGTTTGACGTCATCTACACCTGTTCTTTCGCGACGGTGAAAGGATGTTGTTCTCGCTTCAGACGCATGTTCGAAAACTCAGATGATGAGTGGGTCACTGGGCTAGATGTTGAGTACACCACAATCCTGGGACGAGAGAAGGATCTAAAGTACGAAGAGAGGAAGAAGCCCGCCGTGATCCAGGTTTGCATGCATGACTTATGCTTGGTCTACCACATATGCCATGTCGATGTTGAATGCCTGGATTTTAAGGACTTCCTCGAGAGCAACCTAGTCAAATTCGTTACTGTAGACTTTGGTAATGACAAAGAAGTCCTGGGTCGGATAGGCCTCGTTGTAGGCAACCCCTTCGACCTCCAGAAGAATCGGCTGGTGTCCTCTCGTTAGCCTTCAATGCTGAACCTGGCAGGAGCCATGGTTCATCCTTCAGTCAAGAATGGCGGAGAAACCTCCATACACGTTTCATCGTTATGCATGGCAGCGGAATGTACTAGATATAGACCACATCCACTACGCTGCAATGGATGGCTACCTTTATTTCAATATCTACAAGGGTTGGATGAAGAGCAAGAGCCAAGTGTTCGGTTCAAGCAAAGAAGTATCGGCCAAGAGGAAGAGGGACAAGGACGAAGTTGAGGACGTGGACGAGGACTCCGAGTAAGGTGGCAGTGTTGTTGCTCATGGTGGTTCTAATGAAGTGTCTACCGGAATAGTTGCAAAGTTTAATTTCAGTTGTGCTTAATTTAATTTGAGGGGTGTGTTGTGCTGAGCCCCCAGAAGAACTATGCTATGTTTCTTCTCGTTACTTTAACTCCTTAGTACGTACATACTAGTATTTCTTACATTTCATCTTTTAGTTGGTATAGTGCTACCACTCGTTTCTTCACATTATATACGTACAATATATATGGCCAACATCAGATAGCCAACAGTTTAGTTGTCAAAGAATTTCAGGGTGCTTAGTTTTGTCAAAGAATTCAGGGTGCTTAGTTTTGTCAAAGAATTCCAGGGTGCTTAGTTTTATTTGAGGGGTGGGTTGTGCACTTGTGCTGGACACCATTATTGTGACAAGCCTTTTTAATAGTACTATATGCATAATTTGGCGTGAGCGCTCTCTATATGTACCGTCTTTTTTAATTTCAAGTTTTTCTCCATGGCACAATCCATCGATACTACTACCGTACAAAAGTGGAGTATATACATTTTTAAAGGCTAGAGGGCGGGCAGTCTAGCTCGGTCGGTTTCACGAGAGGCGAGGGCCTTTGTGATTTGTGACTCATTATCTTTGGAAGGCGGGGCCTTGTGATTTGACTGCTCGTATAAATGCGCCGGCGACCTGAGGAGGAGCAAAGAACCGTGCAGTATACTAAAGTTTTCCACTGGAGTAGTACTGCGACGGAGGAGCACGAAACACGGCAGCCCAGTGCCATATGGCGATAAAAAATGATCTAATTTGTTATCATTGTTAGCATTGTTCTATTCATTCCCTAAAAAGCATTGTTCTATTCATGCCTCGCAGAGAACGTGATACGTGCGGCGAAACACCCGAAGCAAAAGATGAAACACAGGATCAAAAGAAGAAGGAAGATTATCACCCCAAATGATCTAATTCGCCGCGGAGTCGTAACCGCTTCTTCATCGCGTCCACGACCTCCATCTCCTTGTGCGTCTCCTCCGCCATCTTCTTCATTCTGTCCATGACGCGGGATTTCTCGACGCGAGCCTTCATCATCTATTCCACGGCCGCATTACGTACCTTGACAAAGAGGGTGCTCGATGCGGAGCTTCGCCAACTCCTCCTTCTGTTCCATGACGAGGGCCTGCAGCATCTTCATCGAGGAACTACTATTCTCATGCAGCTTCTTCTAGCCGGCGTTCTTCTCATTCAACAGGTCGATCTCGTGGCAGAGCTTCACCTTGTCCTCCTGAAGTCGCAGGATTTCGCCCGTCGCCTTCTTCTCCGAGGCAATGCTCTTCTTCAGCAGCATCACCAAGCCGGCGGTCAACTCCCCCTGCTTATTGAGCTCAGCGGGCATGTCGTCGAGGCTCTCCTTCAGCAACCCCATCAAGCCTTGGATGAACTCCTTCTGCTTATTGAGGTGCTTATTGAGCTGATCGGGCATGCCGTCGACGGATAACGACTCCAGCTCTGACAGCTCGGCATATTCACCTCCGCGGCTAGGGCGCTCCTGGGAGCCATCGCCTGCCCGTGAGAGATCTTTCAAGGTCTCTGCGTGGCGGCGAGCCCTCTCTTTTTTTTTGCAGCCTTGGTTGCCACTCCCTTGTTATGAGTAGTTCTCGACCTAGAGCTCTGCTCACCGGCCATGGCAACGACGGACGAAGAAGAAGCACTTATGAGGAGGAAGGTAGAGTAATTTTCGGTTAGGTAGTTCCCCTTTTTATAACCTAAGTACTAGCACTAGTACAAATACCTGCATAGTGGGAACACGTTCAGGTTTGGTACGTATTAGTAGGTGTGAGCAGGCTTTCTAATGTGATGGGAACAAGGTAAAGATTAATTGATGGTTTTGGTTTCGAGGCCCGTAACGGCTCCCGGTGAGTTTAGCGGAACATAAATTTCAAGTACTACACTGCTCAAATGCGTAAATATTATGTTACTGTCAAAAATTGGCACAAAATATGAAGGAGACCAATGGAAGTAATACTAGCAACCCATGATTTAACTACTCGCATGCGCGCAGTGGAGTAATAATGTGTTTCTTCCGCCCTCACGTCCACTCAATTTGCATGCGCTGTATTAATTGACCATCAATGAAGTGAACGACTTTACATGCGTCAAATTATCACATGGGGTGGATCTTGGTACAAATTGTGTCCGCCCGTGTACCCGCGTGTGCGTGCGAGGGAATGAGTGCATGCGTGGCGTAAGTGCACATCTTCGCTTCGTGCATGTACCGCTAGTATGGCTCAGGGAGGACGAGTACATTCTTCTGGAACCAGCAGCACGTCGCTGTGATCAATCCACGCAAGCAGGTCGTGACAACGCCTCCACATGTGCCATGTGGCTTCATGAACTGTAAGAGAGACACTGTGTAGCATGCCATTGGTATTCTAATTTACGTGTTTTGCACATACTCAAAGTACTAGAAAGGCACACGTGCATTGCACGCATCAGATTTTGCAACCAAATTATGAATAAACTAGTCGCCAACCCGTGCGGTGCACGGGCTAGTTTAATGTCAATTATTAACACATAAAGAGTAGAAGTGTTACCAATTAAGTATCACCTATGTATATTCATTTCGAAATTATTATCACCAATAAATATAATAGTTATCCATTTGTGCCAAAGGATATAGTGGTTTAAATTCATTTATTTTTTGTGGGGATTCGTTGATAAAATTTAACTCTGCCATTTTTCCAAAAAAAATACTGGTTAGACACTTCTTATGTAAATTCTTGCACATGATTTTCCATGGCATTGCATACGACAAATGGACATAAATAATTTTAGTTATTTTTTTGCAGGTGAAATACTTCCATTTAGTTCAGGATTAGATTTCGTTTATGGATTCAAATATTTGTTTCAGTCGAGTCTTTAAAAGCACCAGATTGTGCATGTGATCTCTCCATTCAATTAACATAATGCGATTTTCTTTATTTGTTTTTCATGGACAGATACACGATTAGGATGAATTAATATACATACCATATCTATAAGCATGCGAGTTGTGAGATATAAATCATGGTCTATTAATCTTTTCAAAAAATAAAAAGGAAAAGCAGACATACACCTCACTTCGTCGACTCTACTTTGCCAAAATTTCTCCTCTCGTCCTTTAAAATATGCAGGATTCATGAAATGTGTTTGTATTCGGGAACAGAGAGCATTCTACTACAATTTGGAATGTTAGCAAAGACTTAGATCTTTGCACACATGGTTCAAGGATCTGAATGATAAGATTAATTACCGCTTCCTTGTGGCGGGACTACTTATCTTCACTATGTTTGTGATCTTTTATATTTGTCAACCTGAAATTGATAGTCAAGGAGATATAGTATATTCAAGTGCAAATGCTCGAACCACAGTTTCGGGAAAATAAAAATGAATCTTCTCCATCTAGCAATTTTGAAGACTGCATTTTATTGAGCAGCAACTTTGAATATAATGCCATTTGAAAAAACACAATGAGATAGGTGTTGTAGAAATATAACATGCCATTTGCAGTTGAATCTGATGAGATATAAAAGAATATATGTTTGATTTTACCCCCGGCTGTAAATTTCAGAAGCTATATCATTCATTATAGTCTACACAACACTTTCCTGTCTATTGTTATATTTATATTGTTATATTTATAAGAGTAAATAAGGTCCATTCAGGTGATATGAGAGACATAGAGCAACATTTCATATATTAGGTATAGTTAAGCTGCTGCTCTTGCAATTTTTTACCACCAATCAAATTGATGTGTTTTGTATTCTATACTGCAATAGAAAATTAGAAACAAATGAGGAGTTCCTTCGAATAAAAGTAGTCTGATTTGCGATAGAAAAGTTTGAGCAGAAACACATTATTAAATGTTAATTATATTATATCGAAGAATATAAATATCTCAACAAATATATTTTTATCTCACATGGATGTATTAACAAATAGTGTGTATCTATATAATATATTACTCCAGTAAGTTTAATCTTCTATACCTCCTAATAAAGCACAAAATCTGAGGAAACATGTTCCTCCAAAGAGCACCCCTCTGTTACAAATACAAATTAAGAGTGAAAGAGTAAATCTACAGACATATAGTCTTACATATTCCGTTATCAAAGTCATTTCAAAAGCTAAATATTCAAAAGCAGCAAAGTTAATTAGTTCTGTATTGAGAATAGAATTATCATTACTATGGTTGTTGCTTCTAAGACTGTACAGATAGATTACCATCCACAAACTCAATCATGGCTCGGTGGTAGTTGTTTTTTTTGCGGGAACTCAGTTGTTGTTGCTTGTAAGACTATACACATAGAGTAGCTTCTAGAAAGACAAATCTATCAGCAGCCAATGTTTCAAGGCTCTAATAACTAAGCCCAAATCAGAATGACTTCACTACCACATGTTGGGATCAAAAAATGGTTTTCATAGAAATCAAAGTATGGCGGATAAAACAGTATGACTGCATCATGGTACTTGATACTAAATTTCGTGGTAAAGCCTGAAGAAATAATGTTGAATCTCAGAATATCATTTGTGTGGATAGATGTACTATGGAGCAAAATGTATTTGATGTTAAAAATAAAGCTATATGGGAAAAATAAATTTCACCTGCAAAGCGATTTTGAAGTGATATTTCATCAGTTCCACTCAAATTCCTATTGCTTCCATTCACCGTGAATATACTGAAAGTTATCAAGTAATCAACATTTATTTATGCATTGATACAACGGTAACGGCAAGAAGGTTACACATTACAGAGGAAACATCAAATCCAAGAGATACATTGATTGGTTTAGCAAACACTTGTATGAGTAAAAGTATATATATATATATATATATATATATATATATATATATATATATATATATATATAAAGCTTCATAGGCGTATCCACCAGTAAAAGTATCCAAGATAAAAGTTGAGACCACTTCGTTGTTGCCTGGTTGGGTCACATATATAATGACATATTCATACGTAAGAAATTAATTATTAACAAAGATCCATACAGGTGGTGTTGCATAATATACATTACATCTGAATATGCAAGTCAAGCAAAGTACTGTTTTCGAAATATTCCACATGTATGTATCAACATAAGCTAAATTCCAACATATACAGTTAGCTATTATATTAACAAAAAAAAGTAGGTCATGTGGATCAGTTCTCACTTAAGCCGTCTTGACACCACGTTTTGCAGTTTATCTTTTCCCCATACACTCATCACTAATATCAATCTGTAGCTCTTCACCCGTTTGATTTTCTCCACGTATTTATTCTAGGGCATTGTATGCTAATATTGATAAGAAATTGCATGAAACAATAATATGTTTTTGCTGTCCACCAGTGCAGACTCCTGGTGTTAGTTCTATAAGTATCATATATATGGAAAAACGAATTTGCAAATATATAGCATCTAATAAAAAAATCTCTACGGGCCATCAGCTGTTTCAGTGTGCATGTAAACTGCATAGTATTTTGATTGAGGGCATTGATTAATTCAACATTACCTCCAAGGATATATTGTACTATTTGATATATCATTTTATCCCTTTTCAGGTATAAATCTCTACAATTTGGCAAAGAGAATTAACAACGCCATAGAAACTTATCTTGTTTTGCTGTTAACATTACCTCAAACAGATGATAATTGAAAAGGAAAGGGCCACACTTTGCATAAGTTTGTGTTGTGCTGGAAGGAATAGTTGCTGTTAGTTGTAGTCCACGTGAATAAGCACCTGACAGCTTCAGGTCAACACTGATGTTCCCGGCTCCCACAACAAAAAACGCCCCTGTAGGCTTCGGCGAACAACCTCCTGCTTGAGCTCCTCCACTGGGCGATGTCTGCCATTGGCGCTCAGCCGCTAGCCATGCATGTCGCTCGAGGCAGGACGTGCGGCAGGCTTGCAGTCTGCGAGGCAGTGTTGTCGAATGGAGAGCAGATGCACGGCTCCACAGTTCCCTCCGTCCGCGATGGTGAGAGTCGCCAGGTGGCGAGGTAGATCGCGCTAAGACTATTTGCGGGCGGCGTAGCTAGGGCGTGGCCTGCCAGATCGCAGACACCGGAAGATTATGTAAGAGGAAAAGATGGCGCTCAGATTTAATCGTCAAGCAGTGGTAGCATCCACTATAGAGAAGCAGCGATTGCAGGGTTACCATGGAATCAATCTGACGGCAAGATGGAGGTGATGCGCAAGGAAAGATGAGGAAGTGGCTGCTGCAATTGTTGACATGAGGAAGTCATGCGTATGTGATGAAGGAATCTACGGGGAGCAGGTCTTCATCGATCTAATATTTCTATATAGAGATCGTTTTAATTAGAGGACGATTGGATAGACTTTTTCCTTCTTTTTTTAACTTTCCTTACTTTTTCTTCCTTGTTACGGAAGAAGGCAGCAGTAGTACAGGAGTAGATGGAGATTGAGATTCGTCTAATTAGAGAAAGGATCAGTGGATTAGTCTAGGACCGTGACTCATGTGGATTCTATTTTTAGTTTTTTACAACCGATAAACGATCGTGGGCCTTCAATCGATGCTTTTTCACGAGAGTTCAACCGGGAATTAGATGAGTTAATCTAGACCGTAATAACTCGGTCCCATCAGATTAACGGCTCATAATTACTGATTAACGTGGGATTTTCTAGGGAGTCCTTGATTAGTATAGGTATAGCTACCACACTATGGCATGTAAGCTCTGAGTCATATATGCCTGATGTAGCCCTTCGTTTAATTCTTATAGTTCATCTCATTCAAAATCAATTAGTTTTTATAAAAAAGCTAAGAACGCGGGAATAGAAAAACATGGGATTATAGTGGAATGTCGTCTTGAATCCTACAGGATTGTACGAGTGTTTGATTGTGCATAGAAAAAATGTAGAATTCTTTCAAAGAGGTTTGAGTGGATGCGATGTTTCCTATGAAATCTAATACAAATGAATCATATGAAAACATTCCTATGGTTTACAATCCTACAAATCAAACAACCAAGATAGGAAAAATTCCTAATGATTAGAATCCTCCAAAATTCCTTTGAGAATCCTTTGAATCAAAGAAACCCTTAATCTATTTTATGATTCATGGAATTTTGCATTGTAAAGCATAAAGTAAAAACAAATAATGGCAATTCAACTAGAAAAAAAGTTTGGGCAGTTATGATACGGAAGATTATAGAACAAAAGAGAACCACTGTTGTTTTGAGGTTTGTGCATTATGCTTAAGTTCAACCATGGAGTCTGCTAGATTGTACATGTGGCAAAATCCGGTGGGGGGCTAGAAGATGGTGCGAGGGGCCGAGTGGAGGGAGACTATGAAGGAATGCACAAGTGCAAGATCGATATTTAGAGAGAGGGGGCGAGAACGTGCGTTGTTGCGTGCAGTGGCGGAGCCATGAAAACCAAATGATCTAGGGGGCCAAGCATTGCTAATCCTTTATGAGGAGGGTCAATTCATGAACTTAAAACATTTTTAGCAGCAATTGTCTAATGATCACATTCATATTAGCCTCGATATATAGTGATGTTAGGGGGGCAGAGCCCTTACTGCCCCCTGTCTTCACCATTGTGCACGCGTCTGAGTGATGAAGCGGAAGGCATGGATGATGAGAGGGGAACGTTGGATATATAATTAATGTGGGTGTATTAGCTATATATGTTAATCCTATATAGAGAGGTATAGATTGATCGATGTGGACGTGGGAAAGAGGGTGAGACCTCACTGGATATATCGATTGATCGGTTTGTGTGGAAAACTATGAAAGACCTAGCTATATACACACATACATAGAGGAACATCGATCGTTGCGCATGCACGCGTGAGAGATAAAGAATGCCCGATATGATGGAGAGGGGGATGTGTGTGGGTGTGTGCCTTCATGGGAGACCGACCTGAAGAAAAAGATTGCATGTGTGTGATGGATAATGCCGAATGGTAGTGTGTGTGCATGCATGCACGAGAGGAAGTTAGTGGTACAATTATAAAGAGAAGACTAGGTGAGGTCATAATCAATGTAAACTTGAATTCGAATTTTTGAATAAGAGATCCTGATGTTTGAAACCCATGCATCCATGAATATAACAGAGATCTGCGCAGTGTGATTTGGAAACGAGCATGTTGTAATGTATACGCATTGAAGAAGGTCAGACTGATTTGAATTTGAGATACCGATGGCAGACATCATTTGGCCACGTCGCATCCGTGCATGGACACACTATTCTACTTGGAGATGATGGGCGACTTTCGCATCACATATCTATATCTATACCCCTATATATATATATATATATATATATATATATATTATATTTTATATTTTTTTATATTGTGTGCGGGTAACTTTAACTTTGAAAGATGGTCGTTGGATGAGGCGAATCCGATGGTCCAAAGATGGAAAATTTGAGCACTACTCACCGTTGGGTATCATCTAGATTCCACCAAATTTTGCCACATGTATAATCTAGAAGACTCCATGGTTGAACTTAAGCATAATGCACAAACATGAAAACACAAGCACTTCTTATTTGTTCTAGAATCTTCCGTATCAGAATTGCCCAAATGTTTTTCTACATGATTTGCCATTATTTGTTTTCCTTTATGTCTTACAACGCACAATTCCATGAATCTTAAAATAAATTAGCTTTCTTATAAAAACTAGATCATTTTGAATGAAATGAACTATAAGAATTAAACGAACATCTACATCATGCATATATGACTCAAAGCTTACATGCTATAATGTGGTATTTATTCATAATTTGGTTGCCAAACCTCATGCGTGCAACGCACGTGTACCTTACTCTAGTCTAAATGGTGTTTGTGTGTGTTGAGGTGCAAATTGTCTTTTTTTTTGGTACACGTTAAGCTTGTTCTTCCGAAATTTCAAGCCGCGCCTTTTTATGGTGAAAATTCAAGCTAGCGTCTCTGTCCATCGTGCTGCAAAACTCCCGCCTCTTCAACCCGCGCCTTGTTAGCTTGAAATATTTAAGATATATCTTTGTCTCGTTGTGCTCCGACAACTCCCTCCATCTCAACCCGCGCCTTGCTATCCCTAAATTACAACGCGCGCGAAAACTCCCACATCCTGTGAAATCCCGACACGCGAAATGCCCGTGGTACCCCTGAACCGAAAGAACCGCCTCAAATCGGTGGGGATACTTTCGTAACTTACCCCACATTTCAGACAAGCGCGTCCCTAAGCCATGCTTCCCCACTGCCATCCCAACCGCCCACCCATTCGTACACCGAGGCCGCGAAAACCCGCGACGAAACCCCACACCCTGCTCCGTCCGCCACCCAGCCGGAGCCTCTTCCCCGACGATGTCGTCCACAACAACACCTCGACGTCCCTCATCCACCGTACCGGATGAGGATCCGTCGTCGATCTCGTCGTCCCGCCGGTTCAGCCACCCCGTCCTCCACCTCCAAGGAGCTGCCCCAATGTTCCCCTCGTCTTTCGCGCCACCTCCATTCCCACACCGCCGTCTTCACCTGCACCACCGGAAGAGCATCATCATCACCGTTTCCTCGGATGAAGCTGCGGCCTAATGGGCGCCACCAAAGAGGTTGTACACTAATCGCCGCATTTTCTTCTTGATTCGATCTCACGGTGCTGCCGGCGCTCGGTCCCGAGCCGACACGGCGCGGCTCCATCCACAGCAGCGTCGCCAGCCACTTCCTCCACGGCGTTGCTCCCTCGGCGGCGACGTCCACATCAGTAGGAGCTGCTGCTGCTTTAGCTCTCGCTCGTGTTGCTGCTCTGCTCTTGCTCTCAGTCCCCTGCCTGGTCTGCTCTTGCTATTGCTCTTGCTCGCGCTGCTGCTCTCGCTTTTGCTCTTGCTTGCGATGCTGCTCCGATTTAGCTACACTTCAGTTGGCTGAATCGACTTTTGGGTCAGTCGATTTTCAGGGGTGGGGGGGGGCTCGTCGGGGTGAAGGAAGAACCAACCGCAACGGGGAGGAGGGCTCGCCGGAGAGGTACCCCACTATCTATCTTAGGGTTCAGGATGGGGGCGGTGGTCGCAGGCGGTGGCGGGCGTTAGCGGGCGGGGGCGTGGGCATCGCCGGAGAAAAAGCTCGGCACGGGGGGGCCTAGAGGGATGGCCGGGGCGGCGGCGGACCGGCGGTGGGGAGTATTTTCAGGGCAGGCGGGGCGGCGCACCGCCGGTCGCGGGCGGCGGGAGGCTGCTGTTTGGCCGGTGGTGGCTGACGGCTCAGGGGGGTGAAGGTTGAAGATGAACCGCAGGCCCTTGATTTCGTACCCAACGGCTGCAAAATTGACTGACCAGAGATGAAAAATTCGGTCGATCGACGTGTAGCCTCACCTTGCTAGTGCGTTCGGTTTTCGGACAGAGAAATTCATTTTCGGCAAAGAAAATTCAGTTTCGATAGTTAAGTTCAGTTTGACGCTTAAGTTCTGTTTGACGCTTAAATTCAGTTTCGGCGCTTAAGTTCAGAGATGAGCGGCTGATGTATTTTACATCTAGCACTTTGTGGTTATGTATTTTACGTCATGTATTGGAGATGCTATTAGAATTCCACTTTCGAGTTAACGTTGTTCGTTGTCTCTCTTGTCCCGCTTCAGCCTCGGCGTCGTACAACTCACTGTAGCTGCTCCAACGATTTAAACCCTCCATCACAATGAGCGGTACCTCGGGCTCCATCTCCAGGCGCCTAAGATCATCTTCCCCACCTCCGACAGCCACCTCAGCCGGAGCATCCTCACCGGCCAACCCAAACACGCTGAGATCGACATGGCAACGCCAAAGAGGTTGTACACTTGTTGCATCTCTTTTTTACTCTACATGTTATATATATTGTCCACTGAGCACTCGTAGTAATGGGAAATACGAGTATTTTATCCTACTATATGACAAGCAGTCAGGTACCAGGCAATTTAGCTATCCGTGATGGACTCTCTTGAATGCCATCATTATTTATCTCTGCGCGTGTGAGCTGTGCATTTGTCGATGGGCCTGGGAGTTGAGCTAGTATGGCGTTGGCACAGGTCCAAAGTAATAGAAGTAGCACAAAAACATTTTTTAGTGTAGGATTTTCCTTGCTCAAGCCTGCCTACTAGAATCGCCAAAGGTGCTTGAAAGGAAAAGTGAATGAAAAACATAGGAATTGGAAAGTTTCCTATGGTACTACTTTTCATGAATTTGGTGCAAAGGAATGGAGCAAAGGAAATCTGTAGGATTTGTTCCTTTAGTGTCTCCTTGAAAGAAAAACCATAGGAATTCTAATTTCCACTTCTCCTCCTTTTCATATTCCTATTCATCAAGCATAAGACTAAGAGATAGTAGCATAATAGCATTATAACCGTACATTTTCTTGTGGTTTGACTTAATCTCACCATGCTTTTTTGCATCCTGTGATCTTCCAATTGTTGTGAGTCAAACACCCAGATTGGAAGAAATCCTGTGTTTTTAAATTCTCTGTTTTGCACGTGCATTCCTATCCTATTCCTGTCTATTTCCTATCCTTGCATTGTTAGAATCCTCAAATTCAAACAAGCCCTTACTCAATTACTTCTATTACAGATATGTGTCAAAGAAAACCTTGTGTGGTTTGTCCCCTGCTTCAAGGCTGTGTTCCACCCCAGCTCAGCTCCTCCAACGACAGAAGGGTTCACCACAGCAGGGATCCGCTCTCCAGACTGTCTTTCGCCGCCTCAGATCTTCTTCACCGCCGTCGGCAGCCACGACAACTGCATTACCATCATCAACTGAGCAGATGACCTTGAGGACTACACGGGTCCGCAAGAGAGGTCGCACTCTTCCGTGTCTGCTTACGTTACGCGTCACTTAATATGATGACATCCTACATTATCGTCGTGTTCACCTATTAGACTCCGAGTCAGGTCTAACTAATGCTGAAACTTGAGTTTTTAAATGGTTGTGGGGTACATATTGGGGCAGCAATCAGTACTATCTGTATACTATCTGGTTAATCTCCAGTGTGTACAATGAGTTTCATGTTGGGTGCAAACAAACATTAAAGGAGCCATTATCTGTATTTTTAACTAAAGCTATTATTTGCCTGCTATCACTGGTTTTGGGTCTATCCATAGTTTGCTACCATCACTCTGGATTTGTGCATGCACTCCTTACATAATCTCACTATGTTTTATTCCTATGCATGCCAGTTATTGTACACAATGGAACTGATCATGTAGAGCAAAAGAGACGAGCCTTGAGTGGCAATAAAATTTCATGCAGGCGATACGTTCCATGGTGGGCGCAAAGGCAGCCCCCACTCCACCCATTTCGGATCGTAATCAAGAGGAAGATAACTGCTCGAGGGGATTCGAAGGAGAAGACCACTCCTATTTACCCCATGAGGTCTTCGCTCTAACTTGGCATGCTGACGTTGGTAATATCATGCATCTGGTGCCTTGCATTGCTTACTGTATACATTAAAGATGTCATCTGCTTAGTTTAGACATGCTTTGTGTCAATGACATCTGTTTAGTTTCTTTATCATATATGTGAATCATGCAATGCCATCTTGTTTAGCCAGGCATCATATATGTGAATTTTGCAAGGCCACCCTAGTTAGCCAGTCATCTTATATGTGAATTATATCATGCCATCATTTTTTTTATTACGTGTTAAATTTGTCAACAATTTTAGTACACTCAATTACTCTTCCTGTGCATCAGCCATTCGGCACGGTCATGGAAAAATCTGGAGTGGAAACAAGGTCTTGAGCGCATAATGCTATCTGACGAAGCGCATGTCTTCTTTGGTTACCGATAGCTCCTCGGAGGAGGATTCGTAGATAGATGACCAGTCATATCCCCGAGGTGCATGCCCTAACTTGGCGAGGTTATGTTGCTCATATCGTGCGTATGGTATCTTGCATTGCTATGTCATTTGCTTAGTTTATACATGCTTTGTGTGAATGCCACATGTTTAGTGTCTAATTACCATATATGTGAATTATGCAATGCCATCTTGTTGCAAGACATTATATATGTGAATTATGCAATGTTATCTTGTTGCAAGGCATTATGTATGTGAATTGTGCAATGCCATGCTGTTTAGGCAAGCGTCATATATGTGAATTATATCATGCCATCCTTTTTTTATGTATTTCTCATTGCTTTTGTCGACAATGTTTGTATATTCAACTACTATTCCTGTGCATCAGCCATTTGAATTGGTGATGGAGAAATCTGGAGTGAAAACAAGGTCTTCAGAGCAGACAATGCTACCTCATGAAACAGATATCTTGCTGGTTCTGAGATAGCTCTTGAGAGGAGGATTCAGAGGCAGATGACCAGTCCTATTATCCCCCTGAGGTGTATGCTCAAACTTGGCAGGGTTGTATTACTCATATAATGCATATGTTGTATTGCAATGCTTAGTTTTTACATCATATACACAATATTGAATGCCATACCCTTAGTTGACACATCATATATGCGATTGCCCTCTGCTCACTTCCTTAGTATATAAATCATATATTTGAATTATGTCATGCCATGATGTTTACATAGACAGCATGTATCTGAATTATGGCATGCCAACCCATTTTCTAAAGACATAATATAGTTATATTATCTCATCCTGTTTACATAGTCATCATATTTTAAATTATGTCATTCTATCTGTGAATTATATCATGCCATCATGTTTCCATCGACGGCATGTTTGTGATTTATGGCATGACAACCACTTTAATAGACACATCGTATAGTTATATCATGTCATCCTGTTTACATAGTCATCATATTTTGAAGTATGTCATTCTATCCTGTTTAGTTAGCCATCATACATGTGAAATTGTGTCATGCTATCCTGTTTAATTAGCCATCATATATGTGAAATTATGTCCTGCTATTCTGCTTGCTTAGACAACATAAATGTGAATTATTTCATGCCCTGCTTTTCTTCCCTACTATCCATTGCACCTGTCTATCTTACAATGTCTCAGACATTCAATTACTCTTCTTTTTATCAGCCATTTCAATTGGAGGAGTGATGGCAGATTCTGTGGGAGTAAAAACACGGTCTTCAGAAAAGATCGTGCTACCTGTCGATGCAGATACAACCACGGTTGTACTTGCCAAAGAACCAGCCCCACCACACATAACCCACACTCATGCAGATTGTACCCCTACCCAATTGGACAGAGAACCAACTACACCCCTTCTAACCCCAACCCCAGCAGATAGACACCCAGTTCCCATTGACACGGCACCGTCTCCACCACAGAGCACCCAAACACGAGCAGTTAGTAAGGCAACTGCAGTGCCCAAATCACGAGGACCACCACTCCGAACCTGAAGTCAACGCTTAAAGCAGAAGAAGAATTGTTCTCGTGTTAGGTTCCGTAGCTATGGTTCATACTACTTTGCTCTTGCATCACCAGATTTCTTGATACCAACTAATTTCAAATTTGAAGGATGCAATTGAAACTCCAATGGTGCAACAGGTATGTTTTAAACCTGTTTCTTCAACGTGTTTGGCTGTTTGCTGTTGTAACTTGATCTATGTTGATTTCAGTTTCAATTGAATAAACAGTTATGTTATCATGTCATTCACATTACAAGTTATGTTATTGCTGTGTAGTTTCCCAAACTTATATTCTGCCTATGCTGCTTTGTCTTAAATAGATATGATTCGAATCGTATCTATCTTGATTTGGCAACATAAACTAGAATGATATAGACCATACAAAGGACCATACTACATAGATATATGTTTGTTTCATGCTGTTATCCTGTCCACCTTACTACTGAACTGGTTTACCAAAATGAGTTTCAAATACTACATTGTAAACCTGACACTGTCTGAGATGTGTTTGTTTGTTTCTCTTTTAGAACGCGGATAAAATATTGGAGAAGAGTACTCTGTTATGCAATGGTAAAGGAAGTAATGCAGATAAGGTTCAAGATAGTGAGACATCCCTGTTGGTCTCCAAGAAAGCTGATAAAAACTATATTGAAGACACTGAGACAACCCCAAAGTCATGTCTTGATGTAGTGTTCAAATTCGGGCTACCACTTCTTGGCACCAGCTCTTGAACTCGTTGCACAGAATCAGTTCGGCTTCTTGAGTCTCAACTTCAAGTTGAAAGACATCGATCAGATGTTATGCGACGAGGAAGTCAAGGACCGAGGAAGTCCCTGCAGAAGTTTAGATGCATACTTTCTCGTGCAACAAAGAAGCTGTGGAGGACTTAAGCGCCAAACAAGAGAAAGTTAATAAGCTCGCTAAGCATCTTGCCGACATTATGGGTACCCGTGATATTGTTTCTTGAGCTCTCTTGAAGTGGTTTCGATTCACGGACTTGTTTTGTCTTGGCGTTTATATGCTTCAGTGTTCCCTATATTTGCAATTTGGTGGCGAACTTTGATGCCCAGTGGATGTAATATGTGTAATAGCCGTGGTAGCCTAGCATAAGTTGCTTGCTTATTTATTTCCTTGTTGTCTTGTTTATTTGTTTGCTTGTAGTCATTGCAGTTCTTTTTCCACGGTTTGCAAGTGGCTGCAATAACCTATTTTTTAAAACTAGGCCACAATAACCATGGGCTAATATTTCTTTGTAGTGACCTTTGGGCCTCCCACGGGTCAGAAACAATGGGCCTTCTACGGGTCAGAGAAACAATGGGCCTTCTACGGGTCGTATCATCAATGGGCCTTATACGGGTCAGATGATCGATTGGCCAAACATGGGCCAAACAGACCGCATTATGGTCGTAAGCGGGCTAGAGGGTCGACCATAACGGGCCATCATTAATAGGCCGTGTTGATGACGCTATGAAAACGCCCAACGCCTTAACGGACCACAAACGGGCCGATCAGTAACCACGGGCTGAATTTGGCCCACAAGCAGAAAATGACAGTAACGGGCCGTAAGTAAACGAATGCTGGAAATGAGCCCAAGAATAAATGGGCTCTGAGAAGGCCGAAACATAACATGGGCTGGAAACGGCCCACCGAAATAACGGGCCGTTAATGGGTATAAAGTGATGCACTATTCATTACGGGCCAGTTTCACCACGGGCCGTTAATGGGTGTAAAGTGATACACTGTTCATTACGGGCCAGTTTCACCACGGGTCATTAATAGGCCAAGAGTTACATAGGGCCTCATATGGGCCGAAAGACGTCATGGGCCATACATGGGCCGGCGAAAACGGCTGGAATCATATTGGATGGCCCAGATGACGCCATCGGGCCTAATTCGGATAGGGCGTAACGGGCCTTGGGTTAGCGGGATGTAAATGGGTCAGTATGCGAATAGGCCGTTAACGAGCTTTCCATGGGCCGGCCCGCCACCTTTTGACCAAGTCAAACGGGCCGGCCTTTTCACACGAATGGGCCTCTGTTGGGCCGTGCCACGTGTCCACGTATCATAGGCGCCTTCTGTCCAATGAGTCAATGACATCTGTCCCCAAATGATGAGCCGACATCGCAGTTTCCTCCGACCAATGATGATTTTACACGTGGAAAATCCCCATTGGTCGGGGCTGTTAACGGTTTATCGGATCCAAAACCCGACCCGATAGCTTAACGGCATTCCGTTACGGTGGATGCCATGTGCCGGTCACCCTTGACGAAAGCACTTCTGTGACGCGCGATTTATCGTCATGGAAGTGGACACTTCCGTGATGATAATTTTGGTAATGTCATGGAACACTTCTACGACAAAGACGGTATGACTATCTTGATTCTGTCATAAAATCGTCATGGATGTACATGCATGACAAAAAACGCGACCTACTGTGACAAACACGTATCATCACGGAAGTGTATTTTTTTTGTAGTGTGAGTACTCGCAGACGCATCGTGTGCGGTACTCCTAGCCACCGCAAGCAACTAGTTTGCATTTTTCAAAGTTTTTTGTACACACAGAATCACACACGAAGTAACTGTATTGACCGTCTGTGTTGTAATTTCTCATTGCAAACAGTTCATCCGAGTCGGCTTTTTGCCATGTATCACA
This sequence comes from Aegilops bicornis, assembly GCA_021605145.1. Taxonomy (NCBI): domain Eukaryota; kingdom Viridiplantae; phylum Streptophyta; class Magnoliopsida; order Poales; family Poaceae; genus Aegilops; species Aegilops bicornis. The sequence goes on from CM038669.1 coordinate 508,718,112, forward strand.
CACATCTTGTTTACACGACTCGTTTGTGTTCTTTTGGCTCATCGCAAACAGTTCATCCATGTGAACTGTATGCTGCATATCACACACATCTTGTTAAGTTGAACTATTTCTGTTGTGTTCCCTAATCGAAAACAGTTCGTCCGAGTTAACTGTATGTCGTATATCGCACACACATTGATATGGCTGCCCATTTCTGTTGTTCTACCTCATCACAAACAATTCGAATAAATTAACCGTGTGTCTTGCATCGCACACACATTGTTATGGCTGCCTGTTTCCATTGTTCTGCCTCATCGCAGACAGTTTTAATGGATTAACCGTATGCCCTGCATCGCACACGCAACTAAAATCTTAACCATGTTTGATGAAGCCATCATCGCAAACGTTTTGCACCTTTTTTGACGATTTTTTTACACCACCGTTTGCGATTATTGCATCTCACACAGTTTCGGCAAAGGGTCTCTAATCATAGTGTCGCGTTAGTAGTCTCCTGCAGTAGTGTTGGCATAATCCTTTTGGAACAGATCACAATTATTCTTACAAACATGGATCATATCATATCCAATTCCAACTACACGAAGGAAATCCTTCATTTTACTGTAGGTGTGTGGCAGCTCAGACGCATCTGGGAAAGATTTGCGGAAAGCAGCCAACATTGCATCGGATGATTTGTTGGTCATCCGCTCAGATGTCTTCACCTGAAGAAAGGTGACCATAGCAGAGAATACTGATAGCTTATTTCCTAGGGTAACAGCCACGTTGCATTGTTCCAACATGCAAGCCCACCATTTTTCTTCTGCAGGTGAAAGTTCACGAAATGCACGAGCATTTCGTAGCATTGTTTCAATGTTGGTCAAACTCACTAGCTCCGCCACCACCACCTCCTCCTCCTCTTCCACGAGCATCGAGGCGAGATCAAGATGGTGATCTGCTGCTTCCACGTAGTCGATAACATTGACGTTCACAACTTCACCATGATGAACCCACCTAATATATGTGACCGACATCCCATACAAGTGTAGATGATTTTGCACAGTTGACTGGGTCTTGTAACTGAATTCATACAAGCTGCTACTGCAGGCGAGCACATCTGATTTCGGACCACCGTACTCAGCTCTGATAAAGTTCATGAAGTTTTCAACCCCCTCGACATATGCAGCGGAGAATCTTCGAGTAGAAGTTATCCAAGTCTTGTCCATTTGTTAGACATACAAATTGGTTCTTCTACTAGATATTACAGGAAAAACATATATGCTTTTTTATTAAGTATAGAAAAAAATACCTAGGTCAATGTCCAAAGCTATGTCAAGATATTTGGACGAGCAGATCTAAATAACGAGATATATGTAAAGCTAATTCAGCAAGCATATTTGAGTGCTAAATTATGGCAGGCTGTTTCAAAGAATAATGAGGCCGAGCACACAGCCATCAAACTATCGAAGGCCATTGCAGCAACAAAGATCGAGTATAAAACGGTGTACATCTATTTCACCTAACAGATTGGCTACTATACCATGGCAATCTACGTCGCAATAAATATATGGCAGGATATTTTAGCAACTAACCGGGCTTGACATGCTATCTCAGCTAAGCAGATTGAGTGCAGAAGAGGGCAAGGAAGCTTCTTAAGCAGAGCATATTGACTGTAAACTACATCGGCAAACAGTGAGATTAACAGTGTCTATCAGCTAACATTCAGCGCTACACCGACATGCACGGGGCCTCAGTCTAGAATCTGCGTCTGGTGGGAGAAGTCGACCGCCGTGCGTCTCCACCTAACGTCGCCCGGTGATGCGGTGCTGACCGCCGTGGCCTCCACAAGAACGTCACCGGCGTTGGCGGTAGCGGCTAGAGGCGACCAGTCTACGAGCATATTGTGGGGCGAGGGATCGCCGTCGTCCCTCGACGAATCATGGCGCCAATGTATCGGCCGGGCGGGGAGGCGGCTTTGGCGGAGCGAATGGAGTGGAGGGGCGGGGGTTGGGGAATATTATTGGCTAGTTGGCGAAGGCGGTTGAATTTGGGATTTGGGGGAATTTTTTGGGGGGGTTCACCGTAGGCGGGGAGTTTGGTGCATGGTCGGTTTCTCCAAGTGCGATCACACGTGTCGCTGGAGAGGCAAGCGAAGCGCGTTACATTTTGCGTGAGCCGTGTGCAGGACCGAACGTGTGTGGGGTGCAATGCGACCGCGACAGGGGTGCTGTGAGTGTACTGCCTTTTTTCCTTTTAAACTAGGTGCTTCGCCCCCTAAAGAAAAAAAACTTGGTGCTTCGCGCAATCCATCGATACTACCACTAGTAATTCGGTAATCCCGACTAAAACGGCATGGCCGGGTCTTTTCTCGCGTGATATGCTGGGAGGTTGGCTTAGTTGGGTTTTTTAGGACGAGTAATGCTACACCTATGTAATCCCAGTTACGTAATTAATGTAATGTGAAACGTGTGAGTTGTTGATTGTAGATGGGGGGGGAGGGGTCCACCACCATGAAAATCAGGGAGGAGAGAGAGAGGCAATTTACGTTAACCCTTTTGTAGGTTCCCGTAGATGTAGAAAGATGTGAAATGCGTGAATGTGTAGTGGACGTACTATTGGAGTGCCTAAGATAAATTGTGTATGTAGACTATGTGTTTATTTACTTCGCATGTTAGCTTTGTCTCGTTTCAATCAAAAGTAGAGTTGGTGATGATGGTGTGCCTGCCACCCTGCAACATAGGCCGTTCGATCTATATCTAACGGATAGGAAGGAAACTATGACAATTTACCCGCACTCCTCTCCACATTTGTAGATAAGGCCTTCCCTCGTTCATCCTATTCTCCCACAAGATCTTGATCTTTCGTGCAACGCACGGGCATCTTGCTAGTACTCCTACAATATACTATATTATTGTGAAAGTTCATATACACCGGCCGAGATTAATGCAAACACAGCAGATTTTCATTACATTTCGAACTTTTATAGGACAGAAAAATAAAAGAAACCCGACCCTAAACCTATTCTACGGCGGCGACCGACGTCCTCCATCTGCGATCTCCATGTACGGGGGAGGGGTTCAAGACCCGTGAATTGAAGGTGCGGTCTCCAGTGAGGAAGGGTAGAACACGGGAAACGGATCGGCCAGTTGGCACACCATGCCCTACCGCCTCCCATGACCTACTCATCCGCGGAGTCCCCGACCTCGGCGGTGCCAGACGTTGGACGACGGCAAGTAGGACGTGTGGCTGATGGTGCTCCCGTCGTCGGTCGCCAGCATGGCCACCGCTTGTGCGGTCGCGTCCGCGTCCGGCTACACCACTATTGCGTCGCGAGCGGCGACTTGAGCGAGGGCGGTGACCTCAAGCTTCATCCTCGAAGACAAGCTCTCCCGTAGAGCGTTCGCGCTCGCGGTCATGGCGGGTGTGGTGCCAGGTAGCAGGACGATGCGCTATGGTGTGGAGGTTAGCTGGGCGCTGCTTTAAGTAGCGCATTCCGGTGAGACCAAGCATGTGGTGTGTCATTAAGTCGCCGGAGTTGGTTCCTCGGGCACCGAGCCTCTTAACGATGGCATACGGATGGACGGCATGAATGCGGGCAGCTGGCGCCGGCTGGGAACGCACCGCGCGACGGCGCGAGGGACGAGGGTTTTTGGTGTGCCAGGGTAGTCAGCTGCGGTCGTGGCAACGTTGGAGATGCCCTTTGCTCACATGCGACCCCACATGTCATTGAAAAAGCAAGACGACTCGGCATGGTCTCAGGTCCTGGGGATGCAGTTGGCCGCGCTACACCACTCCGCGAACGCGTCGCGGCACACGCGCACTTCGGCGCCCCGTGCATCCTCGACGAGCCGGGTGTTGATCTGCTAGTCGTGCCACGGCGCTAATGCCACCCTCGGCACACTGAAACTGACATGTAAAGCAACGATGAGCGTGTCGCTCCCGCATGCCTCATTTGAACATTCCGCCGAGTATCATTCGCATGTGGGCCTAGACCATGCTTGTATTTCCAATGTTGTAATTTTTTCGACATGCATACAAACAAACGGTTCGTTTAAAGTTTCACTTTGCCTCCACTACGTGTCGCTTCCCGTCTTAGTTTTGACATCCCATTCGGTTCATGCCCCGACACATCTTGACGAGGTCGATTGATGTTGAGAGATCAATTGCGTGTTGTGCAAGGAGATAAAGGTTTGCTCTATTTCTATGATAGAAATGACTGCGAAGTGCAGGGGATCAGAGGGAGTATATTGTACATTCATAAGCGAAACGAACGTATTATACCCACCCTAGTCCTCTTTCAATCGATCTCCGGACCCTGAGATGAAATCTAGAGAGAACGAATGGGTGCATGTGTGATACCTAAGGCGGATTCAAAATTTTGAAACAGTGATCATAGCATCCACAAATCATATATAAAGGGTATTCAATGTTCGTTTCGCTCTTGAACGTACAATATACTCCCTCCGGTCCTTTCTAGTTTACATATAAGTTTTATGTGTAGTCAAAGTATCTCTACTTTGATCAAACTTACAGAAAAAGTATCAACATTGAACAACGCCCAATCAATATTGTTAGATTTGTACGTACTCCTAGATTTGTACTCAAACAGACATGGTTTCCAATTTGTTTTCAACCACGTGAATGTGCTTGTTCTCGCGCATGCTCTTCCTACTAGGATTTCGCCACGTATAGCCAGTCCAAGAGTAACTTTTTAAGCTCCTGTCCAATAGTACTAGTGGAGTACTGACAACATCTGTAGTAGAGTATGCAGTGCTCATAGTACTCCCTCCTTCCATTTATATAGGGCCTATGTGGAGGAGAGAGATGTGAAAAGGTAAGGGGAGTGAGCTCTCATGCAAGAGCCTAGCTATATACGCATTCCTAGTTAAATAAAATAAATATGAAGAAAGAGATAGAGAGGAGATGGAAAAAAGTACTAGCGAACCTTGTTTTTTTGCGGGAAATAGCCAACCTTATAGCCCACACTACTGTATGAGTGCATATAGATGATGGTTGTAGATGACATGGCAGTTACTTATAGCCATCGGCTGGCTATATTATTAACCATGCTCTAATGCGTTTTTCAAAACCGCCATTGACTATTGACAAGATTAATAGTACATGAGATGTATAATGTGAAAATTATATCATTGGAAGCTCCTTTCACATACGAATTTAAACGTATGCTTTATGTAAGTTGCATGTCATATATTATTACTCTAACATTTGGTCAAAGTTAGCCTCGAAAAACGCATTAGGCCCTGTAGATGGAAGGAGGGAGTAGTAGTGGAAGTGGATCCTCTGACATAGGTATCCCTGCCTTACCCTCCCTTTCGTTCACTTACTAGCGGACCCCATGCTTGCTAGGCCCCGCATGTCAGTTACTCAATGGGTTCGGCCATGTCAGGGGATCCTCATCCGTAGTATACTCTCTCTGTTTTTATTTACTCCACATAAAACGGAGGGAGTGTTAGTATAAATGACGCGGGCAGGGGAGGGGGAGGGACGTCGGTTTGCTCTCAACTAGGTCCCACAAGTGAGCGAAAACGCAAGACGAAGCTCGTTCCATTCGGTGAGCAACATGGAGGGTCTAGCGTGCCGGGGTGCAACGTGAACGCGACAAGAGCGATGTACAGTCAAAACTGATTAATCGGTCGTCATCGGAACCACTATTCACACGTAACCTTCGCCGCCGCTCACGCCAGCCATCGCCCCAAAACCACACCTCCTCTCCAGCCCATTCCCCCACCTTTCGATCCCCTAGCCCGCATCAAGCGTCCCCTAGTTCACCGGAAAGCCATGGTGCGCCGCAAGATCATGTACTACAAGATGCTGACGCCGGAGTGCCGCGCAGAAATCGCGGCGGTGGTCAGTGCCACAGACCTCCGTTCCCAAGCTCGCTTTGCGGTGGGCCAATCCCCGAGTTCTCTGGAGCCAAGCTACGAGGAGGAGGAAGCCGATCCAAGGTTCATGGCATAGGTCACAACGCAGAAGGCCCCCGATGGGTATGAGACGATGGACGTCGACTTCGTGCCGGCGTCCGAGTCCCCCATGGTGCAGGCGGACCAACGGTTCAACCTGGCGATACTAAAGGAGGATTGGGAGGCAGAGGCTCAACTCAACTGGAGCGCGCGCATGCCGCTGCCATCGAGGCTCTCCTGCAGGCGGAACCGGACGTCCTCAACTTGAACCGGGTGGCGGAGGCTCAACTCGACGCGAAGTGTGTGGATGCCGCTGCCGTCGAGGCCCTCCTGCAGGTGGAACCGGACGTCCTCCACTTGAACCAGGTGGCGGAGGCTCAACTCGATGCGGAGCGGTCGGATGCCGCTGCCATCGAGGCCCTCCTGCAGGCAGAACCGGACGTCCTCGACTTGAACCGCTCTATGCAGAGCGCCCGCACGCTCCGCGTGAACGAGTAGCTGGAGGCCAAGGACAACCACGGTGCGGAGACACACGTTGGCAGCTACGGCTGGTTCGCGCCCGCAGCCAAAGACGATGAGGCCGTCTCGTTCCGCGAGCAGTGATAGTTTTTCTTTATGTTGTTGTTTTTAGGCATCTTTTGCTGTGTAAAAACATATATTGTTATGCAAGTCGCCTGACTTTCATCATTTGGGTCAGTCTACCATTTCAGACGGTTGGATGAATATCCTACGTCTCCTAACCCTTCTTCCTCACCTCTTCTTCTTCCCCAACGAGACCACGAGCGGGCCGACGGATCCTCCCCAACATGCGGTTGGATAAACATACTTGTATGAACAAAAATTATGTGTTAGCGGTAGGATGGCTGAGTTTGGTTTGTTCACATGCGGTAGCACGTGTCAGTGAGGGGTGCGTTCCCTTGGTTGGGTTTGCGGCGTGCAGGAGCGACTGTGTGAGGGTGTGGAGCGACCGTGTAAGGGTGCGGTGCGACCGCGACAGCCGTGCGCAAGTGCACCTCCTTTCCATTTTGAAAACTTTAGTCAAGCTTGGCAAAAATGTGTGGCGAAGTATGGCAATGCAAGGCCTAGACCCAAACAGGATAAGTACGTACGTACCAAGAGTACTAGTGTTAATAAAGAAAGGCAGGGTTTTCCTTCGTGGGATTAATCGATACAAATCCTCGTTTGACGTGTGTGGGGACCCCGACTCATAAGTCGAGATCACCGAATGCACGTGTACAGTGATCCCAGAGATCAATGCTCACTGAACACACAGAAGCTGAATAACAAGAGTCTTACATCCATGCATACCGTTTTACAAAAGTAGGACCATTATGGTCAGGTCTTGAGAGTATCATCGCAGCGGAAATCTTTAATAACAACTTGGACCCATGCCATCTGCCTTAACCCTACAGGCATTCTGACTGGGAAGCGTCCTAGCTCGCATGTTCGTCACCGAAGTATTCTTCTTCATATCATGTTCTTTCATGCACAGCCAATAAAATAACCCGGTGGCAAGCCAATGAGTACTTTGAATGTACTCGCAAACAACCCAAGGGTGATAATAGAATAATTATGCAAGGCACTACTGCTAATTTGGCATTTTTGCGGACAGCTAGTTTTTCTCATGCAAGTATGATCAACATTTATCAAGGATATGAATGCGTCGCAACAAGTATTAGGAGGTTCTGAGACATCAACATCGAGAGAGAGTTATGAACAACTCATGGTCAAGCTCATCGTGACTTCCTCACGAATCACGTCAATAGATTTACCAAACCGTGTTGTTTGTCAGAAACATATGACGTAGTCTAAGCAGCACCACCCAACTGTCCTTGACCGTGGACACGGCTATTCGAATAGTTTTACACTCTGCAGAGGTTGCACACTTTACCCACAAGATCCGGGGAACTTCCGTGTCATCCACGACCCGCGGTACCTCAAGTACCCGGGGTAAGCACCCCATCACTACTTTTCCCTAGACGACACTAACATGGAGTCCACTCGATTGGCAGTAACCCCCATGCCCAACATTTCACATCTTAAAATCGTGGAGCCTCGCTCCCATATTCATCACATACCACAAGCACGGGGTGCCAACGGTGTGTCCGGTGCCCTGTGAAGACAGTCATGGCCGCCCTACCTGGCACGACCCCGTCCAGAGAGAGAGCACCAACTCCCCCCCGTCACTAGTAATGCGGGCTCCAAGCTAGTATCGGCCTAGGTAATCAATAATGCTCTTTCCCATAGAAGGGTAGAGTGGTTGCGCATGTAAGGTTGGGACAGTCGACAAATCTTAAATCTAATCTGTCTCTGTAAACAACACTTTTATCAAGCCTCGGTACACTACTTCTCCACCAAGTAGTGACATGTTCATCATCATCCCCCAGGGGCATCAGTGGCACCCTTTGGGGCTGCTAGCAAGTATGTCAAACCACACTTGTTTCTTTCCATGCATAACACTGACCCGCTTGCATAGCAACTACTTTAGCATCCTATCTACTCCCACCGGCATAACCCTCATAAGAAGGTAGGGTCATGCACAATGCAAGTATCGTGAGGAAATGCGGTGGCAAACCAGCAAAGTGGTTACCACCTCATCATGATTCCATTGCAGCAACAATATGGTGCTATATGACATGCATAAAAGGGTTTCATAGACATGGTCAAAGGGCTGCTTACTGGTTCATCTGAGTCTTGAAATCTTACGGTCCTTCTCCATGTACTCCGTCTACTTCACAACTAACGTCGGAAACAACCACAATAAGCAGCACAACAAGGCAGAAAATATAAGTGCTCCAAAAATATTAATTTGACTTTTCTAGGACATCTCTGGTTATATGAAAAATAACCAGTGGTTTCATTGGAATTGGGTCAGTGGATATCTCTGAACATTTCAATACGATGGAATCAAGAGGTTTATGGATTTGCAAGAAGTGTACAGAAACATGTTTTTGAAAAATGAGCAAAGGCACCCATTTAACAAACCATGATTTTAGAAGCATCTAGGAGTTGGTTTCACTGGATTTGGAGTTCAAATGAATTTCCTATGAATTTGCAAAGTTGACAAATATGAAGAAATGGCTCATTGTTTTATGTGGTACAGAAAGTATTCAGAAAATGTTCATAAACTAAGTTATGAACTTAGAAACGTCTAGGAATTTGAATCATGGCATTTGGATCAAATTTGAGCCCTCTGTGATTTTCTAAAGTTCATCACGTAAATAGGAAAAATAGGATCTGATAAATATTTGTGAAGAAAAGCTCTGTGGAAAAATGTGCATGTTGCACCTATAGGTAGATCATGATTTATAGAGTCACTAGAAATTTGAATCATCAAATTTGGACTTAATATGAATATTCTATGGATTTTACCAGTCCACGGAAAAAGAAAAAGAAAAGGAATTTACCTAAATGGGCTGGATCTAGGGAGGCAGCAGCGTGCACTGGGCGAGAGTTAGCGGGGCAGCGCACTGGGCCTGGCCCAACCTCTCGCGCGCGCCCGCTGGGAGGCCACGTCGTAGGCGGCTTCACGGTGCGCCAGCCTTGAGGCGGATCCGGCCGAAGCCGTTTCCACTTAAACGGATGGGGGCCGCCCACCGGGTCGCTGACGAGTGGGGCCCATTTGTCGGGTTCGTCCCCAACCTCCCGCTTGAACAGAGCAGAGGCAGGGGCGGCGTCGACGGCGGCTTGCCGGCGCTACAGGCCACCGTTTTCGGAGGTCCGGCCACCAGCGTGCTCAGCGAAGAGAGACGAACCTGGGAGACCCCACCACGGGTGCCTGCGTCACCGGATGGGAGCAGGTCTTTGCCCGCGGCGGACGTCGGCGTCGGGCGAGATGGGTTCTGGGGTTGTGGGGCGCTAGAGGAAGAGGTAAAGGGCGGAGGAGCCTCGCCGGCGTGCGGTGGCTCCATTGGTGTCCAAAGTAGGGGAGGGGAGGCTTCGGTTCGCGGGAATTTGGGCGGAGACCGACGGCGGCACTCCGGCCATGGAGGGAGCAGGAGGGCGCGAGAGGAGATTTAGGTTGGTCCATGGGGTACAGGGAGAGAGAGAGAGAGCAAAGGAGTCGAGAGGGGGCTCGGGGTGGCCTTAAATGGCAAGGCCGCGGCTCACCGTGGACGTGGCCTACGGGCACCCGCGGAAATGGCCGTGGTGGCCACGGGAGGAGGCTTGGGGCTGTCTGCGGCGCTCGTGGGGGTGGTGTTGGGTGTAGGGAAGGGATAGAGAGAGAGGGGTGAGCTCCCGGTGGAGCCATGGGCTCGCGCACGTATTGGCCGGCTCGGGCGGCTCTGGGCACGCGCGGCATGGGCAAGACAGAGGGGGAAAGGAGGGGGCCAGCGCGGTGGCGTGTTGCGGATGTCGAGGCACCTCGACTGGCGCAAGGGGGAGGCTCGAGGTGGTCGGGTGACGCGGCGTCAACGGTTGGGAGCACGCTGACATGCTCCATAGCGCGTCTTTGGCCGGCATCCGCTGCTTTTCCGCGCGCACTCGCACGTCCACTTGTGTCTGGCGTATGCAGGAGGGATAAACAAAAGGGGTGGAGGCTTTGGATGCTCTGGGACTTGCCAGGAGTGAGAGAGAGATGAGAAAGGGAGGGGAAAGTGGCTGTCCAAAGAAGAAAAATGGGTCCCTGCCCCCCTTCATCATTGCCTCTCGGGCAGGGAAGCACACCAGAGGTAGAGGGGGACTAGGAGGGGCTGTGGTAAAAAGTGGAGCACAAGGAGATTAGGAGAAGAGGCTGGAATTTGCATTTTGAAATTCTGGTGAAAGGTGTTTGATGTAGGTTTGGGCAAGTAGATGATTTCCATTTGTCATGAGACTACACAGGGTGAAATGGCACATGTAATTAGGGCCTTCCTCCCATTTTGAGCTCATTTGGGCAAAGTTGCCAATGCAACTTTTGTAAACCCTAGAAATTAGCAGAAATGGACTTGTGTAGATTTAGTTGAGCAAATCACTTCTCCTTGATGCACCACTTGGTTTGGTGGCCTTATTTGGTCACGTGAACATGCTCACCAAAGTTGGGGTCAAGGAGAGAAAGTTGGTAGTACAAAGTTGTTCAAATTTGATTCTGGTCAGAGAGGGTTTTGGGGCTCTTTGATCAAGTTAACTTGTTCTCCAACTTGTGCCATTTGGTCTAGATGAATTATTAGACCACTTAAGCATTTTTACCAGGTTTGAGAACATTTGGACATGTTTGGCAATGTAAAGTTGCTCAAACTTCAAAATGGATAGAGATGGTTTTGAGGGGGTTTCATGGGGTTATACTATTCTCCATGACATGATACTTGTCCAGATCATCAACCATGTCATATGTGACATGCTAGAATTTTCTTGGATTTTTTGGAGAATATTTACTTTTTAAATATTTCAAAAGCTTGAAATATCCAGAAAGGGTATTTGAGGGGTTTGACCAATATTTTGAACATGCCCATGTGTTGAAACTCTGATATATGGACAATATATGTCCACTGAGTTTCCCTAAATTTTCAGAAATATTTTTAAAGCATAAAAATAATTTTAACCTATTAAAGACCATTTCTGGCCTTAAGGAAAATCTTTTAAATAAAATAGTAAAGTAACTTTTAAAATTATATTTTTGTGGTTTATGGGATTCCTATATCTAATAGGAGTCAAATATATTTTTGGAAAGATTTTTACTGCCCTTAATTAAGTACTTGCAGTGCAAATCTCAATTCAGGGGTTTTTGGAAAACAAATTTTTGAACATACTATTTGGCCAAATTATTTTTGTAAGAAATTATTTTTATGTCCTATACACATGGCATGATCATTGGTTCAAGAGTTTGGGGCAAGGAGATGAAGTATAGGAGTTGGAGGATTTATTTTATTTTTAGAGCACTTGCAAACAGCAGACAAAAATCAATCAAAGCAAAGACAAAACACTCAAAAGATTTTGTCAAACCACATTTTATCATGATTCATTAGCTTAAGTGTTGTGGCATGACAATCAGGGTGTGACAACGTGTCAATTAATGCATATTTTTTCTCCAAAGCCCAAAGAGCTAACCATCTTAATCCTCATCGCTTGATTAATGCAGCACTATGCAAACCAACCTTCTCACTTCCGCATGCATGCAAGGGTATATTAATGTCCTTGGTTTCTAGTACGAGGCAAACCCCATAAATTTTGCCTCGATTAGTGTTAGTGGCCTTTTGCAAATTGTAATTTTGATATATTTGGCCTGGTGTACAAAACAATGGAGGTAGTAACTATTTGACTTCCTTCCCCATTGCGGTGACGTCGACAATATCTCGAACGTTGTGGTTTGGCGAAGTGCATTCGACGGAGAACACCGTTGAGGGAGACCACGGTAAGTCATTCGCAAGTGCCGCCTGCAAGCTGAGACAACTGCCTTATTTGCATCCAGGAAGTTCGTTGAACCAATGGACGCGTAAATGCACTAGTACTACTAGTACAAATAGCGCCGTCCGTCCAGCTTAGTGCGGTGAGATGGTTTCTCGAAGAAGACGATGGAGAAGCGGAGTCAGCGAAGATTGAAATGATGGTTGCTTTAAATGCGTGCTTTGTGATTTGGCGCCTCAATGCTTTGTGATTTGTGATAGAAGGGACAGGGAGTAGACTCTGAGCTCTATCGTACATGCGTCCAAGCACGGGAGCAAGAGGAGAGACGTTGCATTTTTCTGTTCCTTCAATCAATCAATCAGGGAGCTTCGGTTCCATCTTTTTGGCTTTGGCAGCACCGTCCACAATGGTTCCCATCGATGCCAAAAGCTATTTCCACATTTGGCTACACATTGTGGATGCCCTTAACCGTACCACTTGGTTTTGCTCCTGTGTGCTATCTATACAAATCTCAATTATATTGATCTAAAAAATTATAGAATCAAGATTAGTAAAAAGGAGGTGATTTGTCGCGCGGATGGCGGGGAGGTTTCTTATTTTTAGAGGACGTTGGCCTGGCGGTTTGCTAACATGCGGTCCCACGTGTCAGTGCTTTACCAAGCCGATCCGCGTCCCACATGAGGCAGAACAACGGCAGAAGCAACACGTGGTTAACTTGAAGAAGATGAGGGAGAAGCGGATTCAACAACGAGTGAAATGAAGGTTGCTTCATCCTTCCAACTTCTTTTTTTAGCATTATTACTTCGTCCCTCCAACTTAACTGCAGGAAAGGTGCAACTTTGTGATTTGACGCCTCATTGCTTATTACTACGCCGGCGCCATGACTGGGGTGCTTCACCCCTGCTACTCTGCACTGTATTTCGGTATGGCACGTGGACCCGGTAGCATGATGTCCCACATGTCGGCGAACGGGACTAGAACATTTATGAAAGCGGGCGCTCCACTCTTACGATGGAGGAGTACACGACACGGCGACCCCGTGAACTGTCACTTGTACTGTATAGTACTATAGTTTTGTTGTTTCACACGATCCATCGATACAAACCCGATTAAACAGGAAAGGGCGGGATTTTTCCAGCGGTAGATAATCTTGGCCATACATTTCAAAGGCAATTTTAATGTATGCAAACTGAATAATTAAGTAACAATATGATATCGAGTAAAACTAAAAACACATATGATTTATTGTGTTAGAGTGCAGTAGTAGTGTTGTATTGCATAGTTGTTAGATGTAACATGCGAGGGCGTGTAGAGTTGTAGTTTTGGAGGGCCTACAGAGAGAAAATCGTAATACGGTCACCGAACTTCAGAATACGCTCATTACGGTCACTATATACGTTTTGCGGAGATTATACGGTCACTTGCTCACCGTTCAGCATCGGATTGCACTCTGTTGACCGGCCAAATAGTCTGCGTGGCACCATGTTGACTAGTTAATTGACCACGTTCCTTGTGGGTCCCACATGTTAGTTCACATAGGAAAAAGGTCAGATAAACACAAATTTACGCAGGCATGACAAGACTCCAACCTGTGAGCGGGAATCACCTGGTTGTGTATGTGTCTGTCAGGGCCTGGTGTGTGCGCATGCACATGTAGGTTGAGCACTTGAGCATGAGAGTGTGTGTTGGTCGTGTGGTGTGTGCATGCATGCGTGCGTGTGTGCGTGTGAGTGTTGCGTGCATGCGTGGCTGCGTGTGTACGTGTGAGTGTTGCGTGCGTGCGTGGCGGCATGTTTTAGTGTGAATGTTGCGTGCATGCAGTTCGTGTGCATGTGTGCGTGTGTGTATAATCACCACACCAGCTCCTGTGTGTTAAAACAGACGGCTCAGCATACCAATACAAGGCCACCTTGTCCGCTGTGCCCGCGGTCATGACTTCGAACCACCGTCCAATATTTTTTTGTCGTTTGTTTTCATTCTTACTAGCAAGATGCCCGTGCGTTGCACGTAACATCAAGATGCATTTGTATGACTAGTTTATCTTGTGAGAGAAAAGGATGAACGAGGGAAGGCCTTATTTGCAAATGTGGAGAGGTGTGTGGGTACTGTTTTGCATAATTGCCAGAGTTTCCTTCCTATCCGTCAGATATAAATCGGACGGCCTATATTGCAGGATGGCAGGCACACCATCATCACCAACTCTGTTTTTATAAGAGTGTAGAAGAGTAGATACAAGCCAACAGGTGGGCCCAATGGTAGTGAGATAATGTGATGCAACACTAGAGGTGCCACGTGGAGCGTTTACTGGTAACCTAGTCATGTCTTGAGAAAATACAGAGTTGTACGGTGAGCCCATGACTGTATAATAACCACAAAACGTAAATGGTGACCGTAATGAGTGGATTCTGAAGTCCAATGTACATATCGTGCTTTCGCTCCAAATACAATGATCGTCACTATATATATCACGAGAGAAAGATGAAACATGCGTGAATGTCTTTGAGGGCTTACTTTTAGAGGACCTGGAGATAGTTTGTGTGCGTACGTGAAAGGGGCGTAGAGGGGGTGTATGCGATGGGGAGACAGATGCTCTTCGTTTCTCTTTATTATGACTAACTTTATATATAGTATAAAATATAAAAATTCACAATGCGGAATAAATATCATTGTGGGCACCATGCAATGCAAATTAACGTTCATACTCCTCCATATAACTTTCTAATGTTGTATATATGTAGAAATTCTAAAGTATTTTTTTGGCGACACTTTATTCAAAAGGAATGTTGTATGCGAAATAAACGTGAAGAGAGGGCTTTTTAGATCAAACACGTAGGCAGGTCTATGTATATAGAAAGGGTCGATGGGGATTGTGCGTGTGTATGCTTGTGAGAGGAAGAGTGCTTGTGATAAAGGTTAGTGAAAATAGTCGTAAATGGTTACGAGAGGGAGGGAGGGTTATATCAAGAGCATGTCTGCGAGAAAGACACCTCGGGAGAGAGAGTGTGAGCATGTGTGAGAGACCACTGATGGAGAGCGAAACTACACGTAAAAGACTGATGTACACATTGATTAAAGATATAAATTGTATCCAAATATTAGGATGGGATGATGGTATTTGCGATTCACGTAAGGAACGGTCATTGATCCATCAGACATCTAGATTCTATCGAATTTGAGCATGTCTATGTCATTATTCGACATAATTGATCCACATAGTTAGTATTTTGAACTCCAGACAATGCATCACTTTAGCAATCGAATATAAACGTGAGTATAGTTCACGTTGTGTGTAAAGCACATTATACATACGGAAGTTATACAATGAACATTATAAATAGCTAGCTATGAACTAGAATACATTTGAATTCAACTTAAGGTGGTTTAAAAAATCAAATTCAACATGAAGTCCATTCAATTATTTGAATTCGATATCATGGCATTTGTAAATCATACCTAAACTACGGGGGCACCAATCTTTGCTCTGATTTTGTACATAATAGCATATATAGTCGTGTACAAAATAGATTCAAATTTTGCTCCTCCATTCCAAAATAATCGTAGTTATAGGATTTTCAAGTGTCAAAATTTGAAAAAGAATCGGATAATTTAATGAGGTTTTCAAACATATAAGGTTAAATTTAACGTTGTCTATTTAGGTCAATCCTCAAAGTTCAAGAGTACTCTAAACGTGAATGCTTCTGTTTCAAAATTTCGAACGAAGCGCTAAAAGAGCCTCTACTCGCCTGAAACCGCGTGAGACCAATGTTTGGTAGTAGAAGGAAATTACTTTTCTAACTCCGACCCGTGAAACCTACCGGCCCGACGTCCAAAGGTCTAAACCGGGGTAGGTTTGTAGCTTCATCTAGACGCCACGCAACCGCCTCCGAAAAACATTCATACACAATGGCCGCCTAAGCACACATGCGCGCAGCCGAAATCGCTCCCGCCCACTATTTGGGACACCTGGGATTACCATCCTACCCCCGACCCGCAGTAGGTCCAAAATTTAAGAGGGGTGTAAAGTTTATACTTTCCCCAAATTGCAAACAAGCGCGTCCCATCTGTTCCAAAAAGCCAAAAACAAGCACGTCCCATCCTGAAACATGGATCTCCCTTAGCTCCCCCCGCCCCCTGCCCCCCCCCCATCCGATTCCCCATTCGTACTCCGTGGGCGCCAAAACTACCTCTCCACCAACCGCGAAACCCCGGCGTCCTCCGTCCGCCACCCCATCCCACCCATCAACGGCCGCCCTCCTCCATCACGCCGGAGCCGATACCCCGACGTCTTCGTCCACCACAACGCCCTCCACGGCTAGTAGTTGAAGCCTAGGCCAAGCCGTCCGTGCCCGAGCCAGTTCAACCACACCGTCCTGCGCCTCACCACTGCCGCTCCAACTTCGCCACCGTCCACCGCACCGGAGCTGTTCCTGCTACGCCGTCCTTCGTCGCCTCGGATCTGCTTCCCCTCCACCGACATACGACCACGGCAACACAGTCAACAATTTGTCCATGGGTTCATCCAGGCCTGCACCCTCCTCCGAAACATTGGTTCCCCTAGCAAAAAGAAGAAGATCGACGCGACATGTGGAGGAGACCACGCCGGCAACCGAAAATGGTACTCCTCTTCCCTTATTCATGCAAATCTTACATGTCTGCTTGCACGGCATTCATCCCACAGAAGACACTAGTTGACCGCTTCTTCTTGATACTAGATGTTCCTATTAACTCGCGATGCACAAGGTTTCTCCTCATATACTATTTCACCTTAGCTTGAGGTCCGTTGCCCCCTGGATTTCAATTCCTAGTTAGTTGATTCCCAATTAACGGAACTATTCCCCGGTGTAACAGGCACTAGTCCGCCAATTACGCCGGGGAAGCAGTGCATCGGTGTTTATCTTAGGGGCGTGTGTGGCCTAGAGTTGCTGGCGCCCGATCTGGAGGTTGGTCGGGATTAAAGGGATGGCATGGGGGCGCTGCCAAGCACGATGGTGGTGTGAGGTCGAGGGGAGGGCAGGGCGGCGGAGGCAGGGGTCTGGGCCGGTGGTCGCTGGCGGTTCGAGAAAGATCATCAACAGTGACTGGCGGGAGGTAGATGAAGGCCATCTGCATGTTCCTTATAGATCGAACGTTTCATAAAAAATCGACTGACCTATTTATATTCAGTCGACTGTTATCTTGATAGGACCACATGTGGTGGTGTGCTGGAGGAGTACCTGCATTTCCTGTGCTCATATATTACAAAATCACACGGAGTAGAATCTAATTTTGTTTGCCATGCAATGTTGTAGACCTGTCATTTATTTTTCAGCCACCTGCTATCTGCTAATTTTACAGTGCACTAGTTATGCACACACTTCACCCATACTCTCACTATTGTGTTTTTATGCAAGGGTATTTCAGACCACCTTGTGAAGCGAAAAGAGAAGAGAGAAGTCGCAACAGCGTGGTACGCGGCTAGGCCAGACACGTTTCAAGACTTTAAAGGGTGTAGTGTCAGCAGATGGAGACGGGGAACGTAGCTCTGGAGTTGATGATCTCGCTCGTCGTGAACCACCATCCCAGGTGCTTGCTTTAACGTCACGGTGTCATATGTGGTTGCATGTTTCATATGGTGTCTAGCTTGTATTCGAAAGGCCGAAGTCGATCTTTATCAAGCTAAGGAAAGATATTTTTTACATGAACCACCATCTCGGGAGCACCGAAGACAAATAGCTAGTCGGGGCCTTTGGCGAGCGATGACAAGCCCAGCATAGACATGCATCACCTGGAAGCCAACTAAAAAGCCACGATGGTGGTGAAGCAGCCCGCCTCCCACCAGGCTCTCAGGTCCTAGATGATCATGCTCACCACTCCAGCCGGATGTCTGGCTTGTATTGCTTCCAATTTGGTTAAATTGCATCTGCTTAGCTTACACACTATACCTTTGAATATGACATGTCTTCCTATTTTTGGTACATACTAGTACATCTGTCTACTAACCATGTTCTTACATCAAACTAATGTCCTTGTGTATCCCTCATCAATCACTTATGATGAGGCAGTCAGGCCAGTGGACTACTGTGATAAAAGATCCCCACATGATTCTCAAGAAACAACAAGGCTAGATGAAGATAGTGAACGTAGCTCTATAGTTGATTGCCGCATTTCCCCTACACTAGCATCGCAGGTGCTTGTTCTAACTTGGCAGCGTGATATGTGGTTGCATGTTGCATATGGTGTCTAGATTGTAATTCTTCTAATCTGGTTAAATTGCATGTGCTATTACCTTAGTTTATACATTATACATGTTAATGTGACATGCCTTCCTGTTTTTAGTACATAGTACATCTGTCTATTAAGCATGTCCTTACATAAAACTATTGTTTTTTGTATCCCGCATAAATCAATATGACGAGACACCTTCAATATATGCAGTGTGATATTAGTTGCATCTTTCATATGATTTATAGCATGCGCTGCTTCTAATTTGTTGAAATGACATTTATGATGGGACGCTTTTAACTTGGCAGAGTCATATTGGTTGCATCTTTCATGTGGTGTCTAGCTTGCATTGCTTCTTATTTGTTGAAATGGTTTCTACTTAGTTTACACAAACAGTCGTGAATATGCCATGTCGTCCTGTTTTTCGTATTATTCCATCCTGGAATCATGTGTTTGCCTTACATCAAAGTAGTGATTGTCGATATCATGCACGAATGAGTTCTGAAGAGTGAACTTTATTCATTTTTCTTGTCAGTTTTACTTGACAATTCAGAATCAATAAAGCAGAAGGAAGTTATCAAGGTAGCGGACGAAGGTGCTCCTTCCAAATGGAGGGCCTCTACAGATTCTACTCCTCCATCCCCCCAAGATGATTTCCAAGACAACACATGCATAGACACTCAATGTAGCTGTGTTGGTGATGAGCATGTCTCCCCTAGTGCACCATCATAGGTGCTCCCTCTAAGTTGGCACTATTATATGTGGTTGCATGTTATGTATGATGTCTAGCTTGTATTGCTTCTAATTTTGTTGAATTTCATCTGCTTACTTTACACATTATACTTGTGACTAAGACATGTGTTCCTGTTTCTAGAACATACAATATCTGTCTATCACACCATGTTCTTACATCAAAGTACTACTATTGTGTAACCTGCAACAATCACTTATCATAAGACACGTTTGACATGGGAGTGTGATATAGGTTACATCTCGCATTCTTTTCTAGCTTGTAGTACTTCTAATTTGTTGAAATGGCACTTATGACGGGACAGTTTTAACTTGGTAGAGTGATATTTGTTGCATCTTTCATATGGTGTCTAGCTTTCATTGCTTCTAATTTGTTGACATGCATTCTGATTAGTTTACACATCATAGTTGTGAATATGCAATGTTGTCCTTTTTTCTTACACATTCAATCGTTCTATCATGCGGTCGCCTTACATTAAAGTAGTGCTCGTTAGCATCCTGCATCAATGAGTTCTGAAAAACGAATTTTTATTCATTTTTCTTATGGGTTTGACTTTACAAGGCAATACAATTAAGAAAGAGGAAGGAAATAATAAGGCAGAGACTGATGGCGGTCTTCCGGCGAAACCGGCATCCGAGGTGCTTTCTCTAGCTTGGCAGTGTGATATTATTAACTTGGCAGAGCGATATTTGTAGCATCTTTCATATGGTATCTACCTTCCATTGCATTGCTTCTAATTTAGTGAAATGTCTTCTGCTTAGTTTACACATCATAGTTCCTCTCATGTCGTCCTGTTTTTCGTACATATTACATCCTCCTATCATGTGGTTGTCTAACATCAAAGTTTAGTTCATCTCTATCACACATCAATTTGTTCTAAAGAACTAAATTGTTATTCGTCTTTCTTGTCGGCTTGACTTTACATGGCACAGAGAAAGAGGAAGCAAAACAGAACGACAGGGAAAGGGAAGCGGAAGAATCCTCTGATTCTCATTAATCGATGGTGCAATAGAAGGTCAAAGTCCGGTGGAAAATTGTACCCACAGGTATCCTGTGCTACGATCTGCAGAACAAGCCAAGCGAAACAAATAGCTGCCACCAAACAAGCGGAGACAACGCTAGTTGTTGCAACACCTTCCACAGTACCACCGGTTGCCACGATTTACTCGTTGGTCAACTCAGCTAGCGGACGTTCCCAAGCTCCCTTGCCACCGACACTACTTTGAAGCACTCTTAACACAAGATGAGTTGGCAAGATCGGATGAACTTTGTGAGCTTCAACAGCAAGAAGGTAGTTCTTTGGAGTCAAGTTCTGATTGCATGCTTCTTTATATGTAGTCTCACAGTTTGATGTACACTAACACTTCCCATGTTCATTGTTGGACTAGCACCTAGGCGCAAGAGGAAATAAACATCAGGGATAATGCTCGATAGGTTAACTAAATCTAGAGGAGGAAGAATGGTGATTCGTTTTGAGGCAGGTTTAAAAAGGCCACGTGATGCTACAGAGTCACCCAAGTTAGTATCAGAGGCAGCGGTTGCCATTAGATGTCATGTACGTATCCTCCCAACATGGATTCAGTACAGGAATGACAAATACGAAACCCAGTTCAACACCTTCCTCGACCATTTATCTGTAAGTATGGTTATGTATGGAAACTAGTAATATCGTCTTGCTCTGTCCCATACTTTCTAGGTTGCTGATAACGAGACTCCCATAATTTTCAACAGATGAGGTTCAAGTTGGATAGCCAAGATGATGCAACCAGACAAGCTTGCACCCATGTTTTCAAGTCTGCTTTCTGCGGACAATGTCGGTATAACTTGAGGAAAACTCACTTTGAAGGCAAGGCTAACAGTGAACTTGCCCAAACATCTCCAGTGGAAAATATATCGGATGAAGACTGGAGAGGCCTCGTTAAACACTGGTCTGATCCGAAGTATCAGGTACATTATATATATGTGATTAGATCACATGTTGAAGTCCTATTTACGCATGTGCCACACAAATCTATCTTCTTGTAGGTGAACTGTTCAAAGAACAAGGCCAACCGTACGAAAGTGAAATTCCAACAGACGGGAGGATCTTGTAGCTATATTGCACATTGCGAGGCTCTTGTAATTAATTGTTGTTTCACTCTTTTCGTTGTACCATATTATCAGATCTATATTGACTTGTTCCAAATGCAGAGGAAAGCCCGCAAGGACCAAAAAGTACCTGAACCAAATGATGTGGAAATCTTCAAGGACTGTCACACCAGCAAGACGAAGGGCATGACTACACTAGTCAAAGCCGATGTTGTAAGTCCTCATGCCTTTTAACTACTACTTACTCTGACTTGTGCCTTGAACTGCATGGTTTGCAGCCAATGTCTATTACTCTTTTCAATTTTATACACAATTGTCTTAGCGTATCATTGCACCTTACAAGGTTTAAAAGAGAGGAGTGATGTTCCTTTGATCTTGACATGTAATCTAGTTCCGTCTTTGGACTTGCCCACACAATGTTACAATTGCATGTTTATGCATTCTCAGTTGTTTTGTGATATGAATGATGTCATACTATGCTTACCGTAATATAAACTTTGTCTCTTTATCCTTATCTGTCAATACAATGTGAAGAAATAGACAATACATTAGCCATGGTACATGGTCATATGTTTGGAACCTAGTTTTATTATGTACTTTGCAGTAAAATACAACTAATATTTTACATGGGTTCACCGAATAAGTTACGTATATAGACCAAAGCTATTTTGTTTGGTTTTGATGCCTCCTTAATATCTTACGTTACGGTACTACTAATGTAAAAACTCAACTTTTCAGCAAGCTATGGAAAAATGGTCGAACCGCCACCTTACGAAGGCGGCGAGGCAACTATAACCGCAATGTCGACTCTTCTTTGCGGTGGGTCAAGACTGTCCACTAACAGTGCCAAAAGCATGTTCCTGCGTAATACTGGGTTGGTTGTTAAGGCAATCTCATCCAAACTGCCTCATGATCAAGATATGCAAGCTCAAAACAATGTTATATCTGCGCTCCAGACACAAGTCCGTTCCCTAATAGAGACCCTTTGTGAAACAAGGACAGACATTGTTCGATGTCGTCAAGATGTGGATGGTTTTGAAACCAGACTATCAGACATTTGCTATGTTGTTCAGGAGCCTAGGATAAATGAAGGTGAAGGTTATGGTGCTCCATCGGACAATACCATCGGAAACATAATAGTCAGGTCAAATGAACTGAGCTTCTGAACTTTTGGTGGTGCATTTATCTGCCAGACTGTTAACTTTTATGCCAACCTTCCTTTTGTTTTATAGTTGTAATTTGTTTTGTTGCGATTAAAAATGTGTTCTTAACGTCCAGCCACTGGCTGAAGAAAACAGCAAGCCATTTTTGTATAGTGTAGGGTGTTCCCTATATTTGCACTGGGGGCGATCTTTGATGCCCACTGGATGTAATCTGTGCAATCGCCTTAATAGCCTAGCGTTAGCTTCGGGCTTATTTATTTTCTAGTCTTCTTTTTCCGTGGTTTGCTAGTGGCCGCAACAACTGAGGGAGTCCTGGACTAAGGGGTCCTCGGGCGTCCGGCCTGTTGGACATGGGCCGGACTGATGGGCTGTGAAGATACAAGACCGAAGACTTTCTCCCGTGTCCGGATGGGACTCTCCTTGGCGTGGAAGGCAAGCTTGGCGCCTGGATATGAAGATTCCTTTCTCTGTAACCAACTTTGTACAACCCTAGTTCCCTCTGGTGTCTATATAAACCGTAGGTCTTAGTCCGTAGAGGCAATCAGAATCATAATCATAATCATACATGCTAGACTTCCAGGGATTTAGCCATTACGATCTCGTGGTAGATCAACTCTTGTAATACTCATATTCATCAAGATCAATCAAGCAGGAAGTAGGGTATTACCTCCATAGAGAGGGCCCGGACCTGGGTAAACATCGCGTCCCGTGTCTCCTGTTACCATCGACCTTAGACGCACAGTTCGGGGCCCCCTACCCGAGATCCACCGGTTTTGACACCGACATTGGTGCTTTCATTGAGAGTTCCGCTGCGTCGTCTTCAAGAGGTTCGATGGCCCCGTCAATCATCTACAAGAATGTTGTCCAAGGGGAATTCTTCCTCCCCGGACAGATCTTCGTGTTCGGCAGCTTCGCACTGTGGGCCAACTCGCTTGGCCATCTAGAGCAGATTGACAGCTACGCCCCTAGCCTTCAGGTCAGATTTGGAAGCTTGAACTACGTCGTTGATATCCACGGAGACTTGATCTTCGATGGATTCGAGCCCACGGCAGCCGCTCCCTGCCATCGCGATGAACATGACTTAAATCTGTCATCAGACCACAACCATGAGTTAGCACGTGTAACTGCTCTGGCCCTAGATCCGGAGTAGATCGCGTCGTCCGGGGACGGAAAGCTCAACCCCGCCACGGAAACCGCAGACTCAGCAGCGTTGGAGCCGCACACGGACCCAACCTCGGGTGGAATCTGCACCATCGGAGCCTCGGACACATTTCCGGCTACAGGTTCCGAACCACGCGCGTTCGTGTATGTCGAGCTTGATCGGACATCGATCGTCTAATTCAGCTCCGCGGACATCTTCTGGCACTCACCTTTAGGCGATGTGCTGAATTCATTAAAAACACTCTCCTTAGTGGGGGACTCATAGCCGAACTATGTCCGGTTCGAACTGGAGGCTGATGACAGAGAATTTCGCTTCCCACCCACCGCCCACTTCATAGCCACTGTCGAAGACTTAACCGACACGCTCGACTACGGCTCCGAAGACATCGATGGTATGGACGATGATGCCGAAGAGGAGCAGGGCCAAAATCCACCGTTCGCCGGGTGCTGGACGACCACTTCTTTGGACGACGTGTACATGGTGGATACACCTAAAGAGAACAATGGCAATAATGAGAAGAATCCAGTTGAGGATAAACCTCCTGAGATACAGCCAAAACACCGACGTCAGCGGTGCCGCTCTAAGTCACGCCATGGAAAAGACAGCGATACCGACAAAAGAGAGAACAATACTCCGGACGATGCCGAAGATAATGAAGACCCCGTTGAGCCAACTTCCGAACAGGACGAACGGGAAGATGGGCGAGTCAGCCCCAATGAACAGGCCATAAATGAAGACTCGGAGGACAGCAATTATCTACCACTCTCTGAGGATGAGGTGAGCCTCGGTGACGAAGACTTCATCGTGCCTGAGGAACCTCTCGAGCAGGAGCGCTTTAAGCGTCGGCTAATAGCCACTGCGAGGAGCCTGAAAAAGAAGCAGCATCAGCTTTAAGCTGACCAATATCTGCTCAATGATAGATGGACTAATGTGCTGGCAGCCGAGGAGTACGGCCTCGAGACCCTAGCCAAAAGTTACCTGAAGCGCAAACTGCTGCCTCAATTTGATGACGAGGCACTGGAGCTTGTACCATCAGCGTGTAATGCGGCTGACCGGCCACCACGTGGTCGGGACAAAGCGGCAACTCAAGCCGAACACCAGCCCATGCAAACTCGCCGTAAAGGCAGAGACAAAACATCTCGGGGATATACATATGACCTGCGGCAGGACCTGGATAGTAGAGCAGGACAGACCAGATCGATCTACAGATCGCGGGGGCGCGCCCCGACACGCGACGATGGCTACCTAGCCAGACGCGACAAGCATAATCATGCCCGGGCCAAAAACCGCAGACAGACTCCATCCGAACTACGTTGTGACGCGGCCCGATATAGAGGGGCCGCACACCCCCTTTGCTTCACTGACGAGGTAATGGATCATGAATTCCCAGAAGGGTTTAAACCCGTGGATATCGAATCATATGATGGGACAACAGACCCCGCGGTGTGGATTGAGGATTTTATTCTCCATATTCATATGGCCCACGGTGATGATCTTCATGCCATCAAATACCTCCAGCTAAAACTCAAGGGACCAGCTCGACACTGGTTAAACAGCCTGCCTAAAAACTCCATTGGCAGCTAGGAGGAGCTGGAAGACACCTTCTGCAACAACTTCCAAGGTACATACGTCCGACCTCCGGATGCAGATGATTTACGTCATATAGTCCAACAGCCCGGAGAGTCAGCCAGGATATTCTGGACTAGGTTCTTAACTAAAAAGAACCAGATCGTCGACTGTCCGGATGCCGAAGCCCTAGCGGCCTTTAAGCATAGCATCCGCGACGAATGGCTCGCCTGACACCTCGGGCAGGAAAAGCCGAAGTCTATGGCAGCCCTCACGGCACTTATGACCTGCTTCTGTGCGGGCGAAGATAGTTGGCTAGCCCGTAGCAATAATAATGCAAACAAACCTAGCACTTCCGAAGCCAAGGATAGCAACGGCAAGCCCCAACGCAACAGGCATAATCATCAAAACAATAGCAACAATAATGATGACACAGCGGTCAACACCGGATTCAGTGGCTCCAAGTCCGGTCAGCGGAAGAAGCCATACAAAAGGAACAATCCAGGCTCTTCCAGCTTGGACCGCATACTGGATCGTCCATGTCAGATCCACGGCACCCCTGATAAACCAGCCAATCATATCAACAGAGATTGTTGGGTCTTTAAACAGGTTGGCAAGTTAAATGCCGAGAACAAGGAGAAGGGGTCGCAAAGCAAGGACGATGACGAGGAGCCCCATCCACCGACCACAGGGTGACAGAAGAAGTTTCCCCCTCAGGTTAAAACAGTGAACATGATATACGCTACTCATATCCCCAAGAGGGAGCGCGCAGCGGCGCTTCGGGGGCGTCTCTGGCGATGGAGCCAGTCGCCCCAAAGTTCAACCCATGGTCGTCCTGCCTGATCACCTTCGATCGCAGGGACCATCCGACCAGTATCCGTCATGGCGGTTTAGCCGCACTGGTCCTCGACCCAATCATTGACGGGTTCCATCTCACGCGAGTCCTCATGGACGGCGGCAGCAGCCTGAACCTGCTCTATCAGGATACATTGCGCAAAATGGGCATCGATCCCTCAAGGATCAAGCCCACAAAAACTACCTTTAAAGGAGTCATACCAGGTGTAGAGGCCCGATGTACGGTCTCAATCACCCTAGAGGTTGTCTTTGGATCTCTGGACAACTTCCGAAGCGAAGAGTTGATCTTCGATATCGTCCCCTTCCACAGCGGCTATCCCGCACTGCTTGAAAGAACCGCATTCGCTCGATTCAATGCGGTGCCACACTATGCTTATCTCAAGCTCAAGATGCCCGGACCACGCGTGTCATAATAGTTAACGGAAACATGGAGCGCTCCTTCCGTACCGAGGAGCACACCGCCGCCCTAGCAGCAGAAGTACAGAGCTGCCTTTTCAAGCAGAAACTTAATTCGGTGGCCAAGCTCCCGGACACTATCAAACGAGTCCGAACTACTCTGCAGCAGGACAGTCCAGCTCGTCAAGAGCTTGACTAGCAATTTGGCCTTCGTCCCAGTCCCGATCAAACGGCGGCGCTCGTGTCGTGCGTACATAACTACACACTCAAGATACAATGGGCAGAGACGGAGGCATAACCAGAATGTGGCCCATAATACGGCTCGACCCTCCCCGGGCACACATACTTTCACTTTTCTTTTTCTTTTCCTTTTCAGGTCTCTTTTCCATAGGCCCCTCGCGGCGGCCTGTTCATCGGTCCTTTCAAAGGACAGACACACCAAGGTGGACCCGTACTCCGCTCTCCCTTGGTCGTGGCATGTTAAATAGCCAAGTTGCTTATCGCACTACTTGGCTTTGACGTATTAATTAAATTATAATGGAAACAGTTTGCGGCCCAGCTTTTGTGGCACTAGCTTACTACTTCATTTCATTTCGTCATTTTTGTCGATTGCACCCGTACACTTTGGTACGCCTTAATTCGCCAAGGGCTTCATTGCGCCCCATACTATGGCAACAAAGTCCGAACACTTTTACAGTACAGTTCGGCACCCCGAATTTTAGCATTATATGCATTGACTCTGAATCATGACTTTTTGGTCAATAGTTGGGTTGCCCGGCTCCTGTGCTTACTACCTTACGTTCCACTACATTGTCTAGGGTAGTAAAGGGAGAACTATTGCGATTGTGTCCTGGTTTATCCAGATGAGCACCTTAGTAGAGAAAGCCGAAAACTGACTATCATGATGTGGCGAGAGCTGGTCAGTTATTCAGAGGTTACAAATCTTTTGCGATTTTTTTCCGCGTTATGCGAAGAATCGGCCTTCATCTGATCAGGCTTTTATAGCACCCTAGTCCGGATTAAATTCTAACTAGGGTTGTGCCTACATTTTTATTATCAAACTCCTATGGCCAAGTGAGGGTGATAAATCCACAGTCCGATTGCCTGGTACGTTGCGCTAAACACCTCCTTCAAGGACCAAAATCTTGGATCAAGAGTGTTTAGATTTTTCCCGAACACCCCCGTACTACCTACGTGGGGGCTGAAGCCGATGACTAGCCAACCCTCAGATTTAATAAAAACGGTCGCACAGGAGGTAAAAATTTAATAACATAAAAAGTATTATATTACATAGCGGCTTTGTTTCATCATACAAGACAAGATAACATGAATGTATTCATTCGAAGATAATGTCTTTTGAACAATGGGCCTCTACAGTGCGGGATCCCTTGAGGACATCATTGAAATACCGCTCCGGCGTGCGATGCTCCTTACCAGCAGGCGGTCCCTCGGTCGTGAGTTTGACGGCGTCCATCTTCGCCCACTGTATCTTGACACGGGCGAAGGCCATCCACGCACCTTCAATGCAGACCGACCACTTGATGGCATCAAGCCGAGGGCAGGCATTGACCAGCCGCTTCACGAGCCCGAAGTAGCTGCTGGGTATAGCTTCGACAGGCCATAGCCGGATTATCAAATCCTTCATGGCTAGTTCGGCCACCTTATGCAGTTTGACCAGCTGTTTTAGCTGGTCGCTAAAGGGCACGCGATGTTCTGGCGCAAGGTATTGCGACCAGAACAGCTTCCCTGTTGAGCTCCCCTCTTCAGCTCGGAAGAATTCGGCAGCGTCAGACACACTGCGCGGCAGATCCGCAAACGCCCCTGGAGAACTCCAAATCCAGGTTAGTAAGAGATACCTCTTCTTCACATACTTGCTTTGCATAATAAAAGCCTTACCCGCCACGATTTTCTTGGCCCCTTGGATTTCCTGGAGGGCACCCTGGGCTTCAACCCAGGCATCTTGGGCGCTTTGGCGAGCCTTGGCGAGTTCGGTTTCTTGATCCGCAATGTCACGCTCCAGGGACTCACATTTTTTGACGGCGTCCTGGAGCTCCTGCTGGACCTCACAAACCCTGGCCTCGTGTTTTTCACGGGCGGCTTGCTCCTTGGCCACTTTCTTCTTGGCCTCAGCCAGCGCTTTCTTGAGGGTTTCCACCTCGGTCGCCGCCCCTACAAATATAATGGCACTATGGTCAGCACAAATTATCAATCCTTTCTGATATACAGCAGGTCATTACATACCTTGCTTGTCTTCTAGCTGCTTTTTTACACGGCCGAGCTCTTCCTCGGCCCGCTCTAGACTCTGCTTTAGTCTGGAGACCTCAGCAGCATGAGAGGTCGCGACTAGCAACGACGCCTGCTTATTCACATAAGACATATTTAGTTAATTTCCTGCGAAAATTACTTGATCCTCTGTCCGGCTTTTCTTTTCGAACACCGGACAGTGTCTCAGGGGCTACTGTCTATACTGTGACTTTATTTTTGCGTTGCTTACCTCAAAGCCTGTCAGCAGGCTAGTGCAGGCTTCGATCAGTCCGCTTTTAACAGACTGAGCCCTCTCAACCACCGTACCCATAAGGATACGGTGTTCCTCCACAATGGAAGCACCTCGTAGTGCTTCCAACAGATTATCCGGTGCCTCTGGGTGGATAGAGGTCACCGGCGGAATAGGCGCACCTCCTCCCTTCAAAGGAGGTTGCTGGCCTGATTCCGAAGTCATGTGGGTCTCCGGAATGGTATGCGGCTGGGGGCCGAATTGGATATAGCCCCCATCGCCAGTCTCCATAGGGATTTTCCCCCCTAGGTGTCCGGCGGCCGAGGGGTCACCCTCTGGCGCCACCCTGACGGCCTCCTGAACCTCTCCCTGGCCTGGGAAGGTCCTTCGGGACAGCACCTCGGCGTCGCCCTTGGCCTTGGGAGAGTAAGCCGCCGGCGGTGACTCGCTGGCCATCGCCTTTGAATCCAACGAATTCCCCGAGGATGCGGATCGCTCAAGGTCGGACCGAGCCGGGCTGCAGGTGCATGATTCAACATGTTAAGACAATAAGGTAGAAAGGCTGGATATATGAATGCATCTGGGTTTTTTTGTACTCACTATTTGGCCAGGGGCTTGTTTCGGGGGCGCGGTTCTGGGCTGTTGTCGACGTCCCACGCGAAGTTATCCGCGAGGGAGCCCTTCCCCTCTTGGATGCCTCTGCCTCTAGATTTGTGGAGGTCGCCCTGTTCTTCCTCCCCCCTCAGGGGGGAGTTGCTTTCTTCCTCCTCCTCGTTGTCATCTTCAGCGGCGGAGGAGTGAGTTTTTTTGTCTTCGGACGTCTTGTCCGAAGTGCCCTTGCGGCAGGGGCACCTCTGGCCCCCTGGCCTTCTTCTTGGCCTTCTTCTCCGGCGCCTGGTAAGGCGCCGGAACCAGCATCTTTGTCAAAAGTGGGATGGCTGGTTCCTCGGGCAGTGGAGCCAGACACTTAATCCGCTCAGCCTTCTTTGTTCAACCCTGAAAAATAAATGGTGAGGCTTGGGTATCTTCCCTGAACAAGCAAGCAAAGGATACACCTTGAAATGCGAAAGACTTACCGCACTGGCGGGATGGGCCAGGGCATATGAGGGAGTCCTGGATTAGGGGGTGTCCGGATGGCCGGACTATGACCTTTGGCCGGACTCCTGGACTATGAAGATACAAGATTGAAGACTTCGTCCCGTGTCCGGATGGGACTTTCCTTGGCGTGGAAGGCAAGCTTGGAAATACGGATATGTAG
Source organism: Aegilops bicornis (assembly GCA_021605145.1). Classification (NCBI taxonomy): domain Eukaryota; kingdom Viridiplantae; phylum Streptophyta; class Magnoliopsida; order Poales; family Poaceae; genus Aegilops; species Aegilops bicornis. The sequence continues at coordinate 508,748,264 of CM038669.1, forward strand.
ATCTCCTCCCATTGTAACCGACTGTGTAACCCTAGCCCTCTCCGGTGTCTATATAAACCGGAGGGTTTTAGTCCGTGGGACGAACAACAATCATACCATAGGCTAGCTTCTAGGGTTTAGCCTCTACGATCTCGTGGTAGATCTACTCTTGTACTACCCATATCATCAATATTAATCAAGCAGAATAGGGTTTTACCTCCATCAAGAGGGCCCGAACACAGGTAAAAACATCGTGTCCCTTGTCTCCTGTTACCATCCGCCTAGACGCACAGTTCGGGATTCCCTACCCGAGATCCGCCGGTTTTGACACCGACATTGGTGCTTTCATTGAGAGTTCCTCTGTGTCGTCATCTTTAGGCCCGATGGCTCCTCCGATCATCAACAACGATGCGGTCCAGGGTGATACTTTTCTCCCCGGACAGATCTTCATATTCGGCAGCTTTGCTCTGCGGGCCAATTCACTTGGCCATCTGGAGCAGATCGAAAGCTACACCTCTGGCCATCAGGTCAGATTTGGAAGTTTAAACTACACGGCCAACGTCCGTGGAGACTTGATCTTCGACGGGTTCGAGCCACGGCCAAGCGCGCCGCACTGTCACGATGGGCATGATCTAGCTCAGCCGCCGAACAGTGCCCTGGAGGCCGCACCAGTGTCTGCTCCGACCCTTAGCTCGGGGCCGACTGCGCCAATCGAGCACGGGTGGCTAGACACCGCCTTGGGGGCTGCAATCTCTACGGCGATCGAGCCGAACACCATACATGTCCTTTGCGAAGCTCATGACTCCAAGGTGCCGGACTCCTTTCCAGACTCCGAACCTTCCGCGCCCCTGCCAATCGAATCTGATTGGGCGCCGATAATGGAGTTCACCGCCGCGGACATCTTTCAGCACTATCCTATCGGCGACATTCTGAATTCACTAAAGTCTCTCTCTTTATCGAGAGCCACGGCGGACTATGGTCAGCAAGGTTGGGATGCAGACGACGAAGAAATTCAAAGCCCACCCACCACCCACTTCAGAGCCACCGCCGATGATTTAACCGACATGCTCGACTTCGACTTCAAGACATCGACGGTATGGACGCCCGATGCAGGAGGCGACCAAGAACCAGCGCCTCTGAGGCACTTTGGAAAGCCACCTCGTCATTATGACATATACATGGTGGACACCCCAAAAGAAGGGAACGGCGATGGAACAACGGAGGATGGCCCCTCAAGAAATAGCCTAAGCGCCCGGCGTCGTGGCGCCGCTCTAAATCCCGCCACAACAAAAGCGGCGATTCCGGCCGGGAGATAATAACACCCGGACAAGGTCCGAAGACAACCCCCTCCAGCAGGATTCAGCACAGGAGGATGGAGAAGCTAGCCCTCATGAGAAAGCGGCAGACAGAGAGGTAGAGGACGATAATTACATGCCTCCCTCCGAAGACGAGGCAAGCCTCGACGATGACGAATTTGTCGTGCCTGAGGATCTCGTCGAACAAGAGCATTTCAAACGCAGGCTTATGGCCACGGCGAACAGCCTCAAGAAAAAACAGCAACAGCTTAGAGCTGACCAAGACTTGCTAGCCGACAGACGGACTGATGTCCTTGCGGCCGAAGAGTACGAACTCGAACGACCCTCCTAGAGCTACCCAAAACGCAGGCTGCTACCCCGATTAGAGGAGGAAGCACAAAGACCTACATCACCGGTGCGCATGATGCGGCCGACCGCCACCTCGTGGTCAGCTGACAGAAGAGGCCTCTCGGCCCTCTACTCAAGCCGCACCCCAGCGTCGCTCAAAGAATACCAAGGCACGGGGAAATGCACCAGACCTGCGGGATATATTGGAAGACAGGGCAAGGCAAACAAGATCGATCTATGGATCGCGTGGGCGCCCCACGACACGCGTGGCGATAACCGTCATGCGGATATGATAAATCCGGCGGGCGAACACAAGAGACAAAGCTCATTTGAGCTACGCCGTGACATAGCCCAATACTGAGGCGCCAAGACACCCACTATGCTTCACAGATGAAGTAATGGATCATCAAATCCCTGAGGGTTTCAAACCCGTAAACATCGAATCATACGATGGCACAACAGACCCTGCGGTATGGATCGAGGACTATCTCCTTCATATCCACATGGCCCGCGATGATGATCTACACGCCATCAAATACCTCCCACTAAAGCTTAAAGGACCAGCTCGGCATTGGCTTAACAGCTCGCCCGGCAGAGTCAATTGGCTGTTGGGAGGACACGAAGCCGCATTCCTCGACAACTTCCGGGGCACCTATGTGCGACCACCGAACGCCGATGACCTAAGCCACATAATTCAGCAGCCAGAGGAATCGGCCAGACAATTCTGGACACGGTTCCTAACCAAGAAAAATCAAATAGTCGATTGTCCGGGCGCAGAGGCCCTTGCAGCCTTCAAGCATAACATCCGCGACAAGTGGCTTTCCCGGAACCTAGGACAGGAGAAGCCAAAATCCATGGCAGCCCTCACAACACTCATGACCCGCTTTTGTGCGGGAGAAGACAGCTGGCTAGCTCGTAGTAATAACATGACCAAGAGCCCTGGTAATTCGGATACCAAGGACAACATTGGCAGATCGCGTCGCAACAAGCAAAAGCACCGCATTAACGGAGACAATGCTGAGGATACGACAGTTAATGCCGGATTCGTGAGGCTCTAAACCGGTCGATGGAAAAAGCCATTCAAAAGAAATACTCGGGCCCGTCCAATTTGGACCGAATACTCGATCGCTCGTGCGAGATACGGAACCCCGAAAAACCAACCAACCACACCAACAGGGATTGTTGGGTGTTCAAGCAAGCAGGCAAGTTAAACGCCGAAAACAATGACAAGGGGCTGCATAGCGATGACGAGGAGGAGCCCCGGCCGCCGAAAAATAGGGGACAGAAGGGTTTCCCCCCGCAAGTGCGGACGGTAAACATGATATACGCAACCCACATCCCCAAAAGGGAACGGAAGCATGCACTCAGGGATGTATATGCGTTGGAGCCAATCGCCCCAAAGTTCAACCCATGGTCCTCCTGCCCAATCACCTTCGATCGAAGGGACCACCCCACTAGCATCCGCCACGGCGGATTCGCCGCATTGGTTCTAGACCCAATCATTGACGGATTTCACCTCACTAGAGTCCTTATGGACGGCGGCAGCAGCCTGAACCTGCTTTATCAGGATATAGTGCGAAAAATGGGCATAGATCCCTCAAGGATTAAACCCACAAAGACGACCTTTAAAGGCGTCATACCAGGTGTAGAGGCCAACTGTACAGGCTCAGTTACACTTGAGGTGGTCTTCGGATCCCCGGATAATTTCCGAAGCGAGGAGTTAATCTTCGACATAGTCCCGTTCGCGATGGCTATCACGCGACCGCTTTCGGACGAACCGCATTTGCAAAGTTCAGTGCGGTGCCGCACTACGCATACCTCAAGCTCAAGATGCCAGGCCCTCGAGGAGTCATTACGGTCAATGGAAACACCAAACGCTCTCTCCAAACGGAGGAGCATACGGCGGCCCTCACGGCGGAAGTACAAAGCAGCCTCTCAAGGAAATTCTCCAGTCCGGCCATTAAACGACCGGACACCGTCAAGCACGCCTGGAGTAACCTACAACAAGACCGCCTGGCACGTTCCGAGCACACGTAGCAATGCGGCCCCAACCCCAGCCCTCCGAAACTCCAAAACCACTACCACGCGTACATAACTACGCTCTGGAAATACCATGGGCATAGGGAGAGGGGCACGACCACGGCATGCCCAAAATGTGGCTCAACCGCACCAGGGGCTCCTGATTTTGTCATTCTTTTTTTTTCTCTTACTTTCAGGACTCCACTTTCCGGAAGGCCTGTCCGGCAGTACAATCGCCGAACACACGATGCAATAGCCAGGGAGGCAGAAAGCTACATCGAGTGTCCAGGTGGTCTCTATAACAAGCAGTATACTTGTTTCACATATCATCACGCAGCTTCGCCCTCGGAGGGGACATGTTAAATAGTCCCATCTCTTGCTTATCGCACTATTTGTATCGTTCTGCTTTTAACGCAGACTTTTCGAATAAACAATACATAGCTTTTGTCTATTATTGCATTCCTTTTTACATACAAAAATATGTTAAGTTATGACATTATGCAACCATACACTTTGGTACGGCCAATACACCAGGGGCTTACGTACCCCAGAATATGGTGTGAGAAGTCCGAACACTCTCATGAGTGCGGCACCGAACTTATAGCATTATATGCATGAGCTCTGAATCATGTCTTGGGTCAATACTTGGGTTTGCCCGGCTCCCATGTTTTGGTACCTTACGTTCTGTTATATCGGCTAAGGTAGCACTGGGAGAACCACTGCGATTGTGCCCCGGTTGAGCTGGGCTAAGCACCTCAGTGGAGAAAGCTAAAACTGACTGTCATGATAGGGCGAGAGCTGGTCGCTGTTCAAGAGGTTTTCGAGTCCCTAAAGACTTATGCCTCTTAGAGCGAGGAGCCGGCTTTGTCCGGCCTAGGCGTGGACAGCGCCTCGAACTCGGTCTTCCGAATACTAGGGGCTTCGCCGAAATTTAAAATTACAGAATTCTATGGCTAAGTGAGAGTGTTCAAGCATTATAGTTCGTTTGCCTTGTTCATTGTGTTGAGCGCCTCCCTCGAAGGACCCAATAATGGGAAAAAGAGCGCTCAAGTTTATCCCAAACACCCCAAAGACTTTCATGGCATGGGGGCGAAGTTTACCGACTCGCCATCTCTCAATTTTGATAAATGGTCGCATACGTAAGGTAATATTTTAAATTCAAAAGTGTTGCTTAGCGCATATGAACAAGTTTTCAGCGTACAGGATTACAAATGCGAGTTTACTCAAAAATTACATCTTTGGAGCACTCATCCGCTATACGGCGGGCACCCTTCAGGACGCCCTCATAATACATATCGGGCTTGCGATGCTCCTTGCCCGGCGGTGGTCCGTCCGTCACAAGCTTCTCAGCGTCCATCTTGCCCCAATGCACTTTAGCACGGGCAAGGGCCCTACGGGCACATTCGATGCATACAGAGCGCTTGATGACTTCAAGCCTTGGACAGGCCTCCACCAGCCGCCTTAGCAGCCCGAAGTAGCTCCCAGGCATGGCTTCCCCAGGCCACAGTCGGACTGCAAGACCCTTCATGGCCTGTTCGGCCACCTTATGGAGCTCGACCAATTTGCTTCATTTGGTCGCTCAAAAAACAGGTGTCCGGCCTCGCATATCGAGACTGTAACACCTTCTCCGTCGAGCTTCCCTCTTTGGCTCGGTAGAATGCGGCAGCGTCGGACACACTCCGGGGAAGATCTGCGAATGCTCCTGAAGAGCTCCGGACTCGGGTAAGTAACAAGTAATTCACTTTCGCATGCTTGCTTTGCATAAAGAATGCCTTACCCGCCGCTATCTTCTTCATCGCCTCAATTTCCTGGAGGGCTTTTTGGGCTTCGGCTTTGGCAGATTTGGCGTTCTCAAGCGCCGAGGCGAGCTCGGACTCTCGAGTCTTTGAGTCACGCTCCAAACTCTCATGTTTTTCCACGAGAGCCTGGAGCTCTTGCTGCACTGCCGCCACCCGCGCCTCCTGCTTCTCTCGCTCGGTACGCTCCACAGTCGCATTGTTTTCGGCCTTGGACAGCGCTTCCTTCAGGGTCGCCACCTCGTTCGTGGCCCCTGCATACCCACGTTGATCCTGTCATTTTTTGCAACCACATCTTTTTTTATATACTTACATAAGGTATTACTTACCTTCCTTGTCCTCGAGCTGCTTCTTGGCAAGGCCGAGCTCGTCCTCGGACCGCTCGAGGCTCTGCTTCAATGCATTAACCTCTGCGGTCAAGGTCTGGCAGAGGTCAAGAAAGACAGCCTGCATTCCCATATTGACATACTTATGTTAGACTCCTGCGTATATATTTTAGATCCTTAGTTCGGCTTTTCTTTCCGAACACCAAACTGAGCATCAGGGGCTACTGTCTATGCGGTAATATTTTTACATATCTTAAATACATACCTCAAAGCTTGTTAGAAGGCTGGCACATGCTTCGGTCAGCCCGCTCTTGGCGGACTGAACCTTCTGGATCACCGCGCTCATAATAGTGCGGTGCTCCTCGTCAATGGAGGCACCGTTAAGCACCTCCAGCAGATTATTCGGTGCCTCCGGTTGGACGGAGGTCACCAGCGTCGTAGGCTTGCCCTTCTTAGTAGGGGCCGCCTCTGGGATGCCGGAACCGTTGAAGGTTCCGGTGTGGTGTCCGGCCTAGGGCCGGACTCAGAGCCCTTTGGGGTTTTATCCCCTTTTCGCCTGGAGGCCGGGAGGTCGCCTTGCAGCGCCTACAGGACCGCCTCCTCCTGGCTTGGCCCCTTTTGGGACACCACCTCAGCGTCATCCGTGGCACGAGGAGAGGAGGCGGTCGGAAGTGAAGTGTTGTTCACATCCGACAAACCCAGGGAACCGCTCGACGAAGCGTCGAGCCTGACCTTGGGCGGACTGCATGATTATATCCGACGTCAGAAGGTACTGTGCAATAAAGGAACGCCATGAGTTATTCTGGTATCCAGATACTTACGATTTTGCCAGGGGCTTGGCCCTGGATGGCCACTCCTCTTCGCCGTCGTCGGTGTTGGTGGAGTAGTCCGGAGGAATGTTCCTTCCCTTCTTGGACCCGCCGGCCCCCCCAGTTGGGGCGGACTTCCTTTTTATTCCTCCCCCCGCTGGAGGGGGAGAGGCTTCTTCTTCCTCCTCCTCGTCTTTGGAGGAGGAGTGCGCCTCGGAGTCATCGGACGATGAATCCGGCACCACCGGGCGCATGGAACTCTTTCGAGTCCCCGTGGCCTCCTTCTTGGCCTTCTTCTCCGGCACCACGTAAGGTGCCGGGACCAGCAGCCCCGTCAAGCAGGCGTTTGCTGGATCTTCGGGCAAAGGAGTCGGACAGTCGATCTGTCCGGTCTTGTTCTGCCATTCCTGTCAAAGGAACGGGAGCTTAGATCCCACATAGAGTTAAACTATGAAAAACAAGTGTCCCGTAAAGGGTAAAATAAGCTTACTACGCTAGCTTGGCGCTTCGCGCGGAATCCGCAATCCTCGATGATGGGAGGGGGAACCTCGACACCCTTGAATAGCACCTTCCAGGCATCCTCGTGCGTTGTGTCGAAGAGCCTGGTCAGAGTTTGGTGTTGGGCCGGGTTGAACTCCCATAAGTTAAAAGCCCATCGTTGACACGGGAGGATTCGGTGGATGAGCATGACCTGGACTACGTTGACGAGTTTAACTTCTTTGTTCACCAGGTCTTGGACGCAGGATTGGAGTCCGGTCCGCTCTTCCGAATTACCCCACGACAGGCCCGTCTCTTTCCAGGAGGTGAGCCGTGTATGGAAGCCAGATCGGAATTTGGGGGGCGCTGCCCATTTAGGGTCACGCGGCTCGGTGATGTAGAACCACCCCGATTGCCACCCCTTTATGGTCTCCACGAAGGAGCCCTCGAGCCATGTAATGTTGGGCATCTTGCCCACCATGGCGCCTCCGCACTCCGATTGTTGGCCGCCCACTACCTTCAGCTTGACATTGAAGGTCTTCAGCCATAAGCCGAAGTGGGGCTTGATGCGGAGGAAAGCCTCGCACACGACGATAAACGCCGAGATGTTGAGGACGAAGTTCGGGGCCAGATCGTGGAAATCCAGGCCGTAGTAGAACATGAGCCCCTGGACAAATGGGTGAAGTGGAAAACCTAGTCCGCGGAGGAAGTGGGTGAGGAACATCACCCTCTCATGGGGCCTGGGGATGGGGATGAGCTTCCCCTTGTCTGGGAGCCGGTGCGCGATCTCGTTAGACAAGTATCCGGCCTCCCTCAACTTCTTGATGTGTCCCTCCGTGACGGAGGAGACCATCCACTTGCCTCCCGCTCCGGACATGACTGGAGAAGGTTGAGGCGGGGTGTGCGGACTTGGGCGCTGGAGCTCGAGTGTGCGAAAATGGATAAGCGAAGGAGGAAGAAGGTGTAGATGGAAAAGGTGGATCCTTATCCCCTTATATGGACGGACGAAACTATGCGCCCCCACCAGCCTGGTAAAACTCGCTTATCTCCCAAGCACCATAGATTAATGGCGCGGTTGGGTTACCCACGCCCGTATTGATGAGAATCCCGGAATAAGGGGACACGATCTCTGCTTTGACAAGACGTGCCAAGGAAACCGCCTCGCTAAACACATTGAGGTGGGACAGTAAAAACGATTCGAATAAAGGCTTGGCCGTGGTGTGATGACACGCTGCAAAATACGTCAGCAGATTGGATTTGTGTAAATATTATTCTCTCTACGGTGGTATGTGGAAATTATTTTGCAGAGTCAGACACTATCCTTGTGTTCAAAATCTTCTATGTATTCGGAGGAGGAACCCGCCTTGCAATGTCTAAGACAATCTGCGCGCCGGACTCGTCATCATTGAAGCCTGGTTCAGGGGCTACTGACGGAGTCCTGGATTAGGGGGTGTCCGGATGGCCGGACTCCTGGACTATGAAGATACAAGATTGAAACTTCGTCCCGTGTCCGGATGGGACTTTCCTTGGCGTGGAAGGCAAGCTTGGCAATACGGATATATAGATCTCCTCCCATTGTAACCGACTCTGTGTAACCCTAGCCCTCTCCGATGTCTATATAAACCGGAGGGTTTTAGTCCGTAGGACGAACAGCAATCATACCATAGGCTAGCTTCTAGGGTTTAGCCTCTCTCGATCTCGTGGTAGATCTACTCTTGTACTACCCATATCATCGATATTAATCAAGCAGGAGTAGGGTTTTACCTCCATCGAGAGGGCCCGAACCTGGGTAAAAACATCGTGTCCCTTGTCTCCTGTTACCATCCGCCTAGACGCACAGTTCGGGACCCCCTACCCGAGATCCGCCGATTTTGACACTGACAACATACATTTAGTAAAAAAACGATAATAAAAAATCAAAAAGAAAGAAGAGAAAGAACTGGGAGTTGGCGCCTACATAACAGGCAGCTTGCTTACCAAGCCGTCCTGGCAAGCTCCTACAGTTCTCTTATTACTCTTGACTTGACTTATTAATAAGAAAACTACTCACTAACAAAATGAAAGACGATCTAGAATCTACCCAAGAAGATAGAGAGTCCCACATACGAGAAAAGGTCACAAATGGATTTGGTTGTCTCCGGCGGCGTCTCGTTGCCCTTGAAGAGCACCTTCCAGATATCTTCGTGCGTAGTTCTGAAGAATTGTTGCAAGGTCTGATGCTCGGCCGGATTGAACTCCCATAAGTGGCAAGTTCGGCTCTGGCATGGAAGGATCCGGCAAACTTGTTGGGAAACGTAGTAATTTCAAAAAAATTCCTACGCACACGCAAGATCATGGTGATGCATAGCAACGAGAGGGGAGAGTGTTGTCTACGTACCCTCGTAGACCGAAGCGGAAGCAATCACAACGTAGAGGAAGTAGTCGACGTTCTCCTCGCGATCCAACCGATCCAGCGCCGTTACTCCGGCGCCTCCGAAGTTCTTGGCACACGTTCAGCTCGGTGGCGCTCCTCAGCTCCGATCCAAAGAAAGCTCCGGGAGAGAGAGTTCCGTCACGACGGCGTGGTGACGATCTTGATGTTCTACCGACGCAGGCTTCGCCTAAGCACCGCTACGATATGACCGAGGTGGAATATGGTGGAGGGGGGCACCGCACACGGCTAAGAGATCCAAGGGATCAATTGTTGTGTCTTTGGTGCTAGCCCTGCGCCTCTATTTATATGTTGAGCCCCGGGGTCGAAACTTGGAGCAAAAGCCTCCTCAAAGTCGGTTTTGCCCGAAAGGCAAGAGTCCCACTGGACTCCAGGACCAAACGCCACAATCCTTGGCGTCAGCCCAGACGCCATGGGCCTCGGCGTCGGCCCAGGCAGACGCCGTGGTCTCCTGTTTGGTCCCCGGCCTCCGCAAAACTCCTTTTGCACCGACCTAAAGCCTCATGGGCTTGACCCCTTGGCCTAAACATATCATCCAATATATGAATCTTTACGTCTCGACCATTTCGAGACTCCTCGTCATGTCCCCGATCTCATCCGGGACTCGAACTCCTTCAGTACATCAAAATACACAAAACTCATAATATAACCGTCCATCGAAACCTTAAGCGTCATGGACCCTACGGTTCGAGAACAATGTAGACATGACCGAGACACGTCTCCGGTCAATAACCAATAGCGGGACCTGGATGCCCATATTGGCTCCTACATATTCTACGAAGATCTTTATCGGTCGGACCGCATAACAACATCGTTGTTCCCTTTGTCATCGGTATGTTACTTGCCCGAGATTCGATCGTCAGTATCCAATACCTAGTTCAATCTCGTTCTTGGCAAGTCTCTTTACTCGTTCGTAATACATCATCTCACAGCTAACTCATTAGTTGTAATGCTTGCAAGGCTTAGTGATGTGTATTACCGAGAGGGCCCAGAGATACCTCTCCGAGCAATCGGAGTGACAAATCCTAATCTCGAAATACGCCAACCCAACATCTGCCTTTGGAGACACCTGTAGTACTCCTTTATAATCACCCGATTACGTTGTGACGCTTGGTAGTACCCAAAGTGTTCCTCCGTAAACGGAGTTGCATATTCTCATAGTTATAGGAACATGCATAAGTCATGGATAAAAGCAATAGCAACATACTAAACGATCGGGTGCTAAGCTAATGGAATGGGTCATGTCAATCAGATCATTCAACCAATGATGTGACCTTGTTAATCAAATGACAACTCCTTTGTCTATGGTTAGGAAACATAACCATCTTTGATTAACAAGCTAGTCTAGTAGAGGCATACTAGTGACACTCTGCTTGTCTATGTATTCACACATGTATTATGTTTCCGGTTAATACAATTCTAGCATGAATAATAAACATTTATCATGATATAAGGAAATAAATAATAACTTTATTATTGCCTCTAGGGCATATTTCCTTGAGTCTCCCACTTGCACTAGAGTCAATAATCTAGATCACATCACCATGTGATTAACATCGATAGTTCACATCATCATGTGATTAACACCCATAGTTCACATCGCCATGTGACCAACACCCAAAGGGTTTACTAGATTCAGTAATCTAGTTCACATCGCTATGTGATTAACACCCAAAGAGTACTAAGGTGTGATCATGTTTTGCTTGTGAGAGAATCTTAGTCAACGGGTCTTTCATATTCAGATCCGTTATGTAGTTTGCAATTTTCTATGTCTACAATGCTCGCACGGAGCTACTCTAGCTAATTGCTCCCACTTTCAATATGTATCTAGATCGAGACTTAGAGTCATCCGGATCGGTGTCAAAACTTGCATCGACGTAACCCTTTACGCACGAACCTTTTTGTCACTTCCATAATCGAGAAACATATCCTTATTCCACTAAGGATAATTTTGACCGTTGTCCAAAGGATCTACTCCTAGATCACTATTGTACTCCTTGCCAAACTCGATTGTAGGGTATACAATAGATCCGGTACACAAGATGGCATACTTTATAGAACCTATGGCCAAGGCATAGGGAATGACTTTCATTCTCTTTCTATCTTCTGCCGTGGTCGGGTTTGAGTCTTACTCAATTTCACACCTTGTAATACAGGCAAGAACTCTTTCTTTGACTGTTTCATTTTGAACTACTTCAAAATCTTGTCAAGGTATGTACTCATTGAAAAACTTATCAAGCGTCTTGATCTATCTCTATAGATCTTGATGCTCAATATGTAAGCAGCTTCACCGAGGTCTTTCTTTGAAAAACTCCTTTCAAACACTCCTTTATGCTTTGCGAATAATTCTACATTATTTCCGATCTACAATATGTCATTCACATATACTTATCGTAAATGTCAGAGTGCTCCCACTCACTTTCTAGTAATTACGTGCTTCACATGAAAGTCTGTATAAAACTATATGCTATGATCAACTTATCAAAGCATGTATTCCAACTCGAGATGCTTGCACCAAATTCCATAGATGGATCACCGGAGCTTGCATATTTTGTTAGCACCTTTAGGATTTACAAAACCTTCGTTGCATCATATACAACTCTTCTTTAATAAATCCATTAAGGAATGCAGTTTTGTTTATCCATTTGCCAGATTTCATAAAATGCGGCAATTGCTAACATGATTCGGACAGACTTAAGCATAGATACGAGTGAGAAACTCTCATCGTAGTCAACATCTTGAACTTGTCGAAAACCTTTTGCGACAATTCTAGCATGATTCGGACAGACTTAAGCATAGATACGAGTGAGAAACTCTCATCGTAGTCAACATCTTGAACTTGTCGAAAACCTTTTGCGACAATTCTAGCTTTGTAGATAGTAACACTACTATCAACGTCCGTCTTCCTCTTGAAGATCCATTTATTTTCTATTGCTTGCCGACCCTAGCAAGTCAACCAAAGTCCACACTTTGTTTTCATACATGGATCCCATCTCAGATTTCATGGCTTCTAGCCATTTAGCGGAATCTGGGCTCACCATCGCTTCTTCATAGTTTGTAGGTTCGTCATGATCTAGTAGCATGACTTCCGAATAGGATTGCCGTACCACTCACAGTGCGGATCTCACTCTGGTTTACCTACGAGATTCGGTAGTGACTTGATCTGAAGTTACATGATCATCATCATTAGCTTCCTCACTAATTGGTGTAGGAATCACCGAACTGATTTCCGTGATGAAATACTTTCCAATTCGGGAGAAGGTACAAATTACCTTATCAAGCTCCACTTTCCTCCCACTCACTTCTTTCGAGAGAAACTCCTTCTCTAGAAAGGATCCATTTATAAGCAACGAATGTTTTGCCTTCGGATCTGTGATAGAAGGTATACCCAACAATTTCCTTTGGGTATTCTATGAAGACGCACTTCTCCGATTTGGGTTTGAGCTTATCAGGATGAAACTTTTTCACATAAGCATCACAACTTCCAAACTTTAAGAAACGACAGCTTAGGTTTACTGTTAAACCATATTTCATACGGTGTCGCCTCAACGGATTTAGATGGTGCCCTATTAAACATGAATGCAGCTGTCTCTAATGCATAACCCCAAAATGATAGTGGTAAACCGATAAGAGACATCATAGATCGCACCATATCAAATAAAGTGCTTGGTTCTGACGTTCGGACACACCATAACATTGTGGTGTTCCGTGGCGTGAGCTGTGAAACTATTCCACATTATTTTAATTGAAGACCAAACTCGTAACTCAATTATTCGTCTTTGCGATTAGATCGCAGAAACTTTATTTTCTTGTTACGATGATTTTTCCACTTCACTCTGAAATTCTTTGAACCTTTCAACTATTTCAGACTTATGTTTCATCAAGTAGATATACCCATATCTGCTCAAATCATCTTGTGAAAGTCGGAAAATAACGATACTTGCCACGAGCATCAACACTCATTGGATCGCATACATCGGTATGTATTATTTCCAATAAGTCAAGAGCTTGTTCCATTGTTCCGAGAACGGAGTTTTAGTCATCTTGCCCAAACGGCACGGTTCAAGAAGCATCAAATGATTCATAATCAAGTGATTCCAAAAGTCCATCAAGATGGAGTTTTCTTCATGCGCTTTACACCAATATGACCTAAACGGCAAGTGCCACAAATAAGTTGCACTATCATTATTAACTTTGCATCTTTTGGTTTCAATATTATGAATATGTGTATCACTATGATCGAGATCCAATGAACCATTTTCATTGGGTGTGTAACCATATAAGGTTTTATTCATGTAAAATGTAACAACAATTTATTCTCTTACTTAAATGAATAACCGTATTGCAATAAACATGATCAAATCATACTTATGCTCAACACCAAATAACACTTATTTAGGTTCCATACTAATCCCGAAAGTATAGGGAGTGTGCGATGATGATCATATCAATCTTGGAACTACTTCCAACACTCATCTTCACTTCCCCTTCAACTAGTTTTTGTTCATTCTACAACTCCGTTTCAAGTTACTACTCTTAGCAACCGAACCAAGTATCAAATACCGAGGGGTTGCTACGAACACTAGTAAAATACACATCAATAATCAGATCTCAAATATACCTTTGTTCACTTTTCCATCCTTCTTATCCGCCAAATACTTGGGGTAGTTTCGCTTCTAGTGACCAGTTCCATTGCAGCAAAAGCACTTAGTCTCGTGCTTAGGTCCGCACTTGGGCTTCTTCACCGAAAGCAAAGAACTTGCTTGCCGTTCCTTTTGAAGTTCCCCTTCTTCCCTTTGCCCTTTTCCTTGAGACTAGTGGTCTTGTCAATCATCAACACTTGATGCTCTTTCTTGATTTCTACCTTCGTTGATTTCAACATCACGAAGAGCTCGGGAATCATTTTCGTCATCCCTTGCATACTATAGTTCATCACGAAGTTCTAGTAACTTAGTGATGGTGACTAGAGAATTACATCAATCACTATCTTATCTGGAAGATTAACTCCCACTTGATTCAAGCGATTGAAGTATTCGCATAATCTGAGCACATGCTCACTAGTTGAGCGATTCTCCTCCATCTTTTAGCTATAGAACTTGTTGGAGACTTCATATCTCTCAACTCGGGTATTTGCTTGAAATATTAACTTCAATTCCTGGAACATCTCATATGGTCCATGACGCTCAAAACGCCTTTGAAGTCCCGATTCTAAGCCGCTAAGTATGGTGCACTAAACTATCAAGTAGTCATCATATTGAGCTAGCCAAACGCTCATAACGCCCGTGATTCCTGCTCCTGCAATAGGTCTGTCACCTAGTGGTGCATTAAGGACATAATTCTTCTGTGCAGCATTGAGGATAAACCTTAGATCGTGGATCCAATCCGCATCATTGCTACTAACATTTTTCAACACAATTTTCTCTAGGAACATATGAAAATAAACATATGAAAGCAACAACGCGAGCTATTGATCTACAACATAATTTGCAAAATACTACGGGACTAAGTTCATGATAAATTTAAGTTCAATTAATCATATTACTTAAGAACTCCCACTTAGGCAGACATCTCTCTAGTCATCTAAGTGATCACGTGATCCAAATCAACTAAACCATAACCGATCATCACGTGAGATGGAGTAGTTTTCAATGGTGAACATCTTATGTTGATCATATCTACTATATGATTCACGCCGACCTTTCGGTCTCCGTGTTCCGAGGCCATATCTGCATATGCTAGGCTCGCTAAGTATAACTCGAGTATTCTGCGCGTGCAAAACTGGCTTGCACCCGTTGTAGATGGACGTAGAGCTTATCACACCCGATCATCACGTGGTGTCTCGGCACGACGAACTTTGGCAACGGTGCATACTCAGGGAGAACACTTCTTGATAATTAATGAGAGATCATCTTAAAATGCTACCGTCAATCAAAGCAAAATAAGATGTATAAAGGATAAACATCACATGCAATCAATATAAGTGATATGATATGGCCATCATCATCTTGTGCTTGTGATCTCCATCTCCGAAGCACCGTCGTGATCACCATCGTCACCGCGCCGACACCTTGATCTCCATCGTAGCATCGTTTGTCGCTTACGCCATCTATTGCTTTCTACGACTATCGCTACCGCTTAATGATAAAGTAAAGCAATTACAGGCGTTTGCATTTCATACAATAAAGCGACAACCATATGGCTCCAGCCAGTTGCCGATAACTTCGGTTACAAAACATGATCATCTCATACAATAAAATATAGCATCACGCCTTGACCATATCACATCACAACATGCCCTGCAAAAACAAGTTAGACGCCCTCTACTTTGTTGTTGCAAATTTTACGTGGCTGCTACGGGCTTAGCAAGAACCGTTCTCACCTACGCATCAAAACCACAACGATAGTTTGTCAAATAGACTCCGTTTTAACCTTCACAAGGACCGGGCGTAGTCACACTCGGTTCAACTAAAGTTGGAGAAACTGACACCCGCCAGCCACCTGTGTGCAAAGCACGACGGTAGAACCAGTCTCACAGTAAGCGTCTGGCGTAATGTCGGTCCGGGCCGCTTCATCCAACAATACCGCTGAACCAAAGTATGACATGCCGGTAGGTAGTATGACTTATACCGTCCACAACTCACTTGTGTTCTACTCGTGCATATAACATCAACGCATAAAACCTAGGCTCGATACCACCGCTGGGAAACGTAGTAATTTCAAAAATTTCCCTACGCACACGCAAGATCATGGTGATGCATAGCAACGAGAGGGGAGAGTGTTGTCTACGCACTCGTAGACCAAGCGGAAGCGATCACAACGTAGAGGAAGTAGTCGACGTTCTCCTCGCGATCCAACCGATCCCAGCGCCGTTACTCCGGCGCCTCCGAGTTCTTGGCACACGCTCAGCTCGGTGACGCTCCTCAGTTCCGATCCAAAGAAAGCTCGGGAGAGAGAGTTCCACAAGACGACGGCGGCAGGACGATCTTGATGTTCTATCGACGCAGGCTTCGCCTAAGCACCGCCACGATATGACCGAGGTGGAATATGGTGGAGGGGGCACCGCACACGGCTAAGAGATCCAAGAGATCAATTGTTGTGTCTTTGGTGCTAGCCCCGCCTCTATTTATATGTTGAGCCCTGGTCGAAACTTGGAGCAAAAGCCTCCTCAAAGTCGGTTTTGCCGAAAGGCAAGAGTCCCACTGACTCCAGGACCAAACGCCACAATCCTTGGCGTCTCGCCCAGACGCCATGGGCCTCGGCGTCTGCCCAGGCCGACGCCAGGTCTCCGGCGTTTGGCCCCGCCTCCACAAAACTCCTTTTGCACCGACCTAAAGCCTCATGGGCTTGACCCTTGGCCTAAACATATCATCCAATATATGAATCTTTACGTCTCGACCATTTCGAGACTCCTCGTCATGTCCCCGATCTCATCCGGGACTCCGAACTCCTTGATTGCATCAAAATACACAAAACTCATAATATAACCGTCCTTGAAACCTTAAGCGTGCGGACCCTACGGTTCGAGAACAATGTAGACATGTCCGAGACTCGTCTCCGGTCAATAACCAATAGCTGGACCTGGATGCCCATATTGGCTCCTACATATTCTACTTAGATCTTTATCGGTCATACCGCATATCAACATACGTTGTTCCCTTTGTCATCGGTATGTTTCTTGCCGGATATTCGATCGTCGGTATACAATACCTAGTTCAATCTCAAGCATCGCAAGTCTCTTTACTCGCTTCGTAATACATCATCTCACAGCTAACTCATTAGTTGTAATGCTTGCAAGGCTTAGTGATGTGTATTACCGAGAGGGCCCAGAGATACCTCTCCACAATCGGAGTGACAAATCCTAATCTCGAAATACGCCAACCCAACATCTGCCTTTGGAGACACCTGTAGTACTCCTTTATAATCACCCGATTACGTTGTGACGTTTGGTAGTACCCAAAGTGTTCCTCCCAGAACGGGAGTTGCATATTCTCATAGTTATAGGAACATGCATAAGTCATGGATAAAAGCAATAGCAACATACTAAACGATCGGGTGCTAAGCTAATGGAATGGGTCATGTCAATCAGATCATTCAACCAATGATGTGACCTTGTTAATCAAATGACAACTCCTTTGTCTATGGTTAGGAAACATAACCATCTTTGATTAACAAGCTAGTCTAGTAGAGGCATACTAGTGACACTGTTTGTCTATGTATTCACACATGTATTATGTTTCCGGTTAATACAATTCTAGCATGAATAATAAACATTTATCATGATATAAGGAAATAAATAATAACTTTATTATTGCCTCTAGGGCATATTTCCTTCAAAACTAGCATCACCTGGATCACATTGACGAGCTTGATGTTCTTGTCCACCATGCTCTGGATGCGCGTTTGCAGCGCTGTCAGCTCGTCCAACAAAGACCAATTCAGGCCCTTCTCTAGCCAGGAGGTGAGCCGCATTGGGGCTCCGGATTTGAATTCGGGAGCCGCGGCCTAGGTGGCATCGCGAGGTTCTGTGATATAGAACCACAGTTTTTTCCACTCTTTGACGGTCTCCACAAAGGTACCTTTGGGCCATGTGACATTGGGCATCTTGCTCACCATGGCTCCTCCGCACTCTGTGTGTTGGCCATCCACCACGTTAGGCTTCACGTTGAAGATCTTAAGCCACAACCCGAAGTGAGGTGGAATGCAGAGGAAGGCCTCGCACACGACAATGAATGCCGAGATGTTGAGGAAAGAAATTGGGGCTAGATCATGGAAATCTATCCCATAGTAGAACATGAGTCCGCGAACGAATGGGTTGAGAGGATATCCCAGCCCACGGACGAAGTGAGGGATGAACACCACCCTCTCATGGGGCTCCGGAGTAGGGACGATCTGCCCCTTGGCCGGAAGCCAATGGGCGATTTCTTCGGCCAGGTACCCAGCCTCCCGAAGCTTGGTGATGTCCTTCTCCTTGACGGAGGAGGCCATCCACTTGCCTTGTGCTCCAGATCCGGACATGGTTGTGTGCTTTCTTGAGGCAGGAAAGATGAGGACTTGGGCGCTGGAGCTCGAGAATGGGATCGCAGAGAGAGAAGGCATGGGAGAAGGAAAGGAATCCTTATCTCCTTATAAGGGCAGTGAATATCAAGCGCCTCCCCACTCACCTTAAAAACTCGCCTATTCCCAAGGGTCGTGCAAATGACACGGTTGGATTACCCACGCCCGTATTGATGAGAATCCCGCAATAAGGGGACATGATCTCTGCTTCGACAAGACGTGCCATTAAAATCGCGTCTTGAAACATGGAACGGCAGGCCAAAAACGGTTCGAGATAATAAACGGGCAGCAACGTGATGTCATGCTACAAAAAGTTGACATCAGATGGGACTCGTGAAATATTACGTGTGTGGTACTTGTTTTGCAGAGCCAGACACGTTTTCTGTGTTCGGAAAATGCTTTGGAGTATTCGGAGGAGGAACCCGTCTTGCAATGCCGAAGACAATCTGCGCGATGGACACTTCGTCATTGAAGCCTGGTTCAGGGGCTACTGAGGGAGTCCTGGACTAAGGGGTCCTCGGGCGTCTGGCCTGTTGGACATGGGCCGGACTGATGGGTTGTGAAGATACAAGACCGAAGACTTTCTCCCGTGTCCGGATGGGACTCTCCTTGGCGTGGAAGGCAATCTTGGCGCCCAGATATGAAGATTCCTTTCTCTGTAACCGACTTTGTACAACCCTAGTTCCCTCTGGTGTCTATATAAACCGGAGGGCTTAGTCCGTAGAGGCAATCAGAATCATAGTCATAATCATACAGGCTAGACTTCTAGGGTTTTAGCCATTACGATCTCGTGGTAGATCAACTCTTGTAATACTCATATTCATCAAGATCAATCAAGCAGGAAGTAGGGTATTACCTCCATAGAGAGGGCCCAAACCTGGGTAAACATCGCGTTCCCTGTCTCCTGTTACCATCGACCTTAGACGCACAGTTCGGGACCCCCTACCCGAGATCCGCCGGTTTTGACACCGACAACAACCATGGGCCATATACGGACCGTGGTAACCTTGACCCTGCTACGGGCCTCCTATGGGTCGTCTTTAAAATGGGCCTCCAACACGGCCGTAGAATCGGTGGGCCTCGGGCCGTCGGATAAATGGGCGTAATTGGTATCGGCCCAGCACAGTAATGGGCCGTTAACAGGCCGGAGGATAGCAAAGGCTTAATTCTGTCACATGCATAATGGGTCGTTAATGGGCCAAAATATAGGACGGGTTGGAAACAGCGCAACGGATTAACAGGCCAGAAACGGGCCGACTCTTGCCACGGGCCGAATTTGGCCCATTAGGGGAACAGGCCAATAACGGGCTGGAAGTAATCGAGGGCCGGAAAGGAGCCCAAGAACGTATGGGCCGTCAAGAGGGTAAAGCTAACACGGGATGGAAACGGCCCATGTGAATCATGGGCCGTTAACGGGTACAAAGAAATTCACTGTTCATTATGGGCTAGAGTCACTGTGGGCCTCTAAAGGGCCTAAAGATACGAAGGCCTCATATGGGCCAAAAGACATCGTGGGCCATACATGGCCCGAAAGTAAAACGGGCTGGTGTTATATTCGACGGCCCACATGACGTTGTTGGGCCGATTTCATGTAGGCCCTGACGGGCCGTGAGTTACCGGGCCGTAAAATGGGCTCTTTACGAAGAGACCGTTAACAAGCTTTTCATTGGCCAGCCCGCTATCTTTTGACCAAGTCAAACGTGCCGGCCTTTGTAAGCTAAATGGGCCAGTGGTGGGCCATCGCACGTGTCGACATATCATAGGCGCCTATCTGACCCACTGACGAGCTGACACGTGTTTCCTCCGGCCAATCAGAATTTACACGTGGAAATTTCCCATCGGTCTGGGCTGTTAACGGGTTATCGGATTCAAAACCGGATCCGATAGCTTAACGACGTCCCATTACGGTAGATGCCACGTGTCGGTCACCTTTGATGAAAGCACTTCTATGACGCACAATTTATCGTCATGGAAGTGGACACTTCCGTGATGATAATTTTGGTAATGTCATGGAACACTTCTACGACAGCACATGTAGACTATCTTGATTCTGTCATAAAATTGTCATGGATGTACATGCATGACAGAAAACGTGACCTACTGTGACAAACACGTAACATCACGGAAGTGTATTTTTTGTAGTGCATGCAATCAAAATATGTGACATGATATGGCCATCATCATCTCGTGCTTTTGATCTCTATCTCCAAAGCATCCTCATGATCTCCATCGTCACCAACTCGACACCTTGATCTCCATCGTTGCGTCGTGGTCGTCTCGCCAACTATTGCTTCTACAACTATCGCTAACGCATAGTGATAAAGTAAAGCAATTACATGGCGTTTGCATTTCATACAATAAAGAGACAACCATAAGGCTCCTGTCGGTTGCCGATAACTTTTACAAAACATGACATCTCATACAATAACGTATATCATATCATGTCTTGACCATATCACATCACAACATGCCCTGCAAAAACAAGTTAGACGTCCTCTACTTTGTTGTTGCAAGTTTTACGTGGCTGATATGGGCTTCAAGCAAGAACCATTCTTACCTACACATCAAAACCACAACGGTGTTTCGTCAAGTTTGCTGTTTTAACCTTCAACAAGGACCGACTGTAGTCAAATTCGATTCAACTAAAGTTAGAGAAACAGACACCCACCAGCCACCTCTATGCAAAACTAGTTGCATGTTTGTCGGTGGAACCAAGCTTTTAAATCTAGGCCGATACAACCGATATATAGGCCGATATATCACTTTTGGGGCTCTACTGATATAGACATAACATATCATTTTGTAAATATCATTTTCAAATGTATCATCCGATATGGACCGAAATATCGACTGATATGTCTGATATCTAGCCTGATATGTCCACCAGTATAGAACGATATGTATATGACAATAGTTCTTTATTAAATAACAATGAAATAAGATTATGCATTTACAACTTCACCATATATTATCAAAGTCATGCACAATGTTTCGTACAAATCCATACTTATCGTATTGTTTTTAATCATAGAGTAAGGATTTTTTTAATCTTTCCTTAAAAGTTTCTTAATCAACAAGTTAAAAAACTAGGAATCTAAAAGTGTTATGTTGAAGCATTGACATCATACATTTTGTTTTACTAAAAATAAATGTTTTCAACAAGAATAATGAAAAAATACACATGTTTTCTCTAATATACCTACATATCATCCGATATATCACCTGATATCCGACATCCGATATGTCGAAGCCAACCAATACGAACCCGATATCCGATATTTTGAAGCTTGGGTGGAACCGGTCTCATGAACGTGGTCATGTAAGGTTGGTCCGGGCCGCTTCATCCAACAATACCGCCGAATCGAAATAAGACGTTGGCGGTAAGCAGTATGACTATCACCGCCCAGAACTCTTTGTGTTCTACTCGTGCATATCATCTACGCATAGACCTGGCTCAGATGCCACTATTGGGGAACGTAGCATGCAATTTCATAAAAATTCCTATGCTCACGCAAGATCTATCTAGGAGATGCATAGAAACGTGAGGGGGACAGTGTGTCTACGTACCCTCATAGACTGAAAGCGGAACGTTTGACAAACCGGTTGATGTAGTCGAACTTCTTCTCCTTCTGACCAATCAAGTACCGAACATATGACACCTCCGAGTTCTGCACATGTTCAGATTGATGACGTCCCTCGTCCTCTTGATCAAGCAAGATGTCGAGGAAGTAGATGAGTTCCTCAGCACGACAGCGTGGTGACGGTGATGGTGAAGTGATCCGCGCAGGGCTTCGCCTAAGCACTACGAAGATATGACCGTGGGAGTAAACGGTGGAGGGGGCACCGCACACGGCTATGCAATAGTGTGAGGTGTGCTAGCCCCCCCCCCCCACATATATATAGGTGGGAGGAGAGGGGAGGCAGCCAGGGCGCGCCCTAGGGTTGGCCGCCGCCCCCTAGGGGCCTTGCCTTGCCCTTCGCCCCCCCCCCCCCCCTTTCCATGTATGCATGAAGGGGAAGGAAAGATGGGGGAGAGGGAAGGAAGTGGGAATCCTAATCCACAGTTTCCTTTCCCTTCCCCCCTTTCCTTCTCCTCCTCCTATGGCCTTATAGGGCGCACCAGCCCCTTTGTGGGCTGGTGTGTTCCTTCACAAGGCCCATATGGCCCATAGGATTGCCGGGGGGTACCCGAAACACCTTCCGGTGACCTGATAAGTACCCGATACCCTCCGGAACACTTCTGGTGTTCGAATACCATCGTCCTATATATCAATCTTTACCTCTCGACCATTTCGAGAGTCCTCGTCATGTCCGTGATCTCATCCGGGACTCTGAACAACATTCGGTCACCAAATCACATAACTCATACAATACTATATCGTCATCAAACGTTAAGCGTGCGGACCCTATGGGTTCGAGAACTATGTAGACATGACCGAGGCACCTCTCCGGTCAATAACCAATAGCGGAACCTGGATGCTCATATTGGCTCCTACATATTCTACGAAGATATTTATTGGTCGAATCGTTATGACAACATACGTTATTCCCTTTGTCCATCGGTATATATGTTACTTGCCCGAGACTCGATCATCGGTATCTACATACCTAGTTCAATCATGTTACCGGCAAGTCTCTTTACTCATTCTGTAATACATCATCATGCAACTAACTCATTAGTCACTTTGCTTGCACGGCTTCTTATGATGTGTATTACCGAGAGGGCCCAGAGATACCTATCCGATACTCGGAGTGACAAATCCTAATCTCGATCTATGCCAACCCAATAAACACCTTCGGAGATACCTGTAGGGCATCTATATAATCACCCAGTTACATTGTGACGTTTGATAGCACACAAGGCATTCCTCCGGTATCCGGGAGTTGCATAATCTCATAGTCAAAGGAATATGTATTTGACATGAAGAAAGCAATAGCAATAAAATTGAACGATCAATATGTTAAGCTAACGGATGGGTCTTGTCCATCACATCATTCTCCTAATGATGTGATCTTGTTCAGCAAATGACAACACATGTCTATGGTTAGGAAACTTAACCATCTTTGATTAATGAGCTAGTCTAGTAGAGGCTTACTAGGGGCACGGTGTTTTGTCTATGTATCCACACATGTATCAAGTTTCTGGTTAATACAATTCTAACATGAATAATAAACATTTATCATGATATAAGGAAATATAAAATAATAACTTTATTATTGCCTCTAGGGCATATTTCTAACTTCATTATTGCCTCTAGGGCATATTTCCTTCACTAGAGACCTTCATGTCCCCCAAGACTGAGGACGGCGTCGCCCCAGATCGCATCTACTATCATGTAAACCCTGGACCTCCCTATTTGTATAAAGGGAGGTCCGACAACCCCCTAGGATATCTATTCTCAGATAGACAAACTCTCAATAGGTAGCTCATACACCATTGTAACCCCTCGTACGAGGTATCCCTCCACCATGAATAACTAAAGCAAGCAGGAGGTAGGGTATTACTCTATGGAGGCTCGAACCTGGATAAACCCTTTATGCAACCTCTGATCTAAGACTTCCAGCTGCGTTTGGACCCCTACTGAGGGATCTGACGGTATTTTACACTGTCAGTTGGCACGTCAGGCACGGGCGGTGCCGACTAGAGATCGATCTTGGGCCGGATCTTCTTCTACTTCTGACGGCCTTCCGCCGGGAGAGAGCCTAACTTTCGGCTCCCTCACATTTACTGCTGATAGGGCGGGTTGGGTCGACATCAACCCACCGGCACACCCTGTACGCACAATCTACGTCAACACCGCCGCGTTCAGCACCAACGCTCATGGCGATCTCTGACCGTGTCTATCACCTATTTAGCGTGAGACACGGGACAGACCCCGAATCTCAGCGACCCCACCGTCTGGCCTAAACGGCCTCTTCCTATTCGGACTATGGAACTTTGGGGTTGCATATCAGCAGGAGCTCCATTAGCACCTCCATAAGGACATACAGTTTGTCGCCATGGTCTGCGACAACTGGGACATCGACCATGCATGAGAGGATTGTTTCCTTGATGAAACAATCTCAGATTTCAGCGTCGAGACTGCCAATCTACTATCGTCTTTGATCACGAGGAAGCTAACAGACCAGCCTCGCAGGACCATGACGAGGCCGGAGAAAACAGAGGTACCATGTCCATTTGGGCCGCAAGAGTTTTTTAAACATCAAGCAATAGGTCTTTGATTTTATTCAGAGATCTACACCCGTTGAAGCAATTGCTTTGGTGGTTACTATTTGTCACATTTGGGAGGAGAGAAATGATGTCACGAACAGTGGCGTGATCCTGCATCCTCGTCATGTGGCTGAAAAAAGTATTGTTTATATGGACTTGATTGTGTAGAACTGCTTTAAAACCGTCGAAGCTAATATGCATGTCAACCAAAACCCTTCGGTGTCTTGATGGGTTCCGTCGTTAACAGACACAACGTTCGTAAATGTTGATGATGCATTATTTCAAAATTCGCGACGAATGAGAGGAGTCAAGGGACAGAGCGCATTCAGGAGGTTACCATGCCAGAACTAGTTGAGGCACTAGCGCTTCGACATGTCGTTGCTCTCACTCGTCAAGAAGGTTTTCATAAGGTCAACTCCTTCACTTGAGACAGTCTTTCCGTTGTCCAGAGAGTTATCTCTCAAACGACAGACTGTTCGTAGTAGTCACCGACATCAAGATTTTGACGAGCAATTTTTTGTCTTGTTCTTTAGTCATTGTTAGCCATTTGTCGAATGTGGGCGGCCCATATATGCATTTGCGATTTTCTTCCAGTGATTCTATTTTGCGCAATGTAACTCCGGATTGCATCTGAAAAACTCTCTTTAACAATATTTTGTGTTGAATAAAGAGTCGTGTATTTATTCTCTAAAAGAAAAAGAAAAACTTGGTCCTCTTTTTCTTTTGCGGGTGAAAAAAAAACTTGGTCCTCGGAGTGGATGAATTAGAAAATGGACCATACGGCGCCACTTGACCCGCGATTGCTTCACTGGTCCAACTCCAACGCTCTAGAGTGCTCGATAGTCGACACCTCAGTCGGCTCGTTGGTGGCCCCACCACTTAGTATCTCTGCCTGGTACCATCACCGTATCATCAGGTTGTACAACGTACGGTACTACCGACGGTACATCGCATCCTACGGTCGATACGAGCCGACCAAACCCCTTTAAAATCCCGCCCCTTGACCCGCACTCGGAGGGGCATCCCCCCAAAGCCCTCGCCGCCGCCGCCGCCGCCGCCAGCAATCCCCTCCCCAATCAGCCGCCCAAGAATGGGAATGGCCGCCGCCGCCGCCGCCCCGTCCACGTCGTGCCTCCTCTATCACCACCACACCATCTCCGGCTCCAAGCGCCACAACCACCACCAGCAGCAGCGGCTCAGGTACGCCCCCAATCCGTCCCCTCTCGCTCTGCGGCGCCGCCTTTCGCCGCCAGCCGGGGCGGCGCTCCTGCCGGACCGCGTGACCCCGTTCTCCTACGCGGCGGACGACGAATCCGACGACCACCCGCGCGAGGAGTGCGGCCTGGTGGGGGTCGTGGGCCACCCGGACGCGTCCTCGCTCTGCTACCTGGGCCTGCAGAAGCTGCAGCACCGCGGGGAGGAGGGCGCCGGGATCGTCGCCGCCGGGGGCGACGGCAAGCTCAAGTCCGTGACCGGGCTGGGGCTCGTCGCCGACGTGTTCGGCGACCCGTCCAGGCTCGCCTCGCTGCCCGGCCCCGCCGCCATCGGGCACGTGCGCTACTCCACCGCCGGTGCCGCCGCGTCCCTGCGGAACGTGCAGCCGTTCCTGGCGGGGTACAGGTTCGGGCAGGTGGCGGTGGCGCACAACGGCAACCTCGTCAACTACCAGGCGCTGCGGAGCAAGCTGGAGGCGCGGGGCTCCATCTTCAACACCACCTCCGACACGGAGGTCATCCTCCACCTCATCTCCACGTCGCTCTCGCGGCCGCTGCTGGCGCGCATCTGCGACGCCTGCGAGCGCCTCGCGGGGGCCTACTCGCTGCTCTTCCTCACGGCCGACAAGCTGTTCGCCGTGCGCGACCCGCACGGGTTCCGCCCGCTGGTGCTCGGCCGCCTCCCCAACGGCGCCGTCGCCTTCGCGTCCGAGACCTGCGCGCTGGACCTCATCGACGCCGCATACGAGCGCGAGGTGGAGCCCGGGGAGGTGGTCATGGTGGACCGCCGCGACATGTCCGTCTCCTCGGCCTGCCTCGTCCCGCACCTCCCCCGCCGGGCCTGCGTCTTCGAGCACATCTACTTCTCCCTCCCCAACTCGGTCGTCTTCTCGCACGACGTCCACGAGCGCCGCACAGCCTTCGGCCGCGCCCTCGCCGAGGAGTCCCCGGCGCCGGGCGCCGACGTGGTCATCCCGGTGCCGGACTCGGGCTTCTACGCCGCGCTCGGCTTCTCGCGCGAGTCGGGGCTGGAGTTCCAGCAGGGCCTGATCCGGTGGCACTACAGCGGGCGCAGCTTCATCCAGCCGACGCAGGCGATCCGCGACCTGGCCGTGAAGCTCAAGCTGGCGCCCGTGCGCGGCGTGATCCGCGGCAAGAGCGTGGTGGTGGTGGACGACTCCCTGGTCCGGGGCACCACGTCGAGCAAGATCGTGCGGCTGCTCCGCGACGCCGGCGCGCGCGAGGTGCACATGCGCATCGCCAGCCCGCCGGTGGTGGGGTCGTGCCTGTACGGCATCGACACGCCGAGCGACGGCGAGCTCATCTCGAACCGGATGGACCTGGAGGGCGTGCGGCGGGAGATCGGCAGCGACTCCCTCGCCTTCCTCTCGCTGGACAAGCTGCACGGCATCTACGGCGAGGAGGCCGGCGACTACTGCGACGCCTGCTTCTCGCGCAAGTACCCCGTGCTGCCCACGCTCCCCGAGCCGGCCGCCGAGTTCGACGAGGAGGAGTGACCGGTGAGCTCTGCTCTGCCCAGCTCCTCTGCATCAGCTGGTAACGTTAGTTATTCTGCTTGCGAATTTTCTTAGATCATCAATCAGGGAGCCGGAGCCCCTCGGTTCCACTACTAGAATGAAACCTGGGTAGGCTTGCGAATTTTGTGTGCGCTGCAACATCATTTGGTATCGCTAGTCACTGAACTACTGATGTACTCCGGAGTAAAAGTTAAAAGTTGTTGCAATGGTTGACAAAAATCCGGCAAAGCTTGAACCTTTTTTTAACCTTGGAAAGCTTGAAGCCTTGAACTTTGTAGGACTGGCGAAGATGCTCAAAGTTTGCGCTCATTGAAACAGATCCGTACAGTTGAATCACTGAATCCACTTTGTGAAACACCCGGTTAAATCAATCTAAATTACCAAGCAAGCACGTGGAACACTTTCTAAGATTTCCACCGAACTTTTCTGAAAAAGGCAGCGAAACGCGAAGGCTACTAACCAGGAATATTCAACTGCCACTAAAGTGTATAAAGTACTCCCAAGAACCAAAAATTCATGTTGGATCAATCTATCTTCTCGAGCCAAATCTATATGCTTCGGTACTCGGCGATTATCGTTATGCGCCCATGTTCTCAGACTGACTAGTCTGAAGAATGGCAATGCCGTGTTCAAGTGTGTCTGTGCTTCCCTAATAGGCTCATAATATAGCAATAGTAAAAGTAAATAAAAGTAAAACTGAAACATTGCTGCCGGAAGAATCAGCACATGAATAGTGGAATTGCCAGCATACAACTTACTACACATAATTCGTCAGCCATTGTGTCAATGAACACTGACCGTCTTCCTTTTGTAAACGTAAGAAGCTGAGAAGTAGAGGAAAGCAAGAAGCTCCAGCGCGGTGAGCGCAGCGATGAGCAGATAGAAGTAGTCGAGATGACCCCGGTTGAGGTTGTCGGCGATCCAGCTCGTCCCTCCGCCCCTCCTGGTCGCGCCGTCGATGACCGAGATGAGGAAGCTGCTGATGAAGCTGCCGACGCCGAGCACGCTCAGGTAGAGCGCGAGCCCGAGGCTCTTGAGCGCGCCGGGCATCTGGTCGTAGAAGAACTCCTGCATGCCGACCATGGTGAACACGTCCGCCGCGCCCAGGAGCACGTACTGCGGCATGATCCACCACAGGCTCATGGGCACCACCGCGTCGGGCAGGTCGACCACGCCGGCGTCCAGAGCGATGCTCAGCCGCCTCATCTCCACCAGCGCGGCCACCAACAGCGCGGCCACGGCCAGGACCATGCCCGTGCCGATCCGCTGGAGCATGGTGATGCCCAAGGGGACGCCGGAGACCCTGCGCGCCACGGGCACCAGGACGCGGTCGTACAGCGCGACGCAGGTGATCATGCTGATGCCCATGAAGCACTGCAGCGCCGCGGGCGGTATCTGGAACCCCGACGACCCGACCCTCCGGTCCATCGTCGCCGCCTGCTTGGTGAACAGCGTCGGCGGCTGAGCGAACACCACGCCGTAGAGCAGGCACGTCGCCCATGTCGGGAACAGCCTCGCCAAGCCCCTCACCTCCTCCACGAGGGCAGCGTTCTCCACGCCGTCGCCATGCCCGTGCTCTCCACCTTCCGGCGATCTCTTTCTCGACGCCCTGATGGCCTCCACGACATGGGAGAGCACGTTGGCGCCCTTGCCGTCGCCCGAGCCGTCGTAGAACCGGTACGTCTTGGTGCCAAGCAGGAAGACAGCGAGCGCCAGCACCATGACCACGCACGGCACCCCGAAGCCAATGCCCCAGCTGACGTTGTCCTGGACGTAGCTCATGAGCGCGATGGTCACCGTCGCGCTGCCGCAGATCCCGAAGTACCACCAGTTGAAGAAGGAGCCCCGGGCCAGCGACTCCGCGGGGTCCGTCGCGTCGAACTGGTCGGCGCCGAAGGCCTGCACGCAGGGCTTGTGGCCGCTCTGCGCAATGGCTACCAGGTAGAGCGAGACGTAGAAGAAGGACGTCTGCAGGGAGGAACGCGGGCATGCCTCCCGGCCGTCCGCGGTGAGTTTGCATTGTTCGCTCGGTGACGAGAACATGGACGAGAGCGCCAGCATCCCGAGGCCCTGCAGATTTTTCAGCTTGGTTGAGAAGAATAGAAACCAGCAACCCTTGTGATGGTACAAATTTATAAGCTTTTGGGACACTATTGAAGCAATCATACACGAACTTTGCATGTGGGGATACAATTCTCCAAAATAGCCACACTAATTTCATCGTTCAACATATGGACCGTACAGAGGGTGCTCGAATTTTATGAGACCATCTTTTAATATGATGGGCAGATGCCAGATGGGAGGATATCATAGGGGTGCTGGATGATATCAGTCTGACTAACGAACAAGACACTGTTGGCGCTAGAATCTTCAGGGCAGTTTTCGACCGTACGTGGATCTGCATGAAAAGAAAAGTATGGATTTTGTGAAACTAAACTACAAAACATGTCCGAACCGAATGGGTTATGTACAATTTAATCAAAACAAATTCTGAAATTTCGGAGAACCAAAGTGCTTTCATACCTGGGAGACTTATCACTAATAATACAATAATTGCCTTCGAGTGTATACATCATATCCAATCTGCTCATCAAAGTCAGAACTATTGCGCGTACAAGTTAGATCTTTCAAAGGCTTATGATCGTGTGGATTGGGATTTCTTGGAGAAGGCTCTTTTGAGGTGGGGCTTCTCTGGCACATGGGTGAGCCTTATCATGGAATGTGTTAAATCAGTGAAGTATTCAGTCAAGTTTAATGGGAAATTGTTGTCCCAGTTTACACCGACAATGGGACTTCGACAAGGTGATCCTTTGTCACACTTTTTATTTCTTTTTGTGGCTGATGCTTTATCCGCCTTGTTACATAAAGCAATTCGTGATGATGGCCTAGAAGCGTTGAAGATATGTAGAAGAGCTTTGGATATTTCTCATCTTCTGTTTGCAGATGATACATTGCTTTTCTTTCATGCGAGTTCTGACCAAGCAACAATTGTCAAAGGGATGTTGAACACATATGCGGAGGCTACGGGACAACTCATTAACCCGGCAAAGTGTTCCATCTTGTTTGCAGACAATTGCCCAATGACGATCTCAAATGAAGTTAAAAGTATTTGGGAGTTACTCAGGAAGTATTTGAACCAAAATACTTTGGTCTTCCAGTCCCAGAAGGGAGAATGAGCAAAGGTAAATTAGAACCACTTCAAGCCAAGTTGAGTAAGAGGCTAGTGGATTGTAGCGAGAGGTATATGTCCATGGCAAGTAAAGAAGTTCTTATTAAGGCGGTTGCACAAGCAATACCTACATATGTCATGAGTGTTTTTAAATTGCCCATGTCAGTCTGTGATGACCTGACCCGCATGATAAGGCAATACGTGGGGTGTGGAGAATGGAAAGAGGAAAATGGCATGGCTTGCTTGGGATAAAATGATACTACCCAAAGCTGTGGGTGGAATGGGTTTCAGGGACATGAGAGCTTTTAACCAAGCTCTCCTAGCAAAGCAGACGTGGAGATTAATTGAGCACCCCGGAAGTCTAGTCACGAGACTGTTGTGTGCCAAATATTACCCTTCTGGCAGCTTGGTGGACACTGTGTTTATTGGCAATGCTTCTGCTGTCTGGAGAGGTATAGAACATGGGCTAGAGCTGGTGAAAAAAGGTATGATATGGAGAGTGGGTAACGGCAATAGTATCAGGACTTGGCGAGATCCATGGATCCCTAGGGGGCCTTCGCTAAAACCAGTTACCCCATAAAGGAGATGCCGACTTAACAGAGTTTTTGAGTTTCTTGATCATAGAGGTAACTCGAATATTGATCTTCTCAATCAACATTTTTGGCCGGTAGACGTGCAAGTGATCCGGAATATTCGAACTTCACCCAGCCATGATGATGATTTTCTTGCATGGTTTCCGGGAAATTTGGGCAATTCTGGGTCAAAACGGCCTACCATTGGGAGATGCAGGAGCACATGCAGTGTCACAACGCAGGAGCTAGCGGTTCTAGGCCCGAGGGGGATCGCCCCTGTTGGAATTGGGTGTGGCAGGCCCGAGTACCACATAAAATGCATACTTTTGCATGGAAAGTATCGGTAGGCGCGCTGGCTACTGCTGCATGCAAAGCAAAGCATCACATCAGCGACTCTGAAACTTGCCGGCTGTGCGGAGATGCTAAGGATGACTCATTTCATGCGTTAATAACTTGTCCAGGTTCTGTCTTGGTATGGCATACGATGAGACAGGTGTGGCCACTGCCAACTAACGATGAGTTAACCAACATGGGGCCGGAGTGGTTAATGTCCCTGCTTGCTGATAGGACTGAGAAGATACGCACCATGATAATCATGTTGCTTTGGTGTATATGGTCCTTACGGAATGACCAACTGCATCACAAAGTCATTCCACCCCTTGAGATCACAAAAGACTTTTTGTGCAGCTATCTATCTTCATTCGATCAAGCCCAGAAGTACAGCATCGATGATATTGTTAAAGGAAAAATGTCCATGGATGAACAGGTGGTCACCTCGGCTCCTGTTAATGCTCAACGTGCACCCTGGCCAAAACCTCCCATAGGCTGGGTTGCACTATCTACGGATGGTTCATTTGTGAAGGAGACAGGACTAGCTGGGTCCGGCATGGTGCTTAGGGATTCCGAGGGGGAGGTTATTTTCTCGGCTTGCCGGTACCTGTTTAACTGCAAAGACGCACTTGAAGCAGAGATTAGTGCTATTCTTGAAGGACCGTCAATTAGTATACAACGGTCGGATTTTCCAATTGTGATCCAATCTGATAACGCGACGGTTGTTGCTGCACTGACTGATGACTCGCTGGACCGTTCTGCATATGGTCATCTCATGTTAGAAATCAAGAAAACTCTTGAGTCGCGTGGGTTTGTTCCGTTGAAAATTGAGCGTTATCAAAATAGAGTTGCTCATAGTTTAGCTAGTATAGTAAGATCTGGTGGTAGCACCGCTTGTTGGTTGCGCCAGGTGCCAGACAGTGTTGCTCATGTTGTACTAGCTGACTGTAATTCTGTTTCTGAGGAATAAAACCCACCTTTTCCACGCAAAAAAAAATTCTGAAATTTCGGAAACTTCATTGAAACCAAATAATCTATGAAACATATGTACAATCCTCTCTGTAGGACTTCTTTGATGCAGAGAGGATTGATGCTATGATGGATATGGTGTTTATTGCGACCAACGGTATAGGGGATTGTCCTCTTCGGGTGGAGGACATGAGATGTTGCACGCCCGTTACCCGAGAACGTATCTGGGGCACCGGAGCTTGTGGTGCTACCGGTGCACTGGACACATTAGCACATTTTAAAATGTCTTAAAAAATCCAAAAAATCTAGCACATTGGCATAACATCAATGTATGTTGTCACAAAAACCCGTATCAAAATTCAAAACATTGCTTGAGATACAAAAATGACAAATTTGGCATCAATGTGATAATGGGCCAAATCTAAAGCCCAACTTGTGTTATATACTATTCAATGTCGAATTTGTCATTTTTTTATCTCAAGGTATGTTTCGAATTTTGATACGAAATTTGATGACAACATACATTGATGTTATGCTAATGTGTTACATTTTTTCCCCAGCTTTTTGATACATTTCAAAATGTGCTAAGGAAGTTCGGTGCACTAGTAGCATCAAATGGCCTGATGCACCGGTAGCATCAAATGGCCTAGTGCACCAGATACGTTCTCCCCGTTACGAAACCAGTTCAGTAATTGCTTGTTCTGCAACATTCAGACGGTTTCGCCAGCGGGGCAGCCGGTGGCTCTGCTGCCTGATGCGGCGCTTGTGGCAGTGTCAGCGTTAGCCGCGGTGCCGCTTGAGGGAGTGGCTTCTTCGACTATTGTTCGGGACAAAGAGAGAGAGAATTCCGAGGTGGACCAATCGAGTGAGGTGGCGAGAAAAAAGAAAAAAAATGTTTCCATTGTAGGGAGGTTGGTCACTTTGTAGTCGACAGTAATGCCGAGTTGTGTGATAATTGCTTGAAGCCGGGTCATAAAACTGATGGTTGTCTACTTCTCACGATGCTTAAAACATGGTTACGACTTATGTGCATGTAGCTCTAAATTGATGTTCTTCGAGACCCGTGTTCGTGTTCCAACTCAAGCAGGCGATGCCTTGAAAGCACGAGGATTGGGCTTGTGCGTGTAATAGGAGGTTCTCTCTCGGAGGAGCAAGTGTTGCAGCAACTTAAGAAACTTGTTTCGGCGGAGTTTCGCTGGACTCTTGTGTTGATAGAAGAAAATGTGTTCAAGGTGGACTTCCCGAGGAAGGAAGATCGGGCTCGTCTCATGGTGTTTAGTATTTGTGAGGTACCAGACAATACATGTTTTCTCGAATTCGAGGAATGGTCTAGCCGTGAGCCTGAGGGTCTACCGCTGCATCAGATTTGGGTGAGGTTCCATGGGGCTTCGTCTAGGCCACTGAATGACTTTTAGGGGGTTTTGAAGGCGGGGAGTTTGGATGATGTTCCAGACACCAGCCGCGGCAGGGGCGTGGATGGTGCCGACCTCGTGGGGTTTGCTCCAGCACCATCCACTCCCGCTCCACCTCCAATGACACTCGCTCGACCTCCTGCCAACAATCAAGTACATTCCGTTGTGCGTATTTGATTTGATTTTAGCGGTTAATTCTTTTAGGCGGTTCCTACTCCGAATTGATTAGATTGTGTAGATTCAGTTGTGCATTGGAAGCAACATGCATGCCGGACTAAATAGTAGGTACTCTCTCCGTCCCAAATAAGATGCAGGCCGAACTACCTAGCACTCCCTCCGTCTTAAATTACTTATCGTAGAAATGGATGGATCTAAAACTAAAAATACATCAAGATACATCTATTTTCGCGATAAGCATAGCATTCAGGAGGAGGACAGAGGGAGTACACGGGTACGATCAAACACTCATGAAGTTTGAAGCGCTTGATTAGGCTAGGCCGCTATGGAACATGGGGGCCGGGTGCACTTTTATAAAAGGTTTCCGCGCTACTGCTTCACCTAAAAGGACGCATACATATATTTTTGCGGCTCGGCATGAGCTAAAGCGCTAGAGATTAAATTTGTCCTGGAAACCACCGGTGAATGATCATGTGTTTCAAGAAAAATATAGTACGGTCTCAGAAAAGAAAATGTTTACAGTTGAGCTCAGTATTCTTTCTTGGAAGACCGGTTCAGCTGATTTATGAGCACAGCGACGTGGGGAGCACTACGCGTGTGGTGCCTCCGCTTCCACCGGATCAAGACGATGAAGCATCCCTGTCAACGATAATATTCTCAACCAGTAGGCTCTAGGCAGTTGCGTCTAAACTGATAAAACAAAATACCCCGCAAAAAAAAGTACTACTATACGGTTCCATGCGCCACTCGTGCGAGATTTCTTGAACCAGTAAACGGCTATGGTTCGATCTAACCGCACCAACTCAGAAGAACCACAGAAAAGTTGATTGAACAGGGCGAAAAAGCTGTGTTCGACATCGACGAACGAATCAGACGTGTTGCGCAGGGTTAACTGACCGTGATGTAGAGCACGGAGGAGGCGACGATGGTGCGGTACCGTCCCAGCCACGAGTCGGCCACGGCGGCGCCGAGCAGCGGCAGCATCGACGCGGCGCCCGACCACGCGTTGACGGCCGCCGCCGCCGCCGCCGTGCTCTCCCCGAGCGGGCCGGTCAGGTAGTTGATGAGGTTGGCCGAGATGCCGTAGTACGCGAACCGCTCCGCCACCTCCACCCCTTGAGTCGCCGCGGAGAACATGCAGCGCCCACCCCTGATTAGCGAATGAATCGAGCCGAGAAAGCAAAGCTAGGGGGGGAGCCTTGTCATTGATTTCTCACGGGCGGCGCGTCACGGGACGGCGCGCCGACGCCTCCCCTCCCTCGCGCGCGTACACACGGGCGCGACGCGGCTATATAAGCCGATGGCCTCGCCCGCCTGTGGCCACACCAGCCGCCCAGCCCTCGCCGCCGCCGAGCCTTCCCTCTCCCTCTCCCGAGCGCCGCCGCCCAGCCCCTCCCTCTCCCTCCCCTCCCTGATGGCCGAGCGTTTTCCCGGAGACGAGGCGGCGGCCAACGGCTTCGGCCGCCGTTCGCTCCGCGAACAGGAGTCCTGGCTCTTGTTCCAGATGAACATCCCGGCGCCGCCGGACAACCGCGCCGGGCGGGTGGAGGCTCAAAGAATGGGGAGTGCCCATTCTCGTTGCCGCCCGTCAACAAGCCATCGTGCCGCCCGACGAGGTCGAGATCGTCGCGCGCCCCTCACCGACGCCGAAGCTCTCCTCCCCAAGACGCCGCCGACAACACCGCGGCTTGGCGGCGTACTTCCGCCGCCCGCCAGCGGCGGCCGGCGTCACTAACGGCCGGTGGTCGGCGGCTTTGAAGAATAGCGAGCGCCACCTCAGTGGGCGTCCCGCCCTCGACGGTGTCTTGGCCGACGCGACATCGAGGGCCGAGGTCATGACGGCGGCGTCGTCATCATCGACGACAATGACGACGACGATGACGTGCCACCGCCGCCGCCACCAGCCGGGGAGGGCTCCAGCATGGGCGCCCGAGTCAAGGAGGAGAAGGCCGACGATGGCGGCGACGACGGCGACTTCTCGGCCTTCAGCAAGTTTTTTTTGACTAGTTTATATATGTAATGGCGTGTTTTAGCCCAAGTATGCGAATATAAAAGCCCAAGTTTGCCGAAAATTGACGTTTTCAGCCCAAGTTTGTCTAATTTTTTCCCCCACGCCTGGGGCCGGCCCTGGGGGCGGCGGCTGGGGGACAACTCGCCCTAGGCCCACTTTTTACGCCCAGTCACCCCTAGGCGGCGATTTTAGGCGCCCCCTAGGGGGCCAATGGCTGGAGATGCTCTAATGCATAGCGATCAGCGATGGGGACGAGATGGCGCGCCTGGTGATTCTCGTGTTACATGGGCTTCATGGGTCAAGAAAATCTTTTGTTAATATAATTTTTTTTGCTGAAATTGAAGTATTGACTACTTCGCCAACAAATCTGAATTATCTTAGGAAATAAAAGAATTGAGTTCATTTCATTGAATTAAATTGCAACCTATTTTGGTATAATATGAATTTAATTTATAAGGTTCCAATTCAAAATATTTTAGGTGGTTTGGATGTCACATACAATTTATTCATTTTACGAGTTTACGGTGTTTAGAATCCAAATCTTGTGTTCATACACAAAAAAATTGCTCGGAATCAACTAATATCAGAGCATCTCCAATCGACGGTTCATATCTAAAAATAAGCAACTTCTAAAGTTTCGAGAGCAAAAAATTGCTACTTCAATAGATGGTCCATATGTAAAAAAATCAATCACCACCTTTCGAAGATGTAAAATTGAAAACTTCGTGATGCAAAACTTACATCACGAGATACAAGTAATGTAAAACCGCGGCCGCCCGCGAAACGAACAACCACCAGTTCATTTGCCTGCTCGCTCGCGACCTTTGTAGCGACCCGCCCGGCCGCCGCCCCCCTGCGTTCCGCCGCCGGCATGGCCGAAGCTGACGACCCCACTGCCTTCTTTGTTGTCGCCGCAGCCGGTGGGCTAACCCACGTCGCCGCCGCCACAGCGAACTTGCCCTCCACCGCCGCGTCCATGCCGCCGCCCCCGCCCGCCGCCCCGGATTCGTGCCGCCCCGGCCGGTCGCCATCGCGTCGACTGTTCCTACGAAGGCGACGAAGGCACGAGGCGGAGGCAAACGGCCGGCGAATCGCGGCGAAACTCGGCCAAAAGTGCGGGTCGGCAGGCCAAAATCTCGAAGGCAGCCGTGGCGGCTCGGGCCGCCGACTCGCAGCCACAGCCGGCGGCGTCCTCCAGCAGCCAAGTTGCCGTTCCTCCACCTCCGCTGCCGCCACCTCCTCCGCCGCCACCACCACCACCATTGGTATCTTTTGATTGCTTGATTGCTTGTTTCTCTCTTTGCTATGTCTTTGTGGCATATCATTCTTTTGCAATCTTTGGGCCTCAATATAGTTTGTCTTCCTCCAAGTATTTACCTTTGAATATGTGTATTGCATTCCACTCTCTTGTTGAGAAATACACAATTTATGGAGGACCACAATTTATATTGGCCTTCTAAGCATTTCGCCCATTTTGGCAATCGACGCCAGTGGGGAGAAGTTTCAGAGAGTTTTGTCGAGAAGTTTAGAGAGTCATTTCTTCTTCTTCTTGCTTTGGTTTTGTTCCTAAGCATTTGTATCTCATATGCATGCATTATTGGTTGTGCATTGCATGGTGATGCATAATTCCTTATATAAACTCTCTTGAAAGTGATTGTCATCAATTACCAAAATAGGGGAGATTGAAAGAACATGCGGTGCCCTCATGTGTGATTTTGATAATTGATGACATTCTCTATGGACTAATGGTTGCATTGAGTTATATTTGAAGGATTTGTCCATAGGCATTTCTTGAAGTCCATGTGTTGGTTTCAAGGAGTTTATGAGTTGACCAAGGTGCTATTAAGGAATTATCCAAAGATTGGTCATGTGAGTGTTGAGCTTATTGCAAACATGTCTTGAAGAAGAAGATTGTGTGATCATTCATGTTTATCTTCAAGACATCATCCAAATGAAGGAGAGCTGGAAAGATTCAAGGTTGATCAAGACTACGTCAGGAGTGAATCAAATTGATCAACCCACAAAGCGTAGAAGATGTACCAAGAGGGATCAAGTGATCCCATGGTATGGTAAGCATTGTCCATTACGCTTTGTGTACTAACCCATGGTCTATGTGAGAGTTCTATGTAGGGTTAGGTATGTGTCCATGGGCTTGTGTCAAGAGGAAGACATCATACAACCCATGGAGAGGATGACATCAAGTGGTGATCGTCATCAAGATTGCCGTGTGCAAGTTCAAGTGGAGCATCACAAAGAGATCAAGTGCTTGAAGCCTGCCATCCATAGTGGTGACAATGGACTTGTGAAGATGTGCGGAAGAGTGGCTCACCCATAGCATAGCATGGGGGAGCAATCAACTAGTCTTCATCGAGCCAACGCAATCAAGAAAGGTGGTCCAACTTGAGGGAGTCAAGATCGTCATCATCTAGCTCAAGAGGACCATGTGCAAGGCAAAGGTTTGCCCTTGATAGGTTTTCTATTTTACCGGTCTCATGGTGGTAGTTGGGAGACCGGGTTATAGGATCGATTGCCGTACTATCAAGGGGGGTTCTCGATGCGTAGCTTGATCGTATCATTCGTAGAGAGCTCAAACCATTGCATCCTTGCATCATCTTTCTTGGTTATTGTTTGGTTTTCTCCTTATGAGATTTGGAGCTTATGGTCATCTTCTTGACAAGCTTGAGTTCATCGAAAACGGAGTTCACATGCTTCTTCTATTGCGTTTTTAGTGTTGGACGTTTTACGGTCTTAATTGAGAAAGGGTTCTCACCATTTTATTTTGGGTATTTTCTCAATTGCTATTTCTTAATATTTATCAAGATTGTGTTTTCTCTTGCCTTTAGCTTTCCAACAAACTTGATTTCGTCAAATTCGGAACTCGTTTGTGAAAGTTGTGCCTGTTTTGATATTACCTGTTTTACATAGAGAGGTTGTACCGCCCCATAGAGAGGTTGTACCGGTTGACCGGTACAACCGGTGTTTGGAGCGGTTGTACCGCTCCAGAATAGGTCCGAAGGTTGTACCGTTCATGTACCGCTCTACCACCAGACTAGTTTACATTGTGAGTGCGGTTGTTAAGTGATTGTGGGCGATTATGCCGCTTTTTGCACATTACCGGTTGTACTGGGTGCTCATAGCGGTTGTGCCGCTCCTATGTTATTCTGCACATAACGGACAGATTCGTGAGGACCTATTTAAGGGGGTCTTCTTCTCCAATGGTTCCCAATCTCTTGAGCTCGATTTTGCCCCCATTGTTGACCTTCTTTGAGCTTGCTAACTCTCAATCCCTTCATGGATTCTTACTAGTTTTTGAGGGAAAAGAGTGAGGAGATCTAGATCCACACTTCCACCAATCAATTTCTCCTCTATGTGAGGGGAACCCCTTGGATCTAGATCTTGGAGTTCTTGGTGTTCTCCTTCTTGTTCTTCCTCTCACTTTCCTCCCTAGCATTAGTTGCTTTGGTGGGATTTGAGAGAGAAGGACTTGGGCACTCTGTGTGCCCTTGCCATTGCATTTGTGCATCGGTTTGAGTTCTCCACGGTGATACGTGGAAGTTACAAGTTGAGAAGCTTATTACTCTTGGGTGCTTGGTACCCTTGAGCTTATTCCTCTTGGGTGCTTGGGTGCCCTAGACGGTTGGTGGTGTTTGGAGCTCAATCATTGTGGTGTAAAGCTCCGGGCAAGCGTCGGGGCCTCCAATTAGGCTGTGGAGATCGCCCCGAGCTATTTGACGGGTACCAGTGACCGCCCCCAAGGGTTGCCATTTGTACGGGTTCGGTGACCGCCCTCAAGGGTCCCTTAGTGGAATCACGACATCTTGCATTGTGCGAGGTGAAGGAAATATGCCCTAGAGGCAATAATAAAGTTATTATTTATTTCCTTATATCATGATAAATGTTTATTATTCATGCTAGAATTGTATTAACCGGAAACATGATACATGTGTGAATACATA
The DNA here is from genome assembly GCA_021605145.1 of Aegilops bicornis. Taxonomy (NCBI): domain Eukaryota; kingdom Viridiplantae; phylum Streptophyta; class Magnoliopsida; order Poales; family Poaceae; genus Aegilops; species Aegilops bicornis. The sequence continues at coordinate 508,788,357 of CM038669.1, forward strand.
GACAAACAGAGTGTCACTAGTATTCCTCTACTTGATTAGCTCGTTGATCAAAGATGGTTATGTTTCCTAGCCATAGACATGAGTTGTCATTTGATTAACGGGATCACATCATTAGGAGAATGATGTGATTGACTTGACCCATTACATTAGCTTAGCACCACGATCGTTTAGTGATTCTGCTCTGCTTTCTTCATGACTTATACATGTTCCTATGACTATGAGATTATGCAACTCCGTTTACGGAGGAACACTTTGTGTGCTACCAAACGCCATAACGTAACTGGGTGATTATAAAGGTGCTCTACAGGTGTCTCCGAAGGTACTTGTTGGGTTGGCGTATTTCGATATTAGGATTTGTCACTCCGATTGTCGGAGAGGTATCTCTGGGCCCACTCGGTAATGCACATCACTATAAGTCTTGCAAGCATTGCAACTAATGAGTTAGTTGTGAGATGACGTATTACAGAACGAGTAAAGAGACTTGCCGGTAACGAGATTGAACTAGGTATTGAGATACCGACGATCGAATCTCGGGCAAGTAACATACCGATGACAAAGGGAACAACGTATGTTGTTATGCGGTCTGACCGATAAATAACTTCGTAGAATATGTGGGTGCTAATATGAGCATCCAGGTTTCGCTATTGGTTATTGACCGGAGACGTGTCTCGGTCATGTCTACATAGTTCTCGAACCCGTAGGGTCTGCATGCTTAACGTTTCGATGACAGTTATATTATGATTTTATATGTTTTGATGTACCGAAGGTTGTTCGGAGTCCCGGATGTGATCACGGACATGACGAGGAGTCTCGAAATGGTTGAGACATGAAGATTGATATATTGAAAGCCTATATTTGTGAAGGAAATATGCCCTAGAGGCAATAATAAAGTTATTATTTATTTCCTTATATCATGATAAATGTTTATTATTCATGCTAGAATTGTATTAACCGGAAACATAATACATGTGTGAATATATAGACAAACAAGTATGTCACTAGTATGCCTCTACTTAACTAGCTTGTTAATCAAAGATGGTTATGTTTCCTAACCATGAACAAGGAGTTGTTATTTGATTAACAAGGTCACATCATTAGTAGAATGATCTGATTGACATGACCCATTCCGTTAGCTTAACACTTGATCGTTTAGTATGTTAATGCTTTCTTCATGACCCATACATGTTCCTGTAACTATGAGATTATGCAACTCCTGCTTACGGAGGAACACTTTGGTGCTACCAAACGTCACAACGTAATCGGGTGATTATAAAGGAGTACTACAGGTGTCTCCAAAGGTACTTGTTGGGTTGGCGTATTTCGAGATTAGGTTTTGTCACTCCGATTGTCGGAGAGGTATCTCTAGGCCTTCTCGGTGATACACATCACTTAAGCCTTGCAAGCATTACAACTAATGAGTTAGTTGTGAGATGATGTATTACGGAACGAGTAAAGAGACTTACCGGTAACGAGATTGAACTAGGTATTGGATACCGACGATCGAATCTCGGGTAAGTAACATACCGATGACAAAGGGAACAACGTATGTCGTTATGCGGTTTGACCGATAAAAGATCTTCGTAGAATATGTAGGAACCAATATGGGCATCCAGGTTCCGCTATTGGTTATTGACCGAGAATGGTTCTAGGTCATGTCTACATAGTTCTCGAACCCGTAGGGTCCGCACGCTTAACGCTTCGATGACAGTTCATAATGAGTTTATAAGTATTGATGCAATCAAGGTTGTTGAGTCCCGGATGTGATCACGGACATGACGAGGAGTCTCGAAATGGTCGAGACATAAAGATTGATATATTGGAAGCCTATGTTTGGACTTGGAATGGTTCCGAGTGAAAACAGGATATTATTCTGAACACCGGGGTTACGGAACCCCCGGGGTATATGGGCCCTCATGGGCCTTGAGGGAGAAGGAGAAGGGCCGGCCAGGTGGGCTGCGCGCCCCCTCCCCTTCCAGTCCGAATAGGACAAGGAGAGGGGCGGCGCCTTCCCCTTTCCTCCCCAATCCTACTCCAACTAGGAGAAGGGGAGTCCTACTCCCGTGAGAGTAGGACTCCTCCTTAATCTTGCCTCCTCTAGGGCCGCCACCTCCCCTTGTCTCCTTTATATACGGGGCAGGGGCACCCTGCAACACACAAGTTGATCTACGGACCTTTCCTTAGCCGTGTGCGGTGCCCCTTCCACCATATTCCACTTCGTCATATCGTCAGAGAGCTTAGGCGAAGCCTGCCGGAGAAGTCATATCGTCATGAGCTTAGGCGAAGCCCTCGTCGGTGGAGCATCAACATCGTCACCACGCCCGTCGTCTTGACGGAACTCATCCCGACACTTTGCTTTGGATCGGAGTCCGGGATCGTCATCGAGCTGAGCGTGTGCGTAACTTCGGAGGTGCCGTCGTTCGGTGCTTGGATCGGTCGGATCGTGAAGACGTACGACTACATCAACCGCGTTGTTATAACGCTTCCGCTTTCGGTCTACGAGGGTACGTGGACGGACACTCTTCCTCTCGTTGCTATGCCATCACCATGGTCTTGCGTGATCGTAGGAAAATTTTCGAAATTACTACGTTTCCCAACAAAGGGCATCCGAGCCTGGTTTTATGCGTTGATGTCATATGCACGAGTAGAACACAAGTGAGTTGTGGACGATACAAGTCATACCGCCTACCAGCATGTCATACTTTGGTTCAGCGGTATTGTTGGGCGAGACGATCCGGACCAACCTTACGCCAGACGCTTACGCCGAGACCGGTTCCCTCGACGTGCTTTGCACATAGATGGCTTATGGAAGACTATCTCTCCAACTTTAGTTGAACTGAAAAGCTACGCCCGGTCCTTGAGAAGGTTAAAACGGAGTCTATTTGACAAACTATCGTTGTGGTTTTGATGCGTAGGTAAGAACGGTTCTTGCTCAGCCCGTAGCAGCCACGTAAAACTTGCAACAACAAAGTAGAGGACGTCTAACTTGTTTTTGCAGGGCATGTTGTGATGTGATATGGTCAAGACGTGATGCTATATTTTATTGTATGAGATGATCATGTTTTGTAACCGAGTTATCGGCATCTGGCAGGAGCCATATGGTTGTCGCTTTATTGTATGCAATGCAATCGCGATGTAATGCTTTACTTTATTACTAAGCGGTAGTGATAGTCGTGGAAGCATAAGATTGGCGAGACGACAACGATGCTACGATGGAGATCAAGGTGTCGCTACCGGTGGCGATGGTGATCATGACGGTGCTTGGCGATGGAGATCACAAGCACAAGATGATGATGACCATATCATATCACTTATATTGATTGCATGTGATGTTTATCCTTTATGCATCTTATCTTGCTTTGATTGACGGTAGCATTATAAGATGATCTCTCACTAAAATTATCAAGAAGTGTTCTCCACGAGTATGCACCGTTGCCAAAGTTCGTAGTACCCGGACACCACGTGATGATCGGGTGTGATAAGTTCTCGTCCATCTACAACGGGTGCAAAACAGTTGCACACGCGGAATACTCAGGTTAAACTTGACGAACCTAGCATATAACAGATATGGCCTCGGAACACGGAGACCGAAAGGTCGAGCGTGAATCATATAGTAGATATGATCAACATAGTGATGTTCACCGTTGAAACTACTCCGTCTCACGTGATGATCGGACACGGTTTAGTTGATATGGATCACGTGATCACTTAGATGACTAGAGAGATGTCTGTCTAAGTGGGAGTTTTTTAATATGATTAATTGAACTTAAATTTATCATGAACTTAGTACCGATAGTATTTTGCTTGTCTATGTTTCTTGTAGATAGATGGCTCGTCTTTGTTGTTCCGTTGAATTTTAATGCGTTCCTTGAGAAAGCAAAGTTGAAAGATGATGGTAGCAATTACACGGACTGGGTCCGTAATTTGAGGATTATCCTCATTGCTGCACGTAAAAATTACGTCCTGGAAGCACCGCCGGGTGACAGCTCTGCTGCAGATCTTGAGCCGAAGTTATGAACGTCTGCAAAGCAGAGCTGATGACTACTCTATAGTTCAAGTGTGCCATGCTTTACGGCTTAGAACGGGTCTTCAACGACGTTTTGAACGTCATGGAGCATATGAGATGTTCCAGGAGTTGAAGTTAATATTTCAAGCAAATGCCCGGATTGAGAGATATGAAGTCTCCAATAAGTTCTATAGCTGCAAGATGGAGGAGAATAGTTACATCGGTGAGCACATACTCAAAATGTCCGGGTATAACAATCACTTAATTCAGCCGGGAGTTAATCTTCCGGATGATAGTGTCATTGATGTAATTCTCCAATCACTGCCACCAAGCTACAAGAGCTTCGTGATGAACTATAATATGCAAGGGATGACTAAGACAATTCACTGAGCTCTTCGCGATGCTAAAAGCTGCGGAGGTAGAAATCAAAAAAGAGCATCAAGTGTTGATGGTCAACAAGACCACTAGTTTCAAGAAAAAGGGCAAAGGGAAGAAGAAGGAAACTTCAAAAGAACAGCAAGAAAGTTGTCGATCAAGAGAAGAAACCCAAGTCTGGACCTAAGCCCTGAAATCGAGTGTTTTTACCGCAAGCGCACGGACAATCGGAAGCGGAACTGCCCCAAGTATTTGGCGGATAAAAAGGATGGCAAGGTGAACAAAGGTATATGTGATATACATGTTATTGATGTGTACCTTACTAGAGCTCGTAGTAGCACTGGTATTTGATATCGGGTTACATTGCTAATATTTGCAACTCAAACAGGGACTACGGAATAGTCGAGCACTAGCAAAGGACGAGGTGACGATGCGCGTGGGAAATGGTTCCAAAGTCAATGTGATCGCGGTCGGCACGCTACCTCTACATCTACCTTCGGGATTAGTTTTAGACCTAAATAATTGTTATTTGGTGCCAGCGTTGAGCATGAACATTATATCTGGATCTTGTTTAATGCGAGGACGGTTATTCATTTAAATCGAGAGAATAATGGTTGTTCTATTTATATGAATAATATCTTTTATGGTCATGCACCCTTGAAGAATGGTCTATTCCTGTTGAATCTCGACAGTAGTGATACACATATTCATAATGTTGAAGCCAAAAGATACAGAGTTGATAATGATAGTGCAACTTATTTGTGGCACCGCCGCTTAGGTCATATCGGTGTAAAACGCATGAAGAAACTCCATCTTGATGGACTTACGGAATCACTTGATTATGAATCACTTGGTACTTGCGAACCGTGCCTTATGGGCAAGATGACCAAAACGCCGTTCTCCGGAACTATGGAGCGAGCAACAGATTTATTGGAAATCATACATACTGATGTTTGTGGTCCAATGAATGTTGAGGCACGCGCCGGGTATCGTTATTTTCTCACCTTCACAGATGATTTGAGCAGATATGGGTATATCTACTTAATGAAACACAAATCTGAAACATTTGAAAAGTTCAAAGAATTTCAGAGTGAAGTGGAAAATCATCGTAACAAGAAAATAAAATTTCTACGATCTGATCGTGGAGGAGAATATTTGAGTTACGAGTTTGGTTTACATTTGAAACAATGTGGAATAGTTTTCAACTCACGCCACCGGAACACCACAAAGAAATGGTGTGTCCGAACGTCAGAATCGTACTTTACTAGATATGGTGCGATCAATGATGTCTATTTCCGATTTACCGCTATCGTTTTGGGGTTATGCTTTAGAGACGGCCGCATTCACGTTAAATAGGACACCGTCAAAATCCGTTGAGACGACGCCTTATGAACAGTGGTTTGGCAAGAAACCAAAGTTGTCGTTTCTTAAAGTTTGGGGCTGCGATGCTTATGTGAAGAAACTTCAACCAGATAAGCTCGAACCCAAATCGGAAAAATGTGTCTTCATAGGATACCCAAAGGAGACTGTTGGGTACACCTTCTATCACAGATCTGAAGGCAAGATTTTCGTTGCTAAATTCGGATCCTTTCTAGAGAAAGAGTTTCTCTCGAAAGAAGTGAATGGGAGGAAAGTAGAACTTGATGAGATAATCAGATTCTGCTCCCTTATTGGAAAGTAGTTCATCACAAGAAATGGTTCTGTGACAACTACACCAATTAGTGAAGAAACTAATGATGATGATCATGAAGCTTCAGATCAAGTTACTACCGAACCTCGTGGGTCAACCAGAATAAAATACGCACTGCAGTGGTACGGTAATCCTGTTCGGAAGTCATGTTACTTGACCATGGCGAACCTACAAACTATGAAGAAGCGATGGTGAGCCCAGATTCCATAAAATGGCTTGAGGCCATGAAATCTGAGATGGGATCCATGTATGAGAACAAAGTGTGGACTTTGGTTGACTTGCCCGATGATCGGCAAGCCATAGAAAATAAATGGATCTTCAAGAAGAAGCGTGACGCTGACAGTAATGTTACTGTCTACAAAGCTTGACTTGTTGCGAAAGGTTTTCGACAAGTTCAAGGGGTTGACTACGATGAGACTTTCTCACCCGTAGCGATGCTTAAGTCCGTCCGAATCATGTTAGCAATTGCTGCATTTTATGATTATGAAATTTGGCAAATGGATGTAAAACTGCATTCTTGAATGGATTTCTAGAAGAAGAGTTGTATATGATGCAACCAGAAGGTTTTGTCGATCGAAAGGTGCTAACAAAGTGTGCAAGCTCCAACGATCAATTTATGGTCCGTGCAAGCCTCTCGGAGTTGGAATAAACGCTTTGATAGTGTGATCAAAGCATATGGGTTTACAGGACTTTTGGAGAAGCCTGTATTTACAAGAAAGTGAGTGGGAGCTCAGAAGCATTTACGATATTATATGTGGACGACATATTATTAATTGGAAATGATATAGAATTTCTGGATGGCATAAAAGGATACTTGAATAAAAGTTTTTCAATGAAAGACCTCGGTGAAGCTGCTTACATATTGGGCATCAAGATCTATAGAGATAGATCGAGACGCTTAATTGGACTTTCACAAAGCACATACCTTGATAAAATTTTGAAAAGTTCAAAATGGATCGTGCAAAGAAAGGTTTTTGCCTGTGTTGCAAGGTGTAAGATTGAGTCGACTCAATGCCCGACCACGTAGAAGATAGAGAGAAAATGAAAGATGTTCCCTATGCTTCACCATAGGCTCTATCATGTATGCAATGCTGTGTACCGGACTGACGTATGCTTAGCTGTAAGCTTGGCAGGAAGGTACCAAAGTAATCCAGAATGGATCAACTGGACAGCGGTCAAGAACATCCTGAAATACCGAAAAAGACTAAGGATATGTTTCTCGTATATGGAGGTGACAAAGAGCTGGTCGTAAATGGTTACGTCGATGCAAGCTTTGACATCGATCCGGACGATTCTAAATCGCAAACCGGATACGTGTTTTTATTAAAGCGGTGGAGCTGTCAGTTTGTGCAGTTCTAAACAAAGCGTCGTGGCGGGATCTACATGTGAAGCGGAGTACATATCTGCTTCGGAAGCTACAAATGGAGGAGTCTGGATGAAAGAGTTCAGTTACGATCGAGGTGTTGTACCTAGTGCATCGGGACCGATGAAGATCTTCTGTGACAATATGGTGCAATTGCCTTGGCAAAGGAATCCAGATTTCACAAGAGGACCAAGCACATCAAGAGGCGCTTCAATTCCATTCGGGACCAAGTCCAAGTGGGAGACATAGAGATTTGCAAAATACATACGGATCTGAATGTTGCGTAACCGTTAACTAAGCCTCTTCCACGAGCAAAACATGATCAGCACCAAGACTCCATGGGTGTTAGGATCATTACTTTGTAATCTAGATTATTGACTCTAGTGCAAGTGGGAGACTCAAGGAAATATGCCCTAGAGGCAATAATAAAGTTATTATTTATTTCCTTATATCATGATAAATGTTTATTATTCATGCTAGAATTGTATTAACCGGAAACATAATACATGTGTGAATATATAGACAAACAAGATGTCACTAGTATGCCTCTACTTAACTAGCTTGTTAATCAAAGATGGTTATGTTTCCTAACCATGAACAAGGAGTTGTTATTTGATTAACAAGGTCACATCATTAGTAGAATGATCTGATTGACATGACCCATTCCGTTAGCTTAACACTTGATCGCTTAGTATGTTAATGCTTTCTTCATGACCCATACATGTTCCTGTAACTATGAGATTATGCAACTCCGTTTACCGGAGGAACACTTTGGTGCTACCAAACGTCACAACGTAATCGGGTGATTATAAAGGAGTACTACAGGTGTCTCCAAAGGTACTTGTTGGGTTGGCGTATTTCGAGATTAGGTTTTGTCACTCCGATTGTCGGAGAGGTATCTCTAGGCCTTCTCGGTGATACACATCACTTAAGCCTTGCAAGCATTACAACTAATGAGTTAGTTGTGAGATGATGTATTACGGAACGAGTAAAGAGACTTACCGATAGCGAGATTGAACTAGGTATTGGATACCGACGATCGAATCTCGGGTAAGTAACATACCGATGACAAAGGAACAACGATGTTGTTATGCGGTTTGACCGATAAAAGATCTTCGTAGAATATGTAGGAACCAATATGGGCATCCAGGTTCCGCTATTGGTTATTGACCGAGAATGGTTCTAGGTCATGTCTACATAGTTCTCGAACCCGTAGGGTCCGCACGCTAACGCTTCGATGACAGTTCATAATGAGTTTATAAGTATTGATGCACCGAAGGTTGTTCGAGTCCCGGATGTGATCACGGACATGACGAGGAGTCTCGAAATGGTCGAGACATAAAGATTGATATATTGGAAGCCTATGTTTGGACTTGAATGGTTCAGTGAAAACAGGATATTATTTAACACCGGGTTACGGAACCCCGGGGGTATATGGGCCCTCATGGGCCTTGAGGGAGAAGGAGAAGGGCCGGCCAGGTGGGCTGCGCGCCCCCTCCCCTTCCAAATCGAATAGGACAAGGAGAGGGGCGGCGCCTCTTCCCCTTTCCCTCCCCAATCCTACTCCAACTAGGAGAGGGGGAGTCCTACTCCTGTGGGAGTAGGACTCCTCCTTGGTGCGCCTCCTCTAGGGCCGCCACCTCCCCTTGTCTCCTTTATATCACGAGGCGGGGGCACCCCAGAACACAAGTTGATCTACGGATCTTTCCTTAGCCGTGTCGGTGCCCCTTCCACCATATTCCACTTCGGTCATATCGTCAGAGAGCTTAGGCGAAGCCTGCGCCGGAGAAGTCATATCGTCATGAGCTTAGGCGAAGCCCTGCGTCGGTGGAGCATCAACATCGTCACCACGCCCGTCGTCTTGACGGAACTCATCCCGACACTTTGCTTTGGATCGGAGTCCGGGATCGCCATCGAAATGAACGTGCGTAACTCGGAGGTGCCGTCGTTCGGTGCTTGGATCGGTCGGATCGTGAAGACGACGACTACATCAACCGCGTTGTTATAACGCTTCCGCTTTCGGTCTACGAGGGTACGTGGACGGACACTCTTCCCTCTCGTTGCTATGCCATCACCATGGTCTTGCGTGATCGTAGGAAAATTTTCGAAATTACTACGTTTCCCAACAATTTGGATATCGGAAGTGTCCCGGGTGAAATCGGGATTTTACCGGAGTACCGGGAGGTTACCGGAACCCCCCGGGGGCTTAATAGGCCTTGTGGAGAAGAGGAGAGGCGGCCAGGGCAGGGCCGCGCGCCCCTCCCCCCTAGTCCAAATAGGACAAGGAGAGGGGGGCGACCCCCTTTTGCTTCCCCTCTCCCTCCTCTTTCCCCCTCCACTCCTAGTCCAACAAGGAAACGGGAGGGAGTCCTACTCCCAATAGGAGTAGGACTCCTCCTGGCGTGCCCCCTCTAGGCCGGCTGCACCTCCCCCCTTTCTCCTTTATATATGGGGGCAGGGGGGCACCCTAGAGACAACAATTAATCTCTTGATCTCTTAGCCGTGTGCGGTGCCCCCCCTCCACCATAGTCCTCCTCGATAATACTGTAGCGGTGCTTAGGCAAAGCCCTGCGTCGGTAGAACATCATCATCGTCACTACGCCGTCATCCTTACGAAACTCTCCCTCAACACTCGGCTGGATCGGAGTTCGAGGGACGTCATCGGGCTGAACGTGTCTTTGAACTTCGGAGGTGCCGTATGCGTTGGTACTTGATCGGTCGGATCGTGAAGACGTGCGACTACATCAACCGCGTTGTGCTAACGCTTCCGCTTTTGGTCTCACGAGGGTACGTGGACAACACTCTCCTCTCGTTTCTATGCATCACCATGATCTTGCGTGTGCGTGGGAAATTTTTGAAATTACTACGTTCCCTAACGGTGGCATCCGAGCCTGGTTTATGCGTAGATGTCATATGCACGCAGTAGAACACAAGTGAGTTGTGGGCGATATAAGTCATACTTGTTACCAAAGATGTCATACTTTGGTTGGCGGTATTGTTGGATGAAGCGGCTCGGACCGACATTACGCCAGACGCTTACGCGAGACTGGTTCTACCGGCGTGCTTTGCACATTGGCTGGCGGGTGTCGGTTCTCCAACTTTAGTTGAACCGAGTGTAGCTACGCCAGGTCCTTGCGAAGGTTAAAACAACACCAACTTGACAAACTATCGTTGTGGTTTTGATGCGTAGGTAAGAACGGTTCTTGCTAAGCCCGTAGCAGCCACGTAAAATTTGCAACAACAAAGTAGAGGACGTCTAACTTGTTTTTGCAGGGCATGTTGTGATGTAATATGGTCAAGACATGGTGCTAAATTTTATTGTATGAGATGATCATGTTTTGTAATCGAGTTATCGACAACTGGCAGGAGCCATATGGTTGTCGCTTTATTGTATGCAATGCAATCACCCTGTAATGCTTTACTTTATCACTAAGCGGTAGCGATAGTCGTAGAAGCATAAGATTGGCGAGACGACAACGATGCTACGATGAAGATCAAGGTGTCGCGCCGGTGACGATGGTGATCATGACGGTGCTTCAGAGATGGAGATCACAAGCATAAGATGATGATGGCCATATCATATCACTTATATTGATTGCCTATGATGTTTATCTTTTATGCATCTTATATTGCTTCGATTGACGGTAGCATTATAACATGATCCCTCACTAAATTATCAAAGTATAAGTGTTCTCCCTGAGTATGCACCGTTGCGAAAGTATCTCGTGCTGAGACACCAAGTGATGATCGGGTGTGATAGGCTCTACCTTCAAATACAACGGGTGCAAAACAGTTGCACACGCGGAATATCCAAGTTAAACTTGACGAGCCTAGCATATAACAGATATGGCCACGGAACACTGAGACCGAAAGGTCGAGCGTGAATCATATAGTAGATATGATCAACATAGTGATGTTCACTGTTGAAACTACTCCATCTCACGTGATGATCGGACATGGTTTAGTTGATATGGATCACGTGATCACTTAGAAGATTAGAGGGATGTCTATCTAAGTGGGAGTTCTTAAGTAATATGATTAACTGAATTTAAATTTATCATGAACTTAGTCCTGATAGTATTTTGCAAATTATGCTATAGATCAATAGCTCACGTTGTTGCTTCCCTATGTTTATTTTGATATGTTCCTAGAGAAAAATTATGTTGAAAGATATTAGTAGCAATGATGCGGATTGGATCCGTGATCTGAGGATTGTTGTGACACCCCAAGACCGACGATCTAGAAGACTTTCATATATTCCGGGTTTCGCCGTGTGTTTCATTTGTGCCGCCCTTTTATTTTTGCATTGCATCATGTCATCATGCCATCATCTCATAAATCTTTTGCAACTCAACTAAATAAATGGCATGGATCTTTGATCCATTTAAATCGAGGGAATTCACATGGTGATTCTCTTTAAAACATATCCTCTCGATATTTAGAGAGCTATAGTAAATTTTCCAATTATTTGGATTTACCGCAAACACACTTACAAAATATCCTAATGCCTTTGTTGTCTTAATTCTTGGTTTTCAACCTTGCCATATATTCTTTCATCGCTTTCCCAAGCTCCACCAAAATTCACAATATTTTTGGACCTTCCTTTTAGCAAGTCCTAGTTCAAACCCATTCGAATTATATTCAAATGAGTTTGAATTTAAGCTTGCAATCATGCCCACTTCTATTTTCCTGGGATCAAACTCAGTGTTGTGAGTCCAGGGAAATTAACCTCTTGCCCAAATCCTTCCCCTAACCATCTTTCTTTCTCTCCTTTCTTTCATTGCGATTTTCTGTTTTTCGGAAAAGATTTTGAAAGAATTAAGGGGGAGAGAGAGATCCAGCGCAGCCCAACTCCTCCTGGCCTTTTCCCCTCTTCACCGAGATGGCCCGTTCCACAGGCCCAGCCGGCGCACTGTTAAACCTAGCCCGATCGAATCCCACGCATCTCTTTCCCTCGATCTCTCCCTCCTGCGCCGCCACACGCTCACACACGCACATCGCCAGGGAGAGCCCAGCGCTCGATCCCCTCCTCCCTCGTTGCGCCGTCGCAGAGAGAGAGAGAGAGGAGCACCGCGCCCTCGTCCCGTCCCCTCGGCCTCCTCCTCGTCGCCTGCATCCGCCGCCAGCCACCGGAGCCCGCCGCCGCCGCCAGATCAGGCTGCGCTTCGCCGGGGTCCTCCCCTTGCTCCCGCGCTCCGCCCTCGCCGGAGAAGAGAGCCAGGCCGGAGCCCCGTCGGCCTCCTCGCCTCCGTCGCGCCCCGTTCCATCATCCCCACGCCCGGCCTCCGCAACACCACCGGGACGGCCAACTCCGGCAGCCCTCCATCGCCCTCAAGCTCGTTCAGCGGCCCCCTGTCTTCTCCTCGTGCCCGCCGCCGTCTTCGTCTGCGCCCAGAGGAGCCCGCAGCCTCCCTGCCTTCTGCTCGACCTCGTCCTCGGCCCCGAGATTCTGCTGCCATGGCGTCCCGAGCTCCGCCACACCTCTGCTCCTGCTTCCCCTTCGTGCACCTGCCGACCACCACCGCACCGAGTCTTTTGCCTTGCTTCGTTTTGGTTTGAAGACTGAGACGAGACCGCCAAGATGCACCCTGGTTTCGCCAAGACCCTATGTTGGGCCCTGTGTACGACTACGTTGATTCACCAAGTACCCCTTGGATGCGCCAAGTTCGACTACATGGATACGACAAGTTCCTCTCCGAACATGTACGACTACCATTGTCAAGATCGCGAGTACCTCTACCGTCGCCGTGAACGACTACTTCCATGACGTCCGTGAACCACTACTTCCACTACCGTCGCCACGTGAACAACTACTTCCTCTACGACCGCTACGAGAACGTCTACTTCCTCTACATCGTACCGAACCCGAACCGCTCCGAAACGCATGCTTCGAAAGTATAACCCGAGACGACCGCCCGTGAACGAATGCTTGTGTGTTGTATGAGATGCACCGTTTGCATCGTGTCTGAATTGTCACTCGTTTTCCATGCCACTAACCCGTGGGAACCCGGTAGTCGGGAGCACCCCACCATCTCTAGCATGTTCCGCACATCCGCACGCTTCCTTTTGCACTGGTATCTCCATGAGCTACCGGAACCGATATGTTGCCGTGGCATCATTTTCGGATTCGTCGCCATGGCACCCTTTTCCTTTCTGCCATAGCGACAAATGCCTCGTATCATGCTCATGTCAATATTTTCATAAAATTGCATAAGATTTGCATATGTCATCCGCATCATGATAACAACATTTAAAATGTTTAAAATTGTTGTTGCATTAAATTGCTAAATGCATATGGGGATTTACCGGATTTGTTGTTTTTATGTCCGCCCCATTTAAATTGTTTAGATGGTATAGTTTTGATATGCTTCACCACTTGCCATGTTAACCAATATTTAATATTGTTGGGTACATAACCGAGAGAGAACTAAATAATTGATGTGGTGTTTTCGTCAATATGCAACTCGTTGCATATTGGCTCCATTTAACTTGTAGTTTTGTTTGTGCATATTGCCATGCCATGCTATTTAAACCGGACATGCATCATACTTGGTTGTGCATCATGCCATGTGTATTGATGGTTGTTTACTATGTTGTTTGCTTCTTTCCGGGTTGCTTCTCTCGTTAGCTTCAGCTTTAGATTCGGAGTTGTGAGGATTCGTTACGTCCGTTTGTCTTCTTCATGGACTCGTTCTTCTTCCTTGCGGGATTTCAGGCAAGATGACCATACCCTCGAAATCACTTCTATCTTTGCTTGCTAGATGCTCGCTCTTTTGCTATGCCTATGCTACGATGCCTACCACATGCTATATCATGCCTCCCATATTGCCATGTCAAGCCCCTAACCATCCTTTCCTAGCAAACCGTTGTTTGGCTATGTTACCGCTTTGCTCAGCCCCTCTTATAGCGTTGTTAGTTGCAGGTGAAGATGAAGTTTGTTCCTTGTTGGAACATGGAGATGTAATTCCTTGTTGGGACATGTTTACTTGTTGGGATATCACAATATATCTTATTTAATTAATGCATCTATATATTTGGTAAAGGGTGGAAGGCTCGGCCTTATGCACAGTGTTTTGTTCCACTCTTGCCGCCTCTAGTTTCCGTCATATCGGTATTATGTTCCCGGATTTTGCATCCCTAACGTGGTTGGGTGATTTATGGGACCCCTTGACGATTCGCTTTGAATAAGACTCCTCCAAAGAAGGCCCAACCTTGGTTTTACCATTTGACTACCTACCACATATACCCCTTCCCTTGGGTTCTGCAGACTCAAGGGTCATCTTTATTTTAGCCCCCGGGCGGTGCTCCTCAAGTGTTGGTCCGAATCGAGCATCATGCGGGGCCACCACGGGAAACTCGAGGCTTGGTTTTACTCAGAGCTTGACTTATCCGGTGTGCCACGAGAACGAGGTACGCGACTCCTATCGGGATTTGTCGGCACATCGGGCGGCTTCTTTGGTCTTGTTTTATTACCGCCGAAATGTCTTGTAGCCGGATTCCGAGACTGATCGGGTCTTCCCGGGAGAAGGAATATCCTTCGTTGATCGTGAGAGCTTATCATGGGCTAAGTTGGGACACCCTGCAGGTATTATCTTTCAAAGACGTGCCCATGATTTATGAGGCGAGATGGGAATTTGTTAATGTCCGGTTGTAGAAAACTAGAAGTTGATCTTAATTAAAATACACCAACCGCGTGTGTAACCGTGATGGTCTCTTCTCGGCGGAGTCCGGGAAGTGAACACGGTGTTGGAGTTATGCTTGACGTAGGTTGTTCTAGGATCACTTATTGATCATAGTTGTTCGACCATGCTTTTGCTTTCTCTTCTCGCTCTCATTTGCGTATGGTAGCCACCATATATGCTAGTCGCTTGCTGCAGCTCCACCTCACTACCTTCTCCTACCCATAAGCTTAAATAGTCTTGATCTCGCAGGTGAGATTGTCGAGTCCCCGTGACTCACAGATACTTCCAAAACCAGTTTGCGGTGCCAATGAAACCGTGCAGGTGGCGCATCCGAGCTCAAGGAGGAGCTCGATGAAGATCTTGTTCATTGTGTTGTTTCGCTTCAGCTTGATCAAGAGTGGAGCCAGCTTGGGACGATCGGGATCTGTGTAGCATTTGGGGTAGTCTTCTTTTATTTTGGTTCCGTAGTCGGACCTTGATTGTATCTGTATGATGTAATGCTTTACTCATGTATTGTGTGAAGTGGCGATTGTAAGCCGACTATGTATCTCTTTCCCTTATGAATTACATGGGTTGTGTGAAGATTACCTCACTTGCGACATTGCTTTCAATGCGGTTATGCCTCTAAGTCGTGCTTCGACACGTGGGAGATATAGCCGCATCGAGGGCGTTACTAGTTGGTAATCGAGCCATCCCGACTTAGAGCCCCCCGCTTGATTGTTTCTTTGGCGTTGTTGAGTCTAGAACAAAAATGTTTTGAGTCTTAGGATTATATATATCGAGAGTAGGATTCTTTTTACTCCTCGGTCCCTTAAATCGCTCTGGTGAGGTCTCCTGACGTAGAAGTTTTGACTCTTCTCTCCTCAAATTTCACTAAATTTTTTTAGGATCACGCTGGTATCTTGGAATCGTTCGATGGTTTTGTGACGAAAACATTGTTCTTGGTGCCTCGACATTTAGGGGTTGTGGCGGTGTCCCGGGAGTTGAGCTCCGAGGTGTTGTCGTCACAATTTTATCGTTGCGATTCTGGAATACCTGAGTTTTGCCGACATCGAAAATCTCTTTTATGCAGTTGTTGGTGAGATAACCTTGATAACCCAGTACTGGGGCGAGCTCGAGAGTATTGCCATAACTCGTATAACGGATGCTTTTCGAAGGTTGAGGTACACGATTTCCAGAGTTTTCTTGGTTATGTGTTGAAGGATGGATACAGCGGGATCTAGGTATTGTTAGTTTGGGTGATATATTTTGTGTCCCTCAGATCCTCAACACCTGATTGCATAACCAGAAAGTTTCGGGAGTTTATAAGTGGGAATTCAAGTATTTCGTAGGATATCTTTCCAACAGACACATGATACGATATGGGATCTATCATATGTGTGTTTTCGGCTTATTCTGCAAGCCAAATCCTTTGTTTTTGTTTCGTTTTGTGGTATTCAAGTTGCTTCAATGCCAAGTGTTGATTCCATACCTTATTCTAAACGGTGTTCTCATATTTCTATGTGGATGCTAATCCTTCTTGTTCATCAAGGTCGTCTTTTCAATCCTTTCCAACCGTGTGCTTCTCTCCAAGTAAATCCGATCATTGCAACATTCGCAAGATCAATTCTAAGTTTTTTTTCTCAACGGTGTTCGTTTCATCCGACCCAAGTTGCCTTTGTTTTCCCACCCTCCCACCCTTTTCTTCAAGGACTCGGATTTCTTAATCAAATATCCATCGTATGGATGTGAAGTCTCTTCATTCTTTTCCTCAATGCTCTTATCCGGTGATTCTCATGAAGATGCTAAAGGAAGCTCCAAGTTTATCATCCTTTGTTCTCTTATCTTCCCCTGTGGAATCAATTCAAGCTTTGTCGATCATATCCTTTTCCCCGTTTGAAATGTTTTCCCCTACCGGTGCACCTCATAATCTTTCAGTTCTTGTTATTCAATTGTTCCGGAGTATTGAAGATATCTCAGAAGATTCGCATTTCCATTCCCAATCCGTTCAAGCTATCTGGAGATAATTATCTCATTCAAGCCATTTAATTCAACCGGCGCAATCTATCTTTTAAATCGTTCAACGGTGTTTCTTTTGAGTGGGCCCTAACCCACATGTCTTTTCCCGGGATCTTACCTGACTCTTCTATTTTTCCTGAGTTATTCTCAAATTCTTTGCAAAGTTTGATGTAAGGATGAATTATCATCAGTCAAATGTCTTTCGCCAAGATCTTTCAAATTCTTTTCATCGGTCGTTCAATCTTTCTAATTGTCATTCCGGAGTTCCTCAACAATTCATGCTGGTGTTTCTCATCGTCATTCTCAACATTTGAAGACCAAAGAAGAGTTTCTCTTAAATCTTGCTCCATTCTCTTCAAGATTCATGGTTCTAGTTTGATGCCGCCCTCTCATGGTTGTTTTCGATTGTGAGAATTCTTTTCACCCATCCGGAGCAATTCAGGAGTCTTTTCAGTTTGATTCTTCGAAGCCCATCATCTCAGAATTATTCATTCCAGCTTTCAGCTCTTGTTCCCCAAATCTTACCGGCGTATCATTCAAGTATTCTCTAATCAGCTCGTGATCTATTTGTTCTCATGTATCTAAATTCTCTCAAGTATCTTCGTTCATTTCTAATTCCTTACGGCGATTCGTTCTCTTTCATCATTCATTTTCAGTTCTTACGATGGTTTGTTTAATATTCCTCTTCGTTTGGCATCGTACCAATTCATTTGTTCTCTCATAATCCTACCGGTGGTTCGTTCAAGAGTTCTCTTCCTTCGTTATCATATAGATTCATTCGTTCTTTCCAATCCTACCGGTGGTTCGTTGAAGACCTTCCCAAGTTTGCGCCATATCTATCTTAATCCTCTCCACGAGAATAAGTAGTATGCCTAATCCGTTGCTTGTCATCAATTTATATTGGTGAAGGATACACATAACATAATTCTTATTCTTGTTTCATCCAAGTGATTAATTCCTTCTTTCGGAGTTTGTTCATGATGAATAAATTCTCGGTTTCAATTGTTTCATCTTTTCTTTTCCCGGAGTTCCGAGCTCTCATCATCACGAAGCTCCATCTAATCATCGCAAGGTTTCACTTTGTGTTTTTCAACTTCTCTTTCTTTTTATCATCCTTTTATTTACCGGAGTTCTTCATGGAGGCTCTACATGGTGGTTCGTCAAGGATTCTTTTCATTCTTCAATTGTTCTTCAAGATTTCTCTCGAAGTTATGACCCGCCAAGCTATACTCAAAAATTAGCATGGTGCTCAACACATGTTTTGTTTTGAGGAGTTCAAGTATTCTTCATCTTGCATTCTGAAGTGCAATTCTTTCTACCTTATCTCTTGAGATGGTGTTATGTCATTCTTGACAATTTCCATTCATGTTCCATGATTCACAAATTGTCAAGAATGAGGTATTTTAAATCCATCAATCTTTTCGTTGGAGTTATCTTGTGTCATATTTCACCTAAAGCCTTCCCTAAGGATTGTTGCTATTTATGGTGCTTATAAATGACACAAGTTCTTCATTTGTCCTCTCGGTGTAATAAGTTTCTCGTCTCCTTGTTGATATCAATCCAATCGTTTGTTTCAAGCAGGCGTAAGCTCACCTCATAATGTTGAGATGTTTCCATAAGTCCACTACAAGGTTATTCTTTTCGTTGTTGGTTTTCCAACAACTTCGTTCTATCCTTCTTTTAAGGGTGCTTTCCAAACTCATTTGTGGTAGAAGTTGTCATTTTCTTCTCCATTCCTTTATTCCAATGATCTATCTTCAATTTTTCTTCCGGAGGCATTGTGATGTTGCTCTCTTGACCCATCATCTTGTTTTGTCAAGACCATGTTCTTTTCATGCTTATCCATTTAACCGAGTGTTGTGTCATCTCTTCAAGTTCTTTTCATCTTATCAAGTTTTCCTTCTTCTTTCAGTCGGAGTGCTGCCCAAATTATATCATTCGTATTCCTTCTCTATCTTGTATTAACCGGAGTGGTGTCAATATCTATCTTATCACTAAACCTCTTGGTTCTCGTCGTATCCCATGTTCCTCTTTTCTAACAGAGTGTTTTCAACTTTGTTCATCTTTGTTGTTTTCTTTCTTTCATTTTGTCAACCTCTCAAGATTCGTTGGTTTCACTCTTTTGTCAAAGAAGCAACTTAGTTTTACCTCTTTCTTCTTCCGCTTCTCTCCGGTGCCATCCTAGATCTCGGGACGAGATCCTCTTGTAGTGGTGGAGTGTTGTGACGCCCCAAGACCGACGATCCAGAAGACTTCCATATATTCCGGGTTTAGCCGTGTGTTTCATTTGTGCCGCCCTTTTATTTTTGCATTGCATCATGTCATCATGCCATCATCTCATAAATCTTTTGCAACTCAACTAAATAAATGGCATGGACCTTTGATCCATTTAAATCGAGGGAATTCACATGGTGATTCTCTTTAAAACATATCCTCTCGATATTTAGAGAGCTATAGTAAATTATCCAATTATTTGGATTTACCGCAAACACACTTACAAAATATCCTAATGTCTTTGTTGTCTTAATTCTTGGTTTTCAACCTTGCCATATATTCTTTCATCGCTTTCCCAAGCTCCACCAAAATTCACAACATTTTTGGACCTTCCTTTTAGCAAGTCCTAGTTCAAACCCATTCGAATTATATTCAAATGAGTTTGAATTTAAGCTTGCAATCATGCCCACTTCTATTTTCCTGGGATCAAACTCGATGTTGTGAGTCCGTGGAAATTAACCTCTTGCCCAAATCCTTCCCCTAACCATCTTTCTTTCTCTCCTTTCTTTCATTGCGATTTTCTGTTTTTCGGAAAAGATTTTGAAAGAATTAAGGAGAGAGAGATCCAAGCCTAGCCCAACTCCTCCTGGCCTTTTCCCTCTTCACCGAGATGGCCCGTTCCACGTGCCCAGCCACAGATGTTAAACCTAGCCCGATCGAATCCCACGCATCTCTTTCCCTCGATCTCTCCTCCTGCGCCGCCACACGCTCACACACGCACATCGCCAGGAGAGCCCAGCGCTCGATCCCTCCTCCCTCGTTCTTGGTCGAGAGAGAGAGAGGAGCGCCCGCCCTCGTCCCGTCCTCGGCCTCCTCCTCGTCAGCCTGCATCCGCCAGCCACCGGAGCCCGCCCGGGCCAGATCAGTGCTGCGTCACGGTCCTCCCTTGCTCCCGCGCTCCACCCTCGCCGGACAAGAGAGCCAGGCCGAGCCCGTCGGCCTCCTCGCCTCCGTCGCGCCCGTTCCATCAGCCCAGCCCGGCCTCCGCAACACCACCGGACGGCCAACTCCGGCGGCCTCCGTCGCCCTCAAGCTCGTTCGGTGCCCCTGCCTTCTCCTCGTGCCCTTGCCCGTCTTAAATGCTGCGCCCGGAGGAGCCTGCAGCCTCCCGCTTCTCGCCGACCTCGTCCTCGGCCCCGAGATTCTGCTGCCATGGCGTCCGAGCTCCGCCACACCTCTGCTCCTGCTTCCCCTTCGTGCACCTGCCACCACCACCGCACCGAAGTCTTTTGCCTTGCTCCGTTTTGGTTTGAAGACTGAGACGAGACCGCCAAGATGCACCCTGGTTTCGCCAAGACCCTATGTTGGGCCCTGTGTACGACTACGTTGATTCACCAAGTACCCCTTGGATGCGCCAAGTTCGACTACATGGATACGACAAGTTCCTCTCCGGACATGTACGACTACCGTTGCCAAGATCGCGAGTACCTCTACCGTCGCCGTGAACGACTACTTCCATGACGTCCGTGAACCACTACTTTCACTACCGTCGCCACGTGAACAACTACTTCCACGACCGCCCGCGAACGAATGCTTGTGTGTTGTATGAGATGCACCGTTTGCATCGTGTCTGAATTGTCACTCGTTTTCCATGCCACTAACCCGTGGGAACCCGGTAGTCGGGAGCACCCCACCATCTCTAGCATGTTCCGCACATCCGCACGCTTCCTTTTGCACCGGTATCTCCATGAGCTACCGGAACTGATATGTTGCCGTGGCATCATTTTTGGATTCGTTGCCGTGGCACCCTTTTCCTTTCTGCCATAGCGACAAATGCCTCGTACCATGCTCATGTCAACATTTTCATAAAATTGCATAATATTTGCATATGTCATCCGCATCATGATAACAACATTTAAAATGTTTAAAATTGTTGTTGCATTAAATTGCTAAATGCATATGGGGATTTACCGGATTTGTTGTTTTTATGTCCGGCCCCATTTAAATTGTTTAGATGGTATAGTTTTGATATGCTTCACCACTTGCCATGTTAACCAATATTTAATATTGTTGTGTACATAAACCGAGAGAGAACTAAATAATTGATGTGGTGTTTTCGTCAATATGCAACTTCGTTGCATATTGGCTCCATTTAACTTGTAGTTTTGTTTGTGCATAGTGCCATGCCATGCTATTTAAACCGGACATGCATCATACTTGGTTGTGCATCATGCCATGTGTATTGATGGTTGTTTACTATGTTGTTTGCTTCTTTCCGGGTTGCTTCTCTCGTTAGCTTCGGTCTCGTTCCGGAGTTGTGAGGATTCGTTACGTCCGTTTGTCTTCTTCATGAACTCGTTCTTCTTCCTTGCGGGATTTCAGGCAAGATGACCATACCCTCGAAATCACTTCTATCTTTGCTTGCTAGATGCTCGCTCTTTTGCTATGCCTATGCTACGATGCCTACCACATGCTATATCATGCCTCCCATATTGCCATGTCAAGCCCCTAACCATCCTTTCCTAGCAAACCGTTGTTTGGCTATGTTACCGCTTTGCTCAGCCCCTCTTATAGCGTTGTTAGTTGCAGGTGAAGATGAAGTTTGTTCCTTGTTGGAACATGGAGATGTTGTTCCTTGTTGGAACATGTTTACTTGTTGGGATATCACAATATATCTTATTTAATTAATGCATCTATATATTTGGTAAAGGGTGGAAGGCTCGGCCTTATGCACAGTGTTTTGTTCCACTCTTGCCGCCTCTAGTTTCCGTCATATCGGTATTATGTTCCCGGATTTTGCGTCCCTAACGCGGTTGGGTGATTTATGGGACCCCTTGACAGTTCGCTTTGAATAAGACTCCTCCAGCAAGGCCCAACCTTGGTTTTACCATTTGACTACCTACCACATATACCCCTTCCCTTGGGTTCTGCAGACTCAAGGGTCATCTTTATTTTAGCCCCCCGGGCTAGTGCTCCTCCAAGTGTTGGTCCTAACCGAGCAGCCTGCGGGGCCACCACGGGGAAACTCGAGGCTTGGTTTTACTCGTAACTTGACTTATCCGGTGTGCCCTGAGAACGAGGTACGTGCGACTCCTATCAGGATTTGTCGGCACATCGGGCGGCTTTGCTGGTCTTGTTTTATTACTGCCGAAATGTCTTGTAGCCGGGATTCCGAGACTGATCGGGTCTTCCGGGAGAAGGAATATCCTTCGTTGATCGCGAGAGCTTATCATGGGCTAAGTTGGGACACCCTGCAGGGTATTATCTTTCGAAAGCCGTGCCCATGGTTATGAGGCGATGGGAATTTGTTAATGTCGGTTGTAGAAAACCCGAAGTTGATCTTAATTAAAATACACCAATCAGCGTGTAACCGTGATGGTCTCTTCTCGGCGGAGTCCGGGAAGTGAACACGGTGTTGGAGTTATGCTTGACGTAGGTTGTTCTAGGATCACTTATTGATCATAGTTGTTCGACCGTGCTTTTGCTTTCTCTTCTCGCTCTCATTTGTGTATGGTAGCCACCATATATGCTAGTCGCTTGCTGCAGCTCCACCTCACTACCTTCTCCTACCCATAAGCTTAAATAGTCTTGATCTCGCAGGTGTGAGATTGCTGAGTCCCCGTGACTCACAGATACTTCCAAAACCAGTTTGCAGGTGCCGATGAAACCGTGCAGGTGACGCATCCGAGCTCAAGGAGGAGCTCGATGAAGATCTTGTTCATTGTGTTGTTTCGTTTCAGTTGATCAATAGTGGAGCCCAGTTGGGACGACCGGGGATCTGTGTAGCATTTGGGGTAGTCTTCTTTTATTTTCGTTCCGTAGTCGGACCTTGATTGTATCTGTATGATGTAATGCTTTACTCATGTATTGTGTGAAGTGGCGATTGTAAGCCGACTATGTATCTCTTTCCCTTATGAATTACATGGGTTGTGTGAAGATTACCTTACTTGTGACATTGCTTTCAATGCGGTTATGCCTCTAAGTCGTGCTTCGACACGTGGGAGATATAGCCGCATCGAGGGCGTTACAATTATCCTCATTGCTGCACAGAAGAATTATGTCCTTGATGCACCGCTAGGTGACAGTCCTATTGCAGGAGCAAATGCAGACGTTATGAACGTTTGGCTAGCTCAATATGATGACTACTTGATAGTTTAGTGCACCATGCTTAACGGCTTGGAATCGGGACTTCAAAGACATTTTGAACGTCATGGACCATATGAGATGTTTCAGGAGTTGAAGTTAATATTTCAAGCAAATACCCGAGTTGAGAGATATGAAGTCTCCAACAATTTCTATAGCTAAAAAATGGAGGAGAATAGCTCAAGCAGTGAGCATGTGCTCAGATTGTCTGGGTACTACAATCGCTTGAATCAAATGGGAGTTAATCTTCCAGATAAAATAGTGATTGACAGAATTCTCTAGTCACCATCACCAAGTTAGTAGAACTTCGTGATGAACTATAGTATGCAAGGGATGACGAAAACAATTCCCAAGCTCTTCGCAATGCTAAAATCGGCGAAGGTAGAAATCAAGAAAAACATCAAGTGTTGATGGTTGACAAGACCACTAGTTTCAAGAAAAGGGCAAAGGGATAGAAGGGGAACTTCAAGAAGAACGGCAAGCAAGTTTCTGCTCAAGTGAAGAAGCCCAAGTCTGGACCTAAGCCTGAGACTAAGTGCTTCTGCTGCAAAGGAACTGGTCACTGGAAGCGGAACTACCCCAAGTATTTGGCGGATAAGAAGGATGGCAAAGTGAACAAAGGTATATTTGATATACAGATTATTGATGTGTATTTTACTAGTGTTCGTAGCAACCCCTCGGTATTTGATAATCGGGTTCGGTTGCTAAAGAGTAGTAACTCGAAACGGGAGTTGCATAATGAACAGAAACTAGTTAAGGATGAAGTGACGATGTGTATTGGAAGTGGTTCCAAGATTGACATGATCATCATCGCACACTCCCTTTACTTTCGGGATTAGTGTTGAACCTAAATAAGTGTTATTTGGTGTTTGCATTGAGCATGAATATGATTTGATCAAGTTTATTGCAATACAGTTATTCATTTAAGTTAGAGAATAATTGTTGTTCTGTTTACATGAATAAAACCTTATATGGTTACACACCCAACGAAAATGGTTCGTGGATCTCGATCGTAGTGATACACATATTCATAATATTGAAGCCAAAAGATGCAAAGTTAATAATGATAATTCAACTTATTTGTGGCACTGCCGTTTAGGTCATAATGGTATAAAGCGCATGAAGAAAATCCATGCTGACGGGCTTTTGGAATCACTTGATTACGAATCACTTGATGCTTGCGAACCATGCCTCTTGGGCAAGATGACTAAAACGCCATTCTCCGGAACAATGAAGCGAGCAACAGATTTGTTGGAAATCATACATACTGATGTATGTGGTCCAATGAATATTGAGGCTCGCGGCGGGTATCATTATTTTCTGACCTTCACAAATGATTTGAGTAGATATGGGTATATCTACTTGATGAAACACAAGTCTGAAACATTTAAAAAGTTCAAAGAATTTCAGAGTGAAGTGGAGAATCATCGTAACAAAATAAAAGTTTCTACGATATGATCGCAAAGATAAAATATTTGAGTTCTGAGTTTGGCCTTGATTAAAATAATGTGAAATAGTTTCACTACTCATGCCACCGGAACACCACAAAGGTAATGGTGTGTCCGAACGTCAGAATCAGACTTTATTAGATATGGTGCGATCTATGATGTCTCTTACCGATCTACCACTATCGTTTTGGGGTTATGCATAGAGACAGCTGCATTCACGTTAAATAGGGCACCATCTAAATCCGTTGAGACGACACCGTATGTACTATGGTTTGCCAAGAAACCTAAGCTGTCGTTTATTAAAGTTTAAGGTTGCAATGCTTATGTGAAAAAGTTTCAACCTGATAAGCTCAAACCCAAATCGGAGAAGTGCGTCTTCATAGGATACCCAAAAGAAAATGTTGGGTACACCTTCTATCATAGATCCGAAGGCAAGATATTCGTTGCTGAGAATGGATCCTTTCTAGAGAAGGAGTTTCTCTTGAAAGAAGTGAGTGGGAGGAAAGTAGAACTTGATTAGGTAACTGTACCTGCTCCTTTATTGGAAAGTAGTTCATCACAGAAATTTGTTCCTGTGACTCCTACACCAATTAGTGAGGAAGCTAATGATGATGATCATGTAACTTCAGGTCAAGTTACTACCGAACCTCGTAGGTAAACCAGAGTGAGATCCACACCAGAGTGGTACGGTAATCCTATTCTGGAGGTCATGTTACTTGACCATGACGAACCTACGAACTATGAGGAAGCGATGTTGAGCCCAGATTCCGCAAAATGGCTTGAGACCATGAAATCCGAGATGGGATCCATGTATGATAACAAAGTATGGACTTTGGTTGACTTGCCCGATGATCGGCAAGCCATAGAAATAAATGGATCTTTAAGAGGAAGACGGACGCTGATAGTAGTGTTACTATCTACAAAGCTAGACTTGTCGAAAAAGGTTCTTGACACAAGTTCAAGGTGTTGACTACAATGAGATTTTCTCACTCGTAGCGATGCTTAAGTCTATCCGAATCATATTAACAAATTGCCACATTTTATGAAATCTGGCAAATGGATGTCAAAACTATATTCCTTAATGGATTTCTTAAAGAAGAGTTGTATATGATGCAACCAGAAGGTTTTGTCGATCCTAAAGGTGCTAACAAAGTGTGCAAACTCCAGCAATCCATCTATGGACTGGTGCAAGCATCTCGGAGTTGGAATATACGCTTTGGTGAGTTGATCAAAGCATATAGTTTTATACAGACTTGCGGTGAAGCCTGTATTTACAAGAAAGTGAGTGGGAGCACTACAAAGATTTCGATAAGTATATATGAATGACATATTGTTGATCGTAAATAATGTAGAATTTTCTGGAAAGCATAAAGGAGTATTTGAAAGGAGTTTTTCAAAGAAAGACCTCGGTGAAGTCTTACATATTGAGCATCAAGATCTACTGAGATAGATCAAGATGCTTGATAAGTTTTTTTCAATGAGTACATACCTTGACAAGATTTTGAAGTAGTTCAAAATGGAACAGTCGAAGAAAGAGTTCTTGCCTGTGTTACAAGGTGTGAAATTGAGTAAGACTCAAAGCCCGACCACGACAGAAGATAGAAAGAGAATGAAAGTAGTTCCCTATGCCTCAGCCATAGGTTCTACAAAGTATGCCATGCTGTGTACCAGATCTATTGTATACCCTACTACTGAGTTTGGCAAGGGAGTACAATAGTGATCTAGGAGTATATCACTGGACGGCGGTCAAAATTATCCTTAGTGGAATAAGGATATGTTTCTTGATTATGGTGGCGAAAAGAGGTTCGTCAGTAAAGGGTTACGTCGATGCAAGTTTTTGACACCGATCCAGATGACTCTAAGTCTCAATCTGAATACATATTGAAAGTGGGAGCTATTAGCTAGAGTGGCTCCGCAAGAGCATTGTAGACATAGAATTTGCAAAATACTTACGGATCTGAATGTGACAGACCTGTTGACTAAATTATCTCACAAGCAAAACATGATCACACCTTAGTACTCTTTGGGTGTTAATCACATAGCGATAAGAACTAGATTACTGACTCTAATAAACCCTTTGGGTGTTGGTCACATATCGATGTGAACTATGGGTGTTAACCACATGAAGATGTGAACTATTGATGTTAAATCACATGGCGATGTGAACTAGATTATTGACTCTAGTGCAAGTGGGAGATTGAAGGAAATATGCCCTAGAGGCAATAATAAAGTTATTATTTATTTCCTTATATCATGATAAATGTTTACTATTCATGCTAGAATTGTATTAACCGGAAACATGATACATGTACGAATACATAGACAAACAGAGTGTCACTAGTATGCCTCTACTTGACTAGCTCGTTGATCAAAGATGGTTATGTTTCCTAGCCATAGACATGAGTTGTCATTTGATTAACGGGATCACATCATTAGGAGAATGATGTGATTGACTTGACCCATTCCGTTATCTTAGCACACGATCGCTTAGTATTCGCTTTGCTTTCTTCATGACTTATACATGTTCCTATGACTATGAGATTATGCAACTCCCGTTTATCGGAGGAACACTTTGTGTGCTACCAAAGCGTCACTGGAATCGGGTGATTATAAAGGTGCTCTCTGAGGTGTCTCCGAAGGTACTTGTTGGGTTGGCGTATTTCGATATTAGGATTTGTCACTCCGATTGTCGGAGAGGTATCTCTGGGCCCACTCGGTAATGCACATCACTATAAGTCTTGCAAGCATTGCAACTAATGAGTTAGTTGCGGGATGACGTATTACAGAACGAGTAAAGAGACTTGCCGATAACGAGATTGAACTAGGTATTGAGATACCGGCGATCGAATCTCGGGCAAGTAACATACCGATGACAAAGGGAACAATGTATGTTGTTATGCGGTCTGACCGATAAAGATCTTCGTAGAATATGTGGGAGCCCGAGATTCGATGATAGTTATATTATGAGTTTATATATTTTGATGTACCGAAGGTTGTTCGGAGTCCCGGATGTGATCACGGACATGACGAGGAGTCTCGAAATGGTCGAGACATGAAGATTGATATATTGGAAGCCTATATTTGGATATCGGAAGTGTTCCGAGTGAAATCGAATTTTTAGAGTACCGAAGTTACTGAACCCCGAGGGCTTAATGGGCCATAGTGGGCCTTGTGGAGAAGAGGAGAGGCGGACAGGCAGGGCCGCCCCTCCCCTAGTCCGAATAGGACAAGGAGAGGCGGCACCCCCTTTTCCTTCCCTCTCCTCCTCTTTCCCTCCACTCCTAGTCCAACAAGGAAAGGGAGGAGTCCTACTCCCGGTTGGAGTAGGACTCCTCCTGGCGCGCCCCCTCTAGGCCGGTCACACCTCCCCTTGCTCCTTTATATACGGGGGCAAGGGGGCACCCTAGAGACAACAATTAATCTCTTGACCTCTTAGCCGTGTGCGATGCCCCCCTCCACCATAGTCCTCCTCGATAATACTGTAGCGGTGCTTAGGCGAAGCCCTGCGTCGGTAGAACACCATCATCGTCACCACGCCGTCGTCAGGCCGATTTAAACTCTCCCTCAACACTCGGCTGGATCGGAGTTCGAGGGACGCCATCGGCCGAACGCGTGTCTTGAACTCGGAGGTGTCGTGCGTTCGGTACTTGATCGGTCGGATCGTGAAGACGTACGACTACATCAACCACGTTGTGCTAACACTTCCGCTTTCGGTCTACGAGGGTACGTGGACAACACTCTCCCCTCTCGTTGCTATGCATCACCATGATCTTGCGTGTGCGTAGGAATTTTTTTGAAATTACTACGTTCCCTAACACGAGGGCGTGAGGAGCGGTGGCCCTAGTGGCTTCTTGGGGAGCATTGTGCCTCCACACCGCTTCAAATGGAGATTAGCATCCGCAAGGGTGTGAACTTCGGGATACATTGTCGTCTCCGTGCATGTGCCTCGGTTATCTCTTACCCGAACTCTTTACTTATGCACTTTACTTTGTGATAGCCATATTGTTTCTTGTCATATATCTTGCTATCACCTAGTAGTTTATCTTGCTTAGCATAAGTTGTTGGTGCACATAGGTGAGCTTAGTTGTTGTAGGTTTTGTGCTTGATAAATTAACCGCTAGGTTTATTTCGCATTTGTTCAAGTCTAAACCGTAATCTTTTTAAAAAAGCGCCTATTCACCCTCCTCTAGGCGACATCCATGATCTTTCAGTGGCCCGTGTGTACACCTTGACAATGACGACCGGTGTACTTCGGCTGCGGTGTGGGGATGTCGGTCATGAAAGGCGGAGAGTTTGGATGAAGTTCGAGACACCGGCCGCGACAGGCGTGGATGCTGCCCCTCGTGGGGTTTGCTCCAAAGACCATCCACTCCCGCTCCACCTCCGCCAACAATCAAGTACTTTCAGTTGTGCATAATTGATTTTATTTTAGCGGTTAGTTTTTTAGGCGGTTACTACTCCAAATTGATTAGATTGTGTAGATCCAATTGTGCATTGGAAGCAACATGCATGTCTAAATTAAGTGTGAACTGATTCAAGAAGATTGTGCAGATTCGATTGCACATTGCTACCAACGTGCATGTCTAGACTGATTGCTAGGATCATACTATGTGTGCATGTCTACACTAATTGCTAGAATTACCTACACTATGCATTGATGTGTAGAATGATTGTTAGGATTTCTAGGACCATAGTATGTGTGCATGCCTAGAGAGTGCACTAACCAAAGCAATGGACTGGACATTGCTTTGATGAGTGCACTCATCAAAACAACATGGTTCAACGTTCCTTTGATGAATGCACAATATAGAAATGCACATTGTTATGACCAGTGCACAATGTAGCTATGCACATTACTATGACCAGTCAGTGATCAGTGCACTGATTATAGCAATGTGCTGCTTTGATCGGTGCACTGATCATAGCAATGTGCTGCTTTGATCGGTTTTCTTCCATTTGGCGGATAAGAAGGATGGCAAAGTGAACAAAGGTATATTTGATATACAGATTATTGATGTGTATTTTACTAGTGTTCGTAGCAACCCCTCGGTATTTGATACTGGTTCAGTTGCTAAAGAGTAGTAACTCGAAACGGGAGTTGCATAATGAACATAAACTAGTTAAGGATGAAGTGAGGATGTGTATTGGAAGTGGTTCCAAGATTGACATGATCATCATCGCACACTCCCTTTACTTTCGGGATTAGTGTTGAACCTAAATAAGTGTTATTTGGTGTTTGCATTGAGCATGAATATGATTTGATCAAGTTTATTGCAATACAGTTATTCATTTAAGTTAGAGAATAATTGTTGTTCTGTTTACATGAATAAAACCTTATATGGTTACACACCCAATGAAAATGGTCCGTGGATCTCGATCGTAGTGATACACATATTCATAATATTGAAGCCAAAAGATGCAAAGTTAATAATGATAATTCAACTTATTTGTGGCACCGCCGTTTAGGTCATATTGGTATAAAGCGCATGAAGAAAATCCATGCTGATGGGCTTTTGGAATCACTTGATTACGAATCACTTGATGCTTGCGAACCATGCCTCTTGGGCAAGATGACTAAAACGCCATTCTCCGGAACAATGAAGCGAGCAACAGATTTGTTGGAAATCATACATACTGATGTATGTTGTCCAATGAATATTGAGGCTCGCGGCGGGTATCATTATTTTCTGACCTTCACAAATGATTTGAGTAGATATGGGTATATCTACTTGATGAAACACAAGTCTGAAACATTTAAAAAGTTCAAAGAATTTCAGAGTGAAGTGGAGAATCATCGTAACAAAAATAAAATTTTCTACGATATGATCGCAAAGATAAAATATTTGAGTTACGAGTTTGGCCTTTAGTTAAAATAATGTGAAATAGTTTCACTACTCATGCCACCTGGAACACCACAGTGTAATGGTGTGTCCGAACGTCGTAACCGTACTTTATTAGATATGGTGCGATCTATGATGTCTCTTACCGATCTACCACTATCGTTTTGGGGTTATGCATAGAGACAGCTGCATTCACGTTAAATAGGGCACCATCTAAATCCGTTGAGACGACACCGTATGTACTATGGTTTGCCAAGAAACCTAAGCTGTCGTTTATTAAAGTTTAAGGTTGCAATGCTTATGTGAAAAAGTTTCAACTCGATAAGCTCAAACCCAAATCGGAGAAGTGCGTCTTCATAGGATACCCAAAAGAAAATGTTGGGTACACCTTCTATCATAGATCCGAAGGCAAGATATTCGTTGCTGAGAATGGATCCTTTCTAGAGAAGGAGTTTCTCTTGAAAGAAGTGAGTGGGAGGAAAGTAGAACTTGATTAGGTAATCGCACTGCTCCTTTATTGGAAAGTAGTTCATCACGTAAATTTGTTCCTGTGACTCCTACACCAATTAGTGAGGAAGCTAATGATGATGATCATGTAACTTCAGATCAAGTTACTACCGAACCTCGTAGGTAAACCAGAGTGAGATCCACACCAGAGTGGTACGGTAATCCTATTCTGGAGGTCATGTTACTTGACCATGACGAACCTACGAACTATGAGGAAGCGATGTTGAGCCCAGATTCCGCAAAATGGCTTGAGACCATGAAATCCGAGATGGGATCCATGTATGATAACAAAGTATGGACTTTGGTTGACTTGCCCGATGATCGGCAAGCCATAGAAATAAATGGATCTTTAAGAGGAAGACGGACGCTGATAGTAGTGTTACTATCTACAAAGCTAGACTTGTCGAAAAAGGTTCTTGACACAAGTTCAAGGTGTTGACTACAATGAGATTTTCTCACTCGTAGCGATGCTTAAGTCTATCCGAATCATATTAACAAATTGCCACATTTTATGAAATCTGGCAAATGGATGTCAAAACTACATTCCTTAATGGATTTCTTAAAGAAGAGTTGTATATGATGCAAACTGTAAGGTTTTGTCGATCCTAAAGGTGCTAACAAAGTGTGCAAACTCCAGCAATCCATCTATGGACTGGTGCAAGCATCTCGGAGTTGGAATATACGCTTTGGTGAGTTGATCAAAGCATATAGTTTTATACAGACTTGCGGTGAAGCCTGTATTTACAAGAAAGTGAGTGGGAGCACTACAAAGATTTCGATAAGTATATATGAATGACATATTGTTGATCAGAAATAATCTAGAATTTTCTGGAAAGCATAAAGGAGTTTTTGAAAGGAGTTTTTCAAAGAAAGACCTCGGTGAAGCTACTTACATATTGAGCATCAAGATCTACGGAGATAGATCAAGACGCTTGATAAGTTTTTTCAATGAGTACATACCTTGACAAGATTTTGAAGTAGTTCAAAATGGAACAGTCGAAGAAAGAGTTCTTGCCTGTGTTACAAGGTGTGAAATTGAGTAAGACTCAAAGCCCGACCACGGCAGAAGATAGAAAGAGAATGAAAGTAGTTCCCTATGCCTCAGCCATAGGTTCTACAAAGTATGCCATGCTGTGTACCAGATCTATTGTATACCCTACTACTGAGTTTGGCAAGGGAGTACAATAGTGATCTAGGAGTATATCACTGGACGGCGGTCAAAATTATCCTTAGTGGAATAAGGATATGTTTCTTGATTATGGAGGCGAAAAGAGGTTCGTCGTAAAGGGTTACGTCGATGCAAGTTTTTGACACCGATCCAGATGACTCTAAGTCTCAATCTGAATACATATTGAAAGTGGGAGCTATTAGCTAGAGTGGCTCCGTGCAGAGCATTGTAGACATAGAATTTGCAAAATACTTACGGATCTGAATGTGACAGACCTGTTGACTAAATTATCTCACAAGCAAAACATGATCACACCTTAGTACTCTTTGGGTGTTAATCACATAGCGATAAGAACTAGATTACTGACTCTAATAAACCCTTTGGGTGTTGGTCACATATCGATGTGAACTATGGGTGTTAACCACATGAAGATGTGAACTATTGATGTTAAATCACATGGCGATGTGAACTAGATTATTGACTCTAGTGCAAGTGGGAGATTGAAGGAAATATGCCCTAGAGGCAATAATAAAGTTATTATTTATTTCCTTATATCATGATAAATGTTTACTATTCATGCTAGAATTGTATTAACCGGAAACATGATACATGTGCGAATACATAGACAAACAGAGTGTCACTAGTATGCCTCTACTTGACTAGCTCGTTGATCAAAGATGGTTATGTTTCCTAGCCATAGACATGAGTTGTCATTTGATTAACGGGATCACATCATTAGGAGAATGATGTGATTGACTTGACCCATTCCGTTATCTTAGCACCACGATCGTTTAGTATTCTCGCTAACGCTTTCTTCATGACTTATACATGTTCCTATGACTATGAGATTATGCAACTCCGTTTATCGGAGGAACACTTTGTGTGCTACCAAACGTCACAACGTAATCGGGTGATTATAAAGGTGCTCTCTGGTGTCTCCGAAGGTACTTGTTGGGTTGGCGATTTCGATATTAGGATTTGTCACCCGATTGCTCGGAGAGGTATCTCTGGGCCCACTCGGTAATGCACATCACTATAAGTCTTGCAAGCATTGCAACTAATGAGTTAGTTATGGATGACGTATTCTGAGCGAGTAAAGAGACTTGTCGATAATCTTGAGATTGAACTAGGTATTGAGATACCGGCGATCGAATCTCGGGCAAGTAACATACCGATGACAAAGGGAACAACGTATGTTGTTATGCGGTCTGACCGATAAAGATCTTCGTAGAATATGTGGGAGCCCGAGATTCGATGATAGTTATATTATGAGTTTATATGTTTTGATGTACCGAAGGTTGTTCGGAGTCCCGGATGTTTTGATGTACCGAAGGTTGTTCGGAGTCCGCTTTCGGTCTACGAGGGTACGTGGACAACACTCTCCCCTCTCGTTGCTATGCATCACCATGATCTTGCGTGTGCGTAGGAATTTTTTTGAAATTACTACGTTCCCTAACACGAGGGCGTGAGGAGCGGTGGCCCTAGTGGCTTCTTGGGGAGCATTGTGCCTCCACACCGCTCCAAATGGAGATTAGCATCCGCAAGGGTGTGAACTTCGGGATACATTGTCGTCTCCGTGCATGTGCCTCGGTTATCTCTTACCCGAACTCTTTACTTATGCACTTTACTTTGTGATAGCCATATTGTTTCTTGTCATATATCTTGCTATCACCTAGTAGTTTATCTTGCTTAGCATAAGTTGTTGGTGCACATAGGTGAGCTTAGTTGTTGTAGGTTTTGTGCTTGATAAATTAACCGCTAGGTTTATTTCGCATTTGTTCAAGTCTAAACCGTAATCTTTTTAAAAAAGCGCCTATTCACCCTCCTCTAGGCGACATCCATGATCTTTCAGTGGCCCGTGTGTACACCTTGACAGCGACGACCGGTACTTCGGCTGCTGCGGTGGGGATGTCGGTCGCGGAAAGGCGGAGAGTTTGGATGAAGTTCCCGAGACACCAGCCGCGACAGGGGCGTGGATGCTGCCCCCTCGTGGGGTTTGCTCCAGCACCATCCACTCCCGCTCCACCTCCGGCCAACAATCAAGTACTTTCAGTTGTGCATAATTGATTTTATTTTAGCGGTTAGTTTTTTAGGCGGTTACTACTCCAAATTGATTAGGTTGTGTAGATTCAATTGTGCATTGGAAGCAACATGCATGTCTAAATTAAGTGTGAACTGATTCAAGAAGATTGTGCAGATTCGATTGCACATTGCTACCAACGTGCATGTCTAGACTGATTGCTAGGATCATACTATGTGTGCATGTCTACACTAATTGCTAGAATTACCTACACTGTGCATTGATGTGTAGAATGATTGTTAGGATTGCTAGGACCATAGTATGTGTGCATGCCTAGAGAGTGCACTAACCAAAGCAATGGACTGGACATTGCTTTGATGAGTGCACTCATCAAAACAACATGGTTCAACGTTCCTTTGATGAATGCACAATATAGAAATGCACATTGTTATGACCAGTGCACAATGTAGCTATGCACATTACTATGACCAGTCAGTGATCAGTGCATTGATTATAGCAATGTGCTGCTTTGATCGGTGCACTGATCATAGCAATGTATTGCTTTTGTTGCAAACTATCCATATTTGAATCAGGAACAATACATGTGCAAAGGCATGGGATGCCCCTACCGTATTAAACTTCATCGTGTTAATTAATTTTAGTACTATTAAATGTTAATATGATGTGTTAACAGTGTGCCTATTCGTGTTAGTGTTGTTGTGTGTTCTTAGTGTGCATGTTGGTGTTAATATAATGTGATGTCCTCCTGAAGTGCATGTTAGTGTGACGCATAGGGGTGATAAGGTCACCATATTTAATAGGGGTGAGTGAACATCTCATTACATTTCACACAATCAAACAATTGTGCTTTGCATTTGCTTACTCTGAAAGTGCAGATGCAGGCAACCATACAGCAGACACAAAAATTAACCAGTGATGTAATGCAAGGTACCAAATAAAGTGCAGAACAGACTCGAGCCGTGTTTCAGCCCAATTAGGCAGAACCGAGGCACAGATGAAAAGGCTCAAAAATGATGCAGGAACACAGGTACCCTGCTCCACCATGGGAGCAAAATCCCAGATAAGATGCAGGTCGTACTACCTAGTACTCCCTCCGTTCCAAATTACTTGCCGTATAAATGGATAGAAATGATATCTAAAACTAAAAGTATATCTAGATATATCCATTTCCACCACAAACAATTCAGCACGGAAGTAGTACATGGTTGGGCAACCAAACACACTCGTGGAGTTTGGAACGCTTGATTAGACTAGGACGCTATCAACATGGGGGTGCACCTTAGAAGAAGTTTTACGCGCTACTGCTTCATCGGAAAGGACACAATAAATATATTTTTGCGGCTATGGGTGAGCTAAAGCGCTAAAGATTAAATTTGACCTGGAAAGCTCCGGCGATGATCATGTGTTTCAAGAAAAAAGTAGCACTACTGTCCCAGAAAATAAGTTTCATGGTTCAGCTCAGTATTCT
The DNA here is from genome assembly GCA_021605145.1 of Aegilops bicornis. NCBI lineage: Eukaryota > Viridiplantae > Streptophyta > Magnoliopsida > Poales > Poaceae > Aegilops > Aegilops bicornis. The sequence continues at coordinate 508,824,297 of CM038669.1, forward strand.
TTCTTCGAAGACTGGTTCAGGTGATGATTTTCTGTGGTTCTACGTGTGTGGTGTCTCCGCTTCCACCGGATCAAAACGATGAAGCATCCCTGTTAACGATAATATTCTCAACCAGTTGCGTCTAAACTGATAAAACAAAACCTGGTACTATACGGCTCCATGCGCCACTCGTGCGAGATTTCTTGAACCAGTAAACTCCTATCGTTCGATCTAACCGTACGAAATCTTTGCAAGATTTGCTTGGCTGAACAGGAGGACCTCGAACATGCACTTTTGAAGTGTTCTCATGCGAAGCAGTTCTGGGAAGAGGCAGAACAGTTGTTCGACTTCAGGCTGCCACGGCTCCATTCTGCAACATGGGCCGAGGACATTATATGTGATGATCGATTTACTTCCAGGGACCGAGCAGTGGTAGTTTCGGTCATGTGATCGATTTGGCACTCGCGAAATAGATTGACTCATGGCGAGGATCAGCTGGATCCGGCGAGTTCGGTACGACGTACCAGGGAGGCGCTGTCTCTCCTTGAGATGCTGCGGCAACTTGCACTAGTCATGCCTGGACATGGGTGCCCCCCCCCCCTCCCCCAGGTTTTACTACAATCAACACTGATATGGCAATCAAAAAAGAAGATGGCAAAGGAGGTGCTGGGGGTGTCGCCCGGTCCTCCAACTCATTTCTAGGGGCGTGGAGCAAGCCATACCCCGGAGTCACGGATCCCTTCATTGCAGAGGCGATGGCAGTGCACGACGTCGCAAGCTTGAGGGGTTTTTCAAACGTCATCGTGGAGACGGACTGCTCGGAGGTCGCCAACCTCTGGACCACTTGCCATGACTCTTGCTCAGTCGTGGCCCCTATCTTGTTAGAAATTGGAGAGCTCTATGATAGTTTTAATTTTTTTGATGTTCGTTTTATTGTAAGATCAGCTAGCGGTCCTGCTTATATTTGTGCTAAGCATGCTTGCATAATTGACTTGACTGAAAGTTGGATCGATAGTACTTCAAGCTTCCTGATCAGTAGCCTGTTGGCGGACTGCTCAGCGAGCACCTTTAAGTACGAAAGGAAAATCTAACCGTACGAAAGAAAAAAAAATCTAACCGTACGAAAGAACCACAGAAAAGTTGATTGAACAGGAGGAAAAAGCTGTGTTCGACATCGACGAACGAATCAGAGGTGTTGTGCTGAGTTAGCTGACCGTGATGTAGAGCACGGAGGAGGCGACGATGGTGCGGTACCTCCCCAGCCACGAGTCGGCCACGGCAGCGCCGAGCAGCGGCAGCATGGACGCGGCGCCCGACCACGCGTTGACGGCCGCCGCCGCCGCCGCCGTGCTCTCCCCGAGCGGACCGGTGAGGTAGCTGATGAGGTTGGCCGAGATGCCGTGGTACGCGAACCGCTCCGCCACCTCCACCCCTTGAGTCGCCGCGGAGAACATGTTAGCGCCTACCCTGATTAGCGAATCGAGCCGAGCAAGCCAAGATAGGAGAGCGAGATCGCGGCAGGCTTACAGATTATGAACAGGGCCGACCTCCAGCCGCCGGTGACGGGGCGGTGGCCGGCGCGGGGGAGGAGCGGCTCGAGGTCTGGCGCCATCGCTAGCGGCCGGGGCGCTGTGTGTGTGTGTGTGTGTGTGTGTGAGGACCGAGGACGCGCGCGGTTGGCTGACAGCTGATGGCTTGAAGACCTTTGAGGAGGTGTCGTGCTCTAATGCATCGCGACTAGCGGTGGGGACGAGATGGCGCGCCTGGTGAATCTCGTGTTACATGGGCTTCATGGGGTCAAGAAAGTCTTTTTTAATATATTTTTTGTTGTTGGAATTGGAGAATTTGACTATTTCGCCAACAAATCTGAATTATCTTAGAAAAATAAAAGAATTGAGTTCATTTCATTGAATTAAATTGCAATCTAATTTGGATAGAATATGAATTTACTTTATAAGGTTCCAATTGAAGATATTTTAGGTTTGGATGTCACGTGCAATTTGTTCATTTTACGAATTTACGGTGTTTAGAATCCAAATCTTGTGTTCATACATTGCTCGGAATCAATTAATATTAGACCAGTATATTGTCCACGTACGGAGAAGCTACTTTGAGATTTATGGGTAAAATGAACCATGCAAATATATCATGCTTAGGCTTTTGTAAACATTGATATTTATACTTTCAACCTCTCGAGCTACACGAGGATGTTTGCGGGGAGGAGGGGAGCCCCTGAAAATACGAATATTTAGAGGGAGATGGCGAGGAGGAGAAAATACTGACATAACAAGTGAACAACACAGGAAAAACGGGGAGTGAAACGCCGAGGAGGAGCTGGAGGAGGGAGATCTAGAAGTAGGGAGGTGCTCTGCCAAGCTCGCAATGACCTTGGCAGATATTCTCGCCGAAGACTGGGCTCCCGTCAACAACAACAAGAAGAAGAATAAAAAGAAGAGAGGTGCCTTTGCGTCTGGTGGCCAGATCTCGCGGTTCTCATAGCCGGCGTGCCCAAGGATAGCATGATCTTCCAAAGTGGTGGCGTTGGATGACCACTCCGGGTGTACTTCACATTCCTGGCCTGGCTCCAGCATTGTCGGGGTGGTGGACTTTCCCGACGCCAACTAAGGCGTTTGGTTCGCTGACGTCTTGTTTGAGTGGGCCGATATCGATTGCATCGAGGTGTTTGGTTTGCTAACATCTTGAGCTTGGGCGCTAGGGTTTCACCACTCCTATCCTATATATTGCATCGAGGTTCGCCCTGCTAAAAGTATCAAGATGGACTTTGAGGGGGGTGTTTGAAAAGGTACACATTTTAATTGATTATTAGTAAGTTTGGGCAATGTGGAATATAAAGGTGAGCCTAAACAATTGCTACAATGAAATAAGTAATGCAATGAGGTGTGTTCAACAAGTTATAGTAAATGCAAGGTCAAGTGACCAAAATAAAACCACAAGTAGGGAGCTAGGTTAGGGCCTCGTAGACACCGGGAAGGTCGAGCTTGCGGCAAAAAACAGTGACACCGCACCATTGATGCAACCAAAGCACCACAACGACTCGACTCGGTCTTTGGTGGTCGATGGGAGCCATCTGACGAGCACTTGTCCGTGTCTATGAGTGACGAAGGGGCAGCGACCACCAGTATGAGTGACGAAGGGGCGGCGACCACCATTACGGGCGGCGAGCAGCCGGAATTGGGCCAAATTTGGTGTGGCGGTGAATCTTGTATGGGGTCACCGGCGGGGTTACCGCGACCGTTCGGAGTGGCGGGGTCGAGTGCTGGAGTCGCGACAATGTCAGGGATGGGTGGAGGAACGAAAGTGGTGCATTAGCAACGGGAATCGAGCCGACGACAGTCGGGGTAGAGGCGCGACGTGGTATGGTAGGAGAAAGTTCCAGTGTGGCGGTTGGGCGTCCGCGCTCAACAATTTAGAATTTGCGATAGGCACACGCGTGCTAAAAATTTGCAACACCAAGGGATGTTTTTTGGGCTGCTCCAAAATGGGACAAAAGAATATGAATAGGCAAGCTGTTGGAGCACTCTTTTCTCATCCAAGTACCCTAAAAACGGTTTTTTTGGGCGGCCACCCTATTATAGGGCTGCTATTGGAGATGCCTTTAAGGCCGAGGAAGACTGAGCAATCTCTCTCAAGGTCACTAGGGAAAGCTTTTCTCCCCTCAATCTTCGTTGGCGAGACCGTGGATTTGTCTTCCCTCCGTCTGCTGCTCTGGCGGTCGGTGACGGGAAAGGGAATCATCATGCCTTGGCTCCAGCTAACAGTTAGGTAGGATTTTAGTACAAGCAGGGGCGTCGTTCGGACGGATGGCGATGCTTCTTCTTCGAGTTAGTCTTCCGAATTTTGATCCTTCTTAAGCTCCTCCATCAGGACTGATTAGACGGAGCTTCGACGTAGATTCCTGCCAGCTCATCGGAGCGGCGAGGTTAGGGTTTCTCGCCGTACATACGCAACGGCAAGATTTGGCGTCGGGTTCTTCAGATCGATTGAAGAATTCAATGGCGACGACTGCGCCTCCGCGACACTAGTCCTTAAAGGCACGAAAACTTTTCCGGGTGTCATGCATGGACAAGATCGGGACTAATTAGACGGAGCTTCGCGTAGATTCCTGCCAGCTCATCGGGGCGACGAGGTTAGGGTTTCTCGCCGTGCATATGCAACGGCAAGATTTGGCGTCAGGTTCTTCAGATCGGTTGAAGGATTCAATGGTGACGACTGCACCTCCGCAACACTAGTCCTTAGAGGCACATGGGCGACGAGGTTAGGGTTTCTCGTCGTGCATATGCAACGGCAAGATTTGGCGTCAGGTTCTTCAGATCGGTTGAAGGATTCAATGGTGACGACTGCACCTCCGCAACACTAGTCCTTAGAGGCACATGCACGAAAACTTTTCCAGGTACCGGCTCCGGTATTGGAGTGGCGCTAGCGGCATGTCGGCGCCTCTGATCGTTTGGTTGTCCATAGACCTCAATGTAATTTTTATTTGTGTTGGTGTTTTGTATCTCGGGTTATAATACTACCTGCGACCTCACTTCAAACTAACCATACTTCAAAATTGTGACACTTATTTTTGATGAGAGGGAGTAAGATATGATCCTTTTCAAAAAAAGAAAAAAAATCTGAGGGTCGGTCGTCAACGTACTCGTATAACTTTACTGATGCTAACTGCAATTGTATATCCATACCTGGCCACAAATCCATAGTACATAGACGGATGTATTAGTCTCGGTCAGCGAACATTGACAAGCTTTCTCTTGTAAATGTAATTCACCGAGAAGTAGAGGAAAGCAAGAAGCTCCAGCGCGCTGAGAGCGGCGAGGAGCATGTAGAAGTAATCAAGATGGCCCCTGTTCAGGTTGTCGGCGAACCAGCTCGTCCCGCCGTCCCTCCTCGTCAACCCGTCGATGACCGAGATGAGGAAGCTGCTGATGAAGCTGCCGACGCCGAGGACGCTCAGGTAGAGCGCGAGCCCGAGGCTCTTGAGCTCCACCGGCATCTGGTCGTAGAAGAACTCCTGCATGCCGACCATGGCGAACACGTCCGCCGTGCCCAGGAGCACGTACTGCGGCACGATCCACCACAGGCTCATGGGCACCACCACGTCGGGCTGATCGACCACGCCGGCGTCTCTGGCGGCTGTGAGCCGCCTCATCTCCACCAGCGCGGCGGCCACGAGCGCGGAGAGGGCGAGGGCCATGCCCGTGCCGATCCGCTGGAGCATGGTGATGCCCGAGGCCACGCCGGTGATCCTGCGCGCCACGGGCACCAGGACGCGGTCGTACAGCACGATGCACGTGATGACGCTGACGCCTAAGAAGCACTGGACCGCCGCGGGCGGCACCTCCAACGACGACGAACCGACCCTCCGATCGAGCGTCGCCGCCTGCTTCGTGAACAGCGTCGGCGGCTGCGCGAACACCACGCCGTAGAGCAGACACGTCGCCCAGATCGGGAACAGCCTCGCCAGGCCCCGCACCTCCTCCGTGAGGACGGCGTCCTCCGCGGAGTCACCCTCCGGCGACCTCTTGCGCCAAGCCTTGATGGCCTTGCCGACGCGCGAGAACGCGCTGGCGCCCTCGCCGCCACCGGAGTCGTAGAACCGGTACGTCCTGGTGCCGAGCAGGAAGACGACGAGCGCGAGCAGCATGATGACGCACGGCACGCCGAAGCCGAGGCCCCAGCTGACGTTGTCCTGGACGTAGCTCATGACCGCGACGGTCACGGTGGCGCTCCCGCAGACCCCGAAGTACCACCAGTTGAAGAAGGAGCCTCGCGACGACGACTCGCCGGGGTCCGTCACGTCGAACTGGTCCGCGCCGAAGGCCTGCACGCAGGGCTTGTGGCCGCTCTGCGCGATGGCCACCAGGTAGAGCGAGACGTAGAAGAAGGCCCTCTGGAGGGAGGAAGGCGGGCATTCTCGCCGACCGTCCGCGGAGACGTTGCACTGTTGGCTCTCCGGTGTCGGGAACATGGACGAGAGCGTCAGCATGCCCAGGCCCTGCAGAAGTGCAAGATTGTCAGTTCGCATTTGTGAGTTTCTTGAATTTTTCTTTCCCGTGCAAATCAACTATTGAAAAATAAATTTGTGAATCAGTGCTGCGCTATCTTGACGACGGGCTAGCGAATTCAACTTTTTGTTTCTGAAAACTGAATAAAAATTGATACGGATCGCTCTGGCATGCAACCCGATGGCGCAGGTGTTTGCTTCTTTTGCAAAACAGAGGCCAGAAAGGAGAAAGGCACAATCAAGAGTACCGTATCGGCCTATCAGACCAGGCGAACATGTACGTGTGCATGCCGTCACGGTCATATCATATCACGGATCATCAAACAAATAATTTGCGGGCACGGATCATCAAGTTTGAGACCGCTAAGCCACTGAAAATGACTGACCAAAAACATGTGGAAAACAGGTGATGCAAAAGTGAAAGTGTCACTGTTTCAGCTGAGTTAGAAAGATGAGAAGCAGAGTAGCTAGACAAACGTGACACATGATAGAAGGGTGGAGGAAACAGAGTTTGCTCGGGGTCTCATGTTTACTCGCTGTAAAATCGCTATCATGCCAAGCACTAGTTGCTGTCTCTGCTTACTCAGGATCCAAAACGTCGCTACCAACGGAAATACTCGCAACTAATCGCGTGTGCTGCGTGTGCACTAATCTAGTACTGTACTACAGTACACGATTCTGCGCGCCATCTGTGCGGGATTTGTGCGATCTCAAGTCGCACGCAAGTGGCGGGTGGGACTGATAATGCAGGACAAAAAAGATCAGTGAACTCCCATGATCCAATCTAATGGCGCCTAGAGACTACAGAGAAATTAACTGAACAGTATACTTGAGATTGAGAATGGAGGAAGGGATTCCAGAGACGGCTGAGTTGCTACGCTGACCGTGATGTAGAGCACCGAGGAGGCGACGATGGTGCGGTAGCGCCCCAGCCACGAGTCGGCGACGGCGGCGCCGAGCAGCGGCAGCATCGACGCGGCGCCCGACCACGCGTTGACGGCCGCGGCGGCGGCGGCCGTGCTCTCCCCGAGCGGGCCGGTGAGGTAGCTGATGAGGTTGGAGGAGATGCCGTAGTACGCGAACCGCTCCGCCACCTCCACCCCTGTATTTCCCCAGCCCCCCAAAAGGCGCAAATTTAGCAAATCGAATCAAGCAAACAAGCTAGGAGCGAGCTCGATCGAGCGAGGGATTGTGGCCGGGCTTACAGATTATGAACAGAGCCGACCTCCAGCCGCCGGTGGCGTGGCGGTGGCCGGATCCGGCGCGAAGGAGGGGGGTGGAGGAGCCGGAGTCCGACTCCGGCGCCATGCTGGATGGCTGCTGGCTGGCTGGGAAGTGGGAGTGAGGTGGGTGTGAGCTTCTTGCTGATTTAGACGGTGACTTGAAGAGGCTTCTTGTACCTGTACCGATGGAGAGGAGGTGGTGACCGTGATGCTTTTTTTTCAGTTCGGAGGAGTCCCATTTATGAACTGTTTTTTTTTTCTTTGCTTTTGTATTTCCTTGTTCGGAATCGCTATTTTTCATTTTTTCTTTTGCGAGAAAACTTCCAATCTATTCATCTTTAATCATGACAACACAACGAACACCGGAAATATAGAAACACCGATTTCAGAGAAAATTCCTATAGACGCATTCTTTTGTGGCTGCGTGCTGGATGCGGTCCCTTTGGCTGACTGAGGTGGGGGAATGTGTATCTGGCAGGCGGCCAGATCTGGCTTGCCGGTGCTGCTCTGGCTGCCGGTGAGGAGTGGGTTGTGGTGGCTCTCCGATGGTTGCCGGGCGCGCGTCTTCGTGGAGGTGGGTGGCAGTTGAGGTCTTTGTCGTGGGGTGGTGGTGGCAGGTGCTCGGCGAAAGAGTTTTGCCGGGTTCCTATCGGCCGGCGGTGTCGGCGTCCGTGGGCGTCGTTTCACCTCCTTGGAGGCGCCGTCGTGGAGCCCCGTTGAAAGATCGTGGATGTCGCCTAGAAGGGGGGGTGAATAGGCGCTTTAAAATAATTACGGTTTAGGCTAGAACAAATGCGGAATAAACCTAGCGGTTAATTTGACAAGCACAAAACCTACAACAACTAGGCTCAGCTATGTGCACCAACAGCTTATGCTAAGCAAGGTAAACAACTAAGTGATAGCAAGATATATGACAAGAAACAATATGGCTATCACAAAGTAAAGTGCATAAGTAAAGGGTTCGGATAAGAGATAACCGAGGCACGCGGAGACGACGATGTATCCCGAAGTTCACACCCTTGCGGATGCTAATCTCCGTTTGGAGTGGTGTGGAGGCACAATGCTCCCCAAAAAGCCACTAGGGCCACCGTAATCTCCTCACGCCCTCGCACAATGCAAGATGTCGTGATTCCACTAAGGGACCCTTGAGGGCGGTCACCGAACCCGTACAAATGGCAACCCTTGGGGCGGTCACCGAACCCAGACACTTTGGCAACCCTTGGGGCGGTCACCGGTGCAACAAAATCGCTCAGGACAATCTCCACAACCAAATTGAAGACCGACGCTTGCGGAGCTTTGCACCACAATGATTGAGCTCAACACCACCAACCGTCTAGGGCGCCCAAGCACCCAAGAGGAACAAGCTCAAGGGCACCAAGCACCCAAGAGTAATAAGCTTCTCAACTTGTAACTTCCACGTATCACCATGGAGAACTCAAACCGATGCACCAAATGCAATGGCAAGGGCACAGGGAGTGCCCAAGTCCTTCTCTCTCAAATCCCACCGAAGCAACTAATGCTAGGGTGGAAAAAGAGAGGAAGAACAAGAAGGAGAACACCAAGAACTCCAAGATCTAGATCCAAGGAGTTCCCCTCACATAGAAGAGAAAGTGATTGGTGGAAACGTGGATCTATATCTCCTCTCTCTTTTCCCTCAAGAACTAGCAAGAATCATTGGAGGGATTAAGAGTTAGCAAGCTCGAAGAAGGTCAATAATGGGGGAAGAACACGAGCTCAAAGGATAAGGTCCATTGGGGAAGAAGACCCCCTTTTATAGGTGGGGGAAAATCCAACCGTTATCCCCTCACTCAGCCCGCACGACGCGGTACTACCGCACGAAGCCGTGGTACTACCGCTGCAGGTTGCGGTACTACCGTATGTGCAAAGATCGCCAGATGAAGGCTCGCATTGCAACGAAGCGGTAGAACCGCCAGAGCGGTACTACTGCGTCGCCTTTACGCAGACTACCGTAAGGCAGGCAACACTAAGCGCAGAGAAAGCACGAAAGTAAAAAATTACTCCCGTACCTACTTCCGCAGAGGGAGGACCTGCGCAAAAATCCGGCACGGTACTACCGCACACGAAGAGCGGTACTACCGCGTAGGGCGCGGATGTAAAAAATTACATCTGCCCCTACTTCCGCTCATGCTGCTAAGCGTGGCCAGAGCCGACGGTACTACCGCTCTCACAGAGCGGTACTATCGTGAGCACCTGCAGATTACCGCAGGGATCAAGGGTACTCATCAAGAAGAACTCTGTGGTACTACCGCTCCGGAGAGCAGTACTACCGCATGTCCCAGAACAGCAACACTAGGAGTCCTTCATTTTGCAGAGAAGACAACAGAGGGATACAATAAAAACAGAACTGTCATAACTTCTACAAATGAGCTCCGAATTGAGCAAACTCAAGCTTGTTGGAAACAAGACAACGGGTAGCATCAAAACAACGGTTATAGTAAGAAGAGGCAGGGGAGGTATGCCTAACAAAAGGAGGAGAGAAACCTCCAACAGAGAAGAACCGGCATACCTTCCAACATCGAAAACATCATAGAAGATGCAAGTGAACTCCGTTTTCGATGAACTCGAGCTTGTCATAAAAATGACCATAAGCTCCAAATATCACAAGGAGAAGAACCAAACAAGAACCAATAAAGATGATGCAAGGATGCAATGGTTTGAGCTCTCTACTTAACGACACGATCAAGCAACTCATCGAGAGCCCCCTTGATAGTACGGCAATCGATCCTATAACCCGGTCTCCCACAACTACCATGAGACCGGTAAAATGTAAAACCTATCAAGGGCAAACCTTTGCCTTGCACAAAGTCCACTTGAGCTAGATGATGACAATCTTGACTCCCTCAAGTTGGACCACCTTTCTTGATTGCGTTGGCTCGATGAAGACTAGATGATTGCTCCCCCATAGTCCACTATGGGTGAGCCACTTTTTGGCTCATCTTCATAAGTCCATTGTCACCACAATGGACGGAAAGCTTCAAGCACTTGATCTCTTCGTGATGCATCACTTGAACTTGCACACTGCATCCTAACCCCACAAAGAACTCTCACGAAGACCATGGGTTAGTACACAAAGCATAATTGACAATGCTTACCATACCATGGGATCACTTGATCCCTCGCGGTACATCTTCTACGCTTTGTGTGTTGATCAACTTGATTCACTCTTTGACTTAGTCTTGATCCACCTCTCACAAGACCAATCTTTTAGGTAATTCCTTGAATAGCACCTTGGTCGACACAAACTCTCCTTGAAACCAACACATGTACTCCAAGAAAAGCCTATGGACAAAACCTTCAAATATAACTCAAGGCAACCATTAGTCCATAGAGATTGTCATCAATTACCAAAACCAAACATGGGGGCACCGCATGTTCTTTCACCCGTGTCCGCCACCCTCGGACCTTGCTCTTCGGGCGAAAGCCTAATGCCCGGCCGGGTCGGGCGACGGCGTCGTCATCTTCGCTTCCCCCTTGGGGGCGTCGCCTTGAAGAGTTTTGCTTCCCGTTTGCGCGCTCCATGGGTTGGACGCTTGCGACATTGCGGTCGGCTGGTGCCCGTCCGGCGATGTGGATGTTTGCGCGGCTTCTTGTGTGGCAACGATGGCAGTTTCGAGCGGAGCGGGCTTGTTGATGGGTCTTGGTAGTCGGTCTCTTCCGACGTGTTCGAGGGGTCGCCGTGCCCCGCTTTGTCTTGCTGAAGTCGGAGCTGCTGAGAAGGGTCCCTTGCGGTGACAATGACACGAGACAAGTTGTCAGCTTTGGCGCTGGCTCGGCGCAAGCCCAACGCTTTCCCCTGCGATGCTCGTTGATAGAGTCGAAGCTGTCTGGTCGCCGGCGCATGTGGTTGACTGTTTGGCATCGGCAGGCGCAGGCCTCGACGCTTGTTTGCGGTGAGGGCTTCTTCGGTGGTCGTCGATGGTAGAGTCGGAGTCGCCCTCGTGGAGGTGTGATGACGATGACGCCGGGTTGCAACCTCGACGACGCTTTTCTCCTTGGCGGCGTGTGTGCATTCTTGTGCAGGTGGCCAGGTCGCCCTTTGTGTCCTGTGTGAACATGTTGTAATGGTTTTTGTCCAGTTTTCCGTTAATTAACCGGGCCTCCGTTTCAAAAAAAGAATTCCGAAAGTTTGGATTTTGACCATGGCAATTTTAGTTGATGAGAGGATGACTTGTTTACGAGCACGGCTATTTTCTGCCTAAAAATAAATCGAGGGCCAATTTGTCATGCTTGCCAACTAAACTTAACATGGTCAACAAATATAAATTGCCACAAAAACTTTTGTTTTGCCATGGTCAAATCCTGAACGTTCGGGACTTATCAGCGTTCTTCTTTGTAGGAAAATGTATATGAACTTTATAGGAATATTATTCATTTTCTGTGTTTTGAAAAAAATACGCGTCCAATCAAAATTTATTAAACGAGCCAGGACAATTCTCTATAATGACAGGTGTCACCCTATCAAATTTCTGTACTACTCTCAATTTGTATGTTTTGGTTTCCTCCAAAGTCCAAACCGAGTGAGCCCTTGAAGTTAGGCTCTCGACATAGCCATGTTCTCCTAAAAATAAAATCCTTCGTGGCGTGTCATAATCGGCCCCGGCCGGTATGTCGAAGTGGGGAATAGCCATCTCAAAAATTCAAGCATGTACACCTTGAATTCATATTTATCCTATGCCTAGCACGAGTATATACTGCTAATTCTAACCAACGGTAGCTGATGCTGCCTTCTTCTTGTACTTGAAGGTCACGGCGAAGAAGACGTACACCACAAGCTCGAGCGCGCTGAGCGCGGCGATGAGCCAGTAGAAGTAGTCGAGGTGGCCGCGGTTGAGATTGTTGGAGAACCAGCTCGGCCCCCTCTCCGAGGTCCACCTGTCGATGCCCGACACGAGGCCGCTGCTGATGAAGCTGCCGATGCCGAAGATGCTGAGGTAGAGCGCCAGCCCGATGCTGCGCAGCTTGTCGGGCACCTGGTCGTAGAAGAACTCCTGCAGCCCGACCATGGTGAACACGTCCGCCGCGCCGAACAGCACGTACTGCGGCACCATCCACCACAGGCTCATCGGGACCGGCACCCTGGGCAGGTCAGCCAGGCCGGCGTCCGCCGCGATCCGGAGCCGGCGCGTCTCCACCAGCGCCGCGACCACCATCGACACGAGCGAGAGCACCATCCCGACGCCGATGCGCTGCAGCATGGTGATGCCCGAGGAGACGCCCGTGCAGCGGCGCGTCAGCGGCACGATGGCGCGGTCGTAGATGGGCATGAAGACCACGATGGTGATGCTGATGAAGCTCTGCAGCGCCGCCGGTGGCACCTGGACCCGCTTGCCGACGTGCCGGTCCAGGGTCGCCGCCTGCTTCGTGAAGAACGTGGACGACTGGGAGAACGCCACCGCGTAGATCAGGCACGTCGCCCAGATCGGGAACAGCCGGAGGACGCCCTTGACTTCCTCGATGAGGTCCGCGTTTCTGATCACCGCCCCCTGCTCTTCCTCGTCGACCTGAGCACTGTACAAGATTTGGGCAAAGCAGACCAGTGAGACACCGCGTTCTTCCTCTAATCCTCTTGCTGCTTGCATCGGTCGATCGAGCATCCTGCCAAACACTCTGTATTTATTACCTGTATTCCGGCGCCGATGTTGCCGGTCGATGGCCTTCATGCGAACCGGAAGCTGCAAGGGGATTCGACTTCCGCCGCTTGGTCCGCCACGTGGCGAAAGCCTCGCCGGCACGAGCGAACAGGCTCCGCTGCTTGCCGTCGGAGACGTAGTAGCGGTACGTGCGGGTGCCGAGCAGGAAGACGGCGAGGGCGCAGGCCATCACGACGCAGGGGATGCCGAAGCCGAGGCCCCAGCCGATGTTGTCCTGGATGTAGCTGAGGAACACGAGCGTGACGGCGGTGCCGGCGCATATGCCGAAGTACCACCAGTTGAAGAAGGAGCTCCGGGAGACGGCCTCCCGCGGGTGGCTCGCGTCGAACTGGTCGGCGCCGAAGGCCTGGACGCACGGCTTGTGCCCGCCCTGGGCCAGGGCCACCAGGTAGAGGGAGGTGTAGAACGCGGCCATCTGCAGACCGGACGGCCTCGGGCAGGGCGTGCCGCCGTCGGTGTTACTGCATTTGTGATCCCCGGAGGAGAGCAATGTCGAGAGAGCCAGCATGCCTAAACCCTGCACGAAGTTTCAGCAGTGCCAGTGAGAAATTTAGAAATGTGATGCATACGATCCTGTCTCGTGAATCAAACATAGGAGAAACAAGAGCAGAGTGAAATCTCGTCCTCCGAAAATTATACAGGACTCCCTCCGTTCACAAATATAAGATATTTTACATATTTTAATATAAACTACATAAACAAGTGAACACACTAAAGCTTCTCTATATACATCAAATTGACAAAAAAGTTAGAACATCCTATATCTGTGAACAAAGGGAGTGCTAATTATTATTCATGCCTCTTATCAAGCGAGACCTAGGCCAGCCAAGTACTGTAGCTGTAGCTGTCACACGTTTTTTTCTTTGTAGTTTTATTATCGGTTTTCACTGTTTGCATAGATTTCTTTGAAACTTTTTCTTTTTCTCTGTTTTTTCCTTTCACTTATTTTTTTTATTCTTCGTTGTTTCTTCGATTTTCATCGGGTCTGTCCTTTTAAAAAGAAGTCAACACAGGTCTGCGTTTTTCACACACATTGTTATTTTTCGTATACATCAAGAACATTTTTTACACACGTTTCACATTTGTTATGTTCATGATTGACATTTTTTCTGAATATATGTTTTGATGTCTATTTTTCCATACACATTGTACATTTTTGTATACATCTAAAAAATACTTTTACAAGTTAAACTTTTTTAAATTCATGAATTTTTAAATACATATTTTGAACTTTTTTTGAATGATATAAATTCTCAACTATCCGACTTTTTAACATCGTATAAACAAATTTTAAATATGTCACAAAAATATTTTTGAAACTCATGAACAGTTTATAAATGTAACATGACCTTTTTATTGATGTGAAACTTGTTTTTTGAATTACATGAGCATTTTTTACACTGTATAAAACGTTTTTCTAGAAATGTTATATATATATATATAAGGAACACATGAACATTTTTTAGATGTCAGAAATAATTTTTTGACTACTATTAAAATTCTTTTTAAATTGCGCTAGCAAACTTTTAAAAACACATTAACATTTTTCTTATTCATAGTTAACATTTTCAAAAAAATAACTAAATTTCTTTTTTGGAATATTTTTTGAATGTCTTAAAATATAAACAAAAGTAAAAAAAATGAAACTGGTCAACTGATACTATTGGGCAGGCCTAGTTAGAACGTTCCCTAAGGCGAAACGTACTTCTGTCTCACTGTAAACGAGAAAAAGATGCACTGTCCAACAGAAGTTTACGTAACCAAATCCCATCAACAGCAATAGGTCACCTACTTTCCCCTCTGTCCCAATAGAAAAACCTACTCCCCACTCAACAAGAAAGGTACGGACTATATATCAGTCGCCCCATTTTTTTTCGCTTAGTTGACTTCCTTGGAATGTGTTTTCAACTTTCTATCTCCTCTCACGCAGAGTCATTCTGACGCCGGGTGGCCCTGCCACGTATGCCTTGCCTCCCCACTCTTCTTAAGTTGTCTGTCGACGCTTCCGACCACCCTTCTAAGAGCATCTTCACTAGGGCCTCAAGACGCCCTCCATAGCCACTTTTTGGGCGTCGGTACCAAAAAACGCTCCCAGCCACACCCCAAGAGCGTTGTTTTTTGCCGGATTCGGCCAAAAATATTGTCAGCACTCCCAGGAGAACCCCAGCCCACCGGGGGTCACTTGGGGGAGGAGAGAGACGTTTTTGCAGATGTTTGGCCCACAGTCAGCCTCCCTGGCCGCTCCACACCCGCATCGCCGCCGCCTGCTGCTGCTTCGACGTCGAGGCCTCTTCCCGCCTCTGCTCGGCAACCGAGGCGTCAGGCGACAACGCCGAGGCGTGGCCGGCGTTGGTGGTGGGAGGCCTGACGGCGTTGACGAGGTTGGAGAAGGAGAGCTCGCGTCGGAGGAGAGCTCGAGGCAACGACGAGCCGGCAACGGCCTGAGGCGGTTCGGAATCGGCGCGACATCGGGGCGGCGGCTCAGAGAGGTGGCTCGCAGCAAGGCGGGCCAGCGGCGAAGCAGCAGCAAGAGGCAAAGGCGTCGGCGGGTCGAGGAAGAGCCAGACCGGGAGGAGGAGCTCGCCGGGGGTGCTGCGGCCAGGAGGAGGAGCTGGCGGGGAGGAGGAGCTCGCCGGGGCGCTGCGGCGGGAGCTGGCGGATAGAGTATGGGAGAGGGGACGGCTGGGAAAATTCTGACCCCAATGTTACAAATATCACCGGGCCAATCGAGATGCTCTAACCATGTTGCCTTCCGCATGGCATCTGAACCAATCAGCCTCAGACTCCTATCTAACGGCGAAGCCGTTGCCACACGTCCCCGGCTCTCGGTCACTCCCGGTTTGGACTCACCGCTCCACCCTCACTCCCAACGGCAAAGCTTGAGCTGATTTTTGGGGGCAAACAAATTCCCGTTTGGGCCGATTTTTTTTTTTTGAGATATGGACCACATACTAGGAGATATACTAGAAAAATATCATGGGCTGGGTGAATCCAAGTTGGCCCCTCAAAAGCTTCGGCACTGCTCTCATCAATCATATTTTCTTCCGCCATCTCAAATAAGTGTCTCAATTTATACTAGCTTCAGTATAAAATTGTATTAAGGTTAAGACACTTGTCTTGGGATAAAGGAAGTAGCTAGCAGACAAATGCAAAAAAAGAAAATATAATCCCTGCTCCGTTAAACACAAGGTGCCAGCGGACACTTGGATGAAAGAAGTTGGAGTCCACTACAAATTTGATGTCCAATTTTTCATCATGGCAAGTGGAACTTTTTCATGACAAATTATGTTCTTCGAGCATGGCAAATCTGTCTCAGTCCATTTTTTTGCCAGAAAATTGCCTTGTTTGCAAATAAAAATTGTCATCATCACGCCAATATAATTTGTCATTTCAAACGTCTGATGTAATGCCTAAAAATCTGACGTGTTTCCGAAGAAGTTTGTGCAGCTCGTGGACGTCGACGTGTGCCGCTGGTGAATGCTATCTTTCCTCGAGTAGTCCGCATATGCATGCACCCTCAACCACTCGCTGTCCTCAGATTTGTGACCACTCGCCCAGTCTCAACAACCCAAATAATTCACCATAATTTAACATCAACTTGCTGTTAAATTCAAGCTAGAATCTAGCGAACAATATCTCAGGCGCTGCAAGCATAAACGGCCACGAGCCCACGACCGGTTCAAGTACGCCGCTACCTAAATGTCCGACTGACACTGGGTCCGGCACCGTGAACTACGCCGCGCGTGAGGCAATGGTGATAATTGCTCGAGGCAAAAAAGAAACATAAATGACTGGTTTTTCGCCGGCCGTTGCGTACCAGGATGTAGAGGAGGGAGGCGATGAGGATGGTGCGGTAGCGGCCGAGCCAGGAGTCGGCGAGGGCGGCGCCGAGCAGCGGCAGCAGCTGCGCCACGCCGTTCCAGGCGTTGATGGCGGACGCGGCCTTGGCGTTGCTCTCGCCCAGCGGCCCCGTCAGGTAGCTGATCAGGTTCGCCGACACGCCGTAGAACGAGAACCGCTCCGCGATCTCCACCGCTGCACGCACGTTCCGATTCCGATCATCACCACGCACAAATCTAAACGGAATTGTTTCGCTGCTGCATGTGTGTACTGTGTATGCACTTGCCTATGATGAAGAGCGCCGACCTCCAGCGGCCGGTTGAGGCGCGGGGGGCGGGCCGGCCCCGGTGGTCCACCGCCGCGACGTCGATGCCGTCGTCTTCCTCCATGCTGCTGCCGTCGGCGCGCGCGAGCAGCGGGTCGGAGTCGGACCCGGAAGGCATCGTGGCTTTATATGGTATATGGCCGGACTGATTCCGGCGACGGGAAAATCAGGATAGCCGGAGCAGAGCTGGCGTTGACTCCCGGTAGTCAGAAAATACGGCGTGGGGCACGTTGTCGACGAACGATCTCCGACGCCAGTCGAGGGAGATCGCGTCAACGCTCGAGCGGTCGGTGCTGTAGCCTCGTCGGCGGCGGCGGCTACCAATTAGAGTGGGAGTAAGGAGAGGATAAATGGCAATGGCTGATGAACTGTGGCCTGTGGGTAGAGGTAGGTATAGAGGGGCGCATAGAATACGGATCCCATCGCCATCGCGTTCGCCACATCGGACAGAGGGGCGGCCACATGCGGCGGCTAACTGCACATGTGCACGACTAAGACACCCGTCTCTGGCCCAACAGCACATATGAGGCCCAGTAGATAGAAAAATAATCATCCTGAGTCCAGTTTAAATAAAACCTAAGTCTTTCAGCATATAAACAGGGATCCCCAGGAATATATGTGGCCACTACATATTTTCTAATTTCTTTTGAGGGGTACATATTTTCTAATAGGACCGGCTATTAGCACGCTTTGCTCGCTGCACACTGGTTCGATCAACTACGGTTTTCTTCAAGGTTTTTTCTTTCTTGTTTTCATTGGTTTTATTTTTCTCAATGTTTTTTTGGATTTTTTCTTCATTCTACTTTTGTTTTCTTTGTTTCAATGTTAAATACATGTTTTGAACATATTTTTGAATACACAGTGATATTTTCTAAATACACATTGTATATTTTTAATGGCAATAAAATACTAAACTATGATAACATTTTTGCACAGAGTAGAAACATCTTTGAAAATGTCACGTACATTTTTTAGTGGAAATAAATTTGACAAACGTAAAAATATTTTTACATTGTGTATAAAATTATAATAAACTTCAAGAACCTTTTCTTTTTGAAATGCATGAATATTTCCATAAAATGTCATGTATATTTACTAATGGTATGAAACATTTTTTACATAACACAATATTTTTACATTGTATAATTTATTTTAAATTTCTCATACATTATTTTGAAATGCGGAAACATCTTTTATTGTTACAAGCATATTTTTACATTATCAACGTATTTTTAAAACTAAACTACATTTTTTCCAAATTCGTAGTTTTAAATTTCTGAAATAAATATGTTTTAGAAAATATATGCTTCTAAAATATAACTAAAAGTCGAAAAAGGTAGCATATTGTGTGACACCAGCATGACGAACCACGTCCAACTAGGCCAGCCCACCACCACGCCCTGTAGCCGAGGCACCCGTCTTCCTCGCAGCAGGCAGCACATAATCGCGCCCAGCAGGGATACCTCAACTGAAGCATTGTTGCCCTCAAAAAAAAAAAAAAAAAAACTGAAGCATTATTGTGGCACCAAATCACGCAAGGTAGCACTTCAGCTGCGAACGCTATATCTCGCTTATATAACTATAGCTTCCGTCTCACTGATGTTTGTATACGCATTTTGAAAAGAAAAAAAACAATTCGATTGCTGGCTATCGTTGTAGCTTCGTTGGTGTTTTTTTATCGCTGGTGTGTTCGTTCGGTTGTTAGTGGGTGATGTTGATGCGTTCGTTCAATTTTTTAGTTCTTTTCTTTCTCATCTTTTCTGTTTGGTTTTCTCATTTCTTCTCTGGGCTTTTTTCCTCGTTATACTTTGACTTTTTTTTCTTCCATTTCTTTGTTTCTTTCGTGGTTTTCATCGGTTTTCTTTTCTTTCTCATCTTCCTTCTTTTTTTCTTGGTTTTTTTACCGCTTTCTTTGATTTCAACAGTTTTATTTTGTATTTCTTTGTTTCTTTATTGATTTTCACTGTCCTTCATTCTTATTGCACTTGTCTCTTCGGATTCGTTTTTTGTCTCCTATTTTCTTTGGTTTCTTCTGTTTATTTCTTTTATTGATTTTCTTTGTTTTTATTGGTTTTCATTCTAAATTTTTTTATACGCCAACAACATTCTCATAAATATTAATATTTATCAAATACAAGTTTAACATTTTTTTAATACATGATCAATGATTTTCTATTCATATTTACAGTATTTTTGAAATACTTCATTAAAAAATTTCAAATACAATATTAACATTATTTAAATACATTGTCACATTTTCCATATACATATTTTATTATTTTCGTATACTAGACTAACATTGTCACCATGACCTCATTTTTTGGTTTGCTTTGTTTTTTTTACTTTCATTTATGTAATCGCCTGACACGAGAGCACACTAGGTCTCGCTATAAGCGATACATAATGATACATAATGCTACCCTCACATCGTTTGCCAACTTGTTGCCAAAGCGCCCACGCAGATTCTCATAGGCCGTGGCCCAAAATAGCACTCCTGGCTTGCTGCTCGCTACGCTAGCTGGTCTGGTCGTGTTTTTTGCTTCTCTTTGCAGGCTGATGTAAGTTCACTCTCTACTTTAGAAAAACATGCTACCGTTTTATTACGGATTCAAGAAGATCACTAACTGAATGTTTTTTCAAGTGTTTTGAAACGTTCATGAATTTTAAATTGTTAATCAAATCAAAGAAAAGTTCATGGATTTGAAAAAGATTTCATGGAATAAAAAATATTCACAAAATATAAAAAATGTTCTTGAAAAATGTGCTAAAAATTTCATGAAATTTGAAAAATGATCACAAATTTAAAAACATTTCATGAATTTTAAAACGTTAATGGATTTTCAAAATATTCATGAATTGAGAAAATTATTCATGGATTTAAAAATAATTCACGGGTTTGAAAAAAGTTCAGCAACTTTAAAAAGTTCATGGATCTGGAAAAATGTTCATGAATTTTAAAAAATGGATCTTAAAGCTTGATAGTTTTATAAAAATCATGAAACTGAAAATGTTTGGAATTCCATTAATATTCACAATTCTTAAAAAAAAACCATGTTAAAAATGTAAATGAAAAGGAAAAACACAAAATAAAACCTTTGAGAAAAATACGCAAAAAACCTGGGGATTCCCAAAACCGTGAGAAATAAAACCCTACATGGGCTAGGCCAAGGCCTCCCGGCGTTTTTGCAAGGGTATATTAATTTGCTTATGTGCATTCAACAACACCCCAATGGTGACCTAGAGAAAGGAAAGATGATGGTCTTGGCTTCACCACCGCGTGTCATTACATGCACGATGCCCAAGGTGTGCGCGCGCTAGGCCCCCCTCAGCCAGGCTACGCAAAGCTGAACACAAACGAAAGCTAAGTCGTGGCTACAGGTGCAGCGGGAGGAGGAATGGTCCTGCATGATGATAGAGGCAAGATCATCTACAGTGTATGTAAGGAACTCTGCACATGTGATAATGCTTTGGAGGCGGAGTTAGCATCGTGTAGAGAAGGGTTGATGTTGGCTGTGCATCGGGCCACCCTACCTATTTTGGTTTGATATGGATAGTGCAGAGGCGGTATCCATGATCACATGACGTGAGGCAAACAGATCATTGCATCGTGCACTCATAGAGGAGATCCGCAGGTTGGCCGATCTTGAGGCTAGAGAGATTTCTTTTATACATTGTAGCCGTTCTCAGAACATTGTTAGTCATGAGTTGGCCGTTTATGGCCGTAGTACGCCACGCACCGCAGTTTGGCTCGGTGCCTGGATGGACTTCATTGTAAAACTGGCTCTGGCTGAGAGGCCTCCTCGACTAATGAAATTCTTCCTTTTCCCCGCAAAAAAGGTTGTGAGCAGTACCTACCGATTCGCTACTATTTCACCCTATAAGTGCCAAATAGGATTTGCCCCAAATCACTAAGTCGTTCAACTGAATATTAAGATGGTTCTAGGGCCACACCTAGTATGACATGTTCAACCTTTTGAAGCTAGTTTAGATGTGAATAAAAGGTTGTAGATTCATCTTCATAACAAGGGCATGCAAGAATGATAATTATGAAAAAAATGGTGATATTTTTGTAGAAATTGTGGTCTTCTTGGTCATTGGTACGAGGAATGTGGCACGGGTGAGCATAACAATACCAAGTTTGAATGGAGTGATTTCATATTAGCAGATGAAGGGAGAAGTAGTATGGGATATGGAGGTGGTCGAGGAAATGGAAATCACATGAGTGCTGGAAGAGGAAGGGGAGGTATGGATTTTGGTCGAGGGTTTGGAAGGGGTGCGAACCGAGATGATCTTTGGGAAGGAAATACTAGTGGGAGCAAGTAATATGATGGGCAGGAGAGTTGGAGGTGGAATGCAACATACACTCATAAGGAATCGACTAGGCTCATAACGACTAGAATGGTAAACTTTCTAATACAACCATGCTGGAACCCTCTACTAGAAAGAACCTAGCCCTAAACTTTGCAACCAATATTAGTGAAATCCAGAATTTAGCGGGTGCTATTGTGTTGGTCTATGCATCATCTAAGGTGGCTAACATAGTTGACATATTCAATGAAATAACAGTTCAAATCCATTAGCTACACCACAGAAAAACGCAAACAGAAAAAGCAGAGGGGAGCTTGTGGTGAAGCAATTGATAGTACCAAGAGTTTTGATCCATTAAAGGATCGGCGGTACCCCTCGAGGGTGACCGCCGGGAGCAATGAGGATCCTAGCATGGAATTGCCAGTGGTTGGGAAATGACCCG
Source organism: Aegilops bicornis (assembly GCA_021605145.1). NCBI lineage: Eukaryota > Viridiplantae > Streptophyta > Magnoliopsida > Poales > Poaceae > Aegilops > Aegilops bicornis. Next base: position 508,846,108 of record CM038669.1, read on the forward strand.
ACGATTCACATGCTTATGGACATACATAAGCGATATTTCCCCGAGGTGCCTTTTTTCTTGGAGACGCACCTGATGAATATATGTCCGATTGTTTGTGGAAAAGGTTAAATGTGGATTTAAAAATTGTGAACCGTAGCAATGGAAGGAGAGGGGGAGTTCTGATGCTATGGAGGATAGAGTTGAAGATAAGTAAAATATTTTCCCATCCAAATTATATTGATGTAAAGATAGATGAGGGAGATGACAAGGTTTGGATCTTGACTAGAATGTATGGAGAATTCCGATTGTGGGATCAGAAGTATAAAACTTGGGAACATTTCCAGACTCTTCATGCGCAACTTAACTTGCCCTGGGTGATAATTGGAACCTTAATGGAATTCTTTATAATGATGAGAAGGAGGGAGGATCCGATTCCCTGGTCTTATATGAATGCATTCATGAGTATACTAGACTCTTGTGATTTTAATGATCTTGGTTATGAAGGCGAAATATTTACCTGGCTGCGTGGAAATATACGTGAGCGACTTGATAGAGTTGTAGCAAATACTGAATGGAGGCATGCGATGAATGATGCTACCCTTACAAATCTCCCATAGAGTCACTCTAACCACCAAACTTTGTTACTAGTCACCGATCAGGCGAGTCTGGTTACCCAAAACAAACTAGTGTAAAGATTTCATGTGAAGTGGCTAGCAGAGGAGAATTTTGATTTCGTTGTACGTGATGCATGGCAAGATACAAAAACACATGCACCCTGACTGGTGTCAACAGTAGGTTGGTGTACATGATTGCAAAGCTCCATGAGTGGGATATGAAAGTATTTAAAAAAAGCCAAATAGGGGGTTACGGAAGGTACAATGTCAGATTGATCAGGTTATGTCAGGCCCTATGAGTAATGACACATAGGAACATAGGAAGAACCTTGCATGTATTGTTGAGTAACTTTTGGAGCAGGAGGAAGCATATTAGTCGCATAGATCCACTGTGAACTAGATGTAAGAGAGATAGGAACACCAACTTTTTCATGCTTTTTCCTTGGTCCAGCATAGAAAGAATGTTATTAAGCGATTAAATTATCAAAACGGTGACTCGGTGGAAGGTATGGGTCATATGAAGCCACAATTTTGAACCGCTTCTCTGACTTGTTTTCCTCTGAGATTAATCAAACTGACCAAGGTTTGCTTGGTAAAATAAATCCCAAAGTCACTCAGGATATGAATGGTATGCTTTTGACACCTCTCTAAACTGAGGAGGTTAAAAACTGTGTTTAGCAAAGTTGACTTAAAGGCCCCGGGGCCAGATGGATTGCATGCTCTTTTTATGAAAAGTTATGGTATCTTATTGGAGAAGAAATCGCAGCTAAAGTTTTCCATTGGTGAACAATGGACATATTTGGATAATTGCAATGAAACAATTGTTGTGTCAATCCCCAAGATTGATACACATGAACTTGTCACTAAGTTCGGACCGATTAGTATTTTCCATGTGATATGACATTATATCAATGTGGGAGCATGACGTTATATCAATGATGGACTACTCATATCAGCAAAGAATTTTTTCTTTTCCTGGAGCCCATTTGTAAAGATCTCCAAAGTTAAGCGCGCTTGGCTTGGAGTGATTTGAGAATGGGTGGCCAACTGGGAAGTTGGTCTGGAAAACATCTTCATAGGTAACTTCTGAACTCCCAATCATTAAGAGCACACAATGTTAGACATCTCATCATACTTGGTTATGAACAAAAAAAGATGAATGAATACAAAATATCTCACCATGACTTTTTTGATGATGTTGGTTTTAGTTAAACGGTGCACAAAGGGCTTCCCAACGAAGGCCACACTCGACGGTAACATCGCGGTAATATTCAAGGTCTTATCCCGGGTAAGCTTCCTCATTCTTTGAGAGAAAATTGCTGAACTGAGTGGACCATCGTCAACATCTTCGTCATCATCATCATATTGCTCATCCTCATCATTATGGTTGTCATCATCATCTGATCTGTCCTCATGATTTCACGGTTGCACTCGTCATCTTGGTTGTCTCCATCATCCTGGTGATCCTAGCTATCGTCATGATCCTAGCCATTGTCATCGCCATTGCTGCAGAAATACATGTCCTTAACCTATTGGCCTCTCCATTCATGGAAAAGGCTATGTACTCTCCTCCGATGAAATTATCCTGTGCAATGTACTGTTCCCCTCCATCACCATATATGATGGTTCTATCCTTTCATTTACGCACATCCAGTTTGAATGTGCGCCCCATATAATCCTGAAAGTACATAAGTTTCCGCATAAATTGTTGAAGTCAACCCTTATGTTGCATGGGATACACTATGCAGCAGTTAATCATTAACAATAAAGTTAGTACATCACATATACAAATGGTTACAATAGAATATTAATTGAAGTTAAAGATTGTTACCACTGATTTTTGAAATCCGTTCGTCAAGAAGATTCTGAAATCTATTGCAGTATCCACACTGTCCATACATGGACATTTGCAGATATGGTAGATCTGAGGCCTCATGATTCTTAATAATCATTATGAAGCACTTATCAATTGTAAATGGTTGACATGAATACTAGCTTATGAAAGTAATTTTTGAGAGGATAAACTCACTAAGAAGGGTTCGAGAAAATTTGGCATGATCTTTGCTGAACATTGACATATTTTGAGTACCAGAAATTTGATGAAACGAAACTTAATCAATGTTTCATCAAAAGGTTGGCACTCATTTTGAAAACCCATGCAGTTGTCATATGTAAGCAAATTAAACAATATTGTCATAGCAAATGAAATCTTGCATGAACTTTGCTTACAAAGTTGATTTATGGAGTGGCATAAATTTAGCAAAACAGAAATGAATCAACATTTCGCAAAAAAATTGTCACCCCTTTTCAAATCCCTGTGAAGCCCATGCACTTCTCATATGTAAGAAAATTCAAACATCATTGCCAATTGTCATATTTAGAAATGTTGATGCTAAACCCATTTACTTGTCATATATAAGCAAATTAAACAATATTATCATAGCAAATGATATTTGGCATGAACTTTGCTTACAAAGTTGACATATGGAGTCATAGAAATTTGGCGAAACGGAAATGAATCAACGTTTCAGAAAAACTTTCTCACTCTTTTTCAAATCCCTGTGAATAACATGAAGCCCATGCACTTCTCATATGTAAGAAAATTCAAACATCATGGCCACTTGTCATATTTAGCAATGTTTCAAATATTTGGACACCCACCGATACGAAAACTAGCTATTCAATTATCTAGTACCGCTCCTGCTACTGTGCTACTCTCTTATATGATGTACAACTAGTAAATCTAGAAATTAATAATATGCAAATTCTAAATGCTAGAGTGTAATTTAGTCAAGGAGATATAGTATACGTTGGTGGCTTTTCCAGCCGCAGACGTGGCGCCGGTCGAGGCAGAGGATGGCGGCGGTGGTCGATTGATACGTCTCCAACGCATCTATAATTTTTGATTGTTCCATGCTGTTATATTATCTATTTTGGATGTTTTATATGCATTAATATGCTATTTTATATTATTTTTGGGACTAACCTATTAACCTAGAGCCCAGTAGCAGTTTCTGTTTTCCCTTGTTTTTGGCTTTTTCAGAAAAGGAATATCAAACGGAGTCCAAGTGGAATAAAACTTTCGTGATGATTTTTCTTGGACCAGAAGACATCCACGGAGCTTGGAGAGGGGGCCAGAAGAGTCCCAAGGGCACCACAAACCCTTAGGGTGCGCCCTAGGGGGCGTCCCCCTGGCTTATGGGTCCCACGGGAGTCCTCCAACCCTAATTCTTGGCCTATAAATTCCTAAATATTCCCAAACCAACAGAAGCGTCCACCAAAATACTTTTTCGCCGCCGCAAGCCTCTGTTCCCATGAGATCCCATCTTGGGGCCTTTTCCGGCACCCTGCCGGAGGGGGATTCAATCACGGAGGCCTCTACACCAACCTTATTGCCCTTCCGATGAAGCAAGAGTAGTTTACCATATACCTACGGGTCCATACACTGGTACGCGTCGATGCTATACAAACGGTTTTTAACCCCTTTCCGCGACGGCGTTCGGAACCGTCGCCAAGTGAGTGACGACGAAAGAGGGGTCCTTCCCACACGACCCAGAAACCGTCGGGGATATGCCCTCCTGGCACACACGCTCGGCAAAATGAGGTCGTGTGCGACCGGCGAGCGCTCAAATACAGAAATACGTATAGTAGAGCTAAAAAATACAATTATACAGGCGAAATTGTTTCCGGTCGCAAGTACATCCCACACAGTCAGTCCCCGCTAAACGTTTCTGTTCGTATGTACATCCCACACAGTCGCTCCAAGGAAAACGTTTCCGTTCACAGGTACATCACACACAATTTTCCCCGTTAAATCGTTTATGATAGCGTTGCCATTGCACACGATATTAACAATTTTATCGTTTGCGTTATTGAATGCATCACACACGGTGCGTAGAAGAAACTGTATGGCAAAGGCTGTCCATCACACACAATTTTTATGTGGTAAACGTTTGCGCAAGGAGACCTAACGCAAACAATTTTTCAAGAGGATGTCGTGTGTGTAGTGGAGATTGATCGCACACGTAGTGGATCCTAGAAACGTTTCTGATCTCCATGTCTATCGTAGACGTTCCGCTTTCGCAAACCGTGTGCTGTGTAATCCCTAATTAATACCTAATTTTAAAATTACATGTTTTGAATTTGAAAGTAGGCAATCACTTATTTCATATCCAACCATGTTTATTATAAATATAGGTTCAACCACCAATGCATAATTCGATGCACAGGTACATATACTGAAGAATTACAGAAGCACCAAGTAAAGAATGATGAACCACAGTTGTACTAAAGACTGTAAAGAGAGAGGCGAAAGACATTCTGGTTGCTGGAGAAGGTGAAGCGGAATGCCCATATTGTGCCCTCCTCCATGCGTAATGCGCGCACGACTCTAGGCCAACCCCTTGTGATGGCTGCCCGTCCATCCTTCACTATCTTCATTACGACTTCTCGATGCTTATTGTAGTCTGGATGAAATACTTTAACCTTCATTGCGTGTCCACCAATCATGTACTTTGCGAGGTAATATTGAGTGAAGTGCTTCGGGAACCACTGCGAACGAAAAAGATTCAGACATTGTTGTCTAACAACTCATTATGGGCAGTAAAAAGAGAAGGCTGCAGAGTTTGTAGTTACCATCGTACAACTCACTGTTGTGTTCGATAGAGCATAAAAAATAATTTGCTTGCCACCATCAGTATCTTTTTGCTAATAATCCTTATCAGTTTCCTCATTTAATGCTTGTTCATGAATATCTCATTGCCCCATACGCAAAAAGGGTTGATGTGTGGATCCTTGCCAAGGGCATATGTGCCTACAAGCAAAGTCAATATTAGAAGCTAACAAGTGTCCAGGCCTGGATCTATATGCACTACATTATGGAACGACGGGGGGAGTACAAGCCGAGGGATGAAGCTAACCTCGGCGGAAAATGGTGGCCACTCCCGTTGTTGTCCTGCATAAGTAGTGGAAAGGCATGATAAGTACAACAACCTTAGCATCAAACAAATATAGCAAAGGTAAACAACATCATCTCCAAATGATAGCTTGAATATGTTGGTTTCAGCATGCTGTTAAAGTAGATATAAAATGGAAGGCAATGTTATCGACAGCAGGCTTAACAACCATCAAATATTGCAATTCAAACTGGTATTGTTGAAAATGAATAGAACGTAGGTAATTCTTAAACATCACACTGGATAAATGTGTAAAACTAAAATAAAGGGCATGTGTTAACTACACTAGAAATAACTGGAACCAAATATAGCCGTTCAAACTGGTATTGATGTAGTCGAGCGACACAGTTCCGACTTGCACATAATGAACAACACATTGTGAATGACTGAAATAAACAAGGCATAAATGACCAGTATAACAACCAAATATAGCCATTGAAAACTAGACAGAGTCTCACTTCAACCAACCTAACAAGCAAATACAGATAAACAAGGCATATGCTTGAAAACTGGACAAATGCTCACTACAACCAACCTAACAAGCAGATACAGATAAACAAGGCATCTGCTTGATAACTAGACAAATGCTAAAAAACCAACCTAACAACCAAATACAGATAAACAAGGCATCTGCTTGATAACTGGACAAATGCTCACTGCAACCAAACTAAGAACCAAATACATGTAAACAAGGCATCTGCTCGATAACTGAAAAAATGCTCACTCCAACCAACCTAACAACCAAATACAGATAAACAAGGCATCTACTCGCTATAAACAATCAAATATAGCCATTCGTGAAACTGAAGTGGACAATTCATACTTAAATATCACATAGCCCTATTGAACAAAACAATTTCTGCATAACTGAAATAATTAAACACGTCACAGTTAAAGCACCGCACGACAAATGCTACTACAATAAAGGGTACGAGTTGGCAAGCTAGAAAAGGGTAAGATTTGCTGATAGAATGTTGCCTCACTGAGCACAAACCCATGGTGCGCTCTCTGATGTCACAGATGGGATGTTTCACCTTGGAAGAACCTTCATGGGTGCCCTCCTCGTGGTCGTGGTCGATGAGATCTGACTTGGAAATTGAGGATCCCAAGCCGCCGCCGTAGAATGTGTCCTTCAGAAATGACAAAATGGGCTCGATGGCGTATAAAGATCGCAAATCCTTGACCACTTGGCGGAGGATATCAGTGACAGGGCCGTCGAAGAGATCGATGGCGGTTTAACCAGAGGGGTTGGGGATGGACCACTTAACCTGTGACATGGCCCGCGGGAAGCCGTCGCTGTGGACGAGCTTGATGTCGTAGCCAGCTTTCCCGAGATACAGTAATACACTAGCCTGCTGACATGAAGCCTTTGTCGTGGCAACGTAGTCAACGTCTTTGCCGGCTTCCGCGGCGACGTGTTGCTCCGGGATCGACAGGTCGGTGCGAACGGCGGCCACCTCGCCAACATCCGCCGGAGAGGCCATGATAAACCTCTTCTTGGCCGAACGCTTGTCGGGCTCCCCGGGATAGGTGGTCGAGCTTAGGCTGCAACATTCTGGAGCAGGGGATGTGGATCTGGCGGGGAGGGACACCGCAAGCCCCATCTTAAAACTCAGGGGAGTGGGGCGATGGTATGGGAATCGCTGGGTAACCTGAAATTTATTATCAAAGCTAGGAGGAACGGGCAGACCGGCAGGGGTTGGCAGCGGCGGCCACCGCGAGCTAGGGTTTGAGGGGGGGAGGGGCGGGTGGGGGACTGTGTGTGTGTGTGTGGGGGTGTGTTTGAGGATACGCCGCGGCTACTGAAAATTTTAGTAATGGTGGGTGGAGATGGTGGTGGACGAGGGAGGACGACGGTTCAAATGCATCGGCTACTACAATTTTACTATAATGTCGGTGCTGGAGGAGTGTGGGCGACGGTTGAAGTACGACAACTACTAAAATTTGGGTAAAGGAATTGATGCGGGGCGGGAGTGCCCAAGATCGCGCACGGTCCAATAACAATATGCGTGTATGATAATAAGGAAAAGTGGCGCTGCCGATTTTTGCAACGCTCAAGGCGGGTAGTTTGTTTTTTATATTTCTAGCTAGCTGGTCTATCGCACACAGTTCGTCCTAATTTCCAAATAAACTTACCCGCCTTTAGCTTGCACAGGTGGTGGTTTTACAGCGCACTTGCATCGCACACGGTTAAGCCAGTACCTCCACCCTTTGCTCGCGCTTGCGCGGTCGTGGTGATTTTACAGCGCACTTGCATCGCACACGGTTGAGCTAGTACCTCCACCTTTGCTCGCGCTTGCGCAGGCGTGGTGATTCACAGTGCACTTGTATCGCACACGGTTAAGATATTATACCCATGTCCATTGAGCGTAATCAGAGTCTTTGCAGCAAAAAACGTTAGAGAGGGTCAGAAGACAGCCACACCAACATGTGGCCCAAATATATATGAGTGAAAAGGGTGGTCTGTAATGTTCAAAATTCCAATGCATAACTTTGACCGTGCGGGCCCATGGTTGGGCGTGTCGTCGAAGATCGATGAGAGGAGCCAGAAGTCAAGAACCACCTGAAAGTGGCCAAATATATGTAGGAATATTGGGGATGTTTAAAACTTTAAGTACACAAAGGCATAACTTTAGTGGCACTCGCCAAGAAACCCGAAGCACCCTTGGATATATATATATATATATATATATATATATATATATATATATATATATATATATATATATATATAGGGTCTTTTACATCTGTGTCCCTAACTCGAACCCACTACTCACATTTGCCCCTAATTCAAAAGCACGCTCAAAATGCCCCTCCGCCGTTAGGTGCTCTTACAGAAATGCCCTTCCGTCCCGTTTCCGTCTGGTCAAAGAGGTTTGACCGTCTACTGGGCGTTTATTGGACATTTTGCCCCTGCCTCCATGTGCCACTTACACGTGGGACCCAGTCAAAACATAAATAAAAAGGAAAAACTCTCTCTCTCACCCTCTCTCTGACACACTTACTTGTGGGCCCCCAAACAAAATAGAGAAATAAAAAAATCCCTCCCACCTCTCTCACCCTATCTCTGTCTCACCTCCGGCGAGCGCCGACGGCCCTGGATGTGCAACGTTGGCACCAGCTCCCCACACGCCGCAGCCCTCCCTCCATTCTATCCTCCCTCTCCCTTCCTCCCTTCCTCCCTTCCTCTCCCTCCCTCTCCCTAGATCAAGGCCGACCGGGCGGCGAGCTCCAGTGACCAAAGCCACGGCGACGATGGATTTAAGTCACAACTCGGCGACAAACTTGTTGGCGGAGAGTATCAGACGAGTCTTGTTGGCGCGGCCCAGGGTACCAACAGAGCATGCAGGGTGGTCGGAATCGACCGCAGCGACGAGCTAGGCGGCGGCCGACGGCGGTGCTCGACGGACTCAAGAAGGCGGCCATGGATCCACTGGTTTAGGGGGCTGGGCGACATCTTAGGGGCACCACGAACATGACCGAGACATTAATTTGTGGTTTAGCGGCATAGGGTCAAGGCGAATAGACGATGGCGCCCGGTGATCCGCAGACGAGGAAGACGGTTGATCCGGCCGCAGGGAGGAGAGCGGCGGGAAGGGAGGGAAAGTTAGCTAGGGTTGTCGGGGGCTGCAGCGTCGTTAAGTAACCCTAGCCGAGCTACTACGATAGAAAGCTGTCAAACAGCGGCGACGGTGGCTGGCCGTGCGCGGCAAATGACGAGGAAGACAATGACTGGGAAGATGGGTGGGCCTGGCGCTATGCACATGGGCCAAAGTGCACATTGAACTTGGGCCAAAAGGTAAGCACTCTTTCTTCTCTTTAATTTCTGTTTTATTTTTTCCAGGGTAAAATGTCAAACAAACGTCTCATAGACGGTCAAACCCCTTTGACCGGACGGAAACGGAACGGAAGGGCATTTTTGTAAGGTCACTTAACGGCGGAGGGGCAAATTTGAGCAGGCTTCGAAGTTAGGGGCATATCTGAGTAGGTGGTTCGAGTTAGGGACAGAAATGCAAATGGCCCATATATATATATATATATATATATATATATATATATGTGTGTGTGTGTGTGTGTGTGTGTGTGTAATGACATAATGTCGTACCTAGCTAGGATGCTTGGCCCACCACCTCCCACCTCGTGTTAGCGGGGTGGATGCACGTAATGATCGATACTTTGGTCATACATGCATGTCGCCATGACCTACCATAAGACGGACCAATGAATCTATCGTTTGGTCAAACGACAGCTGTTGTTGTCGATAAACCGCTTGGGCCAATAGATTGAACCATCATAAAAATCGCACGAGAGGGACCACAAAACCAGCACCTCTTGCATGCGGCCCAAAATGATGTACGTTGGGAAGGGGTGATGTGTGTATTCAATATAGAATAATGTACAATTTAGATGTGGTGCCTACCTCTCAATACAGACAACAACCATGAAGGCAATGTAGTTAAGGACGAGATACGCAGGGTATGATGTAGGTCGAACCCAACAATCCGAGCATGTGGGAGGGAATCCTGACAGCGCATGAGCTCGAGCTTTGGTTGAGCGACATGTGACGGTGACCGGCCCTAACACGAACTAGGAGGAATCCATTCATGGCCAACACATACCCCTCATTATCGGTCAAAGGGATGATATATATACACTCGGGGAGCCCACAGATATGCGTGTCGTCACAAAAACCGCACAAGGGAGACGTGGTCGATCAGAAGACCCCGTATACACTGCATGCGGCCTGAAAATATGTATGGGTACGGTGGTGTGTGATGTGTTTAAATCCCGAATGCACAACTTCGATGGGCCACCAACTACATTACAAACCAAACACCGTACCCGACTCCAAGCCTGGTTCAATATGTACGATGTCAGTTTCCCAACTTCGAGGCGGCGGCGGGGGCAGGGGGTCGTCTCATGCATGTGCTCAAACATTATTTGGTCTAGCATGGGACACATCCATATCTATACCCCTACATAGTGTGCGAATAATTTTGAAAGTTGGTCGTTGGATGAAGCCAATCCGACGGTACAGAGATGGCAAATCTGAGCACTACTGGCCGTTGGATATCATCTCAATTCCATCAGATTCTACCACATGTACAATCTAGAAGACTCCATGGTTGAACTTAAGCATAATGCACAAACCTCAAAACACAAAAGCACGTCTCCTTTGTTCTCTAGAATCTTCCATATCTTAATTGCCCAAACTTTTTTTGTAAATGAATTGTCACTTTTTGTTTTTTACTTTGTGCTTTACAATGCACAATTCCACGAATCTTAAAATAGATTTTTTATAAAACTAATTGATTTGGGATGAGATGAACTATAAGAATTAAACGAACATCTACATCATGCATATATGACTCAAAGCTTACATGCTATAGTGTGGTATTTACATACCTTACTAGTATCAATAGGAAACCATCATGGTCAAACCCTTCTCGTTGTTGGGTCAAAGGGATAGATTGTGTGGGCCCCCCTAATTGTCGGTAAAGGATAGTATATATACCTCAGGGAGCCCACAGATATGTGCCGCGTCTATAAGCCGCACAAGGGAGACATGCTCGAGAAGAACACCCTGCCCCCTATACCCTGCATGCAACCTGAAAAAGGTTTATATAATAGCCATGACAGGTCAAGTCAATCATTCTTTAATTTCTTAGAGCAAAAAATAACCCATAAAACATAGTAGGTTTATATAATCGCCATGACAGGTCAAGTCAATCATTCTTTAATTTTTTAGAGCAAAAAATAACCCATAAAAACATAGTCTACAAATTAGCAAAACAAGGATCCCAAGGTTTATATAATTGCCATGATAGGTCACTATAGAGATATAATATATCTCTATAATGATCGTGTCATGGCATTTAAATGAAGCTTGAGATATGCAACTTCCCACTGGGTCACCCATCCTTGGACTACTCCATCCCGAGCACGCTTAACTTCTGCGTTCTATTTGACTAGGCTAGAGGATGGGAAGCCGCCCCTTGCTGATAAGAATTGCCTCCTTGCCATTAAGGAGTTTCACACTGGTCACCCTATGGGACCTACTCCCTCCTATCACACACATTTGTGCTTTTAGAAACTGTGTGGGATATTTACATGGCCGGTGTGTCGCCGCTAGCCTTCAATGAGCACCGACACTAGTAGCGGGAAACCATGGGAGAAGAGGTGAGAAACCGATGAGAGGAGTGGCGAGAAACGGTAGCCTGTTTAGAAAACCTAGTAGAGAAGAAAGCGTGAGCTAGCACGACGCATGCACACAGTGCTTACCCATGTACTACATGTATTGTCGAAAGGGCTCAGGGTTGCAGTTCGATCTGGGAGCATCCAACGGTGCACACGTCCGATCCGTGGGGTTTGGATTCTGGCCAACCAGAATGCGCGACTCAGATCACGCGCGCATCAGGGGGAAGGGGGCATCGACCATGGTTTGGTAGGCACACGGCTTTCGTGAGTGAACCGTGTGCTATTTGAAAACATTTCGTGAGAATAATCTCGGTTTTTAAATCCCCGTAAATCCAAAACTCACCCGAAAATTGTGAAACCTGGCATGGTGTCATGACATGGCACATATATGTCGAGGATTTTTTCCGTCCATTTTGGCGCAAGTTTTATTACAAGCCTCTTACAAACTGGAGCTTCTCTCAAAGAAGCCTCGTGGTTCCGATAGGGAAACGTGTCCCCCTTGTGGGCGAAACGTAATCACTGCCTCTTTTCGCCTTGTATTTTCTTCTACTGGCAACATGGAACGACAGGATATCCATGCTGAAATTTAAACTTATTCAGGGTTCGTTTGGCCTTTTTATACACTAATTGAGTTTCCTAGGCATTTAATGTCCATAATTCAAATCTGAACTTCAAATACATGCTCCAGTTCACCAAAATGGCTAGAAAATGTATACATGTGTCATTGGGTGCATGTTTAGGTCCCATGCCAGGAATAGGAACGAATTACAACCGTAGTCGCGTCCTGGCTCGTCCTCGAACATTTGGAATCTCGGTTTTAAATCCCCGTAAATCCTAAACTCACCAGAAAGTCATCAAAGGTGGCATGGTGTCACGTAATGGCACATATATGTCATGGTAAAACATTGTCCAATTTGGGCCAAGCTTTATTAGAAACCTCTTACAAACTGGAGCTTCTCTCAAAGAAGCCTCGTGGTTCCGATTGGGAAACGTGTTCCCCTTGTGGGAAAAACGTAATCACTGCCTCTTTTCGCCTTGTATTTTCTTTCGCGAGCAACATGGAATGACATGATATCCGTGCTGGAATTTAAACTTATTCATGGTTCGTTTGGCCTTTTTATACACTAATTGAGTTTCCTAGGCATTTAATGTCCATAATTCAAATCTGAACTACAAATACATGCTCCAGTTCACCAAAATGGCTAGAAAAATTGTGCATGTGTCCTTGGGTGCATGTTTAGGTCCCATGCCGGGAATGGGAACGAATTACAACCGTACCGGTGTCCTGGCTCGTCCTCAAACATTTCGAATCTCAGTTTTTAAATCCCCATAAATCCAAAACTCACTAGAAAGTCATCAAAGGTGGCATGGTGTCACGTCATGGCACATATATGTCGTGGTAAAAACATTTCCAATTTGGGCCAAGCTTTATTACAAACCGGAGCCCGTCGCGAGAACCCTCGTGGTTTCAATAGGGAAACGTGTCCCCTTGTGGGCCAAAGGATAATCGCTCCCTCTTCTAGCCTCGTATTTCTTCTACACGCAACACGGAACAACGGGAGATTCATGCTAAACTTTGAAATTATTCAGGGTTCGTTTGACCTTTTTATTCATTAATTGAGTTTTGTAGGCATTTAATGTCCATAATTCAAATCCGAACTACAAATACATGCTCCAGTGCACCAAAATGGCTAGAAAAAACATAAATGTTTCCTTGGGGTGCATGTTTAGGTCCCATGGAAAGAATGGGAACGAATTCAACCGTCTCGCCGTTCTGGCTTGGCCACAAACATTGCGAATCTCGGTTTTTAAATCTCTGTAAATCCAAAACTCACCAGGAAATCATGAAACTTGGCATGGTGTCACTACATGGTACATATAATTGCCCAATTTGGGCGAAGCTATATTAGAAGCCTCTTACAAACCGGAGCATGTCGCAACCCTAGTGGTTCCGGTAGGGAAACATGCCCCTCTTGTGGGCGAAACGATAATCGTTGCCTCTTATCGCCTTGAACTTTGTTTTCTACAGGCAACATAGAATAACAGGAGTGTCGGGCTGAAATTTGTAACTGTTCAGGGTTCGTTTGGCCATTGTATATATTACTAATTACTAAGTTTTCTACGCATTTAATGTAGTCCATATTTCAAAATTGAACTATAAGCACATGCTCCAGTGAAGCAAAATGGGTGGGAAATCGTACATGTGTCATTGGGTGCATGTTTAGGTCTCATTTAAGGAATGGGAATGAATTACAAACTTGTCGTCATCCTAAAACATGAGAATCTCGGTTTTTAAATCCCAGTAAATCAAAAACTCACCCAAAAAACATTAAACTTGGCATGGTTTCATGACATGGCACATATATGCCATGGTCAAAAAAATCGTCCAGTTTGAGAAGAGGCGCACACATTAGTAGCCAACAAAGTCCTTTTTGAAACAAAAAGCTGACACGTTAATATTGCAAACGGTTGTATTATATTAACCATGTCGAAATTTAACCATACTTGGTGGCATGCGTGCAGCTATTTGATTAGACGGGACAAGCGCGAGAAGTCCGCCGTGCAGGCTCGACGGGACGCGTGCGAGCAGTCCGCCGCGCAGGCTCGGCGGGACACGTGCATCCTGTCCACCTCGCAGGCTTGACGGGATACATGCGAGCAGCAAGGCCGCCCATGCTCACTGGGAAGCGAGCTCTTTGACCTCCATGTAACAGCCGCCGCCCGCCTCGCTCACAACTTCTCCATTAATGGGTTAATTAAAGCACCTGGACGGAGGGTGTTTGCTTGTGATCCCATGGCAACATTTGCTTTGTTCGTGTTTTCAACTCGTATTCCGCCCTAATTTAAATTGCCACATAGGGCAACAGATAATACGACCACAAGTAAAATGGCAACGGATAATACGACGACAAATTTACAATGGCACAGATAATAATTGTCTTACATATTCCGGATAATTTAAAATGCCACATGCAGCAAAGCCTAGAAGACACGGGGGCAAGAGAATAAGGAAATTGCAGACAACGATCTGGGTCGCTACTGTCTCTACTCGTCGATGGATCGCCAGGCAACGACATCCTCCAACTCCTTTTTCAATTCCTCGCGACTTTGCTTGAAAGCAGCCATGGATTCCTCCACCTCTTGCTCGCGCTCGATCTGGAGCTTCCTCAAGTCACCCATCAGTTCCTCGATGACCGCTGCCAGTGTCATCCCCGAGGCACTGCTCTGCTCATGCAGCATCTTTCAGCCGGCGGCCTCCTCCTCCTTCTCGGCGAGCGCCTTGAGGAGCTTCGCATTGTCACCCATGAGTTGCTCGACGAGGCCGGTCGCCTTGTCAACCGAGGCATCACTGATCTTGAGCAGCTTCATCAAGCCGTCGACCAGCTCCTGCTGCGTAGTGACGCCAGCAAGAATGTCGTCATCACCGGCGAAGGACTTCAGGAACGCCGACTCGTCGTGATGGCCGACGCCGCGAATGCACTTGTGAGAGCCCTCACGTGCCCGTGAGAGCTCGTTCGAGGGCTCCGCGGCGCGCCGTGACATCTCTGCTGCGGCTGCGGCTTCGCAGCGGGACCTCTCTAGTGCTTCCGCGGCCTTGGTCTTTGCTGCCTGGTTATATGTCCACCCTAAACTCCTCCTACCGGTCATGGCGGAACGACTTGTCGGGAAAGACCAGTTTTGCGGGTGATGAGGAGAGGAACTGTGAAGTAATTTTTGAGTGGGTAGTTTTTATAGCCCGGTGCTAAGTGTGAACACATATTAGTTTGATAGGTGTGAACATATTTGCAATTACTTATTGCGTTGTAATCTGCAATGTGACGAGAAACAAGGTCAAAATTTATTGATGGCAGAAGGTTGACCACGTGGTTACTCGCCGTTGAGGCGGCCACGACGCGCTCTGCTCACGTTCGTCCGTGCGTTTTGCTCGCCATTGACGCGGCCGCGGCGCGCTCCGCTCTGGCGTCCCTGTGCGCGCTCTGCTCGTCGTTGAGGCAAATTTACAATGGCAATGGTTAATAATTCTTAATAGTTGTCTTACATATTCAGGATAATTTAAAATGCCACATGCGGCAAGGCCTAGACCACTCACGACCTACATATGCATACAATTATAATAAAATATAAGCTAAAAGACTAAGCTGATGGCTTTTCGATGATGGTCTTCTCGGACTCCATGATCAGCATAGCACCCTTGCGGCCGTTCACTCCAAGTGTCCTGACCTGCCTCCGCCTACAGAGCTGCTGGCGCTAGGAGGCTCCTCGGGCTGCTGGGCCTCTTCCAGAAGAGCAGGACAGCGTGCAATCCCGTGCATGACAACTCCGCGGAACCGCTCCATTTCCATGTCTCTAGCCTGGTAGCAAATTCCGTCCATCACCTGCATCCTCAAGATATCACGTTGGCGATGTTCTACTTCGTCGGGGACGTCAACTCCGCCAAGGATGCGCTCGAGCCTGGCCACCACATCATCAGATTCGAGGTATGGATTTAACAATTCACCCATGTGGAGCGCGGGAAGCATTCCCTGGAGTGCGGGAAGACTAAGTGGAGAACACACACAACCCGAATACCGTATCTGGTGCCACGTGTTATTTATCACGCAAGTGTTAACATAAGGAAGGCATGTGTAACTTACTAATCACCAGACACGAGTACTCGCAGACGCATCATGTGCGATACTCCTAGACACCGCAAGCAACTAATTTGCATTTTTTAAAGTTTTTTGTACACACAGAATTGCACACGAACTAACTGTATTAACCGTCTGTGTTATAATTTGTCATCGCAAACAGTTCATTCGAGTCAGCTGTTTGCCACGTATCACACACATCTTGTTAAGTTGAACCGTTTCTGTTGTGTTCGCTAATCGAAAACAGTTTGTCCGAGTGAACCGTATGCCCTATATCACACACACGTTGATCTGGCTAACCGTTTCTGTTGCACTCCCTAATAGCAAACAGTTTATCAGAGCAAACTGTATGCCGTATATCGCACACACATTAATATGGCTGCCCATTTATGTTGTTCTGCCTCATCGCAAACAGTTCGAACGGGTTAACCGTGTGCCCTGAATCGCACACGCAACTAAAATATAAACCGTGTTTGATGGTTCCGCCATCGCAAACATTTTGCACCTTTTTTGACGGGTTTTTACATCCCCGCTTGTGATTAATGCATCGCACACAATTTTGTTAAAGGGTCTCTGATCGTAGTGTCACGTTAGCAGCATCCTCAGTAGTGATAGCTAGTAGCCTGATGGCTTATTCTCTCTCTTTGATCTTCAATACCATGGTCTCCTCGATGTTCTTGGAGTTCTTTCTGATGTAATATTCTTTTGCGGTGTGTTTGTCGAGATCCGATGAATTGTGGATTTATGATCAGATTATCTATGAATATTATTTGATTCTTTTCTGAATTCTTATATGCATGATTTGATATTTTTTTATTTCTCTTCAAATTATCGTTTGGTTTGGCCAACTAGATTGGTTCTTCTTGCAATGGGAGAGGTGCTTAGTTGGGTTCAATCTTGTGGTGTCCTCACCCAATGACAAAGTAGGGGTAGCGAGGCACGTATTGTATTGTTGCCATCAAGGGTAAAAAGATGGGGGTTTCATCATATTGCTTGAGTTTATCCCTCTACATAATGTCATCTTACTTAAGGCATTACTCTGTTCTTACGAACTTAATACTCTAGATGCATGCTGGATAGCGGTCGATGTGTGGATTAATAGTAGTAGATACAGGCAGGAGTCGGTCTACTTGATACGGATATGATGCCTATATTCATGATCATTGCCTTGGATATTGTCATAACTTTGCGCTTTTCTATCAATTGCTCGACAGTAATTTGTTCACCCACCGTATGTTTTCTTTCAAGAGAGCAGCCTCTAGTGAAACATATGGCCCCCGGGTCTATTTTCCATCTTAAATTTTCAGATCTATAAACTAAAAACCCAAAAATACATTGCTGCAATTTATTTACTTTTATTTTGTTTTACGATTTAGTAATATTTTATATCTATCTCTATCAGATCTCATCATTGCAAGTGACCGTGAAGGGATTGACAACCCCTTTATCACGTTGGGTGCAAGTGTTTGATTGTTTGTGCAGGTGCATAAATTGGAGACTTGCTTGTACCTCCTACTAGATTGATACTTTGGTTCTCAAACTGAGGGAAATACTTATCTCTACTTTGCTGCATCACCCTTTCCTCTTCAAGGGAAAAACCAACACAAGCTCAAGAAGTAGCATCGATGCAGAGGATGACCGGGGTTGCGCGCGGTCGGGGCAGAAAACGACACAATGATGATCATGGCGGATGACGCGACGGCGAAGATCCGGTGGCGCTCGCGCCGTCAGACGCGTGGAAGGCGCCGCCGGTTGGTCGGAGGGACGACAAAAAACGGTCGAGGCGCAGGACATCGCGAAAGGGGAGACGAGAGGAACTACCAGAGAGAGAAAGAAAACGGTGGAAATGAAAAGGTTGTGGACGGTTGGGCGGGCTTGGAAGGGGAACTGCCCGTGGAGAGCAGTGGTAGGCGAGAACAGGCACCCGCCACCACAATCTTTTTCAAAATTTTGATTTATTTGATGCGGCTTGCCAAAATAGAGTTGTGGCGGGCACGTGGCAGTGTCTGCCACTACTTACCCACGAGCCATATTTGGAAGAGCCTAGCTGTGGCGGGTGCTTTCTAGCGCCCGCCACTGACTTGCCCGTAACTGTAATGGGTACAACCAGGTACCTGCCACTGCTCTTTTAGAAAAGTAGCAGTGGCGGGTCTCGGAAGAATAACATCCGAATGTCTGTGCTATAAAAAATTCTATTAAAAAGATAAGAAATTTAAAAATAAAAAATGTGCTCGATAAAGAAAGAAAGTTACCCTTTTAATTGCTTAATTAATTTACAAGTGTCATTGTGAGAAGTACTTTTTTTAACACATTACCTGCCAGCCACTATTTATAGTTCACCTATAGGGCCCTTTCAGTAGTGAGAGTTTGCTCACAGATGGCGGGTTGGATTGACAAAAGGTTATCGAGTGAAGGAAATCTATTTTTGCTAAAAGTTGTGGCCCACGCAATTCCTTTTATACTATGTTTGTCTTCAAACTTCCAAAAGGTGTATGTAAAGATATAACATATGTCATTTCCAGGGTTTGGTGGGGAGAAGACGCGAACAACAAGAGAATGCATTGGTGGACATGGTGGAAACTATGCTTCCCTAAGAAAGATGGATGGATAGGCTTTCGAGATCTCTATTCTTTTAATTTGGCAATGTTGACAAAACATTGCTCAAGACTACTAGATGATCCAGAATCCCTATGTTCTATGGTCCTCCGAGCAAAATATTATCCTCTAGTGATCTTCTTGCTAATGGACCCAAAAAGGTATCCTCCTTTACATGGCAAAACATTTTCGCTGGTATTCAAACTTTCAAATGGGGTCATAAATGAACAATTGGAAACAGGGAGAAGGTAAATATCTTGGGGAATCATTGGATACCAACTAACCCCTCGAGGAAACTAATTACACCATGAGTTGGAGTGTTAACTACAAAAGGTAATGTACTAATTGACCCTATAACAGAAAATTGGGATGATCGAGCTACTACACAATATTTTCAACCCAATTGGTGTTAGTTAGTCGTACCCTCCGGATCCATTTGAGCTACAATTCCTTTGAGGACTCTGTGGCATGGCATGGCACAAGCTCGGGGTATTTCTCAGTCAGGTCGACACATCACTGTGAGTGAAAGTATTAGTTGGAGCTTTGCCAGCGGCTGGCCCCTCGACAAGTAACCCTTTATGGTCTATCTTTTGGAAACTGTGGATCCTAGGCAAAAAAATGGTTGGAGGGCATTGCATGCCACTTCTCCTCTAAATCCATTCTGGCTAATAGGCACATTGGGAGTATTGGACAATGTCCTATTTGTGCACATGGCCTCGGGGAATATTACTGTTAGGGAACGTAGCATGTAATTTCAAAAAAATTACTACGCTCAAGCAAGATCTATCTAGGAGATGCATAGCAACGAGAGGGGGAGAGTGTGTCCATGTACCCTCGTAGACCGAAAGCGAAAGCGTTTTCTCAATGTGGTTGATGTAGTCGAACATCTTCCCGTTTCGACCGATCAAGTACCGAACGTACGACACCTCCGAGTTCTGCACACGTTCAGCGCGATGACGTCCCTCGAGCTCTTGATCCAACAGAGTGTCGATGAAGTAGATGAGTTCCGTCAGCACACCGGCGTGGTGACGGTGATGGTGATGTGATCCGCGTAGGGCTTCGCCTAAGAACTACGTGAATATGACCGGAGGCGTAAACTGTGGAGGGGGGGGGGCACCGCACACGGCTTGGAACAATTGATGTATGTTGTAGGCGCCCCCACGTATATAAAGGAGGGAGGGGGAGGAGGCCGACCCTAGGCGCGCCCAAGTAGGAGGAATCCTACTTGGGCTCCTAGTAGGATTCGTCCTCCTTTCCTGTTACCTGAGGGGGAAAGGGTGAAAGAGAGAGAGGGGGAGAAGGAAAGGGGGGCGCCGCCCCCTCTCCTAGTCCAACTCGGCCTCCTTCCCTATGGGGGGCATGCCACCCCTTTGTGGGCTGGTGTGCCTCCCTCCTATGGCCCATATGGCCCATATCTTCCCCGGGGGGTACCGGTAACCCCCCCGGTACTCCGACATGTACCCGATACACTCCGGAACACTTCCGGTGTCTGAATACTATCATACAATATATCAATATTTACCTCTCAACCATTTCGAGACTCCTCATCATGTTCGTGATCTCATCCGGGACTCCAAACAACATTCGGTCACCAAATCACATAACTCATATAGTACAAATCGTCATCAAACGTTAAGCGTGCGGGCCCTACGGGTTCGAGAACTATGTAGACATGACCGAGACACCTCTCCGGTCAATAACCAATAGAGGAACCTGGATGCTCATATTGGCTCCCACATATTCTACAAAGATCTTTATCGTCGAGCCGCAATGACAACATACATTATTCCCTTTGTCATCGGTGTGTTACTTGCCCGAGATTTGATCTTCGTATCTCCATACCTAGTTCAATATCATTACCGGCAAGTCTTTTTACTCGTTCCGTAATGCATCATCCCGCAACTAACTCATTAGTCACATTGCCTGCAAGGCTTATTATGATGTGCATCACCGAGAGGGCCCAGAGATACCTCTCTGATACTCAGAGTGACAAATCCTAATCTCGATCTTTGCCAACCCAACAAAACACCTTTGGAGATACCTGTAGAGCATCTTTATAATGACCCAGTTACGTTGTGACGTTTGATAGCACACAAGGTATTCCTCCGGTATCCGGGAGTTGCATAATCTCATAGTCAAAGGAATATGTATAAGTCGTGAAGAAAGCAATAGCAATAAAACTTAACGATCATTATGCTAAGATAATGGATGGGTCTTGTCCATCAAATCATTCTCCTAATGATGTGATCATGTTCATCAAATGATAATACATGTCTATGATTAGGAAACTTAACCATCTTTGAATAACGAGCTAGTCTAGTAGAGGCTTACTAGGGACACTGTGTTTTGTCTATGTAACCACACATGTATCAAGTTTCCGGTTAATACAATTCTAGCATGAATAATAGACGATATCATGATATAAGGAAATATAAATAACAACTTTATTATTGCCTCTAGGGCATATTTCCTTCAGTCTCCCACTTGCACTAGAGCCAATAATCTAGATTACAATGTAATGATTCTAACACCCATGGAGTATTGGTGTTGATCATGTTTTGCTCGTGGAAGAGGCTTAGTCAACGGGTCTGCCACATTCAGATCCGTATGTATTTTGCAAATCTCTATATCTCCCTCCTTGACTTGATCACAGATGGAGTTGAAGGTCTCTTGATGTGTTTGGTTCTTTTGTGAAATCTGGATTCCTTCACCAAGGCAATTGCTCCAGTATTGTAACAAATATTTTCATTGGACCCGATGCAATAGTTATTTACACCTAGATCGGATATGAACTCCTTCATCCAGACTCTTTCACTCGCTGCTTCCAAAGCAGTTATGTACTCCGCTTCACACGTAGATCCCGCCACGATGCTTTGCTTGGAACTGCACCAACTGATAGCTCCACCATTCAATATACATACGTATCCGGTTAGTGACTTAGAGTCATCTGGATCAGTGTCAAAGCTAGCATCGACGTAAGCATTTACGACAAGCTCTTTGTCACCTCCATAAACGATAAACATATCCTTAGTGCTTTTAAGGTACTTCAGGATGTTCTTGACCATTGTCCAGTGATCCACTCCTAGATTACTTTGGTACCTCCGTGCTAAACTTATAGCAAGGCACACATTAGGTCTGGTGCACAACATAGCATACATGATAGAACCTATGGCTGAGGCATAGGGAATGACTTTCATTTTCTCTCTATCTTCTGCAGTGGTGGGGCATTGAGTCTGACTCAACTTCCCACCTTGTAACACAGGCAAGAACCCTTTATTTGACTGATCCATTTTGAACTTCTTCGAAACTTTATCAAGGCATGTGCTTTGTGAAAGTCTAATTAAGCGTCTTGATCTATCTCTATAGATCTTGATGCCTAATATATAAGCAGCTTCACCGAGGTCTTTCATTGAAAAACTCTTACTCAAGTATCCTTTTATGCTATCCAGAAATTCTATATCATTTCCAATCAACAATATGTCATCCACATATAATATTAGAAATGCTACAAAGTTCCCACTCACTTTCTTGAAAATACACGCTTCTCCGAAAGTCTGTATAAAACCATATGCTTTGATCACACTATCAAAATGTATATTCCAACTCCGAGATGCTGGCACAAGTCTATAAATGGATCGCTGGATCTTGCACACTTTGTTAGCACCTTTAGGATTGAAAAAACCTTCTGGTTGCATCATATACAACTATTCTTTGAGAAATCCATTAAGGAATGCATTTTATGTCCATTTGCCAGATTTCATAATCATAAAATGCGGCAATTGCTAACATGATTCGGACATACTTAAGCATCTCTACGGGTGAGAAGGTCTCATCATTGTCAACTCCTTGAACGTGTCGAAAACCTTTCGCAACAAGTCGAGCTTTGTAGACAATAACATTACCATCAGCGTCAGTCTTCTTCTTGAAGTTCCATTTATTCTCTATGGCTTGCCGATCATCGGGCAAGTCAACCAAAGTCCATACTTTGTTCTCATACATGGATCCCATCTCAGATTTCATGGACTCAAGCCATTTCACGGAATCTGGGCTCATCATCGCTTCCTCATAGTTCGTAGGTTCGTCATGGTCAAGTAACATGACTTTCAGAACAGGATTACCGTACCACTCTGGTGTGGAATGTGCTCTGGTTGACCTACGAGATTCGGTAGTAACTTGATCTGAAGTTTCATGATCATTATCATTAGCTTCGTCACTAGCTGGTGTAGGCATCACACGAACGGTTTCCTATGATGAGCTACTTTCCAATTCGAGAGAAGGTACAACTGCCTCATCAAGTTCTACTTTCCTCCCACTCACTTCTTTCGAGAGAAACTGCTTCTCTAGAAGGATCCATTCTTAGCAACAAATATCTTGCCTTCAGATCTGTGATAGAAGATCCACCCAACAGTTTCTTTTGGGTATACTATGAAGACGCACTTATCCGATTTGGGTTCGAGCTTATCAAGCTAAAGCTTCTTCACATAAGCATGGCAAACCCAAACTTTAAGAAACAACATCTTAGCTTTCTTGCCAAATCACAGTTCATACGGTGTCGTCTCAACGGATTTAGATGGTGCCCTATTTAAAGTGAATGCAACTATCTCTAATGCATAACCCCAAAACGATAGTGGTAAATCGGTAAAAGACATCATAGATCGCACCATCTCTAATAAAGTACGGTTACGATGTTCGGACACACCATTACGACGTGGTGTTCCAGGTGGCGTGAGTTGTGAAACTATTCCACATTGTTTTAAATGAAGGCCAAACTCGTAACTCAAATATTCACCTCCGCCATCAGATCATAGAAACTTTATTTTCTTGTTAAGATGGTTCTCCACTTCACTCTGAAATTCTTTGAACTTTTCAAATGTTTCAGACTTGTGTTTCATTAAGTAGATATACCCATATCTGCTCAAATCATCTGTGAAGGATAGAAAATAACGATACCTGCCGGGAGCCTCAACACTCATCGGACCGCATACATCGGTATGTATTATTTCCAATAAGTCAGTGGCTCGCTCAATTGTTTCGGAGAGCGGAGTCTTAGTCATCTTGCCCATGAGGTATGGTTTGCAAGCATCAAATGATTAATAATCAAGTGATTCCAAAAGTCCATCTGCATGGAGTTTCTTCATGCGCTTTAGACCAATATGACCTAAACGGCCGTGTCACAAATATGTTGCACTGTCATTATCAACTTTGGATCTTTTGGCATCAATATTATGAATATGTGTATCACCACGATCAAGATTCAACAAAAATAGACCACTCTTCAAGGGTGCATGACCTTAACAGATATTACTCATATAAATAGAACAACCGTTATTCTCTGATTTAAATGAGTAACCGTCTCGCATCAAATAAGATCCAAATATAATGTGCATGCTCAACGCTGGCACCAAATAACAACTATTCAGGTCTAAAACTAATCCCGAAGGTAGATGTAGAGGTAGCGTGCCGACGGCGATCACATCGACCTTGGAACCATTCCCGACGCGCATTGTCACCTCGTCCTTAGCCAATCTTCATTTAATCCATAGCCCCTGTTTCGAGTTGCAAATATGAGCAACAGAACCAGTATCAAATACCCAGGCGCTACTACGAGCATTAGTAAGGTACACATCAATAACATGTATATCAAATATACCTTTGTTCACTTTGCCATCTGCTACCTCTTGAGCACAACATTGGTTTTCCCTTGAAGAGGAAAGGGTGATGCAGCAAAGTAGCGTAAGTATTTCCCTTAGTTTTTGAGAACCAAGGTATCAATCCAGTAGGAGGCCACACGCAAGTCCCTCGTACCTACCCAAACAAATAAGAACCTTGCAACCAACGCGATAAAGGGGTTGTCAATCCCTTCACGGCCACTTGCAAAAGTGAGATCTGATAGAGATGATAAGATAATATTTTTGGTATTTTTATGATAAAGACTAAAATTAAAGAAAGCAAAATAAACGGTAATAGAAATAACGGTAGATTAATATGATAGAGAATAGATCCAGCGGCCATAGGTTTCACTAGTGGCTTCTCTCAAGATAGCATAAGTATTACGGTGGGTGAACAAATTACTGTCGAGCAATTGATAGAATTGAGCACAGTTATGATAATATCTAGGTATGATCATGTATATAGGCATCATGTCCATGACAAGTAGACCGACTCCTGCCTGCATCTACTACTATTACTCCACACATCGACCGCTATCCAGCATGCATCTAGAGTATTAAGTTCATATGAACAGAGTAACGCTTTAAACAAGATGACATGATGTAGAGGGATAAACTCATGCAATATGATATAAACCCCATCTTTTTATCCTCGATGGCAACGATACAATACGTGTCGTTTCCCCTACTGTCACTGGGATCGAGCACCACAAGATTGAACCCAAAGCTAAGCACTTCTCGCATTGCAAGAAAGATCAATCAAGTAGGCCAAACCAAACTGATAATTCGAAGAGACTTGCAAAGATAACCAATGATACTATAAAGAATTCAGAGGAGATTCAAATATTGTTCATAGATAATCTTGATCATAAACCCACAATTCATCGGATCTCGACAAACACACCGCAAAATAAGATTACATCGAATAGATCTCCAAGAGAATCAAGGAGAACTTTGTATTGAGATCCAAAAGAGAGAAGAAGCCATCTAGCTAATAACTATGGACCCTAATGTCTGAGATAAACTACTCACACATCATCGGAGAGGCTATGGTGTTGATGTAGAAGCCCTCTGTGATCAATGCCCCTCGTGCGGAGCGGAAAAAGGCCCCAAGATGGGATCTCACGGGTACAGAAGGTTGCGGCGGTGGAATTAGGTTTTCGTGGTGCTCCTCGATGGTTTGGGGGTACGAAGGTATATATAGGAGGAAGAAGTAGGTCGGTGGAGCCAGGAGGGCCCCACGAGGGTGGAGGGCGCGCCCAGGGGGGTAGGCGCACCCCCTGCCTCATGGCTTCCTCGTTGGTTGCTTGACGTCCACTCCAAGTCTTCTGGATCACGTTTGTTCCAAAAATAACTCTCCTGAAGGTTTCATTCCGTTTGGACTCTGTTTGATATTCTTTTTCTGCGAAACACTGAAATAGGGAAAAAACATCAATTTGGGCTGGGCCTCCGGTTAATAGGTTAGTCCCAAAAATAATATAAAATTGTATAAATAAGCCCATTAAACACCCAAAACATAATATATAATAACATGGAACAATAAAAAACTATAGATACGTTGGAGACATATCAAGCATCCCCAAGCTTAATTCCTGCTCGTCCTCGAGTAGGTAAATGATAAAAATAGAATTTTTGATGTGGAATGCTTCTTAGCATAATTTTCAATGTAATTCTTTTTATCGTGGCATGAATATTTAGATCCGAAAGATTCAAGATAAAAGTTTAATGTTGACATAAAACAATAATACTTAAAACATGCTAATCAAGCAATTATGTCTTATCAAAATAACATAGCCAAAGAAAGCTTATCCCTACAAAATCATATAGTTAGGCCATGCTTCAATTTCATCACACAAAACATTCTCATCATGCATAACCCCGATGACAAGCCGAGAAATTGGTTCATACTTTTTAACACGCTTCAGCCTTTTCAACCCTTACGCAATACATGAGCGCAAGCCATGGATATATCACTATGGGTGGAATAAAGTATAATGATGGGGGTTATGTGAGAAGAAAAAAAGGTAGAAAGTCTCACATTGATGCGGCTAATCAAGAGGCTATGGAGATGCCCATCAATTGATGTCAATGAGAGGAGTAGGGATTTCCATGCAACGAATGCACTAGAGCTATAAATATATGAAAGCTCAACAAAAGAAACTAAGTGGGTGTGCATCCAACTTGCTTGCTCACGAAGACCTAGGGCATTTTGAGGAAGCCCATCATTGGAATATACAAGCCAAGTTCTATAATGAAAAATTCCCACTAGTATATGAAAGTGACAACATAGGAGACTCTCTATCATGAAGATCACGGTGCTACTTTGAAGCACAAGTGTGGAAAAGGATAGTAACATTGTCCCTTCTCTCTTTTTCTCTCAAATTTGTTTTGGGCATTCTCTTTTTTTTCTTTGGCCTCTTCTCTTTTTTTTATTTAGTCCGGAATCTCATCCCGACTTGTGGGGGAATCATAGTCTCCATCATCCTTTCCTCAGGGAATCATAGTCTCCATCATCCTTTCCTCACATGGGACAATGTCGCTTTGCTCGGGAACGGGGTACCCAGACTTGCTGCTGACCTGGCGTGGCTCAAGGGGTGGCCCAAAGATGGCCCATCTTCATCAAGACAAGCTCAAGACCCTCGCGAGGGGCCAAGCCTCGCGGGGCGGACGACAGGAAGCTTCCTCAGGCACGGCCTCGTCAGGCTGGCTCACGAGGAGGCGGAGAGATCAAGGCAGGGTACCTCACGAGGTGTGCAAGCCATGACGACCAAGCGCGCCAGGCGGGCGCCAGCCCGCGCAGTGTCCTCATTTCCTCTTTGGTGCAAAGGGGGCAAGCGCAGGCGAGAGCATCAAGCAAAGGCACCCGTTTCGGTGCAACAAGACCAAGGCCGTCATAGCGGCAGGAAGGAAGTCATCGTGGAGCCCAAGCCGGCCACCGCCAGAGCTTTGACAAAGAGGACCAACTTTAGTCAGATAAGTGTACTAGATGTTCCCCTTCAAAATGGCCAATTGTTGGCGCCCTTCCCGCTCAATATTTGGGAAGAGGCCCAGGGCCTCTGCCTATAAATAGGACTAGCCACCCACAAAGCTAGAGGCATCTTGAATCAAGGGAGAGAGAGAGAGAGAGAAGCGACTGAACTCCCCCTAGCAGTTCATCGCACCGGCCAAGAACAGACCCTCGCGAGGCTGTTCTTCCTTGTACTGTTCTTCATCAGCCCCTGAGGCAATCCACCACACCACACACTAGAGTAGGGTGTTACACCACAATGGTGGCCCGAACCAGTATAAACCTTGTGTCTCTTGTGTTGTTCTTTTGGTAGGTTAGATCCTAGCGAGGCGGCGAGGTGCAGGTAGGTAGGGGGTGAGATCTCCGCGTGCACCACAGAGTTCGAACCTAGAGGGTCTGCCGGAACCCGAAATCCGACATTTGGCGCGCCAGGTAGGGGTGCACCGGAATCCGTCTTCCGCCGCCCTGTTCTTCGCCGCCATCATCCATGGCAGATGCTCGTCGGGCTCACGCCGAGCGCCGAGCCGCTCTCGCCACCCGCGTCGCCCAGACGGCCCCTGTCGGCGGCCGCTTCGCCGTTCCGTCGCTTCGCCGTCAACGCCGCCATCGCCCGGCGGGAACGAGCAGCAAGCATCGCCCCAAAGATCCGTCCGTGAGGCGAGACGGCCGTCGCTACTCCTTCACTCGCCCCACTGGTTCTTCGTCTCGCGCTCGCGCCATGGAGGCTCGAGCTGCGCTCATCACGGCAAACGAGATCTGCGCTACCGCCTGTCGGCCGACGACGTCTACGAAGAGTGGCTCGACGTCACCGAGCTTCGTCCGCGCCGCGAAGGCTCCCCAGCGCCGTCCTTCTCGCTGCAGCGCCCCGCCTCAGGGCGATGAAGCTCGAGGCGCCTCGGCCGCCTCCCCTCAAGAAGGCGCCTTGGCCCCAAGCGCGTGGCCCCGGGCGGAACTCACTTCGTCGGCGCCAAAGACAAGAAGAGCAGAGCTGTCAAGAGGTCCCTCGCCCCCAAGAAGCTACCCGAGTGCTCCCTGCACCGGCTCGTCTCGACCGCGCTCCTGCTCCAGCACGCTAAGACCCCGCGCTGCTCCCAGCGGCAGCACATGGGGACCCGCAAGACCAGGCTCTTCGTCACCAAAGGCCTCCCATGGCCACAGCGGGCTGTCGCGCCTTCACCACCGAGCCGTGCAGCGTCACGTGGCCTGGCAAGTTCAAGCCAGACCTGCCTCCTCGCTACGACGACACGGCCGACCCTGCGGAGTTCCTCCATCTCTACGAGCTGGGCATCGAAGCCGCCAACGGGGACGAGAAGGTCATGGCGAACTGGTTTCCCATGGCACTCAAGGACGGGGCCCGCACCTGGCTCCTGAACCTTGCTCCTGGCATGATCTCCTCCTGGGACGAGATGCGCACCCGCTTCATCGCCGACTTCCAAGGTACTCGTGACCGGCCTCCTGCCGTGAGCGACATGCGCCGCATCAAGCAGCGGCCAGGGGAGACCCTGCAGAAGTACATCCAACGCTTCAACAACGCACACCTCAAGATTCCCAAGGTGACCGAGGAGGCCATCATCTCAGCCTTCTCCGACGGTGTGCGTGACGTCAAGATGAAGGAAGAGCTGGCGATGCATGAAGATCTGTGCACATCCTTGGAGCTATTCAACTTGGCGGCCAAGTGCGCCAGGGCTGAGGAAGGACGCCTTTCCCTCCTCGAGCTGCCAGCCGCAGACTTAGAAGAGAAGAAGCCCAAGGCCAAGGACGTGAAGCGCAAGGGGGCTGCCGTGCTCGCGGCAGAACCAGACACCAAATGAGGCAGAGATCAGCCCGAGTCTTCCAAGGGCAGCCGGTACTGTGTGTACCACGACCTCCACACCCACAACACCAACGAATGTCAAGAACTCCGAGCCGTGCGAGAAGGGAGAATTGGTCGACGCCCCGACCGCAACGACCGGGGCTACGACCGAGGAGGAGGAAGAAACGTAGGACGCTGGGAAGACCGTGGCCCTCGCCAAGGGTGGCGTGACCGACCTCGCGAGGATCGCTGGCAGGATCAGCCTCGCGAGGGAGGCTGGAGAGATCAGCCTCGCGAGGATCGCCCGTAAGGAAACGCAGGCCTCCCTCCTCTGCCGCCGCAGCCAAGGAGAAACGAGGACCATCATCAGGACGAGGGGGCTGGGGGCTTCCAGGAGCCGCACGCGATCGCTTGCATCCTGGGTTGAGCTCAAGCCCCAGCCTCTCAACGCATCTTCAAGCAGTTCGCCACAAGTAAATGCAGTCCTCCCAAGCTCGAGGCCACGCGCCTCTCGGGTGGTCAGCGTGCGCCATCACGCTCAGCTCAGCAGATCAGCTCAAGTCGCGGCCACGCCGGAGTCCTCCCGATGCTTTGTTCCCCAATCATCAAGAACGTGCAAATCACCAGACCCTCATCGATGGCGGAGCAGGGCTCAATGTCCTGTCCGTGAGAGACATTCAACAATCTCCAAGTGCCTTACAATCAGCTTCACCAACCAAGCCTTTCTCTCGAGTCACCGATGGCTCCACAGTTCCAATTGGGCAAGTCCGCCTCCACCAGAACCTTGAGGCGCGACAACTACCGCACCGAACTCATCGACTTCGATGTCGCCCACATTCGCCTGCCATACAATGCCATCCTCGGGTACCCAGCTCTGGCCAAGTTCATGGCCGTGACTCAGCACGGCTACAACGTCCTCAAGATGACAGGAAGCGGCGGAGTCATCACGGTGCCTTGTGAAGAAAGAGACGCAGTGTGCTCCCTGGAGCGAGCTTTTCAAGCCGCGTCACTTGAAGATCCAGATCGCAGGAGCGGGAGGCTCCCCGAGACTGCTCCCAAGAAGAAGAAGACATCGCCAGGCCCGGCCCCTTGGGAGGCAGGCCCCTCAGGGCCCGCGCCTGTTCAGGGGGCACCTCCTTCTGTCGCATAGGAAGGTGCGCCCGGCGCCCTCCTCAAGCAAGGCTCGGGGGCTCTCTCCTGGAGGGCTACCGACCTTGCTAAGGTCACGAGGGAGGCGCTTGGGCACCACTTGGAGGCGTGTTTCAAAGCATGTTTCCCTCAGGAAGGAGCAAGGCAAGGAGGGCCAAACCCTCAGGAGTTCGTCAGCCAGATCATGCAGGAGCTGCAGGAGTCAAGAGTCATGAGTGGCAGCCGCTGCTTACCCGCCGTAGCTCCCCATCCAGGCGAGGATGGTGGGCTGCGCGTCTGCATCGACATACCAGGGCTCAACCGAGCTGCCTCTCAGGAGCGCTTCTGGCCATCACGCGTGGGGCGTTGCGGAGGTCCACCCCACAGCTACGTTCACATGCCCTATGGCGTGCCGAACGCGGCCGCCATGCGCCAGCGCTTCATGGGGAGCATCCTGGAGGCTCAAGAGGCCAGGCGTTCCGCAGTCCTGGCGGAGATGGAGATGGTCCATGAGGAGCCACCAGCGCCCCCGGAGCCTCCCGAGGCTCCTGGGCCTGGGGGCTCGTGAAGATCGGCTTCCGCAGCCCACGACGTCCGCTACTTCAGCATCCCTTCGTCTTCAACGTTATCAGGTGACATCCTTCAAGTTTCATTTCCAGCTGGGAGCGCCCCCCAGGGCTGCATCATTCCTGTGCTCGTGGGTCCGTCCCTGCGGCATGTATCCCTTTTACTTCATGTTCCTAGCTTACTTTGTTGGGGGCGCCCCTCGGGCTGCATCATCCCCAAGTCTCTCGGGCCAGACCCAGCGACGTGTGCCTTCCCTGCACCTATCTAAATGAACTTGCTCCTTCGTGATTAACGTGCTTGACCTAGCTACCTGCTCAACTGACACCAACTGATGGAGCTGCTCCACAACGGCACGATGCTTGCGCATGGGTCCGTCCCTGCAACGCCGACAAACCTGAATGGTTGAGCTCTGGCCGCGGCAGCCCCGCACAGCGCCACCTCGTCAGGCCTTCAGTGCCTCGTCACCTCTCCAAAGCAACCAACGGCTGACCGTCGCTTGTCATAGCGGACTCTTGTTCTTCTTGTGGTGAGCCTGCAGGATCTCTTCAAGGCGCAGCGCCAGGCGAGGCCCTCACGACGTCTTCTTCACTCTCGCCCGCGCGAACCACTTGCACGTTAAAGGGGGGTACCTGAGCATCGCGACTCACGGGCTCCTACTGGCTCTCCAGCCCTCACCCTCTGGGCTTGTCCACGACATCGTGACCTGGCATACCAGCGACGGCTGAGACCCGCTCGAGGGCCGGGACCCGAGGACATAGAGCAGAAAGGGGAGCAAAGGCGAGAGGGAAGAGGCATGCGGGGACCTCGCCAGGCAACCCCTCGTCTGCCGATGCGCGGACCTAACGTCGCACCAGGAAGCGGTTCTTGACTCCCGAGATAAGTCACCCTCCGGAAGAACTGGCTATCGCAGCGCCAACATCGCACCTAATGCAATCCCGTGTTAGCAACATCGCGCTCCTTTCTCACCGAACGATGGCTGCTTGAGCGCTAAAGGGGATCTCCTGAGCATCGCGACTCAGGGGCTCTTACTGGACCTCGGGCCGCTCACCTCCTGGCCTTGACCACGTCATCGCGACCTGGCATACCAGCGACGGCTGAAGCCTGCCTTGGGATCGGGACCTATCGGCGCAGAGCACCAAGCCCTCGTGAGGTTCGAAAGGAAGAACTAAGCTAAGACGGAATGAACATCTCGCACTACTTCACGGCAAGGATTATATTAACAAACAGAACCACAGACACCTTACAAGCCCCCACGGGGCGCGCTTTTCGATTCCTCACAGGGAACAGAGGGAGCAGATCCTAAAGAACGCTAACTACACGCGCCTCCGCGAGAGACGCCATCATCAACAGTGCCCCGCCAGGCACCGGCGCCAACCTCATCCAGATAAGAGGCGACAACGGCCTGACGAGCCCGCCCTGCTCCGAGAGCGACGCAGGGTCGGGGGCTCGTAGCTGTCGTCGCTCATCTCCGGAGTCGCGAAGAGCTCGGCTAAGTCGCTGGACCCTCCGCCGCCTCCGGCGCCTGAGGAGCTGCTGAGGGAGCGATCGGCGAGCCTGGTCCTCGCCGCGGCAGGGCCCCGACTACCTCCCTCAGGGCAACACTCCAGCCGGCGTCCTTCCGCCTCGAAGACCTTGAAGAGCATCATGGAAGCGCCATCGTACTCCAATTGGATCACGAGGGCGCCCCTCGTCCTGCAGACTCGGGCGATCTCGCCCCAGCCTCGAGTCATGAAGACCTTGCCCGGAGCGACGACCGCGACCTCCGCTTCGGTCGCGTGGGTGCTGTAGCCGGCGTGCTGCAACCAGAGCTCCAAATATCCCCCCTGCGACATCACAAAGGCGAAGGAGGGAGGAAGGCGGATCCAAGACTAAGGAGGCATGGCGGCGTGGAGCACAAACTCTCGGGAGGAGCCCTCGGCATGGACTCCAGGAGGGACAACACGCACCGCCGTGTCCCGCCGACGCCAACGGCGGTTTCGTCCGTGGCGCTCGGCGTCAACTCCTTCAGGGCCCTCAAAATGGGCGTACAAGGGCAGCGGGAACCCTGGAGGCGGCCGCTCGCACCAAGGCCTCGACACCTCCTGCCGGGCGCTCTCATCTCGACGGCACAGGGCTAGTCGTTTCTTCGGCGGAAGCGGGTCGGGACCCTCTCAGGGAGCCTTTACCTTCTCTTCCGTGGAGAACCGGCAGATCAGAGCCATTGCCGCGAAGTGGAGCAAGGACGGAGAAGGAGGAGAAGCAAGAAGAGATGAACTGGAAGGGCACGCGCTGTTCCGTACTTATAGCCGGGGAAGGCCAACCGGCGACCTCCACGATCACAGGTAATCATGACCCGCTTTGCATGCAGGGACTTGTCAATTCGTGTAGTTGCCGAGGCATCGTGGGGAAGCAGAGGCGCCCACGTCCAATCAACCGCCACGCGGCACCCAAGGCCGCAGGCTGTTAGGGCCCGCGGCGCTTTGCACTTGCCCCTTCGCTTCTCTGCTCAGCCAAGTTCAAGCGCGCCTTGGGCCCGGGGGCTACTATCGGCGTTCTGGGAATGGGGGTACCCAGACTTGCCTGCCTACGGCCTGCGGCGTGGCTCAAGGGGTGGCCCAGCACGGCCCATCTTCATCAGAACAAGCTCAAGACCCTCACGAGGGCCAAGCCTCACGGGGCGGACGACAGGAAGCTTCCTCAGGCACGGCCTCGTCAGGCTGGCTCGCGAGGAGGCGGAGAGATCAAGGCGGGGTACCTCACGAGGTGCCCATGACGCAAGCCATGACGACCAAGGGCGCCAGGCGGGCACCAGCCCGCGCAGTGTCCTCATTTCCTCTTTGGTGCAAAGGGGGCAAGCGCAGGCGAGAGCATCAAGCAAAGGCACCCGTTTCGGTGCAACAAGACCAAGACCGTCGCAACGGCAGGAAGGAAGTCATCGTGGAGCCCAAGCCAAGGCCACCGCCAGAGCCTTTGACAAAGTAGGACTAACTTTAGTCAGATAAGTGTACTAGATGTTCCCTTAAAAATGGCCAATTGTTGGCGCCCTTCCCGCTCAATATTTGGGAAGAGGCCCAGGGCCTCTGCCTATAAATAGGACTAGCCACCCACAGAGCTAGAGGCATCTTGAATCAAGGGAGAGAGAGAGAGAGAAGCGACTGAACTCCCCCTAGCATTTCATCGCACCGGCCAAGAACAGACCCTCGTGAGGCTGTTCTTCCTTGTACTGTTCTTCATCAGCCCCTGAGGCAATCCACCACACCACACACTAGAGTAGGGTGTTACACCACAATGGTGGCCCGAACCAGTATAAACCTTGTGTCTCTTGTGTTGTTCTTTTGGTAGTTTAGATCCTAGCGAGGCGGCGAGGTGCAGGTAGGTAGGGGGTGAGATCTCAGCGTGCACCCCAGAGTTCGAACCTAGAGGGTCTGCCGGAACCCGAAATCCGACAAATGCTCTAATAATGATGATCATCACACTTTTATTTACTTACAACTCAAGAATTACAACTCAATACTTAGAACAAAATAAGACTCTATGTGAATGCCTCCGGCGGAGTACCGGGATATGCAATGAATCAAGAGTGACATGT
Organism: Aegilops bicornis; assembly: GCA_021605145.1. Taxonomy (NCBI): domain Eukaryota; kingdom Viridiplantae; phylum Streptophyta; class Magnoliopsida; order Poales; family Poaceae; genus Aegilops; species Aegilops bicornis. The sequence continues at coordinate 508,880,808 of CM038669.1, forward strand.
ATGAAAATTATGAATGGTGGCTTTGCCACAAATACGATGTCAATTATGATGGAGCGTGTCATAATAAATGGAACGGTGGAAAGTTGCATGGCAATATATCTCGGAATGGCTATGGAAATGCCATGATAGGTAGGTATGGTGGCTGTTTTGAGGAAGATATAAGGAGGTTTATGTGTGATAGAGCGTATCATATCACGGGGTTTGGATGCACCGTGAAGTTTGCACCAACTCTCAAGGCGAGAAAGGGCAATGCACGGTGCCGTAGAGGCTAGAAAATTGTGGAAAGTTGAGAGTGCATAATCCATGGACTCACATTAGTCATAAAGAACTCATATACTTATTGCAAAAGTTTATTAGCCCTCAAAGCAAAGTACTACTACGCATGCCCCTAGAGGGATAGATTGGTAGGAAAAGACCATCGCTCGTCCCCGACCGCCACTCATAAGGAAAGCAATAAAAGAACACCTTATATGTCAAAATTGTCACACAACTTTTACCATACGTGCATGCTACGGGACTTGCCAACCTTAACACAAGTATTTCTCAATTTCACAATTACTCAACTAGCACACTCTAATATTACCACCTTTATATCTCAAAACACTTATCAAGTATCAAACTTCTCATGATATTTAATGTACTCAATATGGAAGTTTTTTTATTATGCTTATTTTGGATGCCTATCACATTCGGATTAATTTCACAATTGAAGCAAATTACCATGTTGTTTAAGACTCTCAAAATAATATAAGTGAAGCATGAGAGATCAATAATTTCTATAAAATAAAAACCACCACCTTGCTCTAAAAGATATAAGTGAAGCACTAGAGCAAAAACTATATAGCTCAAAAGATATAAGTGAAGCACATAGAGTATTCTAACAAATTCTGAATCATGTGTGTCTCTCTCAAAAGGTGTGTACAGCAAGGATGATTGTGGTAAACTAAAAAGAAAAGACTCAAATCATACAAGACGCTCCAAGCAAAACACCTATCATGTGGTGAATAAAAATATAGCCCCATGTAAAGTTACCAATAGACGAAGACGAAAGAGGGGATGCCTTCCGGGGCATCCCCAAGCTTAGGCTTTTGGTTGTCCTTGAATTTTACCTTGGGGTGCCTTGGGCATCCCCAAGCTTAGGCTCTTTCCAATCCTTGTTCCATAATCCATCAAATCTTTACCCAAAACTTGAAAACTTCACAACACAAAACTTAACAGAAAATCTCGTGAGCTCTGTTAGCGAAACAAAAAAAAAACACCACTTCAAGGTACTGTAATGAACTCATTATTTATTTATATTGGTGTTAAACCTACTGTATTCAAACTTCTATATGGTTTATAAGCTCTTTTACTAGCCATAGATTCATCAAAATAAGCAAACAACACGCGAAAAATAGAATCTGTCAAAAACTGACCAGTCTGTAGTAATCTGTATCTAATGGAAACTTCTGGAACTCAAAAAAATCTACCAAAATAGGACGACCTAGATATTTTTTTATTGATCTACTGCAATTAGAATCAGTATTTTATCACGTTCTGGTGATTTTAAACAATTGTTTTCGTGAACAGAAAGTTTCTGGAATTTTCAGCAAGATCAAATAACTATCATCCAAGAAGATCCTATAGGTTTCACTTGGCACAAACACTAATTAAAACATGAAACCACATCTAACCAGAGGCTAGATCAAAGATTTATTACTAAACAGAACCAAAAATAAATAAACAAAAATAAAATTGGGTTGCCTCCCAACAAGCGCTGTCGTTTAACGCCCCTAGCTAGGCATAAAAGCGAAGATAGATCTAGGTATTGCCATCTTTGGTAGACAATCCATAAGTGGATCTCATAATAGATTCATAAGGTAATTTAATCTTATTTCTAGGGAAGTGTTCCATGCCTTTCCTTAACGGAAATTGGAATCTAACATTCCCTTCCTTCATATCAATAATTGCACCAATCGTTCTAAGGAAAGGTCTACCAAGAATAATAGGACATGAAGGATTGCAATCTATATAAAGAACAATAAAATCTACGGGCACATAATTCTTATTTGAAACAATAAGAACATCAATAATTCTTCCCATAGGTTTCTTGATAGTGGAATCCGCAAGATGCAAGTTTAAAGAGCAATCATTAATTTCACGGAAACCTAGCAAATCACACAAAGTTTTTGGAATCGTGGAAACACTAGCACCCAAATCACACAAAGCATAGCATTCATGATCTTTAATTTTAATTTTAATTGTAGGTTCCCACTCATCATAAAGTTTTCTAGGGATAGAAACTTCCAACTCAAGTTTTCTTCATAAGATTACATCAAAGCATCAACGATATGTTTAGTAAAGGCTTTATTTTGACTATAAGCATGAGGAGAATTTAGCACAGATTGCAACAAGGAAATACAATCTATCAAAGAGCAATTATCATAGTTAAATTCTTTGAAATCCAAAATAGTGGGTTCATTGCTATCTAAAGTTTTAACCTCTTCAATCCCACTTTTACCAATTTTAGCATCAAGATCTAAAAAATACGAATCATTGGGATGCCTTTTAACTAAAGTTGACTCATCTCCAGTCCCATCATTATCAAGATTCATATTGCAAAACAAAGATTTAATCGGGGACACATCAATAACTTTTAGATCTTCATCTTTATTCTCATAAAAACTAGAAGAACACGCCTTCACAAAACAATCCTTTTTAGCACGCATCCTAGCGGTTCTTTCCTTGCACTCATCAATGGAAATTCTCATGGCCTTGAGAGACTCATTGATATCATGCTTAGGTGGAATATATCTAAGCTTCAAAGAATCAACATCAAGAGAAATTCTATCCAAGTTCCTAGCCAATTCGTCAACTTTAAGCAATTTTTCTTCAAGCAAAGTATTGAAATTCTTGAGAATTCATAAACTCTTTAACACTAGTCTCAAAATCGGAGGGCAACTTATTAAAATTTCCATAAGAATGTTGTAGGAATTACCATAATTATTAGAGGAATTACTAGGATACGACCTAGAATTAAAGTTTCCTCTATAAGCGTTGTTACCAAAATTGTTCCTACCAACAAAATTCACATCCATAGATTCATTATTATTCTCAATCAAAGTAGACAAATGCATATCATTAGGATCAGAAGAAACACTCTTATTAACAAATAATTTCATAAGTTCATCCATCTTTCCACTCAAAACATTAATTTCTTCAATTGCATGCACCTTTTTACTAGTAGATCTTTCAGTGTGCCATTGAGAATAATTAACCATAATATTATCTAGGAGTTTAGTAGCTTATTCTAAAGTGATTTCCATAAAAGTGCCTCCCGCAGCCGAATCTAAAAGATTATTAGAAGCAAAATTCAATCCGGCATAAATTTTTTGTATAATCATCCACAAATTCAAACCATGAGTAGGGCAATTACGTATCATTAATTTCATTCTCTCCCAAGCTTGTGCAACATGTTCATGATCAAGTTGCTTAAAATTCATAATATCATTTCTAAGAGAGATGATCTTAGCGGGAGGAAAATACTTAGAGATAAAAGCATCTTTGCACTTATTCCAAGAATCAATACTATTTTTAGGCAAAGATGAAAACCAAGTTTTTGCACGATCTCTAAGCGAAAAAGGAAATAGCTTCAATTTAACAATATCATTTTCCACATCTTTCTTCTTTTGCATATCACACAAATCAACAAGGCTATTTAGATGGGTAGCGGCATCTTCACTAGGAAGGCCGGCGAATTGATTTTCATGACAAGATTCAACAAAGCAGCATTAATTTCACAAGATTCAGCATCGGTAAGAGGTGCAATCGGAGTGCTAAGGAAATCATTGTTGTTGGTATTGGCAAAGTCACACAATTTAGTATTGTCTTGAGCCATCGTAACAAGCAAGCAATCCAGCACACGAGCAAACAAGAAGCAAGCGAAAAAGAGGCGAAGGGAAAGAGAGGGCGAATAAAACGGCAAGGGTGAAGTGGGGGAGAGGAAAACGAGAGGCAAATGGCAAATAATGTAATGCGAGGGGTAAGAGTTTGTGATGGGTACTTGGTATGTTGACTTGTGCGTAGACTCCCCGGCAATGGCGCCAGAAATCCTTCTTGCTACCTCTTGAGCACAGCGTTGGTTTTCCCTTGAAGAGGAAAGGGTGATGCAACAACGTAGTGTAAGTATTTCCCTCAGTTTTTGAGAACCAAGGTATCAATCTAGTAGGAGGCCACACGCAAGTCCCTCGTACCTACACAAACAAATAAGAACCTTGCAACCAACGCGATAAAGGGGTTGTCAATCCCTTCACGACCACTTGCAAAATGAGATCCGATAGAGATGATAAGATAATATTTTTGGTATTTTTATGATAAAGACTAAAATTAAAGAAAGCAAAATAAACGGTAATAGAAATAATGGTAGATTAATATGATATAGAATAGACCCGGGGGCCATAGGTTTCACTAGTGGCTTCTCTCAAGATAGCATAAGTATTACGGTGGGTGAACAAATTACTGTCGAGCAATTGATAGAATTGAGCATAGTTATGAGAATATCTAGGTATGATCATGTATATAGGCATCTCGTCTGTGACAAGTAGACCGACTACTGCATGCATCTACTACTATTACTCCACACATCGACAGCTATCAAACATGCATATAGAGTATTAAGTTCATAAGAACAGAGTAACGCTTTAAGCAAGATGACATGATGTAGAGGGATAAACTCATGCAATATGATATAAACCCCATCTTTTTATCCTCAATGGAAACAATACAATATGTGTCGTTTCCCATACTGTCACTGGGATCGAGCACCGCAAGATTGAACCCAAAGCTAAGCACTTCTCCCATTGCAAGAAAGATCAATCTAGTAGGCCAAACCAAACTGATAATTCGAAGAGACTTGCAAAGATAACCAATCATACATAAAAGAATTCAGAGAAGATTCAAATATTGTTTATAGATAATCTTGATCATAAACCCACAATTCATCGGATCTCGACAAACACACCGCAAAAGAAGATTACATCGAATAGATCTCCAAGAGAATCGAGGAGAACTTTGTATTGAGATCCAAAGAGAGAGAAGAAACCATCTAGCTAATAACTATGGACCCGAAGGTCTGAGGTAAACTACTCACACATCATCAGAGAGGCTATGGTGTTGATGTAGAAGCCCTCCGTGATCAATGCCCCCTCTGGCGGAGCGCCGGAAAAGGCCCCAAGATGGGATCTCGTGGGTACAGAAGGTTGTGGCGGTGGAGTTAGGTTTTCGTGGTGCTCCTCGATGGTTTGGGGGTACGTAGGTATATATAGGAGTAAGAAGTAGGTCGGTGGAGCCACGATGGGCCCACGAGGGTGGAGGACGCGCCCAGGGGGGTAGGCGTGCCCCTGCCTCGTGGCTTCCTCGTTGGTTGCTTGACGTCCACTCCAAGTCCTCTGGATCACGTTTGTTACAAAAATAACTCTCCTGAAGGTTTCATTCTGTTTGGACTCCGCTTGGTATTCTTTTTCTGCGAAACACTCAAATAGGCAAAAAAACAGCAATTTGGGTTGGGCCTCCGGTTAATAGGTTAGTCCCAAAAATAATATAAAAGTGTATAAATAAGCCCATTAAACATCCAAAACAGAATATTTAATAGCATGGAACAATCAAAAATTATAGATACGTTGGAGGCGTATCACCATCCTTCTTATCTGCCAAATACTTGGGGCAGTTCCGCTTCCAGTGACCATTCCCTTTGCAGTACAACACTCAGTTTCAGGCTTGGGTCCAGACTTGGGCCTCTTCCTAGGAGTGACAACCTGCTTGCCATTCTTCTTGAAGTTCCCCTTCTTTCCCTTGCCCTTTTTCTTGAAACTAGTGGTCTTGTTAACCATCAACACTTGATGCTCTTTCTTGATTTCTACCTCTGCAGCTCTGAGCATAGCGAAGAGATCAGGAATTGTCTTATCCATCCCTTGCATATTATTGTTCATCACGAAGCCTTTTTAGCTTGGTGGCAGTGATTGAAGAACTCTGTCAATAACACTATCATTCGCAAGATTAACTCCAGCTGAGTTAAGTGGTTATGATACCCAGACATTCTGAGTATGTGTTCACTGACAAAACTGTTCTCCTCCATTTTGCAGCTATAGAACTTGTTGGAGACTTCATATCTCTCAACTCGGGCATTTGCTTGAAATATTAACTTCAACTCCTGGAACATCTCATATGGTCCATGACGTTCAAAACGTCTTTGAAGTCCCGATTCTAAGCCGTAGAGCATGGCACACTGAAATATAGAGTAGTCATCAGACCGCGTCTGCTAGATGTTCAAAGCGTCTACATTAGCGGGAGGGGCCTTTTTCACCTAGCGTGCATCAAGGACACAATTCTTCTTTGCAGTAATGAGGATAATCCTCAAGTTACGGACCCAGTCCGTGTAGTTGCTACCATCATATTTCAACTTAGCTTTCTCTAGGAACGCATTAAAATTCAAGGGAACGGTAGCACGAGCCATTGATCTACAACATAGATATGCAAAAACTATCAGGACTAAGTTCATACGGTGTCGTCTCAACGAATTTACATGGTGCCCTATTTAAAGTGAATGCAGCTGTCTCTAATGCATAACCCCAAAATGATAGTGGTAAATCGGTAAGAGACATCATAGATCGCACCATATCTAATAAAGTATGGTTAAGACGTTCGGACACACCATTACGCTGTGGTGTTCCAGGTGGCGTGAGTTGTTAAACTATTCCACATTGTTTTAAATGAAGGCCAAACTCGTAACTCAAATATTCACCTCCCCGATCAGATCGTAGAAACTTTATTTTCTTGTTACGATGGTTCTCCAGTTCACTATGAAATTCTTTGAACTTTTCAAATGTTTCAGACTTGTGTTTCATTAAGTAGATATACCCATATCTGCTCAAATCATCTGTGAAGGATAGAAAAATAACGATACCATCTGCGAGCCTCAACACTCATCGGACCGCATACATCGGTATGTATTATTTCCAATAAGTCAGTGGCTCGCTCCATTGTTCCGGAGAACGGAGTCTTAGTCATCTTGCCCATGAGGTATGGTTCGCAAGCATCAAATGATTCATAATCAAGTGATTCCAAAAGTCCATTTGCATGGAGTTTTTTCATGCACTTTAGACCAATATGACCTAAACGACAAGCGTAAATATGTTGCACTGTGATTATCAACTTTGCATCTTTTGGCATCAATATTATGAATATGTGTATCACCACGATCGAGATTCAACAAAAATAGACCACTCTTCAAGGGTGCATGACCATAAAAGATATTACTGATATAAATAGAACAACCATTATTCTCTAATTTAAATGAATAACCGTCTCGCATCAAACAAGATCCAGATATAATGTTCATGCTCAATGCTGGCACCAAATAACAATTATTCAGGTCTAAAACTAATCCCGAAGGTAGATGTAGAGGTAGAGTGCCGACGGTGTTCACATCGACCTTGGACCCATTCCCGACGTGCATCGTCACCTCGTCCTTAGCCAATCTTCGTTTAATCTGTAGCCCCTATTTCAAGTTGCAAATATGAGCAACAGAACCAGTATCAAATACTCAGGCGCTACTACGAGCATTAGTAAGGTACACATCAATAACATGTATATCAAATATACTGTTCACTTTTCCATCTTTCTTATCCCCCAAATACTTGGGGCAGTTCCGCTTCCAGTGACTAGTCCCTTTGCAGTAGAAGCACTCAGTTTCAGGCTTGGGTCCAGACTTGGGCTTATTCCTGGGAGTGAGAACTTGCTTGCCATTCTTCTTGAAGTTCCCCTTCTTTCCCTTGCCCTTTTTCTTGAAACTAGTGGTCTTGTTAACTATCAACACTTGATGTCCTTTCTTGATTTCTACCTCCGCATCTTTGAGAATCGAAAAGAGCTCGGGAATTGTCTTATCCATCCCTTGCAATTATTGTTCATCACAGAGCCTTTGTAGCTTGGTGGCATTGATTGAAGAACTCTGTCAATAACACTATCATCTGAAAGATTAGCTCGCAGCTGAGTTAAGTGGTTATGATACCCAGACATTCTGAGTATGTGTTCACTAACAGAACTGTTCTCCTCCATTTTCAGCTATAGAACTTGTTGGAGACTTCATATCTCTCAACTCGGGCATTTGCTTGAAATATTAAGTTCAACTCCTGGAACATCTCATATGGTCCATGACGTTCAAAACGTCTTTGAAGTCCCGATTCTAAGCCGTGGAGCATGGCACACTGAACTATAGAGTAGTCATCAGACTGCGTCTGCCAGACGTTCAAAGCGTCTACATTAGCGGGAGGGTCCTTGTCACCTAGCGGTGCATCAAGGACATAATTCTTATGTGCAGCAATGAGGATAATCCTCATGTCACATACCTAGTCCGTGTAGTTGCTACCATCACCTTTCAACTTAGCTTTCTCTAGGAACGCATTAAAATTCAAGGGAACGGGAGCACGGACCATTGATCTACAACATAGATATGCAAAAACTATCAGGACTAAGTTCATGATAAATTAAGGTCAATTAATCATATTACTTAAGAATCCCACTTAGATAGACATCCCTCGAGTCATCTAAATGATCAAGTGATCCAAATCAACTAAACCATGTCCGATCATCACGTAAGATGGAGTAGTTTTCAATGGTGAACATCTCTATGTTCATCATATCTACTATATGATTCACGTTCGACCTTTCGGTCTCCAGTGTTCCGAGGCCATGTCTGTACATGCTAGGCTCGTCAAGTTTAACCCGAGTATTCCGCATGTGCAAAACTGTCTTGCACCCGTTGTATGTGAACGTAGAGCTTATCACACCTGATCATCACGTGGTGTCTCAGCACGACGAACTGTCGCAATGGTGCATACTCAGGGAGAACACTTATACCTTGAAATTTTAGCGAGGGATCATCTTATAATGTTAACGCTGTACTAACCAAAATAACATGCATAAAAGGTAAACATCACATGCAATCAATATATGTGACATGATATAGCCATCATCATCTTGTGCCTTTGATTTGCAACTCCAAAGCACCGTCATGATCTCCATCATCACCGGCTTGACAACTTGATCTCCATCGTAGCGTCGTGGTCGGCTCGCCAACTATTTCTTCTACAACTATCGCTAACGCATAGTGATAAAGTAAATCAATTACATGGCGTTTGAATTTCATACAATAAAGCAACAACCACAAGGCTCCTGCCCGTTGCCGATAACTTTTACAAAACATGATCATCTCATACAACAACGTATGTCACATCATGTCTTGACCATATCACATCACAACATGCCCTGCAAAAACAATTTAGACGTCCTCTACTTTGTTGTTGTTGCAACTTTTACATGGCTGCTACGGGCTTCTAGAAAGAACCGTTCTTACCTATGCATCAAAACCACAACTGTGTTTCGTCAAGTTTGCTGTTTTAACCTTCAACAAGGACCGGCGCAGTCAAATTTTGATTCAACTAAAGTTGTAGAAACAGACACCCGCCAGCCACCTTTATGCAAAACTAGTTGTATGTCTGTCGGTGGAACCGGTCTCATGAACGTGGTTATGTAAGGTTGGTTCGGGCCGCTTCATCCAACAATACCGCCAAATCAAAATAAGACGTTAGTGATAAGCAGTATGACTATCACTACCCACAACTCTTTGTGTTCTACTCATGCATATCATCTACGCATAGACCTGGCTCAAATGCCACTGTTGGGGAACATAGCATGTAATTTTAAAAAAATTACTATGCTCACGCAAAATCTATCTAGGAGATGCATAGCAACAAGAGGGGGAGATTGTGTCCATGTACCCTCGTAGACAGAAAGCGGAAGCATTTGATCAACGGGGTAGATGTAGTCGAACGTCTTCTCGTTCCGACCAATCAAGTACCGAACGTACGACACCTCCGAGTTCTGCACACGTTCAACGCGATGACGTCCCTTGAGCTCTTGATCCAGCAGAGTGTCGAGGAAGTAGATGAGTTCCGTCAGCACGGTGACATGGTCATGGTGATGTGATCCGCACTGGGCTTTGCCTAAGCACTAGGTGAATATGACCGGAGGCGTAAACTGTGGAGGGGGCGCCGCACACGGCTTGGAACAATTGATGTGTGCTGTGGGCGCCCCCCACGTATATAAAGGAGGGAGGGGGAGGAGGCCGACCCTAGGCGTGCCCAAGTAGGAGGAATCCTACTTGGGCTCCTAGTAGGATTCGCCCCCCCCCCTTTCCTTTTACCGGAGGGGGAAAGGGTGAAAGAGAGAGAGGGGGAGAAGGAAAGGGGGCGCCGCCCCCTCTCCTAGTCCAACTCGGCCTCCTTCCCTATGGGGGGCACGCCACCTCTTTGTGGGCTGGTGTGCCTCCCTCCTATGGCCCATATGGCCCATATCTTCCGGGGTCCCAGTACTTCCTGCATCTCGATATGTACCCGATACACTCCAGAACACTTCCGGTGTCTGAATACTATCATCCAATATATCAATCTTTACCTCTCAACCATTTCGAGACTCCTCATAATTTCCGTGATCTCATCCGGGACACCGGACAACATTCGGTCACCAAATCACATAACTCATATAATACAAATCATCATCGAATGTTAAGCATGCGGACCCTACGGGTTCGTAGACATGACCGAGACATCTCTTCGGTCAATAACCAATAGCCGAACATGGATGCCCATATTGGCTCCCACATATCCTACAAAGATCATTATCGTTCGAACCACAATGACAACATACGTTATTCCCATTGTCATCGATATGTTACTTGCCCGAGATTCGATCGTCGGTATCTCCATACCTAGTTCAATCTCGTTACCGGCAAGTATCTTTACTCATTCCGTAGGGCATCCTCCCACAACTAACTCATTAGTCACATTGCCTGCAAGGCTTATTGTGATGTGCATCACCGAGAGGGCCCAAAGATACCTCTCTGATACTTACAGTGACAAATCCTACTCTTGATCTATACCAACCCAACAAAACACCTTCGGAGATACCTGTAGAGCATCTTTATAATCACCCAGTTACGTTGTGACATTTGATAGCACACAAGGTATTCCTCCGATATCCGGGAGTTGCATAATATCATAGTCAAAGGAATATCTATAAGTCATGAAGAAAGCAATAGCTATAAAACTTAATGATTATTATGCTAAGCTAACGGGTGGGTCTTGTCCATCAAATCATTCTCCTAATGATGTGATCCCGTTCATCAAATGACAACACATGTCTATGGTTAGGAAACTTAACCATCTTTGATTGACGAGCTAGTCTAGTAGAGGCTTACTAGCGACACTGTGTTTTGTCTATGTATCCACACATGTATCAAGTTTCCGGTTAATACAATTCTAGCATGAATAATAGACACTTATCATGATATAAGGAAATATAAATAACAACTTTATTATTGCCTCTAGGGAATATTTTCTTCAGTCTCCCACTTGCACTAGAGTCAATAATCTAGATTACAATGTAATGATTCTAACACCCATGGAGTCTTGGTGCTGATCATGTTTTGCTCGTGGAAGAGGGTTAGTCAACTGGTCTGCCACATTCAGATCCGTATGTATTTTGAAAATCTCTATGTGTCCCTCCTTGACTTGATCACGGATGGAGTTGAAGCATCTCTTGATGTGGTTGGTTCTTTTGCGAAATCTGGATTCCTTCACCAAGGCAATTGCTCTAGTATTGTCACAGAAGATTTTCATTGGACCCGATGCAATAGGTATTACACCTAGATCGGATATGAACTCCTTCATCCAGGCTCCTTCATTCGGTGCTTCCAAAGCAGCTATGTACTCCGCTTCACACGTAGATCCTGCCATGATGCTTTGCTTGGAACTGCACCAACTGACCGCTCCACCATTCAATATAAATACGTATCCGGTTTGCGACTTAGATCATCCGGATCAGTGTCAAAGCTAGCATCGAGGTAACCATTTACGACAAGCTGTTTGTCACCTCCATAAACGAGAAACATATCCGTAGTCCTTTTCAGGTACTTCAGGATGTTCTTGACTGCTATCCAGTGATCCACTCCTGGATTACTTTGGTACCTCCCTACTAAACTCATAGCAAGGCACACATCAGGTCTGGTACACAACATAGCATAAATGATAAAACCTATGGCTGAGGCATAGGGAATGACTTTCATTTTCTCTCTATCTTCTGTAATGGTCGGGCATTGAGTCTGACTCAACTTCACACCTTGTAACACAGGCAAGAACCCTTTATTTGACTGATCCATTTTGAACTTCTTCAAAACTTTATCAAGGTATGTGCTTTGTGAAAGTTCAATTAAGCATCTTGATCTATCTCTATAGATCTTGATGCCTAATTTATAAGTAGCTTCTCTGAGGTCTTTCATTGAAAAACTCTTATTCGAGTATCCTTTTATGCTATCCAGAAATTCTATATCATTTCCAATCAACAATATGTCATCCACATATAATATTAGAAATGCTACAGAGCTCCCACTAACTTTCTTGTAAATACAGCTTCTCCGAAAGTCTGTATAAAGCCATATGCTTTGATCACACTATCAAAACGTATATTCCAAATCCGAGATGCTTGCACCAGTCCATAAATGGATCGCTGGATCTTGCATACTTTGTTAGCACCTTTAGGATAGACAAAAACTTCTGGTTGCATCATATACAACTCTTCTTTGAGAAATCCATTAAGGAATGCAGTTTTGGCATCTATTTGCCAGATTTCATAATCGTAAAATGCAGTAATTGCTAACATGATTCGGACAGACTTAAGCGTCGCTACGGGAGAGAAGGTCTCATCGTAGTCAACTCCTTGAACTTCTCGAAAACCTTTTGCAACAAGTCGAGATTTGTAGAAAATAACATTACCATCAGTGTCAGTCTTCTCCTTGAAGATCAATTTATTCTCTATGTCTTGCCGATCATCGGGCAAGTCAACCAAAGTCCATACTTTGTTCTCATACATGGATCCCATCTCAGATTTCATGGCCTGAAGCCATTTCGCGGTATCTGGGCTCATCATTGCTTCCTCATAGTTTGTAGGTTCATCATGGTCTAGTAACACGACTTCCAGAACAGGATTACCGTACCACTCTAATTCAGAACGTGCTTTGGTTGACCTACGAGGTTCGGTAGTAACTTGATCTAAAGTTTCATGATCATTATCATTAGCTTCCTCACTAGTTGGTGTAGGCATCACGATAATGGTTTTCTGTTATGAGCTACTTTCCAATTCGAGAGAAGGTACAACTACCTCATCAAGTTCTACTTTCCTCCCACTCACTTCTTTCGAGAGAAACTCCTTGTCTAGAAAGGATCCATTCTTAGCAACAAATATCTTGCCTTCGGATCTGTGATAGAAGGTCTACCCAACAGTTTCTTTTGGGTATCCTATGAAGACGCACTTCTTTGATTTGGGTTCGAGCTTATCAGGCTGAAACTTTTTCACATAAGCGTCGCAACCCTAAACTTTAAGAAACGACAGCTTAGGTTTCTTGCCAAACCACAGTTCATACGGTGTCGTCTAAACGAATTTACATGGTGCCCTATTTAAAGTGAATGCAGCTGTCTCTAATGCATAACCCCAAAATGATAGTGGTAAATCGGTAAGAGAGACATCATAGATCGCACCATATCTAATAAAGTACAATTAAGACGTTCGGACACACCATTACACTGTGGTGCTCCAGGTGGCGTGAGTTGTGAAACTATTCCACATTGTTTTAAATGAAGGCCAAACTCGTAACTCAAATATTCACCTCCCCGATCAGATCGTAGAAACTTTATTTTCTTGTTACGATGGTTCTCCACTTCACTTTGAAATTCTTTGAACTTTTCAAATGTTTCAGACTTGTGTTTCATTAAGTAGATATACCCATATCTGCTCAAATCATCTGTGAAGGATAGAAAAATAACGATACCCGCTACGAGCCTCAACACTCATCGGACCGCATACATCGGTATGTATTATTTCCAATAAGTCAGCGGCTCGCTCCATTGTTCCGGAGAACGGAGTCTTAGTCATCTTGCCCATGAGGTATGGTTCGCAAGCATCAAATGATTCATAATCAAGTGATTCCAAAAGTCCATCTGCATGGAGTTTTTTCATGCACTTTAGACCAATATGACCTAAACGACAGTGCCAGAAATATGTTGCACTGTGATTATCAACTTTGCATCTTTTGGCATCAATATTATGAATATGTGTATCACCACGATCGAGATTCAACAAAAATAGACCACTCTTCAAGGGTGCATGACCATAAAAGATATTACTCATATAAATAGAACAACCATTATTCTCTAATTTAAATGCATAACTGTCTCGCATCAAACAAGATCCAGATATAATGTTAATGCTCAACGCTGGCACCAAATAACAATTATTCAGGTCTAAAACTAATCCCGAAGGTAGATGTAGAGGTAGAGTGCCGACGACGTTCACATTGACCTTGGACCCATTCCCGGCACGCATCGTCACCTCATCCTTAGCCAATCTTCGTTTAATCTGTAGCCCCTATTTCAAGTTGCAAATATGAGCAACAGAACCGGTATCAAATACTCAGGCGCTACTACGAGCATTAGTAAGGTACACATCAATAACATGTATATCAAAAATACTGTTCACTTTGCCATCCTTCTTATCCGCCAAATACTTGGGGCGGTTCCGCTTCCAGTGACCAGTCCCTTTGCAGTAGAAGCACTCAGTTTCTGGCTTTGGTCCAGACTTGGGCTTCTTCCCGGGAGTGAGAACTTGCTTGCCATTCTTCTTGAAGTTCCCCTGAGTTAAGTGGTTATGATACCCAGACATTCTGAGTATGTGTTCACTAACAGAACTGTTCTCCTCCATTTTCAGCTATAGAACTTGTTGGAGACTTCATATCTCTCAACTCGGGCATTTGCTTGAAATATTAAGTTCAACTCCTGGAACATCTCATATGGTCCATGACGGTAAAAACGTCTTTGAAGTCCCGATTCTAAGCCGTGGAGCATGGCACACTGAACTATAGAGTAGTCATCAGACTGCTCTGCCAGACGTTCAAAGCGTCTACATTAGCGGGAGGGTCCTTGTCACCTAGCGGTGCATCAAGGACATAATTCTTATGTGCAGCAATGAGGATAATCCTCATGTCACAGACCTAGTCTGTGTAGTTGCTACCATCATCTTTCAACTTAGCTTTCTCTAGGAATGCATTAAAATTCAAGGGAACGGTAGCACGGGCCATTGATCTACAACATAGATATGCAAAAACTATCAACACTAAGTTCATGATAAATTAAGTTCAATTAATCATATTACTCAAGAACCCCCACTTAGATGGACATCCCTCGAGTCATCTAAATGATCACGTGATCCAAATCAACTAAACCATGTCCGATCATCACGTGAGATGGAGTAGTTTTCAATGGTGAACATCTCTATGTTCATCATATCTACTATATGATTCACGTTCGACCTTTCGGTCTCAAGTGTTCCGAGGCCATGTCTGTACATGCTAGGCTCGTCAAGTTTAACCCGAGTATTCCGCATGTGCAAAACTGTCTTGCTCCCGTTGTATGTGAACACAAAGCTTATTACACCCGATCATCACGTGGTGTCTCGGCATGACGAACTGTCAGAATTGTGCATACTCAGGGAGAACACTTATACCTTGAAATTTTAGTGAGGGATCATCTTATAATGCTACCGCCGTACTAAGCAAAATAAGATGCATAAAAGATAAACATCACATGCAATCAATATATGTGACATGATATGGACATCATCATCTTGTGCCTTTGATCTCCATCTCCAAAGCACCGTCATGATATCCATCGTCACCATCGCAGCGTCGTGTCGTCTCGCCAATTATGGCTTCTACAACTATCGCTAATGCATAGTGATAAAGTAAAGAAATTACATGGCGTTTGCATTTCATACAATAAAGCGACAACCATAAGGCTCCTGCCATTTGCCGATAACTTTTATGAAACATGAACATCTCATAAAACAACATATATCACATCATGTCTTGACCCGTCGGAGTAAATGACCACGGGTAGCTTCATCAGCCCCCCGTGGTATTTCAAGACATCGGGGCAGGCTGCGCCCCTCACACTTCCAAGACAAGCGGGCGCCTTCTTAGGCCGACTGGTCCAAGCAGCCGGTGGCTAGAACGCCGTGGAGCTCTAGCAGACGGCCACGAGCGGGGGCCGACTCCTAGCAGGAGGCCTTTCGCCCCCTCAAAGTGAAGGAAATATGCCCTAGAGGTAATAATAAAGTTGTTATTTGTATTTCCTTATATCATGATAAATGTTTATTATTCATGCTAGAATTGTATTAACCAGAAACATAATACATGTGTGAATACATAGAAAAACATAGTGTCACTAGTATGCCTCTACTTGACTAGCTCGTTGATCAAAGATGGTTGAGTTTCCTAGCCATAGACATGGGTTGTCGTTTGATTAACGGGATCACATCATTAGGAGAATGATGTGATTGACTTGACCCGTTCCGTTAGCTTAGCACTTGAAGGTTTAGTATACTGCTATTGCTTTTTCCATGACTTATACATGTTCATATGACTATGATATTATGCAACTCCGGATTACCGGAGGAACACTTTGTGTGCTACCAAACGTCACAACGTAACTGGGTGATTATAAAGGTGCTCTATAGGTGTCTCCGATAGTACTTGTTGAGTTGGCATAGATTGAGATTAGGATTTGTCACTCCGATTGTCGGAGAGGTATCTCTGGGCCCTCTCGGTAATGCACGTCACTACAAGCCTTGCAAGAAATGTGACTAATGAGTTAGTTGCGGGATGATGCATTACGGAACGAGTAAAGAGACTTACCGGTAACGAGATTAAACTAGGTATTGAGATACCGATGATCGAATCTCGGGAAAGTAACATACCGATGACAAAGGGAACAACGTATGTTGTTATGCGGTTTGACCGATAAAGATCTTCATAGAATATGTAGGAGCCAATATGAGCATCCAGGTTCCGCTATTGGTTATTTACCAGAGATGTGTCTCGGTCATGTCTACATAGTTCTCAAACCGTAGGGTCCGCACGCTTAAAGTTCTGTGACGATCGGTATTATGAGTTTATGTGATTTGATGAACCAAAGGTAGTTCGGAGTCCCGGATGAGATCGAGGATCTGACGGGGAGTCTTGAAATGATGGAGACATAAAGATTGATATATTGGATGCCTATGTTCGTACATCAAAAAGGTTCCGAGTGATTCGGGTATTTTCGGGGGTACCGGGGAGTTACGTGAATACGAGGAAGAAGTAATTGGCCTCATGGGCCAAGTGGTGGAAGAGAGGAGGCAGAGTGCATGGCCCCCCTAGCCCAAACCGAATTGGACTAGGGGGCCGGTCCCCCTTTCCTCCTTTTCCTCCCTCTCCTTCCTTCTCCTTCTCCTCCTTCCTTTCCTCCTCCTAGTAGGAGTAGGAAAGGAGAGTCCTACTCCTACTAGGAGGAGGACTCCTCCTCCTGGCGCGCCCTACAGGGGCCAGCCGGCCTCCCCCCTTGCTCCTTTATATACGAGGGCAGGGGGCACCCTAGAACACACAATTTGATCTGTTGATCTCTCCCAGCCGTGTGCGGTGCCCACCTCCACCATATTCCACCTCGATCATATTGTAGCGGTGCTTAGGCGAAGCCCTGCGTCGGTAGCAACATCAGCACCGTCATCACGCCGTCGTGCTGACGGAACTCTGCCGTGAAGCTCTGCTGGATCGGAGTTCGCAGTACGTCATCGAGCTGAACATGTGTTGAACTCGGAAGTGTACGTTCGGTACTTGGATCGGTCGGACGTGAAGACGTACGACTACATCAACCGCGTTGTGCTAATGCTTCCGCTTTCGGTCTACGAGGGTATGTGGACAACACTCTCCCCTCTCGTTGCTATGCATCACCATGATCTTGTGTGTGCGTAGGATTTTTTTTGAAATTACTACGTTCCCCAACAGTGGCATCAGAGCCAGGTTTATGCGTAGATGTTATATGAGCGATTAGAACACAAGTGAGTTGTGGGCGATACAAGTCATACTGCTTACCAGCATGTCATACTTTGGTTCGGCGGTATTGTTGGATGAAGCGGCCCGGACCGACATTACGCGTACGCTTACGCGAGACTGGTTCTACTGACGTGCTTTGCACACAGGTGGCTGGCGGGTGTCAATTTCTCCAATTTTAGTTGAACCGAGTGTGACTACGCCCGGTCCTTGACAAGGTTAAAACATCACTAACTTGACGAACTATCGTTGTGGTTTTGATGCGTAGGTAAGAACGGTTCTTGCTCAGCCCATAGCAGCCATGTAAAACTTGCAACAACAAAGTAGAGAACATCTAACTTGTTTTTGCAGGGCATGTTGTGATGTGATATGGTCAAGGCATGATACTATATTTTATTGTATGAGATGATCATGTTTTGTAACCGAGTTATCGGCAACTGGTAGGAGCCATATGGTTGTCGCTTTATTGTATGCAATGCAATCGCCCTGTAATCGCTTTACTTATCACTAAGCGGTAGCGATAGTCGTAGAAGCAATAGTTGGCGAGACGACAACGATGCTACGATGGAGATCAAGGTGTCACGCCGGTGACGATGGTGATCATGATGGTGCTTCAGATATGGAGATCACAAGCACAAGATGATGATGGCCATATCATATCACTTATATTGATTGCATGTGATGTTTATCCTTTATGCATCTTATTTTGCTTTGATTAACGGTATCATTATAAGATGATCTCTCACTAAATTTCAAGATTAAAGTGTTCTCCCTGAGTATGCACCGTTGCCAAACTTCATCGTGCCGAGACACCACGTGATGATCGGGTGTGACAAGCTATGTTCATCTACAACGGGTGCAAGCCAGTTTTGCACACGCAGAATACTCGGGTGAAACTTGACGAGCCTAGCATATGCAGATATGGCCTCGGAACACTGGAGACCGAAAGGTCGAGCGTGAATCATATAGTAGATATGATCAACATAGTGATGTTCACCATTGAAAACTACTCCATCTCACGTGATGATCGGACATGGTTTAGTTGATTTGGATCACGTGATCACTTAGATGATTAGAGGGATGTCTATCTATGTGGGAGTTCTTAAGTAATATGATTAATTGAATTTTAATTTATCATGAACTTAGTCCTGGTAGTATTAGCATATCTATGTTGTAGATCAATAGCTCGTGATGTTACTCCCCATTTATTTTGATATGTTCCTAGAGAAAAACTATGTTGAAAGATGTTAGTAGCAATGATGCGGAATTGGTCCGTGATCTGAGGATTATCCTCATTGCTGCATAGAAGAATTATTTCCTTGATGCACCACTAAGCAACAGAACTATTAAAGGAGCAGATGCAGACGTTATGAACGTTTTGACAAAAGCTCGGTATGATGACTACTTGATAGTTTAGTGCACCATGCTTTACGGCTTAGAACCGGGACTTCAAAATGTTTTGAACGCCACGGAGCATATAAGATGTTCCAAGAGTTGAAATTGGTATTTCATACTCATGCCCGTGTCGAGAGGTATGAGACCTCTGACAGTACTTTGCCTACAAGATGGAGGAGAATAGCTCAATCAGTAAGCATGTGCTCAGATTGTCTGGGTACTACAATTGCTTGAATCAAAGCGGGAGTTAATCTTCCAGATAAGATAGTAATTGACAAAGTTCTCTAGTCACTATCACCAAGTTATTAAAACTCCGTGATGAACTATAAATGCAAGGGATAACGAAAACAATTCCCAAGCTCTTCGCAATGCTAAAATCGGCGAAGGTAGAAATCAAGAAAAACATTGAGTGTTGATGGTTGACAAGACCACTAGTTTCAAGAAAAGGGCAAAGGGAAGAAGGGGAACTTCAAGAAGAACGGCAAGCAAGTTGCTGATCAAGTGAAGAAGCCCAAGTCTGGACCTAAGCCTGAGACTAATTTAAGTGCTTCTACTGCAAAGGGACTGGTCACTGGAAGCGGAACTACCCAAGTATTTGGAGGATAAGAAGGATGGCAAAGTGAACAAAGGTATATTTGATATACATGTCACTGACGTGTACTTTACTAGTGTTTATAGCAACCCCTCGGCATTTGATACTGGTTTAGTTGCTAAGAGTAGTAACTCGAAACGGGAGTTGCAGAATGAATAGAAACTAGTTAAGGGCGAGGTGACGATGTGTGTTGGAAGTAGTTCCAAGATTGATATGATCATCATCGCACACTCCCTATACTTTCGGGATTAGTGTTGAACCTAAATAAGTGTTACTTGGTGTTTGCGTTGAGCATGAATATGATTTGATCATGTTTATTGCAATACGGTTATTCATTTAAGTTAGAGAATAATTGTTGTTCTGTTTACATGAATAAAACTTTCTATGGTCATACACCCAATGAAAATGGTTTGTTGGATCTCGATCGTAGTGATACACATATTCATAATATTGAAGCCAAAAGATGCAAAATTAATAATGATAATGCAACTTATTTGTGGCACTGCCGTTTAGGTCATATTGGTGTAAAGCGCATGAAGAAACTCCTTGCTGATGGAATTTTGGAATCACTTGATTATGAATCACTTGATTCTTGCGAACCATGCCTTATGGGAAAGATGACTAAAGACTCCGTTCTCCGGAACAATGGAGCGAGCAACTGACTTATTGGAAATAATACATACTGATGTATGCGATCCGATGAGTGTTCAGGCTCGCGGCGGGTATCATCATTTTCTGACCTTCATAGATGATTTGAGCAGATATGGGTATATCTACTTGATGAAACATAAGTTTGAAACATTTGAAAAGTTCATATAATTTCAGAGTGAAGTGGAAAATCATTATAACAAGAAAATAAAGTTTCTACGATCTGATCGTGGAGGAGAATATTTGAGTTACGAGTTTGGTCTTCATTTGAAACAATGCGGAATAGTTTCGCTACTCACGTCACCGGGAACACCACAGCGTAATGGTGTGCCCGAACATCGTAATCGTACTTTATTAGATATGGTGCAATCTATGATATCTCTTACCGATTTACCACTATCGTTTTGGGGTTATGCATTAGAGACAGCTGCATTCACGTTAAATAGGGCACCATCTAAATCCGTTGAGACGACGCCATATTAACTGTGGTTTGGCAAGAAACCAAAGTTGTCATTTCTTAAAGTTTGGGGTTGTGATGCTTATGTGAAAAAGTTTCATCCTGATAAGCTCAAACCCAAATCGGAAGAATCTATCTTCATAGGATACCCAAAGGAGACAGTTGGGTACAACTTCTATCACAGATCCGAAGGCAAGACATTCGTTGCTAAGAATGGATCCTTTCTAGAGAAGGAGTTTCTCTCGAAAGAAGTGAGTGGGAAGAAAGTAGAAATTGATAAGGTAATTGTACCTTCTCTCGAATTGGAAAGTAGTTCATCACAGAAATCAGTTCCAGTGATGCCTACACCGATTAGTGAGGAAGTTAATGATGATGATCATGAAACTTCAGATCAAGTTACTACCGAACCTCGTAGGTCAACCAGAGTGAGATCCGCACCAGAGTGGTACGGTAATCCTATTCTGGAGGTCATGTTACTTGACCATGACGAACCTAGGAACTATGAGGAAGCGATGATGAGCCCAGATTCCGCGAAATGGCTTGAGGCCATGAAATCTGAGATGGGATCCATGTCTGAGAACAAAGTGTGGACTTTGGTTGACTTGCCCGATGATCGGCAAGCCACAGAAAATAAATGGATCTTCAAGAGGAAGACGGTCGCTGATAGTAGTGCTACTATCTACAAAGCTAGACTTGTCGAAAAAAGGTTTTTTTACAAAGTTCAAGGTGTTGACTACGATGAGATTTTCTCACTCATAGCGATGTTTAAAGTCTGTCCGAATCATGTTAGCAAATTGCCACATTTTATGAAATCTGGCAAATGGATGTCAAAACTATATTACTTAATGGATTTCTTAAAGAAGAGTTGTATATGATGCAACCAGAAGGTTTTGTCGATCCTAAAGGTGCTAACAGAATGTGCAAGCTCCAGCGATCCATCTATGGACTGGTGCAAGCATCTCGGAGTTGGAATATACGCTTTGATGAGTTGATCAAAGCATATAGTTTTATACACACTTGCGGTGAAGCCTGTATTTACAAGAAAGTGAGTGGGAGCACTACAACATTTCTGATAAGTATATGTGAATCACATATTGTTGATCGGAAATAATGTAGATTTTTCTGGAAAGCATAAAGGACTATTTGAAAGGAGTTTTTCAAAGAAAGACCTCGGTGAAGCTACTTACATATTGAGCATCAAGATCATATAGATAGATCAAGACGCTTGATAAAAAATTTCAATGAGTATATACCTTGACAGAATTTTGAAGTAGTTCGAAATGGAACAGTCAAAGAAGGAGTTCTTGCCTGTGCTGCAAGGTGTGAAGTTTACTCAAAGCCCGACCATGGCAGAAGATTGAGAGAGAATGAAAGTCATCCCCTATGCCTCAGCCATAGGTTCTATAAAAGTATGACATGCTGTGTACCAGACCTATTGTATACCCTACACTGAGTTTGGCAAGGGAGTATAATAGTGATCTAAGGGTAGATCACTGAACAGCGGTCAAAATTATCCTTAGTGGAATAAGGATATGTTTCTCGATTATGGAGGTGACAAAAGGTTTGTCATAAAGGGTTACGTCAATGCAACTTTTGACACTCATCCAGATGACTCTAAGTCTTAATCTGGATACATATTGAAAGTGGGAGCAATTAGCTAAAGTAGCTCCGTGTAGAGCATTGTAGACGGAAATTTGCAAAATACATACAGATCTGAATTTGGCAGACCCGTTGACTAAATTTCTCTCACAAGCAAAACATGATCACTCTTTGGGTGTTAATCACATAGCGATGTGAACTAGATTATTGACTCTAGTAAACCCTTTGGGTGTTAGTCACATGGAGGTCTGAACTAATCACTTAAAGATGTGAATTATTGGTGTTAAATCACATGACGATGTGAACTAGATTATTGACTCTAGTGCAAGTGGGAGACTAAACGAAATATGCCCTAGAGGCAATAATAAATTTGTTATTTATATTTCCTTATATCATGATAAATGTTTATTATTCATGCTAGAATTGGATTAACTGTAAACATAATACATGTGTGAATACATAGACAAACATAGTGTCACTAGTATGCCTCTACTTGACTAGCTCGTTGATCAAAGATGGTTGAGTTTCCTAGCCATAGACATGAATTGTCGTTTGATTAACGGGATCACATCATTAGGAGAATGATGTGATTGACTTGACCCATTCCGTTAGCTTAGCACTTGATTGTTTAGTATACTGATATTGCTTTCTTCATGACTTATACATGTTCCTATGACTATGAGATTATGCAACTCCCGACACGGAGGAACACTTTGTGTGCTACCAAACGTCACAACGTAACTGGGTGATTATAAAGGTGCTCTACAGGTGTCTCCGATGGTACTTGTTGAGTTGGCCTAGATCGAGATTAGGATTTTTCACTCCGATTGTCGGAGAGGTATCTTTGGGCCCTCTCGGTAATGCACATCACTATAAGCCTTGCAAGCAATGTGACTAATGAGTTAGTTGTGGGATGATGCATTACGGAACGAGTAAAGAGACTTCACTGCAACGAGATTGAACTAGGTATTGAGATACCGACGATCGAATCTCGGGCAAGTAACATACCGATGACAAAGGGAACAACGTATGTTATTATGCGGTTTGACCGATAAAGATCTTCGTAGAATATGTAGGAGCCAATACGAGCATCTAGATTCTGCTATTGGTTATTGACCGGAGACGTGTCTCGGTCATGTCTACATAGTTCTCGAACCCGTAGGGTCCGCACGCTTAAAGTTCTGTGACGATCGGTATTATGAGTTTATGTGATTTGATGTACCGAAGGTAGTTGGGAGTCCTGGATGAGATAGGGGACATGACGAGGAGTCTCGAAATGATCGAGACATAAAGATCGATATATCGGACGACTATATTCGGACATCGGAAAGGTTCCGAGTGATTCGGGTATTTTCGGGGGTACCGGGGAGTTACGGAAATACGAGGAAGAAGTAATGGGCCTCATGGGCCAAGTGGTGGAAGAGAGGAGGCAGGGCGCGCGGCCCCCCCTAGCCCAAGCCGAATTGGACTAGGGGGGCGGCCCCCCTTTCCTCCTTTTCCTCTCTCTCATTCCTTCTCCTTCTCCTCCTTCCTTTCCTTCTCCTAGTAGGAGTAGGAAAGGGGAGTCCTACTCCTACTAGGAGGAGGACTCCTCCTCCTGGCGCGCCCTACAGGGGCCGGCCGGCCTCCCCCCTTGCTCCTTTATATACGGGGGCATGGGGCACTCTAGAACACACAAGTTGATCTGTTGATCTCTCCCAGCCGTGTGCGGTGCCCCCCTCCACCATATTCCACCTCGATCATATCGTAGCGGTGCTTAGGCGAAGCCCTGCGTCGGTAGCAACATCATCACCGTCATCACGCCGTCGTGCTGACGGAACTCTCTCGTGAAGCTCTGCTGGATCGGAGTTCGCGGGACGTCATCGAGCTGAACATGTGCTGAACTCGGAGGTACCGTACGTTCGGTACTTGGATCGGTCGGATCGTGAAGACGTACGACTACATCAACCGCGTTGTGCTAACGCTTCTGCTTTTGGTCTACGAGGGTATGTGGACAACACTCTCCCCACTCGTTGCTATGCATCACCATGATCTTGCGTGTGCGTAGGAAATTTTCTGAAATTACTACGTTCCCCAACACAAAGTTAGCGCCCCATTGCCACGACAAGACAGGGCATGGTTACAGTGCGACCTGCCACCCCCGAATCCAGGGCAGTGCGTGGCTACAGTGCGGTGTACCAAGCGCCCCCGAATCCAGGCGGTCGCGTGGCTACATATGTACCAAGCGCCCCCCGGCCCGGCGCGACACTGTAGCCACGCGGCCGGTGACATCACCTACGTCATGAGGAGCCATGCCCCCACGATGGCCGGTCGGTACGGCCCGCATGCAGCGGGGCCTACCTGTCGGCGAGCTCCAGAAGGCGGCGAACCCCCAAGCAGGCGGCCACAGGGGTGGGCCGACTCCTAGCAGGTGGCCCTCTTCTCCCCTGGAGTCTGTGCACCATTAACCAGATGAGACAGGGTGTGGCTACAGTGAGTGCCCGCCAGGCGGCGGGACTGTTGCCGCGCTCCCCCCGACAAAGCCTCCGTCATCAGGGGCGAGGCTACAGTACGGAGCAGCTGATAGGACTCGCAGGCGGCGGGCCCTACCAGTCGGCCGAAAGCATGGCAGCTGGCAGGACCCACCAGGCGGCGGGCCCCAACAGCCGACGGAGATGCCGACTGCCAGAGACACTGACGGCCGGGTCCTATGCCCGGCCGGATTACCATTGTACCCCTGGGGGGGTAGGCCTATATAAACCCCCAGGTCACCCATGCAAAGGGTTCATCACCTTAGACACCACACACCCACATAGAGAGAGTGGAGTAGAGCTAGCCTTGTTCTTCTCCCTTCTCTAGCCAAACAGCTCAAGGAGCAAAGCTTGTAGCTACCTTGTTGAGATAGTGATCATGCGGAGACCCCGCAGAGCAGGACTAGGGGTATTATCTCCTAGGAGAGCCCCAAACCTGGGTAAGATTCGCAGGCGTATGCAGTCTCGCTCACTCTCGCTTCTAGAGCCCGACAACGTACTCTTGTCCCCATCCATGATAAGCCACCCCCTGGCATATGTCGCACGATATCCCCGACATTTGGCACCCACCGTGGGGCTAGGTGCACCGTTGTCCAGAAATATGTTCTGGACGGGAACCCTCTTGCTCCCTGGCAAGCGCAGCCAGCCCGACACGCCCGTGGTGTTTGCGCCAACGCGCTGCGTGGCACAAAAGTCGCTTGCGTGACCAGCTTCCTCGCTGATCTCATCGGTAGGATCCGCCTCTTCGACGAGCCCGTGGCAGACGCCGGCGTGGCCAACACCGAGAGCTGCCTCGTCGACCTCCTTGGCAAGCTCACCATCGCCAATGAGGTCGCCTCTAACCTGGAGTCCGTTGGCTCCATCGATCCGCCCGTCAAGATGGTCATCGACGCCGACGCCGAGCCCGCTGACGCCTTCCCCGAGCACGTGGTGGTATTCGACGACCCGCTCCCTCGCGCAGACAGAAGTGGCAGCACCGTCACAGAGGTGCTTGTCATCAGCCACGACGGTGCTTCTGATGAAGCCGGCCAGGATCCATTGCAGGCAACGATGCGAAACCTATCCGCACCCTGTCGGAGTAATGGCACACGGGTAGCCTAACCCGAGTCCCAGAACCTTTCAAGACATCGGGGCCGGCTGCGCCCCTCAAGACGTCAAGACGAACCGCCGCCTTCTGGTGGCCGGCTAGCTAAACGGCCGACTGCCAGAAGATGGCCATGCTCAGAAAGGCGGCTCCAAGACGGGCCGACTCCTAGCATGCGGCCTCCAGAGAGGCCGGCTCCTAGCAGTCGGCCCATGGCGCCCTCAAAGTCTGCGCCCCCATTAAGAAGACAAGGCAATGCAAGGCTACAGTGTAGCCCATCACCCCCGTATCCAGGGCCGGGCATGGCCACAGTGCAACGTACAGGCGGAGATCTCCGCCCGGCGCGGCACCGTTGCCACTCCACCCCTGACGTCACTCCTGTCAGGCGAAGCCCTGCTCCCACGACCGCCTGTCGGTACGGCCAGAAGACAGCGGGCCCTACCAGGCAGCAAGAGCCCGAAAGACGGCAGAAGCCTCACCAGTCGGACCCGAGGGAGGTCGGCTCCTAGCAGGCGGCCCGTTCCTTCCTCGGGGTCCGTGCACCATTAACCAAATAAGACCCGGAGTGGCTACAGTGATCTCCCGCCAGGCGGCGGGACTGTAGCCACGCTCCCCTGACCAAGCAAGCGTCATTAGCATCACGACTACAGTAATCTGCAGCCGGCAAGACCCGCAAGTGGCGGGAGCGGCCTGTCGGCTCCGTACCAGAACAGACAGCGGGACCCACCAGGCGGCGGGCCCCAACAGCCGGCGGGGAAGCCGGCGACCAGAGAGACTGACAGTCGGGTCCTACACCCGGCCAGATTACCATTGTACCCCAAGTACAATGGCTCCATGAAGCCGAAAGATTGGTTGGTCAACTACTCCACCGCCGTCAACATAGAAAACGACAACAAGCGCGTTGCCGTGAAGTACGTTCCGCTCATGCTCCAGGGCACGGCCTGGACATGCCTGAACAGCCTCAAGCCCTACAACGTCAACAGCTGGATAGATTTCACCGAAGTCTTCATTCGCAACTTCACCAGCACCTACAAGCGGCCGCCAAAGCCTCACCAGCTCTCTCTGTGCGTCCAAGGCCCCACCGAATCCACCCGCGACTACCTGACGTGGTGGGCCGAACTGCACAACTCCTGCGAAGGGATGCACGAGGTGCAAGCCATAGAGTACTTCACCGCCGGGTGCAGAGAAGGAACCCTACTTAAGCACCGACTCCTCTGCGATGAGCCGGCTACACTCGACGAGCTGCTGATCATAGTAGACAAGTACGTGATGTCTACTACGCAACTTTATTCTTGTAGACACGTGTTGGGCCTCTAAGCGCAGAGTTATGTAGGACAGTAGCAATTTTCCCTCAAGTGGATGACCTAAGGTTTATCAATCCGTGGGAGGCGTAGGATGAAGATAGTCTCTCTCAAACGACCCTGCAACCAAATACAAGAAATCTCTTGTGTCCCCAACACACCCAATACAATGGCAAATTGTATAGGTGCACTAGTTCAGCGAAGAGATGGTGATAAGAGTGTAATATGGATGGTAGAAATATATTTTTATAATCTGAATAAATAAAAACAGCAAGGTAGCAAATAGTAAACAGGCACAAAAACGGTATTGCAATGCTTGAAAGCAAGGCCTAGGGTCCGTACTTTCACTAGTGCAACCTCTCAACAATGCTAACACAGTTGGATCATATGATTATCCCTCAAAGTGTAACGAATAATCACTCCCGAGTTCCTATTAGCGGAGAACAAAAGATAGGAATTGTTTGTAGGGTACGGAACCTCCTCGAAGCTATTCTTTCCGTTCGATCTATTCAAGAGTTCGTACTAAAATAACACAAAGCTATTTTTTCCGTTCGATCTATCCTAGAGTTCATACTAGAATATCACCAAAGAAAATTCATATTCATAATACTCAATCCAGACAAGGAACTACAAGGGGGCCCCAAAGTTTCTATCGGAGAAAAGATAATAAAAACGTGCATCAACCCCTATGCATAGATTACCCCAATATCACTGCGGGAATCCGCGAGTTGAGTGCCATAACATATATCAAGTGAATCAATATGATACCTCATTGTCACCTCAAGTATTCACACCGCAAGACATATATCATGTGTTCTCATATCTGAATATTCAATCCGACAAGACAAAACTTCAAAGAGTAAAGATTCAATTCATCACAACAAGAGTATAGAGGGGAGAAACATCATATGATCCGACTATATTAATAAAGCCCATGATATAGATCACGAGAGAGAGAGATCAAACACATAGCTACTGGTACAAACCCTCAGCCCCGAGGGTGGACTACTCCCTCCTCATCGTGGTGGCCGCCAGGATGATGAAGATGGCCACCGGAGATGATTCCCCCCTCCGGCAGGGTGCCAGAACGGGGTCTAGATTGGTTTTCAGTGGCTATAGAGTGTTGTGGCGGCGGAACTTCTGATCTAGGTTAACTCCGATGGGTTTCAGAATATTTGGGAATTTATAGTGCAAAGAAGGGGTGCGGGAGGCCACTGAGGTGGGCACAACCCACCTGGGCGCACCAGGGGGGCCTGGCACACCCTAGTGGGTTGTGCCCCCCTCGAGGCACCCCCCAGGTACAGCTCTGGCCCAATGGATGTCTTCTGGCCCAAAAAAATCTCCAAAAAGTTTCGCGTTGTTTGGACAACGTTTGACATTGATTTCCTGCGATGTAAAAAACAAGCAAAAAACAGCAACTGGCACCGGGCACTGGGTCAATAGGTTAGTCCCAAAAAATGATATAAAGTTGCTATAAAATGATTGTAAAACATCCAAGAATGATAAAATAACAGCATGAATACCTCATAAACTATAGATACGGTGGAGACGTATCAGTACGCCACTGCCGACTCCTCCATGAAGTCGGAGCTCCAGGTGGATGCGTCTGGGAAGGTGCCCCCTCCGGCTCCTAGAACGCCGGCTGGTGACTCTAGTCGGCGCCAGCAGCAGAACGACAACAAGCGCAAGGCCCCGCAGCCGGCTCCCACCAGCCGGCAAGTGGCAACAATTGAAGACCAGCAGCCGGAGGGGCAACCCGGCCCCAAGCGTCAGAAGGGCGGCAAGCCTGCTTGGTTGCCCGCCTTCTATTATGAGCAAACCCTCGATGCTCCCTGCAAGTTCCATAGCGGCGTGAAGCCATCCAACCACACCACCCAGAAGTGCCACTGGCTCACCCGAATCGCCAAGGGCGAAGGACTGCCGCTTCCGCCTGCTGGCCAGCCGGCGCCGCCTCCTCCTTAACAGCCGGCGGCCCATCAGGTCGCCGCCATCCAAGATGAATTCCCTGAAGAACACGGAGCCTATGTCGTCTTCACCAGCCTGGCCGGTGACAGGCATAGCCAGCGTTAGCAGCACCATGAGGTGAACGCCGTCGCTTCAGAAGTCCCCGAGTTCATGCACTGGTCCGAGAGGCCCATCAGCTGGAGCCGTGCAGACCACCCAGAGGTGACGCCTTCTCCGGGTTCTTACGCCCTAGTGCTGGACGCCACCTTTTCAACAGAGAGGCGAGCTGCTCGCTTCTCCCGAGTCCCGATAGATGGTGGTAGCAGCATTAACATCCTTTACCGTGATACCATGGAGAAACTGCACATCAAAGAGAAGCAACTCCATCCCATTCGGACTGTCTTCCATGGAATTGTACCTGGCCTTTCCTGCTCACCAATCGGCAAGATCAAGATAGACGTCCTCTTCGGAGATAAGGATCACTTCCACCGCGTGCCAATTTGGTTCGAGATGGTCGACCTAGAGAGCCCTTACCGCGCACTCCTAGGCTGGCCAGCTCTCGCCAAGTTCATGGCGGTGCAGCACTATGCCTACCTCAAGATGAAGATGTCGGGTACCAAGGGCATCATCACCGTAGCCGGGGACTAAAAGAAGCCGGCCGCCTGTGCCACTGCTAGCAGCCGGCTGGCCGAGTCCCTTGTGATTGCTGCCGAGAAGAAGCTCCTTGACCGGGTTGTGGCCATGGCCAGCAAGCAGCCGAACTTATCGCCAGACCCCAAGGAATCAGAGACCCAGGGCTCCTTCCAGCTGGCCAAAGAAACCAAGAAGATACCCTTGGATCCAGAGCACCCGGAGAAGCACGCTATCGTAGGGACTAACCTCGATAGCAAATAGGAAAGTGAGCTCGTCGATTTCCTCCATGAGAATTGAGACATCTTTGCATGGTCTCCCAAAGACATGCCAGGTGTTCCAATGGATTTCGCCGAGCACAAGCTACATGTCAGATCTGATGCAAAACCAGTCAAGCAACCCCTCTGCCGCCTGTCAGAAGAGAAGAGAAGGATTGTTGGTGAAGAGATAGCTCGGCTTCTAGCAGCCGGCTTTATCATGGAAGTGTTTTATCCAGAGTGGCTTGCCAAACCAGTCCTTGTACTGAAGAAGAACAACAAATGGCGCATGTGCATTGATTACACCAGCCTCAACAAAGCCTGCCCCAAAGATCCATTTTCTCTGCCTCGGATAGATCAAGTGATTGACTCCACAGCCGGATGCGAGCTGCTTTCTTTCTTTATGCTTACTCTGGCTATCACCAGATCAAGCTGAACCCGGCCGGTCGGCTGAAGACCGCCTTCATCACACCATTCGGAGCCTTCTGCGACCTGACCATGACATTTGGCTTGAGAAATGTCGGTGCCACCTTTCAGCGTTGCATGTAGAAGTGCCTCCTCAAGAAACTCGGCAGAAATGCCCACGTCTATGTGGACGATATTGTGGTGAAGACGGAGAAGAAAGGCACCCTCCTGGAGGATCTCAAGGAAACTTTTGACAATCTGCGCCATTTTCAAATAAAGCTCAACCTAGAGAAGTGTGTCTTTGGAGTACCAGCCGACCAGCTCCTCGGTTTCCCTGTCTCAGAACGCGACATCGAGTGCAACCCAGTGAAGATCAAGGCCATCGAGCGGATGGAGAGACCCACCCGGCTGCACGACGTCCAGATGTTCACGGGTGGTTGGCATCCATCAGCCGCTTCATCAGCCAGCTGGGCGAGAAGGCTCTGCCACTGTACCAGTTAATGAAGAAAACCACTCACTTCGAGTGGAACGACAAGGAGGACGAGGCCTTCCTCCATCTCAAGAAGATGCTGAGCATGCTGCCTGTCCTGGCGGCTCCGACTGCTGAAGAGCCCATGCTCCTCTACATCGCCACCACCAGTCGGGTAGTCAGCACCGTCGTTGTGGTCGAGCGCCTAGAAGACGGCAAGGCACAACCGGTCCACAGGCCCGTCTACTATTTGAGCGAGGTGCTGTCGGCATCCAAGCAGAACTACCCCCACTACCAGAGGATGTGCTGTGGCGTGTACTTTGCCGCCAAGAAGCTCAAGCGGTACTTTCAAGAGCACTCCATCACGGTTGTCTGCATTAGGCCGGGTGGCCAAGTGGGCCATCGAGCTGGCCCCCTACACCATCCTCTACCAGCCTCGCACCACCATCAAGTCCCAAGAGCTGGCTGACTTCCTCCTCGACTAGGCCGAGACGCAGTACCTGCCGCCAGTGCCAGATTCCACTCATTGGCAGATGCACTTTGATGGCTCGAAGATACGCACCGGCCTAGGAGCTGGCATCGTCCTCACCTCTCCCAAAGGCGACAAGCTCATATACACATTGCAAATTCACTTTGCCGCCTCCAACAACGTGGCCGAGTATGAGGCGCTTGTACACGGACTCAGGCTGGCCAAGGAGATTGGCATCCGCCGGATTCTGTGCTACGACAACTCAGATTTGGTGGTCCAGCAGTCTTCAGGAGACTGGGACACCAAGGATGCAAACATGGCAAGCTACCATTTCATCGTCCAACAGATCAATGGATACTTCGATGGGTGCGAGTTCCTTCACGTGCCACGAGCCTACAACAAGCAAGCAGATGCCCTGGCACGGATTGGCTCCAGCCGGCGTCTCCCTTCAGCGCCTCCTCAAGCCGTCTATCAAGCCTTCGCCGGAATCAGAGTCTATCTTCGTGCCGGCTGCCCCCGGAACAGTCGGATCCGACTTGGGGACCACAATAGTTGGCCCGGAGACGTCGGTAGGCGGCTCGGGGACTGCAACAGTCGCACCCTGCCCGGGGACTCCAGAACCCGGCCCGAGAGCTGTAGCAGCCGGCCCGGGGACTTCGGTAGGCGGCTCGGGGACTGCAGCAGTCGCACCCGGCCCGGGGACTGCGGCAGTCGGCCCGGGGACTTCAACAACGCAGCAAGCGGCGACCGACTCCACCCCGCCGCCTCCCAACCCAACCGCCCTGGTACCAGTGGCTGTGATGACAGTGGTCAAAGTCGAAGCACCATCATGGGCGTTGCCCATCCTCAACTTCCTGGTGAACAGAGAGCTACCAGCCGACGAGACCTTGGCCCGGCAAGTGCAACGCAGAGCAGCAGCATCCACCATCGTAAATAGAGAGCATGTTAGGCGCAGTGTCACTTGCGTTTTCCAGCGCTGCGTAGAGCCAGAGAAGGGCAAAGAAATCCTCAAAGATATCCACCAAGGCGAGTGCGGCCACCATGCAGCCTCAAGATCCCTTTTTGCCAAAGCTTTTCGCCACGGTTTCTTTTGGCCGACTGCTTTGGACGACGCCAAGGACTTGGTCAAGAAGTGCAAAGGCTGCCAAAAATTCAGCTCCAAGCAACATCTGTCGGCTTCTGCACTCAAGACCATCCCCTCACTTGGCCATTTTCCGCCTGGGGGCTGGACATGGTGGGGCCATTCAAGACAGCACGCGGTGGCATGACCCACCTGCTTGTCGCAGTGGATAAGTTCACCAAGTGGATTGAAGCAAAGCCAATCAAGAAGCTGAACGGTCCGACTGTTGTGACCTTTACCGCAGATATCACCGTCCGATACGGTATACCACACAGCATCATCACCGACAATGGCACAAACTTTGCAAAAGATGCCTTGGCCCATTTCTGCGCGACGCAAGGCATCTGACTGGACTTTGCGTCTATTTCCCATCCACAGTCAAACGGTCAAGTCGAGCGAGCAAACGACCTCATCTTGTCCGGCATCAAGTCCCGACTAGTCAAGCCACTTGAGCGCTCGGCCGGCTGCTGGATCGATGAGCTACCGGCCGTCCTCTGGAGTCTCCGGACCATGCCGAACAAGTCAACTGGCTTCACTCCCTTCTTCCTCGTGTACGGGGCCGAGGCCATCATCCCAACGGACATCAAGTTCGAGTAGCCTCGCGTCACCATGTACATGCGCGAGAAGACGGTGTCGATCTACTGGAAGAGGGCCGACTGTTGGCACTCAGCCGGTCCGCCATCTACCAGAATAGCCTGCACCGCTACCACAGTCAGAAGGTCAAGACAAGATCCTTCCAAGAGGGAGACCTTGTGCTCCGACTGATCCAGCGAACAGCCGGCCAACACAAGCTCTCGAACCCTTGGGAAGGGCCCTTCATCATCAGCAAAGCCTTGGGAAAGGACTCCTACTACCTCATCGATGCGCAGAAGCCCAGGGCACGCAAGAGGGACAATTCCGGCAAGGAAACAGAGCACCCATGGAACGCAAATCTCCTCCGAAGATTTTACAGTTGAATGCAGTATGTACCACGCTACCTTTTGTATTAAGAGCAAAGACATCGGGTCCCTTGAGGAGCACTCGAGGACTACCCTTTTTATCTATATGATAAGTTTTATGCCTATGAATGTCTCATTTCATTCCTCCGCCTGGCACCGGGTTCGACCAGTCGGCCCGGGGGCTTGCCCCCTTGTCCTATGTCGATGCCACATGCAGTCGGACAAGTAGTGTGCCGACATCTAAGCCCTCTCTTGCCTTAAGCCACAGCTCACAGAGCGGCTGTCCGGATGGCAAGAGCTAAAGGCAGGAAATAGTGTCCACATGAAAAATGGCTAAGGAAAACAACATCTACATAGGCCAAGCCGGCTCCTCACCTCATCGTTCGACTGTGAGCAGCCAGCCGGCCGATTCCTTACTTAAATTGCTACACTCTAAGAGGACAAAGTACTAGCCTTCCTAAATGGCCAAGTACCTGACCCACCCACAGACCGCAGAGCGGCTGTCCGGCTGGCAGGGCGGCAGCCAAAGGAAGGCGGCAAAGGAAAAAAAGCCAAAAAGAGCAGAAAAGCAAGACTAAGTCGGAACCCGACAAAGCACAAGCTTGTGCGAATAAAGTTAATTTATATAAGCAAGGGCTCATAGCCAACATTCAACAGAGTTTGAATACACCCCCAGTGTGTGGAATTGTGTGAATTTAACGAACTTGTTCAAAAGATTACAATAGCAGGAAAGGATAAAGATAAAACTGGTCGTCTAGGCCAGAGGAGCAGCAGGCGGGTCTGGCAGGTTGGTGGAGGCAGCGGTGCCGGTTGCTGGAGTGGCCGACTGGTGGGTCTCAGCCTAGTCAACATCAGCAGCAGTCGGCACAGCCACACACAGCTCGTTGCTCGAGGCATGATCGGGCTGAGGCTGGCCATCCGCTCCGTCATTCGGTGCGTCGTCTTCACCATCCTCGTCTTCCTCGTCCTCGCCTTCATCACTGGAAGCGATTTCCTCCACCGAGTCCTCGTCGTCCTCCGGGTTCAACCCGAACCAGTTGGCGGCACTTCGGCACCCTCCTCGTCCAGTTCGGGGATGAAGACGCCGGTGTTGGTGTACTCGGTGATTGCCGCTGCGCGTTGCGTGAGCACGCGGTCCACCGCCGCCAGCTCAGGCCCGGCCTCCTGCCGGAAGGTGGCCAGCTGACCCAGGTTCAGCTTGGGATACCACGCTTTGGCGAACTCCAAGGCTCTCCACGCACCCGCTCGAGCGGCATCGCCCTTCCAAGCCTCGAAGCGGCCGACTGCTACCTCCAGCCAGTCGGTAGTCCGATTGGAGGTGCGCGACACTTGAGCATTTGGCCAGAGGGCGGTCAGCACTTGGGCCCCGACGTGCTGAAGACAGCGGAGTAGGCGGTGGGCCGGCTGCAGGCGCGTCCTGATGGCTGGAAGTTGCTCGTTGAGATTCCGGGGTGCACTGGGAGGAACATCCATTCCAACACTCCTACGCTGCTCGTGCTGCGCCTCGATGGCCTGCCTTACGGCGATGGAGTGACCGGGAAAGAATTCTGCGCAAGAAGGAAATCAAAGATTATAAGCTGGAAGCCGGCCCCTGCAGCAGTCGGTAGCTTTTCAAAAGAAGAAGTAACTTACCATCGATCATATCCTCGATCTTGCCGTAGCCGTCGGTGAAGAGCTTCTCCTTCTCGGCCCAGTTCGAGCGTTGCGTCTCGAACTCGGCCATGAGGGAGTCTTCCTTCTCCTTCAGCTTCTGGAGCTCCACTTTGTGCCAGTCCGCCTGGTCCGCCAGCTCCTTGACCAGGCGGTCGCACTCCTGAGCCGCCTTGCTGCACTCCTCCTCCTTGGTGCGCAGCTCGGTTTGGGCCTCGCCCAAGCGCTGCTGTAGTTTGGTAGCTGCCTCTGCAAAGACAAGAAAGAAGAGACACCAACAATCAACAAAGAAGACAAGTGGTTGCCGGGAGATCCGGCCCGACTGCTCAGCAGTCGGCCCGAATCTTGGGGACTACACCCAGCGGGTGCGCTGACGCACCTCCGCGAGAGAGAAGACAGAGTGCTTACTCCGGCTCTCGATCAAATCACTGGTCCACTTGGCCAACTCCGGGACATGGGAGTTGAATGCGGCCGCACGGATGTTGTGGTAATCCTGCAACAAAGACAATAGAAGAGAAAATGAGTTAGCACTCGGAACCTACCTTGAAGTTCCAGGCCGCCTGCTCAGCAGCTGGCCCGGAACTCGGGGACTACACCCAGTGGGTTGATGTCTACTACGCAACCTTCTTCTTGTAGACGTTGTTGGGCCTCCAAGTGCAGAGGTTTGTAGGACAGTAGCAAATTTCCCTCAAGTGGATGACCTAAGGTTTATCAATCCGTGAGAGGCGTAGGATGAAGATGGTCCCTCTCAAACAACCCTGCAACCAAATAACAAAGAGTCTCTTGTGTCCCCAACACACCCAATACAATGGTAAATTGTATAGGTGCACTAGTTCGGCAAAGAGATGGTGATACAAGTGCAATATGGATGGTAGATATAGGTTTTTGTAATCTGAAAATATAAAAACAGCAAGGTAACTAAAGATAAAAGTGAGCACAAACGGTATTGCAATGATGGGAAACAAGGCCTAGGGTTCATACTTTCACTAGTGCAAGTTCTCTCAACAATAATAACATAATTGGATCATATAACTATCCCTCAACATGCAACAAAGAGTCACTCCAAAGTCACTAATAGCAGAGAACAAAAGAAGAGATTATGGTAGGGTACGAAACCACCTCAAAGTTATTCTTTCCGATCAATCCATTGGGCTATTCCTATAAGTGTCACAAACAGCCCTAGAGTTCGTAGTAAAATAACACCTTAAGACACACATCAACCAAAACCCTAATGTCACCTAGATACTCCAATGTCACCTCAAGTATCCGTGGGTATGATTATACGATATGCATCACACAATCTTAGATTCATCTATTCAACCAACACATAGAACCTCAAAGAGTGCCCCAAAGTTTCTACCGGAGAGTCAAGACGAAAACGTGTGCCAACCCCTATGCATAGGTTCATGGGCGGAACCCGCAAGTTGATCACCAAAACATACATCAAGTGAATCAATAGAATAACCCATTGTCACCACGGTTATCCCACGCAAGACATACATCAAGTGTTCTCAAATCATTAAAGACTCAATCCGATAAGATAACTTCAAAGGGAAAACTCAATCCATTACAAGAGAGTAGAGGGGGAGAAACATCATCAGATCCAACTATAATAGCAAAGCTCGCGATACATCAAGATCGTGCCAAATCAAGAACATGAGAGAGAGAGAGAGAGATCAAACACATAGCTCTTTGGTACATACCCTCAGCCCCGAGGGTGAACCACTCCCTCCTCGTCATGGAGAGCGCCGGGATGATGAAGATGGCCACCGGTGAGGGTTCCCCCCTCCGGCAGGGTGCCGGAATAGGGTCCCGATTGGTTTTTGGTGGCTATAGAGGCTTGCGACGGCGGAACTCCCGATCTATTCTCTTCCTTGAATGTTTTAGGGTATATTGGTATATATAGGAGGAAGAAATACGTTAGGGGAGCCACGAGGGGCCCACGAGGGTGGAGGGCGCGCCCAGGGGGGGTGGGCGCGCCCCCCTGCCTCGTGCCCTCCTTGTTGATCCCCTGACGTGCACTCCAAGTCTCCCGTATTGCTTTCTTTCCAAAAAATAACTTTTCCGAAGGTTTCATTCCGTTTGGACTCCGTTTGATATTCCTTTTCTTCAAAACACTGAAACAAGGGAAAAAAGCGAGGCGGCCTTTGGGCTCTGGGTCAATAGGTTAGTCCCAAAAATCATATAAAAGTGCTTAGTAAAACCCATTAATCATCCAAAACAGAATATAATATAGCATGAAGCAATAAAAAATTATAGATACGTTGGAGACGTATCAAGCATCCCCAAGCTTAATTCTTGCTTGTCCTCGAGTAGGTAAATGATAAAAACAGAATTTTTGATGTGGAATGCTACTTGGCATAATTTTTTAATGTAACCCTCTTAATTGTGGTATGAATATTCAGATCCGAAAGATTCAAGATAAAAGTTCATATTGACATAAAAGTAATAATACTTCAAGCATACTAACTAAGCAGTTATGTCCTCTCGAAATAACATGGCCAAAAAAAGTTCATCCCTACAAAATCACATAGTTTAGTCATGCTCCATTTTCGTCACACAAGAATGCTCTCATCATGCACAACCCCGATGACAAGCCAAGCAATTGTTTCATACTTTAGTAATCTCAAACTTTTTCAACCTTCACGCAATACATGAGCGTGAGCCATGGACATAGCACTATGGGTGGAATAGAATATGATGATGGGGGTTATGTGGAGAAGACAAAAAAGGAGAAATTCTCACATCAATGAGCTATGGAGATGCCCATCGATTGATGTTAATGCAAGGAGTAAGGATTGCCATGCAACAGATGCAATGGAGCTATAAATATATGAAAGCTCAACAAAAGAAACTAAGTGGGTGTGCATCCAACTTGCTTGCTCACGAAGACCTAGGGTACTTGAGGAGGCCCATTGTTGTAATATACAAGCCAAGTTATATAATGAAAAATTCCCACTAGTATATGAAAATGACAAAACAAGAGACTCTCTATCATGAAGATTATGGTGCTACTTTGAAGCACAAGTGTGGTAAAAGGATAGTAACATTGTCCCTTCTCTCTTTTTCTCTCATTTTTTTGGGGCCTTCTCTTTTTTTTATGGCCTTTCTCCCCCTTTTTTTATTCCTCACTTGGGACAATACTCTAGAAAATGATGATCGTCACACTTCTATTTATTTACAACTCAATGATTACAACTCGATACTAGAACAAAGTATGACTCTATATGAATGCCTCCGGCGGTGTACCGGGATATGCAAGGAACTAAGAGTGACATGTATGAAAGAATTATGAACGGTGGCTTTGCCACAAATACTATGTCAACTACATGATCATGCTAAGCAATATGACAATGATGAACGTGTCATGATAAACGGAACGGTGGAAAGTTGCATGGCAATAATATCTCGGAATGGCTATGGAAATGCCATAATAGGTAGGTATGGTGGCTGTTTTGAGGAAGATATAAGGAGGTTTATGTGTGACAGAGCGTATCATATCATGGGGTTTGGATGCACCGGCGAAGTTTGCACCAACTCTCAATGTGAGAAAGGGCAATGCACAAGATCAAGAGGCTAGCAATGATGGAAAGGTGAGAGTGCATATAATCCATGGACTCAACATTAGTCATAAAGAACGCATAATTATTGCAAAAATCTACAAGTCATCAAAACCAAGCACTACGCGCATGCTCCTAGGGGATAGATTGGTAGGAAAAGACCATCGCCGTCTCCCGACCGCCACTCATAAGGAGGACACTCAAAGAACACCTCATGTTTCAAATTTGTTACATAACGTTTACCATACGTGCATGATACGGGACTTGCAAACTTCAACACAAGTATTTCTCAAATTCACAACTACTCAACTAGCACAACTTTGATATCACTACCTCCATATCTCAAAACAATCATCAAGTATCAAACTTCTCTTAGTATTCAAAGCACTCATAAGAAAGTTTTTACTATTCTTGAGTACCTAGCATATTAGGATTATTTAAGCAAATTACCATGCTATTTAAAACTCTCAAAATAATCTAAGTGAAGCATGAGAGAATAATAGTTTCTATAAAACAAAACCACCACTGTGCTCTAAAGGATATAAGTGAAGCACTAGAGCAATAACAAACTACTCCGAAAGATATAAGTGAAGATCAATGGGTAGTCGAATAATTATGAAACTATGTGAAGACTCTCTAACATTTAAGAATTCAAGATCTTTATATCTTATTCAAACATAAATCAAAACAAAAGAAAATAAAATGACGCTCCAAGCAAAACACATATCATGTGGTGAATAAAAATATAGCTCCAAGTAACGTTACCGATGAACGAAGACGAAAGAGGGGATGCCATCCGGGGCATCCCCAAGCTTAGGCTCTTGGTTATCCTTGAATATTACCTTGGGGTGCCTTGGGCATCCCCAATCTTAGGCTCTTTCCACTTCTTATTCCATAGTCCATCGAATCTTTACCCAAAACTTGAAAACTTCACAACACAAAACTTAACAGAAAACTCGTAAGCTCCGTTAGCGAAAGAAAACAGAACACCACTTCAAGATACTGTAATGAACTCATTATTTATTTGTATTGGTGATAAACCTACTGTATTCCAACTTCTCTATGGTTTATAAACTATTTTACTAGCCATAGATTCATCGAAATAAGCAAACAACACACGAAAAACAGAATCTGTCAAAAACAGAACAGTCTGTAGTAATATGTAACTAATGCAAACTACTGGAACTCCAAAAATTCATCCAAAATAGGAAGACCTAAAAAATTTGTTTATTGATCTGATGCAATTGGAATCAGTATTTTATCATGTTCTTGTGATTTTAAACAATTGTTTTCGTGAAAAGAAAGTTTCTGGAATTTTCAGCAAGATCAAATAACTATCATCCAAGAAGATCCTATAGGTTTAACTTGGCACAACACTAATTAAAACATAAAAACAAATCTAAGCAGAGGCTAGATCAAATATTTATTCCTAAACAGGAGCAAAAGGCAAAGAACTAAAATAAAATTGGGTTGCCTCCTGTCGGTGTCAAAATCGGCGGATCTCGGGTAGGGGGTCCCGAACTGTGCGTCTAGGCGGATGGTAACAGGAGACAAGGGACACGATGTTTTACCCAGGTTTGGGCCCTCTTGATGGAGGTAAAACCCTACGTCCTGCTAGATTAATATTGATGATGTGTGTTACAAGAGTGGGTCTACCACGAGATCAAAGAGGCTAAACCCTAGAAGCTAGCCTATGGTATGATTGTTGTATATGAGATTGTCTATCGACTAGCCTAGCCTCGGTATATATAATGCACCGCAGGCCTTGGATAACAAGAGTCCTAGCCGAATCGCCGGTGGGGAGGAGTCCTTGTCTTGATCGCCAAGTCTTGTAGAATCTTCCTTGTATGCTGCAATCGTCCGGACTGGCCCATGAGTATCTGACCATGGGGGTCCTCGGCCCAATCCAACTGATCGGGAGACGACGTGGTGAGTACCCCTAGTCCAGACACCGTCAAGAGCCCCTGAACCGGTCTTCAAGTTAGGGACGCTCCTCGATTCTTCCGAACTATTCTTCATCTTCGGTTGCCGGTCTTGAAAACTGGTTCAACAAATCTTCTCATCTTCGATCTTGAGGATCGCCGAAATGCATTCGACGAGTTTACACGTCGGGTATCCGAGGAGCCCCTTTAAGTTTTCGGCCTTTATCAATGCCTTGTTATTTTTATGGCACACCTCGGGTTTGAAGTTGTTCCCAGGCGGCAGCGTCCTCTTGCATCCGAGCTCCAACGCCGGACTGCATTCGAGGTATCTTTTGCAGCCGAGCACTAATGCCGGACTGCTTCCCAGCTCTAACGCCGGAATGTATCCGAGCTCCAACGCCGGACTATATCCGAGCTCCAACGCCGGACTATGTGTCCGAGCCCCAACGCCGGACTATGTATCCGAGCTCCAACGCCGGACTATGTATCTGAGCTCCAACGCCGGACTATGTATCCGAGCTCCAACGCCGGACTGTATCCGAGGTGTCGTAAATCACCTTGGTTCAAAGAAGTTTGAAGGAGTTTCAGCCGAGCTTAATGCCGGAGATGCCCTCTAAGCAGCCAGCCACTTGCATCCGAACTATATGCCGAATTGCTTCCGAGGTGGTGCACCATCCCGAATGTGGGCTGATTTTTGGTCAATATTTTTTATTGATGCAATTTATTCTCCGACGAGATATATAGCCAATAGCCCTCAAGGTGTGTATCGGTCTAAAACCCGAGATGCACATGAAGGATGACATAAGACCGCTGATCCCCG
The DNA here is from genome assembly GCA_021605145.1 of Aegilops bicornis. Classification (NCBI taxonomy): domain Eukaryota; kingdom Viridiplantae; phylum Streptophyta; class Magnoliopsida; order Poales; family Poaceae; genus Aegilops; species Aegilops bicornis. Next base: position 508,922,585 of record CM038669.1, read on the forward strand.
TAGCCGCTGAGACACAGGTTGATTTGCAAAATCGGCCTGAGGATCAAGTCCTGGCTCGGCAGAATACTTCGGGACGCAAAAAGCGGCGTGCTCAGATCTCGAGACTCAGGTTTGGTGCGCCCGACCAACCTGAGGATCAAAATCTCCTCGGAAACTGTATTGCACTTAAAATTTTCTGCATAGAACAAGCAATGCAAGAGTAGCCCCGAGACATCGGGTCGGGTGGCAACACCGGATCGAGGATCGATGTGCCCTTTAATATTTGTAAATAATAAGCCCAAAGCCCAAGAGCCCCGAGCCTTAATGCGGGCACGGGTGGCGAATTAAGGATTGATATCCATAGTAAAATCACAAATTATGTGTAATGACTCAATGTATCCAAGTACTTTATGTCATTAATGCTCGGATCCGCATTGTACAAAACTTTGTTGACCGACCATCGGCTTCAACCTCCTCGGCCAGTAACCGAGGAGTGTTTGTCCTACTTTATAAAGCCTTTATGAGGGCAAAGATTTACGACAGACAAGGCAATCTGGCCATACGGTTTTATAAACAAAGGTACGCAGAGAGATATGTTATATTACTTTTTAATGTAAGAAATGTCTTCCAAATAAAATAGTCCCGCTTATCGGTTCCTTTCTTTGGGTTGTCATGCTAAGCATGATCATGAAACCTCAGCTCCAATGTAAGAGCAAAAGATCGAGGATTTAGTTTGGGAGGCCGATTAATAGCCCCGGATGTGTTCGGCGACAGTCGAGGTCAAGCCGAAACACTTCGGCCAATGTTATGAATGGCCCGTCATTTAATATAGTCATCGGATCGCTGACCAGTTTACACCTATTGTGACAGTCAGTTTTCGGCTTTCTCCACTGAGGTGCTTGACCATGCGAGCTGGAAGCACAATCGCAGTGGTTCTCCCTTTGCACACCTAGCCGAACAAAGCGGAACGTAGGAGGCAAGCGGGAGCCGGGCAACCCAACTATTGACCGAAGACACAATTCGAAACTGATGCATATATAGCAATATCCGAGAATGTTTTTGCCGAATCTCTAAAGGAGTCCGGCGTTGCACTGCGAGACTTGTGCTGAAAATACACAAATGGTTTAAAAGTGCCAAAAGCTGGGAAGACCAAAAAAACGTCAATAAAAACTTGACGTCCGAACAAGATCAAGTGTTCGGTGCCAATCCAAAAATTGGACGTTAGAAAAAAAGTGCTTCTGCCGTGCTTTAACTTTGCAACGACTAAGAAGAAAAAACACTTAGTATGAAACGGCTCAAATAAACATAAGAGCCCCCAAGTGACTTGGGTAAAAGTTGACTATAAAATGTAAGGTGACATGTAGAATGCCTACTAGCCGGATTGTAGATCGTTTGTTGTAGCGGACCTTTTCGCTTCAACCTCTGGACCCAATAGTCCGGAGTGTGTCCGAATACCCTCGCGGTTATAAAAACCGGGGCATGCGTGGAGACCAGGCGTAGGGGTCATTAGTGCTTTATCAGACAAGTGCCCAACTAGTTATGTTATATTACATGGTTAGTAAGAAACATCTTCCAGAGAGAATAGTTCCGTTAGGGGTTCCTTTCCACGGGAGGCATGCCCTAAAGTGCATGTCCGACTGCGAAAAGAGCGAGAAAAACATCTGGGGCGGGTAAATGAATAGGTAAGAAATCATCTTTTAGTTCACCGACCGAGTATTCCCTTAAGAACGCTAGCTTCGACTTCACCCGGTCTGAGGTACACATCTGGCTGACCCGGCAAGAACAATCGCAGAGGTGCTCCTTTACCACCCTAGCCGAACAATCGGGAACGTGAGGGTAAGCACAGAGCCGATCAACCCAGCTTGGCCAAAACTTAAGTCATATCGATGCATATAATGGTGAATAAAAGGTACATGCGGAAGTGTGACACATGTGTTGGGCATAAAGCCCGAATTAATAAGCTTCTGTTTAAAGAAGCCCCCAGGTATAATGAGCGCGGGTAGCGCGTCAAGTTTGTGCGAACAAAGTTTCGACAAGGAAAATTTTTACAAGCAACTTTTTTCCAAAAAAGTATAATGCTTGGTCGAACCGAACACAAGTTAGAAATTTAAAACTTTGAGCATGAAGGCAACTTAGCTGGTTAATGTGCTCGGTATTGACGATGCGGTCCGAGCTTGATGCGGGACAAGGTTCCATCCCCCAAGCCGGTCCGAGGTGGCGGAGCAAAGAGCTCAACCTTTGTGAAGTGGTGACATAGCACGGTTAATGCAGGACGGCAGTGATGCCGAATTCCACGGCATGGGGTAATGAAGTGTTGACGAAGCCCCGTCCGGCCGAGGTGACGTCAAAGGATATAGTCCGGCGGATCATTTTCTTGTGCACAAAAAATAGTGCAAACCAGAGATAATAGTAATAAAAAATGTTGCATAATAAATAATTTATGCAAAGTGAGTAATAAAGAAATATGGCTGGCGCGAAGTCAATGTTGATGCAGGTCGTCGGTGTAATGCAATGAAGGCGTGGCGGCTCGATTCACTGTGTCGGTCCGAAGTTCGGATGCGGCGTTCACCGGACTATGTACGGAAACTGACCGAACCATCATGCGACCGTCGATAATGCGGCCACCATTTGATAGACCTATGTACATATGATGGACAAACCAAAGTAATAATTCCTCGGAAAAATTAACCCGAACAAGCAAAAAGAAATACTAGGATTAATAGCACCTGGTTTATTTGTTGTAGCAATCCGAAGGAAGGTGATTCCAAAAACTGGGACTTGATCCGCGCACCCATTGCCTGGTCGGCTAGTGACGCCGAAGTGTCCGGAGTAGGTTGATGAAGAGATGGCGAAGCCCCCGGTCCAGCCGAGATGTCGAAGTAGGTCGGCGTGATGGACACCAGCTTGAAGAAGCAATAGTGCGGCCCTGCCGATATGCTCGCTCCGTGTAATCCGTGGGGCGGCGATGTTGGTGATGATTTATCCTTCGCGATGCCGGACTTTTGTTCGGCTTGCCGAGATGATGATCCGGAGAAGTTGAGCTTGGCTCAACAAAGTGACGACGTGTCTAGCGCAGGTCGGCAGCCGTGGAGCAATATTGCCGGACTGGTTTGACACTAGCATGATGTTGAAGATCATGTTCAAAAGATCTTAAAGTTAGTGGGATGTGTTCGGAAACAAAACACAATACCCCATACAAAACTTCCTTCAAAAAGGATGTCTGAAATCCCGTTCATAAAAAAGACAAACTCGGGTCGGATTCGTTTTCGCGCAGAAAACAGATCCGAAAAATGATGCACTAATCGGAAGGTTCCCAGAGTTTGGACGGTCGGATCGAGCTGAAATTTTGAGGGGTGGTAGATATAGGAATTCCGCAGCCGATCAATGGTTGGATCTTCCAAAGGAAGTCCGAGCTAGAAGCTGGACACCATGCCCTAAACTCGTCCGGATTCTCGTCCAGATTCAATGCGGCTCCGGTATACCGGAGATTGCCAGAGATTCCTCCATCGGAACTCGACGAAATTTTCCAGGGTTGTTGTAGACTCAATTCCGCACAATTCCCACCGAAGCAATCGGTAAAGCGACGCTTGAGGAGGCGGTGACGGCGATGTAAGTCCGCTGTCCGTAAAATAGTACTGATGCGCCCGAGGGCAATGTTGACGTTGAGCCCCCGGGCTCCCTGGATGATTCCTCCATGATCTTGATAGAGATCGGAGTTGATGTTGATGAAGGCCCTCATCCGAACATGACGATCGGAGGTAGGGTGCAATAATTGGTCAAACCAAGGTGACCAGTTGAGCTGGTGACGAAGATGCCGAAGTCGCGGCTGATCTGCAGGCGAGCCATCAACCTTTTGTCGAACACACAACGGAGCTCTCAATGAAAGCACCAGTGTCGGTGTCAAAACCGGCGGATCTCGGTTAGGGGGTCCCGAACTGTGCATCTAGGCGGATGGTAACAGGAGACAAGGGACACGATGTTTTACCCAGGTTCAGGCCCTCTTGATGGAGGTAAAACCCTACGTCCTGCTAGATTAATATTGATGATGTGTGTTACAAGAGTGGGTCTACCACGAGATCAAAGAGGCTAAACCCTAGAAGCTAGCCTATGGTATGATTGTTGTATATGAGATTGTCTATCGACTAGCCTAGCCTCGGTATATATAATGCACCAGAGGCCTTGGATAACAAGAGTCCTAGCCGAATACGCCGGTGGGGGAGGAGTCCTTGTCTTGATCGCCAAGTCTTGTAGAATCTTCCTTGTATGCGGCAACTGTCCGGACTGGCCCATGAGTATACGGCCATGGGGGTCCTCGGCCCAATCCAACTGATCGGCAGACGACGTGGTGAGTACCCCCTAGTCCCGGACACCGTCACCTCCCAACAAGCGCTAACGTTTAACGCCCCTAGCTAGGCATGATGATTTCCATGATGCTAACATAAGACATAATAATTGAAACATAAAGAGAGCGTCATGAAGAATATGACTAGCACATTTAAGTCTAACACGCTTCCTATGCATAGGGATTTTCTGAGCAAACAACTTATGGGAACAATAATCAACTAGCATAGGAAGGCAAAACAAGCATAACTTCAAAACTTTAAGCACATAGAGGGGAAACATGATATTATTGCAATTCCTACAAGCATATATTCCTCCCTCATAATAATTTTCGGTAGCATCATGAATGAATTCAACAATATAACCAGCACCTAAAACATTCTTTTCATGATCTACAAGCATAGAATTTTTATTACTCTCCACATAAGCAAAAAAATTCTCATTCCGAATAGTGGGAGTATCATAAGAAACTCGAATACTATAAATTTTTTCCACATTAAATGAGTAATGTTCAGAAAAAGGGTAATCATAATCATGACAAGTTTTATATATATAATCATCACTACTTTTTATAGCATAATTTTCATCACAATAATCATCATAAGTAGCAACTTTGTTCTCATCATAATCAATTGAAACCTCTTCCAAGATAGTGGAATCATTACTAAATAAAGTCATGACCTCTCCAAATCCACTTTCATAATTATCATAATAAGATTCAACATCCTCCAAAATAGTGGGATCATTACTTCCTAAAGTTGATACTCTTCCAAACCCACTTTCATCAATATAATCATCATAAGTAGGAGGCATGCTATCATCATAACAAATTTGCATATCAAAACTTTGGAGGCTAAAAATATCATCTTCATTAAACGTAGCATCCCCAAGCTTGTGACAAACATTAATTGCAGCAAATATATTCTCAAAAACATCATCTTCTTCAAACATAGCATCCCCAAGCTTGAGCCTTTTCATATCATAATCATAATCACTCTCATCATTAATAGTATGGATAGCACGAATAGTATAGCAATTATCATATTCTTCCAAGCAAGTGCCAAAAAGATTTTCAAGATCAGAAAAAGTATTATTATCTTCCCAATCATAATCATCACAAACAAGCAATAGGCATAACGAGATCATCATCAAGTGCATTATCTTCCACAATTATTTTTGATTCATTTTCATGGGGCACAACAATAATAGGAGCAACTTTATTTGGGAGAGATATCTTTTTACCTCTCTTCCTTTATATTTTCTTCTTCTTCACCACATCATGTGTGGGTTCAATCCTCTTTTTGGAGCTCCTTATTAATGAGATTGGTTGAATAGAAGGCTCCTCCTCGTTACTGATTCATCATAAGAAATAATAGGAGGATATTGGGAAGTCTCTTCCCTTTCATCAAGATTCTCTTCATCTTCTATTTGTTTTCTTTTCTTTATGTAGTTGGCAATATAAGGATTTTCAATGCAATTCACCGCATAATACATATAAATTTCCTCTAGATCAAAATGAAGAACTCTATCAAGGGAAAATTCTGGAATAACCTTAGTTATACGTTTCATTTCTTCATAACCCAAGAGCAAACTAAGTTCATTATGATGTGCAAGGGAAATCAAGTCATCACAATTTTTGGACACGATACGATCATGAAATAATTTGCATTGGGTACTGAAATGATCATGTTCATTGCAAAGTTCACAAATACGGCTAAGAAAATTTAAATTTTCAGCACAAACATCTAGCCTTTCTTGCAACAATTTAGTTTCTAAATGCTTATGCCTCTTGCAATATCTATCTTCCCTATTTGTGTGTACTTGCAAACCCAATGCACTCCACAAAAATTGACATGCTTATAAGATATATTCTCATCATGACTGGTGCAATCATCATTAGTACTATGGATATTCAAGGAGTTCATACTAACAACATTGCAATCATGCTCATAATTCAAATATTTAGTGCCAAACATTTTAATGCATTCTTCTTCTAACACTTTGGCACAACTTTCCTTTCCATCATTCTCACGAAAGATATTAAAAAGATGAAGCGTATGAGACGAACTCATTTCCATTTCTTTTTTGGTAGTTTTCTTTTATAAACTAAACTAGTGCTAAAACAAGAAACAAAAAGATTCGATTGCAAGATCTAAAGATATACCTTCAAGCACTCACCTCCCCGGCAACGGCGCCAGAAACTGCTTGATGTCTACTACGCAACCTTCTTCTTGTAGACGTTGTTGGGCCTCCAAGTGCAGAGGTTTGTAGGACAAGAGAAAATTTCCCTCAAGTGGATGACCTAAGGTTTATCAATCCGTGGGAGGCGTAGGATGAAGATGGTCTCTCTCAAACAACCTTGCAACCAAATAACAAAGAGTCTCTTGTGTCCCCAACACACCCAATACAATGGTAAATTTATAGGTGCACTAGTTCGGCGAAGAGATGGTGATAGTGCAATATGGATGGTAGATATAGGTTTTTGTAATCTGAAAATATAAAAACAGCAAGGTAACTAATGATAAAAGTGAGCACAAACGGTATTGCAATGATAGGAAACAAGGCCTAGGGTTCATACTTTCACTAGTGCAAGTTCTCTCAACAATAATAACATAATTGCATCATATAACTATCCCTCAACATGCAACAAAGAGTCACTCCAAAGTCACTAATAGCGGAGAACAAATGAAGAGATTATGGTAGGGTACAAAACCACCTCAAAGTTATTCTTTCCGATCAATCCATTGGGCTATTCCTATAAGTGTCACAAACAGCCTAGAGTTCGTACTAAAATAACACCTTAAGACACACATCAACCAAAACCCTAATGTCACCTAGATACTCCAATGTCACCTCAAGTATCCGTGGGTATGATTATACGATATGCATCACACAATCTCAGATTCATCTATTCAACCAACACATAGAACCTCAAAGAGTGCCCCAAAATTTCTACCGGAGAGTCAAGACGAAAACGTGTGCCAACCCCTATGCATAGGTTCATGGGCGGAACCCGCAAGTTGATCACCAAAACATACATCAAGTGAATCAATAGAATAACCCAATCGTCAAAGACGATTATCCCATGCAAGACATACATCAAGTGTTCTCAAATCATTAAAGACTCAATCCGATAAGATAACTTCAAAGGGAAAACTCAATCCATTACAAGAGAGTAGAGGGGGAGAAACATCATAAGATCCAACTATAATCGCAAAGCTCGCGATACATCAAGATCGTGCCAAATCAAGAACACGAGAGAGAGAGAGAGAGAGAGAGAGAGAGAGAGAGATCAAACACTACTGGTACATACACACAGCCCCGAGGGTGAACTACTCCCTCATCGTCATGGAGAGCGCCGAGATAATGAAAATGGCCACCGGGGAGGGTTCCCCCTCCCAGGTGGTGCCAACAGGTCCCGATTGGTCTTTGGTGGCTACTGAGAGGCTTCGCGCAGAACTCCCGATCTAGTCTGTTCCCCGAAGGTTTTAGGGTATATTGGTATATATAGGAGGAAGAAATACGTCAGGGGAGCCACGAGGGGCCCACGAGGGTGGAGGGTGCGCCCAGGGGGGTGGGCGCGCCCCCTGCCTCGTGCCCTCCTCGTCGATCCCCTGACGTGCACTTCAAGTCTCCCGTATTGCTTTCTTTCCAAAAATAACTTTTCTGAAGGTTTCATTTCGTTTGGACTCCGTTTGATATTCCTTTTCTGCGAAACACTGAAACAAGGAAAAAACAGGAACTGGCACTGGGCTCTGGGTCAATAGGTTAGTCCCAAAAATCATATAAAAGTGCTTAGTAAAGCCCATTAATCGTCCAAAACAGAATACAATATAGCATGAAGCAAACAAAAATTATAGATACGTTAAAGACGTATCATGCGCGCTGCCGCACCCCCACGGAAGATTACAAGAATCAAAAACAGAAGTAAGAAGCATACCCGCACGACTGCCCGCGTCGCCAGGAACTCCTGAGTGTACTGCTGAAGAGCGGCAGCCTGGGCCTTGAACCGGGCCTGGACATCCTCTGCGGCCGTGTTCAAAATACTCATCCCGCCCCCAGGCATCCACTCCGGTGGGGCGGCACTGGTGGACTCGGTGTCGGGGGCGACGAGCTAGTAGCCCCAATCTCCAACGGCCGCGGCTCTGAAGCCTCCTTCTCCGCACATCGACGCGCCGGAGTACGGATCACGGGAAGCGGACCCACCACCAACCCTCCGCCAGGTGGCGGCACCGGCGGCGCTTCAGGCCGACTGCCCTGAGCGTCAGCACTCGGCGTGCGCCGGGGCACCGCCACCTCCACGACGACGGGGTCCGCCACCCTCCTCTCCATGACCGACTGGTCGCCTCCACCTCCACCGGCTGGCACTTGGCTGTCCGGCACCAGCGGCTCCGCATGCTGAGGACCGCTGGGTTCCGGAGCCCGGCTGCGGAGCGCCTCCTCCACCTGCGCCTTGGCGGCCGGGTCTGCCTGCTCCTTGGTCGCCACATCCGCCTGAGCCTTGGCCACCGCATTGCCTCCACCTGCGCCGCCTTCTCCGCCTCTGCCTTCTCCTGGGCTGTGGCCTCCCGCTCTTCCCGCGCCTCTTGCCCGTTCCTCTCTGTCGCCTCCTGGAGGTCGGCAAGCGGTTCTATGCGGTAGGGCTCTGCAGAGCCGGCCGTTGCCCCAATCACCGAGGCAGACGGGGCCCGCGAGAGAGAGAGAGTGGGCCCCTATGAAAACATGGCAATGAGAAGCCAGTAAGAAGACTACAAAAAGAAGAAAAGCAAATGCAAGAAAAGATCAAATACTTACGCCGACACCATCGAGGGCTGCTTTGGGGCCTTCTGGAATTGGGCCACCTTCGCGGCGGCCGTGTTCTTGGGCTTCTTGGGCCGGCTGCCATACAATCCGTCGTTAGCTCGGTGCTTCGGCGCGCCGCTTGCTGCAGTCTGCGCGGTTGCAGAGCTGGCGCCTGCCCTGTCGTCGCCGAGGCCGCGGCGCGGCTCGTTGCCCTCCTCCTCCTCATCCGGCCAATCCTCAAGGCCGCCTCCTGAAGAGTCGCCTGCTCCATCACCACCGCCGCCTGTGGCATCATCCTCTTCCATGGCGGCCGCCCCCAAGTCGGGGTCGTCCACGTCGCTCACTGACCGGTCCGGCAGGTACTCCTGGCCCAAGGCCAGAGTGTTGGCCGCTGACTGGGTAGAGAAGATCTACATCATGTCTGACTGGTCAGCCGGCAGAATACAACCCAGACAAATGAAGGGAAAAAGAATTGAAAGACTCACCGCATGCGGTGGGTGTGCGCTGCTGTACGGTGGCTTGCCGAACTGCCGCTCCTTCTTCGAGAGCTTACAGTTGGAGAAGTAATTCACCAACCGGACCACCTCCACGTCTAGCAGCTCCTTGGTGCACATCCGGCATGGGTCCCGGTGCCCGCTCATGCGGCTGATGATGTGAGGTCGGGCTTGGAGGGGGAGCACTCGGCGCGCCACGAAGGCGGTCAGCAGATCCGAGGCCTTGAGGACCTCCGACTCCGTCATCACTTGAAGTCGGGCGAGGGCGGTGGAGGAGGCGGCCGACAGGTGCTTTGGCCGAAATTGCCAGTTGGTGCGAGGCTCGACCGACGGGCCGGCTGCATAAGCCGGCAGGTTGACGAAGCCCATCGTCGGATGGATGTTCTTGACATAGAAGTAAGATTTTTGCCACAGCTTGGCTGACTGCGGCAAGGCGAGGGAGGGGAAGCGAATCCCGGAACCAGGACACCGCACCGCGACGCAGGCTCTGCACTGAGCCGCGTGGTTCTTGGCGGCGGTGCCGAGCTTGAGGTAGCAGAACTCCCCCCAGAGCTCGAGGGTGAGGAGAGTGCCGAGGTAGCCTTCGCAGAGGGTGACGAAGGCAGCTAGCAGCACCATCATCTTCGGCGTGAGGTGGTGCGGCTGGACTTTGTAGAACGTGAGGAAGGAATGGAAGAAACTGCTCGCCGGCAGGCCGAAGCCGCGAAGAAAGTGCGACCGGAAGACAACGTGTTCGCCGTCCTCCGGCACCGGCGAGATCTCCGCCTCAGGAGGCACACGCACCTTCACGTACGTCTCGCGAGGCGGCCGCCGCGTCTGGCGAAGGAAGGTGAGATGGTCTTCATGGATGTTGGAACCATTCCAAACGCCGGCCCGTTCGCGCGCCATGGATGTGGTGGCTCGACGGAGGCACGGCGCGGCGGCGAGCGAGCGAACCCGTGGCGGAGTGAGGAAGCCGCGGTGCATAAAAGCCCGGCGACGGCGAGTTGCTGCAGCACTGCGGCGGCGGACACTACAAAAAAATACACTTCCGTGATGATACGTGTTTGTCACAGTAGGTCGCGTTTTTTGTCATGCATGTACATCCATGACGATTTTATGACAGAATCAAGATAGTCATACCTGTGATGTCGTAGAAGTGTTCCATGACATTACCAAAATTATCATCATGGAAGTGTCCACTTCCATGACAATAAATCGTGCGTCACAGAAGTGCTTTTGTCAAGGGTGACCGACACGTGGCATCCACCGTAACGGAATGCCGTTAAGCTATCGGGTCCGGTTTTGGATCCGATAACCCGTTAACAGCCCGGACCAATGGGGATTTTCCACGTGTAAAATCATCATTGGCCGCAGGAAACACGTGTTGCCTCACCGTTGGGACAGATGTCATACACTCATTGGACAGGAGGCGCCTATGATAGGCCGACACGTGGCACGGCCCAACAGTGGCCCATTACGGTGCAAAAGGCCGACCCAGTAAAAATTAGCAGGCCGGCCCATATAAGGCCTACTTGTGTCAGGTCCATTTAAGCCCACGGCCCATACGAGATGTGCCAATTCAGCGCGTCAACGGACCGTTAAAGATTTGACACCATTGCAGCCCATCATCAGTTCGAGACCGTTAACAGCCCGTTATATATTTGGGCTCAATATCGGCCCGATGAGATTTCGGCCTGTTAACGGCCCATTTAATGGATGGGCCAATTTTCAGGATGTACATCTTTCGGCCTTTTAGCGACCTATTTAAATGTTGGGCTAATTTCCGGCCCGGTGTGTCTTTCAGCCTATTGACGGCCCATAAATCTAATGGGCCATTTGTAGTCGGACCTGAGTTTCGGCCTTTTAGCGGCCCATTTACCAATTTCTGGCCCGGTGTCACTTTCAGCCTGTTGACGGCCCATAAATCAGTTGGGCCATTTGTAGTCGGACCTGAGTTTTGGCCTTTTAGCGATCCATTCAAGTGTTGGGCCAATTCCCGGCCCTGCGTGCCTTTCGGCTTGTTAACGGACCATAAATGAGTTGGGCCATTTGTAGTCGGACCTTAGTTTTGGCCTTTTAACGGCCCATGCCCTTCATGGTCCAATACCAGCCCTTTCGGCCCGCTAAAGGCCCACAACACAGTTGGGTCGTTTACAATACGACCTGACTTTCGGCCTCTTAGCGGCCCATGCTCTTCATGGTCCACTACAAGCCCGTTGTCTCTTTCGGCCTGCTAAAGGCATACATTATAGTTGGGTCATATGTAGCCCAAACTTAGTAACGGCCTGTTAACGGCCCGTGAAATAAATTGGGGCCACCTATTGCGCGCTTCGACGTCGGCCTGTTAACGACCCGGGAGGTAAGAGGGCCGACCATTAACTTTTGGCCTAGTAACGGCCCATTAACTTAATGGGCCCACTAAAGTTCGTTCATGTCTTTAGGCTAAATTAGATAATTTGAGCCCATTACGACGAGCAATTATGCACAGGACCAAAGCCAATCAAGCAAAGGTACGGCATACAGGGAATAACGTTGCACATCTAGCATATATTACAGGAAATTACATCCACTGGGAAATCCATGATTGATGCCAGTGCAAATAAATGAGCATAACCTAACCATCTACAATGTCACAATCTGCAACCTCAGCACGGATGACGCCCATAAGCATGTGGACAAGTTCTTGCTGCTTTGCTACACTGTCTCTGAAAACATTGATCAGTTGTTGTGTCGCACGACTCTGCACCTCTGATTCATCCACCATTTCCATCATTGCTTCAACCATTAATTGGTTCACAAACATACATTTATTCCATTGCATTCGAGACAGAGGATACTGAACAGATTCAGATGGTGATTTTGGCAGGCTTGTATTATTGATAGTGGAGAGTGTCTCGACCACTACATCATAACATAAATTAGGACAGGAACCAAACAGATTAATCATGAGTTATTGCCATATTACCTGGCCTAGATTTCTTTGGAAAGAAACAATGGGGTTGCCTTGCAGTTTTCGAGTTTGTCTTCTTATCTTGACCTGCACAAAATTAACACACTAGCATTGCTATCATTGGCCAAGTCAGATAATAGGAAAGCAACATTGACACAACAAACGTTTGGGCAACTATCCTACACCAAATTAACACAATATGGCACAACTATCATCAACCAGGTAAGGTAATACGATAGCAACATTGACACAATGAATGAATGGGCAACCAGAGAAGCACTACAATTCAGTAATGTGCGTGATATGAGATAGTACATTCATGCAACTCAGTATGCAAAACTACCAGGCAGTTTTCCTTACAAAAATCAACATTGGCGCCTTTAACATTTTGCTACAACTAATTTTAGATCAGATAAAGGTTAGATTCACGCCGATTAACAAAATACATGCTGATGTAAAAATATAGTGATATACAACAAGTACTTACATCAACATTGGAGCACGAGAGAATTCCCATAAGATATTTTCCTCGAATACGATCCCAATGGAGGAAGTCTTGTATCGTTTAACCTTATTTTCTAAAAGAGATGGGTAAGAAACATGTAGAAACTATGATCGTAATGCTATAAAATTTCATGATGCGAGGATACGCACACGCTTCTTAGAATGGAGTTGACATTCTTTTCTTTGAATCGAGCGGACTAGTTCTTTGGCCACTAGAATCTGCTTATTATCAGTGGGAGTTGGGTTTCTCTGTGCTGGAGCAGTTTCTATGAAAAATGGAGTTGGTTTATTATCTCCTGCCGTTTGGATCTTTTGCAAAGACCTGGTTTGTAACCCTTCAGATTCTAACATAGCCGTCTTCCCCTTGCATGCCTTATATAGAAGAATGGTGATTCAGTTATAAAACATACTACAACAGAGATGCAATAGGTACTGAAGAATAGAAAGGCATGACATATTGACATGTATTCCCTCCATCCGGAAATAAATGGATGGGTCTAGGCGTATTTCAGTTCTAGATACATCCAGTTTTATCCATTTCTGTGACATTTAATCCGGACGGAGGGAGTATGATGTAAGAGCTAGGGATACGACAGGACAACACAGTAAAAAAACACTGAAAAACCCACTGCAGAACCAAAGTATTCAAACCCACTTATATGAGATAGTACACTCATGTAGCTCAGGATGCAAAACTACCAGCCAGTTTTCCTTGCAAAAATCAACATTGTGGCCTTTAATCATACATTTTGCTGCAACTAAATTTAGATCAGATAAAGGTTGGATTCACGCCGATTAACAAAATACATGCTGATGTAAAAATATAGTGACATACAACCAGGTACTTACATCTACATTGAGCCACAGAGAATTCCTGCAGGAATCTTTCCTCATAAACGATACCATTGCAGAAATTCTTCTATCTGTTAAGCTTATTTTCTAAAATAGAGATGGGTAAGAAACATGTAGAAAATATGATCAGCATGCTATAAAATTTAATGATGCAAGGATACACACATGCTTCTTAGAATTGAGTTGACATATTTTTGCTGGATGGAGCGGACTAGTTCTTTGTACTTTGGAATCGCTTATTATCGGTAGGAGTTGGGTTTCTCTGTCTTTGGAGCAAGATCTATAAAAGCTGGAGTTGGTTTATTATCTCCTGGCGTTTGGATCTTTTGCAAAGGCCTTGTTTGTAACCCTTCAGATTCTAACATAGTCGTCTTCCCTTGCATGCCTTGTATAGAAGAATGGTGCTTTAATTATAAAACATGCGACAACAGAGAGATGGAATAGGTACTGAAGAATAGAAAGGCATGACATATTGACATGTACTCCCTCCATCCGGAAAAAAATGGATGGGTCTAGGCGTATTTCAGTTCTAGATACATCCTTTTTATCCATTTCGGCAACATGTAATCCGGACGGAGGGAGTATGGTGTAAGAGCTAGGGATCTGACAGACAACACAGAAAAAAACACTAGTTGAATGTAAAATTGTATGCTAGCGGAATATGTACAGAAATAACTAAGGCAACATACACGTGTATGATTGGGAAAATAAGATGGCATTGCAACAGAGCACTAGAACAACACTTAAATGTAAAAAAACATGGTATGGTAGACAGATGAAGTACATACTGATGAATAGCAATGCATAAGATATTCAGAAGCATGATGTCCAAATTAAGCAGATGGCATTGCGATAGAGTAGAATGACAAGATTTGAATTTGAAAACATGTTATCATGAATGGAATAGGTCTTTGAAAAACAAGAAGGCATGACATATTTACATGCATGATCAGCATGCTAAGCACATGGCATTGCAACAGAGTAGATACACTCCAGGACATTATATGCATGTTGTACCCATATCACAGGCCAAGTTAGAGCAAGGAACTTGTGGGGTGAAGAGGATTCATCATCTTTCTGCAAGTCTTCTGAAGAACTGTCTTTACATGTTCCATCATATTGGGTATCATTGACATCAAGTCTATTGGCCTTTACATTGCTCCGTGAGGTTCTTGTGGATATATCAGTGTGTGCAATTATATCTGACATGCATTGAAGACAACTAGTAGTTAGATTTATGTAATGAGTGCCTGTAGGAGACGCCATAAATAGTAGGACTGGGGTTAACTAGCAGCAACAGGTCTCATAAACTAAAGGGAGAGCATAGATGAAAGCTACAGAATATGTATCGTTTGTACTCGAGATTAACTAGATGGCACACAAAAGTATTAAAGAACAACATTGGTAATACTAGAAGTGGTATAATACTATAATCACCAGCCTGTGGGATAGCATTGGCTGATGGATGATAACTATGGAACAACATTACCTAAAGAACAAGTATCTTAGCTGAACTATGGAACAACGTTAACTCCTGAACAAGACCCGTAAGAGATCAGCATGAATATACAGTGAAATGTGATGATCTGTTTTCCATGCTTAGATGAATAACAAAGCCATAAATGTTGCACACAAGTAAGATGAGGGTACAACCTATCGGCTGCCATCCATAGGAGTGAGCATCATGTGCTGACTTGTCGATGGCCCCAGAAGTTGTTGTGGTTGTCCATGTCGGGCACGCATTCGATCACGAGGAACTGTTGAGTGGGGACTATAGCTCCCTTCCGGTGTATGCTTCCCTTGTTGGAGCAGTGCGGTGAGTCGAAGGCGGTGTATGCGAAGATGCAGATAACGATAATGTTAAGAACGACATATCTCTTTGATCTGAAGAAATACACTAAGAGATCAACAAAAAGGTACGAGAGTGGTCACACGACTGTTGACTGAAGACTAAATTGGGGTCACACAATTTTATTTTATTTTGGTACTTGTCGATCTCGCCGGATGGCTGGCCGTCTTAGCCTTCCGGCCGGGCACTGCTCGAATCTTCCTCAAGAGCCAGCCTACCAACGGCAGAGCAGCTCGACTCCGTCTGCGGGTCTCCCGGCCAAAACCCCGCCTCGCCCCCACCGCCTTGCTGGTTGTGCCGCCCCGGCCAATCCACAAAGACTCCCCGTCATCCAGATCCGGCGGCGGCAGTACCTTCAACCCACGCAATTCTAAAAGATAGCCATCTAAGCGCTGCTTCCGTGGTGAACTTGCGGCCCCGCACCCTTACGTTAGACACCAGCCAACCGGCAGCCTAGGAGCTCCGCCGCCTCGAGGGATGCTGCTTCTCATTGGGAATCGATTGGCCCAGAATAAAAGTTCAGACAACTGACGCCTAAATAAAATGGTTTGAGATGACGGTGTGACCTATCTGGCGGCATGGTGAAGTAGGCAGGTCCAGCTGCCGAGTCGGTGAGGCCAGCGTGGTTGCAGTGGCGACCGGTGGCAGGGAAAGAGCGATGTCGCGACGGTCGACGGCTACGCGGAAGCAGCGCCAGGACTCTAGACGGATCCGAAGTTGGAGCCGCTCCAGCGCCGTGAACAACGGCGGGGGTGAATCGGCTCCAGTACGGTTCACGCGGCCGTCGTTGAGGCAGCACCAGCACCACGGAGTAAGAGGCACACGACCCAGTGCACGACGGCAAATGGACAACGTCTCCGGCATTAGGGAGGAGGGCGGCTGTGAAATTGGCGCGGTAGGGGCGCCATGGAGGTGGGGCTGAGGTTTATCTGCTCGGGAGGAGGGCGCGTCCCGCGGTGAAGGTGATTTGGCGCCCACGCGGTATGAATGGGGGCAGGCGGGGGGGGGGGGATTGGGAGGGGAGTGGAACTATGTCTTACGGACGCATTTGTCTGAAATTTGAGGGGGAGTTAAAGTTCTACCCTTGCCTATAGGCTTCTCGGCTTGGGTCTGTGTACTGAGGGTCGGGGATAGTAGAGTAACTTTGCTTCTCCCCAAATAGTGGGCGGGAGCGATTTCGGGCGAGGAGGGCGTGTTTTGAACTATAGTGGGCGCGAGCGATTTCAAGTAGGAGAGCGTGTTTTGAAATAGTGGGCGCGAGCTATTTCAAGCGAGGAGAGCGTGTTTTGCCGACCATGGTTTATGAATTATTCGGCACATGTCATTTCGGCCGAGGAGAAGGCGCTTGGATGAAGTTCTGAACCTACCCTCGATGTACAACGGGCCAATTGATGTGTGTCCCACATAGGACGGTAATTTCGTGTCTCCCATTTATTTGCTCGGGCGAATTCCACCGAGCAGAGAGGATGTTTAACGGTTCGTTCAAATTTTGGGAGAACGAGCATCCACGTCTACCTTACCAAATCGATTCGGATCAAATTTTAAAATATTAGCTTGCTACTTCTTTTTTAGATGGAGTGATGATGCTCGGGAGTAATGTGTTTTTACATGCTCATTGCTAGCGATTTATTATATGACAAATAGTTGACCCACTCAAAAACGCGAATCAAATCCAAAATGAAATATGTCGATTCAATGAAATAGCTCGTTCAGTAGGTCAAAATAGTGAACTAAATCCAAAATTGAACACCTCAATCGAGTAGCATGTTGTATAGTATTATAGTACTCCATGAACATGTTGAAAGTCAAATTAATCAACTTGTTTGATATACACATATATCCGTTCATGTGTGGATTGCGCATAACATGTTCTCCAATTTAAATATTTGAATGCAAGTTTATATCGAAACATGGTTTATATCAGTCTTTGATGCATAAAACGCGACCTCCCCCTCTCCCGGACTCCTGCTCTCTCTCTCTCTCTCTCTCTCTCTCTCTCTCTCTCTCTCTCTCTCTCTCTCTCTCTCGCTGACAATCTTCAATTCTATCGCATGCATCCAACACAAAAACCTTGTTGGTCCCTCTCCCTTTCTCTCCATCTCTCTATTTGTGTGTGTGTGGGGGGGGGGGTCTTTCTAGTTCGCATGCATATATACACCATCTATAGGTCTCTCTCGCACACTATGTATGATACTCTAGCTAGTCCAAGCTAGATATCTTGGGTGCACTCATCGTACGCACACAAATTCCTTGGCTCTTTGCTCGTAACTCTCTCACGCACCACTATGTCATCTCGGAGCTCTTCCCCCCTCTCTCTCAAACTCTCCATCCACCTGGGTCACACATACACATGCATATCTCACTCGCATTCAATAGGCCCATCTAAAACTCTATCTCTCCCCCTCGTTCTCTCTCCATCTCACACACGCACACACACAATCTCATGCCCGGCTAGCCAAGTATGATGGTCTCTCACTCAATTGTAGGCACACGCAGTCCCCCCTATATGTATATGACTAGCTAATATTAGTCTCCATCACAAACATGTGCATGGTCTATCTCGATTTCTCTCGGGGCATCTTTCTATCGCGCACGCACTCCCTCGATCTCCCACCCATATAGTCCCTTCACGATCTCGACGGGGTCTCTCTATCACAAACACACCCTCTCTCCCTCCCCATGCGTCCATGCCATCCATGTGTCCCTCTCGACCTTTGTTCCTTGTTGGCCAGACCTCTATTGGACATGTGCTACAGGGGTGTTTCTCTCTGTTGCAAACAATCACACACTAGCTATCTTCATGTATCTCCTCGCCTCGCTTTTCCATCTCGGAGATGCATGCGTGATATGTTCGCATAAGAAACGAAAAAACACACTCTCTCTCTAATTTATTGTTTGCTGTCACTTTCTCTTTCACACACATACTCTTTTTGCACACTTACTCATTCTCCTTCACACGCACTTGATCTGTCTCGACTGAGGCACTCTCCTCGGTCCATAGCATATAGATTGACTGAAAAGTCAAACATCACAAAGTTTGACCATGTACGTGGAGAAAAAGAATTACATCTAGTACGGCAAACATATACCATTAGATTCACCATGAGATGTAGTTTTGTATGATGTATCTTTGGTATTGTAGATATAAATAACATTTGCGTAAACCTGATCAAAGTTTCCAAAGTTTGACTTCTAAAAATTTACATGCACCTTTGCATTATCGAGCGGATGGAATATCTCTTTCCCCTCTCACTATCTCGACACACCACTCAGCCTTATCGGGCTCCTCAATCTCTCTCAAACTTTATTGGTCAGTTTGGTTCGTGACTGACCCTCATGCCTTGATGGCGGTCTTGCTGGTGTGGACGTGAGATGTAAAATATTTCTGCCTGGCCAGGCTTGTGTGGTCTTCAAGCGTTTGGTTCATGCCCAGGCCAACAAAGCATCAACGTCCCATCAATCAATCCATGCATCAATTATTTAATGCTAATATCCATCCATGTTGTTGTTAGCCTCGTGGCCACACGACCGAGCACGGCCAGCGTTCAAATCGGTCGCTGGGCGGGCTACTGCGATGTCTGGAGTTCAGCCGGGCTAATTAAAGTGCAAGGAACCCAGGCCAGGCGGGCTTTCTTTTTCACAGGTAGCAACCAAACAAGCATGCATGAAATCCAGCCACAACCCCTGTGCCGTGCAAAAGATGCTCAGGACACAAGCCAAACTGGCCTTATATCTCCCTGGTTCACACATACACATGTCTTGCTCGCGCTATACATATAGACCCATCCAACACTCTCGGCCCTTGTTCTCTCTCCATGTGACACGCACCCCCTAAGTACCATAATCCCTCACTCCATCATAGGCGCAAGCACTCTCCCTCCTCCTAAGTATGATTATCTCTTACAAGCCATCAGGAACACATGTATTGTCTCCTTCCATCCATACATCTATCTCGATATCTCTCGGGGCATCTTCTACCGCACACACACCTTGTCACTCGATCTCCCACCCATGTAGTCCCATCACGATCTCGAGGATCTCTCTATGACAAACATACACTCTCTCCTCCCCATGTCTGCATTTTCTCCGTCGTCTCTCTCGACCTCTCTCCCTTGTTTGTCAGACCCCTCTTGGCCACGTGCTAGGGGTCTTGCTCTCTCGGTTCCAAACAACCACACACTATCTCCTCACCTTGCCTCCGTTGTCGAAGATGCATGTGTGATATGTTTGCATAAGACACTCACGCTTTTTCTCTACTTTTATCGTGTGTTGTCCCTGTCTCTTTCACACACACACACACACTTTTTTCACTCACTCTCTCTCTCTCTCTCTCTCTAGTTAGGGACTCTGTCATGTCCATAAGCATATGGATGTTTTGAAAAGTCAAACCTCAGAAATTTTTGACCAGGTATATGTGGAGAAAAACATTTACATCTGGAACAATCATTAGATTCATCACAACATGTACTTAATTCATACTATCATTTATCTTTGGTATTGTAGATATAAGTAATTTCTTTATAAACTTGGTCAAAGTTTCAAAAGTTTGACTTAAAAAAATGTTTGAACTACATTATCGAGCAGAGGAGTAGCTCTTTCTCTCTCTCTCTGCTATCTCTCACGGGCCTCCCTCTCACTCGAACTCTCTATACCGACGGATTATACGCTCCGTGTCAACAGATAGCTCAGTATATTGTTTAGTTGACCGGTCAACCAATCCACATGCTGCCTTGTCGGCTCATGTTCTGTATCTTCGTGTCTTTGGCCCATGTGGCGGTGGGTGAAAATAAGTAAACTAGAGGCCCATCGACACGGTGAAGTAAACAAAGTTGAAACCACCGGGGTAGCCCCCATACGCTAGTAAATTGAGGGTGCATTAAGGACAAACTTCTTGCGACGAAGGGCCTTTTCGCGCACAATTCACCACCTTCTTGGCGGCGGCATGCATGTAACGACGCACTCGCACACCCAAAGCACACAACACACACCAGCACATCGTACACCGGCGCCGCCACGGTTGAGATGGACGGCGAGGCAGCCAACAAGCGGAGGCGGCTCGAGCCAAAACCGCATCCGGCAAGCCTGGACTTCATCAGCAGCCTCCCCGACGACATGCTGCTCATCATCATCGGCCTCCTCCCCACCAAATCTGCCGTGCGGACCGCCCTGCTCTCCCGGCGGTGGCGCCCCCTCAACCTCACCGTCGACAGCTGCCTCCGCGACGGGGATTGCAAACGCATGCGCCACGCCAGCTTCAGCTCCTGCTATCTTCCCTGTTGCTATTTGGCAAACAAACAAAGTGTTCGCAATTTTGGTTGAACTGCACAAGAGAATAGTATAGTCACTGCATGCAGTGCCATTTGAAAATAGACACAGAAAGATTGGATAGTCACTTCATGGACTGCAGAAAAGTAGTCTTGTACTATTTATTGGCCAACACTAGGTGCTTCATTGCTTTGGTCTTATTATACAATGGGCATCATTTTGCCTAAGTTAAAGTTTGTATTCCGAAAATAGTCTCGTGGTGTGATCGAGAGAAGACCAAATCATATTGCAGTGGATGTTCCTCCATCATGTGTGGTTCATTCTCATGGTTCCAAATTGTTGGTGAAACCACTTACATTTGCAAGAGGAATTGTAGACTTCACAAACAAATTTGTCTTTCGATGCATCTTGAATGTTGGCCAAGAGAAGCATCCATGTTAGTAGGAAGAACAAATGTTTTTTCTAGATCTTTACTTTTGGAGCTACATATTTGTATATGATCTATGAATCATTGAGATGCATTAACATGTTGATCTTATGTATGGGAATCGTACTAGTTAGTTTTAGTTGCGACGCAAGATCCGAAGTGGTTGATCTTTGCTTTTGGAGCTACATATCTGTATATGATCTGTGAATCATTGAGATGCATTAATGATTACTTATTTCTGTTCGCTCGGTGTTTACAAGTTCTTGATCGATCACTAGCTAGCCTAAAATGCGCTCCTAGCAGTTTTATTTATGACATTAAGATGCGAAGTGGCAGTTTTTGAATAAACATGCCTACCTCAAGAAACCGACAAGCTACACTATCAATCCTACACGGATAAAAATGCCTACCTCTCAAGAAGCGACAAGCTACACTATCGATCCTACACGGATAAATAGCGGATCACGCATCGTACTACCTCCTTTCCGGTTTGCGAGGCTCAATTCAAGAAACGACCTACTCGATCCTACACGAATAAATAGCGGATCACGCGTACTAGTACCTCCTTTCCGGTTTGCAGGGCTTAATTCAAACCTCTCACCAACCAAGGTACTCCCTCCGTCCGGGTTTATTAGTCCCGTGAGCAAAGCAACAAGACCAAGGCATGGCAATAATTAATGGCATGCAGAAGTTTAAGCCTAATTAATTCCAGTGATTTAAGTGGCTGCATGCGTGCCCTCGGCTGTGACTCGTTGCATGCTGCTTCGCATACTGCCTACGAGGCCTGGGAGCCAACCGGCTGGGTCGGAACGGAATGCGTGGTCGTGTTCATCGGGAGGGCTTGGACGGAACAGGCGATGGAAACGAGGCCTGGCGTACCGCAGAATGGAGGAAACGGCCTTGTGTTCGACCGGCCACGTTCAAAACGGGATCCTGTAAATCGGGAGGGGCCTGGCGTATCGCAGAACGGACCTCCTATGGTTGAAACGGGGGTCCTGTTGATCGGGAGGGGTGTGGCGTACCGCAAAACGGATGAAACGGACCTCCTACGGTCGAAACGGGGGTCCTGTTGATCGGGAGGGGTGTGGCGTACCGCAAAGCGGACGACAGACCTCCCTACGGTCAAAATGGGGTCCTGTTCGCCGGGAGGGTGTGGCGTACCGCAAACCGACTCCACGGGATACCGTTCATCTCCACCATCGACCTCCTCCGGCCTCCACGGGCTATCGCCGACCTCCTCCGGCCTCCACAGGCTCCTGTTCATCCAGCCTCCACCGCGCTACTCCACCGGCTACTATTCAACCACCCCTCCACCGTCTCTGTTCATCCAGCCCTCCACACCACGGGTCCTGTTCAACCACCCTCCACGGGCACCCCTCCACCGCTCATCGCTCATCCAGCCCTCCACACCACGGGGTCCTGTTCATCCAGAGGCAACACCACCACTCACTGTTCATCCACACCCCCCCTCCGCAACGCTCATCGTTCATCCAATCGATCGGCTTCAGTTAGCAGCAGTAGCGAAGTAATCGCTCGATCGGGTTTAGTTAACAGCCATCGATCGATCGCCGGGTTCGAGAACGCGTAACTGCGGTGCAATCACTCGAGTTCGATTAGAGCCCAACGCCTCGCCGGGTTCGATTAGAACCAACGCCTCGCACACACGCAGCAGACGTGCGTGTGTACGAGAAAGCAGCGCATCGCTCGGCCCCCGACCACCCACCGTAACCGGGAACTCCCCGAAAATTTCCTGCCCCTCGCTTCTACCATGGTTTTTTCCATCATGGACGGCCCAAAGAATGTCATGCAGCTGCGTCTCCAGCCCACCCAGGACGAAATGCCCATTTTCTGTCATGATTTTTTATCATAGAAGTAGGAGCCCACCACATCTATGATGATACCAGGTTTTGTCACAATTATCATCATAGAAGTGTCATATGTATGACAGAACAAATTTTCGTTCGGCCCAAAATGTCACGGATGTGTCTTTTTTTGTGGTGGGAGAGAATGACAAGAAGAATGGCGAAGGCAAAGGGAGAGGAGGGCGCGCGTGTGTCTGCCGCCCCCCTCCTCCCCCTACTTATAGCCCTAGGCGGTGGAGCCGAGGGGGCGAGATGTGGGGGGTGTGGGATTAACTGCGCCCACTCCCCCGACGATCCCATGATCCCACGTTTACCATGCCAATAAAGTCATGTATTAACTGCTACAGAATCCCAACCACCCATCTCGGCCGCAGAGGATCCGCGCGTGTCGAGGCCACAGAGTGGCGGGCTGACTGTGGCGGCGTCCGTCGCTGCGTGGGGTGGCAGACCCGGCACAGCTGCAGGCACCACATGGCGGGCGAGCAATGGGCGTCAGGCCAACCATCCGGCTGGCATGCCACCCGGCCCCACTGTGACAGCCTGGTTTTTGCCCTCTTCTATTTGCCTGATTTTCAGTTGGTTGGATTTGAAATTTGGAGTTTTGAATCTTTTCATATGGACTTAAACACTTGGGTACCCCTTGAGTTTCACCCAAGTGCCTCATTTCCCTCTCTAACTATCATTTCCTCTCTGGTTCACCTCAAAATAATATTTTGAATATTTTTCTTAAATGAAAAATATTCATTTCCCCCTCTTAAACCCTAGCTAGTTCAATGTGCTCCAAAGCAACCCCAATTTTTCTTGCCCATAAGAATCTGAGAAAATTCACAAATATTCTTTGAACCCTAGGGCACCTTCCTGAGCAAAAATATTTCACCACTTTTTGGAATATTTTTGCTACAGAAAATATTTTCTATTCTGGACAGAAATGGTAGTTTCTACAACTACCATTTTACTTGCTCCATTGTGGCTGATTTTTCTTATGCATCATCACCTTAGTAGATGATTGCTAACCTCCAAAGACCAGTCCCCAACTCCCAGTAGTTTGACCACAGTAAGCTCTCAAAGTTACTGTCCAAAAACTTACCAGGCGGTCGAAATCTATTCTACTGCCCCTGTGATCAAACCCAAGTGTGGTAAACTCTAAAACTACCACGAACAACAAGCCAGACATGAAGTTTGGAATGAGGTCGGCCTGAGGGCAGAGTTCATGCGGTGACCACACGTGTGCATGATGCCAACCTGCATGTCGACGCGCTCTGCGTCGCGCCCGAGCTTCTATTGCTCACATGCTCGCTTCCCCGACTGCCTAGCCTTGCCAAAACGTGCCATAATCATCGTCCCAAATCTCTTAACTCCCTCTTGGTGCTCATCGACACTGGAGCTCGCCGCAGCGAGCACGGGCGCGGTCCGGCCAACGTAACACTGCGGTGCGCACTGTGCTCGTCGCCACCCCGTGCCCCTGTGCTCGTCCCCGTTCGCCCATAGTTCCCGTGTGAGCTGCGTCGCCTTCTCCCCCTCTCACTGACGCCATTCGTCATCGGGCGCCCTGTCCAGGTGTCCACCGACGGAGCCCAATCCCTCCCTCGACGCCGGCTGACAGTTTCCTGGACTAGGGGGTACTCACCATGTAATCTCCCGATCTGTTAGATTGGGCTGAGGACCCCCATGGTCGTATACTCATGGGCCAATCTGAACAGCTGCTGCATACAAGGAAGATTCCGCAAGACTTGGCGATCAAGACAAGGACACCTCCCCCACCGGCGTATTCGGCTAGGACTCTTGTTATCCTAGGCCTCTGGTGCATTATATAAACCGAGGTCAGGCTAGTCGATAGAGATATACAACAATCATACCATAGGCTAGCTTCTAGGGTTTAGCCTCCTTGATCTCGTGGTAGATCTACTCTTGTACTACCCATATCATCAATATTAATCAAGCAGGAGTAGGGTATTACCTCCATCGAGAGGGCCCGAACCTGGGTAAAAACATCGTGTCCCTTGTCTCCTGTTACCATCCGCCTAGACGCACAGTTCGGGACCTCCTACCCGAGATCCGCCGGTTTTGACACCGACATTGGTGCTTTCATTGAGAGTTCCGCTGTGTGTTCGGCAAAAGGTCGATGGCTCGCCTGCAGATCAACTGCGACTTCGGCATCTTTGTCACCAGCTCGACTGGTCACCTTGATTCGACCAAGGACTGCGCCCTACCTCCGATCGTCATGTTCGGATGAGGGCCTTCATCAACATCAACTCCGATCTCTATCAAGATCACGGAGGAATCATCCAGGGAGCCCGGGGGCTCAACACCAACATTGCCCTCGGGCGACCGTACTGTTTTTCTGGACAGCGGACTTGTGTCCGCCGCCACCGCCTCCTCAAGTGTCGTTTTAACGATTGCTTCGGTGGAATTGTGCGGAATTGAGTCTACAACAAACCTGAAAAATTTCGTCGAGTTCTGATGGAGGAATCTCTGGCAATCTTCGATATACCAGAGCCGCATTGAATCTGGACGAGAATCTGGACGAGTTTAGGGTGTGGTGTCCAGCTTCTAGCTCGGACTTCCTTTGGAAGATCCAACCGTTGATCGGCTGCGGAATTCCTATATCTACCACCCCTCAAAATTTCAGCTCGATCCGACCGTCCAAACTCCGGGAACCTTTCGATTAGTGCATCACTTTTCGGATCTGTTTTCTGAAAACGAATCCGACCCGAGTTCGCCTTTTTTATAAACGGGATTTCGGACATCCTTTTGAAGGAAGTTTTGTATGGGGTGTTGTGTTTTGTTTCCAACACATCCCACTAACTTTAAAATCTTTTGAACATGATCTTCAATATCATGCTGGTGTCAAACTAGTCCGCAATATTGCTCCACGGCCGCCGACCCACGCTGAGACACGTCGTCACTTTGTTGAACCGAGCTCAACTTCTTCGGATCATCATCTCGGCAAGCCGAACAAGAGTCCGACATCGCGAAGGATAAATCATCACCAACATCGCCGCCCCACGGATTACACGGAGCTGGCATACCGGCATCACCGCACGGTCGCTTCATCAAGCCGGCATCGACCACGTCACGACCTGCATCGGCAAGGCCGCACTATTGCTTCTTCAAGCTGGTGTCCATCACGCCGACCTAGTTCGACATCTCGGCTGGACCGGGGGCTTCTCCATCTCTTCATCAACCTACTCCGG
Source organism: Aegilops bicornis (assembly GCA_021605145.1). Taxonomy (NCBI): domain Eukaryota; kingdom Viridiplantae; phylum Streptophyta; class Magnoliopsida; order Poales; family Poaceae; genus Aegilops; species Aegilops bicornis. Next base: position 508,949,066 of record CM038669.1, read on the forward strand.
ACACTTCGGCGTCGCTAGCCGACCAGCTCCGTCACGTTAGCTGGACCGAGGGCTTTGCCTCGGCAAGCCAACCTTGCCAAGATTGCCATGCCGTCGTTTTATCGCCCATCGTGCAATGGGTGCGCGGATCGAGTCCCAATTTTGGGAATCACCTCCTTCGATTGCTACAACAAATAAACCAGGTGCTATTAATCCTAGTATTTTTTGCTTGTTTGGGTTCATTTTCCCAAGGATTATTACTCTGGTTTGTCCATCATATATACGCAGGTCTATCAAATGGTGGCCGCGTAACGACGATCGCATGGTGGTTCGGTCGGTTTCCAGACATAGTCCGTGACGCCGCATCCGGAACTCAGACCGACCTGTGAATTCAGGCTTTGCCACGCCTTTATTGCATTACGCCGACGACCTGCATCGACATTGACTTCGGCGCCAGGCCATATTTCTTTTATTACTCACTTTGCATAAATTATTTATTGTGCAACATTTTTATTTAATTCTTATTATTACTATTATCCCTGGTCTGCACTATTTTTTGTGCACAGGAAAATGATCCAGCCGGACTATATCCTTTGGCGTCACCTCGGCTGGACGGGGGGCTTCGTCAACACTTCATTACCCCATGCAAGGGACTTCGGCATCACTCTGCCGTCCTGCATTGACCGTGCTATGTCACCACTTCGGAGTGCCGAGCTCTTTGCTCCGCCACCTCGGGATCGGCTTGGGGGATGGAACCTTGTCCCGCATCAAGCTCGGACCGCGTCGTCAATACCGAACACATTAACCAGCTAAGTTGCCTTCATGCTCAAAGTTTTAAATTTTTAACTTGTGTTCGGCTCGACCAAGCGTTATACTTTTTTGGGAAAAAGTTGCTTGTAAAATTTTTTCCTTGTCCAAACTTTGTTTGTGACGCGCAAATTCAAATACCCCATTTACTTGGGGGCTTCCTTCATGAAGCTTTTTCCTCTTGCACATGATTATACTTGTACGGCTTCGTTCCTTGTTCGTGTATTGCGCCACAATATGCGCCATATTGACTTAAGTGATTTGCAAGCTGGGTTGCCTTGCTCCTGTGTTTACCCCTACATTCCCGATTGTTCGGCTAGGGAGTAAAGGGAGCACCTCTGCAATTGTCACGATCAGGTCACCCAAGCCGGACCTCAGACTGGGTGAAGCCGAAAGCTAGCGCTCTTACTGTTTTCAATAATGGTCGGCACACAACGGAACTCATGAGTAAAAAAATCTATTGCACAAGTCTCATATTAACAATGAGCACCGAAGAAAGGTATCGATGGGGGTACTATTTTCTTCGAAGATGCTTCTTACACTTTATCAGTAATATAGCATAAGTTCACTAAGCGCGCTTTGTCTGTTACACCTTATGACCTGATTGCCTGGTTATTAGAAACACCGTCGATATTCTCGACAGATGGAGTACATAACACTTTTCGGTCCTTGACCGAAGAGGGAGAAGGCGACGGTCGGTTAAGACGCGTTTAAAGTTCGGTTGAACATAGATATGATATAAGTACTTCGGTACATACAATCATTCTTTTACCCAAGTCACTTGGGGCTCTTATGTTTATTTGAGCCGTTTTATAATAAGTGTTTTTCTTCTTAGTCGTTGCAGAGTTTTTATTATTATTTATCACTCCTTTTTTCGACACGAGTGTGCGGTCACTAGCCGGGAGCCTAATTTCTCTCTCAAAACCGCTAGAGTTTAGTTTTCTAAACTGGCCGAATGAGAAGTACTCCGCCGGGATGGGAGACTGAAGCCGTGAGGCTGACCCGCTCAAGTCTTGAGATAGGATGTGTCATGTTAAAGCACAACATGTAAGCACTTTTTTCTAAAGTCCAATTTTCGGATTGGCACTGAACACTTGATCTTGTTCGGATGTCATGTTTTTACCGATGTTTTTGGTTTTCCAAGCTTTTGGTACTTTTAAACTATTTGTGTGTTTTCAGCACAAGTCTCAAAGGCAACGCCGGACACCTTTAGAGATTCGGCAAAACATTCTCGGATATTGCTATATATGCATCAGTTTCAATTGTGTCTTGGTCAATAGTTGGGTTGCGGCTCCCGCGCTTGCCTCCTACGCCCGCTTTGTTCGGCTAGGTGTGCAAGGGAGAACCATCGATTGTGCTTCCATTTCGCATGGTCAAGCACCTCAGTGGAGAAAGCCGAAACCGACTGTCACAACAGTGTAAACTGGTCAGCGATCCGATGACTATATTAAATGATGGGCCATTCATAACATTGGCGAAGTGTTTCCGGCTTGACCTCGATCGTCAGCCGAACACTACCGGGGCTAGTAACTGGCCTCCCAAACTAAATCCTCAATATTTTGCTCTTACATTGGAGCTGAGGTTTCATGATCATGCTTAGCATGACAACCCAAAGAAAGGAACCGATAAGCGGGACAATTTTCTTTGGAAGACATTTCTTACATTAAACAGTAATATAACATATCTCTCTGCGTACCTTTGTTTATAAAACCATATGGCCAGATTGCCTTGTTTGTCGTAAATCTTTGCCCTCATAAAGGCTTTATAAAGTAGGACAAACACTCCTCGGCTACTGACCGAGGAGGTTGAAGCCGATGGTCGGTCAACAAAGTTTTGTACAACGCATATCCGAGCATTAATGACATAAAGTACTTGGATACATTGAGTCATTACACATAATTTGTGATTTTACTATGGATATCGATCTTAATTCGGCCACCCGTGCCCGAATTAAGGCTCGGGGGCTACTGGGCTTCGGGCTTATTATTTACAAATATTAAAGGGGCACATCAATCCCCTGATATGGTGTTGCCACCCGATCAATGTCTCAAGGGCTACTGCATTGCCTGTCCAATGCAGAAAATTTTAAGTGTAATACAGTCTCCGAGGAGATTTTGATCCTCAGGTTGGTTGGCCGCACCCAACCTGAGTCTTGAGGACTGAGCACGCCGTGTTTTGTGTCCCGAAGTATTCTGCCGAGCTAGGACTTGATCCTCAGACCGATTTTGCAAATCAACCTGAGTCTCAGCGGCTACGGGGATCAGCGGTCTTATGTCATCCTTCATGTGCATCTCGGGCTTTAGACCGATACCCACCTTGAGGGCTACTAGCTATGTATCTCGGCAGAGAATAAATTGCACCAATCAAAAATATTGACAAAAACCGGCCCACATTCGGGGTGGTGCACCACCTCGGAAACAGTCCGGCATAAAGTTCGGGCGCTAGTGGCTGGCTCCATAGAGGGCATTTCCGGTGTTGGAGCTCGGATACATAGTCCGGCGTTGGAGCTCGGATACATAGTCCGGCGTTGGAGCTCGGATACAGTCCGGCGTTGGAGCTCGGATACATAGTCCGGCGTTGGAGCTCGGATACAGTCCGGCGTTGGAGCTCGGATACATAGTCCGGCGTTAGAGCTGGGAAGCAGTCCGGCATTGGCGTTCGGCTGCAAAAGATATCTCGAATGCACTCCGGTGTTGGGGCTTGGACGCAAGAGGACGCTGCCGCCCGGGAACAACTTCAAACTCGAGGTGTGGCATAAAAATAACAAGGCATTGATAAAGGCCGGAAACTTAAAGGAGCTCCTCGGATACCCGTCGTGTAAACTCGTCGAATGCATTTCAGCGATCCTCAAGATCGAAGATGAGAAGATTTGTTGAACCAGTTTTCAAGGCCGACGACTGAAGATGAAGAACGGTTCGGAAGAATCTAGGAGCGTCCCTAACTTGAAGACCGGTTCAGGGGGCTACTAACGGTGTCCTGGACTAGGGGGTACTCACCATGTAATCTCCCGATCTGTTAGATTGGGCCGAGGACCCCCATGGCCGTATACTCATGGGCCAGCCCGGACAGCTGCCGCATACAAGGAAGATTCCGCAAGACTTGGCGATCAAGGCAAGGACACCTCCCCCACCGGCGTATTCGGCTAGGACTCTTGTTATCCTAGGCCTCTGGTGCATTATATAAACCGAGGCCAGGCTAGTCGATAGAGATATACAACAATCATACCATAGGCTAGCTTCTAGGGTTTAGCCTCCTTGATCTCGTGGTAGATCTACTCTTGTACTACCCATATCATCAATATTAATCAAGCAGGAGTAGGGTATTACCTCCATCGAGAGGGCCCGAACCTGGGTAAAAACATCGTGTCCCTTGTCTCCTGTTACCATCCGCCTAGACGCACAGTTCGGGACCCCCTACCCGAGATCCGCCGGTTTTGACACCGACACCGGCTATAAATAGAGCCCTTCCCAGCCTCCTCGAGCATCACCCACTCCTCCCACAAACTCCATGATCGGTAGAAGCCGTAGCCTGGCCGGGCAGGCTGCGGGCCGCCGTCCCCGAGCTCGAGCTCGCCGGCGATCCCCTCGGGTCGTCTCCGTAGCTCCAGCCCCTCCCAGGCCTGGGCAACCCTTCCAGGGCCTCCGCCTCTCTTCGGTGGTGCTGTTCCGCCTGGTTGGAGCCCCTGGAGTCGCCTCTGTTCGCCGTCGTCTTCGTCTCCGGCGACCTCGGCTCTCTGCCTCCGCAAGAGAGGCTGATTCCAACACCGTCCGACCACCCCTAGCTACTCTACGAGTACGGGCAGGTGCGCCTCCGTCTCCTCTCTATCGTAGTCCTTTCGATAAGTAAGAGTGTCGAACCCAACGAGGAGCAGAAGGAAATGATAAGCAGTTTTCAGCAAGGTATTCTCTGCAAGCACTGAAATTATAGGTAATAGATAGTTTTGTAATAAGATAATTTGTAACAAGCAACAAGTAACAAAAGTAAATAAACTGCAGCAAGGTGGCCCAATCCTTTTTGTAGCAAAGGACAAGCCTGGACAAACTCTTATAGAGAGGAAAGCGCTCCTGAGCACACATGGGAATTATCGTCAAGCTAGTTTTCATCACGTTCATGTCATTCGCGTTCGGTACTTTGATAATTTGATATGTGGGTGGACCGGTGCTTGGGTGTTGTCCTTACTTGGACAAGCATCCCACTTATGATTAACTCCTATTGCAAGCATCCGCAACTACAAAATAAGTATTAAGGTAAACCTAACCATAGCATGAACATATGGATCCAAATCAGCCCTCACGAAGCAACGCATAAACTAGGGTTTAAGCTTCACACTCTAGCAACCCATCATCTACTTATTACTTCCCAATGCCTTCCTCTAGGCCCAAGTAATGGTGAAGTGTCATGTAGTCGACGTTCACATGACACCACTAGAGGGGAGACAACATACATCTCATCAAAATATCAAATGAATACCAAATTCACATGACTACTAATAGCAAGACTTCTTCCATGTCCTCAGGAACAAACGTAACTACTCACAAAGCATATTCATGTTCATAATCAGAGGAGTATTAATATGCATATAGGATCTGAACATATGATCTTCCACCAAATAAACCAACTAGCATCAACTACAAGGAGTAATCAACACTACTAGCAACCTCACAGGTACCAATCCTGCACTTAGAGACAAGAAGTGGATACAAGAGAGGAACTAGGGTTTGAGAGGAGATGGTGCTGGTGAAGATGTTGATGGAGATTGGCCCCTCCCGATGAGAGGAGCGTTGGTGATGACGACGATGGCGATGATTTCCCTCCCGGAGGGAAGTGTCCCCGGAACAGCTCCACCAGAGCCCTAGATTGGTTCCGCCAAGGTTCCGCCTCGTGGCGTGAGTCTCATCCTCAAAGCTTGCTTCTGATTTTTCTTCGGACGAAAGACTTCATATAGCAGAAGATGGCCACCGGAGGGCCACCGGGGGGCCCACGAGGCAGGGGGCGCACCCAGGGGGTAGGGCGCGCCCCCCACCCTCGTGCCTGGTGGGTGGCCCCCTCTGGTATTTCTTCCACTCAATATTTTTTATATATTCTGAAAATAACTTCCGTGGAGTTTCAGGACTTTTGGAGTTGTGGAGAATATGTCTCTATTATTTTCTCATTTTCCAGCCCAGAATTCCAGCTGCCGACATTCTCCCTCCTTATGTAAACCTTGTAAAATAAGAGAGAATAGGCATAAGTATTGTGACATAATGTGTAATAACAGCCCATAATGCAATTAATATCAATATAAAAGCATGATGCAAAATGGACGTATCAACTCCCCCAAGATTAGACCTCGCTTGTCCTCAAGCGGAAGCCGATAACGATAAGTATGACCACATGTTTAGAGGTAGAGGTGTCGATAAAACTAAAATACGGACATGAGGGCATCATGATCATTCTTATAACAACAACATATATGGATATTGTCATGTTTTTTATGCTCAAGTAATAATCTATTCACAATGTCAAGTATGAATTAGAAACTTCATTGAGAACTAACAAACTATAGTCCCAGTCATTGAAGCAATTGCAATTTATCATAACATCGGAAAGAGTCTATGTAAGAGCTTTTCAGCAAGTCCACATACTCAACTATCATTTAGTCTTTCACAATTGCTAACACTCACGCAATACTTGTGGTTACGGAGTTTTAATCGGACACAGAGAAAGATAGGGGCTTATAATTTTGCCTCCCAACCTTTTACCTCAAGGGTAATGTCAACAATAATAGTTCATGCTAACTTACATCCAATTGGATATATATTTCAGGATCTTTCCAACACCCTGTGCTTGCCAAAGAATAAAATGTAAAAAGGGAAAGCTGAAGATCACCATGACTCTTGCATAAGGTAGAGGATAAAAGTAAAAGATAGGCCCTTCGTAGAGGGAAGCAGAGGTCGCCATGCGCTTTTAGGGTTGGATGCACAAAATCTTAATGCGAGAGAACGTCACTTTATATTGCCACTTGTGATATGGACCTCTATTATGCAGTCCGTCGCTTTTATTTCTTCCACATCACAAGATTGTATAAAGCTTATTTCTCCCACACTAATAAGTCATACATATTTAGAGAGCAATTTTTATTGCTTGCACCGATGACAAATTACTTGAAGGATCTTACTCAATCCATAGGTAGATATGGTGGACTCTTATGGCAAACTGGGTTTAAGGGTATTTGGAAGCACAATTAGTATCTCTACTTGGTGCAATGAATTTTGCTAGCAATGAGGGGGAAAGGCAAGCCCAACATGTTGGATGATCCATGACAATATACTTTATCTCAGATATAAGAAAACATAGCCCATTACATTGTGTTCCTTGTACAACATCAACTCTTTAGCATGTCATATTTTAATGAGTGCTCACAATCATAAAAGATGTCCAAGATAGTATATTTATATGTGAAACCTCTCTTTCTTTATTACTTCCTATTAATTGCAACGATGACCAAAGCTATGTTTGCCAACTCTCAACAACTTTTAATCATCATACTCTCTCTATGTGAAGTCATTACTCTTCATAAGATCAATATGATCTCTTTAAGTTTCTTTTTATTCTTTCTTTTTCTTTTATTCTCTCAAGATCATATCAAAATAATCAAGCCCTTGGCTCAATTCTAATCTTTATTATATAGCTCACGGACTCGATTACATAAAGGGATCATAAAGCAAAACTCAAAACTAAATCATACCGAAAACTTTATTCTATTAGATCAAGATACTACTAAAAGGATCGAACTAAGAAAAACGGTAAAGATAGGAGTGTGATGGTGATACGATACCAGGGCACCTCCTCCAGGCTTGGCAGTAGCCAAGGGGAGTGCCCATACCCATATGATTATGTCTCCTTTTTCGGAGGAGGTGATGATGGAGTTGTTGATGATGACAGTTGTGCCTTTAGCTTCTTCATACTGTAATTGGGAAGGGCAATTTCCTCCTTTAAATCATCGACCTCCGATTCCAGCTTCAAGATCTTATCACATAAATCTCCCTTGCTTTTCTGCCGAAAACGAGAAGGAATAGATCGGTTGTTAGGTAGTTTAGCCCTCTTAGGGAGACTAGATTTCTTGAACTTCACGTGCAAATCCCCAGGTTGAGGTAGAGGGACATCCTCATCCTCCGAACTTGAATCATTGATCCTCATCAAATGAGCATCCTCCTCCTCATCCGTAGTTCGACCACAAGGAGATAGATCCCCGTAGGTCTTTGGGTCAGCAGTGAGGTGTGAGACCTAGCTCTCTCCCTCGGAATCCTGAGATGACATCTTGCTCCAAATCTGCTACAGAAACAGCTCGAAACGAAAACAGAGGATATTTGCGTGGTACAGGAGTCAAAACCTTCGGGAGATTATATAATGAATATTTACCGACCAAAATACGTATCGTGCAAGAAAACGGAGTCCGGAGAGTGCACAAGGTGCCCACGAGGCAGGGGCGCGCCCAGGGAGGTAGGGCTCGCCCTCCACCCTCGTGGAGGCCTCGTGTCCTTCCCGTACTGCTTCTTATTTTTCTATTTTTCTAAATATTCCAAAATGGAGAAAAATTGCCACTAGAACTGTTTTGGAGTCGGTTTACTTACCTTACCACATGCCTATTCCTTTTCGGAGTCTGAAACGTTCTGGAAAGTGTCCCTTATGTATTCCTCCGGGGTTACGGTTTCAATAACATTGGTTTCAACATTTATAGGATTACCTGAGATGTAATGTTTGATTCTTTGACCGTTCACCACCTTCGGATTTGTGCCTTCGAAGTTGTTGATTTTTATGGCACCGGAACGATAGACCTCCTCGATAACGTAAGGACCTTCCTATTTAGAGAGAAGTTTTCCCGCAAAAAGTCTTAAAATAGAGTTGTATAATAATACATAATCACCTACATTAAACTCACGTTTTTTTATTCTTTTGTCATGCCATCTTTTAACCTTTTCTTTAAACAGTTTGGCATTCTCATAGGCTTGGGTTCTCCATTCATCAAGTGAGCTAATGTCAAATAACCTCTTCTCACCGGCAAGTTTGAAATCGTAGTTGAGCTCTTTAATAGCCCAATATGCCTTATGTTCTAGTTTGAGAGGTAAGTGACATGCCTTTCCATAAACCATTTTATAAGGAGACATACCCATAGGATTTTTATATGCAGTTCTATAGGCCCATAATGCATCATCAAGTTTCTTGGACCAATTCTTTCTAGATCTATTAACAATCTTTTGCAAAATTAATTTGAGCTCTCTGTTACTCAATTCTACTTGACCACTAGACTGTGGGTGATAAGGGGATGCAATTCTATGATTAACATCATACTTGGAAAGCATTTTACGGAAGGCACCATGAATAAAATGTGAACCACCATCAGTCATTAAATATCTAGGGACTCCAAACCTCGTAAAAATAACTTCTTTAAGCATCTTAATAGAGGTCTTATGATCAGCACTACTAGTTGGAATAGCTTCTACCCACTTAGTAACGTAATCAACAACAACTAAAATATGTGTATATCCATTAGAGGCAGGAAACGGTCCCGTATAATCAAAGCCCCAAACATCAAATGGTTCAATAATGAGTGAATAATTCATAGGCATTTCCTGACGTCTACTAATATTACCAATTCTTTGACATTCATCACAAGATAAGACAAACTTACGAGCATCCTTGAAGAGAGTAGGCCAATAAAAACCGGATTGCAATACCTTATGTGCAGTTCTATCTCCAGCGTGGTGTCCTCCATAGGCCTCGGATTGACACTTGCGTAGGATCTGTTCCTGTTCATTCTCAGGTACACAACGCCTAATAACACCATCTACTCCTTCTTTATAAAGATGTGGGTCATCCCAAAAGTAATGTCTAAAATCATAGCAAAACTTTTTCTTTCGCTGGTACGTGAAACTAGGTGGTATAAATTTAGCAACAATGTAATTAGCATAATCAGCATACCATGGAGCAGTACGAGAAGCATTTATGACATTTAATTGTTCATCAGGAAAGCTATCATCAATAGGTAGTGGGTCATCAAGAACATTCTCTAACCTAGACAAGTTGTCTGCAATGGGGTTCTCAGCTCCCTTTCTATCAATAATATGCAAATCAAATTCTTGTAGCAAGAGAACCCATCTAATAAGTATAGGTTTAGCATCTTTCTTTTCCATAAGATATTTAATAGCAGCATAATCAGTGTGAATAGTTACTTTAGAATCAACAATATAAGGTCTATACTTATCACAAGCATATACAACTGGTAAGTATTCTTTTTCCGTAGTGGCATAATTTCTCTAGGCATTTCTAGAGTTTTACTAGAATATTGAATAACATTTAATTTCTTATCAACTCTTTGCCCTAGAACAGCACCTACAGCATAATCACTAGCACCACACATAATTTCAAAGGGTAAATTCCAATCGTGTGGCTGAACAATAGGTGCAGAAATCAATGCTTTCTTAAGTATTTCAAATGCTTCTACACAATCATCATCAAAGACAAATGGTATATCTTTTTGTAATAGATTGGTCAGAGGCCGAGAAATTTTTGAGAAGTCCTTAATGAACCTCCTATGAAAACCGGCATGACCAAGGAAACTTCTTATACCTTTGATGTCCTTGGGACATGGCATCTTTTCAATAGCATCGACCTTGGCTTTATCATCTTCAATACCTCTTTCAGAAATTTTATGCCCCAAGACAATACCTTCATTAACCATAAAGTGGCACTTTTCCCAATTCAAGACAAGATTAGTTTCTTCACATCTCTACAAAACTCGATCAAGGTTGCTCAAGCAATCATCAAAAGAGGATCCGTAAACGGAGAAATCGTACATGAAAACCTCACAAATCTTTTCACAAAAGTCGGAGAATATAGCCATCATGCATCTTCGAAATGTAGCAGGTGCATTACATAAACCAAAAGGCATACATCTATAAGCAAAAGTACCGAAAGGGCAAGTAAAAGTGGTCTTAGCTTGATCATCAACCCATTACGGTATTTGAGAGAAACCAGAATAACCATCTAGAAAGCAAAAATGTGTATGTTTGGATAATCTTTCTAGCATTTGATCAATGAATGGCAAGGGGTAATGATCTTTTTAGTAGATTTATTTAATTTGCGGAAATCAATTACCATCCTATAACCTGTAATAATTCTTTGAGGAATCAATTCATCTTTATCATTCGGAACGACAGTAATACCTCCCTTCTTAGGGACACAAGGGACAGGGCTTATCCACTGACAATCAGCAACGGGATAAATTATACCTGCCTCAAGGAGCTTTAGTATTTCCTTTCTTACCACTTCTTTCATCTTAGGATTCAACTGTCGTTGGTGATCAATAACTGATTTGGCATCTTTCTCCAAATTTATTTTGTGTTGACATAGAGTGGGACTAATGCCCTTAAGATCATCCAGAGTATATCCAATAGCAGCACGGTGCTTCTTTAGAGTTTTCAATAATTTTTCTTCCTCCTTCTCTGAAAGGTTAGCACTAATAATAACAGGATATATCTTCTTTTCACCAAGATAAGCATATTTAAGAGTATCAGGTAATGGTTTAAGCTCAAACACGGGATCACCCTTCAGTGGAGGAGGATCCCCTAAGATTTCAACAGGCAAGTTGTGTTTCAGAATAGGCCCCTGTTTAAAGAACACTTCATCTATTTCCCTTCTTTCATTCATAAACATGTCGTTTTCATGGTCTAGAAAATATTGTTCTAAAGGATCACTAGGAGGCATGGCAATAGAAGCAAGACCAATAATTTCATCTTTACTAGGCAATTCCTCTTCACGGCGTTGTCTACGAAATTTAGAAAAGTTAAACTCATGAGACATATCACCTAAACCAATAGTAACAACATCCTTTTCGCAGTCTATCTTAGCATTAATAAGTGTTTAAGAAGGGTCTACCAAATATAATGGGACAAAAGCTATCTTGTGGAGAACCAAGAACAAGAAAATCAGCAGGATATTTAGTTTTCCCACACAAGACTTCAACATCTCTAACAATTCCAATTGGTGATATAGTATCTCTATTGGCAAGCTTAATGGTGACATCAATTTCCTCTAACTCCGCGGATGCAATATCATGCATAATTTCTTTGTATAAATCAATAGGTATTGCACTAGCACTAGCACCCATATCACACATGCCATGATAACAATGATCTCCTATTTTAACAGAAATAACAGGCATGCCTACCACAGGTCTATGTTTATCTTTAGCACAAGGTTTAGCAATTCTAGCAGTCTCATCACAGAAATAAATTACATGCCCATCAATATTATCAGCCAAGAGATCTTTAACAATAGCAATATTATGTTCGACTTTAACTTGCTCAGGAGGTGTATAAGTTCTAATAATGCTCTTATGAACCACAGTTGAAGCTTTAGCATGATCCTTTATTCAAACAGGGAAAGGTGGTTTCTCAACATAAGCAGTAGGAACAATAGGATCATTATAAGTGATAGTCTTTTATTCAACTTTAATAGGTGCAACTGCTTTTACTTCTATGGGAGGATGATATTTAAACCACTTCTCCTTAGGGAGATCAACGTGAGTAGCAAAAGATTCACAAAAAGAAGCTACTATCTCAGAGTCAAGTCCATATTTAGTGCTAAATTTACGGAAAACATCGGTATCCATAAAAGATTTAACACAATCAAACTTAGGTGTTACACCTGACTCCTTACCTTCGTCGAGGTCCCAATCTTTAGAGTTGCGTTTAATTCTTTCCAATAAATCCCATTTGAATTCAATGGTCTTCATCATAAAAGACCCAGTACAAGAAGTATCGAGCATGGTGCGATTGTTGACAGAAAGTCGAGCATAAATTTTGTGAATAATCATTTCTCTTGAGAGCTCATGATTGGGGCATGAATATAACATTGACTTAAGCCTCCTCCAAGCTTGAGCGATGCTTTCTCCTTCGCGAGGCTAAAAATTATATATGTATGTATATATATATATATATATGTATATATATATATATATATATATAGGACAGGCTATTATTCATACTGCAATGTAATATTATTCTATTACCTCGGCCCCTATAAGGACGTGATGCGCTGACTACACTAGAAACTCCCCAGCCCGCCTCCTACCACCGGAGGCAGCCGTCGTGGGCGAGCGAGCGATGGCGGCAGCCAGAGCGAGGGAGCCCGCGGCGCCGTGACGGGTCCCTCCTCCGACCCAAGCGCTGCCGCCAGCCGGCCGCACGCCTCCCCGCCAACAGGCTCGCCTCCTTTTGTCCCGGACCCCTTGTCCCGGACGATTCCCCCAACCCGATACCACCATCCCGAGCGCGCCGCCGTTGTTCCCCTCGCCGAGCGCGCCATCATCAGCCACTCTTGCCCTCGCCTCCCCGTCGCCGGCGTCCGAGCTGCCCGGCTTCCCTCTCCTCGCCGGGCTACTCCGCGCCGCGGTGCATGGCCTCTCGATCCCACTAGGTACGGTCCGTCCCCTCACCCACTGCGGTGCTTTCAATCTCCTCCTATGCTGTCGTTGCCGCCACCGGCGCGCATGGTCCTGCTCCCATCCCGCACGGGGTCGATCCGTAGCTAGCTTGTTCGGTGCAGCAATGGCTTGGCTCACCTACGTGAATCCATTCTCTTTCAGGTTTGAGAAGGGAATAAAATTCTACTGTTCACGGCCGGGAAGTGCGGGAACAGAGCAACCTAACTCCGAGGAACGACTTGTGCCATGCTCCAGCCAAGAACAAAATCAGGTTCCTTGTGCTGTGCTTAGATCCCTCACATCCGAGCGATTTGTAGCTTGTTCCGTGTTAATAATAATACATCCTCCTTTCCTTTTTATGTTGCCAATCTTGTAGAGCCATCCACTGTTTACCATCATTGTGTTCGACCTACTCTGCTACCTGAGTGAAGAAAATTCCAGGTTCTAGGACAGGATCCTGCTTGGTAAGGTACGACCACATCTCCCCCTCCCCTGCTCTGCTTCCCATCGCGTTTCGCGGGCACATGTTGGTCAGTAGACTGTTCAGTGCAGTAGTGCTTACTTCGATTAATCCTCTTTCAGGGTGTTTCTTGATTGACCAAGCAAATATACTACTGTAGTAGTTGCTTGTTATCGTCAGTGCATTCCACCTATACTACGGGTACACAGCCACCCACACAAAGTTAACTACTAAACTAGTGCGATCATGGAGGGGGGTCATGGTGAGTGCAGCCACAGGGGCCCTGAACTCTGTTTTGAAGAAGTTGGGTACGCTGCTCGTCCAAGAGTACAAGCTTCAAAAGGGGGTGCATGGCAATGGTGACAACATCCAGCGGTCCTCCACTACCTCTGCTCGCCCTGCCTTCATCACTGGCCAACCGTGCAAAATCCATTTAAAAATGAGTTCAGGTAAGTTTAGATCCCTGTACAAAGTTCAGCTAAGATTCAAGCACATTTCCTGGCCGCCACACAATGCTTGAACTTACGGCCTTGATTTACGCGTGCTGATGGCCATTTTGTTTACTTGAACGGCTTTTGCTCTTTTGTTGATTGAGGGATTTGATCTATATATTCTTAATCACAGTTGTCAAATTTTTCTCAAGGGAAAAGCATGCTTGTGTCAATGGATCCACGTAGTCTGCCTCGCCTCTCAATCGCAAGTGAGCGCCATCCGTGTGTGTTTGTTCTAGTCATCCGTGTGTGTGTGTGTGTTCTCATTAGTCACTCGCCTCAAATTGCCTCTCGAGAGATACCTAGTGTCGCCTTGTGTATTTTCACCAGTTCATGTGTGTTTGTTCTTGGCACACATTAGCCTGGTACCTGGATTAGAAAAAATCTCCACATCATGTCTACCTGAATTATTCTAGTGTGGTCTCCCAATCCAAGCATACTTCAGTTCAAGAAAAATCTCCAGACAAGTTCAGAGTAGTTCGCATTAAAGGTTAGATCCTTTTTTATTCGTTTGTTTTTGTTCGTAAAAGCTCCATGGCGTTTCTTGGGCAGCAAGATGCCCCTACAAAAAATCAGTAAGTTTGAACTAGGAAAGATAAATTCTACCAACATTAAAATTTTTTATAAAACATTATGATTGTATGTTTTTTCATATCTTTTGTGGTTAATTCCTTCTATCTTTCTGTTGTATCCTTATTTGGAGATTTATACTTGTGGATGCCCAGCTTGTCATGAAAAGTTCCAAAATTGTCGTATATTAAGTTCAAATGTATCACTTATAAGTAGAACTTTTGTAGTTTGCTTGAACTGATAGTTGAGACTTGCTGAGCCTCCATGCTTTGTACTTTGTGTGAATTGATAGTTGAGACTCGATGAACTCTGTCCATCTCGACTGTTGAACTGTAGATGATGGTTTTGTGAACTAGTAAAGAGTTTTTGTTTCTTTCATATGTTCTTGTGATATTTGATACCTTTGTAAACTGATTTCTGGTGCTATGTGTAGGCTTAAGATCGTCCTATATAGATCAGCGGTTACTATTTATTTGCTCCGACTATATTTCACAATAGCATTTTGTTTCTATAAGTTTGTTGAAACCTACCTAATATATATCTAATTCAACATCCGACATTTTTGCTGCATTTGTGTGCCCACACCCTCATATGTTTGTACAAAAAAGAAAATGAATGTTAGGGTGGGTGATTAAAAAACTCAATATTCTTCTGTTATTCGAGCAGGCACCTGAAAAAAATATTCACCTTGGTTAGATGAACCAAATGGGCTATCTAGTTCTTCTGTTATTTGAGGAGGCACCTGAAAAAAATAATCAGAATAAATAAGATGGCAGTGACAACCAGGTTGAACTTTTTGTAATTTTCTGTGTATGATTGAAGTACTTTTTGTAAAAAAAACACATGGTACTTTGTTAAAAAAACACTCCGAATATGTTTGGACTGATCGTTCGACTTCTTTCGTATATAAGGTTCAAAAGGTTTTGCTCCTGAAAATGCACATATTTAGATTATGCGAATATATTATGCATTTCTGAATTTTGCTCTTGTGTAACAGTTCAACATGTCTTATGTCATCAATTGATAATGAAAAAAGCGGGAATAGTTCAAAACGCGTGTGTTAAAAATAGAACAGTATAGATAAACTTTCGTATCAGTTTGATGGAATAAATCACGTCAGATCTGACTCGGATCATCTGTTGCCTACAATGCATTGAAAAATAAAAATTTAAATCAAATCAATTTAGTTGTTCTATGTTTGCTTAAAGTTTTCGTATCTTTATCTTACTGATGATGCTCTGAACTGACAAAGAGTGCTGGGTAATAATTGTGCCTTTGGTTTAATACTACAAGATCTGTTGGTGCCTTCAATCAATTTTAGGCTTGCATGCAGGATGGTGGCAATGGTAGTGCAGAATTGGAGAAAGAAAAAGAGGAAAGCCGTCCAAAAAACTGAACATTTTTTCATGTTTCTCTCTAGCTGAATGAAGCTAGACTGATGTACTACACTTCATCTCTCTGCACAGCAGGTTCATGTACATCGACGAGAGGAGTTCACAATATATATCAAACAAAAACATAGTTCAGGTACAGAGGGAGTCTGATGCCTGTATGCATGTAGGGAGGTTCTCTCACTTTCCATGCGGGTGAAGAAGTATAATGGGATGAAAAATTGTTTCGCTTGACATGTACTTGCCAACAATTATGTATAATAAATCATGGCATTGTATGTATAAAAAGATATATTGTGTGTTCTGCTGTTGTATTGAGTTGCTATCTATTGCTAATGGTACGATGTTGCTATTGCTCTGTGTCATGTTATGCAAGTTGACACCGAGTACACGTTGGATGATATACTTATACAGTAAATAGCTAAAAACTGATTTCTTTCCGGGTTTTTTTCGCCCTTGCCTATTTGATGTTATGCCTACGTGAGCTGAAGCGTTTTAAAAATGTTGGCAGGAAAGTGTGTGTATTTGGCAGAATAAATGTTGGTAAGTTCATGGCAAAAAAATCCATAAGTTCATGGATAAATAATTTCATGGTTATGAAAACCCTTTTGAAAAATTAGAAAATAAAGAAATGAGATACATTACGTAAGAATTGAGGAGGTTTGGGCACAAGGAATCCAGAAAGTTCAAAGTTAAGAAAGCAAAAAGGTCGGACCCATGAAAAAGAGAGGTCCGGAATTAAAGAGAACATTATGAAACATAAAAAAAATATCAGCAAGAAAAAGTTCAAGTTGCAAAAAGAGACAAGTCCAGAACATGCTCAGTATGTGAAAACAAGCTCAGTACAAAACCATCCATACATCCGTTCAAGTACTATTTTTCTCAAACATATATTCGTCTGTTCTAGAAAGGAAAAATGGTTGAATTAAAAATATTGATCAGTACGAGTTAAAAATGGTGGTCCGTTCGAAATAAAAGAAATGACAGAAATTCAACTTGTAAAGCTCAAGCAAAAAAGAAACCCCACGCAATTCAAATGAGAAAAGTACAAATCGTAAAATAAGAAAAGTCCAGAGCATCATTGCAAAAAAAAGTTTAATTCAAAAAAGAATAAAAAACATTTTCTTTTTGAAAAAATATCATTCAGTTCGATGATATAAACCATGCAAGTACAGGGGCGACGATACAATAAACCATTGAAAACTTATGAGCAAAACAGAGCAAAGTCCAGTTAGTGAAAACACGCTTAGTACAAACCCGTGCAAACATCAGTACAAGTACCCTTTTTCAGAACCATTCAAAATTACTCTAAAAAAATAGCTCAGTACAAACATACACATATATCAGTACGACTACTCTGTTTTTCAGACGAGAAAACAGCAGGATTCGTCATGCCGTATTCCAAATTACTCTTAAACGGTTACGAAGTAGAGAAAACGTTCAACATGACTAAGTTTCGCATTTTCGATAGCTATCCAACGATATATTATTTGCCCCATTTTGATAAACTTTAAAAAAAACCGCGTTCAAAACCAATTTTAACCGTATTTGAATTCGTATTTAAACCGTAAGGAATTCGAAAACACTTTCTATACGCAAACGTTGCGCATTTTCCATAGCTTTCCAACGCCGTATCATTTGCGTTAATCCAACAAACCGTTTGCAAAAAATCGCGAAAATACTTTTCATCCAGAATTTCACCGTTTTTCAAATTACTTTTAAATCATATAGAATTAGAAAAAACAATACATATATGGAAGATGCGGATTTTCACCAGCTTTCCCAACACCATCTTATTTGCTCAATTCCGACAAACGGTTTGAAAATTGAGTCCAAAATACGATTCACGTTTTCGGTTTTGAAAAAAACGGTTTTTTCAAAACTGCTCTTAAACCATAATGATTTTGCGAAAATAAATTATAAGATTGTAATGTGGATGTCAAGAGCTTTCCAACGATATATTACACGCCCCGTTTCGACAAAAATATTTGCAAAAAAAATTGAACTAAAGAAGACGATTTTTAGCAACAACAGAAAGCATCAGTTCAACCGCTCGATTTTCATCAGTTCAACCGCTTGAATTCATCAGTTCAAGTAGGGTAACAGAATACTATTTTGTTACGCGTAACAGAATAGCCCAGATGTGTGTGTGTGTGTGTGTGTGTGTGTATATATATATATATATATATATATATAATTACGATCACGATGAACAAGATGCATAGGATAAAACTTCTGATGAAATTCCAATTTCAATCGCTTATAGTTCCATGATCCCATATCATCACACAGCCTATACCATGTCAATGCATCTCCCTTCAAAGATAAATGGAAGACCTTCTTCTTGATAACATCATCGGGCATACCTGCAAGCTTAAATAATCCACAAACTTCATCCACATAGATTAGGTGCTCATCAGGATGTAATGTTCCGTCTCGTGCAAAAGGATTAGCTATCAGTTTTTCTATCATACCCGAAGGAATTTCAAAGTAGACATTTTCATTTTCAGTAGGTTCAGTAGGTTAAGGAGCAACTCTTTTCTCTACTGGTCGGGGTGAAGATACCTCGAACAAGCCCCTCAGAGGATTACTTTCCATAGTAATAAGTGACAGTAAATTTCAGCACACTATATAAATTTTTCCTTACCAAATTCCACCTACCAAAGGCGCTTCACTCCCCGGCAATGGCGCCAGAAAAGAGTCTTGATAACCCACAAGTATAGGGGATCTATCGTAGTCCTTTCGATAAGTAAGAGTGTCGAACCCAACGAGGAGCAGCAGGAAATGACAAGCAGTTTTCCGTAAGGTATTCTCTGCAAGCACTGAAATTATAGGTAACGAGATAGTTTTGTGATAAGATAATTTGTAACGAGCAACAAGTAACAAAAGTAAATAAAGTGCGGCAAGGTGGCCCAATCCTTTTGTAGCAAAGGACAAGCCTGGACAAACTCTTATACAGAGAAAAGCGCCCCGAGGACACATGGGAATTATCGTCAAGCTTAGTTTTCATCACGTTCATATCATTCGCTCGGTACTTTGATAATTTGATATGTGGGTGGACGGTGCTTGGGTGCTGTCCTTACTTGGACAAGCATCCCACTTATGATTAACTCCTATTGCAAGCATCCGCAACTACAAAAGAAGTATTAAGGTAAACCTAACCATAGCATGAAACATATGGATCCAAATCAGCCCCTTACAAAGCAACGCATAAACTAGGGTTTAAGCTTCTGTCACTCTAGCAAACCAACATCTACTTATTACTTCCCAATGCCTTCCTCTAGGCCCAAATAATGGTGAAGTGTCATGTAGTCGATGTTCATATGACACCACTAGAGGAGAGACAACATATATCTCATCAAAATATCAAACGAATACCAAATTCACATGACTACTAATAGCAAGACTTCTCCCATGTCCTCAGGAACAAACGTAACTACTCACAAAGCATATTCATGTTCATAATCAGAGGAGTATCAATATGCATATAGGATCTGAACATATGATCTTCCACCAAATAAACCAACTAGCATCAACTACAAGGAGTAATCAACACTAGTAGCAACCTCAGTACCAATCCCGGACTTAGAGACAAGAATTGGATACAAGAGAGGAACTAGGGTTTGAGAGGAGATGGTGCTGGTGAAGATGTTGATGGAGATTGGCCCCCTCCCGATGAGAGGAGCGTTGGTGATGACGATAGCGCTGATTTCCCCCTCCCGGAGGGAAGTGTCCCCGGCAGAACAGCTCCACCAGAGCCCTAGATTGGTTCCGCCAAGGTTCCGCCTTGTGGCGGCGGAGTCTCGTCCCGAAAGCTTGCTTCTGATTTTTCTTCGGACGAAAGACTTCATATAGCAGAAGATGGCCACCGGAGGGCCACCAGGGGGCCCACGAGGCAGTGGGCGCGCCAGGGGTAGGCGCGCCCACCCTCGTGCCTGCCGGGTGGCCCCTCCGTATTTATTCCGCTCAATATTTTTTATATTTTCTGAAAATAACTTCCGTGGAGTTTCATGACTTTTGGAGTTGTGCAGAATAGTTCTCTATTATTTGCTCCTTTTCCAAATTTCTGTAATTCCAAATTCCGCCGACATTCTCCCTCCTTATGTAAACCTTGTAAAACAAGAGAGAATAGGCATAAGTATTGTGACATAATGTGTAAGAACAACCCATAATGCAATAAATATCAATATAAAAGCATGATGCAAAATGGACGTATCAATCCCTCCCTCTCGTTTTGGCCAAGAAGCCCTCGACGCCGGTGTGTGCTCCCGTGGCCGCTACCGCCCTCCTGCTTCCTTCTCCCCCTCCCCCTCACCTGACTAGCGGGGCTCGCTAGTTAGCCACTCAGTACGCGCGCGAAGCGGTACGAGTGGTGGCGCTCGCGAGGCTTTACGCCTTCGACGTCACCCCCCAGTCTGTTTTTATTTAAATTCAAATTTCATTTTTTCCAGAGAGCTTCAAACAGTCAAAACTCTTTAACCATAAGTCCAAATGAAATGATTCTTTTTGCATTGTGTTCTTTGTAAAGAAATCTAGCAGCTCACCAAAAATGAGATTTTTCTCTGCTGTCTAGATTTTCTGGTGAATTTCAGAAGGGTTCTTGATGTTTTCTTTTTGTGTTTATAAATATTTTCAGAGAGTGAAGCTTGTCTTGAGGATCACCAGGAGGCTTGTGAACCTCATCTGCACTAAGGTAAGCCACAACAACATTTTCATGGTGCCATTGCAATATTTGTGATTTTACAACTTGAATGAATGATTTAATCCATGCATTTAAATCACTATTATATCATTTATATTCTTTTGGTTGTTTGTTTAAGTTGTCATGCTTAGTTTACAGAAAGTCTGAAGCTAACTAAGTTGGTAAATTAACTAGAAGTAAATTTTGTTATGAAGAAGTAATATAGTTATGAATATAAGTAATTATTTGAAGTTATTTTTCTTGCATGAGAAAAATGACAAATTTGCTAGAAAAGATTCTGTTTAAAGTGAAGTTTAATCCTAACCGGAGAAGTATCATGAGTTGTTAATGTTTATGCTTAGTGTGGATATAGTCGAATCAGTTATTTCCGATGATATATGATGCATATGTTCGTGTTGCATGCATTTGCATGGCATACTATGACACCGGTTATTTTTTAAATTTAAGTTGAACCTGTTAATAACCCAACTTGAATATATCGTTGACCGGGTCATGGTGCCACTGAATTGAGTTTTTCCCAGTGCAACCACATTTGCTTTTATGGGAAGGCCTTTATTCGGTCCGTTGTCATGCCTCTGGTCGGTGCCTCCAACGAGGGAAGGTTATGGGCGTGCGGTACCCTGGCCCGGTAAGCAGACATAACCTTGTGTGCCTGTTGTTGAGATTATGGTACCGTGTCCCCGTGTGGGATGTTTATGTTTTGGCCACGACGGTGGTCGTTGGTGTCTTTGGTAGACACGGGGCCACCCAGGACTAGCCCAATGGGGAGTGAGTCGGAGTGGCCGGGAGAGTGTCATGGCAATGGAGGGGTTTCGTCAGAATGACGTTGGTCCACCCGAATGGGAGTGCGAGGCCATGGGTTCCGTGGTGTGGGTACAGTGCGCTACCTCTGCAGAGTGTATTAATCTATCGATAGCCGAGTCCACGGTTACGGACACGCTCGAAAGTAGGTCACATCATGGGGCAACGTTTAATAAATGTTGCACACTAAGTCATGAACCTTGCATTGTTGATGATGGCGGGAAGGCCATCTTGATGTTTAAGACCAAGTGTTGGTCGTGGTGATGATCGCCGGAAAGATCACGAGGTAATCTGAGTTAAGGCCATCAGGCTGGTACGTTTGTGATCCAAGAGATCACCGTTGGTAAGCCGGTACGAGGGATTTTCCTCACAAGAGTACGATCATATCATGTTAGATATATTGTTGCATTATTAATAATTGGATAATTATCATGATATTGTTTGCCATTATGTTTATGCTTGTTGTGAGCTTGCAAGTACATTCATTGTACTGACCTGGCGTGTCATAAGTCTCATTGGAAAGGAGTGTTGTTCGAGTCTAGACAGTGTCCACATTGGTGTCCCTGTGCTATGGAGTTCCGCTATGACGTTGTTCCGCTGCCGCGTAGTTGTTATGATCGAGGCCCCTTTATGTTCACTAAATAATGTACATATTGTTCAGTCAAGACTGTAGGTGCCATGTGGCCTCGCCACCTGTTGTAATATAAACTTTGATCCGCTAGCATCAATAAAGCGGTTGTTTTCTGTACCAAGATGTTGTGTGTTGCCAGAAGACATGGTCTCTGAGCTGGCAATGCATGGTAAACCGGTTGCTCTGAGTCGGGGTGCCACACCCACCACGACGTTTCGAATTCACCAGGCAGTCAACTCCTAGCCGTCGGCCCCTCCACAAGACGGACGAAGCAACTTCAATGACCACTGAGTAGGAAGCTCACGAGGCTTCGCTTTTCAGCCATGGCGCCCACCAGCTTCGGGGACTACTGTCGGAGTAAATGACCACGGGTAGCTTCATCAGCCCCCCGTGGTATTTCAAGACATCGGGGCAGGCTGCGCCCCTCACACTTCCAAGACAAGCGGCCACCTTCTTGGGCCGGCTGGTCCAAGCAGCTGGCGGCTAGATGGCGGCGGAGCTCTAGCAGGCGGCCACGAGCGGGGGCCGATCCTAGCAGGCGGCCTTTCGCCCCCTCAAAGTTAGCACCCCATTACCACGACAAGACAGGGCATGGCTACAGTGCGACCTGCCACCCCCGAATCCAGGGCAGCGTGTGGCTACACTGCGGTGTACCAAGCGGACACCCCCCGCCCGTCGCGGCACTGTAGCCACGCTGCCCATGACATCACCTACGTCATGAGGACCCATGCTCCCATGATGGCCGGCCTGTACGGCCCGCAGGTGGCGGGCCCTACCTGTCGGCGAGCCTCAGAAGGCGGCGAACCCCCAAACAGGCGGCCACAGGGGTGGGCCGACTCCTAACAGGCGGCCCTCTTCTCCCTTGGAGTATGTGCACCATTAACCGGATGAGACGAGCTGTGGCTACAGTGAGCGCTCGCCAGGCGGCGGGACTATAGCCGCGCTTCCCCCGACAAAGCCTCCATCATCAGGGGCGAGGCTACAGTACAGAGCAGCCGATGGGACCCATAGGCGATGGGCCCTACCTGTCGGCCGAAATCACGGCAGCCAGCGGGATCCACCAGGCGGCGGGCCCCAGCAGCTGGCGGCCAGAGACACTGACGGTTGGGTCCTACGCCTGGCCGGATTACCATTGTACCCCTAGGGGGTAGGCCTATATAAACCCCCCAGGTCACCCATGTAAAGGGTTCAGCACCTTAGACACCACACACCCACATAGAGAGAGTGGAGTAGAGCTAGCCTTGTTCTTCTCCCTTCTCTAGCCAAACAGCTCAAGGAGCAAAGCTTGTAGCTACCTTGTTGAGATAGTGATCATGCGGAGACCCCGCAGAGTAGGACTAGGGGTGTTATCTCCTAGGAGAGCCCCGGACCCAGGTAAGATTCGCAGGCGTATGCGGTCTCGCTCACTCCCGACTCTAGAGCCCGGCGACGTACTCTTGTCCCCATCCATGATAAGTCACCCCCTGACATATGTCGCACGATATCCCCGACATGACCATATCACATCACAACATGCCCTGCAAAAACAAGTTATACGTCCTCTACTTTGTTGTTGCAAGTTTTACGTGGCTGCTACGGGCTTCTAGCAAGAACCGTTGTTACCTGCGCATCAAAACCACAATTGTGTTTTGTCAAGTTTGTTGTTTTAACCTTCAACATGGACCGGCCGCAGTCAAATTCGATTCAACTAAAGTTGGAGAAACAGACATCCGACAGCCACCTTTATGCAAAACTAGTTGCATGTCTGTCGGTGGAACCGGTCTCATGAACGTGGTCATGTAAGGTTGGTCCGGGCGGCTTCATCCAACAATACCGTCGAAACAAAATAAGACGTTGGTGGTAACCAGTATGACTATCACCGCCCACAACTCTTTGTGTTCTACTCGTGCATATCATCTACGACAGACAGCTCGGATGCCCTTTGTTGGGGAACGTAGCATGTAATTTCAAAAAATTTACTACGCTCACGCAAGATCTATCTAGGAGATGCACAACAACGAGAGAGGGAGAGTGTGTCCACGTACCCTCATAGACCGAAAGCGGAAGCGTTTGCTCGAAGCGGTTGATGTATTCGAATGTCTTCTCGTTCTGACCAATCAAGTACCGAACGTACGGCACATCCGAGTTCTGCACACGTTCAGCGTGATGACGTCCCTTGAGCTCTTGATCCAGCATAGTGTCGAGGAAGTAGATGAGTTCCGTGAGCACTACGGCGTGGTGACGGTGATGGTGATGTGATCCGCGCAGGGCTTTGCCTAAGCACTACGTGAATATGACCGGAGGCGTAAACTGTGGAGGGGGGCGCCGCACACAACTTGGAACAATTGATGTGTGTTGTAGGTGCCCCCCACGTATATAAAGGGGGAAGGGGAGAAGGCCGACACTAGGCGCGCCCAAGTAGGAGGAATCCTATTTGGGCTCCTAGTAGGATTCGCCCCCTCCCCTTTCCTTTTACGGGAGGGGGGAAGGGGGAAAGAGAGAGAGGAGGAGAAGGAAAGGGGGGCGCCGCCCCCTCTCCTAGTCCAACTCGGCCTCCTTCCCAGTGGGGGGCGTGCCACCCCTTTGTAGGCTGGTGTGCCTCCCTCCTATGGCCCATATGGCCCATATCTTCCCCCGGGGGATTCCGGTAACCGACCCCCCCCCCCCCGATACTCCGATATGTACCCAATACACTCCGGAACACTTTCGGTGTCCGAATACTATCATCCAATATATCAATCTTCACCTCTCGACCATTTCGAGACTCCTCGTCATGTACGTGATCTCATCCGGTACTCTAAACAACATTCGGTCACCAAATCACATAACTCATATAATACAAATTGTCATTGAACGTTAAGCATGCGGACCCTACGAGTTCGAGAACAATGTAGACATGACCGAGACACCTCTCCGGTCAATAACCAATAGCGGAACCTGGAAGCTCATATTGGCTCCCACATATTCTACGAAGATCTTTATCGGTCGAACCGCAATGACTACATACGTTATTCCCTTTGTCATCGGTATGTTACTTGCTCGAGATTCAATTGTCGGTATCTCCGTACCTAGTTCAATCTCGTTATCGGGAAGTCTCTTTACTCGTTCCGTAATGCATCATCCCACAACTAACTCATTAATCACATTGCTTGCAAGGCTTATTATGATGTGCATCACCGAGAGGGCCCAGAGATACCTCTCCAATACTCGGAGTGACAAATCCTAATCTCAATCTATGCCAACCCAACAAAACACCTTCGGACATACCTGTAGAGCATCTTTATAATCACCCAGTTACGTTGTGATGTTTGATAGCACACAAGGTATTCCTCCGGTATCCGGGAGTTGCATAATCTCATAGTCAAAGGAATATGTATAAGTCATGAAAAAAGCAATAGCAATAAAACTTAACGATCATTATGCTAAGCTAACGGATGGGTCTTCTCCATCACATCATTCTCCTAATGATGTGACCCCGTTCATCAAATGACAACACATGTCTATGGTTAGGAAACTTAACCATCTTTGATTAACGAGCTAGTCTAGTAGAGGCTTACTAGGGACACTGTGTTTTGTCTATGTATCCACATGTGTATCAAGTTTCCGGTTAATACAATTCTAGCATGAATAATAGACATTTATCATGATATAAGGAAATACAAATAACAACTTCATTATTGCCTAGAATATGTCCTTCAATTACACCTCCTGTTTGATAGTGTTCGGGCCAAGGATATGTGGCACTTACTTGGATTAGCATAGGTGGTAGACTAGGCTCCATTGTTGTTGAGCATCTACTACGGCTTCTTGATGCATGCATGCCAAATCTACCAAGTGTGGAATTGAAGGAAGGAATTGCAGTAGCTTGCTGGTACCTTTGCTGGATGCATCGATAGAAACACATCACGAATAGAGTCCTCCTACTGACAGATGCATTGTGGTAGTGTGAGCGACCTGTCTGAATTATCAAAGAACTTTATATGTATAGAACATGCCTATTGATAGTATTGGTTTGAAGTGGAATAAACCACCTAGTGGAAATGTAAAGTTTAATGTTGATGCATCATCTTATGCGAAAGAGGGAGAGGATCTACTGGTGCAATTATCATAGACGGCTATGTTGTCTTTCTTGCTGCTTTGTGCTCTCAAATTACCCGTGTTACCGATGCACACATTGTAGAATCTATAGCAATGAAGCATGGCCTTCTAATTGCAAACAGTCTGGGCTTTAACTCTATCCAAATTTAATTCGATTCAATTGAGGTGAAATGCATGTGCAGGATAGGAGATGATATCAAACGAAGCGGCAACAATTTATGCACAATGTTTCATCATGAGTGGGGTCTAGTACATTCTTTACATTGCGTCCGGGAGGCTAATATGGTAGCACATACGATAGGAATTTTTTCTTATGATAATAATATTTCTTGTAATTGGGTCGATGAGCCTTCAGATTTCCTTGTGGATGCCATTGTGAATGATCTAACTATTTTGCCAAATCAATAGCCATGATTCTATTTCCTAAGAAAAACTTCTGAAGCTCCTCCTTGCCCACAACTTCGGCGGTGCCACCAGGTGCCCTGTCATCATCCATGTCATCACTCTCTCCATGGCGACGAAACGTCATCGACTTTCATTGACTATAGGCCGTGCATGAGTTCTGTTGGCTGGCAACGGTGCAGTAACTAGTGTAGTCTAGGAAAAAGCACGACGCCAGCGAGCGCTATTGGCCAAGGCCGCCTTCTTTCTCAACACCAAGCTCACCTCACTCCTGCTCCTCTACACTACTCACTGTGCTCCTCGATCTCACCGAACAACACGATGGGGGGCGAACCATGCGCATCTCATCGAACAACGCAAGAACATGGCATTTTTAATGAGATAAAAGTGTTAATATTTTTTATTATTACTACTAACAATTTCCATGTGTTTGGAACAATTTAATCCATATTTATTAAAACATGCATAAATATACTCCAAGAGCATGTTTGGTTGGAGGGAATTAGTGATCGGGAATGGGAGTTTAAGGGGTGCGACACATATAATTTATTGTTTGATTGGGGAGCAAGGGAGTTGAGGAAGGAAGGGGGAAAGTGAAATTAGCATGCCAATTCCCACGTATCTCTTTCTTAGCCCCCCCCCCCTCCCTCCCTGGTTAAATCAGGTGGGATGAAGCTTCCTCCCAAATTCCCACTACACGTCAAACATGGGATTCAAACTAAAAATCTACTTCCCATCCCCTTTATAAACTCATGTTCCATTTCCCTTAAGCTACCAAACACCCTACAAGGAGAAGCGACCTTTCTCCTCATTGGGGAGAGGGACAAGAAAGAAGAATACTAGGGAGGAGGGCTTCCCCCTCTTTTCAAGCAGTGCAGAATGCCGCCGGGACCACCGCCGTCACCTTCATCGCCTTCACCGCCACCTATACACCTCCATCTTCTTCTTGTATATAGAGGTGTCTCCATCTATAGATCACCGCGATTCCCCACTAAGACATGGTGTTTTGATGCAATGAATTAGTACATTCTTTACTACCACACTTCTCTCTCTCTCTCTGCCCTCCCCCCCCCCCCTATCTCTCCTTACTTGCAAACTTTATTGTTGCATTGTTTATTACTTGCACACTTTATTTCCCATAACTACTCTTGCATCTCTATTGAAATAAGTCTTTGAAAAGTAAACACTAAAAACACATAGAAGGTTGTGACAGATACTATGACGACCGCCATGGAGGCCGAAGGGTTGGAAACAAAAGGGTGTACAAAGGCTCGCAAACTTAACTATTTAAAAGTAGAGCACGTTTCATAAGTGTGCGTGTCTAGTAGAAACACGAAGAATAAAATTCATGGAGTCACACATCCAAACAATTGATCCAAATGTGGGATGAATTGAATCGTTCTAAATATAATAATTTCGACTACATTGCACAACCAAACTTTAAATTAATGGACGGGAACATACATATATATGTGCGTGTGACATGGACCACGGGAATAATTAATGCCGTTGTTCTTCATGACCTTCCAATCGCAATAGTTGGTGAAGTTCCAATTACCGGATGATATGCATCGCTAGAGTGAGCTCATGATTGCTAAATTCTTCTCGTCATCTTTGTGGCTCAGCCATACCGCGATCTCCTCCGTAAACCTGTCCATCGCGGCCCTCGGCAGCAGCATTGACACCACGGTCGAGACCTCGCCATTCTCATTCCTGCACCACATGTGATCGCTCCCTAGCTTGGAAGTGAGATCCCCAGCCAATGGTATACCGCCGCCGGCCAGGTCAGCCCACCCGAAGTCCAACACGTTCACCGCCATCCATCTCACATCCGACACCTCGTATATCCTGTCCATGGTGGAAGGCGGCCACTCCCGCAGCAGCGCCACCGCCTCCACCATCGACTCCATGCGCTCCTTGGTCATGCCGCGCTTGGTCTGGCGCACGAGCTCCACCGTGTCGGCGAGCGGCTGCCCGCGGAGCTCGCCGACGACGGCCTCCGCTATGGGGGAGACGTGCGCGTTGCCGTAGTACCCCCACGGGATGGGGGTGTGGTTGTTCCACCTCCCGCGGGCGTTCATGGTGGTCATGAGGCGCACCCGCTGGCCGGGCTCGTACCCGAGGGCGACCGTGCGGCACCGCCACATCACGGCGGTCACCAGCTCGAAGATCGTGGCGGACCGGGCGGGGTGGCCCGCCAGTATGCGGCCTCGTAGGGCTGACACCTCCCTTGGCCCGAAGAGGAAGTACTTGGCGACCATGCTCTGGGGCGGAACCGAGAGCATCATGTCGCGAGCTGCGCTCCCTGAGCCGTTTGCTTGTGGTTCGTGCGCTGGGTACAGTCGGGTGATGGGGGGTGGTAATAAGCTGCGTGCAGTGAGCAGCTCCCTTTCCCACACGGGTAAAATGGTCGGGGCCGCTTCTCCACGTGCTATGTCGGACACAGCTTTGATGAACTGAGCCATGCCGAAGCCGTCGGCGAGGTTATGGCAAATGTGAAAACCCAGGACGAACCCTCCGCATTTGAGTCGTGTCACCTGCATGCATGTCGATAATTATTTATGATTAGTGCCTACATGAATGAGAGAATGAGGAGAGAAGGCATCAAAATGCTGTTGAGACGAGCCACGGTGATTTTTTTGTAGCCTTTTTTACTATAGCTAGATCTCCTAGTTGTCTTTTTTCTTTGCTCTGTGAATTAACACAAACGATAATAATAATTATAACATTGTTTTTAGACAAACTAGAGCTAGCAACTTAGATATATGTATCGTAATGGTTTTCATCTTCAATGAGATTCCGGTGAAATTCACTAAATTTCATTAATTCCAGTAGACACTGAAATATTTCAGTTTCGGCCAAAATATTTTGAAAATTTCAGCAGTACACGGGAATTCAAATATTTTTTTGAATATTTTTTTATAAATTCAAAATTATAATTGAATTCAAGCAAATATTTCGGCCCTTTGGCCGAAATTCAAACCGAAATTACTGAAATTCACTAAATTTTGGCGATTTCGGTTGGTGCTGAATTTTTCCTGAAACTGAGATTGAAAACTATGCGTACCTTTCCTGAAAAAGAACGAATTCCCGAATACACATGCATGCAATGGAGAAAACCTAGTTTCTTTTACCTGCATGAAGAGCAAAGGCTTGCCAACGACGGCCCTGGTGTCGCCGACATGGCACAGCAATTCCTCCACGCAAGGGTACGGCGGCAGCAGCGGCTCGCCGAACTCCTCCAGGCGCGCGTCCACGTAGGCCTCCACGAACACCACACCCTTGGCCGTGCAGTCCACGATCAGCCTCCCTTCGCCGTTCTTCCTGAGCCGGCCGGCGATCGGGTAGTAGTACACCAGCGCCTCCCTCAACGCCGCCCTGATGGCCTTAACCGGGTCGTCGGGCCTGCCGGGCAGGCCGTTGCTGCGGAAGAAGCCGATCACCGTCTCGTAGTAGCGCAGCGTGCGCTGGTCATCGAGGTCCGACAGGGCCTTGGTCTCCCGCGGAGTCGCCCGTGCCGGCGGCAGCAGCTCCGGCTCGCTCCGGCGGGCCGTGAAGGTCACCATGGCCGGCTTTGGTGTGGGGTGCGAACTTTGTCACACTGCTTCGAGCGTTCGTGTTCCGGATGTGCTATATATGCACTTGGGAGAGGTAGCAGCAACCTAGGACATGCAGGACACATTGCCAACTTGGTAATTACTGCACACAACGGCTATCTGACACAGCTATGCTGCCAGTTGTAAAGTTGTGCGTACTACGCATATCAGTGCCGCAGCAGTCGCACAGCGAATTGAGATCTCATATGTGCATGTAAAGCTTTATCTCTACATTGATGTTCGCTTATCCGTTCACGCATGCAGCTAGCTCAGAGGCATGCATGGCACATTGAATGGCCGCCAATGGCAATGGAGAGATGAATTGCATGAACCACCACGTTGCATGTTTGCTTCTTCGGCACTTCAGGACACTCGGCACTGTGCCCTTTTCCGTTTGTCAAACCATTTCTTCTCTCACGTAGGAAATGAACGAGAACCGGCCCCATTTTCAGAAATTGTTCGTCCTAGAGCATCTACAACCCGACTTTACAAATCCGACACCTCAAACGCCCACGACCGCCGCGGGCACTTATTGGACACGCCTCAAATGAGCCACTTTGAATCCGGCTCTCTCAAATTTTATCCCCTGGATTCATAGAAAGCATGCAAAAGAAATCCTACGTACTACATCTACATAGTATCCTAGCTACTCTTCGTCGTCGGAGATGTCCACGATGACGGTGCCGGGCACCGGCTGGACGGGCAGGTAGGAGACCTCCGGCTCATCCTCCTCCTACTCGACCTCATCCATGTAGGCCAACATCTCCGCCTCCTCCGCGGCCTCTTGCGCCTCCATCTCCTGCCGGCGACGTCGTCTTGCCTCCGCAACCGACTCTGACTGGAGGGAATCGAGGATGGCCTGCTGCTCCGCTTGCAGATCCCCATCGTCAGCGTTCCCCACATCCTCCTCCTCCTCCAACTCATCCTCCGGATCCAATGCATCCGGAGGTAGCCCCGCGGCGATCCGAGCTTCGCGCCTAGCCTAGATCTGCTCAAGGAGCTCAAGCAGGTGCTCCGGCATCAGAAAGGGCTTGCTCCTCACCCGGCGGCGTGGGGGCATGGCTATTAGGCGGACGGGTGGAGTGGAAAGTGGCGGCGGCGGCGGACAAGAGGAGAAAAATGTGGATGGATGATAGGGTTTTGGTGCCGCCGGTCGACTTAAATAGCTGGGTAATGCAATACGCGGCCCGCCGGAGCTGCATCACGCGGCGCCACCGGTCCGACGGAAGAGACGAGCTTCGGACCGCCAGGTTTGAGGGTGTTTCCGCCTGGGACCCCTTCATCAGTCCGACGTGACGGGCGTGCCCAGACGCCCCATATCCGCCCCATATTTGGGCTGGATATGAAGGGTGTTGGTCAGCCCGGTCGTTTGAGGCCTGTTTGAGACGTCCGTCTGAGTCGAAAAATCGTGACCGGCCAGTGACCAGGCACCCCGCCCGGGCGTATGAGGCGGATTTAAAAGGTCCGGCTCATATTTTGCCTAAAGAATGCAGGCTTTGGATCTGCGTATGTCTTTTCTAGCCAGCAACAAAGAGAAAACCTAGATCTGGATGGGGCTCTAGTCCTGCAAATGGTGTTTGCCACAATGTGAGCTCGTGCAGCCCATAAAGGTACGTACAACGCGATACACCCAATAAATTCAATGCAGCTCCCCCATGCAACAAACATGACCAAATTTTACCGGCTGAACTTGATGGCGTACTCTGTTCCTCACTTGCATCCCTTCGGAAAAGAAAAGCGAAAGAGAGATTGTACCCTACCAACAACAAGAGAGATCTCATTCAATAATTTAACGTAATTGCACATTTGTTAACACTTCGACCGGTTGCTGCAGGGCAATAAATAACCTAGTGGTGTCAGTGATGAAATGGCCACCTCACACTACTCCAGATGCACGCCACCCCCTTCCCCCAACACACGGTTAGAAAAATACTGTTTGCCGTAATTTTAACCATGTGCGATGTTGAAATAACATAGTACTCCCTCCGTCTCAAAATTATTGTCTTACATTCATCTAGATAGAAAAGTATCTAACACTAAAATATGACTAGATATATTCGTATTTAGACAAATTGAAGATAAGAATTTTGGGATGGAGGGAGTATATGATTGAAAAAAGGGTAATAGTTTACGATGCCATGCACACTGTTTTGTAAACTGAACCGTGTGTGATGAGGTTGTCCATCGTGTGAGTATCAGGTGCTCCCAAGTCCCCCGGTGCTCTGGTGATACGAGCTTCTTGGCTGTTGAATCTCCGACGCATTTCTCACACTGATGAAGGTTTTTTTTTCTTTGTAAAATGTTCAAAGTCCATTGGAGCAATTGGATCTGAGATCCAACAGCTCCCAAGAGCTCGTATCACGGGGCATCTAAGGTATCGAAGCACCTGACATTTTCCCGTTGTCCATCGACCTTTGTATAAAATTAGTGTCTAAGAATCGTGTTCGATGTCATGCACATGATTACTAAAAAAACTAACGTGTGTAATGTGTGTGTGATAAAGCCATGTGGACATGTGTCACCACATGTTCGTCTCTCGCTACATCCTTTTTTGTAAGTTCTTGTGGTCTGGAAAGTTAATCACACTTCTTCTTTTTTCACATTTTCTGTTTTCAGAAAGTTTTCTGAAACCAAACATATAAAACATGCAAATATGATCCTCTCGCATTTTATCAGCAGGTTAGTCCAAAGAAATTTTATAATTTCATAATTTAATAAGATGGTGGCATGGAAACTTTGAAAATTGTAGGTAAATTTAGGACATATCTGCCAGCAGATCATGGTCTTCTTGTCTCAAATAATTTATATGTCTTAATTCCATGTGCTCGTTGCTGAAATCCCCCGTATCCTCTCTGGAAATCTTCATATATTTGACGTGTTTACTTCTTGCCGATCTTTGGGAGATCCAAGCGGTTTGGTTTGTATATGGAGTATATTGTCTTTCTCGCTCGATTCTTTGCATTGGATTCACATCTAGCTAGTGATGCTTTTCATTTCATCTTATGCACTAGCAGGAAGCGGGTCTTAACTGTTGGCCTCAGTCTCAAGCTCTCGTCCTCCCCTTCAACCACCATACCGGAGGCTCGCTCTATAGTTCCTATGAGGGTCAACTTTCATACAACTCGTCGGTGTTGCTTGCTTCTCTAGATGGACCCTCCGTCGTTGAAGCAGTCATTAATTATCGTCGGCACAAGTGCTTCGACTTATACTATGCATGATGTCGGTATGTACTCTTTCCTCTGTTCAAGCAGAGGTTCTTAGGGTGGTGTTCTTGCCATTGATCTGGTGATAGTTGGGCTGGCATGCGGAGCTAGCCTACCCTGGTCAGTGGCGATCAAGACCAGGGCACGTCCCTCTTTGGTGCCCACATAGTGCTCCTTGGAGTAGCACGTTAGATTTTTTTTTAGTCCATATGTCCTATGTTGAGCCATTTTTACATTATGTATGATCACAAACTTATTTTTTTTTGGTTGCTTTGAGTTGTATCGCTATATACTTTCATGGAATCTCCTATTATTCACTCACATCGAAGAATGGAGAGCATTCCGTATAAAATGTGCATGGGGGTGTCTTTGTGGTCCAACCCTCAAAAAAAGTGGTACCTGTTGGTAGAGGCGCTCTTCTGTTTCTCGGGCATTCTTCTCTGGTTTTGTTCTCTATCAGTCTCGATGGCCTCTACCAGATGTTTTTTCTTTTTCTTTTTATGGTTTTCCTTTTTTCTAAAAGAATTGAGAACAATCTCATAAGTCGTGGATATTTTCTAAAATTCGCAGTATATACATAAATTCATTTTTTTAGAAAAAATGACCATATCCTGAAATCCTTGAGCATTTATTTAATACAAAAAATATTTTTCGAATTATTGAATGCCTTTATATTTTGTGAACATATTTTAAAATTCATGGCTATTTTTAAAATTATGTATATTTTTATTTCATATAAGTATTTATAAAATTTGTACTTTTCAAAAACAAATCAATATATTTTTTAATTAATGAACCATTTTGAAATCTATTAAAAATTTATAGGTGGGTTTTCGAAGCGAGCTAATAATCAGGTTTTCTTTTGGAAGAGAGCCGGTTGTCTGGGGAGTGAATAGCCACGTGGAGCTTAAATGAGGCGGCTGGAGTGCATGTTTTACCTCTTATTATCTATCGGTAGCAGCGATGAATAGACCCTGAATTGCTTTTTTTTTAGTTGATCCCACTGAATTGCTGGGCCGCCCTCCTTTGGAGGGTCCAAGTTTGGCACACACAAAAAACTGATTGCCCGTCTTTTTTTTTACCAAGAGGCCTTGTCCATTTGAAAGGAAAAATGAAGAGGGCTTAGATAGTTGGGCTTTCCATGGCATAGTCCATCCTGGCAAAGGCCCATTAGACGTTTAGACAGAGAAAGGTTCACTCTAAGTGCGAAATCATCAACT
Source organism: Aegilops bicornis (assembly GCA_021605145.1). Classification (NCBI taxonomy): domain Eukaryota; kingdom Viridiplantae; phylum Streptophyta; class Magnoliopsida; order Poales; family Poaceae; genus Aegilops; species Aegilops bicornis. The sequence goes on from CM038669.1 coordinate 508,983,862, forward strand.
ATTAGGGAGTACTCCTTCCAAAGATCACTCCCACCTTGTCAGATTGCACCATGTGACATGCTGCATGTGCGTCATTTGTTGCAATCTAGGAGTTTTCCCCTTTTTAGAGTCGTTTATTCAAAATGTTTGATCTCTTAACTCGTGCGTCTAAACCTCGAGCCGTTTTCGTCGTTGAATTCCACGTGCTGAGCCTTTCAAAACTAGATCTCATATTTATAGATTTTGATGAAATTTTTTCACTAAAAAACTGGATGAAAAAGCCTGGACCGGGAGCACATTTTTTTCTTTTCAAAGAGGCACACGTTTTTTTCCCTTTCCGAGAGGCACGACCGTGCCTCACGCGGATGCAAATTTGCGCCTCCATGAAAAATAAATCTGTTCCTCTCACAGAAAGAAAAAACATGTTTTTTCTTTTTCGAGAGGCACGACCTTGTCTCTCGCGGAAGCAAATTCATGCCTCCACGAGAAGTAAATTCGTGCCCTCTGACGGAACAAAAAAACACATTTTTTCTATTTCAGAGAGGTACGACCATATCTCTCGCAGAAGAAAATTCATACTACCACGAGAAGTAAATATGTGCCTCTCACGGAAAGAAAAAAAACATATTTTTCTCCTTTCTTGGAGGCACGATCGTGCCTCTCATGGAAGCAAATTCATGTCTCCATGAGAATAAAATATGTGCCTCTCGCGAAACGGAAAAAACACATTTCTCGTGGAAGTAAATCCGTGCTTTCACGAGAAGTAAATCTGTACTTCTCACGAAACAAAAGAAAAAGAAAACATGTTTTTTCCTTCCCTAAAGGCACGACCAGCCTTTCACGGGAGCAAATTCATGCCTCCAGGAGAAGTAAATTCATACACTTATGGAAAGGAAAAAGAAAAATAAAACATCTCCTTTTTCCTTTTCGATAGGCACGACGTGTCTCTCACGGAAGTAAATTCATGCCTTCATGAGAAGTAGATATGTGCCTCTCGTGAAAGAAAAGAAAATTCGTCTTTTTACCTTTCCGAGAGGCGCGACTATGCCTCTCGCGGAAGCAAATACATGTCTTCACGAGAAGTAATCTATGCCTCTCATGGAAGGAAAAAAAAGAAAATGCATTTTTTTCGAGAGGCACGACTATGCATCTCGTGGAAACAAATCCGTGCCTTCATGATAAGTTAATATGTGCCTCTCGCGGAAGAAAAAAAACACGTTTCTTCGTGCCAAAATAATTTGTTTCGAAATTCTTTTGGGTCCAAATCCTAAGAAAAAAGGGGAAAATAGAAAAGCCAAAAAAACATCTAAAAGCCAAAAACACGTAGAGAAAATAAAAATAAATAAAATTCAAAGTGAGCATCCAGAGCGTGACATATGGCTGCGACTAAGAGTACGCAAGTGGCATGCTCCAAGCCCACCCCCTAGTGACCCTTGCCAGAGTCCCAAAGAAGTACTCCTCAATTAGTTGCTCTCCTGTAAATATCATGAAGTTCAAATGAACCAAACTAGCGTGCAAAAAGAAAAAAATGAACCAAACTAACTCAGAAAGGCATCTTCAAGGGCGGACAAGAAATGCTTCTAAATGTTCGGATCGGACGGTCCGGACACTTTTAACCATTACAACAAATGTCGGTGTAGCATTTTGGCTATCCGAATTACTGTAAATCAACCCTGCAAATAAAAAGAATTACACTAGCGAACGTCGAAGTGCTTTGGAAGAGTTCGGACACACTACGAACAAGCCTTGGACCCATCAGAACCGCACTTTTCCTCCTCCTCCCTTCTCTCATCTCTCTTCATTGGACAAGGGTGGACCTTTGGTGCACCAAATTGGATGGCAGCCCCTCTATTCACTATCCGCGGACACTTCTGGACATGCTGGACTTTTTTTTATGTAGGCTGTTTTTTTAACACAGTACAAACGCAAGCGCTTATACATACACGCATACACTCATCCCTATGAATGCACACACGCACATCATAACCCTATGAGCATCTCCGAGAGACCGAGCTGGCATATCATCTTGAGATCTACAAAGACACCGTAGGCGCTTTGTCGTCGACAGGAACGTGTTCTTCCACGGAAAGCTCACCGCCGGAAATCCTAAAATAATACGAGCATCAGGACTTGAACTCTGATGGGCTGAGAATACCATCTAATTACCCAATCACAGGTTGGTTCGCTTTGATGTAGGCCGTTGGAGATGCCTAAGTCATGCATATGTATTTTCCTGAGCGTCAGTCTGTGTGCAGTCACGTAGTGTAACAAGCTTACACACGCACAGTACAGACCCTCACTTAAACAGCCAAATGCATATGTCCAGTGAATCAGTGATGAGGGCGACAAAGTGAGGACAGACATAGCCAAATTGATGGACGCAACGGGTGGCACTCGGCACGCAAGTTGTGTGATACGCGGAGAGCCGAGAGCCCAACACGGAACCAGGGACAGGGGGCGTGCACTCACGCGCACGCAGAGCTTGTGCTGCCTGTGTGCCACCACTGTTCGCTCACTGCGAGTCTGGAGTCCTCACCGCTGCTCCGGCGTTCCGGCCTATAAAACGTGGCCCTCGACCCCTCCGCTAGCAAAGGCAAAGGTTTCTTCCACATTTCCCCTGAGCAAAGAGAAGCAGATCGGCAGAGAGCGAAGCAGACCGGCGGGATGGCCGGCAAAGCTAGGGTGCTTATGTGCGTGGCGCTCGTCGTCCTCCTGCTCCTTGTCGAGGTGATCACCTGATCCATGGCGTTAGACTCTTCCAGAGGACATGCATGCTATGTTTGGTTGCCTAGCTAAACTCGGTTCCTGTTCATTTTCGTCTTCCGCAGACCACCGCCCCGAGTGGACAAGCTCACGCCGTCGGTAAGCACACGCACGCATGCATGGATGATTCATTTGCTAATCAGACTTGATCGACGGGCATGCATTCGGCAGACTGAAATACTATATCCTTCTATGCGCTGATTTGCAGATTGTGGCGGCGCGTGCTCGTACCGGTGCAGCAAGTCGAGTCGGCCGAATCTGTGCAACAGGGCGTGCAACACGTGCTGCCGCCGATGCGACTGCGTGCCGCCCGGCACCGCCGGCAACGAGGACGTCTGCCCCTGCTACGCCCACATGACCACGCACGACGGCCGCCACAAGTGCCCATGATCCAACCGCCTTCTGGACGGCAGATCGAGGCTAATGCATGCTCAATCATGGCGTCTCAATTAGTATCACATCAAGCTAGCTACAACCAACGATAACTAGACTACCAGTGGCACGATCAATACGATATCATCTCCTCAAGAAAGTGCTGCTACCTATCCATCGTGTAAGCATGTTTGCTATCTCACTCTCGCGCAGTGGTAATTGCGGGCAATTGCACTAAAACAATTAATGCACATGCTATTGAATTCATGCCCCAGCCAATTCATCTAAAATCTGAACTGACAAAGAGAAAAGGACGACATATTTCAACGCCTCCCCTCACGTCTAGGCTTATTTGTTGAAAATATGAACAAATTACTACGAGATTTAATCCGAATAAATAGGATATAGATCATGACAGCAATAGCAGAGATTAAACTAATCATGCGAACTAGCATAGCAGATGAACAGATCACATCTAGGGCACATACTAGAAACATGAATTCTACCACGATCTCGAACAGGAAGGATAGAATCACATACGGTGCAGCGGAGCAGCACCGCCGGCGTTGACGTTGTCGCCCATGTCGCCGAGGATGAGGTTGCCGAGGTCGGGAAGAAGTCGCCGTCATGGGTCGTCGCTACCAAAGAATGCCGCGCGAAAAGCGCCCCAAAACCTGATCGCCTCTCTCCCGTGCACAGGATCACGAGAGGCGGGTTCCGGAGGCCTGCTGTCCCTTCTCCCGTGCACGCCGAAAGGAGGGATGGAGAAGACTTGCTTGGCGGCGCAATGACCGAGCGCCGGTGAGAAACCATACGGCGGCGGCGGCTAGGGTAGACGTCTGCTGACTATATAGTGCGGGCGGGCAGGTCGTGGGAGTAAACCCCACGTCCGAGTCACACGATCCAAAACAATCGGAAACGGTTCAGTAATTAACGCGTCCGTTAATTATTAATTAATGACTCATTAATTTTCCCGAGCAGCAAAAATATAGACAACGTGCATAGCTCTGTCCTCGGCTCGGCTCAATACCGCAACCCGCAACCCGCAACCCGCGGCGCGTCGTGACGAGGCGTGGCGTGGCGTGGCGAGGCGAGCGAGGAGGAGGAGCACGCGTGTAGGTCTCCTCTTCTCATGCTCATACAAGTGGTAGAAGAGCTCACCTTATAAAGAGGTGCAACTCTCTCTCAACTTATGAGGTGGGACTAAACTTTAGCCTCACTCACTCCACTCACATGTGTGCATGAATGGGCCAAGAGAATTTCAGAATTTTAGTTGGGCTTTGGGCCAAAAGCCCACTAGAAAATTCCAACAATCCCCCACAAAGTCTCATTGGCACATTTCATCATTTATTTCCAAAACATTGTTTATATACCGGTGCTTAGTGGAGACTGTGAAGTTGAACTTCCACTTAGAGATTTATGCTACACTAGATCACAACTTGAATAGTGGACTATGCCTTGAACTACAAGTTTTCTGCGAGACTAGTTTCACACAAACTCTTGACCGATCTTGGGCTGCCGCAAGGCTTCCCCTGCTGGTGGAGCGTATCGTCATACTCCAGGGCCTTTCATGAATTTATTAGAGAACACCCAATTCTTACAGATCATGACGTTAATAGTCAAATTCATATAGGTGTGTTCCTCGGAAGATGTTCTGCAGGTCAACATCTCTCGCTTACCCGAATAAGCCACTTAGAACACATTAAGATAAGTATCAACCTGCCATGCAGATCAGAGAGTATTGCATCTTCACGGAGTGGGATAGTTAATATAGGGATACTCTCCTCCCGGTGACCAACAGCTTGTCTCCCACTTCTACTTCACAGATCTCCGATCACATAGAGTGGGTTACCACTATGGACAACTCATGCGGTGGGTATCGCACCCATCTCCATCGATGCATTATCTATCACATTACGTGATAGACCCTTTGTGAAGGGATCTGCCAAGTTTTTCGACGTTTGGATATAATCCAATGTAATAACTCCGGAGTTCCTCAGTTTCCTGACAGATTTTAATCTCCTCTTCACATGCCTTGAGGACTTCATATTGTCCTTACAACTGTTTATCTTGACGATCACAGTTTGATTATCACAATTCATCGTGATAGGGGTATTGGTTTTTCAACCATAGGTAAGTCCATCAATAGCTCACGGCCACTCGCTTCCACAAGTGGCGGTGTCTAATGCCGTGAGTTCTGCTTCCATAGTTGACCTCGTTAAGATGGTCTCGCTTGCAAGACTTCCAGAAACAGCGCCACCACCAAGTGTAAAAACATAACCACTTGTGGCCTTAATCTCATCAAGATCGATATCCGGTTCGAGTCACTATAACCCTCCAAAGATCCTTGGATACCCGTGTAGTGAATCCCATAGCTCATGATGCCCTTCAAGTAGCGCATAACTCTCTCAAGCGCACGCCAATGATCATCTCCGGTTTGACACAAACCGACTCAGCTTGCTCACAAAGAAAGGAGATGTCAGGCCTCATGGCACTCGCCAAATACATAAGCGAGCCAATAATCTGAGAATACCTCGGTTGATCTCTAGCAATCCGTCGATTCTTTCGAAGCAACACACTAGCATCATATGGAGTTGGAGAAGGCGTGCAGTCGCTATACCCAAAACGAATCAAGACCTTTTCCACATAGTGAGACTGAAGCAATGTGATCCCACCATTCTCATCTCTCAACAGCTTGATGTTTGAGATAACATCAGCTACTCCTAGATCCTTCATCTCAAAACAGCGAGATAAGAAATCCTTAACCTCCTTGATTAAATCAAGTTTGGTTCCAAAGATCAATATGTCGTCGACATACGCATAAAGAATAACTCCTTCGCCCCCACCATAGCGATAGTACACGCACTTGTCACCATCGTTTACTACAAAGCCGGCAACAGTTAATGTTCTTTCAAACTTCTCATGCCACTCCTTAGGAGCTTGCTCAAGGCCATATAAAGACTTTAACAACTTTCACACCTTTCCTTCCTGACCAGGTTCTACACAACCATCTGGCTGATCCTTGTAAATTTCCTCCTTCAACTCTCCATTGAGGAAAGCCGCCTTAACGTCCATTTGATGAACGAGAAGACCATGTGAGGTAGCCAGTGATAGTAGCACCAATTGTGGCCGATCTAGCCACGGGTGAATAATTATCAAAGAAGTCTTCACCTTCTTTCTGGGTATAACCCTTAGCCACAAGCTGTGCCTTGTACTTTTCAATCGTACCATCAGGTCTAAGCTTCTTCTTGAACACCCACTTACATCCTACAGGTTTGCACCCATAAGGACGATCAGTGATCTCCCAGGTTCCGTTAGCTAAGATGGAATCCATCTCGCCATTTAACAGCTTCCTTCCAAAGAGTCAAGATCGAGATGCATAGGCTTCAAATAGTCCTGGGTGTGTCATCCACAAGGTACACAATGAAATCATCACCAAAGAACTTTGCAGTCCTCTGTCTCTTAATCCTTATAGGAGTTTCATTGTCACCCTCAACTGGATTCTCAACGTGTTCCATCGCAATGGTGGGTTCAGGAATTACAGTGAGTTCCTCACTAGATAGAATAGGTATCTCCTGATTTGATGAACTTGACATATCCTTCATAGGAAATATGTCCTCAAAGAAAGTTGCATCATTAGACTCCATAATCGTACCAACATGCATGTCGGATACCTCAGACTTTATTATCAAAAATCTATAGCCAGTGCTATGAAAAGCATAGCCCAGAAGAACACAATCCACGGTTTTTTGTCCAAGCTTGCGCTTCTTGGGAATTGGTATATTAACTTTTGCCAAACAACCCCAAGAACGTAGGTAAGAGAGTTTCAACCTTTTCCTTTCCCATTCCTCAAATGGAGTCATGGTCTTATGCTTTGTGGGAACTCGGTTTAGGACATGACACGGTCATTAGCGCCTCCCCCCACCATTCCTTGGAACCCGATGTGTCCAACATGGCGTTAACCAAATCAGTTAGAGTTCGGTTCTTTCTTTCGGCCACCCCATTAGACTGAGGTGAGTAGGGAGGCGTCCTCTCATGGATTATACCATGTTCCGCACAAAACAGATCAAATTCATTGGAAAAATACTCTCCACCACGATCGGACCTAAGCCGTTTAATTTTTCGCTCAAGTTGGTTCTCTGCCTCAGCTTTATAGTTTTTGAAGAAAGTTAAAACCTCATCTTTTGATTTCAGAAGATACACATAACAATATCTAGTGGAGTCATCAATCAACGTCATGAAATATCTCTTTCCACCTTTTGTCAACACGCCATTCATCTCACAAAGATCAGTATGTATAAGCTCTAGTGGTGCCAAGTCTCTTGCCTCTGCAGTCTTATGGGACTTGCGAGGTTGCTTAGCTTGCACACATACTTGGCACTTAGAGCCTTTGACAGCAGAGATTTTCGGAATTAAATTCAGATTGGCTAGCCGCGTCATGCAACCAAAGTTAATGTGACAAAGTCGTGAATGCCAAATATCAGACTCATTGTTGTGGCAAACGTTATTAATAACTTTAGTGCAAATATCTGACAAAGATAGGTGGAACAAGCCTCCGCACTCATAGCCTTTTCCAACAAATTGTCCACACTTGGAAATTACAACTTTATTGGATTCAAAAACCAACTTAAAACCATCTCGACATAAACGGGAACCGCTAACGAGATTTTTATTGATGGACGGCACATGATGAACGTTCTTCAGACGCACGGTCTTCCCGAAGTAAACTTCAGAGCGACCGTACCAACACCTCGAACGATGGCATGTGACCCGTTCCCCATCAAGACGGGAGAAGTCCCTCGTGGCCTGGTAAGAAGAAAACATGGAGGCGCCAAGACAAACATGTACATTGGCACCGTGTCAATTAACCAATCAGGGATTGAAATACTGAAAGGATGGTAGGAAAAATACCGCACTCGATTCCTTCATATCAAGATCACCGATGACAACATTAGCGGACTTGCCGCTCTTCTCGTGGTTCGCGCTCCTCAAAGCGGTTAGGACACTTCGAGCCCAAAGGATTAGGATCACCGCAGACATGGCAAAGTCCCTTCCCTTCTTATGAGAATTCTTCTTGAAGTTGGTAGTATATGATGGCTTGTTCTTTGTATCAAGCTTGCCTTTGCCCTGAGTTTTGTTCTTGTTGTTTTTGAACTTGTTGGGCTGGAAGTTCTTCTTCTTCTGCACTATGTGGGCACTAGAAGCTCCCTCAAAGAACTCGAAAGCACGTGTGTCTTTTGCTCGCCTTCTCTTCAACATCAAGAGTACCAATGAGATCCGTGAACGGAAAACTCCTGTATCTTGTGTTTCGTGGAAGTAGCAAAATTGTTCCACGAAGGTGGAAGCTTGGCAATAATGCCTCCGCAACAAATTTGTCCGCAACACACACTTGAAGTGCTCAAGTTCTTTATGAAGCGATCAGATCTCATGAGCATGTTGTACAACAGAGCGCTCATCAGTCATCTTGTAGTCATAGAATTGCTCCATGACGCATAACTCGCCATCAAGGCCCGAGGCACCAAACTTGGCCTCGAGCGCAGCCCACATGTCCTTGCCGTTATCAAACGACATATACGAATCCACAATGGAATTATCAAGAACACCCAGAAAAGCGCCTTTAAAGAGAGTATCGATCTTCTCAAAAGCTTCCAGTTGTGCTGGATTAAGATCGCCCTCAGGCTTGCCCTTAATGGCGTCATAGCAGCCCATGGTCTGAAACCAGAGACTGCTCGCGGCGCCACCTCTTATATTGCGCCTTAAAGGCAAGCGGCTTCAGACAAGAAGAAACCACTCGGAGTAAATTGCCTATAATCAGGTTTTTGGATTGTTGGAAATATGAGCAAATTACTACGAGATTTAATCCGAATAAATAGGAAATAGATCATGACAGAAATAGCAGAGATTAAACTAATCATGCGAACTAGCATAGCAGATGAACAGATCACATCTAGGGCACATACTAGAAACATGAATTCTACCACGATCTCGAACAGGAAGGATAGAATCGCATACGGTGCAGCGGGAGCAGCACCGCCGGCGTTGACGTTGTCGCCCATGTCGCCGAGGATGAGGTTGCCGAGGTCGGGAAGAAGTCGCCGTTAAATGAAGTCGTCAGCCGCCAGCCGCTCCCCAAAACCTGATCGCCTCTCCCGCACAGGATCACGAGATGCGTGGTTCCGGAGGCCTGCTGTCCCTTCTCCCGGTGCACGCCGAAAGGAGGGATGGAGAAGACTTGCTTGGCGGCGCAATGATCTGGAGCGCTGGTGAGAAACCATACGAAGCGGCGGCGGCTAGGGTAGACGTCTGCCTGACTATATAGTGCGGGCCGGGCAGGTCGTGGGAGTAAACCCCACGTCCGAGTCGTCACGATCAAAAAGAATCGGAAACGGTTCAGTAACAACGTGCATAGCTCTGTCCTCGGCTCAATCCCGCAACCCGCGTCGCGTCGTGGCGAGGCGTGGCGTGGCGAGGCGAGCGAGGAGGAGGAGCGCGCGTGTAGATCTCCTCTTCTCATGCTCATACAAGTGGTAGAAGAGCTCACCTTATAAAGAGGTGCAACTCTCTCAACTTATGAGGTGGGACTAAACTTTAGCCTCACTCACTCCACTCACATGTGTGCATGAATGGGCCAAGAGAATTTCAGAATTTTAGTTGGGCTTTGGGCCAAAAGCCCACTAGCAAATTCCAACATTATTTACTCTTTAGCCACAGTCTTGAACACAAGACCTTTTGGCTCTGATACTATATTAAATCCATGCTCCAGTTAACTCATTCAGAAATCCAAACTTATGGAAAGAGGCGGGTAATATATTTCAACACATGTTTGTATGTGCATGTGTGTATATGCGCGTGGCCATGCTCAAGCTTATATGAACTAAGGCCATATGTCAACAAGGGAACAAGTGTAGTGATGTGCTCATAGTCCTCGTCAAGCCCTTTGAGGGTGTTGTGCACGAGCTGTTTGTCGTTGACGGGAGCGTCGACCACCATCTTCTGCTTGTGGCAGTAGTCGCTGATTGAGCAGTCGCCATGTTGGAGGTTGCGGAATTCTTTGCCGAGGTACATGGCGCGTGCCTTTTGGTAGTCGCGGAAGAGGGAGATGATGCTTGTCCAGACCGCTATAGTCTCCAATTCCGTCACCACGTCGAGGATGTTGAAGGAGATGGAGCCTTACAAGCAGCGAGGGACGATGGCGTCGAGGCAGAGCCATTCTACGTCATTGGCGGGCGGGACCTCCGTGTCGAGATGATCCGCGAGCTCGTCATTGGCGGATGACAACGTGGAAGAAAGTGTGTCACTTGGTGCAGTTTGGTGTGGTGAGGTCGGGGGCGACCTGGATGATGGACTTGAAGTTCTGGATCGCTTGGGCTTGAGCGTAGAGTGAGGCGAGCGGGTTGGGAACATCGACCTCGGCGTTGCCCATGTTCAAGACGTGAGACTGATGGGTGCGTGAGGTGGAGGAAGGATAATGCGACGGCTAGAACAGAGCCGACGTGAGAGATGGAGCAGAAGCAATTATTGGAAGGGATTGAATAGCTGATACCATGAAAGTTGGGAGCACCTATATATGCTAGGTGCCTGAAATTAATTTAAGTTTCAGTCACTTTTATTCTAAGCCCTTAGATTAACATCCAATGGACAAAGTTTGCACTTCTAGAGGAGCCGATCAAGAGCCTTGCGATGGGCCCATTTCTTGCCAGTATTGACGCACCATGCATCCATGTAGATGCCCGAAGAAGTGAATGAATGCAAGTTTTGCATCTCCGGTGATGCTACAACATGTACGAGCCTAAACTCCTCTTACTTTGTAATTCGTGATTGTGACTTGATTAGAAATAGTTCACAAACATAGCAGGTAACTACGCATATTGATTTGTGCCATGTACAAATCTCCATCTTCTTCAGTTTTGCACAACATAAAAATAGTAGATTTTCTTTTCTCAACAATATATTGTATAATTACTAAAAAATACCTAAAATATATGTATGCATGTAATATCTATAGTCATATCCCTGCAAAAAAATTATTTATGGTCATATCCAAAGCAGACATGTACATATCGTGCCTCAGAGATGAAATAAAAAAACAAAAAGAAAGGGGAACACATTTCTTTCTAATGAAAAAAGAATTATCAAACTCAACCTAAGAAAGATAGATTCGTGAAAGAGGTGTTACCCAAAAGAAAAAAAAAGGAAACACAACAAAATCTGTTTTAAGAAAGAATTAATTAAGGGTGTTGGTATTACCTAAAAGAAGAAAGAAAATTATGAAATGATAAAAAAAGGACAAAAACAAATTCAAAACGAAAATAGCATTTAGCTTTTAGTAAATTTTTTGATCATGAACAAAAACACAGATTGACACATTTATTTCAAAGGAACAATGACTAATGGAAGGGGTTTAATCCTAACAAGAATGATAAGAAATTTAAAAAGAAAATTTATATTACAACTATGCCTAACATGAACACATTACAAATACTTATTGTCAAACTCATTTCTTATATGCAGCTATTAGAATATACTAATAAATTGAACACAAATTACACAAAATTTACACTGTTCCATGTTGTGCAAAAACAAGAGTAGAGTAGCCAAATAATAATGATTATGATTTAAGTATATTAATTAATCATGAATTGCATTTTAAGTCCCTAAAAATTAATCGGCCGCATGAAACTATTATCGCCTAAGCAAAGAAAATCCAACAAATAAATCGACTAAACAACAAGAAAAGGTGAAACATTAGCACAAGAGGGAAAAATACATGCATTTTTTCACACCAGTCACTTTTTTTACCAATAATAGAAGGCACAGACAAAATTAACTAAAACAAAAGCTAAATATTATTTCAAATAGAAATTTTAATCTAAGTAAGATAGAATCATGAAAGTGATGTTATCTAAAACAAAAACCAAAATGAAAATAAAAGAACAATTATTCTAAGAAAGTATGAATTAAAGGCATTGGTATTACCCTAAAAGAATTAAAAAAATGAAGAAAGGATAAAATATGACCAAAAAAGAATTTAAAACTGAATGCACCTAGCTTTTTGTGCAAAACTATATGAGGAACAAAAACAAAGAATAACACACTTATTTATATGGAAGATTGGTTTATGGGAGTGGTTTAATCCTAAAAAAGAATGAAAAAAATAAAAATAATTTTATTATTATACAACTATACCAAACATGAACAAATTACTAATAGTTATTGTAACACTTTTTTCTTATATGTGGCAGTTAGAATATATTGATAATTTGCACATAAATAACACAACGTTGCACTCTCTCTGATTGTGCAAAACAAACATAAAATAGTGGAACTTTATAATAATTACTAGCTAAATAACCGTGCGTTGCCATGAATAACAAACAAATTATCCACTTATCCCTTAATTATATTTCTTGAAATACATAGAGGGCAACATGTGTTTAGTTTTTCACTATATATCTATAAGCGTGAATGTGTTTTTTTTTGCTCCCTCCCTCCCAGCTATCATGTGCACGATAACATTTCTCCTTCACTACCTCCATCTCCAACTGCAGAAATGTCATAAAAGTTCTTCACAGTCTCTGAACAAGGACAATCATATGCATAGACATTTATATTATGTTTTTCTTTTTCACAAAGACACATGGCAAACGTTTGGTCTGACTCAGTCTTGACTTCATGACCGTAACTTTGACATTTTATTTTCACTTTCCCTTGTCTTCAAATCCTAGTGCATGTTCTCAGACCCACCAATAAGGCCCAACGTATTATACCCCCCGATAGCATCAATGGAATCATTAACATTGTCTATATCTCCCTAAAAAAGCATTGTCCATATCACCCTAAAAAAGCATTGTCTATATCAATAAGGATATGCGTAACAAAAAATTGAGAACATGGGTGATGAGACCATCCCTTCAAAGTGGTAGGAAGATGTAACGCGTAAAATATTTAGTTTGATGACAAATATCTAATTCAAACTTTTTAGTGAAGAAAATGTTCAGAAGTACATCATAGTCTCCGTGTTGCCTTCAAAACTATGCTCCCCGCAAAAAAAAAAGTGGAATGGCCTACAGGAAATAACTCGATTTTGTCAACTTTGTATGCTCCTCAGTGTAAAATCAAATCATACTACTTATTATGTTTTTCCATTTTGCATAATTGCTTTCACACCTACTAAAGAGATTATTGTGCGGTCTTCAGTCAGTAGATAATCTCCTCAAACGAAAAAAATTAAAAGAGGTAAAATCAAAACTTGCAGAGTTCCAATTCGTCCATTTCTTTTCCAGCAAGACCAGTATAGCATGGATTACATCATGGTAACCTCTACTTCATTTCCTGCTTTCATGTGTCCTGCGACTCCTGCCTGCTTGCAGCAGCACTTCTGGGTCTATTGTGCATACAGAACATCTACCATCGTTGTGGACCTTGCATAATCTTTACACCGTGGTCGTCACGCTTTACCTGCCATTAATATTCAAAAAAATGTTAACTCAGCAAGCATGTACTCCCTCCGTCCGAAAATCTAGATACATCCCTTTTATCCATTTTGATGACAAGTATTTCCGGACGGAGGGAGTATTTGCATCAGTTTTCTGTTGATTGAAAGAATAGTAGCTACCAGATGACATAGCTGAGCAAACATGTTCATGTTCTCGTGGCATGGTGATTGGCATGTCAGCTACTCCCTCCGTTCCTAAATAATTGTCTTTCTAGCCATCTCAAATGGACTACAATATACGGATGTATGTAGATATGTTTTAGAGTGTAGATTCACTCATTTTGCTCCATATGTAGTCACTTGTTGAAATCTCTAGAAAGACAATTATTTAGGAACAGAGGGAGTAGAACGAAACAGAGAGCTCCCCCACAAGTAGAAAGCTGAGGGAAAAAAATCAAAAACAGATGAACAACTTAAAATAAGCATATCGTTATGTAATCCAAAAATCAAGCGGAAAGAATGCAAAGAAACTCTTTGTCTGTTATTCCACTGAAGATCAGTAAGCTGCATCTTGGGTTTCATCAGACAAACCGAAAGGAAAAGAAGAAGAAAGCCCATGTAGCGATGAGAACGAAATACTGGAGGGCTGACAACAGATCATTACCACCCGCGTCAGCGCGCCTTGAACTGCGGTGACCCTGCCGGTGCTGTGCGCACGCCGGTGATACGCACCGACGACAGCAAGTCGATAGACGACGACAGTGCCGCCACGGCCCGTGGGGCCTGGCCGATTGCTTTGGGTGAGTTCCTTGATGTCCCCCATGCCCCAGCTCGATCGCTGAGGAGCCACTGCCCAATCGGCGCCGGCAGGCACGGCATGCTTCGGCGAGGTAGTTGCGCCGGTGCCGGAACCTGTGTTGACGCCGTTGGAGAGAGCTTGGGCGTCCGGGCACCGTGGGGCCGCCGCCGCACGGCCAACGACTTGGCTTCAGAAAGGAAGCAGGGAAGGCAGCCGTTGGCGATGAAGTCCTGGGTGATGTCATCCTTGGTGAGCGTGACGACGATGCCTTCCTCGGCCGCGCCTTTGTGGGTTGTTGCCGTGCCCCACATCGTCTGATCTCGACGGAGGGGTCTAGTGGAGCGGGTCTAGGTTCCGGCGCCGTCGCGGGAGAGAGCAGCCGGCACCATCACCCTCCTCTGGTCTGCGCGCGCGGGTGCTAGGAGACGGCGACGGGGAGGTAGTTGGGGGAGCGACGTCCTTGGAGCAGCTGAGGATGTGATGTGCCCCATGGTTGAGCATCGCGAAGGAGAAACATTGGAGTGGCGGGAGGCGTCGCCACGCGGTTGAGGTGGTACGAACGGTGGCCGGTGGCCGGAGTCTGCGGCCATCAGCATCATGATGAAAGTTGCGAGGCACAAGAACACCGAGAGAGAGAGGAGCGAAGGGATCTCTGGCACTGGAATCTAGGAGACGGTGGTTCTCATCCGAGCGAGGGGGGTCGTGGAGATTTTCATGCTTAGTGGGAAGCGGCGTGAGGGGATCATAGCGCATGCGGGTGTCGGTTTTTTCCTACGACGTGCGTGGTTGACTGAGATCCAGGAAATTGCGCGAGGGAATCACACCAAGCGAGAGAGGGGAGGTCGAACCATCACGACGCTCGATTCCCTTTTAATAATAGAGAATAGAGATGGTTTAAATAGATTAACTAAAAATAAATTTCATTTTAGGTCCCTAACACAAAAAACAGTCTCCGCCTAAACAGAGAAAATACAACGGTCAAACATTGACTAAGCAAGAAAAATGAAACATTAGCACACGAGAGAAAAATTAGAAGATCTTTTTGCGCCAAGTCACTTTTTTACTAGCAGACAGAGACATATAAAAATACTAACCAAAAAGGGAATTTTATTTTAAGTACAAATTACAATCTAAGGAAGATGATCATGAAAGTGGTGTTACTTGAGAAAAATTGAAAATGAAAATGAAACATAATTTATTCGAAGGAAGAATGAATTAAGGGCATTGGTACTACCCTAAAAGAAAGAAAATGAAGAAATAATTTAAAAATGGCCAAAAACTTGCAAACAAAATCCATAAAAATTGCGTTGATCTGCAATATGCAAAAACAATCATATAATAGGATAACTTGCACACATATATGCCGTGTCATATGTAGTGCTCAAACCACAAAATAACAAGATTAGTCGTCTCACGACACGTCGAAACTGAATTGCATTCCGTATCATAGTGTCGCTCCTTGTTTTTTTTCTCTCTTTCACCCGTGCACGCACTCAAAATGGTACGTATACACACCCGCACGTTTGCATGCCTCCGCTGATTAATCCTTTTCTAGGGGATGGGGAAATCATTTTCTAGGGGCGCTCCGCTAATTAATCTTATTTTTTTTAGGATGAACATTAATTTATTCATCAAAAACCATAGTTTGTGGGATACATAAGTTAGTTCAGGCACTAGTAAAAAAGGGCCATTTGTTCCGGTTCATAAGGCCCATCTGTCCCGGTTGGGGAACCGGGACTAAAGTGTCGTTACTAATGCTCCAGGCCTTTAGTCCCGGTTTTTATACGAACCGGGACAGATGGGCCTCAACGTGGCCGCTCCGGCGAAGTCCAGCAGGGAGGGTTTTGGTCCCTTGGTAGCACCAACCCACCAATAAGCTTCCACGTCCACAAGATTTCAGGGCTTTTTTAAAAGAGGTGGTTTAGGGTTTTGGGGGTTAATTTAGGTTGTTATAGGTAGCTAATAGAGATATGTGTCCTCTCTTATCTCCGTGCTACTGCTATACTGCTATTTCTAAACATGACTTAGATTGAAGTGAGGCAACATGTGATGCATGTCGAAAGTAATACTAATCCTAACTTGATCAAGTTAGGATTAGTATTACTTTCGACATGCACCACATGCATGTTGGCTTCACTTCAATCAAATCCATGTTCATTTCACCCACAGATATATAATAACTCTTCATACTCGCATCATGCATCATCATAATAACAAGTCCTACTAATCATCATCATACAACTTCTACTCGTTATTAATAACAAGTCATACGATCATCATCCTGATAGTCATCGAACCAACCCTACTTAATTGTTCTTAGCACATGATCATCAGTATTAGGCAGGACCTAAATACCCTATTTAAGGTAAAATAGCATAAAACAATATAGACCCCGACTCTCCATTATGGAGAATGGAGATCATCCTGTCTCCAATTCTTGCGCGGCGCTTCCTTTTGCTTCCGAGAACCTCCTTATGACTGTCCATACATTTTTTCCATTCTCTGATTAGCATGTCTCCACTTCTTTTAGAAATCCGGTATGGACAGTTGAGATTCGTAGGATGACCTGGATATATGTTCAAAACACGAAGGCTGCCATTCTGAGACATCAAATGAGGCACACAATCCTCTGGGATTATCTGTTGAAAAACATAGTAATAACTTCATAGTTAGCAATGATGTACTAGTTTTAGAAGTATGCAAAAGATGCACGGATGTCGTAATAGTAAAAAATCTTACCAGGGTATCTCCATGGTAGTTATCAGAGTTCAACACGTGCACTAGTGGCACGTATTGACCATAATGTTGAGGAGTTTGATTGTAGATATTGTAATTCTGAAGATCAGTACAAAATCCGACCAGATGATTTTTCTCCTGATAATTTAACTCGGAGCCATCGGTGTAGTGGGTTTTGTCTACCATGTTTGGCACATTGTTTGAACAATCAAAATAAGCTGTCAATGGAAATAAGTTGTCAACTATTTAGAAATAAATAATATAAATTAGTTAATAATTAACTATGTTTGAGAAACTCACATAGCGGTAGAACTGGAGGCGTATCAACAAGGACCCAAATGTCCATATAGTCTTGGTTGATGTCAGGATCACCAAGATCCATGGTGACAAGCATACCCTCATCAAAACCATATATCTTGCAAAATGCTTCCCAATATTTGCAACCAAAATGGGTTACGCTCTCAGCATTATACAGATTTACTTCATAATCCACATCATGATGGGTCCTTAGATGAATTTTCTTCGTTTCAAAATTTTCATGGTCTCCAAAATCCATCCTCTCCAAGACATAGCGTCTTGCATGGCATGGGATAAGCTATACTTGAATTGTAAAAGATGAAAATTACACGTTCAAATAGTTGAAATCATGCTTAATTACGAAAAAAACACTTGTCGTCGATGCGTATCGTTTCAACATCGAAGGTCTCTTCGAGCTTAATGCTGAAGCGTCGATCATCGTCCAGGTGAGGCCTGTCGCACAGACCTCGATCGTCGTGGCACCATCCGCACTCCCTCGGGAGACTTTCGTCGTCCGATAACGACATTTCCTACGTTCATAATTTAAAGATTAAACTTGTACAATTAAATATATGTACTACAAAAACTAAATTAGATCAATATTATTCATCATGGGTTGACTATCGGTTTGTCGAGTCTTTTCTTGAAAACTCTTAGCTCACGTGGTGTATACATTCGACCGTTGGTGATGGTCGCTCCTCCATTCGTCCCCGAGCGCATTACACCAAAAGGTCTAGCACACGGGAACGAAGGAGAAGAAGCGACCCCACGACAACAAATGGGATTCTTCGCCCTCTCATATATGGTGGAGACTCGACGGACTTAAAGTCAACCCGAAATATCGTTTAATTATCTTACTAAAAAAGGATTTGGCTGGTCTCACCTCGAGGTCGGAGGGGGTCGGTGACGGGGACGACGGCGGGGATGATGGAGGGGGGCTCCTAGATTTCTGCGACAATAAAAACCTTATAAGTTATCAACTAATCATATGCATACGCCTTGCATAGTGCTCTCCAATTTTAGCATTCAAAGTAGGAGTAGTTTTCCCATTTGAGCATTCAATAAGCAAAACCAAATCATAAAATAAAGTAGTATTCAAATTAGCATGCATTCAATTATAAGCAAAACTACATCATCTCTTGCGTCCGTACATCATCGAATATTATCACTAATACACCTCGAATACTATCATACATATAGCATCGCTAGTACAGCGAGAACCGTAGCGCCCGACGGGCATCGGCGCGGGCGGTGGACACCCAAAGGGAAGGGAACATCACAGGATCATAGCTCCAGTCAGATCTCTGAAGAACCTGCCAGGTATTGACGAACCTGCCCTCCAACGCAACCATGTAGCGACGGGCGCGCTCGTCCTCCTCGCTGACACGGTGACGTACCACCTCCGCGGTGTCCGGAAGCCTAGGCACCATCACTGGCCCACGCGACCGGCACCAAATAAGGATCGGGTCAACGACGGGCTGGCTCCTCACCAACCTACGCTCCCGGAAGGTAGCACCTCCCAATACCAGCCGGCGGAGCCCAGTCCCGGACATGGCCCCTCGGATCAAGCCGGCTGCTGCGTCTTGAGCTTGCGTTGGTTTTCCTCGAAGAGGAGAGGGTGATGCAGCAAGTGTAGCGTAAGTATTTCCCTCAGTTTTGAGAACCAAGGTATCAATCCAGTAGGAGGCTCCTCAAAAGTCCCACACACCTACACAAACAACCGAGAACTCGCAACCAACGCAATAAAGGGGTTGTCAATCCCTTCACGGCCACTTGCGAAAGTGAGATCTAATAAAGATAGTATGATAAGATAAATATATTTTAGATATTTTATAATATAGATGCAAAAAGTAAAGATGCAAATAAAAGTAGATTGGAAGCAAATATGATAAGAGATAGCCCCGGGGGCCATAGGTTTCACTAGTGGCTTCTCTCAAGATAGCATAAGTATTACGGTGGGTGAACAAATTACTGTCGAGCAATTGATAGAAAAACGCATAGTTATGAGATTATCTAGGCATGATCATGTATATAGGCATCACGTCCATAACAAGTAGACCGACTCCTGCCTGCATCTACTACTATTACTCCACACATCGACCGCTATCCAAAGATGCATCTAGAGTATTAAGTTCATAAGAACAGAGTAACGCATTAAGCAAGATGACATGATATAGAGGATAAACTCATGCAATATGATATAAACCCCATCTTGTTATCCTCGATGGCAACAATACAATACGTGCCTTGCAACCCTTTTACATCCGGGTAAGGACACCGCAAGATTGAACCCAAAGCTAAGCACTTCTCCCATGGCAAGAAAGACCAATCTAGTAGGCCAAACCAAACTGGTAATTCGAAGAGACTTGCAAATATAACTTAATCATACATAAAAGAATTCGGAGAAGATTCAAATATTATTCATAGATAAACTTGATCATAAACCCACAATTCATTGGATCTCGACAAACACACCATAACAAGAGTTTACATCGAATAGATCTCCACAAGAGATGGGGAGAACATTGTATTGAGATCCAAAAAGAGAGAAGAAGCCATCTAGCTAATAACTATGGACCCGTAGGTCTGTGGTAAACTACTCACAGCTCATCGGAGGGGCAAGGATGTTGATGTAGAGGCCCTCCATGGTTGATTTCCCTCCCAGAAAGTGCCGCCAAGGCTCCAAGATGAGATCTCGCGGATACAGAAGGTTACGGCGGTGGAAATTGCGTTTCGTGGTGCCCCTGGATGTTTTTGGGGTACGTAGGTATATATAGGAGGAAGAAGTACGTCGGTGGCCGCCCGAGGGGCCCACGAGAAAGGGGGCGCGCCCAACAGGGGGGGCACGGCCTCCTATCTCGTGGGGTCCTCGGAAGCTTCTTGACTTGCACTCCAAGCTCTCCGGATCACGTTCGTTCCAAAAATCACGCTCCCGAAGGTTTCATTCTGTTTGGACTCCGTTTGATATTCCTTTTCTTCGAAATACTGAAATAGGCAAAAAAACAGCAATATGGACTAGGCCTCCGGTTAGTAGGTTAGTCCCAAAAAATGATATAAATGTGTGAAATAAAGCCCATAAACATCCAAAATGGTAATATAATAGCATGGAACAATCAAAAATTATAGATACGTTGGAGACGTATCAAGCATCCCCAAGCTTAATTCCTGCTCGTCCTCGAGTAGGTAAATGATAAAAAGGAAATTTTTGATGTGGAATGCTACCTAGCATAATTCATAATGTAATTTTCTTTATTATGGCATGAATGTTCAGATCCAAATGAATACAAAATAAAATTTCATACTGACATAAGAAATAGTAATACTTCAAGCATACTAATCAAAGTAATCATGTCTTCTCAAAATAACATGGCAAAAGAAAGTTCATCCCTACAAAATCATATAGTTAGGCTATGCTTCAATTTCGTCACACAAAAATGTTCCCAACTTCTATACCCCCGATGAAAAGCCAAGCAATTGTTTCATACTTAAATAATCTCAAACTTTTTCAACCTTCACGCAATACATGAGCGTGAGCCATGGATATAGCACTATGGGTGGAATAGAATATGATGATGGGGATTGTGTGGAGAAGACAAAAAGAGAAAGTCTCACATTGACGAGGATAATCAACGGGCTATGGAGATGCCCATCAATTGATGTTAACATGAGGAGTAGGGATTGCCATGCAACGGATGCACTAGAGCTATAAATGAATGCCCAACAAAAGAAAACTAGTGGGTGTGCATCCAACTTGCTTGCTCACGAAGACCTAGGGCATTTGAGGAAGCCCATCGAGGAATATACAAGCCAAGTTCTATAATGAAAAATTCCCACTAGTATGAAAAAGACAACTTATGAGACTCACTATATGAAAAACATGGTGCTACTTTGAAGCACAATATATGAGACTCACTACATGAAGAACAAGGTGCTACTTTGAAGCACAAGTGTGGAAAAAGATATAGTAACATTGCCCTTTTTATTTATTTTCTTTTTTCTCTTTTTTTATTTTTCTTTTTTTTGGGGCCTTTCTTTTTTTCTTTTTGGCCTTTCTTCTTTTTTTCTTTTTTTTCTTTGGGCAATGCTCTAATAATGATGATCATCACACTTCTATTGATTACAACATAAGAATTACAACTCGAAACTAGAACAAGATATGACTCTATATGAATGCCTCCGGCGGTGTATCGGGATGGTGCAATGAATCAAGAGTGACGTGGCTTTGCCACAAATACGATGTCAACTACATGATCATGCAATGGCAATATGACAAAAGTAAAGTATGTCATGATGATGATGAACAGAACGGTGGAAAGTTGCATGGCAATATATCTCGGAATGGCTATGGAAATGCCATAATAGGTAGGTATGGTGGCTGTTTTGAGGAAGATATAGGGAGGTTTATGTGTGATAGAGTGTATCGTATCACAGGGTTTGGATGCACCGCTAAGTTTGCACCAACTCTCAAGGTGAGAAAGGGCAATGCACGGCATCAAGAGGCTAGCAAAGGCGGAAAGGTAAAAGTGCGTATAATCCATGGACTCAACATTAGTCAAAAGAACTCATATACTTATTGCAAAAATTTAGAAGTCATCAAAAAATCAAGTACTACGCGCATACTCCTAAGGGGATAGATTGGTAGGAAAAGACCATCGCTCATCCCCGACCGCCACTCATAAGGATGCACAAGCTAGGTACACTTCATGTTTCAAATTTGTTACACAACTTTAACCATACGTGCATGCTACGGGACTTGCTAACTTTAACACAAGCATTCTTTAAATTCATAATCACCCAACTAGCACGACTTTAATATCACTACCTCCATATGTCAAAACAATTATCAAGTATCAAGTTGATCATAGCATCCAATTCACTTCCTATGATAGCTTTTATTATACCCAACTTGGATGCCTACCATTCTAGGACCAACTTTATAACCATAGCAAATACCATGTTGTTCTAAAAGAATCTCAAAATAATATAAGTGAAGCATGAGAGACTAGCAATTTCTTCAAAATTAAGACACCACCGTGCTCTAAAAGATATAAGTGCAGCACTACAGCAAATACTATCAAGCTCAAAAGATATAAGTGAAGCACATAGAGTATTCTAGCAAATTCTAATCAAATAGGTTTCTCGCAAAAAGGTGTGTACATCAAGGATGATTGTGGTAAACTAAAAAGCAAAGACTAATATAATACACGACACTCCAAGCAAAACACATATCATGTGGCGAATAAAAATATAGCTCCAAGTAAAGTTACCAATGAACGAAGACGAAAGCGGGGATGCCTTCCCGGGGAATCCCCAAGCTTAGGCTTTTGGCTATTATTAAATATCTTGGGGTGCCTTGGGCATCCCCAGGCTTAGGCTCTTGCCACTCCTTATTCCATAGTCCATAAAAGCTTTACCCAAAACTTGAAAACTTCACAACACAAAACTCAACAGGAAATCTTATAAGCTCCGTTAGTGAAAGAAAAGAAAACCACCACATAAGATACTGCAATGAACTCATTCTTTATCTAATTTGGTGTTAAAACTACTGTATTCCAACTTCTCTATGGATTATAAACTATTTTATTGGCCATAGATTCATCAAAATAAGCAAACAACACACGAAAAACAGAATCTGTCATAAACAGAACAGTCTGTAGTAATCTGCAACTAACGCAAACTTCTGGAATTCAAAAAATTCAGCCAAAATAGGAAGACCTAGGAAATTTGTTTATTGATCAGCAGCAATTGGAATCACTATTTTATCACGTTCTGGTGATTGTTAACAATTTTTTTCGTGAACCTAAAGTTTCTGGAAATTACAGCAAGATCAAATAACTATCATCCAAGAAGATCCTATAGGTTTAACTTGGCACAAACACTAATTAAAAGATAAAAACACGTCTAAACATAAGGTAGATGGATTATTTATTCCTAAACAGAAACAAAAACAAAAAACTAAAAATAAAATTGGGTTGCCTCCCAACAAGCGCCTATGCCCCTAGCTAGGCATAAAAACAAACATAGATCTAACGAGTGCCGTAATAATAAGATAGATCTTGAAAGCTCATTTCATATTCTCTACGTTCGGCAGCAAGTTTCCTTTGAGGCAAGCAAAACTAATCAAAAGGGCTAAATTTAGTGGGACAAAGATCCCCAAGATCAATCACAGGAGGAACTGGTTCCTCCTTTGGCCCTTCATAGTGCACAACTATTTCATCACTAAAAGCATTCTTTTGGCAAAATCTTGTGAGCCTATACTCAAGAGAGTATCCTAGCTCATTGTTTCGAAGGGCAAAATCATTATTAAGCTCGTTAATGCAATCAACCAAGACATTAGTAGGACCTTTTTTCTAAGGTTTTCATTAAAAGCGACATAGTCCGAAGATTGAAAACGTCTAATTTCCTCTTGATTATAGAGGATCGCTTCTATGGGAGGACGACCGCCGTCCACCCTATAGTGCGCAAAGATTTCTTTGGCCTCTCTTATGATAAATCTAAACTCATGAGCCAAAAAGATAGTAACAACGCGCTTAACAGAAGAATGCTCAATATTAGAGAATTCTAGGAAAATTCTTTGTATGCAAGGATGCATATGCATAAATTGTCTTTCAAGTTCAACTACAAGCATAGCGATAGCATCCGCAAGACTACTAGTCCTATGAATAATAGAACAACCCATGGAAGGTAAAGCACCGGCACAAGTAAAGAAATCTTGAATAACACCTTTGCCAATGATGTTACCACTACCGATTCGAAACTTTTTAGTATGCAGGATAGGGGGTTCATCGGGCGGAGCTGATGAAGCTATGTACCTAGGGTAGGGTCATGGACCTGTCCAAGATACCCTCCCCAATGACATCTCTAGAAGAATCAGCTTTCAATTGACTCAGAAGTATTCCACTCGACAGACTCTAAGACACTCGACCATGAAGCCAACCACTCGACAGCCAGGAGATCTAAAGTCACTCTGCACGCTAACGGTCGGTCATTAAGTAGTCATCATAGCACTTTATTGATGGCATTACCAGTAAAGCCCGACCTTAATGTACCTTTAACCTTGCATAACTGAGGGCCGGAGGGGTCTGGTGAACTCTATATAAGCCACCCCCCTCCTCAGTGTCAAGGGTTCGCACCCCTGTAATTCATACACGCATAATCCAGTCGACCGCCTCCGGGCTCCGAGACGTAGGGCTATTACTTCCTCCGAGAAGGGCCTGAACTCATAAAACTCGTGCATATACAACTACTCCATAGCTAGGATCTTGCCTCTCCATTCTTACCCCCCTACATTACTGTCAGACTTAGAACCACGACAGTTGGCACCCACCATGGGGCAGGTGTCTTAGCGACTTGTTGGAGAAGTTGCAGTTTTTCCGATCCCCTTCATCATGGTTTCAAGCAGAGGTTTGGCTGAGGGCCGCGAGATCCGTCTCGGCGCGCTCGTGTTCGTCGCCGACGACTCCGCTTGGCTTCAGGAAGCACCACTCGACGTTGATGCGCTCCCAATTCACGGGGCAACGCACTTTCGCGCGTGCATCCGTGGCGTCCTCTTGCGGCAGCCGTCGACCCAGTATCGGTCGGCTCCTGTGGCGTCCTCCCTCCCTGTTGCCTGCCGGTGCAAGCGTTCCGGTCGATCGAGGCTTCAGCGGTGGGTGAGGCACGCGGTGGCACGCGAGTCAGCCACCCCTCAAGTCGCGGCGATCGAGCCCGACGAATCTCTCTACGGCATGTTCGACTGGCTCCGCAGAGACTGCATCCGAGTGCGACAGCAGTGATCCAGCGGTGGAAGTCCTGATGGTCGATGGACCACGTAGTCCTCCCGGCTTTCCCCGCGCCGACGGTGGCGACGGTGAAGGCGCTCCGTCGCATGCCCATGAAGAGCACCTCCCCGAGCCCCTCACTTCGCTGCAGAGGGAGGAACTCCGCCGCCGGAACATGGATGCACTTCACACTCCTATCGTTGGAGAAACCCCCGAGGCCCGTGCCTTGGAAGACGCCAGCCATTAACTTGGCTGAGCGCACTCGACTGGAGAATCTCCAGCGAGTACTCGACGAACGAGCACGACAACGGGTGTCAGCATCCAGTCGACGTCAGCTCTTTCAGCCACCGACTCAGGTATATTGAACTCTGATTCAAAATTTAGCAGCTGCAGCCCGTATAGCAGAGTCGATTCAGCCTTCCCAGTCCGAGGCTGGCAGAGGCTTGTTGCAGATCAGAGCGTTACTCCGGGCAGCAGGAGATCAAAATTCAGTCGTATAACAGTCTTGGAATAGGATCCACAAAGAACTGTTGTTGCAGATATAGCCAATCGGCTCAGCCCAAGATCGCCTCGAGGCGTGAAGGGCGGAGACCGGCATGATCGATATAAGAACCGTGGAGCAGTATGATCACCGATTCGATCGCGATGATCGACGCCGAGGTGCCCACCCTCACCCAAGGAGTGGGTCATACGTGCCTCGGACAGAGGATGATGACGCCCTCGAGTCTTTGGCGAAGGATTCCGATTGACCCTAGAGAACCATACTTTGATGCGAGATCCATTCTCGTTCAGGGTTTGGTCGATGTAAATGTAGCTCACGAGGAGGTCATGACAGAGATGTACCCACCAGCAGCAGAGTGCACGCCTCAGACCAGAGTGCTTCAAAGCAGAGCCATCGAGCCGCAGTGATTCCTCCCAACTTCAAAGTTGGCAATCGGAGTCGATAAGTTCACCGGTGAGTCCAAACCTGATACTTGGCTTGAGGACTACCGAGTGGCTGTTCAGATTGGTGGCGGCAATGATGAAGTGGCCATGAAACACCTGCCTCTTATGTTGGAGGGCTCGGCCAGAGCGTGGCTGAATCAGTTAGCGCCCAGCAGCATTTACACTTGGGAAGATCTTTCCAGTGTTTGTCGTAACATTTGAAGGGACCTGCAAGCGACCATCGTGGTTGATGTAATTGCAATCTTATGCGCGTAAGACGAATGAAACTTTGAGGGATTACATCCAGAGATGGATCACATTGCATCACACGATGGAGAACATATCGGATCACCATGCGGTTTGTGCCTTCAAGGAAGGCGTTAAGTCTGAAGAACTGAATCTGAAATTCGGTCGAACCGGAGACATGTCTCTGAGTCGAATGATGGAGATTGCCACCAAGTATGCTAATGGCGAAGAAGAGGATCGGCTCCGGAGTGGCAAGCACAATTCAGTCGCTCATGAAACCGGAGGAGGAAATTCCAGTCGGAAGCAGAAGCGGAAGGCCGAGCTAGCTGCTCCTAGAGAAGCCTTGGCCGTGACTCAAGGAAAGTTTAAGGGGAAGGCCAAAGGGCCTTGGAACCCCAAGAAAGTGAAAGATCAAGACAGAAATGATGTATTAGACCTGCCATGCCACATACACACAAAGAAAGATGAAGAGGGTAAACTCATTTACCCAAAGCATACCACTTTCGACAAAGGTCGGCTCTTGATCCAGCAGCCCAGGAAACAACCCAAAGATAAGGAAAAGGAGTCGGACAAAGTTGAAAACAAGGAAGATAGTGATGATGGATACCCCTGTGTCAATTCCACCACGATGATTTTTACGACGTTGAAAGCAAAAGTCGATTGAAAGTTATCAACCGAGAGGTGAATATGGTCGCCCGGCGACACCCGATTATTTGAAATGGTCTCGCATCGCCATCACATTTGACTACCTCGATTACCGACGCACATAACCACCCCTGGGAGGCAAGCTTTGGTGGTCGACCCAGTTGCTGAAGGTGCTCGACTGACTAAAGTTTTGATGGATGGTGGTAGTGGTCTGAATATACTGTATGCAGAGACGTTGAAAGGGATGGGCATTTTGATGTCCAGGCTCAGTACCAGCAACATGAGTTTCCATGGAATCATTCCTGGAAAGAAGGCCGAGTCACTCGGTCAGATTGCTCTTGATGTGGTTTTTGGGGACTCCAAGAATTTCTGCAAAGAAAAGTTGATGTTTGAAGTCGTAGATTTCCATAGTGCTTATCACGCTATTCTGGGGAGGCCAGCGTATGCACGTTTCATGGCTCGACCATGTTATGTATACCTTAAACTGAAGATGCCAGGCCCCAAAGGTGTGATCACCGCCACCGCAATCGTAAGAAAGCGTAAGAGTGTTTTCAGAAAGGCTCAAAGATCACCGATGCACAGATGGCAGTGGTAGAGCTGCGGGAATACCAGAAAACTGCAGACCCGAGTGATTTGTTGCGAGCCAAGAAGCCCACTACGGAATCAACATTTCAGTCGTCCGGTGAGACAAAACCGATTCACATTCACCGACCGACCCCAATGCTACTCCGACTCATATCTCAACAACACTCGACTCCAAATAGGAAGAAGCGCTCACCCAGTTCCTCTGTGAGAACTGAGACATCTTCGCATGGAAACCTTCTGACATGCCAGGTGTTCCCAGGGAACTGGCAGAGCATCGTTTACGAGTCGACGCGAAGGTAAAACCGATCAAGGAACATCTTCGACGGTCCGCCTTGCAGAAGAGAAAAGCGATCGGTGAAGAAGTGGCTCGACTCCTTGCAGCGTAGTTTATCCGAGAGATTTACCACTCCGAGTGGCTCGCCAATGTTGTCATGGTCCCCAAGAAGTACAATTCACTTCGCATGTGCATTGACTTCAAACATATCAATCGGGCCTGCCCGAAAGATCATTTTCCTCTCCCCAGACGACCAGATAGTCGACTCAACTGCGGGATGTGAACGCCTGTCTTTTTTAGACGCCTGTTCCGGTTACCATCAGATCCGTCTGTATGGGCCCGACGAGATCAAAACAGCTTTCATCACTCCATTCGGGTGCTTCTGTTATGTTACCATGCCATTCGGCTTAAAGAATGCCGGAGCCACGTTCATGAGGATGATTCAGAAGTGTTTGCTCACTCAAATCAATCGGAATGTGGAAGCGTACATGGACGATATTGTGGTCAAGTCATGGAAGGGTTCCGACCTGCTGATTGACCTTGCTGAAACTTTTGCCAATCTCAGGAGGTATGATATCAAGCTTAATCCATCAAAGTGTACATTCGGAGTTCCTAGCGGAAAGTTACTCGGTTTTCTCATTTCCAAACGAGGAATCGACGCCAACCCGGAGAAAGTTGGTACTATACTCCAAATGAAACGTCTTGTGCGTGTGCACGATGTCCAGAAGCTTACTGGTTGCTTGGCCGCTTTAAGTCGATTCATTTCTCGTCTCGGTGAAAAGGCATTGCCTCTTTACCGACTGATGAAGAAGTCAAACAAGTTCGAGTGGACTCCTGAAGCTGATGCAGCGTTTGCAGAGCTGAAAACCCTGCTCTCCACCCAGTCGGTGCTTGTCGCCCCAATCAGAAGAGCCTTTGCTGCTTTACATTGCAGCCACGGGACCAGATTATCGGTACAAGATTTACGATCGAAGGAAGAAGAAGGAAAAGCCTTTAAAGTTCAAATACCAAAGATATTATGTTTCTGAAGTTTTAACTCCGTCAAAGCAAATATATCCTCATTATCAGAAACTTGTATATGGGATTTATATGACCACGAAGAAGGTTGCACATTACTTCTCTGACCATTCCATTACAGTCGTCAGTGATGCTCCATTGTTAGAGATTCTGCACAACAGAGATGCAACCGGTCAAGTGGCAAAATGGGCGATTGAACTCCTTCCCCTAGATATCAAGTTTGAGGCAAAGAAAGCCATCAAGTCCCAAGCAATAGCAGATTTCGCCGTCGAGTGGATTGAACAACAACTGCCGACTCAAGTTCACTTTCGAACCTTTGGACCATGTTCTTTGATGGCTCCAAGATGCCGAATGGTTCCGGTCTTTGGGGTAGTGTTAGTTTCCCCGAGGAGATAAGCTCAGATATGTTCTCCAAATTCACTTTGATTCCTCCAACAACGAAGCGTAATATGAAGCACTTTTGTATGGGTTGCGTATGGCCATTTCACTTTCAAGCGTCCGCCTCATGGTCTATGGCGACTCAGATTTGGTGGTTAATCAAGTGATGAATAAGTGGGACGTCAAGTCCGGCCATGACTGGTTATTGCAATGCAGTGAGAAAGCTAGAGAAGAAATTCGAGGGGTTAGAGCTTCATCATATACCCCGACTGAAAAATCAAGCAGCTGATGATTTGGCAAAAATAGGTTCCAAGAGAGAAGCCATTCCCAGCAATGTGTTTTTGGAACATATCCACACACCATCAGTTCAAGAGGATCCTTTCACTGAAGAAGTTCCGCAACCAAAAAGTGCCACAGATCCGACTGAAGTTGAGGTTCCAGCGGTGGTCGACTTGATCATGGAAGTCTTGGTCATCACTCCCGACTGGACGGTGCCGTACATCGCGTACATCCTAAGGAAAGAACTCCCAGAGAATGAAGAAGAGGCTCGACAGATCGTCCGTTGATCCAAGGCCTTTACTGTGATAAAGGGATAGTTATACAGGGAAAGCGCGACTGGAGTCGGTCAGAAGTGTATAACGCCAGAGGAAGGTCAAATAATCCTTGACGATGTCCACTCGGGGACCTGTGGTCATCATGCGTCCTCTCGGACCATTGTGGCTAAAGCATACCGAGCGGGATTTTACTAGCCAAGAGCAAATGAAATGGCGAAAGAGATAGTCGACAAATGTGAAGGATGTCAGTTCTACTCCAATATGTCACACAAACCCGCGTCAGCCTTGAAGACCATTCCACTCGTCTGGCCCTTCGCTGTTTGGGGATTGGATATGATTGGACCACTGAGAACTGGCAGGAGCGGCTTCACTCACGTGCTAGTGGCAGTCGACAAGTTTACTAAATGGATTGAAGCTAAGCCTATCAAGAATCTTGATGCTTGCACTGCTATCGCTTCATCGGAAAGTTGATATTCAGATATGGAGTTCGCATAGCATCATCACCGATAATGGGTCAAACTTCTATTCCGACAAGTTCAGAGCCTTTTGCGCCTCAAGGCACACGAGTCGACTATGCTTCGATCGCTCACCCCGATCGAATGGACAAGCGGAAAGAGCAAACGGTCTAATTCTCAAAGGATCAAACCCCGATCGATGCGCGATCTCAAGCACGCAGCAGTGCATGGGTCGACGAACTTCCATCAGTTCTTTGGGGATTGAGGACCACCCTAATCGGTCAACTGGACGAACTCCATTCTTTCGGTCTATGGAGTCAAGCAGTTCTGCCGAAAGTGACTTGCTTCACGATGCACCCCGAGTCGAGCTCTACTCAAGATGAAGCGAGAACAAGCCCGGCGGGATGCGATCGACCTCCTAGAAGAGGAAAGAGAGATGGCCCTGATCCGATCGACTATCTATCAGCAAGACTTGCGTCGATTCCATGCCATAAATGTGAAGAGTCGAGCCTTCCAAGAAGGAGACTTAATCCTCCGAGTAGATCAACAGAAACCACACAAGCTCGCTCCCACTTGGGAAGGCCCCTTCATCGTCACCAGAGTTCTCCACAATGGAGCGTACCATCTTTACAATATCTATCGCCAAATTGATGAGCCACGAGCTTGGAATGCGGAGCTGCTCCGCCCCTTTTATACTTAAGTACTCACTCGGATGAGATGTAATAAGAAATACCTCTGTAGTTTATTTATCAAAGACAAGAGTGTTATAATTTTCCCAAAGGATTGTTGTTGCTTTTGTTTACGTGAGAAACCCCCGAGTGGGTAGCTTAGCTGCGAATCCGTTTCGCCTAAGTTTGTAAAAAAAATCCTACCGAGTGACGAGCAAGCCTCTCACTCGGAGGCTTAGCTGCGAATCCGTTTCGCCTAAGTAATTAAAAAATCCTACCGAGTGGTGAGCCAGCCTCCCACTCGGGGGCTTAGCTGCAGTCCAAGTACTCGCCTAAGTTTAAAAAAAATCCTACCGGTTGGTGAGCCAGCCTCCCACTCGGGGGCTTAGCTGCAGTCCAAGTACTCGCCTAAGTTTAAAAAAATCCTACTGAGTGGTGAGCCAGCCTCCCACTCGGGGGCTTAGCTGCAGTCCAAGTACTCGCCTAAGTTTAAAAAATCCTACCGAGTGGTGAGCCAGCCTCCCACTCGGGGGCTTAGCTGCAGTCCAAGTACTCACCTAAGTTTAAAAAATCCTACCGAGTGGTGAGCCAGCCTCCCACTCGGGGGCTTAGCTGCAGTCCAAGTACTCGCCTAAGTTTAAAAAATCCTACCGAGTGGTGAGCCAGCCTCCCACTCGGGGGCTTAGCTGCAGTCCAAGTACTCGCCTAAGTTTGAGAAATTCTACCGAGTGACGAGCAATCCTCTCACTCTGAGGCTTAGTTGCAGTCCAAGTACTCACCTAAGTTTGAGAAATCCTACCGAGTGAAGAGCAATCCTCTCACTCGGAGGCTTAGCCGCAGTCCAAGTACTCGCCTAAGTTTGAGAAATCCCACTGAGTGAAGAGCAATCCTCTCACTCGGGGGCTTAGCTGCAGTCCAAGTACTCGCCTAAGTTTGAGAAATCCTATCGAGTGACGAGCAATCCTCTCACTCGGAGGCTTAGCTGCAGTCCAAGCACTCGCCTAAGTTTGAGAAATCCTACCGAGTGACAAGCAATCCTCTCACTCGGGGGCTTAGCTGCAGTCCAAGTACTCGCCTAAGTTTGAGAAATCCTATCCAGTGAAGAGCAATCCTCTCACTCGGAGGCTTAGATGCAGTCCAGTACTCGCCTAAGTTCGAAAACATATCGATCCGCAAGGCCGACGAGGTGCAGGTCGACTGCTACCTTCTCCTTCGAAGCTGCGCCACAAGTACAACGTGTGCTCCATCCCGATCCGAAAGGACGGCGAGGTGCAGGTTGACTGCTACCTTCTCCTTCGGAGCTGCGCCACAAGTACAATGTGTGCTCCATCCCGATCCGCAAGGACGACGAGGTGCAGGTCGACTGCTACCTTCTCCTTCAGAGCTGCGCCACAAGTACAACGTGTGCTCCATCCCGATCTGCAAGGACGACGAGGTGCAGGTCGACTGCTACCTTCTCCTTCGGAGCTGCGCCACAAGTACAACGTGCGCTCCATCCTGATCCGCAAGGACGAGAAGGCGTAGGTCAACTGCAATACGTACTCCATCCCTTCCTGCAAGAGCGATGATGCGCAGGTCGACTGGATCTTCCACCTCAGAGCTGCATCTCAAACACAAAGATTATTCCATGTGAAGAACAAAGCCCACTCGAAGGCAGATGCAAGCATATTCAGAAGTAAAACAAGTTCAGATAAATCTTAAAGGTTCCAAACCGCAGATCAAAATACTCGGTCTCTCAGCCCGAAGGAGTTTAACGGTTACAAAATCCACTCGGCATTCCGAGGCAAATTTAAGGTGAGGCATAAAAGTTTGTTCACTCCGCGGGAGGAGGACTAGCAGGCTCGACGAACTCGTCCAGGTCGACACCATCGGCGATCCGAGTGGCAGCAGCAATGAAAGTCTCCATAAAGGATCGGAAATCGTGCTTCTTGGTGTTGGCGATCTTGATTGCTGCCAGCTTATCTTCTCGCGCCTCTTTATAGTGGACAAGAACCAAAGACAAAGCCACATCAGCACCGCACCGAGTAGAAGACTTCTTCCACTCCTGCACTCGACCAGGGATCAAGTCGAGTCATCAGAGACTCGAGGTCGTTCTGGAGTGTTACCCTTGGCCAAAGTGCTGTGTCGATTCGGGACGTGGCGACTTTCAGTCGAGCCAAATAGTCAACAACGCCGTCGATGCGGGATTCCAGTCGGAGCAGGTTCATAGCAGTTTCGTCCTTCACGGGAAAATTGATAGGGTCCAAATTTTGTTCGATCCGCCCAGTCTCCTCCTCGAAGTCTCGACAAAACTCTGCATGCACAGCCCAAGGATGAGTCAATATTCGTATGCCGAGTCGACAAAGATGAACCAGTCGGAACAGGATATGTACCTTCAAGCTTGATGAATAACTTCTTGGCGAGGCTCCTCAGATAGCTTTCCGTGATCATCCCTCCCGCGAGCAATGCCTTCCATCTTCTCGTTCAAGTTAACCTTGTCCTTCTTCAAGCGGGTTACCTCCTTGTTGGCTTCGCCCAGAGCAGATTTCATCTTCGCGTTCTCCTCCTCCGGCTTTGCCGATCGAAGCCAGCTTCATGCTCAGCGGAAGCAGTTTGGTCGTCGGCCTTCTTCGTGCGGCAGCCAGATCGTGATCCTTCTTTACGAGCTGGTTCAGTTTTTCTGAAAAGAAATAACACTCAGTTCAGAAAGAGCAGAATGAAATCCGGGTCTAAGACAAAGCAGTCGACAAAGCTTCCTTACCATTGGCATCATCTTTGGCCTTCTGCAGCTCTGACTTGGCCAACTCCAGGTCAAGGTTGAGTTGGATTTGCTGATTTTCCAAGTCAGCAAAGCGAGCTCCAAGGTCACAAGATTTCTGCAATCAGAGAGGATGGGTTATTTTACAGAGAAAAACGACAAAGACAATAAATACTAAGACTATGGTTGACTACCTACAGTCCACCATAGTCTCGGGGACTACACCCAGTGGGTGCACTTAGCGTGCCCCCACTGGTTCAGTTAAC
The DNA here is from genome assembly GCA_021605145.1 of Aegilops bicornis. Taxonomy (NCBI): domain Eukaryota; kingdom Viridiplantae; phylum Streptophyta; class Magnoliopsida; order Poales; family Poaceae; genus Aegilops; species Aegilops bicornis. The sequence goes on from CM038669.1 coordinate 509,017,752, forward strand.
ACTCGACGAGACCTTTTCGGCACGAGTGTATATATATATATATATATATATATATATATATATATATATATATATATATATATATAAAGAAGGAGAAGAAAGACAGCAACAAACAAGCTCTTCAGACCATAGTTGACTGCCAGCAGTCGACCACGGTCTCGGGGACTACACCCAGTGGGTGCACTTAGCGTGCCCCCACTGATTCAGTTTACACTTGACGAGACATTTTCGGCGCGAGTGTATATATATATATATATATATATATATATATATATATATATATATATATAAGGAGAGAAGAAGAAAGACAGCAACAAACAAGCTCTTCAGAGCCTAGTTGATCGCCAAAGAATGACCACGGTCTCGGATTACACCAGGGTGCACTTAGCGTGCCCCCACTGGTTCAGTTTACACTCGACAAGGCCAGACCAGACCGAGTGAATGAATTAAAATGTTAAGACTATAGTCGATCGCCCATGATCCACCGTAGTCTCGGGACTACACCCAAGGTGCACTCAGCGTGCCCCCACTAGTCCAAAACTTCAATAACAAAAATTCAGCTCGAAGTATGGATTTGCTCAGTGACAAGTCGAAACACCCAGTGGGTGCACAGATGCAAAGATCCTTGGAAAGAGAGTTTTCAGGTACCACATCCTAACAGAGCAAGCCAAGAAAACCAGTCGATGTGCTGCTAACCTGAACATTGCTTTGGAGAGTCGAGATGGCATCATAGGCGGCCTGACTGGCATCCCCGCACCATCTTCATCTTCTCCATCATAATACCTTCTTGGCATATGGCTTCCTTGGCAGCAGCATTCACGCCCGTCCTGGGATGTGATGGGTAGTAAAAACTGAAGGTGGATCAGCAGGAGCTTGAGCAGTCGATGAAGAAGGCAGAGCACTCGACGGTGGTACGACGAAGGTAATAGAAGCCCGATTGGCATCACCAGCGTCCTGAACGACTGGTTCAACTATCGGCGTCGATTGTGGCACATTGTCCGCAGGAGTTTTCCTATTTTTCCTCGTCAAAGGCCTCTCGGGCTCTTCATCGTCATCGTCAGGGAGGTCAATAACGTTGGGAGCTGTTCAAAGATCAGTCACCAAAATTGCATCACCCAATGGTATATATTATAGTTGAGTCGACCAAATAAAGACAGAACGACAGAAATCGTACTCAGATTGGAGGTGACTGCATCCTCCATTGCCTCATCCTCATCCCTGTAAGCTAAAGTCCCGGAAGTAGTAGCGCTGCCAGTTCCAAAGTTTGTCTGGTCAAATCAAGGAAAAAATAAACAGCACAGAACGTCGAGTGAATACAAAGGGAGACACTCACGCAGAAGCGACGAGGATGTCAATCTTAATCTTCAGCAACGCCTTCCGAGGCCTCTGCGCTGCAACTTTGGGCTGCTTGGACGCTTTTTCAGTCAGAGCCGGTGAGGACATCCGAGGGCGCTTTGAAGACGGGCCAGTCTGAGCAATCGCTTTTTCACGGGCGCTCGGCCGGTCTTGGTCGAGCTTGGATCGCCTCTCCTTGCGAGGAGGTGACTCGGCTTCTTCTTCGTCGCTTGAGTCGTCACTTTCCTCGCTCTCCTCTCCGTCAGAATGCCCCGCCACTCTACGCTGCCGCCGCCTCCCCTTCCGGTCTTGCTCTTGCTCCCGTTGGGCATTGAGTACATTTCAAGAAGAGCCCGCAGAAAAACAAGCGTAACAAAAGTCAATCGACGGAGCATAAATAGCTACATGGTTAAAATTACAGTCGGAAACTCAGAGTTGAACCTTGTCCGGTACGTGGGATTGGTCGAGTGGAGGAATTCTCCTGGCTCCCCTAGGGTTGTCTCTGTTCCCAGTGATGCTTGTCAGCCACCCCTCCAGCGTGGCATCCTCGACCTCCTCCGGGTGGATACGAGTGGTGTCCTCAGTTCCCGAATACATCCACATCGGATGGTCTCTAGCTTGAAGTGGCTGGATGCGTCGCCGAAGGAAGACCTCCAAGAGATCCATGCCAGTCACCCCGTCACGGATAAGCTGGACAACACATTCGATCAGTACCTTAACCTGCGCCTTCTCTTTCGGGACCACCTTCAAAGAGGAGGGCTTCCTCACTCGGTCCATGGAAAAAGGAGGGAGTCCAGTCGACTGCCCTGTCGTCGGCTGGTCTTTGCAGTAAAACCAGGTCGACTGCCATCCATGGACCGAGTCGGGTAGGATTATGGCCAGAAAAGAACTTTTTCCTCTCATCTGAACCCCAAGACCCCCGCACATCTGAATCACTCGTGTTCTCTCGTCACTCGGATTGGCCTTTTTCACCGTCTGGGAGCGACAGGTGAAAATGTGCTTGAAAAGGCCCCAGTGAGGCCGACAACCCAAGAAATTCTCGCACAAAGACACGAAAGCAGCGAGATACACGATTGTGTTGGGTGTGAAGTGGTGGAGTTGTGCCCCAAAGAAATTCAGAAATCCCCGAAAAAAGGGTGAGGAGGCAAGGAAAACCCACTGTCGGCATGGGTGGCCAAGAGAACGCACTCACCCTCCCGAGGTTGCGGCTCAGACTCCTTCCCCGGAAGCCGCACCGATCCGTAGGGGATCAGTCCTCCATTGGCCAGGTCGTCAAGGTCTTCCTGACGAATCTTCGAGCGGATCCAGTCGCCCTGGATCCAGCCCTGCGGCAGGCCGACCCTTGATGAAGATCCGCCCCGACTGGTCGTCTTCCCCTTCGCCTTTGTCGTCGCTTTCTTCGCCCGCTCCAGAGCCACCGTCTTCTCTTTCCCCATCGTCGCCGGCGAGACGTGCACGGAGCAGCGGCACTGGGACAAAAGCGAGCGCGGCGGATAAGTCCGAGGAAGAGAGGAGGAAATGAGAACGCACTGTTCAAAAACCCCGGTCCGACGCCTTATATGAGGCTATTTCCGAGTGACTGACTTCTAGGCCCGGGCGATCCTGTCAAATCCCGCAACAGTCGCGCGCGCGATACGTGGCGAAAAAGGCGCCCCTACCTTATCCCATCCGATTACTGCGGCCTCCTCCGCCCCGCGCGCTTCCCGAAATTCAAATCCAGTGAAATCCGCGAGCTGCAGAACAACTTGTCAGACGTAAGATCTCCTGCGCTCTGTCACTCGGAGCTCTTCAAGTAAAGAAACTCACTCGACGGGAACAAAGAATGGATCAAGGCGACTGAAAAAGAAGTTGGTATCATCACTTAGGTTCATTGATCCAGAGCAAGATCTACTCATAGCACGAAAAATGGGTCGGAAGTGTGTTCAACTCCTTCCCCACTCAAACCTCGATCCATTCGGGGGCTAATGATGAAGCTATGTACCTAGGGTAGGGTCATGGACCTGTCCAAGATACCCTCCCCAAGGACATCTCTAGAAGAATCAGCTTTCAATCGACTCAGAAGTTTTCCACTCGACAGACTCGAAGACACTCGACCATGAAGCCAACCACTCGACAGCCAGGAGATCTAAAGTCACTCTGCACGCTAACGGTCGGTCATTAAGTAGCTTTTATGGTCATCATAGCACTTTATTGATGGCGTTACCAGTAACGCCCGACCTTAATGTACCTTTAACCTTGCATAACTGAGGGCCGGAGGGGTTCGGCAAACTCTATATAAGCCACCCCCCTCCTCAGTGTCAAGGGTTCGCACCCCTGTAATTCATACACGCATAATCCAGTCGACCGCCTCCGGGCTCCAAGACGTAGGGCTATTACTTCCTCCGAGAAGGGCATGAACTCGTAAAACTCGTGCGTATACGACTACTCCATAGCTAGGATCTTGCCTCTCCATTCCTACCCCCCTACATTACTGTCAGACTTAGAACCACGACAGGAGCCTCGGGATTTTCTGTGTTATCATTATTGTCCATATCAACGATAATCTCCCCAATTTCAGACATAGCGGCAAACAAAAGCAAGGCGGAAGAAAGCGAGCAAAAAAGAGAGGAGGAGATTGGGGAAGAGAGGGCGAATAAAACGGCAAGGGTGAAGTGGGGGAGAGGAAAACTAGAGGCAAATGGCAAATAATGTAAATGCGAGGGAGATGGGTTTGTGATGGGTACTTGGTATGTCTTGACTTGAGCGAAGACCTCCCCGGCAACGGCGCCATAAATCCTTCTTGCTACGTCTTGAGCTTGCGTTGGTTTTCCTCGAAGAGGAGAGGGTGATGCAGCACGTGTAGCGTAAGTATTTCCCTCAGTTTTGAGAACCAGGGTATCAATCCAGTAGGAGGCTCCTCAAAAGTCCCACGCACCTACACAAACAAACTGAGAACTCGCAACCAATGCAATAAAGGGGTTGTCAATCCCTTCACGGCCACTTCATGTAAAGTGAGATCTAATAAAGATAGTATGATAAGATAAATATATTTTTGGTATTTTATAATATAGATGCAAAAAGTAAAGATGCAAATAAAAGTAATTGGAAGCAAATATGATAAGAGATAGACCTGGGGGCCATAGGTTTCACTAGTGGCTTCTCTCAAGATAGCATAAGTATTACGGTGGGTGAACAAATTACTTCACACATCGACCGCTATCCAGCATGCATCTAGAGTATTAAGTCCATAAGAACAGAGTAACGCACTAAGCAAGATGACATGATGTAGAGGGATAAATGATACGTCTCCAACGTATCTATAATTTTTGATTGCTCCATGCTACTTTATCTACTGTTTTGGACTATATTGGGCTTTATTTTCCACTTTTATATTATTTTTGGGACTAACCTATTAACCGGAGGCCCAACCCAAAATTGCTGTTTTTTTGCCTATTTCAGGTTTCAAGAAAGCAGAATATCAAACGGAGTCCAAACGGAATGAAACCTTCGGAAACGTGATTTTCTCACCAAACGTGATCCAGGAGACTTGGACCCTACGCCAAGGCACAGAAGAGGCGGTCACGAGGGTGGGGGGCGCGCCCCCCTGCCTCGTGGGCCCCCTGTTGCTCCCCTGACGTACTCCTTCCTCCTATATATACCTGCGTACCCCCAAACGATCAGAACAGGAGCCAAAAACCTAATTCCACCGCCGCAACTTCCTATATCCACGTGATCCCATCTTGGGATCTGTTCCGGAACTCCGCCGGAGGGGGCATCCACCACGGAGGGCTTCTACATCATCATTAAAGCCTCTCCGATGAAGTGTGAGTAGTTTACTTCAGGCCTACGGGTCCATAGCTAGTAGCTAGATGGCTTCTTCTCTCTTTTTGGATCTCAATACAATGTTCTCCCCTCTCTCGTGGAGATCTATTCAATGTAATCTTCTTTTTGCGGTGTGTTTGTTGAGATCGATGAATTGTGGGTTTATGATCTAGCTTATCTATGAATAATATTTGAATCTTCTCTGAATTCTTTTATGTATGACTGGTTATCTTTGCAAGTCTCTTCGAATTATCCGTTTGGTTTGGCCAACTAGATTGGTAGTTCTTGCAATGGGAGAAGTGTTTAGCTTTGGGTTCAATCTTGCGGTGTCCTTACCCAGTGACAGAAAGGGTTGCAAGGCACGTATTGTATTGTTGCCACCGAGGATAACAAGATGGGGTTTTTTTTAATCATATTGCATGAATTTATCCCTCTACATCATGTCATCTTGCTTAAAGTGTTACTCTGTTTTTAACTTAATACTCTAGATGCATGCTGGATAGCGGTCGATGAGTGGAGTAATAGTAGTAGATGCAGAATCGTTTCGGTCTACTTGTCTCGGACGTGATGCCTATATACATGATCATACCTAGATATACTCATAACTATGCTCAATTATGTCAATTGCTCAACAGTAATGTGTTCACCCACCGTAGAATACTTATGCTCTTGAGAGAAGCCACTAGTGAAACCTATGGCCCCCGGATCTATTCTCATCATATCAATCTCCATCACTTTTATACTTGCTTTGTTTTTACTTTGCCTTTTACTTTTTACTTTGCATCTCTATACCAAAAATACTAAAAATATTATTTATCATCTCTATCAGATCTCACTCTCGTAAGTGACCGTGAAGGGTTTGGCAACCCCTAATCGCGTTGGTTGCGAGGAGCTACCGTTTTGTGTAGGTACGAGGGACTTGTGCGTGGCCTCCTACTGGATTGATACCTTGGTTCTCAAAAACTGAGGGAAATACTTACGCTACTTTGCTGCATCATCATCTCCTCTTCGGGGAAATCCAACGCAGTGCTCAAGAGGTAGCAAGAAGAATTTCTGGCGCCTTTGCTGGGGAGGCTCACGCAAGAGCAAGTCAAGCATACCAAGTACCCATCACAATCCCTATCTCTCGCATTACATTATTTTCCATTTGCCTCTTGTTTTTCTCCCCCCCCCCCCACTTCACCCTTGTCGTTTTATTCTCCCTCTCTTTCCCAATCTCCTCCTCTGTTTCCGTTGCCTTTTCCTCGTCCGTTTGTTTGCTCGTGTGTTGGATTGCTTGTTTGTCGCGATGGCTCAAGATGCTACCAAATTGTGTGACTTCACCAATACCAATAATAATGATTTCCTTAGCACTCCGATTGCTCCTCTTGCCAATCTGAATCTTGTGAAATCAATACTGCTTTGTTGAATCTTGTTATGAAAGATCAATTCGGCCTTCCTAGTGAAGATGCCGCTACTCATCTGAATAGCTTCGTTGATTTATGTGATATGCAAAAGAAAAAAGATGTCGATAAGGATGTCGTTAAGTTGAAGCTATTTCCTTTTTCGCTTAGAGATCGGGCTAAAGCGTGGTTTTCATCTCTGCCTAAAAATAGTATTGATTCTTGGAACAAGTGCAAAGATGCTTTTATCTCTAAGTATTTTCCTCCCGCTAAGATTATCCCTCTTAGGAACGATATTATGAATTTTAAGCAACTTGATCATGAACATGTTGCACAAGCTTGGGAGAGAATGAAATTAATGATACGTGATTGTCCTAAACTTGTGGATGATTATACAAAAAAAATATGCCGGATTGAATTTTGCTTCTAGAAATCTTTTAGATTCGGCTGCGGGAGGCACTTTTATGGAAATCACTCTAGGAGATGCTACTAAACTTCTAGACAATATTATGGTTAATTATTCTCAATGGCACACTGAAAGATCTACTAATAAAAAAGTGCATGCGATAGAAGAAATTAATGTTCTGAGTGGAAAGATGGATGAACTTATGAAATTATTTTCTACTGAGAGTGTTTCTTCTGATCCTAATAATATGCCTTTGTCTACTTTGATTGAGAATAATATTGAATCTATGGATGTGAATTTTGTTGGTAGGAATAATTTTGGTAACAACGCATTATAGAGGGAATTTTAATCCTAGGACTTATCCTAGTAATCCTTCTAGTAATTATGGAAATTCCTACAACAACTCTTATGGAAATTTTAATAAGATGCCCTCTGAATTTGAGAATAGTGTTAAAGAGTTTATGAATTCACAAAAGAATTTTAATGCTTTGCTTGAAGAGAAATTGCTTAAGATTGATGATTTGGCTAGGAACGTTGATAGGATTTCTCTTGAGGTTGATTCTTTAAAGTTTAGATCTATTCCTCCTAAGCTTGATATCAATGAGTCTCTCAAAGCTATGAGAATTTCCATTGATGAGTGCAAAGAAAGAACCGCTAGGATGCGTGCTTCCAAAGATACCTTTATTAAAGCGTGTTCTTCTAATTCCTATGAAAATCAAGATGAAGATCTAAAAGTTATTGATGTGTCACCCATTAAATCTTTTGTTTTGCAATATGAATCTTGATGAAACTGAATATGATCTTCCTTTACCTAGAAGGCGTTCTAAGAATTCGAGTTTTTAGATCTTGATGATGAAATTGATAAGTGTGGGATTGAAAGAAATAAAAACCTAGATGTTGCTAAACCCACTATTTTGGATCTCAAGGAATTTAATTATGAAAATTGCTCTTTAATTGATTGTATTTCCTTGTTGCAATCCATGCTAAATTCTCCTCATGCTTATAGTCAAAATAAGGCCTTTACCGAACACATTGTTGATGCCTTGATGCAATCTTATGAAGAAAAACTTGAGTTGAAATTCTCTATCCCTAGAAAGCTCTATGATGAGTGGGAACCTACTATTAAAATTAAAATTAAAAATTATGAGTTTCACGCCTTGTGTGATTTGGGTGCTAGTGTCTCTACTATCCCCAAAACTTTGTGTGATTTGCTAGATTTCCGTGACTTTGATGATTGCTCTCTAAACTTGCATCTCGCGGATTCCACTATTAAAAAGCCTATGGGAAGAATTAATGATGTTCTTATTGTTGCAAATAGTAATTATGTGCCCGTAGATTTTATCGTTCTTGATATAGATTGCAATCCTTCATGTCCTATTATTCTTGGTAGACCTTTCCTTAGAACGATTGGTGCAATTATTGATATGAAGGAAGGGAATATTAGATTCCAATTTCCCTTAAAGAAGGGCAGGAACACTTCCCTAGAAATAAAACAAAATTACCATATGAATCTATCATGAGAGCCATTTATGGACTGCCTACCAAATATGGCAATACCTAGATCTATCATCGCTTTTATGCCTAGCTAGGGGCGTTAAACGATAGCGCTTGTTGGAAGGCAACCCGATTTTATTTTTATTTTTTGTTTTTGTTTATTTTTAGGAATAAATAATCCATATAGCCTCTGTTTAGATGTGGTTTTATGTTTTAATTAGTGTTTGTGCCAAGCTAGACTATTGGATCTTCTTGGATGATAGTTATTTGATCTTGCTGTAATTTCCAGAAACTTTGCGCTCAGTGTCCGAATTATTACAAATTACCAGAACGTGATAAAATACTGACTCCAATTTCTGCTGATCAATAAACAAATTTTCTAGGTCTTCTAATTTTGGTAGAATTTGTTGAGTTCCAGAAGGTTGTGTTAGTTACAGATTACTACAGACTGTTCTGTTTTTGACAGATTCTCTTTTTCGTGTGTTGTTTGCTTATTTTGATGAATTTATGGGTGGTAAAATAGTTTAAAATACATAGAGAAGTTGGAATACAGTAGGTTTAATACCAATATAAATAAATAATGAGTTAATTACAGTACCTTAAAGTAGTATTTTGTTTTCTTTCTCTAACGGAGCTCACGAGATTTCTATTGAGTTTTGTGTTGTGAAGTTTTCAAGTTTTGGGTGAATTCTTTTGATGGACTATGGAACAAAGAGTGGCAAGAGCCTAAGCTTGGGGATGCCCATGGCACCCCCAAGATAATCCAAGGACACCAAAAAGTCAAAGCTTGGGGATGCCCGGAAGGCATCCCCTCTTTTCGTCTACTTCCATCGGTAATTTACTTGGGGCTATATTTTTATTCACCACATGATAAGTGTTTTGCTTGGAGCGTCGTGTATTATTTGCGTCTTTGTTTGTTAGTTTACCACAATCATCCTTGCTGTACACACCTTTTGAGAGATCCATACATGAATTGGAATTTGATAGAATACTCTATGTGCTTCACTTATATCTTTTGAGCTTGATAGTTTTGCTCATAGTGCTTCACTTATATCTTTTGAGCGTGATAATTTTTGCTCTAGTGCTTCAATTAGATCTTTTAGAGCACGGTGGTGGATTTGTTTTAAAGAAACTATTGATCTCTCATGCTTCACTTAGATTATTTTGAGAGTCGTTAATAGCATGGTAATTTGACAAATGTTAATATACTTGGTATTCATGATATGTGAAACTTTCTTTTGATTGCGTTGAATACTAAAAAAAGTTTGATGCTTGATAATTGTTTTGAGATATGAAGATGATGATATTAGAGTCATGCTAGTTGAGTAGTTGTGAATTTAAAGAATACTTGTGTTGAAGTTTGTGATTCCCGTAGCATGCACGTATGGTGAACCGTTATGTGATGAACTTCGAGCATGATTTATTTATTGATTGTCTTCCTTATGAGTGGCGGTCGGGGACGGCGATGGTCTTTTCCTACCAATCTATCCCCCTAGGAGCATGCGCGTAATACTTTGCTTTGATAACTTCTAGATTTTTGCAATAAGTATATGAGTTTTTTATGACTAATGTTGAGTCCATGGATTATACGCACTTTTTCCCATCCTTCCACCATTGCTAGCCTCTCTAATACCGCGCACTTTTCGCCGCTATCATACACCCACCATATATCTTCCTCAAAAAAGCCACCATACCTACCTATTATGGCATTTCCATAGCCATTCCGAGATATATTGCCATGCAACTTTCCACCGTTCCGTTTATTATGACACGCTCCATCATTGTTATATTGCTAGCATGATCATGTAGTTGACATAGTATTTGTGGCAAAGCCACCTTTCATAATTCTTTCATACATGTCACTCATGTTTCATTGCATATCCTTACATCACGGAGGCATTCATATAGAGTCATACTTTGTTCTAAGTATCGAGTTGTAATTGTTGAGTTATAAGAAAAATAAAAGTGTGATGATCTTCATTATTAGAGCATTGTCCCAAGTGAGGAAAGGATGATGGAGACTATGATTCCCCCACAACTCGGGATGAGACTCCGGACGAAAAATAAAAATAAAAAAAGAAAAGAAAAAAAGAAAAAAAGAGAGACCATAAAAAAAAGAGAAAAGGCCCAAAGAAAAAAAATGAGAGAAAAAGAGAGAAGGGACAATGTTACTATCCTTTTACCACACTTGTGCTTCAAAGTAGCACCAAGATCTTCATGATAGAGAGTCTCTCATTTTGTCACTTCCATATGCTAGTGGGAATTTTTCATTATAGAACTTGGCTTGTATATTCCAATGATGGCCTTCCTCAAATTGCCCTAGGTCTTCGTGAGCAAGCGAGTTGAATGCACACCCACTTAGTTTCTTTTGTTGAGCTTTCATATACTTATAGCTCTAGTGCATCTGTTGCATGGCAATCCCTACTCACTCACATTGATATCTATTGATGGCATCTCCATAGCCCGTTGATACGCCTAGTTGATGTGAGACTATATTCTCCCTTTTTGTCTTCTCCACAACCACCATCCTATTCCACATATAGTGCTATATCCATGGCTCACGCTCATGTATTGCGTGAAGATTGAAAAAGTTTTGAAAATGTTAAAGTATGAAACAATTGCTTGGCTTGTCATCGGGGTTGTGCATGATTTAAATATTTTGTGTGGGGAAGATGGAGCATAGCCGGACTATATGATTTTGTAGTGATAACCTTCTTTGGCCATGTTATTTTGAGAAGACATAATTGCTTAGTTAGTATGCTTGAAGTATTATTATTTTTATGTCAATATGAAATTTTGTCTTGAATCTTTCGGATCTGAATATTCATACCACAATTAAGAAGATTTACATTGAAATTATGCCAAAGTATCACTCTGCATCAAAAATTCTCTTTTATCATTTACCTACTCGAGGACGAAAGGTGAATTAAGCTTGGGGATGCCTGATACGTCTCCAACGTATCTATAATTTTTGATTGCTCCATGCTACTTTATCTACTGTTTTGGACTATATTGGGCTTTATTTTCCACTTTTATATTATTTTTGGGACTAACCTATTAACCGGAGGCCCAGCCCAGAATTACTGTTTTTTGCCTATTTCAGTGTTTCGAAGAAACAGAATATCAAACGGAGTCCAAACGGAATTAAACCTTGAACGTGATTTTCTCACCGAACGTGATCCAGAGACTTGGACCCTCGCCAAGGCACAGTAAGAGGCGGTCACGAGGGTGGGGGTGCCCCCCTAGGGCGCCGCCCGCCTCGTGGGCCCCCTGTTGCTCCACCGACGTACTCCTTCCTCCTATATATACCTGCGTACCTCCAAACGATCAGAACAGGAGCCAAAAACCTAATTCCACCGCCACAACTTCCTGTATCCACGAGATCCCATCTTGGGGCCTGTTCCGAAGCTCAGCCGGAGGGGGCATCCACCACAGAGGGCTTCTACATCATCATCAAAGCCTCTCCGATGAAGTGTGAGTAGTTTACTTCAGACCTACGGGTCCATAGCTAGTAGCTAGATGGCTTCTTCTCTCTTTTTGGATCTCAATACAATGTTCTCCCCCTCTCTCGTGGAGATCTATTCAATGTAATCTTCTTTTTGCGGTGTGTTTGTTGAGACCGATGAATTGTGGGTTTATGATCTAGCTTATCTATGAATAATATTTGACTCTTCTCTGAATTCTTATATGTATGATTGGTTATCTTTGCAAGTCTCTTCGAATTATCCGTTTGGATTGGCCAACTAGATTGGTAGTTCTTGCAATGGGAGAAGTGTTTAGCTTTGGGTTCAATCTTGCGGTGTCCTTACCCAAAGGATGTAAAGGGTTGCAAGGCACGTATTGTATTGTTGCCATCGAGGATAACAAGATGGGTTTTTTTTATCATATTGCATGAATTTATCCCTCTACATCATGTCATCTTGCTTAAAGTGTTACTCTGTTTTTAACTTAATACTCTAGATGCATGCTGGATAGCGGTCGATGAGTGGAGTAATAGTAGTAGATGCAGCATCGTTTCGGTCTACTTGTCTCGGACGTGATGCCTATATACATGGTCATACCTAGATATACTCATAACTATGCTCAATCCTGTCAATTGCTCAACAGTAATTTGTTCACCCACTGTAGAATACTTATGCTCTTGAGAGAAGCCACTAGTGAAACCTATGGCCCCCGGTTCTATTCTCATCGTATCAATCTCCATCACTTTATACTTGTTTTGTTTTTACTTTGCCTTTTACTTTTTACTTTGCATCTCTATACCAAAAATACCAAAAATATTATTTATCATCTCTATCAGATCTCACTGTCGTAAGTGACCGTGAAGGGATTGACAACCCCTAATCGTGTTGGTTGCGAGGAGCTATCGTTTTGTGTAGGTACGAGGGACTTGTGCGTGGCCTCCTACTGGATTGATACCTTGGTTCTCAAAAACTGAGAGAAATACTTACGCTACTTTGCTGCATCATCCTCTCCTCTTCGGGAGAATCCAACGTAGTGCTCAAGAGGTAGCAATAAACTCATGCAATATGATATAAACCCCATCTTGTTATCCTCGATGGCAACAATACAATACGTGCCTTGCAACCCTTTCTGTCACTGGGTAAGGACACCGCAAGATTGAACCCAAAGCTAAGCACTTCTCCCATGGCAAGAAAGACCAATCTAGTAGGCCAAACCAAACTGATAATTCGAAGAGACTTGCAAAGATAACTTAATCATACATAAAAGAATTCAGAGAAGATTCAAATATTATTCATAGATAAACTTGATCATAAACCAACAATTCATCGGATCTCGACAAACACACCGCAAAAAGAGTTTACATCGAATAGATCTCCACAAGAGAGGGGGAGAACATTGTATTGAGATCCAAAAAGAGAGAAGAAGCCATCTAGCTAATAACTATGGACCCGTAGGTCTGTGGTAAGCTACTCACAACTCATCGAAGGGGCAAGGATGTTGATGTAGGGGCCCTCCGTGGTTGATTCCCCCTCCGGCAGAGTGCCGGCGAAGGCTCCAAGATGAGATCTCGCGGATACAGAAGGTTACGACGGTGGAAATTGCGTTTCGTGGTGCCCCTGGATGTTTCCGGGGTACGTAGGTATATATAGGAGGAAGAAGTACATCGGTGGCCGCCCGAGGGGCCCATGAGACAGGGGGGCACGCCCTACAGGGGGGGGGGGGCGCGGCCTCCTATCTCTTGGGGTCCTCGGAAGCTTCTTGACTTGCACTCCAAGCTCTCCGGATCACGTTCGTTCCAAAAATCACGCTCCCGAAGGTTTCATTCCGTTTGGACTCCGTTTGATATTCCTTTTCTTCGAAATACAGAAATAGGCAAAAAAAACAGCAATATGGGTTAGGCCTCCGATTAGTAGGTTAGTCCCAAAAAATAATATAAATGTGTGAAATAAAGCCCATAAACTTCCAAAAGGGGTAATATAATAGCATGGAACAATAAAAAATTATAGATACGTTGGAGACGTATCACCGGCCTCCTCCGCCGAGTCGATGGCGAGGATGTGGGATAGGCATCGTCGACGTCGATGCGGGAATAATTGCTTGAACTAAAAAAACAAACTAGTTCTTTTAATTTCCTTGCTAAAAATAAACTATATTTCTATATATAGTAAAATAAAGTAGTTCTATTAAATCAACTAATTCAACTACTAATTAAGCACTTACTATAAATAAAATAAAATAGTACTTACTAAAAATAAATTACTTCTATATATAGTAAAATAAAGTAGTTTTATTAAATCAACTAGTTCAACTACTAAGCACTTAATTTTACCTTTTCCTCTACACTAACCTAAAATGCACTAACCTAAAATCGATATCTACTAACAATAACCTAAAAAAAAATTAATACATATATGAAAAAAACATATATAAACATAAAATGCTATGAACATTATATTCATACATACATAGCCACGTCCATTCATCATATAGCTACCACAGACATATATACATTATATATATGAGAAAAATGCAATGAACAAAAAAATAATCCACATTATATGAAAAAAAGCACTGAAAAACAGAGCCGTGGCGGCGGCGGCTCACATTGGGGGCGGTCGGCGGGGGCGGCGACGGCATCGGCGACGGCGGGGGTGGCGAGGGCGTCGGCGACGGCCACGGTGGGTGGAGCGGGCGGGCAGGCGTGGCGGCGACAATGGGGCGGGTCGTGCAGGGCGCTGCCGGCGCGCTCGAAGCGGCGGAGGGCGACGGCGGCTCGAGGCGGCGGATGGCGTCTGCGTGGGCTCGGGGGCACAGGCGACGGCGACGGCGGTGGGGCAGCCTGGCGGCGTCGAGGAGGTCGGAGTCGTCGGGCGGCAACTGGCGATGAAATCTGAAAAAAAAATGCTAAGTGCTGGCTTATATAGGAAAGGCTTTAGTCCTGGTTCATGGCAACAACCGGGACCAAAGCCACCCTTCAGTCCTGGTTGGTGCCATCAACCGGGACTGAAGGGGGGCTCTGGTACCGGTTCGTGGCGCCAACCGGGACCAATGCCCCCCTTTAGTCGCGGTTGGTGCTACCAACCGGGACCAAAGGCTTGCGCCTGCCAAAGCAGCGGTTCGGTTGGATGTTTAGTCCCACCTCGCTAGCCGAGGAGCGGCAGGACCTGTTTATAAGCCCTGCCCCGCCATCTCCATTGAACTCCTCTGAATTGCAGGCCTCTGGGCATAATTTCGCACCGCTATGCTTAGGGCCTCTTTGGCCTTCAAGGGCCTGAATCCTGGCCCATGGATGGGTTTCTAGTCGTATTCAGGCCGTGATGGCCCAGTAGGTGGCATTTTTCTATTTTTCCCAGTTTATTTCTTTTCTCTTTTGCTTTATTTATTTTATTTTGTTTCTACTTACAACAAAATACTTATTTATTTTGTTTCTAATTACTTATTATTTTATTTTATGATAATTCTTTTTGCTATTAAAGTTTCTAACAAAAAAAGTTCTTTATGAAAATTCTTTTTCCTTTTAATGATTTTGAACAGAAAAAACTTTGATAATTTTAGTTGCATCAATTTTATATAATTTTAGTTTCAATAATACTAGAGGTTGCTTATAACATTTTGAACAGAAAATACGTTGATAATTTTAGTTTCATAAATTTTATTTATGTTATTAAAGTTTATTCTATTTTATTTTATTTTGTTTCTACTTATATATTTTATTAAATTTTATTTTATTCTGTTTTGAATTAATTATTTTTTTTATTTTATTTTATGATAATTGTTATTTTCCATGTATTTACTAATTATTTTGAGCTATAAGACCCTGAAATTGAAAAGCACTACAAATGAACTCTGAAAAGGTTGAAAGTTGGCATGGTATAATCATTTCACCCACATAGCATGTGCAAGAAAGTAGAGACGGTTACGGCAAAAACTGGATGCACTCTGTGTACAAAACGGATAATCTCTTTCAAAGTATCAGGGTTTCATACAGAAACTCGTCTGTTACAAAGGGATTTCATTTTTTAGAACTTATTTGAACTCCATAGTTTTTCTATGTTCAAAATGCACCATTCAAAGCCACATCATCAATTTTCAACCCTTTCTGACTTCATTTGTTATTTTCCCTGTATTTACTGATTATTTTGAGCTATAAGACCCTGAAATTGAAAAGCACTACAAATGAACTCTGAAAAGGTTGAAAGTTGGCATGGTATCATCATTTCACCCACATAGCATGTGCAAGAAAGTTGAGAGGGTTACGGAAAAACTGGATGCACTTCGTGTACAAAATGGACAATCTGTTTGATGTCGAGGATTTCATACGGAAACTCGTCTGTTACAACAGGCATTTCAAATGAGCTACGAAAAGGTTGAAAATTGGCATGGTATCATCATAATAGTTGTGAAGAGAAAGTCTTCACTTTTTTTCGCTTGTGTGCTTTGCTTATTGCGCCGTAACCATGGATAATCTTCATCGTTTATCAGGATGCTTGGGTCAACATTGACTTTGAAGGGAGGAATTTCATGAAACTTTTCATAATCTTCAGACATGTCTGTCTTGCCCTCCACTCCCACGATGTCCCTTTTTCCTGAAAGAACTATATGGCGCTTTGGCTCATCGTATGATGTATTTGCTTCCTTATTTTTTCTTTTTCTCAGTTTGGTAGACATGTCCTTCACATAGATAACCTGTGCCACATCATTGGCTAGGACGAACGGTTCGTCAGTGTACCCAAGATTGTTCAGATCCACTGTTGTCATTCCGTACTGTGGGTCTACCTGTACCCCGCCTCCTGACAGATTGACCCATTTGCACTTAAACAAAGGGACCTTAAAATCATGCCCGTAGTCAAGTTCCCATATGTCCACTATGTAACCATAATATGTGTCCTTTCCCTCTCGGTTGCTGCATCAAAGCGGACACCGCTGTTTTGGTTGGTGCTCTTTTGATCTTGGGCGATCGTGTAAAATGTATTCCCATTTATCTCGTATCCTTTGTAAGTCAATACAACGAAGATGGTCCACGGACAACGAGTACAGCTCTTCACAAACAGTGCTGTCACCTCCGAGACGTGTTTCCAACCAATTTGAAAGTCCTGATGTGTTCACATGTAATCCGATCGTCTGCCGCTCCGGTGTTTGGAGCGCAGACTGTTTTGTGTTCATCGACATACAGGGTCACCAAGGTAGAGTTCTACAGAACTGTGTAGTGTGCTTGAGACCAAGAATGCCCGTCCCTGCATATTATTGAGTCCGCTCCTAACGTGCCTTTTCCAGTCAGTCTCCCGTCATACCGCGATTTAGGGAGACCTGTCTTCTTAAGGCCAGGAATAAAGTCAACACAAAACCCAATGACATCCTCTGTTTTGATGGCCCATGGAGATGCTTCCTTTCGGCCTAGCACGGTTACGGACATATTTCTTTAGGACTCCCATGAACCTCTCAGAGGGGAACATATTGTGTAGAAATACGGGGCCCAGAATGACAATCTCATCGACTAGATGAACTAGGAAGTGCGTCATGATATTGAAGAAGGATGGTGGGAACACTAGCTCGAAACTGACAAGACATTACACCACATCACTCCCCTTGGTATGATTTCTGATCGATCACCTTCTGAGAGATTGCATTCAGGAATGCACATAGCTTCACAATGGCTAATCGGACGTTTTCCGGTAGAAGCCCCCTCAATGCAACCGGAAGCAGTTGTGTCATAATCACGTGGCAGTCATGAGACTTTAGGTTCTGAAACTTTTTCTCTGGAATATTTATTATTCCCTTTATATTCGACGAGAAGCCAGTCGGGACCTTCATACTGAGCAGGCATTTAAAAAAGATTTCCTTCCCTTCTTTGGTAAGAGCGTAGCTGGCAGGACCTTCATACTGTTTTGGAGGCATGCCGTCTTTTTCGTGCAAACGTTGCATGTCCTCTCGTGCCTCAGGTGTATTTTTTGTCTTCCCATACACGCCCAAGAAGCCTAACAGGTTCACGCAAAGGTTCTTCGTCACGTGCATCACGTCGATTGAAGAGCGTACCTCTAGGTCTTTCCAGTAGGGTAGGTCCCAAATATAGATTTTTTTCTTCCACATGGGTGCGCGTCCCTCAGCGTCATTCGGAACAGCTAGTCCGTCGGGACCCTTTCCAAAGATTACGTGTAAATCAGAGACCATAGCAAGTACGTGACCACCGGTACGCATGGTGGGCTTCTTCCGGTGATCTGCCTCGCCTTTGAAATGCTTGCCTTTCTTTCGACATTGATGGTTGGTCGGGAGAAATTGGCGATGGCCAGTACACATTCTTCATGCATCTGTCGGTATATACTTTCGGTGTCAGCTAAACAGTGCGTGCATGCGTGGTATCCCTTGTTTGTCTGTCCTGAAAGGTTACTGAGAGCGGGCCAATCGTTGATGGTTACAAACAACAACGCATGCAGGTTAAATTCCTCCTGTTTGTGCTCATTCCACGCACGTACACCGTTTCCATTCCACAGCTGTAAAAGTTCTTCAACTAATGGCCTTAGATACACATCAATGTCATTGTCGGGTTGCTTAGGGCCTTGGATGAGAATTGGCATCATAATGAACTTCCGCTTCATGCACATCCAAGGAGGAATGTTATACATACATAGATTCACGGGCCAGGTGCTGTGATTGCTGCTCTGCTCCCCAAAAGGATTAATGCCATCCACGCTTAAAGCAAACCATACGTTCCTTGGGTCACTTGCAAACTCAGTCCAGTACTTTCTCTCGATTCTTCTCCACTACGACCCGTTAGCGGGTGCTCTCAACTTCCCGTCTTTCTTATGGTCCTCACTGTGTCATCGCATCAACTTGGCATGCTCTTTGTTTCTGAACAATCGTTTCAACCGTAGTATTATAGGAGCATACCACATCACCTTCGCAGGAACCCTCTTCCTGCGGGCTCGCCGTCAACATCACCAGGGTCATCTCGTCTGATCTTATGCCGCAATGCACCGCATACCGGGCATACGTTCAAATTCTTGTATGCACCGCGGTAGAGGATGCAGTCATTAGGGCATGCTTGTATCTTCTCCACCTCCAATCCTAGAGGGCATACGACCTTCTTTGCTGCGTACGTACTGTCGGGCAATTTGTTATCCTTTGGAAGCTTCTTCTTCAATATTTTGGTAGCTTCTTAAATCCTTTGTCGAGCACAAGATTCTCTGCCTTCCACTGCAGCAATTCCGATGCAGTACCGAGCTTTGTGTTGCCATCTTCGCAATTGGGGTACAACCTTTTTTTGTGATCCTCTAACATGCGATCGAACTTCAGCTTCTCCTTTTCACTTTCGCATTGTGTCCTTGCATCGACAATGAACCGGCGGAGATCATCATCATCGGGCACATCGTCTGGTTCCTCTTGATCTTCAGCAGCTTCCCCCGTTGCAGCATCACTGTATCCAGGGGGCACATAGTTGTCATCGTCCTCTTCTTCGTCGATGTCTTCCATCATAACCCCTATTTCTCCGTGCTTGGTCCAAACATTATAGTGTGGCATGAAACCCTTATAAAGCAGGTGGGTGTGAAGGGTTTTCGAGTCAGAATAAGACCTCGTATTCCCACAGCTAGGGCATGGACAGCACATAAAACCATTCTTCTTGTTTGCCTCAGCCACTTCGAGAAAATTATGCACGCCCTTAATGTACTCGGAGGTGTGTCTGTCACCGTACATCCATTGTCGGTTCATCTGCGTGCATTATATATAATTATGTGTGTCAAAAGTAAGAAAATTAGACAAGTATCTATGTAAAGTAAGATTTTTTTTCCAGAAATAAGATAAGAACAAGAGGATCACCACGATGGTCCCAGCGACGAGATCGGCGCGGGCGATCGACGGCGGTGAAGACGGGGACGGGGCGTGACGGACCGCTAATATAAACCTAGACAAATCTTGGGAAAAATGGAGCTCGGAGGTCGAGCTTCGAGAGGAGAAAGCTTAACTAGTGTGGCTCGGGCATTTCATCAAACACCTCATGTGCATAGGAGGTGAGCCAGAGCACCCAATGCCCTCCCCCTCGCCGGCCAGCAAAAAACAAAGCACTGTGGAGTGTTTTGCTCGCCGGCGATGGGGTATATAATATATAGGCAAATCATTTGTCCCGGTTCATGGATGGAACTGGGACTAAAGGCATTCCTTCTGTCCCGGTTCCTGCCATGAACCGGGACCAATGGTTGTGGGCCAGGAGCGAGGCCCATTGGTCCCGGTTCGTCCCAAGAACTGAGACAAATGGGCCCGGACGAACCGGGACCAATGCCCACGAGGCCCCGGCCGGCCCCCTGGGCTCTTAAACCGGGACAAATGCCTTCATTGGTCCCGGTTCATGGTAGAACCGAGACTAATGGGCTGGCCAGGCCCGAACGGAAGCCCCCTTTTCAACTAGTGAGGGATGGCATTTGTGGCTCATTCTTCGCTAATTAGTCGATATACAGCCTTTGTACGTGGACTAGCTTCGGCCCAGTATTGCTAGCCTAACTAGTTACTACTTCATCTGTAAACTAATATAAAAGCGTTTAGATCACTAAAGTAGTAATCTAAACGCTCTTATATTAGTTTACCGAGGGAGTACATCTTACATGGACAGAGGACTGTTCCAGGCCATAGTAAAAATTGACTGAAACAGAATACATTTTCAGGTGACCGATGAATAGCAAAAGCAATGAAAGTTTGGGAATGCACGACACAATCCTGACCTTCCTATTATCTCATATACTACATGTATAACAGATTACACGAGATGTACAGGGAAACAATCCCAATTACAATCCTTCTTCATAATGGCCTGATTACACTAATTGCGACAGGCCCAAAGTATGGGAAGGGATAACAGAATATCCTTGATCGCTGCTCCGGCCGCCCGGCCTATAAAAGGTGGCCCTCGCCCCCTCGCTACCAAAGGCAGAGGTTTCTTCCACATTTCCCCTGAGAAAGAGAAGCAAATCGGCAGAAAGCGAAGCAAACCGGCCCCTCGCGATGGCCGGCAAAGCTAGGGTGCTCATGTGCGCGGCGCTCGTCGTCCTCCTGCTCCTTGTCGAGGTGACCACCTGATCCATGGCGTTAGACTCTTCGGTACATGCATGCTATATATGGTCGCCTAGCTAAACTCTGCCCCTGTTCATTTTCCTCTTTCGCAGACCACCGCTCCCACTGGACAAGCTCACGCCATTGGTAAGCACACACGCACGCATGGGATTCATCTGCTAATCCGGCCGAGTTGATCGATCGGCGCCAGACGACTGATATATCTCCCCTTCTAACTCTTACAACGATTTGCAGATTGCGGCGGCAAGTGCTCGTACCGGTGCAGCAAGTCGAGCCGGCCGAATCTGTGCAACAGGGCGTGCAACACGTGCTGCCGGCGATGTGACTGCGTGCCGCCCGGCACCGCCGGCAACGAGGAAGTCTGCCCCTGCTACGCCAACATGACCACGCACAACGGCCGCCACAAGTGCCCGTGATCCAACCGCCATCTCATCTCCACGGTCGATCGACGACAATAATATCCCATCAAGCTAGCTATGATCAATGACAACTAGTAGACTACCAGAGGCACGATCAATATGATATCATGTACTCAAACTAGCGCTTGCTACCTACATATGTACCTTGTGCTCATCCATATTTGTGATCGACCCATCGTATAATCATGTGTTTGCTATCTCATTCTCACGCATTCGCAAATGCCGTGAATTGCTCTACGTACTAAAAGGGCGGTGCGTATGTTCGTATTTGCACGTGTGTATGTGCTACATGTGCTCACGGGGAAATATCAGGTGTTCCCACGCTTGAGGTGCTCCCTATGCTTTAAGTCTAAAACATTAATTTAAAATGTTTAATTTTTTTTGAAAAAAATTATGAATGTTCATAAGAAATGTGACTACACCCCCTAAAATTTTCAGGTCCAAACTCGAAATGTACATTGAGAAACAAAAAAGAAAAATTCAGATGTGTCACATGATGCTTTTGTCTTTTTATGACACTTCATTTTATATTACACATTTTTGTTTCTCAAAGTGCATTTAGAGTTTGGACCTGGAAATATTACGAGTTGTAGTCACATTTCTTGTAAACATTCATATTTTGTTCAGAATTTTTGAAACATTTTAAACTAATTTATTTAAAACTGGAGCATAGGGAGCACCTCATGAATGGGAGTACCTGATATTTCCTCTTGTGCTCACGTGTATATATGAACCACCAGCGAACCAACCTTTGCTTGGATGGTTAGAGGGACAGTGGTATCCCCAGCCCACCAGGGTAAGTCCTGGCACTCGCATTATTTCTGGATTTGCGCCTACGATGACTTCATAAATCTTAATATGACATGCCGACTCAGTCTCTCAGAGATGTTCATAATAATAGGGTATGCGTGTGTGCGTTCATAGGATCAGTGTATGCGCGTGTATATGAATGTCTATGTGGGTTCCAAGGCGGTATCTCAAGTATACTGGAAGCCTGGGGATTCTCACTTTTGGGCAGGTCTGATGGCTACGAAGAAATATTTCTTCTCCTATGGATCCTTCTCAATTAAGGACGGCTCGGAAATTAGATTCTGGGAGGACAAGTGGCTGGGAAATGCCACACTCCGAGAACAATATCCGGCTCTATACAACATTGTGCGTCATAAGGGTGATACTATCGCCACGGTAATGGAATCATTTCCGCCAAATGTGACGTTCAGAAAAGATTTAATTGGACCCAGACTTCAATCATGGTATATCCTGCTCCGGCGTTTGTCTACGGTGCATTTGTCACATGGGTCTGATGTATTTCGATGGAACCTACATGAGAATGGACAATTCTCAGTGGAGTCTATGTATAGAGCGTTAATCCAGTCTGATGTGCCAGTTGATAATAAGAAGAAGATCTGGAAGATGAAGATACCTCTAAAGAATAAAATCTTTGTATGGTATCTTCGTCGCGGAGTCATTCTTACTAAAGATAACCTTATTAAGAGAAATTGGCATGAAAGCCCATAATGTGTCTTTTGTCACCATGATGAGACAATAAAACATTTATTCTTTCAATGCAAATTGGCTCGTTCTATATAGTCAGTCATCCAGATAGCTTCTGGCTTGTATCCTCCTTGTAGTGTTGCTAATGTATTTGACAACTGGTTACATCGGATAGATTACAGGTTCAGAACTATTCTTAGGGTGGGAGCGCTTGACGTTATTTGGTCGCTTTGGCTATGTAGAAATGATAAGGTGTTTAACGATAAAAGTACTTCTCTTATGCCGGTTATCTACAGGTGTACCGGGACTCTTCGTTTATGGTCCTCTCTACAACGTGTGGAGAATCGAGGCCTGTTTACGGAGGTGTGTACACGATTAGAGGATACGGCGAGGGATACTTTTACCCAACATGGGTGGCAGCATGATCTTAGGATTGGCCCATCTCCGCTTTAGGCGTTATACATACTCTGTTTCTTTGTATTTCGCCTTCTTAATTTTCGTTTGTGTGAGAGAACTTGTTTGGCTGTGTGCATCATAGTTATGCAGATGCCGGGTGTAATGCTTAAACCTTTTAGTAATAAAGCGCCCTTTAAAAAAAATGAATGTCTGTGTCTGTAGTGATGTTAAAAAAATGAACTACCCCTCCGTTTCACAATAGACGTTATTACATCAAATATGCACGTCACATTTGTGGTGGTCTTTTTTTCCGATAAATCTGCAGGGAGATTCCTGCTAGGTGGCAATGTGGCAATATAGCTATGGCAACGTACATACGTTTAACTTGTTGTCGTGCGTACGTGTACGCGCGCGGCGTTTCTGGGGACAAATTACGCGGCGGGCATGCACGGCCTACGAGGACGATGGAGAGAAGCTTTTGCTCGTAGGCGGCCAACACGGGCACCTTGTATCTTTGCTGCACGTGATAGAAAATGGCAGCACTGGCTACCGGCGCAGGAGAGCTAGCTACAGTTGCACACGGGTCCATGAACGGTCTTGGCAAAATGCCAAATTCACGCTGCATGCGAACAGGACGTTTGGCGCCTTCAAATGGGTTTACTGGGCAGAGCATTTCATGGAACTCATCGTACTGTTGTGCATGCCAATGCCCATGGAAAATATCATGCTCAAACTTGGGTAAGCTGAAAAAAGAAACACTGGTGCACCTACAGTGCGGGTGCTTAGCCCGGGGCGCTAGGGATTACATCCCAGCCGTTTTGATGGTTTTTCCTTCGTCGATGGCTATTTTGCAGGCATCGACGCACAAGGTGGGCGCTTCACAAACACCAGCCACTTTTGTATGTTGTGCTCAGCGCCCAAGCGTTGGAGACGGCCTTGAAGGCCCAGGATTGATCCAGGTGAAAAGGTTAAATGCCCTATGGTGGATTTTTCGCCTCTCTCGTGACTGCCCACGCAATTAGTTATACAAAAAATGGTATATTCTCGGTACGGTCTACTTATTCCGTGGAGTGGAATGATCAGTATGGGAGTAAACTAAAACACTCTAACGGGATGGGGCGAATCACACCCAACCCTATTTGGTGTCAGATATGGAAGTTATCCTGTCCGGCAAAAGTTAAAATTTTTATATGGCGTACGTTACATGGCACCCTCCCATGCCGTGCAACACTTGCTAATAGACACATGAAGGTCTCGCCCCTTTGTCCTACTTGCACTCAGGGTGTAGAAGACACGAAGCACATGCTTTTCCTATGTACTAAAGCAAAGGAGGTTTGGAAGAGGCTAGGAATAGATGAGATTATTGATAGAGCTTGTGAGGTTGATCGTGCTGGAGAGGCGATATTGGAATACCTTTTAGTTCTCCCAGATCAAGATTTGCGTATTATGGGGTACCAAAATGTACAAGAAATGATAGCTATTTCAGCTTGGTTTCTATGGTGGGAGAGACGGAAATTAGTGCACAAGGAAACAACTCAGAATGCAACTCAGATATCAATGGGGATCATAGCCCTCACATACAATTTTGTAAATGCATCATCTTCAAAGGCGTCCATGAAAAAGGGGGGGTTGGCATTGTCCCCCTAGGGGTTTCGTGAAACTCAATGTTGACGCCTCTTTTGATCAGGACATGCTGAAGGGTACGATGAGAGCGGTTTTGCGAGACGACAAAGGTAGGTTTATTGCAGGGGGAAATTGAAAGATTGACCATTGTGTGGATGTTCTGATGGCAGAAGCATTAGCCCTCAAATTTGGACTAACACTAGCGCAAAGGGCAGGGTGCAATCGCCTAATCATCAACTTAGATAATCTAGAGGTGATTGAGACCATGCAGGACGGAGGACAGTCAACGGGTGCCGCGGCGGCAATTTTCGATGACTACTTCCACTACGCATGTGATTTCATCATGACTAGATTCGAACATTGTAATAGAGAGGCAAATAGAGTAGCACATGAACTTGCTAGATTAGCTAGATTTTCTTCAACTTTGGATTGATTCGAGGAGCCTATCAATGAAATTGTACTCATCCTCACAAACGATGTATTGATTATTTCTAATGAATAAAGTTTCGTTTTATTTCAAAAAAAAAAAAGCTAGGCTTTCTCCTCCTCCTGACGGCGCTGTCGGCGGTCCTCCTTGTTTTCAGTGGCCTTATGCCCATGGAAGCGCAGTGGACTTTGGCCCTTGCTGGTGGGGTGTATTTTTTAGGTCGATTAGGGTTTGTGCCCGAAGCAGCGGCAGCTCCCTAAAGATGGATCAAGGTCCTCTCAGCCTAGCCTCCGTCCCGACGGTGCGTCTAGCGTCGCCGCAGGGCGTGTTGAGGTGTTTCTCCGGCGGATTTTGTGGGATTCAGTCGAAGTTGGTCTTGGGTGGATCTCCTTGGATCCAATCTTCGTTTGTGTGTCTTCATATTGGATCCTTTCGATCTACGATTCTCTTCATCGAAGGAGGTCGCTGTTCTGGTGTGCTGGTGTTGTAGGGTTTTAGCACGACGATTTCCCTATTGTCTACTACAACAAGTTTTGTCCGGCTTCGGTGAGCAAGGGGTGATGACGGCGGCATGCCTTCGGCTCGCTAGTACTTGTAGTCATCGCTAGGTGCTCTATGGACCTGAATATAATTTTTATCATCTGTAGTCGAGTCAAAAAAATTATTATCTCTAGTGTTCTTTTATACTACCATGACAAATGATGAATAGATTGAAAGCTTTTCATATAAAAAGGTATCCCTCCATATCTAGGTAAGTAATTCTTCGTCTGTGGACATATGTCGTGGTCGGGGAAAACGTCCTAGTTTTGTTTGGCCTCATTTCATTTAATTCAAAAGCAAGTACTCCTATCGATAGCTCGAAAGTCGTATGTTTTGTTCCTTATTCATACATGAGTTGGACCTTTAATGCAGCTAAAGGTTGGCTCCCTAGAGTTCTTCGATCACATATGCCTGAAAGATGAAGGAAAAAGAACATCTGGGGGGGGCCTGCTTGTTGCCCTTCGAGTTGCTGCTATGAAAAATCTTATCTTTGTTGCTCTTTCAGGGTTTGCTTATATGTTCCATGTGTTGGTACTTCTTCTATATTGTGGTTGTAATGGAGTCTGAGTGGTTATCCAGAATCAATCTATATTTGGTTCTGCTCTTGATGTGATGATGTGGTTGGTTTCTATATCAGAAGAGGGGTTCCGTCCTTACTCTTTTAGCTCTTGGCTTCTCTTGATCTTAGATCTTCACGAAGCTCTAGCTGGATGCTTGTTAGTGTTGGGTTCCTTTTAGTTTGACTGTGAACTTCTAATGATTTTTATTAATGAAAATCGGAGGGAAACCTTTTTACTAAATAAAAACGTTGGACCTTGTGACTTCGTGTATAAGGGCAGAGACGGGAGAGAATTTGTGGCATGCAAGTATGAGGGCACTGAGCCCATCGCGTGTGCTTTTTCTTTTGGCTTCTGATTTTTAGTCTTTCATAAATTTTGAACGAAAAGTCCAAATTAAGTTAGTTTTCATATTCATGTTTCTCATGACGAGGGCTTTAAATAAGATCCATTTAGAATACGCTTTGACGAGTTTTGAAACTTAGTACGAGTGACTGACAAAACACAACTTTAGTACCGGCGACTGACGAAAAACGCTTAACATTTCTACTCTATGGGATCCAACTACTTTGTGGATCCCAGGGTGGGCAGGTGTGTGCCCTTTCCGCATAGACATGTATAAAGTTACGTTTTCATATTCATGTTTCTGGTGACGAAGGCTTCAAATAAAATCCATTTAGAATACGCTTTGATGAGTTTTGAGACTTAGTATGAGCGAACGACAAAAACACAACTTTAGTACCCGTGGCTAACAAAAACGTTAAAGTTTGTACTCTGAAACTTGACATGAGCGACTGAGAAAATCATAAGTTTCTTTTTTTTTTGAAGTTCAACAAAATTTATTCACTATCCCCACTGGGGGATCTTGTCCAAAATTACATGCAAAATAAAGTCTGGGGGCATATTCGCCACTCCATACTTCGATTATTAGAAACAGCTTCCCTAGCTAAAACATGAGCAGCCCGATTTGCATCTCTCCTTACCCATGCAATCTTCCACTCCTCCCTTGCCTCCATTATCCTCTTGACCTCCTCCACGATTGGCCCCAGAGATGACAGATCCTTCTCTTTGCTCCCGATTTTGCCTACCATCTCTTTGCAGTCCGATTCGATGTACACTCTAGGGATATTTTGCGCTTCCGCCAGGATGGCTGCTCGTCAGCAAGCATGGAGTTATGCTTTCACTGGATCATTGCACCTTGGGAGAAAATAGCTAGCACTTGTGATGTATGCTCCGTCGTGGTTTCTGAGGACCACACCAGCTCCTTCGTCCCCCGTTTTTGTCGTCGCTCCATCAACGTTGGCCGTGACCCATCCCTCTTCTGGAGGTTTCCACTTCTCTGTCGTCCTCGGTTTTCCCGGTTTGCTCCTGCGCCCGTGGATAGACTGCCACTCCACTATTATGTTAAGCACTCTCCTTGCTATCGCCTCTGCTTCCTCCACCCGATGTCCTTCTCGGGCATTATTTCTTGCTAGCCAAAGGGCATAAACCCCCTGTACCATGACTGCTCGTTCATCATCCGAAGCTTCAGCAAACCATGACATGAGCCATCTCGACAGCGCACCCTGAGGGCTACATGACTCCGGCGGGATCGCCACCGACACCCCCAATTCCGAATGCATTATCTTTCAGAACTTAACCGAGTGGTAGCAGCCCCAAAATCTGTGATAGATTGTCTCTTCTCTTCCACAAGCAACACAAAACACTACCGGTTTGATTTTCCTCCTCTATAGCTCTGATCCCATCGCAATACCGTTTCTTATGACTCGCCACATGTGTGTTTTAACTTTCCCAGGTGCCACCGTGTCCCATAGACATAGCCAGGATTTCTGGTCCGCCACCGTCGAGGAAGATTCTGGCCTCCCTAATCGCGCTCGTTTCTGACTCATGCGAAGGTGATAGGCCGATCTAACCGAGAAGTCCCCATTCTTGGTGTAGTTCCACGCCTGATAGCCCTCCGTCTCGGTGCCTCCCACTGGAATTTGTAAGAAGAAAATCATAAGTTTCAAACAGTAAAAATTAAAACTTACTCTACGCTCTTGCGGGATCCAACTACTTTGCGGATCGCGGGGGTGGGCAGGTGCGTGCCCCTACCAAATTCTGCAGAGACAATTACGATCACTAACCCTCACTAGTTGTAGTCACGACCTGTTAATACGCTCATTCATATTAGCACAACTGAACTTTTTTTTTAGAACAAGCACAACTGAACTACCGGCAACAGGGCCAGAGGCCCATCCACAAAAGCAGGTGATCAACTCATTAGACAGCTCTGCTAAGAAGGTCAATAAGCAGAAGAGAACGAGAGAGAGAGAGAGAAAAAATGCCCAAAGCGTTCGTTCCTCTGAATCGAAAGAATTGATCAACAGCTCACCATGCTGATTACGAAATTATTGGCGACAACGACTGATCAGCTGAGCCGGCTGCCGAACACACGAAGCTGTCTTGGTGCTGGCCAAAACAGGGGCAAGTGCTCTGCCGGCGAACACCAGTGCATGCCACACCACTTGTACGTAGTGTGCATGATCAGGCAAAGTTGGCTGGCACGCATGCTGTCGAGGCATGCCTGCATTTGACACCGTAGGTCCAGCCAACTGGCCACTTGGCCAGCGTTGCCTTGATGGATTCAGGTTCTCACAGCCACGGTTGGGTTACCGTCGCTGGGAATCACACAGAGACAGTTACTCCCTTTTTAGTGATCTAAACGCTCTTATATTAG
Organism: Aegilops bicornis; assembly: GCA_021605145.1. Lineage (NCBI taxonomy): Eukaryota > Viridiplantae > Streptophyta > Magnoliopsida > Poales > Poaceae > Aegilops > Aegilops bicornis. The sequence continues at coordinate 509,046,867 of CM038669.1, forward strand.
TTTACGAAGGGAGTACCACTTATGACCAAGACACTCATGTTTTTTTTTTCAGAGTAAGGGGAAATGGTTTATTGCACGGGCAGGATGTGTTGATTGTATGGTTTTCGAGGTGCATTCTAAGTTGAGCATAGAAGAGGTATGAGTTCACCCGCAAAAAATAAATAAATAGAAGAGATATCAGTTAGTCCAGCACAACTTGGAATTAGGCATCGATGGCAGGAGAGGAGATATAGGGAATATGTGGCATGTGTGAGCTGTGCATGATGCTGGCAACCTCCGCTACATCTTCTTCTGACCGGTGTGCATGGAGTTTGTGTTGGTAGTTACTGCCTCTGTCTCGTAATGTGACATTTTTACAGTTTAGTTTAAACTTTAAAAACGTCTTGTATTATGGGACGGAAAGAGTAGATCAGATTTTGATTCATGGCGGTAGTTATGTGGTGTGCGTGTTGTAACGATTTACGTTCGTTTTCCCCATTGAACTGGACTATGGTCTTTGTTTGGAAAAAAAAACTCGACCTCACTGCATGTCCTTTAAAAAAAGGAGGATAGACCCCCGGCCTCCGCATCTGGACGATGCATGCGGTCATTTTATTAATTATTCATAGAAACCATACAAAGTAATACATCAGTCAGCGTGAAGCTACCACCTAGGCAACACCTATTGCTACTCCTATCCCATTGATGTAGGTGTGCCGAATATCCGGGCATAATACCAAACGGACGTCGCATCAAACCCTAACATCTAAAGCCAGATGCCCCAGCCCAGCCACATATCGGGACTGGGTCCCATACCGGACCGATGCACTCTCAAAGGCTGTCGCCACCATCTTCCACCGGCCATCTTCAGAGCAGTAACTGACCCATCAACCTTGCATGGCCTGCCGTCGGCGCCACCACGATGCCGGAAAACTCCACCATGCTGCACGTATATGTCCACACGCGGCCGTCGCCGGACCTCCGCAGCGCCATGCCACCGGGATCCACCGCCGGCCTTGCGATGGATGAGACACTGCTTTTCCGCTTGTCCCATCCAACCTGCACTTGCTCCAATACGATGCCCTCAAGAGGGACAACGGCATCAAAGGTACCATCATCGTCCGATCCGGTAGATTCAAATCTAGGGTTTCCCCCGGAATATCACGAGTGGGTGCCACGACCTGCAATAACGATGCCTCCGCATGTCCTATGTACTTAAAAGAGTTGAACTATAATTCTCTCAGCATACAACTATGTCAACTGACTATGTCACCATGCATGAAAAATATATATATCATAATATGCACTTCTCTTTTTTTGCGAATAATATGCACTTCTCTCAACATACAACTATGCCAACCGCACCAATGCCACCAATAAGTATTCTACAACTATATAATTGTAAAATACAATAAATTATATGTGTTTTAGTTTCAATTATCATTGTTACTTTAAACACCAATGTTTCATACAACTAGCCTCATTGAAATAACTGCAACCAATTTCCGTAGCAATGTGCGAGGTATCATCGCTGGTTATATATAAAATGTGAATACGAAAAAAAGACAAGATAATACTGTCATGTCATCTAGGGGTTCAATTGAAAATTTAGTTCATTTGATGGAAGTAAAGACGGTTAGAGGGTACCTAAAGATCACCAATTTGCAGGCCATTTAGAATACCACATGATGTGATAATGCTTGATTATGTACACGAAAATCATAATGTTCTTTTCAAGATATTAGAGTATAATAATGGGTCTATAAAATTTTGCTAAGATGGGATAACAAGGTAGTGCAATATATACGAGATAGGTCCTTTTTATTTGTTTTCTCCTTTTTATCACTAATATACATAGGTTGGGCTGAAATATTAAGTTGACCCGGCACCTTGCTAGATCTGCCCCTTTTGGAGTAGATGTATTTTTGACAAATGGAACATAATCCTACAAATCAAACAACTCATGTAGACTTTTTTTTCCTACAGAATAGAATTATCTAAAATTCTGGTTTCCCATGGATCCGTCTGGATTTGGTCGGCTTTCGTGGTCTTCGGAGTTCCTACATGCCCTTTATCGTCTGGATTTGCTCCACCAAAGCGGCGCCCAGAGGCGGCATCAAGATATGCTCATAGTGCGCCGTCAATGGATGTAGGAGCAGGATTTTGAGTATAATTTTATATTTCTATTTGAGCGTGCTTGTAAGGGCATGTGATACTTAATATACGACCTTCGCAACAACAATATCTCTAATAGTCTTTTGAAAATCTTCTGAGTTAAAGAGGCTCTTAGGCTGGCCATAGTTGGGGTAACATAAGCGGTATCATGCACTTGGGACTCGCAAACATACTTATGTGGCAAACAATTAAAAAACAAAAAGAAGGTTATAGTAATATAGGTAGATACCGTATCATAATTAATGTTATGCTACTATGTGTCTTGCATAGCAATAAATGAAACCATATATGCGAAAATGCATAGGAGCTCTCGGGTGCTACGCCCCCCTATATTCAAAAATAATTTAGTAATTCAGAAAAAGTCAAAAAATCCTGAAACTTTTTATGGAATCAAACATGACCAAGTATTGCACTCGTACAAAAAGATTAAATAGGGAATGACTTTTATTGTATCCGGGGTTAAAGATTTCCCAAAAAATGCTAGATACAAGTACTATTCATGCTATATTGTCGTCATAAATTTGTCTTTTTTGCCCTGAAGTTAACCAGAATCATTCCTTGGCCAAACTTTTTATATGAGTACAATACCTAGTCATATTTGGTTCAAAAATATATCCAGGATTTTTTTGAATTTTTTGGAATTATTAAATTATTTTTGAATATAGGGGGGTGGAGCACCCGAGTGCTCCTAATCCGCTTCCACCATTTTTTTTTTGCATAGTAATACGTGTCTCATTCATATCACAAAGAACAAAGTACAAATCACGTAAAGACCGACATGAAAAAACTGAAAAGATAGTAGAACATCTCTGAGCTTGACACCAACGCCGTCTAACCGCTTCCGGCACCACCACAAGCAGCCACCGAAGAAAAGAATGACGAATCAACCTCAACCGAGATCGACGCGGCTCCATCGCTGATATGCAGCTTTGCGGACCTCCATAGTGGCTCACCAAAAGTGAAGCCCTTGCCGTTGAATCGAATCGCACCGGGCAACACCCGGACACGCCATCGAACTCCAGATCTGGCATCCCACCACGACTAAGACGCCGAAGGAGGAAACCATACCTGCCATCCACAAACCACGAGCCCAGCAAATATTCCGTCTTCCAGATATCGTCGATGCAGACCACAATCTGCATCCGCTCTTGGACTACCTCCCAAGCTCCGTGTCGACGCTGGAGCAAACGGCGGAGCCCGAGGACACAGGTCCACCACGAGGATGCCGCCACCGCCACACCATCCTTGCTTGAACAGACTGGTTTCCAAATCCATCCCCAACCATAGGACCGATGGCCTCGCCAGGGAAGGATCCGAAGATCCATTATTCAGCGTCGTCATCGTCATCACCGAAGCAAAGACGATGAACAACCTAAAAACCTAAACTATAAAAGAAAAAAATCAATCCACACGCGTGGATCCGGCGGCCCCCCTCACCACCGACGACCGAGGTCGCCGTCGGAGGGGAGCCGCCGGAGAACGGCGTTGGGAGATTGGCCCTGGCGGCGGCTAGTGTTGCAGCCGCCAGGGACGAGAGAAAAACTGGCTCCCCTTTCACGAGATTTTGAGATAGACCCCGCTTCCACCATATATGATACTAATCTATGATACTATACACTATAAATATAGTATCATACACTAGTATCATATGACCAACCTTATAGCCTTACAAGGGACCCGACATTGTTGTGGGAATAAGTAATCCTACCTGAATTCCATCGTCTACTTGGCAAATCGGCAAAGTAATGTTAGTACACTACAAAAATCATGGTTAACAGGGCCAGATGGGTTTCCTGCTGGCTTTTTCCAGAGGAATTGGGGTTTGCTAAAGGAAGATATTGTTCGTGCAGTTCAACAATTCTTTATATCAGGATGTATGCCGAAGGGGATAAATAATACAACTATTGTGCTTATTCCGAAAGTGAAGAACCCCTAGTCGATAAAAGATTTTCGGCCAATCAGTCTATGCAATGTCATATATAAAATTATCTCCAAGTGTCTTGTCAACAGACTGAGACCTCTGTTGGACGGTATGATTTCTCCAACCCAAAGTGCGTTCATCCCTGGAAGATTAATTTCTGATAATGCTCTTATAGCTTTTGAATGTATGCATTCGTTGAGTACGCTGAAAGACAGCCGAGGTGAATATTGTGCGTACAAGCTGGACCTAGCCAAGGCATATGATCGTGTAGACTGGAGGTTCTTGGAAAGTATGCTTCGGGCATATGGTTTTGCTCCAGTGTGGGTTAAGTGGGTTATGATCTGTGTGACGTCAATGAAATTTTCTGTGCGGTTTAATGGCCAGTTGTTAGATTCGTTCCAACCTTCTTGTGGCCTCAGGCAAGGGGATCCTCTGTCTCCTTACCTTTTCCTATTTGTGGCTGAGGCTCTTTTGTTGTTACTCCATGATGCTACGGCGAAGGGGGTTATTCAGGATTTTCGGCTGAACAGACATGCTCCAGGGGTCTCACATTTATTATTTGCGGATGATAGCCTCCTATTTTTAAGGGTTCTTTGGAGCAAGCTATGGTCATTAAACGGATTCTGGCTGCTTATGAGGAGGGGACGGGTCAATTGCTAAGTCCGGATAAATGCTCCATTTTGTTTGGTAAAAAGTGTAGCCTGGAAGATCAAGTTTCTATCTTGGTGGTTCTCAAAATCACCTCTGATGGTTTTGAAGATAAATATCTTGGTTTACCTGTGCTGGAAGGGCGGATGAAGGCTGGTAAATTCCAATCTACAAAAGATAAAGCGCTTAAGCGGGTTTCAGACTGGATAGAAAAATATGCTTCTAGTGGTGTGAAGGAGCTCCAGATTAAGTTAGTCGTTCAGTCTCTTCCGGTCTATGCCATGGGTATTTTTAAATTTCCTGCTTCTATTTGTGAAGAGCTATCCCAGATCAATAGGAATTTTTGGTGGGGTGACCAGGAGGATAGGAAGAAAACTCATTGGCTGGCATGGGATAAGTTGACAAGACCCAAAGGAGAAGGAGGTATGGGCTTTAGAGATTTGAGATTATTTAATCAAGCGCTTTTGGCGATACAGGCTTGGCGTTTATTGGTCTTTCCGGACTCGTTATGTGCAAAGGTGATGAAAGCAAAGTATTATCCTCATGGGCATTTGCTACACACTGTATTCCCTCAGGTGACATCAACTACTTGGCAAGGTATTATGCATGGTCTTGAGCTGCTGAAAAAGGGGGTCATTTGGAGAGTTCGCGACGGTGCAAATATAAATATTTGGAGAGACAATTGGCTTCCTAGAGATTCGAGGCTTCAAATTTCAGCAAAAAAGAACAGAACCAGACTCAAATGTGTGTCTGAATTATTCATTAGTGGCTCAACAAGATGGGATGAGAATCTTATTCGGCATCTGTTCTTTCCACATGATGCGGACGAAATTTTGAAGTTGCGTGTTCTGACTATCGGTGAGGGAGATTTCATTGCTTGGCACTACGAAAAAAATGGTTTATTCTCAGTTAAAAGTGCGTATAAGTTGGCGCTCAAACTTAAGGACTCTATGATTGAGTTAGGGAGTTCAAGTGGTGCTGCTAATGGGGAAAGGAGGCTATGGAATATTATTTGGAAGGCTCAGGTCCCTTAGAAAATCAGAATTTTTGCATGGCGAGCTGCGACACAAAGTTTGGCGGTTCAAGTTAACAGAGTTAAACACCACCAAACTACCATTGGTCTGTGCTCGATTTGTGGCGTGGAAGATGAATCTGTATTTCATGCACTGGTAAGCTGCCCTAAGGCTCGTGCGTTACGTTTGGCGGTAAGGGAGGTATGGAATTTACCAGATGAAGTGGTTTTCAATTTTACGGTGCCGGATTGGTTACTTGTCTTATTGGATAAAGTAAGGCCGCGGTCGTGAGCAAATTATATTCATGTTTTGGAGGGCTTGGCATCGAGGAATGATTTGATTTTTGGTAAGGAAAGGAAAAAATCTCCGACTCAGTGAGGTTCATTCAGAATTACTGGACGTCCTTCTCGTCATGTCATCCCAATGTCAAGATGGAGATTAGCATCAAAGGTAAAGAGAGGGTGGATGGCTTAAATTTTACTAATGATATGCAAAAAAATCTTGTGACTTGGCAGGCTCCCGCTACGGAGATCATTAAGATTAATGTTGATGCAAGTTATGTGGAGGCTTTAAGGGCTGCAAGTGTGGGCGTCGTGGCCAGGAACCATACTGGAGAAGTTATCATATCGTCCTGGGATTATATTGGGGTGTGAAATAGCGCGGAATAAGCGGAACTGGGAGCGACCCTTGCAGGGCTATACATTGGTATTACTCTCCACAAGGCCATCATTTTAGAAACGGATTGTTCTTTTGTGGCTTCTTTCCTTCGAAATGATCTTCTAGACAGGTCTCCTCTGGTGGATCTAAAGATAGAAGCTTTGAGTTTAGCCAACATGGTGATAAATTGCAAGATATCCAAGATTAACAGAACGGCTAATAGGGTGGCACGAGATTGCGAAGTTCAGCTTTGATAATAGGTCCGATGGTGCGCTCCTTAATAGTGTTCCGCCCTGCGTGGCTGATTTTGTAACGGATGATTGTATGAATATTTTAAGTTAATTAATATATGGGAGGGGTTTTCAAAAAAAAATCATGGTTAACAAGTCAGCGGAGAGGATAAGCTAAAAAGAAAAGTCAAGAGAAGGAAATCATTAGGTAGAGGGATGAGTGAGCTAGTCCTCCATTGACCATTAAAAATCTCTGTCCAACAACTAAAATTGCCGTAAAAACGTTCAATTTCTATGGTTCAAATCAAAACATTCAGAATTTATCATTTGGTAAATTTATGAAGGAAATATAATCTAAGAGATCATAAATTCCCACCAAAACCTGCTATGATTGTTTGGGTCTACACTAATTTTTGGACGCTGATAACTGCCACATGTATGGGCATTAAGGGATCTGCCCACATATTCTATGTGGTGCCTAAGAGGACCAGCCCACACGCTTGTGTGTGGGCAAAACAACTAGCGTCCACACGCCTTTTTTCCCCTTTCCCGGTCCCCCTTATACGCGTGCGTGTGGGCGAAATAGATAACGCCCGCACGCCCGGTACGTCAGGCCTCGTATCTTATGGTCCCGCACGCCTCATGTGATTAACGCGCGCACGCAGTTGCCATGGATCGGACCCTCGTCTATGTCCGTTTAAGTGCAGTTGCCATGTCGCTGAACTACGGTTGCCATGTCGGACAACTACAGTTGCCATGTCTGCTCAACTGCAGTTGCGATCTCAAGTCAAAGTTCCAGGTTGCCATTTTTTGGACAACTACAATTTGTTGCCATGTGTGGTCTGGTCATCAGAAGTTGCCATGAGGAGTTGCCACCTACTAACACTAGGCGGTTGCCATGTAGCACCGAAAAAATGGCATGGCAAAAAACATGTTCGGGTAAAAGAGAGAGTTGCCATGTGCTCACAAGCACGTTAGGGCGCTTGCCATGTAAAAAGAAAGAGTTGCCATCTGCCTTACGTGCACGCTTAGGGCAGTTTGCCATGTATCATGCAAAACATATGGCAACCGACATGTTCGGGTAAAAAAGAGAGTTGCAATCTGCTTGCAATCACACTAGGGCAGTTGCCATGTACACTGCAAAACGCATGGCAACTGGCAGCTTGGGTGTGGGAGAGGAGGCGGACGTGTGGGCAAGATGGCAAACGCCCACGTACCAACATTTGTGCGTGACTGAAAACTGGTGTGTGGGTGAACTGCTAAACGCACACACACGGACCCCTCCATGTGGTAAAACGGATGTGTGGCGAACTATATCACACACCACACACACGCCTTGTCCACAAAAAATAGGCAAAATTATGCCAAGATTCGTGCATATAGTACTGGACGATGATGTATGCGTGTGGTCGAGATGGTCAACGCCCACACGTATGGGCGTTAACATTTCCGTAATTTTTTTCTGCTAAAAGATTTTTTATTGAAATATTTTTTATATAGTTTATATAAAAGAAAAAAATATCTTCTCACGGTCGCACCGAAACTCTTATCTCCTTTTCACCGTACCTTTCTTGCATCTTCCTCCTCGAGTCCCTCCTGACCTCTGCCAATCCAATCCAGCACGGCCTCTGCATCGCCTGGAGTCCCTACAGCAGCCGCCGTGCCGTAGCAGCCTAGCATCCCCGCCGACGCTTTCAACACCCCCCCCCCCCCACCCCACCCCACCCCACCCCACCCCACCCCACCTCAAGGACTCTCACGCGCGTCGCCGCCATCGCCGTTCGCGATCTCCGCGTCGCGAGATCGCGTTCCTGCTGTCTCCACCTCGTCTGCAGTCTCCGTTCATTGGGGTTTGAGGTATGAGCTTGGTTTCATCCACTGATTAGTTAAACCCCGCTGGCCTCCAGAATTTCTGGGTGCGCCGGTGTGCGCCCGGCAGATCCGCCCCTGCTCTTGCGATTGGTTTGGAGACCTGTCCATGTCTTGCTGCTATGATTCTGCCCGTAGAAAAGGGCTCCTGTTTAGACTAATCAAAGTCGCCCTTTTTCCATGCCTTTATAGCTATATAATTGAAGCAAATGAGTACAGTACCTTTTGTTTCTTTAGGTTGTGAGTTACTTTTAGATTTGGACCTTTGGTTCCGTATCATCCTCGTATCCGTGCAAAAATATGTCACTTCATAGTGTTCGTAGCTTCAAATTAATGAGAATCGGAGAGATGGTTATAGAGGTGCTTCCCATATCAATGCAGTTTATGCTTTATAAATCATCGGTTTGTTGTAGACTTGTAGATCATCTGTTTGAGCTAGTTTCCTAGCGTCATGTTTATGTTCCAAAGCCTACCCGTCTGCAGAGAATGAAAGAAGAAATCTATTTGCATTTGCCTGTCCTGTGTTTCATCTTGGAATATAGAGCTCAATGGTTGCTTATGACGTTTCTGACAATCCTCCCTTTGCAATAATACTGAAGTCTTTGGTGTTCTTTTTTCTCTGAGAAAGTGCTGATTGTTTGTGTTCATTGGCATATCCATTGGCATCCTGGTAGCTGGTTTGAATTATTCTGCACCCTAAAATTGTATGTTGGATCAGTAAAATGTCTAGATTATAGTACTGCAGCCCTGCCATTGCATACATGCAGATTAGATGTGTTAGTTCCTTTTTTATTTTTTGCCTCCCATGTTTTTTGTGCTAGATGTGCTCTTAGAAATATGAGCCCTGAACATGGTTCTTTTTGGTTTTCTGTTATGGGCCAACTCTTTTCCCATGAATGATTAGATGCAACAGGGACTTATACTACTCGCCATAATCCATGGTGTGGCATGATACCTGTTATGTGATAACATGTTAGCCTTTTTCTTTTAGTATAAATTAAGCTTGTAACTCACGTTGTATGTTTGATTCCTCATTAGGTAGTACTGAAGCAATATATAGTGTTGTTATAAGTGGTCCTTTTCTTTGTAGCGAGATTATGACTGTTTAAAATGCCTGGAAATTTTATTGGGGTTGATTGTTTCTTACTTTCTGTGTGCCACGTTAATAGAGATATTTCTACTTTCTAATGAAACTGTGAGTGTTACTTTGTAGCACTAGCCACTCAAGGTATTGACCATGATGTGAGTTGAAACAGATTATGATTTTTTATTTCACGTTTTCTAACTATTGCTCATTCCATTGCAGTTACTGGCAGTTTCAGCTAGACAATAATCATGAGTCTTGCTTGCCTCGTATGCCATGGCATGAACAGCCCCTCACACTCTCTTAGAAGCTACTCGGTGTCGAGTTCAGAGGAGGACAACCGATGCGGAGCTGTTGTTTCCTGCTTAACTCGGAGAGTAACGCCGGCTGGATCTGCTAGTGTTGGGACATCAAAGGTGACCCCCTTTCCATCCATAGCGGCTGGTCAAGGCACAGAGGGCACTCCTCGCCTTCAACGAAGCCGTGCTGTGTCCAGGGACCTTGTCAGAGACTGGAACTTTGATGAAGCCGTCGTTGCAAACTAAATTAGGCGTCAGCTGTTCCCAGTTGGATTCTGCACTCGTACTTGTTCAGGAGACTCCATCAATTCGGTGTACATTTTTTTGCTAGTATACGCTATGTCTATCAGTAATTTTCAGTTGGGACTCTATCGGTCTATGCTCAAGAGTGATGGCACTTCTCACGAGCAGTTTGTGGCTTGGTAACATATGAAGGCCAACCTGTGTAGTTAGAATAAATTTTAGGGTATTTTTCCTATTTCTAAAAGTGGATATGCTATCCTGTACTTCCTGTATATTATGAAATATCTAATTTCCTATAATTGCTGGGAAAATGGCCACTGAGATTTCCTATATTTTAGAATGTAGATTCACTCATTTTGCTTTGTATGTAGTCACTTGTTGAAATCTCTAGAAAGACACTTGTTGAAATCTCTAGGAAGACAAATATTTAGGAACAAAGGGAGTATGATTTACATAAATGATTTACAAGGCCTTTTCCACCCAAATCAGTGAACATCAATTATTTCCCATCCTAGGTTGTCAAAACAACATATTATTTTAATTTCTGACCTGCAGGTAAAGACAGTTACATTACACCAAATGAAAAGTTTGAAACAAAGCAAATCGCTCGCAAGTTTGCAACCAAAAAAATGGTGAACTATCTGTTGTACAACAATGGCATGTTTTCCTATTTCCCAATGGGCGTGCTTTTAGTATAATGCTGGTGAAAATGACTTCAGCACGCTATTTTTATTGAACCGCAGCAGGGGCCTTGAGCAGAGCCATTGCGTCTTTTATCTTCTCCATCGCAGATTGTAGCGTCGACAGCGCAGCAGCGTAGGAGATACGAACACCCTTGTCATCTCCAAATGCATCTCCGGGGACAAGGGCGACCTGTGATGCAAGAGAAAACACCTTAGATACCCGTCTACCCATTGATCTTGTTTAGACTGGCGCACTCGAAATGGGAGTAACAATCACCTGTGCTTTCTCTAGCAGGAACATGCAGAGGGTCTCAGAGTCCTTGATAGTGCCAAAACCCTCTACCTCGGATCCATAGTAGGAGCTGAAGTCGATGAACAAATAGAAAGCACCCTGAAAATTGCAAAGCTTAGCTACCTTCCTGATATAGATATGTCACATAGTCGCAACTAGCGTCGTAGTCGAGAGGCTTACCTGAGGTTCTGATATTTTTACCCCTGGCAGTTCCCTGAAACTTCTTACAAGGTAATCCCGGCGCTCCTGGAATGCTTTGACCATGGTTGAAACTGCTTCACCGCCGGCATAACCAAGGTTCAAGGCTGCAAGCCCTGCCTTCTGCGATATACTACTGGCACCAGATGTGTACTGTGTAGTAAACAACGCACTATTATCAGGACAATTAAAACAATTCAAGACTGGAGATATGTGTGAGCCAATTTCTACAAAATCATCAGGAACTGTCATCATTGGGGATCAAAATAAGTTCTGCAAGACTATGATTGCTATCTTTATATTAATTACAGTAGTAAAGATGGTTGTACTGCACCTAGTGGTGGCTGCTGTTTAAATAATTTAGAGACTCGGGGTTGCACTCTACTACCAGTGAATTGGGCACTTTCGGGTACAGTGTCGCTGAATTAAGGATGTAAACACAAACTCAGGATCTCTGGTGAGCTGAGCCTACCTTTCCAACCATCAGTAAAGAAAAAAAGGGGGTGATAACTAAAATAGGGAATTAGGACGTTGCAATATTCTATAGCAGATATAGTAGACAAAATGATTCAGATGAAAGAAAAGAGAGACAAATACCCACCTGGCTTTGGATCTTTCCACAAGCTGAGACAAAATGCTTAGGGGCAGCTAAGTATCCAAGTCGCCAGCCAGTCATAGCAAAAGCCTATAAAAAATTTGTTCAGTAAATATCAAGATATTACAACTTGAGCTAGACCATGCATATCTAGAGAACATGGGCATCTGTTTCTTCAGTTATCAAGTCTTGCTTGAAAGAACACCTAAATTTATACTCCCTCCTCTTCTTTATGCAAGGCATATTTTGATTACTCAAATCCAAGCATTGACTAATACTTGATCTAATAATATGTGGGTTATGTTCCACAGAATTGGTATTTATTGCATTCATCATCACAAAGAGAGAATAAAATAAAAACAACCGTGTTACCTTAGAAAACCCATTTACAGTTAATGTTCTGTCATACATTCCAGGTAATGCAGCAAAGCTTGTGTGTTTAGCAGGATGATAGATAATATGCTCATAGATCTCATCAGATAGAACCTGCAAAAATGGTTAAAAGCACGACGCATCAAAAATAGTGATGAACTGCTGACACAAAAGATCTTGAATAATCTGAATAGCATACAAAAGGTAAAAGTGCAGACCAGGAGCCTAGGATACTTCTTGACTATAGCAGCAATCTCCTCAAGCAGCTCCCTAGGATACACAGAGCCTGTTGGATTAGATGGAGAGCATAGAATCAAGAGCCTTGATTTTTCAGTGATCACCGAGGCAAGTGACTCTGGCTTCAGCAGGAAATTGTCTGATATGCTTGTTGGGAGGATCACCGGTGTTGCACCAGCCAACCTAGCCATTTCAGGATAGCTGACCCAAAATGGTGCTGGTATCAAAACCTAGAATAAGATAAAACTCAACATTTTCAAAGAATGGGGTGCAAATCAATGCAGTTCTAAGAATAGTAAGATGATATAATTATATGGCTTGTTTACTCCAGATTAAGCTATAAATAGCTGCAGTTCAAATAAGAAAAATCAAGCAATCAGTTAGGCTTGTAACCTGCAGGGATATTTTCTAAAATAGAAGGTTAGTTTTTTAGATAATGGAAGAGAAGCCTCCCCTGCCCCTGCGTCCGAAGATATGCACAGCCCAAAATTATTACAAAGCTCTTACGATATCAAGGAGCCAAACGGAAGCGACAAACTACATACAGTGTGAAAAACAGAAACTTATAAGAGTACACATTTAGTGATGCCGTTTTCATCCATACATAAGATATTACTATCCCATTGGTAAGGGCATTTTATCTAAATGGTTCAGTAGAGATAGGATCACACGAACAATAAGGAGACACAATAATGACAAGGCATGGCAGACCCAAACAATATTTGCGGTTTAACAAAAAAGAATGAAGCAATCCGCTAACTTCTATGGACTGGGAACAGCAAAATGACTACACAGTAGAGATAGGATCACACGAACAATAAGGAGACACAATAATGACAAGGCATGGAAGACCCAAACAATATTTGCAGTTTAACAAAAAAGAATGAGGCAATCCGCTAACTTTTATGGACTGGGAACAACAAAATGACTACAGGATAAGCACTTGGTGCTGCTATTTTCATGGTATTACTAGGCTAATACTCCCCGGAGGGAGTATGAAATATATTTCTCCTAAAAATTGCGGTGTAGAGAGATGATAACTTTACCTCATCACCAGGTGAGCAAACAGCAAGAACAGCTTGTGTAATGCACTGCTTAGCTCCATTGCTCACTAGCACCTGATCTGGGCTGTAGGTTAGACCATTCTCCTCTGCATATCGATAACCAACCAACAAGGAAGTCAATTAGACTACTTATCCAATCTGAATATTCTGCAAACGAGAAATTCATCCGGGCGCACGCACCCTGAAGCTTGTTGCAGATAGCTTTCCTCAGCTCCATAGTCCCTGCATTAGGTGTGTACCTTGTAGACCCATCCCTGATTGCATTTATCCCAGCCTGGGCCAAAAACAAAATTTAAATTGCTGGATCCAATTTTACTACTCTGAAGTCTATTATTATATAAGAGGAAATTGGATTCAAAATGCATTAAATTTTGCTATGCCGGCTGACAAAACTGGATTCAGAATCACTAAATTTTGCTACTCAGGCTGGCAAAATTTAAATGCTGGATCCAAATTTGCTACTCTGAGGTCTACTATTATATGTAAGAGGAAAATGATAGTACAACAACAGCAGGCGTGCCTGCAGAATGCATTACTCTGAAGTCTACTGTATTAAGTTTCAATGATACAGAGGGGAATTTGAAGCGAGCTAACAATTTTTTTTTGTCGCTCAATACAGTCAATCTGACTGGTAATTTGACTGCTATCATTCGCGATCCAAATCATTCCGCGATCCAGGCACTTGGTGATTTGAACGGAGGACAGTCACTTGGTTTCCTCCCCCTTTCTCATTGCAAAAATAAATAAATAACAAGAAACGGCGGTCACCTCGGCGATCGCCGCCGGAGTGTCGAAGTCGGGCTCCCCAGCGGCGAGTCCAATGACGGGCACCCCGGCCTGCCGCAGCGCGCTAGCCATGTCGGTGATGGCCATGGTCTTGGACGGCCGCAGCGCGCTCACCCGCGGGCTGATGGACGTGTCCACCGCCTCCGCCCTCACCGCCGCCATCCTGAACCTCCCCGTGGACGCCCTGCAACCAGAGAAGCAAGCAAAATCAAATCTTTACCCCCAACGGCAGCGGACAGATCAATCGGGATGGGCAGAGCAGCGGAGGGGCCGCCGCGACTCACTTGGAGAAGGAGAGGGAGCCTGCGCCCGGGGAGGGCTTGGCGGGGAGGGTGAAGGACGAGGAGGGGGAGGAGGAGGAAGGGGTGGAGAGGGAGGAGAACGCCATTGGAGCTGTCTGTTTACCTTTGCCGGTGCGTGAAGTTGCAGGTTCAGGTTATATTTTGCGGGGGGCGGCGGGGGGAAGGTGGGGGTGTGGGTGGTAGGTGGGCGGCGACCGGAGTTCTGCGGGCTCGCTGCTTGGGTTGGCTGCTGTCAAAAAGAAAAGATGGTTGTTGGCTGCACAACGTGATCAATGACGAAAGTTATATAGGATCAAATTCACTTTCGGAATTTAGTGAAAAACCATATTTCGAAGTTTCAAAACTAAGACTTCTCGCTCCCTTCCCCCCGTCCCCCGTGCCACTCCCGCGAGCGGCCCGGAGGAACCTAAATCATGTTGCCGCTCCCTCCCGCCTCATTCTCGCTCGCCAGGACGCCACTGGCAAAGCCGGGCCGGGCGGCGGGATTCTCCTCCTCTCCGGTGCACCAGGCGCGAGACGCCAGATCTGTGGAGGCCTCACGCCGGCATGGTTCGCGTCTTGGCGAGGTGGCTCTGGCGAGGCACGCGCGTCGTGGTTTCGTCTGGCGAGTGGCACGACCTTGCTCCGGGTGGCATGGGCGTCTTGGCGGCGTCTGGGTTCGGTGCCTCCGGGCGGCGTGCGCTGCTCGTCCGACTGTGGCACCGTGGTGGCTCCTTTGGTCGGCGTTAGGTCGGTGGTGGCGCCTCCTTTGCGCGGATCCGTGGCTCTCGGGCGGATCTCGCGTCGGATGGCTCCAGTCCGGCGTTGCGGGAGGTCGTTCACGGCGGGATGCTCGACGCCGGTCCCCTGGATCTGCACGAGGGGTGCAACAGGTGAGTGGATGTGGGTGGTGAGCTGATTTCGTCGGAGGCGGCGGTATGCGCAGCCATGGAGGCGGCGGCGCTGCGAGGCTCGGCTAAGCGGTCTGGCGAAAGCGGGCGCCCGACCACCCTACGTGTGAGGTGCCGGCGGTGATGCCTCGGTGAAGTTGGCGTCGAAGTGTGGATGATGGTGCGTGTCAGGTCCATTTGTGTGGCAGTCCCTAGGTGCGGGTGAAGGCCATCGCGACGGATCTGGTCCCCACATCGATTGGTGGTTGCTGTGGTTCCTGGTGTGCTGAAGGTGGTGGCTTGAGGCGTGCTTCCTCGGTAGTGATGTGTGGCTCCGACTGCAAGTGGCTGCGGTGTTGGCGGTGTGAGGCATCTTTCGGGGCTGGCCGGAAGCTTGGTGGCGTGGAAATGTGCAATGCTACGGATGAAAATTCTGTTCGGCCTTGGTCGGACCAGCGTCGATGGCACCCGTGGGTGTCACTCCACTTCCTGGAGGCGTCGCCGAGTGTAGCGCCATTGTTCACGGTGCCTTGTATCGGCAACCATCTCCGGGGCGAAAGCCTTGATTCGTAGGATCGGCACGATGGCGGCGTCTTTCTGACGTTGTTTCTCTGTTGGGAGCTTCGTGCTTGGAGATAAGAGGCCCTATGTTGCGCTCCTCCGCGCAATCGCTGCCGAATCGTTCTTCTCTGGCGCTATGTACGGTCGTCGCTGACTCTTTCTGGGAAGCTGGAGTTGCTGTTCTTCGATGATCACCGGCGTCGGTCGAGACGCGGCGAGGATATCGGTCTTGGGTAGGCTCTTGTTTGTCGTAGTGTGTAGTCGTGTGTGGTTTCCTTACTTGTGTCGGGTGTGGAGTTATGCTACGCTCGTTGTTCGCAGCGAGAGGTAGATGTGGTTGTATGGCTGTATTTCTCTCCTTCTATAAAACTAAGGTACGCAATTTGCGTACCCTCGAAAAAAAAGTTTCAAAACTAACGAAGGAAACTCGTGCGTAGTTTCAAAAACTTAGGGAAAATGCATGTATAAAGGTATTGGGTGGAAATTATACCTATGTTAAATTTCATTACAAAAAACTATGATCATTTCTGACCGGTGTAAAGATGAGAAAATGTGGAAGCTACAGTAGTTGTGACTAGAAATTCCTCATTTTCCATTTTTTGGCACATGTCGTAATGGGTGAGTTTTTACCCAATACATAGGTAAACTTACAAATTTTATTTTTCACTAAGTTCTAAAAGTGGGTTCATATGTACCCCGGTCCCCTCCTCCTTCTCGCTCTCCCTTCCGCCGCCGCCGGTGGTTGCCGCCGGGCTAAGCCCGCGCGTGCGGCGGCGGCGGCAGCGGCGGAGGCATCGCCCTCTCACTCCAGGCTAGGGTGTGCAGGATCCCCGGTCTCCATGAGCGCAGTGCCCGGCCGGTTCCTAGAGGCGGACGTGGTGGCAGCCTGGCTATGCTCTACCTGATCTTGGGCGGGGGGTGCTGGTGTTGGGGAACGTAGTAATTTCAAAATTTTCCTACGCACACGCAAGATCGTGGTGATGCATAGCAACGAGAGGGGAATAGACTATAGTAAAAAGTAAAAGGAAATGGAGAGTGTTGTCTACGTACCCTCGTAGACCGTAAGCGGAAGCGTTATGACAACGTGGTTGATGTAGTTGTACGTCTTCACGATCGACCGATCCTAGCACGGAAGGTACGACACCTCCGCGATCTGCACACGTTCGGCTCGGTGACGTCCCACAAACTCACGATCCAGCAGAGTGTCGGGGAAGAGCTTCGTCAGCACGACGGCGTGATGACGGTGATGATGAAGCTACCGGCGTAGGGCTTCACCTAAGCACTACGACGATATGACCGAGGTGGATTATGGTGGAGGGGGGCACCACACACGGCTAAGAACGAAGTCTGTTGTGCTTCTAGGATGCCCCCTGCCCCCGTATATAAAGGAGCAAGGGGGAGGTCGGCCGTCCCTGGGGCGCACCAAGGAGAGGAAGGAGTCCTCCTCCTAGGAGTAGGACTCCCACTTTCCTAGTACAACTAGGAGGAGGAAGGGGGAAGGAAATAGAGGGAGAGGGAGAGGGAAAGAGGGGCCACGCCCCCCTCCCCTAGTCCAATTCGTACTCCCCTTCGGAGGGGGCGCGCCACCTCCTGGGTTGCTGCCCTCTCTCTCCCCTAAGGCCCACTTGTTGGGGAACGTAGTATTTCAAAAAAGATCCTACGATCACGCAAGATCTATCTAGGAGAAGCATAGCAACGAGTGGAGATAGTGTGTCCACGTACCCTCGTAGACCGAAAGCGGAGCAGTTGATGTAGTCGAACGTCTTCACGATCCAACCGATCCAAGTACCGAATGTATGGCACCTCCGTGTTCAGCACACTTTCAGCACGATGATGTCCCTCAAGCTCTTGATCCAGTTGAGGACGAGGGAGAGTTCCGTCAGCACGACGGCGTGGCGATGGTGATGATGAAGTAACCGGCGCGGGGCTTCGCTTAAGCACTACGACGATATGACCGAGGGGTTAACTGTGGAGGGGGGCGCCGCACACGGCTAGGAACAATTGATGTGTGTTCTAGGGGTGCCCTCCCCACGTATATAAAGGAGGGAGAGGGAGGGAGGGAGGCAGCCTAGGGCGTGATACGTCTCCAACGTATCCATAATTTTTGATTGCTCCATGCTATATTATCTAATGTTTTAGGCAATACTGGCTTTATTATCCACTTTTATATTATTTTTGGGACTAATCTATTAACCGGAGGCCTAACCCAGATTTGCTGTTTTATGCCTATTTCAGTGTTTCGAAGAAAAGGAATATCAAACGGAGTCAAAACGGAACGAAATCAACTGTAGAAGTTATTTTTGGAAGGAAAGCCACCGGATAGACTTGGACTCTACGTCGAAGATACGGAGCTGGCCACGAGGGTGGGGGCGCCCGCCTCGTGGGGCCCCGGCTCCACCGACGCACTTCGCACCCATATATACCAACGTATCGTAAAACTTTCAGAATAGAAGATAGATCGGGAGTTCCGCCGCCGCAAGCCTTTGTAGCCACCAAAAACCAATCGGGACCTCGTTAAGACTCACCGGAGGGGACCCTCACCGGTGGCCATCTTCATCATCCCGGCGCTCTCCATGACGAGGAGGGAGTAGTTCACCCTCGGGCTGAGGGTATGTGCCAAGAGTCGTGTGTTTGATCTCTCTCTCTCTCTCTCTCTCTCTCTCTCTCTCTCGTGTTCTTGAGGTGATACGATCTTGATGTATCGCGAGCTTTGCTATTATAGTTGGATCTTATGTTTCTTCTCCCCCTCTACTCTCTTGTAATGAATTGAGTTTTCCCCTTGAAGTAATCTTATCGGATTGAGTCTTTAAAGATTTGAGAACACTTGATGTATGTCTTGCCGTGTTTACATGTGGTGACAATGGGATATCACGTGCCACTTGATGTATGTTTTGGTGATCAACTTATGGTTCCGCCCATGAACCTATGCATAGGGGTTGGCACACGTTTTCGTCGTGATTCTCCGGTAGAAACTTTGGGGTACTCTTTGAGGTTCTATGTATTGGTTTGAATAGATGAATTGAGATTGTGTGATGCATATCGTATAATCATGCCCACGGATACTTGAGGTGACATTGGAGTATCTAGGTGACATTAGGGTTTTGGTTGATTTGTATCTTAAGGTGTTATTCGCACGAACTCTAGGGCTGTTTGTGACACTTATAGGAATAGCCCAACGGATTGATTGGAAAGAATAACTTTGAGGTGGTTTCGTACCCTACCATAATCTCTTCGTTTGTTCTCCGCTATTAGTGACTTTGGAGTGAGTTTTTGTTGCATGTTGAGGGATAGTTATGTGATCCAAGTATGTTATCATTGTTGAGGACTTGCACTAGTGAAAGTATGAACCCTAGGCTTTGTTTCCTATCATTGCAATACCGTTTGTGCTCACTTTTACCTTTAGTTACCTTGCTGTTTTTATATTTTCAGATTACAAATACCTTTATCTACCATCCATATTGCACTTGTATCACCATCTCTCGCCGAACTAGTGCACCTATACAATTTACCATTGTATTGGGTGTGTTGGGGACACAGGAGACTCTTTGTTATTTGGTTGCAGGGTTGTTTGAGAGAGACCATCTTCATCCTACGCCTCCCACGGATTGATAAACCTTAGGTTATCCACTTGAGGGAAATGTGCTACTGTCCTACAAACCTGTGCACTTGCAGGCCAACAACGTCTACAAGAAGAAGGTTGTGTAGTAGACATCAAGCTCTTTTCTGGCGCCGTTGCCAGGGAGGTTAGCGCTTGAAGGTATATCTTTAGATCTTGCAATCGAATCTTTTTGTTTCTTGTTTAAGCACTAGTTTAGTTTATAAAAGAAAATTACAAAAAAATGGAATTGAGTTTGTCTCATACGCTTCATCTTTTTAATATCTTTCGTGAGTATGATGGAAAGGAAAATTGTGCTCAAGTGCTAGAAGAAGAATGCATTAAAATATTTGGCACTAAATATTTGAATGATGAGCATCATTGCAATGTTGTTAGTATGAACTCCTTGAACATCCATGATGCTAATGATATGCAAAGCCACAAGCTTGGGGGAAGCTATGTTTGATGAAGATGTTATTTTTTGTCCCCCAAGCTTTGACGAGCAAATTTACTATGATGAAAGCATGCCTCCTATCTATGATGATTATTGTGATGACACGTATGCTTTAAATAATAATGATAACCATGAAACTTGTCATCTTGATCTTAATTTTCAATCATATGATAGTTATTTTGTTGAGTTTGCTCCAACTACTATTCCAAATGAGAAGAATTTTGCTTATGTGGAGAGTAATAAAATTTTTATGCTAGTAGATCATGAAAATAATGCTTTAGGTGCTGGTTATATTGTGGAATTAATTCATGATGCTACTGAAAATTGTTATAAGGGAGGAATATATGCTTGTAGGAATTGCAATAATATCAAGTTTCCCCTCTATGTGCTTAAAATCTTGAAGTTATGCTTGTTTTACCTTCCTATGCTTGTTGATTATTGTTCCCATAAGTTGTTTGCTCACAAAATCCCTATGCATAGGAAGTGCGTTAGACTTAAATGTGCTAGTCATATTCTTCATGATGCTCTCTTTATGTTTCAATTCTTATCTCTTATGTGAGCATCATTGAAATCATCATGCCTAGCTAGGGGCTTTAAACGTTAGCGCTTGTTGGGAGGCAACCCAATTTTATTTTAGTTTCTTGCTTTTTGGTTCTGTTTAGTAATAAATAATACATCTAGCTTCTTTTTAGATGTGGTCTTATGTTTTAATTAGTGTTTGTGCCAAGTAGAACCTTTGGGAAGACTTGGGTGAAGTCTTTATGATCATGCTGTAAAAAACAGAAACTTTAGCGCTCACGAGATTAGCTTCAACTTTTTACTGCAGAGTGCTATTTAGTTGATTCTTTTTGCAGATGTTTACTAGAAAAATTACTAAGGTCCACCAATTTATTTTAGAATTTTTGGAGTTTCAGAAGTTTTCGTTAGTTACAGATTACTACAGACTGTTCTGTTTTTGACAGATTCTGTTTTTCGTGTGTTGTTTGCTTATTTTGATGAATCTATGGCTAGCAAAATAGTTTATAATCCATAGAGAAGTTGGAATACAGTAGTTTTAACACCAATATAAATAAAGAATGAGTTCATTACAGTATCTTAAAGTAGTCTTTTGTTTTCTTTCTCTAACGGAGCTCACGAGATTTCTATTGAGTTTTGTGTTGTGAAGTTTTCAAGTTTTGGGTAAATTCTTTTGATGGATTATGGAACAAGGAGTGGCAAGAGCCTAAGCTTGGGGATGCCCATGGCACCCTCAAGATAATCCAAGTACACCAAAAATTCAAAGCTTGGGGATGCCCCGGAAGGCATCCCCTCTTTCGTCTTCGTTCATCGGTAACTTTACTTGGAGCTATATTTTTATTCACCACATGATATGTGTTTTGCTTGGAGCGTCACTTTCTCTTGTTAGTTTTTGCTTGATGTTATTTATAATAATGTTTTTCATCTTTAGTTTCAATAAAAAAAGTCAAGGATAGCCTTTGCCATGCTTATTTTGCTAGTATACATGTTGCTGTTTGAAAACAGAAAGTTTACCGCTGTTGCAAAAATTCCCTAGAAAAGTCAGAGAGTGGTATAATGTTGAATCTTTTTTCATATTGAGCGATCATAAATTTATTACAGTGGGAATTTTAGTTCATAATTTTTGGAGTTAGGGAAGTATTGATACTCTTGCATTCTTTACAGACTATACTGTTTTGACAGATTGCTGTTATGTCTGCATTGTTTGCATATGTTTGCTTGTTTAATGATTCTATTTGATGATAGGGGTATTAAATATGCAGAGGCATTTAGTATGCAATGTTGAATAATAATTTTAGTGATTTACTACAGTATAGTATGATAAGGTTTTTGCATTGGTTTATACTAACTTATCTCACGAGTTCTTGTTGAGTTTGGTGTGGATGAAGCTTTCGAGATTTAGGAAACCGAGGTATAAAAGGAATTAAGCAGACACAAAAGCTCAAGCTTGGGGATGTCCAAGGCACCCCAAGATATTATTTCAAGAAGTCTCAAGCATCTAATCTTGGGCATGCCCCGGTAGGCATCCCACCTTTCTTCTTCAACAACTATCGGTTAGTATCGATTGAGCCTAAGTTTTTGCTTCTTCACATGAGTTGTGCTATCCTTGAAATGTCATTTTATTTTGTTTTGCTTGATGTTTGGATACAATACCAAGATCTGAAATTCTTAAATGAGAGAGAGTCTTCGCATGGTTGCATAATTATTCGACTACTCATTGATCTTCACTTATATCTTTTGGAGTAGTTTGTTGTTTGCTCTAGTGCTTCACTTATATCTTTTAGAGCATGGTGGTAGTTTTATTTTGAAAAAATATATGAACTCTCATACTTCACTTATATTATTTTGAGAGTCTTAAATAGCATGGTAATTTGCTTAAATAATCCTAATATGCTAAGCATACAAGATTTGTAAAAATTCTTATGAGTGTGTTGAATACTAAGAAAAGTTTGATGCTTGATGATTGTTTTGAGATATGAAGATGGTGATATTAGAGTCATGCTAGTTGAGTAGTTGTGAATTTGAGGAATACTTGTGTTAAAGTTTGTGATTCCCGTAGCATGCACGTATGGTGAACCGTTATGTGATGAAGTCGGAGTATGATTTATTTATTGATTGTCTTCCTTATGAGTGGCGGTCGGGGACGAGCGATGGTCTTTTCCTACCAATCTATCCCCCTAGGAGCATGCGCGTAATACTTTGCTTTGATGACTTGTAGATTTTTGCAATAAGTATATGAGTTCTTTATGACTAATGTTGAGTCCATGGATTATACGCATTTCCCATCCTTCCACCATTGCTAGCCTCTCTAATACCGCACACTTTTTGCCGGTATCATACACCCACCATATATCTTCCTCAAAACAGCCACCATACCTACCTATCATGGCATCTCCATAGCCATTCCGAGATATATTGCCATGCAAATTTCCACCGTTCCGTTTATTATGACACGCTCCATTATTGTCATATTGCTAGCATGATCATGTAGTTGACATCGTATTTGTGGCAAAGCCACCGTTCATAATTCTTTCATACGTGTCACTCTTGTTTCATTGCATATCCCGGTACACCGTCTGAGGCATTCATATAGAGTCATACTTTGTTCTAAGAATCGAGTTGTAATTGTTGAGTTGTAAGAAAAATAAAAGTATGATGATCATCATTTTTAGAGCATTGTCCCAAGTGAGGAAAGGATGATGGAGACCATGATTCCCCCACAAGTCGGGATGAGACTCCGGACGAAAAATAAAAAAAGAGAAAAAAAGAGGCCATAAAAAAAAGAAAAGGCCCAAATAAAATAATAAAAAATGAGAGGAAAAGATAGAAGGGACAATGCTACTATCCTTTTACCACACTTGTGCTTCAAAGTAGCACCAAGATCTTCATGATAGAGAGTCTCTCATTTTGTCACTTTCATATACTAGTGGGAATTTTTCATTGGGCCATTTGCATTTCTGTCCCTAACTCGAACCACCTAATCAGATATACCCCTAATTCGAAAGCCTGCTCAAATTTTCCCCTCCGCCGTTAGTTGCACTTATAAAAATGCCCCTCCGCGTTGCTTCCGTCCAGTCAAAGTTGTTTGACCGTTATCCGCCGTTTCTTTGACAATTTTGCCCCTGTGTCCATGTGCCACTTAGTAGTGGGTCCCATTCTTAAAAAATAAAACGAATAAACACTTTCTCTCACCCTCTTTGTCACCCACACTTACATGTGGGGCCGATCTTGAAAAAAGAAAGAAAAAAGAACATGACTATTCAAACTAGTCCGACGGTTGCCGGCGGCGACCAAATCCCACGGCGGAGGTACAGTGGGAGGCTGCGAGGAGGCCAGCTGAGGGAACAAGGCGATAGCCCTTGCTCAACCACGTCCAGCGATGTGCTCTTCGGACCATATGGTTGCTGGAGCAAACGGCGGCGACCATTCTCATGGCGGCTCGGGCGGCGCAAGTCTGGCAGCTACCATGCGAGGGGAGGGAGAGGAAACCGTCTGTGTGCCATTAAGGAGCTCACCAGGAGCATGATGGCGACGCCGCTGGGGCTCGGGGAAGACTGGAGCGACGACTTCGACGGTGGCGGACATGACCGAGCTCAGATTTCATGGGGAAGACGGCCCGAGGCCGTGGAGGACTCCCAGGTCTTCTTTGGTACATCAGGATGCCATAGGAGCCGCTCGGAGCGGCTCACGTGCTTGAACGGCGTCGAATCGAAGGCGGTGGTCCGAGCTCGGTGGTGGGGTAGATGTGTTGTGGTGCTCTGTCCTGGACGTCTCTGGTCAAAATCATAGGCTGTTAGGATGAGGTCATGGCGTATGAGATTCCTGGCGAGGTGGCGGCGCTCCGGGTAGCCGTTGGCCATGTACTTGATAGACGCCGGCGACGGGGCGCTCTCTGGAGTGCTTGCGTGATAGGGCTAGAGGGCGGGACAGGAACGAAGGCAAGCGACAGAGGGAGAACAAGGGAGAGAGGGTTGCAGCATCAGGGGAGGCCAGCGGCCAAGGCGACGCCCGTTCGGCACTCTCGCCGGAGTTGAGAGGTAGCGATCGTCGGGCCGTCGTTTGGCAGGGAGAGAGACAGAGAGAGGGGGAGGTGAGAGAGAGTTTTGTTTTTTCTATGGATGAGGGGCCCCACATGTAAGTGTGTGAGAGAGAGGGGGTGAGAGAAAGGGTTTTTCCATTTTATTTTTGAGAGTGGGTCCCACCCGAAGTGACACATGGAGGGACGGGTAGAAATGTTCAAAGAACGCCTCAGAACGGTCAAACCCCTTTCGAATTTGGACGGAAACGGAGCGGAAGGGTATTTCTGTAAGGGCACCTAACGGAGGAGGGGCATTTTTGAGCAGGCTTTTGAATTAGGGGCAAATGTGAATAGTGGGTTCGAGTTAGGGACACAGATGTAAAAGACCCTTTTTCATTATAGAACTTGGCTTGTATATTCCAATGATGGGCTTCCTCAAAATGCCCTAGGTATTCGTGAGCAAGCGAGTTGGATGCGCACCCACTTAGTTTCTTTTGTTGAGCTTTCATATGCTTATAGCTCTAGTGCATCCGTTGCATGGCAATCCCTACTCACTCACATTGATATCTATTGATGGGCATCTCCATAGCCCGTGATACGCCTAGTCGATGTGAGACTATCTTCCCCTCTTTTTGTCTTCTCCACAACCACCCTTCTATTTCACATATAGTGCTATATCCATGGCTCACGCTCATGTATTGCGTGAAGATTGAAAAAGTTCGAGAATGTCAAAATTATGAAACAATTGCTTGTCTTGTCATCGGGGTTGTGCATGATTTAAATACTTTGTGTGGTGAAGATAGAGCATAGCCAGACTATATGATTTTGTAGGGATAACTTTATTTGGCCATGTTATTTTGAGAAGACATGATTGCTTTGTTAGTATGCTTGAAGTACTATTATTTTTATGTCAATATGAACTTTTGTCTTGAATCTTTCGGATCTGAATATTCATATCACAAGTAAGAAGAATTACATTGAAATTATGCCAACTAGCATTCCACATCAAAAATTATCTTTTTATCATTTACCTACTCGAGGACGAAAGCAGGAATTAAGCTTGGGGATGCTTGATATGTCTCCAACGTCTCTATAATTTTTGATTGCTCCATGCTATATTATCTACTGTTTTAGGCAATATTGGGCTTTATTATCCACTTTTATATTATTTTTGGGACTAACCTATTAACCGGAGGCCCAGCCCAAATTTGCTGCTTTTATGCCTATTTCAAAGAGTTTCAAGAAAAGGAATATCAAACGGAGTCAAAACGGAACGAAATCAACTGGAGAAGTTATTTTTGGAAGGAAAGCCACCGGATAGACTTGGACTCAACGTCAGAAGATACGAGAGCTGGCCACGAGGGTGGGGGGCGTGCCCACCCCCCTAGGGCGCGCCCCCTGCCTCGTGGGTCCCCCGAAGCTCCACCGACGTACCCCCTGCACCCATATATACCTACGTATCGTAAAATTTCTAGAACAGAAGATAGATCGGGAGTTCCGCCCGCAAGCCTCTCAGAGCCACCAAAACCAATCGGGACCCTGTTCAAGACTCTGCCAGAGGGGGAACCTCACCGGTGGCCACCTTCATCATCCCGGCGCTCTCCATGACGAGGAGGGAGTAGTTCACCCTCGGGGCTGAGGGTATGTACCAGTAGTTATGTGTTTGATCTCTCTCTCTATCTCGTGTTCTTGAGGTGATACGATCTTGATGTATTGCGAGCTTTGCTATTATAGTTGGATCTTATGTTTCTTCTCCCCCTCTACTCTCTTGTAATGAATTGAGTTTTCCCCTTGAAGTAATCTTATCGGATTGAGTCTTTAAAGATTTGAGAACACTTGATGTATGTCTTGCCGTGTTTATCTGTGGTGACAATGGGATATCACGTGCCACTTGATGTATGTTTTGGTGATCAACTTGCGGGTTCCGCCCATGAACCTATGCATAGGGGTTGGCACACGTTTTCGTCGTGATTCTCCGGTAGATTTGTATCTTAAGGTGTCATTCTGGTACAAACTCTAGGGCTGTTTGTGACACTTATAGGAATAGCCCAACGGATTGATTGGAAAGAATAACTTTGAGGTGGTTTCGTACCCTACCATAATCTCTTCGTTTGTTCTCCGCTATTAGTGACTTTGGAGTGACTCTTTGTTGCATGTTGAGGCATAGTTATGTGATCCAAGTTTGTTATCATTGTTGAGAGAACTTGCACTAGTGAAAGTATGAACCCTAGGCCTTGTTTCCTATCATTGCAATACCGTTTGTGCAGTTACCTTCCTGTTTTTATATTTTCAGATTACAAATACCTTTATCTACCATCCATATTGCACTTGTATCACCATCTCTTCGCCAAACTAGTGCACCTATACAATTTACCATTGTATTGGGTGTGTTGGGGATGAAAGTGCAACTATCCCTAGGTGGTTTTGGTAATTCATAACAACATATAGCTCATTGAGCTAATGCTATTCCAAGACTATTATTTCAGGAAAGCTCAATGAATGGCATGGCGTGGATGATGAAAGTGGATCCCTCAAAATACTAAGGACAAAGGATTGGCTCAAGCTCAAAAGCTCAAGACTCTTCGTTTTACATTTTAGTGGTCCAAGATCACATTGAGTCTATAGGAAAAGCCAATACTATCAAGGAGGGATGAGGTGTTGCTTAATGAGCCTCTTGCTTCATGTGCTTAGTGATATGCTCCAAAACCCTCACTACTTTCTCACAATCCACAAATGACCTAAACCTAAAGCCAAAATCGGTCACACCGATTCTTCCTACCCGCGCCACTGATTTCAAATGTCATAGCCATCGCCACAAACCCTAGGCAAATCGGTCCTATCGATAGGGATCTCGGTCTCACCGAGATGGGATTGTAATCTCTCCGCTTCCCTTCAGAACGCTTCGGTCTAACCGAAGTGAGCGATCGGTCCCACCGAGATTGCATTGTAAACTCTCTGTTTCCCTTTTGTAACATTTTGGTCTCACCGAAAAGAGCAAATCGGTCCCACCGAGTTTACCTGACCAACTCTCTGGAAAGCTTATTACAAAAATCGGTCTCACCGAGTTTGTGTAATCAGTCTTACCGAGAGTACGTTATGCCCTAACCCTAACCGAATCGGTCTCACCGAGTTGCATGTCAGTCCCACCCAAAATCACTAACGGTCACTAGGTTTACTAAATCGGTCCGACCGAGTGTGTTGAATCGGTCCCACTGAGTTTGGTAAACTGTGTGTAACGGTTAGATTTTGTGTGGAGGCTATATATACCCCTCCACCTCCTCTTCATTCATGGAGAGAGCCATCAGACTGAACCTACACTTCCAACTTACCATTTCTGAGAAAGAACTACCTACTCATGTGTTGAGGCCAAGATATTCCATTCCTATCATATGAATCTTGATCTCTAGCCTTCCCCAAGTTGCTTTCCACTCAAATCTTCTTTCCACCAGATCCAAATCCTATGAGAGAGAGAGTTGAGTGTTGGGGAGACTATCATTTGAAGCACAAGAGCAAGGAGTTCATCATCAACACACCATTTGTTACTTCTTGGAGAGTGGTGTCTCCTAGATTGGCTAGGTGTCACTTGGGAGCCTCAGACAAGATTGTGGAGTTGAACCAAGGAGTTTGTAAGGGCAAGGAGATCGCCTACTTCATGAAGATCTACCGCTAGTGAGGCAAGTCCTTCGTGGGCGACGGCCATGGTGGGATAGACAAGGTTGCTTCTTCGTGGACCCTTCATGGGTGGAGCCCTCCGTGGACTCACAAGAACTGTTACCCTTCGTGGGTTGAAGTCTCCATCAATGTGGATGTACGATAGCACCACCTACCGGAACCACCCAAAAACATCTGTGTCTCCAATTGCGTTTGAATCCTCCAAACCCTTCCCTTTACTTTCTTGGAAGTTGCATGCTTTAATTTCCGCTGCCCATATACTCTTTGCATGCTTGCTTGATTTGTGTGATGATTGCTTGACTTGTCCTAAGATAGCTAAAATCATCAAACTCTAAAATTGGGAAAAGGTTAAGTTTTTAATTGGTCAAGTAGTCTAATCACCCCCTCTAGACATACTTCAAGGTCCTACAAGTGGTATCGAGCTTTGGTCTCCATTTGCTTTGATTTCCATAGCTTTTGGTGGTCATAGCCTTGGTTTCACAACCTAGGAGAGTATGGCATCTAGCGAGGGAAATTATCACCGTAGAGGTCCTTACTTTGATGGTACTAATTTTGCTAGTTGGAAGCATAAGATGAAAATGCATATTCTCGGACATAACCCCGCCGTTTGGGCAATTATTTGTATTGGCTTGCAAGGTGAATTCTTTGATGGGAGAGAGCCGAACCGTGAAGCTAATGCGGAAGAATTGAAGATGTTGCAATACAACGCTCAAGCTTGTGATATCATCTTCAACGGATTGTGCCTCAAGAATTCAACAAAATCAGCCGTCTTGAGAATGCAAAAGAAATTTGGGATACTTTGATTGATATGCATGAAGGTACCGAATCCGTCAAGGAATCCAAGTTGGATGTGCTCCAAAGTTAGCTTGACAAGTTCAAAATGAAGGATGGCGAAGGTGTCGCTCAAATGTACTCTAGGCTTGCTCTTATTACAAATGAGATTGCCGGCTTAGGGAGTGAAGAGATGACCGACAGATTCATCATCAAGAAGATCCTAAGAGCATTGGATGGAAAGTATGATACCGTGTGCACATTGATCCAAATGATGCCAAACTACAAAGATCTCAAGCCAACGGAAGTCATTGGAAGAATTGTTGCTCATGAGATGTCACTCAAGGATAAGGAGGAACTTCACAACAAGTCAAGTGGTGCTTACAAAGCCTCAAGTGAAGCCCCCACATCATCGAGTGAGAAAAAACCTTCAATGAAGAATTGAGCTTAATGGTGAAGAACTTCAACAAATTCTACAAGAGTAGAAGCAAAGAAAGAAGCTCCAAGTCAAGGACTTACCATGACAAAAGATCTTCTAGTCGAGAGCGCAATTGCTACAATTGTGGGAGGCCTGGACACTATTCCAATGAGTGTACGGCACCCTACAAAAGAAGAGAAGATTCTCCAAGAAGAAGAAGC
This sequence comes from Aegilops bicornis, assembly GCA_021605145.1. Lineage (NCBI taxonomy): Eukaryota > Viridiplantae > Streptophyta > Magnoliopsida > Poales > Poaceae > Aegilops > Aegilops bicornis. The sequence continues at coordinate 509,076,609 of CM038669.1, forward strand.
AAAATAGAAGAATCACCACCAAGAGAGAGGAGGAGTAGAGATGATCGTTATGAACGAAGATCCTCACGGAGAAGCAAGGATTCAGAAAGGAAGGACAAGTCATCAAAGAGCTACACAAAACGAAGACATCAAGCTCGTGTTGGTGAATGGGTATCCGGCTACGACTCCGACAAACACTCCGAGAGAATCTATCACTCCGACTCCGAATATACTCAAGATGAAGGTGTTGCCGGTCTAGCACTTGTGTCAACCAACTCCTACAACATATTTGATTCACCAAATGAAGGAATTGGAAGATGCTTCATGGACAAAGTTCCAAAGGTAACACATCCTGAGTATGTTGATTTCAATAGTGATGAAGATGACTTGCTTCTGGATGATGATTTACTTGTTGACAACTCTAGTGATGAATACTATGATGAAACATCAATTAATCATGCTAATCAAGATAAAACGAATGACAATGATAAGGAGAAGGTCGAGCTTCTAACTAAAGAACTAAACACTCTTAAGTTGGCTCATGAAACTATCTTCGAAGATCATCGAGAAATTTTAAGGGCTCATGAGAAGTTATGCTTTGAAAAGCTCAATCTTGAGCAAGAGCTTGAGTTCTTAAAAGCAATCAATGATGATCTCCGTAAGAAAAGTTCTTCTTACATTGCCAAGCGTTTACTCCTATCTACTTACATGCCTCAAGTCAAGTCTAGTAACAAGTACAAGAAAGATACTTCCTCTAGTAGTAACAATAATTATGTCAAATCCAATATTGTTGCTTCTAGTAGTTCCCTTGATTCCACTAATGATTCTCTTAGCCAAGTTACACTTGATCAAGAAAATAGCTTATTGAAGGGAATTATAGAGAAAGGTGTTTACAAGAGCCTTCTTTGGAAGTAAGCAATTCGAGGAAATTGTACGCAAGCAAGGAAGACACCGGAAGAATCAAGGTGTTGGTTTTGAACGAAAGTTCAATGCCAATGGAGTTGAGTGGGAAGAAGATCAATACCCCAAGACAAAGTTTGTTCCTCAACAAGAGAAGTATGATCCTACTTCCTTCAAGGGAACACAAGCACAAGATGATCTTCCACCACAAGACCACAAGAACAAAGGCAAGGACAAGCTTCAAGAAGAGATTGATGCATTTGAAGAAGCACCTAAGGTCTCGGTCAAGTGGATTCCCAAGACTACGTCAAGTTCTACTTCATCAAGTACAACTACAACTCTAAGGATTCCCATCAAGATGATGTGGATCCCAAGAAGAAGAACTAGAGAGTTCTTGAGGGTGACTCCGCCAACATTCTTCACACATATCATTATGGCAAGGACAAGTGCAATCAACTTCCACATCTTGCACTAGTTCAAGGAGTCACAAACCCTCATGTTGGTAAGGCAAGGGACAAGGTAACCTAATGATATCATGGACATCATCTTGTGTGTGCATCACTCTATGTCTATGGATATTCTTGTTTGTTCCTTGTGGGACTAATCCATGTAGGCAAGTTGAAAGTGCAACTCACTCCAAAGGATTGCTCCAATTGATCTACATCAACATTGAGCATCCACATCTTCAACACCTACATGAAGTCATCATCGACAAAACCCAAGGTTTGTTCATCCCTCTATGGGGGTATCTCACATCTAAGGGGAGCTTAACTCTAAGAATTGAGTCAAAGCAACTCTAATGGTGTGAACACATCAATGCATTATGTAAAAGTGGTAACCCCACTTGAGCTTAAACGATGAGTATGACCTATGATCAAATGTTTATCATTTGACTCCTAAGTCAATATACTCATATATAGATGACCTAGTCATCGCCAATTGTTTGATAGATGCTAGAATTGGTTGTGCATGCTTTGTCACATATTTAATTTGTCATCTTATTGTGTGAGCATGTTGGTGCATATTTTACTCATTCAAGGACATCCACTTGTTGTTTTGATTGTTTGGTTCTTTCTTCTTTTGGCCAAGTGGATGGACAAGAATGCCTAAGAACTTTCTCTAGCTATCTATGCTTTTCTCGTCTCAAACTCTATTCATGCTACATCACAAAATTTGATCAAGTCAGATTCAAACCACTCTTTGTGAGGAGCACTCAGAGTCCCCGATTCGTCATAGACTTAAACTTCCAAAACTTCTTTGTGATTCTCGGTCTGACCGATTCCTCCATTTCGGTCCTACCGAGATCACTAAGTCGATCTAGGTTTTCAATCTCGGTGCAACCGATTTGAACTTTTTGGTCACACCGAGTTGCTGTAACTGAACACAGTTATGCATCTCGGTGCCACCGAGTTGTTCCACTCGGTCACACCGACAGGGTCGGGCTATATATAGTCACGGGCAAAAATTTGGAAATTTCTCCGAACCCCTTCGCCAGCAATAGCTCGCCTCTGCCTCCAAGGTCTCCGGATCGTCTCCTCGTCGCCCGGCCGCCTCGTCATTGGTCTCCGCCGCCGTCAATGGAATTCAACCCCGCCGTTGCCGCCGTAGCGAGTTCATCGCTGAGCTAGGGTATGGACTCGATCACAGTGCTATCCTCGTTCGATTCCTAGCACATTGTGTTCTTATTGATTCTTGCCACGATTGAAACACTCCTATCCAGTCAATGCAATCCGTAGATTAGATGAGATTTAAAAATTTAGGGTTAGGTTTCCGCCGAAACCATCTCGGACCCACCGAGTTGAAAAAATCGGTCCCACCGATTTGGCTTATGCCATTGCACTAGTAACTCTCGGTCTGAGCGGCAATTGCTAATCGGTGCGACCGATTTTAGGACTTTGTGAAACCCTAGCAGTCTCGGTGCCACCGAACTATGACTCGGTCCAACCGAGTTCATCAGTTTAGGTTCCAAAACTGCTTCGGTATCACCGAGTTTGAAAATCGGTTGATCCGAAATGCTTTCTGTGGAAAACTAAAACTGAATTTTTGAATCATTCTTTTGAAAAAATCTCTGCATTTTGTGATGCTCATCCACTCTATCTCATCTATAACTCTTCACAGTGTCAAGAATGTTGTTTGCGGCATGTCGCACTGTGAGTGATAGCAAGAACAGGTCAGCAGGGCAGATTGACATGAGTGAGGGCACTAGTCCCTCAAGCAGCTCAGATGAGGGCAGCAGAAGCACTCCTAGCAACCTGCCTAAGGCTGCTACGAGGCAAAGGAAGAAGAGAACCTTAGACTCTGAAGATGAGGATTATAGAGCAGAAGAAGATGAGGCTACCTCCAAGAAAGTAGTACTCAAAAAGGAGTATGGCTCAACAAAGCATACAAAGCCAGGCATGAAGATTAAAAGTCCAGCAGGAAGACAACCAATGTCCAAAGCCAGAATCTCAACTAAACAACCTGAGAAGCCTGATCCCAAAGAGCCTGTTGCTGCAGAGGGAAAGAAAAGGAAAGAATGGGTCAAGAAGACCATGGCAAGAGTGATTGGAAAGCCTTCGATGATGGAAGAGGAATAAGAAGAAGAGCTTGTTGCACCAGCACCCAAGGCACCAAAGCTTATGGGTGATGCTATTAGATCAGGGGATGCAACATCTAAGCCCAAGGAAGCACCCAAAGCTGCCCTCAAGACCAAGTCTGCACCAAAGAGGAATACCAGGAGTATTCCAGCTGCTGAGAAGAACAAGGCCCCAAAGGCTCGAGGTTGCTGAGGAGGAAGATGAAGAAGGACAAGTTCTGAGGAAGCTCAAACCCAAGATCCCAGACCACAATGATGCTCATCCTGTGGCTGAAAACATGAAGATCAGGAGAGATAATGGGTTGAGGCTATGGAGAGAGACAAATCCATATGCCACGAGGAGAAGGACTGCTGTGGATTACAGGTTCCACACCAAGGAGCAGCAGGACTTTTATGAGACTATCTTCTTTGGATAAGAAGCCCATAGTTTGCGATATGAGATGGGTCAACTGGACCTACATGAAGGAGAACGCAAAACACTACCTCGGGAGTATATGACAACTCCAAAGTGCTTGTGGAGTTGCTGATTTTGTTGGGCGTAAGCTCACCAACCGGAACGACAAACTTATCATGCAATTCTACTCCACACATTTCTATCCGGATGGCGAGGATAGTGTGGATGTCGGAAGGAACCGGATATCAGTCTACCATAGAGGAATGGGCAAGTTTGATCAATGCCCCAAAGGAAAGTGAGGATGACCTGGACATTTATGGTAAGAAGAAAATGGATCATAACTCAATGGCACATATGTACAATGAGATCCCAGATGATGCAATTGAGACCTTCAAGTTTGGATCAGTCCATTTTCTGCTGTCAGGGCTGCCTACAATCAATTGGATCCTAAGGCACGCTCTATTGCCTAAGTCAGGTGACCACAACATGATCAGAGGGCATGCCATCAATATGTTGCATTTATTTGATGTGCCTCGTAAATTCAAGGTCATGAGCCTTATAGTTGAAACCATTAAGAGGACTGCAGCAGATCATAAGAGGAGTTGTGGATATGCCCCTCAGTTCGTGGAGTTGATTAACTCAAAGATGGGCACATGCAAATATCTATTGGATAAGGAACATTTTCCACTCTATCCAGACTTTGAGGACAATCAGGTTGTCATGAATGAGAATGATCCATCATCAGTTCAAGCTCAAGAGAAGAAGGAGAAGGCAAGGAAGGAGAAGGCTGCCAAGATGCCAACTCAAGAGGAGGCATCTGAGTATTTCTTGAAGAACAAGTAGGAGCAGCTTGGTTACTTGATAGCATCATCTCTGAGGATTGAGAAGGGGTTGGCCACCCTAACTCAAAACCAGGAGAGCCTGGAGAGAATCATGGAACAAAATTCTATGATCTTGATTTCAAAGTGACTGAGATTCAGTTAGCTGTGGAGCAATTACCAGATGATATGCAGGAGAGGAAGGGCAAGACGACAACTGATGCATTTGCCAGAGTGCCTAGAGCTCAGAGGTCAGCTGCAGTACCAACTCCAGACACCAGAGCAACTTCTTCCGCTCCAGCTACAGCCCCAGCTCAACCAACTCCAGCTCCAACTTCTTCAGCTCCTACCACGTCTACTGATGAGTTCATCCTTGGAGTCCTGTCTACACCACCACCTGAAGATCAAGCCTGAGAGTCGATCTAGCACTATGCATTTTCTATGAACTTTTTGGTAACTTGTTGCCAAAGGGGGAGAAAAATGTATAGATCATAGGCTTCGAGAGAGAGTGTGTTGCTTTTGTTCTCTCTTGATTTGGTGGTTCAAACTTGTTTGCTTTTGATTGCTTGAGATACTATGCTATTCTTGTGAGACATTGATGATCATGTGTTTGATCATAAGCTACACTTATGCATGTTTGATGATATTATCTTATCTATCCTATGTGATCATTCACTTTGCTTGGTGATGAGTGCATGTATTCAATCTTTATCATTTTGAGCGCTCCACCAAGATGTATGTGACATGGAAGAGTAACCCATGAGCCTAATTTCTTGTGCATTTGCAGTCCAAAGCAAATCTTAAACTATGCACAAATTTAGGGGGAGCTCTTGCTTATCACATAGTTCTCAAAGCGACGATGCTTTTCAATCATATTATCATTTGTCGAAGCTTTGATCTATATGTTGTCATCAACTACCAAAAAGGGGGAGATTGAAAGTGCAACTATCCCTAGGTGGTTTTGGTAATTCATAACAACATATAGCTCATTGAGCTAATGCTATTCCAAGACTATTATTTCAGGAAAGCTCAATGAATGGCATGGTGTGGATGATGAAAGTGGATCCCTCAAGATACTAAGGACAAAGGATTGGCTCAAGCTCAAAAGCTCAAGACTCTTCATTTTACATTTTAGTGGTCCAACATCACATTGAGTCTATAGGAAAAGCCCATACTATCAAGGAGGGATGAGGTGTTGCTTAATGAGCCTCTTGCTTCATGTGCTTAGTGATATGCTCCAAAACCCTCAGCTACTTTATCACAATCCACAAATGACCTAAACCTAAAGCCAAAATCGGTCACACCGATTCTTCCTACCCGGCGCCACCGATTTCAAATGTCATAGCCACTGCCACAAACCCTAGGCAAATCGGTCCTACCGATAGGGATCTCGGTCTCACCGGGATGGGATTGTAATCTCTCTGTTTCCCTTCGTAACGTTTCGGTCTAACCGAAGTGAGCGATCGGTCCCACCGAGATTGCAATGTAAACTCTCTGTTTCCCTTTTGTAACATTTCGGTCTCACCAAAAAGAGCAAATCGGTCCCACCGAGTTTACCTGACCAACTCTCTGGAAAGCTTATTACCAAAGTCGGTCTCACCGAGTTTGTGTAATCGGTCTTACCGAGATTACGTTATGCCCTAACCCTAACCGAATCGGTCTCACCGAGTTGCATGCCAGTCCCACCGAAAATCAATAACGGTCACTAGGTTTACTAAATCGGTCCGACCGAGTCTGTTGAATCGGTCCCACCGAGTTTGGTAAATTGTGTGTAACGGTTAGATTTTGTGTGGAGGCTATATATACCCCCCACCTCCTCTTCATTCGTGGAGAGAGCCATCAGACTGAACCTACACTTCCAACTTACCATTTCTGAGAAAGAACTACCTACTCATGTGTTGAGGCCAAGATATTCCATTCCTATCATATGAATCTTGATCTCTAGCCTTTCCCAAGTTGCTTTCCACTCAAATCTTCTTTGCACCAGATCCAAATCCTATGAGAGAGAGTTGAGTGTTGGGGAGACTATCATTTGAAGCACAAGAGCAAGGAGTTCATCATCAACACACCATTTGTTACTTCTTGGAGTGGTGTCTCCTAGATTGGCTAGGTGTCACTTGGGAGCCTCCGAGCAAGATTGTGGAGTTGAACCAAGGAGTTTGTAAGGGCAAGGAGATCGCCTACTTCGTGAAGATCTACCGCTAGTGAGGCAAGTCCTTCGTGGGCGGCGGCCATGGTGGGATAGACAAGGTTGCTTCTTCGTGGACCCTTCGTGGGTGGAGCCCTCCGTGGACTCACAAGAATCTGTTACCCTTCGTGGGTTGAAGTCTCCATCAACGTGGATGTACGATAGCACCACCTATCGAAACCACGCCAAAAAAATCCATGTCTCCAATTGCGTTTGAATCCTCCAAACCCTTCCCTTTACTTTCTTGCAAGTTGCATGCTTTAATTTCCGCTGCCCATATACTCTTTGCATGCTTGCTTGATTTGTGTGATGATTGCTTGACTTGTCCTAAGATAGCTAAAATCTGTCAAACTCTAAAATTGGGAAAAGGTTAAGTTTTTAATTGGTCAAGTAGTCTAATCACCCCCCCTCTAGACATACTTCAAGGTCCTACAGGGGACAAAAGAGACTCTTTGTTATTTCGTTGCAGGGTTCTTTGAGAGAGACCATCTTCATCCTACGCCTGCCACGGATTGATAAACCTTAGGTCATCCACTTGAGGGAAATTTGCTACTGTCCTGCAAACCTGTGCACTTGCAGGCCCAACAACGTCTACAAGAAGAAGTTTGTGTAGTAGACATCAGGGCGCGCCCAAGTAGGAGGAATCCTACTTGGGCCCCTAGTCCAATTCCCCCCCCCTCCTACCATATTTGGACAAGGGGGAAAGGAAGGAGGGGGGAGGGGAAGGAAGTAGGAGTCCTACTTCATACTTTCCTTTTCCTCCTCTCCTTTCCCTTTCTCCCCACGTGGCTGGCCCTATATAGGGGGCGCACCAGCCCCACGTGGGCTGGTGTGTTCCCTTACTTGGCCCATTATGCCCATATCTTTGTTGGGGGTTGCCCGGAACCCCTTCCGGTGACCCGGTATCACCCGAAACAGTTCCGGTGTCCGAATATAGCCTTCCAATATATGAATCTTTACCTCTCGACCATTTAGAGACTCCTCGTCATGTCCGTGATCTCATCTAGGACTCCGAACAAACTTCGGGCATCAAATCACATAACACATAATACAAATCGTCATCGAACGTCAAGTGTGCGGACCCTATGGGTTTGAGAACTATGTAGACATGACCGAGACACATCTCCGGTCAATAACCAATAGCGGAACCTGGATGCTCATATTGGCTCATACATATTCTATGGAGATCTTTATCGGTCAAACCGCATAACAACATACGTTGTTCCCTTTGTCATCGGTATGTTACTTGCCCGAGATTCGATCGTTGATATCCTCATACCTAGTTCAATCTCGTTACCGGAAAGTCTCTTTACTCATTTCGTAATGCATCATCCCACAACTAACTCATTAGTCACATTGCTTGCAAGGCCTATAGTGATGTGCATTACCGAGAGGGCCCAGAGATACCTCTCCGATACACGGAGTGACAAATCCTAATCTCGATCTATGCCAACCCAACAAACACCTTCAGAGACACCAGAGAGCATCTTTATAATCACCCAGTTACGTTGTGACGTTTGATAGCACACAAGGTGTTCCTCCGGTATTCGGGAGTTGCATAATCTCATAGTCAGAGGAACATGTATTAAGTCATGAAGAACGCAATAGCAATAAAACTTAACGATCATAATGCTAAGCTAACGGGTGGGTCTTGCCCATCACATCATTCTCCTAATGATGTGACCTTGTTCATCAAATGATAATACATGTCTATGGTTAGGAAACATAACCATCTTTGATAAACGAGCTAGTCAAGTACAGGCATACTATGGACACTTATGTTTGTCTATGTATTCACACATGTACTAAGTTTCCGGTTAATACAATTCTAGCATGAATAATAAACATTTATCATGAAATAAGGAAATAAATAATAACTTTATTATTGCCTCTAGGGCATATTTCCTTCACCACTAAGGCCCAATACTTCCCCGGGGGGTTCTGGTAACCCCTCCAGCACTCCGGTTTTCTCCGAAAACACCCGGAACACTTCCGGTGTCCGAATATAGCCGTCCAATATATCGATATTTATGTCTCGACCATTTAGAGACTCCTCGTCATGTCCGTGATCATATCTGGGACTCCGAACTACCTTCGGTACATCAAAACACATAAACTCATAATACCGATCGTCACCGAACTTTAAGCGTGCGGACCCTATGGGTTCGAGAACTATGTAGACATGACCGAGACTCATCTCCGGTCAATAACCAATAACGGAACCTGGATGCTCATATTGGTTCCTACATATTCTACGAAGATCTTTATCAGTCAAACCACATAACAACATATGTTGTTCCCTTTGTCAACGGTATGTTACTTGCCCGAGATTCGATCGTCGGTATCTCAATACCTAGTTCAATCTCGTTACCGCCAAGTCTCTTTACTCGTTCCATAATGCATCATCCCGTAACTAACTCATTAGTCACATTGCTTGCAAGGCTTATAGTGATGTGCATTACCGAGAGGGCCCAGAGATGCCTCTTTGACAATCGGAGTGACAAATCCTAATCTCGATCTATGCCGACTCAACAAGTACCATCAGAGACACCTGCAGAGCACCTTTATAATCACCCAGTTACATTGTGACGTTTGGTAGCACACAAAGTGTTCCTCCGGTATCCGGGAGTTGCATAATCTCATAGTCATAGGAACATGTATAGGTCATGAAGAAAGCAATAACAATATACTAAACGATCAAGTGCTAAGATAACGGAATGGGTCAAGTCAATCACATCATTCTCTAATGATGTGATCCCGTTAATCAAATGACAACTCATGACTATGGCTAGGAAACTTAACCATCTTTGATTCAACGAGCTAGTCAAGTAGAGGCATACTAGTGACACTCTGTTTGTCTATGTATCTACACATGTACTAAGTTTCCGGTTAATACAATTCTAGCATGAATAATAAACATTTATCTTTAAATAAGGAAATAAATAATAACTTTATTATTGCCTCTAGGGCATATTTCCTTCAGTCTCCCACTTGCACTAGAGTCAATAATCTAGTTCACATCTCCATGTGATTTAACACCAATAGTTCACATCACCATGTGATTAACACCCATAGTTCACATCGCCATGTGACCAACACTCAAAGGGTTTACTAGAGTCAGTAATCTTAGTTCACATCACCATGTGATTAACACCCAAAGAGTACTAAGGTGTGATCATGTTTTGCTTGTGAGAGAAGTTTAGTCAACGGATCTGTAATATTCAGATCCGTATGTATTATGCAAATTTCTATGTCAGCAATGCTCTGCACGGAGCTACTCTAGCTAATTGCTCCCACTTTCAATATGTATCCAGATTGAGACTTAGAGTCATCTGGATCAGTGTCAAAACTTGCATCGACGTAACCCTTTACGACACCTTTTGTCACCTCCATAATCGAGAAACATATCATTATTCCACTAAGGATAATTTTGACATCCGTCCAAGATCTACTCCTAGATCACTATTGTACTCCCTTGCCAAACTCAGTGTAGGGTATACAATTGATCTGGTACACAGCATGACATACTTTATAGAACCTATGGCTGAGGCATAGGGAATGACTTTCATTCTCTTTCTATCTTCTGCCGTGGTCGGGCTTTGAGTCTTACTCAATTTCACACCTTGCAACACAGGCAAGAACTCTTTCTTTGACTGTTCCATTTTGAGCTACTTCAAAATCTTGTCAAGGTATGTACTCATTGAAAAAACTTATCAAGCGTCTTGATCTATCTCTATAGATCTTGATGCTCAATATGTAAGTAGCATCACCGAGGTCTTTCTTTCAAAAACTCCTTTCAAACACTCCTTTATGCTTTCCAGAAAATTCTACATTATTTCGATCAACAATATGTCATTCACATATACTTATCAGAAATGATGTAGTGCTTGAAGGAAATATGCCCTAGAGGCAAAAATAAAGTTATTATTTATTTCCTTATATCATGATAAATGTTTATCATTCATGCTAGAATTGTATTAACCGGAAACATAATACATGTGTGAATACATAGACAAACAGAGTGTCACTAGTATGCCTCTACTTGACTAACTCGTTAATCAAAGATGGTTATGTTTCCTAATCATAGACAAAGAGTTGTCATTTTATTAACGGGATCACATCATTAGGAGAATGATGTGATTGACTTGACCCATTCCGTTAGCTTAGCACTTGATCGTTTCGTATGTTGCTATTGCTTTCTTCATGACTTATACATGTTCCTATGACTATGAGATTATGCAACACCCGTTTACCGGAGGAACACTTTGTGTGCTACCAAACGTCACAACGTAAAGGTGCTCTACAGGTGTCTCCGAAGGTACTTGTTGGGTTGGCGTATTTCAAGATTAGGATTTGTCACTCCGATTGTCGGAGAGGTATCTCTGGGCCCACTCGATAATGCACATCACTTAAGCCTTGCAAGCATTGCAACTAATGAGTTAGTTGCGGGATGATGTATTACGGAACGAGTAAAGAGACTTTCCGGTAACGAGAATGAACTAGGTATTGAGATACCGACAATCGAATCTCGGGCAAGTAACATACCGATGACAAAGGGAACAACGTATGTTGTTATGCCGTTTGACCGATAAAGATCTTCGTAGAACATGTGGGAGCCAATATGAGCATCCCGGTTCCGCTATTGGTTATTGACCAGAGACGTGTCTTGGTCATGTCTACATAGTTCTCGAACCCGTAGGGTCCGCACGCTTAAAGTTCGATGACGGTTATATTATGAGTTTATGTGTTTTGATGTACCGAAGGTAGTTCGGTGTCCCGGATGTGATCACGGACATGACGAGGAGTTTCGAAATGGTGAAGACATAAATATTGATATATTGGACGACTATATTTGGATACCGGAATGGTTCCGGATTAGATCGGGTCAATACCGAAGCACCGGGAGGTTATCGGAACCCCCCGGGTGGTATATGGGCCTTAATGGACTTTAGTGGAAAGGAAGGGAAAGGAGCAAGGGAGGGGGCGCCCCCCCCCCAAGCCCAATCTGAATTGGGAGCCCCCCCTTTCCTTCCTCCCTCCTTCCTCTTCCTTCCCTCTCCCTCTCCAAATAGGAAAAGGCGGAGTCCTACTCCCAGTGGGAGTAGGAATCCCCCCTTGGGCGCGGCTCCTCCCCTTGGCCGACCCTCTCCTCCCCCCTTATATACGGAGGAGAGGGGCACCCCATAGACACAACAATTGATCTCTTGGATCTTTTAGTCGTGTGCGGTGCCCCTCTCCAACATAGTCCACATCGATAATATCGTAGCAATGATTAGGCGAAGCCCTGCGTCGGTAGAACATCATCATCGTCACCATGTCGTCATGCTGATGGAACTCTCCCTCAAAGCTCGGCTGGATCAGAGTTTGAGGGACATCATCGAGTTGAACGTGTGCAGAACTCGGAGGTGCCATGCGTTCGGTACTTGATCGGTCAGATCGTGAAGACGTACGACTACATCAACCGCGCTGCGCTAACGCTTCCGCTTTCGGTCTACGAGCGTACGTGGACACACTCTCTCCTCTCGTTGTTATGCATCACCATGATCTTGCGTGTGCGTAGGAATTTTTTTGAAATTACTACGTTCCCCAACAATGGCATCCGAGCCTGGTTTTATGCGTTGATGTTATATGCACGAGTAGAAGATAAGTGAGTTGTGGGCGATACAAGTCATACTGCTTACCAGCATGTCACACTTTGGTTCGGCGGTATTGTTGGATGAAGCGGCCCGGACCGACATTACGCCAGACGCTTACGCGAGACTGGTTCTACCGATGTGCTTTGCACACAGGTGGCTGGCGGGTATCAGTTTCTCCAACTTTAGTTGAACCGAGTGTGGCTACGCCCGTTCCTTGAGAAGGTTAAAACATCACTAACTTGACGAACTATCGTTGTGGTTTTGATGCATAGTAAGAACGATTCTTGCTCAGCCCGTAGCAGCCACGTAAAACTTGCAACAACAAAGTAGAGGATGTCTAAGTTGTGTTTGCAGGGCATGTTGTGATGTGATATGGTCAAGGCATGATGCTATATTTTATTGTATGAGATGGTCATGTTTTGTAACCGAGTTATCGGCAACTGGCAGGAGCCATATGGTTGTCGCTTTATTGTATGCAATGCAATCGCCCTGTAATTGCTTTACTTTATCACTAAGCGGTAGCGATAGTCGTAGAAGAAATAGTTGGCGAGACGACAACGATGCTATGATGGAGATCAAGGTGTCGCGCCGGTGATGATGGTGATCATGACGGTGCTTCGGAGATGGAGATCACAAGCACAAGATGATGATGGCCATATCATATCACTTATATTGATTGCATGTGATGTTTATCTTTTATGCATCTTATTTTGCTTTGATTGACGGTAGCATTATAAGATGATCTCTCACTAAATTTCAAGATAAAAGTGTTCTCCCGAGTATGCACCGCTGCCAAAGTTCGTCGTGCCTGCACACCACATGATGATCGGGTGTGATAAGCTCTACGTCCATCTACAACGGGTGCAAGCCAGTTTTGCACACGCAGAATACTAAGGTTAAACTTGACGAGCCTAGCATATGCAGATATGGCCTCGGAAGACTAAGACCGAAAGGTTAAGCGTGAATCATATAGTAGATATGATCAACATAGTGATGTTCACCATTGAAAACTACTCAATTTCACGTGATGATCGGTTATGGTTTAGTTGATTTGGATCACGTGATCACTTAGATGATTAGAAAGATATCTATCTAAGTGGGAGTTCTTAAGTAATATGATTAATTGAACTTAAATTTATCATGAACTTAGTACCTGATAGTATTTTGCATGTCTATGTTTGTTGTAGATAGATGGCTCGTGTTGTTGTTCCGTTGAATTTTAATGCGTTCCTTGAGAAAGCAAAGTTGAAAGATGATGGTAGCAATTGCACGGACTGGGTCCGTAACTTGAGGATTATCCTCATTGCTGCACAGAAGAATTACGTCCGGGAAGCACCACTAGGTGCCAAACCTACTGCAGGAGCAACACCAGATGTTATGAACGTCTGGCAGAGCAAAGCTGATGACTACTCGATAGTTCAGTGTGACATGCTTTACGTCTTAGAACCGGGACTTCAACGACGTTTTGAACGTCATGGAGCATATGAGATGTTCCAGGAGTTGAAGTTAACATTTCAAGCAAACGGTAAGTGCATCTAGTGCCCCTTAGTGATTTTGGTGTATTGAAGACTTATAGGTTAAGGAACTAATGCGTTTGTGATTGTACACATGTCACGCCCAAGATGCGACCCTATCCTAAAGGAACTCGAAGGTCCCACCAAGGATAGAAGCGCATCTTGAAGACGCTTTTGCAAGGTGGATATCATTACATCAACATTACATAATAGTGGGGATACATCCAAGACATACAACGTCACATGAATACAACAATACAACATACAAGATCAACATCCCACTACGGATGAAACATAAAATGTAAACTCAAACAATATCCACCCTGCTAGCCCAGGCTGCCGACCTGGAACCTATCCCCTGATCGATGAAGAAGAAGAAGGACTCCAAAACAAGTAACAACGCTCTCACGTCATGATCATCGCATAACATGTACCAAGAATCGTTGGTGTAGTAATCAGGAGCCACGAGGACTCAAAGAATCCCATTACCATGGGTATCAAGACTAGCAAAGCTTAAAGGGTAAGGAAGGGTAAGGTGGTGAGGTTGCAGCAGCGGCTAAGCATATATGGTGGCTAACATACACAAATGAGAGCGAGAAGAGAAACAAAGGAACGGTCGTCAACTAGTAATGATCAAGAAGTGATCCCGAACTCCTACTTACGTCAGACATAACCCAGAAACCGTGTTCTCCTCTCGATCCACCCGAAAAGAGACACTCACGATTACGCACACGGTTGGTGTATTTTAGAAGAGTTTACTTCAAGTTTACTACAACCGGACATTAACAAATTCCCATCTCGCCACATAACCGCGGGCACGGCTCTCGAAAAGTTTATACCTGCAGGTGTCCCAACTTAGCCCATGATAAGCTCTCGCGATCAACGAAGGATATTCCTTCTCCCCGGGAAGACCCGGCAAGTCTCGGAATCCCGGCTACAAGACATTTCGACAGTAATAAAACAAGACCAGCAAAGCCGCCCGATGCGCCGACAATCCCGATAGGAGCTGCACATATCTCATTCTCAGGGCAACACCGTATGAGATAGGCTACGAGTAAAACCAGGCCTCGAGTTTCCCCGTGGTGGCCCCGCAGGCGGCTCGGTTCAAACCAGCAGTTAGAGAAGCACTGGCCCGGGGAGGGGGGGGGGGCTAAAATAAAGATGACCCTCGGGTTGGCCGACCCAAGGGAAAGGGTATAGGTGGTGGTGAGACAAATGGTAAAACCAAGGTTGGGCCTTCTTTGGAGGAGTTTTATTCAAAGCGAACTGTCAAGGGGGTCCCATAAATCACCCAACCGCGTTAGGGACGCAAAATCTGGGAACATAATACCGATATGACGGAAACTAGGGCGGCAAGAGTGGAACAAAACACCAGTGCATAAGGCCGAGCCTTCCACCCTTTACCAAGTATATAGATGCATTAATAATATAAGAGATATTGTGATATCCCAACATAAATATAAACCAACATGGAGCAATCTTCATCTTCACCGCAACTAGCAACGCTATAAGAGAGGGCTGAGCAAAAGCGGTAACATAGCCAAACAACGGTTTGCTAGGAAGGGTGACAACGGTTAGAGGTTCATGGCAATTTGGGAGGCTTGAGCAACAAGTGGTAGGTAACGCAGCATAGCGATAGAACGAAGCAACTAGCATAGCAATGATAGTAATGAGATCCAAGGTGACGGTCATCTTGCCTGAAATCCCGCTAGGAAGAAGAACGAGTCCATGAAGAAGATGAACGGGAGTAGTCGAACGAATCCTCACAAGTGCAACATTACCGACACCGAGAAGCAACACCGGAAAGAAACAAACAACATGATAAATGCACAAGCATAAACATGGCATGATGCACAAACAAGTATGATGCATGTCCGGTTTAATGAGCATGGCATGGCAAAGTGCAACAAACAATACTACGAGTTAAGTGGACAAAACACCACATTGACATATTTAGTTTAATCTCGTTTAAGCTACCAAACAATATTGAATGTTGTTAAACATGGCAAAACGTGAAACATATGAAAACTACCTATCTAGGCAAGTTTAAATGAGGCTGGAACAACAAACAACAATTCCGGAAAATCCCCATGTGCATATTTCAAATTTGGTACTGTTCTGCCCTAAAACATATTTTAAGGTTGTTAAACAGGAAAATAAAGTGGACCATGTTAAACTAGGCATTTTTCCACCCCATTTACATATAAAGTTTATTTAAAACCGAGCTACGGTTAATTAGTTATGAAATAAAACATTTTAGCATGGCATTTGAGCAAATTTAATCAAACAGCATTTTTAACATTTTAAACATGGATGAAAGTGGCATATTATTAATCTGCACAAAATTCTAAGCATTTTACATGTTTAAACCATTTTAATCCGATGCACGGTTCATGAGTTATTATATGCATGATGCTTAGGGTTTTTCTGCAAATCAGAAACACAGGATAATGCTAAATTCGCAGAATCGAAAAAAAATACTACACCGGGCCGAATCGGCTGGCCCGATGGGTGAAAAAAACAAGAGGAGGGGCGCTGGGGCTGCCCACCCATGGGCCAGGCCCAATCGGTGGAGAGGCCGATGGAAGGAGAGGTCATGCTGGGCCTTGGCGCGGATGCGCCCAGCGTCTTGCGGAACGGGTCAACGCAAACGGGCAGCAGCGGTCGCTCGCTTGCTCGAACCGGACGGGCAGGTGAGGTCGGGCATGGCGGCGCTGACTTGGCAGACGACGGAGCTGCGCGACGAGGTCCTCGGGCGTGCGGTCAACGGGGAGACCTGGAGCAGAGGAGCGCTGCTTCTCCTCGTAGCCACGAGCACACGCTCGTTGCAGGACGGGGCTCGAAGCAGAGGAAGCAGGGCGCCGGTGACTAGAAGCAGCAGATGAATAGTGGCGCGGCGATGGGACTTGCAGCGGTGGTTCTTGGGGCTCCGGCGAGCCGAGGAGGTTCGGCAACGACGGGGATGGCCGGAACCCAACGGATCCGAGGCCATGGCGGCGACATCAGATGGAGACGAGACGGGCAGCGCTTGAAGCTTCGGCCATGGCTCCTGTGAAGGATCAGAGAGAGGAAGAGAACTGCGTGAGAGGGAGAAAAACATAGGGAGGAAGGAGAAAAAGGGGAGGCGTGGGGCTGGCCTGGAGGCGCTCGAGGGCGAGGACGGCTTGGGGTGGCGACGATGGGGAAGGGGAGCAGCGCGGCTGCCGGCAGGAGCTCCAAGCTTTGGTGGCCGCAGCCATGGTGCGGTGCTCCTGCGATGAAAACAGAGAAGGGCGAGATGTGTGAGGAGAAGGAACCAGAGGAAGGAAGGGAAGGAAGACAGGAGGAGGGCGACGGAGTCCGGCCTGGCGAGTCGGGATCGAGACCATCTCGATCTGGAGGTTGGGGCGCCATGGGGCTGTAGGAGCTCAGGACGGAGGGCTCGGGCGCGGGAGGAGCTCGGGTTGGCCGGGAGATGATCCCAAGGTGGGAGGAGGAGGCTGCAGGCTTGGTGGTAGTGGAGGGATCGATGGAGGTAGGTGGCGGATGGATCCCGAGAGAGTGGCGGCGGGATGGGAGTGATGGGACAGAAGCCTAGGTTTTAGGGATTGGACTAGGGTTGTCGACTATATATATAGGAAAGGGGAAATATTTTGATCCTTCGATCGCGATCGGGCGGTCCTGAGAAAACAGCTTAGGGAGTCCAGCAAATAAACGCAGATGTTTTATAGATGTTAGGAGATGATCTGAATTCAACGTTGATAATCGAGCGGGTCGGGTTCAGAAGTTTTGACGCAAGTAGGGGTCGGCGTAATCGGCAAGAGAGGTTAGGTGGTCACGGTCAAAAGGGGAGCGAAACCCGATTGGACTCGGATCGGTCAACGAAGGCAAGGGGGGAACGCGGCAACTACGAACGGATGCAAGCTTTATGAAAACATGCAGATGCAATGCGCATGATGCTATGAGATGAGATGCATGACATGAAAAAAAATGCAAAACAAAAGACAAAAACCCAACCACGGAGGAAATAATATATCGCATCTCCGGAAAAGGCAAGACTTGGAGTTACGAATATGGAAAGTTGTATCCGGGGTGTTACAACACTCCACCACTAAGAGAGGATCTCGTCCCGAGATCTAGGATGGCACCGGAGAGAAACGGAAGAGGAAGATAAGAGGTAAACTAAGTTGCTTCTTTGACGAACGAGTGAAACCACAGACCTTGAGAGGTTGAGCAATTTAAAAGAAAGAGTACAACAGAGATGAACGAGATTGCAAACAATAAGGTCGAAAAGAGGAACAAGGAATATTACGAGAACTTGAAGGTTGAAAGACATGAATCAAGAGTTTAATGGACAAGATAGAATTCGAAACCACTCCGGTTAAAACTAGATAGAGAAGGAATAAGATTGATATAATTTGGGCAGCACTCCGACTAAAATAAGAAGGAAAACTTGATAAGATGAAAAGAACTTGAAGAGATGACACAACACTCGGTTAAATGGATAGGTAAGAAAATAACATGATCTTGACAAAACGAGGTGATGGGTGAAGAGAGCAACATCGCAATGCCTCCAGAAGAAAGAAAGAATGGAATGAAATGAACGGAGAGAAACAAGATCTTGAGAGAGCACGCTTACAACAAATGCTAGAACGGAGTTGTTGGATTATCAACAACGAAAGGATAAGCTTGATGTGGGCTTATGAAAGACAACTCAAAATTATGAGGTGACAAACGCCACTAAAGGAAGCCATTGGTTTGAGTGAGAGCACCAAGGCGATGAAAAACTTCTTTCACCAAGAGAATAGGAGAAAACTTGGATCATTGATAAGCACCATAATAGCAACATTCCTTAGGGAAGGCTTTAGGTGAAATATGACCCAAGATGACTCTGGCAAAGGGATTGATGGATTTAAAATACCTCATTCTTGACAACATGTGGATCATGAAGCATGAGGAGAAATTGCCAGGGATGACATAACACCATCTCAAAAGATAAGGTAGAAAGAATTGCACTTCGAAATGCAAGAAGAAGAATACTTGAACGCCTCAAAACAAAACATGTGCTGAACACCATGTTTATTTTAGAGTGTAGCTTGGCGGATCATGACTCGAGAGAAAACTTGAAGAACAATTGAAGAATGAAAGGAGTCCTTGATGAACCACCATGTAGAGCCTCCAAAGAAGAAAAAGGATGAAAAGAATAGGATCCAAGCCTAGAAATGATTTAGAAGGAGCTTAGCGATGAGATAATGCCGAAAACTTGGAACTCCGTAAAACAAAAAGATGAAACACTAGAACCGAGAATTACTTCATCATGAACAATCTCCTAAGAAAAGAATTGAATCACTTGGATGAAATAAGAATAATATTTATTGTATGATTATACTTCATCAAATTAAATTGATGACAAGCAATGGATTTTGCATAATACTTATTCTTCTTGAAAAAGAATTGAGAAGAGACATATCGCAAACTAGAGAAGGTCTTCATGAACCACCGGTAGGATTGGAAAGAACGAATGAATTAAAATGATAATCAAGGAAAAGAATCTTGAACGAACCACCGTAAGAAATGACAATGAACGAAGAAAAGAGAAAGAATCGTCGGGAAGAATTAGGAAAGCACGAAGATACTTGAGGGAATTAAAAGCAAGAGAACGAAGAGATCGCGAACTGATTGAAGAATACTTGAACGAAGCACCGGAATCATTGGATAACGGTAACTGAAATGTGAGGACGAAGAATTCTTCTGGACGATGGCCTCCGGTGAAAATAAACATAAATCAACTCCTGAAATACTCCGGATGGATGAAAAGAATTTGCACGATTGAAAACAATTTGAGAGGATAACAACGAGCTAGCACCGCGAATCTCCGGTAGAACGGACAAGATTTAGAGGAAAAACTCTTCTTCTATCTTCAAATGATGACGAGAAACACCACCAAAATTTGTTGAGACACTCCGGGGAAACGAAGGCGAAGAGGTTGAGCCAACAATGAAAATGATTTGGAATCCATCTTGGAAAAGGCATGTGACTGATGTGATCCATTCTTACATCACACTTGAAAAGAATTGGGAATAGCTCCGGGAAATTAAAAGAGTCGTAAGATCCTGGAAAGACCTGTGGGTTAGGGCCCACTAAAAGAAAACACCGTTGGAAAGGGATGTTGAACAGATAGATGATGCACGGAACAATTGAAATATTTGAATGAGGTGACAACCTCGAATTAATTGGAACACGTATTTAATCTTTCCGAGATGTCTTCCGAACTCCGGAATTATTGAATGGAAAGAGGCAACGAGCAAGGAGATCACTTGATCCAAGGGAAAAGAATATGATCAACCCGAAAAACTTGAATTGAGTGCACCGGAAAAAGAAAGGGATGAAGAAAGACGAACGAGACGAGAAATCACCGGTTGAAATAATTGAGGGAAGACAAGAGGCTCCGTACGAATGAAATTGATGCTCAAATAGACTCGAGACTCCGGAAGAAGAGGGTGGAGGGCGGAAAACAACGGCAACTTGGGGACGGATGAAACAAACACCGTGAGAAAACTTAAAGTTGATCTTATGGATGTTGAAAATGATCGGATCCACTTGAAGAGAAGCACGCCGGTATTGAAAAAGAATTGACATGACGATCTCGATAAACAAGAAGGATTAGCACTCTCATAGAAATATGAGAACACCACTTGAAAGGTATGGAATCAACACTTGACATTGAAGCAACTCGAATACCACAACTCAAAACAAAAAAAATCTTTTGTCTTGCAGAATAAGCCTGAACTAATACATATGATAGAGATTTACCCAATTCCATATCATGCATCTGTCGTTAAGTTTTTCTAGGAGCTACTTGAATTCCCACCTATAAACTCCCGAAACTTTACGGTTATGCAATCTGGTGTTGGGGATACAGGACACAAAATATATCACCCAAACTAACAATACCTAGATCCAAATTGTATCCATCCTTCAACACATAACCAAGAAAACTCCGAAATCATGTACCTCAACCTTCAAAAGCATCCGTTATACGAGTTATGGCAATACTCGAACTCCCCAAAGATCTTGGGTGACGCCGAGGTTATCTCACCAACAACTGCATAAAAGAGATTTTCGATGTCGGAAAAACTCGTATTCCAGAATCGCAACGATAAAATTGTGACGACAACACCTCGGAGCTCAACTCCCGGACACCGCCACAACCCCTAAATGTCGAGGCACCAAGAACAATGTTCTCGTCACAAAACCATCGGAACGATTCCAAGATACCCGCGTGATCCTAAAAAAAATTTCGTGAAATTTGAGGAGAGGAAAGACAAAACATCTACGTCAGGAGGCCTCACCAGAGCGATGAAGGGACTGAGGAGTAAAAAAGAATCCTACTCTCCAATATATATAATCCTAAGACTCCAAATAGTTTTCTTCTAGACTCAACAACGGCCAACAATCAAGGGGGCTCCTATGGTCGGTCGAGGCTCTGATACCAACTTGTCACGCCCAAGATGCGACCCTATCCTAAAGGAACTCGAAGGTCCCACCAAGGATGGAAGCGCATCTTGAAGACGCTTTTGCAAGGTGGATATCATTACATCAACATTACATAATAGTGGGGATACATCCAAGACATACAACGTCACATGAATACAACAATACAACATACAAGATCAACATCCGACTACGGATGAAACATAAACAGAAACTCAAACAATATCCACCCTGCTAGCCGACCTGGAACCTATCCCCTGATCGATTAAGAAGAAGAAGGACTCCAAAACAAGTAACATCGCTCTCACGTCATGATCATCGCATAACCTGTACCTGCAACTGTTGGTGTAGTAATCTGTGAGCCACGAGGACTCAGCAATCCCATTACCATGGGTATCAAGACTAGCAAAGCTTAAAGGGGTAAGGAAGGGGTAAGGTGGTGAGGTTGCAGCAGCGACTAAGCATATATGGTGGCTAACATACGCAAATGAGAGCGAGAAGAGAAACAAAGGAACGGTCGTCAACTAGTAATGATCAAGAAGTGATCCTGAACTCCTACTTACGTCAAACATAACCCGGAAACCGTGTTCTCCTCTCGATCCACCCCGAAAAGAGACACTCACGATTACGCATTAACGGTTGGTGTATTTTAGAAGAGTTTACTTCAAGTTTACTACAACCGACATTAACAAATTCCCATCTGCCACATAACCGCGGGCACGACTCTCGAAAGTTTATACCTGCAGGGGTGTCCCAACTTAGCCCATGATAAGCTCTCGCGATCAACGAAGGATATTCCTTCTCCCCGGGAAGACCCGATCAGTCTCGGAATCCCGGCTACAAGACATTTCGACAGTAATAAAACAAGACCAGCAAAGCCGCCCGATGCGCCGACAATCCCGATAGGAGCGGAAAGGGTATAGGTGGTGGTGAGACAAATGGTAAAACCAAGGTTGGGCCTTGCTGGAGGAGTTTTATTCAAAGCGAACTGTCAAGGGGGTCCCATAAATCACCCAACCGCGTTAGGGACGCAAAATCCGGGAACATAATACCGATATGACGGAAACTAGGGCGGCAAGAGTGGAACAAAACACTGTGCATAAGGCCGAGCCTTCCACCCTTTACCAAGTATATAGATGCATTAATAATATAAGAGATATTGTGATATCCCAACATAAATATAAACCAACATGGAGCAATCTTCATCTTCACCTGCAACTAGCAACGCTATAAGAGGGGCTGAGCAAAAGCGGTAACATAGCCAAACAACGGTTTGCTAGGAAGGGTGACAACGGTTAGAGGTTCATGGCAATTTGGGAGGCTTGAGCAACAAGTGGTAGGTAACACAGCATAGTGATAGAACGAAGCAACTATCATAGCAATGATAGTAATGAGATCCAAGGTGACGGTCATGTTGCCTGAAATCCCGCTAGGAAGAAGAACGAGTCCATGAAGAAGATGAACGGGAGTAGTCGAACGAATCCTCACAATCGCAACATTACCGGAACCGAGAAGCAACACCGGAAAGAAACAAACAACATGATAAATGCACAAGCATAAACATGGCATGATGCACAAACACGTATGATGCATGTCCGGTTTAATGAGCATGGCATGGCAAAGTGCAACAAACAATACTACAAGTTAAGTGGACAAAACACCACATTGACATATTTAGTTTAATCTCGTTTAAGCTACCAAACAATATTAAATGTTGTTAAACATGGCAAAAGGTGAAACATATGAAAACTACCTATCTAGGCAAGTTTAAATGAGGCTGGAACAACAAACAACAATTCGAAAATCCCCATGTGCATATTTCAAATTTGGTACTGTTCTGCCCTAAAACATATTTTAAGGTTGTTAAACAGGAAAATAAAGTGGACCATGTTAAACTAGGCATTTTCCACCCCATTTACATATAAATTTTATTTAAAACCGAGCTACGGTTAATTAGTTATGAAATAAAACATTTTAGCATGGCATTTGAGCAAATTTAATCAAACAACATTTTTAACATTTTAAACATGGATGAAAGTGGCATATTATTAATCTGCACAAAATTCTAAGCATTTTACATGTTTAAACCATTTTAATCCGATGCACGGTTCATGAGTTATTATATGCATGATGCTTAGGGGTTTTTCTGCAAATCTGTAAAACCTGGGATAATGCTAAATTCGCAGAACTGAAAAAAAAATACTACACTGGGCCGAATCTGGCTGGCCCGATGGGTGAAAAAAAAACAAGAGGAGGGGCGCTGGGGGGCTGCTCACCCATGGGCCAGGCTCAACCGGTGGAGAGGCCGATGGAAGGAGAGGCTGGCGCACTGGGCCTTGGCGCGGGATGCGGCCCAGGCGCGTGCGGGAACGGGTCAACGCAAATGGGGCAGCAGCGGTCGCTTGTTTGCTCGAACCGGAAGAAGCAGGGGTGAGGTCGGGCATGGCGGCGCGGGACTTGGCAGGACGACGGAGCCGCGCGACGAGGTCCTCGGGCGTGCGGTCAACGGGGAGACCTGGAGCAGAGGAGCGCTGCTTCTCCTCGTAGCCACGAGCACACGCTCGATGCAGGACGGGGCTCGAAGCAGAGGAAGCAGGGCGCCGACGACTAGAAGCAGCAGACGAACAGTGGCGCGGCGACGGGACTTGCAGCGGTGGTTCTTGGGGCTCCGGCGAGCTGAGGAGGTCCGGCAACGACGGGGATGGCCGGAACCCAACGGATCCGAGGCCATGGCGGCAGCATCGGATGGAGACGAGATGGGCAACGCTTGAAGCTTCGGCCATGGCTCCTGTGAAGGATC
This sequence comes from Aegilops bicornis, assembly GCA_021605145.1. NCBI lineage: Eukaryota > Viridiplantae > Streptophyta > Magnoliopsida > Poales > Poaceae > Aegilops > Aegilops bicornis. The sequence goes on from CM038669.1 coordinate 509,100,886, forward strand.
AGAGAGAGGAAGAGAACTGCGTGAGAGGGAGAAAAATAGAGGGAGGAAGGAGAAAAAGGGGAGGCGTGGGGCTGGCCTGGAGGCGCTCGAGGGCGAGGGACGGCTTGGGGTGGCGGCGATGGGGAAGGGAAGCAACATGGCCGCCGCAGGAGCTCCAAGCTTTGGTGGCCGCAGCCATGGTGCGGTGCTCCTGCGATGAAAACAGAGAAGGGCGAGATGTGTGAGGAGAAGGAACCAGAGGAAGGAAGGGGAAGGAAGACAGGGAGGAGGGCGACGGAGTCTGGCCTGGCGAGTCGGGATCGAGACCATCTCGATCTGGAGGTTGGGGCGCCATGGGGCTGTAGGAGCTCAGGGACAGAGGGCTCGGGCGCGGGAGGAGCTCGGGTTGGCCGGGAGATGATCCCAAGGTGGGAGGAGGAGGCTGCAGGCTTCGGTGGTAGTGGAGGGGATCGATGGAGGTAGGTGGCGGGATGGATCCCGAGAGAGTGGCGGCGGGGATGGGAGTGATGGGACAGGAAGCCTAGGTTTTAGGTATTGGACTAGGGTTGTCGACTATATATATAGGAAAGGGGAAATATTTTGATCCTTCGATCGCGATCGGGCGGTCCTGAGAAAACAACTTAGGGGAGTCCAGCAAATAAACGCAGATGTTTTATAGATGTTAGGAGATGATCTGAATTCAACGATGATAACTGAGCGGGCCGGGTTCAGGAAGTTTTGACGCAAGTAGGGGTCGATGCACCGGCAAGAGAGGTTAGGTGGTCACGGTCAAAAGGGGAGCGAAAACCCGATTGGACTCGGATCGGTCAACGAAGGCAAGGGGGGAACACGGCAACTACGAACGGATGCAAGCTTTATGAAAACATGCAGATGCAATGCGCATGATGCTATGAGATGAGATGCATGACATGAAGAAATGCAAAACAAAAGTCAAAAACCCAACCACGGAGGAAATAATATATCGCATCTCCTAAAAGGCAAGAGTTGGAGTTACGAATATGGAAAGTTGTATCCGGGTGTTACAACACAGATCAAGACTTTGGATTTCAAGACTTTCAAGACTTTGAAAGTGAAGAAATTGGTGTGACCTTGAAGACTTGGTATTCATTTGAGGAACATGAAGCGTGAAGACTTTTGTTTTCGTAGTTTCATTTTCTCTTTCTTGAGTCATAGGAAACACCGTACTGTTAATGGGGTCGAGGAAATACTAAGGGAAATTTTCCATGTGATGCTCAACTCAAAATCCTACACCTACCAATCCCTTCGAGTGAAGCCATTGGAAATCTTATACAGTCCAGTCATATTCTTCGGTGACAGAGACGAAGTTCTTCTAGTCTCTGAGGAATTTGTTCTAACTGAGGAGTAAGGAATTCGCCAGTGCGGATTGCCTACATAGTGAGGAACATGATAGCCCTGAGGAATTTGAGCCTCAAATTTCCGACCGCTGTTGCATACGCGCCACCTGTCCCAAAATATCTTATCCACCTAACGGTCATATCAATTGAAGGGCATTTATGTCTTATCATGTCGGGCTGCTCCCTAGGCTATAAATAGCCGCCCCCTACAACCACTAGCTGGTTGGCTGCTCTGAGAGAAACTGACACTTTGAAAGTGCGTTATATCAACTAGAGGGGGGTGAATAGGCGATTTTTATGAATTCTTCACTAAGGAATTTGCCGGTGAGGAAATTCTTTAGCGAAGAACTACTTGCAGCGGAATAAGTACTCGTAAGTAAGCATAACAGAATCGCGGCATGGTCATCATGATGAAATGAAGACAATCACAGAGTACAGAAAGCGTGATCACAGGATAACACAAGACGAAGACAAACAGACTGAAGAAATTGAACTGAGGAAATTGAGAAAGTCTTCAGTCAAAGTCTTCAAACACATATATGAACCACCACTCAACACAGTAATGAGGAAATGAATTAGTTGAGGAAATAGAACCAGTAATGTTGGTGAAGACAATGATTTGATAGACCAGTTCCAACTGCTGTCTCAGTTGCACGTCTGGTTGGAGCGGCTGAGTATTTAAACTCAAGGACACACAGTCCCGGACACCCGGCCGAAAGCACGCAGCTCAGGACATCAAGTCCTCACCGTATTCTCCTTGAACTAAGGTCACACAGACCTCGTCCAATCACTCGTGGTAAGTCTTCAGGCGACTTCCAAACCTTCACAGACTCGGTCACTCGGCGATCCACAATTCCTCTTGGATGCTCTAGACCATGGCGCCTAACCGTCGGGAAGAAGCACAGTCTTCAAAGGTAACAAGCATCGGATCCACGCAGGATCAATCTCTTCAGTGATGCTCAATCACTTTGGATTTGTAGGGGTTTGGTTTTGGGTTTTCCTCACTCGATGATTTTCGCTCAAAGTCCTCGGAGGATGGGTTGCTCTCAAATGACAAGTGTCAAGTTCTCTCGAGCAGCCAACCAGCTAGTGGTTGTAGGGGCGGCTATTTATAGCCTAGGGAGCAGCCCGACATGATAAGACATAAATGCCCTTTAATGATATGACCGTTAGGTGGATAAGATATTTTGGAACAGTGGCGCCAAGAAGACAAAGAACGGTCGGAAATTTGACTTTCAAATTCCTCGTATTATCATGTTCCTCATCACAGAGGCAATCCGTGACCGGCGAATTCCTAACTCCTCAGTCAGAACAAATTCCTCAGCGACCATAAGAACTTCGTCTCTGTTACTGAAGAAATTGACTGAACTATATGAGATTTCCAGAGGCTTCACTCGAAGGGATTGGTAGATGTAGGATTTTGAGTTGAGCATCACATGGAAAATTTTCCTTAGTATTTCCTCGACCCCCTTTAACAGTACGGTGTTTCCTATGACTCAAGAAAGAGAAAAACGAAACTATGAAAACAAAAGTCTTCACGCTTCATGTTCCTCAAGTGAATATCAAGTCTTCAAGGTCACACCAATTTCTTCACTTTCAAAGTCTTCAGAATACCAAAGTCTTCAGACGAAGAACTTTATTTTTAGGGGTCGACTTTCTCTGTAAATATCAAATTCCTCATAGACTTATAGCTCTGTGTACACTCATAAACACATTAGTCTCTTAACCTATAAGTCTTCAATACACCAAAATCACTAAGGGGCACTAGATGCACTTACACACTTGTCATTTGAGAGCATCCCATCCTCCGAGGACTTTGAGCGAAAATCATCGAGGGAGGAAAACCCAATACCAAACACCTACAAACCCAAAGTGATTGAGCATCACTGAAGAGATTGATCTTGCATGGATCCGACGCTTGTTACCTTTGAAGACTGTGCTTCTTCCAGACGGTTAGGCATCATGATCTAGAGCATCCAAGAGGAATTGTGGATCGCCGAGTGATCGAGTTTGTGAAGGCCCGGAAGTCACCTGAAGACTTACCACGACAGATTGGGCGAGGTCTGTGTGACCTTAGTTCAAGGGGAATACGGTGAGGACTAAGTGTCCTGGACTGCGTGTTCAGGACTGGGTGTCCGGGACTGTGTGTCCTCAGGTTTAAATACCTTGCCGCCCTAACCAGATGTACAACTTAGACAACAGTTGGAACTGGTCTACCAAATCATTGTCTTCACCAAGCCAACTGGTTCTATTTCCTCAACTCTTTCATTTCTCATATCTGTGTTTGAAGACTTTGACTGAAGACTTTCTCAATTTCCTCAGTTCAATTTCTTCAGTCTATTTGTCTTCATCCTGTGTTATCCTGTGTTTACGCTTTCAGTACTCTGTGCATGTCTTTATTTCATCATGATGACCATGCTTGTGTTCTATTATGTTTACTTCTAGGTACTTATTCCACTGCAAGTAGTTCTTCGCTAAAGAATTTCCTCACCGGCAAATTCCTCAGTGAAGAATTCATAAAAATCGCCTATTCACCCCCCCTCTAGTCAATATAACGCACTTTCAATTGGTATCAGAGCAAGGTACTCCCTTGTTCTGTGTGATTTTGGTTTAACCACCTGGAGTTTTAGTTATGTCGATGCAGGTATGAAGAAAGTGATATGCCCCATCTTTGACGGTCATGAGTATCCCAAATGGAAGGCCATGATGAAGAAGCGCCTCATGGCGATGAACAGCGGGACCGTCACTGAGATTGGTCTTACCGATCTGTGCAAGACGGCGGGAGCTGATGACATTCGCAAGTACACTCTTCTCAACCTCACGGCAAAGGACGTCATCTGCTCCTGTCTGTCTCAAAATCAGTTCAGGAACATCATGCATCTCGATCATGTGAAGCTTATCTGGGACCGTCTCTCTGAGGTCTATGAAGGTCATCGAACCCGTCATGATCCTTGGTTTGAGGACTTTAAGGAATCTCTCAAAGCGATGACATTTGAACCAGAATCATGATCCTCTTCATCATGCCTTATGGCAAAAAGTGCTGAGGTAACTGAATGCTACCTATCCGAGTCAAGTGATGATGAATCTGGTGATGAATTTGGACCCCAGCTATGTCAAACTTGCTTCCCTTGCCACTAAACAACAAAGAGCTTTAGAAAAAGTTCAATACATGCTAAATAAGAGCGATGATATGTTGGGTGAAGAAATGGATTAGTCAAAAGCTTTGGCTGAAAGTCTTCAGAGACTTCATACTAACTATGATACCCTTCAAGATCAACATAACACTCTCTTATCTGATCATGAGAAGCTTTCTTATGAATTTCTTCAAAGAAAGCAAGATCTTGAAAAGCTAAGAGTGAGTTATGAAGATCTTCAGAAGGAGCGCGATTCATTACTTGCTCAACAAATCAGCGCTTCTCAGGAAGAATTTGTTCCTCCATGTTTGAAATGCATTGAACGTGAATCTGCTAATTCCTCACCTGAATGTTCAAATGCTTCTATTGTTACAAATTCTCCACCTGCCTCTGCTATCACTAATTCCTCATCTGAGGACATTGCTAGAATCACTGACGATGCAGGGATGAAGGAATTGTACATGAAACGCATGTACAAAAGCCTCAAAGGGCATCAGACTCTTTGTGATGTGCTTAAAAAGCATATCCTCAATAGGAACCCTAGGAAAGAGGGTATTGCCTTTGAGAGGAAACTCAATGCTGATGGTACATATTGGAAGCCTGAGCAGTACCCCAAAACCTCATGGGTTGCTGCAAAGGGACCTCCAGTTGATCCATCTAATCTATCTGGCTTTACATGTGAATCTTCTCATTCTTCTGATGAGTCATTTGACTCCAACTATAAACTGTTCAAAAATTAGAATGGTGAAGTATTTGCTAGATATGTTGGTACTAACTGAAGGAACGGTTCTCCTATGAAGAAAATCTGGGTTCCCAAAAGGTGCCTTGAAAGTCTTCAGGTGAATGTCCTCATGACACCACCTGTGAAGAATAGGAACCCCAGATCAAATTCTTCATATGGATCCAAGTCCTCACACGGACCAAATTCATCACGTGGATTAAATTCCTCAAAAGGATCAAAGTCCTCATATGAATATCATCATGCTAACAACTCTGTTTCGCAGGGAAGAGCTAAGGGCTATGAATATGAGCATTATTCTTCTAATCATTATGTCCATAAGTCCTCGAAGAATTTCTCTGCTTATTCATATGCTTACCCTAACTCCTCTTATGTGAAATGAAATGGATTGGCTTCTATGCCACCTTTCTCGTATGGAGCTCGCAGAGTGATGAACTCTTTGCCACCCCTTCAGATGTGGGTGGTGAAGAAAAAGAACTAATCTCTTCTGCAGGGTCAGGTCTCCAGACGTGTGTGAACATCTGAAGAATTTGCCGGAGACCTGAAAAGTGCCTGAAAGGACGCAGGCTTATCATGAAGAAATGAACTTTCATTTCACACATCCTCATATTGCTTTATCTGTTCTATTACTTGATGAAATTGATCTAATGAATTGTGATGTCATATTCTTCACTGATGAAGTATATGAAGTTCGTAAGCTGCACTAATTCATCTGCAGGATGATCAACCCAAAGCCACTGAGTGGGTCCTCGATAGTGGATGTACAAATCACATTACTGGTGACAAGAATCTATTGATGGATGCTCCATTATCACCATCACATCTGAAGCATATCATCTTCGCTGACAAAGGCAAAAGTCAAGTATTGGGTCTAGGTAAGGTTGCGATCACGAAGGATCGACACATGGACAAAGTCATGCTTGTCGAGTCCTTAGGATACAACCTCATGTCTGTCTCAATGCTTTGTGATCTTGATATGGTTGTTATCTTTGGCAAGTATCGTTGTGTTGTGGTTATGGAAGCTGACAATTCCAAAGTCCTCAAAGGCTTTAGGAGAGGAGACTTGTATATTGTTGATTTCTCTACAGGACCGCAACCAGCCGTGTGCCTACTTGCAAAAGCTTCAGAAGGCTGGCTATGGCATCGACGACTTGGTCATGCAGGCATGAGGAATTTGCACACGCTTGCGAAGAAGAAGCATGCCATTGGCATTGAGAATGTCAATCCCTCAAGGATCACCTATGTGGAGCCTGTGAAGCTGGGAAGATGACAAAGGCTAAGCATCCAGCAAAGACTATCATGACCACTACTCGACCATTTGAATTGCTTCACATGGATCTCTTCGGTCCGAACCATTATTTTGCCGTTTCAAACGAAGCATCTCAATATGGCTTTGTTATTGTTGATGATTACTCTCGTTACACATGGGTACACCTTGTTACTTACAAACATGAAGTGCTTCAACCAACTTTGGTGTGAAGATCAAGCACATCAAAAGTGACAATGGAACTGAGTTCAAGAACTCTGGTCTCGATGACTATCTTGATGAACTTGGTATTACTCATGATTTATCTGCTCCTTATACTCCTCAGCAGAATGGTGTGTGGAGCGCAAGAACAGAACTCTTGTTGAGATGGCCCGCACTATGCTTGATGAGTACAAGACGTCTCGTCACTTCTGGATTGAGGCAATTTATACTGCATGCCACATCATCAACAGGGTATATCTTCACAAATTCTTCAAGAAAACTGCCTATGAACTCCTCACTACAAGAAACCCAATGTGAGTTATTTCAAAGTCTTCGGTGCTAAATGTTGGATTAGAGATCCTCATCACAATGCTAAATTTGCACCGAAAGCACATGAAGGTTTTATGCTTGGTTACGGAAAGGACTCGCACACCTATAGAGTCATCAACAATGTTGTTGAAACTGTAGATGTGCGGTTTGATGAAACTAATGGCTCGCAAAGAGAGCATATACCTTCTGTGATAGATGAACCAGCACCTGAGGAATCTATCAAGCTCAAGGCTACTGAGGATGTCATTCCTACCGAAGAATCTGCTAAAGAATTCATTCCAGAGCGTGAAGAACGTCGAGCTAATGCACCTGAAGAAAATGATGCTGAAGAAAATGGTGCTGAAGAAAATGCTGATCAAATTCCTCAACGACAACCAGCTCATCCTCGCGTTGCAAAAGAAGTGCAAGTTGAAAAGATCATCGATGACATTGAAGCACCAGGTCCTCTCACACGCTCAAAAGCTTCACATTTATCTAACTTTTGTGGGCACTATGCTTTTGTCTCTATCACAGAGCCCACTAAGGTAGATTAAGCATTTTTGGAGCCTGAGTGGATTCAGGCCATGCAAGAAGAATTACATCAGTTCGAGCTCAACAACGTCTGGGAGCTGGTCAAACGTCTAGATCCTCAAAAGCACAATATCATTGGCACAAAGTGGATCTACCGCAACAAGAGAGATGAAAATGGCCTTGTGGTGAGGAATAAGGCACGACTTGTAGCTCAAGGCTACACACAGGTTGAAGGAATAGATTTCAATCAAACTTTTGCACCTGCTGCTAGACTTGAGGCTATTCGCATATTACTTGCTTATGCTAACCATCATGATATCACTCTATATCAAATGGATGTGAAAAGTGCATTCCTCAATGGTAAGCTTGAGAAAGAAGTATATGTTGCTCAACCCCCAGGTTTTGAAGATCCAAAACATCCTAACAAAGTCTTCAGACTCAATAAGGCCCTCTATGGCCTCAAGCAGGCCCCTCGGGCGTGGTATGCCACTTTGAAGGAATTCCTCATGAAGAAAGGCTTCAAACCCGGTTCACTCGACCCTACTCTTTTTCACTAAATCTTATGATGGTGAACTGTTTGTGTGCCAAATATATGTTGATGATATTATCTTTGGCTGTACTGACCAACGTTATAGTGATGAATTTGCCTATATGATGAGTGAAGAATATCAAATGTCTATGATGAGAGAGTTCAAATTCTTCTTAGGTCTTCAAATTAAATCAACAAGAATGGCATATTCATATCTCAGAGAAATACCTCAAGGATGTCTTGAGGAAATTCGGCATGCAAGATTGCAAAGGCGTCAAAATTCCTATGCCCACAAATGGCCATCTCGTGCAATCGATGAAAATGGTATTGACTTCGATCAAAAGGTATACCGCTCCATGATTGGTTCTTTATTGTACTTATGTGCATCTAGGCCAGATATAATGCTTAGTGTTTGCATGTGTGCCCGATTTCAAGCTACACTGAAGGAATCACACCATAAGGCTGTGAAGCATATTCTTTGATATCAAGCTCACACACCAACACTTGGATTATGGTACCCCAAGGGCTCGGCTTTTGATCTCATTGGATATTCTGACTCTGACTATGCTTTGGTGATCGTGTGGACCGCAAGTCAACATCTGGTACATGTCATTTCCTCGGACGATCTTTGGTCCGTTGGTCCTCGAAGAAAGCGAACTCCGTATCACCGCTTCATCACAAGCTGAGTACATTGCTGCTGGTTCTTGTTGTGCTCAATTTCTGTGGATGAACCAAACTCTCAAGGACTACGGCGTCAACATGAAGAATGTGCCTCTCTTCTGTGACAATGAGGGTGCCATCAAGATTGCACACAACCCAGTTCAGCACTCGAAGTCAAAGCACATTCAGATTCGTCATCATTTTCTTCGTGATCATGTGTTGAAGGGCGACATTTCTATTGAGCATGTGAAGACTGAAGAACAACTAGCCGATATCTTTGCAAAGCCCTTGGATGAGAAGAGATTTAGCAAGTTGCGGTGTGAGCTAAATATCTTAGATTCTTCGAATGTTCTTTGAGAAAGGACACTCATCCTAACACTTATGCAAAAATTGATGACTTAGATGTGCAACACATGAAGAAACGTTTTTCTTCAATCAATGAAGAATAATACTCTAAGTGCGAAGAAATTAACGAAGAATTTGATTCTCAGAACCCTACGACAATTGTACGCGGTATCTGAAATCATCATTCTTATACTGATTGGGTCACGCCACCACCAAAGTTGAAAATCTTCAATTTGAGTTTTTCCTCGCTTTTGAAATTCCACAGCTTGTTCAAATTCTTCAACTTTGCAAAATCTTCACTGTTTCCGTCGTTATATATATATATATATATATATATATATATATATATATATATATATATATATATATAGGGCAACGCTATTCTAAGCGTGAGTGTAGAATAGCTTATTCTACACCCCCTAGTAACGCTATATTCAAAATCTAGTAAAACGGTATACAAAATGTAGTAATTTAGAAAATAATTTTTTTATCCATAAGTTTGTAATTTACTACATTTTTACGAAAATTACTATATTTTACATAGTGTGTTACTGTATGTTGTATGTACCGTTACTGGGGTGTAGAATAAGCTATTCTACACTCACGCTTAGTTTAGTGTTAATATTCTGATCACAACCCGAACTTCCCGAGTAACGCGCCTGACCTTCCCCGAGTACTAGGTTGGACTTCAGCTAAAAGGTGTCCAAATGGGGCTTGCGGTATACCGTTGGAAAGCTATGAACACCAGTATCATGATCCAAGTTAATTTTTTGGCAAAATGTAATCGGTTTAAGAACAGTTTTGAAAACCGTTTTTTCTTCGTTCAAAAAATGTGAACCGTATTTTCGATCGCATTTTTAAACCGTTTATCGGAATGAGGCAAATAATATGGCGTTGGAAAGCTGCTGCAAAATCGCTCCTTCCATATGTTGAAAGTTTTCTCTAATTCTCTATGGTTAAAGCGTAATTTGGAAAATCATAGAATTTCGCAAACGGAACACCCGAGTTGGTATTTTGATGTCATTTCTAAACGGCAAATCCAATTGAGGCAAATAATATGCGTTGGAAAGCTTATGAAAATGCGCTATTTTTTCATTTTAAAAGTTTTTCCTAATTTTGAAAGGTTTAAAAGTAATTTAGAAAACGGTACAAGTTCCACCGAGTTCATATTTTCAAGCTAATTTTTTAACCGTACATCCAAATGCAGCAAATGATATGGCAATGGAAAGCTTGAACAAATGCGAAACTTTTTTGTATATATTATTTCTCCTAATTAATTAATGTTTTATGTCAGTTTTGAAAATGGCTAAAACCATATTTTTGTCGTAATTTCTACAAACTTTATCGGAATGGGGCAAATAATATACTGCTGAAAAGCTACGGAAAATGCGAAACTTTTTCATGTTGATAGTTTTCTCTGATTCCTATCCGTTTTTATGTAATTTAAAAAACGGCGAGATCACTCGTTCTGCCTTTATTTCGAAACAGATTCTTCCAAAATGCACCGCGTGAAGAACCTGACCTTCTCGGCATGTGTACCTGAACTTCACTCTGTTTTTCACGTGCTTTTTTTGCCCGCAGCTCTACATCCACTGCTCGTAGCTCTCCATCCACTCACCGAAATTGAGCAAATATTATACCGGCAGAAAGCTGATGTAAACACGCAACTTTCCCGTGTTGATCGTTTTTTCATACTCGCGACTATTTTAAAAGTTTTTCATCTCAAATTCATTTACTATAATAGTCGAACTTCCTGTTGTTTTCACGTTGAACTTCTGTGACGTATTTTCGTTTGTAATTTTCTCATCCATTGATCAGTGTTACACAAATGATATTCTTTTTGTAGAAATCTCTCTCACAATAATTGTTTAACTTTCTCCGACCGAGGACTTGAAATTACACAAATAATATTCCTGCTGTTTTGAAGTAAATTATAAAATGACGAGATCATGATTTCTGCTTTAATCGTGAATGGAAAAGCACTGCGTGAAGTAATTGGACTTCTCGGGCATGTGTGTTTGAACTTCACTCTGTTTGTAACGTGCTGTTTTTTGCACTGCTTGAAGTAGTTGAACTTCTGGGCATGTCCGTTTGAACTTCACTCTGTTTCAATTCATTGTATTTTTCTTATATGAAATACGCACCATGTAGTACGTGAACTTCCAGGTGTTATCACTTTGAACTTCCAGATAGTTATTTTAGAACACAAAAAAAAAACGATTTTTTATGTATTTTGGACATCTAAATACACGGTAAACTTCTCACACAAGAATTTTTCGAACTTTTCCTCGCCGAGCACTTGAACTTCTAGCAACCTTTTTTTCGTTTATGAGCTGTTTCCAAAACTGCAAAAAATGGTGTTGTGTTTTTTATTTTTTGAAAAGGTAAATCCTAGGTTTTAATAAACTCTGAACTTCCCTGTTATTTCAATTTGAACTTCACCTTTTTATATTTTGAGTAAAGAATTGTATTCGATTTTTATACGAAAAAACCAAACATGGAAATACAATGTGAACCTCTCTCGCAAGAATTTTTGAACTTCTCCGGAGAGAGTACTTGAACTTCTTTCAACAAGCCTTTTAAGCTTTTATTTTTCTATACTTTTATTCTCACGTGAAAATGCATTTCTTGCAGTACTTGAACTTCTTGTTGTTTTCACTATGAACTTCTTTCAACAGGTAAGAATTTTTTGAATACATAAAAACGTGTTTTAAGTGGTATACATGAAAATTTAAACTATTTATCGGAATGTGGCACATAATATACCGGTGGAAAGCTTATAAATAGCAACAAGATTTTCATGTAGACAGGTGTTACAAATTCGTTTTCGTTTGAGAGCAGTTTTTAAAATGGCAAAACAAAGTTATTTTTTGCCTTTTTTCAACATGTAAAGGAAGGACGGACGCCTCGCACATGAATTTTGAACTATGATAGGAGGAGCACGTGAACTTCTTGCAACAAACCTTTTAAGATTTTTTCTTTTGTATTCTTATCTAAAACGCATTCCGTGTAGTAGTTGAACTTCTCATTGTTTTCACCTTGAACTTCTATCACGTATTTTTGTTTAACCTCTCACACAAGAATTTCTGAAATTTCTCAGGGCCGAGCACTTGAACTCTAGCAAAAAAAATTAGCATTTGCTTTTTCATTCTTTTTTTAATACAAAATGCACACCGTGTAGTACGTCAACTTCTGGTGGTTATCAACCTGAACTTCTCTCAGTTAGTTGAAAATATCATGGTTGATTGTATAATAACAGCGGATATCCGAGTTTTTTAAAAATGGTTAAATCCTAGATTTTTTAATAAACACCAAACCACTTCATTAGTTTAGTTTGAACTTCTAGGATTTTTAAATACGAGGAAACTCTATTTTAAACTTTTTTAGCTGTTCCTTTATTTTTAATTTGAACTTCTTCGTTTTAGTCTTTAGTAACGAAAAAAAATCTGAGTTTTTTATAAACCTTGAACTTCTCTGCTATTTCAATTTGAACTTCTTACTTGTTTCTTAGAAAATATATGTTTTTAAATAAGCATCAAGCATTTAAAAAAATTGAACTTCATACTTTTATTTTTTTAGTAATGAAAAGAATTTTGAGTTTTTTAATGTGAGAATATGTTTCTTATTTGATATGTTGAGCTTCTCTTAATTTCATATTTTGAGCTTCCGGAGCATCAACTATAAACTTTTCGCAACATGTTTCTTTTCTCCTCTTTTAAGCTTAGTTCACACGACATTTGTCCATTTTTTTTCTTTAGGAAATTTTCAACATGGTCTATTTATTGTTTGATGTAACTTCTTTTCTATGCACTTATTTATTTGGTTTATTGTCTTCGAACTTACAAGCCTCGGAACCCTGAACTTCACATGTTTTCTTGAACCTTTTTTCCATGTATTCGGGAAACTTTTCTCCATGTGTTTTAAGTTGTTTTCTTTCTCTAATTTTCATGGTATTTTTCCTAGCAAACTTCTCCGTGTCGTTAAGGACATAACACTAAAATTTGTTCTATTGTTTTTTGAAGCGTAGTTTTTTTATGAACTACTAAAGTTTGAAAGGTGAGCATCTATTTTGTTTATACATTGATAGATGGATACATATAAATTTTACAATTTTTTTACATAAGCAAACAATTCTTTTTGTAAAAAAAAGGACACAATAATTATGTCAGAACGCTCTTTCTTTTGCCATTGCATCGAAAGGTTCGAGAACCACGCACACAAATAGGAGCACACACGTGAACATGGAGGCAACACACACTAGAGCGCCGCATATCGAGACACCACACCCAAAGACGCACACACCAACACCGCTCTTTATTAATTTTGAATGGACGTCTTTTTGGACTTCAGCATATCTTTCTATAGCTTCTAGGACAACAGTTTCGGTGTCCGAGCATTCGATTATCTGAACTTTGAAGTAGCATTCAAATTCAGTTATCTGAATTCTGAACAACAATATAATTTTTTGTAGACCTGCAAGTAGTGTACAAGCATGCACAATTATTGAACTTCATCAGTTTGCCCATCTTGTAGGAAAAGTGTAGAAAAGGCTAGTAAAATGCACAAAAATCAAGTCGTGGAATCCACATGGCATGGAAAGCATGACCAAATTTCCATTGCCTGAACTAGCTTCACACGGTAGCTTTTCCACTCTTGACATGTAATGGAACATCCAAACTCCATGTGGAATGAATATAAAAATCTCAAAGTAAAATGATAGTTGAACACAAGAACGACCGATGTTATGGAATCTATAATCATATACTCGCTACAGGAAATTGCCATGTTAAACTACATCGCTGAAACCACACAAGGATTACACAGCCTGTTATGAACTCCGACCATCTTCCTCACGAACAGCAACAATTCTGCCCAAGCACCTCATGTGACCTTCTCCCCTAGCGCATGGTGACCTTCCTCCCTATGTTCACGTGGGCAGCGGATGCAGAACGGCACGTGGATGGCGAGAACCACACAGTTAGCACACACATTGAACTCTAGAAGCTGGCTAGGACGAACTTCACAGAGAGCAAGCACACACCCAGCAGGCATGGTGGCAGCGGCGCAGGAAGGACGAGTCGTGTGAGTGCGTACCTTGGCGAACCCCTCACCGGTGCTGGTCTGCGTGCCAAAGAAGAGGGCTACCTGCTGGCGACAATCGTCGTGGTCGGGCTCCTGCTCCTTCTTGGAGACGAGGGCCTTGGCCATGGTGGCCTTTTAGGGCTGTGCGCCAGCCGGAGGAGGACGAGCGACGGAAGAGACGAGCGGGACGCCAGAGCCGACGAGTACAGCGAGGGAGGCGGTGAAGTAGGCTGGCGAAGGTCGCCGGAGCAGGTTACCAGCAGGAGAGGTCCACGGCGAGGTGCCGAAGTTCACCTCCGTGCAATGGGCGTTGCACCACCGGGCGATGTAGGATAGGCACGGCCGTCGCGGCCGGATCCCGTGGTGGGCGGCGCAGCGCCGGATCCGAGGCCGGTGGCGGCGCGGCGACTGATGCGGGGATGGTGGAGGCGCGACCAGATGGGGATGGTGGAGGCGCGGGACGGATCCGGGAGCATGGGAGGCGCGGCTGGGTCGGGAGGCAAGGACGGGCCGGGTGGCTTGGCGGGAGGCGCACCGGAGCCAGGCGGCGGTGGTTGTGGCAGGAGGCGAGAGGTCCACGACTGGATCAGGAGAGGGGGGAGCGGGAGGAGGTGGTGGGCGCGGGCGTGGCCCTTTTTTGTTCCTCTGTGAGTTCGGGAATTCGGGAGGACCTCCGCACGCCCTATAGAGACTGATGTGATCCAAATAGTTATTCTAATCCCAGGATTAGAATAGTGTTACTCTATATATATATATATATATATATATATATATATATATATATATATATATATGAGTTTTTGTCCTCTACAACATTCACTTATGGCTATTTCTTCAAGTTGGTTTTTCTGCTAAGTGAATGTGATCAGACCCTTCCCCCTCTATGCTATACTCAACCCAATTATTCACAAATTCTTCATGTGCGTTCTATTTGAAACTCGTTCAAAATCTTCACTGTGTCCTTGTCAGCTGAAGAATTTGCGAACGCAACGTTAAAACTTATCTTATCCAAAATTTTCGGTTTTGCCGCTCAAACCGTTCCGCATCCCTCGAAATACTTATCTATTCACCCACAATCTAACACGATCTCCACTTCTCAGTACGTGGGTGACACATGTCATACGGATGAGAAGGGTCAGGGGCACGTTCGTCCAAATTCTTCGGGCGAACAGTTTTTCACCGTGGCTATAAATACCCCCTCTCCCCTTCTTCACTTCCTTTACTCCGCTCGACCTCCTTCTCCAGCTCGAGCTTCTCAAATCCTAGCGCCGCCGCTACTCCATCATTGCCGGTGAGGAAGAACTTCGCTGCATCGACCTCGTCGCCACCGTACTCGCGCCGGCCACGGAAATCTTCACTCTGCCGCCGCCGTAGCCGTCTTCCCCTGCCGAGTTAGGGCGTGGAAGGTTTACACAGACGAACTTCACTTCTCCATTTCACAGTTCATCGTGTTCTTTGTCCTGGGTAATTAAAAGTCATTTTTACTGCCCTCTTTGATTCAAATGATTTCTGCAAAATCTTCAAAGGTGTTTTTTAATCTTCACGCACTAAACACCTCTCATGTCATCTGTTCTTGATTCATTTCTATAAGCAATAATTTTTCTTCAAGATTCCTCAGTTGTGTGGATCCTCGATCTATACAACTCTGGAACCTAAGACAAAAAAGGCTTAGTGAAATTCTTCAAGACTCGTCTGGTCAAATTCCTCAAACTTGTTCTTTTTGAAAAATCTTGTGAGAACGCATATGACCTCTCCAAATTCCTCGCAACTATACTCTGTTCACAGGTACTCATGTCCGCTGCTGAATCACTAGGTTCTCATCAACTTAACTCATTTACAGCGTTCCTCGAAGAAAAGTTGCATACTTCTTCAGAGAATTCAATTGTTCAAATTCCTCAACCGAAGAAAATGGCTGACGGTAAGAAGCCATAGAAAGGAGGAAAAAAAGGCCTGAGGTCAACACTGCCTTTGAAATCCCTGAGGACATCTATGCTAGGTACTGCACACCCCCTGAGGAAGATAAAAATCAGCGCAGGGTGCGTATCCAAAGGATAGAAAGGAGATGGGCAAGAGAGTGGAGGGAGTACAGATATGTTACTCCCAAATACATGAAGAAATTCACACTCAATCCTCCATGCCCGAGACCTCCGTTGGCACCTGGCCAAGAAGCAGATCCCACCAGCCTCAAGCACGGTGAGGATTATCCTGATGAATGGGCCAAGCGCCAGGCCAAGCTGGCTAGACAAGCTAGAGAAGCAGTGAGGAAATTCAATGAAGACTCTGCTGCTGCTGCTGCTACTGAGGCCTCTGTCAAGCCGAAGAAATCTATGGCAAAGAAGCCTACGCGTAGGCCAAGTGCTTCACCTTCAGTGCCCTCAAGGCCAAGTTCCTCAGCAATGCCCTCACGGACAGAATCCTCAAAGCCCTCACGGCCAATTCCTCACGCTGCTCCTGATCCTCCAAAATCCTCAGCTCCTCCAAAGTCCTCAGCTGCTCCGACAAAGTCCTCAGCACCTATGCATCTTGCCATATGCCAAAGGACTATAGGTATCTCTATTTCCTCAGGAGTTTCTGCAAGTTCCTTAGCTGCACCAAATTCTTCAACAGGACCCTCTCTGCTGAAGACAAAGGCCACTGCTGGACGAGGTCCTCGCCCTAGTCCTCAGAAGAAGCAGGTCGCCTTCCAAGTGCCGTCTGAAGAAGACGAAGCTGATGATGAAGAACTTGCTGAGATCATCAGAGATAGGCAAGTCAGGGCCGCTAGAGCCAAAGGCACAAATGTGCCACTGCTTTTGGATCCAAGGTTGATCCTCGACTACATTGATCTCTGGCACAAGGACCCAAACACTCCTATGCCTGATTTCAAGTTGACTCCTGGACAAAGTCATATGCTGACTGCCTTCATCCAAGAAGAAAAATGGAAATATGAGAAGGCCAGGCAGATCAAGAAAGCGCAGTACAGGAAGGAGAAATTTCTAAAGAACAACGTTGTCTCTATGACAACTGATGATCTTGTGAAGATCCAGTCTGAAATCAAAACCCTCAGCGGTGATTTCAATGCTTACTATGCTGATTGGCAAGGAGCCAAAGTCAGGTTTGTTAAACTGACTGAGAAGTTCACCTCCAATGTTGCAGCTCCAAAGCAACAGGAAATTCCTCAGGCTGAAACATCTGCTCAGCCAATTGAAGAACATGCCAGTGCCGCTGATGACTTTCAGGCTGCCGAAGAAAATGTGAGTTCCAGGGCTGATGACTGCATTCCAGCCACTGAAGAAATTGCCAGGGCATCCACTAGTGGTGCGCCTGAAGAAAATGAAGAGGTCAGGGCAACTGCATCAGTTGTGCGTGAAGAAAATCAACCACATTCCTCTGCTCCTCCTGCGCCTACACCAACTCCAATCCTTCCATCTGCATTAGATGTGAAGAAGACCAAGGCTGCAGAGCATGCAGCACTGAAGAAGAGGAAGGCATCAACTTCATCAGATTCTTCAGCTCCGAAGAAGATAAAGCCTTTGACCAACTCATTTGCAAATCCCATTGATGTTGTTCCTCTCTCAACCATGCCATCAAAGGAAATTGTCCCTTTCGATGAAGAATATGTGATCCCCAACGGATCTGATGAAGAAAATCCTTCTGCTACTTCATCAGAGCAGTTGGATGAAGAAATTGAAGTGGATGAAATCCCTTCAACACCAGTTGTTTCCTCGCCTATGCCTCAGTTCACAGCTGAAGAGGCTGGCGTAGAAGAAATGGAAGATGAAGATGTGGACATTAGCTGTACCACACCAGTTATGAATGACGACTTTTGGGAAAGTCAGCATCCCAACTCTCCACTGTTCACACCTTTACAGCAAATCCCTCAGTCCCCTGCACAAACTGTTCAAATGGGCTCTGAAGAAACTCACCCCACCTCGTCTGTACGCGAAGAAATTCCAGCCCCTAGTGCTGAAGAAACCGCTGCTGCTGAACATCTGACGACGCAGACTGCCACTGAAGAGGAACCAGAAATTCCTCAGCCTTAAGAACCTGATATTGCGATTCCTGAGGTTGTGATGCAACTCACTGACACTCCTCTTCCCAAGCCAAAGGATCCATTCTTCGGGAAGCAAAAATTCAGGGCTGATGATTTCTTTGGCGAGCATGTATTCTTCACTGACTATAACCCCTATGAATCTGCTCGCATTAGGAAGAGGCGTTTCTGGACTGCCAGTCAGGCAAATTTCTCTTCCTCAGTGTTGTTCAACAAAGACAAAGTCTTCGATCATGCGCACATTCCTCACGTGGATATGAAATCTCTATCGTGCTTCATGCCAGTCCTCAGTGTTCTTCACGACACTGGACTGTTGAATTTCTGCACTGACATCTGTGATTGGAATGAAGAACTTATTCTTCAATTTTATGCGACGTTGTACATCATCGGAGATTCTGAAGATGTGAATTCATGGGTGCTGGACTGGATGTCTGAAAACACTCACTACAAGGCACCAGCTACTGAATTGCTTCGTGCTTTACCACTCAGTCCTCCCTTTGAAGCTGCTGGTTGCGTTTACAGTGAACCTGAGCTTACAGATCATTACATGCAAGTGCTGATGAAGCCGTTGAAGCCAGGGCAGGCCCCACGCACAAAATTCCTCGTGAAGGAATTACTATATGTGCCTCGGACTGTCTATCGCATTCTAGCGAAGATATTGAGTCCTATCAAGGGCCACGACTCGAATGACGAAGAAGTCGTTGGCATCATGAAGAATCTGCTTTTCAATATCATTCATGGCGTTCCCGTCAACTTCCATGATTTCTTCATGAGGACTCTGGCCAATATCGCTATGTCACCGTTTGAGCTGAAGCCTTATGCACCTTGGATTATGAGATTCATCAGGACAAGGTCTTCACTCAACTATAAAGCTAATACATTGAACCATTGCAGCTACTTGCCTCCGATTGAAGTCCTCAAACAAACATTTTCCTCAGCTGATGACAAGGGCAAGGCCGCTGCTATTATAGATGAAGGCATTCGTCCATTGGATGGTCAATTTCGCAAGGCTGCATCCTACTCAACCAATGACGACTCTGCCACCCATGACTCTGCCGCCAACACAACCAAGCAAAATCCTCAAGGCACAGCACCCAGGGTCATGACTGATCATGAGCTTCTCCTCAGTCTTCATCAGAAGGTTGATCACAATCGTAAATGGGTCAAGCGTCAGTTTGGTTCAATTCTTCACAACATGACTGCTACCCACAATGCAGTGAAGAAAAACCACTACTATCTCCACGAGACCTACAACCGTACCTGGGCTGTTCTGTCTCATGTCTATAGCGCAGAAGATCTGAAGAAAATGGGTCTCAAGGAAGACTTTGACTGGTCTGCACCTCCACCAAAGAAATACAAGAAGGTTAAGGTTCCCTCCTTGGTGGCCAGCTCCTATTCTTCATCGCGCGACACCGACGAACATGAAGACTTGGACGACACTGCGGCAGGCCCTACTTCAACAAACGACCCCAACAATGTTGGCGCTCCTTCATCAACTTGATATTCTTCAGGGGTGTTAGTCCTCATTTTCGAACCTTTTGGTCATTCGATGACAAAGGGGGAGAAATTTGAGTTAGTCTTGAAGCGGGTCTACTATATGGGCATTTTTTTAGCTAAGTTACAACTCCCGTTCTTCTGAAACTTTATTGGATAGAGTTGTAAACTTAAACTCTATGGTGGACTGATACTTTTGTTGTTTCCTCTGCATGCTTATTCCTCGTTAATGTTAATGCACGCATGCTGAATTACATCAGTCACCATATTTCATTATGCATTTCAAATTCTTCATATATTATGTCAAATGCGTGTATGAATTACAAGATATAGGGGGAGATCTCCATGATTCAACTCTTCAAGTGTGCATTGCTTCAAAAGCAAATTCCTCACTATGCACATCTTCAAGGGGAGTTCTTCTATATCTTGCAATCAAATTCCTCAATATCAGTATTTACACTTCATATGTTTATCCCCGTTGAAAACTTAACCTATATTGTCATCAATCACCAAAAAGGGGGAGATTGTAAGTGCATCTAGTGCCCCTTAGTGATTTTGGTGTATTGAAGACTTATAGGTTAAGGGACTAATGCGATTGTGAGTGTACACATGACTATAAGTCTATGAGGAGTTTGATATTTACAGAGAAAGTCGACCCCTAAAAATGAAGTTCTTCGACTGAAGACTTTGGATTTCTGAAGACTTTGAAAGTGAAGAAATTGGTGTGACCTTGAAGACTTGGTATTCATTTGAGGAACATGAAGCGTGAAGACTTTTGTTTTCGTAGTTTCATTTTCTCTTTCTTGAGTCATAGGAAACACCGTCTTTGTTAAAGGGGGTCGAGGAAATACTAAGGAAAAATTTCCATGTGATGCTCAACTCAAAATCCTACACCTACCAATCCCTTCGAGTGAAGCCATTGGAAATCTCATATAGTTCACCATATTCTTCAAAGGATGTGAGACGAAGTTCTTCTAGTCTCTGAGGAATTTGTTCTGACTGAGGAGTTAGGAATTCGCCAGTGCGGATTGCCTACAGAGTGAGGAACATGATAGCCCTGAGGAATTTGAGCCTCAAATTTCCGACCGTTGCTGTGCTACGCGCCAGCTGTCCTAAAATATCTTATCCACCTAACGGTCATATCAATTGAAGGGCATTTATGTCTTATCATGTCGGGCTGCTCCCTAGGATGTAAAATAGCCACCCCTACAACCACTAGCTGGTTGGCTGCTCCGAGAGAAACTGACACTTGTCATTTGAGAGCATCCCATCCTCCGAGGACTTTGAGCGAAAATCATCGAGTGAGGAAAACCCAATCCCAAACACCTACAAACCCAAAGTGATTGAGCACCACTGAAGAGATTGATCCTGCGTGGATCCGACGCTTGTTACCTTTGAAGACTGTGCTTCTTCCAGACGGTTAGGCGTCATGGTCTAGAGCATCCAAGAGGAATTATTGATCGTCGAGTGACCAAGTTTGTGAAGGTTCGGAAGTCACCTGAAGACTTACTACGAGTGATTGGGCGAGGTCTGTGTGACCTTAGTTCAAGGGGAATACGGTGAGGACTAAGTGTCCTGGACTGCGTGTTCAGGACTAGGTGTCCGGGACTGTGTATCCTCAGGTTTAAATACCTAGCCGCCCTAACCAGATGTACAACCGAGACAGCAGTTGGAACTGGTCTACCAAATCATTGTCTTCACCAAGCCAACTGGTTCTATTTCCTCAACTCTTTTCATTTCTTCATATTTGTGTTTGAAGACTTTGACTGAAGACTTTCTCAATTTCCCAAGTTCAATTTCTTCAGTCTGTTTGTCTTCATCCTGTGTTATCATGTGTTTACGCTTTCAGTACTTTGTGCTATCTTCATTTCATCATGATGACCATGCTTGTGTTCTGTTATGTTTACTTCTGAGTACTTATTCTACTGCAAGTAGTTCTTCGCTAAAGAATTTCCTCACTGGCAAATTCCTCAGTGAAGAATTCATAAAAATCGCCTATTCACCCCCCCTCTAGTCGATATAATGCACTTTCACAAATGCCCGGATTGAGAGATATGAAGTCTCCAATAAGTTCTACAGCTGCAAGATGGAGGAGAATAGTTCTGTCAGTGAGCATATACTCAGAATGTCTGGGTATAACAATCACTTGATTCAACTGGGAGTTAATCTTCCGGATGATTGCGTCATTGACATAATTCTTCAATCACTGCCACCAAGCTACAAGAGCTTCGTGATGAACTATAACATGCAAGGGATGGATAAGACGATTCCCGAGCTCTTCACAATGCTAAAGGCTGCAGAGGTAGAAATCAAGAAGGAGCATCAAGTGTTGATGGTCAATAAGACCACCAGTTTCAAGAAAAAGGGCTAAGGGAAGAAGAAGGAACTTCAAAAGAACGACAAACAAGTTGTCGCTCAAGAGAAGAAACCCAAGTCCGGACCTAAGCACGAGATCGAAAGTGCTTCTATTGCAAGCGTATCGTCACCGGAAGAGGAACTGCACCAAGTATTAGGCTGATAAGAAAGATGGCAAGATGAACAAAGGTATATGTGATAAACATTTTATTGATGTGTACCTTACGAGCTCGCAGTAGCACCTGGGTATTTGATCTTGGTTACATTGCGAATATTTGCAACTCAAAACAGGGACTACGGATTGCGAACACAGCTAAGGACGAGGTGACGATCTTGGCGTGGGAAATGGTTCCAAAGTCGATGTGATCGCCGTCGGCACGCTACCTCTACATCTACCTTCTGGATTAGTTTTAGACCTAAATAATTGTTATTTGGTGCCAGCGTTGAGCATGAACATTATATCTGGATCTTGTTTGATGCGAGACAGTTATTCATTTAAATCTGAGAATAATGGTTCTTCTATCTATATGAGTAATATCTTTTATGATCATGCACCCTTGAAGAGTGGTCTATTTTTGATGAATCTCGATAGTAGTGATACACATATTCATAATGTTGAAGCCAAAAGATGCAGAGTTGATAATGATAGTGCAACTTATTTGTGGCACTGCCGTTTAGGTCATATTGGTGTAAAGCGCATGAAAAACTCCATACTGATGGACTTTTGGAATCACTTGATTATCAATCACTTGGTACTTAAGTAACCATGCCTCATGGGCAAGATGACTAAAACGCCGTTCTCCGGAACTATGGAGCGAGCAACTGATTTGTTGGAAATCATACATACCGATGTATGTGGTCCAATAAATATTGAGGCTCATGGCGGATATCGTTATTTTCTCACCTTCACAGATGATTTAAGCAGATATGGGTATATCTACTTAATGAAACATAAGTCTGAAACATTTGAAAAGTCCAAAGAATTTCAGAGTGAAGTTGAAAATCATCGTAACAAGAAAATAAAGTTTCTACGATCTGATCGTGGAGGAGAATATTTGAGTTACGAAGTTTGGTCTACATTTGAAACAATGTGGAATAGTTTCGCAACTCACGCCACCGGAACACCACAGCGTAATGGTGTGTCCGAACGTCAGTGTCGTGCTTTACTAGATATGGTGCGATCTATGATGTCTCTTACTTATTTACCGCTATCGTTTTGGGGTTATGCTTTAGAGACGGCCGCATTCATGTTAAAAGGGCACCATCAAAATCCGTTGAGACGACGCCTTATGAACTGTGGTTTGGCAAGAAACCAAATTTGTCATTTCTTAAAGTTTGGGGTTGCGATGCTTATGTGAAAAAGCTTCAACCTGATAAGCTCAAACCCAAGTCGGAGAAATGTGTCTTCATAGGATACCCAAAGGAAACTGTTGGGTATACCTTCTATCACAGATCCGAAGGCAAGACATTCGTTGCTAAGAATGGATCCTTTCTAGAGAAGGAGTTTCTCTCGAAAGAAGTGAGTGGGAGGAAAGTAGAACTTGATGAGGTAACAGTACCTGCTCCCTTATTGGAAAATAGTTCATCACAGAAACCGTTTCCATTGACATCTACACCAATTAGTGAGGAACTTATTACTGAACCTCGTAGGTCAACCAGAGTAAGATCCGCACCAGAGTGGTACGGTAATCCTGTTCTGGATGTTATGTTACTAGACCATGACGAACCTACGAACTATGAAGAAGCGATGGTGAGCACAGATTCTGAAAAGTGGCTTGAGGCCATGAAATCTGAGATGGGATCCATGTATGAGAACAAAGTATGGACTTTGGTTGACTTGCCCGATGATCGGCAAGCCATCGAGAATAAATGGATCTTCAAGAAGAAGACTGACGCTGGCGGTAATGTTACTGTCTATAAAGCTCCACTTGTTGCAAAAGGTTTTTGACAAGTTCAAGGGATTGACTACGATGAGACCTTCTCACCCGTAGCGATGCTTAAGTTTGTCCGAATCATGTTAGCAATTGCCGCATTTTATGATTATGAAATTTGGCAAATGGATGTCAAAACTGCATTCCTGAATGGATTTCTGGAAGAAGAGTTGTATATGATGCAACCGGAAGGTTTTGTCGATCCAAAGGGAGCTAACAAAGTGTGCAAGCTCCAGCGATCCATTTATGGACTGGTGCAAGCCTCTCGGAGTTGGAATAAAAGTTTTGATAGTGTGATCAAAGCATATGGTTTTATACAGACTTTTGGAGAAGCCTGTATTTACAAGAAAGTGAGTGGGAGCTCTGTGGCATTTCTGATATTATATGTGGATGACATATTGTTGATTGGAAATGATATAAAATTTCTGGATAGCATAAAAGGATATTTGAATAAGAGTTTTTCAATGAAAGACCTCGGTGAAGCTGCTTATATATTGGGCATCAAGATCTATAGAGATAGATCAAGACGCTTAATTGGACTTTCACAAAGCACATACCTTGACAAAGTTTTGAAGAAGCTCAAAATGGATCAAGTAAAGAAAGGGTTCTTGCATGTGTTACAATGTGTGAAGTTGAGTAAGACTCAATGCCCGACTGAGGGAGTCCTGGATTAGGGGGTGTCCGGATAGCCGAACTATCACAGTTGGCCGGACTCCTGGACTATGAAGATACAAGATTGAAGACTTTGTCCCATGTCCGGATGGGACTTTCCTTGGCGTGGACGGCAAGCTTAGCGATCCGGATATGTAGATCTCCTACTGTTTTAATCGACTCTGTGTAACCCTAACCCTATCCGATGTCTATATAAACCGGAGGGTTTTAGTCCGTAGGGACGAAAAACAATCATACCATAGGCTAGCTTCTAGGGTTTAGCCTCTCGATCTCGTGGTAGATCCACTCTTGTACTACCCATATCATCAATATTAATCAAGCAGAGTAGGGTTTTACCTCCATCTAGAGGGCCCGAACACAGGTAAAACATCATGTCCCTTGTCTCCTGTTACCATCCGCCTAGACGCATACGCCTGGGACCCCCTACCCGAGATCCGCCGGTTTTGACACCGACATTAGTGCTTTCATTGAGAGTTCCTCTGTGTCGTCATCCTTAGGCCCGATGGCTCCTTCGATCATCAACAACGACGCGATCCAGGGTGAGACTTTTCTCCCCGGACAGATCTTCGTATTCGGCGGCTTTGCACTGCGGGCCAATTCACTTGGCCATCTGGAGCAGACCGAGAGCTACGCCCCTGGCCATCAGGTCAGATTTGGGAGTTTGAACTACACGGCCGACATCCGCGGAGACTTGACCTTCGACGGATTCGAGCCACAGCCAAGCGCGCCGAACTGTCTCGATGGGCATGATCTAGCTCTGTCGCCGAACAGTGCCCTGGAGGTCGCACCAGCGTCTGCTCCGACCCTTAGCTCAGAGCCGACTCCGCCGATCGAGGACGAGTGGTTGGACACCGCCTCGGGGGCTACGATCTCTCTGGCGATTGAGCGAACTCCATCCCCGCCCTTACGAAGACCATGACTCCAAGGTACCGGACTCCTCTCCGGACTCCGAACCCTCCGCGCCCCTGCCAATCGAATCCAATTGGGCGCCGGTTATGGAGTTCACTGCCGCGGACATCTTTCAGCACTCACCCTTTGGCGACATCCTGAACTCACTAAAGTCTCTCTCTTTATCAGGAGAGCCCTGGCCGGACAACGGTCAGGAAGGTTGGGATGCGGACGACGAAGAAATTCAACGCCCACCCACCGCCCACTTTGTAGCCACTGTCGAAAGCTTAAACGACGTGCTCGATATCGACTCCGAAGACATCAACGGTATGGACGATGATGTAGGAGACAACCATGAACCAGCACCTATAGGATACTGGACAGCCACCTCATCCCACGATGTATACATGGTGGATACACCTAAAGGAAGTGACGACGAGGAACAACGGGACACTACAAAGGATAAATCCCTCGAAAAGCAGTCAAAACGGCAACGTAAACGCCGCACCAAGTCCCGCCTTGACAAAGACGGCAGCCACACAGACCCAGCCATAGAGCAGGGCGAACCGGTGGACGACGAACATGCTATCGAGCAACCGTCCGAACAGGACAACTTGGATAAACAACCCATCCCCGACGAAGATAACAGTCCGGACGATCTCACGCCGGACAAATTGTTGGAGCAGAAGAACCTCCACAAAAGGCTCGTCGCCACTGCGCGTAGCCTGAAAAAGTGGAAGCAGAAGCTCAAAACAGCGGAAGATGCAATCAGAATCAGATGGAGCAAAGTACTCAACACCGCAGAGAAATACGGTGACAGTCGCCAAACAAAGAGCTACCCGAAGCGCAAATTACCGCCCAAATTCGATGAGGAGGCCGTAGAGCCCCCGCAATCAAAGAACAAAGAGGCCGCCCGGTCGGATAGACGACCACATGGCAAACATGGAGCGGCAAGCGGCGCCAAGACGCAGCCGGCATGCGATCCGCATAAGGATTCGCATCAAAAGGATGGCCCAGTTAGGTCCATCTATGGGCCGAGAAAGCAAGCTCTTCCAAGCAATGCAACACGCTAAATATCCGAACATCACGGCCACACCCAAATATAGGGGTGCCGCACACCCCCTGTGTTTCACCGATGAGGTGCTGGATCACGAATTCCCAGCGGGATTCAAACCCGTAAACATAGAGGCATACGACGGAACAACAGACCACAGAGTTCGGATTGAGGATTACATCCTCCACATACACTTGGCTAGAGGAGATGATCTCCACGCCATAAAATACTTACCCTCAAGCTCAAAGGGCCAGCCCGGCATTGGCTCAAAAGCCTCCCTGAAAATACCATTGGAAGTTGGGAAGAGCTCGAGGATGCTTTTCGGGCAAATTTTGAAGGGACTTATGTCTGTCCTCCGGATGCAGACGATTTAAGTCACATAACTCAACAGCCCGGAGAGTCAGCCTGCAAATTCTGGAACAGGTTCCTCATCAAAAAGAACCAAATAGTCGACTATCCGGACGCCGAAGCCTTAGCAGCTTTCAAACACAACGTCCGAGACAAATGGCTCGCCAGACACCTCGGCCAGGAGAAACCGAGAACAATGGCTGCATTAACAAGCCTCATGACCCGCTTTTGCGCGGGAGAGGATAGTTGGCTGGCAATATGCAGTACCAGCAACCCAAGTACATCTGAAGTCAGGGATGGAAATGGAAAACCACGATGCAGCAAGGACCAGCGCCGGACAAAGGGAAACAGCCCGAAGAGCACGGTAGTCAACGCCGGATTCAGAAGCTACCGGCAGAATCATAAAAAACTGCCCCTCAAGGACAACAACGACGAGCTATCCAACCTAAACAAAATCTTGGACAAAATATGCCAAATCCACAGAACTCCTGGGAAGCCTGCAAACCATACCCACAGAGATTGTTGGGTCTTCAAGCAGTCCGGCAAACTCAATGCCGAACACAAGGGGCTAGACACACCAAGCGAGGACGATGACGAACCCCACAAGCAGAGCACCGGAAAACAAAAGAATTTCCCACAAAAAGTCAAAACAGTGAACTCACTTCAAGTGACAAAAGGGAAAAAGCAGGCGCCCATAGAAACACGCGCCGCATGGTCTATCCCAGCAGAGTCCCAACGATGGTTGTCAAAACCAATCACCTTCGATCATCAGGACTATTCCAGAAGTATCCGCAACGCAGGATGGACTGCCTTGATATTAGATCCTATAATCGACGGATTCCAATTTACACAAGTCCTAATGGACGGAGGTAGCGATCTAAACCTGCTATATCAGGACACAATCTGTAAAATGGAGATAGACCCAACCAAAATTCACCATAGCAAGACCTCCTTCAAAGGGGTAATGCCAGGCCTATATGCCCATTGTACGGGCTCCCTACTGCTAGAAGTTGTGTTCGGCTCATCCAACAACCTCCGCCGTGAAAAGTTAACCTTCCACATCGCCCCATTCGAAAGTAGCTATCAAGCACTATTGGGACGTGAAGCTTTCGCCCGCTTTAACGCAATACCACATTATGCATCTCTTACACTTAAAATGCCCGGTCCACGCGGCATCATCTCATTAAAAGGGAGTATCAAGTGTTACTCGAGCACGGAAGAACGTGAGACTGCCTTGACAGCCCCACACTAATCCGGCTCCGCTAATCAAAGCACTGATTAGGTCATTCAACCCGGACATGGCTAGATGAGTCCGCGTAAACATATAACGCCTACTAGCGGCATACCCCGTACAAGGGGTTGCACGATGTACAACAAGAGACAATAAAGCTCAATTTTATTCACTTTTGAACCGTACTCTGTTTATTTAATATAAAATACATTTTTCATACGATCTTTTTTTTTTTCTTTTCAACGAAGTTCTTCTCTTTACGGATGAACACCATGCTACACCCGTCCGTGATACGGCACAACGGAGACACAGCGCAGACGCAGCAGAGGGACCCGTTGCAAGGATTCTTTTCAGATTAAGACCCTGCGTAAACCTTTTTCACTGTCTCTTGTTGATACACATCCCCCAGTTTCTTGCTATAACCAAGGAGGAGGCTGGCATTTTGGCATCGGCCGCACCAAAATTTTTGTGCGTACCTGGACACCAGGGGCTTAAGGCATTATTCTGCCCGTTTTCATAAAGACCGAATACCTTAGGGAGTGTTCGGTGTCTCGAGTTAGGCCTTATATGCATCAGCTCCGAATCATGTCTTTGGTCAAATGTTGGGTTTGTCCGGCTCCTGTGTTTTGCTGCCTTATGTTCCGTTCTATCGGCTAACGCAGCACCGGGAGAACTACTGCGATTGTGCCCCGGTTCGGCCAGTGAGCACCTCGATGTAAAGCCGAAAACTGACTGTCATGATATAGCGTGAGACTGGTCAACCACTCAATGACCCACCGGAGTGTTTAGAATTCCCCCGCATTAATGAAGGACCGTTTCCCGGTCAGGCACATACGCGCCCCGAATTCGGGAGAGCGCGGTGCGCCTAGGGGCTATATAGTAGCTCCACCATCGAACTCGTATGGCTAAGTGAAAGTGATAAAACATTATAGTCCGGTTGCCTAGTTTGCTACGCTATCACCTCCTTTACAGGACCAAGACGTTGGATTAAGTGTGAAAATGTGCCTTTTTGCAAACACCCCCGCACTATGTGCATGGGGGCTGAAGCCGAAGGCTGCCATCTTTCAGGTTATATACACATATACATCAACGGCTGCACAGGAGGTGTTTTAATACTTGAACACACAAGTATAAAAAGCTCTTATATTATATTGAAACATTGTTTTCACAAATCATACATGTCATTAAAACATAATATCCTTCGAGCATTGCGTCTCTATTAAACGAGCGCCCTGCAGGACTTCCTCAAAATAGTGCTCGGCAGGTACTCGGCTTCTGTCCGAATCTTGGGATGCAACGTCGGTGGCCTTCATCTCCGCCCAGTATGTCTTGACACGGGAAAGAGCCATCCGCGCACCCTCTATGCATGCTGACCGCTTCATTGCATCGATATGCGGCACCGCACCAAGGAACTGTTGCACCAAGCCAAAATAACTCTTCGGCTCGGGCCTTTTCCGCCACAAATGAGTCACGACAGCCTTCATGGCAAGTCCGGACAACCTATTCAGCTCAGCCCATTCGGCCAAACGATCGGTTAATGAAAGTGGACGCTCCGGACTATGGAACTGCGACCAAAAAAGCTCTTCCATTCCATGATCCTTTTGACCTCGAAAGTGTTCGGCCGCGTCTGCGGCACTCGCCGCCAAGTTCAGATAAGCATCCTCCGCACCCCACAGCCGGTCCAATTGAGCGTACTTAGGATCCGTGAATTTCCTCCGCATCAGAAAGGGCTTTCCAGCCGCAATATCTCCGGCCTGACGTAGCTCCTCCTTCATAGCTCTCATTGCAGAGCGAGTATCCTTGGCCTCGGTGGCAGCCTTTTTCAGGTCCTCTTGTTTCGCTCGATCTTCTTTTTCAAGAAGCTCATAGCGGTCAAGAGCATTCTTCAATTTCATGGCCATCTCGGCCATTTCTTTCTTCTTGGCGGCGGAGCAGCCTGTTCGGCTTTTAGCTCTACGGCCGCCTTTAAGGCAGCCGCATCACTTTTTATGGCTTGCTCCTTGGCTCGGGCGAGCTCTGCTCGAAGGCTCTCCATAGCAGAGGCACCATCTGCATTAAGCATACATGTTGTAAGGCATGGGCGTCAAGCTCCCTTACCAGTGTCCGGAGAAGTTGCATACCTTGTGACTCGTCAAGCCACTTATTAACAAGCGTGATGTTCGCATCCGCCACGTCAAGTTGCCGCTTCGATTCGGCAAATTCATCAGCCCGGCTAGCCACGGACGCTTCGCCACCTACATAGGAAGAGCGCATATTATACAGGGTTATGATCCTCGTGGCGCCGTCATTTTTGACACCGCACCAAGTCTCGGGGCTACTATCTATACAGGCGCATTTATATGCAAAAATGTCGGAAAGGTACATCATTTTGCGTACCTCAAAACCCGTCAGTAAACTTACGACGGCTTCATGAATCCGCTCTCAGCGGATGAAATCCTTTGAATCACCGTACCCATTAACGTACGGTGATCTTCCGAGATAGACGCTCGCCCGAGTAGATCCTTCAGCTCCTCCGACCGTACACCCGTTGGTGCTGGACTCGTCCGGTGGCCTTTTCAAGGCGGACACGGAGGGCTTTGAGGGACATACGGCTGCCTTCTGGCCCCGCCGGTCGGAGAAGCCCTACGCGACGACACCTCAGGGTCGTCCACCTCGCATAACGGTACGACAGGCGGAGGCGTTTCGCTCTCCATCATCTCCGGACCAAGATCCCCTGAAGACGAGCTCTGCTGTGAAGGGCTGAGATCCGAACTACAAGGTAAACTTTTGGTTACCTTCAGAAATAAAACGGGGATGTCTCTCTTTTAAAAAAAACGCCCCCCTTTACTTACGGCTCGCTGGAGGGCTGATCTCCTTGGGGAAATAGTGCGGCCGGGGCACCTCCACAGGACCCTCTGGTGAAGATTTCTTCCCTCGCTTCGAGGCTTTGGTCTCCGGATCTTCCGAAGCGGTCCTCTTCTCCCCTTGGAGGGAGGGATTCTCGATCCCCCCTTTCTTGATAGACTCCTTCACGGAGGTAGTAGTTCCCTTGTTCCCCCCTTCGCCTTCTTCAAAAGGCACATCCTGTAGCATCTTGGTTAATACAGGATCCGGCGTGGTCTCAGGGAGGGGGGCCGGACACCTGATCAGTTTTGCTTTTGCTATCCACTCATGTTTAAAGGATAGCTCTTTTAAGGGCAAGTGTATGATAAATATGCGGATAGCATGTCCGGATCTGAGGACTACTTACTTGAGTATCCGGCGATTGCAGCTCAGACCTGCGTCCTCGGTTAAGTCCGGACACATTGCTTGTGAT
Source organism: Aegilops bicornis (assembly GCA_021605145.1). Taxonomy (NCBI): domain Eukaryota; kingdom Viridiplantae; phylum Streptophyta; class Magnoliopsida; order Poales; family Poaceae; genus Aegilops; species Aegilops bicornis. Next base: position 509,132,336 of record CM038669.1, read on the forward strand.
CCGAAGAACAGTTGGTACATCTCCACGGGCGTTATGCCCATAAAATGTTGGAGAGCTCGTGGTCCCTCCGGATTAAACTCCCACAGGCGGAGGGGGCGACGTTTGCAGGGCAAGGTGCGACGAATCAGCATGACCTGCGCTACTACGACCAGATTGATCTCTCTCTCTCTCTCTCTCTCTCTCGGAGGTCTCGAATACGGCCCTGCAACAGAGGTACGTCCTTGGACGGTCCCCAGTCGAGCCCTTTATTGACCCATGACGCCCGCCGCAGTGGAGAACCCGAGCGGAAGGCAGGTGGTGCCACCCATTTGGTGCCCCTGGGAGCGGTGATATAAAACCACTCATGTTGCCATAAATTGAGCTCCTCTTGAAAAGAGCCCTCAGGCCATGGACCGTCCGCATTCTTGCTTATAACAGCCCCTCCGCGCTCTGCCTGATGCCCTTTGATCATCTTCGGCTCCACTTTGAAGGTCTTGAGCCACAATCCGAAGTGAGGGGCAATGCGGAGGAAGGCTTCACATACGACAATGAACGACGAGATGTGGAGGATGGACTCCGGATCCAAGTCATGGTATTCCAGCCCATAATAAAACATGAGCCCCCTCACAAAGGGGTCCGTCGGGAAGCCTAAACCCCAAAGGAAGTGAGACACGAATACCACGCTCTCACCAGGCTCGCGAGTGGGAATAACCTGCCCTTGGGCAGGCAGCCTATCTTGAAATTTCGCCGGTTAGATACTGGCGTCTCTCAGCTTTAGCACATCTTCTTCCGTGTGGAGGAAGACATCCACCGCCATGCAGGTCGGAGCGGACATCGTTGAAGGTCCGGCGCCTAAATCTGGAGCTTTGGGTGTCGGAACTCGAGGCGAGGGGCGGATTCGATTGAGATTGAAAGAAAGGAGCGGGCCTTGGTCTCGTTATAAAGAGGTTGAATACCAAGAGCCCTCCCCGTGACCGTTCGGGACTCGCCTTCGATGGAGGAGGCGTGCCAGCGAACACGGCCGGAACCTACGCCCGTATTGATGAGGATCCTAGAATAAAGGGGCACGATCTCCGCTCGACAAGGCGTGACGAAGAAACCACCTCGCTAAACGCTACCGAGGTTGGACAAGAAAAGCGATTCGATATAAAGGCCTGGCCGTGGTGTGATGTCACGCCGCGGAATACGTCGGCAGATTTGTGCAAAGGTTATTCTCTACGGTAGTATGTGGAACTTGTTTTGCAGAGCGGACACTATCCTTGTGTTCAAAATCTTCTATGAAGTATTCGAGGAGGAACCCGCCTTGCAATGCCGAAGACAATATGCGCGCCGGATTAAATGCGTCATTGAAGCCTGGTTCGAGGCTCTTGAGGAATCTGGATTAGGGGTGTCCGGATAGCCGAACTATCACCGTTGGCGGACTCCTGGACTATGAAGATACAAGATTGAAGACTTCGTCCCGTGTCCCGATGGGACTTTCCTTGGCATGGAAGGCAAGCTTGGCGATACAGATATGTAGATCTCCTACCATTGTAACCGACTCTGTGTAACCCTAACCCTATCCGGTGTCTATATAAACCGGAGGGTTTTAGTCCGTAGGATGAACAACAATCATACCATAGGCTAGCTTCTAGGGTTTAGCCTCTCTGATCTCATGGTAGATCCACTCTTGTACTACCCATATCATCAATATTAATCAAGCAGGAGTAGGGTTTTACCTCCATCGAGAGGGCCCGAACCTGGGTAAAAACATTGTGTCCCTTGTCTCCTGTTACCATCCGCCTAGACGCACAGTTCGAGAACCCCTACCCGAGATCCGCCGGTTTTGACACCGACACCGACCACTGCAGAAGATAGAGATAAAATGAAAGATGTTACATATGCTTCAGCCATAGGCTCTATCATGTATGCAATGCTATGTACCAGACCTGATGTGTGCCTTGCTATTAGTTTAGCAGGGAGGTACCAAAGTAATCCATGAGTGGAACACTGGACAGCGGTCAAGAACATCCTGAAATATCTGAAAAGGACTAAGGATATGTTTCTCGTTTATGGAGGTAACAAAGAGCTCGTCGTAAATGGTTACATCGATGCAAGCTTTGACACTGATCCGGACAATTCAAAATCGCAAACCGGATACGTGTTTTTATTGAACGGTGGAGTTGTCAGTTGGTGCAGTTCTAAACAAAGCGTCGTAGCGGGATCTACATGTGAAGCGGAGTACATAGGTGCTTCGGAAGCAGCAAATGAAGGAGTCTGGATGAAGGAGTTCATATCCGATCTAGGTGTCATACCTAGTGCATCAGGTCCAATGAAAATCTTTTGTGACAATCTTTGGTGCAATTGCTTTGGCAAAGGAATCCAGATTTCACAAGAGAACCAAGCACATCAAGAGACGCTTCAACTCCATCCGGATAAAGTCCGTGTGGGAGACATAGAGATTTGCAAGATACATACGGATCTGAATGTTGCGAGACCGTTGACTAAGCCTCTTCCACGAGCAAAACATGATCGCACCAAGACTCCATGGGTGTTAGAATCATTCTTGTGTAATCTAGATTACTGACTCTAGTGCAAGTGGGAGACTCAAGGAAATATGCCCTAAAGGCAATAATAAAGTTATTATTTATTTCCTTATATCATGATAAATGTTTATTATTCATGCTAGAATTGTATTAACCAAACATAATACATGTGTGAATACATAGAAAAAGCAGTGTCACTAGTATGCCTCTACTTGACTAGCTCGTTAATCAAAGATGGTTATGTTTCCTAATCATAGACAAAGAGTTGTCATTTGATTAACGGGATCACATCATTAGGAGAATGATGTGATTGACTTGACCCATTTCGTTAGCATAGCACTTGATCGTTTAGTATGTTGCTATTGCTTTCTTCATGACTTATACATGTCCCTATGACTATGAGATTATGCAACTCCCATTTACCGGAGGAACACTTTGTGTGCTACCAAATGTCACAACGTAACTGGGTGATTATAAAGGTGCTCTACAGGTGTCTCCGAAGGTACTTGTCGGGTTGGCGTATTTCGAGATTAGGATTTGTGAAAGTGCTAGTTATCGACTAGAGGGGGGGTGAATAGGCGATTTTTATGAAAGTCTTCAAAACACGGATGTTTCGAAGACAAACAACAGAAATGACCTAGTTGATATGCAGCGGAAGATAACTACAACAAGCAAGCCATAGTCAAGTATGCAATAATGTGAACGGACAAGACTAATAGCAGCTATGTAGTAAGGATCAGGATTGGAAGATAGTATGAAGCCAAACAACAATAGAAGTCAAGCAGTGAAGTCAAACAGATAAGACATATAAGCAATGACTTCACGAAGACAAACTTAGGGTAAAGGAGGGAAGGGATAGAACCAGTCACTAGTTGAAGACACAGGATTTGTTGGACCAGTTCCATTTCTTTGTGACAACTGTACATCCGGGTTAGGGAGGCTGAGATTCAACTCGAGACCGTGTCTTCACCTTATTCCCCTTGAGCTAAGGACACACATTCCTCGCCCAATCACTCTGGTAAGTCTTCAAGGTAGACTTCCGAACCTTCACTGAACGACGTTCACCGCAATCCACAATGACTCTTGGATGCTCGAGCGACGCCCTAACCGGGCCGGAGGATTCACAGTCCTCAAGTGTAATAAGTCTTCGTGTCACATGCATGACGGAAAACTTGATGATGCCTAACACTCTTTGGCTCTGGGTGTTTTGGGCTTTGTCCTCGCAAGGATTTCTCTCTCTCAATGGCTTCGAGGTGGGTTGCTCTCAAACGACAAAAGCCGTGCACTAACTCTGAGCAGCCACCAATTTATGGTGTAGGGGGTGGGCTATTTATAGCCACTAGGCAACCCGACCTGTTATGTCCGAAATGACCACAGGTCACTAAGGAACCGACACGTGTTCCAACGGTCGATTTCAAACACTCACGGCAACTTTACTTGGGCTACAAGCAAAGCTGACTCATCCAGCTCTGGATAAGTTTTGCTCTCATTGTCTTATTTCGAAGACATAGGATTTGGGTTGAGCATCACTTCAGTCATTCTGACTATGCTCACTTGGACCCCACTTAATAGTACGGTGGTTCCTACGACTCAACAAAGAAGAAAAGGAAACAACGAAACAACACGGTCTTCACGCTCCATAGTCTTCACTCAATGTCTTCTCATGTCATAGTCTTCAATGTGAATATCTTCACATAGCACCATTGTCTTCAATGTCTTCATACATTTTTAGGGGTCGTCTCCGGTAGGTAAACCGAATCAATGAGGGACACTACCTGCGTTATTCTGCAATTCTCACAAACGCATTAGTCCCTCAACCACATTTGTCGTCAATACTCCAAAACCAACTAGGGGTGGCACTAGATGCACTTACAATCTCCCCTTTTGGTGATTGATGACAAACTGGTTGAAGTTTTCAACGGGATAAAATATGTGAAATTGTAAAGGATAGGAATTGTCTTCATAAGTGGCAAGGGCTCCCACGAAGATGTGCATATAAGTAGTTTGCTTTTGGAATGCAAATGCACATGGCAGGTTGTACTTGTGGAGATCCTCTTCAACTTATGAAGATAATTCATCATGCATGAAATGATATAGCTAAGAGAATGACATGCATAATGAAAAATGGACGTCTGCAGAATGATCCAAGTGCGGAAGTTATAAATCGCACATGCGGAATTTATCATCGCACTGTGGTAAAGCAAATAAGTAGCGCAGGCGACCATCGAGTTTAAGTGTTACAACTCATAAGAACCAAATGTTTCAAAAAGCGAGAGTTGTAAACACTAGGCAAAATATAGTGCAACCGCCCTTATGAACCCGCTTGAAGACTATCAAACTCATATGCTTCTCCCCTTTTATCGATAAGGACCAAAAGGTTTGAAGACATAGAGCATCTACTCGTCCTCTTCTGAAGAAGATGATGCAGCAGGGTTGTCGTTGTTGGTTGGCGGTGCAGACGAGCTTGGCGCAGTGTCGATTCGTGCAGAAGTAGGGGGCGGTGAAGTAGCATCGGCTTCATGATCGATCACTCTGGCATTGACCGTTGCCGCGGAGGAAGAATAGTCAGAGTCTTCAAGAGATGGAGTTCGCCGTAGAACTGCATTCCGTGGAGGAGTGGAGTCAAACTTGAAACGTTCAGTGAAGCCATCGTCTTGAAGATCAGCTTCAGCACTGAGTAGGGTCAAACTCTTCCACGATCGCCGACAAGTCTCGTGAGTGACAAAAGCATTCTTGGTGGCAAGGTTACGAATGCGATTGACGTCCACCAAGAGGCTTTGCATTTGACGCTTTAGCCAGGAGTGATGCTTATCTTTCTTTTGATGCGGTATACAAGAAGTTCTCGATCGTTGAGGACTCGAGAGCGCTTCCGAGGCCTTTGGCCAATTGTGCTCTCAGTGTCTTCAGTCCGTTCACGATGAGGCAGACGTGTGTTCCCAGCCAGGGGATAGACACGAGATACGGCTTGGACGCCTTCCATAGGTTGAGAGAAGCTGTGTGATCTGCGTTCTGAAGACTTAGTGGCGTTTTGGCAGGCTCAGGGTATATGGCTTCAACAGACATATCAACCTCTGGTAGAAAGATCAGATGATTGCGGCGGAGGGTTGATAGTTGATAGCAGAGTGCATCTTGATGAGGCGCATGACCCATGGAGCATAGAACTTCAGACCAAACAGATCTGATCCAGAGGCAGCCAATTGTCGGATGAAGAAATCTTGCGTGTTGAAGCTGATGCCATTGAGGATGTAGAAGACCAATGTCTTCATTTCTCCTTCAAGCTTTGAAGACGATGAATGCCCTTTTATGGGCCATATATCTAGCCGAATGATCTGATATATGGTGCGGCGGATACTCAAGGTCATCAACAAAGAAGTGTTGAGGGTATTCAGCGTCATGTGGCGGTGGCTTCATCATGCTCGACATCGACTCATGTCGGTTTACGGCTTATGAAATATGCTCTCCAAGGCATCACGGTGGAGTTGACATCCAGGTTCAAACATCTCTCCGGGAGTGGGTAGGCCTGTGAGCTCAATGAGGTCAAGAGCTTTGGCTTCATGATGGACATTTTCAGTCATCCACTCGAGAACCCATGTCTTCGTATCTCTGTTGTAGTCGCGGATGTGGAGTGTAGCATAGAATTGAAGCACTAATTCTTCATTCCGATTGCTCTTTATGCATTCTGAAGCCAAGCGGACACGCATCATGAAAGCAATCAAGTGCTTCTTCTAAGCACGGCAGTCCGGCAATGGCTTCCGATGTCGAGGCGCATATGAGGGAAAATGCGGCCTTGGTCATACAGAACACATGAGTAATAGCTTCTTTCTTGATAGCTCCGTAACCGGTCGATGAGATCCTTGGCCTTTTGTAGCGGTTCTTTGCACTTTGTCGAAAGAAAGTATTGTGGGCTTTGAAGCCATTTGCATTGAAAGAACCAGTTGAGGTGGCGGTGCACGGAAACCTTGGTAGTCTTGGCTTCGCTTGGACCGGAGGCCTATGCGCAATATGATAGTCGAATTGAGGACCCGGAGGCATGAGGCGGAGGGACGAGCGGGCCATCTTCTTTGTGACTAGTTTGCCATAGTCGTATGCTTGCTTTCGATTGTGTAGGGCCTTGGTGGCGGAACTAGAGCGATGGCGGCAAGAATCGAGGCTTCAGTGCTGCTCAGATGCTTCAGAGCAGTTGCCACATTGGCTTCAGTACGCTTCCTTCATTGGCTTCAGAGGCGGTTGGGACAGGCTCCACATTGGCTTCAGCCATGACCACGTCATTGGCTTCATTCGTGTTGGAGGTGGCAGCCTCATTGTTTTCAACCTCCACTTGAGGAGCTGGAGGGTCGGGCACTGGCATGTTGATATCGGGGATTACTTCTTCAATTACTGGGGATGTAGGAACACGTTCTTCTTCTTCTTCTTGGGTGTCGTGGTGATGTAGCGGATTGTCTTCAGCAGCTTTGGCTTCGGACTCGAGAGACATTCCACAGTTGGAGTGGCTTCGAAAACACTTGACGTGCAACAGGTTGGTGGTGCACTTCTCCTTCTGGAACACTTTCGGAAGAGGCACTTGAGGCCTTTGACCTTTGCGAAACTGCGAAATCTTTGGTGGCGCCTTTGGAGATGGGGTTGCACAGGCCTCAAAGTCTTCCTCTTCTTCTTGGTGTTGCTGTTGGGGAGTGACTTGTTGTTGGGGAGTGACTTGTTGTTGGGGAGTCTTGGGGAGTCTTGTTGTTGCGGCGATCAGCCCATGAAGCATCTGTGCAATTGGCGTCGAGAGGACAACCAATCTTGATGAGTTCGCTGTTAAATGCGAACAGGTGATGATACCACATTGTACTCGATTTGAGGAAGAACTTCATCATCTTCAACATTGTCATGGTGACCGATGTCTTCAGCAGTGGGGGGATCAACTGCTGGAATCTCTTCAGTTTCAGGAGCCTCTGAAGCAGGCTCATGAACAGTCATTCGAAGTTCTTGGGTTGCAGACGCGGGACGAACCATAGAAATGGGTTCAACAATCAAGGGCTCTGTAGGAGCAGCCGATTCTTCTTGGTCTTTAGCTTCTTCTTGGAGGGAGCAGCATCAGAGGCGTCAGGATTTTTCCTTTTTCTCGCTTCAGCCTCGGCAGCCCTCGTCTTTTTACATTCGTATAGCGATTGGCCGTACCTTTGGCTTCGAGCCAGTCATGCTGCTTGGGAAGACAATGCGGGCTCTTCCTGCCTTGAAGGTGCAGCTTGGTCACCGAAGACTTCTTTTTCTTTGCAGCCATCCACAGGGTTGATGCCGGGATGGCCAAGTGCCTTGCGCTTCTCAAATTTCATTGTAGGCAAGCACAGACTTGTCGGCCCGAGCCTTCATGCGCTCACGAGAGCCTCTCGGCTTCTTCACGCTTCTTGACAAAGTTTTCTTTGATGTCCTGCAGCATGACCTTGAAGTTTTTGGCGTCTTGCACATCGAGTGCAGCCATATGCTTCTTGAACTGAGCCTTCTCATAGTCAATTTTGTGCTTCAGTTCAACAATCCGCTGAGCTAGAGCTAGCTCAGAAGTAATGGCGCCGTTGAAAGAGACGCTGAGGCCAATTGGAAGTTGCAGATTTTCAAAGCTGATGTTTGGTGTGTCAAACCACTCATCAATGAAGTGATGGATGATTGCCACATCAAAGAGAGGCAAGTTGTTGAAGATTTCTGCTTCTTCTTTGCTCTTGATAAGCTGCTCAAGAGCATCATCTGCAAGATCGTCATCACTTGACAGATCAATGTGCTCTTCATGCAGAATGACAGCAGGGGTCAGTGTTAGTTTAGTATTCTTGACACTTTTCTTTCTCTTCTCCGTCTTCTTGGAGATGCGGGATTGATCCTCGGGCGTAATCGGCTTCAGGAGGTGCGATGGCGATGGCTTCACATGAGAAGCTTTTGGAGGAGCAGCTAACTTTGGAGCCTTGACTTTCTTAAGCCTGCGGCTTTGGAGCAGGAGGCGGAGCTGGGCTGGGGCTTCATCGAGTCATCATTGTCATCGAGTGATCCACTTTGGCACCTTGGACCAAAATATAAGTGATGAGGCCTTCAAGGTTTGAAAAGCGGACCGATGACATTGGGTTCGGCGTCACGTGAGCCGTCGGCCGCAGGGGAAGCGAGAGGGACCAAGGTTGAAGTCTAATCCCAATGACTTCTTGTTTTCCTTTGCGTAAGCCTTTGTGTCTTTGGAAGTTGCGCTTGAAGAGATTGTCATCGCGACACCGTGAGCAAAGGCGTCGAATTCGGCATTTTCAGCCGAGGTCCACGGACCATGCAAGGATAGAAACCTTGTGCAATAGCTTCAGCCATGCTCTTGGGAGGGAGGCCTCGAAGCGAATATCACCCCAAGGGCTTCTGATGGCATTCTTCTCGGCATAGTCTTGTGTGACGAAATTGTACTTGAACCACTGTTCAGCCCAATAGCGTCGAATCCATTGGATTCGTGTCTTGCGCTGATTATAAGTCTCTTCAGGATCTGTCTTGTACAGCTCTGCGAGGTCATCAGGCAGATCTTTTGAGGTTCCCTCACGATGCTGTCTGCCACCCTTCCTGAATGATTTATCTGTAGCCATGAGCTTCAAACTGAATGGCTTCACAATCAAAGGCTTCAAAGGCTTGCGTTTGCTTGTGAGACGAGGCGGCTTCGGGAGAGTTGGTTTGATGATGTAAGAATTCTGCAAACGAATGCAGACTATGAGAACCAAGGGATTCTCCCACGGACATGTACCTGTGATAGCATTAGAGATGCGAGGGAAGAGGAAGAGGTCATATGCATTCTCAGAAGATTTTGAAGATAAATCGGTTTGAAGACATTGACCTCATGATGCGAAGACATTCACTTATACGCGAGAGTTGGTTCCAGATTTATGCAGATTCGTGAATAAGTACAAGTGAGGAATCTAACTAGTTGTGAAGCTTAAGTGAATATACTAAGCAGTTCAAGATGCATGTAATAGATCTAACTTTGTATGGGCAGAAACCATTTTTGGCAAGTAGGATGAATCCTGAAGATCAAAAAGTTGGTAAAAATAGAGATATATTTACCGCTTCGAAGAACTGTTAGACGGAAGGAAAGGAGGCCGAGCAGTTCACTCCACCGTGCCCTAACTTGGCGACGGAGGACACCTACGGCGGCGGCGTAGATGAAGATGTTCGCGGCCGGCGTGAGGACGGCGTCGGAGAGGTCGCGACAGCTAAGCGCCGTCACGGGCGTCGTCGAGAGCTAGCGGTGGCGCTTAGGGTTTTGACGAGGTGGAGAGGTGGAAGAAGATTTTCTTTACCGCAGGGACATGTATTTATAACGAGGTGTGTGGCGCAACGCATAATTCTGCAGGTGCCCTGGCGGTTCACATCTGAGGGGCACGTGTACGCATGCAACATCTTGTGAGTTATCCCACGTTCCCACGCCGCCCGGTTTGTCGGAGGGTTGTTCCGGCTTCTCCGAGTTCAACAAGAATGATGAATCATTTAAAACAGACTTAAAGTTTGTCTCTGTGTCTTTTCTTTGACAAGGACGCAGAGAAGACATTCAACAGTTTCAATAGAATGCATATGATTTGGACAGATAGAGTTTGGGATAGAAAGCATAGAGAGATTGGGGTCCGATCACATTCACTTAGTTCAAAAGATTCAACTTGAAGACATAGCTATAAGTGAATGTTGTAGAGGACAGAAATATATATATCAGACAGCAACCAAATCATCATAGTGAAGAAAATCATAAAAATAGGTTGAAGTTGAAGTCAAATCAAATGCGAATAGCTTCAAGAAATAACGCCATGAGTGAAACACTTCAAACAAAGAAATTTGGTGGTGGCGTTACCCAATCGTATAGGAAGTATTAGACCCGGACACGGCGCACAATTATCGTGGCGCTCGAAGTCAAATTCCACGTTAATGTATTCACACTTGGAATGTAAGTCTTCACCGATTGAAGATATACGTTACTTATGTGTTGCACATCTAAGTCATCAACATGCATAAGTGTTAGGATGTGTGCTTGATCACAGGACATTTGAGGATTCCAAGATATTTAGCTCACCGTAACTTGCAAAACCTTTTCTCATCCAAGGGCTTTGTGAAGATATCGCCATTGCTCTTCGGTGTTGACGTGAATGATGTCAATATCTTTCTTCATGACATGATCCCCGAGAAAATGATGACGAATTTCAATGTGCTTTGTCTTCGAAAGTGCTGGACTGGATTGTTGGCAATCTTGATGGCGCTTTCGTTGTCGCATGAAAAGAGGTACTTGTGTCGATTGATGCCATAGTCCTTGAGAGTTTGCTTCATCCATAGAAGCCGAAACACGGCAAGATCCAAAGAACAATGTATTCAGATTCTGCGGTTGAGAGTGACACACAGTTACGCTTCTTTGAAGACCAACAGACGAGTGATCGTCGAGAAAGTGACATGTGCCCGATGTAGACTTGCGATCCACTTTGTCACCAGCATAATCAGCATCCGAAAATCCAACTAAATCAAATTTTGAGCCCTTTGGATACCATAATCCGAGTGTTGGGGTGTGAGCCAAATATCGAAGAATTAAGCTTCACAGCTAAGTGATGCGATTCCTTTGGTGCCGCTTGGAATCGATCACACATGCAAACACTAAGCATAATATCTGGCCTAGATGCACATAGGTAAAGTAAGGAACCAATCATGGAGCGGTATACCTTTTGATCGAACTCTTTACCATTGTCGTCGGGACCCAAGTGGTGTTTATGGCATTGGCGTCGTGTATCCTTTGCATTCTTGCATTCCAAACTTCTTGAGACAATCTTGGAGGTATTTTTCTTGAGATATAAAGATGCCATTTCTTTCTTGTGAATTTGAAGACCAAGGAAGAACTTGAGCTCTCCCATCATGGGCATCTGATATTGCTCTTGCATCATGTATCCAAACTCATCACTATACTTACGGTTGGTGCAGTAGAAGATAATGTCATCCACATATATTTGGCATACAAACAGTTCACCATAATATGTCTTCGTGAAGAGTGTGGGATCAAGGGATCCAGGTTTGAAGCCTTTTCTCTTCGTGAAGTCTTTGATTGTATCATACCGGTAGCGAGGAGCTTGTTTGAGGCCATACGATTGCTTTATTTAGCTTGTACACCATATCGGGATGTTTTGGATCTTCAAAGCCAGGTGGTTGAGCGACATATACTTCTTCTTCAATCTTGCCGTTGAGAAATGCACTCTTCACATCCATTTGATAGAGCAAGATGTTGTGGTGGTTAGCATAGGCTAGTAGTATGCGAATAGCTTCAAGCCTAGCTACAGGAGCAAATGTTTCATCGAAGTCAATTCCTTCAACTTGAGTATATCCTTGAGCCACAACCTTGCTTTGTTTCTGGCGACTTGACCATGCTCATCTTGCTTGTTTCGATATATCCATTTGGTGCCAATAATGTTATGCTTATGAGGGTCGGGGCGCTTGACAAGTTCCCAAACATTATTCAGCTTGAACTGTTGAAGTTCTTCTTGCATAGCTTGAATCCATTCTAGTTCCATAAAAGCTTGACAACTTTCTTGGGTTACGATATTGATACAAAGGAAAAGTGCCCACGTAAATTTGCTAGTCTGTGTTGCTCTTAATGAGTAAGCGGACCAGTGCGTTGATGCTATCGATTATCTTCTCAATCTGTACTTCATTTGCAACTCGAGGATGAACTGGACGAAGACTTTGCTCATCTTGATCGTTGTCGTCATTGGAATGATTGTCTTGAGCTGAGCATTGTCTTCGAGTTGGTTAGGTGCGTAAATGATAAGTTCCTCTTCAAATTTGTGCTTGAAGGCATGATTTCACTAGTTCCCATTAGCTTGATAGATTCGCTGGGTGGAGCTTCGTCTAGTGTGCTTGGCAGGAACTCTCTTTGTGAACCATTGGTTTCATCAAATCGCTCATCTATAGTTTCGACGATTTTGTAGAGATAGAGATTGAAGACTCTGTAAGAGTGTGAGTCCTTTCCGTAACCGAGCATGAAGCCTTCGTGAGCTTTGGGTTCAAATTTTGACTTGTGATGGGGATCCTTGATCCAGACTTAGCCCCAAATACTCAAGTAATCGACATTTGGCTTCTTGCCATAAAGAGCTCATAGGATGTTTTGTTCGTAAGCTTATGGATATAAACACGGTTGATGACGTGACAAGCTGTATCAATCGCTTCAGGCCAGAACTTTCTTGTAGTCTTGTACTCGTCGAGCATTGATCGAGCCATATCAATTAGGGTTCTGTTCTTGCGCTCCACGATGCCATTTCTTTGGGGTGTGTATGGAGCAGAGAACTCATGAGTGATTCCCATGGTATCCAGATAAAGATCAAGTCCGGTGTTCTTGAATTCAAGGTCGTTATCACTTCGATATGCTTAATCTTGACGCCATAATTGTTCATTGCTCGATTGGCGAATAAATCGAAGACATCTTGCACTTCAGTCTTGTAGAGAATTATGTGAACCCATGTGTATATTGAGTAGTCATCAACAATGACGAAGCCATAGAGACAAGCGGTTGTTGTGAGGGTAGAGTAATGAGTAGGACCAAACAAATCCATGTGAAGCAGCTCGAAGGGTTGAGATATTGTCATGATTGTCTTCAAGGGGTGCTTTGCCCTAGTCATCTTTCCAGCTTCGCAGGCACCACACAAATGGTCCTTCTTGAACTTGACACCTTCGATGCATATGACATGCTTCTTCTTGGCGAGTGTGTGTAAGTTCCTCATTCCAAAGATGCCCCACCTCCGATGCCGTGAGCCAAGATTCTAAAGCTTTTGCAAGAAGACATACGGCAAGTCGTGGACCTGCTGAGAAATCTACCATGTATAGATCATCTTTCCTATACCCTTCAAAGACTAGAGACTTGTCGATTCCATTAGTACAAGGCAACGATATTTTCCGAATATCACAATCATGTTCAAGTCACAAAGCATTGAGACAGACATTAAGTTGAAACCAAGGGATTCAACAAGCATCACTTTGTCCATGTGTTGATCCTTTGATATTGCAACTCTACCTAGACCCAATACCTTGCTTTTACCAGTGTCAGCAAATGTGATGTGACTCTTGTCTGATGGACGTAAGGTTGAGTCCATGAGAAGACTTCGATCACCAGTCATATGATTAGTGCATCCATTGTCCATAATCCATTCTGAAGCATGAGGTGTCATACCCTACTGATGCAGTTAGGGGATAGGCTTCACCAAGATCATTGTGAAGCATAAACATTTGACGGGCAAGTGGATTATTGAAGCTTAAATCAAGATTAGGACTGATAGGATGAATGGCAAACGATTCAGGAATAAAATACATAGTGAGACCATTTGGGCATTTGATCTTGTGCCCTACAAGATGTTTTAGGTCCCCAAAGAATAGCATCGACGCCTTTGATTTTTCGGTGGAGACCCTTTCTGCAAAAGAGAGTTAATTCTTCTTAACCACCCACATCTTCGAGGTGGCTTAGAAGCAATGAGTCTAAGTGCAGCATCTGAGAATTTTGGCTTTGGAGCCCTAGCAAATAGCCTTGCAGGAGATGAGTGATACTCATATGAATAACCGTAAAAGTTCTTAGTTACGTGAACATAGCGGTTTGAGGACACACGCTCATATTCATAAATTTGAGTATTGTTTCCCTGCAAAACATTGGCGTTAGGGTGACTCAAGTGAGTCCTCTGTCTGTATGAAGCCTTTGGACCATATGACGCCTTTGGTCTAGGGTTTGTCTTCTTCCCAGGTGGTGTCATGATGACATTCACTGGAAGATTCTCAAGACAGCTTTTGGGAACCCAGATCTTCTTCATAGGCGGTCCCTTCCTGCAGTTAGTACCAATATACCGCAAACACTTCACCATTACGATTCTTGAACAGCTTATAGTTTGCATCAAAGGATTCATCAATGATAATAGGGTTAGCAGGTAAAGCCGGATAAGGTGGATGGATCCTTTGAAGGTCCCTTTGCAAAGAACCCATGTGGTTTTGGGATACCGCTCGGGCTTCGGTAGGAACCATCAACATTCATTTTCCTCTCGAACCCAACACCCTCTTTCCTAGGGTTTCGGTTCGAATCTGCTTTTTCGGACATCGCAAAGTGTCGATGCCCTTTTAGACTTTTATACATCCCTGCTTTGAGCAATGTCTTCAACCTAGCATTTTCATCGGCAATGGCGGTGGTATCCTCCGCAGAGGGGTTAGTTACCACATTGGTAGTTGAAGACAATGCAACAAAGCAGCAGTTGAACATTCAGCAACAGAGGTAGTGATATCACGCTCAAGACATTTTAAACATGGTGGTTCAAATCCATCCCGAGGGAACTGATCTGTTGAGCGGAAGTGAATCATTCTCTTTTGAAGATCTTCATGAGCCGCTCTCAATTTCTCAAGCTCTTGCTTCCTTTGAAGATAATCATAGGAGAGCCTTTCATGAGTAGTTGATAGCGTTTCATGACGACTTTCAAGTTCTTGGTACTTAGCATGAAGATTTTTAATGTCTTCAACTAAGGACCGTGAACGTGTCATTTCGCGTCCAACAGTCATCGCTTTTGTCTAACAGTTTTTGAGTATGTTCCATAGCTCTTTGTTGTTCAGTTGCAATTTTAGCAAGTGTTTTGTAGCTGGGTTTGGATTCACAATCGGAGTCATCTTCACTTGATGTTTGAAAGTAGGCATCACGTGATTTTACCTTGGCAATCGTGCCATGAAGCGATAGGTGGGAGCGAATTCGTCCTTGTCATTAGCTTCAAGATTGGTGTAGAAGTCATTGTCTTGATGTTGAAGATGGACTTGGCAACATAGGCTGTGGCTAAAGCCAGACTTGCAACGCCCGGGTCGGACTCCTCTTCAGATTCCACCTCCACTTCCTCAGAAGAAGACTCCTCCTCTGAATCCATTTCCTTGCTAACAAAAGCACAAGCCTTGCCAGATGAGCTCTTCTTATGCGATGAAGACTTTGATGAAGACTTGGAAGAAGACTTTGAAGATTTCTTCTTTTTCTTGTCATCAGAATCATATTCCTTGCTCTTCTTCTTCTTCTTCTCATTGTCCCACTGTGGACACTCAGAGATGTACTGTCCAGTTTTCTTGCACTTGTGACAGGTTCTCTTCTTGTAGTCTTGAGTGGAAGCTTCATCATTTCTTGAGCTGGATCGTGAAGACTTTCTGAAGCCTTTCTTCCTAGTGAACTTCTGGAACTTCTTCACATGCATAGCAAGTTCCTTTCCAATGTCTTCAAGATCATCGTAACCGCAATGATTCTTCTTCGATGAGGAAACAACTTTTGCCTTCAAAGCGCGAGTTCGGCCATAGTTTGGACCATAGATATCTCTTTTCTCGGATATTTGGAACTCATGTGTGTTGAGCCTCTCAAGTATATCAGACGGATCGAGTGTCTTGAAGTCAGGACATTCTTGTATCATGAGGGCAAGGGTGTCAAAAGAGCTGTCAAGTGATCTTAGTAGTGTCTTGACGATTTCATGCTTGGTGACCTCAGTGGCGCCGAGAGCATGAAGCTCATTTGTGATGTCAGTGAGGCGATCAAACGTGAGCTGGACATTTTCATTGTCGTTTCTCTTGAAGCGGTTGAAGAGGTTGCGAAGAACACTGATTCTTTGATCTCTCTGGGTTGAGACGCCTTCGTTGACCTTGGATAGCCAGTCCCAGACTAGCTTCGACGTTTCCAGAGCACTCACACGGCCATACTGTCCTTTGGTCAGATGACCACAGATGATGTTCTTTGCAGTGGAGTCCAGTTGAATGAACTTCTTGACATCGGTTGGGGTGACTCCTTCACCAGATTTAGGAACGCCGTTCTTGACGACATACCGTAGGTCGACATCAATGGCTTCAAGATGCATGCGCATATTATTCTTCCAAAGAGGGATAGTCGGTTCCATCGAACATGGGGCAAGCAGCGGAGACCTTGATTATCCCTGCGATCGACATAGCTAAAACTCGGTGGTTAAACTGAATCACACGTAACAAGGGAGTACCTTGCTCGATACCAATTGAAAGTGCTAGTTATCGACTAGAGGGGGTGAATAGGCGATTTTTATGAAAGTCTTCAAAACACGGATGTTTCGAAGACAAACAACAGAAATGACCTACTTGATATGCAGCGGAAGATAACTACAACAAGAAAGCCATAGTCAAGTATGCAATAATGTGAACGGACAAGACTAATAGCAGCTATGTAGTAAGGATCAAGATTGGAAGATAGTATGAAGCCAAACAACAATAGAAGTCAAGCAGTGAAGTCAAACAGATAAGACATATAAGCAATGACTTCACGAAGACAAACTTAGGGTAAAGGAGGGAAGGGATAGAACCAGTCACTAGTTGAAGACACATGATTTGTTGGACCAGTTCCAGTTGTTGTGACAACTATACATCCGGGTTAGGGAGGCTGAGATTCAACTCAAGACCGCGTCTTCACCTTATTCCCCTTGAGCTAAGGACACACAGTCCTCGCCCAATCACTCTGGTAAGTCTTCAAGGTAGACTTCCGAACCTTCACAGACTGCGTTCACCGGCAATCCACAATGACTCTTGGATGCTTAGAACGCGACGCCTAACCGGCTGGAGGATTCATAGTCCTCAAGTGTAATAAGTCTTCAAGTCACACAGACAGGAAAACTTTAGTGATGCCTAACACTCTTTGGCTCTGGGTGTTTTGGGCTTTGTCCTCGCAAGGATTTCTCTCTCTCAATTGCTTCGAGGTGGGTTGCTCTCAAACGACAAAAGTCGTGCAGTAACTCTGAGTAGCCACCAATTTATGGTGTAGGGGGTGGGCTATTTATAGCCGCTAGGCAACCCGACCTGTTATGTCCGAAATGACCCTGGGTCACTAAGGAACTGACACGTGTTCCAACGGTCAGATTTCAAACACTCACGGCAACTTTACTTGGGCTACAAGCAAAGCTGACTCGTCCAGCTCTGGATAAGTTTTGCTCTCATTGTCTTCGCTCGAAGACATAGGATTTGGGTTGAGCACCACTTCAGTCATTCTGACTATGATCACTTGGACCCCACTTAACAGTACGGTGGTTCCTACGACTCAACAAAGAAGAAAAGGAAACAACGAAACAACACGGTCTTCGCGCTCCATAGTCTTCACTCAATGTCTTCTCATGTCATAGTCTTCAATGTGAATATCTTCACATACCACCATTGTCTTCAATGTCTTCATACATTTTTAGGGGTCGTCTCCGGTAGGTAAACCGAATCAATGAGGGACACTACCTGTGTTATCCTGCAATTCTCGCAAACGCATTAGTCTCTCAACCACATTTGTCATCAATACTCCAAAACCAACTAGGGGTGGCACTAGATGCACTTACAATTTGTCACTCCGATTGTCGGAGAGGTATCTCCGGGCCCACTCGGTAATGCACATCACTTAAGCCTTGCAAGCATTGCAACTAATGAGTTAGTTGCGGGCTGATGTATTATGGAACGAGTAAAGAGACTTGCCGGTAACGAGATTGAACTAGGTATTGGGATACCAACGATCAAATCTCAGGCAAGTAACATACCGATGACAAAGGGAACAACGTATGTTGTTATGCGGTTTGACCGATGATCTTCGTAGAATATGTGGGAGCCAATATGAGCATCCAGGTTCCGGTATTGGTTATTAACCGGAGACGTGTCTCGGTCATGTCTACATAGTTCTTGAACCCGTAGGGTCCGCACGCTTAAAGTTCGTTGACGGTTATATTTTGAGTTAATGTGTTTTGATGTACCGAAGGTAGTTGGGAGTCCCGGATGTGATCACGGACATGATGAAGAGTCTCGAAATGGTCGAGACGTAAAGATCGATATATTGGACGACTATATTTGGATACCGAAATGGTTCCGGGTGAGATCGGGACAATACCGAAGCACTTGGAGGTTATCGGAACCCCCCGGGAGGTATATGGGCCTTAATGGGCTTTAGTGGAAAGGAGGGGA
The DNA here is from genome assembly GCA_021605145.1 of Aegilops bicornis. Classification (NCBI taxonomy): domain Eukaryota; kingdom Viridiplantae; phylum Streptophyta; class Magnoliopsida; order Poales; family Poaceae; genus Aegilops; species Aegilops bicornis. The sequence continues at coordinate 509,150,788 of CM038669.1, forward strand.
AAGGAGCAAGGGAGCCCCCCCCCCCAAGCCCAATCCGAATTGGGAGGGGGGCCGGCCCCCCCTTTCCTTCCTCCCTCCTTCCTCTTCCTTCCCTCTCCCTCTCCAAATAGGAAAGGTGGGAGTACAACTCCCGGGGGGAGTAGGACTCCCCCCTAGTGCGCCTCCTCCCCTTGGCCGGCCCTCTCCTCCCCCTTTGTATGCGGAGGAGGGGCACCCCATAGACACAACAATTGATCTCTTGGATCTTTTAGCCGTGTGCGGTGCCCCTCTCCACCATAGTCCACCTCGATAATATCGTAGCAGTGCTTAGGCGAAGCCCTGCGTTGGTAGAACATCATCATCGTCACCACGCCGTCGTGCTGACGGAACTCTCCATCAAAGCTTGGCTGGATCAGAGTTCGAGGGACGTCATCGAGTTGAACGTGTGCTGAACTCGGAGGTGCCGTGCGTTCGGTACTTGATCGGTCGGATCGTGAAGACGTACGACTACATCAACCGCGTTGTGCTAACGCTTCCGCTTTCGGTCTATGAGGGTACGTGGACACACTCTCCCCTCTCGTTGATATGCATCACCATGATCTTGCGTGTGCGTAGGAATTTTTTTGAAATTATTGCGTTCCCCAAAAGTGCTCCCACTCACTTTCTTGTAAATACATACTTCACCATAAGTCTTTATAAAACTATATGCTTTGATCAACTTATCAAAGCATATATTCCAACTCCGAGATGCTTGCACCAGTCCATAGATGGATCACTGGAGCAAACATATTTTGTTAGCACCTTTAGGATCGACAAAACCTTCTGGTTGCATCACATACAACTCTTCTTTAGAAATCCGTTAAGGAATGCAGGTTTGACATCCATTTGCCAAATTTCATAAAATGTGGCAATTGCTAACATGATTCGGACAGACTTTTAAGCATCGATACAAGTGAGAAAATCTCATCGTAGTCAACACCTTGAATTTGTCGAAAACATTTTTGCGACAATTCGAGCTTTGTAGATCGTAACACTACTATCAGCGTCCGTCTTCCTCTTGAAGATCCATTTATTCTCTATTTCTTGTCGATCATCGGGAAAGTCAACCAAAGTCCATACTTTGTTCTCATACATGGATCCCATCTCAGACCTCATGGCCTCAAGCCATTTCACGGAATCTGGGCTCATCATCGCTTCCTCATAGTTCGTAGGTTCGTCATGGTCAAGTAACATGACCTCCAGAACTGGATTACCGTACCACTCTGGTGCGGATCTTACTCTGCTTGACCTACGAGGTTCGGTAGTAACTTGATCTGAAGTTACATGATCATCATCATTAGCTTCCTCACTAATTGGTGTTGGAGTCACAGGAACAGATTTCTGTGATGAACTACTTTCCAATAAGGGAGCAGTGCGATTACCTCATCAAGTTCTACTTTCCTCCCACTCACTTCTTTCGAGAGAAACTCCTTCTCTAGAAAGGATCCATTCTTAGCAACGAATGCCTCGCCTTCGGATCTGTGATAGAAGGTGTACCCAACAGTCTCCTTTGGGTATCCTATGAAGACACATTTCTCCGATTTGGGTTCGAGCTTATCAGGTTGAAGCTTTTTCACACAAGCATCGCAGCCCCAAACTTTAAGAAACGACAACTTTGGTTTCTTGCCAAACCACAGTTCATAAGGCGTCGTCTCAACGGATTTTGATGGTGCCCTATTTAACGTGAATGCAGTCATCTCTAAAGCATAACCCCAAAACGATAGCGGTAAATAAGTAAGAGACATCATAGATCGCACCATATCTAGTAAAGTACGATTATGACGTTCGGACACACCATTACGCTGTGGTGTTCCGGTGGCGTGAGTTGCTTGAAACTATTCCGCATTGTTTCAAATGAAGACCAAACTTCGTAACTCAAATATTCTCCTCCACGATCAGATCATAGAAACTTTATTTTCTTGTTATGATGATTTTCCACTTCACTCTGAAATTCTTTGAACTTTTCAAATGTTTCAGACTTATGTTTCATCAAGTAGATATACCCATATCTGCTCAAATCGTCTGTGAAGGTGAGAAAATAACGATACCTGCCACGAGCCTCAACACTCATCGGACTGCATACATCAGTATGTATTATTTCCAACAAGTATATTGCTCGCTCCATTGCTCCAGAGAACGGAGTCTTAGTCATCTTGCCCATGAGGAATGGTTCGCAAGCATCAACTAATTCATAATTTAGTGATTTCAAAAGCCCATCAGCACGGATTTTCTTCATGCGCTTTACACCAATATGACCTAAACGGCAGTGCCACAAATAAGTTGCACTATCATTATTAACTTTGCATCTTTTGGCTTCAATATTATGAATATGTGTATCACTACGATCGAGATTCAATAAACCATTCACCTTGGGTGTATGACCATTGAAGGTTTTATTCATGTAAACAGAACAACAATTATTCTATGACTTTTTAATGAATAACCGTATTGCGATAAATATGATTAAATCATATTCATGCTTAACGCAAACACCAAATAACATTTATTTAGGTTCAACACTAATCTCGAAAATATAAGGAGTGTGCGATGATGATCATATCAATCTTGGAACCACTTCCAGCACACATCGTCACTTCACCCTTAACTAGTCATTGTTCATTCTGCAACTCCCGTTTCGAGTTACTAATCTTAGCAACTGAACCAGTATCAAATGTCGAGGGGTTGCTATAAACACTAGTAAAGTACACATAAATAACATGTATATCAAATATACCTTTGTTCACTTTGCCATCCTTCTTATCCGCCAAGTATCTAGGGCAGTTCCACTTCAAGTGACCATTTCCATTGCAGAAGCACTCAGTCTCAAGCTTAGGTCCAGACTTGGGCTTCTTCACTTGAGCAGCAACTTGCTTGCCGTTCTTCTTGAAGTTCCCCTTCTATCCCTTTGCCCTTTTCTTGAAACTAGTGGTCTTGTTAACCATCAACACTTGATGCTCTTTCTTGATTTCTACCTTCATCGATTGCAGCATCGCAAAGAGCTCGGGAATTATTTTCGTCATCCCTTGCATATTATAGTTCATCACGAAGTTCTAGTAACTTGGTGATAGTGACTAGAGAATTCTGTCAATCACTATCTTATCTGGAAGATTAGCTCCCACTCGATTCAAGTGATTGTAGTACCCAGACAATCTGAGCACATGCTCACTGGTTGAGCTATTCTCCTCCATCTTGTAGGCAAAGTACTGTCAGAGGTCTCATACCTCTCGACACGGGCATGAGTATGAAATACAGATTTCAACTCTTGGAACATCTTATATGCTCCATGGCGTTAAAAACATTTTTGAAGTCCCGGTTCTAAGCCGTAAAGCATGGTGCACTAAACTATCAAGTAGTCATCATACCGAGCTTTGTCAAACGTTCCTAACGTCTGCATCTGCTCCTGCAATCGGTCTATCACCTAGTGGTGCATCAAGGATATAATTCTTCTGCGCAGCAATGCGGATAATCCTTAGATCACAGATCCAATCCGCATCATTGCTACTAACATCTTTCAACTTAGTTTTCTCTAGGAACATATCAAAAATAAAACAGGGGAGCTAAACGCGAGCTATTGATCTACAACATAGATATGCTAATACTACCAGGACTAAGTTCATGATAAATTTAAAGTTCAATTAATCATATTACTTAAGAACTCCCACTTAGATAGACATCCCTCTAATCATCTAAGTGATCACATGATCCATATCAACTAAACCATGTCCGATCATCACGTGAGATGGAGTAGTTTTCAATGGTGAACATCACTATGTTGATCATATCTACTATATGATTCACGCTCGACCTTTCGGTCTCAGTGTTTCGAGGCCATATCTGCATATGCTAGGCTCGTCAAGTTTAACCCGAGTATTCTGCGTGTGCAAAACTGGCTTGCACCCGTTGTATGTGAACGTAGAGCTTATCACACCCGATCATCACGTGGTGTCTCAGCATGAAGAACTGTCGCAACGGTGCATACTCAGGGAGAACACTTATACCTTGAAATTTTAGTAAGGGATCATCTTATAAAGCTACCGCCGAACCAAGCAAAATAACATGTATAAAAGATAAACACCACATGCAATAAAAATATGTGACATGATATGGCCATCATCATCTTGTGCCTTTGATCTCCATCTCCAAAGTACCGTCATGATTTCTATCATCACTGGCATGACACCATGATCTCTATCATATTGATCTCTATCGAAGTGTCGTCATATGGTCGTCTCGCCAACTATTGCTTTTGCAAATGTTGCTATCGCATAGTGATAAAGTAAAGCAATTATATGGCGCTTGCATCTTATGCAATAAAGAGACAACCATAAGGCTCCTGCCAGTTGCTGATAACTTTAACAAAACATGATCATCTCATACAACAATTTATATCTCATCACGTCTTGACCATATCACATCACAACATGCCCTGCAAAAACAAGTTAGACGTCCTCTACTTTGTTGTTGCAAGTTTTACGTGGCTGCTACGGGCTTAGCAATAACCGTTCTTACCTACGCATAAAAACCACAACGATTTTTCGTCAAGTATGTGTTGTTTTAACCTTCAACAAGGACCGGGCGTAGCTACTCGATTCAACTAAAGTTGGAGAAACTGACACCCGCCAGCCACCTGTGTGCGAAGCATGTTGGTAGAACCAGTCTCGCGTAAGCGTACGCGTAATGTCGGTCCGGGCCGCTTCATCCAACAATACCGCCGAATCAAAGTATGACATGCTGGTAAGCAGTATGACTAGTATCGCCCACAACTCACTTGTGTTCTACTCGTGCATATAACATCTACGCATAAACCTGGCTCGGATGCCACTGTTGGGGAACGTAGTAATTTCAAAATTTTCCTACGCACACGCAAGATCATGGTGATGCATAGCAACGAGAGGGGAGAGTGTTGTCTACGTACCCTCGTAGACCGTAAGAGGAAGCATTATGGCAACGCGGTTGATGTAGTTGTACGTCTTCACAATCGACCGATCCTAGCACCGAAGGTACGGCACCTCCGCGGTCTGCACATGTTCGGCTCGGTGACGTCCCACGAACTCACGATCCAGCAGAGTGTCAGGGAAGAGCTTCGTCAGCACGATGGCATGATGATGGTGATGATGAAGCTACCGGGGCTTCACCTAAGCACTACGACGATATGACCGAGGTGGATTATGGTGGAGGGGGGAACCGCACACGGCTAAGAACAATGTATGTTGTGCTTCTAGGGTGCCTGTCGGTGTCAAAACCGGCGGATCTCGGGTAGGGGGTCCAGAACTATGCGTTTAGGCGGATGGTAACAGGAGACAAGGGACACGATGTTTACCCAGGTTCGGGCCCTCTTGATGGAGGTAAAACCCTCGTCACTGCTTGATTGATATTGATATTGTGGATGTTTACAAGAGTGGATCTACCACGAGATCAAGGAGGCTAAACCCTAGAAGCTAGCATATGGTATGATTGTAAGGGTTGTTGTGATGATAGTCCCTACGGACTAGAGCCATCCGGTTTATATAGACACCGGAGAGGGCTAGGGTTACATAGAGTCGGTTACAATGGTAGGAGATCTACATATCCGTATCGCCAAGCTTGCCTTCCACGCCAAGGAAAGTCCCATCCGGACACGGGGTGAAGTCTTCAATCTTCTATCTTCATAGTCTTGGAGTCCGGTCGATGATGATAGTCCGACCGATGATAGTCCGGCCGATGATGGTAGTCCGGACATCCGGACACCCCCTAATCCGGGACTCCCTCAGTAGCCCCCGAACCAGGCTTCAATGACGATAAGTCCAGCATGCGTGTAGTCTTCGGCGTTGGAAGGCGGGTTCTCCTTCAAGTTCCATGTACCTGCCGAACAGTGTCCAGCTTCCTCTCATCAATGTTGCTGCGTCTTGGCTTCCACGCCCAATAATGGCCTTCTTCCACGCGTCAGCGAACGTGAAAAGCCAGGGTGTCTTTTATGTTTGACCCCCTAGTTGTGCGAATAATCTGCCTATAAGGGAGGCAAGAATCCAGATCCAAATCACCATCTTCCTCCCGCAAATACTCATCGGAGCGTTTTTGACCGAGAATCCATTCCATCATGGACCGTCAACGCGGCTCCTCTTCTCGCGCTCCCAGCCCTTTCTTTGGGAGATTGGAGGAGATGCTCTGTTCGCAACGAGCTGGTGAAGCTCCAAGTGGGGGATATCTCCCTCCGCCTTCATGGTTCCGGTTCGAGCCGGGTTGGCCACCTACAAAGGTGGGAAGCAAGCGGAGGTTACCCCAAATCCCAACAAAGGGGAGCGGGTATGCTTCGTCCCCTATCTGATAAGGGGGCTCGGATTTCCTGTACATCCATTCCTCCGTGGGCTCCTGAAGTTCTACGGACTCCAGCTTCATCACCTCACGCTCGCCTCAATCCTGCATATTGCGGGTTATGTAGCTCTTTGCGAGCTTTTCCTGGGCGTCGAGCCCCACTTCGCTACCGTGGAAGAGGTTGTTCTGCCTTGTACCCCGCTCTCACGAGGGGTCCATATATCAAGTGGGCGGCGTGAAATATGGCGCATTGCCGGACCGGATATCCATCCGGAACCCCTAAGAAGGCGCCCAAGACCGGCCTTCGTAATGGTTTTATATAGAAGACGCTCCGCTGTCGGACCCTGTTCGGATCGGCCTCCCGGAGTTCAGCAATGCTCCTCTGAAGAAACGCCTTAGTTGGCGTCCGCGGAGCCCCCGTCTGGAGGAAGACAAGAGCGTCCATTATTTGATGGGCCGTATAAGGTTACTGGCCCATGCTGGGTTGACCATGATTGGAATCATGGCAACATGCATTACGCTGTGAAGTGCAGCCACTACAATCTGAGGCCACCCCATGTGGGATTTCAACGGGAGGATGATGCCACTGTCATGGCCGCAAAGGGCGGATTCGCCAAGATCCGTGACGATCTTGTCCGCCTGTATAAGGGGAGAAGGAGGATTTCCTTCGACGAACCCGTTAAATGGGTTTTCCATGAATAATCCCGGCCTTGGGTAGCGAACACTCAGCGTGTCCGACCCGTGCCTTCGAAACTTAAGTTTCTTATATTGTGTTCTTCTTCGACGCAGAACTGCGCCGGACCGTGGAGGGAATGCTAAGTCCGGCTCCGCAGCCTGAGGATCCAGAGAGATCCCGGGATCCGGCCTCCGAAGAGGATCCGGACATAAAGGTGGAGCTAATCGACGGGGTGTTCCACCAGCTCAGCATAGACAATGCTTTAGTCGCCATCACGGCCGACTATCCCGGACAATATCCGGCTTCCCAGGTGATTGCGGCCGAAGCCCTGCCACCGTCATTCCTTCCTTGCTTATTTCTGACCACTGTATATGATGGCACTATGCAGGAGGCGCCCCTAGGGCGAGAAGCCGAGCTCATGGTGGCTGACCAACAAGGGCCGATTCGGACCAAGAGGCGAAGAGGAGCGGGCGCTGATCAAACGCCGCCGCAAAGGTGTAGCTCACAATCCAAGATTTAGAGCAACGCTCCTAGGAAGCGTTTGAGTGCTCATGACTTTTATAGGGAAAAAAGCGTCCGCCGGATCATGCGGCGTGGAAGTTGTCAATCCAACCTCTACCACCGGGCTCCCGCACTGGTCGAGGGGGAGGCGGCGCAAGGCGCGAGCCGGACGTTCCTCCGACGGAGGATGCCGACAGATCGTCCGCCACCAAGTCCGAGGTGGAGAGTGCCTGAATCACAGCGCCACGGATCAGATTTCGTGGACGTGCTTCTCCCCGAGGCGTTGAATGCCTTTAACACGGGGACGCGCACCTTCGTGCTGCTCAAGATGGTTTTATCGAGCCACGGGCAGTATGTAAAAGACATACGGTAAGAGAATTTAATAGGTATATATGCCAAGAGCCCCGAGACTTAAAGTAGTTATACTAACTGATTTAAGGATCATATGAAACGAGGATCTTACCGAGAAGAATACCCAACTGTCTCGGGAGCTGCAAGAGTGCAAGGCCCAACTTGAGGCTGCGCTCCGCACAGAGGAAACGCAGGGACCTCTCACAGTAACGCATTATTTTAGAAAGATAAGTAGCGTTTGGCCTTTGCGCAAGTCTGAAAGAAAAAATGACGTTGCAGGTGCTGCCGGACAAGATCCGAACAGGCAAGAACTTCTGCGCCAACTAAAGGCCGGCGAGAGGGTGCTGCATGAAAGGAACAAGCTCCAGGACGCCCACGCCCAGCTTGGAGAAGAGCTGAAAGGCGTTCGGGCCGAGCTGTCGGGCTCCGTTAAGGAGAATCAGGCTTAAATCGCGGCATATATAGTAAGTGCTTGAGCGAACTCCTTTGAAAAGAAGAGTTCGGTGAGGAAGTCAATTTGATGTAATATGTCCGCAGGTATGCTCACAGTGTCGCCTCATGGAGGAGATGCCCGTAACAACGGGTGATCAACTTCCCGAATTGTTGCAACTGATCGAGTTCGGCAGGCTATGAGCGGCGTCATCCAGGCGTTATGGCCAGCCTTCTCCATACCCGAGGGTCTTGGGGAGCTTGCGGAGAAGCTGCGGGGAGTGCGGCAGCGCTTCCATTTATGGAAGATTTCGCCCGCCGCCAAGGTGCCGAGGAGGCTGGGCCATGGTAAAGACGCTGTACAAGAAGGCGGATCCCAACCACATGGCGAAGTCGGACCTGTGGGGCCTGATAGGAAGGAGATCCCTGTGAGTTTAGTATACGGCCAAGTGGAGTTGGTCATGAAATTTTCCCAACAGGATCAGAATTAGACAACCTGTTAGACGGGATTGAGGAAGAATACAATCAGTCGTTTTGACAATGTATTATAAAATGACATACAAAATGCCTTCTAGCCGGATTGTAGATCGTTTGTCTTGCCGACCTTTTCGCTTCGACCTCGGGACCCTAGAGTCCGGAGTGTGTCCGAAAACCTTCTCGGTTATAAAACAACCTGGGTATGCATGGAGACCAGGCGTAGGGGTCATCAGTGCTTTATCAGACAAGTGCCCAACTAGTTATGTTATATTACATGGGTAGTAAGAAACATCTTCCAGGGAGAATAGTTCCGTTAAGGGTTCCTTTCCTCTGGGGTGGCATGCCCTAAAGTGCATGTCCTGACCGCGAAAAAAGGTAAAAACATCTGGCGGCAGATAAATAAGTGGGTAAAAATCATCTTTTAGTCACCGACCGAATATTCCCTTAAGAACGCTAGCTTTCGGCTTCACCCGGTCTGAGGTACACATCCGCTGACCCGGCAAGAATAATCGCAGAGGTGCTCCCTTTACCTCCTAGCCGAACAATCGGGAACGAGGGGTAAGCATGTGAGCCAGCAACCCAGCTTGGCCAAAACTTAAGTCATATCGATGCATATAATGGTGAATAAAAGGTACATGTGGAGGCTTGACACATGTGTGGGCAGAAGCCCAGATAATTTAGCTTCTGGTAAAGAAGCCCCCAGGTATAATGAGTGCGGACAGCACTTCAATTGCGCGCGAACGTTGCGCAAGTAGGCCCTTTAAGGCTTGGATGAATAGGGCTGAGAAGAAAGAGATAAACAAAAGGCAGCTGAAAAAAAAATTTGGACGAGGGGAAAGGGACAAACTCTTAGTCCGGCGCTAGGCATAGAATCGTCGGAGGCGGGCTGCGTTCCATGGGTTCGGCTCGAGTCGGTTATCCGATGCATTTTCAGTAGGCAGATGCAGCTCCGCCGGTCAGGACTTGATCGATGATGAAGGGGCCTTCCCATTTGGGCTTGAGCTTGTCCTTCTTCTTGTCCGGCAGGCGTAGAACCAGTTCGCGAACATTGTAAGTCTTGGCCCGTACTTCTCTGCTTTGATATCTTCGAGCCTGCTGCTGATAAAATGCGGAACAAGCCTTAGCGACGTCGCGCTCTTCCTCCAATGCGTCCAAGCTGTCCTGCCGATCCAACTCGGCTTCTCTTTCTTCGTACATGCGCTTTTCGAGGTGAGTCATGAATGATGTCGCAGGCAAAACTGCTTCGCTACCGTATACCATAAAAATGGTGTGAATCCGTAATACGGTTAGGCGTTGTCCGCAGCCCCCGTAGTACGGAGTCGAAGCTCCCCTACCCAAAGGCGTGTCGATTTCGTAAGGGACCGCACTAGTCCGGGTTTGATGCCGCTCATTATTAGACCATTTGCTCGTTCCACTTGACCGTTGGTTTGAGGATGATAGACCCGTAATCGAGCTTGATGCCCATATTTTTGCACCATGATTTGACCTCATCGGCGGTGAAATTCGCCGTTGTCGGTGATGATGCCGTGAGGGACACCATAACGGTGTACTACCCCGGATATAAAGTCTATCACTGGTCCGGACTCGCCGCTTTTAACCGGCTTGGCCTCTATCCATTTGGTGAAATTATCAACCATGACCAATAGGTACCTTTGCTTGTGGGTTCCCCTTTAAGTGGTCCAACCATGTCAAGCCCCCTGCATCATGACGGCCGGTGTAATGGTTATAGTTTTGAGGGCGGTGGGTGGCATATGGCTCGATTAGCAAAGAGTCGACAACCGACGCATCTTTGGACTAAGTCCCGAGCATCTGCTTGGGCCGTCGGCCAGTAAAATCCTGTACGGAATGCCTTTCCTACAAGGGCCCGAGCTGCGGCATGGTGTCCGCCTTGTCCGGCATGAATTTCAGCCAGGAGGTTTCGCCCTTCCTCTTCGGAGATACACCTTTGAAGGACTCCGGTTGTGCTTTTCTTATAAAGTTCTCCCTCATAGACCTTGTAGGCTTTAGATCACCGGACAATGCAGCGGGCCTCGTTTTGGTCTTCGGGAAGCTCCTGCCTAAGTAAGTAGGCGAGGAATGGTTCTGTCGACGGGGCAATTACTGCCATTATGTCGTGGGCGGAAGGTGTTATGTCATCGGCTGAATCGCCGGTTGGTGCGGCTTGTTCCGGTTTGTTAGTTCCGGACTCCTCTTCCCATAGTACGGATGGCTTGAAGAGCCTTTCCAGGAAGATGTTAGGAGGGACAGACTCGCGTTTTGCGCCAATGCGTGCCAGTACGTCGGCTGCTTGGTTATTATCCCGGGCTACATAATGGAATTCAAGTCCTTCGAACCAGGCTGACATTTTTAGGACAGCGTTGCGATATGCTGCCATTTTCGGATCTTTGGCGTCAAAGTCTCCGTTTATTTGGGATATTGCGAGGTTTGAATCCCCGCGCACCTCTAGGCGTTGAATGCCCATGGAGATTGCCATCCGGAGACCATGTAAAAGGGCCTCGTATTCGCCGCGTTGTTGGAGTCCGTGTACATTATCTCGAAATGCGTATTGGACTGTGTCCCCGATCGGGACGTCAATACGACGCCATTTCCCCCAGTCCGGCTAACATTTTAGAGCCGTCGAAGTGCATAATCCAATTGGAGTATGCGCCGTATTCTTTAGGGAGTTTGGCTTCGGTCCATTCAGCGACAAAGTCAGCCAAAACTTGTGACTTTATAGCTCGCCGAGGTTTGTAAGATATATCAAATGGTAAGAGCTCAATGGCCCATTTTGCAATCACCTTACGTCGCGTCGCGGTTGTTTATAATGTCGTTAAGTGGTACTTCAGAGGCCATCGTTATCGAACACTCTTGAAAGTAGTGTCGGAGCTTCCGGATGCCATGAACACCGCGTATGCTATCTTACGATAGTGCGGTAACGGACTTGCGGGGGTTAACACAAGGATAATCGTAGTATACTGGTTTTGAAGAGGGAATTTATGCCCTTCGCTTTCTCGTTCGACGACGAGTACCGCGCTTTTACGACTTGATGCGTAGCTGCGATGTATAACAACATTGGTTCGCCCGGGTTGGGCGCAGCCAGACCGGATTTGTTGCCGATGGCCTTTATTTCTTCGAGTCCGGCTGGTGGCAAAGATCCGGCCCACTCAAAGTGTTCGGTGTGCCTAAGGAGGCGATACAGGGGTAATGCCTTTTCTCCTAGACGGGAGATAAAGCGGCTTAGAGCCGCCATGCATCCAGTCAATTTTTGTATTTGCTTGAGGTCTTTTGGGATCTTGGCTGGGTTTGCTTCAATTCCTCTACCGGATACAATGAAGCCCAGCAGCTTTCCAGCTGGTACACCGAAAACGCATTTTTCCGGATTCAGCTTGATGTCATATGCTCTGAGGTTGTCGAATGTGAGCCTCAAGTCGTCTACTAGAGTTTCGACGTGTTTAGTTTTGACGACTACGCCGCTCACGTATGCCTCTACTGTTTTGCCGATCTGGGTAGCCGGACATGTCCGAATCATGCGCCGATATGTTGCGTCGGCGTTTTAAGTCCGAAGGGCATCGTGTTGAAGCAGAATGGTCCATATGGAGTAATGAATGCCGCTATGCTTGATCCGCTTCGCCATCTTGATTTGATGATAGCCGGAGTATGCGTCCGTGAAGCACAATGAATCGTGCCTGCGGTGGCATCGATGATTTGGTCGATGCGGGAAGGGGAAGGGATCCTTTGGGCAGGCCTTATTTAGGTCTTTGAAATCGACACATAGGCGCCAGGATTTGTCCTTCTTTGGTACCATTACCAGGTTTGCTAGCCAATCCGGTGCTTGATGTCTCTGATAAATCCGGCTTCCAATAGTTTGGCTAGCTCTTCTCCCATTGCCTGTCTTTTGGGTTCGGAAAATCGTCAAGAGCCTGTTTGATCGGCTTGAATCCTTTTAGGATGTTTAGGCTGTGTTACGCCAATCTGCGTGGGATTCCGGCATATCCGAGGGGTGCCAGCAAAATGTCCCAATTTTCCCGGCGAATTCTCGCAGCGGTGGCGCCCACATCGTGGTTCAATTGTGCCCCATGGAGGCCGTCTTTGTCGGGTCCGTTGGGTGGACTCGAATTTTACTATTTCATCTGCTGGTTTAAAGGAGGTGGACTTGGATCTCTTATCGAGTATCACATCGTCCCTATTCACCGTGAGAGCGCAGCGTGGTGAGTTCCTCTGCCGCTAGGGCTTGGATAGTGCCTCTAAGGCTAATGCGGCTGTCTTGTTTTCGCACGGAGTGCTATGTCCGAATCACTAACGAGAGTGATTATTCCGCCGGCCCGGCATTTTGAGCTTCATGTACCCGTAATGGGGTACGGCTTGAAAAATTGCGTAATGCCTCTCGTCCTAATATAGCGTGATATCCGTTGTTGAGCAGGGCCACTTGGAACGTGACTTCTTCAATCTGTAATTGTTCAAAGGAGCCGAATACCACATCGAGTGTGATTTTTCCTGTCAGCGTAGCGCCTCCCGGCTAGGGATTATTCCTCTAAAGGTTGTGCTGCTTCGCTCAATGCGGCTCCAGTCTATTTCCATTTTTTGAAGGGTTTCCTCGTAGATGAGGTTTAATCCGCTGCCGCCATCCATGAGGACTTTTGTAAGTCGAAAGCCGTCCACTATTGGACTAAGTACGCGGCTGGAGCTCGGGCTGTCCGGAATTTAGGTTCGTCGCTGGCGTTGAAGGTGATGGCTGTGTCGCTCCATGGATTGGTTGTTGCTACTTGGTAGACTTCGGCGAGGCTGCGGATTGTTCGTTTCCGCGTATTATTTGATACAAAAGTCTCGAAGGCTGTTGATACCGTACCGATGTTGTTGGAGTGGTTTTCCGGGGCTAGAAGCTCCTCTCCACTTTTGGCCACCTGCCGTAATATCCAACATGCTCGAAGGCTATGTGTTGGGACGGCGCCTTCAGACATCATGAATTTTGCAGGTCCGCTAAGCCATCCCTCTAGTACAGCCTGCGTGCCCTTTATGGGGTTTTTGCTTTTGGTTTTTGCATCCGGTGCTTGAGTGTAATGCACCCTTTTGTTGCGGACTAGGGTTGTATTCGGGGCGGATTGTCCCGAAATTTATTTTGGTTGTCCGGAAACTCTCCATCGCACAAGATTTTCAGATTATGGACGCCAGTCGGCGGCGTGTAATTTCACGACGGCCGACGGCGTTCAAGATTTCCTCGTCTGCAATTATTGCAAAAAATTGAGATTGCGTTTTCCTCTCGGCAGTCCTTTATCCTGTCCATAACCAGGAGGAATCTGGCCCAGTAGTGATGTACTGTCTCAGCGGGCTCTTGCCGAATTAGAGATAGATCGCATATGTCTGGGCGGGTGGGTGGAACTAAGTCCGGAACCCTACCCATCTCAAGGCTCGAAGGCCGAGAAGTTTCCAACTTTGGAAGCTTGGATTTCTGGACGTTGTCCAACGAGTCTAGTCCGATGCCTGACTTTAAGTTCAGCGCTTGATCAGAGCCCGTCCCTCCGCTGGGAATCCGCATGGGAGGTTCGGGAGCCCGGACATGACTAGTTTTCAATACAGGAGAAGCGTTGCCGCGTTGTTCCTCTACCACTGCAACGTGGTGGGTGACCTGGGGAGAGTTAATCTCTCTCAGATCGGTTTTAAGCCCAATCTGATCGTAGTCTGTAGCGACTCCCAGGGCGGCGATGCGATCCAAGAGCTCGTTTACGGACGAGAGCTCTATTGGATCCAGCCGCTCGACGAATTCCGAGTTGACGCGGAGATTGCTTTTGATGACTTGAGAGGTCATTGTCGAAGCGATGGCCGGACAGGCGGTCATAAGAAAACCACCTAGCCGGATAGTCTGGCCGGCGGCCAGGGCTCCTTTGGCGAAAATACCGTCCTTGAAGACGGGAGGAGGCATCCTTCCTATCGGTGACGGCACAGAGGAACTCTCAATGAAAGCACCAATGTCGGTGTCAAAACCGGCGGATCTCGGGTAGGGGTCCCGAACTGTGCGTCTAGGCGGATGGTAACAGGAGACAAGGGACACGATGTTTACCTGTGTTCGGGCCCTCTTGATGGAGGTAAAACCCTACGTCCTGCTTGATTGATATTGATATTGTGGATGTTTACAAGAGTGGATCTACCACGAGATCAAGGAGGCTAAACCCTAGAAGCTAGCCTATGGTATGATTGTAAGGGTTGTTGTGATGATAGTCCTACGTACTAGAGCCATCCGGTTTATATAGACACCGGAGAGGGCTAGGGTTACATAGAGTCGGTTACAATGGTAGGAGATCTACATATCCGTATCGCCAAGCTTGCCTTCCACGCCAAGGAAAGTCCCATCCGGACACGGGGTGAAGTCTTCAATCTTCTATCTTCATAGTCTTGGAGTCCGGTCGATGATGATAGTCCGGCCGATGATAGTCCGGCCGATGATGGTAGTCCGGCCATCCGGACACCCCCTAATCCGGGACTCCCTCAGTGCCCCCTGCCCCCGTATGTAAAGGAGCAAGGTGGAGGACCGGCCGGCCCTGGAGCGCGCCAAGGAGAGGGAGGAGTCCTCCTCCAAGTAGGAGTAGGACTCCCCCTTTCCTAGTCCAACTAGGAGGAGGAAGGGGGAAGGAAACAGAGGGAGAGGGAAAGAGGGGCCGCGTCCCCCTCCCCTAGTCCAATTCGGACTCCCATTGGGAGCGGGCGCGCCACCTCCTGGGCTGCTGCCCTCTCTCTCCCCTAATGCCCACTAAGGCCCAATACTTCCCCGGGGGGTTCCGGTAACCCCTCCAGCACTCTGGTTTTCTCTGAAAACACCCGGAACACCTCCGGTGTCCGAATATAGCCGTCCAATATATCGATCTTTTTGTCTCGACCATTTCGAGACTCATCGTCATGTCCATCATCATATCCAGGACTCTGAACTACCTTCGGTACATCAAAACACATAAACTAATAATACCGACCGTCACCAAACTTTAAGCGTGCGGACCCTACGGGTTCGAGAACTATGTAGACATGACCGAGACTCATCTCTGGTCAATAACCAATAGCGGAACCTGGATGCTCATATTGGTTCCTACATATTCTATGAAGATCTTTATCGGTCAAACCGCATAACAACATACGTTGTTCCCTTTGTCATTGGTATGTTACTTGCCCGAGATTCGATCGTCGGTATCTCAATACCTAGTTCAATCTCGTTACTGGCAAGTCTCTTTACTTGTTCCGTAATGCATCATCCCGCAACTAACTCATTAGTCACATTGCTTGCAAGGCTTATAGTGATGTGCATTAACGAGAGGGCCCAGAGATACCTCTCCGACAATCGGAGTGACAAATCCTAATCTCGATCTATGCCAACTCAACAAGTACCATCATAGACACTTGTAGAGCACCTTTGTAATCACCCAGTTACGTTGTGACGTTTGGTAGCACACAAAGTGTTTCCCCTGTATCCGTGAGTTGCATAATCTCATAGTCATAGGAACATGTATATATAGGTCATGAAGAAAGCAATAGCAATATACTAAACGATCAAGTGCTAAGCTAACGGAATGGGTCAGGTCAATCACATCATTCTCTAATGATGTGATCCCGTTAATCAAATGACAACTCATGTCTATGGCTAGGAAACTTAACCATCTTTGATTCAACGAGCTAGTCAAGTAGAGGCATACTGGTGACACTGCTTGTCTATGTATCCACACATATACTAAGTTTCCGGTTAATACAATTCTAGCATGAATAATAAACATTTATCATGAAATAAGGAAATATATAATAACTTTATTATTGCCTCTAGGGCATATTTCCTTCAGCTGGATCCGGGGCGGCGGCCCCTAGGCTGGCCTCCTCGTCCGGGCGCGGCGGGGCAGGTGGGCGGCCGAGGATCGGATCAGGTGGCCAGTGATCCTCTGGCGGTTTGGTGTCGTGGCGTAAGATCTGGTGGTTCCCCTCCCTCCTGCTGCCTCTCTCATCTTCCTGGTGGTTTGCGGTCGCAGGCTCCAGTGATGGTGAGCCCTGGTGGTGTACCTTGGCCGGTCTGGCCGGCCCAGCGGCGGCGGCGTTCATGGGCATCGCTCTCCTTCATGAAGGCGCAGCCGAGGGCCCAATCTACCTACCCCGATCTCATGCGGGGTGAAAACCTACAATCCGCTTCGGATTTGGTGGTAGCGGCGCTTCACGTTGTGACCTTCCTGGAGGTGTTGTCAGGGGCCTTGGGGCTCGGTTGGGATTGCAAAGGAACTGCATGTGAAGGGGATGAGACCAGTGGCAGCGGGTTGTGTTCGCGAAGGAGGTGCGACGTTGCAGCTGACACGTCGACAACGGCGGATCCCGGCGGCATGGAGCAGCGGGGTCTCACTGCTAGGCGTGTGTTGATGGACGAGCGTAGGATGGTGGCGTCGTGGTGGCGTCGACGGTAGCTAGACCGGGCAAAAGGTTGATGCGTCAGTACAACTCTGAAGATGGATTGGTGGCAGTTGGCGGCGGCGGCCTCTGAGTGTGCACTGGACCAGTGGGTGCCCCATACCCGGCAGGTGGCTTGGTTGGGGCCTCAGGTCTTAGATGTTAGGTTTGGCTGCGAGGTCTATTTGGTATTAGGCCCAAACTATCAGCATCCCTTCATCAACTGGATAGGAGTAGCAATAGATGTTGCCTAGACGGTGCCTTCAGTCTTACTGATGTATTACTTTGTAAGGTCTTTTATGAATAATTAATAAAGTGGCTGCATGCATCACCCAGATGCAGAGGCCGGGGGTCTTCCTCCTTTTTCCAAAAAAAATATGTACCCTAGATTCTTGAAATTCAGACTAGATTAATGACAGACGTGTAAGCTCAATGGCCCACGGTGTAGTCGAAGATCTCCTTCATGATACATTTCACGATCTTTGTAAGCGTATTTAGCATCGAGGTTTTTTTGTATAACCATGTTGCTAAATTATTTTTTGGAAGCCGAGTAATTAGTTGTTCCGTTATCTCATAATCAGTTTGTAATGTACATATTCTTTGTTGAGGAACACATGAGATGAAACGTGAGAGAACAATTGCTGGTTCAATTTATTTATATCTACCTTGTTTATGAATAGATCAATATAGTTGTCTAAATTATTAGTGAAAAGCTTAAAAAAATAAAGTACACCAAATAACACTCTTAAGATTTTTGTCTAAACCTCGGTGTAACTTTGTGTTGCAAAGCTAGGTTGAAGCAACATGCGTGTAGATGTAACGTGATCCGAAAACTCAACAAGAGACTTATCGAGACCCCTTCCTCGTTCCCTCCATCCCTTCTCTCCACGTACCCCGCCTTCGTTGGAGGTGAGTTGGGTGAGGGTTTGGGGGTTCTTATTGGGTGGTTTTTTCCGTTCTTCATGGCAGTTTGGGATGTTTTTTCGTCTTGTTTGGGTATGCCCTCCGCTCCTCTGTTTGAAGCATTTTTTGTCAAAACTATCATGGTTCATGTTGTTTTCAAATCCACTGGCTACCTTTCGCCATCTCCCTTGTCGGCTATGTTTTATTCAAGAATACCTTCACTGGCATGCCTCCGGTGTTTTAGGTATGGGTTTTCTAGATCAAGTTTTCTAGTGTATTGAATGAGTTGATGGGGACTCGGAGTATGGTTTTTAATTCTTTGTTTGGTCTTGTCCATCTCTTTTGGGTGATCCTCTTTTTTAATCTTTTTTCCCATGCACCAAATGAAAGTCAGCTCTTGCTTGTTCCATGTTGGTATCTTAATTATACTCGATCCAGGGCTTATTCCTCTAATTTTTGTTGGTAGAAGCCATCCGAAGACTTTAGCAGCCAAGCAGTTCCATGCTCCTCGAGTTGTCGCAGCTTGCACTTGGGTGGATATGGTTCTTGGCGTCATCCATTTGTTGGTGTCTGCCCTTGCCTAGCAGTTGACAACTCCCCATGTGGCTAGCATGGATGTGATGTGGATGCCTTTATGAAATAATGGAAGCAATTCTTTACAAAGGAACAACACGTGTATTGCCCAGTGATAGTGGAAAGGGCACATATTGTGTATGCAAATGATATGTTGTATTTGTTTTCGGCTCGTACGTGGTTGTATCAAGGGATTTCAGTGTCCCTTTTTGTACTCCTTGCTCAATTAAAGAGAACGAGTAGGGGTTTATGTTTGCCAAGAAAACCAAGAGAATTGGTCGTCATGACCAAACCAGAACCCTCATCCTTGTGTTGTTGCATTGGGGGTTAAGGTTTAAAAAAATGTCAATGAATTATAACTTTTGTTGAGAAAATAGTTAATGAATCATGTTTATGGATGAGAAACCTAAGCCAACTCTTCACCAAAATGTTATTTATGGGCTAATATGGAGAGTCAAATAATAGTTAATATGACGTTAGGACTTGTATCATCTCTTTTCGGGGCAAACAATATTTTACAAGGCGAAACAATATAGGGACCAACCTTTTTGTAGGTGCAACCTTTGCACTCTGGGAATGATAAGGTTACAAATAGACCCAGAGAATACACATAAACCCGCTAAAGGCTAGTGAGGTGTTGAATGCCCACAGTCAAGTTTCATCAAGCACATACAAAGCTACCACATGTCACCGCCACTGACTTGATCTTGGCTTGTACATGACCATCCCGACCTCAAGCTTTCACACACAAAACAACAACGTAGGAAAGCTCCCACATAGCACACCAACGATGTCATGTGACCACGAGCAATGTCGGGATATGGCATCTCTAGTGGCCCACATGATCGAGGGTATGTTTCCTCGAGTAGAACAACACCCAAAGATGAAAGATAAACAAAACCCAAAAACTCTATCATCCAAATGTAAATGAGCAAAAGCAGTTCCAAAACAATTGGACAACAAATCTAGTAAGTGGTGATGTAAGGGGGGGGAGTAGTAAAAACAACATCAACATTGGAAACATTTAACGCCATGAGTGGATCTTAAATCCACATGCCAACCACAATCTTGTTTGTTTCAACCCCTATAAGAGTTGATACGAGGCACCACGTGTAGGCCAGGTGCAAAAAGATTTTGGATAGTCGACACCGATCAAGGGAATGGAAAACAAAAGCATAACACCCCACACTCCCACGCGAATGATTAGAGAAACAAAGAGAGAGGCATTAGGAGCATTGGCAAACAAATATGAGGGTCATCATGTACTTCATAAGGGGAAAATGGCATTATAACAACTCCCAAGCCCCTTTACTTTCTCCGCCTTGTCACCATCCTCATGGCCTAGAGGGAAAGGGGCATACGAAATATTAGGGGATGATCCGGGTCTATTCTCCCGTCTATTGACAAATAGGAGTTGTCAAACTAAAATCTAGTATTAGGCATGTAGGTTGTACGACTATGAAGGTGTTCAAGCCCCACTCCTCCTCCTCTTACAAAACTCGGCGAAGAGAATAGGGATGTGTCAGGAGAGACAGAGAGAGAGAGAGAGAGAGAGAGAGAGAGAGAGAGGGAGAGAGAGAGGACAAGAGCAAGATATACAGGAAGAATAGGAGGGTTGTATAATCTCAACATGTCAAAATGTTGAGACATATTCCTCGAGAATTCTCTATGGCCACACCTCACCTAGTGAAAATAATCATGACGTTAACTGCATTGGTGATGATGTGATAAACATGAGAGTGAAATGCACCATATGTTCCAAAACTATTTTGAGTTGACTCGTGTAGGTCTTGGAACTTTGATAATTGCCATTCATGGCACGAAAGTGTAAATAATGAGCCAGCTCATTTATGTCCAAATCTGCCCGGTGCCATTTGACTGAACCAGTTGGTTAGGATGGAGAGGGTGGTGTGTGCAGCGATGAGAGGCGGCTCTTTCTTTGGCTTGGTTGTGGAGACGAAGATGCGGTGTTGTCACGCCCAATATGCGACCCTATCCAAAAGGAACTCGACGGTCCCACCAAGGATAGACCCGCATATTGAGACGCTTTTGCAAGGTGGATATCATTACATCAACATTACATAATAGTGGGGATACATCCAAAACATACAAGGATACAAAGTCACATGAATACAACTATACAACATACATGAGAACCACATCCGTCTACGGATGAAACATAAACAGAAACTCAAACGACATCCACCCTGCTAGCCGAGTGCCGACACCGAACCTATCCCGGATCGAAGAAGAAGCGTAAGAAGAACTCCAAAGCAAGTAAACATCGCTCTCGCGTCATGAACATCGCAAAACCTGTACCTGCAATCACAGGTGTAGTAATCAGAGCCACGAGGACTCAAAGCAATCCCATTACCATGGGTATCAAGACTAGCAAAGCTTAAGGGAAAGGAAGGGGTAAAGTGGTGAGGTTGCAGCAGCGACTAAGCATATATGGTGGCTAACATACGCAAATGAGAGCGAGAAGAGAAACAAAGGAATGGTCGTCAACTAATAATGATCAAGAAGTGATCCTGAACTCCTACTTACGTCAAACATAACCCAGAAACCGTGTTCTCCTCTCGAACAACCCCAAAAAGAGACACTCACGGTTACGCACACGGTTGGTGTATTTTAGAAGAGTTTGCTTCAAGTTTACTACAACCGGATATTAACAAATTCCCATCTGCCACATAACCGCGGGCACGGCTCTCGAAAGTTTATCCCTGCAGGGGTGTCCCAACTTAGCCCATGATAAGCTCTCGCGATCAACGAAGGATATTCCTTCTCCCCGGGAAGACCCGATCAGTCTCGGAATCCCGGCTACAAGACATTTCGACAAAGAATAAAACAAGACCAGCAAAACCTCCCGGCGTGCCGACATCCCGATAGTAGCAGCGTATCTCGTCTCGTGACACGACCGGATAAGCTAAGCGTGCAGTACCGACGTAACCCAAGTTGCCAAGGGATGGTCCCGCACGGTGCTCTAGTTTGGACCAACGCTTAGACAAGCACTGGCCCGGGGGGTAAATAAAGATGACCCTTGAGAGCGCGACTCCCAAGGGAAAAAGGCTAGGTGAGGCAAATATAAAACCAATGTTGGGCCTTGCTGGAAAAGTCTTATTCAAAGCGAACTGTCAAGGGGGTCCCATAAATCACCCGACCGCGTTAGGGATGCAAAATCCGGGAACATAATACCGATATATGACGGAAACTAGGGCGGCAAGAGTGGAACAAAACACCGGGCATAAGGCCGAGCCTTCCACCCTTTACCAAGTATATAGATGCATTAATAATGTAAGGAAATATTGTGATATCCCAACAAGTAAACATGTTCCAACAAGGAACAACATCTCCATGTTCCAACAAGGAACAAACTTCATCTTCACCTGCAACTAACAACGCCATAAGAGGGGCTGAGCAAAGCGGTAACATAGCCAAACAACGGTTTGCTAGGAAGGGTGCAAGAGGTTAGAGGTCGACATGGCAATTGGGATGGCTTGATAAGCAGGTAATAGGTAGCGCGACATAGCGATGTAGCGAAGCAACTAGCATAGCAATGATAGTAGTGAGATCCAGGGTAGCGGTCATCTTGCCTGAAATCCCGCAAGGAAGAAGAACGAGTCCATGAAGAAGATGAACGGATGAAGCCGAACCAAGCGTAGACGAACGAATCCTCACGACCGCAACGAAACGGGAACTATCGAGAAGAAGCACACAACAAAGTAAACACACCACACATATACAAGACATGATGCTCAACCAAGTATGATGCAAGGCAAGACTACATGAAGCTACTCATGGCAAGAGATGATGCAAACAAGAACAACACATCAAAGCAAGTTTAAATGAGGCCGAACAACATAGAACAATTCCGGTAAGTCCTCATATGCAAATTTCGAAATTGGTCCAGATCTGAATAATTTTATGTTCAAGTTATTAAACAGCAAGTTAAGATGCACCACGATGATCTACACGAAAATCTAGTCAAGTTACATATAAAATTCATTAGATTCGGAGCTACGACCTAGAAGATATGAGCAAAACAAGATAAACATGGTATTGATGCAAAATGCATACAAACATCAAGCAAACACCTCAAAACAAGGATGCAACATGATAATATGAAGCTACATGCAATTCTAAGCAAGTTTCATATAGAGCACACTCAAAACGGAGCAACGGTTCAACACATACACACTATACAAGTTTAAAGGACAAGCTGTCCAAAACAGCAACTAGGCATTTTGCAAGCACCAAAACACTATGCTACATCATCTCAACGTAATAACAAAAGGCATGGGCATGAAGTACAGGTAAAGCATGACAAAACATGAACACTGAGCTATCTCCAGAAATCACTAGAACATTCTCAAAAACACATGGCAAGATTGCAAATAATAACAGTTTCAGACTTATCAGGAAATAACATCAGGTTGCAATGTTTAGAGCTATGAAACAACATGCTACAGGAACTTATCATGGCAAAAAAAGACATGGCATGAATCTACTAATTTCATAGAACAAATGTCCTTTAGTGACCATGAGCCAAAAAGGAACATAAGATATGATGGAACCCATGTAAACATGGCAAGTTATATGACAGATTCATACATGGCAGGAACAACAATAAGTAAGCATGTTGGTGAGCTTGAACCACTCACCACAGAGCAATACATGGCATGGCAAGGCAACACACAGTAATAATACATGGCATAGAAGCTATAAATGGCAAGAACAACATCATAGCATACACAGATCAACTACAAAAACCTTGGCAAAATTGAATAACATGTAAACAATCTGCCAGGAAACATTTTATAGCAAAAGTAGAGCTCGATTGACTCAAGCTATGGCACTCCATAATTGCAAACAAGGGCATGGATGGATAGAGTATAACCATATGTTCAAAACACCCTTACTGAAGTATCTCAAAATAAGCATGGATCTCTCGGTAGCATCAAGCTAACATGGCATAAAAATATCAGCAAAACAGGGGCTGAAATCAGCAACATCATGAAGCCTAGTTTGCATGCTTGTACTAGTCACCACAGAGATCACAAAAATACATGGCATACACCCCTGTAAAGATGGCATGGCATATTACAAAACATATGTAGGACTCAAGTTCATAGGGTGCACACATCAATCATGGCAAAAATGACAAAAGTGCATGTTCTGATAAGAAACTGAAACTAACATCACATAGCCCTCTTCTAACAACATTTCGGGCATCAGTATGAGCTCAAATGAATATGATGTTATGAAATGAAATGATGTACTCGTCTAGACAAACAATTTGACATATTATACGCATAAAACGGAACTACGGATGCAGAGTTATGATGCGATGAAAATGCTCAAAAATAACTGCAGATTCGGGACTTGGTCGATTTTATACCTCGCGGGAAAAATCAACGGCGCCGGGATCTCGCCGGAGATGAGGAGAAGGACGGTCAGCGGGGCTCGGGGCGGCCGGAGATGCTTAGGGGGGGCCGGATCCGGCGGTTACCGGTCCTCCCGCGGCCATGTCGAGGTTGACAGAGGCGAAGGGGAGGCGGACATGGAGACGGTGGAGCTCGAGGTCGTCCATGGCGGCGGCCTCCTTGCTCCTGCGCGGGAGAGAGAGAGAGAGGTGAGGGAGAGGGAGTAGAGGAGGAGGGCAGGCGGAGGCGACTGGCCGACGGCGGGAAGGGCGCGAGGCGCGGTGGGCTTCTTGGCGGGAGGCGCTGAGCTCTGGGGCGAGCACGGGGCCGGGCGGCGCGGCCTTCGGCAGAGCTCGGCCTTGAGCCCGATGGGCTTTGGAGCCTGGCCCTGGCTCGGGCGGCCACAACCTAGCAGCGGAGGCGGCGGACGCGTGGCCTCCGCGTTTGGCCGGAGGGGCGCGGGGAGGCGACGTGTCGCCTTCCCGTTGGTCTGGGGCGCGGCTGCGACGGTGGAGGCCCGTGGGGGCGCGCCACTTGGCGGCGGTGGGCTTGGCCGGAGCGGAAAACGAGGCCGAGGAGGAAGGCGCAGGTGGTGGAGGCTGGTTGGGGCGCACGGAATTTGAGGAGGGGGGTAGGTAGGAGGCCAAAATGGAGAGAGGGGGGTCTTTAAATAGCAAAAGAGGCTAGGGTTGGGGGTTTTGGGGGCTTTTCGGAGCGTACGATCGCCATCGAGCGGCTCCGGAGCGGAGAACGACTATGAGAGGGGTTGGTGGGCTGTGTAGATGGGCTAGGCTATAAGGAGAGAAGAGATAGCAGCCCGGCACGAGTTTTCGGAGGCCGAAAACACCCGACGAAGGTACCGGCAACGGTACCGCTATATTTAACGGTTGGGCTATCAAATGGACTCCGAATGCGACGAAACTTGACAGGCGCTCTGTCTACACTATAATAATACCGCACACCAAGTTGCATCTCATTCCGAGAACATTTTTGTGCCACTTATAAAATAATATTTCGGAGGTGCCGCGGGCGCGTGCGAGTGTGTCTGGCTCAAAACGGACAACGGAGAGAACCGCCGGAACCCGAACGGATGCAAGTTTTGAAAAACATGCAGATGAAATGCAGATGATGACATGGCAAAGTGCAACACGCAAGCACATGACATGGCAACGAAGGCGAATAACCGCGTACACACAGGCGCGATCGAATCCGGGGCGTTACAACACTCCTCCACTAACAAGAGATCTCGTCCCGAGATCTTAGGACCGAGACGGAAGGGAAAAAGGAATGAGGTGAAACAAGAAACGCAATAGAGAAGAGGTAGAGAATCGAGAGCACTCGAGAAGAAGAGAGGAACGACAAGAATGACGAGAATCCAAAACTCACGGAATCAGATAGACTATGAAAGCGCTCGTTCTAACCGGAGTGGTTAGAATGAGAAAAGAAACGAATAAGACTGAATGGATTTAGGCAGCACTCCGGCTAAAACATGGAGGAATAGAACACGAGCTAGAGAGGATGGAACGATACTTGATGAAGACATGACACAAAACCTCCGGAAAGAATTGAAAAAGTTGAATGAAAAGAATTTTGAAGGATTGAATGGAGTTGTTGAGAAAATCAACAACGAAAAGAAATAAGCTTGTTGTGGACTTATAGGTAACATCTCAAGATCATAAGGTGATAACCGGCCACAAACGAAAATGATTGGATCGCTGAGAAGAACGAAGAAACGCAAAACTCCACTTAAAAAGAGTACGGAGAATTAATTGCACTTCAGGAAGCGAGAAGAAAAGATACTTGAGCTCCTTCGATAAGAATCTTGATGAACCCTTGAAGAATGAATTAAACCATGAAGAACCACCATGAAGAACTCCGGTAACGAAAAGGATGATGAGATAGAATGAAGGGTGAAAGAATAGGACTAAAGCCTTGCGTTGATTTAGAAGGAGGTTCCGACGAGATGGCCGAGGAAATTTGAACTCCGGAAAAGAAAAGATGAAAACACTTGGAAGTAGAAATTATTCCTTAAGAACAAACTCCAAAGAAAAGATTAATCACTTTGATGAAATGAGAATAAGATTTATTGTATGCTTATCCTTCATCAAATTAAATTGATGACAAGAGATGGATTTTTTTTGCATATTACTTATTCTTCTTGAAAAGAGATTGAGATGTGGCATAACGCAAAACTTGAGAAGGTCTTCATGAACCACCGGTAGGATTCGAAAGAACGAATGAATTAAAATGATAATCAAGGAAAAGAATCTTGAACGAACCACCATAAGAAATGAAAATGAACGAAGAGAAGAGAACGAATCGTCGGAAAGAATTAGAAAAGCACGAAGATACTTGAGGGAATTTAGAGAAAAGAGATCGAAGAGATCGCGAACTGATTAACGAATGCTTGAACGCAGCACCGGAAGAATATTGAGACGAAGAAAGGGGCACGGATATAGAATAATTGGAGAACGACGTAGAAAACTTGGAACGAAGAAATGTTCCGAAAAGATGGCCTCCGGATGATTGAGACGGAAAGTAACTCCTAAAATACTCCGGATGGATGAGAAGAATTGCCCAACTGGAAACAAATTGATAGGATAACATCGAGCTAGCACCACAAATCTCCGGGAGAATGGACAAGATTTAGAAGGAACTCTTATTTGGTCTTCAAATGACGCATTTAGAAACACCATCAAAATTACTGAGATACACCGGGAGAATAAAAGCGAAGAGGTTGATCCAACAATGAAAATGATTTGAAATCGATCTTGGAAAAGGCATCTGACTGATGAAATTCATTCTTACGTCAAAATCCGAAAAGAATTAAGAATAACTCTGGGGAAATTAGAAGAGTCAGGTAAGATCCTGGGAAAAGACCTGTGGGTTAGGGCCCACTGAAGAGAAAAACACCGTTGGAAAGGGATGTTGAACAGATAGATGATGCACCGGAAGAACTGAAATATTTGACTGAGGTGACAACCTCGAATTAATTCGAAGACAGACGAATCTCCTGAGATATCCTACGAACTCCGGGATGATTGAATAGCGAGATGCAAACGAGCAAGGAAAACACATGAGCCGAGGGAAAAGAATATGATCAACCGAAAAACTTGAATTGAATCCACCGGAAAAGAGATGAAGAATGACGAACGAGACGAGAATTCATGGGTTGAAATAATTGAGGGAAGACTGAAGAGGCTCCACACGAATGAAATTGATGCTCGAAACAGACTCAGACTCCGGGAAGAAAAAGGGTGGGAGGGCGGGAAAAACAAAGGCAACTTGGAAGGGGAAACGACGGATATCTTGAAGAGAAAAACACCGGTTGAAATCATTGAGAAGAGAGAGCAAAAACTTCACATGAGTAGGAAGCATACTCGATCACGGACTCCGGTTCCGAGAGGAAGAAGGGAGGGCGGGTGGGAAAAACAAGGACAACTTCGGACAAGGAAAAACAACGACGTCAGAGGAAGAACTGAGGATTGAACTTGCAAAGATGAAGAGGCTCGAGTCGACTTGATGAGAAATGCACCGGACAAAAGAGCAGAGGAACAACGATCGAAAACCAACTGCGTGAACCTAAAGAAAAATTTGAAGGGGAAGAGAAGTAATTCCAAAACACCTACGTCAAGATTCCTCACCGTAGCGATTTAAGGGCTGAGGAGTAAAAAGAATTCCTACTCTCGATATAACTAGACTCAAATCAGTTTTCTTCTAGACTCAACAACGGCCAAACTACACGATCAATCAAGGGGCTCCTAGGGTCGGTCGAGGCTCGATACCAACTTGTCACGCCTAATATGCGACCCTATCCAAAAGGAACTCGACGGTCCCACCAAGGATAGACCCGCATATTGAGACGCTTTTGCAAGGTGGATATCATTACATTAACATTACATAATAGTGGGGATACATCCAAAACATACAAGGATACAAAGTCACATGAATACAACTATACAACATACATGAGAACCACATCCGACTATGGATGAAACATAAACAGAAACTCAAACGACATCCACCCTGCTAGCCCAGCTGCCGACCGGAACCTATCCCTGATCGAAGAAGAAGCGTAAGAAGAACTCCAAAGCAAGTAAACATCGCTCTCGCGTCATGAACATCGCAAAACCTGTACACCGCAACTGTTGGTGTAGTAATCAGAGCCACGAGGACTCGCAATCCCATTACCATGGGTATCAAGACTAGCAAAGCTTAAAGGGAAAGGAAGGGTAAAGTGGTGAGGTTGCGGCAGCGGCTAAGCATATATGGTGGCTAACATACGCAAATGAGAGCGAGAAGAGAAACAAAGGAACGGTCGTCAACTAATAATGATCAAGAAGTGATCCTGAACTCCTACTTACGTCAAACATAACCCAGAAACCGTGTTCTCCTCTCGATCAACCCCGAAAAGAGACACTCACGGTTACGCATTACACGGTTGGTGTATTTTAGAAGAGTTTGCTTCAAGTTTACTACAACCGGATATTAACAAATTCCCATCTGCCACATAACGCGGGCACGGCTCTCGAAAGTTTATACCTGCAGGGTGTCCCAACTTAGCCCATGATAAGCTCTCGCGATCAACGAAGGATATTCCTTCTCCCGGGGAAGACCCGATCAGTCTCGGAATCCGGCTACAAGACATTTCGACAAAGAATAAAACAAGACCAGCAAAACCTCCCGGCGTGCCGACATCCCGATAGTAGCCGCCACAGATCTCGTCTCGTGCCACGACCGGATAAGCTAAGCGTCTGAGGTTCCGGCGTAACCCAAGTTGCCAAGGGATGGTCCCAAGACGGTGCTCTAGTTTGGACCAACGCTTAGACAAGCACCGCCCGGGGTAAATAAAGATGACCCTTGAGAGCGCGACTCCCAAGGGAAAAAAGGCTAGGTGAGGCAAATATAAAACCAATGTTGGGCCTTCTTTGGAAAAGTCTTATTCAAAGCGAATCGTCAAGGGGTCCCATAAATCACCCGACCGCGTTAGGGACGCAAAATCCGGGAACATAATACCGATATGACGGAAACTAGGGCGGCAAGAGTGGAACAAAACACCAGGCATAAGGCCGAGCCTTCCACCCTTTACCAAGTATATAGATGCATTAATAATGTAAGGAAATATTGTGATATCCCAACAAGTAAACATGTTCCAACAAGGAACAACATCTCCATGTTCCAACAAGGAACAAACTTCATCTTCACCTGCAACTAACAACGCTATAAGAGGGGTTGAGCAAAGCGGTAACATAGCCAAACAACGGTTTGCTAGGAAGGGTGCAAGAGGTTAGAGGCTGACATGGCAATTGGGATGGCTTGATAAACAGGTAATAGGTAGCGCAAAGATAGCGACAGTAACGAAGCAACTAGCATAGCAATGATAGTAGTGAGATCCAGGGTAGCGGTCATCTTGCCTGAAATCCCATGAGGAAGAAGAACGAGTCCATGAAGAAGACGAACGGATGAAGCCGAACCAAGCGTGACGAACGAATCCTCACGACCTTAGCAAGCAGGAACTATCGAGAAGAAGCACACAACAAAGTAAACACACCACACATATACAAGACATGATGCTCAACCAAGTATGATGCAAGGCAAGACTACATGAAGCTACTCATGGCAAGAGATGATGCAAACAAGAACAACACATCAAAGCAAGTTTAAATGAGGCCGGGAACAACATAGAACAATTCCGGTAAGTCCTCATATGCAAATTTCGAAATTGGTCCAGATCTGAATAATTTTATGTTCAAGTTATTAAACAGCAAGTTAAGATGCACCACGATGATCTACACGAAAATCTAGTCAAGTTACATATAAAATTCATTAGATTGAGACTACGACCTAGAAGATATGAGCAAAACAAGATAAACATGGTATTGATGCAAAATGCATACAAACATCAAGCAAACACCTCAAAACAAGGATGCAACATGATAATATGAAGCTACATGCAATTCTAAGCAAGTTTCATATAGAGCACACTCAAAACGGAGCAACGGTTCAACACACACACAATACAAGTTTAAAGGACAAGCTGTCCAAAACAGCAACTAGGCATTTTGCAAGCACCAAAACACTATGCTACATCATCTCAACGTAATAACAAAAGGCATGGGCATGAAGTACAGGTAAAGCATGACAAAACATGAACACTGAGCTATCTCCAGAAATCACTAGAACATTCTCAAAAACACATGGCAAGATTGCAAATAATAACAGTTTCAGACTTATCAGGAAATAACATCAGGTTGCAATGTTAGAGCTATGAAACAACATGCTACAGGAACTTATCATGGCAAACAAAGACATGGCATGAATCTACTAATTTCATAGAACAAATGTCCTTTAGTGACCATGAGCCAAAAAGGATCATAATATATGATGGAACCCATGTAAACATGGCAAGTTATATGACAGATTCATACATGGCAGGAACAACAATAAGTAAGCATGTTGGTGAGCTTGAACCACTCACCACAGAGAAATACATGGCATGGCAAGGCAACACACAGTAATAATACATGGCATAGAAGCTACAAATGGCAAGAACAACATCATAGCATACACAGATCAACTACAAAAACCTTGGCAAAATTGAATAACATGTAAACAATCTGCCAGGAAACATTTTATAGCAAAAGTAGAGCTCGATTGACTCAAGCTATGGCACTCCATAATTGCGAACAAGGGCATGGATGGATAGAGTATAACCATATGTTCAAAACACCCTTACTGAAGTATCTCAAAATAAGCATGGATCTCTCGGTAGCATCAAGCTAACATGGCATAAAAATATCAGCAAAACAGGGGCTGAAATCAGCAACATCATGAAGCCTAGTTTGCATGCTTGTACTAGTCACCACAGAGATCACAAAAATACATGGCATACACCCCTGTAAAGATGGCATGGCATATTACAAAACATATGTAGGACTCAAGTTCATAGGGTGCACACATCAATCATGGCAAAATGACAAAAGTGCATGTTCTGATAAGAAACTGAAACTAACATCACATAGCCCTCTTCTAACAACATTTCGGGCATCAGTATGAGCTCAAATGAATATGATGTTATGAAATGAAATGATGTACTCGTCTAGACAAACAATTTGACATATTATACGCATAAAACGGAACTACGGATGCAGAGTTATGATGCGATGAAAATGCTCAAAAATAACTGCAGATTCGGGACTTGGTCGATTTTATACCTCATGGGAAAAATCAATGGCGCCGGATCTCGCCGGAGATGAGGAGAAGGACGGTCAGCGGGGCTCGGGCGGCCGGAGATGCTTAGGGGGCGGATCCGGCGATTACCGGTCCTCCCGCGGCCATGTCGAGGTTGACAGAGGCGAAGGGGAGGCGGACATGGAGACGGTGGAGCTCGAGGTCGTCCATGGCGGCGGCCTCCTTGCTCCTGCGCGGGAGAGAGAGAGAGGTGAGGGAGAGGGAGTAGAGGAGGAGGGCAGGCGGAGGCCGACAGGGCGGGAAGGGCGCGAGGCCTTGGCGCGATCGGGCGGCGGGAAGGCTGAGCTCTGAGGACGGGAGCCGGGCGGCGGCGGCGCTGCCGGCCAAGGCTCGGGCTGAGCCCGATGGGCTCAAGGGCTGGCCGGGCTCTGGGCGGGCACAGGAGCGGGCGCGGGACGCGTGGCCTCCATGGGTTGGCCGGGAGGGCGCGGGAGGCGACGTGTCGCCTTCCTGGTCTCAAGGCTGCGACGGTGGAGGCCGTGGGCGCGCCACTTGGCGGTGGGCTTGGCCGAGCGGAAACGAGGCCGAGGAGGAAGGCGCAGTGGTGGAGGCTGGTTGGGCGCACGGAATTTGAGGAGGGTAGGTAGGAGGCCAAAAGGGAGACCGGCGGGTATTTAAATAGCAAAAGAGGCTAGGGTTGGGGTTTTGGGGCTTTTTTGAGCGCACGATCGCCATCGAGCGGCTCCGGAAATGGAGAAACGACTATGAGAGGGGTTGGTGGGCTGTGTAGATGGGCTAGGCTATAAGGAGAGAAGAGATAGCAGCTCGGCATGAGTTTTCGAGGCCGAAAACACTCCGAAGGTACCGCAATCTGCATCGCTATATTTAACTATTGGGCTATCAAATGGACTCGAATGCGTGAAACTTGACAGGCGCTCTGTCTACACTATAATAAGACCGCACGCCAAGTTGCATCCCATTCCGAGAACATTTTTGTGCCACTTGTAAAATAATATTTCGGAGGTGCCGCGGGCGCGTGCGAGTGTGTCTGGCTCAGAACGGACAACGGAGAGAACCGGCGAAACCCGAACGGATGCAAGTTTTGAAAAACATGCAGATGAAATGCAGATGATGACATGGCAAAGTGCAACATGCAAGCACATGACATGGCAACGAAGGCGAATAACTGGCAGACACCTGGCGCATCGAATCCGGGGCGTTACAGGTGTGTGGAGGTTGGAGTAAGATGTGGGGCATATTGTAATTCGAGGTGGCCAATGTCGTGTGGTGCGATTCCAACCTCCATTGCCTGCTATTCGACCCTTGTCCTTGAAGACGATGCACGCCTCCTTGCGCTCTTTGGTGCATTCTCGATTCTCGTCATGGTGGCCTACTTGTACTCCAAGGTTTTGACCACAACTACATCGACCTCTCTACTAGTCGTTCTACCCCCCCCCCCCCCTTTCAATTCCTGCTCCATCATGCTTGAATCCACCTGAATTTGTCCGCGAGCTCGATAGCCTAGCCCCACCACAATGACGCTTTACACTTTGAGTAGACACAAGGAAGCTCCCCACCAACGAGTCGGTCGTGCCCTAGAGCAACACATCTGATGATGACGCCACAACGAGCGTTGCCCAAAAAACGCCTTGCTTTAAAACTGGAGCTATGACAAGGATGTAGTCCTTCCTCGCATGTGCCACTCGGCGTTTGCGCCATCCTCCTAATTTTAAAACTCCAAACTAAAAAGCAAATTCGGTCACGGGCTCGATTCCTCGAGGAGAAAGAACACAAAGAGTAGGAAAAGTAAGAAACATAGACAAATGATTCTGAGGCTTCATTTGAGGCGACATATATAACTAAGGGGTTATTACAAAATAATGTCAAAAAAGGGGGTTATTACTAAATACAAATCAACTGAATTTGGTAGCATTTTGTTGCCAAGCCACCCATGTCCGGTGTGTCACGGACGGGTCAACGCCAATGTGCCAGATAAGAAACCGAAATGGCGTTGCGCGATTCTTGGACTTGAATGACTTGGTAATTGCAGTTTCAAAATCTTGATGTCAATTTTCAAAGTTTTAAGACCTATGTGAGAGACACTCAAAAATCAAAATACTTTAGGTTTAGGGGGCATAGTGATAGTACAATGCAATTCACTTCTTTTTTGCAGGCGATTTGCAAGCAATTCACTACATCGCGTGAGGTCCCGAGGGCATAATTGTCTAGTTCAATTCACAGTTTATCAGATCAGATCCAAGATCCAACGATCAGCAACTCCCACGGCTCCACGGATCTCTGACCTTTATCTCCCGATCTTTCACACGCCGGCAGCAGCGCCAGCAACACATCCGGGGTCTCCCCATCATCTTCTCCGTCACACCTACCAGCAGAGGAGAGGAATCTCTCCCTCCGCCTCCCCACCCATGGCGGCGCCGAGCTGGATCCGGCTGCCGCGCGCCACCATAATCCTGCTCCTGCTCGCCCTCCACCTCTCCCTCTCCCTCGCCGCCCAGTTCGAGGGGTTCGACTCCGACGAGCTCCCCTCCGCCGCCGCCGCCGACGTCGCGTCCTCCGATGATGACGACGAGGGCCTCGACATCGACCTCCCGCCCCCTCCGCCCATCACCGTCTCCGTCTCCGTCTCCGCCCCTTCCCCTCCCGTGACCACCACCACTGCCGCAAACCCTAACCTCACCCCCAACCCCACGGTCACGCCCCCGAATCCCACCCCCTCGCTCGACTTCTGGGATGAGGACGAGTTCGAGGGTATCCCCGTTCCAGAAGCGGCGACCTCCGGCGACTCCTCCGCGCCGGCCGAGTCCGCCCCGTCAGATCCCTCCGCCGAGGAAGCGGCCGAGGCGGCGCCGGCCACGCCGAGGGGCCCCGCGGAGCTCCTCCGCGCGTTCGCCGTCGAGATCGCGTGCGTCAGCTTCCTGATCTGCTTCGTGCTCAACTACTTCACCGGGAAGCGGCAGAACGAGGCGATCGCGCTGGCCTGGGCCACCAAGTTCGCCACCAGAGACTCCATCTTCGACAAGAACTTCAGCCTCCTCGGCACCGGCGACGGGAAGGACACGCCGCTCCTGCTCAAGGAAGGGCAGGACGTGTTCAAGTTCTACGCCAGCGGCAGGCGCTTCTGCCAGGGGGTGCTCGCCACCATGGAGATGCGTGCGCGGCACGACCTGCTGTCCAAGCTGCTGGAGCTCGTCTTCCCCAGGAAGGACACCATCACGTTCGAGGTGGTGATGAACGAGGACGTCATGGACCACGTGATGGTGGCTGTGGCTAGGAAGAAGGCGGCCAAGGCGATGCAGAAGGAGGAGAGGGATCTGCAGAAGTTTGCCTCTGTTCTCGCTCCTGCACCCGCTGGGAAGAAGTGGGTTGCAGAGGAGCTTGCAGTAGTGGCCGAGTCAAAGGAGGTTGCTGGGGATATGATCACCGAGGCTGTGCTGGATCAGGTGAGAGTTTAATTGCTTAGCTCCATTCAGAATTTGCATCTTATAGATACAGCTGAACTGGGTATCATAGTTTAAACAGAAACATATGTCCTGCTGATTTAGACGTTCTTTATAAAAGTATCATAGGTAATCTCAATTAGGATTGAGCTAGTATAACTTTTGAATTGTTTAAGAACAGCCCAAAAGGAGAAAGATTGATTTGAGAACCCAACACACACTCTTGAATTATGATGTCATTAATCACAGATATTGGATTTGGATTATGTGTGAGATAACTTATAAATTACTGAATCGAGCTTTAACTTCCAGAGAGAATTAGCATCAAACAATTCCCCATTTTTATAACTAATATTCCACGGGGGTAGCATCTTGTAAGATATTATATTTGTGCTATATTATGAGTGGCGACAAAAACTGCTTGCTTTTAAGTTAGTAAGTACCGACCTATCA
Organism: Aegilops bicornis; assembly: GCA_021605145.1. Taxonomy (NCBI): domain Eukaryota; kingdom Viridiplantae; phylum Streptophyta; class Magnoliopsida; order Poales; family Poaceae; genus Aegilops; species Aegilops bicornis. The sequence continues at coordinate 509,185,914 of CM038669.1, forward strand.
TGGCAATGCCTTTTACGTAAGGTTTATTTATGGAATGCCATATTTATCTTGGGAATGGTTTTTCGAGCAGCTTTTGCACATATGCAGATGTTGTGCTGCATGATGAAGCCTCGTTTGGTTATGGAAGGGATATCTGGAGCCTGACACCATAACTTTTGTGACTGAAGTAACTCCTCAGTATTAATACATGAACAAAATTATGTGCATTGTGTAGCCATTCTGCTTGAGAAACAGATGTTTTTGTAGTTTGCTTAGCTTAGTGTGGGATTTTTGTGTGTATAAGCTGGCCTTGGTATGATCAGCTTTATTGAAAAAGTAGATTTGATCTCAAACAGCAGGTACAATGAAAAGCAAGCTAGTTTTTTAGCCCCTGATCTTGGTTGTAAGCACCCAGCCATGAGCATAAGCCTGCCTAAATGATCTTCCATAAAATCTGAAAAATATCGATGGACCCTACTACGAGGTTATTGAATTTAGTGACTTTGCGATGATTGAGCAATGTTACACAGTGCCTTACATCTATTTAATGTTCTCACAATTTTTTTCTGCAGGTGCTTGGTGAGAAGGCTTTTGAGAAAATGGGGAAGTGGTTCATCTCACTTCATTTTTCGGATCAACTGGCAGGCTCTTACAAGAAAGTCCTCTCGTTCAAGTTTGTGCTGCCAGATGCAAACAACATGGCTGATATGACAAAATTAGTTGCTCTTGTGCCATTCTACATTGATTTGGTTGGACGATACAAGCTGAGCTCACATGTAAGCACCGACTTTGTTTCTTCCTCTTGGTTTACAGGACGTTCAGCTATATTTTCTAAATCTTGCTATCCATGCCAAACTGCAGGCACGCTCCAAAACTGATGCTGCTAGGACAAAGGCCGCCCAGGAGGCTTTCAGGGAGCTTCAGGGTGTCAGGCAGGAAACCCTGCTGAGGAAAAAGGCTGAAAAGAAAAAACTCATGGAAGAGGCAGAGGCCAAACTGAGCGCCGAGGTACTCCGGAAGAAAGAGGAGAAAGAACGGAATCGGCAGATGAAGAAGGGGGCGCCCAAAGTTAAGATGCTACGCTCTTAATAACATCGAGGATCTGCCATAGTTATTGGCTTTGGCTGTTCACTTGCTGATTAGCCTATCTATAGTTCAGCATCGGCTAGACTCTTTTATGTTGAAAATTTTCCATCAGCCTCCCTGGTATGAGAATCAAGCGAAAGTAAGAGAAAAAGAAATGCTGACAGATGCTCGGGTGCAAGTGTTTTCGTCGCACGTTGGTGGTTCGGTCTATCTGATTCGGGTACACAGCAGCTCATTTGTAAGAAAAAAAACTCAAGAAGACACTTCCATGATTTGCTGTGTAATATGTTGATAGATCTGTGGTCAGAAACTACACTTGGCTTACATGGTTTCATGTTTAAGCCGGCTTGCTTGCTGTTAGCCTGTTAATGTTCACTTCACGCATATCTTTTACCCCACTGGCTGAATAATCGTGGCAGCATGTTTTATCTGTTTTAGTTTCTTGTGCAACTACAATAATAGAAAATAGTTTGATGATGCTATATACTGTGTTTCTTTGCCATCGCTGGAGCATTCTAGGTCTGCTTCTCTCTGATAGTATAATCAGCCTCTTCGGCTGTTTCTTTGCACCAGCGGGCTTAGTGATACAAAAACTGCGCAGGAGCCATGTTTTTGTTCAAGCTGCCCTAAATCAAAATTCAGTTTGGTTTCATGCATGGAAGCCATTTTTTTGGTACCATAACTCATGGAGAGATATAGAAAGCAAAAAAACCTGCATATGGTGTTGACTTGGAGAAGGCTTATGATAAGATACCACGGAATGCCATGTAGTAGGTCTTGGAGAAACACAAAGTCCTACCAAAGTATATTACCCCCATCAAAGACATGTATGATAATATTGTGACAAGTGTTCGAACAAGTGGTGGCGACACTAATGACATCCTGATTAAAATAGGATTGCACTAGGGGTCAGCTTTGAGTCCTTATCTTTTTTGCTTTGGTGATGAATGAGGTCACGAGCCCATGATTTATGCTCTTTGATGTGGTGCTAGTTGATGATAGTCGGACGGGGTCAATAAGAAATTAGAGCTATGGAAACAAACATTGAAATCGGAAGGTTTTAGACCAATAGTAGAACTAAAACCGAGTACATGAGATGCGGTTTCAATACTACTAGGCACGAGGAGGAGAAGGTTAGCCTTGATGGGCAGGTGGTGCCTCAGAAGGACACCTTTCGATATTTTGGGTCAATGCTGCAGAAGGATGGGAATATCGATGAAGATGTGAACCATCGAATCAAAGTCGGATGGATGAAGTGACACCAAGCTTCTGATATTCTCTATGACAAGAGTGACAAAAGCTAAAAGACACGTTCTATAGGACAGCGGTTCCACCCGCAATGTTGTATGGCGCTGAGTGTTGGCCGACTAAAAAGTGACATGTTGAACAGTTAGGTGTGACGGAGATGCACATTCGGAATGATGATATACGAAATAGAGTTAAGGTAGCACCGATTAAAGAGAAGTATGTCCAACATCGTCTGAGATGGTTTTGGCATATTTAGCGCAGGCCTTCAGAAGCGTCAGTGCATAGTGGATGGCTAAAGCATGTTGGTAATATCAAAAGAGATCGGGATAGACCAAGTTTAACATAAAAGGAGACTATAAATAGATCTGAAGGGTTGGAGTATCATCAGAAAATTAGCGTGGAAGCTTTGCTATTGCCAGGATTATGAGTTGGTTACGAGATTTTATGGGTTTCACCTCTAGTTTATCATAATTTGTTTGGGACTAAAGTCTTTGTTGTTGTTGTATTTTTTCTTTTTACATCCATAGGATATGCTGTTACCAGTAGATCTGACGAGGGCATACTTGGGAAAGCATCAAAATAAGAACTGCAACGGGGAAAACGCGACTCACCTCTCTCTCTCTCTGTCTCTGCGGCAGCCCACGCTCCGCCGCCGCGCGCGATCCAATGGAGGGGGTGCAGGCGGCCGTGACGGCGCACCTGGACCAGGTGTCGGGCCTCGTCCAGGCGCTCTCCTCCGAGCTCCGCAGCGGTATCGGCCCCGCCGCCGACAGCCTGCTCGCCTTCGTCCGCGCCGTCGACTGGACGGTAGTACCCCGCGAGAAATTCCCCCTCCCTGTCCGTCTCCCCTGTATTTTTCGTTTGAACTAGCTAACGATTCGCGTCGCCGCGTGTTCAGGAGCCATGGCTGATGTGCTTGATGGCGTTCCACGCGGGCCTGCTGCTGACGGCCGTCGGGCTGAGGAGGAATGCCAACCTGCAGTTCTTCTTCTTGTTTCTTGCTTGTGAGTTCTCATCTCTGGGACGGGACAGACACAGACTAGTAATTTTTGCCGGGAGTGGGGCTATGATTTTATCTCTATGAGTTCCAACTTCTAACCACAGCAGCTTTTGTCCAATTTTAGTTTTAGTTGTGTTTCATACTACATCACTAGGAAAGTAATATGTAGTCCAGTTATTTGTGCAATCCGTTTTGTATAACTCAATTCTTAGTATAAGATTGAAACCTGAAGATAAAAATGAGTATGTGGAGGTTTTCAATTAGGGCATTGAAATCTTAGATAAGGCAATTTTGCAATTTTGTCAAACCTAATTGGCTCATTGCAGGTAGCAATATCACTGGTCTAGGTGTATCTTGCTAGCTTCGGCACATAACTGAATGCCAGCTTTGTGCTACCATAGATGTCGTATTGTATTACCATTCTAGTTCTTGCCAGAAGAGTTGAGGTGTGCCAAAATTGCGACATTGCCTTAATCTAAGATTCGATGCCTTGGCACAAAGATTAAACATTCAGAATGTCGCAATGAATTGAAGGGCGTTGAATGGGAACGATGTGGGAAATTTAGCTTTGTCACAGTAGATCATATAATGTGTGAAAGAAAAGTGCAAGGCTAGAACAGCTTATAGTATGGCGCAGAGAAAGCATGCTATAAACTAACAGTTTTAGTTACTTGGGAAAAATTCTGTGGAATTGTAGTTGTTAGCGTGTGCTCCTCAAATTTGCTTTAATTTTCTTTTGCACAGCTTTAAGCCATAATTTGCAACACAAGTAATTTCTAGTGTTTTGAGAAGGACCAAATGAAGCCGATACAGCAGGTTGCAATAAGATCTCTAGGGCAGGCACCTGGCCTTTTGATCTACTGACATTCTGGATGGTTTCCTGTTTGCAGATTCAGGGGTGTATCTAGCTGAAAAGATAAACATCTACCTAGCACAGCACTGGAAGATCTTCGCCAGCCGGAATTACTTTGACCGTGCTGGAGTTTTCATCTCCGTTGTTTGGTCTGGCCCCCTTGTCTTCATATCTATCGTCACCGTGGTTAGTAAAAGATCTTACATGTTCCGAAGTAAACCTTTTTTGTCTATTAGAGTCTGCGATCAATTTGCGATTCAGATTTGTTTACAATCCAAATCTTTCTGTCGGTTCCAGGTTAGCTCTCTTATTACACTATGTCAGTTAATGGTGAAATGGAAGAGAGCAGAACTAAGGCATCGGGGTCGTCTTGCTCGTGACAAAGAGGAATGATTTAATATCCTATTTTGGAAGAAGGGAAGTAGAGTGTTGAATTGTTGATCTTAGTCAGTGCTTGGATCTCAGAGGGATGCGCAATTACCAAGTACTGTAAATGCTTCATCTGCTATCAGCATAGCATGTAATCTTCAGCTGCTCTTTCTTAGTAGTGTATCTCTATTATTCTCTGGGGTCATCAACTTGGGTAATGGTTAGGTATGCAGAAAACTAGATAGATGTTGTATCTGGCTCCATCCTGTTTTATTTGTAGCTAACCTGACGATGTAAGTTTGTTTGATATTCGGTATGATACATCTGCAAAAACCGCACATCGATACATTTTCCCCCCTTTTTTGTGCAAAGGTCATTTTCTATAGCGAGATGAGTGATAAATATCATATAGATATAAGTACTCCCTCCGTCCCAAAATTCTTGTCTTAGATTTATCTAAATACGGATGTATCAAGTCACATTTTAGTATTAGGTACATCCGTATCTAGACAAATCTAAGACAAGAAATTTGGGACGGATGGAGTACTAATATAAGAAGCTCAGAATAGAAAAAAAACACCCAAGACAAGCAAAATGCAGGGAGGTCTTTACTACTACTTCTGTTCCTAAATGTTTAAACTGCAAGAACGTCTTATATTTAGGAACAGAGGGTGTAATTCCTAAAACAGAAACTTGGAGAAGTAGCATGTCAACTTGACCTTTTATTATTTCCTTTCAGCACCGATGGACAAACATGTGCATCAGTGGTTATTGCCAGAATTTTACATATTACAAGCGAAACAAATTTGTGTAGGCAGAAACATCACAATTTCTTTAGCCTCTTAACAACCGCTTGGCTGGCGAAGAATTCCTGAACTTCTTCCTATACAAGAAAAAACCTAGGGTACCGAGCAAGGGCCAAGATGTTACCACGGCAATGTAAGCCAGCCACCAGACTGATCTCCCCTGGGATCGAATGAGCTGGTTAATAGATTTCTTAACGGGGGCAATGGCATCTCGGATTTTATCTGTGGAGAGCTCCTCTCTCTGCTCTTGTGACCCTACAGGGCCTTGGGCAGACGGTACATTATCCTCTGTGCCGCTTGTATTCTTCACCGCACTGTGACTCTCATCCTGTAACACACTGGTGATCCCGTTCTGTTGTACATTAACCCTCCCATCACTGCCTTCCATTTCACTGACAATCTGCTTATGCTTATCCAAGGGTTTGTGAATGTTGGTATCCTCGTTTGTCACTGCAGCTACCATTCCATCTTCCATGAGATTAACATATGGGCCCTTATCGATGGATGATTCCAGCGGAGATTGCAATCCATGCTCTTGAGTCTGCATGCAAATATTATTGAGTTATATCATGTTATCGAAGATGATTTGTGTTCTATCAAATCTAATAATCACCACCTTCTGTCGATGCATGCAAGGACTATCATGTAGAGCAGAGAAAAACTCGTTGACAGGTTCCACCCACCTATAAAGCACAGAGAAAGACATTATCAGATACCACCACATAGAATCTCAAAGGCCGCACCAAAAGTTAAAAAATGGAAGGTGTGAAAGGAAAGGAAATTGAAGAGTAGCGGTTAAAACGATGCAACTTCGTCCCTGCCCCTGCCCATTGCATTTGTCATACAGAATGTAATTTAGACATGTGCACATTCTAATACTCCCTCCATCCCAAAAATAAGTGTCTCAACTTTAGTAATAAGTGTCACTTATTTTTGGGACAGAGGGGGTACAATTTTGTAGAGTATACTTATGCATTGCTTGACAATTTTGGTAAATTAAATGCATAGACATCTTAAACACATCCCTCATTCCCTTGTGCGTGTGTGTGTGGGTTGGGGGCTTAGACAAATTTCTTAGGTGAAAGAAGAAATAACGAGGTGCAAAAGCGGAAATGGAGACGGGCAACACTGACCTCTTTTTAGAAGAAAAAAAGAACAGTTACAAACTCCTCAAAAAATCTGAAATAATTATACATGTACATATAGATGTCTAGTAGTATGTACGTACGGATTTTCATCAACATATCTTTTCAGCTCTGGTGTACGCAAAAAGGACAAATATGTGGATCACAATTAGGGTAACTTTTTTCTTTTTTTGGAGCCACGAAATTTTTTCTGTGTAGCCTACAAATTAATGGATTTTAAAGTACTTTACAGTTATGTAAAACACATCCATATGTATCCACTACTCCCTCCGTTCAGAATTACTTGTCGCAGAAATGGATGTGTCTAGACGTATTTTAGTTCTAGATACATCCATTTCCGAGACAAGTAATTCCGAACGGAGGGAGTATTATTTTTTGGATATTTTTCAAACTTCACACTATTTTTTTTACATTTTCCAAATTACCAGGCTCCATGGAGCCCACGAGCCAAATTGCTGCACTCCAAGGAGGTTTTGTGAATGAAACTTACCATAGTCTTCCAGCAGTTAGGCCTTGAAAAAAACCAAGATGGCCACCATTAGGTGTAGTTGCCAAAACAATATTCTTATTTGCCCTTAATCATAAAATGTGGACTTCATCAATACACAGAACTAGAAATGTTCAAGATAGTGAGCTTGTGTAAGACTAGTTACTTGCCTGCATTCATCCCAGGGAATGGCCTCCCTTGTGCAAAGGGGGTCATCTAAAGCACTGATACAAAGCAACGGAACAGACACGTTACCAATATAGTTTGCACAGCTGCACTTGCGGTAGAATGTGTCCACTGTCTGGAAAAATGATTAGTCGGTGCATTAGTTTTATTACTTATCCGATACTTGAGCTATTACAACAGCAGGAGGAACAAACATCAATTCCCATGAACAAAACTTGACTTCAAAAGATTCACAGCATTATTCTCGATTTGCATTAATAAGTTGGTTGGCTCAAGGATTTTATCCATACAAGCTCGCCTATTTGGTTAATGTTCAAATTAATTTGAATCTAGATTGCAAATAAGCTACAGTACACATTCGAGTAAGGCAGGACTGCCTGATATTCCTAATAGTGGCCGTCACATATCCATCATTGTGCTGCCTTGCAATAAATGCCACAGCTAATAGTGTCCATTTTATTCTTCTTTCCCAATGAAAAAACTGCGAAGTCCAAGGGTCCATCTAAAGCGTGAAACCTGGACCCCAACTATTACTACAACTACCAGCAGCATGCATTTCAAGCTGTGCTTGTCAAATGCAGATTCAGTCCATTCAACTGGTGAGGCCACAATTGTCATAACCAATCCACCCTCAATAGAATCAAAGTCTGCTGTGAATGTGATCAAGAAAGAATCTCAAGTCTCAACTTCTCAAACATGGGATAACCAGATAAACCCCATTTTATGCCCCCTGTATTTTGCCATTTGATTGCTCACTATAACTAACCCAATGGTTTGCTATTTAAGTTGCAAAAGTAGGAGTTCCCTGGGTCAATCTCGGTTGATCCGTGTTTATGTATTCTGATAGCACTGCCACCTCAGATTTATTTTTATTTTTATTTTTTCAAGGGTATAGAAGTTCAATGCGAACAGTAGGTGATGCTTTGGTGGAAATGGCTAGAATTCTAGCATGGTTCTTGTGGGACAGTGCAAGGACAGACCCAGTGCATAGAAGCTCCCACACAAGGTGGGGTCTGGGGAGGGATTATAGGAACCTAGTCTTACCCCTGCAAAGTGCAATGCAGAGAGGCTGGTTCGAACCCAGGACCTCTTGGCACAAGTGGGGAGGACTTCACCACTGCGCCAGGCCTGCCCTCTTGTGGGACAGTGCAAGGAAGTTCAAAATTTTGGTCCAGTGCAAATTAGGTACTTCCAACTAGTTAACGACTACCCAACTTCTTTTACGAATATTTGGTTACTTATCTCCAAAAAAAATGATTTGACACACTAGTTTATGAGAAACTATAATTCAGGTTTGCATTCCCTCCTAGTTCAAATTTTAAGGAAGCGATCCACAATTTTTTTCTTCTTGAACAAAACAAATGTGATTTTGCATCATTCAACTCTAACCCTCATTATATAGAAAACAATCATTAACGTATTTAATCAAGTAGTAATGAGAGGAACAATAAAACTTGATGCAACTTATTATTTTAGGCAAAGTAATATTATTGCTAGCATTAGAAATAATACCTCGTACTTTGCAACAACACAAGTTGCATGATGGTCAAATTCCCGGGTAGAGCGTGACTGATAAGGAGGGAAAAGGAAAGGATAATCACGGCCCTTTTCTGTGACCAGCATATTACTATGATAACTGCTATTGACCATGTAACTATGAAAAAAATTAGACCAGCAGGTTAGCACATTGCATACCGACGTAATAGCTTCCCAGTTTGCAAGTCGTGCCAAGACTGGTTGATGTCTGCAAAAAAATAAAGAAAAGGCCAAAAGATGTTCATAACAGTCTGGACTCGATTGATCTGTGCAGAGGCTAGGGTATCCCATGGCCGTTTTCACGATATGTCTCCAATGATTTGCAAATGAAGAAAATAAGTTTCAACTAGGATCACAAAACCTGTGTAACTGATAAAGCCTATATCTTGGACTGTTTGCTACTGCGACCAACAGTTATCCATCACCATTAATGTTTGTTGGCTCGTAACTCAAACAAAGGATACACTGTTTGCCCCATTTGAAAAGTTCAAAATTGTATCAAAGAACAATCTAATTAGCTGTTGCAAAGAACATTGTCCTAAATAGTAGAGATCCATATAGGTAAATCATCATGGAAAATAATATAAATATGAAATGATTTCTTCTGGAATCAATAATCTCGATTACCACCAAAGTATGGGAATGTTTAAATGTCTCAAGAGGAAATACATACAGTTTTGCATATCCTTTGAGACCAATTGCAAGAGCTTTATCGTAACAACGCTGCACTAGCTTGCGAGAAATAAATCTGCTAGTCACCTGTAAATGTGGTATACCAAATTATTATGACAAAAGGCAAACTGAAGTCTAAGGGTAGTATTAGTAAGCCAAAGCACTACGCGAGTATCATTTGTTGTTTAGCCTTTAGTGTGCAAACAAAAAGAAATAGAAGAAATAGAGAGCCGATGTTATTTGAACACCGTGCAGTTTAGAGATTCAGATAAAAGTATTCCTGCATAAGAAGAACAATAACCCACAAATGTGTAAAAGATCTGCACAATAGGCTAACTGTGGCTCACTAACCAGAAGATCCCAGGGTGAACAAATAGATGCAGCACCAGCTACAGGAGTACTTTCACCCTCTTCTCCCAGATACTTGACCTGAATGTGCAATTTAAACAAGTATAGAATTAAACTAGGTTTTAGAATATTAATTGATGTAAAAGAATACTCTATAACAAAGTCTACCAGAATATTGGCGCCTAAGCTTGTCCCAACAGTGAATAGTGGAGCCCCTGGGTACTTTTGATGAAGGTAATTAACAACTTCACGAATATCTTCTGTCCATCCGCCATTGTAAAAGCAATCGGACTGCCAGAGAAAAAAACCAAGAGTTGTGTAAAAATTGCAAGCTGAACATATCCAGCCTCTGATGTCAATTAAGTCCTTTTAGGTGTCAGGTCGTATATTCAAGGTGTAACAAGTGCTTAATTGATTTATCGTATTGCATGAGAGAACTTACTGTTATGGAGATGCCACCCAGACCCCTGTGATTGCCTACAACAACATTCCATCCGTTGCTCGCCATAGAAAAGACCAAGTGTTTCACATACTAGACATCAAAACATCTTGTTAAAATCAACTAATAAAGGTAGCCCAACACCATGCGTGAGTCTGGGTCATAATATCAACTTCAGTTATTATTTAAACCAATCAGTTTGGTAAAGCAACTATCAGAACTTACAGCGGCAGTAGAATCACTAGTTAATCCAGGCACCACAACAACAATGGGTGTTGGATCATCACTAGAAATAGTTCCATCACAAGAACTAACATCTGCAGCTGCAACATAGCACCAATGGTCAGGCACCCCCTTGCTTGCCGAGCAATCTCGAATTATCTAAAATTCTCAGAACCTTCACAGTCAGAGGCTAGTAGCCAATCCAAAGCAATGGTTCCACCATCACGAACTGTGTACAGCTGCCTGCAATACAACGAGTTTAATCATCAATGTACTAACTAGAATTGTGAGCCTAGCTCTAACTTCATCTTCTGAGGTTCAAACACACATGGGTATCTGGCCTATGGAAGGTGGCGTCCGACAGGAGTATGCTGTAAATTGCTCAAACTGAAACAAGTGAACGCCTAAACATTTTCTAGAAGCCTGCAGCTTCTTAATTCATTATTATTTCGATCATCTCTGTTTTTCTTCTGGAAAATGTAGGCTGCAGTAATATAAACAGCATTGTTGGATAACCAAAATCGTACGACATAACAGTTGCATCAGAATCACCCACCCAATGTACAATCACAATCTACGAACATAAGTGGAGGGACACCATGAACAAGTAGGGCAATCAACTGTTAATGCGGCCTACACAACACGGATTTACATGGCCTACCTTCTATAGGTGACCGAAGGCGGTCTTCCCCAGATGCCCAGGAACAGCGTCTGCAGATGAGGGCTCGCCAGCCACGGCGTCGCCAGGTACCTACGCGGGCAAAAATTTCGCAATATTTCGGATGGCGTCAGATCAAATTTCTTCCAGCAGAGACGAATTGATGATCCACAGGCCGGAGGAGGCCTCGTCCCACCTGCCGTGGAGGGAGCGGCACTTGGCGGCGACGCGGTGGTAGACCTGCGAGTCCGGGTGGAAGGTGAGGGCGACGCGGCCGCCGCGGAGGCCGCGGAGCAGGTCGCCGAGGACGTGGAGCTCGAGGAAGCGGTAGAGGAAGGCGGCGGCGAGGGCGAGGGCGGCGAGCGCGTAGCGCTCGAGCGGCACCAGCGCCGCCGCGCGGAGCAGCAGCTCGGCGGCCGACTCCTCGCCCGCGGTCGCCATCGGCCCGGGATTTTGCTGGCGCGTTCGATGTCGATGGCGGGGAGGGGCACGCGAGCTGGATTTTATTTTTTCCTCTTGTGGTGTGGCATGTGTGTTTTTCTCGAGACGTTACGGGAGAATGATGCCGTTCGTCGTCGAGAGACGTGGGCTGTTTCGTCGGTCTGGACTGACCGGGAGGACGAGCGGTGCGCGGGGTGCGACGGGCGGGAGCGCATCTGATGCGAGACTTTGGACTTGTGCCGTTGTGTGCTCGTTTCGTGCTTTCCTCGTGCCTGATCTGAAAATTAGGGACGGATACCTTCAAACAGGCTTTCGTCCCGTTTTTTATAGATAAAGAAATCAGTTTGTCTAATTCATATTTAGATATTTTTTTAAGAATGTCACATCTAAGCTTCAATAAATATACTATAATGCAACAACAAGAAACAACAACAAGAAACAATTAAAAAATTAGAAAAAAAATAGACCACAAACAGAGTGGACATCAGTTTAGATGTGACATAACCATGTCACATCTAGATGTGTCCTAGACAAACCCTAAAAAAATAATCGAATCAGATACACGGCCGAATGATACAAGATGGTAAGGTAACTCTCATACAATGCCGGTCCCAGGATAACCGGATCACGCAAAACTACTACGCTACCGAAAGAAAGCATTGGAAAAACCGAGTACAATGCCACACAAAGTCCTAAACACTTAAGCTCCACGACAACGCCCCCAGAAGGAAAAACAGCGCAAAACGTAGCCGCTGCCGAGTCCAAAAGAGATAAGGGTCTTCACCTGGAACCCTGACACTAAGAGGAGCACCACGACGACGTCTTCAGGAAGATAGCGACGCCCACAAACGCCGCTGTCGTCGGCGACAAAGCGCAGAGCTTTCGCTCGACAGCTCCCCCGTGCCACACGAGGTCTTTAGGACAGGCAACGAGTTCAACTCCCCAGGTCCGGATCGGGGTGACGCCACTGCCAAAGCCAGGGAGAGCGCCCGAGCCACCCAGCTCTACCCTCCTGCCGCCCACACGACCAAGAGGGATAGCCACCATCACCGACATGGTGCCCGCCGGAGAGCCAACCATGCGGTTTGTTATCCAAAGCCGATGCTCCGGCATCCACGTCCAAACCACCACCCTTCGCACGCATCACGGAGCACCAACCTTAGAAGGAGGAAAGAAAGGGGTCTCCTTTTATTACCAGCCCGACATCAGTCACGGGATTTGGGTCGATGCACCCACAGTAGGGGGCATCCATACCAGTCAGTCCCGGTGGACCGGGGAGGGGGGGGGGGGGGGAGGGGGCACACAACACTGTGACTACCGACGACCATCGTCAAGCCCACTCACGCGACGCCTTAACCGTGGTCACTGGCGCCGATCTTCCCGACAGGATAGCGAAGGCCCGACCACCACCACCGAGCACCATGCATGCCCGCAAGGAGAGCACGAGCACCACCGAGCACATCCCCAGCCAAGCCCGACTTCTGCTACTCGAAGCTCAAGCTCCGACGGGATTCTATGTCTGCCCAGTCACGATGGGAATGGATTGAGGTTACTTTTTTTTCAACAACAGAAGACACACAAGCGCCAAACTTTTCATTCATATTACAAAGCCTTGAAACTGAAAATTAGAGAGAAGAGAAACTATGGGCAGATCATATTTATATTCCTGTGAGCTGAAGCAACGCAACATATGTCAGGTTCAACATCTGATCTAAGAACCTGATGAGCTACATTATGAGCAACTCCATTTATCTCCCTGGAAATGCGAAACACCCGTGATTGAAGATCCGAAGAATAGTGGAAGAAATCAGCCAAAGTTTTCCTGATAGACGAACGAGCAGAAGCCTATGAAATCCTTCTGTTTGCCGCAACCGAAGCCAAAGAAAGACAATATGTGAGAAATGTAGGTTGGCTAATGTGATCGAGGTTACCCTTTGAAACATTGGTCTTCTAGCCTAAAATTTCAAGGCTAATGGGTCGCCCGTCGAGACAAAGCGGATCAATGTGAATTTGGTAGCCTAAGATAGTAGCGTGTTTGTTGCCATGGCGTATGCCTTTGAAAGAGTTGTTAGCCTTGTGTTTGTAGGAAAATTTTGAAGTATAGACCTAAAATTGCTTTTGTTCACTCTGTCGGGTTGTTTGTCTGGCACCTAAGGAGAATATTAACTCGGTCATCTTCGCCTGGCTTGCCTTCCCCTCCTTTATCCATGATCGTCAGTAGGCTCCGTGGTGGCTGACAACAAGTTTGTTGTGGCTGGCTTCACTTCTGTGGCTTTCGTGTATGAACTCTTGTGGTCTTTCTGTTTTGGTCCTTGCATCAAACTGCCAGCCTATGCTGAGATGAGTGGGATACATCAAACTGCCAGCCTATGCTGAGATGAGTTGGATACATCAACTTTGCAGGAATTGGTACGATCATCAACGCAATCTCTACCAAATTCCAGCTCTTCAAACACCACCAAGCTGAGCACATACAGAGAGAGAACGTATCCACTGCACTGGAGCTGCACCGGATGCACCCTGCTATTCTATCTGGTTTGACCATCATATTCGTTTTGATGAGATGTTTGAAACATAACTAATATTGAATATGTTTTTTAAATTTAGTTTTATTTTCCTGTTTGAAACTTGACCACAACATTTATAAGGTCAAGTCAAGTAAAAGAAATTTCAAAAACAATATATAGTCAGCATTGGTCTTGTTTCAAAGATCTCGTCAAAACAAAGTCTAGTGAAAACGGACTAGGAATCGGATATTCAATTTAAAATATATGACCCTTTTTGTGTCTAGACCAAAAAATTTACACACAGACACACATAAAAAAACCAAGTCAATCCTGCAAATGTGACAACAATCCATCTGGTCCAAAATAGCAGGGTGCATTCGGTGCACTGGATACGTTCCCTATGCAGAGATCCATATAAACAACTCATCAGCCAAAACTGCATGAGCAAACCCAGCCAGATTAGACCAGCACATCAGTTTACCATCACATTAATTCAAACTTGTAGCCAAGCAAGATTAGACCAGCACATTTGTTTGCCATCATATTAATTCAAACTTGTATGCATTAGTTCATTACATTTACACACTTCAGGAACTGGGTCACTTCAAAGTCAAGTGGGTACATCTCTTATTCTTAGGTTACAGCCATGAGATGCGACCATTCCCACATTAGAAGAACAAAGCCTACTCAGGGCTTTCACATAAGGCCCATGGTGCGCGTTGTCTTGGCATGTCCTCCCTCATTTCCATGGAGCTGGACGGTCTGGCTCGGCACAACCTGAAGGACACCTGGTTGCTCTGCAAACCAGGAACAAACAGACAAGTTTGATCAGATCAGCATACAAACAGAAGTGAGACTAGGAAGATGCACCAAATATTGCTTATCTAACACGCGGTTTTAGCATATCCAGCATAATAGCTTCTAGTCAGATGAGATAGAGCATGCGGTGTACAGAAATCTTGTTAGTTCAATGCTGAATACGAGTACAACTAAAATTCACACAACGTAAATCCTGTTTCGCAACATAAATCTTACTGAAGAAAGAAAATCCATCTTCCACCAGAAATTAATCCCATCACATAACTATCATCCACCAAGCCTCTTCACTATAGGATGTGGGATGATTAACTGATAATCATACAGATGCAAGTGTCCACATGAAACAGAAAGACTGTATCGCTTCAACGATAAATATACCACCAAATATTCCTTTTAGCATGTGATCTGTATATGTGCAGTGAAATGTTTTAGCCTGAGATGAATGTATCTTTGCTCCCACATTTCTGAAATGCTTACAGGTGTAGACTAAAATGTCAATAGAGTAGCAGGTTGGACTTGATTTTACAGTACAAGTTGATAAATGATTTGGCAACTACCCTATACTCCACGATTTTGTAAGATAAGATGCTTTAGTTTCGGTAGGAATTTGAGACTGTGATGGGCATCCAGTGACTCAATGCAACTAAATTCCGCATTATACATATATGCAACAAAACTCCGCGTTATGCGTGAGGCTAAATTCCACATTATGCGGAATATTAAACAAATCTGCACACCAGAAGCAAATACTATAACAGGAACTCCATAAACTAAAAGGAAGGGGGCACTCACTCTTGAGGTCCTCGACTTGCTCGGTGGTGAGCTTTGCGGAGAACCCGCTGGCGGCGTGCTTGTAGTGGTAGAGGACCGCGCCCCTGGCCTTCTCCTCGCTGCCAAAATTTCCCCAGATCAGCAAATTGACACACAACCGGAAAAGGGTCTCACGAGAACGAATCAACGCCAAAACGACCAGGTCAAGCTAAATCGGATCCCCGAAGACCTAGATTATTCAGGCAGGCGCAAACCCAGGCGAAACGGCCGTGGATCTGGTTGCTGGTACGGTACCTGCCGAGGACGGGGGCGAGGGTGCGGATGTGGAACTCCTCGGGGTCGGCGTCCTCGGGGCGGTCGACGTAGACGATGTGCACGGCCGCCTCCTGCGCCGCGGGCGTCTGCTGTTCCGGCTCGGCCGCCATGGCGATCTGGGCGACGGGGGCTGCTGCCGCTGCTGCTGCTGCTGCGAGGAAGAGGAAGACGAGGAGAGGGTTACGGAGATGACGCGGGGATTCGGTCTTCATCGCCGTGGAGTGGATTGGGAGGTGGCTTAATAATGACCGGGCGGCTATGTGCGCGACGTGTCCCCCTGCTTCGGCCTCTCCGCGTGTTCTTGGCCTGTCTTGCCTTCGCCGCGAAGTATCTTTTGTCCACCTCGCAAGCTCTGAAGTTTTCTTCGGAGAAGGTCCATCTCTTTTGCTTTGTTGATGAGGGGTTTTGACTGGTTGCCGGAGAAAACAAGGGGGCTCTTGACTAGTAAGCATGTGGATTTTTGTAGTCAGAACTTCGGAGCGGTCTTGAATTTTATAAATTGATGAAGTGTTCATACGACCAATAATAGTCGACCAAGTTAGGTTACGAGGATACTCCTCGTTTGGATTTATAAGGCACATATGTACTGTTAGATAACTTTTTTGACAAAATAAAATATGAATTGGTAAATGCACAGTCGACCGGCCAAGCGTTCGGCCGGTCGCAACCGCTCGCTCCCCTTCAGGCCCACTTTATCCTTTCTTCGTGTTTGTCTTCCTCCTTGGCTCGATGTCTTTCCGTTTCTCTTTTTTCTTTCACCACCATCCAACACTAAGCAACGCACCTCCACGACCTGCTCGGCGCCCAACTTCGCCGCTCCGTTGTTGCCGGTGAGCCCCTCTTCTCGAACTGCCATGGGCGCGGCATCCTTGAGCTTTGACCTCTTCCCCTCCTCTATCTCTATCCCCTACTGAGACCACCATTTGCACGCCCCTCATCACCGCTGCTGCAACGGCCCGCCCCCTGCTACTCCAAGCTTCCTCGCCGGGCTTCTGCAGCCAGCGGCGGCGCTGCGAGTGACGACCTCTTTTATTTCGCTTAAACCAAAACGGCGCTGTGAAACAAGATGGGGTTAGTGCTACAACCGGCGGCGGCGGAAGCTACAAACGTCTTTGGCGAAAGTTGCAACCGAAGAGTAGAAAGCTACAACCGACCACAATGCACCGGCGAAAGCTGGAACCAGAGACAAGAAAAGCTACCACCAGCATCCTGATTTGCTACAACGGATGCGGCGATAGCACCAACCACCGGAGCTGCACTCGTAAGCAATGACACCATAGTGGCGCCCCCTTTTGCTCGAACCATCATCAGCTTTTGCTACTACAGGCTGGAATTTTGCTACATCTATCACAAGGGGAGCTACATGGTGCTCGATCGGTAGACCTTTTTTTGCCGAAACTAGTTACCAGCGGAGCTACAACCACGCAACGCGGATGCTGGAACCATTGCCGACGAAAGCCGGAACCGGTGTCCTTTTTTGCTTCAACAAATGAAGTAGTGCTGAGACGACGACGAGCTTCGCCATGGTGAGCTGCAACCAGCACCGGAAAAGCTACATCCAGCCTTTTATTTTGCTACCATGATTTTGATGAGTGAAGCTAAATCCCAGGAAACAACGGCGAGGAGCAGCGGACGGCGCCACTCGTGCGGTGGGGCGACACAACCCGATGGCTGCAACCATGGGGCTGCGCCCTGCAACCGTTGCCGGCCGCTGATAGGATCGCACTGCCGGAGTAGCAACGCATCCCATAGCCTGGAGATGGAAGATGAGGCTGTCATGGCGAGACGACCGCGAGGTTGCAAGCACACACACGACAACGAGGGGCCATGGCTGGGAGCGGGACGACTCGCGGCGCTTGCGACCGCAGCCGGAGATGTGCGCGCTCGAGGTGCTTGCGGGGGGCTGGTGGTGCCAGCGAGGGTTAGTGTTGTGGGTGCGTATCGATAGCGGAGAGCCGGAGAACGACCAGGGAAGAAGACGAGAGTTGACTCAGGGGAGAAGAGTTTTTTAATCTAACGGCCATGCGTTATCCAATCGAACGATGTACCTGCGACCGGCGGAAGCCTTGCGTCGGGCGACCGGCGCAGATCACTGCCCATATGAATTACATGCCGCAATAATTGAATACGCATTTTTCCCGATATGATATGTATTTCACTAATCAAATTGATGATCTAGAAATACATGGATGCCCTGTAAACCGAAAGTAGTGCAGTAAGTTACCAGTGATGGGAGTTCTAGGCAGAGATTACTAAACCCGAACAAATAGTGGAAGAACTAAATGAAATGGTGAAGCCACAATGGACTGAAAACAGAAGCTATTGATGTCCGCACAGGCCATTTCAAAAATGAAATGTCTGAACATGGACAAGTGGACAAGATATGATCATGAGTTCGTGATCACGTTACCTCTCACCATAATGTGACTATGATCACAATGCAATTATGCAAGGACCACATAAACAGACAAAACATGCAAGAGAAGAGCTCTAAAGCAACGCCTCCAAGGAGCCAGCCGTGGGATTTAACAATTTTGTCGCCAATAATGAGCAAGTCATGTAACAATAGCTAAGTGCATTGACAATGCAACAATCTGGGTAATAGGAGCCAAACCGCGCCAATACTGACATATGTTAGAATCTTACGGATGCTAGCGAGAGCTGCCATAATCAAGGTTTCCATGCTCGAGAAAGAAACAATAGAAAGGAATGTGTTGTGGGAGGGGTTCACTCGCATCAATGCAAAAATGTTAATACGGTACGTGTCACTTATAGCTAATCAACACTTGCACGCTTAACATCACGTAACTAGACTAGTTGAAGTCCTTAGTTAGAACCCGACTTCATCAAGGATGTACTCAACATCGGTAAAGCACTCTCATGCTCCAAATGGAGGCCCTGCTTTAGTCTCAGTGAAGCACCCTCACACCCCGGGTGAAGGACCCGCTCGGGCTTGATGACACATCCTCACACTCCAATTAAAGCTCTCGTGCACTGAAGGCATCATCATATCGCTAGGTCGCAATATTGCAAGCCTTGCTCATCCAAAAAAGATTCCGCTCATCCTCACACTCCAGTTAAAGCTCTTGCCAGTCATGGAAGAGGCTTAGGACCGAGCCAACAGACCCTAGGCTCTCCCATTGGACTGCATAATCGAGTTGCATCTCAACCTTGGTTCCATTCCTAGGACTAGGTAGAAATTGTTGTAGTGTAGACAACATGTGAGCAATGGTATCTCGTCGTTAGTGCTTGCGGAAATAAAGTCAGTGAGGGTGTGTGTACAACCTTATGGGAAGGCTATCTAACAACGAGACAAGGTTGACACGTTGATTTATTTTGAATGGGTTCGGTCACCTCGTGGGAGCGCCGCTTAATCCTGTGTTAGGAGAGGCGACAAAGGGAGTGTCTCGACTAGTAGATGAGATCCATGGTAGGGTTGTCTTGGAATTCCCCACGATGAGAGAAATGCTCGACTCGAGTCGAAGACAAATCCACCTAAAAGCTCCCATTGCCTTGATAGTATTCGAGCCCCACGAGGTGCCTCAGATCCATCCCAAACCTTAAAGCTCTTCTCAGGTCACTTGCAGGCCCCTCCCCTTGAGCTCTATTCAAGTGAGAGGAACGGTTATATGCCCCTTCGATGAGAGAAATATTGTAAAACCATCTTAGGATTCCTCATGCCCTAGAGAATAATATATATATATATATATATATATATATATATATATATATATATATATGACATATTCTTGTAAGTCCTATAAGGCATATTCTTGTAAGTTTACCCAAATATCCTTTAGTCATGTGAAGAAGACCAAGGGCATCACCGTAATCTATATATGTAACATCTCAAATTTTCAATTTGGACTGTTATACATAGAGCATCATTGCATATCATATTTTTCATTGCATTTTCTTTGCATTTTGCTCGATCCTAGAAAATTCTACACAACTCAAGGACCCTCGGAGAGAATTGGGGGTTTTGTTATTTTCATATTTGAGTTTTCTCAAATTTTGAAAATAGGATTGTTGATTTTAATTATTTTATATTAAGTTATTTCTATTACAAAAATATACGAGAGGGAATAAAATGACTTTCCCAAAATAAAGAAATAATGAAGATTTAATAATAAAATCAAATAAGATTTTATTTTGGAGTTTTTAGCCTTTTTATTTGAATTTAAGAAAAATGCGTGTTTTTCAAAATTGCATCTAGGCCCCAAATAAATGTTCATTAAATCCGGCTTGATTTTAGAAACCGGGGAAATTTTATTTCGGGATTTTTGGAGTCCGTTTGGTACTTCTTTTGATTTTTTTTCTACGCGTAATGTTTATTTAAAAAAATAAAAAAAACGAACCGCCTTACCGGGCTGTACCCGAGCGGGACTCCGCTCGGGGGCGCCTTTAAATAGCGGCCGCCCCGGGAGCCCCAGCCCACCCGAGCCACCCCACCCGAGCCCACCCGAGCCCGCCGCCGCCCCAGCCCGCCGCCATCACACGGAGTTGCTGCCTTCGAGGTTCGCCGCGCCTCGATTTCTGTGCCGATTTTTATTTAAAAAACCGATCGGTTTTCTTCGGTTTTTTTTCGGTTTTTTATTTTATTTATTTTTTTCTTTTTTCGTTCGAATCTGTTCGCCGTATTTTTCTTTTTCTCGGATTTAATCCGCGATTTTTCCGATCGCGATTCCAGATCCGATTTTCGTTTTAGTATAACTTTTCGCTCGTTTATCGGAATCAGGCGATTCAGCGCCTGGAGTTTCGTCTCGAAACCCTCTTTCCGAATAATCTACTTAAACAAGTTTTTGCATCTGTAAAATTTGACCTAGATCCAGATTAGTAAAACGAAGATGTTTTCTTCCGCCGGTTGACTTTCATTGCTTCGTTTGATTTGATTCTTATTGCAAACCGGAGTTCTTAAGTTGAACAATCTGGTTAGATCTATTTGAGTTTTACCTGTGCATTAGATGAGTACTTATTGTATGCTTGTTTGTTTGTATGCGATAGAATATCTGGAGTGCACCGCTTGTTACTTCGAATCTCTAAGTTTCGCGGATCATCAACAAGGCAAGTAACACTTTGATCATACTCTTCTCATACCCAGTTTTTATGCATTAGATCTATTCCTCAAACACTTGCATGATTAGGATCTAATTAAATTGTGGGATGGGAAGTAGTTGAGGTAGTACCTATTACCTGTTTTATTATCAAACCTTTGGGAGGTACTTCTACCTTTGCTTATTATGCTATGCTATGCTAGTAGACGTGGATTGGGTGAGTGTATCCATGACAGATGTGAGATTGTTAATTAATGGTTTATTTAAGGTGGCAACTTAAACACACATCCGGGTGGATTGAGGCACCGGTTTCTATCGAGGACTTGCTTGTATTTCTTCTGACCGCCACCCGTGCTCAAAGGGATCATGAGATTATTCAAACTAGAAACTTCCGTGTGCAGCCACAAGCCATTATGGGCTCTGGCATAGTTGATTAAGTTGTGCGAACTCTTACGGGTAGGCTAGCTGATGTAGGGGTTGTAGGTTGGTACGGTCTACCCACATGTAAGGTGCTAGCGCTTCTGAAAGACTATGTCTCGGTCATCCATTTCTCAAACACCATGTAGTGCGAGAAACCAAACGGAGGCGATCGAGTCTTGTGGGGAAAAGTGCTAAACCTCTGCAGAGTGTATAAACTAATCATGGTTAGCCGTGTCCCCTGTTATGTACGTCTTGAGTATCTAGTACCGGATATCATGTGAATCTCATCATGTTACTTCTAATTAATATTGTTGGGTTTAATGAGTACTTTTAATTGGGATTGAGAATGTCATCAACCATTCTCAATGTTTCACAACCACCATGATAGTTAAATAAATTTATTCCTTTGCAGAGGGAAAAATTGGCTTTATGCAAAAACTGTAATCAGAGAGCTTTCCACCAGCCATATATGCATGTAGTATAGGCTTATCATTCCATTATTCTCTATGTGTTACATTGCCAAAGATATTCCATGTCTTGACCGTTTCGGGCTGCAACGTTTCATGTTGCAGACTTTTCAGACGATGAGTAAGGTGTTTGGGTCGTGGTTCTATACTCAGTGATGCCGTTGGAGTTGATGGACTCGCTTATTCTTCCAAGCCTTCCGCTGTTATCGTTATTAGATGGCCTTAAGCCATATTTATTTTATTCAGTTCTTTTTTGAGACATACGATTGTAATAAGTGTGTGATTGCTACTCTGTTATAAATCCTTCGAAGTACTATGTGGTGTCAGCATTACTGATCCAGGGATGACACTGAGCACAGAGACTTGATCCATTCGGGTCGGGTCGCTACAATATATGAACACGAGATGTAAATATGTTGAACTTTTCCAATAA
Source organism: Aegilops bicornis (assembly GCA_021605145.1). Classification (NCBI taxonomy): domain Eukaryota; kingdom Viridiplantae; phylum Streptophyta; class Magnoliopsida; order Poales; family Poaceae; genus Aegilops; species Aegilops bicornis. The sequence goes on from CM038669.1 coordinate 509,208,175, forward strand.
ATAGAGGCACCCCTTATACCCAAGGGGGGCCTTTTATCTTCTCATGACACTTTCTCCTTTCTCCTTTCCTATGTCCTTGTCCCTCACCTCCTCGGTGAAACTAGGTCTCACACTTCATCTCCTCTTGCATTGTCCTTTCACATCCCAGGTTGAGCAATGTCGCATTTGGGTGACCTTCAAACAGTGAGCAAGTCGAGGTCACGTGAAGTGCTTGAATCCTCCTTCCTCTGTGCGAAGGTACGTCTCCTTAAGTCCTCGTAGTCATACGAAGGTAGCCTCATGGGAGCAAGGCTTGCAAGGTTGTCACGCTCGACTCCCAAACACACACTCATAGTCGGTTCACGTAATCAAATTTGAGTGCCACAAATTCATTGTTTAGGTTTTGCTCGCTAACAGAATGGAACCATGGTTGGAAGAAATGGCACAACATAGACTATACATTATTTGGTATTGGGACAGGAGAGAGTCCCATTTCGCAGAGAGGTTAAGAGTGGGAATCTTTGGTAGATCCATAGAGTTTCTGCTCTAACCACAGATGTCATTTCTGTTGGAAATATGCCCTAGAGGCAATAATAAATTAGTTATTATTATATTTTCGTGTTCATGATAATCGTTTATTATCCATGCTATAATTGCATTGATAGGAAACTCAATACATGTGTGGATACATAGACAACACCATGTCCCTAGCAAGCCTCTATTGGCTAGCTCGTTGATCAATAGATGGTTACGGTTTCCTAACCATGGACATTGGATGTCATTGATAACGGGATCACATCATTAGTAGAATGATGTGACAAGACCCAATCCTAAGCCTAGCACAAAGATCGTAGTTCGTATGCTAAAGCTTTTCTAATGTAAAGTATCATTTCCTTAGACCATGAGATTGTGCAACTCCCGAATACCGTAGGAATGCTTTGGGTGTACCAAACGTCACAACGTAACTGGGTGGCTATAAAGGTGCACTACAGGTATCTCCGAAAGTGTCTGTTGGGTTGGCACGAATCGAGATCGGATTTGTCACTCCGTAAACGGAGAGGTATCTCTGGGCCCACTCGGTAGGAAATCATCATAATGTGCACAATGTGACCAAGGGGTTGATCACGGGATGATGTGTTACGGAACGAGTAAAGAGACTTGCCAAGAACGAGATTGAACAAGGTATCGGATACCGACGATCGAATCTCGGGCAAGTACAATACCGCTAGACAAAGGGAATTGTATACGGGATCGATTGAGTCCTTGACATCGTGGTTCATCCGATGAGATCATCGTGGAACATGTGGGAGCCAACATGGGTATCCAGATCCCGCTGTTGGTTATTGACCGAGAACGCCCTGGTCATGTCTACATGTCTCCCGAACCCGTAGGGTCTACACACTTAAGGTTCGATGACGCTAGGGTTATAAAGGAAGTTTGTATGTGGTTACCGAATGTTGTTCGAGTCCCGGATGAGATCCCGGACGTCACGAGGAGTTCGAAATGGTCCGGAGGTAAAGATTTATATATGAGAAGTCCTATTTTGGTCGCCGGAAAAGTTTCGCACTTTATCGGTATTGTGCAGGAGTGCCGAAAGGGGTCCGGGGTCCACCGGGGGTCCACCTGCCCTGGGGCCACATGGGCTGTAGGGGTGCGCCTTGGCCTATATGGGCCAAGGGCACCAGCCCCAAGAGGCCCATGCGCCAAGGAAACTTGGGGAGGAAGAGTCCTCAAGGGGAAGGCACCTCGAGGTGCCTTGGGAGGATGGACTCCTCCCCCTCTTGGCCGCACTCCTTCCTTGGAGGAAGGGGCAAGGCTGCGCCTCCCCTTCTCCCTTGCCCCTATATATAGTGGAGGGAGGAGGGCATCCACACCCGAGCCTCGGCGCCTCCTCCCTCCCGTGACACCTCCTCCTCTCACGTAGGTGCTTGGCGAAGCCCTGCAGGATTGCCACGCTCCTCCATCACCACCACGCCGTTGTTCTGCTGCTGGATGGAGTCTTCCTCAACCTCTCCCTCTCTCCTTGCTGGATCAAGGCGTGGGAGACGTCACCGGGCTGTACGTGTGTTGAACGCGGAGGTGCCGTCCGTTCGGCACTAGGATCATCGGTGATTTGAATCACGACGAGTACGACTCCATCAACCCCGTTCTCTTGAATGCTTCCGCTTAGCGATCTACAAGGGTATGTAGATGCACTCTCCTTCCCTCTTGTTGCTAGAATCTCCATAGATTGATCTTGGTGATGCGTAGAAAATTTTGAATTTCTGCTACGTTCCCCAACAGAGGCATCATGAGCTAGGTCTATTGCGTAGATTCTTTGCACGAGTAGAACACAAAGTAGATGTGGGCGTAGAATGTGTTCACTATGCTTACCGATACTAGTCCAATCTTGTGTCGACGGTCTTCTGGGATGAAGCGGCCGGACCGACCTTACACGCATTTTACGTGAGACAGGTTCCACCGACTGACATGCACTTGGTGCATAAGGTGGCTAGCGGGTGCCAGTCTCTCCCACCTTAGTCGGAATGGATTCGATGAAAACGGTCCTTATGAAGGGTAAATAGCAATTGACATATCACGTTGTGGTTTTTGCGTAGGTAAGAAACGTTCTTGCTAGAAACCCATAGCAGCCACGTAAAACATGCAAACAACAATTAGAGGACGCCTAACTTGTTTTTGCAGGTATGCTATGTGATGTGATATGGCCAAGAAGAATGTGATGAATGATATGTGATGTATGAGATTGATCATGTTCTTGTAAAAGGAATCACGACTTGCATGTCGATGAGTATGACAACCGGCAGGAGCCATAGGAGTTGTCTTTATTTATTGTATGACCTGCGTGTCATTAAACAACGCCATGTAATTACTTTACTTTATTGCTAATCGGTAGCCATAGTAGTAGAAGTAATAGTTGGCGAGACAACTTCATGAAGACACGATGATGGAGATCATGATGATGGAGATCATGGTGTCATGCCGGTGACGATGATGATCATGGAGCCCAAGATGGAGATCAATGGAGCTATATGATATTGGCCATATCATGTCACTACTATATAATTGCATGTGATGTTTATTATGTTTATGCATCTTGTTTACTTAGAACGACGGTAGTAAATAAGATGATCCCTTACAACAATTTCAAGAAGTGTTCTCCCCTAACTGCACCGCTGCCAAAAGTTCGCCGCTTCTAAGCACCACGTGATGATCGGGTGTGATGGATTCTTACGTTCACATACAACGGGTGTTGACGAGCCTAGCATGTATGCATATGGCCTCGAAACACACGCAATACACTTAGGGTTAACTTGACGAGCCTAGCATGTACGCACATGGCCTCGGAACACGTAGACCGAAAGGTCGAGCATGAGTCGTATAGTAGATACGATCAACATGAAGATGTTCACCGATGAGGACTAGTCCGTCTCACGTGACGATCGGACCACGACCTAGTTGACTCGGATCATGTAATCACTTAGATGACCGTAGGGATGTCTATCGAGTGGGAGTTCATAAGATGAACTTAATTATCTTGAACATAGTCAAAAGACCTTTTGCAAATTATGTCAGAAGCTCGCGCTTTAGTTCCACTGTTTAGATATGTTCCTAGAGAAAATATAGTTGAAAGTTGAAAGTAGCAATTATGCGATCGCAGAAAGCTCATGTCCTTAATGCACCGCTCGATGTCGAACCCCAAACGTCGTTTGTGGATGTTGCGAACATCGGACATACACGCTTTGATAACTACGTGATAGTTCGGTTGAACGGTTTAGAGTAGAGGCACCAAAGACGCGTTTTGAAACATCGCGGAACATATGAGATGTTTCAAGGGCTGAAATTGGGATTTCAGGCTCGTGCTCACGCCAAGAGGTATGAGACCTCCGACGAGTTTTCTTAGCCTGCAAACTAAGGGAGAAAAGCTCAATCGTTGAGCTTGTGCTCGATTGTCTGAGTGCAACAATCACTTGAATCGAGTGGGAGTTGATCTTCCGGATGAGAAAGTGATGTTTCTCCAAAGTCATTACCACCAAGCTGCTAGAGCTTCGTGATGAACTGTAACATATCGTGGATAGATATAATGATCCCTTGAGGTATTCGCGTTGTTTGACATCACGAAAGTAGAAGTCAAGAAGGAGCATCAATTGTTGATGGTTGGTGAAACCACTAGTTTCAAGAAGGGCAAGGGCAAGAAGGGATACTTCATGAAAGCGGCAAATCAGTCTTTGCTCTAGTGAAGAAACCCAAGGTTGAACCCAAACCCGAGACTAAGTGCTTCGTAATAAGGGGAACAGCCAATCGAGCAGCATTACCCTAGATACTTGGTAGATAAGAAGGTCGGCAAGGTCGATAGAAGTATATTGGATATACATTATGTTAATGTGTACTTTACTAGTACTCCTAGTAGCACCAGGTATTAAGATACCGGTTCGGTTGCTAAGTGTTAGTAACTCGAAATAAAAGGCTACGGAATAAACGGAGACTAGCTAAAGGTGAGTGACGATATGTGTTGGAAGTGTTTCCAAGGTTGATGTGATCAAGCATCGCCGCTCCCTCTACCATCGAGATTGGTGTTAAACCTAAATAATTGTTATTTGGTGTTTGCGTTGAGCATATACATGATTGGATTATGTCTATCGCAATACGATTATTCATTTAAGGAGAATAATGGTTACTCTATTTATTTGAATAATACCTTCAATGGTCTTGCACCTAAAGAAATGGTTTATTGAATCTCGATCGTAGTGATACACATTTTCATGCCAAAAGATATAAGATAGTAATGATAGTACCACCTGCTTGTGGCACCGCCATTTGAGTCATATTGGTATAAAAGCATGAAGAAGCTCCATGTTGATGGATCTTTGGACTCACTCGTTTTGAAAAGTTTGAGACATGCGAACCATGTCTATTGGTGTATACGCATGAAGAAACTCCATGCGTATGGATCGTTTGGACTCACTTGGTTTTGAATCACTTGAGATATGCAAAACATACCACATGGGCAAGATGACCAAAAGCCTCGGTTTTAGTAAGATGGAACAAGATAGCAACTTGTTGGAAGCAACACATTTTGATATGTGCAGTCCAATGAGTCTTTGAGGCATGCAAAGTGAATATCGTTATGTTCGACTTCACAGATGATTCGAGTAGATGTTGAGTATATTTACTTGATGAAACACAAATCTGAATTATTGAATGGTTCAAGTAATTTCGAATGAAGTTTAAGATCTTCGTGACAAGAGGATAGAATGTCTATGATATGATCATAGATATGAATATCTGAGTTACGAAGTTTTGGCACACAATTAAGACATTGTGCAAATTGTTTCACAATTAATACCGCTCAGAACACCATAGTGTGATGGTGTGTCCGAACATCATAGTTGCACCCTATTGGATATGGTGCGTACCATGATGTCTCTTATCGAATTACCACTATCGTTCATGGGTTAGGCATTAGAGACAACCGCACTCACTTTAATAAGGTACCACGTAATTCCGTTGAGATGACACCGTATGAACTATGGTTTAGAGAAACCTAAGTTGTCATTTCTTAAAGGTTTGGGGCCGCGACGCTTATGTGAAAAAGTTTCAGGTTGATAAGCTCGAACCCAAAGCGGATAAAATGCATCTTCATAGGACACCCAAAACAGTTGGGTATACCTCCTAATTCAGATCCGAAAGCAATTGGGATTGTTTCTTTAACCGGGTCCTTTCTCGAGGAAAAGTTTGTCTCGGAAAGTTGAGTGGGAGGATGGTGGAGACTTGATGAGATTATTGAACCGTCACTTCAACAAGTGTGTAGCAGGTCACATGAAGTTTTTCCTGTGGCACCTACACCAATTGAAGTCGAAGCTTATGATAGTGATCATGAAGTTTTGGATCAAGTCACCACCGCACCTCGTAGGGTGACAAGGATGCGTCTTTGCTTGAGTGTTACGGTGATCCTGTCTTGAAGGTCATGTTGCTAGACAACAATGAACCTACGAGCTATGGAGAAGCAGTGGTGGGCCCAAATTCCGACAAATGGTTAGAAGCCATGAAATCCGAGATAGGATCCATGTATCATAACAAAGCATGGACTTCGGTGGACTTGCCCGATGATTGGCAAGCCATTGCAATAAATGGATTTTAAGAAGAAGACGGACGTGGACGGTAATGTCACCTTCTATGAAGCTCAACTTGTGGTGAAGATTTTTTCACAAGTTCAAGGAGTTGACTACGATGAGTTTTTTCTCATCCGTAGCGATGCTTAAGTCCGTCGGAATCATGTTAGCATAAGCTGCATTTATGAAATCTGGCGATGGATGTCAAAATGAGTTTCCTTACCGGTTTTCGTAAGGAAAGGTTGTATGTGATACAATCGAGAAAGTTTTGTCGATCCTAAGGATCCTAAAAGGTATGCTTTGGCTCCAAATGATCCCTTCTAAGGACCGGAGTAAGCATCTCGGAGTTGGAATGTGCGCTTTGATGAGATGATCAAAGATTTTGGGTTTATACAAAGTTTATGAGAAACTTGTATTTCCAAAGAAGTGAGTGGGAGCACTATAGAATTTCGATGAGTATGTGTCGTTGACATATAGATGATCGTAAATGATGTAGAATTTTCTCAGAAGCATATAGGGTTGTTTGAAAAAGTGTTTTCAAGTGAAAACCTGGATTAAGCTACTTGAACATTGAGCATCAAGATCTATGAGGATAGATCAAAACGCTCAATAGTACTTTCAAATGAGCACATACCTTGACATAATCTTGAAAGTGTTCAAGGTGGATCGACCAAAGAAGGAGTTTTTGTCTCGAGTTGTAAGGTATGGAGTTAAGAGTTAAAAGCTCGACCATGGCGTAAAAGAGAGAAAGGACGAAGGTCGCCCCTATGCTTCGTATATAGGCTCTATAGTATGCTATCTTTGTGTCTTTGCACCTAAGTGTGCCTTGCCATGAGTCACTATAGTACAAGAATGATCCAGGAATGGATCATTGGACATGCGTCAAAATTGTCCTTGGAGTAAATAAGGACATGTTTCTCGATTATGGAGGTGATAAAGAGTTCGGCGTAAAGGGTTACGTCGATGCAAGCTTTAACACCTATCCGAGTGACTCTGAGTAGCAAACCGGATACGTATAGTGGAGCAACCATTTGGAATAGTTTCAAATGGAGCATTTATAATATGACCTAAAAATTTGCAAAGCACACACGAATCTGAAAGGTTCGCACCGTTGACTAAAAACCCGTTGACTAAAACCTCTCCTGCAAGCAAAACATGATCAAACCTCGTAACTCATTGAGTCTAAATCGCATGATGATGTGAACTAGTTTACGCACACTAGTAAACTCTTTGGGTGTTGGTCACATGGCGATGTGACCTATCAGTGTTAATCACATGGCGATGTGAACTAGATTATTGACTCTAGTGCAAGTGGGAGACTGTTGGAAATATGCCCTAGAGGCAATTATAAATTAGTTATTATTATATTTCCGTGTTCATGATTATCGTTTATTATCCATGCTATAATTGCATTGATAGGAAACTCAATACATGTGTGGATACATAGACAACACCATGTCCCTAGCAAGCCTCTATTGGCTAGCTCGTTGATCAATAGATGGTTACGGTTTCCTAACCATGGACATTGGATGTCATTGATAACGGGATCACATCATTAGTAGAATGATGTGATGGACAAGACCCAATCCTAAGCCTAGCACAAAGATCGTAGTTCGTATGCTAAAGCTTTTCTAATGTCAAGTATCATTTCCTTAGACCATGAGATTGTGCAACTCCGGATACCGTAGGAATGCTTTGGGTGTACCAAACGTCACAACGTAATCGGGTGGCTATAAAGGTGCACTATGTATCTCCGAAAGTGTCTATTGGGTTGGCACGAATCGAGATCGATTTGTCACTCCGTAAACGGAGAGGTATCTCTGGGCCCACTCGGTAGGACATCATCATAATGTGCACAATGTGACCAAGGGGTTGATCACGGGATGATGTGTTACGGAACGAGTAAAGAGACTTGCCAAGAACGAGATTGAACAAGGTATCGGATACCGACGATCGAATCTCGGGCAAGTACAATCTTGCTAGACAAAGGGAATTGTATACGGGATCGATTGAGTCCTTGACATTGTGGTTCATCCGATGAGATCATCGTGGAACATGTGGGAGCCAACATGGGTATCCAGATCCCGCTGTTGGTTATTGACCGAGAACGCCCTGGTCATGTCTACATGTCTCCCGAACCCGTAGGGTCTACACACTTAAGGTTTGATGACGCTTAGGGTTATAAAAGAAGTTTGTATGTGGTTACCGAATGTTGTTCGAGTCCCGGATGAGATCCCGGACGTCACGGGGAGTTCCTAATGGTCCGGAGGTAAAGATTTATATATGGGAAGTCCTATTTTGGTCGCTTAAAAGTTTCGCACTTTATCGGTATTGTCCGGAGTGCCGAAGGGGTCCCGGGTCCACCGGGGTCCACCTGCCTGGGGCCACATGGGCTGTAGGGTGCGCCTTGGCCTATATGGGCCAAGGGCACCAGCCCCAAAAGGCCCATGCGCCAAGGAAACTTGGGAGGAAGAGTCCTCAAGAGGGAAGGCACCTCCGAGGTGCCTTGGGAGGATGGACTCCTCCCCTCTGGCCGCACCCCTTCCTTGGAGGAAGGGGCAAGGCCGCGCCCCCTCTCCTTGCCCCTATATATAGTGGAGGGAGGGAGGCATCCACACCGAGCCCTGGCGCCTCCCTCCCGTGACACCTCCTCCTCTCACGTAGGTGCTTGGCGAAGCCTCGCAGATTGCCACGCTCCTCCATCACCACCACGCCGTTGTTCTGCTGCCGATGGAGTCTTCCTCAACCTCTCCTCTCTCCTTGCCTGGATCAAGGCGTGGGAGACGCCACCGGGTTGTACGTGTGTTGAACACGGAGGTGCCGTCCGTTTCAAGACTAGGATCATCGGTGATTTGAATCACGATGAGTACGACTCCATCAACCCCGTTCTCTTGAACGCTTCCGCTTAGCGATCTACAAGGGTATGTAGATGCACTCTCCTTCCCTCTTGTTGCTAGAATCTCCATAGATTGATCTTGGTGATGCGTAGAAAATTTTGAATTTCTGCTACGTTCCCCAACAATTTCATTTCCACCTTGTGATAGGAGCCATGCCGAACACGGTGTCGCAAAATACTGCAAAGCACCGCAAAGAATTGCAAAGTATCATGTTTAAAAAAAAATCACCACAACACTATTTATTTAAAATGGATGGCATCCTGGAGTAGAGCAGTAGCCCCATGGAGTTTAAAAAATTACTCTAATGATGACTTAAGAGAGAGAAAAAAGGTAAATATAAAAAAACGGCAAAGAGAAACAAGCAAAAAGAGTATGCCTAGGTCCATTTTTAATGAGGAGCTACAATTTACTACAAAAGGACACATGACAATGGATATGGTATGGTGCGGGTACAATAATCCAATATCCATATCCCCGACTTGCATGGGCATACAATCCTACTCCTGCCCTAGCCATCGGGCACAAACCATGCTCATGCCCATCCCCAATAGGCATCCATGCTCGCTGGGTACTCATCGGGCACATCAACACATCATTGTAGGGAATGGTGTAATTGCTAGGTCCATATGTGGCGGAGGAACCACAATAAGTTCCTAGGGTTGGTGAAACGATGATTGAGAGGAGGATGGTGGCGGGGTATTGCAGGGGTAGTGCGAGTAGAGCATAGATAATGACTGTGGTATGACTGTCTAGTACTTCATAGTTATACAAATAATAACTTAGTTCTATTGCCTACCATAACTAGTCGGGTAGGGTTTGAGCATAACCAAAAGTGTCCATGCCCTATCATGACTAGTCAAGTAGGGTTTGGGCATATGCCCATGAACACAAATATGTGCTCATACTCGGACGCAACAATTCGGTGCTCGGGCGCAGCTACTCCCGGAATCGTCGGCGTCGGTTCCAGCCTAGGGATTCCCATAAATCGCTCTTACTCATCTGCACAGGTACGGCGGAAAAACAGGAAACGACAAATATACGTAGCGAACAGTGCGACATGGTGGGGCCAGAACGTATGAGTGGATGGGCGTGTGAACGCTGAATTTCTGATCCGTGGACCAGAACGTTTCCGTTTTGGGCACATTACGTTCGCGTCATTCTGAGCCGTCACGAAATCCAGCCGCCGCCACGGACGTCTATCCCCATTACCCAAGCTGCGGAAGGCTACTGTTGCTCCGGCTGGCCGGCGATGGAAGATGCCGGGTTGAGTTCTTGCTGGACTCCGTCGACCGGTGAGTGAACCATGCTCCTTGTAGATCTGCCAATTTCCGCCCCCCTCCTCCCAGTCCTAGACAGAGCCGATGGCCGACCCTGTCTCCGCCGCCCACCATGGCCTTGACTTGCAGGTTTCCCCTCCGGGAATAGTTCGCCGACAACTTGTAGCATCCAGATCAGGTTCCTCTGGTGGTACTCCCACGACGTGATCACACCAGTGCTGAGCCTGGTCACTCCAATGTTGGCTATGGATGCGGACAGCATGTTGGCGGCGCTAGCACGGGCAGGGCGACGGTAGACGGCGGCGGCAGGCTTCGACGACACCCATGACAGGTAAGATCTGAGGGGGAACTGAAGGTGCTGTGGCGTGCTGCTTTGAAGTTAGCCGGGCCAGTACTTTGACTGGCTAACTGGATCGGAGACGAAGTAGCAGGCACTGCTGCTCTTCCTCATCCTCCTCCTTCCACCTGTTCGACGCATACCCTCTGTCTCGGACCCGTGTGCAAGAACAGAGCAGGAGCTGCTCCGTCCATGGAAGGCCTCGAGTTCTTCTTCGAAAAGGCTGATTCAAGGCAATAATGCTTGTACTGTCCGGTTAAATATGTGATTGGCGAGGCATTGAACACCCTCCCCATGGAGTCATTAGGTTTTTATTTACCTTTTTGCTAGATCCAGGGTAGCTGATGGTTTGAATCCTGCGTTTGTAGGTTGCCGAGGAGGGATGATGTTGGTAGCATGTTAGCCATTGGAGTTTTAGCTGAATGGCATCCTTGAGAAAGATCTTGCTCGCCTGCTACCGATTCCAAATATTCAGAGGATGCTGGTGAGTAAGTGGTTCAGCTGGTCACAGGGGATGGAAGCTACTCGGGAGGCACAACAGAGACAGAAAAACTAGATGATCTGTACTCTAGGGACATTGAGATTGTGGCTGATTCAGATGTGCTGCAGCATTCAGAAACTGTGCTGGAAGAGGGGGCGAGGAAGGAGTTCGCCCTAGAAAGTACAACGGTGGCTGCTGGAAGGAAAGGTATTGATGCGATTTGGCAAATCCGTTTAACGGTGTGGCAATCTTTACATGTGAAAAATTAACTCGCGTTCTTGTGCAGAAATAAATTCCATGAACTTGATATATGATTGATATCATTACTTTTGGCCTATGTAGTTGTTTTTTTGATGAAGAATTTGATTTTAATTGGCTTTAATTGTTCTTACTATGCTTTTTGTCGGGCCTGATCCGGATATGCAGTGTTAGTGCATCAATCAAATTTTAGTCCGATGTTGTATTAGTCAGTTAATTTAGGGATAGTAAATAAGTATAAGAATATTGGTCTAAATTGGATGGCACAACTAAAATTTAAACTGTCACAACAAAACATTTTTCCCGGGCGCTTGATTTATAGTCTTTCATTATGCAGGTTAGGGGCTGCGAAAAATCATGATGAAAGAGACAGGGGCCCAAACAGAGTTTCACCACTAGAGTCCTCTCTGCGGGCGTATGCTGGCATCGGGGGCTGTTGTTAGTCCAATCCTGCCATCGGAACAAGTTCTGTTTCCCTAGAGGAGGCTTATGATTTCTACAAACCTTACTCATGGGAAAGTGGATTTGGTGTTCTATACGCCAAGAGCAGACTTAATGTTCATAGGGAGGAGTGCATGCAGGAAATCATAAATAATTCAGAATTCAGAATGCTGACGCTCATGCAGGTGCTTGTATGATGTTCAGGGCAATCCGTTAAATGATAACAGTCGATCATCATGTTGTGGCTGCATGGCGATGATAAGGCTCCTCCAGTCAGATGACAATGGGTGTTATATGGCCGAGCACACAACAGATCACAATCACTGACTGACAATTATTTGAATGGGCTTGGAAGCAAACTTGCGTGGAGCCTGGCTCTACTTAACTTGTTGTACACGAGACGGCATATGTGGTCGACCATAAAATTGCTCCCGGTGTACCTTGGGCTCCTAGTTTTTGTGTGCCAAAAAAAGTAAGCAAGCAAGTGACTCCTTAGGGTGAAGCGATTGAGAGCTTTGGTGTGACCCTAGCATCCCTGTCAAGCTTGCGCGCCTCTGATGTAAGTCTATTCCTCTAGAAAAAAAATTTGTTATTCTCTATAGAGTTGTTGTTAGAAATGATGCTATGTTTTTTTGAACATATTTCTGGTGGTGGTGTTGAGCGAGGTGACTGAATTCGTGCCTGAAGTTGTTTTTCTCGATGTTGCTGGCACTGGGAGCTTGGTCGCCATGGATGGAGTTGATGGTGCTGACTCGGTGGCTGACGAGGTGACGATGGAGGGTTACGACGAGAATGACCCACTGTGCTGCTGATCGTTGAAAAATCAGAGCTGCAATGTGGATCTGGTGATGCGCGGTCACGGATAAGTCACCATGCAATGGCTGGTGCGCTGGTGGAGATAGATGATGAAGAAGTTAGCAGCAACCCGTGTAAGAAGCCAAGGATCCGCTAAATGATGCCTCCGATGGCTGTTTTGTACTGTGCTTAGCTGAAAATACCATTTGTACGAGTCTGCTGTTCCTTAGTGAGGTAGTTTGTGTTTCGTGGGTCTCCTTTAAATGTTGGAAAAAAGTTGTTGTAACCGAGAGTGAGTTAATTATGCTAACTCCCTTGATTTGATCGTATGATCGTATGTCAACTCTCTTGATTTGATAGCATGTCGCACAGGAACGGGAACAACAATCATCGGTGCCATTCGTGTGATCGTGGAAATATCTATGCGCACACCCAGGCTCCCATGATGAGCATGGCGTGCCAGCAAAAAACGATACTACGCTCAATGAAACGCTGTGTAAATGACACGCCTGATGTGCCAGCACGTTAACACGGGCTTTGAATGCGAGTGATGGCCCACAGCAGAATAATGACTGAGCCGTGGGCGTAGTCGTTAACGCGGCCGTGCGACCGAGCCGGATCAGGTTCGCCCAGGATAATGACTCAGCCGTGGCAACATCAGCTGTTCCGCTTGCTGTGGCCGCAGTTAATGCGCCCAGGCGCTAGTTTTATTTCTGGTCGATACACCAGCTATACGGCGAGATATACAACAACCAGCGTGAATCCACATGCCAGCGGATCGGATGGATATGATTTCGAGATCAGCTGACCCTGGGCTCAGAAATGAATATCCCCTCATACTCTATCTATGTATATCGAGTACCCATGGGTAAAATTATCATCCTTCACACACCTCGCTTTATCTATGAGAGCATGGTTAATATATAGCCAGCTGCTGGCTATATGATGTTGCCATGTCACATATATAATGTTTTATACCAACAAGACAATAATAAATTTAGATATAAATATGTACTACTTTGTTGATACATGCCACCCCACTCTCTCATTAAAGTACGCAGGAAGACGCGTCTTTGCTGTTAACTAAGAAATTTCGCTTCTCTTCTCCCTCCTCTTCTCTCTCTTCCAAGTAAGCAAGAATATAATATTTAATGTCTTACAGCCTGCCTACATCACCTTATTGTACTTGCTCTGAGGCTCAACTCAAATTTCTTTAATAGCATAGCACTTATGCATGGATTTGGGTAATCATCTTTTTGTCGGCCCACCAAATTACTCTAATTAAGTACTCTATATGATGTCTTAAATATTGTATTGGTTTTAGAAAATATATGTAGGGAAATTGCATGTACTCCCTCCATTCCATAATTCTTGTCATGGTTTTAGCTCAGTTTATGTAATTATTTTGCCTTTTCAAGGCAATAAAACACTTTATGATATAGGAGTATTTTTTAACTACTACCTCATGTCACTATTATAAGATTCTTTCTGATTTGGATGTATATAGATGTATTTCAGTGTGTTTTGTTCCCTCATTTCAGTTCATATGTAGTTCATATTAAAATATTCAAAAGAGTCAATTACACTAGTGGTGCTACAACTTTGACGCAAATGATCACTTTAGTGCTAGAAGTTGTGGTGTACATTAAAGTGGTGCAAAAAACTTGACATTAACGTGCAAATACGGTGCTTATCTCGTTTATGTACGGAGTATGTGCTGACTAGGCGCATGGGGCCCGCGGTCAGCCGCTCGACCAGAGAGAAGGGCCATGTGGCCTGATTTTTTCAAAAACGCCCTCGAAATATATATTTTTTTAAAATCCCTGTTGACGTGGGAAGATTTTACCTCTATGAGATGTGGGTCCCGCATGTCACCCAATACAGAAAACAAAATGTTAGATGTGGCTGGTGGGGATCGAACCCAAAACAACGCCCACGCAAACGAGATGGCAAACCACTGCACCTATTCAGTATTCTTCATCAGGAACGGGTAAAAACTTTATCTATTGTAATGGCAGCGCAGGTGGAGGTTAAATGGGCTGCAGATCTTGCGGTTTCTTCTGCACCTGTTAGTCTTTTTTTATTTTTCTGTAGAAAGAATCAAAACTGTAAGTGTTTTAAAAAAATCTAAATTATAATCTCAGTAATAAAAATAATGAATGAATATTTGTGTTTATAAAAATTTCACATATTATTTAAAAAATATTTATGAATTATAACAGTGTTTTCATAATTTACAATTTACAAAGTTAAATTACAATTCATAAAATTATTTAAGGTATACAACATTTCAATAATTATATGCACGTTTGTATAGTTCAATGTTTTTATAACAAAAATAATGATAATTTATAATTTAAACTGCTCATATGAATATTCATTTTCTATAATTTAAATATAAGCCGTGACTATATAATATTTACGTATTCATTAAATATTTTAATTTTATTAAATGTCCATATTAACTAAATATTTTTATATCATGCAATGATGTATATTTAAATGTTATCATTTACTAATAATCATTTTCATGTATAATATTTGTATCACACAAATATGTGAACATATTTTTTATTAGTTATGTTTTACAAATAAATTTTAAAGCTATATGTACTATGTGCAGCCCGTAAAAGCTCCCCATGCTGCCAGGTTAGTACATATAGCTTTCTTATCCAAATTAAACATAAGATCTTGTTGGCATACTGGTTAGTCGTGTCGTGGGTTTGTAGTCGGACATGGCTTCGACTCCAGGCGGCCTCCCTTTTGATTTAATTTTCACTCTGGTCT
This sequence comes from Aegilops bicornis, assembly GCA_021605145.1. Taxonomy (NCBI): domain Eukaryota; kingdom Viridiplantae; phylum Streptophyta; class Magnoliopsida; order Poales; family Poaceae; genus Aegilops; species Aegilops bicornis. Next base: position 509,223,537 of record CM038669.1, read on the forward strand.
GAGAGATGGGACCCACTCCTCATAGAGGTGAAAAAAATGCCACTCCCACGTCAACAGGGGCTTTTTGTGAAAATAAATATTTCGAGGGTGTTTTCCAAAAAATCAGGCCACACACACCCCTTCTCTCTCGTGCAATGGCTGACAGCGGGCCCCATGCGCCTAGTCAGCACCTACTCCGTACATAAATGAGATAAGCATCGTATTTGCACGTTAATGCCAAGTTTTTGCACCACTTCAATGTACGTCACAACTTCTAGCACCAAAATGACCGTTTACGCCAAGTTGTAGCACCACCAGTGTAATTGACTCTATCCAAAACATCTTAGGCCTCCTTTGGTTTGTAGGAATTTCATAGGATTTCTATAGGATAGGATTTGCAAAGGAAAATTTCCTTTAAAGCCCTTTGGTTTGTAGGAATGGATTCCTATTCCTATGTAGGATATGAATCAATCCTTCACATTTTGGAGGAAAAAAAACATTAGCTAAAACTCAATGGAAAAGTTCCTATCCTATGCATCAAATGACATCTCCTTCTATCTAGGAATTGAGATGCATGTCATCTCACTTCCTATGATTTTCCTATTCCTATAATATCAAAACATTTAGAAAAAATCTGAAACTTCATGGAAATGATCATCAACAAATGTTATGAGGGCTTGCAAAGTTTGGTGGTCAAATAACATTCGAGAAGCGCTCTACAAAAAAGACAAAATTGCAAAATCTGCACAAACAGTGAACGTACATTTTGACTAATTTTCAGTGATTTTGTCTTTTTTGTAGAGAGCTCCTCGAATGTTATTTGACCACCAAATTTTACAAGCCCCCATAACATTTGTCGATGATCATTTCCACGAAGTTTTAGATTTTTTTGAAATGTTTTAATATGTTTTCTTGCGTTGGTGCACCATGGGTGCACCGAAAGTGGGTGTAGAAGAACCACTCTCATATTCCTATCCTATGAACCAAAGGAGGCCACATTTTTCCCTTTCAGTCAAAAGAACTGACAAATCCTAGCAAATTCTGCCCCATCCATAGAAGTCCTAGCAACAAAATCTGAAGTTATCTGATATTTGCATATGCTGAAAGCGGTGATATCCATTTCAGTCAACAACACGCACAGATCGCTGTAGGCGGATTCATCAAACCTGTAGTAACTACGCAGCCCTCCCAGATCGCACAAAAGTTTGATGTAAACCTCTGTACCAGCAAAAAAAAGCACATACCAAATTGATTCCCTGTGCAAAACATTCTCCTTCTGAACGAATATTACACTACACATTACATCACGTTACAGGAAAACATAAACAGATTACCTCTGCAGCAGCAAAGCATACGTCCTACCAAAACCAGGCAAATCAAAATAGCCAATTATCTACATCCTCTCGGTCCCACATCACAAGCAGCGTTTAGATGTGCAACGCGCTCATATCCAGCTCCCCGCTCTCAAGAACCTCCCTAACCTTCTTGTCACACTCGTCCTCTTCGTCGTTCTGTTCCGGTACACCGACCTTCGCGTTCTTTTCCTCATCATCTGATAACTCGTCCGCGTAGCCATAGCCTGACGTGCTTGATCTTGGCTTCTTCCTTGCGTCTTTCACAATCTCCATGATCTCTTGGGTTGTTTGCTTCGAGAAAGAAGGCACGCTGCTGCTCCTCTCGTAGTAGTCTGCTTGAGCTTCCTCTGTGAGCTCCTCAGCAAGTTCTTCAAGAACCATGGGTGGCTCTTTATCTCCTTCATTGTGATTCTCTATAGAAGATAGAAAAATGTCACATCAAAGCGGATTCACTTATGGACACGTCGGTCTTGCAATCTGGAGAGCTGAGACCAGTACCTTTGTTGGATTGCTCACAAAGATAAGAGAGATGAGCTGTCTGCAATCAGCAGATATGAGAATATTGTCTGGGATGGTATAGTCGACTGCTGCTATTCGCTGCAAACAAAGATAAGCGACCGGCATTTGTGATTTGTAAATTTTGGGTGGCGAAAGGACTTCTATAGGACTAGGCTATCACCTGAATGATCTTCTTAATATTCTTGGGGTCATCCGGGTCTTCAAATGGGTAGGCTCCCACAAGCATGACATAGAGAGTCACCCCACAGGACCATACATCTGCCATCTGCACTACCAAAATACACTTGTCAGCATTCAGTTACACCCTGTACTACTAAATATGTTTATCGATTGAATGACCTTCACCCACTTCCCTCTTCTTATTCTAAAGCCGTTTATGGAACTATGAGATCGTTGTACAGTACATCAGATTAATATGGCGTGGCCTCTTTCTCATTTGGCAATGTGTAAAACAAAACAATCCAAGAGAAGTCAGCAATAAACTTATTTTGGTCAACAAAGATAGGATCTACAGAACAATGATGAAAGAATGGTATCATTTTTTTTTGAAACGGAGGTAAAAGATTTGCCTCAAAAGAGTATTAAATAAAAGGAGAATATAGTTTGTTTGTGTTACAACATCATTTCTTCAGGAACAGAGGGAGTGAAGTGTGAACTCCAGCTTATCACAATTCACGTCTTGAGCCTTTTTTCTGTACGAAAATCAGGCCATGCACTACTAAACCGATGGAGGGCGTTGGATAAAAATTCAAACAATCCATTAAATTTTGCAGAACTTAGCAAGATAATTCCTAGTTTCTCTTGATAATAAATATTGCAGATATTGTATGATTACTCAGCAGCAGCTATTAAGAGGGTGTTTAATCAAATAACTATATGTGCAGCTATGTTCATCAATGAAAATCAATAATGTTGATGAATACACATTCTTTGCAATGGTAATACCAATTGGCCAAACTAATCCTGCTCTCAAAAGTGGTGCCAAAGTCTGAATAAAAGTGGCGAAACAGGGTGATTTTTTCACAATTATATGAAATGGTGAAAATAGTTTTTCTGAGTGGGGGTAGTGGCGATTGCTTGCCAATTTTACTTTCCCCAAAACCGGCATCTTCCATGAGCCAAGTCCCTTCCTCACATGATATTAATGTTGAATCAAATTCTCCATAATCAAGACACAAAACTGTGGGCTGTCAGATTCAACTTCCTTCAAAAACTCGAAACCGTAAACGCAAGCACATCCTTTACCGTATCCTATCGCAGTGTTGTACAATTTTTTATGTAGGAACTTCCAACCTTTGCCACCTAAAAGAGTTTGGTAAAACTTCTACTCCTAAATTATGGTGCTCAACCAAACAACACTTTAGGTTTGCTTTGCGTGGCAACTCATCCTTTAAGTGATGCAGTATGTCAACATCATGTATTTATGTGCATGTCATCGTGAAAGGAAGAACCTTAAGTGGCGTGCTCTTACCGGATGTGCTTACAAAGGTCATAAACATAAAAACGCATGCCATATATAAATAAGAGATTCTTTTAGGTTACCTTCCCATCATATTCCTGGCGACGAAGAACTTCTGGTGCAATGTATGCTGGCGTCCCCACTGCAGATTTGGGCCTTGAATGTAGTACTGAAGACTGCCACAAAATGGCAAAGAGTTAATTTTTTAGCAGTAAACAGCAAATAGTTATTCTTACGCAAACTTACAGAAACATGACAGGATTTACAAGGCGTGGACCACCCACTCCACTCTTATGAGAATTGACAACCAACCTTGGAGTACCCAAAATCGCATATCTTGAGCCGGGGAGCCGGGCTACCATCCAGGAGAACATTCTCCAGCTTCAAATCTCTATGGCATATTTGCTGGCAAGCAGTAAAGTGATTGCAACATTTAGCATATTTTCAGGCCCCACTCACATTTATTTGAAAAATCACGCTGGCACTTTCTACTCAGGGGAATGATGTGAACTGTAACTTGCTTCATGTCCAGCTAATATAAGAGAGTAATTTACTGGTTCTGCATACCATGTGATGGCAGTAGCTTACGCCGCAGATCAGCTGCTGGAAGAAATATCTGGCCTGCAGTAATAAGCAGAGGAAAGAAAAAAAAACACAAAACAGTAAATTGACTCTGGATTTCGTACTACTTCTGCTGATGAAAGAAGATCAAGACGAGGGTTACAAATTGTGACCTCGTCCTCGCTGAACCTGCCACGATCGACGATTCGATCAAAGAGTTCGCCACCGGCCGCATACTCCATCACGATTGCAAGGTGCGTCGGTGTTAGGATCACCTGTTGGGAAATTTCCAATGTAAGCACCCGCGATTCTCATTTTGAAATGGGAAACACCTTGGTGGCAGAAAAACTTTGAACTCAGAAATTTCCCAATCAGTTATATATCCACGCGCCCGTCCAAACTCTAACAAAGAGTAGTATAGAAACACATTACTACACGTCACCGGAGGAGGAAATGTTTCCCTACAGAGCAGCCAATTAAACCCAAGAGGACAAACACAATGAATAACCGATTTTTTTACAGCTGGTCGCTCCGTTTCCGGACGAGAAGGCGCACCTCTATGAACTGGATGATGTTGGGGTGCCGGAGCGAGCGGTGGTTAACGATCTCCCGGTACACATTCTCGTCAATCTGCGCCCAGGCATCAGAAATTCAGACCGGATTGGAACCGCACAGATCGAACCACGGACAGGAGAGCAACGCAAATCAATAATAAACGAATTGAGTATAAGGAGCGGAGGAGGCCGACCCGGTGGCCGCGCTCGATGAGCTTGACGGCGACGAGCCCGTCGTTCTCGCGGTGGCGCATCAGTCGGGCCACCCCGAAGTTTCCCGACCCGATGTCCCGCACCTCCTCGTACTTGTCCATCCCGGTGAGGGGCGCGGCCGTCGCCGTCGCCGTCGTCATCGTCGACGGAGTGGGGAGGCGAGGAGGGGCGGGGGGACGGCGGGGCTGCTCGGCGAATCGACCGGCGGGTACAGGTGGCGGTGTGGTCTGTGGCGCCTGCGTCGCTTTCCGGCCTGGCGCTCTGTGCGTCTCGTGCGTGCGCTCGCCGGGTATATATAGACGCGCGTCGTGTGCGCGTCCGACTGTACCCGAGATTCCGAGACTGGCTGTGACTGTATCCGTACCGTATTCCTTTCAAGATTTTTGTAGTTTATGTTTCAACAATCCTTTTCCTGCTCCAGTTCCACAAAAGGCTTCAACAGTAGACTGCAGATGGTTCGAGAACATAGTCTAATGTTATCCCGGCTTAGTAGTCTTTATTTTTAGGGCCTTGATTCGCAGGATTGTTAAAATGAAGGAATAGGAAAAATGCAGGAATAGGATGTCATGTCCCATAATAGGCTACAAGATTTAAAAGAATGTTTGATAGCGCAGGAAAAACAAAGGAATTCTACAAAGAGGTTTGAATGGATGAAAATTTTCCTTCAAAATGTAGTGCAAATGGATCCTATGAAAAAATTCCTTAGGATGTCAATCCTACGAATCAAACGAGCATCACAGGAAAAATTCCTAAGGATTCAAATCCTTCAAAATTCCTATGCAATTCCTTTGAATCAAACTTAAAGACTTGCTAATCCTAAGTTGCGTGAAACTAAATTTTGGATCAGTCCATTCCTCCATGCATGCGCAATGCCCGAACGCGAAGGGGAGGAGGTTTTTTTTTTAGGAGAAGACTTAAGCTTTATTAAAAGTTCACAGCTCCATCAGCTGTAATCTCCGAGCTTATACACTCTGGAGGTACATGAAGCCAGGTCTTACAAAGAAAATTCTTACACCCTTCCCTTGCTAAGATATGCGCGATTTTATTCGCAGATCGACGCACCCAAGCAATTCTAAAGCCACTAAACATAGAGAGTAGCGTCTTCAACTCTTCTACAATTTGCCCGTTGCCAGATAGATCCTTCTGCTCACTCGATATCTTCCGGACTGCTACATGTGAGTCCGTCTCAAGGATCAGCCTCTGGATGTTTAGCTCTTGGGCAAGGAGAACAGCTCGTCGGCACGCTAGTAACTCCACCGTCTCTGCATCAGCAGCAAGAGGGAAAAAAATGGCTTGCTCCCGCAATGAACTCACCATGGTTGTTCCTGAGAACAGCTCCTCCTCCTCCTGAAAAAGGGGAGGAGGTTTGACATGTGTGGGTGGGGGTGCTTGTCGACGTCGGAGAAGGGGGCTTTAGAGGGATGGCCGGATGGCGGAGGTGGCGGCTCAGGCAAGACAGAGTGGCGCACGACAGCGCCCGCGGACCGAAAGAAGCGGTACATGGGCCTTGGGGGGTTCAAACTAGGTTATAGGGTGGTTGGAGGAAGAAGATGAACGGTGTGGCAAAAAAAAAATCAACTCGTTTGAATATTTATTAGGAAACTGATGTTTAGGCAATCCATTAGAAGTTGTGGTTTCACCTAAATAGTCAATAAAAAAGTAGAAGGCGCTACTCTATTTAGAAATATAATTATCACATTATTTTCTAAAGTATAATAATAGTATTTCCCTCACTGACTTTGCACACAAATTGTTTCTTCAAATAACCAACGTTTTCTAGAAAAGTGAGTCTATTTCCAACCCCAAAACCATGGTCATCAGCTCGATGACTTGAACGGAAATGTGCAATTGTCTGTATCAAACCCTCAAATTTTCAAAACCCATTTAAATTGGACCCTCATTGAATTGTAGCTTTGTATTAAGGGTTTCAAATTCCGCCAAGGAAAATCATAGAAGTAGAACTCAAGATATTATAATATAACAAAATGAGTATAAGTGCAATGTGCAGCAATGAGCAGATTTGATGCGGAGCATCCTACGGTCATCCCCATGTACACTACGAGTACTCCCCAAACCCCAAGAGAACATATGACGAGACCACGACCATACGCCATTGGACACAAGGTGAACTCGCTCCTCTTCGAACCGTCACTTTCCACATGTGAGACATGGCTACTACATCAAATGTATATGCCATGCATGACCAGGAACCAAGAGGAAGACCATGGAATAGCTAGGAGCATCGAATGAGAAGACGAAACACGAGGAGCAAGAGAAAGGGCTGACAGAAAGTCACAGCCACCGGACGACCGGTCCAGACCAGACGTTCGACTCCTGGAGGTTCAGCCAGCCAGAACAACTGCAGCCGAAGGCCAAGTCTACAACGGCCGAACGACCGAGCAAGACCGGACGTCCGACCACCTTCAGCACCCGGACGTCCGACGCCGTCCGGAAATCCGATGATGACTCAACAGAGCGAAAACGCCGGACGTCCGAACCTTACCGGACGATCGGTCCTCACGAGACACCGGACGACCGGTAACGTCTGGACGACCGACACCTGTCTATGCACAATGCCACGGGCCGAGGCCCATGTACCGCTTCACCCTCTTAGACTATATATACTCCTTCTCCCCCAACGTTTTAGGGTTAGCAAAGGGTTAGCTCATTTGAGATAGAGCTTTGCTCATCCACTTACCTCTATTCCATTGGAGACGAAGGCCTCCTTGAAGAAGATCCCTCAAATGGATTCAAGACCCCCTTGTGGGAAGATCCCCTAGTGGATTCAAGACCTCAACTCCTTCAAGGATTGGGATGAACTAGTTACTTTTGTATCCTCCTTTGTTGTCCTTGGATCTTTGTTACCTCTTTGTGTATGTGGATTTAGCACATGCGTGATTGGATCAAGTCAGTTTGAGTGTTTCCTCTCGTTTCCCCTCTTGTGTTCTTCGTGTTATTCGGGAATCCCCCTCCAAACCATGAAAGATCGTCCCCTAGGGTTCCACCCTAAATCAAGATTTAAATAATTTATTTGTTATTTCATTGTTTTTCTAATCCAGTTTGACAAAAGGTTAAACAATTGATGTAGATATATAGTCAGACAATATAATATACAGTTATTCTGGATTAGTTCTTATTCTTACATAAAGAGTTGTTGCAATTACCTAAACAATCAATAAAAAGTAGAATTTACAAACAGCTTTATCACATAATTTTCTAAAATATGATGGTGAATCTCCTTCTTGGCTTTGAAACACAAATCTTTTCTTCAATCAAATATTTTTCTAATAAACAAGTCCATTTTCAATCCCAAAACCATGCTCCACGGTCCGATAACTTGAACCTTGAACTATGCAACCGCCTATATCCAATCTCCAACTTTTGAAAAATCATTTAAATTGGACCCTAACCCCTTATAGATAATTGATTTGCATTTGGGTGTTCCAAATAATGTGAAAAATCACATATGCAAGTACTCAAGATCTTTAATCTTCAATATTTGTACTCAAGATATTTAATCTTCAACATTTAACTAAAATACAAATATGCACAATTAACAAATTTCTATTTTCTCTGTAATGGATATAATTAATTTATTGTTTTCTGTACGAATTCCTATTTCTCAATTTTGTGGATTCCTTATGTTTATGTTTTTTCCCTAAACATTTACTTTTCAAAAGAACTCCAAAAAATTACTTAAAATTCCAAGGTGCAAACCCGCCCTAAACAGACATACTAGTGCCCCTTTGGTACACATGATTTCTGAAACAACAAAAAAAAGGAAAAAAATGCAGGATTTACGCCTCTTTGGTTCATAGAATTCTCAAAATGCAGGACAAGTCCTTTAAAAAATCCTTTAGGGTTAGAATACCCCATAAATTTGGATCAAAGAGTGTTTGATAACATATGAAAAACGAAGGAATTGAACACAAAAATTTGAGTGAATGGAAATCACCCCCCCCCTCCCCCACAAAGTTGTGTCCAAAGCAACCCTTAGAAATTTTTTCTAAGTATTACATTCATGTGAATCAACAACCTACATAGGGCAGATTCCCCAGGATCCAAATCCTTAAAAAAAAATTGCATGAAATTCCTTTGAATTAAATGAGCCCTTACAATGTTGTGAAGACACGAAATCCCACAAGATTGCATTTGCATCGAGGATGATTGCACCACATAAAAATGAAAAGATTGTATTCAAGACATATGTGTGGATGTGAAATTTCCTTTGGAACATAATGTGAGGAATCCTTAGGAAAAATGTATATGATCTGATCATATGAATCAAACCACTACTAGGGAAAACCCTAGCAGTAGCGCTGGTTTTGTGCTCACTAGTAGCGCGGGTAGGCGCGCTACTAATAAGGCGCCATAGTTGCTTAGCAGTAACGCTGCGTTCGCACGCCGCCATCTGCTAGGACCGAATAGCTGCAGCGTTTGTTCACACCGACGCCATCGCTAATGTAACTACCGGCAGCGTGTTTTCTCTCCATCGCTACTAGTATTCTTTTTATTTTTTCATTTTAGTTTATTTATTCGCCATCGCATAAATATTGATACAATACCAGTTATGAGGTTTACATCATTATGTCCATAACATCGTCAAATAAAGGTGGATTAGGTTCAAGTCGAGGCAATATATTGTGCATGTCAAAAGTATACTACTAATCCAAACTTGATCTAGTTTGGACTAGTAGTACTTTCAATGTGCACCACATGTTGCCTCCACTTGAATCTAATCCGCCAGCATAAGATATTTAATCATCATCATGGTCATTACCACCAACAATATTTATTTAATCACCACTAACACTAGCTAATAATAATCATCATAGTCATTATCACCAACACTAGCTATTTTATCATCATAGTAATAGTGTAGCACATCATCATCCTGAAACTCATTTCTAACTAGCTAATCACTCCTGCTGCTCTCTTAGGTAAAACAACATAAAACATGTGTAGCTCTCCTCCTTGATCAAGTTGGAGCATGCAGATGAACCTGTCTCCTAATCGTGGGTAGCGCCTCTGTTTGCTCCCTAGTACTTCTCTGCGCTCCCCCATCACATATTTGGTCCAGTCTTTCACTATTAAGCATCCGTCGCTAATCTTGAATGCACTACAGTAATCTGTAGGATATCTTGGCCGTAAGCTGATAATACTCATGGTACCTTTAGTCTCGATCCCATAAGGCACACTATTCATCGGGAGTCCCTGTTGAAGAACATCGTATGGTAACATACTTAGCAATGAAGTTTAGCTTCAAAAATAATGTATGGAAAAGATGCACTAAGGACAAATAGTAAAAATCTTACCATCCTTCCTAAATAGATGTGACCGTAGTTCATTACGAACACTATTGGTCGCACATTTTCAGTACTAACATTTCTAAATCCAGGAAGAAAATTGGTCTTGACAGTATCAAGATCCTCAAGCCATGAAACATAATGACTTAGCTCCTCGCAGTTTAGTTCAGCCTCGGGACAGTAGTAGGTCCTGTCTACCAAGCGCTGGACATGTTTGCTTACACCGAAATAAGCTGACAATACAAATTAGTTGTCAACTATTTTTGAATAAACAATATCGAAGACATAAATATGGTTGAGAAACTTACATAATGGTATAACTGGAGGTGTCTGCACATCGACCCAGATGTCGGTATTACCTTCAATATCATCTTCCGATTTAATATCAAAGGTGATAACCATATCAGGCTCAAATGCATAAGTCTTGCATAGTGCTCGCCATGTTTTGCATTCAAAATAGGTGTAGTCGTCTGAATTGTATAATTTTGCATAGAAAATATAACCATGCTCGGTCTTCAAATAAACTTTCTTTACCTCCGTAGTATGACTGAAACCTATCTTATCCAATACAAAAACTCTTGCATGGCAGGGGATACGCTAGTGGAATAGTAAAAAAAATAAGTTAAAGCAAATGAAGCAGATGTCATGCTTAATTACGAAAAAGACTTATCGTTATGACTTCATCAGATCCACTTCAAGTTCTCGCCCAGCTTGATGTCAAGCGCCTATCATCATCTAGGAAGATTCCGTCACAGGCCGCCATTGCCTTCACAAGATTTCTGCAAATACCAAAATCCTTTTCGTAAATCGGACATTTCCTATGTTCATACTTAAAACATTAACTGAAAATCGATCGAAGACAACTACCAGGATACTCAACACACAAATCTGGGGCACTCGATATTTCCTACATAGAATCTGGCACAAGTCATGCCAAAATTCACGGAAAAATCCGGCATGACCTTTGCTAAAATAGGACATATCGAGCGCCTGAAATTTGCCGGAACGAAAATGAATCAACACTCCGGCAAAACATAGGCCACTCGGAGGTGTAACCTGCAAACATGACCAGCCACTTGGATATTGAGCAACACAAGATATACATTTCAAAATATCTTATAGGACTCAAATTAGCATGCATTCAATAAGCAAAAGTAAATCATCTCATGCGTCTGTACATCGTCGAATATTATCACTAATACATCACGAATAGTGTCATACATATAACATCACTACTACAACTAAAAACCTAGCACACGACGGGTACCGACGCGGGCGATGGACACCCACAGAGAAAGAACCATCACGGGATCATAGCTCCAGTGAGATCCCTGGAGAACCTGGCAGGTATTGAAGAACCTGTGCTCCAACGCAAACAAGTAGCGACGGACGTGTGCGTCCTCCTCACTGACACGGTGACGCACCACCTCCGTGGAGTCCTCGAGCCTCTGGATCGTCACTGGCCCACGCGACCGCCACTAAAGAAGGTTAGGGTCAACGACAGGCTCCTCACCAACCTGCGCCCCGGTAGGTAGCTCCTCCCAAGTACCACCCGTGAGCCAGGTCCGGACATGGCCCATCCGTCAAGGTGTGTCGTCCTCCGCTGACTCGACGACGAGGATGCGGGAAAAATTGCTTTAACTAAAAAATAACAACAAGTTCTTACTAACTAGTTCTATTAATTCAACTAGTTCTTACTAAAAATAAACTTACTATAAATAAAAATATTCTAATACCTAATTAGTACCTAGTTCTTACTAACTAATTAGTGCCTAGGAACTACTGCCCTAATTACCATCTAATTTGCTGAACCTATAGGGGTGGAAAGTGGTAGCGGATATTCTAATTATCCAACTATAAAGTGAAATAAGTGGTCAAATTTTACTCGTTTTACGATTCATCTTAGAAATTTGATTCGTTTCCACCCTTACATGAACCCTAACCCATTTGCCGCATCCGCATCCGATTTGTTTCCACTCTTACATGAACCCTAACTAATTTGATGCAACTAAAATATAAAAAAAACCTAGGCAGAGGTAGGGGAGAGGGAGGAGCAGACGTGCTCACCTCGGGTGCCTACGACGAGGGATGTTGGAAATATGCCCTAGAGGCAATAATAAATTAGTTATTATTATATTTCCTTGTTCATGATAATCGTTTATTATCCATGCTATAATTGTATTGATAGGAAACTCAGATACATGTGTGGTACATAGACAACACCATGCCCCTAGTAAGCCTCTAGTTGACTAGCTCGTTAATCAATAGATGGTTACAGTTTCCTGACCATGGACGTTGGATGTCCACATCATTAGCAGAATGATGTGATGGACATGTTGGGGAACGTTGCAGAAAATTAAAATTTTTCCTACGGTTTCACCAAGATCCATCTATGAGTTCATCTAGCAACGAGTATTCAGATTGGTTAGCATCTACATACCACTTTGTAGATCGCAACGGAAGCGTCGGAGTGAACGTGGATGAGGTAGTCGTACTTGCCGCGATCCAATTCACCGATGATCTAGTGCCGAATCTGACGGCACCTCCGCGTTCAACACACACGACGGTCAATAACATCTCCTTCTTCTTGATCCAGCAAGGTGAAGGAGAGGTTGAGGAAGATGGCTCCAGCAGCAGCACGACGGGCGTGGTGATGGTGGAACTTGCGATACTCGGCAGGGCTTCGCGTGCACTACGGAGGAGGAGGATGTGTTGGAGAGGGAGAGGGAGGCGTCCAGTGGCAAAGGTCCTGCTGCCCCCTCCCTCCCCCCCTTTATATAGGTGCCAAGGAGGGGGAGGGCGCAGCCTTGCCCCTCCTCCAAGGGAGGGTGCGGCCAAGAGGGGAGGTGTCCACCTCCCCAAGGCACCTAGGAGGTGCCTTCCCTTCATGGACTCTTCCTCCTTAAACCCTAGGCGCATGGGCCCCTTGGGGCTGGTTCCTTGGCCCATGTGGGCCTAGGCGCACCACCTAGGGCCCATGTGGCCCCTGGGCTGGTGGCCCCACTTGGTGGACCCCGGGACCCCTCCGGTGGTCCCAGACAATACCGATATCACCGAAACTTGTCCCGATGGCGAAATAGCACTTCCTATATATAATTCTTTACCTCCGGACCATTCCGAGCTCCTCGTGACGTCCGGGATCTCATCCGGACTCGAACAACATTCGGGTTACTGCACATACATATTCCTATAACCCTAGCGTTCACGAACCTTAAGTGTAGACCCTACGGTTCGGAGACAAGCAGAACATGACCGAGACGGCTCTCGGGCAATAACCAACAGCGGGATCTGGATACCCATGTTGGCTCCACATGTTCCACGATGATCTCATCGGATGAACCCACGATGTCAAGGATTCAATTAATCCCGTGATACGATTCCCTTTGTCAATCGGTATTTTACTTGCCCGAGATTCGATCGTCGGTATACCAATACCTCGTTCAATCTCAAGCACGCAAGTCACTTTTCTCGTTACCGTAATGCATGATCCCGTGATCAAACACTTCGATCACATTGAGCTCATTGTGATGATGCATTACCGAGAGGGCCCGGTGATACCTCTCCGTCAAGCGGAGTGACAAATCCCGCCTCGACCCATGTCAACCCAACAGACACTTTCGAGATACCCGTAGCATACCTTTATAGTCACCCAGATTACGTTGTGACGTTTGGCATACCCAAAGCACTCCTACGGTATCCGGAGTTACACGATCTCATGGTCTAAGGAAAGGATACTTGACATTGGATAACTCTAGCAAACGAACTATGCGATCTTATGCTATGTTTAGGATTGGGTCTTGTCCATCACATCATTCTCCTAATGATGTGATCCCGTTATCGATAACATCCAATGTCCATAGTCGTGAAACCATGACTATCTGTCGATCAACGAGCTAGTCAACTAGAGGCTCACTAGGGACATGTTGTTGTCTCGTTATTCACACATGTATTACGATTTCCGGTTAACACAATTATAGCACGAATAAAGACAATTATCATGAATAAGGAAATATAATAATAATGCTTTTATTATTGCCTCTAGGGCATATTTCCAACAGTCTCCCACTTGCACTAGAGTCAATAATCTAGTTACATTGTGATGAATCGAACACCCATAGAGTTCTCGGTGCTGATCATGTTTTGCCTTAGGGAGAGGTTTAGTCAACGGATCTGCGACATTCGGATCCGTGTGCACTTTACAAATTTCTATGTCTCCATCTTGAACATTTTCACGAATGGAGTTGAAGCGGCGCTTGATGTGCCTAGTCTTCTTGTGAAACCTGGGCTCCTTTGCAAGTGCAATAGCTCCAGTGTTGTCACGGAAGAGCTTGATTGGCCCCGACGCATTGGGTATGACTCGAGGTCGGTGATGAACCCCTTCACCCAAATTGCTTCATGTGCTGCCTCCGAGGCTGCCATGTACTCCGCTTCACATGTAGATCCCGCCACGACGCTTTGCTTGCAAATCGCACTTACCATCGCCCCACCATTCAAAATATACACGTATCCGGTTTGTGACCTAGAGTCATCCAGATCTGTGTCGAAGCTAAGCGTCGACGTAACCTTTTCTGACGAGCTCTTCGTCACCTCCATAAACGAGAAACATTTCCTTAGTCCTTTTCAGTACTTCAGGATATTCTTGACCGCTGTCCGGTGTTCCTTGCCGGGATTACTTTGGTACCTTCCTACCAAACTTACGGCAAGGTTTACATCAGTCTGGTACACAAGATGGCATACATAATAGAACCTATGGCTGAGGCATAGGGATGACACTCATCTCTTCTATATCTTCTCGTGGTGGGACATTGAGCTGAGCTCAATTTCACACCTTGTAACACAGTAAGAACCCCTTCTTAGATTGATCCATATTGAACTTCTTCAATATCTTATCAAGGTATGTGCTTTGTGAAAGACCTATGAGGCGCCTCGATCTATCTCTATAGATCTTGATGCCTAATATATAAGCAGCTTCTCCAAGGTCCTTCATTGAAAAACTTTTATTCAAATAGGCCTTTATGCTGTCCAAGAGTTCTATATCATTTCCCATCAAAAGTATGTCGCCTACATATAATATGAGAAATGCTACAGAGCTCCCACTCACTTTCTTGTAAACACAAGGCTTCTCCATAAGTCTGTAGAAACCCAAACGCTTTGATCATCTCATCAAAGCGAATGTTCCAACTCCGAGATGCTTGCACCAGCCCATAAATCGGCGTTGGAGCTTGCATACCTTGTCGACATTCTTAGGATCGACAAAACCTTCCGGCTGCATCATATACAATTCTTCCTTAAGGAAACCATTAAGGAATGCCGTTTTGACGTCCATTTGCCATATCTCATAATCATAGTATGCGGCAATTGCTAACATGATTCGGACGGACTTCAGCTTCGCTACCGTGAGAAAGTCTCATCGTAGTCAACCCCTTGAACTTGTCGACAACCCTTAGCGACAAGCCGAGCTTTATAGATGGTCACATTACCATCCGCGTCATACTTCTTCTTAAAGATCCATTTATTTTCTATGGCTTGCCGTTCAACGGGCAAGTCACCAAAGTCCATACTTCATTTTCATACATGGATCCTATCTCGGATTTCATGGCTTCCAGCCATTTGTCTAATCCGGGCCCGCCATTGCTTCCTCATAGTTCAAGGTTCACCGTTGTCTAACAACATGATTTCCAAGACAGGGTTCCCGTACCACTGCAGTGCGGAACGTGTCCTTGTGGACCTTCAATTTCAAGAGGAGCTTGATCAAGTATCTTGATCATAATCATTAATTTCCTCTCTAGTTGGTGCAGGCACCTCGTGAACGATTTCTTGAGTTTCGCCATTTTCCGGTTCAAGAGGTAACACTTCATCAAGTTCTACTTTCCTCCCACTTACTTCTTTCGAGAGAAACTCTTTCTCCGTAAAGGATCCATTCTTGGCAACAAAGATCTTGCCTTCGGATCTGAGGTAGAAGGTATACCCAATAGTTTCTTTCGGGTATCCTATGAAGACGCATTTTTCCGACTTGGGTTCGAGCTTCTCGGGTTGAAGTTTCTTGACATAAGCATCGCATCCCCAAACTTTTAGAAACGACAGCTTAGGTTTCTTCCCAAACCATAATTCATACGGTGTCGCCTCAACGGATTTCGACGGAGCCCTATTTAAAGTGAATGCGGCAGTCTCTAAAGCATAGCCCCAAAAGATAGCGGTAAATCGGTAAGAGACATCATAGATCGCACCATATCTAATAGAGTGTGATTACGACGTTCGGACACACCATTACGCCGAGGTGTTCCAGCGGCGTGAGTTGTGAAACTATTCCACATTTTCTTAAGTGTGTGCCAAATTCGTGACTCAAGTATTCTCCTCCACGATCCGATCAGAGAAACTTGATCTTTCTATCACGTTGATTTTCAACCTCACTCTGAAATTCCTTGAACTTTTCAAAGGTCTCGGACTTGTGTTTCATTAAGTAGACATACCCATATCTACTCAAGTCATCGGTGAGGGTGAGAACATAACGATAGCCACATGAAGCCTCAACACTCATTGGACCGCACACATCGGTATGTATGATTTCCAATAAGTTGGTTGCTCGCTCCATTGTTCCCGAGAATGGAGTCTTGGTCATTTTACCCATGAGGCATGGTTCGCACGTGTCAAATGATTCATAATCAAGAGACTCTAAAAGTCCATCTGCATGGAGCTTCTTCATGCGTTTGACACCTATGTGACCAAGGCGGCAGTGCCACAAATATGTGAGACTATTGTTATCAACTCTAACTCTTTTGGTATTCACACTATGAATATGTGTATCATCACGCATTTAGATTCATTAAGAATAAACCATTAACCATCGGAGCATGACCATAAAACATATCTCTCATATAAATAGAACAACCATTATTCTCGGATTTAAATGAGTAGCCATCTCGAATTAAGCGAGATCCGGATACAATGTTCATGCTCAAACTTGGCACTAAATAACAATTATTGAGGTTTAAAACTAATCCCGTAGGTAAATGCAGAGGCAAGCAGTGTCGACGGCGATCACATCGACCTTGGAACCATTCCCGACACGCATCGTCACCTCGCCCTTCGCCTCTCCGCTTATTCCGCAGCTCCCGCTTTGAGTTACAAATATGAGCAACTGCACGGTATCAAATACCCAAGAGCTACTACTAGTAATCGGTAAGGTACACATCAATTACATGTATATCACATATACCTTTGGTTTTGCCGGCCTTCTTGTCCGCTAAGTATTTGGGGCAGTTCCGCTTCGATGACCACTTCCCTTGCAATAAAAGCACTCAGTTTGGGCTTGGGTCCATTCTTTGGCTTCTTCCCTAAACTTGCTTATCGGGCGCGCAACTTCCTTGCCGTCCTTCTTGAAGTTCTTTTACCCTTGCCCTTCTTGAACTTAGTGGTTTTATTCACCATCAACACTTGATGCTCCTTCTTGATTTCTACCTCTGCTGATTTCAGCATAGCATATACTTCGTGAATGGTCTTTACCATCCCTGCATATTGTAGTTCATCACAAAGCTCTTGTAGCTAGGTGGAAGCGATCGGAGGATTCTGTCAATGACCGCTTCATCCGGAGATTAACTTCCGATTGAGTCAAGCGGTTGTGCAACCTTATATTTTGAGTATGTGTTCACCGACAGAGCCATTTTCCTCCATCTTACAGCCTAAAGAATTTATCGGAGACTTCATATCTCTCGACCCGCATGAGCTTGGAAAACCATTTTCAGCTCTTGAACATCTCATATGCTCCATGTCTCTCAAAACGCTTTTGGAGTCCCGGCTCTAAGTCAGTAAAGCATGCCGCATCGAACGAGGGAGTAATCATCGCAGCGTGATCGCCAAGCGTTCATAACGTCTTGTTCTGCAGGGAGAATAGGTGCGTCACCCAGCGGTGCTCTTAGGACATAATCTTTCTTGGCAGCTATGAGGATAATCCTCGTGTTCCGGACCCAGTCCGTATAGTTGCTACCATCGCCTTTCAGCTTGGTTTCTCTAGGAACGCGTTGAAGTTGAGGACTACGTTGGCCATTTGATCTACAAGACATATTGTAAATATTTAGACTAAGTTCATGATAATAAAGTTCATTTAATCAAATTTAATGAACTCCCACTTAGATAGACATCCCTCTACTAGTCATCTAAGTATTACATGATCCGAGTCAACTAGGCCGTGTCCGATCATCACGTGAGACGGACTAGTCAACATCGGTGAACATCTTCATGTTGATCGTATCTTCTATACGACTCATGCTCGACCTTCGGTCTTACGTGTTCCGAGGCCATGTCTGCATACATGCTAGGCTCGTCAAGTCAACCTAAGTGTTTTGCGTGTGTAAATCTGTCTTACACCCGTTGTATGCGAACGTAAGGACCTATCACACCCGATCATCACGTGGTGCTTGAACGACGAACCTTAGCAACGGTGCACGATTAGGGTGAACACTTCTTGAAATTATTATGAGGGATCATCTTATTTACTACCGTCGTTCTAAGTAAACAAGATGCATAAAACATAATAAACATCACATGCAATTATATAAAGTAGTGACATGATATGGCCAATATCATATAGCTCCTTTGATCTTCATCTTCGGGCTCCATGATCATCTTGTCACCGGCATGACACCATGATCTCCATCATCATGATCTCCATCATCGTGTCTTCATGAAGTTGTCACGCCAACGACTACTTCTACTTCTATGACTAACGTGTTTAGCAATAAAGTAAAGTAGTTTACATGGCGTTCTTCAATGACACGCAGGTCATACAAAAAATAAAGACAACTCCTATGGCTCACGCCGTTGTCATACTCATCGACATGCAAGTCGTGATTCCTATTACAATAGCATGAACATCTCATACATCACATATAGATCATTCATCATTCATCACAACTTCTGGCCATATCATATCACAAAGCACTTGCTTGCAAAAACAAGTTAGACGTCCTCTAATTGTTGTTGCAAATTTTACGTGGCTGAATTAGGGTTCTAGCAAGAACGTTTTCTTACCTACGTTCAAACCACAACGTGATTTGTCAATCTCTATTTACCCTTCATAAGGACCCTGTTCATCGAATCCGATCCAACTAAAGTAGGAGAGACAGACACCCGCCAGCCACCTTATGCATCTAGTGCATGTTAGTCGGTGGAACCGGTCTCACGTAAGCGTACGTGTAAGGTTGGTCCGGGCCGCTTCATCCCACAATACCGCTGAATCAAGATTGACTAGTAACGGCAAGAAGAATTGACAACATCTACGCCCACAACAAATTGTGTTCTACTCACAAGAAGAAGAACTACGCATAGACCTAGCTCATGATGCCACTGTTGGGGAACGTTAGCAGAAAATTAAAATTTATCCTACGGTTTCACCAAGATCCATCTATGAGTTCATCTAGCAACGAGAATTCAGATTGGTTAGCATCTACATACCACTTTGTAGATCGCAACGGAAGCGTCGGAGTGAACGTGGATGAGGTAGTCGTACTTGCCGCGATCCAATTCACCGATGATCTAGTGCGAACGGACGGCACCTCCGCGTTCAACACACGTGCGGTCAGCGTAACGTCTCCTTCTTCTTGATCCAGCAAGGTGAAGGAGAGGTTGAGGAAGATGGCTCCAGCAGCAGCACGACGGCGTGGTGATGGTGGAACTTGCAAGATTCTCGGGGCTTCACTGCACTACGGAGGAGGAGGATGTGTTGGAGAGGGAGAGGGAGGCGTCCAGGCAAAGGTCCTGCTGCCCCCTCCCTCCCCCCTTTATATAGGTGCCAAGGAGGGGAGGGCGCAGCCTTGCCCCTCCTCCAAGGGAGGGGTGCGGCCAAGAGGGGGAGGTGTCCACCTCCCCAAGGCACCTAGGAGGTGCCTTCCCCTTCATGGACTCTTCCCTCCTTAAACCCTAGGCGCATGGGCCCCTTGGGGCTGGTTCCCCTTGGCCCATGTGGGCCTAGGCGCACCACCTAGGGCCCATGTGGCCCCTCGGGCTGGTGGCCCCACTTGGTGGACCCCAGGACCCCTCCGGTGGTCCCAGACAATCGATATCACCAAACTTGTCCCGATGGCGAAATAGCACTTCCTATATATAATTCTTTACCTCCGGACCATTCCGGAGCTCCTCGTGACGTCAGGATCTCATCCGGGACTCAACAACATTCGGTTACTGCACATACATATTCCTATAACCCTAAGCGTTCAACCTTAAGTGTGTAGACCCTACGGGTTCGGAGACAAGCGGAACATGACCGAGACGGCTCTCGGGCAATAACCAACAGCGGGATCTGGATACCCATGTTGGCTCCCACATGTTCCACGATGATCTCATCGGATGAACCACGATGTCAAGGATTCAATTAATCCCGTGTCGATTCCCTTTGTCAATCGGTATTTTACTTGCCGAGATTCGATCGTCGGTATACCAATACCTCGTTCAATCTCGCAAAGTCACTTTTCTCGTTACCGTAATGCATGATCCCGTGATCAAACACTTCGATCACATTGAGCTCATTGTGATGATGCATTACCGAGAGGGCCCGGTGATACCTCTCCGCTTCGGAGTGACAAATCCATCTCGACCCATGTCAACCCAGACACTTTCGGAGATACCCGTAGCATACCTTTATAGTCACCCGATTACGTTGTGACGTTTGGCATACCCAAAGCACTCCTACGGTATCCGGGAGTTACACGATCTCATGGTCTAAGGAAAGGATACTTGACATTGGATAACTCTAGCAAACGAACTATGCGATCTTATGCTATGTTTAGGATTGGGTCTTGTCCATCACATCATTCTCCTAATGATGTGATCCCGTTATCGATAACATCCAATGTCCATAGTCGAAACCATGACTATCTCGTCGATCAACGAGCTAGTCAACTAGAGGCTCACTAGGGACATGTTGTTGTCTGTTATTCACACATGTATTACGATTTCCGGTTAACACAATTATAGCACGAATAAAGACAATTATCATGAATAAGGAAATATAATAATAATGCTTTTATTATTGCCTCTAGGGCATATTTCCAACAGGACAAGACCCAATCCTAAGCCTAGCACAAAGATCGTGTAGTTCGTATGCTAAAGCTTTTCTAATGTCAAGTATCATTTCCTTAGACCATGAGATTGTGCAACTCCCGGACATCAGAGGAATGCTTTGGGTGTACCAAACGTCACAACGAATCGGGTGTCTATAAAGGTGCACTACATGTATCTCCGAAAGTATCTCAAGGTTGGCACGAATCGAGACTGGATTTGTCACTCCGCTTGACGGAGAGGTATCTCCGCCCACTCGGTAGGACATCATCATAATGTGCACAATGTGACCAAGGGGTTGATCACGGGATGATGTGTTACGGAACGAGTAAAGAGACTTGCCGGTAACGAGATTGAACAAGGTATCGGGATACCGACGATCGAATCTCGGCAAGTACAATACCGCTTAGACAAAGGGAATTGAATACGGGATCGATTGAGTCCTTGACATCGTGGTTCATCCGATGAGATCATCGTCGAACATGTGGGAGCCAACATGGGTATCCATATCCCGCTGTTGGTTATTGACCGTAGAACGCCTCGGTCATGTCTGTGGTTCCCGAACCCGTAGGGTCTACACACTTAAGGTTCGATGACGCTTAGGGTTATAAAGGAAGTTTGTATGTGGTTACCGAATGTTGTTCGGAGTCCCGGATGAGATCCCGGAAGCCACGAGGAGTTCCGGAATGGTCCGGAGGTAAAGATTTATATATGGAAAGTTGTTGTTCGGGTTCCGGGAAAAGTTCGGGTTTTTCCGGTATTGTACCGGGAAGCTTCCAGAAGGTTCCGGAGGATTCCGGAGGGGTCCGGAGGTCCAGAAATTGTTCCATCACATCAAATACAGCAGCATGGGTTGTAGGGGGCGCCCTGGCCTTAATGGGCTAGGGGCACCAGCCCCCCCCCCCCCCAAGGCCCATGCGCATGGGAGGGGGGAAACCCTAAGGGGGAGGGCCTCCACTTGACTTGGGAGGCACTCCTCCCCCCCCTTGGCCGCCCCTAGGGGTGGAACCCTAGGTGGGGGCACAGCCCCCCCTCTCCCCCTATATATACTGGAGGCAAAGGGGCAGCCCAACACACGAAGTTCTTCTCATGTTGGCGTAGCCCTACCTCTCTTTCTCCTCATATCTCGCGGTGCTTGGCGAAGCCCTGCTGGATCACCACGCTCCTCCACCACCACCACGCTGTTGTGCTGCTGCTGGATGGAGTCTTCCCCAATCTCTCCCTCTCTCCTTGTTGGATCAAGGCATGGGAGACGTCAC
This sequence comes from Aegilops bicornis, assembly GCA_021605145.1. NCBI lineage: Eukaryota > Viridiplantae > Streptophyta > Magnoliopsida > Poales > Poaceae > Aegilops > Aegilops bicornis. The sequence goes on from CM038669.1 coordinate 509,245,794, forward strand.
CGGGCTGTACGTGTGTTGAACGCGGAGGTGCCATCCGTTCGGCACTAGGATCTCCGGTGATTTGGATCACGACGAGTACGACTCCTTCAACCCCGTTCTCTTGAACGCTTCCGCTTAGCGATCTACAAGGGTATGTAGATGCACTCTCCTTCCCCTCGTTGCTGGTTTCTCCATAGATAGATCTTGGTGACACGTAGGAAAATTTTGAATTTATGCTACGTTCCCCAACAGTGGCATCATGAGCTAGGTCTATTGCGTAGGTTCTATGCACGAGTAGAACACAAAGTAGTTGTGGGCGTTGATTTTGTTCAATATGCTTACCGTTACTAGTCCAATCTTGTTTCGACGGTATTGTGGGATGAAGCGGCCCGGACCGACCTTACACGCATTTCCACGTGAGACAGGTTCCATCGACCGACATGCACTTGGTGCATAAGGTGGCTAGCGGGTGCCGCCTACCACTTTAGTCGGAACAGATTCGATGAAAAGGGTCCTTATGAAGGGTAAATAGCAATTGGCATATCACGTTGTGGTTTTATGAGGTAAGAAACGTTCCTGCTAGAAACCCATAGCAGCCATCAGAAACACATGCAAACAACAATTAGAGGACGACTAACTTGTTTTTGCAGGGTATGCTATGTGATGTGATATGTCCAAGAAGAATGTGATGAATGATATGTGATGTATGAGATTGATCATGTTCTTGTAATAGGAATCACGACTTGCATGTCGATGAGTATGACAACCGGCAGGAGCCATAGGAGTTGTCTTAATTTATTGTATGACCTGCGTGTCATTGAACAAACGCCATGTAATTACTTTACTTTATTGCTAACCGGTAGCCATAGTAGTAGAAGTAATAAGTTGGCGAGACAACTCCACGGAGACACGATGATGGAGATCATGGTGTCATGCCGGTGACGATGATGATCATGGAGCCCCGAAGATGGAGATCAAAAGGAGCAAAATGATATTGGCCATATCATGTCACTATTTGATTGCATGTGATGTTTATCATGTTTATGCATCTTATTTTCTTAGAACGACGGTAGTAAATAAGATGACCCTCATTAAAATTTCAAGAAAGTGTTCCCTAATCTCACCGCTGCGAAAGTTCGCTGCTTCAAGCACCACGTGATGATCGGGTGTGATAGATTCTTACGCTCACATACAACGGGTGTAAGCCAGATTTACACATGCGAAACACTTAGGTTAACTTGACAAGCCTAGCATGTACAGACATGGCCTCGGAACACAAGAGACCGAAAGGTCGAGCATGAGTCGTATGGAGGATACGATCAACGTGAAGATGTTCACCGATGATGACTAGTCCGTCTCACGTGATGATCGGACACGGCCTAGTTGACTCGGATCATGTAGTCACTTAGATGACTAGAGGGATGTCTATCTGAGTGGGAGTTCATGAGATGAACTTAATTATCCTGAACATAGTCAAAAGATCTTTGCAAATTATGTCGTAAGCTCGCGCTTTAATTCCACTGTTTAGATATGTTCTTAGAGAAAATATAGTTGAAAGTTGACAGTAGCGATTATGCGGACAGAAGAAAGCTTATGTCCTTAATGCACCACTCGGTGTCTTTGAAGCCCAAAGCGTCGCCCTGTGGATGTTGCGAACATCGGACATACATGTTTTGATAACTACGTGATAGTTCAGTTAAACGGTTTAGAGTTGAGGCACCAAAGAAGTTTTTCGAAACATCGCGAAACATATGAGATGTTTCGAGGGCTGAAATTGGGATTTCAAGCTCGTGCCCACGTTAAGAGGTATAAGACCTCCGTCGATTTTCTTAGCCTGCAAGCTGAGGGAGAAAAGCTCAATCGTTGAGCTTGTGCTCAGATTGTCTGAGTGCAACAATCACTTGAATCGAGTGAGAGTTGATCTTCCAGATGAGATAGTGATGTTTCTCCAAAGTCATTGCCACCAAGCTGCTAGAGCTTCGTGATGAACTATAACATATCAGGGATAGATATGATGATCCTTGAGCTATTCGCAATGTTCGACACCGCGAATGTAGAAATCAAGAAGGAGCATCAATTGTTGATGGTTAGTGAAACCACTAGTTTCAAGAAGGGCAAGGGCAAGGTGGGTACTTCATGAAATAGCAAATCAGTTGTCGCCCAAAGGAAGAAACCCAAGGTTGAACCCAAACCCGAGACTAAGTGCTTCGTAATGAGGGGAACAGCCACCGAGCAGAATTACCCTAGATACTTGGTAGATGAGAAGGTGGCAAGGTCGATAGAAGTATATTGGATATACATTAAGTTATTGTGTACTTTACTAGTACTCCTAGTAGCACCAGGGTATTAGATACCGGTTCGGTTGCTAAGTGTTAGTAACTCAAATAAAAGGCTACGGGATAAATGGAGACTAGCTAAAGGTGAGCTGACGATATGTGTTGGAAGTGTTTCCAAGTTTGATGTGATCAAACATCGCACGCTCCCTCTACCATCAAGATTAGTATTAAACCAAAATAATTGTCATTTGGTGTTTGCATTGAGCATAGACATGATTAGATTATGTCTATCGCAATACGGTTATTCATTTAAGGAGAATAATGGTTACTTTATTTATTTGAATAATATCTTCAATGGTCTTGCACCTAAAGGAATGGTTTATTGAATCTCGATCGTAGTGATACACATTTTCATGCCAAAAGATATAAGATAGTAATGATAGTACCACTTACTTGTGGCAATCGCCATGTAAGTCATATTGGTATAAAACGCATGAAGAAGCTCCATGTTGATGGATCTTTGGACTCACTCATTTTGAAAAGTTTGAGACATGCGAACCATGTCTATTGGTGTATACGCATCGATGAAACTCCATGCGATGGATCGTTTGAACTCACTTGATTTTGAATCACTTGAGATATGCAAATCATACCACATGGGCAAGATGACTGAAAAGCCTCGTTTCAATAAGATGGAACAAGATAGCAACTTGTTGGAAGTAACACATTTTGATGTGTGCAGCCCAATGAGTCCGAGGCATGCAAAGGAATATCGTTATGTTCTTACTTCACGTATGATTCGAGTAGATGTTGAGTATATTTACTTGATGAAACACAAGTCTGAATTATTGAATGGTTCAAGTAATTTCAGAGTGAAGTTAAAGATCTTCGTGACAAGAGGATAAAATGTCTATGATATGAACATAGAGATGAGTATCTGAGTTACGAGCTTTGGCACGCAATTAAGACATTGTGGAAATTGTTTCACAATAAATACCGCCTGGAACACCATAGTGTGATGGTGTGTCCAAACATCATAGTTGCACCCTATTGGATATGGTGCGTACCATGATGTCTCTTATCGAATTACCACTATCGTTCATGGGTTAGGCATTAGAGACAACTGCACTCACTTTAATAGGGAACCACGTAATTCCGTTGAGACGACACCGTTTGAACTATGGTTTGGAGAAACCTAAATTGTCGTTTCTTAAAAGTTTGGGGCTGCGACGCTTATGTGAAAAAGTTTCAGGTTGATAAGCTCGAACCCAAAGCGGATAAAATGCATCTTCATAGGACACCCAAAACAGTTGGGTATACCTGCAGTCTCAGTTCCGGAAGCAAAAAGGATTGTTTCTAGAATTAGGTCCTTTCCCGAGGAAAAGTTTTTCTCGAAAGAATTGAGTGGGAGGATGGTGGAGACTTGATGAGGTTATTAAACCGTCACTTCAACAAGTGTGTAGCAGGGCACAGGAAGTTGTTCCTGTGGGCGCCTACACCAATTGAAGTAGAAGCTTATGATAGTGATCATGAAGTTTTGGATCAAGTCACTACCGTACCTCGTGGGGTGACAAGGATGCGTACTACTTGAGTGGTACAAGAATCCTGTCTTGAAGGTCATGTTGCTAGACAACAATGAACCTACGAGCTATGGGGAAGCGATGGTGGGCTCATATTCCGACAAATGGTTAGAAGCCATGAAATCCGAGATATAATCCATATATCAGAACAAAGCATGGACTTTGGTGGAGTTGCCCGATGATCGGCAAGCCATTGAGATAAATGGATCTTTAAGAAGAAGACGGACATGGACGGTAATGTCACCGTCTATGAAGCTCGACTTGTGGCGAAGAGTTTTTCACAAGTTCAAGGAGTTGACTACGATGAGATTTTCTCATCCGTAGCGATGCTTAAGTCCGTCGGAATCATGTTAGCATTAGCTGCATTTATGAAATCTGGCGGATGGATGTCAAAACGAGTTTCCTTACCGGTCTTCAGAAAGAAAGGTTGTATGTGATACAATCAGAAAGTTTTTGTCGATCCTAAGGATGCTAAAAGGTATCTTGGCTCCAGCGATCCTTCTAAGGACCGGAGTAAGCATCTCGGAGTTGGAATGTGCGCTTTGATGAGATGATCAAAGATTTTGGGTTTATACAAAGTTTATGAGAAACTTGTATTTCCAAAGAAGTGAGTGGGAGCACTATAGAATTTCTGATGAGTATATGTTGCTAACATATTGTTGATCGTAAATGTTGTAGAGTTTCGGAAAGCATATAGGGTTGTTTGAAAAGTGTTTTCAATAGAAAACCTGGATTAAGCTGCTTGAACATTGAGCATCAAGATCTATGAGGATATATCAAAACGCTTAATGGTACTTTCAAATGAGCACATACATTGACATGATCTTGAAGGTGTTCAAGATGGATCACCAAAGAAGGAGTTCTTGCCTCGAGTTGTAAGGTATGAAGTTAAGACTTAAAGCTCGACCACGGCAGAATAGAGAGAAAGGACGAAGGTCGTCCCCTATGCTTAGACGTAGGCTCCATAGTATGCTATGCTGTGTACCGCACCTGATGTGTGCCTTGCCACATGTCTGTCAAGAGGGTACAAAGGTGATCAAGGAGTGGATCACCATATAGCGGTCAAAATTGTCCTTGGAGTAGAAAGGGCATGTTTCTCGATTATGGAGGTGATAAAGAGTTCGTCGTAAAGGGTTACGTCGATGCAAGCTTTGACGCCTATCCGAATGACTCTGAGTAGCAAACCGGATACGTATAGTGGAGCAACCATTTGGAATAGCTCCAAGTGGAGCGTGGAAGCAGCATTTACAATATGACCTAGAGATTTGCGAAGTACATACGGATCTGAATGTTGCAGACCCGTTGACTAAAACCTCTCTTACAAGCGAAACATGATCAAACCCCAGAACTCATTGAGTCTTAATCACATGTAGATAACGGGATCACATCATTAGCAGAATGATGTGATGGACAAGACCCAATCCTAAGCCTAGCACAAAGATCGTGTAGTTCGTATGCTAAAGCTTTTCTAATGTCAAGTATCATTTCCTTAGACCATGAGATTGTGAAACTCCCGGATACTGTAGGGATGCTTTGGGTGTACCAAACGTCACAACGTAACTGGGTGGCTATAAAGGTGCACTACATGTATCTTCGAAAGTATCTGTTGGGTTGGCACGAATCGAGACAGGGATTTGTCACTCTGGTTGACAGAGAGGTATCTCTGGGCCCACTCGGTAGGACATCATCATAATGTGCACAATGTGACCAAGGGGTTGATCATGGGATGATGTGTTACGGAACGAGTAAAGAGACTTGCCGGTAACGAGATTGAACAAGGTATCGGATACCGACGATCGAATCTCGGGCAAGTACAATACCGCTAGACAAAGGGAATTGAATACGAGATCGATTGAGTCCTTGACATCGTGGTTCATCCGATGAGATCATCGTCGAACATGTGGGAGCCAACATGGGTATCCATATCCCGCTGTTGGTTATTGACCAGAGAACGTCTCGGTCATGTCTGCATGGTTCCCGAACCCGTAGGGTCTACACTTAAGGTTCGATGGCGCTAGGGTTATAAAGGAAGTTTGTATGTGGTTACCGAATGTTGTTCGGAGTCCCGGATGAGATCCCGGACGCCACGAGGAGTTCCGGAATGGTCCGGAGGTAAAGATTTATATATGGAAAGTTGTTGTTCGGGTTCCGGGAAAAGTTCGGGTTTTTCCGGTATTGTACCGGAAGCTTCGGAAGGTTCCGGTGGAGTCCAGAGGGGTCCAGAGGTCCGGAAATTGTTCCACCACGTCCAATACAGCAGCATGGGCTGTAGGGGGCGCCCTGGCCTTAATGGGCTAGGGGCACCAGCCCCCCCCCCCCCCCAAGGCCCATGCGCATGGGAGGGGGGAAACCCTAAGGGGGAGGGCCTCCACTTGACTTGGGAGGCACTCCTGTACCCCCCCTTGGCCGCCCCTAGATGGGATCTAGGGCTGGTCGCCGCCCCTAGGTGTGGGACCCTAGGTGGGGGCGCAGCCCCCCTCTCCCCCTATATATAGTGGAGGCAAAGGGGCAGCCCAACACACGAAGTTCTTCTCATGTTAGCGCAGCCCTACCTCTCTTTCTCCTCATATCTCGCGGTGCTTGGCGAAGCCCTGCTGGATCACCACGCTCCTCCACCACCACCACGCCGGTGTCTGTTGTCGGATGGAGTCTTCCCCAACCTCTCCCTCTCTCCTTGCCGGATCAAGGCATGGGAGACGCCACCGGCTGTACGTGTGTTGAACGCGGAGGTGCCGTCTGCTCGGCACTAGGATCTCCGGTGATTTGGATCACGACGAGTACGACTCCTTCAACCCCGTTCTCTTGAACGCTTTAAATAGCGATCTACAAGGGTATGTAGATGCACTCTCCTTCCCCTCATTGCTGGTTTCTCCATAGATAGATCTTGGTGACACGTAGGAAAATTTTGAATTTATGCTACGTTCCCCAACAAGGGAGGGGCAGGCGGCGTCGAGGTCGGGGTCAGGGGCTCGGGCGCGCGGCGGATGGCGGCGTCGAGGTCAGGGTTTGGGTGGCGTCCGGGCGGCGTTGAGGTCGGGCGGCGTTGAGGTCGGCGGGCGGCGTTGAATCTGGGGTCGGGCGAGAGGGTGTGCGGAGATGCCTTGGCGGCCGACGGCGACGGCGGCAAGCAGGAGTGTGGACAGTTGGATTTGGGGAAGTGGTCGTGGGGAATGACGAACCACAGTGGTTAAGTCAGAGGTAGCGATGGCGCTGCTCGGAAGAGCGCCATCGCTAAGTTAGCTACAACGCTTTCAGGATACACGCCATCGCTACTCCTTTCTTTTTTCCCTTTTCATTTAGTTTTCTTCACATTTTATTTTTTTCCTTTCACATTATTCTATTTCTTTCATTTTCAATTACCTTTCTATTTGCTTTCCATTTAATTTTATATCCTTTAGCGAGCGAAGTTTAATATAAACGCGCTGCTACAAAGAATGTAGCGGTAGCGCCGTTCGTTATAGGTCGCTACTACTATGTGAAGCCTATCGGCTAAGCCGTGGGAATTTTAGTAGTAACGTGTTTAGGGCAGCACGCTCTTTGCTAGAACTTTATCTGCAGCAGTTTGGCGGGCGCCATCGCTAGTTAGCACCAGCGTGCTTTTTTGACCCTCGCTGCTGCTAAAGTTCTGTGTATAAGGTTTTCCCTAGTAATGAACAACCAAGATAGAAAAACTTTCTAAGGATCTCAGCCCTCCAAAATTCATATGAAAATGCCGTGAATCAAATATGCACTAAGTTTTGAAAAAAGGATTCATCTCCCAATTTACGAGAAATTATGAAGTATTCATCAGTACGAGATATGATAGAAATGTGAGAACTACCATATTCACCAATAGATGTAACTGTTTATACATGAACATGAAACACGAGAGATAAATTCATTTATAGCTTGCATATTTACAAAGTACCTAGAGATTTATGTTGTTCAAAGATTTTTTTTATGGTTATAATTTCATCTTTTCTCTTGCCTATGAATGTTCATATTTTGTTGTAAAGTTTGTCATCTAAAACTGGGCCAAGGTTCATACTGAATGTTTTTATATAATTTTGGGTTACATTGTACTTATACTTTAGGATTCATGACCAAATACCATAGTTCCATGTTCAAACATATTGTTTTCTCGATGAAAAAAAAACAAGTTGTTTTCTATTTCACGAAATTAAACAAGTAAACCATTTATGTATTTACGTGGAGTTGCACTTTTAGTCCCACAAAGTGTTGCATATCTGCACATTAGTTGAAACAGATCACATCGGATCATATCATGCTGGTGAGGCTGCATTTTTTTGCAAATACCCCCTAGAATTATTGTGGTATCAATGGTTGTCCTTATTCCCGCCCGTATGGTATTCAACTAAATGTTCATACCACGTTCCACTTTCCATTGTAGCATGTCGATGTCGATGCCAATACCGGCGATGTACACCACCTAATACTTCAGCAATCTGGCGCCCGCATGTATGGTGTTCACCGAAATGCTTCTGCCACTTGCATTTCGAATGTCGTGTGCCATGCCGATGCTAACGTTGTCGGTGTATACCACCATATGCTTCAACAATCAGCATACTAAGGTAACATATGCAGGCCTGCAAGAGGCGCGGGAGCGGCCGGCTCGTGCATGGGAGCGAGGTGCTGCTATCTCCGATGCATATGAGGTGCTCGATGTACTGTCAGATAGAGAGGAGTAGAATGGAAAAGAAGACCAAGTCAACATGTCTATGTGGCATTTTTTCAACTCAGCCCACCAGTTAGTGACGTCATCAAAGAAATTAGCATTTAGGATTAGTGTTTGCTACCGCTGTCGTTGTGCTGCGTGCAGTGCTTTTTACCATGAGTTGTAAAGTGATGGTTTTCAACTAATGACACATGTATTGTGGTTGTTTTACGAATTTAACTCGGCGAGCATGGTAACAATTTAACTAGACCACAATAATTCTAAGAAGTCTTTTGCGAAAACAAATACTCACTCTGTAAAAAAATATAAGAGCGTTGGATACGTTCCAACGACAACTCATAGGCGAGGGTGCCTACCCAAAAAGCTAGGGTTCCTCTGCCTCCTGTCAGCGCTGGCGCTGGTCCGCCTCGTCTCCCGTGGCCTTAGGGCCATGGGGGTGGGGAGTGGATCCCACCCCTTGTCGGTAGGAGGGCTCCGTTTTTAGATCTTTTTTCGAGGTTTGCTAGGGTTTGTGTTCTATTTAGAAAGGCGAGACGGCGGCGGCTCCCTGAAGATGGAATAAAGGTCTTCCTGCCTAGCCCCGTTCCAATGATGCGTCTACTCGATGGGCGTGTGGAGGTGTCTCTCTGGTGGATCTGTCTTTTGTGGATTTGCTCGGATCTATTCGTCGTTCGTCGTTCTTCCTGTGTCTTCAGGTTGGATCCTTCTTATCTACGCTCTTCATTGGTGGCGGTTGTTGTTCTGCTGCGTTGGTTCTATGGTCCCTGACAGCGGAGCGCGCCTTCGGCTGGCTTCAGTGCTTGTAGTCGTCGTCAGGTGGTCTAGGGATCTTAATGTAATTTTTATTATTTTCGGTTTTCGTTGTACGACCACCATGATTGAAAATGAATAGATCAAAAGTTTATTCCGAAAAAAGAAAAAGAAATATAAGAGCGTTGATCTGGCAGGGACTATTTTTCTCTTTGGGGGAGCTGGGTTCACCAAAGTGTAAATAAGAGCAACTCTAGCAGACCCAGCATCCGGCGCAAACCCGCATAATTCCCGCGATTATACGGGCTCGGCCCATTTTTTCCGCTGCATCAGCCCGTGATCGGTGTCCGCCCATAATTTTTTTGCCGCAGCCGCAAACGCAACCCCGAGCCACTATAATCTGCGGGTTTGCGGGCGATGCGGTCGAAACCCTATCCTCCCGCCGCCGTGTTCCCCTCCAATTCCCCACCGCGTCGCTCGATTTCTCCCCGCCGGCGAGCCTTGAACCACCATGGCCGACTCGGGGAATGAGGCGGAGCGCCGCCGCCGCGCCAGATCTGGCGCCGCGCGCAAGCGGGGGGCTCGTCGGTGGCTCAACCAGGGTGCCCGGCCGCCGCCGGCATTCGACCGCGCGAGCTCGGACGAGTTCGAGCTTCGAAGCGCACTCGCCGCGCCTCCTCCGCAATCGGGTCCGAGAGCTCATCCGCCATCGTCATGGGCGCATCGAGCTCGCGGCTCGTTCCGGTGAAGAGGGAGCCGGAGAAGGTCGTGCCCGATGCGCCGCCGCGCCGAGGCGTCATCGGACCAGAGGACTACCTCCCATCGGGGCAGGAGGAGCTCCTCGAGCGTGTCGTCCTCGAGCGGTTGGCGAGGGAGCTGCAGGAGATGGAAGAGCGCATCCGGCGCGAGCTCGAGTACGAGCAGCTCTTCCTCGATTCGGGCCTCACGGCATCACAGGCGCAGGCACCGAAGGAGGCCGACCTGCGCGTGATGAAGGAGGAGCAGGCGAAGCTCTTCGTCGACCTCGGCTCCGACTCCTTTGACTCCGACTGATCGCCGCCTGTGGGCAGCTGCTGCAGGAGCTCCGGTGAGCTCAATTTTATTGCAGTGATGCGGTAGCGTAGGCCCTGTCTAGCATATCTAACCTCTATGTATGTATGTGACGTGTATAAACTTATTTGCGAAGAAGAAACATGTATGCGAGCGAGCTCCGGCGAGCTGTTGTTTAAATTTCTTGGGCGAAATAACTTTTTTTGAAATTTAGGGGTCCGTTTGCGGTTTCTAGTCTACCGCCGCAATTTTCGGCCTGCATAATCGTCCCCGTGCGACCTGCAAATACATTTTACGGGTCGGCAAAATGCAAGATCTGCTAGAGTTGCTTAAAAGAACCTAAACCAGCGAACACTCGCTTTCCTTGCTCGGCCAGCCCATCCCTTGCAAACAGATACACTGCGTCGTGTGGTCGATTCCGAGCACAACAGAGAGGTCAAGGGAAACGAAGCTTCCGTCCCTGCTTTGTGCAGTTGAAGGTCGTTACACTTGTCACTCGACGGGTGACAGGTAGTACTGTAGTTCATATCTACACGGTGCCGACGCGGCCGGGTCATCGACAGGTTGCGCGAGATGTTTGGCTGGTCAGGCAGAGGAGCTCTCGGCATCGACGTACTTGGCGCGAGAGCGACCCGCCGACTAGATAGAAACTAGTCGACGTTATGCGTAGGAGAGGGAGGCCTGAGAGTTTAGCAGCCAATCCAAAATTAACATCTGTCACGATGCTATCCTCTCCATGTCAGGCCGTGGGATGGTTTGGTTTGTCCATCGCTGTTCCGCAAAGCGGATATACTGTAGCGCGGCCAGGTAAATTGTACTTCCTCTGTTTTTATTTACTTCGCATTTTAGGTTTGTCTAAAATCAAACTTTATATACTTTCAGCAAACTTGTAGAAAAATATATGAACATATACACCACCAAATATATATTATTGGATTCACAATTGCATATATTTCTGCATCATAAATTTGTCTTTCTTTGAGGAATCGTATAAATTTGTTACTGTAAATGTTCATATAGTTTTCTACAATCTTGGTCAAACTTTATAAAGTTTGGCTTTAGTCAAAACTAATATGCGGAGTAAATAAAAACGGCGGGAGTACATCTGAAGGCGCTTCTGTTAATCCGACAGTCTTATTTTATGTTATGTATCTATTTTTTAGGGCTTGCATGAGATCTGCGTGCCTTTATACATGCAGTATTAAGAAAGAAAAAAGACAATGTACAAGATTGCGACTACAAAATTACCGCTCTCAAACGCTGTGAAGAAGAGTGTCTGCCAGACAGCCATCACATCCACATCCACAAATATGAAAGGCCGCCTCCACGCGCGGGAAAATATCATGTGTAGTTGGAGCTTACATGCCCCCATGCTACTGGAGCACCTGAGCTGCTGGATTTGAAATCCAATGGTCATCTGAGGAGATTTGGGACTTTACATAATTAGGTGACTCTTCAAGTTTTTGCAATTTGTGAGCAACTCTATAGGAGACTGTTGGATCTCCGATCCAATGACCCAGATGCTCCCATATCATGGGGGCCTGCAAGCTCCTGGTGCACCAGATATGCAATCCTCCACGTGCAAGTTTTCAATTGCGACATTGGTGCTTTAATCCCATGAACCGCTGACGCATGTGGGGTCTTTGCCCTTTTGAAAACCCTCGTGTTTCTCTCAAGCCACAGTAGGCACCGGTAGCGTAGAATCATAAATTTTGTCGTGGGTAATTTCATTAGTGGCTCACAACGGTATGGTAGTCGAAGTGATTTCTTTAGTAGCTGCAACATTAGCTCATACCATCATGGACCTCAAGACATAATTTACTTAGATTCGGGCTCCCTTGCGCTACTAATATCCCTACTCCTACCTTGATTGAAATCCTGTCCCAGACAATATACAATCTTGGTTACAAAGAGAAGATCCAACGAGTTAATGGGCAACTCGATGAGCTATGATGAACGAAACTAGGTGAGATTTGCTATTTCACTAGGGTTTGTATTTATAGGTAATGTCTTGTCTAAATCCTGGAAGGTTGTGGAGCTTGTAAAAATTGGTCCTCTTGTATTTGGTCTTGGTTTACTTTTATTGGGGTGGAGAGGTGGTGCTAGACTCAACGTATTTCCTGGATGTGTCCCTCTTCTTCTTCGCCAAGTTGGATAGGCTTGCCATGCTTGAATACATGTGTGCTTGCAAGGTATCTCCTAGAGTTCAGGTCAGACACTAAGCCATGATCTGCTTAACCCGTATGGACTTTTATGGTGTCATTGACTATCACTCACCAAAAGTGGACAACCGCTTTAACCTGGCAACCATCGAATCACCGACTCCACTCTGTTGCCGCACGATCAAGTCATTGGTGCAAGGCACAAGGTGCCAGATACCAAACATCACGGGCAAACACACCTAACATGAGAAGGTGGTTGATCGTTAGTCTGTCAAATAAATAGTCTACTTCAGGTACTATGCATGTGTGTGTGTTTAACGTCTATTCCGAAAAGGAAGGTTAAGTATCTCGGCATCTAAATCCTCGATGTACACAACCTTTTTCAAGAACAAGGTGTACACAACCTTAATTTATTTAAAAATATGCAATACAATAAGTCAAAGCATCAACTTACAAGCATAGTGCATGAAGTAGACAGCAATAAAACACCCCCCTTCACCTACAACAATAGTTGTTCTTTCAAAGACTGAAGAATGCACTCACAACAACTCGTCGAGTCCAGATTATGAATGCCAATGAAAAAAAAGTTCATTCTAGATACCACATCTAACCAATGAAGGACAGAACACCAACACAAAAACAACACCTTCAATAAGAAGACGACACAAGTGTGTAATTGCTGGGTCCGACTAGTAAGCCCGAATTACAGTTTTCCATCCCGAATATGAAGCAATGTTTCATTCACCACATCGATCTTATGAGAGCCGCACCACACATGGTTTGACTTGAATCACTATGGTGTCCTTCGGAGCTACCGGCCCATGGCAGGCCACCGCATGAACTCTTCTCAAGCGTGAACCGACATCGTCGTATGTTTCCAATATGCAAAGTTAGCACTCTGTGCATCCACCCTTTCTCTCTTAGAAAAAGTTTTCCGAGAACACATAGGAGATCTTCATGCTATATGTTAAGCCCTCCTTGGTTCATAGGATAGGAATATCATAGGAATAGAAAAATTCTAAGAAATGAGGTGACATGTATCTCAATTATTAGAGGGAAAGATATGTTATTTGATGCATAGGATATGAATTTTTTTCATCGAGTCTAAGCTAATGTTTTTTTCTTTTAAGATGCGAACAATTGGTTCCTATCCTACGTAGAAATATGAATCCATTCCTATAAACCAATGGGCTCCAAAGAATTTTTTTCTACAAAAAATCTATCATTTAGAATTTTCCCAAAATTCCTGTAAATCAAGAGGCCTAAGATAGAAAGCAAATTATATGTAAAGAGATTGTGCTCGGAACACATGAAAAGAGTGGCAGCCCAAACAGTCACGAATACTATGGATTGTCGAAGAAAAAAAGACGCCCCATATTATCGAGGAAAAAGAAACGCTCGATTTAACAATCACTTCAACCACATCATATTGATACCAGTGGGGATAGAAGTAGGGATGTAAATGGCAAATAAGCGGCATCCATAAGTAACGTTTAGTTAGCTTTAGCTAGCTTCATAGTTCATTTAAAAAAACAAATTATTGAACTGTTAGATCATTAGTGGGTTTAAACGGGATTAAACGGAATCCGGTTTACATCCCTAGATTGCCTCATGCCCGACGAAAATAAAAACAAATGGTGTAGCTGTACGTGCATTGTAGGCAGCAAGGCAGCAAGCAAGCAAAGATTCCACGTGCTAGAGCAGGCATTTGAAAGACCCATCCAAACGACGAGGGGCCAAACTCCAGTAACGGATCCACGCCAAAAAGAAGGGAGGATTTGGATCAAAATCAGATCCCACGTCCCACTACCCCCAGGGACACGCACAAACTGGTTTCCTCTACCGGACGGGAGAGGGGTGCGCCGTTCGTACGCGCACGTACGCGCGGGGCTGTGCCTGCTGTCTAGTGCCTGCTGCATTTGCGCCCGAAGATCCAACAGCGGCATGTGCTGCCGTATGCTGCGCTCTCTTTGTTGCAGCAGCCTACGAACGAGCTGCCCCGTTTCTGCACATTTCAGCACTGCCCCTCCACGTACACGTACTGGCGTGGCATGCTTCGTCGTTATTGGGCACTAGGAATGTAGGCAGGATTTACCATGAAACTATATGAAGAAGGGAAACGCTCCTCGTCATACGTCTGATAAGAGAAAAACGTCAGACCAATCGTGGGCCGTTCATTCGTCTTCCATCCCGCGGCCATTACCTCTCCGAGAAATCTCGTTCAAACTTCAAAGAACACCCCCGTATATCTCTCTCAAATCTGTCGGCCCTAATTAATCGCCCTGCTTCCAACCCATGTCGAGCTCCCGATTCCACCGCGTCGCCCCTGATCTATGCGCCATCCCCACCCAGATCGGATCCACTCACCCCACTCCTCGATGCGGCCTCCATTACATCTCACCGTACGTCTCCCCTCGGCAGGCTACGGTAGGATCGCCCGGCGGTTGAGTACCAAAGAATGCGCAAGGCAGTAGGCACCGAGTTGGACACGGTTGCAGCAGCTCGGCCGCATGGTGCGCTAGCACAGCTTGGCACCGGCGGCACTAATGTGCGGCAGACTCCACTATTTGCATGCGTCCTCAATCTGCATGCCCTAGGTTGAATTTTTTTTGCATTATGTACGTACAATCCTGGAAACATAGCATGCTACTAGAGCGTACTTTTTTTTACTCAAATCAATGTCTAACGATAACATGGTTTATCCCAGATCAAGTTGATGCAGCGACACAAAATTCCCTTTTTATGCTGGATGATAGTTATCACAAATTTCAGCACCTACATGCACCTTTTATGCAAGGATGTTAATTTTGTGTTTAGATTTCTATGCTTCCGTTAGGTCTCACATGTGTGGTGATTTCACCAGAGATTCTGTGCTTCATATATATATAATACATGCTTCTTATGTGTAGATGGATTTGCACTACAATAATACTTCTCAAGTTGTGCTTATGTGCCATCGCCATCGAGGTGGACCATGGTGGCATTGTGGCGAGACGAAGGAAACCCCTTGACCATTCTTTGTATAAAGAAGCAAATGCTGATATCACAGGAAGCAAATACTATTTCTGTTGGAAGCATTGTTTCGTTAGAACAAACAATCAACAATGTTTCTTTGATATGAATATGAACTTAGGAAGCATTATATTATCGGCGACTTGAAGGAAGCAAGTTGTGGCGCGTCTGAAACATGGGTGTATGAACGGACGAAGTACAAAAACTAACTTATATATATTTGGTTATAAGCAAATCAGTATTATGATGGAAACACTTCTGTAATGGATGGAAGCAAACTTTTCTTGAGTAAAATGCATCACAAGTCCTAAAACTATCATAGGTGTGTCAGTTTAGTCCTATAACTTTCAAACTGCACTTTTGGGTCCTAAAACTATCGGAAGTATGTCAGTTTAGTCCTATAATTTCGAAACTGCACTTTTGGGTCCTAAAACTATTGGAGGTGTGTCATTTTTAGTCCCATAACTTCAAAATTGCAGTTTTGGGTCTCAAAACTATGCATGTTTGTTCATCTGAGGTCCTAATCTTGCATGGCCACCATCCATGGTGCATTTTTCAAATGAGCCCTTTGTATGTGTTTATATCCCCAAAGTGGTACATACGCTTCCACGTTGCAGTGTGTCTGCAATGTGCATGCCCACCACCGCATGGCCATGAGCTGCACGGTAGCCTCCCCGAGAGGTTTGGCGTGACCGTCGGGGAGGCCCAGGCTAGTCGGCATGAAGGGCGACATCCCTCTCCCTCGGCGAGGCGCGGGAGATCCCAGCCAATTGGGATGGAGTACGCCATCCCACTCTCTCTCTCTCTCTCTCTCTCTCTCTGTTTGATGATATCGTCGTTGCCCGACACCCTTGCCGTAGAGTTGGCCGTGCAGTGTTGTTTGGGCACGAGCATGGTCATAGGTGGTGAGCCGTCAGGCGACCAGGAGTCTTGTGAAACTGTAAAGTCGGGCGCAGAGGTCGTCGAGAGTGACACAACCCTAGCAGTAGCCATAGGTGGGTAGCAATTGGACATTGTGCGACATGTCGCTCTGCCTTTGTTGGGGAGGCCGAGATGACCGGTCTACTCTCCTCATTTGGAGCTCAAACCATCATTCCACCGATGGCCTCTGTACTGCCGCCTCTGAGCATTACGTGCGTGGGAGAAGACGGCAGCGTGAGAATGAGGCGAGACAACGCTCTAGTTTTTTGCATATTTACCAGTGGGCCCATTGGGTCAGTCAACGTGGCTACAATCCAAGCATTTCCAAGTGACTCGTTGGTGGGTCAATGCTAACCATGCAAGCTTAGGACCTAAGAGGAAGAAACTTACATAGTTTTGGGACCCACAACTACTGTTTCAAAGTTATAGGACTAAACCGACACACCTTTGATAGTTTTAGGACCCAAAAGTGCAGTTTGAAGTTATAGGACTAAATTGACACACCTCCGATAGTTTTAGGACCCAAAAGTGCAGTTTCAAAGTTATAGGACTAAACCGACACACCTCCGATAGTTTTAGGACTTATGATGCATTTTACTCTAATAAAAATATGGGACTTAATTTTTTTCCGTGTGAAAAACAAATCTCAGAAGCAATTTTTGTTACATGGAAGCAAGGTTCCTTGACACATTTTTTGCTAGATTGCATTAGAAGAAATTGTGTCGTTTGTGGAAGCAAAATTTTGGTGTGTTGGAGACAAAAAAAGTCTCACTGGATACAAGTTTTCGTTACATCAGAGCAATTACAAAAAATACTAGCATTCAAAATCATAGAATATTTCTTTTGAAAATACGAAAGTATGAATATATTTTTTTGACCTAAGAAAGTATGAAATTTTACTAGTATCTGATTGAACGGTGGAAGCAGAAGCAACAGCATAGGCAACTTGATTCTGAGAAGCAAGTCTCGTACAAATTAACTGGCTACTAGTACGGGAGCGGTTATAGGAAGCATCTTAATAAAAGAAGGACGTTACCAAATCTAGCTTTCTTTCCCCACAGTATCTAACGGTTTGTGTGCTTTTAATCCAACAGCCATGGACTAGTCTGATGGAACGCTAGGGATCAGTAGTCTGATCCCTAGTGGTTCCCTATGGAAAAACGGGTGCATTGTCTCATGAAACAGACCATAAACACACATGAACCGTGCGTAAACACGGCGTGGCAACACGATCCATCTCCCGATCTCCACATCCTACTGCCCAATCCATTGTCTCCTGGTTGTTTTAGTTGTATCGGGGGTGGCAGTTTCTTCCAAGCAACATGTCATTTTTTGAGCCTTTTTTTTTTCTACAGAAAATGCCTTGTTGATCTGAAGAAGTTGTCACCCTTCAACCAACTAAAATTGCCATCAAAACGTTCGCAAATGTGACCCCCTCCCAGCGAACGTCAGCCGGGTTTCTTCGCATTTTGGTTTCGCCCCGGTTTTTCTTAATTAACCAAACAACTATCTTTTTCTTAACAAGATGATCGGCAAAAAAATAAAATAAAAGAAATCATCCACGCCATATGACAAAACGGCATAGTAGAGATGTCAAATTACACATCCGATCCACGGAATCAAGCATGCGTGAGTCACAAAAAACGCAATAGATGCTTTCTTCTGTAGAATCAGGATAGATACTCTAATTCCCCGATCCTTTTTCTCTGGAACATCAGCTAGTGAATTATTTTATGCTCTTTCCGTTCGGCCCCATGCAAATACTATGCACTAACCGGTGCGCGCGAAAGTTGTCGCGGGGTCCAATGCCTGCTAGCGGCTGCCCCGCTCGTGGTACGAGACACAGTCACACACGTCGTACATGTTTCATTCTCAAAGTGCCCACCAAGCGCCGCTCATGGCTCAATCACGCGAATTTTTGTAGCGAAACTGCCTCACATATGATCAATTTTATCATAAGATGTGTACGACAAGAGACAGGCCCGTTTCCCAAGGTTTGGACCCACCACACCAGATGAGTCTTGTCGTACATAGATTGTACAAATTTTGATCGTACATATAACAGCTCTCTATTTGTAGTAGTACTGGCCGCACTTCTTACGGCGCTAATGCTCGTCATCGCGTCCATATTCTATTCGCGGGCAATCCATGGTTTACAACAGTCAACACGCATGTTTGGAGTTTGAGTTTAAAAAGTATGGCTCTTTGCGTCCTTATTCTATTCACAATCATTTTTCCGAATTCACAGTTTTTTACAAAACTACAAACGTTTTAAAAAGTCATGAACATTTTATAAAATTAGCAAACCTTTTTCTAGGATTTACAAAAATAATTAACTTATGAACATTTTAAAATTCACAAAAAATAAAAAAAATAATCTTTTAGTTCTGGAATATTTTTAAATTCACAAACATTTCCTAAATATTATGCTTAAAAAGGAGAATAATTTGGACAAGTCATTTAAAACTATGACTTTTCGAATTTTTATCATACACTGATACAACGAATGTAGCTGGTCATTGCCTTTCAAATAAATGTAACTGTTTGCTTTTTTTTTGAGGTAAATGTAACTGTTTGCTGGTGGCAACGTGATCTGTTTTTTCGGCCGTTAGCTTCGTGCTAAGGTTTTTTTGACGTGCTTGTTGATCTATTGGGCCGTCCCGTTTATATTGTTATTGAGCGATTTGGTGATAAAGGTCACTATTGGCGACATGCATCTCGCGAGAGTATTGCCACATTGCCTCAAGGAATGCCCAGTAACATGTTTGTTCGTTTATTCACTCGGTTCATTAGTTTCTTTCATTAAGAGAGAATATAAAATGTTTTTTGTTACTAATTTTATTTTATTTGAAATTGGATCATTTCCGTGTTTTTTTTACTTTTTAGCTAGGTAAATATCGTCTTTGAGGAATCGGTAGATCAAATCAGGCTAGAATTTCAAATGGAATGATTTTAAGTATAAATTTGTTGGTAATAACCCTGCAGGAATAAGAAAAAACACTATTCACCGAGTCTATTTTCGATAATAAGTTATGTAGGAGACTTGACCAAGCGGTTCCGTTCTTTTTTTTAAATATATTTTCAAAATATCCTTAAATGTTGAAAGATTCAAGGAGGATGTTTGACGTGTATTTGAGTCTTTGAACATTTAATTTAAATTTTTTTCAAAAACGTGAATGTAAACATGTTCAACTTGTATCAAAACAATACTCCACGTGTATGAGAATAATGTGCAACTTTTATTGTAACTAGTGGTTGGGGCGCCACCCGGTGGCGCCGCCTAAGGGGAAGTTTGTGCGGTGCTAGGTAGGGTGGCGCCCTTTCCATGGAATTTTAGCTCTGATTGACAACTTGCATGCATGCACAACTGATGCATTACATACAATGCTCCTTTTCATTAAAAAGTGAACCCAATTTCAGCAAATAAACAAGCAATTCTTCAAACATTCTGTTGGCAACCATTCAACATAATTCCATAAACGACAAATATAATTTTCTACAGAGATCTTATGTCAACTGTTTACTAACAATCCTAGGCATGATGGTGCGCTGCCTAGCATGTTGCTGCCCATTTAGCTGACTTGTTTGGTCTCTAAGAGGCTTAGTGCACATGTATATGTATTGCAACAGAGAAATTATAAGTTCAGAACAACTTAAACTGGTTGTAGAGATAATGCAGACCACCCATTATAGTTTTTTTTTTGCATATGTTTGTATTTATAGCACAAGAAAGAAGACATACAAAGATACAGCTTGATGGCATGGAAAATGCATTACAGATAACTCTTATTACTGTCACCGCGCTACACTGATCTGATGCTCGCCTTCCTCATCGCCTACACGAGCAGCTGCTCGTCGGCGCCATCATTGACTTGGCATTGGAGTAGTCCTCAATGTAGACCATGTCCCTCTCGTGGGTGTCACAGAAGTAGTGGTCGTTCACGTAGACGCAGACCTTGGCAATGACCTGACGCTGCACTCCATAGAAAATTTGGCAGGTCTACATACCTCAAACGGGATAAAGAAGTCAACTTCTTCTATGTTCTCAGAAATAAAGGTCAGACCATGCGACAAATATGAAATAACAGGGCATGCCATCCATGCTACTCCAGATTATGTATGCTTACAAGCAAGAGGTTCATGTTCTCAGAATCGATCCAATTCAGCTATTTTCAGGAGTTATATATCTCATAGTCATGGATGAAATAATGTTGATAGCAAATTACTCTTATTGACTATTGATGATGTTGTGCTACGGGTATTTAATGGTAATCAATTACCAATGCAAATTGGCTGTAGCTTCCATTTCTTCTCCAGTCTCTTCTGAAGGTAACTTCTTTAGAAGAGGAGCAAAGCCACAAAAAAGGCCGAAAATTCGCCAGCTTTGGCATCACCTTGCAGTAGCACATAAGCTATTTTTGTTTGTACTGAGACCTACCAGTCAAATTCAGCAGAGAAAAATTAACAAGGAAATGTCGTTATAAATTGGACCGAATTTCTCAAAGGGCTTTAGGCAGTAATTCATTGGAGTTGATATCTTCAACTGTATATTGTTAGGCATCTTCTTGGCATTATTTCAAACTATGGATGATACTAAAGATGGGAGGCATGCTTTAAATTCACTAAAATTAGAACTTTCTCCATCAAGGAATGTCAGAGCATAACAAAGGTTGTCACTGATTACATCAAATATACCAAAATATTGAAATTTAAATTGTGGTGCTAGAAAATGGGCAACATTAGGCAACTGAAATCCATAATAATCATAAAAACCAGTAGCATTTATTCTTACAAAGTTGGACTATGAAAACCCAACATTACATAAATGAGATAACACATTAAGATGCACTCTCATTTCACTATTCAACTTAGCACAGTCAAATAGTACTATATTCACAGGGACATAATTCATGCAATCAAGTGGTCATGCCTAGATGGATATGCAGGCAGAAATTATTGCACTAACAACGGTCCTGGTTTCCCCAGTGCACATGCATGGTGAATCTTAAAAGGGCAATTGCCCAAAAATTGAATCTACATCGTGAAAAGGATGGAGTGTTAGACTACCCAAAGTGTCTCATAGACAAATATCTTAATATACTTTATTTAGATCCAATAGATCAATATCTGATTCTGTCAGATTTTGAATTAATTTCCTCGTGAAACATAAACATTCTTTTGCCTTTTGCTAATCTTACTTTGCTAGGAAAGAATAATCGAATCCATTTGGGCTATTGCTAGAACAATATATTTGTTTGTTTGCTTAGACTCAGAACATAAACTTAAAATGTGATTTGCATTCTTTTTTTCATAAGGTGAATGTTTATTCACAGAAAGTTCAAGTGGATTTAATTCCGAAATTGATCTAGATTTTTTTTTCTGTTGGAACCAGGGAAATCCTGCTCCATTTTACTAATCAGGACAATCAGAATAAAAGACAAAGTACCATGCAATGATCGATCATTGAGCAACCATCAGTGCAAAGCAGAGTTGGGTAAGTATTGAAACCCTTAGATAATCAAGGATTCAGTACATGAATTTAGTCACACAGGAGAAAAATTAATCAACGTGGGCTTGTGAGAGCAAGTGAGCAAGAACATACCACTGTGAGCTCTTCTCCATCACTACTTATCTAGCATTTCCGGCTTCCACCGCAATAGAGGAGGTGAACATCGCAGACCATAAGATACGTCAGTTTCATATGGTCCTAAACCATTAATCCTCTGCTGCATAATGTGTTTCTTCTTGTGACCCTTTTGCGACAATAAATAAGTAGAAGCTGCGCCTTCACCCTCTCATAGCCATTGTCCTGAGCTCACTTTGAAACAAAATATAGAAGGCTAAAACATTAGTAAGAGCATGAGATACATGCAAATACGATAGGAAGAAATTGAGGTAGTATTGATAAATAATACATACAACAGATATCTCATAATCTTAACTGAGTGCACTGCTACCAATTTTTTGCAATTATTAACTCTATTAAATATATTTCCGCAAATAAAGTGTTCAATAAAAAAGTTAAACTCTGGCGCTGGGTGATGTCTAAAAAATAAATACGGCTACAAAACTCCTCTTAGTATCCATGCAGTATACAACTTCAAAACGTGAACTGAATATGACCAGACAATGAGACAGAAATTCACAGAGTTTTCTCATATAGTTATGGAAGCTATTGAAGACCTCCACGACCAGTAATTTCGACCATTTAAGCAAAGCCTTAAATGCCTTTTTTTTTGCTAATTGCTTAAATATATGTGTCTGTCCATTGTGTGGATCAATACAGTACTCCAGTAAGGTAAAACAAGATGGAGTATACAAATTATGTTCTTTATGTTGCTTACACTAACTTTTTTTAGAGATCAATGCCAACTTCAGTTCCATGAGATGACTCTCAATGCCAAGTTCAGTACTCTCATGGAATTGAAGTCAGAGTATACAATATTGTCCAATGGATGTCCAAAATGCTAGTTTCAGTTCCATGACATATAACACAAATGATACAAGTCCAACAGGGCTTGAGAGAAAATACAGTAATCAAACATAGAAATGCGCAAGCCAGAAATATGTAGAAGCATTCATCAAATAAGTAGTATGAAAGTTTGCACTATATCTGGTATCACCGAAATCTTATGAAGAAGTACCAGAGTTAATCCTATGAAGAAGTACCAAAGTTTTTCTTATGGACTTCTAGTGAAGCACTTTATTCTAAAATCCCAATACAACAACTCTTTAATATAATAAAATTCTTTTGTCAGATAAGCAAGCTCCCCTTTATGCTAACTACAGGGTATCAGTAAATCAGTACAATCACACTGGTGGAAATAAAGAAATTTAGAGGACTTGACTCATATCCAATGCAAAAGAAGAATGTTTGGATCACAGCCAGGCCGTATTTGGTCTTCCAAATCAGCCCATCCCACATCTGATAGAAGGGAATCAAGCGACAGTGAGCACATGAAAAAAAAGTTATTAAGATCTCGAACATAACCTCCTGTGAGCGCCATGACGGACGAGAAGAGGGTGAGGCCGCTGGACACAGAAATAGCAGTGGCTCAACCACTGCGGGCGGCGGCGATTGGTAATAGACCGCGAAGAACGGCGCCGCTGCTCGTGGCGTCTGCAGCTTTCGCCGCATCTAGCTCTGCATATACTATTTCACACCCATTGTTGAAATCAATAATTGTATTTCCTGCAAGCAAGGAAAGAATGAAGTTGCACTGGTAAACGACCAATTATATGGAGCATCGGCATTTAAAAACATAATGCAGATAATAGCAAAGTCATCCGAATGGATTAGAAGCATCATCAACATTTTAATCCCCAAATGAACCTTCTGAAACTGCATGAGAATATCTCATGGTCACATTAAATTGACAATCTGGACAAGATCTGCAAGGACATTTAGTGTTTAGACATGTTTTCTTTTATCGGTTTCCTTGGGAGATGGCTAAAATAACTCTTGCTCTATAAGAAATTAATGGCCAATCTATCAGGAACATATATATAATCTGGATACACGCATTATTTCTCAGCAAACTGATTAGCTTAGCGTATCACCTTAGAAGCCAATCGAAGACACAAAGAAACTTATAATTAGGAAAGCGAGTATTTTATAAGCACTAATCTATGAAATCATAACCTCTTTGCAAATCTGGATTTTTTCTTCTAGTTAACATACATCATGTATTAATAATATAACCTGCCATGTCCTACATTATTCTCATGTCAAGAGACCAAAGGAAACACCTACTCACACATGTAAATGTTTGGATCTATAACTGAATTGAACCTATGAAGACAATTAAATTCTAAGGCATTGTTTCTTTTGTGATGCAAAGCCGTGTGTGCTCAAGGTGGCGATGAGTTGATTTGCATCACAAGCACACATGAGGCCTCTTGTTCGCTGGCTCTAAAATGCAGAATCTACATAAGCAGGTCTGCTTCTTACTGGTTAACTGAAGATAACCTTCGACATGTACAACTTCAGAAACACCTATTATGAAACTGATCACTTGGATACATGCAACTCAATATCAGGAACATGATGCAAACAATCAGAGGTTGGATACACACACAAAAAGGCCTTCTGTTAACACAGCCAAAATTCGATGTCATTTTCCATGTGTGTTTTCTGCATCAACCCAGCGCCCGTGCGACTCGGACCGACTGCAGGACACAATATTTGTTACTGCATGAACTTAACAGAAGCATCATTATGAAGTTAGGGATAGGACTGCTGAGCACAAATATTTACATATGTGAATTTTAATGGAACATGTCAAAAGATAATACATAGAAGTATTTGTCTGCTCATGATCTTCTTCCAACACCAGGATCTCTATGCCCATTACGCCACCTCCTTTGTGTCTTCCATTTAAAAATCTGCCCAAAAAATTAGCAAACAAACAACAGATGCATAGAGGTGGAAGGAAGATGGTTGGAGGGGGGAGTCACCTTACCGCCAATGGCCAGATCTGCTCCCAGAGGCGCTTCTCCATGGGCACGCAGACTCCCTCTCCATCCCGTCTTCAAGTCTTCATCTCGCGCTCCCCTTCCCTTCTCTGCCTGAGAACGACGCCGCAGACGGCCATCCATGGACGACCTGCTCCGGCCGCCGTCAATCCACCTACAGAACCGCTCTGCCTCCCCCTTGGCGCCATCGACCTTAGGGCCCCTGACAGCCACCTCCATGGATCCGGGGATCCACCGCAGACAGAAAGAGGAAAGGTCGAGGAAGCAAGCCAGCGCCAGAGGAGCGGCGATAGCGGCGGTGGCGACGGGGCGGCAACCCTAGGCTAGGAAGTGGGAGGAGGTTGTGTGAGATTTCTGGGAGAGGATGCGTGTGCGTTGGGAGAGCAGAAGGGGTGGGGCTCAAGTCTCGTTGCCTTACCGATGTGCATACCTGGCCAAATGGGCCGGCCCGGCACGGCACGGCCCAGCCAGGATTACACGGGCCAGGCACGGCACGGCCCAGCCAGGCACGTCTAGTACACGGGCCGTGCCGGGCCAGCACGCGTGCCGGCCTCCCCGGCCCAGGCACGGCACAGCAGCCTCACGGGCCGGCACGGCGGCCCACCTGGCACGCTGGCCATCGGGCGGCACGACCGCACGAGCGACCGAGCGATTTTTTTAATACGTGTATGTGCTGTACAGCTGTACTGCAGGCAGGAGCACAGGAGCGCGCCGCACGCGCATGCAACGGCCGGCCCCACCCAACGAGCCAGCGAGGCAGCCTGCCTGCGCGGCTGCGCCTGCGCGCACGAGACGCCCGAAATTTTAAATTTGAGGCTCCCGCAGTCCCGCGCCGCATGCCGCCACACGAGCAGCCGTCTTGTGTCGGGCTACAGCTAGGGCGTGCGTCTTGCACGCTGCCCAAGCTGTGCATGCATCGGCCCTAGGCGGGCTACGCGTCGGCACGGCCCGTTTAGCCATGTGCCGGGCCGGCCCATGACGGGCCGAGCACGCGGGCTATCAGGCCGGCACGCTAAGGCCGGCCCATTTGGCCAGGTATGCCGATGTGGACAGCGCGAGCGAGACAAAACGCCCTGCCCTTTCCAATTGGCCAGCGTGAACCTCTCTCTTCATTGGTCGCCCTTTTGTGATGACGTGGAACATGCGAGATGTGTGCTGACGTGGCTATCACCAGGGAACCCCTTGATGTACACCTTGTTGTTTTGGATAGGTAGACGTGTATTAAAAAACAAAGAAAATCAAAGTAAACACTAAAGAAACACAAAAAAAACCCTGGATGAAAAGGGTCTAAGACCGAGCCGTACTGGTTAGTAGAACTATTTCACAACCGGTTTAATAGCTTGTCCCAAGACATGAGTGCCCCCAGCCCTGGAGGCCAGGCCAAGCGAGACCGCCTATTGGACGCCTGTGCGCGTCAAACAGCACAGCTAAGCCTGAAAGCCGAGGAATTGGGTTTTTTTCTCCCTTTGTTTTTTCTCCAAAAAGACTGGATGTTGTTTTACATGGAGCTAAATACGTAAAAGCCTGTGAAAAATAAAATATAAATATATTTGAAAATTGTTCAGCATGTTTTTCTAAAGTTCAGTGTATACAAAAAACATCACCCGTATATTTACTATATTTGAAAAATGTTCAGTGTGTATTAAAATATATTCATCATATAATTAAATTTCATCATGTATTAAAAATGTTCTATGTATATCACAAAAATGTTCCTAGTGTGTTTTCAAAAAATTATTCATCGTATATCGATGATTTGTCATTGTGTACTAAAGTGTTGTTCACCATGGTGTATGAAAGTAGAAAAAAAGAAAGAAGGAAATAAAAATACAGAAAGGAGAATAAACAAACAATACAAAATACGAAAGGAACAAAAATAAAAGAAATGAGAAGTAAACAACGAACGAGAGAAACGAATGAGTTGTGAGAGCAACTACTTGAGGGGTGCCCCTTGCGAGAGCCCGTCAAGGGACGCGTGCCGGGCGCTCCCTTGGGATTTATTTTTTATTTTTCTATACCTGTTTTTTGGTTTTATATGATTTTTTTTCCGGTTTTTGTCCAGTCTAGGTTTTGGTTAAAAATCCCAAAACAAAAAATTACATGAAAAAAATCCTTTTTTTTTCACGAGAGGCACATATTTACTTTCACGAGAGGCGTAATTGTGCTTCTCGGAAAAGAGAAAAACGTGTTTTCATTTTTTTTTCTTCCGCGAGAGGCACAACCAAACCCCTAAAAAGAAGGGAACAAATGAGTTTTTTTTCTTCCGTGAGAGACATAGATTTACTTCTTGAGTAGACACAGATAAGGTTCAGCAAGAAGCACAATGATGCCTCTTGAAAATAACACATTTTTTTGCCTCCGCGAGAGACACAGATTTTTTTTCCGTGTAGGCACAGATTTATTTCCGTGAGAGGTACAACTATGCCTCCAGAAAAAAAAACACTTATTTTTTGCTACAACGATAGGCACAAATTTACTTCTCGTGGACGCACAGATTTGCTATTGCGGCTGTGCCTCTTTGAAAAAAGGAAAAAAATGTGTTGTTTCTTCCGTGAGAGGTCTTCAGAAAAGGAATAAATGTAGACTCAAAAAAAAGGAAAAAATGTGAAAAAAAACATGCTTTCAACTTGGGTTTTTCGTCTGCTTTTTTCATGAAAATTTTATTTCATGAAAACCTATCAATATGAGCTTTAGTTTCAAAGATCTCGACGTGAAAAATCTAATTGTGAAAACGATTTAAAATTTGGACACATGATTTAAAATAAAAATATATTTTGAATATCCGAATTTATGAAAAAGAAACAAAAAATCTCAGGTTGCGGCAAGCAGTGTGCCAGACCTTTGCAAGGGGTAATCCTTAATTAGTGATTTCAATAAACTGTGTGCAAACAAAATAGAGTCTGTGCAATAAAACTAGTGCGACCCACCTCACTTCGTCTGTGGGCGTTCAATCCATACTTTTCGATGACAACGGGGAATAGGATCCATACATCTCGCAATAAGCGAGATATGGCCCTGGTGGGGTGGATAGGGATGCAAGGCGGCGTCCGAACCCGTCCTGCTCCGTGTACAAAGTAGAAAAAGCTAGTTCTAATTAGCCTGTGCTGCCGTTAGGCAAAGTTGTATTAATTCAGCGCTTTAGCGGGTCTATGCGGGGCGCCGCTTTGCACCCCTAGGTGGATCCTATTTATGCCTGTGAGCCTTAATAGTGGAGCCTCCGCCCGCAGGCGAGACACAATGGGCTAGCTCTGTTGCACGCACGTGTTTGTTGTTTGGTCAGTCGTGGTATTTTTAGTTTCTCAAAAAAGCTATGGTTCTTTCTTTTCGGTTTTTAGTTTTTGGTTTTTCATTTCTTTTTGGTTTTAAATATTTATTTTTGTCACATCCTAGCTAGTCCATGCATTAGTGTGTGCATCATGTTTAAATTTCATTTGAATTTGAAATGGGGAAGGACAGAAACCCCCACAACCCCTTTTAATCCAACTAGGATTTACTAAAATTATTTTCAATAAACCTGAAATGCCCTTCAAAAATGCTCATCATCTTTGCTTTGGTTCAGAGCCTCTGCCAAAGGTGGTGCACCATTTTCTAGGTCATCTTAAGGTCTTTGAATTAAATCATAGCTATTTGAGTTTAGGCATTTAAAATTATATAAAATATTTCAAATGCCCGAATATCCCCAAACTAAAATGTTTCATGTTAGAAATAATCCAACTATGGACCAGGAGCAGTTTGGTGATATTTGGACCTATCTAAGTATTTTTAAAAACTCCACAAAGTTACAGAAAAATAGAAAAAGAAAAACAGGATTGAAACCTTACCTGGCGCCTACTAACCAGCCCACGTGCCGGCCCAGCCCAAAGAGTCACAGCCAGAGCTGCTTGGCTCGGCCAGTGCAGTGACAGTGTGCTCGTGGCGAGCACCAGATGCACACCACGCTACCGCCGCCTCGCCGCCTTCCCTCACTCATGACGCTGTTCAAGGCCCATTCTCTCCCCCGAACCCCTCGGACACCTCCTCTCCTCCCCGGCTCCTCTCTCTCGCGCTCCCCGGCCATGGCCGACGCCACCGCCGCCGCACCATCGCCGTAGACGCGCTCCCCGCCGTCCGTGCTCCTCGCCGTGTCTAGGAGCTCCGCCACCCTCCTCTACCCCGAGCTAGCCGAGCCCCGCATGCTCAAGTAGCCCGAGTCCACCGCACCGACTTCGCCCGAGTCCGCTGGTCAGCCGGAGATCCCTTTCAACGCCGCTGCCGCTTCGGCCTGCCCCGACCGCACCGAGTGCTCCTCCGAAGCCTGTGAGCCTAGCTACCTTCCTCCCTTCCTCTCTCGCTCTCGAGGTAGCAACCGCATGGAGATCAACCGCACCACGCCGCTGAGCTCGTCAGCCGACGTGCTCCGGTCACCCTCCGCCACCTCTTGGTGTCCATCACACTCACCACGTCGCATAGGGTCTAACCATGCACTCCGCACCTCACCGACCCTCTAGCCTCGAAGTTCGCCTTGGCCGAACTCCGGCCGCCTAGGTCGTCAGCCGTGACCGATTCCGGCCGACCCCAACCGACTCCACCAAGAGTCATGGCTCAACCTCAGCCACCCATAGCCACCTCCGCTGCTCGTTTGGTCGCCGGAATGGCCAAACTCACTTCCGCCACGTCGGGCTCGCTGGCGGCTAGACGCCGGTGCAAGCCGACGTTGACTTTTGACCACGGTGGGCCTGGTTGACTCGATGAGTCAATGACAGTGGGGCCCAATACCGTTAACTAAATAGGATTAGTTTTAATTAAATTTTAGTTAAACTAATTACCCTGACACCCTGGACCCACCAAATCGGGTTTGACCGGACGTCTCCGTTGACCTGACGTCATCTTGGCGCATGGTCGACGCAATAAATTAATTATCGGATTTATTCTAATATAGGAAATTCCGTAATATAGTTCAAACTTCAAAAATTCATAACTTTTAATCTGTAACTCCAAATGCAAAGATCTATATATGAAAAATGATCAGAAAAATCCATTCTACCCATTGGTACATGTTTCATGCATGATAAAACAAGTTAACCTTGCTGTTTAGACAGAATAAGATATTACACCTTTAGGGCTATTTTAAATGAGCTAGCATTTGAATCTTTGATTCAAATGAGTTCATCCTTTTGTTCCAATTGCATTAGGCCAACACACATACATATTGCCATGTCATAGCATGCATCATATTGTTGCATATTGCCATGTGTGTTTATTTTCGGTATGTCTTTCGTGATAGGTTACGCCTCGAGGATAATCCCGAATATCCGTGCGAAGGCGGTATCCTACCACCACTCCATCGAGCAAGCAAACCATTGATCATTCCGATACAAACCCATGTTCTCGCTTCGCTCTTGTTTATCGTGCATTAAGACAACGCGGATCAAACTATTGTGTGTTGCGGTAGTTGAACCCACTTCCTTTGCATGACTGTCATTGCCACAAGAATTAGATGAAACCCACTAGTATGTGTAGGAGTTGATTGAGCCATGTTTGTGATTCCTACCATGCTATGCTTGCTATGCTTAGAGTTGTGTCAGTCCGGCTCATCGGGATGATGAACTGGAGTGAAAGGTTGTGTCTGTTCGAGAGTGAAAGTGTTGAACACGTTTTGGTAAAGGTATCGATGAGAGGCCATGTAGGAGTACATGGTGGGTTGTTTCATTGAAGCCGTCCCTAAGAACTGAGATCTGTGTTTGTGATCCATGAAACAGTTACTACCACGCATTGGGCCCGAAACCAATGGACCTCTCGCTTCTTAACCACCCTTGTCCTCAGTCCGGGAGTTGCAAGTAGTTTCTGGTGTTTGTAGCATGCTGGGGGCCGCACGCAACGCTGACCTTAGGGGTGGGTTGTGTTGCGGTAGGCACGTGGTCCGATGTACCGAGTGCCCGTTTGGTATCTCAGGAACCCTACACACATCGTTCGGGGCTGTATGGGAAACCTCGGCGGACTCCTGCGGATGGAAACCGAATAGGCGATAAACCTGGACTAGGGACTTGAGTGTTTAGGTAGGTCGTGGCCGACACCCACGCCGGGCTTCCGCTTGAAGGTTGCCGAGTACATGTCGTGTAAACGGCGGTAAGTGGTGAGAGCGTGTGAAGAAGTACACCCTGCAGGTTAATATGATCTATTCGAATAGCCGTGTCCACGGAGAAGGACTTCGGGTTACCTATATCAGTTCATAGACAAGTAAATGGATACTACTAAAAGCCTCAAGATAAGTGTGAGTATCATGATGGCCCTCTCGTGGGTGACGAGAGAGGATCCACGGTGGAGTATTGTGATGGTGATTAGTGGACTCGTGTGCGACAAATGCTTTTCAAGTGGTGTCACGTGGGATAGCTTAGCCAAGAGTCAAAGCCGCTTGTCAGCAAATAACTCCACCACCTTCTTGAGAATGTGCATGTATGATAGGATTCTGTGGTAAGACTTGCTGAGTACCCCCCGTACTCATGTTTGCTTAATTAATGTTTTTCAGAGGACAACACTGCCCCCTCCGATGGGTTTTATGTAGACCTTGACATCGACGAGTGAACTAGCCACCCAGGTGGTGATCCAAGGCTTGTGAAGGGCCACTGTAGATAGAAGGGCTTCGACAAGCTTTCTTTCTTCTAGAGTCTGTACTCAGACTAGTTTGCTTCCGCATGTGCTTGTATGTTTGTATGACTTGGGTGTTGGGTCATGTGACCCCTATCTGTATGGATATGTTATGTATGGCTCCTCGGAGCCTCTTAAATAAAGTACTTTGAGTTGTAGAGTTTTGTTGTGATGCCTTGTTGTATTTACTCATATCGGGCATATTATGCGTGTATGATTGAAATGCTTGGTATGAGTGGGATCCGACAAACTAGTTGTTTATCCTTGGCAGCCTCTCATATGGGGAAATGTAGTCTTGTGCTTACGAGCGATAGTAGTCCGCTACATGCCTGCTCACCGAGTCCTCGCTAGCCCAAAGACTACTGCTTGGACACTTGATCACAAGATGTGTTTCACCTCGTTCCTATGTCCTGTCTTTCGGGAAATGTCACGCGGTGGTATTCGGAGTCCCGCCTAGCTCGCCATGTACCGGGATACCGGAGTCCTCATAGCCCAAAGGTTACAGCCCGAATTCATACGTTGATGACCGACATGCTCGATGTGATTCATGTATGCCTGTCCCCATAGGTTAAGCGCCGCTTTGGGTTCACGACTAGCCATGTCGGCCTGGGTTCTTTGTCATGTGGATGCTAGCGACACTATCATATACGTGAGCCAAAAGACGCAAACGGTCCCGGGCCATGGTAAGGCGACACCTGGGAATACCGTGCGTGAGGCCGCAAAGTGATATGAGATGTTACCCGGCTAGGTCGATGTGACTTGGAATCGTGGTCCTGACAAGCGTTGGCATCGAGCAGTGGCTGCCTGTAGGTTCGCTAAGCCAAACTGGTCGATGTTGAGTCTAGAAATGCTTTAGTTATATGTAGGGAATTGATTGTGGGAGGGAACGTAAGGCTCTTTTTACTCCTTAACCTTATGCCTCGATCCGAGTCATCCTCTTCTCATTCTATGTGGGTATAGGACTAGGCTCTCTTCTCTCTATCAGTTCACGTGTTACTAATCCGTAGTAACTTATAGGATTGTTGGTTACATCCTCGATTCAGTTTTACTACTTTTTAGTATGCTATCGCTTGAACCGGAACCTTGATATAATGTTGTTGAGTGGTTTTGCAATCTGTCTTTGAATGTCTCAAATCTGATTTTGAGCATTTACAGATGTTATGCTGCCCGATTTTCCCTAGAAATTCTAATGTCTTTGCATTGTGGCTGTGCTTTCAGATGGCCACCGTCCCCGTAACCAAGTGGTTCGTCGACCCGTTGCATTGATGTGTGTGGTCACACGGCAATGTTGGTTCGGGTGATGGTCGAGACCGGTTACCGATGGTATCCCTGAATATACCGTCGAGGAGCGGTTTAGGGATTTTAATCAAAGCCAATATCCGTACGCAGTCGATTTATCCATCTTATCCCGGAGCCACTGAACCGCTCCACTGTTCTTATGGACTTGGATCACTATTGGAATGTCCGTGCAAGATGCAGCCTATTCAATGATGACTATTATTCGAGCCAGAACTGCCTTGCTGGGCAACACCGATTTCCGCTACATGCCAGCATCCCTCCCTGGGGCGCATGGCTACCTTCAGGGTATGTACAACGATGCATCCCATGAGGACTCACTTCTTCGCACCACTACAGAGATGTTGGAGGACAAGGACCGTGAAAACCGGGCCTTGCGTATGGAGCTCTTTAATGCCCGTTCTGATCACTGGGCTACTCTGACTCGGTTTGCACCTGCCGTGCAAGCCGGATACATGGACATGAGGGACTTGTACCCTGTGCGGGCTGGTCTGCCAGACTTTATGGAGTGGCGTGAGGTTGGAGGCATCACTCCTCCTCGTGGACCTCGTCTGCCGCCGTTTGCTGGACCACGGCCGCATCCGAGTCCCCATGGCCGCAGGCTCCACGGGATCGTCTGTTTCCGGATGATCATGTTCCACTTCCAGGTTTGGGTGGTGACTTCTATGAGGACTACTACGGAGCTGCCTGAGTTAGTAGTAGTATTCCTAGTATTGTAATAGTTGTATTTCCACCGTCCTGCGTGACTTGTGGAATATGACTTAGGGTGTATCATTCCGGAAGTGTAGAAAAATAATGTATAGGAGTTGGAATGCTTCCGATGAGATGTAACGCCTTTCACTATAGTTGTACTCCGTCGGTCTTGTACTAAACTATGAATGGTGTGTATGACCGTTGGTATATATATGGCAGTTTTTATATTACCATGTCATACGGATGAACATCTCTGCATTCCGTGTTATCCATTACATTCCGCACTTCCTTACTAAATTCTGCCATCCTGGTTTAAACCGTCGTTTTGTTTCCTAGGATGGTCAACACCTAACAATCCTCGCTGCTCGAGCAGTGTAAGCCAACAGCTGGAAATGCAAATCTGCCTCAACCGCCATCTTTGGCCGAGGTTATGCTGGAAGCAGAACGCAATAAGCGTGAGACCAATCGTTTACTGGAGCGGATTGAGCAAAACACCGCACGCCAGCCAAGAAATGATCTGGTGACACTCAATGACTTCGTCAAGTTGTATCCACCGAAGTTCAAATATTCCGTTGAGCCTCTCGACGCGGATGATTGGCTTCGCAGCATCACCCACAAGTTGCGTTCTGCCAACGTGGCTGAGGCTGATAAAGTTACTTTTGCTGCCTATCACCTCGAAGGCCCTGCTAGCCTTTGGT
Source organism: Aegilops bicornis (assembly GCA_021605145.1). NCBI lineage: Eukaryota > Viridiplantae > Streptophyta > Magnoliopsida > Poales > Poaceae > Aegilops > Aegilops bicornis. The sequence continues at coordinate 509,279,985 of CM038669.1, forward strand.
GGGAGAATTATGAGGCTATGCGTCCGGTTGGACAAATTACAACTTGGGCTGAATTCAGTGCCGCTTTCCGTGAGCATCACATCCCAGAAGGTCTCATGGATCGCAAAAGGGAGGAATTCTGCAATTTCACCCAAGGTAGGCTGACAGTGGATACTTACAGCCGTGAGTTTGGGAACTTAGCACGTTATGCTCCTGAAGAGGTTTCTACCGACGCCAAGAAGCAGGCAAGGTTCCGCAAGGGACTTAGCCCCGAGCTTCGCCGTGATCTCCGTCTGCATGAGTGCACTTCTTTCCAGAAGTTAGTCAATAAGGCGACACCCGTGGGAATACCGTGCGTGAGGCCGCAAAGTGATATGAGATGTTACCGGCTAGGTCGATGTGACTTGGAATCGGGGTCCTGACAATTTTCCTTTTCGCTTTTTGGTTTATTCTTCCGAGTTTAGTTTTTTTTCCTATTTTTACATTTGCAACTTTTTTCTAATATTTTTTAAATACAAACTAACCTTTCCTTAATATATGTTGCATTGTTTTTAATATAAGGTGAGTTTTTTTAAATTCACATTGACATTTTATTTAGTATAAGGTAACTATTTTATATACAGTGATTTTTTCAAGGTATGGTGAACGTTCTTTCAATGTAAGGTGAACTACTTTCAAAAAACATGTTGAACAGTTTTTCCAATGTATTTTTTACTATTTTTATATATCGGTTTTTAATTGTTTGAGCTCTATAGAAATCCAAAAATTGATTTTTAGAAGAGATAACACATTGAGAAAAAACCGAGGAAACTGGCCCAAATGAGATGCGCCGGTCTTGACGTGTCGAGCGCCTATTTGATGGTTACATGCGCAAATAGGAGCGCTCCTCTGGCGGTGGGCTATACCGGCCACCGGACAACGAAATCACTAACTAAGGAGTACTCTTTACAAAGGTCATTCCCACCTTTCGAAATCGCGACAAGTGTCACATTGCATGTGCATTATTTGTCATAAACTGGGAGTTTTCCTTTTTTCATAGTTCATTTATTTAAAACATTTTATATTTCAAACCGTGGGTCCAAATCTTGAACCATTTTCACTGCTCGATTCCTTGTGTCGAGATCTTCACTGGATCCCGTGTTGATAGGTTTCGACAAACTTTTTTTCATGAAAAAAGCGGAAGGAAAATATGAACAGGAGCACGATTTTTCCTCTTTCCTAGAGGCACGATGAGAAGTAAATCTGTGCCTCTCGTGAAAGGGGAAAATCTGTGCCTCCACGAGAATTAAATCTGTGCCTCTCGTAAAAGAAAAAAAACACGTTTTTACCCTTTTTGAGAGGCACGACCGTGCTCTCGCGAAAGCAAATCCGTGCCTCTACGTGAAGTAGGTATGCGCCTCTCGCGGAAGGAACAAAAACACGTTCTTTTTCCTTTTCAAGAGGCATGACCATGCCTCTCGTGGAATCAAATCCGTGCCTTCACGGGGAGTAAACCGGTGCCTCTCATGGAAGGAAAAATACTTTTTTTTCTCTTCGGGGGCTCCCGAAGGAGTACTCCTTGATTGGTTGCTCTCGCTAGACCGTCATTTACATTTTTTGATAGGTAACAAGGGATTTATTCAAAGTTCAAAACAAGAGGAGTACAAATAATATCTAGAAGATCCCCTAGCCACAAGTGATGACCTATACCCCGTGGGCTTAGCAAGTGCTCGCCTTAGCAATAGGGTAGCAAGTGCATGGGCTTCAAAGTTAGCCTCCCTATCGTGGAATTGTCACGGCAGATGTCCTTTTGCAAGGACTTAATCGTGGAGCCATCACAACTAGGAAGCTTAAAGGGGTTAATCGGGACAAAGGACACGAGAGGGTTTATACTAGTTCGGCTCCTTACGGTGAAGGTAAGCCTACGTCTAGTTGGGTTGGTATTGCTTGAGGTTTTGATGACCAGGGAGCGAGATACGCTATGCCCGGTTCTCGAAGTGTTGTTTCTTGCCCTAAGCCGCTGCTGGGTCGTCCCCTTATATACACGGGTTGACGCCCTGCGGCTTACAGAATCCCGTCCGGCTCATAAACAAGGTCCGCTCGGTGACTAGTCAAGTCTACCTTATGATACAAGTCATGCCATTATGGCGGTTTAGTACAACGGGCCTTAAGTCGCTGTGGGCCTTAGGCCCTTGTTGAGACGCCATCTTCATGCTTGGACTTGGGCTTCGTCTGGTAACTCTTTACGTAACCCGGCCCCTCTGGGCGGCTTACACAAATAGTTATATCCCCAACATTAGGCCCCGAGTTGATTTGAACCTGCTCATGTCAATCTTAAAATAACTTAAAACATAAATCTTCGCCTTGGACTGCGCAAAAGACTTTCTTTAACCCGGCGTGACGTCACTCTTTTGATCCGTGTTAACCCGTCATGACGCTATCTTTTCCTTTTATCCCGCCGAATCGCCCAACGGATCTTTGTCTTTATTGCCCGTTCCTGTAATCGAGGCGTCAGGGGCTGGATAGTAATTCTTATCTCCTTGTTTCCCTTGCCGTCTCGGTTATCCTCTCCCTATAAATAGGCGCGACTTTAGGTCTTTCATTCTTCTCCTTCCAGCCGTCTTCTTCCTCTCTTCTCTGTCACTCAAGCTCGTCGCCCTTGCCGTCGAACCCCTCGTCTTCATCGACCTTGGCGCTGCATCAACTTGAATCCGACCAGAGAACGGCAAATCCCTCCACAAAGCAGATCCAAGATCGTAAGTTTCCCTTTCGCATCTTGTATCTATGCTAGGGTTGATAGTTCTTACATGCAGATTCGCGGTTCATCCCCTCGTTCTTCGTATTTCCTCCTGCCGGGCTTCTTTTGATCCCACCACAAAGATAAATCTCGTCGGTACCTATTCCTCATCCATTTTATATACTAGCGTATCTTCTTTTCTTGCAAAGAATCCTCATTAGGATGCATGAACTTCCTCTCAGATCATGTTTTAGGTCTAGAAATTTTTCCTTCTCGAACGACCATTTGATCCAAAATAACATTGTAACTTATGAAATCTGTTTTTATCACCCGGAACACTTCTTATGTTAAATGCCTTCAACATGATCGTTCAAATGTCCGGTTTAAACAGATCCCACTTGGTCTCAGAACCTTGGCACCTTCTCTCGTGTCTTTAAAACTTTTGAACTGTCGCTAACACTTGTAGCGGCTTAAATAATGCTGCCCAATTATCCTTATGTCATTAGGCCCCTTTAAGCCGCTACCATTCAGCAATTTAAATATCTTCTTCCGGGTTAAAATTGAAGTCGGAACTTCTTATTTTGCAATAGGCCAATCTGTTGTCATGGCGCCTAAGCCAACCAAAGCTCCTGTAACCTGCAACCGGGTCCCATCCACTGTCACCAAAAGCAAGCTGGCTGAATTTGTGAAGTCTGGTCACTTGCCGAAAAAAGAAGTCATGTCTTATCGTGTTCCTGACCCATCCGAAGAAAAGCCTCAACCAAAATACGGGGAAGTGATAGTTTTCACGGATCACATGAACCGGGGATTTGCCCTCCGGCTCAAATATTTTCAGAGAAGTTCTGAATTTCTTTGACCTTAGACCGCAAGACATCGGGCCCAATTCCGTGTCAAATCTCTGCAATTTTCAAGTTTTCTGTGAAGTGTACCTGGGAGAAGAACCAAATCTGCTTCTATTCAGAGAAATTTTTTATTTGAACAGGCAAAACGAACGTGCCAACGGGCCTAGTCTTGAACTTGGCGGCATCTCCATCCAGCGGCGAAGAGATTGTCTTTTCCCTTATGCTGAGCTGCCAAGTCACCCGAAATACTGGAATCAGACGTGGTTCTATTGCCAAGATACATCACCGGCTAATGAGAAGCCACTGCCCGGCTTTCGCGCCCTGCGTCTTGAATCCAATCATCCGCTGGCAGATAAGTTATCCGCTTTGGAACGCCTGCCTCTCAACCCCACCATCAAGAAGATCAAAGCTCTTCTAGGGAACGGTTTAAATGGCATCGATCTGGTTCGAGTATGGGTCACCTGGCGGATACTACCATTAAGCCGTCGTTCCGGCTTAATGTGTACTTATACAGGCGAAAAGGATGACGCGATGCGCCATAGCTCTGATGACTTATCAGACGATGCAGTAGATGCTACAGTCCAATCTCTGTTGAAGGAAGGTATCAGAATCAAGAATGCCTTGACTTACTTCCCTTCCGTAAGAAGAACCCGGCTCTATGATGAAGTTACTTGTCTTCACAAATACTCTTTTATATGTTACCTTCTTATACTTATGATTCTTTATCTGTTTCCCACAGTAGGCGATGATTTCTGGAAGGTCAAGTATGACCATGAGGCTGCTAAACAGGCCGGGGCGGCTAAGAAGACTGAAAGAAAAACTTCCAGGACGGGCACCTCTAAGAAGAAGAAACCCAACGCCTCTGATATGTTTAAATTGGATGACTCTTCTTCGGATGAGGAAGAGGTAATCTTTTTCAATGTTCTGTAACTCCTTTGCCATTACTTTTACTGACATTTGATCCTTTCAGGAGGATACTGAAAGCAGTCAAGCAGTGGCGAAGAGGTAACTATAATTTCCTCCGACTCGTAGCCTTTGCCAACACAAAAAATCCGAAGGGTGACCCGGAAAGTAAGGTTTTCACACCCTCTAGCTTACCAAGATCCTTAATTTCTTTTGAAGCAACAACAATTTGAGAACCGGAGGCAAACTCGGGCCACTCAAGACGCAGAACTCTCCTCCGGCTTACCCGATATAACCAGGAAGCGTCAAACTGAGGTCATCTCCGCTTTGCGTTCTGTTTATCCTTTGGCGGGTTTATTTCGTCCACCCCTCAATTCATCTGACTCCAATTATCAGGATACCTCTCCGTCTTCCGGTGAGTCGATGCAATCAAACATGCCGGCTTTTAAAACAGCTCCCGGGTAATGCCACCTTTCTTACTTTAAGTTTTTCCATACTTATTAGTTGGTACTCATCCTTCCACTTTGACTAACAGCCTGCAAGTGAAGCCTAACAAGAAGGCCAAAAAGAATAATTTGTCCCGAGACCCGGTGATCACTGAACCGGCAATTGACTCATCCGTTCCCGATGAAGGAAATATGCCCTAGAGGCAATAATAAAGTTATTATTTATTTCCTTATATCATGATAAATGTTTGTTATTCATGCTAGAATTGTATTAACCGGAAACATAATACATGTGTGAATACATAGACAAACAGATAGTCACTAGTAAGCCTCTACTAGACTAGCTCATTAATCAAAGATGGTTATGTTTCCTAACCATAGACATGTGTTGTCATTTGATTAATGGGATCACCTCATTAGAAGAATGATGTGATTGACATGACCCATTCCGTTAGCTTAGCACTTGATCGTTTAGTATATTGCTATTGCTTTCTTCATGACTTATACATGTTCCTATAACTATGAGATTATGCAACTCCCGTTTACCGGAGGAACACTTTGGTACTACCAAACGTCACAACGTGAATCGGGTGATTATAAAGGAGTACTACAGGTGTCTCCAAAGGTACTTGTTGGGTTGGCGTATTTCGAGATTAGGTTTTGTCACTCCGATTGTCGGAGAGGTATCTCTGGGCCTTCTCGGTAATACACATCACATAAGCCTTGCAAGCATTACAACTAATGAGTTAGTTGTGAGATGATGTATTACGGAACGAGTAAAGAGACTTACCAAGAATTTAGATTGAACTAGGTATTGGATACCGACGATCGAATCTCGGGTAAGTAACATACCGATGACTAAGGGAACAACGTATGTTGTTATGCGGTCTGACCGATAAAGATCTTCAGAGAAATGTAGGAACCAATATGGGCATCCAGGTCCCGCTATTGGTTATTGACCGGAGATATGTCTCGGTCATGTTCATATTATTCTCGAACCGTAGGGTTCGCACGCTTAAGGTTTCGATGACAGTTATATTATGAGTTTATGTATTTTGATGTACCGAAGGTTGTTCGGAGTCCCGGATATGATCACGGACATGACGAGGAGTCTCGAAATGGTCGAGACACAAAGATTAATATATTGGACGAATATATTTGGACACCGGAAAGGTTCCGGAGAAGTTTGGAGCTCCGGGAGGTTACCGGAACCCCCCGGGAGGTATATGGGCCTTATTGGGCCCATGTAGGAGGAAGGGAGAAGGAACAAGGGAGGGGGGCGCCCCAAGCCCAATCCGACTGGGGAGGGGGGCCGCCCCCTTTCCTTTCTCCTTCCCCTCTTCCTATTCCTACTACTAGTACTACTTCCTAATACTAGTACTCCTTCCTTCCCCTCCAAACAAGATAAGGAAGGAGAGGGAAACCTACTTGGAGTAGGTTTCCTCCCTATGGTGCGCCCCCTTGAGGCCGGCCACCTCCTCCCTCCCTCCTTTATATACGGGGAGAGGGGCACCCTAGGACACACAAGTTGATCCTTGAGATCGTTCCTTAGCCGTGTAGGTGCCCCCTCCACCATATTCCACCTCGGCCATATCGTGGCGGTGCTTAGGCGAAGCCCTGCGTCGGTGAAACATCAAGATCGCCACCACGCCGTCGCGGCCGACGGAACTCCCTCTCCCCGAGCTTTGCCGGATCGGAGCCCGAGGAGCGTCATCGAGCTGAACGTGTGCCAAGAACTCGGAGGCGCCGGAGTAACGGCGCTGGGATCGGCTGGATCGCGAGGAGAACGTACGACTACTTCCTCTACGTCGTGATCGACTCGGAGGTGCCGGAGTAACGGCGCTGGGATCGGCAGGATCGCGAGGAGAACGTACGACTACTTCCTCTACGTTGTGATCGCTTCCGCTTTGGTCTACGAGGGTACGTAGACAACACTCTCCCCTCTCGTTGCTATGCCATCACCATGGTCCCGTGTGCGTAGGAAATTTTTTGAAATTGCTACGTTCCCCAACAAAGGCATCCGAGCCTGGTTTTATGCGTTGATGTCATATGCACGAGTAGAACACAAGTGAGTTGTGGGCGATACAAGTCATACCGCCTACCAGATGTCATACTTTGGTTCAGCGGTATTGTGAGATGAAGCGGCCCGGACCGACATTACGCCAGACGCTTACGCAAGACTGGTTTCACCGTTACGAGCACTCGTGCTTAAAGGTGGCTGGCGGGTGTCTGTCTCTCTCACTTTAGTTGAACCGAGTGTGGCTACGCCCAGTCCTTGAGAAGGTTAAAACGGAGTCTATTTGACGAAGTATCGTTGTGGTTTTGATGCGTAGGTAAGATCGGTTCTTGCTCAGCCCGTAGCAGCCACGTAAAACTTGCAACAACAAAGTAGAGGACGTCTAACTTGTTTTTGCAGGGCATGTTGTGATGTGATATGGTCAAGACGTGATGCTATATTTTATTGTATGAGATGATCATGTTTTGTAACCGAGTTATCGGCAATCGGCAGGAGCCATATGGTTGTCGCTTATTGTATGAAATGCAACGCTACGTAATTGCTTTACTTTATCACTAAGCGGTAGCGATAGTCGAGAAGCAATAGATGGCGTAAACGACAACGATGCTACGATGGAGATCAAGGTGTCGCGCCGGTGACGATGGTGATCACGACGGTGCTTTGAGATGGAGATCACAAGCACAAGATGATGATGGCCATATCATATCACTTATATTGATTGCATGTGATGTTTATCCTTTATGCATCTTATCTTGCTTTGATTGACGGTAGCATTATAAGATGATCTCTCACTAAAATTATCAAGAAGTGTTCTCCTCGAGTATGCACCGCTGCCAAAGTTCGTAGTACCCGGACACCACGTGATGATCGGGTGTGATAAGTTCTACGTCCATCTACAACGGGTGCAAAACAGTTGCACACGCGAAATACTCAGGTTAAACTTGACGAGCCTAGCATATAACAGATATGGCCTCGGAACACGGAGACCGAAAGGTCGAGCGTGAATCATATAGTAGATATGATCAACATAAGATGTTCACCATTGAAAACTACTCCATCTCACATGATGATCGGTTATGGTTTAGTTGATTTGGATCACGTGATCACTTAGATGACTAGAGAGATGTCTGCCTAAGTGGGAGTTCTTTAGTAATATGATTAATTAAAAACTTAAATTTATCATGAACTTAGTACCGATAGTATTTTGCTTGTCTATGTTTCATCGTAGATAGATGGCTCGTCTTTGTTGTTCCGTTGAATTTTAATGCGTTCCTTGAGAAAGCAAAGTTGAAAGATGATGGTAGCAATTACACGGATCGGGTCCAGAATTTGAGGATTATCCTCATTGCTGCACGTAAGAATTACGCCCCGAAGCACCGCTTAGGTGCCAGGCCTTCTTGCAGGAGCAACGCCGAAGTTATGAACGTCTGGCAAAGCAAAGCTGATGACTACTCAATAGTTCAATGTGCCATGCTTTACGGCTTAGAACCTGGACTTCAACGACGTTTCGAACGTCATGGAGCATATGAGATGTTTCAAGAGTTGAAGTTAATATTTCAAGCAAATGCCCGGATTGAGAGATATGAAGTCTCCAATAAGTTCTATAGCTGCAAGATGGAGGAGAACAGTTACATCGGTGAGCACATACTCAAAATGTCCGGGTATAATAATCACTTAATTCAGCTGGGAGTTAATCTTCCGGATGATAGTGTCATTGATGTAATTCTCCAATCATCGCCACCAAGCTACAAGAGCTTCGTGATGAACTATAATATGCAAGGGATGACTAAGACAATTCTGAACTCTTCGCAATGCTAAAAGCCATGGAGGTAGAAATCAAGAAAGAGCATCAAGTGTTGATGGTCAACAAGACCACCGGGTTTCAAGAAAAGGGCCAAAGGGAAGAAGAAGGGCAACTTCAAAAGAACAAAGAAGAAAGTTGCTGCTCAAGAGAAGAAACCCAAGTCTGGACCTAAGCCTGAAACCGAGTGTTTTACCGCAATCGATCGACATCGGAAGCGGAACTGCCCCAAATATTTGGCGGATAAGAAGGATGGCAAGGTGAACAAAGGTATATGTGATATACATGTTATTGATGTGTACCTTACTAGAGCTCGTAGTAGCACTCGGTATTTGATACTGGTTCATGCTAATATTTGCAACTCAAATGTGACTACGGAATAGACGAGCACTAGCAAAGGACGAGGTGACGGCGCGCTGGGAAACGGTTCCAAGGTCAATGTGATCGCGGTCGGCACGCTACCTCTACATCTACCTTCGGATTAATTTTAGACCTAAATAATTGTTATTTGGTGCCAGCGTTGAGCATGAACATTATATCTGGATCTTGTTTAATGCGAGACGGTTATTCATTTAAATCAGAGAATAATGATTGTTCTATTTATATGAGTAATATCTTTTATGGTCACGCACCCTTGAAGAATGGTCTATTTTTATTGAATCTCGATAGTAGTAATACACATATTCATAATGTTGAAACCAAAAGATGCAGAGTTGATAATGATAATGCAACTTATTTGTGGCACCGCCGTTTAGGTCATATCGGTGTAAAACGCATGAAGAAACTCCATCTTGATGGGCTTCGAATCACTTGATTATGAATCACTTGGTACTTGCGAACCGTGCCTCATGGGCAAGATGACCAAAAACGCCGCTTCTCCTAACTATGGAGCGAGCAACCGATTTGTTGGAAATCATACATACTGATGTTTGTGGTCCAATGAATATTGAGGCACGCGGCGGGTATCGTTATTTCCTCACCTTCACAGATGATTTGAGCAGATATGGGTATATCTACTTAATGAAACACAAATCTGAAACATTTGAAAAAATTCAAAGAATTTCAGAGTGAAGTGGAAAATCATCGTAACAAGAAAATAAAGTTTCTACGATCTGATCGTGGAGGAGAATATTTGAGTTACGAGTTTGGTTTACATTTAAAACAATGTGGAATAGTTTCGCAACTCACGCCACCCTAACACCACGGAGAAATGGTGTGTCCGAACGTCAGAATCGTACTTTACTTGATATGGTGCGATCTATGATGTCTCTTACCGATTTACCGCTATCGCTTTGGGGATATGCTTTAGAGACGGCCGCATTCACGTTAAATAGGGCACCATCTAAATCTGTTGAGACGACACCGTATGAACTATGGTTTGGCAAGAAACCAAAGTTGTCGTTTCTTAAAATTTGGGGCTGCGATGCTTATGTGAAGAAACTTCAACCGGATAAGCTCGAACCCAAATCGGAAAAATGTGTCTTCATAGGATACCCAAAGGAGATCATGGGTACACCTTCTATCACAGATCTGAAGGCAAGATTTTCGTTGCTAAATTCGGATCCTTTCTAGAGAAGGAGTTTCTCTCGAAAGAAGTGAGTGGGAGGAAAGTAGAACTTGATGAGATAATCAGATCTGCTCCCTTATTGGAAAGTAGTTCATCACAAGAAAGCGGTTCCTGTGACAACTACACCAATTAGTGAGGAAACTAATGATGTTGATCATGAAACTTCAAATCAAGTTGCTCTTGAACTTCAGAGGTCAAGGTATAAAATACGCACCCGAGTGGTACGGTAATCCTATTCTGAAGTCATGTTACTTGACCATGGCGAACCTACAAACTATGAAGAAGCGATGGTGAGCCCAGATTCCGCAAAATGGGCTGGAAGCCATGAAATCTGAGATGGGATCCATGTATGAGAACAAAGTATGGACTTTGGTTGACTTGCCGATGATCGGCAAGCCATTGAAAATAAATGGATCTTTAAGAAGAAGACCGACGATGGTAATGTAACTGTCTATAAAGCTCGACTTGTTGCAAAAGGTTTTCGACAAGTTCAAGGGGTTGACTACGATGAGACTTTCTCACCCGTAGCGATGCTTAAGTCTGTCCGAATCATGTTAGCAATTGCCGCATTTTATGATTATGAAATCGGCAAATGGATGTAAAACTGCATTCTTGAATGGATTTCTAGAAGAAGAGTTGTATATGATGCAACCGTAAGGTTTTGTTGATCCAAAGGCCACTAACAAAGTGTGCAAGCTCCAACGATCAATTTATGGTCCGTGCAAGCCTCTCGGAGTTGGAATAAACGCTTTGATAGTGTGATCAAAGCATATGGTTTTATCTGAGACTTTTGAGAAGCCTGTATTTATAAGAAAGTGAGTGGGAGCTCAGAAAGCATTTACGATATTATATGTGGACGACATATTATTGATTGGAAATGATATAGAATTTCTGGATAGCATAAAAGGATACTTGAACAAAAGTTTTTCAATGAAATACCTCGGTGAAGCTACTTACATATTGGGCATCAAGATCTATAGAGATAGATCAAGACGCTTAATTGGACTTTCACAAAGCACATACCTTGATAAAGTTTTGAAGAAGTTCAAAATGGATCAGGCAAAGAAAGGTTTTTTACCTGTATTACAAGGTGTAAAATTGAGTCAGACTCAATGCCCGACCACAGCAGAAGATAGAGAGAAAATGAAAGATGTTCCTATGCTTCAGCCATAGGCTCTATCATGTATGCAATGCTGTGTACCAGACCGACGTATGCTTAGTCAGTAAGCTTGGCGGGAAGGTACCAAAGTAATCCAGAGTGGATCATCGGACAGCGGTCAAGAACATCCTGAAATACGAAAAGGACTAAGGATATGTTTCTCGATATGGAGGTGACAAAGAGCTAGTCGTAAATGGTTACGTCGATGCAAGCTTTGACACCGATCCCACGATTCTAAATCGCAAACCGGATATGTGTTTTTGTTAAGCGGTGGAGTATCGGTTGGTGCAGTTCTAAACAAAGCGTCGTGGCGGGATCTACATGTGAAGCGGAGTACATAGCTGCTTGAAGCGACAAATGAAGGAGTCTGGATGAAAGAGTTCATTTCCGATCTAGGTGTTATACCGAGTGCATCGGGACCCATGAAGATCTTCTGTGACAATACTGGTGCAATTGCCTTGGCAAAGGAATCCAGATTTCACAAGAGGACCAAGCATATCAAGAGACGCTTCAATTCCATTCGGGACCAAGTCCAAGTGGGAGACATAGAGATTTGCAAAATACATACGGATCTGAATGTTGCGAGACTCCATTGACTAAGCCTCTTCCACGAGCAAAACATGATCAGCACCAAGACTCCATGGGTGTTAGAATCATGACTGTGTAATCTAGATTATTGACTCTAGTGCAAGTGGGAGATCAAGGAAATATGCCCTAGAGGCAATAATAAAGTTATTATTTATTTCCTTATATCATGATAAATGTTTATTATTCATGCTAGAATTGTATTAACCGGAAACATAATACATGTGTGAATACATAGACAAGCAGATAGTCACTAGTAAGCCTCTACTAGACTAGCTCATTAATCAAAGATGGTTATGTTTCCTAACCATAGACATGTGTTGTCATTTGATTAATGGGATCACCTCATTAGAAGAATGATGTGATTGACATGACCCATTCCGTTGGCTTAGCACTTGATCGCTTAGTATATTGCTATTGCTTTCTTCATGACTTATACATGTTCCTATAACTATGAGATTATGCAACTCCGTTTACGGAGGAACACTTTGGGTACTACCAAACGTCCACAACGTGAATCGGGTGATTATAAAGGAGTACTACAGGTGTCTCCAAAGGTACTTGTTGGGTTGGCGTATTTCGAGATTAGGTTTTGTCACTCCGATTGTCGGAGAGGTATCTCTCGGCCTTCTCGGTAATAAACATCACATAAGCCTTGCAAGCATTACAACAAATGAGTTAGTTGTGAGATGATGTATTACGGAACGAGTAAAGAGACTTACCAAGAATCTAGATTGAACTAGGTATTGGATACCGACGATCGAATCTCGGGTAAGTAACATACCGATGACGAAGGGAACAACGATGTTGTTATGCGGTCTGACCGATAAAGATCTTCGTAGAAAATGTAGGAACCAATATGGGCATGCAGGTCCCGCTATTGGTTATTGACCGGAGATATGTCTCGGTCATGTCTACATTATTCTCGAACCGTAGGGTCCGCACGCTTAAGGTTTCGATGGCAGTTATATTATGAGTTTATGTATTTTGATGTACCGAAGGTTGTTCGGAGTCCCGGATATGATCACGGACATGACGAGGAGTCTCGAAATGGTCGAGACACAAAGATTAATATATTGGACGGATATATTTGGACACCGGAAAGGTTAGGAGAAGTTTGGAGCTCCGGAGGTTACTGGAACCCCGGGAGGTATATGGGCCTTATTGGGCCCATGTAGGAGGAAGGGAGAAGGAACAAGGGAGGCGTGCCCCCAAGCCCAATCCGAATTGGGGAGGGGGGCCGGCCCCCCCGGTCCTTTCTCCTTCCCCCTCTTCCTATTCCTACTACTAGTACTACTTCCTAATACTAGTACTCCTTCCTTCCCCCTCCAAACAAGATAAGGAAAGGAGAGGGAAACCTACTTGGAGTAGGTTTCCCCCTCCCTATGGTGCGCCCCCCCTTGAGGCCGGCCACCTCCTCCCTCCCTCCTTTATATCACGGGGAGAGGGGCACCCTAGGACACACAAGTTGATCCTTGAGATCGTTCCTTAGCCGTGTGCGGTGCCCCCTCCACCATATTCCACCTCGGTCATATCGTGGCGGTGCTTAGGCGAAGCCTGCGTCGGTGAAACATCAAGATCGTCACCACGCCCGTCGTCTTGTGGAACTCCCTCTCCCGGAGCTTTGCTTTGGATCGGAGCCCGAGGAGGCGTCATCGAGCTGAGCGTGTGCCAAGAACTCGGGAGGCGCCGAATGAGTAACGGCGCTGGATCGGCTGGATCGCGAGGAGAACGTCTGACTACTTCCTCTCGCCGTGATCGACTCGGAGGTGCCGGAGTAACGCGCTGGGATCGGCAGGATCGCGAGGAGAACGTCTGACTACTTCCTCTACGTTGTGATCGCTTCCGCTTTGGTCTACGAGGGTACGTAGACAACACTCTCCCCTCTCGTTGCTATGCCATCACCATGGTCCTGTGTGTGCGTAGGAAATTTTTTGAAATTGCTACGTTCCCCAACACCCGATAGCTCCACTCATCAACCACCGCCTGAACCGGCTTTTGATATTCCGGTGTCAACCTCTGACCCACCTGCAGAAGACGTTGTCCACGAGTCTGATAAGCCGGAAATTCCTAGCCCAGTCAAGACGATCGAACCAGTTGAATTTCGAAAAGCCAATATGTTGAGCCGGGCCAGCCCTCATCGCCTTGCTCGATGCAATCGCCAAGGAAGAGTTTGCCCAACGTCGGAAAACCAAGCAGGACATCACTGATTATACTCACCTAAGCATTGGTGATATAGTCTCGGGCTATTTGAATCAAGTACACAATAGCCGTGACCTGGAAATTGACATGGTGAAGCAAATACAACATAAATCTGAGGTATACCTTTAACCTTACTTAGGCTCCGTTCGGTTCATGGGAAATGCGCAGGAATTTTAGAGGAACACTGTTTCCGTAGGAACCTTTTCCTTGGCAGCGTTCGAAACGTAGGAATAGCTGCCGGGCCATCCTCCGGCAAGTCTCATCCACCCATAGTTTTTAAAGGAAAAATAACATCTGCCCTGAGCTCTTGTTTCTGCACAGGCCCGAGGCACGGGGAAGAAAAAGCCTGCTTCAACCATCTACATGGGACCCACATCCTGGCAGTAATGTATGATTTGTGCAAGCTGCACGCACCGAGCTGTACTTTTTCACATATAAAAAAGCGTTGGCTGGGGCTACCACTGTAGATTTCTCCTCTTAGTTTTCCTGCGTTCCAAACATCGATTCTTTTCTTATTTCCCTGTTTTGGGGACCCGCAGGATTGAACTGTAGAGCCAACGCTATTCCTGTGTGGTTTTATATTCCTTTGTTTTACTAACCTGCATACCGAACGAGGCCTTACTGTATTAGCCCCCAAGTCTATTGCTTATGAATGAATATGCTGTAGACTTAGAAATCTACTTACTGTTAGTTTTGACCGGCTTAAATTGGATATATTTAACTCGGTGATAGCATGAAACTTTGAATTTGGGTAACACATTAGCCCCCAAGTGTCAAGTGCCTTTACTTGTAAAGTGCTTGAGACTTAGTATACATGACCCGGTAAAATAGGTTAAGAATTCTTTAAGCATACATTAGCCCCCAAGTGCCAAGTATCTTTACTTGTAAAGTGTTTGGGACATGAATGTAATCTTACCATGATCTTACCATAACACGATGTCGATGCAGCCGCCATAAGTCAATTTCAAAGTGAGATTGCTGATCTGAAGAGTCAGTTGAAAACCCAAGAGCTTGAAGCTCAGAAAGCCAACTCCAAGTTTGAATTCAGTGTCTCCGAACAAGAGAAACTGAAGAAAAATTTTGAATCGGAGAAGAAAACTTGGGTTGAGGAGAGGGCTTCACTGGTGACTCAGGCTGAAACAGCAGAGGCATCTCTTGCTGAGGCAACCGCCGAGCTGTCCGGCTTAAAGCGCCAGATATCTCAAATGGTCTCAGCAATCTTTGGTAAGTTACGATGTATAACTCTGAATATCACAATGGTTCCTTTGATGTCTATTTTAATTGTTAACTCCGGCTCACCTTATATGTATAAACACAGGCCCCAGGAGCACGAACCTTAAGCGTAATATCTTTGGTCAAGCTTAAGGCGGTGTACACTCTGGTGGAACAACTATACACCGGGTCACAACGTGCTTTAGCCGTTGTGGCTTTATCAAATGACGCTCCTTATCTCCTGCAAGATGTACTCAAGCGGCTTGCCATGTTACCTCAACGAATTCAGGAGTTAAGGCGAGCATCTGGTAGAGCCGGGGCCATAGCCGTCTTAAGCCGGGCCAAGGCATTGGCTCGAGCTAGACTTAAACGATGTTGCTCTTGGATACCCGGCTTAAAGGAGGGCGGCTCTGCATTGATCGATCGAGACTTCACCACACGTGTGAGAGTCGACGTCACCTGTGGCCACCATCATCGGCAACGATATTGATCTTACCAAGTACCGGCCGGGTTATGACAACGAGAACCGGAGGATTCCAACTCCGCATTATGATGATGTCACCGATCCCTCCAACTCGTAAGCATACCTTTGCTCACGAAGTTGACCCAACCAGTTTAATAGATGATGAAGCTGAATTTGAAGCCTTAAGCGGCATTGGTGGACCTCGTCAACCTTCCGGACAAAGCAACCAAAAGGAGGCGGGGAAGGATAACCCGGAGTCATCAAGCCACCGGAAGAATGAGCCGCCAGATGTGTTATGACTTTTATAAAACAATGCTTCACTTATTTTAGACTCGGGGAGTCTTGTAATAGGATAGAGAAAACTCCTTAACTCTGTCATGCCTTCGCGCATGTTTTGCGGTGCTTAACAATGTCTCAAGCCGCCAGCAATATGCACTGCCGGCTTGCTTGAATCATCCAAAAGCTTTCTGCTTTACTCTGTGTATAAAACAAAAAACTTTCCTTGGCATCTCACCACATCTGGGGTCATGTAAGATAACATGAATCCGGAGAAGGAACCAAAACATCATAAGTATCAGCCGGCTTAAGGCGTAACTTACCGGCTTACTTGATCCCAAAAAAGCATACAGTCATACTTAACTTCTGAAAATTGGCACATATAATGTTTACCTGGCCCTTAGTATTTATTTACTCTTATAGAATAAAGTAAACCTGATTTTCAAAGGCCTCTGATTGGAATACGATCCGTAGAACCGTTCCAGAGGGGTTAAGCTAAGATTCGGATACGATCATATAGCCCCCAATGGCTTTGGCGATGCCGGTCAAATGGGTATCGACAGCTATGTTCTCTTTGGTTCGAATACGACCTATGTTTGAACAGGAAGCCCCCAAGTGACCATGAGAGTTGTTTAATGACGCTGATTCGAATACGATCCACATCAGACCCAAAAAGGTTAAGCTATGATTCAAATATGATCAAGAAGCCCCCAAGTGGGTTCGGCAGCGTGCCAATCAATTGGGTATCGACATCTATGTTCTCTTTGGTTCGAATACGACCTATGTTTGAATAGGAAGCCCCCAAATGACCATGGCTTGATTCAGATATGATCATAAGCCAGACCAAAAGGAAAGCCGGATTCAGATATGATCCGCTCCCTGTTAGTCATTTCCATCACCTGGTCAAGAAGACACATAAACCTTGTAGGATGGAAAAGAAAGAGGTCCTGCTTTATTGCTTTATATAATATATACATTGCTAAAAGAAAAGATAAGTATACTCTGAAAGCCGGTGGCTTAAGTATAGTAGGGCCGGAGATGCGCTATGTTCCACGGCCGGCGGGTCTCCTCCTCCGACTTACGTGAGTCTTTGTGCTCTCGAACATCGATGAGGTAATATGACCCGTTGTTGAGATTCTTGCTGACCACGAAAGGTCCTTCCCAAGGAGGGGACAACTTGTGCATATCGGTTTGATCCTGAATGAGCGAGCACTAAATCACCTTCTGAAAGTTACGCTTCTAACCCGGCTGTGATAGCAGTGCAGGTCTTGTTGGTAAATCGCCGAGCGGGCTATAGCCAAGTCTCGCTCTTCATCCAACAAGTCAAGTGCATCCCGACGAGCTTTTTCGTTATCAGCCTCAACGTAAGCCGCCACCGGGGTGAATCATCTTTGGATGTCACTTGGCGTAACCGCCTGCATACACCATGAAAAAAGGTGTATAACCATGAGACCTGTTGGGCGTTGTGTTGATGCTCCATAGCACGTAAGGTAATTCCTCCACCCAACAACCCGGAGTTCGGTAAAGGAACTAAGAGCCGGGTTTGATACCTTTCAAGATCTCTTGATTAGCTCTTTACGCACGACCATTAGGCGGGGATGAGCAACAGTCGAAACATCGAGCCGGATGTGCTCTTGTTGACAGAACTCTTCCATGGCACCCTTGGAGAGATTAGTGCCATTATCAGTTATAATACTGTGTGGAAAACCGAAACGAAAGATCACCCTTTTGATGAACTGAACCGCCGTGGCTGCATCACACTTACTGACCGGCTCTGCTTCAACCCACTTGGTGAATTTATCCACTGCCACCAACAGGTGTGTCTTCTTATCTTTAGACCTTTTGAAAGGTCCAACCATATCAAGCCCCTGCATCAAAACGGCCAAGTAATTGGAATCATCCTCAATTCTTGAGCCGGCACATGAGCTCGTCTTGAGAATTTTTGACATCCATCACATTTTCTGACCAGATCCTCCGCATCAGCATGAGCCGTCAGCCAATAAAAACCACGAAGAAAAGCCTTGGCTACCAGAGACTTTGAACCGGCATGATGACCGCAATCACCTTCATGAATCTCACGAAGTATTTCCTGACCCTCCGTAGGTGATACACAACGCTGAAACGCCCATGACGCGGGGTGATGCAACTTCGCCATGAACAATCGTCATGGATTTGGACCGCTGATGATTTGTCTCGCCAAGGTCTCGTCCTTCTCGCAACTCTCCACAGGTCATATAGGCTAAGTATGGAACCGTCCGGTCAGGGATGACATGGAGAGCCGCCACCAAGCGCCTCCGGTCTGCATCGCAAGCTCTTCCTCTGTAGGCACTCTGACACAAGGGTTATGCAAAACATCAAGGAAAGTATTAGGTGGCACCGGCTTACGCTGAGACCCCAGCCGGCTTAAAGCATCAGCCGCCTCGTTCTTCCTTCAATCAATGTGCTCTACTTGATAACCCTTTGAAATGCCCAACCACCGCATCAACTTCACGACGATAAGCCGCCATAAGGGGATCCTTAGAATCCCACGTGCCTGACACCTGTTGAGCAACAAGGTCTGAATCGCCCAAGCATCTTACCCGACTTAAATTCATCTCCTTGGCCATCCGGAGGCCATGGAGTAAGGCCTCATATTCAACTGCATTGTTAGTATAAGGAAACATAAGCCGGAGCACATAACAAAATTTTTCACCTCGAGGGGAAGTTAAAACAACTCCACCCCCCGAGCCTTCCAACTGTCTGGACCTATCGAAGTGAATAGTCCAATACGTGTTATCCGGCTTCTCCTCTGGTGCCTGCAACTCCATCCAATCATTAATAAAGTCCACTAGGGCTTGAGACTTGATAGTTGTGCGCGGCATATACTTCAAACCGTGAGGCCCAAGCTCGATGGCCCACTTGGCAACTCGTCCGTGGCTTCCCTATTCGATGATGTCTCCCAAGGGGCTGAACTTACTACGCTTATAGGATGACCCAGGAAGTACTGTTTTAGCTTCCGGCTCACCATGAACACCCCATAAACCAGTTTCTGCCAACGCGGATACCTTTGCTTGGACTCTATGAGCACCTCACTGATGTAATAAACCGGCCACTGAACCGGATGCTCCTTGCCAGTCTCCTTACGCTCCACCACGATAGCCACACTAACAGCACATGAGTTAGCAGCAACATACAATAGCAATGGCTCTTTATCAATCGAAGCTGCGAGAACCGGCGGCTCAGCCATTTGTCTCTTTAAATCTTCAAACGCAGCATAAGCAGCCTCACTCCATACAAAGGTGTCTGCTTTCTTCATCATCTGATACAACAGTAAAGCCTTCTCCCCTAGCCGGCTTATGAATCGGCTTAAAGCTGCAACGCGACCATGATCGCCGAACATCATCGATGCACGCCGCTTAGCCAGAGGTAATCGCCTTGATCTTCTCCGGGTTAGCTTCAATGCCCCTGTTTGAGACCAGGAATCCCAAAAGTTTGCCTGCAGGTACACCAAATACGCACTTGTCCGGGTTAAGCATCATCTTGTAGACCCGGAGATTATCAAAGGTTTCCTTTAAATCGGAGATCAAGGTTTCCTTCTCTCGACTTCACCACAATGTCATACACATAAGCATGAACATTGCGCCCAATCTGATTGTGGAGACAATTACGCACAAACGGCGATAAGTCACTGGGCACTCTTGAGCCCAAACGGCATAGACACATAGCGAAGGCTCCAAATGGAGTAATGAAAGCCGTCTTCTCCGGGTCCTTAACTGCCATCTTGATCTAATGATAACCAGTAAGCATCCAAAAACTCAACCGCTCGCAACCCGCGGTGGCATCGATGATTTGATCAATGCGGGCGAGCAAAGGATCAATGGGACAAGCTTTGTTTAGGTCCGTGTAATCGACACACATCCGCCAAGTGCCGTTTTTCTTGAGCACAAGCACCGGGTTAGCCAACCACTCCGGGTGAAAAGCTTCCACGATGAACCCTGCCGCTAAGAGCCGAGCGACCTCTTCCCCTATGGCTTCTTCAAAGAGGTCATATCTGCCGAGTCAACATTAGTTTGATAAAACTTCAGCTCCTCTTCAGCACAAACGGATTCAGCATAAGCCGCATCTCCTTCCTCGCACTCCAAGTTCACCTTTCGACTCCCATGCACAGTGATGGTGCCCTTGTAACCCGGCATCTTGAGCTGCAAATAAACATAACACGGTCGTGCCATGAACTTGGCATAAGCCGGCCGTCCAAACAGAGCATGATATGGGCTTCTGATTTTGACTACCTCAAACGTCAGCTTCTCAGCCCTGGAATCGTATTCGTCTCCAAAAGCCACCTCCAGCTCGATCTTTCCAATAGGATATGCCGACTTACCAGGTACCACCCCATGGAAAACAGTGTTAGATGTCCTCAAGTCCTTATCAGTCAGACCCATACGACAAAAGGTATCATTATAGAGAATATTGATGCTGCTTCTGCCGTCCATGAGCACCTTAGTGAATTTATATCCACCAACCTGAGGGGCCACCACCAAGGCTAACTGACCCGGGTTATCAACCCGAGAAGGTGATCTTCTCTACTCCAAATGATAGGCTGTTACGACCACCTCGGATAACGGGAACCGCCGGTTCAACCGAATTCACAACCCTTTTATGAACCTTCCGTCACGTTTACACAAGTTAGTGGTAAACACATGGTATTGCCCACCGTTTAACTGTTTTGGATGGCTCGATAACTTTGACTGCTTCTTCTGCTGCCCTCCTTGACCGGATCGTGCTGATTATAGCCACCTTGACCACCTTGAAAACCGGAACTTGAGCCGCCACCGGCCATGGAAACCACCTGCTCCTGAACCGCCGCCTGACCCATGATTGCCATCAAACATGTTTGAATTCTTGAAAGCCTTCATGATCGCGCAGTCCTTCCATAAGTGGGTGGCAGGATTTTCTCGAGTACCGTGTCTTGGACAAGGCTCATTCAGAAGCTGCTCAAGAGATGGACCGGAGCCACCAGATCGAGGAGGCCCTCTCCCCTTGCGCTTCTTGTTATTACCTTGAGCATTAGCATTAGCCACAAATGCCGGGTTACCGTACGGCTTATGCTTGTTACCACCTTGACTTGCCGGCTGTTGCTGCTGACCCTTTCCGTTGCCGTTCTTCTTTCCCTTCCCTGTCTTTTCCTCCTCAGACACGGGATCTTGATGTATGTCGAATCGGCATATTTAACCAAAGCCGCCATCAGCGTACCCATGTCATTGCAATCACGCTTCTGCTTCAGCGGCACAAAATGACAATTCTGATGGAGCATAAGTACCGCAGAGACGGCATCCATCTTATCAGATGAATGTATTATTTCTTTGACCCGGCGCACCCAATGAGTTGTGGACTCACCCTCCTCCTTCTTACAATTGGTCAAGTCCACAATGGACATAGATTGCTTGCAAGTATCTTTAAAGTTCTGGATAAACCGGGCCTTTAACTTGGCCCATGAACTGATGGAATTGGGAGGCAAGCTTTTCAACCAAGTTCGGGCCGTTCCATCTAACATCATGGTGAAATACTTAGCCATCGCCGCGTCGCTGACTTCCAATAATTCCATGGCCATCTCGTAACTTTCAATCCACGCCCCTGATTGTAAGTCGGCCGTGTAATTCGGCACCTTTCGAGGACCCTTGAAATCCTTGGGCAGACGCACATCTCGAAGAGCGGCACCGCATAAGGGACATCGCGGTTCTAGTGGCCACCCGGCTCCAACGAAGTCATTGGATACTGGGAAACCATCATCATGTCTGCTGAGCCGCTAATTGAGCCGCCCGTTCATCCTCTGGCCCTTGTCGATCCTACACCGGGTTATAGCCGCCGGGTTGGTTGCGACGCTGGGCATTACTTGATAAAGCCTCTGACTCCATGTGTCTGCTGTAACTCGGACTCCGGTTTGGTCGAGGTGCTACCCAAGGCTGAGGAATGGAATGAATCATATCCCTGCTGTAAGAATAGGCCTCTTGCTGTGCCAAGGCCGTCTGAAGAAGCTCCCTAACCCTCCGGGTTTCCACCGCCGTCAGTCGTCACCATCTACTGGAAGAGCCGCCAGACGCGCCCGATGCTGCTATCGGAGTTCTCCATGGGGTTGGAAAAGTGGCCCGGAGGTGTTGGTATGTATCGGGCGGGGCCATGCTCCCGTGAAGAGGTGCCGTCTCGAGGCTGAACCGCCCTCCGCCTGGGTGTCATAAATTGATTGGCTTGAGGCGGATTGCTAGGACCAGCTCCGGGTGTCGTGAAAAGATTCCGAGGGTCATAAGCCGGAGGCAGACGGGACTGGGTTTTCTGATGTCTCCTTCTCATCACCTCATTGGATGCATTCATATTCATGTTAAGCTGGAAAGCCTCTGACTGGAGTCGCTGCGCCCGTGCATCTAAAGCCGCCCGCTCCGCAGCCAGCCTGGTGTCCTCAGCCGCCAAAGCCTCCTTGGCCTGGGCTATCTCCTCACGCACCTTTGCGACCTCCGCGTTATGCTCATCTGGATTTGCAGGAATGACCGTGGAGGTTAACAAGGCCATCAACTTGTCCATAAGATCTATCAGCACCTGAGCCGGCGGGCGCGCCGGGCCTCCTGCCCCGGCCGCTCCTAACCCGGACGTTATTGCTGTTGCAGCCGTCGAGTTTTGGCCGGGTTGGGTACCAGCCATAAAGACTCATGCCCAGCTTGGCGGCTCATAGCAATCCGGAACGCTAGAGCCATCAGAACAGCCCCCTAGCATGCCTTCTTGGACCTCTGAGAGAATCTGTTGAGCCGGAGGATGAATCATCATCTGATGGGACGGTCGTCTCTTCGCCATCTTTAGATCCTTCTGAAAGTGCCTCTCCATGAACACATCCCACAAAGGCACGCTTCATCATAGGTTGAATCTGAGCGGGTCTCGCACGCTGAGCCGTCTCAATGAGGTCGGTACAGCTGTCCGGCTCTGGGCCCGGCTCACCAATCCGGCCGATGAAAACATGAATTCCGCCAAAGGGGACCCGGTACCCGTACTCAATTGAGTCGGCGTCGGGGCCCCAGCCTTCGTTGTCGATGTAGATCTTGCCACGACGACTCTTGGTCATCCGGCCCACTGCGTATCCCTTGAGCCCTTCGAAGCTGCCCTTCAAGAACTCAAATCCACCGTCTGCGGCCGCCCCACGGTGGCGCCAACTGTCGTGGAATTGTCACGACAGATGTCCTTTTGCAAGGACTTAATCGTGGAGCCATCGCAACTAGGAAGCTTAAAGGGGTTAATCGGGACAAAGGACACGAGAGGGTTTATACTAGTTCGGCTCCTTACGGTGAAGGCAAGCCTACGTCTACTTGGGTTGGTATTGCTTGAGGTTTCGATGACCAGGGAGCGAGATACGCTATGCCCGGTTCTCGAAGTGTTGTTTCTTGCCCTAAGCCGCTGCCGGGTCGTCCCCTTATATACACGGTTGACGCCCTGCGGCTTACAGAATCCCGGCCGCTCATAAACAAGGTCCGCTCGGTGACTAGTCAAGTCTACCTTATGATACAAGTCATGCCATTATGGCGGTTTAGTACAACGGGCCTTAAGTCGCCTGTGGGCCTTAGGCCCCTTGTTGAGACGCCATCTTCATGCTTGGACTTGGGCTTCTGTCTAGTAACTCTTTACGTAACCCGGCCCCTCCTGAGCGGCTGACACAAATAGTTATATCCCCAACACTCCCGATGCTCGAAATGGAAGAAACATCTTCAAACTCCTTCCTTCTCTCTATGATTTCATGCAACATCGGAGCGTAATGAGTCGACACACCCTATTGCAAACAACTTCCATGTCGTCCGTGTCAATTGTCATACGTGAGAGACTTAGGTCTTTTGCTAGTGCCAAAGCTTCATTGCATGCTTGAACTTCTAAACTTGCAGCATCAACAAGACCATCATAGATAACAATCGAGGCTCCCAAATAACCCTGCAAAGGGCTGCTGCCGCACCTGCAATAGCTCAATGAGATATACCGCCGTCTACATAGATTTTTTTACTTTATTGCCATCCGGGGAAATCCAGGTCCGTTCTCTTGGACGTGCAATAGTACTCGGCTTGGAATCACTATTCTTCTTCTCGCTAGCAATCTCCAAGTCTGGTAGATATCTAGTGATAAAATACATGGTGGAGAGAGGACTCTGAAACTTGTTATCATTTATTGCCCGTCTCCTCGCCCACCAAATTGCCCACATTGTGATTAATACTTTCGCTAGGTCACTCTAGTCCAAGGTTTCAAACAGCCAAAAAAGCCATAGACAAGCATCATCTGACCTGTTCGTGATCACATGCTCAAGGACTTCTTCATCCCCAACGCCCAGACACACTCGGCCATGCGATATTCAAATAGTGAATGGCGCCAAGTATCAGCCTCCGCATTACAAATAGAACATGCTGGTGTAGAGGTCATCTTCCTGTGATGGAGGGTAGCCCCCGTCGGTAAAGAAGTATGTGCTAGGCGCCACACGAAAACTCAAACCTTTGACAGAATCTTCACCGTCCATAAACGAGTCCACGATGTCTTCTCCAAAGCATGATCCGAGTGACCTGCGCAATGCTCTAACCAATCCTCCTGCTGTGATTTTATGCTACTTATCATTCTGTATGCCGACCTTACTCTCTGCTCATAGTGCCATGCCCAGAAATCGGTTGAACTCGCGAGCTCAAAGGAATGTTCAAAATAACGTCAACGTCTGGTGTAATAAAATTCTCATACAGAACCTGCTTATTCCATGATCTGGTTGTGCTGTCAATCAGTTCTGCAACAACCTGGGGTGGGTTAGCTGACCTCGCACAGACGTAGCTTATAGTCGCGTGGCAACCAATTATCATGCTAGATGCTAGTTTCGACGCCTGAACCAATTCTCTTGATCAATCCCAAAGACAAAATCTCCTTGCCCTCCTTGATTGACCGCCATACGTGAGATGTATGATCGCCCAACGTTGCGCCGAGAATATCACATTATGGATAATATCTTGCCTTCATAACGCGGGCGCTGAGAGATTCCAGGTCCTGTAATAGCCTCCAAGCCTGTCGAGCCAATATAGCAAGGTTAAAAAGTTCAATGTCCCAGAACCCCATCCCGCCCATAAACTTGGGTTTGCACATAGTCTTCCACGAGGCTCATGCCGTCTTCCGTTCACCCCTTCTGCTACCCCACCAATTTTTTGCAGGAGTCCATTAATGTGCTCGCATAGACCCCGTGGTAATTTGAAACATGCCATGGAATATGTCGGGACAGATTGTGCAACTGACTTAATCAACACCTCTTTCCCACCTGCAGAAATACACTTCTCCATCCAACCTTGAACATGCTTCCAAATTCTATCCTTCGAATATCCGAAGCACCCTTCTTTGGACTTCCCAACAACTGTGGGCAAGCCTAGGTATTTCTCTGATAGGGATTCATTATGTACGCCAAGCACATTCTTGACTTCATTCTTTAGGGCCTCTGGGACCCCTTTGCCGAAGTAAATTGAGGACTTATCTGTGTTTACACGCTGCCAGAAGCATCACAGTATTTTTCCAAGAGATCCCGAACTTGGAATTGCACTCACACTGTTGGCTTCAAAAAATAACAGGCTATTATCGGCGAAAAGAAGATGGTTAACAGACGGAGCTGTATCAGCTACAGTGACACCATGCACACCCATTCCCTAAGCCTTGAGTAGACAAGAAAGTCCCTCTGCCGCCAGCAGAAACAAATAACGGGAGATAGGGCCCCCCTGCCGAACTCCTCGAGAAGGTCTGAAAGTGTCCAAACTGCCACCATTAAATAACACCAAAAAAGAAACTGATGATACACACCTCATGACAGTCTCCGTATAGCGAGGGCTAATGCCCAACTTGAGCATGTAAGGCCACTCTAGCCTATCATAGGCTTTCATCATGCCTAGTTTCAGCGCACAGAAACGGTTTCTCTTCACCCTTCTAGTTTTCGTATAACGTAGGCACTCATATGCTGTTAAAAATTGTCCGTGATGAGATGTCCAGGAACAAAAGCCGACTGCTCTTCAGAAATTACCTTGGGGAGAATAATTTTCAACCTATTTGATAAGACCTTTGACGTGATCTTATAGACCACATTGCAAAGGTTTATAGGGCGAAATTGTCCTAACATTTTTGGACCGGCTATCTTGGGAATCATTATGATGAAATGCGATTTATATCCTCTTGTGAGTCCTCTCCATTGAGCACCCTAATAATCATTCCTATAACCTCATCGCCACACAGGTCCCAGTGCCTCTGGAAAAAATGCGCTGGAAATCCGCCTGGACCTGGGGCTTTTGTTGGAAAGATTCAAAAAAGGGCATTCTTCACCTCCTCTTTATTATATGGAACATTTAACCAAGCATTCATTAATGACCGTCATTTACTTAGCCGTCTCTTTTCTCAAATAAAAAAAGAACCCGGCTATGACAAGGCCCAAGCCTGAACAAGCGCCGGAGCTAAGGCCCACCAGTGCCCGAATTCCATTATGCGATTCCGTGCTTCATATTCTTCTTCCTCTCTCTCTCTCTCTCAAAAAAAGTAGCTCGCACTTTCAGAAAAAAGAATAGCTCTCGGGTTTATTCCGTAGCACCCCGGTAGCCTTTTTGATGTGAGGTTTTGAGTTCTTGCCGTCTTCTTCCCGGTAGCTCCCGGATTTTGCGAGGGAATGTGGGGCGCATAAGAGCAAGTATAATAAGGTGGCGTAAGCGGGCTATAAGAAATTAAATATTATATTGTTGCTGAGTTGAAAAAGAGGGAAGATGGAAGAGAAGAGAAGCGGGCTGTAGACTTACAGCCGGCTGTAGCATGAGCTCCAAAAAGCCTTGTGAGAGTGAAAAGTGAACCTTATATTGGTAAAGTAATACTTTCTTAGAGCTAACTATAGATGACGTGGCAACATGATATAGCCAGCACATGGCTATTGTCGGTGTCAAAACCGGCGGATCTCGGGTAGGGGGTCCCGAACTGTGCATGTAGGCGGATGGTAACAGGAGACAAGGGACACGATGTTTACCCAGGTTCGGGCCCTCTTGATGGAGGTAAAACCCTACGTCCTGCTTGATTGATATTGATATTGTGGATGTTTACAAGAGTGGATCTACCACGAGATCAAGGAGGCTAAACCCTAGAAGCTAGCCTATGGTATGATTGTAAGGGTTGATGTGATCGTAGTCCTACGGACTAAAGCCATCCGGTTTATATAGACACCGGAGAGGGCTAGGGTTACATAGAGTCGGTTACAATGGTAGGAGATCTACATATCCGTATCGCCAACCTTGCCTTCCACGCCAAGGAAAGTCCCATCCAGACACGGGGTGAAGTCTTCAATCTTGTATCTTCATAGTCTTGGAGTCTGGTCGATGATGATAGTCCGGCAAATGATAGTCCGGCCGATGATGGTAGTCCGGCAATCCGGACACCCCCTAATCCGGGACTCCCTCAGTAGCCCCCGAACCAGGCTTCAATGACGATCAGTCCAACATGCGTGTAGTCTTCGGCGTTGCAAGGCGGGTTCTCCTTTAAGTCCCATGTACCTGCCGAACTGTGTCCAGCTTCCTCATCAATGTTGCGCGTCTTGGCTTCCACGCCCAATAATGGCCTTCTTCCACGCGTCGTGCGAATGTGAAAAGCCAGGGTGTCTTTTATGTTTTACCCCCTAGTTGTGCGAACAATCTGCCTATAAGGGAGGCAAGAATCCAGATCCAAATAACCATCTTCCTCTCGCAAATACTCATCGGAGCGCTTTTGACCAAGAATCCATTCCATCATGGACCGTCAACGCGGCTCCTCTTCTCGCGCTCCCGGCCCTTTGCCAGGAGATTGGAGGAGATGCTGCTTCGCAACGAGCTGGTGAAGCTCCAAATGGGGGATATCTCCTCCGCCTTCATGGTTCCGGTTCGAGCAGGCTTGCCACCTACAAAGGTGGGAAGCAAGCGGAGGTTACCCCTAATCCCAACAAAGGGAGCGGGTATGCTTCGCCCCCTATCCGATAAGGGGCTCGGATTTCCTGTACATCCATTCCTCCGCTGGCTCACAGAGTTCTACGGACTCCAGCTTCATCACCTCACGCCCGCCTCAATCCTGCATATTATTGCGGGTTACGTAGCTCTTCTTGAAGCTTTTCCTGGCATCGAGCCCCACTTCACGCTGTGGAAGAGGTTGTTTTGCCTTGTACCCGCTCTCACGAGGGGTCCATATATCAAGTGGGCGGCGCGAAATATGGCGCATTGCGGGACGGATATCCATCCGGAACCCCTAAGAAGGCGCTCAAGACTGGCCTTCTGAATGGTTTTATATAGAAGACGCTCGCTGCCGGACCTGTTCGGATCGGCCTCCGGAGTTCAAGAATGCTCCTCTGAAGAAACGCCTTAGTTGGCATCCATGAGCCCCCGTGGAGGAAGACAAGAGCGTCCATTATCCGATGGGCGAATAAGGTTCTTGGCCCATGCCGGTTGACCATGATTGGAGTCATGGCAACATGCATTACTGTGAGGTGCAGCCACTACAATACAGGGCCACCCCATGTGGGATTTCAACGGGAGGACGATGCCACCCGTCATGGGCATAAAGGGCGGAATCGGCCGAAGATCCGTGACGATCTTGTCCGGCCTGTATAAGGGGAGAAGGAGGATTTCCTTGGCGAACCCGTTAAATGGGTTTTCCATGAACAATCCCGGCCTTGGGTGAGTGAACACTCAGCGTGTCCGACCTGCGTGCCTTTTGAAACTTAAGTTTCTTACATTGTGTTCTTCTTCGGCCGAGGAACTGCGCCGGACTGTGGAGGAATGCTTTGAGTCCGGCTCCGCAGCACGAGGATCGAGAGAGATCCTGTGATCCGGCCTCCGAAGAGGATCCGGACATAAAGCTGGAGCTAATCGACGGGGTGTTCCACCAGCTCAGCATGGACAATGCTTTAGTCGCCATCACGGCCGACTATCCCGGACTATATCCGGCTTCCTAGGTGATTGCGGCCGAAGCCCTGACACCGTCATTCCTTCCTTGCTTATTTCTGACCACCGTATATGATGGTATCAGGCGAGGCGCCCTAGGGCGAAGCCGAGCTCAGCGGTGGCTGACCAACAAGGCTTGATTCGGACCGGTAGGCGGAAGAGGCGGCGCGCGCGATCAAACGTCGCCGCAAAGGTGTAGCTCACAATTCATTATCTTTAGAGCAACGTTCTCTGAAGCGTTTGAGTGCTCATGACTTTTATAGGGAAAAAAGCGTCCGCCCGGACAAGGGTGTGGAAGTTGTCTATCCAACCTCTACCACCGGGCTCCCGCACTGGTCGAGGGGGAGGCGAGCGCGAGGCGCGAGCCGGACGTCCTCCGATGGAGGATGCCGAAGACCGTCCGCCACCAAGTCTGAGGTGGAGAGTGCCCTGAATCACAAAGGCGCCACGACAAGATTTCGTGACACGTGCTTCTCCCCCGAAGCGTTGAATGCCTTTAACACGGGGGACGCGCACCTTCGTGCCGCTCAAGATAGTTTTACCAGAGCCACGGAGCAGTATGTAAAAGACATACGGGTAAGAGAATTTAATGGTTATATATGCCAGTAGCCCCCGAGACTTAAAGTAGTTATATTAACTGATTTAAGGATCATATGAAATGTAGGATCTTACCGAGAAGAATACCCGACTGTCTCAGGAGTTGCAAGAGTGCAAGGACCAACTTGAGGCCGCATTTTCTGGCGCAGGAGGAAACGCAAGGACCTCTCCTGGTAACGCATTTATTTTAGAAAGATAAGTAGCGCTTGGCCGTTGCACAAGTCTAAAAAACGACATTGCAGGTGCTGACGGACAAGATCCGGACAGTAAGAACCTGCGCCAACTAAAGGCGGCGAGAGAGGGTCTTGCATAAGGTGCAGCATAGAAAGGAATAAGCTCCAGGATGCCCATGCCCAGCTTGGAGAAGAGCTGAAAGGCGTTTGGGCCAAGCTGTCGGGCTCCGTTAAGGAGAATCGACGGCTTCGTCGCGGCATATATAGTAAGTGCTTGAGCGAACTCCTTTGAAAAGAAGAGTTCGGCGAGGAAGTCAATTTGATGTAATATATCTGTAGGTATGCTCACAGTCGCCTGCTGGAGGAGATGCCCGTAACAACGGGTGATCAACTTCCCGAATTGTTGCAACCGATCGAACGAAGTTCGGCAGGCTATGAGCGGCGTCATCCAGGCGTTATGGCCAGCCTTCTCCATACCCGAGGGTCTTGGGGAGCTTACGAAGAAGCTGCAGGGAGTGCGGCAGCGCTTCCATTTATGGAAGATTTCGGCCTGCCGCCAAGGTGCCAGGGAGGCCTGGGCCATGGTAAAGACGCGGTACAAGAAGGCGGATCCCAACCGCATGGCCGAAGTCGGACTGTGGGGCCCGATGGGAAGGAGATCCTGTGAGTTTAGTGTACGGCCAAGTGGAGTTGGTCATGAAATTTTCCCAACAGGACCATAAATTAGACAACCTGTTAGACGGGATTGAGGAAGAATACAATCAGTCGAGTTGACAATGTATTATGAAATGACATACGAGATGACTTCTAGCCGGATTGTAGATCGTTTGTCTTTGCCGACCTTTTCGCTTCGACCTCGGGACCCTATAGTCCGAGTGTGTCCGAATACTTTCTCGGTTATGAAACAACCGGTATGCATGGAGATCAGCGTAGGGGTCATCGGTGCTTTATCGCATAAGTGCCCAACTAGTTATGTTATATTACATGGTTAGTAAGAAACATCTTCCGTGGAGAATAGTTCCGTTAAGGGTTCCTTTCCATTGGGGTCGCATGCCCTAAAGTGCATGTCCGGACTGTAAAGCAGAAAAACATATGGGGCAGATAAATAAGTGGATAAAAAATCATCTTTTAGGTCACCGACCGAATATTCCCTTAAAACGCTTAGCTTTCAGCTTCACCCGGTCTGAGGTACACATCCGGTGACCGGCAAGAACAATCGCAGAGGTGCTCCCTTTACCTCCTAGCCGAACAATCGGGAACGTAGGGGTAAGCACAGGAGCCAGGCAACCCAGCTTGGCCAAAACTTAAGTCATATCGATGCATATAATGGTGAATAAAAGGTACATGTGGAGGCTTGACACATGTGTTGGGCATGAAGCCCGTATAATTAAGCTTCTGGTAAAGAAGCCTCCAGGTATAATGAGTGCGGGTAGCACATCAATTGCGCGCGAATGTTGCGCAGGTGAAGCCCTTTAAGGCTTGGATGAATAGGGTTGAGAAGAAAAAGATAAACAAAAGGCAGCTGAAGTAAAAAAAATTTGGACGGGGGAAAGGGACGAACTCTTAGTCCGGCGCTAGGCATAGAATCGTTGGAGGCGGGCTGCGTTCCATGGGTTCGGCTCGAGTCGGTTATCCGATGCATTTCAGAGACGGTGCGCTCCGCCGGTCGACTTGATCGATGATGAAGGGGCCTTCCCATTTGGGCTTGAGCTTGTCCTTTTTCTTGTCCGGCAGCGAGAACCAGTTCGCCAACGTTGTAAGTCTTGGCCCGTGCATTTCTCTGCTTTGATATCTTCGAGCCTCTTTGTTGATAGAATGCGGAACGAGCCTTGGCGACGTTGCACTCTTCCTCCAATGTGTCCAAGCTGTCCCGCCGATCCAACTCGGCTTCTCTTTCTTCGTACATGCGCTTTTCGAGGTGAGTCATGAATGATGTCGCAGGGCAAAACTGCTTCTGCGCCGTATACCATAAAAAATGGTGTGAATCCGGTAGTACGGTTAGGCGTTGTCCGCAGCCCCCAGAGTACGGAGTCGAGCTCCTCTACCCAGTGCGTGTCAGATTTCGTAAGGGACCACACTAGTCTGGGTTTAATGCCGTTCATTATTAGACCATTTGCTCGTTCCACTTGACCGTTGGTTTGAGGATGATAGACTGAAGCGTAATCGAGCTTGATGCCCATATTTTTGCACCATGATTTAACCTCATCGGCGGTGAAGTTCATGCCGTTATCGGTGATGATGCTGTGGGGGACACCATAACGGTGTAGTACCCCGGATATAAAGTCTATCACTGGTCCGGACTCTGCCGTTTTAACTGGCTTGGCCTCTATCCATTTGGTGAATTTATCCACCATGACCAATAGGTACCTTTGCTTGTGGGTTCCCCCTTTAAGTGGTCCAACCATGTCAAGCCCCAGACATGACGGCCAGGTAATGGGTATAGTTTTGAGGGAGGTGGGTGGCATATGGCTCTGATTAGGAAAGAGCTGACAACCGACGCATCTTTGGACTAGGTCCTGTGCATCTGCTCGGGCCGTCGGCCAGTAAAATCATGTACGGAATGCCTTTCCTACAAGGGCCCGAGCTGCGGCGTGGTGTCCGCCTAGTCCGGCATGAATTTCAGTCAGGAGGTTCCGCCCTTCCTCTTCGGAGATACACCTTTGAAGGACTCCGGTTGTGCTTTTCTTATAAAGTTCTCCCTCATAGACCTTGTAGGCTTTAGATCGCCGGACAATGCTGCGGGCCTCATTTTGGTCTTCGGGAAGCTCCTGCCTAAGCAAGTAGGCGAGGAATGGTTCCGTCCACGGGCCAATTACTGCCATTATGTCGTGGGCGGATGGTGTTATGTCATCGGCTAAAACGCCGGTTGGCGCGGCTTGTTCCGGTTTGTTAGTTCCGGACTCCTCTTCCCATAATACGGATGACTTGAAGAGCCGTTCCAGGAAGATATTAGGAGGGACTGCGTCGCGTTTACGCCAGTATGCGTGCCGACGTCGGCGGCTTGGTTATTATCCGGGTGACGTGATGGAATTCAAGTCCTTCAACCGGCTGACATTTTGAGGACAGCGTTGCGATATGCTGCCATTTTCGGATCTTTGGCGTCAAAGTCTCCGCTTATTTGGGATATTGCGAGGTTTGAATCGCGCACCTCTAGGCGTTGAATGCCCATGGAGATTGTCATCCGGAGACCATGTAAAAGGGCCTCGTATTCGGCTACGTTGTTGGAGTCCGTGTACATTATCTGAAGTACGTATTGGACTGTGTCCCTGGTCGGGGACGTCAGTACGATGCCCGCCCCAATCCGGCTAACATTTTGGAGCCGTCGAAGTGCATAATCCAATTGGAGTATGCGCCGTATTCTTTAGGGAGTTCGGCTTCGGTCCATTCAGCGACAAAGTCAGCCAATACTTGTGACTTTATAGCTTGCCGAGGTTTGTAAGATATATCAAATGGTAAGAGCTCAATGGCCCATTTTGCAATCCTGCCCGTCGCATCATGATTGTTTATAATGTCGTTAAGTGGTACTTCAGAGGCCACCGTTATCGAACACTCTTGAAAGTAGTTTCGAGCTTCCGGATGCCATGAACACCGCGTATGCTATCTTCTGATAGTGCGGGTAACGGGACTTGCAGGGGGTTAACACAGTAGATACGTAGTATACTGGTTTTTGAAGAGGGAATTTATGCCCTTCATTTTCTCGTTCGACGACGAGTACCGCGCTTACAACATGATGTGTAGCTGCGATGTATAAAAACATTGGTTTGCCCAGGTTGGGCGCAGCCAGGACCGGATTTGTTGCCAATATGGCCTTTATTTCTTCGAGTCCGGCGGTGGCAGCATCCGTCCACTCGAAGTGTTCGGTGCGCCTAAGGAGGCGATAGAGGGGTAATGCCTTTTCTCCTAGACGGAGATGAAGCGGCTTAGAGCCGCCACACATCCAAATCAATTTTGTATTTGCTTGAGGTCTTTTGGGATATCTAGCTGTGGCAGAGCTCGGATCTTGGCTGGGTTTGCTTCAATTCCTCTACCGGATACGATGAAGCCCAGCAGCTTTCCGGCTGGTACGCCGAAGACACATTTTTCCGGATTCAGCTTGATGTCATATGCTCGAGGTTGTCGAATGTGAGCCTCAAGTCGCCTACTAGAGTTTCGACGTGTTTAGTTTTGACGACTACGTCGTCACGTATGCCTCTACCGCTTTTGCCGATCTGGGTAGCCGGACATGTCCGAATCATGCGGCGATATGTTGCGCCGGCGTTTTTAAGTCCGAAGGGCATCGTGTTGAAGCAGAATGGTCCATATGGAGTAATGAATGCCATTGCGGCTTGATCCGCTTCTGCCATCTTGATTTGATGATAGCCGGAGTATGCGTCCAGGAAGCACAATGAATCGTGCCCTGCAGTGGCATCGATGATTTGGTCGATGCGGGGGAGGGGGAAGGGATCCTTTGGACAGGCTTTATTTAGGTCTTTGAAATCGACACATAGGCGCCAGGATTTGTCCTTCTTTGGTACCATTACCAGATTTGCTAGCCAATCCGGATGTTTGATGTCTCTGATGAATCCGGCTTCCAATAGTTTGGCTAGCTCCTCTCCCATTGCCTGTCTTTTGGGTTCGGAAAATCGTCGAAGAGCCTGTTTGGTCGGCTTGAATCCTTTTAGGATATTTAGGCTGTGCTCGGCGGTGACGTGGGATTCTGGCATGTCCGAAGGGTGCCAGCGAAGATGTCCCGCTTTTCTTGTTGAAATTCTCGTAGTCTGGCGTCTACATCAGGTTTAATTGTGCCCCGATGGAGGCCGTCTTTGCGAATCCGTTGGGTGGACTTGGAATTTGACTATTTCATCCGCTGGTTTAAAAGAGGTGGACTTGGATCTTTTATCAAGTATCACATCGTCCCTGTTCATCGTGGAGCGCATCGCGGTGAGTTCCTCGGCCGCTAGGGCTTCGCATAGTGCCTCGAGGGCTAGTGCGGCTGTCTTATTTTCGGGCGCGAGTGCTATGTTCGGGTCACTAGCGAGAGTGATGATTCCGTTGGGACCTGGCATTTTAAGCTTCATGTACCCATAATGGGGTATAGCTTGAAAAATTGTGAATGCCTCTCGTCCTAATAAAGCATGATATCCGCTGCTGAACGGAGCCACTTGAAATGTGACCTCCTCGGACTGTAATTGTCCGTGAGCCGAACACTACGCCCGGCGTGATTTTTCTGTGTAGCATGCTTCCCGGTGAGGATTATTCCTCTAAAGGTTGTGCTGCTTCGCTCAATGCGGTTCCAGTCTATTTCCATTTTTCGGAGGGTTTCCTCATAGGTGAGGTTTAGTCCGCTGCCGCCATCCATGAGTACTTTAGTAAGACGAAAGCCGTCTACTATCGGGCTGAGGACCAATGCGGCTGGTGCCCGGCAGTTCGAATTCAGGTTAAATCACCGCATTGAAGGTAATAGCCGTGTCCTCCATGGATTTATTGTTGCTACTTGGTAGACTTCGCAAGGTTATGGAGTTGTCGTTTTCGCATGTTATTTGATGCGAAAGTCTCGAAGACTATTAACACCGTCTTTGGTGTTCTTTGGGCTGGGGTTTCGAAGCTAGAAGCTCTTCGCCACTTTTGGCCACCTAGTAGTATCCAACATGCTCAAGGCTATGAGTTGGAGTGGCGCCCTCTGTGCTATGAATTTTGCAGGTCCGTTTAGCCAGCCCTCGATCCAAGACGGTTCCGCACCTTTAGGGGGTTTTGGTTTTTGGTATTCAACCCGGTGCTTGATAATGATGCACCCTTTGGTTCCGGACTAGGGATGTATTCGGGGCGGATTATCCCAAAATTTACTTTCGGTTTTCCAGCGCTCTCCATCGCACAAGATTTTTGTACGATGGTCACCAAGTCGACAAAGCGTGTAATTTCGCGACGACTTGTGGCGTTTAGGATTCCCTTGTCCGTGCAATTATTGCAGAAGATTGAGATTGCGTTTTCCTCTCGGCAGTCCTTTATCATGTCCATAACCAGGAGGAATCTGGCCCAGTAGTGATGTACTGTCTCGGCGGGCTCTTGCCGGATTAGAGTTAGATCGCATATGTCTGGGCGGGTGGGTGGAACTAAGTCCGGAACCCTACCCATCTCGAGGCTCGAAGGCCGAGAAGTTTCCAATTTTGGAAGCTTGGATTTCGGGCGTTGTCCAACGAAGTCTGGTCCGATGCCCGACTTTAAGTTCGATGTTTGATCGAAGCCCGTCCCTCCGCTGGAATCCGGCATGGGGGTTCGGGGATCCGGACATGACTAGTTTTCAATACGGGAGAAGCGTCGCTGCATTGCTCCTCTACCACCGCAACGTGGTGGGTGACACAGGAGAGTTAATCTCTCTCGGATCGGTTTTAAGCCCAATCTGATCGTAGTCCGAGCGACTCCTGTGGCGGCGATGCGATCCAAGAGCTCGTTCTGGACGAGAGCTCTATTGGATCCAGCCGCTCGGCGAATTCCGAGCTAGCGTGAAGATTGCTTTTGATGACTTGAGAGGTCATTGTCGAAGCGATGGCCGGACAGGCGGTCATAAGAAAACCACCTAGCCGGATAGTTTGGCCAGCGGCCAAGGCTCCTTTGGCGAAAATACCGTCCTTGAAGACGGGAGGCATCCTTCCTATCGGTGGCCGGCACGGAGGAACTCTCAATGAAAGCACCAATGTCGGTGTCAAAACCGGCGGATCTCGGTAGGGGTCCCGAATCGTGCGTGTAGGCGGATGGTAACATGAGACAAGGGACACGATGTTTACCTGTGTTCGGGCCCTCTTGATGGAGGTAAAACCCTACGTCCTGCTTGATTGATATTGATATTGTGGATGTTTACAAGAGTGGATCTACCACGAGATCAAGGAGGCTAAACCCTAGAAGCTAGCCTATGGTATGATTGTAAGGGTTGATGTGATCGTAGTCCTACGGACTAAAGCCATCCGGTTTATATAGACACCGGAGAGGGCTAGGGTTACATAGAGTCGGTTACAATGGTAGGAGATCTACATATCCGTATCGCCAACCTTGCCTTCCACGCCAAGGAAAGTCCCATCCGGACACGGGGTGAAGTCTTCAATCTTGTATCTTCATAGTTTTGGAGTCCGATCGATGATGATAGTCCGGCAAATGATAGTCCGGCCGATGATGGTAGTCCGGCAATCCGGACACCCCCTAATCCGGGACTCCCTCAGCTATATTATTAACCATACTCTAAAGGGACGCGTCCGGGCAAGCCTCCGCAGAGTCACACAATTGACTTAGGCCAACTCCACCGCGCGACCTATCCTATCCGGCCCCGTCCGTTTGGGGTAAAAGGGACAAAAGAGGCGGCCCAACGCGCGGGAGCAAACCGACTTTTGTCCGTTTTGTGTCCGCTTTCCACCCATCCGCGGCCCAAGTTTGCGCCGCTTTTGGGGTGAAACGGACACCACGCGGACGCGTGGGTCGTCTGCGCGTGTCCTCCCAGCCCGCCCGTCGGTGGCACAAAGGCGGGCCTTTTTCTATCCGCCTCCCTCCCCTCGGCCGCACCCTCCACTCTTCCCCACTCTTCCCTTGCCGCCGCCGCCGCTACCATTGCAAGCCGCAGCCGGACGTGAGCTCGCCAACCCTTCCTCGGCGCCGCCGAAGCTACCCAACCACGGCCACCTGGTTTGCGCACCACGGCCGGTTTTGGGGCGGATCCGGTCGGTCTTGAGCTCGGCCCGGTTTGTGGGAGGCCGGGCAGCGCCATGGATCGGTCGGGCACTCGCCGGAAGGCCTGGCGAACGCAAGGCCACATGCGTGACGATGGCTCCTCCTCTAGCCGCCGGATCTGCACCGTCGGTGGTCCGCCGACAGATACACGAATGGCGGTCGGCCGGGCTCGGTGCTTGCCCAAAAGCTTCGGCGCACCGTTGCCACTCATTAAGTCTGACCTGCCCAAGGATGGTCGTCTTGGCGTGTATACATCGCCGGAACATCCCGGATGGGTGTTCATCAAGTGCTTAAACGATGGGGTATGCGATTTTTTTAGCTTCGGTTTGTGCTCTAGATTTGACTAGTTGTGCTAACTTTAAATTTTGTTGTGTAGAATGGACGCAAGTTTTGGTATTGGGAAGAAGAGTACATCGATATATTGATAGAGCGAAACGTGCACTTTTAGCTAGCATAGAGGCTGTAAATGAGACAAGTGCACTTGTTGCTAAATTAGAGGCTAGACACGAGATTAGGTCTGAGGAAGCAACATCTACTTCTGGCTTGAAGAAGAAAGGAGGATGCCAGATCGAGCCTCCTCCACAGATCAACAACGAGTGCATCGAGAAGGCCCTAACCCAACCTCAAGGGAGCAGTTATGGAAATTGGGTATCTTCTAAAATATATTCTTGTGGTTCTTATTTTCTTTGGTTTTGCTTTACTAGTCAAAATGTGATGATGTATTTTTCATGTACCAAAAATGAATGATGAGATAAAGTTAAGGACTTGCAAAGAAATAATACGCGGACATGATGCGGCCGGGATGCGGCCGCGCGCTAAACACACGGCCACCGCATCCCAGGACAGGCCCGGACACGACCCTAAATCCCTTCCCGAACGGACAGAATCCGGACAAAACGGACGTCCGTTTAGGGTCGCGTGGTGGAGTTGCCTTATGTCTAGGTACGTTGACCTCGAACCAAGCAAAACCCATTTTACTTCTTCCCACAAGGACAAGGACCTTGATCGCAGCAATCCGGGACCAAGCGTACGCATTGATCAATTTTGTCTGCTCGTCGGCGCCAATAACGCGTAGAGCACATGCATTTGATCTTACCCGATCGAGACATCCTCGGGCTCTTCTGTGCATGTTCACGCATCGCCTTCCGTCCGGTGCAATGCAAGGAACAGCACGAATGCACGATCCACCAGCAGTGCGCCGTACCAGGAAGCTAGCTAGGCCCACTAGGTCAACCAATTGTACAGTTCATCGATATCCTCAGGCTAATAAGCGATAGGCTACACATCATGTGTGTGTATCCCTGAAGAACATGGGCAACTTGCTCATCACCATGCACATTAATTGGTCAATGGTATAACTTGTTTGAATTGGTCAGAACCAGCTGCCAATGCCATCAGTGTCAGATGTCAACTCCAACTCGAAATATGCAACGTCCAGACGACCGGTCCGTCGTCGTGCCCACTAGGAAGAACCAGTGATCAGGAGTGTGGTCAATTGACTACACAAGTTTTTGGTAAATCCTTTGTATACAAGTAGAAATCATGTAATCTTTTATATAAAATTGGTGAAAACACATGTATTTGACATCACAAATTTGAAATGACATCACAGACTTCCGATCCTGGCACCGCCCTGAGTGATCTGCCTTATCACTTGCAGATCACCACAGCAGAAACAAAAGATAACGTGTTTTTTTTTTGCGGGTAGATAACGTGTGTTTCGGGTCATAAACGCGTACGCGAGAGACGAAGCGCGCCCTGCCAAGTACGTGTGTCCACATGGCAAGAGATTACCACGAATGGCCCGAGCTTCTGCATTGGTGCAAGTTTGCTACAGCTGTCAACGAGTCGCTGTGTAGACAAATGGCCTGAGCTCAGTAACTATGAGATGAACGTACTTTCTTCTGTCCTTTTTACTCTGTATATGAGGTTTGTCCAAAATCAATCTCATCCAACTTTGACCAAGTTTATATAAAAAATTATAAGCATTCACATAACAACATCAATATCATTAGATTCATCTTGGAATATATTTTTATATTATATTTATTAGATATTATAAATGCTAATAATTTGTAATATAAATTTGGTCAAACTTAGCAAAGTTTGACTTTCGGTAAATCCAATGTGCAGAGTAAAAAGGACCGGAGGGAGTACATAGTATATGAATACAGCATAGACTTGCATAAACGCGTGATGGGCTTTGATTAATTAGATGAGCTGTTCAAGGTTTATCTCCCTAGGTCAAAAGGGGGAGAAAACACAACCAACACACCTCGCACTTAAGTAGTTTGTCACACGTAAACGTCGAAGGCTTCATTAGATTTGATGGTTGGCATAGTATTGATTTAAACACTACGTACATAGCTAAATGATATACGCGTTTTGGCAGTTTGATTGCTGCCACCTTCTGATGATTTTTGAGTGAAACTTCACAAGTTTGCACACGTGCAAATTATCACAATCAGGCCACTTTAGGCATAACCACAGTTTTCTCATGCACACCCTCAGAACTTACGCCCGCATGGCACACGCACGCTAGTTGAATATGTAGTTCTATAAGTGGCTTTGTGATAATTTTTACATTACATAGTTACTGAGCTCAGGCCATTTGTCTACACGTCAAACTTGTAGTTTGCCCAAGTTGTTGTTGTTTTTACTATGGTTCGACATCAACGATGGCCTAAATAGGATATAATAATTAAAACTAAAGTGAAATCCATTGACAAAGTTGCGGATCTGCACAAATGAAAGTGAAATCCATTAACTAATACGGGTTGTGTGCACAAGTGGCAGAAGCATGCGAGGTAAATAGTTTCTTAGGATCCGAAGCAAGTGTCGGAGGATTCTGCCATCTCCAGCACACAACAAATATCCACTTGCTGCTTCTCGGAGAAGCCCGGAGAGTCCTTGATCAGAGTCTATTAAACTTAGGCATGATTTTCTTAACTAAATTTGTATTAAATGAACCAATAAATATTTTATGTTAATTGTCTTGACAAACTTTGTTGTGTGCAGCTTACATTTTAGTGGCACTTCACAAAAGAAGATGGCCAAGGAGTTTATGAAGTAAGAGTGAGATCGGTGAGAAAATATATGTCCTCTCTCTACTTTGTTAAGAGGCTCAACTATGAAGTGTGTAGCTTTGGCTACTCGAATTGTTGGTTCACAATCTAGTTTGTTAAGAGGCTCAACCGTGAAGTGTCTATCTTTGGCTTGTATTCTCGAATTGTTGGTTGTGAACCGTGTAAATGTACATGTGAATTTTGTTATGAAAAGCAATGTGCAAATGAATGATTATGCATGTACATTGTGTTCCTATTTTTCTGTCAATTTCATTTCCATTGCTGGTGACATACGTCAATAAAGCGTGTGCATGCAATGGTGAATGGAATCGTTATCGCTGACCGGCTGGTAGTCATAACTAGTACAACATCACTTACCGACCAGTTGGCCTACATGTGATTAGCAAGTCATCACTAACCCCGAGGCACTGACCGGTTAGAAACTCGTCTGTGATGATACAATATGGCCGGTCAGTGGGGTTCGGATCTATAGTAGTGTGGAAGCTTTGTCCCGAGGGGGTCGGTGCGGATGATCTTGATGCCCATAGGTGTCATTTTCTCCATGAAGGCGTTGTCAAAGGGGTTCTTCACACTTGCCCTGGGTCACCTTGGCTCACAGATGTTGGTTTGTGTTTGGTGGTCGAGTCTAGTTTCCGTTAGGGTTTGCTCGAGTTCATCATCAAGGTGTTTGCTTGATTGTCCCCTAATTAATCATGTCGTTGTGGTTTTTGGTCTAGTTTCTGTACAAACCGGGTCAACTTGATGATTTCATTTCTTAATGAAATCACAGGAGCACCGTGCTATGCTTTTGATGATGTCCTGTAAAAAAAGTGAACAACAAAGACCACTAAAATGTGAAAAATTTCGACGATAAAGGGTTTCCCCCCGCTTTATAGATAAAGTATCATCCGATACAGCCAGCACGCTGGGGCCGCAGCACAAACAAGCCAAAAGGAAATAAGAGAGAAAAAGAAAGAGAAACAAATGCCAACAACAGCAGATGATACGCCCCCAACGTATCTATAATTTTTTATTGTTCCATGCTATTATGTTATCTATTTTGGATGTTTAATGGGCTTTAATATGCTCTTTTGTATTATTTTTGGGACTAACCTATTAACCGAAGGCCCAGTGCCAGTTTATGTTTTTTTTGCCTATTTTAGTGTTTCGTAGAAAAGGAATATCAAACGGAATCCAAACGGAATGAAACCTTCGTGATGATCTTTCTTGGACCGAAAGCAAACCAGAAGACTTGGAGATGAAGTCGGAGACGCAACGAGGTGGCCACGAGGCAGGAGGGCGCGCCCCCCACCCTCGTGGGCCCCTCGTAGCTCCACCGACGTACTTCTTTTGCCTATATATACTCTTATACCCTAAAAACATCAGGGGAGCCACGAAACCACTTTTCCACCGCCGCAACCTTCTCGTAATTCGTGAGATCCCATCTTGGGGCCTTTTCCTTATCTCTGCCGGAGGGGAATCGATCACGGAGGGCTTCTACATCAACACCATAGCCTCCGATGAAGCGTGAGTAGTTTACCACAGACCTTCGGGTCCATAGTTATTAGCTAGATGGCTTCTTCTCTCTCTTTGGTTCTCAATACAAAGTTCTCCTCGATGTTCTTGGAGATCTATTAGATGTAATACTTTTTGCGGTGTGTTTGCCGAGATCCGATGAATTGTTGATTTATGATCAAGATTATCTATGAATATTATTTGGTTCTTCTCTGAATTCTTATATGCATGATTTGATATCTTTGCAAGTCTCTTCGAATTATCGGTTTAGTTTGGCCTACTAGATTGATCTTTCTTGCAATGGGAGAAGTGCTTAGCTTTGGGTTCAATCTTGCGGTGTCCTTTCCCGGTGACAGTAGGGGCAGCAAGGCACGTATTGTATTGTTTCCATCGAGGATAAAAAGATGGGGTTTATATCATATTGCTTAAGTTTATCCATCTACATCATGTCATCTTGCTTAATGCATTACTCTGTTCTTATGAACTTAATACTCTAGATGCATGCTGGATAGCGGTCGATGTGTGGAGTAATAGTAGCAGATGAAGAATCATTTCGGTCTACTTGACACGGACGTGATGCCTATATTCATGATCATGCCTAGATATTCTCATAACTATGCACTTTTCTATCAATTGGTCGGCAGTAATTTGTTCACCCACCGTAATATATGTTATCTTGAGAGAAGCCACTAGTGAAACCTATGGCCCCCGGGTCTATTTTACATCATATTAGTTTCCCGTCAACTTGCCAATTTCTGTAGCCGTTTATTTTGCAATCTTTACTTTCCAATCTATACAACAAAAATACCAAAAATATTTACCTTACTATCTTTATTAGATTTCACTTTTGCGAGTGACCGTGAAGGGATTGACAACCCCTTTATCGCGTTGGTTGCAAGGTTCTTGATTGTTTGTGCAGGTACTAGGTGACTTGCGTGTAATCCCCTACTGGATTGATACCTTGGTTCTCAAAAACTGAGGGAAATACTTACACTACTTTGCTGCATCACCCTTTCCTCTTCAAGGGAAAACGAACGCATGCTCAAGAGGTAGCAAGAAGGATTTCTGGCGCCGTTGCTGGGGAGATCTACGCTCAAGTCAAGACATACCAAGTACCGATCATAAACTCTTCTCCCTCGCATTACATTATTTGCCATTCGCCTCTCGTTTTCCTCTCCCCCACTTCTAAAACGATTTTCAGAAACCTTTGTCTTTCTATCGCCATGGCCTAATCAAAAGGGGCTAAGGGTTTTCTCCCGGGATTTAATACTTTGGATAGTTCCTCTGTCCTTTCTAAGCTCATAAATAATGATGCTATGGAAAGACCTATCGGGTTATCGATGAGAGTTTGTATAATTTCGATGAAGATGACCCCGGAATTTTCCATTATTTGCTTGATAAAACTTTGAAAGATGCTTGGGATGGGCTATTAAGGATCCGAGCCAGCTATGTGCCCCAATATCAAATTGAGATATACTTAAAAAGTTTTTATGTCGGCTTACCATCTTCTTTTAAGCAAGTTTTGGATTTTATTTTTGAAGAGGGTTTTATTGAGGGGGATGGCATCGATACCTATGAAAAGATGAAAGCTATATTTGGGCACCCTATGAGTGAAAAAGTCGAATCTACCTCTCTTTTGTGTTTTTATCAAAATGAAATTATCAAAGAGATGAAGGCTAGTTTAGATGCAAATTTTCGTAGTGTGCTTAATCTTTCTTCTACCATTAATGGCCACGTGCTTTCACAAAATAGAAAGATAAGTGCTTTAGATAAGAAATTTTCTCTTTATCACCAAAAAGGAGAAGATGACAATACTTAGATCTATTCTTGTTTTTATGTCTAGCTAGGAGCGTTAAACAATAGCGCTTGTTGAGAGGCAACCCAATTTTATTTTTGTTCCTTGCTTTTTGTTACTGTTTAGTAATAAATAATTCATCTAGACTCTGTTTAGATGTGGTTTTATGTTTTAATTAGTGTTTGTGCCAAGTAGAACTTTTGGGAAGACATGGGTAAAGTCTTTGCAATCTTGCTGTAAAAAACAGAAACTTTAGCGCTCACGAGATTAGCTGCCATTTTTTTTACTGGAGAGTGATTTTAGGTTGATTCTTTTTGCAGATTATTAATAGACAAATTCCTCACGTCCACCAATTTATTTCAGAATTTTTGGAGTTCCAGAAGTATTCGATTTAGTCAGACTGCTACAGACTGTTCTGTTTTGACAGATTCTGTTTTTCGTGTGTTGTTTGCTTATTTTAATGAATGTATGAGTAGTATCGGGGGGTATGATCCATAGAGAAGTTGGAATACAGT
Organism: Aegilops bicornis; assembly: GCA_021605145.1. NCBI lineage: Eukaryota > Viridiplantae > Streptophyta > Magnoliopsida > Poales > Poaceae > Aegilops > Aegilops bicornis. The sequence continues at coordinate 509,324,455 of CM038669.1, forward strand.
AGGTTTAACACCAATATAAATAAAGAATGAGTTCATTACAGTACCTTAAAGTGGTGGTTTGTGTTCTTATACTAACGGAGCTCATGAGATTTTCTGTTTAAGTTTTGTGTTGTGAAGTTTTCAAGTTTTTGGGTAAAGATTTGATGGATTTTGGAATAAGGAGTGGCAAGAGCCTAAGCTTGGGGATGCCCAAGGCACCCCAAGGTAAAATTCAAGGACAACCAAAAGCCTAAGCTTGGGGATGCCCAGGAAGGCATCCCTCTTTCGCCTTCGCTTCATCGGTAACTTTACTTGAGGCTATATTTTTATTCACCACATGATATGTGTTTGCTTGGAGCGTCTTGTATGATTAGATTCTTTGCTTTTTAGTTTACCACAATCATCCTTGCTGTACACACCTTTTGGAGAGACACGCATGAATCGGAATTTATTAGAATACTCTATGTGCTTCACTTATATCTTTTGAGCTAGATAATTTTGCTCTAGTGCTTCACTTATATCTTTTTAGAGCACGGTGGTGGTTTTATTTTATAGAAATTATTGATCTCTCATGCTTCACTTATATTATTTTGAGAGTCTTTTAGAACAGCATGGTAATTTACTTTGGCTATAAAATTAGTCCTAATATGATGAGCATCCAAGATGGGTATAATAAAAACTATCATATAAAGTGCATTGAATACAATGAGAAGTTTGATTCCTTATGATTGTTTTGAGATATCAAGTGAAGGAAATATGCCCTAGAGGCAATAATAAAGTTATTATTTATTTCCTTATATCAAGATAAATTTTTATTATTCATGCTAGAATTGTATTAACCGGAAACATGATACATATGTGAATACATAGACAAAAAGAGTGTCACTAGTATGCCTCTACTTGACTAGCTCGTTGATCAAAGATGGTTATGTTTCCTAGATGTAGACAAAGAGTTGTCATTTGATTAACGGGATCACATCATTAGGAGAATGATGTGATTGACTTGACCCATTACGTTAGCTTAGCACTTGATCGTTTAGTATGTTGCTATTGCTTTCTTCATGACTTATACATGTTCCTATGACTATGAGATATGCAACTCCCGTTTACCGGAGGAACACTTTGTGTGCTACCAAACATCACAACGTGAATCGGGTGATTATAAAGGTGCTCTACAGGTGTCTCCGAAGGTACTTGTTGGGTTGGCGTATTTCGAGATTAGGATTTGTCACTCCGATTGTCGGAGAGGTATCTCTGGGCCCAGTTGGTAATGCACATCACTTAAGCCTTGCAAGCATTGCAACTAATGAGTTAGCTGCGGATGATGTATTACGGAACGAGTAAAGAGACTTGCCGGTAATGAGATTGAACTAGGTATTGAGATACCGACGATCGAATCTCGGGCAAGTAACACACCGATGACAAAGGGAACAACGTATGTTGTTATGCGGTCTGACCGATAAAGATCTTCGTAGAATATGTAGGAGCCAATATGGGCATCCAGGTCCCGCTTATTGGTTATTGACTGTAGAGGTGTCTCGGTCATGTCCACATAGTTCTCGAACCCGTAGGGTCCGCACGCTTAACGTTCGTTGACGATATAGCACTATGAGTTATGTATGTTGGTGACCGAATGTTGTTCGGAGTTTTGGATGAGATCACGGTTATGACGAGGAACTCCGGAATGGTCCGGAAGTAAAGATTGATATGTGGATAGTAGTGTTTGATCTCCAGAAAGGTTCCGGAATCCATCGGAAGGGGTTCCGGATATTTCCCGAAATGTTTGGGCACGCGAACACTTTATTTGGGCCAAAGGGGAAAGCCCACGAGGTTTTTGAAGTGCAAAAGGAAGTTTTGCGGAGTCCAGGGGCCAGACGCCAGGGTCCCTGGCGTCTGGGTCCAGACGTTGGGAACCCTGGCGTCTGGACCTGGAGTCCGAGAAGGACTCTTGCCTTTCGGATGAAACCGACTTTGTGGAGGCTTTTATTCCAAGTTTCGACCCCAAGGCTCAACATATAAATAGAGGGGTAGGGCTAGCACCCAAGACACATCAAGAACCACCAAGTCGTGTACCGGCAACCCCGTCCCCTCTAGTTTATCCTCTGTCATAGTTTTCGTAGTGCTTAGGTGAAGCCCTGCGGAGGTTGTTCTTCACCAACATCGTCACCACGCCGTTGTGCTGCCGGAACTCATCTGCTACTTCGCCCCTCTTGCTAGATCGAGAAGGCGAGGATGTCATCGAGCTGAACGTGTGCAGAACTCGGAGGTGCCGTGTGTTCGGTACTTAGATCGGTCGGATTGTGAAGACGTACGACTACATCAACCGCGTTGATAAAATGCTTACGCTTACGGTCTACGAGGGTACGTAGACAACACTCTCCCCTCTCATTGCTATGCATCACCATGATCTTGCGTGTGCGTAGGATTTTTTTTGAAATTACTACGTTCCCCAACAATGGCATCAGAGCCAGGTTTTATGCGTAGATGTTATATGCACGAGTAGAAGACAAGTGAGTTGTGCGCGATACAAGTCATACTGCTTACCAGAGTGTCATACTTTGGTTCGGCGGTATTGTTCTATGAAGCGGCCCGGACCGACATTACGCATACGCTTACGCGAGACTGGTTCTACCGACGTGCTTTGCACATAGGTGGCTAGCAGGTGTCAGTTTCTCCAACTTTAGTTGAATCGAGTGTGGCTACGCCCGGTCCTGAGAAGGTTAATACAACACTAACTTGACGAACTATTGTTGTGGTTTTGATGCGTAGGTAAGAACAGTTCTTGCTCAGCCCGTAGTAGCCACGCAAAACTGGCAACAACAAAGTAGAGGACGTCTAACTTGTTTTTGCAGGGCATGTTGTGATGTGATATGGTCAAGACGTGATGCTATATTTTATTGTACGAAATGATCATGTTTTGTAACCGAAGTTATCGGCAATCGCGTGAGCCATATGGTTGTCGCTTATTGTATGCAATGCAAACGCCCTGTAATGCTTTACTTTATCACTAAGCGGTAGCGATAGTCGTAGAAGCATAAGTTGGCGAGACGACAACGATGCTACGATGGAGATCAAGGTGTCGTGCCGGTGACGATGGTGATCATGATTTGCTTGAGATGGAGATCACAAGCACAAGATGATGATGACCGTATCATATCACTTATATTGATTGCATGTGATGTTTATCTTTTATGCATCTTATTTTGCTTAGATCGACGGTAGCATTATAAGATGATCTCTCACTAAATTTCAAGGTATGAGTGTTCTCCCTGAGTATGCACCGTTGCGAAAGTTCTTCGTGCTGAGACACCACATGATGATTGGGTGTGATAAGGTCTATGTTTAAATACAACGGGTGCAAGACAGTTTTGCACACGCAGAATACTCAGGTTAAACTTGACGAGCCTAGCATATGCAGATATGGCCTCGGAACACTGGAGAGCGAAAGGTCGAGCGTGAATCATATAGTAGATATGATCAACATAGTGATGTTCATCATTGAAAACTACTCCATCTCACGTGATGATCGGACATGGTTTAGTTGATTTGGGTCACGTGATCATTTAGATGACTAGAGGGATGTCTATCTAAGTGGGAGTTCTTGTGTAATATGATCAATTGAACTTTAATTTATCATGAACTTAGTCCTGGTAGTATTAGCATATCTATGTTGTAGATCAATAGCTCGCGATGTTGTTCCCCGTTTATTTTGAAATGTTCCTAGAGAAAAACTATGTTGAAAGATGTTAGTAGCAATGATGCAGACTTGGTCCGTGATCTGAGGATTATCCTCATTGTTGCACAGAGGAATTATGTCCTTGATGCACCGCTAGGTGACGGACCTATTGCAGGAGCATATGTAGACGTTGTGAACGTTTGGCAAAGCTCAGTATGATGACTACTTGATAGTTTAGTGCACCATGCTTTACGGCTAAGAGTCGGGGCTTGAAAGACATTTTGAAAGCCATGGAGCATATAAGATGTTCCAAGAGTTGAAATTAGTATTTCGGACTCATGCCCATGTCGATAGGTATGAGACATTTGACAAGTACTTTGCCTACAAGATGGAGGAGAATAGCTCAGCTAGTGAGCATGTGCTCAGAATGTCTGAGTACTACAATCACTTGAATCAAGTGAGAGTTAATCTTCCAGATAAGATCGTGATTGACAGAGTTCTCTAGTCACTATCACCAAGTTACTAGAACTTCGTGATGAACTATAATATGCAAGGGATGACGAAAATAATTCCCGAGCTTTTCGCGATTGTGAAATCGACGAAGGTAGAAATCAAGAAAGAGCATCAAGTGTTGATGGTTGACAAGACCACTAGTTTCAAGAAAAGGGGCAAAGGGAAGAAGGGGAACTTCAAGAAGAACGGAAAGCAAGTTGCTGCTCGAGTGAAGAAGCCCAAGTATGGACCTAAGCCTGAGACTAAGTGCTTCTACTGCAAAGGGACTGGTCACTGGAAGCGGAACTACCCCAAGTAATTGGCGGATATGAAGGATGGCAACGTGAACATAGGTATATTTGATATACATGTTATTGATGTGTACTTTACTAGTGCTTATAGCAACGCCTCGGTATTTGATACTGGTTCAGTTGCTAAAAGTAGTAACTCGAAATGGGAGTTGCAAAATGAACAAAAACTAGTTAAGGGTGAAGTGACGATGTGTGCTGGAAGTAGTTCCAAGATTGATATCATCATCGAACACTCCCTATGAAGTGAAGGAAATATGCCCTAGAGGCAATAATAAAGTTATTATTTATTTCCTTATATCATGATAAATGTTTATTATTCATGCTAGAATTGTATTAACCGGAAACATGATACATGTGTGAATACATAGACAAAAAAGAGTGTCACTAGTATGCCTCTACTTGACTAGCTCGTTGATAAAAAATGGTTATGTTTCCTATCCATAGACAAAGAGTTGTAATTTGATTAACAAGATCACATCATTAGGAGAATGATGTGATTGACTTGACCCATTCCGTTAGCTTAGCACTTGATCGTTTAGTATGTTGCTATTGCTTTCTTCATGACTTATACATGTTCCTATGACTATGAGATTATGCAACTCCGTTTACGGAGGAACACTTTGTGTGCTACCAAACATCACAACGTAACTGGGTGATTATAAAGGTGCTCTACAGGTGTCTCCGAAGGTACTTGTTGGGTTGTCGTATTTTGAGATTAGGATTTGTCACTCCGATTGTCGGAGAGGTATCTCTCGGACCACTCGGTAATGCAGATCACTTAAGCCTTGCAAGCATTGCAACTAATGAGTTAGTTGCGGGATGATGTATTATGGAACGAGTAAAGAGACTTGCCGGTAACGAGATTGAACTAGGTATTGAGATACCAACGATCGAATCTCGGGCAAGTAACATGCCGATGACAAAGGGAACAACATATGTTGTTATGCGGTCTAACCGATAAAGATCTTCGTAGAATATGTAGGAGCCAATATGGGCATCCAGGTCCCGCTATTGGTTATTGACCAGAGAGGTGTCTCAGTCATGTCCACATAGTTCTCGAACCCGTAGGGTCTGCACGCTTAACGTTCGTTGACGATATAGTACTATGAGTTATGTATGTTGGTGACCGAATGTTGTTCAGAGTTTTGGATGAGATCACGGATATGACGGGGAACTCCGGAATGGTCCGGAAGTAAAGATTGATATGTTGATAGTAGTGTTTGATCTCCGGAAAGGTTCCGGAATCCATTGGAAGGGGTTCTGGATGTTTCCCGAAATGTTTGGGCACGAGAACACTTTATCTGGGCCAAAGGGGAAAGCCCACGAGGTTTTTGGAAAGCGAAAAAGGAAGTTTTGCGGAGTCCAGGGGCTGACGCCAGGCCCTCGGCGTCGGGTCCGCACGCCGGGAACCCCTGGCGTCTGCCCCGGAGTCCAAGAAGGATTCTTGCCTTTCGGGTGAAACCGACTTTGTGGAGGCTTTTACTCCAAGTTTCGCCCCAAGGCTCAACATATAAATAGAGGGTAGGGCTAGCACCCAAGACACATCAAGAAACACCAAGCCGTGTCGGCAACCCCGTCCCCTCTAGTTTATCCTCCGTCATAGTTTTCGTAGTGCTTAGGCGAAGCCCTGCGAAGATTGTTCTTCACCAACACCGTCACCACGCCGTCGTGCTGCCGGAACTCATCTACTACTTCGCCCCTCTTGATGGATCGAGAAGGCGAGGATGTCATCGAGCTGAACGTGTGCAGAACTCGGAGGTGCCGTGCGTTCGGTACTTGGATCGATCGGATCGTGAAGACGTACGACTACATCAACCACGTTGATAGAACGCTTCAACTTACGATCTACGAGGGTACGTAGACAACACTCTCCCCTCTCGTTGCTATGCATCACCATGATCTTGCGTGTGCGTAGGATTTTTTTTGAAATTACTATGTTCCCCAACATGAAGATGGTGATATTAGAGTCATGCTAGTTGAGTAGTTGTGAATTTGAGAGATACTTGTGTTAAAGTTTGTGATTCCCGTAGCATGCACGTATGGTGAACCGTTATGTGATGAAGGCGGAGCATGATTTATTTATTGATTGTCTTCCTTATGAGTGATAGTCGGGGACGAGCGATGGTCTTTTCCTACCAATATATCCCCTAGGAGCATGCGCGTAGTACTTCGTTTCGATAACTAATAGATTTTTGCAATAAGTATGTGAGTTCTTTATGACTAATGTTGAGTCCATGGATTATACGCACTCTCACCCTTCCACCATTGCTAGCCTATCTAATACCGCGCACCTTTCGCCGGTATCATTCACCCACCATATACCTTCCTCAAAACAGCCACCATACCTACCTATTATGGCATTTCCATAGCCATTCCGAGATATATTGCCATGCAACTTTCCACCATTCCGTTTATTATGACACGCTTCATCATTGTCATATTGCTTTGCATGATCATGTAGTTGACATCGTATTTGTGGCAATGCCACCGTTCATAATTTTTCATACATGTCACTCATGAATCATTGCACATCCCAGTACACCGCCGGAGGCATTCACATAGAGTCATATTTTGTTCTAAGTATTGAGTTGTAAGTAAATAAAAGTGTGATGATCATCATTATTAGAGCATTGTCCCAGTGAGGAAAGGATGATGGAGACTATGATTCCCCCACAAGTCGGGATGAGACTTCGGACAAAAATAAAAATAAAAAAGAGGCCATAAAAAAGAGAGAAAGGCTCAAATAAAAAATGAAAGAAAAAGAGAGAAGGGACAATGCTACTATCTTTTTACCACACTTGTGCTTCAAAGTAGCACCATGATCTTCACGATAGAGAGTCTCCTATGTTGTCACTTTTATACTAGTGGGAATTTTACATTATAGAACTTGGCTTGTATATTTCAATGATGGGCTTCCTCAAAATTGCCCTAGGTCTTCGTGAGCAAGCAAGTTGGATGCACACCCACTTAGTTTCATTTGTTGAGCTTTCATACACTTATTGCTCTAGTGCATCCGTTACATGGCAATCCCTACTCACTCACATTGATATCTATTGATGGGCATCTCCATAGCCCGTTGATACGCCTAGTTGATGTGAGACTATCTTCTCCTTTTTGTCTTCTCCACAACCACCATTCTATTCCACCTATAGTGCTATGTCCATAGCTCACGCTCATGTATTGCGTGAAAGTTGAAAAAGTTTGAGAACGTCAAAAGTATGAAACAATTGCTTGGCTTGTCATCGGGGTTGTGCATGATTAAATACTTTGTGTGATGAAGATAGAGCATAGCCAGACTATATGATATTGTAGGGATAACTTTCTTTGGCGATGTTATTTTGAGAAGACATGACTGCTTTGTTGGAAATATGCCCTAGAGGCAATAATAAAAGTATTATTATTATATTTCCTTGTTCATGATAATTGTCTTTTATTCATGCTATGATTGTATTATCCGGAAATCGTAATACACGTGTGAATACATAGACCACAAAATGTCCCTAGTGAGCCTCTAGTTGACTAGCTCGTTGATCAACAGATAGTCATGGTTTCTCGACTATGGACATTGGATGTCATTGATAACGGGATCACATCATTAGGAGAATGATGTGATGGACAAGACCCAACCCTAAGCATAGCACAAGATCGTGTAGTTCGCTTTGCTAGAGCTTTTCCAATGTCAAGTATCTCTTCCTTAGACCATGAGATCGTGTAACTCCCGGATACCGTAGGAGTGCTTTTGGTGTACCAAACGTCACAACGTAATCGGGTGACTATAAAGGTGCATTACAGGTATCTCCAAAAGTGTCTGTTGGGTTGACACAGATCGAGATCGATTTGTCACTCCGTATGACGGAGAGGTATCATCGCCCACTCGGTAGTGCATCATCATAATGAGCTCAAAGTGACCAAGTGTTTGGTCACGGGATCATGCATTACGGCATTTAGTAAAGTGACTTGCCGGCAATGAGATTGAACGAGGTATTGGGATACCGACGATCGAATCTCGGGCAAGTAAAATACCGATTGACAAAGGGAATAATATACAGGGTTGATTGAATCCTCGACATCGTGGTTCATCCGATGATATCATCGAGGAGCATGTGGGAGCCAACATGGGTATCCAGATCCCGCTGTTGGTTATTGCCCGAGAGCCGTCTCGGTCATGTTCAGATGTCTCCCGAACCCGTAGGGTCTACACACTTAAGGTTCGGTGACGCTAGGGTTGTATGATTATGAGTATGCAGCAAACTGAATGTTGTTCGGAGTCCCGGATGAGATCCCGGACGCCACGAGGAGTTCCGGAATGGTCCGGAGGTAAAGATTTATATATAGGAAGTCTTATTTTGGTCGCCGAAAAAGTTTCGCGCGTTATCGGTATTGTACCGGAGTGCCGAAGGGGTCCGGGGTCCACCTGCCCGGGGCCACATGGGCTGTGGGGTGCGCTTGGCCTATATGGGCCAAGGGCACCAGCCCCAAGAGGCCCATGCGCTAAGATATAAGAAAAGGGAGAGTCCTAAAGGGGAAGGCACCTCAGAGGTGCCTTGGGGAGGATGGACTCCTCCCCTTGGACGCACTCCTTCCTTGGAGGAAGGGTCAAGGCTGCGCCCCCCCCCCCTCTCTTGGACCGATAGCAAGGGATGGGAGGGGGGGGTGGCGGCACCCATAAGCCCCGGGCGCCTCCCTCCTCCTGTAACACCTCCTCCTCCTCCCGTAGTTGCTTAGCGAAGCCCCGCCGGAGTTCTGCTGCATCCACCACCACGCCGTCAGGTTGCTGGATCATCATCAACCTCTCCATCCCCCTTGCTGGATCAAGAAGGAGGAGACGCCATCCGCCTGCACGTGTGTTGAACGCGGAGGTGCTGTCCGCTCAAAGACTAGGTCATCGGTGATCTGAATCACGACGATGCACGACTCCATCATCCCTGCTCCATTGAACGCTTCCGCACGCCGATCTACAAGTGGTATGTAGATGCAATCACTCTCCCATGACTCGTTGCTAGATGAACTCATAGATGGATCTTGGTGAAACCGTAGGAAAAATTTTAATTTTCCGCAACGCTCCCGACAAAGTGGCATCATGAGCTAGGTCTATGCGTAGTTCTCTATTGCACGAGTAGAACACAATTTCGCTAGGGCGTAGATCTTGTCAACTTGCTTGCCACTACTAGTCTTTTTCTTGCTTCAGCGGTATTGTGGGATGAAGCGGCCCGGACCGACCTTACACGCACGCTTACGTGAGACAAAGTTCCACCGACCGACATGCACTAGTTGCATAAGGTGGCTAGCGGTGTCTCAGATCTCCTACTTTAGTTGGAGCGGATTAGATGAAAAGGGTCCTTATGAAGGGTAAATAGAAGTTGACAAAATCACGTTGTGGTTATTCGTAGGTAAGAAAACGTTCTTGCTAGAACCCAATTGCAGCCACGTAAAAGATGCAACAACAATTAGAGGACGCCTAACTTGTTTTTGCAGCAATTGTCATGTGATGTGATATGGCCGTAAGTTGTGATGAATGATGAATGATATATTGTGATGTATGAGATCATGTTCTTGTAATAGGAATCATGACTTGCATGTTGATGAGTATGACAACCGGCAGGAGCCATAGGAGTTGTCTTAATTATTGTATGACCTGCGAGTCATTGATTCAACGCCATGTAAATTACTTTACTTTATTGCTAAACGTGTTAGCAATAGTAGTATAAGTAATAGTTGGCGAAGCAACTTCATGGAGACACGATGATGGAGATCATGATGATGGAGATCATGGTGTCATGACCGGTGACAAGATGATCATGGAGCCCCTAAGATGAAGATCAATGGAGCTATATGATATTGGCCATATCATGTCACTACTTTATATAATTGCATGTGTTGTTTATTATGTTTTATGCATCTTGTTTACTTAGAACGACGGTAGTAAATAAGATGATCCCTTATAATAATTTCAAGAAAGTGTTCCCCTAACTGCGTGCACCGCTGCTAAAGTTCGCTGCTTCAAGCACCACGTGATGATCGGGTGTGATAGATCCTTACGCTCACATACAACGGGTGTAAGACAGTTTTACACATGCATAAACACTTAGGGTTAACTTGACGAGCCTAGCATGTACAGACATGGCCTCGGAACACAAGAGACCGAAAGGTCGAACATGAGTCGTATGGAAGATACGATCAACATGGAGATGTTCACCGACGATGACTAGTCCATCTCACGTGATGATCGGACACGGCCTAGTCGACTCGGATCATGTAACACTTAGATGACTAGAGGGATGTCAAATCTGAGTGGGAGTTCATTAAACAATTTGATTAGATGAACTTAATTATCATGAACTTAGTCTAAAGTCTTTGCAAAATATGTCTTGTAGATCAAATGGCCAACGCTCATGTCACCATGAACTTCAACGCGTTCCTAGAGAAAACCAAGTCGAAAGACGATGGCAGCAACTATTCGGACTGGGTCCTAACCCGAGGATCATCCTCATAGCAGCCAAGAAACAATATGTCCTAGAAGCACCGCTAGGTGATGCACCCATCCCGAAGAACCAAGATGTTATGAACGCTTGGCGGTCTCATGCCGATGATTACTCCCTCGTTCAAGGCGGCATGCTTTACAGCTTAGAACCGGGCTCCAAAAGCGCTTTTGAGCGACACGGAGCATATGAGATGTTCGAGGAGCTGAAACTAGTTTTCCAAGCTCATGCCCGGTCGAGAGATATGAAGTCTCCGACAAGTTCTACAGCTTGTAAGATGGAGGAAAATAGTTCGTCAATGAGCACATACTCAAAATGTCTGGGTTGCATAACCGCCGTCCCAATGGACATTAACCTCCCTGACGAGGCGGTCATTGACAGAATCCTTCAATCGCTTCCCACCAAGCTACAAGAGCTTTGTGATGAACTACAATATGCAGGGGATGGTGAAAACTATTCCTGAAGTATTTTCAATGCTCAAGTCAGCAGAGGTAGAAATCAAGAAGGAGCATCAAGTGTTGATGGTCAATAAAACCACTAAGTTCAAGAAGGGCAAGGGAAAGAAGAACTTCAAGAAGGACGGCAAGGATGTTGCCGCCTGCAAGCCGATGCCGGAAGAAGTCAAAGAATGGACCGAAGCCCGAGATCGAAAGTGCTTTTATTGCAAAGGGAAGGGTCATCGAAGCAGGACTGCCCCAAATACTTAGCGCATAAGAAGGCCGGCAACGTTAAAGGTATATTTAATATACATGTAATTGATGTGTACCTTACCAGTACTCGTAGTAACTCCTGGGTATTTGATACCAGTGTCGTTGCTCATATATGTAACTCACAGCAGGAGCTGCGGAATAAACGGAGACCGGCGAAGGACGAGGTGACAATGCGCGTCGGGAATGGTTCCAATGTCGATGTGATCGCCGTCGGCACGCTACATCTACATTTACCTACGGGATTAGTTTTAAACCTCAATAATTGTTATTTAGTACCAAGTTTGAGCATGAACATTGTATCAGGATCTCGTTTAATACGAGATGGCTACTCATTTAAATCCGAGAATAATGGTTGTTCTATTTATATGAGAGAAATGTTTTATGGTCATGCTCCGATGGTCAATGGTTTATTCTTAATGAATCTCGAACGTAACGTTACACATGTTCATAGTGTGAATACCAAAAGATGTAAAGTTGATAACGATAGTCCCACATACTTGTGGCATCGCCGCCTTGGTCACATTGGTGTCCAAGCGCATGAAGAAGCTCCATGCCGATGGACTTTTAGAGTCTCTCGATTATGAATCATTTGACACATGCGAACCATGCCTCATGGGCAAGATGACCAAGACTCCGCTTCTCCGGAACAATGGAGCGAGCAACCAACTTATTGGAAATCATACATACCGATGTGTGCGGTCCAATGAGTGTTGAGGTTCATGGAGGATATCGTTATGTTCTCACTCTCACTGATGACTTGAGTAGATATGGGTATGTCTACTTGATGAAACACAAGTCTGAGACCTTTGAAAAGTTCAAGGAATTTCAGAATGAAGTAGAGAATCAACGTGACCGAAAGATAAAATTCTTGCGATCAGATCGAGGAGGAGAATATTTAAGTCACGAATTTGGTACACACTTAAGGAAATGTGGAATCGTTCCACAACTCACGCCGCCTGGAACACCTCGGTAACAGAACGGTGTGTCCGAATGTCGTAGTCGCACTCTATTGGATATGGTGCGATCTATGATGTCTCTTACCGATTTACCGCTATCATTTTGGGGATACGCTCTAGAGACAGCTACATTCACTTTAAATAAGGCACCGTCTAAATCCGTTGAGACGACACCGTATGAATTATGGTTTGGTAAGAAACCTAAGCTGTCGCTTTCTAAAAGTTTGGGGATGTGATGCTTATGTCAAGAAACTTCAACCTGAAAAGCTCGAACCCAAGTCGAAAAAATGCGTCTTCATAGGATACCCTAAGGAAACCATTGGGTATACCTTCTACCTTAGATCCGAAGGCAAGATCTTTGTTGCCAAGAACGGATCCTTTCTGGAAAAAGAGTTTCTCTCGAAAGGAGTAAGTGGGAGGAAAGTAGAATTCGATGGTGTACTACCTCTTGAACCGGAAAGTAGTGCAACTCAGGAAAATGTTCCTGTGGTGCCTACACCGACTGGAGAGGAAATTAATGATGATGATCAAGGTACTTCGGATCAAGTTGCTACTGAACTTCGTAGGTCCACTAGGACACGTTCCGCATCAGATGAGTGGGAGCTCTATAGCATTTCTCATATTATATGTAGATGACATACTTTTGATGGGAAATGATATAGAACTCTTGGACAGCATTAAGGCCTACTTGAATAAAAAGTTTTTCAATGAAGGACCTTGGAGAAGCTGCTTATATATTAGGCATCAAGATCTATAGAGATAGATCAAGACGCCTCATAGGTGTTTCACAAAGCACATACCTTGATAAGATTTTGAAGAAGTTCAAAATGGATCAGTCCAAGAAAGGGTTCTTGCCTGTACTACAAGGTGTGAAATTGAGCTCGGCTCAATGCCCCACCAACGCAAAAGATAAAGAAGAGATGAGTGTCATCCCTATGCCTCAGCCATAGGATCTATTATGTATGCCATGCCGTGTACTGCACTGATGTAAACCTTGCCGTAAGTTTGGCAGGAAGGTACCAAAGTAATACCGGCAAGGAACACCGGACAGCGGTCAAGAATATCCTGAAGTACCGAAAAGGACAAAGGACATGTTTCTCGTTTATGGAGGTGACGAAGAGCTCGTCAGTAAGGGTTACATCGATGCTAGCTTCGACACAGATCTGGATGACTCAAAGTCACAAACCGGATACGTGTATATGTTGAATGGTGGAGCAAGAAGCTGGTGCAACCGCAAGCAGAAGCGCCGTATGGCGGGATCTACATGTGAAGCGGAGTACATGGCAGCCTCGGAGGCAGCACATGAAGCAATTTGGGTGAAGGAGTTCATCACCGACCTAGGAGTCATACCCAATGCGCCGGAGCCGATCAAACTCTTCTGTGACAACACTGAGCTATTGCACTTGCCAAGGAGCCCTGTTTCACAAGAAGACCAGTGCACATCAAGCGCCGCTTCAACTCCATTCGTGAAAATGTTCAAGATGGGGACATAGAAATTTGCAAAGTGCATATGGATCTGAATGTCGCAGATCCGCTGACTAAACCTCTTCCATGAGCAAAACATGATCAACACCGTAACTCTATGGGTGTTCGATTCATCACAATGTAACTAGATTATTGACTCTAGTGCAAGTGGGAGACTGTTGGAAATATGCCCTAGAGGAAATAATAAAAGTATTATTATTATATTTCCTTGTTCATGATAATTGTCTTTTATTCATGCTATGATTGTATTATCCGGAAATCGTAATACACGTGTGAATACATAGACCACAAAATGTCCCTAGTGAGCCTCTAGTTGACTAGCTCGTTGATCAACAGATAGTCATGGTTTCCTCGACTATGGACATTGGATGTCATTGGTAATGTGATCACATCATTAGGAGAATGATGTGATGGACAAGACCCAATCCTAAGCATAGCACAAGATCGTGTAGTTCGCTTTTGCTAGAGCTTTTCCAATGTCAAGTATCTCTTCCTTAGACCATGAGATCGTAACTCCCGGATACCGTAGGAGTGCTTTTGGTGTACCAAACGTCACAACGTAATCGGGTGACTATAAAGGTGCATTACAGGTATCTCCAAAAGTGTCTCATTGGGTTGACAGATCGAGACTGGATTTGTCACTCCGTATGACGGAGAGGTATCACCGGGCCCACTCGGTAGTGCATCATCATAATGAGCTCAAAGTGACCAAGTGTTTGGTCACGGATCGCATTACGGCACGAGTAAAGTGACTTGCCGGCAACGAGATTGAACGAGGTATTGGGATACCGACGATCGAATCTCGCAAGTAAAATACCGATTGACAAAGGGAATAGTATACGGGTTGATTGAATCCTCGACATCGTGGTTCATCCGATGATATCATCGAGGAGCATGTGGGAGCCAACATGGGTATCCAGATCCCGCTGTTGGTTATTGCCCGAGAGCCGTCTCGGTCATGTTCTGCATGTCTCCCGAACCCGTAGGGTCTACACACTTAAGGTTCGGTGGCGCTTAGGGTTGTATGAATATGAGTATGCAGCAAACCGAATGTTGTTCGAGTCCCGATGAGATCCCGGACGTCACGAGGAGTTCCGGAATGGTCCGGAGGTAAAGATTTATATATAGGAAGTCTTATTTTGGTCGCCGGAAAAGTTTCGCGTTATCGGTATTGTACCGGAGTGCCGAAGGGGTCCGGGGTCCACCGGGGGTCCACTTGCCCTGGGGCCACATGGGCTGTGGGGGTGCGCCTTGGCCTATATGGGCCAAGGGCACCAGCCCCAAGAGGCCCATGCGCCAAGATATAAGAAAAAGGGAGAGTCCTAAAGGGGAAGGCACCTGAGGTGCCTTGGGAGGATGGACTCCTCCCCTCTTGGCCGCACCCTTCCTTGGAGGAAGGGGCAAGGCTGCGCCTCCCCTCTCTTGCACCTATATAAAGGGAGGGAGGGAGGGGTGGCGGCACCCATAAGCCCCGCGCCTCCTCCTCCCCTGTAACACCTCCTCCTCCTCCCGTAGTTGCTTAGCGAAGCCCCCGCCGAGTTCTGCTGCATCCACCACCACGCTGTCGTCTGCTGGATCATCATCAACCTCTCCTTCCCCTTGCTGGATCAAGAAGGAGGAGACGCCATCCGCCTCCGCACGTGTGTTGAACGCGGAGGTGCTGTCCGCTCAACACTAGGTCATCGGTGATCCGAATCACGGCGAGTACGACTCCATCATCCCTGCTCCATTGAACGCTTCGCACGCGATCTACAAGTGGTATGTAGATGCAATCACTCTCCCATGACTCGTTGCTAGATGAACTCATAGATGGATCTTGGTGAAACCGTAGGAAAAATTTTAATTTTCTGCAACGTTCCCCGACATGCTTTATTATTATGCTTGAAGTATTATTGTTTTTATGTCAATATTAAACTTTTATTTTGAACCTTATGGATCTGAACATTCATGCCACAATAAAGAGAATTACATTACAAATTATGTTAGGTAGTATTCCACATCAAAAATTCAATTTTTATCATTTACCTACTCGAGGACGAGCAGGAATTAAGCTTGGGGATGCTTGATACGTCTCCAACTTATCTATAATTTTTGATTGTTCCATGCTATTATATCATCTGTTTTGGATGTTTAATGGGCTTTAATATGCTCTTTTATATTATTTTTGGGACTAACCTATTAACCGAAGGCCTAGTGACAGTTTCTGTTTTTTGCCTATTTCAGTGTTTCGCAGAAAAGGAATATCAAACGGAATCCAAACGTAATGAAACCTTCGCGATGATCTTTTTTGAACTAAAAGCAAACCAGAAGACTTGGAGATGAAGTCGGAGACGCAATGAGGCAGCCACGAGGCAGGAGGGCGCGCCCAGGGGGTAGGCGCGTCCCCACCCTCGCGGGCCCCTCGTAGCTCCACCGTTGTACTTCTTTCGCCTATATATAGTCTTATACCCTAAAAACATCAGGGGGAGCCACGAAACCACTTTTCCACCGCCGCAACCTTCTCAGACTCCGTGAGATCCCATCTTAGCCTTTTTCCGCGATCTCGGAGGGGGAATCGATCACGGAGGGCTTCTACATCAACACCATAGCCTCTCCGATGAAGCGTGGGTAGTTTACCATAGACCTTCGGGTCCATAGTTATTAGCTAGATGACTTCTTCTCTCTCTTTGGTTCTCAATACAAAGTTCTCCTCGATGTTCTTGGAGATCTATTCGATGTAATACTTTTTGCGGTGTGTTTGCCGAGATCCGATGAATTGTGGATTTATGATCAAGATTATCTATGAATATTATTTGTTCCTTCTCTGAATTCTTATATGCATGATTTGATATCTTTGCAAGTCTCTCCGAATTATCGGTTTAGTTCGGCCTACTAGATTGATCTTTCTTTCAATGGGAGAAGTGCTTAGCTTTGGGTTCAATCTTGTGTTGTCCTTTCCCAGTGACAGTAGGGGCAGCAAGGCATTGCCATCGAGGATAAAACGATGGGGTTTATATCATATTGCTTGAGTTTATCCCTCTACATCATGTTATCTTGCTTAATGCATTACTCTGCTTATGAACTTAATACTCTAGATGCAGGCTGAACTGGATAGCGGTCGATGTGTCGAGTAATAGTAGTAAATGCAGAATCGTTTCGGTCTACTTGACACGGACATGATGCCTATATTCATGTTCATGCCTAGATATTCTCATAACTATGCGTGTTTCTATCAATTGCTCGGCAGTAATTTGTTCACCCACCGTAATATATGTTATCTTGAGAGAAGCTACTAGTGAAACCTATGGCCCCCCGGGTCTATTTTACATCATATTAGTTTCCCGTCAACTTGCCAATTTCTATCGCCGTTTATTTTGCAATCTTTACTTTCCAATCTATACAAAAAAATATCAAAAATATTTACTTTACTATCTTTATTAGATCTCACTTTTGCGAGTGACCATGAAGGGATTGACAGCCCCTTTATCGCGTTGATTGCAAGGTTCTTGATTGTTTGTGCAGGTACTAGGTGTGTAATCTCCTACTGGATTGATACCTTAGTTCTCAAAACTGAGGGAAATACTTATGCTACTTTGCTGCATCATCCTTTCCTCTTCAAGGGAAAACCAACGCATGCTCAAGAGGCTGGCAACCACTGCACCCTCCGGAGAAGTACCACCACGCACCCAAAGACCTCGGTTACCGCATCAAGCAACAAATTTCAAGAATGAGGCGACGACGACGCCGCTTATCGCCTCAAGACTAGTCCTAGGGTTTCCCGACGCTGGGGCGGTGGGGAGGGTGTACCCGGCACCCTTCAGGAAGGTTCGGCGGCACCCGCAGGCGTCGCCGCGTCGGGGCCGGACGAGCCGCCATGCATTTCTCCCGACCTAAACCCCCACCACCACCCCAGACGATCCATAGTGCACCGCCCAGCACGTCGCCCACCAACATGTGCCACCACGGTCGCCGAACCAACTTCACCGTCTCCCTGAGGCCACCGACACGAGGCCTGGAGGATGGAAGAAGAGATAGTGGGCTCGGGGGCATCCGCAACACAGCCGACATGAGGGGACATCCACCACCGCCGCCGTGGAGCCGACCGGACGCACGAAAAGGGGCCTACCAAGCGCCGAGGCCTGGCCGGATCCAAAGGGTCTGGACAGCCCCTGCCGTCGCGCTGCAGCTCGCCGGCCGACGAAGCCGCCACCGCCCGCAGACTACCGCCTTCTCGCCACCAACACCAGGGAGCAACGTCGCCACTCACCGAGCCGCCGGCCCGCCCTAGCCCAGATGGAGCCCGAAAGGGCCCAGATCTAGGCCGTGCGGGCGCCGCCACGGCCACCAAGATCGCCACGCAGCCCAATGGTCGCGCCTTGCACCGAGGACCACAAGCTCGAAACCCGCCGCCGAGCTGCACCGCCGCCATCGGGTGGCCCCCCCTCCCCATGAGCACGCGGGGAAAGAACGGCTCGCCGGCGGCGGCGGTGGCGGCGGGGGGAGTGGGACGGGAAGGGGGGCGCAGGAGAGGAGGAAGCAGGGGTCCGCCCATCGCCGGGGAGGGGGGGGGGGAAGCGAGCGGACGGGGCGGCGGAGGAGGGGGGAGGGGAGAGGGAGGTGGGACGGGACGCGCACGGCCGACGGCGGCGGGGGGAACGAGGAAGAGAGAGGAGGAACCCTAGAGGAGCGCTCGAGCCAAAATATGAAAATTTACACTAAGGCCTTTAGAAGTCATACTCTAGCCCCACCCTTAGTGTCTCAACCTTCTTCTATGGTCATCTCGAAGGTTGTAAAGAACCCCATTAACTATCCAACCGAAAAGGGAGTAAAGAAAGATCATGAAGCACATTGTAGTCAAGAATTGAAAATCACGTACTTACGGGCAACCTCCTACGGACTTCCCCTTCACGACCAGATGTTAACACCTCATCTTGTAATTGTAAGCCTACGACCCTCCAACGAGATGTTAACAATCGTAGGTGTAGCAAAAACTTGACAAGAATACATCATCTGCAGGAAAACTACTGAATGTTTTATAATATAAAACGGGGGAAATCCTTTTTCTCAAAACTACTGAATGCTTTGTCATGAAACGCTTCAAACTTTTTTTGTTTGAAAAAAGACATCTCTGATAATTATCAAGGAAAACATTTAATCAATACAATGCAAAGATAACAATATAAAAAATGGTTGAGAAAAATGATAATATTACATGGAGAATCATGTTGGACTTCTCTCTCCTTCGTTTGTACGTCGTCTGTCGGAGCTTGAAAATTACATCGAACCAACAATACGGGAGAGGCAAATCTGTAAACATCATCGCCATACTATGTTTTGAAGACTACCATAACCATTCACTGCTAGAAACGAGATCTAGTAATCGTGGAAAAACAATAAAGACCAAGAGACAAAAGGACTTGCTAACTCGACTTAAAACAAAATTGAAGTCAATTGAGACTTAGGCAAACCCCGGTCGAATGGGAGCGCAGGAACCAAAACGAGCACGGCACGCCATTGCAAGACAGAACAAAAGGATCGACTGGCCATTTGTGGGGTCAAAAGTCGTCGGGGGCCAAAACCCATTGGTCCCCAGTGTCTGGATGGCCCACTCGTGGATGGTACGATAAAACCAAGAGACATTTCGGCCGCACCGTACGGAATTAGCATGCTAGAGATCCATCGCTGTGGACGCAGTGTGAAACAAATCGGACGCAAATTCTCTATCACCTGTATAGAACAAAAAGACCGATGAACTACTTACCGCGCCGGCAGAACCATGGATACAAGTCGTGAAGGCGAAGCTGTCTACCATGTCAACTTCCTAAGGACAATAACTTTCCTGATTACGCCCACGTAAAAAACCCGTAATGATGGAGGAATTACGCGGAACTTGGGCAGAACGTAGTTGATGGCGATGGTCGTAGAAGTTTTGCCCTTCCTTGACATAGGCTTGCACCAACCGAACTACGCGCGTCAGCGCCGGTGACCATGTATGCACGCCCGGCCCGGGCTCCCTCTATATAAACCACGGGTGCACGCCAGTCGACCACAACCCAAAAGAGGTCGAGATTCCATCGAGAGCAGTGGCCATGAAGATGGATCAGAGGATGATCATCGTGTGCTCGGTCGTCGGCTCTCTCGGGGTGCTCAGCGCCATCCTGGGGTTCTCAGCCGAGGGCACCAAGCTCACTGTAAGCTACCACACTCACTACGTTCATCCATCCCCGCGCTCGGTACTGATGCATATCTTACTTACTCTGTTGATGCATATCTTGCAGGTTTCGGACTTGTACGTGGGTGGAGGGCTGTGCCTGTACCCGCAGAACCCCGCGCTCGGGCTCGGGGTGTGCGCGGTCATCTTCCTGGTCGTAGCCCAGATCGTCTTCGTGGTCGTCGGCGGTTGCTGCGGCTGCTGCAGGTCCCGCGCCATCCCCTCCGAGACCAACCGGATTGTCGGCGTCGTCTGCGCCGTCTTCTCATGGTGAATGATCCATCGATGAACAAATCAGCAAGCGCTCGCTAGCCGGGCCACTACTTACTGACTAAAACGTGGATGCATGCATGCAGGATCATGGCGATAATCGCGTTCGCGCTGCTGGTGACGGGCGCGGCGTGGAACACCACCGGGACGCGGGAGCCGTCACCGTTCGGGCTGTGCTACGTCCTCAAGGACGGCATCTTCGCCGGCGGCGCCGTGCTCACGCTGGTCGCCACGGCCCTCGGGCTCACCTCCTACGTCATGCTCCGCGGGCAGCCGGCCACGGCCGCCTCCGCCGCCGCCGCGCCCAAGGAAGGCGAGCAGATGCCGGCGGGCGCCACCGGGACGACGACGGGGCAGCCGCAGTTCCCGCAGCAGCTTCACCAGGGGCAGGCGCCACCCAACTACCCGCAGTACTCTCCACCGCCCCAGGGGCAGGGGTACGGCCAAGCGCCGAACCCTCACTACGCCCCTCCTCCGGCACAAGGACAAGGCTATGGAGCGCACGCACCCGAGCAGCAGCAGCTACCCCCGCCTCCTGGACGAGGCTACGGGCAGTACCCTCCTCCTAAAGGGCACGAACATGTATAGCGCGCGCCGTTTGACCAAACTACAGTTTTGCCAGAACTCATCTAGATGAGATATTATTTGGTCTCATTCACCTTTTATAGCCATTGGATGTGATGCTATAAGATGTGTGTGTGTGCTGATCTGGGTTGTATCTGTTCTTGTTTTAAAGTGAATGAGACCAAATTATATCTCATCTAGATGAGTTCTAGGTACTCCCACCAAACTATGTATCGATCGTGCTATACTCCGTGATTTCTATCGTTTTTGTGAATGTAACGTGTGTCTCGCTCGAACTCACCGGAGACCCTGTATTCTTGTGTTACTTTTAGACGATCAGTAATGCTTATTTGATGCTTTACTCGTTTGCAGTTGAGATCTCTCCTATAATCTTCAGAGAGACAGGAGCGAAAACTAATGCTTTCTTTGCTATCATGTTTTCAGTTTTGATCTCGAGTCAAGTTGAAGAGTGAAAGAGCCACAGGTTCTACGGTTTCACGACCGGGCACCATTGCACTAGTATTTTTTTGGTTTGTGCAAACGCTCTTTGGTGTGTTTGATTCCACGTGTAAATCTCAACGCAGTGACAACATCAATCTGCATCAATCGCTTCATCCACCCTCCTGAGCAAATGAGGCAAATGTCCAATCCAATATTTTTTCTTTTGAGCAAAGGAGACCTGCACTTTGAACAGGTGACATTCGGGAACGTAGCTGGTGCACCAAGGCGATTGGTGCCACCCGTGCACCGGACCCCGTTGCACATTCAAAATTGTTCGAAAAAATTCAGAAAAAATTTAGTGAATTGACACAACATCAATGTATGTTGTCACAAAAATTCAAAACCAAATTTAAAACATTGCTCGAGATACGCAAATGACAAATTTGACATCAATGTGCTAATGTGCCAAAATTGAAGCCCAACTTGTGTTATGTACTATTCAGTGTCGAATTTGTCATTTTTTTTATCTCAGGCAATGTTTTGAACTTTGATTTGAATTTTGTGATAACATACATTGATGTTGTGTCAGTACACTATTTTCTTGAATTTTTTCGAACATTTTTGAATGTGCAACGGCGGTAGCACCGATTGCCTCGGTGTACCATAGACATCCCTGGTGACATTCCCTCCGATGTAGCATGATAATTACTAAAAACATGTGGGACAATTTTGTTGCATGACATTTTTTTATGTAGATGGCAATTCACCCAACTATAGCACGCCAATTCCTGGATATGTGCAACAACTTTTTGTTGTTGCAACATGACAACTTATTTGTTGTAACATGACAAACCTCTTATGATAGCATGGGACTTTCTTAACATGTGGGTAATTTTTCTCTTCTATAGCATGACAACTCTCTCTGCTATGGCATGACAATTCCGACATGTCAATCCATGATATTGTGGCAAATTTCTATGATGTAGCATGGAATTTTCTAAACATGTGGGAATCTCTCCATCTTTATCATGCCAATTTTCTCTTCTGCAACATTTACCATATTTTAGTATCTCTATGCAAAACATGAAAAACCTTGAACATATGGCAAGTGGCAATTATCTGTGCTAGCAGTGCATGGCGAACAAGGGTGGTGGGCCTCGATGAGCCAGATGCATAGCATCATTCTCTCGAGGGAGCTTCCTAGCGCGAACGATGTCATTCACTCGTAAGAGTCTCCCAGAGCGCATGATCATTCACGCCAAGGGCTCTAGGGAGAGCACGTTCTCTCCCTACCAGTGTCCTTTTTTGGGGTAAATTCAACTTCAGAAGGTAACACACTTTTTCTTTGTCTTTCGACCATGACTTGCCGAGTGTGAAAATCAACGATTGAAGAGGTCGACTAGAGGGAGGGGGAGTAGCAGACTACACATTTTTTTCTTAGAAATTTGGATAGTTCAAATGAAGTAAATTCTCTAGATGAGCAAACCAGGGTGAGAAAAACCTATATGACACAATACACGAGCTAGCAACAAGTAAAAAAAGAGCAACAAGCTAGCAAGCAAGGAGAAGAAAGTAAAAATGTGAAAACGATTAACCACGAGTTAGAGACGATGATGTATCCCCAATTCCACACTTTTTTTGCAAATTTTCATTGGACATTTGTGAGATCCAAAGATTGTCGAACTCCACCAGTGGCTCATCCTATTCTCATTTTGCGTTAGTCCCGGTGTATGAGTCTCAAATCACTCGTGGTTAGACTTGGAGGCCCCCACCAAAGATTTACAAACTTCTTCGGATCATACCACAAGAAGGAAGTTTCAAAAGGACTCCCAACAACTCCAAGAGTAACAAGACTCCACCCAGGATCAAGGAGGATTCAGTTTTCCTTTGGTGAAAGTGTGGCCGGGGTCTCCACTTGCTTTCCTTAAAAGATCGACAAGTTTGGGTGGCTATGGAGGGAGATCTTCAAGCAATTTGAGCTTGTATTAATGGAGCATAGAGAATGTAAATTGTACTTACTATTGGATTATGGATGGGCTTAGGCGTGATACGTCTCCAACGTATCTATAATTTTTGATTGTTCCATGCTGTTATATTATCAGTCTTGGATGTTTTACAATAATTTTATAGCAACTTTATATCATTTTTTGGGACTAACCTATTGACCCAGTGCCCAGTGTTAGTTGCTGTTTTTTGCTTGTTTTTACATCGCAGGAAATCGATATCAAACGGAGTCCAAGCACCGTGAAACTTTTTGGAGATTCTTTATGGACCAGAACACTCAGGATGGGCCAGAGCAGCACCTGGGGGGGTGCCCCGAGGGGGGCACAACCCACCAGGGCATGCCTGGGGGCCCAGGCGCGCCCAGGTGGGTTGTGCCCACCTCGGTGGCCTCCCGCGCCCCCTCTTGACCCTATAAATTCCCCAAAATTCCAAAACCCCTCGGGGTTAACCTAGATCAGAACTTCCGCCACCGCAAGGCTCTGTAGGCATCAAAAACCAATCTAGACCCTGTTCCGGCACCCTGCCGGAGGGAGGCATCATCTCCGGTGGCCATCTTCATCATCCCGGCGGCCACCACGATGAGGAGGGAGTAGTCCACCCTCGGGGCTGAGGGTTTGTACCAGTAGCTATGTGTTTATTCTCTCTCTCTCTCTCTCTCTCTCTCTCTCTCTCTCTCTCTTTCTCGTGTTCTTGAGATGTCACGATCTTGATGTATCGCGGGCTTTGTTAATATAGTCGGATCATATGGTGTTTTTCCCTCTCTATCTTGTTGTGATTAATTGAGTTTTCCCTTTGAGATTTTGTTTTATTGGATTGAATACTTTTATGGATTTGAGATCACTTGATATATGCCTTGCATATGAATACTCGTGGTTAAAATGGGGTATCATATTGATTCACTTGATATATGTTTTGGCATTCAACTCACGAATTCCCGATGTGACATTGGGGCAATCTATGCATAGGGGGTGATGCACGTTCTTGTCTTTGTTTCTCTGGTAGAAATCTTGGGGCACTCTTTGAAGTTCTTTGTGTTGGATTGAATATTACGAATCTGAATTTGCTTTGGTGTCATTTTAGTACAAACTCTTGGTTAGATCAATCGGAAAGAATAGCTTGGTGTTATTTTACTACGAACTCTAGGATAGATTAATAAGAAATAATATCTTTGAGGTGGTTTCGTATCCTACAAACAATTCCGCCTTATGTTCTCCGCTAGATAGGAACTTTGGAGTGATTTCTTCGTCGCACTTTGAGGGATGGTTATATGATCCAATTATATTAGCACTGTTGAGAGATTGCACTAGCGAAAGTACGGACCCTAGGCCTCATTTTCAAGCATTGCAATACCGTTTTTGTGCCCGTTTACTATTTTCTACCTTGCTATTTTATTTATTCAGATATAAAAATATATTTATACCATCCATATTACACTTTTATCACAATCTCTTCGCCAAACTAGTGCACCTATACAAATTTCCATTGTATTGGGTGTGTTGGGGACGCAAGAGATTTCTTGTATTTGATTGTAGGGTTGTTTGAGAGAGACCATCTTCATCCTACGCCTCCCACGGATTGATAAATCTTAGGTCATCCACTTGAGGGAAAATTGATAATGTCCTACAAAACTCTGCGCTTGGAGGCCCAACACGTGTCTACAAGAATAAAGTTGCATAGTAGACATCAAGCTCTTTTCTGGCGCCGTTGCCGGGGAGGTGTGTGCTTGAAGGTATACCTTTAGATCTTGCAATTGAATCTTTTAGTTTCTTGTTTTATCACTAGTTTGGTTTATAAAAGAAAACTACAAAAAATGGAATTGAGGTTGCATCATATTATTGATCATCTTTATAATATCTTTCTTGAAAATGATGGATCGAAAAATTGTGCTCAATTGTTAGAAGAAGAAGCCAATAAAAGTTTCGGCACAAAATATTTGAATGATGAGCATGATTGCAATATTGTTGGTATGAACTCTTTGAATATCCATGATGCTAACGATATGCAAAGGCATAAGCTTGGGGATGCTATATTTGATGAATATGATATTTTTAGTCCCCCAAGTTTTGATGATAAAATTTATTATGATGATTGCATGCCTCCTATTTATGATGGTTATATTGATGAAAGTGGATTTGGAGAGGTCATGACTTTATTTAGTGATGAATCCACTATTTTGGAAGAGGTTGCAATTGACTATGACAACAAAGTTGCTATCTATGATGATTATGGTGATGACATGTATGCCATAAATAATAATGATAACCATGAAACTTGTCATCATGATTTTAGTTTTCAATCCCATGATAATTATTTTGTTGAATTTGCTCCCACTACTATTGATGAGAATAAATTTGCTTATGTGGAGAGTAATAAAATTTCTATGCTCGTGGATCATGAAAAGAATACTTTATGTGATAGCTATATTGTTGAATTCATTCATGATTCCACTGAATATTATTATGAGAAAGGAACATGTGCTTGTAGGTGTTGCAATAATATCAAGTTTCCTCTCTATGTGTTGAAAGTTTCGAAGTTATGCTTGTTTTGCCTTCCTATGCTAGTTGATTCTTGTTCCCATAAATTGCTTGTTCACAAAATCCCTATGCATATGAAGTGGGTTAGACTTAAATGTGCTTTTCATGTGTTTCATTATGCTCTTGTTATGTTTCAATTCTTATCTTTTATGTGAGCATCATTGAAATCATCATGCCTAGCTAAAAGGCATAAAAGAAAAGCGCTTGTTAGGAGACAACCCAACACTTTTACTTACTGTTTTTATGTGTTCACAGGATTAGGCTACTGTAGTAACCATGTTTTATTGCTTTTGTTTCAATAAAGTGCCAAGTAAAGCCTTTGGGATAGTGTGGATGATAGTTGACTTGAATCTGTGCAAAACCAAAAACTTTAGATTCCAGAAACATAATTATTTAAATTCACTGGAGCGTCGAAAATTTCTGATTTTTTTACAGATGATCGGTATACAAATTGTCTACGTGTTCCTAGTTTTTCAGAATTTTTGTAGTTGTAGAAATATGACTAATATTCAGATCTTTACAGACTGTTCTATTTTTGACAGATTCTATTTTCAATGCATAATTTGCTTGTTTTCTAGTTTCTATGGCTTATGTTGCTCAATATAAATTGTGGAAATGATATGCTACAGTAGGAATTGTGTGGAAACAATTATGAATCTTGTCTTTGACAGTACCAAAGTGAAATGGTTTGCTCTTTATCATACAAACCTATCTCACGAAGTTCCGTTAAGTTTTGTGTGGTTGAAGTTTTCAAGTTTTGGGTGAGATGTCGATATGAGGAGAATAAGGAGTGATAAGAACCTAAGGTTGGGGATGCCCAAGGCACTCCAAGGTAATATTCAAGGAAGATCCAAGCAAATAAGCTTGGGGATGCCCCGGAAGGCATCCCCTCTTTCGTCTCCAACATTATCGGTAACCTCACTTGGAGCTATGTTTTCATTCGTCACATGATATGTGTTTTTCTTGGAGAGTCAATTTATTTTGTTAGGATTTTCTTGTTGTTATTTAGAATAATGTTTTGCATCTTTTATTTCAACAAAAGTGGCATTGATAGCCTTGACTATGCTTATTTTACAAGTCTACATGTTGCTGTTTAAAAATAGAAAGTTTACCGCTGTTGCAAAAATTTCCTAGAAAAGTCAGAATGTGATAAAATGCTGAAACTTTTTGCAAAATAAGCTCTGATAAATTTTGTAAAGTGTGGTAATTTTTTTAGAATTTTTGGAGTTAGGGAAGTATGATGAATATTGCATTCTTTATAGACTGTACTATTTTGCCAGATTGCTGTTATGTTTGCATATGTTTGCTTGTTTAATGATTCTATTTGAGGATATGAGTATTAAATATGCAGATGCATTTAGTATGCAATGTTGAATAATAATTTTAGTGATTTACTACAATAGAGAATGATAAAGTTTTTGCATTGGTTCATACTAACTTATCTCACGAGTTCTTGTTAAGTTTGTGTATATGAAGTTTTTAAGATTTAGGGAGACCATGCTATAAAAAGAGTTAAGGAGACACAGATGATCAATATTGGGGATGCCCAAGGCATCGCAAGTTAATATTTCAAGAAGTCTCAAGTATCTAAGCTTGGGGATGGCCCGGTAGGCACACTAGTATGCGTCAGTGCTATACAAACGGTTTTTAACCCCTTTCCGCGATGACATTTGGAATCGTCGCCTAGTGAGTGTGGGCGATAGGGGGGGGGGTCCTTCCCACATGACCCAGAAACTGTTGTGGATATGCCCTCCTGGCACACACGCTCGGCAAAATGAGGTCATGTGCGACCGGCGAGCGCTCAAATACAGAAATACGTATAGTAGAGCTAAAAAAATACAATTATAAAGGCGAAATTGTTTCCGGTCGCAAGTACATCGCACACAGTCAGTCCCCGCTAAAAGTTTCCGTTCGTATGTACCTCCCACACAGTCGCTACAAGGAAAACGTTTCCGTTCACAGGTACATCACACACAATTTTTTCCGTTAAATCGTTTGCGTTATTGTATGCATCACACACGGTCCGTAGAAGAAACTGTGGCAAAGGCTGTCCATCACACATAGTTTTTATGTGGTAAACGTTTGCGCAAGGTGGCCTAACGCAAATAGTTTTCAAGAGAAAGTCGTGTGTGATTGTTCATTGATCCAACACGGTTTATTCCTAAAAACTGTGTGCATTGCCTGAGGTCATCGCCCACGGTATTTTTTCAATAACCGTTTGCAATAGCAAAACCTAATTAGCAGGTAAATCGCCATTAGCAGGCTAATTGCCCTATTATTAATAATCCATTTATTAATTTAATTGACCTTTATATTTAGCACATAATATATTTTATTTTCATATTAAGGAAGCAGAATTTCATAATTGAAATATATCAGAGTACAACATCATATAGCTTGAGCACTCAGCTACCCCATTACACAACTACACCAGCACCAAGTTTCACATGTAAAATCTATAACCTTTCGAAATTAGCATCATAGACGGTACATAGACAGATGTATCTCATCTGAAAAACTGCTGAAGCAGAAGGCAAATATTGAGCCTTCATTGATGTTGAAGGACTTTGTAACTTTAGGCCAGTGCCTGTGGATGATTGACCGTCCATCCTTCGTCCTCTTCAGGAACACTTCAACATTGAACTGTGAGTGTTGTATGAATAACTTCCTCGCCTCCTGACCATACAGGTGATTTGAGAGGTAATATTCAGTGAACTGCTTTGGAAAGGCCTAAAAACAAAAATGTGCATAAATACCTTCTCTATATTGGAAATGGGGCAAAGGAATAAAAAAGGCAAGGTATAATAGTTAGTACCATCCTGTAGTGAGCTGATGTCTTCTTCATTGTGCAGACAAAGATCTTGTTGTTTTTTGTCGCTAATTTCTTTATCCTAACAATCTTTCGGAGTTTCTTGACTTGACTGATATTCATGGACAGCTCATTTCCCCATATGCAAAAAGGGTCGAATAGTGGGTCAAAACCCCTAACAGCATGACCTACATGTGCAATACCAAATTGTTAAAAATCTAAATATTAGAATGGTTCCTGCAATTGCACAATAATGTGCTATTAGACAACGGACCATGCACGTGCTAACCTCGATTGTAAACCTCAGTGCTTCCCATTGTTTCCCCGCAACACATATAAGGTAGTTAGTCATCAGGTTAAGTAAGGGTTCGCATGCTATCAGTAAAATATGTTGATGAAAAATAAGCACATTCCAGATTCATCAAATTAATCCAAGCCGCATGGAAAACCCATTTATCCAAACCAAGCATGATTAAGAACTAGGAAATATAGCACTTGTATATGTTTCTCATGTATTTAGTACATCCAAATTTAATTTATTTCTCACATGGTATACAATAACAGAATGCAGCCACAACAATTGGACATCGCATTGCAAGGAACCATGCAGTTAATTAAACACCACAACAACTGAACAAAATATTAATTGAGCACCACATTGCACAATATAACATACTCCTAATAGAAGATCAGACAGTTAACCAAACCAAGCATGCTTAACAACTTGGAAATATAGCAATTGTATTTGTTTCTCATGTATTTACTACAACCAAATTCAGTTTATTCCTCACATGGTATACAATAACAGAATGCACCCACAAGTATTGAACATCGCATTGCAGAATTGAACCAAACAGTTAACTAAACACCACAACACAAATGAACCAAACGTTAACAGAGCACCACATTGCACAATGTATAACCAAACCAAGCATGCTTGACAACTTGGAAATATAGCAATTGTATTCGTTTTTCATGTATTTTGTAAAGATAAATTCGATTTATTTCTCACATGGAAGACAATACAAAATTGCAGCCTGAAGAATTGAACATCACATTTGCGGAATTGAACCAAACAGTTAACTGAAGACGACAACTAATTAACAAAACAATTAATAAGTGAGCACCACACTGCACGACATATAGAACATATACACTAGAGCAACAGATTGCACGGTAAAATTAGATAGCACAATTCACTAGAATTTGTGAAGGAAAGGCAGGAGCAGCACACACAACGGGTAAACCGAGCATGCTTAACCGGCGTAGCTAGCAAATGGCAAGGTGTCATCCAAGATCTGGGGGTCAGCACGAATGGAATCCATCGCGACCTCATCCACGCGTGCGGCCGTGATTTGCTTCTCCGTTGCCAAATGCTCCTTGAGATCCTGGCTATACTGCGTGCACCATGTATTAGGGCATCACTTATTTGGTGGAGGGGTTGGTGATTTGGGTGGAAGGTGTCGTGCTCGCGCCGGCGGTCGGGGCATGTGGGGCGTGGAAGGAGGAGGAGGATGGGGGTCGGGTGTGTATTACCTGCCTGGATAGGTGAGGCCGAGCAGCGTGAAAGAGGGTCGTCGGCGAGGAGGCAGCGCTGCAAGCAAGGAGTGAAGGTTTCAACTTGGAAAGGAAGGCGGAAACAGGGGAAGCTTTTGGTAAGGGGGAGGGGGCGGGGAGGTAGATATTTCCGCGGAAGCCAAAAATTTGGAATCACTTCAGCCAAAAAATAGCGCGCAAAGTGTCATCAGACACGATCCCTTATTCAGAACTGTGTACGATATGTGAACATCACAAATGATTCAGATAGCTTAACCCATGTGTGATGAGTTTGAACGTCAAAAATTTTGGTCCGAATTTCCATGGTTACAGTGGTCATCCACGTCATTGCATAATTTGGGTACACAAAGGAGACTACATCACACCCACACTTCTTAATCGAGCAAGTTCAACAATTAAACATAGCTAGCTGGCCTAAACATTACTCTAACAAATTAAAGACTAGCGCTCTTAATTAAACAAAACAAAGAGTACTACTACAGGTGGTGCTCGTCGATCTCCGCCTCCGTCTCCTGGGGAAGGGGCTCCATGGCATCAATCGCACCATACTCGGCAAGCATCTCGCCATCCACGTCCGTCATATCTTTGGAGATACCACAATATTCCAGAAACCCTAGAAGCATGAACGGAATATTCATCCAGCTGCCGCAGAGTCTAGAACCACCTGATCCAATCTAGACACCATCACGGAGGGGTTCACCACTTCCATTGGTGCCTCTCCGATGATGCGTGAGTAGTTCTTTGTAGACCTTCAGGTCCGTAGTTAGTAGCTAGATGGCTTTCTCTCTATCTCCCTCGCTGGATTCTCAATACAGTGGTCTATTGGAGATCCATATGATGTAACTCTTTTGCAGTGTGTTTGTTGGGATCTGATGAACTTTGAGTTTATGATCAGTCATATCTTTTTATATCCATGAAAGTTATTTGAGTTTCTTTGATCTCTTATATGCATGATCTCTTATAGCCTCGTATTTCTTCTCCAATATTTGGATTTTGTTTGGCCAACTTGATCTATTTATCTTGCAATGGTAAGAGGTGCCCGGTAGTGGGTTCGATCTTACGGTGCTCGATCCCAGTGACAGAAGGGGAAACGACACGTATGTATCGTTGCTACTAAGGATAAAAAGACGAGATCTATATCTACCGCCATATAGATAAACGGATCTTGTCTACATCATGTCATCGTTCCTATTGCATTACTTCGTTTTTCCATGAACTTAATACACTAGATGCATGCTGGATAGCGGTCGATGTGTGGAGTAATAGTAGTAGATGCAGGCAGGAGTCAGTCTACTAATCTTGAACGTGATGCCTATGTAATGATCATTGCCTGGATATCGTCATAATTATTTGAAGTTCTATCAATTGCCCAACAATAATGTCTCAAGCATCCCCAAGCTCAATTCCTGCTCGTCCTCGAGTAGGTAAATGATAAAAACAGAATTTTGGATGTGGAATGCTACTTAGCATATTCTCCTTATTGTGGCATGAATGTTCATATCCGAAGGATTCAAGATAAAAGTTTAATATTGACATAATAATAATAATAATACTTCAAGCATACTAACAAAGCAATCATGTCTTCTCAAAATAACATGGCCAAAGAAAGTTATCCCTACAAAATAATTTAATCATGCACAACCTCGATGACAAACCAAGCAATTGTTTCATACTTTTAATGTTCTCAAACTTTTTCAATCTTCACGCAATACATGAGTGTGAGCCATGGACATAGCACTATAGGTGGAATAGAATGGTGGTTGTGGAGAAGACAAAAAGGAGAAGACAGTCTCACATCAACTAGGCGTATTAACGGGCTATGGAGATGCCCATCAATCACTACTGGAATCTGGCACTTTGCCATCTGCCATGGCAGATGGCAAAGGCATGGTCGGCGGATGGCAAAGGCTTTGCCATCTGCCAGCAGATGGCAAACACTTTGTCTGAAACCCTGGTGGCAAAGGCTTCTTTGCCGTCTGCTGGCTGATGGCAAAGAGCCTGTGGCTTTGCCATCACCGGCAGATGT
Source organism: Aegilops bicornis (assembly GCA_021605145.1). Lineage (NCBI taxonomy): Eukaryota > Viridiplantae > Streptophyta > Magnoliopsida > Poales > Poaceae > Aegilops > Aegilops bicornis. Next base: position 509,356,938 of record CM038669.1, read on the forward strand.
CAAAGCCTCTTAACGGGTTAGCCCGTTAGAAGGCTAACGACATACTTTGCCGCTTGCCGCAGATGGAAAAGGTCGCAGTTTCTTGCCGCCGCCAGATGGCAAAGGCTGCATGCTTTGCCGTCACAAGACATGGCAAAGAGCTTTGCCGTCTGCCCAAGACATGGCAAAGAGCTTTGCCATCTGCTGGCAGATGGCAAAGAGCTTTGCCATCTGCTGGCAGATGGCAAAGAGCCCAAGTAGGCCAGCCCAAATTTAACATGTAGATGACACGTGGCCTCTTTGCCATCTGCCAAATGAGATGGCAAAGTGACTATATTGCCCCATTTAATTTTGTTTTTCTTATATCAATTCATTTTCACGTAAAATCAAACACAAATATATTTATATGACCAATATAGTATATTCAACACATATTACCAATAGTCATGAACACATATATATCCAACACATGTTACCAATAGTAGCAAGTTTCATCCGTACATATACATAGTTTCATCAATATTACACAGTTTCATCCATAGGTAGCAAGTTTCACAAGGTCAAAACAAAAACTAAATACAAGCACTCCATCAACCCAAGCTTCCGTGATCTTAAGCAAATCTGTAAAATGAGAAAGAAGAAAATTAGAAGAAGAAGACTAGAAGAAGAAGATTATTATGATGCAACTAAAGTGTGAAGATTATTATGATGCAACTTATATCTATAAAATAGGTCATTCTGGAGCTAAGTATGTTTATTATGTCATTTTTGAGCTAGCTAAGCATACTAAGTCATTTTGGTGTAAAACATGCTAAGGTCATTCTAGAGCTAAGTAAGGTTATTATGTCATTTTGAAGCTAGCTAAGCATGTGAAGTCATTTAGGAGCTAAAATATGTCATTTCTTAAGCATATTATGTCATTTTAGAGTTAGCTAAGCATATTAAGTCATTTTGGAGGAAAAGATGCTAAGTATAGGTCATTTTAGAGCTATCCTAGGTTAAATAGGTCATTTTAAGCTAGCTAAGCATATGAAGTCATTTTGGAGGAAAAATGCTAAGTATAGGTCATTTTAGAGCTATCCTAAATTAAATAGGTCATTTTGGAGCTAATTAAGCTTATTATGTAATTTTGAGCTAGCTAAGCATAATGAGTCATTTTGGAGGAAAAATGCTAAGTATAGGTCATTTTAGAGCTATCCTAGGTTAAATAGGCCATTTTGGAGCTAAGTAAGGTTATTATGTCATTTTGGAGCTAGCTAAGCATATGAAGTCATTTAGGAGCTAAAATATGTCATTTCTTAAGCATATTATGTCATTTTAGAGCTAGTTAAGCATATTAAGCCATTTTGTAGGAAAAGATGCTAAGTATAGGTCATTTTAGAGCTATCCTAGGTTAAATAGGTCATTTTTAAGCTAGCTAAGCATATTAAGTCATTTTGGAGGAACAAAATGCTAAGTATAGGTCATTTTAGAGCTATCCTAGGTTAAATATGTCATTTTTAAGCTAGCTAAGCATATTAAGTCATTTTGGAGGAAAAATGCTAAGTATAGGTCCATTTTAGAGCTATTCTAGGTTAAATATGTCATTTTGGAGCTAATTAAGCTTATTATGTCATTTTTGAGCTAGCTAAGCATATTGAGTCATTTTGGAGGAAAAAATGATAAGTATATGATTATGTCGCTAGTATCCATGTGGTAGAGAACCCGGGCCGACATGACTAGTCATAGAACTGTGGTGGTACAAACGTCTGAGGGACAGGCATACATGACCCAAAGAATGCACGTGTCGGTCATCGAAAGTGCAACCAAGTCGTAGTAAGCTACAAGGACTTCGGTGATACACCACGTGACATTTCCCGTAGGGACATACACAGAGCAAAGAAGGACACATGCTACCAATCCATGTGTTCCTGAGCAAGAGCGAACTACCATGGCTCAGTGGAAGCACTAGGAGGCATTTCCCTGTATGGAAAGCTACCAAAGGCACACGACTAGGTGTCGAATCCCACACATACAATGCATTTCAAACATACACACATTATGCACGATATGTGTAGATACAACATGGGATCACAACAAAACTCAATTAAGCAAAACACTTGGGAAACTTACCGTCATCACGGAGGTGTAGGTGTAGGTTGATGGGGAACGTTGCAGAAAATAAAATTTTCCTACGGTTTCACCAAGATCTATCTATGAGTTCATCTAGAAACGAGTGATAGGAGTGCATCTACATACCTTTGTAGATCGCGTGCGGAAGCGTTCAAGAGAACGGGGTTGAGGGAGTCGTACTCGTCGTGATCCAAATCACCGATGACCTAGTGCCGAACGGACAACACCTCCGCGTTCAACACACATACGGAGCGGATGACGTCTCCCGCACCTTGATCCAGCAAGGAGGAGGGAGAGGTTGAAGAAGATCCAGCAGCACGACGGCGTGGTGGTGGATGCACTGTGGTTCCAGATAGCTTCACCGAGCTTCATGAGAGGGAGAGGTGTAGCAGGGGAGAGGAGGCGCCAAGACTTCAGGTGCGGCTGCCTCCCTCCCCACCTTTATATAGGCCCCCTGGGGCGCCCCCCGAGATGGGATCTCCCAAGGGGGGGCAGCTAGGGGCGGAGTGCCCCCCAAGGCAAGTGGAGGCGCCCCCCACCCTAGGGTTTCCAACCCTAGGCGCAGGGGGGCCCAAGGGGGGGGGGGCGCACCAGCCCACCAGGGGCTGGTCTCCTCCCCAGTTCAGCCCACGGGGCCCTCTGGGATAGGTGGCCCCACCCGGTGGACCCCCGGGACCCTTCCGGTGGTCCCGGTACAATACCGGTGACCCCCAAACTCTCCCGATGGCTGAAACTGCACTTCCTATAGATAATTCTTTACCTCCGGACCATTCCGGAACTCCTCGTGACGTCCGGGATCTCATTCGGGACTCCGAACAACTTTCGCTTTGCTGCATACTCATATCTCTACAACCCTAGCGCCACCGAACCTTATGTGTAGACCCTACGGGTTCGGGAGACAGTGCATATGACCGAGACTGCTCTCCGGTCAATAACCAACAACGGATCTGGATACCCATGTTGGCTCCCACATGCTCCTCGATGATCTCCATCGATGAACCACGATGTCGAGGATTCAAGCAACCCCAGTATACAATTCCCTTTGTCAATCGATGCGTTACTTGCCCGAGATTCGATCGTCGGTATCCCAATACCTCGCTCAATCTCGTTATCGGCAAGTCACTTTACTCGCATCAGTAATGCATGATCCCGTGACCAAACACTTGGTCACTTTGAGCTCATTATGATGATGCATTACCGAAAGGGCCCAGAGATACCTCTCCGTCATACGGAGTGACAAATCCTGGCCTCGATCCGTGTCAACCCAACATACACTTTCGGAGATACCGTAGTGCACCTTTACGGTCACCCGATTCCAGGACGCTTTGGTACACCCAAAGCACTCCTACGGTATCCGGAGTTACACGATCTCATGGTCTAAGGAAAGGATACTTGACATTGGAAAAGCTCTAGCAAACGAACTACACGATCTTGTGCTATGCTTAGGATTGGGTCTTGTCCATCACATCGTTCTCCTAATGATGTGATCCCGTTATCAATGACATCCAATGTCCATAGTCAGGAAACCATGACTATCTATTGATCAACGAGCTAGTCAACTAGAGGCTCACTAGGGACATGTTGTGGTCTATGTATTCACACGTGTATTACGATTTCCGGATAATACAATTATAGCATGTATAAAAGACAATTATCATGAACAAGGAAATATAATAATAATCCTTTTATTATTGCCTCTAGGGCATATTTCCAACAGTCTCCCACCTGCACTAGAGTCAATAATCTAGTTACATTGTGATGAATCGAACACCCATAGAGTTCTGGTGTTGATCATGTTTTGCTTTCATGGAAGAGAGGTTTAGTCAACGGATCTGCGACATTCAGATCCGTATGCACTTTGCAAATTTCTATGTCTCCATCTTGAACATTTTCATGAATGGAGTTGAAGCGACACATGATATGCCTGGTCTTCTTGTGAAACCTAGGCTCCTTGGCAAGTGCAATAGCTCCAGTGTTGTCACAGAAGAGTTCGATCGGCCCCGACGCATTGGGTATGACTCCTAGGTCGGTGATGAACTCCTTCACCCAAATTGCTTCATGCGCTGCCTCCGAGGCTGCCATGTACTCCGCTTCACATGTAGATCCTAGCACGACGCTCTGCTTGCAATGCACCAGCCATCGCTCCACCATTCAACATATACACGTATCCGGTTTGTGACTTAGAGTCATCCAGATCTGTGTCGAAGCTAGCGTCAACGTAACCCTTTACGACGAGCTCTTCGTCACCTCCATAAACAAGACACATGTCCTTAGTCCTTTTCAGGTACTTCAGGATATTCTTGACCGCTGTCCAGTGTTCCTTGCCGGGATTACTTTGGTACCTTCCTACCAAACTTACGGCAAGGTTTACATCAGGTCTGGTACACAAGATGGCATACATAATAGACCCTATGGTCGAGGCATAGGGGATGACACTCATCTCTTCTATATCTTCTGCTGTGGTCGGACATTGAGCCGAGCTCAATTTCACACCTTGTAATGCGTGCAAGAACCCTTTCTTGTAATCGATCCATTTTGAACTTCTTCAATATCTTATCAAGGTATGTGCTTTGTGAAAGACCTATGAGGCGTCTCGATCTATCTCTATAGATCTTGATGCCTAATATATAAGAAGCTTCTCCAAGGTCCTTCACTTTACTCGTACCGTAATGCATGATCCCGTGACCAAACACTTGGTCACTTTGAGCTCATTATGATGATGCATTACCGAGTGGGCCCAGAGATACCTCTACGTCATACACGGAGTGACAAATCCCGCCTCGATCCGAGTCAACCCAATGTACACTTTCGGAGATACCGGTAGTGCACCTTTATAGTCACCCAGTTACGTTGTGACGTTTGGTACACCCAAAGCACTCCTACGGTACCCGGGAGTTACACGATCTCATGGTCTAAGGAAAGGATACTTGACATTGGAAAAGCTCTAGCAAACGAACTACACAATCTTGTGCTATGCTTAGGATTGGGTCTTGTCCATCACATCATTCTCCTAATGATGTGATCCCGTTATCAATGACATCCAATGTCCATAGTCAGGAAACCATGACTATCTATTGGTCAACGAGCTAGTCAACTAGAGGCTCACTAGGGACATGTTGTGGTCTATGTATTCACACGTGTATTACGATTTCCGGATAATACAATTATAGCATGAATAAAAGACAATTATCATGAACAAGGAAATATAATAATAATCCTTTTATTATTGCTTCTAGGGCATATTTCCAACAGTCTCCCACTTGCACTAGAGTCAATAATCTAGTTACATTGTGATGAATCGAACACCCATAGAGTTCTCGTGTTGATCATGTTTTGCTCATGGAAGAGGTTTAGTCAACGGATCTGCGACATTCAGATCTGTATGCACTTTGCAAATTTCTATGTCTCCATCTTGAACATTTTCACGAATGGAGTTGATGCGACGCTTGATGTGCCTGGTCTTCTTGTGAAACATGGGCTCCTTGGCAAGTGCAATAGCTCCAGTGTTGTCACAGAAGAGTTTGATCGGCCCCGAGGCATTGGGTATGAATCCTAGGTCGGTGATGAACTCCTTCACCCAAATTGCTTCATGCGCTGCCTCCGAGGCTGCCATGTACTCCGCTTCACATGTAGATCCCGCCACGACGCTTCGCTTGCAGCTGCACTACCATCGCTCCACCATTCAACATATACACGTATCCGGGTTTGTGACTTAGAGTCATCCAGATGCGTGTCGAAGCTAAGCGTCGATGTAACCCTTTACGACGAGCTCTTCGTCACCTCCATAAACGAGAAACATGTCCTTAGTCCTTTTCGTACTTCAGGATATTCTTGACCGCTGTCAGTTGTTCCTTGCCGGGATTACTTTGGTACCTTCCTACCAAACTTACGGCAAGGTTTACATCAGGTTCAGTACACAGCATGGCATACATAATAGACCCTATGGCTGAGGCATAGGGGATGACACTCATCTCTTCTATATCTTCTGCCATGGTCGGACATTGAGCCGAGCTCAATTTCACAATTTGTAATACATGCAAGAACCCTTTCTTGGACTGATCCATTTTGAACTTCTTCAATATCTTATCAAGGTATGTGCTTTGTTAAAGACCTATGAGGCGTCTCGATCTATCTCTATAGATCTTGATGCCTAATATATAAGCAGCTTCTCCAAGGTCCTTCATTGAAAAACTCATATTCAAGTAGGCCTTAATGCTGTCCAAAAGTTCTATATCATTTCCCATCAAAAGTATGTCATCTACATATAATATGAGAAATGCTACAGAGCTCCCACTCACTTTCTTGTAAACGCAGGCTTCTCCATAAGTCTGCAGAAACCCAAACGCTTTGATCATCTCATCAAAGCGAATGTTCCAACTCCGAGATGCTTGCACCAGCCCATAAATGGATCGCTAGAGCTTGCATACCTTGTTAGCATTCTTAGGGTTGACAAAACCTTCCGGCTGCATCATATACAGTTCTTCCTTAAGATAGCCGTTAAGGAATGCCGTTTTGACGTCCATTTGCCATATCTCATAATCATAGTATGCGGCAATTGCTAATATGATTCGGACGGACTTCAGCTTCGCTACGGGAGAGAAAGTCTCATCGTAGTCAACCTTGAACTTGCCGATAACCCTTAGCGACAAGTCGAGCTTTATAGATGGTAACATTACCATCCGCGTCCGCCTTCTTCTTCTTAAAGATCGATTTGTTTTCTATCGTCACGATCATCGGGCAAGTCTGTCAAAGTCCATACTTTGTTTTCATACATGGATCCTATCTCGGATTGCATGGCTTCAAGCCATTTGTTGGAATCTGGGCCCGCCATCGCTTCTTCATAGTTCGAAGGTTCACCGTTGTCCAACGACATGATTTCCAGGACAGGGTTGCCATACCACTCTGGTGTGGAACGTGTCCTTGTGGACCAACGAAGTTCAGTAGCAACTTGATCCGAAGTACCTTGATCATCATCATTAATTTCCTCTCCGATGTGTAGGCACCATAGGAACATTTTCCGAGCTGCACTACTTTCCGGTTCAAGAGGTAGTACTTCATCGAGTTCTACTTTGCTCCCATTTACTCCTTTCGAGAGAAACTCTTTTCCGTAAAGGATCCGTTCTTGGCAACAAAGATCTTGCCTTCGGATCTAAGGTAGAAGGTATACCCAATGGTTTCCTTAGGGTATCCTATGAAGACGCATTTTTCTCGACTTGGGTTCGAGCTTTTCAGTTGAAGTTTCTTGACATAAGCATCGCATCCCCAAACTTTTAGAAACGACAGCTTAGGTTTCTTCCCAAACCATAATTCATACGGTGTCGCCTCAACAGATTTAGACAAAGGCCCTATTTAAAGTGAATGTAGCTGTCTCTAGAGCGTATCCCCAAAATGATAGTGGTAAATCAAGAAGAGACATCATAGATCGCACCATATCCAATAGAGTGCGATTACGACGTTCGGACACACCGTTCTACCGAGGTGTTCCAGCGGCGTGAGTTGTGAAACGATTCCACATTTCCTTAAGTGTGTACCAAATTCGTGACTTAAATATTCTCCTCCACGATCTGATTGTAAGAACTTTATTTTTGGGTCACGTTGATTCTCTACCTCATTCTGAAATTCCTTGAACTTTTCAAAGGTCTCAGACTTGTGTTTCATCATGTAGACATACCCATATCTACTTAAGTCGTCTGTGAGAGTGAGAACATAACGATATCCTCCATGAGCCTCAACGCTCATTGGACCGCATACATCAAGATGTATGATTTCCAATAAGTTGGTTGCTCGCTTCATTGTTCCGGAGAACGGAGTCTTGGTCATTTTGCCCATGAGGCATGGTTCGCATGTGTCAAATGATTCATAATCGAGAGACTCTAAAAGTCCATCAAGATGGAGCTTCTTCATGCGCTTGACACCAATGTGACCAAGGCGGCGATGCCACAAGTATGTGGGACTATCGTTATCAACTATACATCTTTTAGTATTCCCACTATGAATATGTGTAACATCACGCTCTAGATTCATTAAGAATAAACCATTGACCATTGGAGCATGACCATAAAACATATCTCTCATATAAATAGAACAACCATTATTCTCGGATTTAAATGAGTAGCCATCTCGTAATAAACGAGATCCTGATACAATGTTCATGCTCAAACTTGGCACTAAATAAATATTATTGAGGTTTAAAACTAATCCCGTAGGTAAATGTAGAGGTAGCGTGCCGACGGCGATCACATCGACCTTGGAACCATTCCCGACGCGCATCGTCACCTCGCCCTTCGCCAGCCTCCGCTTATTCCGCAGCTCCTGCCGTGAGTTACAAATATGGGCAACGACACCGTATCAAATACCGTGAGTTACTACTTAGCATCGGTAAGGTACACATCAGTTACATGTATATCACATATAACTTTAGTATTGCCGCCTTCTTGTCCGCTAAGTATTTGGGGCAGCTCCGCTCAAAGGACCTTCCCTTTGCAATAAAAGCACTCAATATCGTGCTTGGGTCCATTCTTTGACTTCTTCCCAAGAATCGGCTTATCGGGCGGCAACATCCTTGCCGCCCTTCTTGAAGTTCTTCTTACCCTTGCCCTTCTTGAACTTAGTGGTTTTATTGACCATCAACACTTGATGTTCCTTCTTGATTTCTACCTCTGCTGACTTCAAAGCATTGAAAATACCTCAGAATAGTTTTCACCATCCCCCTGCATATTGTAGTTCACCACAAAGCTCTTGTAGCTCGGTGGGAGCGACTGAAGGATTCTGTCAATGACCGCCTCGTCCGGGAGGTTAATGTCCAGCTGGGATAGGCGGTTGTGCAACCCAGACATTTTGCCTCGTCCGGGAGGTTAATGTCCAGCTGGGATAGGCGGTTGTGCAACCCAGACATTTTGAGTATGTGCTCACTGACAGAACTATTTTCCTCCATCTTACAACTGTAGAACTTGTCGGAGACTTCATATCTCTCGACTCGGGCATGAGCTTGGAAAACAATTATTAGATCCTCGAACATCTCATATGCTCCGTGTTGCTCAAAACGCTTTTGGAGCCCCGGTTCTATGTCAGTAAAGCATGCCGCATCGAACGAGGGAGTAATCATCAGCACGAGACTGCCAAGCGTTCATAACGTCTTGGTTCTCTGGGATGGGTGCTTCACCTAGCGGTGCTTCTAGGACATATTGTTTCTTGGTAGCTATGAGGATGATCCTCAGGTTCCGGACCCAGTCCGAATGTTTGCTGCCATCATCTTTCAGCTTGGTTTTCTCTAGGAACGCGTTGAAGTTCATGTTGACATGAGCGTTGGCCATTTGATCTACAAGACATTTTGCAAAGATTTTAGACTAATGTTCATGATAATTAAGTTCATCTAATCAAATTATTTAATGAACTCCCACTCAGATTTGACATCCCTCTAGTCATCTAAGTGTTACATGATCCGAGTCGACTAGGCCATGTCCGATCATCACGTGAGATGGACTAGTCATCGTCGGTGAACATCTCCATGTTGATCGTATCTTCCATACGACTCATGTTCGACCTTTCGGTCTCTGTGTTCCGAGGCCATGTCTGTACATGCTAGGCTCGTCAAGCTAACCTAAGTGTTTTGCATGTGTAAAACTGTCTTACACCCGTTGTATGTGAACGTAGGAATCTATCACACCCGATCATCACGTGGTGCTTCAAAATGACGAACTTTAGCAATGGCGCACAATTAGGGGGAACACCTTCTTGAAATTATTATGAGGGATCATCTTATTTACTACTGTTATTCTAAGTAAACAAGATGCATAAACATAATAAACATCACATGCAATTAAGTAGTGACATGATATGGCCAATATCATATAGCTCCTTTGATCTCCATCTTGGGGCTCCATGATCATCTTGTCACCGGCATGACACCATGATCTCCATCATCATGATCTCCATCATCGTGTCTCCATGAAGTTGCTCGCCAACTATTACTTCTACTACTATAGCTAACGGTTTAGCAATAAAGTAAAAGTAATTACATGGCGCTGAATCAATGACACGCAGGTCATACAATAATTAAGACAACTCCTATGGCTCCTGCCGTTGTCATACTCATCGACATGCAAGTCGTGATTCCTATTACAAGAACATGATCTCATACATCACAATATATCATTCATCATTCATCACAACTTTTGGCCATATCACATCACAAGGCAATTGCTGCAAAAACAAGTTAGACGTCCTCTAATTGTTGTTGCATCTTTTACGTGGCTGCAATAGGGTTCTAGCAAGAATGTTTTCTTACCTACGAAAAAGCCACAACGTGATTTGTCAACTTCTATTTACCTTTCATAAGGACCCTTTTCGTCGAATCCGCTCCAACTAAAGTGGGAGAGACAGACACCCGCTAGCGACCTTATGCAACTAGTGCATGTCAGTCGGTGGAACCTGTCTCACGTAAGCGTACGTGTAAGGTCGGTCCGGGCCGCTTCATCCCACAATGCCGCTGAAGCAAAATAAGACTAATAGCGGCAAGAAAGTTGAAAACATCTACGCCCACAACAGATTTGTGTTCCGCTCATGCAATAGAGAACTACGCATAGACCTAGCTCATGATGCCACTGTTGGGGAACGTTGCAGAAAATAAAATTTTCCTACGCTTTCACCAAGATCTATCTATGAGTTCATCTAGCAATGAGTGATAGGAGTGCATCTACATACCTTAAGGTCATTCTAGAGCTAAGTAAGGTTATTATGTCATTTTGAAGCTAGCTAAGCATGTGAAGTCATTTAGGAGCTAAAATATGTCATTTCTTAAGCATATTATGTCATTTTAGAGTTAGCTAAGCATATTAAGTCATTTTGGAGGAAAAGATGCTAAGTATAGGTCATTTTAGAGCTATCCTAGGTTAAATAGGTCATTTTAAGCTAGCTAAGCATATGAAGTCATTTTGGAGGAAAAAATGCTAAGTATAGGTCATTTTAGAGCTATCCTAAATTAAATAGGTCATTTTGGAGCTAATTAAGCTTATTATGTAATTTTTGAGCTAGCTAAGCATATTGAGTCATTTTGGAGGAAAAAATGCTAAGTATAGGTCATTTTAGAGCTATCCTAGGTTAAATAGGCCATTTTGGAGCTAAGTAAGGTTATTATGTCATTTTGGAGCTAGCTAAGCATATGAAGTCATTTAGGAGCTAAAATATGTCATTTCTTAAGCATATTATATCATTTTAGAGCTAGTTAAGCATATTAAGCCATTTTGTAGGAAAAGATGCTAAGTATAGGTCATTTTAGAGCTATCCTAGGTTAAATAGGTCATTTTTAAGCTAGCTAAGCATATTAAGTCATTTTGGAGGAAAACAATGCTAAGTATAGGTCATTTTAGAGCTATCCTAGGTTAAATATGTCATTTTTAAGCTAGCTAAGCATATTAAGTCATTTTGGAGGAAAAATGCTAAGTATAGGTCCATTTTAGAGCTATCCTAGGTTAAATATGTCATTTTGGAGCTAATTAAGCTTATTATGTCATTTTTGAGCTAGCTAAGCATATTGAGTCATTTTGGAGGAAAAAATGATAAGTATGTGATTATGTCGCTAGTATCCATATGTCAGAGAACCCGTGCCGACATGACTAGTCATAGAACCAAGGTGGCACAAACGACAGGACAGTATACATGACCCAAAGAATGCACGTGTCGGTCATCGGCCGAAAGTGCAACCAAGTCGTAGCAAGCTACAAGGACTTCGGTGGTACACGGTGACATTTCCGTGAGGGATGCACACATGAGCAAAGAAGGACACATGCCGGTCAATCCATGTGTTCCGGAGCAGTAGCGAACTACCATGGCTCGGTGGAAGCACTAGGAGGCATTTCCTGTATGGAAGGCTACCAAAGGCACACGACTAGGTGTCGAATCCCACACATACAATGCATTTCAAACATACACACATTATGCACGATATGTGTAGATACAACATGGCATCACAACAAAATTAAGCAAAACACTTGGGAAACTTACCGTCATCACGGAGGTGTAGGTGTAGGACCGGTCACGCCAGTGGCAGACGGAGAAGGATCGGTCGATGCTTGTCGGGAGTTACGCTGCACCAAAGATTATTTCCAATGTATCGTTAGCATGATGCAACTCAAATGTGAAGACTAGTAACTAATGACCGCTCAAATGAAACTCACCGTTCGCCGGAGCAATTACGCATCGGCGGAGGGGTCCGCCGTTCTTCTCGCACATGGACTGCACATTTGGTTTTGACGAGTCACCATATTAGTTACTAATGAAAGGAACATTATGCGTGCATGATTTAGCTAATATGCAGAAGAAACTTACCACGAAGAGATCATACATGGCCCGGTTAGCCGAGTCGTTCCGGTTCCTCTCCTCCTCCAACAGCCTAGCCGCCCTCTCCTCATTCTCCCTGTCCCTTTCCGCCGCCTGCCGGTCCCTCTCCGCCAACTGCCGGTCCCTCTCCTCAAAAGTAGCCTGGGTCTTCGCTCTCTCTGCCTTAATAGCCGTGTAGGTGCTTCATCGCCAAAGGCCATGGGGATGGCGATGGATAGATTTGGAGCCCCATAGGAGGGATGCTTAGTGCGACCTTCCTCCTTGCATCTTCATCTCAATCCCATCTCCGTCCTTGTATGCAGCGATCGATGACGCCTCCAGACCTCATGATTCACGTGAGAGCCGACACCTCTACTGCATCGCCCCCACGGAAAGGCCGTGTATTCGGCATATCACCATGACACCATAGTGTGTGTTGTATCTTGTGGACGCCACCACTTCTAGGCCCTGCACAAGTTTTTCTCTCGGCTAAACATGGATGCTTGGTTTTCTTGCCAAAATTGGTCATGCTAATTTTTCTCATATATTTGTTGTCTAGAAGTTTGTATATATCATAACCCCGTCTTGATTTCCTCTATTCCTCTTTTTTCATGCTCATTTAAGCACGTCTACTGGATTAATTCGATCTTGCTTTGTAGTGCATGCGGAGGTTCAACTTATTTGTGTCATTCTATACCCCTCAATTTGATTCTCAGAAGTTGTGTAATTAGGCCCCAATAGCTAGCTGAATCAACATTAGTTATAACATAGCCGAGGCATGTGGTTAGGAGAGGACCTGCATGGAGCGATCAAGATGTATGTGCGCCTATGTTTGAGTTTTGATGGGGAAGTCAATCTCCAGGTTGGCTCCATCTCAATTGCTGTAGTTTTCCTTCAATTAGTTTTAGAAACTGGAATAAGTAAATCGTATGTGATGGTACAGATTGTTAGTGGCTACTAGAAAATGCCTAGAGCTGTTAAAGCGATAGCAATTGCTGTGGGGTTTAGCGACTGCTATTCTCCAATTTCCTTTTGCATTGCCTACATGTAATTAAGGTACTGCAGTTCACATAGTTATCTGCACAAATGATTGGTTACCTATTCTAAAAGAATTTCTAATCTGGTGTATGCATTTCCTAACTGTAGAACTTTTTCCCCTCAGATTGGCACTAATGTTATCCCTTATATCCTATGTTTGTTCTCTGACACACATGTAGGGAACCTTTTAAACAACATATTGGCAATTCTTCTGTGTATCGTGTAATATATGACAGGTTTATTTGTATATAGAAGGCACACAATAGTGTTGGACCTCATTCTGAGAAGAATTGTATCATTTTTATTTTGTCATTCCGATTCATTTAGATTCGCATTCTCATTATGTGCAGGGATGGCCCATGAATACTTACACACAAACACTGAAGGATTAATCTTCAATATTTTCTGTCTATAATTCAATGTCCGGTCTAGATTTTTATATGGTAATAAGACACAATATTTCTTATGGAAATACTGGGCACTTTACTATATCTCAGTACAAAATGAAACATTCCCTCCAGTGCTCGGAATGCTGCTTTTTGACCTAGGCGTGGTACAACATTGAATTACAATATATGCATATAACCTAACACAATTATATCATAGAAGTACTCATCAAGGAAAAATTACGAATATGACTTTGAAGTATCTATTCTACCTGAAAATTCTTCATCTGATTGTATTTTGTGATATTTTTACTTGAGTTTCTTTGTTCTCTACCATTCCAGGTAATTGCAAATGCAAGACAAGTTGGGTCCTTTAGTGCTCAAAGATGGTAAAATGTATCAATCTAAATGATACAATTAACTTTCTCTCTAATTACCTATAAAATATTTCTACAAAAGAGAAAAATTCTCACTCCGTGAACTTTAATAATGCAAATTCACTCTGCTGAGTATACATAAAAAACGCATAAGTAGATGCCTGTTTTTTTCGAGAAGAGACTACCCCAGCCTCTGCATCATGTGATACACACATCCATAACTAGATGCTTGTGTGATATCAATCTCTATAGCTCTTCCTGATAATTACATTATCCCGCGATTTACAGTTCTTTAGGGTGCTGACTTACCCATGGTATGACAACTTTTCTTAATTAATTGCATCATGCCGCCTATCTATGATGGTACTATTGCTAAGATCACCATCATAGAATGGAGCAAGTTTTTTGGCTCACCTTCAATCAACCCTTCACAGATTATTATACTCGGATTCCTATTCCAGCTTTGTCTTATGCCATATGTATGTAGTGTTTGCTGATAATTGGCCATAATATCAACCAATTTTATTGCCTATTGGACTAGCATAATTAACTACTTAACTTGAAGCTTAAAAGGTCAGCCTTCTAAAATCCCCATATATAATTGCAAGTAGTTTTTTTACCTCATAAACTACTACATGTTCTCAATTTGTTCAAACAAACTTATGTAAGTCATACTGCAACTATTTCTTGACTTTTGCTGTTCTACACCTTAGTACACAAGTAAATATTCAAATTTGTAAATTGGACAACTTTGTTAATCCATAATGAACCATTTCTATACCTGCCTGGCTAATTTCATTTTGTTGTCATGGCTTAAAGTATTTTTTGGTTTTCCTGTTATACTATCAGTGAAACACACGTTTTTAACATATTGTATGATAGATGTATTTGTATTGCTTCTATGGTACATTTGTTCCAGCATAATTTACTTAAGAAATTCTAGGTCATGCCTGCATTTTTGGGAATTAACCATGTATTAATAAGTTGTATACTTTGACATGATACTCGTATACTATTTTCAGCAGGTCGGTCTCATCAATTTAGCATCACCCTCATACAAAAGGAGGGCAAGAACAAATGAAGTTACAAAATTGAATCACGTCTTGATCCCTCGGCGCAAAGAAAGCGCCAAGGCCCACTTCTAGTTCAAGATATATCAAGAGGAAGGAGATGGGACTGACCTTTTCTCCTCACAGGAAGGAGATTGGCAGAGCTGGTGCAGTCAGGGAGGATGTGGACGGGGGAGGGCCGGCGATGGGGTGGGGGAGCGATGCGGCCGATGTATGGGGAGCGACGGGCCGGTGATGTGGTGGCGGGGAGGGCCAGCGACGGGCAGGGGAGGGCCGGCGACGGGGCACGGGAGTGAGGCGGCCGACGACAGGGCGAGGGAGCGACGGGGCCGGCGACAGGGTGGCGGCGGGCGAGCCTAGAGCGCCATCGACGGGCTGTTCGGGGTGTGTGGATGAGATGCGAACCTGTGTTTTTTACCTAGATGGGTGGGGAGAGAGGAGGATAACCCCACAATTTTTTTTTACCGGAGAAAAATAACCATCTCTTTGCCATCTGCCAGCAGATGGCAAAGAATCTTTGCCGTCTGCTGGCAGATGGCAAAAAGGTGGGGCCGGTACGCCGTTAGCCTCTTGACGGCCACAGGATTTGCCAACCTCTTTGCCATCTGCTGGCACATGGCAAAGATTTTTTTCCATCCACTAGCAGATGGCAAATAATTGGCTGATGGCAACCATGTTCTTTGCCATCTGTCAGTTCTTTGCCATCTGTTTTTTACAAGCAGATGGCAAAGACGTTTTTTGCCATCAGCTGGCTGATGGCAAAGAGCTGACTGATGGCAAATTTCCTATTTCCAGTAGTGAATAGATATCAATGTGAGTGAGTAGGGATTGCCACGCAACGGATGCACTAGAGCTATAAGTGTATGAAAGCTCAACAAAAGAAACTAAGTGGGTGTGCATCCAACTCGCTTGCTCAGGAAGACGTAGGGCATTTTAAGGAAGCCCATCATTGGAATATACAAGCCAAGTTCTATAATGTAAAATTCCCACTAGTATATGAAAGTGACAAACATAGGAGACTCTCTATCATGAAGATCATGGTGCTACTTTGAAGCACAAGTGTGGTAAAAGGATAGTAACATTGTCCCTTCTCTCTTTTTATCTCATTCATTTTTTTATTTTGGCCTTTTCTCTTTTTTTATGGTCTCTTTTTTTTCGTGCGGAGTATCATCCCGACTTGTGGGGGAATCATAGTCTCCATCATCCTTTCCTCACTTTGGACAATGCTCTAATAATGATGATCATCACACTTTTATTTACTTACAACTCAAAAATTACAACTCAATACTTAGAACAAAATATGACTCTATGTGAATGCCTCCGGTGGTGTACCGGGATATGCAATGAATCAAGAGTGACATGTATGAAAGAATTATAAAGGTGGCTTTGCCACAAATATGATGTCAACTACATGATCATGCAAAGCAATATGACAATGATGAAGCGTGTCATAATAAATGAAATGGTGGTAAGTCGCATGGCAATATATCTCGGAATGGCTATGGAAATGCCATAATAGGTAGGTATGGTGGCTGTTTTGAGGAAGGTATATGGTGGGTGTATAATACCGGCGAAAGGTGCGCGGTATTAGAGAGGCTAGCAACGGTGGAAGGATGAGAGTGCGTATAATCCATGGACTCAACATTAGTCATAAAGAACTCACATACTTATTGCAAAATCTTATTAGTTATCGAAACAAAGTACTACGCGCATGCTCCTAGGGGGATAGATTGGTAGGAAAAGACCATCGCTCATCCCCAACCGCCACTCATAAGGAAGACAATCAATAAATAAATCATGCTCCGACTTCATCACATAACGGTTCACCATACGTGCATGCTATGGGAATCACAAACTTTAGAACAAGTATTTCTCAAATTCACAACTACTCAACTAGCATGACTCTAATATCACCATCTTCATATCTCAAAACAATTTTTTTCCGAAACGGAATCTCAAAACAATTATCAAGTATCAAACTTATCTTAGTATTCAATGCACTTTAAAGTTTTTATCTTGGATGCCTATCATATTAGGACTAATTTTATAACCAACGCAAACTACCATGCTGTTCTAAAGGACTCTGAAAATAATATAAGTGAAGCATGAGAGATTAATAATTTCTATAAAATAAAACCACCACCGTGCTCTAAAAGATATAAGTGAAGCACTAGAGCAAACTTGTTTAGCTCAAACGATATAAGTGAAGCACATAGAGTATTCTAATAAATTCTGATTAATCTGTGTATTTCCCAAAAGGTGTGTACAGCAAGGATGATTGTGGTAAACTAAAAATCAAAGGCTCAAATCATACAAGACGCTCCAAGCAAAACACATATCATGTGGTGAATCAAAGTATAGCTCTAAGTAAAGTTACCGATGGACGAAGACAAGAGAGGGGATGCCTTCCGGGGCATCCCAAAGCTTAGGCTTTTGGTTGGATTTTACCTTGGGGTGCCTTGGGCATCCCTAAGCTTAGGCTCTTTCCACTCCTTGTTCCATAATCCATCATATCTTTTACCCAAAACTTGAAAACTTCACAACACAAAACTGAACAGAAAATCTCGTGAGCTCCGTTAGTGAAAGAAAACAAAACACCACTTCAAGGTAATGTAATGAACTCATTATTTATTTATATTTGTGTTAAACCTACTGTATTACAACTTCTCTATGGTTCATAAACTCCATTACTAGCCATAGATTCACCAAAATAAGCAAACAACACACGAAAAACAGAATCTGTCAAAAACAGAACAGTCTGTAGTAATCAGTAACTAACGCAAACTTCTGGAACTCCAAAAATTCTAAAATAATTTGCTGGACATGAGTGATTTATCTATTAATCATATGCAAAAATAATTAACTAAATAGCACTCTCCAGTAAAAAGTTGTAGCTAATCTCGTGAGCGCTAAAGTTTCTGTTTTTTACAGCAAGATCAAAAAGACTTTCCCCAAGTCTTCCCAAAAGTTCTACTTGGTACAAACACTAATTAAAACATAAAACCACATATAAAAATAATCTAGATGGATTGTTGAATCCTAAACAGAACCAAAAAGCAAGAAACAAAAACAAAATTGGGTTGCCTCCCAACAAGCGCTATCTTTAAAGCCTTTTAGCTTGGCATTGATAATTTTAATGATGCTCACATGAAAGACAAGAATTGAAGCACAAAGAGAGCATCATAAAACATATGACAAACACATTTAAGTCTAACATACTTCCTATGCATAGGTATTTTATAAGCAAACAAATTATCAAGGCGAGCAAGATCTAGCATATGCAAGGAAGAGGAAAGAACCAATAGCAATCTCAACATAACGAGAGGTAATTTAGCAACATGAAAATTTCTACAACCATATTTTCCTCTCTTATAATAATTACATGTAGGATCATAATCAAATTCAACAATATAGCTATCACATACAATATTCTCCATATGATCCACATGCATGTAAAGTTGACACTCTTCCAAAATAGTGGGATTAACATTAACTAAAGTCATGACCTCTCCAAACCCAGTTTTATCAAAAACTTCATAAGATTGAACATTATCCAAATATGTGGGATCTAAAGTTGACACTCTTCCAAACCCACTTTAAATACTATTTCAAACACTATTATCAATCTCATATTCATCATGGGGCTTAAATAAATTTTCAAGATCATAAGAAGAATCACCCCAATCATGATCATTGCAACAAGTAGTAGACATAGCAAAACTAGCATCCCCAAGCTTAGGGTTTTGCATATTATTAGCACAATTGACATCAAGAGAATTTATAGTGAAATCATTGCAATCATGCTTTTCATCGAAGGAACTGCCAAGTATGGGTGCAATAGCAACAATCTCAAGTTTAACATAAGGAACTATAGCAAATTCGTCCTAAAAAATATTGGCATCATGGCCCCAAGAATAGCAAGCATCATGTTCATCAAGGGATATTTCAATCAAATTATCGGAATCATAATTATCTATAGATTCGTGCATATCATTATTTTTTTCCAAAGCAATGGTCATTCTCTCAATAAATTCTTTAACATAGGCATTATGAGCATAGTTTTCATAGCAATATTTAAGTATGTCGGAATTTTCAGATTTGTAGAGAGTAATATCATACTTTTCAATCAAAGAAGCAACTTCATGAGCACCCTTTAAAATGACAAATTCTTCAATTTGTTCGATATCATAGTAACTATAAACACCCTTTCCATCAGAAGATAAGATTTCATTATTATTAAACTCACATAGGTTGGGAAGGTGTTTTTTAGGGTTCTTAGAGCAACAAGTAAAATCATAAATTTCACAAAGATTCCAAGCATAGCATAGCAAACTATTTATTTGATACCATAAGAGCTTCCCTTTTCGCATAAACGTTGACGCACAAAATGAGCATGCTCATCTAAAGATTTTCCCTCAACTAAACTAGTTGGGGTTTCAGCACAAGCGCATAAGGATCGAAGATGATCCAAGTAGAACACTTTAAGTGGATCCATATCGATAGTTTTTTAGCAAGCAAAGATGCAAGCAAATAGAAGGCGCATGGTAACACAAGCAAACAATAGATCTTGCGAGAAAAAGGAAAATGAAAAAGAAGGCGAATAAAATGGCAAAGGTGAAGTGGGGGAGAGGAAAACGACAGGCAAATGGCAAATAATGTAATGCGAGGGATAAGAGTTTGTGATGGGTAATTGGTATTTCTTGACTTGTGTGTAGACTCCCCGGCAACGGCGCCAGAAATTCTTCTTGCTACCTCTTGAGCATGGGTTGGTTTTCCCTTGAAGAGGAAAGGGTGATGTAGCAAAGTAGCGTAAGTATTTCCCTCAGTTTTTGAGAACCAAGGTATCAATCCAGTAGGAGGCCACACGCAAGTCCCTCGTACCTACACAAACAAATAAGAACCTTGCAACCAACGCGATAAAGGGGTTGTCAATCCCTTCACAGCCACTTGCAAAAGTGAGATCTGATAGAGATGATAAGATAATATTTTTGGTATTTTAATGATAAAGATTAAAAGTAAAGATTGCAAAATAAACGGCGCCAGAAATAGCTAGTTGTCGGGAGATTAATATGATGGAAAATAGACCCGGGGGCCATAAGTTTCATTAGTGGCTTCCCTCAAGATAGCATAAGTATTACGGTGGGTGAACAAATTGCTGTCGAGCAATTGATAGAAAAGTGCATAGTTATGAGAATATCTAGGCATGATCTTGTATATAGGAATCATGTCCGTGACAAGTAGACCGACTCCTGCCTGCATCTACTACTATTACTCCACACATCGACCGCTATCCAGCATGCATCTAGAGTATTAAGTTCATAAGAACATAGTAACACATTGGTAAGATGACATGATGTAGAGGGATAAACTCAAGCAATATGATATAAACCCCATCTTTTTATCCTTGATGGCAACAATACAATACGTGTCGTTTCCCCTACTGTCGCTGGGGTCGAGCACCGCATGATTGAACCCAAAGCTAAGCACTTCTCCCATTGCAAGAAAGATCAATCTAGTAGGCCAAACCAAATTGATAATTCGAAGAGACTTGCAAAGATAACCAATCATACATAAAAGAATTCAGAGAAGATTCAAATATTGTTCATAGATAATCTGGATCATAAACCCACAAGTCAGCGGATCTCGACAAACAAACCGCAAAAAGAGTTACATCGAATAGATCTCCAAGAAGATCCGATCCTTCCCAGTAAAACACGGCGTGTTCGAATGATGATCGCTTTTACGCCAGAAAGCTCGAACTTTGTATTGCGATCCAAAGAGAGAGAAGAAGCCATCTAGCTAATAACTATGGACCCGAAGGTCTGTGGTAAACTACTCACACATCATCGGAGAGGCTATGGTGATGATGTAGAAGCCCTCCGTGATCGATTCCCCTCCCGTGAGCGCCTTTGAAAAGGCCCCAAGATGGGATCTCACGGCATGTAAGGTTGCGGCGGTGGAATTAGGTTTTTGTGGTGCTCCTAGATAGTTTCGGGGTACGTAGGTATATATAGGAGGAGGAAGAAGTAGGTCGGTGGAGCCACGAGGGGCCCACGAGGGTGGAGGGCGCGCCCAGGGGGGTAGGCGCGCCCCCTGCCTCGTGGCCTCCTCGGTGATTTCTTGACGTCCACTCCAAGTCCTCTGGATCACGTTTGTTCCAAAAATAACTCTCCCGAAGGTTTCATTCCGTTTGGACTCCGTTTGATATTCCTTTTCTGCGAAACACTGAAATAGGCAAAAAAACAGCAATTTGCACCGGGCCTTGGGTTAGTAGGTTAGTCCCAAAAATAATATAAAAGTGTATAAATAAGCCCATTAAACATCCAAAACAGAATATATAATAGCATGGAACAATAAAAAATGATAGATACGTTGGAGACGTATCACTATCCCCGAGGCAGATGTTGTTGCCGCCGCTTGAGAAGTAAGAGCGGCCGTGTGGGCTGCCTTGGATGCCCGGACGCCGATTGCGGTCGCCCTCACGAAGCTTGTTAGCACGCGCCTAGCGGCTGGGGCCATTCTCTCGCCGGAGTGGGCCGCCGAAGTTGCCATCACGACGCGGGTCCACGTCCCCATCTTTCACCAGCGATGATTGAACAGTGAAATGATATTTGGGGAGTGAGCTAGTGTGCTTGACACGCCGGCTGTGGAATGTAGCCGACACACCTTCTCTCGTAAGCCATTGGCATACTATACACCGACGGTGCTCCAAGATATTTCGTGCAGCATCTCACACGGTTGGTGATAATAAACTGTGTGCGATCTACTTGATTTTTTGTCTTGATTTGAATTACGTAATGGGATCACAGCTGCGAAGGATGGTGTTTGAATTGCTACAACTTTTATCTACAGTGAACATGCAACTATAGGTGTGTCATCAAAAAAAATTGGAATTATTCAGGGTTCGTTTGGACATTTTTATACATTAACTTGATTTTGTAGGCATTTTAGGTGCATAATTCAAATTTGAACTACATGCACATGTTCTAGTGCATATAAACTGGTTGAAAAATCAAATATGTGTCCTTGGTTGCATGCTTAGGTCCCATGCAAGAAATGGGAATGAATGTCAAACACCCAGCTACCATCACTCGGCCGCAAACATTGAGATACTGGTTTTTAAATTCTAGTAAATCCAAAACTCGTCTGAAATTCATGAAACTTGGCATGCTATCATGGAGCGGCATCAACTTGCCGTGGTAATTTTTTTGTCCCATTTGGGGCAAGTTTGGGTATAAGCTTCTCCCAAACCAGAGCTTCTCACAACAAGCGTGATGGTTTCGGTAGGGAACGTGCCACCTTTGGGGATGAAATGATATCCTTTGTATCTTATTGCTTTCAAAAAATTTCTAGTGTCAACATAGAACAACAGGAGTGTTGTGTTTAATTTTTGAACTTTTCGAGGTTCGTTGGGACATTTTTAAACATTAACTTGGTTTTGTAGGCATTTCAGGTGCATAATTTAAATTAGAACTACATACACATTCTCCAGTGCATATAAACACCTGAAAAATCAATTCTGTGTCCTTGGTTGCATGCTTTGGTCCCATGCAAGAAATGGGAATGAATTTCAAACACACTGCCACCGTCACTCGGCCGTAAACATTGAGATACCTGGTTTTTAAATTCCAGTAAATCCAAAACTCGTCTGCAATTCATGAAACTTGGCATGCTATCATGGAGCCGCATCAACATGCCGTGGTAGAAATTTTGTCCCATTTGGGGCAGGTTTGGGTATAAGCGTCTCGCAAACCAGAGCTTCTCACAGTAAGTGTGATGGTTTCGGTAGGGAACGTGCCACCTTTGGGGACGAAACGATATCTATTGCCTCTTATTGCTTTCAAATTTTTTGTAGTGTCAACATAGAACAACAGGAGTGTTGTGTTTAATTTTTGATTTTTTGGGGTTCGTTTGGACATTTTTATACATTAACTTGGTTTTGTAGGCATTTCAGGTGCATAATTCAAATTTGAACTACATGCACATGCTCCAGTGCATATAAACTGGTTGAAAAATCAAATTTGTGTCATTGGTTCAATGCTTAGGTCCCATGCAAGAAATAAGAATGAATTTCAAACACCCTACCACCGTCACTCGGTCGCAAACATTGAGATACCTGGTTTTTAAATTCTAGTAAATCCAAAACTCGTCCGAAATTCATGAAACTTGGCATGCTATCATGGAGCGGCATCAACATGTCGTGGTAAAAAATGTGTCCCATTTGGGGCAGGTTTGGGTATAAGTGTCTCACAAACCAGAGCTTCTCACAATAAGCGTGATGGTTTCGGTAGGGAACGTGCCACCTTCGGGGACGAAACGATATCCGTTGCCTCTTATTGTTTTCAAAAATTTTCTAGTGTCAACATGGAACAAACATGAGTGTTTTGTTTAATTTTGGAATTTTTTGGGGTTTGTTTGGACATTTTTATACATTAACTTGGTTTTGTAGGCATTTTATGTGCATAATTCAAAATTAAACTACATGCACATGCTCCAGTGCATATAAATTGGTTGAAGAATCAAATCTGTGTCCTTCGGTGCATGCTTAGGTCCCATGCAAGAAATGTGAATGAATTTCAAACACCAGGGCACTGTTGATTGTAGGCAAAACGTTGAAATACTTCGTTTTGAAATTCTAGTAAATCAAAACTAAATAAAATTCATGAAACTTGGCATGCTATAATGGAATGGCACCCGACATGTTGTGGTATTTTGTGTCCGTTTTGAGAGAAAGGCGCACTCGAATAACAGCCAACAAAGGCATTTTGAAACAAATAGCTGTCATCGTAACATCTCAAAGCGTTTTGTATAATTTAAATTGTGTATGCGTTACATTAACCATTCACGTGACGCCACGCCTCACTCTTTTAATGGCTAGGAGGTGTCATGCGGACAGGTGCTTGAGTGCTTGACTAAACGGGAGGCGTGCGAGCTGTACTCCAATGCGGAGGTTCACCGGAAAGCATGCGAGTTGTATGCCGCGCAGGCTCACCGGGAAGCGAGCCCTTTGACTTCCATGGCCGCCTGCCTTTCTCACATTCTCTCCATTAATGGCGCCCAAGCCGCAGTTTAATACGGTTTTTAAATATAAAACACTCATCGCAAATGTTTTAGTTAGAACACCCATATGCAAAACCGACAACTTCCCCAGGAAGCCAAGGGAAAATGTGCCTAGCAGGATTTGTGCAGCTCTTGATCGCAAACATTTTAGTTAGAACACCCGTATGCAAACCGACAGCTTCCCTAGGAAGCCAAGAGAAAATGTGCCGAGCGGGAGTTCTGCAGCTCTTGATCGCAAACGTTTTAGATAGAACACCCGTATACAAAGTGAGAGCTATGGTCTACCCCCTTATGTCGAGGGAAAATTCGTAGCACAGGATTTGTGCATACCTTCAACGCAAACGGTTGTTTTGGATGACCCGTGTGCAACCACGTACAAACAATTTGGTATGATTTGCATCTGTCATATTGGGTATGTTGCCATTTGTCAAACTGGAAAGATTGACATTTGTTGATCTAGTAACATTGCCATTTGTCAATCCTTGTAACACTGCGATTTGTCAAAATATGCAGCTCAAAATCACTAGCACTATCTAATTTTTGCAACTAAAATTCAGTAATTAAGCATAGATTTCATTCATAGATTAAGCAGTCGTTCTTAATTTATACAAACAGTTCAACTCGATAGCTGAACTGACCAAACTTTTCCCCAATTGTTGCCAACCACGTACTGAAATAGCTAGTTCAACTATATATACTAGCTAATTTTAAGTACGTTGTCAAGTTCCACCACACATCCATAGTCAGATGAACTGAACAAAATAGCCCCTAAATACTACTACTACTACTACTACTACTACTACTACTACTACTACTACTACTACTACTACTACTACTACTACTACTACGGAGGGGCTTTGTGCTACTTCCGGCAGCCTCTCCTCTGCCGAGCGTGCTGAGTAAGAGGCAAAGGAGGAGGAGGAGGAGTAGGAGCCTACGTACGAGCTGGACAAATGCAATACGGTGCATGTTGCTTCTGCACGTTCATGGATGCTCGCCAGCTCGAACGCCCACTGCCGCTCCAGACAATCCCTCTCGAAGCGGTCGGACTGCTTGTAGATCTCCTGATTCCTCGCCTCTACATCGGCGTGTGCTGCGGCCACGGCTGCGGTAAGGTTCTTTGCGTGCTCGACGAGGCGCTCCTCCTCCTCCCACAGGAACTCGATGTAGCGTGCAAGGTCGTTGACGCACATGCGGGCCTCCACCTCCGCATCCCTCCTTCGGGCGGCGGTGGCGGAGCGGGTGATGATCCCGTCGATCGACGGTGGGCTGGCGGCCACGATGGCCACCTCCCGCCTTCGGGCCGCGGCGGCGGAGCGGGAGATGGCCCTGGCTTTCGATGGTGGTGTGGCGGTAACGGCGGCCGGCAACAGATACCCACGGGCAGCGGCCGTGGAGCGTGTGGTGGGTGTTTCGCGCACACCCAACAGGGACGCCACGCGCACTACACTATGCCGAGGACTGCGCCGCCGCCCCGGTGTAGCCTCCCAGCTGGAGCTGTCCTCTGATGAAGGCGGAGTGGCTGAGCGACGACGACAGACCGGTGCCATTGGTGATTGTGGGAGAAACAGACGAGATAAGCTATAGGGAGGGACGGGAAAATGTGACGCGGGACTCGCCGGCCGTAAGGATTTATACAGCAGGCTGGTAAGCACTGGGATTTTGGGAGATTTCACTGATTCGGGCGGGAAGCTTGCGCGGGAACCTGCGAGGTTGCACAGGAATGGGATTACTGGCGATTCATTGGCGCCACTGTTTGGCCAAAAGAATGCCCCCGCGAGCTGCGCAAGCTTGCGCTATAAGCCATCTGCGGCAGCGGGGTGACAAGACGTGCGAGAGGAGGACGAAAGGACACGTACACATACGGTTAACAAAAAAAATGTTTGCGATTTAATTACCTACTATACCCCCGTCCTGGTTTATAAGTAAGATTTAACTAATAAAATACGAATGCATGTGACCAAAGATTATATTGTTGGAGTCGTATTTGAACATAGTTTCCAGCTATCAATTTTTGTAACATGCATTAACACTTTTTTGGTTAAATTTAAGAGTATATACCAGCAAGCGTTTGCCCGCAACACACACGGCTTATTCCATCACAAACATCTCGGATGGATCAACTGTATGCCACGTATCACACACGCAACTCTAATCCGATTCGTGCTTGATGTCTCCGACATTGCTCACCCAGTTCGTCTTATTTTTTCACCTATCACTATGCTAACCTCTGCTCGCGTCCCTCGGCATGCTCAGCTCGCCGTTAGGCGCCGCAGCGTGCTCAGCTCGCGTCCGTTGGCGCGCTCTGCTCGCGTCCGTCGGCGCGCTGAGCTAGTGGACACCTTTTTCTTGCGTGTTCAATTGCTATATGCATATATATATGGTTGCGCGCCGTTGAGGCGGCCGTGGAGCGCTCTGCTCGCGTCCCTCCGCGCGCGTTCTGCCAGCGGTTGGGCGTGCGTACGATCATGTCGGGGGCCCCATATGCATGCGGTTGCGCCATATGCGTTGCCACGCGATGCAGTTACGTGCGGCACGATGGAGTTACGCACTACAAATTAGAACTGCCATCAGGGCCTGCCAATATTCCTGGCCGTCCGGCTTCCCCTTTAATTCCCGCGGCCATTATAACCTTAGTCTCTTCAACCTTTCGATCACGCCCCACAACACAACAAGCACACCCACAATGTCACATAGAGAGGGGATGTCTAGCGGTGCTCCAATGGAGTTTGGCGAGCATAGAGTGGAGACCCACGCGAGGGAGACGGGTCTCTTGGTGGTGTACACCATCGACCCGGCCGTGGTAGACGACTACATCAACAGCGTTGGGTAGTTGCTTGCTCGAGACAAGTACAAGGTGGTTGGCATCGACCTCCAGTACGCCGACGGTCGTCTTGGCATAGATCAGAAGGTTGTCATCGCCCAGTTGTGCGTGCGCCATCATGTCCTCATCTACCACTACTGCATGGCCACAGAGCCTTGCGACCATTTCAATAGGTTTGTCAACAGCACCGACTACAAGTTCGCCACGGTGGGAACCAAAGACGATGTAAATGCGCTCAGTGTTACAGGCTTGGCCTGCAAGAACCTTGTCGAAATCCGTGACCACTACAGGGTCTGGGGCAGCACGAAGAAGGACTCCCTGGTCGAACTTGCCTCGACCATCATCGACCCCTACTACGAAAAGATGAAGCAGGATGCCCAGAGAACAAGTCCCGTATCCTGGCACAGGGCCTAGATGTGGCAACTGGATGAACCTCACCTCAGGTTCGCGGCTAAGAGCGTGTACACATGCTACGACATGCACAGGCGGATCGTTGACATGAGGAAGTGCCTCGTTACCCAAATCGACGAGCCCGGATCAAGCAACAAGCAGAGCAAGCTTCACAAGAAGTAGATGATGATCAGATGATTGTTGATGCTAGTTAATCATGCATGTAATATATAATTTACTTTATTGGTGTGTGGAAATGTCATGTGTGTAGTAGCCATCTATGTAATTATGCATGTAATAGTTTACTTTGGTGTGTGCAAGTGCCATGGTTGTAGTAGCTAGCCACCTATGTAAGTGGATGTTTAATTTGGTTATGCAACCATGTCCTTATAAGTGTGTATATAATGTTGTTGTTCTGTATGCAATCCCATCGCACAACACACACATCTTATTAGTAGCAACCATCTGTGTTATTATCGGTCTTCGCACACATTTCTGATTATAGACCTGTTTGCCGCATATCACACACATCTTGTTATATTGAACCGTTTCTGTTCTCTTGTATCAACACAAACAGTTCATCCGAGTGAACCGCATGCCGTATATCGCACACACCTTGATCTGGCTGACCGTTTCTTTTGTGTTGCCTAATCATAAACAGTTCACCCGAGTGAACCGTATGCTGTACATCGCACACACCTTCATCTGGCTGCCCGTTTGTTTTGTTCCTCCTCATCGAAAACAGTTAATTGAACTGAACCGTATGCCCTGCATTGCACACACAACTAAAATCTGAACCATGGTTGATGCATCCTCCATCGCAAGTGTTTTTCACCTTTTTGAAGGGTTTTTTACACCACCGTTTGCGATTAATGCATCGCACACAGTTTCGTTGAAGGGTCTCTGATTGTAGTGTCGCGTTAGCAACAACATGCAGTAGTGGCATCCCACATTTCTTCAACAACAATTATTGGTTAGTATCGGTTGAGCCTAAGTTTTTTGCTTCTTCACATGATGTGTGCTATCCTTGGAATGTCATTTTATTTTGTTTGATTGTTGTTTTAATAAAGTACTTAGATCTGAAAGTTTTTAAATAAAATAGAGTCCTCAAATAGTTGCCAGGGAGGCTAGGTAAGTGGCACTCACATCCCGTCAACAAAGCTCTTTTCTATGGAATTGCTCTAGTGCTTCACATATATCTTTTTGAGCACGGCGTGCTTTCGTATTTTTGAAGAAATTCTCTCTTGCTTCACTTAAATTAATTTGAGAGAAAGAAATATTATGCTCATGATCTTCACTTATATTTGTTTGAGCTTATAAAAAGCAACACAGAAAAATTAGTTCCAAAGTGATAGATATCCAAGATGGATATAATAAAAACTTTCATGAAGATCATTGGACAAAATAAACTTGATTCCTTGTAATAGTTTTGAGATATGATGATGTGATATGTGAGTCATGTTGATGAGTAGTGCTTTAGTAAGAATATTGGTGTTAAGGTTTGTGATTCCCTATGCAAGCACGAAAGTCAATAGTTATGCAACGAAATTGCATCCTTCGTGTGATGCAATATTCGGTGTTAATTATGCTCAATGCTCGCTTATGAGATTATTCGTTTCTTGGTTGGTCGCTTCTCAATCTTTTGCTAGCCTTC
The DNA here is from genome assembly GCA_021605145.1 of Aegilops bicornis. Taxonomy (NCBI): domain Eukaryota; kingdom Viridiplantae; phylum Streptophyta; class Magnoliopsida; order Poales; family Poaceae; genus Aegilops; species Aegilops bicornis. Next base: position 509,386,145 of record CM038669.1, read on the forward strand.
ATTTTGCACTAAGTATGATCACTACTTGTGCATCCAAAATCCTTTAATCCAGTTTTGCCACATGAGTCCATTATACCTACCTATATGTGGTATTCTTTTGCCGTTCTAAGAAAATTTGTATTTGCCATCTCTAATTTTCAAAATTAATTTCTCTTTTGTGTGCTCGTACCGCTGGCGAGGCGGTGAGGGGTGACCAATATTTTCCATGCTAGATGTGTTATTCTAATGATGAGTGTTTATTCACTTGTAATTGCACGAGAGTAAGGCAAAGGTATTAGGAATGCCTAGTCCCAAAATGGAAAATGAATTTACTTTATGTTATCAAATAATAAATTACTTGGAAAGTGTTGGTATGGAGGGCACCCGTGGATACGGTTAGCCATGGAAAGTGAAAGTATGGTGGAAAAAGGAATAAACTTTATTTTCTGTTTGGGAACCACCTATGATATATCTATCATGGAAAGTGTTGGGAGCTCTAAGTCGTTTTTGTTGGTGGGAAAAGTATGCCTCTCAAAATGTTTCTATCTCTCAGTTATAGCTTTGAGCTCTGGCACCTCTATAAATCCCTACTTCCCTCTGCGAAGGGCCTTTCTTTTACTTTATGCAATGTTTATTTGAGTCTCCATCTTCTCTTATAAAGCACCAAATAGGAGGCACTATGATCGTATTTGAGCTTTGGGTGTAGCTAATATGCGAGTGTGTTTCATGAATGGATCAATGATTGAGCATGATGGGCTAGGGATAACTTATTTTAGTGTTGATATTTTGATAGACATGGTTGCTTCTTGATATGCTTGAGTATTTAAGTCTCATGTCAAAACTAGACTATTGCTTTGAACCAAATAAAAGTCCAAATGTCCATGCTACAAAGAAAAGAATATGAGATGACATGTTAGCCAACATTCTATATCAAAAATTCTGTTTTTATCATTTACCTACTAGAGGACGAGTAGGAATTAATCTTGGGGATGCTGATACGTCTCCAATGTATCTATAAGTTTTGATTGTTCCATGCTGTTATATTATTATTCTTGGATGTTTTACAACCATTTCATAGCAACTTTATATCATTTTTGGGACTAACCTATTGACCTAGTGCCCAGTGCCAGTTGCTGTTTTTTCTTGTTTTTTACATCGCAGAAAATCAATATCAAACGGAGTCCAAACACCGCGCAACTTTGTGGAGATTTTTTATGGACCAGAACACTCATGATGGGCTAGAGCAGCACCTGGGGGGTGCCCCGAGGTGTGCACAACCCACCAGGGCGCGCCTGGCGGCCCATGCGCGCCCAGGTGGGTTTTTCCCACCTCAGTGGCCTCCCGCACCCCCTCTTTACCCTATGAATTCCCAAAAGTTCCAGAAACCATCGGGGTTAACCTAGATCAGAAGTTCTGCTGCCGCAAGGCTCTGTAGCCACCGAAAAACGATCTAGACCCTGTTCCGGCACCCTGCCGGAGGGGGGAATCATCTCCGGTGGCCATCTTCATCATCCCGTCGGCCCCCACGATGAGGAGGGAGTAGTCCACCCTCGGGGCTGAGGGTTTGTACCAGTGGCTATGTGTTTAATCTCTCTCTCTCTCTCTCTCGTGTTCTTGAGATGTCACGATTTTGATGTATCGCGGGCTTTGTTAATATAGTCGGATTATATGGTGTTTTCCCCTCTCTATCTTGTTGTGATTAATTGTTTTCCCTTTGAGATTTTGTTTTATCGGATTGAATACTTCTATGGATTTGAGAGCACTTGATATATGTCTTGCATATGAATACTTGTGGTGACAATGGGGTATCATATTGATTCACTTGATATATGTTTTCGCATTCAACTCAAGGATTCCGAGGTGACATTGGGGTAATCTATGCATAGGGGTTGATGCACGTTCTTGTCTTTGTTTCTCCGGTAGAAATCTTGGGGCACTCTTTGAAGTTCTTTGTGTTGGATTGAATATTACGAATCTGAATTTGCTTTGGTGTTATTTTAGTACGAACTCTTGGTTAGATCGATCGGAAAGAATAGCTTGGTGTTATTTTAGTACAAACTCTAGGATAGATTGATCGGAAAGAATAGCTTTGAGGTGGTTTCGTACCCTACAAACAATTCCGTCTTATGTTCTCCACTAGATAGGAACTTTGGAGTGATTTCTTCGTCGCACTTTGAGGGACGGTTATATGATCCAATTATATTAGCACTGTTGAGAGATTGCACTAGCGAAAGTACAAACCCTAGGCCTCATTTCAAGCATTGCAATACCGTTTTTGTGCCCGTTTACTATTTGCTACCTTGCTGTTTTTATTTATTCAGATTATAAAAATATATTTCTACCATCCATATTACACTTTTATCACCATCTCTTCGCCGAACTAGTGCACCTATACAAATTTCCATTGTATTGGGTGTGTTAGGGACACAAGAGATTTCTTGTATTTGATTGCAGGGTTGTTTGAGAGAGACCATGCATCTCCATCCTACGCCTCCCACGGATTGATAAACCTTAGGTCAGCCACTTGAGGGAAAATTGCTACTGTCCTACAAAACTCTACGCTTGGAGGCCCAAGACGTGTCTACAAGAATAAAGTTGCATAGGAGACATCAAGGCCCATATAAGACAATAATCCCTGGTTAATCTCTAAGGTCCATGCATGTGTACGACAAGTGGTGGGAAGTGTGGGAAGTTTAGTACAATACTGCTACAATAAGAAGAGCGAGACCTCTTTATAAGGGCTGCTCCATCACTTGCTATTGAGAGCTTGAGAATAGGAGCTGTACACACACGCTCCTCCTCCTCCGTCGCCCGCCTCGCATCGCCACCCCTCGCCTCGTCACGACGCGCGCGTGCGCCCCCGGTTGCCGGAATGAGCCGAGCCGAAGCTTATTTTTGCCGGTCAGGAATGGTTAATTTATCTCAGATTAATTAACGAGTCACTTACGGAAGTGGCACTGTCCGAGACGTTGGACCGTTGGCTGTTCGCGGACTCGGTCGTGGTCCTGAGCTCAGGCCCATCTACCCGCTATATAAGAAGGTGCTGGCCAGTGGAGTGAACCTTAGCTCAGTTCACTCAGTCCCTCTCGTACAACCCTAGCCGTCATCTACTGTTCCTTTCTCTGTGCTGCTTCCGGCGATCCCATCCCGACAACCGCGTGCACGGTTGGTCGGGAGAGCAGGTGCCTCCGGAACCCCGTCGTTCGAGATCCTGCCCGGGAGAACGGCAATAAGGTTTTGGGGGAGCGTCTCGACGCGACTACTCCCGATCCATCCCCGTATTTGTCCGCCTCTGCTTCCACTACTTCCTCTACATCGACTCCATGGGTGACGACGAAGTCGCCAAGAAGAAGGCCTTGGCTAATACCGAGGCTGCTGCTGCCGCCGCCACGTTGGCCTGGCCAACCGGAGGGTATGACTCGTTCATCCCCTATTTGCTCGTTCATGTGCTAGCCGTATATATGCTGTTCATAGATGTTTTGGTTCTATGTACTGTACGTGCTCACATGCTTAGGTATCGGTATGAGATGCATACCGTATTTGCCATGTTTACTGCCTACTCGTGGATTAGATTAATCGAGAAAGTGCTAATATTTCCAACAATCTAAAAACCTTATTTTAGGCACTTTTCGACTCATGGCTTCGCCACTACTCTGAAACTGGAAAAGTTTACTGGAACACATTTTAAGCATTGGCAGACGAGGACTACCTTGTGGCGCACAGCAATGAACGTGATGTGGGTTGGTGGTGTGTCTCCCACGGTAACGATTGCTGCTGAACAGGAGAATGCGCTTAGGGAGGCAACCACCATCCTTGTGGGAGCCGTTCTTACTATGATCGGAGACAAGCTAGTCGATGCATATCTCCATATGCGCATTGCCAAGAAATTGTGGGATGCGCTCGAAGCTAAGTTCGACACAACCGATGCTGGAAGTGAGTTGTATGCTATGGAGCAGTTCCATGATTACAAAATGGTTGATAACCATTCTGTATTAGACCAGGCCCATGAGATACAATGCATCGCTAAGGAGCTGGAGCTCCTGAAGTGTGAGTTACCGGACAAGTTTGTCGCGGGTTGCAATATTACAAAACTCCCTCCTGGATGGAGGAACTTTGCTACTTGTCTCAAGCACTTGAGACGTGAATTCTCTGTTGAGGATGTCATCGGTCATCTAAGTGTTGAGCAGAACTCGAGAGCAAAGGACTCACAAGTTCAAGGGAAAGAACTTTGTCCAGCAGAATACTACCTTCAAGAAGAAGGGTAAGAAGAAAGATAAGAAGAGAGATGACTGCTCCACTTGTGGTTCAGAGGAACATTGGACAAACAAGTGCCCAAACAAGTATAAGAAGCCAGGACAGGACGCAAAGTCCGTCGATGTCACTCTGAGCAACCATGATGGGGCATCTGGGTATGGTAATATATTTACCGTACTTTCAGTTTGTCAGTCCACCGATTGGTGGGTTGACACTGGGGCCAATATTCATGTGTGTGCTGATGTGTCTTTGTTTTCTTCTTACCAGGTCACACGAGATTGTTCCGTCCTGATGGGGAACGGCTCGCATGCTTCTGTTCATGGTGTTGACACGGTAGATATGAAGTTTACCTCGGGAAAGATCGTGCAACTGAAGAACGTGCAGCATGTCCCCGCCATCAAGAAGAATATCGTTAGTGGTTCCCTTGTACGTAAAGAAGGGTTTAAGTTAGTATTTGAGTCTAACAAAGTAGTCGTATCTCGTTATGGACTATTTGTTGGAAAAGGATATGAGTGTGGTGGTTTGTTCCGCCTCTCCCCGGAGGATTTCTTTAATAAAGTCATGAACCAAATTCATTCCAATGTGAACGAATGTGAGGTTTGGCATTCACGTCTTTGTCACATAAATTTCGGTTGTATGGTGCGGCTAGCTAAGATGAATCTAATCCCGAGTATCACTTTAGCCAAAGGCTCTAAGTGCCATGCGTGTGTGCAAGCAAAGCAACCTCGTAATCCTCACAAGCCTGCGAAGGAGAGACACCTGGCACCACTAGTGCTCATACATTCAGATCTCTGTGAGATGAATGGTGTGTTGACTAAAGGTGGAAAGAAATACTTCATGACTTTGATTGATGATTCCACTAGATTCTGTTTTGTGTATTTTTTAAATACAAAGGATGAGGCTCTACACTACTTTAAATCTATAAGGCTGAAGTTGAGAACCAACTTGAGAAGAAAATAAAACGAGTCCGGTCTGATCGTAGTGGAGAGTAATTTTCTAGTGAGTTCAATTTATTCTGTGCGGAACATGGTATTATTCATGAGAGGACGCCTCCCTATTCACCCCAGTCAAACGGGGTTGCCGAACGAAAAAACCGTACTCTAACCGAGTTGGCTAACGCCATGTTAGATACATCGGGTTTATCCAAGGCATGGTGGGGGGAGGCTGTATTGACATCATGTCATGTCCTGAATAAAGTTCCCGCGAAGGATAATGAGACTACTCCCTATGAGCAATGGGAAAAGAAAAGAACTACACTCTCTTACTTGCGCACTTGGGGCTGTTTGGCGAAAGTCAATGTGCGGTCCCCAAAAAGCGTAAGCTTGGACCAAAGACCGTGGATCTGCGTTAATTTGGGCTACCCTAAGAATAGCGTTGGCTATAGATTTCTAGTAGTGAAATTGAGGTACCGACACGAAGGTCAAGACAATTATAGAGTCTAAGGATGGTACATTCTTTGAGGATATTTTCCCCATGAGAGATACGCAAAGCACTTCTAGACTAGAATCTGATGAGACTCCTGAACCTGCCATTCCGATGGAATATTATGAACAAAAAAGTGATGAAAGTTCATCAAAGGATGACGAGGAAGCTCCTGTTAGGAGCAAGAGACAAAGGACTGCAAAGTCTTTTGGTGATGATTTCTTTGTGTACCTCGTGGATGACGACACTCCTAATTCCATTTTAGAAGCTTATGCATCTCTAGATGCTGACTACTGGAAGGATGCGGTCCGTAACAAAATGAATTCCATCTTGGGAAATGGGACATGGGAGATCACTGATCATCCTTATGGTTGCCAACAACTGGGATGTAAGTGGGTGTTCAAGAAGAAGCTTAGGCCCGATGGTACTGTTGAGAAGTACAAGGCTAGGCTTGTGGCCAAGGGTTATACCCAAAAGAAGAGGATTTCTTTGATACTTACTCACCTGTGGCTAGACTGACAACCAGTCGAATGTTACTCCCATTGGCTGCCTCGCATGGTCTTCTCGTTCATTAGATGGACGTTAAGACGACTTTCCCCAACGGAGAGGTAGACGAGGAAATTTACATGCAACAACCAGATGGCTTTGTAGTAAATGGTAACGAAAGAAAGGTGTGCAAGCTAGTGAAATCTTTGTATGGCCTGAAACAAGCGCCTAAGCAATGGCATGAGAAGTTCAACACTACTTTGACATCTGCTGGCTTTGTTGTTAAGGAAGCTGACAAATGTGTATACTATCGCTATGGTGGGGGCGAAGGAGTTATACTGTGTCTGTATGTCGATGACATACTGATAGTTGGGACCCACCTCAAAGTCATTGAGGAGGTCAGGGCTTTTATATCTCATAACTTTGAGATGAAAGACTTGGGCGTGGCTGATGTTATCTTGAACATCAAGCTACTGAGAAGTACTCACGGTGGAATTACACTTTTGAAATCCCACTATGTTGAGAAGATTTTGAGAAGTTTTGGATATTCGGACTGCAAACCTTCTGCAACACCGTATGATCCTAGCGTGCGGATTCGAAAGTTCGAAGGCATTGCTGTAGATCAATTGAGATATTCTCAAGTGGTTGGTTCACTGATGTACCTAGCCTGTGCTACTCGCTCTGACATCTCATTTGCTGTGTGCAAACTGAGCCGGTTTGTTTTCAATCCGGGAGATGTGCATTGGCAATGATGTTGAGCGAGTGACGCGCTATTTGCAAGGTACTGTGAACTACGGAATTCACTATTCTGGGTACCCGACGGTACTTGAGGGGTATAGTGATTCTAATTGGATATCTGATGCTGATGAGATGAAAGCCACAAGTGGATATGTCTTCACACTTGGTGGTGGTGCTGTTTCCTGGAAGTCTTGCAAGCAGACGATCTTAACGAGATCGACTATGGAAGCAGAACTCACAACATTAGACACATCATGCATCGAACAGAATGGCTTCGAGAGCTTTTGATGGATTTGCCAGTGGTTGATAAACCAGTCCCGGCTGTCCTTATGAACTGTGACAATCAAACTGTGATTGCTAAGGCTAAGAGTTCAAAGAACAATATGAAATCCACAAAGCACATAAGAAGAAGATTGAAATGTGTCATAAAATCAAAAAACTCCGGAGTGATAGCATTGGATTATATCCAGACCGCTAAAAATCTGGCTGACCTTTTACGAAAGGGTTATCACGGATTGTGATAGAAAATGCATCGAGGGAGATGGGTATGAGACCCACGTAAGTTGCCATGGGGTTAAAAACCCAACCTATGTGATCGGAGATCCCGTGAATTAGGACCTGGGAAAACAATCCAGCGGTCAACTGAGGAGAGTATCCTTAATTAACCCACTCCGTTGGAGATGCAATAATACTCTCAATTCTGTAAGGCAGGCTGACTTTTGTCTTAATGTGTTCCAAAGCTTATGTAAGCAAGATGCTAACCTACAGAGCATTCTTTGGAGGAACACGCATATGTCAGCCCGACTGCTGGTCACAGTCTATGAGATTGGGTGATCTCTAGGAAGCTCATGAGAAGGTACGGAGTAAGACTAATAAGCTCCACCCATGGGGTTTAGCCTTCGGCAGCCACGTGTCAGCTGACAATGGGCGAAACTTCTACACGCCAAACTGACAATTCAAGGCATAGTCCATTGTTCAGTTGTGAAGAATCCTAATCCCGTTGCTCTAGATGGAAGTTCAACTTAACAGTCTCCACTGAAAATTCTGGTATATCAAACATTGTTTGGAACAGTTGACAAACTTATGTGCCTCGAGATCTGATGGGGGATTGTTGGATTATGAATGGGCTTAGGCCCATATAAGACAATAATCCCAGGTTAATCTCTAAGGCCCATGCATGTGCACGACAAGTGGTGCGAAGTATGGGAAGTTTAGTATCATACTGCTGCAGTAAGAAGAGTGAGACCTCTTTATAAGGGCTGCTCCATCACTTGCTATTGGGAGCTTGGGAATAGGAGTTGTACACGCGCGATCCCCCTCCTCCGCCGCCCGTATCGCCTCGTCACGACGCGCGCCGCGCCGTGGGTTGCGGGAATGAGCCGAACCGAAGCTTATTTTTGCCGTTCAGGAGTGGTTAATTAATCTCAGATTATTAACGAGTCACTTACGGAAGTGCCACTGTCCTAGACGTTGGACTGTGAGCTGTTTGTGGACTCGGTCGTGGGCCTGAGCCCAGGCCCATCTACCTGACGGCCTATATAAGAAGGCGCTGGCCAGTGGAGTGAACCCTAACTCAGTTCACTCACTCCCTCTCATACAACCCTAGCCGTCATCTACTGTTCCTCTCTCTGTGCTGCTTCCGGCGATCCAATCTTGACGACCGCGTGCACGGTTGGTCGGAAGAGCAGGTACCACCGGAACCCTGTCGTTCGAGATCCTGCCTAGGAGAACGACAATAAGGTTTTTGGGAAGCGTCTCGACGCGGCTGCTCCCGATCCGTCCCCGTCTTCGTGCGCCTCTGCTTCCACTACTTCCTCTACATCGACTCCATGGCTGACGGCGAAGTCGCCAAGAATAAGGCCTTTGCTGATGCCGAGGCTGCTGCTGCCGCTGCCGCGTTGGCCTGGCCAACCGGAGGGTATGACTCGTTCATTCCCTATTTGCTCGTTCATGTGCTAGCCGTATATATGTTGTACATAGATGTTTCGATTCTATGTACTGTACGTGCTCACATGCTTAGGTATCGATATGAGATGCATACCGTATTTGCCATGTTTACTGCCTACTCGTTGATTAGATTAATCGAGAAAATGCTAATATTTCCAACACTTACAGCGTTAGTGAAACCAAGGATATGGTATGAGATGTCTATCATACAACTTCCTAGGGAGGGGCGATGTCGGCGGTACGCCTTTCGCTCGTTTCAGTGCTTGTAATCGTCGCTAGATGGTCTACAGATCTAAATGTATTTTTATTATTTCTGGTATCCATTGTATTGCCATGATTGAAAATGAATAGATCGGGAGTTTTCTCCCAAAAAAGAAGAAATTTCGACCTCAGATATTTTCCAAAGAAGTAGCAGATTCCCTAACCTCCAAAAAGAAATTGGATCTGCTGTGCGGCTTCAAAACTGTCTTGGAGGCTGCTGTTTCAGGGAATCTGACAGAGTTGCTCTAACGATGAAATGGACTAATCAATCGTGGAGGAATTACGCAGAACATGGCCAGAACATAGTGATGGTGGTCGCCGCAGAAGTCTCCCCCTCCGTGGTGACATACGCTTGCACCAATCGAACCACGTCAGGCGTTCACCATATAAACGCGTGTGTACGCTAGTCGACTACAACACAAAACGAGATCGAGATCCGTTCGAGAAAGGTGGCCGGGAAAAATGGATCAGAGGATGATCATCGTGTGCTCGGTCGTCGGCTCTCTCGGGGTGCTGAGTGCCATCCTGGGGTTCTCAGCCGAAGGCACGAAGCTCACCGTAAGGCAGCTCGCTCCATCTATCCTTGCGTACTTGGATCCTTGGTGCATATCTCCGTGTTGATATACAATCTGTCTCTGTCGCAGATTTCGGACTTGTATGTGGGTGGAGGGATGTGCCTGTATCCGCAGAACCCGGCGCTCGGGCTCGGGTGTGCGCGGTAATCTTCCTGGTCGTAGCCCAGATCGTCTTCGCGACCGTCGGCGGCTGCTGCGGCTGCTGCAGGTCCCGCGCCATCCCCTCCGAGACCAACCGGATCATCGGCGTCGTCTGCGCCGTCTTCTCATGGCGAGTGATCCATCGATGAACAAATCAGCAAGCGCTCGCTGGCCGGACCACTGAGCAGTACTGACTAAAAACGTGCATGCTGGTGCAGGATTTCGGCGATGATCGCGTTCGGGCTGCTGGCGGAGGGCGCTGCGTGGAACTCCACCGGGACGCGGTACTCGTCAGTGTACGGGTATTGCTACGTCCTCAAGGACGGCATCTTCGCCGGAGGCGCCGTGCTCACGCTCGTCGCCACGGCCCTCGGGCTCACCTCCTACATCATGCTCCGCAAGCAGCCAGCCGCCGCCGCCGCGCCCAAGGCAGGCGAGCAGACGCCGGCGGGCGGCGCCGGGATCGCGATGGGGCAGCCGCAGTTCCCGCAGCAGGCTTCTCCACAGGGACAACAGGGGTACGGGCAGGCGCCGCCGAGCTACCCGCAGTACTCGCCGCCGCCTCAGGGACAGCAGGGGTACGGCCAAGCGCCGAACGCGCAGTTCCCTCCTGCCGCCTCTCCTCCATACGGCCAGGCGCCCAGCCCGCACTACCCCCCTCCTCCGGCACAAGGCTACGCACCCAACCACCACCAGCAGCAGCAGCAGCAGCAGTTCCCACCTCCTCCGGCGCAGGGCTACGGGGCGCACGCGCCGAACCAGCAGTACCCTCCTCCTCCTGCCGCTCATGGCTACGGAGCGCACGCGCCGAACCAGCAGTTTCCCCCTGCATCTCCTCCTCCTGCTCATGGCTATGGACCGCACATGCCTCCTACAGGACACGAACAGGTGTAACGCGCGCCGTCTGATCAACCATGCCTCGGTGCTACATTCCTTGATTTCGATTTTTTTTTACGATGTAACTTGTGTAGTATCTCTTGTACTCTCTACCTCTAAAAGAGGCCCTGTATTCTTGTGTTACTTGTAGAGGATCAGCAAAGCTTGTTGACTGCTCTACGTTTGCAGTAAATATTTCTCGTTTAATCTTCAAGAGGAGAAGAAGCAACGCAGCAATTAATTACTTCCTTATTGTCTCCTTTCAAGTTCTAGCCGACGACTTTGGCGACTATGCATCTCAACTATCGATGTCAATGCAAGTGTGCATCCACCCGGATTCATGGCACGAAACTGAACGAAATGTTAGAAGGTCCAAGCACCTGATCACTCGTTCAGCTCGTTTTTCGCTCGCGCCTTCCATTCTAGTCTGACACCAGCGGTCAAAGCTAGGAGCACAACGGCCACCTGTTACCACGAACTTGTTTTCATCTGGCAGATAAGCTATATTTGGATTTGGCTCAGTACAAAGAAAACTCAAAGGCCCATAAATACAAAGAAAACTCAAAGGCCCATAAATAAATGGAAAGTTGAAGTGTAATTTTTTCTGATATTGCTAGTGAAGGTGGTCTTAGATCACTTTATATACTGGAGTTTAGTTTTCTCGGACGTGAAGTCTTTGCACCCGAGCTCAACAGTAAAAACAAAAAATATTTTAAAAATATTCAAAAAAGTCTGTATTTTTTATGGCAAACTTTGGTAAATGTTCTAAGAGCTTGCAAAGTTTCATCATGAAATCATATTTGCCATACAAAAATTTCAGATTTTTTTGAACAATTTTTAAATGTTTTCGAGTTACTGTTCATCCCGATCTCATTTGAGCTCGGGTGTAGAAAGGGACTTTCGAGTTTTCTCACCCCTCTTAGTGATTGGTACGAAGAGAGAAAGAGAATACCTCATGTGTTCATCTCGCCTGGCCGGTCTCGGAGAAGGGCGAATCTCTTTGGAACCGCTCGCTCTTGTGATCCTGCATAGGGAGAGGGCAATTAGATTTTTGGGAAGCCCTACACACTACTGCTCACATCCATCATCATGCATCGTCTACCTTGCAAGTTAGGCAGCGCCGCGTACTGTCATCTCCGACGACATCTGCTTTGATCGTTTTATACCAACGTCGTCGTCAACAACATCGCCTCCTCGGCAACACTGGCTACTTCAACTTCAAATGACCAATACTTGCGTCGTGATCTGACCCAATCTCTATTTATGGTGGTTGTTGCATGTGTATTGCTATTGTTCATGTTCTTTACTGAAGGAAATATGCCCTAGAGGCAATAATAAAGTTGTTATTTATATTTCCTTATATCATGATAAAAATTTATTATTCATGCTAGAATTGTATTAGCCGGAAACTTAGTACATGTGTGAATACATAGACAAAAAGTGTCACTAGTATGCCTCTAATTGACTAACTCGTTAATCAAAGATGGTTAAGTTTCCTAACCATAGACATGAGTTGTCATTTGATGAACGGGATCATATCATTAGAGAATGATCTGATTGACAAGACTCATCCGTTAGCTTAGCATGATTATCATTTAGTTTGTCGCTATTGCTTTCTTCATGACTTATACATGTTCCTATGACTATGAGATTATGCAACTCCTGAATACCGGAGGAACACTTAATGTGCTACCAAACATCACAACGTAACTGGATGATTATAAAGATGCTCTACAGGTGTCTCCGATGGTGTTTGTTGAGTTGGCATAGATCGAGATTAGGATTTGTCACTCTGATTGTCGGAGAGGTATCTTTGGGCCCTCTTGGTAATGCACATCACTATAAGCCTTGCAAGCAATATGACTAATGAGTTAGTTATGGGATGATGCATTACGGAACGAGTAAAGAGACTTGCCGGTAACGAGATTTAACTAGGTATTGAGATACCGATGATCGAATCTCGGGCAAGTAACATACCGGTGACAAAGGGAACAACGTATGTTGTTATGCGGTTTGACCGATAAAGATCTTCATAGAATATGTGGGAGCCAATATGAGCATCCAGGTTCCGCTATTGGTTATTGACCGGAGATGAGTCTCGGTCATGTCTACATAGTACTCGAACCCATAGGGTCCGCACGCTTAACTTTCGATGATGATTTGTATTATGAGTTATGTGATTAGATGACCGAAGTTTGTTCGGAGACCCAGATGAGATCACGGACATGACGAGGAGTCTCGAAATGGTAGAGAGGTAAAGATCGATATATTGGATGGCTATATTCGGACATCGGAAAGGTTTCGAGTGATTCAGGTATTTTTTGGAGTACCGGAGAGTTACGGGAATTCGCCGGGGGAAGTAGTGGGCCTTAATGGGCCATACGGGAAAGGAGAGAAGGGCCTCAAAGGGTGGCCGCACGCCCCCCATGGGCTGGTCTGAATTGGACAAGGAGGGGGCGGCGCCCCCCTCCTTCCTTCTCCCCTCTTCTTCCTTCCCTTCCTTCTCCTAGTTGGAATAGGAAAGGGGGGGCCGAATCCTACTTGGACCGGGAGTCCAAGTAGGACTCCCCCCTTGGCGTGCCCCCTCTACGGCCGGCCTTCTCTTCCTCCCTCCTTTATATACGTGGGCAGGGGGCACCCCAAAGGCACACCAAGATTTGTCTTAGCCGTATGCGGTGTCCCCCTCCACAGTTACACACCCCGGTCATATCGTCGTAGTGCTTAGTCGAAGCCCTGCGCCGGTAACTTCATCATCACCATAACCACGTCGTCGTGCTTACGAAACTCTCCCTTGGCCTCAACTGGATCAAGATCTCGAGGGACGTCACCGAGCTGAACGTGTGCTGAACACGGAGGTGCCGTACGTTCGGTACTTGGATCGGTTGGATCAGAAGACGTTCGACTACATCAACTGCGTTACTAAACGCTTCCGCTTTCGGTCTACGAGGGTACATGGACATACTCTCCCCGCTCGTGGCTATGCATCTCCTAGATAGATCTTGCGTGATTGTAGGTAATTTTTTTGAAATATTGCGTTCCCCAACAGTGGTATCAGAACCAGGTCTATGCGTAGATGTTATATGCACGAGTAGAACACAAAGATTTGTGGGCGATAATAGTCATACTGCTTACCAACATGTCATACTTTGATTCGGCGGTATTGTTGGATGAAGCGGCCCAGACCGACATTACATGACCGCGTTCATGAGACTGGTTCTACCGCCGTGCTTCACACATAGGTGGCTAGTGGGTGTCTGTTTCTCCAACTTTAGTTGAATCGAGTGTGACTACACCCAGTCCTTGTTGACGGTTAAAACAACACACTTGACGAAAAATCATTGTGATTTTGATGCGTAGGTAAGAACGGTTCTTGCTAAGCTCGTAGCAGCCACGTAAAACTTGCAACAACAAAGTAGAGGACGTCTAACTTGTTTTTGCAGGGCATGTTGTGATGTGATATGGGTAAGAAATTATGTGATATAATTTGTTGTATGAGATGATCATGTTTTGTTGAAGTTATCGGCAATTGGCAGGAGCCTTATGGTTGTCTCTTTATTGCATAAGATGCAAGCGCCATGTAATTGCTTTACTTTATCGCTATGCGCTAGCAATAGTTGCAAAAGCAATAGTTGGTGATACGACCATGTCATAACAAATTGATAGAGATCAAGATGATGGAGATCATGGTGTCATGCCGGTGACGATGGAGATCATGATGGTACTTTGGAGATGGAGATCAAAGGCACAAGATGATGATGGCCATATCATGTCACATATTTTGATTGCATGTGATGTTTATCTTTTATGCATCTTATTTTGCTCAGTATGACGGTAGCTTTATAAGATGATCCCTTACTAAAATTTCAAGGTATAAGTGTTCTCCCTGAGTATGCACCGTTGCGACAGTTCTTCGTGCTGAGACACCACGTGATGATCGGGTGTGGTAAGCTCTACGTTCACATACAACAGGTGCAAGCCAGTTTTGCACACGCAGAATACTAGGGTTAAACTTGACGAGCCTATCATATGCAGATATGGCCTCGGAACACTGAGACCGAAAGGTCGAACGTGAATCATATAGTAGATATGATCAACATCGTGATGTTCACCATTGAAAACTACTCCATCTCACGTGATGATCGGACATGGTTTAGTTGATATGGATCACTTGATCATTTAGATGACTAGAGGGATGTCTATCTAAGTGGGAGTTCTTAAGTAATATGATTAATTGAACTTTAAATTTATCATGAACTTAGTCTTGATAGTATTTGCATATCTATGTTGTAGATCAATTGCTCGCATATAGCTTCCCCGTTTTATTTATGATATGTTCCTAGAGAAAACTAAGTTTAAAGTTGTATAATAGCAATGATGCGGACTAGGTACATGATCTGAGGATTATCTTCATTGCTGTACAGAAGAATTATATCCTTGATGCACCGCTAGGTGACAGAATTATTGCATGAGCAGATGCAGACGTTAAGAACGTTTGACAAGCTCGGTATGATGACTACTTGATAGTTTAGTGCACCATGCTTTGCGGCTTTGAACCGGGACTTCAAAAATGTTTTGAAATGTCACGGAGCATATGAGATGTTCCAAGAGTTGAAATTGGTATTTCAGACTCATGCCCGAGTCGAGAGGTATGAGACCTCTGACAAGTACTTTGCCTACAAGATGGATGAGAACAGCTCAACCAGTGAGCATGTGCTCAGAATGTGTGAGTACTACAATCACTTGAATCAAGTGGGAGTTAATCTTCTAGATAAGATAGTGATTGACAGAGTTCTTTAGTCTCTATCACCAAGTTACTGGAACTTTGTGATGAACTATAATATACAAGGGATGACGAAAACGATTCCCCGAGCTCTTCGCGATGCTGAAATCGGGGAAGGTAGAAATCAAGAAAAGCATGAAGTGTTGATGGTTGACAAGACCACTAGTTTCAAGTAAAAGGGCAAGGGAAAGAAAGGTAACTTCAAGAATAATGACAAGCGAGTTGCCACTCCCATAAAGAAGCCCAAAGCTAGACCCAAGCCTGAAACTGAGTGCTTCTACTGCAAAGGAAATGGTCATTGGAAGCGGAACTGCCCCAAATACTTGGCGGATAAGATGGATGACAAAGTGAAAAAAAGTATATAAGATATACATGTTATTGATGTGTACTTTACTAGTATTCATAGTAGCCCCTGGGTATTTGATACTGGTTCAGTTTCTTTGATTAGTAACTTGAAACAGGAGTTACAAAATGAACAGAGACTAGTTGAGGGCAAGGTGACGATGTGTGTTGGAAGTGATTCCAAGGTTGATAAGATCACCATCGCACACTCCCTTTTTTCTTCAGGATTAGTATTGGAACTAACTAAATGTTATTTGGTGTTTGCGTTGAGCATAAATATGATTGGATCATGTTTATAGCGATACAATTATTCATTTAAGTCAGAGAATAATTGTTGTTCTGTTTACATGAATAAAACCTTCTATGGTCATACATCCAATGTAAATGGTTTACTGAATCTCGACCACAGTAATACACATAATATTGATGCCAAAAGATATAAGTTTAATAATGATAGTGCAACTTATTTGTGGCACTGCCGTTTCGGTCATATTGGTGGAAACGCATGAAGAAACTCCGTGTGGATGGACTTTTGGAATCACTTGATTATGAGTCATTTGATGCCTGCAAACCATGCCACATGGGCAAGATGCCTAAGACTCTGTTCTCAAGATCAATGGAGTGAGCCACTGACTTATTGGAAATAATACATACCAATGTATGCAGTCCGATGAGTGTTGAGGCTCGCGGCGGGTATCTTTATTTTCTGACCTTCACAGATGATTTAAGCAGATATGGGTATATCTACTTGATGAAACACAAGTATGAAACATTTGAAAAGTTTAAATAATATCAGAGTGAAGTGGAAAATCATCGTAACAAGAAAATAAAGTTTCTACGATCGGATTGCGGAGGCAAATATTTGAGTTACGAGTTTGGCCTTCATTTAAAACTGTGGAATAAGTTTCACAACTCACGCCACCTGGAACACCATAGCGTAATGGTGTGTCCGAACATCGTAACCGTACTTTATTAGATATAGTGCGATTTATGATGTCTCTTACCGATTTACCACTATGTTTTGGGGTTATGCATTAGAGACAGCTGCATTCACGTTAAATAGGGCACCATCTAAATCCGTTGAGACGACACCATATGAACTCTGGTTTAGCAAGAAACCTAAGCTGTCGTTTCTTAATGTTTGGGGCTGTGATGCTTATGTGAAAAAGTTTCAACCTGATAAGCTCAAACCCAAATCGGAGAAATGCGTCTTCATAGGATACCCAAAGGAAACTGTTGGGTACACCTTCTATCACATATCCAAAGGCAAGATATTCGTTGCTTAGAATGGATCCTTTCTAGAGAAGAAGTTTCTCTCGAAAGAAGTGAGTAGGAGGAAAGTAGAACTTGATGAGGTAATTGTACCTTCTCCCAAATTGGAAATTAGTTCATCACAGAAATCAGTTCCAGTGATGCCTGCACCAATTAGTGAGGAAGTTAATGATAATGATCATGAAACTTCAGATCAAGTTACTACCGAACCTCCTAGGTCAAACAGAATAAGTTCGGCACCAGAGTGGTACGGTAATCCTATTCTGGGAGTCATGTTACTAGACCATGACGAACCTACGAACTATGAGGAAATGATGATGATCCCAGATTCCGCGAAATGGTTTGAGGCTGTGACGCCCGGATAATTAGACTACAGTAGTTCCTGACAAATGATGCCACGTCACCTCTGTCGCTGTAGTTAATATCGGGTTAGTTCAAACCGATTCAAATTCAAAATTGAATTAAAGACAAACATCAAAGATTTTCAAAGATACGAAACAAAATGTTCGGGTTGTGCCAGTTAATGCATAGATGATTATGATAAAGAATCCACAATTTTATATAATGTATAGGTGCCTTTGAAATGATTTAAACGGTAGCAAAAACATTATTTGAATGCCTTTGGTATTTTATAAAACACTAAACTATTTTATTTTGGGTTAAAACCTTTTGTGGATGAGGGTTGTTTTGAAACGTTAATTTAGGAGCTATTGTCATATTTTACTAAGTAAAAATAAACTGGAACTAAAATCCAAACAGAATAAAAGAAAAAAAAGAAAAAAAACAACAAACAAGAAAATTAAAAGGAGAAGGAACCCCCCCCCTTTTGCCAGGCCACGGCCCAGTTGGCCCTAGCGACCAGGCCAGCCCACCCACCGCCCCAGACTACTTACCGCCCCGGTCCACCCGACCGAAACCCTAACCGCCCCACTCTCCTCCCGATCCCCCACTCTCCCCTAGCACTCCTCTCTCTCCCCCTCTGCCCGATCTGGATCGGGGCAAACCCCCGATCCCATCGGCCCGACGACGCCGCCGGATCCCGCGGCCACTACACCGAGTTTCTCCCTCATTTGGGGCGCCCTCCGCCTCTGCGCGAATGCCCCCGACGCCTCGGAGCTTCGTCACCAACCCGCCGGAAGCCGCGGCCTCGACCCGGTGCCGCCTCGTCGTCGATCTGACGCCGCCGTCCGTCGTCACCGCCACCTTGTCGCCGCCCCGTCTTCATCTCCTCCCCGCGTAGCTTCACCGAGCCTCACCGCCCCGTACCCACCAGCGTCGGTGAGGCCTCCGGCCTCCGCCTCGCCTCTTCCTCTCCCTGTACAGAACGTCACCGCGCCGTCCTCGCCCCCCCCCTATGTTGCCGCATCGCACGCGTGACGCGCCCACGCCCCCTTCCAGTTCTGGCCGCACCCGCGCTCGTCGTGAGCTCCTTCTCGCCCGCGCGTCGTGCCACTGCCTCGCACGCGCACCGCCGGCCACGCCCCGTGCTGGCTCGCTCTGTCGCGCGCGCCTTGGCCTGCCTTTGGCCGTGCCCGAGCCCGCACTGTCCAGCGCTCACGCACCCCGCGCGTGGCCTCGTCTCGACCAGCCACTGCCTCTGCTCGACGCCGCTCAGCGTGCTGAATCTGGCGACCGGCGCCCGGAACCTGACCAGCGCCCGCTAGGGCCCCTGGCCACAGACACGTGGGCCCGCCCCTGCGTTAAAAAAATGAGACAACGAAAAGAATTAAAAACAAAATAAGTAAGTAAAAATAAAATAATTAATTAACTTGATTAAATTAAACTAATTAAACCTATATAGTCTAATAACCTAATTAGTACAACTAATCTGTTAGGTTAGAAAAACAGTGAATGACAAGGGGGCCCCACCCCTGTTGACCACCAACTTTGACTGGTCAACTGTGTCCCCTTGGCCCACATGTCTGCCCCTGGGTACATTTTTGTGTACATAGGGCTTGGTACCCCTAGCAATTTGATAATTATTTTCGAATTAAAATAATTTTAGTAAATGATTAAAACTTTAAAATTAATATAAAATAATCCATAACTCGGATGAAAATACTTTGTACATGAAAGTTGCTCAGAACGACGAGACGAATCCGGATACGCAGCCTGTTCGTCCGCCACACATCCCTAGCATAGCAAACACGCAACTTTCCCCCTCCGGTTCATCTGTCCGAAAACGCGAAACACCGGGAATACTTTCCCGGATGTTTCCCCCTTCACCGGTATCACCTCATACCGCGTTAGGGCACGCCTAGCATCACACATTGCTTTGTCATGCACCGTTATGCATCTGTTTGCATTGTATTCATTGTTTCCTCCCCTCTTCTTCCGCTAGACACCGAGACCGACGCCGCTGCTACCCAGTACGACTACGGTGTTGACGAACCCTTCTTGCCAGAGCAACCAGGCAAGCCCCCCCCCGTGATCACCAGATATCGCCTATGCTATTCTATACTGCTTGCATTAGAGTAGTGTAGCATGTTACTGCTTTTCGTTAATCCTATCCTCGATGCATAGCCCGTCCTTGCTACTATCATTGTTACCTTTACCTGTAATCCTACATGCTTAGTATAGGATGCTAGTGTTTCATCAGTGGCCCTACATTCTTGTCCGTCTGCCATGTTATACTATCGGGCCGTGATCACTAGGGTGGTGATCACGGGTATATACTATATACTTTATACATGATACATGTGGTGACTAAAGTCGGGTCGGCTTGTGGAGCACCCGCGAGTGATTCACGGATTGGGGGCTGAAAGGACCTTTCTCCCGACGGCCCTCTGGATGGATCTTTGTGGCGGAGCGTCAGGGCAGGTTGAGACCGCCTAGGAGAGAGGTGGGCATGGCCCTGTTCGGCGTTCGCGGATACTTAACACGCTTAACGAGATCTTGGTATTTGATCTGAGTCTGGCTACTGGCCTATACGCACTAACCAACTACGTGGGAAAGATATGGGCACTCGGCGTCGTGGTATCAGCCGAAGCCTTCGTGACGTCAGCGACTGAGCGGCGCGCGCCAGATTGGACCGCGTAACGTGACTTCCTTTGTAATGGAGGTTGCTAGGTCTGCTTCCGGCCGCGTTACATAGCGTGCGGGTGTGCTAAGGCGATGGGCCCGGACCACTGTCGCGCTTAGGTTTGAACCGGCGTCTTGACCTCTCTGTTGAGCCTAGGTGGGACTGCGACGTGTTGATCTTCCGCGGCGGGCATGACCCGTGAAAGTGTGTCCGGCCAAATGGGATCAAGCGTGTTGGGTTATGTCGTGCACCCTGCGGAAGTTGATCTATTCGAATAGCCGTGATCTTGATAATGTGGCGACTTGGAGTTGTACCTTGACCTTATGACAACTAGAACCGAATACTTAATAAAACACACCCTTCCAAGTGCCAGATATAACCCGGTGGTCGCTCTCTAACAGGGTTACGAGGAGAGGATCGCCGGGTAGGATTATTGCTATGCAATGCTACTTGGAGGACTTCAGACTACTCTCTGCTACATGCTGCAAGACGGAGGCTGCCAGAAGCGTAGTCTTCGACAGGATTAGCTATCCCCCTCTTATTCTGGCATTCTGCAGTTCAGTCCACCGATATGGCCCTTTACACATATACCCATGCATATGTAGTGTAGCTCCTTGCTTGCGAGTACTTTGGATGTGTACTCACGGTTGCCTTGTTCCCCCTTTTCCCCCTTTCTTTACTCGATTGCTGCAACCAGACGATGGAGCCGTGGGCGACGCCACCATCGATGGCGACTACTACACTGGAGGCGCCTACTACTACGTGCAGACCGCGGACGACGACCAGGAGTAGTTAGGAGGATCCCAGGCAGGAGGCCTGCGCCTCTTTCGATCTGTATCACAATTTGTGCTAGCCATCTTATGGCAACTTGTTTAACTTATATGCGTACTCAGATATTATTGCTTCCGCTGACTCGTCTATGATCGAGCACTTGTATTCGAGCCCTCGAGGCCCTAAGCTTGTATTATGATGCTTGTATGACTTATTTATGTTTTAGAGTTGTGTTGTGATATCTTCCGTGAGTCCTCGATCTTGATCGTATTGCGTTTGCGTGTATGATTAGTGTATGATTGAATCGGGGGCGTCACAAGTTGGTATCAGAGCCGACTGCCTGTAGGAATCCCCCTTCCACACTCCTTGGCCGAAGTCGAGTCTAGTCATTGCAAAACTTTTACTAACATGGCTGTGTGCCTTACGGGCCCACGTCGCCATTGGGTGGTATTAGGATCTTTTACTCCTCGATCTTTACTCTGGGACTCTGAGCTCTCTTCTATTCGGGTTAAACGATTTTGCTAAAAACAAGACTAACTTTAGGTTCTCGCAAGTACTTTCTCCCGGAGAGCCCTTCACTTCAGATGATCGTCTTTGCACTAGAAGATTCCGAAGTTACTCTACGATGTTCTCTCGAGTCTTGTGCCATCGCATTTGCAATTTCCTTCCACCTTCAACCCCTATGAAAACTGCATACACTTGCCATTCATATAATCATTCCTCATTGATCTTGTTATTACAAGATACCCCGAAATTCTCTCTATTGTTCCGAGAATCCTTTTGTGCCTACTGCCTTGCAGTTCCTTGCTGCATGAATACCCCTACGGTTAATTACTCGCGCTTGCCGAGTATCCGTTCGTCCAAAGTTGATCATGTGTTTCACTAAATTCTTTGGGAATGCTATTCGATCTTCTGAAAATCCTCTGGAGCCTTTGGCTCTTGAAATTCTTGATTTCTTGCATTATGGTTAATCCCATAAGTCTCGTAGTCTTATTGACATTCCTTGTCATTATCATTTGGATCTGTTGACTCAATATGTTTGCGAATACACGCAATCATCATTGATCCTTATAAATTACTTTTCCGGCTGAGCTGCCATTCTTTTAACTGGAATTGGTCCTCGACCAATCCAATTGTCGTTGATTGTACCCTAAGGCTATTCAACTTATCCATCCCTAATCAGAGCATTGTTTCTGATCCCTTGATTTGGAAATCATAATTCCTTTGCATTTGACAATTGAGTTAGTCAGTTGTTCCTATAATCTGATCTCCTTGCATTCTTCTTCCTCTAGTTGAGTACCGATGCTCACGTCAGATCCCTTGTGGACCACCAGATCCTTTGTTGGATTTTATCTGACAACGCCCTTCATATTCAATAACCTTGTGAGCCTTTCCTCTGATACATAATGTCTTTGGTAAATTGTATCCTCTGCTTTCTCAACCATGCTCTGCCTTCGAGCTTGAGTTAATTACTTCTAAAGATTCTGGTATATGGTTCTAAGATGCCCCGATGGGCTGAACCTATGCCTTCCTTAATATGTGTGAACTTGAAAGTTTTCACAAGTCGTACTCTTCTGGTATTTTGCCAGATAAAATTTCAACACTACAACTTCATTGAACGCGAGAAGTGAATGAAAGGTTGTGCATTGGAGAAGTGGGAGTCGACCTTGAACTTTGTGTTCATGCCCATGGACACGATGTAGAACTTATCATGAAAGCTTCTCTTAAATTAAGTATTCCCTTGGTATAAGTTCATCTTATATCTGGGATCTGGCCTTTTGCAATCGTGGTTCCGACCATGTTCTCCTTTAAATACCATTTCTCGTGCAAGTTTAAGCACTTGACTTCTGCAGAGCAATACCCAATCCAACCTCTATTTTGTTCTACCTTCGAGTATTGCCCCCTGGTATCTCGAGGATATCAACCCATTGCACTTCATTCTATGAATTTCTGATGAAGTAGTACCCTTCCCCGTCATAGTGACTCCACGGGTTCTGGGTTGTAGTCAACCGAGAACATCGATAAGTGAATCAATTCCGCACTCTGATTCCATAACTCTAAGTAATTTTTGCTGCTTACAAATTTATTAATCCTTCAAGTCATTCCTAGCCCGATCGGCTCATTATCAAGCTAATTTTAACTGTGCTACCTGGTCCTTCTTCTCGGAGCACAATTTTCGACGATGAACTAACCTTACGTCGATCCTCATCGTCATATCATTTCGCCTTGAACAACAAGCTTGGTTTCGAGTTTGTGTCGTACCCTTGGTTCCAATAACCTTTCACTTCATCATTACTTTGACTTGATGTCGTCGACGATCGATTACATCTTCATGAACTCTCGCGACAAAGGTGTCGTGACCATCAACATTCTGATGCTCTTCCAGGATATCAATTGAACTCATGATGAGAAATACCATCCTTGCCCTCGATGAATTGTGTTATCATCGACCACTTTATTGCCTTTCCACCAACACAAGCTTGTTCATGTTTGGTGTTATACCTTGAGTTCCTTGCTATCCAGCAATTGTTCTTCTTTACCTTAGAGTATTACCATCCTTTATGTCAAGAATGTTCTGAGATTTGTTCCACCTCTTGAGAATTCTTGACATAGAAATACTTCTCACCATCACCATTCTTTCTTGGTCCCGTGTTAATTCCAACAAGTGAACGGTGTTGTTTGGATTCTTTCCTTCTAGCAACCCTATTTCTTTGAAGTTAATGGTCGAAAGTTCGTTCTTAGGCTATTGATTATTGAATCACCATACTGACATTGGTCTTGCAACACAACCCATATTTCGGGCGCACCTTTCAACCAATGTTTAATTGTGTATGTTTTCCTCGAGCATACTTCCTTATATCATTTGATCTAACAAATGTTATCTCCTTGTTCACTTAATTATGGAAATCCATCTTTTGGAAATCTCGATGAATTGCCGTTGAGTTCACCAGACACCTCCTTGTCCTCTCCTTGGGTTAATGATGAACTCTTGTTAATGGAAATCCCTTCATAGTTCATTTCCCCGAGAATCTTACAATGTCGTCTCGTCAATTTGCGTTGCACCTTTTCTTCTCAGGAATCCTAAGTCTGAGGTATCCTGACACCAATCGGATCTGAATCTCGGTCGATATGATGGTTGGGACATATTTCCAAGAGTTGTAACATTGATCTCTCGTAACCCGGTAAGGTGGTGTCTTTGCTTAGCACCCTTGGCGGAAGGACCTATTGTTATAGTTTCCTTTTTAGCAATGTTAACCATTCTTCTAAGAGGAAATTGAAAGAATTATTCTATAAGTTGTTCCTGATGGATCCTTTGTGTATCCAAAATCCGATTTTTGCTTGAAGACCATGTCAATGCTATCCCGAAGCATGTCTGTGGTACTCCGATTTTCAATAAGACCATTTGAAGCGCAATGCTAAAATTTCTTTATCAAATTATCCAAGCACCATTGTATGGGTAATGTCATGATATTTCTCTCCCCTTTCCAAAAAGGGTTTTTCATGTTATATCCTGTCATGGATATCATGCTCTGCTTGTCTTTGGGAAGGATATACCTGAAATATTTGTTTAAACACATTTTTCTTTCCATTGTTCTGATTAAATCTGATAAACACTTTGTCCTTTCCATTGGTTTGTTTAAACCTTTTCTATGATCTATATGATATAAGCAGTAATAATCCACTGCGTGTGCAAACACCTCGATGTACAACTCTGTCAGTAAGACCTTGTTACTATTGTTGATGACATTCCGGTAACCACCGATGGACGGGAACCTTGCCTATTGGTCCGCCTCGTTTCAACAAGCAGGAAAATGGTTCTCTTCGTCCCTCGCCCTTTGTATCGATGTTGTTGTCGACATAACTGATAGGCTATCCTCTGACATGCCTTGCTTACATGATCGTGTAAGACGTCATCGACTTCATACTTTTGACCCACATGGTGGGCCCATAACCCACAGGTCCCAGGATCGAAACCTGACTCTCTTGTACCTCCGTCAATTCTGAAGTATCCTTTGCACTTAGCTTCGTATGTAATTCATGAGCCACCTACCAGAGATCATTACTTCTGGTATGAAACACAATACTTATTCTCGTTGCTCTGAACCCCTTTTCACGCCCTGTTTCAGGCATCAAACGATTGCCTGCCCGCTTGAAACTTCTCCTGGTACCTTCTTACTTGCTCTCGATATCTTCTTAAGTTCAATCTGAGAGTTACTTTCCGTAACCTTCCCCGATGTTATCTACCAGCTAGTCAACCTGGTAAGGCCCGCCCTTCCCGAGTCTTCCCCCATATCCTTTTCGTAAGTACTATGAAGATCTCGAAGACAAGATGACGACTTCCTCATTTTGACTTGAAGCAGAGAAATGAAGACATCAACGGAAGGGATCAACCTCTTCAAAAGGGCAACCAAGACCGAGAAGACTCGATAGTTTTTTTTCGCTACCAACACCTTTCCCCCTCACTCCACCGCTTAAATCTCGGGACGAGATTTCTTGTAGTGGAGGAGAATTGTGACGCCCGGATAATTAGACTAGAGTAGTTCCTGACAAACGATGCCACGTCACTTCTGTCGTTGTAGTTAATCTCGGGTTAGTTCAAACCGATTCAAATTCAAAATTGAATTAAAGGCAAACATCAAAGATTTTCAAAGATACGAAACAAAATGTTCGGGTTGTGCCAGTTAATGCATAGATAATTATGATAAAGAATCCACAATTTTATATAATGTATAGGTGCCTTTGAAATGATTTAAACGGTAGCAAAAACATTATTTAAATGCCTTTGGTATTTTATAAAACACTAAACTATTTTATTTTGGGTTAAAACCTTTTGTGGAGGAGGGTTGTTTTGAAACGTTAATTTAGGAGCTATTGTCATATTTTACTAAGTAAAAATAAACTGTAACTAAAATCCAAACAGAATAAAAGAAAAAAAAAAGAAAAAAAACAACAAACAAGAAAATTAAAAGGAGAAGGAACCCCCCCCCCCCCTTTGCCAGGCCACGGCCCAGTTGGCCCTAGCGACCAGGCCAGCCCACCCCGCGCCCCAGACTACTTACCGCCCCGGTCCACCCGACCGAAACACTAACCGCCCCACTCTCCTCCCGATCCCCCACTCTCCCCTCGCACTCCTCTCTCTCCCCCTCTGCCCGATCTGGATCGGGGCAAACCCCCGATCCCATCGGCCCGACGACGCCGCCGGTTCCCGCGGCCACTACGCCGAGTTTCTCCCTCGCTGGGACGCCCTCCCGCCTCTGCGCGAATGCCCCCGACGCCTCGGAGCTTCGTCACCAACCCGCCGAAAGCCGCGGCCTCGACCCGGTGCCGCCTCGTCGTCGATCTGACGCCGCCGTCCGTCATCACCACCACCTCGTCACCGCCCCGTCTTCATCTCCTCCCCGCGTAGCTTCACCGAGCCTCACCGCCCCGTACCCCTGCAACGTCGGTGAGGCCCCCGGCCTCCGCCTCGCCTCTTCCTCTCCCTGTACAGAACGTCACCGCGCCGTCCTCGCCCCCTATGTTGCCGCGCCGCGCAGCGTGGCGCCCGCCCCCTTCCGATTCTGGCGCACCAGCTCGTCGTGAGCTCCTTCTCGCCCGCGCGTCGTGCCACTGCCTCGCATGCGCACCGCCGGCCACACCCCGTGCTAGCTCGCTCTGTCGCGCGCGCCTTGGCCTGCCTTTGGCCGTGCCCGAGCCCCCACTGTCCAGCGCTCACGCACCCCGCGCATGGCCTTGTCTCGACCAGCCAGCCACCTTTCTGCCGCCGCCCAGCGTGCTGGGTCTGGCGACCAGCGCCGCTCCGAGGAACCGTGACCGGCGCCCGCTAGCCAGACCCCAGAACCGTGGGCCCGCCCTGCGTTAAAAAAAATTGAGACAACGAAAAGAATTAAAGACAAAATAAGTAAGTAAAAATAAAATAATTAATTAACTTGATTAAATTAAACTAATTAAACCTATATAGTCTAATAACCTAATTAGTACAAATAATCTGTTAGGTTAGAAAAACAGTGAATGACAAGGGGGCCCCACCCCTGTTGACCACCAACTTTGATCGTCAATCTGTGTCCCCTTGGCCCACATGTCAGCCCACAGGTACATTTTTGTGTACACAGGCTGGGTACCAGAACAATTTGATAATTATTTTCGAATCAAAATAATTTTAGTAAATGATTAAAACTTTAAAATTAATATAAAATAATCCATAACTCGGATGAAAATACTTTGTGCATGAAAGTTGCTCAGAACGACGAGACGAATCCGGATACGCAGCCTGTTCGTCCGCCACACATCCCTAGCATAGCAAACACGCAACTTTCCCCCTCCGGTTCATCTGTCCGAAAACGCGAAACACCGGGGATACTTTCCCGGATGTTTCCCCCCTTCACCGGTATCACCTCATACCGCGTTAGGGCACGCCTAGCATCACACATTGCTTTGTCATGCACCGTTATGCATCTGTTTGCATTGTATTCATTGTTTCTCCCCCCTCTTCTTCCGCTAGACACCGAGACCGGCCTTGCTGCTACCCGGTCACGACTACGGTGTTGTGACCCTCTCTCTTGCCAGAGCAACCGGGCAAGCCCCCCTGATCACCCGATATCGCCTATTCTCTTCTATACTGCTTGCATTAGAGTAGTGTAGCATGTTATTGATTTTCGTTAATCCTATCCTGATGCATAGCCTGTCCTTGCTACTACTGTTGTTACCTTTACCTTTAATCCTACATGCTTAGTATAGGATGCTAGTGTTTCATCAGTGGCCCTACATTCTTGTCAAATGCGCCATGGTATACTATCGGGCCGTGATCACTAGGGAGGTGATCACGGGTATATACTATATACTTTATACATGATACATGTGGTGACTAAAGTCGGGTTAAACATGGAGCACCTGCGAGTGATTCACGGATTGGGGGCTGAAAGGACCTTTGTCCCGACGGCCCTCTGGATGGATCTTTGTGGCGGAGCGACAGGGCAGGTTGAGACCGCCTAGGAGAGAGGTGGGCCTGGCCCTGTTCGGCGTTCGCGGATACTTAACACGCTTAACGAGATCTTGGTATTTGATCTGAGTCTGGCTACTGGCCTATACGCACTAACCAACTACGTGGGAAAGATATGGGCACTCGGCGTCATGGTATCAGCCGAAGCCTTCATGACGTCAGCGACTGAGCGGCGCGAGCTAGATTGGACAGCGTAACGTGACTTCGTTTGTAATGGAGGTTGCTAGGTCTGCTTCCGGCTGCGTTCGCAACGTGCAGGTGTGCTAAGGGCGATGGGCCCAGACCCCTGTGCGCTTAGGTTTAGACCGGCGTGCTGACCTCTCTGTTGCCTAGGTGGGGCTGCGACGTGTTGATCTTCCGCGGCCGGGCATGACCCAGGAAAGTGTGTCCGCCAAATGGGATCAAGCGTGTTGGGTTATGTGGTGCACCCTGCAGGAAGTTAATCTATTCGAATAGCCGTGATCTTGATAAGAGGGCGACTTGGAGTTGTACCTTGACCTTATGACAACTAGAACCGGATACTTAATAAAACACACCCTTCCAAGTGCGGATATAACCCGGTGGTCGCTCTCTAACGAGGGTTACGAGGAGAGGATCGCGGGTAGGATTATTGCTATGCAATGCTACTTGGAGGACTTGACTACTCTCTCGCTACATGTCAGCAAGGCGGAGGCTGCCGAGCGTAGTCTTCGGCGTGATTAGCTATCCCCTCTTATTACGGCATTCTGCGATTCAGTCCACCGATATGGCCCTTTACACATATACCCATGCATATGTAGTGTAGCTCCTTGCTTGCGAGTACTTTGGATGAGTACTCACGGTTGCCTTGTTCCCCTTTTCCCCTTTCTTTACTCGATTGCTGCGACTGCACGATGGAGCCAGGAGCCGACGCCACCATCGATGGCGACTACTACTACACCGAGGCGCCTACTACTACGTGCATCCCAGGCGATTTACCACTGTGAGTAGTTAGGAGGATCCCAGGCAGGAGGCCTGCGCCTCTTTCGATATGTATCCCAGTTTGTGCTAGCCATCTTATGGCAACTTGTTTAACTTATGTCTGTACTCAGATATTATTGCTTCTGCTGACTCGTCTATGATCGAGCACTTGTATTCGAGCCCTCGAGGCCCCTGGCTTGTATTATGATGCTTGGATGACTTATTTATGTTTTAGAGTTGTGTTGTGATATCTTCCCGTGAGTCCCTGATCTTGATCGTACACGTTTGCATGTATGATTAGTGTACGATTGAATCGGGGGCGTCACAGAGGCCATTAAATCTGAGATGGGATCCATGTATGAGAACAAAGTATGGACTTTGATTGACTTTCCTGATGATCGATTAGCCATTAAGAATAAATAGATCTTCAAGAGGAAGACGAATGCTAATAGTAGTGTTACTATCTACAAAGCTCGAATTGTCGCAAAAGGTTTTCGACAAGTTCAAGGTGTTGACTACGATGAGATTTTCTCACTCATATCGATGCTTAGAGTATGTCCGAATCATCTTAGCAATTGCCGCATTTTATGAAATTTGGCAAATGGATGTCAAAACTGCATTCCTTAATGGATATCTCAAAGAAGAGTTGTATATGATGCAACCAGAAGGTTTTGTCGATCCTAAAGGTGCTAACAAAGTGTGCAAGCTCCAGCGATCCATCTATGGACTGGTGCAAGCATCTCGGAGTTGGAATATACGCTTTGATGAATTGATCAAAGCATATAGTTTTGTACAGACTTGCGGTGAAGCTTTTCTGATAAGTATATGTGAATGACATATTGTTGATCGGAAATGATGTAGAATTTTCTGGAAAGCATAAAGGAGTGTTTGAAAGGAGTTTTTCAAAGAAAGACCTCGGTGAAGCTGCTTACATATTGAGCATCAAGATCTATAGAGATAGATCAAGATGCTTGATAAGTTTTTTCAATGAGTACATACCTTGACAAGCTTTTGAAGTAGTTCTAAATGGAACAGTCAAAGAAGGAGTTCTTGCCTGTGTTGCAAGGTGTGTGCTACGTCTCGAGCTTGCGTTGGATTTCCCCGAAGAGGAGAGGATGATGCAGCACAGTAGCGTAAGTATTTCCCTCAGTTTTTGAGAACCAACGTATCAATCCAGTAGGAGACTACGCGCAAGTCCCTCGTGCCTGCAAAAAATGATAGCTACTCGCAACCAACGCTTAGGGTTGTCAATCCTTTCACGGTCACTTACGAGGGTGAGATCTGATAGAGATAATATTTTTGGTATTTTTGGTATAAAGATGCAAAGTAAAAAAGTAAAAGCAAAGCGAGTAAATAAATGTGATGGAGATTGATATGATGAGAATAAACCCGGGGGCCGTAGGTTTCACTAGTGGCTTCTCTCAAGAGCATAGATATTCTACGGTGGGTGAACAAATTACTGTTGAGCAATTGACAGAATTGAGCATAGTTATGAGGTTATCCAGGCAATGATCATGTATATAGGCATCACGTCCTTGACAAGTAGACCGAAACGATTCTGCATCTACTACTATTACTCCACTCATCGACCGCTATCCAGCATGCATCTAGAGTATTAAGTTAAAAACAAAGTAACGCTTTAAGCAATAACAAAGCATAGGAAGATTAATATGATGAAAATAGACCCGGGGGCCATAGATTTCACTAGTGGCTTCTCTCAAGAGCATAGGTATTTTATGGTGGGTGAACGAATTAATGTTGAGCAATTGATGAAATTGAGCATAGTTATGAGAGTATCTAGGTATGATCATGTATATAGGCATCACGTCCGAGACAAGTAGACCGACTCACACTGCATCTACTACTATTACTCCACTCATCGACCGCTATCCAAAGATGCATCTAGAGTATTAAGTTAATGAAAAGCGAGTAATGCCTTAAGCAAGATGACATGATGTAGAGGAATAAATTCATGCAATATGATAAATACCCCATCTTGTTATCCTCGATGGCAACAATACAATACGTGCCTTGTAACCCTTTACATCCTTTGGGTAAGGACACCGCAAGATTGAACCCAAAGCTAAACAATTCTCCCATTGCAAGAACTACCAATCTAGTTGGCCAAACCAAACGGATAATTCGAAGAGACTTGTAAAGATAAATTAATCATACATAAAATAATTCAGAGAAGAATCAAATATTTTCCATAGATAAGCTGGATCATAAACCCACAATTCATCAGTCTCAACAAACACATCGCAAAAAGAAGATTACATCGAATAGATCTCCATGAGAGAGGGGAGAACATTGTGTTGAGATCCAAAAAGAGAGAATAAGCCATCTAGCTACTAGCTATGGACCCGAAGGTCTAAAGTAAACTACTCACACTTCATCAGAGGGGCTATGGTGATGATGTAGCAGCCCTCCGTGGTGGATGCCCCTCCATGAGCTCCCGAACAGCCCCAAGATGGGATCTCATGGATCTGAGAAGGTTACGGTGGTGGAATTAGGTTTTGGCTCCGTCCCGATCTGTTGGGGAATGCGTAGGTATCTATAGGAGGAAGGAGTACGTCGGTGGAGCGTCAGGTGGCCCACGAGGCAGGGGGGCGCGCGCAAGGGGGAGGGCGCGCCCCCCACCCTCGTGACCGCCTCTGGCACTCCTTGGAGTTGGGTCCAAGTCTCCTGGATCACGTTCGGTGAGAAAATCACGTTCCCGAAGGTTTCATTCCGTTTGGACTCCGTTTGATATTCCGTTTCTTGAAACCTTTGAAATAGGCAAAAAAACAGCAATTCTGGGCTGGGCCTCCGGTTAATAGGTTAGTGCCAAAAATAATATAAAGGTGGAAAATAAAGCCCATTATAGTCCAAAACAATAGATAAAGTAGCATGGAGCAATATAAAATTATAGATACGTTGGAGACGTATCGGTGTGAAGTTGAGTAAGACTCAAAGCCCGACCACGGCAGAAGATAGAGAGAGAATGAAAGTCATTCCCTATGCCCGAGCCATAGGTTCTACAAAGTATGCCATGCTGTGTACCAGACCTATTGTATACCCTGCCCTGAGTTTGGCAAGCGAGTACAATAGTGATCTAGGAGTAGATCACTGGACATTGGTCAAAAATTATCATTAGAGGACTAAGGAAATATTTCTCGGTTATGGAGGTGATAAAGAGTTCATCGTAAAGAGTTACGTTGATGCAAGCTTTGACACCGATCTGGATGACTCTGAGTCTCGATATGGATACATATTGAAAGTGGGAGCATTTAGCTAGAGTAGCCCCATGCAGAGCATTGTAGACATAGAAATTTGCAAAATACAAACGGATCTGAATGTGGCAGACCCTTGACTAAACTTCTCTCATAATAAAAACATGATCACACCTTAGTACTCTTTGGGTGTTAATCACATGGCGATGTGAACTAGATTATTGAATCTAGTAAACCCTTTGGGTATTGGTCACATGGCGGTGTGAACTATAGAGTGTTAAATCACATGACAATGTGAACTATTGGTGTTAAATCACATGACGATGTGAACTAGATTATTGACTCTAGTGCAAGTGGGAGACTGAAGGAAATATGCTTAGAGGCAATAATAAAGTTATTATTTATATTTCCTTATATCATGATAAAAGCTTATTATTCATGCTAGAATTGTATTAACCGGAAAATTAGTACATGTGTGAATACATAGACAAAGCAGTGTCACTAGTATGCCTCTAATTGACTAGCTCGTTAATCAAAGATGGTTTAGTTTCCTAACCATAGACATGAGTTGTCATTTGATGAACGGGATCACATCATTAGAGAATGATGTGATTGACAAGACCCATCCGTTAGCTTAACACGATGATCATTTGGTTTGTTGCTATTGCTTTCTTCATGACTTATACATGTTCCTATGACTATGAGATTATGCAACTCCTGAATACCGGAGGAACACTTACTGTTCTATCAAACGTCACAACGTAACTGGGTGATTATAAATATGCTCTACAGGTGTCTCCGATGATGTTTGTTGAGTTGGCATAGATCAAGATTAGGATTTGTCACTCCGATTGTCGGAGAGGTATCCCTGGGCCCTCTCGGTAATGCACATCACTATAAGCCTTGCAAGCAATGTGACTAATGAGTTAGTGAGGGGTCAATGCATTACAGAACGAGTAAAGAGATTTGCCAGTAACGAGATTAAACTAGGTATTGAGATACCGACGATCGAATCTCGGGCAAGTAACATACCGATGACAAAGGGAACAACGCATGTTGTTATGCGGTTTGACCGATAAAGATCTTCGTAGAATATGTGGGAGACTGAAGGAAATATGCCCTAGAGGCAATAATAAAGTTGTTATTTATATTTCCTTATATCATGATAAAAGTTTATTATTCATGCTAGAATTGTATTAACCGGAAACTTAGTACATGTGTGAATACATAGACAAACAGAGTGTCACTAGTATGCCTCTAATTAACTAGCTCGTTAATCAAAGATGGTTTACTTTCCTAACCATAGACATGAGTTTGTCGCTATTGCTTTCTTCATGACTTATACATGTTCCTATGACTATGAGATTATGCAACTCCTGAATAGCGGAGGAACACTTAGTGTGCTATCAAACGTCACAACGTAGCTGGATGATTATAAAGTTGCTCAACAGGTATCTCCGATGGTGTTTGTTGATTTGTCATAGATCGAGATTAGGATTTGTCACTCTGATTGTCGGAGAGGTATCTCTGGGCCCTCTTGGTAATGCACATCACTATAAGCCTTGCAAGCAATATGACTAATGATTTAGTTATGGGATGATGCATTACGGAACGAGTAAAGAGACTTGCCGGTAACGAGATTGAACTAGGTATTGAGATAGCGTCGATCGAATCTCGGGCAAGTAACATACCGGTGACAAAGAGAACAACGTATGTTGTTATGCGATTTGACCAATAAAGATCTTCATAGAATATGTGGGAGCCAATATGAGCATCCAGGTTCCGCTATTGTTTATTGACCGGAGATGAGTCTCGGTCATGTCTACATAGTACTCGAACCCATAGGGTTCGCACGCTTAACGTTCGATGATGATTTGTATTATGAGTTATGTGATTAGATGACCGAAGTTTGTTCGGAGTCCCAGATGAGATCACGGACATTACGAGGAGTCTCGAAATGGTAGAGAGGTAAAGATCGATATATTGGATGGCTATATTCGGACATCGGAAAGGTTCCGACTGATTCGAGTATTTTTCGGAGTACCAGAGAGTTACGGGAATTCGCCGGGGAAAGTAGTGGGCCTTAATGGGCCATACGGGAAAGGAGAGAAGGGCCTCAAAGGGTGGCCGCACGCCCCCCATGGGCTGGTCCGAATTGGACAAGGAGGGGGCGGCGCCCCCCTCCTTCCTTCTCCCCTCTTCTTCCTTCCCTTCCTTCTCCTAGTTGGAATAGGAAAGGGGGGGGGGGGGCGAATCCTACTTGGACCGGGAGTCCAAGTAGGACTCCCCCCCTTGGCGTGCCCCCTCTACGGCTGGCCTTCTCTTCCTCCCTCCTTTATATACATGGGCAGGGGGCACCACAAAGGCACACCAAGATTTGTCTTAGCCGTATGCGGTGTCCCCCTCCACAGTTACACACCCCGGTCATATCGTCGTAGTGCTTAGGCGAAGCTTTGCGCCGGTAACTTCATCATCACCATAACCACGTCGTCGTGCTGACGGAACTCTCCCTTGGCCTCAACTGGATCAAGATCTCGAGGGACGTCACCGAGCTGAACGTGTGCTGAACACTGAGGTGCCATACGTTCGGTACTTGGATCGGTTGAATCGCGAAGACGTTCGACTACATCAACTGCGTTACTAAACGCTTCCGCTTTCTGTCTACGAGGGTACATGGACACACTCTCCCCGCTCGTTTCTATGCATCTCCTAGATAGATCTTGCGTGATTGTAGTTAAATTTTTTGAAATACTGCGTTCCCCAACAGTGGTATCAGAACCAGGTCTATGTGTAGATGTTATATGCACAAGTAGAACACAAAGAGTTGTGGGCGATAATAGTCATATTGCTTAGCAACATGTCATACTTTGATTCGGCGGTATTGTTGGATGAAGCGGCCCAGACCGACATTACATGACCGCGTTCATGAGACTGGTTCTACCGCCGTGCTTCGCACACAGGTGGCTAGTGGGTGTCTGTTTCTCCAACTTTAGTTGAATCGAGTGTGACTACACCCAGTCCTTGTTGACGGTTAAAACAACACACTTGACGAAAAATCATTGTGATTTTGATGCGTAGGTAAGAACGGTTCTTGCTAAGCTCGTAGCAGCCACGTAAAACTTGCAACAACAAAGTAGAGGACGTCTAACTTGTTTTTGCAGGGCATGTTGTGATGTGATATGGGTAAGAAATTATGTGATATAATTTGTTGTATGAGATGATCATGTTTTGTTGAAGTTATCGGCAACTGGCAGGAGCCTTATGGTTGTCTCTTTATTGCATAAGATGCAAGCGCCATGTAATTGCTTTACTTTATCGCTATGTGCTAGCAATAGTTGCAAAAGCAATAGTTGGCGAGACGACCATGTGACGACACATTGATAGAGATCAAGATGATGGAGATCATGGTGTCATGCCGGTGACAATGGAGATCATGACGGTACTTTGGACATGGAGATCAAAGGCACAAGATGATGATGGCCATATCATGTAACATATTTTGATTGCATGTGATGTTTATCTTTTATGCATCTTATTTTGCTCAGTATGACGGTAGCTTTATAAGATGATCCCTTACTAAAATTTCAAGGTATAAGTGTTCTCCCTGAGTATGCACCGTTGCGACAGTTCTTCGTGCTGAGACACCACGTGATGATCGGGTGTGATAAGCTCTACGTTCACATACAACAGGTGCAAGCCAGTTTTGCACACGCAGAATACTAGGGTTAAACTTGACGAGCCAATCATATGCAGATATGGCCTCGGAACACTGAGACCGAAAGGTCGAACGTGAATCATATAGTAGATATGATCAACATCGTGATGTTCACCATTGAAAACTACTCCATCTCACGTGATGATCGGACATGGTTTAGTTGATATGGATCACGTGATCATTTAGATGACTAGAGGGATGTCTATCTAAGTGGGAGTTCTTAAGTAATATGATTAATTGAACTTTAAATTTATCATGAACTTAGTCTTGATAGTATTTGCATATCTATGTTGTAGATCAATTGCTCGCTTATAGCTTCCCCGTTTTATTTATGATATGTTCCTAGAGAAAACTAAGTTGAAAGTTGTATAATAGCAATGATGCGGACTAGGTCCGTGATCTGAGGATTATCCTCATTGCTGCACAGAAGAATTATGTCCTTGATGCACCGCTAGGTGACAGAATTATTGCATGAGCAGATGCAGACATTATGAACGTTTGACAAGCTTGGTATGATGACTACTTGATAGTTTAGTGTGCCATGCTTTGCGGCTTTGAACCGGGACTTCAAAAATGTTTTGAAATGTCACTGAGCATATGTGATGTTCCAAGAGCTGAAATTGGTATTTCAGACTCATGCCCAAGTCGAGAGGCATGAGACCTCTGACAAGTACTTTGCCTACAAGATGGATGAGAACAGCTCAACCAGTGAGCATGTGCTCAGAATGTCTGAGTACTACAATCGCTTGAATCAAGTGGGAGTTAATCTTCTAGATAAGATAGTGATTGATGAGTTCTCAGTAGTCTCTATCACCAAGTTCTTTGGAACTTCGTGATGAACTATAATATACAAGGGATGACGAAACGATTCCTGGGCTCTTCGCGATCTTTGAAATCGGGAAGGTAGAAATCAAGAAAAGCATCAAGTGTTGATGGTTGACAAGACCACTAGTTTCAAGTAAAAGGGCAAGGGAAAGAAAGGTAACTTCAAGAAGAATGACAAGAAAGTTGCCACTCCCATAAAGAAGCCCAAAGCTAGACCCAAGCCTGAAACTGAGTGCTTCTACTGCAAAGGAAATGGTCACTGGAAGCGGAACTGCCCCAAATACTTGGCGGATAAGAAGGATGACAAAGTGAACAAAAGTATATAAGATATACATGTTATTGATGTGTATTTTACTAGTATTCATAGTAGCCCCTGGGTATTTGATACTGGTTCAGTTTCTATGATTAGTAACTTGAAACAGGAGTTACAAAATGAACAGAGACTAGTTGATGGCAAGGTGACGATGTGTGTTGGAAGTGATTCCAAGGTTGATAAGATCACCATCGCACACTCCCTTTTTTCTTCGGGATTAGTATTGGAACTAAATAAATGTTATTTGGTGTTTGCGTTGAGTATAAATATGATTGGATCATGTTTATAGCAATACAATTATTCATTTAAGTCAGAGAATAATTGTTGTTTTGTTTACATGAATAAAACCTTCTATGGTCATACATCCAATGTAAATAGTTTACTGAATCTCGATCACAGTAATACACATAATATTGATGCCAAAAGAAATAAGTTTAATAATGATAGTGCAACTTATTTGTGGCACTGCCGTTTAGGTCATATTGGTGTAAACGCATGAAGAAACTCAGTGTGGATGGACTTTTGGAATCACTTGATTATGAATCATTTGATGCCTGCGAACCATGCCACATGGGCAAGATGACTAAGACTCCGTTCTCAAGAACAATGGAGTGAGCCACTGACTTATTGGAAATAATACATACCAATGTATGCGGTCCGATGAGTGTTGAGGCTCGCGGCGGGTATCATTATTTTCTGACCTTCACAGATGATTTAAGCAGATATGGGTATATCTACTTGATGAAACACAATTATGAAACATTTGAAAAGTTTAAAGAATGTCAGAGTGAAGTGGAAAATCATCGTAACAAGAAAATAAAGTTTCTACGTTCTGATCGCGGAGGCAAATATTTGAGTTACGAGTTTGGCCTTCATTTAAAACTGTGGAATAAGTTTCACAACTCACGCCACCTGGAACACCATAGCGTAATGGTGTGTCCGAACGTCGTAACCGTACTTTATTAGATATGGTGCGATTTATGATGTCTCTTACCGATTTACCACTATCGTTTTGGGGTTATGCATTAGAGACTGCATTCACATTAAATAGGGCACCATCTAAATCCGTTGAGACGACACCATATGAACTGTGGTTTAGCAAGAAACCTAAGTTGTCGTTTCTTAAAGTTTGGGGCTGTGATGCTTATGTGAAAAAGTTTCAACCTGATAAGCTCGAACTCAAATCGGAGAAATGCGTCTTCATAGGATACCCAAAGGAAACGGTTGGGTACACCTTCTATCACATATCCAAAGGCAAGATATTCGTTGCTTAGAATGGATCCTTTCTAGAGAAGAAGTTTCTCTCGAAAGAAGTGAGTAGGAGGAAAGTAGAACTTGATGACATAATTGTACCTTCTCCCTAATTGGAAAGTAGTTCATCACATAAATCAGTTCTAGTGATGCCTACACCAATTATTGAGGAAGTTAATGATGATGATCATGAAACTTCAGATCAAGTTACTACCGAACAAACAGAATGAGTTCCGCACCAGAGTGGTACGGTAATCATATTCTGGGAGTCATGTTACTAGACCATGACGAACCTACGAACTATGAGGAAATGATGATGAGCCCAGATTCCGCGAAATGGTTTGAGGCCATGAAATCTGAGATGGGATCCATGTATGAGAACAAAGTATGGACTTTGATTGACTTTCCCGATGATCGGTGAGCCATTAAGAATAAATAGATCTTCAAGAGGAAGACGGATGTTAATAGTAGTGTTACTATCTACAAAGCTCGAATTGTCGCAAAAGGTTTTCGACAAGTTCAAGGTGTTGACTACGATGAGATTTTCTCACTCATATCGATGCTTAGAGTATGTCCGAATCATCTTAGCAATTGCCGCATTTTATGAAATTTGGCAAATGGATGTCAAAACTGCATTCCTTAATGGACATCTCAAAGAAGAGTTGTATATGATGCAACCAGAAGGTTTTGTTGATCCTAAAGGTGCTAACAAAGTGTGCAAGCTCTAGCGATCCATCTATGGACTGGTGCAAGCATCTCGGAGTTGGAATATACGCTTTGATGAGTTGATCAAAGCATATAGTTTTGTACAGACTTGCGGTGAAGCCTGTATTTACAAGAAAGTGAGTGGGAGCGCTACAACTTTTCTGATAAGTATATGTGTATGACATATTGTTGATTGGAAACGATGTAGAATTTTTTCCGAAAGCATAAAGGAGTGTTTGAAAGGAGTTTTTCAAAGAAAGACCTCGGTGAAGCTGCTTACATATTGAGCATCAAGATCTATAGAGATAGATCAAGACGCTTGATAAGTTTTTTCAACGAGTACATACCTTGACAAGTTTTTGAAGTAGTTCAAAATGGAATAGTCAAAGAAGGAGTTCTTGCATGTGTTGCAAGGTGTGAAGTTGAGTAAGACTCAAAGCCCGACCACGGCAGAAGATAGAGAGAGAATGAAAGTCATTCCCTATGCCCGAGCCATAGGTTCTACAAAGTATGCCATGCTGTGTACCAGACCTATTGTATACCCCCGCCTCGAAGTTTGGCAAGGGAGTACAATAGTGATATAGGAGTAGATCACTGGACATTGGTCAAAAATTATCCTTAGAGGACTAAGGAAATATTTCTCGGTTATGGAGGTGATAAAGAGTTCGTCGTAAAGAGTTACGTGGATGCAAGCTTTGACACCGATCTGGATGACTTTGAGTCTCGATATGGATACATATTGAAAGTGGGAGCATTTAGCTAGAGTAGCCCCATGCAGAGCATTGTAGACATAGAAATTTGCAAAATACAAACGGATCTGATTGTGGCAGACCCGTTGACTAAACTTCTCTCATAAGCAAAACATGATCACACCTTAGTAATCTTTGGGTATTAATCACATGGCGATGTGAACTAGATTATTGACTCTAGTAAACCCTTTGGGTATTGGTCACATGGCGGTGTGAACTATAGAGTGTTAAATCACATGACAATGTGAACTATTGGTGTTAAATCACATGACGATGTGAACTAGATTATTGACTCTAGTGCAAGTGGGAGACTGAAGGAAATATGCTTAGAGGCAATAATAAAGTTATTATTTATATTTCCTTATATCATGATAAAAGTTTATTATTCATGCTAGAATCGTATTAACCGGGAACTTAGTACATGTGTGAATACATAGACAAACAGAGTGTCACTAGTATGCCTCTAATTGACTAGCTCATTAATCAAAGATGGTTTACTTTCCTAACCATAGACATGAGTTGTCATTTGATGAACGGGATCACATCATTAGAGAATGATGTGATTGACAAGACCCATCCGTTAGCTTAGCACGATGATCGTTTGGTTTGTTGCTATTGCTTTCTTCATGACTTATACATGTTCCTATGACTATGAGATTATGCAACTCCTGAATACCGGAGGAACACTTATCGTTTCTATCAAAGCGTCACAACGTAATCGGGTGATTATAAATATGCTCTACAGGTGTCTCCGATGATGTTTGTTGTGTTGGCATAGATCAAGATTAGGATTTGTCACTCCGATTGTCGGAGAGGTATCCCTGGGCCCTCTCGGTAATGCACATCACTATAAGCCTTCCAAGCAATGTGACTAATGAGTTAGTGAGGGG
The DNA here is from genome assembly GCA_021605145.1 of Aegilops bicornis. NCBI lineage: Eukaryota > Viridiplantae > Streptophyta > Magnoliopsida > Poales > Poaceae > Aegilops > Aegilops bicornis. Next base: position 509,426,610 of record CM038669.1, read on the forward strand.
TCAATGCATTACAGAACGAGTAAAGAGATTTGCCAGTAACGAGATTAAACTAGGTATTGAGATACCGACGATCGAATCTCGGGCAAGTAACATACCGATGACAAAGGGAACAACGTATGTTGTTATGCGGTTTGACCGATAAAGATCTTCGTAGAATATGTGGGAGCCAATATGAGCATCCAGATTCCGCTATTGGTATTGACCGGAGATGAGTCTTGGTCATGTCTACATAGTTCTCGAACCCGTATGGTCGGCACGCTTAACGTTCGATGATGATTTGTATTATGAGTTATGTGATTTGATGACCGAAGTTTGTTCGGAGTCCCAGATGAGATCACGGACATGACGAGGAGTCTTGAAATGGTCAAGAGGTAAGGATCGATATATTGGAAGGCTATATTCGAACATCGGAAAGGTTCCGAGTGATTCGGGTATTTTTTGTAGTACGGGAGAGTTACGTGAATTCGCCGGGGGAAGTATTGGGCCTGAATGGGCCATACGGGAAAGGAGAGAAGGGCCTCAAGGGTGGCCAACCCCCCCCCCCATGGGCTGGTCCGAATTGGACTAGGAGGGGGCGGCGCCCCCCTCCTTCCTTCTCCCCTCTTTCTTCCCTTCCTTCTCCTAGTTGGAATAGGAACGGGCGGGCGAACCCTAGTTGGACCGGGAGTCCAAGTAGGACTCCCCCCTTGGCGCGCCCCCGCTAGGGCCGGCCTCCTCTTCCTCCCTCATTTATATACGTGGGCAGGGGCAAAGGCACACCAAGATTTATCTTAGCCGTGTGCGGTGCCCCCCTCCACAGTTACACACCTCGGTCATATCGTCTTAGTGCTTAGGCGAAGCCCTGCGCAGGTAACTTCATCATAACGTCACCACGCCGTCGTGCTGACGGAACTCTCCCTCGGCCTCAACTGGATCAAAAGCTCGAGGGACGTCACCGAGCTGAACGTGTGCTGAACGCGGAGGTGCCGTACGTCCGGTACTTTGATCGGTTGGATCGCGAAGACGTTCGACTACATCAACCGCGTTACTAAACGCTTCCGCTTTCGGTCTACGAGGGTACATGGACACACTCTCCCCGCTCGTTGATATGCATCTCCTAGATAGATCTTGCGTGATCGTAGGTAAATTTTTTGAAATACTGCGTTCCCCAACATTTACTGCATCTAGTATGTTCCACATTTACTTGCTAATTGTTGGTTCAATCATGATTTATATTCTAGAATTAATCACAAATTTGCCCAATTATCCCCCGAAAAGAAACAAAATTGCCTAATTATCCAACACGAAAGTCAAGTCCTATGATATTGTAATGTGCCTATGCCTTAGTGAGCTATATCTTTTGTAGGAAAAAAATTACAACATGTACTATGTCTATGCTAATGTCGTGCGGCAACGCTTTGCGCTAGGGCTATAAATTGCTAGTACCGAGACGTAACTTGCTCTCGCCTCTGGGCATGAGGTAGTGGGCCGGCCCAATACTATAACGTCTCTGGCTCGAAGTTTTCTTCTTTGTTGTTTTTATCGGTTTTATATGTACATTGTTTGAATGGTCCAAAATATTTTTTGAATTACACAAACATGTTTATATTCCACGAACATTTGTTCAATTTATGAATTTTTGTACACTGCATTTATTTTTAAAAATATATGATTTTTTTGGAATACATGTATTTATAATATTTTAGAATATTTCTTTTGAAAATACTAACAAAAGAAAAAAATAAAGGTAAACAACAAACCTTCATAGAGCTACTTGGGTTGGCCCAATATTAGCGGCAGGAGGGTGCCCTTGAGGCAGGACCTCCTTTGGTCTCGCAACTCGTGATACATAGCCGGTCCCAGCGTTTTGCCTCACTTATAGCATGACCGAAAAAGGTATCACCTCAGGTCGCTACCATTGGGCCGACTAAGTAGCCTTTTCATTTACTACCTATTGTTTTTATTTTACTTTTGGTATTTGTACTTGGCGAAAGTTCGCTATAAGTGGGTGGCAAGGGAACCATTTTGCTGGCAGTTATACTTGTGAAACGAGATCAAACGACGACAGTCTTTAGATTAAAATTGCCTTCTTGGGGAGAAACTGCCATGTCCTTCAATTTTTTGTTTTCTTTTTTTCCTTTTGTTTATATTTTTGAAATGCTCTAAATACATACATTCCTACACTCAATTTACTTATAAATTTTTAAAACGTTCACTGAGAAAAGATGTCAAAATGTGTAAAATTTGGTCAGAATAATTAAAAATAAAATGCTCGTAACATTCAAACATAATGTTAGTAACATTTAAAAATGTTTATGAAATGTAAAAGGTATTTGCATAATTTTTAAAAATCATACCATTCAAAAAACAAGTATATATATATAAAAAGTTCACACGTTTAGCCAATATATTCGTGGCATTTAAAAAAATGCTTATACAATGCGAAAATTGAAGCAATTCAGAAAGAAAAGGCTTGATACCATTCAAATCAATGTTCGATGTGTTTCTGAAAAATGTATAGCATGTATTTTAGAAAAGGTTTAGTTATGTATACAAAAATGTTCGTCATGTATTTGAATAATGTGCAAATATGTATTAAAATATGTTCCACATATATGGAAAAAATGTACAACTTGAATTGAAAAAGTAGGCATGTATTTGCAAAGAGAAAAGGAAAGAGAAAAAAGCTAACAAGAAAAAGGAAAAAAAACTCAAAGCAAACCGATAGAGAAACACAGTGAAATGGAAAAAAGAAAAAGAAATGCATGTAAGGTTCTAAAAACCGATCCAAACCGGGCAAAAGAAACTTCCCAAAACCGCCTTAACGGCCGCCCACGTGCAGCCAGTGCCAATGGCGAGGCAGCGCTGGGTGCAACAAATCAAGGAGCGCTCTTTCGGAAGCCTCCCCAAGGGTAACTTGGGGTGGGCTGGAGCGCTCTCAGTCGCCGGCATGTGTCGTGTTCTGAGCGCTTTCTTTATTTTTTTCCGCACACTTTCGGTTTTTAGATGGTTTTTTGGGTTTTCGGTTTTCACCGGTCATTCTTAGCTTTTTGAAAAGGTCGCGCCTCTCGTAGAAGGAAAACCATGTCTCTCAAGGAAGGAAAAAAAAGAAAACATGTTTTGTTTCCCATTATCAAGAGGTACGACCGTGCCTCTCGTGGAAGCAAAATCGTGCCTCTCTCGGAATAAAAACGGTGCCTCTCACGGAAGGAAAAAAAGAAGTGAAAACATGTTTTTTTTCGTTTTCTTGTTTCGTTTTTTATTTCTTTCTAATACACGAAAAATTATTTCTAAATTCGGTCAACATTTAAACATTATTGAATATTTTATATTATTGTAAATCCAAAAGGTTCGAACATATATGATATGTCGACTAGAGGGGGAAGGGAGGTTGGATAGACGACTACAAGTTTAAATATCTTCTTAGTTGATTTTAGTGGTAGATGTGGATTTTATATTCTCTACAAATGCAACTAAGTGACACACCATATATAATTACAAACTAGCAAGCTACACAAGGCAAACGACCAAGCGAGTAACAAGTAAATTTAGAGCATCTACAGTCGGATTTGTCAAATCCAACCACTCAAACGCACGCGGACGTGCGTGTCCGGGAACATTGACCGGTCAAGCCTGAAATTTGCCTTGTCACAACCAAACACCTCAATTAACACATCTTAAATCCTTACAAACTCATGCAACTACGTCGATGCATTACACACATCGTCCGACTACTGCATCACTAACATGCCACCGGACTACCAAAATTTGGCATGTTTGGCTATAGTGGAGAAGCCCTTGCCCTTCCTCCAGCCATTGTCGTCCTTGTCGCGGAAGTACCGGTCGAAGACGCAGTTGGGATCGAACCGGATCTGCTCGTCACCAGACACTAGTGCAGAACCGGGCTATAGCACCGGTTCGTAAGGCCCTTTAGTGCCGGTTCGGTAACCGGCACTAAAGTGTGGGGACTAAAGGTCCCCCCCTTTAGTACCGGTTCCGCACGAACCGGTGCTAAAGGGCAACCACGTGGCACGAGCCAGCTCCGGGGGCAGGGAGCTGATAACCCACAAGTGTAGGGGATCGCAACAGCTTTCGATGGTAGAGTATTCAACCCAAATTTATTGATTCGACACAAGGGGAGCCAAAGAATATTCTCAATTATTAGCAACTGAGTTGTCAATTCAGCCACACCTTGATAACTTACTATCTGCAGCAAGGTATTTAGTAGCAAAGCAATATGATAGTAGTGGTAATGGTAACAAAAGAGTAATGAAAGCAAAGGTAATATTTTTGGTGTTTTGTAGTGATTGTAACAGTAGCAACGGGAAAGTAAATAAACGTAAACCAGTAGATGGAAAACTCGTAGGCATTGGACCGGTGATGGATAATTATGCCGGATGCGGTTCATCATGTAAGAGTCATAACATAGGGTGACACAGAACTAGCTCCAATTTATCAATGTAATGTAGGCATGTATTCCGAATATAGTCATACGTGCTTATGGAAAAGAACTTGCATGACATCTCTTGTCCTACCCTCCCGTGGCAGCGGGGTCCTAATGGAAACTAAGGGATATTAAGGCCTCCATTTAATAGAGAACCGGAACAAAGCATTAGCACATAGTGAATACATGAACTCCTCAAACTATGGTCATCACCGGAGTGGTCCCGATTATTGTCACTTGGGGTTGCGGATCATAACACATAGTAGGTGACTATAGACTTGCAAGATAGGATCAAGAACTCACATATATTCATGAAAACATAATAGGTTCAGATCTGAAATCATGGCACTCGGGCCCTAGTGACAAGCATTAAGCATATCAAAGTCATAGCAACATCAATCTCAAAACATAATGGATACTAGGGATCAAACCCTAACAAAACTAACTCGATTACATGATAGATCTCATCCAACCCATCACCGTCCAGCAAGCGTATGATGGAATTACTCACACACGGCGGTGAGCATCATGAAATTGGTGATGGAGGATGGTTGATGATGACGACGGCGACGAATCCCCCTCTCCGGAGCCCTGAACGGACTCCAGATCAGCCCTGCCGAGAGGTTTTAGGGCTTGCCGGCGGCTCCGTATCGTAAAACGCGATGATTTCTTCTTCTTGATTTTTTTTCTCCCCGAAAGCAAATATATAGTCGGAGTTGGCGTCCGAGGAGCTCTAGGGGGCCCACGAGGTAGGGGCGCGCCCTAGGGGGGGCGCCCCCACCCTCGTGGACAGGGTGTGGGCCCCATGGTCTTCATCTTTGGCAAGGATTTATTATTATTTTTACCTAGATGTTCCGTGGAGTTTTAGGTCATTCCGAGTACTTTTGTTTTCTGCACATAAAACAACATCATAGCAATTCTGCTGAAAACAGCGTCAGTCCGGGTTAGTTCCGTTCAAATGATGCAAGTTAGAGTCCAAAACAAGGGCAAAAGTGTTTGAAAAAGTAGATACGACGGAGACGTATCAACTCCCCCAAGCTTAAACCTTTGCTTGTCCTCAAGCAATTAAGTTGACAAACTGAAAGAGATAAAGAAAAACTTTTACAAACTCTGTTTGCTCTTGTTGTTGTAAATATTTAAAGCCAGCATTCAGGTTTTCAGCAAAGATCATGACTAACCACATTTGCAATAATTCCTAGGTCTCATGTTTACTCATATCAATAGCATAATCAACTAGCGAGCAATAATAATAAATCTCGGATGACAACACTTTCTCAAAACAATCATGATATAATGTAACAAGATGGTATCTCGCTAGCCCTTTCTGAGACCGCAAAATATAAATGCAGAGCACCTTTAAAGATCAAGGACTAACTAGATATTGTAATTCATGGTAAAAGAGATCCAGTCATAGTCATACCCAATATAAATTAACAGTAATGAATGCAAATGACAGCGCTCTCCGACTAGTGCTTTTTAATAAGAGGGTGATGAATCAACATAAAAATAAATAGATAGGCCCTTCAGAGAGGGAAGCAGGATTTGTAGAGGTGCGAGCTCGGTTTTGAAATAGAGATAAATTATATTTTGAGAGGTATACTTTCATTGTCAACATAACAACTAAGAGATGGTGATATCTTCCATGCTACACACATTATAGGCGGTTCCCAAACAGAATGGTAAAGTTTATACTACCCTCCACCAACAAGCATCAATCCATGGCTTGCTCGAAACTACGAAGTGCCTCCAACAAACAACAGTCCCAGGGGAGTTTTGTTTGCAATTATTTTGATTTAGTTTGCATAAAGCATGGGGTGGGCATCCCGGTGATTAGCCATTTTCTCGTGAATGAGGAGCGGAGTCCACTCCTCTTGAGAATAACCCGCCTAACATGGAAGATAAGGGCAGCCCTAGTTGATACATGAGCTATTCGAACATAAAAAACAGAATGTTTATTTGAAGGTTTAGAATTTGGCACATACAAATTTACTTGGGCAGCGGTAGATACCGCATATAGGAAGGTATGATGGACTCATATGGAATAACTTTGGGGTTTAAGGATTGGATGCATAAGCAGTATTCCCGCTTAGTACAAGTGAAGGCTAGCAAAAGACTGGGAAGCGACCAACTAGAGAGCGACAACAGCCATGAGCATGCATTAAAATTAATAAACATTGGATGCAAGCATGAGTAGGATATAATCTACCATGAACATAAATATCATGAAGGCTATGTTGATTTGTTTCAACAACATGCATGAACATGTGCCAAGTCAAGTCACTTAAATCATTCAAAGGAGGATACCACCCCATCATACCACATCACAACCATTTTAATAGCATGTTGGCACTCAAGGTAAATCATTATAACTCATAGCTAATCAATCATGGCACGGGAAACTATGATCTCTAATTGTCATTGCAAACATGTTTATTCATAATAAGCTGAATCAGGAACGATGAACTCATCATATTTACAAAAACAAGAGAGGTCGAGTTCATACCAGCTTTTCTCATCTCAGCCAGTCCATCATATATCATCATAATTGCCTTTCACTTGCACGACCGAACGATGTGAATAATAATAAGAGTGCACGTGTATTGGACTAAGATGGAATCTGCGAGCATTCAATAAACATGAGAAGACAAGGCAATATGGGCTCTTGGTTAAATCGACAATAATGCATATAAGAGCCACTTTAACAATTTAATTATGGTCTTCCCCTATCGACCCCCAAAGTGAAGAAAAGAAATAAAACTATTTACACGGGAAAGCTCCCAAAAAGTAAAAGAAGAACGGGAAATATTTTTTTTGGGATTTCTTTTAATTATTACTACAGCAAGGAAAGTAAACTACTACTAATTTTTTTTGTTTTTCTTAAGGTTTATCAAACACACAAGAAGAAAGCAGGAAAAAGAAAATAAACTAGCATGGATATTATAGTGAAAAAGTATGAGCACCGACATCTAGCAATGAGTGTGTGAACATAAATGTAATGTCGGTTGGAAATACGTACTCCCCCAAGCTTAGGCTTTTGGCCTAAGTTGGTTCATTGCCAGGGATAGCCTGGCGGATACCGGTAGGTGTAGCTAGGGTCGTACTGTGATGAAGAAGACTCTGACTGCCATTGACTAGCAGCACCTACGGATCCCAAGAGTAAACAGACTGACTTGGAGGCTCATATTGTGGTTCCGGTTCCGGGGCTGGTGCAGGATTCCGGTAGGCTTGAACGACAGCCCATGTAACGAGATACGGTCCTTCAAAATTAAACAAGGAAGGAGCATGCAAGGTAATAGTCTCAGGGTGATGTTTATTAAAATACAGTTTATATTTAAGCTCTCCTTCCCTGCCTTTAACAATAAAATCATGCGCTAGCATACTCTTATAATCTAAATAAGCACTAGGCAGCATTTTTTCTTCTTTCTCATAAAGCCTAATAGGTATGTTAAAATGTGCAGCTAGGCGTGAAGCATAAATACCTTCAAAGATGGGGCCTTTGGTACAGTTCAGACTTAACCGTTTAGCAATAATTCCGCCCATACTAACAGTGTTATCGCGGTATAAACCATGGAACAAAATGATAATATCAGGAACACTAAGGTTTCCACAGTTTCCACGACCAATCAAGCAACGACTAGCAAATATGGCAAAGTAGCGTAAAACAGGAAAATGTATGCTACTGATTCTTGCACCAGAAACCTTCCTGGTTTCTCCCACAGAGATGATGTTAATAAATCCTTCCACATCTTTACGGTGTGGTTCATCTAAGGTACCCTCAAAGGGTATTTTGCAAACCTCACAAAATTCAGCTAATGTCATCTCCTTAACAACATCATATAAATGAAACTCTACTGTAGGAGGTGTTTTCTTAGGAAAATAGTAGAAGTTCTGCACGAAAGTATTAGTGAGTAAGAGATACTGATGACGTTGGTCGCGGGGGAAGTCGGTGAGGCCAGCATTTTCAGCCAATGAATAGAAATCATCATAAATCCCGGCTGCTCTCAAGAAATCATCGGAAGGCCATTCACACGGCCGGACCTCCGCGGTACGAGGCAAATTAAATTTGGGCCTCTGTGCCTCTTCATTTTGCTTTTCCTTCGAGCTTTGGCTCGACGAGCCCCTCAAAATTCTCTTCATCATTTTCTGAAATATTCTAAATTTTTTAGTAACTTCAAACAAAAGTGAACCAAACTCAATAAAATTGATAGCAACTACTCCTACTAGTCCCTAGAGTCTATATCATGCATTAGAACTACTTGGAACCATATAAATTGACATGCAAGCTCAAGAACATGGTCACCTATGCAGCACAAATTTGCAATGAATAAAGCACTAGAGAAAAAAACTAATTGGACCAATGGAGGAGTCACTTACCAAGGAACAATCTCCCCAAGCAGTTTTGCGAGAGGTGCTTTGAGCAAGGAGATCAAAAATCGCAGCAAAGTGAGCTAAAACTCGTGCATGGACCAGATATTCGTGTTTGTGGGAGGAAGAAGAAGAGGATGGGTGCAGGAATAAGTGGAGGAGGGCCACTGTGGGCCCACGAGGCAGGGAGGCGCGCCCTGGGGGGTAGGGCGCACCCTCCACCCTCATGGCCAGGTGGCAGCTCCCCCCGCGGTGTTTTCAGTACCATAAATCCTCAAATATTCCCGAAAAAATCATATTAAATTGGCATGGCATTTGGAGGACTTTATTTTTGGGGTATTTTTATATTGCACGGTAAATCAGAAAACATACAGGAAAATACTATTTTTACTTTATTTCAACTAAATAACAAGAAGTATAAAGAGGGTACAGAAGTTTTGTGCTTCTAGTTTCATTCGTCTCATGCTCATCAAAAGGAATCCACTAACAAGGTTGATCAAGTCTTGTTAACAAACTCATTCCGATTAACATGGAACTGGAGAAATCTTGAATAACACTATGTTACCTCAAAGGGGATATGCACATCCCCAATAATAAGAATATCATATTTATTTTTGACAGTAGGAAGAGGAAATTCAAAACCTCCAATAATAATTGATGGAATTTTTCCAATAGAGTTGATACTATAAACTTGAGGTTGTTTCCTCTAAAAGTGTACTGTATGCTCATTACCATTAACATGAAAAGTGACATTGCCTTTGTTGCAATCAACAACAACCCCTGCAGTATTCAGAAAAGGTCTTCCAAGAATAATAGACATACTATCGTCCTCAGGAATATCAAGAATAACAAAGTCCGTTAAAATAGTAACGTTTGCAACCACGAAGGCACATCCTCACAAATACCGACAGGTATAGCAGTTGATTTATCAACCATTTGCAAAGATATTTCAGTAGGTGTCAACTTATTCAAATCAAGTCTACGATATAAAGAGAGAGGCATAACACTAACACCGGCTCCAAGATCACATAAGGCAGTTTTAACATAATTTCTTTTAATGGAGCATGGTATAGTAGGTACTCCTGGATCTCCAAGTTTCTTTGGTATTCCCCCCTTAAAAGTGTAAGTAAGCATGGTGGAAATTTCAGCATCCGGTATCTTTCTTTTATTAGTAACAATATCTTTCATATAATTAGCATAAGGATTCATTTTGAGTATATCACCAATCGTGACACGCATAAAACATAGGTCTAATCATTTCAGCAAAGCGCTCAAAATCCTCATCATCCTTTTTCTTGGATGGTTTGGGAGGAAAAGGCATGGGTTTCTGAACCCAAGGTTCTCTTTCTTTACCATTTTTCCTAGCAACAAAGTCTCTCTTATCATAACGTTGATTCTTTGATTGTGGGTTATCAAGATCAACAGCAGGTTCAATTTCTACATCATTATCATTACTAGGTTGAGCATCATCATGAACATCATCATTAACATTTTCACTAGGTTCATGTTCATTTCCAGATTGTGTTTCAAAGATCGGACATAGAGATATCATTTGGATTCTCGTGGTTCAGCAATAGGTTTACTAGAAGTTTGCAAAAGTCCTATCATTTTTCTTTTTCTTCCTTTTAGAAGAACTAGGTACATCAAGATTATTTCTCCGAGAATCTTGCTCAATTCTCTTAGGGTGGCCTTCAGGATACAAAGGTTCCTGAGTCATTCTACCAGTTCTAGTAGCCACTCCGACAAAGATAATCATTTTTCTTACTCTTCATTTCATTGAGCAAATCATTTTGAGCCTTAAGTACTTGTTCTACTTGAGTGGTAACCATAGAAGCATGCTTGCTAACAAGTTTAAGTTCACCTCTAATATTAGCCATATAATCACCCAAGTGTTTAATCATATAAGCATTTTGTTTTAATTGTCTACCAAAATAAGCATTGAAATTTTCTTGTTTGACAATAAAATTGTCAAACTCATCAAAGCATTGCCTAGCAGACTTATAGTGAGGAATATCACCTTCATCAAATCTATAGAGAGAATTTACCTTTACTACCTGTGTCGGGTTATCAAAACCTGGAGGTTCTTCAATAGGTAATGGATTAAGATCAGATGTTTCTTCAACAGGCGGTAGATTAAGACCATGTATTTCTTCAACAGGCGGTAGATTAATACCTTTTTCTTTCATAGATTTCTTTGCCTCTTGCATATCTTCAGGACTGAGAAATAGAACACCTCTCTTCTTCGGAGTTGGTTTAGAAATAGGCTCAGTAATTGGAGCAGGAGCTGGCTCAGGAGGTGCCCAATTATTTCCATTTGTCAACATATTATTCAATAGAATTTCAGCTTCATCCGGTGTTCTTTCCCTGAAAAGGGAACCAGCACAGCTATCCAGGTAATCTCTGGAAGCATCGGTTAGTCCATTATAAAAGATATCAAGTATTTCATTTTTCTTAAGAGGATGATCAGGCAAAGCATTAAGTAACTTGAGAAGCCTCCCCAAGCTTGTGGGAGATTCTCTTCTTCAATTTGCACAAAGTTGTATATTTCCTTTAAGGCAGCTTGTTTCTTATGAGCAGGGAAATATTTAGTAGAGAAGTAATAAATCATATCCTGGGGACTGCGCACACAACCAGGATCAAGAGAATTAAACCATATCTTAGCATCACCCTTTAATGAGAACGGAAATATTTTAAGGATATAAAGTAGCGAGATCTCTCATCATTAGTGAACAGGGTGGCTATATCATTTAATTTAGTAAGATGTGCCACAACAGTTTCAGATTCATAACCATGAAAAGGATCAGATTCTACCAAAGTAATTATATCAGGATCAACAGAGAATTCATAATCCTTATCGGCAACACAAATAGGTGAAGTAGCAAAAGCAGGGTCGGGCCTCATTCTATCATTAAGAGATTGCTTATTCCATTTAGCTAATAGCCTTCTAAGCTCATCGTTATCTCTGCAAGCTAAAATAGCCGCAGAAGCTTCTTTATCAAAAATATAACCCTTAGGAATAACAGGCATGTTTTCATCATCACTTTCATCATTATAATCAGATTCAATAATTTCTTTCTCTCTATCCCTAGCAATTTGTTCATCAAGAAATTCACTAAGGGCACAGTAGTATAAAGCATAGAAGTAGTTTCATCATAAGTATCATGCATAGCAGAAGTGGCATCATCAATAACATGCGACATATCAGAACGAATAGCAGAAGCAGGTTTAGGTGTTGCAAGCTTACTCAAAACAGAAGGTGAATCAAGTGCAGAGCTAGATGGCAGTTCCTTACCTCCCCTCGTAGTTGAGGGATCAATTTTTGTCTTAGCGTCTTTCTCATAGTGTCCAGCAGATATAAATCCCAAGTGACTCAAAGAATAGAGCTATGCTCCCCGGCAACGGCGCAAGAAATTAGTCTTGATAACCCACAAGTGTAGGGGATCGCAACAGCTTTCGAGGGTAGAGTATTCAACCCAAATTTATTGATTCGACACAAGGGGAGCCAAAGAATATTCTCAAGTATTAGCAACTGAGTTGTCAATTCAGCCACACCTTGATAACTTAATATCTGCAGCAAGGTATTTAGTAGCAAAGCAATATGATAGTAGTGGTAATGGTAACAAAAGAGTAATGAAAGCAAAGGTAATATTTTTGGTGTTTTGTAGTGATTGTAATAAAGAGTAACGGGAAAGTAAATAAACGTAAACCAAGAGATGGAAAACTTCGTAGGCATTGGACCGGTGATGGATAATTATGCCGGATGCCGTTCATCATGTAAGAGTCATAACATAGGGTGACACAGAACTAGCTCCAATTTATCAATGTAATGTAGGCATGTATTCCGAATATAGTCATACGTGCCTATGGAAAAGAACTTGCATGACATCTTTTGTCCTACCCTCCCATGGCAGCGGGGTCCTAATGGAAACTAAGGGATATTAAGGCCTCCTTTTAATAGAGAACCGGAACAAAGCATTAGCACATAGTGAATACATGAACTCCTCAAACTATGGTCATCACCGGGAGTGGTCCCGATTATTGTCACTGAGGTTGCCGGATCATAACACATAGTAGGTGACTATAGACTTGCAAGATAGGATCAAGAACTCACATATACTCATGAAAACATAATAGGTTCAGATCTGAAATCATGGCACTCGGGCCCTAATGACAAGCATTAAGCATAGCAAAGTCATAGCAACATCATTCTCAAAACATAATGGATACTAGGGATCAAACCCTAACAAAACTAACTCGATTACATGATAGATCTCATCCAACCCATCACCGTCCAGCAAGCGTATGATGGAATTACTCACACACGGCGGTGAGCATCATGAAATTGGTGATGGAGGATGGTTGATGATGACGACGACAACGAATCCCCCTCTCCGGAGCCCCGAACGGACTCCAGATCAGCCCTCCCGAGAGGTTTTAGGGCTTGGTGGCGGCTCCGTATCGTAAAACGCGAAGATTTCTTCTCCTTGATTTTTTTCTCCCCGAAAGCAAATATATAGAGTCGGAGTTGGCGTCGGAGGAGCTCCATGGGGCCCATGAGGAAGGGGGCGCGCCCTAGGTGGGCGCCCCCCCACCCTCATGGACAGGGTGTGGGCCCCCTGCTCTTCATCTTTGGCAAGGATTTATTATTATTATTAACTAGATGTTCCGTGGAGTTTCAGGTCATTCCGAGAACTTTTGTTTTCTACACATAAAACAACATCATAGCAATTCTGCTGAAAACAGCGTCAGTCCGGGTTAGTTCCATTCAAATCATGCAAGTTAGAGTCCAAAACAAGGGCAAAAGTGTTTGAAAAAGTAGATACGACGGAGACGTATCAGAAGCCATTTAGTACCGGTTGGTGACACCAACCGGTATTAAAAGGTTGGGGGGTTTTGGGTTTATGATTTCTTTTTCATTTAATTTTGTGTTTTCCATTTAATTCTTTTTCGTTTGCTGGTATTTTACGATACTACATATTGTACATGTTATGCATATATATAAATATAATTTCTAGTAGAACCTATCATATATCTATATATATATCATCGAATGTCTCACAACCACCATTAATTCACACATACACATATGTATATATATATATATATACAATTAGCTAGCTATATACAATTTCTCCTAATTGGTGCCTTCGGAGCCAGTGGCATTAGCCTAATTCGTGCCTTCGGAGCACGATGACAATTGGAAGTTGTTCATGGAGGCAGTAGCGGGTAATAGTATTCTCCGTTCGTATCTATGACCTGGTCGAGCAAAAATCCCGCTATTTCCTCTTGAATTGCTTGTATGCGCTCCGTTGGTAGGAGCTTCTCCCGCACCTCTCTCAACTGTTAAGAAGGAGATCAATATGCATGTGTATTAGTTGTGTGACTAGATATCGATAATGGTGTAAAAATTGTGAATAGTGTTTTGACAAACGTACCCAGTCCTGTCTTTGAGATCTGCTCCTTTGGGACGCCATCATGTGAATGTTCTCGCAAACGTAGTATGCACACAGATCATTCCCGGCTACCGCTTCGTGGCCTTTACGAGAATGGAATTTGATCGGATAATAATTAATCAAGCATGATAATTAAAGAGATGGCAGCTAGCTAGCTAGTACTACTTAATTACTTACCTTGGATCGATACCATTTCAGCTTTTGTTTCCATTGGCCTGGAGTGACGTTGATGAACTTTTCCCAAGCCCTGCCCACCCACAAACAAAATGAATAAAGGGGTTATTAAATAGTTGTTATCAGGAAATGACGAACTAATTAAATAGGATGAGATATAGTTAATAATGATTGAAATTACCTGTCGACTATCCCCTTCACGATGGTGTAGTCACTTTCTTTCTTAAGTAGTGAGTCCAAAGACGTCAACCTGTTCCTTCATCAACTTTAATGATTAACAAGATCCAGTGAAAACTGCATGCACACACGTTTGCATGTCTTAATTAAGCGGGCATATGTAAGCAAGAACATGTAGCTAGCTAGTAAGCAAAAACAGAATTTGTAGTACAAGACAGTGTGACTCACAGGAAGTTGTAAGGAAGTAGTATATCTTCATTGTATTTGAGGCGCTTCAAGAACTCTAGCATGCTTTCCTCTACACTTGCTCGATAATATGTATCTAAATTCCATGTGTATTCATTAATGGTATTTGGGTCAATGAACCCAACGCCATAGCGTGCACCTTTTTTCATTTCATACATCTTCATCCTGCATAATACCACAAAAAAGAATATAGTGAGGATAATTACAGGTAATGATTGATCAAAATGATCACTACAGCTAGCTTGAGACTTAAATTACAGAAAGAAATCACTTACGGACAATAGAAACCCGGCGATAGATTTGTCGAGTGCGTCTTGATTGTATAACTGAAATAGTTCTGAATACTCAACGGACACAGCTTTCTCATGGTAGTAATGATCCTTCTTGACATTCACCATGAGGGACTCTCGATTGGAAATCTTGGTAATGTTCATGTACCATTGATGCAATTCATACATTCTCGTTGGGAGCTTCTTGACCTCGTCTGGCTTGACCAAAGGTTGGCCCCGGACATATTTCCGTTTTATTTCCTCCTCTCTAAGCGGAGACATGGGCTCGATCTCGAGGAGTTGTCCAACAGTGATCTTGAGCACTTCAGCATGCGTTATATGCTCCTCGGTTATTACCACATCGCCCAGCTGGGGAACGTTAACGGTTTGCCCACAATAATATTGGGCGCCACAGATTTTATGTGTTGTTGGCACAACAAGCGGAGGGATTGATTGCGCCGCATGTTCTCCCAGCTGGGGAACGGTTTTACCGCATTTTTTGCCAGCTGATTTGCTCGAGCTCGAGCTTGCCTCATTCTGTAGACGTGCTCGATTTAACTTCCTGAGGTGGCGCTCATAGTCTGTGTCAACATGCTTGGGAGCTAGTGCTCTAGCCATACGAATGAAGTGGTCAATCTTTTCCTCAGGCACTTTCTCCGTAGGCGGCGGTGGCAGTTTAGGTGCAAAATGGGCTTCCACCTGGGCCTTCACTATGGTTGCGTTTTCCTCCTCGGACTTGTCGTAAGGCCTCTGCGGAAGAGGGGCGAGGCTTGGACCATATTGAAATCGCTTGCCTCCGCCTGTACCTCCCGTACTACCTCGACTTGTACCGCTACGCACCATAGCTACGGCGGCTCTCTTCCGTGATTGCTGAGGCGGCGGAGACGGCTGACGTGGCTGAGTTGGAGGAGGAGGAGTGGCCTGAAGCTGTGCCGAACTTGGAGGAGGAGTGGCCTGAAGCTGTGCCGGACTTGGAGGAGGAGTGGCCTGAAGTTGTGCCTGACACGTTGGTGGACTTGGAGGAGCGGGAGTCTGCTGACTCGGTGGTGGACTTCAACGAGGAGTCGGCTGACGCGGAGTCGGTGGCCTTCGAAAGATGATGCAATCCTTTCTCCATAGGATGATACGATGTTTGGCCTCTCCCAATGTGTGCTCCTCGTCACCTCCAGGAATGTCAAGCTCTAGCCCCGAATATTGGTCCACCACCTCATCAACCAAGACACGAGCATAGCCCGATGGAATCGGGTTGCAACGGAAGGTTGCCTCGGGGGGATTTGTAAAAGCAACGGCGTCCGCCACCTTCATGGATATGTTCTTCATTTTGAAGTGTAGCTCGCAGTTAGTGTTCTCAATGATGTCATCCACGGGGTATCTATCCAGCATTGCGTCACCCGGGGCGGAACCCAGCTGCTTCTCGGCATGGATGGGACGGTGCTATCCAATGCTGGATCATCCGCTAGCTGCTTTCGCTGCTGATCAGACCCCCTTTGCTGGCTAAGTGAGTCGATCTGCTCCTGCTGCCGCTGGAATTTCACTACCAAGTCCGCGTGCGCTGATTCTAGGCCTTGAAGGCATTCATAGTCCAGCTTCCTTTGCTCCTCCTCCATCTTCCTCTTCTTCTCCTCCGCAATCTTCCTTCTCGCACGGCTTCTGTAGTCGGTGTTCCAGTCCGAAAACCCCTCATACCACGGAATAACGCCCTTGCCTCGTGTTCTTCTCGGGTGTTCAGGATTTCCTAGGGCACGCGTAAGCTCGTCGTTCTCTCTGTTGGGCTGGAACACCCCCGATCGAGCCTCTTCGGCTCCCTTCAGACATGCCTTCTTCGAAACTTTGCCTGTCTTCGGGTCCAACTCCCCCCCATGCATATAGAACCAAGTCCTGCACCTGGGGGGCCAGCTCGATGTAATTGGAGTGACACCTGCATCCTCCATTTCTTTCTCAGACTTATCCCACTTAGGCATTGCCACCGCGTAGCCACCGGCCCCAAATTTTATGGAACTTATCCTTTTTTGCAGCATTGGCCTTGTTTATTCTCGACCGTTCCTTAGATAATTACAATTCCTTGAATTTCACGAAATCGTCCCAATGAGCACTTTGCTTCTCTAGTGTTCCCTTGAATACTGGAGTCTTCCTTCCTCCCTTGACGTACTTGTCCCATACACGTTTCTTGTGGTTGTTGAATGCAACCGCCATCTTCCTAAGAGCAGCGTCCTTGACTTTCTCCACATCTGCATTTGTGAAATGATCTGGTAGGGTGAAATGTTCCATGAGAGTTACCCAAAGCAGAACTTTTTGTCTGTCATCGACAAAAGTAAGATCTGGACGTGGCTTTGCTGGCTCTCTCCATTCTTGAAGGGAGATCGGGAGTTGGTCCTTCACAAGAACTCCGCATTGACGAATGAACTTGTCCGCAATCTTCTTAGGCGCTAATGGTTCGCCATTAGGTTTGATGGCCTCGATATTGTACTTTACGCCCTCCTTCAATTTGTTCGGGCCTCGTCATCCTGCCTGAAGATTTGCTCGATCCGGATGGCTGAAAGAAGAAAGATCGATTCGTTAATATATCTTCAAGTCATTTAAAACATGTGATGATCACCAGATGCCTGCTTATATAAATATACCTCGCCGGTCTTTGTTGTTTCAAGATCAACATTTTCTTCGTCATCATCATAATCATAGTTCATGACTTCATCAATTCGGTCGTCGCGATCAAATATCATATCACCCTCCCCGGTGTTGTTTAGATATTCGGAGACGTCATAATCTTCTTCATTCTAATCATCATCTGGCCCGCGAGGATGGCGTATGATATCGAACAGGGCCTCTTCTCCCTCTCTGCCGGTATTATCCGCCATAGATTTTATTTAACTAATCCAAAATAAATATAAAACAATGTATTCAAATTACAATGCATGGATGAAATCAATTAATAAGGAAGAACTGAATCAATCATAGTACATAATAAGCATCATCGAATATAATCTCGAATAATAGATATAATCTCGAATACATCGTCTCGAATAATATATATAATCTCGAATAAATCATCTCGAATGTTCTATATCGAATACATCACTAGCTAGCTAGCTAATAAAGATCGATTACCAAAGAGTAATCTAGGCCACTCGTGGTTCCTGAGGCGCGGGCGGTGGACAACCAAAGTGAAGGAACCATCACTGGATCATAGCTCGGATGATCTCCCCAAAGAACCTGCCAGGTATTGGAGAACCTGACGTCCATAGCAGCCATGTAGCGATGGGCGTGCTCGTCCTCCTCCCTGACACGGTGACGTACCACCTCCGGCGGGGCCGGCTCCCTCCGCACCGAAAGTAGCCCACGCGAACGCCACCAAAGGAGATCAGGGTCGACGACGGGACCCGCGGCCGGGTTCCTCACCAAGCGTCGTGCCCCTGAAGGTAGCACCTCCCAGTGCCAGCCCGGCGGAGCCCAGTCCCAGACATGGGTCCTCTAAAGCAGGATGTCGTCGCGAACGGGTCACCGGCGAGGATGCGGGCCGAGCATCGTCGACAACAAATACTATATGCCGCAAAAGTAAAGTAACACTTTTTAAATGATGGATTGTGATTTCATATATGCAAATTCTAAATTTTATAACTAAAAATATAATAAACTAAAAAAAACATTGACCATATCTAAAACTAACATTTCTAACATTTCTATAACAAATTTTTTCTTTAACATTTCTAACATTCCTATAACATTAATACAGAAAAAACTAACATTTCTATATATAACTAACATTTCTATATATAACTAACATTTCTATAACATTAATACAGAAAAACTAATAAATAATAACTAATAACAGAAAACTAAAAACTAAAAACAGAAAAACTAAAAACTAAAAACAGAACAAAAATTATGTATGTGTGTGTATGTGTGTGTATGTGTTGTGTGTGCAGGCGACGGTGCGGGGACGGGGACGCCCGCGACGGCGAGCCAAGGCGATCGGCAGCGCCCGGCGGCTTAGATTGGAGGGAGGAGAGGGGAGGCTCACAGTGGGCGAGGTCGAGGCGGCAGCGGCGACGCTGGCAGTCTTGAGGCGGGGGCCTTGAGCAGTGCTTGAGGGCGAGGGCGGGCAGCCGGACGTCGCATGACAGAAGCGACGCGAGTCGGCAGGGGCTGCGATGGCGGCGGCGACAGCGCGGGACGGGACGGCGGCGATGAAGCAGAGTGAAGTGGGAGGAAACTGACGAAATTTTCGTAAGTGCTATATATATAGGAGGCACCTTTAGTACCGGTTGGAGCCACCAACCGGTACTAAAGGCCAGTTTTGGCCAGGCCAAGCAGTGGGAAGCGCACCCCCTTTAGTGCCGGGTGGTGGCTGGAACCGGTACTAAAGACCCACCCTTTAGTATCGGTTCCAGCCACCAACCGATACTAAAGGTGGTGCACTGGCGCAGGTGCGGTGCGGCAAGTTTAGTCCCACATCGCTAGTCGAGGGGCGCCCGCACTGGTTTATAAGCCCCAGTGCGGTAGCTCTCTCGAGCTCCTCTCTTAAGCAGGCCTTCCGGGCCTACATCTGCTGCTATGCCCTGATGGGCCTATTAGTGAGAGGGCTGCATCCTGGCCCAATTAGAATTTGGGTTTCTAGTCGTATGCAGTCATTTGTGGCCCAGTAGGTGGGCTTTTTTTCATTTAGTTTTTTCTTTTCTGCTTTATTTATTTTGTTTTATTTATTTTTAGTTGTTTTTTGCTGTATTTAGAGTTTCTTTGTGAATATTTTTGCTTTAGGTACAAAAAATTAGAAACTTTCAGTTAGTGCCGGTAGTTTTCAAATTTGAATAGTTTAAATTTTGAATTATTTGAAATTTGTGTGAATCACTAGTTTTTGAATAACTTAACTTTAAAAATACATTTTTCAGTGATTCTTAGGTTATTTAAAAAATGAAATGCCTTTGTAACAGATGAGTTTTCGTCCGAAACACTGATAGTTCGAAAGAGATTGTCAGTTTTGTACACGAAGTGCATCCAGTTTTTGCCGTAACCCTCTCTACTTTTTTGCACATGCTATGTGGGTGAAATTATGATACCATGCCAACTTTCAACCTTTTCGGAGTTCATTTGAAGTGTTTTTCAATTTAGCTGAAAAAATCAGTAAATGCATAAAAGAATATGTTTGCACATAAAATTTCTTCGTGTTTCAAATGCCAAAACACATAACTACCCTAACTATTACAGAGATTCCCTCCTGGGTGTGAAACATAGAAGAAAGTGATGATAGCAGTGAAGCCGATCACGTCCCAGATCTTTGGGTGCGAAAATTTTTCTTCGCGTGTGTCCCTTTGCGCCGTAACCATAGAAAATCTTCATCATTTAACGGGATGCTCGGGTCAATATTTACTATGAATGGAGAAATTCCATCGAACTTTTCATAATCTCCTGACATGTTTGTCTTGTCATCCACTCCCATGATGTTTCTCTTCCCAGAAAGAACTATGTGCCGCTTTGGCTCATCGTATGATGCATTCGCTTCCTTATATTTTCTTTTTCTCGGCTTGGTAGACATGTCCTTCACATAGAAAACATGTGCCACATCATTGGCTAGGACGAATGGTTCGTCTGCATACGCAAGATTCTTGAGATCCACTGTTGTCATTCCGTACTACGGGTCTTCCGTTACCCCGCCTCGTGTCATATTGACCCATTTGCACCGAAACATAGGGACCTTCAAACCATGTCCATACTCAAGTTCCCATATATCCTGTATATAACCATAATATGTTTCCTTTCCCGTCTTGGTTGCTGCATCAAAGCGGACACCACTGTTTTGGTTGGTGCTCTTCTTATCTTGGGTGATCGTGTAAAATGTATTACCATTTATCTCGTACCCTTTGAAAGTCATTATATTCGAAGATGGTAACTGGGACATCAAGTATAGGTCATCTTCAATAGAGGCATCATGCATGGTACGTGTCTGCAACCAGCTGGCGAAACTCCTGGTTTGTTCACATGTAATCCAGTCATCAGACCGCTCCGGGTGTTTGGAGCGTAGAAAATTCTTGTGTTCGTCCATATACGGAGCCACCAAGGCGGAATTCTGTAGAACTTTGTAGTGTGCTTCATAGAGAGAATGTCCGTCCATACATATTATTTGATGACCTCCTAGCGTGTCTTTTCCATCCAGTCTGCCCTTATGTCGCGATTCAGGAACACCAATCGTCTTAAGGTCAGGAATAAAGTCAATACAAAACTCAATGACCTCCTCATTTTGATGGCCCTTGGAGATGCTTCCTTCTGGCCTAGCACGGTTATGAACATATTTCTTTAAGACTCCCATGAACCTCTCAAAGGGGAACATATTGTGTAGAAATACAGGACCCAAAACGTTAATCTCTTCGCATAGGTGAACTAGGATGTGCGTCATGATGTTGAAGAAGGATGGTGGGAACACCAACTCAAAACTGACAAGACATTGCACCAAATCATTCTCTAACCTTGGTATGATTTCTGGATCTATTACCTTCTGAGAGATTGCATTGAGGAATGCACATAGCTTCACAATGGCTAATCGAACATTTTCCGGTAGAAGCCCCCTCAATGCAACCGGAAGCAGTTGCGTCATAATCACGTGGCAGTCATGAGACTTTAGGTTCTGGAACTTTTTCTCTGCCATATTTATTATTCCCTTTATATTCGACGAGAAGCCAGATGGTGCCTTAAAACAGAGCAGGCATTCAAAGAAGATTTCCTTCTCTTCTTTGGTAAGAGCGTAGCTTGCATGACCCTGATGTATGCCATCTTTTCCGTGCATACGTTGCTGGTCCTCCCGTGCCTCAGGTGTATCTTTTGTCTTCCCATACACGCCCAAGAAGCCAAGCAGGGTCACACAAAGATTCTTCATCACGTGCATCACGTCGATTGCGGAGCGGACCTCTAGGTCTTTCCAATAGGGCAGGTCCCAAAATATAGATTTCTTCTTCCACATGGGTGCGCTTGGCGTCCGGCGTCGTCCTTCGAACAGGTTGTCCGCCAGACCCTTTTCAAGACTACCTTCAAATCCTTGACCATATCATGTACATCGGCACCGATGCGGTGGCGAGGCTTTTCGATGATCCGCCTCACCTTTGAAATGCTTGCCTTTCTTTCTTACGGGATGCACCTTTCCGGAAGAAATCGACGATGTCCTGTGTACACATTCTTCTTACAACTATTCAAATATATAATGTCGGTATCATCCAAACAGTGTGTGCATCCGCGGTATCCCTTGTTTGTCCATCACGAAAGGTTACTGAGAGCAGGCCAATCATTGATGGTCACGAACAGCAACGCCTTTAGGTCAAATTCTTCCTGTTTGTGCTCATCCCACGCACGTACACCTGTTCCATTCCACAGTTGTAAGAGTTCTTCAACTAATGGCCTTAGGTACACATCAATGTCGTTGCCGGGTTGCTTAGGGCCTTGGATGAGCACTGGCATCATAATGAACTTCCGCTTCATGCACAACCAAGGAGGAAGGTTATACAAACATAGAGTCACAGGCCAGGTGCTATGGTTGCTGCTCTGCTCCCCAAAAGGATTAATGCCATCTGCGCTTAGACCAAACCATACGCTCCTTGCATCACCTGCAAACTCCTTCTCGTACTTTCTTTCGATTTTTCTCCACTACGACCCATCAGCGGGTACTCTCAACTTTCCTTTCTTACGGTCTTCTCTGTTCCATCGCATTGCCTTGGCATGCTCTTTGTTTTGGAACAAACGTTTCAACCGTAGTATTATAGGAGCATACCACATCACCTTGGCAGGAATCTTCTTCCTGGGGTGCTCGCCCTCGACATCACCAGGGTCATCGCGGCTGATCTTATAGCGCAATGCACCGCATACCGGGCAAGCGTTCAAATTCCCGTACTCACCGTGGTAGAGGATGCAATCATTAGTGCATGCATGTATCTTCTGCACCTCTAACCCTAGAGGGCAGACATCCTTCTTTGCTTCGTACGTACTCTCAGGCAATTCATTGTCCTTTGGAAGCATATTCTTTATCATTACCAGCAACTTTCCAAATCCCTTGTCAGATACACCATTCTCTACCTTCCACTGCAGCAATTCCAGTGTGGTGCCCAGATTTTTCTTGTCACCTACGCAATTCGGGTACAACAATTTTTTGTGATCCTCTAACATGCACTGCAACTTCTTCTTCTCCAAATCACTTGCGCAGTTTCTCTTTGCATCGGCAATGACCCGACCTAGATCATCAACGGGCTCATCTGATGCCTCTTCTTCAGCTTCTTCCCGCATTGTCGGCTCAGCTTCTTCCTGCATTACCGGCTCAGCTTCTTCTCCCATTGTTGTATCATCGTATTCAGGGAACCCATGGCCAGGATAGCTGTCGTCGTCCTCTTCTTCTTCATTGTCTTCCATCATAACCCCTCTTTCTCCGTGCTTGGTCCAAACATTATAGTGGGGCACGAAACCGGACTTAAACAGGTGGATGTGAATGGTTCTTGACTTAGAGTAATTTAATTCATTCTTACAGCCAGCACATGGACAAGGCATAAAACCATCCGCCCGCTTGTTTGCCTCAGCCGCAAGCAGAAAAGTTTACACGCCATTAATGAACTCGGGAGAGCATCGGTCATCGTACATCCATTGTCGGCTCATCTTCAATACGCAAAACCGAAAACACCAAATTAATACAATACGTAAAGTTCATACATAAAGTTCATACAACACTTAAATGCAACAAACAAATAATGCTCTAGCTAAAGCATTTAAATGCAACAACAAATGTGATCAAGATCGCAACTAAGGTAACAATTGATCCAACAACATAATGATACCAAGCCTCACTATCAATGGCATATTTTCTAACCTTTATAATCTTTAAGCGCATTTTCTCCATCTTGATCTTGTGATCATCGACGACATCGGCAACATGCAACTCCAATTCCATTTTCTCCCCCTCAATTCTTTTCGATTTTTCTTTCAAATAATCAATTTCTCTTTCAACTAAATTTAACCTCTCGACAATAGGGTCGGTTGGAATTTCCGGTTCACATACCTCCTAGATAAAAATATCTATGTCAACTTGATGGGCATAATTTGTCATAAACACGAAATGCAACAAAAATGTTTTAAAAGAGAATATACGACATCCGAATCATAACAAGGACGAGGGCCGACGGGGATGGATATCAAAACCATGGCACTATGTATAACAAACAACGTGGTGCCACGAGTAACTATATATCCAAATCACACAAACATCAATATTTTATATAAAATTTCATGAATAAGAGGCTCACCACAAGGTGGTGCCGGCGACAGGACGGTGCAGGCGATCGACGGTGGTTACGACGGAGATTTAGAAGGCACTAAGTAAACCACACCTACATATGCAAACTAAGTGTTATTTTGACCTCAAATTGCATATAAATCAATTAATACCACATATATTTCCTCCCAAATTACTAAAACCAACAATTAATCACTGTATAAACCAATGCAAGAGCTAATCTAGCAATGAGAGATGAAAGGACAAAGTTTCTAACCTTTGTGATCATTTGAATGGATGGGGGCCTGCAAATCTTGACAAATTTTGGGCAAAATTTGCGATGAACTCGAGAGGAAGAAGGGAAGAACAGAGGAGAGGGAGAGGGAAAGGGGAAGAACAGAGTGCGGGTGGACGAAGGGTTTATAGGGCGACCTTTAGTACCGGTTCGTGCCACGAACCGGTACTAAAGGTGCTGGAAGGGCCCCACTCTGACAACATCCTGCCACCACTTTCTTTAGTACCGGTTCGTGGCACGAACCGGTGCTAAAGGTTCGCCACGGACCTGTACTAAAAATCTCCTTCCGCCTAGCCGTTGGAACCGGCACTAATAGACACATTAGTGCCGGTTCTGTTACAAACCGGGACTAATGTGTCTCACATTTGACCCTTTTTCTACTAGTGAGAGCTGTCCTCACCGTCGTTGTCTTCCTTCTCCTCCTCAGGTGGCAGTCCGGCCATGGTGGTGGGTTCTCATAAGCTCCAGGAGCAAGACGCTCTGGACTAGTTGGATGACGGGCTTCATGGCTCGTCTGTTGGCTCCTGCGAGCTGGCCTTTGGGGGATTGTATGTTTGGTTGTGCCCATAACAGACTTGTTTGTAATCGAGTACTTCCTGACTTGAGTGCTTGTGATGCTGTTTTATAAATGAGGGCTACGACCTAGTTTCTGAAGTTACTTAGTTTATCATTAATACTATATGTAAACAAGTGGTTCACGATAAAGGGTTTCCCTCTGCTTTATATATAAAGCAGGCAACCGATACATCCAGTTTGCTGAGGCCACAGCACAGCAAAGCCCAAAAGGAAAAAAAAAAGAAGAGGAATAAATGCCGACATCGGCAGATCAACGGAGAAAGGAAGCCCGGCAACCGCTGCACCCTCCGAAGAAGTACCACCACACTCCAGCATCCCGAAGCGCCGCGCGCCAAGCAACACCTTCAAGAAGGGATGAGACGATGTCGCTGTTGTTGCCCGAACAAGTTCTAGGGTTTCCCCTGGTACACGGGGGATAGTGGGGAAGGGATACACCCGACGCCCCTTGATACATCTCCAACGTATCTATAATTTTTTATTGCTCCATGCTACTTTATCTATTGTTTTGGACTATAATGGGCTTTATTTTCCACTTTTATATTACTTTTGGGACTAACCTATTAACCGGAGGCCCAGCCCGTAATTATTGTTTTTGCCTTTTTCAAGATTTCAAGAAACAGAATATCAAACGGAGTCCAAACAGAATGAAACCTTCGGAAACGTGATTTTCTAACCAAACGTGATCCAGAGACTTGGACCTCACGCCAAGGAACCAGAGAGGCAACACGAGGGTGGGGCGCCCCCTAGGGCGCGCCCGCCTCGTGGGCCCTCAAGCTCCACCGACGTACTCCTTCCTCCTATATATACCTCACGCACCCCAAACGATCGTAACAGGAGCCAAAACCTAATTCCGCCGCGCAACTTCCTGTATCCACGAGATCCCATCTTGGGGCCTGTTAGGAGCTCACGAGGGGGCATCCACCACGGAGGGCTTCTACATCAACACCATAGCCTCTCCGATGAAGTGTGAGTAGTTTACTTCAGACCTTCGGGTCCATAGCTAGTAGCTAGATGGCTTCTTCTCTCTTTTTGGATCTCAATACAATGTTCTCCCCCTCTCCCTCGTGGAGATCTATTCGATATAATCTTCTTTTTGCGGTGTGTTTGTTGAGACCGATGAATTGTGCGTTTATGATCCAGCTTATCTATGAATAATATTTGAATCTTCTCTGAATTTTTTTATGTATGATTGAGTTATCTTTGCAAGTCTCTTGAATTATCCGTTTGGTTTGGCCAACTAGATTGGTAGTTCTTGCAATGGGAGAAGTGCATGGCTTTGGGTTCAATCTTGCGGTGTCCTTACCCAAAGGATGTAAAGGGTTGCAAGGCACGTATTGTATTGTTGCCATCGAGGATAACAAGATGGGGTATTTATCATATTGCATGAATTTATTCCTCTACATCATGTCATCTTGCTTAAGGCGTTACTCTGTTTTCATTAACTTAATACTCTAGATGCATGGTGGATAGCGGTCGATGAGTGGAGTAATAGTAGTAGATGCAGAATCGTTTCGATCTACCTGTCACGGACGTGATGCCTATATACATGATCATACCTATATAACCTCATAACTATGCTCAATTCTGTCAATTGCTCAACAGTAATTTGTTCACCCACCATAGAATATTTATGCTCTTGAGAGAAGCCACTAATGAAACCTATGGCCCCCGGGTCTATTCTCATCATATCAATCTCCATCACTTTTATACTTGCTTTGTTTTACTTTGCCTTTACTTTTCACTTTGTATCTTTATACCAAAAATATTATCTCTATCAGATCTCACTCTCGTAAGTGACCGTGAAGGGATTGACAACCCCTAATCGCGTTGGTTGCGAGTAGCTATCGTTTTGTGCAGGTACGAGGGACTTGTGCGTGGCCTCCTACTGGATTGATACCTTGGTTCTCAAAAATTAAGGGAAATACTTACGCTATTGTGCTGCATTATCCTCTCCTCTTCGGGGAAAACCAATGCAAGCTCAAGACGTAGCAAGAAGGATTTCTGGCGCCGTTGCCGGGGAGTCTACGCAAAAGTCAACATACCAAGTACCCATCACAATCCCTATCTCTCGCATTACATTATTTGCCATTTGCCTCTCGTTTTCCTCTCCCCCACTTCACCCTTGCCTTTTATTCGCCCTCTCTTTCCCAATCTCCTCCTCTTTTTCCCGTTGCCTTTTCCTTGTCCGTTTGTTTGCTCGTGTGTTGGATTGCTTGTTTGTCGCAATGGCTCAAGATGCTACTAAATTGTGTGACTTCACAAATTCCAATGATAATGATTTCCTTAGCACTCCGATTGCTCCTCTTGCCAATACTGAATCATGTGAAATCAATACTGCTTTGTTGAATCTTGTTATGAAAGATCAATTCGCCGGCCTTCCTAGTGAAGATGTCGCTACTCATCTGAATAGCTTCGTTGATTTATGTGATATGCAAAGGAAAAAAGATGTCGATAATGATGTCGTTAAGTTGAAGCTATTTCCTTTTTCGCTTAGAGATCGCGTTAAAGCGTGGTTTTCATCTTTGCCTAAAAATAGTATTGATTCTTGGAACAAGTGCAAAGATGCTTTTATCTCTAAGTATTTTCCTCCCGCTAAGATTATCTCTCTTAGGAACGATATTATGAATTTTAAGCAACTTGATCATAAACATGTTGCACAATCTTGGGAGAGAATGAAATTAATGATACGTAATTGTCCTATTAATGGTTTGAACTTATGGATGATTATACAAAAAAATTATGCTGGATTGAATTTTGCTTTTAGAAATCTTTTAGATTCGGCCGCGGGAGGCACTTTTATGGAAATCACTTTAGGAGATGCTAATAAACTCCTAGATAATATTATGGTTAATTATTCTCAATGGCATACTCAAAGATCTTCTAATAAAAAAGTGCATGCTATAGAAGAAATCAATGTTTTGAGTGGAAAGATGGATGAACTTATGAAATTATTTGCTACTAAGAGTGTTTCTTCTGATCCTAATGATATGCCTTTGTCTACCTTGATTGAGAATAATAATGGATCTATGGATGTGAATTTTGTTGGTAGGAATAATTTTGGTAACAACGCATATAGAGGGAATTTTAATCCTAGCCCTTATCCTAGTAATCCTTCTAATAATTATGGAAATTCCTACAACAACTCTTATGGAAATTTTAATAAGCTGCCTTCTGAATTTGAGAGTAGTGTTAAAGAGTTTATGAATTCACAAAAGAATTTTAATGCTTTGCTTGAAGAGAAATTGCTTAAAGTTGATGATTTGGCAAGGAATGTTGATAGAATTTCTCTTGAGGTTGATTCTTTAAAGCTTAGATCAATTCCTTCTAAGCATGATATCAATGAGTCTCTCAAAACTATGAGAATTTCTATTGATGAGTGCAAAGAAAGAACCGCTAGGATGCGTGCTTCCAAAGATGCCTTTATTAAAGCGTGTTCTTCTAATCCCTATGAAAATCAAGATGAAGATCTAAAAGTTATTGATATGTCCCCTATTAAATCTTTGTTTTGCAATATGAATCTTGATGAAACTGAATATGATCTTCCTTTACCTAGAAGGTGTTCTAATAATTCGGAGTTTTTAGATCTTGATGATGAAATTGATAAAAGTGGGATTGAAAGAAATAAAAATCTAAATATTGCTAAACCCACTATACTGGATCTCAAGGAATTTAATTATGAAAATTTCTCTTTAATTGATTGTATTTCCTTGTTGCAAACCGTGCTAAATTCTCCTCATGCCTATAGTCAAAATAAGGCCTTTACTGGACACATTGTTGATGCCTTGATGCAATCTTATGAAGAAAAACTTGAGCTGAAAGTTTCTATCCCTTGGAAACTCTATGATGAGTGGGAACCTACTATCAAAATTAAAATTAAAGATCATGAGTTTAATGCTTTGTGTGATTTGGGTGCTAGTGTCTCTACTATTCCCAAAACTTTGTGTGATTTGCTAGATTTCCGTGACTTTGATGACTGCTCTCTAAACTTGCATCTTGCGGATTCCACTATTAAAAAGCCTATGGGAAGAATTAATGATGTTCTTATTGTTGCAAATAGGAATTATGTGCCCGTAGATTTTATCGTTCTTGATATAGATTGCAATCCTTCATGTCCTATTATTCTTGGTAGACCTTTCCTTAGAACGATTGGTGTAATTATTGATATGAAGGAAGGGAATATTAGATTCCAATTTCCATTAAAGAAAGGCATGGAACACTTTCCTAGAATGAAAATAAAACTACCATATGAATCTATCATGAGAGCCACTTATGGATTGCCTACCAAAGATGGCAATACTTAGATCTATCCTTGGTTTTATGCCTAGCTAGGGGCGTTAAATGATAGCGCTTGTTGGGAGGCAACCCAATTTTATTTTTTGTTTTTTGTTTTTTCTTATGTTTAGGAATAAATAATCCATATATCCTCTGTTTAGATGTGGTTTTATCTTTTAATTAGTGTTTGTGCCAACTTAAACTTATTGGATCTTCTTGGATGATAGTTATTTGATCTTGCTGTAATTTCCAGAAACTTTGTGCTCAGTGCCCGAATTGTTAAAAATCACCAGAACGAGATAAAATACTGATTCCAATTTCTGCTGATCAATAAACAAATTTTCCAGGTCTTCTAATTTTGGTAGAATTTTTTGAGTTCCATAAGTTTGCGTTAGTTACAGATTACTACAGACTGTTCTGTTTTTGACAGATTCTGTTTTGCGTGTGTTGTTTGCTTATTTTGAGGAATCTATGGCTAGTAAAATAGTTTATAATCCATAGAGAAGTTGGAATACAGTAGGTTTAACACCAATATAAATAAATAATGAGTTCATTATAGTACCTTAAAGTATTCTTTTGTTTTCTTTCTCTAACGGAGCTCACGAGATTTCTATTGAGTTTTGTGTTGTGAAGTTTTCAAGTTTTGGGTGAATTCTTTTTGATGAATTATGGAACAAGGAGTGGCAAGAGCCTAAGCTTGGGGACGCCCATGGCACCCCCAATATAATCCAAGGACACCAAAAAGTCAAAGCTTGGGGATGCCCCGGAAGGCATCCCCTCTTTCGTCCACTTCCATCGGTAATTTACTTGGAGCTATATTTTTATTCACCACATGATATGTGTTTTTGCTTGGAGCGTCTTGTATTATTTGGGTCTTTGATTGTTACTTTACCACAATCATCCTTGCTGTACACACCTTTTGAGAGAGCCATACATTAATTGAAAGTTGATAGAATACTCTATGTGCTTCACTTATATTTTTTGAGCTTGATAGTTTGCTCATAGTGCTTCACTTATATCTTTGAGCATGATAATTTTTTCTCTAGTGCTTCACTTAGATCTTTTAGAGCACGGGGGTGGATTTGTTTTAAAGAAACTTGATCTCTCATGCTTCACTTAGATTATTTTGAGAGTCGTTAATAGCATGGTAATTTGTTTAATGTTAACATACTTGGTATTCAAGATATGTGAAACTTTCTTTTGAGTGAGTTGAATACTAAGATAAGTTTGATGCTTGATAATTATTTTGAGATATGGAGGTGATAATATCAAAGTCGTGCTAGTTGAATAGTTGTTGTGAATTTGAGTAATGCTTGTGTTGAAGTTAGCAAATCCCGTAGCATGCACGTATGGTTAAAGTTGTGTAACAAATTTGAAACATGAAGTGTACCTGGCTTGTGCATCCTTATGAGTAGCGGTCGGGGACGAGCGATGGTCTTTTCCTACCAATCTATCCCCCTAGGAGCATGTGCGTAGTACTTGATTTTTGGTGACTTCTAAATTTTTGCAATAAGTATATGAGTTCCTTTGACTAATGTTGAGTCCATGGATTATATGCACTTTTACCTTTCCGCCTTTGCTAGCCTCTTCGGTACCGTGCATTGCCTCTTCTCACCTTGAGAGTTGGTGCTAACTTCGCCGGTGCATACAAACCCCGTGATATGATACGCTCTATTACACATAAACGTCCTTATATCTTCCTCAAAACAGCCACCATACCTACCTATTATGGCATTTCCATAGCCATTCCGAGATATATTGCCATGCAACTTAATTTGCACCGTTCCGTTCATCATCATCATGACATACTTTACTTTTGTCACATTACCATTGCATGATAATGTAGTTGACATCGTATTTGTGGCAAAGCCACCATGCATTATTTTTCATACATGTCACTCTTGATTCATTGCACCATCCCGTTACACCGCCGGAGGCATTCATATAGAGTCATACCTTGTTCTAGTTTCGAGTTGTAATCCTTATGTTGTAATCAATAGAAGTGTGATGATCATCATTATTAGAGCATTGCCCAAAAAAAAGAGAAAGGCCAAAAAGAAAAAAAGAAAGGCCCAAAAAAAGAAAATAAATAAAAAGGGCAATGCTACTATCTCTTTTTCCACACTTGTGCTTCAAAGTAGCACCTTGTTCTTCATGTAGTGAGTCTCATATATTGCTTCAAAGTAGCACCATGTTTTTCATATAGCGAGTCTCATAAGTTGTCTTTCTATACTGGTGGGAATTTTTCATTATAGAACTTGGCTTGTATATTCCTACGATGGGCTTCCTCAAAATGCCCTAGGTCTTCATGAGCAAGCAAGTTGGATGCACACCCACTAGTTTTCTTTTGTTGAGCATTCATAGCTCTAGTGCATCCGTTGCATGGAAATCCCTACTCCTCATGTTGACATCAATTGATGGGCATCTCCATAGCCCGTTGATTATCCTCGTCAATGTGAGACCTTCTCCTTTTTTGTCTTCTCCACACAATCCCCACCATCATAGTCTATTCCACCCATAGTGCTATATCCATGGCTCACGCTCATGTATTGCTTGAAGGTTGAAAAAGTTTGAGATTATTTAAGTATGAAACAATTTCTTGGCTTGTCATCGGGGGTATAGAAGTTGGGAACATCTTTGTGTGTGAAAATGAAGCATAGCCTAACTATATGATTTTGTAGGGATGAACTTTCTTTTGCCATGCTATTTTGAGAAGACATGATTACTTTGATTAGTATGCTTGAAGTATTATTATTTTTATGTCAATGTGAACTTTTGTTTTGAATCTTTCGGATCTGAATATTCATACCATGATTAAGAAGATTTACATTGAAATTATGCCAAAGTATCACTCCGCATCAAAAATTCACTTTTTATCATTTACCTACTCGAGGACGAGCAGGAACTAAGCTTGGGGATGCCTGATACGTCTCCAACGTATCTATATTTTTTTATTGCTCCATGCTACTTTATCTATTGCTTTGGACTAGAATGGGCTTTATTTTCCACTTTTATATTACTTTTGGGACTAACCTATTAACCGGAGGCCCAGCCCAGAATTGCTGTTTTTTGCCTTTTTCAGTATTTTGAAGAAACATAATATCAAATGGAGTCCAAACGGAATGAAACCTTCGGAAGCGTGATTTTCTCACCGAACATGATCCAGGAGACTTGGACCCTACGCCAAGGAACCAGAGAGGCGGTCACGAGGGTGGGGGGCTCCCCCCCCCCCACCACCACTAGGGCACGCCCCCCTGCCTCGTGGGCCCCTCGAAGCTCCACCGACGTACTCCTTCCTCCTATATATACCTACGTACCCTCAAACGATCAAAACAGGAGCCAAAAACGTAATTCCACCGCCGCAACTTCCTGTATCCACGAGATTCCATCTTGGGGCCTGTTCGGAGCTCACGAGGGGGGCATCCACCATGGAGGGCACCTGTACATCAACACCATAGCCTCTCCGATGAAGTGTGAGTAGTTTACTTCAGACCTTGGTCCATAGCTAGTAGCTAGATGGCTTCTTCTCTTTTTTGGATCTCAATACAATGTTCTCCCCTCTCTCGTGGAGATCTATTCGATGTAATCTTCTTTTTGCGGTGTGTTTGTTGAGACCGATGAATTGTGGGTTTATGATCCAGCTTATCTATGAATAATATTTGAATCTTCTCTGAATTCTTTTATGTATGATTGAGTTATCTTTGCAAGTCTCTTGAATTATCCGTTTGGTTTGGCCAACTAGATTGGTAGTTCTTGCAATGGGAGAAGTGCATGGCTTTGGGTTCAATCTTGCGGTGTCCTTACCCGATGATGTAAAGGGTTGCAAAGGCACGTATTGTATTGTTGCCATCGAGGATAACAAGATGGGGTATTTATCATATTGCATGAATTTATTCCTCTACATCATGTCATCTTGCTTAAGGCGTTACTCTGTTTTCATTAACTTAATACTCTAGATGCATGCTGGATAGCGGTCGATGAGTGGAATAATAGTAGTAGATGCAGAATCGTTTCGATCTACTTGTCACGGACGTGATGCCTATATACATGATCATACCCAGATAACCTCATAACTATGCTCAATTCTGTCAATTGCTCAACAGTAATTTGTTCACCCACCGTAGAATATTTATGCTCTTGAGAGAAGCCACTAGTGAAACCTATGGCCCCCGGTCTATTCTCATCATATCAATCTCCATCACTTTTATACTTGTTTTGTTTTACTTTGCCTTTACTTTTCACTTTGTATCTTTATACCAAAAATACCAAAATATTATCTCTATCAGATCTCACTCTCGTAAGTGACCGTGAAGGGATTGACAACCCCTAATCGCGTTGGTTGCGAGTAGCTATCGTTTTGTGCAGGTACGAGTGACTTGTGTGTGGCCTCCTACTGGATTGATACCTTGGTTCTCAAAAACTGAGGGAAATACTTACGCTATTGTGCTGCATTATCCTCTCCTCTTCGGGGAAAACCAACGCAAGCTCAAGACGTAGCACCCCTCAGGAGGGACCGATGGCGCCTGCAGGCGTCACCGAGTCGGTGCCGGACAAGCCAACATGGATTTCTCCCGATCCACGACCACCACCACCACCCCAGGCATTTTGACATGCATCACCCCAGCATCCGCCCACCAGCGTGTGCCACCACGATTACCGGGCAACCCTCGCCGCCTCACTGGAGCTGCCAACACAAGACCTGGAGATGGAAAGAGAACAACGGCTACGGGAGCGACCACAACACGACCGGAGGGAGGGGACATCCTCCACCGCCTTAGCGGGGCCGACCGGACGCGGCAACAAGGACTTGCCGGGCACCGAGTGCCTGGCCGGGTCCACTTGGACCCAGACAGTCCTGTCACCATGCTGCAGCGCGCCGATCGACGAAGCCCTCACCGCCTGAGACCGCTGCCACCACGCCACCACCAGGGAACGATGCCGCCGAAAGCCGAGCCACAGGCCCGCCCAACCCGGATGAGGCCCAAAATGGCCTAGATCTGGCCTGGGCGGGCGCTGCCAGGCCCAGCGCCACCCCGAGGCCAACGGCCTCACCGCCTTGTCGAGAACCACCGCGGCCCGCAGCATCACCACCGAGGGGCAGCACCGAAGCTGGCCGAGGCGCACCGCCGCCGGCCTTCACCGCCTGAGCAGGGAAGGGCCGCGAGCGGGGAGAGGCATGCCCACCGCCGCCAGCACCAGGCCGAGGACTGGCGGCGTACACTGACGACGGCGGGAGGAGGGAGGGACGCGGGGGAGAGCTGGAGGGGCGCGAGGGAAGGGCCCCCGGCCGCCTCGCTCAGGGAGGCGATGCGGGGGTACGGGGAATGGAGGGGTGGGGGAGGAAAAGGGGAACGGGAGGGGGAAGGGGTTGGCGGCTCCACGCGGGGGAGCCGGCGGGGAACCCTAGGGAGCGGGGAGCGGGGTCGGGAGTGGGCTGTTCTCCTGTGTTTTTCATGTAAACAAGTGGTTTATCATGTCCCTCCAAACCCGTCCTGCCCGTATGCCTTGTCTTTATCTTCTTCTTTTTGCTTATGTGGTAATGCCTTGTCTTTATCTATGTAGCAAACTGTATTGCATAGTTGCATTTTCATTTAATGTATGAATTTTCTACATGGGCAAGTTGTCCACCATACATATTATTGGGTAATATAACTTGTTTGACTTGATCAAAGACAGCTGCCAATGGTAGATGTCAACTCAAACTTGGAATAAGTAACGTTAGACGACCCGTCCGTCGTGGCCACTAGAAAGTGATCTGCCTTGTCAGCTGGATACCACCACGGCAAAAACAAAAAAAGATAACGTGTGTGTTTCTTGTCGGCGACCTGGCAAATTTTTACAACAGTGCACACCATATTGTGTGTGAAACTCCCTTATGAAGATAGCTAGCATTGTTGATTCTGAATGTACTCATCATGGTTGATTAACGAAAAGTCTCTTTCCCGCAAAAAAATGCTTTTATATGATAGTATTCCTTCCATCCCTCAATATAAGAGTATTTTTTACACTACACTAGTGTGTTTTTGATACTACAGTAGTGTCAAAAACGTTCTTATATTTTGGGATAGAGGAAGTATATGCCATTTTGTAAGGCTCTGTGAGTAAAATACACAAATTTGCGGGTGTAATGTGCAATTTTTTCAAAACGGAGGCGAAATATTTGCCTCATCTATTAAATGAGAGGAGAATAGAGTTTATGTAATGTGACATAAGACCAGCTTAGCATAACTGCAGATTTCCCATGCACTGATGCACATACAAAAAACTTAAGCAGACATGGCACACCGATTAAATATTTAGTTCTATAAAACGTCTTGCAATAAATTTGACATCAAACTTGTATTTTACGTGATGTTTCTAGTTTTTACCAGAACAATGATGTGACACCAATGATGGCCTAAAGAAAAGAAAATAATGGGGTTCCAATGAAGGGAACAACGCCGTTACTCTTACCGTGTGGGAGCTTTTTAATGAAAGAAATGCCAGATTTTTGTTTTAGCAACGACGCTTCTGCAATCACACCGTCGTATCTGCGGCATGAAGACAGTGGTCGCGTGTGGTGTTGTGGATGCTCTCTAGGTGCAGAGGGGGTTTTCTACTAGAGCATCGGCTACCACACGAGAAGGTTCGTGGCGCCAACGAGTTAGAAGCGAAATGGTGGTTCCTCGTTGGCATCTGACACTGGGAAACGGCTCCGATGATTGGGCGGATGCTTTAATTAATGTGACTCATGTTGGTGTGGAGTAGCAGCGGCTAGTTCCGCTTGAGACATGGGCGTTGCCTGACAGCCGTGGTGGCGATCTAAGGTGGGATGACATTCCACCAATCTTTTAGTGCATTTTGGCCCTACCATGGAGTATCGGTGGATGCTACTATGGAATGATTCATCTACAAGATGCTGACTAGAAGACCACTTTATATCAGGGATGAAAACTCTTGTCCTGACCTTTATTATTTAGGGTCAGCAATGACGAACTCGCTCTATTATATGTTAACGATGGTGTGAGGACATTTATTCCTTCTTGAAGGCGTTGTTGTGGAAAAGTCGACTTAGTTGTAGGTGTTTATCATATCTAGTAATAGTTCGTCCGTGTTTGTTTTTGTTTTGTACTCTAATAATAATTAGTAAAAAGGATTGTGTGCATTACAATTATGCAGAGGACGGGTCTCAACCTCCTTTTAGAAAAGAAAAAGAATCCTGCATGGCAACCATAGTTTTCTCAATGATAAAAATGAGTCTTCCGCGAGGGTTAGAACGTGTGTGTGAGGCATCTAGGGGTTATTTTACCTGAAGAGTAGGCTTTCTTTCTTTTTGGGCCCTCGGCTGATGTGTTCTAGTTAAACTTCTCCTTATTCCATGAAATATTGCAATCTTTTTGACTATTAATATTGATGGTAGGGCTCTCGCCCCAATTGTCATTGATCACAAAATTGATAGGACATATGTCTCGGGTCTTTAGAAGTCATACCCTAATCCATCCTTATTGTCTCAAAATATTCTTTTATGCTTCCGTTTGAGAAACTATAAAATATCAAACTTGCAAAAGCTACTATCTAAAAGGTTTTAAAGGGTCCCATTAAGTACCCAACTAAAAGGGCAGGAACCTAAAACCGTGAAACACAATGTAGTCAATGATATGTTCCTCGTAGGACAAGCTACCAAAACTGGTACGCCGTTGCCGAACGCTTAAAGACGAAGACCAAGAAAAGGACTGACCGAAGCACCAGAACCAACACAAACTTAGCACAACATCACTGGCAAGACAAACAAAACATTCAGCAGACCATTTACTGAATCGTCAGGACCAAAACCTAAATATGCAAACGAGCAACCCATGAAGCACAATCATAAACTCTTGGCTGTGTGAATCCAAACTAAGC
This sequence comes from Aegilops bicornis, assembly GCA_021605145.1. Taxonomy (NCBI): domain Eukaryota; kingdom Viridiplantae; phylum Streptophyta; class Magnoliopsida; order Poales; family Poaceae; genus Aegilops; species Aegilops bicornis. The sequence goes on from CM038669.1 coordinate 509,463,976, forward strand.
AAAGGTCGGGCATGTACTCATTGTGTTTGTATCCCTTTAATGCTTCTTTTTGAGTTAATAAAATTCACCATTTGTCATAAAAACATATAAAATACTCAATTGACTGTAAATAATTCCTTAACACTAACGCAAAATTAACTCATTACATATTTATATGCGAGCTTTCAAGAATTCCCACTAGCATCCCTACCATAAACATTGGTCTCTGGTGTTTGTTGCGGTGGCCACTCGAGGACGGGGAGATAAAACCATTTATTCGAACTTTATTATGCTAGATGCACCTGGATTAGCATGCTCAAAATCTATTGTTGCCGACTTTGTCCTTTGGGACAATAACAACATAACAAGAGCATATGTAATAGGTTGTATGTTGGCTTGTTGATAAAAGTAGACATGTCCAATAAATCGACATAGAAGAACTCCTTTTAGATTAGTTTGAACTGCTTACCACACAAAGGTTAGACTGCATGTACATTGCCCAATGAAAGGTTAGAGAAGTTGCCCTCACATCTTTTCTTGAAGCTTGTGCAATGTTAGTTACTATACATACTATGTCATATACATACAACTTTGCTATCTCTCCTCATTTATTACATGCCACATCATCAAAAAGTCATACTATGTCACAAATTTACCAGCAATCATCTGACAACAATTGGAGATACCTTCATGACCACAATACAACTTGGGCAGAAAAAAAATTATTTACCACATCTGCACAACATTGTGGCGTGACGGCGAAGATGTTTACTTTTATTTTGAAAGAAAAGGCAAACAATTTGTTGCAATTATTAATAAGAAGTAGTTGAACAAGTGAACATGTCCCAGGGCAAAACAAAGCGAACAAAAGCAGGATATTACACAGACTAGATGGAAAGGTGCACCCCGCTGTGCTGGACTATAACTGCACGCATACATGCTATTTTCTGTGGGCTTGGACCAAGGGGCGCTGGCGAAAAATACCAATGTGCATGCCCATGCACAACAAATCCCTGCATTACCATCAATACGTACTACAATGCCAAGCGGCCTGCTTGGTAAGCTACCAACAAAAATTTACAATACATACTACAATAGGAACAAAAACCATAGCAGGATCGACTAGCCAAGATGGAAGAAACTCACGAGCACAACCGCTTCACAACCACCAAGGAACTCACGTGACATCCAAAGGTAGCGGGAGGCCCCCTTCATGTTGGAGGGTGCCTCCCATTCGTCTGATTAGGAATCCGTTCAAAGCGTGACGGAGGCAGCGAGGTCGGGCATAGGCAGCACATGCGCGACGGCCATAACTCACATCACGTTCAGTACAGCGGCAATGACCAGAAAGTGTGGCGATGGCACAATGTCGAGTACCTAGAGAAGGACGAAGCAATGTGTAGTAGCTAGAGGAGGATGGCAAGCTACTAACCGGTGTAGGAGGGAGTAGGAGAACAAGCTAAAAACGTTCTTATATTATGGGATGGAGGGAGTAGGAGAAATAGTAGTGTTGCATCGTAAGTCAATTGGTGATGTTGATTAGGTACACCCAAGCATGATTCTGGGAGCATTTTTCTACGGACCAATTCCTCCGTTTTGTAATGGGAAAAAAGTGAAGGCGCAAATCCTTCAGCCTATGCCCATTTGCACAACAAGCAGGTTTCCAAAAGCCCGCCTTGTTGCTGTCTCCCAGGGTAAATGCTGGTAAGGGCGTACAAAGGGGACGGGAATTTGGTGTTCCCGGTGTACACACACCCTATATATACGCAAAAAATGTAGTAACTAAAAACAAGGTAAAAAAATTCTGAAACTATTTGGGAATCAACTGATCAAGATCCGTCGGGGAATAACTTTCATTGTATCCTGGATCAAATGATTCGAAAAAAAACGCTATATACAAGTACTTCCTCCGTAAACTAATATAAGAGCGTTTAGTTCACTATTTTAGTGATCTAAACGCTCTTATATTAGTTTACAGAGGGAGTACTGTTCATGCTATATTGTTGTCATGGATTTAATTTTTTGTCGTGATGTCAATGGGAATTATTCCGTGGCCAAACTTTTTTTTTGCGGGAACAATACTTGATCACATTTTATTCCAAAAAAGATTCAGAGTTTTTTGACTTCTTTGAATATACTAAATTACTTGGCACATATAAGGTGCGCGCGTACCCAGGAGCACCAAGATATTTCTCCTAAAAAGTAACTTACTTTCGTCGTCTAAAAAATATCCTACAACTTCGTACAAGGTGGTAACGACGAAGCTGTTTAACATGTCAACTCCCTACAAGAGGTAGGTTTTTCTAAGACCATTAACTTTCTTAATTATTCCCACACACATAAAAAACGTAATGACGAAAGGTCGCCACAGAAGTTTTCCCCTTCGTAGTGACATATAGGCTTGCACGAACGGAACCACGTCAACCGGCCACCATGTATACATGCCCGAGCTCTCTCTATATAAACACGGGTGCACGCCAGTTGGCTACAACCCGAAAGAGGTCGAGATTCGATTGAGAGCAGTGGCCATGAAAATGGATCAGAAGATGATCATCGTGTCCTCAATCATCGGTTCTCTAGGGGTTCTGAGCGCCATCCTGGGGTTCTCAGCGGAGGGCACGAAGCTCACTGTAAGCTAGCACCCACACTACTTCCATCTCCTTGCTTAATGCTGTAGATGTATGTGTGTGATTTGTTTAACTGTGGTTTAGAACTACAGATTTTGGATTCTTCTTTGTTGGAAAAATCATGGATTGTTGGTGTGTGTCTGTATGTGCGCGCCATATGTGTGTTCTTGCTCCATATGTGTGTTCTTGCTCTCTGTTGATATCTAGTACTATCTCGCAGGTTTGGACCGTGTACCGGTATCGAGGGGTGTGCCTGTACCCGCAGAACCCGGCGCTGGGGCTAGGGGTCTGCGCTGCCATCTTCCTCATCGTGGCCCAGATCATCTTCGCGGTCGTCGGCGGCTGCTGCGGCTGCTGCAAGTCCCGCGCCATCCCCGCCGAGACCAACCGGGTCATCGGCGTCGTCTGCGCCGTCTTCTCATGGTGAGTGATCCATCCATCGTCAAACCAACAAGCGCTAGCTCGCGCGCGCGTGGGTGACGAACCACTGTCTGCTGAATAAAACGTGCATGCAGGATCGCGGCGGTGGTCGCCTTCGGGCTGCTGGTGGAGGGCGCGAAGTGGAACGACACCGGGACGCGGTACTCGTCAGGGTACGGTGGGTGCTACGTCCTTAAGGACGGCATCTTCGCCGGCGGCGCCGTGCTCACGCTCGTCGCCACTGCCCTCGGCCTCACCTCCTACATCATGCTCAGCACGCAGCCGGCCGCTACTGCCACCGCCACCACCACCGCCACCGCCGCCGCGACGCCCCCGGCGGGCGGCGCCGGGATCCCGATGGGACAGCCGCTGTTTCCACAGCCTTCTCCCGCGCCGAACGCGAAGCTCCCTCCTGTCCCTTCTCCGGCACAACAGTTGCCCCCTCTTCCTGCACACGCGCCGGGCCCGCAGATCCCCGCTGCTTCTCCTCCTCCAGCTCAGGGCCATGGACCGCACACGCCGAACGAGCAGGCCCTGCCTGAGCTGCCTCCCAAAGGACATGAAATGCTCGCACACCCGGTCTGATCAACCGTGCATGGCCGCGCATGCATTCGTGCTATATTACGTGATTTCAACCGGTTCTATATATCTCTCTACTGGCTTCTACGTGGTCATCAATGCTTGTTTACTGTTTTATGTTGCAGCTGAAATTTACTGTGTAATTTTGAGAGACTCACCAATGTGGCAATTAATGTTTTTCTTAGGATATGTACAATGATTGTGGTTGATCAATCAAGATATTTGATTTTCGGCCGAAAAAAAAACAGATTTCCGCCGAATTGCGGTCATCTTGGCCTATGGCAGAAAAAAAAATCCCTTTTGGCCAAATAATTTCGGCCCGGTCAAATTTTGGTTAATTTTTTGTTGCATTTCAAATTTCAGCCAAATATTGGTCAAGTTTCTTTAAAAAATCAATTTTCGTTTTGCAATTTCGTCATAGATTTTGCCAAAAATTTGAAGTGGCCGAAATTCGGCCATCTCGGCCTGGGGCAAAAAAACGCGAACCAAAAATCAGAACTCTGGATCCTCCGAAGAAAGAAAATTGTATAGTGGTTGTTAAGGAGCCTTTTTCTTATGCATCAGGAAGGCAATATAACATGTTATATAATGAATTACTATATCTTACTATTACACCTAGAATTTAATGCCACGAGATCCTATAATAATGGACGTCTAAATTAAAACTACAATACATGTGAATAAGAAATGACAATGCATACAATGGAGGCAAATATCTTATCTTTCTTCATAAGAGACCATGTCTTAGCTAAGAAGAAGGCAATGCCTTTTTTCTTCTGTTTCTCTCTTTTCCGTTCCACCAACTATCCTACGTGGCATTGTTAATATAACACCATGACACACGCCATTAATCCTTTTGCGTTTTCAGTTTATATGCCGAGTCAAGTTGAAAGGGCTTCAAGTGCCGCAGTCTCAAAACAGAGTACTATTTTTCTTGTGCCTTGCACTTGTGAAAAAGTGCCTCGATGACAATGCAGTACTGCTCGGCCTTTCGAGGGGTATTCAATGACTTTTGAGACGGTCCATATACGTGGTGTCATCCATTAAACTTGTTGGGACGTTTAGAGGGTGTTTGGATCACTAGAGACTAGAGACTAGAGACTAGTAGTAGTCACCTTTAGTCAGTAAACCTCCAAACACCTCTGACTAGTGGGTGACTAAAACTAGTTTAGTCCCTAGTCACCCCACCCCCAACTTTTACTGACTAGAGACTAGTAGTAGTCACCTTTAGTCAGTAAACCTCCAAACACCCCTGACTTTTACTCACTAAAGTCCCCCTCTCTCTCCTCTAATTGGTGTTGCACAAGGGACATTTAATACTGAGACATTTAATGCTGACTAGTAGTAGTCACCTTCCAAACAGGGCCTGGCTAAAAACTTCTAGTCTGACTACTACTAGTCACATGACTAGAGAGTATCCAAACACCCTCTTACTCTTCAAGCTCACAAGTTGTGCACCGAAGGTTCTCGATCTTACAAAGATGTCCATATACACATTTCATATACAATCCCTCAGTACATATTGCACAAAATGTGGCGACATATTGTATAGACCAGTCTAGCATGGCTTATGACGTCTTATTCCCACTTTACCCCTTCTTTTGTTTTCCTATTTTTATTCTCATCCAAGTCTTCTTCGTCAGCGCGTCATGAGGGAAACGTGTAGGAGCAATACATGGTGTTTCTCGCCACCCACTTTGATGCAATGCTCTTCTAGCCCTTCCCAAACCCGCGGGTGGGGTCACGAGCTCATCTCGATCGCGACATTGTGTTGCGTCGCGTAGGAGATGAGCCTGTTGCTGGGGTGCAACAATTAAGGTGTAGGCTTTGAGTTGTTGCCAACGTCGGGGCTGGATAGCTGGCATGGAACCGTGTCCCCGGATAGCATGTGCCTTCATGAGGTTACACAATGAAGAGCAGACACCAAAGGTAGCAAATGCAAGGTCGCCGTCGACTCGCGGCACAATCGAGGAATCAACAGCAAGGCGCCACAAGCTGGAGGTTCATTAACCCCCGCACTACACACACACACACATGAACTAATGTCCTCTCGTCTGCCCAAATTTAAATTTCTTCTCCAAATTAGAAACTTAGATGGTGGCAAAACTAAGCATCATTTAAAAAAAGTGGTATCTAAAAGCTTGATTTGTTCCAATTTCTTGAGCACGGATATCCCCTAAGTGCAAGACATCGCAGGAGATTTTGTAGGGAAGTAGTACAAACCTTACTTATATTTCACACGATATGAGCGAAAGAATATGGATAAGCCTTTAGCAGCTGAGGTGTGTGTGCCACATCCTAAACGTTTTGTTGTTTTCATGCTATATATTGCCGTGATATGCAATATTTCCACACAAGTAGTTGTTGCACTGCTGGTGCATTTGCCTCCTTTTCTAAGGGCATTGATGATAAAACGGGTTACTCAATCGTGGGAGAATTACGCGGCACATGGGCAGAACATGGTGATGGTGGTCGCTGCAAAAGTCTACCCTTTCCGAGTGACATAGGCTTGCACCAGACGAACTACGTCAGGCGGTTGCCATATGATATATGCAAGCCCGAGCTCCCTCTACATATAAACGAAGGTGTACGCTAGTGGACTGCAGCCCAAAAGAGGCCGGGAATCGGTCGAGAGCGGTGACCATGAAAATGGATCAGCGGATGATCATCGTGTGCTCGGCCGTCGGTTCTCTCGGGTTGCTGAGTGCCATCCTGGGGTTCTCAGCCGAGGGCACAAAGCTCAATGCAAGCAGTACTCATTACTTGCATCTCCTTGCGTACTGTACATATTGTTGAACTGTGGTATAGAACCAAAGATCTTGGACTCTTGGTGTATGTGTGCGCGTCTACATGTGTGTTCTTGCTCCGTGCTGATATGCAGTGGTTAGAGCGCTGCTATAAGTACGATCAAACTTCGTACGATTTTGCGTACGAGCAGACTGTTCTGGTGTAGTGGGCCCAAACATTGGGAACGGGCCTGTGTCTTGTCGTACAAAATTGTATGGGGAAAATATCGTATGCAAGGCAGTTTCGCGGTGGTTATTATGTCGCAGGTTTGGGACTTGGTCCAGGACGGAACGGCGTGCTATAACCCGCAGAACCCGGCGGCCGGGCTCGGGGCCTGCGCAGCCATCTTTCTGGTCATAGCCCAGATCACCTTCGCAGCCGTCGGCGAGTGCTGCGGCTGCTGCAAGTCACGCGCCATCCCTTTCGAGACCAAACGGATCATCGGCGTCGTCTGCGCCGTTTCCTCATGGTGAGTGGTCGATCGATTTGCACGCGGGCAGATAGGCTCGTGCGTGGGTGACGAACGGCGCTACTTTTTTTTTTTTTGAAAAGGAGGTTATCCTCCGGCCTCTCCATGACTGACTAAAACGTGCACGCAGGATCTTGGCTATAATCGCGTTCGGGCTACTGGTGGGGGGGCGCGGCGTCGAACGCCCCCGGGGGCCGGGTTGAGCACGGGCTGTGCGACGAACCCATGGACGGCCTCTTCGCCGGCGGAGCCGTGCTCTCGTTCGTCGCCACGGCCCTCGGGATCGCCTCCTACGTCATGCTCCGAACGCAGCCGGCCGCCGCAGCCACGCCCAAGGAAAGCGAGAAGATGCCGCCGGGATCGCGATGGGGCAGCCGCAGTTCCCGCAGCAGCCTTCTCCCCAGGGGCAGGGGTACGGGCAGGCGCCGCAGCCGAACTACCCACAGTACTCTTCGCCGCCCCAGGGGCAGGGTTACGGCCAAGCGCCGAACGCGCAGTTCCCTCCTGCCTCTTCTCCTCCCTACGGCCAGGCGCCCAACCCGCACTACCCCCCCTCCTCCGGCACAAGGCTACGCGCAGCACCAGCAGCAGCAGCAGTTCCCCCTTTCCCCTGCGCAAGGCTACGGAGCGCACGCGCCGAACCAGCAGTACCCTCCTCCCGCTCATGGCTACGGAGCGCACGCGCCGGAGCAGCAGTTCCCTTGCTTCTCCGCCTCCTGCTCAGTTCTATGGGGGGCCGCACACGCTGAACCAGCAGGCCCCGCCGCCTCCCAAGGGAGACGAACAGGTGTAACGCGCGCCTTCTGATCAGCCATTCCATGGATGGATCATGCACTCGCGCTATGTTCTGTGATCTGATGGTTATTGTGAATGTAACATGTTTACCTCTATCGCTTCCGGATGCATTGTATCCTCGTGTTACTTTCAGAGTACCAGCAAATTTTTGTTTAATGCTTCACGTTTGAGTTGAGATTTCTCGTGTAATCTTGACAGAGTCAACGACGCGGCACTTAATGGGGCATTTTTAAGTTTGGAAACCGCTAGGCATCAGACTACTGCCATTTGCTACCTATCAGACTAGTCTATGGCCGTCCGATTCGAAGCATGCACATCGTCCGATCCTGTAGCAGAACTCCCTGCGTGAGTCAATTTGCATGCAGGACTGGTATTAATTGTGATTAATTTCTTTCCTATTTTTCCGTAACAATTTCTCCCCAAATCTAGGGATGATTAATTAAGCAATTTTATTGTTCCCATTCGTCAACACCAATGCTTCCTAAACAAGATTGTTGCTTCTCAAAAAATATTGATTTGCTTCCTAAAACTGAACAATAATTTTGGAAAGTATGATTATTTCTAAATAAATAAATCCGGCAGTTAATTATGATCTTTTTTTGATGTATTTCTCTACTGATCGTACCATGATTTTTATGCCATGGAAGCATTCTTGTTGATGCATGGAAGCATCATTTTGGAAATGATGTCAAATCCCATTTTTTGTGCAAATAATTTGATAAAGCACAATTATATCCGGCAATTAATTATGATATTTTTAAGATGTGTTTTTTTATAGATGGCAACAATATTTTATACCACAGAAGCATTCTTCCCAAAAAAAATTGATTTGCTTTCTAAAACTGAATAATAATTTTGGAAAGTATGATTATTTCTCGTAAATAAATCCAGCAGTTAATTATGATCTTTTTTGATGTATTTCTTTACTGATCTTACCATGATTTTTATGCCATGGAAGCATTTTTGTTGATGCATGGAAGCATCATTTTGGTAATGATGTCAAATCCCCTTTTTTGTGGAAATAATTTGGTAAAGCACAATTATATCTTGCAATAATTATGATATTTTTAAGATGTGTTTCTTTATAGATGGCAACAATATTTTATACCATAGAAGCATTCTTCCCAATGCACGGAAGCATCATTTCCTGGTGTTTATAATGGGAACAAACTCTTTATAGTAGGAAAACATTTTGTCCTTTCCACGAGCATAGTTGTAAGGAAGCACCATTTTGTAGTGTGATGGAACATAGTAATAGCAAAAAAATATCAGCGTGGAAGCAAAAGAAGCACAGAGAATTAAAATGGTATGAACAAAAATTTACAACTATTTTATTTAATAAAAAATGGAACAATATTACAATGACACTATTTCAACTTTGGCCCCAGCCGTCATCACACTAAACGGGCTCATCAACAAAAAAAACACTATGCACACCATAAGCTCCCTGTGGCCAACACAGTAGTCGTTGGCGAATAGCAGTGTCCGGTCCAATTCACCACGCTCGACATAAACATAGACTCATCGGCATTGTGTAGAAACAAAAATCATGGCTGAAGTCGGGTGCGGAAAAATATCTATAAGTAGACAATGTTCAGAAACAAGAAAGCGCACACTTGTAGTGGTTGAAGCACTCATGGTTCCAGAGAATATGTCTGTACAACAAGAAGCATACAATGGCAGTGGTTGATGCAAAATTTCAACATAACTGATACACAGGTGTAAATAAACCGCGAAGCATAGTTGCAAGCAGTGGATATATGAACAACAATCTCAGCCTTATTGTCAAAACATTGGATTATTCATGATGAGAATTAACGGAAGCAGATACTCACAGTGGTTGTCGTTAGATTTGGGAACCATGAAAACATATGCGAGAAATATTGGGCAAAATATTTGAAATAGATGAGAACACAAGGCAATATGCAAGAAATAAAACAAGCACGCATTGCTAATGGTATTACCAGCAAGATAAACACCTGAACCATAGAAACATGTCAGGTAAAGGAAGAATATATATAACTGTGAGCAGCAAAACATCTATACAACAGAAGCATACATACAAAGCAACGGAAGCACGGCCGTTGGAATAAAAAAAGCGAGAAAGAACAAAGCATGTTTGGTAGTGGTTGAAGCAAATTTATTAAGCTAAACAAATATAAGATCGAATGGAACCATGATGCAACTTTAGGACACACACAATGCAAATATGTATGACTGAGTACTTGACATTGGCAGAAAGGATGGAAGCAATCTGCATAAACAAAAGAATCACTTAGAACTGAATTCAGAAGCTCTCGGGAAGCATGAAATATGTATAGTATATGAATCTGACTTGTCTTTTCAAGTATATAACGTTGAACATAGAAACAAACTAAGATTGCGACAACATGGGGATGCAAGTTTGGTTCACCTACATACAAATTTCACTGAGTTTTGTTTACCTATGGAAGCATACTCTCCCCCGAGAAGCATGCGTATTACAATTTAAAATCACCATGGATAAGAAGCATGAAAAGAGTATGTTCAGAACATAATTAGTGTTAATTGGAAGCATGATTCTGGCAGAGCCTAGGGGCATGAGGGGCTTGGGAGATCAAGAAACTACGTCACTTGCTGGCTGCCAATGTCTGCTAAAACAAGATTAACAATAAAGTGAGGCCCTGATGCAACCAATTAGTCAAGTAACACTGTTCCACAAGAATGAAAAACAATCTGAGGGTGACAAAATCGTTCCAAATAAGACATTGACGGATGCAAGGCGTAGTTTCCTACCATTAGTCGTGTTAGTTACCGCACCCTCATCATGCGGAGAACGGCTGCGATGCAACCTGCAATTGCAATCACCAGCAGCCGCTATGTCGTTTCCTCGGTGCCTTGTGTACTGTCACCGCACTTATGCGCCGCTGGCGAGCCTCATCGACCATGTGTGCTTGCCACCCGGTAGTGAAGGCGCCATGACCTCATATGTGAGCGATAGTGTACGAGGAGAGAAGGAGGAGCTGGGGACCGGAGATGGCGGAGAAGGAGGTGCGGGCGGAGCCGGGGAAAGGAGATCTGGCGAGGGCATGAGGCGAGCTCGGGGTGGATGAAAATCTGCGTCCCGATTGGAATCTGGGCAACACGCGGAAGTTACGGGGTGATTTATTTTATTTCCTTATTTACAAAAGCAAGACTACTCCCGAGCGTCAGGTTCGGAGTAAATCAACGATGTTCGGCTGGTCTGGCGATGGAGTCTTATCAGACTATAGACACAAAGCGTTTCCCTTTAAGTTTGTAACTCATCCTGTAAAAATTAGTGGAGTATCCCGTGAAGTAAAAGCTTAGTGGAGTATATTTACTTCACAACCATTCATGGCTCCCCTCTCTCCCTCCCCCGCTCCCCTCTCCCCTCCCCCTCCCCCGCCGTCTCCTCGCTCCCTGCCGGGCATGCCCCGCCGTCGCCCTCCCTTCCGGCCCTGCCCTCCGTGCCCGGCCCCTCTCCCCTTCTCCATCGTCGCCGTCGCAGCCCCCCATCCCCCCCCCCCCCCCCCCGCGCAGCCACTTGGATCTCGTTTCTGGGCTCTGGGTGACGATGAGGAGGACGCATCCTCGCCGGTGTCCTACCTGCCGGCTTCGGCACCCAATGGCGCACCCCGTCCACGCAAGTTCGTGCCTGGGGGCCGGGGTCGGCCGGTGGTGTCTCCGGAGGCGGGCGCTTGCTGGTTCCGTGTCTCTCACCGCCGTCGAAAGTCTGGTAAGTTCCCACTCCCCTCACCTGGCTCTGGGATTCTGGGTGTGGCCCCGGGCGTGGGTAGCTCTCCCCCTTGAGGGAGTCCTGGATTAAGGGGTCCTCGGGCGTCCGGCCTGTTAGCCATGGGCCGGACTGATGGGCTGTGAAGACCGAAGACTTCACCCGTGTTCGGATGGGACTCTCCTTGGCGTGGAAGGCAAGCTTGGCGACCAAATGTGAAAATTTCCTTTCTCTGTAACCGACCTTGTGTAACCCTATATCTCTCCGGTGTCTATATAAACCGGAGGGCTTAGTCCGGATCGGGATACTCATTATCATAGTCATACAAGCTAGACTTTTAGGGTTTAGCCATTACAATCTCGTGGTAGATCAACTCTTGTAATACTCATATTCATCAAGATCCATCAAGCAGGAAGTAGGTTATTACCTTCATAGAGAGGGCCCGAACCTGGGTAAATATTGTTTTCCCCGTCTCCTGTTACCATCGATCCTAGACGCATAGTTCGAGACCCCCTAGGCGAGATCCGCCGGTTTTGACACCGACATTGGTGCTTTCATTGAGAGTTCCACTGTGCCGTCGTTAAGAGGTTCGATGGCCCCTTCAATCATCCACAACGACACTGTCCAGGGGGAAGTCTTCCTCCCCGGGCAGATCTTCGTATTCGGCGGCCGCGATGCGGCCAACTCGCAGCCATCTGGAGCAGATTGAAAGCTACGCCCCTGGCCATCAGGTCAGATTTGGAAGCTTGAATTACGTCGCGGACATCCGCGGAGACATGATCTTCGACGAATTCGAGACCGCGGCAGCCGCTCCCTATCACCTTGATGAACATGACTTAAATCTGTCATGGGACCACATCCAATAATCTCTTTCTTAAAAATCAAAACGAAAATCAAGGGAATGTATAGGTAGCTGGTAGAGTCATGACAGTATTCTAGTAGGTAGGGATTTGTGTTGGAGAGAGAAATCGGACTTTCTTCTTTACCCCCCTCATTATTCAAGACGTGAATATAAAGTGTATTGTACTCCCTTGGATCTTTTCCGGGATCTTTACTCGTCGTTGA